>JARDYH010000004.1:121092500-126092500 GCA_029215795.1 Anniella stebbinsi | reverse complement strand
CAATATTAAGGAGAAATAATCTCCCCTTTTCATGATCTTTTTATAAAGTCTTTATTGATAGCCTTGAGGCTTTCTTTTTCCAATTTTTTTTTTATTTTCTGATGTTTAACTAGTGTGTTTACTGATACAGAAACAGGTCCATTACAAAATAAAAATAGTAATGTGGGCAGCATGGCCTTGTATGTTTGTTTGTTTATTTACAAAATTTATAAACCACTCTGATTGTAGTAATGTTATGTGAGGGTTGTTTAATCCTCAAGTAGCCTTACAGTGACCAGGTTGTATATTCAAAATGTTGCCTGGCACACATCACTACTTAATGTGGGATAAAGAACCCCCATTGAGCCCAGTGTATTGCGCGAACCAGGCTTGTATATAAAAATGATTCCTAAACAGTGAACAGTAAAGAAAAGAATCCAAATTACAAAAGGGTAAAAATATTTTAAATCAAATTATATAATAAAACTATGGTTGGTTATCCAAGAAAAGCTTATTTAAATAAAAATGTCTTTAGTAAATGCTTTTTAAAAAATACTTCTTTATTACATTTTCTTATCCAACAACATATAAATCATTTTAATAATAACCACCAATATCGAATATAATTATAATGCTAATAACAAAGCAACATTGGCGACTGCCTGACATCAACTGTCAGGAAATCCTATAGGCAGGGAACCAGTACTCTAAGGCTCTACTCCATGTGGATACTATATAGATCTCAGCTTCATGTGGAACCCCTTAGTAACCTGGTAGGCTTATAAGGGAGAAAGTATCTTTAAGGATAGGTGCTTTCCTATCCTTAACGTTTTCAGCAATATCTATCTCTCAGGGTCTCCTTCACATGTATTTATAAAAGATTTCATTCCTTCGAGCTACTAATGTTCATTATTTCCTTGAATGCAGTGTGGTTACTTGGACTCATGTTTAACCTTTTCATACAAGTAATTGCAGTTTGTTTCCTGGCATGTTCAATATTTTTCTTGATATATGCTTGATGTTTTCAGATTGATGAAGTAGCCAATATCAATGACATGGATGAATACATTGAGCTACTTTATGAAGATATTCCTGATAAGGTGCGTGGCTCTGCACTCATTCTACAGTTGGCCAGAAATCCTGATAATCTGGAAGAACTTCTGCTTAATGGTAATTTTAAGCTTTTTAATAACGTTGAGTTCACCATTGCCTAAGTAAATAAAGCAAAATGAGTAGTCTGTGTACAAATCTGTTAGGTTTAGGTACCAGTATCACTTTTAATATGCATATGCATCACAGTGGCTCACACAATTACTTGAGCTAGGAATGGAGGCGAGTAATCTAAAGTAACTTGACAGAATATGATGTGGATGAGTGTATGTTTCAGATGTTGTTAGGGTGAAAAAATGTTTGATACCTTTGGGTTTTCATGGGGTTTTGGTGGCTTCATAGCTTTCTGCTAGTGTCAAAAGAATCTGCACAATTACTCAGCAGAAGAACTTTTTAATATAGCCATGCAACTGAAAAAGTATAGGCTTGGCACATGAGCAGAAGACTGGGCCAAAATCCCTGTGTGTGGTGTGTGTACGAATAAGCATTTCTAACCAGATTGCAACTCGTGTTCATGCAGTAAGCCTAAACTTAGGCTCATACGGAAATGGTATCTCAGGTTTTCCTGAAAGCCTTGATCTATTAACTTTTTAGAAGATGGTTCTGCTTTTTGGTCTGGACATCAAGCAGAAGTCATGTTATAATGATAATACGTGTGCTTTATTCTGTTTAGACCAGGGGTGTTGAATATCAGGCCTGTAGGCTAAATGAACTCTGCTTGGGTCCCAATCAGGCCCTCCTGGTTTCTCCAGATGGCCACCCCCTTTCCCCCAACTGTCAATTGTTTTGTAGGCTTTTGCATGGTTTTTCCCATTTTAAAAGGTTGAAATGTCTCTCCTAAGGCTTATTTACTGGCATAGGAACATGGGAACCTGCCTCATACTGAGTCACACTGAGTCCATTTAGCCATGTTTTGTCAACATTGGCAGCGGCTATTTAGGATTTCAGGCATCAGACTTGAGAGGCCCTGCTGAGAATCAAAGCTGGGACTTTTGCCATGCCAAGCATATGCTCTTCCACTAAGCAGCAAGAGTTTTAAGCTAAACTATATTGGTATTTCTCACCTTGCCCCCTTTTGCATGGGGCCACACCCACCACTGGAATGCAGCCCCCAAGAGCTTCTGCGAAATTGAATTGAGCTCTCAGGCTGAAAAAAGCTTGACACCCTTGGTTTAGATGCACTGCTGTCCGCTGCTGAGACTGATCACACTTTCTCCTCACTGTTTAGAAACTGCACTAGGTGCTTTGGCCAGAGTTCTACGAGAGGATTGGAAACAAAGTGTAGAACTTGCCACTAATATAATTTATATTTTCTTCTGCTTCTCTAGGTATGTCTAATTTATATTGTATTTTAATGTGTTTTGGGGTCAGTGGTGGAAGAGGTTTTGATTTTGAGCCAGTCACTCTAGTTTGGGGTATTTACATTGGTATATTTCTTAATATAGCTTTTCTCAATTTCATGGACTCATCACACACTACAAAATTGGAGCTCTCTGCATGAATATAATTGATCATGAGCTGAAGAGACATGAGCTCTGGCAGGAAGAACTCACAAAGAAAAAGAAAGCTGATATCCTTTCACTTTACAATTAGTAAGCTTTACCTTAGCTTTGTTATTTGTAATAGACAAGTGGGACTTGCAGCAAAACGTTGCAGCATAGGGTGCTGCTCTCCAAGGTTTCATCCTGCCATGTCCTTTTCCAGGACTATCAATTGCATCCTCACCCCAGTGCTCAGCTAGCAGTCCCTGCCCTGTAGAGTTTTTTCTTAAACGTTTTTTGTACTTCTGTAAACCTTGAGGTTTCATAAGCATGCCAGTATCTCTCTCCTGTGTGCGAATGGTGTTGTTTGGCTATATTAGGATCCACACCTGCAGAGTTGAGTTTGCTATTAGTTTATACAATAGAGGAAATTATCTTGTGTGTCCTTGACACCACAAACATTCTGATCATTAATCTGATTGCTTTACTTATAAAAGAGTTGTTGGATATTTTCTTGTTATCACATCAGGATCATACATACTCATACATACCATATCTACCTGTAATCAAAGAGTGCTTTGTCAATTTTTGTTCTTTGTCTTTTCTCATATGTTGTGCATATCCTTAACTCCAAATATTCACTTGATGAAGATCCAGATAATCAAACCCTAAAAAAAGAATATGAAAAAACCTTTAAAAAGTATCAGGGGCTGGTTGTCAAGCAAGAGCAGCTACTTAGAGGTACAAACTTCTAATTCCCAAGATATGGATGTATCAAGTAGCCCTCAACTTTTAATTGAAAATTGTGGAAAAGGCTCAAATATTGTGCATGTCCTCCCTCCATATGCTATCAGTGGACTTAATTGTGTTACTCGGAACTATTATTTTAGTGATGCTCATATTAGTTTAACAACTTTTTAAAAGAAATAATCTATTAAAAGGAGCCTGTCTTTTCAGGTTACACAGGCAAAGGCCTGTAGAACACTCATAGCATACTGCTTATATTAACCAGGAAGCAACTAGCAAGCCCTAGCAGCTGTTTAAGTATTGAAAATGAAAATATATTGAACAGATAAAAATTGATAGAAATTTGACCTTAGATAAAAATATTAATAAAATAAGGCAGGCAGGTGAGACCACCTCAGATCTTGCTCCAGCTGGGCTTTCCCATCTCCACACCAGGGCTGTTACCACCAAGTGCCATGTGGAATGATTTCAGGAGAGTGAGGGGAGCAGGCAAAGGCCACCTCAGGTGCCTGCCCCAGCAGGATTTCCCCCTCTCTTCTTCCTCCCCACAAGTCCTTCTATCATCAGCTACCATTTCGGTAGATCCTTATGGATCCTTATATTTAATATCATTTGTTGTGATCTCATTGATGTGTCAGTTACTTGTAAGCTGCCTCCAAAGGAATTGTATCCTGAGAGGTGGGATATAAATAATTGTAATAAATATTATGAATGCTACTAACAACAACAATATTAGAACAGGATGAATGTATATTCCCCTAAACAGCCTAAGATGTTATTGCATAATTGTGGAAAAGTGTAATTTTTTTATCACAAACTACAAATATGAGTACAGAGCAATAGAGAATGAAATCACTTAATGCTTTTTCATGCCTTTATCTGGAGAATTAAGATTTGGAATGCTGTTTGGCTTTTGGTTATGCATGGATAAATCCCATTAATTTCAGTGGGCTTTATAAGTGTGTAACAGGATGGTAGCATCAAAGTGCAACTAACTAGCCTGGTTTTAACTTTCCATTATTTCTGCTTATATTTTGAATGCAACATTTCCCAAAACCCGTAGTGAAGAGAGCATGTTTAACTTGTAAAAAGAGTCATTTTAACTTCCTGGTTAGTTGGTCACTATCCATAAATTACAGCCCAACAAAAATACCTTGCTCTGGAAATCTCTTTTTGGAAACTTTCAGGGAAAGCAAAGTTCCATCATTCTGGGCAGCCACTGGAGATGTGACTTGGTCTGCCTTTTGATGTTTAAATATGGTGCACTGATAATTCTGTTAAGAGAGAGTTGGTATAGATGGACATGATGGGGAGGTGTTATTGAAGAAATGTAGGGGCCAGGCCATGTCTAATTATTTCTGTTCTTCTGATAATTGATGTATATATTTGAGTTTATTTTAAAAAGTCTAAACCACATTTCCTCCACTAAACTAAAAGACTTGAAAGAGATGCAGTAATGTACTTCCACTTTTTGTTGAAATGAGTAAGGAAGCAAAGAGGGATTCTTCTATAACTCATTTCAGTAGACCTTGCACAAGGTATATTTGCAGTTTTTAACAAAATTTGGAAACATTTCATGTACTTTTATAGAATGGATGAGCCTTATGTTTTTAGTCTCTCATAGTGTGATCCCCCCCTTATCTGCCAGTTGCTCTTTATTTGCTGCTGAATCTTGCGGAGGACACTCGTACCGAGCTGAAGATGAGAAACAAGAATATTGTCCACATGCTGGTGAAAGCTCTGGACAGAGATAACTTTGAACTGCTGATACTGGTTGTGTCGTTTCTGAAGAAGCTCAGCATCTTTATGGAAAACAAAAATGATATGGTAAATCTTGTTCTGCTGAAACACTGTTTGTTGAGAAGATACTCAGCAAAAGGCAATCAAATTTCCTGTTTTCCACTGCTAACTAAATCTGCACTTACACTAACCTCTGCAATAGTTTATATTGGGATACATGTATCAATGTTTTAAACTTGCATGAATCAGCTTCCTATGTTCATCCATCAAGCATACCTTCTAACTAGGGATAACATGAGTAGCTGACTGGGTCTGGGAGTCCTATGGGCTCCCCTGTGCCTAGCCACCAAGAGCCTGTTTGCTGAGCAGACCCTGCTTGCTGTACATCAGCCATTTTGACCAAATTTCATAGAATCATAGAATAGTAGAGTTGGAAGGGGCCTATAAGGCTATTGAGCAACCCCTTACTCAATGCAGGAATTCACCTTAAAGCATAACTGACAGATGGCTGTCCAGCTGTATCTTCAATGCCTCTAGTATAGGAGAGCCCACAACCTCCCTAGATCATTGGTTTCATTGTCGTACTGCTTTAACAGTCAGGAAGTTTTTCCTCCCTAGATAATTGGTTTCATTGTCGTACTGCTCTAACAGTCAGGAAGTTTTTCCTGATTTCCAGCCAGAATCTGGCTTCCTGTAACTTGAGCCCATTATTCCGTGTCCTGCACTCTGGGATGATCGAGAAGAGACCCTGGCCCTCCTCTGTGTGACAACCTTTCAAGTATTTGAAGAGTACTATCATGTCTCCCCTCATTCTTCTCTTCTCCAGGCTAAACATGCCCAGTTCTTTCAGTCTCTCCTCATAGGGCTTTGTTTCCAGACCCCTGATCATCCACGTTGTCCTCCTCTGAACCCCCTCCAGCTTGTCTACATCCTCCTTGAAGTATGGTGCCCAGAACTGGGCAATTTACTCAAGACGAGGCCTAACCAGTGCCGAATAGAGGGGAACCAGTACCTCACATGATTTGGAATCTATACTTCTATTAATGCAGCCCAAAATAGCATTTGCTTTTTTTGCAGCCACATCACACTGTTGGCTCATATTCATCTTGTAATCTACAACAATTCCAAGATCTTTTTCGCTTGTAGTATTGCTGAGCCAAGTATCCCCCATCTTGTAACTGTGCATTTGGTTTCTTTTTCCTAGGTGTAGAATCTGGCATTTATCCCTATTAAATTTCATTCTGTTGTTTTCAGTCCAGCACTCCAGCCTATTAAGATTACTCTGAAGTTTGTTTCTGTCTTCCAGGGTATTAGCTATCCCGGCCAATTTTGTGTCATCTGCAAATTTGATAAGCATTCCCTGCACCTCCTCATCCAAGTCATTAATAAAAATGTTGAAGAGCACTGGACCCAGGACTGAGCCTTGCAGTACCCCACTCGTTACCTGCCCCAATTTGAGAAGGCACCATTTAGCAGCACTCTTTGAATCCGATCCTGTAGCCAACTGTGGATCCACATAATAGTTGTTCCATCTAGCCCACTTTTAGCTAGGTTGCTGATCAAAATGTCATGTAGTATGTTGTCAGAAGCTTTGCTGAAGTCAAGATATATTACGTCCACAGCATTCCCACAGTCCACAAGGGAAGTTACCCAATCAAAGAATGAGATCAGATTAGTCTGGCAGGATTTGTTCTTGACAAATTCATGCTGGCTGCTAGTAATCACAACATTGTTTTCAAGGTGCTTACAGATTGACAACTTTATAATCTGCTCCTAAAATTTTCCCAGGGATTGATGTCAGACTAACCGGTCTGTAGTTCCCAGGTTCTTTCTTTTTGCCTTTTTTGAAGATAGGGACAACATTAGCCCCCCTCCAGTCATCCAGCATTTCACCTCTCTTCCATGATTTCACAAAGGTAATAGACAGTGCTTCTGAGAGTTCTTCTTCGTGGTCTCTATGCATTCACACATATGGGCTCGTGCCGACGCCGAGCCATCTCGGGACTCCTATAGCTAGCCTAGATACGCGCATGCTCCGGGTTCCCGCTCACCTCAGTTCCTTTTCGACCGCCGTTGTGTCTGGTCTCGCGGATCAACTCCTCCGAATGATCGTTCGTTTTTT
Source organism: Anniella stebbinsi (assembly GCA_029215795.1). Taxonomy (NCBI): domain Eukaryota; kingdom Metazoa; phylum Chordata; class Lepidosauria; order Squamata; family Anniellidae; genus Anniella; species Anniella stebbinsi. The sequence goes on along the minus strand of JARDYH010000004.1, from coordinate 126,085,321 downwards.
CCTGTAGAGAAATAAGATTTTAGTTAGGATAAGTTAGCTTAGATACTGTTCTTAGATAGATATAAATTTTTTTTTTTTAAAAAAAAGTAGTTATAGTGTTAGTTGGAGTAAATTTATCTCTGGTTTCGATTTGCGGCCTGCTTCAGTATGTCGCAGACCGCTTTATTTAAGAAATGCTCTCGTTGTGGGGTGAAGATCACCCTCACGGATGGGCATTCGTTGTGTTTGCTTTGCTTGGGGGAGGCACACATCGTGGAGACATGCCCCCATTGTATGACTTTTTCGAAGCAAACTCAAAGGAACCGGGCTGATCGCCTTCGGGGCCTCCTTTGGAAAAATGCCCTGGTGGCCGTGGATACCCCTCAGCAGGGACCTTCACCCGCCATTTCTGGGGAGCGCGAGCCAGTCGCTGTAAGGCGCCCAGACCCAGCACCGTTGGGACCTTCGGACACGACCCGTCCCGAAAAGCCAAAGTCCTCAAAAGATTCAGGGCTGAAGCGGACTTTGAAGGGGAAGCATGGAAAGCCACCAAAAATCCCTAAAAAGTCCTCCGATTCTGCTATGGCAGCACCGCGAAATTCTGCTATGGCAGCACCGCGACATTCGTCGGGATCGACATCGGCATCAACGCCGAAATTGCCGACATCGAGACCATCGATATCGTCCTCGTCGACACCGACGTTGTCTATGCCGAAGCCCTCGACTTCGACCCCATCGGCGTCGACATTGCGCAAGTCTTCGTCGACACCGACATCGGCACTGAGCAAATCTGCGTCGACGTCGGCGCCAGGCAGGGATTCCTCGACACCGAAGTCGATACCGAGCAGGAGCTCGTCCAAGCTTCCATCGCGGCGGGAGTCGCCGTTGCCGATACCGACGGGGTCGGTACCGTTGACTCCGATTTCGATGTCCTTTACGGCAAGGAAGTCTCTTTCGGTACCGGCTACATCTTCTCCAGCGGACGATGTAGGGCTGTCATTGCCGTCTCCTTCTCGTTCCGCTCCACCACTGTCTCCATTGGAAGAGCTCTTCCCCTCGGCTCAGCTTTCGCCATGAAGGATGACCGGGCCTCCGTCTACTACGGGCTCGATCCTGATGGCGCCAACATCACCTGTGGGTTCGTCCCGTACGGCTTCCCCAGCTTCTCGAGCGTCCCGATATACAGTGGGTCAACACTCACGGGCTCGATCCCGTTCTAGAGCTCGTTGGACCTCCAGACACCGCTCGCGTTCTGGATCACACTCTACTGCCCAGGACTGGGAGAGATGTTCTGCCCGATCCTTCCATTCTCGCTCCTCTAGGTCCCTTTATAGGTTTGGCCCGTACACTGGGGAACGGTTAGGGCAGTCTGCATCACACACAATTTCCAAACCGCCTGCTGTCTCTGCTGCCACTGCTGCTTCCATTGTTTCCGCGCCGCATCGTTCGTGTTCTCCAGCTCAGTCGTCGGGCCATTCCATTGAGGATTATGCCTCCGACTCCTCTTCTGTGAGGTCTCTACCACCATCAGCACCTTCACCTGAAATTGAGGTTGGCACCAAAGACAGTGGTTCACCATCTATGGAGCTTGGCAGCTTCACTGAGCAAATGCTACGTATGGCGCAACTGCTGGGTGTTGAACACCATCAACCTGAAGAAGCCGTCACTGACCACATCTTTGACGTGATGTATGTTGAACCTTCAGCGCAACTCGCTCTACCAATGGTCCCTACACTATTGAAAACGATCCAACAGTCTTGGACTAACCCGGCGACAATGGGCCCTACATCTAAGCGTTTAGATGCTCTATAAAAGATTAAAGTCAGAAGCCCCATTCTTTTTTGTCCATCCCAAGCCCAACTCCATCGTCGTTGAAGCATCTTTTTTTTTTTCAACATAACATAATACAACATAAACCTAAACAACATAAAATACAATACATACCGCATACCCCCGTGCTCCCCTCCCCCCAGGAGACCTTCAGTTATACATTATTCTTCTTTCCAAAAATGTAAAGACTCTTTTGAAGGCATTTGCCCCTTCCCCGTTCTTAATACATATTCCAAAAATAAACTCCATATATCTCCAAAATCATTCTTACTGGACATTCCCCTCTTTATTTTCATTTTACACGTTAGCTTATCATTAAGTGCCATGTCCCATATTTCTTTATACCATTCTTCTATGGTATATATCCCTTGCCCTTTCCAATTTTTAGCAATCATTATTCTGGCGGGAGCCAGGAGGTTGTTTATTAATTCTCTCTTATTTATATTCTCAGTACCTTTTTCCCATATTGCTAGTAGAGCCAGCTTTGGGCTTAATTCCAAATTACTTCCAATTATATGACTTATTTCTTTAAACACCCTTTCCCAAAATTTTTGTACATGTTTACAGCTCCACCACATATGGAAATAGGTTCCAACCTCCTGACATCCCCTCCAACAATTCTTGGACACTTTTTTATCTATCTGATGAAATCTTACCGGCGTTAAATACCATCTCCATACTATTTTATAATAATTCTCCTTAATTCTAATCAACAAAAGCTTTAACATTCTTGCATCCCATATCCTTCCCCAGTCATGTTCATTAATTTGTTCTTTTAAGTCATCTTCCCAAATCATTTTAAGCGAATCTCTATATTCAGCTTCCTCTGTCAGGACTTTATATATTTCGCTAGTTAGACCTTTTCTAGCTTTAATTACTTCCTTCTTTCCTCTTGATTCAATTAAATCTTCAAATCTTGTATTATTTCTACACTTCTTATTCATCTTTTTCCATTCCTGTGTCCATTTTTCCAATTGTAAGCATTTGAACCAAGCTATCTTTTGTCCTTTTACCAACTCTCTAATTTGCTCCTTATCTATCATTCTTTCCATCCAATTCCTTAATTTAATAATTTCCTGACCCTTCAAACTTCCTTCCAATTCTACTTTTAAATTCCTTGGGAAATTTCCCACAACTACCACTGGGGCGAGTGGAGAGTCTCCTGGTATTAAACTAACTTTCTCCCAGATCTCTAGAATGTTTTTCAGCAACGGGTTGTCCAGTCCCCTCAAATCTTTCTTTTGAGCACCTGTGCTTGGTGTGGGTGACTCTATCCATCCCTACTTCTAATTTCATACACTAGAGAAATCGTGTTTTCTCTGTACATACATAAGAATGCTTTGGTTCCCATTCTTCCTGTTTTCCTAAACAATTCTTTCAGGCTTGTACAACTGCCCACTTTGTTTTTTAAATATACAGCTATCCTGGAATTGTGAGGCAGATAAATTGGTGAAAATTTATTTATTTAGTTTATTGTAACATTTATATACGGCAGAATATAATAGAACCTTCGTAGAAGATGCCTTGCAGAACCTGATTGAAACCAGCATGACTCAGAAGCACCTCAAGGTGCCAGTCTGCAAAAGTATGTGTGTGGTGGGAGAAGCCCAGGCTTTCCCACTTCCCATCCTAACAAGAGCTGATTTGAGCTGCACAAGTCTTATATTCTAGTCTCAGTTTCTGCATTGATTACCATTGTGTGGATACTTGGTGTGCAGCAGCCCTTGATAAGGTCTGTGCATTCTTTGCTTCTTGACGACACCAATGCTTTTCAAAGTTTAGTGAATGTAGCAAAGTGTCAAATCAAGGAAATGCAACAGATTATTTCTTTTAATGTTTATCTATTTAAAGTATTTTTACCCCACTCATCAACTAAGGCGGTTCTCAGAGCAGCTTACAAAGGATCAGTAACAAAAAAGAAAGTCCCTGCTTATGAGTTTACAATCTAAAAGACATAACAGAAAAGGAGGAAAGGGATGAGTAGGGAAGATAAAACAAGTACCCAGGCATCAGTCCTCAAAGTTATATACTAGTTCTTATAATAACCAGCTAGAATGGAAACATTCGATAACTTTCAGCCAGAGGCTTTTCATCAGGAATGCTTTCCACACAGGTTGAAATGGATATTGTTGACAAACTAGTGAAAATGGTACCATGTGAACACGAAGACCTGCTGAACATCACTCTACGACTTTTACTGAACCTTTCCTTTGACACCGGCTTAAGAAATAAAATGGTACAAGTTGGGCTTCTTCCAAAACTCACTGCATTGTTGGGTAAGTTTCATTCTGCTGTCACTAGCAACTTTAACATTGGGCTTATTGGCAGCAGTTATAATTGGTAGAATTTCTTGAAAGAACCATATTTTTGCTATTGATCTAATTATTGCCAGTTCTCTGGAATTTCCCTTTATGTGAAGATGATTCAGAATGTTATAGCAGTGGTATAGTTGGAGTTACACCCAATGCTTGAGATAGGAGAAAAGGAGGTTTAGACTATGGCCCATCCACCTAATTAAATAAAAGGTATTCAAGTTTGAATTAGGTACACACATTGAGATCATTACTGTCAACTATTCTTTGTAATGATTGATATTGTAAATGAAGTCAACCGCACACTAGTGAATTTAGTCTAATATTAGACATGACATACCTTCACAAAAGCTCCCAGATAATCCCAGAGGTTTAATCTTGTGCACTTCCTTAGGGCTGAGGCATAGCAAGAAGTGTAGATGGCATGGTGATTTCTCTCTTCCAGTCATCATCTTGCATAATCTTCTGGAGTAAAAACTTGTGCAACTGCCAACCAAGCGAATGAACTTCAGACTGGAAGCTGCTTACAGTAATATTGAATTTCTTATCAACAAGATGGTGATATTCATAGTACTGAACATTCACTCACATTCTGTTGTTGCTATGATCAAAGTATTAACAGTTGCTTTAAATGGCTGAAGGTCCTTCAGTATATTGTCACAGTCAGCACTCATTTCATAGTCTCAAAAGGCTTCTACTGATATGATCACAGCAATTTAACACTTCAGGTGTTTATGGACATGTTTTTCTCCAAAATTCATGTTGCTTTATATGGGCCAGTTTGTTGTACCCAAAATTTCTAGCTTGTATATTAATTAGTTGTACTTTTTTTATGGCTGACTGCAAATTTTGCCCAAAAACTGTTAAACTGGGGGAAGCAGGCACTCCATAGGCAGTTTCATCTTCCTCTGTCATTTGAAGTCCCAAGCCTGGAGTGCCTTTTCCCATTTAGCAGCCAATATTTTCTCAGGCTTTGTAAAACTAGTGTAACCCTGGCTCTCTGTAATAAGACAGAATGGTTTTATGTCATTTGAAAAGAAGTGGGGTGGCTTTAGGATTTCCTTAAAATAAGTGGGATGGCATTTCCCGCCCCCCACCTCACCACCATCCACACACAGTCACAGAGAACACCGGTTACACTTCGGAATACTACAAAGAGAGCATTTAATGTGAATTTCTGCATTTATCTGCTTGACTTTATAGTGGTGGCTTATTAATAAATACATTATTGAAATTACAGGAAATCTACATTTTGCATGTACATGGTGAAAAGCTTCATGTATTTGACAAATCATGAATGTTTATTTAATAGAGGAGATTAAATCAACATTTAGTTGCACTTTCAAAAAAGAATGTATTCAGAACACATTTACGTACCTTACTAAAGCTGAAGGTTTGCTCCATGTTGTGATAAAACATCTCCTTGAAAGTAGTTTTTAAAGCATAAGGTAATATACTTGGTGTGGCTTAAATTTCAAAAGGTTTTAGCTGTTATCTGGCCATTTTTCCATTCCCAGCTAGCTCACTGGAAAACTGGGGAGTGGGTTGGGCTCTGTCAAGGCTGGTCACAGGCAGCTATCAGAGGGGAGTTGGGAAAACCATTATTGCTCAGACAAGGTCAGCCCAAACAGGAAAACTTGTTATAGTCTATTAACTTCTGAGCTCAACTCAAGGTGCTGGTGCTTACCCTTTATGCAGTGATGAAGCTGAGTGCTTTCTCTGCAGTGGCACCCTAATTGTGGAATACCCTCCCCATGAAGTATGACTGGCATTGGCACCACCGCCTTTTGGGTGGCAGGTTAAAACTTTATTGTTCTTGTCTTAGTGATGTCGGTTTTCTAGAAAGAAACTGAATTGGAAAATTTTCCCATGCAGATTAGGCTGATTTGCATAGCGTCATTTGCACCTGACCATTTTCTGGTGCTAGAGAGTGGTCTAATTTAGCATGTTTATTTTAACTGTATTTAGTAGACAACTAAGCTAAACATGTAGGATACTTTAAATTTTTTTTGACCCAATTTATTTATTTATTTTCAATATTTATAAACCACTCCCCATTCAAGAATTTCAGAGCATTGGACAAATCGAATAAAACAGAATAAAAGCATGTTAAAAGTACATTTTTAAAAGAAAATATTTGACCTGAAATATTTCAGCAAAAAAATTAAACACACATAATGTGATTTAAATATAATATTATGTAGAATTTTTTTATTAGAATACTTGTAAATATTTGAAGGCTTTAGGCAGTATTCAGTGGTATCATTCTGCAAACTCAAATAGCGCTAGTGGAACTCTGCCAAATCTTGCAATTCTGCAAGTGGTTGCCCATAACAGTTATACACCCATTTATGCAAATAGGTGTACAACTCATTGTGCAAACGGTTGCATAAGTGGAATGTGCAAGGTGTTTCAAATAAGGTTGCACAAGAGTTATGTGCAAACCATTGCACAATGGGTTGTGCAAGCATAATGCACAACTGATTATACAAATATAACTTCAGTTATATTATTCTCTTGCGTATAGTTTGGCAACCTAGTTTCTTCGTGGTCTCTGTGCATCACACGTATGGGCTCTGCGCCTGCGTGGAGCTTGTTTGGAACATTCTATAGCGTAGGCGTTTTGAGCGGGAACCCCTCTCCTGGCACATGCTGCGCATGCCCAGTGGGGTTCCTGCCCAATTCCCTCAGTTCTTTCATCCGCCATCGTGGCAACATCATTTGAGATTCTTTTGTAACATTTGCTAAAAAACTTGAGATGTTTTTCTTCTTTTTTCTATTTTCTAAATTTTTTTAAAAATCTTGTTTTATTGTTTAATTTCATTTCTTTTCGCGTCTTGGGACTCGCTTTGCGATTCCCGAATCGCCCGACAGGAAGCCTGGCTCTCCGGGCCCCGTTCAGGAAATATGTTAGGTGCGGTAGCAAGCTCCCGTCTTCCAATGGACATTCCCTCTGCCTCCTTTGTCTAGGAGAAAGACACATCATTGAGACTTGCCATTTTTGCCAGGCATTCTCAAAGCAGACTAGGCAGTGCAGGTCCGATATACTCAAGAACCAAAAGGAAGAGAGCATCCAACTTGGCAAAAAAAGGGGAGAAGCAGGTTACCAGAATGCTAAGATACATTATTTCCAAGCCCAACGTGTTTCGGCCTATGTTGTTTTTTAAGGCTTTCTTCAGGGGGTTGATAAGAGATGTCTGCAGAAATACTCCTAACAGGATGATAGTCTCCTACGATAATTACTGGTGACTGGGGCCATAGACTCAAGGCTATAATGTGGAGTCGAGCTCTCCATGCTGTGGAGACACCGACAGGCCCAGACGCTGTCTTGCCTTCCACGGACCACTCCCCTCCTCCACTTTGGTTGGAGGAAAATGTGCCCTCCTACACTTGGACATGTGGTCATTCTTTCTCACACAAAGAGAATTTCAAAGAAGGCTAAAACCATGAAAAAGACCACCTCGGTACCAGTAGAGGGGAAGAGAAAGAAAAAGAAGAAAACTTCAGCATCAGGGTCTCCCACAGGCTCATCCCCCTCAGCCAACATAGGCAGAGCCCCTCGATACTGAGGCTCGTTCAAGAACCGTCGATGTTGAGACCTTTTCTCCAACCATCAGTGTCGAATTCTTATATCTTACTACTTTGTATAGAGTACAACTGGTGGGTTCTTAATTGATCAATTGTTTACAGCTGTTGATGCAAATTTAAAAATTTGTATGCTCTTTTATGGTCTATAGACTACAATAAAGTATGTGTACATCTCTCGATCACCGCAAAGAGTGGAGGAGGCCACTGACTCAGTTGCGACCCAACGGTCATCCCCACATCCTTCAGTTCCTCTAAATCTTCTGCCGTTACCACCTTTATTACACTCTCCTATACCGACAGCATGGCAAATAGTCGATGAAAGACCCCTTACCTCCATGTCGGAGGGGGAGATTCGTGACGTTGACACAACTGTTATCCAGCAGATCCACACTTCACGGCACCAGGTGGACTGTTCTTCAAAGACTCTGGCAGGAGCAATTGCCTTAAGGAGGCAAGCTTGGTTGCGCTCAGTGGGCCTGTCGCAGGAAACTCGCTCCAGAATAGAGGATCTACCATTTGACAGTGCAGGTCTTTTCAACGAGAAGTCTGGCGAGGCACTAGACACCGTACAGAAGGCACGGACAACATTAGCAACCATTCTTCCAGTATCGGCACCAACCCTTCCAGCAGAGGAAGTTATTTCCTCTTTCAAAAAACAAACCATCTTTGACTCCGTCAGACCTCCTTACCTCTTTCTGACACCACCTTTCAGCGAACGACTTGTTTCCTTCCTCCACGCTTGGAACAGGATCACTTCAGACAAATGGGAGATGTCTATTATTCAAAAGGCATACAGGTTGGAATTTGGAGTCACCCCTCCCCTCAGCACTGTGAGAATAACATCACATAGTCCCACCCTCCAGTCAGAGGTGACTACGTTATTAGACAAGGGGGCAATAGAACCTATCCCCTGGACCCAACTTCACGAAGGGTTCTATTCCAGATATTTCACAGTGCCGAAGAGGGATGAAGGACTTCACCCCATCATGGACTTACGGCTCTTCAATACCTACCTTACTCCAAGGAAGTTCTGCATGGTATCACTCGCTGGCATCCTTCCGCTTCTTTTGAAAGGAGAGTGGTTAGCTTCCATCGACCTGCAGAACACATACTTCCATATATCAATCAACCACTTGCACTGCAAGTATCTCCGCTTCATCATAGGAGATGCCATTTACCAGTACACCACCCTTCCATTCGGTCTTTCGACCACCTCAAGGGTTTTCTCAAAGTGCATGGTGGTAGTTTGTGCAAACCTACGATTGCAGGGTGCGCAAACCTACGATTGCAGGGTGTCGAGGTATGCCCATACCTCGACCACTGGCTCCTGGTTGGATCAACTAGACAATGCTTACAGCGCTCAGTGGGCCTTACGTGTGTTCTAATGGAGACGCTCAGCCTATTCATAAATTACAAGAAGTCTCAACTTGTTCCACGCCGATCCATTCTGTTCATAGGTGGCATACTAGATTCCACGTTGGTTGTCCCTTTTTACTAGAACATCGCTGTTGCAAGATCATTACTCTTGCTATCACGCTTCACCAAGGAATACCAGTAACTGCTCTTGCCATCCAGAGACTACTTGGTTTGATGGCGTCAACTACCGCAGTCATCCAAGATGTGAGGTTCCGCATGCAGCCTCTCTAGTCTTAGTTCCTCCAAAGTTTTGATCCCACGGGGGATGCGCATCGTACACACCTCATCCTGCCTCCCAAGGTCCAATGTTTACTTATCTGGTGGATCAACGGGACAACCTAACGAGAGGCGTCCCATTCCAGCAGCCTTCCCCCTGGGGAATATTGACTACGGATGTATCTCTGCGGGGATTGGGTGCCCATATCAACAACCTGAGGGCCCACGGACAGTGCCCCCCCTCAGAAGCATTGGACCACATCAATCTGCTGGAGTTGCAAGCTGTGCAGAAGGCACTTCAAGCCTTCGAATCCAGCCTTGTCGGTCGCACAATTCAGGTGGCTATGGACATGCCACTGCAGCAGCATACTTGAACAAGCAAGGGGGAACGAGATCCAAGCGCCTCTTCAGCCTAACGCCGGAGATCTTGGAATGGTGCACTGTTCGATGGATCCGGGTACTGACAGTTCACGTTGATGGCATCGACAACAGCTTGGCAGATGAACTCAGCAGGACCCCTCAGGGATCACACGAGTGGGAACTGGACAGGAGTGTCCTGAGGCATCTTTTCCGTCGATGGGGACAGCCTGATGTCGGACTGTTCGTATTCAACCGCAACGGCGTTCTTCCCCAGTTCTGCACTCAAGCGGGGTCGTTGGGGGATTCTTTCACAATTCCGTGGGGTGGAAGTCTCAATTGCACTTTCCCCCCATTTCCTCTGTTCATGCGGGTATTAGTGAAGATAATAACTGACGGAGCCCCTTGTATTGTAAAAACTCCTTGGTGGCCCCGCCAGATGTGGTTTGCATAGCTGCTGAGACTATCGCGGGGCCGTCATTGGACATTCCCTCACAGCCCCACTCTCCTCACGCAACACCACGGGCAGATTCGACATCCAGACCTAGAGGTGCTGTGACTGACTGCTTGGAACATTTGAATACGCACCAGCAGGGCTTCCCCTCTCCTCTACAGAGGATCCTAGATACAGCGAGGAAAATTTCGACATAGAGGTCAACATCATTTGCACTAACAGAATGTCACAGTTGGATATTGCACAATGGCATGTATGTTTCCTTAAATGTAAGGGGGGAAAACTCACTGAGAATTGCTGCCACACTAATTCACTGGCTGGGGGATGCTGGGAGTTGTAATTCAACACATCTGGAGGGCATCAGGCTGAACTAATTAATTTTACTATCCCAAAGAACTGCACAATATGGTTGCTGACAAAGTTCAACTCTTCAGTTTCTCTGTGGCTACTTATTAGTTCTATTTCACACTGACATATATATGTACTTCAGTGACACATATGTATTCTCTCACATACTTGCTGGAGATAATCACCTGAAAAGCATTAATTATAACTTTGAAACTGTCGGTTTTTGCTAATATCGTATTTGTAATTGGCATCAGTTTATTGTTGCTAATAAACTGTTGAAAATATAAAATTTTCTGTAGAAAAATAAAGCATTAGAAATCTTTCTGGAAACTTTCCCATTTTGAAACATCACTGTTTTTAGCTGCTCTTCAATTGTGTGGTGTTTGTTGGTTTGTTCTGTCAATTTTACAGAACGGAAAAGGGATCATGGCAGGGGATGGGATTGTTACAAATGTGTCCTAGGCCCAGAGGAATAGAGCAATGATGCATGGCCACTTCAATAATCCCCTTAATGTGAGTCCCTCATTCTCTGTTACTGCATACTTGTCTCTCTAGGAAACCGTTTTCTTGGCAAATGCACTATGGGATGTTATTGTTGAAAAATGAGGGAGATAATGTTTCTGCTATCATACTGCACTCACAAATGTTTTTGTTTTGGTTCACCTTTTTAACTTCATGTTTTGGACATAATTGAACAGCCTTAACATTTCTCAGTCTAAGTTTAAAAAACACCCTTCCAAAGCATGTTAGAAATAACTTTCAGTGAGTAAATCAAACTTTTTCATGTTGCAGTACATAGAGGTGATCCCAGTCTTCAAACCCACTTTGCTACTTTTGATTGCTCAGACCCAATGTTCCCTCTGTTGTTTGTTTCCATAATAGTCATGAACCTTGAAACATGGCCATATAGAAATCACCTATGGTGATTTGTCAGTTTACCTTGTTCACAAGATTTAGTTGATGAGCAAAACAGCCACCAGTAAATGTTTTTATGCCTTTGAAACTGTCTCATGGTATAATATGCTACTATGCTGATCCATTTTATCTATTGCCTTTTAAAACCCTGTTCTATATCTATAAGAGTTATGGTCTTTCATAATTTTATTAAAGTTCTGCTATTTTTATTAATGCTTCTTTCCAAGAAGCTTTAAATCAGCACTTTATGGCTTGGCTTGTCCTTTTTGAAATGAATTTAATTTGTAGTTTCACACATTTATTTGAGAATGGAGCTTCTTCTTGGCTATAGCAGTATTTTTCTAATGTTAATAAGCCTAATTCATCCTATAAAGAAACATACATTTTCCTACCCGATTAAGTGAGCAAACAATAGGGGTTAGATGTGGCAGATTGTAACAGAAAGCATATGTCCTGCTCTGAGAATGCAGCAAGGTCTTATCAAGATTGCTTGAAGTTATTCATGGCAGTAAAATGTTATGCTTCCTCCTGTTTTCCCAATTAAATGGGGAAACTTTTATTGCTACAGCAGTTCTGCCACAGATGGTTCCAATATTTTCTGTGTGAACATTGCCTAAGGTGTCCATTTCTTTTTAGCAGCAATAGGCTGAATCATATTAAGAATAAAGGGATTAGTCTTTTGGAAAACAGTAATTATTCAGAGATTTATTTTGTAGGTGGATTTGGTGGTCTTTGCGGCTTGCGTGTCTTGGAAGAAATACATTGCCTCTTCCAAGCCCATGATTGGGTGTGATCAACCTAGTCCTGGGGTTATCTAGATGGAGGGTGCTTTGGCAAGAGTGCTTGTTAAGCTGTGCTTGTGCCGTAGCTCCATCAGTGTTAGATTATTCCATTCAAGTGTGAATGGGAGTTGCAAAGTGTGGCTCTGCCCATTTGGTGTGAGCCCTCATATGTAGGCTAAGGTTTTCTGCCAAAAGCAAGAGTCTAAAGTAATACCAAGGCTAAGTGGAAATCAATTATCAATATTGAGGAAGGAAGTGGGAGGGGAAAAAGAGGTTTTAGGAACGCTTTGTATTACACACAAGGACCTCCTTCATCATCCCTCCCTCTCCCAAACCCCAGCTGACTGCCTCATACATCCTGAGAGCAGCACCCATCCGACTTGTTCACTCAGAGAGGCCTTCCCCCTCACTTGAGTACGCAGAGAGAGGAGAAGCCACTGGCCGACCCCTCAGAGTCCCATCCTGAGGCCCACTGAAGCCACAACATAACATGTTAAAGGCATGTGGGTAAGGGCTCCCTGTCTTCCAGTCCCTAACAACAGAGAAACAACATGCATGGCAGTCATGTCTTTTATTGTATAGCATCTGGGATTGAGTAGACCCTGAAAGAGAAAGACACTTGTATGGAGTTATCAGCCAATCACTCCAGCAGGGCAATTGTGTTTGATAAACAGCAGGCCACAGGCGCAGTGTCCCTCATAGCAGCTGCTCCATGGTAGGAATGTTTTCACCTGTTTCATAACTGTCTGTCATGGAGCTTGCAAGGGTGCAGGAGCCTACTAGAACAAGTAGGCTAACAACCCTGGAGAAGCAGCTGGAGCATCCTGATCACTGCTGCTAGTCATGGTGTGGGCTTCTCATGGCCTACATGAATAGGAAGTGGGATGGATTCTGTGCTTGTGGGAGAATAAGGGAAGACATGGACAGAGTGACAAGCAATAGTTAGCAGCTGGAGCCTGCCATCCCTGGATCTACTTGGGAAGGAATGATGCCACCTGAATGCACAGCCAGTGCTCATGTCTCAGTGTGGAAGCGAAGATTGTGGTGACTGATGTACCCTTCCCCCAGGGTGTGTGTGCAGTAGAACTAATTCTACGTTATGCATCTGGACTATACTCCTGCAAGACAAAAGAGCTCATGGGTGTTTGGCCAATAGTGACAATGATTAGATTGGAGTACCTGACCTTTGCCAACAGAGAGCTTGCCTGTGTGGGGGGGGGGGGGGGGGGAGAAGGAGGATGGGTGTCTCTCTGTATCTGCTACCCATGTTTGTGAGGGAATTGTATTAGAGTACTATAGTTCAAACAAAGTATTCAGAAATAGCAAAGTGGAGTGAAGCGGGGGCTACATGGGAGACAGTTAAAGTAATAATAAAGTTAGCATAGTTGTTCCTTCCCCCTGTCTGGAGTGTTCTGTCATGTCATGCATAGGAAGGACTTAGTAGATACGGAGGACTTAGTGCATAAAGTGGCAGTTATGGGAACTCTGGGGGAAAGTGACCACGTCATACTTGAGTTCTTGATTTTAAAGGAACCAAAAGCTGAGTGTAGCCATACGCATACTCTGGATTTCAGGAAAGCCGATTTTAATAGAACTACGATAGGTAAGGTCCCATGGCAAGTGACCCTAATGAGAAAAGGAATTCAAGATGGGTGGGAGTTTTTAAAAAAGGAAATTTTAAAGGCACCATTACAAACAATTCCAACAAGAAAAAAGATAAAAGACAACAGAAGAAACCAATGTGGCTCCACAAAAAGCTTAGAGGTGACCTGAAAACAAAAAAGGATACATATCGGAAGTGGAAGGAAGGCCAGGCTACAAAAGAAGAGTACAGACTGGTAGCACAGAAGTGCTGGAACAGTGTCAGGAATGCTAAAACCAGTGGAGTGTTCTGCTGCCATATCAGGGCATTTCCACCAGCATATCTGCCATTGTGGCAGCATACAAAAGTGACAGTGGGCGCCTTAGGATATGCATTGACATTTGGGCTAAGTGTAAATGGACAATTGAATAATGTTTCTGAATAATTTTTTTATTAATTAATGTGGGATAAATTCGTACTTCTGACCACCCCGCTTATTACCTCGTGATCTCATCAGTATTCAAATTTATCATAATACATAATGTCCAGGCTGTTAGTTTCTAGATCTGTCCTTTAGTGCTCTAGCCAATCCACCGTGAATCATTAAAAGTTCTTGTTTTTAAACTGCTTGTCTCTGCAGGGCATCATTGTTCTTGTTGCTGTGATTTTGCCGTCTCTTTAAAAGGCCTCACATACGGGTAGCTTTTCTGCTTATGTCTGAAGTGGTGCCTTGCTTATAAAAACCCATGAAATCTCATTTTACACTAAGTCATCATCATCATCATGGATGTCACCAGGAGTGTTCTATTGTGTCCGTGCCTTCCCTTGTCTATTGCCTTTCTTCACTCCCCCATAGTACAAAGTAATTGGTAGAAGCACCATGGTATGAAATTTGCTGTGATAGAGATCAGTGTGGTTAGAGCTCATAGGCTGTGAATATTGTTTGTACAACATGGCTGGCAAGTCATAGCTTACCACTTTCTCCAATCTGTACAGATGTTTTGGACTACAGCTCCCATCATACCTGATCATTGGCCATACTGCCTGGGCCTAATGGGAATTGTAGAACAAAACATCTAGAGGGCACTGAGTTGGGACAGGCTGCCTGTAGTGTCTTAGTCTACTTGGGCAACTGCGTAAAAACTGGGGCACTACCAGCCCTGCTCTTCCCTTCTCTTTTCAATGGCTCTCTGGAAAATATAGCCTATACACTGGGGGACAGAGGGTTTGGTTCTTCCAACCCTGCTATAAGGAATTGGAAAATGAGTCAGTGAAAGAAATGACTGTGTGATTCTAATTACCCTAAACTTGGACTTGATAATAGCATCTGTAGACATTGTCTGTCCAGTCCCATTGTACCCCGCCCCCTGCTGAAAATGCAGAGCGAGCAATCCAGTGGCCCCTAGACAGAGTCTGGGAGGCCATCGGATATTTGGGATTCCCGGATCCAAGGTCATAGACAGTTCTCCAACTTTGAACCCAGGAATCTGAGTTCCCTATCCCCTACTCTTCCCTTTGCAGCCAGCACAGAGAAAATGGCGCCAGCTGCCTCTCCGAGCTCACAGAAGGGACCTCAGAGGAGAGAGAAATCGGGCATACCAGTGGGCCGGGAGGGGAGAGGAAGGGACTGGGGAGGCTGGATTATGAAGTATTCTTGGGCCTCCCTGCCCCCCTTCCCTCCTACTCTGACGTGCCCCAGCTAGACAGGCGTAAAAGCTCATCCAGCCAAAATACAGAGCAGGAGGAGCACAAAGGTCGCCTCCACCCCTCCTCTCACTCTGCATTGGATGGCTGTAAGCTTCTGAGATCGGAGGGTTATGGCCATTCCGATAGGATTGCACCCTAAAGTAATTTTTTTAAAATGTTCCCTCAGATTATGTGATTAATAATAAGATTTATGAAGACTGTCATCCTAACCTTTGATTTCTGATAATTGCTTCATATTCATTTGTCTTAGCCAGACATTCTGGTCAAAGGATGGCTTTAAAACTGATATGGTGGTGTGGGTTTTTTAAACGTTTATTTTGTATCCTGGAGAGAAATAAGATCCACTATCAAGCACTGATATTAAGCTCGGTTAAACAAGAGGGTACTGTTGCACTCATGTTCTGCCTTCGGGTTTCCCATAGAAAGCTGGGAACGAATCCTGGATGAGATGGACCCTTGGTCTGATCCAACATGGCTCTTCTTCTGTTCTTAAACAAGGCTGGACAGCTTAGGTTCTTGTAAAAATATTAAGAATCCCGTTATTTGTTAAACAAAAGGTTTCTAGCTATTATGGATATAGGAGTAAGTTTTGAAATATGATGCCATTGTACTAAAAAAAATCAGAAATAAGGAAGCAAATTAAAATGAGCCCAGTTGTGCTGCTCTGGTGTGCTTTCAGAAGTCGCTTCAAGTATTTTAAGATTGAAGATGAGTATTTGAAAATAATATTATTGTAGATATTAAACTGAAAGTCAACACTCATGAGTATAAAAGGTATGCACATTCTTAGCTGTGCTTACAATAGAACAGTTATCTGTGGTCATCAGGATACAATGGGTAAGACCCATCTAAAATTAAATGCTTTTCAATCCCATTGATTTCAGTGCAAGACATTCAATAATTTATTCATTTATTCACCTTGAGTACCCACCAAAAGTGGTACTCAAGGTGGCCAACAATAAAATCCAGATTAAAAACAAAATATTGATTAAAGCATAGCTTAAAACAACTTAAAAACATAATTAAATTCACAACAATAAAAGAAATAAACAGCACCCAACCAATTAAAATCTCCTTCATTAACAAACTAGCATACATGCCAAAGGCCTGCCAGAATAAAAAAATCTTTGCTTGCTGACAGAAAGACGACAGAAGGGGAACAATGTAGCCTCCCTCAACTTGGAGTTCCAGTGGCCATTGAGAAAGGCCTCCCTTATGTCCCAAGCAAACATACCAGGACCGAGAGAAGGCCCTCCTCCGAAGGTCTTAAAGCGTGGGCAGTCCTTTTCCCATAAAAAGTCTAAAGCCCAATACAGCTACTCCCAAGTTGTATAGGGTTTTATATGTCATAACCAGTATTTTGAATAGTCAGTTCACCACTACTTGTGAATTGAGTAAGGCTGACTTCACTGGTAGCCAGTGAAGTCAGCCCTAATCAACTAGTTGGCCACAGCATTCTGGACCAGCTGAAGTCTCCAAACATTTTTCAAAGGCAGCCTCATGCCTCTTACCATAGTCCCAATGGAATGTGACTAAATCATGCTTGACTGTGACTTGACCAGACATCTCTAGGAATAGATACAGCTGGCACAGTAACCTCAGCTGGTCAACACACTCCTGTCCACCACTGAAGCCTGGGCATCCAGGTTCATGGCTGAATCCTGGAGGACACTGAAATTACGAAGTTGAGTCTTCAAGGGGAATGTAATCCCATCCAGCGCCATATAAATCCCAATTCCCTCATCTGCTTTTTACTACCCAGGAGCACCTCTGTCTTATCTGGATTAAGCTTCAGTTTTTTCTCACCGTCATCCAGTCCATTACTGACATCAGACACTGATTTAGAACTATTACAGCTTCCTTGGATGAAATGGTAAGGAGAGATAGAGTTCGGTGTCATCAACATACAGGTGGCACCAAATCCCCAAACTCCCTCTCCCAGTGGTTTCATGTATATGTTAAATAGCACAGAGACAACATAGAACCTGAGGGGCAGCACTGGCTAACAGTCGCAGCATCAAACAGGGATCCCCCAGCACCATCCTCTGAAATTGTCTCTCAAAGAATGACCGGAGCCACCGTAGAATAGTGCCTCCAAATCCCATCCCAGGCAGATGCCTCAGAAGGATACCAGGAAAAACAAACATACTTAATTGCATCTTGTTTCTGCCCAATATATTTTTGATTAGATCCCTGTCCAGAGCAAGCTGTTCACTTCTGCTCTTAACAGGCTTCCCGCTTTCCTTCTCTTCCAATTCTTCAGAACCCAGTTCTTAAACTTTCCATGATAAATGTGATACTTAGCTTGTTGAGTTGATGGGGTGGGACGAGGCAGGAATTGGTGATAACCGAAGAAAAGACACCACCTTTTATAATATTGTTACCACAATGTCAATGTACATCGAAACCTGTCTGCTTGGCATTGTATTTCCCTGAAAATATTTTATTTTAAACAAGATCAACTACAGTGAAAGAATAGGACTCATTATTCTCCCTGCAACAGCAAACTTTGACAAGAATCTCCAAGGGTGCAACCTTATCGGGTTGCTGCCCATTAGAAGGAAGCCTCCAATCTCAGAGGCTTCTGAGTATCCTATGCCCTACTGGGCTGCTGCCAGGAGGGCAGAAGGAGTAACAGTGATAATTTTGTTTACTTTTGCCTCTAGACAGGCCTCTGAACCTGATGAGGCAGGAGAGGGATCTATGTCTTCAGGATGGGGAATCCAAAAAATCCTTTAGTCTCTGGGATGTTCTCCAGTAACTATAGTATTGCACTTAAGCCTAGTTGAATGTGGAACAAATTCAGTTCAGATGTGTATGATTTATCCAGATTATATCTTTGTATGATTTTCTTTTCTTTTTCCCTAGGGAATGAAAATTATAAACAAGTGGCCATGTGTATTCTCTATCATATAAGCATGGATGACCGTTTTAAATCAATGTTTGCCTATACAGACTGTATACCTCAGGTGGGTCTGTTTCTTTTCAAATGACCATTTCTCATACTAGTTCTAGCTTTTTTTTTTGTAGTAGAGTTCATAAGGGGACATTTCAGATGATAGTAACAACAATTCTACCCTTGCTAATGCTCTTTCAATTATTTATTGTAACGATTGGTTTTTCTTAGACACGGCAATAGTTTGCTTTTAGTGTTGGCAGCCAAATGTTGCACCATTGTTTTATTATAGTTACAGCACTGTTTTAATTATAGTAATGCTGTTTAGACAATATAAATCCATTTAAAAACAGTGGCTTCAGACAAATCTCAGCAACTGGGCAAATTTTTTGAATACGTTTATTTGTCCTACTTGGATTTTCTCAAGATTTTTCTGTTCTGTTTGGGCTATTTTTGTAGTTCTGCATCTCCATATTCTTTTGAATTTCTTCTGCTAAATTTAGATACTTTGGGTTTTTTTATAATAGTTTCTTCTTTATGGGTGTGGGCCATTCAAGCCTGTTTTTTATGGTATTCTGTACTATTATGCCTATTTTATCATTTTCTGGTATAGCTCCCAGTATATATTTATAATACAAGACTGAATTATGTAGCGCCAAAACCAGTCTAAGTACTTTTAAGTGCATGCTTAATTAATAATTGATACTGATGAAACTTACAAGGGTGTCACTTTGGCTGGATCAAGCCCATAAGCTAGTATCCAATGTTTGTCCTTCTTAAAGTAGTTCCTTCCAAATGAATGGGACTTAACTCACTTCATTCCATTGGGTCTACTCTAAGTAGGACTAACATTGGATACCTGGTTTGAACGATCACCATGGCTTAAACAAGCCACAGTGGCTTGTTTAAACTGTGGTGTGTGCTGGGCGCTATTTGCCTAATTATCTGCCAAGGAAACAACCCTCAAATAACCAAAGAACAGGCCATGTAAGTACAAGCCATGTAAGTACATTGTAGTTAGTCACTATATTGGACTTGAGGTGAATTTATAAGCGTTTAGGCATTCAGGTTTTCTGTTATGAAATATGATCCAAAACTTTAGTTGTATTAAAAGGATGTTAGCTATTACAAATGCCAGCGATTGGACATTTATGCTTATAAGTTAAAAGATTTTTGCAATTTAAGATGACTTTAGGATGGACAAGTAAAGGCAGATATTATTCATAATAAGAAATGTTCATGTGCAGTACAATTCTACGCATGTTTATTGAGAGGTACGTCCCACTAAGTTCAATGGGATTTATTCCCAGGTAAGTGTGCATAGGATATTATCCTGATCTTGCCTCAGTGTAACCCTTAGTAGATAAATTAAAGAGGGTAGGCATTCCTTTCAGTACTAGAACTGACATGAGCTTGAGGGCCATCTTTAATTTTCATACTTTTAATCTTAAATTCAAGAAAATGGCAGATGACAATTCTGCTGTTTAAATAATGGGTTTATCCTTAATGTTTTCTGTATTATTATTAATATAACATTAATTACTAGTAGTATTACTACACATAAAAATACATTAGACTTCACATAATCTTACAACAGAAAGAGAAAGAAAATTACATTATTCTCAGTCAACAGATCATAAACCAAAATAAGATAATCATGAATCCATTGTAGAGATCATCAAGTCAGTAGCTAATATGAAATTTAGATTGTTCCCAATACTGCATATGGTTGTATTTAATTCTGTAGCTTCAAGTTCCTATACATTATATCAATATTCAGTTTTGCATTAAGCTTGTAATCCAGTTAAACAGCAGTGAATCTTGTGGCATCTTAAAGACTGGGTGGTTTAAATAGTCAACAGTTGGTTATTTAACCCATCGTGGGTTATCGTGTTGTGTGGAGGGTTTTTTTTAACCAACGGTTGTCATTTAGCCAAAATAAGCAACACAAATAACCAACATTGCAGAGTTGTCTATTTGAACCACTGTTGGTTATTGTGTTGTGTGGAGGGCACCATTGGTTCTTCCTCGTGGTCGCTGTGCATCACAGATATGGGCCTCTGTGCCTGCGCAGAGCATCGATTTGGGAACATTCCATAGCTGAGGAGAATATTTTTGGTGGGAACCCCTCCATCCCAATGCACATGTCCTTAACAGTTCTCACCTATTCCCTCAGTTCTTCATCCGCCATAGTGCAAGCCTCGTTGGGAACTTCATCTCTAGTAGACTGGTCATTTCATCAGCCACAGAGTTGCAAAGCAAGAGTGGTCAAAGCGGCAGCTGCCACTCTAGTCCAGCCAGCAGGATAGATTTTCGGCAGCAGCGGCTGATGGAATACTAGTGGGAAGTGGGGAGAGAGGGCAGGAGATGAGTGAGTCAATTCAGCATGGACTAATAGTCAATTCAATGCTGATCCTAATCCACACCATATTTGATTAATATTATGTTGTCAAGTTGATTATCACCCCAGCGTTGACTATTGTGTTGTCCGAATGCAGCCAAAGACTAACAAGCTTTGAAGAGTTATCAAGGGTTGCAGGTATACATAAGATGGAAGGGGAAGGAAGAATTGGAAACAGTGAGGTCAAAAGGAAATTAAATGCAGAAAGTACTGACAGGGGCAATTACATTAGTAACAGTGGCCATTCACAAAAGAGTTGCTGCTGATAACATAAACATCCTGGTACTAGGTAAGCCACTTAACCCATGTAGTGTGATTTTAAAAAAACACAAAAACTATTCAAGCCTCTGGAGATAGAATTGAACCTCAATGAATTATAATTCAGCAGTCTCTATTTTTTTGGGCCCAGAATGACCACTTTAAGATTAGTGACAGAGTGTCCTGGGAGGCTGAAGTCTTTTCCCACAGGTCTTTGAATATTGTCATTTCTGATGTTAGATACGTTTCCATTTATTATTTTCTGTGGAGACTGGCCTGTTTGTCCTACGTAGTAAAATGCAATAGGGCGTTCTTGGCAAGTGATGGCGTATATCACTTTGGAAGACGAGAAAGTGTATGCACCTCTGATGTTGTGGATGACATAATTAAGTTCTGTAATAGTGTTGTCCCAGTAGATATGGAGACAGAGTTGGCATCTAGATCAGTCATTGGAAGTCTGGTTCCGGTATCGCTATCTCTGTTACATGATCTTTTGCTAGCGAGTAACTGTGCTAGCAAGTAGCTGTTTTCGTTTAGACTGGTTTAGCTCTTGCTGATGATGATGATATCATGTTAGCCAGGGCTGGCCCAGGACATTTTTCTGCCTGAGGCAAAGGATAAGTTGACACTCCACACCACCACCTCCATTCCATGTACATACAAGCTGAATGGATCGGCAGCATCTTACTTCAACATTGGTGACTGGATAGCATCTTCCACTGCATTTGAAGAAGCAGGCTTGTTTAGAAAGCCCAGGACAGGCCGTGTGATGTATATAGCTCTGTCCTCCAACAGAGGGGAATGACCAATGGGCTTGGGAGGGACAGCTGGGGGCTGCCGCCAGTACTCCCCCAATATTTGCCACCTCAGGCAGTTGTCTTATTGTGCCTAATAGTAGTGCCCTGGGGTTGGCGCTTCTAAATCGGAGGTGATCCATATGTCTAAGTACTTCTTTGGCGGCTTTCTCCATAAATTGAATACGGGGGGGGGGGGGGGGGGATAACTTACTTTTGACTAGTTTTTCCATATTAAAACCCATCTACTTGGACTTGGTTAAATGTTATTTTATAGTGAGATATTTAAACAAATTCCTTAAGTGAACTGATAAGGCTCCAGTTGTTACTTCTGTCAGTTCTTATTGCACTTGTTAATGGTTCTATTGATATGAACCACCAAGACAACTCCTAAAGAGCCTAAAATAATCTGATATTTTGTACATTGCCATTACAGAGCCACTATTTATTGTTAGCGTTTGTATTTAGAATGGGTTGCATTCAAATATTATGAAGTTCAGTCTGTCCTTGAAAAAATTGTGTATAGAATCAAGAATAATTTCAATTTCCTTGTTTCAATGTTGTTGTTTTTTGCAGTGCTATCATAAAATATGTCTGCAACTGTGAGAACTTGCAACTTGCCTTTCAAAAATTAAGTTCTGAATTCTTGGGGTGGTAACAAGCCTGCAAGTTATACAAAAACGCCCCATGGACTGCATATCATTCACTCTTGTGAGTTGGAAGCTTCTGTGGGCTTTCAGCTTGCAACTTGTATGTTCATAGGATTAACTAGCATATCTATCTTTTTTGTACCGTTTTAGTGGCTACAAGGAATGCAATATTGCTGGAAAACACTCTCGTGCCTTGCTTGAGTTAATGGGTGCTGTTGTAGTAAGAGTTAAAAGTGAGCATTAACAGTCCATTCTTGTTTAGACCCCAGCCCTGTATGCTTTATTTAAATAGGTGCAAATGCCTTCCAGATGGTTATAAAAGCATTTATAGGTAATAGCTTGGCCAATCAAAGGGCATGATTGGGCAGTGATGTCATAGTGATATTCAATATTCTTCCACAGAGCAGTAGACAAACTTCTCTGCAGCTGACTTATCCACATGTTTTCTACCACAGTTGTCTGTTTGATTCCTCTTTGATCTACAGGTTTCTTTTTAGCTTAATTCTGGTAAGCATCCTCTCTTGACAGCCCCCTTTGCTTTTGTCCACCATTATCTGCTGAAGTTCAGAAACCAGAGCATTACTTCAAACATTAGAATTAAGGAGTAGCCCAGTCAGAAGAGATTCTTGAGGCATGCAGTTCTGGCATAATCATTCAAAGATGTTTGAGCTGGGGATAGAGAGCGGGCTGGACTGAGGTGTATGAAAAGAAAGCTGTGGGGGTTGGCCTCTGGTCACTGGTAAATAAGTGAAGTCAGGTGCCAGAGAGTCTAGACACAGTGATTTTAGTCCTGGACTGTGGTATCTGATACTCAATATGGGACTTGTCTGATTGAAAAGTACTGCCTCTTCATTGCATGCGCTGTAGTCCTTTTACTGCTTTCCTGCTAAATGAGGAAAAGATGACAGTGGACATAGTAAAAGCAGAACAAATGTAATTTTAATATTTCCTATTTGGTAGCAATTATGCTGCCCTTTGAAGTGGCACGAGTAGCAATCAAATTAAATGAAGACATAATGGGAAACATGGAGCTCATATCAAAGGATTATTCTAAAAACTTGCACTAGTTTAGTTAAAACTACAGGGCTTTTCCAGCTTCCTACTGGAATGCAGCTCATTACTTCTAACATACTTTGACCATTTGATTTTCCTCTTAAGGAAGAGAGAATAATTTGAATTTCTAGATGAGCAAGGTAATTTTAAACTACTGTGTGTGTGTGTGTGTGTGTGTGTGTTTCAATTAAGTGTTTGGGTGAATAATACTTTGGGTAATTCCGGCTTCGCAGCATGCTTATTTAGAAAATGTATATCCTTTCATTCGAGGAAATGATTCTCAAGGCAACTTACAATAGAAAATAACATCTTATAACTGTGAATTTGGTTTCTTTTCCTAAGTGTAGAACTTGGCATTTATCCCTATTAAAATTCATTGTTGTTTTCAGTCCAGCAAAGGAAGCTGCCTTGTCTCAAGTCAGACCATTAATCCATCTAGCCCAGGGTTGACAATGCTGATTGGCAACAGCTTTCCCTGTTTTTTTCAGCTCTACCTGGAAACGCCAGACTGAACTGGGACCTTCAGCATGCAAAGCATGTGCTCTGCCACTTTTTAATTGACACACATGCTTGCCTTTCTAAATAGAGATGTAGATATTTCCACACACTCCTCCCCCATCTCAAATTGAAAGCTGAAAATAGTGGAGGGGGGCTGGCAATTCTTCCTCAGCACTGACTAGAATGCTGAAGGTCCCTTATCTTCCTTACAATAGGAGAAGACTTGGAACTCCTGAGCCCAAGCAGGAGTGGGACAGAATGGGTACTTTTTTTACCAGGACCAGCCTAGACTGTAAACCCCAGTACAGTGAGGGGAGGAATGAGACTAAATCTGTAGTTTAAATTTTAATATATTAATGCAAACTTATTCCCTTTATCTGTGTGGATTGCCCAGGTCTTGTAAGATTTCCTGGAGCCAATCAGAAGTAGTGTTAGACTAGAACTACAGAGATAAAGAAAAATTGCATCACACAGCCATTGTCTTGGGCATAGAACTTCCTGGTTCCTTTTGACACCACTTTTTTGTGGGAGAGGGGTGTCTTACTCTGCATGCAAGTGACAGCTGCTTTAATTGAGGGGGGAAAGTAGCATAGTTTTGATTGGGCAGTAATTTTTCCTCCCCACTCACCCCACAAATAATAGAACTGTTATTAAATGGTGCTTTTAAATGCTACTATGGAGATTATTACACTCCCCACCCTATTCATTTTCCATTGGTGGCTGTTTGGACTTCCAGCCAAAAGTCCTCCATACAAAACACATTTCAAGGTGCAGCAAATGTCAATTTTCATTGAATTGTCCCCTTAGATCAGGGGTGGGGAAACTCAGGCCTAGGGTCCCAGTCCAGGCCTCTGGGGTTCTCTAGATAGGGTCTAAGCAACATTCTGAACAGTAAGTTATCTGCCCAGTAGTGCCGGATTTAGGAACAAACCAAGTAAGCCATGACTTAGGACCTCTAAATATGTTGGAGATAATTAGGTGTATGATGTTGGAAAGTCTGGTGTGACTTTCAGAAGAGTCGCTTTATAGAGGGAAAGCATGGCAACACAACATTTAGTATTGGAGATAACAAGCAAAAACTAGAGCCAGTGTAAAAGAAGTTCAAATCAACTTACTTTATTAGTGCTTTTATACACATCTTCAGAGAAGGCTATCTATCACTGTTTAACTACAAGCACCTCTTAAAGGTGGGCGGTACCTTTTCATTATCCTTTCGAACATAATGCAGTACAAATTTTACTCTTTATTTTTATGGTATGGGGCCTCTGAATCTTGACAAGGCTTAGGGCCTCAGCATGTCTTAATTCAGCCCTAGCACCCAGGCCCTGCTCTAGAATGAACACACACAGTTTTTACAGGAAACTAGTTGGTGACACATGGAAGTATGCGTTCCTCTGACATGTGCTCTCAAGAGCTACAAATCCGAGTGTCAGCTGACACTTCCTATTCACAGGCAGAAGGAGTCAAGCAAGAGTGAGGAACAAGTACTATATAATAAGCAGAAGTACTGATTTCTCAGGGACAGGTGGAGCAGTACTACTGATACTCAAATCCCAGAAAAGAAGGGAAATAAATTAGACTAGAAGTCTCCAGAACACATAGAAGAACTGACACTTGCAATAAATACATAAGGCGTTTAAACACAGAGAACTATAAGAGCTTAAGGAAGATTAGTCCTCCATTTCTTAAAAGCAGGCAAGGTCTTGTTGATTTTTCAAAACAAACAAGAAATCATGATAGGCGGCATGTTGCAAGTTTTTACCAGGCCGAAAGAAATTATACTTGAGCACTGTGAGTTTCCCATCTTTGTGGTCTGGTTCGTGCTCCTCCACAGTATAAAACAAATGAACTGTTTTTAGCATCTCTTACGTTCTTATTAACACTGGTACACCATCAGTACTCAGCTTGGGATTGCAATACCAGATGGAATGCCCTCTCCCAACCTGAACATACTCGGACACTACGATCAACATCTGGGAGGCTCTTCCAAGTACAGTTTGAGGGCCTTCTCAGTGGTACCCACCCCCACCCCCCACGACTATGGAATGAGATCCCCCCTAAGACCCGCCTGGCGCCGACATTGTAATCTTTTCGGCGCCAAGTAAAGACCACCTTATGCTCCCAGTCATTTAATGATATATGATGAGGTATCTATGTCTCCTGTTTTAGAACAGGACTACTAAGAAAAACATTATTTATTTAAATAGTTTTAGCTGTTTACATTGTTTTAATTTTTCTATGTCAAAATTTTTAGACTGTTTTTGTTACGTTGTATTTTTATGAATTGTTGTAAACCGCCCAGAGAGCATCGGCTATGGGGCGGTATAGAAATGAAATATCATCATCATCTATAATAACCATGATGTGTTCACATAAACACGTGACATAGTGTCCTCTGTCGCATGTTGTACTGGTAGTGTTTGATAATTTATATAGCTTTTTGCTGCCTGGTTTTTATTTAGTCTTTGCTCTGTGGTTAATTTACAGCCTAAAAGGTGTTTAAGAACATCATTCACGAAGTGCTGCTTTAACTTGTATTTCATTTGTGGCCTAGGTTGTTTCACCACAGTCCACCACAATAGCTGGGCAATGCTTGGGGCAAATATGTTGAGATAATGTGGCTTTAGATCTGTGGATTCCAGATAAAACTGGCATGGGGAAGCTGTGGCTGTCCGGCCGTATATGCAGCCTTTGGTGTCATCCTACTGTTCAGACTCCCCCTCTGAGAATCAGTTACAGTTCATGGGAGTGTGTGCGTAAGGGGAGAGGAGGTAGGGAAAGAGAATTATGAATGCTTTAAACTTGGCCCATTTTTGGCTCTGGTTCTGGTCACCTTCAACTGCAGCCCCCGATTGATTTTTCCTATGGGACAACAATCCTTCATAAGAAAAATATTCTAGATTTCTTAAGAGAGATGCTCTTTATGCTGCTGCCAAATGTACTGCCATTCTTTTGGAAAATTTAATGGCTTCAATTTCATGTGTTGATAGTTAATGAAAATGCTGTTTGAGTGTCCTGATGAACGTGTTGACCTGGAGCTCATTTCCTTCTGCATTAACTTAGCTGCAAACAAGAGGAATGTACAACTCATTTGTGAAGGTGAGGATTGAACAGATACTTGATGTAACCTCCTAACATAAGAAATGAGAACTGTCTCTAGAGAGAATTTGGATTTGGGTGTGTAAAAAGCACTATGAGTCAACCTGTAATCATCTGTTTCTTTGCTAACATAATTCTTTCCAGTTTAAATAATACATTGGGTCCTTGCATGTGTGGGAATTGTATATGGCTGTTTTCTGGGACAATTATTTTACAGCTTTCTATATCTGTGATGAACAGAGTAGCTAACTAACCTTCATGGGTTGAGAGGTAAAGGAATTAAAGTGGGTAAAAAGATAGCAGACCATTCCTCAGATTTCTGTCCTGCTAGTCTGCCCATCCCACCCACATTCCTTCTGATTTTTAGTTTGGCTGCATGTAAAGATGTTTTTTTAAAAAAAAATGTAATGTGAAAATCTAGATAATACATTTTGGTGATCTGTACATCTAAATATATAAATTCCAATTTAATTCCTCATTAGATTTTTAGTAATATGGTGAGTTGATATACGTTGTATTTTATATTTAGAATTTTAATCATAAAGACTGGAAAAATAGCAGGCACCTCAGCTCTCTGGCACTGAAAAGACACATGCTGGTGAAAATAATAATTTATTCTAATAAATGTCCTTTATTTATCCATACTCCCTTAGAAAAATCTCTCTTGTTTAACTTTGCAAAAAGAGTTATTTGTTTATGAATTTATTTATTAATCAATCTTGTATACAGCTTGATATAACAAAATCTCTAAGCAGTTTATGTGTCAAAGTATTAAAAATAACTATTAAGATATTGGGTTAATAGAACTGTTACTATAATCAGAACTAAGGTAAATAAGTAACATAAATAATAAAAACAATTTAAATCCGACAAAAAGATAATGAAGATTAAGGGCAGAATGCTGTGATCAGTGGGAGAAGCACTCCAGGGATGTGGGATTTGTCGAATCTCCTCTCCTGAACCTGTAGACAGGGCTAAAACATTGGGAGGGGAACTTAAAATTCCAGTCCCTCCCAGCTGCCCCAGAAAGACCTGCGACACCTGCTTTTTGGGGTAGCAAAAGCATCCTCAGATAATAACAGCCTCATAATAACATTCTGGTGGGAGGGAAGGGAAGAAACCCTATAGCCTCTCCACCCACCCCTACCCCTGGCAATGTGACTCCTTTAAATGGGCTCAGAAACCCATCTACATGAAAAGTTTTTTTTAAAAAAAAGAGGATAGAGAGGCAAAATTTGGCTTCATTTGCCTCCCGCCCTGTTGGCAAGCACCCTGGCAAGGCAAAGGATACTCAGAAGCCTCCAATATTGGAAGCTTTCTTCTAATGGGCAGCAACCCCTAATGGGCAGCAACCCTAAATTTTTCTAATTTAGCGCCCTAAATTAGAAAAAAATACTATGAAAATTACAAAATAGCACACACTGGCTGAATTCGGACAACACGATAGTCAATGGTGGGGTAATAATTAACTTTACAGCTGTTTATCTAGGGGGTACTCCCCACACAACATGGTAATAAATAATCAACTGTGGTGTGGATTAGGATCAGCACTGAGTTTACTATGGCAGCGTTCGGACGACACGATAATCAATACAACTGACGATTGTCCCTCTCCCCCCCCTCCCCCGTTGCTTATTGTGTTGTCCAAATTCAGCCACTGAGTTTTTACTTATAGCAAATGCTTACCAAGCACTGTGAATCATTAAAAGTATAAATGGACTGGAGTCCCTCTTTGTTAAAATGCAAAACATAATCGTTCATACATTTTCCTTCCATTTTTGATTTGTGATGTTTCTTTTCAGGAAATGGGCTGAAAATGCTGATGAAGAGAGCACTGAAATTCAAGGACCCGTTATTGATGAAGATGATTAGGAACATCTCTCAGCATGATGGGCCAACCAAAACTTTGTTTATTGTAAGCATTTGTCCTTCTCATTGACTTCCATCCTTTCATGAGGCAGAGGCTTGTTCTAGGCAAGTGAACTGAGATAGTGACCATGTTCAGATGTAACGGTGGTGTTCAGCAGCAATTCATGGAGTAATTAATTTCATTGCCGCAAGGTGCTTCTGGTTTCCAGCAAAAACATACAAATGTGCCATTCGTAGGTTGTTTCTGTGATGTCCAAACCCAGGTTAAACAACCCCAAGTTAACCATCATTTGTTTTTGGGTTAACTTGGAGTTGTTTAACCCACAAACAACCCCAAGTGCCCAGGTTCGGATGTCATGGAAACAACCTACAAATATGGCATTTGTAAGTTGTTGCTAGAAACTGGAAGTGTCTCTCGTTCAGTGCCATCCCTGCAGTTCGTGAGTTAATTAAACCAGAAATTGCTGTTAAATGCCGCCATTATGTCTGAACAGGGTCAGTCAGTGAAATAACTTCATGTTGCATACAACACTTGATCCTTTTCATATACTAATTTGCAAATACCTTCACCTCATATGATTTAATTCTCTTGGTGTTCCATGGCAGTCTGGAATTCAGGGACTTTATACTGTTAGCCCTTTCACTTTTTCAGTTCATAAGTATTGCTTGTCAATAACTTTGCCAAACATAGTTACTACTGTCCTAGCTTTACCTGTTTGCATCACCTGATTAAGTGTACAGACTATAAAAATGTTCTTTATCGTAATAAAGGGTAAATACCTCTGAGGTGTCTTCTGAAGAGTTAGGCTATCATCTGTTGATAAGATTTGTCTTTTGAGATGGATCTTTAATTTTAAAAAATTGTGGGCGCCTGAAGACATCTGAATTGTGAACGGAGAAGTCCCTGGTTCAATTTTCAGCTTTGCCACAAACTTACTAGGTGATCATAGGGAAGCCATTATCTTTCAGTCTTAGCATTCCCATAAATGCCTGCTTCACAGTGTTGTTTTGTTAATGGATTTGAAGTGTCTTGAACATGTAGAGTGTATCTTAATGTATTTTTAAAAGTATAGTTAGCATTTAATATAAACACTTCTATAACTTTTAATATAAATGCTAAATACATTTTCAGTGAGCTATATGAGTTCAGCACCAAAAGCATTTTCATTTAACCTAACTCAGGGCAAACAATTAAGGGTCTCAATTGCCAAAGTGCATTCCTGTTGTATTGAATAAATAACAAACTGAATAGTGAACAGCAATTATCATTACTATTAAATTATTAAAATATCCTGCTTTCCTTTCAACTAGGAACTCAAAAGTGACTAGCAGCATCAAATACAAAAGTATTCAAAACAACATAAAACACTATACTACAGTCAGCAGTCCAGAAGAACTAGCACTAAAAACAATTCCCCATATCATCATCAGCAAGAAATTCTCATAGGCTCAGAATCCCTAAAGGCTTTCTGGATGGTCTCAGCTATTTGTAAAGGGGGAAAAGATCTTAGAATTGAAAAAATAACCATAAAGACTGCTGCAAATCACTAATGGTTTAAGTTGAGTTTATTAATGAGTGAGGCAGAAAAGTGGGGTGGATTGGGACAATATTAATAGAATTGCTCCCATTCATTTCCTTCACTGTCTTGTCTTTTATCTGTATGCAATGTATTTGCTAAACAAGTTTGTTTATTTAGGATTATGTTGGTGACCTAGCTGCCCAGATATCCAATGATGAAGAAGAAGAATTTGTGATAGAATGCTTAGGAACACTGGCCAATTTGACTTTGCCTGATTTGGATTGGGAGCTTGTGCTGAAAGAATACAAAATGGTACCATACCTCAAAGATAAATTAAAGCCAGGTCTGTATTATGAATAACATCTCTCTCTCTCTCTCTCTCTCTCTCTCTCTCTCTCTCTCTCTTATTTTATTAAAACATTTGTATCCCACCCTATATCACTAGGATCTCAGGGCAGCATACAGAGAAAATCATGCAAACAGTATAAAACAATAAATTTACACAGCTAAAAACAAATTAAACCATTAATCAAGCTAAAACCAGTACAGAATTTAAAAGCAATAGAAACAATTAAAACAATTATAACTAAGTGCAGCCTTGGTGAATTTAACCAACAAAGGCTTTGTTAAAGAGTCATGTTTTAACTTGGTGCCAAAATGAGGTCAGCACTGGTACCAGTCGGGCCTCCAAGGGGAGGGCATTCCACAGCTGGGGTGCCACAACAGAGAAGGTCTTCTCCCATACTATAGTGTATGTTCCGCGTGGGTTGGGCATGGAGGAGGGGCTCCTCCAACAGATCTCAAGTCTCGGGCAGGCAGATATAGGGAGAGGCACTTTGTCAAGTATCGATTTCCCAAGCTGTTTAGGGCTTCAAATGTTATTAGAAACACCTTGGGGGTGTCCACATCAGCCGTTTATTGCAGGATTGCACTGCAGTCATCGGCAACGGGGCACATGACGTTCACCTGCTCCCATGGTGACCTCGGCTCCACCTCTCAGTTTTCCTGGAATATCCCTGACTGCTTTTGTCACGTTTTTTCAGCTCTCCCACTTCCATTCTGAAGAATGTTTGTTTGCAAGGTCGTTGCTGTTTGCTGTGAGTTCCAGGCTCAGCAAACAGCCTGTCAGCTGTGAGGGGCGTGCCCATGGGTATCGGAGGTGTGCGGGAGTGGACCTGTCGGCCATTTCCACCAACACCATCTCCGAGACCACCCCAGCCAGCTTGGGCAGGGAGACTGTTGGGCAGTGGGATGGGCGGTACACCAGCAGCATACCTGTTCTGTCTCTTTGGCCCAGCACAAAGTACAACTCTCAAAATTGGTGCTAGGACAGATGGGTTTCCTTGTGAGGAAGATGGAATCCTTATGGATGATGGCAGCTCCTGACCACCCCCCACCCCTCCAGTCTCGGCTGGTGCTGCGTGGAGTACCCAGTTGGATAGTGCTGAGACAGATCCACTCCTCCCAGCTCATCCACCCAGGTCTCAGTAATGCACACAATTCACAGTCAAGTCACGGATAGCAATTGCTTTAATGTGGACCGACCTGGCATTCAGAAGCAGCAGCAGCAGATCAGAGGGTGGGCTGATAGGGCAATCTGGATCTTGAGATACGGGGGAAGGACCAAAAGTTAGGGAAGATTTCAAGTATCTGTCCCACCTTTCCCCAATGCCATATCTTCCTCTGCCCGAGATTACACCAATAGGGTGTAATCCCCTGGGATTCACCTGGGCAAATATACAAACAAAAATTTAAAAAGCCAGTACAATCAGACAGGTAAGCCAGGTCAGTAGGGGAGTGCAGCATCAACCTAAAATTAGGCCTAGTATGCCTCCCTCCTCAAGCAACATTCCACAATTATGCAACCACACAAGGCTATCATCCAGGCTATGACCAGTCTCTACCCCTAGCCAATTGCCCCCACCCTTCAGCTCTCACCTAAGGGATGGTTGGATGTCAGCCGCACCAGTTGTCTTATGCTCTCACCCTAGGATAGCTTGTGCACATAGCACATTCACGCACACATGCACACACACACATACACACACACGTACAGCTGCCTGAGAAGAGGGTAGGGCCCTTGCCCTTGTCACTCCCTGAAGGAGCGACCCAAAGGGGTGCACTCTCTTTGGTGTCGCCCCCTTCAGAGGCATCCTACCAGGTGGCAAGCCTGCCACCTCAGCCAGCCAGCTTCTATATCCCCTTCCAAAGAAGGGGACAGGTGGAGGCTGCCAGCAGTGGCTGGCTCAGTACCTGGGGGCCTGGGCCTGCAGGGAACAGCCAGGCAGTCGTCCACTGGCAGAGGTGGTATGGTGGCAGCAGTTGCAGGCACTCGCTCTCTCCAGACAGTGGTCTCTTCTTCTCCTGCAGGTACTGGCTTTCCCAGGCCACCTCAGCCAGCCAGTTTATATATCCCTATCTAAAGAGGGAGATTGCATATAACTATCAGGACTATCCTGACACATTGAAAGATGCTCTCAGAGTCTTCCAGCAAGGAGGTTTGTGTTCCAGTGGGATTCAGCAATACAGTTTCTCTGTTAAATTTATAAGGTTCTGCGGAAGATGACCTTGTCTTGGAAGTAGTGATAATGATTGGAACTGTATCCATGGATGACTCCTGCGCTGCACTGCTAGCTAAATCTGGGATTATTCCAGCTCTTATTGAACTGCTAAATGGTATGTATCCCAACAATATTATAGAATGCACACAATTCTCACTTCCACAAGTCTGTAAGCACTTAATATTAAAATGAAACCTACCTTGTGAATGCTTACTTTTTATAAGTTAAAATTATTTATTGTCGTCTGATTCTTATTCATACCAAATGTAGCAGCATGCTGAAAGCAAGATTTTCAGAAGTTCGACTCCCTACCTCCCCAGAAAATCTCTCTATAGAAATTACTATAGAATTATTTTTTTAAAAATATTTTATTTTGATATTTCTGGTTACATAAGTCAAATGTTACTATAATATATGCATGCATGCACATATATATAAACATTCCATGACAGTCCGGAAAAGAATTACAAGTTTCTTATTACAAATTTCTATTTGGATTGGAAAATAATTGTCAGCATTGCAAACCTCCTGTCCGCTCCAAATATCAGTATATGGTAGAGGGGGTAATCACCTCCCTTCATCTTTGTTTGTAAAATCAATGAACTTACATCATATCTTCTTAAATTTATCCTCACTTAATTGCCCTCGCACTTTCCTCATTTTCTCTGTCAATTTTTCCAGAAAAGCAATTTGCCAGACCCTTTGGTATAGAATTTTATGAAGTAGAGCTGTTTACTTCAACACAATATAATAATCTTCTTAATGGGAGGTCTAATAACAGGATAGACTAAGGCTGGGATGAGTATTCAAGGGGCTGGAGCTAGAAATGCAAACACTCTCTGCTCCCTTGCTCAAGTAGGTCAGCAATAATTCAAGTTGGGTCCAGCTTCCTTCAAGCTGGGCTAACTAGAAATCTGACTTGTACTCTGCCTCCACTAGGCCCTCTGCAGTCCCTTTACTACTCCCCAAGCCAAATAGTCGTACTATGTAGGAGGGGATAATAAGCTCCAGACTGCTCCTTTCCAGACAGAAGAGGCCCAGGGCCTCCCTTTGGTTGAAAAATGACACCAAGAGCATCATCTGTATATGGAGGTTGGAGGGTTTGTATTGCAGAGCTATGATCTCTGGCTGCAAATGGTGTCAATTATTTATTATTACCTTTATTATTGCAATGAGGGGGATTCTTGTTCCAGTTGGGTCTTCCTGAGTTCTGGTCTGCTCCTGTATCCTTCATTGTTCTTTGATCCTGACTTCTGGCTTGCTCCTTGAACCTGCTCCTGGTTTGCCCTTTGGTTCTGACTTACTCCGTGGGGCCACGTCTTCACGACGTCTCTTTGACGTCGCAGCGGCAGGCGGAGCGCATTTGCGCTCCCTCTGCTCTTTTTCACTGGCAGCAACGTCGCGGCTGGTTCTCTTGCTGCCGCTGCCGCACCCAGTACCCGTGCCTCCTCAAAAGTTTTTGGTTTTGTTAAGGGGGGGGGGGGGGCAGCGTAGGCACGGAGGTAAAGGGTTTTTTTTTTTTAAAAAAAAATTAAAATGGGGGGAGGACAGCTGAGGTGCGGCACACAGGCGGTGCAGTGAGCTTATGGCTCGCTGGACCACCCCCTTCCCTCCCCAGCCCATGGCGACCAATCAGTGGTCTCCAGGACTGGGCAAGCCTCCCCAGAAGCGGCGGAGAAAAAGCGACAGATGGCAAAAGCTGTCGTCACTTCGCCACAAACTAAAAAAGTCACGCTAAACAGCCGACTTTTTTTAGTGCACAGCAAAGGGCCTTTACCCCTAGATGGCTTCGGATTGGCGGCATGCTTCATGTAGCGCAAGTGCCGTCATTCCAAAGCCAGAGCGACAGTTACTGTCTGTCTAGAGGTACCCTGGTTCTAATTACTGGCTTCTCCCACAGCTCTTGGTTCCCCTTAGAATGCTGCCCATGCCCCCTACTTCACAGCAGAAGAGGTGGAGTTGGGAAGAGAAGATATTCAAACCATTCCCTGTACGCCACTTTCCACAATTCTCTCCCCCAGCTGCATTTACACTGTGTGGGGGACTTGTATATTCCACCCACCTACCCCACGCAGCTCCAAAATGCCTCCTTGGGGCAAGTGGTGGGGATGTGGAAAATGGGCAGGGGAAAGATTAGGCACCTTTCCTCCAACCTGCCACATTTCCCTATAAATTGCTCCCTTGTAATACTACTTTGACAGGAAAAATCATGGCCAGAGTTTCAAGACAGGACGGGGGTAAAAAATGTAGCTCTGCCCTCAAAACAGGGATAGTCCTACCTCTAAGCACCACTTTCTGCCTTCTTGGTCCATCACCCTTCTTCAGGACTGAGTCCAGTAGCCTGTTAGGCTTTAGGTAGAATTTCTTTTAAAAAAAACTGTGAAGGAGCCACCTCTTCTTTCAACCAGACCAGGGACCCATACTTCCTCTTTTGCTGTACTGTTTGGATTTAGAGGTTGGGATTTTCACTCTGTTTTTTTTTTTATGGATGTGATAGAGAGCCAAGGATAATTCTCGGGGTTAAGCGGGTGGAGCCAGGTAGCTAACTGGGAGTGGAATGCTCCCATCCTCCAAAACTTGACTGTGGTGGGAAATGAGGTATACTCTGTCCAAGTAAATAAAAAGAAAATGAGATCACTCCTACATATAAGTTTCAAAAACAACAGACCTTCAAGAATCTAATACATATTTAGTTCATATGGTAACCAATTCATAATCAAAGCCACTTAGGACCCAAAGTAGTGGCATGGGCAGGAAGTGGGAGCGTCCATTGGAATATTATAAACCAGGGTGAACTGCCGTGGGCTGGATCGAGCTTGTGGCCTCGCCTAGAATCATAGAATCATAGAATAGTAGAGTTGGAAGGAGCCTATAAGGCCACTGAGTCCAACCCCCTGCACAATGCAGGAATCCACCTTAAAGCATCCCTGACAGATGGTTGTCCAGCTGCCTCTTGAATGCCTCTAGTGTGGGAGAGCTTACCACCTCCCTAGGTCATTGGTTCCATTGTCATTTTGCTATAACAGTCAGGAAGTTTTTCCTGATGTCCAGCCGGAATCTGGCTTCCTGTAACTTGAGCCCATTATTCCGTGTCCTGCACTCTGGGTTGATCGAGAAGAGAAGAGATCCTGGCTCTCCTCCATGTGACAACCTTTCAAGTATTGGAAGAGTGTTATCGTATCTCCCCTCAATCTTCTCTTCTCCAGGCTAAACATGCCCAGTTCTTTCAGTCTCTCCTCATAGGGCTTTGTTTCCAGACCCCTGATCATCCTTGTTGCCCTCCTCTGAACACGCTCCAGCTTGTCTGCATCCTTCTTGAAGTGTGGTACCCAGAACTGGACGTAATACTCAAGATTGGGCCTAACCAGTGCCGAATAGAGGGAAACCAGTACTTCACATGCTTTGGAAGCTTTACTTCTATTAATGCATCCCAAAATAGCATTTGCTTATTTTGCAGCCACATCACACTGTTGGCTCATATTCAGCTTGTGGTCTACAACAATTCCAAGATCCTTCTTGGTTGTAGCATTGCTGAGCCAAGTATCCCCCATCTTGTAACTGTGCATTTGGTTTCTTTTTCCTAGGTGTAGAACTTGGCATTTATCCCTATTAAATTTCATCCTTCCCTGTCATGAATGTAAACTAATTTAAATTATTCTCCTCTTCTGTAAGCAACCATGGAAAGCTGGGGGGGGGGGGGGGAGGATTGCCCCTGTGAGGTGTTGGATAGGGATATCTTAAGAGACTTTCAGAAAACTACGATTTTGAATTTCAGTAAAAGGGGGTGGGTTAAGGAGTCCCAGTGTAAAATTCATGTGTTTATATTACATATGTTCACATGGCTTATACTAATACAGTGATTTGAATGCATCACCTTCATATTTTAAATGCTTCTACACAGGACTTTGAATTTTGACAGGGGCATTTTTTCTTTTGTATAGCTCAGCAGGAGGATGATGAGTTTGTCTGCCAAATCATTTATGTGTTTTACCAGATGGTCTTTCATCAAGCCACAAGAGATGTCATCATCAAGGAGACTCGTATCCTTTTCTGGATCAAATATTCTTTGTTATAGGGCTTTTATTTGTTCTTCAAAGTAAATATTAAATCTTGTTCCAAGGAAGAGTAATTATGGGTTTATGGGCCACAAATTGCAATTGGAAATTTGATTGAAAACCTGGTCTGTACTTTGGGATCATTTAAAATAATTTGAAGTAGTAGCTTCAATTTTTCTTGTCTTATCGAAGAATCCCAAAATGGTGTTGACCTGTCTTAGGCATGCAATTGAAATTAGTATCAATGTAGCATCTTATGAGCATAGGAAGCTTCCTTTGATTGAATCAGACAAGTGGTACATCTAGCCTGGTATTGTTGACATGCCTGGCTGTGGCTCTCCAGGGCTTCTGGCAGAAGCTTTTCCAGCCCTACCCAGAGATATCAGGGATTGTACCTGAGACGTTCTGCATCCAGACCATTGAGCTATGCCCCCTCCAATCTAAAGAGTCTGTTGGCTTCTGTTTAATGCAAGGGGTAGGTGGCAGGGCACTTACTACCTAGGGGTAAATAGATGGATCTAACGGTAAGCAAATTCATAGCTTCTATTAAAAGTCTCCCTAAAGCTTTCAGGATCAATCACTTGTCTCCCCACATCACTATCTATGAGTACAGAAGGTTTCTGTCCCCTCTGCCATCATACATAGCAGCCTCTCCCCTACATTTACACGATTCAAGCACAATACACTGTGCCAATTCTCAGGTGCAAGATGCACCACACAGGTTGAATACACACACAAAAGTGCACAGAGGTTCTATGACCATCAAGATTCCCTGAAGGTAGAAAGTTTGAGAACCAGTGCTTCAAGGAACGTGCATAGATTAGATAAGGCTGATGAAAAGGGAGATCATCTGAAGTTTATTTAATATAAATGTTTTGGCTTCTGCTCCATCAGTAATACTGAGCTTTTGGATTTTAGGAAGGGAAACTGGAAGCACAAGAATATGGAGAGTTTGTTTGTCTTAGAATTTAGTATATGTATTGTACAAGTAAAAGCCATCGTGTTAGTGTGCAGGCTCTTGCTTTGAATGTCGCATAATGGCAAACAATCCAGTCATGGATTTCTAGAAACCAGAGAGAACTTCTGAATATACTAATTGAACATTAACACCTCCATGTCTTTAACTTGGAAGATAACACCTGAACTGTTATCCAGACTTTTAATCCTTTGTTAAAAACTCTCTTGTACTTACATTTCTTATTTTGCAAATATTACCTTCTGGAGAGTCCTCCTCATTCTTGGAAGGATCATCTTTTGGGTTAAATTCCCAAAAGCAGCATCTTTGTAATTATCCTGGTATTTCACATTAAAAAACAAACAAAAACTATTAGTAATTATCTGACACAAAAAGGCACAGTCAATATTGTATGCTCAAGTAGCTTTGATCTGTAATTAAAAGGATATTCACAGACAAGTAAAGTCACCCTACAAATTATTTGCCATTTTAAAAACTATTTGCAAGAAGACATATAAAATATCAAATGATCAAAATACATTCCAGCATCTATCGTTTAATCACCAAAGCAAATCTATGAAAAACAGGAGGACAAATTGGAAAAGCAGGGAAGACTTATGCCTCAAAACTGGAATTCCAAGTCCACACAGTCAAATAACCCTGCTGCTTTTTCTCACCCAGCTTCCAGGCAGTGTACATGTGGTGAGTGTGCAGTTGTAGTACACATTCTTCCTTCTCCACAAGGCCCCCTGCTTTCTCCCTTGCAAAATGCTTATTCATCTAACACAGAGGTATGTGTGCAAACCCTTCCCTTGGGAACAATATGCTCTAAGGCTTCTATGGCGAGCCACCTCCCAACCACTGGACTATGGAGTTGTCAGGTGGTTGTTTGAAATATTCTTATTCTTCTCTGTAAGTCAGAGTGGCTTACAAAGATCAGTAGTAAGTCAGGCTTATGGTCAAAAAGACCCAACACAAAAATGTACTGTTCCCTTTCTGCTGAATTCTCAAGAAGGGACATTGATTGATGTTGACTGTGCATTTACTCCTTCTTCCCTGGTATGTATTTTACAGCAAAATTGTATAGGCCACCATTTGTAGGCATCCAGAAAACCCTTTACATCCTTAACTCTTAACTTCCTAGAAGCTCCAGCATATCTTATAGATCTGA
Organism: Anniella stebbinsi; assembly: GCA_029215795.1. Classification (NCBI taxonomy): domain Eukaryota; kingdom Metazoa; phylum Chordata; class Lepidosauria; order Squamata; family Anniellidae; genus Anniella; species Anniella stebbinsi. The sequence goes on along the minus strand of JARDYH010000004.1, from coordinate 126,046,055 downwards.
TGCATGATAAAAATGCTGAGATTCGTAAAGTCTGCGACAATACATTGGATATAATAGCAGTAGGTGACTCATAGTTCATTCATTTGTTATTTATTTTTTGTACGGGCATGAATGGAAATGACAAACTCTGACTTTGAAGAGCAGTGGTATAACAACTTAAATTATATTCACAAATTATGTCCATTATGTTACATTTCTGCTTCATTAATTTTTTTTAAAAAATTGTTCAGTGTGTTATAATTTTAAAAACAGCTTTAGTTAATTAGAAATATTTTAAGGAGCTTTTCCTAGTATCCAATGCTTAAATATTAACTTATAAATAATAGTTATTAGCATTAGAAAAACCAGTGCCATCTATGTACTGAAACACTGCCAAGAACGTCTGCATGTTTGAAAATCATGAGGCTCTAATTTTTTTAGATGCAAATAATGATTTCATACGATTAATTATTTCTAGGTTTTCAGATTTTCAAATTCTAATGGATGTAACATCATTTTTATAGTAAACAAAAATAATACTTAATTTGCCCTAATGAGATGTTTGTGGTGATGATGATGATGATCTGGTGGTGAATGACGTTTGTAACATTTTTGCATATATGCAGTTTCCCACACTGTTATTTCATCCATTTGGATCCTATGAAATATTTTGTGAAAATAAATCATTCATATTTAGCTGTTTCCTTAGTATGACTTAAAAGTACTGGATTGTTCCTGTGAACCACTCCTGTATAGCCAGCACATATGAAGGTGTGTTGCTGTAAAAGTAGTTGACTGGTCTAGCTGGGAGCCAGTTGTGTGTACTCTGCAACTTAGATGTGAACTGTAATGTGGAAGAAAGATACAAGTATTTATTTGTGGTCTCTAAGCCAGCCTTCCCTAATGTGTTGTCCTCCAGAAGTTTTGGATTCCCAGAGTTGATGAGAGTTTAATCCCAAAACATTTGGTTTACACCTGGTTAGGGAAGGCTGCTCTAAGCAGTCACACCTTTTGGATTTATGCCGGCACAGAACAACATCTGGAAACTTCTAGAGCTTCAAAAAAAATGGAGCTTCAAAAAAAATGGTAGCTAGCATCCTGCCTACCTTGAGAGGTGGACAAATGCCTCTCCACACAGTCGCTTCTGATTACCACCTGAGCAGCACAGTTGAACACTTCTCCTTCTGAGCTTTTGGAAGTTTTAGAAGTGTTCTGTTGAGTTGAAGTGAGTTTGTTCACTGCTAGGTATTGTTTCCCTTCAGTCTTTGTGTCTTGTGTTTCATTGATGTTGGACCCTGTTTGGCATTATAGGATGCAACACAGCTCCTTCAAAATGTGCTTTGGTTTCAGAAAGAAAGACCCCATCTTTGACTGGTATGCTGAGTGTCTTCTCTGTGCGGGAAAAGAACCAAGTAGTTCCGTTTTACCTGACTCACACAGACTCAAAGGAAACGAGGTTTTTTTCCTCAGGGCTTCAGTTTGGGATCAGTCCCTTCAGACCTTGGGCATATAAGGTCCCACTGACAAGTCTGCCAGCAAAAACTATCAGTGTTGGATTCTTCCCACACCTAGTTTCTCCCTTCCGATTGCAGTTAGGATCTATGTGACAGCACCATTTAAGATAAATAACAAAAACACACACACCAAAGTTATGATTTTGTTGAATATCTATGAGCCTAATGGTTTCAGGCAAACTCCTCTATGTGCTTATGTAATGTGCAAAAGAAATACATGGTTGTATTGCTTTACAAGTCAAACTTTACTAAGCTTCTACCTACTGCATAGCAACTTTAATTTAGTCAAACGTCTTTAATGAACCATATTATTAACCAAATTAAAGGCCCTGCCACATTAAAGAAAAAAAGAATACCTGTTTTCCATCAGCCACAGTGAAGCAAAAAGCAGATCTATGTAGTTCTCTCTTAGTGTAGATTGTATTAATTAGATACATGGTGTGATGGAAGTTACTGACGAAAGGGACCCCTGATGGGTAACAGTCAGGCTTTGTTGTTAGGCTACTTAATACTTCGTAATGCTTCAGTGAGTTAGTCGGTCAAAGAAGCTGGATGTAGAACTTCTAAAGAGTGGCACATTTCATGCAGAAAAAGTACATATTTGTCATGATTGAAGTGCCAATGAACATAGATGGCCATAAGAAGTTTAAAAGTTTTCTCTGTTTAAATTATTTTCAGCATGTAGAAGAATAATCCTTTCATTGCCATATATTCTCAAATGATGATCTTGCTTCTCATGTTCACATCTGCTAGTTTGGACTTGTAGCAGAAATTCCCCACATGCTTCGAGTATTTTCGGTGTAGATCAAAAGCTTGAAGTGGTGCTGAATCAGATGACGCTGAATACGGCACAAGAACATTTCTTTACATTCAGCTGGCAGGAGAACAGGTAGCGAAGGGTTAAGTCCTCCTCTGGCAGAAGGCAGGGCCAACAAAAATTGACTTCCCTTCTGGAGGGAAGAGACCTACCTGTTCTCTGGCTCTGCCTTTGAACAAAGAACAGGGTCTCTCTGCTTCTTTTGAGCTCTAGTCAGTGTTTTCTCAAAGTAGTGTTTTTCTGCTTCTCAGTGTTCTTTCCTCCGCTCTGCCGATGTCCACACATTCTGGCTGGCCTTGTCAGCCAACTATTTTTTTCTGTTCACTAGCTGTGAAATACTGTCTTGCTACGTACGATTCAAAACAGATAGCCAGTTTCATTAGGATGGGCACTACACTGAAACTGCCGTTGAGATTTTGGTAGATCTCTGGGGTTGACAGGCATAACTGTGCCATATTAATCTTCTTTTAGATCATTCTGCAGCCTTCTATACCATTGACATTGACAGTAAAGGCTTGCAAAACAGGTGTCTGTAATACTTGGAACCAGATTTGGAACTAAATAAGTGTATACCATAAAGAATTTGTGATTTTAAAAAAGAGTGTTTCCATTTAATGTTATACTTCATTCTTAATAATGTCAGTTTGTCGTTTTATCTTGGTGTAAGGTTTTGGCTTTTGCCTTTCACTGGTGAAAACAAATTTCCGTAAACCACCTGTTGCAACTCTAACTTTAGTTCAGGTTGTTTTTGACATTCGATTTCATTCCTGAAATGCAGGAATAGAAAAATTGCCTCTCTTCCCCTGCACCTCCCTGTGACATACTTGTTAACTTTGCCTTTAAAACCAAGGTATTGCTTTGAAATTGTAGTATTTAAGTCTCTAAACTTCATAACAGGAATATGATGAGGAGTGGGCTAAGAAGATTCAGAGTGAGAAGTTCAGATGGCACAACTCCCAATGGCTGGAAATGGTGGAAAATCGGCAGATGGATGAAAATGAGCAGTACTTGTATGGAGATGATCGCATTGAACCCTATATCCATGAAGGGGACATTCTAGAAAGACCTGACCTTTATTACAATGCTGGTAAGGCTGATATAGATTATGACATACTTTCCAGCACTACACAGACTGTCTGCGGTCACCTCATGTACCCATCTAGCACAGATGTTTCCAGTGAAAGTTTTTCCGAACTACTTTTCAAAACACTACAGCATTCACAACTTTTGAATAGTACAGGTGAGAGATAAGGAGCACCTCTGGTGACCCTTTCCAAAATCCTTCAAGAGGGTCCTGGATGTGAAGTGTTTGAACCCCACCAGTAGCAAGACAACACATCTTCTGATCAACAAGTTATATTCTGTGCCAAAGACAATTATGGATCACTCAAGACATCATTAGTGGCAGCTGCAGCTTAGTGGCAGTATTCTCCAGATTTCCTAGAGTGGGCCAGTCTTTACTTCAGGGATGTACTGTCCAGAAGCCTGAGCATGCCAAGGCTGACACTTGAACTTCCCAGATAGTGTCTGGAAGAGCAGCCTCCTTCCAGTCGTGACCCCTCCTGCAGCCCCTTGTAGCACAAAGCAGTCTGGCAGGAAGGGCAATAGCCCTTCCTTGGCATTTCTCATCTTCCTCCAGCACCAGTTGCCCTTTTACTTGAGCACATCCTGCATACGTGAACCAGTGCTCATTGGTCAGAGTTTGCTGATGTCAGTCAAGCTCACCCAATCAAACAGCACAAAACGTGGCATAATGCCCATTTTGAATTGTCTCTCTTTTCTATCTTTGGCCCATATGAGGCATTTTGTTGAGTGGCGCAGGGGTGTGTGTGCAAATGTGGTGTACTCCTTGATTATTCAGCATAGTTTGAAAATAGACCAGCATTTTTGATATTTAGGTTTTGTTTTCTCGTTTTATTGTGCATGCTTACTGCTTTCCTTTACTATCCTGCTTTTATCATCACTTTCATAAAATGTACTTAATTGGACTGTTGGGTTGGGGAAGATTCTTATTTACACTTTCAAAGGACAGTTTGTTCCCCCAGAATTGCCTAGACCATTTGGGTTACACTTTACTGAATAAGATGGGGGCGGGGAGAGGGGAAGGGAGACAGGGCGACCACTTGGCCAGTGGAGAGTCGGAGGAAGCCTGCCTTGGTTTGGGTTAACTAGGAGCAGTGGTGGTAGAGAATGAGAGGCGGAGGCATCCAGGGGACCACCCTGAAGGGCTTGTGCTGGATCGATTGTCATCATGACAAATGCATCTGCTATCTTGTTAACAAGGCAGGGTCTGCAGCAGGAAACAACACCAAGGCACGTTAGGGGGCTTTCCCCCAGCTCCCATGCTGGTCACTTCTGGTTTGTGACATACTGGGCATGTTCAGAAGACACGATAGTTAACCATGTGTTAATAATCAACTCCATGGTTGACTATTTTGGGGGTACTCCCCACATGACATGTTAATAATCGGCCGTGAGTTGACTGTTAACACATGGTTGACTATTGTAGCTGATCCCTGCCCTCTCTGCCCTCCCATTGAATGGCGCCACTGGTTCCCCTTCATGCCAGGTCCCCCCACTATCTGTACCCGGTGGCACGCCTGAGCCCGCATGGGGATCTCCCGGTGAGCAGGAGCCATGCTCTGTTGCGCAGCCATGTGTCCTGAGACATGCGTGTGCTGTCCCTAGGTGGGGCACCACGATCGGCAGCTACCCACATGCTTCCTGGGTAGGGCAGGGCGCTGCGATCAGCGGAAGAATTGCTCCTGTGGCTTGACATTTAAGTCAAGCCTCAGGAGCAAACCTTCCATCCCCTACCCAGATATCCACAAATGGGCATCCTGGGGTGGACAGTGAGGCGGCTGGAGGATCTCTCTTGTGGCTTTAAACGTCAAGCTGCGGGAGCAGTCCTTCTATCCCCTGCCCCGATACCCACAAATGGACTTTGGAAAGGCAGCCCATATGTGGATATCGGAGTGGGGGTGGTGGAAGGATTTCTCCTGCGGCTTGACGTTTAACTTGAAGCCACTGGAGAAATCCTTCCACTGCCCCAATATCCACAAATGGACTGCCGTTCTGAAGCCCATTTGTGGGTATCGGGGTGGGGTAGTGGTGGAAAGATTGCTTCTGCGGCTTGACTTTTAAACGTCAAGCCATGGGAGCAATCCTGCTGCTGCTTGTGGCATCCCGCCCCACCCAGGGACATGACGTGCATGTCCCGGGAAGCAGGTGGAGAGCTGCAGATTATAAAGAAGTCAGTCTATAAGCACCTTGAAAACAATGCAGTGATTACTAGAAGCCAGCATGGATTTGTCAAGAACAAATCCTGTCAGACCAATCTGATCTCATTTTTTGATTGGGCAACTTCCCTTGTGGGAATGCTGTGGACTTGACTTCAGCAAAGCTTTTGACAAACTAGTGAAAAGTGGGCTAGATGGAATAACTATTAGGTGGCTCAATAGTTGGCTACAGAAAGACTCAAAGGGTGCTTATCAATGGTACCTTTACACATTTGGGGGAGATAACGAGCAGGGTACTGCAGGGCTCAGTCTTAGGCCCAGTGCGCTTCAACATTTTTATTAATGATTTGGATGAGGAGGTGCAGGGAATGCTTATCAAATTTGCAGATGACACAAAATTGAGTGGGATTGCTAATACCCTGGAAGACAGAAACAAACTGCAAAGTGATCTTGATAGACAGGAGCACTGGGCTGAAAACAACAGGATGAAATTTAACAGGGATAAATGCCAAGTTCTACACCTAGGAAAAAGAAACCAAATGCACAGTTACAAGATGGAGGATACTTGGCTCAGCAATACGACAAGCAAGAAGGATCTTGGAATTGTTGTAGATCACAAGCTGAATATGAGCCAACAGTGTGATGTGGCTGCAAAATAAGCAAATGCTATTTTGGGATGCATTAATAGAAGTAAAGCTTCCAAATCGCGTGAGGTACTGGTTCCCCTCTATTCGGCACTGGTTAGGCCCCATCTTGAGTATTACGTCCAGTTCTGGGTACCACACTTCAAGAAGGATGCAGACAAGCTGGAGCGTGTTCAGAGGAGGGCAACAAGGATGATCAGGGGTCTGGAAACAAAGCCCTATGAGGAGAGACTGAAAGAACTGGGCATGTTTAGCCTTGAGAAGAGAAGATTGAGGGGAGATATGATAGCACTCTTCACATACTTGAAAGGTTGTCACACAGAGGAGGGCCAGGATCTCTTCTCGATCAACCCAGAATGCAGGACACGGAATAATGGGCTCAAGTGACAGGAAGCCAGATTCCGGCTGGACATCAGGAAAAACTTCCTGACTGTTAGAGCAATACAACAATGGAATCAATGACCTAGGGAGGTGGTGGGCTCTCCCACATTAGAGGCATTCAAGAGGCAGCTGGACAACCATCTGTCAGGGATCCTTTAAGGTGGATTCCTGTATTGAGCAGAAGGTTGGACTCGATGGCCTTATAGGCCCCTTCCAACTCTACTATTCTATGATTCTATGCTCTTGCAAAGGGACTCTATAGGTGCTCTTAAAACCACTCTTTAAGCCACTGTGGAGCGCCAGACAACATGATAAGCCATCGTGGTTTAAATAAATCTCGCTGCAGACCATGGCTTATCATGGTGGCTTAGTTTGGCTGAATAAGCCACTCTATTTGGGGGGGAAAACGCTCCCAGACAACACAATAAGCCATAGTGGCTTATAAGTTAATGGGCCTGTTCAGAGAACACACTAAGCCATGGTTAGGCTGCTAACCTTTTTGCAGCAAATGGTTAGTGAGTGTGTTTAAACCGTGGTTATGTAGCCACCATGTATAGGAATGGTTTACATGGCACCCTAAGTCATGGTTCACTCAACATGCTAAGCCATAATGTTTAGCTCAAAATGCTTAACCACCATGACTTAGTCTGAACACAGTCAATGTGAGTAGCTTATAAACCACCAAGGCTAATTGTGATGTGCAAACCCAATCTATATTAAGTCTGCACTATGCATAGTGATTCAGACCATTTCTGTTTGTTGTTTCTCATCATGAACAGTACTGTGAATGCTCCATTCTCTTCCTCCCCCCCCATTAATACTTTGTGCAATCTGTATAGTGAGAATTGGTATTTCACTGTTGACATTTGTGGTTGCTTATGTTGATAACTGCTAGGACTGAATTTGTATAGGTTTGCAAGATTTACATAAGGAGGTAAATGTAGTACAGTGGTCTTCAACTGGTGGGTCACGACCCAAAAGTGGGTCATGAGATCAGTCCAGATGGGTCATGGCAAAGCTGTTGCCACCATGTTGGGCATGGAGAAAATTGTGAAAGTGGGTCCCATGTTGGGGGTTGGGAGTCCAAGGTGGGTCTTGGGTCTGGACCAATTGAAGACCACTGATCTAGTAGATCCAGATTTCCCTTTAAAGAAAAAGATGGTGGGGAAAGGTAAGTGTCAGGTTTCTGAGATTTCTGTTCAAAGACATATTTATAGGATGGTAATTAAAAGTGAGGAATCACTTCTCTTCAGCCGACGATATGCTTTTTCACCACAGTACATCAACCTGGTGCAGCTACTAGCAGATCCATGTGGAAATGCAGACCAGGCAGGTCATACATTCATAACAAAATCCATTTGTCTTTGTGACAAAATATAGGGCAGACAAAACCCTTGTTTCAAAGCAATGGCACCTTTCTTTCAGCAAAGCTACCTGAGAGGAAAGGAAAGTCTCCTCGGCCCCCTGATGTTATGTATTGCTCCAGAAATACCACTCTCAGCCTCTACTCTTTCTGTTTTTATAGATGGACTGATAACACATGATGGAGCAGTGAGTCCTGATTTTTTCAGTGATTACCACCTTCAGAATGGAGACCTTGTGGGTCAGCATCCTTTCTCTAACAGGTAAATTATTTCTAGAAAGGAAGATCACAAATTATCGGGGCGGGGGAGGGGTTAGTCCTTGATGTGTACATTTCCAAGCACAAGTTTCAGGGCTCAATCCTGTAGTTGAGATTAGCCAGCTGAGGGGCCATTGGATTTGGTGGAACCCCACTATCCCAATGGAACTTGAGATTTGCTGTTGACACAGAAGATAGGTTGGTGGAACAACCCAGATATGCTGGTGGAACGGCCAAAATGGGACGGAGTTGTGGGTGACACAGTAGAGAAGCATACTTGTGTCATATCCTGTACCCCATCATTCCATGGGCACACCCCATCAATGGTACAGCTTTACACTAGCCCCAGACCTGGCGTAAGAAATTCCCCTCTCATTGGGCCAGTCCATCAGGCAATCTACAGGTGGGAACTGATCATGTTGGTTGCTGAGGGGAAGGGTAGGCTAAAAAGGCTAGTACCATTGTTGGGTTGAGCCCTGACATATTCCCTTCTTCTTCTTCTTCTTCTTCTTCTTCTTCTTCTTCTTCTTCTTCTTCTTCGTGGACTCCATGCATCACACATATGGGCTCTGTGCCTGCGTGGAGCTAGTTTCTGGAAACTTCCATAACCAAGGCAAACGGTTTGATGGGAACCCTCCCCCACCATCCTCTCTTTTGCCCCTGACATGACTATTTTTTGTCAGGCATGCAGAAGATATGTGGACTTAAGTACACATAAGACACAGCAGCCATTCTGCCAGCATGGCAGCATTGGCTTGGTTCGCATATAACTCTAACCCATGTTTTCTTTAATCCATGGTTTGTTGCCCTACCCAGGGTTTGTCTGGCAGATGATTAAACAAACCGTGGTTTCTCTCGCCCTTTACTCACTCCCCCCACCCCATATCCCAATTCAATCAATAATTTATTACAGTCACAGACCAGCAAAATCAACATAATACATACAAAAGATAGTTAAAAAGTGAAATGAAAACAAAATACAGCTTTGTAGACTTCCTTCTCTCAGGAGGATTGCAACATTTTTTCCTAACTTGCATTGAGGTCGTAAAAAACTTAGATACCCTTTCAGTAATACAGGAGGACACATCCCTTAAATGAATTAATACCAAAGTTGTGGGGTTACTTCCAGAAAAGGCTCTTAATAATGGAAAGATTAGCTTCTTTATTATTCCTTATACATGTTGCAATGCAAAAGGACATGTTTGACAGATTCTATTGTTCTAGTGCCATAGGGACATATCCGTTTATTAACCAGGATTTTACTAAACCGTCCTTCTAGTAGTGCTGATGGCAACACATTAAAGCAAGCAAGGGTAAATGCTCTTCTGTATTTTGGAATGGTTAACGTATGCAGATATGAAGCTGCAATGAGTCCATAGTTATTAAAGTGTAATGGAGGACAAGATTTGTTAGCAGCAGTTTTTAAATGCTGTGGATCTTCTAGGTCTATTAATCTTTGAACAACAAGAAATGGGGCCTTCTGAAGCCCAATGTTGCCCACAGCTTCCACAGAGAAGCCTAGCCTAAGTAACTTCTTCTCCATCTCTCATCCAACAAGTGACATAGGGATCTGAGAGCAGTAAAATGAGATAACTACCGAGAACTGCCAGGAAGTGTAACTGTAGCCACCATTTAAAGGCATCAATCCATGCCTTGCATTTGACTGATTGAATATCCACTTTCAGGTAAATAGCTGTGTTCCCCACACAGGAAGGAAGGCCCAGCAATTTCCTAAGAAATACAGACTGGACTCTTTCAATTTGGGCATTAAATCCCAATAGCTAATAGGAATACCATAGGTAAGTTGGGCTAGAGTCTTAGCTTTGTAAATTTGAATTGTAGAATGGATGAATTGGCCACCTTGCATAAAAAAGAATCTTAGGATCAGCTGCTGAGTAGAATTTGCTGAATCAATTGCCTGCCTTCTTTGTTCAGACAAAGCTCCAGTGCTCTGCATTTGTATGCCAAGATATTTTATATGGGCAACTTGCTTAATGATATTACTATTTAAAGTCCATTTGTATTTCGACTTATTTTAATTGTCAGTCAAACTATTCTCAGAGCAATAGATCCCAATGTAAAGGAAACGGTCCTAAGTACCGTCCCTTGGTAGATATGCACAGGACCCAGAGAATCAAACCAAGACTCAATTTGCTTGAGATCTAAGACTTTTATTAGATTAAGAGTAGGTTAAGTAGTCTAGGATTCAAAATCTACAACAAGACCCAGCATGCATAATATAAGAGACAATAAAACCTATTACCCAGCCGGACCTGGCTTCCGTGGGCACCCCTCAAGGAAGACACCCAAAAACTCTTCAAGCCTCTAACTTTATCCCTCCTCCTGGGGATCCCCCCTCCCTCCTTGGCGCCAGTCTCAGTTTCTCTTTCACACCTCCCTCGTTCGGCCTTGGGTTTTACGACCCAGATAAGACTGGTTCTTCCTGGCCTGGTTTTCGTCCTTGGGCAATCAGTCTCCCTCCAGGTGGCCGAGCCGAGATCCTTTGTTATTCTAACTCCCCTACTAAAACTCCCTTTGTTTATCTAACTCATGGCTAAAACCTTTACTTAAAATGTTTTCCCTTACACCTTCCCCCTTAAGATGGAACTCCGGGGAGAATCTCTTTTCTTCTGACTCTCCTAGTTTTCTTTCCCTTTTGTTCTTCACTGAGTTCCATCTCTCTTTCTAACTAACTCTCTTTTGGGAACTCTTTGCCTTCGCGGGGCCCATGGCACAGTTATGCCCCCACCCCCTAGGTTGTGTGTCGGCGGGTTGTCCTCCCCTCTGCTTCCTACTATCCCTTCATCGTGATAGCTTCGAGACAGCCCATCTGCTACAACATTGTCCTTCCCCTTGATGTGGGAAACTGTAAACTCATAATCCTGTAAGGCCCAGCTCCAACGCAGCAATTTCTGGTTAGTGTTTTTCACTTTTGATAGCCAGCACAAGGGAGAGTGATCAGTTTGCAATTTAAACGGCCGTCCCCACAGATAAGGTCTTAACTTCTTTATAGCCCATACAATCGCAAGGCACTCCTTCTCTATGGTAGCCAGCGCTTTCTCCCGGGGCAGCAGTTTTTTGCTAATGAATGCAATAGGGTGTAACTGCCCTTCCGGGCCCTCTTGCAGCAGCACCACCCCCACCTCCGAAGCGTCTGTTTGCAGGGTGAAAGGTTTGTCAAAATCTGGTGCCTGCAGTACCGGGCTTCGCCTCAGACATCTTTTTAAATCCTCGAAAGCTTTTTGGCACTGCTCTGTCCACTGAACTCGGCTAGGATACTGTTTTTTACACAAGTCAGTGAGGGGGGCCACCCGAGCACTAAAATCTGGAACAAATCGCCTATTGTACCCTGCTAGCCCTAAAAAGGACTGTACTTGTTTCTTGGTCTGGGGAACTGGCCAGTTCTTAATGGCCTCTATTTTAGCTTCCAGGGGTTTCACACTGCCTCCCCCCACCCGGTGCCCCAGGTATGTAACTTCTCCCAACCCAAACTGACATTTAGACGCCTGCACTGTAAGCCCAGCCTGCTTCAGCCGGCTCAAAACTTGTGCCAAGTGTTCCAAGTGCTGGTCCCACATCTGGCTGTACACTGCGATATCATCCAGATAAACGCATGAAAACGCCCCCAAATCTCGCAGCACCCCATCCATTAGCCTTTGGAAAGTATTTGGGGCTGAATGTAGGCCAAACGGCAACACGTTAAATTGATACAGGCCTTGGGGCGTGGCAAAGGCAGACTTTAGTGCAGCATCTTCATCTAGGGGCACCTGCCAGTATCCCTTGGTTAGGTCTAATGTGGAAATGTACTTGGCCTTTCCCAGCGTTTCGATGAGCTCTTCTGTTAATGGCATCGGATAGGAATCCCCCACAGAGATTTTATTCAAATTTCTGTAATCTATGCAAAATCTAATCCCCCCATTTTCCTTTGCAACCAACATGATTGGGGAAGACCAGGGGCTCTGGCTTTTCTTGATTGATGGCTAACATTTCTTTGATTTCTTGATTGATCACTTCTGCATGTTTCCCAGTGATTCTATAGTTGGGAGATCTGATAGGGGGGTGGTTCCCTGTATGAATAGAGTGATAAGCTAAGTTTGTCCGGCCCGGTAACCCTGAAAACAGCTCTTCAAATCTTTTTAACTGTTGTTCCAGCTGTGACCGCTGGGTGGCAGTCAAAGACTCTGAAAAAACCACTTGAGACAAACCCCCATTGTGCCGATATTCCCTCAACAGATCTGGTCGAGGGAATATCAAAGGGCCCCTTTTCCACCCTTTGTACCACCGCCTCCCTTTCTCTAAAGGGCTTCATCTTGTTTACATGGAATACTTTGGACCGACCCTTACCCTGGGTCTGTTTTAGCCAGTAATTCACCTCATTCAGCCTCTTCTCCACTACCAGCGGCCCTTCCCAACGCACAGCCAATTTCTCCGGTTTAATAGGTTTTAGCACCAGTACCTTGTCCCCCTCATTAAACAACCTTTGCCTTGCCTTCCGGTCGTACCACCTCTTCTGCATCTGTTGGGCTTGAGTTAGATGGGTTTGAGCCGCCTCCCCCACTTCTCGTAGGATATTCTGTAATTGCTGCATGTAATCTATTACCAACGTGGGGGTCTGGCGTGCCTTCCCCTCCCACCTTTCCCTTAGTAATACCAGGGGGCCCCTCAATTCCCTTCCAAACAATAACTCATTAGGAGAAAACCCCATGCTGTCTTGAGGTGCGTCTCGGTAGGCAAACATCAAATAAGGCAAAGCCACATCCCAATCTGCCTTATGAGTCACTGCATAAGCTTTTAACATTTTTCCCAGCGTTTGATTAAACTGTTCTACTAAACCATTCCCTTCATGGTGGTATGCGGCAGAGGTGCAGTGTTGAACTCCGGCTAGTTTCCATAGTTCTTTCAAAAGCTGGGACATGAAACCACCTCCCAAATCGTGCACCAAAAGGCACGGCATTCCTAAACGAGTAAAGACAGACATCAAAGCTTTAGCCAACTGAACAGCAGAGATAGATGTAAGCAGTACAGCTTTTGCGTACTGGGTGGCATAATCTACTAGGGTAAGGATGTATTTCTTCCCCGTCCTGGTAGCTGGGGCAAAGGGTCCCAGAATTTCTACCCCCACCTTCTCAAAGGGTGTTTCCGAGATGGGTGAGGGGTGAAGGGGGGCTCTGGGATGGTCCCTCGGGAAACCTACCCTCTGGCAAGATTCACAGGAATTTTAGAAGCCCCGAATGTCTGCTGCAACCAAGGGCCAATAAACCCCCCTGCTCACTCTGGCCAGCGTGCGGCGGGTCCCCAAGTGCCCCCCCTAGTGTCTCATGTGCCGCTTCCATCACCTTATGCCGGAACTCTCGGGGCACCATCAGCTGTTTCCTCTCTGTCCCCCCCCCCTTTCTTTGGGCAAAACATGTGATATAACAATCCCTTCTCCCACTTAAAATCAGCCAAGCCCTTTCTCCCTTCCCCCGGCCCTCTCCCTGCTGCTCCATCTCTACACGATTGTAGGGAGGGGTCCTTCTGTTGTCCCTCTCGGAACCTGGGGTCTTCCACGTCTTCTAGCTCTACGTCCTCTGTTCTGTCTTCTACTGGGGGGACGTTCGGGGGGAACTGTTCGTTTGCTTCCGTCTCCACTCCTTTCGCCAACTGTCCCCACGTAGTCACTTGTAATTGGGAGGTTTTAAAACAGATATCGTTCCCCAAAAGGAATAGTGGCCCTGTTTTGTGCACCAGCACTGTCAACTCTCCTTGCCACCCCCCATATTCCACCTTTATTCAGGCCAGCGGGGCTTCAAACGGGGCAGCCCCATAAGGCGTGACTCTTAAAGTCTGATTTTTTAGCTTCTGTCCCTCCTGTAGCAAACTTTGATGTATCGAAGACAAATTGGCCCCTGTGTCCCTTTGAGCCCGAGTCAGCCTCCCATTCACCCGTAATAACTCACAGAATTGCCACCGGCTCCATTGCAGCTGCGCTGGAGAAACCAGCCTCATCGAGAGGTCTTTGGTAGCTTGTTGGGCTACTCCCACGGGTGGCTCACTGTCTCCCTCTGGGTAGCTCCGTCCTTCTGCTGCCACTCCGGCATCCGCATATTCCCACTCCAGATCCCGTGTTTCTCCGTTGCTGTCGTCGCTCCAGTTGGAAGAGGGCAACGCCGGTGGGGGAGCGGCTGCGGCTCGTACTAAGGCTCTCGTTAGGGGGGCTTTCCCTGCTCCGGCCGGTTGTTTAGCTGCCAGCTTCGGACAATCACGCTTGAGATGTCCCATTTCTTTGCAGTAGAAACACACACACCCCCATTTTGTGGCTTGGCTACCGGGCGCTGATTCTCTCGTTCCGCACGTTCTCCTGCCGGCCAAGCTGCCTTCTTTCCTGGGGTCAGATTTATCGGGCGTCTGCTTTTCACCACCTTCTCCGCTCCTCGTCCTCCGACCTGTTCTCTCCTTCCAAAGGCGCTCAGCCGATCTGCCATCTGCGCTGCCTCCGCTGCCGTGCTGGGGTTCTTCTCTCCCATCCAGGCATCATATTTCTCAGGGAATTGCCTGGAGAGCTGCTCCTTTACCATTAAATCTCTCAGCTTCTCTCAGCTATCTGCGCCGGTGGCCTCCATCCAGGCGTCAAAAACTGTCATCAGTTGGGCCATGAAGGCGGTAAATGTTTCTGTGGGTTTCATCGTCAACTGCCGGAATCTCTTCCTGCAGTGCTCTGCCGAGAGCGCATACTGGGTTCTCACCAACTTTTTAAAGTAGTCATAGTCGGACCGTGACTCTCGTGGGAGCATCGCCATCAACTCCAACAGGGTCCCCGACACTTGCGTCCGGAGGAGAGTCATCCTTTGGTTCCCCGACACTCCCACCTCCTCACAAGCCACCTCGAACACTGTGAAGAATGCCGCCACATCATCTCCTTCCTTATAGGCGGGAAACATTCGCCTATCCAAGCGCGGTACTTGGGGAGTCAGAGGCGATGTCGCAGCCTGATGCAGCGCCTCTTCTCTTTCTTCCTTCATCTTCGCCCACCGCATCTGTTGTGTCGCCAACTCCAAGTAGTCTGCATACATTTGCCGGATCCGCTCCTGACTCCCCACTTCCCAATCCCTGGGTAAGTGAGACTTTGGGACGTGTCCCACCTGGGTTTCCCCCAGCCAACACCACTGAAGGGGATTGCTTAGTTAATGGCTTCTTCTTAAGCTCCGTTCCCCCGCCTGAGATGTCACTCACGATCCATTCAATCGTCAGGCGATCTGGCCCCGCGGCTCCTCCACCCCCGGCTACTGGCAACAATTGTTCCACTGTCTCTATCCCTTGCATTTTACTCATCTTGGGTCTTGCTGTCACTACTTCCCAACGTACTGATAGAGTTTGATCTCCCCGGTTCTGTGCCATATCCCACCACTTGCCACCATGTAAAGGAAACGGTCCTAAGCACCGTCCCTTGGTAGATATGCACAGAACCCAGAGAATCAAACCAAGACTCAATTTGCTTGAGATCTAAGACTTTTATTAGATTAAGAGTAGGTTAAGAAGTCTAGGATTCAAAATCTACAACAAGACCCAGCATGCATAATATAAGAGACAATAAAACCTATTACCCAGCCGGACCTGGTTTCCGTGGGCACCCCTCAAGGAAGACACCCAAAAACTCTTCAAGCCTCTAACTTTATCCCTCCTCCTGGGGATCCCCCCTCCCTCCTTGGCGCCAGTCTCAGTTTCTCTTTCACACCTCCCTCGTTCGGCCTTGGGTTTTACGACCCAGATAAGACTGGTTCTTCCTGGCCTGGTTTTCGTCCTTGGGCAATCAGTCTCCCTCCAGGTGGCCCAGCCGAGATCCTTTGTTATTCTAACTCCCTTACTAAAACTCCCTTTGTTTATCTAACTCATGGCTAAAACCTTTACTTAAAATGCATGTTTTGTTCCGTGTATTATTTCTACTACCCAACCCATCTATCCTCTCAGCGCAGTCTATCTGTTTTCCCTTACACTCAAATGCAGAGAGTAATCGGTTTAACCCAATTCTAGAGAGTGATATCTGTACAGCATCATCAGCATACAAAAGCAAAGGTATCTTGGTACTGAACAATTTGGGAGCATGGGAATCGACGCTACAAAGACAAGAAGTCAGGTCATTTAAAAATGAATTAAAAAGAACAGGGAACAAAATACAGCCCTATCTTACACGTCTTGTAGCTGGGATTGAGTTGGAAACTTGTCCCTGCCTCCCACATCTGACTTGACTAGAGGTCTGATTATGCAGGCATCTTATGAGAAACAGTAGGCGCTTGTCCATGGAACTTCTGTGTAATTTGGACCATAGCAGTTCCCTTGAGACTAAGTCAAAGGCAGACTTAGATCAATAAAGGCAGTAAAAAGCTTACCACTAGGAAATTAGGTATATTTCTCTACCAGGTGAGCTAACACAGAACAATGGTTTAAGGTTGAGCGGCCAGCTTTAAACCCAATCTGTTCCTTACCTATTATATTATTTTCCTCCAAGTTAGAAGCTTACATTTTAAATACCTGGCATAAAAGTTTCCCAATGACTAAGAGAAGGCTGATAGGGCAATAATTTGCTGGATTGGTCCTGTCACCTTTTTTAAAAATAGGAACTATAATCGCTTTACTCCAAATATCTGGAATCTTTCCAGAGTTATTAATAAAAGTAAATAGAGCTGCTAATGGGGGAGCCTACCATTCTGGATTAGATTTTAAAGATCAGAGGGTAAAGAATCTGGCCTGGAGCTTTGCCAGATTTAAGTTCAATAATCAAATCAACAATTTCACCATGAATAACAGATTGCCACTCTGGGACATCAGGGAACAGTTGGAAACTGGACACTAAGAAATTGTTTGAATCCTGAAGAATTGCAGAAAAATATCTTTCCCGCTCATAATTGGAGATACAACAAGCAGGATGTTCTGGTCGCTCTGATAAAGTCCCTGTGACAATTCGCCAGAATACTTTGCTGTCCTTCTTTTGTGTGGCATATAGTAGTTGATTCCATTTTACTCTCTCTTTAGCTCTTTTCTTTTGAATAATAAGTGCTTTGTATTCCCATTTCAGTTTATAATACACTTCAGGTAGACATTTATCACCAGTATTACAGTATATGGAATAAACCTGGCTAATCTGTTTCTTAAGCAATATACCCTCTATCCTATTAGTCCATTTAATCCTTCTCACACAAGAAAACAGAGAAGAGTCCAATAATGGAGGTCCAATAGGCAAATGAATCTTTGAGGGAGGTTCAATTAGTGTCACTAAAGGATAGTGATCGCTATCTGTACGCTCATCGACATAAAAAGCTTGAACTGCCCTTCTAAATGACTGAGTAACAAGGACATAGTCGACAACACTACTCCCTAACAAAGAACTGAAGGTAAACTCTCCCATCATATCACCTGGAGTACTTCCATTCAAGATAATTTTATTATGTCAGCATGCAAGAAGATCTAAGATTCTGCCAGCAAAATTTATTGTAGCATCCTTAGAGTGTCTGATATATGGAGATTGTCCTATTGTATGATCAATTCGTTTAAGATGTCGAGATTCTGCTAATATATCACCATCCGGGCCAAGCCGGGCATTAAAGTCACCGGCTATGAGGACCTGTGCTGATGGAAATTTTACCTCAATATGGGCGATATACTGTTCTAGCTCTTCCCACTGGGCTTTCTTACCAGAATAGTATGTAGTTGGAGGGACATCGATGTTGAACAATAAGACTTGAAGGCAGCTACTCTTAATTAGGGTTGCCATAGCAATGATTCCACAGCTAGGGAGTGCAACCACCTCCATATTAAGAGAAGTGGAAACCAAACAAAGCAATCCTGCTCTGGGCCTACCTCTACTTAAAGATTTAGTTGCTTCTGTATCCCAATTCCTTTGCAGCTCCGTAGTACAGGCATGTAGACCGGCTGGGGTTTTTACTGCTCTTGCCTGCCGCCTCTGTAACCTGGCAAAACAACCCATGAATGGCTCACAATTCTGTATCCACACATAATGATAATCCTTGGTTTAAACAACACAGAGTTTGCAGTCCAACAGCAAACCATGGCTGGGTTTGGACAGCACATTTCTCAATGGTGGAACAGTTGACTTATGTGTCGTCTATGGGGCAAAATCCATCACACAGTTGTCTTTCCAACCAAAATTACTGATACAGAAACACAGCGGTCTGCAGAGTTGATTACCTCCACAACCGTTGGTTTCTGTGTCATTTGTCGGGCTCCGTTGATTATTCCCCCCTGTCCACAGAGTCACGAGGCAAGAGCAACAGAAACCCGGCCATTTTAATCCAGCAGGGCTCCATGGGCAGGGGAAATTATCCCATGGCGGCGAGTGCTTGAGGAGCCACGATTGTCCCATCCCTGGGTGGGACGGGGCAATCCATGGCTCCCTACATGCTTGCTGTCACAAGGACCTAACGGCCTTGGGTGGGGCTCCACCAATCGCACCAGCCCACATGTTTGCAGGGACGTCCATGTCCCTTGCCACCACAACCCACTCCTCCAAGCCATCTGGAGATCAGATAGAAGGAGCCCCTTCCATCCCCTCGAGCCAATCCCCAAATGGATTGTGGGATGGGAGGGCCAAGGATGCCTCCCGTGGTTGGACATGAAAACTCCAATCACAGGAGGCACCCATCAGCCAATTGAGGCGACGGAGGGGCGCACAAGAATCCTAGCTACTGCTGTGAGGAGCAGCTCGGAATCTTCTGCATCTCTTTTCCCGACAGTTGAAAGGGCATTCTGTGCTGAGGCTGCAGGGAAATCAGACTACGGAACCTCCCTGCAGCCTTAGCACAGGATGCCCCTTTGGCTGTTGTGAAAGGGGAGGGAGGTGACGTGGAAGATTCTGAGCTGCTCCTCAGCGCTGGAGCAGGGATTGAGCATCCTGACACATAAGGAGACCAGCCCCAAACCTCCCCGACGCAGAAGCAGGAGACTTGGGGCCGATCTCATGTGTCAGGGTGCTCGATCCCTGCTCCGGCGAAGGATCCCTTGCCAACAACCGCCAGCGCGTCATCTCCCCTGACTAGGGAGACACAGCGTCCTCATTGCCTAGCGACGGCAGCAGATGAATCCCTTCTCCTGACAACAGGAGAGAGAGCTCCGTCAGCACTTCTTTCTGCCAGTGTCCTTATGGAACTCTACACCATCCATACAGTCAAAACCTTTGCCACACCACATGGAGGATCCACCGGAGTCCCCTTCCATACCCGAAGTGATATTGACCATCCTCCTAGCAGCCAGAAAACTGGCTACTAGATGGGCCTACAATGCAAAATGGGACACCTTCCTTCGCTTCGCTAGGCTCCACAATATCCACCCATAGACAGACTCTGTTGTGGGAATTCTGTCCTTCATTCGCTTTTTCAAAAAAGTCTCAAACTTTCCTCCTTGAAAGTGTACCAAGTGGTGATAACGGCTTATAAACCTATTATTGATGGCCACTTCCTTTTCCCGATCCACTTGCTCATCAATTCTTTAAAGGAATAAACAGCATCACTCCCGCCAAACCCGCATTCCGCAGTGGAGCTTGTCAGTGGTGCTTCAAAGCTCTCCCATCAAGACCCTTTGAACCTCTGGCCACCACTGATCTGAGATTGCTCACCTGGAAAGTGGCTTTCCTCGTTGCCATCTCAATGGCCAGGAGAGCAGGTGAACACTGTGCTCTCCGTGTTGATGCTTCATTCCTCATCTTCCATAAGGACAAGGTCGTCCTCCATCCAGACATCTCATTCCTTCCAAAAGTCATGACAGAAATTCACGTTAATCAAGACAACATTCTACCTATCTTCTTTGCCTCTCCTTCCTCACCATTGGAAAGAACTCTGCACACTCTCGATATCAGAAGAGCCTTGGCTTTCTACAAACATTGAACATCAGATTTCCGTAGCTCCCAGAGACTGTTTGTCTGCTATGGAGGGACAAGAAAGAGACAGCCAGTCTCATCCCAAAGATTCGCCTCCTGTATAGTTCACACTATGAAATTAGTCCATCAGCTGCCGAACCTAGAACTTCCTAGCTCACTAATGGTTCATTCCACACGGGCGGTGTCGATGTTGACAGCCTTCGCACAAGGAGTATCGTTACCCGAGTTGTGCCGGGTTGCTACAGGGTTGAAGCCATCAATGTTTATAACGCACTACTGCCTCGACAGGACTGGAACTGTTCACTAGTGCAGTATAGAGGCTAGGAATGCAGTTTTGGACGAGCAGTCCTATCCTCTATAATGCACTAGCGAACAAGTGACACCTACCCTCCTCCAGTAAGTCAGCTTGCTAATGTCCCATAATGTGTGATGCACAGAGACCACGAAGAAGGAAGACAAGTTGTTTACCTGTAACTGTAGTTCTTTGAGTGGTCATCTGTGCATTCACAAAGCCCTCCCACTGTCCCCTCTTCGGTGTATACTTACCTTACCTACATCGATAGAGGTCCTCTCTCCTCGGCCTCATGGTCAGCAAGTCAGTCTCCAGGAACTGAGGAGATGGGCGGGAACCCCTCTGGACATGTGCAGTAGGATGGTGGAGGAGGCTTTCCACCAAAACAGTGCTTCTTAGCTATGGAAGTTCCAAGTCCATGGCTCCACACAGGTGCAGAGCCCATAACGTGTGAATGCAAAGAACTACAGTTACAGGTAAACAACCTGTCTTTTTCCACCACTCAAAGGCCCACTTTTCATGTTGAAAATATATGACAATTCTATGCTTTGATTAACCATCCCTTTGTTTTAGTTCTCTTCGATTTTTCTTGGCAATCTGTTCCATTCTGGTCATATGTCAGCTTTTCTAGGGAGACCAACTAGGTGAACTTTGGTTCCATAAAAGACTATTTCGCCTTTGTTCTTTGCAGGAATTATGGAACACCTTTTACTTAGGAGCATGTTTATGAAATAAGGAAATAGATATGGAAAGTATCTGTTTGAACAGTGTGTAAGCAATCTACAGAATTTCCTTCAATAAGAAGAGTCTGGGAGAGGTTCGCTATATATGAGTGCTTTCTAACAAGAGAATTTTATACATAGGAAGAATGCAGAAGGGCCATGTTAATGTTTTCCCAGAATACCTGACCCCTCTAGCTTTGCTTTGAAATATTGGTATAGAACTGTTAAAAGTTTACGTAAAATGTGAAAGCACTAAAGGCTTGGCTATTTAATGTGTTGTAGTTCAGACACCTAAATTGCCTACCAAAGAATATTTCTTGTTTGAGGAACTTGAGCACAGATGTTTGCAAAACAGCTTATGGAGTTTGAAAGTTGGGTTCACAAATACTCCTGTATTTTTAGTTATGGCCCATTGAGATGACAGGTTTCGGCTTGCAATAATCCATCTTGATCAGCTGAATCCCTCTGGGCTGTATATTCTTATGAAAAATGATGATGATGATGATGATGATGATGATGATGGCTGAAGCTTGACTTGTTTTGGGAGATCTTGTCAATTTGCCAGCAGAGGCCCTTTTGTTCAGCTATGGAAGACAGGGTGTCTTGATTCTAACATTATTGTTGCTTGCACTATCTTAAATTGCAGACTTAAGCAAAAAAAATAGGTATATAAGGCATTTTGAAAAATGCAGTTTTGGCTACAATTGTTAGTAAAATAGTATTAAAAAGCTGCATGAAAAATGAAATTTTATTCTGATCCTTATGCACTTAGAGATGGTTGCATTAGTGCTGAACTAGAATGCGGGGCAGAGGGTGCTTTTCATGAAACCTTTTGTACTCTGCAAAAAATACCCCCCTCCTTGTTTTGTCGAAGGTTCAAGGTGTAAGGGTATGGGCAAAATGTTTATCTCTTTTAAAGTGGCAGCTGCTATTTAGGAGATGATATGCATTTGATATACAGCTTGAGTCTTCCCCCTCTCTAGTTTGCCAAGAGGAAGAGCAATTATGCTGTGCATTGTTTTCATAGAATCATAGGATAGTAGAGTTGGATGGGGCCTATAAGGCCATCGAGTCCAACCCCCTGCTCAGTGCAGGAATCTACCTTAAAGCATCCCTGACATGGCTGTCCAGCTGCCTCTTGAAGGCCTCTAATGTGGGAGAGCCCACCACCTCCCTAGAAGATTCAGCCCCTCTCCCCCATGACAATCTTTGCTCTGCAAATTGCACCTCATGTAAACTAAGTGCAGTACTAATTTACATAACTAGGTTTCAGAGATCTGACCATGTAAATCAATTAGGAGTGGACTGTTTTCTGTGCTGTCCATATTTTAGAGTGTTGAACACAATGTAAACTGAATTCATTGCAGACAAGAGGTGATCACAGTACTAGAATATTGGGTGCTCTCTGTCCGCAAAATGTACATTGACACACATTTCTTTATTGAGTGAGTGTTGCTGTTAATTTCCTGAACTGCTAAAGTGGGAATATTGCAAATGTCTGATGCAGACCCGCTTTAGAAGTAATTCTCTAGATTGTTTCAAATATTTAATATGGCCCTTAGGTATTTGATGCATAATTATTCATGGGGGAGCGTGTGCAGCTATTCACCTTTTGTATCTTTGAAAACAAAATATTCTGCTCATAGGAAGGCTGCTCAGATGTACAAAATAGTGATGTGAAAACTGACCTCCAAAACCTGTCTGGGGTTTATGAGCATTCCCGTGAAATACTTGGAAAAACTTGGAAGGAAACACTGGAAAATTCAACAGCAATTTTAGGTGGTTCTTGCAAGTCCTCACTTCGCCTTGCCTTCACCAGCACCCCCCCCCCCCCCTGAAAAAAGACCTATGGATTCATATTGCACCTTTTACTCTAGAATTGGCAGAAAATGATATTTCTGCACATCCTTAAAAGCACAATTTCAAGTTCAGACATTGTGTAGCCAAGCCTGCCAGGTGAGCCATCCTGATGCCAGTTACCTCTTCCCAGGCTGGACCAGCACACAAATGTTTAAAAAGGGATTTGCCAGTTGTTTCACAGGCACAGTTATCATGTTCCAATAACTGTACTGCATTATTACTAATGCACAGTAATAGTATATGAGTTCTAAATTATGTACATACCAGACCATAGTACTTCAATAAATCATAAGTATGATCTTTCAGTGTTTTCCTTTCATCCATGGAGCTATCCATAAAGCAAAGACTACCTAATTGAAAGCACATTGTGCTGCAAATATTCTGTTCCAGATAGCAAAAGAGGGGGAGAGAATTATTTTTCTGATAGAATAGAGAGCAGAATTTGGGTAGTGAGTCCCAGTTTTCATACATGTGTCATTACAGTTTGGAACTTCTTGGTGCCAGAAGCCAGGGTTTCCTGATGATTGGATTGAATGTAAAATGCATTAGTGCTCTGAGGCATGAACAACAGAATTGTTAGTCTCCTGAATTCTGAAATCCAACTCACCTCCCCAAATCTGAATTGTTATTGGAAGGTAAAATCATACTTGAGATAAAGCCTAACTAGAAATAATCATAGAAAGTCAGGGTTCTTTTATTAATACATTTCACCCATTCTACAAGATAATTCCAGGGAATTTAATGTGTCACTGTTTAAAATCAAATAACTGTATGTTACTCTGTTTTGCTATGTTTGAGACTCCTCCTTCTCAGGAAACCACTTACAGCTTTTCATCAGGTGTTACTGCCCACCCCCTGTTCTACACACATGTTTTTGTTTTAATTTGTTACATAGTTCCATAAAATAACTTTACCCAAGAATCCATAATATGGGATAGTCTTGTTGACCAAACCAAGCCAAAAATTGTAGTCACCATCTCCTCGACCCATCTCCACGCCAACTTGGGTACTGCTACATAATGGCACCCCAGGTACCTTTGCACAGATTTTTCCTGATATCCAGCTGGAATCTGGCTTCCTGTTACTTGAGCCCATTATTCCGTGTCCTGCATTCTGGGATGATTGAAAAGAGATCTTGGCCCTCCTCTGAGTGACAACCGTTCAAGTATTTGAAAAGTGCTATCATATCTCCCCTCAGTATTCTCTTCTCCAGGCTAAACATGCCCAGTTCTTTCAGTCTCTCCTCATAGGGCTTTGTTTCCAGACCCCTGATCATCCTCGTTGCCCTCCTCTGAACACACTCCTGCCCCTTCAGTTTGTATTTCATATCCTATATAGGTCCTTTTTTGTTTTCAGGTCATCTCTAAGCTTTTTGTGGAGTCACATTGGTTTATTCTGTTGGCTGCTATCATTTTTCCTTGTTTGATTTGTCTGTAATTGTGCTTCCACCCATCTTGGATTCCTTTTTACATTAGGTTCACTTGTGATGGGACCTTATTTGTCATAGTTCTTAGTTTATTAAAATTGGCTTTCCTAAAATCCAGAGTACGCGTATGGACACTCTGCTTTTGTCAAGAACTCTAGTATGAAGTGGTCACTTTCCCTCACTAAGTCATCCCTATTGGTCAGTATCAAGTCAAGGATAACCAATCCTCTAGTTCCTTCCTCCACTTTCTGTAGGATAAAGTTCTTCTTCATGGTCTCTGTGCATCACACATATATGGGTTCTGCGTATGCGCAGGACCTCGATGTGGGAAACATCTAGAGCTGCGAGACATTAAGGCGAGAACCCCGCCTCCACCGTCTAGTGCGCATGTCCAACGGGTTCCCGCCTGGTCCTTCAGTTCTCTTTCGACCGTGCTACCAGTTGCCTCGTGGGGAACTTCTCGCTCCGTTTTTTTCTCTCCATAGCGCTTCAATCTTGTCTTTTTAGCTGTGAGACAATTTCTTCTTCTTTGTCTTCCCCTTAGTCTCCGTTCTTTTTCTTTCCTTTAAAAAAAAAAAAGGTATATCTCTTTCTTACTTTCGTTTTCTCTTCTATTCACTTGAGCCTCCTGTGGCGCTAAAAGCCCCCTTCCGCAAATGCATGAAATGTGGCAATAAGTTACCGCCAACGGACAGCCATTCTCTCTGCCTTTTCTGTTTGGGCGAATACCACGTCATCAAAACCTGTGCTCACTGCCAAAGTTTCTCCAAGCAAATGTGACGCCATCGATCCAATCGCTTAAAGGCAGTCCTTTGGAAAA
This sequence comes from Anniella stebbinsi, assembly GCA_029215795.1. Taxonomy (NCBI): domain Eukaryota; kingdom Metazoa; phylum Chordata; class Lepidosauria; order Squamata; family Anniellidae; genus Anniella; species Anniella stebbinsi. The sequence goes on along the minus strand of JARDYH010000004.1, from coordinate 126,020,874 downwards.
AGGCGCTGGAGGCAGTACCTCCTCCACCACCGGGACACAGGAATCAGGCGAATAGACCCATTCTACGCCTATGCATTCCTCTGCGTCGTCATCGCCACACCCATCGTCCTCTAGTCGAACGACTTCGGCGACTGCACCTAAAAAGGCTTCTAAACATGCCCTTGATAGCACCTCTCACAGGCACAAAAAAAAGAAGACGCATGACACTCAATAATCTACAGCGCGCCAGTCGACATCGACTAAAAGACCATCGTCGACCGTCCAGGTGGTGCCGACACTGCCAGCTCCATTGCCCCTGGACCGTGCTACAAGGTCTACCCCCACAATGTCAAGACCACCGATACCGGAGGTCCTCCCTACCATACTGAGGTTCACCCCGAGAAGTTTTACATCGCTTTTGGAGGGCAAAATACGTGACTCTTCGCCACCTCCTATTCCTCAATCACCTGAACGGCCTCTGCCTCCACCACAGCCTCTACGCCAGTGCTCACCGAGCCCTGTTAATTCTGTGGCTTCGTCTGCCCACAGGCATGGGCGTGCCAGATCTCCCACATTGACACAAGACTGGGATGCGGCCTCAAGTTGGTCTCTTCCACGCAGCCAGCACCAACAGGCCTATGACCTTCAGGTCTACTCTGATGACGAACGATATGTACAGGTTGCACCACCAATGCGACGTCCACCGAACCCGTCGCCGGCTCACCTTCCGCGATCTATTGATTCAAGCGTTTCACCTTGCTCTCGACCACACTCGCCAGCTATCAGTACCCGCTCCGTTGCATCTGTTCCACCTACTTCGACACCACCGGATCGCACTGTATCTATCCCACAACCTCTACGTTTTCCTTCGCCTATTGATGAAGATTATCAATCATACTCCTCCGTACCTCCATCTACCGGTTCACCTGATGAAGTCGTAGTTCCTCCTGAATGTATGTCGCCATCCAAGGACATGGCGCAATTTAACGATCAGATTCTTCGACTAACTCACGCACTCGGCATTCTGACTCAACAACCTACCGAAAGGCTTGAAGACCTGGTCTTTGACGCAGTTTATACAGAAGCCACCTCTCTTGTTTCTGTTCCATATCTGCCTACCCTGTTACAAACCGTCCAACAGTCATGGACCACACCGGCATCGACACACCATACGCCAAGACGTCTAGAGTCACTCTATAGAGTCCAAAAACAAGACGCTTAATTTCTTTTCACTCATCCCAAGCCAAATTCTATTATAGTGGAATCTTCACAATCAAAATCTCAAAAGATTCACACTGCTCCAGTCGACAAAGAAGGTCATCACTTGGACATGCTTGGCAGGAGAATTTAACAAACACAGACAGAACTTTACTTATCATTGTGTAACTGTGGCCATGCTTGGGCAGAGTGGCAGGGTTTTTTGCTACTTATGCCAAGCAGCTTACTGGCTGATGCCCACAACCCGTGATGAGTTGGTATATCTGGGTTTGGACAAGATGCCAAGCCATCGTGGGTAAAACAACCCCAAGAACAAGCCATGGGTTATTATAGTGGCTTGTTGCCCACTCCCATGCCCTCTGCCACCATGGCTTGTCATATCGTGTGAACCCAGTACTTCCGAATTTCTTTATAGGACCACACAATAATATACACAGTGAGCTGGCTACCATCCACATGACTGCAGCTGTACTCTTTTCTCATCATCTGTAGTCTGTCAGCATTCTGTGTATATACCACAATTCACAGTCATATATGCGACTGGATGAAGTAATTTACCACAGAGAGCTGCCATATGATCCCATCTGTGTATCATCACATAGTAGTATGATATTATATCACCAAATAGCCCTCTACTCATTTTGAGACATATACATCATACAAATGAAATTAGCATTACTGAAAAGGAATAATGCTTATAAAAATACAACACAACATTTTAGCTTATGTGTAGCTAACTTCCAGGCGTTGATGGCTTGGTATCAGTTATTTTTATGGGGAAAAATGTCTTCTCTACTGGCCTATCTTCCTGAGGAACAGCGGGACTAGCCCTTATCTTTAAAGCGGAGACACTCAAACTCTCTCGCCAATAGATTAACACCGCATGCCACCAAACAGATTGCACAGCACATTCCATGACAACTGGCATAGCTCTCCGATGTCATGCCTGGCTTCGATCCGCCGGCCTCACACCCGAAGCCCTCTCCCACTATGTTCAGAGCCAGCATACCGTTGACTGCAAGAGTGAGGAAGGGAAAGATGGGGTGGGGTGGTGGTGGTTTGGCTTCATAAGGCAATATAGGACCTGGACATGGGGCATCTTTGCTGGTCCCAGGCACTCCATCCTTCCCATCTGGATTTGGGCCTGCAAGACCAAGGGCCACTCCATATATAGGCCAAACAGTACCGTCCACAAACAATGGGGAGATATCAGCATGCTCAGGGGAACCTTGAGACTTGCAGAAGAACAATACATCTTAAGAAAAAGGAAACTTAAGTGGGTGACCCACTCCCCAAACTAGAGCTGAGCCAAAATTTCTCACACATTGTTCTGAGATATTTTAAGGTTGCTTTCTTTTCCTCACCTCTTTACAGAATTTTCTCACTATTTTCCCCCATCACAACACTCACAACACTCCAGAATTATGCTAGGTAGGGCTGGGAAAGTGTGGAGGATGTAGACTGGTAGACAAGCTGCTAACACAATTGCTGTGGTTTTACTTGTAGTAGCAGCAGTTATGACAACAACAGAAATCAGTCTGGGTGCCACTGTGATACTGCCACTGCTAATGATGAGCCCCATCCTGAGAAAGTATTGAAGAATTTCTTTTCCCCCTGGTGCAATTATTCCCTTGATTTTTCTGCCTAAAAATAAATTGGAATAGTCTGGAAAGCCATTTTCACACAACTCTACAAACTCGAGCGTGCTTAGTGAGCACGGAATGCTGGCTGTCTGTTGGAAAAGGAAAAAGGGAAAATCGAGGGGTGGTGGATAATATGGTATATCCCGGAAGGAGGCATAGCTGATTGGCCAGAATACTGAGCAGGAGCACTCCACACTGCATTTTGTTGCAGATCCCACTTTTAAATTCACCAAATGTGTATGTCAAGTGGACAAAGTCGGGGGGGGGGGGCTTGGGAGCTGTTTTCTCCTTCTCTGATTCCCATGAAAGTTCTTTATGACCTCAGAGGCAGGGAAGGAGGTTGGCGAACACTGATTGTCCTCTGGTTCCTTCCTAATTCTCTCTTCAGTTCAGGGCTGGGTGGCAGGTGGCCTCCTCCTTGGCCTCTTCCTCTATTTTTTTCAATGGATCTCAGGCTACACCTACTTCCTGTTTCCCTGGTCATGAATATTTATTTGACGTCCTTTTCATACTCTGGAATGATCTGCAATGTCTTGGGAAAGCATCCAAGCATCCCTACCACTTTTGCAACAAAACTGTCATCTATGCCAGTGGCACCAACATCAGCTTCTCACAAGACCATCCAGTGCTCAGTTACTCTTGATTGTACTATTGTTTTCTATAACTAAGAAATGAATTAGATTTTTTTAGCAAATTGGGCTTACAATACAGTATTTGTTACACATCACCATTATCAAAACTAAAAAGTTGCCTTCTGTATTTCTTATGCCACAAAATGTATAATAATACTTCACTTTTTCTCAAGGATCTCACTTGATCTTCTTTATTCAACATTTGTAATAAAAATGCCTTATTTGTAATACAAAATCCCTTGGTTTAAAGGTATTTGAGAATACCTTTAAACTGAGGGAATGTTTCTTGGCCAGAGAATGTGCATGTTGTCCAGAGAATGTACAAAATGTAGTTGAGATATAAACATCCCCCAAGGCCTATTGGAGGTTATGCATAATGCCTGGAGAATATACAAAATGTTGTCAAGATATGCACATTCCCTAAGGCTTGTTGGAGTGTATGTATATTGTCCAGGAAATGTTCACAATTCCACAGATGGTGGTGATGATGATGATGATTTATTATATTTATATACCGCCTCATAGTCGAAGCTCTCTGGGCGTATTACAAAGATTAAAAACACTTAACTTTTAAAAATCCAATATACAAAATTTAAAACCATAAAAAGCATAAAAACAGACTACATATCAACTATCCAGGGGGCAGTTAAAAACTCAACATATGCTGTTAAATGCCTGGGAGAAGAGAAAAGTCTTGACCTGGCATTGAAAAGATAATGTCGGTGCCAGGCGAGCCTCGTTGGAGAGATTGTTCCATAGTTAGAGGGCCACCACTGAAAAGGCCCTCTCCCTTGTTGCCATCCTCCGAGCTTCCCTCGGAGTAGGCACTCAGAGGAGGACCTTAGATGTTGAACATAGTGTACGGGTAGGTTCATGTCGGGAGAGGCATTCCGTCAGATTACATGCACATTTTCCATGAGGCGTGATGAATGTGTACAGTGACTGGTTGCTATGCACATTAACCTTTCAAAGTATTGCACCTGCCTTTTTTATCTTTGCTCAAATATATACAGTATGTATTTGGTCTTCTTTTGTCATATATCTTCACTTATATATCTTTAAGAATTCACTAGACTATTCACTAGTTGATAACTATGATTTTATCATTGTGGTTTTTTATATTTTGAGGTTGGGCTACCTATAAATTTATTTCCAGGGGTATGTTGGAGAATCCATAGGATGTTCCATAAATACCATGACATAATCTACATAGAAAGATAGTTTTGACCATTATGTTCCATTCTAATCTCTTTAATTGCCTCTAAAAGCAATAATTAATTCTAATGTCAGAGCAAAATATGCCTCATAACACTACACAATACAGTAGGCTGGAGTCATCTCTGACATGCTTCTTGGCTGTAACTGTTAAATAAAACATATCCAAGTTCTAAATTCCTTACTTATCTGAAATCTTCCCAAAACTTTAAATAAGTAAGGCTATTCTGCATGATCAAAGGCCTTTGCTGCCTCCAATTAAATGTGACACTGAAGTCTTAGCATTATTCATATTAATTCCCATCTAATTATTCATTATTCATATTCCTTATTATTATTCATATTAATTCCCTATCTAATTTGCTAACTAATTTTCACCATTTAATGTAACCTGTTTGATCACTACAAAACCATTTACCTTTATAATAATAAGTGTATTAGCCATGATTTTATAGTCAGATTTAAATGCGAGATTTTATAGTCCATGAGCGTATTATATGAAATATTTGACATCTTTTATGTGCATTTCCCAGTGGTGTGTTCTCCTATCCCTTTTAATGCAACAGTTACTCAATAATGATTGCTAAAACCTGCCCATTTTGACCAGGTGTGAGCATAGGCTTTTACAAATACCTTGCCACAGCTTAGAAAAACCCAAGTTGCTGGGAGCTCTCTTGCAGTTTCCAGCCCTCTAAATTGTCTATTTCCTTTCTTCTTCCCTCTCCTACACATTCCAAAGGTAGAAATTGCAAAGAGTTGGTGGAGAAGAACCAAGCCAGTTTACAACCCCCCAGGGTGTTCTCTAAGTTTCCAGTTCTCTGAATGAAGGCTTTTAAGCATAGGAACGATGTGAATTGTTCAGTGGTTCTGAGGTGGGACCGTTTTTACTTTTGGGAAGTATCTCTTCTTGGCTGACAGGCAGGACCTCTAGCAAGAATAACACCAAGAAGAGGTGTTTCCCATCCACTCCCAGACAAGTCCAGCCTGGTTAGCAAGCAACAGGGTTCTGAGGTTGCTCATATCTGGACTGTTGTGACACCATTTTACTTTTACTTGAGCAATTTATTTCTTTTGTGGTAAGGGGCACCATTCTAGGCAGGAGCTTGGGATGTGGCTTACTTGTACCTTGACTCAAAATCTAAGCAAAAGGGCTTCCTGATGAGGGATTGCTTTTTGTCTTCTGGCTCAACTTCTCTCACTCCCTCTGGAAAATGACACTTTCCAGAGTCAGCAGTGCAAACTATAAGCTTGTTCAGGACTCTTCATTATAGACTGCAATACCTGCTTAGAAATAGAGCTCTGCTGAACTCTGGGAAATGTAAGGCTTTTTAAAAAAAATCTTCTTGGTCAATAATGTTGGCAAACAAGAGGGCTGGCACTGAGCTATTTTGGAGGGATGGGATTGAGCTCAGTTCCATGGATTTCCAGACTGGGGGAGTTTGTTTCCAAATGCTCCCATTTCTGAATTTGTTCTGCAACCTTAATACTCAGTTTTCCAGTTGACTTCTTAGTACTGGAGTTGCTGTATCATGATTGTTTCTTTATATAACTGGGATAGTATTGAATTACAGTGGAAAGAAAAGTTGATATGATAACATTTTTGTTATTTCAATTGGCCTTGCCTCAATCTCTGCACAATCTCCATTTGAATTAATGGAGGGTTGCTCAGGAACAATGAATTTCACTCAATGGCTCTGGCTTGTAATTTGTAGAGGTCCCATAATTGCTTCAGCAGTTAGTCCTTATTTTAATATTTTATTAATATTTTAATAGAAACCTGTGGGCTTCCATCAATAGTTATAATTTTAAAAAGGATATTTATTTGATACCTTTTTCAAGTAGACAGTGCATTGAGCTGTTAATCTAAGTATTTACCTGCATTGATTTTTTTTTTACATATGGCTCTTTGACTCAATTGACCTGCAGTCTGGGCAGCATTAATACATACCAAAAGAATGTCTTTAATATTGGTGCAATAATTTCAGGTTCCTCTGTGTCCTGTGAAGGAACAAAATTCTTGTCAGTTTTTGAAACTTAATATTAATTAATTCCCATGTTCTCGCTGCTGCCTGAACTTCCTCCAGATGTGCTGCTAGGAATAGACCAGCTCCTGAGTTACAAGCCATATGGGCTGTGCAAACTGATTTGTGCCTATATTAAACAATAATTGAACAGAATGCGGAAGAGTTATTAAACAAAATGTACATTGCCTGTAAATCTCAAAATAAAATATTGAAATGTAGTAAATGTGAATGGAATGTGCAAATGAAGTCCTGCTTATTTTAATGAGTTTAGTTGTGACCTTCTGAATTTCAACAGAAAGGAAATAATTCTATTTTTCTTTTCTTTTTAATACCCCCCCCCCCCCAATAAAAGTGCTTACAGAAGTATGTGAGACCGAAACAAGGAAATATAATGTTCTGAACTTGACTGGTCCAAACCACTTGAGCTGCTGTGGCAGCTCATAAAACAGAACAGTTTTTAGGTGGACTCTGTTTTAGTTTGCCAGAGTGTATTTTCTTGCAGGAAGTAGCCTGAAGGTTTATTTTAGTTTCCAGACTACTGCTTTGATCTCTCTGTTCTGTCACTTCTCAGGTTACATAGCCCTTTTTCACTGCAGTAAATCTGCAACAGTTAAATGAAATAAAATGTCCTCCTCCTCACTGATCACTTGCTGTTAAATGCCAAAAGCCACAGGCAGCATTTGCAGAGCTCCACTGCATGGTACAAAAGCGGCACAATCGGGTTAATCGTCTTGTTTTTCATAATTCATTTTATTTTTCTTTCCTTTTTTAAAGTGACCTTATTTATTTCTAAACTGGTAATTGCAATCCCAGACTTGGAAAAAAGGTTTAAAATACTAATAAATTGGACAGGGCTATGTGTGACTATGAATAGACATGTTTGCATAATTCCAAATTAAAGAGACAAAGAGTGGTTTTACCAGACCCAGAAATTAATGGGCTATTTCTTGGGGATTATATTTCTGAGTAAAATTGGCGTATTTAACAAGTCAGGTAATTAAATTTAGTTTTTGCCAGGTAAAATTTTACAAAGTGCTTTGCTTTTTAGAAGCTATAACTTTATAGTGGGCCTTCTCATAGTCCTTGCAAAATTACTCCCCAATATTCTAGATGCCATATAGCATGATTATACACCGTGCAACAAGACCTTTTGGCTAGCCTTGAAAGAACCTTTTTGTTTTAGAGCAAAATGTGCCACCATCATCCACTGAGTAAGGGTTAATTTGCATGTTCTTCTACCACCACATTTCACCTCATATATTAACTTTACGATAGAGATGCAGGTGGTGGAACGCAGATTTGCTGGATATCTGAAATGGTAATCACATGATCAATCCAGTCAGTTCTAAACTGATTGTCACTATGAAGGGCAGCAAAAAGTCCTACCAGTGGTTTAATTCAGCATAACACAGTTTCATGTTTTTAAGAGCTGCTCCTTGAAAGTAGTCCATTGCTGGTGTCCACTAAAACTTTTGTTCTATTTCCCAACATGTTGAAGCAGAATGTTTTGTCATCAACAGATTCTGGAGGCAAATCTTCAATGGAATTAACATAATGCACTGTAGTTTTATATTTATCACTAAATTAGTGCTACTAAGCATTTTTGGACAGAAACTTGTTTGCTAGAAGACTAGAAATAGCACAGCAGTGAAAGAGTCAGGATTCCCATATACCAATGGTAGAAATCCCTGGCTTTAATGGAGAAATTAACAAGACAAGGTCATGCCTATAATGTGAAATAATTTGGAAGTTTTTATGGATGCTTGGTATTCATATCATTGATAAATAATGAGCCATTTCTAAGAGATTGTCATTCCGGTCAGATGCACTTGCCGTGTAAATAAATTAAATCCCATTATAATAGTATACTGAATCTGAATCTTTCCTATGTTTAAGTTCTTCTATTTTTGTATGTCCATTTTTTAAAAAGAAAAATGGTATGAAAATTATTTCCAGTTCAGTAAAAACATAGGTTTAAAATAAATAAATAAATAAAAGAGCCAACTCAATCTTGGAGTTCTCTGTGATGCACCAGGTTTTGTTTTATAGGCCATAGTACACACTGTTGTATGTCTTGTAACCATTAATATAGTTAGAGCTCCTGATCATAATCCCCTGGGTAGAGAGAGGTGTGCAAATCGACAAAACCTGAGCTTATCAAAATTATCTGAATTCAAACCTCATTCCAACTCAATATCAGTTTGCAAGCTGGTTCCCCCCCCCCCCTTTTACATGAAAATGTGTACGTAGTCTGTATTTTCCCAATGTACGCATCAGTGGTATGCATCTTTGAAATGTATGCATTCTTCTCCCACTGATTAAAACATATTTGTGCACATTTTTCAAATTTACATATGTTGTCAAACACTTTTGGGGGGGTATGTGAATCACACTGAAACCTCGGAAATGTACAGTCTTCAACCACAAATTGTGTCTGAGTCCGTGTTTGGTCTGGAAGGTGTGAGCTGGGCAAATCCTGATCAAAAATGAACTTAAACAAATCCTCTAGCAGTGTATACTGACAATCCCATAGCAATATTTTATTTTAGAAAACTATTGCACTATTATCTTTGTAGATAGTTGGCTCGGCATCTTTCTGTCTTTCAGAACATAATTATCCATTCCTCTTCTGTAATTATCTATAGGACAGATACTCATCAATGGGAGCCTTGGTAGTGGACCACCAGACTTTCAGCAGAGGCTATTTGGAATGGAGCAAATGTTGAGGAAGTTGGGAGGGCAGGATTGACTTCAAGTTCAGGGTGGTTAAAAAGAATGTAAACAATCTCCCCACCCCCTCAGGGATTCCTGTGGTATAGACAATGCTTTATAATTATTGTTTGCTAGTTGGACATATTTTAGTAGTATGTCACTTTATGAGGCTGCTTTCCTAGTAGTACATTTAGTTTAGAAATGAGAAACAGGTTAGGCAATGGGATTCATATCTGTAACATATTATAGGAATATAGTTATTTTTAATTCATATGCTGGGAATTATGCCCTAAGAATCAGGCTTCAAACCACACAGGCAATGTGTAATATGGTCTGAGGCAGAACTTGGTACATCCCATGTAATCCAGAGACACATTTGAAGTTGTTTTAAAGAACAGGCATCTAATTCTTGAACATATGAAGTGAATGAATTAGACCATTGTTCTGTTGTTAATAATAATAATAATAATAATAATAATAATAATATCCCACCTTTTTCCCAAGGCTGGGACTCAAGGTGGTTTACAAAATTAAAACATGTACAATTAGAACATATAAATATAAATTTACAAAAGTTAAAATAGACCAGTACTGTCTTCTCTTAAAGGGTCTCAGGCAAGGACTTTCCCAGTCTGAGGCTCTTTAAGTAAAGATGCCAAGGATTGAACTTGAGACATTGAGATGTATGGCAGTTGTTCTACCACTGAGCTGTAGATTAATTGTGGGGGAGAATAATTTGTAACTTTTTTTTTTACTAAAATGCTCACCTAAAAATATGGAGCTAGAAAATAGTTTTGGATTTCTAGTCACTGGAGGAAGATGCTTCACTGAGCAGACATTATAAGCTTGCTGCTCTACGTATCTGTTTCCCCATCCATATTTTATATTCCAACCCTTCTTCCCCAATCATTTATTTCAAAAATTCAACATTTTGAAGAAAAATAAATGTACTGTCAGAATAATGCAAATCATTTTAGATCCCAAGTCTCTGATGTACCCCTAATCTATCTAATCACCAGAATTCTAAACTAAAACAATTGACCAAAAATTAATACTGGATTATCGTACTTGATTTTACTCATGTCCTCAAGGGGCAGTGCACTGTTTACAATGGACATTAGGTTATAAGAATGTTGCCCATTATGGGAGCTTGTTGTCCCAGAACAGGCGAGAAGTCTATGGCCTCTGAGAACTTCCTTCCAATCAAAGACTCAAGAGACTGGAGAATCCAGTTTAACCCTTTATTTACCCTGCTGCAGCAGAGGCGCTCCGGCCACCAGCAAATCGGAAGTGCCCAGAACAAAGGATTTCACACTCTTATATTAACTTTGATTACAAAAGTAACAACTATCTTCATTGGTTAGCATCATCACATTCTAATAATACTGAACATTATAGGTTCGTGCTCAAAGGATTAGGTTTCAAGTGCAAAGATAAGATATGCATATATGAGTGAGTTATAGAATATACGCCATCTGATTGGTTATACAAACTATATTCGATATTCTGTTGGTTAAAAACTTTTCTCTTTGTCCTCCGCGTATATGGCATCTCCCATTAATTAGCCTTGACAGGAGGTGGACCAAACCTTTTCCCTTACACGGAAGTAAATGCAAATAAACAGAGGGTGGGGACATCTCTTCAATCACACTGAAATTCCTTCAGTGCCTATCAAGCTGGTTTGCACAATCAGTGACCTTACATCTTTGCCATCTAGAACTCAGAGAGCTTTAAAAGAAATAATCAGATAGTGATCTAAACTGCCATGTAATCTCTCATTACAATAGGCAAACCTTAATCTTGGTTTTGCTGTACCAAAGCTGTTTCATTTTGGTGGAGGGGGGATATGGTTTTAAAAGACTTTACTATTTAAATAGAGTCAAAACTAGCCTTAAGGAAAATAATTTTTAACACAGAGTAACCTGGTTCAGATATAATGGGAAACTGTGATTTCCCATTACAAGAACAACCCTGCATGAGCCTTGGGCTCAGGTGCTCCCCTGTCCTCCTTCATGCTTCAGAAGTGGGAACTGAAAGTTTTCACTTTTGAAATTAACTATTGTTCCTTATTACAACTACCATTTCTTGGGGAACTGTGATCAGTACAAAAATGTTCTGTTTCCACACTAGCCAATCAAATACCTATGGAAAGCCCAATAGCACCCTATTGCTCAAAATTTCTTTATGTTTAATTAAAAGAAACCAAGATATCAAACCAAGAGTGTATGGCGAGAAAATTATATGGTAGATGAGATGTCTCACTCCATTTGAAATTAATAAAATAAAGTTTTGGGGACTATAGGTTTAGTTTAAAGCTTAGAATTGATAGTCTCAAAACACAAAGCAGTTTGGGAGCTCTTGTTCTGATTTATTTAATTGTTTGTTTGTTTAAAAGTATTTTTAGGCTGCCTTTTAATGATGGAAGTAAAATTGGCAGCCAAAAAATACACTTCAAGGAAAAGCCAACCAGAACAAGCTTCAGTGTTTGAGGTCCTCAGTCTGGATGCTAGAATCTTTTATCAGCACTTGACCCTTGTGTGTGTGTATGTCTGTGCATGTGTGTGTCACAAAATAGACCTCAAATGTTTAATATATTCCTGTCACTTTGGGTGTTTGGAAATGCAACTGTTGCACCTAAATAGTATATATAGTTATACATTGTCATGCTTTGGTCTAAACATAATTTTGACTGAAGCTTTGATTTCATTACTTGAATGTCCTGTGAGAAAAATATTAATTTCTACCTTTTTTGCACATAATCCATTCATTCTGTCTATTATATGCAGCCACCTAATTCAGCATTATAAATTACCATGTTTTATAGCATGTGATCTTTACGCTGTGGTTACTAAAGCTGTAGCAATACCATATATGTTAACTACAAAACTATCAAACTAATATATTCTTCCAGACGTTAAATGATAGGATTACAAGAATAGGGTTATCCTCAATGGAGAACGTTGAGCATCAGGTTGTTAGTCTTCCAGAATAAAAACAAATTATTTTCAAAGTGGAAATATGTGCATGGGAAGTAGTTAAGGGCTATGGTTTCAAAGGCACTGCAGTTTAGCCATAAGTATTGCACTTTCTAAACCAATGGAAGAGTTTCTCTTTTTGAGTTGGAACCAATGGAATGAAACAGGACAGGAGGAGGCTTGGTGGTATTCCAAAAATCAATTTTATTAGAGAAGGATAGAATTGGAGAGAGGTGGGACAATCACTACATGCTAATAAAAGAATCATTTGATGAACATAATTAACAACTTAAATCTTACTCTGTCTTATTAACTATTAACTAAGGAATACAAAGATGAAGGAAATTGTTCCTAGCAATTCAGTTAGTCCTCTACGTCTTAAGCCTATTATTGCAATAATGTCCCAGAAGCATACCATGGGGAAATTGGTGGTGGAGGGAACTAGAAACAATGACAATTGGTTCTGTCTTTTTAGAACCCATGGCAGGGATTTACTTAGCTTTTGTGCGTTTCCTATACACCCAGTTACCTGGGAGTAATCAACACTGAACTCAGTGGGGCTTCTGAGTAGATATGTATAAGGTTGCACTGTTAATTAGTTAGTGTGCCATACAGAAAACTGCAAGGATACGTAATTTGTAGAAACACACAACATACACACACACAACACACATCTCAGGTGATCTCAGCAGCACTGGGATCACTTGGGGCTGAGGAGAGTAAAGCCTCTCCGACCCCCAGTGGCTTCAGTCAGTATTGTTGTTTCACCACCACCATTGACTTCCTTGTAACTGTAGTTGTTCAGGTGATCATCTGTGAAGTCACATAACTCATCCACTTTCCCCTCTGCAGCTTGTGGGATCTTGCTGTCTTTCATATTTTAGGCCCTGGTTCACTTTGGCCCCTGCATCAGTCTATTGCGATTAGAGCAGGAAGGTGCTGTCCCCAGCTATTTGGGAATGCACCCATGGTGCTGAGGCAGACCCTCGTACCAGAACCTAACTCCCCTCAGCTCTGGAGGCATGTGGTTATGAAAGAAGCTAGCTGTTTGCGGTTTATTAATGTAATTATGATTATGTTAGGTCATTGCATTTTGATGTGTATTAGCTGCTTTAGGGACCCTGAATATATGTGGTATTTAATTGCTCTGAATCAGTGTAAGTCCCAATAACTTTAGAAAATGTATCGTGCATTTTTGCAACATTTCCTCTTGTGACAAATTCTTATAAGCAAATTAGAAAGCTCAGCTATTATTGTGAAGAGGACCTAGATCATGTCAGTAGCTTGGGTAACCCAAGAGGTTTTAAGTATTGCCCTTTAGTTAACAGTGAAATTTACTCTGACAAGGCTGGCAGTACAATAAGAAAAAGAGACATTTGTGGTCAAGAGGAGTGCATATGTAGTCGAGACCACAAGCATAACTGATGGCTGGAAATAATTTCAGACTTAAAAAAACAAATCATTAAGAGTGCATAGGGGTAAAATACACAGTTCCTATTTTAACGTATCTCCAAAATGATCCAGTAACAGAGGTTAGCATTAAACAGTAATTAGTTAAGCTAAGCTGTTCACTACTTTAACTCTATGACTCCCAGTCACAATGTAAAGGTTCCAAGAGAAGATGGTGCTGCTGAACCTGTGTTACTTGTCATATGCTTTATCAATGACATGAAACTTCTGTAGCTTAAACTCTTGACATACAGTCTAAAAGTTGCTGGCAAATGACTGTTTCTATCTTTTAGCTTTTTATTGGATTTCACAGAGGTGCACCTATGTTCTGAAGAGCAGGAATAATTGTTTTATCCAAGATCTCTGAAGTACCCAGAGCATACTTTGCCAGACAAATAAAAATAAATGTGTTTAAAAGTTGGTGATTAGTGGATATTAAATTTGAATTAGATTGCTAGCTTGTTACCAGTATGGAAGAGGAAGGATTTTGAGCCGTGGGGTATGATATTCTTACGTAAGCTGACAAGTTCTGTGAGCAAAATCCTCACAGTAGTGTGGAACCATCGTACTGCAATATCATGAAGAGAGATTATAGGATTACATCTATCTTCAGCTTTAGAAAAGGGGCAGGTAGCTGATAAATCTTCAAATAACTTAGATTTTTGTTTAGTTTTGTTTTTAAAAGTAAAGTGCACAGAGTGTAGAACATTGCTGCAAAGAGAAGGGATGTCCTTGCTTGTCCGTATGAGTATGTGCCTATTTTTGTAATTGCTAAAGAACTGCATGAGTTTCCCATGTTGGAGTGGTATAAGGAGGACACTCAGTGTCTAAAGAACACATTTCCTATGTTGCCATAAAAGAATTTAAAAACTAAATGAAGCTTAAAGATTACCACACTGTGGAAGTCTGGGAGCTTGCTATTATGGCACTAGGCAAAAGTTGCAATGATACTTGTACAACCATACAATGTACAGAGTTCATAGCACATTAGCTCAGAGCAGGGGGACACATCACAAATTTATTATAAAGAAAGATAGTCTGGAGATATCCCTGGATGTTCTGTCTTCCATTTTGAGAACTAGGAATCTATACTAATTGGCGTGAATAGATGAAATATTCATGAATTTGTATAATCGTTTTAAAACTTGTCGGTATTTATTTCCAAAACAGTTTTATATGCATGTGTGTGTACTCACAGAGAGAGAAAGCACCGGTCAGTTCCAGCTGTCTGCATGTTTCACACATTTCCAGATGCCTGTCATTTCTTGGGATTCTGGAGTGAATGTGTCCCTGTGCTTTTACAATAAACATTGAGGCCAGCTTTGAGCCATTCAGAGTGCTTCCAGACAGAGGACTTCTAGTACTACTGATTAGAAGGGATTGTACTGCTGTTCTGTCTTTTTCTCATTAATGGATATTCTGTGGTAAGAGAAAAGACAGAAGAAGTGGTGGGAAAATGCAGGAGAGTTACAAGTGGATGATGTTGGACCCCCCCCCCCCCCAATTCCATGAATGAGATAGGGGATGAAATGATAAAAGTCTCGTGTGGATCCACCCACATTTTCCACTCTGTATGGAACAGTGAGTCTTTGCTCTCCTAGAGCCTGGGATGGGGAAATGAGCAATTAAGAATTAAGACAACCAGCTTCTGACAGAATTGCAAATGTGAGTTGATCATCATAGTAGCCTGAGGATCAGTTGACATGTTTTCTGTGTTTGTACCAGCCTAAAAAGATAATCAGTGAGTGGCAGTGTTCCTGCTCCTGGTAACATATAAAAAGTGTTAGAAGCAGAGAGAGACCTAATTGATACGTTAGCTTTGTGGCAAATTTGCTGCCTCCCCCCCCACATGTTGGTTCCCACATAAATTGGAAATGCCCAGTTCCACGTTAATGCCGCCCCTCCACTGGGTCACTGAGATTGGCATGGGAACTAACTAACATTTGAAACTTCAGACATTGCCATTGAGATGTAGAAATCGACCATCGAGGAGCAACAACCATGCCACAAAAGTAACATGTAAATTAGGCCAGATTCACAGTCTGAATACTTTAATATCAGCTTAATGTAATGTTCAAAATTTTTGTATCTGAGCTATTGCATACGTAAATCATTTGGAAATAACCAAAGTATCTTGAGCTCTGAACTTTAAGGCTCTGTACCTAATTACTTACTTGTTTGTTGAACTAACAGGGTTGATTTGATCAGAATGTAATTGAAACCATGAGTCACCTCCCTTACCAAATTATAAATATGTTCAGGAGTAGTTTGAGCTAAATTGAAGTAGATTGAAAATGGCTGGAACCAGCTAGTAATATCCAGAGATGAGAGAGTGCCATCTAGTGGTTCTAGAAGACATGTAGATAGACAACCTGCTCCTATGTCCCCTTGTGTCCAGCAAAGAAATGCATGCAATAGGGTACAACATTTCTGACAGCAAACATCTGTTTGGTCTTCAGGAGTTATTCTTTGCCATGTTGGATGTACTTGGCTTGAAAGGTAGTTTACAAATATTTCATAGAATCATAGAATAGTAGAGTTGGAAGGGGCCTATAAGGCCATCGAGTTCAACCCCCCTGCTCAATGCAGGAATCCACATTAAAGCATACCTGACAGATGGCTGTCCAGCTGCCTCTTGAGCCCACGATCTCCCTAGGTCATTAGTTCCATTGTCGTATTGCTCGAACAGTCAGGCAGTTTTCCCTGATGTCCAGCCAGATCTGGCTTCCTGTAACTTGAGCCCATTATTCCGTGTCCTGCATTCTGGGTTGATCGAGAAGAGATCCTGGCCCTCCTCTGTGTGACAATCTTTCAAGTATTTGAAGAGTGCTATCATGTCTCCCCTCAATATTCTCTTCTCCAGGCTAAATATGCCTAGTTCTTTCAGTCTCTCCTCATAGGGCCTTGTTTCCAGACCTCTGATCACCTCACATCACAGAAAGCATATTTATCTGGGTGGGAGTTGAGGGTGGAGGGGCTGTGTTGACAGGAAGTTTGAGCAATTATAGCGCTGGCTCCAGAAAGGCAATGTTGGCAACAATAGGGAGACGTAAAAAGCACTTGATGATGGTCCCAAGAGATCTGGGGGTTGTGTTTTGTGATCTGGGACATACCTAGTACAATCAGGTACTGAGGCATCTTTGCTAGATGGAATTGGAAGTTATTCCACATGCCCTTGGGAACATAAGGTGACTGGGATAGTAATCCAGGTAACTGCTCCTGACAAGAGAGGGCGGCCATCTATTGTTTCAACTTGCAATGGATGGGGCAGGGGCTGAGTAGCAACACTGTGATGGCTAGCAAACTCTTCGTCCATAAAACTAGTAGTAGCCCCTGAATCCACTAAGGCCCAAACCTGTCCCCCTCCCCAATGGGGGGTTTGCAATTGCACGGCAAGTAACAGATGGGGTGGGGGAGGTACGTGCATGAAACTTATCCCAGTTGTTGCTGGGCCTTCCTGGTTAGAAACCCCCATTAGACTTGAGGGTTGTTCTAGTCATGCCAGTGGGAAGCAGAAGTCATTGTGGGGGTTGGTCCTTGCTTCCTTGCCTGGGACTTGCAAGAGTTAACCCAGTGTCCTTTCCTTCCACACTTGAAACACAGTCCTTCAATACAGTGGCGATCCGTTTCCACTGGGGTGATCCAGGGTTGAGTCGCCCCCAATTCCATGGGAACTTGTCGGTTGCAGTAGCAGGGCTGCTTAGAGGAGGGGGAAACACTCTAGGTGTTATAGGGGGAGGCAGGTTACGACTGGCAGCTGCCTTCTTGTCATCTCTGCACCCCTCCAAGCAGCTATCAATGTGTAAGCATGACTGGGTAAGGGCCGCCAGCGTAGCTAGGAGGGCAAACCGCGCCAACTCATCCAAAACGTCATTGTTCAGACCCTCCATAAACGGGGCCACATAAGTGGCATCATTCCACTGTAAATCCTGTACGAGCAATTAGACTGCAACAGAGTCCTTGCCTTGCCTTAGATGACGAATCTTTCTGGTTGCAGTCTCTACTTGAAGGGAATCCCCGAAAAAAACAACCATAGAATCAGTGAAGCCGTGGTAATCAGTTAGCAAGGGGCTGTCTGCTATTAGGAGCGCTGAGGCCCAGTTAGCCACCACTCCTGAAAGTAAACTGATTATAAATCCCATCCGCATCTGGTCGTTCTGGAAATCATCTGGCCTCAAACGCATGTAGAGCTCTGACTGAGCCCTAAAGGCAGTAAAAAGCTTCTTGTCTCCGTCAAACTTCTCTAGGAGACTCACTGGGCATTTTCAATGAGGTGGGATGCGGGAGGGAACGGGTGCCGCCGCAGCCTATAGAGCATTTACAGCCCCAATTAACTGGTTCACCTAGTCACGGAGCATTTGGTTTTCAAGTGGCAATTGCCTGTTCCATTTGCAAACACAGAGACTCCCTGAAGTGTGAAGACAGTAGCGGAGAGACTGAAGAGGATAAAATCTTGAAAGGACAAGCTGTCCTGTTTCCCAAAACCTCCCGTCTTACTGGGAGACAATAAAGAGGTCTGCCATGTAATCCACAAAGCTTATTCAGGCAATAAACATCTCTTCCCACCTGAAGAGAATCTAACCTCTAGGAACTTCCCTCTAGGCAAAACTATGCGAACTAAGCAAGACAGTTGTCCTTTCAAGAAAAAGGGAAAGCCTTTCCCCAAAACACTTTAACTTCAAAGAGGCTGGTTCTGAAGAAGCCTTTGGCGAGAAGGTAGTTGGGCTGATCTTTTCTCACCTTCCTTTAGTTCCGCCCGTTTGAGTCTGCACTGGACTCTAGGATCAGCTAGCCTTGAAGTGCCCTCCCCCTCTGAAGAAGAATTATTTCCCGCAGACTGTGTGTTGTTAATGTTTTCAGTCATAAGGTCTGGCAAAGGTTCATCCCCAGCTGGTGAAGAGCCCATGAATCACCTCCCCCACTTCGTGTGTAGGCTGGTACATTTTTGGTGCTGTCTCTTCTGCTTCAGAATCTGCTTCAGATTGATCGCCAGAAACTCCTTTCCCCAGCCTAAGAGGAACAGGCCTAGTCACGACAACTTGGCTGGTTTAATCATTAGAACCAGCTCTGGAACCACCAGAGATTTCCGCAAGCAGCATATGGGTGGTACTAAATAAATACTTACCAATGTATTTTGCATTCTGAAAAACTCAAAGTACTTTGCACTGGATGATGTCCCATGTCTATATTAAAAATGTCGGCTCAACTGTGGTTTCTTTTCTATATAGTGTGGCAATGGATGGATTTGGCCAGCCCATGGGTATCCCAAGCCGCCCCACCACTGCTTATGGATATCGACCAGATGAACCTTACTACTACAGCTTTGGAGCCCGATAAAGCAGTCTGCTGTATTAAATAATTACCTTCCTGTATTCTTGAACTGTAGCTGAATTAAGATTCTTTCTTTAGTAATGCATGATACTATTGTTTTCAGGTCTGTGTGGTACATTTCTTTTAGTATGTGTTATTCCAAAGAAATGGCCATTATTCAGTGAATCCCCACCCACCTGTATATTATTTTTCTTTTGTACAGTTTTTGCCAGATCTTCTGACTGGAAAATAAACAGTTATGTATGTTACACAACTAATTTAATTACTCTTGAAAATGGATTATGTAGTTTATGGTACTGAATGCCTAGGCTACATTAATTTTAACAAAGCTTATTACTTTGTGTTTGAGCAATAAGTTAACTGTCTTGTGAAAATGTAACTGATTTATCTTTTTTAAATATCGTTGAAGAAGACTGAGTAACACTCTTAAATCTAAAGCCGAGCATGTTAGACTTCTTCCCAGTAGGCCACACATTTTACATACCTGTTGAAAATCACTGTATGTTGTATTGATATTATTGCACAGTTGTATATATACATTTGTGACTTTTAATAGTGGTAGAAATAAACTAGAAACTATACATTCTTGTCTGCAAATTATAAGGAAAGCCATAGATCCAGAGGGAGAGGCAGGTAAGAAATACATTATTATTATTATTATTATTATTATTATTATTATTATTATTATTTACGTTACGTTGTGTTGTTAGAAATACAGGCAGCAGCATAATACAGGTGAAACCAAAAAGAGGGCAAACCTGAAAAAAGGTGCTAGGAAGAAAAATTCATCTGGATTCTAAATTTGTGTTTAATTATTCTTCCTTGGGAGCAATTGCTCATAAATTATATTTATGCAACGGTTGTGTTGTCTGAACTGTTTTTGAAGTTGGAAGGGGTTTTGGTTTCTACATGGATACTTCTTTATCACAGATTGTTTTATAGCACCTTCTCAAGGTTTGCTTCTGTTTTTTTCTTTGCACTTCTGGGATTGGTAATATTGGGGTTGCTTGCAAGATGGTGTTGGATCAACATGCATTTTTCCATACTGCTTTAGTGGCAAGCCCCTCCCCCCCACTAAATAAAGTGATTGTCAAACAACAGTATAGAACAGTTTCAAGCTGTATAGTATAATGTTCCCCTTTTTCCATAACTTTGCCAGCAATATGGACTTGTGGGTAATCTTTTTCTTTTCAGTTTAACCAGGATCAAGTAACAGCTAAAAAGCATTCTTTGTGGTCCATGGGCAGGCAAACATGGAGGATCTGCACCTATAAAGACCAGCATTTCATATACCTCTAGAGCTAGAGCAGGGGTTCCCATTGTGGTGCCCACGAAGCTCTCCACTCCCTGCCCCTTTTTAAAAAAAAGGTGTTTAAAACCTTGGAAAAGGTTTGAGCAGAATTCTGCTCTCCCTTTATAGCCTCTAGCCTTGCTCTTTCTGTCCCTTCTACTCCCTTGCCTTGCTATTTCCTCCTCCCTCCCAGTCTTTCGTGTCACAGTTTCTCTCCCCACAACTTCTTTTGCTCACTTTTGACTAGCCAAGCCACCATGACAACCATTATGTGACTAGCCACATCCTCTGTGGGAGCCATTTCATGATAGTGGGCACAGCAGTTTCTCAAATTTACAGTCGTGCCCACAAGTCCAAAAAGGTTGGGGACCCAGACCTATAGTCTTTAGCCCTTGCCCTTGAGCTAGAAGGTCTGGAGACCCCTAAATCTTTTGAAGGGGCCAAAGATGCTCCTCTGTTCCTTTTTGACCCCTAAGCCTGAGCAGTTTAATAGAAAGCTGTGTCTAGAGCTTTAACAGTTTTTTTTTCATAACTACTACTCAAAAGATACTTTACTTCAGCTTTCATCTTCCTTCATTGTCATTTACCTTCCTCATCAAAAAGAGAGAGAGAGAACACACCTTAATATGCTGTGCTTGCATGGGAAATTTGTATTGACATTGACAGTGATGTCTTCCATGGTTTGGTGGGTTCATAGCTTTGCTGAAGGTATTAAACAGAGGTGAGATGGGATCTACCTGTCAGGGATCTGTCAGGGGTGTTGTAGTTGCATCTTTAATTGTAGATCCTACATTGGGCAGGAGATTGGACTCAATGGCCTCCAATGTCCCTTACAACTCTATGGTAATATCAGCTTTTTGCCTGCATTGCTTGAATTTTTTTTTAAAAAACCTGTGGCTATCAGGCTTTATTTATTTATTTATTTATTACATTTGTATACCGCCCCATAGCCGAAACTCTCTACCTATCTCTCTGGGAAAGGACATTGAATTTCGTCAAGATGGCATGTCAGGTACCCAGCCCCTGGGTTTCTTTGTAGTCAAACTGGCAACAGTGTTTCAAGTCAATTACATTTATTATGCAAACTACAAACAAATAGGCGTTGCCTGAGGCTACAAATAGTATCCTTATGCAACAATCAGCAACAAGTTTCCCTAGCAGGCTTTGCAAATACAGAAGGCTTCTGGTAGTTCCCCGGGATAAAGCACCATGAATCAGAGTTGCTACTAATCTGCTGCTGAGTACTATATACTATCCTTCTCAAACTGAGTGGGCGACCAAGTCCAAACCTCAACATGGGTCTTTCATTGGTGTCGCCTCCCTTGCTACAAATCTCTGGGAGCACCTCAGGATCTGCATTGCTCCTCCCCGTTTACCTGACATCTAACTCTTGGGTCTCTCTAAATTAGGAGCCTGTGTTCCCACACGTTCAGAGGGTCTGGCCTGGCTGTCATCAAAATGATTAGACAGCAGTTTGGTTTCATCCTCTCTGTCATTGCTATTCTCACTGGGGGCCTGCTCCCACAACCAGTGCCTTCCACCTCCACCTCCTCGTCTGACTTAGAATCAGTTCCCATGTCTTCTTGGGGTGCGTCTGCAGAGGTGCTGGGCCCAATCCCTATAACAGCTCTCTCCGCCTGTCTGGTGTTGATCGTAAAAGTTCCCATGAGTGTGTCCCAGAGTGTCCAATGTTCGACAGACCCAGCTTTGACTTGTAAAAGCATCCATAGGTACTATTCCAGAATCCATCTTGGCACTCCTTGCCTTGGTTGCCATGTCAGTCTTGGCTCTGGTTTGTTGACTCTCCAACCCAAACGACTCTGTAAACTCCAGTTTATAGAACATGCAGACCAAAGGTTTCAAGAAAGTGGAATTCACAAAAGGCCAATTCTTACAAAGATACCAACTACAGCCAGCTTCATGAGGAGCCGAAGAATGGTACAAGAAAGGTTTATATCCCCAAAGCTGCATTGGTTCTAGCTCCTGTGACTACAATGCCAACTGTTTTGTCTCTTAGCTGTTCAGATGCCTCTGCCCACAATTTCTGTAGCTTCTGTTTGGCATAGAGCCTCTGGGATTGTTTCCAGAGGCTTTTGGAAACGCTGAACCCACCATTCCTGAAGTTCAGTGCTAATTTGAATCTGAGTACCTCATTCATGCTCGGAACAGTACTGTGCAGGCAGTCCATAGTCTCAGTACCAAGAATTATCTATATGGACTGTCTAGATATTTAGCATGCAGTACGTAGATACGTTCTCTGTAATGTCAGTCTAACCTGTATGGATAGTCTTCATACCTAGAGCAAACTATGGATGCATTCTTTCTACAATTTAACCCCTAACTCCCCTACTCTTCATAACATATGGTAAACTGTAGCTGACAGCAGAAAAATATCTCAAAGGTGCACAAGAAACAATACAGCTTATTTGGGACTGATGCATTTCAAGTCAAAGATCCTTTGCACTAAAACTTTTTGAGACAGTAACAACAGGCAGGAATGTATTTTACCTCTTCAACGCAGAAGAATGAAGTTCCCTCGGGTTGTCTTCTGTCTAATTTCAGTAGAGTGTGTGACTCTTAAGTGGTTCCTTTCAGAAAACAGTTGCAGTTGCTAATGTTTGGCTCTATAAACTGCATTGTTCCTTGTGTGCCTTTGAGATGTCCTTTCTTATTGGATTGTTGCCTTCCTCCCTTTTTTATAACCTCTAGTGGTACGTGAGTAATGATGTACAGCTGGAGTAGGAAAGGTCTTTTTTACATCCATGGCCACATTGCTTGTGGACCATTTCCTGGGATGGGGGGTGGGGAATGGAGACCGAGTCAGTGGTGAGGCCTCTCTCCCCTTGCCCTTTCTCCTATTTCTCCCCTTCCCTCCTCAACATGATCCACCTCCTCTCCCTAATTGCAGTTAGGCTTATAAAGAAAAGCTTCCATTGGCACCAACGGAAGTGTCCCCCCCCCCCAGCATAATTGTTGCACAGGGCCTAGGACAGGCGGCTGTGGGCCAGATTCCACCCCTGCCTCCCAATCCTTGATGTACAGGATATTTGGTATGATGAACTGTTCAGTACAAATCATTATTCTTCAATATCCTTGAAACAATCATCAATCATAGAACAGTCCCAATACCTATAATGCAATGTCCCTTTTTTCTCTTTGCAACTTCTCTAGTATTTTTCAATAGTGGTATAATCTTTTTCCCTACTACGTTTTACTGGGATCTGATAAAGTATGTTTTGATGTGGCGGTCTGAATCTAAGAGAGTGCTATTATCAACTTCCTTGTTTTTCTGTTAGCCATTACTACTTTGTCAAAATGAATGAAAGATCTGCAGCAACATCTGATATATTGCAGCTTTGTATGTGGAGGAAGTGTTGAAGGATAGAGACTCTTGATCAAAGCTTCTTTCATTGAAACAGACATATGGAGATACACACAAGTAACCTGGCAAGGAACCCATAAGTATAGATGTGGGGTCCAGAAGGCCAGAGTTTATTGGCATAGCGATATTCTCAAGTAATTGAAAGTAAAGATACAGTTCCAAGTTGTCCATTATTTATACCCTGGCAGAAAACCATTGCTCCATACAGGATGGGCCTTTCAAAGCATTGGTGTATATTTCTGCTTAAACAGATACCAGTTCCTCCTCCATAGTAGAGCACTACGATACAAGGAACCACTCTGCCAAGCTGCACAGCCCTTCTTACATGGAACAGATATGTGCAAATCAAGATTGAACCCCCCCCCTTTTTTTTTTTTGCATATTCATTATGATACAACAGAAACTGAAATTTTCATCTCTGAAACACAAGACATTTAGGTGTGAGACAGCCACTTTTGCGTCTGGGCCCAGATGACTAAAGCCTTGAGTTATGTCAGACCTCCTTTAGCCATGCTACCCTGGGTAGATAATTAATATGTCAAAATATTCTTATATGCATTGTACAAACCGCAGGTACATTTTTACTTGTTCTGTATTTGAGCTTCAAATTTAATTGACAAACCGTATCCTAACGTTTCAGTGTCATATAGAGCAAAAATAATTCATGATAAAATTAAAATTGTGTGTGGAAAAGCCAGTTCTCCCATTGTGATCATTTTTCCCATGTTCATTTTGCTGTCCAAAATGCTCACAGGAAATGTCTCCCCTGAATCCTTTTACTACTTGGCATGGAAAACTAATTGTTTTAATGGCTTTAAACCTGCCTGTTTATGTTACTTCTTGTTAAAAAGCTGATGCAAATGCTAAACATATCTGAGCTGGGGAGCCTTTAAACATATATAGACCCCCTGCCTTTCCCATTTGGCCCTCACCTAAGTGGCTCACACTTCAGACTGTTTGAGCAGTTACTAACAGGCTTCCCAAGGAGCGTCAAGATTGTACGCACAAATCCCACAGAAACAAACTAGGGGGAAGGAGGATTTCCCTAAAGGCTGCAAAACTGGTTTAACCTGAGCCTGGACTCATTCCCATAATATATGAAATAAGAGACTTCATGTATTTCTACAGTGGTTTTTTTGCACTACATTAAAATATCCCAGCTCATGCTAATACCATTCCTCAAATGCTGACTGAGGTATTATGTTAGGATATATAGAAATACTGAACTCACCAAACACGTTCGTCTCCACCACTGTGAGGACACATCCTTCAACAGGGCTTTTGTCTGATATTGAAAGAAAATGTTGATTGTGGAACTATACCAATGACACAAGCACTCAATTAATTTGAAGTGGATAGAATGCTAATGACGAGATTTAAGGAAGGCTCTTGCATGGTCTGAGCAATGGAAGAGGTATGAGTTTGGTGACAAGAGTTCTGGTTAGAAGTGAGAGGAAGTATGACAATGGAAGGCAGTTAAGGAAGAGATGATCAGATCCATGAACTTTTGAATTTTAACCAAAGGAATGGAAAAGAAGGGACTGATTTTCAAAATGTACAGGGAGAAGTGATATGGCTTATAGAGCAAAAGAGAGGGAGGAGTCAAAGATAATGTCAAGGCTTCACGACTGGTAAAAAGGATAAAATGGAGAGGAGGAGGATCATACATGTCACCTTGTGGAAAGGCGAGATTTAAATGTAACAAGTAGTAAGTGGTGGTGTCAATGGCTATGGAAAGTATACTAGGAAAGAAGACTTCAGAGGAAACACAAAAAAATTAGTTTTGAACATTTTGAATTTGAGATGGCAGTGAGACATCTAAACAAGAAGTATTAGGAGGCTGACAAAGAGGGATGGAAGGGCACACCTTTGGACATTATCTGTGTATATGTAGTACTTTCTGAAAACCACAGCATTCAAAGAAGCATCCTAGGAAGAATGTGTACAGAGGGAATAGCAGAAGACCAAAAACAGATCCCTAAAGAAACCAAACATAAATGAGTAAATCAGAGAAGGAGTTTTCCTTAATGAGTAGTTTGACAAATAGGAAGGAAATGAGCTGAGGACAGTACCCAGAACAATGAGGGATCAAGCAGGGGATGATGGTCAATGGTATCAGAGGCAGCAGAGAGGTCAAGGAGGATGAAGACAGGATAGGGACCCATGGATCTGGGAGATAGGGATCATCAGTGATTTCAGTGAGTGTAGTTTCAGTGGAGCGCAAAGGGCAGAAACCAGATTGCACTAGGTCAAGAGAGGAATTGAAAGATAACATAAAAATAGGAGTTAGCAGCACACTCCAGGAATTTCAAGGGTAGAAGAGGAGTACAGTGGGTCAAGGGAACGAACAAGAAAAAGAAGCCTAAGTGCCATAGCAGAAGATGCACATGCCAGAGACATCTGGGGAGGGACACCATGTATAGGTGTTTCTATGCAAATACTAGATGCCTCTGAGCCAAAATGGGACAGTTGGAGTGCCTGGTTTTAAAGAAGAACCTAGATATAGTGGGCATTACAGAAACCTGATGGAACGGAGAGAACCAATGGGATACAATCATATCTGGATATAAAAGACAGGGAAGGGTATACTGGAGGAGATGTTGCCCTGTACGTCAAAGAGGGCATAGTGTTGAGCAGACTAGAATATCTAAAAGGGGTAAATTCTGCCACAGAAGTGCTGTGGGCTTCAAAACTAATATCATACTAGAAACATCCTATTGTCCCCAGACCAGAATGCTCAGGGTAATCTTGAGATGGAAAACAAAATTAGGGAGACTCCAAACAAGGGAGTGCTGTAATAATGGGTGACTTCAATTACCCCCACATCTACTGGATGTTCCAGTCATGCCAAAGAGGTTAAATCTGTTGATGCCTAAAAATTATGCCCTAGAACTGTTGATCATGGAACTGACTTGAGGGGAAGCGACCCTGGATTTAATCATAAATGGTGCCGCCGAGGACATAGGATATCATGTCCCCAATGGAGGAGCTAGAGGCCCCTGAAGCCCAGGGCATCCCAGACCAGACTCACTGGAGCCTGTGCCCTCGGGGAAAGTGGTTACACCACATGGCCAGCCTCACCATGAAGCGAGAGGAGGCATCTGCATGAGGCAGCTGGAAGCAGGAAAGAGCATTGAATTGTGCTGCTCTCCTCACCCTGCCACTGCCAGGAGGGCCAATGCTCCTGCGCAGGCAGCTGGAGCCATTATGGCTGCCCACCTTGCTCACTCACTTAGCCAGCAGTTCTGTCACTTGCTGGCCGCTTGCTCCTGCCTGCCTGGCTGCTTCTGCCTTGTGCACAGCCATCCACAGGGCTCTCATGATGGCTGGAGCACAAGGTAGGAGCAGCATCTTGATGAGGGGTGTGCCCCGGGGTGGATCCACAGTGGCAGCAGGTCATCTATATGACGACAACATCATCCCGAACTCATCCAGGGGCAAACCTCCAAATCTCCGCTTAAAAAAAGTCAGGCACTTACCCCAACTTTTTTTGCTTGCAATGTGGTGATGACGGCATCTGCCATCTGTCGTCTTGCTCCAGAGCTGCTGTAGAGGCATGCCACAGCAGATGGCGAGCCCTGATTGATCGCAATCGGTTGGACAGAGAAGGGGGCAGACTGCCTCCCTCCCCACCCTGCTTTTTTTTTTTTTGTAAATATTATATGTAAATGCAAACCTTCACATTTACAGATAAACTTAAAAACACAAACAAAAAAGGCTGCCTTCCTCCCCTCAAGAGCCCGTGCACCGGGAGGTGGTTCTCAACGGAAGGCCTGATACATCTCCCTCGAGGATGCAAGGGGAAGGCTGTGGCCGTGCAGGGGTGCCTGGAAGTCAAGGTGAGGGGCGCAGCAGCCAGGAGGTTCGAGGGAGAAGAGCCAGGTCCAGGAGCCTCACATCCCACCCTTCCTCCCCCTCTGGCTTGGATGGGTGGGCGCCAGTGCCCGGCGTGGGGGCGGCAGCAACTCCGCACTTGCACTCCTTCCCATGCAGATGCCAAGAAGGAGCACAAATGTGGGAGTCCAAGGCCTCACGGCGCCGATGCACCATCGTCAAGACAAGGCCCACAGAGAGAGAGAGAGAGAGAGAGAGAGAGAGAGAGAGAGAGAGAGAGAGAGAGAGAGAGACGCTGTGTGTCTTCACTCCTCAGTCCCACAGGTGCAGCTTCCTATGCTAGAGGTTGCACTCCCCCCCCCCGACACACACACACATTCTGGATGCCAGAAGGTTGGGAGAGAAAAGGGGGAGCCAAAGTAAACTTGGTCTCTCCTCTGAGCAGCTGGAATATGAAAGGGAAAAAAAGAATTGCAGTGTCTCAAGGCAAAAGAGGATTCTTCAACGTCTTTCTGCATCCAGTTTCAGGTTTTCAACAGCACAGGAATGCTAAACTAATTGCTGCCGCTGCTTATTTTAAGAGACAATCCTTCAAATAACCTGTCGTGACTCAAGCTCACCTCAGGCTTCTGCTCACGAACTTTAGGCAAACTGACACACTCCAACAACAGTGAGACTTCTTTTATTGTAAAAATCACACGGAATTCAAAGCATAACGGTTTCATTTCTGCATACACACACTTGAAGCTGAAGACAGACCAGATAGCTTTCAGGTACAATGGCTTAATGCGAACAGCACTCACTCAGGGGAAGACATTTAGAGTTAGCCCCTGTCCCATGAGGCCAGGAGTGGCCACACACACTGGATCCTCAGGTACACGAGCAAAGACTCAAAGGAGAAAACCTACTGACAGTGGATAAGATCATCTTGAACTAAATCAAACTCAGCCTGTCAGGGAACACTGAGCTGATCACGGAAACAAGATGTCAGGGAACGAACCTCTTCGACGCAGGGAGCCTTCCCAATTCTCGTAGCTTTGGCTCTGAGGAAGGTCCTCTCGCAAGTCACACACACACACAATTCCAGAACAGCAACGATCAGCCTCAGTTTCCCCGTGCCCGTACTTTGGCTCCATGCAGGGAAAAAGCAGGCTATAGAACACGAATCCAGAACAGTAATCTCAAGTCCAAATCTATGAAAAGCCACAGTGCACTTTTCATGGCATAGTTCTTAGAAGTTCCAAGTCCAAATAGCAACAGAACATGTACAGAGTGCATCCAACATTTCCAAATCAGATAGAATCCCAAACACGAGTTTCTTGGCAAGCATAGAACCAGATGAAGAGGCAAAGAGTTGAGCAGCAAACAGAACAGAACAGACAGAACAGATAATTCCTAGCAAAGAACTTATTCTTTGCTTGTAGCTATATAGGATAGAGGCTGGCTAATTCTAAGCTACTTTGACAGACAGGGTTTCAGGCATGTAATCCAAACTCATGTGCCAACAGGGCGGCACGGTTCAACCTCCTCTTGATGACGACATTATGTGAGAGACAGTTTGCAAGATAGCCCCCCACCTTTTCAAAACATTCCTTCGTTCCCAAGGAACTCAAGGCCTCGGCCCGCAGCTGCAGATAAGGGCAAAACAGAGACAGATCTTCTCCCATAACAATTGCCAAATCTTCAACTCACAATTCACTAGGCCAGCCTAGTGAATTGTTTATGAAGCACCTGACATCTGACATAACCTGGCCCTGGGCCTGGACATGGACTGACAACCAGTGCAAATGGAAAAATACTAGCATAATAGGATTGTTGGCCAGTCCCCATTAACAGTCTCATCCTGTTTTGGACTAGTTGAAGTTTCTGGATCATTTTCAAAGGCAGTAAATTGATTGCAGTAACCCAGGCAAGAGGTTATCAGAGGATAGACTTGGCTTAAGTTAAAATTGACACGACTTTAGATGCAGCACCAGCAAAGTACATATGAATCCCAATGTGGTCATACCATGGATTAACATAAACCAAGACGTAAAATTATCATCAACAGTGTTAGTCAAAAGTTTGAACCAATTTATAGGACAATATATTTCTTCAGATCAAACTGGTTTTATTCCCACAAGAAATTTGGCACTGGTTAGGCCCCATCTTGAGTATTGTGTCCAGTTCTGGGCACCACACTTCAAGAAGGATGCAGACAATCTGGAGCGTGTTCAGAGGAGGGCAACGAGGATGATTAGGGATCTGGAAACAAAGCCCTATGAGGAGAGATTGAAAGAACTAGGCATGTTGCGCCTGGAGAAGAGAAGATTGAGGGGAGACATGATAGCACTCTTCAAATACTTGAAAGGTTGTCACACAGAGGAGGGCCAGGATCTCTTCTCGATCAACCCAGAATGCAGGACACGGACTAATGGCTTCAAGTTACAGGAAACCAGATTCCGGCTGGACATCAGGAAAAACTTCCTGATGTCCTACTGCTCTTACAGATGATCGAGAAAGGATCCTGGCCCTCCTCTGTATGACAAGCTTTCAAGTACTTGAAGAGTGCTATCATGTTCCCCTTCAGTCTTCTCTTCTTCAGGCTAAACGTGCTCAGTTCTTTCAGTCTCTCTTCATAGGGTTTTGTTTCCAGACCCCTGATCAAACTCGTTGCCCTCCTCTGAACCCCTTCCAGCTTGTCTGCATCCTTCTTGAAGTGTGATGCCCAGAACTGGATGCAGTACTCAAGATGAGCCTAACCAGTGCCAAATAGAGGGGAATCAGTACCTCAAATGATTTGGAAGCTATGCCTTCTATGAATGCAGCTCTATTAAACTTATTAAACTTTCTAAGCAATGGTTTGGGAAATGGCAACCTATTCCGGAGTGTTGTATTCACAAAAATAAATGAAGTTGTATTAGCAGATGCACTCTTAAGATGGCATTGGACACCTCTAAAATCACCCCATATTGATAACTCTATTCCACCACTTTGCTGGAGAGGTTGCAACACAATATGTTCTTTTATGCATATGCGGCGAGCATGTAAGCCAGTAAAATGCTTTTGGGAAAATTTCAGATATGACGGGGCAATTGTTGTCTCCCACCCCAGCCCATGCTCTTCTATCCCTTTAGATGCAAGGGGGCCATATCCATATCCACTTCTGAGGCCACAAGGGAGATCGGAGGCATCTGAGAGTCTAGTGAGAGTTTTGAGACAAATTATAAAGTATCTCTCATGAGATTTTAAAGAGAAGCTATAACATTTGCATTGAATATCTGAGGCATCTGTCCTGAAGTCTATATTGCCTTAAAAAAAAACTTACCATAGCGTAGAGGTAAAAGAAAGAATAGAGTTAAGGTAGAGCTTAACTGCCAGAATTTATCATAAGCTTTAATTCTCTTAGACTGGGATAAGAGGCATCTCTAAAGTTTGGTTAAGCAAGCATTGGGTAGCATGGCTTCTTTGTCCCATGGCTTGGGGGCATCAATAAACTTGCTTGCTAGTCCCTACAACTTAGAAATCCCCCTGGTTTTTCTAAAAGCTGGTGTCTTCACACACTTATTAGTATCCAGGGTTTCGAATAAAGAGAGATAATCTTTAAATACAGCCATTCTGCTATACCATAGCACCACCTAGAGGATAAGTAACAGAAAAGCAGGAAAGGAAAAATTCTTTGCATAGAGCTGGAATCTCAATTCTCAGATGAAAATGAAAGTGGATACATCCTCCCGTTGAAAAACTCGGTTTTATGGCCTTCATCCGGTCAATCACTGAATACAGGCACTGATTCAGAACACTTTCTTGAATCAGTTATCCAAGAAGGAGCAGAACCATTGCAACACATAGCTTTTCTGCACATTCATTTTTAGCATACAACTGAGATTCGAGCTCTATACAAAGAGCTTTTTCCTTTCCTGCTTTTCCTCTAGGTGGCACTATACTATTGTAGAATAACAGAATTATACAAATAGGAAGATATATTTTCTTTTGCTTCAAAAATAATGCTCCATTTTCCCACTCAAAAAAACCAGGAAAGTGCTCTTAAAAAACAGAAGTGAAACTGGAGGGTCATGAACTCAAAACCAACAGTGAGTGAGAAATGCTGAGTGCATAATAAATGCCTCGTTTATAGGCTGGTGAATCTGATGTCAGTGGGGCTGTGAATCCGCTGTGAGTTTCCATCAGAAGAGGTCAGAACTCTAAAGGAGCTATCCAAAGTGCTGAACCCAATTTGGAGATCAGATTCAGCTGCTTGGATAGCTCATTTAGAGTTCTGAATGAAAGCTCCATCACACCAGCAGTTTAACTCACTCTCGCCATGCCTGGTATCTGGGTTTGCAGCATGAGACTCACATGACATCATCCCTGTTCTTCACCCATTTCTCCTCTTTTCCTCTATTTTGCAAATTATTTTGGTGCAGTGAAAGTCTGGATTATTTTCCCCAAGTGACTTTAATGTACCCTTAAACCTCTGTTTAGTGCTGGCCTCTCAATTTTTCCATTGTTGGTGTGTGTGTGCTTTGAATGGAGTCTTGCTGACGAAAGGGGAGGGTGGGGCAGTTCTCCTCCTCCAGCATGCTGTGTAGAACATTCGAAAGAAGGGACTTTTTACTGCTCCAACCCCACCCTCCGTTCCCACAGCTCCCTCAGAAGTAAGACCTCAGAAGTAAGAATAGGGTTGCGGAGCACTTCTTTCCAGTTTGCTGTTTTAGACTTTTTAAAAAAGCTTCTGAGTGACCACACTATTAAAAGTCAGTTCTATACCTGTTTATTCGGAAGTAAGTCTCTCTCTGTTCAATGGGCTTTACTCAAAGGTAAGCCTGCATTGGATTTTAGGATGACTTGGATGTAAATGCAATTGAAATCAATGAGATTTACTCTGGAGTAAGGGAACCAGCAGATCTCTATTTTATGAACTGGAGATGCACAGCTTCACATGATCAAAGTAAAGGAAAATTGATCCTTCACAAATGCAAACAGATGGAAGCTCGAACTGGTGGACTATCAGGAAAAGGGTTTAAGGGGGAAGAATTTAAAAATTCCTAAAAAATCAAGGGATGAACCGATTTGATTCACACTTGGTATGCCGAAAGCTCTACTTAAGAGCTCTCAAGGTCCAAAGTTTCATCTCTTTATCTTTAAAAATTACACAGTTGTAAGCATTTTGGTTAATTTCCATTTTAAAAACCTTTAAAACTCAAGGCATGAACTGATCTAATTCAAACTAGGCATGGCTAAAGCCCTACTTAAAAGCTATCACCCTTGCCAAGTTTGATCTCTTCAAAAATTACGCAGATGTAAACATTTTGGTTAATTCCCATAGGAGCTCCAATGAGTGTGGGGAAGGCTGCCACATCCATCACAATGTCCATCAATGACAAGAACCAATGAACTGAAGGGGGGAAAGAAGGGGTGGGTGGGGCAGGCACAATAGCAGCGGGAGAGCCAACAAGTGAGAAGAGAGTTCACTGGTAAAGCTACGATTGGGAAAGGGAGGCGCACTTGCAGCGCTCATGAAACGGAGGTAAAAAAATGCAGAGGCAAAACAAAGGGAAAAAATAGGTGTGATGGAGCCCTGAAACTCAGAGAGGCTTTATTGCCCCACGCCCACAGACATCGGAGTCACCAGCCTCCACTGGAATTGCGAATCGGGGGATCAGTAGATTTAGGGCAGGCTGCTGCTTCACTCTGCGCCTCATGAATGGACGGAACTGGCTGCCATGAAATGTGGGGATGCCAACTGTAGGGTGACCCTATGGAAAGGAGGACAGGGGAGCTCCTGTATCTTTTAACACTTGTTTAGCAAAGGGAATTTCAGCAGGTGTCATTTTTATGCATGCAGCACCTGGTGAAATCCCCTCTCCAACACAACAGTTAAAGCTGCAGGAGCTATGTAGAGTGACCAGATACAAAAGAGGGCAGGGCTCCTGCAGTTTTAATTGCTGTGGTGAAGAGGGCGTTTCACCAGGTGCTGCAGGCATACAAAGGGCACATGCTGAAATTCCGTTTTCATTACAACTGCTAAAGGATACAGGAGCCCCCCTGTCCTCCTTTCCATAGGGTCAGACTAGGCCCCAACTGACTTAGCTGGACTCATTCGACTCAGGATAAATGTGCAATGTATGCCACTAAGAAGAACCAGGCGCGGGGAAGCCCTTCCCCGGTGGCTCTCTGATTCCCTCCTCTCCCAACGACCCCTTCGGAAAACGTCGCTGTTCTGAGAGAAAATCCTATCGAGATTTACCTCAGCCGAAAAAGCGCCGCTTGCCAGCCTCGCATGCCCTCAACCAAGATGGCGGCACCCGCTGCCGCCGCCGAAAGCGAGAGCGGAAGTGCCCGTGGAGGCCGGTAGGTCCTCCGGTAACAAGTCTATGGTATGTCTGAGCCGGAAGTCGGGCTCCCCCCTCCCTCCCTCCCTCCGCTTGTTGTGGAAGCGGCTGCTGAGGAAGCGGAGAACGGGGAGTCGAGGGCAGCTCGGTTCCTCCCCCTTGCCCGCCGTGGGGCAGCAGGTGAGGCAATGAGGTGACCGGGGGGGGGGGGGGACTGGGAAGGGGTTTTTCTCTCCCCTTCACTCTGCGGTGGTTGTTCAGGTCAGGTCGACTCCGACAGAGAAACATGAATTGGGGTTGCTGTTCGTTTTGGGGGTGAGTCTTTGATGACGTGTAAGTCAATTGCGTTGCCTGACAACACTGAGGTGGAGTTTTGTTGTTGCTGTTGTTGTTTTAAGCAAAAGCACCCCGAAAAATAAAAATAAAACGCATTCTGGCGATTGAAAGAAAGCAAAGGGTTAACCCCCCCCCCTTTTGCCATCTTCTGTGGTCACAGGTTCACCTATCCATTTATATCCATTCATTCCAGCATTAGCAACCCCCCCCCCCACGACCCCCGAGATATTAATGGATTTGTCTTGGCAGAAGCGCTTGAGGACTACAGCCCAGTCAGGTGCAGGTGTTGCCCTAAATTGACAGATTTGGGTACATGGGACACTTGGGAACGGGGGTTGGGATTAACGCCTGGGATAAAAGGCCAGGCAGTAAGAAGCAGCAGCAGTAGGTCTGTGACAGAAATGTTGGCGTTGTTGTCTCTTGCATTTATTTCATAGCTTTCTGGGCCCCACTGGTGTTTACAGCCTTCTCCTAACAATATGTGTGTGCCTGTCTTGCTAATTGAGGATAACCCTCCCTGGGTCTGATGGAGTGGGCCTATAAAAAAACTAGTGTCACAATAAATCTGTCCGTTTTCAAGGTGCCCAAGATTTCATTGTTTGTATATATGTGTGTGTACACATACATGTGAACTTGGGACTTCCACCAGTGACATCACTGGGTCAGGGAACAGAGTGAAAAGTCGAGTGTCACGGGCTGTCAAACTGGGGTGGCTTTTTGGTGAGTAGGATAGGTGACTCCACACGTTTAGGAATAAGGGAGAGGATATAGGCTTTGCCAGGTTCCCTTCAAGTAAAGTCTTCATAGTGTGTCATGAGCAGCAGATCTTTTAGTTGTGTCAGATTTAAAGCAGCACGTATTTACTGGAACTACATTCTGGGTGCCCAGAAAACTTTGTTTAAATGCAGAGGAAAATATTACTCTTATTTCTGAATATGATATAGTTCTATCACACCAAAAATCGCATGGACTGTATTTTTCCACAGGAGGTTTTGTCTGGGTAGCTAAGTTATTTGCTGGAATCTTAAAATTATCACCTTTAGTAGCTTAAGGCTAGAGAGAAGAAACCTGAAAATATAGTTGCATTTTGCATCTGAAGCAATGTTTCTTAAATATAGTACACAATATCTGGTGTGATCTGGTCTATCTGGTGATCACTGACTTTAACAAGACTTTCAAACAGACAGGAGGGAAAGGAAAGAAAGAAAGACAGCTTTCTGAAACATACTCGAGAGTTTTGAAGGCAAGTACTGTCATTGTACATGTGCTGTTCTTGTATTCTTCTGACTCAAGGAGGAAAAACAGATTTGTGCCGCCTATAGGGATAGAGTTTTCTGTATCAGGCTCAAGGGGCAAATCCACAAGTGATTACATGGATTGTTTCAAAAACAAATAAACACCAGTGCCTTAACAATAATGCCCTTATCCCTTAACAACAACAGAGTTTTATGAAAAATACATCTTGGCTAAATGTTTTCTTATTCATCCACTTCTAGTCCTCCCCCCACCCTCTTTTTTGGGGGGGGGAGGGGAAGGGATTCAGTTCTTTGGATTCACTTCCAAACCCCACAGATGGGGTGTAGATGGAGAAGTCCAAACAGCACTGTTCCCCCTTCCTGTTTGTGGCTGATTCCCCTTCTCCTGTATGGGCTGCTCAGGAAATATGAACAGATAGTTTTCTACTTCCAGAGTTGGTGAGTGGTAGTGTAGATGTTTAACACAAACAATTGTTAAAATACATGAAGTATTTGGAACCTTGGAATTTATATGTTCAAGACGCTGATTGGAATGTTAAAGTACATGATGTCTTTGGAACCTTGGAATTTATATGTTCAAGACACTAATTGGAATGTGAACACTTTGACCCAAGATTCATTCAATGCAATCTTACACATCTTTATTTGGATATTAGTCCCACTGTGTTTAATGGGTCTTACTTGGCAGTAAATCTAGTTAGTACTGCATCCTTAATCTCAGTTCTATCAACACAAAAAGCAATATATTAGGTTGGATTCAGATTTACTCTGGATCAACTGCTTTGGTGAAAGTGGACTTCCCTTCTCTCTGCTTCCCATGTGAGCTCCTCCATCCTCCTGAAAATGCTATCCAGAGACCTTGCTGAATGGGGTGAATTGGGGGTGGGGGCGCGGGCGGAGGAATCTTCCGTAAGCAGAGCCCTTTCTTAAATGGAAGGCAAATTCTGGCTCCAACCCAATACTTATTGTATGTTCTTTCAGCCTTGTACAGATAATTCTGTAAGAAATTTTGCATTAAAATTTGTGATGACTAATTTGTATGGAATCACTTTTCTTTAAAGCTTCTTTGATGCTAGAAAAAGTCCCTGCAAAACAGTTTGAGATTACAAGGTAATGGGCTCGGAGAACAGCGCTTTAAAGCGTGATGCACTGGAATTTACATTACCCTCTGGAGTTGATATTTATCCAGCTGTGCTGCAGCGTGGCAAACTTGCTTCAGTCTTTGTGTACAAGAGAGAGAATGAAGATAATGTTAACAAAGCTGCCAAGGTATTGTATTAATTGGACATTATTTATTATATGATTTATTATTATTGAAATATAGCAGTGCTAATAACAGTTTCCCTGGGAAACTGGCACCCCGGTAATGCTTTTAGTATTGCACTAGAATAGTTACATTAGTGCAGCATAATTTGCATTAGCAGTTGTGCACCATTGGATACTGCCCATGAGTGCTGTTCAAAAAAATGATATGGACTAGAATTACCTTTTTGAGCTGACAGCACTGAGAAATGGTATACAGAGTAAGAAAAATAAATGGAAAAATTGAAAAAGGTGAAATCAGTAAGTCAAGTTTACATTATCCCAATCCTAATAGTCAGTAATAAGCACTTCAAAATTACTTCATTATAATTCTCAAATGAAATGAACTCAAAATTATTTTTAACTTTGTGTGCAGGTTATTTTATTGGTGCCCTTTCAGTTACTAAACTGTTTTTGGGAAATAAATGCAAAATCAGAGCAAATTTCAATTTGTCTCATTTATATTATTATGACCATTATAAGAGATCCATGCAGAAGCCCTGGGAACAAGGATATTCACAACTGGAGTTCTGAAACATTCCATAGAAATGGCAAAGAGTTGCCTTTCCAGGCCCTAGAGACTTGGAAGTTCATATAGAGTGGTCCATCTTTGACCTCAGTCTTCTTCTATTTGACTGCTGTTTGAAATTAGGACTCTACATTGTCATGATTTTCTATATCACTTTATGAACTGTATTTGACTAGAGTCTGATCTGGATATGTTGATGGAAATCTTGATTGTAGGGAAAGGGAACTAGAATTAATAATTTCAACCAAAAAATTCAGATTACATAGTATGAACCATATGAAAGTCATTCATGTCTATTATCCCTTTTTACTATTGGCTATGTGATGACTCATACTGAGTGGTTTTATCTTGCATTTTGAAAGCACCTGAAAACTTTACGCCACCCTTGCCTCCTGCGCTTCCTTTCTTGTACTGTGGAAACAGATGGAATCCATCTGGTTACAGAGCGTGTGCAACCACTGGAGAAGGTCCTGGAGACCCTCTCATCTTCAGAGATATGTGCTGGAATCTATGATGTTCTACAAGCTCTCGTGTTCCTCCATGATAGGGTGAGTACATAGAGGTGGATATTTAGGATGTACATGTGGGAATGGAAGTTGGTATTTTTGCATAGGGACATGGACTTTATCACTGTGTTGCTTTGATTGCAAAGCATTGGACCTGTAAAATCAAATATCTGATGTTGCTTTTTAATGTTTCTTCAGTCTGCTTGTTTCTTAACAAGCGTAGTTCCACAGTCAAATGAAAGTGAACAACTTAACTTTATTCCCATTGATAGTAAAGCTACAGGGCTGCTTTCAGATGACAAGAAGGACTTTGTAAAAGCCTTATTCAGTCTTGCACGAAGATATATTTATGTCTAGTTCAAGCTGCTTTTGCAGTTGTAGAGTTAAGAGGACCCCTTTGCAAGCATGTTGTAACCTGTTCCTAAAGAAAGACAGATTCTCTATTAAAAGCTATGTTTTGAGCACACGTTTTTTGCAAATACGTTTTATACAGATCTCATCATTTTATTCAAAACATTATGTTTGCCTGTTTTAATCTGAATGACATTTGGGTTCTGTGGATCAAAATCCAATGCCCCCTAGACAGTGTCTGTGGGGCCATATGATAATATGGATTCCTGGTTTCGAGATTGGACACAGTGCTCCAACGTTTGACCCAGGAGTCTGAGCTCTCCACTCACCTGCCCTTCACAGCCATCCCAGAAAGAACTGTGCCAGCTGCAACTCTGAGGTTGCAAAAGTGACCTCAGTGGGAAGGTAAAAGGAGGTGTTACTGTGGACAGTGAGGGGAGGGGACTGGGCAGTCCAGCTTAGAAGGAATCCTCCAGCCTCCCTAGGCTCCCTCCATGCCCCTCCCCAAAACCTCAGATAGATGGGCAAAAAAGTCTGTCTAGCTGGTATAGAGGGAGGAAGGAACATGAAGGTGATGATCACCTCTGCCGCTCCTCCTGATCTGCAGAGGATGGCCATAAGCCTCCAAATTTGGAGGCTTTTGGCCGTCATAAGGTTGTGCCCTTAGAATATCAGATTACTGCCTGGAGTGAGATGGCCAGCTGGGATACGTGGGGCAACATGTACAGAGAAAGAACCCAGCGGGTCTAAAATAGATTGCTGGTAATAATTGTCTTTTCCTAGGTGTCTCATATAGCTGAGTATATAGCTGAGTTAGTTGTAGGTGCAGGCCAAATAAACTGAAACGTGCCTTCTGAAGATTTTTTGGATTTGGACTTCTTAGTATATTTTCATTGTTTATGAGATGTATTATTATGTCCCCAAATGGCTTGTTTAGGAGTTTGTTTTCTGAGGTTTCTTTTCTGGAACTTAAGGGGGCAAGTCCTAAGGCAACAACAGACTTTGTTCTCTGCGCAAGTATGGTGTGGCAGGAAACAACTGAATTGTGCTAGCTAAATTTGACCTAGCATAAAATACCCCTCCTTGTCAGAGCTCTCAGGTGGCATATAAAACATCTCTGTGGTTTTGGCAGTGCTCCTCTGGAGTCTCATGACACCTAATTAGTACTAACAAGAGTTTTCTAAATACAACTTCTCCCAATCTTACCGTATATTTTCCCTTCCTTTTAAAATATATATTTCAGGGAAACCTAACGCACAACAATGTGTGTCTATCCTCTGTATTTGTGAGTGAGGATGGACACTGGAAACTAGGAGGCATGGAAACGGTCTGCAACCAGAATGAATCTACAGCAGAGGTAGAGTCAAACAGCATATTTCTTTGCAGTGCCCAAGGGGAGCCTTTCCTGCTCCCTAGGTGATCTTCACCATTGAATTCTACCCCATGTAATAGTTTGACATTGATTTGATTGAAAAGTGTGTGGTCTCATTCACCAGCCTTGTTGCATTGTCTCTTATTTCAAAGCCAGATTGGAGATTCCTTAAGTAATGATATTGGGCAAGATTAGGAAATAATTATCTACAGCCCAGGAGGCAACTAATTCTCGGGACTTGCAGTGGGCGACTGCTATTGCAGCCTAGGTAGTCATCATGCCCTTGTTC
Source organism: Anniella stebbinsi (assembly GCA_029215795.1). Lineage (NCBI taxonomy): Eukaryota > Metazoa > Chordata > Lepidosauria > Squamata > Anniellidae > Anniella > Anniella stebbinsi. Next base: position 125,980,934 of record JARDYH010000004.1, on the reverse strand, counting down.
CATTCATTTCTGTGCCTGATCACTACAGTGCTGTAATTGCTCGGGTATATGAGCAGGTTTCACTCCTGCAGCCTAAATGAAGAAAAGCGTAATCCCAGTATACCCAGTTAAGACTGCCGGAATGTGCAGTGCTTGAACTACAGGGTATTATGTAGGAAATTACCTGTGCACTAATAACATATGGAGGAAACCAAAGAGATGTGTGGTCAGGAAATATGAACAAAGGTAGCAGTGTGTGTGTGTGAGAGAGAGAGAGGGAAAGAGAGAGAGAGAGAGAGAGTGTAAGGGGGTGGTTGTGGCCGGTGTTTTATACGTGTGTGCAGAAATGAGAATACATGCTATATGGTCTTTATAAGTGGAACTGCTGGAGGGGGTGATATGGTGCTGTATAAGTGTGTATATGATAGGTAATGGTTGTGTGTGTTGCTGAATGAAGAGAGAATGCCATGGCCACAGGCTGATGTGTTTCTGAGAAAGAGAGAGAGAGAAAGAGAGAGAGAGAGTGTGCCTGAGTGTACAGTGAAGAGAGAAGATAACAGAAGCTCTATCCATTATACCTTTTGCACTTGTTCAGATGTTGCTCCTCATGCACTTGTACAGTGAGAAACTGTTGGGTAGTATAAATATGTAATACGTAATAAACCCTCCCTGGAATGAAAGCTTCAGGAAAAAGTGGCAGTCAGCCACTTCGGTAGGGATGTAGTAAAATCCATTCCATCTGTATTTCGAAAGTTGCCAAACACATTTCATTCCATTGTCCACTCATCAATGGAATGGGTGGGTTTTTTTAGTTTCTGAATTTGCACAAATTTGCACATGTGAAAATGCACAAATCTCCAAAATTAACATTTCCATGCTTTAGCCTATGGAGGAAATACACATTTTCAACCAGTTTTTAAAAAAACTTTTGTGTATTTTTCTATTACTAAATTTGCACAAAATTCTGGAAATTTAGAAAAATTGTCCACAAGTCCACAGAATCCACCCAACTGGGGAAATGCCACTCCACTCTGGAATCCATGGGTTATATTCATAAAAATCTGAACTCATTTGATTCTGTTGCAGATTTCTCCAAGACCCTACCCTTCACTAACCTTTAATCACTGGCCCCAGCACTCAGGAGCGGCACTTCCTGTACCTCTTAGCCCCCACAGTGCTATGTTGCCATGTGGAATGACTTTTCGCTGTGCTGTAGCCTTTAACGGATACTAGTTTGTAAGGCTCCAAGAAAGAGACACAATCATATGTGTAATATGGTTCTTTGAACACAACTTAAAAAGCACTGCTCTGGGCTAGGCACTCTGGTATCTTTCACTTGTGTTCAGTTGTGTGTCCAGGGTAATGAATGGGAATAGCAAAGATTGACCTGTGACGGCTTCTGTTGCTTCTACATTTTACAAAGTGTCGCTCACTGCTAACATTAGCTAAAAGGTTTCTTTCTTTGTAGTTTCTACATAGCATCGCGTCAATACGAGAGAAGGCAGGCATTCCACCTGAAGAACTGGTAGGCTTCATCTATTGTTTATGCCGGAGCTCTGCTGAGGCAGATCTGAAAAATAAGTTCAGAAAACAGTTTCCATTTATGTGTGTTTAATTTGAGATGTATAACAAATTAAAGATAACTTATTGTTATCTCCTGTGTACATCTACTTTGAAAGATGTTAAGATGATGTTGCTGTTCTATTTCTGTATTGGAATTGTTGGTAAGAAAAACTGAAATAATTCAAATGAGAGAACTATGCCCTCATGAATCATAATTCTGAATTTTCTGCCTGTAAACATTTTAGTTCCAAACTTGGCAGCCCCAGATGTCCACTTATTTTAATAATTAAGTTATTAAAATAAGTAAGCATATTTTAGTAATTTATTTACAATTTTAGAACCCAAACTCTCTCAAAATAGATTAAATAAATAAATAAATAAAAATAATTTATTTAATTTCTATTCAGCCCATAGCTGCTCACTGGGCAGATTACAATTCATAAAAAATACAGCAGTAACATTTCAAAATACATCATGATAAAAAAAAGTCTAAAACATTTTAACATACAAATTAAACAAATTTAAAACAATTTAAACAGCTCAAACCAATTTCAATAAACAATGTTTTAATACTAGACCTGTTCAAGACAGCAGATATAAAAGCCTTATCATATGCCATTAAATGCCTAGGAGTAGAGGGCAGTCTTAACCTGGTGCCAAAACGATGACTGTGTTCTCCCTGAAGGAGCTGGTCGGGGGGGGGGGGGCACCACTGAGAACACCTCCCTTGTTGCCACCTTCCATGCCTCCCTTGGAGGTGGCACTCGGAGGAAGGCCTTAAATGTTGATTGTAGTGTCTGGGTACGTTCAGGTCAGGAGAGACGGTCTGTCGGGTATTGTGGTTCCAAGCCATGTAAGGCTTTATAGGTTAAACCCATCCCCTTGCATCAGGCTTGGAATGCAAACAGGTCAAAATTGCTCTTGTATGCTCAGACGCTCTGGTCCCAGTTATGAATCTAGCTGCTGCATTTTGCACAAGCTGCAGTTTCTGTACAGTCTTCAAGCATGCTTTTCTGTAATCTAACTTGGAGGTTACCAGAGCAGAGATTGCTGAGACCAGGTTATCCCTGTCCAGGAAAAATGACAAGGTTGCATTTGTCTCATTTTCCCCGGCATAGGTCATCCACCAGATAATGAAGTGGTTTGAGTCCCATAACCAGTTTAAAAGCCAGATTGGAATAAATCTAAATAAATAGTTCAATCAGGAACTAAGTTGCCACCGCAAGCTAAAGCCCCTTTCCCAATCAGATAGGCATGACACAATTCAGAAATTGTTCTGAAGAGGAAGAATGGACTTATGAGAGGTTGTCTAGCCTAGCTCTTACCCACTCAAGGAGAGGTGCCTTTCTCTTTAGATGTCTCCTGCCCCCCTGAGCCTCATATGTGTGATTTTTTGGGGACTTGGTTCTTCCTTCTCTTCCATGCCTACCATCAGATCAGAGAGCAAGGATATGGAGCTGCTTCCCCTTCCCCCATGTGTATCATGAGACATCTGCCTGTCATGAGACGACATCTGGGTCTCCCTGGGGGCAGCCCCTTCTCAGTTGCATGGTCATCCCTGATGCCTAAAACACGTACCTATTGAGCGGCAGCATCAGTGCCAAGGGCTGTGGGAGCTTCTGATGATTGCTATGTGGCTGTGGTACTGCCCTAGCTCCTGATGGGAGGGAAGTCATCCAAACCACTTTCATCTCCAGAATGGGGAGCCAGACTAAGACAGGACTGAACCTAATCCCAGGCATTGCTCTCGCTATTGGTGATAAGAAATAGTTTTTTTTTTCATAAGGTGATTTTCCTTCTGAGAAAAAAGCTCTGCTATCTGGTCCAGCGTTGGATTTCCATCAGGAGCCAGCTAGATGCTCATGAGGAGTCCTTAAGCAAGGGCATGAAAGTAGCAGCCCTCCCTATTGTTTTTCCCCAGCCTCTGGTGTTCAGAGGAACACTGTTATTTATCTCTCATGGCTAATGCCTGTAAAAGTGCAGTTTGTTTATTACTTCAATCCATTCACAGACTGCTTGACTACGTAAACAAAAATTATGTAAATATTTAAAATGCAAAACATCCATATTTAAAACAACTAATAACAAAAAAAATACAAAACGTCTCAGTTAAAACCATTTAAAATAAAATAAATGCATCAAAACATTTGAAATCAGAGAACTAACAATCAACAAATTGGGCAGCACGATCAGCCAGGGGGAACGTCTGAGTGCAAGGTAAGTCTTTAACTGGTCCCTAAAAATGCCACAGTTGTCACCTCCCACATACAAAGGGGGGGAGGGCATTCCACAGAGTGGGTGCCACCATGGAGAAAGTCCACTTCCAGGTTGCTACCAGATGGCACTCTGCCAGTCGTGGTACAACTAGCAAGATCTCTTCTGAGGAGCTTAGTGATCTAACTGGTCTATATTGGGAAAGGTGATCTGCCACGTAACCTGGTCTCAAGTTGTTCAGAGTTTTATATGTCAGCGACAAAACCTTGAACATGGCTCAGTAACTAATAGGAAGCTAGTGCTGTTACTTCAGCACCAGTGTAATATGGGTAGGCGTCACATTCAGCATCCTAGCCACCGCATTCTGCACTACCTGCAGCTTCTAAACCAAGCTTAAAGATAGACCCACATAAAGTGCATTATAGTAATCTAAATGGAAGGTTATCCCCATCCAAGCACGCACGAACCAAAGCTGGTAATAGGCACTCCTGACCACAGAAGTTACTTGAGCTTCTAATGTCACTGATAAATCTAGGAGTACCCCAAACTGCATCTATAAGAATAGAAGAAGATCCACGCTGGATCAGACTGAACATCCGTCCAGCATTTTGTTCCTACAGTGACTGTGGGTGTAAAAGAGATAAACTCTGGTGTTATGTAAATTCTTGAACTCTGTTTATTGTTGTTAATAGTCAAATATCCACATGCTCGACGTTTTGGAAAACAATCCTTCGTCAGGAGCTGAATATGTAAATTTAAAATAAAATACATAAAACATAAGTTTGGCATGAAACCCTTATATCAAATTTTGTTTACTACACATAGCACTTTCAGTCCACATCACAAATTCTCCTCGAAAACCCAGCACATATTAGGAATCACATTATAAAATTACATAATCTCCTTACAAACCAGCACGTATTCAGCATTGTGCCCCATTTTATCAAAAGCCTTCACTTTCTACATACATAACATCCTTGGTCTAAAAACACACACAATGTTCTTGCTTATTCTTAAGGTGCCCTTCATTGCTGCTGTTATCCATTTCAAATCCTTTCTAAATTCATTATTCTACATTACTCCACAGAAACAATGCATCAGCCAATACTTGCTCTTAAAAGCCTCAAACTAACCTGGATATAGCACAGGCACTGTCCGAGAGTTGTTTTATTATTAGGAGATACCTGTTGTACTGCTTTTTCTGTATCCTTCTTACTACAACAATCTTTGAAGTGTGTTACTCTCCTCCTACCCGCTTTTTAACAGCTTGTTATCAGGTGCCTTGTATGGCCCCTAATAGGCTTCAAGTCAAATATCTATTTCCTCGTTCTGTCAGTGGCCAAATTCTGTCATGACTCATTTACTCTCTTCCTATGTTCTCTCCTCTTGTATCTTAAAGTTTCAAATTGTTCCATTCCAAGGAGTCATTCATCCCCCTTGCAGTATGTGACTGAAGATGCAAAATCCAAAAGAATTTAAAAGATTGTCTTGTACATTCAGACTATACAAAAGAATTACCTAAAATGGACACACAGTCCACATTGTTTACTTTACCAAAACCCCAGGGGTTTCATCCCTGCGGACACTGCATTTATTGCAAACACACAAAGAAGACTGTGTAGTTTCTGAATAAAACAACTGGGAAGATGATTTTCATAAAAGACTTTGTGAATTGTAATTCTGTGAATGTAATATATGCCATAACTTGCCTTTGTAACAAGATCTACATAGGCAAAACAACACGGGCCCTTAAGGTTAGGGTGGGAGAACACCTCTGCTATCTTAGACACAACAGAGAGGGGGCGCCAGTGGTGAAGCATTTCCAAGAAATGAAACATCAACCAGAGTCTCTAAGATTCTGGGGCATCGAGAAAATCAAGGGGGATGAAAAGGTTTTAAGTAAGAGGGAATTCTTTTGGATTTTGCATCTTCAGTCACATACTGCAAGGGGGATGAATGACTCCTTGGAATGGAGCAATTTGAAACTTTAAGATACAAGAGGAGAGAACATAGGAAGAGAGTAAATGAGTCATGACAGAATTTGGCCACTGACAGAACGAGGAAATAGATATTTGACTTGAAGCCTATTAGGGGCCATACAAGGCACCTGATAACAAGCTGTTAATAAGCGGGTAGGAGGAGAGTAACACACTTCAAAGATTGTTGTAGTAAGAAGGATACAGAAAAAGCAGTACAACAGGCATCTCCTAATAATAAAACAACTCTCGGGCAGTGCCCGTGCTATATCCAGGTCAGTTTGAGGCTTTTAAGAGCAAGTATTGGCTGATGCATTGTTTCTGTGGAGTAATGTAGAATAATGAATTTAGAAAGGATTTGAAATGGATAACAGCAGCAATGAAGGGCACCTTAAGAATAAGCAAGAACATTGTGTGTGTTTTTAGACCAAAGATGTTATGTATGTAGAAAGTGAAGGCTTTTGATAAAATGGGGCACAATGCTGAATACGTGCTGGTTTGTAAGGAGATTATATAATTTTATAATGTGATTCCTAATATGTGCTGGGTTTTCGAGGAGAATTTGTGATGTGGAGGGGACTGAGAGAGCTATGTGTAGTAAACAAAATTTGATATAAGGGTTTCACGCCAAATTTATAATGTTTTATGTATTTTATTTTAAATTTACGTATTTAGCTCCTGACGAAGGATTGTTTTCCGAAACGTCGAGCATGCGGATATTTGACTATTAACAACAATAAACAGAGTTCAAGAATTTACATAACACCAGAGTTTATCTCTTTTACACCCACGTTGTATGATGTTTTTTCCTTTTTGTCTTCACACAGTGGCTGACCAGCTGTCGATGGGAAACCCACAAGCAGGATATGAGTGCATTAGCACCCTCCTGTTCCCCTACAACTGGTGTACATAGGCTTACTGACTCTGTTACTGGAGGTATCATAGAAGCATTAGGACTAGTAGCCATTGATTGCCTTCTCCTCCAGAAATTGGTTTAACACCATTTTAAAGCCATTCAGATTCCTTTAACGTTCTTTCGGAGGGCATGTGATCTCATCTAAAACAGGCAAACACCCCAATTCCCTTACTTGGGAATTGCCAATCCATAGAATCTCCATCTTGTCTGGATTCAATATCTGTTTTTTGGTCCTCATCCAACCTATCACTGCGATAAGGCACTGGTCCAGATCATGCATGGCCTCTCTTGATTCAGTGAATTATAGCATACTGATGACATTTTGCCCCAAATTTCCTAATGACAGCCTCAAGTGGCTTCATAGATGTTAAAGAGCATTGGGTACAAGATAGTTTCCTGTGGCACTCCACAACATAGTTGCTAGGGCGCCAGCGCAGAATCACCCAATGCTACTCTCTGGAACTGTTACCGCAAGTAGGAGTGGAACCACTATAAAACAGTGTCCCCACCTCCTAAAAATGATCCGGAAGAATACTGTGGTCAACTGAGGGATTTAAGTAGGATCAGCAGAGTTGCACTTGCTCAGTCTCTTTCCCACATGAGAATGACAAGAGCCAAATGCTTTCCCAAAACCAAACCTGAACACAGACTGAAATGGGTTGAGCTAATCTGTATCTTCCATGATTTTTTGCAACTGCGCAGCCACCATCCTATCAAACATGAACCCCCAAAAGTTTTTTAGTGTTATGCAAATATATTAATTAAAAGCTTTTGAGTACCAAGAGTTTTTTGTTAATATCTCTTCTATGCTTGAAGCATGTGAATAGAATCAGAAACTCTTGTGTCATGCATTGAAACCCTTGTCTGTACAAACTGGCATCATTAAGCTATATATACATTCATGATAATGTGTCTCTGATTTCATTGGAAGGTATTTCCACATAGGTACTGCTAAAACCAGTGATTTTTAACCCTTAATATAGGAGTGAGTGGAACTGAATTCCGGGAAGCCTGTTTTAAAATTAGGCTACTAGATAACATAAGCTGTTATAGTGTATTTGTTTGCAACTTTTTATTATAGAATCACAGAGTTGGAAGGGACTTTGGAGATCTTCTAGTCCAATCCCCTGCTCAATGCAGAATTTGCACTGCAGGATGCAGCTACAGCATCCCTGATAGAAGGTCATCCATCCTCTGCTTAAATACCTCCACTGAAGGAGATCCTATCACCTCCTGAGGCAGCCTTTTCTGATGAACAGTTCTCAATGTTAGGAAATTTCTCTCAGTGTTAAGCCAAATCTGCTTCTCTGCAATTTCAACCAATTGGTTCTAGCCGTGTCTTCATGAGCAACAGAGAACAAGTCTGGCGGCCTTTCAGATTTGAATATCAGTATCATGTCTCCCCTTAATATTTTCTTCTCCAGGCTAAACACATCCATCTCCTTCAACCATTCCTCATAGGGCTTGGTTTCCAGAACTTTCCACATCCTGCTTGCTTTTCTCTGGACATGCTCCAACTTATCAATGTCTTTAAAATGGAACACCCATAACTGGACACAGTACTTCAAATGTGGCCTGACTAATAAAGAATAGAGCATAACTATTATTTCCCATGATCTCCAGTATCTGCATTAACAGATACTATGCATCTGTTAATGCGGCCCAAGGTTGCTTTAGTTTTCTTAGCTGCCACATCACACTGCTGACTCATATTTAGTTGTGATCCACTAAGGGCAGAAAAAAAGTCCTACAGTCCCCTACATGGCTGGCTGTGGCATGCTGAGAGTTGTAGGCCTTTTTTCTGTCCAAACATATATAGAATTGTTCCCTAAGACACTTAGGTATTTTTCACTTGTACTGCTGCCAAGCCAGGTTTCCCCAATCTTATACTTGTGTCTTTGATTTTTTTGGTAGCTAAATGCAGGGCTCTATATTTATCTCTGTTGAATTTCATCTTGTTGGATTGAGCCCAGTGTTCCAGCCTGTCTAGATCATTTTGAATCTTGATCCTGTCTTCTGTGGCATTAGCTGTCCCTCCTAGCTTAATATCATCTGCAGATAAGATAAGCAATCCCTCTACACCCTCATCCAAGTCATTTATAAAAATGTTGAACAGCACAGGGCCTGCAGCACTCCACTCAACACCTGCCTCCAGGAGGATGCCAAGCCATTAATTAGCATTCATTGAGTAAGGTTGCTCAACTGTCTGTGGAGCTGCCTAATTTACTATTGTCCAACCCACATTTTACCATCTTGTCAACAAGGATATAATTGGAAATCATGTCAAATACTTCACTGAAATAAAGATATACTATGTCCACAGCAACCCCATGATCTACCAAACTAGTAACTCTATTAATTAAGGAGATGTGATTGGTCTGGCATGACTTGTTCCTATATTTATTCATTGGCAATGTGATTCAGATACTATTCCAGTTGGGCTTTACTGACACATGCCTTAAATTACATAACATCTGGTGTTTTAGATGTGGCTGCCCTTGAAGACTGTTTGCAGTTGGAAGACACTGCAGTTGGTCCAAAATACGAAGGTTGTTTACTGGAACCAGGTATTAGGGAGGGTGTAGTTCTCGTGTTGAAACAGCTGCATTGGCTTCCAGTTTGTTAACAGACCCAATTCAAAGTGCTGGTTATGTCCTTTCAAGTCCTTTACAGTTTGGGACTGGGATACCTGAAGGATCACCTTCGCTATATAAGCCCACTTATTACGATCACCAACAGAGGTACTCTTCTATGTCCCACCAACATCAGAAGTGTGTTTGTTTCGGACTAGGGAGAGGGACTTCTCTGTGGCTTTGGAACTTCCTTCCTAGGGAAGCCCTCCTTTGATGGCCTTCTTCACAAGGGTAAGATCTTTCATTTTAAAAGGCCTTCAGTGGATAGGAAATTGTTTTAATTTTTCTTCTGTCTGAACCTCCTGAATTCTGTTTTTAGTGGGAAGCTTCTCTATGTGAAATTTTTGAATTTGTGATTCTGATTTTTAGACTTCTCTTTTAGATATGTGTTTTAGATTCCTTGCTACTGTGTTTTACCTGTTTTGTATTATTATTTTTGTTAGTTCATTGTTTTTAACTTTTGTAAGACACCTTGAATGTATTAATGGATAGGAGAGTATACATGTCCACTATCTATGTATTAAGAAGAGGGGACGGTTTCTTGACGACGACTAAGATGGTCTTTGCTGCATGATGTTTTTGCTATTACTGTAGTCTGCAGATTTCCAAATTCTCCCTGAGGGCCAAGGACATTCCCGGGATGCCTACTCGTTTGGTATAATGGTTGAAAATCTACTGACTTTTTTAAACGAAGAGTGTAAGAATTTTATCATAAACCATTTTATCATATGGAAATGAAATGACAGAGTTTCAAATATCTAAATGCCAAGTTTCCTTTGTGGGAGATTCAGGACAGACAAGGAAGACCACAGCTCTTAGTCAAATTGTGGAACTCAATACCACAAAATGTAGTGATGGCCACAAAATTGTGTGGCTTTAAAAGGTGATAGATATATTCATGTAGGATCAGGCTGTCAGTGGCTGCTAATCTTGATGGCTACATATTGCCTTCAGATTCAGAGGCAGTATGCCTTTATTATATCAGTTGCTGGAGAACACAAGTGAGAGGGCAGTATTGAACTCATGTCCTGCTACTCGGCTTCCCATAGCCATGTGGTCGGCCTTCATTAGGAACAGAATGCTGAACTAGAGATGTGAAGGCCCGGAAAAAACTGGAAAAATTGGGGGGGAGGGGATGGGTTTTTCCATTTTTCCCCAAAGCTTTTTTGTTTTTTTCCTGAAAAATTGAAAAAAATGAAGAAAATATGGATTATGGAATGTTTTAGTTTAGCATGATGAATCAAATGTTTACGACAAGGTGTTCATATATTTACTTATCCAAATGATTTCTAAAAACTGTGTACAGTATCAAATTATTACAATTTCTGTGCACCGAGGACAAGCAAGTCCTAGGTTGCACACTGAGACTACAACTCTCAAACGCAAGAGCAAGATGCATTTCTGCCTCTAGGGGGCACTGCCATTGAAGCAGAGACTGAAACTGATAGTGATAGCTATAGCTCAGAAAATAAGTCTGATTAAATTTCTTACATATTCATTGAATCTCAATCCCCCCTTTTTCTCAGTTCTTTTTATGGGAATGGGTGCTTTATGTCTGATTGACACTGTGGAGGACTAGCAGAGACATAAATAATTTTATTTGTTACTAATGTTGATGGTTTCTTCTGTTGGTTTATTTTAAAATTGTTTTTGCCTGCTCCTCATAAACTGGCAAAACCAAAGAGGTCCCTTACAGTTCAGGAGCTTGTAGCTCCATTTGTTACCAAAAAAAGTAAAAATGTAAAAAAGTAAATTCAATTCGTAATAATTGCTTGAATGCACTTTACTTTTAATATACCAAATGTGATAATTTTATGCCAAACCAACTTGTACATAACTACATTTTATGTTCCTAAAATGACAAAGTGACTTTCAATCTGTAAAAGTGCTAATATTTCATTTTTTTCGGTTCTTCCAAATATTTCCATCCCCCCCCCCCCCCCCCCGAAAAATTGGTTTTTTTTCATGGCTTCAAAATTTCCAGAAATTTTACATCTCTATGAACTAGATAGTCTGATCAAATACTGCTGCTATTATGTTCTAAGCAGCTGCTTTTGGTAGAGAATCATAGTAGAACATTCACTCCAGAGGAACTGAATTGTCTGTTATTTGCCCCTTAATATTTCAGAATTTGGTGATATTAAAAGATTGTTCTGATTCCATACATACTCCATATAGGAAACAACTTTTTAAGCAGTGTTGAGTTTTGTTTTTTTATAAAATGATACATTTAGCAACAACATCAGGGACAAAATACTGCTACTTAAAGCCAGTAATGATCTTTGATTTGCTAAATTCGTCCATTAGAGATGCAGCTGTGGTGAATTTGAGTAGCCGCTATTTTAAGTGCAGGAATTTTCCAGTACCTAACACAGCGATTTATTTTGTTTAAGATTATTGCAACTGAGACAGCAATGGCCTATCTCATTCACATAAATTAGATAAAGGATTTATATAAACAGCATGGCAATCTGCAGTGAAATCATTTTTAATATTCTTTTTATTTTATATTGGTGGACCATTCTGTGATAATATTTCTCTGCTTTTTGGCATGGGACACAAGTAATCTACAAAACACTGCAGTTGTATATCTACAGAAACTCCACCAAAGGAAATGGTGCTGCTAAGCTGCAATTCATTATGAATTACAATGCAGTCTTATACATGTCTACTCAGAAGTAAGTCCCATTGAGCTCAGTAGGGCTTACTCCCAGATAAGTGTGTATTGGATTGACTTCCTAGAATTATCAAGTAGGACTAAGTCTTAAAGTAGGAGATCAACTTAATTCTTGTTCTCAAATCCTGTTCCTTTGGAAGGTTCTTTCAACTCAGTGCTTGTATTATCATCTGACCTTGTCTTGTCTTGTTTGTTCTTTAGTCACTGTAGGAATAATCATTCCTCTTCTGGAAGTATTATTGTTAAGCGTATTGTGCAGAAAAATGAATCTTATTACCCACTATATTGGGTTGCCAGAACATTTTGCTCTCAGTTCCTAACCGTAGACTTGATTTCTAAACTCTGTGTTTCAGTTTTGGAGGATGTTCTCTCCAGCTTTCAACATACCGTGCGCTCTGCTTTGCTAAATCCAGATCTAATGTGCCGTTCCCCACTGTCCAGTCTGCTGTCTCATGAATTCTTCAGGTACGCATATGCTGTTAGACTATATGCTGACTGGTTGTTTTCTTAAGTCTTCTTAAAGCATACCCAAGTGTGAAATTCAGAGGTCATTATCAGGCTTGGAATATGGATGAAAGGAACCTTACAGTTGGGAAACTGTAATAAGGTTTTTCCTTAAAGCTTGAATGTATTTTTGTAGTTGTTTTGATTAAGTACTAGGATAGGAAATTGGCAGCAACTGTTATTGCTTCAATTTTGGTTTGTGATATGTGGGATAAGAAATAATGCTTTGAGGCATTCTGATATTCCAAGTTTTTATTTACTGACATTCTCCACAACCAGCAGGTCAGAATAGCCTAAACAATGCTGTACTCTTGATACACAAAATATTCTTTCCAACAATAATTCCTATATGCTGTGGTGGAGAAAAATCTCATAGTATTCTGACAGTGACTCTGTTCAGACAACACACTAAACCACAGTGGTTAAGTATTTTGAGTTAAACAGTATGGCTTACTGTGTCATGTGAACCATGACTTACAAGTTATGTGAACCATTCCTAACCATGGTGGCTATATAACTATGGTTTAAACGACTATTTGCTGCAAAACGATTAATGGCCTAACCATGGCTTAGCATGTTGTCTGAACAGGCACAATAACTGGCCAAATATGGAATCATTGCATCATTCAGTTTTGTCTTTTAATCTGCAGTTTATGTATTCTTGTCCTGCAGGATCAGAACAAGTCATGTAATTGTCTTCTAAATATCAAATAATCAATACACATGTAAAAAAATCACTCCAATTTATGCCTGTCGGCAAAATTCCTTTCCAAGAAAAGAAGACTTACATTCTTATATCTCATCTAGAATGATGATGCTCAACCTTGGGTTGTGGCAGCATCTAGGTAAAGGAAGTTCCAAAGATGGCGTATATGGTTGCATGTACATGTCCTTGCCATTTGTGCTTGGTGAGCAGAGGCCACCATCAGAAGTCTGATCGCATCTGACTGTAGAATTCACAGTAGAGACAGGGACCTCCTAACTATGTTGAACTCAATTTATTTAGAACTCCGGATTAAGATTAACAACGTGAATTGTTTCTGGGGGACATTGAAGTGCACAACTTCGAGTTCAAGTTAAGAGGAGAGCCATCTTCTTCTGCATCAGCTGCAGTTCCAGAACAGACTTCAAAATCATGTCTCCTTGATAGGTTTAGAATGGAATGATCTCTTAACTAGGTTTCTGCACCAATAGGCCATAGGGATAAATGCCACATTCTGGCATTTCCCGTTTCAACAAAGTTTATTCTGCTTGAGAGCTGTTGTTTGGATATTGCGTTCCTGTTACTTCTGGTTCTAAGTTCTTACTCAGTAATGACCTTTTAAAACCAATTTCAGAAATGATTTCCTCGAAGTTGTGAGCTTTCTGAACAGTTTAACACTGAAAACAGAGGAGGAGAAAACAGAATTTTTCAAGTAAGTAAAAAATGTTGGCGCTTCAAAATGGGACTTTCAAAAGAAAATAGTACTTTTAAAAAGTCAGTCAGCAGTCAACAGGTTGGATCCAGATTTAGACATATTTAGAGAATACCCATTGAAATCAATGGGATTTAAGTTAGTCACGACTAACTCATGTTCCAATGATTTAAATGGATTTGACCTTTTAAAAGTTACTATTTTCTTTAAAAAGTTCCGTTTCAAATGGCAGTTAGGATTTTATCCATTAACTAACTATCCATTTTATCCATTAACAAACCATTACCTTTGTGGTTTGGTTTTAATTTTATCCATTAACTAACTATCCATTTTATCCATTAACAAACCATTACCTTTGTGGTTTGGTTTTAATGTATAAGTCAGGAGTAAGAGGACTGTTGTCCTGCAGCACACTGTGGTCTGTCCCCATTCCCTCCTCCTTTCAACCACTATGAAGCAAAACTTTAAAGATGTCTTCATTGTGGGCATGTTCTATGATGACTGCAGAGCAAGCCAATCAAGCTGGAGAGGGGGACAGACATGGCAGGTCACGTTACTTCCTTGCTGGCCAGGGAGGAAGAGACGTCCCTTCCTTCCCTGCCAGCACAGATGCAGAGCAAGCTGCTGGAAGTGCGACAGAGCATTCGGTCCCCCTTCCTCGCTCACATCCCTTTACAAATATCATGGGAAGTGGCTGGAACATGGACATCCTCAAAGCCTTGCTTCACAGGAGATGGAAAGAGGAAGACTTGGTCGAGGACAGCCAGGAACTTCAAATCCCATGGCATCACTAGCAGACTAGTTGAGAAAAGATAGAGGTGCTGCACCTTCTCCAAGGAACAACACAATTTTTCGTTCTGGTTGGCCTGTTCTGCTTTCTCCCTCTCTCTGTCTTCCCCTCTCCATTGCTTGCAAAGAGGACTCAGCATCTCCCCCCCTTAATTAATTACATTTGCATACACTCAGTAGCCAAAGCTTTCTGGATGGTTACCTGCAGCTGCATATACTATTGGGGCTGGGGGGAAGAGGAGCTGGGGAGGAGAATCACATCAGCAGCAGAGAAAAGGAGCAGTTGTGCTCGGCCTTTTCTTGGCTGTTTGTAGAAGGGATTTGGTCTCCCCCAGCGCCCCCCCTTTCTTCTTTTTCTTTTTTGCTGATAGTTTGCTGATTCACAGCAACTGTATAAATAGGTGTATGTGTGAATAGATGGGAGGTGTGTGTGTGTATGGATAGGATGTGGTAGAAAGGCTCCCCCTTCCCTCACCTACAGCTGGGCCTGGCCTTGTCCACGGTCAGCATGCACCTCTCAGAATTACTCTTCGGGGGGGGGGGGGGGAATTCCCCACCTCCAGCATAGACTGAAGGGAGTGTTTACAAATTTCAAATCAATGTCATGCTGACCTTGTGTTGAAATAATTGCTGCTTCTGTGTCTGTCAGAGCAGTAATAATTTTGCAGAAAATTACTGCCTATCACTGATAATTACGAGTCACTTCCCCTTACTTCCCAGCTCTTATGTACCTAGAACTACACAAGTTCCACAAATGGATCCTGCTATTCATGTGAACGTACTATATGGGCATATATATTAGCTGTGTTTGTCTGAAAGTTAGACCTTTAATTAGGTCTCCCATAAAACATGTTTCACTTTGGGCAGTAATGTATGTCTGAACTAGAGAGAAGTTGTGTTCTGACTTCTGACCAGAGGTGGAAAGTAATGTGTTAGCCGAAAGGAAAGAACGAGAAACTAAGTACTAAAATGTTGATTCAGAAACTTAACTGAAGCCCTATTCAGGTATTCTGTATAGGTGTAAACTGTGTTAGGAGGGGAAGCATTCTAACCCTGCCCCCCTCCTTGCACTTTTCCATCTCCCTGTACTCATGGAGGGCAACTTTCTGAAGAGGAGAGTCTTTGGTATCCCTGGAGGCTCTCCATGCGATTGAGCGCCCTGATTTTCCAGTATTCTCAATTGTGTGGAGAGCTTCTGTGGATATAGAAGAATCTCTTCTTCAGGAAGTCGCCCTCTTTGAGTACCAGGCAACAGAGTGGAGTGGAGCTTAGAGTGCTCCCCTCTCCTCATGCATTTACTTTACACCGCTACAGAATGCCTGAATAGGATTTGATCTGTCCACCCATAAGCCGTTGCTCAGGCAGACAATATCTAGAAGTTACTAGGGACTATTGTGTGCCCTACTAAGAATAAACCTGGTCTATATTCAAACATATTTCTCTTATGTTTATATAGTACATATAATATCAAATTATATTAATTCGATTCTGTTTCAATTCTGACATTAACTGCTAAGTCACCAAATCATGTTTTGTTCCCAACCATAGTTTAGAATCCTGACTATGGTTTGAACTTCCAAATGTAGAGGCAAGTAATAATTTAGAACTGCTTGTCTGTTTTATTTTCCTTCTGCTCAGCAATCTGGAGGTGATGTAATAGTCACAATTATGGTTTGTCAGTTTAAATATTACATCAAACCACAGTTAATGTGAAAACCCACTTCAAAGTTTCCGATTCTCGTTGGTGAATCACAAACGAGAATACGCTATAACTAGGCTTCTTTAGCTTTGGTTAAAGCTCACAGATGGAGCTTTTTAAAAAGCCAGCATGTGCGCACTTCTGCATGGATAATAATTATGTCAGAGCTCCAGTATTCCTTAGATGTAGAAGAACTGTTTTCTAGATTTTTCTTGGATCTCCTTAAGGACATTGTAAGAGCTATGCTGAATCAGGCCAAAGGACTACCTAGTCCTGAATGCTGCTGTTCACACAGTGGCCAAGCAGCTGCCTGTGAGCAGCCCACAAGGAGCAGGAGATGTGTGCGACAGCAGCCTCCTCCTCATGCTCCCCAGCAACTGGCCTATTGTTGCCTCCAGTGCCACATTCCAGAAAGATTGTATGGAACAAAACGGTACAAATGTGTGATGCTTTGATATGTTGTTATAGGGGAAGAAATTAAACGAGGTTATTTTTCCTGTGCATCAGGATTTGAATTGCAGTAGTGTGTTTACTTCTGGAAATAATGGAATTCAAAGAACACTGAAAATTTGAAGAGAGATTTATTTCATAAAGTACTATCAGGTTCTACACCACCACATTAAAGCTAAAAAATTAGGAGAAAGCACACACAGGAATTATAGTGGGGCCGGGGAGCTATATGTTAGCCATATACCTATATGTTAGCAAATGTAGCCACTGTGATCTCAAAAGTTTTTCTCACTTTCAGATGCTGAAAATAGAGGGATATTCTGAAAAATGAAGTTAAATTTGTCTCTTTTAGCGGTCTGAAGCTGCTACAGAATGCCGTTTGTTTTTTTTCATTTCGGGGTGGGGCATCAGGAGGCACATGCGGCCTGTGGGCTGCTTAATGCCCACCCCCTGCATTACGAATTAGAGGATTTGGGGCAGTTGGAAACTATGGTTGAGGTAAAAGACAGAAGTTCTAGGAAAGCCAAGAAGGGAGTACTCCCTCAGCTATTTTCAAATTTTATTCATGCACAGACAAAACTGTAACATCCCTATCTTGTAATTTAGGTGAGAGAGAAGTTATACATAATAAGAGGACATTTTGTCTGCTTTGTTTTGCTTACCTACTTGCCCTGATTGATTTTGTGCATACTTTGGTAAAGTAGCCACTGCTATTTTTAAAAATTAAATACATCGTTGCCTGTTCAGTATGGCTTCAATTCAGTTGTCACATATTTATCCACAAGGTTAAAAGCTTTCAAAGCATCAACCAGGTTTGGTTACCTTTGTATCCTTGAGGGTACTGGGGGGTAATGGAAGGACATTCTTCAAGAGGTGACAGTAGACTGGCAATACTAGCAATCCGCCTCTCACTCCCAGAGGGCAAACTGCCATAACCACTCCAGGATTCTATCCAGTGCTGAAGGAGAATTGACACATATCTTTGTATTGCTGTAGTATTGGACCACTGTGCAATTCTAGCCATTGCTACATCCAGCATGCATTCAGGATGCATAGTGGGAGTTCCTGCACCTAGAGAGTTTGAACTGTAAAATGTCATGCCAGAACTGGGGGAGGGGGGTACATTTAAGATGTAAATGTGTAAACTGCATGAGGCAGCGGCAGGGAAAGTTGAGCAGTTTCTCTCTAACATAGATTCCTGCTGGACAGAGTGGCTGGCTTGTCAGAGAAGTTGATAGCTTTGCGGTTGGTACCTCTCTTGCTCAATCAGCTTGTGTTTGCTGAGCCAGTGGCTGTCAAGAGTTTCTTTCCTCATCTCCTGGGTCCAAGGAAAGGTAAACTTTGAATATTTTCTCTTACGAATAAACGCGAATATGCAGTGTGCATGTAGGGGTGCTTGAGATTAAAGCTAGCTCTTGATGTAGAATTCCAAGTAGTGCTTCGTCTGTGGAATTGTTACCCATGCTATATACCTGCCCACAAATTGTAAGGCATTATGTCTGTTGCAGGCTCTCTGTCTCTGCTGCCCTAACTCACTTGCAGAGATTAAGGTTGCCCTCTGGTCTAAATGCCCTTTACAGAAGAGAGATGCCACTTGGCTTCAGTCAGAAAGTGCCTCTGCCCCCTGCTTTTCACATACTGCCTGTCCTGTAGGCACTGGAAAAGACAATGGATTACCATACAGGACTGAGTAGCTTAAATAGAGCTAATAATACTGATGTCTTAGTGATAGTACAGACATTTATATACTTGTGGCAAGAATTTTGAATTCTGGTTTCCTTTGGCATCATGTTAACTCCAACTCTTCTCAGATAAAATGGGTGAAAGCCAAATCAATGGCCTGCTGTCTCCAGCTGTATTCCAAGCACATGTCAGCCCTGTGCTACTGAAACTGTTTGAAGTGCATGAAGAGCATGTTCGGATGGTGTTGCTCTCTCACTTAGATGCCTATGCAGAACTATTCACTCAGAAAGAGTTGAAAAACATCATATTGCCACAGGTAAATATGGCAGATAATAACCTGGGAGTAGTATATCAAGGGAACATTGGGTTTTGTTGTGGGATTTTTTTGATAAAGGCTGTCCAATTCTGACACCACTCAAGCACATTTCTGCCAAGTTCTATCCATAATTCTCAATCCTGACCCATTTTCCCCATTCCTTGTCTTTGCTGGTTTATGTACACATGTATACATATTCTTCTCCTACAGCCCATGCTGTATACTCAAGATCTCTGCTGTTTGGGCAGCAGATGCTCACTGGCATTTCAGATTGACTCTCTCAAAATCTTCCCCACGTTTTTGTGTATCAGTGTTCATGGTCTGAATTCACCCAGAGCAGATGATGTCTGATGTCCAAATAACTAGACTTGTTTTGCAAAGATGTCAGGATGTTAAAGGACGGTGGGATTTGCTTAAAATACACTGGATGTGGGGGAAAGTTGGTTAAGAGAGTGAGCCATGGTAGAAGGACTTTTCCCAAATGGTGGGATTGCCAATAAGGGAGCTGTGGGAACCTGCCACAGGTGTAATTTCTCAGGTGAATGTAGGAAGCAAGCTGTACTTGACAGCCTATCCTTATTCTAGGTTTTACTGGGGTTGCGGGATACCAGTGACTCTCTGGTGGCTGTGACGCTGCAAAGCTTAGGAGTGCTAGTCTCTCTACTGGGACCTGATGTTGTTGTGGGAGGTGACAGAACAAAGATCTTCAAACGTTCAGCACCAAGTTTCACTAAAACTATGGACCTTTCCCCAGAAGGTAAGGAAATATGGCAGTTTTTGTGTTCTCCTACAAATAAAACAAGCTGGAGCTGGTCAAACTGGAGTAGTGATTGTAACTGGAGCAACTTATTTGTGAACAAATGGCACCTTCCATATAATGCTGCTGCAATTATAATCTAAGAGGAAAGCACTAGGGACGGCAGTTGGGATTCTGCTAGGAATAGGTGCTGAACCCTTTAAATCCAGTGATTATCTCCTTTGGGTGGGAGGTTGTTTACATTATCAGTTCTAAACAAAGGACTATTTACTTATGGAATGAGTGCATTGTTTGGTTAGTAGAAAGAGAATATTACATTTTATGCAGCAAGTCCCTTTTCATTGTAATAAAAGACTATGCTTATTGTCTGCGCATGTGCTGAGTCAGCACAGAATTGACTCTGCAGCTGATCATTCTCTAATGTCAAAAATGGTCCTAGTTTCTTTGTGTTTTAAAGGGATCTTCCACTTAAATAGTAGAAATATGAGTAACCTTCTACTGGGGAAACCAAACTGTACTGAGGATCCTTTTTTGTCCTGTACCTAATATGAAATTGAGATTGAAATTTGGTTGTACTTGATTATTCACATGTTTGATGCACCCAGCAGCATCTAGTTTCTCAAATGCATGTTGCTGCTGTCATTATGATTTTTCACAATTGTATGGATACCCAATGCCTGACCCTGTAGAAGCCTGCACATCTTGTGAATCCATCAAGCCCAAATGCAAGATTGTCTGTAATTGTGGTCAGAAGAAGAAACAGGAGTCTTTTCAAGCTTCAGCACAAATGAGAGAGCCTGAACCAACAACAACCTGTCATGAGCCAGAAAACTTGGTAGTTTGGAAGAAATTAAGCAGCAGATTCCTGCTCTTTCTTCATAGCCTAGCAAATGAGAGAAATCCCTGCCTCTCCAAGCCCCTCTGCATATGGGAAATTAAGTCAGAAGCTTCCAGATGTGCTTGGTGCACTAGCAATAATGAATTCCATTCAGCAGTAGAGATACCGCATTTATTCAGGTAAGCTGCCCTCATTAACATGTGACAGAGGAATAAGAAATCTTGCATTCAGGCTTGGTAAGTATCACATGAAATCTTCACGGCTATTATCCATTGTACTAGTGTTCAAGGCTACTTTTCTAAGAAATGCAGCTCATTTAGTTCACTTATCATGATTTAATTGATCAAAATCACATAGACTTGTAAATTAATAAAACAAATTCTGAAAAATATTTAGTTTATACATACTATTGTGAACAGCATTGTTTTTTCAAATTGTTTTGCTCATGTATCCTTGTAGATTCCCCCAATCATGTAATGAGCTGTGAAAGAAAGCTGTTCTATCAGCCCCTGCAGAATAACTCAAGTGTGTTCCTGAAGTGCCCCAACTCTGGAAATCTGTCCTTCACCAACAGAAATTGTGTGCCAAGGCAAGATTCTCACATTGTCTTAAGAAAAGGTAACCTTGATCTTTTCTCTTTCAAAAGCCCATGCTACTAAAAAAACCTCTGAAATTTTTGCTACATCCTCTGGCCTAGTCAAATGCAGCACCTGCAGCTCTTACCTTAGCCATTTTAAACTTGAAACAATGGATTACCCTCTTCATGTAATCGAACAGTATTTCTTTTGAACTGGTTAGCTGATATTTAAAGCAGCAGAGTGTATATCAGGCTAGACGAATGTTTTGATCCAGTGGGCAGTTCTCCTTAGCTTAGATTACATTTTTGTTTTTTAAGTGGAAGCAATGTTGTATGTGTATGTTAATTTTTTAATATAATTCAGGGTATAATTTTCAGGTGTAAGACATGGAAATACATCACTGGTCAAAGCAAGCATATATGTTCTGTATCTTCCACAGGGGAACAAGACTCTTTGCACTTATACAGTGATCCTGGTAGATTAAATACATTGAGGAATGGTAGAAGCTGCCAGCATGTAACTGAGAAGACAGCAGAGGAATGGCCAGACTGGAGTGAGTGTGAGCCAAAGAGTGAGAAAAGTGAGACTTTAGATTCCAAAATGAACGAACTTTGTGTCAACAGCAGCCCCTATCTTGCCAATCATGTGGACGAGAAATCTTGGGATGATGTGGCTCATAACCCTAACTTTAAACTCTCCTCAGGAACAAGCCCCAGTGCTTTAGGCTTAAACGACATCACAGAGCTGCAGCTGCCTCCAAATATGCTTGAACTCAAGAAAGAATTTAGGACTCTCACATTCAACCCCTCTCCAGAGCCCAGCAGCAATAGTGATGGGGTTGACCACAGAAACCAGCAGAGTGAAATCTATCTGCCCAAGACATCATTTCTAGAGAGGTCTCAAAAGTCAGAATGTGGGTTAGGAGAGGAATTCGTGATCCAAGTGAAGAGGAAAGAGTTGCATGATACAGAGCTGGACTGGTTCGCTGACATGGTTCCAGATATCAAACCATCAGCTCTCTTGATTCTACCAGAACTGGGGGCCCATCCTGTTGTTCAGAGCAACCTAAACACGGTTTCCAGCACTGTGTGTGAAGCTCAGGAGGTGGAGTTTTCTTCTAAATTTGCAGCTGCTGAAATTACAGAGGTGAGGATTTTGGACAGAGAACTGCGAAGACATGAAACTCTAAGGCCGGGCACAATTGGCTTTATATATTGGTCAGCTAGTGATAGCTAGATGTTACTACCCTATTAACTTGATGGGAGATAACATAAGATTCTGTCCACTGCAGCCCTGGTTACTATAGAGAACTGTTAAATATTTTCTAATACTTAAGTTGGAAAGGAGAGAGCACCACATGGCTCTGTTCTTCAGTTGGTGACTGTTCAAAGGAAGCAACTCCTTTGCTCCTACAGTAAGATAATATTTCTTCCATTTGCTGTATGTTTTATCAGCTATTTAATATTTTATTTCTACTATGACCATTTTGTGGTACAGGCCTAAAGTATTTCTCATAATAATCCCAAGAAATGGTGTTTGTGAGCAATACTACAGTGGCTATATGGACTGGCTAGTTTGGAAAAAGAGGGAGGGGATCTCAGCATGGCTTGTTCCAGCATCACTCTTTATTTAGTGTGGTTGCAACACTCCAATGTGGGTTCCTGATAAGGGCATAAGAGGAGACCGTATAATGAGCTAGACTGGATATCAAGCAAAGAGCAAGTACAGGCAAATTTGCTTTGACCTGTACATAGCTTAGCTCCCTCAAGTCCAGCCTAATCAGACAAGACTCCCATGATGGCAGTGACTTCTGCCCCTGTGGCTGTTCAGGGAGGGAGAAGTGGACAGGCTGCAACATGTTTTGGTTGCCCTCTTCCCCTGCACATAAAAAGCAACAACTCTGAACAGCTTAGTTATGCAGCTAGTTAGTTTAGTACTGATCTTGCTGGTATAATTAACGTTTTTATCATTATTCTAGGTGGATGATGTTGGCTGGGAAGAAGAGGAAGTGCTGAGTTGGGAAGAAGATGCCAATTGATGATAACTAGGCAGCTTCTTCCTAAGACCTTGCTCCACTTGTAGCAAGAACTTGCTATCTTCGTCGCCAGTGCAAGTGCTTTGCTTTTCTGACCTGCAATGTTTAGCACAAAACTAAAACTAGGGCCTCCTGCCCTGGGTGCTAAAAAAGGAGTTATTGGACAGAGGAAGATACTGCAGATTTGTGATTTTATTTTTCCACAGTGATTATTATTTGTGGTATTCTAGGAAAAATAAATGGATAATTCACTAGTTAAATGTTTGTGCACTCTATTTTTATGAGAAAACTGGGATTCCATGTGGTTCTATTGATTTTACAGGTGACAAGTTTCTATAATGTTTTTTCAAAGCTGTGTGTACAATGTGAGCAGTTGTGGGCTTAAATTAGGATGGGAGAATATCGTTACAGCATAGCCAATTTTTGTTCTTATGCTGGACAGTTTAATTTCCAGAGGGAATGCCCGACAGTTGAACAAATCTGTAATGCTTCCTACTTATTGGTAGTAAAAGCAAGCTGCAGTATAAGGAAATGTCACAGAAATACTGGTATTTATTTTAGTCCCATGTTCAATCACTTAACGTTAAATGATAATTTGCTGTCCTTACTTTTGTATTCAACAAGCCCCTGCAGCGTATATAAATAAACAGAACATAAAACATGCTCAATTTAGATTCTAGAACCACCATTTGTAGGCTACACTTTGCCTCTTTGGCTTCTAGTTGAGGGTCTTGGGTGGAGCTGCAGTTAGCAATCATCCAGAAGCAGAAATTTAAACCGTTCAACATATGCTGTTTTTCAAGCTGTTCAGCGTTGTCTGTATTGCTTCCAGTTTCTCGGCGAGCCAATCAGGGGGTGGGCCCTTCTGGAGCAGCAGCTTCACAGCCTCCAGCATCCCTTCCACAGTGTCAATGGCTGACTTGTATTGTGCCTCACTAGGTGAGTAGCATGTTCTTTTGGGAAAGGGCTACAGATTGAAACCAAAAGAACCATATAACAGAAAGCATCCAAGCGGAGGAATGTTATCAAATGTAAGACGAATTATCCAGTCATTGCAGTTAAGCCCAATAGAGTTTACAGTCAAATCTGCTTTGCAATCTGTGAATCAGTGGCAGTGCTCCCACTGATTCCATTGTGCAAGCCTGACCCACGACTTACGCAAAAAGCCACAAAACCAGTAGAAACACTCATCTGCAGACTGGGATAGGTTAGCAGAGCTCCATTCTGGATATGAGCATTTCTATTTCCTATCCCAAGCACTAAATAAACCCCTGTTGCACAAGCTCTTGGTCTTGCTGCCATTTGGACAGCACTAGATACTGCCCATAGCTGGCCAAGTGGTGTTTGCAACTGTTTGGAGAGACTGCTAAAAGCCATCTCCTCAGGCTGGGATTGCCAACCCCAAAGAAGGGGGACATAAGGTATACCCCAAGTTGCATTTTTGTTAAAACTGCTCTCATGCTGCTAGTTCATGCAGATTGCTTACCTATAGCTCTTCGAGTGGTCATCTGTGCATTCGCATACGGGCTCTGCACCTGCGCAAGACTCTCGTTCTGGAAGTTTCTATAGCTGAGTATCGTTTTTGGTGGGAATCCTTCCCCAACCATTCTTCTACTGTACACACTCCAACAGGTTCCCGCCTCTCTCCTCAGTTCCGTGAGACTGCATTCGGCCTTGGGACTGAGGAGGGTGCAGAAATATAAGAACAACCCTTTTGGTACCAAGTCACTGATCAATACCAAAGCGGGACGGTGGGAGGGTTGTGTGAACGCACAGATAACCACTCGAAGAACTACAGTTACATGCAAGCAACATGCATTTCTTCTTCGTGGTCTCTGTGCATCACACACATGGGCGAATAACAAGCTCACTTACTGGTGGTGGTGAGGTATGCAGGAGTTCTTTAGCGTAGTAGGGCTGACAAAACAGCCTGTCCAAAATCGCTGTCTTTCCTTGCCCTCACGTCCAACCGATAATGGGTGACAAATGTGGACAGTTTTGACCAGGTTGCAGCCCTGCAGAGGCCTGGGACCAGTCCTCCTCTTCCAAATGCGGTCGACATGGCCATGCTACTTGTAGGATGAGCTCTTATTGAGCCTGAGAGTTCCAAACCAGCCAATTCATATGATAGTTTAATGACTTAAACTACTACCCAAGCAGCAAGCCTTTGAGGCGATATGGGAAGGCCTTTATTATGGCCTCCATAGCAAATGAAAGAGTCTAGGAGACTGACAAACAGCCTTTGTTCTGGACTCATAGAAGTCTAGTGCCCTTCTAACATCCACGGCATGTAGAGTTGATTCTAGTTGTGAAGATAGAGATGGGGAAAAAGTGGAAAGGTCAATCACCTGGTTCAAGTGAAAGTCCGAGATGATCTTGAGAAGGAACTAAATGTCTGGTCGTAACACTGCCTTATCCCTATGGAAAATCAGGTAGGGCGACTCGGTTCACAGAGTGCATAACTCTGAAGCTCTTCTAGCTGATATTATGGCAACTAGAAAAGCCACCTTCAGTGTTAGGTGTCGAAGGTCCACAGCTACCACAGGTTCAAACCGCTTAGATATAAGCACTTTGAGAACTACAGAGAGACTCCACTGAGGTACAATAAATCTAATTGGAGGGACACGTTTCTTCACACCCTTCAAAACTTAACTAGTTGGTGTGTAAAAACTGAAAAGCCTTATATACGTGCATGAGATACAGAGATGGTTGCTAAGTAAACTCTAATGGAGGAGTATTTCAAACCTGTGGTGCAGAGCGAATGCAAAAACAACAGGACCTTATCAACAGAACAGTGTATAAGGCTGAAATCGTGGATATGAGCAAAGCTAGTAAATCTTTTCCATTTGTTCCCGTAAGACTTATGGGTTGATGGTCTTTGAGCAGCCTCAAGCACTTGCATCAATTCTGGAGGGAGTGTTCTCTCCTTGGATCCTCCAAGCCATAAGCATGAGGGTGGTCACATCCGACCCTGGTCTCTGGAAATCAGGTTCGGTACTGAAGGAACTCAACTGAAGTTTCCTTCAGTTAAGTTGCGTAGGGGCGTGAAACAAGATTGTCTGGGCCACCATGGAGCTATTAAGATGGCATCCGTTCCGTCCAATGTGAGCTTTGCCACCACTCAAGTTAGCATTGGAAAGGGTGGGAAAAGGTTTTATTTTAGTTTTTAGAAAAAGTAAGAAGAAACGGAGATGAAGAAAAGAAAATGAAAAGGGTATAACTCAACAAAGACAGACAGTTGAGAAAAGTTTTCCAAGAGCGAAACTCCCGACGAGGCACCTTAGTTGGCAGTCGAAAGAGAACTGAGGGAAGGGTCAGGAACCCATTGGAGTATGCACAGTAGGACAGTGGGGGAAGGGTTCCTGCCAAAAATGATACTCAGTTATAGAAACAGGTGCAGAGCCCGTATGTATGATGCGCAGAGACCACGAAGAAAAAGTTGTGTAGACTAAACAGTTTCTTATACTCCAGCATTGGCCATTTAACAGAATTAATGACTGGGGCCCAGTCATTACAAACTCAATTTTGGGGAAGAGACTATGTTATGAAGATGGAACATCCAATAGTCTAAGAATGCATCTTAAAACATCCCTTGCCCTGTCTGAAAGGGCTTCTAATATGGCTTCTAAACATTAAGCAAGCTATTATGAGGTGGAAATTCTGCAGTTCCTTCCCTGCCATATAGGGTGGAGAATTGAGAGACCTTTCCCCCATAAATTACAATTTATGTAATTTAAGTAGTCTCTGATCTGGCTTAAGATGATCTGCTTAGAGGTAAGAATAAGCCACAGAGTCGGGCTTTCTTCACCTAATAGCAGAAGACTGAGCACCACCTTCTGCATTAGAAGTGTAGGATCTAACTCTTTTCTCAATAAACAGGTGACTGGCAGGTGCTGTCTCCCCTGTTGCAAGCAGGATTTCCTCTTCTCTACAAGTTAGCAAGAGCATATGCGTAGACTGAAAGAGTTATAAAATATTTGTTTATATGAATAATTATGTTTTGCCTGTGGCAGGTCGTACAAACAGTATGACCTGGACATGGCAGCTGAGGTCACCTAGTTCACATAGCATATTGACGAACAATGTCTGGTATAAATTAGTCCTAAATTTGCTGCACTAGTTTAGTATTCCCTTTAGTGCTGTATAAAAATGAGTCTCACCCACAAGACTGTAACATACCTCCAAGGTTAGGGCCCTTTGTCTGTCTGCTGTAGACTCCAGTAAATGGCACTTAAAAAGAGCATTTTCCTCTTTAATTCGTTCTGCTCTTGCTTCTGCTGTCTCCTCTATGTGGTAAGTCTGAGAGAAAAGCCAAGGAAATATAACTAAGAGTAGCCAACCATTTGGTTAAAACAATACTTGCTAGTACGGAAGTTAGAAGAGCACTGAGCTTCTAACTGCTGTGTTAGACGCGAGTCCCAAGAAACAAACAATAGAAAAAACCGAAAGAATTCCGCCGCTCCTTGTCTTTACGTTCAACGAAAAAAGAACAGAAGGAACACCTCTAGAAGAAATATCTCAAAAGATGAAGAGAAAATCCCAAACGATGCTGTCACGATGGCAGTCAAAAGAGAACTGTGGAGAATGGGCGGGAACCTATCAGTCATGCGCTGTACGTAGCAGGGGAGGGGTTCCCGCCCAAAACGTCTCAGCTATAGAATTTTCCCGAACGAGGCTCCGCACAGACGCAGAGCCCATCCATATGTGTGAATCAGAGACCACGAAGAACCCAAGGTTTTGAATTATGCTCCTAACTTCTAAAAAGGCTGTTTAGTTGCAATTGCAATGAGTTGGATCCAGATTTTCCACCAGAAGTGGGCTGTGGAAGCAGACCTCCCTCTCCCCACCTCTTCATGGCAGACCTTGTAGCCCCCTGAAAATGTTACACAGAGGGTTGGGGTCCCTGCTGAATGGGGTGGGTTGTGCTGTAGAGGGAGATCCCCATGAATCTGGTGGAGGCACCTGTGAGCGGAGCTCTTCCATCTACAAAAGGCAAATTCTGGATCCAACAAGATAGTATGCATGCTCGTTTAGGAAACATTAATTTCAAAACGGAAAACCTGACATCTCCCACACTAGAGGCATTTAAGAGGCAGCTGGACAGCCATCTGTCAAGTATGCTTTAAGGTGGATTCCTGCATTGAGCACGGGGTTGGACTCAATGTCCTTATAGGCCCCTTCCAACTCTACAATTCTATGATTGCAAGTCATCAATTTCATGTAAAAAAATATACCTTTGACAGGAAGCCAACAACTTTGCTTTTAATTTCTTCAGAGTTTAGACATTGGGGAAGTATGGCTTCATGGCTTGTTCCCTTAATACAAAAAAGGGGGGAGGGTACAAATACAAACCAACTTGGTTACTCAATTACTTCAATAGGAGCAAGAATCCAGGTGAATCGAGGAATGTCTACAAAACTACAGGAAATAGTTGACACAAGTGGAGCTTACAATGAAAGTGCATGAATATGATTCAGTCAGTTCCTAACATTCAGGCTCCTAAACCTTCTCTTCCATTATCTGTACTGCTGATCAATACAGATATTTCAATGTTACTGTTTAAAAATTCTATAACTCTGACTCTGTACACTGTACCTACGGTAACTTATGAAAGCAGCAGAAGTTACTACTAAAACACCCTCAACCCAAATAAGTAGTGTTGCTGTCTAGAAGTGACAAGCTTTCCTCTCTATATTCTCCTAGCCTCAGTAGCCCTTCTCCATTCATTTGTCAACTTTTAATGGCACAGCATTTACAGTCATCCAAAAAACGAATCAGTGTGACACTACTGTAACTTAGACCACTTCCAGCCAAACGTAAGCAGTTCATGGGTCCTGATCTCATTACAGTTAGTCTTCATTAAGTACTACTGAAAGCAATTGAAGTTAAGTAAGCACGTTCTGCAAGAGGCAAAATCTCCTTTCGTTCAACCAGTACCAGGGAACCCCTGGCTCTCGGACATTCTCCATCTGGCCTACAGAGGCTTTGTCTCCCTCCTGCAGGCTCCGCACAGGCTTGGGAAGGGGAAAGGAAGGGGAATCCCCCTGAGCATGCCCCTCCCAGTTAGGAGAGCAAGCTGCACAGACAAGCTCATGCTCCGCCTTCCCTCTTCATGGAGGACATGGTGAGGCTGGAGAGCTCCAGCTGCAGCTTTGGCCAGGGTCACTTTGCCTTCGCCGCACCTTCCCCAACTGGAGAGGACATGGGATGAGTGAAATGCCAGCTGCAGCTCCAACCACTGTTTCATGTCAGGTACTCATGGCACTGGGGGCACAGCCGTGCTCCCTGACATCACCCGGCCTGCAGAGATCTGGGTTGGGAGGCATCTGGACCCCTGCTCCAACTCAGTTCCCATCCCCAGCATCAAACTATAATATCAGAAAAACTGCTTCTAATTGATCCAAATTGCAGTTTAAATGAGACCTCGAGGGAAGGCCTGTGCCACTTGCTTGTTCTCACCAGAGATCCAGGGCACTTACCTCTGGAGTTCAGTTACTTCAGGAGTGCACAACCTGAGGCCACTAGGGGAGCCCTGATTCTTCTACTGCCACCAAATTCCCTGCCATTTGTACCCTCTTTAATCCCTTTCCCAGAGATCCTCATATATATAGATCACTGGTGTGTGGGTGTGCATGTATGTCATGTGTGTCTACATGTGTGTCTACATGCAGCTCGCAGGGGCGTAAAGGTTGTGCACCCATTAATCACCTGCAAACACACTTAGCTGGATTGAGTCCTTTTAAGTCCTGCTAACACTGATGAGAATCAAGTATGGGCTTAAACCGTCTTAAATTTAGCTGGATTATGCTCATTTCCCCCCCAAAACTGAAAAGTACAACTGGACTTCCTCTTACCTCTGCAAACTGAGTGAATGCCTCTGTGGCATGCTGTTGAATCAACCAGTTTCTGTTGGCCAGCAAAGAAGCAAACAGACAGGACAACTTGGATAGAACCTGTACCTAACAAGTGGATAATGAAGTTATCATTTCTTTTTTAAGTCAATATATTCCCCATTTCCCTTATGTTCCTAGGAATCATAATTAGAAAGACAGCCCAGATATAGCTCTGGTGGACTATCAAAGGACTTTACTCTGTACCATCACCTGTACTATGTCTGTCATCTAGGATTTCTAAAAGGAACTTGGAATTCTCCTGATTAATGTACTCTGGACGTACTGGCCACTACTGAAAAATAATCTCTCAGTGACTTGGTATTACGGTCTTCATCTCATTATATCCTTTGTAAATAGCACTTACAGAAGGAAATAACAGACTAATGATCCAATGTATTTACCTGTAAATCTGGTGGAATAAAGCATTTCCCCATTGAAGAGAGAAAATCTAAAACTGCAGTGAGAACATGATCTGGGGGATTCAGCTGGAGGATGGATGTTTGTAGTGCAAGTACCTACAGGAAGAGAGAAATTTACATATCATCGAAGATGAAAAGAAATCTGTTACACTGAGAAGAGAGAATGTTCAAGATTGCCCATTAAGAAATCAGGATTCAACTGAAGGCTCACATATGGCTCCCTTTCCCCCATTTACAGCATGAACTCCTCCTGCCCTTGTAAACCATGGTGGCATTATATGTACACAGATGATAACCACTAGGGCTCTCTCTCTCTCTGGGGGGGGGGGGGGGGGAATCACTTCAGAATCCTCCTTGTTGGCTCTGATGCTTTTTCCAAACTAACTTTGACCAGTGAAATATTCTGCCATGGCACCCCACAAAAATCCACAGGGTGCTGGTGGCAGCAGCAGGAGCGCAGCCCACAACGGAGTTGGGGAAGTGAAAATGGCCTCTGGACCTTTCGCAGTGCCGACCACCCCTGCTTCAAAGACCCCACCCAGTTTTGTCAGCCGTTTGATGTATTCTTTTTTTTAAAAAAATAATTGGCCTTTATTAATATATAAAATATTATACATATTGTTATACACCACAATCATTATACACAATCAATTATATTAGTTACTCCACAAAAGCACCCAGCATAGCACCACATATAAACATCCAAGAATGAGTTTAATAAGTTTAGTATCAAACAGATTTAATTCTTATACCACACAAAAACATCAAAGAATGAGTTAAATTCACTAAATAGATTAAATAATTCTTAAGATCGAGTTTCATGTATCTTCCAAAACCAATGATTTATAAACTAGCAAAACAAGAATGTATGTTAATTTCTGTATCATGATTATTTTTCCAGTATTCTACGAAAGGTTTCCATTCCTCCATAAATTTGGGGATCTGTTGTCTGCCATCTCTCAATCTGACTACTTCACTGATTTTCAATAATTGTGCAATTTGCCAAACTTTTATAAACCATTCTTTAAATTCAATTGGTTTTCTATTTTTCCAGTTCTTGGCTATAGTCATCTTTGCCACTGTTACCAAATTTGATATCATTGGCTGATGAATTATTGGGACCTCAGATTGAAAAAGCTCTAATAACATTGTTTTAGGGTTAAGGGATAAGTTATATCCTGTTATTTTAAGAACTTCCCTCTCAACTTGTTTCCAAAAAACTTGGAACTTTTGGACACATCCACATATGCATATAATCAGCAGAATGCATGCGCACACCCACAAGCACGCACATCTGTGTTTAACACAGTCACACAACCGACACATGAAACAAGACATGGCAGACCCTAGATTTACCAAGAAGGTGGTGCCCGACCCTCCCTGTACCAAGCAGTCACGGAGAAAGTGCTGGAGGAGTTTGATTCCGATTGTGGGGACTTGGTGGAACCTCACATAGTTGACTAGGGAGTTAGTGTCAGCCACCCACTGTAAAAGCACCAGGGAGGCGCCATCTCCCAGTTAGTGGTGGTTCTCAAGCCATTTTTGAAAGCCCTGAGAGCTGTTACTGCCTGCTGCTGTGGCCAGACAGGCAGTAACAAAAAGCAAAGAAACACTGAAATGGCTTCCAATAGTGTTCCTTCCATTTTCCTCCCAGAAGCACTGTGACCGGAAGTAAAAAGGAGAGCTCTGGTAAAGCCATTCCATGAAGCAACAATTTAATTGCACCCGCTCTTATGTCTTCCCTCCCACTTCTCTCTGCTGGCATTTTCCATTTCTGAAGAATTTGGAGGTGGTTCTGGGAGTTCAAAATGTTACCAAATTGGTCAGAAAACACACACACACACCAAACCCTTCCAAATCTCCCAAGGAGGTTCCCCAGTTTTGGGACCGGTCTGGGGCAGTCCAAACCATGGTTATTTCCCTTTTTCAAAGATTTTGCACAGCCCTACTAACTATGCTTAATCTTCTTACTTATATTTTAAAAATTGCTTCATATTCTGGTTGGGTTAACAAGGTCAGAAAACCATGGTAGAGCTAACAATGGTTTACCAAGACCTATGGCCAATAACCAGGGTCAAGGCCAATAAAGGAAGGAGGGGGAAGAGGGAGCACAAAACTCAAGCCCACTCACAATTCTAACCATAGTTAAGAGATTAACACACATATGCAGGCCGTGCTCCTCCAAATAAAATTCCCACAACTTGAAGGCCCTTGAAATCATTCCTTTGTGTGGAAGGAGATTCCTTTTAAAACCCCTTCTTTCCTCCTGCCATTCTGTGATCATGTGTTAGAAGATGCAAGCTGCTATTTGTGAGTGCGCTACAAACCAGCTGTTACCTAATAATCTTATGAAGTACAGAAACACGAATTCTAACCCGTGTTAGTCTAAGATAGTCAGAGAACAGAAAATAGGAACACAATATTCTCATCCCATCACATCTTGTGTTTTCCCATTACCAGGTTCATTCTGTGGTAGAATAATGATGGGGAAATGCTTCTGTCATAAAACAGCAGTAATTGCTGGTTTTTTAAGCCTTCCCAGCACACAATTTCTTACCTGAATTAGCAATTGAGGCTCTAACATTGGGATGAAGAGCTGCAAAAGGCGAAGCATCAAACAAAAGGCCTGCTGAAGGCAGGGCAGGATGGAAACCTTCATTGAACAAAAAGAACATCATGGCTTCATACTACCCCCATCTCTAGATAAATAAACTAAAAGATTCCTGGAACTGCCTACATTCACATTAAATTTGGATCACTACAAACTGCTATATCCTAGCCCAGTTCTAATTGTCAGAGGAAGCCAAGAAAGAAAAGAAAAAGATGTTTGGCAACAACAGCTTCACATGTTATGGTTAGCAAAGGGTAACCCCCACCACCCCACACACAAGCAAATAAATTAGAGAAAATTCTCCATTCACTTGCATGGGAGAGAGAGAGAAACCAAAGGAAGAAAGAGAGAGACACAGAGATAGAGAAAGAGAGGCATCACTGAGAGAAAAGAGAAGCCAGAGAGAGAAAGTGTGCACATACACACACATTTCAAGCACAGAGAAGGGGGGTGGTGCTCCCAGTATTTTTGTGATTATTCACTCCAACCCCTCACCCCAGCAGTTAATTTGTAGCAGCGCCCAGCACACTGTTTCAAAATT
Source organism: Anniella stebbinsi (assembly GCA_029215795.1). Classification (NCBI taxonomy): domain Eukaryota; kingdom Metazoa; phylum Chordata; class Lepidosauria; order Squamata; family Anniellidae; genus Anniella; species Anniella stebbinsi. The sequence continues at coordinate 125,947,448 of JARDYH010000004.1, read as the reverse complement.
CCAAGTGTATTCCCGCAAGCCAAAAAAAGTTGCCTTAAGAGTAAATACTATAATTTATATGGCAAGCAAGGTGCTCTAATGCTCCTATTGTAACAAAAAACTTCAATCAAGTCTACTATTCATTCTCTCTTTCTCTCTCATAGATACACACACACCTATGGACATCTGTTTCCTCTTTCTGTAGCCCTCTTACTGGAGCAGACAAATGGTACCCGTCTATTCTAATATATCATATCTCTTATGAGGAAGGGAGGATAAGATGATGCAGCAACAAGTGGGGGGAAACAGAATTTCCTTACTTGTGAGGTATGTAGAACTACCAACAACTGGCCAACAACTCCAACAAGTGCTGTTCGCTGCCCCTCCTCCACCATCTCCCCAGCAGTTTGGCACGTGGACAGCAAGGCAGAAAGAGCAGTGTTCTAGCACAGTAAGGAAGAGATGTGAGGAGATAGGAACGCTTCATGAGCTGAACTCCAAAGAACAAAAATGTCCATGGCTTGGAGCTTTAATGGAACAGTTTTACAAGGTTAGACTCACAGAAGAAAACATTGTTAGCAGAAATGGACTGGGTTCGGACGACACAATAATCAACTGTTGATTAAATAGTCCACAGTAGACTAAATAGTCCACCGTCGACTATTATCAGGGCAAAACCACGCCATGATTGGTTATTTCCCTGAAATATCCAACGCAAATAATCAACGGTGTGCAGAGTTGATTATCTGCACAACCGTTGATTATTGTGTTATGTGGTGGGCTCCGTAAATTATTTCCCATGCCTACAGAGTCACGAAGCAAGAGCGGCAGAAAACCTTGCCGCTCTTGGCCAGTGGGGCTCTATAGGCAGGGGAAATAACCCCGTCCTGGGAAGCACTTCAGGAGCTGCCGATTGTGCTGTCCCTTGGTGGGGTGCCGCGATCGGTAGCTCCCTACAGGCTTCCTGGGACAGGCACATGATGTCCCTGGGTGGGGCACCGCCAATCGTGGCACCCCATGTGTTCCCAGGGACGTGCATGTATCTTGCCGCTGCTTGAAAGTGGCAGGAGCTCCTAGTGTCCCCGGTCACCAGCCACCAGTACTTTGCAGCAAATGGAGGGCGGGGTGTAGGAGGAGTGAGTGCATCCTCCTGAATTCTGCCCCCCATTCGTGATTTGTTGCTAAGCCAAGTGTCTCCGCCCTCGGCCTCACAACAAATGGGGAAGGAAGCATTGCGGAGGGATACCATCCCGACTGGGGATGACATCACTCTGCAACACCTCCTTCCTCGGTGGGCCATAGCAACAAGGAGTGGGGCAGCTATAGCAACAAGGACTGGGGTGGACCCGTGTTGCTATGGCCCCGCCAAAAGGAGGCAGTGGGGTGGAGCAATCTCCTTTCTTGTCAAGAGAGGAGATTGCTCCGTCGCTTCTTGCTGCGATGGATGTGGCGAAAGACGCAACGCAGATGTCACCGTAGAAAGGAGGAGGCGGCGGAAGGATCTCCTCTCCTGACAGGAGAGATTGCTCCGCCGCTTGTTGCTATGGCAGTGGACGCAACGTGTCTTTCATTATGGTGGCCGCCGTAGCAAGGTGGCGGAGCGATCTCATCTCCTGTCAGGAGATGAAATAGCTCCGCTGCCTTCTTCTAGCAATGGCAACATCCGTGGCGCGTCTTTTGTCATGGCCATTGCTGTAGCAGGAAGGAGGTGTGCTGCATCTCCCCCCCGCCTCTCCCCACAGAATAGCAGCACCCCAATATGGTGAGCGGGAACCAGCGCCGCCAATTCAGTGGGGAGGGCGGAGGGGGGGGAGAGCAATAGCCAAACCTGTCTTTATAGCCTATTCCACAAATAACGATTAGCATGTCACCCAAGTGTGACATACTAATAGTCATCCATGGAGTAGACTATTCATACAGGTTTGGCTATTGTGTCGTCTGAACGCACCATGGTCTCATGCACATTCAGGTTCCTTTCAGCAACCACAAGGGATAGGGAAGGGGAGTGAACTCTCTTTTTTAAGTGAAAGTTCTGGATCTCAGGATTCTGGAGTTCTGCATCCTTTACACCGATGACCATGCAGATTCCTAGAACTGCCACAAGAAGTTATAGATTAAGCCCCACTTCTTTGTAAAATGAATCAATACTTCAATGAAGACTACGCTCAATATAATTAGAACAGAAATCCAGAAAGCTAGGCTCTTACTTGTAGGGATCCTCAAACAGAGATGCAATAGGACCAAATAGGAAAGGAGAACCTTCACCTGAGTTTTTAGTACACAAGCCTTTGCTTACCACCTGTGGAAGTTCCTCCATTGACCTTTCGCTGCTCAGCCACTCCTGACATTGTGCAAGTCCTGCCACAAAAAGCTCATGAGCAACTTGCTGCCTGAGCAAAGGTATCAAAGCCTGGAGAGAAAGATGCTGCCACAATAGGAGGTACTCTGTACCTTTAGGAGGAAAGTTTTGGATAAATTTCACCTGCAAGATTACAACATTAGAAAGAACATGAGAGAACTCAATGCGAAAATTCCATAAACATTACTGTTTGGGAATGAAAAGTTAAATAATTGAGATATAATGAGAGGTCAAGCTTGGGGAAAGTTCATTCTCCTTCTCAAATAATAAAAAAAACAGGGCCAATTGTTTTTGGTGGGTTGGGGGGAAATGGGTTGGGGGGAAACAATCTACATAGGTGCAGCCTGGCTTCAGCCCCTCGCCTCCTATGACAGACAACTAACCATACCAATAATCATAAAATGTGTCAACACTGACAATAGAACAGATGGGTACACAGCTTCAATTAGTAGTGAGACACATCTATGAGAGACTTACCTGCAGAAAACCTCTGCACAGTGATTCTCTAGATTCATGTTCAAACATTATGGCTTTCATAAAATGCTTTCGCAGAGCAGGAGCTTGCATGCTGTTTACTATGTGGAGAGACTCTCCATGCCAGTGCAGCAAGTTCAGCATAGCCTTTGGTACCGAGACTCTCCATGTGGTAAGTCTCATTTAACTGCACAAAATTGATAGCAGCTATCCTAGAGAAATATTTTGACCACGTAAGAACATAAGAGGAGCCATACTGGATCAGACCAAGGGTCCATCTAGTCCAGCATTCTGTTCACACAATGCCCAAACAACTGCTCATGGGAAACCCAAAAGCAAGATATGAGTGCAACAACACCCTCCTCTGAGAACTCTGTTACACGCACCTTTCTCTGGTATGTGTAATATCTGAATTGGGTCTGGAACTTTATTCCAGATGTAAATGAGAGGGCTTGTAGAACATATGACTATTTTCTCATTAAAAAGAAAGGAAATATTTGGTAAGCCTAATTTTCCATTCTCACTGAGAGAAAGAAGTAAGTCTGAGGAGGGACGTTCAAGAACACTAACATCCTAGGATGAGAAGATGCCTCTCACCTCTATCTCCCATAGCATCAAAATGTTGAATGTCTTTATGATAGGATGAGACTACAGGATGGACTTTTCTGAAACTTCTGGGGATACATCTCCATTTAATACACTTATTGGCCCGGGTCGCATATCATGGCAACAATTCCTAAGTTGTTTAACCCAGGAATTGTGTGGATGAGCTGAGCATGCAAGCTGTGTGCAAGCCATTTACACTTTTAATCAACAACCCAGGAATGGCCCATGGGTTGTTTCTGGATTTGCACATCATGAAATAACCCAGGAGCTGGATTGTTAATTAAAAGCAGAAATGGCTCGCATGCACCACTTGTCCCTGGAAATTCTTGGGTTAAACAAACCAAGAATCGTGTCATGACTTGTAAACCAGGTCTCTGTTAGAAGCAAAAGCCAGCCTTCATACTGCTGATATTAACATATAAGGCATTAAACATATTGGACCAGGATACCTGAACAACCACCCCAATCTCTGTAGCAATTTTCCTAGATGGCCATGACATCATTGGAGGCCCTACTTCAGGTTTCCCCACTTCCTGAAGTAAGCTACTACACATGGGGCCTTTTTAGTGATGGCACGGTGCCCATGGAACTCCTTCCACAGGGAAGCAGCCTCCCTTCTTCCCTCTTCCAAAACAGAAGTAAATCCTCTACTTTATATGAAAGTCTCCAAGGGAAGATAGTTGGTCATGCACTGCTGCTAGCTGGTAACTATTTTCTATATGATCTTTTTTCTCTTTTTATACTGTTTTATTGTACTTTTAAAATACTTTTTATTGTAATTCTATGATGGATTAACATTAAGTTTTATTGTTAGGCAGCCTGGATTCCAGAAAGCAGTAGAAGAACTTATACACATATTAAACAAAACATTTCATCCATTCCCCATGATGAGAACACACAAAACCTAAACTGAAATAATAAACAAGTGTGCCCCTGCCACTCCGTCTCACCACTTTACACTGGCTCTCCTCAACTGGAACTGCCCCCTGCCAATTAACAGCTCAAGGCTGAAGAATGCAACCAAAATATTTATAGGCTGGGACAGAGAGGAGAGGCTAGAGCCGGACTTGCCTGGTGATCAGCAGCCATCAGGAAGAGCAGACGTCTTAACAGGACCCCTAGCAGAGAGACTTGGTAACACTCCGCAGGACAGGCTTTTATCTGAATCAGGGTAATAAACAATGAGCAAACTAGAACTAATCATATACGCAGCCCAATATTAAACAGCAACATATCCAAGATCACAATTGCATTCTTAACATTGTTGATTCACCACTATGGTTATAGAGTTGTCTGTTCAGCCTAACCCCATCTGTACCAATCTACATCTGTCTCACACATACTATGTTAGAGTACCCTGCATCACATGCATTATCTTATTTGTACAAGCGGAATTCCCCAAAGAATCCCACATTAGAGGTGCCTAAAGAAGGCAAGGAATAGTTTGATAAGATCATCCATTCAAAGGAAGGGGGAAATGCCAGTTGTTAGATAACCAAACATAAAGAAAAGCTTTCCAAAATGAAACACAGCCCAACAAAATGAACACCTCTAGAAGGAGGAGTGGGAATTTCATCCGGGTGACGGCATCCATTGCACGCGCCACCATTCCTTAAGGAAGAGCGGGTGGGGCAGGAGCATTGGATGCTGCAGCCCGAGGGTGCTCTGTGCAACTTTGGGAAGTAGCACCCAACAGTGCATCGTTCATTAACTTTTTCACTGTGTTTGTCTATTCCTTCTACTAGATTATAAAGCAAAGACTTAACGCTTAATGAACATGCATGGCAGGAGGACCCTGAGAGGGAAGAACAGAATTTGTCTTGTTTTGTACAAGAAACTTTTCCAAAGGTTTAGGAGCCTTGGGGTCAGAATCTATGTAGGCTTCATTCAGTGCTACGCCAGTTACATTTTCTGCTCTGCTCAAATATATGTCTGCTTATAAACAAAATCATCTTCTGCTTACCAAATGCGCTATTACAAATGCATGATGAGCACATAGGTCTGCTGTCCCAAACCTGGAAGATGAGAGAGAGCAAGATTAGTAAGCGAGTCAAGTAGATCTCCTCCTGCTCTGCTAGTCTTTGTGGATCTTGAACTGGGAAGACCTGTGTTCAAGTCGTTTATTCTTGAAGCTCATTAGCTGGCATGCTATTAAGAGGGAACATAGCAGCTCAGGCCTTTGCTGCAGCTGTCCATCCTTCAGTACACTGTCACCTTACCGGGCAAGGAAGCACCAAGCATCCATAGCCAAGAGAGCAGTCATCATGTTAGAACCAAGTACAGCCTCCAGCAGGGAGCATTCCTAAGAAAAAACAAACACATACACAAGCAAAATGTTGCTTAAGAAGAACTCAAGACTGCTTTTTACTGTCTTAAGAGAACACAGACAGACTTTCAAATGAGTCAAGCAAAAAAAAGAAAAGAAACCAACAGGGTCAAGCTGTGCAAAGAAACCACAATGTCCTATTTGGAAACTAGAGTTCCAGCCATGCATAACAAGCTACTATCAAAAGTACACTGCAGTGTAAAATCTATCGCTCCAGAGAAAGTTTGGCCTAAGCAAGGCTCTTCATACTGGATTCTAATCTAGGGGAAGTGTGAGCACAAGGATCTGGCACAGAAGGGGGCAGTTCCTAGATTCCATGATCCCATTGAGCCTTCACTTACTGCTGTTTGCACACAAGGTCAATTCAGACATGACATTTTGGTAGTTAGCAGTGTTTGTCAGGTCCATGCACCCCAGAAAATAGTGTGAATGATCGGTTTGAATGATCAGATGATCTGATTCATTCCATTCAGAGTCTCTTCTAGAACTCCAGATTTTATAGGTATGTTGACAGGTCAAATCCAGTTTATGCTGTGCAGTACATTTAATCCAAGAAGCTAGAGATAGCAATAATTTATCTGCAAATAGGACTGACCCCAACACCAATTCAAGGGTCTCTGAACTCTGAAGGTACTTAAAAACTGATACCAGAATCTAACACATTTGAACTTTTCAGCTAAGGTCACAGGACAACCACTCAGATCTGGGCTGTGGGAGGATATACGGGGGAAGGGGAATCTGTTCCATCAGTAGTTTCCCTCTTGCTTGTGAACCAAACCATTAGAGACAACCCAATGAACATTGCACATGATCTATTTTTAATGGTCAATGTTACTTGATAATGCTGCTAATTCCTACATATGCATCACTAAGGAATGACCCTGCCTTGACAGCACTGCATTCCTGCTAAATCCCATGGTTTCACTGCTGCGGGATGGAGATAGTGCGGGCTTTCCGGCAGCCATTCGGCTCGCCAGGCACACCCCCGCCCAGCTTTCAGACACCAATCAGGGGTCGCCATCTGTCCTGGAACACCCCCACCTTGAAGCTGGTGCAAGGTCAGATGGCGGAAGGGCTGTGGTGACCTCGCTTCAGCAGTAAAAGTCGGGGTAAGTGCCCAACTTATTATATACGCAGCTTTGCAGGAAAGCCCCGCAGTGGCTGCGAATTGGCAACTGCGTCATATAACCAATGCAGCACTGATTCACAGCCACTGTGGTCTCATGAACTGAAAGCCTGGTTTAAAAGTTTCAAAATCCACCAGTTGTTGCAAATCAGCAGATCAGTCTTGGCACGTAATATTCCTCCTCCTTACCAGAAGATGGAAATGTGATTCAGAAATGGATGTGATAAAGGTACACAAGTGGACGCAAGCATAGTGGTAAAAGGTGACAGGACCCTCAACTTGCCCTGTCCCCATTGTTCCTGGCAAAAAGGGCAGGGAAAGCTCGCCAGAGCACTGCTGAAGACTGAGGAGCAGAGCTGCAAACAAGGGCACCCTGCAAACAAATGGAGAACAGCAGGTTTACTTCCTTAGTACCAAATGATCCTTGGAGTCATCTCTCAAGCAATACTAAAATTAATAAGGACTGTGCAGCACTAAGCACTGCTTGGTAGATAATATGCTATTAACTACTAGATTGCCAGAAAAAGGATGCTGCAAGCAGTGGTATACACTAAATAAAAATCGGCATCTTGTAGATTCACTAAATCCAGACATCCTTCCTTCAATAGATCAAAACACATTTTCTTTATGAAGCATATTCAAGGTACCACAGGGACTTGCCTTGTCAACAGAGCATGTTGAGTCAAATAAGCCCCTACCTGTTAACACAGACTCACTGCAGCAGCAAGGATTTACCTGGGAATCTCTTCTGGGAACAGGCTTCCTGTATTCCAAAGAGCCTGCACATCCTGAGGTTGGGATGGCAACATGCCCATGACAGAAAGAAGAAGGCGACATTGTGGAAAGTGCAGCTCAGAAGGCAGATCTGAAGTCAATTTTTTAAAAGTGTTAAACCTTTTTAAAAAAGCTTTCATTTGTACGGAGCAGTCATGTCATGCTCCGATAGTCCAAACAAATCTCGAATTCTACAACCATGCATTTACAATTCCAGAAATCCTAGAGTTTAGATTCTAAAGCACCATAACACAATAGGGTATCACATTAAAAAAAATATTAAAAAAAATAGCTGGGAAAGAACAAAAAAGAAATGGAAAAAGGAATGTAGTAGCAGTCCACAAGAGCCCATACCAAGGACACCATGACAACTGCCCCTCCGTGTTCTGGTGAATGTCCTTCCCTTTCCTCTCTGACTCAAGTGAAATGTGAAAATATAGGAAACTGGGCTTTTATGTTGTATTTTAAATTATGTTTTTATACTGTCATTGTTTTGTATTTTGAACGGTTTTGAATGGTTTTAATTTTTGTAAACCACCCAGAGAGCTTTGGCTGTTGGGCGGTATAGAAATGCAGTAAAAAATAAAAAGTCATGCTAAAAGGTATTTCAGAAGAACATGGAACCAATGATCTTACCTTTGTTAATTGGAGCCAACAGGGCTTCCAGACTAAAATAAAAGGGGGAACATGCAAGCTAAGTTTGATTTCTTTTTTCTTCTTTTTGATCCACAAGTCACAGGTCAGATTTGAACTAATACTATAAATTCTAATGTTTCAAACTGTTAGCCTGAACTGAGACTAAATACCAAAATAAATAAATAAAAATAGAAGCATGAATGAGGAAAATATTCATCCATGGCAGGGTTGTATTTTTCTCTTTGTCAGGGCAGGGTTGTATTTTTCTCTTTGTCAGGGTTCCTACCTCAGACTAATAGTTTTAGAAAACCAAGAGCAAGCATTTTGAAATGGAGCAATTCTTAATAAGATCATTTACCTGGTCATTCAAACAGCAAACATTGCACTACAGGTGGCAGGACAGACTTCAAGCATCTCTACATTAAGGGAAATTGTGTTGCTTACCCTGAACTTTTGTGCTTCCTGGTTCTTTGTTATGGGCTGCATTACACAGGCAGAGATGGCCGACCATGTGCTTGAATTGAATACTTCCCCTCCTTTCACTTATATTGAGACAGTGCCATCTAGTTATCCCACTTTTCCCAAGATATTAGCACTTTAAAAGTGGTTTTTTTCATACTGGGATTTCAAGGGTATACTGTGGGAGACAGCCTGGTCATTGACGACATCATACAATGGACCCAAAAACTTTCAATTAGCAAACTATAATTCCCCGTTCGTAGGTTGTTAGCATGACATCCAAACCTCAACAGTCTGGGTTTCTTGGGCGTTAAACAATCTAGAGTTAACATACAATTTGTTCTTGGGTTAAACTCTGGGTTGTTTAAACGTTAAACAACCCCGTGTCCTACAACTTACAAAAGCGCAATCATAGGTTAAGTGAAAGCGGAAATGAGGAGCACACTGGAGGCAATGCAACTCACTCATTTGGGCTTGCCCACAAGTTAGCATTGCATGCAAACTGCATCAATATGTAAAAGTACATAATATCTGAGTTTTTAATAAAAATATATAATTTTGTGTAGAAAAAATAGATCAAGCTTAACAATTAGAAAGAAAAACAGTCTAAAGCTATGAAATGAATAACAGATTAAAGTAATAAATAGCCAGGTATTTATTTAGATAGGTAACTTTTGAGTTTATCAGTCTGATTATACCAATATCTATTTTGAAAATTCATATAACATTATTGCAATGAGATTGTTCTACACAGCTGGCTAGTAGAAGAAAATGATTATCAAGGGCAGACAGAGGCTCAGTTCAGACAACACAATAACCAACGGTGGTTTAAGTAGTCAAACATTGCTTAAATTGCCAAAATTGACAATTGTGTTGTCTGTCGGGCAAAAACCATCCCACAGTTGACTATTTTCCCAAAATAACCAACAGAGATAACCAACGCTTTGCAGAGTTGACTATTCGCACAACCGTGGGTTAGTGTGTTGTCTGTCAGCCTCCGTGGACTATTTCAGTGCATTGAGTTGACTATTTTGACTAGCTACAGAGTCCCCGGGCAAGAGTGGCCGAAACCACGTTGGCCGTTCTGCTACAGTCACCAGAACTCGATTCCAAAATCTGCCTAGCCATAGATGATGATCGCATCCTTATCCAGCCCTCGTGCTCACGAAATGAACGGCTTCTGACAGGCGCCCATGTGCTCTGCTGCCTCCCCCCCCCGGTCTGGGACGCGGGAAGGGGCCCCATTGCCAGACAAGCGCTATTTCACTAAACTTCCCGGCAGCAATCAGAGTGGGAGGTCCACCCACTGCTGCGAAGGAGCCAATGGGGTATGAGCTTGGCGATGGCGGCAGCCATGGATTTCAGCCCGTGATGGCTGCTGGGATACCACTGGGAGGACTGAGGGAGGAGAGAGGGCGGGGAGAGGGGCAGGGGCTGTGCCAGTCAAGTGCAGCATTGACTATTAATCCACTTGACGCGAGCCTCAAACGCTCCACAGGGGCATGGCAACATGTCCTGTGGGGAGTAGCCATTCGTGGAGTTGGCTATTCCCCCTACGCTGACTAACGTGTCATCTGAACGCAGCCAGAGTGTGAGCCCCTAGTAGCAGTTATTCACTTCTCTGATGCAAGGGAATGCAGTGCAGGGCCTTTCAGCTTACCTACAGTTTTACTTAATACCACTTCTAGGAAAGGTCTAAAGCAGAGTAGTTGCAGGAGGAGGGAATCCAGCACCACTAGGAATCCCCTTGCTATTTCATCCTGATGAGCCTCAGAAATCACTGGAGCATGAACACTTGGAGGAAACTTGCTGCCAAGAAAGAATACAAAATGCTTCATTACTGCTTGCATTCTGAAAAACACTACGGATGAATTCCTAAGATTAAAAACAGCATAAACTAGAGCACTGTGCTATTAGATCCAGCATTGTCAGTAGAGGCTCAAGGCTGCGGACCCAATTTCAACATCTCCCTGGACAGAGATACCCTGGCTGCAGGTATCCATGTAGTGGTATTTATATTGCTTAATTATAAAGTACTGTATTTGAGGCTAACTTCGACAACTCTTTGGAAACTAGCTATAAAGACTAATCTCTTCCGGCAGGCATATCCAGTGGAATTTCAGAATGCTTTTAGGATGTTTTATTGCTATTTTAATCATGTGTACCATGTTTTTAATCAGTTTTATGTATTTTATCATATTTTACATTTACTGCTGTTCCCCGCCTCGATCCAAATGGAGGGGCAGGTAAGAAATAATTTTTTTATTATTATTATTATTATTACATTCAGCGCAAAATACAGCAGCATGATTATTAAATGGGACTGGATGTACAAACACATATTGCTAGTTGTTAAACAGTTACACAGGCTTTTGGTCCTTTTCTAGCCACAATCCAAAGTGCTGGTTTTGACCTACTGAACCCTAAATGGCTTGAGACCAGGTTATTTGGAGGACCACCCATTCCCGCATGAACCTGCCTGTGCGTTAAGGACAACCGTTAAGGTGTTGCTCTGGGTCCCGCCACCTTCTGAGGTGAGGTGGGTGATGACAGAAACAGCTTTTTTTTGTCATGGCATCTTCTCTGAAATCCCCTCTCCCAACAGGTGGGCATCATTGTTTTCTTTTTGACACCAAGTAAAAACCTTTCCATTTACCCAGGCCTTTTAAGCGTCTAAGGTTTTATGCTGGCATTTTACCTTATTTATTTTTTTAGCTCTGCTGTATTTTGTTTTGTTGAGGTTTTTATTATTGCTTTTAAACAGCGAATTTATTCTTTTATTCTGAGCTACTCTGATAACATTCCTGAAGAGGCTTATTAAGTGTTTCCTAAAGTATTTTAAGATGTGCTGGTTTCACTGAGGTATTACATAAAAGAAAGCCTTTGGCTATCTATAAAAACACACATTTTTCTTTAAGTCTGAGCAAATGTTAAAGTCCAGGAAAAATAAAACACATGTTTTTTAATTTTTTAATTTGTTTATACCATGCTTTTTGATCTTAAAAATGCCCCCTAAGCAACTTATACTAAAATCCAAATTAACAGTTTCACAACTGAAAGAAAAAGAAAAAAAAACACCAACCCCCCAAAAAAACAATATCAAGTAAAACTAAGAGCAAACAGAATAACAAAAAATATAAATCAACTAACAGTAGGAGAAAAGAAACAAAATAAAAACTCAGATAAAATAAAAAAATCTTCATAGCTCTGTGAAAGACAATGGAATGTGGAGCAAGGCCTGAAATATTAAACTCTATGACTGAGCAGGCTTCAAATTGTTTATGAATTTAAAGGTAACAACCAGCAGTTTGAATTTCACCCAAAAGTAAATGGGAAGCCTGGGCAAGTGGCACAAGAACAGAGTACCATGCTCCACAAAACCAACTCTAAAGATTACTCTGGTCACTACATTTGGTGCCAGTGGAAGCTTCTGAATGCTTTCGAAAGGTAGCCGCAGGTAGAGCACATGGCTGACCATCAGCCCTCCTGTCTTTTCTGGATTGAGTCTCAGTGTATTAGTCCAAATCCAATCCATCACTGCACTCAGATATTTATTCAGAACCTTCGTTGCCTCCTCAGTATAAGATGAAATGGAGAGATAAGAAATGATCATCACCACATATTTGTGACACCCATTCCTCAGACATCCTCTACAAGTATTTTGTGTATATGTTCAACAATGTGCAAAGATAGAGAAGGTCAATGAATAGAGAATTTGGGGAGATGGAGTAGATCCGAACAAAGAGGACGCGTCTGGATAAACATGCAAGGGATAGAAGAGGGGAATAGAACGTGAAACCAACAGTGAACAGAACACAGTCATTCAGTCCTGATTTCTGAGTAAACTTCTGCTGCATGTATCCTCCATTGTAGAAGGAACATACTAGCATGTAGCATGTAGCAGGAACATACTAGCATACTAGCAGCAGGATGTAAAAGAGTCCCCATTTGGGAATAGTTTGTTTCTGTACCTGCAGTGGTTGAAATTGCCTAAATTCTATTTTTTAAAGAACATTTTTAAAAGAACAGCTGGGAAGAATTTACTCCAGTCAGCCAAGACTAGGCTGACAACCGTTACCCAGAGGACCTTCTCTTCTGCTGCTCCCAGACTGTGGAATGGCCTGCTGGGAGAGATTCGTCAACTTAACAATCTTTTTGACTTTAAGAAAGCCATAAAAACCGATCTCTTCCGGCAGGCCTACCTAGTTGAATTTTAAGAGTTTTACTGTTATTTTAATAATGTATTAGTTTTATATGTTTTAATCAGTTTTATGTATTTGTATTTGATGTTGTTCCCCGCCTCAATCCAGAGGGAGAGGCAAGTAAGAAATATATTATTATTATTATTATTATTATTATTATTATTATTATTATTCTATAAACTGAAATAGTTAACCATTCAAAAATCCATGTGCATACTTTCAAAATGTTGTTGGTTGAAGAAGAAAACTAACCAGAAGAATAAACAATCTTATTAATACAATTTAATATGCCTGTTTGGTGATTCTGGTACACATCGCGACAAAAATATGATGAACAGTTGGAGCTGGTTCATCTTCACGAGTTTATTCTGCTTCACAAGTTCATGACCAATTTATCAATCCACCTTTTTGATGAAAATTAATCTAAAAACAGTTCTGGATAATTTTAGTGTGTACCTACTTTCTAATGAACCCTACATCTCTGAATATGTATTACGGTTATATTAAACAAGAATGTACTTCTGCTAAAAAATGATTAAATAGAATCTTCCTTGTTAGTGATTTAAACTGAGTCTTCATAAAAGTGATTTAAATCAAATTGACCCTAGGTCAAAGGGTTGAACCGCAGTCTCCAACACCACTTTCTGGGATTTGCCCAGCAGGTACGACTGTAACCAACAGGACGTAGTGCCCACAAGCTCCATCCCAGAAAGATACCAAAGTCAATCATATCAAAAACCACAGAGAGATCCAGTAGCACCTACAGGGATGTACTCCCTCTGTCCAACTTCCAGTGCAGATCATACTTCAAGGCAACCTAGGAAGTGTCAGTCCCCAAACCAGGCCTAAACTCAGATTGGAAATGATCCAAATAATCATTTTTACTGACCTGTATATTTCAAGATATGTTTGATGAAGCTGAGGGCAGGAATCCACCAGGAAAGAAGTGAACTCCTGTAAAGCCAACAATGTCAAATACTATTTTAATTTAAAATTCAAAACAGGATAAGACTAGGGCTGATGCCCCCAAGGGGAGGGGGGAAAACACCCTCAGCGATTCTATGAGTCAGATGATGTTTCTGGGAAGCAATCAAATCATTTAATTTCAAATTGGAACAAAAGATTTAGAGATGAGAAAGGGAGAGGATGTTCACTAACTGAGACATGGGGAACTGTCTTTTATTCATTGCAGACTTACAAGCCGGAAACGTAGCCATGTTGAGACATGACTTTGGGTACAGACATCGCATGGCTTCACTACGGTCAAGAAGAATACCAACGTTAATACCGCCTTGTTTTTAAGCACTAGCCTGGTCACCATAGGTTAGCAGGAATTGCACGCAGGCAAGTGAATGGACTTCCATATAGGCAAGCAAATAGCTGGCAGGGGAAGGAAAGAGCATCCCATCCCTCCCCAGTGCCTAACATAGAAACCAAGCGCTGTGCTAGAAGAGGGAATCCCTGCCCTCAATGCCCAACACAGCTCTCCACCCCTCCTTTGCCAGCCCCCAGCAGACTAGCAAAAGGTTTTGCAGGCGAGCAACTTTTGGGGACTTATTTGCCAAACTGTATCAACAGATAGATTGCATAGTTCTTCTCCCCCACCCACCCCCACCCAAATTACCTTGGTGTAGTGTGCCAGGGAATTGGCAAAGAATCTACACAGTTTGATTGTCCTTTGGAACAACTTGTAATCAATGCTCTCCTATCCAAAATGGAAGAAATAGCAAAGTCAAACGGACAGCATTAAACCATGTTTTAGAAAACGTCTTCCTGCGCTTCTATGTGCATAATGGAAATTCAACATGATCAAGAGATGGAATAGAAGGGGGGGACTATTTATGTATGAAAGTTATGGTATAGCTGCTAATATATTTTTTTAAAGATGCCTTTATATATTATACATGCACTTAGAAATTCTCAAACCTCAAAACAGTGAACTTGACTTTATTGTTTTACTTGTCTTCTGTTTTCTGTTCCATCCACCACCATATTTTCAGGTATCTTATGACCTGCATTACAGATTCAACATCTCTATGCCAGGGGTTTCTTTACCGCATGGTGTTCAATCCATGAATCTCCTCCATTGTGGCTCTATCAAATTTTCCCATCAAGCTCTGGCTAATTCAATGCATCAGAGAACAATAAGTTTGCTCCTAAAAGCAGTGTAGTCCCATTAAAGTGAGTAAACACAACGCTTGCCCAGGCCGTTGTGGGGGCAACTATTACATATCCCGAGGGAAAGCCATGAAGAGGATTTTACCCATCCTCACCATATACTTTTTTTAAAAAATGTAAAAGGAAAGCTACGATTCCCATGATTCTAACAGTAGCTTACACACTGCCCAAAGGCCCGAAGACTTATCCATGTGGCCTTGTGTAATACACATGTATGCCTAATGTTTTCAATTATCACCCCTTGCAAATTTAATTACAGGACTTTTAGAAACCAACTTCTTCTCAAAATCAACATACCTATAAATCAGGTGTGAGCAACTTGTGGCCCTCCAAATGTTTTTGGACTACGACTCCCAGCATCTCTAATCACTGGCTGTGTTGGCTAAGACTGACAACAGCGGTAGGTCAAAGCATCTTGAGGGCCACAAGTGGCCTTAGCCCTTACTGTAAGTCATAAACTATTCACCTGTGTTCCAGACCGTTTCATCTGCACGGCCAGCTGCAAACAAGACTGGAAAGAAAACATGATGTCCTCACAAAGGCCACTGAAGATATCAGAATGTTTCAAACTGTTCTTTAGCAGGGATTTGTGCTTGAGACTTTGCCTAATAAGGACAAATATTTGCCAAATTGTAAATGATCAAAAGGTTATTAGAACCACCGCCTCTCCTTCAATCCCTCTTAGTGAATGCAAGTTGTGAGTGACAACAGAAATGGAACCAAAACAGGGCCACTGAGAAAGAAGTGGAAGGTATCTGCATGTTCAGGGGAATCCTAAGGCTTGCAGAAGTGCAGAATATATATTTTTAAAAGCCAGAGGGGGCAACCATCCCCAGTCAAATGATGACTGCTCAAGCTCACATGATCAGTAGCCATGGAATGTTGAATGTCTGTTTGAAAAGAAAAGTAGAAAACTGAGTCAGCAGCACTCACGTTAGAAGGTGAGGATGCACGGCAACATTTTGTTGCAGGTCCCGCTTGTTTTGGCCTACTGAGCATAACTGATCTACCCTAGACTCAAGAGTTTTCCAAGTTCACAATCAGAGATGTGCTCTTTTTCTTACCACTCTACAAGCAGACTTCGAATTTTACTAAATACAGGAATAATTACATGAATAGATGTATGCACAGGCCTGAAAGAAACCAAAGACAATTTAGCAATAGGTCTTACAATTCCGGCCTAACTCCCTACATTATGCTTACATACTGAAACATAAAACAGGAGCTGAATACTCAGAGACTAGATAGTAATGTTTAAATTCCAAATGAAAATGAGTTGATTAAGATGTTAAGGAATGAGCATTACAGGATGAGTCTCAGTGCGACTTTCGCTTAGGCCTGGTTCAGTGTGGATTAACTGGCAATCCATGAGTGATGTCTAGCCAGAAGAACTGGCCAAGTATTCCTTTCACGCCCTCCTCTTAGTAGGCTGAAAGAGGAGGTTCAAGTAGCAGGCCTAAGCTTCACACAAAGGAAGGAAAAATAAGGCGAGAGATGAGAATCTATCATAATTCCAAGCCCTCCCACTGATGTGCGACAATAAAGACATCCACTGTGTCTTTATTCAACAAATAAACATCACACCTCACACCCCTCCAACAGAGGCTGAGTTCCCACAAGTTGCGGGGGTGGGGGTGGGGATGGTCTCTGAGCCATCAGCTTTCTTGCCAATAAGCTCCTGGGAAGATTCGTCCTTGACTTGTCTTGGAGAATCTCCTTCCCTGCCTTCTGTGTTGGCTGGTAAATTTCTGGTCCTGCATCTTCTTCTGATTCTGAGTCTGCTTTAAATTCAAGAATTTCATCTGTGCTCAACAGTAGGTCAGACCAACTATTCGTAAAAGAGTGCCTATATGATTTGTTTAGAATTTTAGATAATATAAAAGATAACATCAATAGTCTGAAAATGTACCTGATTATGAACTTCCATGTATTTGCATGAAGGGCATGATCTATGCTTGAAATAGCAGAGCAGATCTCCAGCACAGTGTGAATCACTGTGGAGGAAAAAAGTACAAAAATAAATGCAAGATAAATTCACCATCTAACACAGCAAACAACATTTACTATATTCAGTAACCTGAATATTATTTCCCATAAGTTCACAATAGTAATTAACTAATGGAACACATAAGGGGGAAAATCATTTTCAATTACTTCCATCTGTATGTGATCCTGAATTTGAGGAGGGGGTACCCATATGCCCTGGCATAATACATGTAGGCTTCTTTGAACTGATGAGTCATATCGATTTCCACAAAAGGAAATGGATGTGTGGTGGGAGTTTTCACGTTTTGGGGACTAATATCAGTAAAGAGTGGCCTGTTTTAAGATGCATCTTTTGTATACACACCTGATACCATAATTGCTATACTATCTTCAGGATTACAGGAGTTCACAGATACCATATCAAGCAGCTCCATAAGCTGCTTTTGCAAGGTATAGGCTTCCTTAAACAGAGACTGGAGTAAATCAGAAAACAAGTGAAGACACTCACTGTACAATGAGTCACTGTTCTGTAGCAAAATAGAAAATCAGAGATAAAATGCACATATTATACAGATCCGCTGTGGATGCAGATTAAGGAAATAAAAAATATACCAACTAATCTATAACTCAGGTTATTTCTCCATTCATAGTATTTGTAGTTGCAAAGCATAAGTTGCTAAATATTCACAAACTTTAAAAACAAAATCCTGCCATGAAATTAGCGCAAATCTCCGTTTTATTGCCATGCCATGAATTTTACTTAACTTCTGCAGTCCCCCAAACAAAAAGCCTACAATGTTTTATTATCTGCTAGATCATGAATATTAAACACCTATTGTGTGATTAAACTCACTAACCTTGCAATGTATAAATGTGTTCTTGATTACATGAAGAATGGAGGAGGGAAGACTGTGTACATGTTCTAAGGGCACAGTCTCCTGCATAGTACAGATGTGTCGCACACACCCTGTTAATAATTCCAACACATGTACCAGTGCCTACAATGGAAGATATGTGATTAATAAAAATAACAACAGAGATTATAGAAAAAGCAATTCAACCCAAGTCTGAAATCTTAAAAGAAACCTTAAAGAAACTTATCCATTTGCTAAACTATTTTCTGACTTCAAGGAAAAAAGGAAAGTTTGCAGACCTATTCGTACAATTCTTTCAGCCATGGAAGCTGAGATTTTTAGTCAACTTTTAATGATGATGGTATGGGACAGACACCATACTAGAGCCATCACTTGCCATCTGCCATGTGCTGAATAGAGCCCAAATTGTGCGTATCAACCTGCTGTTGTGCACATGAGCTGTTCCACTCACATTACTCCTAACATACACACACACATACACACAGATTCTTGTGCCACCTCAAACACTAAATTTGTCTTTAATTTGGCACAGGTCTCTTTGTTGTTTTTGCTGCAATGGACTAACACAGCTACCCCTCTGGATATATTTACACAGAATCCCTTTAAACAAACATAGACACACATTGTACAATAGAACCACACCAGTAAATGCTCACAAATTCTCAATGGATTTAATTTTATATATTGGTATAAATCCTCCTGAAGTATTGCCATCACTGTGGAAAAATATGTAATAGCCACAACTCCTTTTGTTAGAGCTAACTTCATTGAATTTACCTGCAAATGGTTCCTCAGTGTCACGTGTAACTCTACATCCTGGTTTGTTAATCGTTTGGCATGGCTGGATATTTCATACATCAAAAGATCAAATAATTGTACTGTCTGTTAAAACAAAACAGATTAATATAATTAATATAAGCAGAAAACTCAATATGGGCTTCTAGAAATTAAAAGCAACCAAATTGCAGGGCGCTGACATAGAAGGGATTATAATTATTTGATTTACATCTCACCCTTTCTCACAAAAAGCTCTGGGGTGATGATTGCTAGTTCTGATGGTTTTTAAGAAGTACAAGACTAATTCATGGCAGATGATGATTACTAGCCATGACAGCCAAACACAAAAATAACATATATTTGATTACCAGTTGCTTTTTCATCCACAAGGCTACTGTTAAGGAGAGCCAAGTTCCTAAAAGCCCTGTGTAATGTTTCAGGTTTCTAAAACTAGGATGAGGAGGAGTAGATTACAATCACTCCAGAGACAAACAAAATGTAGATTTAACAAAATTTACTCTATTTGAAAAGGTTTAGGGAATAATAACATGAAGGAAACAATTAACACAACTATGCATCAAATATATTCAATTCCCCTTTCAACCCACACAGGCCTCTGGGAAGAGCAGTGTTGGTTTTGTTGGACAAACAACAGTTGTTCATCCCCGTTCCTTAGTCCCCTAGTTGTTTGTCTCTCTCTGTATGTGTGGAATGCGCACTCTTCAACTGCAGGCTGTGTCTCCTTCACCACGTTGTTGGTTTCTCTCTCTCTCTCTCTCTTCTCCCCTTCCTTCTTCATTCTCTTTCTGCTGCTTTCTCCCCCTCTTCTCTCCGCCAACCCTTTTTCAACAGAAGTTTTGCTCTTCCCTCACTCCACTCTATGCCCCTCCCACTTTACTCAGTCAACTTTCCACGGCCCTCAGAGACAGGCATTACATCTAGATGAACACTGAGTTCTTTTCTCCCTATTTTACTTTCTAGCTACAACCCTTTGCACAATAGCAGGATGCTCTGGTGTGTTCCCTTAAACATTACTAGCAGTTTTGGGACAGGGGCAGGCATGAAGGCTACAACAGGAAGAGGGAGGCCCAGTGGACACAACACACAGTACCAATCGAGGCTATTTAAAAGTGTAATTGCTGTGCAGGGTCAGGTAGAGGGTAGGCCACCAGACAAGAAGGGGAGGGGGTTCCCACAGGCCATATCTGGACCACAGTGAGAAGTTCCTGGTTTACATGCAACTGTTTCAAAACAGCATTAAAAGCTAACATAGCATGATGTCATCTTCTTCTAACATTTGCTGTTAGTAAACAAATGAGCATGCTTTTCCTAATGCTCATTTAAAATTAACATCATTCTTTACTTCTCAAATGTTCGCAAAACATTTTTTCCTCTAATCTTGTCTCTGCTCCATTCACACAAGATACTTTACTGCGTAACACTCAGCAATTTCCAAGGAACTGCCAATCTTGAATACCAGGCAAATCCCATCAATGGCCTTATCCACACCAGCTGTTTATTCCAGAATGGTATTGAGGGCGTCCCTACCGGGCCACATGACGCACAGCTGATCCTGCAGTGATTTAGGGACGACCCCTCAGTTTTCCCGGGATATCGATGACAGCTTTTGTCCCATTCCCCCCCCCCCCCCATTCTCATAAAGATCCTGAGGTGCATGGCTGATGTTCCCTCCCCTCACAAAGCTGTTCCTGTTCCTCAGGAGTAAAGGAGCTCAACAAACAGGCAACCAGCTGTGCGGAGCGAGCCCATGGGTATTGGGGGTGAGGGGGAGAGCACTGACGTGTTCTGGATGGGTCTCGAGGTCTTTCAGCACCTAGTGTGTGTGTGTGTGTGTGTGTGTGTGCTTTAAAAAACTCATCTTCACACAGGATCGCAACTCTACTTTTGTGCAAGAGTCAGGAGTCGTAAAAAAAAACAAATCGCCCTGGAACGGCTTTCCCTAAATTGCGGGCAAACTCGCTGGATGTGCCCCATGAGGGATGATCGCTGAAGCAGAAAATTTCTCGATCATCCTCCCCCCTCTTGAAAGGGCTCTATGTGTAGATGAGTCCAATGTCAGCAACAAGAGAAACGTTTCAAATCATTTTAGAAGTTCCAAAAGAGACAATCCACCAACGCAGATTAAAGTATAAATCAATAAATGCCCAAATGCATGATGCCTTGCAAATCAAGACAATTAGGGCAGACCTCAACAACGCCTAACTCATCTTATCCTATAATCTGACCACACAGTGAACTATTGAAAAGATTGAGAGCCACTGTAAGTTTATGATGACTTTCCCCAGTCACCAGGAATGGAAAAATGTTGGTCTAACTTGACCTTATTCTGACATTTTGCCCAGCAAGTGAATTTCTGGAACTGGGAATAATACCATTTTTCATTTCTGATGGTTAACAAACTACCCAGTTTCAGAAGTGTAATTTTCTTATAGATAAGGAAGGTAGTAATAGAACACAGGTTGATGCTTTTTTGTTACCGTATTTCATTGATTCTAAGACACACTTTTTCTCCCATGTTTACATCTGTAAAAATGGGGTGCCTCTTAGAATCGATGACGCCTTGCAATCACGGGATTTCTCCCACGTTTTGCAAAAGGCACTAGGGCTCTGCATGCCCCCCCCCGTGACTCACCCAAGCGGGTCCCGAGGGACCCCACAAGGTCGGTCGGAAGTCCTCCCTCCCCACTTACCTTGATCGGTGCTGCCTCAGCCTGGGAGGGCTTCAGTACTGGGAAGGAGGCCACGATCTCAGGAAATCTCGCGAGATCTCGGACTCCTTCCCAGTACTGAAGCCTTCCCAGGCCGAGGCAGCAACGATCAAGGTAAGTGGGGAGGGGAGACTTGCGGGGCCCTAACCCTCCCCACTCCCCTTGATCACTGCTGCCTCGGCCTGGGAAGGCTTCAGTACTGGGAAAGAGGCTGCGATCTCAGGAAATCTTGCGAGATCTCGGCCTCCTTCCCAGTACTGAAGCCTTCCTAGGCCAAGGCAGCAGCGATCAAGGTAAGGGGGGAGGGGGGACTTGGAAGGGGGGAGGGGGGACCTGAGGGGACCTAACACCCCTCCCCTCCATCGCCGTCGGCCATCCTCACTGCCGCCGCTGCCACTCCGCGCCGCTGGCAACACTCGGCTCATTACTGGGAACGCCGCCTTCCCAGGCCGAGGCAAGCGCTGGCAGCAGCGAGGAGCAGTGGCGGCAACAAGGACGGGCGACAGCAATGGAGGTGAGGGGGAAGGGGTACTGAAATTAAGGTGCGTCTTAGGATCGAGGCAAAGCTTTTTCCCTGTTGGTGGCCCTGAAATTTAGGCGCGTCTTACAATCGATGGCGTCTTACATTCGGTGAAATATGGTAAATAAAAAAAGTTATTTAAAAGTTGTTTCAGTTGTTAAAACCCAGCTGTCCAAAACTGGCCATTGGCCCAGCCCAATCCAAGCTCTCATTAAAACAAGCAACAAAATCAATGAATAAAAATTGTTCCTGAAAAAAGAAATGACATGCTTCTGAAAGAACAGCTTAATCATGCAAATCAGAACAGTGAAGACCCAGCCGTTCTTAATTCATGCTTGCCAGTTTGTAATATTTAGTGTCATACCTTCGGTAATATTTTAGAGGAAAACGCTTGCTCTAACTCAGAAATATTAATGTGAGGTAGAAATCTCTCAATTGTGATCCTTAAGATACCTGTGAATAAATAAATTTAGGAAACCATTAATTTTAATGAATCCAAAGCTTATATGCAATAACAGCGTCTACCTATAAATAAGTGGTTATATGGAAATATTATTTTGCAGTTTTCAACTAAGAATAAAATTAAGATGTAGATGATTAATGTATACTAAGCAGAGGTTTTGAGAATGACATAGGATACGAAAGAGCTTTTCAAAACTTGGTGATAGTACTGTAAAGATCTATAATTACCCAAGGAACAAATATTAATTTTCAGGCCCATTTGAATTCTCTGGTCAAACTAGTTTTGTAGTGTTTTAAACTGTATTCTGGATTTGCTGAAATTTACTCCCTCCCTTCAAGTGTAACCAATCCTGCTACAATAAATGTTTTGCCAGAGAGCACCATTCTGCCTCCATTTGAGTCCCCACATGATCACCTTCACTGAAGTCTCTGGAAAGGTGAGCTGGCAAAGTTGAACCTACATTAGGACAAAATACATTTGCAGTCCTCCTGACACCTAAAATGGATGGGGGAGGATCCCACCCTCTATTCACTAGTTTAGGAACTTTGGAATCACTTGTGCTTAATCTCCATTTCCTAATTCAAAAAGGCACTGTATCACTGCTCCGTTGGCTACTGAGAGTTCTTGAGCAACCTCAGAAAACCTATTGTAACATACCCACAATCATCTTTCTTATGTTTACCTGGAGATTCTTCATCTAGAGTGAGAAGAGGAGTAGCTAAGTTTGCTAATAACACAAAATTATTTAAGGTGGTTAAAACGAAAAGGGTTTGTGAGGCGCTCCAAAAGGATCTCTCAAACTGGGAGGATGGGCATCCAGATGGCAAACGCAGTTCAGTGTAAGCAAATGTAAAGTGATGTACATCGAGGCAAAAAATCCCAACTTCAAGTATAACCTGATGGAATTTGAGCTGGCAATGACTTATGAAGAAAAAGATTGTGGGGTTGTGGAAAACAGCTCGAGGAAAATGTCAATCCAGTGTGCAACTGCTATAAGGAAGGTAATCTCCATGTTAAGCATAATTAGAAAAGGAATTGAGAATAAAACTGCCAGTATCATATTGCCTTTATGCAATCTATGGTGCGACCACACTAAGAATACTGTGTACAGTTCTGTCACTACACTTAAAAAAAAGATATTGTAGAGATGGGAAAAGTGCAGAAAAAGGCAACTAAAATAATCAAGGGGCTGGAGTATCTCCCCTATGAGGGAAGGCTATAATAGCTGGAATTGTTTAGATTGGAAAAAGGAGGCTAAGTGGAGACATGATAGAGGTGTACAAAAATATGCATGGTGTGGAGAATATGGATTGGGAGACATTTCTCCTGGGGTCATTCCATGAAGCTGATGGATGGGAGATTCAGGACAGATAAAATGAAGGCAAATAGAAAAGCACTTGTAAGTATGCAATAGAAGTCTAAAGTTTGCACAAGAATTACTTACAAATATGCTGAGTCCAATTTTCAGTTGCCTGACACATAGAGTACAAATGCTAAGGAAAACAATATATGCCTGCAATTAAAGGCTGCCTCAAAACTGTTTTAGAATAGTGTTATCAACTTCCATTCTAGTCTGAAAATACAGTTAGTGCAAAATATGGGACCTTGCTTATTAACAGACACCAGATGTAAGGAACTTATTTTCCCAGTTTAAAAACAACTACATTGGCTTCTGGTCCATTTCCAATCACAATTCACAGTACTGGTTCTGGAATATGGCTCAAACAAGTATAGAATTCCTTATTTTATATCATCTTGCGTATTCACCTTTATGTAAATGGGCAACCCATAGATATTATAAATAGTAATTCCACTGGTCAGCAGATAGAGCAAACCAACTAGGGCAAAAAATCATTTACTGGGCACATTTACTTGGGAGTAAGACCCACTGAATTCAGCACTTTAATTCTAGACAAACATACAAAAGGTAAGAGTTATGGCACATACAGAAAATCACATAATCCTTACAGCCACCCTTGCTGTTAACAAGTGTTTTAACACTTAGTTATTAGAAATTCCTTTCCAAAGTTTAACCACACCATTCTCACAAGCACGGTAGCTAAAGACTCAAGTGGGAATAGGATGGATATCATTTTGCAATTTCAGTGGGGAGTATCCAATACTGCTACTGTGATCCAGTTGTTTCTGCAAACAAAAATGCTCATTTACAGAAAGGGCCAGGTCAGTGGCCCTTCTGTAAGCTCGGCCAACTTGCCCCATTCTGGAAAAAAAGCATTTTACCCATTTCCAATTGCTGCAGGATCTACTAGCTTCCCATGTATGGTTTTAATATGGAAATAGAGAACATTTTGTTTTTAAAGAAAGAGCAAATGAATGAGTGTCATTCTGAATTAAATCATCTGGCATAAAAGTGTGAACCCAAATGCAAAGTATCAAGGTCACAGCATACTTTTAACCTGACCCTAACTGTAGTCACTCTGTCCTCCATCACACCTAATCCCCCACCCTCCACCCCCCACCCCCAGTTTGCTTCTGCATTTTTTTTACCTCTGAGGCAAAAGCGTGTCAAGCTTATGATCCCGTTCACCTGAATAGCTGCTCTTTCGCTCCTCCTTCGCTCTTCGGCTCCACCCCACTCCACCCCTTCCCTTCTCTCTTTCTCCCTCCAGTCAGGTCTTGGCAAATGAGTACTTCAATCAGACTGCCTTTCTGCCAGGCAAAAATGGAACAACCCTTTAGGCTGGCTCTTTGTGAGCATTGAGGGAGTTTAATCCTGTCTCTGCAGAGATTTGGGCGTATTATGATTTTAAAAAACGCTTTCGAGCCTGGGATGCAAGGTTTAGTTTTTATATTGAGGCTTGGGAGCCGGCTGCTGGGAGAGATCACTTTTCCTTGCCAGGACCTGATGCAATCCATTCAAGCCCCCAGTTCCTTTAAAACTACACAGAGATTTAGGGCACGTTAAATGCATTTAGGGAAAATAATCCAGACTTTTGGAGTTCTAGGAAAGGCTGGGGAAGAGGCGGGATGTCAGCAGGACAGGCACAGCATCATGCGAGTACCATGCTGCAAATCTGCACACCAGGTATGGTGAGAGTGCACTAAATCACTGATGTGATGGAGCTCTGACTAACAAGAGTTCAAAAGCATTTGTTTTCAGGTTGTGGTGTTTGCCCTCTAGACTTCCTGGGGGAAGGGGTATGTCTACGTTCCCTTTTGTTTTCTTAGAAGACAGGTTAAAATTTATTTCATTTAAGAAAGCTCACCTTGGCAGCTGACATTTGATAACTATAGTGGTTTTAAATGAGCTGGCCTTCTACTGTTTCATATGAAATACTGTGATTTGGGTGTTTAATGGATTATACATTCTCTTTATTAAGGGTGCGATCATATG
This sequence comes from Anniella stebbinsi, assembly GCA_029215795.1. Classification (NCBI taxonomy): domain Eukaryota; kingdom Metazoa; phylum Chordata; class Lepidosauria; order Squamata; family Anniellidae; genus Anniella; species Anniella stebbinsi. The sequence continues at coordinate 125,921,624 of JARDYH010000004.1, read as the reverse complement.
TTGGTTAGGGAATCTTGGGAGTTGTAGAACTTTTTTCTGTCTAAACATGCATAGGATTACAACCTAAATGTATGATTTTAGGCTTGACTGTGCAAGACAGAAAAGCAATTCAGAATTAAAATTAATAAATAATGTACACTTGTTTAGGACTGCATCCTTTAACCACAAACAATGTTGTGCCAATGTTGTGTGTTGTGGCAATACCTTTTGTGAACTAAATCCCATTTCATCAGATTCTGGTCTACAAAAGTTTCTGAAATATTTATTTATTTTATTATGCTACAGTCTACCAAAAATGGCTGGAATTTTATCACTGTGGAAGCCCTTCGTTAACCCTGTTTTGTATTCAGGATCATGAAAGAGGTCTGAGTATGGAGATTTTCCCCACACCATTTTTTTCCATACACCTTACTTACAGGTGGAGTGTAATTCGATAGTGGTAGGATATCTGGCGCCCTCCGGATCTTTTGGACTACAATTCCCAGAATCCCTGGCCATTGGCTATGCTGGCTGGACTTTATGGGAGTTGTAGTTAAAAACATCCGGAGGGAACCAGGTTACCCACCCCTGGCAGAAATAATTTCCCACCTTCCCCCAACATGGCCCCTCTCCGCCGCCCCCACCCTCCCTGTTTGTGACTTTTAGAGCCACCTACGAGCAAGGTTAAGTTAGGGTGACCCTATGAACAGGAGGACAGGGGGGCTCCTGTATCTTTAACAGTGGCATAGAAAAGAGGATTTCAGCAGGTGCCATTTGTGCGCATGCAGCACCTGGTGAAATTCGTTCTTCGTCACAATAGTTAAAGCTGCAGGGGCTATACTACAGTGACCAGATACAAAAGAGGGCAGGGCTCCTGCAGCTTTAACTGCTGTGATGAAGAAGGAATTTCACCAGGTGCTACAAACCAATGCCCTTTTCTATGCCACTGTTAAAGATACAGGAGCCCTGTCCTCCTTTTCATAGGGTCACCCTAAACGTTAGGCTGCATGTTCCCGGCTCAAAGCTGCCCAGTCAGCTAAAAAACGCCTCAGGACTTCCCACTCTCGGCCGCCCCTCCCACAACCCCTCCACTCGCGGGCGAACGGCGGCGGCGGCGGCAGGAGAGAAGGATATGAGGAGATGAGGCAGGGCCGCGGGGAGCCGGCGGCGACACAGCTCCGCATCCCAGCCCTCTACCTCCGTCAGCAGCGACAACGCCTCGGGCTCCGCCTGGGACATGGTGACGCCGATGCCGGGAATTCCAACTCAGAGCTCGCCAGCGCGGCCCGAATCTGCCGCCTCAAACGGAGGCCCCGCCCCTCGCGCCTTCCCATCAGGCACCGCGGCGGCCGGGCGGAAGAGGAAAGTGGCGGGACTCCCGAGGGCGACGGAGGCTCCTTTGGGGAAGGGAGAGGTGCGTCCGCGAAGCCTTCGCTCTCTTCCCTCGTTCCGCCTCCCTGAGGGACTGAGCCAATCCGGGTGGGGGGAGCTGTGTTTGTGAAGCGACGGTTCGGGGCCTATTTCTCGCTCTGGCGTTAAGGCCTCTGTTGCCTGGCGAGTATCGCTTTGGACTACAGGTGGGGGGTGGGGCGGAGGGGGAGGTTCACGCGCTTGAATGTTCCCTCATAATAAAATTAAAAATCCTCCCCCCGCACATAGAAACCTAGCAGGCCGGGGCGAGGCATGTTCCCTAGGAGACTGGGGGGGGGGGGAGAGGGGGGCTTTCCAGGCAGGCCAGGCCTCCTCCTCCTCCCTGACATCGTTGTGTGCAGAGGAATATATATCCAAGCCTGTGAGCCCCTCTTTGTATTCCGAAGTATATAATCCGTGCAACAGGCTTTACCTCCTCAGCGAGAACTAGAAACATATAGCAAGCTGCTTTATTTTACAGTTGTAGTATTGATACACGTAACTCGGTATTGCCCACCCTGACTGACAGCGTCTTTCCTTGGTTTTAGGCAGGAGCCTTTCCCAGCTGCCAAGGATTGAACCAGGGGACCTTTTCGCCTGCACGTGGAGCTGTGGCCCTACCCCCCCCCCCCCCGCCAAACTTGAGAGAGGTGCTGTATCCTTCAGGCTCCCTCCACTTAGCGACTGGCAGGAAAGGATTCTAGGTCACAAACACGATGTCCAGGTAGGGGTTTTTTAGGGCTGCTCAGACTCTGAAATGCAGGAAAAGAAGCTTCGGGATAAAGGTGCTATTTCATGCAGATAAGGGAGATGGAGCCTGATGGGGGCAGAAGATGGCATGAGAAGATCTTGATGCCTCAGAGTTGAGGTTCTAGAGCTTCTGGCTATGAGATGACATTATTATTATTATTATTATTACTAGAATTTATGTATTGTTTCCGCCTGCAAAAAAGCAGAGTTGGATTTACACAATAAATCCTAAGGTAATATAACAGGAAGGGGGGGGGGGGGACCAAAATCAATATAAGCCATAATCGGCACAATAATATAAATAAAAATTATCTAAAAACAATACAATATGAAAAGTGGCTTTGCCTGACACTGAAAAGATGGCAGTGTCAGCGCCAGGCAAGTTTTCCTGGGGAGAATGTTCCATACATTTTACTTTTTCCCCTGGAGATGCTGAGGAGTTGGTGGCTGCCCTAGCTGAAATCTGGTCAAAATCTCGACAAGTCTGTGGTCCTACTGCCAAGGAAAGTCCATGCTGTCATCTCTCTCTTAGACATTGGGGACTGCTCTTGCACAAACACCATTCCACTGGGCTGCTGATGATGATAGGGGAACTTATTTTTTATAGGGCTGCCACTTTAACCTGACAAGTTATGGATTGTCCAGTCCATTTTCACCTTATTCATGGAACAAAAAAAAAGCATTTTACAAGTGAATGTAATTAAAAGTATCTCCACATCAGTTTAGTTATTAAATATGGAAGTGGAAAATGGATCATAAATTGATTCCAAATTATCATTGTAATTCCTTATTACACAGAAACTTCATTTTTCAAGAGTAAATATGCAAAACAGCCTTATGGAGTTGATGGCATATTTGCTATTGCTCTTAGCTGCCTCCAGAAGCTAAGGATAGATTTTAAAAAATAAAGGCAGGACTGGTTGAAGTTGTTTTGAACAAACAATTCTGCCTCTTCAAAACATAAGGATAAACTCTTTCCACAATAGTCTATTTATTATGGACAGAGCATGGGGGGGGGGGGGGAATCTAGCCACAATCTTTTTACTACTGCTGTCACATATATATCACTTTTCTTTTCAGAGCACTTAAGAGGATCTTAGTAGAGTTGGTGGAAAATCTAATTACACAGAAGAGGATTTCACAGTAAAGACTGGACTTGCAAACTTCCTTTTCAGCACAGTACAGTCAGTATTTCCACTGGTGGATCTGCGTGTTCATACTTTGGACATACGCTCTATTTTTTGTGCCTGCTTCACAAGAAAATGGAATTTCAGTTCAACTTCTCAATAGACAGTGCAGCAGAAAACAGAACAAAGTCTATTGGGAATGAAAAATTACAGCAGGAAATGATACAGAAGTCTGTAGTCCTGTTGGATAAACAAAAAAACACTGCAGAAAATAGGAAAAAGGTTATAATATATAACCAGGAGCCTTTATCAGAAATCACTGTTAATGAGTCAGATAACAGTGTTTTAAGTAAAAGCGAGGCCATGGCTTTGCCAAAGCAGCACTCATGTCCTAAATCTGTCAAGGAACATAATGTCCCTAAAGATGTCAGCAAAGTGTTAGAAAATAAAATTGTGCGGGTTCTACCAGCCATGAGCCATGCAAATATTTCTGTAGTGGAGATGGCACTTCCAGATAACTTCCTTGGGGAAGACATAATGTTTAAAAGTATTTCTTCTCACTCTGACCTAATCCCAGGTGTTTATGAAGGAGGACTGAAGATCTGGGAGTGCACCTTTGACCTCATGGATTATTTGTCTGAATCTAAAATTCAGTTTGCACACAAGTTAGTTTTAGATCTTGGCTGTGGGGCTGGACTGCTGGGAATAGTTTCATTAAAAGGAAAAGCTGAAGAAGTCCATTTTCAGGACTATAACAGCTCCGTGATTGAAGAAATGACCCTGCCTAATGTATTGGTTAACTGTGCTCATTATGATGATGATGATGATGATGATGTTGGAGGAATTACTGAGGTTCCTCTAAAACGATGCAGGAAAGAAAATTTCACTCAAAACTTGCTGTCTAAATGCAGATTCTTTTCTGGGGAATGGTCAGAGTTCACTAAATTTATTTTAAATAGCAATAATCAATTAGCAAAATATGATCTCATACTCACCTCTGAGACTATTTACAATCCTGATTACTATGAGGTTTTGCATGATACACTTTCAAGTTTACTCAAAATAAATGGTTGTGCATATTTAGCTAGCAAAGCCCATTATTTTGGGTGTGGAGGTGGGGTCCTCCTTTTTACAAAATTCATTGAACAGAAAAAGGTGTTTAAGTGTAGAATGGTTAAAGTTGTTGACAAAGGATTGAAGCGTTATATAATTGAACTGGTCTTTAGGAATTCCTGTATTAATACGCCACTGCATTAATAAAGACATGGTTTTGCTTTCTTTTGGTAAATTGCTAGTATATTTATCTTTGGCTCATTAGTTGTGTTTTTCTTGCATGTTTCCTTGTCTATCTCCCTGATCCTATTGTTCCCCCTTCTCTGCCACCATAAGAATGTAAGAGCCTGCTGGATCACATTAAGGCTCCATCTAGTCAGCACTGTGCTCACACAGTGGCAAACCAGCTGTCAACCATGGACCCACTAGCAGGACATTGTGCAGTAACACCCTCCCACCCATGTTCACCAGCAACTGGTGCATATAGGCTTATTGCCTCTGATACTGGAGGTAGCATATAGCCATCAGGACTAGTAGCCATTGATAGCCTTCTTCAAATTCACTTTTGATGGGCTTTGGGCAAGCTCTTGTTAGAAATGACTTTTCAGTCTGCAAAAACAAAGCAATCTGGAAGGTGAAAGCAAAGTTTCTTTATTGAAAATACAATCTTGCAAGATGGGGTGAGCTACAGAAGTAGGCACACCAAGCATAAAAAATCACACGTCTTTTATTCCCTGAGCACGGCCGAAAGTTCCCTCCCTTGTTTCCTCATTGGCTGAGTAGTCCAAGGTTTACAGCCTATCCCGAGCGCCTAAGCAAACTACTAAAATCCCCGCCCCTGTTTACATCTCCCATTACCCCAATTTCTTGAGTCCCCTACCCTTGTTTATTCATTACCTTATTTAATATTTCTTCCTTTGTTTCTGCAAGCAGCTTCAGCTAACCTTAACCGCCAAAGTTTCCTGTTCTCATTCTAAAAGGTCATTTCTGCATGTCTGCCAAGCACTGCCTTTGAAGGTTACCCGCAAAAGATATAATCTGGCCACAGGAGCTATATTCTGCTGGTTGCTAATGTCAGGTGGAACTATCAGAGCATCCATTACAAGCATAGCTTTAACCACAAGCCCACCTGCTCTTTCTTGTTTTCTATCTCTTATTAATTCTTCTTTGCGTCTTATTTTATTTTGAGTCTATTAATTAATTCTTCCCTGCATTATGATTAGAACTGAAAAAGTAATATTGTTCCATTTCTCACACCCTAAGCCCTATTTTTATATTATGCTTATAGTGTTGGTCCTTTCCATGCCATCAAGATAGGAATATAAGAAGAGCTCTGCTGAATCAGACTCTGGGCCAATCCACTGCAATGTCTTATTTCCAACTGGCTAGCCAGATGTTTCTGGGAAACCAAGAAATGGGGCATGCATGCAACAGCTTTCCCCTTTTGTTTGTCCCCTAGCTACTGGTATTGCAAGGCCTCTGAACATCGCCCTTTCTGGACACTGGGAGAATCCTGTCATGATTTGAAACCATCCCTTGAGCATCCACCTCACCCAGGGCTTCATTTCTAACCTCAGTAGGGTGGGAAGTAGCTTCACTTCAGAAGCTTCCACACTCAAAATAACATAAGGGGGACTTGGATGTTCTTACAAAGAGGTGGAAAGTGCCCGTTAAAATCACCAATTTCTCAATTATACGTTTAAACTACCTAATAAACCAAATTCTCTGAGCATTGTACAATATATTAACTGCAAAGTATAAACAAAAAATGAATAAAAACATAATGAATCCAAAGTAAAATTTACAGCAAAGAGTAAAAGCATTACAGCATGTAAAAACAACAAAATAAAAGTGCAGTGATCTAAAAGCACTAAAACCAGTTCTTAAAATGCCTGAGAGAATAGAAAGCTCTTCACGGGGTGCCAGAAATATTGTAACACAGTTGTCAGATAAGCCTCAAGAGGGAATTCCACAGATGGCGTGCTTCCACTGAAAAAGCCTCTCTTGTAACCACCCATAGTGGTTCCTAGAGGAGGAAGTCAGATTATTTCATTTCCAGGTAGGTATATATGGGAGGAGATCTTAAGGTGACCTGGCTGCAAGCTGTTTATGGCTTTAAAGGTTTAAAACAGCACTTTGAATTGGACCCAGAAATGGACTAGCAGCCACACTATCTTGTATTAATTGAAGTTTCCACACTGTTTTCAAAGGCATCCCCATGTCTTATTATTAATCTGTGTAAACTGTTCTGGGCTGAAAAGTGGGGTAACCGTGCTGTAAATAAATACAAACAAATATATGACACATTACAATACTCCAAACGGGGGATTACCAGAGCATGAATAACTGCTGCATGGCTATCTCTGCCTAGGTAGGGTTGTAGCTGCTAAAAAGCCATTGAGGCCACCTAGTGACAATGATCAATCTAACGGCACCCCCAAACTATGTACCTGCTCCTTTAGGGGAAGTGCAATACCCTCCCCCTCCAGAACAGGTTGAATGCCACTTAACCAAACACGAACCACCCACAACAAGTATCTCCATTTTGGTTTGAGTCTCAGTTTATTGACATTCATCTAGTCCATTACTCAGCCTAAGCAGTGGTTCAGATCAACTGCCTTGCCTGAATTAGATGAAAAGAAGAGGTAACACTGGGTATCATCCATGATTGATGACACCTCAGCACACATCCCTAGATAACCGCCCCAGTAGTTTCATGTAGATGTTAAAAAGCATGGGCAATAAAATAAAAGCCCTGATGAATCCCATAGCACAATTGCCGTAGGACAGACCACTAATCCCACAGCACCACCACTTGAAATCAGCCAACCAAATAGGAGCAGAACCACTGCAATGTTGTGCCCTTGCATCTCAACTCAGACAGCCTGTTCAAAAGGATACCATGGTCAATGGTACTGCAATCCAAGAGAACCAAGATGATTGCACTGCCCCATCCTTTTCTCAGCATAGGGCATCCCATAGGGCAACCAAAGCAGTTTCCATTCCAAAACCAGGGCCAAACCAGATTGAAATGGATCTAGAAAAACAATTTAATCCAAGAGAGCCTGGAGATGATTAGCAACCACTTACTTGAGCACTTGCCCAGGAAGGGGATATTAGTGACTGCCTTATAGTTGTTTTCACTTTCTGGATCCAGGTTAGGTTTCTTCAGGAGTGGCTTGATTACTGCCTCTTTTAAAGAGGCTGTTACTGCCCACTCTCTCAGAGAGGAATTTATAACCCAACTAAACATCCCCTTCCTACTAGATGTAATAAGCCAAGGGGACAAGCATACAAATGGTTGGTCAACCATGAGTACCTTGTCCTCATTTGACACAACTGCACTAGATGGTGTTCTGGACACCTCCACTACTGTGGAGTCTTAAGTCCTGACTGATGCAAGCAACTGATTTTAAAGTATTTTCCTGGCAAACTGCACTGAAGAGTCCATCCGAAGTCTAGAAAAGTCACAGGCTCAATTCGGACGACACGATAGTCAATGGTGGGGTAATAATCAACTTTACAGTTGTTCAACTAGGGGGTACTCCCCACACAACATGGTCATAAATAATCAACTGTGGTGTGGATTAGGATCAGCGCTGAGTTGACTATGGCAGCATTTGGATGACACAATAGTCAAAACAACTGATGATTGTTTCCACCACACCAATTGTTTATTGTGTCGTCCGAATTGAGCCACTGCTGCCTGATTGCCCAGGCTCCTAGGAATACAATGCTGGCACCTAATGGGTTAATACTTTTCCAACCAGTGGCTGACTTCTTAAAATGTGTTTTTCCCCCAAACTTCTCTAGATCACACCTTCTACAGTAAATTTCCAGTGCTTCTACTATATCTCTGTATCCAGCATGCAATTTTCATGTCAGACAAATCGGCCTGCCTTCATTTTCTTACCAGTAATTAAGCAGGACAATGAAGTGCCATCAATTGTGCTGGCAATTAGTGCAGGAAGGAAGTGGGTGCATGATCCAAATGGGACAAGCATTTGCCTTATCTGAGTCATCTTTGGGGGCAGGAAATGAATGTAAGTTTAGACTCAAGAGGCTAAACTTACAATTTAACAGCAGCTTCTACAATTATCCCAGATAGAGTTTTGGTGTAAAGGAATAGGTAGATGGAAATACAGTGCTAAGGGCAGAGCAACTATTTTATAATCCAGTGTGAATACTTTGTCCCATTTTAATACTTTGACTAATATATCCATAATTCAGTCTTCGTTGAAAAGCATACCAATTGTGATATCCATATGACTTAATACATTTTGTTTTAAAATAAATAAAGTCCTCAATGGCAGAACAGGCGGCAGATAACAATGGGCTTTGTTACAACGGCTGTGAAGGCGGATGATGGCTGCAGCAAAGACTTCCAATCGTCATGGTACCCGTGGCATTGGATTAAAGTCTTTTTCTGTCAAAGTTTGTGTGGTGATCATTGTGCACCGATCTCCCCACATAAAACAATTTCACGCACAGGTGTCTTCCAACTTCTTCCTTTTCACTACAAAGTCCCATGGCGACTGGCGAATGGCGACAGGGGCAGGACTGTGAAATCTGGAAGCCTGCTTTACTCCCAACTTAAGGATGGAAAACGTAACCTTGGAGGACAGCAAAAGAGGTTTAAGGATGTTCTCAAAGCTAACCTGAAGAAATGTAAAAAGAACATTGAGAACTGGGAAGATTTGGCCCAGGGACGTCCCAATTGGAGGTCTGCTGTTACCAAAGGCGCTATGGATTTTGAATTAGAGTGTAGATAGAGAGAAAGGGATAAAAGAGCTAAGCAGAAAATATGCCAAGCAAACCCTCACCGCAACCACCTTCCATCTGGTAACCTATGCCCTCCAAAAATTGGCCTCCAAAATTATCTGTGGACCCACCACTAAAGTCCCTCTAACTCTGGAAGATGATCTTGGTAGACAATCTTACTCAAAAGACAATCTTATTCAGATACGAGTGATCGCCATTCACATTTTCTGTATTAAATTTTTGGGATGCTCACTTCTTGTTCAGTACCATACACATTAAAAAAGAAAATATATGTGCTTTTTAAAATATATTTAGGCGACGTGGCTGGACCTTCAAAGCATTTCTGATTTTTCCAATGGGGAAAGCAGTACACAAGCCACCGAATAGGCATCAGAATAAAAGCAGCAACTCCTATGTAGCATAAGTGATGCTTGAGAAAGCCTCGTAGAATAGTAAAGTTGGAAGGGGCCTATAACGAATCCACATTAAAGCATACCTGACAGATGGCTGCCCAGCCTCATCTTAAATGCAGTGTGGGAGAGCCCACTACCTCCCTAGGTATGTTCCATTGTCATACCGCTCTAACAGTCAGGAAGTTTTTCCTGATGTCCAGCTGGAATCTGGCTTCCTGTAGCTTAAGCCCATTATTCTGTGTCCTGCACTCTGGGTTGATTGGGAAGAGATCCTGGCCCTCCTCTGTGTGACAACTTTTCAAGTACATGAGGAGTACTATCATGTCTCCCCTCAGTCTTCTCTTCTCAAGGCCTTCATGGAAATGGCCCAAGAAAAATAAATAAAGGATAAACAAAATCACAGTTATTAATAGTAAAACTGCAACAGTAACAGAACATGCATCCCAAGATAAGAAATAAGGTCATTCCCAACATAACCAGAGAACCCTCCCTACTTTAACTTTGAAAGTAAAATTAGGCTGACCATATGAAAAGGAGGACAGGGCTCTTGTAACTTTAACAGTTGTAGAGAAAAGGGAATTTCAGCCAGCGTCATTTGTATGCAATTTGTACCTGGTGAAATTCCCTCTTCATTACAACAGTTAAAGCTGCAGGGGCCCTACCCTCTTTTGTATCTGGTCACTCTAGTATAGTGCCTACAACTTTAATTGTTGTAATGAAGAGGGAATTTCACCAGGTACTAATTGCATACAAATGACGCTGGCTGAAATTCCCTTTTCTCTGCAACTGTTAAAGTTACATGAGCCCTGTCCTCCTTTTCATATGGTCAGCCTAAGTAAAATAATTAGGCTCCGGGTGTGTAGAATCCACACCATCCACAGAAGAAAATGAATATATCACATGTTTTCTCCTTCAGTGGATGAAGGCATCATTGAGCATGATGCTCAGTAGTGGTAATATCCCCACCCCCCAAAAGCCCACTCCTGAGTCAGATATGGACAACTTGAACATCTCCCATAGGTGGCTTTAACAGAATCCAGTCTCTTAATGTTGAACAAACGTGGATGCTGATGATCATGTGACTGCTATACATATATCCATTAGGATTGCTACTGAGCTAGGTGCCAAAGTGGTTGTACTATGTGCAGAATGTGCAGTCCAGGCACCCTGGTGGCCGTGACCACAAAGGAAAACGAGGTGCAGGCCCTTATCTACCTGGATAGTCTGCTCTAGGGATGGGTGGACAGTTGAAAGATGAATATCTTGTGCCCTTGAGGTACACCTGGACTCTGTGAATGTCTGGTATGTCACTCTTTTCCCTTGAGGTCCTTGGAATGCAGATAAAAAAGAGAAGCACTAGCTCTTCATCAGGGTAAGCTGGAGGGTAAGGGAAGTCAGCGGGGATGAGGAGGGAAAGCTGCAGGAAGCCTGTGGGGGCTGGGTCAGTCAATCAGTCAGTGGGGATAACCTGAGATGTTGGAAGGGGTTGCGTGTGTTTGTATGTCTGGATGGGATGTATGTGTGTGTGTGTGTGTGTGTGTGTGTGTGTGTGAGAGAGAGAGAGAGAGAGAGAGAGAGAGAGAGAGAGAGGGAAGGGGGGGAAGTTTAGCTGGGGCTTTAGAGAGATCTTGAAAAAGAGTGTTTTTCAGTTGTGGCCCCCCAATTATGGAATGATCTTTCTGACGAGGCTTGCCTGGCGCCAACATTGTTATCTTTTCAGCACCAAGTCAAGACTTTTCTTTTCTCCCAGGCATTTAACAGCATATGCTGAGGGTTTTGTTGTTGTTGAACCCAGAATAGTTGTTTTTAATGGATATTGTATTTATTAGGGATGTGCACTGGATCGGACCCGATCCACGATCCGAGTCCGGTCCAGTGGGAAATCGGATAAATTATCCGATTTCCGATCCCGCAGCTGGATCGGCCGATCCAATCCGAACCGGTCCGAAAAAGCTCCGAACCGGTTCGGCGGATCGGCGGATCGGCGGGCGCCCACTGGCGCCCACCGCCGCTTCCATTGGCGGGCGCCAGCGGGCGCCCGCCGATGAAAGTGGACAGCGGGGGGGGGGGAGGAGGGGGGCACTTACCTTCTCGGCCAGGTGGCTCCCGTCCGGCGCCGGCGCCTACTACTACTAGCAGGCTCCGCGGCCTGCTCTAGGGTGGCGCGCCGGGTGATGTCATCACCCGGCGCGCTACTCTAGAGCAGGCCGCGGAGCCTGCTGGTAGTAGTAGGCGCCGGCGCCGGACGGGAGCCACCGGGCCGGGAAGGTAAGGAGGGGGTGCGTGGAGGGGAGGAGGGGGCGCGCGGAGGGGGGAGGGGGGCCCTTACCTTTCCGGCCCGGCGGCTCCCGTCCGGCGCCGGCGCCTACTATTCCCAGCAGGCTCCGCGGCCTGCTCTAGGATGGCGCGCCGGGTGATGTCATCACCCGGCGCGCTACTCTAGAGCAGGCCGCGGAGCCTGCTGGAAGTAGTAGGCGCCGGCGCCGGACGGGAGCCGCCGGGCCGGAAAGGTAAGGAGGGGGTGCGTGGAGGGGAGGAGGGGGCGCGCAGAGGGGGGAGGGGGGCCCTTACCTTTCCGGCCCGGCGGCTCCCGTCCGGCGCCGGCGCCTACTATTCCCAGCAGGCTCCGCGGCCTGCTCTAGGATGGCGCGCCGGGTGATGTCATCACCCGGCGCGCTACTCTAGAGCAGGCCGCGGAGCCTGCTGGAAGTAGTAGGCACCAGCGCCGGACGGGAGCCGCCGGGCCAGAAAGGTAAGGAGGGGGTGCGTGGAGGGGAGGAGGGGGCGCGCGGAGAGTGGAGGGGGGCCCTTACCTTTCCGGCCCGGCGGCTCCCGTCCGGCGCCGGCGCCTACTACTCCCAGCAGGCTCCGCGGCCTGCTCTAGGATGGCGCGCCAGGTGATGTCATCACCCGGCGCGCTACTCTAGAGCAGGCCGCGGAGCCTGCTGGAAGTAGTAGGCGCCGGCGCCGGACGGGAGCCGCCGGGCCGGAAAGGTAAGGAGGGGGTGCGTGGAGGGGAGGAGGGGGCGCGCGGAGGGGGGAGGGGGGAGGGGGGCCCTTACCTGCCCGGCCCGGCGGCTCCCGTCCGGCGCCGGCGCCTACTACTACCAGCAGGCTCCGCGGCCTGCTCCAGGGTGGCGCGCCGGGTGATGTCATCACCCGGCGCGCTACTTGAGAGTAGGCCGCGGAGCCCGCTGGTAGTAGCCGCCGGCGCCGGACGTGCCGAGAAGGTAAGTGGCGGGGAAGGGGGCTTACCCCCCCCCCGGAGCCGTCCGCTTCTATCCGCTGGCGCCCGCGGGCGCCAGCGGATGGAAGCAGGCGGCCCCAGGGGGGGTAGGGAGCGCGGGGGAGGGGGTTTACCTGCCGGGGCCGTCCACAGCGGACGGCCCCGGGGGGGGGAGGGAGTTAGGCCCCCCCTTACCCACCCGCCGCCATTTTTTCCTCATAGACTTGCATTGCAATGCAAGTCTATGGGGAAAAAAATGGCGGCCGATCCAAAAATGTACGATTTTTGGGTCGGGATCGGACTCGATCCGGTCCGGGGGGCCTCCGATTTTGTCCGAACCGGTCCTGGACAAAATTGGAGGTCCCGATCCGGGTCCCGATCCGATCCGGGGGGTCCGTGCACACCCCTAGTATTTATAATCTGTTTTTATGCTTTTTATGCTTTTTAAATTTTGTATATCGTTTTTTTAATGTTCAATGTTTTAAATTTTGTAAACCACCCAGAGAGCTTCGGCTATGGGGCAGTATGTAAATGCAATTAATAATAATAATAATAATAATAATAATATGCTTGCACTGAAGAGATAGGAGGGGTGTGTGGGCATGCATGCATGATGTATACATCTGGTGTGTGGGTGGGTGTAGAGATGGCTCTGTGTGAGAGACAGAGTATGTCCATGGGTGATAATCCAGGGTGAGAGAGCGCGTATGGCTGGTAAACCGAAGCGTGAGAGAAAACAGTGGGGGATGAGTTGACTGGCAGAGATGAGTGAGAGAAAAAGAGTTTGCCTTCTGTGAAATAGGATTCTGTTGATGGGTTCAAGGGAATTGTTTAGTGTGTTGAGGCTCAGACCCCATCTCTTCTTTTCATTCAGTCTTTTTGGGCAGGTACTTGTCCTTTGCGACTGGCAGCACCTTCTATGGCAGCCATTTTGTGGTAATTCAAGTGCAATTTCTCAAATTGCCAAAAACGTTGCCTATACCTGATCTAGAGGCAGGGCTTCCTGATCAATATGGGTTACTGGAGAATAATTGTCCCAAATTGGGCAGAACCCTTGCCAATTTCCAGCAATTCCTCCCTCTCCCAGCTGCCTCTTGTACTTAAGCTGACCATATGAAAAGGAGGACAGGGCTCAAATGAAAAGGAGGACAGGGCTCATGTAACTTTAACAGTTGTAGGGAAAAGGGAATTTCAGCCGGCGTCATTTGTATGCAATTAGTACTTGGTGAAATCACAACAGTTAAAGTTGCAGGCACTATACTAGAGTGACCAGATACAAAAGAGGGCAGGGCCCCTGCAGCTTTAACTGTTGTGATGAAGAGGGAATTTCACCAGATATGAATTGCATACAAATGACGCTGGCTGAAATTCCCTCTTCTCTACAACTGTTAAAGTTACATGAGCCCTGTCCTCCTTTTCATATGGTCAGCCTATTGTACCACCTCACACATTGTTTTGAAGCCCTCTTACCCCAGAGAGATTTTTCAGGGAGGCACAGCTGGCTGCAGGGGTTGGGAAACTTCCCTTCTGTGAACCTTCTTAAGTTACCTTATCTTATGAAACAAGCCATTGTTTTTAAGTTATTGTTTTATATTTTAAATAGTCTTGATATTGAAAGACAAATTATAAATACAATAAACCTACGAACCATTAACAAAACCCCACCTTAGAAAGTGCATCACATCAGATACAAGTTGAGACGGGCTCATGAAGAGAGCTGCTTTCTCTTGAGAGTATTTTATCTGAACCCCAGATGTTGCAGACTTTGGGCAAGGGGCAGAGATCTCTTGTGGATTCACAAAGAATCTACATTGCAATAACTAGTAGTATATCAACTGGGCATCTCTTAGGTACTGTTGAAGAATGACTAAATGAGACTGTGCAGGTAGGAGACTCTCTGATGTGCCACTATGGTGTCCATTAGTTTAATGAGCACCTACAAAGAGAAGACCCAGAAGGGCTCTGTATCAATATTGATTTCTGTCATACACAAAGTGCAGGAACTTCCTGTATCTGGGATGAATTGGTATGTGTAATTGGTATGTGTAATTGGTATCCCTCCATGGGGTCTATTAATTACAATTAGCCACTTTGATGGATGCTCTCACAGATGGTACTCAAGCTTCCATGTGGAATTTGAACCTCTTCCAAAATCGGTTTAGTCTTTTGAGTTCCAAAAGGATTCTCCATTTTCAAGAACTATAAACATGGAATAAGAACCTGAGTGATATTTTTGTATTGAAAGTATTTATAAACCACTCTATAGGACCAAACCCTCACATACCAGATACAATTAGGCACATCAGATATGTGTACAGTTCCTATGCAGCTGTGAATCACACAAGTCATTCACATTCTTAAGGAAAGGCTGTAGTGAAGTGATAAGTTTTTGAAGCCTGAACAGAAGCAGCTTTTCAGTTCTTGCGATGATGGTCTGTATCTCCAGTTGTTGAATGGTCTAGGACAACAGGTGTGTTACTGGTTTTCTGGAGATGCAATTAAGTGTTTCTGGGGAAAGCGTGTCAGATGTATATAACCCTTCTACACCATCTGAATGACCCATTAATCTGTGAAGAAAGCCAGCCATGCCTAGCAGCAGCAGTTACAATCTCTTTCCACTAGGGAGGGGGAAATTGGCTGTCATACCGGCTGCTGTTGATTAGGTTTCTGTCTACTTGGAAGTAGGGCCAGGTTCAGCATGGGAGGTGTGTGGTCCCTAAAATCCCTGAGCTTGTTGCTCTTCGGGTTTCTCCTTCCTCAAAAGCATGGTGTTCTCATGTATGGTTTCCAGTAAAAGGCCCTTTAAAGAATGGCCAGAAATTATGTCCCCAATGAAGCACAGAGGCCAGGCTGAACTTGGATTTAGCATACTCATTCTAACCCTTCAGTCAGAGGAGAGACATCAGAGGAGAGCCATCTTGGTCTAATTCCTTGGCACATAGGATGAATGCCTTGTGAATACTGAAGTGGGCAATGCTCCATGGATACAAGAAAGTCCCCTTTGCAGAAGTTCACCCTGATCATATGAGCTTCCAGGAAGAGTCATGTGACTTCAAGGGCGGTGGCTAAACCCACAGCCGGTGGCTAAACCCACAGCCCGGCTGTATCCATGCTGACTTTAAAAATGAGTAATGCCTGAAAAGGACTTAGGTCAATTCAGGACCCTAAATTATGTTTAAACCAATAGCATTTAAGATAAAAAATGCCCCTATGCAAAATTCAAAGTGTAGGTTATGATGGAATTACACAAAAACTAAAGTACTTTTAAACGTATTTGAAAAGTGCACCATAAATTATCATTCAAGCTTTTTATTCAGAAGCTAATGACATTATTGTACTTTCTCGTAGAAAACAGAAGTTAAGTCTACATTCTGTTAAAATTTTAGAATGCACAGCAGTAGTTTACTTTTTGTCATTTGACCAACTAATTTCATAATTCGCATAGCTTCTCTTCAGTATTTCTACAGCTACGGAATGATCAGCTTTACCATATCCCTGCAGGAAAAAAAAAAAGATTTCCCCATTATGATTATCTCCAAAGAGAATAAATACAAGAGATGACAGGGTGGGAGGAGTGAACAAAACTATTTTTGCCTCTACGTCCTTGTGTTGCATTTTGATTATAAATTATACTTTCATAGAGAATCATTTTGCAGAATGTTACGTTTTATTCAGGCTGCCTTAAAAGATTATCTGCAACTAATTTCTTGTTTAGTCTGCATGTAAACGAGCAATTGCATGTGCTTTCTTAGCAGATTATGAAATATTAGTATGTTCACATGCTAAACGAAAATATTCCAAATCTATGAAAATTAAATACAATTTATAGGGCTGTGGATGCACCCAGAAGCCTATCCCTCTGGCAAGAAAAAAATATGAAGACATTGTGGGTTCTTATAATTACATCTTTATATGCAAATTAATGTATCATATTTAAGCATTAGCTGTACACAACACTTACTGTAGAAAGACCAAATACACGGATTTTCTTGTCTTTGCTATTATGCTCGATTTTTCCTCCTCCAAGACATTTGCATACAAAGCCCAGCTTTTCCATTTCAGGATTTACCTTTTCAAATATGTGATCTGCAAGATAAAAGTACAATACCAAGAGGACCTCAAAAGAAGAAAGCACAATGAGGATTTTTAAGAACATTTCTGAAAAGTAGAAATGTTTGAAGTAGTAGAAAAATAATAAATTCTGCCTCATGAACTTTAGAATACATCTATGTTACTCAGATAACTTTTGAGCACTTTTGGCCATGGTGTTTCAGACCTAGAAGAAGTAAGTAAGAAGTATTAGAAACCAACATTGCTACTCCTTATCTTGTGGTTTATTAATAGTGAAGAACACCACAATAAAGAAAAACTACCAAAGAGAGTTGAGCTTGAGCCTGGAAGGCCTGATTTTATTCTGAGTAGCCATGGGAGAGCAATTTTCTCTTTCATGAGAATACTACTACAAAGGATTGTTTTGAGTAAAAACAGAAAAGCAAAGGCCAAAACTTACAGCACTGCACAACATACCTGAGCAGCTCTTTTTACAACAACTGGATCTTACAGTGAAGTCACACTACGTTTAACATGCTGAACTTGTATGTTCAACGGTTCTCCTATACCAGTTGGGGAAGAAGTTGCTGCATTCTCCCACTAAGCATTTAAACGTTTTGAACAAGGCTGCCTTCCTTAACTGAGTGCATGTATAATCAGCAACTATGTTTAAGTGGGATGCCCACTGCTGTTAAACCTAATGCTCTGGTCAACTAAATGGATGTGTATGTGCTCCCCAAAAGGATGAAAATACGGTTACAGACAATCCTAGGCTGACCAGATAAAATCCAGATCAGGGCTCATGTAACTTTAAGAGTTGTAGAGAAAAGGGAATTTCAGCCAGTGTCATTTGTAGGCAATTAGTTCCTGGTGAAATTCCTTCTTCATCACAACAGTTAAAGCTGCAGGCACTATACTAGAGTGACCATATACAAAAGAAGGCAGGGCCCCTGCAACTTTAACTGTTGTGATGAAGAGGGAATTTCATCAGGAACTAATTGCATACAAATGCCATTGGCTGAAATTCCCTTTTCTCTACAACTGTTAAAGTTACATGAGCCCTGACCTGGATTTTATCTGGTCACCCCAGACAACCCACCACCACATTCACGTTGAAAGAATGGACGAGGGGAGCATCTAACTCCCCCTGATGTCTCCATCTCTAGCAGTGGTTTTCAAACTTTCTTAAAAGCACTATCTTGGGGAGCACTTCCTGTGCCCCCGCCAGGCATACACCGGTCTTGGTTTCAGGCTTTTCTCTCTTCACCCTCTCTTTGGGATGAAAACTTCAGCTTCCTAGTCCAGCCGTTTCACTAACCCGAGTGAGTCAGTCAGCAGCACTCAGGTCTGCATTTCTGCCTCTGTGCCTTGTAACGCTTCCCCACAAGCACAGCGAAGCACAAAACAACCCTAACAGGCACCGCGTTCCTTATTCACACGTTCGCATTCGCAGGGAGGCGGCAGAGGCGCCTCAGGCCCGCCTGCCCGCAGCCCCGTAGCCCCCAGCCGCGGCTGCTCCACTCACTGTGGAACTCGGCGGCCGCGGTGCCCCTCACGATGTCACGGTGCTCGTCAGCGCCGCGCTTCACTCGCACCAGGACGTATTTGAAGGTGCCGTCGGAGTCTATCTGCACCTCGGGCACCGAGCTCAGCTGCTCTCCTGCGGCCGCCATGGCCGAGCTTCACACCAAGGAGCAGGCCGAACCCCCACCGGACAGAACCGCGCCCCGAAGCCAAAGGCTATGGGGCCAGGAGACGGGGGAGGGCAACAGTGAGGCAGCAATCCTGCCTCTAAAATAAAAGCGGGGGAACTCGAGCCGGCCCGTGTGTGTGTGAACCACCAATGGGCATTGGCCCGCACCTGTTATAAGCGAGTCTCTGATTGGGTCGTTGCTGGGTGGCGGGGGGGGGGGGCAGAATCCTTAAACAGGGTAGAAACTAATTTAATTTGGAAAACAACAGGGCTAGAATTGGAGCTGCTTAGGGATGCACGATCCAGCGAAATTGAAACACCTCGAATTGAAATTCAGGGGAGATGTGGGGATGTGCTTGAGTCTCTGTCACTGAAATAAATGGGGCAAAAGTGCTTGACGTTTGTCCTCAGGTTGCCTGCCTCCTGCTCCAGAAGGGTTAGAATACAAGAACTGAAATGGCAAAAGGCACAAGTAAAAAGGCCAGAAGTAAATTACTAACTTTCTAAATATGGTTTATTTTATTACTGTGTTCTCAACTCATCCTTTCTCCAAAGAAATTAGGCTGATGTGCATACTCCCCCTCACTTCCATTTTGCACTCAAAACAACCCTGTGAAGGAGAGAAAGACCCTGTTCAGATGGCACACTAAACCACATTGGTTAAGCATTTTGAACTAAACATCATGGCTTAGTGTGTTGTGTGAACCATTCCTAACCATGGTGGCTATGTAATGACAGTTTAAATATGCTCTCTAACCATTTGCTGCAAAAGGGTTAGTGGCCTACCATGGCTTAGCGTGTTGTTTGAACAGGCCAAAGTCATACTGGCCCAGGGTCACTCAAATTGCTTCCTGATTGAGCAGGGATTTAAAGCGGGATTTCTCTACTCGTAAGATATTCTCTACAATAGCCTTCCCCAACCTGGCAACCCCCAGAGGTGTTGGACTACAACTCCTAGAATCCCCCAGCCAACACCTAATCTAACACAGTATTATATCCATATTAGTGTGATACTTTATTAGGGCCAACTAAAAAATCATAAAATAGTAGGCAAGCTTTCAAGATCTCCACATCTCTTCATCAGGCAAGGGCCTCCTCCACACGAGACGTTTAATGAGCCTTGAAGGCTCATTATAAATTTTACCTACACACGAGCGGAGCGCAAAACGGGCGTACAGGCGCGTTATCTCCGGCCGTTAAAGCGCATTTTCGCTGTGTGAACAAGCGATTATGCGCATTAACTACCTGTAAAGTGCTTTTTGGGCATCTTTTAATGCGCTTCGCCGCTTCTCGCTGCCTCCCGTGCAGAGGGATTAGGCGTAAATGCGCCTCCGCGAAAATGCGCATAATCCCCGAACCGGGCGCAAAAGCGCATCCTTGTGGAGGGGGCCAAGATGAAGACTGAGGCCTAATCCTCACCAAGCAGGATATTGTTCCATGAAAGTGGTATATACAGATCAGAATGACAGCTCGCTACGTGCGTTCATTGAGACGTGTCAGAACTGAAACGATCTTTAATAAATTTATATAAAATCGAGGGTTGGAGGGATCGATCTCAAATTTCATACACATACTTAGGCATACCCCACAAGCACTGTGACCAAGTTTCAAGCCTCTAACTTTGAAAATACATAAGTTATAGGCATTTTTTTCTTTAAAAATAGGGCTGCAAAAAATATTGTTTTTTCACGATAATTATCATGAAGATGATACGGTTCACCTACGACATGAATGAAGACGATAATTTTTTTGGTCTGAAATGACGATAACCATAAACTACGATATTTTTTTGGCATGCACACCCCTAAAGGAAATGGTGGTTCAACTATTCAGTGACGATGACAAAATGATAATAGATGACAAAGAAAAGGCAGAAGTGCTCAATTCCTACTTTGGCTCAGTCTTCTACCAAAAGTGGGTCTACCCCTGGCAGTCACAAGTGTGCTATAAATCGGTAATTTAGAGAAGCCCACAATGTTAGGATATCTTGGGAAATAATCTCATAGTGGCAGGATTAAAGAATTTGGGGTGGCCCAAAAATTATGTTGGGGTGTAGCAGTGTGCAAACTTTGGTTCCTTATTTAGGCTGCTTCTGCACCTCTGCATTATAATGTATAATGAAGTCGATAGCTGGAGGCATGTAGAAAAGGAGCTGGCTTTGTTCCAATGTAAAATTCCCCTCTATTGGGGAAATTCTGAAGTGGCCATTTGCAGACAATTTGATGTCTGTTGCTCAAGTATTCCCAAGGTTATGAGAACAGGGCTATGGTATATCTGGCACTGTAAAGATAAGATTTTAGACAGCAACACTCTAAGCATGCAAACTGTCTATAGAGAGTTCATGTTTAGTCATTGCCGTGCATTACTATCAGGCACTGTCAGCTTGGTTCATTAAGCCCAAGAGAAATGTTCTGTGCCCAACAGGACACCAAAAAGAACTTTTGTTAAAGGAAAGGAAATGCTAATGGCTCAAATGCTGGGCAGTAGTTTAATAGATTGCTCACTGATTAAGGAGCCTATCTGAACAGAAGCTTGCCATAGCTCAGATAAGCTCAGCGATGACCTACAGGGCTTGCATGCACAGGTGTGCCTCTGCACGCACATACAAATACACATTTTAAAATGACCATCTGTGGTGAAATAGAGGGTTGTTGAGTTTCATTAAAGTTCCATGGATTATATCTCTATGGGCAGAATCTGACAGGGCATTTCCCCCTCCCCCCCTGCGGCCGCCGATTGAGTTGCACTAGCAGCCCCCACACCAATTGCGCAACAGTGCTATAATGCTTCCGGGGCAACCCAGAATGAGTGGAAATGCTCCTTTCTGGAAGGAGGCAGGATGGTGGAGCTCGCATAAGGGAGACCTGCCTGCCTGCTTCCTTCCAGAAACAAGTGTTTCCCCTGGGAAATGCTAAATCTCCCTTGCATAGGTGGAGGGTCCTGCTTGCACAAGGCAGGCAGTGGGACATATCACTTGCATAATGGAATCAGCAGGGCCAAAGTGCTCTGTTGGATATTGCTCTAACTGTCTGTCTATGAGAAATCTAAAATGCTATGTTGGCTATCGTGAAAGAAGAAGGGAGGCAAAAACACTGTTTTGATTCGCTGTGGCGATGATAGAACTTCCCTCTGATTTGGCTTCTTTCCTGAGACAAGACTGGACAGTGGGGTTCTGTAAACTGTTAAGACCGCTGAAGGGAGGTTGGAGTGAGCAGTTAGGAGAGCTGAAAGCTGCACACTTGTAGTAAAAGGGGAGAGGTCTTGTTCTATTCTGGTTTCAGTATATACTTGGCTTTGTGAGAATGATACAGCTTGTTACTGTTCTTGGAAAGGAAAATGGAATATATTATTGCATATCTAGTGTGGCTTGGATGAAGTCAGTTCACATAATTAGCTTTCATAGCGGCAACAGCAGCAACGGCTACCATTGAATACTTGAGGACTCAAGGTAACAGAAGAAAATTCCTCAAGTGGTGGCAGTGGCTGGTAATACCAGCAAATAACTTCACCTTCAGGGTAAGGCATCATACCACCTACTGCTGCTGTTAGAGATACCTAACAGTAGCAGAAGGTAGATGAAGTGAGGCTGCCTCTACAAGAGAGGTTTAAAGCTTTTTCAAGGCTGATTAAAAATTTTACCTCTACAAGAGAGGAGCGCAAATTGGGGGCTGAGGCGCTTTAAACATCCGATTATGCGCATTATCGAATGCGCGTTAAATAGCGAGTTTTATTTTGCTCCGGCCGTTAAAGCGCATTTTGACTATGTGAACAAGAGATTCTCCGCATTAACTACTTGTAAAGCGCATTTGAAACAACCGGTCAGGTCAGCCGTTGAGTGCTCAATTACCTCCTGCATACAAGCATTTACGATAAAGTGCTTCAGCGAATATGCGCATAATCGGCTGACCAGGCGTCAAACGGAATCCATCTAGAGGGGGTCTATATTAAGTGAAATGTGGATTTAAACAGCACTTGTAATTTCAGATACACTTGAGTTAGAGTGTTCCATCCGTTGAACCACACTACTTGCCATATTCAGCAATGTCCACCGGGAAGGGGGGGGGGGGAATCCATACATAAAAAAAAAAAGGCAAGGGGAAAGCTCAGCTAGAACCATTCCGTTTGACATTTAGTTTTCAGTGTGCAGGTAATCGTTTTGAATGAAGAAAAAATTAGTCATATGAGCCCATACATGAGGTCTGAAGTGGTACAGTCCAGATGCAGGTTTACTACTTAAAGTGAGAGGTAAGGCAAAGGAAGGATTGCTTCAAACAACACATAAAGAAGATCTTGCTTTTGTACTTCGTTAATGTGGACTAATCCTTTTGTTTTTACTCCTCATTACCAACACAGGTTAGAATCTTTGCTTCACCACAAACATGTATTGAAAGGGTTGGAATCTATCCTTTTATTGCCCTTTGTCAATTCAAATTACGCACACGACAGAGTATTTAATAGGATGTTCTACATTAAGTATGTATGTACACTGATAGATTGATCAAACTCTCACTGTAATCAACAGAAGTCTCCTCACTGTGATTTCTTTTTACAGAGGTGTGGCCCAGTCTTGTAGATGTTTATTTGGAAGTAAGTCCCATTATGTTCAATAGTGCTTATTCTTACATAGTTACTGAAGAGTAAGCCCTACTGCACACAAATACTGTGCATAGGATTTCAGCCTTTGATGGGGAAGCTAGGGTGTAGATGTGGAGTATGCACCCACCTGCCCTGTGGTGCAGGCCAACCTGCAGAACTTCCCCTAAAATGTGGGTCAGGGAACCCCAAGATCTGAGGGCTTTCACCTAGGAGCAAAAACTCCACAATCACCACTAGGTGAATTAACCAGTTTCTCCCCTTAGCTCTTCCTCGATTACAGCATGGAGTGTACAAGGGTGGTCTGGAATGCAGAGGATGGATCTTGGGCTATCCAAAGTACACAGTCAAACCCCAGATTTATAAGCTTTATTCAGATTTAACAATGAAGGAAAAATTAGGTGGCCATGAAGAAAAAATAAAACATTTGTGTTCCAAGTTGACAAAAGGATGAAAACGGATGACATAAATCATAGGGAGAACACGGTCTTTTATCCCTGTAGACTCAGGTGATGGGGTTCTGGCAGGGGTAAGAGAATCCAACAATCAGGTTTGGCCATAGCGTTCTTGATGGGCTTTTACACTACCCATGGAAACATGGCGTTGCAGGACCTAGGCAGAGAAATTTGTGGAAATGAAATATTAATACTTTTCCAAGGTGACCATAGCTCAGTGTAATAGCTGCTTTGCATGCAGGTTTGATACCCGGCTTCTCCAGGTAAGGTGAGTAAAGGAATCCTGCCTGAAACTGCAAGTGAGTGTCAACAAGACTGGGCTAGATCGACCAATGGTCTGACTTAGTATAAGGCAGCTTCCTAAGCTCCTATATAAAATGAATTAAGAAATGTGAATGAGGAGAGATTTCCTCTTTACTCCTGGTACATAGGATGCATTAAAATGGGGAAATTTCATCATGTTTGTATGAGCGATGCTTGGGGGCATAGCAGGACATTCAATTGGGAATGGCAAAGTTAGGCTATTGTGCCATATACAGGGGAATTTTACAGAGGCCTTTTTATTCTCAAGGTCTTCTCCACAGTGGACAACCTTTGAAAAATCAGTGCCTAGGAGGTTAGTCTTGGTTTGATCATATTTGAAACAATATCGCATGTGTAAAGTTTACACTGTGAACAAAATTCTGATGTGCAATTCTAAATTTAACAGCTGGTGCCTTTGCTGGAATCTGCTGCAGAAGCAGAATAAGGCTGCTGACTTAGCATTTACAGCCACAAATAAAGGAAAAACAAAGCTCCTATCCTTGAAGTGTTTAATTACTTGTGTCCTTGTAATATTTAGAAATAAAATCTGAAGAGTCAAAATTCAGACAATGGATTCAGGGGGTTCAGTTTTTCTTTGGGTGTCATTAAACAAGTTTTAGACATGTAATATAAACATTGCAAAGAAAACTGTAATTCCTCCTTTGTTTGCTGTAGTATAGCCTTCAACCTTGGCCCTGAAATATTTGCTAGTGCTGTTTTAATTGTCCATTGGGGATTATTTCTGCAAACTGATCTGAGAATTGGATGGCCTACTTTTTATAACACAGTTATCGACTATAGGGTGCATTATATTGTATAAATTGCTGTCCCACAATGAGAACTGTATGGTAAACAATTTTAGATCACACTTTCGAATTAACATTACAATGTTTGAAATAGATGATGGCTCCAAATCTATATGAACTCTTTTTCTTGAAAAAGACATGAGGCATTCTCAGATCTCTCTGTCTATGGGGCTCTTCACACAAGTGAAATAAGGCATGCTCATGACTGGCCACTCACAGAAGTTTACAGGTCCTCTTGATGATGTTGTCAACTTCCTGCACATCTCCTGCGCCTTCCCCTGGTTATTCCATTCTAAAAACAAAACTAAAAAAAACACCCAGATATCCTGATTCTTCTGAAATATCATGGGGTTTCCTACCGTGTACAGCCAAAGTTGCACTACAAAGCACGCACTAGGAGGTGCTGTCCCATTCAAGGCTATGAGTACCAAGAGGAGGGGAAGTTTTCAATTATAGTTCACATGGTTGCCCCTCTCCTCCTATGTAATGCAGTCCATTGCGATTGCGCAAAAGAAGCAGGAAGCAAAAGGCCGATAAGCAATGCAATTTCCCTTTAATCTAAAGAATCCATATGTGGATAGCAAATCCAGTCTATCCAGTGTATTCTCTTCGCTGCTGCCTCTTCATCCTTCAAAATACTGCATGTCTCTTTCTCCCAAATGAAGGGTACAGCTTTTGAGGAGTGTCGTGTCCTTCTTCTATGCCAGATATCCTATGCATGTTTATTCAGAAGTGAGTTCCGCTGTGTCCAGTCGGGCTAGAAAGCATGGAATGGAGTGTTAATTGTTTATTACAATATAAGTGCTGAATGGAGAGAAGGTAAAACAAATGTGTGCAAGACAGGTTTATTAGCAAGCTGGTTTCCAAATCTCCAACAAATTTGAACATAATTGATCTTTCATAGACCCCTTCTAGATGGATTCTGTTTGACGCCTGGTTAGCCGATTATGCGCATAATCGCTGAAGCGCTTTATCGTAAATGCTTGTATGCAGGAGGTAATTGAGCACTCAACTGGTGACCTTACCGGTTGTTTCAAATGCGCTTTACAAGTAGTTAATGCGAAGAATTGCTTGTTCACATAGTCAAAATGCGCTTTAACGGCCGGAGCAAAATAAAACTCGCTATTTAACGCGCATTTGATAATGCGCATAATCGGAGAGAAAACACGCCTCTACGCCCGATTTGCGCTCTGTTCTTGTAGAGGTAAATTTTTTAATGCGCCTTGAAAGAGCTTTAAATGCCTCTTATGGAGGCAGCCTCAGTGAAACCTATTAAGAAATCAATACTCTGATGTAATTCTGGCATTTCTGGCCTAAGAGAGAACATTAACTTCTATTTTATACATTATCTGCCTGCAGCACTCATGTCATGGTATAAGAAGAGCCTCACCAAAACCAGATCAACCTAGTAACATCCTGTTCTCCATTGGGGTGTTTGCCTGTTCTGGATGGGTTTGCACTCCCTCTGAAGGAGCAGGTCTGTAGTTTGAGGGTGCTCCTGGATCCATCTTTGTCACTGGAGACCCAGGTGGCCTAACTGGCCCAGAGTGCCCACTACCACCTTTTGCTCATACACAAACTATACCCATTGCTGAATAGGAATAGCCTAACCACAGGGATTCATGCAGAAATGTGAAGTCTGTCAATGGTAACTAGCCATGATATTTAAAATGGAACTACCTTGTTGAGAGCCATTATACACCACAGTATCAAATGTTGAGGGCAGCCAGCAAGGAGAGGCTTTTGCCTTCATGCACTAATAGTAAGCTTTCCAGAGAAATCTGGCTGACACTGCTGGGAACAGAATATTAGACTAAATATTCTGATCTAGCTTCAGGTCTAGAACCAGTGTCCTCCACCACCTCCACCTCCACATACTAATAGCAAACTCTGAGTGCCTAGTGCTATGTAGCCAAAATGGTGCAACCCCCACACAAGAGGGAGAATCTCAAAGTTTGCAGAATTCTTAAGGTGTGTGTGTGTGTGGGGGGGGGGGGGTTGGACTCCAAATAACAGTGATCACAGAATCCTGAGTCTCTGTTAGAGCATGGGGATAGAAAACCGGTGTGTGTGTGTAGGGGAATGGAATGGAGTATCCCAGAAAAGAACATGGCTTACTAGCTGGCTGGAACTCTGAAAAAGAGCATTCTACATGGTAACATTTTGTTGCAGTTCCCACTTTTATTTCTAATAACAAGGCTGCCTCTACAAGAGAGGTTTAAAGCGCATTTTGACTATGTGAACAAGCGCTTATGTGCATTAACTACTTGTAAAGCACATTTTGGTCATCCGTTAATGCGCTTCGCCGCCTCTCGCCACCTCTCGTGCAGAGGTATTAGGTGTAAATGCGCTTCAGCGATTATGCGCATAATCGCCTAACCGGGCACAAAAGCGAATCCTTGTAGAGGGGACCTGTGATTCTCCTGTGTATAGTTTGTGGGGAGGAGGAGGAGGAGGAGGCTTAGTTCAGGTAGGGGAAGTGGAGGCAGAGGGAGGCAATTCCAGCCGTTTCCCTCCCTGCAGAACCTTGGCACCTCTGCCCTTCCATCTGTCCCACCCTTCAGTATTGGTTCACAGTTGGTGGATATGGGTGCGGAGAGGTGTAGGGGAAAGTACCCCCACATTACACATCTCTGCCATTAAACTTCCCTGAGCAGTGAAGCATGGAGGTGGTCGGGAGCAAGCCTCTCTCATTGGCTGAGCAGCATCAAGGGGGCTGATGATGTTCACTTCTGCTAGAGACTTCACCCACTCTATCCTCAAAGTAAGGCAATTTCAACAGCAGTCTGACCTTTGAAAAGCGTGTTTTTAGGTACTGTTTACTCTGCTTTTCTTGCTTTGTATGCAGTTGACGGATCAAAGCTGATTTCATGAAAATCCAGATTATACCCCAATGCGATTCTCATTCTGTTCTCATGTAGACACCCCCTTAAACAATTTCATGTCACTTTTTTTATGGAAAAAACATCGGCACTCTTTTGGAATTAATTATGAACAACTCGGGCCATAACTCCCCAGAAAACTACTTTTCCTTCTCTGCAAAAATCTCAGCAACATGGGAAAATAAAATCTTCTTTAATTACAGAATGGATTAGTTATGGTGAAATAGGAAGAAATGGCGACAACAGTTGGAAGACATTTCCTGTTTGCATGTGTGTGAGACAGAAAAAAAAGTGTGTGTTCATTAACCTTTTGGCATTACATTAAATAACTCCTTTGTGTGCAGCAAAGAATAGAGACATATGCCTGGCAGTAATTTTCTTTCCTGGTAAGATGACTTTTGTAGATGCAAAGCTGTTTCTAAAACATGTTTTTTTTAAAAAAAAAAATCTTGCCCCACCTCACATTTAAGGGAAAGAGACAAAGCAGTGAATCCCATCAACCAAGCACTGGGAGGTTTTTGCTATTCTTTTCTTTTGGCATCCGGTGAAACAGTCTCCAATCTGTCTGGCACTCCCTATTGCTACCATTTGGAATTCTCTGCTTGAATCATACCTCTTATCTCATTCAGTTTCAAGAGCTACTTTCTCCTCATACAGCTGGAGAGAAAATAGTTTTTGAGAGCGTTGACAATGATTTCAGAGAATTTTCCCTTACCCCAAGTTTCCTTCTGCTGCCTGCAAAAAAACCGCTTACCAGAGGCAAAAGTGGGCTGAATGTGGGTACACACAATGAATAGCTATCCCTCTTTCAAACCTCCTTCAGTTTATTGCTACAACTAACACCTGTTACATCGTTTCTTGAAATGAGGAATAGATATAAAAGAAAACACTTATAAGGGGCTTACCAAATAGGATGTAACATTAGAAAAACAAACAGTTACAGTCTTAAGTGAGCATAAGAACATAGGAAGAAGAACCATGCTGCATCAGACCAAGGGTCCATCTAGTCCAGCACTCTGTTCACACAGGCCTCCTCTTCATGGTGCCTCTTCCGCCATGCAGCGGCGGTGGCAGGCAGCACGTCCTGCATTAACGCTCCTTCCACCCATCTATAGCGGAAGGAGCGCCACGGCGGGTTTTCCTGCCACTGCTGTGCCAGCACCTACCCAACGGCAGCTGGAGGGGTGGCTGGGAGCATCGCCCCACCCACTCCAAAGTAAGTGTTTTTTAACATTATTTTTTAAAATGGGGGGGAGGACTACAGAGGCGGTGCAGCGAGCTTATGGCTCGCTGGTCCACTCCCTTCCCTGCCCAGCCAGCTCCAAGCTAAAAAAAGTTGGGTTAAATGCCCAACTTTTTTAGAGCAGAGCTTTGGGCTTTTCCCCGCAGTAGCTTCGGAGTGGCGGCAGCGTCATGTAATCCACCTGCCGCCACTCTGAAGCTACTGTGGGGAAAAGCGACCGTTTAGAGGTACCCACAGTGGCCAACCACCTATTGAGCAGGACCCCCCAAACAGGACACAGGTTCAGCAGCACCCTCCCACCCATGTTCCCCAGCAAATGGTGTACAT
Source organism: Anniella stebbinsi (assembly GCA_029215795.1). NCBI lineage: Eukaryota > Metazoa > Chordata > Lepidosauria > Squamata > Anniellidae > Anniella > Anniella stebbinsi. The sequence goes on along the minus strand of JARDYH010000004.1, from coordinate 125,892,553 downwards.
AGGCTTACTGTCTCTGATACTGGAAGTAGCACATAGCCATCAGGACTAGTAGCCATTGATAGCCTTCTCCTCCCGGAATTTATCCAATCCCTTTTAAAGCCATCCAAATTCGTGGCCATCACCACATCTTGAGGTAGCGAATTCCAGAGTTAAACTCTGCACTGTGTGAAGAAGTGTTGGAAGGATCAAATCATGAACAAGCCTTCCCCACCCTCTCCATATTTTGTAGACTTCTTTTTAGGCAATACTTCCCCAAATGAGAGAAGATAAAAGCTTTAATGGAAATGTGATACATTATACAACTGGAACTGCTGCTTTTCTTTCCTACTTACAGTATTTTAATTTTACTTATATTGAGGAGGTCACAGAATCATATAGTAGAGTTGGAAGGGGCCTATAAGGTCATCAAGTCCAACCCCCTGCTCAGTGCAGGTATGCTGCGCAAGGACAGGGAGCTAATAGATTATAGGGTTGTAGTTTACACAGTGTTGGGAACAACCAAATATTCCATCTATTCAGGACTGATTAGATAAGCTGTGGGAATCCCCCAAGATTCATGTTATATATACAAAGAAAGTGTTAAACAATAAATGCTTTTAAAATGAAGTGAATATCTTTTTATTAATTTCTCTATTAATGTTATATTTAGATGCACAAATTTGAGTTTGTTATGAATCATTTTTAAATCCCCACTTTTAAAACAAGCAAGCATGCAAACAAATACACTGTATCATCTCTTCAGCAAGCAGGATAGCTAGAGCACTAAAGCAAAGAGGAAACGTATCTGTCAGAAGCGCTTTTACAGCAAGGATATAAGCTCATGTGAAAGGCAGATAGTTGTAAGATTTCTGTGCTCCTAGGCCAGATTTTTTAAATGCTGGGGCAACTTCTATACAGCCAAAAACATACTCTTTCATCAACCAAGATGCAGATTTTAACATTTGTGGCTTGCCTCCAACCCTACCTTGCACCCACAGTTCTAGCTAAGGGCTCTTTACACAGGATTTTTCCCTATGCAGAAATAATCCCTCATTTAGGGAAACCTATTATGTCATTATATGTGAAGTACAGCACAAATGTTTATTTTGCTACAAGAATTTGTGGTGAGGAACTGGATTCAGAACAGACAGTGGACCAATCAGCCTCGTCAATTCTTCTTTCCATAGTTCACACTCTGAAAGAGTGAGTGGTAGTGTTGTCAAGCTGTGAACTCAAGTTTATTGCCACCTTTGGCAATCAGCCAAAATTCCACTTCAGGAGAAGAGCCGAAACTATATTCACATGCAGAGCAAAGCTTGAAGTTGAGAACTACATCAGCAACTCTGCTCAGGCTAGAAGGGAGATCACTACTGCTTCTGCAGCATTGTTGTATAAGACAGTAGATGATAACAGGAGAGATTCCCCCAAAGTAAGGTGGGAGCAAGCCATCTTCAGCTAAGTGGAGGCAAGAGATCCATGATAGGCAAAAGGTCACTTCCAAAAAGGGTAGTTAGTAGGCAGACAGGCCAGAGACAGGAAAACATCCCAGACATCACAGCAACTGTGTAGAAAGGTGGCAAGCAAGCACTCAGCCTGGCCAGATCTTCTTAGCAGAAGACAGGTTGCTTTGATTGACAGGCAGGTTCCAGGATTGAGGATTTGGAAATCCAGGTGGAGCTGCGCTGGCTCCCTGGATTGCCTGCCTAGGTGATAAATCAGCTAGTATGGCTTGAAATGCTGCCTGCAGCTAACACAGTTTTGTGTTAGCTGAATTTTGCTTCCAAATCGATAGGCACCAAATCACCTGAATTTTGGGTCCCCTCTACATAGGGTGACCAGATAAAATCCAGGTCAGGGCTCATGTAACTTTAACAGTTGTAGAGAAAAGGGAATTTCAGCCAGTGTCATTTGCATGCAGTTAGTTCCTAGTGAAATTCCCTCTTCATCACAACAGTTAAAGTTGCAGGGGCCTTCCTTCCTTTTTATATGGCCACTCTAGTATAGTGCCTGCACCTTTAACTGTTGTGATGAAGAGGGAATTTCACCAGGAACTAATTGCATACAAATGACACTGGCTGAAATTCCCTTTTCTCTACAACTGTTAAAGTTACATAAGCCCTGACCTGGATTTTATCTGGTCACCCTACCTCTACAAGGATTCGCTTTTGCGCCCGGTTAGGCGATTATGCGCATAATCGCTGAAGCGCATTTACACATAATACCTCTGCACGAGAAGTGGCGAGAGGCGGCGAAGCGCATTAATGGATGACCAAAATGCGCTTTACAAGTAGTTAATGCGCATAAGCGCTTGCTCACATAGTCAAAATGCGCTTTAACGGCCAGAGCAAAATAAAACTCGCGATTTAACACGCATTCGATAATGCACATAATCGGATAGATAACGCGCCTCGATGCCCGATTTGCGCTCCGTTCTTGTAGAGGTAAATTTTTTAAAGCGCCTTGAAAGAGCTTTAAACTAGGGGTGTGCACGGACCCCCCGGATCGGATCGGGACCCGGATCGGGACCTCCAATTTTGTCACGGATCGGTTCGGACAAAATTGGAGGCCCCCCGGACCGGATCGAGTCCGATCCCGATCCAAAAATCGGAAATTTTTGGATCGGCCGCCATTTTTTTCCCCATAGACTTGCATTGCAATGCACGTCTATGAGGAAAAAATGGCGGCGGGTGGGTGAGGGGGGCCTAACTCCCTCCCCAAACCCCGGGGCCGTCCGCTGTGGACGGCCCCAGCAGGTAAGCCCCCTCCCCCGCGCTCCCTACCCCCCTGGGGCCGTCCGCTTCCATACGCAGGCGCCCACGGGCGCCCGCGGATAGAAGCGGACAGCTCCGGGGGGGGTAAGCCCCCTTCCCCGCCACTGCTTACCTTTTAGGGATGCCCGCTCCCGTCTGGCACCGGCGGCTACTGCCAGCGGGTTTTGCGGCTTGCTCTAGAGTAGCGTGCCGGGTGATCACCCGGCGCGCCACCCTGGAGCAGGCTGCGGAGCCCGCTGGTAGTAGCCGCCGGCGCCAGACGGGAGCGGACGTCCCTCAAAGGTAAGCGCCCCCCTCCTCCCCTCCGCCCCCCCCCCCCGCTGTCCACTTTTATCGGCGGGCGCCCGCTGGCGCCCGCCAATGGAAGCAGCGGTGGGCGCCAGTGGGCGCCCGCCGATCCGCCGATCCGCCGAACCGGTTCGGAGCCTTTTCGGATCGGTTCGGACTGGATCGGCCGATCCAGCTGTTGGATCGGAAATTGGATAATTTATCCGATTTCCCACTGGACCGGACTCAGATCGTGGATCGGGTCCGATCCAGTGCACATCCCTACTTTAAACCTCTCTTGTAGAGGCAGCCACACACACAGGGGACTATTCTGAAGGGAGACATGAGTGAATCATCAGCTGCTATCTGTGAATGGCAAAAGCAAACTGCTGAGTTCTTCTGAAGAGGCAATCCAGTTGTCTATAATATCTTGCTATACTGGCTGCCCTTTCTCCTCTCCTTCTAAGTATTCCTTAGGTGTAGGCATCTCATGCAAAGTTGTAGATTTCTTGCAATTGTGTTACTGTGAAGTTGCAGATGTCTTGCAATTGCAAAATCCCACAGCTGACTATCCCCTTCCCTTCCCTTTTCCACGCTCCCCCACCCTGCTACTCCTCTCAACCAACTAATGGGAAAGGCATTGAGAGTAACTAGCCTGCCACTCCCATTCATAAAAGGAGGCTAACTACTCTCTTTTTCTAAAGCAGTAAACAAGTGCACAATTTCAAAGGTGTGTAAAATTTGTATTGTGTATTTATGAATGAAAATTGCAGGTTAGTTACTCTCACTGCCTTTCCATATGTGATAGCGATTTTATTCTGCTTTGAAACTGTGCACTTACTACTTTAGAAAGAGAGAGTAGCTGCAGTTAGGGCGACCATATGAAAAGGAGGTCAGGGCTCCTCTATCTTCAATGGTTGCATAGAAAAGGGATTTTAGCAGGGGTCATTTTTATGCATGCAGCAGCTGGTGAAATTCCCTCCTCTTCATCACAACGATTAAAGCTGCAGGAGCCTTGCCCTCTAGTATAGCTCCTGCAGCTTTAACTGTTGTGATGAAGTGGGAATGTCACCAGGTGCTGCATGCATACAAATGGCACCTGCTGAAAATCTCTTTTCAACACAACTGTTAAAGATACAGAAGCCCTGTTCTCCTTTTCTTATGGCCACCCTAGAGTAGCCTGCTTTGTGAATGGGAAAGGCAGGCTAATTACTCTCGCTGGCAACAGTAGTGCCTATGGGGGGGTGAAGGGGGCAGGGGGCACCCCTTGACCACATCACAGCCAGGTCACAGAGGCACATTCAGGATTTAATGTGGAAGGACGGGGCATATTGCAGGGGAACTGCCTGGGAGACGCTTTAAGTAAAAAGGGTGGAGTAAAAGGACTTTCAGAAAATATGGCTTTTCAAGAGGGAAGCGGTTGGTTGACTGCAGATTGGTGACAATGTCATGTATTGCAAAAGACCTCAAACTGCTCAAACTGAAGAGGGAATTTCACCAGGAACTAATTGCATACAAATGACACTGGCTGAAATTCCCTTTTCTCTACAACTGTTAAAGTTACAGGAGCCCTGACCTGGATTTTATCTGGTCACCCTACCCTAAGTGAACTGAAAGAGGTGCCTCAAGTTGTTTGGAACTGAAAGACACACATTGAGGACTTCTAGAGTTGTGCAACTCTTTATTGTTTCTGGCTTTTTCTGCAGCTGTTTGTGATCCTCTCCATTCTGCATGGGATTTGGGTTCTGGAAGCCCAACGTGGACTAGACAATCCTATGGTCTCAGCAAGTTGGTGGCCATCTTATTCTTGTGTAACATCAGCATGGCGAAGTCAGGATCCAATACACTTCCAGCAGCAAAGTTGAGGGGAAACCATTATTCCAAAATACAGACAACATAGCAAATCTGCCACTACTTCCCAAGTATCCATGGCAAACTGCCATGACACACCAGTCACAGAGTGGCACGCTGGCAACACTCTCTCATTAGCCATGCATGGAATGTGCTAACCCACTGACAGTAAGGGGGCAATGCCTCAACCATATCATCCTACTCACCATGGCACAGAAGGAACAACTGTTTCCTGACTCCTAGCAGAGCAGAGAAGAAAAAGCTGCCCCAGCTGGACTAGAAGGTACATTAGGATCCTAAATCCGGAACGGATTGGGCCAATCCAGCTGTATCTGGGCCCGATCCGCTCCTGGTCCGTGTAGAGCCCTCCCTCCTGCTCTCCCCGCTCCCTCCTTCCCCCCAATCACCCTGCTTACCTGCAGCCTCCTCCGCATCATCACCCATCATCCTCCAGGTCATCCTGCCTCCTCGATGTTGGCTGGCTGCTTTCTCGTTTGCGCCGGGTAATGACATCACCTGCAGCGATTGGCAAATGTGGCGCTTGTCAGACCAATCTGATCTCATTTTTTGATCAGGTAACCTCCCTTGTGGACTGTGGGAATGCTGTGGATATAGTATATCTTGACTTCAGCAAAGCTTTTGATAAAGTGCCCCATAACATTCTGATTCTCAAACTAGAGAAAAATGGGCCAGATGGAACAACTACTAGGTGGATCCACAGTTGGCTACAGAATCGGACTCAAAGAGTGCTTATCAGTGGTACCTTCTCAAACCGGGGAAGGTAACAAATGGGGTACCAAAGGGCTCAGTCCTGGGCCCAGTGCTCTTCAACATTTTTATTACTGATTTGGTTGAGGAGGTGCAGGGAGTGCTTATCAAATTTGCAGATGACACAAAATTGGGTGGGATTGCTAATACCCTGGAAGACAGAAACAAATTTCAAAATGGTTTTAATAGGCAGGAGTGCTAGGCGGAAAACAACAGAATGAAAGTTAATAGGGATGAATGCCAAGTTCATCACCTAGGAAAAAGAAACCAAATGCACAATTACAAGATAGGGGATATTTGGCTTAGCAATAATCCAAACAAGAAAGATCTTGGAATTGTTGTGGATCACAATCTGAATATGAGCCAACAGTGTGATGTGGCTGCAAAAACAGCAAATGCTATTTTGGGCTGCATTAAGAGAAGTATAGCTTCCAAATCACGTAAGGTACTGGTTCCCCTCTATTCGGCACTAGCTAGGCCTCATCTTGAGTATTGCGTCCAGTTCTGGGCACCACACTTCAAGAAGGATACAGACAAACTGGAGCGTGTTTAAAGGAGAGCAATGAGAATGGTCAGGGGTCTGGAAACAAAGCCCTATGAGGAGAGATTGAAAGAACTGGGCATGTTTAGCCTGGAGAAGAGTAGACTGAGGGGAGACATAATAGCATTCTTCAAATACTTGAAAGGTTGTCACACAGAGGAGGGTCAGGATCTCTTCTTAATCAACTGAGAGTGCAGGATGCGGAATAATAAGCTCAAGTTACAAGAAGCCAGATTCCAGCTGGACATCAGGAAAAGCTTCCTGACTGTTAGAGCAATACGACAATGGAACCAGTGACCTAGGGAGGTCATGGGCTCTCCTACACTAGGGGCATTCAAGAGGCAGCTGGACAGCCATCTGTTAGGTATGCTTTAAGGTGAATTCCTGCATTGAGCAGGGGGTTGGACTCGATGGCCTTACAGGTCTCTTCCAACTCTAATATTCTATGGTTCTATGATTCTAACTTGACAGACAAGGGGCTCCATCACACCAGCGTTTTATTGCACTCTCGTCCTGCCTGGTTTGCCATTTTGAAACGCGATACTCACATGACGTCATGCCTGTCCTGCAGTCACCTCGCCTCCCCACCCTCCATTTTCCGTCATTTTCTAGGGCGGAGAAAGAGCAATTTGTTTTCTTTGCACGAAATAAAAGTGCCCTTCCATCCCGTGTATTGTCGTTGTCATCTATCTTGCTTTTGTTGGGGGTGTTCCTGCTGACAGGAGGGTGGGGAGGTTCTCCTCCAGCTTGCTCAGTCTGTCAGTCGAACGAGTGGACTTGTACTGAGCTGGTCAAATGGACTTTTGCTGCTCCAACCCCACCCTCATTGCCCGCAGAAACAGTATCCAGGCAATTGGTAAAACTCTAGACAACAAAACCAGAGCGAGGGGGGGAGGCAACCACGTCCAGCACCCGACAAGAACCAATGAACTGGAGGGGGAAAGAGAAGGGACGGGGTGGGTGCAATAGCAGGAGGGCAAACAACAGCAGCAATCATGAAAGGGACCAGCACTTGCCTCGCTAATGAAATGGAGGTCAAAATCACGGGTGCATAGCAGGGGAAAAAATAGGTGCAATGGAGCCCAAGGACAGTACAGTGCTTTTAAATGTAGCAACCACTGCAGTACAGCTATAACAGCTAATGCTTAGCCAAAAGTCCTCACCAGTTAACACTTTAGCTCATCTTTGGATGGGTTGTGTATGAAAAGTGATATTTTGAGGCAGGATTTATTAATAGGTTGCAGGGGGGAGCTTTTTTTTTCTTTTGAATTTTTTTTTAAATTAAAAATGCTGATGAGGAACTTTTCTCAGCAGCCGCTAGCACTCCACCATACACCATGATACTATTGCTTACAGTGAAGCGTCATCCTAAGGAGCAGGTGCCACTAAAAATGCCACAATGTAAGGTCATTAAAAAATTCCTCCACCATTCCCCCACCCCAGACTACCCTAGAATGATGCTGCATCCAAGGGAAGGGAAAGGAGAGGAGAGGCTCCCAACTGGTAGCTGTTCAGAGGAGCTCAGTGGTTTCCTTAAAATTAAAATAAGGAAAGAGTGGGGAGGGGAACCACTGCCACCCAGCAGCATTGGTATGCCTACCCTTGTGAATCCTTTTAAGAAATTCATACACCCCAGGAAAGAAAGATGGCTAGGCACTACAGTACATCTAGTCAGCTTGCATAGGAGGAGACCTATCTAAAATACCGTACAAGCATCCCTGCAACAAAGGTTCAAGTCATGCTAGAGCACAATACCCATGTGAGGGGAAGAACTCTTTTGCCAGGGAAAGAAAGGGAGAACGTTGGGCAAGCAACAAGGATGACACCACTATAGGTCACTGGAGAAAGCACTGGGGTGAGAAACAGGAAAGGCAGGGTTGAGCCCTGCCAAGGACCCACGTGAGGGGAAAAGGGGAGAAGTGGACAGCGCTAGAACCCATGCTATACAGAGTTGCTCTCCTCCCATTTCACCAGTGCAACAGATAGGAGAATAATACATTGCAGGGAATTTGCCGTCCTCCAGGTGGCTCTCCCAGCCCAACCATATATGCCTGGACTGCATAATAAACTTATGTAACAACACATGTTTGATGTGCAGAATATGATCTCCCGTTTGGAAAGGCTGGAAGCCCATCCCAACCCCCAGTCCAGACAGTTCTAAACCAATCAGAGACATTGACTGCAACCAGACTGCATGAGCCAATCCCCTGGCTTTGGATGGTTATCACTTCAAGACATTGTTATCCTCCTGTCCATACCAACTGACTGCATGATTAATCACAGTTGTAATTGCAGAAGCTGCCCACCACCCATTCAAAGTAGCATCCTCAGGCCAATGGAGGTAAGGGCCAAGGCGGGTAGAAGGGATACCCACTTGCAAACTCCCACTAACAAAGAAACAGCAGCAAGAAAGTGAAGGCCTTTATTGAGCAGCATCACAGATTACATGGGTTGTGGAAGCAGGATAGATTGATAGGGTTGGCATCAGGGCACCTGTGCTTTTGAATGCACAACAGACAGCAGAATCACAGGTGTCATTTACTGCATGGTGCAAAGTGCCCTTTCTCCCTATAGTTCTTATCCCCATTATGTGCTCTAAGTGTGCATGACATGAAGTTAGAGAGATATAGCTCTGCGCTGCTTGCCCTGTCATCTGAATGATGGATTCCTTGGTAGCAGTTGATATACTATTGGTGATGTGTGGGCAGAATGGGAATAATTTATTTTGGTTCTCCACTAACTTCAGTGGGGGCATTTACAATTACATCATCTCTTTTAGTATAATGTTATGCTGGTGTATGGGCTGGTAGCCTGTCGGAGGGAGTTTAGAATCAATTCCTTCCCCAAAATGCCTCTGAGGTCCCTATCATTTTTGGTTGTATTAGAATGGTGTATCCCTGATGTTAGATTGGCAATGGTGTCATGATCCCAACCCTAAGCAGTACCTAGAATTCTGACATGGAGGAGGAACCAGATGGACTAGGGGCAACAGTGCAAGCTGCAGAGGTGCTGAATCAAGACTTAAGCCCCAGCCTTGACACCAAGCTTGAGCCAGAGCCCCTGAACTGGGACCTACAGACTATCAGTTCCTCAGTTTGGAGACTCCTCCAATGTGAGTGTATAGCCGTGAAGACCAATGTGAGTGTGTAGCAATGAAGAAGGCAACAGAGGGAGGTACAGTCAAGATCAGGCACAAGTGATCAATAAGAGCCAAAATAAGGGAGACAGAGTAAGGCTGCCCGAGAGAGACCTATCGTGAGCTGTTGTACCAGCAAAGGTCAAGCAGAGACTGAGATGTTTTCTGCTATCCTAGCCAGACTCTTCCTCTTTCTGATCATCAGCTGGGTTACAAAATGCACCTTGAGCCTCTTCTTCTTGGGTAGTTTTCTCTTCCTGAGTAGGCCTCTGGTCCTGCAGTCTCCAAGCAAGCACTCCTCGGATTCTATAACTACCTTTGTCTTTGCTGCTGGGGTCCCAGGGTGTGTGTGAAGAGGGAGTGTCTGGATCTAACCTCACATCATGCACACTTAGAGCACATAACAGAGATCTTTGGTGATAAGAACTATATAGAGAAAGGGCACAATGAGGGACTCATCAGGGCTCCAGTCAAAGTATCTGAGTAACCGCGTAAGTAAAGTTGCTTGATAATAATAATAATAATAATAATAATAATAATAATAATAATTTCTTACAGGCCTCTGGATCGAGGCGGGGAACAACATCAATACTAACAATATAAAATACATACACTGATTAAAAGCATATAAAATTAATACATCATTAAAATCAATAAAGTCTTAAAATTCAACTGGGTAGGCCTGCCGGAAGAGATCAGGCTTTATAGCTCTTAAATTCTTGAAGACTTGTAAGTTGGCAGATCTCTCCCAGCAGGTCATTCCACAGTCTGGGAGCGGCAGAAGAGAAGGCCCTCTGGGTAACAGTTGACAGCCTAGTCTTGGCCGGCTGTAATAAATTCTTCCCAGAGGATCTGAGCGTGCGGGGTGGATTGTATGAGAGAAGGCGATTCTGCAGGTAACCTGGACCCAAACCATGTAGGACTTTAAAGGTAATAACCTACACTTTGAACTTCGCCTGGAAACTAATTGGCAGCCAGTGGAGTGATTTTAAAGCTGGTGTGATATGGTCACCCCCAGGTGTACCGGTGACCAGCCTGGGTTCATTAGGTATGCTGGAGCTTTTTGCGAAGACCCAATCCTCATTTTGAGATGTGGTTCCCCTAGAGTTCATGTCAGACTGGATCAGGATACTGAGACAGCATCCCTGAGCCAGATTCCCCAGAGAAACCGGTCCCTTTTATAGCAGGGGCCTCACATTCACCAACGCAAGCATAGCAAAAGATAGGATCTGAGGACTACACCTTAAAGACTCACCACTTTTCAGAAAGGAGCAGATCCTGGGAGATGTAGAAAATTTGATAATTCCTTATCAAATTTGTGGATGATATAAAAATGGCTTTGATAGAATGGAAAATTGGGCTGAAATAGACAAAATGAAATCCAACAGTGTCAAAGGTATGTTCTGTATTGGGACGGGATGTGTGTGTGTGTGTGTGTGAGAGAGAGAGAGAGAGTTATCAAATGCACAGATATAGGATGGGATCTCAGGATTGCCATTGATCACAAGCAAATTTGGATCAGCACTGTGATGTGACTGTAAAAAAGGTTAATGTGATTTAGTCTGCATTAATAGAACCATGGGTTCCGCTAGTCAGGCCTCATCTGAGTACTACATTCAGCTCTGGACCCTGTACTTTAAGAAGGATATAGACACACTGGAATGGGTTCAGAGGAGGATAGCAAAGATGGCCAGGTGTATGGAAAATAAGTCCTATGAGGAAAGGTTGAAAGAACTACGGATGTTTAGCCTGAAGAAGAGAAACTAAGGAACGACATGATTGCACTCTTCAAATACCTGAAGGGCTTTTACATAGAAAAAGGGTAAAGACTTGTTCTCTGTTGCCCCAGTGTGTGTAGGACTGGGTAATGAGAAGAGCTGTGCACAGCCCCCCTCACCTCGAAGGCCATTTCGGAGCCTCCAAAATGGCCCCGATTTGACTTGGAGTGCTTCAGGGCTTGGCTGCCTCGCTTCAGCACCACCAAAGCAGAAGCGAGATTTGCCCTCCCCTGCAAAGTGGATCAGCCTTGCAGGTTCCTGGGCACTGGCCGCTCCCCGCGCTCTCCTTGCTCACTCCTTACACATACGTTTGCACCCTTCTTCTTTGGATATGTTTGAACTGGTGTTTCCCAATGGTGTGGAGGGTGGCCTTAGGCAAGACGCATAAGATGGGGTGTGAGTTTGATTTTTGCTTCCTGTAGGGAGATGATGGTAGCGTGGCTGCTTGGAATTGTCACTGCACAGCAGAATGTACAACAACCCTAAAATAGCAATTTATCTACCTGTTTTATTTTATCTGTATGCTACCCTTTTTAGGTAAGAGGTGGCTGCCTTAAAGCTTTACCTGCAACAAGAGTGCTATCTGGAAGAAATGCACAAACTGTGTGCAAAAATGCACTTTTAAAGTGCAATGACCAGATCGTTCAAAAAATGCCAATTACAGTTGTTTAAAAATGTGAAAATGAAAGAGGATTTCCAGAGTTGGGGGGGGGGGGTGAACATTCAGGGCTTTTTATGTTGATAATCCTTAAATCATAATATCAAAATAGCGAAGATCTACCATTTCCTGCCATTGCAAATTTGTGTTTAGATCTTCTTTTATTTAAATTGATGCAGGTGAAATCAGGATAAAAATATCACAGGGATAAAAGAAAAAAAGTAATTTAATGTGAAGGATTACATCTGTAGAGAATATGTAGATATGGATATATAGATGGATAAATATAGACACACACACTACAAGTTATACTAATAAATGCTCCTGCACTTTCCAAAGAAGCTGGTTATGCATCCAAAATAAACAACTTGGCGGATCCTTTTGAAATGTGACTGTGTCGTTTTCCCTGACTTATCACCAGACATAAAGTCTTGTTTGGCCACTGCACAGGAAAGGTATTTCTATCTAAGCCAAAAAGCCTATGACTTGATGGAGTTTCCTTCCTTTTGGAAATTCCACTAATGATGCATTATTCCAGTGCAATTACCGCAAGGCGATTTGAGAACCTCCAGGCAATAAAATGGTATTTTAACCAAAGTGGTGATTGGTAGGGAAAACCCACTAACAGGAAAATATCCAATCACAATAAAGTATATTTTCACTTCACAAGTTAATTTTCAAATTTTGGGAGTGTGATGGAATTGCTTCATAAATAAGAATGGCAAATATTATAAGGGAATGGAATTCCTAATTGGAAATAATAAGATGAAGTTTTATTGGCAAATTATGTTGTTATAAGTACAGGACCTATAGCAATGATGGTAAAATTCAGTATTCATAGACAACTTAAACATGATATGCAAACATGTGTTTTTAACTCCGATAACAGCTTCTCTTCAGAACCCCCCCCCCCCCCCCAGATTCAGGAGGAGTTGAATTTCAGAAGAAAAGTGGTAAGCAACTGACTGGTAAAACACTTTTTTACTTTAAAAGTCCCATAAGTTCCAAAACGGTGGGTTTGACAGCTGTCAAACAGCAACCCCACCCCCCGCCTTCTCCCCCCTCCGTTTTGGAACTTATGGAACTTTTAAAGTAAAAAATTCATAGCCACTACAAGCCTGCACATATGTTTCTGAAATTTCTCACACATAAGTACTTCAAACCCATCTGCGATGTGGCCAAGTTTCATGCTTCTATCTTTAAAAATAAAAAAGTTAAAGATGTTTCTTCATTTTTCCAAAAATACCTTGCCACCAAGTTTCATGCTTCTATCATTAAAAATAAAAAAGTTAAAGGCATTCATTTCTTACCCCCAATGCATCCAATTCTTCAAAAATTCCCTGCCACTACATGCCTGGACCTATGTTTCTGAAATTACACACATATGAGTACCAATAAATCAGCTGCAATGTGGCCAAGTTTCATGTGTGGATCTTTTTTAAAAAATTAAAAATAGGCATTTCTGGTTCATTTTTCAAAATATCATAGCCACAAAATGCCTGCACCTATGTTTCTGAAATTTCTCACACATAACTACCTCAAACCCATCTGCAAAGTGGTCAAGTTTCATGCTTCTATCTTTTAAAATAAAAAAGTTATAGGCATTTCGTTAACACAATACTAGGCTATGGGGATAACAATTCAAAATGGCATCGGATGTCCAATTTTCATATCGGAATTGGATCCAAAGTGATACAAGGGACATCCGATTTTTTCCGATATGATACAGTTCAAAATCAGAAGTCCCGATTCCGATTCTGATACGATTTTTCCAGCCATGCACATCCCTAAAAACAACTTTGCAAAAATGCGAGTTTTATGGCATGAAAACCTGCAGTTGCTGCAGAGAGGAGAAAAATCATGTAACATGATCATATGTGAAGCACCAGAGTAAATCCCCCATATAAATCCAGCCCCAGTCTGAAATATTTCAGACTGAGGAATGACCTCTCAAACACGATCCAGTTGGACAAGGTGAAGGGCCCCGACATGGCAGCCAAATATCCAAAGTCACTGAAGAAGAGCTTGGAGTAAATGGCCAACATCCTTGGACATTTAAAGTAACTCAAACAAGAATTTTAGTCACAGTGACTAGGCACAATCAAACCTTTGGAAAGGAAAATCTTGGACTTAATTGAAATGGTCTAATATATCTCCAAGACAATGAATGAAGCCCTCAAGTTAGGAATAAAACATCAAAACTCCAAAACAAAATTCAAGAAATCTAATACTGATGTGCAATAATGTGTAGAGGATTTGGCAAATTGGAGCTAATGTCTGAATCTAAGGGTCCAAGGAATTAAAGTACTGATAGAAGGGCAAGACTTTAAAAAAAGCCCATTAAAGTTGATATCTACAATATTTCCAGACTTAATGGTGAATCCTGAGGACATAGATGGTGTGAACAGAATCCTTGCTGCTATGCTGAAAAAATGGAAGAAGACCTGGAGGCATTCTTATGTGATTTACCAGCAGTGCTTTATAACTTGATAAGATAAAATCCTTCACAATGCCCAACATCTTAAAATGCTGAGTATGAGAGCAATACACTCATGCTTTTCCAGGACCTCTGTCCAGACACATTACAAAAAAGAATAAAACACACCAGTTTTTAATGGAACAACTACCGGAAGTGGGTATCCCATATTGTTGGGTTTACCCTTCCATCACACAAGATAATATCACTCTTGTTATAAATACACAGTGTGTTCTGGCTGGTTTGAGTTGGGTCAGTCATGACTTTGGGGAAGGAAGAAGGGGGGGATACTGCTATTTTATTTGTAATGAATGGAACAGATCAATGGAGCAGAAGGGAAAGCTGAACCCATTTGGGGCATAGGGTTCAGCATCCTGGGTAGCGCCCTTAGAGTTTTGACTGGTTCTAACTAAAACTGAGAATGGAATCACACCCCTGCTGAAACCAGAGCCACCAGCCTCCACTGCCTGTAGTATTATATCCTAGAGAAAATGGATCTGATAACAGTGATCCATGTCTGAATTATCTTCCATTTAGATGATTGTGACAGGCTCTACATGGGGCTGCCCTTGAAAAAGGTTCGGATACCACAGCTAGTACAAAATGCAGCCGCCAGACAGGTACTTTAGAGACGATATATCACTGGTCTTGAACCAACTATATTGGCTTCCAATTTGTTTCAAACTCAGTAGAAGATGCTGGTTTTGTTTGACCTACAAAGCCCTAAATGGTGCCATGATATCTGAAAATAACTGAAAGACTACCTCTTCCATTATGAGCCTGCCCATAATTTGTGATCTTCACCGGATGGAATCTTGTATGTCCCACCACCCACGGAGGATACATTTGTGGGTACATAAGACAGGGCCTTATCTGTCGCAGCACCCTCACCGTAAACTCCCTCTAGAGGGAGGTTGGTTCCATCCCTACTGAGTTTTAATCAGGAAATAAAAACTCTACTATTTTTCCAGGCCTTTGATGTATTTTAATATTGTTTGGGCCTGTTTTAAATATGCTTTTTTTGTTTTTATTCTGGTGTGATTTTGTAGTGTTATATGATTTTAAATTGTACATTGTGTTTTAGTTTAGAATGGACATCTTTCTGGTGTGAAGATAAGCTCAGTCCCCAAGCACAGCTACACCAACAAAGGAACACATCATTTTTTATGACTGATTTCTACTGTAAACATTTGCATCCAGGAATAAAAACCTAGCACAGAGATTCATCAAGGCAAATGTTTTGAAACGGAAGAGGCAGGGAGACTGACTGGCTATTTTAGCATCACAGATATTCCAAAGACTTAGGGTTTTTTTGTTTTTTTTCCCTGCCTGGGGAAATTCTCACTTTTTTTCTGGTAACATTCAGCTGGACACGTCATGGAATCCCAAAGGTGCATGAGAGGGCTACACATTATATAAAGGATGCAGGGTCAAAGCAACTATCAGCAAGTGAAAGTCGTCAGCTGTATCTTAGACCGAAACCTATAACATTGAGTTTGCAAGGGAAACCGGCTCTACAAGCAACTGCACCAGCAGACTTCTTAAAGCTAGAGTTGTACAGCCATTATTGGTAAGTAAAAAAAGGCTTTGAATGCATTTTTATGCTTCTTACTTTTAATAAGATGCCAAAGGGAAAGTTGAGCAGAAAGACCATCTAAATAATACCAGGATTCATTCTATCTTGAAGCCAGGATTTGCTGAGAATTCTGCTACAAAGCCCTATAGTTACATTGCAAAAGCATACAAACATATGTAACAGCAATGGTAGGTTTACCATCACAAATATATTAAACAGGGAGTCACAACCAACCATGAGGGATGAGTACGTCAGTGCAATTCATATGTTATGTTTTGAAAAGGGCATCCTGTTTTATATTGAAAGTGTTACCAACATATTGAAGTGCTGCTGTCTTGAAAAACCCCAGGGAAGGTGAATCCATAACCTCCCCAAACAGATTACTTAGCAAAGAGAAACTTGTTAGGGGGGGTGGGGGAAGAGAATTTGTAATATAGATTGGAATGGGTTTGAATTTTAATTGCTAGTTTGATTTTGATTTCCAGATTGATGTTTATAATCTGTATCTCAATTGTTATACGATTTAAATGTTTGCCACTTAGAATTCCTGAAAGACAGAATTATAACAACAATGGAGCTTAAAATGTGTCCCAAATGTTCAACCTCAATATATTTTCTTGTACTTAAAAACCCAGTAACTACTCATCTATTTTAAATGATGTGCCACACTCTGCTTCCTTACTTTTATGCAGTTAATTCTGCAAGGCCGGCCTGAGTGAAAAAAAAGAACTCAGGATGAATGCCTTTTGGTTCCTGCCCATTATAATCTATGGTAAGTGAGCATGTTTCAAAATGGGAAATCCTCTAGATTTAGATGGAAGAAACATTCCTTGTTGGGTAGGCTGACCCTATGAAAAGGAGGACGGGGGGCTCCTGTATCTTTAACAGTTTCATAGAAAATGGAATTTTAGCAGGTGTCATTTGTATATATACAGAACCTGGTGAAATTTCCTCATCATCACAAAAATAAAGCTGCAGAAGCCCTGCCCTCTTTTGTACATGGTCAAGAGGACAGGGCTCCTGCAGCTTCAACTGTGTGATGAAGAGGGAATTTCACCAGGTTATGTATGCATACAAACGATACCTGCTGAAATTCCCTGTCTTTTGCAACTGTTAAAGATACGGGAGCCCTGTCCTCTTTTTCATATGGTCAGCCTATTGTTGGCGTTTTCTTTTCACTGAAAAAGCAATCTGCTTTTGCAGAGATTTGTTTTAAGGTATACTAAAACGCCAGAAATTGGAAACCATTTTTGGATTAAGACAGAGAGTAAACTAATAGTGTGCAGGATGTGTGGGTCTTTGGAGTGCACCCCTCAGAAGAGGCCCTTAAGCCTCTCCCCCAACCAGTTGCCCCAGGCCTCAGAAAGGGGAATTTGTCACCCATGGCCATTCTTCTATTTGCTTTCATGCTCCCCTTACCTCTGGGAGCTCAAAAGAGTCTTGGTTGCTCCATCTTTCTGGCTTTTATAGGCCAAGACACCCCCTTTCCTTTCCACCCTCATTTTTTAGTTAGTATGTCCTTGTTTACAAATAGGCTTGCCTCCTAAACAAACTAGAGCCTCCACTCCTGGCTGGCGGAGTATGGCTGGTGGCTTTGTGCTGTCCTTCTCTTGGATCGGTCACTGGGAAAGCATGGTTGCCCACCTCTTCCATTTTCAAGCTGCTGCTTCCGTGCTACAGCTCCACTTCGCCCTCTGTCTCTTTTACCTTCTTCCTCCAGCATGGACACTATTCTTGAACCCCAGGACTTCAGTGCAGTCCAGGTACTTTCCCCCAACACACGTAACAACTTTTTGTCATCTTCTCTTTCTAGGATTTTTACTATTTAAGGACAGCACCTGCTGGACATACCATTTTTCACCCAAAAATATGACTTACAATTACACTGGAGCAGAAAAATGGTGTAAAACCTACTTTACACACCTGGTTGCTATTCAAAATAAGGAGGAAATTGAGCACTTGAATGCAAACGTTGACAGAGGTAATTACTGGATTGGGATCAGAAAAATTAACAAGAAATGGAGATGGGTTGGAACAAACAAGCCACTGACTGAAGAAGCTAAAAACTGGGCAAGAGGTGAACCAAACAACCGAAAGAAAAATGAGGACTGTGTGGAAATCTACATCCAACGAAACAAAGATGCAGGAAAGTGGAATGATGAAGACTGCCGTATTAAGAAAAAAGCTTTGTGCTATACAGGTGTGATCCTTTTGATTAATATTTAAGCAACTAAAATTGCAAGTAACTTGTTTTTTCAAGAACAAGTCTGCTGAAATTCAGAGAATTTGGCAGATTCTATTAGATGTAAGAAGGCATATTTTTGTACTCTTATGGCAAGCAGATTGCTGAGCATCCCCTGCCCTCCTATACCCTCTTGAAAGCATGGTTCACCATGTCATAAATTCATTAAATGGCCATAGCACACCAATATTCTCTGCATGTATAAAATGGGAATAATCATGTGTCATACTTGGAGGAGACCCACTGAAATCAATGAGATTTTAAGTTAGCCTACTCTACTCTTAGGTCTGTTCTATGTGACAAATCTGATCCAACTCATTCAGTTTAACTCAACCTGCTTTCAACAGTCTAAAGGGCGATTTACATTCATGATTATGATGGTGATAATGATGATACATCAGACAGTTGTTGATGTCTATATGTTGAAGTCCTGTAAATTAGCTCAGAACAGCTATACATACATTTACATGTGCCATGTGATAGCCTAGTAACAAGCAAAGACATGGGGCTACATGTGGAAGCCATACCAAAGTTTGATGAAATCAAGAAGTTTACATAAAAGAAATAGAATGAGAAAAGATAATTCCCTGCAATTCCAAATTGTGGGTTTCTCTCCTGTTCACTGCATTGGGGAATATGTTACCCCTTCGACTTGTACAGGACTATAGAGCAGAAAAAGAAGATCGGGCAGAACCAAATGGAGAAGAACTAAAAAAGAGCAAGGGAAGCCTCAAAATGATGCTCAAGAAAGAAAATGTCTTGTATAATATAGTATGCCCATTGTGCTTCAAGGTATCCCCTTCAGAGGCAAGGTCCAATTCCACTATCTTGTTAGAACAGTTTGCTTAGATCATGATGTGTCAAAGAATATATTATGAAATTATTTACAATCTGTTGATTTTTCTCACAGCCTCCTGTAAGCCACATTCCTGCAGCGGTCGTGGTGAATGTGTGGAAGCTATTAATAATTATACCTGCCACTGCAATAGAGGATTCGATGGACGTGACTGTGAACATGGTATGATTAATCTTATAATTATTTTCAAGCTGCACAACAGTGATCACTGTCAATTCAAATTAATCACTAAGTGGAATTTTTGATTCCGTAAATTTAGTGTGTGTGGCTTGAAACAACTGGCTTGCACTCACTCTTTGCTTATGTTCCTTTGTAGTAATTACTTGTGACCGCCTGAAAGAACCAGCTCAAGGTGCCTTAGAATGCAGCCATCCAGTGAAGGATTTCAGCTATAACTCATCTTGCAACATTAAATGCTTGGATGGTTACAAATCAACTGGGCCGGAACCAGTAGTGTGCACCCATTTTGGAGACTGGTCTGCACCCACTCCTGTGTGTAAAGGTAGGGGGATTGGGAAAGTCCTAAGTCACTGAAAGCCAATGCAAATCCCCTAAGATTAATGCTTTTGAAGTATAGGAAGATCTAAATAAAGTGATGTAAAATATTCTTCCCTAGCCATGCAATGACAAAAGCTTTGTTCAGTTGTCCAAGAAGATTATTTTGTACTAGTTTCTGTTATAGTTACAAGAATATGTCTCTAGAAGATGACCTGATCCACCCTCAAATCCTCCATAGTAACAGCAAGCATATTCTCTGAGTGTGGATCCTTACATAGCCAAAACAACACCACCCATGCACAAGAGGGAGATATCAGCAGGCTTGGGGAAAATCCCAAAGTCTGAATAAACTTTTTTTAAAAACATATTCCGGGCAGGGGGAAGGTGGAGCTACTCCTCCCCCCTAAAACAGTCCAGTGAGAACTGAGCATTGTCAATGGCCACTGAGTGTTCACTGATCGCTGAGAGCAAAAAATAGAAAACTGGGGTGAGGGGTTGGAACAGGAGTGGACTATTCTAGGGAAAGGCATGGTTGGAACACTGGCTGGAACACTACATTTTGTTGCAAGTCCCACATGTAATTTCTGTGAGTCATCAGATTGGAAAGATGATCATGTTGGATTAACATGATTTGAGGAGATTAGTAAATTAAATAGATCAATGCTCCATTATCAATCCCCTACCATATTCTCATTTATTACCATCACTTCCCCAGTGGTTAGTTGAAGAATCCATGACTTTAGGTTCAGCTCTAGCCATTGTGTATCTTGATTGAGAAGATAATACACTTCCATTGTATTTCCAGTTGTGGAATGCCCCGTGCTACAGAATCCTGCCAATGGCTCCCTCAACTGCTCCCACCCCTTGGGAAATTTTGCCTGGAATACATCCTGCAAGTTTGCTTGTGAAGAAGGTTTCCTTTTGAAGGGCTCCAACAGGCTTCAATGTGGTGCATCTGGAGAGTGGGATGGACAGGAGCCAGGGTGTGAAGGTAATGGGTTTGTGTCATTGCCTTGCCCGCTTACACAGAGCTCATTATTTCTCTATGTGGCCTCCCTATAACACACCAGAATTACTTAGAGACATGATCTGTATCTATTTCAGCAGTGAAATGTAAAGCAGTACCTCAACCTGAAAGAGGCTTTGTGAATTGTTCCCATGATGCCACAGAACTAAC
This sequence comes from Anniella stebbinsi, assembly GCA_029215795.1. Taxonomy (NCBI): domain Eukaryota; kingdom Metazoa; phylum Chordata; class Lepidosauria; order Squamata; family Anniellidae; genus Anniella; species Anniella stebbinsi. The sequence continues at coordinate 125,871,979 of JARDYH010000004.1, read as the reverse complement.
CTACAACTCCACCTGTGAATTTGTTTGCATGGAGGGCTACACCTTAAGAGGATCACCCCAAATTCAATGCTTGTCAACAGGACATTGGTCAGAGTCAATTCCTGGATGTGAAGGTAATACTTAAACTTTTCATGAAAATGACATGAACAGGAGACAGAATGTGTACCACTACATTTTGACTACTGTCTTTGTCTGCACTATAGGGTTCATGTTTAAAATTTATGGTATCCCTGTGACCTCCTAACTAATTGCAGATGTCAACTGTATTTCTTTCAGCTGTGAAATGTGAAGCAGTACATCAGCCTGAAAGGGGCTTTGTGAACTGCTCCCATCTTGATATAGATCCAACCTACAATTCAGTCTGTGAATTTGGTTGTATGGAGGGCTACACCTTAAGAGGATCATCCCAAAGTCAATGCTCATCAATGGGCCAATGGTCAGAGCCAATTCCCAAATGTGAAGGTAAGATTCAAACCATCTATGAGAGCGTCTAACGGAAAAAACAATCTGAAAGATTCATAGCTGATAGATCTCAGATTCTTACTCCATTGATTTAGGCTGGGTTAAATCGTACTTCTATCTCTGACTGAAGCAACATTGTACATTTAAAGTGTAATCCTCTGCATGTTTAGACAAAAAAAAATCCTACAACTCCCTGCATGCCCTGCCGGCATGGCTGGCTGGGGCATGCTGGGTGTTATAGGACTTTTTTCCCTTCTAAACATGCAGAGGATTCCACCCTTAGTTAAAATCAGGTAGATGCTCTGAGTTCCAGGAGTCCCTGTAACATACATGCTGTCTAGGGGTGTGCACACCCGAAATTATCGTATCGTTATCGGAAATCACTTTTAAAAAAATTTCGGATCCGATTATATCAGAGGTTTATCGTATCGAATCATATCGGATATCGGATATTTATTTCGGATCCCTATTTTGCCCTATAGACTTGCTTTTTGAGACAGAAAGGCCTAAAACTTCTGTATTTTCAAAGTTACAGATTTGAAACTTGGTCACAGTGCTTATGGGGTATGCCCAAGTATGTGTATGAAATTTCAGAACAATCCCTTCAACCGTGTATTTTATATTAATTTTTTAAACATCGTTTAACTTCTGACAGCTCAGAATGACAGCTCACCACGTGCATTCAGAGATCTGTCTAAAAAGGTAAACGATGTTTAAAACATTCATATAAAATACAGGGTTGGAGGGATTGTTCTGAAATTTGGCACATATTTCTAGTACATGTTGTTGCACATATGTGCCAAATTTCAGAACAATCCCTCCACTCCTGTATTTTATATGAATGTTTTAAACATCGTGCACCTTTTTTGACAGATCTCTGAATGCACGTGGCGAGCTGTCATTCTGAGCTGTCAGAAGTTAAACGATGTTTTAAAAAATCATATAAAATACATGGTTGGAGGGATTGTTCTGAACTTTCATACACATACTTAGGCATAGTCTGTAAGTTTCAAGTCTCTAACTTTTAAAATACAGAAGTTATAGGGTTTTTTATATGGCGGTCCAATAATCCGAAACCCCCCCGATATAATAGGACTGAAAATTTTCAGATCCAATATTTATCGGAGCTTTTTATATCGTAGCGTTATTGTTAATCGGATGTCCGATAATGCCAGTATTGGATCGTTATCGGACATCAGAACGAAACGATAAACATACCTAATGCTGTCCACCCCACAACTGCTGCCCATCATAATGGCAGGCATTTTACTAGTGCTTCATATCAGTATTTCTTTTCTAATTGAATTCCATCATGTGGAAATATTGTTACTCCTCAACATCTCGTCTTTGAAACCTTCAAGCCTACGAGTCCTTTTGACATATCACTATCTTTTCCATCTACATAACCTTAAATCTGACCTCATCATTATATGTGTATCATTACTGTATAAAGCTGACCCCCTTGTTCACTCCAGAATGTAATTAATGTATGCCATTTACAGTTGTAGAGTGTCATGAACTACAGCCTCCTGCTCATGGCTTCTTGAACTGCTCTCACCCAGTTGGAAACTTTGCCTGGAATACATCCTGCAAGTTTGCTTGTAAAGAAGGGTTTGACCTGAAGGGATCCAGTGCGCTCCAGTGTGGTGCTTCTGGAGAGTGGGATGGATCGCAGCCAGAATGTGAAGGTATCATCTCATTTTGGTCTTTGGTTTTGCCTGCACCACAAGATTCATTTTTCATGTTTATCTTATTGTTCCAGTGACATCCAAACTAACCGTAGGTGTCAATATTTTCCAGCAGTGAAATGTGAAGTGGTGCATCAGCCTGAAGGAAGCTTTGTGAATTGTTCTCAGACTGCCACAGAACTGACCTTCAACTCAACCTGTGATTTTGTTTGTATGGAGGGCTACACTTTAAGAGGATCACCCCAAATTCAGTGCTCATCAATGGGCCAATGGTCAGAGCCAATTCCCAAATGTGAAGGTATGATTTCATCCACCCATGCGAGAGAAACATATCTGAAAATCCATAGCTAGTTATGAACCAAAGTACATCTTAACATAGAGTTGCATGAATGCCTTGCTGTCCCTTCAGTTTATGAAGATCACAGTGCTGGAAAAGGCTTTTAAAACTCCACTCCAGGTCATTTTCCCATGGAAAATCATACTTTCCCCAAGCAGCTCTTAGCCCTAATTTAAAAGTTCCACATCTATATGTAAAAGTTGAGACTTTAAATGAGAATTTCTCCACTGTTACATTTCAGCTATAACCATTATACAAATAATTATTGTACTTCATGTAATAATGGGTAGAATCCATTGGGATGTTCTCTGCATGAGCCTCATTGAGGTTAACTGTGCTGAATTCCACAATGGAAATACTGCTACTCCTCAACATCTCGTCTTTGAAACCTTCAAGCCTACGAGTCCTTTTGGCCTATCACTATCTTTTCCATCTACATAACCTTAAATCTGACCACATCATTATATGTGTATCATTACTGTATAAAGCTGACCCCCTTGTTCACTCCAGAATGTAATTAATGTAAATTAATATGCCATTTACAGTTGTAGAGTGTCGTGAACTACAGCCTCCTGCTCATGGCTTCTTGAACTGCTCTCACCCAGTTGAAAACTTTGTCTGGAATACATCCTGCAAGTTTGCTTGTAAAGAAGGGTTTGACCTGAAGGGATCCAGTGCACTCCAGTGTGGTGTTTCAGGAGAGTGGGATGGATCGCAGCCAGAATGTGAAGGTATCATCTCATTTTGGTCATTGGCTTTGCCTGCACCACAAGATTCATTTTTCATGTTTATCTTATTGTTCCAGTAACATCCAAACTAACCGTAGGTGTCAATATTTTCCAGCAGTGAAATGTGAAGTGGTGCATCAGCCTGAAGGAGGCTTTGTGAATTGTTCCCAGACTGCCACAGAACTGGCCTTCAACTCAACCTGTGATTTTGTTTGTATGGAGGGCTACACTTTAAGAGGATCACCCCAAATTCAGTGCTCATCAATGGGCCAATGGTCGGAGCCAATTCCCAAATGTGAAAAAGGTGAGTCTTCAAGTCTGGGAGGAGTTACTTTCTCCAAAGCTAGGGCTGCAGCTTTTACTCTGGACGTATTCAGTAGAGTTGTCTTTGGCCTATTTATTTATTTATTTTGATATATTTATACTCTACTTTTCTTTAAGTTAGTTCACACAAGCAGCCAGTAAAAGTAGTAAACCAGCTTCAGCATAGATTGTGGCTGAGGAATTACATGAAAACTAGTTTACTACAGTTAGTACAAATTAACATGTTCTGAAATAGCTCCACTAATTGCCAGTCTATGTCTGAGTTGAATTCAAAGTACTTGTGCTTTCTTTTAAAACCCTACACAGCTTGGGTCACAGGTACATGATGTACTGCATACTAAGACCTTCATTGTAGCCCCTTCTCCTGGTGACAGATCTAGGGTTTGGAGAATAGAGTTGGAGCCCTAAGAAATAGATTTGGGGCCGGGGTCCCATGGGCCCAGGCATAGCAACACTCCAATGAGGACTTCTTCCAATGTTTTTTCTTTGAAGCTTGGTTTGATATATTAGTTATGGAAGATAAAGAACTGGTCATAAACAGAAGTTTACCCATGGGGATAATAGTAATACAAAGCAAAGGCAGTAAAATGCCTTTTTGTATACTACCCAGAGAGCTTTGGCTATTGGGCAGTATAAAAATGTAGCAATTAAAATAAAATAAAAATGGCTTTTGACTGGAAAATCAAGTTCATGACAAGCAGAACTGAGTTAATTCAAACTTTCAAACTTTAGCTTCTCAGGCTTTGGGGAGTTACTTGACAACTGGAGCAGTAGCCATTGGAGCATCCTTCCTATCAGTAGGATCATTCCTTATTTGGCTCATAAAGCGTCTTCAGAGAAAAGGTGAGAGATTTCCGCCATCTGTTACTGTCAGGTTATGCCCAGTTGTGTTTACAGCAGCCTTCCCAACCTGGTGTGTTGGACTACAACTCCCACAATTGCCAGCCAGCCAACATACTTGGAAGGCACCAGGTTGGGAAAGGCCGGATTAGGATGAGACAGAAATACAGTTTGAAAAAAGGCATTTTTATTCACCGAAATTATCCATGCTGAGTTCTACACATGGCATTAGTGTTCCCATAATCACCTCAAACTGCAAATGCTATGTACAAATGGCCAAATTAGATGCAATGGTAAATGCATCTTTGCATTTAACATGCAAGTTTAAAAAATGCTGGACGGGCACAGGATGGGCAAAACTGTCCACCTCCTGCTTGTCTCCTGCTCCTTCTGGTCTTCTTTCTGCAACAAATAACACCTCGTTAAATCCAATTTATTTTTGGAAGCAAAATGTGCTGCCATTTCCTGCTGTGTGCAGGAAAAGCAGCGTGATAAAAACGCCCACTGAATGGGCCACATGGTCACTGCTTGCTTCCTCTTTCTTCCCCCGTGTGAATAAAGAGGAAGTATCGTGGGACAGAAGCGGGGGGAAAGCGATGGTAAGAAAATGCGATTCCCCACCCCGTGTCTGATGACGCTCATCATCTCTCATCCCATGCCCATTCAGTTATAAGATTGATGGTGTTTATCAGTGCAATATTTATTATTTTTATTTATTATAATGCCATTAACATGCATGATGCTTTACAGAATACAAGAGGACAGGTGTGTTCATATTAATAATGGATAAGAAAATAGAATATAAGCAAAATTATGTGAAGTCCACTCCTGTGCATGTTTACTCAGAAGTGATTCCCATGAGAAGTGAATTCTGTCAGACTTACTGTGCATAGGATTGCAGCCTTCATGTCTAAGTAATACCTTCTCTCTCTCTCTCTCTCTCTCTCTCTCTCTCTCTCTCTCTCTCTCTCAGCAAAGACATTTACTCCTGCCAGGTATGTTGTGTTTCAAAATTCACATGGGAAATTTGAAGTAATTTTGGGCTGGCATGATATTGTTTACAGGTACAGTGACTTGACATGTTTCTTTTTTTACCTCTGTTTTATAGCAGTTGCCACAGCCTTGATTCAGAAGGTACTTTCCAAAGTTCTGCTCACCTGATTTAATCAAGTAAGTTTTGGAAAAGTCACAATCTTTGTTTCATTGGAAAATTCATTTACTGCTGGGCCATAGTTGGGGGCAGGAGTCATCATAACTCAATGAATGTGAGAATACTCCCTGGCATCTCCAACTAAGGAATCACAGGTAGCAAAACTAGGAAAGACCTCTGTCTGAGATTCTGGTGACCAAAGTGGACAGCACTTGTCAAAATGGGCCAAAGTCCTAATTTAGCATAATGTGGCTGCACACATTCATGTGTTTTGCCTTTTTTTCATCAACATGCAGGGAGTCCAAGAATCAACATGGCCAGAATTATGAATTAAAATGATAATTATTGCAGAATCCCATGAGTCAAGATGCTTTCTTTCCTTCCCTAGCACATGTTCCTAGTCCTTTGGTTCCTAGAAAAATCATGTTGGAGGTTTCTGTGGGACACATATACCAGGATTCATTTGTATTGCGTATACTGTCTTTATTTATTTTTCTAGTTGCTAGGTCTGGACATTTATTTAATTCTTAAAAATATGCATATACCATCTTTTCACTAAGAGTCTAAAGCAACAACTTGACTGAGAAGGTCACATAATTATAGTATTCAAGGTGGAAGCAACCATGGAAAGGTTAGAAAAGTACCTGGGGCTTTGAACATTCCATGGAACATTTTTTTTGCCTCCAGGACCATAGTCAGGTTGGGGCCAGTGAGTGCAATTCCCCCCCCCCCCGATTTGTCCCAATTAAGATGTGCAAAAAAAAAACAATAGCAACAATAAAACAATTTAAAAATCAATAACAGTTATTTACATTTGTGACTTAAAATCATAACTTCCCTAAGGAAAAATTCCCTTAGAAATAGGTAAAATCTTCTGGATATTAAATAATGTTGTAAAATCATATGGTTCTGATAGTACTGATGTTTAAGCTTGGCAATAGGATTATAGATGTTGTGTTAATTATGAGGACATCATTGATTTCCATCCATTTCCTTGAAACCCCATCTGGAAATGGCATTAGTGAGGAAGGCTGATTATGGACCTGCATGCAGGTCAAACACAAAATAAGGTAAAGATTATGGACCAGCCAAAGAAGTCTTTGGAATAAGAGCCTATGCAAGCTTTCTCCTGAATGCCTCTCTTTTAAATTGCAAATTTCGGTATTTCCATAGGATTCCAGCTGTCTTCACTAATACCTGGAGTATTTGAAGAAGGAGAATGAAGAGTGAGCATAGGTCAGACATCAGAAGCTGCTGTATTTTGTCAGTAAGAACAGCCAGAACAAAACGGTTGCTTTCGGTGAGTGAAGTTGGTAGATTCTCTGATAGTATCCAGCAAGCTTCTGGGCATGGCCTCTACATGGACAAAGAGAAAACATGCTGCCTCTGGAAGAGACCTGCCATCCTACAGGTGGAAGAGAAAATACCTTGGTGACGTGAGAAATATCTTCCTATTACACCAGAGCAATCCTACTTGGTTTTTTTTTAAGTACAAACTAATTACCTTGAGTGCCATCTACCAGGAGGTTCTCCTGCCCTGTTGTATTGCATGCACAGCTCGCTCGCTTTCATTTCAATGGGTCTAGCACCCATTGGGTCTAATGTCCTTTATTAACATTTATTAAATTAAATAGGTTTATTTTATGAAATAAAATAACTATTGTTAAATGGTAGAGCTGAAATGTACTAGTGGAAAAACATCTCAAACTCTCAACTTTTAAATGGATATGTGGAAATTCTGACCCAGGATTTCATGCTTTGAATTGTCATGTAGCTATGCAAAAATCCCAAAGTGTCCAAATGAGTGCAAAAAAATTATATTTTGTTTTTAAATACAGCTTGGAGATGGTTTTTAGTTTTGTGCCAATGCTTAGCCTTTGGAAAGGAGACTTTTTGTTTCTGTTCTGAAGAACAGTTTTTCAAACTTAGATTTCAAGTATTTTAAGTCATAAAAATCCATTAACAAAAATACTTTTGTCTCTAAGGCCTCATCTACAAGAATTCGGCTTTACGCCTTGTTAGCCGATTATGCGCATATTCGCTGAAGCGCTTTATCATAAATGCTTGTATGCAGGAGGTAATTGAGCACTCAACAGGTGACCTTACCAGTTGTTTCAAATGCGCTTTACAGGTAGTTAATGCGGAGAATCGCTTGTTCACATAGGCAAAATGCGCTTTAACGGCCGGAGCAAAATAAAACTCGCTATTTAACGCGCATTCGATAATGCGCGTAATTGGATGTTTAAAGCGCCTCTACGCCCAATTTGCGCTCCGTTCTTGTAGAGGTAAATTTTTTAATGCGCCTTGAAAGAGCTTTAAATGCCTCTTGTAGAGGCAGCCTAACTAGCATGGACATTAATTTTCCATTCAGTTTCTCAAATGCTGAGCTTGCAGAAATCAAACTTAGCCAAAATCTTATTTCAGCTGTAGTTAAGTAGTATTTTTCCTCATTGACTGCTGTTTTACAAAGCACTTTCCTATTCTAACAGAATTATCTATGTAAAAGCAAAGGTGTAATTTCATCCATGATGATAGTGTTGTATTTTCTGAAACCATTTTAGGCTTTAGAAATATTTCATCCCTATGGGATTTGGTACTGTAATATTTATATCACTTATTATATTTATTTCTTGGTCATTTCCTTCTCAGTGCAGTTTTGTGTGCTTTAGATACTAAAAAATATTTGCTCCTTCAGAAAAATGTAGGTAAATTCTTCCCAAATAAATGGCAAAGCTAACAACTTTAAAAATAATAGAAGTATGGTTTGCAAGATTTTGTCTATATCAACAGAATGTAAAGACTGTGGCTTATATCCACAACCCCATAATACTTGGATTTCACCTCATTTATTCCCATTCATGCCAATTTAAAGAATTTATATTCTTGTATTATCAACTAAGCCCACAGTCAAAATTGGGGCTGCAAAACATTTCTTGGATAGCAAAATGATGCAGTCAAGAATTCCTGCTTCGATGAATTATGAATTTTCCTTTGATGATTCATATGATTATACATTTTATGTTTGAATTTTATGAATATTTTAATGTTAAAAATACAGTTTTTAGAGATATTGCTAAGATTACAACAGATTTCTGAAGATGAAAGTGGAGGTTCCCCTCTCCCACCATGCAAGTTTCCTGGCTTGGATTTACCTGATTTGATCCTCATTAATCTCTAGAAACATTTTATTATCTTCAGTAGTTCAGGATAAATCTATCCTTTGAACTACCTTATAAATGTATTTACAGAGAACTGTAAAGGACAAGCCAATAGAAAGAATGTCCTGGTATGGCTGAAGTACAGCTATGCAAAAGCAATTCTGAGTATCTGAAGTTTTAAAATTTATCAAATTTAATATACATTTACAAATTTAGGCTATGTTTTCAGAAACACATGGGTAGTGAGATCCTGGCTGCGACCCTAGACATGCTTCCCAGAATAAATAATATAACTTATTTCCTATTAAACGTGGTTAGGATTATCCTGCTAGGTTTCCAAATCTCTCATACCTTGAACTAAGCACAGTACTTGAGATGGGCTAGGGGAAGTTCCTTTGAAACCAATGAGACATACTTCTGAGTAATGTGTTTTGAAATAGGATGTTAGTGTTTACTACATCACTCCACCAATTTCCTTATATTTAAAATACATCCTTAGAAGCTCAAGGGTAGTTTAAATATAAAACATAAATTATATTGTGGTTTCAATAAAGTATATATTTAATTTATTTAAAATAATGTATCTAATCCAGCTATTTATCAGAGGTGCGTTGAGTACTACATTGTGCATGTATTGCTAATAAAATAGTTCCAGATTCAAAGAAGGTTGGTGCTTTGGATTATTATTAGTCTGAATTGAATTAGTTGTCTTCAGTATGAACTCACAATTTGCATATATTCTCGCTTTGCTCATCAGTCAGAAAGACACAGTTCACAAGGAGTGTTCCCCTATGCAGGTTTCATTGATACAAACAGGAGATATGTCAAGTTCTTGCAGCGACTGTGTACTTGGCTTTTTAATAGTGAGAAAAGACAATAGCCAGCAGATGGTGCCATTTGCTCATGACTCCTTGATAATACCATTACCCAGCATGTCATGGGGGATACCTTTGAGTATGCTTCAATGGTAGAGCTGAACATCCAAAAATCTGAAACAAGAGTAACGATGTGCCAAGGAAATAGCCAGCCTTTCTTTCTAAGCAGGTCTGTCATATTTCCAGGGAGTGCTTCAAAGAAATTTATGAGATCAGTAATTTCGTCATTAAAAAGAGAAATGTCTATAATCTTGTTGCCAAGCCAAGTCTCTATATATTTTAAGTGTCTGAATGGTTAGTATAAAAAATAAGTTGACATTTAAGAATAATCATTTGACGTTCAGTTGTTTTTGCCAGTTAGAATCAACACCTTCCTTAAATAAATAACAACTTTCTCAAGCTATCCTTTACTGTGTACCTCCTTTAAGCACCCTGCTATATTCACAGTCATAGTAGCTAAAAGGAGATTTTTTTTATCAGGTGGAGAAGAAGCATGGTAAAGCTGACAGAGATCTTGGAAAAAATTGCCTTGAGCCATAGGAAATCTTCTGTGGGTAGTAAGAGCTGGGTTGGTCAAGCGGGTGGAAATTAGAGCACTACTATTTTGGGAAGCAACCAGCTGCCACAGACCTTCTTCTTCTATTCTGAAAACAACCCCATATTCTTTAAATGGCACCTGTAATCTTACAGGTGAAAATGCTGGTTTTTCAAGAAACATTGGCTACAAACCTGTTACGTGTTGTGGCCTGATGTGAAGTGACTGTGAAGGAAACAGTAAAGGAAGGGTTGGGTCAAGCATCAGAGGTCTGCATTTAAAACTTACATCACTAATTAAAAGCATGACTGCATTTCTGCCTATACAAAGCTGGTCACTCAAAATCCCTTACAAACAGCTGTGGGATGACAATAATGATGGAGTCTTTCAAGGTTGTACATATTCTTCCAGTCAGTGGCAGCCCAAGACATTTGCTGCCTGTAGTGGATTCCAAATGGCGCAGGGGCACACATTCACACACACATACCATTAGGGCCAATATTGAAAAGAGACAGATGAATTTGTGCCTTCATCTATCTCTCTCCTAATGGTGGTACCTGAGCAGGTCACATCACCCTGGTGCTTGGCAGGACCAGTGCTAGCTCCAGTGCACAGGTCTCTCCCAAATGCTACCTTGTCCGTCCAGCCATCAGTCTATCCACCCAGCCAATGGAATTCATAGAACTCCACATACTTTTCCACTTTCCTTCACTATTTATACAAGGGGGTCATTTCAGCCATGGATGACAGAGAGCCTATCTACACCAAACAGGATACATCATTTTGAAAACGTTTTGAAAACTGTATATGGGGTGTGTCCTGGGCCCCAACTGTTGTCACTACTGTTAAAAACCGTTTTAAATAGGGGTGTGCATGGACCCCAAAAATCGGATCAGAATCGGAACTGGAACCGATGCCTCGGATTGGAGGCTTTCCAGTTCGGTTTGGAGCCGATTCCAATCCGAAAATCAGACGTCCGATTTTTGAATCGGGCGCAATTTTAGTTGTTTTTGCCATAGGTTTGCATTGGGGGAAAGAAAATTTTCCCCCAATGCAAGCCTATGTGGAAAACATGGGGGCGGGTGAGTGGGGACCTAACTCCCCCCGTCCCTGTCCCTCCCCCCCACTTGCGCTCTTTACCTGCCAGGGCCGTCTGCTGGTCCCTTCTACTGAGAAACAGGCTTTGTGGCCTGCCTCTCAGTAGCGTGCCGGGTGATGATGTCACCCAGCACGCTACTGAGAGGCAGGCTGTAACACCAGTTTCTCAGTAGAAGGGACCAGCGGACGGCAGCGGACGGCAGTGGATGGCCCCGGCAGGTAAGTGAGGACCTCCCCCTCCCTCCCCCCCACTTGTGCTCCTTACCTGCCGGGGCCGTCCACTACTGTCTGCTGGTCCCTTCTACTGAGAAACAGGCTTCGCGGCTTGCCTCTCAGCAGCATGCCGGGTGATGATGTCACCCGGCACGCCGGTGATCTATTGTGGAACAGGCTGCAAGGCCTGTTTCTCAGCAGTACTGAAGCAGCGGACAGCAGCGAGGAGGCAGCAGGTAAGGAGCACGAGTAGGGGGAGTGGGGAGGAGGTCTGAGGTCCGATCCTCCGATCTTTTTCGCCTCAGATCGGATTAGATCGGACGATCCAGCTGCGGGGGATTGTAATCGGATAATTGTATCCGATTTCGCCCGGATCAGGTCCCGATCCGCTGCACACCCCTATTTTTTAACCATTTTAAACCGTTTTAAAGCAGTAGTATAGATAGGCTCAGAGCTTTCAATACACCTTTGTAAGACCTTTAAATAGAGCCATGTAACCACATATAGCTAGGTGATTTTTTTCCCTTGCAGGATGGTCATCTATTTTTCCACAAACAGAAAGCAGTTTTGCATACCACAGCAAAATGCCCAATCAGAGGTTGAGTGCTGGTGTACAGAACTGTGACTCTTCAAGTCACTCAGGGCCAAACTACATGCGACACAAGAGATCCGTGGACCACTCTTTTTTTTACACTTATCAGCCTCCAATGCTGCAGCCCCAATCCAAAGGAAGGTGAAGGGCATGGTTATTTATAACACTAAGAAAGATGTTTGAGGCCCTTAAGATGATCTCCTGACAGCACATTTCTGAACAACATAATTAAATTGAGGAAAGAGGAACAACTCCTGATTCTGAGCAGAACCATTGCCTGACTAGGCTGGTGTCCTCTACCCCTACCTACCCCTGCTTACAGGTTAAAAAAAAGTCTTGTAAACACTGTAACACTGCAAAATATTATGGGTGGGTTATTTCCAATGATGGACAGAAAAAATGGAGGCTTTCTGCTTTAGTGGAGAGGCAATGTGATGGACACAGTAGTCAAATGGAACCAACACAACACTGATGACCTCTGAGAGATCTAAGTAGGTAATGCTGATCACTTAGTAATTATCAACGAAAGAGTAAGCAATGATGTGCTGCTCCCCCACCCTTGAGCAGGGTGGAGCCCCTGCAGGATGAGCAGATGTAGCATGTTAATCCCACCGGTTCCCTGAGGTGCCATGTGGATTAGCCCTGTGTGCCCTAAACAGAATCCCAGCAGAATCTGTTCTCAGGACTAAAGTCCCTCCTAGGCTTAGAGTTGCTGCCTCTTCATCAATATTATGTACTGATCAGATTTTGAAAGCTGTGTGAACAATAATACTATGGATAGGAGTTTGTCCATTGTTGTGTGTTTGAAAGCAGAATTCAAACAAACTTTAATCAGTCCAGCCTTAAATGTCATAAATATGTTTGTGCTGGGGTGGGGGAACACCAGGTATACTTTAAAAAAGAAGAAGTAGCAATAAAGATAAGTTGTTTTGAAGAAATGTAATTCACAATTATAATTCCATTTGCTAGACATACTCTGAAAACAGAATGTTGTATATGAAAATGTCTGTGTGTATAATGTTATAATTTAAGGGGGCAAGGAAAAAAGCATTCTATCATTCTAAAGGGGTAATTGGGTGGTGGTCATTCTAACATTCATAAATTCAAAAATATTTCACCAATCTTCGTGAAATTTACATGTGCCAGAGAGAAATATTGGTTTTACAAAACCTAAAAATTTCAAGAAGATTGGTGAAAGATTGAGGGAAGGAGGGCAGTTTAACGTAGAAAAGGGGCAAAATCTCTCTTACAGTGATTGCTGAGACAGGGCTGGCGAGGAGTTTTGCTCTTAATTTGTAAAATAATTACAGCCTTATTAATTAATCCAGTGGTGGTGTCTTCTTCCTCCTTCATGGTAGTTGGTGGAATAGCTTTTTTTTTTTTTTTTTAAATCCCTTTAGTTGATTTTTAATTAATATTTATTCATTACATTAGAGTGTATACGGCAGCCATTTTCAGGCATAGTGACACATGCTCAGCAGTCTCTCTCTCTCTCTCCCTCTCTCTCTCCCCCACCCTCCTGCCTCAGCTAGATTGGAATGTTGAAGGAAGATGGATGCCTCCTAAAGCAAAGACATTTCCTTAGTGGACTGGGAAAGTGGTAGGAAGGAGGAATATTTTGAGGGAAGTTTTCCTCTCCTTTGCCCACCTCACTCTGGCAATCCAGTCTGACTGGGAATCACAATACAAGAAGGCATAGGAGCTTCAACAAGGGGGGGGGGATTCAAGTGATGCAGCACCTTCAAAGGCAAGAACTCAGAAATGCAATGAAGCTCTCACACACACACATCCTCTATATGCATAGTAATTCAAGCAATCACAGACACACATAACATTGTTCCACGCAAATGTGCAGAAGTTGTCTTTTTTTTAAAAAAAAAAAGAAAGAAGCAGTCATCTACCTTTCCAACATCCCCAAGGTAAACCATAGGTCTTAGGAGTTTGTCCTCTATTGCCAGACAGAACTCCACAAACACTTCTGCAACTGTTGAACGGCCAACACCGAACTGCTGTGCCGTTGTTTTATAAAATCTCGGATTGGCTAATTTCCAAATTGCGATTGCAACTCGTTTCTCCACACTTAAACGTTCCTGCATGGGTGTATGCTGTCTCTGAAGTGCGGGAGTAAGCAAGACCACAATTTCAAATAGAGTAGAGCACGACATCTGGAAATACTCTATCCAGCGTGAATCATTCCACACTTTAAGTACAATTTTTTCCCACCAGTCCTTGCTTGTTTGTCTAACCCAGTATCTACGATGTATCTTGGGCATCCTCACAAAACGAGCAAATGTACAGATGTCGTTCTAATTGCTTTGCAGTCTTGTAGCAAGTGAAGACACTCTCCTGCGGTACCACTTACACACAAGGAGGTGTGACCTCCGAATCCGTATCTGTTCATTATCCAGCTGCTGCAAGGCACGGATTGCGGTAGTGAGAGCATGGATGGTCAGCATGACTTCCACGTAAATCACTGAATCCATGCCCAAAAGGTCAGCATGCATCATTGCAGTGGAGCGGACAGAAGCTACTGCAAAATGGGCAAGGAAATCAAGTCAGGAAACTGCCCCAAAAAATTGAATTTGCGCGCATGCGCAGAAATCAAAGTATATGAGAAAAAAGGGAGAGTGAGAGGTGGTTAGGAGGAAGTGGGCATAGCACTGTAAGGATCAAGTTGCAGCATATAATGGTTAAAGAAAAGCCACACTACTGCAATAGGAGAAATTGAGTGTGCCCTGTTTTAATGGACTAATAACGTGTGAGACGAAGGAAACTAACGCTATAATGGATGAGTGTGCCCTGAGACATTTAAAAATGACATTGAGACATAACGTTAGAAGGAGTCATATATAATGTTAGCACCAAATGTGTAGATTCGCCCCAGGTCATCCATTACACAAAGCCATGACATTCATTAAACAAAAACCCTTCAGTTTACAAAACAACGTTAAGGCTCTACAGTTTCCAACCAAGCACCAAAAAGCAGGGAAATTGGGAGTCAAGGCTCACAAGCCTTAATGCCACATCCTCCCCAAGGAGGCGGAAAGTGCAAGTGAAATTCTCATTCTCCTAAAGCAGGTAAACCATGAGGACAGGATGGAGAATATGATATGCAGAGGTGACTGTGAGGTTGTGGAAAATTGTTGAATGATGAACAACTTAGGGCCACCTACTTCTCTCTTTTTGTTTAGAGCAGCCCTTCCCCAACCTGGTGCCCTCCAAAGGTGTTGGATTGCAACTCCCATCATTGCAAGTCAGTATGTCCCATGGTCAAGAATGCTGGGACTTGTAATCTCAAACATCTGGAGGGCAGCAAGATGGGGAACGCTGTTCTATATTCTTACCAAATACAGGGTCTGCCTAATACTTTTCTCTCAAACACATCTCGCATATAGCAGCATCATTCATAAGAAAAGGGTCACTATTTGTTACAGATTTAGAACCACAGCACTTTCAACTTTTGGTCAATATCCTGCTCTGCAAAGAATCAATGCTTTTTCTTAAAATGTGTTGATACAAAATATACTGTTCACACCCCACAATCCCTCCACAATTCATCATCTCACCAAAGTGTCAGAGAAGCAGAAAAGGTTTAGTTCGGCTGTCTTGAACTCCTTTCAGATGAGATTAGTTTTCAATCCTATACCACCTGGGAGGATGTCCTAGTGAACTCAGTGGCACCGACTTCTGAGAAGACAGGTACCAGAATCAAGTGTAAACCAACCTTCTCCAGCCTAGTGCTCTCCAGATGTGTTGCACTGCAACTCCCATGTTATGGGGAAGACAAAAATCATTTTCATAATAAATTTTAAAATAATCCTTACACATGAAGGTGTTAAGTGCTAGCTCTGCCTTTGATCTCTCATTGCTGAACACATAAGAAAAATCTTCTATGTTAGTCCCCCAACACCATATATCTGATATTCAATAAACAGACAATCTATGCCATGTGTTGAAAATTAATTTTGATGTCTGAACAGCTATCTGGATTAGGTAGTCAAGATTCATTCATTGTAGCTTCATTTGGTTTAAGACAGTCTATTTAAAGTGTTGCAGCTCTTTTGGAGTTCCTTGACAGATCACTTATCTTAATGCTGGAAAACATCATACATTAGAACAGTTATTGGCAGAAAATGTATCTATCCCGATGTTTTGGTCATCAACTCGCAGCATTCCTGATCACTGCCGATGCTGTTAGGGACTTTTATGAGTTGAACTCCAAAACATCTGAAGATCTACATTCTGCTTGCCCTTGCTCTAGAACAGCATTCCACAACCTGGTGCCCATCAGTTGTGTTGGGTTGCAACTCTCAACATGAGGAGATGCTCTAAAAAAAAGTGGAGTAGGTGGCCCTAAATTATTCATCATCAGTTTTCCGCAACCCCACAGTCACCTCTGCATATCATATTCTCCATCCTGTCCTCATGATTTATCTGCTTTGGGAGAATGAGAATTTCACTTGCACTTTCTGCCTCCCTTGGGAGGATGTGGTGTTAAGGCTTGTGAGCCCTAACTCCCAATTTCCCTGCTTTTTTGGTGCTTGGTTGAAAACTGTAAAGCCTTAACATTGTTCTGTAAACTGTAGTTTTTTTGTTTAAAGAATAACACTATAGGCTTTAGTGTTGTTTTCCAATTCTGTATTTTACTAGTTAAACTAATGAAAACAATGTGACTTGCTCTCCAAGATTATACCATGGTTGTAATAATCCACTGAAGCGGTGAATGGTTAGACAGTCTATAGTTTGCCAGATTAAAAGGTGACAACCCTGCACTATCTCCCTGGTCCACCATGTTAGTGCTCTATCCTTTATATCCCCACTGCAGGTCCTTTATATCCTCACTGTAGCATAAACATCTTTTGGAGAGGAGGCAAAGGCAAGATGCTTCACTACTGAGAGAAACTAGCTCTACTTTATGGGATTGGATGTATCATTTTAAGGTATTCTGCCTACACACCAGTAACAGCACACATATAGGGTAGGGTTTTCATCTTGAAATAATTCCACAAACACCCATTGGATGACAAGTTGAAATGTTCGGGGCTTCCAGAAAAGGCTTTTATCACATCATTGCCCTGCCTCATTCACAGAATTTTGCAGTTAGTTAGTTATGTGCCTTCAAGTCGTCTTTGATTTATGGCAACTCTATGAATCAACAAACTCCATTCACATCTCTTGTAAACCACCCTATTCAGATCTTGCAACTTTATGCCCGTATCCTTCTTTGGTCTCCCTCTTTTCCTTCTACCTTCTGTTTTTCCTAGCATGATTATCTTTTCTAATGAGTAATTTCTTCTCATGATATGTCCTAAGTATGATATCCTCAATTTCAAAATTTTAGTTTCTAGTGAGAGTTCTGGCTTAATTTGTTCTAAAACACACTTATTTGTCTTTTTTGCACTCCGTAGTATCCGCAAAATGCTCCTCCAACGGCACATTTCAAAAGAGTTGAACTTCCTCCTACCATTTTCTTTTCATTGTCCAACTTTTGCATCCATACATGGAGATCAAGGCTGCATCTTAACGATGGTGCTTTTGTGCCATGAGCTCCCAAATCCCCACATCTGCAGGGGACTTGCATGTAAGGAGGAGCGCCATCTGCCCAGGCACGTCTCCAAAGCAGCTCTGGAAGAAAGCGACAGACGGCAAATGCCGTTGTCGCCTCGCTCCAAGAGAAAAAAGTTGCGGTAAATCCCCGACTGTTTTAAACTGGAGTTTGCCTCCGGATGGCTTCGTATAAACAAGCTGCCGCCACTGTGGATCCACCCCGGGGCAAACCCCTTGTCAAGACAAGCCCTAAAAATACCATGGCCTGAATAATCCTGACTTTTACAAGGGGTCCAGAAAATGTCACATTCTTCTCGTAACCCTCCTGTGTTTTCCCAACACTTCTTCCACCACCACCCTTCCCCCCCCAGAAAATCTGTTAAGGAGGAAAAGGTGGGATAGCTCTACAATGCCTTCTCACAGGTAGTACTAGGAGCTCTGAAGCACCCTTTATGAGAGCCAAGGTAAAGTTCCTTCTAGTTCCTGCCCTGGCATAACTACTAACAAACAGAATAGGTGAAACTAAACTACAATTGCTTTGCCCCTAAGGGGGCCATGCCAAAATTACAAATGCATATACTTAGGGAACATCCCCAAATTCCCAACTGCCCCCAAATGACATTCCTCACAATGTAACACATCCTATTTAAGTCCCTGTGGCCCAAATGCCTGATAAAGACCAATTAAGGACTATCTTCGGACTTGTAACCAATGTACAAATTCTTGCTTTGAGAATGGGGGTAAAATAAGCTTAATTTTACTCAGTTCTTGAGCGTGCCCTGTAATGCCAAACCTGAAGCCAATGCTGGCATCATGGGTAGGCACGGTTGGGCACCTGCCAAGAGGCCATACCTCAGCAGGGGCTAGTGACAAGCTTGCTCCTCCTCTTTACCATTACAACTTGCTTGTTCAGCTGCCTCTCACTCTGGTCCAGACAATGCAGTAGATGTGACTGCCTACTTGCTCACTGGTGTGCTTCTTGTCAAGCAAGTAAGTGTTAGCAATGATGAAAAAGAGGGCAAGGAACAATAGCAGCTGGTGACAATGGCAATACTAAGGTAGCCTCACTTAGGTAAGAGGCCCATTGAGGATGTGTTGCCCAAGGGCCCTAAAAAGCCTGGAGCTGACACTGTCTGGAACACAACACACTACCATAAAGACATGCCCTTAGGAATTCAGTGATCTCTCTTCCCACACTACCCCTTTGTTCTTAACTACTGTGTGCAATTGCTCTTATCTTGTTTCACCTATTCCTTCCCCTCACATTAGCAAGGCCTTCAACCAGACACAAGTCTTGTTCTAGATAGGCCAGAAACAGGATGAGTACAAAGCAGACCTTTCTGCTCAAGAAATTGTTTGCCTTTTTGTGTGTGCATGTGGGGAGGAGGGTCAGTGGATGGAGCAGGGCTTTTTTTTTTTTTTTTTAAGGAAATTTTGGAACCGCACGGTTGTGAATGCAATTCATGCACACTGCATGCACCCCTACAACACACCTGTACATTTTTCTTATGTTTAGAGTAGGGATGTGTATTGTATCGTTAAAATGTCCGATAATGATATGATAATTATTGGACATCTGATTAATGATAGAAATTATTAATGATAACGATACGATAGAAAAACCTCCAATAAATATCCGATCTGAAAATTTGCAGACCAATTATATCGGATTATCAGACTGCCATATAAATAAACCTATAACTTCTGTATTTTAAAAGTTAGAGGCTTGAAACTTGGTCACGGTGCTTATGGGGTATGCCTAAGTATGTGTATGAAATTTGAGATTGATCCCTCCAACCCTCCATTTTATATGAATTTATTAAAGATTGTTTAAGTTCTGACAGGTCAGAATGACAGCTTGCCACTTGCATTCATTCAGACTTGTCAAAAAGTTGCAGGATCTTAAAAAAATGCATATAAAATCAAGGGTTGGAGGGATTGATCTCAAATTTCATACACATATTTAGGCATACCCCATAAGCATTGTGACCAAGTTTCAAGCCTGTAACTTTGAAAATACAGAAGTTATAGGCATTTTTTTCAAAAAAAATCAGCTCTATAGGGCACAATGGGGCTGCAAATTAAATATTGGATTTCCGATAATTATCATGAAGACGATACGATTAACCTACAATATTGTCGGCGATGATAATTGTTTTGGTCCAAAATTCTGATAATGATAAAATACGATATTTTTGGGCGTGCACATCCCTAGTTTAGAGTTACATTCCATCACATTTAGAAGCCTACATATATTGGGAGAAAATCTTCAGAACTGGAAATTTAACTGCACTAATATTTAAGCTTCATACAAGAGAAGAAGAGAAAGCGATGGTCTGCCCCAAACAATGTGTGAAGTCTTCAAAGGCTCTTTAACAGAATAAGGGGAAAGGATGGCTGGAACAGTTGGGGTGCACAATGGTGGCAGTGGTGAGGGTGTGTCATTGCTGGACATGGTATGGGTTTGTTTAGTATCACAGGCAGCTACCACACTAAGTGTTTATTCTGGAATAGCCATAATTTGTTCACCTACTTTTTACAGGGCAGTGATACATTGACATCAAATCATTGCTCCCCCATCCTTTTTCCTGTGCTGCTTCTGTCTTTTGTCTTATCTTAGGCCAGATCTACACCAAGCAGGATATAACACTTTGAAAACGGTTTGAAAACTGCATCTAGAGTGTGTCCTCAACAGTTGTCACTACGGTTATAAACCTTTTTAAAGCAGTCGTGTAGATCCTGACTCAGAAACCAAAACACTAAAACACCATGTTTGGTGGGGTGGTGGGGGAAGAGGAATGCAATCTCTGCCCACATAGACAAGGAACAGTGCAATCAAGGTTCCTGCTGGCAGGCGTGCTGCATGAGGTTGGACTTGCCCGTCATTTTCCATTGCTGTTTCTGTCTCATGATCATTTTGTCTCCTCCCTCCTTCCTGGATCAGGAGAACAGGGAAGGAGAGAGAGAGGGAGAGTGAGAGTGAGAGTGAGAGAGAGAGAGAGAGAGAGAGAGAGAGAGAGAGAGATGTTTTCAAACCTTCCCAGCAGAATGCAAGTGGAAGACCCTGTAAGGTTTTTGCTTTTTTAAAACAGAACGGGCTGCTGTTAAATCTTGTTTAGATAGGCGGAGAGAAAACTGCAGAACAGTGAGATAAGGCAGGGGAGCAAGTGGCTTTCACCCACCACTCCTTTGGCTTAAAATAGGAAGACCCCACCCTTAGTCTAGACAGAGGTGTGCACAGCACATTCCATTAGGGTGCGCACCCAGGGATTTTGTTTTTTAAAGATGAATATTTATGGAATACTCAATCATAAAGGACGTTATTTTGATTCATCAAACAAACTGCAGGAAAAAAAACTTAACTAAAACTTTTTTTTAAAAAAATTAACAGCTAAATTTTACTCTAAAAAAAACAAATTTAAAAAATAAGACACAAAATATCATTTTTTTTGCTGCAGTGATAACCAGGCATATATAAAGATACAGTCAATTTTCACAATCTTTATCTTGACCCAGATAACCACCCTACTCCCTGAGAGGGGCTGGGGCTTGGTCCCCTCACCACCACTGTGGCAGGGAGGCTGGACTGGACTAGGGTGACCATCTGCCCGGATTTGTCCGGACATGACTGGGAAATGGGGAGCAAATCTGCATCTGGGCGGAAAAACTGTTTTGGGGGGCCAAATCTGGAAATTTAGCCCCCCAAAAGGGTGACCAGATGGCCCTGGGGCGATCTGGGCCAACCAGGGGGCGGCGGGGGCAAACCGGGGTGGCGGGGGGTCACACGGCGGTGGCGGGAGGCTGGCAGCGCGAGGCACTTACCTGCTGGGGCGTCCGCTTCCCTCCGGTGCTCCGGCTTCGCGGTCTGTCCCTCAGTAGCGCGCCGGCAGTGCGGGGCGGGTGGCGCGTGGGGCGGGCAGCGTGGCGCGGTGCGGTGGGTGGCGTGGCGCGGGGGGACGGCGTGGGGCGGGCAGTGGCGCGAGGCATGCGGTCGGGGGTGGGCGGCGCGGGACGGCGCGGGGCGGGGCGGTGCGGGCGCGCGGTGGGGGGGTTGTTTTGGGTAGGTAGGGTGGCGGGGGGGGTCCGGGATTTTGATCCTCAAAATATGGTCACCCTAGACTGGACCAATGCAGCAGCAGCTACTGCTGCAATGGTGCTTGCAGCTCGGCTAGGACTGAGCTCAGTAGTGACCCTAACGTGATGTGTCTCCCAGCGCCACTGCTTGTCCTGACCCCTTTGTACTGCAGGAGGAAGGAGCCTGGGCTAGGCAGGGAGCATCTATGAGCTGCCCGCCCAGCTGGGGAGCATATATGGCAGCCTCGCGAGACATTAGGGTGTGTCTGGGCACACACCCTACTCACGCCTATGGTTCTAGAGGCAACAGGGCTCTGCTAGACTAAAACATTTTCTTTTTTGCACCTTTTCTCTGTTTTGACTTAAAAACAACTAAACAAAATTGCATAGTACATAGGCTGACCATATGAAAAGGAGGACAGGGCTCATGTAACTTTAACAGTTGTAGAGAAAAGGTAATTTCAGCCAGGGTCATTTGTATGCAATTAGTTCCAGGTGAAATTCCCTCTTCATCACAACAATTAAAGTTGCAGGGGCCCTGCCTTCTTTTGTATATGGTCACTCTAGTATAGTGCCTGCAACTTTAACTGTTGTGATGAAGAGGGAGTTTCACCAGGAACTAATTGCACACAAATGACACTGGCTGAAATTCCCATTTCTCTACAACTGTTAAAATTACATGAGCCCTGACCTGGATTTTATCTGGTCAGCCTACCCTGACCTGGATTTTATCTGGCCACCCTAACAGTACATCCAAGAACTCAGCTGTATTTTCTGTGCCCTGCTGACTCCACACCTGCAAGTGCATTGGGAAGGAAAATGGATAAAAGGGAGTCATTGTCTTTCCCCAAGCCACATGGCTGCCCACAAGTGTGGATGGAACATATCAAGTGGTAAACATACAAAAAATGCTATGCCCCTTTGGGTAAGGAAAGCAGATTAATGTTTTGCTTGCACCTTAGAGTGGAAGAGCAATGATTCAGGAGCACTATATGCTGCTATCTGGAAGCACCTAGACTCAAGAATGGGAACAATTGGAATGGGGATTTCAGTAGCTGGAAAATGTCTGTACTTTGTGAGCACCCAACTATGTGGAGATCCAAGGTGTGTGATTCTTCGCCCCGTTTTTGGAGGGGACAGAAATCCTTCAAACCTGGCCTTCATGCAATTCGGTGCCAGGGCCAGCTCCAGCATGGAGGGGGTCCTGGGCAAAGTAGCCCCTGCTGGGTTTGCCAGGCTGTGGTGGGAATGCTCCAAGCAGCACTGGGCAGCTGTGTCTTCTCACCCTTTAAATGCCCCCACCATGTTCCAGTGTAATGCTAGGCAGAGGGCAGTGTGGGAAATAAGAGGGTGACTAGATCCAGCTACTTGGCACTGCTTGGAGTGTCAGGCCAGGCAAAAAATTAAGGGGGGGTGGGCATCAGAGGGGGTGCTGCCAGGGCACTGGGACCCAAGAGGCTGTCCAGGAATGTCAGATACCAGCCAAGACAGATGCTCACTCTGGGGACCTTGTTCAGACAGAAGGTGGTCTGTATGGTGGAGAGGAAAGGCTTGTGCCACTTTGCCATACTATTCCCTCAGGGCCAACATGCCATCCTCTCCATCTCCTCATGGCATTGTCTTGAGAGGGATCATTTCTGTTTCACTGGTGTCTCAGGTGGCCCAAGAGACAAAAATATGCTGCTTTATTCTGTGACCCCTACAAGCTGTGAAAGTGACATCAGCTGGGAGGCACATTTATACAGCCAGTCACCTGCAAACAGAAGGTGGGATTTCTGCAATACTCTCTCACACAACCTAACACATTTTTCTGTTATCATGACCCAGTAAGCCACTTGCCTCTGTGTTGATGCTTCTGTTGTGGAAACAAGGATTTTTTCTTTCAAAGTCTTTTAGTCAGAGAGAGTAGAAAGAATGACTGAATATCTACAGTACTAAACTCTCAGTTTATCTGGTAACAAAGGGGTTATTATCAGATAAATGGTGGATTACCAGGGCTGGTCCAAGATATTTTGCTGCCTGGGGCAAAGGGCAAGATGCCGCCCCATGTACAGAAGCCAACTGGATGTAAGTCGATTCTTCAGTCAACCCCAGCAATGGGATAGGGATCTCCCTGAATGGCCTCATCAACACAGAGATACTATCTGAGATGATTCTGTTTAAAAACAGATTGTCATCATTTCAGACTTGTCCTCGCATGGCACAAGTTGCCAGCTCAGGTGGCGAATGCCTTGGGGAAAAAATGTTGTCAGGCAAACATCAGGAGAAACTGCACTATTTCTTTCCTTCTCCCTCCTTCCCTCCAGCCTGCCAAGGTTGAAACAGCCTGTTCCAAGCCCCGATGCGCCAGGACATAACTGAGAAACGGCACCACAATCAACAGAATGCTCAGCTCCTGCGGGCTGTCTATACATGGGGAAAGCCCCATGGTGGCTGTGGATTTGCACTGCATTGGTTAGACGACGCAGGCGCAGCACTGCAGCCACTGCGGAACTTCCCCGCAATGCTGTATTTTGAAAAAGTTGGAGATTTTCCAACTTTTACCAACACTGTGTTTCTGTAGTGTAGAGTCACTCTGTAGCCAACCCGGGGTCAACCTGTGGGTGGAGCCTGGTGGAAGGAGACCAGTGATTGGACGCTTTCCACCAAGAAGAGGGCGGGGTGGCTTCAGGACCTGTATGGCCACCCAGAAACCCCATGCTGCCTCCTCGACAACATAGAATCACAGAATAGTACAGTTGGAAGGGGCCTACTCAATGCAGGAATCCACCTTAAAGGATGCCTGACTGATGGCAGTCCAACTGCCTCTTGAATGCCACTAGTGTAGGAGAGCCCACTACCTCACTAGGTAATTGCTTCCATTGTCGTACTGCTCTAACAGTCAGGAAGTTTTTCCTGATGTCCAGCTGGAATCTGGCTTCCTGTAACTTATGCCCATTATTCGGTGTCCTGCACTCTGGGATGATCAAGAAGAGATCTTGGCCATCCTCTGTGTGACAACCTATCAAATACTTGAAGGTTTATTCAAGTCTCTCCTCAGTCTTCTTTTCTCAAGGCAAAACATGCCCAGTTCTTTCAGTTTCTACTCATAAGGCTTTGTTTCCAGACTTCTGATCATCCTTGTTGCCCTCCCCTGAACTCTCTCCAGCTTGTCTGCATCTTTCTTGAAGTGTGGTGCCCACTGCTGGACGCAATACTCAAGATGAGGCCTAACTAGTGCTGAATAGAGGGGAACCAGTACCTTGTGCGATTTGGAAGCTATACATATAATGCAGCCCAAAATAGCATTTGCTTTTTTTGCAGCCACATCACACGGTTGGCTCATATTCAGCTTGTGATCTACAACAATTCCATGATCCTTCTCGCTTTTAGTATCGCTGAGCCAAGTATCCCCCATCTTGTAACTGTGCATTTGGTTTCTTTTTCCTAGGTGTATAACTTGGTATTTCTCCCTATTAAATTTCATTCTGTTGTTTTCAGCCCAGTGCTCCAGCCTGTCAAGATCACTCTAAAGTTTGTTTCTGTCTTCTAGGGCATTAGTTATTCCACCCAATTTGTGTCATTGGCAAATTTGATGAGCATTCTCTGCATCTCCTCATCCAAGTCATTAATACAAATGTTGAAGAGCACTGGGCCCAGGACTGAGAACTGCAGTACTCCGCTCGTTACCTCCCCCCAGTTTGAGAAAGTACCATTTATACGCACTCTTTGAGTCCGATTTTGGAGCCAGCTGTGGCTCCACCTAATAGTTGTTTCATCTAGCCTTCTTTTAGCTAGTTTGCTGATCAGAATGACATGAGGCACTTTGTCAAAAGCTTTGCTGAAGTCAAGATATATTATGTTCACAGCAATTTCCACAGTCTACAAGGAGGTTACCTGATCAAAGAATGAGATCAGATTAGTCTGGCAGGATTTGTTCTTGACAAATCCATTCTAGCTTCTCGTAATCACTGCATTGTTCTCAAGGTGCTTACAGATCGACTTCTTTATAAACTGCTCAGGGATTGATATCTGTAGTTCCCAGGTTTCTTCTTTTTGCCCCATTTTGAAGATGGGGACAACGTTAGCTTTCCTCCAGTCATCCGGCACTTCACCCGTCTTCCATGATTATGCAAAGATAACAGACAGTGGTTCTGAGAGTTCTTCTGCCAGCTCCTTTATTACTCTAGGATGCAGTCATCAGGCCCTGGAGATTTGAATTTGTTCAAAGAAATTAGGTATTCCTTGACCATTTGTTTATCAATCTCAAATGGCAATCCTGCCTTCAGCTTGTACTTCATTTTTGCTATGGGGTCACAGACCCGCTTTTGGAAGACGACTGAACCAAAGTAGGAATTGAGTACTTTGGCTTTTTCTTTGTCATCTGTTATCAATTTGCCATCCCCATTAAGTAGGCTGACCATATGAAAAGGAGGACAGGGCTCATGTAACTTTAACAGTTGTAGAGAAAAGGGAATTTCAGCCAGTGTCATTTGCATGCAATTAGTTCCTGGTGAAATTCCCTCTTCATCACAACTGTTAAAGTTGCAGGGGCCCTGCCTTCTTTTGTATATGGTCACTCTAGTATAGTGCATGCACCTTTAACTGTTGTGATGAAGAGGGAATATCACCAGGAACTAATTGCATACAAATGACGCTGGCTGAAATTCCCTTTTCTCTACAACTGTTAAAGTTACATGAGCCCTGACCTGGATTTTATCTGGTCAGCCTAGCTTTAGCCTTCCTGATGCCATTCCTGCACTTCCGTGCTACCTGTCTGTACTCTTCTTCTGTAGCCTGGCCTTCCTTCCACTTCCTATATGTATCCTCTTTGTTTTCAGGTCAACTCTAAGCTTTTTGTGGAGCCACATTGGTTTCTTCTATCTTTTTTCCTAGTTGGAATTGTTTGTAATTGGGCCTTTAAAATTTCCTTTTTTACAAACTCCCACCCATCTTGGACTCCTTTTCTCATTAGGTCCACTTGCCATGGGACCTTACTTAAGATAGGTCTGAGTTTATTAAAATCAGCTTTTCTAAAATCCAGAGTACGCGCATGGCTACACTCGCCTTTTGCTTCCTTTAAAATCAAGAACTCAAGTATGTCGTGGTCACCTTCCCCCAGGGTTCCCGTGACTGCCACTTTATCCACTCAGCTGGACAACCATCTGACAGGGATGCTTTAAGGTAGATTCCTGCATTGAGCAGGGGGTTGGACTCGATGGCCTTATAGGCACCGTCCAACTCTACTATTCTATGATTCTATGAATTGGTCAGTATCAAGTCAATTACCCCGGGTGGCGCCAACCTGGCACTGTGAAGAGAGTACCCTGGTTGTCGCTACTGACCTCCGCCGCCCAGCCTAGGGCTCTCCAAGAGATCAGCCTCACACCAAGCAGCTGGCAACCCTAGCATCCAGCCAAAACTCTTGGGGTGACGTGTGTGTGTGTGTGTGGAGGGGAGAATTAGGGGCCTGCAGGAAAAGGCAAAGAGATCTTCCCTCTCTCACCTCCTCAACCAGGGGGTGCTTTTTTATGCCATTAAATGTATGCGCAGTGGATAAGCAGAAATTTAAAACAAAATCAAAGCAATTCCCAATCCCTCCCGTGCTGAGTAAGTGCAATTGAAGTCTATGTGATTTACTTCTGAGTAGACATGTTTAGCTGGGCTGTTTTCAGCTAGTTGTTCTTGAGGCAAAGAAAAAAGACAAAGGAGAGAATTGTGATGCATTCATTAAATTTATTGAGAGGGGCAATCATGTGGAGGTTCGCATTAGCACACACACACAACCCACCCCAATGGTCAGTGGAGGATGAAGCTGACAGGAAAGATTAACTTCTTCCTTTCCTGTCTGGTCCAACCTTAGCATACGCAACATCCTGCTCCTCCTTGAAGCCCTGAAGCTAGCCCTACTGTCCCCTGAGTACCACTGCAGACTTATTACACACCGGCTCAATTCGGATGACACGATAGTCAATGGTGGGATAATAATCAACTTTACAGTTGTTCATCTAGGGGGTACTCCCCACCCAACATGGTCATAAATAATCAACTGTGGTGTGGATGAGGATCAGCGCTGAGTTGACTATGGCAGCATTCGGATGACACAATAGTCAAAACAACTGACGATTGTTTCCCCCACACCAGTTGTTTATTGTGTTGTCCGAATTGAGCCACTGAGTCCCAAAACCCAGACAAATGCAAAACACAGGCAAGTGTAAGCAGCAAATACATCACAAAAGCACTTTAAAAATGTGTTTGTGACAGAAAGAAAACCCGCGGTTGATGTCATAATAATAATAATAATAATAATAATAATAATAATAATATATTTATGTCTTACCCGCCTCTCCCTCTGGATCCCATAGCTACCATCTCTGTGGAAGAGTATAGCAGCCCTATTTGTAAACAATGGGTGGAATAACTTGTGAGCTCCTCTTTTAAATATAACTACTGGTATAACTTCCATTACTTTGCTCTGTATGTATATGTGTGTTTTCCTGGAGCAGGATTTGCATTTTGGTGAGAAGTAACTGGATATTCACGTTCTTGGGTTCCCATAGTTACCCAATTTCCTCCCTGCTTCCCCCTCCACCATATCCTGTAGAAATGACCTTTTGGAATGTGCTGCTTTCATGCTCCCCCATCTCAAATGAAAGCATCATTTTTGAAACCAGAGCTACTTGACATATGAATGCTTTTAACAGTGCAGCTTCCATATAGTGAAACTATAGGGAGATGCTGCGGGAATCAAGCAAAAACACTCCAAGCTTGGCTAGAAAATGACTTTTACTAAGAAAGGAGGAAGCTTGTTTTTTCGTAACAAAAGTTCTGAACAAGGCAAGCTTCTTCTCTCCAAAAGTATTCAGTCTATGGAACATTCATTCACAGACTATAAATAAGCTCCTGCTAAAGTAGCCATCTCCTCAACCACAAGGGGTTTTGACTGACAGAGGGAAATTCAGCAAGTAGTGCAGGCTAGGGTCAATTTGGCTATCAGCAGCCATAGCTCCTCCAACAGCATTTGCAGTAAAATATTAGACAGCTATCTCGTATATATGTGGGTAATTCATACTCTGCCCTTGCAGGCCCTTGTAGGGTCCAAGCATCATTTCTTGGGTGCCCAGTATAAACCTGTAGCATGCCCCCCTTCCACACACATACCCTGATCCCACAAAGCTTGCTGTTTTGCAAGTTTTTCTTTGGCAGCAGCACTGGCCCCCCACTGTTTCTGGGACCAAGTTCCCCAATAATCATGGTTCTTTGTCCCTCCCTCCTCCTTGTGCACAAAGAACTCTGGTTTGAGAACATGTCACATGCACACTCTTCTAAAGAGGTGCCTGGGCCAACAACTCAGCATTCAGAAGGTTGCGTGTTCTGCTCTAATAGTAATTCTAATTGACTCTGGACAATAGGCAGGGAATAGAAATGGGGATTAAGTTTCCATAAATATTTATTTATAGTATTTCTATTCTGCCTTTCTTTTTTTATTATTTAAAGTTTTTTTTATTATTTAGAAACAAAGATAAAACACCAACATTGCAACATACAACATTAAAATGGATTTCCGAATTTCTCCGACACACAAAAATAAAGAAGTTTTCTTTTACTGCCTTTCTGAAGCCAACTAAGGTGGTTTACAAAAACATTAATCAAATATAAACATAGTAAAACACTTTAAAAAACCCTTTAAAGCCATAACAATTTAAAAAGTCATGTTCAATCCCAGTCCCATACTGACCAACTGTACCTCCACCATGCCTGGAATTAATCTCAGAGCCTATCTACACACGCAGGATAAAACACTTTGAAAACGTTTTGAAAACTGTATATGGAGTGTGTCCTGGGCCCCAACAGTTCTCAAAACTGCCAGCCTATCTACACTACTGCTTTAAAACGGTTTTAAACTGTTTAAAACGGTTTATAACAGTTTTGAGAACTGTTGGGGCCCAGGACACACTCCATATACAGTTTTCAAAATGTTTTCGAAGTGTTTTATCCTGCGTGTGTAGATAGGCTCAGTGTTTGTTCACCCTCGTCCAGCCTGTTATCAAGCTAACATTCAAGGGAGTTGAGTGTCATCAGCATATTGATGGCTGCTCACCCCAAAGTTCCAGATTTATATCTCTCAGCAGTTTCATTTAGATGCTAAAGAACATAAAGAACCATGTGGGACACCGCAGGCCAATGACCGTGGTGCAAAAAGTAGTCCCTAACAGCACCTTTTGGATATGATCTGGCAGGATGATTGGAACCAGTGCAATACAAGTGCCTTGAAGGCCCAGTCCCACCAAGCAGTCCAGAAGGATAACATAGTTGATGGTATTAAAAGCTGTTGAGAGGTCCAGAAGAACTAGTGGGGCTGCACTCTCCCATCCAGTTCCCAGCATAGGTCATCCACCAAAGTGATCAAGGCAGTCTATATCGCAAATGAAAACCCAACTGAAATGGGCCCAGATACTCACTATTATCAGTTGGCCAAGAATGGAAGAGACTAGCTGGCCTATAACTTCCCAGATCTTTTGGGTCAAGGGGAAGTGTTTTTAATAAAGGTCTTATTACTGCTTCCTTTAAGCAAGAGGAAAAACACCCCTCCTGCATGGAGGTATTAATCACTTCCCTTAGCCATGTGCCCAGTCCTGTTCTAGCTGATTTAATCACCACAATGGACAAGAGTATACCTCACCTTTCCAGACACCTTGTCTACCTCCTTGAAATCCACAAGCTGAAAAGAATCCAAACCAGCTGGACAGGCCATCACCAAGGCTTGTCCTGTCCTGCCCCAAATCATGGTGAAGCTGAGAAACTTTATCTGCAAAGAATGAGGCAAAATTTTCACAGTGATCCTCTGACTATTATGGTTCCTCTTATCCAGCATTGTGGTGAGAAGGCCTTACATGATCTCCAATCCCCACCCCCACCCCGCACATACACACGGTAATGGGGTTGCAGCCTGGGCCAGGCCCCCCAGATCTCTGGGCCCTGGTAAAGTATATCCTTCCCCTCATGCTTCAGTCCCCCTGACTCCTTTAAGAATTATATAAAGCTGGGGGCAAATCTAGGATCCCTGTTTGTCAAAGACCCCCTCTAGATGGATTCCGTTTGACGCCTGTTGCTCCGATTATGTGCATCTTCTCGGAAGCGCTTTATCGTAAATGCTTGTATGCAGGAGGTAATTGAACACTCAACAGGTGACCTTACCGGTTGTTTCAAATGCGCTTTACAAATAGTTAATGCAGAGAATTGCTTGTTCACATAGTCAAAATGCGCTTTAACGGCTGGAGCAAAATAAAACTCGCTATTTAACACGCATTCGATAATGTGCATAATCGGAGAGAAAACGCGCTTCTACGCCCGATTTGCGCTCCATTCTTGTAGAGGTCATTTTTTAATTCGCCTTGAAAGAGCTTTAAATGCCTCTTGTAGAGGTAGCCAAAGATATAGAATTCACCCAAAGGGACTACTTACTTCAGAGGTGAACGTCCTATGAATCTATAGACCTACCCGGTTCTCTGCAGGCAGCTCCCATTCATTTCAATGGTGCATAAGGAGGATAACTTCATGGTGCATTGTGCCCATTTCTTTCAATGAAATCATAAGACTGCTTGCTACATCAAATTTAGAAGCGAGTTTCTTTCAAAGTGATAGGTTTGTTTCAAAGGCTGCCAGACAAAAATAGTTATATAAAATCTCTGTGGGATATAGCCCTGATGGAAAAGCTAATTCACCAAATAAGATGTTCTCAGGGTTGTCAAAACACAGATAAATTAATGGAAACTTTTTATGGCTTATATACATTGAAAAGGTTATGGCACAAAGCAGGACAGAACAATTATCAAACTCTTTTTTATATTTATTCAACTTTACAGCATAAATGCTTACCTTAAGCCCAGAAGATGTTCTTTACGTTCCTTGTCGGCCATCATTTTCTAATCAGTGGTTCGGAACGTTAACTGCTGCAAGCAAATGGTACCTATAAAGAGGGGCTTCAAATGTAAAAAGTAATGAAATATATATATATATATATATATATATATACACTAGCTGATATGCCCGGCGTTGCTCGGGTCAGTGAATAATGTTTATGACATTTATTTGATAAATAATAAATTTATTTAATAAATTTAAATATAAATTTAAATATAAAAATATAAAAATATAAAATATAATAAATATAAATTTATGGTTGTGCTTTTCCTTATTCATTGCCTGTTCGTTTCCATTTTGGCCGACTCTTAGGTTCATGCAGCGTTCTCAGCCTTGGCGCTGCCCCTTTGAGGCTTTTTTTCTATGGTCTGGAACCATTTTTTCACATGAGCAGGGTGGTTGGCTAGGGTCCGCTGGTATGCCATGCCCGTGTATTATCATCATCATCATCATCATCATCATCATCATCATTATATCCCAGAACTGAGTTCTAGCACTGAAAACAGGTTCTGGATCAGAGCCCTGTGGAGATGTCCCAATGCCTCTTCTGTAGGGGCTAAGACAAGGGGTGCCTCTACAAGAGAGGTTTAAAGCTCTTTCAAGGCTGATTAATTTTTTCACCTCTACAAGAGAGGAGCGCAAATTGGGGGCTGAGGCGCTTTAAACTTCAGATTATGCGCATTATGGAATGCGCGTTAAACCGTGAGTTTTAATTTGCGGTGGCAGTTAAAGCGCCTTACCACCGTGGAAACATGCGATTCTCCGCATGTCAACAAGTTTAAAGCGCATTTTGGTCGTCCCGTAATGCGCTTCGCCGCCTCTCGTACAAAGGGATAAGGAGTAAATGCGCTTCTGCGAATATGCGCATAATCGGGCAGCCAGGCGCCAAAGCGAATCCTTCTAGAGGGGGTCAAACATCTGCTCCCTGGATAACAGCAGCAGCCCCAGTGGCAATCTTAAAAATACAGATAATAGCAATATTCCGTCTGTTACAGCACATGAGCTGGCAACATAAGGAAGAGTGGAGTGCTGAGGGTCTTGAAACTACCGACAGTGATGGGCACTGACCTTGTAGAAATGTGCCTTGACTTTTGATGGAATCTGCACAGTGGATAATACATTCCCACTGCTGCTTTAGGAAGAGGCTTCAGTATGTTCTGAGGGTTGCTCAGTTTCTTGGAGCCAGGTTTTGATACAGCTAATCAAAACGCCAGAGGTAAGAAACATGAGGTGTCTGTAGAGTAATGGGAGCCAGAAGCATGGCTGATAGCATCTACTGGCTACCAAAGAAACGTGTTCTTTCCCCACAAAGACAACAGTGATGGGTTCAGCAATTCTCCTCCTTGTGCAGAAATTAATATTACCATCCTTGCATAATTTTGATCCTTGAATATTTTTGCTTTCATTTAAAAAAAGGTATCTAGCACACACTGCTATTAGGTTTGTCAACTTCTTTTTAAAGAGGTAGACTAGGCTGACCAGATAAAATCCAGTTATAGAGAAAAGGGAATTTCAGCCAGTGTCATTTGTATGCAGTTAGTTCCTGGTGAAATTCCCTCTTCATCACAACAGTTAAAGGTGCAGGCCCTATACTAGAGCGGCCATATACAAAAGAAGGCAGGGCCCCTGCAACTTTAACAGTTGTGATGAAGAGGGAATTTCACCAGGAACTAATTGCATACAAATGACACTGGCTGAAATTCCCTTTTCTCTACAACTTTTAAAGTTACATGAGCCCTGACCTGGATTTTATCTGGTCACCCTAAGGTAGACAGTAAAGCAAGAAAAGGAAGAACCGAGCAGTGTGAGTTATACAGATAGCAAGAAGACCCCTCTTAAGGAAGAGAAAGGGTTGTTGCTCCAGGTTTCTCTTAAGTTGAACATTTTGTTGTATAAAGTATCCTCTGATAAAGGCTTTACTTGCATCCCAGACCATTCTTTTTTAAAAATATTTTTTTTTTCAACATAATACAACATAAACATTAAACAACATAAAATACAATACATACCGCATACCCCCCGTGCTCCCCTCCCCCCAGGAGACCTTCAATTATACATTATTCTTCTTTCCAAAAATGTAAAGACACTTTTGAAGGTATTTGCCCCTTCCCCGTTCTTAATACATATTCCAAAAATAGGCTCCATACATCTCCAAAATCATTCTTACTGGACATTCCCCTCTTTATTTTCATTTTACACGTTAGCTTATCATTAAGCGCCATATCCCATATTTCTTTATACCATTCTTCTATAGTATATATCCCTTGCCCTTTCCAGTTTTTAGCAATCATTATTCTGACGGGCGCCAGGAGGTTGTTTATTAATTCTCTCTTATATTCTCATTGCCTTTATCCCATATTGCTAGTAGCTTTGGGCTTAATTCCAATTTACTTCCGATTATTTCACTTATTTCTTCGAACACCCTTTCCCAAAATTTTTGTACATGTTCACAGCTCCACCACATATGGAAATAAGTTCCAACCTCCTGACAACCCCTCCAACAATTCTTGGACACTTTTTTATCTATCTGATGAAATCTTACCGGCGTTAAATACCATCTCCATACTATTTTATGATAATTCTCCTTAATTCTAATCGACAAAAGCTTTAACATTCTTGCATCCCACATCCTCCCCCAGTCATATTCATTAATTTGTTCCTTTAAATCATCTTCCCAAATCATTTTAAGCGAATCTCGATATTCAGCCTCCTCTGTCAGGATTTTATATATTTCGCTAGTCAGACCTTTCCTAGTTTTAATTACTTCCTTCTTTCCTCTTGATTCAATTAAATCTTCAAATCTTGTATTATTTCTACACTTCTTATTTATCTTTTTCCATTCCTGTGTCCATTTTTCCAATTGTAAGCATTTGAACCAAGCTATCTTTTGTCCTTTTACCAACTCTCTAATTTGCACCTTATCTGTCATTCTTTCCATCCAATTCCTTAGCTTAATAATTTCCTGACCCTTCAAACTTCCTTCCAATTCTACTTTTAAATTCCTTGGGAAATTTCCCACAACTACCACTGGGGTGAGTGGAGAGTCTCCTGGTATTAACTTCCCTTTAAGTTTCTCCCAGATCTCTAGAATATTTTTCAGCAACGGGTTGTCCAGTCCCCTCAAATCTTTCTTTTGAATTTTATTATTAATTTTTTTTTTGCAATTTAAAATCTAGTTCCCCTGTTTGCGTTCCTAACCATTCTAAATCTTCCTTCCCTAATATACTATTTATAACATATCTTAACTGATTAGCACTATAATAATTATTTATATTTGGAAGTCCCAAACCTCCTTTCTTTTGTGTCTTATACCAAAGCCCTTTATTAATCCTAGCTCTCTTATCTCCACTGCAATAAGCATTAATCATATTTTGCCAACTTTTTAACTCTGCATCCGATATTTTAATCGGTAGCATTCTAAACAAATAATTAATCTTAGGTAATATTTTCATTTTTATAACTGCTATTCTACTAAACCAAGAATGTTTTAATTTTCTATATACCTCTAACTTTCCCCCTACCTATTTTTTCAAACTTGCAAAATTAATTTCCTCTAACCTATCTGAATCTTTTGCAATATTAACTCCTAAATAACATACTACATTTTTAAGCCTAAAACCTAACTTTACTTTACCTTCCTCCATCTCCTCTTTATTATAATTAAATAACATCATTTCTGACTTCCCCCAATTGACTTGTAAACCAGTAATCTCCCCGAATTCTCTCAAATGCTCTTTAATCAGCTCCCCTACCTTCAGGGGATCTTCTAATGTCAGTAATGTGTCATCCGCAAACATATTTATTTTAATCTTCTCCTTCCCTCCTATCCCCTTCAATCTTGAATCCTCCCTTATAACATTTGCCAAAATTTCTATCACTATCGCAAATAAGATCGGTGAAAGTGGGCAACCTTGTCTTGTTCCTCGGGCTAGTATAATCTGTTGCGTTAACCCATCATTAACCATTATTTCTGCTTTATTATTTTTATACAGTTGATCCACCACTCCCATAAATTTAACTCCAAGCCCAAATGTTTTCAAAATTATTTTAAGTGCTGGTCATTCCACGCAATCAAAGGCTTTGAATATATCCAATGCTAATAAACCTGCTTTTAAATTCCTTTTTTAAATAATATTAATTATATTTAAAACTCTTCCAATTAAATTAGGCATTTGCCTTCCTGGGATAAATCCACATTGATCCTTTCTAATATATTTATGTATAAACGTAATCCTTTTTGCCATTATTGCTGTAAATATTTTTGAATCTTGATTTATTAAGGATATTGGTCTATAAGATGCTGGATCAGTCAGATCCTTTCCTTGTTTCGGGATTAATATGATCAAGGAATGATCCCACGATTGGGGGGGGGGGTCTTTTCCCCTTCTATTATACTATTAAATAATTTTTTTAATCTTGGTATTAAAATTCCTCTAAAAACTTTATAATATTCCAGCCCCAAACCATCCAATCCCGGAGATTTCCCTCCTTTTAATTTAGCAATAATTCCTTCTATTTCTTTCTCAGTAACTAATCCTTCCATATAATCCCTATCTTGCCCCTGTAATCTTATTTTCCAATTCTTCTCTACATATTCCATTACCTTAACCTGTGATCCCATAACTGATGTATATAATTCTCTATAAAACTCCTGAAATATATTTAATTTATCCTTCATTAAATTACAACTTTTCCCTGTCTTATCTCTAATTGTCCCTATCATGCTCTTAGCCTTTTTTGACTGAGTGGACCTAGCCAGCATCTTCGAATTTTTATTACTATATTCAAAAAAATCCCTCCTTAAATATAGCAAATCCCTCTGGACTTGTTCTAACTCTTCTCTCTCTAATTCTTTTTTCTTAGCTTGGATTTGGGCAAATAGGCGTTTATCTTTTGTCTTTCTTAGCTTCTCCTCTAAGTCCCTTACCTCCTTTTCAATCTTTTTATTTTGTGCTTCTTGTTGTTTTCTTAGGGTACACATTTCCCTGATACAAATCCCTCTTACTACAGCCTTCATAGTGTCCCATATTAAACCCTGCGAGTTTAAATCCTTTTCGTTAATTTCCCATATTTCCTGCATTTCTTTTTTAATATTCTCCACTATATTTTTATTATTTAATAGCCTTGTATCGATTCGCCATCTCTTAACTTGTTTGTAATCCTTCTTCATTTTAATATCCAATGTTATTAATGCATGGCCTGTGACTTTACTTAACCCTATGGCACAGTCTATAAGTTTAGACATCATATTCTTTGACACAAAAATATAATCAATCCTGGAATAACTTTTAAACCTTGGTGAGTAGAAAGTATATTTCCTTTCTTACCCTTTTAATACTCTCCAAACATCAATTAATTCTTTTCTCTCTATTAATTTGCTTAGTCCCGTCCTCCCACCACTCTTAAGATCTCTTAATATATTATCCCTATCTTTCCCTTTGTCTAATACCATATTGAAGTCACCTGCCATCACAATATTCTTTTTACCAACTTCACCCACTGCATTAAAAACTTCATCGAAAAATTCCATCTGTTTTCCATTTGGAGCATATACATTAATCAATACATATTCCTCCTCCCCTACCATGCAAGAAATTATCAGAAACCTTCCCGCTTCATCCTTCTTCACCCTTTGTATAGTAATACCACATTTTTTTGAAATTATAATCGCTACACCTCTCGCTTTAGAAGTACCAAAAGACTTTTCGTAAACGCCCACCTCCCTCATCCGAAGCTCATTTACCTCCTCCTTTGTTTGATGAGTTTCCTGCAAAAAAAATTACATCAGCTTTCTCTTTTTTTAATAACATTTCTATTCTCTTCCTTTTAATAACAGTTCCTAGCCCTTTAACATTTAAAGTTGCAACCCTTAATTTATTATCCATCTCTCTCTTTCACCCACATCTCTATATTGGTCTCCCTCTGTGATACACATACCCCCCTCCCTCACCCCCCCCCACATTTACCCCCCATCTTCACCCCCTCCTCACCAGGCCTTCCTGGGCAATGGCCCCAATTATTCTTAGAACTCTTCGGGGGGGGGGGGGAGAAGCAACCCAACATTCCGGAGCAGAAATCTGACCCTCCCCTCTCATATAATCTTTTCTTATCCCTTTTACAATAATATTTCTTCATTGA
The DNA here is from genome assembly GCA_029215795.1 of Anniella stebbinsi. Lineage (NCBI taxonomy): Eukaryota > Metazoa > Chordata > Lepidosauria > Squamata > Anniellidae > Anniella > Anniella stebbinsi. Next base: position 125,834,317 of record JARDYH010000004.1, on the reverse strand, counting down.
CGGCTTCCACCCACGGCGCCTTCCTCCTGTGGACGATCAGGACCACCTCCCCCTCCAGCACCTTCATCCTGCTTTGTTTCTCCAGAAACCGTCGGAACCACTAAGCCCAGCTTTTCCAAAAGCTCCATCCCTTGCTCACACGATGTTATTCTATGTTGCTTCCCTTTCCACATAAATCTCAGAAAGACTGGGTATCCCCAACTGTATGTTATCAATCTCTTCCGCAAAGCCACTGTACACAGTCTAACACTCTTCCGCCACTGCACCGTTTGAGGGCATAAATCTTGATAAACCTCAATTGATGTTGCTTGTAACATCAGCTGGGCTTGACGTCTAATTGCTTGCATCAACTTTTCTTTCTTGTAATAATTAGCAAATTTGACAATTATATCTCTTGGGAGCAGCCCCTTCTTCTTATAACCCACTCTATGAATCCTCTCAATATCCGCCATCTCCCAAATTTCTTGAGGTTCAATTTCCTTGATCCATGCCAAAATTATGTCTCTTAAATCCTTAGGACTCTCTCCCCCTCTCTCTCTGAAGGATCTAATTCGAATATTAACTCTCCTGTCCCGATCTTCCAAAGCAATTAAGCGCAAGTCCATCTCTGTCAGTCGGTCCCCCTGTTTCTTGCTGTCTTCCTGCAGCTTCTTCGTATTCCTCTCCATTCTTTCCATATTATCCACCACAGTTTGAAGGTCCACCATAAATTCCTGCTGTGAGTCCTTAATTCTTTGCATTAGTCTTTCCTCCTGCTTGAGTAAAGCAATCTCCATCACCTTCTGAATTTTGCTCATTAAATCATCTGAGGACTCTGCTTGACTCTCTTTGGCCGGTTTTGGTACTGCACCTGCAGCTTTAGGAGCTGTGCCATATTTAGTATTTCCGGAGTGGACGGGGGATTTCCCTGTCTTGTCCGCTTGCTGCTGCTTATCCGACATATTGTCTGGCGTAGTTCCAGCAACTCTCACAAGACGCTGCCAGTTCCGATCGGAGGGATGAATTTTCGATACTCTGCTCCAGGCTTTCTTTTCATAAAGCTTAACACATAAATCCGGCCCCCTCGTCTGGGCTCAAATAAACAATTGCACTTCGGCTTCTATCTCCTTCAACTGGAGGTTAAAAGTAGGGGTGTGCACGGACCCCCCGGATCGGATCGGGACCCGGATCGGGACCTCCAATTTTGTCCCGGACCGGTTCGGACAAAATCGGAGGCCCCCCGGACCGGATCGAGTCTGATCCCGACCCAAAAATCGTACATTTTTGTATCGGCCGCCATTTTTTTCCCCATAGACTTGCATTGCAATGCAAGTCTATGAGGAAAAAATGGCGGCGGGTGGGTAAGGGGGGGCCTAACTCCCTCCCCCCCCCGGGGCCGTCCGCTGTGGACGGCCCTGGCAGGTAAACCCCCTCCCCCGCGCTCCCTACCCCCCCTGGGGCCGCCCGCTTCCATCCGCTGGTGCCCGCGGGCGCCAGCGGATAGAAGCGGACGGCTCCGGGGGGGGTAAGCCCCCTTCCCCGCCACTGCTTACCTTCTCGGCCCGTCCGGCGCCGGCGGCTACTACCAGCGGGCTCCGCGGCCTACTCTCGAGTAGCGCGCCGGGTGATGACATCACCCGGCGCGCCATCCTAGAGCAGGCCGCGGAGCCTGCTGGGAGTAGTAGGCGCCGGCGCCGGACGGGAGCCGCCGGGCCGGGCAGGTAAGGGCCCCCCTCCCCCCTCCCCCCTCCGCGCGCCCCCTCCTCCCCTCCACGCACCCCCTCCTTACCTTTCCGGCCCGGCGGCTCCCGTCCGGCGCCGGTGCCTACTACTTCCAGCAGGCTCCGCGGCCTGCTCTCAAGTAGCGCGCCGGGTGATGACATCACCCGGCGCGCCATCCTAGAGCAGGCCGCGGAGCCTGCTGGGAGTAGTAGGCGCCGGCGCCGGACGGGAGCCGCCGGGCCGGAAAGGTAAGGGCCCCCCTCCCCCCTCCCCCCTCCGCGCGCCCCCTCCTCCCCTCCACGCACCCCCTCCTTACCTTTCCGGCCCGGCGGCTCCCGTCCGGCGCCGGCGCCTATTACTTCCAGCAGGCTCCGCGGCCTGCTCTCGAGTAGCGCGCCGGGTGATGACATCACCCGGCGCGCCATCCTAGAGCAGGCCGCGGAGCCTGCTGGGAGTAGTAGGCGCCGGCGCCGGACGGGAGCCGCCGGGCCGGAAAGGTAAGGGCCCCCCTCCGCGCGCCCCCTCCTCCCCTCCACGCACCCCCTCCTTACCTTTCCGGCCCGGCGGCTCCCGTCCGGCGCCGGCGCCTATTACTTCCAGCAGGCTCCGCGGCCTGCTCTAGAGTAGCGCGCCGGGTGATGACATCACCCGGCGCGCCATCCTAGAGCAGGCCGCGGAGCCTGCTGGGAGTAGTAGGCGCCGGCGCCGGACGGGAGCCGCCGGGCCGGAAAGGTAAGGGCCCCCCTCCCCCCTCCGCGCGCCCCCTCCTCCCCTCCACGCACCCCCTCCTTACCTTTCCGGCCCGGCGGCTCCCGTCCGGCGCCGGCGCCTACTACTTCCAGCAGGCTCCGCGGCCTGCTCTAGAGTAGCGCGCCGGGTGATGACATCACCCGGCGCGCCATCCTAGAGCAGGCCGCGGAGCCTGCTGGGAGTAGTAGGCGCCGGCGCCGGACGGGAGCCGCCGGGCCGGAAAGGTAAGGGCCCCCCTCCCCCCTCCGCGCGCCCCCTCCTCCCCTCCACGCACCCCCTCCTTACCTTTCCGGCCCGGCGGCTCCCGTCCGGCGCCGGCGCCTACTACTTCCAGCAGGCTCCGCGGCCTGCTCTAGAGTAGCGCGCCGGGTGATGACATCACCCGGCGCGCCACCCTAGAGCAGGCCGCGGAGCCTGCTAGTAGTAGTAGGCGCCGGCGCCGGACGGGAGCCACCGGGCCGAGAAGGTAAGTGCCCCCCTCCTCCCCCCCCGCTGTCCACTTTCATCGGCAGGCGCCCGCTGGCGCCCGCCAATGGAAGCGGCGGTGGGCGCCAGTGGGCGCCCGCCGATCCGCCGATCCGCCGAACCGGTTCGGAGCTTTTTCGGACCGGTTCGGATTGGATCGGCCGATCCAGCTGCGGGATCGGAAATCGGATAATTTATCCGATTTCCCACTGGACCGGACTCGGATCGTGGATCGGGTCCGATCCAGTGCACATCCCTAGTTAAAAGTCACTTTTCCCACATAAATCAGTTCCGCCTCTCCCTCTAAAGTTATCTTAACCTTGCAATTTCCGATTAAAGTCCATTAATTACCTTCAGTTGGCACTCTGTCAAGCTCCCGTTACTCCTCCGAGATAGTTTCGTTTTCTCCTCTGCCGTTAAAGCAGTTATCCAGCTATTATTCTCACCGCAGATGCAGTAAGTTTTCCGGACCCGAGATCAAGTCATTAATCAAGAATCCTTCGCCTCCAAATTAGGGATTTTGTAAATATTTCATTGCTTCTTATGAGAGCAAGAAAGTTCCGTCTCTACTCCATTCCAGCTAGGCCACTCCCCCCCATCCCAGACCATTCTCTGATCTGTACCTTTATTCAAGTTCAGTTCAAAAAATTCTTTTAATTTCTTTTTGCCGTCTTCCATAATTGATTCATTTTGTAGTAAAGTTTCATTTAGTCTCCATCTAAACGTGTTTGCTTTTCTTTTATAAACCATACCCAAAGGGTTGTGATCCAAAAAGCTTTTAGGTAGAATTTCTATTTGTTACCTTTGTAACAAATTCTCTGGTTGCCAAGATCATGTCTATTCTTGACAGAGATTTATGCCTCTCTGAAAAATAAGTATATTCTTTTGAACTGCCATTTTTTTGACTCCATACATCCACCAGTCCCATATTCTCCATCAAATTAAAAAAAAACGTTTTGGGAGTTTGCCTTGGTTGCTTTTAATAGGTTTTTCCGAAGTTCTATCCATTTGTGGGGAAATATGAGATGGAAGAATAGCAAGTAAAGGATTGTATGATAAAATAGAGTCACAATTTTGGATATAATATATTAATGGAACAATGGGAATATATGTGGTTAAAAGGTCTAAAATTTACACTATGTACTAGTCTTAAAGATTTTTTTTATAAAATGATGTATAGATGGCATATGTCTCCTTTGAAATTATCTAAAATGTATAAAGGTGTCTCAGGAAATTGCTGGAAATGTAAAAAACAAGAAGAAACATTTATTATCATATATAGTGGATGTGTAAAAAAGCTAAAAACGTTTGGATACAAATACATTATTTAATTCAGAAGATATTAAAGACCAATATACAGCTGAAACCAGAATATTTCCTTTTGGGACTAATGGAGGATCAACTGAAAAGGAACTATGGAACTTTGTTCCTATATATGATAACAGCGGTGAGACTGTTGTACGTGCAAAAGTGGAAAGGACCAATAGTGCCCACAACGGAGGAATGGCTGGTGAAGATGGTGGAGTTGGCGGAAATGGCAAAGCTGACATCAATAATCAGAGAGAAATCAACATCTGTATTTTTAATGGAATGGAAACCTTTTATTGACTTTCTGCAGAGGCAAGAAAAAAATGATGTATTTATCTGTGGATTCAAAGATTAAGATGATAATTTTATAAGATAAAAGAAGGAGGGGAAATTTGGTTGTTGTGACTATGGATTAAGATAAGATATGATTACATAATTTTGATGTGAAGAAAATCGGAAGTCAATCTTAATTTTGTATTTCAGTGTTTTGTCTTCGGTTTTTGTGTGTGTACTTTTTTCTTTGTATACGGTGTTTGTAAGTTTGTAAGATGTAAATAGGTGTTGCTTTGAAATAAGAATAAAAAATACAGTTGAAGAAAGAAAATGCGGTTATGGTAGAAGGAGTTCTTAAGCATTAGCTCACATTTTGCTTTCCTCCTCCAGCTCCCCATCAGTTGGCCCCCTTGTAGGGTTCCAGATGCACGTTTACCCTCTCAGACATGATTACAGTGCAAACATGGGAAGGGGGGATTGTATTGGGGAACTCTGTCATTGGCAGCATCCCCTCCCTCTAATGACCACCACTGCTAAATGGGAGACCAGCCTATTGCTGGCCAGTTGCCAGAAAAGGAGCAGCTTCATGGAGCTTGCTTTCCACTCTCTCCCAGCAAAATCAGCACTTCAGAGAGGTGAGGAGAAAGGTACTATGGATCATGTCCCCTGCCAAAGGACTGAGGGTCACTGGGAGTTCCACCACCTTCATTCCAGCAAGAACATGGAGCTCATAGCCCATCTGGACTTAAATGCCTGTTAAAACTATTCCTCGTGGCCTTGTCAAACTGACCTCCCTGCCCTGCCTTTTCCCTCCCTCCCCTTCCCTTGTATCCCTTGGTGTTGGTAAGCCTGGGGCAGGGACTGTGTGGAAGAGTAAAACATTATCTCCCGTAGCTGCTATTTTATCTTGAGTGAAGAGTGGAGGGGTGGGTGGGTGGCTATGCAACATACAAATCTGATATCAAAAATTAGGTGTTGCCACCGTCATTTTGAGTTCTGTAAAAAACTTAACATCTTGCACATTCTCACAACGGATGTCACAACAACCACAACAACCCTATATATTCTGTACTGCAGTCTGAAAGAATTTATGGCAGTTCCATTCTTGAACATTGTCCAGACCTTGCCCTTGATATTTATCTGACCAAAGGATCCTGCCTGGGTCATGCTGTTTCCCAAGGCCAGACCTGAAGGAGGCTCACCCAGCCCATGACCCCTTCTGAAAGCCATGAAGTGGACAGCTGACTTGACCATTTCTCCCTCCTCCTCCTCCCAGAGGAAGTTTGCTGCATGCTTTTCCATTACATGCCTGTTCATGACCTTTCTGCTCCGACAAGGAAGGGTTAGTGAAGCACATAGGCTCTGATTCTTCTGCTCGCACAAAAGATGAGATTGTTGGCAGCTCTGTGGCACAGAAAGCAGCTAATTGACTCAACTTTCCCTGCCTGGGCTTTGAATGTCTTTCTGCCCAGAATATATCTCAGCATTATACTGGCCCTCTTCCCACCCCCACAACGCTTGCAGGGAACAAAAATTCCTGCATTGTTCAATCCGAGCCTGTGACTGTGAATCCCTGTGCAGGCAGTCTCTGGAACAGCTCAGATCATTTTCTGAACAAGTATCCCTCACACAGTGCTGGAGAGCAAAGCAGTGAATGGATTATGGGAACAACAAGCATTGCACGAAGGATAAGTCAGAGAAAACAACAACAATATCAAAGACTACTACCTTTTTCAGCTCAGCGGTATGAATGGAAATGAGTTGAGGAGGGACTGTAGCAGTGGGTACCTCTAGATGGGCACTTTCCCCAGCAGTGGCTTCGGAGTGGCGGCAGGTCACTGTACAAAAGTTGGGCATTTACCCCGACTTTTTTTAGCTAGAGCGAGGTGATGACGCCATTAACCGTCTGTCACTCTTGCTCTGGAGCTTGTCCCCCCCCATTTAAAAAAGTTTTAAAACCCCCAAAAACTTACCTTGGAAGGGAGGGGCCCATGCTTCCAGGCACCCCTAAAACTGCTGCTTGTGCTCTGTTGGGCAGGCGCGGTTGTGGCAGTGGTATGATGGGCAGGTGCGGTGACGGTGGCAGGAAAACCCACCGTGGCGCTCCTTCCACTGTAGAAGGGAGGAACGGGCGTCAATGCGGGGGGCGCTGCCTGCCGCATCCCTGCTGCCGCCCCGACACCATGAAGATGAGGGCTGAGAGTGGTTGAAAAGTTCTCTGAAAATAACTTTCAGTTGAACTTTGGGACAATTTGGGAAATGAAAGACCCCCCCCCCCAACACTCATCTTTTAATCTTATATTGTTGCTGCTTGTGTTTTGAGACACTGCTCCTCGACCCGGCTGGTGGCCACCATTCTTTTCCCTAGAAGCCCAATGCAACTTCAGAACATAGGGTCACACAGAAAAGCTTCTGCGAGGCAAATGGCAGCCCCAGCTGGTGGGTACTGAGGAGACTGTTGGTGCTGTCACCACCTCATGTTAGTTTCACACCCCAGTTTTCCCCTCCCCCTATTTTTATAACTTGCTACTGGGACAGTAAAAATGGAGAGGAGCATTTTAGTTCAGTCTTAGCCATAGCTCAGCAACAGAGTAGCTGCTTTGCATCCATTAGTTCCCAGGCTTGGTTCCTGGTGTCATTATTTGCAAGTGGTTCCTGGGGGATTTTAACCCTGTTCACAAGATTCATCCAGGATCCTTGCATCTGACAGACATTTTATTTGCATGCTAGGATGGGGTGATGTCATAATGGCTTTTCTCTATCGTCATGTATGGATTACATTGTTATGATATTACACCAGCTTTAGCTAGCTGCCAGTATGACCATTGGATTACTTTGCCTTTTATCCAATTGTGTATGGGTAAAAGAAGACAAATAAGAAATATAAAAGGAAGAAATATAGACATTTGTGGAAAGTAGACTCTGTATTAAGCTCTGGAATACCAATACCAATAAAATAACTATAAGAATTCCAATACAATGTTGTAATTTATAATATAATTTTAGAGCTCCGTCAGATGAACGTTTTATTGCATGCTCATTACTGGGCACTCACGGATTGTCATGGATCCCTCTCATGACATCGTCCGCCTCCTGCACGCAGCCCCTTCTAGCCTTCTTCACGCGACAAAAAAACCCAATGTAAGTCCAACTTATTTTTAAAGATGGAAGTCGCTGCTATCTCCTGCTGTGTGCAGGAGAAGCAGCGCAATCTGAATGGGCCAGTGCACGTTGTTTACTTCCTCTTTCAAAATAGGAAGTAATGAGGGAAAAACTCATGGGCGGAGAAGCAACGGTAAGCAAACGCAATTCCCCACCCCCACCCCGGTGTGATTATGGAAATAAAGGAGGAAAGAAGAGGTAGTAATTATTTCTATTGCCTGTGGAACTTCACCCCTTTTTCACCCACTCTCCTGAGTCTACATTAGAAATAACCTCATACCACCACCTGTGTCTGGAGGTAATTTTCTGGGAATAATAGGCAGCTGCACACACAATGGAGCAAATCTGCTGGAGGTTCTTAGGCAGGCATAAGACGACTCAGTGACACTTCTCATTAGCGTCCAGGGATTCATTAGGGAGTTAGTATGTTACCAAAGGTCCCCTGAGGTTTAAATAGATTCTGTATTATTTTGCTGTCTAGGGATGGCTTGATGTGATGGTGCATTTTGCAAGGTAGGAATTTCCTAAGATCGCTCTAGAAACATATTTTATTGGGGTGAGAGAGGGTTACTCTGAATAGGCAAGTTAAAAAATAAGCATAATTCTCTAAAGTTAGCCTGTGCTTTAGCAGATGGGTACTCGGGGAGAAGCAGACTCCTCCATTTACAGGTGATCTTAGGATGTCATTGGTCTAATATGCTACACTTGGTAATTGAATTAACACCTGGGGTTTCTGGTGTTAATTTCATTAATGTGGTTTCAGCAGGTATCTCTTTAACACCCATGTTCTAAACACATAAAGGCAACATACAGACGACACTTTAGGCAACGGGGGGGGGGGGGGAAGAGGCAACTGACAGTATGTTATTTTTGCAGTGCCCGACACACGGCACGTTGCTCCTCCCTCCGTCGCATGGCTGAAAGTCCCGGCCTCATAATAAGCAACGGGGCTCCGATAAACAACGGAGCAGCCTGTTGTTTTTCCCCGTTGTTTAATAATGTACTGGCAGTTGTGTGTATGCTGTGTGTCGCCCGACACACAACACAATAAGCAACACAACTGACGGTTGCCTCTTCCCCGCTCCGTTGTCTAAAGTGTCATCCGAATGCTGCCTAAGTGGAAGGAAGTAGGTTCCCTTGAAATCAAACTCTATTAAACCACCAATATAAACACTACATCCGTTCCAGCCCCTTACTTACATTCTGTCTCTGCCCTTTTAGTAGATGAATTAGATGGCAGCAGAACCTATCCATAAGATATAGGCTGCCTCTACAAGAGGCATTTAAAGCTCTTTAAAGGCTCATTAAAAAATGTACCTCTACAAGAACGGAGCGCAAATCGGGCGTAGAGGCGCGTTTTCTCTCCGATTATGCGCATTATCGAATGCACGTTAAATAGCGAGTTTTATTTTGCTCCGGCCATTAAAGCGCATTTTGACTATGTGAACAAGCGATTCTCCGCATTAACTACTTGTAAAGCGCATTTGAAACAACCGGTAAGGTCACCTGTTGAGTGTTCAATTACCTCCTGCATACAAGCATTTACGATAAAGCGCTTCCGAGAAGATGCACATAATCGGAGGAACAGGCGTCAAATGGAATCTATCTAGATGGGGTCATAGATATCTTGCATTAACCCTTTTACCTCACCTATTTTCTATGGGGCTCAGGACATGTTTATTTAATGCAGTTATTTACTATACGCCTTGGGCTCTTGCCACTATTAGAGTTGCAACAAACCCAAAAACTACCGTATTTTCCGGCATATAAGACGACTGGGCGTATAAGACGACCCCCAACTTTTCCAGTTAAAATATAGTGTTTGGGATATACTCGCCTCTTCCAACCCTGGAGCAGGCCGTGAAGCCTTCAACTGTATCATGCATGTTTATGCTATAAGGAGAGATCTACAACCATCCCAAACTTGGGTTGCTGCCTATTTTAGGGGCCTGCTCATATGCCTTTAACAGCAACCCAACACACGCATATGTAACAGTAAAGCCTTTTCTGGCTTGAAGAGAAGTGTTGTACATCATCACTCACTGAATTTCTGTGTCAGGAGGCACAGGACTAGTGTCTATATTAAATAGGCAAGCCCAACAAAGAGTTGTTGGCATCAAAGAATTCATACTCAAGCTTACTTAACACCATCAACCTGTTTTACTCAATACCAATTTAAATGTGACACTAGGCAGCCAAGACAAACTTAGCTCTGAAGATTTGCACAACCCTGCTGTTTCCTTTAAAACAGGCTCCCAGTCCCTACAGCTACACTACACACTTTGGAGAAAATACATCCTACTGAACGACATCAGACTCTTGAGTAAGCACTGAGCATTGGACTGAACATGTATAGTGTCAGCATGCCAACGCAGCACCTGCTGGGCTACCAGTTCCTGGTGTGCTTAGAGTACACATGCAGGTGATGACCTGGTTTAAATGAGGCACCAGTACAAAGCCCTGTGGGTAAGCTCATCTTCTCTGCCTGGTGTCACATTTAAATGGGGCCTCACAAGCTCACATCACAGGAGTTCAAGGGAGAAGTTTCCCATTTCTTACAGTGCATGCAAATGCATGAAGTGGGGTTCTAACGTCTGTCAGTTATTGGGAGTACATTATTTTTGGATAGTAAAATATTCTGAATTAATGTACACAGAGACTTGTGCGTTTGCGGATAACATAGTGTCATACGTGGACCTCAATCCCTGTGAGAAGAGAGCACAATCCAGAAACAATCTTCCCCAGCCATATATAAACGACCCCCGCCCCGTCAACTAAAACACCCCCACTACAGGAGGGTGGAGTATAAGGGAAGAGCTGGAAATACAGCAATACTTCGGACCCATCATTAAGGGTTATTAAGGGCCACGTCCTGCTTCCAAATAGGTCAGGGGTCGCATGGAGGCAGGCAGCGCACCTGAAGGAACCAGGGCTGCCTTACGGTCCCCTCACCGCCAGGCAGCTCCTTCCCCACACCCCACACGGCAAGGGGGCGCCCCGGCTCTCAACGGACCCCGTCCGAAGCCGCCAACGTCCCCTTTCTCAGGCCTCGCCAACGCCACAGGCCGCAGCCTGGGCAGTGACTGCAGCAGCAGCCTCCGAAGCCGCCCCCTCCTGGACCGACCCCGGCAGGAGAGAGGAGAGAGAGAGAAGAGGGCTCCGGCCCGGCGCCTGAGTGTCAGGCAGGAGCGAGGGCCGGCAGGCAGCTGGTCCATGCGGCGACACCCCTCCCGCTGCCCCCCGAAGAGACACCCGCACCCCCTTCCCTTCCTCAGCTGGCGGCTCCGAGCCAGCGACTTACCCGAATCCATCCCCCTGGGCTGGGCTCCTCTGCGTGGGGTGAGAGCGACGACCAGAGCAGCAGCAGCCCCAGGAAGGAGCCGAGCAGCAGCACGGCGCGCAAGAGGAAGCCCAGCTTCAGCCGCATCCTCAGCCCCCAGCCCGACCAGTTCCCCTCAGCCCCCCGCCACCGCCGCCGGGCTCCCGCTTCTGTCCCCCTCCCGGCGACTGCTTCTGTGGTGGCTCCTCACCCGCGCCAAGCCGAGCTCTGCGTGGTTCCCCCTTCTCCTCCTCCTCCTCCTCCTCCTCCTCCTCCTTCTTTTGCTGCCGCTGCCTGTCCTCCCCCACCCCTTTCTCTCTCTCTCAAGCAGGCGCCCGGCGCCGGACGGGAGCCTGCTTGAGACATCACCCAGCGCGCCACCCTGGAGCAGGCCGCGAAGCCCGCTGGTAGTAGCCGCCGGCGCCGGACGGGAGCGGACGGCCCGGAAAGGTAAGGGCCTCCCTCCTCCCCTCCGCGTGCCCCCTGCTTACCTTTCCGGGCCATCCACTCCCGTCCGGCGCCGGCGGCTACTGCCAGTGGCCATTGCAGCCTGTTCTAGAGTGGCGCGCCGGGTGATGTCATCACCCGGCGCGCCACCCTGGAGCAGGCTGCGAAGCCCGCTGGTAGTAGCCGCCGGCGCCGGACGGGAGCGGACAGCCCAGAAAGGTAAGGGCCCCCCTCCTCCCCTCCGCGTGCCCCCTGCTTACCTTTCCGGGCCGCCCGCTCCCGTCTGGCGCCGGCGGCTACTGCAGCCCCCCTCCGTCCGTCCTATACCCAGTGTATAAGACGACCCCCTACTTTAGAGACGATTTTCCAGGGTTAAAAAGTCATCTTATACGCCGAAAAATACGGTACCTATTTGTCTGGTCTTCCTCATTAGGCTCTTCCATTGTGAAGGAGATTGAAAAGTGGGCTTCTTCCCAGCATTCTCTATTAGCGACCCACCTGCTCCTCAGTGGATGAGCTAGGGCAGATGTGGGAGAATCTGCAACCTTGTGGATGTTGCTGGGCTACAACTCCATCATCCCTAACCACTGACCATGCTGAGTCAGGCTTGTGGGAATTGGTGTCCAACAGCATCTAGAGGGCCACAGGTTCAGAACCCCTGAGCTAAGGCTTAATGAGACCAACCAAGCTGCCTCTATTGCTTGTGATAGCCATTGGCTCCCTGCTGCCATTTTTTTCTTGTTCAGCTACTGAGAAGCAGTATGTGGACGGGAGAGATCGTAATCTCAAGGTGGCAGCCTGATGGTGATGCTAGGAGAGGTAGCCCCTTTGGCACTATTAATTAATTCCATACTAGACCATGTTTGGTCATTCTACTCTAGTATATTCTAGAAGCATAGGTGAAATGCTTCTCTTCATGCTCAGACTGGGAAGGATTATGGGTGAGACTTCATTGGTTCTGTTACAGTCTTGTTTGTGGAATGTTGGCTCAGAACTGCATGTATGAACAGACAGGCTGAATTTGGACAACACGATAGTCAATGGTGGGGTAATAATCAACTTTACAGTTGTTCATCTAGGGGGTACTCCCCACACAACATGGTAATAAATAATCAACTGTGATGTGGATTAGGATCAGCACTGAGTTGACTATGGCAGCATTCGGATGACACGATAGTCACTACAACTAATGATTGTTTCCCCCACACCAGTTGCTTATTGTGTTGTCCGAATTCAGCCATTGTCTCACAAGCATACCAATATTCCTTTTTGTTCTCTTGATACATGCAAGCACTTGTGTGCTTCAGTAAGACAGAAGTGGGAAAAGATGAGGACAAATGCGAGGAAATTAAAGCTGTGGGAAATTGCATATGCATGGCAGTATCTATAAAGAACAGGAGTTAAAAAGTGTAAGACTGCAGGATTCCTAATGCATTGCTGCCACTTCATAAACAAATCAGAACTCCATAATTTGGATGAGGAGGATTGTAAGAATTTCTAGAATCTGCATTCTGGTTTAGTAAAGAATGGGAGGAGCTCATATTAGCTATAGAAATTTTATTGTACCTTCTTTAGGATGTTATATGTATGTGACTATGTGTATATTGTGGGGACAGATTTTACATGAGGCATAGAAGTCAGTTGGCTGTGGAGCTAGAAGTTTTGTTTTCATTCAAGTTACCGTGGCTTGAAATATATGACAATAAGTGACTAATTTCTGCAGTATGTATGAAGTCATGGAATTGGGGTAACTTTCACGGGAGAGGAGTGCGTGTAATAATTATTGACCATATCTGATCTGGCCCAGTCATCCTTTCTGGAAAGACAGAGGAGGGAGGGGGCAGGTCTGAATTCCTTATAAGAGGTTAAAGTGCCAAGGAAGTAAGTGGATTACACTGGGCTGTTGTTGTTTTTTTAAAAAAAGAGGATCTAGGTTAGCATCTTCTTAGTGCCGTGCACACACTCACACACACTTGTCAATGGAACACACAGTACACTATTGATCTTGGTTGCGCTGCCCAATTTATATAAGCTCTATGGAGATGACCCCCCCCCCCCCCCTTTTGATGTGTTCAGCAAACACACAATGGAGGAGTGGAATTGTGCTTGCTTGCTATGTTCCTGGAAGTTAGTTACACATTAGGAATTTGTGTGAAAGATACCCGTGCATATGTAGATGTATGCATGGATGTAGAGCTCTCCCAAATGAGTGGGGGCCCTGATTGGACACTTCTCAGGGTCTGCTGACCAAGACATAAAAAATCTGTGAGCAAGAGGTAAGCTATTTTCCTTGGGATCCATCACTGTTTCATAGAGCCTATCTACACTACTGCTTTAAAATGGTTTAAAATGGTTTATTACAGTTTTGAGAACTGTTAGGGCCCAGGACACACTCCATATACAGTTTTCAAAACGTTTTCAAAGTGTTTTATCCTGCATGTATAGATAGGCTCATAGTTGCCAGCTGGTTCTGCTGAAAGAGATTTCAAATCATGTTATACTGATTGGCTTGAGCTTGTGCTGTTGGGTCCACCTCCTTGGCCATCTGGCTCCTTGCCTGCTAATTGCACACTGCCAGATTTGGCACCCTGTGACCATCAGGCTTCATCCCCTGCCCTGCCAAACACTGGCAGCATTCGGACGACACTTTAGGCAACGGAGGGGGGAATAGCATACTGACAGTGCGTTATTTTGGCGGCAGTGCGGCAGCACCCGCCACACGACACGTTGGTCCTCCTCGTTGCACAGCTGCTGCATCTCCTCCCTCCCACCTCCCTCAGTCCTCCGGCCGTATCCCAGCATTCACTGCAAGTTCTGCTGGCTGTATTGGAGCAGCCGGGTTTTTTTCGGCTGCTCTGGCTGGTGAACTCTATGACCAAATGGAACAGTACACAGAGAGAGGGGGGTTCCCTCCACACGACACTTGAAACAACGGAGTTCGGAATAAACAACGTGCAAGCCTGTTGTTTTTCTCCGTTGTTTAAGTGCCCCAAATAGCGTACTGTCAGTTGTGTGTGCGTTGTGTGTTGCCCTCCACACAACACAATAAGCAACACAACTGACGGTTTCCTCTTCCCCCCTCTGTTGATTATCGTGTCGTCCGAAACCAGCTACTATCTCTGCAGTCTCAGGCTCCAGCCTTTGTCTAAGGATGTGATATTATATGTGTTGAGACACAGGACTTTTTTCTGCCTAAACACACATAGCATTGCACTATAAGGGTCTTGTCCTAAGGACACCTGGCAAATCTATTTGATGATCATGAGTCACATGCTGCAGAACACTTGCTTAATGAAATAAGAGGTGAAGGCCTTGCTATCTCCCGCCTTCTTATGTCAAAGATGCCAAGTGAGCCCATTTGTAAATAATGCAATGGCAATATAGTCCAAGGCTCCAGTTGACCAGGCTACCAGTCTGTGTATCCTGGCAGGCGGAGAGCTTTTTCTAAGGGCCAATCTACACAGTCCTTTGGAACGTTTTAAAAAGTATTTTAAAACGTTCCAAATAGGTGCGTTCTAAAACGTCTTAGGCCACATTACTGAGTACTCACGTTACAGGAGAACAGTCTTCAGTCTTTAAAGCGGTTCTGCCCTGTCTCTTTCTCTTTCGTTTTTACAATGAGTTTAGGGCAAGGCATTGTGGGGGTTGTAGTTCAGACACCCACTTCCTTCTTAGTTCCTCTGTCATTCCCTAGCAAGTATAGGGCTAAGAATTGTGGCTGTTGTAGTTCACTCGCCCACTTCCTCTTTCTTCCCCACTAATCAACTGCTAAGCATTTGGGCACCGGTAAATGAAGCACTGCCCCCATGAATCACAAACGGTAAGGAAGGACACATTATTTTCCTTAAAACGATTTATTAAAAGTGAAACCGTTGTATATAACTGAAGTGAGTTTTAAAAAACCTCAGATATACAACGTTATAGGGAGTGTGTCATGTGGCCCAAAGAGTTTTCATAACCCTTATAAAACATCAAAAACCTCGTATGTAGATGGGCTCTAAGTAGCATCCCTTCTCTGGAATAGCCATCCCTCAGATATAAGTCATGCATGCAGAAGAGCTTTTTGATTACCTCAGAATTTGGTGGCTTGTAATGCCAGCTGTTATTTTTTCAAGCTGTTCTGAACCTTGTTGGAGAGTCTTGGATTTTTTTTTACATTTGTATATTGAATTTGGTTTTTATCTTATTTTTTACTCTGGTACACTGCCTGGAAATTGTCATGTGACAGGCATTATATAAATATTTAAAATAAATAGCCATCCATTGAACCTCTTCTGCCCTCAAAGTGTGCTCATCCTGGACAAGCCTCCAAATTTTCAAGGATAAAAATCCACTTTGGTTGTAAGGCAACTCTGTTTTACTGAGTGTAATGCAGCAGCATGGAGAGGGTCCTACAGACAAAGAACTTCTCTCCTGGCAGTGTGAAAAGCAGGTGTATTTATACAGCATAGCATCTTAACCAATTAGCAGTTGATAAATTCTGAAGCAAAACAAAGACAGATCAAAGAAAACTTCTTCATTATACCTTATCAACAGGTGGCCCATAACACTTCTAGCAATGTCAGATTGATCTGGATAGTCAGTCCTCCTTATCAAGCTGCTTATTTGTCTCATCCTATATCGAAAGGTCTTGCCGGTTAGAAATTCCAATTAAGCATTTTCTTCCAATTAAGCACTTTCAGCATTACAGCACCTTCAGGCATGAAGATCATTCCAATCCCATCACGCAGTTCACTTGCAAGAACCAAACTACACACAGAGGCCCAAATACAGAGCAAGCATATGAAGGCTTGTGGCCTTGTTTTTTCTCAGATGTCATCCAGTTCCTGTCCAACCATGTGTGTTGCCTGCCTAGACCCTCCCCCTCATTGATCCTGAATGGCTGGACAGTCAGCCTCCAAAGGGCCTTACCTGTGGCCAGGATAAAACAGGGTCTTGAGGCCAATCCAAGATATTTTGGTGCCTGAAATGGAAAATTCAAATGGCATAGCAGTAAGCAGCACTCGTGTTCAGTGCCTGTTGACAATGATAGGGCTTCCACTGAGGCTCAGAACAATCTGCTTCCCATTCTACTGCCCTTAATGGAGCCCAAAATCTGCTGCTTGAGCTGCTTTACCTTGCCTAGTGGTTAGGGCCATTGCTGCAGGATATGTGAGAAGAACCCTCACAAACCTTTAATATTGCATTCTGAAAGTCTTCCTTTAT
Organism: Anniella stebbinsi; assembly: GCA_029215795.1. Classification (NCBI taxonomy): domain Eukaryota; kingdom Metazoa; phylum Chordata; class Lepidosauria; order Squamata; family Anniellidae; genus Anniella; species Anniella stebbinsi. The sequence goes on along the minus strand of JARDYH010000004.1, from coordinate 125,817,687 downwards.
ACTGATCTCATCCTTCTGTTCCATTAAAAGGCAACTTTATATCCTGCTGAGCCCAAGGACAGATTTTTTTAAAAAAATGCTTCTCCACAGTTCTTGTTTTGTTAGTCTGCTTTGTCTCTAATAATAGCACATACAGGCAAATTGTAGGCCCTGCAACACACTGTGAATGCTCCTATTGAAATGAATGGGGCAACCTATTCTTCTGACTGGATTTTTTAACTATTTAGGATGGGGTGGGCAATTTGCTGCCCTCCAGATCCTTAAGCCCACCTCACCATTGGCTATGCAGGGTAGGAGTGGTGAAAGTTGCAGGCTAAAATGTCTGGAGGGCCACAATCAGCCCACCCCTTTAGGATAAAGAGCCTTTCAAAATTTGCCCAGTACATCAGAGACTGCCTTTGTCCTTTTAGGAAAATGCTTAGAAATGTCCACAAGACACACACAAAAACTGCAGAAAGATTATTTTATTTTATTTGGATTGGCTGCTGAAGATAATGCAAGCTTTCAGGTGATATAGAATTATTCTTCTGACAAAATATGTTAATGCATCTTTATACTACACAATGATGCAAATGCACATGTTACTGAGTTATGCAGAACACTCAATGGAGCTAAATAATGGATGGTGAGACCTCAACCTTTTCTTTTCTCCCAGGCATTTTAACAGCTTAAGTTGAGGTTTTTAACTGTATTTTTGGCCAGGTGTAAAAGTTTAAAATGTTTTAAATATCAACTGTTTTTATGTTTTATGGTTTAAAATTTTATATATTGACTTTTTAATGTTCAATCTTTTAAAATTTTGTAAACTGCCCAGAGAGCTTTGGCTATGGGGCGGTATATAAATGTAATAAATAATAATAATAATAATAATAATAATAATAATAATATTTTAAAACATCAGCTGTCATTACTCAGCAGCTCACCTCAGTCTCCTCTGCTTCATCTGGTTCCTCCCTTTCTGCCCAGGACTATGAAAATGCTTGCAGCCCTCAAATGTAGGGTGACCAACTGTCAGGATTTCCCCGGATTTGTCCTGGTTTTTGTTCTATCCTGGGTGTCAGGGGGGATTTTCAATAATTTTCTACAATGTCCTGGAAAGACACGCTTTCCCCTTTAAGGCTGCCGTTAGCATGGTGGGAGGGAATGATGTGCTTTCTGGAGGCGGGTCATTTCCCTCCCATTGCTCCAATCACAGCCTTAAAGGGGAAAGTGTATCATTCCCAGACATTATAGAAAAGGCTCCGATTGGAGCAGTGGAGGCAGGATTGCCACACTTTCCCGTCCTCTGCTCCAATTGGGGCCTTTAAGGAGGCAGGGGGAATGACGCACTTTCCAGAGGCCCAAGAAAGCTGCTTTCCCGCCCACCCTCCCAGCTTGTCCTCTTTTTTGGTCTTCCAAATATGGTCACCCTACTCAAATGAAGAGAGGTGAGGCTCATGCAGCTAGGGTTTCTTATTGCCAGCATGCCAGGGACTGAGATGGGATGTAAGGCAATGAGATAGCCACAGCGACTAATAAGTTACTTGTTTTATGGGGAGGATATGCTATTCTGGAGCAATGCTATATGTCAGGGGTAGAAACAGGCCAAATATCTTCTGTCATCCTCATAATGGGGCCTTTTGGCTCAAAAGGCAGGAAATATAGAAAGCAAACAAATGCTTTTGAGGCAAAAGGGCAGGGTACAGTTCTGCACTTCCTTACCCATTCTTTCACAGAATTAGAAGGAACCTCAAAGGCCATCTAGTCTGACCCCCTGTCAGTGCAGGAAATCCACGAGTACAACACAACATCCACGAGAGGTGACCATGCAACCTCTGCTTTAAAACCTCTAACGGATGAGAGTTCACCACAACCTTTTGAGACAGTATGTTCCACTGTCAAACAGCTTGTAACAAGAAGTTCTTCCTTATGTTTAGCCTAAATCATTTGTCTTGTAGTTTGATCCCATTGGTTTAGTATATTGTCATCTGGAGCAACAGAAAATTAATTTCCTTCATCTATGTCACAATTCTAAATGTGTGTAGATCTCCAGACCATTAAACTACTTTTCTCTTCTGCCTCCCATAGGGTAAAACTGGAGTACTGCTTCCAGTGATAACCTCGGGGTCAAAGTGCAGGGGTTCACAGGACCCATAAATGGCTACCCAGAGAGTGGTGATTGTGATAATGGCAAATTGGTGAGCTGTCAGTACCTGAGCTGGGCTGTGGGGGAGCACCAGGACTGATGCAGCTCGCTCCAGCATCCTTCTTATTTTAAAAACATTTTATTGTGGGGAGCAGCCAGCCAGGGATTTTATGTTGTTTTTTTTAAAAAATAACTTTTACTTTTTTGGGGGGGGGATTTAAATCATGTTATTTTTAATTTTAAAAAATGCACCATCTTTTTCTGCAGCACAATGGTTCTTATTCACAAGGAAATATGTTTAGCATCAGGGCAGAAGAAGCAAACTCCAATTTATTTCCATGGTAGTGATGGTGCTATGATTTGTGAGTTTAAAATGTGAATCTGCTTAAGCTCAGAATATTATTTTCTTTTTTAAAAAAATGAGGGTTAGAAAATGTATTTTTGTGTGTGGGAGAGGGTTGTGGTGACATCAGAAATGTAGAAGCAGTTGTAAAATATGGAATGGCAGTAGGGTGGGGCAAAACGTTAGCTGCGCACCCCACAACTGAAGGAGTATAAAGTGCCTCCGACCCCACTGTTGAGACCAGTGAGCCCAGGGTCTAAAACTAACTAGCTGCATCATTGCCTGCTCATTACTAGATGAGAATGAGCTGAATTTCCACTTTGCGAATTGAGTGTTCTGTTTAATTTGACTCCTTGTATCGTTTTAGATCAATGAAATTTTGTATTCTACCAAATTTAAGAGATCTGCTTAATACTTGATATAAATGCATGCTGTCACTTTGAAGTACATTATGGTTTCCACCTTTTATCGGAGCAAGACTCCTGTACCTTTAATGCCTTATACAATAATTAAAAATTCATGCCTTTTTCAAGCATGGAGATTCTGGTGGAAAAGAGTTCACTTGTGGGGGTTTTCCATCTTCCTTTCAAGTAGGTGTTAAAGACACAGATACTGCCCTTAAATAAATTGATGGCAACCATGAAGTCATACCATGTATTTACTTGAACAAACTTGGTCCAATCATAACCAATAATGTTATCTATTTATATCTCATTTATTCTCCGAGATAAACACAGAAGCAGCTGCCTGTTACTATGGCCATATGTTAAAATTATAATTACTCCACACAGCATTGATCTTTTTTATTATTATTAGTACATCAAATAATACCTTCTTCTCACTTAATTCCCCCAGCAGCATTTGATTTGTGACCTATACCGGTGCTGTGATGCATTGATTAGTCTTGTCGCTGATGGATTAAGCTACCAATATAGCACACTGCAAGTTTGCAGAGAGAGAGAGAGAGAGAGAGAGAGAGAGGGAGAGAGAAAAGCGCTGCCCAGAACTGAATGGAAGAGCAGTAGTAGTGGCGGCGGCGGCAGCAGCAAGAGCTGCTGCTGCTGCTGCTGCTGCTGCTGAAACTTGCTTGATTCCAACCAGCCTGTAGCTGCCACTTCCTTGAGGGTAAGCAGGACTTCTTTCTACATAATTTCTTCTCCACTTGAGGAAGCAGCTACCTTAGAATTGCTGAAAAGAGGAGAACATTTTAAAGATCTTTGAACTTGGAGGCACCATTGCAATTCCAATGAAGAGATGAACTGAAGATTAAATATGTACGGGAATTATCCACACTTCATTAAGTTTCCCACAGGCTTTGGAAGTAAGTATTCCCCGTGTGGTTTCTGATTTCCAATACAAACAGCAATTCAACAGCTTAGGCATAGATAATGCAAAATGGGGAAAAAACACTTGCTAGATTTCTAATTCTGTTGAGGAAAAGGGAATGATGTTTCTGTGCCTTTAAATCAGAAACCTCTTTCTTAATTGAGAAGAATTCTATGAGCATTGTATTAGCTCAGGCAGTCTGTGGGCTTTCTTTAATGTCTGATGCGAGGCACTACTTTTGGCTGGTATATTGTGAGTTTGTCATTCGAATAATCAATACAATAGAATGATGCTGCACCATAACCTTAACACTTCACAGCAATCTTCTCAGAAACAGTTGAATAAAAGTTGCTTTGCTTCTTTCATCCCAGCTTTATTATTATTATTATTATTATTATTATTATTATTATTTCCATTTATGTACCGCCCCATAGCCGAAGGTCTCTGGGCGGTTTACAAAAATTAAAAACATTGGACATTAAAACACTAATATACAAAATTTAAAACCATAAAAAGCATAAAAACAAGTTATAATTACAGTATCCTGGAAACAATATCCAGAAACTCTGGAAACAGGCTTTCCTCTGATCCCTTGCAGTCCCCCGTCCCTGGCACTTGTACAATCTGTCATCTCTTGCTTACCTCAGGTTAGATAGGGCAGGCAGCACAACTACTATGTTGGAAGGAAAGGCTTCTAGCTTAGTATTCTAGGTGCCAGGATTTCATTTGTGTAAATGTTGCTCCATACAAAAACAATCATGTGAGTTCAAAACCTGCATTAGGGTAGCCCATGCACAGTATAACAATATGAAAGACTTGGAGCTGTTGCTCCACCATGTGTCTCTGCTTGCCTCATCCTCTTAAAATCTAGGTAAGCATATTGTATGGCAATTATACTATGGCCTGCTTCTCACACTCAAATATTCTTATTATCAGATGTTTGGGTATAAACGTTAGCCTTGGAAATTAGTCCCATAAACTGCATAGAACTGGCAACTTTTCATACTGCTCCTGTACCTTTAATAGCAGCTTGAGTCTGAAATTTCCAAGCAAAAACAACAATACAAAGCTTCACTTGCTGAATTTGTGTTTCAGGTTACAATTCAAAGCATAGGATAGAACAGGATGGGTAAACCAAAGCTGCCAACCCTAAAACTGGGCATGGGAGAAATAACTGTGAGCAGGCTCGAGTGTATAATCGATGTATAAACCTATAATATTTAAGACCAAAGCAGTATATGGGGACCAAAAGCCACCCATTGTGTCCAGCAAATGTATGTTTATTGTAGTGTCTGTCTTTCAGGTATATGGAGTAGGGAGCCAGAATTAGCCATGGCTCCCTGCGCACCCAGTCACAACCCTCTCTTCGCCACTGCAAAGGTGTATTGTTTTATATCCATATGAGCACTGTGTTTCTGCCGATGTTGCGGCAGAGTCTACTGGGGGTTCCCCTGCCTATGGCCTGGAGAACTTGAGGCACCAGCTTTTGCATGTTTAATACACGTTCCAGACTTTGCCAGATCAGTGTTTCACCAGCGGCTGTTTTGGAGACTTGTTTTTTACAGTGCTGTTTTGCTATTATAAGACTAGCAGACATACCCAGCTTCACAAGGGTTGGAATAGCCCTTCGTCTGATGAAGCGAAGCCTTCAAACCAAGTTACACAATTGCCAGAATTGGACGTATTATGGTTACCCCTCTATGACGTATTTATTACTTCTTTATTTAAAGTACTTTTAACCCGCTCCTCAAGCCCCAAAGGTTCCCTGAGTGGCTTATGTGGAATCGGTGAAACTAGACAGTCCTTCTGCCCGCAGATTTCCGGTCTAAAAATACACGACAACAGGAAAAAGGGATTGGATGGGAAGAGTGGGGAGAATGAGGTTGTCTTTTAACAGGGCGGGTGGGATGGACCTTGCTTCTCCTCTCCCTCTGTTCTAGCCTGCTGGAATGATGGTTACTGCTGGCAGTTGGGGAAGGAGAAGACTTCACCTAGGCATGAATCTATAGCCCTGGAGGGAAGGGTCTGCCCACTCCATTCCCTGCAGTGGGCTGCCCCACAGCAATGGGGAGGGGGAAACGGTTTAACTCTGTCCCCACTGGCTTCAGACAATCTAGGAATGTCTGCCACCTACTGGTTGAAGGTGGTACAGCATTCTGCCATCATTTTTGTATGCTTATGTACGTAGCTTTATTTGAAAAAATTGTAGAAGTTAAATAAAAATGATGAATATAAAAATGATGGTGCTGCAGGCTTCAGAAATGCAGACACTTTTTAAGAACATAAGAAGACCACAAGGAAAGCCATGCTGGATTAGACCAAGGGTTCTGTGATCTTGGAGCTATGTTGCTGAGAGACACACAACTTCAAAGGTGGGGAACTGCATTTGGGTGAGGGATTGGATGACCCCTCCATCCCTCCATAGGTTGAATGACATTGGAGGGTGCAGCCATGTTCCCTGACATCAGGAGATAGGAGCAGACATAATTTGGTCCCCAGCCAATGCACTGGGTGGACCATCCAACCCACTCTTTGCCTGAGGATCTGGCTGTACGTGGGCTTCCCCCATGGGGAAGACCCATGTTCAGCAAAGCTGCCTGAACCGACGTGCCGAGTGGATAATCTACTGATCGAGTCAGCTAGACGGGCTTTGTCAGCCCCATGCCTTCCCCCATCGGGAAGGACGCATAGCAGGTGAAGCTGAGTCAGCTGGCCCCCATTTTGCATCCTCCACAATGCCCCATATACCTAACACCACTCCAGGGCATTGAAAGGAAAGAATGCAGCCACCCCAAAAAATAATGATGAAGAAAATGTGGTGAAAATTCTAGAAAGTGTCCTTTAATTTCTAGGAGATGCGAGAAGAAAAATCTCAGGAATTTCCTGAAAGTTTCCTTTCCCCCATGAAAGAGGCTTCTATTTTTCTGCCTCATTCTCAGGGCATTTTATAATTCATTTTGAATGTATGTTGGTGGTGTTTTTTACCTTACCTAATCACTGCAACGTGGCTGGGTACTGTCTCTCTCTATATTTTTTCTATTATACATCTCACCATTGCTCTACAGTCTCCCAGGCTGTTGTGAAATCCTCTTCAAACATCATATACACAAAAAAGTGTAATAGCCTTTCTAAAGACTTTCTCTCTCTCTCTCTCTCTCTCTCTCTCACACACACACACACACACACACACTTTATCCTTATTATCCATCGTTAAGTTCATATCGCCTCCTAATATTACACTTTTAACACACTTACTTTAATCTACTTGTGTCAAATCATTATGAAAGTGGAATAAAAAGCAGGAAATAACACCATGAAAGCAGTATATGGGATGTGTCCTGCACTTCAACAGTTATCGGTTCACTTCAATCCTGCTATAAACCACTAGTGTAGATCTAGCCTCAGTAAAAGGAGGTGCAGAGTTAGGATTGCCATAAGGCAGTGTTTTTGCTGTTAGTTGATCCAGATTCTAGACTTTATAAAAATAGAGATATCGGGCAAAATATGCAGGCAAAATTTTGCGTAACCATTTAGCGATAAAGAAGCTGAGTCCCACGTTCTATTCCTTTACTCCCAGCTGCCCAGGCCAAGTTCTTTTCACTGGACATTTGGCTCATGCCTGAGCCTCTTTACTCTGGTGTTGACCTAGAAGGGGCTTCAAAGGGTTTGGCGCGTTTTCCTTCCTCCAATTGGCCAAAAACTGTTGAGTGTACCAGCGCACTTGCTTACGAATATAAAGCAAGGATTTTCTGCAATTATGGTTTGTCATTTCGTGTGAACGTACCCATTATCTAATATTTCCTTATCTTCCTGAGTCAGTGTGGGTAAGTTTTAGATCTGGAAAAAAAGTATTTATTTCAACTTCCTCCAGGATTTGTGGTGTGTATATAGTGATTCATAATATGTTATGAACTCATATTATTTCATTTGAACATGTGATCAAAGAATCATCAGCCTGCTTCCTGATTTCAGAAATCAGACACTTATTCTCTTTCCCCCTAAATTAAAGCCAAAGGCTTTCCTTCTCCCTCACCAGATCCAATATCTTTGCTTTTGAAGAGCATATTCCTGTGAATTTTCTGACTTCCAACGTTTCCATGTTTTTTCTTAGCTGTACTGCATTGAAGTATTTTTCAAATTTTAATTTCATCTTTTATATAATATTTCCAAATAATCTCTTTTTCAATTTGTTTACACTTGTAGGGCTATGCACCTGGGAGTAAATCCTATTGAACTCAAGTAGACAGACACAGGACTGTATTATTAACAAATGTGTAGTTAGTTTCCCATAGTCATATCAATATTGTTTAAATTTTTAAAAATCTCAATTCCTTCTCCATCTTCTCTTTAATGTCATTTTTTTCCAATAATAATTTGTTGAATTTCTAAATTTTATTTAATTTTGGTTCACATGCTTAAATTTCTAATGTAACTGGATTATGTTTATCATGTGAAATCCTCTTCAAACATCATATACACAAAAAAGTTTAATACTCTTTCTAAAGACTTTCTCTAGAATTTCTCTCTTTTACACACACACACACACACACACACACACACTTTATCCTTATCCATTGTTAAGTTCATATCACCTCCCAATGTTACACTTTTAACACACTTACTTAAATCTACTGTTAAATCTGCACAACAGAGTTTCTGATTTTGATTATGAGCATAAATACATTCTACAGCAAACAATTCAGCTTCACATTTTATCTTAACTAGAACACATCTTCCATCATGTCTATTTTTGAGTCCATTGTTTCTGTAAATTGGGCTTTGAGAGAATTTTTGCTCCCTGAGCTTTAGAGGATCCTGGTGTGATGCTAATATGTGCCCTAGTTTCTATATGAACATGGTGCTTTTTTCTGTGTCTCTTGAGAAAATACTATATCTGATTTTTCTTTTGTTTTAATAACCCTATTAACATTAAGAGATAATATTCAAATTCTTCAAATTTATTTAACCAAAATATCTTTTTCCTCTTCCTTTCTTTTTATTGGTTTGGAACAATCATCAATGATTGCAATAACAAAATCTGGAATTTCTTGAAAAGTTCCTTCTATATGCTAGCACAACCTATAAAATATTTCAGAAGAACCTGTGGGTTAAAAGGCTGAAAGACATTATTCCTACAATTGCCACATAAAGAGAAAAACACAGTATTTGCACAGGGTCCCACAAAATTGTGAAACTGGCCCAGATGCAGGAAGAAAGGAAGTAATAAAACAACACCTATTTAAAAAGTTAAAAAAAAAACCTCCAGGGAGAAAACAATAATAATAAAAAAATAATCCAAGCACTTTACCTGAAAGTGTTTTCTAAAAGGAGATGCTTGAAAGAGTCATGCAGTTGTGTTTGCTAAAGAACTCATTCTGAGACCATCCAGAGAGAACTTTATTAGAAGGCATTCCTACTTGTTTCCAGATTAGGACTCAATTTGGGGTTACAACAACATGGAGTTTTGACAGATAAAAGAGGGAGGGGGAGGCGGGGGAGCAGGGTGCAATTGACAGCCCAAGCCTCTGTGGAAAAACTTTTGTAACTTTTAATCTAAAAAAATTGTAGCCACCAAATGCCTGAACCTAACTTTCTGACATTTCTGAAAGACAACTACCCCTAACCCATCTACAAAGTGAGCAACTTTCAAACTTCTAACTTTTAAAATAAAAAAGTTATAGGCGTTCCTTTCCTCATTGTTTCAAAAATACTTTGCCACCACATGCCTGGACCTAGCTTTCTGAAATTTCACACACATATCAAGCAAAGTGTTACCTGTAACGTGCCCAAGTTTCCTGTTTGTATCTTTAAAAATAAAAAAGTTGGAGGCATAACTGTATTTACCCCACTACTACCCATTTTTCTAAAATTAATTGCCACACAAGGCAAGCACCTACATTTCTGAAATTTCACACACATAGGTGCCAATGTACAACCTACAATGTGGCAAAGTTTCATGTGTGGAACTTTAAAAATGAAAATGTTATAGGCATTCCTGGTTATTTATTAAAAAATTAATTGCCACAAAATGCCTGCACCAATCTTTCTGAAATTTCTCACAGATAACTACCCCTAACCCATCTACAAAGTGCCCAAGTTTCATCCTTCTATCTTTAAAAATGAAAAAGTTATAGGCATTTTTGTAACACAATACTAGGCTATGGAGAAAAGCATTCAAAATGGCGTCCGATCCGCCGATTTTTTCCAATCCGGATCGGACCTCAGCGGATCAGATCGGATCGGATCGGAGGGTTGGTCAGATTGGATTGGATCAGATTTTTCCGATTTTGGGGCGGGTCGGATTCGGATCGTGGATCCGATCCGATCCGATGCACACCCCTAGAAGAAACCAAAGTGGCTCCACAAAAAGCTTAGAGATGACCTGAAAATAAAAAAGGATACATATAGGAAATGGAAGGAAGGCCAGGCTACAAAAGAAGAGTACAAACAAGTAGCATAGAAGTGCCAGAATGGTATCAGGAAGGCTAAAGCTGAGAAGGAGCTGAGGCTAGCGAGGGATGCTAAAGGCAATAAAAACGCTTTCTTCAGATATGTGAATAGTAAAAGACAGAGGAAAGAAATGGTGGTTCAACTGCTTAATGGGGATGGCAAATTGATAACAGATGACAAAGAAAAGGCCAAAGTGCTCAATTCCTACTTTGGCTCAGTCTTCTTCCATACGCGGGTCTATGACCCCCCTTGGCAAAAGTGAAGTACAAGCTGAAGGGGCAGGATTGCAATTTGAGATTGATAAATGGTCAAGGAACACTTACTTTCTTTGAATGAGTTCAAATCTCCAGGGCCTGACAAACTGCATCCTAGAGTAATCAAGGAGCTGGCAGAAGAACTCTCAGAACCACTGTCTCTTATCTTTACGAATAGGAAAAAGAAACCAAATGCACAGTTACAAGATGCGGGATATTGGCTCAGCAATACGACAAGCGAGAAGAATCTTGGAATTGTTGTAGATCACAATATGAATGTGAGCCAACAGTGTGATGTGGCTGCAAAAAAAGCAAATGCTATTTTGGGCTGCATTAATAGAAGTATCCAAATCACATGAGGTACTGGTTCCCCTCTATTCAGCACTGGTTAGGCCCCATCTTGAGTATTGTGTGCAGTTCTGGGATGCAAACGAGATGAAGCGTGTTCTGAGAAGGGCAACAATGATGATCAGGGATCTGGAAACAAGCCCTATGAGGAGAGACTGAAAGGACTGGGCATGTTTAGCCTGGAGAAGGGAAGATTGATAGCACTCTTCCAATACTTGAAAGGTTGTCACATGGAGGAGGGCCAGATCTCTTCTCGATCTTCAACTCTGAATGCAGGACATGGAATAATGGGCTCAAGGAAGCCAGATTCCGACTGGACATCAGGAAAAACTTCCTGACTGTTAGAACAATATGACAATGGAACCAGTTACCTAGGGAGGTGGTGGGCTCTCCCACACCAGAGGCATTCAAGAGGCAACTAGACAACCATCTGTCAGGGATGCTTTAAGGTGGATTCCTGCACTGAGCAAGGGGTTGGACTCGATAGCCTTAAAGGCCCCTTCCAACTCTACTGTTCTATGATTCTAAATGTGTCCAATATTTCCTAAACAGCGGAATTAGTTATTTGCCATTTAGTCTGTACAGCGTTAGCCAGTATCAACCTTCACAACATCAGAAAGCATTTTCCAAATTTATTTATTGTATTTATTTTTGCTGGAAGCAAAATATAAAGTAATGGTGTAGGAGGGAGTTCGAAGAGGAAAGGCTGGGAGAGGGGAGGGCTCGAAGGGGGAGTGGTGGTGGTGGGAATTGCCTAATGCAATCAGGAGAGGAGCAGCAGCAATGCAAAGCCATTTTTGCTAAGCAAGTGTTCCCATTGATAAAACAAAAACAACCCCCCCCCCCCCCCAAAAAGTTTTCCTTAAAACAAGCTATGAAACCTCGGCTATATGGGGTCTGGTCTAGAGCTGAAAGGATTACTGATCTGGCTGGAAAGGGGAAAGCACCAGCTGTTTTTCTTTCACATAGGTCCCCTCTACAAGGATTCGCTTTTGCGCCTGGTTAGGTGATTATGTGCATAATCGCTGAAGCGCATTTACGCCTAATCCCTCTGCACGAGAGGTGGCGAGAGGCGGCGAAGCGCATTAACGGATGTCCAAAATGCGCTTTACAAGTAGTTAATGTGCATAAGCGCTTATTCACACAGTCAAAATGCACTTTAACAGATGGAGCAAAATAAAACTCGCTATTTAATGCGCATTCGATAATGTGCATAATCGGGGAGATAAATCGCCTCTACGCCCGATTTGCACTCCGTTCTTGTAGAGGTAATTTTTTTAATGCGTCTTGAAAGAGCTTTAAATGCCTCTTGTAGAGGCACCCTGAGTCATTCGTGTCTCTGAACAGGCAGTAAGTAGCCCTACTCTAAGCAAAATAAAAAGTAATGGTGTGGGTGGAAGGGAGTTAGAAGAGAAAAGGGCTGGAGGAGAGAGTGGGGGGGGGAGGAGAAAGCGATCGCAAGGGGGGCAGCCATAGGAACGCAGAGCCCATTTTTAACAACGTGTTTCCCATGGGCAAACCCCCCTCCCCCCCAGTTTTTCCTTTAAAAAAGATATGGGGTCTAATCTGCAACTGAAAGGATTACCTGGAAGGGAAAACACAAGCTGCACAATAGCAGCAGCTGGTCAGGACACCTTTTCCTTTATTGTTTGACTAAATCACTGGGTTCTCCCAGGCTCAGCAGCAACAGCCCTACTGCAGCAGGCAGTGCCACAGCCTGAGGACAGCAAGCACACCCTTTTCTGCTGCTCCTCCTCCTCCTCTGCGCAGGCGCAATAACACGGGTCACAGGGAGTGACTCAGCCGAGCCTGTTCAGGAGCGGCAGTGCTCTGAAAAAGGTGTGCACGCTTCTTCTTCTTCTTCTGCAGCTATGCTGCTCAAGGCGCAATTTTAGAAATCAGCTGGCCAGACTGGGAATCCGGGATTCTTGCCCAGCCGGTCGGGACATTTCAGAATCACCTGGAAATCGGGACCTTCCCAGTTTTCCGGGACGTATGGCAACCCCAGCCCCAGTCAACAATCTGGCCGCAGCTCTTTGAACCAGCTGAAGTTTCTGAACACTCTTCAATGGCAGCCGCACATAGAGCGCATTACAATAATCCAAATGGGATGTAACTAGGGCATGTGTCACCATGGCCAGGTCAGACATCTCAAGGAACAGGCGCAGCTGGCGCACAAGCTTTAACTGTGCAAATGCACTCCTGGCCACTGCTGAAAGCTGGGCATCCAGGCTCAGGGCTGAATCCAGAAGTACACCCAAACTGCGAACTTGTGCTTTCAGGGAGAGTGTGACCCCATCCAGCATAGAGGAACCCTATGCACATAGCCCCCTTTACACTAATGCAGAATGAGTGGCTGGGAGATATTGGTTGTTTTGGTGACAGATTATCAGCATCAGGGGCAGTGCAGGGTTGGTGGGCTATTCCCCTCTCATATCTTCACTGAATTATTTTATTTGTTACATTTCTATACCGCCCAGTAGCCAAAGTTCTCTGGGCAGTTCACAAAAACTAAAACCGCAAAGTACAACTTTAAAACAATATAAAATATAAAAGCTCGAGGTCGGCAACAAGAGAGAGGGCCTTCTCTGTGGTGGCTCCCCAATTGTGGAACGATCTCCCCGATGAGGCCCGCCTGGCACCAACATTGTTATCTTTTTGGTGCCAGGTCAAGACTTTCCTCTTCTCTCAGGCATTTGGCAATATCTGAGGAGCCTGGGTTTGTTTTGTTTTGTTTTTGTAGCTTTTTGAAGTGTTGAAGTGGTTTTAAATGTACAGATTGTGTGTATGTTGTATGTTTTTGCTGTTTTAATTTTTGTATATTGTTTTTAATTGTTTTTAATCCTATGTAAACCGCCCAGAGAGCTTCGGCTATGGGGCGGTATACAAATGTAATAAATTAATAAATAAATAAAACTACAATATAAAAAGTACAACCAGAATTAACCCTAGCAGCAACGCAGAGATTTAAAATAGGGATTTAAAACAGGAGAGCTAAAAGATTAGAATGCTAAAATGCCTGGGAAAATGCCTAGCGCTGAAAGTATTTTACGAGAGGGAGACAAATGTCTCCTTAACATCATTCCAGGAAATTCAGAAAAAAAATCTGCCAAATAGGGCTTCTTTGTCTGTGATGGGAGATAAGAAAAAGAAAAATGTCTTCTGGGAAAATTCAGCTTAACTCTAGTGGCAGGGTACAAGGCAGCTGCAGCTATTCCTGCCAATTCCATGCCTGGTCTACTCCTTTGCCTCACCTGCTGGACTAATCAGGGATTTAGATGTGCCGTGCAGCAGTGATACAGGCCAAGGCAGATTGTACAGACCAGGGAACGAATAGATGGGAGGTGGCATGACTTCCTTGTCTTTTGCTATATTGGGGTATTGCAAAGTGTGTGTAGAGTGCCACATTGCAAGGTAGCAATGGGAAGGGACAATGGTTCAGGGGTAAAACACATGCTTTGTATGCAGAAGGTCCCAGGTTCAATCTTGGCATCTCCAGGTAGGGCTGGAAAAACTCATCTCTGAAACCCGGAGAGCTGCTGCCAGTCAGTGTCAATAATACTGGATTAGAAGGACCAATGGTCTGATTCAGTAGAATGCAGCTCCCTATATTCCTAGTAACTCTGGTATTGAATACACCAGGGTAAGTACTCTGATGGGTAAATCAGAGGAACCAGAGGTCAATTTCCCTGTGAATTTCCTTAATAACCAGCTACCTTGTAATTCTAGTTTGACATGACATGAAATCTATGAAATGAATCTGCCTTTTTCTTAGTCAGACCATTGGTGCATCTAGAATGGTAGTGGATTTCCAGGGTTTTCTTTTTCCAGACAGGAGTCTTTCCTAGCCCTGCTTGGGGATTCCAGGGACATGTAAAGCATGTCCTCTACCACTGGGCAATGACCCCAGTTCCTAAGCACACAGTGGCTGAATTCGGACAACACAATAGTCAACTGGTGTGGGGGGGGAAACAATTGTCAGTTGTATTGACTATCGTGTCGGCCGAATGCTGCCATAGTCAACTCAGCGCTGATCCTAATCCACACCACGGTTGATTATTTTTTACCATGTTGTGTGGGGAGTACCCCCTAGATGAACAACTGTAAAGTTGACTATTACCCCATCATTGACTATCATGTTGTCCGAATTCAGCCATTCTGTTTCTAGCTTGTAGAATGTTCAGTTCAGTTGCCTTGCCACACTATTTTGAATCCTCCTTTTCTTTCCTGCCACTGCAGCCTCCCTTTATCAGTTTGTTTTGTCTTTTCTAATGAGTACAGTGAATAACATATTTTATGTATTTGCCTCCTACCAATGGTATAGTTAATGCAGTGTAGCTGAAAAGAAATAATGCATTCGTTTATGAAAGCAATGTGCTACACATACTTTTTTATGATGTAAGGCTAAAAAAATGCCAATAACAGCACCAAATAATGATTGGGATGTTTATTTCTTGATAGGAATCTAAAGGAATCGGTGGAAATTACAGCAGTATATTGTACTGCACGGTTTCACATTTTGTTCTGAAAATGGAATTAAATGACCAGAAAGAAAGAACCTCATTAATGATGCAACACAAAAACTGTGATGGGAATGGTTTGTAACTCTTACGTCCAGAGGGTCACAGGCAAGAAAACATATTAAATTTATGGCTGTACCGTAGCATTTGAGCTTCCAAGCAAACAG
Organism: Anniella stebbinsi; assembly: GCA_029215795.1. NCBI lineage: Eukaryota > Metazoa > Chordata > Lepidosauria > Squamata > Anniellidae > Anniella > Anniella stebbinsi. The sequence goes on along the minus strand of JARDYH010000004.1, from coordinate 125,802,154 downwards.
CAGTGTGTGAGTCTTTTTGTAATGAATTCATTATACTGAACCTGCAATGTTTGCATTCAGAATTGCCCAAGAATGTACAGTGAATTAATTGGCTGTAGGGAGAATCATGCCATTTCAAAAATGTATGCAGTTCTTCCTTCTTTTGTTAGTAAGCTTTGAAATGAGAGTTATTGTTTTGCTGACTTTGCAAGCCATAGGATATAACCCTATATACATTTACATGGAAGTAGGTCTCACTGACCTCAGTGGGACTTACTTCTGAGTAGGAATGCATTGTTAAAACAGACCCTGCTGGTTGAATGGGAGGGGCTGGTTCCTCCAGTTTGGAGGGAGGAGGAAGGCTGCAATTGCCTGGCAAAGGGTCCTCCTTCAGCCAACGCTGCCTTCCTTGGCTCAGTGGGGCAGCCTGGCAGGGGCCACCCTCCTAATTCTCTCCCAGACCACAGAGCAGCTGCTGCCCTCCCCATGACCCTCACTGCTACCACCACCACCTAACAGGGCCGCTGCTCGCCTTTATCCGCCCTGCTCCGGAAGCACTTGATGGGGGATACTTGGCTCAGCAATACTACAAGCAAGAAGGATCTTGGAATTGTTGCAGATTGCAAGCTGAATATGAGCCAACAGTTTGATGTGGCTGCAAAAAAAGCAAATGCTATTTTGGGCTGCATTAATAGAAGTATAGCTTCCAAATCTGGTTCCCCTCTATTCAGCACTGGTTAGGCCCCATCTTGAGTATTGTGTCCAGTTCTGGGCACCACACTTCAAGAAGGATGCAGACAAGCTGGAGCGTGTGTTCAGAGGAGGGCAACAAAGATGATCAGGGGTCTGGAAACAAAGCCCTATGAGGAGAGACTGAAAGAACTGGGCATGTTTAGCCTGGAGAAGAGAAGACTGAGGGGAGACATGATAACACTGTTCAAATACTTGAAAGGTTGTCGCACAGAGGGCCAGGATCTCTTCTCAATCATCCCAGAGTGCAGGATGTGGATTAATGGGCTCAAATTACAGAAAGCCAGATTCCGACTGGACATCAGGAAAAACTTCCTGACTGTTAGAGCAGTACGACAGTAGAACCAATTACCTAGGGAGATTGTGTGCTCTCCCACGTAAGAGGCCTTCAAGATGGATAGCCATCTTTCAGGTATGCTTAAGGTGGATTCCTGCATTTAACAGGTGGTTGTACTCGATGGCCTTTTTAGCCCCTTCCAGCCCTACTATTCTATGACTCTAAGATACATCGGTCCCTTGCTTGCAGGAGAGGCAGGGAAGCCACCAAGCGAGCGGCGGCTTCCTTGCCTCTCCTGGAAGTGTCACGACAAGGTGGACTTCCGGAAGCGATGCGTCTTCCTTGTGCAGGCATATCCATATCCGGCAGGCATATCCAGTGTAATTTTAGAATGTTTTAATGATGTTTTTAGGATGTTTTAGGATGTTTTAATGCAATTTTAATAATATGTGTCATTTTTAATCAGTTTTATGTATTTTATCATGTTGTTGTTCCCCGCCTCGATCCAGACGGAGAGGGGGGTAAGAAATATATCATCATCATTATTATTATTATTATTGTTATTATCATTATTATGTCCCGCTCTGTCTCCTGAGCCAGCTCAGGAGGCAGCGCGTCTGAACAGAAGGACGACACTTGTGGGAGAGGCAGGGAAGCCAGCCAGTGAGCTGCGACTTCCTTGCCTCTCCTGCCTCGAGAGACATCTGGGAGACGCATGGAAGCCACCAAGGGAGCAGTGGCTTCCCTGCTGCTTCCTGAACTCGAAGTTTCAGAGAAGGCAGACTTCCGGGAGCAACACACCTTCCTTGTACTGCGTCCTGCTGTCTCCTAAGCTGGCTCAGGAAGCAGTGGGTTGGAGCGCAAGGAAGACGTGTTGGTCCATCGCTTTACTCTGGAGATTTACTCTATTGAATAAATCTCCAGCTGGAGCCCTGGTTCTGAAGCCCAGAACTGGATAAATCTGGGAATTTCCGGTGATATGGTCACTCTAAGAAAAAGCCTAGAGGCATTAAATGAAATCACGCTTTATGTATATGCTACTTCGGTCTGTAGAGGTAAGAGGTATGGTTGCTCAGTCGAAAGGTCAGGGGTTTGCTTGCTTTCCACATTTGCAGAGTCTCTGTGTCTGCAAGTAAGGCAGCTTCGTCTTTCTTCTGGCTCTTCTCCAATATTTATTTATTGCAAGAAATGTTTCTGTGACTGTGTGTGTTATTCTACCTGGAATAGCAGTCAAATCTGATTCAGAGAGAACATATACAATAAAAGATAAGAAAAGGTCATCTTCCTGAATAACGTTAAAGACATTTGTCAGAGTCAGTGGAGTCTGGATTCTCCTGTGATGATCAAACCATTTCAGGTTTAATTCTGTGCATGGAATGGAAAAGGTCATTGACTGTCTGTTTCTCTCTCTCTCTCTCTCTCTCTCTCTCTCTCTGTTCTTCCACTAGGCATGTACTGCAAAAGAACTGAACAACAAGAGCCTTCCTGGTAGCTTTATTTAAACTATTTGGGTTGGTATATTAAATATGAGTGCCACAGTAAGCCTGCTCTGTGTGCACAGTCTAGTCAGTGTGGATTGGATGGTTTTTTCTCCCATGTGACCCGCCTCCCTGTCCCACCCTTTCCTGTCAAACTCTGAGATGAAATAAAGAAAATGGGGTGAGAGATCAAGATCGTAGAATTCCAGTTGTGTATGAAGTGCATTGGGTGCCATTTAACTTCGAGGCTCAAATCAATATGATGTTTTTAAACTTTTCAAGCCCTAAATTGCCTGCGTCCAGCATGCCTCTCCACGGGGTGCCATCTGGTTAGGGGCAGAGTTTTCTCTGAGCCAAACTACATGCTAACGTTTAAACATGGGATTTGGCGTGCATAATCCCCTCCCCTACTTTAAATAGCAGTTATGGGGTGGGGGCAATGAAGTTTAGGACTTTGTGAGGGGAGGGGAGCAATTCTTTCCTCTTGCATTGCATTCCTGACAACCCCCCAGCCCCCAGAAGATGCTTTTTGGCTTGAGATACTGGCCATCATTGTTGCAGCCACAGTTTTTTGGCAACTTCTTCTCAAGTGATGTATGCAAATGGTGAACCTTAGAAAACTGGTTGAATCCTTCTTTGAGGAACCTTTTCATAGCATACTGATATTAAGGATTTTTGGAGGGGTATCTGTGTTGCAGTAAAAACTGTGGAATCTTGTATCAGTTTAAAGCAGGGGTGCACAACCTGTGCCCCCCAGGGCCTTTACTGTGGCCCCTAAGGGTGTCCTGACTCCCCCATCACTGTGGAATTCCTCCTGCCAATTTCCCTGCTGAATGCACTCCCTCCTTCTTCTCCCAGGGTTTCTCTAGACGATCGATTTAAGGCTCATGTATGGCACATTAATGGTTTTACTGCTATAAGAACGAAGTGCAAATCAGGCGTGCAGCCGATTTTTATCCTCGTTAATGCGCTTTTTCGAGTTCACATTAAATAGCGACTTTTAATTTCCTCCGAAGTTACAGCGCCTGTAAACAACTTCTGAGCATTCGCATTAACGGTGATAGTGGGCGGACTGTGGTGGTGATGTCATGCATGAAGAACTGCCCCTTCACCCCTTTGGTGGGAACACCTCCCACCGTTGTGTTTTGTCATTTCCTGTCTCCTCCCTCCCTACTTCCTTCTTCTTCTTCCCTTCAGTCCTAATGGACTGTTTAGTAATGGCTGACCGTACCGGTATTTAAAGTAAAGTTTCTTTTAAAACCCCTCTGGAATCTTTCTTTCGTTGAGACGCGCAGCTACTCACATGGAGCTGGTTCTACAGAAAGCAAGGGGGGGGGGTTGGAATAAGGATGTGCACATAATTGGAGATTTGCTAAGGCACCCCCCCCCTCTCCCTTGCTGGGATCTTGGCTGGAAAAAGGCAGGGAAACTTGTCTCCATGCATTGCAAGTGAGTTCTTGCCATTGAGCTGTCGTCTTGTGTGCTGTTACTTAGGAGTAAGGCGCATTGAGTTACCTCCCCCTCTCTCTTCTCTCATTGCTTTACCGGGAAGTTGTGTGTGTGTGTGTGTGTGTGTGTATCGGGCCAAAACCACCATTTCGTACTGAGATACCACTGCAATGTCTTTATTCTACAAATGGTTACATGTGGGCACAAGCCCATTGCAAAGCGTGGGTGGAGTAATTAGAAAGGCACAGCACAGGTTGGGAACACATGGGAATGGGGTCCCTGCCCGGTCATTCTAATGGCACTGCTGGTTGGCACGCCGGACAATACGCTTGAGTCTCTTCATTCGATGCTGAAGGACACGCAATGAGCGCTCCATACTGTGGAGGTGCAGCTGCAACCGACCATTCTGTCTCTTGAGTACAGCTAGGCGGAATAACAGCAGCCACACTGTGTGTGGAAGAGGGGATAGGGGAAGAGGGGACAAAGAGACATCAGTGCTAGCCAGGGTTTTTTGGTTTTGGTTTTCCTCCCACAGTCCCGCCTGCCCAGTAACCCACCTCTGCGACGCAGAGACCTGCTGGGATGGCAAGGTTGCTCTTTGGGTTGCTCAGCATTGGGCATTCCAGAACCGAACTGTGCTGGCATCTCAGTGTCTGGAGACAGGCAGAATAATGGGAAGTGTGAATGGAACTGGGAAATCAGTGCAATATGCAATATCGTAACAGAAAGGCTACACAAAAATTTGCCCTTGAAGCGGCAAATGTGCCTAGTAGGAAGTTGCGAGGCAGGGGGAAATAAGGGGCGTCTGGAGCTAGCATTGCAGGGGGAGTGTCCCACGGGGGTTTCTCCCGTCCCATCCCGTACAAGCCTGGCCCAAGCGCTGCCGGTCGCAGGTACTGCTGGTCTGGCATATATCCATAGGCTTGCATTTCCGTTTACTCCTGAGCAGTTGGGGGGGACTTCCCGGGAGGTGTGCGTATGTACGTATGTTTTGTGTGTATGTTGCTGATTGCAAAGGAAAGCGTGGCCGGAGGAAAAAGAAAGGGGTGGGCAAGACATCCCGTTAGAGCCTGTCCAAAGCCATAGGCTTGCATTTCCATTTACTCCTGAGCAGTGGGGGGGGGGGGGATTACTACAAATAGTGATCAGGAACCAAGGAAGAGGTAAACCAGGTGACCAACAGCAGGTAACCCAGGTAACCAAAGGCGGGAGATTCAGGTGGGAAGGGTTAACAAACGGCTGGAAACTGAGGGGGCAGTTCCACCAGGAAACAGGGCGGTGCTTTCGTCAACATTTCCCCATTCGAGCATCGCTATATGCTTAATTGATAATGCAATTAAACGCATATAAACAACTTTAAAGAGCATTGTATGGAGCCCAAAATTCGTCTCCACGCCTCTCATATATAGGTATTAGGCGTAAACTTGACTGTAAGCTAATGCACATATTTGGAGAATCCGCCGTAAAAGTGACCTCTTCTAGAGGGGGTCCCAGAGGTCCTCATACAGATTATTCTTTCCCTATTACTGCTAGTGGTACAGAAAGAGCCATCTCTCTCACCATCGCTGGTGTGTGTGTGTGGCTCCCAACCCCCAAGTCAGCAACATCTGTGGCCCACATGTGGTTATGAACCTCTGCCTTAAAGACCAACAAATTTCTTATGGTATAAACTTTTCTGGACTATATAAGGCGCATGAACTTTATGCCATAATACAGTTGTTAGTCTTTAAAATGCCACAGAACTTTTTGTTGCTTTTTATGAGTGGATTAATTTTAGGTTCTGTTCTTACAGGAGTTCCCCCCCACCACCAATCTGGTTGCAGACAAAACCACTTTGCCAGTTTACTCCCAAATTCAGATTAATTCAATAAAAGGGGTGGGGAACAGCATGTGTGGTGAAGGAAAATGATAGTTTTTGCAATTAATATCGTTTTCACAAGTCATAGGGATGTTATGGAATGCTTGTGGACATTTCAGCTATTCAGAAATGTGAAAACTATTAACACAAAATGCCCAGGAATAATAGGAGTTGTGGGGAGGGGATATGTAGCACTATCAAAGTGCTGGTTAACTACTTACATGCATGAATGATGTCTGTATTTGCATAAGAGTGGTGTATGAATGTGTATAAAAGGTAAAGGGGGCATGGGTTGGAAAAATCTGCCCCATTTCATTAGTTATCATGTGTATATATAATATTGTTATGAGTTGGGCTGCCTTGATAATTGCAAAATGACCCAAACAACCTCATGAGTAATCAGGGCCATACAAAAGGAACTGGTTCACCCTTTATAGCCTGGAATCCCTCAGCAGCTCTTCTCACGCATCCACATTTGCGGAAGGGATACAGAAACAGCTGGAAGCTTTTGCAGTTTTGAATCCAGATGCACAGAAAGAGATGGTGGGAGCTGTACGTTTTAGCTAGAGTGTCGGGGGGGGGGAAGGGCTTCACAGCACCACTTTGCCACTGCCTTGGAGAAAACCCCACGATTTTGCTGCTGAAGGGAGGGGGCAGGAATTCCCCATGGCAGAGGGGAGTGTGGGCTTTCCAGGCCACGCCAGCAGCCATTGAGCTCTTGGAGCCTGCCCCCTGCCCAGCCTTCCCATGTGTCCCCTCAACCCACCATGAGGCTTGAGCCACCTCTACCTTCAAGGCGCAGCGATGGCACCACCAACAGACAGCGCAAAGAAAGTGGTGACCTTGCATAAAATGGAAAAACCGTGGTAAACCGGGAGCGGGATTTCCACACAGTTTTGCCAGAAACCCCCATGGTGGTTGCGAGTTGGCGGCTGCATCAGATACATGACGTAGCACCACTCTGCTGCCACGACAGGCTATAGGGACAGGATAGAGAAAGGATAGAGACAGGCTATAGGGAGCATAGAGACAGGATAGAGACAGGATATAGGGGACATATAGACAGGATAGAGACAGGATATAGGGGGAATAGAGACAGGATAGAGACAGGATATAGGGGGAATATAGACAGGATAGAGACAGGATATAGGGGGAATATAGACAGGATAGAGACAGGATAGACAGGATATAGGGGGCATATAGACAGGATAAACAGGATATAGGGGGCATATAGACAGGATAGAGACAGTATAGGGACAGGATATAGGGGGCATATAGACAGGATACACATGATAGAGACAGGATAGGCAGGACAGAAACTGAATATAAGGGGCATAGAGACAGGCTAGACAGGGTATAGACAGGATATGTGGGGCATATAGACAGGATAGAGACAGGATATAGGGGGCATACAGACAGGATAGAGACAGGATAGACAGGATATAGGGGGCATAGAGACAGGATAGAGACTTGATATAGGGGGCATATAGACAGGATAGAGACAGGATAGGCAGGATAGAGACTGGATATAAGGGGCATATAGACAGGATAGAGACAGGATAGAGACAGGATATGTGGGGCATATAGACAAGGTAGACAGGATATAGACAGGGTATAGACAGGATATGCGGGGCATAGAGACAGGATAGAGACAGGATAGACAAGATATAGGGGGCATATAGACAGGATAGAGATAGGATAGAGACAGGATAGACAGGATATAGGGGTGCATATAGACAGGATAGGGACAGGATAGAGACAGGATAGAGACAGGATAGGCAGGAGAGATACAGGATATGCGGGGCATATAGACAGGATATAGACAGGATATGCGGGGCATATAGACAGGATATAGGCAGGATATAAGGGGCATATAAACAGGATAGAGACAGGATGGACATGATATAGGGGGAATAGAGTCAGGATAGACTGAATAAAGGGGGCATAGAGACAGGATAGAGACAAGATAGGCAGGATAGAGACTGGATATAAGGGGCATATAGACAGGATAGAGACAGGATAGAGGGTATAGATAGGATATGCGGGGCATATAGACAGGATAGACAGGATATAGACAGGATATAAGGGGCATAGAGACAGGATAGAGACAGGATATAAGGGGGCATATAGACAGGATAGAGACAGGATATAAGGGGCATATAGACAGGATAGCGACAGGGTATAGACAAGATAGAGACAAGATAGAGACAGGATAGACAGGGTATAGACAGGATATAGGGGGGCATATAGGCAGGATAGACAGGATAGAGATAGGATATAAGGGGCATATAGACAGCCCCTGGATCTGTTGCTCTTGGATCATCTGGTGGAGGATTAGCTGTTGGACAACCAAACAGCTAATCCTCCACCAGATGTTTGTGAATAAACAGATAATACAAAGATAACTTAAGTCTCCAGTGTTTGCTCTTATGCAAAGGGAATTGAACTCTGTATTGCTATTCATGGACTTCTCGGAACTCAGGATAGTGGGGGACCATGTGATTGGGAGGAGGAGTATGTTGGTGCCTGTGTGTGTTCCCGGCTTTGTCATCCTCCTTTATTCAGGCTCTCTTTTCCTTTCAGATTCTCCAGTTCACACCAATTCTGCACCTGCCAATCTGGCATCAGCCCCTCCCACAGGGAACTCCATAGATGGTCACTCCAACTACCTGGAGGCTCCCCTCAGTGCTTCAAGGACTCTCTCCTCCCCTATGAACTCAATGGGATCTTGCAACACAATGGGATCTCCCTACAGAGTAATCACATCCAATCACATTGGATCACATTCTGTTCCTTTGTCTTCACCACCTGGCATGAATTTTGCTGCACATACCAGCCCACAGGTAGGTACCTGCTCATATCCTCCTTTATTCAGTGTGATAAAACTGGTTTTTTAAAATGAGTATTTCATGTAGCCACCTGGATTGGTGTTTTTGGTACAAGTCAAATAATAAATAAATATGTTAGGCATAGTTCTTAACTATTTGAGCAGTTTCTTTCAACAAGATAAATCTTTATAAATTTTGTTTTAATTAGCATTTGACTTTTTGATTCAGTTTCAGATATGAAAAAAACTTTCTACTGATTAGTTCAGATTTCACTAATATGGAGCTATGTAATTTGGAACTAAAAGCAGTAACAGCTAAAGAGGGTTTATAGTTTCTATAGCAGAACGCTATCTCCGTTTTCTGGTTCTTTGTCTAGCCCCCTTTCTGATGATCATTCACCAATTCATAAAGACCGTCCAATTTTGCAGGCCTCTTGAATTGATCATTCTCTGTTCTGCTGGGCTGCCTACTGCCTTTGAAAAGGAGTCCAACAGCCTAGGCACAGCCCCTGAAGAGGAGGAGGAGGAGGAGGAGGAGGAGGAGGAGGAGGAGGAGGACCTCTTGCACGCCCCCCCAATGTAGTTGAGGTGTTGGTGTAGGGGCAAGATGCAGAGGAGAGCCTCTCCAGGAGAGCTTAATGCAGGGGCAGGTAAGCCAGGGAATGTCGGGCATTGGGAAGGGGGCAAGATTGCCAAGCAGGATGGCTGCCAGATAGCCCACGCTTCCTCCTGTAATCTAGATTTAGCATTCCCACCCTACAGCAGTGATGCTGTGGGGTTTTGGGGGGGGGGGAAGCAGCTACATTCATTGTTAAAAGCGCTCCTGCTGGAGTGTGAGACAATAAAGAGGTCTGCCAAGTAATCCTCAAAGCTTTATTCAGTAAATAAACATATCCTTGAACCTCAAGAGAGTTTAAACACAGGAACTTTACTCCAGGCTAACATTTGGCTAAACTAAATCAGACAATTGTTTTTTCAACAAAGGTGGTGATCTTTCCCCTAAGACCCTTTCACTTCAAGGAGGATTTATTTGAAGAAGCCTTTGGCGAGAGGCTAGCTGAACTGACCGCCTCTTGCCTACCTTTAGCTCCTCCTGTTTGAACCTACGACGTACTCTGGGATCGGTTAGCTCTGAAGTCCCCTCCCCCTCAGAGGATTCTTGAGTTCCCACAGGCTGTGTGTTGTTCATGTTCTCACTGATAAGATCTTGTGAAGATTCATCCCTGGCGTGTGAAGAGCCTGGGAGAGTCACCTCCTCCACTTACTGTGTAATGTGGGACATTTCTAGTCATGTTTCTTCAGCTTCTGCTTCAGAATCTGATTCTAATTCACTGAAACTCCTTCTCCCATACCAAGGGGAATAGGCCTGGTCATAACAGCTACAAAGTGAGATTGTATAGATACACAAACCCCAGGGAGGAAGGTCCTCAAGATGCCATGGTGATGCCTGGAGCCTTGCTCGAAAAATAAAGATCACTAGTATAACGCAACAGAAACAGAACTTTTAGAGTCAATAAGGCTGCAATTCTGTACAGTCTTACCAGTGAATAAATCCCATTGTTCCCTTTCATACTGGAGGAAGTTCTTCAAAACGTGGAAGGAAAAAGAATAAGAGAAGATCATAGAATCATAGAATAGTAGCGTTGGAAAGGGCATGTGAGGCCATCAAGTCCAACCCCCTGCTCAATGCAGAATTCACCTTAAAGCATAGCTGACAGATGACTGTCCAGCTGCCTCTTGAATGCTGCTAGTGAGGGAGAGCCCATGACCTCCCTAGGTAATTGGTTCCATTGTCTAACTGCTCTAGTAGTCAGAATGTTTTTCCTGATGTCCAGCTGGAATCTGGCTTCTTGTAATTTGAGCCCATTATTCTGCATCCTGCACTCTGGGTTGATCGAGAAGAGATCCTGGCCTTCCTCTGTGTGACAACCTTTCAAGCATTTGAAGAGTGCTGTCATGTTTCCCCTCAATCTTCTCTTCCTCAGGCTAAACATACCCAGTTCTTTCAGTCTCTCCTCATAGGGCTTTGTTTCCAGACCCCTGATCATCCTCGTTGCCCTCCTCTGAACATGCTCCAGGTTGTCTTCATTCTTCTTGAAGTGTGGTGCCCAGAACTGGACACAATACTCAAGATGGGGCCTAACCAGTGCCGAATAGAGGGGAACCTGTACCGTGCACGATTTGGAAGCTATACTTCTATTAATGCAGCCCAAAATAGCATTTGCTTTTTTTGCAGCCACATCATACTGTTGGCTCATATTCAGCTTGTGATCTACAACAATTCCAAGATCCTTCTTGCTTGTAGTATTGCTGAGCCAAGTATCCCCCATCTTGTAACTGTACATTTGGCTTCTTTTTCCTAGGTGTAGAATTTGGCATTTATCTCTATTAAATTTCATTCTGTTGTTTTCAGCCCAGAGCTCCAGCCTATCAAGATCACTTTGAAGTTTGTTTCTATCTTCCAGGGTATTAGCTATCCCACCCAATTTTGTGTCATCTGCAAATTTGATAAGCATTCCCTGTACCTCCTCATCCAAATCATTAATAAAAATGTTGAAGAGCACTGGGCCCACTCGTCACCTCGCCCCAGTAGGTGAGAAGGTACCATAGATAAACACTCTTTGAGTCCACTTTTCCTACTTTTTAAAAAGCAAAATTTTGGGGGAAAGCACAGGAGATGTTCTGGAGGTTCATGACATTGTGTAAAAGACCCACAAACTTCCGTGAGTGACCAATCACAAGTGTGCAATAAATCACTCATGTAGAGAAGCTCAGGAAAGGCCTTCCTCTGATTCAGAGCCAGGTGATTACAGTAAAACTAATCCCACTCCACTTCCTCCCATTTAACTCCAAAGTCTCCTTCTGCAACCAGAGGACTGTTCCTCTGCCTACTTCTGCTTTAGATACCCTGGAGGTTTCCCAGCTTCATACACTGGGGTGGTGGCCTTATGCATTACCTGCAATCACGTGTCACAGTACGTGGATGTAGTCATTTCTAGAAGGGCAGCCATGCTAGTCTGTTGCAACAAAAACAACAGAGTCTTGTGGTACTTTAAAGGGCAATTTAGAGTGGAGAAGGGGTTGGAGAGGTGTTAAATCCTTTCCCCAGGACCCTTCTGCAGAGAAACACTTCTCAGTTGCTTTTTTCCTTTCATGGGGTTTCAGAGTTGCATGTTTTGTGTGGGAAAACTGGTGTCTAAAAGACTGTGGTGGAGAAAGTTGCAAAGGAGAAACAGCTGGCAGGGAAAGGACTATGCACCTGTTTTGTCCTGTTGCTTCTCTCCTCCAGATTGCCCCTTTCAAAAGCTGCTTTTGTCTGCAAGAACTGGCAGTCAGAGTTTTGTGATATATGTTTGTGTGAAATGTGTTGTTCCAATGATGGATACTGAGCACCTGAGAGTATGCCTACACTACTGAGCTGTGGAGTGCTTTATTTTTACACCAAAATAACCTGTTTTTCCTGGGGGAAGAGAAGCAATAGAGATTTTCGGTCTGACATCTGTAAGTCATATTCACCAGCAGTGATGTTAAGAAGGCACGGTAGTCTGGAGTGAGTTGCTTGCAAAAGTTGTTTAATGTCAGGTAGAAAATGAAAGTGTTTGAAAAGGATTGGGTGGGGAGCAGTGGAGTCTGGTGGTTTTGATGTCAGTGGAGTGGTGAATCCGCTCCGGGTTTCAGTCAGAGCCAGTCAGAACTCTAAAGGAGCTCTCTAAGGAGCTATCCAAGGTGCTGGTGAGAGTTAAGATAAATGTATATTGTAGCTGGTCCATGTAGTTGGCTTTTCATTCAGTTGCAAAAACCTGATTGCTTTAAGCTTAGCTCTTATTTAAATAGCTTTAGATTGGCCTTCCCCATCCTGATGCCAGAAGAAGGCTGACATCGATTATTGCATTTGGATAGCTTAGATCTGTCTTCCTTGACTAATAGAGATGTTCTATGACAAAAATCAAGAACCCTTCCCTGGCCTAGTATCTCCAGAGGATAGGTCTGTGCTTGACAGGCCTCCATGGTGCACCCCAAATGCATCTGTTTTTCAGTACTGACTGAATTATTCACATGCTCTTTGCATGGTTTGCCAAGCAATGTGTTCGTTAATCTAAATACTTTCTTGCTAATGCTGGCATCACTTGGCTGTGGGGAAGATCTTCTGGTAAAATGTTCTTAAGTGAACAACAACTAAAACAGACCCAAATCCCCTTACAAATTTTGGGTTCTTCTAGGCCAGGCCAGGAATATATCATGAAACAGCCCTTCAGAGCACAGTTCTGCAGTTCAGAGCTGCAGTTCCAAGCTGTCATGTTGAGTAACTCGAAGGACTATGCTTCACTTGTTTTCCTGCTAATGGGATGAGGCAGCTGTTCCTTGGGGATTAGCCAGCAGTCAGCTAATGGATTTGGGTTCAAGCAGCTGCCCCAAATATCACACATCATTGAGCTTAACATGCAGGAGCCGAATTCCAAAGACTTCTAAGAAGGCAACAATTCCCCCTACCCCAAACTTTGGAAGTGCAGAGAGAGAAAAGAGAGTGTGGGGTATGTGTGCAAGCCTGGTTCAGTTAATGCAATCCTTGAACGTCCCACTGAACTCAAGAGGACTTACTTCAATGTAAAGTCCTCTTGAGTTCAGTGGGACCTTCATGGATTGCAGACCTAATCTCATAGTGTGGATATGCAGTTGCAGAAGTGGCTGGCCCTGGAACGGAGAGGCTGGAGGGGTTTGGGTTTGGTGCTTCACTGCACTTAGAACTCTGAGCAGCTGGAGACAAAGTTTGCTCCCCTGTTGTTTGTTGTTTGTTGTTGGTTATTGTTGTTGTTTTCAGAGTGGTAAAACGCTTCCCAGAAACTTGGAAGCAAGAAGGTAACAGCCCAAATTCAATAAAAAATGATCGTGTGAATGGCTAGCTATAATTTCCTTCTGGAATCATTTAGAAGGTTACAGTGTTTTTTTTCATTTGGTGGCAAAATGAGTAATTTGTACTTACAGGCCAGACTCCCAATTAATTTATTATTATTATTATTATTATTATTATTAATCAATTACATTTGTATACCGCCCCATAGCCGAAGCTCTCTGGGCAGTTTACATAGGATAAAAACAATTAAAAACAATATACAAAAATTTAAACAGCAAAAACATACAACATACACACAATCTGTACATTTAAAACCACTACAACACCCCAAAAAGCTACAAAAAACAAAAACAAACCCAGGCTCCTCAGATATTGCCAAATGCCTGAGAGAAAAGTCTTGACCTGGCACCAAAAAGATAACAATGTTGGCGCCAGGCGTGCCTCGTAAGGGAGATCGTTCCACAATTGGGGGGCCACCACAGAGAAGGCCCTCTCTCTTGTTGCCGACCTCCGAGCTTCCCTCGGAGTAGGCACTCGGAGGAGGGCCTTAGATGTTGAACGTAGTGTTCGGGTAGGTTCATGTTGGGAAAGGCGTTCCATCAGGTATTGTGGTCCCAAGCCGTGTAAGGCTTTATAGGTTAAAACCAGCACCTTGAATCGGGCTCGGAAACATACAGGCAGCCAATGTAAGCGGGCCAGAGTAGGTCTTATATGCTCGAACCTACTGGTTCCGGTTATCAATCTGGCCGCTGCATTTTGCACAAGCTGCAGCTTCCGAACCACCTTCAAAGGCAGCCCCACGTAGAGTGCATTGCAGTAATCTAACTTGGAGGTTACCAGAGCATGGACAACTGAAGTCAGGTTATCCCTGTCCAGATAGGGACGTAGCTGGGCCACCAACCGAAGTTGGTAGCAGGCACTCCGTGCCACTGAGGCTACCTGCGCCTCAAGTGACAGAGATGGTTCTAGGAGAACCCCCAAGCTACGAATCCGCGCCTTCAAGGGGAGTGCAACCCCATCCAGAACAGGTTGAACACCCTCTATCCGGTCAGCGGAACCACCCACTAACAGAGTCTCAGTCTTGTCTGGATTGAGCTTCAGTTTATTAGCCCTCATCCAGTCCATTGTCGCAGCCAGGCACTGGTTCAGCACATCCACAGCCTCACCTGATGAAGATGAAAAGGAGAAATAGAGCTGCGTGTCATCAGCGTACTGATGACAATGCACTCCAAAACTCCAGATGACTGCACTCAATGGTTTCATGTAGATGTTGAACAGCATGGGGGACAAGACTGACCCCTGCAGAACCCCATACTGGAAAATCCACGGGGCCGAGCAATGTTTCCCAAGCACCACCTTCTGGAGCTGACCCGCCAAGTAGGAGCGGAACCACTGCAATGCAGTGCCTCCCACTCCCAACTCAGCCAGTCGTCCCAGAAGGATACCATGGTCGATGGTATCGAAAGCCGCTGAGAGATCAAGGAGAATCAACAGAGTCACACTCCCCCTGTCTTTCTCCCAACATAGGTCATCATACAGGGCGACCAAGGCTGTTTCCGTACCAAAACCAGGCCTGAAACCCGACTGAAATGGATCCAGATAATCAGTCTCATCCAAGAGTGCCTGGAGCTGGCTCGCAACCACCCGCTCCAGGACCTTGCCCAGGAATGGAACATTTGCTACTGGCCTGTAGTTATTACGATTTTCAGGGTCCAGGGAAGATTTACTTAGGAGTGGTCTCACTGCCGCCTCTTTCAGGAGGCCTGGGACCTCTCCCTCTTGCAAAGAGGCATTAATCACTTCCCTGGCCCAGCCAGTAGTTCCATCCCTCCTAGCTTTTATTAGCCAAGAGGGGCAAGGATCCAATATGGAAGTGGTTGCATGAACCTGTCCAAGCACCTTGTCAACGTCCTCGAGCTGTACCAACTGATACTCATCCAAGAAGACAGGACAAGCTTGTGCTCTGGATACCTCATTAGATTCACCTGCAACAACAGTGGAGTCTAAGTCCTGACGGATGCCAAAGATTTTATTCTGGAAGTGCCCAGCAAATGTATTACAGCGGGCCTTAGACGGTTCTACCATGTCCTTGGGGCCAGCATGTAAAAGCCCCCGGACAACTTTGAAAAGCTCTGCTGGGTGGCAGGTTGATAATTGAATAGTGGCAGCAAAGTATTGTTTTTTTGTGTCGCGCTGTGGGAATTAGAAATTCTTGTGGATTTCTAAGGGTGTTGCTGCTAAAACTCTCAAGTTTCCATTACTTGGTTAGATTGCTCCAGCTAAGAAGCTGTTGTGCAAAAACCCTGCTGACTGCTGCTGTGTGTGTCTGGGGGTGGGGTTCTGTCCCCTCGATGAGGAAAATTTAGTGGCTGAATGTGCTTCACTGTGTTGGGCTAGAGGCCTCTTGCCTTCAGTAAAGCTTCTGAGCGAGCTGTCCATGACTTTTCATCTATTCTACCACTCTGAAAATATGCTTACTGACCATTCCATACCAAAAAAGAATAATAATAATAATAATAATAATAATAATAATATCAACAATTTATTTCTTACCCGCCTCTCCGTCTGGATCGAGGCGGGGAACAACAACATGATAAAATACATAAAACTGATTAAAACATGACACATATTATTAAAACTGCATAAAAATCCAAAAACATCCTTAAAACATTCTAAAATTCCACTGGATATGCCCGCCGGAAGAGAACAGTCTTTATGGCTTTCTTAAATTCTAAAAGACTGTTAAGTTGATGGGTCTCCTCCGGCAGGTCATTCCACAGTCTGGGAGCGGCAGAAGAGAAGGTCCTCTGGGTAACGGTTGTCAGCCTAGTCTTGGCCGACTGCAGTAAGTTCTTCCCAGAGGACCTGAGCTTGCGGGGCGGATTGTATGGGAGAAGGCGATCCCGCAGGTAACCTGGACCCAAACCATGTAGGGCTTTAAAGGTAATAACCAACACTTTATACTTTGCCCAGAAACTAATTGGCAGCCAGTGGAGCGATTTTAAAGCTGGCGTAATATGGTCACCCCTAGATGTACCGGTGACCAACCTGGCTGCCATATTTTGAACTAGTTGAAGTTTCCGGACTAGGCATAGAGGTAGCCCTATGTACAGCGCATTGCAGAAGTCGAGCTTCAAAGTTACCAGCGCGTGCACCACCATCTTTAGGTCTTCCAACTCTAGGAAGGGGCGCAGCTGGCGTATCAGCCGAAGCTGATAGTAGGCACTCCTGGCCGTCGCATCTATCTGGGCTGTCATTTGGAGTGACGGATCCAGGAGCACCCCCAAGCTGCGAACGCAGTCTTTCAGGGGGAGTGTAACCCCATCCAGAACCGGTTGACACACCTCCAAACCCAGGTTGCGGCCTTTGACAGCAAGCACCTCCATCTTGTCTGGATTCAGCTTCAGTTTGTTTTTCCTCATCCAGCCCGTTACCGCCTCCAAGCATTCATTCAGAGGAGACACACTATCCTTAGCTGGCGCTGTTATCGAAGGCATAGAGAAATATATTTGGGTGTTATCAGCATACTGATAGCACCCCGCCCCATGCCTCCGGATGATCTCTCCCAACGGTTTCATATAAATGTTAAACAGCATTGGGGAAAGGATGGCACCTTGCGGTACGCCACACAGCAGCTCCTTCTTTGCAGAGCAGCTATCCCCAAGCATCACCATCTGGAACCTGCCCGAGAGGTAGGACCGGAACCACTGAAGCACAGTGCCCCCTATTCCCAATCCCCTCAGGCGTTCCAGAAGGATACCATGGTCGATGGTATCGAAAGCCGCTGAGAGGTCCAGAAGTACCAACAGGGACACACTCCCCCTGTCAATACTAAGGCGTAGATCATCCACTAAGGCGACCATAGCAGTCTCAACTCCGTATCCCGCCCTGAAGCCAGTTTGAAATGGGTCTAGAAAATCAGTGTCATCCAAAACTACTTGGAGTTGAAAGGCAACCGCCCTCTCGATCACCTTGCCCAAGAATGGAAGGTTTGATACCGGTCTGTAGTTATTAAAGTCCAGGGGATCCAGGGAGGGCTACTTTAGAAGCAGCCGTACCACCGCTTCTTTTAAACATGATGGGAAAGTCCCCTCCCTGAGAGATGCATTAATAATATATTGTAATTGCAATCTAACCGCATCTCCTCCCTGGACGACCAGCCATGAAGGACAGGGATCGAGAGGGCAAGTCGTCGTCCTCACTCGTCCAAGCAGCTTGTCCACGTCCTCGGTACTCACCAACTGAAACTGATCCAGTGTAATTCTACTCGCGGAGTCGTCAGCCTCTGCTATAACGACGGCATCTAAGTCGGCTCTTATCCGAGAGATTTTATTTGTGAAATGATCGTTAAAGGCATCACAGCGAACTGCCGAAGGCTCTAAAATCGGATTCAGGGGGGAAGGTGCCCGAGTTAGACCCCTCACCACCCTGAACAGTTCCGCTGGACGCAAATTCGCAGACGCAATGCGCGCAGAGAAGAAAGCTTTCTTTGCTGCACGTATTGCCACCCCATAGGAACGAATATGTTCTCTATGCCGTGTCTTGTCGGATAGAAGTCGAGTTTTCCGCCATCGGCGCTCCAGTCGTTGTCCTTTCCACTTCAACTCCCTGAGGTCTTCCGTATACCAGGGCGCCCTGTTAGAAGCGGGTCGGAGAGGACGTTTGGGGGCGATCGTGTCGATAGCCCTAGTTAGGTCTTGATTCCATCTATCGACCAGGGCTACTACAGGATCATCGACAATACCAGCTATAAAACCCTCCAAGGCTTTCTGAAATCCAGAAGGATCCATCAGCCTTCGAGGGCGGACCATCTTAATAGGTCCACCACCCCTGCAGGGGCGGGTAGTAGCCGTGATACTAACCCTAACCAGAAAATGGTCTGTCCATGACAACACGGAGGTATTCGTTACCTCCGCCCACAGATCCCTCTGTTCAGAACAGAAAACAGCATCGAGGGTATGACCCGCTGAATGTGTGGGTCCAGAGACCAATTGGGATAGGCCCATGGTTGTCATGGATGCCATGAACTCCCGAGCTCCACCTGACAAACCAGTCTCGAATGGGATGTTGAAGTCGCCCAGGACCAAAAGCCTGGGCGAATCCAACACCAGCTCTGAGACCAGTTCCGTGAGCTCGGCCAGGGAGTCTGATAGGCAGCGGGGTGGCCGGTACACTAACAGAATCCCTAGTCTATCCCTGGTCTTCAGACTCAGGTATACACACTCGATGTGATTCAGTTCACGAACAGGAAGTCTGGTCAGGTTAAGATTATCCCTATAGACCACAGCTACTCCGCCCCCCCGCCCACTTTCCCTCACCTGCTCACTAACACAGTACCCAGCTGGGAGGGCCTGCGCCCATGTCGGTCCACTGTCATCTCCCAGCCAGGTCTCTGTGAAGCATGCCAGGTCAGCCTCCTCATCTGAGAGAAGGTCATGGATGATATGTGTTTTATTTTTAACTGACCTGGCATTACATAGGAGCAAGGAGAGGTTCTGTGGGTGGCCTGGTTTGTTCTCCAAGTTCCCTGGGTTAGCAGAGCAATCGGAAGGTAAGATGGGTGTGAGATATCCATCTCTCCTTCCCCTGTAACGACACATTGCTCTGCCAACACCATATCTCCCTTTGCCCTGCACAACACAAATTGCCGCTCCCCTACACATTGTGGTCAGCTGGAAGGATGGGGTGCAGGTGGCTCTCCTCTCTTAGCGCTCTTCATCCACGGCGGCAGTTTTGGTCCAACGGCTTCGTTCCCACCCTTCGGCTCGCACCCACAGGCTCGCGCCTTCAGCAGCCTGAAGGCTGAAATACCTGTGGAGATGGGCGGGGCAAGCAAACACTCCTCAGGCTCAGCCAGCAGCACAGCACTCCCAGCCAACGACCACCCTTCCCCTCAGTCCTCAGCAGTCGAATATTAAATATAAATGTATATTGGCTCCCTCTCAATGGAACTCTCTGACTGTTGATGTCAGGAAGGCATTTTTATAGTCATAATTTGATTTTAAAGATTTTAATTCTGTGTTTTAATTATTTCCCCCTTTTTTATTGTTCACTGCTCAGGAATTTTATTGGATGTCAAGTGGTATAAAAATCTTGTAAATAAACTAAATTTAACAATTCAGACAGGAATTCTTGATCTCTTTTCTACGGATGCTTTTGAGTGAAGAAACCCAAGCTTTGCTTCTCTATCCATGACAATAAGCCACTAAAATGGATTTTGCAGCATTTGAAGCCATTCATCAGAGTTCGCATTTTGAATGCATTAAACATTGAATTTTTAAAGTTCCATTTTAGCCTGAACATTCTGGAGCTGGCCAAAATGGCTAGAAATCCTTGGAGCTTTCTTTGGCTTACTTGCTCTAAACTATCTAAATAGCACATCTTGATCACTGCTGTTTTCTTTTATGCTTCATAACCTATGGATTGATTAATGGGTTAATTGTGCATGAAGGATCTTGCGCTAAGACAGGAGATTGGTCTTGAAGACCCCTTCCAGCTATATAATTGAGCATCAGACTAAATTTTTTCCAATGTTGCATCTGGACCCAAGATGAGAAATTCTCAGGTTGGAACAGTGTTGTTCAAACTATGTTCCAGGGAATGCTGGGGTTACTTGTAAGCATGTCAGATGTTTCTCAGTGGGAAGAGTCTTATCCAATCAAACTTTTTGAGGCAAATACAGAGGTTTCTGCTTGTGTTGTCAAGGAAATTACACAGGCCGATGTCTTTTTGGTCTTTATTTAGATTCTGAATGTTCAGGAGAATTGCCTGCTGCAACAACACAGATGATTCTGCCTGACAACAAATAAGAAAAGCTATATATGTGTAGGTATCTGCTTATCAGTGTGCTTATTGCGCAGGTGTGAGTATTTCAGAACAAAAGCTTGTTGCTATCATAGGCAGACGTAAGCATGTTCCCTGTAGAGAATAATCTAATCCATTAGATGGAAACTGTGTACAACATTGGTTCAGTGATTTCAACAGTGTGAAACTGCCAAGGAATTCCAGGCAAAAAAAAAGAAACGTTTGATAAGATTCGGGATATTTGTGCAGAGGATTCTGCATGCACCTATAAGAAATGTGTGTGTGTATATGTGTGTAATTAAATTTGAATACTGGGTATCTATAGATCTTTCACTATGTCATACGGAACCTACCTGTTTGCATGATTTAACTTTACACTGACTGGGTTCAGATAGGCTGTCCAGATGGCCCGGGTTTTCCCGGTCCTAACCTGGAAACCTAGGCCGATCCGGGGCAACCGGGGGGCAGCGGGGGAAAACCTGGGGGCGGGGGGTCACGCGGTGCTGGTGGGAGGCGGGCAGCGCGAGGCACTTACCTGCTGGGGCATCCGCTTCCCTCGGTGCTCGGAATCTACTGAGAAACAGGCTTCGCGGCCTGTCCCTCAGTAGCGCGCCGGGTGATGACGTCATCACCCGGCGCGTACTGAGAGACAGGCCAGGAAGCCTGTTTCTCAGTAGATTCTGAGCACCGGAGGGAAGCGGACGCCCAGGTAAGGAGCGTGGGGCGGCGCGGCGCAGCGCAGGGGGGGGGCGGTGCGGGCGCGCGGTAGTGGGGTTGTTTTGGGTGGGTGGGGCAGGGGGGTGTCCGGGATTTTGATTACCATAATCTGGTCAACCTAGGTTCAGACAACACGATAACCAATGGTGGTTTAAATAGTTGACAGTTGGTTATTTAACCTACTGTGGGTTATTGTGTTATGCGGCAGGAGTTTTTGAACCAACTGTTGGTTATTTGGCCAAAATAACCAATGCAAATAACCAACATGGTGCAGAGTTGGGCTCAAAATCCGGAAAATTAGCCCCCTCCCGAAAGGCTGGTTTCACCCACTTCCAGTTTCGGCCTTCTGAGGCCTGCTGAAGCCAGCTCTGGGGTCTTAGAGGGCGGTCGCCATGCAACCGCTCTCTAGCAACCCAGACCTGGCTTCAGCAGGCCTGTTTCGCCCACTTCCGGTTTCGGCCTTCCGAGGCCTGCTGAAGCCAGCTCTGGGGGCTTAGAGGGTGGTCGCCATGGTGACTGCTCTCTAGCAACCCGGACCTGACTTCAGCAGGCCTCAGAAAGCCCGTTTCGCCCACTTCTGGTTTTGGCCTTCTGAGGCCTACTGTTAGAGGCCAGCTCCTCCCTCACTCCAACTGGCCCTTGTTCTTGGTCGGTACGACCGTGCCAGCCAATAAAAGCCCCAGATTGGCTCATGAAGAGCCTGAACCGACGGAGGCCTGCACTTCCTGGAAGCGATCACAGGCAGTCTGGGAGTAGTCTTTTTCAGCAAGGTGATGGAAACACAGTATGTTCCTCTATTTTTATTCCCCCTTGTTCATGGTCTTCTTGAAAATTGCCTTATGGTTTTTCCTCCCCCTTTTAGACGAAATGCTCCAAACTTGCTTTGATCGATTACTTAATGTTTTTTTACATCAGGATTCCCTCCTTTCCCTGTAGATTTATAAGAAATTACTGCCTCACCAAAGCTTCATATACTTCCCAAAATAAACATCATGGCAACAGAGAGACACACCTGGTCCCATATATCAGGTAGAGAGGGAGCAGGTGCAGGGAGTTGACTTTACCCTTCTCTGCCAGAAAAAAATACCTATAAGAATTTTTAAACTAAGATCTGGTGCCTGTGTTTTGTTTTTCCTCTCCTCCCTCTCAATCCCTTTTCCTTTTGTGTTATGTCTTTTAGATAGTAAGCCTAAGAGCAGGAACTGTTTTATTATTAATCTTTGTAAGCTGCTCTGGGAGACTTTTTTGGCTGAAGACCAAGGTAAAAATATTGTAAATAAATGTATCTAACAAGCAGAACTTATACTATTCCTTCTGTTAGCATGTTTTAAGGCTGCAGTAGTAAGCATGCATACTTAAATGTAAGCTCTATCAATTTCAGTGGAGCTTCAAACCAAACTTGTTCAGGTTCAGTGGCTAAAACAGGTGTCCTGCAGCTTAAAATGACATTCTAGTCAGAACAGACATTAGCCAAAATTGTTTCTCAAAAGTTGTAAAAATTTAATTGCCTTTCAAAGTACTAGACAGGTTTAAGGATTTTTTTTGCCACTTTCAGACACTCGCAGCCTGCGTTTTTAAAATGATCAAAAATACCCCCCTCTCTCTCTCCCCTCCCCCCAATTTTAAAATCCTGGCAATATAAAAATAAATGCAGTTCATTGTGTAATTTATTGGCAAAATACATTAAAATGATTATCTTTGGTTTGTTGCTTTTCCTCTCTAGTTTAACAGAGTTGCACACAAAAGTCCAGTTCCCTTCCCTGCTCCCTTCAAATGAGTTTCTTTACCACCAGTTTGCATTTGCTTGTATTTAACACTTTTTATGTTCCATTAGGTTTGTGTTGATGCAAAAAGGCCAGGGAAGTGCAGACGGGTCCCATATTTCTCACCTCTGTGTTAAGAACTTGATCAGGCAAATTCCCTCTCCTCTCCATCCCGTCCATTTTTCTCCCCACACCCAACTTGACACAGTGACATCCCTTCTTGTTAGACCATTGTGGTCAGAGGCTGGTTTTTTAAACATTTTTAATATACATTTTCAAATGTTTACATTTCTGCTTACATAAGGAGTCCCCTCCCCAAGTATGTAGAAAACACTGCCATTTGGGGGTGACTCTGCTATCAGCTATCTACATTATATATAGGCTGCCTAGGGCCCCCTCTACAAGGATGCGCTTTTGCGCCCGGTTGTGCGATTATGCGCATTATCGCAGACGCGCATTTACTCCTAATCCCTCTGCATGGGAGGCGGCGAGAGGTGGCGAAGCGCATTAATAGATGTCCAAAAAGCGCTTTACAAGAAGTTAATGCGCATAATCGCTTGTTCACACGGGGAAAATGCGCTTTAACGGCCGGAGCAAAATAAAACTCGCGATTTAACGCGCATTCGAAAATGCGCATTATCGGGGAGATAATGCGCCTCTACGCCCGATTTGCGCTCCGTTCTTGTAGAGGTAAAATTTTTAAAGAACCTTCAAAGCGCATTAAACCTCTCTTGTAGAGGCACCCTAGAACAAAATGTGCTCTAGATAGTTAACAAAATAAAAATAACTAGTAAAAAGCAAGAGCAATGCAATAAAAATACAATACGATAAAATGCAGCATTTAAACATCTTCCTGTCCCAGTATTTTTTCTAAAGTAAGTGGGTAACATCCAAAATAAGCCCTATTTAGTATAGAGCAATTAAAATGAATGGGACTTTTCCTAAGTTTCATTCATTTCAGTGGCTTTAATCTAAGTAGGGTTTATGGTGAGTGTTACCCGTTGTCCTTAAAATGCTCAGGGAATTAGCAGAGAGGAAACACCGGCATCTGTTCTTTAATGTGCTACCTCCAGTATCAGAGGCACTAAGCCTATGTTCTCCTATTACTGGGGAACATGGGCAGGAAGGTTTTGTTGCACTCCTGTCCTGTTTATGGGCTTCCAATAT
Organism: Anniella stebbinsi; assembly: GCA_029215795.1. Lineage (NCBI taxonomy): Eukaryota > Metazoa > Chordata > Lepidosauria > Squamata > Anniellidae > Anniella > Anniella stebbinsi. The sequence goes on along the minus strand of JARDYH010000004.1, from coordinate 125,778,233 downwards.
GCATCTGGTTGGCGACTGTGTGAACAGAATGCTGGACTAGATGGACCCTTGGTCTGATCCAGCATGACACTTCTTATGTTCTTCTGCATAATTCTGTTTGGGCCATTTTTTCCCACCCCACCCTATGCGCGCATGAAATTAATTGCTCAACAATTCCAAAGGGTTCTATCCTTAAAAGCAGCCTAAAAATAATTTAAAATAAAAATAAATTTTAAAAGGAGAGGAAGGGCAGGTGGATGTGGGGGAGCATAGCACTTAATTAACCTACTAGGGATGGAAAACCTACAGAAGGATACCAGTAACTTGGGGTCTGAGAGTACACCCAGTGAGTTCACCAAAGTGCCTTGAGATATTGAAGCTACAATTGTGCTTACCAGTCCACATAATGGGCAGGGACTGCTTGGAGAAGCTCACAGCCTTTACTACCTGTAATTATGTGCTGGACATGGGAAGGTTGCCAGCTGCCTGGTGATCAAAAGAGTTTAATGTGAAATGGGGTGTGTGTGAGGGATCAATCTTCTGTTTTAGCCCCTTTTTCTTCATTACTTTGCAGTGCATACATAGTTCTAAGGCTACAATCCTATACACATTCCTGGGAGTAAGTCCCATTGAATTCACTGGGTTTTACTTGAAAGTAGCCATGTATAGAATTGCACTGTAAATTTCTATAAAGCTCTCCCTCACTGTATTGCTGCCTCCATATGTACATGGGAGGGGAGATGGTTTCTCCCCCTACAATACAATTACCTAGAAAACAACAATACATTATGATATCCTACAGCTGCTGCCTCTTTCTGGGAACAAGAGAGAATTTTTATCTTGTGCAGTAAGTCCCCCTCTTTCTTGTTGCAGCAAGGAGCTTTAAACTGTTAAAGAAAGGGGAGGGGGGAAATTAGCAGAGCCCTTGGCTACCTTACCAGTGGTGGAGTAGGGCAGGACCTTGCAGCCAAAGTTCGGGGGCCCACAGAAAGGAGCAGATAATGGGAAAGTGTCAAACAGGTTTCAGCACAGTGCTGGCAGGAGAATGCAGGGGGGCAGATCAGGGCTGAAAATGCTTGCCACAGCATCTTTTATTTTTTTCTTATTAAAACAAAACCAAACATCTTATGGCCAGGGGGCAGCAATGTGGATGATTACAGATGCACACTGTATTATTTTTTACTTTCAAACTATATTGCCCTTTTCTACAACAAAATTGTGCTTAGTCCCATGGAAATATAAGACATTTTGTTTCAGACGGCTTGTGGCCTGGCTATTGTTTGACTTTTATATTTTGGGGCTTCCCTCTAGATGTTGGGGTCCCCCCATCTGCCCCAGGAAGGGCTGGTAGGTGCTTTTTATTGTTTGCTGGTGTTTAATTGTTATATTGTTTGATTGTGTTTCAGTACTGCTGCTTTAGGCACTTTGTAGTACTTTGTTAAAGTGGAAAGTGCAGGGTACAAAAGTTAAAGTTAATGAATGAAAGTGAGGAACCTAAGAATACAAGTGGGGTAAAACTGATAAATTTCATCAGGCATGTATTATGGGGGTATATTGATTTGTTTATTTATTACCTTCTTTGTATTATAAAATAATCCCAAATTAGGGTACAAACAATAAAACACACTAAAATAAAACACAATAAAACACAAGAGATTCTCAGTCTGATTGCATATAACGAGAAGCTATGGTGCCCCCCTCTCGCCTCCATGCTCTGAATATGCTGGCAGGGGTTGACAGGGTTAGCCTGGGGGGCCGGACATGTTGGTGGGCACGCCCCCTGCAGGGTGGCCGTATTGTCCTTTTTTTTGGTTTCCAAAATATGGTCACCCTACACAAAGCAAGAGCAGCCAAAGTGGTAGTTACTGCTGTACTCCAGCCAGCAGGATAGATTTTTGGCAGCAGTGACTGATGGGATATTAGCAGGAGGACAGAGGGAGTAGAAAAGGTGGGGAATGAGTGAGTCAATTCAGCATGGACTAATAGTCAACTCAAGGCTGATCCTAATCCCCACCATGGTTGATTATTATCATGTTGTGTGGGGAGTACCTCCTAGATAAACAACTGTCAAGTTTATTATTACCCCACCATTGACTATCGTGTTGTCTGAATGCAGCCACTATCAAAGGTGGCAAATTTAAAACCGAACAAAGAAAATGGGTGTTCTACAAATAAGGGGATTTGGAGGGTGTGCAAATCTGATACAACTAGTAGTACACCTAGCAAACAAATAGTACACCTAGCAAATAAAGAAGTATAGCTGGAAAGTATGCAGAAAGGCCAGAAAGAAAGCAAATGCAACAGCAAAGAACAAACAAACAAGCTCAGAACTTATAAAACATGGAAAATGCTTGAAATAAAATTGTAGACAGGATCTGCAGAATCTGATCTTGGAGTTGTCTGGTTTCATGGTCTGTCTTGAAGACAAACTTGGAAACAGTGGATAAAATATGGAAAGAAGGTTCTGTATGCCTGGCCAGGAAGGACTTTCACCAAGCATCCTAAGGAAAAGTGACCCATGTGATGTCTCCACTCCCCCTGAAGTGTTTTGCATTGCATTTCTTCCAGCATCTTGACCATTTAGTTTAGATTTGCCTGGATGAAAATGCAGCCTCTAATGAAGGGCTCATCCTTGCAATCAGCAGACCGTGTGTGTGTGTGTGTGTGTGTGTGTGTGTGTGTGTAGCTGAAGTCAGGCTCATAGCTAGATTCTGTTTCTTTGGAGTCAATTCTGTTTCTTTGGAGTCATTGACAGTGTGAGCTGGCACTTCCATGTGGGGGCTGTATATACGACACTGCAATTTGTGTGACCATAGCAGCTTCAAAAGTGCTACTTGATCACATAAATCCTAGTAGCTATGCATACAGCTCCTATATGGAAGGCCTAAAAGAGCACTGTCTATCAGAACTCTATTCTGCCATCCAGCCTGCTCTCCTGATGTGTTCTTTTTTCAGATCAATGTTATGAATAGCGTCAGCAGCAATGAAGATATAAAACCTCTTCCAGGCCTGCAAGGGATGGGAGCCATGAATTACGCATCCACAAGCCCAGGATCCATGACCAAGCACATCTGTGCAATTTGTGGGGACAGGTCGTCAGGTACCAAATCCCACCTTTTTACTCTTGACTTGTGAAGACGCCTGGCCAGGCAGTATTAATATAAGCTTACGAAACAATATTGTGACCCTGCCCCCATAAGATTCTTCTGTCTGTATAGTGCTTTCAGTGCGCAGAGAGAACATTGAACAGTCTGAGCACAATTATTCTTTCTGGAATCAGGAATTACTGTGGATATTCAAGAATCACAAAAGTTTATTTTTCATGATTATGGGGCTGCTACATAAGACATATATAAGCACTGTTTTGCAAAAGGCTGGATGCTCAGTGGTGTGACTTCCGTTGTCTCCTTCATGGCCACATGCCCTTCTTTCATCACTTCCAACTCCTCTCAGGTCTTCTACCCAAAGACCAAACTTTGCAAACATGTGAATATTGAGCTATGCTTAGTGAATATCAAAATGCAAAGGTAGCCCTGTTGACCATAAGAAAAACTCCAAAATCCACGTTTTTGTAATACCTTTATTAGGATGGTTACAAGAGTGCTCTGTTGGCCCTGGTGATGCTGGGAAGAAGAAAGGACATAGTGAGCATCTATGCATAGAATTTGCAGGGGGGGGGTTGCATTATTTTATGTATGGAACAGGAGTTATCTTAGTGCAGAATTTGTTTGGGCATGATCCTGTGGGAAGTTGTCCTGTGGAAGACCCATTGGAACAAATGACAGCTGAGCAAGAGAACTGCAGTACTGATCCCATTCATTTCAGTGAGATTGCACATTTTGTGGCCTTTTAAAAATGCAGACTATGACCACCTTTGCTTGTTGTAATCTCTGCCTTTAGCTTCTGTGAATGTGGGCCAAACTGGATTTGACACATCAGGCATGTAACTTGTCTCACAACAGTATTATTATTATTATTATTATTATTATTATTATTATTATTATTGCTACAGGGGGCTCTGAATTTGATTGAAGAAGCAGCAGGTGGGAGGGAGGGAGCACTTAACTCTTTCACCACAGCTATTTGTCCACTAAAGATTTTCTCCCCAAGCTGTCCATGATCCATACTTTTTCCCCACAGATGGGAAGACAGCTTTGGGTGGCGGGCCATCTCTAATTGGAAAATGTCCTGGGGCAAAAGACAAAATACTCCCTTCCTCCTGCCAGCTGTTCTCTGTTTTGGTTAAATTTCAGCTATATACAAGTAAACAACACACACTTTGGGGTTTTTTATATTAAAGGGAAATCACGTTTGCTTGCTGTCCTGCTTCTCTTCCACGATTGTAATTGAAGGGACAGCAATTAATTGGGTCTGGCTGGCGAAGGGATGAGAACAAATAGACACAGAGGCATAGCTGGGATAATAAATTTCCCACAACTTTTATTGACTCACTTGAATAGGCTTGGTGACGGCATAGGGTGTGGATCCTGTAATCGGCCAGCCCGCCTGCTGACCGATTCCTCTGGTCTGCATGCCAGGAACACTGGTGGTGTTTGGAAGGGCCAGGGGCACACCACAGTGCAGATCACTAATGTGAACCCCTTGCCACCACCATGGACATAGCCAGCTTGCAGCCCCCATGCTGGTCTGGTCTTAGCGCCACGTCCCTGAGATCCCTTCCGGGAATCCTCACCGTGGGGGAGCAGGGAGCCCAATCCTGCTCCCCCTCACCAATGGATCCAACCCAATGCCTGTCATGCCACAAGAGGTGGGTAGGGTTGTCCCTAACAAAACCTGCCTCGCTGCCACACCTATTCAGGTTGCAGCCAATTCATGATACCGCCGGTTGTCTTCCAACCACAAGGGCTTACTCAAGGCACCACATGGCCTTATTCATCTTCCATCTGGTAACCTCGACTGTCCCAGGCTTGGGCCATCTCCAAACATGTTTCTCAGGAGACAAGGGCCTGCACAAGGGCCCACATGGCTTTATTCATCTTCCATCTGGCCAGCTTGACTGTTTGGGTCTTTGGTCAAGTGTCTCTCAGAAACTCAGTCCAAGATCCATCCCTTAAAGAAGGGCTGTTGTTCTACCCAGCATATGATGCTGTGCCTGAAAATCCATATTGAAGAGGTATTTCTTGCCTGCAGTTAAAAAAAGTTGAAATTAGTGCTCAGAGGCCCTTTTTAGGCTGGTGTATGATCTGTTGGTGGATGATATCCGACAGCCAATTTTTATTTATTTTTATATCCATTTATGTATTTATTCCGCCAGCATGCCTTCGGCTGTAGTTGTGGCAGACCTAATCCTGAATTAATATGAGCAGAGAGGCCCAAGGAGCTGATAGCAACCCATTGTATGCTCAGCAACCATACTGCTAACATTCTCATGCCGCTTTTAGGAGGTGGTGTGGTCTTGAACTGTGACCATTAGACTCCTGCCTTCCTGCTCCCTCCCTCCTCACCCCCCCCAACCATGGCCACTGCCACTAGGACTTAACCGCTCACCTGCTGCCGCTGCATTGCTGCTGCCATCACTGCCCGTCACTATTGCTTTCGCAACCAGGAAATGCATCCTTCTCCTGAGAACCAGGCAGCAATTTCAAGATATTGCGGGGGCTCCATTTTCCCTTTACGGCCACCGTAGATTGCAGTCATAGATATGCTAAAACAGAGTCCCCACAATATCTTGAAATTGCAGCCTAGGTCTCAGGAGGACGATGCGTTTCCTGGTCATGGCAGTGAGGGTGGCAGCTATGCAGCGGTGGTGGCAATGTGGCGGTGGCAGCAGGTAAGTAGGGAGAGCGGGGAGAGGAAGTTGAGTCCAATGGACTCACAGCCAGCCATGTGCTGGCTTTCCTGGGATGGCAGGAGGAAGGGCCCAGTGCTACTCTGAAGTGGCTTGAGGCACCCCAAAGCCTCGGAACTGGTCTGCTTTGGCTTCAGGGTGCCTCAGGCCAACCTGGAACCGACTCAGAGCTGAGACGAGGCAGGCCGAATTAGCCTGCCTCGCCTCAGTTTCGGGGATTCGGCCTGAGGCTGTGCACAACCCTAATCACTACTATGCTGGCAAAATCTCCTGCCTTATATGTATATTTTCTGCACAAATACAATAGTACGGCAGCCCGAAACTGCCCAATTATGACAAAACAACACATTATGCTTTCCCCTAAAATCATATTAAACAAGACAAGTGAAGCGAAAGTATTGCAATTAGTTTTTGGAGAAGTTTGTGGTCAATGTCGGCATGGCAAGGGGAAGCCGACATTGTTCTGGTCAGGAAACCTAGACATGCCTACTCAGGAGTAAGAACCATAGAGTTGAATGGGGCCGAGTCCTGGCATGGGTGGTGGCAGCCTCGCTTACCTTATCCATGGGGTGTTTGGGTACCCTCTCTCCCTCCCCCTTCACAGTTGAGTGGAGCTCCACCCTCTCTTCTGTCAGCAAGTCCGCCCTTCGACACACACGTCTCCAACGAAAAAGAAGATGTTCCGATATAGTGCAAGGACAGCAATACCCCCCCCCCCCCCCACACACACAAAATACCTCTTGCTCTAATCTCCAAATTGGGCATAAGCTGACATGTGTTGCTGACTTGTTAGGAAAGCACTATGGAGTGTACAGTTGTGAAGGCTGCAAAGGCTTCTTCAAACGAACAATAAGGAAGGACCTCATCTACACTTGTCGGGATAACAAGGACTGCCTGATCGACAAGCGCCAGCGAAATCGTTGCCAGTATTGCCGCTATCAGAAATGCCTAGCAATGGGCATGAAGAGAGAAGGTATCTCTTTATAAGGGGAAGTGTGTGTGTGTGTGTGTGTGTCTATGTATATATAGATGGATAGATAGATGTGTGTGTGTTTGTGTAATACGAAAGAGCTGGGACATGGGCTCTACAGGTGTGTTTGTGTGTGGGGTGTGTGTGTGTATACACACACCCCACACACATTATTTCTTTCTTTCATTTCTATATAGATGGAGCTCTCTGGGCACCATCTGCCCCTTCCAGAAACAAAAGTTTTCGCTTGTTGGGGTGCTTCCCCTGGAAGGGATATATCTCAGGAACTGCCCAAAGAGCCCCAGTTATTGGGGAGTATAGAAATGTAATAAATAAATAAACAAAACACTTTGTGAGAAAAGGACTTCAAGTAGCTAGCTGCTGATTTGCACGGGGAAATCATGAACTTTGCAGAGGTATTGGCATTGATAGTGATAAACATATTTAGATTTATGTTGGACTTTCTTGAAGTGTTCATAAATATACTTATTTCAGGCCTTATAAAGACTGGGGAGGACCTGAGGCTGAGAGGGAGGCACACCTGGTGAATTCATAGCTGAACTGAGATTTGAGGAGAGGGCTTCCCTCTCATGTTCTCCACTAGTATGCGATAACAGCTCCTATAGCTGTGGAAGCAATTTTAGAATCAGAATAGTTCCAGCCCCCACCTCAGAAGTTGATGTAAATATTAGAATATTTAGTGGATGGATTTGTGTGTTTAAATTACTTTTAGGGAACGGGGCGACAGAAATCACAGGGTCCAGAAATCACAGAGTCCATAGTCAGAGCTGTATGTGCGTGCCATGATTCCTTGGGAACCTACAACAGGCATAAAGTGCAACATTGGACAGAGAATTCAGCGTCCTGAGAATCATGGCTTTCACTTTAAAATACTAAAGCGAGTTCATAAAACTTGTGGCTGTGAAGATATGCTTGAAAGTCTGTGGGCAACACCTGCAGAAATCTCACAAGCGCTGTATGTGTGTGCACACGCATCCATGCACACACTAAATACCCCCCCTCCCCCCAGTAGCTGAGATAGGTTCTCAGTGCCATCTGTAGCTCCTTCCCCTCTACCACGGCTAGCAAACAAGTATAAATTATGCAAAATAAGCAAGCTGATGCAAATGTGCTGAATTTACATAACTGCTACATGTTGCAGAAATCTGCTTTTCTTACTGCAATCTTGTCTTACATATACATTTAATGCAAAGCTCGCACCTGCCCCATTCAGACGACACCATTAACCATGCCATTAACCCTTTTGTGGTTAGGGCAGCATGGTTAAGGGTGTCGTTCTGAACACTCGTTTTCCCTAACCATCTGCCCTGTTAACCACACTGTGGTTAGGCTCACTAACCACATTGTGCAACATGGTTAGCGGCACTAACCATGTTAAAAGTGTTGTCTGACACGTGTCTGTGGTTAGGGGGGTGTGGTTAAGGGGTTAAGACACAGAGCTTCCAGTACAGAGTGGCCTAACAAGGCGGGGCTGCTCTAACCAGCAGGCTCTATGGCTGCTCTGGACTGCCAATTGATACGCTCACTGTGGCTGCCATTTCGTGCTGTCGCATTAGTGTTTTGGAGTGATTTTTGCTCCTTTTAGTGGAGCGTGCTTACAGGAGAGCTGTTTAAATCCCCGCTTGCAATTTTCCCCATACGAAGCATCCATTTCTCCTACCTCGTTGAAGCGCCATTACACCTCTCAGGTTCTGATTACTGTGGTGGCGCTGCCTGATGGCGCGGCTAGTGTGGCCGTCACGGAAGGCTTATGCCTCCCCTGTGATGTCCATAGAAGTATAGCAGGCATGGCGATGCAGAAAGAAAAGGAACCGTTCACTAAACGGGGCAATGAGTGTATGTAATTGCTGATTTCATTGGTGCCTGCACTAAATTGACGGCTGTAACTGCCAAGGCTCCTAGCAGTAGGGCTGCTGGGATACAGGGTGGATCACTTGGAGGAATCAGGTGCTCCACTAACCACTTTGTGGTTAGCATGTGGTTAAGGAAAATTTAACCACAAAAGGGTTAACAGGGTTAATACGCAAAATGGAGGGGAAGAGGCGAGATGGGTACAGGAGAGGGACAACATGATGTGAGTCCCGCGCTGCAAAACCAGATACCAGACGTGGCGAGAGTGCATTAAACTGCTGGTGTGTTGGAGCTCCTAGTCTAATTAGTGGCAATAGGAGGATGTATTCTGGAGCACAGAGGTAAAATGCCAAAAATGCTGGGTCGGGGCAAACCTTGTGGGTTTTTTGTGTACACAGCGGTTCAGGAGGAGAGGCAGAGAAGCAGAGAGCGGAGTGAGAATGAAGCAGAGCTTACGAGCAGCAGCGGAGGCAGCAATGAAGACATGCCAGTGGAGAGGATTTTAGAAGCGGAAATGGCTGTTGAACCCAAAACTGAATCTTATGGTGATGTGAGTGCTGACAACTCGGTAGGTGGCGGCTTGGGTCTGTGGCCTTGCAATTTGATGAGAATGTTGCATAAACATGCGTGCGCGCACACACATAGACGCTGGTGTGTGCCCCCAAATAGAATCAGGGCCCAGGTGGCCGCTTTCCCTTCCGCTTAAAAGTGGTCTGCTTAAGAAGGGTGTTTAGTGCAGCACGTAGTCAGAGCAGCCTGGTTCTGCTCACAAGAGGCACAGCCCACGCAGGGAGCTTTAACTTAGGGTGACCAGATAAAATCCAGGTCAGGGCTCATGTAACTTTAACAGTTGTAGAGAAAAGGGAATTTCAGCCAGGGTCATTTCTATGCAATTAGTTCCTGGTGAAATTCCCTCTTCATCACAACAGTTAAAGGTGCAGGGGCCCTGCCTTCTTTTGTATATGGTCACTCTAGTATAGTGCCTGCACCTTTAACTGTTGTGATGGAGAGGGAATATCACCAGGAACTAATTGCATACAAATGACCCTGGCTGAAATTCCCTTTTCTCTACAACTGTTAAAGTTACATGAGCCCTGACCTGGATTTTATCTGGTCACCCTACTTTAACTTGCAGTACCATATCTGTCCTCAGTGGCAGAGGTTGCCTGCGGACCTTATATTGGGTTTAATAGAGCTGCTTTCTAAACAGATCCACAGCATTTGAAGCATTGTGCTGCACACTGGTTTGATTCAGGCTGAACAGAGCAGGCGCCTGTACGTGTAAGTGCCTCTTGTATTTTTCAGAGTCAATAAGTAAGGGTGCAAAGGGCCTGCTTTGGAATATGCATTGTAAACCCGTACATCTAAAGCAGAATCTCTTAACTCGTAGTATTGAGAACTTGGAGACAAATTATTTTTTTCTCTCTGCATAAAGTATATGAAAGGGGCATTGTTTCCTGCAGTATGGATATGAATCCAACTTTTATCTCCGATAAATCGTCTTTGAAAATTTCTGTTGTGCTTCAAAAGTCTGCAAAATCTCTATTTTACTAAAAGTAAAGCTGGGACAAAAGGCATTTTTGTACACCATTGGAAATTATACTTTTTATTGTATCACCTTTAACTGTTAGAAACTATGATCTATCCCCAGTTTTGGTTCAGCTTACTTTAACTTTCCTTGTTCTGCCTTTTTAGAAACCTCAGTAGCCAAGAGTTTTCCTCCTCAGGAGCTTTATTGGTATTGACCATCAGGGGAAGCATTCCTCTTTTTTGATATTGGTTTAGTAGTGATGATCCAAGGAAAGCTAGAGCCACTTGCCATATGGAGAGATTTCACTGGTGTTGCTAGGAAGCTGGTACAGACTATTGTCTCCAAGATTCTGTTCCTGGAGAATGCCCCATCGGGACGCATGTCAATCCTGAATTTGGTGGCTATTTGTAATGGTGTTGATGTGAAACACTCACCTGCTGCTGGGGCTGAGAATGTGGATTTGTTTTCATGGGTCACACCATTTGTTGGTAATTGTAATAAACCTGGCAAAAATCATCTCAGTCGAATAATTCTTACCTGGAGAAATGACAAGTTGGGCTCCAGTACTTGAGTTCTTTGGAAGAAGGTGGCTCTTAGCTGTCTCCCTTTGATAAGAGAAAGGTGAAGGTGCCTGCCTGCTATCAAGTGCAGTACTCTAAGTCCCAAAGGGATTCTAACAGCACCTTTGTGCAGATCTCCTATCTTTCTCCCCTTTTTTCTTTTTGGGGTGGTGGTGGTGGTGACTAATGCAGATGTTTCTGTTCTGTTCCCAGAGCTTGAGATATTCAGATAGTCACTGTGCTTTTGGCTGAAGCTGTTCTTGGATTGTGTGTTGTCCTTTGGTCTTAGCTCATGAACTCCCTAACTTCTCCCCCTGCCCTAAACAATGCCATAAAGGAGAACTCAATTATAAGCTCAGTTTAACTTCAGTCTCTGGCCTCCAGGGGCCCACTAAAGGGCCCTCTGCTGCAGCTACTACTGACAGCAAACACTGGCAATACTTGCAGATGTAAGGAAGTGGGGCGCAGCCTCTTAGGCAGCTGCCAGTATTGCAGCCGCCCTCTGGGCCCTGACTCCCCACCGCACCCCATGCCATCCAGATAGCCTGGTCCTTCAGTGAGAAGACTGGGAGGAGGAGGTTCAAAGTTCCTGAAGGAAAACTGGCCCCACTGATAGCCTTCCCCTGTGATGTACAGGCATGGGGATTGGGAGGGTACAGGTGTTCTAGGATTTTACCAGCTTTGTCTGGTTTATGAGTTGCAGCCTTTCTTTGGTAGAGACAGGTGCAGTGATCCCTGTTCTGATGAGCCCCAGGTTGGATATGTGTGGCTGCCTTTGAAAATAGTTTAGAGGCTCCAACTAGTGCAGAATTCAGCTGCTGGTCTGCTTGGGTGTAGGCCTATTACATCAGTTCTGAAGGAACAACATTGGCTGCCTCTTTGCTTCTGAAGGCGCAATCTTATGGGAGGTGCGCTGGCTACTCGTAAGCCACCGAACTCAGAGGTTTCGAATACCCTATGCAGAGTGGGAGATGCTAAACAGATGATTTGTGATTTGGCCCGTCTCGAGGAAGCTTCGGTTAGGGGGAGGGGAGAGGGCTGGGGGCAGCTGGGGATACCTCATAGCCTTATGACCCCAGTCTCCTCCTCTTTTCGCCCCCAGGAACACCTCCCTTTCCCCTCTCCTCACTAGCACGGTTCTCCTTGCACTGGCTTTGAGAGGCAGGGACGGGGCACAGGGAGCACAGTTTCCTGGCTCCTAGTTTGGAGCCATGTCCACCGACTCAGAACCAGGAAAACGAACAATCCTATGTACCCCCAGATGCTGTTTAGGGGTCAGGATAGCTCCCTCTAGCACTTAAATGGTTTGGGGCCCAGATACTGGAAGGAGCTTCTCCTCCCACATCAACCTGTCTGTGCATCAAGATGTTCGGAGACCATTCTGTGTATTCCATCTATAAAAGAAGTACATTTTTCATTGATAAAAGAGATCCCTCTCTGTGGTGGCACCCTGACTTTGGAATTCCTTCCTACAGGAAGTACACCTGGTACCAACATTGCACCCTTTTCAGCACCAGGTTGAAACCTTTTTTATTTTCCTAGGCATTTTAAATTCAAAATTGTGTTTTTCAGCTGGTTGAAATATTTTCTATGCTTCTCAATTTTACTGTATTGAAGTTTAGGTTTTATGCCCTTCTTTTTGCATGGAATAATACCATGTATATGTCAGTGTGTGTGCTGCCCCTAGATCCCTTTTGGAATGAAATTTAAAAATAAATAAGCTAAATAAACAATAGAATGCACGCTTGCTTGGTATGGGTAAAGGCACAGCTGGCTTTGCCAGTGCACCATATGAACTGAGGTTGTGCTATAGAATACGCCCCAGAATCCTCTGCAACATGCAAGGGTTCTGTGGTGGGCTTTCATTTTTTCCTCAGTATATATGTCGAAGAAAATCGGTTCTGCATAAAATATAAGGTTTGGAAACCAATGCTATAGCTCTCCATACATTTTATGGGCAATTTGGAGACTTACTACCTAGGGACCATGTCTGCAGAAAAAAACAAGGTGGTGGTAGGTGCTGATTTTTCAGCTGACGTTCCCGTTTCTCCCTTAGACCAATGATCCTGTCACCAATATATGCCATGCAGCTGATAAGCAGCTTTTCACATTGGTGGAATGGGCCAAGCGGATTCCACACTTCTCAGACCTGACGCTGGAAGACCAAGTTATCCTCCTTCGAGCAGGTAATGGGGTCTTGGCCACTACACCTTGCCCCTGCCCTAATTGACTCAAATACTAACTTATAGAGGAGAAAGAAATAATCAGAGCCTTTGTGTTATGCAGCTTTTGCTGGTCTGTACCATGTCAGACTGTAGGTGACAGATTGCATGTTTAACTGCCTTCAATTTTTTTTTTTTTTAAAAGCTTATTCAAAATTGGAGGGGGGAATTGTGTGAAACACTTTACCCCGGTGAAAAATGCCTCCCCATTTTGACAATAGTTTGGAGGATGTCTGGCTGCAGAATGGAGAGAAAATGCTTGCCTATTTAAAGTGAGGGCAGGAAGCTTTGCCTTTACTCTGATTTGGCTTCATAATGTCATCAGGTAGCCAAACCTGAAGTGCTACATGGCCTTGTCAGAAGTCCTTTTCAGTGACCCTGTTCAGATGACATGCTAAACCACGGTGGTTAAGCATTATGAGGTAAACATTACGGCTTGGCATGTCATGTGAGCCATTCCTAACTATGGTGGCTGCATAATCACCATTTCAACATGCACACTAACCATTTGCTGCAAAAGGGTTAGCAGCTTAGTGTTTTGTCTGAACAGGCCCAGAGTGAGGGTAATGCTTCCTACCTTCACTCTGATTTGTCTTCAACAGATGGTCCCCATATTTTCTCTGGTCTTGGAGGCCAAGCAAAAACTTATAGTCACAAGACCCTCCCCTCCCCCAAAACACAGTGTAAGTTTATGATTGATTGATTGATTGATTGATTGCATTTCTAGACCGCCCAATAGCCGAAGCAATCCCCTGCTCCCCAAGCCCCAAGTTCACAGCTGGGTACGTGGGGGGTTGTTCTTGGAATAATGCTGCAGAGGAACAAGTCCCAACCTCCCTCTGCAGCTCAGCCCAGGAGGAGAGGGAAGGGGTTAAGATTACCCCTGCAGCTGCGCTGTGCACCTCTGAGCCGCAGCTCATCATCCCCATTCCTTTCTCCAGCTCCAAGGTTGGAAGGACGTGTGGGGCTTCTCATGCCTGCGAGAGGGTGGTGGGACAACTCACCACAGTGAACATTGTAGACTCCTAGGCGCTTTGATGTGTCACACAGCCAAGTCTCATTGACACCATCCATCATCAGGGGGGAGCAGCAGGTGGCCTGCCAAGAAGTGATCCCTCACTATTGGCTGTGCTGATTAGAGCTAATGGGAGCTGTAGGTCAAAAAGTGTGGAAGGCCACAAGTAGCCCAGCCCTGCTCTAAACAGACTGCTTGGCAGTGCCATGGACCAACCTGAATCTGGTTGCGCGTCCGTTTGCATGGTGCTGTGATGTCATCATAATGGACACAGGATCCCTGATTCGCAAGATCACAGAGAGCAAGCAAATATAACGACCTTTTGTTTCTTGTTCAAAAATGGCATTGAAGCAGCTGCTGAGAGAAGCAGTGAACAGGAGCAAATTGCTGCAAGAAGGTAAAGGGTTTGGGAGATGCTTTGGAGAGCAGGTTGGGTCCCCTGAAGCTTCCCTTTTTCCATGCCAAAAATGTTGGTCCCCTAAAACTTGTGCAGCCCTGGGCTTGCAAAATGAATATGCCAAGGGGAAAGGTTCTGTTTTACCCCTTCCCCTAATTCTGTAGGAACGGAGAGGGTTTTTTGCTTTGTACCAAGACACATTTAAACATGCAGTTCCCTGTCATCTTCAGCCTGAAATGGTATGGTCCAGCTACAAATACTGCTGATTCATTGCTACCCTCTGGGTCACATGTGCAAAGCAGAGATCATTGTAATAGCTGCCAGGAGCTGCGTTGTCTTAAGCTGCTGTTGTTTCTCTTTCTCGTCTGCCTCATCCCTGGTGGGTTCTTGTGTGCTGAAGAGCCAAAGAGAGGGAAAGAGCTCAGCTCCCCTGACAGCTGGGTCACATGCCCTGTTCACAAAGTTGTATTTGCAAAGATGTGTGTCACATACATGCGTGTGCGCTCTCTCTCTCTCTCATGTTATGGAGCCAGACAAATCTTAACATGGTCCTCTCATGTTCAGTAACTATGTCCCTTGTGCTACCCTATTTATGACAGGGGTTGCCAACTTTTTCTGACAATATTAATGTGCACTGAATGGCACGTGTTAGGAAGAAATTTAACGAGTGAACCTTTTCCTAGAATGGAGATGAAAGTGATGGATAAAGTAGCCCTGCTAAATTTCTGCCTATTGGACATTGATTAAAGATAACTCTAATTTTGATAATGGGACTCAATAGATTTTCTACTGGATTCAATGTGTGAGCTTTTTAAGAGAAAAACATCCATGGCATCTGTGCAACAAGGTAAACAATTCAAACCTGCATAACCCATCTCATCTCCAAGATAAATACTGATCTCACGTTCTCATCTCCTACTTCTTTGCCATTCTCCGAAGCTGACTTATTATTGCTTCCTAATTTCACCCCCCTCTTTCCTGTTATCATCTCCTCTTTTAAAGGAAAGTTTACAGTTCTGGCAACAGATTTCTCCAGTGCAAACATCTCGTATTACATTTGGTACCATTTTAATTTCTATTTATATCCTACCTTTCCTCCAAGGAGCCCACGTCAGTGTACACACAATCCTCCTCCTCCTCCTCTCTGTTTTATCCTCACAACAACAACCCTGTGAGGTAGGCTGGGCTGAGAGACAGTGACTGGCCCAAAGTCGCTCAGTAAGCTTCATGGCCAAGTGGGAACTAGAACCCGGATCTCCCGACTCCCAGTCCAGCCCTCTAATCACTACAACGCATTGGTTCAGTCCAGTTCTATTTCAAATATATAGTTCAAACTCACTGGGTTTGGACGATTGTGGGTGGTTAGGGTGGAGAAGCCATCATGGCTCCTACTCTTGCTCCTGTGCCCCCGTTCTTTACCTAATTACCTGCACTGCAGTGCAGGTTAGCATGTTGTCTGAACCCGGCACTCAATACAGCAGGGGTGGCTTTGTATCCACTCTACAACCCATGACATGAAGTAAGGGTTGTAGGGTGGATATGAAACCACCCCGGGTTTGGACAACATGCTAACCCATGCTGCAGCGCAGGTAATTATGTAAGCAGCTAGTGTGCGCACGGTACGTGCCGTGGCAGGGAGAGAATCCACAATGGCTTCTTTTCCCCCGTGCTGAGCTGAACAGGCTCACTGAGACACATCTATTTTGGAAAACCCATGCAACTGTACTGTGAGAGTAATTAGGAGAGAGGGATTTTGACTGTAAAAGAATTCTGTGTTGCTCAAAAACTTGCATACTTCAACACATGCATAAATCAGTCTAGTACAAATGAACAGTAAGACCTTTAAAGGAGCAAGTCCTTTTAAACTGTCCCCATGGACAATATATGTATCACATCCATCTTCTCTTTTAGGTTGGAATGAGCTGCTGATTGCCTCATTTTCCCATCGCTCTGTCTCCGTGCAGGATGGCATCCTCTTGGCTACTGGCTTACATGTGCACCGGAGCAGCGCACACAGTGCGGGGGTTGGCTCCATTTTTGACAGGCATGTTTTTCGTCTTTGTCCTGACATTTGAACTTGCCTAGAGAATGTTTGATTTAGGTCTCAGTGGAATAAAAACTCAGCTAGGAAAAATGCACTTTTGGAACACTGTGGGAATGAGGACCCTGTCTAGGAGGTAGTTAGCAGCAAAAAATAAAACAACAAAAAATGGGCAGGGCTGGTCTCTCTTAAAAGAGATTTATGTTTTCTAAAACAACCTTGGGGTTCATTTACCTGCATTTGTATAGCGTATGGCTTTTTCCAGTCAGCTGGTTTCTAGCACTAACAATAATTGCTCCTCTGCTGTAACGTACAAGCAGAATTAGCATTTTAGTGCTATAACATTCTTTCAGTTAAGTAATATTTTGCTAATACAGTAACATCCTTAAAAAAGCACAGTAGGAAAAGCATTTTAGCACTATTTATAACATCAGTTAAAAATAAATAAACAGTGAATGAAATGAAATAGTGAATATGTGCTGAGGTGTGATAGGTTCACCGACCTGATACGTTGCTCCCCGCATCGAAATCTGCTCTTCCTGTGGCCTGAGAAAAGATGGAAGAACCTCTTGGAAAATACAGGATGACGATGCCTGGATAATGGTGATATGTGCATGCCCTGTATAAAGGGAGTGAACAAAGCTTGGCAGTTCCACTCTGTCCGCCCAATCTGGAAGCACCCCAATCTCCATGAACGAATTCAGTGCCAGGCCTCGGCCCTTGATCTCTATTTCTCTCTGTATATAGGGTTCTTACTGAGCTGGTGTCCAAAATGAAAGACATGCAGATGGACAAATCTGAGCTGGGGTGCCTACGAGCCATTGTCCTCTTCAATCCAGGTAAACCCAGATGGCTGAGGAAGGCGGGCATCTTCATTTAGCAACTCTTAAGCCTCTTTGCCCAAGGCCATGTGGCCGGCTCTTTGGCTACCAGCTGTAACTATATAATATAAGTCTTCTGGGCAGCTGTGTGTCTTTCCAGAAGTCTCTCCCATTTGGATGGATACCTTTATCTTAGAATCATGGAATCGGAAGGAGCCTTTTAGGCCATCGAGTCCAAGGCCTTTATCACAGCTACCCAGTTTGCTTCTGCGGGTTCCCCCGCCGTTTCCTATGCTAGTGTAGCCTTTTGAATCACACGTGGTTGGTTTTGCTCCGATACCTTAGCTCAGCCCGCTGAACTTGCCTGAGGCCTTTATCACACTCACAGCGACTTTGATCCAATTCTTTCATATGAGGTCGTCCCCCTCGTGCTGCTCTCGAGTCTCCGAGTGCTCCGTTTCCCATTTCACTTTCGAAGTATCCGTGAACGGGGATTGTCCGTTTGCTCCCCTCCTCTGCAGGCTGAGCTGAGGAATTGGAGCAAAACCGACTACGTGTGATCGAAAGGTGTTTTGTCTAATCCCCCTCCCCTTGCGCAGGACGAAGGGCTGTCAGACATTAATTCAGAATCAGATTCTGAACTCCAACAGACGTCCCAGTCCATACCAGAAGGGGAGGATGTGGTTCCCATGGCCTCGTCCCCAGCGCTTATCTCTTCTGATGTAAATAACCCTCTGGCTGAGAAACAGCTCTCCTCTTCTGAAGGGGAGGGAGTAAGCAACCTCAGAGATGCCAATTCTGTAGGAAGGAAAAGCGTGCTACAGAAAGATTGGTGGCTCAGAAAAGGTTTGATTTGGATCCCTCTGAGAAGTGACACTCTCTTTCTCTTGAATGGATCAACTGTGTTGTTTGCATAGCTAAATTACGCCTTGGGGCAAAACGCTTTCTACTTTTTAAACTCCCTTCAGCTGAAGGAAGGGGTCATTTGCTAAATAAAAGATTTATTGCTTTCCTAAGAGACCTCTTCATTGACTTCAATGAATGCAAGGGGTTAGAGAGTCAGGACAAAAGGCTACACTTGCACAGGAAACAGAGGGGGAACATACAGGTAGATGTGATAAAGCCCTGAAACGTTCAGGGTTAAATCGAAGCAGAAACTAAAAATGGAGCACTCAGGGCGTGAGAACAGTGCGAGGGGGATGACATCATGCGAGTCCCTCGCTGAAGATCTGGATCAAAGTCATGGTGAGTGTGCTTAAAACTGCACGTGTGATAATGGCCCAACCCTCTGTTCGGTGCAGGAATCAATTTTAAAGCATCCCTGACAGATGGCTTTCCATTCTTTGCTTGAATGTCACCTCCCTATGCATCTGGTCCCATTGTCTGACTGCTCTGACTGTTAGGAAGTTTTTCCTAATGTTCAGCTGAAATTTGCCCACCAGTAACATAAACCCATTATTTTGTGCCCTACAGATTTGGATGATAGAGAACAGGTTGCAGCCCTCTTCTGTGTGACAACCCTTTATGTACTGGAAAAAATCTATCATATCCCCCCTCGGTTTTCTCTTCTCAAAGCTAAACATGCCCAGTTCCTTCAATCTTTCCTGATGAGGCTTAGTCTAGTCCCCTGATTCTCTAAACCCGTTCCAATTTATCTGAATGCTTCTTAAAATCTGGTGTCCAGAACTAGACACCATATTTGTCTAGTGCTCGGGATTTTGAAGCTATACTTGTATTGATGCAACATGAAATTGCATTTGCCTTTTTTTGCAGCTACGTCACACAGCTGACTCATGTTCAGCTTGTGATCGACTAAAACTCCAAGATCCTTTTCACATGTACTATTACCAAGCAAGGTATTCCCCATCTTATACCTGTGCATTTAATTTTTTTCTCCCTAAATGAAGAACTTTGCACTTTTTTCTGTTAAATTTCATTCTGTGTTTTTTTCCTGCTCAGTTTTTAAACGTATCAAGATAATTTTGAATTTTCTTTTTGTCTTCTAAGGTGTTAGCTATCACACTCAATTTTCTGTCATCTGCTAATCTAATAAGCATTTCCCCCATCTCTTCCTCCAAGTCATTAATAAAAATGTTGAAGAATACAGAACCTAGGAATGAACCCTGCAACAACCCTACTCAATACCTCCCTCCAGTTTGACGAGGAACCATTGACGAGTGCTCTTGGAGTACGGTTTTCCAGCCTGCTGTGGATCCTCTAGTAGTATGCCATCCAGCCCACATTCAACTAACTTGCAGATGAGAATATCATGGGGCATTTTGTCAAATGCCTTGCTGAAGTCAAGATATATTATGTCTACAGCATTTCCATGATCTACTAAGGAAATTACCTGCTCAAAAATGAAATAACATTTATCCAGCAGGATTCCTTCTTGACAAATCCATGCTGCCTTCTAGTGATCACTGCATGAGTATCAGGGTGCCTACAGTCTGAATGCTTTATAACTTGCTCTAGAATCTTCCCAGGCAGTGATGTCAGACTGACTGATCTATAATTCCCTGGATTGTCCTTCTTTCCCCAAAAATGGCAAAATTTGCCCTCCTCCTGTAGCTCACCTGTTCTCAAGGATTTCTCAAAGATAATAGATCGTTGTTCTAAGAATACGTCCGCAAGCTCCTTCAGCATGGCTGCAATTCATCTGGACCTGGAAACCTAAACTCATTTAAGGTGCTTAGATAGATATTCCCTGTTCATCTTTCTGTCAGTCTCAACCTGCACTTCTACCCCCTTCAGCCTGTTTGTCACTTTTGGGGATAGAGATCCCCTTTTGGGAGAAAACTGAGCCAAAACAGGAGTTAACCACTTCTACCTTTTCTTTGTCACCGGTCAGCATTTTGTCCTCTGGACTACTATTACTTTTGTCCTCCCTTTACTTTGAAGAAGTCTTTTGTTTTGTTTTGAGCATCGCTTGCCAACCTGAACTCATTCTGAGCTTTAGCCTTCCTTACGCTATCTCTGCAATTCTGGGTTATCTGCCTGTGCGCTTGCTGAGTGACCTGTCGTCTCTTCTATCTCCTTTAGGTGTCATTTTTGATTTCCAGATCTTTGCTCATTTTGTGTGTGTAGCCACAAAGGTGTCGTCTTCTGTCTTTCTTTCTTTTCCCTCATTGGGAATGCTCCTCATTGCACATAGTTGTCTCTTAGCTTTCATAAACTTTAAGTGTGTGGATGGCTGTCTGTGGTGGTACTATTGCCTACTTCTTGTACATGGCATAGTGCTGTTATCTCTAAGCAGAGGGGCTCATCAGACGGGGGAGGGGGGAATCGCATTTCCTTACCGTGGGCTCTCTTGCTGGTTCTCTTCCACTTTCAAAAGGAGCACTTTTCACTGAGAAGAGACCAGCAACCACCTGGCCTAGATTTCAATGGAGTTCAATGGGGCAGCGCCCTCTAGTGGGCAATGTATAGCACAACCTCAGAAGACTCGGATTAAAACAGGTTTATTTTGTCACTCTAAGAGCTCCATCACACCAGCAATTTATTGCACACTCGCCATGCCTGGTATGTGGTTTTGCAGTGTGGTACTCACATGACGTCGTCCCTGTCCTGCACTCATCGTGCCTCTTTTAGAGTGACCAGATAAAATCCAGGTCAGGGCTCATGTAACTTTAACAGTTGTAGAGATAAGGGAATTTCAGCCAGTGTCATTTGTATGCAATTAGTTCCTGGTGAAATTCCCTCTTCATCACAACAGTTAAAGGTGCAGGGGCCCTGCCTTCTTTTGTATATGGTCACTCTAGTATAGTGCCTGCACCTTTAACTGTTGTGATGAAGAGGGAATATCACCGGGAACTAATTGCATACAAATGACCTTGGCTGAAATTCCCTTTTCTCTACAACTGTTAAAAGTTACATGAACCCTGACCTGGATTTTATCTGGTCACCCTAGCCTCTTTACCCCCTAGTTGCATTTTATTTTGGTGCGGGGAAAGTCTGGATTATTTCCCCCTCTCACTTCTTCCTTTGTTGGGGGCGGGTGCTAATGGAGTCTTCCTTGATAAAAGAGGGGGGGCAGTTCTCCAACACATCGTCGTACAGACTTGTGCTAAGTCAATTGAATGGACTTTTTACTGCTCCAGCCACCCCCTCATTGCCCGCAGAAACAGAGCCCAGATGAAACCTTAAATCCATAAATCACTAGTCAACAAAACCAGAGTGAGGGAGGTAAAGATCCCATGCCCATCAGAGTACCACAACCAATGAACTGGAGGAGGAAGGAAAAGGGGTGGGTTGGAGTGGAAGACCAAACAAGTGAAAACCCACGTGAAAGGGACCGTGTGTGATGGAGCCCTTGTTGCGTTTATGAAATGGAGGTTAAAAAAAACACATGGGCAAACCAGGGGGGAAAATAGGTGTGATGGAGCCCTAAAACTGAGAAATGGAGCGGGAGACAGAGGTAGTTGTCAAAAGGACCTGCAAAAAAAAAAAAAAAAGTGAGTGGCCAGTAACGAGGGTGCAATAAAACACTTGCCTGATGTTGCTCGTGGTTGTGGTAATTTTGCCCATTCGATTCTGCAGCCCACAAACCAAGGATGGGCAGATAGCTGTGCCTTTTTATTTAGTTCTCTTTGTCTCCCTGCTCTCCTCACACCAGATGCCAAGGGCCTGTCCAGCCCTGCAGAGGTGGAATTGCTGCGTGAGAAAGTTTACGCTGCTCTGGAGGCATACACCAAGCAGAAGTACCCTGAGCAGCCTGGAAGGTAATTAGAAATCAGCCCAACACCACTCTTACTGCATGATGGTGTTAGGAGGTGTACAATCCTGCTGACAATGGTCTTGGAACAGAGACATTCCCAGAACCTCAGTACCAAAAAAGGGCCAGTGGTCATCTATATCAGTGGTTGCAACAACCTCACGAAAGCTAAGGAGGTCTGGGGATGGCCAGTGTCTGGATGGGAACCCTTTGAACCTCACCTTGAGCTCTCTGGAGAAAAGGTGAGATGCAATCAATCAATAGCCTTTATTTCTCAGATCTGGACTCTGCCTTCAATCCCAAACCACATGCATTTGTTTGTGGCATTTGTATCTCTCCTAGGAGCTCAGGACAATGAAATCGAAATGAAAATGCATTGGGCTTGAACCCATTTGATCCAAACAACAATCCTGTGAGATGGGTTAGCCCGAGAGATAGTGGCTGATCTAAGGTTGCTCAGCAAGTCTCATGGCTAAGCAGGATTGGAACCCAGGTCTCCTTGGTCGAGATCCAACACTGTAAGCCCCTCCATCTGTAGGGATTCTTCAGACATCTGTGAGCGACTATTCCTGATGCAAGCACTGCATGTATCAGCTCTTGTGAAGAAGTGTCTTGAGTATTCTGCAGGGTTACATTTGTCTTCACTTCCCAAAGGGGGAAAATAGCCCAGAGGCTTCATGTGGAGCGGGAAGTGAGATAGGCATCATTTTTCTCTTGGGTTTCCCCTGCTCACTGGGGAAATAGACTCTCCGTAGGAATGTTAAAGGGAGCAACAATCTCTTCTGAAATGGTAGCATAACAGTTTAGGCATTTGCCATGGGAGACAGAATCATTTTCTCCACTCCACGGTTAGCACCCTTTCTCGTAGGAATTCTGTGCCTTTTTGTCTCTGACAAATTGCTTAATTTCTAGAAAAGAAAAGTGCTGGGGTGGGGGGCGGGGTAGGGGTAGTGGGGGAACATTTGCGGTGGGGGAGCATGAAGCAGAGCAGTTCTGCAGTGCAGAGAAACCAAATTGAAGATTGCATCGCTTCTCATGCCCAATTTCTCCTTCCTTGGAGTGGCCTAACCCACACTACAAACCATCCTTGCACGGCAGGGTCTTTGTTACCCAATCCTGCCACCTGCTGGCCAATATGCAGAAGTGCTGCAAATTGAAAACCATTCTTTTCCTTAAGAACGTTAAAAATGTATGTTTTCTGAATTAGGTCTGCTGCCTAACAGGCTTTGGAGAGCCACTATTGGTCAGTGTTGTCTAGGTAAAGGATCCTCTCCTGAAGTAGCTTCCCTCCTCCTTTTGTTACCTCCAACTAAAGCATATGTGGCAGCAGAGCACTTCCTTTGGAAGGCTCACAGTCATTTTCTGATAGGGTGGTTAAACCTAACTTTGACCTTGATTAAATACAACTCATAGCCAAGTGTTCTGGAATGGATTTTGCCACTTGGGCTTTGCCCCCTGAGCAAACAATTCTGTAGAAATCAGTGCTTGGGGTGGGGGGGGGGGAGATAGCAGGATTGCTTTATTTATTTACTTATTAAAAAGTATTGATGTATTGCTTTTCTGTCCACCAGCTCACAAGCAATGTGCAATAAAATCCAGTAAAATCACTACACAAAAGCAACAACAGAACGCTCTTTAGAAACAGGACACCATGCCGTCTTGCCTGCCCCTGACCTCCACATCCCGATCAGGCCTTCTTTCCAGAGGCATACGCTTACAGCTTGTAAACGTGTCGATTCTGCACAGGCGGAGATTCCATCCATACATGGACGTTGGAGGAACCCATCCAGGGGGGTGAAGTTCGTCGAGCTTTCAGAAGCTCGGCCCCCTGAACTCTGGCTCACTGACCCGCAAGCTGGCCCAACTCAATCTTATCAAGTTGGGCCAGCTCGTGGATTTTCAGTCCCCCCCCTTAAATTGGCATTTATGCGAATTGCCGCCCCAATTTGCATGAATTTTGGCTGCAATTTGTTTAATTTGCCCAAATTGTGGCTGTAATATGCTTAATTTGTGTGCATTGCAACTGTAATTTCATAAAATTAAACATATTACTGTCATAATAGCCTAACTTTGCATAAATTATGCAAATTACAATTGCATTTTGCATATTGATTTAAGGGAGGGCGAGAAAGTTCCCAAATGCAAGCTGAGTTGGGGTGGGGCAGGGAAATCCAGCGAGCCCCAAAAGGGCAGTAGGTGTTGCCTTGCTCCTCCCTCCATGTATTGATTCTCCATGAAAATTTTGACTGCACAGGGTTAGACACATACAGTGTAAAGTTTGATGAAAGTGGTTTGAACATACATTCACGACACCCCAAGACATTTGTTTTCACAGCAGAGAATGTGTATTTAAACCACTTCCACCATCCGTTCTATGTCTTCATCCTCCATTGGCTTCAGCCAGACATGTAAATAGATGTGTCCGTTCTGTGTGCTTGACCCTTTCGACCTGCAGTTCTGTTTCTAACACCCAAAGGGTCAAAATTAGCTTGCAAACAAGCTTTTGGCACTCTGAAACAACTCCAGATGTCATTTTTTTCATAAAGAATTGTTTTAATATTGTTTTGGGTCTCCCCCCACTCCAAATTTCTGGGGGTGGGCGGGGGTCACATTAGGAGTCTGTGAGGTCTGCATGTGGCCCATGAGCCGCATGTTGCCCATCCCTGCTATATGGTACAGCTTGTTGTTATAATGTTGAGCATAAATGCCCAGGCCCTCTCTTCCCTTGGTTTACTAGGCCCACAGATACCTCGATGGCATCTGCCAGAGGCATGCCTATCGTGAAAGTATACAGGGCAACAGTTTGGGCTTCTTCAGTCATACTTGTGAAGTATTGCTCCCTAGAGATGCAAACTTTGGAAGAACTGTCCTCCGGTATCTTTTCATGCAATATGCTTCTTGCTCCCACCATATGAGAGTTCACCAATATCCCACATGGTGGACTATACAAAATCCAGGATGAAGACAGATGAGCTACTTGCCTGCAACTGTTGTTCTTTGAATGAGCATTTTGTACAGTCGGTTATCCCACCACTGCAGTAGGAGACTGTCTAGAGATATCATGATCTCAAGGTGTCTATTGGTCATAACGTCTATGATGGTCTGTGAAGGGAATTAATTATCCTTGTTAATGTTGCCATTTTCTTTATATACCACCTTTCCATATGTATCATGCTAGGAGTGATTTATATTATTTTAAAAAGCAAATAGCAACAATAAGACGAATAAGACTTCAGCAAGAAATCTCACTTGACAAACTACCATAGGACTATTAATGTTGGTACTGCACCTGCTGGGGGTTACTAAAACTGGTGGTATCCAAACAACACATAGATTTATTGAGGGTTTGCATTTCTGGATTCTTCAGGTTTGCCAAACTCCTCTTGAGGCTGCCTGCGCTGCGATCTATTGGTCTGAAATGCCTGGAGCACCTTTTCTTCTTCAAGCTGATTGGTGACACCCCCATTGACACCTTTCTCATGGAGATGCTAGAGACCCCGCTGCAGATTACTTGACCATGACAGGATGCCCAAGAGAGGATGAATGGTACTGAGGATTCCATTTAGGATGTTGTAGTCCCCAGTCCACTTGTGCCCATCCCCATTCTCCTGTCTTTCGATGTGGGATATAATAAGGGGGGGGGGCGCTTCTATGAACATTTTGCTTTTAAAAGGTGGAGTTTTGTACAGATGCATACTTGCTACCCTTACCCTTAACTGGCAGCCAGGTGGGGCAGGGCATCCTGTAGCTTGTCAGTAAATCAACCAACCAACCAACCAACCAACAAAAATTGTGCCACCTGTATAAATAATTGAGTTTAAATTATTTTTTCACTTCCAAATAAAATAATATATAAACCATTGGTGTTTCTTGAGGTTCCTTCTTACCATGTCAGTGGAGGGGAAGAAAGTCACCCATGCTGTATGGAATCTCTCTGTCAAACTCCTCTCTCACTCCCACCCATATGCCTGTGGCCCTGATTCGATTCAGAATGTGTGCAGATAACTGTTGCATCCATGGTGTCACGGTGATCCAAAGAGGTGGGCTAAGCATGCTACTAAACCAATGGGAATCCATGATAGGAGTAAACACACACACACACACACACACAAATGTCACATTTCTAGCAGAAAGGTCAGTTAATAATTAGAAATAGTCACAATCTACTTTTATATCAATATTTCCAAGAAAAACGCCTTTCGAATTCTGTGTTTGTTAAATGCAAAGAAATATGCCAAAAGTGATTCTTTTGCACAAACTTGCTGAGCTTACATGTTTTTTTGTTTTTTTGGATGGCAATGCAGTGGAACACAATATGTAAGCTTTTAGTCTGCATTTCATTATTTTGTAGTGACAGGGCAAATACATGACAAATGTCACTTAGTCTTGTTTTGCATTGCAACGTAACCTCCACATGGAAATGGATTCCCATTGGTTTCGTAGCATGCCTAGCTCACCTCTTTGGATCACGGTGACACCAAAGAGGGGGACATTACAACTCTTATTATGAAAATCAGAATCTCTATTAATGTAATACCTTTATTAGGCTACCTCAAAGTCACAAAAGATGTGCAAGCTTTCGGGATCTCTGGAAATCTTCATCAGGCAGGATGTTATCAGAAGCAGGTAGGGAGAAGAGGCTAACAGTGATGAACGTCTCCCTGGAGTGCCTGCCTAGCCACAATCTGCTGAATAGCATAAACATGGAGAGCAGCATCCAAATGTACAAAACATCAAAATATTTACCTGGGTGTAAAGAAAGTTTATTCAGTACCAGTGCATTTTAGAATAACTCAGAAGGAGTTCTTTAGATTTGAGCATGGGTGGACGCTACTGGATATAATAAGATAAGAGAATAATATAATAATGACCAAGTTGCTTCTGTTCTCCTATGCTCTCCGGCAGAAGCACTAACTGCTCGCTTGGATTCTGCTGGGTTTGCACTACAGTTATGAAGCACCAGAGGGCGCTCTCCTAAAGGGACAGGAGAAAAGGATTCAGTCTTGCTTTTCTGCACCTACAGCTTTTGCAATAGGACATGTGTGGGATTTCCCTCCTCCGCCTCCCCCCTTTCCAGCATAGTTGCCAAGAGCACAAGTCGTGAGGAGCAAGTCTAGGGACACTATAGAAAGCAGCCAACGCACATACAGAGGTTGAACTGGGGAGGCGTTCAAGAGGACTGTAAGAAGTCCCATCGGTAAATAGAAACTGAGGTCTGTAACTACAAAGAAGAAGAAATACCTGTACAGGTTCAGGAATGCAGAGCTTCATTTGTGTTAAATGCTGCATCTAGGTGCTCAAGTGGTGGCTGTGTCTAGGTGTTCTGAAACAGCTAGTACACCACCTGTGCCCTTTCCTGGGGAAGACTGACCTGTCCAAAATAATTAATGCTTTGATAGCTCCCAGCCTCTACTACTATAATGCACTCTATATGGGCTTCTCTTAAAAAGTGTCCAGAAACTTCCAATTGTTCTGATCAAAGTGAATACCTTCTCTAAAGGGCTGTTTGGGTTTAGTAGATTGGAGCATATAACTCCTTCATCTTCACTGCTTCTGGTGCCAATTAAAAGTGCTAGTTCTTATTGTTAAGGTCTGGGATGGGGAACGTCTTCAGATGATGGTGGACTGCAAACCTCCACCGCCCCTCACCATTGGCTATGCTGGCTGGGGCTGAAGGTAATTGCAGTCCACCAATATCTGAAGGGCCAGACGTTCCCCACCCCTGTCCTAAATGGACTGGGACCTGAATACCTTCAGGGCTGCCTGCTGCCCTCTGTTCTCTCTGTGCAACTCTGCTCAACAGCTTCTCAAATTGCCAACTGTGCCCATGGCCCCGCAGTGGTGCCCATCCCTAATGGAACCAGAGCATTCAATAGCACCCCTCCAAATGGCATCCAAACCCAACTCTCAGCCAGCTCACTGAACCTTCCCATGGACTTGCCCTTGAATATATACAGAGGAAATGAATCCTTCCCTGTGAATACACACATTCAGTAGGAAACAGCAACAAGTGGCTCTAATTTGGAAGGATGTTAAGAAGAATTTTGCCTCTGTTCTTCCCTTAAAGTTAGAGAGCTGATCTGATACATTAAGCCCACTTTGTGTGTTTGTTCAAAGTGACTACCACAAGAACCCCACAGGAGCTTGCAGGGGCACACATTGTATGTATGTATGTATGTATGTATGTATACATTTATTTATTGAATGCATATGCTGCTCAATGTTTAATAAGATTCCTGTGTGGTGAGCAATAAAAGAAGGAAGGAAGGATCAGAATACAGGATTAAAATATTTAAAATCAAATTATGCCAGTAAAACCATTCAGTAGGCACCAAAATCAAAACAACATCTGTTCTTGCCTGACATCAACAGGCAGGGAGTTCCACAGAGAGGGAGCCAATATAGTGAAGGCTCTACTCTAAGTGGACTCCAAACAGATCGCAGGTTCATGCAGAACCACTAGGAGTGTGTCATCTGATGACCCCAGTGACAGGGCAGGCTGATGAGGGAGAAGGTGCTCCCTCAAATATGCTAGTCCCAGAATGTTTAGGGCTTTATACACCAATAAACCTATCTCAGTAGCAAATTGGTGGCCAGTGCAGTTCCCTTAATAGAGGTGTTATGGGCTGAAAAGGGACAGCTCCCAATAACAGTTGAGCTGCTAGCTTCAGGACCAATCTTAAAGGCAGCCCCACATAATAAAGCACGTTGCAGTAATCCAGTCTTGAGTTACTAGTGCCTGTCCCAAACTGGTGCAGCTATTTCTTTTCAGGAAAGTCATATCAGTCAAAACTGGTAGAAGGTACTCCAAGCTGCTGTGGCCACCTGGGCCCCAGTGACAGAGATGGATGCAGGCGTACCCTCAAACTACAAACCTGACCTTTCAGAGGAAGGACAATCCTATCCAGAATAGGCAATAAGCCCATCTCCCAGACTTGGGAACCATTAACACACGGCCACCATCTTGCAAGGATGCCACTTCAGTTTATTGGTACTTATCCAGCCTTTCACTTGCACAGCCTCATGTGGTTCAGATGTCACAGGCAGATAGAGCTGTGTGTCATCAACATACTGATGACACTTGGTTCCAAATCCCCTAATGACTATCCCCAGTGGCTTCATATAAATCTTAAACAACATTGGGGACACAATGATACGCTGTGAAACCCCATAGCTCAGTTGTCAATGTTATTCTACAAAATAGTCCCCAGAGGTAAACCAGAACCATTATACCTCCAATGGTCAACCCATTGAGTTGGCCCAGGAGGATACCATGGTCGATGGTATCAAAAGCAGATGAGAGACTGAACAAAATTAGCAGGGTCACATTCCCCCTGCCCCTCATTCAATAAAGGTGATCTATTAGGATGACCAAGACTGATTTGAAATAGGTCTAGACAAAACCAGATTAGAATGGGTATAGGTAATCAGTATCCTTCAAGAGTGCCTGCCTTGACCTTGTCAAGTACCTTCTCCAAGAAAGGGTATTCACAACTGGGCAGTAGTTAATAATAATGATAATGATAATAAAATTTATTTCGTACCCGCCTCTCCATTTGGATCAAAGCAGGGAGCAGCAGTAAATATAAAATATGATAAAATACATAAAATTGATTAAAAACATGGTACACATTATTAAAATAGCAATAAAACATCCTAAAAACATCCTAAAATTCCACTGGATATGCCTGCTGGAAGAGATTAGTCTTTATAGCTTTCTTAAATTCTAAAGTACCATTGGATTCAGAGTGGGTTCCTTCAGGATTGACTACACTACTGCCTTCTTCAGGGCAGCAGGAACTGCTCCTTTGTATAAAGATGCATTTACCAGTCACTGGACTGATCCAGTCATATCCGCACACCACACCACCCACGGCTTAGCCGTTTTTAGCCAGGAAAGGTAAGGATAGAGGGGGCATGTGGTTGGTTGCAATGCTGCAAGCACCTTGTCCATATTATCAGGCCACAACAACTGAAATTGATCTCCCATGGATGGCAAACTTCTTGCCACTGTAATACAAGGTCCACATTATTGTCTTATGCTTGTATAGGCCCTGCTTTGACTCATAGGAACTGCCCAGCATGGAAGACATCCATTATGGATGCTTCATGTGCAGTGCCCGCAATTTCCACACTGAAAATGGTACTTTAAATGGCTTTTGCTCACACGAAGAGTGTGCCCCCCTGCATATGGCATTCCTGTCCTTTTCCTGGTTCATACAAATAGTTTCTTCTTTCCATTGTGCCCCCTCCAGGCTTGGGGTTAGACCTGTATAAGCCACCCTTGGACCTGGAGTCTCCTTGGTGAAGAAGCAGCAACAGGGGGAGCAGAACTCCCCCCCCCCAGTGAACTCAAGGGATCCACTGTACCTGTAGTGCCTTTGGGCCCTGACATTCCAACCGCAAGACTAGAGATTTTCCACACCTGTTGCCTGGATCCCCACCCACCAAAAAATGCCCCCGGGTCCACTAAGGAGCAAGCCAGAGAGGAGTATTAGGGCTCCTGGCAAACTGCCCAGTTAGCCACATGGCTCTATCATTCAAGTGAGGCTAGTTCGTCGTAGGAGGGGGAAGCCTGAGTAGGCCTGTGGATCAGTACCTCACTGAGAACCAGAAAGAGGTGGAGCCTCCAGCTCCTATATAAACTCTTGTTCTGAGCAAGACCATTGCTCAGAACAAGACCGTTCCTTTGGGGATCTCTGGCAATCCTGGGTGTGTGGGTACCTGCTAGGTATCAGGCTGGCAGGGCTGTGCAGAGGAGGGGCCAGTGGGGCCAGTTGACATGGGGCCCACAATTTTGAGGGGGGCCCTCCGATGAGGAAGTCCTCCTAGCTTACGATGCTGCTTCCGTAGCGTCAGTGGCCCTTTGAGAAGTGAGGAGCCTGCCTTGCGGAAACAGCGCAGAAGCCATCCATCGTGAACACCACGGTCAGACTATAAGCTCCAGAGGGCCATGCCGCATGTGGGACGGGAATACATGTGCCTAAGTTGAAAAAATACAATGAAAAAACAAGACAGTGGCGCAGCAAAGAGGAAGCGTGCCAGAATGCAACAAGAAGTTCTCAAAAAGACGAAACCAATTACTGACTTCCTCCAAGCTGGACCATCTATACATCACAAGATTGACCACGACGCTGATCTTGATGATGATGATGATGATGATGATGATGACCAGGCTGTTGGACCAGCAAGACCAGCTACAGAAGGTGATACTCCAGAAACTGCTGATAAACTGATAGAGCAAACAGTGGAACTGGAACCAAAACTGTCAGCTGATAATAATGAAAACGTGTCTGCGGCTGGAACAAACCCCGTCACATCACAAAAAAATGGCATTGGACTGATTGATAAGATCTTGCTGTTGTTATTGATTAATTTTCCCAGAGAAAAGCACGTAAAGCATTCCTGAAGGTGAAGAAGTGATGTCTTACATCTTGAATCAAAGTGCTTCCCGTTACTTCTTTTTTAATAAATCGTTCTAGTTCATAGATGCATTTAGCACTGAATCAGGGCCACTGTTTAAAAAAATACTTAATGAGCAGTTTGAAATGGGGGAGGGGACACACACTTCCCAACTGGCCTGGGCCTATGACCAGCTCTGCAGGGCTGTGCAGGCTGGGGGGTGTGTGTGTCTCCCGAATTGGGGAAATAGACAGGAACAACGTGTTCAATGGAGCTGACTCTCTGGTGAGTGTTTAGGGATGCAGCCTAAAGTGCCCTTGAAACATTACAATAGTGGCATGGGTGGGAGCTGCCTTCACACAGCTTTATCCTCTGGTGCCACTGTAAAATGTAAGGGCCCAGCAGCATGTAGGTGTTGCCAACGGTGTGGGTCCTTAACACATACAGTCACCACCTAGCTGGGATTGGGGACCACTATCTGGTGGAAAAGACCCACCTGTTTGGCCTTACTGGCCTTTACACCTTATGGCACTGCTATGGGACAAGGACACAGGAACTGTAATATAACATATAATTAATATGAAACAAATCATTTAAATAGTCATTTAAATTTTTGAATTGAAAAAAGGAGACGACAGATTATAGGACTTGACTTGCAAGTGGACAGCACAAGCTAATTTCCTGGAGAAGTTATGGGCAAGTGTATGACAGGAATGCCTACAAGTGCAAGATTTTTGGACTACAGTGTTTGCAAAATGTGAGAACCTGCTGCAATTCACAGTAAATTCAAAGTTTGGTTCTTTTTCACATCTTGGAACTGTGTAGTCCATTGCAGTCTCATAAGATTTTGCTTTGCAGTTCCTAGCAGCCAAAACAGCCCAGTTTCACCCTCTTACAGAAACTACATTTAATAAGATTTGGGAATATATGACTACATCCAAATTCCCTTCTCAGTATTAATGAAATAGAAGTCTTCAGGATTTTGATAACTTTCTCACAATCTGCTTTCCACTTTCCCCCCAATTTCAAGACTTGTTTGGGGTAGGCAGAAAGTCTCAAATAACCCATGGGCTGTCATTCAGTTATTTGAAGGTTGCTACTCCCCCCCCCAAGCCATACTGCCCAGGTTCAGATGACCCGGCGAACTGCCCCAGTGATGATAATTAGGGAAATCCAACTGACATCCAACTGGCATGCAACGGTGGCTTGTTGCAGCTGTCATAATCATGTGAACTGGGCCATAATCTTTTTTTTTTTAAGTGGCTCCTACAGCTGCAGGTGCAATGTATAAATGAGTTCCTTCAGCTATCACAAGGGGGCACCCAATGACATGGCTTTCCCCAGGACTCCTAAGTCAGCATGGAAATATAGTGGGCATTCCTCAGGATGCTGACTAGGGACAATTGAAGCAGCTGCTGCAACGATGTTGTAAAAACAAGCCAGCCTAACCTCCCCCAGTCTCAAGATGCAGCCTCTAAAACAGGAATGGGGAATGCGTGGCTCTCCCGATGTTGGAATACAGCTGCCATCATCCTTATTCTTTGGCTATGCTGACTAAGGCTGATGAGACTTGCAAGCCACTAACACCCCCACATTCCCTGCCCCTGCTCTAAATCTGCCCATGGCCAGAGAAGGGTGTATACATGAAGCTGCCTGACACTGTACCAGATCATTGGTCCATCTAGCTCAGTACTGACTGGAAAGGCTCGCAGAGTCTCTCTGAGATCTCAGGGAGTGAAGACCTCTGCCTGGCCTGGCTGCCTGGGACCCCTTGCATGCAAAGCATGTGCTCCATTATTGAGTGTTGGCTTTCCCCCAGATCGTTGCCTGTTGCCCCCAATGTGGCGATGCTTTGGTCAGAGCACACATGGTGATGAGGAGGGAGTTCTTTTCACAGCAGTTGTACCACACTTCTAGTCTGCTGTAAAAATGGCATAACTTGGTTGTGCCTCCATGCATGCTGCATCTTATCAGCACTGGAGTGTAGAGAAGGCTCAGAAGTGGGTTGCATGCCCGCACGACACAGCTGTTGTGCTTGGGAGCTTGTATTCTTATAACCATGTTTCCCCACCACCACCAATTTTTATTCATGTTTACATTTCTACACCATCCATCAACAAAATGTTATCAGGGCAGTTCACAAATACAAGTTAAAAACCATGCAGTATAAAAATACAGTCACAAAATCCTAAACTGTTAATACAGCATCAGAATAAATCCAGGAAAGAACAATAGTGCAAAGAAGTTAAAAAGCACTAAAACATGAAATAAAATGTGTGTGTGAACACACACACACACACACACACACACACACACCTTTTGCTATGGAGCAGGCAGGCTACAATCAAGGAAACAAATGCCCAAACAACTTGTTATGAGAAATGTGGGTCTGACTACTGCAGAAAATAACAGCACCCACCCTCCCACCCTGTAACATGTGGTATCACTTACCCTGGGTGTTTACATTGCTACAGTGTGCACATCTCTGCCATTGCCAACAACAACCAATGATGTGCAGCCGAAGCGCCCAATGGGATGAAGTCAGGAGGACACAGGCTAAGGCAGAGGATTTTCCTGAGGTCTTTTTGTCATTCTCCCTTATAGACCAGGCAAAGTCAACCCAGGGATGCCATTCCTCAGGATGTCTAGTTCCATCTACAGAAACAAAACAGCACAATCTTATTCGTGTGTCTACTATGCCTACGTGAGTTCAACAGGGCTTTCTCCAAATTAGTGGGGACAGGATTGCAGCCAAAGGGGTCTTGTGTGCATGGTGGGAGAAGGACAGGAGAGGGCGAACATCCTGTGAAGGCCACCACCTCCATGTTGGGGTTCTTCTTCCCTTGGAGCCCTCCTCACCCAAGGGCCTCCACATGGTCCTCCCACAAGGCAAGCTTCCGAGCATCATTAAGGGTGGCACAGTGGGAGGTAGACAGTTTCCGAAATGTGATACCTTATACTATGCAATGAAGAACACACTCAAGTGATGTACAAATGGAGCTTTAATTAACCATAAATACCAATTCTGTATTTCATTTCTTGGTCTGGATACTTATCGGTCATAAGTAGGTTGTAATCAAGTCCCATTGTAGGGAATCTGGAATTAGTTACAAGTAACAGTTGCAGGGTTGTGTCTAAAAAATCTCCAAGGGGCAAAACATCGGAGCCTTTCTTCTGACATCCTGCAACTCCTCTTTTCTGGCAAAGCAGCATAATTCTAACTACTTTTTTCTCTGTCACTGGCAATAGTTACTACTACTATGATGTGAATATAATGCAACATATGTTATCATCTGGCGCATGGCGTTTTAGAACATAAACCGATATATATATATATATATATAACATTTCAAAATAATAAAACAAACTACCCAGCCAAAGTTAGGCATTTTAAGACACAGCTATTTTCCTTGGAAATATTTCAGTATATGCTTCACTTTCCCACTGAAATCAGTAGGACTTAAAATTGCTTATGGATGACTGGATCTGGTCGGGAATAATCTTGGTGGGTGCGGGTGTGGGGTGGGTGCCAGGGCTCCACAATGGGAAACAACGGCTCTCCAGAGCGGACCTAATCATAGCATCCCAATCAAATGGCAGGGAAGGAGGGAGTTGAAATAATACTAATCGAACTAATCACAATCGCTTCCAAGTGTCCAGCCAATTCATACGAGAAGTGTGGGGGTGGGGAGAGGAATCGCTCCAACCAGCCGATAAACGCCTCACTCCTGCAGACCGAGAATTACAAAAAAGAATAACGCCCTGGGCAGAAAGTGCGGGTCTTTCGGGTAGAGCAAGAACTCAGCCCGCCTCTTGGACGTCTCCCAAGAAAGGCAAATCCGCCTCTTTCAGAACTCCGCTCAAGCCCCGACTTGGCGCAGTCTCCAAGCGATGCGGCGATCTCCTTCGCGTTGACCTATCCCAAGCACAACCCATTAACAAGGAGCAGAAACCTGGAGGCCGCAATCCCCTGCTTTCCCCGGGAATTCAGAACGGGGCATTCTCCAGAACGAGCCCCATTGAAATGAATGGAGCTGCGAAGCTGCTATTCATTCCAATGGGGCGAGGGCCGGTGGATCGGGCCCCCACTTTTCTGCCCTGACGATGCTTCTGCCGGGGGGCAACAATTGACTCAGAGGACTGCACCCCCCCCCCCGCACACGTCGATTGCCCCTTTCCCTAAACGAATGAGCACCACTTCAATGACATAGACGGTGGGTGGCCGTGAAGAACACGGGTCGATCCGGGGCTAAATGTAGGCGGTGACTGCCGGGCTGCCGTTTGAAAGGACGGGGCGAGGGCTCTTATTAGCAGCATTTTAAAACCTCGTGTTTGTGTACTCCGGGTGTAGACTAAAGACTGGCTCCCGCCTACAGATGCCTTCCATGACTCCTGCTCACTTGACCAGGGCCGGGCAGGGGGGGGGAGGGGGGCCAGTTGGGCACTCCGACGAGGAGGTCCCCTCCTAGCTTGCGCTCCTGCTTCCGTAGTGTAAGCAGCCCATCCAGAAGCGAGGAGCCCGCCTTGAGGAAACAGCGCAGGAGCCATCAGTGGTGAAATTCTGAAGGTGAAGAAGTGATGTCTTACATCTTGAATAGAAGTGCTTCCCATGACCTTTTGTATAAATCGTTCTAGTTCATAAACGTATTTAGCACTGAATCAGCGCCACTGATTAAAAAATACTTAATGAGAAGTTTGAAGTGGGGAGGGGGCACACACTTCCCACCTGGCCTGGGCCTATGACCAGCTCTGCGGCCCTGTACTTGACCGTGTAAATGAGCCAACTTAGAACCCACCCCCGCAGATCAAGTTTTCTGCGAAGCTTTCCGGTGGGATCTGGGCACATGTTCAGCTGTCAGTCGCTACTCTCCGTGTGACCCTATACATTAGAAATAATCCTCCCTCTTTGCGATGGGGCTGGCTCCCGGGTAAGTGTGTGCAGGGTTGCAACCGCTGTCCAGAGTCCCGCCAGCGCCACGTAGTCAAGTGATATCATCGACGCTCCGATGCTGAGCTGCGCGGTGCCGCCTTGAACGCGCCACTGAGCCCGAGAGCCGCTACGCCAACGAGCAGGTTTGTCGCGGTGATTCCTTCCTAGACATTGTAAGTGGCGGCCTCGGGGTGGGGGATTGGGGAGAAGGCGCAAAAGGCGCAAAAGGCGCAAAAGGCGCAGAGGAGGGCATCCCCTCCTCCGTTTCCTCCTCCGAGTGTCATCCACACGGGAGGTTGAATGCACACCTGCCCCGACTTTGATCCACTTTCTCAGCGCTGGCCTGGCATGACGTCGTCCCGTCGTGCTGTTCTCTCGCCCTGAGCGAGTCCAGCCCTGAAAAAGTGGATCAAAGTCGCGGCAGGTGGGCATTCAGCCCCCCCTGTGATGACGCTCAGAGTAGGAAAAGCTCGAGCGCTTCTTCCCCGTCTCCGCGAATGACTCCTGCCCTGCCTTCCGCTGGGGCTGAATGTGACGATCTAGGACGGCAGCGGCGAGGAGGGCAGACGGGGAGGAGGGCAGGGAGCCTCGCTCCCGGTCGCAGTACGAAACCGCAGCAACGGCAAGAAGCGGTCGCCCAGGGACACCGCACTGTCCGGTCCGCCTCGCCAAGCGACCCGTCCCGCCGCGCTGGCAAAGGCCTTTCGGCTGCAGACGGGACGGCCTCTCCGCCCTCCTCGCTCGGCTCAACTTGGCGTCTTCGGCCTGCTGCTCCGCTGTCGCCGGCCAAGGACAGCCCCTTCTCGCCCTGGCGTGTGAGCGCGTGGCCTCCACGCCGCCGCGCCCTCGCGTGGCCCCGTTCACTGGCCGCCTCGGCTTTCCGCCCGGCGGCGGCGGCGCTCTCAGGTGGGGCGGGGTGGGGAGGGGCCGGGATGAGCCTGGCACGTGGGGGGAGGAAAGCAGCGTCCTCCGGCCCAGCGGCTCGGCCAGCGGCGGGGAGGGCGGGGAGGGCGCAGAGTGGCGGAGGCCGGCCAACTTCCCGGACCTCCGCGCCGCTGGCCCGTTGTAAGGCAGCGCGGGATGGGAGCGCGGCCGCCTGGCGGGGTGGGGCGGCCTCAGCACCGCCGCGCGGAGAAGGGCTCAGGGAAGGCTGCTCTTCCGCAGGCCTGACGGCTGCCTCGGAGTCCCGGCTCGGCGCACAGCCGAGGTTCCGGGCGAGGCGTCTTTCGGCTGTGAGCAGCGGTCCTCCCGCCCCACAGCCGCCTGGGCGGCTCAAGCAGCCAGGTGAGTGGCGGCCCGGGCGAGGCTTTGGGGTCTGCCCCGGTCTCCCTTCACCGTCGCCTCCGCCCTGAACGGGCCGCGTGCCTGACTTTCCCCGCGTCCGAGCGGCGCGCGCCCTGGGCGCACGGGCAAGGCGGGAAGAAGAAGGCGAGACGCGCGGGGCGAGGAGGGCGCCGCCAGCCTGGGAGCTCTCGGCCGCTGCCTCGCCCCGGCTTTGGCCGCGGGATCTCGGGGCTGGGACCCAGGGAGCCCAGGGCGGCTGGCACTTGCGCCTGCTTGGGAAGCCGTAACGAGCGGGCCGGGGGCGGCGGCTGACCCCACCTGGCTCCCCCCCCCCGCCCTGACGCGCCGGTGTCCCTTTCTTCCCGCTCTCTCGAAGTTGTGCCTCGGCGCCGCCTCGTAACACCCGCCCTCGGGCTATGTTGGACGGCCTGAAAATGGAGGAGACCCTGCAGAGCGTGCTGGAGCCGCCGCCGCCGCCGCGCCCGGCACCCTTCTCCTCCCTGCTGGGTAAGTGCCAAAGGGCGCCCTGCCCGCCCCCTTCCCCGAGCGGGTCTCGCTTTTGTGCCCACCGTTGAGGTCCGACCGCACCGGCTGCGAGCCAAGTCCCAGGGGCAGCCGGAGTGCCCCTCTTCGCCCTCCGGAAGAAGCCGCGCGTTTGATCCCGACCGCGCAAGGGAAGAGTGCGCGCGACCAGCCCCTGGCCGCTCCCCTCCCCACCCCGGGACGTTTCAGTCAGTCGGGTCCTAAATCTGTCTCCGAGGGAAGGAAGCGACGCCTGACAGAGGAACAGGATGGAGCCCTTTTCTCTCGCGTTGCCGAAGAAAACGAATGTCCCAAATGCCTTCGCAAGGGAAGGGGGAGGAAAAAGAAAAGGGAAGGCTGCCTGTGTGGATCTGCGTGTGTGTGTGAGAGAGGTGGTGGTGGTGGTGGTTGTTGTTACCAATAGTAGTTAAGAACGAACATTTCAACATTTTACTGAAATCGATATTTGTCTATAAATGCACACATGTATCTGTTTACCTATCCAAGCATACACATGCACACGATAGAGCAATAATTAGTAGATAGTATATGCAGTACACATTATTATCTATTATACGGCATAGATCTGGATCGAATAATAATCGTTCTAGTAATAACGTTTCTTGAAACCGAACGGTAGAAAAGTTATTCTCATTTCTTATACGTGACCACATTTTGTACTGTGATTATTAATCTATCACTATCCAAATATTTTTATCTATCAGCTTAATCAGCAATGCAATTAAACCAAAGTATATTGCACTGAAGCTAATTAAAATGGTTTAAATTAAAATATTTAAACATAAAATATTTAAACATAAAATATTTAAACACTGAAGTTTGAGCAAAACTACATTATAATGGTTGCAGATAATATAAGTGAAGGCCCCAATCCAGATCTGCATAAAGTGAAGGCTTTGACAAAGCATCACTTGCTGGATTGCATTGGAATGCCCTTGTCTACTATTGGTGTGGTTCTCCGTTTCACATACCCATCCTGCCACAAATGGCCACACGGATAACTAGGCACAAATATGGACGTGGGGAAAATGGATGGTACAAATGTTCTCTTTGGTATTGTAATATGACCACAGAATCTAGCTGTGAAAGATCAGCATTAAGAAAATGTCCAGATTTTTTGAAATATTTTCTTTCCTCCTAGTGAGGAAAATCTTGGTTCTGTTCCTCCTCCTCAATAATGTTTCACAATAGTTCCAGAGATTTTGATCGGTAATTTGAAAATCGCCATGATTCTTGAACTTTAAATTCTACTTCAAAGTAGAAACAAGGATAAAGAAAAACCCTTTAAAGAAGAGGACAGAAAAATGTTTCGTTTTGATTCAAAAGCCTTTCATTTTTTATTCGTTTTGCCACTAGCCGCTCGCTGCCTTTCTCGTGAGTGACCCAATTCATCCCCATACACACTCTAAATCTTGCCTTCCTTCATCAGACGCAAACACACAACAGACACACACACACACCACCTTCACCCACAGAATGGTATTCATGGTTGTCTAAAATCCAAGCCGTTTTTAAACCCCTCATTTCTCGTAACACCACTGGCCAAAGACACAATTTTAAAACAGAATAATAATAAATAATAATGACAGCAGCAGCAGCAGCATAAATGGCTGATTGTCCTTTACTGACAGCGAAGATCTTTATGGAGGGGGAAATAATTCATCCCAATTTCGAGAGAACGTGATAAACCTGGGAGAGGCAATAAAACGAAATAAAGTTCTTGGGTTATATACCAAGAGGAGGGGGAAGTACATGTTGGCTGGTCGGACTCACTTCATTCCAACAAATGTTAACTGACAGGCTTCTTCAGTGATTTCAATAGCACTTACACAACAACAGTAACAACAGTAACAACAACAACAATTATTATTATTATCTTAGTATTATTAGTGCCATCGGTACACCCAGAGTGTTTCCATTCGTAATTTGACAGAAGGGAAGCCGGGGAAGAAAGTAGCCGGGGAAGCCGGGGAGGAGATATCGTCATGCCCTGGGGTTGGTTACAGCGGTGGATGATCAGTGTTTCTGTTGCGTTGCTAAGCCGAAGTCCTTGCCTGGCAATTTCCCTACCTCGGTTGTTCCTTGGGAGTTCCCTTGAGAATTCCCCTT
This sequence comes from Anniella stebbinsi, assembly GCA_029215795.1. Classification (NCBI taxonomy): domain Eukaryota; kingdom Metazoa; phylum Chordata; class Lepidosauria; order Squamata; family Anniellidae; genus Anniella; species Anniella stebbinsi. The sequence goes on along the minus strand of JARDYH010000004.1, from coordinate 125,738,034 downwards.
TTCTCAAGGGAATGCCCAATCCAGTCCATCTTTACTGGCAAGGGAGTCAGTCCCTCCCCCTGTGCTCCAAGGAAGTTCCACTGTGTACCGTGGGGCTTCTTGCTGAGCGAAGGTGCATAGGATCGAGCCGCCACATGTCCTTCAAGGAATCGCAGGCACATCTGTCTGACCGAAACAAACAGACCTGTGACCGATTCGCACCCCCCTTCCTCTGCTCCAGTTGCCTGGACAGGTATGAAGGAGAAGAGGACCCCCCAGGGCTCGGGACGCTGGGGCCTTCTGAGGTTAGAGTCATAGACTGGTGGCTCCGATTTCAGTGTGGCTGAAAATCCATTTTGCGTTTCAGTCAGAACCAGCCAGAACTCCAAAGGAGCTGTCCACAGTGCTGAACTCATTTTGGGGATAAGGTTTAGCACTTTGGACAGCTCCTTTAGAGTTCTGGCTGGTTTGACTGAAACACAGAATGGATTTACAGCCCCATCGATACTGGAGCCACCAGCTTCCACTGGTTGGACTGCAACACCCAGCAATCCTTCCTGTTGGCTGTGCTGACAAGGGCTGATGGGAGATGCAGTCCAACCACATCTGGGGGGGGGGGTCCGCACGCTGCCCACCCCTGTTGGAAGCAAGATCCACTGAAAGTGGGCTACTAACTTCCCTGCGCTGGACAGCGGGGCAAAAAAAAAAAATGCTGCTCCATGATTTCATTCAATAACATCATCAGCAACACTACAGGGTACTTTATAGAATTTCAGAGGCAAAGGGGCTGCGGGAGAGTCTGACTGACCGGGCCGCAGTTTGCTCCATCCCTCCACCAGATCGGGAAGTGCGTTCCTCTGCCTTCACTGGAGATGTGCTTCCAAGCCCCGGAGTGCCATCCTGCAGGAAGTCCCCCTGTCTGTGCAAAGCCCTGCCGGAATGAAACGCGGTCACTGCAGGGGCACTGGTAGTGTCTGGTGGGTTGGGGTGTCGAGCGACCTCCTTGACTGAAGTTGTCTGAACCAGTCCGCCAGGGGAGTGTGGACTGCAGGCGGGAGGGCTGGCCTGGGCAGGGCAGGGCAGGGCAGAGCCTGCTGGTGGTGGCCCCCTCACACTCCTTGCTGCTCGTTGCAGGGGGAGTAGCCCGGCCGCGCTCGGTGTGCGAAGGCTGCCAGGGTGTCATCGCGGAGCGCTTCCTGCTGTGCCTCAACGACCGCCTGTGGCACGAGCGCTGTGTGCGCTGCGCCTCCTGCCAGGAGCCCCTGGAGAGCAGCTGCTTCTACCGCGACCAGAAGCTCTACTGCCGCTGCCACTATGAGAAGTAAGTGAGTCGTGCGTCACGCTGGGCTGGGCCAGAGCCAGGGCCAGGCAGGCCTTAAGCTCTCCTGAAGGACCTGGTGGGGGGGGGGGCGAGGGAGAGGGAGAGGTCACGGTATGCCAGGAGGAGGGCGCGCAAACAGCAGCCGAGCCTCTGCACATTTCCTCTGGAGGGTTCCATGGAACTCATACCCAAGGAAGGCTGCAAGCATAGGCACGCTTAGGAGGCAAGGTCTCAGCTGCTCAGAGTAGGGGCGCTTTTGAGTAAACAAGCATAGAATCCAGTAAAGAATTAGAGCCCCATCACTCCAGCGATTTAGTACACTCTCACCATGCCTGGTGTGTGGATTGGCAGCACAGCACTCACATGATGCCGTGCCTTTCCTGCTGACACCCCGCTTCTTCCCCAGCCCTTTCTGTTTTTTCCTAGAATGCCTAAAGTCTGGGTTATTTTCCCCAAGTGCGTTTAATGCGCCCTTAAGCCTCCATGTAGTTTTAAAGGAATTGGGGTCCTGTGCTGTGATGGGGGTCTTGCTGTTGGCTTGAATGGATTGCATCAGGTCCTGGCAGGGAAAAGCAATCTCTCCCAGCAGCCGGCTCCAAGCCTCAATATAAAACCCAAACATTGCATCCCAGGCTTGAAAGCCTTTTTTAAAATCATACAACGCCTGAATCTCTGCAGAGACAGGATTGTACTCTCTCAATGCCCCCAAAGAGCCAGACTAAAGGGTCGTTCCATTTTTGCCCGGGAGAAAGGCGTTCTAGTTGAAGTGCTCCTCTGACAGGACCTGACTGGAGGGCGAAAGAGAAGGGGAGGGTGGAGGGGAGGGGAGGGGAGGAGGAAAGAATGAAAGAGCAGCTCTTCAGGTGAAAGGGATCATAAGCTTGCATCAGAGGTTAAAAAAAATGCAGAGGCAAACTGGGGGGGGGGGAGGAATTAGGTGTGATGGAGCTCTTACTCTCAAGACACGCGTAGGGGACCAGGGCCAGTTATACATGTGGTTAGTTTCAAAGAAATATGTATAAGATTGGCCTGCTAGTGTACCTAGGACTGAAGTCTCAGACTCAATATTTCAAACTCTAGTGCTGAGCAAGAAAATTCCACCCCCTCCCCAGCTCTGCTTGCCCCAGAATGCAGCCAGCATTTCGTTTGAGATGAGCCTACCAAAATGTAGGAATGCCCCCCTTCCACCCACAGCTTCCAATTGAACATCACACATCTATGATAAAGTTTGGGGGAATAGTTGATTTAAGAGAAGAATAAGGTTTCTAGCTGTCATGGTTGGAGAGCCCCCATTCCATCTTGCCATTGAAATGGAGGATGCATGTGTATAATCTCCCAACCATGTGCATACCTGTAAGTCTGAATGAACATCTTGGTTAAGAGTGCAAAAGGAGGACTTCATTTTCACATGAATGCAGTGGAGAATACAGGTATCACACTTGGCCCTTAGGCAGTTGTAGATGGCAGGGACCGCCGCCCCATGTGCAGACAGCAAATAGGCATTTGTTTTGTTGTATGCTACAGACCACAGACAGCTTCTGATTCCTATATAGATGTGATATCCTTGTATGATATCCTCATCCTCATCTGTGAAGCAACCTACACAGGTTTACACAAGGGTGCAACTCTTAAAGGGAGGGGAAAGCGGAGAGGCTGGTAACCCTTAACTTTTCCCCAGCAGCTGAGGTACACTACCTCTGATACTGAAGGTTCCATTTCCTGATCATGGCTAATAGCCATTGTTATATATTTGTTTAATCTCCTTTAAAGCCATCTGAGCCAGTGGCCATCACCACATCTTGTGGCAACTGCTTCTGGGAGGGAGCAAGAAGAGCAGCTTGGGGCACTCCTTTTTATCAGTCCGATCAAGCTTGAGGAGGAGTTCAATCCCAGCCTGAGACCAGTAATCCAGAGTGTAACTCCCAAAGATCCCAAATTCTCATGGTCCCCAAACAGTTTGTCCATGGATCCAGATACACTCAGATTCAATAGCTACCATCACCATTTGTGAATTGATATTTATTTACGTACCTAGATGGTGTAAAGTATTGCTCTCCATAAGTAACAGTGCTGTGTGTAGCAGAGGATTTAGCATCATTTGGCTTGCTAAGGAGTTCTGTGTAACTGGAAAACTGGCATGCTCTTAGACCAAAAGACGTTGGATCAGTAAGAGCTGATCATTTTGTTTCTCTCAGCCCAAGTTCATTTGCAGCACCAGATTGCACAGAGGCCTTGAGCAGGTGCTGGGAAACGTGGAGAGGATTAAAAGTGCAGGGAAAGTTCACTTATTTGAATGGTCTCTGTAACAGACAAGCATAATTGTTGCCCAGGGACACTCTCTGCCCATTCATTATATGTCCTTCAAATGCTGCATGGCAGATATATACATTTCTGACTGTGATAGTTGGCAGAAAGCTGGTGAGAATTTTGCATAATCAGACAAACCAAATAACTAGACGTAACGACAATGTTGGAAAACATTACAACTTATTACAACACTGTTGGAATATTTGTCTGTTTTCCTTTGTCTTTTAGTTGCCATATTGATTGCAATACAAACTTCCTGTGTTGTATGAGCACAACTTTTCTTCTCATGCTTTTGACAAAAATGGTTATTATTTTGTACTTCTTGGTTATTTTTTTTTTTAGAATGCTGATGAACTACGATTACCAGCCACAGTATAAACCCTCATATTTGTAACTATATAGCTACTAGCTGATATGCGCGGCGTTGCTCGGGTCCGTGAATAATGTTTATAACATTTATTTGATAAATAATAAATTTCTCTGCACCTCATTCATCTTTAGGTTGGTTTTTTTTTTTTGGTTGAGTTCGTAAATTGTTTTGTTAGAATAAATGGGAAATTGTTTTAATAAGAACTATATTTTAAATTAGAGCTTCATGATAAACCGCATTTTTTGTTTTACCTGAAATGCCTACACCTCCCATCATGCCTTGACCGGAGCAGCTGTCTAAACTTCAAAAACAATCAGGACACGTAACACCCTTTCTACCAGCTAAAAAAGATGCAAACCTAAGTATATTTTTTCAAAATATACCCAGCATTGCCCAGATATCAGAATAACACATAGTAGGGAAGCGGATCTCAGTGGATGCGGAGAACTCTTGTATGCATTTGCTCTGAAGTTATTATTATGAAAAAAGGAAAGCAGCCAGAACACAGAATACTTTATTGGCATAATTTACTCTATAATATCTGCATTTAGCAGGTTTTGGCAGGGAGCCAGGATGGTCAAGGCCACTGGTAACTTGGACCTTTTATTTGACATACCTATGCTCTGAAGACACACCATGGCACTTCTTAACTTTTTAGTTAAATGGTCAATCCACCACGTTGTGGTGCTGGTGGCATATCTCCGGCTGAAGAAATTTTATTTATGGAATGTCCTGAAGGAATAATAGCAATTTGTACTGGTCCTGACCATGAGTCATAGTTTAGTGGCAAGAGGAGACTCTTGGGAGTTCCACCCAAGGCATGCTGGGAATTTTAGGCATAAGCCTTGGATTTTTATTAAATTCTTTAAAAGTATTTAAAACCCAAAATTTCATGTTTTTAGATTTTTTTCTGGTGCATTGTACAGCCAGACCTGTCAGTGTGCCAAATTTCAAGTTTCTACCCAGCGTTGCTTGGGCTCCCTAAGATATATGTCTGTGAGGTAATCATCTTAAAGTAGCAGGGCAGTGCTAGGCCTGTGCGTTAACCTTTAAACAAATTAAATTAAATTCTTTTTTTCCTCTCTTACCCTCACAACAACCCTGCAAGATAGGCCGGTCCTAGGCCTGTGAGGTAACTTCAAAACAAATTAAATTAGTTTCTTTTCTCTCTCCAGGTGCTCTCCCTTCATGCCCAGGTTGGTGAGCCACATCCAGATGATGGCTGCCAAAGCCTGATAAATCTTCCCTCCCACCCAAGGCATGCTGGGAGTTGTAGACATAAGCCTAGGCCCCTGAATAATGTGTTAATCTTTGAACATTGCCTGAGGTGTGGTGGAAGACAACTGGAGAGCAGGCTATCCTAGTCGTGGCACCCTGCTTATGGATTTCTTTTTCTCAGGCAGGCTTGCCTAGTGACTGTGTTAATGGCTTTTAATTGCCAAGTGAATTTGTTTTAAAATTTATTTTCAAAGGCCTTTTAATTTGATGGGATTTTTTATGCTTTTTTTTCTGTTATAACTAAACCACAATATTCCAAGACAGATGCAAGTTACTGAATAAAGTTTATGATTTTTATGTAAAAGCCTGACTTTACTATTGAAACAGAAGGGTGAACGGAGGAATGACTGATACAGCTGAGGCAAGAATGGAATGGTGGGCAGGGATTAGTGGCAGTTGGAGAAAGTCAGGTAGAAGGAGAACAAAGACAGTTAGTGAGAAGTTAGGAAAGTGGGGGCTGAGTTAGGACTGAGAGAGAGTGACGTGGTTTGCACATACTGATCTGGTTTGCTAACCCATGCTTTATCTAAAATAACCCACTCTACACGCCAGTACTACACCTCCCAGCATGCGTTTGGTGGCCCGCAGGTCCCCATGACATGTGAGAGGCTTTTTCCTCCTCTCATTGCCGATGCTGCTCTTCGATAGAGGATTGAGGAGGGGTATTGCGAAAGAGGGGAAGTAAGCGGCTGTCAGTGGACACGCCCAGCTGCAGCCAAGTCCTGCCAGGACTACCCCGGCCTGCACTTCTTGCCCACCAAGTGCTGCATCAGGAGCCTGTACTGAAGGGTCAGGGCCGGCCCCCCTACTTGCCCCCCTTCGTTGAGCTGATTTCTGGGCATGCGCAGAGTGCTCCCCTTTCCTCCCTCCCTGTTAAGGGTGAAAGCTGTGTGTGGGTTTCCCCCGGTTTCTGAGAAAACAGCGATATCCAGGCAGGGTGCCTTTGAGCATGTCCAGAGTTCGGCCCCTCAAAGACACGCTGTTGTATCTAGTTATGATTTTAAAACCACATATGGCAGGTGTGAGGAGGCACTGCAAATGGATGCAGCCCATTCACGAGGGTTGTTTCATTTCATGTGGAATTGGGTTGACTGCTTGAGACCAATCTTAGGAATCACAATGGCCGCCAAAGGCTAGTAAGTTTGGCCTCCCACACAAGGCATGCTGGGAGTTGTAGGTGTAAACCTAGGTTTTTATTAAATTATTTTAAAATACTTTAAAACCCCCAAAATCATGTTTTTAGATTTTTTCTGATCCACGAATATCTGTCTGGGTGAACAGTATTAAGGCAGAACCATATGTGGAAGTGGGTAAACATTTCCGGACATACGTGACACACACAGACTTTCCACTTGATAGGTAGAGATACGCCATTTGGCTGTTCCAAGTCACTTTGGTGCCAGGGTAGAAAATCCAAATGGCGCCCTCTCTTCCCTTGGGAAGTTCTCTTGTGGAAACTGAATTGAAATTAGCAGTAGCTGTGCAAGAGCACTACCATTTCTATGGGGCTTGTGCAGTAGAACGTCCTGGTGGATTGTGCCTGGCATTGGGACAGATCTGTCTGTCTCTTCTGCCAGTGTTAATGGTGCCCCAGATCTGCCTGCTGAGGTGACTGCCTCAGCTTTCCTTCTGGTAGGGTTGTCTCTGGTTTCCAAAAGCCACCTTATAGTTGGGCTTACAGTTTTCCATGTCATAAATTGCAACACATGATCTATTCAAAGCATTATTTCTTACTATTCAGGCAGCCATCCCATCCATCCCATCCAATAAGATTCTGTTAATTATCACGATGATAACAAAAACAAAAACAAATTGTTAGTTTTTAGTTATGAAAACTAAAAGGAAACTATTCCTTTCCTTATTTCTCACATATTTCATTTTAAGGAACAATCTAGTTCCTTATTAAACCCCATGCTCCAAAGGACAAAAAGTTAGTTCCTAATGCACAGTCCTGCCCCCGCCCCCACCCAACTACACGAAATGTGTGCATCCGATATTAGGATAAACTTTCAACAAATATATGATTGTGGCTGTGAAGCAGTTATGGGGACTCTCATCTTGGGTTGTTCTTTCCCACTCATGGAGATGAGGGAGTGTTGGATAGGGTGTCCAGATGGCCTGGGGTTTCCTGGTCCTACCCTGGAAACCTAGGCCGATCCAGGGCAACCGGGGGGCAGCGGGGGAAAACCAGGGTGGCGGGGGGTCACGCGGCGGTGGCGGGAGGCGGGCAGCGCGAGGCACTTATCTGCTGGGGCGTCCGTTTCCCTCCGGTGCTCGGAATCTACTGAGAAACAGGCTTCGCGGCCTGTCCCTCAGTAGCGCGCCGGGTGATGACGTCATCACCCGGCGCGTACTGAGAGACAGGCCAGGAAGCCTGTTTCTCAGTAGATTCTGAGCACCGGAGCGAAGCGGACACCCAGGTAAGGAGCGCGGGGCGGGGCGGCGCGGGCGCGCAGTGGGGGGGTTGTTTTGGGTGGGGGGGTGGCGGGGGGGGGTCCGGGATTTTGATTGTCATAATCTGGTCACCCTAGTGTTGGAGGTGATACGAATGAGAAGAATTTCACACAAACCAGCAATCATTTGATTGACAAAGTTTATCCTGACTGAAACTTCAGATCCCTGTGGCACACAGAGAACTAGCTCTTGAAAGGACTGGCTCCAGAAGGTGGTGAGGGCAGGCATTTGCTAGGCCCCCAGCTGCTTCAGGAGGGCCACCATTTTCATTGGCATGGAGGTGTCTCCCAGTTTATGTGTCTTGGCTATGAGCATGCCTTGCCCAAGGGCCCTCCAAATCCAGATTGCAAGCTTTAATTGGTTTAAAATTGCTATATTAATCAGGTAGAGCTATTGTTATGTAATTTTAATAAATAAGGGCAAATTTTAATCAATTAAGCTAAAAGGCAGAATTTGTTGATGCTTTGAGGCAAATTTGGTTTTGGTGTGTAAAAGGAAATATGAAATATGACATGTGCAAAAGGAAATATGAAATATGACATACACACCCTTTAGCCAGGAGTGGTAGCTTTTGTTTCTTAAATGATAAGTTACCTTATATTTCACTCAATTTCTCAAATATTGAAACTTTAGTTATATGCTCAGGGCTGTTCTTGTCAGTTGAAGATCAATTTGAAGGGGAATTTTCAAGGGCTGTACTCTGTTCCCGGTAGAGAAAGAATACACATCTGAAATACCTGTTTTGCTACACTGGACAGCTGCTAGTTATTTTTAAATTAATTGAGTTTTAAAAACATACATTGGGCACAATCCAGAGAAAATTAAGCACACAGCAAGCTCTCCTGATTTCTGTTCTATAGGGGTAACCAGGCTTGTGCTTTGCAGAAAAAACAAGAGTTTTGTTGGACTTCCAAAGGTTTATTATGATATGAGTTTGCATAGGCAAGAGTCCACTTGTCAGATGTATAATGTGTTATGTTCAGTGGACAATGTCTGTCTGTCTATCCATCTATCCACACATGCACATACACAGAGAGAGGCTAAAAGAGCATGAAATACAGGAGATATCAGTAAGTCTGTGATATTTCCCTGCAGAGCTTGAACGTATGGATAGAGTGGCCCATCTAGTGAAGTAGTCTCTGGTTCACAAGGCTGATGCTATAAGAAATCTGTGGAGGTGCCTGAAGTCTTTGCTGTTTTTGTTGATATGAGTGACTCAGGGGCACTGTTCCCAGCTTAACTTCCACATGTAAGCTGAATGTGCACATTATGTGCATTCCAACCTCTGCGCATTAAGCCAAAGGTGAGAACAGAGGTGCGCTATATTTGCATTTGGGAACTGCAGTCATCCCGGGGTTCCTAAAAGGAAGAGCAGACCCAACACTCGGACAGTTGTACGCTTGGAGAAAAAGAGAGAGAGACACACAGATGTGCATTATTGGTGTTTTAGGCTGCCTCTACAAGAGGCATTTAAAGCTCTTTCAAGGCGCATTAAAAAAATTACCTCTACAAGAACGGAGCGCAAATCGGGTGTAGAGGTGCGTTTTCTCTCCGATTATGCACATTATCGAACGCGCGTTAAATAGCGAGTTTTATTTTGCTCCGGCCGTTAAAGCACATTTTGACTATGTGAACAAGCGATTATCCGCATTAACTACTTGTAAAGCGCATTTGAAACAACCGGTAGGTCACCAGTTGAGTGCTCAATACCTCGCATTTACGATAATGCGCTTCAGCGATTATGCACATAATTGGCTAACCAGGCGTCAAACGGAATCCATCTAGAGGGGGCCTTAGTCTCACATGGCACAATGACAATCTCCAAAACAGACCAAGAAGCAAACAGACTGGAGTCAAATGTTTCTCTGAGTGGTCGTTTTCCCTCCTGCAAAACTTTTATGTTAAGGTCAGCCCCATCCTTTGCTCAGAAGTAAGACCTACTGAGTTCAGTGGGGATTACTCTTAGTAACTGTGCACATGATTGTGTCCAACACAGTAGAACTTACTTCCAAGTAAACAAGCATAGGTTTAGGTTGCACCACTGACTCTCTGTATCTCTGCATTCCATTCTGGAAGTATATTTGTAATTAGGCAGACCTATAATGTTCTTAAATCTGCTGCCGTGATATGGTAATTTAGGCTTCAAGCCACACAGGATGTGTGTATCTTTGCTCCTGACATTTTTTTCTTCCTGTTTGTTTTTCTTTTCCCCTGAAGCAGCTCTACAGCTGTAGTCCCAAAGGGGAATCCGATGCCGGGGTGCAGATTTACATGTTCTTCTCTGCTGGTTTTCTAGCACTAAATATATTTATTCATTATTTATTTAATAGAGTCATATACCACTTACCACAATAGTTTACAAAGAAAGATTAAAATGCATTAAAATTGTCCCTACCTCTCACACTGCTTCTTGCTCTGAAGATGAAGAGATATGGGCCAGGTCCTGATTTCTTTTCCTCTGTAGGGCCAAAATCTCTCTCTCTCGCTGTACGATTTGGAGTGGAAAAAACCGCAGAGTAGGAGGTGTTAATGTACTCCCCCCTCCTGTGTTAGACCTGCTCTGGAAATTGAAGCCTGGGCAACTGCTTTAGGCTTAAAAATAAAATAAAATGTTGGGGGAGGGAAATTCATGGAACAAACCAAATCTATAAGCAGAAAGTAACATGAAAACAGGTTGCTGTGAAGTTATTTAAACCATACAACTGAGTCAATTGTGAAAAGGCAAAACTGACAGAAATCAGCATTCCTTGGGCTTCCTCTGTTTCCCAATGCCCAGAGATCCAAACTACACTGCGCCTCGACACTGCAGAAATTCAACAGCAGAAATTCCTCCTCTTCTTCATTTAATTTATTTCCTGCCTTTCTGCCAAAAATGCTAATCAAGGCAGGTAACAATAATAAAATCCAGGTTAAAAACAAAATATTAATTAGAACATGACATAGAACATAAAAACACAATTAAAAATACAGCAGTAAAGGAAATAAACAGAACCCAATCAGTAAAAAACCCCTTCAGCAACAGACTAGCTTACGTACACACCATAGGCCTGCCTGAATAAAAATGTCTTCTCTGGACAAGGCTCTGCAGGCATTATGACATTAGGGAAATTGAAAGTGTCACATACACTGTGATCTCAGGCATCAGCTCCATCTCAGAAATTTAAGTTAAATCTCTCTGCACCTTGCTTGACAGAGAGATATGAAATGTATGAAGGAAGACTGAATAGGACATAGCATGGTTATTCATCCTCTGCCGTTAAATTAAAAAATGGCAAGGAACTAGCTTTAAATGTTTCAGTACACAAAAACTAAGGAAGAAGATGTTGTAGAATGAAATTTTGCATACATTTGGCAAAGTATCAGAATATGAGTTTGAATTCTTGAACAAGTTTTCCCCTCCAATAATTTTTTTGAGTCACTTTTGAGGAATAGTGATCAAACTAATATTTTAATAAAATGATGTTAAACATCATCTTACAACATTCATACATTTTTTTCCTCTGAAGCCCTTAAATCCAGCATTCCATAATTGGGAACATCATAAAAGCATTTGAATTAGGAGAACATTTTTTTTCTTCGAACTCAGGTTAGTTGACTGTTCTTGAGTGTTTTCTCCAAAAAATAGCTTCAGCTCTAGAATTTTTTCTGGCAAAGTGGCGAAGTGGCAAAGGAGTCCAGCTTAACGCATATTCTTGTACCTGAAACAAACACTTCAAATGTTACCAGTCCCAAAGGAAGGGAAAAAAACATGTATGTGTAGAATTTCTGTTCGTCTTTTGACTTTGCCTTCTAGTGGTGAGCAAGTAGAACTGTATTTCCTCTCTACCTTACCTGTAGTTCCTGTCATCGTTATAATTCCACACCACAAACGTTTTTGAAGAAGACTTTGGATGTCTTTGGAGGAGGGAGTTGTTTGCTTTATCGATGTAATGAAATAGAAGTGTAGAGCAGTCACTGTACCGAATGGAAAATTGGTTATGTGGCTGGGTTGAGTGCCTAGGCTGCTGTGAACCCTTTGGATCATTACTTTGGTGGAGAATGACATTTTGCCATCCTTTAATGGCACCCAAAATTCTCATTTGAAACAGCTAACTCTCGGCCTACTAGTAGGACTGCCACGGCATGCAGTTCTTGCATCAAATACCTTGGTGGAACTGCTGTTCTATGGTCTTCAGTGGGAAAACTTCCAAAGAAGTGGTTTGGGAAATGTAATCTATTGTTTCATGATAGATTAATGATTCCACTGCAGCGCAGTGACTTTGCCAGCATTGTTCTTTCAAACGTCATTTTCAACTCAGCATAAGAAATGAAGATGAACAGGTCTGTGTTTCATCACTGTCCATTTTTGTGTGACTGCGGATGAAGCTAGGCACCAACTTGGAGATCAAAAGGAAGCTGTAGCTGCTTTTCCAAGAATAGCATTTACAAAACCGCTTAGGCTTCCATATTATACTGAAAAGAAATAAAAATACAAAACACATTCATAACATTCAGTAAGTAGCCATTTGCAGCTATAGTTCCAAAAGAAGCAGTCTGCTTCCAAAACTCTTGGGAAAAATATATATGGGTGGATGCTGCCTCTTCAGATCTAGGTTCCAATTTAGTCCACTATTGAGAAACACAAGAAAGACTGAACATCAGTGACCAGCGTGACTGGACTGAAAGGAGGAAGCTTAAGGTGGCTGCGGAGGGTGCGTACTAGTAGATCTTTGGATGATTTGCAATAGGTCCGCAAGGGTTTCTGGCTCTCCATTATTTTAACAACAATAGTGACATTAAAATGACTTTCCCCACCTAAATTAGGTTGCTGAAATAAAGAAAGGTTGAGGTAGCCAGCAGTGGATTTTTGCCTGGAAGGACTGTGAACTCAGTTCAGTTCTGGTACTAAAAAACAAACTCCCAAGGCTCAGAATGTACTCAGAGGCACCATATTCTTTAATTTGAGGTATATGTCTGGTTGTAAAACAACTCAAGGTAGATTCGTCAAGCCTGAAGTCTGCCCACTTATAGCTTAACATAACAAGCAGTTTCACTTGGGACTCCATATGCATGACCAAAATTTGAAAGAAAATATATTTCAGCTAATTGTAATTCTAGTTGTTTTATTCATAGGCGGATTTAATAAAATAATAATAAATCCACTAATAAATTAAAAAAATCATATGATTTATTGACCACATTTTTAAAATTAGATTACTGTCAAGAACTCACACCCCCCCCCCCCCAATTAAAATGAATGAAACAAATTGAACAGAATATTGAAGACTTTTTCTTCCTTAGGGATTTGCTGAAGGATACAGCTGTTGATAAGAAAGAAGACCTTTTCCTTCCTGGGAGATTGTTGGGCTGGGCTGGGCAGGGCTGGGGAGGAAGCTGGCGGCCTGGATGGAGAACCTCCATGGGACATATCTGGTTTGTGGGTTGGAGGTGCTCCTATGGGAGGCACAATCCCACAGAGTAGTGATAACAGGACTTTTTTCATGTTGGCTGAAAATTTTGCTAATTTATAAAATAGCAGAAATAACTCATAAATAACAATAACCATCAAGCTCAACTATGTAACTGGATGTGGATCAGCCTAACTAATCTATAATGGAGAGGTTCCACAAATAATAGCTTTGAGAAATAGTGAAAGGTAGGGTGACCACATGAAAAAGAGGACAGGGCTCCTGTATCTTTAACAGTTGAACTGTTGAATTTCAGCAGGTGTCATTTGTATGCATGCAGCACCTGATGAAATTCCCTCTTCATCACAACAGTTAAAGCTGCAGGAGCCTTGCCCTCTTTTGTATCTGGCCACTGTAGTATAGCTCTAATATAGTTAGAGTTAAGTGGCTTGACATCCCTTCCACCTGGAACCACACACAACATGATTGCTGAATTCATGGGGTTGTATCCAACATTAGTCTAATTTAAGTCCCATTCATTTCAGTGGGTCTACTCTTAAGTAAGACTACAGTTGGATACATTGTTCCTTCCTAGCCCAATCTGGCAGCTAGGGCCATATAAAGAAGGAAAGGAAAGTTATGGGCTGGTTTTAGTCCCCCTTAATCCCTCTTTTCTCCAGATAGAGGTTTAGTGTTATTGCTGATTGCACATGCAGCTGGACAGGGGCAATGCAACTTTATATTGCATCATTATAGATCTATCAGACACACACACTTTTCCGCAGCCACAAAAGGGAAGGAAAAGTTTTCCCTGCCTCAACCCCAAGCTGCCGCTCCTCCTCCTTCCTCTGCCATGAGTGCCCCTGCCTGGGAAGTTGCCCTTCAAGACAGAAACTGTTTTAATTAAAACATCCTTAATAAACTGAATAAATTTATTTTCTAGACTCTCTTGCTTGTTAGATGGGTTTAGAACATGTTGAAGCATCATAATAGAGAAATTAACACCAGCGATGGTATAAATTACATTGGGAATGTGGATGAAACAGTTCATGGATAACATGTGAACAAAACAGAAAGAAAGCTGTATTGTGTTAAAAAAGTCGAATCTGGTGGAATTATTGGGGGGAGGCAGGAAGAATGAATATACTACATTAATTTAATTTAATTTCCCTGAGATTATCTCATCAGCACAATCATATCACACCTTGTTAGAGTAATATTAGCAAGACTGTTGTATTGCAGTTGGGTCCTAATGGAAAAACAACAGTTTCCAGTCCCATTGATCTCACTGGTACTTACTTCTGAGCAGGCATGCATATAATTGTACTGTAAAAAATACAGTGTAGAAGACACAAGCATTTCTAATTGTGTGCATATACGTACGGGGATTTAATTCATTTTTGTTGTCTGGTTTCGATGTGTAAATGTTCTGTTTTATATAGTGTTTTATTAACCAAACGTTATGAACTGCTCAAAAGATTGTATGGGTTTTTTTGTTTTCTTTTTACAATAGTAGGTTGTCGTATTGAACAAGACTTGAATTTAATCTAGAGGGAGAAAGGCAAAAGATCCAAAGAGTAAAGGGGTGTGGTTAGGAGGGGGAGGGGCTAAAGAGAGAAAGCGGGTTTAGAAAATGAAGTGATAGGTTGAAAGATGAGGGATCAGAGAGATAAAATATGTGGTTAGCAGAGGAAAGAGGGGTGCCAATTGGGTGGTATCAGAGAGGGGACACTGTTGCTTAAGGGCCCACAGAAACTTAGAGCTGACGCTCTTTGGCGGTATCTGCTTCTAAATCCTACAGTTGAAGGGAACGTGAAATGGCTGCTCCTGCGCACTTTTAAGGGTTCTATTTTAGCAAGAGCAAATAATACACTTGGCTTCTTGCCACTCATCTCACTCCTAATTAGGTTTGTGTCTAGCAATTATCATTTTATAGGAAAGAGCAGACACGATGGATATTTGGCAGCCTTAAGAGTTGGGTTTTCTCCCATGGTTGATTACTGAGGTACGCAAGCCAGATAGACACATCAGCTGTCCCTTGTTGCTAGGCATGGAGCTTATCTTGGGGCAGGGCTCGACTCTGTTCCGCAGAGGCTGGCTCTTGATGTTATGGCTGTGAAATGCTGAGCGTGTGGAATGGTGAGCTAGAGTTAGTTTGGGGAAAGATGATAGAAGATTGATTGATTGATTGATTGACTGTAGTGTTGGAGGAGGGATGATAAAGGCATTGTTGCCTGGGATATGCGTAAACTCCTTTCAGTAAGGTAAACAGGTTTTACGGTGCAGGGGTTGTTTTTTTTTGGCAGAAGGGGCAGTGCTTCAGAGATTTGTGAAACGTTTTTAACTGTAGACAAAATGAATATATTTGTACACTCTGGACAATGATGACTATATTATACTACCTTCAATCTTCTGAAAAGTTATTGTCAATTGATGTTTTTTATTGATTAAATCTTCTACTATTACTGAGTTGCTCTGAAAACAGTTCAGCACAGTTTTCTGTGCTTGTTGCAATTAATCTGCATCATTTATTATTGGTAAAAGTGCCTCAAAAATACCTCATGCAGCATGGTAGTTCAAGTGACAGGCCTGTGAACGCGGGACATCTCTAGTGCAATTCCTGTCTCTCCCATGAACTCAGGAAGTGTCATAGACCCCCTCTAGAAGGATTTGCTTTGGCACCTGGCTGCCAGATTATGCGCATATTCGCAGAAGCGCATTTACTCCTAATACCTCTGTACGAGAGGCGGCGAAGCGCATTACAGGACAACTGAAACGCGCTTTAAACTTGCTGACATGCAGAGAATCGCATGTTTACATGGCGGTAAGGCGCTTTAACTGCCGCCCCAAATTAAAAGTCGCGGTTTAACGCGCATTCTATAATGCGCATAATCGGATGTTTAAAGCGCCTCAGCCCCCAATTTGCGCTCCTCTCTTGTAGAGGTAAAAAATTTAATCAGCCTTGAAAGAGCTTTAAACCTCTCTTGTAGAGGCAGTCATAGAATCATAGAATAGTAGAGTTGGAAGGGGCCTATAAGGCCATCGAGTCCAACCCTCTGCTCAATGCAGGAATCAGTAGTCTTAGGCAAGCCACTTTCACTATCTCCACTTCTCCGACTGCAATATGGGTATAATATTACTGACCCGCCTCATTGTAGGCTTACTGTGAAAACCGACATTCTTCAGATTCAGAGCATCCTATTGCAGTACAACTAAGGTCCGTGCAATGTATTCTGGAATATCTTATGGGTGGGGTTGGCTGCGCTCTAGAGGTTAGTCCCATATATTCATCGTATTAAATTGTTGATAAGAGAACAGTTGATCTTCAAAATTTCAGATTTTTTTCAGCTTGAACAAATAAATCCCTTGCAGTTTAGCTGACTTTGCAGTCATTGGATTGACAGAATATATAGCCCTTGCCTTAGAAGACAGCATCTTAAATTTCGACACTGCACGATGAATTGTGGTGCAGATCCAGCTTCTCTCCCGATCCTGATGCTGCCTAGGAGGGCCCCCACGGCTTCTTTCTCGGTGGCGCTACAGCTGCCACCACCCACTCACTCACTCTTTTGCTCGCTCACCCAGCCGCTCCCTGCTACAAGCTGCTCTGCCTGACCTCTGGCGATAGTTGCTGAACAAGGTGGGAGTAGCAGCCACGCTGCAGCGAGGAAGGAACACGCGGAGGAGCGAGGGGAGGGGAGCGGCTGCCCAGAACAGTGGTAGTTTGGCCGGCTGGGGTGGGGATTGGGGCTGTTTCTACTGTTGCCACTTATGAGTAAGACTGTCAGGAGCTGCACATCGGGGCCCTTAGCCCTTCTGAGCTGCTGCCCTCCGCTCCTCTCAGTCTTGCAGATACTGATGTTTGGGAGAAAGACGAGAGAGAGACGCTGTGTCCGTGTGTGTCCTCTCCTTATCGCCCTCCCCTCCCCCTAGTCTGGACTCCAGCAGGATTCCCCATCCAGCATCTAAAATTGCTTAACAACACCATTGTAAGCTACTACTGATTATGCAGAGGGAGGTGTAGGCAACAAGGCTCCTGGCAAGGGGAGGAGCTAATGGACTGGTTGCTGATATATTCAATGGAGTGCCAGAGGCCTTCTTTACATATTGCTTCTTCCAAACTGCCCAGGCCCCTTATCTGGGTCAAGGGGACAGAAGTGGTAGTGCAGCAAAAAGCAATGTGAGCAGCAATGTTTGATCTAGAGACAATGTAATATGTGGGTGTATAGTGTGCTTGGCTTGAATTGCAGGTGTCTGGATCTCCTTGGCTCTGAAAGCATCTTTCTGGACTGTACCTGCAGGCTATGGCGGGTGTATAGTTCTCCTTAACAGGAGAGGTTTGTACTTGCTATAGAAAGGTAAACAGATGAGAAGTGTTCAAATGCCATAAAGTGTCCTGTGACACCTTGAAGACTCCCAACTTTATTATGGCACAATAGTCTGTTGCCAACTGGCCCCAAGTGCCAAAATAACTTGACTGGCTCATGCACTGTGACTTGCGGGGAGGGGGCATCATGTCATTTGCTATTTCACTTCCGGCAGCAAAATATCTTGGGCCGGCCCTGGCCGGAGATGGCTATAATTTAGAAACATAACAACATGAATTGGGTTTCCTAGGTGTACAGGGCCCAGGTGTCTCAGGCAGAACCTACAGTAGTGCTTTCATAGAATAGTAGAGTTGGAAGGGGTCTATAAGGCCATTGATCCAACACTCTGCTCAATGCAGGAATCCACTTTAATGCATATGTGACAGATGGCTGTCCGGCTGTCTCTTGAATGCCTCTGGTGTGGGAGAGCCCACAACCTCCCTAGATAATTGGTTCCATTGTCGTCTTGCTCTAAAAGTCAGGAAGTTTTTCCTGATGTCCAGCCGGAATCTGGCTTCCTGTCACTTGAGCCCATTTTTCTGTGTCCTGCACTCTGGGTTGATCAAGAAGAGATCCTGGCCCTCCTCTGTGTGGCAACCTTTCAAGTATTTGAAGAGTCCTATCATGTCTCCCCTCAGTCTTCTTTTCTCCAGGTTAAACATGCCTAGTTCTTTCAATCTCTCTTCATAGGGCTTTGTTTCCAGACCCCTAATCATCCTCGTTGCCTTCCTCTGAACCCCCTCAAGCTTATCTGCATCCTTCTTGAAGTGTGGTGTCCAGAACTGGACACAATGCTCAACATGAGGCCTAACCAGTGCCAGTGAACCTATCTACACTGCTGCTTTAAAATGGTTTATAACAGTTTTAAACCCGTTATTAACCGGTTTAAACTATTATAAACCGTTTTAAGGCACTAGTGTAGATAGGCTCAAATAGAGGGGAACTAGTACCTCATGCGATTTGGAAGCTATACTTCTATTAACGCAGCACAAAATAGCATTTGCTTTTTTTGCAGCCACATCACACTGTTGGCTTATATTCAGCCTGTGATCTACAACAATTCCAAGATCCTTCTCGTTTGTAGTATTGCTGAGCCAAGTATCCCCATCTTGTAACTGTGCATTTGTTTTTTTTTCTCCTAGGTGTAGAACTTGGTATTTCTCCCTATTAAATTTCATTCGGTTGTTTTCAGCCCAGTGCTCCATTCTATCAAGATCTCTTTGGAGTTTGTTTCTGTCTTCTAGAGTATTAGCTATCCCACCCAATTTTGTGTCATCTGCAAATTTGATGAGCATTCCCTGGACCTCCTCGTCGAAATCATTAATAAAAATGTTGAAGAGCACTGGGCCCTGCTTCCAGAATCGCCGCTCTAATACACATCAGAGCACCATGTCCCAGCTTCCTCCTGGGCTGTCGCATTGTCATGGCCACCATTTTTTTCAAAATGGAACTGGGAAGAGCACACTTGCGCTCCTTCGATAAGGTAGGAGAAAAAAAAGCACGCCTGAAATTGGCACCCCCCCCACCATCCTAGGGATGTCAGACTTCCTTTCCCCCCTCCCCTGATGGGCACGGAGCCACACCATGCGGCTCCGTTCCATTTCTGCTGTCTGCTTACTTGTGAGTAAATGGGCACCAGCCAGGATGGGCACCCACACCTCCCATGGTGTTGGAATGTTCCCGGGACTGTGGGAAGAGTCGGGTTTCCCCATGGATTCCTTATCCCAGAGAAAACCCGTGCCCATCCCCCCCGGGACTTCCTGTGCATCAACTGGACTCACAGGGAGCACCCAAGGGCACACCCGCTACAAAAGACTGGTGTAGAAATGGCCTAAGAGTCTTATCTTCGTGATTCTACCTGCACTGGTTCAAAAGTAACTGTTTTCTAAATAAAGTGTTTGGTCCGTCTAATCAGTATGTCAAGGAAATGCTTGTGTAGTGACTCTACCTTGTTTGAAAGCCTTTTTCCTTACTGTAAGTTAAATTTGGCTAAGACATGCTATATTAAAAAAACAAACACCTAAATTAATCAATATGTGGCTTATTTCAGAATGTATGGTTAGGATGGCAATTTTAGTGTGAGATATACCATTTCCCCCCCAGAGTTCTTAACATATGGGACACAGCTCGCCCACCTAGAAATATACTTTGCCCCTTTTTTATCCCCCCCTGAATATTATTTTTTCTGGTGCCGCCACCTCCTTCAAGGAAATTGGTCCCAAACCATTTAAGGCTAAAATGAGCACTTTAAATTGGGCTTGGAAATACACCCGTAACTAATGCAATTGGCACAATACAGGTGTTATATGATCTAATCCCCTTGCCTCCAACCAACACTCGGGTGTCCACATTCTGCATCAGTGGAAGTTTCTGGACCATTGTCAAAGGCATCCCTACATTATAGTTGTCCAGCTTGGACGTCACTAGTGCATGGATAACATTTAGCAAACAAAAGCTGACATTCATTGTTTTGTTTATTAATCTACCAATTAACACAATTAAAGCTTGCAGGCCCATTAAAATGAGTGTATTTCTTCCTTCAGATTTAGAGAAATTCAGTTAACTGTTGGCTATTATATTTTCATAGAAAGAGTGTCAGTTGCTTCATTATTTAATTCATAGAATCATAGAATAGTAGAGTTGGAAGGGGCCTATACGGCCATCGAGTCCAACCCCCTGCTCAATGCAGGAATCCACCTTAAAGCATCCCTGACAGATGGTTGTCCAGCTGCCTCTTGAATGCCTCCAGTGTGAGAGAGCCCACGACCTCCCTAGGTAATTGGTTCCATTGTCGTATTGCTGTCACAGTCAGGATGTTTTTCCTGATGTCCAGCCGGAATCTGGCTTCCTGTAACTTGAACCAACCTAAACAAAGGTGTTGCCCTTAACCAAAAACTATACAGTATATATCCAAAAAAGTTAAGGTAGAATATAAATGAGTTTAATATAATTTTTCATGTATATACAGAAGTAGTTGATAAGCACTTAAAATATGACATACAGTTAAAATGATACAATAAAAATAATGCTCCAACGATCTTCACTGTTATGGCCAGATGCGTTTCGACACGTATGTCCTCCTCAGTGGCCACTTCACTATAAAATACATATATACATTCATATTAGTGCCTTATATATACAAATAGGAATACTCCAAATCTATTGCAAAATGTATAATAAAATATAAACCATATCATTTTTCAAGTAACATACCACAGTTGGTTTAAAGCTGAATTGGCTTTTTCTTTCTGCTAATCTTGCACTCTGCTGAGGCTGACTAAAAACTTTTTCAACAAGTGTAGGTATGATAAAGAGCGTCACTCCCCTGCTTTGAGAGATGTCTGTAACAAACAGATACACATCCTCACCATTCGGTATAATCATAAAAAAATATTTTAAAGTCTTAAATCAAGTATGTCATTTACCTACTTACAGCGTTTTTTGATATGGAGCTTGTCTGCATCCTTCTTGAAGTGTGGTGCCCAGAACTGGACGCAACTGGACGCAGTTATTAATTCCTTTGGTGCAACCTGAGATATTTTTTCACTAAGCGCAATTTAACCTAATGAATTCTGTAAAATTCCTCCTCTGTTCAACCTGAAGCTCATTGCAAACTGGCACTCCCCCTTATTTTGTTTTGCTTAACTCCACCCTGATGAAGAAGAAAGGTGGTGAATGTGAAAGGTGGGACACGACTTCGTGACTTTTAGTTGGTGACCTCAACTTTTATTATACTATAAGAGGCTGGTATTAAATCGTATAGGACAGGACTTAAAGCAGTGTTATTCTACTGTTGCTGTTTGAATATCAGGTAGGGGGAAGGGCGTGGTTACAGTCTCTATCTCCACTCCTTATTTGCTCCCAAGTTTTTTTCTCTTTGTTTTTGGAGTTGAAAGAGCAGATTGCAAGATTGATGAGGACAGAACAGCATTAGGACACATTGCTCAGTATGCTAACCGATCCCTCGTCATGCTCTTCGGAGTGCTATTTGGTGGGATCTGCTGTCTCGTGTCACCGCGCAACTTTAAGACACAAATTCCTAGATGAGCGTAGCATGTGTGCTGCTTGTCCCCAAGATACTCATTGTCCTCTCTTAGCCCTTCAGGGTTTTGTACTGATTCTGCCCAGCTGCTGCCCCGTCATGGTTGGCTATGCAGTGTCTGCTCCACTCTTCCCCTGTGGGCTCTCTTCCCTAATGCTGTTCCTAGGAAGAGCTTTCTCTTGTTGACAGCGGAACAAATCCCTTTGAACAGAGCCATCATTCCTCTTCCCACTGTCCTCTCCCTCTTTCCTCCTCCATCACCCCCACTGATACCATGAAAATCTTCCCTGTGCGACTGTCCCCCTGGCATGGGCACACCCAGGTTTACAGAAGAAGAGACATGATAAATCCTTTCAATGGAGCACACCTGACCTCCAAAAGTAGTCAAGTCACTCTGGCCCAAACTAGCCACTACTGCTTAATCAACACAGGCATTCTAGGGACCCACTTTTATTGTCACGTCTCTCCCTTGCTTTGGATAATTTTGAAGAAAGGCATTTTCACGAGTTTCCTTTGTCATGAAAGAAAGCCAGGCTGCTTATTTTGTGGCTGTTCAGTTGTAGCATAATTCACAGGCCATGAGAGCCGGGCATGAGAGCTTGGACAGGGCCATCCCGAGACATTTTACTGCCCAAGGCAGAGCAGCAAATGGTGACACCCCAACAACATGCACAGAACTGACTGTAAAGGGTTTTTTTTATTATTTCAGATCAGTAGATAGGGATAACATAATCTACATTATTGTGCCGCCTGCTTGGTCTTCCCATAGGGCCAAAGATATGAGTCCCCTAAACTCAAACAACTGAAGTGGGGCCAGGAAAGAATATTTGCTATAACATACAGTATATCTTTATGCTTCCCCCGCCTTGATGCATTTCTCTGTGAGGAATTGCTTGTGCAGCCTGATCCAGTCTTTATGGGGTGGGTGGGAATCAGGGGGAATCCACTGTCTGAGACAGCTGCCTCACTGTGCCTTCACTGTTCTTGGGGTTGTGAGGTCTCGGCTGTTATCCATTTATTGTGCACAGTTTCCATTGACTTGTGCCCCTGGTGCAAAGATATCCTATTTTTCTAGCAATGAGTGTTGCATAGTTTGTACCTGGGAAAATGTGGTTCTAAATGAGTGGAATAAGTGCCAGTTAATATTGCCCATGACAGTAGAATAATAGAATATTAGAGTTGGAAGGGGCCTCTAAGGCCATGAAGTCTAACCCCCTGCTCAGTGCAGGAATCCATCTTAAAGCATTCTTGACAGGTGGCTGTCCAGCTGCCTCTTTTTTTTTAATTAATTTTTTTTATTATTTTCAAACAAAGATAAAACCTACAATAGGCTGACCAGATAAAATCCAGGTCAGGGCTCATGTAACTTTAACAGTTGTAGAGAAAAGGAAATTTCAGCCAGTGTCATTTGTATGCAATTAGTTCCTGGTGAAATTCCCTCTTCATCACAACTGTTAAAGTTGCAGGGGCCCTGTCTTCTTTTGTATATGGTCACTCTAGTATAGTGCCTGCAACTTTAACTGTTGTGATGAAGAGGGAATTTCACCAGGAACTAATTGCATACAAATGACTCTGGCTGAAATTCCCTTTGCTCTACAACCCTTAAAGTTATATGAGCCCTGACCTGGATTTTATCTGGTCAGCCTAACCTACAAGGACACACAACATTTAAAATGGACCCCTACCTTCCCCACAGCAATAATATAAAAGCCACATTTTCTCTTGCAGAAATTTTCATTCACAAAAAAAATATTCCCCCCTTCTCCCCCTCTTGCTTAAAGTAAACTAAATTTTCTTTTCTTTTTTTATATTTTTCCCTCTCTTCTTTCTTTTAAACAAACTTTTTGCTTGAATCCCCAGATGTACCACTCCTTTTATAGAGAATTTACAAATGCATTACTTTTTATTTCATTATTAACATACCTAGTTTCTTTCCCTCACTTCTCCTCTCCCCATATCTCCAAGATTTTTATTTTCCACTCTTTTTTTACAACAACATTAAGCTTATTCTTATTATAAATATATATTCAAGTTTCCACAATTTATATCCCACTTAAAAAGCAATACAAAGAGGAAATAGAAAGCCCCAACTTCAGATCCTAATCAAGTGCCTTTTCATTCAGCCGAGTTTAAAGTTTCTTTCAACCCGTTTCAAAAGGGAAATCTTTTTTAAAAAATTCTGCCAGTCTTTTTGGATTTCGCCCTGTGAACGCCTTATGTCCCTTGATTCCTGGATTACTCGCACACACTCATTCGATTTTCTTCGTTCATTCGTTCCTATGGGGTGGCAATACGTGCAGCGAAGAAAGCTTACTTCTCTGCACGCATTGCGTCTGCGAATTCGCGTCCAGCAGAACTGTTCAGGGTGGTGAGGGGTCTAACTCGGGCACCCTCCCCCCTGAACCCGATGTTAGAGCCTTCGGTAGTTCGCTGTGATGCCTTTAACAATCATTTCACAGATAAAATCTCTCGGATAAGAGCCGACTTAGATGCTGTCGTTATAGCAGAGGCTGACAATGGAGTGTCCAGCAAATCCGCGAGTAGAATTACACTGGATCAGTTTCAGTTGGTGAGTACCGAGGACGTGGACAAGCTGCTTGGTTGAGTAAGGAGGACGACTTGCCCTCTCGATCCCTGTCCTTCTTGGCTGGTCGCCCAGGGAGGAGATGCAGTTAGATCACAATTACAATATATTATTAATGCATCTCTCAGGGAGGGGAGTTTTCCATCATGTTTAAAAGAAGCGGTAGTACGGCCGCTTCTAAAAAAGCCCTCCCTGGATCCCCTGGACTTTAATAACTATAGGCCAGTATCAAATCTTCCATTTTTGGGCAAGGTGATCGAGAGGGCGATTGCCTTCCAACTGCAAGCAGTTTTGGATGATACAGATTTTCTAGACCCATTTCAAACTGGCTTCAGAGCAGGATATGGAGTTGAGTCTGCTATGGTCGCCTTAGTGGATGATCTACGCTTAAGTATTGACAGGGGGAGTGTGTCCCTGTTGGTACTCCTGGACCTCTCAGCGGCTTTCGATACCATCGACCATGGTATCCTTCTGGAACGCCTGAGGGAATTGGGACTCGGGGGCACTGTGCTTCAGTGGTTCCGGTCCTACCTCTCGGGCAGGTTCCAGATGGTGATGCTTGGGGATAGTTGCTCTTCAAAGAAGGAGCAGTTATGTGGTGTACCACAAGGTGCCATCCTATCCCCAACGCTGTTTAATATATACATGAAACCGTTGGGAGAGATCATCCGGAGGCATGGGGCGGGGTGCTATCAGTATGCTGATGACACCCAAATATATTTCTCTATGGCTTCGACAACAGCATCAGCTAAGGATAGTGTGTCTCCTCTGAATGAATGCTTGAAGGCGGTAATGGGCTGGATGAGGAAATACAAACTGAAGCTGAATCCAGACAAGACGGAGGTGCTTACTGTCAAGGGCCACAACCTGGGGTTGGAGGTGTGTCAACCAGTTCTGGATGGGGTTACACTCCCCCTGAAAGACTGTGTTCGCAGCTTGGGGGTGCTCCTGGATCCGTCGCTCCAAATGACAGCTCAGATAGATGCGACTGCCAGGAGTGCCTACTATCAGCTTCGGCTGATACGCCAGCTGCGCCCCTTCCTAGAGTTGGAAGACCTAAAATCAGTAGTGCACGCGCTGGTAACTTCGAGGCTCGACTTCTGCAATGCGCTGTACATAGGGCTACCTCTGTGCCTAGTCCGGAAACTTCAACTAGTTCAAAATATGGCAGCCAGGTTCGTCACCGGTACATCTAGGAGTGACCACATTACACCAGTTTTAAAATCTCTTCACTGGCTGCCAATCAGTTTCTGGGCGAAGTACAAAGTGTTGGTTATTACCTTTAAAGCCCTACATGGTTTGGGTCCAGGTTACCTACGGGATCGCCTTCTCCCATACAATCCGCCCCGCACGCTCAGGTCCTCTGGGAAGAATTTATTACAGTCAACAAGAACTAGACTGACAACCGTTACCCAGAGGACCTTCTCTTCTGCCGCTCCCAGATTGTGGAATGACCTGCCGGGAGAGATTCGCCAACTTACTAGTCTTCAGGAATTTAAAAGATCTATAAAGACTGATCTCTTCCGGCAGGTCTACCTAGATGAATTTTAAAGTGTTTTATTGGTGTTTTATTGGTATTTTAATGATGTACTGGTTTTATCTGCTTTTAATCAGTTTTTGTGTCTTGTGTTTGGTGTTGTTCCCCGCCTCGATCCGTTGGGAGAGGCGGGTGATAAATTATTATTATTATTATTATTATTATTATGAAAGCCTCTGTAACTCCCCGCCTCTTTCACAGGAGTTTCTCTCAAAATGGAAGAGGCAATTGATTGACTATTTCCCCACCTCTCTTTCTCTTTCTTTCTTGTCACTTTTTAAAAAGTAATATGTAAATTCTTTAAACAAAGATATCCATCTGCGCATCTGCGATTCCCTTCGTAGATTCAAAGCTTTCTTTTTTCTTTTTTTTTAAAGAAAGTCTTTTTTACGCTGTTATTCTAATTGATTTTGCTGTAGTAAGAGTAATAATAATAATAATAATATTGATTTGTAGCCCGTCTCTCCCTTCGGATCGAGGCGGGGAACAGCAACAATATGAAACACAAAAATCACAACAGTTAAAATTTTAAAAGCAAGTGAAAAATACAACATTAAAACCCCCTTCTCCCTAGATGTTACCCTTCTTGGGGAATGAATACCTGGCCGATCTTATTCCCTCTCGGGTCCGGAACAGTTCGTGAGCGTTGGAAGCCTTCACCTCCCCCCTCTTCTGCTGTCTCCAACGAAGTTTTGACTTCGACTTCGTTACCACATCAAAGGGTTTACGAGATACTTAAAGGCTTGCTCTTTGCATTCCCTTTTAATCTGGGGAAATTAACTCCATCTGGGGTCCCCCAGACGGCAGCCGAACCATCCTGCTCCACGGAGCTCAGAGCTCGCGGCGCCGACCTTCCACCGAAAGTCCCTCTGTCCAGCTGCCTCTTGAAGGCTTCTAGTGTGGGAGAGCGAACAACCAGTCTCTGTAATGGACTCCATTGTCATACTGCTCTAACAGTCAGGAAGTTTTTCCTGATGTCCAGCCGGAATCTGGCTTCTGTAACTTGAGCCCATTATTCCATAGTGGAGACAGCCAACACACTACCCAGTCCTGTGCCATTTTGTGTAGGGTGACAATATGAAAAGGAGGATAGGGCTCCTGTATCTTTAACAGTTGCATAGAAAAGGGAATTTCAGCAGGTGTCATTTGTGTGCATGCAGCACCTGGTGAAATTCCTTCTTTATCACAACAGTTAAAGCTGCAGGAGCCCTTCCCTCTTTTGTATCTGGTCGCTCTAGTTTAGCTCCTGCAGCTTTAACTCTTGTTATGAAGAAGGAATGTCACCAAATGACACCTGCTGAAATTCCTTTTTCTATGCAACTGTTAAAGATACAGGAGCCCTGTCCTCCTTTTCATATGATCACCCTAATTTTGTGATTGGTGTTTTATTTTTTTAGAAAATCTTTAGAGGCAGAGTGCTCTCCAAGCGAACCACTTGAGGATGGCAGTGTCTATGGAGGCAGAAGAATGCAGTCCAAGCTGCATGTTACATGGGAGATCCATGATTAGGGTGGAGGAAATGCATCACCAAAAGGAGCGTGAAAATGTGTATGTGCAATTTTAGAAATTATTATTATAATTTAAATAGAAATTCAGTACGTCTCCCCATAGTGGTGAAGATAGTGCCCAGGCAACCTGTGTGCCAGGTGCTGCTACTTTTGATGGCTCAGTTCTTCCTTCTGATGGTTCTTTATCATTAAACCAGACTTGGACTAGACAGCCCTTCAAGTAAAGGATGCCTTCCAAATAGAGGAAAGTCCTCTGGCAGCCCTTTAAGTAGAGGACTGTCCTTTGTAAAGTAGGATACATGGCCACTCCATGATTGTATTTCTTTTTACTTTCTTCTTATGAGAAGTAGGGCCTGGTGTGGAGGGATCCTGCTCCTAAATGTACATAAAAAGTTGGGTGGTGATGGCAACATTTGCCTAGGACAGCAAACGTCCCCCAACTGGGTCTGGCAGTAGAAATACATTGGTTAATAAAGAGATGGTAATAATGATTTTTAAAAATACAGGTGCTATCAAAAATACAGGTGCTATCAAGATTGGGGAAGCTGAAAAATTGAATCCGGGATGTAGAGCTAAGGAAACACGAGAATGGGAAGGCCCAGTTGATCAAGTTAGTAGCATTGGTGACTTCAGCAGATTGCTTAAAATATGATATCCTTTTTTGCCATGAAAAACCACACATAAAATTCAGCATATCATCAAGAGGTTTGTTAACGCTGAGTTTCCTTTCTTGCTTCTTTTCCCCCCCTCTTACACCTTCTTAAACTGACAACAAAGTGCATTTCATCATCACGGCATGACAAATCAGATGAGCTGGAACTTCACACAGACCCGTTAACTTTGCCAGAAATTTGCACTGATTTGCATGATTGCAAAAGCTACCTGACACCTCACAGGTTTTTATTTTTACTGGGGTGGTGGGAGGTGTTACTCCACAATGCGAATCTGCTACAGTGACAGGGATCTAGGAATACTCACCACTTGGAGGAAAAGCAAAAAGATTTAATTATTTATATCTTTTGACTTCTGCGCTGACAGTTAAAGAGTGAGAGGGCAGGATGTGAAATGTGTGCATCCTTTAAAACAGAAACATGGCCACGGGGCATTGGTATGAAAACCATTAGAGGCTAAATCTAAGTAGATTTACTTAAGACAAGCTCAGGTAAATGATTTCTCCCTCCTCCCATCCATAATAATTAGAGGCTTGCGGGATGATCTCAGTGGACTAGCTTAAAAGTTTAATGACACTTAAAACGTTTATAGCTTGGACCATTAGAACTGGGCTTGTTTCAGATCTGGCCCTGAGAATGTTGGTTAACCAGAAAGAAAGAACGTTTTATCACAAACACACACACACACACACACACACACACTACCTGCAGGGAAGTCAGACATACTTGCTTGATTAGGGCTTGTATTATAAAGACAGATGGCTCAATAAAGGTATGGTTGAGAAATGAGCCATTACAGTGCAGGAGATCTTAAGAATGCCCACTTCACTTCTATGACAAATAACAAGGATTTCTTCAAGTAGCATATTTGAGTCTAATGCTATTCCTTGCTGTTTCATTCTAATCTTCTGTTTCATTCCAACGTCTCAGAGTTGAACAGAGGGGCACTTGTAGAATTGTGGCACCCCTATTCTCATTCCAAGGGCTGCAGCATATACACGTTGACTAATTCTGTTAATTGTAGATGGGAAGGAGCATCCAAATATGCACATCCTACTGAAAATAATACAGTGTTGACAGACACCTGTACTAGGAAGCACATTCCAATGTGTATTCAGCCTCTGTTTCTCCTCCTCTGCCCTGCTTGTACAAAAGTTTGCATATCTATTTGCTGATTACCCCCTCCCTGCAAATTGGAGAGTAACGTGGACATAAGCCAGGATCATTGACAGCAACGTCTACACTAGAAATCAAATTTGGTGGATGATCATGGCATTCCTAGTTACAAGTAACGTGAGTCCCCCCCCCCAAATACGGATAAGGGCAATCGTAGAGCGCATCATGCCTAAAAGTACACAAAATTTTACCTGCCCTTCCTATTCTCCCTGTAGAAAATAATGTAGAGAGAGAGAGAGTTTTATTGGAACCACAGCTGGATGGGGTGGGGAGTTTAACCCTTTCCTCCTCTCCTGCAGTCCTGATGAAAATTGCTTACCCTAAGCTGCTCGTTGCATTGGGAGGAAGATATCTATTAGCACAGATGGGGGATTGGCTGGCCCTGGGAGGAAGAAATGTGGGCAGGTAGAGACTGCTTACATGTTCCCCTCCAAATGTTTTTCAGCTCAAAATCAACTCCTTCCCTGCTGCTTTTTCACCCGTGGTGAGAAAGATACAGGAACTCCATATCTTCCCCTCTCTGGGTTTGGCAATTTTGAGCTGGAAAAGAACGAAAAGGAAAACGGTTAAGCAGTACACCCTTCTTCCACTCAGACTTGCAGTATGTCCCAGGTAGCTTTGGGTTAAAGACAACAACAGTTGGCTGCTGAGCGTTGGCCTGGTTCTTCAACACTGTGGCCCATGCTGTGGATTTCATAGCTCTTTGAGTCCAGCAGAGAATTAGGTCTTGCAACCGCAGCCCAGTGTGGGCCTCAGAGATCACAGCAAAGCTGGTAATGCTGGAGTAAGCACCCTTCCTACACTGGCCAGACTGCGAGGGAGGTGTGTACTTCATCCTACACTACCTAGATACAAAGAAAGTATTAGATGAAAATCGTGCAGGCAAATTTTCACGCGTTTCTAAGTATGGGGTGTATGGAAAATTTTTCTAGTGGGCTTATAAAGTTTTTGATCTGCAATCTTCTTAGAGTTATCAGCTTTGGCCCCCTATATATCACACTCTTTCTCACACACAAGTAGAGACAGTTGGTTGTGAACAAATACACAGATTAGGCTGCTACAACTCAGTTAGAACTAGAGATGCAAAATTTCCAGAAATTTTAAAGCCATGGGGAAAAAACCATTTTTTTTCCAGGGGGGTTTCAGGGAAAAATGAAATTTTTTGAAAAAATAGAAAAAATGCAATATTAACACTTTTTACAGATTGAAAGTCACTTTGTTACTTTAGGAACATAAAATGTAGTTATGTACAAGTTGGTTTGGCATAAAATTATCACATTTGGTATATTAAAAGTATAGTGTATTCAAGCAATTATTACAATTTGAATTTACTTTTTTACTTTTTTTAAAAAAAACCCCACACAAATGGAGCTACAAGCTCCTGAATTGTAAGGAACTTCTTTGATTTTGCCAGTTTATGAGGAGCAGGCAAAAAAACAATAAACAACAACGCAGAAGAACCCATCAACATTAGTAACAAAGAAAATTATTTATGTCTCCGCTAGTCCTCCACATTGTCAAGCAGGCATAAAGCATGCATTCCCATAAAAAGAACGGAGAAAAAAGGGGGACCAAGATTTAATGAATATGCATGAAATTTAATCAGACTGATTTTCTGAGCTATAGCTATCCCTATCAGTTTCAGTCTCTGCTTCAATGGCAGCGCCCCCTAGAGGCAGAAATGCATCTTGCTCTTGCATTTGAGAGTTGTAGTCTCAGGATGCCTCTACAAGAGGCATTTAAAGCTCTTTCAAGGCGCATTAAAAAACTACCTCTACAAGAACGGAGCGCAAATCGGGCGTAGAGGCGCGTTATCTCCCCGATTATGTGCATTATCGAATCCGCGTTAAATCACGAGTTTTATTTTGCTCCGTCTGTTAAAGCACATTTTGACTGTGTGAATAAGCGCTTATGCGCATTAACTACTTGTAAAGCGCATTTTGGTCATCTGTTAATGCGCTTCGCCGCCTCTCGCCGCCTCTCGTGCAGAGGGATTAGGCGGAAATGCGCTTCTGCGATTATGCGCATAATCGCCTAACCAGGCGCAAAAGCGAATCCTTGTAGAGGGGACCTCAGTTTGCAACCTAGGACTTGCTTGTCCTCGGTGCACAGAAATTGTAATAATCTGATACCATACATAGTTTTTAGAAATCATTTGGAGAAGTAAATATATAAACACCTTGTCTTAAACTTTTTATGCATCATGTTAAAATAAAACATTCCATAATCCGTTTTTCTTCATTTTTTCCCATTTCCCCCCAATTTTTCAGGGGGGGGGGAGGAGGGGAAGGCTTTGGAAGAAACCAGACCCCCCCCCCCCCCCCGGATTTCCTAATTTTTCTGGGTTTTTTCTGGGCCTTCACATCTCTAGCTGGAA
Source organism: Anniella stebbinsi (assembly GCA_029215795.1). Lineage (NCBI taxonomy): Eukaryota > Metazoa > Chordata > Lepidosauria > Squamata > Anniellidae > Anniella > Anniella stebbinsi. The sequence continues at coordinate 125,706,676 of JARDYH010000004.1, read as the reverse complement.
CCTGGCTAGCATTCCCAAAGCTTGCAAAAACCCAAATTATTGAGTCAAAGAGTGAGAAGAGCTGAGCTGTCTGTGTGAAGGGAATGGAGAAATCTGGATTTGTAGAGGCCATCCCACCCACCAGGATGTGACTGAGTGGATGGAATTATTGGCAGCTAAAACAAGCCACCTTATCATTGTCCCTGTGCTCCTGCTGGAGAGACCTCGGTTTCTGTGAAGGAGAAGGAATGGGGCATAGCTTGCATCTGCAATGGCCAGGCATTGCCTACACAGACTGCAGTGACACTTCTCGCAGGGCACCGTCACTGGGGATCTTCCATAGAGGTTATACATACAGCGTTTCTGCTATCATTGAAGCAGAGAGAGGAGGGAGGAAAAGGAGAAAGGAAACGGAGGGAAACATTTCTGGGCTAATAATACTGAGGCTAATAATGCCAATCTATTTACATATTAAGTGAGGTTTATTTTGGTTTGTTATTCCCACCATCCATAGAAAGCAAGGAAAAGGGTGATATGATGACAGGGGAACACTATTCATTGGGTAATGATGGCTGTTAGCTTGCTAGGAGCTTACAAAGGTGGGCATTTTTATTCCTGACTCCATGCGATGGACAGACTGCAGTGGTGTTAGCACCAAATGACACGTTATAATAAACGTGTTATTACATTTAATGTGACTGCTTTTTTAAAACAACAACAACAACATGGTGGTAGTGGGACAACCTGGATTAGGATCATAACAGGTCGGAACATAGAGCTTAACTCAACCTTCCACTTGCAGTCATGGTCATGATGAAAATCCTCCCAAAGCTGCTGTCCACATTGGAAGGGAAGCTCTTGTTGGTACATTGGAATGGAAGATCTCATTGCGGCGTCTGTGCATGGGTGGGGTTGGACAAAGTGTTAAACTCCTTCCTGTCTGCCATAGTCCCAATCCAGGTTGTGGTTGAGGTTGTTTTAAATGCAGTTAATAGTATAACGTATAGTTTGGCCCATAGTTTCTAGTTTCATCTATACATTTGGGGCGTGGAGCCTAATGGGATAATAACATTCATAGAAGATTGGGGGAGCAGTGTAGAATAGAATAGGTGTGGAAGAGCTATGCAAGTGGGCAGGAAGCAGCACGGTGTAAAGGAGCCAGGTACATCCCAGTAAAGTGCCAGGTACATCCCAGGTACATCCCAGTAAAGTGCAGGTCCAGGAGCATGGAAATCCCAGCTTGGAGATGGCCTTTGAACCCTAAGAAATTGAGCATCTTTAGGAAACAAGCCCCAGGGTGATGCAGATGCCAGGGGAGGCCCATGTCCTCTGACTTTCAGAGTTGGATGGAGTAGAGCATTTCTGTAGTGGCACGTTTCTCACCCATGCAACACTGTGACATGACAAACTGCCACCTGCTGGAGTTGGTCGTTCTTCTCATCATGCCTAAAAAGTATAGGGTTCCTGCCCTCCATTGCATCTGACCACCCTCTGCAGCCCTCGTGGTTGCTGAGACACATGAGTAATGCAGCAGCCAAAAAGTCAAAAGAGAGAAGCAGACAGTTAAGGAGGAAATGTAGCCCACATTTACTTTACTTTTTTCAACTCACAAATATTAAGATTTCCTCCAAGACACGAAGGTTTTTTGGAGACCATTTCTGAATATTACCATCATATAATAATTGCAACATTCCCTTCAATTGTAGTCTGGGTTTTTCCACGCTTATGAAAATAAAATCCAAACTCTGTTATTAATGTGCATATTAGCTGTGACGTTCCAGCTGGTGATATATTTCCAGTGCAATTCACATTGCTTGAAGAGCTGCTTACAGCTGGAAGAGTATGTTGGATATAGTCCTAAGAAGGCCTGCATTCAAGTCCTCCCCATGGCCTCATAGTCTGGTGAGGTCTTGCCTTGGACAAGGCAATGTCACATCCTCTCAGTTTTTTATCTGTTAAATTGGAACAATATTAACCGATGTCGGAGGGCTGTGATGATGTGTAATGACCCGTGGGATAATGAGGTACCATATTCTCCCTCGAACTTCACAAATACTGCCTTGTTTATAAATCTAGCTGTGTGCCTACGTGGAGTAAGTCCCGTTGAGTTCAGTGGGGTTGAATGAAGATACATAGGACTGGACAATAAATAATGCCACTTCTTAGGACAAACCTTTTCAGAATCTCCCTGCTCTCCTTGCTGATATTTACTCTGCAGCCAAGGTGATACATTGCTGCCCTCCCTCCCCTTCTCGTTTTAGAGGTGCATGTTGTCTTTGTGGCAAGTATTAATTGCTTCCTGAATGTAAAACACATGAATAAAATAGTTTGTTTGGGAACAAGTTAGCCAGTGGCTGGATGTTTTGCTGATGTTAATGCATTGTTGACCCTGAACCTTGTGGATGCAACAGACCTCTCTCAACAAATTTACCAGAAGCTGTTTCAGCAAGAGGTGCCCATTGTAAATCCTTAAGTAATAATATGATATATGGAAGTGGATTACATAATAGTTTGCAGTAAATCTTCTGGGCATGAATCCTTTCTGAGAAACTCTCAGCTGCTATAAATGTGGCATTGTGCCCTTTTAGCCCTTGGTGGGCACCAGAAACTCATAAGTTGCTTTTATGCTCCAAGTGGTTAGGCTGCAACTGTTATAATTACTTTTAAATAGTGTAGTAACAGCCTCAGAGCATTTTCAGAATATTTGAAACAATCATCTCTGCACTTTTCAAAAAGATAGGTAATTCTTCTTCTTCAAGGTTATATCAATCCTCCAGTCATTTTATCCTTCCCCATCCCCCATTCTTTCCCACATTATTTTTGTGGAAAATTCACCATAAGGTAATTTATATGGAGAGTTTTGGTATTTACCAGATCGGAGTGAATCTTAGACTACTGCTGGCACTTGCTCTCCTCTGGTAAATACCCAAACTCAAATGAATGTGCTCCCAAAAATTCTTCTCAGAATTCTCCTCTGAAAACTTTGGTGCCACATAGTTTCCAGACATTTTCCAAATGCTCAATGTTGCTAGTTATTCTCCAAATATTTGACATATTAATTTAATATCTTATGATAATTTTAGTATTTGTTCTTTCGTAATATTTGACATGCCATGCTTGTATATGACTGCATATATTAGTGGACATGCAATTGTATATTAGTGGTGTGCTTCAGATTCAGACAAATCTCAAGATGAGTCAGGTCCCCTCTACAAGGATTCGCTTTTGCGCCTGGTTAGCTGATTATGCACATAATCGCAGAGGCGCTTTATCGTAAATGCTTGTATGCAGGAGGTAATTGAGCACTCAACTGGTGACTTGACCGGTTGTTTCAAATGCACTTTACGGGTAGTTTATGCAGAGAATCGCTTGTTCACATAGTCAAAATGCGCCTTAACGGCAAAATAAAACTCGGAGCGAAAACACGCCTCTACTCCCAATTTGCGCTCCGTTCTTGTAGAGGTAAATTTTTAAATGCGCCTGGAAGGAGCTTTAAATGCCTCTTGTAGAGGCAGCCTCAGGCAGATTCAGAGTGTCATCACACGGGGGGAGATCGCGTTTCCTTACCGTCACTTCTCCGCTCCCGCTTTTGTCCCTCATTATTTTCTCTTTCTGCTCGGAAGGGAAAGACCACGACCCATTCAGGGGCTGTTTTCATCAAGCAGCTTTTCCTGCACACAGCAGGAGATCGTGGCACATTCAGTATTAAAAAAAATGTTGGATTAAAAGGGGCCTATTTTGTGATGGAAAAATGTGCAGAAGGCACACTGGAGGCAGACGTCATCTAAAGGATGTTCGCACATTCATAATTGGGCAGTAGCGAGCATGCGATAAAACTCTCGTCTGATGAACCTCAAAGACAGATTCAGGATTTTTCCAAAGTAAAACAAAAGTCTTCCAAATTGCTCCCAAATGAATCTGGGTCCTTTTGAAGCTTCATGGGCAATTCAAAAATGTGTGGAGGAATAGACAGTGGGTCCCCAAAAATGGGTGCATTCCCCCCTCCAAGGTCTCCAAATAAGGAAACACCAGGGTGGGGAGAGGAGTGGGGAGGTATAGTTTTCATGACTGAGAGCTTTTTTATTAATATTATTTTAGCTTACAATCTAAGAGAGACATGACATACAAGGAAGAGGGAATGGGGAAGGAAAAGGAAAAAAATGTAGTAGACTGTCAGAGAGGCTGGAGCAGGCCCAGATGTTCCCTTTGCCTGCCCTTGTCTCCCTCGCTCCTTCTTCTCATGTACAAGGCCATGGATATCAGTTAGCTTTAGTTTCCATCCAGGGAATTTTACCAGGGTTCTCCTTTTTACTTCCAATCACTTTTTGGAGTGGTGTAGAAGGAACTTCTCACACACTGCTCCTGTGTTTTCACTGCATGTAGTGAAGGTGGCAGCAGAGGCAGGAATGGTGCTCTGGGCTTCCAGGAATGGCTTTACTAACTGGGAGATGCCTGTACCTACTGTCAGTGGCTGCTGCTGGCACCAACTCCCCAAACAGCTAGATGGAGTCCCCCCCCCCCCCCCCCCAAGTCCCCATAACATGACCAAGCACATTCTGCACTTTCCCTTCAGCTTAGAGAGAGAGGCAGGTTCCACCTTCCCGCTAAAGCTGGTGCTTGCCTGCAACTTCTAATAGGAGACCATGAGCTCCAGGGAACATAGCTATAGGTCTTGGGGGTCGGGTGAGGACTGGTCTTGCTACCTCTGCTGCCTCCTCTCCCTCTGCTTAATGTTAAAGCCCAGTGTTGAGGTCGGTTTCTCACTCTGAAACAACGAGGGAGAAGGACACCCCCCTCCTCGCCTGCCTGCAAGAATAAAGAGGGAGTGGGCGTGCTGTGGGGTCTTATGGTTGCACCAAGCACTCCTCTAACATTGTTTGGGTGGGTAAAGGTCCAATATATTCAAACAACTTTTATATAAAATGACAGCGGTGTGGTAAAATCACTTGCTGATGATTTGTGTACTGGACCTTAGGATTTGAGGGTTTGAACCTAAGTATATGAATGAGATTTGAATGGATTGAAACATAAAAATACATTTCAAGAAAATGAAAGGCAGTAGCATGGGTTAAGGGTTACAGGGGGGGGTTGCACAACTTGTGATCTAATAAATCAAACGTAGTCTATCACCACCAGCCAGATAGTTGACAATCCTCTTGTTTTTGTGGCCCTTGGCAGCACAACCAGGAAGCATATCGATCTCCTAGTGGACATTGGTGGGCTTTCAACTTAGAGAAAGGTGGTCATGGTTGAGTGGTCTATGGCTTTTCAGCTCCATGTGTTTTTGGAAGAAACAGGTGATCTACATCCATCTTAATCTGGCTTCTGAAGGGGTTTTAGAATGGACACTGCTTTCCTTCCCTTGATTTTTAACCTGTACTGGAATAGAGACAGGGTGGCTCTCCTCATCCTCTTAGCACTTTTGGCTTAAAACTGGGACCAATGGGGGGGCTGAGACCTGAGGGGGAGAGGATTCCATGGTGGGGAATAATAATAATAATAATAATAATTATTATTTATCACCCGCCTCTCCCAACGGATCGAGGCGGGGAACAACACCAAACACAAGACACAAAAACTGATTAAAAGCAGATAAAACCAGTACATCATTAAAATACCAATAAAACACCAATAAAACACTTTAAAATTCATCTAGGTAGACCTGCCGGAAGAGATCAGTCTTTATAGATCTTTTAAATTCCTGAAGACTAGTAAGTTGGCGAATCTCTCCCGGCAGGTCATTCCACAATCTGGGAGCGGCAGAAGAGAAGGTCCTCTGGGTAACGGTTGTCAGTCTAGTTCTTGTTGACTGTAATAAATCCTTCCCAGAGGACCTGAGCGTGCGGGGCGGATTGTATGGGAGAAGGCGATCCCGTAGGTAACCTGGACCCAAACCATGTAGGGCTTTAAAGGTAATAACCAACACTTTGTACTTCGCCCAGAAACGGATTGGCAGCCAGTGAAGAGATTTTAAAACTGGTGTAATGTGGTCACTCCTAGATGTACCGGTGACGAACCTGGCTGCCATATTTTGAACTAGTTGAAGTTTCCGGACTAGGCACAGAGGTAGCCCTATGTACAGCGCATTGCAGAAGTCGAGCCTCGAAGTTACCAGCGCGTGCACTACTGATTTTAGGTCTTCCAACTCTAGGAAGGGGCGCAGCTGGCGTATCAGCCGAAGCTGATAGTAGGCACTCCTGGCAGTCGCATCTATCTGAGCTGTCATTTGGAGCGACGGATCCAGGAGCACCCCCAAGCTGCGAACACAGTCTTTCAGGGGGAGTGTAACCCCATCCAGAACTGGTTGACACACCTCCAACCCCAGGTTGTGGCCCTTGACAGTAAGCACCTCCGTCTTGTCTGGATTCAGCTTCAGTTTGTATTTCCTCATCCAGCCCATTACCGCCTTCAAGCATTCATTCAGAGGAGACACACTATCCTTAGCTGATGCTGTTGTCGAAGCCATAGAGAAATATATTTGGGTGTCATCAGCATACTGATAGCACCCCGCCCCATGCCTCCGGATGATCTCTCCCAACGGTTTCATGTATATATTAAACAGCGTTGGGGATAGGATGGCACCTTGTGGTACACCACATAACTGCTCCTTCTTTGAAGAGCAACTATCCCCAAGCATCACCATCTGGAACCTGCCCGAGAGGTAGGACCGGAACCACTGAAGCACAGTGCCCCCGAGTCCCAATTCCCTCAGGCGTTCCAGAAGGATACCATGGTCGATGGTATCGAAAGCCGCTGAGAGGTCCAGGAGTACCAACAGGGACACACTCCCCCTGTCAATACTTAAGCGTAGATCATCCACTAAGGCGACCATAGCAGACTCAACTCCATATCCTGCTCTGAAGCCAGTTTGAAATGGGTCTAGAAAATCTGTAGCATCCAAAACTGCTTGCAGTTGGAAGGCAACCGCCCTCTCGATCATCTTGCCCAAAAATGGAAGATTTGATACTGGCCTATAGTTATTAAAGTCCAGGGGATCCAGGGAGGGCTTTTTTAGAAGCGGCCGTACTACCGCTTCTTTTAAACATGATGGAAAACTCCCCTCCCTGATCGAGGCGGGGAACAACACCAAAACTCCCCTCCCGGATCGAGGCGGGGAACAACACCAAACACAAGACACAAAAACTGATTAAAAGCAGATAAAACCAGTACATCATTAAAATACCAATAAAACACCAATAAAACACTTTAAAATTCATCTAGGTAGACCTGCCGGAAGAGATCAGTCTTTATAGATCTTTTAAATTCCTGAAGACTAGTAAGTTGGCGAATCTCTCCCGGCAGGTCATTCCACAATCTGGGAGCGGCAGAAGAGAAGGTCCTCTGGGTAACGGTTGTCAGTCTAGTTCTTGTTGACTGTAATAAATTCTTCCCAGAGGACCTGAGCGTGCGGGGCGGATTGTATGGGAGAAGGCGATCCCGTAGGTAACCTGGACCCAAACCATGTAGGGCTTTAAAGGTAATAACCAACACTTTGTACTTCGCCCAGAAACTGATTGGCAGCCAGTGAAGAGATTTTAAAACTGGTGTAATGTGGTCACTCCTAGATGTACCGGTGACGAACCTGGCTGCCATATTTTGAACTAGTTGAAGTTTCCGGACTAGGCACAGAGGTAGCCCTATGTACAGCGCATTGCAGAAGTCGAGCCTCGAAGTTACCAGCGCGTGCACTACTGATTTTAGGTCTTCCAACTCTAGGAAGGGGCGCAGCTGGCGTATCAGCCGAAGCTGATAGTAGGCACTCCTGGCAGTCGCATCTATCTGAGCTGTCATTTGGAGCGACGGATCCAGGAGCACCCCCAAGCTGCGAACACAGTCTTTCAGGGGGAGTGTAACCCCATCCAGAACTGGTTGACACACCTCCAACCCCAGGTTGTGGCCCTTGACAGTAAGCACCTCCGTCTTGTCTGGATTCAGCTTCAGTTTGTATTTCCTCATCCAGCCCATTACCGCCTTCAAGCATTCATTCAGAGGAGACACACTATCCTTAGCTGATGCTGTTGTCGAAGCCATAGAGAAATATATTTGGGTGTCATCAGCATACTGATAGCACCCCGCCCCATGCCTCCGGATGATCTCTCCCAACGGTTTCATGTATATATTAAACAGCGTTGGGGATAGGATGGCACCTTGTGGTACACCACATAACTGCTCCTTCTTTGAAGAGCAACTATCCCCAAGCATCACCATCTGGAACCTGCCCGAGAGGTAGGACCGGAACCACTGAAGCACAGTGCCCCCGAGTCCCAATTCCCTCAGGCGTTCCAGAAGGATACCATGGTCGATGGTATCGAAAGCCGCTGAGAGGTCCAGGAGTACCAACAGGGACACACTCCCCCTGTCAATACTTAAGCGTAGATCATCCACTAAGGCGACCATAGCAGACTCAACTCCATATCCTGCTCTGAAGCCAGTTTGAAATGGGTCTAGAAAATCTGTAGCATCCAAAACTGCTTGCAGTTGGAAGGCAACCGCCCTCTCGATCATCTTGCCCAAAAATGGAAGATTTGATACTGGCCTATAGTTATTAAAGTCCAGGGGATCCAGGGAGGGCTTTTTTAGAAGCGGCCGTACTACCGCTTCTTTTAAACATGATGGAAAACTCCCCTCCCTGAGAGATGCATTAATAATATATTGTAATTGAAACTGGCAAAACATTCAAGGGGGTATACTGGTGGGTGGTGGCATTTCTCCCCTCTCTTTCTGCCTCCTTTTTATGAGCAGTAGTGGTGGAAGAGTAGGCTGACCATATGAAAAGGAGGACAAGGCTCATGTAACTTTAACAGTTGTAGAGAAAAGGGAATTTCAGCCAGAGTCATTTGTATGCAATTAGTTCCTGGTGAAATTCCCTCTTCATCCCAACAGTTAAAGTTGCAGGGGCCCTGCCTTCTTTTGTATATGGTCACTCTAGTATAGTGCCTGCAACTTTAACCCCCACTAATCATTGCAATATCAAAAATCTTCCCTTATCATCTTTTTTATTTTCTCAATTTTGAATCCACATTTTGTTGATATAATTATTGCCACCCCCATCGATTTTGAAGTTTCGTAAGCCTTCTCATAAATAACCAACCATCTCAATTTAAGCTCATTTACTCCTTCTTTTGATTGATGTGTTTCTTGAATAAAAATTATATCCGCACCATCCTTATTCAATAATGCTTCCACATTTCCTTTTAAGTATCGATCCTAGCCCATTAACATTCAACGTTGTAACTCTCAATTTACCCTCCATATTTTAAGTTGCGTTGCCCTTTGCCGATCCCTTATTGTGACACATGCCCTTATTTTCCATCCCCCCCATAAAACAACCCCACCAATAACTTTTACATCCCCCCCCCACATTTCCCCAGGATTAAACCCGATCATGGCTTCTTCAAACCCCATGGGAGGGGGGGAAGCAATCTCTCAGCTACTGGTCAGGAATAGATCTTCCCTCCTGGTCTCTTCTTGCTTCATCCCTTGTTCCGTTGTTATCCTTAAATCGTTAACCATCCTTCAGTTCTGTTAGCTTCCAACTCTTTTCCAGTCATTTACTGTGAACCTCCTACTGCTCCCAACTCTTCTCCTTGACCTTTTTTCTCCCGCTGACTTGAACCTTCTTCAGCCAGTAATCCCAGTTGGTTCAGCAACTCCATTCCTTGTTCCAAAGATGTTATTTTGTAAAATTTTCTCTGAAATGTAAATTTCAGAAAAACTGGATATCCCCCAACTGTAATTAATCCCTGCAGGTCTTAACTTCTTGTCTCCAATTAATTGTTTGTGAGCATAAGTCATTGTAAACTTGTATTGGGGTTCCTTGATAATTCAATTGCCCAGTCAGTCTTGTTTTTATCATGATCTGCTCTTTTTTGTAGTAATATGCAAATTCCACCATAATATCCCTTGGTCTTTCTCCTCTCGTTCTGTAGGAAATCCTGTGCACACGTTCAATATCTTCTTCTTTCCACTCCATATCTTGTATCAATTGTTTAATCCAATCCATAATTTTCCCTCTCAAGATCCTTGGGTTCTCTGCAGAAATTTCTGGGAAAAATTTAATCCTAATATTGGCTCTTCTTTCTTGGTTTTGAAGTGCTATCAATCTTAAATCCATTTGCTGGGTTTTTATAATTTGATCCTGCAGTTTCACTGTACACTGTTCAGTTGCAGCCTGCACTTGTTTAAGCTTTGAATCCACTGTTTTAAACTCCTCTCTAACAGCTTTAAACTCTGCCTCCATTTTCTTAGTCATTTTATCAAGCTCCCCTGTTACTTCCTGCTTCAGGTCTTTAACCAAGGCTTGATTATTCTGAATCATCAAGTTTTGAAAGGCTTCAAGCATCTCCCCCACAACCAGCTGTGAATCTCCAGACACAGCTTTCATCTTCTTGGGAACAGCTCCAGCCTTCCTCTGCGTGCCATCTCCTGTCTGTGATGATTCTGTACTTCCGGCCTTCTTGCCCCCACCTTTCTGAGGGCTGAGTTTTGTTGACATTTTTCCTGCTTAGACGATTTAACGAATTATCAGACAGATGCTTTTTTGCTCTAGTCCAAGCAGTTAAATCTTTCTGTTTGAATTCTTTATCACTCTTCAACATTTGGCATCCAGCCAAATTTTACTCGAGAGCCGGGCCAAGCTTATCTTTTCTGCAAATAGCCCAATTATCACGCTACTGTATGCTGTCAAGTTTCCCACATAAATCAGAGTTTTTTACTTACAGATCCAGTTCCATTTCAAAGGGATTTCTGCTTTTAAAAGCTTCTCAGACCGGGAGCTGAGATAATCCACCCCCTATTCCATAAAACAGAAGCCACGCCCCCCGTGTTGTTGATTACTAATGCTCTTCCTTATACAGGTTCTGTGAGGTTCCATCTTGTCTCCCAAGCTCTTTATCATCTAGATGAAACCATTGCTGAGTTCATCCAATATTCCAAACATGCCCTGTTTTGTTTCTTCTTTACTTCAACAGTGGGTATAGCTGCATCCCCTGTGAATGCCTGCTTGCTTGAGGTCAGTAATGGTCTGTATGAGATGAATAAACTGAAACTCAATCTAGACAAGGAGATGCTGGTGATGAGGAGTACTATCAACCTGGATTTGGGAGATATACCATAGTTTGCTTCCAGACTAAATTCAAGGTGCTAGTTTTTAACTTTAATGCCATAATCCTATGCATGCTTTCCTGAGAGTAATTTTATTTTTATTTATTCAAAACATTTTTATAGCACCACCTCACCATTTCTGGCATCGTGGCGCTTTACAATAATACATAAAACAATTTCGATTAAGAACCCTCAACCCACATTCAAATTTAAATCACCCCTCCCCCAAACTCTTGAGAAAATAAGAACCCCTTACAGAGGCGTTCAAAACAATTGATGGTGGGAGCCTGTCTAATCTCCAGTGGCAAATTGTTCCATAATCAGGGGCCAACCACTGAAAAAGCCCTGGCCCTTACACATTCCAAATTGTATTGGGGGATAATCAGGTTACCCGCCCATGGTAACCAACTGAGCCCTTCCATCCAGGTAGGACTGGAACAAAGCAAGAGCCAGGCCCTCCAGTCCCACCTGGTCCTCAATCATCTAATCAACAATTCATGGTCCACTGTGTCGAAGTCTGCTGAGAGATCCAATAACGGTAAGATGGACAGATGGCCTTTGTTCATCGCTAAAAGAAGATCAACACAGACCGCAGCAAGGGCAGTCTCTGTGCTGTGACCTGGCCTGAAACCAGATTGAAAAAGATCTAGAAAATCTGAGTCATGGAGGAGCTGTTGGACCCGCTCCAGTACCACTTTCTCCACCACCTTACCAAGAAAAGGGAGTCTGGTCGGTAGTTTGCTGGCAGTGATGGATCAAGATTTTTTTTTTAAGGAGTGGCTGCACACTGGCCAATTTTAGGCAGGTGGGCACCCTAGCTTCCATCAGGGATGCATTCACCACTGCCATTAGAAGTGGACCCACCACTGACCAAGCAGGGCAGATCAACCAAGTTGGACATGGGTCCAATCCACAGGTAGTAAACCGGAGCTGACAACTCCTGGGAGCTTCCAGTGGCAACTCTGCAGGTAGACCTGGAGGAAAACCAGCCCTAATTCTGCTAATCTTTCCAATAAAAAATTGGGCAAACTCATCACATCCATCAACTGTAGGTTCTGTTACCATTGCTGCACAGTCGGGATTCATCAGGCTGCGCAGCACTGAAAAAGATTTCTTTGTCCTCATCACAGCCCTATGATATTGTTGGCGATACTGCACAAGGGATTCACGATCAACAAGGGAGTGGCTCTGCCTCTAGTGCCGCTCTTATTTACGCAGCCTCTGTTTCATCCCACACAACCCATCTGAAAACCAAGGCGAGTTGCATGGGCGACCCTGAGCCAGCCGCTGCCTTGGGGCTAAATAATAAATGGTGGTGGTCAGCCAAATATTATAGCAGTCCACCAGCTCATTCACTGAGTAATCAGTGCCCCACTAAGGTTTACAAGCCCTCAAAGCACGCTGGAAACCCTCTGGATCAAACTTACTTCTCGGACGGACCCAAACTTGTGGACCATCACCTCTTCGGGGGTGGGGAGGGGAGAGGTGTCTTAAACACACACTGAAGGAGGTAATGATCCATCCATGACAAAGGGGTTAGATGACAATCCCCAATGGCCAACCCCAGGCTGAAGATGAGATCGAGCATATGAGTGCTTCCAACTACATTCTGTGAGAACCCCAGCGAGGTCATGGTCTCAAGGAAAACTCTGGCCAACATATCACAGGCATCATCCACATGTACATTGAAGTCACCTAGGACCCACAGCCTGGGTGACTCCAAGATCAGGTCAGACAACAACTCGGTCAGCTCGGGCAAACTCTTTTGAGTGTGCAGGTGGTTGATACACTACCAGGAGTTTGCAAGCAATGTTCTCACAAGAGAGACATGACACAAAGAGGTGTTCAAAAGATCTCATATCTGGGCTTGGAACCACCCTACAGTTTAAACTAGATTAATATACCAGGGCAACCCCTCCTCCCCGACGGCCCTGTCTTTCCCGATGATGAACCAAGTACCCAGCCACCTCATCCAGCCAGGTCTCGGTGATGAGAGCCAGGTCTGGGGTCTCATCCATGATCAAATCATGGATGGTACTGGTCTTATTATACACAGACCTAGCATTCACCATCATAAGAGAGAGGAGACTACCATCAATGAGCCCACTCCCTGATACCAAATGAGCAAGGGGAGTGGATGAAGGGGGAAGCAAGACAAGAGTCCTCAGTCTTCATCCCCTCCATTGCCACCTCACACCTAACACTCGCTGCTTGCACCCACCCCCAATAGACTGTATCTGTAGGGCATTTATCTGTAGGGCATTAGTAAGAATCCGTTCTTGTCAAATCTGAACAGGCCTGCCATAGGTCATAGACTGAGTCCTTGTATTCATGCCAAGAGGGAGTGTTTATAGGGGAGTGTTGATTCGTTATATTTTCCTGGACACTAATTAATGGGCTCGAATTGAAATCCAAGTCCTCAATCTGCTCCATTTGTGGGCAGATCTTGCTGACATTAGACTTCACTAAGCGAGCCATCTTTGTTGGTGGCCGGAAAAGTTCCTCAAGCGTCTCAGACGATCCAAGTTCATCTTCCTCCAGGTATCTCATAAGTCTCATTGAGCATAATGGGACATTTCTGAGAAAAAATATGCATAGGATTGGTCCAGAATATTTAATAGAATACCTTATTCCATATACATAACCCCCATTAATTATCATTTTTCAGAGAACTGCTGTTTTGGGTGCCACCATCATCTGAAATAAGCTTAACCTCTGCTTAAAACAGAACTTTTGTTCTTAGGGGTGGTGGTGGCACCTCTAGTGTGGAATTCCCTTCACAGGGGAAATTCACCAAGCCCAGTATGATTTTGAAGAGTTCTGTAAAGATGTTGTTATGCCTGTAGACTTTCTGAAAACTGAGTTTGTTTCTTATTTTGTACCATGAAAACTGCTGCTGCTGTAGATTGATATAGTGTTTTATGAATTGTTTTGTGATGATTTTATTGTAAGCCATTGTGAGGACTCAATGGCTGAAAAGCAGCCTAAGTTATAAATGGATTGGACATCTGATAGCATCTAGTCCTGTGATTTTATGAATTCTATGGGTCAGAACTATTTTTACTCTGCTTTCTCTTTTGCCAACTTTTCATTAACAAAATCCTTAGCATTCCTGACGTATGCGCTAGCATCTTATTGCTATCTTTGATACCCATCACCAATGCTACAAAGGTGTTTCACAAGTGGGTGCTGGCGTATGGAGATGTTTGCTGCCAACAGAAAGCACCTTGTATTTGTTCACCAACTCTGACAGTTTGCTGCTACTCTTTCTGGTTCAAAGAGCTATTATTGAGCCCCTGTTGTCTGCACACTCCAGATGATACTCTTTAAGTTTAGCTATTCTATACCCAACTGAGGACATTGGATATGTGATGCAACAGTGGTTATTAGGATAAGGAAACTGTTAACACGTCCAAAAATGGAGATGAAAATTAGCAACCCAACAGAACAGGAATTCAACCAATTCTTTTCAACTTGTTTATAAATGATCTGGAATTAAAGTGAGTAATGAAGTGGCCAAGTTTGCCAATGATAACTCATTATTTAAGGTGGTTAGAACAAAAAGGGATTGTGAGGAGCTCCAAAGGGATCTCTCCAAGCTAGGAGAGTGGGCATCGAAATGGCAGATGCGGTTCAATGTAAGCAAGTGTAAGGTGATGAAGCCTCCCCCCCACTTCAAGTATAACCTGATGGGATCTGAGTTGGTGGTGACTGAACAAGAACGAGATCTTGGGGTTGTGATGGACAGATTGATGAAAATGTCAAGCTAGTATGGGGTCGCTGTAAAGCAGGCAAATGCCATGTTAAGCGTTATTAGAAACTGAGTTGATAATAAAACTGCCATATCATATTGCCACACTTAGAATACTGTGTACAGTCTTATCACCACACCTAAAAAAAGATATTATAGAGCTGGAAAAAGTGCAGAAAAGGGCAACTAAAATGATCAAGAGGCTGGAGCATCTCCCCTATGAGGGAAGGTTACAGCAGCTGGGATTGTTTAGCTTGGGAAAAAGGAGGCGAAGGGGAGACATGATAGAGGTGTACAAAATCATGCATGCTGTGGAGAATGTAGATAGAGAGATATTTTTTTTCCTTCTCCCATAATACTAGAACCCGGAGTCATCCCATGAACCTGATTGGTGGGAGATTCAGGACAGATAAAAGGAAGTACTTCTTCACACAACACATAGTTAAACTATGGAATTCACAACCACAAGGTGTGGTGATGGCCACCAATTGGATAGCTTTAAAAGGGGGTTGGAAAAATTCCCGGAGGAGGCTATCAGTGGCTACTAGCGCTGATGGCTATGTTCTGCCTCCAGTATTTGAGGCACTAAGCCTATATGCACCAGTTGCTGGGGAACATGGTTGGGAGGGTGCTGTTGCACCGTGTTCTGCTTTTCTGGTCCCTGCTCGACAGCTGGTTGGTCACTGTGTGAACAGAGTGCTGGACTAGATCCAGCATGACCCTTCTTATGTTCTTATGTCCCTATGTAGGGACAGTGGAATAGGATGTATCTGGCATGTGCTTGAGAAAGACATGGTTTATTCCTACCAGTGTTTAGATTTCTAAGGGGGGTCCTCCATTGCTTTTCCATCTCACCATGTCTGTGATGCTCCTTCTAAATGGAGAACTCCTAGCACTAACAATCAAAAGGCATTATATATCTTTTCCATCTTTTCTTCTTTAAGAGATTGTTTTCTGGTAAGAAAAAATATTGAACAAGCAATGGAAAAACATGGAATGGCTACCAATTAAAAGACATCTTCATCTGGAACTTGCTCCTCCTTCCCCCTCAAAAATTCCGTGAATGAGGCAGTGTGATTGCTCAATAAAAGCCTCACCTGGAAGTACCTGTGTAATTTGGGAGGCTGGGACAACCCTTTGATCAAATTTGGGTTCTTTTCCCTGCAAAACTGGTTGTTGTTGATTTATGTAGAGGATGCTTCCAGTGGAGACTTTTATTGAGCAATTGCCCTGCCTCATTCACTGAATTTTATCCTGGATCCAGATGGTGTTATCTTCCATTTGCAAGTCTCCCTCATTTACCCACCACTTCTTCTGTCTTTTTTTCTTATCACAAAAAAACACCCCCACCCCATTAAGGAGGATAAATCGGAATAATTGTACAGTACATTTTGGGTGGTAATGCTAGGAGCTGTCCATCTGAAAGCAGTCATCCCTCTGTATTTTCACCAGCAAGTATCCTAACATTTTAGTACTTTATTAACATGCAGTGTAGAACAGGGTACGCATGAGTGGAAATAGCATGTCCTGACAGGTAGGATGACATCTGGTTTTCTGTGTTGGGGGTGGGGGTGAAGAAGAGCATTGTCATATGATCCCCCATCTGCAATCTGAAGTGGTATATATCCCAGACACAGCTTTAGCAACTGTGAGAACTAGGCCCAGGACTCCAACAAATCCACCTTTCTGCATGTATCTCCGTAAGTTATACAAATACGCAAAAGCTGATAAGCTAAACAATTACTACACATTCAATATGTGTGTTACAGTTATACAAGGCAATTTTTTTTTCAGATACACAAAAGCTGATAAGTTAAACATTTACTACACATCCGACATGTGTGTTAAGCAATCAGTGGAATACAACAAGCACAAATAAGGTACAATCGTTTAGCGCCGGTGTAAAGATGAAAAATAACAGGTTTTTTTTTTACCAGTCAGATAAGGTGCAAGCACCAAGCAAAGTTTCTAGGTAAAGCACCAAAGTTTCAAGGTAACAGGCATCCAGTTATTTGTCCTGTTTCGCCATATATTTTGGCTTCTTCAGAAAAATAATTCCATTATCACCTTTTTAACAAGCAAAGCCGTGGGAGTATAGGAGTTTGAAAACTTTAAATAGTCCTGCATGCACCTCCATAAGTTATGACAGACACAGACCCAATATGGGGCTTCAAATCATAGTTGAATATCTCCCTTCCAGGCTAGTTGAAATTGGAGGACAACTTGTCCCACCGTGTTAGGCCATTTGAGAATGACCTGGTAGAAGTTGTTGATGTTCACAGGGATAGTGGAAGAAAGGCAGCAAATAAATAGCCTGTCAAATCACAAGGAGCTGAGAACATTTACATGAAGGTGTGTGGAGTTAGAAGGGTTTTTGGTTTTTCTTTTTGAAAAGATACTTGGCAGGTTCCAAATCGGGCTGAGATAAACACAGCATGTTCCCAGCCAGTTATAGGGACCCACAGTTGGAAAGAAATGGAGAATTAACGTTCCACTGACAGTTCTGTGGCCACTGCTGAGACACTGCCTGCCTTAAAATCATGATCTGAATATTTTTGTGGCATGTGTGCGCATGCATTTTGTTTCTGATAGGAGAATGAACAACATCAACTCTGTTGATAGCTGTGTATATACACACACATCAAATTTTGCATCAAGAAAGCTATTTTGTATGATGGAAATCAAACTTGCCAGCTTTTGTCTTGGATACTGCATCTGTTTCTTCATCTATTATTATTATTATTATTATTATTATTTACAATAGCTTAGTTTCTACAATAGCATTTTTGAAATTAATGCATTTTTCTTTGCACACTTTTCAAATGTGTGCATTTCATCAGGTACGTTTTTCTGTTCTGCACAATGTATATTAAGTCCAGAAATGTATGGATTTCCAAATGAAAAATGCATTCGGTCTACAGCCATTTTCAGGTGATGTGGGTTGGAGAAAACTGTTTAAAAAATCCGAAGGTGCAGATTTCTTACATCTCTAGTTCTCACACAACTTTTAAACTCATCAGGTATTCTTCAGTGAGAAGTTCAGTAACCGCAGACGAGGTTTCCTGAGGATTTGCAGGAGAATGTTGGGAGTGTTCCAGGGCACACTCTGTTCGCTTAGGTCAACTCAGGTCTATTAGGCCTAACCAGTGCCTCACATGGACTGAGCATGCTGGGTTGTCACACAGATGCAAGGACAGCTCAGCAGTTGTGTAGATTTGGAGTGTTCCCTGATAGTAGAATGCTTGAAAATGAGTGGTCTACAGCAATAAATAATTTGCTTTTTATAAATTTCCATTTCAACTCTAATACATATCTTGATTTTGTTACCCAGCTCCACAGGCTGGATGACAACATTTTACTTTATTTTCATAGCTGCTCAAATTCCCGCCATCTCCCCCCTTTTCTAACTCTTCTCTTTGGTTTCCTTCTTCCTATTTCCCTGCTTTCACTTCATCCTGTTGAATATGTTAGCCAGACTACAAGAAACAAGCTTGCAACTCTAAATGGGCATAAATAACAACTAATGGATTACAATATTATGAATTTAAATTCTGTGTACATTATTCAGATTAACACTCTTTTTCTGTCAGTTTTTAGTTCTGTTATCTTAGCACTAATAATTTCCAAATGAATTCATGGCTCCTAGAAATCTGAGGAAGTGCTACATTTGGCCTGGTTGCTCTATAGCTAGAAAACCTACATCTTCAAGCTGGATTTGGGAATAGTATACAGGATATCAGGGAGCATCAGTTAAAATAAAATCCATACTTAATGAAGTTACAGATGAAAGGTGATTTACCAGACGGGGTAACCCCTATTCCTTCTCTTTCCTTGTTCCTATTGTTTCTTGTTTATTTTTTTATTACTGTAAAATTAATACAGAATCAAGTATAGCACTTAGCTACCTTGAGTGCTATATTTTGGTAGAAAGGCAGGGCAGAAATAAAATAAATAGCACTTGAAATAATATAAAAATAGAATCATGGTCTTGTCTGTTTTAGGGTGCCTCTACACGAGACGTTTAAAGCTCTTTGAAGTCTCATTAAATTTTTTACCTCTACAAGAGCGGAGCGCAAATCAGGAGTTGAGGCGCTTTTTCTCTCTGATTTCTGAACCGCCAAATCACGGGTTGGACTGTAAGACTGGAAAAGTGATGTTTGAATACAGCCTCTGTCATAACCAGTAACCAGCTGCTTTCCTTGTAAGGTCAACTCATATAGGACATCTGCTCAGACTAGCTTCTGGCAGGCATCGTGTGAGTGAGAGGTAGAGAGGGAGATTACCTTCTTGACTTCTCATTGTAAACCAATATTGGCCAATTGTCATTTTGCTGATTGAGGGCTCCATCACACCTCCATCACACTCCATTTCAGAAGCGCGCTATAAGCGCTCCTCCCTTTCACGATCACAGCTATACCGGTGAACTCTCTTTTTGCTCTCCCACTCAATTGCTGCCTTTCCACTCTGTACTGCTGCACTATTTCGCAGTTGTGTAGCTGTGCAGTTGTGCACTTTCAGTATAGGGTACTTCAGGCTTTCCTACTTCACCCGGGCTTAGGGGCGCAGCTGCCACCCTGGGGAGAGAGAAGGGCGTGAGAGTGGATGTTTGCATGTCTACTCAGAAGTAACTCCTCTATTTCACTTCATGATCATGAGAGCAAGGGGGGAAGCCTGTTGATTCAAAGCTTCACAACTACGAACAAGCCTGTTGATTTGAAGCTGCATAGGTGTGGGGAGGCATCCTTTCACTGCTACAGAGTTGAGAAAAGCAAGGGGGGAAACTTTCAGAGTCCCATCGTTAGTCACTGTTTGTTGCGCATTACAGCCGTGTAACCGATCCTGCAAAGTTTTGGAACAGGAATTCTATGGTCAATTCTTCCCATATATCAAAGTAGTTGTTGCTTCACAACTGTGATGCTTCGGGTTTGGGGGGGTGGGATCAGCAGTGAAAGTAGTACCGTGTAGATGGCAGCTACAACAGTATTTAGGAGGTTGCTTTTTACCTCTTCCACCTCTGGAGACAAATTTTAAATATAGTTTTTTTAAAAACTTCCAAGGACACCTTTGAATTATGCTGTGAGTTTTGACACTAGTTGTACATATTTAGCAGTGTATTCCTGTTCTTTCTTTTCTTTTTTTCAATGACACAGCAGCTTTGGAGATATGCAATTACAAATATGCTGTTACATTTTTCTTAGTAAGTCCAGATAATTTCAAAACCGGCACATTGTATGTCTCATAGCACCCTGAAACATCCCTTCTGTTAGTATAATGTCATTTCATGTTGCTGGTGCTTTGGCAATATTTGTTTGAACAAAGCTGTAGCGACAGGTAGGTTTGATAGGTAGTGCCAAATGCAGTGTTAACATCCATTGCTCAATCTATCTTGGCCACTATCATGTCTGCCTTCTACTGAAACAGCCTATGGGTCCATCTAGCCCAGGACAGTCTGTTTGAGGCACAGTAGCACTCGAGGTTTGGGGGGCTTTGGGTGAGGTTCGACCTGAAACCTTCTACACCTCTTATGCTGCATTTCATGGTAATCTTGAGAAGAAATGAAGGAACTTGTAGTTTGCTCAACTTCTATGGAACTCCCCTTGCTGAAAAAGGTCTCCCCCCTCGACTGCTTTTACTTAAGGAGACCTCAAGCATTCAGTTATGGCACTCTCAGATACCCAGGCCCAAGGCTCATGATGCCATGAGGGCAGTGTGCATGCACAACCATTGCCTCACTTAAATTGGGGGTCATTTTGCCTACGTTTCTATATTTATTTATTTATTTATTGCATGCTATAATAAAAGCCTGTCCTTTCTTCAAGGAACTCATTGCAGCAGTATTCTTAGTCCTGCCTTCTTTTATCCCCCCAAAAATCATGTGAGAGAGAATGACTGAGTTCACACGTCACAACAAGCCACTATGGGTTAATCAAGCCTCAGGTCCGCTGTGGTGTGTGCTGGCTGCCATTTTGTGTTTCCGCTGCCTCAGCCAGCAGTTGTTGTGTTGTGTGAGTCAGGCAGCTGGGGTCGTGCAAGCTGCAGTGAGGAATCAACTGTGTGTTTACAGTTGCAAGCTTGTTTCTTGTACATTTGTTCTTTTTACTGCAAACCTTCTTCCAGGACTTGACTGTCTTTTCTTTCTTGGCAGGGTGAGGGTGGATGGGAATTTCAGCTTCATTTAACACACTTTCAGTCATTAGGTCAGCTGACTTGGGTGGCTGTCAAAGACCATTACCCATTTGTGACTATTTGGAACTAGAGATGGGCAAGCGCACACGCACACACACACCGGTGTATTTGTAATTGGGCTCAACTAATAAAATTATTTTCCTGAAACATGGCTATTTTGAAGCCCAGATGTAAGCCAAGTTGAACCTTAGCATTAGGGATGTGCAGCGGATTGGGTCCGATTCCCGATCCGGGCCCGATCTGGGCAAAATCGGATGAAACGATCCAATCCCGATCATTTGGACCGTCCGATCTGAACTGATCCGAAAGGACTCGATCCGGATCAGAAAAATCAGAGGATCGGGCCTCCCCCTCCTCCCACTTGTGCTCCTTACCTGCTGCCTCCTCGCTGCCGTCTCCTGCTGCTTCCTTACTACTTTGAAACAGGCCTTGTGGCCTGTTCCACAATAGAGCACCGGCGCGCCGGGTGATGTCATCACTTGGCGCACCCTTGCTCTACTGTGGAACAGGCCACAAAGCCTGTTTCTCAGTAGTACTGAAGCAGCGGGCGGCAGTGGACGGCAGCGAGGAGGCAGCAGGTAAGAAGCGTGAGTGGGGGGAGGGAGAAGGAGGTCCCCACTTACCTGCCGGGACCGTCCGCTGCCGCCTGCTGGTCCCGTCTACTGAGAAACAGGCTTCGCGGCCTGCCTCTCAGCAGAGCGCTGGGTGACGTCATCACCCAACACACTACTGAGAGGCAGGCCGCGAAGCCTATCTCTCAGTAGAAGGGACCAGCGGGTGGCAGCAGACAGCCCCGGCAGGTAAGGAGTGCAAGTGGGTGGGAGGGGGAGGGAGGGAGGTCCCTACTTACCTGCCGGGGCCGTCCACTTCCGTCCGCTGCTGCCTGCTGGTCCCTTCTACTGAGAAACAGGCTTCGCGGCCTGCCTCTTAGTAGAGTGGCGCGCTACTGAGAGGCAGGCCTCAACGCCTGTTTCTCAGTAGAAGGGACCAGCGGACAGAAGCGGACGGCCCCGGCAGATAAGGAGCGTGAGTGGGAGGGAGGGACAGGGAGGGGGGAGTTAGGTCCACACACACGTGCCCCCATGTTTTCCGCATAGGCTTGCATTGGGGGAAAGCTTTCTATCCCCCAATGCAAACCTATGGTGAAAACACCTAAAATGGCGTCCGATCTGAAAATCGGACGTCCAATTTTCATATTGGAATCGGATCCGATCAGATCCGAGGGACCTCTGATTTTGTCCAATCCGATCCAGGGCAAAATCTGAGGTCCCAATTCCAATACGATTTTTCCTCCCGTGCACACCCCTACTTATTATCCTGATGATATCATGATGGGGTGTAAACTGTCTCCCCAATGCACCGTGAATCCCTAAGTATATGTAACTGATCTGAAGTCATATTTCCCCCTTTTACCTTCACTTTCATCTTCCTTTCCTTCTCTTGTTGCCACCTCTGTGTTGAATTTTAAATTGTAAGCTCCACAGAGCAGGGAGCTATGCTTTTCTTGTTGCTCTGTGAAACACTATGCGCACTGATGATGAGAAAATTGAGGCTGATCAGACTGAGCCTGACCAGGGAGTATCATTACATCTGAGCTTCTCAAAAGATATTTAACTTCTCTACACAAGCAATTTATTGCATATTCATGATTGGTCACTCACGGAAGTTTGTGGGTCCGTTACATGATACTGTGAACTTCCAGGATGTCTCTGGCGCCTTCCTCCTGTAATCTAATTTTTAAAAAGATCAGAGATAATGCGCTATTTAAAATTATTATGGGTTATTTCCAGTGTGTAAAGTCGGCGATGTGCTATAATACAGCTACTAGATGGCGCTGTTTCATTGAACTTTATGGAGCATTGCAGAGAGTGGAAGTTTTCAGTTACAAATCATGTGGTCACCCTTGGTCATCATAGTAAACACGGAAAGATGCCAAACGAAGAAAGCCTGGTAAGAGTGTGGGTCCCCCCCCCTTAATGTAGAGATGCTCCTTGTCACGCCATGGAGTCAGACATACTGGTGGAGGTGGATAGGGAGATATCAGGGCATACTTAGCCCTGCTTCTTTTGCACTTCATTCTCCAGGAAGAAATCTTGTTTCTTCTGGAAAAAGTGTAAGGAAAGAAGACTGTAGGGCTTGTCTAGCAACTACATAGTAGTAGACTCATATGCCAACAATTTCTGGGTTGGCCAACAACTTTTCCAGCCCCCTTTCCTGAAACTGGCAGATTTACTGGCTGGGGTACAAAAACAACAGCAACAACTGGGTGTACTAGGTATGTTTGTATGTGATCAACAGGAATTATATTTATTTAATTGGAGGGCTGGATCTTATTCCCACTCCTGGATCTAGAACAGGAATGACCAATGGATGCTGAAGTAGATGTAACAGTTTAAGGGTGAAGACAGACATAATGATTTAATTGTGATGGAAGTTTTTGAACATACATTCGCTGCTCTGAAAACAAATGTCACAGAATGTAGTGAAAGTTCAAAGCACTCCCACCCCACTTAAAATATTACATCTGTCTTCACTGAGGCAGTATTAACTGGCCACTACTAGCCTTACCAAATGTTATTCAAGAGATAGTAAAAAGGTTCAGAAGGAAAAGAAAAATGATTTCAAGTTGTAATATTGCTATACATATTTTAATGTTATATACAAAATCCATAGAAGAAACGTAAAAGGTATGTAATACGTAAATATGTTCAAATTTGCAAACAATGGATTGCATCCAGACTTAGTCATACTTACTGAATCAATGGGGCATGTGGTAGTCATGATTTAGTGAGTCATGAGTTAGAATCAATGAGCTGACTCTAAATATGATGAGGGGCCAAACTAAAGATTTGTCCAATCACGCATAGCAGAGCTATGCGTGATTGGATTATTTATTTAGTGTCAGTGCATGTGGCCCCAATTCAGATTGGGATCATGGAATTCCGAGAGGGGCAATTTAGCCTTTGCTGCTCCCATTTTCATCCCAAAGTTCCACACCTCCCCACATGGGGGGGGGGTTAACCCCCCCCCCCCCGCAATAACCGAGGCCTTTTTTGAATTTCTTTAAAAAAAGAAAAAAAATGGGTGGAATTTCAAGATGAAAATGGGGGTATCATAGAATAGTAGAGTTGGAAGGGGCCTATAAGGCCATAGAGTCCAATCCTCTGCTCTATGCAGGAATCCACCTTAATGCATACCTGACAGATGGCTGACCAGCTGCATCTTGAATGCGTCTAGGGTGGGAGGGCACACGAACTCTCTAGGTAATTGCTTCTATTGTCATCCTGCTCTAACAGTGAGGAAATTTTTCCTGATGTCCAGCTGGAATCTGGCTTCCTGTAACTTGAGCCCATTATTCCGTGTCCTGCATTCTGGGATGATTGAGAAGAGATCCTCTGTGTGACAACCTTTCAAGTACTCAGTGCTATCATGTCTTCCCACAGTCTTTTCTTCTCCAGGCTAAACATGCCCAGTTCCTTCAATCTGTCTTCATAGGGCTTTGTTTCCAGACCCCTGATCATCCTCGTTGCTCTCCTCTGAACCCCCTCCAGCTTCTCTGCATCCTTCTGAGGCCAAACCAGTGCAGAACAGAGGGGAACTAGTACCTCGCGTGATTTGGAAGCTATACTTCTATTAATGTATCCCAAAATAGCATATGCTTTTTTTCCAGCCACATCACATTGTTGGCTCATATTCAGCTTGTGATCTACAACAATTCCAAGATCCTTCTTGCTTGTCGTATTGCTGAGCCAAGTATTCCCCCATCTTGTAACTGCATTTGGTTTCTTTTTCCTAGGTGTAGAACTTGGCATTTATCCCTATTAAATTTCAGCCTGTTGTTTTCAGCCCAGCACTCCAGTCTATCGAAATCACTTTGAAATTTGTTTCTGTCTTTCAGGGTATTAGCGATCCCACCCAATTTTGTGTCATCTACAAATTTGATTAGCATTCCCTGCACCTCCTTGTCCAAGTCGTTAATAAAAATGTTGAAGAGCACTGGGCTCAGACAGCACTGCCATGTGGTACCATGCTCGTTACTTCTCCCCAATCTTGAATCCCTCCTCATGGAGTGCCATATTCCCAATCTGAACTGGGGTTGTGCATGCTTACACTAAAGTAAATAATCCAATCATGCATAGCTCTGCTATGTGTGGTTGGATGAACATTTAGTTTGGCCCCAAATCTGAATCCAACCTAATAACTCTGTTCATGTGTTCTACGTTTCAGAAACACTTACTGTAAGATGGCACTAACTTCATAATGGAGCTATGACCACTGGTGAGGTTTCCCAGCCCTGGGTGCCTTGGCTAGGAAACAATGGCCTCTGAGAATGCAGAAGTTACCATCTAGATGATGTTCCTGTTCTTTTAAAAGTTGTGGTCAAGAGAAGTACAGTAGGTCCAATTATGAGCTTACATAAAGTTACATGAATGAAGTAAAAGCAAGAACACATTTGCATTTGTCAAAGGATCATAAGATGAGCTCTCAACAGCTTTGATGTTGTCCAGGAAGTGTTGCTAGGCAACTGCCTATGGTGTCTTTTCCAACCTTCTTCAGTTGAATTGAATTGCCCTTGGTTATGCTGGATGGATTTGGCAGCCTACTTTTCAGTGGCTTGCTCAAAGTTTATAATGCCATTCATACAGAACGGAAGACATTAAACACCTTAAAATTATTTAGCTAGAAGATAATTGGTTTGATCAATATTTGTCTTTGCAACTGCAATTGAGGGAAAGAAAGATTTAAGAAAACCAGAAATTAAAAGGATCTGTTGTGACAGATATTATATAAAGCAAACCCTTTCCTTGCTGAGCAAATATTTAGAAAGCCGAAGCAATTGAATGAATAGTTATAGAAGTAATATATCCTTATTTTCTAGTGCCAGTGAGAACAGCCTCTACATCTCATGCAACAATAAATGGAACAGATTGGGTTTTCTCGAACTGTAAACTTGGGCATATTCAGGTTGCTCTCCACTAGTGCAGGTTGCGTTGCTGTGGATTTGAATGGTTATAAAATAAGGCTGCCAGTACTCTGTAAGCCCAGGTGTGTCCATTCACACGTGCGAGTGCACACGCACACACACACATGCACACTTTTCAATAGAAATAATTTGTGCAGATCAATAAAAGTTATGCCAGTGTCAGTATCACATGTAAGCTCTGCTCTCTCGCTCTTTCTTTTGCATACTTTGTTCTGAGCCTATTATTTGAAAACTCCCAGAATTCTGGATTTTAGGGCAAAGAGCAGGAAGAGAAGTATGGATAAGTGACAATGCATGTCAGGAGGAAAGTATGCAAAGGAAGGGAGGAAGGGAGAGCTGTTTGGCATTGAAGCAACACTTCCACAGCCTGCCTGCCTGCCTGCCTGCCTTCCTTTCGTTTTGATGTATTTCTGACATTTTGGATTTGGGGGCATAAACCATTCTATTATGGATTTTTGTTTAAAAACTTCAGAGGATTGTTTTTATTATGTCCTGCAGAAAGCAGGGTCAGGAGTGGAGGCAGAACAGGAAGGCTGACAGGGTCAGGAAAGGCAGATGTTACTGGGAACCAAGAGGAAAGCAAAGTGCGCAAGGGGGCCCAATGGACTTTTGCTAAGGCAAGAGGCTGCCGTTGACTTAAAAGTATATATAGGTTGTGCAGGAGACAGAGAACCAATCCTGTTATAGTAGGTAGAGGTGGGTGGAGTTCTGATACCAGGGAAAGAGCATCTTCTGCTATTGCCATGGATAAGCCTGGAAGCTTTTAGAGGACATTTGTTTATTTAAAACCTTTTTGTACCATCCTTGAATTAAATATTTCAAGAGTGATTTACAATAGGGCATAAAACAATAACACAACAATAAATCAATAAAACAACCATAGGCAGTAGTCCTAAAACCACTCTCAGCTGAAACAAAACAAAACAAAATTTTAAGCACTTACACGAGCCTCCTGGGGAATGAATTCCATAAGAGAGGCATCCCAACCAAGAAGTGCCTCTTCTCAGTTGCCATACGCCTCACCTCGGGTGCTAGTGGCACTGGAGGAAGGCCTCTGAAGAAGATTTTTGTGTACGGGCAGGTTGATGTGGGAGAAAACATTTCCCCAGATTAGGCTGACCAGACCCCCCGGGGTTTCCCGGTCCTAAACGGGAAAAATGGGCCAAACCGGGCCGACCGGGCCCCAGGGGGCAACCTCCGGGAAACAGCTCGTTCTCCTCCCGCGAGGAGGGGGGGGGCGGCGCGGGGCGGCACGGGTGGCCTGCGCGGGGCGGGCGGCAGCGCGAGGCACTTACCTGCTGGGGCGTCTGCTTCCCTCTGGTGCTCGGAATCTACTGAGAAACAGGCTTTGCGGCCTGTCCCTCAGTAGCGCGCCGGGTGATGACGTCATCACCTGGCGCGGTACTGAGAGACAGGCCAGGAAGCCTGTTTCTCAGTAGATTCCGAGCACCAGAGGGAAGCAGAAGCCCCAGCCAGTAAGGAGCGCGGGGCGGGCGGCGCGGGGCGGGCGGGCGGGCGGCGCGGGGCGGGCGGGCGGGCAGCGTGGGGCGGGGGGCTGCACGGGGGGGCTGCGCAGGGAGGTTTGTTTTGGGTGGGCGGGGGGGTGGTCCGGGATTTTGATCCTCAAAATCTGGTCACCCTACCCCAGATATTTTGGTCCCAAACCGTGCTTTAAAGGTAAGCTCCTGCTCTGTGAATTGTCTTCATAAATGGACCTGAAGCCAGTGGAGCTCTTTAGCAGTGCTGAGATGTGCTCAGTCTCAGTTGATAGCTTAATAGAGTTGTATTTTGAAATAGCTACAGTTTCCAGACAGCAACAAGAAATGGATCAGGACACCAAAGACAGCCCCACATAGAGTGCATTGCTATCACCAAACTTTAGTTACCAGTACATGAGTAGCTGTGAATAGTAGGGATGTCACAAGAATTCAGTTGGGATGCTTACAAAGCAAAGCATGCCTCATTGAATGCTTGCAGGGATGTGCTCATCCTGATCCTGTGAACCACCCCTGCTACTACTGTTTCTTCTTTCTCTTGTCCCAAGATCTCCCGGAAACTTACCTTGGAACACAGGAAGGCGGAAAGCAATAGTGGTAGAGGCCGCTTGGGGTACTCTGGGACCCTGGAAGAGCATTACCCAACATCCACAATGGGAAAATGATGCACTCTTGTGGGCATTCTCCTTAGCAGGAATTACAAAGAGTTCATCATTTTCCCATTGTGGATGCTGGGTAATGTAGTCCCAATCCAACCCCTGATGGGGAAATTTGCTCTGCTGGGGCCTGGGAGTACCCAAAGCTGCCACTGCCTCCATCACTTCTTTCCTCCTGCCTTAATGCAAGTTTCTGGGTTTTGGGGCAGGAGAAGGTCTTGGTGTTGGCATCAGGTGCTTTGCAAAAATGCACCCTGAATGCTCACAGAGCTCTTGGCCCTATGAGCATCTTCTTGGAATTCTCACAACTGCTCGGCTGTTTTCAGGGTGAGCAGAGGGATGCTCATTCATCCCTAGTGGTCAGGCTATTTCTACCTAGGAAGGGGCTCAGTGGGCATGCTAGGAAGCATTTCATGCCACCCAGGCCTCTGGGGATAGAGATGGACCAATGAGCACCCCCAGAGTTGGAAACTAATCTTTTAGAGGAGTGAAACCCAATCTGGAATAGGTTGAATACTGCTTCCCTTAACAGGTCAACCACCCATCATCAGTACCTCCAACTTGTTGAGACAGAGCTCCAGTTTGTTGTCTCAGTAAGTGCCATTATTGCTTCTAGGCAATGATTCAGCACTTCTACTATCTCACCTGAATCCAATGTAAAAGAGAGATAGAGCTCAGAATCATCTGCGTGATGACACCCAACACCTCAGTGGTTTCATGCAGATGTTAATCACCATTGGGAGACGATGGACTGCATAATGTAGATAACATGGGATCAATCAGAAGTCCTCTACCACCACTTTTTTGAATTGGCCTTCCAAATAGTAGCAGAACCATCAAAACAACACACCCTCACTTCCATACCAGAGACGCTATTCGGAAGGATTCCATGGTTGGTGGTAATGAAAACCAGGAAATTGTTTGTCCTTTTATCATTGCAGGGCACCCCTATCATTCAGATCCTGTTCTGAAACCAGGCCTGAAACTCAATTGAAATGGATTCAGATCTTGTTTATCAGTTTCATCCAAAAATGCCTGTAGTAGCACAGCAACCACTGCCTGAGCATCTTGCCCAAGATGGAAATACTTGTAACTGGCCAATAATTATTACAGTCCTCAGGGTCCAAAGAGAGTTTCTTCGGGAGTAACATCACAACCACCTCTTTCAAGGCTGTTGAAATTGCTCCCTCTCATAAAGAACCATTTATTACTTTCTGCTCCCAGCTGGTCAGTTGCCTTCTGCTGGATGCCATAATCCTAGAAAGACAAAGGTTGAGCAAGTACAGATAGGGCACAGGCCCCCAACTATCTTGTCTTCATCCTCAACCCACTATAATTGACATGCATCCCAAAACCCAGGACTGGATTCCAAGTGGCCTAGACCAGGGCTGGGGAGAAGGTAGATCCCCAAATATTTTGGACTTTAACTCCCAGGAATGCCAATGGTCAGGAATGCTGTTAATTTGAAGCCCAAAACACTTCCTGCCCAATCCTTCTCTAGACATATTCATAGACACCAGTTCAGAGGCTTAGCTCACCTTGGCATGTACACAATGCCGAGCCATCTCATGCCCTTTTGGAGGACTTCTCTTGAAAGTCTAGTCTTCTGCTAAATCTGACAGTAAAGAGCTGCATACATATCTTAACAGAAAGGGAACAGCATATTTTTTTTATCAACCAAACATGTAAAAGTTGTGTGTTTGTCACTGATGCCTCCTGTCTGCTCTGTTGTCACTTCTGAACTCCAGACAGTATGTACTTTTAGCAACAATTTGTGATAGCAGAGCTGTCTGTTTTCTTTGAATCTACACGAAGAAAACACCAAAATAAAACAATAACAAACTGAAATGCCGTATGGGTTGAAAGACTGTTTGTCTGTAAGAGCACCACCCTAAGTACGCTTACTCAGAAGTGAGTGAAGTTGGACTTGCTTCTTAGTCAGTTTGCATAGGACTACAGGCAGTTTCTATTTTTGCAGAACATTTCCCAATCACTGTAGAGGATGTTTCTTTGACACTTGTTCCGCTGCTGAGCTGGACCATGAAAGGCATGTGTGTATAGATTGGAGAGCACATGGTTGTATGAATGAAGAATGCTGCTATTAAGACACGCAGATCTACTGCCTAGTTGGGGTTCAGGAGATTCTCATCTGGCGTGTAACTGATACTACAGCAGCTGTTTTTCATTCTATAAATGAGATTTTGAAAAGCAGTGGACTGCACGTTTCGGCTATTGTGTGTGTATGTCTTTAATGGAAGGATCAACAAAAATAATTTCCCACCTGCCACAGGGGATGAGCTGATAAATGAAAAGAAAGATTAGATCATGAAGTCAGAGTCTAACTGGAAATGGATAACTCCATTTGACAGTCCCAGGCCTACTCCTGCCATTCTAAATATGTTTGACATAGTTAGCCTAAACAGCTGGTTTGTGCATCGACCTTATAATTTACTCTGATTCGATGTTATACCTATTCGATGTTATACCTATCAATGTTATGGCAGCCAGTTCCTGCAGAAATTTACAAAGCATACCCTGTGCTAAATGGATATTGCCTTTGAGCTATTCTCCATGATAGGAGAATAGTCTTGACAAAGAACCTACTCCTTAAATTTTAATCACCTGTGAGTTTATTTATTTGCACACCTGTACCAAGAATGAGCATCTGCAGACTTCCATGCAGAAATATGGAAAATATGCTTTTCTCCTCCCGCCACTCAGGAAACTGGTTTTGTGTTATAACGATGGGAAATCTGGGTCCTTGATCGCAGCTGAGGAGACAACATACAGTGTTGATCCTTTGCTGATGTGGAGGATGAAGCATTGATATGTTCCAAAACATCGATTTCCTACTAACCTCTTTCCCAATACCTCTCAATGTAGTCATATATGTCACACATATGTTGGCCATGCCGACTACAGGGTGATGGGGGTTGTAGTCCAACACATCTGGAGTACACTAACTTGGGGAAGGCTGTTGTGTTCCAAAGCTGGCCTTCAGTAAGCAGCAGTAAAGGAGAAGCTGTTCCCTGAGGTCCCCTCTACAAGATTTCAGTTTGACACCCGGTTGCCTCACAATCGCTTTTACGCCTAATACCTATATACGAGAGGCATTGAAGCGCATTACTGGCTGTTTGAAACTCGCTTTAAAGTTGT
The DNA here is from genome assembly GCA_029215795.1 of Anniella stebbinsi. NCBI lineage: Eukaryota > Metazoa > Chordata > Lepidosauria > Squamata > Anniellidae > Anniella > Anniella stebbinsi. The sequence continues at coordinate 125,675,365 of JARDYH010000004.1, read as the reverse complement.
TGACATGCATGCAAATGTTGCTGAAAGTAATGCGCTTTGTCCGGGAAACTGCCCAAACAGGTTTTGCACCCTTTATTCTCCCCACCTACCAGAATCTCCCACCTTTGGAATGATGTGGTTAACCTGTTTGGCTACCTCTCTCCCCTCCAATTTCACTGCCAGCTGAAGTTTGTCCCCCCCTCCCAGAACTGCTCAGGAGTAAATGGGAATGTGCCTCAGAAGTTTCCCCCTCCAGCAGCCTTTTAAAAAGTATTTTTGGCTGCCTCTCTCTGCCCCCCACCATTTGCTGGACAGAGAGGAAGAAAGCGAGAGATCAAAGAGAAGGAGCGAGTGAGCGAGAGAGTAGAAATCTGCACAAACACACGCCCAAACAGACAGGGGAAGCTGCTTTGTTCCTTCCTCCTCCTCCTTATTTTCCCAGAGAGATCAGTTGTTTTCCCTACTCTCCTTCTCAATCATCCGTTGTCGTTTTGGTGATGTAAAACATTCAGAAGCGCACACACATCCAGCAAGCAAGCGAGGGGAGCAAGTGTGTGTGTATGTGTGTGTGTGTCTATGGACGGAGGCAGGCATGCAGGCAAGCATGAAAACACCCTCCCCCTGTCCCCCCCCTTCCCTGCTTCCTGTCTCTCAGGAACCCAGCAAGAAGTGAGGGGAGTGTTCAGTAATTATCCACACATACGCATGACAACAAGACCATCTGATCGTTAATGCGCCTCCTCACAAAATTGTTTACACAGACATAAGGTGCTGTTACTCCCATGGTAAATTAAAACTCGCTATTTAACGCGCATTCGAAAATGCAAATAATTGGAGATTTAAAGTGCCTGGACCCGATTTGCACTCCGCTCTTGTAGAAGTAAATTTGGTAATGCGCCTTGAAAGAGCTTTAAATCTCTCTTGTAGAGGCACCCTGAGACTGCCTGCCCTAATTTTCGTGTTCCCTTTCCAGCTTCTTTCCCCATTGGAATCTCTACATCAATTCTGATAGTCATGATACAGCCAAAGCAAATTTTACCATATGTTTCATAATAATAAATTGATAATTATTAGACAGCAAAAAGCTCATTTTTGTCCATAGGAGATACATATGAATATTTTAATAACTCAAGAAATATTGTACCCTAATTCTTGCGCACAACAGAGAGTTTAAAAGATTGAGAGGTGAATTATCATAGACACAGATGTACAAATGTGCTTGACTTTCTCAGTTGATGAGAAAAATCAATTACATGCAATTTAAGAAAAAAAAAGAGAAAGCCAACACTTTTTAGGAGAGAGCAGAAATGAATTCAAAATGGGTGATTGGGGGATTCCAGGTGAGGAGTTATCCTCCAATTGCCTTGCCTCAAATGGAATTTTATGGGGGTGCAGGCAATGTTGTCATACTTTTTTTCTTTTTAACCCTTCCATGTTTCTCCATCACTTCCTCCATCTTTTTTCTTACCATAAAGCAATCCTTTAAAGAGGAAATTACAGAATAGGTGCATGAGGCCTTTGGACTGGTAGCACTAGGATAGGGTGACCATATAAAATCAAGGTCAGGGCTCATGTAACTTTAAACAGTTGTAGAGAAAAGGGAATTTCAGCCAGTGTCATTTGTATGCAGTTAGTTCCTGAGCCCTGACCTGGATTTTATCTGGTCAGCCTGCTTTCTATTCTTTCAGTACCATCTTTGCTGCGATAGCTTCATAAGTAATGCTCTGTGCAAAGTAAAGCCAGTTAAGGAGGCCAAAGTTACATGATCCCTGACCTGGATTTTATCTGGTCACCCTACACTAGGAGACCTCCATCTAGCAGCACCCATACACAAACTTTATAGGAAGCATATTAGTCAGGGAAGAGTGGGTAAGCATAGGCTGGCTGACCATATGAAAAGGAGGACAGGGCTCATGTAACTTTAACAGTTGTAGAGAAAAGGGAATTTCAGCCAGGGTCATTTGTATGCAATTAGTTCCTGGTGCAATTCCCTCTTCATCACAACAGTTAAAGTTGCAGGGGCCCTGCCTTCTTTTGTATATGGTCACTCTAGTATAGTGCCTGCACTTTTAACTGTTGTGATGAAGCGGGAATATCACCAGGAACTAATTGCATACAAATGACTCTGGCTGAAATTCCCTTTTCTCTACAACTGTTAAAGTTACATGAGCCCTGTCCTCCTTTTCATATGGTCAGCCTAGGTAGGCAGAATCCGCTAGGTCTTCAGTGGCCTCAAATTTGGAGGAAAGAGGGTATGTGCATCAGTCCTTCCCCTTTGTCCCTGGCCACTCAGCAATGGCTAAAAAAGCATTGGCTAGTGAAACTAAACAGCCATCTCATTCCTCCCTCTAAAGAAAGTATGGCAAGCTGCAGAAGCATACAGAGGACTCTTAGCCTTTCAGGAAAAAAATGCAGGCCTGCTGGAGCTCTGAATTATGGCCCTATTACCATGACGAAAAACCAAAGGGAGGAGAGCATCCAAATCAGGACAAAAAGGGGGAGAAGCAGGTTCTCAGGATGCTAAAATACTTTATTGCAAGAATAAAGAAAGAAAGAAATGAATGAATGAATGAATGAATTAGAATATAAGGAGGGCCTTGGAATGCTTATTTTTCCCAGTTGCCAGTAATTATCGTAGGAGACTATCATCTTGTTAGGAGTATTTCTGCAGACATCTCTTACCAAGTAAGAATCTGTATATTATATTTTTGTTATAAATGTTTTGTATGATTTATACAAGTTTTAATGTGTAATGTGGACAGGCCCCAAAGCCTTCATATTGTAATAATATATATATTTTTAAAAACTTACATATGAGCATAGGCCTTCGTGGCAATGTGCCTAACTAACCTCTAAACATATATATGTATGTATGTATGTATGTATGTATGTAAGTTATGTGTTATCCCTTCAAATAATTTAATGAAGAAGGCCTTAAGAAAACAACACAGGTCGAAACACATTAAAGGGCTTTGCAATAAAGTATTTTAGTATCCTGAGAACCTGTTTCTCCCTTTTTTTTTGTCCCTATTGCCATGAAACATTGCCAGCAACATTGCTGTGGCCTTGCCTGCTTCAGCGTCGGTGACTGTGTGTCAGGAAAAAACAGGACATGTCAGGATTTTTGGTAACAAATCCGGGAAGGTGTGTGTGTGTGTGGGGGGGGGGAATTATGAAATTTGAAGAAAAATCCAGATTTTCCCCATCCTCCCTCCACCCAAGGGCAGCTTTACTTTATAGTCAATGGGAATTAACAAAAATGCTTACAGCTCTGTCATTTTTAAATATAAAGAGATGAAACCTCACAACATGATATCCCTTAGGTAGAGGTTTATCCATTGATTTTTAGGATTTTTTTTTTAAGTTTGAGGTTTTAGAATTAGTTTTTTTTAAAAAAAAAACATCATTTTTAAAGATAAAGAGATGAGACTTTGGCATTTTGATCTCCTATGTAGGGCTTCAGCCATGCCAAGTTATAAGCAGATCCGTTCATCCATTAAGTTTTAGGATTTTTTTTTAAAAATGAGGTTTTAATTTTTTTTTTAAAAAAAAAATCATTTTAAAAGATAAGGAGATGAAACTTGGCATCATGATGGATCTAAAACTTGTTTCAGCAAGTTTAAAAACAAATTGAACTTAAATTTTTTTTTTTTAAAAGGCCGGCCGGCCAACAGCAAACCCTGTTAAGTAGCAGCTTGCATCGGAGTGAGGATACAATCAGAAAATATATTTCAGAGAAGGAGGCAATGTATCACACAGAGTATAGCAACAAAGTACAGCAAAAGCTACAAAAGTAGGAGTGAGTGAAGTTAATTTCAGATACATTGGATGTCTCACTTGTGATTTCACTGATTTTAACATTAAGATGTTCTGTAGAACAGATTTGTCTTAAATGTGTGCTGTAAAATCAGACATGTGACCAAGGCTATGTTGAAATGGGCACACCCCCTTGGTGCTGGACATGCCCCTTGGGTGGTGGGGACATGCCCCATTGGGGGCCAACCATGTTGTCCTCCTTTTTGGTTTCCAAAATGTGGTCACCCTACCTAACAGCCATTCTTCCTTTGGTTTGGTGCAAGATTGCCAATGCACCATCTGAGGGCTCTACCCACCAGAGAATAGTTTGATTTAGGCCCCCTCCACAAGGATGCGCTTTTGCGCCCGGTTCGGGGATTATGCGCATTATCGCGGAGGCGCATTTACTCCTAATCCCTCTGCACGGGAGGCGGCGAGAGGCGGCGAAGCGCATTAATTGATGTCCAAAAAGCGCTTTACAAGAAGTTAATGCGCATAATCGCTTGTTCACACGGCGAAAATGCGCTTTAACGGCCGGAGCAAAATAAAAGTCGCTATTTAACGCGCATTCGATAATGCGCATAATCCGGGAGATAACGCGCCTCTACGCCCGTTTTGCGCTCCGCTGGTGTGGAGGTAAAATTTATAATGAGCCTTCAAAGAGCATTAAACCTCTCTTGTGGAGGTAGCCTTAGAGAGTTTTTATGTAAACCTTTCATTTATTTATTACATTTTTAACCCACACATCATCAGAAGAGTTCAGGGCTATATGCAAAGTTGTCTGCTTTGTACATTTTCCTCAGAATTGTGTGAGGCAGATTAGAATGAGAGATGTGACTGTCCTAAAATCATGCCTGGATGGTTTTGAGCCTAGGTCTCCTTGGGTGATTTCCCTCCACACCCACCCACCATTTGTATATACACATGTAACTCAGGAGGATAACACTTCATGCATCTGATGAAGTGGAATGTAGTCCACAACAGCTTATGCAAAATAAATTTGTTAGTCTTTAAGATGCCACAAGACTCTTTGTTGTTTTTGCTTCAACAGCTTAACATGGTTGCTGGATTTTTTTTTAAAAAAAGAGTGGTTCTCATTTCAAAGCATTATGATTCAGCTTTTCCCCAAAGGTATATTTCCAATTATATGTTTTTAATTTGCTAAAAGCCATACATGCTCAACCATGAAGGGGGAGGGAGAGAGGTCACCCAAACACTTTGCGGAGAAGACGAACAAGGCTGCCACCATCCGTGCCTGGGAGTTGGTCCCGTTCAACTCTTTGGTTCTTTCTCCTGAGTAGGCATGTCTAGGTTTCCTGACCAGGGCTGCCTCTATAAGAGCGATTTAAAGCTCTTTCAAGGTGCATAACAAATTTTACCTCTACAAGAGCAGAGCGCAAATCGGGGTTTGAGGTGCTTTTTATCTCCGCTTATGAGCATTATCAAATGCGCATTAAATAGCGAGTTTTAATTTGCCGCGGGAGTTAAAGCACCTTATGGCCATGTAAACATGTGATTCTCCGCATGTAAACAACTTTAAACATGTTTCATAGAGCCCGTAATGCGCTTCACTGCCTCTTGTGAATAGGTATTAGGAGTAAATGTGCTTCTCCGTATATGCGCATAATCGGGCAACGGGGCATCAAACCAAAATCTTGTAGAGGGGACCCAGAACAGTGTCAGCTTTCCCTTGCCATGTCAACATTGACCACAAACTTCTCCAAAAACTAACTTAAATACTTTTTCTTCACTTATATTGTTTAATATGATCTTAGGGGAAAGCATAGTGTGTTGTCTTACTGTAATTATGCCATTTCAGGCTGTCATACTATTGTATTTGCACAGAAATAAAATATTTTTTAAAAATTAACTGCAGGGGGAAGGCGAACATAGGGGGCGAGGTGGGAGATTTAGCCGACATAGTAGTGGAACAGGTGAAAAGATGCATGAGCTGAAATAGCGCAACAACACACAGATGTGGAAGTGCCCAGCACCAGACTCGATAAGGAAACAGAGGGGGAAACGGTGGGCGCAAACTGGGAGAAAGTAGGTGTGATGGAACCCATTGTAATGAAGGGTCCTTCATCTTCCTAAGTGGGCAACGTGTATGATAGATTCCCTCTAATTATACATGTTCCATTTAAGTATAAATCTCAGCCGAAACAAAACCTCAGGAGAAAGACATTTCAAGACTCCTGGGGATATGTTTAAATCACGACTTACTACTCAGACCCTCTTTGTAATTCTTGGTCCCCTGGCCCTAGGAGAGGGCATATTTATGCCATGTTGTGCTGCATCTTGTTTGGGTGTTATTGATTCTGATATCTGGCTTCTTTCCTCTGTGTTCTGATATGAAATTTGCCTGACAATGTTACATTTTTTCAATTATCTTTGTTTTATCGGGGACAGGGCTTTCTTTTATTGAATTAAGCTAGTGTGAAACTTGCCTCCTGATATCTGGAGCTGCATTAGGTTGGAAAGACATTATTTTGAGACAATTTAAGGACAGGTCAGCCCTTAAGTCTGAATTAAGTGAGAACAACTTTAACATGGTGAATGGAGAAGAAGAGTATAATCCTCCCAGGAACTTTTCCTGCATGTCTCATTGAAATGAATGGGACAGGTATGTAGTTGCTTAACTCCATCTTGTTTCAATTTGGGCTTACATCAGAGAAGTTCATAGTAGATTCTGTCCATGGTGGTATACACCAAATAGTTCAGTAGAATTAAGAGACGATGCCCATAGACTGACAGTTGCTTTTAAGAGAATTGGAAGTAGTGTGTGCGTTCATTTATTCACTCCAACAACCACTCTGGAAGGTTCTGTTTGACCGTAGATGCTAGTGAAGCTGTCAAAAAGAGTATGTATACCACAGGCAATGGTAGTTTTATAATAACGCTGTCCTCCCTCTTCAAGTCTATTGTCTGTCTTCAGCCAATGCGAGTGTATACGTGTTTATGTGTTGGAGGGCTTATTTCAGATCACAAGTAGGAAAAAGTAATGTCTGGCGAAGGACTTGATTTTTATTGGGACATTATCGGTTGTTGTTTTTTGCATTGTGTCCATGACAGTTCCTCATGGCATTGGGGCTAGGGCGGAAATTAATGTAAATTGTGTTGAAATTAATGGAGGTTGTGTTGAAATTAATGGAGATTGTGTGTGTATATATGTATGTATATAGTTTTTGCTCTAGTAATTAAAGTTCTCAGTGCATGAAGTGTTGCTCTCTGTTGTCAGAAATGGGTGTGAATGTAGCCAAGGGAAGGATGCAGAAAAAAAAGGGAGTGTGAAGCCACAGAATTCTCCATTAAACCTCATTCTGCTGAGAATACATTTTACAAACATGCAGCTAAGTTGGCTCCTTTTGTTGAGGGGTTTGTTAAGCATTAGCTAAAGAATGCCATGGTCCAGCTTGCACGGTATGAAACCTAATTCTTCCCCTTTCTGGAGCCATGGCATGGGGTGTTTAATTTTTCTTTCTCGGTAGGGCTGCAGGCCCTCTGGTAGTCCAGCCAAAAAACGCTCATATTTTAGCAGGCTTAGCCCCAACCCGGTTGCCAGGCAGTAAAGCGGACCCTTGTCCACCACAGGGGCGGGGGGGGGGGGAGGTGGGAGAGGCAGAAGGAGAAACGGCCTGTGCTAACAACTCCAAAAATGTCCAAACTGCTTGGTTCACAATGGTGATATTTTATATAAAGAAAGAAAACAACACAAAGATTTAAAGGACTGATTTAAAGCTCCAGAAATCTAAATCTCAAAATTTTCTGTTGTTGAATGGATCAAACTTGAGACTATTTGCCCCATGAACTTATTTAGAAAGGTTAAAGGGGGCATTATTTCATTCATCTTGGCTCCACCAATTCTTAAATGAACACAACCTCTTCAAAAGTTTGGAGTGTGGACAGTTAACACATACAAGTGAGAAAAAGAGCCCAAGATGGGTGAGAGGTGTTGTTTTTTTTAAAAAAGGAAACGTTAAAGGCACAATTACAATTAATCCCAACTAGGAAAAAAGATAGAAGACAACAGAAGAAACCAATGTGGTTCCGCAAAAAGCTTAGAGACGACCTGAAAACAAAAAAGGATACATATAGGAAGTGGAAGGAAAGCCAAGCTACAAAAGAAGGGTACAGACTGGTAGCACAGAAGTGCAGGAGTGGCTTCAGGAAGGCTAAAGCTCAGAATGAGCTGAGTCTAGCGATGGATGTTAAAAGCAACAAAAAAGCTTTCTTCAGGTTTGTGCATGGTGAAAGACAGAGGAAAGAAATGGTGGTTCAACTGCTTAATGAGGATGGCAAATTGATAACAGATGACAAAGAAAAGGCCGAAGTGCTCAATTGCTACTTTGGCTCAGTCTTCTCCCAAATGAGGGTCTTTGACCCCCTCTGGCAAAAGTGAAGAACAAGCTGAAGGGGAAGGATTGCAGTTTGGGATTGATAAACAGATGGTCAAGGAACACCTAATTACTTTGAACGAGTTCAAACCTCCAGGGCCTGATGACTGCATCCTAGAGCAATAAAGGAGCTGGCAGAAGAACTCTCAGAACCACTGTCTATTATCTTTTACGAAATCATGGAAGACGGGTGAAGTGCCGGACAACTGGAGGAGGGCTAATGTTGTCCCTATCTTCAAAAAGGGCAAAAAGGAGGAACCTGGGAACTACAGACCACATCCATCTCTGGAGAAATTTTGGAGCAAATTATAAAGAAGTCAATCTATAAGCACCTTGAAAACAATGCAATAATTACTAGAAGCCAACATGGATTTTCAAGAACAAATCCTGCCAGACTAATCTGATCACATTCTTTGATCGGGTAACCAGGTGGATCCACAGTTGGCTACAGAATCAGACTCAAAGAGTGGTACCTTCTCAAATTGGGGGTTTTTGATGAGGAGGTGCAGGGAATGCTTCTCAAATTTGCAGATGACACAAAATCGAGTGGGATAGCTAATACCCTGGAAGACAGAAGCAAACTTCAAAGTGATCTTGATAGACTGGAGCACTGGCCTGCAAACAACCAAACAAAATTTAATAGGGATAAATGTCAAGTTCTTCACCTAGGAAAAAGAAACCAAATGCACAGTTACAAGATGGGATACTTGGCTCAGCAATACTACAAGTGAGAAGGATCATGGAATTGTTGTAGATCACAATCTGAATGTGAGCCAACAGTGTGATGTGGCTGCAAAAAAAGCAAATGCTATTTTGGGCTGCATTAATAGAAGTATAGCTTCCAAAGCATGTGAGGTACTGGTTCCCCTCGCATCTGGTTAGGCCGCATCTTGAGTATTTTGTCCAGTTCCGGACACCACCATGATCTCTTCTTGATCAACCCAGAATGCAAGACACAGAATAATGGGCTCAAGTTGCAGGCAGACAGATTCCGGCTGGACATCAGGAAAAACAATGGACAATGGAACCAATTACCTAGGGAGGTAGTGGGCTCTCCTACACTAGAAGCATTCAAGGGGCAGCTGGACAGCCATCTGTCAGGGATGCTTTAAGGCAGATTCCTGCATCGAGGCGGTTGGACTCGATGGCCTTAAGGCCCTTCCAACTCTACTATTCTATGATTTTATGATTCTATGAAACCTTGTACTTGGCTTGGTAGCTAATAGGTAGCCAGTGCAGTTGGAGTAATATCTGCAAAGCCAGAGGCACCCAGCTCGGCTTTCTGGCCACTGTATCCTGTACCAGCTGCAGCTTCCATACCAAGTATGAATGCAGCCCCACATAAAAGTGCTTAAGGGCACAATCCTATGCATATTTAGTCAGAAAAATCGCCCGCAGGCCTTTTTTGTTTGTTTGTCTAAAGAAGTATAGGATTGCATCTTAACTGAAATGTGAACTTACCAATGTGTAGGCTACCACGGCCAGGCTACATGGTTATTGTAAGTATTTGAATATCTGAAGAGGGGTCTCCACTCTTAGGTTTTCACCCTTTCCTTTGGCAGCTAGTTTTGAATAGGTGATATAGGGCTCTTCCAGTAAGCCACCCGACTAGATTTATACAATTTATAGTCATCTAATTAGTATGGAAGTCTACAGAGCTTGAGAGTGCTAATGAAGGGAGCAGTGAAGTCCCAAGTAAATTAGAATCAGTTGTACTGCACTAGTTTATACATTCGACATCACTTGATTCCTGATGGTGTTGTCAGTGCACAAATGCATCTTTCAATGACCTTTTGTTTTCTTTTGCTAAAAAGGCTGTGTGCATCAGGGCTATGGCACTTCCCCCCCCCCCCTGGAAATCCTCCCTCCCCTTCCCCCCTGCTGCTATTAGCCTGGATTTTTTTCTCTCAACAGGTAATATTTTGGTAGAGGGGCAGTTTGAATTGGGGAAGTGTGGGGGTGCTAGTCAGGGTTCCTGCTCCTGCTGCATAATGGCCGTAGTCCAAATTAGGACTCACTCCGTCTCCTTTTAGCCCCCAGAAACACACCAAAATGTTTGGGAGATGCATTTACACATCTCCAATGTCACTTGTAGTTTGGACCAGGATGTGTGTATTTAAAAAGGGAGGAATATGAAACAGGGTTACAACATTGTACATGATGTGGAAAATCTGGAAAGAGGATTTCTCTCTCTGTTTTTTATAATACTAGAACTCTCATTTGGCAATCACCAAATGAAATTGATTAGCAGCAGGTTCAGGATTGACAAAAGAAAGTGTGTCTTCACAGAGGGCATTTTAACTTATTTTTATCTTGTCATAAGATGTGGTGGCATGCCTGGCTCATATGGCTTTACAAGAGGATTAGACAAATTCATGGAGGAGGGTCAGGCTATCAGTGGCTATAAGTCATAATAGCTCAATGGAACCTCCAGGTTCAGGGGCAGTGTCACCTTGAGTAATATTTGCTGGAGTCACACAGTAGGGGGAAAGTGCTGGTGCCGCCATCATAGCCAGCTTGTCTGACTGTAGCCAGCATGCTGGACTAGAAGGACCTTTAGCTGGGATCTTTTTATGTATGAACAGATTGAAGTGTTGAGCAAGGTGTTGTGAAAATGCTGGCTGTAGTAGTCGGTCTGCGATGGGACAAGCTAGATCCACACCAGTGGAAAAACGAGGTGTCAGCATACAGCAATGGTAGAATGGACTGTACCACTTCAGACTATAGGAGAGGGACTCCACTTTTGAATGCTCTTTCAAAGTAGAAACAAACAACTCCATGCAAATTGAAAACCAACACATCCATAATAAAGCCCTGGGTTTTTGCCTGATATCCTGTTGTTCCATCTCCAGGAAGGTTTTTTTAAAATGTAAAGAAGCATTCAAAGGCTCCTGTATCTTTACAAAGAGTTGGATGACCATATGGAAAGGAGGACAGGGCTTCTGTATCTTTTAACAGTTGTACAGAAAAGGGAATGTTTTAAGGATGTTTTTAGGATGTTTTAGGATGTTTTAATGCAGTTTTAATAATATGTGTCATGTTTTAATCAATTTTCTGTATTCTATCATGTTGTTGTTCTCCGCCTCGATCCAGACAGAGAGGCGGGTAAGAAATAAATTATGATTATGATTATTATCTCAGCAGGTGTCATTTGTATGCATGCAGCACCTGGTGAAATTCCCTCTTCATCACAACAGTTAAATCTGCAGGAGCTATACTAGAGTGACCAGATACAAAAGTGGGCAGGGCTTACTTAGAGTGACCAGATACAAAAGAGGGCAGGGCTCCTGCAGCTTTAACTGTGGTTATGAAGAGTGGATTTCACCAGGTGCTGCATGCATACAAATGACACCTGCTGAAATTCCCTTTTCTATACAACTGTTAAAGATGCAGGACCCCCCCCCCCCTCCTCCTTTCCATACGGCCATCCAAGTCTTTATAATGTGCAAAATGGCTCCTATAGAAGTTGGGGAGAGGGGGAGAGTCCAAGGCAGAGTCCATCACATCTTAACCCCTGCAGCAAGAGTGTGTGTGGGGTGGGGGGTTGCAGCCCCCCCTTTTTATATGTAACCATACTTACTAAAAATATTCTCCTATTGGTTTCAACTGAAAATCAAATAACTACAAAATTATCAGAAGGCACACAATATTCCTTAAGTAAAACCTATTAAACCAGAAATGTAAAGCGTTAGGCAGGTATTTGCCTGCTCTCACATAGGGCAAAAGTGTAGAGGAAGATGTGGGTGCACACCTAAGCCCTGCCCCAGCATGTCTATACTCTTGGCAGGTGTTAAGTGCTGTTCTTGATCTGCATGGTTGAGAACTGTGTCTTCATAGGCTTTCTGATTGTGAAATTTCTGTAAGAATGCTCAGCTGAACACATTTACAGAGCCCTATGCTCTAGAGAGTAGCAGTGAAGTCTGCAGACAGAGTACCTTTAGCAGTGGCAGGAGAAATGAGTATGCTTGATTAGGAACTGGACTACTCACTTTACTTTTCAATTTTTTATCAGGCACTGTTTACATCAGCTAACAATACCACTTTTGCATGGCTTGAATTTTGAACTACAGCAATGTTCTTTTGGACTGTACATTTTGTGTATGGTTGCACATTTTATAAAGGCCCTGATAGCATCAGAGAACAGGTAGATTTCGTGACTGAGCAGCACTAACACCTGGGCAGCAGCTCTATTAAGATATTTATGTCTACTAAGACATCTATATTTATATCTGATAGATTTGTATAGGAGGGCTACCCTCTCTGTTGTTTCTCAGTGGGTAGACCTGATGTCTAGACAATGTGTTTTTACCCATAGCTGAATCCCTCAATCCTTTCCATGACCCCCTCTAGATGGATTCCGTTTGACGCCTGGTTAGCCGATTATGCGCATAATCGCTGAAGCGCTTTAGCGTAAATGCTTGTATGCAGGAGGTAATTGAGCACTCAACGGGTGACCTTACCGGTTGTTTCAAATGCGCTTTACAAGTAGTTAATGCGGATAATCGCTTGTTCACATAGTCAAAATGCGCTTTAATGGCCGGAGCAAAATAAAACTCACTATTTAACGCGCATTCGATAATGCGCATAATCGGAGAGAAAACGTGCCTCTAGGCCCGATTTGCACTCCGTTCTTGTAGAGGTAAAATTTTTAATGTGCCTTGAAAGAGTTTTAAATGCCTCTTGTAGAGGCAGCCCATGACTCCCTTCCCCCCTGTAATGGCCCTTTCAGCCAAAGGCCATTACAGGGTTGAAGGGCATTGTTAATATTAGGTGGGGACAGGACGGGACCTGTAGAGCAAAACACAGTAGATTGAGGTACCTTCATGAAAGGTTTCTTTATTTCTACAATACATCAAAGAACACTTTGGAGCTGTGTGGCACACTGAGCTCCTTCAGATGAGGGTTGGGTTGATGGGTAGGGGGAATCACGTTCCCTTTCTGTTGGCTCTGAAGCTGTTTCTCTTCCGCATCTGCTACAAACTGCAATTCCATGGAAGAAGAGAAGTGACCACTTAACCCATTTGGTTTATTGAGACAGCGCCCTCTAGTGGGCATTTTATAGCAAAACCTCTCCTGAACACAGCAGGAAATTGTGACAAATAACGTTATAGCTCAGAAGAGTCACGTTTAATGAAGATTATTTTATAACAAAAAAAAATATGGCCAGAGTGGGAGACGAGCGGGAGAGACACAGGAGGATGGAGGAACATGGCGTTGTTAAAATGACACACTCAAGACTGTGCTTTAAAATGCTTGTCTGAAGAAGCTCACTGTGTCAGCTTCAAAGCCAACACTAAAAGAGAGATGGGTAGAAGGTTCTACTTGGGCCTCCTGCAATGGCAGGTTCTCTTAAAGCACAATAACCCAATTCTAACTCTTAATAAATTGCACTACTGCTACAATCAATTACTCAAACTCAAACATTGGACTATACTGCAGAATTGTCTTATGCTACTATATAACGCACACCCTTCCACAAAATGGGAATATCAACACTTGACTATTTTGCAGGAGTTGTGTAACCTACACTTTCTCAGCCGCCACACTACCTCCTGCAATATGGGTATAATAATGAACTTTTTCTGCACACGTTGTCAAAGTAATTTTTAAAAAATGTTTATAAATTCAGAAAAAATTTTTTTAGCAAGACTTGAGTTAGGTATGAACTTCCGTCTTTACTGCTATCTCTGGTCCCCTCCACAAGGATTCGCTTTTGCGCCTGGTTAAGTGATTATGCGCTTCATCGCTGAAGCACATTTACGCCTAATACCTCTGCACGAGAGGCAGGCAGGGAGAGGGGAGGGGGGAGGTAGGGCGTGCGTGCGTCTGTCTCTTTAAGGCAGGTCCCTGCGAGTTGTTATGCTGGAGAGCGAAAGAACTGATGGGGCGATTGAATGAAACGGAACAAGGGGGGGAACAGGGCAAGAAAAAGGGAAAAGGGAGCTGGAAGACGGAGAGCGAGAGCGAGAGATCAGCGGGAGCCCGGTAGGAGCGGAGCCAGGAGCCGAGCGGGGGAGCCAGCAGCAGCAGCAGCAGCACTCGGGAGGCAGGGCACCGGCTTCACATCCCGCCGCAAAATAAAACTCGCTATTTAACGCGCATTCGATAATGCGCACAATCGGAGGGATAGCGCGCCTCTACGCCCGATTTGCGCTCCCTCCTTGTAGAGGTAAATTTTTTTAAGCGCCTTGAAAGAGCTTTAAACCTCTCTTGTAGAGGCAGCTTCTCTCTTTTTTAGTAGACATGCTACTCCTCAAACTCAACTACACTAAACTCCTGCTTTCTAAATTGTTTTTTTTTTTTATGAAATTACAATTATTTCTTAACAGGGAAGACACCAAAAGGCTTAACACACCCAGATAATGGGTGAGTTGACCATTGATCTGATTTCATTCATTGGCTGTAAACACTTAAAAAGTGGGAGCCGGGAGGTTTCTCACAAAATGAATGAGCATAATAGTGGCAGCATGTTTTGCTTCATATTTCAGGGTCTATAAGAGTTAACTTTTTTTTTAATGAGAGATGGCAATCTGGAGATAATTGCTTGATTTCAAGGGGTTAATTGCCTCTCCTGGCCTCTTCCTGCAGATGCCCACAAGTATGGATATTTGGAATGGCTATTCTCGTAATGTGACAGCAATCTCTCCCTTTCCTTTATGTTCTCCTTCAGCACTTCCCCAGCCTTTGTGAGTGAAAGCATAGGGGGTTAAGGTGCTTTCACATACCAACATTAACAGCCCAATCCTATACGTGTTTACGGGGAGGGGAGTTTAAGCCACAATAAGACAGTCTACGTAAGGATTGCATCTTCCCTTGTGATTCTGGGAATGGCAGGGATTGTTCTTACAAGCAATTCCCTCACTTCCCAGATGAATGGCATTCCTGTGTTCACCCCCAACCTTATCTCACCTGTGGGCTGGAAAACAACTTCTTGTTTCATTTTAAATTGAACTCAGCCAGGGGTGCATGTCAGGTGGAACAGGGCAGGAAGTCACCGATTTGTGCTGTCATTCTACTGCCTGTTTTACAAGGCAGGCAATCCCACAGGCTACCAAACCAAGGGCCTAACAGGCTGTGGTGCTACCTAGCTGGGCCTGCCAGAAAGCGGGTCTCACCACCTCTTCCAGGTCTACAGTCCACCACTTGTACTGCAGCCGCTCTCGACTGAGCTCAATGGAATCCCACCCCCACCCCTGTGTTTAATTTCCTGACCTCCCCATGTTGTGGAGAACCAGAGAACAGAGATAGATGGGGCAAGCAGGTACAGCATGAGGTACTGTTGCTGCTCCCTGGAGACGAGGAGGCATCCCCTCACCCCACCCCCTGATTTAATTTGCTGACCTCCTGTCCTGTCTTGAGCCTTGCCCATGTGGCTAAGAACTGACAGTAGAGATTGGGTGTCTTCAGACAGGTGTTTTCTCTTGCAATTTACTTCTTCCTATTCTGGATTCTTTCCAGGATTTATATGGGGTCTTTATACAGCCAATTTTTCTTTTTATGCATGGTGCTATATGCATTTACAAGGGTGGGTGGAGCCTGGCAGGATGTTATTGGTTGTCCACCCCTCTGGTGTAGCCCCTCCCCTCTCTTGGCTTGAAATGGAGCACTTCCTCACAAGTTCAGAAGTGTGCATCTTTGGAGCTCCATTCCCGTCCCCATGCATGTCCACATTGTCCCTGTAAAAGAAACAGTAACTCTTTTCTCGTTTGTGTATACACTGGGAGAGGGGATTGAGTGGAAGTGGGTTACACTTTTCTCCTATGCATGTGTACGTGGGGACTGAATAGAAAGGGCTAAACATTTTCCAAGCAGCATGTGCAGAGCAGCCCCCCTCCCATTGTTAAGCGCTGATTCTCCACCAGTTCAGAAGTCTGTGTCTTCAGAGGTCCACCTTCCCCAACCCACGTGCAAATCAGTATTGTCCCTAGAATAAAAATTCAGAGGACAAAATCAAGGAGTAAAAGTCAGTCTCTTTTCATCTTGATGTGATCTGCAGTTATTACGACTTGGGACCAGGCTACCTGAAAGACCATCATCTCCCATATGAGCCTGCCTGCGTTTTAAAGCCTGCTTTTGGTACTGCAGCCTTCAGAGGGATATTTGTGGTGACACAAGAGAGGGCCTTCTTTGTGGCTGCTCCCAGGCTATGGAACTTCCTGCCAGGGGAGAATAGGTTGGTTAATAGCAGTCAAATACATTTTTATTCAAGCAGGCCTTCTGGTGAGAAAGTGGGTCTGTTGGGCTGGGTGCTGTTTTTATTGTTATTGTTATATTTTTAATTGTGTTTTTAATGTAGTTGAGTTATTAGTGTTTTAATCAGGTTTTTATTCATCTGGTATTGTAAGCTACCTTGAGTTCCCTTTTCTTTGTAGAAAGGTGAGGTATAAATCAAAACATATCACTCCATTGATAAATACCTCCAACCCAAAGTCCTTCAGGCTTGACTCATAAGTCACCAGGCACAGCCAGACTTTTCTTCTGACAGGCCAGGTAACATACTGGCTGAATTCAGACGACATATTAAGCAACGGAGGGGTAAATAGCGTACTGACGGTGCATTAGGCAGGTGGTGCTCCCCAAACGACATGCTGCAGCCGGTGCTGCTCGGCACCGGCAAACACACTGGTTGCTAATAATGGACAGCGGCCATTTTGGTTGCAGCATCTGCTCCCTCCCTCAGTCCTCCAGCCGTATCCCAGCATGCACCGTGATTTCTTCCGGCTGTATAGAGCGGCCGGGGGTTTTCGGCTGCTCTGGCTGGCAGAACTCTATTCCCAAACGGAATAGTCCACTGAGAGAGGGGGAGACCAATTCGGACGACATGTTAAACAATGGGGCATCGGTCTAAACAATGTGCAAGCCTGTTGTTTCCCTCCGTTGTTTAAATTGCCCGATTAGCATACTTTCAGTTGTGTGTGCATTGTGTGTTACTCCCCACATGACACAATAAGCAACACAACTGACGATTGTTCCCCCCCTCCTCCATTGCCTAATATGTCATCCGAATTCAGCCACTCTGTCTCTTCTTTTACCCCTATGCCTTCAGACCTTTTATTTGGATTTTAGTTTATTTTTCAAACCTCCTTGAAAACCTTTGTGGATGAAAAGTGGTTACAAATTTAGCAAGTAAATAAACAAACAAACACATAAATAAGTACCATACCTATTGGCTGAGAGCCCTCTCCCCGATCCCAACACAGCAGATGTTGCCCAGACACACTACAGCAGAGCTAAAACCTTCACCACCATGTTAGAGCTTAGGCCTCAAGTTCCTGAGAGCTCTTTCTAGTGTGACCATAATCTTGTATTAGTTTGCTTTTTTTATATATTTTTCATGGATTTCTACTTTTCTCTGTCATTTTATTTGCTATTTTTCTAGTAGAATACTAGAGGTGAACTGCGGCTATCTCCATCCGCTGTGGCTTAGTTAATCAGGTACAACCAAGTCTTTCCTCACAGAGGTGATTAGAATCAATTGGTTTGTGAGTAGGACTATTTATTTATTCCAATATTTCTATACTATTCTCCTCATAGTTCAAAACATGCTACAACACATCAAAATACAATTATACTCAAACAAGGGACGATGAAACGAGTGAGGTAAACGATCACTGTTGCTACCTCCTCCTCGTGTGGCTGCTCTGCGAGCTTTAACAAATAAAAACTTCTTTCTAAAAGGAGTTATTTTGGAATAGGGGAGTAACAGCAACACAAAACGTTAAGGAGTGGATCACATTTATTTTTAGTTGGCCTTTCTTTGTTTCCTTAAGATATTCAAATGTAATACTTAGAATGTGAACTCTTTGGGGGATAGTGATAGATACAGCTGAAATTGCTACAAGCTGCCCTAAGCTAGGCTGACCATATTGAAAAGGAGGACAGGACTCATGTAACTTTAACAGTTGTAGAGAAAAGGGAATTTCACCCAGTGTCATTTGTATGCAATTAGTTCCTGGTAAAATTCCCTCTTCATCACAACAGTTAAAGGTGCAGGGGCCCTGCCTTCTTTTGTATATGGTCACTCTAGTATAATGCCTGCAACTTTAGCTGGAGAAGGAAATCACCAGGAACTAACTACATACGAATGACTCGGACTGAAATTCCCTTTTCTCTACAGCTGTTAAAGTTACATGAGCCCTGACCTGGATTTTATCTGGTCAGCCTACCTTCTACTCTTTCAGTGCCATCTTTGCTGCGATAGCTTCATAAGTAATGCTCTGTGCAAAGTAAAGCCAGTTAAGGAGGCCAAATTAACAACAGATCTATTGTAATTCCCTCAGTTGCTCGAGGAGCCTTTATATTAGGTGTTAGGTTTGGTCATAGTCTGTGGTCTGTGTCCTATCAAATAGGCCACAGGCCTATTTGACTCCTCATCCCATCTTCATGTAATTTGTGAAGTCATTGTTAATTGTGATTCTGCACTTATCCATGGGTGAGGGAAGGGGAAAGAATGTACTTTGAGTGGATGCATTGTTTGGAGTTCTGATCTTTGTCTCCAGTGTTGCAAGGCCCTGGTTGCATGAAACTCATACATGTTTGGCTTGATGCTCTCACTGCTGTTGTTGCTGGATCTCAATAGACCTTTGAAAAATAGGGCTCTTGGTAGCAACAGCAAGTGTTTGCAATTAGCTTCACCATATGGTGGATTTTGTTTTCTGCATCTTCTAGGCAGAATAAGAGCCAAATATCTGGCATAGCACAATATCCAGTGTGGTGTTAGCTCATCTTACAGAAACCACAGGCTTGTCAGAGTTAAGTGGTGATTCAGAAAGTCAGCAAAGAAATCTCCCATCCATCAGTGGGTCAAGTTCCTTCTAATGTCTCCTGTTACTAGGCTGCTCAGTGCAGTGTCTATCACAGGATTTGACCTCCTCCCAGTATCCCTGGCCAGAACTGCAAGATTATCTTTTCTTCCGCCCTGGCTGTATGTAGGACATGATGTGGTGCAGTGCCTGGAGACTGTTTTCATTTTCACTGCTCCTTCACTCCTTCAACAACCTCTGGTGGTCCATTTCCCAGGGAAAATAAGCTTCCTTTCTCATCAACTCGGTTCCCTGTTGTTGTTTTAATCAGTAATTTGTTAAGTTATTTGATTTATCGATAAGAATAAATAAAAATAGAAACAAAGGACTAGAACAAAAACTTAGAGTTTCTTTAGATGAGCGATTCCATTTTCAGTCAGATGAATAGAAGGATAACAAATACAATAGAAAAAAGGGGGAAGGAGATGGGAGTGGTGGTACATTTCTTTGTGTCATTGAGCAAGGAGTCAGATAAGCAAGTCACAGGAATTTTTAATTTGGGGCAATATTGTATAGTCAAAGCACTCCAGAAAGACATCCCATCTGCCATTACATTTATGTAAAGTACTCTGTTAGATCCCTTCTTTCCCGAGAGTGCAGTCATTGAGGAATAGCTTACCAACCTAGTTGTGAATCTGATGGCGTTTAGAGACAGAGGGACAGGAATTGGAGCCATTAGAACTTAGATATGAGGTACCTAATTGTTAATGTTGAACAAAGCTTGTCCTAACTTTCACAAGAGCTGGGATCTTTTTGTAAGAAGCTTTATTCTCATCTAGCAGGTCAGGTCCTGCAAGGGCTATCAACCTCCAAAACTAGTCTACAATGAAGCTGTGATTTCTGTGATTAAGCAAGTCTAGCTCTTACATAGCTTTGCGAGAATGATCAATAAGGTTGTTTATAAAATCTCAGTGTAGGTACAATGGACCAGGATGAAGGCAAATTTGGGTGGCACAGGAGAGATAAAATAACTTTTAAAATGGTTGATTTTAGCAAGGTCAGCGCAGATTAATTTAGCTACCTGTCATAATATTAAAACCTCAGGGTCATCCAAAGAAGCTGAATGGTGTGAGGTTCAGGACAGAAAAAAGGAAGTACTTCTTTTCATAATCTCTTACCTATAAAGCTGAAAGTATGTGTGTGGGTTTGTACGTCCGGAAATGTTTACTCATTTCCACATAAGGTACAAGCTTGAAATTTGGCACACTGATAAGGGTCTTCGTATACAATGTACCAGAAAAACCTTAAAATCCAATGTTTGCGGTTATTTAAGTATTTCTAAAGAATTTAATAAAAAACATAGGCTTGCGCCTACAACTCCCAGCATGCTTTGGGCGGGAGGACAGACTCACTGGACTTTGGTGGCCATTGTGAGTGCATGGCTGGGAGGGCACTGCATGCCTTTCACAAGCCAGTCTCCTAAGGTCAGTCTTGAGCAGTCAACCCAATTCCACATCAAAGGCACCCTGTCCTAATATCGTTGTTTTCTCAGAATCTGCTTCCAACCTGTTACAAACCTGATCCTTTACATGGAGTGCAACCCCATCCAGAACAGGTTGAACATCACCTAGCTGAGCAGATGAACCGCCCACTAATAGTACCTCCGTCTTGCCTGGATTGAGTCTCAGTTTATTGGCCCCCTTCCACTCCATTACCGTGCCCAGGCACTGATTCAGAACAGCCACTGCCTCACCTGGAGTTGATGAAAAAGAGAGAAAGAACTGGGTGTTATCCAGTTGATATTGATGATACCTCAGCCCACACCTCCAGAACCTCCCCCCCAGTGGTTTCATGTAGATGCTGAACAGCTTGGGGGATAAAATAGAGCCCTGTGGAACTCCAAAGCATAGTTGCCACGGCACAGAGCAGTAATCCCCCAGCATCATCTTATGGAATCGGCTATCCAAGAAGGAGCAGAACCACTGCAACACAGTGCCTCCAACTCCCAGCTCTGACAAGCTATCCAGAGGGATACCATGGTCGATGACATGGAAAGCCACTGAGATGTCCAAGGCCTCCCCCACACGAGACGTTTAATGAGCTTTGAAGGCTCATTATAAATTTTACCTCCACACCAGCGGAGCGCAAAACGGGCGTACAGGCGCGTTATCTCCCCGATAATGCGCATTTTCGAATGCGCGTTAAATAGTGACTTTTATTTTTCTCCGGCCGTTAAAGCGCATTTTCGCCGTGTGAACAAGCGATTATGCGCATGAACGTCTTCTAAAGCGCTTTTTGGACATCAATTAATGCGCTTCGCCGCCTCTCGCCGCCTCCCGTGCAGAGGGATTAGGCGTAAATGCGCCTCCGCGAAAATGCGCATAATCCCCGAACCGGGCGCAAAAGCGCATCCTTGTGGAGGGGGCCCAAGAGAATCAACAAGGTTGCTCTCCTCCTGCCCGTCTCTCAGCATACTCATCCTTCAGGGGGACCATGGCAGTTTCCATTTCAAAATCAGGTCTATAGCCCAGTTGATCTAGATATTCCATTTCCTTCAAGAGTGCCTGGGTTGAGCTGAGCCAGGTAGGCAGGTAGGCAGGCAGGGAGGGGGTGTGGAGGCAGAGCTACATGGCAGCAGGAGCTATCGGGATTCCTCTCACATGTGCTTCCCTGCATGGCCCCAACCCCTGACCTCTCCCATGTCCAGCCCAGTGCCAAACTTTTGGAAATCAAAAATTGACAATAGCAACTGTTTATCAGGGAGAAGACAAGCCTTGCGCTCTTCTCTGTGACACTTGTTTTCTATGTGCAAACAGCGTGTGTGTGTGTGTGTGTGTGTATGTGTGAATATGCAGATGCATTCACTCATGGGATTCTCCTACTTGCAGTCTGAAGTGGTTCTGCAAAGGAAAACCTTTACTATTTAGGTGTATGAACTATGTCTTAACTGAGGCTAGTTCAGGGCTGTGTCAGCTTGCAGCTTCCATATCTATGACCCCCTCTAGAAGGATTCACTTTGGCGCCTGGCTGCCCGATTATGCGCATATTCGCGGAAGCGCATTTACTCCTAATACCTCTGTACGAGAGGCAGAGAAGCGCATCATGGGTCGACCGAAACGCGCTTTAAACTTCTTGACATGCGGAGAATCGCATGTTTACACGGCGGTAAGGTGCATTAACTGCCGCTGCAAATTAAAACTCGCGGTTTAACGCGCATTCGATAATGCGCATAATCGAATAGATAACGTGCCTCAACTCCTGATTTGCGCCCCGCTCATGTAGAGGTAAAATTTTTAATGAGACTTGAAAGAGCTTTAAACCTCTCGTGTAGAGGCAGCCTATTATAAGGCCCAAGAAACCAGGGCTGGCCCTACCATTAGGCAAAGTAAGGTGGTTGCTTCAGGCAGTAGATGCTGGGAGGCAGCAGCAAGGTATTGCAGGAGAGAGTTGTGGGCTATATGATACGCCCTACGTCCCTTAGGCTGCCCTGATGCCTTCAGGTGTCCCATTGTCAGTTGCTGAAAAAAGGTTCAATTGTACATGGAATGGGAGGGTCATCAATCATCTTGTCCTTTGCTTCAGGCAGCAAACTGTTTTGGACCAGCCCTGCAAGAAGTTCATAGGCTAGCAACCCCCCACCCACTCACCTCAGTACCATGCAACACAAGTCTTGTGGATATTTGATTGGGTAGTTGTGCAGGCCTGAACTAAACTGAGATCTTCCCTGGAAAGGTGGATGGAATCCTAGCTGTATTGAAGTGAAATTCAATTACAAGAAAGTAAAAGGAATATTATAGCATTAATTTGGGACAATTTCAGTGTCTCCAATCCAGGGAAAATCAAGCAATATCTGCTTTCAATCCTCAGCACTAGTTATCCTGACCTCTGTAGTGTAGCACAAAGCAATAAAAGGAATAGAGATAAACCCCGCAAACTATTGTTTAACCGAAGACCACAGTTCAGGCTCAAACATAACACTTCTGCTTTGGGCCTTTTGCATGGCAGGCTCTTTGCAGTGAAGTGCAGCAACTGCTTTGAAGCAATTGCCCCCAGCGAGTTCGTCATGCGAGCCCAGAAAAGTGTGTACCATGTGGGCTGCTTCTGCTGTTGTGTCTGTGAGAAACAGCTTCAGAAGGGAGATGAATTTGTCCTGAAGGAGGGCCAGCTGCTGTGCAAGAGCGACTATGAGAAGGAGCGTGAACTGCTCAGCCTAGTGAGCCCAGCTGCATCTGATTCTGGTAAGGTAGTACAAAGTGTTTTGTGTGCCGTTGAAGAGATAGCAATAAAATAAAATATCCATAACTTTAACAAATCTTTATTTGATTTAAATACTTCTGTATCTGCTTAATCCATCAATAGTCCCAAACATTCCCCCCAAAATGTTCCAACTTTGGACTAGTTCACACTAGTAGTAAACTGAATAGACTGCAGGACTTGCATGACTGAATGTCCTCCACAAAAATAAAAAATAAAAACATCCCAGTACATAGAAAACTAGCATGTGAGGGAGAAGGGGCTTAGCTTAGCCTCCTCCCTGACATTCTAGTTTCTGTGTGCAGGGGAACATTCAATATTGTGAGCCCATATCTGCAGTCTGAAGTCAGACAGCCAGGAGAGCCCAGAAATAGACTTATCACCTCAGCATGGAGGCTGGTGGCTCTGCTGTCAGTGGAGTGGTGAATCCGCTCTTGGTTTCTGTCAGTCTAACCAGTCTAAGGCTTCTGACTGAAATGGATTCACTGCCCCACTGATATCAGCCACCAGCCTCCACTGAGCCTCATTGAGAATTAGACCTCAGACTGTGTCCAGTTTCCTAATTTGAAGGGCAGATCCTGAAAGTACCTTATTGCACCCTAGATGTAGAGTCCTGAATTACACAGAATCAATAACTGAGGTCCAATTCACATATATATTTTTCAGGTGTAAATCCTACATGTCATTTAAAAACAGAGTTGCCCAGATTCTAGGATATCTGGACAACTTCTCCCTGGACCCTTGAAATGTTCACAAAGAGCCAGGTATTGTTCCTCACCTGCTCCCTTTCTACAATGGTTCTCTACAGATAGAATTTATTTGTTAATGCACATTTCAAGTTAACATTTGGGCTGGCAACAACAAATCCCAGGTGCTTGGAGAACAGAGTCATCACAGGATCTGTTTGTCTACAGAGCTGGATCACACTGAAGACTGATCTTCTGACAAAGCAAGAACAATATGAATGGTGTGGATTGCAGGGTGACCTCTGAACGGACTGAACTCTCTTCTGCATTAGAGACATCACAATAGTGTTTTGCTCTTCCTTGAATTATTGAATGATCACACTCTGTGTGTGTGCATAGGATTGGACTGAATGTGCTCCTTTTGTGGAGCAGCCTGAACAATATACAGCTTCATTAAGGCAAAGAGGGATAAGATTTCTCTGAACGTTTCAGCATTTCCCAACCACTACGTTGTGTAATTGTATTTATTCACTAGCTGATATGCCCAGCGTTGCTCAGGCCCCCTAAGTTATATGTCTGCGAGGTAACTATCTTAAAGTAGTAGGCCAGTGCTAAGCCTGTGAGTTAACTTTTAATCAAATTATGACAACCTGCAAGGTAGGCCTATGCTAGGCCTGTGAGATAACTTTAAAACAAATTAAATTCATTTCTTTCTTTTTTTCCCCTCTCTCACCCCCGACGCATGGCCAGGGCCACCTTGAAGCCGTCGACATGATTTCCCTTGTCCCCACTGAAAACGAAAACTACAACTTCTGGCATGCCTTTTGCCGTGGCGCCCAACTTGCCCAATGGGAGTCCTGCTGCTGAGACTCATTGGAAGTGAAATCTGGCCAAGCCAGTCCACACTGCACTTTGCAATTGGTGCCCGTAGGGAGGCTGTG
Organism: Anniella stebbinsi; assembly: GCA_029215795.1. Lineage (NCBI taxonomy): Eukaryota > Metazoa > Chordata > Lepidosauria > Squamata > Anniellidae > Anniella > Anniella stebbinsi. The sequence continues at coordinate 125,650,574 of JARDYH010000004.1, read as the reverse complement.
AGGGAGCCAGCCAGCCGGCTGAATGACTGACGGTTAGCTCAGTTGTTGCCGTCAGCAACAGGCCCAGAGCTGCACCCTCCTACTCTCCCACTCCCGATGGTGCCTAGCAACCGAGGCAGCTGGCCTCAGGTGCTCTCCCTTAAGGCCCAGAATGGCGAGCCACTTCCAGATGATGGCTGCATTAGCCTGATAAGTCTTCCCTCCCACCCAAGGCATGCTGGGAATTGTAGGCATAAGCCTAAGTCCCTGAATAACATGTTAATCTTTGAACAACATCTGAGGTGTGGTGGGAGACAACTGGAGAGCTAGGGTGACCAGATAAAATCCAGGTCAGGGCTCATGTAACTTTAACAGTTGTAGATAAAAGGGAATTTCAGCCAGTGTCATTTGTAGGCAATTAGTTCCTGGTGAAATTCCCTCTTCATCATAACAGTTAAAGTTGCAGGGGCCCTGCTTTCTTTTGTATATGGTCACTCTAGTATAGTGCCTGCACCTTTAATTGTTGTGATGAAGAGGGAATATCGCCAGGAACTAATTGCATACAAATGACACTGGCTGAAATTCCCTTTTCTCTACAACTGTTAAAGTTACATGAGCCCTGACCTGGATTTTATCTGGTCACCCTATGGAGAGCGGGCCTCCTTAGTTGTGGCACCCTGCTTATGGATTTCTTTCTCCTAGGCAGGCTGGCCTAGTGACTGCATTAATGGCCTTCCAGTGCCAATATTTTATTTTTTACCAAGGCTTTTTAACTTGTTGATTTTTTTTATGCTGCTTCTCCCCCCACCCCCCGTTATAACTAAACCACAACATTCCAAGACAGATGCAGGAATTACTTAATAAAGTTTATGATTGTTATGTAAAAGCCTGTCTATACCATTGAGACAGAAGAGTGAATGGAGGAATGACTGATATAGCTGAGGTTAGAATGGAATGGTGGGCAGGGCTAGTGGCAGGTAGAAGGAGAACAAAGACAGTTAGTGAGAGCTCAGGGAAATAGGAGCTGAGTTAGGTTATTTAAAATCAGCCACTCCACATACCATTTCTATACATCCCAGCATGCCTTTGGTGACCCGCAGGTGCCCGCATCCTCTGAGAGGCGCTTCCCTCCTCTCCTTGCTGATGCTGCTCCTTGATAGAGCATCAAGGAGTAGTATCGTGGAGGAGGGGAGGTAAGCAGCTGACAGTGGAGGCATCCAGCTCCAGCCAAGTCCTGCTGGGACTGCCCTGCCCACACTTCTTGTCCACCAGGTGCTCCATCAGGAGCCTGTACTGAAGGGCCAGGGCCAGCCAGGCACTTACCCCCTTCATCAGGCCTGTTTCTGAGCATGCGCAGAGTGTCTTCCCTCCCTCCTTAAGGGTGAAGGCCATGTGCAAACTTCCCCCAGATTCTGAGAAAACAGCAATATCAGGATGGGGTGCTTTTGGGCATGTTCAGAGTTCAGCCTCTCAAAGTCACGCTGTTGTATCTAGTTATGATTTTAAAACCATGCACATTGGGTAGGAAGAGGCACCGCAAATGGACACAGCTCACTTATGTGGGTTGTTTCCTTTTATGTGGAATTGGGCTGACTACTCGAGACTGACCTGAGAAGTCAGGGTTGTGAAAGACACCCAGCTGTGCACTCACAATGGCCGCTAAAGGCTGGTAAGTCTGGCCTCCTGTCCAAGGCATGCTGGGAGTTTTAGGCATAAGCCTAGGTTTTTTATTAAATTCTTTAAAAATACTTAGCCCCCAAGATTTTGTGTTTTTAGATTTTTCTGGTACATTGTAGAACCAGACCGATCAGCGTGCCAAATTTCAACTTTCTAACTCATCTGGAAATGAGTAAGCATTTCCAGACATACATCCCACACACACACTTTCAGCTTTATAGGTAGAGATTTATTTATTTCATTTCATTTCATTTCATTTCTATTGCACCCAATAGCCAAAGCCCTCATAAAATACATCATAAAATACAATATAAAATGTAAAAGTTTAAAACTACAGTTTCAAAGTACAAACTAAAATAAAAACTAGCAGCAATGCAGAGATTTAAAATATAAGAACGGTTTTAAAATAACAGAGCAAAGAGACTAAAATATCTGGGAAAATAAAAAAGTTCTTTAACTGGTGCTGGGAAGGGCATGATGTAGGCACCAGGCAAGCTTCTCTGGGAAGCTTATTCCATGACTGGGGAACCACAGCAGAAAAGGCCCTTCTTTTGGTAGCCACCTACCTCTCTTCTTTTGGCAGGGGCTTCCGGGAAAGGTCTGCTGAAGATAATTTTAGGATCCAGGCAGGTACATATGGGAGGAAGTTATTTTATTTGAAGATCAGCAATTTCACATTTGAAATTCAGTGGATGCCATCTGCACTTGATGACTTGTTAGTTTGCCAGTAAGTTTTAGATCATAATCTTGTCACCTCGATTCAGTTATTCTGTGTAAAACTAGGTTTAGGGATGGGAATCTGTCCTAGATCTTCCACAATGAACACAGGTGCAAATAATTCATTCAGCCTCTCTGCCATTTCCTTATCTTCTTTTGATACACCTTGTCAACTAATGGTCCACCTCCCTTCAAGGCTGGTTTCCTACACTGACTGTTTGTAAAGATTTTTAAAAATCGATTGGCTTAATGATTTTAGCAATACATTCCTCAGCATCTTCTTCTTTGCTTGCCTTATTGTCAGTTTACTTACATTTGTTTAGTTACATTTTGAGCTCCTTTTTTTCCTTCTCATTTGGCCAAGACTTCAGTTTTCTGAAGGAAGCATTCTTGCCTTATATAACTTAATTGACTCTAGAAATTGTGTTTCTTTGTCATAAGCCAAACATGCTTTTATCTTATGCTTTTTGTTATATAAGTCATTCCATCTGTGTGTTCACAGATTATCAGGCATCTTTCATTCTGTCATCTGCTCATTGACAGAATTAGTTTTCGTGTTTTCTTAACCAGAATTTCGTTCTACTTATGCTAATTTGCATTAGCACTAAAGTGCAAACGCACAAATTAGTGCAATTCCCCCCCCCCCCCCAAAAGTGGAAATCTGGTCTGCAAGCCCACAGAATCCCGTGTATTTCAGAAAAAGCTGGTCTGTTGCAGAATCCACAGGTCAGATTTATAGAAATCTGTACTCATCTGAATCCATTGCAGATTTCCATGACATCCCTACATGAGGGTAGCTGACGTCCACAATTATTACAACACTTTTTCCTTTGCTGTTCTTTGACTTCTTTTGCTATCTCAAACACACCCTCGGGATCTTTGGTCCGGGAGGAGGGCAAAGTCAGGAATGGTCAAGGACTGCATGTCCAATAAGAACAAGACCCCTTGAACCAAAAAAAGAGGGAAGTTCACGTTCGCAAGTGGTCCTTTAGTACCCTAGGCAGAGCACGGGGAACAAACAATTTATTCTCATAGGTTCTTAGAACTGACTGAGCTCTTATATCCTTCTTGGGCTTGACTAACTTGTCGCCTTTCTGAGAAATGGGTCTCTGGTCTGAAGCCTAGCATCCCACCATCTAATTCCTGCCTAGTGCATTGCCTAGTGAGTGACAAGGATTTCAAGGCCTTGGTACTGAGGGTGCCAGTTTCTTGGGCGAATCAGGCTCAGGGGTACCGTCTCCAGGGCTTCCAGTGCAGAGGCCTCTGGCTTGAGGGGCTTCTGGCTGTCAGATTTGGTGTCCGGGGCTGGCTGGATTCAAGCACTGGCCCTCTTTACCGGTCCTGCCCCCTGTGTGACAGAGTCCTGTCTGCTATGGTTGTGGTTATGTGAGGTGAGAAAAGGAAAACAGGAATGAATAAGAATGTATAATAAGGCTTTGTTTCCTTTCTTTTTTCTTTCCTTTTTCTTTTGCCAGCTGCAAAACATCAGGAAAAACTTCCTGACTGTTAGAGCAATACGACACTGGAACCAATTACCTAGGAAGGTGGTGGGCTCTCCCACATTAGAGGCATTCAAGAGTCAGCTGGACAGCCATCTGTCAGGGATGCTTTAAGGTAGATTCCTGCATTGAGCAGGGGGCTGGACTCGATGGCCTTATAGGCCCCTTCCAACTCTACTATTCTATGATTCTATGAAATTTAAGAATGGGGCTCACAACCAGCAAACTAAAAAGGAAATTTGGCAAGGAGAGGGAGGGTGTAGGAAGAATTCAACTCTGTCCTTCCAACTTTTAGGTGCTTAACAGCACCATGCCAGCTTTGGCAATGTCGATTTTGACATTGGAAAATATCATTGCCCACAAGAACAAAATCAACAAAATGCTGCCATCTACTGGCAAATAGGTGGTTTTGTGACTGTCACAATAAAGTAATTGAATATGCAAAAGGGAAAGAACTATGTTTGATTGAAGCAACATCGTTGCTTTGCCCAAATAATTTTGCAGAAGCAGAAGCATCGTATTCTTTGTGAATGAAACTAGGTTGCGTTCCATGTCGTGGCGTAGAAGAGCAAGACTGCATGTTTTTCCCCCCTATTGATTATTTGGGATATCACATTCACTTGAAACAATTCTGCATACCCCATATTGGCCATTTTACTCCAATTTGAGTCCAGATTTGATTATCCTGCCTGTAGGTTGTCAGTTTCTCAGAATCCGTGGCCTCCATAACAGCAGGGCATGGAACCTTTATGAACTATGTTCCGACGAAGTACAGCTATTATCAGTAGATGCTGGGGGCAAACAACAGAGGATGCCTGTCTCCATCATGCCCTGCTTCATGGAGGCCCAATACTGGACCAGATAGAACTTTGGCCTGCAGAATAAAAATCCAATTCTTATTGGATTTTTGAAAAAGGTCATGTTGTTCAAACCTGTGTTATCTTTACTCAGAAATGTTTCAGTGTGTTCAATGGAGTTTACTCAGAAGTAAGTTTGCAAAGAAGTGGTCTATTAAGTTCTCATATATCAAAGTACTGAACTTAAAGCATCACTTTCTTTTCAACATTCCAGTGTAACCCCCAACATCTCATGGAGTTGCCCTCATTTGTTTTAACTTGTTTGAGAGCTTTTTTGACTAAATAGCAGAAGATGAGTTTTTAAAACAAAATAAATAAGGAGTTTTCTGTGTCTGCGAGGATGACCAAACTCTCACTCCTAACATTTGGTCTATTTCCCTGGGGTGTGAGATTATAACATGTTCTTGGCTAGTTGGCATGTACCTTTAAAGCCCCCTTCTGAAATATAAGGGAGCAAGGAGCACTTTATGAGAAAATGAAGATAAAGAGAAAAGCCCTGGTAGCCATATGTTGTCCATAATCTGCAAAGCCCTCAGTTCAATGACTCTCTCCCTGGAGCCCCAGTGGCCAAGCCTAAGTAAACAGGCGGCTGTGAAAGAGGAGACTACTTTCCAATTAAAAGTGTACTAACATTTCTCCTCTCCCTAATTCCCTCAAACCAAAGAATTTCTTCATCTTCATGCACGAAACCAGTTCTTCATCGTTTTCCCCCTGTTGAGCCTTGGGGTTGCACGGAGGTCACTGCAGACAATATGCACCACCTGTAGTCCTTTCCCATATGACATCAGGAGGAGTCTTAAAGATTAATTAATTCCTATCCTGTTCATGGAAGGCTTGAAAGGCAGAGTTAATTAAAAGCACTGCCACGTTAAAGCAGAATCAACTTTCCATCATTTGGAGGGATTTGGTGAGCAGGTGTTTGGGGTGGCGGAGGCCACTGTGCCACTTCTCTTTCATGGGATGGGATTCCCTCAGCCTCCTCTGTGTTATTCCCCCCCCCCCCCCCCGCATCATTTCAAAGCTTTTCCTATTTCATTTTCCTATATAAAATCAAATGTGGGAAATATTTCATCATCTTGAATTCTCTGTGAAAGAGAAACAGGAACTCCTTGCAGTAATGAACTGCCATTTCAGGCCAAACACAGGACCAGGGAGGAGTTTGACATGCTCCAGCTAAGAATCAGGTAGTATTTTAGGTAACGAATGAATGACAGAACCAGACCAAGCTCCAGGGCGGCACATGCCGCCAATGCTGAGTTCTGGTGTCTCATATGTACCCAACTGATTGGCCCCAAAATGCAAACTGGCAATAGCCGCAAAAATAGTCTAGCCAAAGGAATCCATTTTCATGCTGTCAGCATCTCAAATTTCAAATCAGGTATCAGGATTTGAAAATTTCAATGTACTTCAACTTTTTAAAAATTCAGAAACCCATTGCAACTTTAGCTGTTTATAGACCTGTTCTCCAGAAGCAGCTCAAAGTGGCTGTAAAATGCTGGACGGCTCAGAAAATTCTTAACTGTCTAAGAGTGGCTACCCACTAGGTGACAATCAGAATTCTTCGTGGTGCACCAGTGTTATATTGATGTTTCCTGCAGCAGACACATCATGTTTGATTGACAGATGCATGTTCCTGAACACCAGTGTGCATGTGTCTGGACTGCCGTTCCCTGCACCAATGCACGTAGGCATTTAAGATTATACTTCTGTCGGTCACACTTTGCATATGGATATTATTTCTCTGCTTTTTGACTGCAGTCCCCAAATTAGCTCACTACATTAAGAAAATTCAATAATGCCATTAAAAACTTGTATTTATATTGAGTGAGGAGAGAAAGGAAAAGGGAACAGATTGGAAAAAAGAAGACCCCCCCCCCCCCCGCCTTACATGGAGAATGTTTAGTTTCTTTCAACATGGGAGAGGAGAACAGCAGAAGAGGTTAATCTAAACAACTATTTTACTTGTTTCCTTCTTTCTAAATAACATTAATCATATTTGCCAACTTTGAGAGCTAGGAACATAACTTATGTGGTGGGGGAGCAGTCCAGCTGATCCAGGTGCAGGCACTGGGAAATTATGTGCACCAACTGTTATGGCCATATAAAGTGTGGTTATACTCTTACGACACCATCCAATACATTTCTACTTAGAGGTAAATTCTATTGAATTGTACGGGCCTTACTCACAGGAAAGATGGTATAGCATTGCAACCCTAAAGTTGCATTGCAGTCATTGGGCCTTATCTTTGAATAGACATGCCCAGGACTGTACGGTTAGCGAGGCCAAGTCTGAGCAGAAGCTGCATACGAGACTCTTAGGAATATAGGAAGCTGCCTCAGATCAGATCAGACGATTTGTCCATCTAACTCAGCATCATCTATTCTAACTGGCAATGGCTCAGGGCAAGTATACCTGCTACTTTTAACTGGAGTTGCCAAGGATTGAATAGGGACTTTCTGAATGCAGGGCATGTACTCTACAGTGGAGTTATGGCTCCTCCCCGTATACAGTCTTTTACAGATGAAACTAGGGCATACCTGTTTAGACCTCACATTACCTATGCTTTACAGATGAGTCATCTTGTCATATCCTGCACAATTGTATGGTGTGTGTAGACAGGGCTATCAGGTCTCCAGCATCCAGAAGCCTGTAACTGAAAGGCAGCATTTAGCTCTGTCACAAGACTATCAACTCTTGAAAAACAAAAATCTGATACTGAAGCAAACTGGCAGGTGATGGGTAACTTCTCACAGGTGATGGAACCTGGTCCTCCACTGCACCTGAGGGGAGCAGACTAGTTTAGGGGGGAGTGCAGAGCAGGCTGTGTGGTACACAGAGCTAAGAACATAAGAAGAGCCATTCTGGATCAGACCAAAGGTCCAACTAGTCCAGCATTCTGTTCACACAGTGGCCGACCAGCTATCAACCAGGAAACCCTCACGTAGGACATGAGTGCATCAGCACCCTTCCGTACATGTTCCCTAGCAACTGATATACATAGGCTTACTGCCTCTGATACTGGCAGTAGCATAGAGGCATCCGAACTAGTAGCCATTGATAGCCTTCTTCTCCAGGAATGTGTTTAGCCCGCTTTTAAAGCCATCCAAATTGGTGGCCATCACTATGTCTTATGGTAGCAAATTCCATAGTTTGACTATGCTCTGTTCTCCAGCAGAGGAGGATAGCCAGGAAGCTAAGGAGGACTGGCCGGGGGGAGGGGGCTGCCACTGCTTCCTCCCAGCAACTGCCACTTGTGGCAGTTGCTTCACTGCCTGATGGTAGGGTCGGCCCTGAGCATTGTGTATTGTTTATACTCACCTTTTGAATTTTACGTGTGCAGTAAACCATGAGGTAAGACTGAGGTGATAGAATGGATTGCATCCAGGTTAGACTGCAGGTGGGGGTTACCGTTTGTTTGTTTGTTTGTTTGTTTGTTTTAAATAAACAAAACTCTCCCTGCAAGTATAAAGCTATCATAGCATGAAGTGGCTTGGGCCAGAACCTTTCTTCCTGCTGTGCTGATTTTCTATTTGCAAGGAGCTGTTCATCTTACATGCAGCCTGAAGTACTTCTATCGTTTCAGGATTCTACCTCCTCAGTCTGCTTTATGTGCAGATCAGACCTCCATATTCTCTCTCTCTCTCTCTCTCTCTCTCTCTCTCTGTGTGTGTGTGTGTGTGTACATATGCATGCACACACATGGATGGAGAACATTTCACTAGAATGCTAACCTTGTCAAATTAGATGTTTCTTCATTTAGGTATTTATTCCCTGCTTTTCAAGGCAAAGAATCTAGTCATAATCATCGAGGCCTTCCTCTTCCAAATAAAATATCCTGGTCATTTGCATATATTAGTTTAATTATATGCATACCAATTGAAAGTGCTCATTAATTGCTCATAAAAAGGGATTTGGCTGCCATGATACATGCTTTGATGACCTCGAAGTTAGATTATTGCAATGCATTCTACATGGGGCTACTTTTGACCAGGTCTTTGTCCAGCTTTGCTGCCCAGTTTTAGAGAGTTGTGATCTCTGGTCACTCAGAAGTAGATTTGTATACATGCCAGTGTAGGAGGTGTGATACATAATTAACTCTGCCTCCTAAGACACCATGTCTAGCCCTGTTTAATGACCCTCAGTATTCTGTTAAAAAACAAAATAGATCCTGTTAAAGACACCAGTTAAAATGCATACATAAGGACCTGCATTTGGTATCCAGCTGGTATCTGGGCATAATTCAAAGTGCTGTTGATGACTTTTAAAGCTCTACATAGCCTGGAGCCAGGGTACGTAAAGGCCCTGCTTTGACTGCTCCCCCCACCCTTCCAGTCTGAAGTTCAGCAGTGGCAACTTGATCCGGCCTTTGGAAATATGTCTGGCCATTTTGCTCTTGACTTTTAGGAGAATAGTCCTCTTTACGAAGGCATTTGCATCACTGGGAGAAGGTGGATATAACTTTGTTTTAACTGGGTTTGATTTGAGCTTATAGGCCTCTGTTGACTTATTATGACTAAAATGGTTATAGGCTTATGCCATTTTCCTGTAAAACGAAGAGCTCCGATCTCCCTGCCTTTCTTCACTGACACTTTTTTCCCATCATCCAGATACTTCCACATATTTTCTGGCCCCATTTGTGTAAATTTGGGGGAGGGGAATTAAACAGCTCCCTCCGGGTATGAAGCTTTTACATACGTTTTAAGCAAAGTCTGCTTTGTAAATCACATTGCATGGGATTGTTTTCATCTTCTAAGGTAGAAGTGACGATGATGAAGAGCGGTCACGCAAAATTAGTGAAGGCACTGGGAAAATGTCTGAGGAGACCAAGGACCATAAGCGCCCCAAGCGGCCCAGGACAATCCTAACGACGCAGCAACGGCGGGCATTCAAGGCATCGTTTGAAGTGTCTTCTAAGCCATGCAGAAAGGTACAGTTTAACAACCAGAAAAGACTGAAATTGTGGATTTGGGAATTGTCTGTGTTGGTCAGTGTATACCAGCCGAGAACTCATTGTATCCCTTGGCCACAAGGGGAGTCCTGTTTTCATAATTCATCGATATTGTGATCTGAAGGCAATGCAGATCTGGGCCTGCACTACTTTTGATCCACCAAGAGGAATGAAGCCTACCAGCCATATACTATGGTTTCCAGATGCTTAACTATCAGCCCTAAACAGGCAGCAAAAAGAGGTTTACCAAGTCCCCAGTGGGTCCCTGTAGATGGTGATCTGTGTTTGTTGGTGGGCTGTAAATTGTGCAAGTTTGTCTGGTACTTACTTACAAAAAAAAAAATGCTAAAGCGTCATGGATTTTTAGTTTAGAGAAAAAACACTAAGTTGAGCATGGCATGATCGAAATTTATAAAACCATATTGCCTTTTATATTTTGAGATATGGGCTTGAAATCTGGATGCTGAAGTAGAGAGGATCCTGTTCTTAATATTTTGAATTTGGTGAGAAACCTAAGATCAAGTTTGAGATTTTGTGGCAGATGACAATATTAAATCTTGTTTCATTGTTGAAAACCCTACATCTTTAGGATTTTGTTGATATTTTGTCTCTGATTGAAGTAATAATTATGTCTGTTCTGACATTTAACAAAGGTAAGAGAAACATTGGCAGCTGAGACGGGGCTCAGTGTCCGAGTTGTGCAGGTCTGGTTCCAGAATCAAAGAGCTAAGGTAACAGCCTTTCTCATTACAGAACTTACTACCTGATGTAGATCTTCTACTAAGTGACCTGGTTTTCACTACGCGACAATTGACCATGACTTAATTTACTTGCAGGGGTAGGCAACTCTCAAATAACCCATGGCTTGTTTAAAGGGATGTTTCAGGGTTTTCTAACCTTAAAAATCCCTGCCACCTGGGTTCATACAACACAGCAAGCTAAGTGCCCGCTGATGCTATACAAAAATGTGACAGACCCCAGGGGTAAATTAACCTATGGTAGGCTGTCATGTTGTAAGAACTAGGCCATTCTTAGATAGGAGGAGTGCCTATCTAAATAGCAATGTGGATTTCCCCCCCTAATTAAACACTTCCAATCCATATTTCTGATCCAAAACAAATGTTAAACACTTTGTTTTATGACATTTCATGGGCAGTAGTGGACAATCATGCTTAAATAAATATATGCTGGGAACACTCCGCCAAGTGGGAATGGAACCATCACAACACTGTGCCTCCAAATCTCATATCAACCAAGATCCCCAGAAGGGTACCATGATTAATGGTATCAAATGCCGCTGAAAGGTCCAGCAAAACTAACAGAGATGCCATCTACCTCCCAGCATAAGTTATCAAGCAAAGCGACCAAAGCTGTTTCTGCCCCAATACAAGGCTTGAACCCAGATTGAAAAGGATTCAGACCATCAGTTTAATTCTGGAGAATTTATAGTTATGAGGCCACCACTCCATCCATGTCTTTACTCAAAAAAGGGAGATTCAAAACTGGCAGATAATTCTTAAAACTGGTGGGAACTAGTGAAGGCTTCTTCAATGAAAGTCTTCAGTGACCATTTTTAGAGAAGCTGGAACATGGCCTTCTTTCAAGGAGGCATTAACAGTTTACACCACCCAATTGGCCACCCCCCCCCCCGCAGCTCTTATAAGCCAGGACAGACATGGGTCTAAGGAGATAAGGCTTGACCCCTCCATCCAACTTCTCAGTCCACCTTCTCAGTCTGAACAAACTTAATCTCATCCATCAACATTGGGCAAGCAGCTGCCTTATTTTCTGTATTCAATGTGGAGTCCAAGTTGAAGTGAATCTGAGCAATGTTTGTTAGCAAAGTGTTTTTCAAACTTGTCACAGCAGACTTCAGATGGCTCCTCCTCACCACCCCAGGGGACAGAAGGGCCTCCACTAGACAATATTGTGCTGATGCAATAGAGGCAGAGAAGAAAGACTTCTTCACTAGCCTCACTGCCACAGAATAGGCTCTAAAATAGTCTCTGACCCTTGTTCCATCAGATTTGGTCCATGTTTTTCTCCACCATTGCTTTAGTCATCTACCCATATACTTCACTGAAAATTATAGGGTGATGATATGACAGGAAAACCCCGGATTTGTCAGGATTTTTGGTAACAAACCCGGGAAGGGGGCGAAATTATGAAATTTGCACAACCTCCTCCCGTGCCACCGAGATCAGCATCTATGGATCATAGGCCAATATGAGGCCTTTCAAGTTCAGCACAAGCGCTCAATACATCCTACGAGCGTCCTCTTCCCCCAATGCCAGCACCGGTGGAAAAAGACCATACTGATAGACAGGACATAGAGGAACAGATTCACCACAGTCTGGTGACAGCTACCAGTCAGACATAGCGTCATTCTCGTCTGTTCCTCCATCAATATCATCTCCGGATAATGTGGCTACCACACAGGAGGGAGCTTCCCCATCTGAAGATTTATATCATTTTTCAGATCAGATAGTGAGGATGGCACAGGCCCTCGGTATTGATGTTCAGCAACTGAGAGAGCACATTAAAGACCCTGTCTTTGATGCAGTGTACACAGACACATCAACACCGGTGGCTATTCCGTTCCTTCCGATGTTGCTTCATACCGGAAAAGAATCCCGGGAAGCACCCTTGTCGATGGCTCCAACATCAAAGCATTTGGAGACTATGTATAAAACTCAGGAAACGGATGCAGAATTCCTATTCGCACACCTGCATCCAAACTCAATCATAGTGGAGTCTGAGATGTTTTGCTTTTACACCTGTTCTAGATGTAAGTATGTGTAATGTTTTTAAGAATGTTTATTATTTATAGATGTACTTACTGTATTTATACTGGAATCAGGATGGTAAGTGGTAAATGCTAGAGGGAGGAGGAGGGAGTGCCCATGATGTGTGGTGAGTGCTGATTGGCTGGTGTGTCGAAGGTTTGGATTGGCTGCTGGCAAGAGTATGGGAGGAGTTAGATCAGTGGGTCTGTGTGTAAAGAGCTAGGAAGGGTCTAGGATAGTGTAGGATCTACTTGGGGTGTTGCTTTGGGGGAGTAGATAGAGGGAGGAGTGATAGTGTAACCTAGAGGGTAGTGTAGGCTGGGTTGAAACTGAAGCATTTTTGAAACCGTTTTGAAACCATTTAAAGAAACTGTACTGAACCCATTACGCTTTGTGCCTGAGGAAACCATTACGCTTTTACAACTGCAATATACCTTGCTACTTGTTAATAAATCATCTTTTGTTTCACTCTGGTGTGGTTTTATGAGGTACTTAAGGTGGGTTACAGGTACTTAATGGCGGCAGCAGAAGGGAAGGGGATAGAGGGCTGGGCTGGGCTGCTGTGAGGCCAGACAAGGGTGGTGAGTCACAGAGACAATGTGTACCACCCTAACACCATTCTATAGCTGGGATCCTTTGAATTATACAGAGAAGAATAAAGGAGCCATAGAGGGAGGCGTCACAGAGTTGGCCCATGGGAAGGCACAGAAGATACACAAATCTCCAGCGGATAAAGAAGGGTGACGTCTGAATGTGCTAGGATGAAGGATTTACTCATCAGTGGCACTGAGCCTCAAAGTGGCGAATTACCTGGCAATGATGTCCAGGTACCAACTTTTCTTGTGAGACAAAATTGGCTCCCTCTGTGACAAACTTCCCGAGTAATAGAGAGAGTTAGACAGGGTTTTTCAAGCCAAAGCCACAAAATTATCTAGGCTGCTGTCGGATGTCAAGTGTTTCATGGACAATTCACAAGGCAGGCCTTGTGAACTGTGAGTTTAAAGATTGGGAATTGTTGTGAGAAAGTCTGTGTCTCATCACTGTTGCTGTTTCTCATGGGAGGCTTGCTAGCCGAGGCCTTGAGTTTCCTTGAGAACAAGAGAGTGTTTAGAAAAGGTGGGGGCAATCTTGCAAGCTGTCTCTCACATAGTGTTGTCATCAAGAGGAGGTTGGACTGTGCCGCCCTGTTGGCACATGAGTTTGGGTTACAGGCCTGAGGACCTGTCTGTCAAGTGGCTTGGAATAGCCAGCCTCCAGACTATAAGAGGAACGAGCAAAGGGGAGGACCTGTGCTAGGAATCATCTGTTCTACGCTTGCCATGAAACTCCTCGTGTTTGGGATTCTATCGGTTTGGAGATGTTGGATGCACACTGTACATGTTCTGTTGCTATTTGGACTTGGAATTTCTAAGGATTGTGCCATGGAAAGTGCTTTGAGGCTTTTCATAGACTTGGACTTACTGTTTCTGGATTGTGTTCTATGGCCTGAGAGAGGGCTTTCCCTGGATGGAGCCAAAGTACGGGCACAGGGAAAGCTTCCTAGGCTGATAATTGCTGTTTCTGGATTGTGTGTGTGTGTGTGACCTGCGAGAGAGCCTTCCTCAGAGCCAAAGTTACAGGCAAGGTAGGTTTCCTAGGTTGAAGAGGTTCATGCCCTGATATCTTGCTTACGTGATCAGCTCAGTGTTTTCCGACAGGCTGAGTCTGGTTCGTGCAAGATGAATCTGTCTTTGCCGGGCTTCATGCATCCCTGTGCTGGAGTTTCTCCTTGGGCTCTGCACTTGTTCTTGATGAGTCTGTGTGTGTCGCTCCTGCTGACTGCTCACATGGGACAGGGGCAACCCTACACGTCTCTCCCCGAGTGATTGCTGTTCTGGTTTGCATCAAGCCGCTGTACCTAAAGCTATCTGGCTGTCATTAGCTTTATGTGGATGTATGCAGAAATGAAATCATTATGCTTGAATTCCATGTGATTTCACAAATAAAGGAGTCTCACCGTTTGGAGTGTGTTGTCAGTTTGCTTAAGTTCGTGAGCAGAAGCCTGGAGTTGTGCTGAGTTACGACAGCAGCAAATTTATACCACCCGTCATCACGTGGCTTGCGGTGTGAGGATCTTGGTAAGTGCAGTGGCTCTCTGCAGACATACATGGCTTCGGTCTGCGGGACTTACAGCAGAAATACAATCCCACATAGAGGATCTCCCATTTGATGGGGAGGGCCTCTTTAATACCAAAACGGATGATGCGATGGATGCCATACAAAAGGCACATACGACAGCAAAGAAAATGGGATTTCGTCAACAGCCACAGCCGCAACCGTATAGACAGAGGACAGCTGGACCAGAAGGAATATAAGGAAGAGAGCTCCCAGAGAGCGAGCGATCAGAGTGAGCAAACAAGAGTTTGTCAGGGGGAGTGTAGTGGAAGAGGAGACCAAGGTAAAGAGGAGAGACGCCTCAGCCAGGAAGCTTCCCATTGAGAGCTGCCATGTGCTCCTGAGTGCTGATTTAAGGGGTGTGTTCTGAAAGCTGCTGCTAAAAGGTGCTGCTGGGCCTGATTGGAAGGGCGTGGCCTGATTGCCTGATTGCTCTCAGCAACTGAGTGGGCAGGGAGATTCATTCTGTTTCCTGACTCCTGGGTCCCCTCCACAAGGATTCGCTTTTGCGCCTGGTTAAGTGATTATGCGCTTCATCGCTGAAGCGCATTTACGCCTAATACCTCTGCACGAGAGGCAGGCAGGGAGAGGGGAGGGGGGAGGTAGGGCTGGCAGGTGGGCGCCTGTCTCTTTAAGGCAGGTCCCTGCGAGTTGTTATGCTGGAGAGCGAAGGAACTGACGGGGTGATTGAATGAAACGGAGCAGGGGGGGAGGGGGAACAGGGCAAGAAAAAGGGAAAAGGGAGCTGGAAGACGGAGCCCGGTAGGAGCGAAGCCAGGAGCCGAGCGGGGGAGCCAGCAGCAGCAGCAGCAGCACTACTCGGGAGGCAGGGCGCCGGCTTCACATCCCGCCGCAAAATAAAACTCGCTATTTAACGCGCATTCGATAATGCGCACAATCGGAGGGATAGCGCGCCTCTACGCCCGATTTGCGCTCCCTCCTTGTAGAGGTAAATTTTTTTAAGCGCCTTGAAAGAGCTTTAAACCTCTCTTGTAGAGGCTGCCCCAGCTGGACTAAAAGGAATATGAGGAAGAGAGCTCCAAGAGAGTGAGCAAACAGGGAAAGTAAACGGGAGTTTGTCAGGGGGAGTGTGTCAGGGGAGGTCAAGGGGGAGGTCCTTAACAAAATCCCAACACAATCGGAAGGCAGAAACAAAACAGAAATGGAGACTATGGACAGAAATGAGTATCTAGTGGTGGTGACCTGCAACGTGTGTGCAATGTTCGTGTTTCTGCCTGAGATCAACATGGCCTACACCTGCAACAAGTGCAAGCTGGTTGCACTACTCGAAGAAAAAGTGAAAGTACTTGAGTGGCGAGTGTCCACCCTCCAAGGAATAAAAGAAGGCGAAGGGTTCTTAGACAGAATGGTGGAATTGCATTGGCAACAAGAAGCGCAAGTGATTGAAGAGCAACAGCAAGCCAAAGCAGAAGTGGAGAATGCAGAGGTGAGGAAAGCCAATGAAGAGGAAACTCCATGGAAAAGGGTGGCAGTTAGGAGCAGAAGAGCTAGAAGACACTCTGCACCAGTGGAACCATTAGAGTTATGTAACTTCTTCCAGCTACTGGAGGAAAAGACTGGAGGACAGCCTGCAGAGGAAGAATTACAGGGGACCCCGTGCAACAGTGAGCAAGAGGCAGAAGGTCAGTCGACCTGGAAGAAGAGAGGAGTAGTCGTTGTGGGAGACTCCCTGCTGTGTGGGATTGAAACCCAAGTATATCGCGAAGACCCATGGATTCGCCAGGTGTGCTGTCTCCCTGGAGCACAGATTAGAGATGTGACTGAAGGGTTGCCAAAGCTCATCAAGCCCACTGACACATATCCTTTTCTTATCCATGTGGGAACAAATTATATTGCCAAGTGGAGCTACGAAGACATCGCGTCAGACTTTGAAGCTCTGGGAAGGAAATTCAAGAACTTTGGGGCCCTGATCGTTTTCTCATCCATCCTCCTAGTTCTTGGAAGAGGATTAGAAAGGGAAAGAAAAATACTCTGGGCGAACAACTGGTTACAAAGATGGTGCCAACGTGAGGGATTTGGATTCTGGGACCACGGGATATAATACTTGGAAGATGCACTGCTAGCAAGGGACAGGTTGCACCTCACAAGGGCTGGGAAGAATGTGTTTGGCCACAGCATGAAGAACCTCATCAGGAGGGCTTTAAACTGAATCCAAGGGAGCGGGAGATGTAAACTTTGGGGCAACAATGGATGGCTTATGCACCATAACAGCCCCAATTGTGCCCAAAATAGTTTTCACAACAATGTAGGAAATGTCTATATACTAATGCCCAGAGTATGGGAAACAAATTGAACTCTTAATACATGAAGGCAAATATGACTTGATAGGTATAACTGAAACTTGGTGGGATGACTCCCATGACTGGAATATAGCAATTGAAGGATACAACTTGTTCAAAAAGAACAGAAGAAATAGAACGGGAGGCGGAGTTGCACTATATGTTAAAATACTTATCTCTGCACAGAAATACAAGAGGATGAGCCTGGGAAATGCATCAAGAGTATCTGGATTAAAATAAATGGGCCAAGGAATAAAAGGAGCATGATAGTCAGAGTCTACTACTGACCACCCAATCAAGGAAAAGATGAGGACAAAACTTTTAAAAGCAAATTGCCAGTGTTTCAAGGAAATCTGATGTACTAGTAATGGGGGACATCAAATTCTCCCAAAAGCTGGTCTAGGACCCCCCCTGGCAAAAGTGAAGTACAAGCTGAAGGGGCAGGATTGCATTTTGAGATTGATAAACAAATGGTCAAAAAACACCTACTTCCTTTGAATGAGTTCAAATCTCCAGGACCCGACGAACTGCATCCTAGAGTAACAAAGGGAGCTGGCAGAAGAACTCTCAGAACCAATTTCTATTATCTTTACAAAATCATGGAAGACGGGTGAAGTGCCGGATGACTGGAGGAGGGCTAATGTTGTCCCTATCTTCAAAAAGAGCAAAAAGGAGAAACCTGGGAACTACAGACTAATTAATCTGACATCAATCCCTGGTGAAATTTTGGATCAGATTATGAAGAAGTCAATCTGTAAGCACCTTGAAAACAATGCAGTGATTACTAGAAGCCGGCATGGATTTGTCAAAAATAAATCCCATCAGACTAATATGATCTCATTTTTTAATCGGGTAACCTCCTTTGTGGACTGTGGGAATGCTTGACTTCAGCAAAGCTTTTGACAAAGTGTCCACGACATTCTGATTCACAAACTAGTGAAAAGTGGGCTAGATGGAACGACTATTAGGTGGATCCACAGTTGGCTACAGAATCGAACTCAAAGAGTGCTTATCAATGGCACCTTTTCACACTGGGGGGGGGGGGAACGAGTGGGGTACTGCAGGGCTCAGTCTTGGGCCCAGTGCTCTTCAACATTTTTATTAATTATTTGGAGAAAGAGGTATAGGGAACGCTTATCAAATTTACAGATGACACAAAATTGGGTGGGATTGCTAATATCCTGGAAGATAGAAACAAACTTCAAAGTGATCTTGATAGACTGGAGCGCTGGGCTGAAAACAACAGGATAATAATAATAATAATAATAATAATAATAATAATAACGATTTATTTCTTACCCGCCTCTCCGTCTAGATCGAGGCGGGGAACAACAACATGATAAAATACATGAAATTTAATAGGGATAAATGCCAAGTTCTACACCTAGGAAAAAGAAATCAAATGCAGAGTTACAAGATGGGGATACTTGGCTCAGCAATACTACAAGCAAGAAGGATTTTAGAAGTGTTGTAGATCACAATCTGAATATGAGCCAACAGTGTGATGTGGCTGCAAAAAAAGCAAATGCTTCCAAAACACAAGAGGTACTGGTTCCCCTTGCATCTGGTTAGGCCACATCTTGAGTATTGCATGCAGTTCTGGGCACCACACTTCAAGAAGGATGCAGACAAGCTGGAGCGTGTTCAGAGGAGGGCAACAAGGATGATCTGGGGTCTGGAAACAGCCCTATGAGGAGAGACTGAAAGAACTGGACATGTTTAGCCCGGAAAAGAGAAGACTGAGGGGAGACATGATAGTACTCTTCAAACACTTGAAAGGTTGTCACACAGAAGAGGGCCAAGACACAGAATAATGGTGCAGCATTATTCTACCAGCATGTTTCCCTCGCCAACATCACAGGTGGAGATGATGCTCCACTCCCTAGATAATAATAATAATAATTATTATTATTATTATTATTATTATTATTATTATTATTATTTATAACCCGCCTCTCCCTACGGATCGAGGCGGGGAACACAATACACATACAAGCATAACAAAGTTAAAAAATAATAATAATTAAAACAAGAGAAACACATCATTAAAACATTTAAAATTCATCCGGATAGGCCTGCCGGAAAAGAACAGTCTTCACGACTCTCTTGTCAGAAGAGCCCTTGCCTTTTACAAGGCAAGAACTGAGTTGTTACAGAGGACTCTTTGTGTGCTTGCGGTCTTATCACAGAGGCTTGTTGCCTCATGGTTAGTGCAAGTGATTAAATTGGTATATGAGCTTTCTGGCCTCCAATTGGAAGAGACAGTTAGAGTTCATTCAACACGCAGTGTTTTGACATCGATGGCCTTCAGGAGAGGAGTGTCGATACCAGAGTTGTGCAGGGCAGCAACTTGGTTGAAGCCCACCACATTCATTTCGTACTGCCAGCTAGAGGTAAGAGCTCGAGCAGGCTGCGCGTTTGGCCGATCAATTCTCTCTTCTATCCTGCAATGAACAGACACCTACCCTCCTCCGATAAATGAGCTAGTTGGTTGCCCATAGGTGTGATGCACAGAAACCACGAGGAAGAAGAACAGGTTGCTTAGCTGTAATTGTGGTTCTTCAAGTGGTCAACTGTACCTTCCCACAACCCTCTCACTGTCCCTGCTTCGGTGTCAATGACATCATAACAGCCTCTTCTTTTGGGACCACCAAGTCGGTTTCAAGGAACTGAGGGGGCAAGAGGGAATTGAGGCACATGAGCAGTTTGCAGTGGGGGAAGGGTTCCCACCAAAAATGTTTCCTCAGCTATGGAAGTTTCCCGAAATGAACGTGCATGCGCAGAGCCCATATGTGTTAATGCACAGATGACCACTCAAAGAACCACCGTTACTGGTAAGCAACCTGTTCTTGTCAGCTCAGTATACTGGCAGACTGGGTTTGATCTATGATGCTTGGACTTTCTCTTCTGCCTGGATTCATGCGGTGAGGAGTTGCCTGTGCGAAAACAATAGCACGGAACTCCTTACATCTGCGGGTTTACCCTTCCCTGGATCTTGTTTAGGCCTTGACCGTGTTGCCTGGAGTTACCAAAGTATGATCCGAGGTTGGACTAGCTCTCTTTGAATGGATTATTAGGCCTTTCAAGGATTTGCTCCTTTGATTGACTGAGGAATCGTGTCAGGAATTGTTCCCCTCCCTTGTCTGGGTTTGGAACCCATGTATGGATTAACCTTCCCTTGAGTTCAGAATCATGAAGATGGCAACGGGGAAACAATGTTGATGGGGATCTCATCATGGTAATAGTGATTAGCTTTTTGACTGTTCTGGAATTTCTTGGAGCTTATAGCTACTATATGATTTCTGAAGTGTGTAACCACTAAGCTTTTGCTGTGAGATTTCCTGCAATAGTCTCACTGATTTGGGTGTCCTGTGTCAGTTTGCCAGAATGTGTGCTTGCCTGAGGGACCGGGACACCTGACAGAAGCTATGAAATCCTGAGCTACTCTTACCAGGCGGGACTCAGCATGAATGTTGAAGTCCCCCAGCACAATCCCCCGGCTTGGGGGTCAACAGCACCACGTCTAAGACCAGCTCAGCCAGCTCAGGCATGGAGATGGTTGGTCAGTGGGTGACCAATATACCAACTGAATTCCTTTTTCGCTGCCCTGTCATCAGATCAAGCCACTCAAATCCCAGAGATTTCTAGACAGTTTACCTCATAGTCCTGTCCTTGCAATGAAGTCCTGAAAAAAAATCTGTTCTGATTTGTTTAACCACCTAGTATACATATAAGAGAACGAGAAAAAATTGGGTAGACATCACCATCGTCTTTAGCAGATTTTCTAGGCGCCATCTTTCAAAATGGCTGCCACCAAATTTTAACTGCACCTATTTCAGCTCCTACAACACTCACAGACATCATTCTGGTGCCTAAATATATGTTTTTGGAGTCAAGGAATTCAATTATAAGGTTCTTTAATTCATATGGATGTTGCATTTTATGGTAAACAGGTTTCAGGTTATTTATTAAATAAAAATGGTCATAAACAGAGCGGTGCTTGGGATGCACTAATTGAGTGCAAAATATTTGGTGTAAGACTTCAGGATCAGTAATGAATGGATGCCATTATTACAGATCCCTTAGGAGTTTCCTTATTATTGAAGAAGTAATATATAAGATGAAATTGCTGGAATTTTGGAAATGTAGGACCAAAGAAAAATGCGCTGAGACTATCAAGCAAGCAGAGAAAGTGAAATTGCATCTTTCAACAAAGAATGTAACAATATACCCAGCCAAATTTAGCGAACTTTTATCCAGGATGTCAGTTGTATGATGACTTCAACTAATTTCCTAGTGATTTTGCCAGGAAGTCTGGGATATAGAGGTACTGGGATACTTTCCTTGAACTAGTACACCTGCTGAAGTTTCTAATGGCAGACATCACAGATGGTGATTCAGATAACTACCTTCAAAGTATTCTACCTATGTTCTACACATTTGACAGTATTAACTACTTACAGTATGCATCATGATATCTGGAAAAAATGAGAATGTTATCAACAGATTATTCTGAAGTATACCAGAAGTTTACTACTGGCCATTTTGTATTGTGAGAAAGCGACAATCATTCAGTACTATGTCACCTGACATGAAACTTGAACAAACTATACAGAGATTTCGAGAGAACTCAAAAGGAATAATTGGACAGACAAGACAACAAATGTATGCCAATGAATGGGAGTTGATGTATCATGAGGTGCTAGCAAGAAGCAATTCTTTCAGAGAAATAATTGAAGCTAACAGTACTGCCTACAGAGAGACAATTGTTCATCATGAACTGTCTGGGCATTTATCTTCCAATATATTATTGTCTGTTATCATGCTGTGTGAATTCATGATCAGCAGAGGTAATCCATATGAAATATCCAGTCAGACACAACTTCATAATTTCTTCACTCAACAGTGCGTACCTAGAGAGATCGCTCTCTGCCTCATGAAAGTGAAAGAACATAGCGAAGGTTACTTAACATTTAGAAGAAAGCTAAAAAACTTTTGGACATCATTACAATGTGAATTACCAACAATGGAGAGTGCCTATCCTTAAATCAAACAACAGTGCCTATTCCAAAATCAAAGTCTACACTAGGTTACCACAACAAAGATATTGCTGCCACAAAAAAGATACTCAAAAGGAATAATTGGACAGACAAGACAACAACTGTACATCACTGATGTACATAGCTAAAGAAAGTAGAGAATGTATGAAGTATCTTTTAAAGTACAATCTATTGCCATCAAATATGCTGTTTGATGACATGGCTTTTCCACTAAACCAGTAAAGCATCTTTTGTTGAGCTTGAGAAGCAATTGGAGCTGTTAGATTACCACTTTCAATAACATGACGTCATGGAAACTGTTGTTATTTTTGATTTTACGTCACAAGTTTGCCAGCTGAGAATCAAACATATGAAAATATTTTCAAATGCTTTTGCAAACTTTGGGCACATGCAATGCTGCACCAAAAAGTAAACAGAGTAGTCTTTGTGTCTGATAGTTACATTGAGCAGTCCCTTGAAGAGGGGAAAAGAGAACTACGGAAGACTGCTGATCCAACCAAACTGATGAAGATAGAATATGATACTCCTATTCCCATTCAGATGGGCAGGTACTAATCTTCCCGTCGAAAATAAAGAGATGCTCCAATTGGCTGCCAGTACTTGTTTCATCCACAATGTAAAAGTGATGACCATGATTACAATGTTAAGTGGAATCATGACAGGAGACAGTGATAACAGAGGCACACTTATAGTTAGAAAGCAGGAGGTTAAAACCTGCTCTGAGCTTCAGATCTCTGATGAAGATGCAAACGTTAGAAAGATAATCCATCTGTTCCATGTTGTTCAGTCAAGAATGAAATGCCTCATAGCATTATCAAATGACTCTGATGTAGATGTCCTCCTCCTTTGATATATATTTGAACTATTCACAAACTGTTTGGAAGAAATGTGGATAAAAGTAGGCGTGAGAGAAAAAAGAGCACTATGTACCTCTTCACAAACTTGCACAGCATCTTAGAGCTACACTGTGCAGTATTCTAATTATGGTACATATCAATACAGGTTGTGATGTCACAAGTAAGGTAGGAACAAAGCCATCGGCCTTGAAAGCAGTACCAGAAAACTTCCTACTTGGTTTTGCAGAAGAAAATGTTCCGTCTCAGGAAACACTTGACAAAGCAGAGGAATATCCTGTTAAGGTTTTATATCTGCCAATGAAGAGTAAGACATTTGACAATGTCCAATATTCACTGCAGACACATTAACACGTATCAGAACTTCTGCCTTCATCTTTCTCAGTTAGAAGTGGACATCTGAGAATATTTTTTTCTTCAGGCATGCTTAACTTCCTGTGGACACTCTACTTATGAACCTCTACAACCAGCAGACTGGATACCATCAAGTGGTATCCAAAAGCCTGGACTGTGTTTTAACATGATGCCTTCTAAAATACGTGTATGGTGGACATGCACAACTTGCGTTATTAGTAAATGCAAATGTCATTTAAAGTACATCTTTTAAAGTATTTAAATGTAATTTAAAGTATGTGGATTGTAGTTGAAGAGATAAAAAGCAGCAACAATTGTCACAGTTGTATTCTCTCCATCCTGATAAAAATTTACATGTAAAAAAGTTATGATGAGTATTTACATATACAAAATGACCAGTGATAAACTGGTGAGTGGAGAATGAACCCAGGAAATAAAGACACGGACAACAAAGCTTGGGATAAACTAGGGCCGCTTTATTCAATAAGGGAACTTCACCCCTCCCTGGATATGCATGTGAATGTGCGGGAATCTGATATGTCCTTTGTCCAGGCAACTAGCCTGGCATTATGGGCAAGTCACTCTGCTGAAGCCAGGGCTTGGGTGAACTTGGCCCCTTTCTCAAGCTACACTTCAGTGTATGGGGATACCATCCTTCATCACCCCCCTGGTGCCACACAGCTCTGAGTAGGTGAGACAGGAAGGTCCCCAAAGGCAAACCATATCCTGCCACAAGAACCGCACAGCCCCTGAAGAGCAGGTCCTCCAGACTGCCAATCGCCATAAAGGTGCCAGAGTGCTCACCAATCCTTATTCTGATCTCCTAAAACTCCTGCACAACCCACCACAGCAGGGCGCCAAGCCTCGGCTTCGGCTCCCTACCTCCCACCTGCCCAGGATGAAATCCCGCAGGCCCATGTGCAGATCCTGCAGGAAAATGTTATTCCCTGCGTCGGACAGGTGAACTTCGTCTGCCCTATAAAGATTCCGACTGGAAGGTATAACAGCAGGATGGGGGATCACACTTCCCTGCCGATCCTGTAAGGTGAGCCGAATCTCCTTATTTACTTTCTTCACCACCCTATGTAAGCTAAGGGCATCCCGTCCCTCTCGCCATTGGCATTTGGGGAGCATATTCAACCACACTATCCAAGTGTCTGGCCATTGCCTCCAGATGTTTTGAAAATCTGTCCTAGCCTGTAATATTAGGGCCTTCCCCTTCAGAAGGCCCGTAACATCCCCCCCAGGTGGAGCAGTAACACCTGCAGCGGCAAGCACCAGACATGGACAAGTTATGGAGGAGACATCCCCACACCTCTCCAACCACTGGATGGAGGCTGATGGACCAAGCCCCAGCTGCATGCCAACAGCTGCTCATGTCGCTCTCCGACTGGCCCAGAAAACCATGCCGTGTCCACAGATGAGGACCGTCATGGGCACAGGTCTCCTCCAACAATCTGTTGAAAAAACAACTGTTTACAACCTGGAACAACCCTGGTGCTTTATTTATGAACATACACCTTGAAGGCACCAGACTGCTATCTCCCTATGGCCCAAACTCCAGCATCTCCTAGGGTGACCATATGGAAAGGAAGGGAGGGCTCCTGTATCTTTAACAGTTGCATAGAAAAGGGAATTTCAGCAGGTGCCATTTGTATGCATGCAGCACCTGGTGAAACTCCCTCTTCTTCACAACAGTTAAAGCTGCAGGAGTATAGCTAGAGTGACCAGATACAAAAGAGGGCAGGGCTCCTGCAGCCATGCCGGAAACCAAACTATGCTCACTCAAGCAGGATCCTATGATCAGAAGCAGAAGCCTCTAAAGGAGCCACATGATCTGAAATGGCAGCCCAAGCCCTGTAAGAAGTGTGTCTGGTACTAGGCCCTTTACCCAGGTTGAAGCCCTTGGCCGCATTTGATTGTTGCTTAAGCTTGGCGTTATCCTGCTCCAGCGCTGTGATGCATTTCAGCACTAGAGTAATGTCGGGCATCTCCTCATCCAATGAGGAGAGTGGCTGCTGGGGCGGGGGGGGGGGAAGCTTAGCAGGGGGTGCTGTGCTTTGCTTTGCCCTTTTTGCTACCCACTGCTTTTTGGGGGGAAGCATTCTTGTAACTGGGGTCCAATGGCTTGTATTCCTTGCCCCAGATATATGGCTGGTTTCAGTCCCTGCTGAACAGCTCAAGGGTGCGGGTACAAAATGTCCCACTCTAAACAACGCTCCATCCGTGTTGCTCTGGCCACAGTGGGGGTGAACTCCCTCTCCCTGTTATTCCCAGGAAGCTTCTCAAGTTCAAGCAGTGCGCTAGCCTGAAAAGGAGATCCCTGCCAGGCCTGATTCATTCTAAAGAGGGGGATATGGGGAATGAGCAAGGGATCTGGGAGGGCAGTTCTCTAGCCTTGACACCAGCACATGTATTTACACAGCCACACCCTAGGTCGTGCATGTGGCTGGGCGACCTACGCGTCCCGGGCCTGGTCAAACTCAAGAAGCCGGCTAGGCCAAAGGCAGTTCCAAGCAAGGGGGGCGCCCCACGCTGCACACAGCACATGGCCCAGGGCCCTTGCAGGGCAGTTGACTCACTCCCCCAGGGCCCAATTGCCCAGTTTGGAGGGAGCGGCAGCAGATGTGGGCCCAGCGGAAGCAAGCCCGAAGCCACTGGATTCACCTGCGTGCACGCATCAAGCAAAGGATTGCATCTCATGCCAGGAGAGATGGTGCACACAGCAAAGAAGAGGCTGCCCTGCACCCCGGTAATGCTGGAGAATGGATGGCTGGGTCTAAACTGAGCCATCCAGGGACGCAGGGTCAGGCGACGCCTGCTGCAAGGCGCTGGGACCTGGGCTAGAAGCCACGGCCCAAATGATATCAGGAAGTGGGGAGGGGGGACGCATCCTCCTCCTCTCCTGGAAGTGCAAAGGGGGTTGGATCCCAAGGCAGACGCTAACAGGCCAGCGCTCCTCTCCGCCATTGCCTCTGCTCTGATGATGGTGTTTCGTCAGAGCTGGAAACAGAAAGAGGCGGAGAACCGTGTGTGGCCAGACTTTATAGGCTTGGCCCTGCCCATGTTGCATGCATGCAGAGCATACGTGCAGCATCCATCCGGGTCCTTCCCGCCCGCAAAGACGCCTCCCGCCCAAGACATGCCAGCTGGGCAGGAAGCAGGCTTCTGGTACACTTCAGGATAATCTGTTGGTAACATTCCCATTTTTTTCCAGATACCATGATGCATACCGTAGTCACCAGAATGACATCTGTAAGTGTTCTACTAGCTGAAATAGGTGCAGCTAAAATTTGGTGGCAGGGATTTTGAAAGATGGCATCTAGAAAATCTGTTCCAGACTATGGTGATGTCTACCCAGTTTTTTCTGGTTCTCTTATACATATTCTAGTTGGTTTTGTTGGCTACACAGGGACTGGATTATCAACGGGCTAGACTCAACAATAGATCACTGTGACCCCACCTCCCCGCCCATTGGATCTAGCCAGCTATTGCTGCAAAACCTGGTGGGAACAGCTGGGTCAGATTGCCCCCACACACACACCCCTTCACCCAACCAGGTTTCAGTTACACATGCCAGATCAGCTTGTTCATCCAGAATTAAATACAGGAGCGCAACACTCTTTTCATTAACTGACCTGGCTTTAAGCAGCCACACTTTATAACCTGTTGGATGTTTTCTAGAATCTAGATCAGTAAGGAATGTGAAGGTTGCATGGTGAACTAGGAGGAGAAACAGCCACACAATGGCTCAATTCGGACGACACATTAGGCAACAGAGGAGGGGGGGAAACAATCGTCAGTTGTGTTGGTTATTGTGTTGTTTGGAGGGCAACACACAACGCACACACAACTGACAGTACGTTAATCAGGCACTTTAAACAACGGAGCTAAACAACGGGCTTGCACATTGTTTAGCCTGAAGCCCCGTTGTTTAAAGTGTTGTCCGAATTCAGCCCCCCCCCCTCCGTGGACTATTCCGTTTCGGAATAGAGTTCTGCTGCCTAGAGCAGCCAAAAAACCCCGGCTGCTCTATGCAGCCCGCAGAACTCACGGTGCCTGCTGGGATATGGCTGGAAGAACAGGGAGGAGAGGCTGCAACCAAAATGGCCGCCACAAGTTCATAGCAGCCGGGGCGTTTGCTAGTGCCGAGCAGCGCTGGCTGCAGCATGTCGTCTGTGAAGCTCCTGCCTAACGCACGGTCAGTACGTTATTTACCCCTCCGTTGCCTAATATGTCGTCCGAACTGATCCAATATCTCCTCTCCCTTCTCCTCGAGTCGGTTCTGTCTCCACCACCATACCTTCCTCTACCCAAAACAACCCTGACAGACATAGCTCTTTGGTGTGCTTGTAGCTATGTTTTTAGCATTAGCTGTTTTGTAGCATTAGAGGCAGTTGTGAGTAGAGCAAAAGCTAAAATATCTGGAAAGAGGCTAAGTATCATTTTGATTTTGAAACTCCAAATCTGCATATGGAAGGTGGCATCTTAGGAAAATATTGAAATTCAGAAATCAGATTTAAAAGTTTCATAGTAATAGTTCATTTTATCAGCATCACAAGAAATTGATACATTAGGGTTTGTTAATCTTCTGGGACATCATTCCGACCATTAAAAAAACAAACCACTAAGGACGGGAACTGGCTTGTTCTAACCTTCTCTCCCCTTTTGGTAATAGATGAAGAAACTAGCAAGACGGCAACAACAGCAACAGCAAGATCAGCAAAGCACACAGAGGCTTTCTTCTGGTAAGCTCTGCCCCCAACCCTCATCTGTCATGGAAACTCTCTGCCACTCTCTCCATCTTCATCCAGGATTCTGGAAGGGGGAGGTGGGTTCTCTTCTGATGGAGGCATCAATAGTTGCAAGGCTAGAGGCCGAATGCCTTAATTTCAAATTCCCTTAATTTCAAATTCCACCTCGGGTTCCTTGCAAGAGGGGAAAATGGTGGGATATGTAGGTAATATAAAAGTTCTGTATATCCTTTATTGGGTCGAAGGCAGAATGTGAAAAGTAGGTGGAGGTAGCAGGATACATAAGGGCAATACCAGCAGTTAATGGCTAGTGAAACAGTTCTCTGCTATTTTTCTGTTTCTTCCTTGGAGACCTTAAAAACACACTATAAATCAGTGTGGTGCTTTTTCTCCTCCTCCTTGTTAGTGATCTGGATTACCCCATGTCTCACTCAAGGCTCAGTTCTTCAGAGCCATACTTCTTATTGTTATGCTTGGAAATACAATAAGTTCTTGAGTTGGGGAGACTGTCACAAGATCTAAGGACCATAACATTTCATTCACTTTACCTTTACACTAGGACCTCCAACTGCTATGTTGTACCTGAGATGGTACATATTGGTGTAGGAGTGGGTGGGCATGTCTGTCTTGAACTTGAAACTTGCTAGGAAAGCTCACAACTCCTGGTACTGGGTGTTCAAGAATGCAGGGGGGTGGGGTGGGCATCAGTAGAGAAGACAGAAAAGAAACAATATGATGGTCCAATTCCCAAGAAAGTTATCTTATGAACTCATGCTTTTGATTCTTGCATGTCTTCCAGCTCAGACAAGCAATGTCAACAACACTGGACTTGAAGGAATCATGAACTCATACACCACCTTGCAACCACCCCAACAAATGTTGGTTATTGATCAAAGTGTCTACAGCTCAGACCCCTTCCGGCAAGGGCTCACTCCACCACAGTTGCCAGGAGACCATATGCACCCGTATGGTAAGGATTGAAGAGCTACATGTTGCAGATTCTGAGGCAGCCATAAATGGAGTCAAAATTTTAATCTGCCTTTCCCCTAAAAAAAACCAAAAAAAAAAAAAAAACCCAACCCTGTACCTTTCTGTATGGTTATTGAAATCCCTCAGCTGGACCAAGATGAACTCCTTAACAGTACCAGCTTAGGATGTCAAGAACCCGTGGAAAAGTACTCCTATTGGAATTTCCCAGACTATTTGGAATTTCCTTTCTTCAGGGAGATGAATTTTCAGAAGTCCTCTAAGACAATATTTATGCTGGAAATTGGGCAACCAGGCTTAAGCAAGTGGAGTATGAGATTCTAATTATGTTTTAGCTTTTCCACTGATTCAAATTGTATGTGTGTTTATCCTTTTTGGACCCCTGGGAGTGGCTTGGTAGATGGCAGAAATCAGAGGGAAGTTCTCGTGTGTACTTGAGAGCTGCTGCCATTCATTTCAGTGATGCTTATATGTGAAAACCTCTCCTGGATTGTGCCTCCATTGAACCATTCTTTTCCTTCATCTGTCCTGAAGGTTCTGAGCCTCTTTTCTGTGAGCTGGATAGCGATGACACCTCCCGCAGCAACCTGGGTGACTGTTTCTTAGCAACTGTGGAATCTGGGCCCTTACAATCAACAATGGGAAACCCAATTGACCACCTGTATTCAATGCAGAGCTCCTACTTCACATCTTGAGGACTTTGAGGTCCTGAGCAGACCCAGTGTTGGGCTCTTGCAGAGTTCAGCCAGAGAGAAGCAGGGGGAAGAAGACTACAATTAAATGTGATCGTTTGTTTCACCAGGAATCATAGAATAACACGCGAAACCAGGAACTGAAAGTCATTTTATGTATTTGGAAATTGCTAACTTCATTTCCCATTTGGAAAGTCTACTGAAGACCAGGAACATTTGTGAAGAATGTTTCAAAACTCTGTTCTCCATTTGCTAACCAATTTATTGAGTAAAATAATATTTGAGTTTAAAGTTTTGAAATGTCAAAGAATGGAAGAAAACCAAGGCTGCCTCTACAAGAGAGGAAATACGATCTGAAGAGAAACCAGAGTATGTACAAGAGAGGTTTAAAGCTCTTTCAAGGCGCTTTAAAAAATTTACCTCTACAAGAACGGAGCGCAAATCGGGCGTAGAGGCGCGTTATCTCTCCGATTATGCGTATTATCGAATGCGCGTTAAATCGCGAGTTTTATTTTGCTCCAGCCATTAAAGCGCATTTTGACTATGTGCACAAGCGCTTATGTGCATTAACTACTTGTAAAGCGCATTTTGGTCATCCGTTAATGAGCTTCGCCGCCTCTCGCCACCTCTCGCGCAGAGGTATTAGGTGTAAATGCGCTTCAGCGATTATGTGCATAATCGCCTAACCGGGCGCAAAAGCGAATCCTTGTAGAGGGGACCCAAGACATATTCTCCTTCTGTTTTATTTGACATTCCCTGATGCAAGTTGCAAAATGTTGCAAGTTCCAGTTTAGACTGGATCTGCAATAAATATTCCCTATTTTCAATTTTTGGATTGAAATAGCAGTTGTGGTGGGTTGGAAATGTCTCCCGAAAAATACTTCTTATACTTTTCAAATATTCATCTTTTTGCAGCCTTTTTTGGCACCATGGCTGCTGCTGTTTTGGTATCATTTTTCCCTTGGTTGCCACTTCTTTCCCCTTCTTCAATTAATCACAGCTATGAACCCACCCATCAGGGATCACACAGTAAATAGGATAACATCAGAATGTTATGAAGTCAATTAGATTTGACTACACAACGATATCACTGAAGGCAAGTGAGGATAACAACAATTTAAACAAGTGAGCATTTTTGCAAGGAGTGAGGGAAAAAATTGAAAATGGGAGGCATTTTTTACATTGCTGAAAATGTTTGCAAAAAAAACATGACTAGTTTGTTCATGCAGATTTAGAAAACTGGAAGCTCTTTAATCTCCCACTTTAGATGACTGGTAAGAAGCAAGAATGTCTGTGTAGAAGATGTATGACTGGATGAATGTGTGTGCAGATAGGATCTGTGCTTATACAAAAACACACACTACTACAGCTGGTTTATCCCTAACAACAGAAAAGTACTGTACAGCACAAAAAACTTTATTTTCTGTGTGAATCTTATTTAAGGAATTGCTTGATGCACTTAAGTTATGTAATGAAAGAACTTGATTTTTATAAAATATCACGTTTAGTTTTCAAGGACTGAGCAGCAGAGAGGAGTAGTAATCTCAGTTTTCAATTTCCTTATTCATTTTCAAATGGAAATCCATGCCTAGAAATATCAGGGTAATCAATTATTCCTTAGGCATGCAATCAAGCTCTGTTCAAATCAAGAATACTGCCATTGACTTCAGTGGAATTAATGTTACATTCATTGTTAGTTCTGTGAGAGAGAATTACCAGAAAGAGAGTCAAGTCTTATATACCATCAGCAAAAAAAGTAGTTGGCCTTATAAATGCAGAAGAAATCATTTTTCTAAATGAATACATATTTCAAAGCAATGGAAAGGGTGTCTTTAAAGTTTTTAATTTGAGTCCAGAGCACATAGATTGTGGATTTCATGGCCTATGAAGAGCTTAAGAATCCTGCTATTAACAGTCACAAGGACCTACATCTGACCCTGGACCATTGATGAGCTAAAATGGTTGACTCCTTCCCGATGCCAAAACTTGCATTATTGCTGATGATTATACTATTTAATGGATGGATTTGCAGAATATGAGAACCTGACCAAAAACACCTATGTATGTTTCCAGTCCACAGCTATAGAAAAGACTTCTAGTGAACTCATAGGCCATGAACCATAGGAATATTGAAGATATACTTCCAGGTGAACTTGACTAGCTCAGTCTTCTGCCTCCTGAATAATGGACTTTGCCAATGTAACCAAGGAAGCTACTATTTATCTGACCAGAGTGAAGGATCATACAACATATTTCTCTTTAGCGCTCTGAGGCTGCCATCTCCCATCTGGCCCACAGTACCTTAAAAAGATTGACTGTGTGAGGTAGGGTGACCAGATAAAATCCAGGTCAGGGCTCATGTAATTTTAACAGTTGTAGAGAAAATTCCCTCTTCATCACAACTGTTAAAGTTGCAGGGGCCCTGCCTTCTTTTGTATATGGTCACTCTAGTATAATGCCTACAACTTTAACTGTTGTGATGAAGAGGCAATATCACCAGGAACTAATTGCATACAAATGACACTGGCTGAAATTTCCTTTTCTCTACAACTGTTAAAGTTACATGAGCCCTAACCTGGATTTTATCTGGTCAGCCTAGTGTGAGGGGCTGGGGAGGAGCCAGGCGGGTGGGTCCATCCGACATGCAGCTGCAGTAATCCAGCCATCTGGCTGCGTTTTCTTTCTTGGGCACTACTTTCCATGTTCTGCTTGTGAGCCTGAAGCCCTTGTTAGTAGGCAGGTTGTCCATTGGCATGACCAAGAATGGCAGGGCAGTATAGGGGCTTCCAGGATGGTTGAGAGGTAGCAACTCTGTTTAGCATTTGAACACATCAGGTCTACTAAAGAAAGTGGAGATCTAACATGGATTCACACAACCATGTATTTCAACTGCAAGCTCTTGCGTGATAGCCTGGCCATTCTGAAAATGACTATTTTTGATTGATCCTATTTATTGTGTGCAGGCTTTACCAATCAAGAGACTAGGGACACTTGCATGTGCTAAACTTATCATATGGCAACCACTACGTATATTCACCTCTACCCTACTACATATAAATGTCTTGGAGTGAAATCTTGCTGACCTTGCACGTATAGAATAGTATGTGGAGCTACTTGATAAAAGTCAGCATAGCCTTTCCCTTCCCCACCAGATTCCTCTGCACTAAGCAACCATGATGCCAGCCAAATAGCATCTCAACAAGCCTGTACCCTCCAAGATGAGCCCTTCCAAACTTCTCCTGGGAGCATCCAACAGCTTTCTTCAGAAACAGGCGACTCCTGGTAAAAGCAGCAATAAATCACACATGGGGTCATAGGGAAGACTGGCCAGACAGATGCTCCCAAAGGAGGTATAAAAGGCCTCGCCTTGACATGTACATAGCCGGGCAAGACAAGGGTGACCTGGTCTAGTCTGACCAGATAAAATCCAGGTCAGGGCTCATGTAACTTTAACAGTTGTAGAGAAAAGGGAATTTCAGCCAGTGCCATTTGTATGCAATTAGTTCCTGGTGATATTCCCTCTTCATCACAACAGTTAAAGGTGCATGCACTATAGTAGAGTGACCATATACAAAAGAAGGCAGGGCCCCTGCAACTTTAACTGTTGTGATGAAGAGGGAATTTCACCAGGAACTAATTGCATACAAATGACACTGGCTGAAATCCCCTTTTCTCTACAATTGTTAAAGTTACATGAGCCCTGACCTGGATTTTATCTGGTCACCCTAACCTGGTCACTTGTATGGGGTGAGACAGCAGAATTGCACTCAATGGGAGCGGGAGGGGAGATTACTGTTACCCTTGTGAAAGCACACTGCATTAATGAAAAATGTTTTCAGTAGTGGCATTTTGGGGGGAATCATATAGAATCTGTTTGCCAACTTTTATCCATGTTAAAGCCATATTTACATGGATACTTTCTTCCCTTGCCATTTTTGTTAACCTATGATACTTTTATTCCTCTGAAAAATGTTCTTTCCTTTAAGACCTCTGCTGAGGTTTGCACAGACACAGCCTCATCATCACTATTATAGTTTGTGTTATATATTAATATTATGCTCTTTATTCATATATTATGTAAAAAAATGTTGGATGAAAAGTAGCTGTGATGCTTTAGGTTTGGGCCATGTTAGATTATACACTGAATGTGACAGAATGTAACAAGTTGTTGGAACTGCCACATCGATGGAAATGAGATTATGAGATTAAATGGGGAAAAAGATCAATTTACAAGTGACTGATCCATTTGTTTAAGAGGTGATGTGGAATAGTGGCTAAGAGTTTAAGCCAAGGAGTCCTTGTGACGTCTTACTTCACCTGTGCCACCCACCTGGCTACACCTGACAAGACATGCTACTTGGGACTCGCTTCAGTCCCCCCTGTGCTGATGACGCTTGTGAGAGTTCAGGCTTACTGCTGCTGTCCCTGTCTCGCCTTTACTATTTTAGGCCCCACAGCACAGACCAGCAACCTAGCCCTCAGTTTCCCCCCTTTCCGCTGCCACCAGTACCCTCCTCAGGCACTTCCTCAAAGACCACACCAGTTGTTCAAATTAAATGGAATTTATTAACAGAAGTATCTGCGTGTCAATAAGCTTAATGGTTTCCTCAGGTTCAAATGCGTTATGGTTACAAGGCTTCGAATCGTTTTGGTTTCTGTAAATTCACTCCTAAATAGTTTCACTGTTAAATTCAACTGTTCTTTATCTTAGTTATCTATATTCCCAATACTTTATCTCATACCATCAAACACTTCTCTTCATATCATCCACTAATACTCCCCTCATAGCCAGAACCATATATACCCTCACACTGTTCTCCAGCTCCTCCTACTCTCACACAGCCAGCCAATCCAGGCATTCCCCCGCCACCATCCAATCAGCACTCAGGCATTCACTCCCCCTCCATCTAACCTATACTTACCAGAACTGTAAACACAAACTAAGTACATTTAGGCCTACTTACTTTCTGGAACTGCATGCAATTTTAAAACCTTTTAAAAACATATTCAAACATGCATAATTTAAACAATAACTTTGGCAATTAAATACATTTAAGGCAGCTGAGCATCACAGTCCTCAGTTCAAATCTCACACAAGCCAGGAATTCTCTCCATGGATTTAGCACCAAACTGCACATTATGTCAGATGCATTATAGCACATGATGTACGTGCAGCTTTAAGCCAAAATCTCTACTGTGTAGTGGAAGGGGGCAGTCCATGGCACTAGGAGTGGAGATTTAACTGCCTTTACCTGACCTGGTCCTGACAAACTCTTCCACGCATACACACCTGAAATTTGACTTGGGAGGGAAGTTAGACTTTCCAGTTTCTGGCTCAGCGACAGAGCACCTGCTTTGCATGCAGAAGGTCCCAGGTGAGATCAACATCTCCAGGTAGGGCAGGGAAAATTCCTGTCTGAAACCTTGGAGAGCCCTGCCCTCTTTTGTAGAGTGACCAGATAAGGGAATGCTTTCTTGGAAATGGTCTAGGGACTGTCTATACATGGCCAGTTATATGTCACAGCTGCAGATTCGCAACCACCAAAGCTGCACTTTGAAAAAGTCAGGGACTTATCCTGACTTTTTCGGTGGGAGTGAAGTCAGTCCGGCTCTTCTACCATCTGACCTCGCTCCAGGGCCAATCCGGGAGGCGGTCCTGGTGGAAGGCAACTGCCGATTGGTTACTGGAAACTAGGAAGAGGGTGGGGGTGGCTCCGGCACTCAGACAACCACTGGAAACCCTGCCCTCTCTTTGGCATTGGGATTATTTATTTATGTAAAGCAATTCTTGGCCACTTGGGCAGAAATCCTCAACAGGCGGCATCCAACAATAAAATACATAAAAACAGTTAAAATATCAAAAGCAATAAAATATAATCACAATAAAATAGCACTTAAAACAATAAAACAATAAAACCAGCAAGAACGACAATAGCAGCAATAACAGTACCCGACGCCACCCTGGGTAAGGGAAATGACGGGGTTTGGGGGAAAGGTGGCGCCAACTCGGCACCATGAAGACAGCCCCTAATCTCTGTACAAAGAGTTCAGGGGCCCATTTCCCAGATTTTTGAACAGCAGAACCCACAGGAAGAGAAATAATATTTTCAGGAATGTTCAATACCTCCCACATGTTCTATGTGAATTTGAAAATATGGCCTTTTAAACAGTTGCTGTCTAACATGAGTGAAAGAAATTCTTGAAAAATCTGGCAGTTCTTTCTGTAATCCACTTCATCTGCTGCTACTTTCCCTGCAAAAGTGTATCTTGCAAGTGTCTGTAAGGTTGGTGATGTTTCTCTGCAGACACCTAGAAATTGCCTGCTGTGCTACTCAAACCAAGGACAAGGAAGGGGAGAGGGGCTGGGTGTGTGTGTGTGTGTGTGTGTGTGTGTCTGTGTCTGTCCTTCCTGTCTCAGCTTTAACATTGAATAAACAAAGCCCCCATTATTCCTAGAAGCTGTGTGATAGCCAACAGGAGATCAGTTGAGATTACCTTTCAGGTAAGGATGCTGATTAGATGCTATTGATAGGAAGGAAAAAGCTTGCTCTGACCAATATTATGTTAATTATGTTGCGTCCAGTAGAAGGGATTATGCAGCATTATGGCAAGAGGTTGAAGGGAATGAACCTGCAAACAGAGCCTGGGCCAAAGTCAGCTATTGAGATAGTTGATCATGAAACGTTTGGAAAGAGAGGAATGGTACAAAGAAGGACTTCCCTTTATATACCAAGTTAACACGAGCAGAGCTTCCTTTCTGCTTACCAGGGCTCCATTCACTGAATATGCCAAAGATCTTAATAGATGAGCAGCAAAGCCTGAAAACTATATATAAAATAAATAGTTTCCAAGAATATATTTCCAAGAAATTCCTGACATGTGTGGCTGATAACTTTCTCCTATAGAAAGTGGAGGAAGAAACTAGAGGATCGGCTATCCTTGACTTGATACTGACCAATAGGGATGACAGTGGATAAAGTGGCAGTTACAGGAACTTTCCTGAAATCCAGAGTAGCCATATGCGTAGTCTGGTTAGGAAAGCTGATTTTAGTAAACTCAGAACTATAATAAGTAAGGTTCCATGGCAAGTGGCCCTTAATGAGAAAAGGAGTCCAAGATGGGTGGGGATTTTTAAAAAAAGAAACTTTAAAGGCACAATTACAAACAATTACACTAAAGGAAAAAAGATAGAAGAAACCAATGTGGCTCCAAATAAAACTTAGAGATGACCTGAAAACAAAAAAGGGTACATATAGGAAGTGGAAGGAAGGCCAGGCTACAAAAGAAGAGTACAAACAAGTAGCACAGAAGTGCAGGAATGGCATCAGGAAGGCTATAGCTCAGAATGAGCTGAGGCTAGTGAGTAATGCTAAAAGCAAAAAAAAAAAAACCTTCCTTCAGGTGTGCATGGTGAAAGACAGAGGAAAGAAATGGTGGTTTGACCACTTAATAAGATTGGCAAATTGATAACAGATGACAAAGAAAAAATTGAAGTTCTCAATTTCTATTTTGGCTCAGTCTTATGACCCCTCCCCCTGGCAAAAGTGAAGTACAAGCTGACAGGGCAGGATTGCAGTTTGAGATTGAAAAATAAATGGTCGAGGAACATCTAATTTCTTTGAACGAGTTCAAATCTCCAGGGCCTGATGAACTGCATCTTAGAGTAATAAAGGAACGGGCAGAACTTTCAGAACCACTGTCTGTTATCTTTGCAAAATCATGGAAGGCGGGTGGAGTGCCGGACAATTGGAGGAGGGTTAATGTTGTCCCTATCTTCAAAAAGGGCAAAAAGGAGGAACTTGGGAACTACAGACCAGTTAGTCTGACATCCATCCCTGGGAAAATTTTGGAGCAGATTATAAAGAAGTCAATCTGTAAACACCTTGAAAACAATGCTGTGATAACTAGAGGCCATCATGGATTTGTCAAGAACAAATCCTGCCAGACTAATCTGATCTCATTCATTGATCGGGTAACCTCCCTTGTGGACTGTGGGAATGCTGTAGACATAATATATTTTGACTTCAGCAAGGCCTTTGACAAGGTACCATATATCATACTGACCAGCAAGCTAGCTAAAAGTGGGCTAGAAGAGACAACTATTAGGTGGATCCACAGTTGGCTACAGAATCAGACTCAAAGAGTGCTTATCAATGGAACCTGCTCAAACTGGGGTGAGGTAATGAGTGGGGTATCACAGGGCTCAGTTCTGGGCCCAGTGCTCATCAACATTTTTATTAATAATTTAGATGAGGAGGTGCAGGGAATGCTTCTCAAATTTGCAGATGACACAAAATTAGGTGGGATAGCTCATACCCTGAAAGACAGAAACAATCTTCAAAATGATCTTGATGGCCTGGAGTGCTGAGCTGAAAACAACAGAATGAAATTTAATAAGAATAAATGCCAAGTTTTACACCTAGGAAAAAGAAACCAAATGCACAGTTACAAGATGGGGGATACTTGGCTCAGCAATTCTACAAGTGAGAAGGATCTTGGAATTGTTGTATATCAATAGCTGAATATGAGCCAACAGTATGATGTGGCTGCAAAAAAAGCAAATGCTATTTTGGGCTGCATTAATAGAAGTATAGCTTCCAAATCGCATGAGGTACTGGTTCCCCTCTATTCGGCACTGGTTAGGCCTCATCTTGAGTATTGTGTCCACTTCTAGGCACCATACTTCAGGAATTAGGCACCATACTTCAAGAATTATGCAGAGAAGCTGGAAGGGTTCAGAGGAGGGCAACGAGGATGATCAGGGGTCTGGAAACAAAGCCCTGTGAGAAAGGCTGAAAGAACTGGGCATGTTTAGCTTTGAGGAGAGGAGTCTGAGGGGAGTCATGATAGCATTCCTCAAATACTTGAAAGGTTGCCATACAGAAGAGGGCCAGGATCTCTTCTCTATCTTCCCAGACTGCAGTACACTGAATAATGGGCTCAAGTTACAGGAAGCCAGATTCCAGCTGCAAAACATCAGGAAAAACTTCCTGACTGCTAGAGCAATACGACACTGGAACCAATGAACTAGGGAGGTGGTGGGCTCTCCCACATTAGAGGCATTCAAGAGGCAGCTGGACAACCATCTGTCAGGGATGCTTTAAGGTAGATTCCTGCATTGAGCAGGGGGTTGGACTCGATGGCCTTTTAAGCCCCTTCCAACTATTCTATGATTCTATGATATATGAAAACATATATTAAAGCTGTGTGATTTAATCCCAAACCTTTTATTTCCATTTGCAGAGCAATAGCCATATTAGTCTGTTACAAAAACAACAACACAGAGTCTTGTGGCAACATAAATCAATGGTCCCAAGATGGGCGCCTGTGACCACAATAGTGCCTACTGGTTCCAACATGGTGCCTGCAGGCACCTGAAAATATTTTCTATTTTCCCCATATTTAAAAATATAAATACATGGTTTTGTATGAAATGCATACAACTCTCTAGCAATTATAAATGGGCTACGAGAAAAGTGGATCAAATATCCAAATGAGTATCCATTTGAAGGTGACATCTATATGCCACCTTTTCAAATATTGAAAGTATTGCAAGGTCCTTAATCCATTGCATATAGGAGATGAGCATTTAGCCTTCCAATGTTGTAATATTAGTCTTTTATCTGTCAAAAGTGTGCAGAGAATCTGTTTATGCTGACATTTTGTTCATTCCCATGAAGCAGGTAAATAATTTTTAAAGAGTGTGTACATCAGTTAATATTAAAGACAGTATAATTTTTTTCTGTGTAGTAACCTCCTCCCAAAAAGAAGTACCATTGGGCAAAACATAAGTTTCAAAGAAGCATTAGCTGTATTGCACTGCCAGCAGTTAGTCGAGGTGTTCATCACATGCGCAGTTTGATGCACGCCCGCCGCTACTTTGATCCACTTTTTCAGCTCTGGACATGCATGCCGTCGTCCCCGTTGTGCTGTTCTCTCACCCCGAGCGCGCTGTTTCTCGTTTCTCTTTCGATTTATCCCTGAACGGGCAAAGTCCGGAAACGCAATAAAGAACAGGCCAAGCTGGGGTATTGCAACAATACCGACCACGTGTGACTCAAAACGCTAGACTCGCATAGGAAATGGAGGGGGGACCCACAGAAGCAAACTGGGGGGGGGGGGAAAGTAGGTGTGATGGAGCTCTGAATTAGACAATCCTCTGTTAAAGAGACATTGTTGTGTCCAATAGATGTGAAGCAAAAGTTTTTGCTGAATAAGGCACAACCAAGATCCATAGATGCCAAAGGTAGATGCCAAAGCAGCGACCCATTGATTAGGCATTCTGTGGTGGTGCCCACAGCAGTATCTTAAATTCCCAGATGCTCCCCTGGGTCCAAAAAGGTTGGGGACCCCTGCCTTAAAGACTAACAAGTTTATTATGGCTCAAGCTTTCATGGGCGCTCTCCACTGTCTTGCCTTTGATGAAGGGGACAGTGTCCATAAAAGCTTATGCTTATGACAAAATAAACTTGAAGGTGCCACAAGATTCTTTGTTGCTTTTATTTCAAGCCTCAACTTAGATGTTCATAACCTCAGAAATAGAAGCTTGGCAGGACCATATCCTACATCCCATTCTGCTCAGGAGTTTTACAGATTTCCTGCATACTAACTTTACATTGTTACCGGCTGTCTGTTCCAGATACTTTTATCTAAGTGTGCAGTATAAAAGATAGTCAAAGGGGAACAGCTATGCTCCCCGGCCACACTGAGTCAGGCCCTGCTTTGGGACTTTCTCAAATGCAGAAATTGTTCAGTTTGAGACATCTGGATGATCTTACCAGTATACACCTCATAGTCACTTCAACATATTGCAGATTTGCACACTACAACCTGAAACATATGAATGGAACTAATCTATCTAAGATTACTCATACGAGTGAAAAGAAATGAAGTTCCAGAGCTTACTTAAAACAAACAAATCACCAGACCTAGATGGTATCCATTATAGGGTTCTTAAACAAGTCAAATGTGAAAATGCTAACCTTTTAGTAAAAATTATATCACATGTCCCTAAGGTTGGCCTCTGTGCCTGAGAGCTGGGAAGTGGTCAATGTGATGCTAATTTTGTAAAAGGGATCTAGCCTGTTAGTTTCAAGTAATATTATGGAAATATTATTAAAATTATCAAGTATATAGAAAGACAAGTCTTGCTGAAGGCGAATCAACGTGGCTTCTGCAAAGATAAGTCCTGTTTCACCAACCTTTTAGAGTGTTTTGAGTGTGTCAACCAAGCATGTCGATAAGGGTGATCTGGCAGATCTATTTACCTGGACTTCCAAAAGGGTTTTGATAAACTCCCTCACCAAAGACTTCTGAACAAACTTAGCAGTCATGGAATGAGAGAGTAGCAATGAGTAGGAATAAATAGAGTGCTCTCAATGGAGAGATGTATAGGTTTTAACCTATAAAGCCCTACATTGCTTGGGACCACAAAACCTGACGGAACGCCTTTCCCGACATGAACCTACCCGTACACTATGCTCAACATCTAAGGTCCTCCTCTGAGTGCCTACTCTGAGGGAAGGTCGGAGGATGGCAACAAGGGAGAGGGCGTTCTCAGTGGTGGCCCCCCAGTTATGGAATGATCTCCCCGACGAGGGCCGCCTGGTGCCAACATTGTTATCTTTTCGGCACCAGGTCAAGACTTTTCTCCCAGGCATTTAACAGCATATGTTAAGTTTTTTAATTGACCCCATATCTATCTTTAGGCCTGCCTGAGAGTTCAAAGTGGTTTTTAAATGTATACCGTCTTTGTATGTTGTCTGTTTTTATGCTTTTATGGTTTAAAATTTTGTATATCAATTTTTAACGTGTAATGTTTTATTTTTTGTAAACTGCCCAGAGAGCTTTGGCTATGGGGTTGGCATAGAAATGTAATAAATAAATACACAATAACAACAGTGGGTTCCTTGAAGGATCTGCATTTGGATTTTTTAACATATTCATAAATGATCTGAACTTGGGAGTGAGCAATGAGATGGCCAAGCCGGTAGATGACACAAAATTATTCAGGGAGGCTAAAACAGAATGGGAGAGCAAAGAACTCCAAAAGGATTCCTCCAGATTGGGGGAACGGGAATTACAATGCCAAATGTAGTTCAGTGTAAGCAATATTGTTGGGGAACATGGCCAAGAGGGAGCAATTGTCCTTCTGTCCTGCTTATGAGCTTCTCATAGACATCTGGTTGGCCGCTATGGAAACAGAATGCTGGATTGGACAGGTCTTTGGTCTGATGCAACAGGGCTCTTCTTATGCTCTGACTAGATTTAGATTACTGTAACATGCTCTAAGTGAGGCTGCCTTTAAAGCGTTTTCAGAAGCTGCAGCTGGTCTAGAACAGCCATCCAGGGGTTAACAGGGCTAAGTTACTCAGAGCATAGTAGTCTGATTTTGCAGCAATGTCTACCAGATACATTCTGGGACAAACTCAGGGCACCGGTTTTGATCTTTAAAGCCCTACATTTTCCTGGGTGAGCAGTATGAGAAAGTAGTGCTCCACTCTGTCCTTATGCTTTTCAATATCTGCATCAGGGATCCTGTTTATATGCCCACCTGTAAGTTACATTATTGAGCACATAGGACAGGGCCTTTTCTGTGGTGGTTCCTTAGCTTTGTACGTGAGAGAGTTTTGTCAAGATCCTGGAAGGATACAATACTGGTCTGCCAGGTTCTTGCCAAGGCCATCAATGGCTACTAGTCTTGATGGCTACATATACTTCCAATATCAACAGCAATACGCCTATGTACACCAGTTGCTGGGGAACACGACTGGGAGGGTGCTGTTGCACTAACGTCTTACTTGTGGGTTTCCCACAGACAGATGTTTGGCCAGTGTGCAAAAGAATGCTGGACTAGATGGACCCTTGGTCTGATCCAACATGGCTCTTCTTCTTATATTCTTAACACCTTCCCTATGGAGCTGAACCTCCCCCAGTAGTGTGTTTTCATGGAGCTGCTTTGCCCCTCCTTCCACTTGAAACCTTTCCTCTTGATGCAAGATGGGGATGGGAAATCCCAACAGCAGGAGGGAGCATGGGCTTTCCGGCAGCCATTCAGCTCATCAGGCCTGCTCCCTGCCCCTGTCCTACAATGTATCAGGACACTCCAGAGTAGATGACTAAATGGGCAACGAGACACCCCTCTGTCGGCCTTCCCACTCTTCTGGCGACCTATCAGCGGTCACCATCCACTCTGCAACACCCCCAGCTCAATGCCAAAGTGAAGTCACATGGTGAAAGGGCCATGGTGACCTCGCTTCTAAGCAAAAAGTCAGGGTAAGTCCCCGATTTTAAAATTCACAGCTTTGGGGGGAAAGCCTCGTGCTGGTTGTGAGTTAGCCGCTGCATTGTATAACTGACACAGCACTACTGGGCAGCCACCGCGGGGCGAATAAGATTTATACACAGCCCTCTACTTGTTTTGCTAATAATCCTGGGACTGCCCATGCAGCTGCTGCTGTTCTACTCACTTGTCACTCACAAAATGTATTCTATGCTGTTCTGACGGACAACAAATCACCACCAATTTCTTGCTGCACTGAGCCTGTCCAGTAAGACATATTTTTAAAAATGCTGTGATTGGCTGGGGGTATCTCGTTGCCCATTTATTCCTCTACTCTGGAGTGACCTGATACATTGTGGGGCAACGAGCAGATGTCCTGCCTGCCTCATGGACATCCCTGCTTCACTTTTGTTAGTTGTGCCTGTGTGACAAGTACCTAGCCTGCGCACAGGCAAGTGTAGTGCCAGGCAGAGTGCCTGATCAGTAATTTCCAATCTCTAAGAGCTGTCCCCAGCCAGCCCCTGTGCAGCTCCTCTCCTTATACAAGCTCGCCTCTTAGAGATTGGAAATTACTAGTAAGGCACTCTGCCCAGAACACGCAGAAAGAGCAGAGGAGGAAGCAATGTTTTTAATTTCAGTGGAGTGGGGTGGGGGGGTGGGACAAGCATCCTCCCTGGCCATATTATAGGACAACTCATGCTCATAACCAGGTCTAGCTCTGTGACTTGTCATCCAGATTGTGCCCTCTGTAGCTTTCCTATTGCTCATAGGTATTTTTCTCCCCTGACTATATTCTAATGTTGTGTGATGCTGTTTTTGTATAAATCTGATCTCATTCTTTGATCGGGTAATCTCCCTTGTGGACTGTGGGAATGCTGTGGACATAATATATCTTGACTTCAACAAAGCCTTTGACAAAGTACCACATGACATTCTGACCAGCAAGCTAGCTAAAAGTGGGCTGGATGGAACAATTATTAGGTAGATCTATAGTTGGCTACAGAATCAGACTCTACGGCTCAATTCGGACGACACGATAGTCAATGGTGGGTTGACTAACCCTAACCCTAACCCTAGGGGGTACTCCCCACACAACATGGTAATAAATAATC
Organism: Anniella stebbinsi; assembly: GCA_029215795.1. Classification (NCBI taxonomy): domain Eukaryota; kingdom Metazoa; phylum Chordata; class Lepidosauria; order Squamata; family Anniellidae; genus Anniella; species Anniella stebbinsi. The sequence goes on along the minus strand of JARDYH010000004.1, from coordinate 125,606,561 downwards.
AACTGTGGTGTGGATGAAGATCAGTGCTGAGTTGACTATGGCAGCATTCGGATGACACAATAGTCAAAACAACTGACGATTGTTTCCCCCACACCAGTTGTTTATTGTGTCGTCCGAATTGAGCCAAAGAGTGCTTATCAATGCTACCTTCTCAAACTGAGGGGAGGTAACAAGCAACTTACCACAGGGCTCAGTCCTTGGCCCAGTGCTTTCAACATTTTTATTAATGATTTGGATGAGGAGGTGCAGGGAATGCTTATCAAATTTGCAGATGACACAAAATTGGGTGGGATAGCTAATACCCTGGAAGACAGAAATAAACTCCAAAGTGATTTTGATAGACTGGAGCGCTGGGCTGAAAACAACCAAATAAAATTTAATAGGGATAAATGCCAAGTTCTACACTTAGGAAAAAGAAATCAAATGCACAGTAACTAGATGAGGGATACTTGGTTCAGCAATGCTACAACCAAGAAGGATCTTGGAATTGTTGTAGATCACAAGCTGAATATGAGCCAACAGTGTGATGTGGCTGCAAAAAAAGCAAATGCTATTTTGGGCTGCATTAATAGAAGTATAGCTTCCAAATCATGTGAGGTACTGGTTCCCCTTTATTCGGCACTGGTTAGGCCCCATCTTGAGTAAATTGCCCAATTCTGGGCACCACGCTTCAAGAAGGATGCAGACAAGCTGAAGGGGTTCAGAGGAGGGCAACGAGGATGATCAGGGGTCTGGAAATAAAGCCCTATGAGGAGAGACTGAAGGAACTGGGCATGTTTAGCTGGAGAAGAAAAGACTGAGGGGAGATATGATAGCACTCTTCAAATACTTGAAAGGTTATCACACAGAGGAGGGCCAGGATCTCTTCTTGATCATCCCAGAGTACAGGACACCGAATTTTGGGCTCAAGTTACAGGAAGCCAGATTCTGGCTCGACTTGAAGAAAGACATCCTGACTGTTAGAGCAGTACGACAATGGAAGCAATGACCTAGGGAGGTAGTGGGCTCTCCTACACTAGAGGCATTCAAGAGGCAGCTGGACAGCCATCTGTCAGGGATGTTTTAAGATGGATTCCTGCATTGAGTTGGGGGTTGGACTTGATGGCCTTATAGGCCCCTTCCAACTATTCTATGATTCTGTGAAATGTTTTTGTATGCCACCTTGGTCCTATGTGTATTAGAAAGACAACTAATCCCCCCCCCCCAAAGAAGTAATATAATATTATATCATATATGATAAACATAGCTCAGCCAGGCAAATGATTTTAGCTGACGTTCTTCAAGGTACTATATCCGAGCCTTCCGCCATTCTAAGAAATTGCCATAAATAAAGTAATTATCAGTTATTGCAGAATGCTTTTAAATGCAAACATTCCTATTAAAGAAGATGGAGCTATCACTTAATTAATTGCTCCTGCAGTTTCACATCTGTTTCTTTGGATTCCCTTTCTTGAGTACCAGCTATCATACAGCCCCACTCACCTCAGGCCAATATTCACAAAGAGCTAGCAAATGCTTATTATGATGCCTGATTGATGTGGGAGGGCTGGCTGGATGTAAAGGCTGTGTATAGGGAGAGACAGAGAGGCAGGGATGTATCTAGACCAAATGCCTCCCCAAGCAAACAGTATCTCTGGCACGCCCTTTGGAATATTTTGTTATTTTTATTGCATTTGTAGTCTATTTCACAATTTTGATGCATGATTTGCATGCAGAGATTTGCACATAGGGATCTGATCAAAATCATGCACACACACACTGCTGAATGGGCTCTGGTGCGAATTTTCCTGTGAATAATCATCTTTAAATGACCTTTAATACATTGCTGGCCATGTAAGTCAGTGTGACCAGCTTTAGAAGTGAACTGATTGTACTATTTGTTTCAGCTGTTGAATGGATAGTTGAATTGTGACAAACGCCCTCCCCCTCCCCCAATTCCAGCACCCCATGTAGTGGCCTGGGTCACCCACTCCTAACTCTAGTTCCGCAGAAGCTTGGTTCAAATGTAATGGTAAACCATAATGTCCCATTAAGAAATTATGCCCCAGCAAGGCTCAGCCGTCTGTCTGCACATGTTCCACCCTCCTGCCCATGAGGAAGTTTAAGGCTTTTATCCAGGTTTTGGTACAAACAACACTTTTTTCCATTACGTCCAAATATGGGAAACAGTGGTAGTTAAGAAACTAGGATCTGAAATTATAGTTTGATCCCAATTTGTTATAACTAACTGATCTAATGGGAAATGAGAGCCATGCCTGAGCAGGAGATGTCAATCTGTGTCTGGGCCCATGGGCTCATGTGTACCAGGCCTAGTCACAACATTCCCATCCTGCCAGCTCCATCTTGACCTTGCTGTGTTGAGCAGGAAAGTCTCAAGGCGGGTTCTACATACATTTGCTTAAATGCGAGTAGAAGCCTCTTCGCGATCAGGAAATGTATTCGGGTGTATTTGAGCAATGATCTCTCTCTCTCTCTCTCTCTCTCTCTCTCTCTCACACACACACACACACACACACACACTGCATTGAGCAGGAGGTTGGACTCGATGGCCTTATAGGCCCCTTCCAACTCTACTATTCTATGATTCTATGATTCTATGATAAACACAAACATACACCTGTCTTCCTCTCTCAGGAAAGCTGACAACCCTAAATACCAACAACTCACAACTCAAAATGTGTTTGGCTCCCAAAAGGCTTCACAAAGCCCAGTGCATGTTTAGGCTGGGGATCAGGAGTCTTGTTTCAGCCTGTCAGCCTTGGCCACCCCAGCTTAGCGGCTGCCGGGCTGTGTGCTCTAGGCCAAACTTGCTCTGATAACATCATCCCAAATACAGAAGAAGCATTGTGTGTCCACAAGGATCCTGTTTCTTGGGAAAAGGTCAGTGGAGGCAGAGTGCAAAATGGCAAGAACAAAGCAATGGGTAAGTAAGACCAGCATTCTGAGAATGGGCTTGAAACTCTATATGCCTCTTTTGTCACTTGTCCTTAAGGTGCTTCCAATTCCTAAACATTTTGCCCAATGCCTAACCATCAAAGTGATTTCAGAGAACCCTTTCTGGGTGGTTTCAGACTTCCATCTGTGCTAGGTTGATGCAACAGGCATGAAACCTTTTTCTCTTAAAGGTACTCGCTCAGTCCTTGGCCACATTAGGTTTAGCTCAAGGATGGAGGGATAGTCTAAATATTATATAGAGTGGGGCTCAACAAAACTGGGGGATTTTCCATGGCCCAATAACATTTAATGATAAATTTAAGGTTTAAGATATGATAAAAAAAAGCAATAGAAAGTGGCCTTCCTTCATCATTTTTGAGTGGTTGTCTTGCATTTGAATGCACCTGTGGTGTTTTGCGGTTTTATGCCTGTTCTAGATGTAAGTATGTGTAATGTTTTTAAGAATGTTTGTTGTTTATAGATGTATTTACTGTGTTTATACTGGAACCGGGATGGTAAGTGGTAAATGCGAGAGGGAGGGGGAGGGAGTGATCAGGATGTGAGGTGAGTGCTGATTGGCTGGTGTGTCGAAGGTCTGGATTGGCTGCTGCAAAAGTATGGGAGGAGTTAGATGAGTGGGTCTGTGTGTGAAGTGCTGTATGTGTCAGAGTCAGGTGTTGGGTCTGTCAGAGCTAGGAAAGGTTAGGACAGTGTAGGATCTACGTTGGTTGTTGCTTTGGGGGAGTAGATAGAGGGAGGCTTGATAGTGTAGCCTAGAGGGTAGAGTAGGCTGGGTTGAAACGGAAGCATTTTTGAAGCCATTTAAAGAAACTGTACTGAACCCATTACACTTTGTGCCTGAGGAAACCATTACGCTTTTACAACTGCAATGTAATTTGCTACTTGTTAATAAATCGTCTTTGTTTCACTTTGGTGTGGTCTGTGAGGTACCTAAGGTGGGGTACAGGTACTTAATGGCGGCAGCGGAAGGGAAGGTGAGAGGATAGAGGGCTGGGCTGGGCTGCTGTGAGGCCAGACAAGGGCGGCGAGTCACAGTGTGTAGCACCCTGACACCGTTCCAAAGCTGGGATCCTTTGAATTATACAGAGAAGAATAAAGGAGCCATAGTGGGAGGCATCACAGCACCATAAGGTGATAAGTTTTCATACTTATTAGGATAATCAACACATTTTGATCACCTGCATTTTAACTAAATCCATTAAATTTGCACATTATCAAAAAAAAGAAAAGGAAAGTGGAACTCAGTGGCCATCTAGATGATGTTGCAATCCAATTTCCATCAGCCCCAGCCAGCATAATCAATGTTCAGGATTGGAGCCCACCTGGCTGAATTGTGCAACCAGGGATGGGACCAAGTCTTGATGGGACTATGGCCTAAGGCTGAAGCCCCCAGTGACAGTGACCCTGGGGAGGCATTAGAACCAGTTCCTGGTCCTTCTGAAGTGAGGAACACTGCCTCAGACCCCATGTCTTGTTCATGGAGCCCCCAGGAGGTGCCACGGTCTGAAGACTTTGGACACCTCTAGTGAAGAGGGAGACCCTGAAGAGCAGTCCCCAACTGGCTCTCCCCTCGTCAACCTTCATTCCCTAAGAGAAGCCAATGCCTGTAGGAAAAGGCTGCTGGACTTTTAACAGCCAGATGCAGCACCTGAGCAGGTGGAGTTTCCCAAACGAGTCTTCTGGCCTTACTATCAAAGCCAGCCACTTGCTCCCAGACTCAGCTGGAGTAACTTGTTAGTTCTCTAACTCCAGGATTGCTGACTAAGGTCCTGAAGCTGAACCTTAGTTCCAGATGTGACCCAGCCATCTTGAACACATTGATCTGTTTCTTGATGGAGCATGACACTGAGAGGCATTTGGATCTGGTGGACCCTTGGCATCCCCTCTCCTCTGCCCTCCCTGATCCACCCATAGGCATGCCTTCTCCCTCCCTCCCTCTCTGTTCTTGTCGGAGGTTGCAACAGTGACCTCAGAAGTGGAACTGCTGAGACATTTTCTGCAGTGTCTAGGAGGGGAAGGGGGGGTGAAAACGGAAACTTAACCACCCACTGAAGCTCTGAAACAGGTCTTGGGCATAGGGGACAATCTGCTGTGCATCAGACTGTTTTAGACAAGAGCTGGTTCACTTTGGAGGAGGTCCACGTCCTTGTAAGGTGGATTGCTTCACTTTGTGATATTTGGACTTCATTTGAAGTGGATAAAAACCCTTGCATGTACTACTCTTACTACAAATACAAGTAAGAGGGATTAATGTTTAATGTGGCTTTCAAGTGTTTTTGGTTTTTGATAGAATATCCACCTATCTAAATATAGTGGACATGTTTGGACTATAGAAACATGCGGAGGACAGGTGTCTATAAAGGACAGGACTCGCTAGCAGAACTCAAATCGTTATACGGAAGAGCAAGAAAGCATTTCCCCATCAGAGCCAAATCACCTGTCATCTTTCATCACCGGTGGGCTCCTATTTGAAAATGCAGAGCATTCTTGACTCTGCTCAAATGAACACAGGTGCACTGGAATGGTTCCCCCCACACACATCCCCATCCACCTGCTGGGAAAGACTGACAGGCAGGCAGACAGATGCACTATTATACTGCCTGGACCAGCATTTCAAATGTATATTATGAACCAAAGGCATGTTCATGTCACAAATGTTTGTGTTAATATGTAAGAATTCAGAACTCTGGTTTTGGTTGTCTCTGAGGAAAACACTTTTACGTGGCCAAATCAATGTTAAATTCTTATTCAAAGGGGTTGGACAAATGGATGGAGGATAAGGCTATCAATGGCTACTGGTCATGGCGGTTATATCCTGTGTCTGGGATCAAAGGTAGCAATGCCTCTGAACACCACCTGTCACTTGGGAACACGTTGACCTCACATCCTGTTTGTTGGCTTCCAAGAGGTATCTGGTTGGCTACTGTGGGAAACAGGATGAGGAATCAGATAGATGATGATGATGATGATGATGATGATGATGATGGCTTTACCGCCCCATAGCTGAAGCTCTCTCAGCAGGTTACAAAAAATTTCTGCAGTGGTTTAGATAGGTCTAAACCATCTTTGTACCACCCATGGGGTCTCTTCAGAGCATGCATACAATCATATATAAGATAGAAAATGGATATTTATTTATTTATTTTATTCCATTTATATACCGCCCCATAGCCGAAGCTCTCTGGGCGGTTTATAAAAATTGAGCACAATCCTACATTTTAAAATATTAAATTGTAATGTAAATAAATACATAAACTGTATAAATTTATAATCAATATAATAAATGAATAAATATAAGTAAATCCCATTAAGTTCAGTGGGGCTTATTCCCAGGCAAGTGTGAATAGACTCTCAGCTTTAATGCAAAATTATTTTTCCTCATTTTTTACTTTGTACTTTTTAAACATTAGGGAATCACAGTGTTGGATCCAGACTTTTTTATCCTTAGAGTAGCCCCATTGAAATCAATGACTCACTGGTCGCATTGATTTCAACAGTTTTACTGTACACATGACTAACACTGGATCCAACCTATAATATATACATATCTCGTAAAGACTTCTTTAAAAGGATTGTGTATATTGAATTTCTGTCAGGACATTCCCTTTATGGCATCAGTGTCTTTCAGTTTCCACATCTACGCTGAGGCTGTCCTTACAGGGCCTGCTCAGGACTTCATGGCTACCATGACAAACATGGGGCTGCCTCAGAACATCGCTGGCCCGACACATGTGGCAGGACATACCCCAGACCTGGTCTTTATTGTTGGTCGGATGGGGGATGATCTGGTTTTGAGGGGGATGATCTGGTTGTCATGGACAGATCATTTCCTTGTAAAATTTGGTTTGCTGGTGGCAGAACCTCCCGGCAGGGGTGGGGGACCGATTAAGATGGTCCGCCCTCAGAGACTCATAGCATCGGAAGGATTCCTGAATGCACTGGGGAATTTTCCGGCTGATAGGGCTGGCGATTCAGTCGAGGCCTTGGTCTCACTATGGACTGGCGAGATGGGAAATGCCATTGATGCAATCGCTCCTGAGCGCCCACTCTGGTGCTGTGGAGCCCATAACTCCCCTTGGTTTATAGAAGATCTGCGGGCAATGAAACTGACTGGATGATGGCTAGAGTGCAGGTGGTGCAAGTCTCAGAGTGAGTATGATCGAAGATCAGCAAAAACTCTTCGGTATGCCTATTATTCGGCAGTGAGGATGGCAAAACAGCAACAAAAACTTTATTTTGCCTCTGTTATCTCATCCTCTAAATGTCGCCCAGCAGAATTATTCCAAATGGTTAAGAGCCTCTTGGGACCAGGCTCAGGTTTAGAGAAACCAGCATTGGAACCTTCAGTCATCTACAGTAATAAATTTGCTAGGCACTTCGAGGAGGTGTCCAATGCCCTGTCTGGTCATGTTTCATGGGATCAGTTCCATTTGTTGCAGCCTGGTGATGTGGACAAGATGCTTGAATCAGTCCGTCCCACCACTTGTAAGCTTGACCCTTGCCCATCTTGACTAATATAATCTAGCAGATGTGGATTAATTGGGTGGGTCCAGGGGGTGGTAAATGCCCCACTCTGTCAGGGGATGGTGCCTACTGCCTTGAAAGAAGCTGTAGTGCACCCTCTCCCGAAGAGGACCTCCCTGGACCCAGAGGTATGTGAGAACGACCGCCCCATTGCTACTATCCCCTTTTTGGGCAAGGTGCTGGAGTGTGTGGTGTCTGGACAGCTTCAGACATTCTTGGAAGAAACAGATTATCTGGACCCATTTCAGTCTGTTTTCAGGCCAGGGCACGGCACTGAAATAGCCTTGGTTGCTCTGACTGATGACCTACAGCTGGTGAAAGACAGGGGGAATGCTACCCTGTTGATCTTCCTGGATCTCTTGGTGGATTTTAATACCATTGATCATGGTATCTTACTGGATTGGCTCTGCGAGATGTGTTAAAGTGGTTCTGCTCCTACTTGCAGGGCCGATTCCAGAAAGTGGTATTGAGGGATTCCTGTTCCACCCCATGGCTATTCAATTGTGGGGTGCCTCGGGGGTCTATTCTATCCCTCATGCTGTTCAACATCTATATGAAATTGCTGGGAGAGGTCATTAGGGGTTTGTGGGTTGGGTGCCATCAGTATGCTGATGATACTCAGCTCTATTTCTCCTTGTTGTCAGAGTCACCTGAGGTGATGACAGTGCTGGACCAGTGCCTGGAGGCTGTAATGGGCTGGATGAAGACTAATAAACTTAAGCTGAATCCTGATAAGATGGAAGCCCTGTTGGTTGGTGGTTCCTGAGTCCAGGAATTGGATGGGGTTGCACTCCCTTTGAAGAAGCAGGTGCGTAGCTTGGAGTACTCCTAGATCCATCCTTGTCACTGGAGGCCCAGGTGGACTCTGTGGCCCAGAGTACTTGGGGTAAACTTCGGCTGATCCATCAGCGATGGCCTTTCCTGGACAGGGATAACCTATCCACAGTACTACATGCACTGGTAACTTCCCGATTAGACTACTGCAATGCACTCTCTGTGGGGCTGCTCTGAAGACGACTCAGATGTTGCAGCTAGTGCAAAATGCAGCAGCTAGACTGCTGACTGGAACATCTCATAAAGACCATATAACACCAGTCTTAAAGGAATTGCACTGGCTGCCAATACGTTTCTGATCAGAATTTAAGGTGTTGGTAATGACATTTAAAGCCCTATCAAATCAAATATTTATTACGGTCATAACACCAGCATACAAAGTGCACAGCATAATACATATGCATATAACATACAGATGTAATACTAAAATATAGTCTTACTCTAAAACTGCATTTCCATAAGTAGATGATATTATCCCACGTCGACAGGCAATTGCGGCTGCACAAAATCTTGCCACCTTAGCAGTTATCTGGGCGTTCTGATTGGCCAGGAGGTTCGTTAAATAGAATGCATCAGAGCTCCCTAGTTTTTTCTGTAAGATGGGGACTATGAAAACATGTCGAAAATCACAATAAAATGTACAATATTGTAGGACATGGCCCACAGACTCTACCGTACCATCCTTACAGGGGCATAAATGCTCAATAAATGGAGTGTTGTTATATTTCCCCTCCAAAAGTGCAGAGGGAAGCACATTAAATTTAGCCAACATAAACACTCTCTTATATTTTGGAATAGTTATAGCAGCTAAATAGTTTGCTGGTAGAAAGGCCTGCCCATTGTCCCTAAATTCAGGGTATGGGTGAGCTAACCTTATGTGCTCTTGAAGCTCAATATCCCCAATTCGCTGGCATATCTCTTCCTTTGCCCGTAAAAGGCCCAGAGCTAGAATAGCACTTTGTGAAAAGCCCAGATGATGTAATTTCCTTTCAACTGCCCTTTTCCTTGAAGACTGATATACATCTATTAAGGTTAGGGGAGCCACACCCTGTGGGGTAAATGCCATTTTTAGCCAATAGGGTCCCCTCTACAAGGATTCGCTTTTGCGCCTGGTTAGGCGATTATGCGCATAATCGCAGAAGCACATTTACGCCTAATCCCTCTGCACGAGAGGCGGCGAGAGGCGGCGAAGTGCATTAACAGATGTCCAAAATGCACTTTACAAGCAGTTAATGCGCATAAGCACTTATTCACACAGTCAAAATGCGCTTTAACGGACGGAGCAAAATAAAACTCGTGATTTAACGCGCATTCGATAATGCGTATAATCGGGGAGATAACGCGCCTCTACGCCCGATTTGCGCTCTGTTCTTGTAGAGGTAAATTTTTTTAAGTGCCTTGAAAGAGCTTTAAACCTCTCTTGTAGAGGCAGCCCTAGTTTAGTTTATAGCTCCACGCACGGGATTCAACCGTCATTTGGCCTGCTTCCAGGCGTAAAAGTATATTGGGCACACAATTTGGGAGTCCAAGAATAGCTCTTAAAATGTTTGTTTGGATAGGTTTAAAGCCCTAAACAGCTTGGGACCTTGATACTTGAGGGAGCGCCTCTCCCTATATCTGCCTGCCTGTGACCTGAGATCTGTCCGAGGAACCCTTCTCCGTGCCCCACCAACACGAGATATACACTATGGTGGGATGTGGGAGAGGGCTTTCTCTGTTGTGGCACCCCCTGGAGGCCCAACTGGCACTGGCTTCATTTCGGCGCCAGGTTAAGACATGGCTTTTTAACAAAGCCTTTGATGGCTAAATCCACCAGCCTGCACACTGTCTTGTTTTAATTGGATTTTATTGTTTTAACATTTCATATTGGTTTTAACATATTAATGCTTTAAGTTGTTTTAGAATTGTATATTTATTGTTCTATTTTAGATGTATGATTTTATCTGTATGCCGCCCTGAGATCCTTGTGACATAGGGCGGGATATAAATGTTTTAATAAATAACATTTTTTAAAATAAATATGTACTCTAGGTGGAAAAAGAAATACTGTGGGAATTAATGAAAATAACATTCCAGATTATTCAAAGTTGCTCAGACTGAGTATCAAGTTGTGAGACTGAGCCTTGGGCTGGCTTGTGGGGTCAACTAATAATGTTCATACATACTAGTCCTGCAGCAGGCTGGATGATGCCTATGAATGACAGACCCCAAATGCTCCAAGGAACCAGAGCACTGATGGTGCAGGGCCTGGTTGCTAGACACAAGGGCCTTGTTGCTAGACACCCTGGTTGGATCATGTTTTGCTATATAATGCATCTGAGCCACATTGTGAACGCGTGGTTTTAAAAATCCTCTCTTTCCTTTGGGTGGTGCAAATTAATACATATTCCTGGCTAAATTCCTCCTGTTTAATGTTTGCTGGGCCACGCTTAAAACAACAACCACCCTGTGATTATGTAACCCAAACTCTCTTACTAAGAGCCTATGTACACTGTACCTTGGAACATTTTAAATAGTATTTTAAAACATTCCAAATAGGTGTGTTCTAAAATGTCTTAGGCCACATTAAGGAGTACTCACGTTACAGGAGAAAAATTCTTCAGTCTTCAAAGCGGTGTGTGCGGTCTCACACTCTTTTGTCCGTTTCTTTCTGTTTTGTTTTTACAATGAGTTTAGGACAAAGCATTGTGGGCGCTGAAGTTCAGTCGCCCACTTCCTCCTTAGTTCCTCTTTCATTCCCTAGCTTTCAATGAGTATAGGGCTAAGCCTTGTGGGTGCTGTAGGTCACTCGCCCACTTCCTCCTTAGCCCCTCTTTCTTCCCCACCAATCAACTGCTAAGCATTTGGGCACCGGTAAACGAAGCACTGCCCTCACGAATCACAAACGGTAAGGAAGGACATATTATTTTACTTAAAACGATTTATTAAAAGTAAAAACCGTTGTATATAGCTGAAGTGAGTTTTAAAAAACCTCGGGTATACATCATTCACGGGAGTGCAGCATGTGGCCCAAAGACTTTTCGTAACCCTTATAAAACGTTAAAAACCTAGCGTGTAGATCGGCTCTTAACAGTTATTGACTCTTAATTTCCTGTTATCTCAGTTGCCTGTGTATGAAATGGGTTTCTTGGTCTCCCATCTCCCTTTAAAGCAAATTGGGCAAACAGATATAATGCTAGGGAGCAAAAGGAATCAGAGGAAACTGTATATGCATTTTCAGTTACAAGTTACCAACCACTTCTTGAAACCTCTTCGGTGTTACAATGAGTACTGCCCCTGCAATGCTCATGCTAGCAGCTTCTGCTGATGGCGCAAGATTGGGAGAGCTGGGAAAAACATGGAGAGAAACAAGAGGTGTAGGCTATAGGGGCTTCTATGTGAATTCCTGCAGTGGCGGTGCAGCCAAATTGTTAAGCATTGTACTGCTTGTTGCTGGCTTTTTCTCTTTATCTCTGCTAGCCAGGGGCCTATGCATCCAGCTAACCAAACTAGACTGTATCCCTATTTTATCTAAGTCCCTTTCAAGCAATAATCCATTTGAACCACCAAGGGTGCTGTATTTCATTTTGTTTGCTACACCGTAAGTAAGATGGCAACAAAGAGGAAACAGTCGAGACAACACCCCTAATAAATCTCATCAATAAATTAATTGAGGGAAGGATAACAGTTTCTGATCTCTAAATGGGTGTCATGAAGAAGAAAAGAAATAAGTTGTTTTCTAAGGCCACTGAGCAAGGGACAAGAAGCAATGTGTTCAAGCTGCAGCACAGTAGGGTTAGCATAGAGATCAGGAAACTCATTTTCTAACTATAAGAAGGAAGGACCCTAGGAGACATTGTGGCACCTCCTTTTCTGGAGGTTTTCATGCTACGAGCACAATTCTCCAGAGTCTACAATGTTTGTATTTATTTTACCAGTTTATGCACTTTCTTTTCTGTCTCAGGTGCCCAGTGAAATGCCTGGGTGAACAGCTGCAGCAGGAGATGTTTGTACAGAAAGGGAAGCAAAACCTACGGCTTCTTTGTGAAACTGCCTCAGAGTCTCTTCCTTGTCTACTGCTGTGAAGCTGCTTTGCTTGAACTGGGTTCGGCCGCCCTGACACATTTAAAAATATTTGATTTTATTGTACAGCAAAATGCTTTTGAAAAGCTTTGCTATTATCCTCCAACTTAAAAAAATTCAAGTGCCTTTGAAGTGAGCTGCCTGAGCGAAACCTGTGACCTCACAGAGATGGCAGATAGGCAGGAGAAACAAACCTGCCTTTCACCTGCCCACCAGGACATCCAGAACACCCTTTCCATGCCACCAATATAAGTCTAAGATGAAAGACGTTCTGGGCAGCCTGCCTGACCCCATTGCCTCCGCTATCTTCACTTGATTGCACAGTGTTTTGCTCTGAACAATTCTTCACTGTCTGCCCCACACAGGTGAATCTTTTGCCTTGGCACAGGATGGGGAATACCATGCATAGTCAAAGTGTTTTGCTGTGGACTCCTGCCCATTGGCAGCTCAGGCCAGTTCATGCTTCACATTTTTCTGCGGCACATCAGGGAAGAGAGCTGGGTATGTTCTGAAAGGAACAGATAACTGTGGATGTGGAAGCACAGTGAAAGGGACTTACGAGAATCGCAAAACAGAGAGAAGCCTTGTATATAGGAGGACGTTATTGTACACCAATACTAATGTATAGCCAGGACCGGCTGCTCAAAGATTCTGCAGCACAACCCTCATTAAAAGCAATGGGAGATGCATGACAACTCTTATATGAAGGCAACAGCATACTCCCCCTGTTTCACAAATGAAAATATTGACAGCCTTGTGTAGTTGTGCCACATTTCTTCCCACAATAAGGATCGCTGCTTAAGCACCCACCCAGGCACCCATACCCTGGCACATACTTGTCCTATCATATATTATCAACAGTTCAAAATGACACACTTACTACAGAATGTCAGATAGGTTGTTCATGAGATGGTGTCTTAGTATTCATTCATTTTCACTGATATACATGTACTAGAGAGAAGATGAATACATCTCTCATTTAGAGATGTAACTTTTAGAGATCTGGTAGATGGGAACCCAATAAAGACAATTCTAATAACTCAAACCAACAAACAGTCTGTGGCAAAGACTGTCTGTTTGTATTCTCTAAGGTGTTGTTGTGACTTGGTTTTGGCCATCTTTATTAGCGTGCATGTTTTTCATCAGATTCCACTAAGTTGAAGAGGAACTAAAGGGTAAATTTCAAGAACCACTTTGTGACTGTTTTTCATTTCCATGGAGTTTTCTGAGGGAAGAAACGAAACTATACTACAGACCTAAACTAGTTTAATGGTAATTCCTTCTTCCCAGGGATTTGGAATTGTAGTTCTGTAAGGGGGGCTTGGAATTTTTAGTATCCTAATCATACTATTATCCTCACAATAACAGAAATTCAGCAGGTCAGGAAAAGTAGCACCAAACCCAGGAGGTTACCGCCATGGTTACTGAGGAAATGATTAGAGAAAAGAAGGCTTCCTTCAGAAAATGGTAGTCTTGTCCAAATAAGGAAAATAGAAAGGAACCCAAATTTGCGCAAAGGAAATGCAAGCAGACAATGAGGGATGCAAAAAAAATTGTTAAGGAGCATATTGGTAATAACATTGAGGCCAACAATTAAAATAATATTTATATACATCAGAAGTAGTAAACCGGCTAGGGAGACAAATGCAGTTCAATAGTTGGATGACAACAAAATTAAATGTGTACTAAAGGAGGATAAGGAGACTATAGAGAAGCTGAATTTTTTTAAAAATCTATCTTCATTGCAGAAAATGTAGGGCAGATACCTGTGCCTGAACTGATGTTTTCCGGAAGGGTGTCTGAGAAATTGAGACAAATAATGGTGACAATAAATTAGGTTCTTTACATTTCTGATGAATTGAAAACTAGAAATCATATGGTCCAGATGGAATCCACCCTAGAATTGTTAAAGAACTCAAATGTGAAATGGCTGATCTTCTAGCAAAAATATGTAATACGTCCCTAAGATCAATCTGTGTATGAGAGGACTGGAGAGTGGCCATGTAACACCATTTTTTTAAAGGATCCTGCAAAGGAGTGGTTGGGATACAGGAAATTACAAGTCAATGAGCTTAACATCTGTTCTGGGTAAATTGGTGGAAAACAGTATTAAAGATAAAATTACCCAACAGACAAGAGGGGTGCAAAAAGTATGACAGACCAAGCCACTCCTACTGTTGTTAAAACAAAAAGGGATTGCAAAGCGCTCTGGCACCTGTGTGAACAGAATGCTGGATCACAGGCTTGTCTTGATGAGGGGTTTGCCCCAGGGTGGATCTGCAGTGGCGGCAGCTCATTTGTATAAAGCAGCCACTATTGCAAAGCCATCCAGGGCCAAACCCCTAAAGCCCTGGGTTAAAAAAGTCAGGGACTTACCGCGACTTCCCTTGGAGCGAGGGGACGAGGGCATCTGCTGTCTGTCACCTTGCTTTGGAGCTGCGGTGGAGGTGTCTCCCAGCGACGGCACCCCCTGATTGGGTGCCATCCACTGGGGAGGGGGTGGTACAGTGAGTGGAATAGCCTCTGGACCACCTCCGCGCCTCCAAGGACCTTGGGGAGCTTCCCTTCCATAAATAAATAAATAATACCAAAAAAATTAAATGCAAATGGACTACGGGTGCACCGGGATAGTGGAGAGGTGGTGGTTCATCTCTGTGCCATCATGCAATTCTGCAATTAGATTACTAAAAACACACACACACCAAAACTCTGGGTGGGGGGGGGGGGAAATGGGGCAAGGAGCTGACTTCCCGCTCTACGACTCGTTTGTTTTCAGATGCTGGGAGGAGGAGTGAAACTACAGGGGGTGCAGGAATGGGGGCGCTAGGGGCAGCAGCGACCCTGTCAGCCTCCCAAACCCACATTTGTGCTCCTTTCTGTGGGTATTTCCCTGGAGGAGCGCAATTTTGGGATTTCAGATAATGAGGTGCCAATGCGACCTCGTATAGATGCAGCCAGTTAGGCCTTTGGTCCGGTTCAGCAGGATTCATCTTATGTTCTTAGCTATAACTCCCAGGATACTTTGCATCCAGCAGTCCAACATGACAGCTAAACAGGTCTAAAAGTAATTTAAGTCCGTAATGTAGATGGGGCTTGAGCGTGAGCTCCTCTTCTGTGTTTGTAGCCAGAGGCGAGGTGCTGAGGACAAGGGTTGTGTTATCCTGTTCTTGCTGCAGGAATGAGAGCACAGCTGTACAAATGGGATCACATGTAGAATGGATATGGGGACATCATTTAGAGGAACTACCGCCTGCTGCCTAATTTTGTTACCTCCTAGCTCAGTTCTTTTCGACTCAACCAAGCACAGTCAAACAGTTGTGGGTGTCTCCCTCCCACCACCCTGGAGTAAACACTAGACTATCCATGCCCAATCATTGGCTTCCATTAGTACCAAGAGCATACCATTCTGCTTCGGTCCACAGCCCTCATCCCCCATCCATACTCCTTTTCCTTGCTAAGAAAAGTTTTGGTTTTCTCCCCTGCAGTTAACAAAGAGGTTGCTGTTACACAAAACCTGCCAATGAGACATTCTGGCTGGGTATATTCAAGGCACATGAACAGATGATGGGACTGCGGGCAGTCCAGCCCTTTCAAGGGAATATGCTGTGGATTCCTTTAACACAATGTGACAACTAATATCTGACTGAACAATTTTAATTACTAAAGCAACACACACACACACACACACTATATAGCGTTAAACATGAAAACGGCCCCAAACACACACACATACATGCATTAATAAAAAGACGGGACGTGTGTGTTTATATATTTATATTCTTCACATGCTAAACCTCAAGCTATGATTTATTTTCAAAGTAAAGCTCTGTTCCTTACATAGTACCCTTCAAAACTCATTCTGCTGGGTTCTCCTCCTTTGGAGGCTGTGACATGAACAGAAAATGTGCTCCACGATTTGTTTCCACAAGTACATTACACGCTGTTAAACAGAACAATTATCATGATGTCTTCAAATGAATATAGTGGATACTGTCTTGGAGGATCTCCAAATCACTTGATTCTCATTGTGTGAGAGGGCAGCCACTTGCTCTCCTTGCTTTAGAAAACTGAGACAAATACTATTATTGCAAGCTTTCTGGGAGGAAAAAAATGGTATGGGAAGCATTAACAGCTGGGCAAGAGGGCTTCAGCCATGGGTCTTAGATGCATGTCCACTCTATGGAAAAGACTCTTGGTTTGTCTCCATGGGATAATGGCCTTTCTAGCTTGCTGTTTACTTACTGACAAGAAGGGCCTCTCAGCCTTCTATGTAGGTCAGAGATTCTAATGCCCACAGGCACAGGGTACCTGGGGAGATCTTGAAAAATATGAGGGTGTTAGGTTCTCTTTCCTGTCCCTGACTCTGCCATTGATTAGCTATTCAGCAGGCAGGAAGAGAAGAAAGAGTTGCTTCCTGGCCCACAGCCAATCTTCTTCTTCTTCTTCTTCTTCTTCTTCTTCTTCTTCTTCTTCTTCTTCTTCACCCAGACCTTTTCCCTCTGTGCTTTCTCTATCACTCCACTCCCAGCCTCTACCCTTGCTCTTTCTCTACCTTTCCCACCTCTACCTTTCTTCTTTCTCTCCTTTCCTAGCCCCTAGTCTTGCTCTTTCCCTTGTATCTTTTTGTTTCTCTGCACTCCCAGCCTCTAGCCTTGTTATTTCTTTCCACCTGACACACATCCACCTCCTTGCCTTGCTATCTTTCCCTCCCTCCCAATCTCTTGCTTTGCTATTTCTCCCCACCACCTCTCTTGAGTAGCTAGGCCCCAATGGCAACCATTCTGTGACTAGCCACATCCTCCATGGGAGCAATTTCTCAAATTCCCAAATGTGCCAATGGGTCCAGAAATGTTGGAGACCCCTGATGTAGGTGAGACAATAATAGCAATGGAGGAGAAATTAGGTTGATCCTCATTTTTATGTGAATTGACCTAATTCACACTTAATAAGCCTAATGAGATTGGAACATAATTATCTTATGGATTGTGCATTTCTTTGAATTTTGCAATGCAGTTCTTGGCTCAAAGATTGTATACAAAAATGTAAATATTTATTTTTTTTATTTTATTTATTTTATTTAGTTGCAGGCTTTTACTTTATGTGATTGTCCATTATTTCCAAAATATAACTATAGAGAAAATTAACCCAAGAAGAATCAGAGAGGGATTCAATTAGCCATGTTTACTCTCCCCCAATGAAGCCCCTCCCAAGTTATATCATAGACAGAGCCAAATAGAAATGTCACTTGGCAGCACAAACTGTTTAGACTGTGGGATGATGTGACTAGCAATCCTGGCTTTGGATTTGTTCTGGACGTTTTCTTTGAGCAGGATGCATATGTAACTTCACATTCCCTTTTCCTCTCCATCTTGAATAATGCCTGCCTCAGGATTTATTACTCGCAATCACTAACGCAAATCAGCCTCTAAATTCCACACGTTTATAACCACAGACAGAGTTGATGAAATCTCAAAATTTTCCTCATATGATTTCCCCCCTCAGTTTTGGAATTCAGGATTACTTCGCCTTAATTTCCGAAGTAGAATTGGTGCATTAGGAACCCTCCATTCTGTTTTTCTTCATTCCCACATGTTATACAAAGCACTGTACATACAGTTTGCTACAGCTTTCAGTTAGTTCCGCATTCCCCACTTTACATTGCCAGTGCACATGTGAGCATTGATAAAACACAACAAAAAAGCAAACCTGATGTGATTGTACACACGGTTGCATCAAGATTCCATTTGTGTTGTTTTACCAATGTGTGGATGGTGTCTCCTTCCTACAAATGCGATTGGATGTCAAGGAAGATGGTATTGCCTGGGGATGGATGAACCAGGCTATTCCCAGTCTGTGCCAGTTTCGTATCATAAGTCCATTCCGTACAATTTCCTGTGCTAAAAGTTGCATTAATTTTTGTACACAATATATACAATCCTGTATGCTACTTTCCCTAACATAGCCATTTTTGTACACAATGATCCCTGCATATTGGTGGGGGCTAGGCAGGTGGCTCACATGATAACAAGGAGGAAAAAAGGTGGGATATAAATATATACATGCAATGCAATACTGTTCCAGCTATACTGGCTGCCATTATACTTATGAGCCCAATTTAAAGTGCTAGTTTTGACCTTTAAAGCCTTAAATGGTTTGGGCCCAAGTTACTTGAAGAATAATCTTCTTTCTTACCAGCTGGCCCACATTCGAAGGTCACCAACAGAGGCCCTTCCCACCTGCCCGGCACCAAGGGTGGTTAGGGTGTTGAGCACAAAGGAGACAGCCTTCTCAGTGGTGGCCCCACATCTCTGGAATCAGCTTCCATCAGGGATTCATCAGGCCCCTTCTTTGCAGGTCTTCAGGAAAGCTCTGAAGACCTACCTATTTTTGCTGGCCTTAACAACTTGCGTTTTTATTGAATCACTTTGAATATGTATTTATTGAATTTTTATTGTATCTGTTTTGTATGGTTTTTATCTTGTATGCCACTTTGAGGGAGCAAAGACGTCTTAAATCACATGCCGCTGTTATCAGCACAGTGACCTTGAGCACTCCACACTCCCAGGCACAAACACCTGCGGTTGCCGCAGAAAGCAAAAGCGTCTCCATCCACCCAGCCAATGGCCAAGAGGCATGAAATCATCTTCCCATTTATTCTCCAAGCCGTGACAGAAGAGTGGCTCCTCCTGCATCCTGCAGCAGTGCAGGGAAAAGGTGGCATGTGCTCTTGAAGCAGGCACTTCCAGGATCGCCGCCCTACCAGCCCTCTACACCTACCTGTCTGGTGTAGAAAGGGCCCTAGAAATAACTTGAGCCTGAACGGCCATGGTCTGGTTTCTCAAGGAAAGGCTGGGATCTGGCCAGGGCAAGCGCCAGCCTCCAGTGGGCCCTCGGCATAGTGCTGCCAATAGGCCCCGACTTACACAACACCCGGCCCTTCACTGCTTCTGTGCCCACATTGGCCACCTTCCTCCAAAGGCAGGAACTGATGTGTTCAGGGTGCGCTACTCAAAATGTGTTTTTAAAAAGTTGTGCTTTGAAACGGAGCAACACGGGTCCATTTCAGGGGATCAGTGGGTGGATAGATGGAGAGGGCTTGTGTGAGAGGTTGGTGGTTCTGCTTTTTTTATGGATTGGACATAGAAATAAGTCAACCTAGTCGCCATAAGCCAACGTATTAGAAATAACTCTGCTTATTCCTGAGCCCATCTGACATGACCTGGGAAGATGCTGCTCATCTCGAGCCATTCTACAAATGTCAGCTAATTTCAGAATTCGTTTCTGACTAAGAAAGTCCAGGAACTGTAGTTCTACCTAGGGACTGGAACTGTCTGATAAAGGATCCTTAGTTCTCTCACCAAACCCTCACAATTACAAAGATTTTGAGAGAAGCCATGTCATTTCAATCAGATTTAAACCTGTATGGTCATAAATCCTAAGGGCATTAACATGCAAGGCTAAACACATTCTTTCTCCCCCCCCCCCCCCCCCGGCAACCCTTTCCCATTGTTCAGGTATCCTAGTTGAGATACTGGCTCAAACTTCAGTTGAATATAGACGGGTGACCAGAAAAGGGGACAATTCTCCCAGAGTTATTGTATCAGGCCAGGTGCAACAACAGAATGCCTGCTTGCTGTTCAAAACAGAAAGTGCAAATTGATCACAGGGCTGCTGCTGAAGAATTTCCAAATGTGGTGGCCTTAGCCATGTAAGGAGCTGGTCATCAGTAAGTTCCAGCTACATGGTGAATGTAGGGCTATGTATGCCCTGAACCAAAGAAGGTTTGTTGCCACCTGCTCATAATTGTGATAGACTGGTCATATTTCAACAGCTCTGTCCATAAGTACAAAGCAGAGAAAATTGGAACTGCAATGTTGGAAAATGAGGGGCAATAAGTGACTGGTTTTCTGGATAAGCACTGAATAATTAAAAAGGCATCACAAGATGCCCATTATTATTCTGTGGATACAATACACCCTAATAACATCCTTCCGATTTTGCCCCACTGGTGTAGTGACAGACTGGCCTGTTCTTCATCTGTTGGATTACAAGCTGACAACTGCACACCCTTCCTCACACTTGCGCGAATGTCTTGCTGCTCAACTCACCCAGTTCCCATAGCCTATACGCCATCGGCTCTCTAGACCATTAGCACCACCGCATGGATTCTTTCTGGCCAAAGGTTATATAGTAAACTGGTGTCTGGTTTTGCCTGCAGTAGCACCAAGCTGTTGCTCTTGTGATGAATACAGAAGATGCACATTAACTTGAGGTTGACTTGCTCGTTTGCTTGGCCAAAATTCAGCTCCATGTGATGGGGTGGGGCAGGTGGGTCTGGGATGGGCGAGGGCTCAGCATGCCCTCCTCTCCTCTGCCCATGTGGCATAGCAGCGGGGAGCTAATGAGAAGCAAGGTGTGAAGCAGGAGCCGCTCTCGCAATTACGGGCACTGCAAACTGCCAAGCAGCAGAGTGCGGTCAACAGGAGGGCTGCTGCGTTGGCAATCCTGGCAGCTCTCAGGTAATAACGAGGTTATTACTGCCCTGCTGTTTGATGGCCCACATCAGCCTCTGCTTGCTCAGTTTTCTCAGTTCCTTCCAACACAGAGATGGGGTGACAGCAGCCTCTCCCAGGAAGTTTGCAACTCCTCTTGACTTTGGCAAGGAATACCATCGATATAGTTACATGCTCCCGACTTCCCAGTGGTGAGCTAGTTCAGGGGTAACGCTACACTTTACCATGGACGATGAGTTGTTGTCGACATCATCATTGTCCTCATGATCCAACACTTATAAAGTGCCTCACATTTTTGCCAGCACAGTATAGATATTAAAAGATATAGGCAGTCCCTGCTCACAGGTTCACAATCTAAGTAATAGATAGGACACAAAAAGGGGAAATGGGCCATGTTGGCTGTACTGTGACATCTTTCCTTGAGGCCAGGTCAGTGAGCATGGAGAGTGACGTTTCCTGTGGTAACATGACTGAAAAACAGTGACTTTGCAAACTCCAGAAAGCACAAAGGTGTATACAGAAGGTGTACAGTACCATTGTGCAAGGGCTCAACAAAAAGTACATCAGATAAAATATGTGTGTGTGTTTCTGCTAGTCATGTGCTTGGTAAGACTCCTTAACCCTCTGCCCTTTACAAGGAATGCAGAGGCTTCAGCAGAAATCTCTCCCAAGCTTGGAGATGCCAGGGGTTGAACGTGCGATTTGATGCATGTAAAATGTACAACAGATCCTCCCGCTAATAGAAGCATTTGAGGCTGCCATCTTATGCACATTTACTGGGGGCAAGACCCATGGAACACAGTGAAACTTCATTCAAAATAAACTTGCATGAGGTTTTGCTATAACTTAAACAATATCAGGCAAACTGGTAAAGTGACCAATTTTTGAAGCGGTGACTATATTTGTATAGATATAAACACAGCTCTCCAAATCCTTTGCTCCCATGGTGTCCACTGCTCCAAAGATAATGAGAGCTATTTTAAATTAAATAATTAAACTTGTGATGCCTGCCAAACCTACGCTGCAATCTTATACTTAAGTACTTACTTGGAAATAAGCTCCATTGAAAACAAGAACACCTACTTCTGTGTAATAATAATAATAATAATAATAACTATTTATTTCTTACCCGTCTCTCTGTCTGGATCAAGGCGGGGAACAACAACATGACAAAATACATAAAACTGATTAACACATGACACATATTATTAAAACTGCATTAAAACATTCATAGGACCACATTGTTAGGGTGTTTCTACCCCAGCTCAGGAAATCTGTAATATTTGATCTAGCAACATAAGGGAAATTGGCATATTTACAGCATGCCATAATGAACTCCATCACACCATGTTTTTCCCACCGGTTGTCCCGACGCTATCCACCTCTGTTTTGACAGTGTATCAAGCTCTGATCACTTTCACGTGTTTGCATCATTGCGTGATTTCAGAGCGATTTCAGCTCCTGCATCCTTTCACCTGTGTGGGCTCGCATCGCTAACATACCGCCCTGTTTCCTCCCTTCTCCTTCCCCTTCCCCTTGCAGTTCATTGGTTGTTGTGGCTGGGAGGGGCTTTGAGATGGACTTGGGACCTGGGTCCCTTCCCCCACCTTAATTCCTATTTTCCCATTTTTTAAAATTATTTCGGTGCAAATGCAATTGAATACAATTCTGGTAGGCTGAAATTATGTAATTGTGCCATGGTGCCATGGTGTACTTAAGGGATTATGGGATTAGGGAAAGTCAACCCCTTGCATGTTCACGGACTGGTCTACCTATCCTCGTTTCAATGAAGTATTGTTGCACTGTAAAACTTAGGAGAAGGTGGGGGAGAAAAAGAACACACAATGCTTTCCCTAGGATCCTTATAAACTGCATTGGCAAATTGGGTATTCATGAGAACAGCCAGTTTAGCCCACTTGACCTGCGAACTCCATACCAACGACCCAGCAGGCGTTCCCAAGGAGAATGGTGAGGAAAGGAAATTGAAATGGTGCACTGGAGGAGAATCACTCTGCCTTCTGCTTTCGTGAGGGACACCGCTCTACACACACACCCTTCCACAGACACACCCCCAGCAGAAAAATCGGGATGATCCGAAATAGCATTGAAAAGGAAATTACATGGGAACAGAACAGCGATGTTATCACACATGGAGAAAAGAACTGGACTTTCCCTGTACCAAAATAAAATGGAAGAGGAGGGGGAAATGGCATGATCACAGCACGATCACAGCAGGATGGTATGATGTCATGTGTGTGCCACGCTGCAAAACCGGACACCAGGCATGTCGAGAGTGTGTTAAAATGCTGGTGTGATGGAGCTCAATGATAGTGTGCTGTCAGTTGTAACAGTTCAAAGATGGACAAATATCTACAGATCTATCTGTGGAGAAAGAAAGAAAAAAACTGTGTAAACCAGCCAACCAACCACCTGGCATGTTTGCCTGGCACTTTGTGTACAGTAATGCCTCTGCTGGGCCTTCAAACACTCATTGTATGCATTTCAACCAGAAAACAATACATTCCTGCAAGTTTTAACAATAAGTGTTTAGATTTATTTTTTTATGTAAGGAATCAGAATTTGGGTGAACAAGCACAACTGTAAAATTCAGAGGGGTGGTTGTGTTTTGCTATGTTAGCAAAAATAACAAATTTCTGTGTGGCAACCTAATGCCGAACAAATTATTAAATGTTAGTGAGAAACAAATGACTGCCATAATCAGTCTGTCGTCTTTAAGGTGTTGTTTAAACACTGGAATAGTTGTTCAGTAGCTAAAGAACAAATAACTTAGATGCAACGGAAATTGCTTACTATAAATTATTGCTATTAGCTAACCAAGTAATCTAACAAACGCAAATTTTAAACTAAAGCACTAGACTAGCCAACCCTCATGTTTGACTAGTTTCCTTACAATTCTGCCCGTGCCACAGATAGTTCACAGCTTTCATTGCTGTTGCAACCTCTGGACTAAGTTGGACCCCCTCCCTTCAGGTGGCAAGCTCTCCCCATCCAGGTCCTCGACTCTGGTGAGGGCCTTGTCCTCCAAACTAGTCACTTAAATTCTTCCTGCTTCCCCTCTTACAGGCTTAGAAGGCTCAGCTCCCCTCTCCCTTTGACTTCCAGGGAGGATCTTGCCTTCTTTCTGACAGAGCCCCCTCCGGTGACCAGCACAGGACATTCACTAAATAGTTTAAAGGTTGGGAATTTTCACTTTTCGTTTTCACAATAAGAGTACATAAGAGTGTAATCACTCAGGGGGAAATCACATTTCCTTACCATCACTTCTCCTCTGCCCCTGCTTTTGTCCCTCATTACTTCCTCTTTCTGCCTGGAGGGGAAAGAGGAAGTAAACAAAGACCACGTGGCCCATTCAGGAGCCGTTTTGATTGCACCACTTTTCCTGCATACAGCAGGAGATCGCGGCACATTCCATTTTTTTTTTAAAGTTAGATTAAAAGGGTCTATGTTGCAATGGAAAGACGAGCGGAAGGAGCGGGAGGCGCGCAGAAGGCGGACGTCGTCTAAAGGACACGCGAATATCTGTAAGTGGGCAGTAGTGAGTGTGCGATAAAACACTTATCTGTGAACCTCTAAATCTCCAGACCAGTCCAGACAGGAGCAAGTTAAGCCATATGGTCAGCACAGTTTCATTGAGGAACTAATAACATCAATCTGGTCATATTCACCAAACTGCAGGTAATCTTAGCCTTCATCACAATAATACCGTATTTCCTCGATTCTAAGATGCACTTCCCCCCCCCCCCCATATTTACATCTGTAATAAAAATGGAGTGTGTCTTAGAATCGATGACTCTAAGAATTGCCAGATTTCTCCAGCGCCGCCCTGGTCCGCGCCGCCCCAGTCCGCCAGCGCCAGCGCCGGGGAGGTCGCTGCCAGCGAGGAACGGCCTTCCCCACTCACCTCCATTGCTGCCCTGGTCCTCGGCGCCAGCGCCGCTTGCAGCGGCCTCCTTGGCTCATCCACTGCCACCGCAGCCGTCGCCCCGGGCCAAGATCCGCCTCCCTCCCCCCTTCACTGCCCCATTGTGGGAGACCCTCCTCAGACCCCCGGCCAGGCGCTGCTTCCGTCGTCGTCCCCTCAGTCCGTCCAGGGGTGGGGGTGGGGGAGACTGGCAACATTACAAAGGCGGAGGAGGAAGAAACGGAGGGGCTGAGGGGAAAGGAATCAACCGAGGGGAGGCCGCCGCCACCGCCGCCTTGTCGCCCGCCCCGTGCTGCACGTGGCAGCCACTCCATTTCCTCACAAACAGCAGCACACACACACATACACACAAAAGGAGGGCGGAGGCTGCACCAACCACAGCAAAAGTGACGTAGAAGGAAAAGAACCCCTGAGGAGAGGCGCTCAGGTGGGCAGGTTTGTTTCTACTTTGTAGTAACTCCCCGGCCTGGAAACGTGCCGTTACTACAAAGAAGAAACAAACCTGCCTGCCCGAGCGCCTCTCCTCAGGGGCTCTTTTCCTTCCACGTCGCTTTTGCTGTGGTTGGTGCAGCCTCTGCCCTCCTTTTGTGTGTGTGTGTGTGCTGCTGTTTGTGAGGAAACAGAGCTGCTGCTACGTGCAGCGCAGGGCGGGCGACGAAGCGGCGGTGGCCTCCCCTCAGTTGATTCCTTTCCCCTCAGCCCCTCCGTTTCTTCCTCCTCCTCCGCCATCGTAATGTTGCCTGTCTCCCCCACCCCCACCCCTGGACGGACTGAGACAGAAGCAGCGCCTGGCCGGGGGTCTGAGGAGGGTCTCCCGCAACGGGGCAGCGAGGAGGAGGAGGGAGGGGGATCTTGGCCAGGGGCAATGGCTGAGCCGGGGAGGCCACTGCAAATGGCGCTGGCGCCGAGGACCAGGGCGGCAATGGAGGTGAGTGGGGAAGGCCGTTCCTCGCTGGCAGCGGCCTCCCCGGCGCTGGTGCTGGCAAAATGGGGTGGCGCCGACAGGGCCAGGGCAGCACTGGCAGGGAGGACCGGGGCGGCGGGGGTGCGTCTTAGAATCGACGCAATGCTTTTTTCCTGACGGTGGCGTTTTAGAATTGATGGCGTCTTAGATTCAGTGAAATACGGTAAATGAAATTCCAAAATTTGCCCCCAAATATATGTAAATTCTTCACCCAGAAAATCCAATTTATGCATCTGAAGTAAAAAAATATTGTTATGCAAATTTGCTCATACTGCATAGGCTTATTCAATTTGCATGCTTTGCATGCTTTCTTCTTCTTCTTCTTCTTCTTCTTTAGAAGGAAGACTAGATCATTCAAGGCTACAGTCTTAAATGCCTGTATTCCATTCCACATTCCCGTATGTTCCATTTGATCTTTCAGGCCTTGCTGGGCTAATGGCAATATCTTATGTCCATATTTTGGCATGGCCCCATCCTTCCCACTTCAGAATAGTTTTGGGGACAGGGGAAGGGTGTCATGTCTCTGAACAGCTGGTCTATGTGTCACACTTGATTAGAGCGGCAAGGAGGAGAGTGGGAAGGGATGGCACTTCACTTATTGAGCCCTGCTGGGCAGATGTGGAGTCCGACACATGTTCCCAAACCCTACAATGCCTCTAATTAATCACCTCAGCCACAAAGTCATGACAATCTCTCACCTCAAGTGAGAAGCGTCACAAAGCAGAGCAGAAGGCAAGTCAGAGACTTGGACAGGAAAGTAGATCCAGGCTGTCTCTCGCTCAACATGGAGCATTGTCCTTCCATCTGCCTATGAGCTGAAGTCCTCTTAGTTTCCTCAAGTCGTTGTCTCTCTCTCTCTCTGGTTTGTCTGTCTCTCTTACGAGCTAAACTGGGGCAGCAGTCAGGGCCTGCTCTGAAATTGCTATGGTTGTCTGGGGGCAAACTGGTTCCAACTCAGGACAGACCAAAACTAGAGAACCAGGAAACCATGTGCAATCAAAAAAGAAGAAAAAGCAAGATGATACAGCACAGTACAAGGCTGAAGTCCTTAGCAGCGAACCATTGTTTATTTTTCTGATCAGAGTTTCATATAATCTAGAGTGTGGGGTTTTGTAGTGGTGAGTCCTGTAGCACCAGTCAGATAGACTACTGTGATGTCATAGGATGAACATTGAGTTGGAGAGCATGAACGTGTCAGCAAAATACAAATGGTGTCCTTCTCACATAGGCGCATGTCCGTATGCCTTGCATATCTCTCATACCCACTACACACGCATCTCCCCCTCCCATGCAGCATGACACAATTCATAGCAGTTTTATACATGTTTACACAACATTCCACCTTATATCTCACAGAATGTAAATAATTAGCCTTCTGTGATTAGGTTATTTTCTATATAACCATTAAATAAATACCTGATGAACACATACATGCTTTATATTCTCTAACATTGAAAGTCTGAGAATGACACAGAATGAATTTGGGGGAGGAGAGCGTTGGCTCTGAGAGATTCTGGGTTCCATCACACCAGCGGTTTAACGCACTCTTGCCATGTCTGGTATCTGGTTTTGCAATGTAGGACTCACATGAGGTCATCCCTGTCCTGCACCCATCTCACCTCTTTTCCTCCATTTTGTGTATTACTTTGGTGCGGGAAAAGTCTGGATTATTTTCCCCAAGTGAATTTAATGCGCCCTTAAGCCTTGTCCTTTCTCTTTTTCCTTTGTCCGGGGGGTGTGTGTGTGTGTGTGTGTGTTTTGAGAGAAGAGGTGGAGTGGAGTGGAAGATCAAACAGGCATAAGGGAGGTTTCACGGTGCAGTGCAATACCACAAACCCATGTGAAAGGGACTATTAGCTTGACACACATATGAAACAGAGGTAAAAAATGCAGAGGCAAACCGGGGGTGGGAATAGGTGTGATGGAGCCCTCTATTTCAGGGTTTTAAGATTTACTATTTTCAGCCCCTCCCTGCCACTTCTCCAACATCAAAGTCTGGCCAATGAGCTAAAAATATAGCCTTCTGCCTTTATGTAAGAAAATGAAAACCCCATTTTAGCTCCTTTATGTAAGACAATGAAAACCCCATTTTATGATATTTAATGGTTTCCCCTTACCGATCTATCACTCATCCACTCGTGTTTAAAACTTAAAAGTAGCCTCCAGGCCTGCAGGTTTCAGGAGCTGACTTGGGTATGGAAGGTCATTAACCGCATAGTTGTGGTGAAGCGCATGAGTGGAGGCTTTGCTCGCAGCCCCTCTGTCTGCGCCAGTGCTCTGTGAAGTCCAACTGAAAGCAACAAGTTACTGCTGTGTAGACCTATTTATCCCCCCCCCCCCCTCCTCCGCTTGTTCTGGATGTGTGGAGATTTAAAGCTACAGGCAAAGGAATTCTCCCAGCCTCTCGCTCTGATCCTGTGCTCAGTGGAAGGCAATTGAAGGCCATGGAGGCAGTGGGGAGGGCAGCAGGCAAAGGCAGGATGGCGGCCCCTTCCTGTGCAGCTGCACCATCCCTTTTGCTAGGCTGACCATATGAAAAGGAGGACAGGACTCATGTAACTTTAACAGTTGTAGAGAAAAGGGAATTTCATCCAGTGTCATTTGTATGCAATTAGTTCCTGGTGAAATTCCCTCTTCATCACAACAGTTAAAGGTGCAGGCACTATACTAGAGTGACCAGATACAAAAGAAGGCAGGGCCCCTGCACTTTTAACTGTGGTGATGAAGAGGGAATTTCCCAAGGAACTAATTGCATACAAATGACACTGGATGAAATTCCCTTTTCTCTACAACTGTTAAAGTTACATGAGCCCTGTCCTCCTTTTCATATGGTCAGCCTACTTTTGCTCACTTTCTTGCCGTTATCCCGGCAGCTGGGCCATGGAAGTTCTACAAAGGCCTATTACCCACCCCTCCCTCTCCCCCTGCTGTGCTGTATGAGAGCAGCAGAACTCAGTTGGATGACATCGGACGAGACACGCTTAGTGGGCTGTTTTTAAGGGTCGTTTAAGGCATCGACTGCCACAATTGTTCAAAGCTGCAATGGTTTGATGAGGAGGGAGAATGAGAGCTCACTCTTGTATAGGCAGATCTGCACAGATGAGGATGAATGAGGCATGGGAGGGAGGGAAGAAAGAAAGAAAGAAAAGTGGCACCCTACCCATAGTCATGCAACATCAAAACACACCTCCTACGCCACATGAAAAGCATGGCTACAGGGCACGCTGCACAGGAACCGCACTGAAGCTGCTGTAAAGGAAAAAACTGGCGCAAATGCAGGTTTTGCAGCACGAAAACCCAGGCTTGCTATGTGCATCATGTGATACAATCGCCTAGAGGGCGGAGTAGAACCAGAGTAAAAGCCCCATGAAGATGGTCCTCAGGGAGATGGGAAGGATCTCTTTCACCATTTCCCTTCCAACTGCTCTCACTTACATGGCTGTAGGGTTTTCACCCCCGGGAGGTAGATACCCCTACCTTTTCCTACACTGGCTGAAAAGAACTGCCTCTTGCCATTCCCTCCACTGAAAAATGGAAGTGTCAGGAGAATGTTTTGTTAAAAGGAAGAACACATATGTTAGGGTGACCATATTTGGGAAACCAAAAAAGAGGACACCCAGTGGCAAGGGGGAATGTTGCGCTTTCTGGAGGCCCCGGAAAGCGCTCTTTCCACTCCTCCACTCCAATCGGGGCCTTAAAGGCCCCGATTGGAGCCAAGGAGGGAAAAGCATGTCACCCCCCCTGCTCCAATTGGGGCCTTTTCGTTAATGTCCAATGAAACGCTTTCCCCTTTAAGGCCCCGATTGGAGCACTGGGGCGGGCAAAGGGGGGAATGATGGCCTTAAAAGGGAAAGCATGTAAATCCAGGACATTATAGAAAATTACAGAAAATCCCCCCTGACACCCAGGATAGAACGAAAACCAGGACAAATCCGGGGAAATCCTGGCAGTTGGTCACCCTAACATATGTTGAAAAGTGAAAGGAGGCTGTGTTTATGTATCATTGCGCCCTCTGTAATACTAAGCTTACCATATGAAAAGGAGGACAGGGCTCATGTAACTTTAACAGTGGTAGAGAAAAGGGAATTTCAGCCAGGGTCCTTTGTATGCAATTAGTTCCTTGGGAAATTCCCTCTTCATCACCACAGTTAAAAGTGCAGGGGCCCTGCCTTCTTTTGTATACGGTGTTGCGGGAATTTGAGTTCCCCAGGGAGGCCTATGACTCTCTCTTATGAGAAAGGGGTCATTTATTGTCACAGATCTCTTATGAGAAAGATCTTTACTCTAATTATTTATAATGCATTGATACAGTAACTGGCCTAAATGTAGACTAGGGATGAATAACCTTAAGTGGGGAAGGAACCTCCCATAGATCAGTGACTTCCCAATAACTCAAAGGAGTTATATTCATGCAAGCAACTAGACTCGGTTTTACAGTGGAGACCAAAGATACTCACATATGTTTTCTTAGAGGCAGTTTTATTGAAGAAGACACATCAGCTGAGGGAGCCAGAGAAAGACCTCTGACTGCCTTAAGTATATAGGGTATCACTCTTATATAGGAAACTGGAAACATCAGAATTAGCATATCTAGCTCTTTGTACAGGATCACTTTTGTACTAAGGGAAAGTTTACAATAATACAGGGTAGCACATAAGAATGATGTAACTTGTCTCTAAGTCAAAACAGAGAAAGGCGCCACATATGAATGATGGAGGTCAAGATAAACTAAAACAATACAGAATGCATATAGTTGCTAGTGGACCAAAGTTCATTATGGTGAGGGCTTAACACATTATGGTGAGGGCTTAACACATCTAGCTAGTACATTGCTGGTTCTATCTTACAGGAGAACAGATACATGTATTTATTAGAAGAATGAAATCAATATTAGTTTCTCAGTTATTTGAATGTTCTTATTACAAGCTATTGGTATGATCATACCTGAAATATTCCCGCAACATACGGTCACTCTAGTATAGTGCCTGCAACTTTAACTGTTGTGATGAAGAGGGAATTTCACCAGGAACTAATTGCATACAAAGGACACTGGCTGAAATTCCCTTTTCTCTACAACTGTTAAAGTGACATGAGCCCTTACCTGGATTTCATCTGGTCACCCTAAAACATGTCCAGCATTCAGGCCCAGGTAGGTGTGGCTGTAGCTCATTGACAGAGCACCTGCTTTGCGTGCAGAAGGTTCAAGGTTCAATCCCTGCATCTCCAGGTAGGGGAATTGGGGAGAGATCCTGTCCTGAAACCCTGGAGAGCTGCTGCCAGTCAGTGTTGACAATACAGGGTTAGATGGGTCAAGGGTCTGATTCGGTATAAGGCAGCTTCTTATGTTCTTATGGTGGACAAGCACCTTGGGCAAAAGACACACAGTCATAAGGGGGACAGGCCAGTCGTCTGGTGGTGAAGAGGGATGGGCTGATGGCCTCCCTCAATATGTTGCTCAGTATGGGGCAGTTCTGAGAGCCTCTATATCGGCAAGAGAAACTGATTCACCCTCTGGTGTCAGCTGACCTCTAGCATTGTTTAAAATTCCTGGTACCTGGGTAGAACCTAGAGCAGAGGTGCTAAGCAGTTTGGGGCCAGTTATTTCCATGGTTGTCCTCTGACTCTGCCAGGTGTGGCCCAAAACACTTTTTTCTGCCTGAGGTGATGGACAAGATAGTGCGCCTCTCATTCCAGTTGAATCTTATTTCAATTCTGGCTATGGGGCAGCGTCTTCCATTGCACGTGAAGGCAACAAGCTGCCTTAGGAGACACCAGGTGGGCTGTGTGGCACATCCAGGGTTTTCCTCCAGCACCTCACTACTGCTCCCCACTTCTCAACATCTGCTGCCTGAAGTGGCTGCCTCACTCTACCTAATGGTAGGGCCAGCCCTGGACTGGTGTCCAGGATTTATGGGAAATTCCACCACCTCCATGGTTTCTTCTGACTCAATATTATGAGAATCTGACAGACAGATGGAATCTGCTTTCAGAAAATTAAGGGAAAGTTTCAACCAAATATGTTACTCTCGGACTATAGGGAAAGAATTGACAGCTGCTTGCATGTCTTTTGCTGCTACTTAGTTACATACTAGGAGTACTTTTCCTAATAATAAGCAATAAATACTCTCCTCTCTCACAATAGAGTAGCCTCTCTGGTTCTAATGGAGAAGCCTCCATCTTGTGGCCAATACACAAACAGCAGGTTCTGTATCTAGAGTCTATTCTAAATGTGGAAATAGGTTTATTAATTATACATACAGATCACAGATATCAAATGGTGGATCAAGATAAGGCATGGAGCCTGGGATAGTCAAATCTACAAATACGGCACATTTTCATACTTCACAGTGACAAAACCAGCCCTGGTTTTGCAAACATTGTTGCAAACATTTTAAGAGGTGCCCCCCTTTTTGAATGATCCCTGATTGGGGAGGCTCCCCAGTGTGACTCTCTCAAGCAGGAGAAAGACAAAATAGCCAGGGAGAATAATGGGATTGAACAGAATCAAGAAAAGGTGAATAACTTCATTAACTGTTTTGTTTGGGAGGCAGCGGGGGGGGGGGGGGGGGGATGTTGTTCTGCCACCAGTTCTGAAAAAAGATTCAGTTGCTGGTCCAGTAAGTTTCTGTACATGGAATGAAGAAGGCACCATGTTGCCCTTTGCCTCAGGTAGCAAAGTATCTTGGGACAGCCCGTTTATTACATTTGAATTAACTAAGCATCTGAGAGAGCAATCCTATGAGTTGCATTCCTTTTATTTATTTATTACATTTGTATACCGCCCCATAGCCGAAGCTCTCTGGGCGGTTTACATAGGATTAAAACAATTAAAAACAATATACAAAAATTAAAACAGCAAAAACGTACAACATACACACAATACACACATACATTTAAAACCGCTACAACAGCCCAAAAAAAGCTACAAAAACAAACCCAGGCTCCTCAGGTATTGCCAAATGCCTGAGAGAAGAGGAAAGTCTTGACCTGGCGCCGAAAATTGGGGGGCCACCACAGAGAAGGCCCTCTCCCTTGTTGCCGACCTCCGAGCTTCCCTCGGAGTAGGCACTCGGAGGAGGGCCTTAGATGTTGAACATAGTGTTCGGGTAGGTTCATGTCCGGAAAGGTGTTCCATCAGATATTATGGTCCCAAGCTGTGTAAGGCTTTATAGGTTAAAACCAGCACCTTGAATCGGCTTGGAAACATACAGGCAGCCAATGCAAGCAGGCCAGAGTAGGTCTTATATGCTCGAACCTCTAATCTTGGAGGCTTCCATGTATCCAGTGCTATGCCGGGCTACTGCTGGTGCAGCAAGAAGGGCAATGGAGGAGATTTTCACCTCTCCGTCCACCATTTACAGTTTTTCCTCCAGATGGGCCTTTGAGCCCACCTAGAAAAGGTATGCTGCCAGGGCTGCAGCTGGAGAGGCCATAGGACTTCTCATACCCTGGCCTCTCCTTTCTCCTGCCTCCACAGCCACAGGAATGCCCTCTTTTCCCTGCCTCTGAGACCACGGTTCTTTCTGCAGCAGCTGTGATGGGGTGGGGGCAGGGGATCAGAACTCAGAGGCCCCCTCCCAATGTTGCAGCAGTGTCTATGGCCTCAAGAGGGAGATTCAAACAATCCTATGTTCCCTGGGATGCTGTTCCAGGGACCATAGGATTGCTCTCTGAATGCTTTAAACTCCCTTTTGTAGATTCACTGAGATAGTTAAAGGGTATTTCATTATCTTTCATTAAGTAATTTTATTTCTCAAGTTCCTCTTCACTTCTGACAGATCTAGGTAACAGCATCTATGTTTTCAGAAATGGGGGGCAGCTATGATTTATTTGTCCCAGTCTCCTAGATATAACCTAATACTGCTCATTTAAGCTCCATCTTGAGACTGGGTCTAAAATGCAGACTACATGGCCACAAAATCTGGCTTAGTTTTTGTCATTCCTTGCTTTGCTCCTCCCCCTCCCCCTCTGCTACTTGTATCACCTTGCCTGATGAAGAGTTCTGGAGAACTCAGAAACTTCTACACTGTTTTGTGACATTTAGGTTGCTCAACTATGGATGTTGAAGGGTTTTTCCCCCTCATGGACAAATAAAGGAATCTGCTTTTTAAAATGTTATTTGGTCACTCAATTTATGTTTTTTATGTCCAATGAGTTGGCATCTTGTTAGTAGCTGAGGAGAAGTGAACTAGTAAACGTTATAAAAAATAAAATCAGCAATTGAATCATATGAATTCAGATTTTTAAAAATCTAATCTGCAGATTCCACAGCAAACTAGCTTGAGTCGCATGGATTCTGCGGGCTTATGGACTTAAAAAAATCTGGAATGGTATGCAAGTTAAGTCATAGAAAAATGTGTAAAATAAAATTTGCACATTTGCTCCATAGGCTAAAGCATGAAAAATGAAATGTACATATTGGGGTGGATTTATTTGAACATTTGGGGGAGAGCTGCATTTGAGGAGGATGCATTTTCATAAGTGTGAATTTGTGCAAATGTGAATTTGTGCAAATTTGGGAAATTGGGAAAAATCTGATTCTGTCAACGAGTGGACGATGGAATGAAAGACACCTCGCAAACTGTGAGATGCAGACAAAATAGATTTTATAAGATCTGTACTTCCTTAGTCAAGTGTGTGTGTGTGTGTGTGTGTGTGTATATATATATATATATATATATATATATATAACTTTGACACCCTTTTGTGTGACCAAGAGATATTTCAGTTATTGAAAACACGTTGAAGTGGAAATAAGCCTTTGGGCAGGATTGTGGGGCAATGCAAAGAGCTCTTGGCTTGATTCCCTGTGGCAGCCGTTGAGTTCTATGGGACATGATTTCCTCCTCAAGAAGATCACCTGTGAACCAGCATGAGACTTCCTGCCTGCCCTGGCAGCAAGGAGTGCTCCTTTCCAGTGGCCCTGTGCCACTAGTAGTTGGGCTTCCACTTGCCTGTTATATTGCAGCAGGTGAGATCCGCTTGCGCAGCTGTGAGCAGCTAAGGATACGCAGTGATCAGTGTCTAAACTCATGCCAGAGCCATTATCCTTTCTATCATTAGCGTTTGTGGCATCATCCAATGTTCCGTTTGTCTAGATATAAGACACGAGTGGTCACTGTGTATCTTCTGCTTCTACTTAGTGACTGTGCTGAAGCTGGGGTGGGATGTCATGAAGGAGATCACTCACACACACCTTGGCCATGAGAAGAGTGGTCCAGAGGATGCCAGTGAATATCATATCACTTGTGGAGAGGTAAGGGGACAGAGAAGGTGGTATCTGCTTGGATAATAGTAAGGATCCAAAGAAGAAGCAAGGTGGCTGACAAAGACGGTGTATGCAGAAATGTAATGATCTGTCAAGGGGGGTAATATGCAAAGCTTCAATGAGGTAGCTGAGATTCTCTTTGCAGCACAAGCTCTGATTTGCCACAAAAATGGAGAAAAGATATACTTTGTCTATTAGGCTTCTCAAGAAGCTGATGTACTCTGGCACGCGGACCTTTATCACGCGGGTGGTTTGATCCACACCCGCCGCGACTTTGATCCAATTCTTTCACATGATGTCATCCCCCTCACGCTGCTCTCGCGCCCTGAATGCTCCTTTTTTCCTTCCGCTTTCAAAGTATCCCTGAACGGGGATTGTCCGTTTGCTCCCCTCCTCCGCAGGCTGAGCTGAGGTATCGGACCAAAACTGACTGCTTGTGATCAAAGGGCTACACTCGCATAGGAAACGGAGGGGGAACCTGCAGAAGCAAAATGGGTAGGTGTGATAAAGGCTTACGAAACAGACCGAAAAAGTGGAGTTGGCTTTGTACTTTTGTATTTTGTAAACCTATCCCTGGTTGGCTCAATATAGGCTGCAAGTTTCAGGTTACAGAGGAACCTTTCACAGATGTTTCTAGCCAATATAGTAGACAAAACCTGAAATCATTCCTTGGTTAAATGGGAATTTGAAAGCAAGAGAAAGGAAAAAGGAGATATTGATGGAGAGCTTCAGCATTCAAGCCCAGCAGCGCCTGCATTCTGAGGATGGACATGACAACCATCACCAACCATAGGTGATGTGCATGTGTTGGCTCTGATTCGTCTGCCTCAAGTCCATCATAATACAGTCAGCAGCTCAGCACAAGGCATTGTTGCAGCTGAGGTAGAAAACCCCAATGATTCACTTCTCTGTAATACAAACATGTGTACCTTTGCTGCTACGGTACAATTTGCCACTCTTTAATGGACCCCTAAATCTCATGCAGCCTCCTCCAACTTGTTGCCCTCCAGGCATGTTGAACTACAATACCCCGGTTGGCTGGGGGATGATGGGATCTGTAGTCCAACACACTTGGAGGGCAACAAGTTGGGGGAGGCTGATCTACTGCCTTACTCAGCCTAACTATAGAGCCAGCTCTGCTTCCTAAATTTAACTAATTCAAATAGCTGGATTTGATATTCTGTCTGTCTGCTGGTTTTAGAAGTTTGGTATGTTGGCACAAAGGCAACAGACTTTTAAAAGTTGTGTGATGTATTTCCCACTACTTTATTTGGCACATCTAAATTCTGTGACCTAGGAATCAGAAAGATAAGATACAGCTTAAATTCAAATCAAATTGAATATCTTATACTTTTTTGCTGTAATACTAATTTTACTTGATGAAGAGTTCTGTTGAACTTGAAAACTTGCATGCCATTTTACACTACTAGTTTCACCTCATATTAATCTCATGCCTCTAATTCTGTAATTAAAATCAGTGTAAAAGCACCCCCATGTGGCAAAGCCATTGATTGCGGGGACTGACTTCAAAGTAGGATCTCTCAACTTTATTTGTTTGTACTTACACTTTGAAATCTGGGGAATGGGTTGCTCATATTTAAGGGTTGATATATATATATATATATATATATTTCTAAGTCTGCAATCCTGTGTACCAGAAATTGCAGGAGAAACATGCCTAAAGTGGATTACTCATTTGGCTTGTGTACGATTCTACTACATAGCTGCTTTTGCTTAAATATACCTATCTCCCTCTATCAAATGTTGGAATCTATGGGGATTGGTATTCCTGAGAAGATCAGCTTGTTCCTGGGAGAAAAGGTATCAACACCTGCCTACAATTTGTGTCGGCCATGTGGTGGTCACGGAGGAAGCTCTTGCAGACTAGTTAGATGAAAACGAATGCCTGTCCTGTGAAAAACGTATGCCATGTCCCAGCATGTTTATACAGAAATCATGCTGGGACAGAGGAGCAAGTAGAACATTCCCCTTTGGAAATACAAAACCCTGAAGTTAGACAAATCTGCATCTGGAACATTTTCTCCTTGTGTGAATACTTCCCACTGTTAAGACATTATCTCATGTTTGTCAAAGATTTGAACAAGAGTACAAACAGACCTGTGTCAATGCTGCACATGGGCCACTAGAGGGAGCAAGAATTACATCCAATTACATCCAGCTTATATCACCCTTAGAGTCCGATGCCCTGAACCAGAACCAGTTATGTGTAATCCCGCTGTTAAAGGCAACCACCACGTGCAGGCGTTATTCATTCATAGCTCATCACCTCTTTTGTTTCGTCACTTCTTTTGGAAATTTGCACATACTTGCAAGTACCTTGGACTTACGTCTTGTCATTGTATAACAAAACTATGTGTGCCTGACAGTATGGCTCCTCTGCTATAAACGTGAGAGTTATAAAAAGGCTCTCATTCTCTTGCCATTTCCCATTTCCCATTCTTTTAGGATTTTGTGGGGGAGGGGTGTAAATTAAAAATAAAATCTAGACATCTAGAAAAAATTAATATTAAATCTGGCTCTACAGGGGAGGGTATTTTGTCTCTCTGGATGCTACAACATCTAGGATAACAGAGGTTGGCCTTGTTATTTTATTTTATTTTTATTTTCCTGTGTGCGCTCATTTTGAGGAGCCTTCAGGAATGAGGGACATTTTTGGTTGTGTTCTGCTGATATGACCTGTCAAGGCAGCATTGATTTAGGCAATCAGATTCAGTGTAGGGGATGGACAATCTATTAGTGGCCCATTCTCGCCCATTTTTGTAAACTGTCCAGAGAGCTTCGGCTATGGGGCAGTATATAAATGCAATAATAATAGTAATAATAATAATAATAATAATGTCACTTTCCCATGTGTCCCATTCCATCGAATCTGTAATTTTTAACAATCCCAATGAAATTTTGCATATCAATATTTTTAAATACACATTTTTGAACATATTGTCTCTCAATCTATTTTCTCTCCCTATATGCATCTTTTGACATATTTTCACTCAAACTATATATTTGTAAATTATATTTTGATATATTTTTGGAACCATGAATAGCATCGCAACATTGGAAGAAGTGCAAAATCCGACGGATAGCTATGTTTTGATCCACTCATTTGGGCCACTTTGTATTGGAAAGACTGGATTCCGCAAGCCTCCCTCGTTCAGTGCTGTGAATATTTCTTCAGCGTCCTCTGCACTAGGTCAGTGGAGAGCAACTCCCAGCCTGTGGGTCTAATCTGGCTGGCAGAGACTTGGCCTTCCCCGTGGGTTCCTCCCCGCTCCCCAAGCCCTTGCCCCTCGTCAAGTTCCACCTCCTGGCCTGGCAGCTAGGAGGGGACGTAGCTTGGTGAGGGGTGGGTGGGGAGAGGAATCCCCTTTGTATCTCCAGTCTGTGATCAGAGATAAGAAGGGAATCCCTCCGCCTGCTGCTCCTCCTCCAAAAACAGACCAAGTGGGGTGCAGGAGAATTGGGTTGGGGGAGTGGCAGCTTCGCCTGTCCTGTGTCCTCTCTGCAGTGAGAGAAGGTGTGGGGCAGGTGAAGCTAGTGTCAGGAAATGGATCCTTCCCACATGGCTGCCCAGAACCAAAGGTTTTGCTTGCCCCGAGTCCACCTCCCAGCAGGGGAGAGAAAGGGGCAGCGGAAGCCAGTTCCCTGCAGCCGCTTTGCAAGGGGATTATTTTGACGCAGCCGTTGGGAAACAAGTGACACCAGGGGGGCATCCACACCCTTGATGTCAGGATTGGGGCAACACTCCACAGAGTGATATGGCCTGCAGAGGGCTGGGGAGGGTGGTCATCTGCAACACACCCACACCCACACCCCACGCCATCGGATTATGGCTGCCTCGCACTCAGTCTTCGCTCAACATTGGTCCCTTGCCATTCCACCTCGCTTGGAGGGGCTAATCACTATGGCTGGTTTTGGATGACACATTAGGCAACGGAGGGGGAAATAGCGTGTACTGACCGTGCGTGGGGTAGGCGAAGCTCCACACACCACATGCTGCAACTCCGGTGCTTGTGCAGCTGAAAGTTCCGGCGGCCATCTTGGTTGCTACGTCTGCTCCCTCCCCCTCCCTCAGTCCTCCAGCCATATCCCAGCATGCACCGCGAGTTCTGCTGGCTGTATAGAGCAGCCAGGGGTTTTCGGCTGCTCCGGCCGGCAGAACTCTATTTCCAAACGGAATAGTCCACGGAGAGAGGGGGAAGGGTTGGTTTTGGACGACACTTTAAGCAATGGGGCTTTGGGCTAAACAACATGCAAGCCCATTGTTTTTCTCTGTTGCTTAATTGGGCGGAATAGCGTACTGTCAGTTGCATGTGTGTGGTGTGTAACCCTCCACACAACACGATAAGCAACACAACTGATGAGCAGATAAATAGACGGATGGAAAGTCAGTCAGACAGACAGACAGACAGAGACAGACATAAACACACATCTGTGTCTAAAGCCACATCTATATGTGACAAGCCTATACAGGTGATGCGCCCATGGGCACGCAAGACACTTGCCTATGGCTGTTTCTACACCTCCTGGTGTTCCGGGAGGGAGGGGGGAGGCTCTCACGGTGCGTGACATCCTGGGAGAAAGCAGGGATGTTGTGGGTGCCACTTTTTAAAGCAGCGGTTGCGGTTGCGCAAGAATGAGGCTCCGCTCCATCGAAAATGTAAGCTTTAACACCCCCGAAATCATGGCCCTTACACACACCTTGCCATCGCACGGAGGGCGAAAATGCAGCCTCCATCTCCCCTGATGGGCATGGAGCCGTGTGGCATGGCTCCGTGCCCATTTCTGATGCTGCACTGACTCACGAGTATTCAGGCACCGGGAGGGACGGCGCCCACACTTCCTGCGGTACTGGGACAGTCCCGGGTCCACTGGAAGAATTGGGGTTTCTTTATCCCTGGGAAAACTTGTCCCCCCCCCTTGCCCCCGGGAGTCCCTGTGCATCATTTGTCCCGGGAAAAAAGGCTGGTGTAGAAACGGCCTATGTAGCTCTCTGTAGACTACTACTCTGGGCACTATTGGCTGATTATTAATTAAGAATGAATATCATTGGTTGTTTACAGCTAGGTCACAAATGTCCTAAAAATACTTCAGTTACTGCACAAACGTGAAGAGAGGGTGTGGGAGGGGGACTAGCTCAGAAACACCCTCTGAGCAAATGGAAAATGAGGCTTCAAGAGCTGTTGACGATGCTGCAATTTCCTAGAAGCACAGAGACGTCCCTTGGCTACAGTTACGACTGTTGCTCTCAGAAAGAAGTTCCTGCTCTCTTAAAAAGGCGGTAGTGTGGTACCACGCCTTTTCTGCTGTAAAGTACTCCCCTCCTCGAGGCCTGCCTGGTCAGATTTATTCTTGCCTTTGGAAGACAAGACCTTTTTATTTTGCTGGGGGTTTAGAGGTTAAAGGATTATCATCGATGCCACTGTTACTGTTCTGTTAGTAATATTGTTGTGATGGTTGTCAGTATGTTTTTAATGTGTTTATGAATTATCTTTGCACCTTATGGCTGTTAGCAGCCAGTTTAGTACAAAATGTTATAAATGTGTATATAAATGTTATAAATGGCCTGTGATGATGGGGATGGTGAGACGGTGGGGGGGCCTCTAGAAGAGGTCGCTTTTACGCCTGATTCTCTGAATATGTACATTCGCCTACAGTCATGTTTACGCCTAATGCCTATAGACGAGAGACATGGAAGCGAATGACGGGCTCTATGCAATGTGCTTTAAAGTTGTCTATATGCGTAGAATCACATTGTAAATGAAGCATAGATCGAGGCTCGAATGGGGAAATGCTGACGAAAGCACTGCCCTGTTTCCTGGTGGATCTGCCCCCTCAGTTTCCCGCCGTTTGTTAACCCTGCCCACCTGAATCTCCCGCCTTTGGTTACCTGGGCTACCTGCCGTTGGTCACCTGGTTCACCTCTTCCTTTGTGTCCGATTGCCATTTGTAGTAGTCCCCCCCCCCCCAACTGCTCAGGAGTAAATGGAAATGCAAGCCTATGGCTTCAGACAGGCTCTTACGGGATGTCTTGCCCACCCCTTTCTGATTCCTCCAGCCATGCTTTCCTTTGCAATAGGCTTCTGCCATCCTTTAAACAGCATTTGTAGAATAAAGATATTCCAGTCGTATCTCAGTAATAACTTGTCTTTTTGGTGATCTACAACATACACACGCACACACACACGCAGCTCAATGTCAGGAACCCAGCAAGGGAGGGGAAGATTTGTCTTAGGGGATCGCTAATTATCCGCACATCCTTACTCCAACCCCCTTGCTTCCTGTGAAACCACCTCCATCTGGCCCCGCGTCTCAATGAAAGAAATATTCCAGTAGGGGATTTAAAAGAAACTTTATTTTCAGTACAGGTAAGGTCAGCCATTCCTGGAGATTCCATCCGGAGGGACGAAGAAGAAGAAGGAAGTGGGAGGGAGGAGACAGAACAACTGGGAGGTGTTCCTAGCGAAGGGGCAATTATTCATGCATGACATCACCACCAAAGTACGCCCACTATCACCATTAATGCGAATGCTCAGAAGTTGTTTACACCAAGGCACTATAACATCGAAGGAAATTAAAAGTAGCTATTTAATGCGAAATCGAAAATGCACATTAAGGAGGATAAAAATTGCCTGCACACCTGATTTAAGCTTCGTTTGTAAAGAGGTAAAACCGGTAATGCGCCATAAAGGAGGCGTATATCGATCGTCTAGAGGAAGCCGGGGATGAATTTGAAACAGGTCTCACCTGGTCTGGGCCTAGCAAGCTATTAGTGGTACAGAGGTATGGCACTGTTGTAGGGGTCAAATCAACCTTCTCAGCTCCAGAACCCCTTTCTAATGCTCCAAACATGAACATTTCTGAAATGTGAAGAATATGTGACAAGTGAAGAATTTGGCCCAGATTCCAACAGTAGTCAAAGCAATTATTCATTCTTTCAACTGGAAGCCCTAGATATGGATATGAACCCATCCTAACCATATTTTCTCTGAAGTTAAGTCGTTGTTGTGTTTCCCGCTCCCTCCAGCATTCACACATGCTGGCAAACTAACATGGGATACCCAATCACTGAGACTTCTTTTATTCAGGGAAATCTCATGGTGAAAAGCTTAATGGTTACACACTGCAAAAATACGTAAAGCCCATTGATGGTCAGAAGGCTTTAGGCTCCAAAATAATGGACAGTCAAGTGCTACTCAAAGCCGACCCACTGAAGGGAAAGATTCCAGTGGTGTAGTGGAGCCAGTGCTTACAGGGACCGGGCATTTTTTAAAAAATTAACTGACAACCTGCTAAACTCCTCCCCCCCCCCCCCCCCAGAATTCCCTATTCTCTATTGGCTTAGATGCAGTCCTCACATTAGCTGTGGGGACAATGGATTTTCCTACCTACAACATATTATCATGAGCTATCCCTATTGTAACACAACATATTTTGAGATGGCTTGTTACCCACTAAGGGTGTTCCGGACCCATTTGGTGTAGGTTCTGAGGTTAAAAACGACCACATTTAAAGCTTGGTCTTGAATGGTCAATTAAGCTTCGTCAGCTTTACCAAAGACTGACTCCTGGTGGAGATGAAAACGGATAGAACTCATTTGTTGATTTGGATCAATGCCTGCATTTTTAGATTCTCCTTAGGGCATGGCTGTGGAAACTGTTAAGATGAGCATCTGCAATTCAAAATTTACCACTGCATCCCTGGATAATACAGATAGGGATCCATAGCCAAATGTGCCTCTGCATTGGCAGCACGCGGGGAAGACTTCTTATGTGTATGGGTTTCCCTTGCAGCTACAAGCTGAGTGCCTTTGAACATGTGCAGAGTCCCTGTCTCACACTCTGGAATAGCTACAACTAACCTCCACCCATCTCGGAATACTGATGAGGGCTTCCAACCAAGGCCTCATCTACACCTTGAGGCCTTCCGGGACTCAGTGGGGAAGATCTCGGGCTTTACCGCTTCTGGGTCCATATGCCAGTGTGCCGTTCCAGAAGTCAAGAGGGACGCTCCGGCGCAGCATGGTTTTTTTGAAGGAGGAGCTGGTCGTGCAATTGCGCAGCCCCAATCCTGCGCAAAAAGTTTTTTTTAAAAAACAAAGCCCTAAAAACTCAGAGCCAAAAAGCGCTGGCAGCCATCCAAGCGATGGCAAAATTGTTCCCCTCCAACCCCAATGGGCATGGAGTCACCCCATGTAGCTCCATGCCCCGCTACTCGCAGGGAGGACAGAGGACCCAGGAGTCCATGTCATACCACCTGCGGTCCTCAGGGTTGTCCCAGGACCGTGAGAAAAATTGGGATAAGTGCAGTGCCATTTATCCCGGGACAACTGAGATGTCATCCCTGGCTGACCCTGGGATCAGCTGTGCGTCATTTGGATGCACAGGGATGACTTCGAGCTGATTCTGGGATAAATGGCAGGTGTAGATTAAGCCCAAGACTGGGACCCATGATTGCTAATTTCAAAAGTAAGCCCTCCACAGTCTCCTTAGCAATGCTTTCTGGAACGTGGGTAGGATGCCTGGAAGGAAATTGTGCTGATAAACACTACTTATTTTGAGAAACTGGCATTGGTGAAGAAGGAGCTTTTTTAAAACATCAGCCACAGAGAAGGTTCTGATGAGCTTCCTGCACCCAGT
Source organism: Anniella stebbinsi (assembly GCA_029215795.1). Taxonomy (NCBI): domain Eukaryota; kingdom Metazoa; phylum Chordata; class Lepidosauria; order Squamata; family Anniellidae; genus Anniella; species Anniella stebbinsi. Next base: position 125,562,841 of record JARDYH010000004.1, on the reverse strand, counting down.
GAGATGCAGTAGAATTCAACATATTTCTGAAATTAGCTGTAATGCACCAGAGACTTGCTGGCAGTGAAAGGGTGTGTGTGTGTTTATCTGTAAGTGTGCCAAGGGTGTCTGAGACAACTGGTTTCCAACCCATTTGTTTGTATCTTGTCAGACCCTAGAAACTGAAGCATATCTTTGACAGGCCTCAAACCATGTTCATGCCTCTGCTGAAGACATCCTATTCAGACATCAGTAATCTCTTAAAAACAGGCTCCTCAAGGGAAGTGGAAGGGACTTCCAGGTCTAACTAAATGGGAGGCATGAATGACAGTTCTCTCCGTGGGTGAAAACATCCAAGAATAAATCTGCTAAACTGTGGCCTGTGCTTGTAGCGGGTAGTGGGGCCCTCAATCTATCCCTCAGTTTCCTGAGTCTGCAGGTGGACTCTTTGAGAGCAGAGAACTGTGGGAGGCACTGCAAGAGCACTACATTTACAGCCCTGTCTTTGAGGGGCTGCTAGAGGGCCGTCTTCTGTTTGAAGGCATCCTCTATTTGAAGGACTGTCCAGTCTAGTTCTGGTTTAAAGAAAAAGAACCAATAGCACCTGGAAAACACAATGAATCGGCAGGCACACCTGATCACAATCTTCTACACTATAGTGAGATATACCGTATTTCTATTTGAATTATAATAATCATTTCTAACTTTGCATATATATATATATATATATATATATATATATACACATGAGCATTAGTATATGCAAATGTTATGCAAATTACCCTCCTTTTTCCTCCTCTTTTTTGGCAGTTCACAAGTGGCCACCTTGGAATCCATGCTGCTGGTTGGGCAGGCACACGCTCATGCCGCTGGGGAGCAGAGGGCAGCAGGAGCAGAGGGCAGCAGGCTGCTGTAATGTACGTGTTTCATTTGACTCTACTCTTCCTCCATTGAAGTCTGGGGGCCTAGAGCTGGGCTAAACAATAACTTTTATATTATTTTATAAGTTATTATGAATCCATAAAACAGCAAAGTTGATGTACAATGTTCCCTCAAAACTATTTTAATTTTGCCCAATGTCGTGCCTGCGTGCTCCATTGTGCTCCCAGACGCCTCGGCCCTTTTGAGTGCTCAAAAACATGTTACTTTTCCCCATTTTTGTGTGTGTATAATCTTGGGGAGCAGTTGAGCTTCCTGGACACTTCCTCCCTTTTTTCTAGGATGCCTCTGGGCCCAATGGGAAGGAGGCGGCCGGGTGCTGGCGCTTTGCTTTCCAGCTGCCCACCTACTCCAGGGAGAGACAAGGCAAACGGCCCTTCTTGTGGCCAGGTGAGCTTGGGCGACTGGGGAGGGTAGCAGGGAGGGGCTTGTGGGGTGGGCCATGACTGGGATTTTGCGTGTCTTTGGGAGGTGAATTTGGCCTGGGTTGGGGGAGGGGCTTGTGAGGTAGTGTGTCTCGTCTAGCCTTTGGTGAGTGGGTTTGTGTGGTGGGGGCATGAATAGTGTTGTGTACACCTGTGTTTTCTTTTTTTGTGGGGGGGGAGGTGTCTGTGCATGTTGCCTGGGCTTGAGTGTCTGTGGCCTAGAGTTTGGGTTTGGGGGTGTGGCCTTGTTTATATTAGTTTTATGAGTGGACGTTTTGCCTGGGATGTTGTGTGTTGGGGGGGTTGCCTGGGAGAGGGGTTGTGTGTATTTGGGGGTGTATGTGAATGTGCGTGTGGCCTGGTGGGGGGCATCTGTGTTTTTTGGGTGGGGAAGGGGGTGATGCCTGGTATATTTTAGTATATTTTTAGAGAGGCGGGTTATAAATGATGATGATAATGATGATGATGATGATGATGATGATTTGGGGTGGGGTGCTTGGTGTTTGTGTCGGGGTATGTTGCCTGGAGTTTTTGGGTGGTGTTGGGGTGGGTGGGGTGGGGAGGTTGCCTGAGGTTTTTGTTTGTTTTCTGTGATGGGTATATGTGTTTCTCTGAGCCCTGCTATCCCCCCCGGCCTTGTACTATGTTTCTTGAGGATGTTACTTGTCTTTTTGACAAGCTCTGCCCCACAGCAGCCATGTTGTGATGGGGAGAAAAAACTTAGCACATGACAACACAGGTAGGGTCTTGGTACTCCTCACGGGAGAAGAATCAAATGTGCTGACAGATTGAAGAAATTGCAGCTTCCTTTTCTTCCGACAGTACCCAAATCTGAAAAGTATATAGATGTGTCAGACAGTGATAACGTAGAAGGCAAATGACCTGCACTCAAGATACTTGGAGAGGATCTTGGTGAGTTTCACTTCTCCAGGTTGTACCTCTAAAGAGGGTCTGGAGGGAAGTGGGGGAACAACCTTTGCATAACAGAGTGAGAGCCTATCTACACACAAGTTTTTTGACATTTTATAAGGGTTATGAAAACTCTTTGGGCCACATGACGCACTCCCTATAACGTTGTATACCTGAGGTTTTTTAAAACTCACTTCAGTTATATACAACGGTTTCACTTTTAATAAATTGTTTTAAGTAAAATAATGTGTCCTTCCTTACCGTTTGGGATTCATGGGGGCAGTGCTTCCTTTACTGGTGCCCAAATGCTTAGCAGTTGATTGGTGGGGAAGAAAAAGGAAGTGGACCAGTGAACTACGACACCCACAATTCTTAGCCCTATACTCGTTAGGAAATGACAGAGGAACTAAGAAGGAAGTATGTAACTGAACTACAACCCCCACAATGCCTTGCCCTAAATTCATTGAAAAACGAAAGAGAAAGAGACAGGGCAGAACAGCGTGTGACTGCACACAGGGCTTTAAAGATGGAAGACTGTTCTCCTGTGACCTGAGTACTCAGTAATGTGGCCTAAGACGTTTTAGAATGCACCTATTTGGAACGTTTTAAAATACTTTTTAAAACGTTCCAAAGGACTGTGTGGATTCCCCCCCAGTGGCATGGTCCCTCCACCCTTTGGGTTCTGGACAGCCGTATGCTTTGTTACACATATTAGCCATATCATGCATTCCTGGTCATCACTTAGCTGAGCTAGTCTTGTTACTCTTTCCTTATGCCAGCCCCTCCAGCCCTTCATGAAGGCTGGAATCATGTCCTGCTGGGAGGGACAGTATGACAGGCCCAACTCCTTTAAAAAGCCCTCTTGGGATTTGTCATGGAATGCATCAAGTGACAGAAGCTATTGGGATGATCACAGAGGCTGGCATGAGTTTGAGTAGACAATGGAGAATATGTTTGCAGATGAGAGTTAAGTACTTTGATAGCATCAAAACACTGGCTGTCACCCTCCCACTTCATGTGCTGGCTGGGAGAGTCTTACTGATGATGCCTTCCATATATTTATTTATTTGTGCAGAGATAGATAATCAGCTTTGCTATCTCCATAACCACAGTGAATTAAAAAACCCTCCAGTATAGGCACTTGTCCCCATTTTGATCCCCAATCGAGTATTTCCAGTCCAGAAATATTACAGATTTTTAAAAGTTCTCTCCAGCTTCCCTGCCTCCCCCCCAAAACCTTTTGTGAGCTGAGAAAAGGGGTTTATTTATAATCATTTAGTTGTGTTCCTTTACATAATTGAAATCATTAACCTTCTCATTTAATGAAAAACATGACTTCAGGGCTTTGGCACTGAAAAGAAGCCACAAGGGCATTGGAGAGAAAGCGGCTGGTTGACAAAAGCTGCTGGGCCTGAAGCTGTAGATACTGTAAAATCCTACAAGTCAGAGCAAAAATGCCTGGGCTTCATGGAATGTTATTTGAATATAGCCACCGGGAAACAAGGCTAAAAAACCTCACAACAACTATGTCTGAGTTCCATGCTTTTCTGGGGAGAGGGGTATGGTTTCCTTCACCCTGCGGGAAGCAAGGAGGGGGCCAGTTATGCCATTTCATCTCGAGAGAAAAGTCAGCCACTATGACCATCCAGAGGATTCTGCCCGCCAGCCCAATTTCCCTGACTATATTTAGGCCATTATGAATATGTAATAGCACTGAAAATGATTCACACAGACGTGAGGATGTCCAGCTTCATAACATCAAAGTCATGAAGGGGAACGGGAAAGTTCACTCTGACAGCAGGCCAGGAATTGCAACCCTCTTTCCCCCTTCTCTGCCTGTCCTCATGAATCGCCTCAGCACAAACCCAAGAGTGAGGCATGAGTTTCGGCAGCCTGTGCCTTCTCAGCTGCTAAATATGTTTTTTGTGCAGGAGAGGATGAATCTGTGAAGAACTGGAACATTTTGTGAGGCCTTGTAGTCGGCTTGCGCCAAATGTTCGCCCATAAATATTTTTGTGGCAAAGAAAGTGCTTTTGCACAGGGCCCAAAATGTCCCCTGCAAACCCTTTTTCTCCCACCTTTTCTTTTGTTGTTATGTTTAATATTTTGATTAACCTGAAAGCTTTGCTCTCACTGTTGAGAGATGTTGCAATTGGTTCTTACTGCCATTTCTATTTTATTTTATTTTATTTTATTTTATTTCATTCTTCTTCTTCTTCTTCTTCTTCTTCTTCTTCTTCTTCTTCTTCTTCTTCTTCTTCTTCCTGGGAACAGTGATGTAATCACATAGCATATCAGATTTAGTTACATGAGCAACAAACCCATTTCAGACTGAAGAGAACACTTCCTGGATCTTCTTGACCTCGCTCTGTACCAATTGGGGATTGCACTGTAAGCATGCTGAGGTCACAGTGCTATGTAGCCAGTCAGGTTTTGTTACTGGATGATAGCCCCGAGAACAAATGTAGCATTTCTGAATGAGGCCAATATTTCCTACAATACATCACCCTCACTCTGAGTGAGCAAACACTTTTCATGTCCTTTAAAAGCCAACTGAAAAACTGGCCAAAATAGGATCTTGGACAAGCTGAACTCTGCCAGGAGAACATCCTGGGATTTCTTTGATTACAACTCATCTTATGCAGAGTTAAGTGCACTTTGAAATCAATGGACTTAAGTGTAGGCTGACCATCTGAAAAGGAGGACAGGGCTCATATAACTTTAACAGTTGTAGAGAAAAGGGAATTTCAGCCAGTGTCATTTGTATACAACCAGTTCCTGGTGATATTCCCTCTTCATCACAACAGTTAAAGTTGCAGAGCCCTGCCTTCTTTTGTATATGGTCACTCTAGTATAGTGACTGCACCTTTAACAGTTGTGATGAAGAGGGAATTTCACCAGGAACTAATTGCATACAAATGACACTGGCTGAAATTCCCTTTTCTATACAACTGTTAAAGTTATATGAGCCCTGTCCTCCTTTTCAGATGGTCAGCCTACTTAAGTGGGTCTAGGGCTGCATTTGATTGGGCTGTTAGTTACATAGAGAAGCCATTAATCTTGATTCAGAGACTCATTCAGTGTCACACATCCAATTTCAAGATCATATGGCCCTCATTCAATGTCTTTGCAACCTGGGGTTGCCAACTGGCCAGTTTTTTGATGCTCTCATGTTGGAGCAGTGGTCTTTAGCTATCTATTGGAGTGTTTAAGTGTTCCCCCGCCTATGCACAACCTGTACATTTGTAAATAAACAATATCAAAGGTCCCAATATTAGGTTGACCATATGAAAAGGAGGACAGGGCTCATGTAACTTTAACAGTGGTAGAGAAAAGGGAATTTCAGCCAGTGTCATTTGTATGCAATTAGTTCCTGGTGAAATTCTCTCTTCATCAGAACAGTTAAAGTTGCAAGTATATGGTCATTCTAGTATAGTGCCTGCAACTTTAACTGTTGTGATGAAGAGGTAATTTCACCAGGAACTAATTGCATACACTGGCTGAAATTCCCTTTTCTCTACTACTGTTAAAGTTACATGAGCCCTGTCCTCCTTTTCATATGTTCATCTACCCAGTATACTTCCATGACTTCCTTCTAAAGGAAAATAAACCTGGGAATTAAACCTCTCTGAGAAGAGGGGTCAGCTTAACAGTATAACGAGAGAGAATTGTGTTTGTGTGTGTTTGTGCGTGTGTGTGTGCATGTGTGCATGTGTGAGAGGCTCTGTGTGTGCAATTGGAACCCTGCACCCACCAGGCTCTGCTCCTAGGACTACAGAAAGATACCAGAATTTTGTCTTCCTGGAGTTGACACAACCCTATTACCACCTTGTTTTCACATGGTGAGTGTTTTGTGTAAAAAAGTACTCTTGTGATAACTGAAGTTACCACAGCAGAGAAGCATATTCTCTCCTAGGCTGACCATATGAAAAGGAGGTCAGGGCTCATGTAACTTTAACAGTTGTAGAGAAAATGGAATTTCAGCCACTGTCATTTGTATGCAATTAGTTCCTGGTGAAATTCCATCTTCATCACAACAGTTAAAGTTGCAGGCACTATACTAGAGTGACCCTATACAAAAGAAGGCAGGGCCCCTGCAACTTTAACAGTTGTGATGAAGAGGGAATTTCACCAGGAACTAATTGCCTACAAATGACGCCAGCTGAAATTCCCTTTTCTCTACAACTGTTAAAGTTACATGAGCCCTGTCCTCCTTTTCATATGGTCAGCCTATTCTCTCCCTTTCTGAGCATCATAAAAAAAAAAAAAAAACCACTCCCTTAGTAGGTTTTCTTCTTGCACAGCCATTCTGGGATTACAATAAGCACAATAAATGTGCCTCCCTGTTTCCTCCCTCGCCCCTTTTTTTGCAGTTCCCATGGTGGGGAAGTTCCATATGTGCCATTTAAACTGCCAGCAGATGGCGCTGCCATGTTACAGAAACATTTCACTATCCAAGAAATACACCAGCTCTTTCATAGCAGTGTATATTTGTTACAGGATTTTTGGTGAGTAAAAATCTCAGCGAAATAAACTTAAAAAACACTGGGAGAGGCACCTGAGGATGACAACATCATGAAAAGGGCCCAGAAACTTCTGTGAGTAACTGATCTTAATCATACTACATATGTTCCATGTGAAGGAGTGCTCTCTCTCTCTCTCTTTGTGCCTTGAGTTTTCCCATGAGGACACTAATATTTCTTCACTTAAAATGAGGTGGTGATATAGCTTCTGGTGGGTTTTACTGTCTCAAAACACTTTTATCTGCATAAATTTACTAGGCCAAAGTGTAGTAACTCTGGATTTGAATACAACATAGCACAGCCTTCCCCGACATGATGGCCTCCAGATGTGTTGCACTGCAACTGCTGTTATCCACAGCCAGCACAGCAAATTGTCATGCTTGCTGGGAATGATGAGAGTTGCTGTTTGCCTTTACATAGTAACCACAAAGTAAGTGATTGTCAACACATGCCGGGAGCACAGCAGTGCCATTAAGTCTTTCATTTCTTGGTGTACACCAAAGATGTTTGACTATACATGTAAAAATATGTAACGTGGCCTTGGATGTTTTGTCCTCCAGACCTTCCTTGTTTTGCCTCCCAGGTCCAAACGAATGTAACGGTGTGGAATTCACATGATCTTGGCAAAGGGTGCCAAGGTCATGTGTGTGTTGCCCAGACAAATGCTGTCCATGGAGCACTTGCGGGGCAGAATCAGTGGGTGGGACAGAGTGATGCTTGCTTATCCCCCCTCCCACACCCACTGTTCTCCTCTGCACATGCCTCCAAGCTGTTTTCTCCTCAGGAAGGAGACATTGATTCAGATTCAGATCTGTGCTGAGGATAAAATTGCCTGAGATCATTTGTGAGGGACAATTGGCAGTTTGGAGAAGGTTTGAACAGCTCCTCCTGCTCACCAATTCTCGACTGCAAGTGAAGAATTCTTTGCCTTGCAAAGAAAACATGGGAGCCTTGGGTTTTCCTCATAATGTGAAGTCTCTGAAGAAATTCCTCTGTCAGTGATTTCTTCCATTTGAAATTGTTAGATTATCCACTGCTGCTAACCTCCTTGAGTTAGCCTGGCATCCTACAGCGCTCTTCCCCATCAGTGCCATACCCAGAACCAACTCCACACACCACACACACACACACACACACACACCCATTTTCCTTTTCCTCTTTATTCCCAAGAGACATTCTTTCAGTAGCTCTCAGGCATTGCAGAAGAGAGGGAGAACAGCTTTATTCAAACTGCTAATGAAGTGTCATTTGCAATTGTTATCATATGCAGGCGGGGGCAGTGGGTACTGCTGTCTGTCTGGCGTTTGGGTTTGAGGCATCCAATTTCTGGAGTTGCTTTATTCAAAATGCCTTTCTTGGACTAGTGATTTTGTGATTGTCCTCTTTTCCTTTTTCTGAAACAAAGTTGTGTGTGTGCATAACCTATGTTACAACTGTCCCTATACTGTAGCCGTCTCCAACCTGATGCCCTCCAGGTGTGTTTGCAGAAGGTCCCTATTTTCTGATATATTTTCTGCTCCTGGTGAAAAACAGAACAAAGCCGTAATACCTGCCCCTATTTTTCCTTTAAGGGGGATTAGGGAGCTACCTTAAAAAAAAAAAAGTTTAATGTGCACACACTAATAAAACAGAGCATTGGTTTTCCTTCCATCCCTGGCCTTCTCATTGCCACCTATCCAGAAAGCAAAGACTACTGGATGTGTTTGTTGCAACTATTCCATAATAAGGGGAACCAGATCTATTGTGAAATTAAGTGTTCTAGGAAACACCCTTATGCGGCATGCTTTCCTGGGAGCCTCCTTTAACTAGTTACCCATCCCCACGTCACAACACTAAGTGGATGTTAGGTTTTTTTATGTATTTATTATTTAATTTATTAAACACTTCTTAAAATAAACTTCTCTAGACCTCACACAATATAAAATATAATAAGACATTAAACCACAATCTTAGGGCTCCATCACAGCAATTCCCTCCCCTCCGTTTTTTGTCAGAAGCGCTGCAAGCGCTCTTCCCTTTCACAGTCATAGCTATACCAGTGAACTCTGTTTTTGCTCTACCACTGCTATTGCGCATGCTATTGCCCCGCCCTTTCTCCTTCCCCCTCCAGTTCATTGGATCTTGTTGTTGATGGACATTGTGATGGATGTGGCAGTAGCGTCACCAGATAAAATCCAGGTCAGGGCTCATTTAACTTTAACAGTTGTAGAGAAAAGGGAATTTCAGCCAGTGTCATTTGTATGCAATTAGTTCCTGGTGAAATTCCCTCTTCATCACAACTGTTAAAGTTGCAGGGGCCCTGCCTTCTTTTGTATATGGTCACTCTAGTATAGTGCCTGCACCTTTAGCTGTTGTGATGAAGAGGGAATATCACCAGGAACTAATTGCATACAAACGACACTGGCTTAAATTCCCTTTTCTCTACAACTTTTAAAGTTACATGAGCCCTGACCTGGATTTCATCTGGTCAGCCTATGTGGCAGCCTTCCCCTCTCACTCATTGGAGCTCCTATCAGGATGTACAAACATGCTTACATCTGTGTAATTCTTAAAGCTAAAGAGGTGAAACTTGGGATCTTGAGAGCTCTTAAGTAGAGCTTTCCGCATACCACGTTTGAATCAGATAGCTCCATGCCTTGATGTTTAGGAATTTTTAAAATGCAAATTAACCAAAATGCTTACATCTGTGTAATGTATATAGATAAAGAGATGAAACTTGGGATCTTGAGAGCTCTTAATTAGGGCTTTTGGCATGCCAAGTTTGAATCAGATCAGTTCATCCCTTGATTTTTAAAGATTTTTCTTGAAATCTTTTTTTGATAGTTCACCAATGCGCTCTTCCACAAAACCAGAAGAGAACCACTAGGAAGATTTGTAAGGCACGTGGAGGGGTGATGGAAGTGGACAGAAATGGGTGTATGAGGAAGGATCAGAGTGGTTTGAAAGGTTAAACTGGATAGGTGCCAGAGTGAAGTTCTGCAATTCCAACAGGACAGAGGTTCAGCAAAACAAGGAAGGACGCCAAAAATAAAGAGGGAGTTGAAGCACTGAAACCTTCCTTCCAACTCCTAATGTATCCAAAGATGAAAAGGAGGAAATAAGTTGTAAAACTGCCCTGGCCGATTAAAAGCACACCCTATTCTTTCGTCACTGAAAACAGCCTTCAAGACACACCCACAAACACACCCACAAACACACCCACAAACACAGAATCGGATTTACTGGTTTACATTTGGGTTTTCGTTGCGCACTTCCAAGATGAAACGGACTTTCCCAGGTTCAAAATAAGCCACGAGAATGGAGGAAAAAAGCGAGAATAGTTCAGGACAGGGACGACATCATGCAAGTCAAAAGCACCCAAAACTTTAAGGACGGACAATGAGAGTGCAATAAACACAAATGTGTGATGGAGCCCTTCTATAAGAAGACAACAGTGTAAGGCTTATTACTTGAGATCTACCAGACTGATTTTGCTCATTTTTTTAAATTGAAGCTTGAGCAGTGTAGATATGCAAAACGTTTAAAGCTCAAATTTGAATAGCAATTAATTCCCTCCTCTCCAAACAGGCAGGGCAGCCCTTCCACCAGTGGGACGACAGACAGCTCTGGTTGGCCAATCAGCATGGTGTGAAGGTGGGTCCCGGGGAGGGGGAAGGAGCGTGCAAATTTCAGAGACGGGTTCACTGTGCATGTGCCACATTTGCATTATTCATGAGCCCCTTGTGTGGTGAGGGGCCAAAAAGTGGGAAAGGAGCAGGACCACTAGCGCCCATGGTGACAAGGGCTTTACACTAGTAAAACAATAGTATACCATAAGAACAATAGACACAATGATACAGCATATTTAATACAGATTTAGTTTTTCTTGTGAAGGGAGAGACCTGGCAGGGAGAGAGTGATCGAAAACCACGACCCATTTCAAGGAGTGATTTAGACTCAGAGATCTGAAATGGGCTGCAAATCTTTGCCAAGGGTGGATGCGGTTTGCATCTCCAAGCCCATCCAATTCAAGTGTTCAGCCCCTCCCTACTTACAAGGAAGAGCTGTTCAGTTCTAGAAACTGTGTTTAGTTTTGGAGCCTTCAACCAACAAAGGTCTCCATATCTAGACACCTTTGTGCTTCTGTGGGCCACTGACATGACTGAAACCTGGCCTTTAATTGGCACTTTCTTGAATTAGTTCCCTCCTGCCACTGGCATGACTGAAACTGGCCCTTTAATTAATTGTTTCCTGAATCATTTCCATACCAGCTATCAGCATGATTGAAAACAGCCCTTTAATTCCATTTTTCCCTCTTTGTAGCCAGAAAAATCCTATTATTTGCTCATTTATGCTTGTATTGATTTTCTCAGTGCATTTGCATGTTAGCATAAATGTGAAATTTGATTTTGAAAAAGAAAAAGAAAAAGGCAAAACTATATGGTAAGAACAGCAGAGCCAGAAATGCAGGACAAGCAATTTAGCAAGGTGAAGCATCGCCACGTTGTCAACAAGAACGTCATGGAATTTTTGCCCTGCCAGGTGCATCGATGTAACTTTCCCAGCCCATACTGGATCTGCTGGCACTACATTTATACTCTTGCAACAAACCAGGCCTTAAAGAACAAGTGAAGGCAATAAGAAAATAGGGCAGAAAGGGCAGTTATAAGCTAGAGTAGTTACTAAGGTTATTATTACAGACATAGACTGAGATGTATTTGGTTAAAATACGTCTCAGGTTAAAAGCTAAGAGCCTGCGTCCAGGCATTCATTCTCAGGTTGGATTTTAGCAGGCAGAAATTAAGCAGGTGCAACTTCCCCTCCCCCCCCTCCCCCAGAATGGAGTTATCAAGGAAGCTTTAAAGCTCTCCCTGTTATGCAGCAGTCGATAACAACAGTACCGGTAAGTCAATTGCAGAGCATTCGGAGGGAGGGCATGCCAGTTCACACAAAGACGCACCCACGAAAACAGCGGCACCTCCGTTATTTTACTAAAGTCACATGGAGTTATTTAAATAAAATAAATAAATAAATAAAAGCTCCACGTTTCTTTCCTCTGCTTTTTTTTTTTAAAAAAAACCTGAACAGGCTGGATGGGCTGCCTCTTGGAGAGGCTGGACCTGAAGGCATTTCCCAGCTCAAAATCACCCTCCTCAAGCTGCCTTTTCGCCCAGAAGGAAAGTCATGGGGTCCCCAATGGGAAACAGAAAAGAGAAGCAGCCTCTCCCCACCTGTCCTCCTTAAGAACATAGGAAGCAGCCTTTTTACCAGGCCCACCTGGCTCAGTGTTTGTTTGTTTGTTTGTTTATTAAAATATTTGTATCCCGCACTATATCACTGGGATCTCAAGGTGCCATCCAGATAAAATCAGAACAATGTAAACATAAATAATATACACAGCTAAAAACATATTACATCATTAACAAATTAAAACCAATGCTGCCTATCCTGAGTCCAGGCAGGGAACCTTTTGCATTCCAAGAATGGGCTCTACCCATGATGCACTGTGCCCAGCCTGTGTTAGGCTTTTAAAAAAAACCAACACTGTGGAGGAAAGGATCAGAGAACTGCATTTAATGTGTAGTTTGAGCCTCAGTATGACAGAATCTTTTCTCTGTGCCTTCCCACATCTTTTCTGCCTTCCCCAATTTCAGAATGATCCCAGGCAGCCACTAGCAGATTTCACAAATCTTTCTGTCAGTGGGCACTTTATGGAAATTGAAAACTAATTAAGGTTTATCTTGGCAGCTAATCGCATAAAATCCATTGTGTTCTCATCCCGGCTCTAGAAATAATGACTGAATGTGAGCATGAAGTGGGGAGAGCTTGATAAAGGCTGACAGTGTGCAAGGAAGCTGTACCAACTCAGAGAGCGTAGACATCAGCCTGCCCTGACAACGGATATGGCAGGAGCCTGGAAAATGGGCGTCTCCTGGAGAAGCCTTCCCCCTTGCAACATCACAGATGCAGGGATATTATTTCACCTCTCCCTGCATCAATGTCTCCCCCACCCCCTCACACGCATCTACGAAGGGCTTTATATTAACCATTTCTTACCAGAGATTAGGTACGTGTTTTCAGTGACAGGAATAACCTCTTGAATATATGAAGCAGTAATAAAAAAAGTGCATCTTTGAGCATATGCAGAGTGACTTTCCCTCTGCCAACTAACCATAGCCATCCCCACATATCTAGCATTACAAGGGATGTATATGTTAGTGGGTGCAGCTTAAGGGAAGGCAATGAGACTTAAATCTAAGTACTTCTTATTTTAGAAATTAAGCATGTGTGAATCAATAGCAAATCCCCCTTCTTGCTTTCAACAAATCCCACAGTGTGAAGGCTCCAGAAAGATGGGAACCACCTGTCATGTGCTCTGTAAAATTTCACCATCTTCCTTTACCAAACCTTCTCTTTACCAAAGCAAGAGGTTTGTAACCATGGAATGAAGTCCTCTGGTTAAAACTCAGTGTTGTTTTTCTATCAACCACCCAGAATTCTGGTTTCAGATGTCATGGAGAACAACTCAGGGTTGCCATATTCTGGATCCACAAAACCGAGAGATTTTTTTTGGGGGGGGGGGGATTTTTAAAAAAACTGAACAATATGTAAAGGTCTAGGGCAGTGATGGGCAACCTTTTGAGCTTGGTGTGTCAAACTTCGCCAAAAAACTGAGCATAACTCGGGTGGTGTGTCACTTTGAGGAAAAAACATTATTTCGCGATATTTATAGTTTAAATAACATAAATATATAATTGTTATATATAATTGTATTTAATAAACCAAAAACTAATTATTTAACTTACCTGCTTAGTGACTTCTTTGTTCATCCGTCAGTCAGTTTCTTTTGTTGGTCTTGATATTATTTAGCTTGTGTGGGGTGCCGTGAACTAAGATAAGTGAGGGGGAGGGGGAATTCTTTAACGAACCTGCCTATTAGTGACTTTTTTGTTGCTGAATTTCATTGGCTAAATCTTCAATTGAAGGTTGGTATTTTGTACATTTCAGGCCCAAGCAAGCGCTACTAACTTCATCTGTCAATCTGTTTCTTTTGTTGGTTTTGATATTATTTAACGCTGAGAATAAGGCCTCACAAAAGTATGTAGAGGGGAAATTTTGAGTAAAGCCATTGCTATATTTTTCAGGGTGCTAAAAGTGTCTGGTAGTCAGTTCCAGGCACTCCAAATTTCCTGTTCGTAGTGGCACTCCTCTTGATTCTCCAAGCGGCACCTTTCCAGATTCTCAAGCTTTGACCTCAAGTCGACAAACACCTGAGCCCAGATACTGTCTTGAAATTCTGCAAGTTGCATCTCCAAATCATCAATTTGCATCCATTGGAAACCATTTAATTCCAAACTACTGTAGACTACTACATCAGGATACTTAATTATTTTCATGGTCTGTTCTAGACTTCTAAATTGACTAAATCTATCACTAAACTGGTCAAGTAACGAGTCTAAAACATGCTGGTACTTCATATGCAAGAGTTCCATTTCATTTTGTACAGCTGCACTGGCCTTCTCAAAATACTTTGTTAGTCGAGGAAAATACTTATAAGTTTTAGTTTCTACATCTCGCTTGAAAATTTTAACTTTACTTTCAAAAGCTTTTATGTATCCAAACATAACGTCAATACTTTTGCCAAAACCTTGTAACTTTAAGTTCAGTTCATTAATATGAACAGAGAGATCTGTAAAAAACATCAGGGTGTTGACCCACTTATCATCATTAAGCTGAGGAAAGTTTCCCAGATCCTTATCGTCAAGAAATACCTTAATTTCTTCAAAGCACTCCACAAAGCGCTCAAGAACTTTGCCTCGGCTCAGCCATCTTACATTATTGTACATCAGCAGTCCACTGTAGGTGGAATCAACCTCCAGTAAAAGTGCCGAAAATTCTCGCTTGTGAAGGGGGCGAGCAGCTATTAAATTAACTATTTTTGTAACAACTGACATTAAGTCGTTTAAGTCGGTGAATCCTGCCTTGGCACATAAAGCCTCCTGATGGATAATACTAGGGGTGTGCACGGACCCCCCGGATCGGATCGGGACCCGGATCGGGACCTCCAATTTTGTCCCGGACCGGTTCGGACAAAATCGGAGGCCCCCCGGACCGGATCGAGTCCGATCCCGATCCAAAAATCGGAAATTTTTGGATCGGCCGCCATTTTTTTCCCCATAGACTTGCATTGCAATGCAAGTCTATGAGGAAAAAATGGCGGCGGGTGGGTAAGGGGGGGCCTAACTCCCTCCCCCCCCCCGGGGCCGTCCGCTGTGGACGGCCCCGGCAGGTAAACCCCCTCCCCCGCGCTCCCTACCCCCCCTGGGGCCGCCTGCTTCCATCCGCTGGCGCCCGCGGGCGCCAGCGGATAGAAGCGGACGGCTCCGGGGGGGGGGGTAAGCCCCCTTCCCCGCCACTTACCTTCTCGGCACGTCCGGCGCCGGCGGCTACTACCAGCGGGCTCCGCGGCCTACTCTCGAGTAGCGCGCCGGGTGATGACATCACCCGGCGCGCCACCCTGGAGCAGGCCGCGGAGCCTGCTGGTAGTAGTAGGCGCCGGCGCCGGACGGGAGCCGCCGGGCCGGGCAGGTAAGGGCCCCCCTCCCCCCTCCGCGCGCCCCCTCCTCCCCCCTCCCCCCTCCGCGCGCCCCCTCCTCCCCTCCACGCACCCCCTCCTTACCTTTCCGGCCCGGCGGCTCCCGTCCGGCGCCGGCGCCTACTACTTCCAGCAGGCTCCGCGGCCTGCTCTAGAGTAGTGCGCCGGGTGATGACATCACCCGGCGCGCCATCCTAGAGCAGGCCGCGGAGCCTGCTGGGAATAGTAGGCGCCGGCGCCGGACGGGAGCCGCCGGGCCGGAAAGGTAAGGGCCCCCCTCCCCCCTCCGCGCGCCCCCTCCTCCCCTCCACGCACCCCCTCCTTACCTTTCCGGCCCGGCGGCTCCCGTCCGGCGCCGGCGCCTACTACTTCCAGCAGGCTCCGCGGCCTGCTCTAGAGTAGCGCGCCGGGTGATGACATCACCCGGCGCGCCACCCTAGAGCAGGCCGCGGAGCCTGCTGGGAATAGTAGGCGCCGGCGCCGGACGGGAGCCGCCGGGCCGGAAAGGTAAGGGCCCCCCTCCCCCCTCCGCGCGCCCCCTCCTCCCCTCCACGCACCCCCTCCTTACCTTTCCGGCCCGGCGGCTCCCGTCCGGCGCCGGCGCCTACTACTTCCAGCAGGCTCCGCGGCCTGCTCTAGAGTAGCGCGCCGGGTGATGACATCACCCGGCGCGCCATCCTAGAGCAGGCCGCGGAGCCTGCTGGGAATAGTAGGCGCCGGCGCCGGACGGGAGCCGCCGGGCCGGAAAGGTAAGGGCCCCCCTCCCCCCTCCGCGCGCCCCCTCCTCCCCTCCACGCACCCCCTCCTTACCTTTCCGGCCCGGCGGCTCCCGTCCGGCGCCGGCGCCTACTACTACCAGCAGGCTCCGCGGCCTGCTCTAGAGTAGCGCGCCGGGTGATGACATCACCCGGCGCGCCACCCTAGAGCAGGCCGCGGAGCCTGCTGGGAATAGTAGGCGCCGGCGCCGGACGGGAGCCGCCGGGCCGGAAAGGTAAGGGCCCCCCTCCCCCCTCCCCCCTCCGCGCGCCCCCTCCTCCCCTCCACGCACCCCCTCCTTACCTTCCCGGCCCGGTGGCTCCCGTCCGGCGCCGGCGCCTACTACTACCAGCAGGCTCCGCGGCCTGCTCTAGAGTAGCGCGCCGGGTGATGACATCACCCGGCGCGCCACCCTAGAGCAGGCCGCGGAGCCTGCTAGTAGTAGTAGGCGCCGGCGCCGGACGGGAGCCACCGGGCCGAGAAGGTAAGTGCCCCCCTCCTCCCCCCCCCCGCTGTCCACTTTCATCGGCGGGCGCCCGCTGGCGCCCGCCAATGGAAGCGGCGGTGGGCGCCAGTGGGCGCCCGCCGATCCGCCGATCCGCCGAACCGGTTCGGAGCTTTTTCGGACCGGTTCGGATTGGATCGGCCGATCCAGCTGCGGGATCGGAAATCGGATAATTTATCCGATTTCCCACTGGACCGGACTCGGATCGTGGATCGGGTCCGATCCAGTGCACATCCCTAGATAATACAATGAAAAGGCACAATCGGATGTCCAATAGCTTCTGTAAACAATTTGACAAATCCGACTTTTCCCCCCACCATATTTGGTGCCCCATCTGTCGTCACTGACACAACTTTAGAGATATCAATGCTTAGGTCACGAAATGTTTGTATAACAACCTTACATATTTCGCTTCCTGATGTACTTGTTGGCACTGATACTAACTTTATCAACTCTTCTCTCATTGTGAGACCATCAGAATATCGACCAATAATGGCCAACTGAGCATGTGATGTGACATCAGTAGTTTCATCAAGAGAGATCGAAAAATCTTTACACTTCCTTATGTCTCTCTTTAATTGATGTTGTACGTTTGTGTTCAGTCTCATTATTCGGTCTTTTATGATATTTCTACTGAGTGGTAACTCAGATATTCTCTTAATAATTGCATCTTTATTCTGCATATCGTGAAATAGAACTGGTGCACATCTTAGGAGAGTTTCTTTAATAAATTCTCCCTCACTGAGCGCTTTTCCATGCTGAGCTATAGAGTGAGCAATGCTCAAACTTGCAGATGTTAAATTTGTAGAGCCTTTCATAAATTTAAGGATGGAATTAGATTGGCTCTTATAAAGGTGTAGCTGCCTGGAAATGTATTCCTTCCTGTCATCCTCACTTTTTTCCAAGAGCTGGGAATGATTAGTTTCAAAATGTCTATTTATATTCCACGTTCTGCTTACTACCGTTTCAGTACATAGAACGCAAAATGATCTGCCATTTTTTTCTATAAAGCCATACATCTTGGTCCATGTCTCTTGAAAGGGTCGGCCACTGCTACTACCACTTCCTTTACTTAACCTTAGTTTTTTATTTTTTGGGTTCTCCATCAGGGGGGCAGTGACAGAAGATAGAATTATAGATAGCTTGTTAGGCCTGCAGGCAATTAGGGGTTAACTAGCCTAACTAACCACAAAATGGTGCATGTAACTGTCTTTTAGGAAAGGGCAGGGGTAATAAGCAGAAATAGGGGTTAATAAGGATGCACAACAGTAATAGTGGTGAAATGGAGTCCGCACTATGGAGCAAGATGGTGTTCCTTATGTGAATTAAAATGGCTGCCGCTATTTCTAATGGCGGGAAACGGCACCCATAGCACGCCACAGGCCCTCGCCTCTCCCAGCCTCCCCCTCACTTATCTCAGTAATGATGGATTAGAAATCCATGACACCCCAGAACAGTAGATAATGGTTGCTGTGGTTAACTGTTATTTGGTTACTGGTAATGGCAGGGCCCCCAGAGATGCGTCCCCCGCTGCGTTCCGCTGCTCCCTGCTCTGCCGGCGGAAGTAAGGGCAAAGATCCCGGCTTAACCGGAAGTCCCAGAACTAGACGCTCTGTGCCGGACTTCTGTTGTTTTGGCCTACAGACCTCCGGCACAGAGTGTCTAATAGGGGAGGATGAAACATTTGCGACTAGAGTCTAACTCTAAGACTCTAGTCGCAAATGTTTCATCCTCAGGAGCAGCAAATGTTTCATCCTCGGCTACTCGATGAAGCATCCTTCTCGGCATGCGGCCGCCTCAGCGGCTGCGTGTCATCAGAAATGGCTACGCGTGTCAGTGCTGACACGTGTGTCATAGGTTCGCCATCACTGGTCTAGGGAAAGGAAGAAAACTAAGCTTTCATTATCTAACAGCGCAATCCTATGCGTGTCTACTCAGAAATAAATCCTATTGAGTTAAATAGGACTTATTCACACGTAAGTATGTATGGGATTGCAGCCTAAAGTACTTAAGCATCTGCAAATAAATAATAGGCAAAGAACAATTTAAGCAATCAAACAGAAAAAATGACACTAAATTACATTTCTCCACTAGTTTTCAAAAGCTAGAGGAGAATTCAATATGGAGACTTACCCCCACCCCAATTGCCCAAGTAGCTACCATAGAATATTAATATTAAAATATATCGTTAAATTAGGGTGACCAACTGTCAGGATTTCCCCGGATTTGTCCTGGTTTTTGTTCTCTCCTGGGTGTCAGGGGGGATTTTCTGTAATTTTCTATAATGTCCTGGAAAGACAAGCTTTCCCCTTTAAGACCACATTGGCGTGGTTGGAGGGAATGACGAGCTTTCTGGAGGTGGGTTATTTCCCTCCCACTGCTCCAATCAGGACCTTACAGGGGAAAGTATGTCATTTCTGGACATTATAGAAAAGGACCCGATTGGAGCAGTGGAGGGTGGGAATGACACACTTTCCCCTCCTCCACTCCAATTGGGGCCTTTAAAGCAGTGGGGGTGAATGACATGCTTTCCAGAGGCCCCGGAAAGCCACTTTCCCACCCCCCATCCCACTGAGGGTCCTCTTTTTTGGTTTCCCAAATGTGGTCACCCTAGTTAAATAGGGTGACCAGATAAAATCCAGGTCAGGACTCATGTAACTTTAAGCCAGTATCATTTGTATGCAATTAGTTCCTGGGTTGAAATTCCCTCTTCATCACAACTGTTAAAGTTGCAGGGGCCCTGCCTTCTTTAGTATATGGTCACTCTAGTATGGTGCCTGCACCTTTAACTGTTGTGATGAAGAGGGAATTTCACCAGGAACTAATTGCATACAAATGACACTGACTGAAATTCCCTTTTCTCTACAACTGTTAAAGTTACGTGATCCCTAACCTGGATTTTATCTGGTCACCCTATCGTTAAACCCCAAAGTAGCCATCTACTTCGTGTTCAAGTGGTGACTCTTAGCAGAATATGGACTGTTCGGTGCCACTAGCTGACAAGATCAAAATGAATTATAAATAACAACAACAATGATAATAATGTTGATTTTCTTAGACATATTTGAAAGGCAACACACACACCCTCCCCCCCACACAGCCCAAATTAAACTTAAGGCATGATCCAACCAAAATTAAGCACTTTCAAGGCTGCAAGTCCATGCATGCCTACCTGGGAGTAAGACTCATTGAACACAGTGGGACATATTTGAGAAAACAAGCATAGGGTTCCGCGATCTCATTGGTTTCAGTGGGATAATGTTAAATGCGTGCTTTTCCCTGCACATTTACCTGGAAGCAAGCCCCACTGCAGACAGTGAGACTTACTGCATGTCTACTCAGAAGTAAGTCCCAGTGAGTTCTGTGGAAATTACTTCTAATTAAACATGCATAAGTTTAAGTAGCTAAAAGTGTTTAATAGTAGCTGGATTGTGTCATTATGTGTATATTTTTTGTTTTTCTTTTTAAAATCGAAATGAAAATCTCCTTTACTGTATTTTATTCGGTTAAAATGAAAGTCTGCTTTTGTGCTTTGTTGCAAAGTAAAGTTTTTGTTGTTTCCTTTCTTTTTAAATTGAGAAATATTTTTCTACACACGTAACACAAGTGTATACAAGGAAAGCTACTTCACGTTTTTGCAAAGCACAATTTTAAATTAAATCATCAACAACTGTAAACCAGACATCTTAAATTCACTGCAATTTACTGCCAAGTAATAGATTTGAGGCTTGCAACTCAAATCCAAGGAGGTGGATTTTTTAAGGCTGTTTTTTTTTTTTTGGAGGGACGTTTATTTTCTTTCTCCCCTCCCTCCCTCCCTCCTTTCCTCTCCTTCCCCCTCATCCCCCCACTCCCTCCCTCACACACCCTACAAAACTCTCTTCCTTCCCTCATAAACAGCCCAGGGACTCTGCCCAGTGCTTACCCCAAAGCTCTGGCCACAGTGCATGGGACTCATGCAGCCTGAGGAGAGCATGTTCCAGTGCCGGCAAGCACTTCAGGAGTTCCGATCGCCCCACTAAGGGATGGGACGATAGGGGCTCCTGAAGTGTTCACCAGCATGGGATTATTCTCCCTTGCCCATGTGAGTCCAAATGGGACTCTCGGGAGCCGGGGGGGGGGGGGGCACGGGATTTTCCAGGGATAACAGAAACCTGAAAAATCCCAATTTTTCTGTGGTCCTGGGAAATTCCCAGGACCATGGAAGATGTGGCCGCCCGTCCCCAGTGCTGCCGCGCTTACGCAAGTATGGCAGCAAAATGGGAACAGAGCCACACCATGCAGCGGATAAAGGAAGCTCGCCATCCCTAGGATGGCACCCCCCAATTTTGCCGCATTTTTTTAACTTACATTTTTTGTTGGAGCGCAGGATCGCTCTTCTCCAATGTTTTACAAAAACAATGGCACTCGCAACAGCCTGACGGCCCTGGAGCAGCCTGGGCTGTTGCACTTCTCACGTACATTGAGAGCACCGATCCCGGAAATAGCTACTTCCAGGATCGCCTGCTCCCCGCCCTCTACACCCCTATGGTGTAGGAAGGGCCAGAGACTGCTCAGACTCAAATGCCTGGCTCTGAGGGGGTCCTTCCTCAGTGCCATGCATTGCCTGGCTGGAGAGTCGTTCCAGAAGACTGGCTCTCCTGCAGGAGCAGCTGCCCGTCATCCAGAGCTGCCACCTGGTCCTCTGTTTAGCCAGAGCTAAGAAGATGGGCTGCTGCTCCGAAGGAGAGGTGCCATGGGAGATCGCCTGCAGCACCGGCAATTTCCTTGGACACCTCTTCAGTCAGTGCCTGGCTTTGAGGAAGCATGACTCTCTGAACAGCTGCACTGCACGTGTTTACTTGTCTGTTTTTGCCGGCCGACACGGCTCTTCAGAGAGCCTGCCCTCACTCTGCTAGGGTGGGTAGGGTGGTTTGTGGCGGCAGTCACAGCTTTTCTCCTGCTTCTGGCACCGGGAGAGCCACCAATGCTCATTGGACAAGCTCAAATTCCATGTGGACTATAGAGTCAGGCATCTTCTGTACACTTTTGGACTGCTGGCATCTACTTGATTCATACCACACAAAAACAGATCTGAAGTTTTGCAAAATAACTGCATACTTGTTTACTTTATTTTCATATTGTATTCCAGCCCTAAAATGTGGGTTTCGTGAATGGAAATCTTTGGAATTCTTCGACAGAGAATATACAGAGTTAGGACACGAGGAATAGAAGTATCTGAGGCCTGGTAAGACACTTACAAAAGTATAAACGTATACGAAGGCACTGGAGTCATCAGAAAAGATGATGTGACCAAGGCTGAACGTTGCAGTATCTTGGGGCAGGGTGCAAATGGAGAAAGGAGAGGGCAAAGGAGGGCCGTGGAGCTTTCTTCAACAGAGTGGACAAGGGGACCACAACATCATAGAGGTGCCTTTTGAGCAAGAGCTTGTGAACATCATACAAGCCTGTGTATTTTAGACAGTAAAAAAAGGGGGGCAGTCTTGAGGGTGATGGACAGAGCTAAAATAATGGTGAGTTGACATCTAACAGTGAAAGAAGTAAATAAATAAATAAATGCTTAGATTCAAAGCCAATTAAGTTGGTATTATATCAGAGGGAAAGTGCTGGTTAAGGGCATACTAACAGCTGAACTGTAAATCACTTCTTTAAATTCATTTTCCTTTGATAGCTGAGTCTATGAATATCATTAGCTTGTAAATGCCTCTAATAAGCCTGTCTACACTAATATGCCAAAAAGAGTCTAATTAACTCCTACCCCTCCTCACCCCTCTTTGCAAAATGAGGTGGTGAGGATTTGATATGAGATCTTTCTCACTGTAGTATCGGCAAAGTGCCACTGCAGTGAAGCAGCTCATAAAAAGCTACTTTATTACAACCCTGCCTGTCAGATTTGATGGGCCATATATATATATATATATAAAGCTCACATGGGGGGCAGGGTGGGGCTTTGTGCTTTTCCAGTTTAAGTTATCAGCTCAGCCCCGCCCATGGGTACATCATGAGACCATGGCTGCAGCCCACATGACCAGCAAAGAAGCAAAACTCTCTCCTTCCTCACCAGTAAGCAGACTTTCAAGCTAAGCCACTGTTGCCAAGATAATTTTATTTTAAAAATTAATATAACTTTATGTTTAAAATATTGGGTTTATCAGGCCTTTCCAGGCCTTTCATCTGCTTATATTACCATTTTTCTCCAAAGATCCCCCCCCAAGAAATTGAGGGGTGCGGTGAGGTTCTTATGAAATGTGTTAGCTTGTTGAGTGAAAAACTTGTTAAGGCAAGGGTTAAAATATTGATTTAGCTGCTCTTTACTCCTTCAAAATTTATTATCATGTAATAAATATGTAATACGATGTATAGTATTGGGAGTAATTGCAATTTCTGTATAAATTGATCTCTATCTAATGCATGTGAGAGAAACTGATCTCTGAAAATATGCTTGCAACTTGGTGCAGCTATTGAGACCCCTGTGATGTACAGGAGTAAATTTTCACCACAATAATTATTTGCCAAACACAATTCTACAGAACAGTGGTCAGGATGCATGGGAAACTCCTCTTCCTAAGCAAGGTTACACATGTTTGCCTTGTTAACAACTTCAGGCAGTTGGTAGTTTAAGGCAACTTCATTACATACTAATCATTGAATTCCTTGAGGCTATAGCAGTGACATGGCTCACTTGCACATAACGTGAGGAGTGGGCCGCTCTGAACATGCAAAGTAAGGAATCCACATGTGAAGTTACGTTCCCCATGAAAATGAATAGGCTGCCCAGTGCTGTACTTTACACAATTGCTTCTATTATGTGGATCACTGTGAAACTTTCTCTCACTTCCCATCTCTCTCCTTTTGACAGCACTAAGGTCCATGCCAAGTCAGCCCACGTTGCACAGTAACATTGAAATACACAGTTGAGAATAACACACACAATTATGCAAACCTATGTTGAAACAAAAGCAAATTAGAATACATTTTACTAATCAAAAATACATTTTGTGTTAAAAGGTGAGGATGTTTTTGCCACAGAATTTCAGTTTCCCCAAATCTCTTTAAGAGATATATTTTCCCAAAATGTATAATTGCAGGAGAATAGTATTTACATTGCCAAAGCATCCGTCGTTTTTATTTTAATTTTAATTCCAAAATACAAAACAGTTTAGGGAAAACACACACATTTCATCTGAAAAGTGACTATTGGTAGCAGCTACCAGCAGTGTCGTGGGGGTGGGGAGAAGGCAGGTTGTTTTCAGGTGCCCATGGGCCCCATGTTGGGAATCCATTGGGGGCGCCATTGGAAATGCCCACAGGGACCACATTGGGAACCTCTGTCATGAGGGTTAGGGACAAGGATTGGGAGAGATAAACCAAGGAGTAGTTAGGATGGAAGACCTACAGGTGATGAGTCAGGCACATCCCTTGTGTGCAGAATGGAATGTATCTTAAGATACAAGTGTTCTGAGACTATGCTAGGGGACCCCTGCTATATACAGTGTAGCATTGACTCTTACCTTGTTTTGTTTGACAGCTCAAACATACAAGGCTCCAGGCAAGGCAAGCCTGTGTATTTTAGACAGTAAAAGGGGGGGGGGGCTTTTGCACACATTTCCCGGGGGGGGGGGAGGCTTCGAGCATGACTGGGGTCACAATCAAAGTGAGGATGTGGGGCTTGGCCAGAGAAAGGGGGAGCCAGTGACAGCTCCTCGCAAGTGCTGTTTGGACACAGTTGGAGAGGCTGTTTCAGTAAGAGGCAAGAGGCACTGGAAATGGCCTAGCCACTATGGTGAAGAGTGAACGTGGGCATGCTTGTGAAGAACGGCAGGGATTTCTGCTGCTTTTACCAAGTGGCTCCCTGACTGATGTCTGCTACTCATGTTGGGTGGCAGTGTCGGGTTCAGATGACACACCATCCCACCATGGGTAAAACAACCCTTAGAACAAGCCATGGGTTGTTAAGGTGGCTTGTTGCCCACACGCAAGCTACCCTGCAGGAATTGGTCTGGATTCAGACAATATGACAACCCACCATGGCTTGTCACCCATGATGGGTTGTCGTATTGTGTGAACACGATCACTGAGTGTAATCTATGTGAGATAAAACCACAGCAGGCCAAGGTTAGTTGATTTACAGGTTCTCAGGACACAGCACACTAACACTCAGATTTAGCAGCTCTCATTCAAGTGCTATTCCAGTCATTAATAACATGCACTAGTGATGGAGTCATGTTGAGGTTCTTGGGACTGTCAGTGGAGCCATCAGGTCAGAAGATTTGGCATCTGTCTGATGCTGAACAGAACCTGTCCGTATTGCACTACTAGACACGGCTATCAATCTTGTCCATCGTTTCCTACATGGGATCTATTTGGTGCAATCTATTAGGAACCTCTCCTGAGCCAGTTTTTTTGTGGTTTTAAGAGAACTTGGCTATTGGACAGTATAGAAATGCAATAAATAAATGGGAACGAAGGAATGTGTGGGAACTGCTGCACAGGTGTGTTCGTTGTACTCTTGGGCAACTTCCATTCATTGTACAGGTGAGACTCCTCTTGGTTCACACCCTATCAATAGCAAAATTGATCACATCTGCCAGCTGTATGCAAAGAATAAACAGATGTGTCTCCACAATACAAAAAGGTTAAACATAATGCATATTAGCCACATAGTGAAAAGTACATGAGCTCCTTTCTAGTCCCCCCTTTATGCAAATATGCAGGAAGCTCATTAACAAGGTGAGAGGCTGGAGCTTAATTAGAAAGGAAGAGAAGGCAGGGACAGTTTGATTTAGCCCCATCAGCAAATGGACGGGCTAATTGGCCTTTGGCAGCATCAAAGGCCTTTATTAATTGAGCACCCTGTACTCATTCATTACAATCTTTACTCCATCATTCCTTATTGTGGGCTGGAAAATGTTAATCATCCTATTCCCCATTCAGCAAAACCTACATGTCCCAAGCACTAGCCACTCCCTAACTCAGGTCTGTAGCTTTGAATGCTTGCATTTGAGAAGGGGCATTACTAATAAAAAGGGGAGAAGAACGTAAACTGCACTGGAGCAGGATCCACACTACTGCTTCAAAACGGTTTATAACAGTAGTGACAACTGTTGGGGCCCAGGACACGCTCCATAGACAGGTTTCAAAACGTTTCCAAAGTGTCGTACCCTGCTTGGTGTGGATCTGGCCCTGGTTAAAGGACATCAGTGGGTGGTGGTGGGTGGTGGTGGTGGCTTACCAGGATACTCATCTTTATCCTAGGTCTCCTCCTAGGACAGGATGTCTGACTGCATGTGAGCTTGAAGAGCTACTTCAGAATGAATGTGGGTAGCCCATGGGATGGTGATAAACAGTGTCCAGTTACCCTACCGTGTAGAAATCTGTGGGCAGGTATGATGAATATTGATATACAATTAACAGGAATGCCACTATAAGGACAGATTTAGGTGGACTGTTAGCTCTACCAATCAGGATCAACCCTGAAGTACCAGGCCAGCTAAACTCTCCCCTTTTCTGGCTGGGAGCCATCCTCTGCTTACACTCACCAGGTGCCATTGAGCGCCACCCCATCCTACCAGGCTCCACTCCGTGGTCTGCCACCCCTTCTCTCTCATCCTCTGTTCCTTGAGCCTCAAGAATCTCTGTTTTGAAAGTTGGTTTAGCAAATATCGTCTTAAAGTGAAAATATGAAAAATGTAGGCGGACCTTCTTCTTTGGTTCACGAACAGGCCATCCTTGTCAACACCATCCTTGAAAAGACAGTATGGATTCCATCCCTTTGTTATTCCTTAACGTTTGTTTTCTGCTTGTAATATCTGAGCTCAGGATAGGTTACACATTTAAAACAGGGTCCAGATATCCAAATCCTTTCTCCTTTCTATCCCCACCAAGAGGTCTTTTTGAAAAAATCTTATGCTCCTCCTCTCTTTCTTTACCCTCCTTTCTCTTTATTCCATGCATTGCCTAGGACCTGAGAATCCATTGCCTCATTATTCAGATTATTATTTTAACAAGATGTCTTGTTCTCTCTGAGGCAGCAAATGCACAGAAGGGCCCATCAATTTTCATAGAAAGCCATTAAAGTTCTTTCTCATTAGCCATAATTAAAAGGTGCTGCCTGTACTTCCAATAGATCACATTGCAAGGTAGGGTCGCTGAAAAGACACATCCTCCTTGGCACTTTGGATTATTTGCAAAGTAAGGCAACAAGACAGGTGGAGGATCAGGGGGCTTTCAGGGTGTAGAAGCAGAAGGGGAAAGTTTACTTTCTCCATACAGGAAAACATTTTTCAGACTAGCAAAAATAAAAAGTTGCGACATTTTAAATCCAGAGCATAGGCCACCCAATATCAGGGTTGCTGGATAGGTTTCTGCCCCACTTGCACAGAGAAGAAAAGAATTTATCCCCTCAATGGATATACACAAAAATATTCAGTCACAAAGTCTTAAATCCCAAATGCTATCCCCAAGTACAAAAATATATCAATTGCTATGGGTGAGTAGTTAGCGAAGTGCTCTGCAGTGTTCATAGGCTGTGTGTGTGTCCCGAGAGCTGCTGACATGACTATTTCCCATTCGGGCATGCAAATGGGGAGTGGGGGGCATGTTGCCCCTTTCCTCTGGGTGGAGTCTGAACTCCCGTCCCTTGCTTCCCAGCCCCATGCTGCAAGATGCTGGGAGATGCTGCTGCTGCTGCTGCTGCTGCTGCTACTGTTGATGAGTCTGTGGCCCCCTCTAGAAGAGGTCGGTGTGACACCTGATTCTCCGAATATGCGCATTAGCCTACATTCGAATTTATGCCTAATACCTATAGACGAGAGACGTGGAAGCAAATGACGGGCTCTATGCAATGCGCTTTAAAGTTGTTTATATGCGCAGAATCACATTGTAAATGAAGCATAGATCGAGGCTTGAACGAGGAAATGTTGACGAAAGCAAGATGAGGCGCTGTAACTTCGGAGGAAATTAAAAGTCGCTCTTAAATGCGAATTTGAAAATGCGCATTAACGAGGATAAAAATCGCCTGCATGCCTGATTTGAGCTTCGTTCATTAAGAGGTAAAACCGTTAATGCGATGTAAAGAAGGCATAAATCAATCATCTAGAGGAAGCCTATGAGTGCCCTTGTTATGTGCCCTGGCCTTATGCCTTGAGGAGCATGAGGAGGTTCAAACCCCTGCCTGGGGACTGGCAGTAGTGATCATTGCTGTCTGTGCCAATACTAGGGCAGTTGTGTAGGAGTGTGTGGAAATTGAAGTCATGTGCTGGGGGCATGTCCCTCTGTGTGCAAGCCGCATGGGGGCACCATTGGCCACACAATCCCTGAGTGGTGGGCACGGGCATGGTTTCCGGGGTGCTTGTTGGGGGCTGTTTGCCATTTTTATGGCATGTTTGTTGTTTCTACTTGTGCGTTCTTTCCTTTTTCCCTTTGTCTGAAAACGCATTGGACATGCCAGTCACCCTGCTAGATTAGTAGTGGTGTATTTCTGGTCCTGATATAATGGAAATACAGGATTGCTTTGGAGACAAATAAATTGTAACCTGCTGGCAAAAGTCTAATTGGGTTTTTTTAAATGTTAAAAGGAAACCTTGGTGGATTTCTTGTACCATTTTGTCTACCAATTCAGGCATGAGCATTGCGGGGGTGGGGAGGAATCCTGTCTCAGGTGGAGGACAGCATAAAATATTTTATGGCAAAGCAGAATTACTCCGAAGACTGATGGATTCACTCGTGAGACCCACTCACTTTTATGGAGGTCGTAAGTTATACTCTTGGTGAACTAGAGGAAACATAACAATTGCCTTCATGCAATATATTAGGCTCACCAGGGAACAGACAAAAGTTTACAGCAAACTATAACTTTAATGTTTCCAAACCACTGCATTATTTTCAGATGGATTATTAGTAACCATGGTAGGGATCTGAATACTTCCATGTGCCTGTTCCCAAGAAATATTCTGCCTACATTTAAAGGAGTCAGGCGTGCGCACCTCGGACTCAGGAGCACCTTGGATTCTTTTCCTTCCTAGCCTGCAAGCAGGGACTGGAGGAAGAGCTGCCCATTTCCTGTCCTTTGGATCAATGCTAACACAACCAAGCTGAAACTGTTACTCAGGACAATGGGAGTGACAGGTGAAGGACAGGGGCAGCATTCACCCTAAAATCATCTTTAATGTGATTCACAGATTTTTCACATACAACAGCAGAATGCACAGCAATTTCTAAACATTCCTCTGCTGAACATATAGCTAGCATGAGGCTTTGAGGCCCCAGAAGGTAGAATAAGTTTATAACTGGGAGTGAGGAGCTGAAATAGTTAGAAGAACAACTACAGCATTGGCCATTTGGAAGGCTACAGGAATTTGGGAGGGGAAATGTCTTCTGCCTCTAGAAAGTGGAGCAATGAACTACAGGTAGAGCCTCTGCTCTTATTCGTATTGGGGTTTAGCAATCAAAGGGAAAGGAGGTCATGAGGAACCAAGGAGGACTGCAAGATTTAATTGATTAATCAGCCGAATTACTCAATCAAAAACCCTCAGGCTGAATGTATGTTAAAAATAGCAAAAAAGGTGGGGACGTTGGGGTGTGGTAGGAAAGCCCCTGTGTAGGGTATGGTAGAAACGTTTCGTTCATGACTCATGGGATTGTATCTATAGGATGGGATTGTAGCATACGCTCTCTCCCTGTGACTCCTCAACATTAGCTCAACACCTTTCATTCACATTCTGCTATTTTGAATTAGGAATAGCAAGGATAGAGCATTGTGGAGACAGCAGTACACACACTGTAATCCAAAACTTTCTGAATGTTATTTTGAGATGTACAAAATGCATGCTCAAAATAACCAGGATTTCAGTGACCCAACTGAAAGCTGAGCAATACAAGAAATATGGTTGAAGTTAAAAAAAAAAAAAAAAAGCTTGCCTCTAGCACATTGCTTCCGGCAGGCACATCAAATGTGTATACATATCAGTTTGCCCACTGGGGTGTCCTTGAGTCGTGGTCTTGGGTTCCCCTTACAGCAGTTTGTGATTCTACAGAAAAAAAAGAGGATTGTGTGGTATATCTGATGTGAACATCAACTGCTCAGTCCGCATCCGTTCAATGAAGCCCTTGTTCTGCACTTGAATTATATCATTTTTGTTACATATACATTAATCTCCATGTAGAGAACAGCAGGCCTAAGTGACAGAAAGGAAATGTTTAAAAGAGGAACTGGCTTTGAGACTCTTGCCATTTCTGAAAACAGCGGTTTAGCCATCAGAGGTCCCCAGCACTTCACAAACTACAAGGAGGCAAAGGAAGTGGGAGCTGGGGGAAAAAGAGCTTTTTTAGCTGAAAATTACCAACATGCAGCTCTCTTCTGCCTTTTACTTAGAGTTCATTAGAGGTGCTGTGAATAATCATGTTTTCCCACTCCTGAAGCAATAATCACATAATTTCTGTTGTGGATAAGTGTCTGTTAAGAGGACTGCCTGTTGGGAAGAGCTTTAAGATTATCAGTGGATCCGCACACACAGAGAATGACTGGATACGCAGGATAATTCACGGTTAAGCCATTTGTGCACCTTGGGTTGTATCCAGTCAGTGCTAATCATACTTAGAGGAGATCCATTCAGATGAATGGAACTTAAGTTAGAGCAGCATTGGAAATTACCCAGTGGTCCTGCATTAAGCCTGTGCATTGGAATGGAGCGTATGCAAGGATGGTGCTATAAAGCAAATGCTCTGCATCTCATGGGCAGCTGTAGGTTTTGTGGGCCCTTGAGTACAGATGGCCATAAACACCACTATCACCTTTCCTTTCTTCTCTCCCCCCACCATCTCCATATCATGGCTCCCTTACACACTTTTCTCTCCCACCCCCCATTGGGTCTCCCTTTCACAGACACACACACCTCCCCATTGGAGCTCGGTTACAAAAAAGAGTTTACTCCCTCTACGTCGGGGCTCTCTACACTGTGTGACTGACCACTTGGTCCCTGCCCACCCCCAGCCCAAATTGGAGGTCTATTAGAGGGAGTGGATCATGAAAGAATTGTTGCTCAACTCCTTTCAAGAAACATCAACACGTCATCGCAAGGACTCTGAGCCATTTTCCATTGGGAAAGGCAAGCTCCTTTTAGCTTAGTTGGTGCTGATGAGGATAAAAAGCCAGTGAAAGAGATGTGGCTTTGCCTTTTCCAGGTGATCCTTCCAGCAGGAAATGTGACCTTGCTGTCTTGCAGAGTTCTCTGAGGCAAGGTCCTATTTCCCCTTGGCAGAGATACTCGGAGGCCACCAAGAAGAACCTCACTTGGACTTCTTGGCGCACAAGAGGGTTGCTGCTCCAGGCCCTCTAGGGGCTTGTCTTGACAAGGGGGTTGCCCCGGGGAGGATCTGCAGTGGTGGCAGGTCATCTACATGATGCAGCCACCATCACGAACCCATCCGGGGCAAATCCCCGAAGCTCCGGATTAAAAAAGTTGGGTATTTACCGCAACTTTTTTTAAATCTTGGAGTTTTGGAGCCGCGTCCGAGGCGTGTCTCAGCTGATGGCGACCCCTGATTGGTCACCCGGCCGGGACTGGGGAAGGGGGCAGGCCAGCGAGCTGAATGGCTGCTGGCCTGCCTCTGCACTTCTCTGGCATGGGGAGAATTATTATTATTTTTATTACATTTATATACCGCCCCATAGTTGAAGCTCTCTGGGCGGTTTACAAAAATCGGGCGGTTTACAAAAAGCCGGGGGAAAAGGTAAAAAGCAAAACAAACAACAAAAACCTGGGATGTGAGGAGGCGTGGACGCCTGGTGCATGGGTGCTGCGCCTCCTCCCAAGTAAAACCTGGGACCCGAGGAGGCACAGGCACCCGGTGCCTGGGCGTTCCTCCTCCTTGCAAGCAAATCCCCGTGCTTGCTCCTTCGCATGGGGATTATGCAAAGGAGTGCAAATGTGGTGCTTTGGGGGCTTATGGCCCCAAAGCACCATCGTCAAGATGAGCCCTAAGTGTTTCAAGCTAGAAAATCTTCAGTCACCCCAGAGGTTCCGCTGGTATCTTAAGAGCTTCTGGGGAAATTGCTCATTTCCGAATTTGAGACATATATAGGAAGTGGAAGGAAAGCCAGGGGACTGTCTATACATGAGGAAAGCCCCACAGTGGTGTGAATCTGCACTGCATAGGTTAGACGATGCAAACGCAGTTTCACAACCACCACAGGGCTTCCCCGCAATGCACTGATTTGAAATAGTTGGGGATTTACATGACTTTTTCAAATGGAGTGACATCAACACAGTGCTTCCACCATGTAACATCACTCCACGGCCAATCATGGATTAACCCAGGGGCGGAGCCTGGTGGAAGGCAACCCGCGATTAACCAAGCTTTAACCTTCCACCAGAAAGAGGTCAGGGGCAGCTTCAGGATCTGTTGTATATGCTGTATATACTGTATAGGAAATGGTCTATGGACTTAAATAAAGTTTGTTTGTTTGATCTGGATGGATACCCAGAAACCTCGCACTTCCTCCTTGGCGTTCTGGGAGAGGGAAATTGCAGTATTGAAGAGGGAGGCGGCACCAATCCAGCGCCATGAAGACAGTCCTCAGGTTACAAACGAGAAGTACAGACAGGTAGCACAGAAGTGCAGGAATGGTATCAGGAAGGCTAAAGCTGAGAATGAGCTGTGGTTAGCGAGGGATGCTAAAAGCAGCAACAACAAAAAAGCTTTCTTTAGGTATGTGCATAGTAAAATAGGCTGACCAGATAGCTCAGGATTTCCCAGTCCTATCCGGGAATCCAGGGGCGAACCGGCCCAACCGGGGGGCGGGGGGCAAACCGGGGTGGCGGGGGGTCACGCGGCGGTGGCAGCAAGCAAGGAGCGGCGGTAGACCCGGCGGTGCTGGTGGCGGAGGAGCCCGGGAAGCAGCCGCCCCAGCAGGTAAGTGCCCTCCCTCGCGCCTCACGCTCCTTACCCACAGGGGCGTCTGCTTCCCTCCGGTGCTCGAATCTACTGAGAAACAGGCTTCGCGGCCTGTCCCTCAGTAGTGCGCCGGGTGATGACGTCATCACCTGGTGCGATACTGAGAGACAGGCCATGAAGCCTGTTTCTCAGTAGAGCCGCTGCTGCTGCTGCGCCACCACCACCGCGCCGCCGCCGAGTCTGCCGCCGCCGGGTCCGCCGCTGCCGCGCTGCCGCCGCCGCCACCGGGTCCGCTGCCGCCCCACCGCCGCCGGGTCCGCCGCCCCGCCGCCGCCGGGTCCCCCGCCGGCTCGTAAGGCCAGCGGCCGTGTGGAAGAGGCGGGGGAGGGCCAATTACGTCACTTCTGGATCCGGCCCTCCCCTGCCTGTTCCGCGCGGCCGCTGGCCTTACGAGCCGGCGGTGGCGGTGGCGGCGGCAGCGGCGGAGGCGGAGGCAGCAGAAGAGAACACGCGGTACGGTAGGTCCGGGCTGATGTTTTTTGGGGGTTGGTGGCTTGGTGGGGGGGTTGTTTTGGGTGGGGGGGTGGCTTGGGGGGTTGTTTTGGGGGGGTGGCTTGGTGGGGGGGTTGTTTTGGGTGGCAAGGGGGGGACCGGGATTTTGGGTTCCAAAATCTGGTCACCCTATAGTAAAAGATAGAGGAAAGTCACACCAGAAACAAAATATGCAGTTCCAGGAAAAAGATATGCAGTTGCAAAACAAAATATGTGGTTAAAAATTCAAGTAATGCAAAAGTTGTATTATGTTAGCTGATGTAAAAAGTGATGGATAACAATGTCAAAAGTAAATGGAGTGACAGAGAAGTACCTGAATGTGGATGTATGCATGTATGTGTATGGGTTGCGTATGGGTTGTGTCCTATGTTTTTTTATGATGTTTTATTGCTATTTTAATAATGTGTGCCATGTTTTTAATCAGTTTTATGTATTTTATCATATTTTATACTTACTGTTGTTCCCTGCCTCGATCCAAACGGAAAGGCAGGTAAGAAATAATTTATTATTATTATTATTATTATTATTATTATTATTGGCAGGATCACCCCAGAACTGTGTGTGACCTCAGAGGAGAAGGATCCTATCACTGTCACTAGTGTTTGTGGGGGCACTGTGGCCTTTTTTTTGTCATCTGTTATCAGTTTGCTGTCCTCATTTAGCAGTTGAACCGCCATTCCTTTCCTGTGTCTTTTACTATTCATGTATCTGAAGAAAGCCTTTTTGTTGCTTTTAGCATCCCTCGCTAGCCTCAGCTGCTTCTCAGCTTTAGCCTTCCTGATACCATTCCCGCACTTCTGTGCTACCTGTCTGAACGCTTCTTTTGTATCCAGGGGGATGTTTTCACTGCACCGGATTGGCGCCGTCTCCCTCTTCAATGCCACGCTTTCCCTCTCCCAGGACGCTGAGAAGGAAGCACACTCTGTATCAGGGCTCTAATGACAAGTCAGGAAGGGGGGGGGGGGCTGCTCAGTTCGAGTCACATTCCATGACATTTAGTAATGTAGACAGAGTGGCAGAAAATCCAAGTAATTTGACAGCACCAGTGCAGAAGGGTGTTATATTCACGTTTCACACAAGAAGCATCTTGAATGCCCAAGCAAACTAAGACTAAGAGGGGGGAAAGCCAGATGCACAAACACAGGGCAGCAGTCTTAGGGATGTCATATTGGACATTATCTAGGATCACCACCTTATCATATAACTTGCAGGAAAGGGTTCACCTTGTTCTAGAATGATTTCGTTCATCTTGGAAAGAGTCTCTGCAGAATCGCAGTGGCTTCTGTGTGGGGTGTCTTTGGTAGGGGGAGGGGAAATGGTCATGTTTGACCAGGATTTGGGGTGCTAGAAGAGACTGAACTACTCACTTCTCTGTCACCCTGCCACCTCATTGGCCCCATTCTATCTGTCACCCTATCACCCCTTTTGCCATCACCACTCTGTGACCTGGTTCATGTGATTATTTTAAAAACTCGGTTTGTGGCATGTGCCAGGATCTTGTCCATAACCCAGCCTCCACTTGTAGGTTATTGTGTTGTCCAAAGCCAGTGAAGGTGGACTGTTGGCATAGTTAACAAACCACCACCAACCCTAAAACAGCCAATGGGTTCTAGGTGGTTTATTAAACATGCTAAAACCAACCCACCTGGCAAGTGCCACAAGCCATGGTGTGTGTGTGTGTGTTTGCCTCTCTCTCCCCTATCATCCATTTCTCTTTGTTTT
This sequence comes from Anniella stebbinsi, assembly GCA_029215795.1. NCBI lineage: Eukaryota > Metazoa > Chordata > Lepidosauria > Squamata > Anniellidae > Anniella > Anniella stebbinsi. The sequence continues at coordinate 125,528,062 of JARDYH010000004.1, read as the reverse complement.
AAGTACTGCACATTTTGGGTACAAGCCACCAGGAAGTTCAATGTGCAAGCCACAATGAAACAAATGAGAGCTGGTAATCTTGAACAGGGCTCATTTCTTTCAGTGGGGCTTGCACAGAAGAACTTCTGAGTTGGTTGTGCCCTCTGAAACTTGGGTATAATATCAAAGTCTTCAGAAATTTTGCTGAGCTGTGCTGGGTAGCTGGCTTTGGCTGTCACACCGATGAGCATGTCTGTTTTCATGCGGTGCACGCAGATTCCTTCATGCATAGTGACCTTTCAAACCTGTTCCCTTTTAGAATCGCTGAGTGATTATTTGCATTCCAAATGATCAGCATTCAGGTTATGACATCCTCTCTTCTCTATCTATGGGCAAATTGCCACAGAAGTTGTCAAAGAAAGGGGATACCGAATCAGGGGAATCCAGCTAGCCTGTTCTTTTCCCTCTTGCCATCCAGGATGACTAACTATCAGGCCCTGCAAAAGCTGTCTCAGCAAAACCCTGCCTTTTGGAGCTCGGTATGTGTCAGGCATATAATCTTGCCTAATGATCTGGTGTCAAACTTGGACCCAGAACTGATCCATATCAAGGCAATGCAACTGAAGTCCAATGACACAGTTTGTCTGGTGTGGAATTATCTGACAGGATATGCCTTCTTCTACTGTCTCAGAAAGCCAGCTAGTGAGACATCTCCAGCTGCTCATGAGTGGGTATTGGGTGTGGCTTCCAAATCTTATGCAAACAGTTTGCCCTTCTTTACATTTCTTTTTCTCTTGATCAATGTGATGCAAGGCAGAGATCAAGTCACAACTGCTGAGTAAAGGGTAGGCCACCAGCAAAGAGAGCTAGTGTAGTATTGTTGCACTTGTGAGGACAAACATTATAGGAAGTCTCCCTTTTCATTCATGAACTTACTGGGTGACCCTAGGCAAGCTACCTCAGCTTCCCCATTTGTAAAATGAGGTTAAAAACAGCAGCCTACCTTACTGGGTCATTGATAAGATTGAGATAATTATATGAAAGATTCTGACCACATAGGAAAATGCCATAAAAATGCCAAGATTGCACTCTCATGCATACTGAATTCAGATTAGCTTCCATACTGAACTGACTGGGATGTACTTTTGTGCACATAGTCATATGGGCTAGTTCATAATGCCACATTTCTCAACTCATGTAGGTTCACATTGGTTCAATTCGGACGACACAATAAACAACTGGTGCGGGGGAAACAATCGTCAGATGTTTTAACTATTGTGTCATCCGAATGCTGCCATAGTCAACTCAGCGCTGATCCTAATCCACACCACAGTTGATTATTTATTACCATGTTGTGTGGGGAGTACCCCTAGTTGAACAACTGTAAAGTTGATTATTACCCCACCATTGACTATCGTGTCGTCTGAATTGAGCCATTGTGTGACAAAAGGCAACCATTTCTGTGATTGCAGCTGCTGGGAAAATTTCAGCCACAGTCAAGGAAATAGCTGCTAGCTTCTTGCATATGTGGCACAATTCACACTAGTCTTTCTCCATACTTATGTGTCCCCCCGTACAAAACTATACAAAAGAATTTGGCAATGTGAACCAATCTCTAGTTGTTGTCCCCTTGTATAATCTCTGTGGAAATATTGTTACATGTTTGCACCCCAGATCTCCAAGCAATGAGGACTCCAAGGATGCAAGTGGTACATAGAGTTTTGGTTTCTTCTGAATGAGGTAACTGGAAACCTATTGGCATTTCACAATATTTAGTTTATTTGCAAATATGCAGATTGAGCATAGATGGGAGATTCAAAGCTTAAACCAGTCCAAGAGACACTGCTTTCCCATCATATTGCCTGGGCCATGGGATTCTTGCAGACAACAACTCAATTTTCTGTGACCAGGTTCACACAATCACAGAGGGGAAATAAGGCACAGTGGCTAATTTCCCCTCCCTGCCCATGCCAGTTGTGAGCTGCCTAATTAGCATAATTACCCTCCTTGGACACTGGTTGTTGTGACATCTGAATATGGTGAAGGTGGCTGGCTGATGTGATTTGCAAACCACCCTGAAACCCATGGTTGTTCTCACCAGGTTCAAACGTCACAACAACCTGCACCCAGCAAGAGTAATAGGCTTATTTTCCCTCTGTGATTGTACAAACCCTATGTATCTCTTCCAGTCTCACTCAAAAAAAAAAACACTGCCCTCACCTTTGGCTTCCTGTTTATGTACAGACCTGTGCATTAGCACATTCCACAGCTGGAAGGGGAGAAGGTAAACCACAGTCATCCAAAATGCCAGGGATGGAGGGCCATTAGGCCAATCTCCAGAACAAAAGGAACAAAAGGAAAGTACTGGGCATTTTGCCAGAACTATTAGCAAGTCCAAAGCTCTGACCAGGTATACCTCAGGGAGCCTACACTGATAGAAAATGGGTTCACAGAAATCTTAAGAGTCAAGAAGCACTAGACTTGTTTTGCAGAATCACCCCAGCCCATCATGGCTTAATAGCCACAGAGGATTGCAGGGCAAGGTTGGCAATCAAAGTCCCTGCCACCATGGCTGCTAATTGCAAGCGAATCCAGCGAGGGTGAGTTTTGGGCTGGTTGATAAGTCACCCAGAACCCCTGGGCTGCTGCAAGGTTATGTGTGGCTTGTCAGCCACCCCAACAACTTGCCCTCACTGTGTTTGCATGTAACAAGGAGCTATGACACCCCCCCCCCCAATATGCCCTGATTAGTCAAAATAGTGACCACCCAAGTTGGCTTCTTGTCAAGTGCAAACCTGGCCACTGAGTTGGAACGTGAAGACATCCACACCATTTCCCCCGAAATGTACAATATTTGTATCAGCAGAAGTCCCTCTGTGAGAAAGCTACAGGCATGTGAACTACTGCCGAGCCAATATTTAAAAAATAAATGTTCTCCAGGTTCAGTTTATGCCTTCAATTAGTGGATGTGGTATAATTTTAATGCTGTTTGGGATAGACACTTTTCTCACTGTTTTCTTCACCTTTTTTGCTGCTTCAGCAGCCTCAAGTGAGCCAGTCTTCAGGGAGATGGACTAGGTACTTTGTGTGATGATGGTATCACACATGCAGCACTACCATGTCAGCGATGTTGCAAACCAGATTTAGCTATGCACTGGTGTCACCAAGAGCAGGTGAAGCCTATTACAGTTAGGAGAACTGTACACATACGTCATATTGACAATAATTGACCAATGAGGGATTAATGAAAAAGAGTGGAATAGAAATAAAAAGAAGGAGGGGAAGCCAGTCTGAAACACCAGTGGTAAGCCCAGCTAAACATTTCAATATGGCCCCTCAAATTTAAAGTTGGATGTTCTCACTTAAGTACTTTCAGTTCAGCCTCTGCTGGGACCCTCTAACCTTAATATCACTTATTTCAGCCCTCTCTCTGTTAGGAACATACAAGGAGCCATGTTGGATCAGACCAAGGGTCCATCTAGTCTAGCATTCTGTTCACACAATAGCCAACCAGCTGCCCATGGGAAACCCACAAACAGGACATGAGTGCAACAGCACACACATCCAGCAACTGGTATACATAGGCAAGCTGCCTCAGATACTGGAGGGAGCATAGAGCCATCAGGACTAGTAGCTACTGATAACCTTCTCCTACATGAAGTTGTCCAGTCACCTTTTAAAGCCACCCAATTTGGAGGCCATCACTACATTTTGTGGAAGTGAATTCCATAGTTTAACTATGTGCTGTGTGAAGAAGTACTTCCTTTTATCCGTCCTGAATCTCCCACTAATCAACTTCATGGGATGAATCTGGGTTCAAGTATTATGAGAGAGTTGGGTGCAACTGGTGAAGATACCATGTTGAGAGGGATTCTCAGTGGCTGATTCCCAGCTTACAACCTCCCTCCCCTGGATGGCTGCTGAGCCTGACCCTTTCCCAGAAGCAACACAAGATACAATGTAAATAATACAATATGCAGGCAGTGACCTACCAACTTGGGATTGTTTGAGCACATGTTAAGTTATTTCATTGTTTTCTCATGAATATGGTAGGAAATGAATTCAAAACAGTACTAATGGCAGACAAAAGTATAGGCAAGAAAGTACTGTAGTGAAATCTAAGTCAATGTTGAGGCAGCAAAGATGAGCCTGACATTGTGATCTTGTCTCATACTTGGGGCATTCACATTGGAGAGGGCATACTCATTTAAACTGAGTGCTTTGTCATCTCCATCAGCTTGCTGTGGAATCCCCTGCCCCTGAAGGGCCCTTGCTGCTGTCAGCTTCATCCACTCACATTCAGGTGTTGGCAGTTTCCATTGTGTCAGGACAGAGAAGAGAGCGACATAATTGCTCATGAGATGCCAATATGTGGCTCAGAGCTGCTTAGAGCTGCAAGTGAAGGGCCCCTGAAGAAAACACCAGCACAAGCGTCAGCCAGAACTTCATTTCGAGCCCTCACCTTTTTTTGTGGAAGTTTGCAGTGTTTGCCAAATGATCAAGTTTCAACCAAGAAATAAAAATGTGCCAAGCATCAGTTCCATAAAAAGCCAACAGTGCTGTCTTGGAGTCTGCCACCAAAGTTCCTTCTTCCAGCAAAACTGCAAAACTTAGACCTTGGTGTCTTCACTGGCTGCACTGCATCTCCCAACAGTTTCTTCAGGACCCGCCCAGACTTGGGGGACATGTCCTCGTTCAATAGCCACCAGCTATCATAAAATCATAGAACAGTAGAGTTGGAAGGGGCCTATAAGGCCATTGAGTCCAACCCCTTGCTCAATGCAGGAATCCATCTTTAAGCATACCTGACAGATGGCTGTCCAGCTGCCTCTTGAAGGCCTCTAGTGTGGGAGAGCCCACGACCTCCCTAGGTCATTGGTTCCATTGTCAAACTGCCCTAACAGTCAGGAAGCTTTTCCTGATGTCCAGCTGGAATCTGGCTTCCTGTAACTTGAGCCCATTATTCCGCGTCCTGCACTCTGGGTTGATCGGTCCACAGCATTCCCACAGTCCACAAGGGAGGTTACCTGATCAATGAGAGCAGATTAAACTGGCAAGATTTGTCCTTGACAAATTCATGTTGGCTTCTAGTCATCACTGCATAGTTTTCAAGATGCTGACAGACTGACTTCTTTATAACCTGCTCCAAAATTTTCCCAGGGATGGATGCCAGACTGACTGGTCTGTTGTTCCCAGGTTCCTCTTTTCCCCATTTTTGAAGATAAGGTAGAACAAGCACCTCAGCAACCTGCTTCCACTGGATCTAGCATGGACCCCATGAAAAAACAAGACATTGAGATAGCTCACAAAAATGAGGTAGAAGACTTTAGGGTAGGATATACATGGGAAGAACAACTAAAACCAACTAAAAGCATACATAGCATAAAACCCAGTAAATTGGTAATACAAGAAAAAGCCTTAACTCTAACTACTTACTCTTAAGTAGAACCTTGCCATCGCCCCACCACCACCACAGCTCTCTCTGCCCATCCTCTTAGCCAAAAACCAGGTCCCTGCTAAGGAGGAGAGGTCCTGGCTATATACTCTTTTCCCGCTTCTTCCTTGGCTCCCCCCCCCTCCTTTCTTGGCATCGACCTGGCACCTCAGCTTCCCTCTTCCCTCTGGCCACTTGAGATGGTTTATGAATAGTTAATAATTTTGCCACTATCAATGAGTAGTTAATCAATGACTTAATAATTTTTGAAAAGCCCCCATTGTGTCAGAGAATAGGTCTACTGTTTCTGATAGATATGGTGACTGAGATATGGTGACAAGACTTGGGCACACTAGAGCATTGTTTTGTTCCTGGACTTCGCTTTTTCATTCAGCTCTTTCCCAGTGAAAATTGTATCAGCATAACCAACATGTTGGAAATAGGATCACAAGTAGAGATCAGGAGATTTCCTTTCTTCATTCCTTCATTGTTTTGTGGGATTGCCCTGCTCTGCATTCCACTCCCCTCTATTCCATTCCAACTAAGGTAATTTCCAAAATTAATGGGAAAGACTGTGGAGCTGCTGGCAATAAGGCTGGATAGACCAATGATCTGACTCAGCATAAACTAGCTTTCTATGTTAAGGTAATAATTTCTATATTTACAATGGAGACATGGATGAGAATATCCCCAAATACAATCATTAACAAATATCAACTCCATTGTGGGCAATATCTCCTACACTGAAATGGGAGCCCCCCCAGCCAAAACCACACTTTTAATTTCTGCGCCTAGTCGGAGCCTTCAACCAGGGGGTACATCTTGATGAGCAGTTTGCCCTGGGGTGGATTTGGACTGGCGGCAGGTCATCTACATGACGCAGCCGCCATTGTGAAGCCATCCAGGGGCAAACCCCCAAAGCTCTGTGTTAAAAAAGTCAGGCACTTACCCCTACTTTTTTTGCTTGCAGCAAGGTGAGGACGGCATCTGCCATCTGCTGCCCTTGCTCCGGAGCTGCTGCGGAGGTGTGCCACAGTCAATGGGACCCCTGATTGGTTGCCATAGGCTGGACAGGAAAGGGGGTGGACCAGTGAGCTGAACAGTCGCTGGACCACCTCTGTGCCTCTGTGCACGATTGTGCAAAATAAATAAATAAAAAGGGAGTGGATGTTTGGAGCGGAGCAACCCGTTCCTTCCGCCCCCCCCCCCCCATTGCTGATTTTTTCTCTCTCCATTTATCTGTAAATGCAAATCTTTGCAATTACAGATTTAAAAAAAAAAACCCAAAAAGGCTGCCCCCTAGCGCCCAGGGAATTAAGCCAAACCCCGCCCCCCAAAACCCACCTTGAATGACACACACAGGCTCGGTGGATTGGCTCAGCAGCCTCCTGTACCCCACAGTCTGCAATTGCACTCCTTCCCATGCAGATAACCGGACGGAGCACCAGTGCAGGAGCGCAGGCCTCGTATCACTGCTGGGGCGAAGACGTGATGCTGTCAAGACAAAGCCAGGGTTTCCTTTCTTTCTTCCATTTCTTCCTGGAAATGTAGTCAGAGTTTATTCAGTTAGAGATGCCAAACAGCAGTCAGTTTAATCAAGTTCAGTTCCAATAACGATTGCAAAATTGATAATCATATTAATCTGAGGCCAATTAATGAGCGCAGCTTGGAAGAATGGTGAGAAGAGTTGCCTGAGGCAAGTGTTTCTATTTCATGGGTACAGGTCCAGTATTGTCTCCGCAGGCTGATTCACCTGGTCTCTGTGCATTCACTGGACGTGTGGAATGGGAACAGTATCTGCCCCATCTCTGATGTCCATGTGCTCAGCAGAAAATCTAAATAAAGACTAGACATAATCAGGGTCCTGCCTTTTGTGGCAAAGCGTTTGCACATGTAGGACTTGTATGCACGTAAGTCCCTTCACACCTTTGGCTGAATGTATGGAAGTCCAGAGCAGCACAGTGGGTGTAATCTGACTCCCCACCCCCATAATAGTGTTTTGAATGTGTAAATACAGGCTATGTATTCAACCAGTCGCTGCTGTATAGGTAACTGGTACAATTGTAAATCTGAAGGATTGCCTTCTGCATGAGCCTTGCCATACATTCAGATTATTGATGGAGGGTCTTTTCTGCATTTGCCATTTATACTGTATTTTAAATTATACTTTTATACTGTCATTGTTTTATATTTTGAATGGTTTTTATGATTTTAATTTCTGTAAACCGCCCAGAGAGTTTTGGCTATTGGACGGTATAAAAATGCAGTAAATAAATAAATTGATTTATTATTTATCCCACCTTTTTTTCTCTTGCAAGGAACCCAAGGTAGCTTACACAATCCTCCTCCTCTCCATTTTATCCTCAGTGAAGTTAGACTAAGAGTCAGCGACTGGTTACCCAGTGAGCTTCATGGCTAAGTGTGGACTACAACTGAGATTTCCCGAGTCCCAGTCTAACACGCTAACCACTACACTACCCTGGCTTTCACATTTGTCACACATTTGGTTGGTGAGTATGCAGGTGAGGATCCCTTTCCTGAAGTAGTGCTCAGACTTTGGAGCTCCCTATCTGGAAGATCTGTTTTGACCCCCTTCCTGATGGTGTTTCATTATGAAAACTATTATTTCAACAAGTTTTGGAGTTCAGTTGATTTATATTGTTTATATGTAATCACTCAATGTTTATCTGTTATGCTGCTGTATTAGTTTATTTTTATGCATGATGATGTTTATATTGTTCTGCAGTGGAAAGATACAAGTCAATGACACCCCTGTGTTTTATAAAAAAATCTCATGGCATTATATTTTATTTTGAAATACAGGCAACAAAAAAGTTCACATGTAAACATATAACAAGCTCACTATTATAATCCTTATATGCTTGTTTGAAAACTAGAGCAAATTACCCTAAGAAGAAGCTCACTATCTAATCAAATAATGGATGTGTGTGTGTAATATATATACCATGGTCAGAAAAAAGATATAGGCATCTGCTTTTCATTGGAATGTAATCAGAAGTTTGAAAGGAACAAACAGGAACCAAGGTGACATGACATCTTCTTTAAAATTAGGGTTCTTTTGCGGTCGGAGGGTGTAAATGAAGAGTCAGACACGTGAAATGGGTTTAAATAAGGGCCACATTTATTGAAAGATCTGCAAAGGGGGTTCCTAAGGGGCATCCAGTATAGGCCTATCCACAGGCCCTCTTTTCCCCTGTTCGGGCGAGCCATTCTTGCCTGTGAGTAGGTGGAATAACTCCACCTCTCCACGTGCTGCCCCTTTCGGGGAGGGAGACCTTCCTGTGTCGCCTCCCCCCAGGCCACAAGGCTCTGGGTAGGTGAGAAGGGTCGGTCTCAAAGGTAACCCTTATCTCCCAAGCCAGGCTCAAGCCAGGCTCAAAGCTGGAAGCCTCAGGAATTACCAGTCACCTGAACAGTGCCTGTGAATGCTCACCAATTCTCCATACCTCTCTGGATGCCCCTTCCTATCCGCCACTGGGAGCATCAAGCCACTTGCTTAGTCACTCACGCCCCATCTAACTACTAATACTTCCCGTAGGCCCCTCTGCAGATCACACAAAAATAAATCATTCCCTTGGTCCGACAAATGGACCCCATCCTGCCTATACAGCTCCCTCCGAGAAAGTGTAATATCCGGATGCTGGATATGACTGACAAAGAAATTAGGTGCCTGCACTTAAAAAAAAAAAGTGGGGGGAGCTACCTCCCGTTTTGCCTCTCCTGTTGCTGCCGCTGCTCCTGCCTAAGTGGCAAGAGAAGAGACTGAGGTCCCTTCTACAAGGATTCGCTTTTGCGCCTGGTTAGGCGATTATGCGCATAATCGCTGAAGCGCATTTACGCCTAATACCTCTGCACGAGAGGCGGTGACAGGCGGCGAAGCGCATTAACGGATGACCAAAATGCGCTTTACAAGTAGTTAATGCGCATAAGCGCTTGTTCACATAGTCAAAATGCGCTTTAACGGCCGGAGCAAAATAAAACTCGCTGTTTAACGCGCATTCGATAATGTGCATAATCGGAGAGATAACGCGCCTCTACGCCCGATTTGCGCTCTGTTCTTGTAGAGGTAATTTTTTTAAAGCGCCTTGAAAGAGCTTTAAACCTCTCTTGTAGAGGCAGCCTGTAAGGGAAAGGACAGGGAAGGAGGAAGTGTGCAGCAGCAGGGATAGTTGTGTGGGTGGTCGGGGAAGGCAGTTGAGAGAGACAGAGAACCTCAAAATCCAAGCCAGAAGGGAATTTGGGAGCTTATATAGCTCACCTATAATAACCCCCCACCCCCAGATTGTTTCTGGGCCTGGCTCTGGAGAACTTTCCTGGCACTTCTATTCCAAAGCAGCATTGCCCCTAAATACCAGTTCCCCAGGAGCAACAGTGAGAGATGGCCACAGCCTTTATGCTTCTCTGGTTGACTACTGTGTGAAGCATGATGATGGGCCTTTGGTCTGGGCTCGCAGGGATCTTCTTATGTCTTTGTGGTTATCCAGATTTTTGTATAGTAAAACTAGCATTAGGTTCAAATTCCAAGAACTTCTACAGTTAGCCTGCTAGGCGTGTGCAGAAAACAGCGCTCATGGTGGTGGCGTGTTGGGCGATGAGTGGAAAGCCAGTGCACAACTTCCTGAGGCTCTCACATACCCAGTGATTGTCTGAAGTGGCGCTTACGTGGCAGAGGAGTTTCACAGCATTGCTGGCATTTATAATCCTGAAACACATGGGTGTTGTTCTTCCTGCAACCTACTGTAGAAAGAACATAAAGTCAATGTGGTAGGGTGACCAGATGAAATCCAGGTCAGGGCTCATGTAACTTTAAGAGTTGTAGAGAAAAGGGAATTTCAGCCTGTGTCATTTGTATGCAATTAGTTCCTGGTGAAATTCCCTCTTCATCACAACAGTTAAAGTTGTATGCACTATACTAGAGTGACCATATACAAAAGAAGGCAGGGCCCCTGCACCTTTAACTGTTGTGATGAAGAGGGAATTTCACCAGGAACTAATTGCATACAAAGACTCTGGCTGAAATTCCCTTTTCTCTACAATTGTTAAAGTTACATGAGCCCTGACCTGGATTTTATCTGGTCACCCTACAATGTGGGAGCCCCAATCAAAAATTTGTGAATACTTTCAGGTCTCCCTTTTCCTGAGGGGGACTGAACCTGTAGTCTATCGATCATGACAATTGTGTTACAGTTGTATTAGAATACAAATTTTGGAATACAATATTTAAAATCAGATTGTACTTAACACACATTACTTTGTTTTGCACATTTTAGAATGCTGTGCTCATTATCTATCACAGTGACTGGGAAAAGGGGGTTGGGAGTTGGATTCAGAAAAATGTGGTTGGGGAAGGAATACCAAAGGTGCTGGAATTGACACCAAATAGATGCAGTTTCTCTGGAATCATAGCCCACAGTTAACCTACAATTAGCAGTTTGGAATGCACCTGGCACACACCGTGGCAAATTGTGTGTTAATTAACTCATGATTTGCAACTGTTACATGTGAACTGCCCCAGTGAGTGGAATGTCATGGGTATAGTCATTGCATCCCGTGTAGGTTAAAAACTGAATTCTGCAGTGGAGACTATATTCTGCAGTTGCTGATGCTCAGAGGGCATGATAATCACCTCCTTCAATGCTCAACTCTAAAAGCTCCAAATAAATACTCATCCACTTTGCCATCTCCAGCTCTTTGCAGTATATTCTCTCTCTCTCTCTCTCTCTCTCTCTCTCTCTCTCTCTCTCACTCACTCTCACACACCCAGGACTTGGTGCCAGCAGCTGCTGTTTTCCTTTTTATTTCCCCCCTTCTGCCTGCAGACGAGCTCAAACCCCACCTGAGACCTAACATTTGTCTGTTTGGAGAATAGATGATTATTTATTAGAATTAAACAGCTGGGAGCGCAGTGATATTTAGACGAACATTAGAAGGGCTGCAGAAGGAGGAGATAATTCCTGCAGCAGCTTAGAAAAGCTGGCTGAGCTCAGTTCCCACTGGGGTTTCACAGGTCTCCTGTGAGTGGCTGATACAGTTAATTTCGTGCTGGAGCTGCAGGCTGGGCCACACTGATATTGCCATGTTATTTAGAATCGAAAGGTCAAGCTGGAAATTGAATAATCATTGACAAGGAATCCATCAGGGATGCTAAGAGCATAGTGAGCAGCTGCTCAGACCATGTCGAAGGCTGATGGGGGAGACGGGCTGCAGAATGTGGAGGCTTGGGCAGTAATTGGCTCCATTGGCCAAAGCTGTGAGCTTTTTTATATGTTCAGCGAGAGCAGTGGAGGACTTACCTGGCAGCCCCCTTGATTCCTGCCAGTTTCCTTATGCCCTAGGCACATCACTGCCCACTCCAAACCATAAGCCCCCTATGACTTTGGCTCATGTCCCATTATAAAGGGTAAGGAGCAGGGTGCTCTAAGGGCCTTGATTCCATCCATTCCTGTCTATGCCTCCTTAGGGATGCCCAACTTCTCATACTTGGGACACTGGTGGACCAAATATGACAGGGCTGTCATAGTGAGTAGAATGTAGATCTACAGATGTTTGAATTTCAACTCTCAACATGCTGACCATTGGCCATGCTGGCAGGGGCTTCTGGAAGTTGGAGTCCAAAACATCTGAATACCTACCTTCTGCCCACCTGTGATCTCTGCCACCTCATCGTGTGTATTTAAGTATGTGGGTGCATAGGTATGTGGGTTACACACACACACACTTCTGTTGAACAGTCTTCCGTTTTGTCACATTTCCCCTTCCTTTCCGTGGCGAACACTGATCTTTTAGCCATGGTTCAGTGTATAGCTACCAACTGTTGTGATGAAGAGGAGGGAATTTCACCAGGTGCTGCATGCATACAAATGACACCTGCTGAAATTCCCTTTTTTAAATTTTTTTTATTTTCAACATAAAATACAACATAATCAGAACATAAAATACTAACAAAACCTTAACAACCCCCCCCGTGCTCCCCTAACCCAATGAGACCTTCTTTTATTAATTTATATTATACATTTTTCCAAAATTGTAAAGAATCTTTTAAAGGTGTACAACCTTTCCCCTTTATTAATACAAATTCCAAAAATGGCCACCATATACTTTCAAAATCATTCTTCTTGGATAATCCCCTCTTTGCTTTTAAATTGCATGTTAATTTATCATTAAGTGCAATATCCCATATTTCTTTATACCATTCTTCTATTGTATAATTCCCTTGTATTTTCCAATTCTTAGCTATCATTAATCTAGCGGGTGTCAGAAGGTTGTTAATCAAATCCCTCATATTTGGATTCCCGATTCCTTTATCCCATATTAAAAGTAAAGCCAATTTTGGACTTGGTTCCATAATGCTCCCTGAAATTCCCTTTTCTACGCAACTGTTAAAGATACAGGAGTCCTGTCCTCCTTTCCATAGGGTCACCCTATGAATGGCTTTGGATACTATTCACATTGATTTGGGTGGATGGGGGCACAATTTGCTCCTCTGATTCAGGCAGAAAATGTCTTGGGCCATCTGTCCCTCAACTGCTGTCTCCCATCTGAGAATCAGAGATAAAAATGGGTCTCTCTCTCTCTCTCTCTCTCTCTCTCTCTCTCTCTCTCTCTCTTCCTCCCTCCCCTGCCCTGGCTGTGAAGGAAACAACTACCAGTCCAGCATGCTGTCCTCCAAGAAACATGGCTGTCTCTGAGGCTGCTCAGCCGCAGAAGCCGTCACTTCGCCCACCCACAAGGTCTCTAGCTCCGATTGGAGCAGCAGCCAATTCAACAGTCTCGATCCTCCGGGAGATGCCCCTTAGGAACACCCAGTACTCAATCATTTTGGGAGAGGGAGGCAGTTTGAGGGTGCGTAAACCCTCTGGGAAGGCTTCTGCGAGCAAGCGAGTGCATGCACAGTTCTCAACATGAAGCTGATGGCCAGGAGTTCCTTCCTTGTCTTCCTGGTCTGCAGCTTGTAGTGATAGCAAGAGCCACAGCTGGTGCAATATTGCCACCCTGCAGTTTGCAAGTAAAGCAGGGGGTGGGAGGAGAGATGAGTAATTAGTGGTTTATAAATGTACAGATTGTGTGTATGTTGTATGTTTGTGTTGTTTTAATTTTTGTATATTGTTTTTAATTGTTTTTAATCCTATGTAAACCGCCCAGAGAGCTTCGGCTATGGGGCGGTATACAAATGTAATAAATAAATAAATAAATAAATAAATAAAATAAATAAATTATAGCCCCCCCTCCCCCTCTGATTCCCGCTGCCCCTTGTTGCAGTCTCCAGATGTGGAGACTGGGTGGCTGAGTTTGGACGACACTTTAGACAACAGAGGGGGGGGGGGAAGAGGCAACCGTCAGTTGTGTTGCTTATTGTGTCGGGTGTCGGGTGACACACAACGCACACACAACTGATGGTATGTTATTAAGCAACAGGGGGAAACAATGGGCTGCTCCGCTGTTTATCGGAGCCCCGTTGCTTATTATGAGGCTGCACGATGGGGGGAGGGGCAACGTACTGTGTGTCGGGCACTGCAAAAACAATGTACCGTCCGTTGCCTCTCTCCCCCCCCCCCCCGTTGCCTAAAGTGTCTTCCGAACTCAGCCGCAAGTTCCAGGGCTGTGTGGTTGTATTTGTTCTGCACCAATGTCCCAATTGCCTTTTCCTCCAGCTGTTGTAGCACTCGGAGCTCAAATTGCACCCAATTGTAGGGTGGAGAGGAGGATAGGTAGCCAGACTATTTGAACACTCAGGCTAGAACCATCACTTTTACACTCTGCCTCACCGCCCCAGGGCTCTTAAGGCTTCAGATCCCTCTCCAGGTCCCCCGGAGAGGGTGACTGTGATTCTTTGGCTTAGCAGAGTCTGCAGAAAGGCAGGCTGGATTTATGCAGTGACTTCTGCCGCTTTATTGGGACAGATACTGAGGTTAAAGGAAGCTGAGCTGCCTGAGATCTTTGTTATCCTCAGAATAGCCTCTTTTCCTGTGTCAAGATCAGATCAACCACCCACATGCCGCACACCTGAACTGTCCACAAGGCTGCTATTCTGGGTTAAAATATTCAGGTATGCTGATTGCGTAATGTGTGCTTGAAGCTTCTGTTTGACTCTGTACCTTGGCACCCTGAGTTCTGAAAGCACAGGAAGGAGGGGCCCTGGCATTTTTCCCCTTTGTTCTCAGTTTAGTGATTTGGATGATTGTAATGTTTTAAACATAACTTTATTGTTTTATCTATATTTTATTGTTAGCCATCTCCCTATTTTTAGTGGAAAAGCAGAATACAAAATCAATCAATCAATCAATCAATCAGATAAACTGGAAGTGTAGGATTTAGAGTCTTTCTTCCCAATGAGGCAAGAAGATTTTATTGATTGATTGATTAATTACATTTATATCCCACCTTTTGTCCTCCAAGGAACTCAAGGTGACAAACATAATCCTTCTCTTCCTCTCCATTTTATCCTCACAAAAACAACAACCCTGTGAGGTAGGTCAGGCTGAGTGTGTGACTGGTCCAAAGTCACCCAGTGGTAGGGTGACCATATGGAAAGGAGGACAGGGCTCCTGCATCTTTAACAGTTGTATTGAAAAGGGGATTTCAGCAGGTGTCATTTGTATTCATGCAGCACCTGGTGAAATTACCTCTTCATCATAACAGTGAAAGCTGCAGGAGTCCTGGCCTGTTGACCAGATACAAAAGTGGGCAGGGCTCCTGCAGCTTTAACTGTTGTGAGGAAGTGGAAATTTCACCAGGTGCTACATGCATACAAGTGACACTTGCTGAAATTCCCTTTTCATCACGACAGTTAAAGCTGCAGAAGCCCTGTCCTCCTTTCCATATTGGCCACCCTACCCAGTGGGTTTCCATGGCTGAGTGGGAACTAGAACCAGGATCTCCCGACTCCCAGTCCAACACTCCATCCACACACTGGCTCTCACTAATGTGAAGGTGATTTGTTAGATCCTTGCTATATATAGCTTGCATATCTAGTTTTATAATGAAATGTTCTTAAATCTCTGTTTTATATGTGGGAATTGGCATTCAGAATCCAAAGCCTCAATCCAACCCAGAGTTGTGTACTTAAACTGAGCTGAAATAAATGGGCCTAACTAACGATGCTTAATATTGGGATGAATAGTGGCCAAAATAACTAATTTTGAAAATTAGCTATATTTCAAATTTATGTGAAATTCCATTTCAGTTCCACTAATAGGTACACTTCCCTAAAATATGAATTGCTCTTTGGCTGACTCCGGATGGTTACTGAGTTTAGAGGCAAGGTCAGCTTTTCCTGCCAGGCTGTCTCTGGAGATTTTTGAAAGGGGGGGATCCTGAAAAGTGCTAACAAGGCAAAGAGAATTAAGGGGAGCTTTAATTCTAAATGAGGATCATTTTGACAGAATTCAAAGTCCCAAAGCCTCTTGCATTCACTTGAAATAGCATTCAAACATCCAAATCGCCTTGCAAAGTAAATTTCATATTAACAAGCAAGGAATCAATTTTAAATAACCATTAAAGTAATACGATTTCAAGCTTTAGGCAGTGGGGTTTGATACACTCTTGGCAGGCCGTCTAGTCCACAAAACTCAGGGGACTCTTAAAATTGTGGTGCTTTTGAAGCGGAGAACAAATAACTTCCTCCCCCACATATTTCTTTTGTATTAGGAGGTAACAAGAAAATTGAAACTTGAAACACAAAACTCCCTTTGCTTGGATAATAATGCAGGTTTCAACTATGGGAATGTGTCCTTCCTTCCTCCTACACTTTCCAGACTTTGAGGCAAGGCTGCAGACTTAAAGGAGGCTATCTTCAACCAAATGAAAAGGGCACATGGGTGGATCAAAAAGAATTGCCAGTCACAAGACCTAAAAGCCCTTTGTAGAATGATGTTATTTTCTCACAAGAGAAAAATGGCAGAAAGCCCAGAACATCATCCTGTTTTACAATGAAAGAGGTAACTTTAGGGTGATCATATGAAAAGGAGGACAGGGCTCATGTAACTTTAACAGTTGTAGAGAAAGGGAACTTCAGCCGGCATGCAATTAATACCTGGTGAAATTCCCTCTTCATCACAACAGTTAAAGGTGCAGGCACTATACTAGAGTGACCATATACAAAAGAAGGCAGGGACCCTGCAACTTTAACTGTTGTGATGAAGAGGGAATTTCACCAGGAACTAATTGCATACAAATGACACTGGCTGGAATTCCCATTTCTCTACAACTGTTAAAGTTACATGAGCCCTGTCCTCTTTTTCAGATGGTCAGCCTAGGTAACTTAATTCTGCCTGCACCAATAATATCTTTTAGGATTGCCATATTGCAACCTGTGGATGTCACCTATATCTTGAGACAGGGATCTCCAAGCCTTTTTGGGTCAGTGGGCACATCTGGAATTTTGAGTGTCATAGGTTCTCTCACAAAATGGCTGCCATGGTCGAGGGCTTGCCTGTTCACAAAATGGCTGCCATGGTCGAGGGCTTGCTTGTTCACAAAATGGCTGCCATGGTCGAGGGCTTGCTTGTTCACAAAATGGCTGCCATGGTCGAGGGCTTGCTTGTTCACAAAATGGCTGCCATGGTCGAGGGCTTGCCTGTTCATAAAATGGCTGCCATGGTGGGCATGGCCAGTCATAGAACATTCATTTCTCAGAAGCCAAACTGGTGAGAATAAAAGGAAAGTAACTTCCCCAAGAACCTAAGTACAAGGCAGAGGTGGAGTCTGAGCTCCAAGATACAAAGCCAGTCTTTTGAACCCCAATAAAGATGGTGCTGAGGGCCCCACTTCTCTTTGCAGCCTGTCAACCTCCCTGTTGTTGTTGTTGTTGTTGTTGTTAAATCTTAAGAAATAAAATAAAAATCAGGAAGGGCAGGGACCATAGCCGGTGTTGTTAACCGCTGCTGCAAATTTTGGCCTGTTTTGGGCTAGAAAAAGGGTGATTGCAATCTGGCAGTCCTAATTAATAGTTGCCCCCACTCTTGTGTCAGCCCTTCAACAAAGTTCAGTGTGTTTTGAAAAGTTACTGAAAACATGTCACATTGAAAAGCTGATGTTTGTTATCCTGTTACACTGGTCATTGCTCATTTGCCTTGCACGATCTTTGTCATTCTTGAAGACCATTCTGGTATCTTTTATTGGTGTCGATGCTTAACATTCAGATGTGTTCTTGTCTAAGAGCTCCATCACACCAGCGATTTACTGCACACTTGCCTTGCCTTGTATGTGTTTTTGCCGCGAGGTACTCGCATGAAGTCGTCACCTGTCCTGCTCTCATCGCACCCCTTCCGCCCCTTGTTGCGATTTATTTTGGCACAGAAAAGTGAGGAATATCCCCCCCTTGCTTTTTCCTTTGTTGGGGGCGTGTTCGTTGACGAGGAAAGGGGAGGGCAGGGCTGTTCTCCTCCTCTAGCACACGGGATTCCCCCATCTTTGTCTTTCCCTGCCTGCCCCTTCTTTCCTGCCGCCAGGAACAACCCCCCACCCATAAGAGCCCATAAGTGAAAAGAGAGGCTACGATCGTGAAAGGGAAACAGATATCAAAACTGCCGATACATGCCAATAAAAAAAAGTTGGTGTGATGAAGTTCTTCTGAGCACAGAATATAAAACACCACAGAAGTAATGTTACCGATGTCTCTACTATAGTAGGGATGTGTGAATTTAGCCATAGTTGCCTTGGCTTCAGAGCTTGCATTTCAGTTAGCTATGAAGATAACAACCCTGTGGCATTTTCTCTCCTCTTTGCCTTTGAGCAAACACACAACATATTTGCCTTTGAGAGGATAATAGGCAGGTTCTTTGCTTGCCTGATATTAGTTAAGGGTGCCTCTACAAGAGGCATTTAAAGCTCTTTCAAGGCACATTTAAAAAATTACCTCTACAAGAACGGAGCGCAAATCGGGCGTAGAGGCGCGTTTTCTCTCCGATTATGCGCATTATCGAATGCACGTTAAATCCCGAGTTTTATTTTGCTCCGTCCATTAAAGCGCATTTTGACTGTGTGAATAAGCGCTTATGCGCATTAACTACTTGTAAAGCGCATTTTGGACATCTGTTAATGCGCTTCGCCGCCTCTCGCCGCCTCTCGTGCAGAGGGATTAGGCGTAAATGCGCTTTCGCGATATGCGCATAATCGCCTAACCAGGCGCAAAAGCGAATCCTTGTAGAGGGGACCTAACTATTGGGTAGCTGAAGTTTAGTCTGGTTTCACTGCATGGCAGGTTGCTGATTTTTGAAACCCCTGATTCTTAGAAACTTCTGAGGTGCCACTTGAAAACACTTGCAGATGAAGAAATTGTAGATAGAGCAGGCTTCCTGATATGAAGTTATCTTGCCTGGAGAAGGAGCTTCATGGAATAGAAAGATAGGGGGAGGGTGAAAGATGAAGTTTTAACATGCAATTCTTCTGGCCAAATGAGCTATGGAAGATGTTTACCAAGAAAATGTCAAAAGAGCCATTTCATGGAAGCAACTAGTATGGCAAGAATTAGATTATTTGTTTGTGCAGTCCAGGTGCTAAGAGAAGTGGTAACAATCTCAAAGGGATTGGATATAGGAAATGTAGATTGAAAGTGGTGGGATCTTGCCCAAAGAGAGACTAGCATGTTTTCCCCCACCCATTTTCACATATCTTTTCATCTCGTTATTCCCTTTCTTCTGTGCAATACACATGGCGTCCCGTGCACTATACAACAGGGGGAGATGGGATGGAGGCAAAATTGAACAATATGTAGCTCTCTGATCTTCTGATCCAGCTGTGACTCTAAATATGCAGGTATGTGTGATGTAGTGGTGGTGGTGGGGGTCTGGGTTTTAGGTTAGGGCAACTTTGATTATGTAAACCAGACAAGTTATGTAACAGACTATTAGGGAAATGCATGGTGCTGGGAAGGGAGGAAATAATAATTATGTTCCTTGTAGCTTTAATTCTAGCACCTGTTGAGAGTTTCTCAGAAACTCAGAGATGGTGACTATAGTTCTCAAATACCCTGGGCAGGATCTACACGACTGCTTTAAAATGTTTTATAACAGTAGTGACAACTGTTGAAGCCCAGGACACACTCCAGATACAGTTTTCAAACCATTTTCAGAGTGTTATATCCTGCTCAGAATTAAGTTTAACTGCTTTCGGTGGAGCCTACACACAAGCTAAAGTGTATAGGATTGCAGCCTAAATTACTGTGCAGACCTGATTGCTTCTAGAAGCAAAGGTCTCCAAGTGGTAACTGAAGAGTTGTCTAGACCCAGTGATAACCATTCACTTTACAATTAATAGTTGCTCAGATTTTTTTACTTTATTAATTAATGCCCATACTAAGCTGTCACCCTCCTGGCAACTAGACTCCAGGTGCATTCTCCAATTTGTTTTTCACCTTTATTCTACAGCCTAACATATAATCTAGCCCTAGGGTAGAATGGAGGAACACAGGGGATCCCTGTCTCCTATCTGCTATCCAATTACAAAACAATGTTAAGAATTAAGGGTAACAATGGTTTCTGTACAAGAAATACACCAATTTTTGCAACAAAAGAAACTATTTATTTGGAATATGCATTAGCAGTACAAATCAGGAGACTGTAAAACCTACACCTTGTTAGTATTATAGAACAGAAAAGTTTCAGTGGGAATCAAAACGACACAGGCCTTTATCTTTAAAGGATCCCAAAAAAAATTGATGTAAGTCAAAGCAAAGACCTCCTAGGGTTTATACTGGGAAGCTATTGGAAACAAAAGAAATAAGACAAAGCAATTCAGAACAAAGCAAGATGTCTTTACAAGAAACCAAAGGGTTTGCGATTAAGAGCAAACAATGCATTTTGTAATACATCTTTAATAATAACAATAGTAATAATATTTTAAAGAAGCTTTATGCAAAGTTGCATGATAAAAAGAAGGGGCTGATGGAGTGATGTGAAAACTTCACAGTAACTTGCAAATAAAGAGGGGACAGCTTCATTTATTTCACAGTACCAATTTTTGAGGTGTTGGATTGTGCATCAAACTGCCTTCCCTAAATGTGCCCAGTTCTGCAAATCCATGCCTGTGTCTAGCTTAAAGCACGACACCAGCAAGGAAGAACGTTGGTTCTTTCTCATTATAGGAGAAAGTAATATTGGATTCCACCTAAACCGTGCTTGAGTGCATTGACCTCCTGCTCCCATCCCCTGAAGAGAGATACCACCATTTTAAACAAATAACATTAGCCTGGATTGAACACGACTTTCTCCTTCTGATGAGAGGCACATGAGATAGATTTACCAGACTGAGATTTCTCCCTGGAAAAATATATGCAAAGAGTCCCATGGTGTGCAGTAATACTGAATTGGGGTTACTTTACATTTGCAAATAAGTGAGTCTTGGGCTACCATAGTTCAAATTAGCATATAATTTGCCTTCCAAAAATAACGCCAGTTCTGTAACTCTGCTAGATCAGCACAGCTAAAGTATGGATTTCTCCTTTTAGTTAGAAGATGCCTGCTAGCACCTGCATGCGCATGCATGTGTAGCTATGCTTGCTTTTAATTACAGAGTCAAAATAACTTCCTAATTGTATGTGCCGCTGGGTTAGCTCACCCACACTCACATCAAATTATTTTCTGAGCCAATCTGGTTTTTAAGCCAGAGCTTAAACTTTTGTCTGTAAACCTTTGCTGGTGGGTTGGAGAGGAGGCATGGGCTGGCGAAATGACACAGGCTTTTGAGAGGGGCAAAAGGAAATCTGAAACTTCCTCCTTTCCATTTCTTGTTCATTTTACACCCTTATTTGCAGACATTACTCACTCAATATGCACCTGTTTGGAGCCCCATTGGGGGGGTTCTCTTCCTACTCTTTCACAGTGTAATCCTGCTAGGGATGAGCCAGAATTCTCTCAGAGAGATTTTTCTCTGAAAAGAAATGTGTAGCTGAAGGAAAAGGTGGTGGTGGTGGGGAACCCAACATTTTCATAAGTGGGGACAGCAGGAACTGCATTGTCTTCTTTTTAAAATTGTTCTTACATTTACTTGCACCATCCAGGACAGCACCGTTTCCCCTCACAATGAGTCATTGGAAAGATGCTACATCAGGGGTAGGCAATGTGGTGCCCATGGGCAGCAATTCACTCGGGACCCTTTTTTTGACACCCACCTAGGTGCCCTACTGTTTTTTTTTCTGTTGGTGCTGAAAACTGTTAGTTTCAAGGAGATGTTTAGTGTGGTGAGGCTCAGACCCTACGTCTACATAGTACTCAAGTATGCTGCGTGGGTTACTTGTCTTTTACTATGACTCCCCTGGCAGCCATTTTATCATGGTGCCAAGACAATTTCTCAAATTGCCAAATGTGTCCAACTGTCCATGGCCCCAAAATGTTACCTATCGTTGTGCTACATCATGACATAGTATCAGTCCAGTAAAGTATTGGGGGGGGGGGGACAAAGGGCCATTTGCTGATAGTTACAGGTTTGTTGTGACAGAGTAAACTGGGGGGTGGGTGGGTTGAAAAATAGGGGAAGTCCTGCTTTGTCTAAGGTCTAGCTCCCTTGAAACTTCTTAGTATTTCTCCCAACCCAAGAGAATTGCTGAAATCCCCCACCCTTTCACCACCTGAGAATGGAGAGGAATGTTTGACCCCGTCTTAGGTCTCAGTCAATCAGGGGTCACACTGTGGATGTGATGATGTCACTACTTAGCCAATCAGATTTGGCCACATTATTATGACATTGAGAACAAACAAAGGCAACTGCTTTGCTGTGACTCTGAATGGGGAGGAGGGGAGCACATCCATGTTGCTAAAGCAACTAGGTCAATATTTCCTGTATTGTTGCGCTATGGCAATTTAAGAATAGTATAGTAAAATAGGAAGCATTGTCCTGGTTGCTTTGGCAATGGGACACTTTCTCTTAATGTTTATGCCTTCTTTTCAGCCCATAGAATTCAGGGGGGCAGGGGCTGGGTCTTTTGAGAAACACAGGAATCTCACGCATCTTTTCCAGCTTAGTTTTACTTTTAAATTTTATCTGCTGCTTTGTAATTATAGTGGCCGTTGCCATCTATTTTCCACAACGTGTTCATTTCTTCACCACTGATTCATAACCAAGGTCCTCTCTACAAGGATTCGCTTTTGTGCCTGGTTAGGCGATTATGCGCATAATCGCTGAAGCGCATTTACGCCTAATACCTCTGCACGAGAGGCGGCGAGAGGCGGCGAAGCTCATTAACGGATGACCAAAATGCGCTTTACAAGTAGTTAATGCGCATAAGTGCTTGTTCACATAGTCAAAATGCGCTTTAACGGGCGGAGCAAAATAAAACTCGCTGTTTAACGCGCATTCGATAATGCGCATAATCAGAGGGATAGCGCGCCTCTACGCGCAATTTGCGCTCTGTTCTTGTAGAGGTAAATTTTTTAATGCGCCTTGAAAGAGCTTTAAATGCCTCTTGTAGAGGCAGCCTGCTGGCAATTAAGATAAGCAAGATAAACTTGTAAGTCTTGTACTGCTGGGTCACACCAGATCAGAGTACATTTACTGTTGATCCTAGAAAGGGCCTGGCCTTGAATTAAGATTAATACCTCCAACCAAGTCATTAAGATCAGCTCTTACAAAGAAGGAAGTATGGAACAGAATGTTAAAGCTGCTATTTAATCTAAAAATTGAGTAAATATATTACCAATGCTTTCTTGCAGAGTACGTTTTACAATGGGATGTTGAAAACATATGAGTTAATTTAATGAGCATTTCAGCTTTGGATAGATGGTGTAGCCTAGAATCAGCGTTTTGATGGCACAAGGGAACGCCAGTGGATCAAAGTAAAGATGTTTTGGTTGCCTAGCAACCGCTGAAATGCTTGCCTACCATCTCGACTCTCATAGGGTAAAATATGGTCAGGGTGGCTGTATGGTGCTGTTGGGCAGCCCAGCAACTTTGGTTAATGTCTAAAAAGAGGTGCTGGGGTTCATGTTTACTTAGAAGCCCCTGACCTAGAGTGTCCTGCCCCCTAATCCCAGATGAGGTTACTCAGAGGTGAGGGAAAGGCACATATAGAGGCATTGTAATAACTATTATTACATATATTTTGCAGAGCTGAGCCCTTGCATGAAATAGCTCAATTAAGCAGAGCCCAGGCTCAAATTATCCCATGGTGGCCAAGAAGGTGGAACATGGCAAAATCTATGGAACGTTCAAAGTGGTCAGGTATAAATAGAAAAGCGTTTGCACTTTCACCCACCTCTACCAGGTTTCAAAGCAGGAAGAATGTAAGTGGCATTTGAGAGCAATGGCTGACTTCCTGCTGGGAGGCAATCAGAAAGTGTGTGTCCCCTCACCCCAAGTTCAAATGGCTCTGTGTCCCTCCCATGTTGTAATTTTAATCACAGCAGTGGCTTACAGTTTCCCTATCAAGTGAAAATAGTAATTTGGGACACAGCAGTTGAGAATTTTCCTTTTACATTGGCAGTTCGGATCAGATTAGGGGTGAGCAGCTAGAGGAACTTTGGCCAAATCGTCACTACCCTGTTACTAACAACTTGATGGAAGTGTTATCCGGGGCAACAGTTTTTACAGGGTAGACAGTTGGGATGCTGGCCCAGTACCTCCACTTGCTTCTCAGAGGCTGTTCAAGAAAGATAGTTGTTGACCAGGAGGTTAGATTTTCCAAGGCTACAGAATTTAGGAGTTTTATGCAGCAGTCAAAAAACATTTACTTTACCATTACGTAACAGCAAATCCTTGTTTCAGGAATTAGTCCTAAGTGAATTTCAGGCACATAATGCTTTGCTACTGTCCCACATTTCAAATACCATGCTCATCTCTTGTAGTTCTTGTCTTTAGCCTTCATCTTAAGCGATCTTCTGATGGGTAATAGAATATATTTTATTAAATGAATAAACCCATGCAAATACAGGGAGAAATAATTTTGTAAACATTTTTTTCCTTTTTGCTAATGAAACTTTTCACATCACTTTGAAGACAGTAAACAAGTTTAAAGAGTGAGGAGGCTGGGAAGGGATTTTTTTTTTTAAGGCCATAGTCTGATAAAAATAAAAACAAGGGGCTGGTCTCCTGTATAAGCTCCATTGAAATGAATTGGAGCGGTACAGGCAATTCTCTTGCAGAGATCTATTCACTTCAGTGGAGGCTTACACTGGAGAACTTCCCAGTGAATTGGGCCCTAAAATAAAAGCTCCCTTCAAAGAATTCAAAACATAAAATAAAATGTAACTTCTGGCTTTCAGAGTTAGTAAACATAAAGTATTAGGTGTATCTATTATGCTCACTATTCCAACCATTTTTAAAAGTTTTACAAAATGAATTACTGTCACTTTTTAAAAAACATTGTGTAATAGGAAATGAATGTGCACCAACTCTACACTTTTCTACCATTCTTGAACTAATTCACAAATGCATGAAAAAATGGAAACAAAAGAAGGGTGAATGTAGGTAGTTTGGATTTAAAAACTATACAGGTATGAAGCGCTTTTTGCCACAGAAAGGACAGGATGGAGACAGCCTGTCCTTTGATGCGTGCTATGAGGCTAACTTTTTGTTTTTTATTTTATTATAAACACTATTAAATTCAGACTGCTTTTTTGGTTTTTTTCCCCCTTTATCTGAATATACAAGAACATTCATTATCAAATGTTCATTATCATCAATACTACAAAGAATGAGACACAAATCGCAAGAAACAATGGGAAATGTTAATAAAGCTGAAAGAATTGTTTTAAATTTTTAATTTTTTTTAGTTTTTTTAAGTTTCTGCAGTTTTTATTTTTTTTTTGTTTTTGGTATCGAAGTCGGTTTTTTCTGGGCAGAAAATAAAGAAAGCAAAAGTGTATGAGAAAAGGCAGCTCACAGGTAATCAAAATAATCAATATTAATATTATTATGATAAAAACAGTAAATCTGGATATGCAAAGAACCACTACCAGTGTATGTACCATGAAGAAGTTAGGACCATACCATGACGGACCGTAAGGGGAAAAATACATTGTTACAGGCAGATAAATGCAACTCCATCTATCTTTTTCCAAGAAACTGTGGTCTGCCATGCAAATAGTACAATTTAGATATTTGTCTGAAATGAAGTCAAAGTAATGAACAATACTGCACAACACTATCCACTCACACATTTCAATGGGCTTGAGTAAGATTTCCTTTCCAGTGCATTATATGCTTCCTGTTCACATATTTCAGTTGAGAGTACAACAGTCCATACGGAGAAATATCAGGTAATGAGCACATACTTAATTGCAACTCACTGGGTTGTGTCCAGCACTGTCCATCCGCCAGTAGAACAGGAATCATCGGCAGAGCACATTCCCCCTGCCCCTGCTGGCCCTGTGCACCCTCCAAATGTGCTCATAGGAGATTTGGGGGGCTTGCAGGTGGGTGCAGGGGGAGGACAGCAAGGGGACGTTCCCTTACATGAGCAGAGGTCCACTTGTGTGACCCTGGATGTAGCCCGTTACATTGAATTACATTAAGAAATTAAACAAATGCTTTCAGAATCATTCATGCATCCCAAGAGGTACCAACTACTTTGCATGAACAAAACTAGAGGAGGAAGATCTTCTATCACCTGAAGTTGGGAATAAAACTGTCACCTTTATTCTTCTCCAACCACTAGATAATGACACCCTATTTGGCTCCTTTAAAAACAAAAAACAAAACGAAAAACTCAGGCACCACTTAAAATTAATCTCCACTTTTGCTTACATAAAAGCTACCATGTTTCTCTTCTGTTCTCTACATAACAAGAAACTTACAGCTGGAGACAGATCCTGGTAAATGCTGGATTTTATATTTTCAAAAATGAGGAATCAGCCATTGTTGTGTGTCTTTGTCCTAGAATCTCTAGATGAAACCTGTACAGGACCTAGAAGAGCCTAATCCAACTAAGAGAGCAATCTTATGGTCCTAGGAGAGCATCCCAGGGACCATGGGATTCTTTGGAGTCCCCCCATCTGAGGCTAACAATGCTATGACCTTGGAAGGGGGGCTCTGGAATCCAATCCTTCCCCACCCCATTGCAGTCACTGCAGAAAGAACCAGCTGCTCTCTGAGATTGCAAAAGTGGTGTGATTACGCTAGATGGGCTCACAGGCCTGTCTGGAGGAAAAATTACTGAAGGTAGGATGGAGAGGCGAAATTTGCCTCCATCACTCCTCCATCCCTGCTGGAAGCAGTACAGAAGGTCATATAGGGTTCTCCAAAACCTCTGAGAACAGAGTCTTCCATCTAATGAAGGCACAACCCATAGGATGGTGGCCTAAGTGTATGATTTCTTTCCCCGGTGTGTTTAAAATTGTGACCAATGCAGTTGTTTTGGCTTTAACGACAAGTCAGTTTTTGTTTCTCTTCTTCCTCTCTGCTTTGCTTAACTTCCAGCATGATGAAGAGTTCTGGAGAACTCAAAATCAATGCTCAGTATTTTATGTCATTTTTGTTGATCCTATAAAAGGTATTGCCCTACTGTGGATTTTGGACATTTTCTGCTGGACCAACCTGTCTGCCTTATAGCTTTTTCTATGGACTCATTTGGCTTTACTCTCAGGTGCATCCAGCATGTTCATAATATAAGTGGTAGGATCCTAGCACTGATATAGAAGCAGCTGTGGAACAGTTTCACATATCCCTACATAGCACTGATGCAGATGGAGTCCTCTCTGCCCCGGTTGGGCCCTCCGGGGACGTTATGCAGCTTTTAGTCTGTATTGATCAAGGCAGGCTATTTACTATCCTGATCTGTACTTGTAATAATCACTAGCATGGATTGGAATCCCCCAGTTATAGTGAAAGAGTGAGAAAATACTCTGCATTGAGTGATCTTGAGCAGCCATCTCCTAGAAGCCTTCAGAACCTGCCTCCGTAGTAAGAAGCTCCATCAGAAGATAATGGATGCTGGACTAGCGGATGTGGCTCTTCATGCCTCCTACTTCTCTGTGTTGCCACTTAACTTTTTAGGTCTTGAGACTTTCTGTGGGTCCAGTATGTGGGTGAGAAGAACTATTCCACATCACGTCCTTATTAGTTTTTCCCCACCAGGAAAGATGTCTTCTCTAAAGTGATTCATCAAACTGTAATTTTCTTTTTCAAGACCAAGGCAACAATCTCAATTTTAGCAAGGTTCTTTACACAAATATTTAAGTAAAGCTGTAAGTAATGTGCAAAGCCACAGACACTAGTTATAATGTGCACTGGTAAAATGCAATGTGTGTATCCTAGCAGCTTGGTGTTATTAATTTCCCAGGAATTGGGCTCTGATTTCCCCCTCCCTATATTGGTAAGTTAAGAATTTAGTAAGAGCTGAGGTATTTTGCCATTCCTACAGTTTCACTGTGCAAGTGCAGGATTGGATAGCTTGCCCAGAATCTGGTATTCCGAGAAGCTCTGTTTCCAATTTAAAAACCAAAACCACGTTTCTAAGCACAGCCACTTGAAAACAAGTGCATGATGCCTGGATAAAGCTCAGAAATCAGAAGCTGAAACTCCGAAGGCTCTCCACCTTTATGTAGTTTACCTTTATGCCTTTATTTAGTTAACTTTTTTGTAATTTACCTTTCCCCTGATCTTACTAGCTTTCCTACAAAAACTCAAAATACTTTTCCAGACCTTTAAAACATGAATGTCGAAACCAGAATAAATTATGCAAAGATAAGTTTACTATCCAAATTTACTGCTTGTGGATTATTTTATTCTAAGCATCAAATGTGCATTTCCTTCGTGCAAAAATATGCACAGCCCTAATCACAGTTCTATTGGGGGAGTGTGGAACAGCAGCAATAAGAAATGGCAGGAGACATGGCTGGGCTTTGATACAAGGCAAAACGGGATGGTAGGGAGTAGATTTCTGATAATTCTCCTGGTCTTGTTGGTAACAATGCGACATGCTGCAGACATACCTTGGATCACCAGGATTGCATTTATCCAAACTGTAACAGGGAACATCTTGGAAGACAACTCACCAAGGGTCTTAGAGGAACAGACAACTGTCCTTACATGGAGGAGGAACAGAGCCCAAAGGCTAGGGGAAGGGTCTCCTGCAAAGAGGTAGTGAGAACACCAGAGAAACAGAACGAGGCAGGAGCCTGGTAGATTGGAGGAAGTGAAAGATTAACTCTTCAAAACAAAAAACAAAAACAAAACGTGAACATGTACAAATACTTTTAGAAGCGGTTTTGTTTTTCCTTCAGATTGAAAAATATTCTGCTTTGAGAGGAAGGGCGATGGTGGCGGTGGTGGAAGGAGAGATGGCTTCTACCCAGAAAATAAAGGGAAGAGAGTATAAAGAAGTGTCCAGATTGGCTGAAAAAGCATCCCAAAGGAGAGAAGAGAAGTAGACGCCTGTTGTGTTTGCCCATCGGCTCTGGATCCAGCCTGACGGCTTCAACAGGAGAGAAATCCCCTCCCCTCTCAGCCCCCACGTCTGCCTGATGCAGGGTGGGGAACAGCCAGGGATGCCGGAGTGCTGGGAGATCAGTTGGAGGTATCTGAGTGAACGCTGCCAGGGCCTTCTGTGGGGGAGGTCACTGATGAAGGAGTTGTAGCATCTTGCCAGCCTCCATTAGCCTAGGAGAAACAAAAGGAAAGCTGTCAGTCACATTTACCACGAGGGGCTTGAGCCCCAAAGGTTTCCCAGCAGGGGCTCCCCTCATCCACTCTCTCAGATTATAGCTGTCGCTAAGGTCCACAATGCTTATGCTGGGTCAGCCACATTTGTCTTAGGTGACAGATATTGAAAGGCTGACAGTTACTTAAAGGTTGATTCGAGTGAGAATAACCAATTTTAATAGAGCATAAGCTTTTGTTAGTATCGTCTACTTCTTCAGATACAAGAAGTGGAACTGGCAAGCAATATAAGGCCATTAACAGAATGTTGACTCTCAATAATCCTCATTTATTGCATGTGACAGCACAAGATATATAAGGATAACTTATGTGGGTTACATGCAGTCTACACAAGTCTATTTTTGCTGCATTAAAATTAGTCTCAGTGTGCTGCTTGAATTAGACTGTATATAACTGTCCCCTGAAACTGATCATTTAGGTGCTGCTTTTTAAAGGTTTTACTCATGAGAATGCTCTGCTCATATGATGAGTGCAGACTAAAGAGTTGGTAGCTCTCAGAGCTCTGCTTCAGCTCATGATCCCCAAGGCTTCAGAATATACTTCAGGAATCATAACTGGTCCTGAAACAGTGCGACCCATGGCTCACACATTACATAGGATCACAGAGGTGGAGGTGGCCTTATAGGCCACTTAGCCCAACCCCCTCTTCCATGTAAGAAATCCAGAGCTACTGTGCCCCCAACAGATGGGTGTCCAGCCTCTGCTTGAAGATCTCCAGGGAGGGAGAGCCCACTGCCTCTAAGCAATGAATTCCATTGTGGAACTTCTCTTACCATCAAGACGTTTCCTCCTAATGTTCAGCTGAAATCTGCCCTCCTGTAACTTAAGCCTATGAGACCAAGTCGTGGCCTCTGGGGCAGTAGAGAACAACCCTTTGCCCTCTTTGATGTGACAGCCCTTGAGGTATTTGAACAGTGCTATCATGTCCCCTCCTCAGTATTCTCTTCTTCAGGCTAACCTAAGCCAGATCCTTTAACCTTTCCTCACAAGACTTGTTTTCCATAACCCTGACCTTGTACTTGCTCTCCTCTGAAATTGTTACAACGTCCCTACTTTCTTCTTAAAGTGTAGCAACGAGAACTGGAACACAGCCCAGCTGAGCTCTGCCTAGTGCAGAATAAAGTGGAACAATTACTCCTCGTGACTTGGAAATGATGACTCTATTAACACAGCCTAAAATCACATTAGCCTTCTTCGCAGCTGCATCACATTGTTGACTCACTTTCAGCTTGGGAACAACCATAACCCTGAGATCTTTTTCACCTGTACTGCTACCAAGCCAAGATCCCCCATCCTGTACCTGTACACTTTATTTTGTGGAGCAGGTCTAAATGCAGGACATACATTTGTCTCTGTTGAATTTCATTTTATTAGTTTCAGCCCAATTTCCCATTCTATCCGGATCATTTGGAATGTTATTCCTGTCTTCTGAAGTTAGCTATCCCTCCCCTTCTTTATGTAAGTTGGGGTGTACAACTTATGGCTTGCATGCAGTACTCGGAGGCCACGTGTGTGGCCCCATCATGGGTGCCCTGCCCCCCAGCTCCCCCCCCGCATTGTGGTTTCCTGCCACAAACCAATTCTGTTGTGAAACAGGGTGTGTAAAGATGGCTGTCCTCACATGCTCTGTTTCTCTGGGAGAGGCTTTTGTCTCCCAATTCCCCAGCGATCCTGAGCAAATGCTCTTTATCACTGAAGGGAATGAGGTTAAAGTCCCTCCCCTCAGCAATCCTGTGTGTGTGTGTGTGTGTGTGTGTGTGTGTGAGAGAGAGAGAGAGAGAGAGAGAGAGAGAGGGTGGGTGGGTGTCATAGTCCCTATTTCCTAAGTATCCTAGTGAGCAATTCATCTGGCTTGAACTCATTAAAGGTAGCTAGGTATTTTCTGACCAATTCCATATCTTGAACTGAAGTTCAGATCTCCAGCCATGCTACTTATGCAAGATTATATACACTTCCTGTTTTGGGAAAAGACCCTCAGCTAAACTGGCCTAGGAAGATTCTATCTAGCAGAGGTAAGGTGGAAGGGAGCTGGGCAGGTAAACTGAGAACACCTCAGAGTCCCCTCCACTGTAAATCCAGAGATTGCTATTTCTTAGGTTCCAAGTACCTCAAAGACAGTGTGTGCATTGCCTCCAACTTGACATCACCTTATGCCAACTGACAACCGAGACGATGGTCATAATATGGGCTTCAGTAACTGCCAATCCTGATAACCTTTGGCGCTGGCCATGGTGACAAGGGGTAGTAGCCAATGTTAGTCCCACTTAGCGTAGACCCACTGAAATTAAGTTAATCCTGAATAACTTCAGTTCCATTCATTTCTCTAAGTAAACATTGTTCCAACTGTCTGAAAACCATGTCTAAATGTCTTTCTGGAGATGTACAAGCCACAGCTGTAGGTGAAATGAGATTACATGTGTCCTTAAAAATATGATAGGACTAATAAATTCATATATGATCTGTAAATGACGATTACAGCGTTAGATCGTGACTTGCATGTGGGAATGAGGGCCAAACCGGCTATAGTGAGGACAGTCACATTTGTTAGCCTGCTCTGTTCACATTTAAACCAGAGTCTAGGGCCTCATTTTTATACAAGAAAGGGTGAATGTTCTCCCTTACTTCCTTGTGCTTCTGCACTTCAGACATTTTTCATCTGGTTTTGGATCCAGGCTGGATGAACAGTGCCTGTGGTGATGAATAACAGGGAAGTCCAGTGATGCAACCCCCCCCCAAAACCCCCCCCACCGCTCCAGACCTTCATCTCCCTTTGTAGATGACTGAGGCAGATGCATGTTTAAACAAACATAATGGCCCTCATTACGTGTATGACATTAGTTATGTGTTTAAACAAGCTTGCTTAACCTGGCCTATTTATGAGGGAGGAAAAAGCAAATGATGTTTACCAATCTCCAAACTGGCTTTGGGATTCAAAGCCAGTTTTCTTCTGAAAATTGCCAACTTGCTGGTGGTTGCTTGTCCTCAGAGGTACTGTTTGTAATGAATAGCACTTTGGGGTCAAAAAGCAAGCAAGCAGGAGTGATTTTCAGCAGAAAACCAACGTAAGGCCCAGATCAGAAGCATATTCTAGATTTGGGTCCAGTGGTGCTTCCAGCAAGTGCTGAATGCATACGGCGTGGGTAAACTTCTGAGTGGACAACTCTCCTACATGGCATGTTAATGTTGATGCAGGGTTGGTAGAAGCCCTCCATCTTTCTTTGGAATGGTAAAGTATCTGGAGTAGAAACCATTGTGAAGCCGAGACACCGGAATGTACTTTACAACACCTTTTGCTACGAGGCTCTTTCTTTCTGTCCATAATGCCAGTGAAGGGACTGTGACTTTGATGGAACCAACAGGAAGAAGGACGTTGAACTTGATCCTGTAATCCTCCTGTATTACAGAAATGACCTACAAGTCTGACATGATACATGCCCAAACTGGTAGAAAAGGCGCCGGATGAGTTCCAAAAGTGGGGTGACAGTCAAATAGAAGGAAGTGAGAGTAGTCAAAGACAGCATTTACCATTGCCGGATTGCTGTCTGCAAGGGCCACAGAACATGGAAGGCCGATACTGCCACTTCGGTATTGAGGTTGATGGCCAACAAAAGTATTGGCCAGCCAGAGACCATGATTGGTGATAGGGCAGTTGGCAGAACCACCTGTGCTGTTTGTAGGAAGCAGACTGTTGTCCCAATACCATAAACAAGGCAGTATTTTTCACTTTCTGCACGGAATCCATGGCTTCATCTATTCTGGTGTTAAACTGCCCCTCTCCATCAAATGAAATGTCCTCGATGGAGGACCTGGCCTCTTGGTGTAGACTGGTAGAACAGAGTCAAAGATGCTGCCCAGGGCCACACACACCAAACTATCACCTTGGCATCCCTGTTGGTTTGATCGCTCACTGTGTTTATTTGCTGGTGGGAGAACTACATGGCCTTACTTTGGAAAATCTTTGCCAACTCCCTCTTGTCCTCAGGGAGGTATTTAAAGAGGGCTCCTACTTTTTCCTACAAGAAGAGTTGAATGTGTGACATTGCCGCTTGATAATTAGAGATGCTCAAGCCCAGTGGCCATTGGGGAGTAAATCCAGAGGCCCATGAGATCCAGGCCTCTGCCCTCCTTATCCATGGGGGAAGAGTGAGCTCTTTGTGACTTCCCTGAGAAGCCTCCACTGTTAGGAGGAGGGTGCGTGAACACCTGACAATATCCTCCTGTCTTTTTGATGTTGGAGCCATAGAGGAGGCCCTTCCAGAATTGCTGGATAGTTTGCAGCAAGATCTGTAATAGTGGGATGGCAGCGGGAGTTGACACACAGAATCTTTCACCCTCTCAACCAGTTGCTGTGCTTCCAGGCCAAAGACTGCGCCATACAGAGTAACTGCCCTGAAAATGGGCCCATATTGTCCAAAGGGGAAGGCAGGTTCAGACTGCCCACTGCTGTATCCAGTGATGAAGTGGACAGCACCAGGAAAGCCAAGGACATTGAGTCCGATTGATCATCATCTCTCCCCAATTGTGGGGACACCCCTAGATACGACCTGGAATGTAGGTTCTGCCGATACCTTGGGCATCTGAACTGATGAGGTGGTCAGAGTGGTGGCCAAGCACGAGCTCAGGAATGGCTTGGAGCATGGTTGAATGGATGACACCAAAGACTGTGTTTGTTCTGGTGGCAGCATGGATAATGGCAGAACAGATGTTATTGCCCAGGGGACTGATGTTGGTATCGAGTCCTGTGTTGATGATGCATGATATGTATTGGCCACCGCAGCAGGACCAGAGGAGCCAGGAATGACCCCTAGTTTGGTAGAGGCTGAGAAAGCAGTCAGAAGAGACAGGTCACAGTAACGTTAATCCCGTATCTGCCCTCCATAATCAGAATGCAGCTTGCCCCAATAGTAGTTGTGTCACATTAGTAGGTGCCAGCTCGCCCACCTACCCCAGTCTGAAAGTGGCGAATGGGATCTGTATCTGGGATGCTTGTAAAACCTAGCAGTATGCTTTCTCCAACTCAAGGAGCAGTAGCCCAAGAATCCAGAATCCAGAAATGTTCCCCAATTGGGAGATCGGTGACACGGGTGACAGGGAGATCTGTCCCAGTGATCAGTTGTCCTGTGAGTCAGTGTTGCAACTGGCAATACCTTTCTAATCTCACCTTTTTTTTTTTTTTTTTTTTTTCAGGGAGGCGGCGGCAGGACGACGGGGCGGGGGGCGCGCGGGGGGCCGGGCACGGCCCCCCTAATCTCACCTTCTGATGAAGATACAATCAGCCCAGGATCCTGCACAGGCTCTCACTTCCTAGAGCCTGTTCCGCAAGTCAAGCTCAAAGCGGTATCAGTGAATCCAGTATGGCTGACACTACGGTCAGTAGGGATGTGCACTGGATCGGATCCGATCCACGATCCGAATCCGATCCAGAGGGAAATTGGATAAATTATCCGATTTCCAATCTCACAGCTGGATCGGCCGATCCAATCCGAACCGATCCGAAAAGGTTCCGATCCGGTTCAGATGGATCGGCGGATCAGCGGGCACCTGCTGGTGCCCACCGCTGCTTCCATTGGCGGGCGCCAGTGGGCGCCCGCCAATGAAAGTGGACAGCGGGGGGGGGGGGGCTTCCCTAGCGGGGCTGCCGTGGCGCGCTTACCTTCCAGGGACGTCCGCTCCCATCCGGCGCCGGCTGCTACTGCCAGTGGGCTTCGCGGCCTGCTCCAGGGTGGCGCGCCGGGTGATGACATCACCTGGCGTGCCACTCTGGAGCAGGCCGCAAAGCCCACTGGCAGTAGCAGCCGGCGCCGGACGGGAGCGGACATCCCTGGAAGGTAAGCAGGGGGTGGGGGGAGGGGGCTTACCCCCCCCGGGGCCATCCGCTTCTATCCACTGGCGCCCGCGGGCGCCAGCGGATGGAAGCGGACGGCCCTGTGGGGGGGTAGGGAGCACGGGGGAGGGGGCTTACCTGCCAGGGCCGTCCACAGCGGACGGCCCCGGGGGGGAGGGAGTTAGGCCCCCCCTCACCCACCCGCCGCCATTTTTTCCTCATAGATTTGCATTGCAATGCAAGTCTATGGGGAAAAAAATGGCGGCCAATCCAAAAATTTCCGATTTTTGGATCGGGATCGGACTCGATTTGGTCCGGGGGGCCTCCGATTTTGTCCGATCCGATCCGTGACAAAATTGGAGGTCCCGATCCGGGTCCCGATCCAATCCGGGGGGTCCATGCACACCCCTAACGGTCAGTAGAGAGATGGGCAATTGCAATATCAGCTCCATGGCCAACCTGACTGCTGCCTTCTTGG
The DNA here is from genome assembly GCA_029215795.1 of Anniella stebbinsi. Taxonomy (NCBI): domain Eukaryota; kingdom Metazoa; phylum Chordata; class Lepidosauria; order Squamata; family Anniellidae; genus Anniella; species Anniella stebbinsi. Next base: position 125,492,737 of record JARDYH010000004.1, on the reverse strand, counting down.
CTTTTTTTTTCCCCTTTGGCTTCGACGAGGATTGTAGCACTGTGGCCATTTTTTTAATAGCTTTTTTGTTACAGTAAGCTTCAATGACCACTCAGGTGTGAGTGGTACAGCCCTAATTCAGGGGGAGGAAGCGCTTTCCGAAACTCCCAGCAGGAAGGAGTCTCTGATGCACCAAGGTTTGACACCTGGGCCACAGGGGGCTCGTCCACCAATGCTCCACCACTTCAAGGGCTTTTCCCTCCACAAAACAACTTGCAGCCTGTCAGAGCAATTACATCTCACCTGGTTTGTAAAGGCTTGACAATGAGGGCAGGCGTCCACTTTGTGCCCTTCTCCCAGGCAGAAAAGACACAGGGAGGGCCCGTCAGTGGGAGGCAGTTTACTGCCACTTAAAAAAGTGTTGGGTTGGGAGTCGGGAGATCCAAGTTCTAGTCCCCACTTGGCCATGGAAACCCACTGCCTGACTTTAGGCCGGTCACAGACTCTCAGCCCAGCCTACCTCACAGGGTTGTTGTTGTGAGGATAAAATGGAGAGGAGGAGGATTATGTACGCCACCTTAGGTTCCTTGGAGGAAAAAGGGTGGGATATAAATGCAATAATAAATAAATAAATGATCGCAGAGAACGTGAACACAAAAGAAACAATTAAAATCCAAAACAGTAGCAGGAAGAAAACACAAGAGCATGGAATGACAAAGTAGAAGAAGAAAGCCCACCTCCACAGTTATACTATGAACAATGAGAGAAGTTCTTATGAGGCTCCTGCAATGGCAGTCAAAAGAGAACTGAGGGAAAAGGCGGGAACCCCATAGCGATATGTGCACTGGGACAGTGTGGGAGGATTCCTTCCAACCAAAAAGTCCTCTGCTGTAGAAGTTTTCCAAATGGGTCTCCATGCACAGAGACCACAAATGAGAAAAGCCAGTTTTAAGTTGTTCTGTTTTTTTTTTTTTTTATCACATTCAGCAGTCATGTCTGAGTAGCATGAAAAAAAAATCTAGAGCACGTGGGCAGTAACCAGAGTGCTGGCAATCTGCCAGTAAGAAATATGGTGTGCTAGCGGGAACGACTGCTTTTGCACCAGGAAGCTAGTCTGGCTAACGTAACCGGAAATTAGCTGAAATTACTCCTCCTGGAACAAGACAGGTGCGACAAACTTCCTTCCATGAGTTCCGCTGACCTATTCTGGAAACAGTCTTAGAATCATAGAATCGTAGAATAGTAGAGTTGGAAGAGGCCTATAAGGCCATCGAGTCCAACCCCCTACTCAATGCAGGAATCCACTTTAAAGCATCCCTGACTAGTTTCGTTCCACCAGCACAGCAGCAGCGTTAGATACTGCCCCATTTTTACATTCCATGCAGGTTTTAATTAAAAATTTAGGCAGTTAATTGCAAATCTAAGTTTACTGGATTGGAGCCCAATCTACAACTAACCGGCTTGTGTGTACAGTGTGGCCATACTTCCACTATCTAAATGTCCTACGCGTGCGCACACATCCGCACACGTATGCACACCTAACTCAGCAGAGCTCCTCAAAGATCAACTCTTTTCCCACTAGATTTTAAAATGCCCATACAGAGAGTAGCCTATGGCTTGTATTGCACGTCGGCACACATTGCTTCCTACTCACGCACGCACGCACCTTGCTCGCAGACACAATCGTCATTTACGGCTTCCCAGAAAATGCAGCCAGCTCATGCACTTCCATGTTCTGACCACTGCAAGAGGCTGCAATTACCACAGATTATCAGCCCGACAATGACAAGCCGTGTAAAGAGAGACACTGAGCCAACTCGGCTGCCTGGAGACTGGCATATTCAAGTACACTCAGGACATTAGTAGCAATTTACGTGCCATCACTGAGGGAACACCACAATGGCCCTGCTGGCAGCCTCTTATTTTGAAGCCTGTTATTTGTGGGAGTTACAAGCTATAATCACAACAGAAACTTTCAAAACCCTTATCTTTGGTGACACACCAAATCTATTTCAGAACTGTAATTGCTATGTCACTGGAGAGTTTGCTGCTTAATGCACTCAAATGACATTTAGTGTTTGCAGGGTCATTATAGGGAACAGAAAATGTGAAGGAGGAAAAGAGGGGAGGGGCTCCTATTGTGCACTCAGCTTATTTTTAGAAGGGGCTTTATTTCAGACACCCAATTAAATGAGAGAGATAGAGATAATCTTTATACAACACGGGCATCCATACTATTTAAATCTCCTCCCCCCCCCCCCCCCGAATTTCTAAAGCGATGCTCTGGAAATCAGGGACACCTCCAATCCGCTCGTTGTTGGCAATATTACTTCCCAGGCAAGAGAAGAAGCATATTCAATGCTGAGCAAATCAGGTGCTGGTTCTGAGTGACCCTTACTATTGCTGGATCTTACCCAGAAGCCTCCTTCCTGTGTCGGGAAAACTCTGGAGCCCAAAACAGAGGGCTAGGTCCCAGAGGCTGTAGGATCCCAAATGGCTACAGCTACATATAGTGGAATATGGGTGCTTAGTATGGGGCTTGATTTCTTTCCTGTATTTTGTACACACAAGACCACACTTGCTTACAAGTATGTGGTGACTTTGAAACGTGGTTGCACGACAATGAAATACACACTGTTTGTTCACAGACACGTGTTAAAAAGCAGATGGGAGATGAAGGGCAGGACACACACACACACACACAATGCAATGATGCAATTGTTCTCATGCTAACTTGAGTCCCATTCGTTTCAATGGGTATACTCTAAGTAGGACTAACATTACTACAACCCCTACATTCCAGTACAGTGGGGACCTGCATGTGTGAAACTATAAGGTTGGAATTTAAATTGGAGCATTGAAAATTACATAGGAAGTTCTATCCCTTGTAGCCACCGAAAAGCCAAATATGACCTTCTACCCCAATTAGAAATGCCCAGGCAGATTCCTACTCAATACCTATGACTGAGGAGTGCCTCATTAGTCAGGAGGAAATATGGTTTCCCTCAGCACATGCCACTGTGCATCCTTATAGACCCTAGGCCTTGTACTCGGGATACCTCCATGGCCCACAGACCATGGTTTTTATACATCTATTGCCTTCTAAAGGCAAGGCGGATCCATCAGCTCCATTCTATTGGAACTGCCAGGCAACAGAATTAATTGCACATAATTCGGCACAGGGTTGCAGGCCAAATTAATGCAACAAAAATGTATTACAATAAATGGTTTGTAATGGTATCTCAACGCTGACTGAAGCATCGCTGCTGATCATTCAGATAAGTGGAGAACCAGGTGGCTGCTCAGATATTAATAATGGGAACATTTCTGGTAGAGGTAATAGATGTAGACAAAAGTAGGATCCTGGGCAAACCCCTCCCTGCATGTCAGAGGCTGCAATTTTATACATACTTCCGTGGGAGTAAGTCCCATTGAAGTTAATGGGGCTTAATTTTGATTAGACATGTATGGGATTGTTTTGTAAGACAGGCATTGCAATGAGATGGGGCTATTTTTGGTGGGCCACCATAAGCAATAAACAGCAGAGTAGATAGATTACTTAAAGGTTCTATCCTTTAAAATGGTTGCAGCATGGTGCAGGTCTAATGAGTACAAGGCTCAAGATCAAACTACACATTACTTTCTTTTTCCTTATTCAAAATTATAGAAGAAGGACCTAATCCAGGCTGGGAATCTTGCATGGATGAATATAAAGGGTTTTTTTTAACCCTTTGCTCTTCACTGTAGTCCAGATCTGTATTGCACACAAACACACACACACACCTCACTGGCCATGCCTGCAATTTGGATTGCCAAAAATTATCCATTGAAACAAATGTGTCTTTTGTAGGGTGACCATATGCAAAGGAGGACAGGGCTCCTGTATCTTTAACAGTTGACTAGGAAAGGGAATTTTAGCAGGTGCCATTTGTATGCGTGCAGCACCTTATGAAATTCCCTCTTCATCTCAACAGTTAAAGCTGCAGGAGCTCTGCCTTCTTTTGTATCTGGAACCACTCTGCTGGAACTCGATATCAAAAAAGATACAGAGCAGCTTTTAAACTGACTTCTGGGGGGAAGCCAACATTTATTTATTTATTTGTTTGTTTATTTATTTATTGCATTTTTATACCACCCAATAGCCGAAACTCTCAGGGCGATTTACAAAAATTAAAACCATAAAAACCATTCAAAATATAAAACAACAACAGTATAAAAATACAATATAAGAGCACAAGCAGGATAAAACCAAGCAGCAATGCAGAAATTAATACAGATTTAAGATACAAATTTAAAACCGCAAAATTAAAAATTAAACTGATAAACTGTTAAAATACTGAGAAAATAAATAAGCCTTCATCTGGCATATAAAAAAGTATAATGCAGGTGCCAGGCGAAACTCTCTAGGGAGCTCATTCAGCAGCTGGGGTTCCACAGCAGAGAAGGCCCTCCTCCTGGTAGCCACCTGCCTCACTTCCTTTGGCAGGGGCTCACGGAGAAGGACCCCAGAGGATGATCTTAGTGTCTGGGCAGGTACATATGGGAGGAGGCATTCCTTCAGATAACCTGGCCCCAAGCCGTTTAGGGCTTTGAATATTCATACTAGCGCTTCGAATCGGGCCCGGACCTGGACCGGCAGCCAGTGAAGCTGGAAAAGGACTGGTGTAATGTGCTGTCATTGACCAGTCCCTGTTAACAATTGCGCTGCCCTGTTTTGTACTAGTTGAAGTTTCCGGAACATTTTCAAAGGCAGCCCCGCATATAACAAGAATTGGGGAGTATCTGATTAAGACTGAGTCACCCCCAGGAGATCATGGAGACAATTAGGGATGGGAAAACATCTCCTTGTTTGCCTCAGAAAATGTCTGGGTTTTGCAGTCATTCCACGTGAGTACTCACAAACCTTGAGCCAGCATGCATGCCTACATCTCTCTGTGTGAGCTGAGGGCTCCCTCCCAATGCTGTTTTCCCCCTTTCCTCAGCAAAAGTAAGGAAGTGCATGTGAACAGGGGAAGACAATTGGAAAGTGAGAGGAGCATGTGTGTAACTCTTTTTAAGGACTGATCCAGACATGGATCTGAATCAACTGGAAAAGAATTGTTGTTGTTGCTATTATTTTGCTTGTGCAGGGTTGGGGCTCCCCATTTGAGTATGTGTGCCAACACTAATGTAACCGTTCTAGGCCATTTAAATGGAAATAGGAAGAATTCCGCAATGGCCATACAGAAGGACAAGAGAGCTGTTTCAAGAGAGCAAATGGCTTTAGGGGGAAATGTATATATATAAAGGACATTTGAAGTGGAATATAATGAATAGGTGTCTATATGCTAAAGCCAGAAGCCTTGAAGCTAAGGTGGGAGAGCTAAAGTGCTTGACGCTAAATGGGAACATAAATATAAAGTGCTTCCAGATGAGGCATTTGTCATGCAATTGCTCTGCCTTATTCACATAATGTTATGGGGGACTCAGACATCGAGCTCAATCACACCTAATTCCCCCATCCCTCGCTTTGCCTCCGCATTATACGCGCTTGGGGAAAATAATCCAGACTTTAGCTTCCGCTGAGAACCCTCCCAAGTTTTCCGACTGCTTCTTCCATCTTTTTACATAAACTCTGAACTAGGAAAAGATGTAATAGCTGCACCATGCCTTTTGACTGAGAGTGCTAGGAGCCCTTCTTCTGGAATCACACATAGTAGGCTTTTCAGAAACTTGGTGGAATGGAGAGCATCAGAGGGATAAATATATTCCTGAACTCTATAGGAAGGACAGGGAATGACCTATTGGAAGTACTATTGTTCTGTATGTTCATGAGGGCACAGAGACTAATAAATAGTCCAGATGAGGCTTTTATCATGCAATCACCCCACCTCATTTATGGAATTCATTGGGGAATCTAAATGTAATCCTCCCATGTTTTTGCTTCTTCCATCTTTTTTTAATTACTGCAGAAAAGCAATTAAGAAAGAAAAGATGGAGAAACTGCACAATGCCTTCAGTTAGTTAGTACTAGGACCCCTCCCCATCTGGGGCATCTTAGAAAACAGAAGAGGAAAAGCCCCTTCACACAATATAATTAACTTATGGCATTTTATGCTCAGAAATGGAATAGCAAACACTGAAGTTGTTAAACTGTCTCGCAAGATATGTTCCCACCAGTCCCAGTTATAAGTCTCAGGTCAGGGATCTATCATGTTGTTAATGTTACTCTGTGAATGCACGTTTGCCAGTGTGACTTTCATAGTTGGATTAACCACAGGACTAAGCCCCCCCCCACCAGCCTAACAACTGAGAGGGCCCACTAGCTAGCCCAGATTTCCAGCTTTCAAAGAAAAAAATAGTAAGGCTTTAACTCTTATACAATCTGAGATATGAGGCAAAACATTCAGGCACATTCCAGTTGTTTCATGAGAAATGAGCCTGCTACCACTTTTCAGTGTATTTCACTCTGGTGAGTGAAGTCACAGCTATGAGTAACATTTGGCCACAGAGAGAGGACAGAGTGATCATTTGTCTGCAGCAGGGACCTCCTGGTTCATTTTCACCCCTCCCCCTTTTTTGTCCCAGGAAGCTGCATGTGAGAAGAATGCAAAGAATGTGAAATGGTGGTCTAATTTTTTGAGCTTCTGGTGGTGTCCTCCTGCCCAGTCAGCTACCCCAGTCTGGACCCCCTCCCCCTCAGCCCCATTGCAACAGGAAAAGAGCAACACACCAAGGTTTTAGTAAGTAAGGGTGAAATTCTATGCATGTTTAGACATGCTGGCTGGGAAATGCTGGGAGTTGTAGGAGTTATTTCTGTCTAAACATGCATAGGGTTGTGCCCTAAGTGTGTTTAGCATTTCAGGTCAAATTTCTTTAACTTTTGTGTTTTTTTCTGTGCCTTCCAGTAACCAGAAGGAAGGAAGGAAGGAAGGAAGGGTTGAGGGGGTGAGAGGGGTTCCAGCTACAATTCTGTGCACACATACCTGAGAGTTGGTTGAATACAATGGGACTTTTTTCTAAGTCAACATGCAAAGGGTACCTAGCTGTAAAACCCACCGAACAGTGTACTTCTGAGTAGGCTTGTATAGGGTTGCACCATTAATAAATACCAGAAGGTAGCCGTGTTAATGTAATGCAGTAAAAACAACGAAGTGTTTTGTGGCACATAACTGTTTATGATTCTTCCCCATCCCCCATTCCCACCCACCGTATGTACTGTGTACAAACCTGAAATTCCCCGTAATACTCCATACACCAGATGAAGTTCACATGGATTTAGACCAAAATAAATTCGTTCCTTTTTTCAGTGCCATAAAATGCTTCATTGGTTTTGCTGTTAATAAAATTTCTTGAGTTTAAGTTCATGCAGAAGATGGAGGCATATGGGTGGGGCATAAGAAAAGCAAGAAGAGGTTCTTCAATTTTTGAAATATTTAATATGAATTAGAAGAGTTGGTATCAATCTTTAGGTTCCCTCCCCAGGATCTCAATGGGCCAGCTTGCATTATCAAGTACCTCACTGTGGTTTACTTAAGCCACAGTGTGGCTTAAGTAATGTGATGTGGGTGGACGGCCAGTTTGCACATTCAAGCCCTGGCACCAGCTTATCATGATGTCCGAACCTGGCAAGGATGGGCTGTTGGCGTGGTTAACAAGCCATCCAGAACCCCATGGGCTGTTTTAGGGTTGTGAGTGTCACGGCTTGAATAGTCAAAAGTCACCCAGCACGTACCAGCATGCACTGCAACCCACTGTGATTTGGGCTGCGACAGTTACACGAACCGGGTCTATAAGATAAATTTCCAACTGGGATACTGAATGTATCTTGTCTCTAGTGCTCAGGTATGTCAATGAGTAAGCACAGGCAGCATGTAGTGAAACAGTTGGCCATTTTGCATCCTAAGAAGGCTTAGGTAGCCTAGGAAGACAATTATGTTTTTCTATTATAAAACTATTTACTATATTATATTAATGTAACACCTTTCCTCAAGGAGCTAAAGATCTCCACATTTTTATCCTCAAAAGAATCCTGTGAGGTCGATTAGGCTGAAAGGAAGTGACGGGCCAAGATAATCCACTGAGAAATGGGAAGCAGTTTCTGGTCCTCATGCGTGTTGTTCATGCTTGCCTGTTGTGTTGGAATGAGGCAGCCTTTTTCTGAGTGACTGTGTGTGCGTGAGTGTAAGGGTGTGTATGTGTGCGTGTGTGTGTGTGTGTGTGTGTGTGAGAGAGAGAGAGAGAGAGAGAGAGAGAGAGAGAGAAAGTTTATGTTTTATTTGTCTGTGTACTGGATGCTGTAAAGGGGAAAGCTTGTACTTGTATTTCAGTTCTTTACCTTGGAAGAAATATTAACTTTTGCTTCTAGATAATTTCTACTAAATATTTTTGCATTATAGTTGTACATGATTGTGTGTGCGCTCATGCACTCCCAAACGTATTGGGGGCAGAGAATGGGGCCCACAACAAACAGCTAGTCCCAGGGTCCATCATGGCTTTGATCTATTTTTAATATTATTAACGTGAACTTGGGGGTCCTCTTTATGTGAGTTTTAGATTCATTTAAGTGGAGTGGAGGGGACAAGCCTCTTGGTGGCTATTATTGGTAATAGCCCAAAGAACACAACCCTCACATCCAGAGATGAGATTACTCTGGCCACCAGAGACTGACCACTAGCATCAGGGGACAGATGTTGCCCTCGTTTCCAGATTGTGACGTGCCTGAAGGCTGGCCGCTGTTGGGAAACTGAACACTGAGCTACATGGAATATGTGTATGGTCCAGCACAGCTTGCTTTATATGCTTAAATACAGAACCATAAAATTGTGGGAGATCCATCAGGTCATCTTATCTAACTAAAGGATATCATTTACCATGACTAGTGCTTTTTTAGTCTCCCCTTGGAAACTTACAAGGAAGGGGATTCCACAACCTCCCTTGGCAACTCATCCCACTGTCAACAACGTATTATGTTCGGTTACATGTATCTTCCCCTAGTCTAAACTCTGCTTCATGTGGTATGATGGATTGTTCTCTTCCTTCTCTAAGCCATTCCCTTTAAACCAGCACCCACCCACCCCGCCTTCGCTCTTCCAAAATAACTAGGCAACCCTGTCCTGAAGATAAAGGAAATTGCACCATGGCCCTTTCAATATTAGAGCAGATACCCATTTTGCCGTTTCTCTTTATTAACGACTACCAAATTAGCTTCAGTTCTGCACCTGGGGTGCAGTGTGGCAGCATCCAGATCCATCCTGGTTTTCATCTCCTCTCCCCAGCTCTTTTCTTTAGCATAGAATCCCCTGGAGTTTTGGTTAGCCCTGAAATCTACTATTTTCAAATATATTTTTCAGTTGCCCTGAGCTGGCCCTCTCCTTGGGGGTGGGGGGCAGGGTTAATTTGTACAGAAGTATCATATCTTATCACAATCAGACTCTGATTAGTTTACTCTTCAGTATTAAAGAACCAGAATGGAAATGAATTCAGCTAACATAGAGATTAATGTGGAACGATAGGCTCTTTCATGTGGCATTTTCAAGCCCAGTTTTTGCAATGGGTTTATATAATCAGACATAATTGTCTGCACATGTTCAGTTGCATTTACTTCAGAATGCTCTACTGTCCTTGCCTAGTGACGTCAGGGCTCAGTGCTAACATGGGGAGTTCAGATGCCTGTGCTGAATTCAGATGAAGGCAGCTCAGAATTCAAACAACAAAGCCAAGGGCCAATGCACATATGACATCCCTACCCTTTCACTCCGCCCATCAGTGTCCTCAAGGGAGCTTTCTCCCGATTCACAATTATGAAAGCATACCGAAAATAAAGTTTCCTCACACTTCATTTTGGGAAAAGAACACCAAAATATTGAGGAGACGTTGCACTAACATGGTAATTGGAGGACTTTCACGATGGCTCAGGGGCTGGGCTGGGGTAGGGATTAAGACCTTTGTGCTATATTACTGTTTTGAATTGCTAAATTAATGAGGGCCGGTATATACATCAAGCAGAATGAGGTAATAGAATTGTGCACTGTACCATTTCACAATTCAGGGGAGGGTTATATTTTTTTAAAATTTTCCCTACCTAAAAAGCTTTCTGCATATAGTAAATTAATACATCAGTGAATGGACAACACTAAACTATTCTCTCTGACATGCTAGTTTTCTGCATTAAAGGACTGAGTTAAAATGCATTCAAAACCCCCCTCCTGTGGCCTGAAGTGGTCCAGACCAGAATTCTACCCTTCAGGGCCAAAGTGGATGTGACAGGGACAGCCATATTTGATGTTCATGTTATTGCCCCACTGAAGCATAGTGCTGGGTGGGGGGAGGGCATCTCTAATTTTCCTGTCAAATAAATCTCCTCCTTCTCCCCCACCTTACCTCCTCCCACGCAATCACTTCAAGTACTTTTCTCCCAGTCTGGCATCAGGATTTGGCTGGGGAAAAGAACCTAGTGAGACAGAAGTGCAGGCTGAGGTGATACAATGAAGGCTGAGTTAGACATGACGGAGCGGCCACGTTTGTTGTTCACCTGTTCTCTTTATTCACGTCTAAGTTAGGAGGTCAGGGGCATCTAATTCTAATATTGGGAAAAATGCACAGTTCAGATGAGTTGTACCCTCTTCCATCGTACCTCTATTGCTCCAGGAACTTTTCTCCAAGCCTAATTCTGATGGCAGAAGTGAGCCAATATGGGCAAAAAGTACCTGAAGTGGCTGAGCTTGAGGAAGCATGGTGGATAGAGGGAGGGTTTATTCGATGTTAGAGTGAGTTCCCTTCTCCTACTGCTTTAGATGTGAATAAGGCAGACTCGTGAGCAAATATGGTAGCCCCCATCATGTCTACCTTGGCCTTCAATCCATCACCTTATCCTGTACAATGGGTACGTTGGCTCTGAATCAACCTGTCTAGGACAGAATGATCTCCCAAAACAAAAGCCACACACCTCTTTTACCCAACCTACACACCAGTGAGCGTTGACCAACACAATGGATGCGAGAATGAGAGAGATGTGGTCTTGGGAAGCCGTTTTCATGTTTCCCCCCACATTACATCTTATATTTGGTGCTTGTATTGCAAATTGACATAAGCTCATGGAGCATGCCCAGGATAGCCAATAGCAGCATACTACACAATCCCCACCAAGGAAGGACTTGCTTTGCTCAACACTGTTGTGAGTAATGTAGGCAGTAGCAAACCTGAAGGTTATCTGGAGTAGGTGGGAGGGAAGCCTCTCATCCCTGCACTGGCCCTCCACCGCTACCCAACTGGCCCTTCCCATGTCCAAGGGATGAATGCAAAAAAAGCATGTTTCACCCCTCCAGTATTTTCAGGTCAATCCTTGAGCGTAGCCATCCCTCTGACCTCTAAAAGGGACAGAGAGAAGCCCCTGACACTGTGTTTGGCAACCTCCTTTTCCAGGCTGCCCTCTTGTCCCAGCCTGCTGTCATTGCTGCTGAGATGGCGGATGATTGATCTGAGAAATGAAGTTGGATTGCTGTCCCAAATCTACACTCGGTTCTCCTTGTGTCTGTCTGATCGATTTCGCTCAGTACGACACAGCTTGTCGTTATGAATTTTCATGCTAGTCAGGAGCTGCCAGCATAACCCAGAACAAGTAGAAGATGTTCTTCTCCACCCCCACCCATTTCTTCTTCTTCTTTCAGTTTTTTGGTAGTATTAGTATTAGCATCATCATCATCATCGTTGTTATTATTAATCTGTTAATCATTCATTCTTGGTGTTTGACACTGATTGGAGAGGGACCTAACCTATTTTTAGATGGCACATCAGGCTGCAAATGGGATCCAGCCCTTCCTGTTGGAGATGTCTAGGTCCTGGTTTGTGGTGACATCCCCTACTGCCATTGCACTAGGTGTCACCTGTTTAGCAGCTCCTCTCAGCAGAATGCAAGTGGCCGCAGGTGCCATATGAATGCTGATTGTGTCTGACAGTCCTAGACGCCAGCTGCCTGCACAAGGCCTGCCCAATCACCACTTTTTTGCAGATACAACTCTGCCGTTGGCGTGACCGATACAGAAGCAATAAACTAGGTGACCGTAAAGCTAAGACAAGTCCTACTAAGTGGCATTCTGAGCCCTATGGCTTTGAAATAATTGGGAGCGATAGAACAAAAAATAAGGGGGGGGGGAGAAAAAAGGAAGCCTATTTTTCTTACACTGATGCCCTGCGGACTATACATCTGACTCGCTGTGAGCCCGTCACTGTATCCTCCTGTCTGGCTGATAACATGGCGAAGGGTATCCACCTAAACAGACCAACAACAAAGAGAGAATTAGGAACACAGATATTAAATGGCAAGTCTAATTGTTTTGGTCATTAAAACATCAGTATATGACCATGGACAATATTTTCAAATGTACACTCCACAGAGCAAAAAGTGAAGCTGCCTGCCTCCCATATCTCCTCCATGCACTGCCACAGTCCCTGATAACGGCAGCGGCAGCCGCAGCAGCAGTCCATGCTGGATTCTTAGTGTTGCAGCAGATGGTGGGGAGGAAAATAATCAAGGGGGCAGGAAAGTTGGTTGGAGGTTCTTAGTTGAGTTAGTAATTATATGGAAGCAAGGAATCGACTCCTAAACTCTTATTCCTGCTATCCACCCATCAATAATTCAACCCACGGTTTCTCAATGCCACCTGCAACTGAAGAGAGTTGACTTGATATAAGTGAGCACATATGAGTGTCAACACCTTGAATCTCAAGATCATTCATCCTTCTTGATCATTCTAGGCCATCTGCCATCCAGCATGCAGTCTTCCCTGCATTCAGGGTAGCAATGTAACCTGGACTGGTTTTAAAGGGACATTGTCAACTATTGGAAATGCTTGGGATGGGCGGAGGGGTAGAAGACGAATCCAGAACAAATTGTGAATATTGAAGAGGATGGAACGGCAACACCTACTGCTGTAACCCTTGCATCAAAAAGCAGAGATGATTTCCTACATTCTTCCCTATCACACTGGCTTCTAGGATACAGTGGCTAGTGCTAGTTTGATACTGAAATGGGAGAGGGACATTTCTGTGGTTCAGCTGTGCTCTCTTGTCATTAAACCAAGCAGAATGTGGACGTTTTGAAAAATAAGCCCTAAGTACAAAAGTCTGGTCCCTTCTCCCAAATCCACTAAGCAAGTTGCACCTTGCATGGTACTCTTTCCGTTCAAAATCTTGATTTTCCTCTTACTGTAACTATCAAGCCAGAGCCAAATGCATTCACAAAGTGTGGGCAAGATCCCCGAAGACATTTTTAATTTTTTTGCTGTTGCTGATTTTGGGTTTGTTTTTGTTTTGACTGGTTTAGGTTGGTTATAGAGTTTAGATTCCTCTTTTGGGACAGGAATGGGGAAAGCCAATAGGATCAAAGGCTCTTCGTTCTGACATTGATGCATTCACTGGCAGTACATCCGATGGATCCCTACCTGTGACTGCACGTTGGCTCCAACCTGGGCCCCTTGGTAAGAATCCCCATTGAGTGACTGCACGCTCATGAACAAATCTCCAGAGTTTGACATGTTAAAAGAACTGGAAGAACCTGGAAAGGAAAGAGTGAGGCACCTGAATCATAGAAAGGAAGAGGATCAACCACACACCTGTCAGCCAAGAAGGAGGAATGACATGCAAAGCAACCCCAAACAGGAAACAAAACAGTCAGGTTAGTAGCACAGAGGACAGAGCAAGCAAAATTAAAATTAAAAAATAGAGAAAAAGGGTGCACTGTAAGAGCTGTAAACATTATATCTCAAAAAAGCTTGGAACTTGCTGGTTACTTGATTTGTAGTGTGGCACATAATTCCAGTTTGGATAGTGGTAAGTTGGCTTTGTTGCTGTGGACAGCATTCTTATGCCTTAACAAACTGTGATGTCTGGAAGGCAAAGTCTTACTGTTCTAAGAAGATAACTCCCACAAAACTAGATGCATAGAAAATGTGTGTGGAGCGTGCCATGCTTAGATTCTGCCAGTTTCAGAAGGATACAGGTGACAGCCCACAGTGACCTGGTTTGCATGCTCACCACAGCCCACCCCTTGTTTAAGCCATGGTGGGCTATGGTGCATGTCAGGCAGTTTTTGAATATTCAAGCCACGGCTTGTTGTGCCATCCAAGCCTGAGCTGTGGGGGTTGTGCATGCACCACAGCTCATCATGGCTTATATTATTTGATCATGTGAACCGGCCCACTGAATCTATCAGGACCAGTCTAGCTTGGTAGCAAAATGTGGCATGGAAACAAAGGCCACAAATGTCTACTATGACCCAGGGCATCCCACACATCCAGAGAGGCACATGACGTGTCATTTGTTGGGCAGAGGAGATAATGGGCCACAAGAATGGAGTAAGGCTCTGTTGATCCTTTCCCTGCTAACTTGGCATCCTAGCAAGACCTGAAAATCACTGCCTGCACACGTTATCTCTAATGCTACTCGGGGCCAAAAACAATTATTCCAGACATCATATCCCCCATCTCACATATACCTTTAAAATAGCAACCTAACTGGAATGCATGAGAGAGATTGGAAGGGATTATTTTGAAACTTTCATGCAACTCAGCATATTAAGGATGAGAAAGCTCAACGTGCAAGGTTTAGTTCTAAACATGAAATTAGCCTTGAAGGGAGACACTTCAGGGGCCCAGGTCAGCTCCATTGCACAACGGCAATGCCAGGCGGCTCAATGTTTCCAGATGGAAGATGAAGAACTGTTGTGTGCTTTGTGGAGCTGCCCAACAGTGATATACAGACAGAAGCTCTGTGAATCTTCAACTGCACTTTGGCTTTACAAACACATTTGGTTAAATGCATATTTCTAAAGCAAAGTGGGGAGGCTTATTTGAAAACTACACACATCTAGAGAAACCGTATACCAGTGAGTTCCCCTGCCTTGCCCAGTACTCACAAAAGTACTGCACCTCCTGAAAAACAAATCCGAGAACAGCACAATAATCAGGAATGGCTAACGAGTTCTTCAAAGTCTCCTTAACTAATGGAAAGATCCCCACAGTCCCTCACCAGGCTTTGGAACAGTCCCTGAAATTGCTAGGAAACAAAATAAGTAAATGGAACATTGGGCCAAAGTTGTAGTTTATTGATAAATGTTCAAAGTTATACAATGGATAATCCAAGGCATCTACTGGAAATTATCTTGATCACTTTTCAAGACCTCCCATTCCTGTTCTCCACTTTGAGTCCTGATTCGTTTAGGATGCAAAAACATGCCATGGTTCAATTCACGTTTTGCTTTACATGACACCTGTCTTCTGAGTATACAGAGCCCTTACCAACGTTAATTACTTAAATCTCGCAGGAATGCCATGGGAGTGAAAGTAGATGGTTTTCTCCCCGTAACAAAAGGCCTAAATAAATGAACTAGATTTTCAAGGTCATGCAGCAAGCCCATGAGAGCATATGAAGTGACCCTGGGAATCCTGTA
Source organism: Anniella stebbinsi (assembly GCA_029215795.1). Taxonomy (NCBI): domain Eukaryota; kingdom Metazoa; phylum Chordata; class Lepidosauria; order Squamata; family Anniellidae; genus Anniella; species Anniella stebbinsi. The sequence goes on along the minus strand of JARDYH010000004.1, from coordinate 125,477,331 downwards.
GTTCTCCCTGCCTTTTTCTGCTAGCCATACAGATAGCTTTTGAACTTGTTTTTCATTTGCTTGAACAGAAGAGCTATTTGACTCCAATCTCTCTCTTAAAACATCCCCGAACAAATAAACATGGTACCCACTTAACAGATGTTGCATTGAAAGTTAACTGGCCAATTTGGGGGTTGGCCTGCAGAGATGGATAGCCACAAACCTGCATTCCAAATAACAACAGCATGACATAGACAGTATCTACGTTGCAACTGAAACAGGAAACACAGTGCATCAGGATGGTCTCCTGTGAGTCTCCTGGAAGCGAATAGGAGCTGCACCAGAGCACAGCCATGTTCTTGCCCAGCTCCCATTCATTTCTGTGGGGCCTGTGCATGAGATCATCCCATTGGATCATGCCCAGAGCCTTCCTAAAATCCATGTCCATATTTAAGTAGTAAATATGTTGTGCTGTCTCTGCTATAATTATGAAATAGGTGCATACCAGTGCCTGCACATGGCAAAAGAGGCAGTAGTAGGGATGGCCCTTAGTGCTATTTGTCACGCTGCTTCAGCATCAATGCAAAATCTTAAGGGTGGAGGCGGGGGGAAGAGATTACAAAGCGTGCTGGATCATGGCTAAGCAACTCCAAGGGCTAATGCAATGGTGTGCAGGAATGAGGGAGATCCAAACTAAAACTACCTCCATAACATTATCAAAGGCAGCTCATTTTGCGCAGTACTTAGGAAAGAAGGTACTCTCCTGAGCTTACTTGGGTACTGGTCTAGAGGACAACAACCATTCCCAGCTTTTCCTGGGACTGTCCATGATATGAAATGCAATGATTTTTATTTATACTGTATTTTATGTCCCAATAATAGGAAAATGATAATAAACAAAATTATTGAGAGTTTGTTGTCTTTTAATGGTGACCCAAACTCTGCTTCCTGAGTGGGCCAGCTCACCCTCCCTAACGGAAGGGCCAGCCCTGAACACAGCTTGATTAACAAGCAGTAATATTATGTGGGTAATATGTCTAAAATCTCCTGGAGTTCTGCCACCTAAATTCTACCATAGATGCTGACGCTGCTTGCCCTGATGACAGCTTTTTGTATTGAGACACAACACTTTAAATTCAAACTGTTTGAGACTCCATTCCCCAAATCCATTAATTATTTCCACAATTTGAATAAGCAGTGTCACAAAATACAGTGGGGAGTAGAGGAGGACTTACAAACAATGACATGGCGGGACAAGTTTTTTTAAAAATATCACCAGAATATCTAAAAATGCCCCAGGCTGCATTTCTGTGCCCTCTTGCTTTAGAGTAGACATGCATAAGATTACACTGTCCAGCCTGCCTGCCTACCAAAGGCTCAGCGCTCGTAGCCTTCGGAGGTGTGCCGTTTTGGCTTCCTGTCCTCCTTCAACAGTTCCTGCTCCAGGGTACTAGTTGATGAAGCCATACATCAACTTCCCCTTTCTCTTTTATTACCCCTTTCTCTTTTTTTACCCTAACCCCTACCAGCAATTCCATATTGTGGGAAGGGTCTCACATTTGCCATCACATTAAATTGGAGGAGAAGACTATCAATGGCTACTAATCCGATAGTTATGTGTTACTTCCCATGTACACCAGTTGCTGGGGAACATTGGTGGGAGGGCGCTGTTGTACTCGTGTCCTGCTTGTGGGTTTTCCATGGGCAGCTGGTTGGCCTCTGTGTGAAAAGAGTGCTGGAGTCGATGGACCCTTGGTCTGATCCAGCGGGGCTTTTCTAATGTCCTTATATAAATTAACAACATTTGGGACAATGACTCTACTTTCCATTCTGGTTTGATACATTCTGGTTCCAGAATGTAGAGGGCATAGTTCATTCAGCTAAGCCTTGAAAACAGAAACACCCGTCAGCTATTTTCCATTTCTTTTTCAACTGATTCTGATATTACTTTACCAATACTTTAAAAAGGTGTAGGAAAAAGTCCCTTTGTCATGCTGGAATGGTCAGACCAAGACAAGTTCGCTCACTGGCTTGTAAGATGTTGTATCTGAACACTCTCCCTACTTCTCTATCTGGAACCAAAAGGATGGGAATGTAACAATTGATTTGTCCCTGAATGATTCTGTTATCATAGCCATGAACGTAAATATCTTCAATAAAGGTTATGTTAAAAGTTGGAAGATAAACCTATTAGTGGCTACCAGTCATAAGAGCCAAAAGCCCACACCATTTTCAGTGACAGTATGCCTCTGACCTTTGGATACTTAAGCTTGTGAACTTTTCTGTGGACCATGGGACCTGCACTTAATTTAAGGCAGATCTCAATAAAGCACAAAAATGTTTTCAGCATTTGCAGAGCGCTTTTCTCTCACCAATGAGTAACCATAGCCCACCCTTGATATACCTGGGACGATGGACCAGAGTTTCATAGATAAGAGGGTTTCATTTCCATATCTATTGTAGTTATTAATCACAGCTCCTTACAGGTTCAGCTAATGAACCAGAGGTCTAACACTGCAAGACATCCTCTTGTAGGGTGACCAGATAAAATCCAGGTCAGGGCTCATGTAACTTTACAGTTGTAGAGAAAAGGGAATTTCAGCCAGTGTCATTTGTAGGCAATTAGTTCCTGGTGAAATTCCCTCTTCATCACAACAGTTAAAGCTGCAGGCACTATACTAGAGTGACCAGATACAAAAGAAGGCAGGGCCCCTGCAACTTTAACAGTTGTGATGAAGAGGGAATTTCACCAGGGACTAATTGCATACAAATGACACTGGCTGAAATTCCCTTTTCTCTACAACTGTTAAAGTTACATGAGCCCTGACCTGGATTTTATCTGGTCACCCTGTTCTCTTGGCAACAATGCATAGCGTCAGGAATATTATTTCCTTCTGCGAGTAATATATAAAACAATGTTTATTATTTAATTCTATCCATGTTTTAGAGTGCGGACTTATAACAAAGATGGAGAGAACAGAGAGGAAACATTTTGATGATTTTCTTTTTACCAGTATAGAAATATTTATATCTACTCCACATTTGCTATGCCTTTTTTAACTATAACCCCACCCCCTTATAAATTGGAACCTAAACTAAATTCTTTAAAGAAATAATTGTGGTAGGTAAAAAAAAACCACCACCACCAAAACTGTTTTGTGTGGAGAAAAGAGATCCTCATTTCATGAAATTAATACAGACCCAGTTAAATTTAGAGCATGTTAAATAAAGAGACCTAGTTCTGCCTAACTTCTGTTTAAATTACTGATAAATTAACAATTTAGTTGTTTTCAGGTCTGTAAGGAAGATGTTATCTTAAGTACACCTGGATTAGGAAAAAGCAGCAGTTTGCCAAGAGTTTGATTTATACTGCAGGGGAGAAAGAGAAGTTCAGAGCAGATACATAGCAGCAGGACGAGTGTCTGAGATGGTGTCAGAGCTGGAGAGGCAAGGAGGAGGTGGTTTTTGGAAGTGAGGAAGGGATAACCTAAAATGTGCAGTCTGAAGGACAAGGAAATAATGTGTGAAAGCAATGGAAAGGAAAAGACTCTGGCCAGATCAACAGGATTTGACTTACATGAGCCAGGCCAGGCAGTAAAGCAGATGGGGGCACAAGGAGAGCTAATAGGCTCCATTCACTCCATTAACCATCCCGACTCAAAACAAAGCTGAGGGTGTCACACAACTTCCAAGATAATTAACCACAGCTTTTCCATATGAGCCAAGAACAAGGAGCCATCATACACCTGCCTCTCTCAGCAATTTTAATGGTTCTGGAGGTACTAATTAATTATCAACAATATTAGTGAGGTACTAATATCAGGTTAGTGAAATACTAATATCAACGAAGGGCATGCTACATTGCACGGACATCGGCCGATGCTATAGGATGGTCGTTTTTATTAGCTACCCATAATAAAACAAAAATACTGTCAACAACATTTCTTAGGAACTACGAAATCTAGTTGATCATTTTGTGTGTTGTATTTTAGTTTTTCACGTGCGTGCTTACCACCTGCTTCTGCCCACACGTAATTGCTCCTTTCTTTCATTTCACACATTACACAGCAACAAGCACAGGTTTGCCTCTGAATGTACACTTCAACAGAGAGCTGCAGGCATTCTGGCTCTCTGACAAGAGTACCACCAACGTATTTGTAACCATATACTTGTTGTATACACACTTCACATGTGTACATCAGCCATCAATGTTTCAACTATTCTAGGCGACCATGAAGTTTGGTTAAAGAAAATTACTTATCTTGTCCACCAAGCAGACATTGTAAAGAACCACCTCCTTCTCCTACAACATGGATTTTTTTGTGATCGGCCCATGGTGAAACCCACATGAAATATGGTATTCTGAAATGTTAGCATGTATTTGGCTCCTTGCCAAGCCCAGTATTTATGGCTGTTTATAGGGCAGGGAGCAGAGCTAATAACAATGTAATTTCCCTTATATTACACCAACGCTGCCAAGTCACATCTTGCAAAACACAGACATTGGACAACAAAGTAAATGGTAAACCAATAAAGCAAAGCACACCATATATCCATTTTCAAAAGGAATGAGGAAAAAAATGGTTATTTCTGGTGTGTGATCTGTCAGTAGTGTAGGAAAGCCAGGGTGGTGTAGTGGCTGGAGTGCTGGACTGGGAGTCAGGAGATCTGGGTTCTAGTCCCCACTTGGCCATGGAAGCTCACTGGGTGACTTTGGGCCAGTCACAGACTCTCAGCCCAATCTACCTCACAGGGTTGTTGTTGTGAGGATTATGTATGCCACCTTGGGTTCCTTGGAGGAAAAAAGGCAGGGCACAAATGCAATAAATAAGATATAACTCCTGTGACTTCTCCATTTTTGCCTTAATGTGGCAAGCTGATAGAAACAATGGAGCTTATGCCAACTTCGATTGCAAGCTCTGTAGGTCCAGCTGCCATGACAACCTACCTTAGGCAAGCCAAGCTGTGACTCCCTCACCCTTAGTGGCCACATGGGCCATCTGTGAAAAATTACTTTGCCCTATGGTTACTATAGAGCAAGGGTTACCAAACAAACAGCAAGCGAAAGAGACAGGGATGGGAGGAACCAACCACCACCGGAGTGAGACCTGGTGTTACCAGTGGTTCTAAGATTATCTCCACAGCACAGAAGGTAGTGGCAACTTTCCAGAGAATGGAGATCATCCTGGTAAAGGGTTCTGAGGGCTGTTCCACTGCTGGTCATTGAGAGGAACTTCTCCCTCATCTAAATGAAGACTAAAGGAGGACTCAACCTGCACCGGCACTGTTCAACTCTCACTTAATATCTAGGTCTCCCCTCTCAATGCCAAGGTGATTTGGGGGCTTACTGGTCTCCATTGTCCATGGACAATGTCATGGCCACACGGTCCTAAGCTGAGGACTAGAATAAAGACTGGAGTGATTCACAACAAACGCTCACCGTGGCCAGAGACTCTTCTGGGAAGGGTACTTAATTTCAATGCTTAAGTATTTCAAAGTTTAAATCGTTCAGAGCAGGGGCATATCATGTTTTCCAACAATATGCAGGTTCTCTGGGATGCCCATGTTGTTCAGCATTTTTAGGGAACTTTACATAAATGCCTTTTTTTTACTCAGCTGTACCTCATACCTGGGTACCTGAAAAAAGAGCACCATGTATTCAACATCCCCATTTTAAATACACCCATCCTCAAATTGACCCTTTTCCAAAAATAGCATCCCAAATTTTCCATGGCCCAGGAAGTAATTTGTCATAAACAATGAATTGTCTAGGATCAGATGAATTCTTTATTTCTAAAACAGCCTTTCTAAACAGTAAAGGCAGCTCCATTTAATTTGTCCCTTGAACAAATAGCATGAGAACTACAAGACCACATATTAGAAAGGTAGAGGAACAAACCATGTTTGAATTTCCATAGAGTAAAAAGCCCTCAGGCAATTCTGACATCAAAGAAAAATGAAATTACACCAAACGGGACAAATTTCGAAAGGAGCCATAGATAATGAAGTGAGCAGGCAATAGTCAAGGGATAAAGTCCACACAATACAGACTCAAATAGCATGACTGGAGACATGACCCTAAGCAAAAGTCCCATTGAAATCTATGTGTGAATGTATACCTGCCATTCATTTCAATGTGGCTTGCATGGGAGATACTCCTCATGAACTGGGCTCCCTGAATGTTGTTTTATCAGGGACACTCAGTGATAAATGTTTCTCCACTGTTGAGTCATACAAAATGTGCATTGGACGACCTTTTCTCCTGAGAGAACCAGCAACTCAGGCGAAATGCTACCACCCATATGCAGAAATACCTAACACAATACTTTGAATTACACGGCAAGACTACATTGCCTCCAGAAACAGAAAAACAGACAGGAACAAAATATCCTAAATGAATACATTGCCCAAAAAGTGAACGAACGAAAAAGGAAAGCAAATTAAAAACAAACAAGAAACATACATTGATACTAAAAGAAAATAAACCCCACGGAAAAAAAAAGAACAATAACAACCCAAAAGAAAAAAAAACTAACCAGCTGAATTGGGAGTTGAGGGTGAGTTAGCTTGGCTTCCATGGGCTGACACATTTGTAGCAGTGACAGCCGTTTTGGCAGCATAAATATTGGCTTCCTCTTGAAATTTACCTATGTTCTTCTTGTACCGGATTCGCTTATTTCCAAACCAGTTTGATACCTAGAGCAAGTTCGAAAGAGAAAAAAAAAGGACAAAAAAGCTGTTAATAAGAAGTCAACGATATGGCTAGAGTAGGAAGCCGAAGGGAAGAAAGAACGGGAATGCAGTTAAAGCATGCTGATTAATAGTTTAAAATAAATCCCTCTCTAAACTTACACGACAGGCCCATAAAACTATCAAATTTTATACTTAATATATCACATATATATTTAAATCATAGTACTATGGATTCTTGTTTATATTTTCTGGTGCTTGAGACTTTAGACTACATACTAAAACTGTATTTTCAAACATTTCCTTCTAGTCATAATAGTCCCAGAGCCAGACCAGGACTTATTTACCCCAGCGAGTGCAAAAGCTTTGTGAGTATTTTTTGTTTATGTATGACAGAAGTGTCTCAGAAAAGTGAGTCTTACAAAATTCCAGTGGGGAAGCTGTGCGATGACATCATCAATATGGCTGCCGCGCTATTATGTAGTTGCCACATTTAAATACGCATAACTTCTCACCCGTTTATGCTACAGAGATGATTTTTTTCTGAAATGTTTCAAATTTAATAACAAATACTTTTTGTAATTACACATTTTTGTTAACTCCATTAGTTTTTGAGATAATTTCATTTGAACATATAAAATCAGTGTTCACATTGGTTATGTGTGACGTTTAACCATGATTTACTCAAAAACTATATGACTTTCGAAAGAATACTCAAGAACAAAAAAGTTGTATTTTTAATGAGGATTAAGAAAGTGTATAATAACATGGGGTTTATCCCAACGCTTAGGGAATTATGAGTGATTTCTCGTTGTACGTCCACTTCTCAGGATTGTATGATTTTACAGTTTATCATACAGGGCTTTCATTTCAAAAGTATCCACCCTAAATATCATAGAATCATAGAATAGTAGGAAGGAGCCTATAAGGCCATTGAGTCCAACCCCCTGCTCAATGCAGGAATCTACCTTAAAGCATCCCTGACAGATGTTTATCCAGCTGCCTCTTGAATGCCTCTAATGTGGGAGAGCCCACAACTTTCCTAGGTCATGGGTTCCATTGTCGTACTGCTCTAACAGTCAGGAGGTTTTTCCTGATGTCCAGCCGGAATCTGGCTTCCTGTAACTTGAGCCCATTATTCCGTGTCCTGCATTCTGGGTTGATGCACAGATCATTTTGAACATGTTCAACTGTGATTTTTTTGTTACAGTTGAACATGTTCAAATGTCCTTTACAAAATTTCAAACAGGATGAGTATGATGATATATAAAAAGATACTATTTATTAGGTTGAATTGGTTTTAACAAATGTTTTTAAAATTTTCAGCAAAAATTTACAATTTACAAAATAAAAACTATGTTCTGTGAGAAGGGTTAACAAATAAATTTCATTGGGTGTCCTCTTCACTTTCATTGGAACTACTATCATCACTGTCAAAATCACTTTTCTTGTCTTCTTTTTCATTGTCCTCTTCTGTGGCCGTTTCAAGATTTTCTGGGAGTGTTGGACCATCTTACCATTTTATGTGGAACCTGCCATTTTCCAAGTACCAGCCGTGTTCAGTAGGTTCAAGCCCGTCGTCAGGTTTTCTACAATCTGCTCATTTCCACAGCCATGACACTGAATTGCTTCTTTTAATCTTTTGGATCAATGCAGGTTAGATGGAGGCAGCATTGTTGGGTCAATCCCTTTAACTTTGGAGAATGCCTTAGACTGGATCTTAGGTGTTTTCGTTTCTTCATAAATAGACTGTATCTTACTTCACTCACAGAGGAGTATCAAGGGTGGCCATACATGGCACAGACACATTTTTCCAACCCAGCTATCTTTTCTTTGGTTAAAGTTAATGACTCACCTAGCTGGCTGAGAAAGTCTTGAAATTCATGATTCTTTTTCATGATTTCAAATGGTTTAACATTTCCCTGTCTTGCAAATGCAGCTGTGAAATCAAACCCTGTAAAAGCGTGGTAGCCAGACAAGGCCTCTACCAGATCATGTCCAAGCTCCTCTATGATGCACGTTACATTGATCGTCCTTCTGCTGTTGTTAGAAGACACGCCACAATCAAACCAAACCCGAGAGTTTAGGAAGTGCTTTTGATGGTAAATTAACAGAACCAACACATCAGTGTCATTTGCTCCAACCAGGATATTCTTTGCCTGATCACTACCATGTGATGTATGTTGGATGTGCCAAATAATCCTTGTGTCTGCCTCTTGACGATGGCAAGCAAGATCATGCACCTCTGTTGCCTCAACACTGACATCCTTGCTGGTGTATTTGTCTCTGCTCCGACAAAGAGAATTTTTCCTGCCAGAAGTGAAGCATACTTCTGATTTTTCCACTCATTGCATAGGAAAGATGTAAATGATGTTTTAAACTGCTCGTTCCAAAGTGCATCAACTGCCTTTTTTGGGGTCTTCTGATCTGCGCCTGTTACTTTGATGTCAGTAGTTGGTACAGTTGTTTGCCGTTCATGTTCACAATCTTTTATACTTTGATAGCTGTAAGTGTCAAACACCAGGTGCACTTCCTTAGCTGGTATACTACTAGAAGTGTGCTCCAGTAATTTACGTGCAAGAGCTCCGTAAGTTTCCGGGAACTTCAAAGTGTGCAACACGAACATTGCATCATATACAGCCACATCTATGTGAGGTTGACTTGTAGTTATATCACGCTCCTTGTCTAAATTCCGGTGCTTTTGTAGCCTGTGCATCAACTTACTTTTGACTGTTTTATTCATTGATCCGCCAATCTGAGTAAGAGAGAATAGCACGGGAGTTAGAGGATACTCAATCACTTTTTTCACATCACATTTTTGAACAGCTGCCATACGAATTACTTAACCGAAAGCATCTAAAGTGCATTTGGCAACCTCTAGTTTCTTTCGTTCCGTTTTCAGGTTACTGGATGCAATAGAAGATGCGCAGTTAGCTGCCAAATTTTGGGGTATGGGCTTTTCAACATTCTTTGGATCTTGCACATACATTTTTTGAACTTTTCAGCAGCTTCTTGCCCTTTAGAAGAAAATGAAAGAAGATCCAGTGTGACTTTCTCATTTATTGTCTGTCCAGTTGAAATGTTCCTTAGAGGTGCCTGAAGATCCAATTCTTGAAATGGGTTTGAAAAACTATTCAGGGTTGAAATTATTTTTTCAATATCTCTGTGATCTTTTTCAATGCGTCCATGCTTCGAATCTGGAGCTTTTGTAATTCCACTGCTTTCAAGTAAGCTGCTCACTATCTCACTTTTCAATGACCTTGTGATCATCCATTGGGCTCTAGCAGATTCTGAGTTTGGAAATACCGTGATGCCTCTGAACCTTGAAGCAGCGTCAGCATTTATAGTCTGCTCTAGTGCCATGTCAACTGGTACCCTAGAGAATGGGTTACTGGAGCACTTTATGCCTTGGCCGTCTTGAGAAAATGCATAAATGATTTCTGGTGATTCGGTTCCTAGGTTGAGAAGTTTCTGGAGGTCCACCTAATAAATAGTCTTTTTGAACATATCATCATACTCGTCCTGTTTGAAATTTTGTAAAGAACATTTGAACATGTTCAACTGTAAAAATCACAGTTGAACATGTTCAAAATGATCTGTGCATCAGATCAAGAGATATTTAGGGTGGATACTTTTGAAATGTCTTCCACAAATCGGCCCCACCCAAAAGAGACAACCCTACCTAACTGTGCTACAAACAGTGGGGAAAAATAAACAAACTAAACTGTTCTAAACCTCTGATATTCACAGGGGACTTGCAGTTGTTATAATTCAAAAACAACCATTTGCAGATATATCAATGGAACTATCCATACAATTCTTGAACGTTTGCAGACAAAATGTTTGCACATAAAGGATAGACTGGAATTTGGACATTTGTTCAGAGTACAGGTGAATCTGTTGAACAAAAGTGATGGAATTGTGCCTGCTCCCCCCTCCCCCCTCTCCATGTATTAAAGTTCCTGTCTGCTGAAGGGTCTATGGGTGTATACTGTAACACTCATAGGAGCTACATGCAGTAAAAATCAGTAGAACCTTGAAAGTTCATCTGTACACTGAACAAATGTCTGAATATGGATTCAGATGATTTTTTAAAACGAACAGACAAATTTGTGGAGGACAGTTCTAACAATGGCTGCAAGATAAGAATGGAACTCTGTATCCAGTGGCATTATATCTCTGAATACGAGATGCTGGATACAAACAACAGGGGAAGGCTATGCCATGCTCGTAAGCACCTAGAAACATGTGGCTTGCGGTTGCTGGAGACAGAATATTTAGCAAAGATGACCAACTTTTGTTTTACACCTTAAACTGACTGTTAAAACCACATCGATAGGGATTTGCCTTGTGGTCCATCATGGTGTTTTCGTTGTTGAACATATATTTCCGAAATTTCGTAATAGCATAAATTTGGTGATGCAGCGATTAGAACACATAACTGGGAAGACTATCTCACTTTGATTGGGGCATTCGCACCTATGATCAACAGATTTATGTGAGGTGCGTGCTAATTGATATGCTGCAACTATATGCTATAGATTGTGTAACATGGTACATTCTGAAAGATGGAAATTAGACATTATATGTCTTCTCACAATTGACCCAGAAAAGACGTGTGTCCAGTTCTAGTTTGGCTGAGCCCATGGAAGGGTTGAGAGGAAGCCAATCCCACAGCAGGTCCTAAGTTGAACAGCATCCAATAAGCAGGCAGTGGCTGCATGCAGTCCAAGGTCATGTATTAAGGACTGGAGAACAAAGGTGGACAGGGACCATTCATTCAGTAACCTAAACAGATCCTATGGAGCAGACAACTTGTTCCAATAGGTTTCTAGGTTCAATGGAGCCCTTATGTCTTTTCCTTAGACTTGACTACCCTTCCCAAACTCCACCCCCTTCATGAAGAATAAAGTGCCTTAAACAGCGGCTGATAGCTACACAGCATGAATATAAGAAAATGAAAACGAACCAGGGGTGGAGATTACATTTGCAAGGGAGTTTTATCAGCATCACAGGTCAGGACCACTTGCTGGAAAATATTTTATCAGTGCTCCAGTATTGTTAAAGATTTTAAGAACAGCGGAATTATCAGTAACAACAACAAAACAGATGCTCTGCCATAAAGTGATATCTAGGAAAGGAGGTAAAATCATGCCGGACTATTGCCAAGCAATAAAATCTACACTCAAATGATGGTTTCTTTAAAGATAATCAAATTTAAGTTGAAATTATTTTGGGATATCTGCTTTCAAAAAGTTCATCATTAAAAAAATAAATGCGAACAATGTTGACTTTTGCAATACACAAAAGAAAAATATATGATCATACTTTAAGGGCACATATGCAAAGACTCAAGATCAAAAAACAAAGGAATGCTCACAACAGTGTGCAGAGAGTGAACAGCTGCTCTCCAAGTTTCTTGTGGTTATCAAGCCTCATTCTGAGCTGGAACTTAATGAAATTGTTGGGAATCACAAGTTCATTGTGACCCCATCATCTACTTTCAATGCTGACACTCCTTATCGTGCTTAATGGAAAGTTTACTACTGTTTCCCTGGTTATAAATATTCCTAAACAACTGGCAGTGTCACAATTACCAATACAAATAAAGTAGAATTTATCTGCAGATGTACTTTGTGAAAATAAATGAAACATGCTGGTTGATGCCATGCATCTTGTTCAAATGACGAGAAAAACTCTTGAAATTGACAAAAATAGCTTTTCTTCAAAATTTCTGAGTATGCTTGATCATGAAGAGAGTCATGAAGACTGTCCTCTTCCGACAGGCCTATCCAGATGAATTTTAGGATGTTTTTAATGTTGTATTGTTCTCTTGTTTTTAAAAAAAATTTTAACTGCTGTGATTTTTATGTTTATATTGTTGTTGTTCCCCGCCTCGATCCGGAGGGAGAGGCGGGTTACAAATAAATATTATTATTATTATTATTATTATTATTATTATTATTATGCAGAAGCTGTAATATAGTGCCTGTAGGTTTTGACCAGTTAAGGAGGTGTTCCTTCTCATTAAACTACCAAGATGGTCAGTGTATTATCCTGAATTATCCTGAATAGATAAATTCAGTGAAAGATTTTGTGGGCAATGTGAAATCCAAAGCATTTTGGTAAGGAAGTCCACTTTCTTTCTTTTCTGTAACAGTTAACAGCAGATATCGATTGTTTACTACTACACTGTCATGTCAATGGCCTCTCCTTTAAGAAATTACCAGTATGAATGAAATGGCAAGGTGGCATTCACACGCTAAAAAGAGGACATCAGTTTGTCTTTTTCAGAAGGATCCCGACACAAAACTCTTTCCATACTGATGTATTTGCTCTGTACATTGCTTTGAAAGCAAGGATTGGAGAAGTTTCCATTCATGAATACTGTCTGAAGCTGGGATCAGTGAGGCTTTTCACTGAGTGCTATGGATTTAAGGACACAAATAATATAGGAACTTTTGCAATGAAAGGGGTGGCAAGTCAGTTTAAAACTTTCATGGAATCCACTGATGAAATACTTCATGCATTCAGACTATTTGGAGAGTAAAAAAAAAACCTGCTGTGAAACATAACGGCAGGTAGAGCTGCTTCATCAGTTGGATGCTTTCCCTCAGATTTAGGAAGGAAGGTTGCCAACTGCCACCAACCATGTGAGCTTATTACATGGCACTCATTTGGAAAAGTTCAGTGGCACCAGCAACTCACAGTGAAGTTGGCAGTTTTTGTACTGATTCAAATATACTTCATGAATTCTCTGGTTCCAAAAGTCCTATTAGAACTGTGAAAGTATAACTGAAAAACTGGTTGCAGTACACATAAACGCAGCCATGAACAAAATGATCTGCACTGCACTGACTCATGTGGACATGGAGACAGTTGTTGTAATAGCAGTTTCAATATCCTGTTTCATCTTGGTTCACATTCAGAATAATATCTGGAAATGTGGGATTGTTGGGATTCATTCAAACTAGGTGCAGGGAACAACTTTACATTGAGATCATGAGCTGTTCTTTTGTGCTTTTGGATTGAAATCTGCCATTTAAAGAAAGTACACACCAAAAAGGAATTAAAATGTGCCATTTTCTGATGTGTCCACTTGAATGGGATAATTATATGAATTTGCATGGAGCAGTGGGACATACATTTTTTACTGTATGTAAAAAATGTATGTTTGATTTCATAGGGTGCCCTGAAGACAGTAATAATAATAATAATAATAATAATAACAATTTATTTCTTACCCGCCTCTCCGTCTAGATCGAGGCGGGGAACAACAACATGATAAAATACATAAAACTAATTAAAACATGACAAATATTATTAAAACTGCATTAAAACATCCTAAAACATCCTAAAAACAGAGTGAGTAGCTAAAGTTGGCCAAATTTATCAAATCATGGATGACTACTGCCTTCTAATGTGAATAGCATATCTTTGTGCCATTCAATACTTCAACGTCTAACAGTACCTGATTAATTGTCAACTTTGTGGCTTACCTAGCACTGAACAATAGCGAGGTTCAACAACAGGTAGCACATTGAACCTGTAAACCTCAAATCACGTTAGAGAGGTGGGCAGGTACAAGCACATAATGTAAAATCTGGCAATATGCACGGAGGATAAAGGATACAATCTGTCAGCTCAAGCAATTAGCAAACCCAAGATTGCCATCATCTGAGAATACAAGATTAGCATAAGAAGATATTCCGGTTTGAAATATAAAAAAAGAAATATCAAGCCCACCCTTAATTCCATTATAAGATCTGAGCTCCTGTGGCAGCTTCTACTTTGTCATGCCTAAAGAAAGCAGCAGATCCTCTGGTTCTGGAATCTAGCACCAAATAAGAATGTGTATGATGGGGATAGGGGCAGAATTATCCCCATCTTCTTATATTGCTGTTAACAGAACATCTTACATGCAACATTCCTAAAGTTTGGGATGGGAAATCCTCACAGAGAAAAAAATTCAGAGCAAGAGATTTTAAAAGAAATTATTACTATACAGTGATTAATAAATAACTTCAAAGATAAATGCTACTCAACATAATTCAGTATCTTGTAAATTATTATTGCAAACATAAATGAATCTAAATGTCAGAAGCAGAATAATAGTCTTGGGGTGGGCAGAAGGTAGATTGGGATCAACTGGAAAGGGTTTCTGATTCCCCATTGTCTAACAATAGCAACAACTATAATGTTTCCCCTCTCCTCAAAATTAGGTTGCTGAAAAAGACAGCTGGGGGGGGGGACCCAGAGTGGGCTTTTGTGTGAAAGGACAAAACTGATCACAAATTCCCAGGCTCAGGGCACCTGCTCCTCCATTCTTGGTGTATGTCTGGCAGCCTGAGTCACTATTTTGCCTCTAACTCTGGTTGAGTCTGGTGGATCTCAGTGTTTCAATGAAAACAAAATAGATCCCACAAGCCTAAAGTCTGCACATCCCTGTAATAGTCTATATGATTATGTCAGGGGCAATTCATGCCTAAAGCTAGGGTGACCAGATTTTGGAAACCAAAATCCCGGTCCCCCCCGCCACCCCCCAAAACAACCCCCCCCAAGCCACCCTCCCCCCAAAAACACCAGCCCGGACCTACCGGGTTCTCTTCCTCCGCCGCCCCCGCCGGGTCCTCTGCTGCCGCCCCCGCCGGGTCTGCCACTGTCCCCAGGTCCGCCGCCGCTGCCGGGTCTTCCTCCGCCGCCGCCGGGTCCCCCGCCCCTGCCGCCGGGTCAGCCTCCAGGTCCTCCGCCGACGGGCTTGTAAGGCCAGAGGCCGCGTGGAAGAGGGCCGAATCCGGAAGTGATGCAATCGGCCCTCTCCCGTCTCTTTCGCGCGGGCATCCGGACTCGTCGCCATCGCGACAAACCCCGAGGAGGCCAGAGGCCACGCGGAATAGGCGGGAGAGGGACGATTACATCACTTCCGGATTCGGCCCTCTCCCACCTCGCCTCTGGCCTCACGAGCCCGGCAGCGGTGGCGAAGGACCTGGCGGTGGTGGAGGACCCGGTGGTGGTGGCGAAGAACCCAGCAGTGGTGGCAGCAGAGAAGCCCAAGAAGCGGCCGCCCCAGCAGGTAAATGCCCCCCCCTCCTGCCTCGTGCCTCGTGCTCCTTAGCTGCAGGGGCGTCCGCTTCCCTCCGGTGCTCGAATCTACTGAGAAACAGGCTTCGCGGTCTGTCTCTCAGTAGCGCGCCAGGTGACGTCATCACCCGGCGCGCTACTGAGGGACAGGCCGCGAAGCCTGTTTCTCAGTAGATTCGAGCACTGGAAGGAAGCGGACACCCCGGCAGGTGGTGGCGGGGGGGGGCCCTCACCCGAAACCCCACCACCAAGCCACCCATCTCCCCCAAAACCCAGCCCAGACCTATCGGGTCTACCGCCGCTCATCGCCGCGTGACCCCCCCCCGCCACCCCGGTTTGCCCCCGCCGCCCCCTGGTTGGCCTGGATCGCCCCAGGTTTCCCAGTTAGGAACGGGAAACCCCAGGCAATCTGGTCACCCTACCTAAAGCAAGTGTTTATTACTAGGGGTGTGCACGGACCCCCCGGATCGGATCGGGACCCGGATCGGGACCTCCAATTTTGTCCCGGACCGGTTCGGACAAAATCGGAGGCCCCCCGGACCGGATCGAGTCCGATCCCGACCCAAAAATCGTACATTTTTGGATCGGCCGCCATTTTTTTCCCCATAGACTTGCATTGCAATGCAAGTCTATGAGGAAAAAATGGCGGCGGGTGGGTAAGGGGGGGCCTAACTCCCTCCCCCCCCCCGGGGCCGTCCGCTGTGGACGGCCCCGGCAGGTAAACCCCCTCCCCCGCGCTCCCTACCCCCCCTGGGGCCGCCTGCTTCCATCCGCTGGCGCCCGCGGGCGCCAGCGGATAGAAGCGGACGGCTCCGGCGGGGGGGTAAGGCCCCTTCCCCGCCACTTACCTTCTCGGCACGTCCGGCGCCGGCGGCTACTACCAGCGGGCTCCGCGGCCTACTCTCGAGTAGCGCGCCGGGTGATGACATCACCCGGCGCGCCACCCTGGAGCAGGCCGCGGAGCCTGCTGGTAGTAGTAGGCGCCGGCGCCGGACGGGAGCCGCCGGGCCGGGCAGGTAAGGGCCCCCCTCCCCCCTCCCCCCTCCGCGCGCCCCCTCCTCCCCTCCACGCACCCCCTCCTTACCTTTCCGGCCCGGCGGCTCCCGTCCGGCGCCGGCGCCTACTACTTCCAGCAGGCTCCGCGGCCTGCTCTAGAGTAGCGCGCCGGGTGATGACATCACCCGGCGCGCCATCCTAGAGCAGGCCGCGGAGCCTGCTGGGAGTAGTAGGCGCCGGCGCCGGACGGGAGCCGCCGGGCCGGAAAGGTAAGGGCCCCCCTCCCCCCTCCGCGCGCCCCCTCCTCCCCTCCACGCACCCCCTCCTTACCTTTCCGGCCCGGCGGCTCCCGTCCGGCGCCGGCGCCTACTACTTCCAGCAGGCTCCGCGGCCTGCTCTAGAGTAGCGCGCCGGGTGATGACATCACCCGGCGCGCCATCCTAGAGCAGGCCGCGGAGCCTGCTGGGAATAGTAGGCGCCGGCGCCGGACGGGAGCCGCCGGGCCGGAAAGGTAAGGGCCCCCCTCCCCCCTCCGCGCGCCCCCTCCTCCCCTCCACGCACCCCCTCCTTATCTTTCCGGCCCGGCGGCTCCCGTCCGGCGCCGGCGCCTACTACTTTCAGCAGGCTCCGCGGCCTGCTCTAGAGTAGCGCGCCGGGTGATGACATCACCCGGCGCGCCATCCTAGAGCAGGCCGCGGAGCCTGCTGGGAGTAGTAGGCGCCGGCGCCGGACGGGAGCCGCCGGGCCGGAAAGGTAAGGGCCCCCCTCCCCCCTCCGCGCGCCCCCTCCTCCCCTCCACGCACCCCCTCCTTACCTTCCCGGCCCGGTGGCTCCCGTCCGGCGCCGGCGCCTACTACTACCAGCAGGCTCCGCGGCCTGCTCTAGAGTAGCGCGCCGGGTGATGACATCACCCGGCGCGCCACCCTAGAGCAGGCCGCGGAGCCTGCTAGTAGTAGTAGGCGCCGGCGCCGGACGGGAGCCACCGGGCCGAGAAGGTAAGTGCCCCCCTCCTCCCCCCCCCGCTGTCCACTTTCATCGGCGGGCGCCCGCTGGCGCCCGCCAATGGAAGCGGCGGTGGGCGCCAGTGGGCACCCGCCGATCCGCCGATCCGCCGAACCGGTTCGGAGCTTTTTCGGACCGGTTCGGATTGGATCGGCCGATCCAGCTGCGGGATCGGAAATCGGATAATTTATCCGATTTCCCACTGGACCGGACTCGGATCGTGGATCGGGTCCGATCCAGTGCACATCCCTATTTATTACATTTTGACATTCTCTAGCAAGCAAATCAGATGTAACCAATGTCATGAATTTTGGGCACTATCAGGAAGTTCTTCCCATTCATTTCAAAAAGGTTAGCTCAGGGGAATCCTAACTCTTGACTATACTAAAACATTTCCCAGCCCCAGTTGGCATATTCTTACGCAAGGAAAGGAACACATGGCAGATAGAAGGATTATTAAGTAAGATAAATGAAACTACTATATGTGGAAACCAGTTTGGTTCAAAATTCACACTACATATTGTAACTGGTAAGAGACTAGTAGAAACAACAAGCGTAGTTTCAAAGGTATGCTCTAACTCTATTCTGGCTCAAAAGTGCTACACTCCAAAACAGCTCAATACTCTCAAAAATGATCAGTGTAAAGAAATAGAGAATATACTTATCAAATGGTAAATGACACAAAGAGGGAGGAGTTGGTGATATTTTGGAAGAGAAGGTTAGAAGGTTAGAATTTAAATATGTGAGCTGAAGAAAGGGCCCTAAATGTCATGACCTTCAAACCTGGCCCCTGCACTACCCTAAGGAAGACCCAGATAAGGAATAATATAATAATGTGGGGGGAGCTGCAGCCAGCAGAGCTTACTGGGAGTTTTCTGTGACCCTGATAAGCCTGAACCTGGATGTGTGTCTTGCCAAATCAAGCTACGTTCTCCTAAATCTGACTTTACTTGATGTGACCCTGCTTGCTTTACCTGATATAACCTTACTGGAAAAAAAAACTTTACCTAAGTAAGGCTGCCTCTACAAGAGAGGTTTAAAGCTCTTTCAAGGCGCTTAAATTTTTTTACCTCTACAAGAACGGAGCGCAAATCGGGCGTAGAGGCGCGTTATCTCTCCGATTATGCGCATTATCGAATACGCATTTAATCGCGAGTTTTATTTTGCTCCGGCCGTTAAAGCGCATTTTGACTATGTGAACAAGCGATTCTCCACATTAACTACTTGTAAAGCGCATTTTGGTCATCTGTTAATGCGCTTCGCCACCTCTCGCCGCCTCTCGTGCAGAGGTATTAGGTGTAAATGTGCTTCAGCGATTATGCGCATAATCGCCTAACTGGGCGCAAAAGCGAATCCTTGTAGAGGGGAGGTAAATTGCTACTAGTTCCCCTGAGAGCTTCAGGCCCCCATGGAACAGGATAACAAAGCAATACAATGATATTCAATGAAGACTAGTGTGAATGTGACTTCCTTATTGGCTTCAGTCTCCAGGAAGATTCTGTTACCTCCTGCAAAGGTACACCAGAAAACAGTTCTCAAATATTGCTTCCTTCTTAATTTTAGGGTGTTACTTGGGTCATGCAATGTATATTAACTGAATACCAAAAAGCCTGAAGAAAAAAAGGACTTGTATTGGTGACAACACTATAAAAATGTACACTGACTGGCTAATAGTATTTGGGAGGCATTAGCACACTGGAAAAAGATCAAATTCCTACAGGATTCAGTTCTGTGAATCTTGATCTTTCCAGTCACACAATAAATGTTACTAAATCACATCATGTATGTAAAGTCATCATGTTTTTGAGTCTATTTTAGCACCTTTCATATCAAGAAAGGCTTTGTTGAAAGTTAGGGAAGGTTGGGAGCTTTCTACCTTCAGGGAAACTTCCCACATCGACATGTCTACCTTGGAACCCTTGTGCATTCTGGACAAACCTTGGGCACAATCTAGGATAAACTCTGAGGTCACACGCAGCCTTGGCCTATGGGACCTTATTGCTGTCCTGCACTATCCCAGCATACACCCAACAGTCTCCTGTGCTGTGCACTGCAAGGGAAGATGGTGAGTGGTTGCAAGTGGTCTTTCTTTCAGGGAAGCTTGTCTGCCTTTACTGAGATTCAGGAACTCTAGCTAAGCTTCCAAGGATAGCCCAGAACACAGTTTGAAAACACGGTCTTGATTCAAGCAACCCATGCTCTGCTCTTGCTTTGGCCATATATAATCCATGGCATGAAAAAGATCCCCCTTGCTTCATTGCTGTATGTGCTCATTGTACATGCTGGTAAGAGTCACTTTCGAAATACAATTTCTTCTCTTGACAATTTCTGCATTTCTCATTTAGCAAACCACTTCTCCTTGCTCCTGTCCTCAGAATTCTATTACTTTTCTTAATGATTGAGCCCAACATTCGTTATGGTACTCCCTTTCCATGTTGACACTTTTTATAGCCTGTTATTGACTCTTTCATCCACCACCGTAAGGATGGGTGAGTGGGTGGGTGGGTAAGTGGGTGGACAGGTCAATGGCATCAGTGCAGATCAAGCACCTGTGTTCCTTACCTGTGAGACTGTGATGCCACATTTCTTGGCTAGTTCCTCTTTGGCTTCCTCACTGGGGTAAGGGTTGCTGAGGTGGGAATAGAAATACTCATTGAGGATTTCGGTAGCCTGCTTGTTGAAATTTCTTCTCTTCCGCCTGGGCAAAAAGAAATGAAGGATAATCAGCATCAATGGTCCAGGAGCAATCTTTTTAAAAGGAGATCCCACAGTCACCATGCAAACACCAGACTGAATGCTGATCTGCATATCAATATGCATGCAGTCAAACTGAATTGCACTCAAGACAAGAAAACACCTCACTATCCTCTTTAGAGTTTCCCAAATGGTCAAACTAGATGTTAATGCAGATTCATGTAACATTCTCCCAAATGTTCTTCTTGAAAGGAAAGCTGTGTGTGTGTGTGTGTGGATTTAATTGGAAAAGTAGTGAGTAGGGATGTGGAACTTAACCCTTTCCTCATGGGCCACTTTTCTAAATAAAATTGCCATCCTTGTGCTGCTTTCCCTAAGCTTGGGAGGTGATTTCAAGTGGAAAAGGAGTCATCAAAAGAAGGGAAAGGATTGGCCCCCTCCTTCAATGCCATGGCCCTGATTTTGGGGGGGGAGGGGGCACAGCAGCTGCCATTTAAAAAAACAGTAGGAGATCTGATTTTTGACCTTCTGTCACTTTGTCCAGTCACATCCTCTCTCACACTTTTTGTGGCTTGTAAAGCAAATAAAACACTTAACATGATAAATATTATCTTGTTAGTTATACCACAACATGTGCTGACTTCTAATATTGTTCTCTTGCAAAACACCTTCCATCTGCTCCTTCCACGCAAGTTGGAAGACCATGGGGCCCTGCCCACTGAAGCTAGGCAAACTGTGTGGGAAAGCTAACTAGTGTTCCTCTCTGTAAAAGAGGGGAAATCCCTGCAAGCAGAAAACTAGCATAACAATGAAAGGGCTAACCTATAACCTTTCTCCCTTATGTGCTAGTTTTCTACTTTCATGGAGTTTTTACATAAGTGAGTTTTTAAAAATTGTGTCTTCTCCCTACAGTCTGAAGGTATGACATGATGTCTACTTTACAACCATCTCACTCTGCTGCATGTATAAATCAGGCATGAGATGTAGTTTGTTCTATCTTAGATCTTTGCCCATCTTCATATTCTTAAGCTTTTCCCCCTCTGGCTGGAATCCATATGTAATACAAAAGTACAATTTGGCTTTCAGTTCCTTCCTGTATCTGAATCACATAGAGATTCCCAGTCTTCAGGTACTTGAAAAGTTGTCACAAAGAAGAGGGCCAGGATATCTTCTTGATCATCCCAGAGTGCCAAACATGGAATAATGGGCTCAAGTTACAGGAAGCCAGGCTCAGCTGGACATCAGGAAAAACTTCCTGACTGTTAGAGCAGTACAACAACGGAACCAATTATCTAGGGAGGTCATGGGCTCTCCCACACTTGAGGCATTCAAGATGCAGCTGGACAGCCATCTGTCAGGAATGCTTTAAGGTGGTTCCTGCATTGAGCAGGGGGTTGGACTCAATGGCCTTATAGGCCCCTTCCAACTCTACTATGATTCTATGAATTCCGATACTTTTATAAGCAAAGTCAATTTCTTATAGAATGTATTCAGAGTAATAAACCATGCCCTACCTTATCCAGATTGGACCAAATGAGTTAATTTAGTCATTTAGAGCATACTCTAAACTTTCCTAATTGAATCAATTAAAGAAGGGGCATCAGAGTCCTTCCACTTCTTTGCTTTTCAATCTTAACTTTGGCAATTATATTAGTTGTACATTCCTCATCTAGTTTGATGTTAGCTTATGCTGGAAAATGATCTTGTAGCTCACCTATTTCCTCTTCCAGAAAGCGTTATCAACAATTTCCTTTAGGCTAAAAATATAAACGGTTCAACACTACCTGATATTTTTCTAGGGAGAAATAATCAAATCAACCTTGAAAAGAAGTTTACAAAAAGTCTAAAGTGAGTCTATCCCATAAAAATGCTTACTAGCCCACCTTCTCAAACATGCCTATGCTAGTCATTTGTGGCACCCACATCCTGGAAGGGGAAGAAACAAAAAGAACCAGCTCTCTTTCAATTTACAAAAATGTTCCTTCCTGATCACCTGGAAGTGATTTTACTCACCACAGGCAAGTAGGCAAGTGGCTGCTTATACAGCTGTGATAAAGCTCACCGTGCATCGAGAAATCGGGAGCGCAAGATCATGACGGCTTCGCACGTGCTCTGTTTGAGCTGCATCTGGATGGAGCTGAACTTGCGGTGGATGATGCTGACCATCCGCTCTATTTCTTTGGGGGAGATGGGCCGGGTCCTGCTCTGCTCCCTCAGCAGATTCATCACGTGAGTAGTGAACTCATTACATGCCTGGGACAACAAGAGAAAGAGCGAGGAGAACCCTCAGGACCAGAAGAGTCACTGGACGTTGTACAGGATGGTGCAGAACTAGGAATGCATGAAACCGGTTTTCTGTATAAATAAACTCAAGGAAGTCTTGTCTCCTGTCACCATAGGCTGGAATGACCATCTTTCTGAATCAGTGACTGCAATACACCTCCAAAACCGAGTGTATCAAGAGAAGCACCACAGGTTATAAGAGAAACACTTTAAAGATAGTGAAGACAAAGACATTGGGGATGTTCAGACAATCACGGGGGTGAAAGAGACCTTCGCGCTTCTCCCCCCTTCCCCTATGCACGTGGCAATGATTTGTATAATTGCCCGTGATGCTGTGCAGGTTGCCGTGTCATCCGAACATGGCTTGGTGCACAGGGGGTGGCTTCTTACCCACGCCACAACCCCTATTACAAGCTATGGGTTGTGGTGTGGCACTCACCATGCCAGGTTCAGATGACACGGCAACCTGTGCTGCATCACGGGTAATTATGCAAATCACGATTGTGGGGAGAGAAGCCACAATGGCTTCTCTTAACCCTGTGATCGCTGGAAACCTGTCATGGACAGGAGAATGCAAAATGCTTTTCCTACTTAAACAGTGGATACTGAAGAGCAAGAAGTGATATAAATAATGCCTTTGTTCTGAGGATAAGGCTGTAAGAACTACTGTCCCTGTGACTCTGAGACAGAAAAATACACCATTTGCACAGACGATAAGGCATTTTTCTACTGCCTGCCATGCTGCATCAAACTAGTCTAGTTCTAAATTAGCATCCAACCTCTGGCTCTTACCAATCAACTTTCAGTCACACTAACATCCTCATGAACTTGCTAATATTCTTCAATAGTTCAAGCAGTCAATACTGCAGAAAATTATTCCCCATGTAATGCACCCCAAGCAGATGTATATATGGGAACTTGTGTATTGTGAAACTTTAGAAGGCGCACCTGCAAATGGGCCTGCTACGTGGCACAGGCTGTTAGTGCTTAAAGAGGCCTGTCGGATGGCTGAGGAATCCATGGCCTGCAGGCTGCAGGTGGCCCTCAAACAAATTTCATGTGGTATCAGCTGGTTCTCCAGATGCTAGAGGCCTGTCTCTCTGGGAATTGCTTCCTCTTTTGGTGGGTGTGGGTGGGTGGGTGTGATGAGAGAGTGAGAGCGAGAGAGAAGGTGGATGCTACAAGGTGAGTCTTGCAGTGGGGGAAGTCTGGAGAGAGAGAAGGACAGAGGGGAAAAATGGAGGAGGGGGAACAATGATTGAGTGAAGGAGCAATCAATCAGATTAGGCTGACCAGATAAAATCCAGGTCAGGGCTCATGTAACTTTAACAGTTGTAGAGAAAAGGGAATTTCAGCCAGTGTCATTTATATGCAATTAGTTCCTGGTGCAATTCCCTCTTCATCACAACAGTTAAAGTTTCAGGGGCCCTGCCTTCTTTTGCATATGGTCACTCTAGTATAGTGCCTGTACCTTTAACTGTTGTGATGAAGAGGGAATTTCACCAGGAACTAATTGCATACAAATGACACAGGCTGAAATTCCCTTTTCTCTACAACTGTTAAAGTTACATGAGCCCTGACCTGGATTTTATCTGGTCACCCTAAATCAGATCAGATCTGTGTTAATGGATTGGGGGGGAACGGGGGGGAAGCCAAAATGGATAGAGAGATGTGAAGAAATGCCCATTTGGAAGAGGTAAACCTGAGTTAGAGCTGTACCATGTCAGATTGTGGAGGAAGGGGATCAAAAGGATGGAATTCCCCCCATGGAGATATAAGATTCCTACAAATAGAATGTCAGGGAGAAGTTAGGCAAGGATCCTTTTCCTTGACATGCTAGTTTTCTATGTGATGGGAATTGTTTTGTATAGAGAATGGACAGTCTAAGGTGGTACACCCCAGACACAGGCTGGATGCCTCAGTGAGAACTATTTCCATTCAGCATGGAAAGAGATACTCCAATAGCACAGTGGTGCCTAAAGAATGTGCCAGGGCCATAAGAGAACTGCTACTGCCAGTGTGCCATGAAAAATAGATTAATTATATAATGAAGGGCTCCCATGAGTCCACCCATAAGAAGAGGCTGTCTGCTGCATCTCTGCCCGAGTCACTGGCCTCACCTCCTTCCAATCAGCTGATTGCAGGAGGCAGGGAAATGTTTGCATGTGATTGGCTCATTCAGTCACTCCCTATGAAGAGCTACACAGTAGAATTATCTACCACCTGCAGACATCCCTTTTTGGGCATCCCCCCTGACTGGAATAGGCAGTGGGCAATGGAGGCTGCCCACTGCATCTCTGTAGCAGTCTCTTTCAAATCAGGGCACATGCCCAAATCACCAGCCCATGCAGAAATACAGACAGTGGACGCCTCTGAGGGTGGGAAATACTTATACTAGGCTCAAGTCACCCTGTTCAGACAAAATGTGTGCATGGGCTACCTATATCTGTGTGTGAAAAGCATCATTTGTAGCCCTGGCTGCCCAGTAAGCTCTGAGAACCTGTTTGTGCAAACCCTGGGAAACCCTGGGAAGTGTGGGATACTTGGTAGTAATGCTTGCCATCTCATGCAGCACCTTTTCATATGGTCAGAGTCACTGCAAGGTAAACTTTTCAGCAGCTTGTCAATGGCTATAGTTTAATACAGCACATGCTTTGTATACAGAAGGTCATGGACTCAACTGCTTAAAAGAACCTCAAGTAGCATGGATGGGAAAGTCCACTGTGTGAGACTCTGGAGAGCTCATGTCAGTGTAGACAATACTTCGCTAGAGGAGACAATGGTCGGACTTGGTATAAAAGAGCATATTGTAGTTACTGGCAACCCCACACTGAGTGCTGTCCACTCTATCATATATGGATTCTACCACCTTATTCTGCTGAATGTACAGAGCAGGCCTTAATAACAGAACACTGCCTTCCCTACAGAGTTAACAGAACTGTTTCAAAAGGCTTTACACATCAGTGATCATTCAACACTCAAAGAAGATAGTCGTGTTGCCTGGCTGTCAACAGCAGGCACTATGGATGATGCAGTGCAATTGGTTAAATGTTTGGACTCCCAGGACAAGGGTTGGAGCTGACAGATGGGCCCTTGGTGGCCTATGAGGCAACAGACTGTAAATGGCCACTGCCACTAAGCAGTGGTCAGGAAGGAGGGGAACCACCCACCCTTATCACCTGGATTATCTCCCACGAACACCTATCACTAAGGGTATACAGAGCCTCCGTCTCTTGCTTGTTGTTCAACAGCATTGACCATTTCTTGCTTTCCAGTCCATCTCAGGGGCCACTTCTGTTAGCAAAGGCCTGATTCAACTGCTACCGAGTCAAAACTTTTGCAACCAATGACTTCAGCAGAGTAGAATGGATTAGCTAGCAAAGGTTTTAAGGACGACATAAATCAATTTGTTCCAGCAAAACATCCAGCAAGTTTTCCACATGTCTGATAACAATGATGATAATGATAATAATTAAAGCCGTAGAGATGTAGAGTGCATCAAGAACTCTGACATAAAAGGGCAAGCAGGTAATAAATGAAATTGAATATGCTGAAGACATCATGCTGCCAGAGGCTCATACATTTGGTTTCTGGAGACTCTGCTCTTGATGACTGGCCACAGCACTAATTTGACAGAAGATTATTAATGTAAATTTCTTCACCTGCCACATTGAGGAGTCTTTCCTTTCAGTCAGCATGCTGCACCAGGAGGCAGGTGATGTAAACATAAATTGCCTAAAGGCAAGGACTAACAAATGGAAAGTGAAGTGATCCTTGTTTCTCAAGTCTTACAAAGGGTCTAGGTAGACTGGCCTCCTGAACAAGCCAGCCTAACTGGTTTGCTCTCCCCATGCATATCTAGGACCATGAGATTAAAAGGAGGGAGCTCCTCACCTGCAATGACATCACTTTCTATTCTGGCTTCAGGCAGTTGTGGTTGGGTACCCCCTTGGCTAGGATAGTGCATCATGAGAACTCGATGGAGACACCACAGTAGGACTGATAACTGTTGTATGGGGATGGCAAGAACTCAGACTGGGTGAGGCTATCAGGGACTTGTCAAGGGCTGATTAACCTCTCTCATTTGTACGCCTTCTGCTTTGTTAGGAGGATGTAAAGTAAAATGGGTACCATCCAGCATTTTTAAGAAGAGAAATCAATGCATCACTCTTTTCTTATTAGAGACTAGCTGATATACCTGGCATTGCTTGGGCCCCCTAAAATATATGTCTGAGAGGTAATCATCTTGAAGTAGTAGGCTGGTGCTAGGCCTGTGAGTTAACTTTTATATGAATTAAATTCATTTCTCTCCCTCTCCCTCCCCCCCCCTCTCTCTCTCACACACACAGAGGGAGGGAGGGAGGGAGGGAGAGAGAGAGAGAGAGAGAGAGAGAGAGAACGAGAGCACAGGTCAGGGCCACCTTGAAGCTGCAGCTCTCCGTGGCCCACTTGACCATCTTCTGCTCGGTGCCAGGAAGCCTCTGAGGGCAGCCAGGTTGAAGGCCTGTGCCTGCCTCAGCCAGCACTTCTTGCCTATTAAGTGCTCCAGCAGGAAGATGTACTTAAGTGCTGGGGCTGGCTCAGGCACTGGCCCCCTTTGTCGGGGCCTACTTGGGCCTAAGGAAGAAGCTGCCATAAAAACTACAACTCCCGACATGCCTTTCACTATGGTGCCTGACTTGCCCAATTAGGCTCACGTAAAATGAAGTCTATCTGAGCCAGTCCATGCTGCACTGTGCAATCGGTGCCTGTAGGGTAGGCCATGAGGGAGTTGTATCAGTGAGCTTGGTCGTTCCTGTCGGTGATGGGCCTGGAACTGCACCCTCCTTCCCTCCCTCTCCTGATGGTGCCTAGTGACCGAGGCAGCTGGCCCCAGGCACCCTCGCCTCAGGCCCAGGATAGCAAGCCATTTCCAGATGATGTCCACCAAAGCCTGGTATGACTCCCCTCCCTCCCAAGGCATGCTGGGAGTTGTAGGCATAAGCCTAG
Organism: Anniella stebbinsi; assembly: GCA_029215795.1. Classification (NCBI taxonomy): domain Eukaryota; kingdom Metazoa; phylum Chordata; class Lepidosauria; order Squamata; family Anniellidae; genus Anniella; species Anniella stebbinsi. The sequence goes on along the minus strand of JARDYH010000004.1, from coordinate 125,449,617 downwards.
GTCCCTGAATAATGAGTTAATATTGGAACACCATCTAAGGTGTGGTGGGAGACAACTGGAGAGCGGGCCTTCTTAGTTGTAGCACCCTGCTTATGGATTTCTTTTTCCTAGGTAGGCTTGCACTTCCCCCAGATTCTGAGAAAACAGCGATATCAGAATGGGGTGCTTTTGAGCATGTTCAGAGTTTGACCTCTTAAAGTCACACTGCTGTATCTAGTTATGATTTTAAAACCATGCACGGCAGGTGGGAGGAGGCAGTGCAAATGGATGCTGCCCGTTTATGTGGGTTGTTTCCTTTTATGTGGAATTTGGTTCAAGACTAACTATTCAAGACCGACCTTAGGAGTCTGGGTTGTGAAAGGCATGCAGCAGTCACCTGCCCTTGCACTCATAATGGCTGCCAAAGGCTGGTAAGTCTGGCCTCCTGCCCAAGGCATGCTGGGAGTTGTAGGGATAAGCCCAGGGTTTTTTTTTAGTAATTCTTAAAAAATACTTAAAACCTCAAATTTCATGTTTTTAGATTTTTCTGATACATTGTACAACCAGACCTATCAGCATGTCAAATTTCAACTTTCTAACTCATCTGGAAGTGGGTAAACATTTCCGGACATACATCCTCCACACATACTTCCTGCTTTATAGGTAGAGATCCACCTCAAGGGCCTGATCAGGAACCTTACAGAGTCAAATATGTTTTTTACATTATTTTTGCCTTATTATTGCTAGTAGAATAAGAACCCTTTCCTGTCCCTATTGTTCCCAAATAGTTTTTTTTCCAGATTTGCCAAGTTTAAATGGCAAAGCTAGGTTGATTTTACAGCATATGGTCGAGAAAGACCCACACAAGTTATTCTGGGGGAGCTGCTCACCAAATTCATGTGAGAAATCAGGCAAGCTGATTTTGTGGGCATGAAATATAATTCAATTATGGTACAAAAGAGATCTACTGCACCTGTGCACCCTAATTTCCATGCACTTCCATGAAGGTTAAATAGCAATGAAAAGAGTTAAATCTAGGGTAGAGCTAGGCTACATGTGGCCCTATAGATATTCTGGCCTACAACTTCCATCGTCCCTCACTACTGGCAATGCTAGGTAGGGCTGATGAGAGTTGTGATCCTGTAGATGTTTTAGCATACAATTTGTCCATTCTGATCTAGAGGGCTAGCAGCATATACTCAGAATCTGTTTATAATGGGAGAAAGCTGGAGAGCATTGTTATTGACCATGTCATAATCACAGGACTCAATCCAGACAAGACTGAAATACTTCTTGTGGGTGGTTTGTCTGTCCTGTTCAAACCACTCTGGAGGGGCTTGCACTACCCTAAAGGAGCAGGATTATAGTTTAAGGGTGCTCTTAGTTCCACCATTATCACTAGAGGCACTGGTGGCTTTGGCGGCTTGGAGCAACTTTTATAAACTTAGGCTGATATACCGACTATGACCCTACCTGGACAGAGGTATCCTTGTGACAGTTATTCACTCTAAGGTAACCTCCCATTTGGATGAACACAATGTGTTATACAGGGGGGAAGGCTGCCTTTGAAATGGTCCAGAAACTTCAGTTATTCCAAAATAGGGTGGCTAGACTGTTAAGTGGGACTGGTCTTTGTGATCATATTATGGCGGTACTTTGCATCTTCACTGGCTGTCAGTTCATTTCCAGGTCCAATAAAGTGCTGGCTTTAACCTTTAAAGCCCTAAATGGCTTGAGGACAAGTTACCTGAAGGAGCTTTTCCTCTCATATTTAAGGTCATCAGCCAAAGTCTTCTTCCAGGTACCCCTGCCAAATGAAGTGAGGGTGGTGGTAAAAGTGAGAGGGTCTCTTCAGTGGTAGTGCACCATCTGTAGAATGTCCAACCCAGAGAGGCTCTCCTGACACCTATATTAGGGTGTGGGTTTTTTTTTTATATGCCAGATGAAGACCTTCTTATTCTCCTAGGGATTTTAATAATTGTTTTTGGTGCTTTTACATCTTAGCACTTTTATTGTGCTGGTGATTTTTTTTCCTTTGCTTTTTCTGCTACACTGTTTTATCCTTTGCTGCTGGTTTTATCTTGTTTTTATCACTGTCTATTGTTTTGTAATTTATCTGCTTTTTAATTTACCTGTACACTGCCCAGAAAACTCTGGTTAAATGAATGAATGAATAAATTGAATAAATAAATAAATAAATAAATAAAGTATTTTGGTGTGGTGAACAAGTCTTGTAAATGCTTCATCCCATAAAGAAGCCTAAAAAGCAGCAGATATTAGAAAGATTAAACTAGCTTGAAGGTGGTCTTTGGAGGAGAAAATGGAAGACTGTTGCCCCAATTCAGAGCTGAAGCATTAATGTATGTGTAAATCTTGTGCACATAAGTTTGCCATTCAGTTCAGTGCAGGTGAATGCTGACATGTGTTAGATAACTTAACTCAAAGCTGACCGTTTTATAGAACATTATATTATTATTATTATTATTATTATTATTATTATTATTATCTCTTTCTCTCTCGTGGCGGTTTTTCATGATGGGCTTTGCCAAGTCATGCTGTCTTTTATTGAGTCAGGAATTTCCTGATGATTGAGCATGTTTTAATTATGACTGCTTTCTGGATGTTGGTGTGGATGGAGGTTTTCTGTATATTTTTTTGATGTGATGTCAGTGACTGATGTGACTAACGGAATAATTGTGACCTTTTCCTGTTGCCATAGTTCTTTGACTTCCATGGCCAGTGGTGTATATTTGTCTCTCTTTTTTTCTTCCTTTTCAACAACATTTTTGTCATTCGGTATTGCTATGTCGATGAGGTATGTTTTTTTTCTTTTTTGTCTATGAACGTTATGTCTGGTAGGTTGCAGGGTATTGTCTTGTCCATATGAATTGTTCTGTCCCAGTATATTTTATGATCTGTATTTTCCAAAAAATGTTCGGGTGAATATGTATAGTATGGTGTAGGTTGTTTGATAAGGTTGAATTTGATGGCCAGTTGTTGGTGAATTATTTTTGCAGCTGTATTGTGTCTGTCCATATAATCCATTCCTGCCAGAATTTTACATCCTTCTGTTATATGGTCTATTGTTTTTTGGAATTGATGGCATTTCCTGCATAGGTCTGTTGTTACACTGTTATCTTTTAGGATGTAGTTTTGGTATTTCTTGGTTGCTATTTCTGGAGATAGTTCACTTTTCCTGAGCCATTCGTACAATTGTTCTTTGTTTATTTGTGGGTTCTGTATTATGTTGTAGTGCTTCCCATGGAGTGCTTTTTGAGCCCATTTTTCTTGTTTCTTTGCAAATGTAAGTGGTTGTGCTTGATCTTAATTTTGTAGTGCTAGGTTGAGTGGGGTGTAGTTTTTATCTGCTTTTACTATGGCTTTATGAATGGGGACATTTTTGGTGTGGAAGTATTCTCTGAGTGATTTTATCTGTTTAGCATGAATTCTGTTAATGTCCAGCAGACCTCTTCCTCCTTCTTTCCTGCTGATTGTTATTCTTTCAATACATGAGTTGGGATGGAGAATGTGGTGTTTTGTGAGTTTGGTGCGATTGAGTCTGTTTATTTCTTCGAGTTCAGTGTGTGACCAGTGTACGATTCCAAATGAGTATGTGAGGATGGGTATTGCGTAGGTGTTGATGGTTTGAAAATGTTTTTCGAGTTGAGTTTAGATTTTAGGATTTGTGATAGGCAAGTTTTATATTGCAAGTTTAGTTGAGTTTTTACTGTGGAGTGATTGATTTTTGTGTTTTGTTGGAAGACTAAGTATTTGTGTGTTTCATTTTCTTCCATGTTATCTAATACTTCGTTATTTAGTGTTTCTAATGTTGCTTCTTCTTTCCATTTTCCTCTTTCTATGTGTAGCATCTTGCATTTTCCTATCCCAAATTCCATTTTCATGTCTGTCATCAGTTTTTCAGTGATTCGCAGGAGGCCTTTTATCTGTGTTGAAGTTGAAGCATAGATTTTGATGTCATCCATGTACATGAGGTGATTGATTCTGTGCTTTGTTTGTTTTGGGTGTTTTACGTCGATGCCGTATGTGGTGTTGTTAAATGTGTTGGATAGTGGATTCAGACACAGGCAAAACCATAGGGCGCTAAATGTGTCACCTTGGAATATGCCACGTTTGTTATTTATTTTTTCTGTCTGCATATGGTCCTTGACTGTTGTTAGGTATATTGTCGTTCTCCATGTCTCCATGATTCTTGTCAGAAAGTTTTGGATCGAGGGGTGTATTTTGTATATTTCCAGTACTTTTTTCAGCCAACTGTGTGAGATGAAGTCGAAAGCCTTTTTATAGTCTATGTAGCAGGTGTGGAGGTTTCTTTTCTGTTTGCTTCATGATGATACTGTCTATTATTAACTGTTCTTTGCATCCTCTGCTGTTCTTTTTACATCCTTTTTGTTCTTGTGTAAGTATATTATGTTGGTTGAGATGTGCTTCAATTTTCTGTGTCATTGTGGCAGTTATAATTTTGTAGAGTGTTGGAAGGTATGCTATGGGTCTGTAGTTAGCTGGGTTTTGAGTATCTGGAGTTTTTGGTTTAATGTAGGTTTTGCCTTCAGTAAGGAATAGGGGGAATAGGTGCAGATGTTTTATGACTGTGTTGATCTGTTGAGCAAGGTATTCGTGTGTTGATGTGAGTTGTTTGTACCAGAAATTTTGAATTTAATCCGGGCCGGGTGCTTTCCAGTTGTGAGTCCTTTTTATTGTTTCCTTCAGTTCCTCCATGGTTATTGTACACTCTGTTTGCTTTGGTAGTTGTCTCTGTCTTTCTTCTTCATGTCTTATCCAATTTGTGCTTTCTTTGTGTTGTACTGGTTCTGACCAGATATTTTTTCCAGAATGTGGTTATTTCTTCTTTAGTTGGAGGTGTAATGTTGTTTTCTTTTTTCTTGCTTATTCTTTGGTATAATAATTTCTTGTTTCTTTTAAAGAGAGCATTTTAGGCTTTCATTTGATTCTTTGTATCTTCTTAGCCTGGACTGCAAGTTTTTGTTTCAATGTGTTGAGAGCTACTATTGCTGTTTCTTTATTGTTTGCTATGATGTGTTGGGTATTTTTGAGGATAGTTTTTGAGCAATTTCCATTTATGTAATTTGTCATTTTTCCTATATCCTTTCGTAGCTTTTCAATTTTGTTTTCAATTCTGATTTGCCATTTTGGTTTGGCTTCTAATCTTCTGCATGTGTTGTTGTTTGTGGGGAGTTCCTGTTTGTTATAGGTGAGGACTGCTGTGGCTGCTGCATAGATGACTGTGTGGATTTCTTCTAGGTTGCTATCATTATTAATGTATGTCATGAGTTTACTATCCATTATGTTTATGAGTTTCTGCGTGTCCTTGTTAAACTTTCATCTAGGTAGTGGGCTTCTTTTTGGGGTGTGCATCGGATCGGGTCCAATCCATGATCCCGGAGCCAATCTGACCGAAATCGGATAAAATTATCCGATTCCGATCCCGGCTTCTGGATCGTCCGATCTGATCCAAACCAGTCCGAAAGGCCCTGATCCAGTTTGGATAAGATTGGAGAATTGGACCTCCCCCTCCCCATCACGCTCCTTACCTGCCGGGGCCATCTGCTGCCATCTGCTGACCCCTTCTACTCAGAAACAGGCTTCGCAGCCTGCCTCTCAGTAGCGCGCCAGGTGATGACGTCACCCAGCGCACTACTAAGAGGCAGGCCACAAAGCCTGTTTCTCAGTAGAAGGGGGCAGCGGATGGCAGCAGACGGCCCCAGCAGGTAAAGAGTGTGAGGGGGAGGAGCGGGCTTACCTGCCGGGGCCATCCGCTGCCGCCCGTAGCAGATGGCACCAGTAGGTAAGGAGTGCGAGGGGGAGGGCCCCACTTACCTGCTGGGGCGCCTGCTTCCATCCGCTGCTGCGATCTACTGAGAAACAGGCTTCGCGGCCTAGTTCTCAGTAGAGCGCCAGGTGATCATCACCCGACGCTGTACTGAGAACTAGGTCGCGAAGCCTGTTTCTCAGTAGATCACAGCAGCGGATGGAAGCGGGCACCCTGGCAGGTAAGGAGAGCAAGGGGGGAGGAGGCTGAGGGCCCCACTTACCTGCTGGGGCGCCCAGTTCCCTCCACTGCTCCGATCTACTGAGAAACAGTCTTCGCGGCCTGCCTCTCAGTAGTGCGCCGGGTGATGACAACATCACCTGGTGCACTACTGAGATTCAGGCCGCGAAGTCTGTTTCTCTGTAGATCGGAGCAGTGGAGGGAACCGGCAGGTAAGGAGCACGAGAGAGGGGGCTTACCTGCCAGGGCCATCTGCTGCCACCGTTGGCAGCAGACAGCCCCGGCAGGTGAGGAGTGGGAGTGGGAGGGAGGGACAGGGAGGGGGGAGTTAGACCCCACTCATCCACTCACCACCATGTTTTCGCCATAGGCTTGCACTGGGGGAAAGCTTTCTTTCCCCCAATGCAAGCCTATGGCGAAAACACCAAAAATGGCGTCCGATCCGAAAATCGGACGTCCAAGTGTTGGATCGAGATCGGGTCTGATCGAATCTGAGGGACCTCCAATTTTGTCCGAACCGATCCAGGACAACATTGGAGGTCTCGATCCGGGTCCCGATCCGATCTGGGGGGGTCCATGCACATCCCTAGTTTCTTTTCGTTGGGTCGGTTTCTCTCCGTTTCTCTCCATTTCTTTTCGTTGGGTCGGTTTCTTCCATCAGTTGCTGCTCTATGTTCATGTTTGTTGTGTTGTTGTGTGTTTCAGGTTGTGGCATTGTCTGGGACTCCCCTGGTGGGGTTGTTGTTGCTGTTTCTTCTATGGATGTTCGTGTGCTTGTTGTTGGTGCATCTGTGCTTTTCATGTTGGTGTTCTGTTGTGCTAGTTCTCCTTTAATTTTTTGAATTTCATGTTCTGTTAGCCTTTTGTTGTTGATTATAACTCTTTTTTGATCAATTAGTCTTTGTTCTGTTACAGTGTCCGTTAGGTGGGGGTAGATTTCCAGGAATAGTCTATGAAGTTCTGTTCGGTATCCTGATGCTATTGTTTCGAGTTGTGTGCTTTTATAATAACAACGCATAACTGAACTCAAAACTGACCATCTTATAGAACATTATTATTATTATTATTATTATTCACCACCACCACCACCACCACCATCGTGTTGGGGTCAACGGGATGCAAAACCTTCATTTTAATCCCACTTTTCCTCTGTGGAGCTGAAGATGACCTATATGGCTATATTTATAGTTTTCTCTTTGCAACTAGCCCAATGAGATTGATTTCGCTGGAGACAGCGACTGATTTAAGCTCACCCAATGAAAGTCATGAATGAGCTGGGATTTGAACCTGAATCTCCACTACCCCAGACCACTTATGATTTACAGATAAGATGCAGTATCTTGGCCACAAACACCCAATGCCCAGTTTACATGATCACCAGATTCAAGTGGTAAATCTTTTCCTGGAATACATCGCTTGAGGCTCCAGGTGGGGAGCGGAGGCTGCTAACAGGAATACCTTCCATGAACAAAAAACACACTAACGTTGACAAAAGTTTCACCCCAGCCCCTCCTCCCCAATATGCTATTTTTCTATATTCAGGAAAACTTTGTGGGAAGCATTTAAACATGTAACCCGTCTTCCACCATCAGTCTGAAGTGGTACAATCCAGGAAAAGATTTATCACTTGATTCTGCTGCATGTATAAATCCAGTCCACGAGACCACAGGTAAGGTGGGATTAGAAACACAGCACCATGCTAGTTTAGCCTCTACTGTGGCACAGGAAACTGCCACACAAAAGACTGGTACCTGCTCATATTTCTCCAACTCAGTGTGGTAGATCTGTCGAATCTGAGAGAGTTTTGCTCTGTAGTCGGAATGCTCCACAGAATTGTCTGAGCCGGCACCTCCAGATGCTGCTGCTGCTGCCGCTGCAGCTGCTGAACCCCCTCCTTTCTCAGGTCCTGCTACCCCTTCCGCTAAGAGCATGTTGTCCAGTCGCATTAGCTGTGGGTCTGTTGGTTCTTCCTCCTGAGCCCCTCGAATACTCAACACTGTGAAAAGATACAAAAGTGAAGGGCGCAGATTAAAATATGGATTGATACCAAAAGTATCTAGGCTCTGCAGTACAAATGCATAGTCAGCAACAAATACATTTTAACAGATAAAAACAGAGATGCTTGTGTACTTGTGACACTTTTAGTCCTATATGAAGGACCAGAGTCTGAGCTGTCTCCCCCACCTACCCTATTAGACGTTGCTGAAGGTTCCTCTATGCCTGCTGTACATAGCACTGCCTAATCTTGCAACTCTATTTCTTACGCTGGTTTATGAAGCAGTGTGTGTAAGTGTCAGGGCTGGCTGGAGCCTTAGCATTCATGTGCAAGCATACATGCATGATATGCACTGAAGTCATGATGCATCCACTAGCCACTCAAATATTTAACTTTTAGAGACTGGGGAAGGGGAATGAAATTTGAAGGATGACAACTCTAATGCACATCTATGCACACTAACTAAAGACTGCTAAAAATCTGCCCACAACTCAAATGTCAGGGACTTACCAGAGTTATCAGAAAATCTACCACTGGCAAATAAAGGCCATTGGAAACTACAAGCTTGCTGATGACAAGCTCTGAACTTTTCAAGTTTAGGCTATCCAAACATTCTTTTTTAACATGATATACACATTGTGTGGACATGATCCAGCCAAAATGAAGCACTTTTATGGCCCATCAGTTTCACAGCTAGAGTTGAGTACAGGTTTAGCTCTCTCCTACTGAAATCATTGGGACTTACAGTGTGATTCTATACTTGTCTACTCAGAAGTAAGACCTACTGAGTTCAATGGGACTTATTTCTAGGTAAGCAAGTATAGGATTTGAATTTTAGAAGTGTTTCACTTCGGAATATAAGTTGGGCTATATATTTTGTAGCTAAGGATGAAGATGGGTTTACTTAGTCCTACACTTCTTGAATTCTGGCTTAACCAAGAGAACACATAACATTAACTCAGGAATTGAAGCACACACAGTTTCAGCAACTTCAGTTTTTTCCATTTATTTCCATCTCTTCACCCAGCTGCATGTTATCAATATTCATGTGTACATTGATTAAAAAAACCTGCAAAAAAGCAATCTTGATATGTGCGTTGATATGCTTCTTCTATGGTATTTTACTAATATACACATATATACTACTTCTGCACATTAATGTACTGCTACATAAATGTAACCTTTATACAACTGTACATATAATCACATCAACGTTGATTGTGTGTGTGTGTTTATCAATTCACACCAGTAATATAGAGGTGAGAAAAAGGCATAAAGGAACAGAAAGACACAGCAAACTGTGCATGCATGTACAACGTTCAGAAATAAATTGCACTGTTTCCAATGTAGAAACACCAACTGGGTAAAAGAGAATTCCAAAATAAGGGCAGAAATCTGGCCAAAACATTTGGAAGCTTTCCTAGTTGCATCTGTCATTGACATTGCTTCAAGTGCCTTTGCGTGGCATAGCCAGCTCTCGTATCTAATGCACACTGTACTTCGCAGAGGTCTACACAGGGCAGGTTGTGACAGGGTAAGATGGACACGTCTAATCTAACTACAAACACAAGCAAATACTCTCTCACTATCTGCAAAGTGTATCCTGGCATTCCGTTCTTGTCAAAAATTACATTTTATTTTTGGAACTTGAAAAAGATCAGCAGCCACAGAATTCAATTTAAGAACATCCATTCATGAAACACTGCTCATGAAGAAAAAAAAGAGAAGAAAAGCGCCTACCTACAATTGATCCAAAGAATCCGCTAAAAATATGGCACAAAAACCTTTGCCTTATCCCCTCTCTGCCAAGGAGTAGTAAAACTACGGAGACCAATTATATTTTCCAATACCTCCGCAACTTTATTTTATTTGTTTTAATGAGATTGACTTTAATAAGATGCATTTATTTTAAACAACGGAACAACTATTCTCGAAAGGAAGGACAGCAAGAGGTAGGAAGTTATAGAAACAAACAAAATAAAAGTTGGAGGAAAAGCACAGTAATAACAAGAGAACAAAGAGTGGTTGCTTAGGAAAAGAAGAGTACGGCAGGTTCAAACCTGATCCTTCCCCCCCCCCCCCCAAATTCTTATATTCTGGGCTCATAGGAAGTTACAGGCACATATATTTAAAGGGGTGTCTTTTCCTGTATCAACTCATCAAAGTATTAAGTTAATCACAAAAAGCCTTTGATGGTGGCACCAAAGCTTTGAAATTTTCTTCTCAGGGAGGCTCATCTGGACCTGAGCCTGGAGGGTTCCCCCCCCCCAGATGAAGAACTTTGTATTTGCCCAGTCCTTTTACATCTGAAGACTTTTTTTGTTTTAGCATGCTTTTAATATTTGATTTTACTCTTCCAAATTGTTGCATGTTTTTAAATTTCTGCTTGTTACTAAACAGTTTGCTTTTACTGTTGTGTTATGTAAAGTCAAAGTCAAAGTTTATTTGCATATGGCACAATGGCCTTTACAATCAATACATACACAACCTCCATGGGTCGCCCCAAACATAACCGAGGGTCGCCCCATCCTTCCACATTTCAATGCCAATTAAAAATACTCTATATGAACCACTATTTAATGTATTTTTATTTTGTTCTATACTTTCAAAATTGTGAAAGTTGCTGCGTTTGTTGGTCTGCTGGTTTTAACAATATTTACTGATTTTATTGTTTCCTGGTGTTTTAAGTTGTTATAAGAAGTTCTGGAAGTCTTTGGACTGAAGAGCAGGATGCCAAATAATTGTAATAAAGGTATCATCCTTTCTAAATATATCTATAGTTTAATATTTAGGCACAATAAACAGTACATTATATTGTTTTGTAGTTTCCCAAGGTAGGGGTCAGCAACTGCAAATCCCTTAGTGACATTTATCCATCTGAGGGAGGTCAACTGGCACTTTTGTTCACAGTCTAGGACAGAAAAAGGTGTGAAAGATGCTGGCAACTTTTGAAACCAAACTTGCTGCAAGATCACTTCAGTGGGTGGGCATTGAGTTGCTGGCCCACCCCCCTTCACTCCTTTCTGAAAGAGGACTTCAGAAAAATTAGTTGCTAAGCACAGCCCCATGGCAATGTTGCTTTGGCTTCAAATGTGAATATATGATGCCAGTTGAGCAAGTAATAGCCATCTCTCCTCAAGATGACTTTACAACCATTGCCCCCCAACTTTCGATTCTACAAGTTACTAAACACAAACCCTGCTGTCTATATCACACAAATGCAATAAGTGGGGCCTAGTCTTTCCTTTACATAAGGTGCTGTATTCTGAAATATATGTGGGAACATAACCTAACTTGACTGTGAAGAAAAACTTGAAATACTGATCTATAAAATCCTTAAAATAAAAAAGGAAACAGCTGTGAAAATAACGAACAATTAAACTGAGAGGGCTTGAGAGAAGACCCTATGGGACACCTAGACTGGTGCAATGTCATCTACAGGGTAGGGAAGGGAGCTACTCCTCTCCTCCTGCCTGCCAACAGCTCACTATGTCTCATCTATAGCTAGAATGGAGGATCCTGCAATAACCACAATTCTAGGACAAGTGAAACCATCCACAACTGGCACCACAAGAATTAAGCTGCAGCCATTGCATTCAAATAAGTCCGGAAAGAACGAAAATGCCATATGCCCTTTGTGTGTGGCTGGCTGAACCCTGTAGGCTGTTGCCAATTCCAGTTGCGTCCTCAGCTTTTGCAGGTCAGCCACATGAGGCTGTGACAGGGAAGGTGGATGTGAGGCCAATTCGAGGGGACACTTCGTTATTGGGGGCATCATGTTCTCCACATGATAAGACCAGACAGAAGATTGTTTAAACATACTCTGTGTTTTCAGCAGAAAAAGAAGGGTCAGTTTATATTCTTGAAGCACCTTACTTTTAAAAGGATTGTAAATAATTCTAGATAAAAAGTAGTATTTTATATGCAGATTTCCAAGAGTTGTGTAAATCTGATGTAACGTTGATGAGAATATCCAGTAAATGTACCTGAACCGTCATGTCTCTGCATTCATATTCTTTCTTTCTTTCTTTCTTTCTTTCTTTCTTTCTTAACTCTCTCATAATACTAGAACAATGAAGCTAAATGGTGGGAGATTCAGGACGGACGAAAGGAACTACTCCATACAGCACATGGTCAAACAATGGAATTCATTTCCACAAGATGTAGTGATAGCTGCCAGTTTGTTTAGCTTTAAAAGGGAATTCATGGAGGATAAAGCTTTCAATTGTTGGTGCCTGCATGACCTCCAGAGGCATGGAGTTCCATAGAAAGGGGACCACTACACTGAAGCCTCTTCTCTGGATGGACTCCAATCAGGTCATAGATCCATGTGGAACTACCATGAGCATGCCCTCAGTGACCGGGCAGGTTGGTAAGGGAGAAGGCGCTCTCTCAGGTATCCTGGGGAGGATCTACACTACTACTTTATTATTATTTATTTATTTGTTTGTTTATATAGCACCATTAATGTACCTGGTGCTGTACATAGTAAAACAATAAAACAGCAACGCCCTGCCACATAGGCTTACATTCTGATAAAATCACAATAAAACAATAAAAGGAAGGGACTGCACCAAACAGGCACAAGGGACAATAAAACTAGCAGTATAAAAGTAAGATCAAAATCAAATTCTCAAAGCTTCAGAAAAAAGAAAAGTTTTCAATTGAGCTTTAAAGACTGTCATTGAACTCGTGGTCCGCAAATGCTCTGGAAGAGAATTCCAGGCATTGGGGGCAGCGAGAGAAAATGGACGAAGCCGAGCCAGAGAAGTAGAGAACCTTGGACGGGTACGAAACATAACATCTGATGAGCGAAGAGCACGAACGGGGCAATAGTGTGAAATAAGAGAAGAAAGACATGAAGGAGCTAGACCGTGACAAGCTTTGAAAGTCAACAGGAGAAGCTTATATTGGATTCTGAGGTTTATAATGGCTTATAATGGTTTATAATGGTTTTGACAACTGTTCGGGCTCAGGACACGTTCCATATGCAGTTTTCAAAACATTTTCAAAGTGTTATATCCTGCTTGGTGTAGATCTGGCCCTGGTCCCAAGTTGTTTAGGGCTTTGTATGCTAGTACCAAAACCTGAAACTGTCCTGGTAGCAAATAGGCAGCCAATGCAGTTCCCTCAGCAAAGGAGTTGCAGGCTGAAAAGGAGCAGCTCCAGACAACAGCCATGCTGCTGCATTCTGCGGTCAGCCTCACATAGAGTGCTCTGCAGTAATCCAGTCTTGAGGTTACCAGCACCTATGCTACTCTGGCCAAATGTCATGAGGCAGTCTGAAGAATCTTCCTCTGAGGAGGAAGAAGGGGCAGAAACTGCAGCTTTACTCATTCCCCAGGACTTACCGGAGGAGGAGGAACAGCAGGGAGGTTCCTCAGAAGAGCCCCAAGAAAGCCACCCTCTCCCACCCCCTGTTTCTAATGAGGAAGACTCGGGGCCTGAAGGAGTTTGTCCAGTAACTCCCCAGCAAAGGCGGCAGCTCAAACGGGCGGAGAAAGCTAAGCCCACAAGGCGAAGCATGAGACTGAGAAAACAAAGCACAGCTGACGCAAGCCTTAAGTAAGATAACGAAGAAATTGCACGCAGCTGTGAACAGTCTCAGGCAGAGTATGTAAGGGGGAGGAGGCAGAAGCTAAGATTCGTTGAGAACAACCGACGTATTTGGCTCTTGACATCCTACATGATCTCGGATCAGAACCTGTGGACTGAACACCCGGCTGACTGTTGCTTTGGACCCTGGACTCTGGAAACCTGGTTTGACCTTCAACAACTGGACTGACGGAACTACTGGCGTGACCTTGGCGATTGGTAATTGGATTTTCGAACTGCAAATAAAACCCTTCAAACAATTAAGGCCTGGCATTTTTCCCAGACATTCTCAGATAAGGGAGTTGGCAGGCTTCCTAGATCAAGCGTAGTAGATACGACACCAAGCTACTGCTGTCCAAGAGAAAGACAGGTTGCTTACCTGTAACTGTAGTTCTTGGAGTGGTCATCTGTGCAGTCACACATATGGGCTCCGCGCAGGTGCCTCGCTTGGGAAACTTCTATAGCTGAGGCATTTTAGGCGGGAACCCCTCCCCCATGCAGTAATGTGCATGCCTGGAGGGGTTCCCACCTCAATCTCCTCAGTGCATTGAGACCGACATTGTGGCCTCGGAACCGAGAAATGACTTCCTTGGTGTCAATAGACAAAGTAAAAATAACTCCAACACTGAATGGGGATGGAGGGTGGGTTGTGTGAATGCACAGATGACCACTCAAAGAACTACAGTTACAGGTAAGCAACCTGTCTTTCTACTTCGTGGTCTCTGTGCATCACACATATGGTCGAGTAGCAAGCTGACTTACTGGTGAAGGGTCGGTGTCTCATGCTAGGATGGAGGACAGGATGGCTCTCCCGAAAGAACAATCAGCTCTAGCCCTGACACCTAGGCAATAATGCTTCACAAACGTGTATGGTCTGGACCAGGTCGCCGCTCGACAAAGAGCCGGAACTGTCACACCCCTCTCAAGAGTGGTTGAAGTGGCCACTGCTCTAGTAGAATGAACATGAACCGGGGCTGTCAGTGGAAGTCCAATCAATTCATATGCAAGTGGGAGGATACTAGTTATCCAGGAAGCTAAATGCTGAGAAGAGAGAGGCCTACCCTTTTGTTGTCCTGAGTAATAAATGAAAAAACGAGACTAGTGGTTAAAGTGTCAGACTGAGAGTTGGGAGATCCGGGTTCTAGTCTCAACTCGGCCATGGAAACCCACTGGGTGACTTTGGACCAGTCACAGACTCTCAGCCCAACCTACCTCACAGGGTTGTTGTTGTGAGGATAAAATGGAGAGGAGGAGGATTATGTACGCCACCTTGGGTTCTGTGGAGGGAAAAAGGCGGGATATAAATGCAATAATAAAAATGAAAGGCTAAAACTCGCCTAAGTGTAAAGTGGTCTCTAGAGCCATAGGGAATGAGAAAAAGGCAGGAAGTATAATGTCTTGATTTAAATGGAAATCTGAGACAACTTTAGGTAAGAAATCCAGATCAGGACATAAAACAACCTTGTCCTTGTGAAAAGTCAGGTAAGGAGCATTAATACGAAGAGCACAGAGCTCACTCACTCTACGTGCTGAAGGAATAGCAACTAAGAAAGCAGTCCTTCCTTCACGAGAGTAAATGGAGATCAGCTGTTGCTAATGGTTCAAAAGGTTTTGATGATAAAGCCTTTAAGAAAGACTACTGACAGGCTCCAAGCTGGAACAGGTGAACGAGGTGCTAGATCCTGCAGTCCTTTCAGAAATCACTTTGATAAAGGGTGCAAAAAACAGTAAAACCCTCAACAGGAGGATGAACTGACGAAATAGCTGGCATATAAACATGGACTGAAGAAACCGACAAACCTTTTGCAAAAAAAAAAGAAACAACAGTATCTGTTGTATCGACGCAAACTTCGGATGAAAGTGATGTTCTTCTGCAAATGCAGAAAAAATGAACTATTTTCTGTCACACGACCGTTGAGTCGCCAGCTTTTGAGATGCATCCAAGACCTTCCGTATGCCCTCCGGCATCGGTATCGAGGAATTACTTAGATCCTCCAAGCCGTTAGACGCAGGATTGGTAGATCTGGATGCCTGATCCTTCCCTGTTGCTGCGTCAACAAAGTGGGAACGGATGGAAGCCTCCTGTATTGTCCTCTGGACAGTCTGAGAAATGGGGCGAACCAAACTTGTTGTGGCCACCAGGGGGTCCGATCTTCCGTGAGTTTGGCCATCACTCACGTTATGAGAGGGAATGGAGGAAAAGCATAGAACAGGGCGTTAATCCATCGGAATGAGAAGGCATCTCCTTGAGATCTCCAGCCTATGCCTGCACGACTGCAAAAACGTGGTAGTATTGTGTTGGCTTCAGTGGCAAAAAGATCTATTGCCGGTGTCCCCTATTCTCGGAATAGGGCCCTCAGTATCGACCTGTCGATCTGCCATTTGTGTGACAGATGCAAAGTCTGACTGTGCCGATCTGCTAACCCATTGTCCACTCCTGCAATATGCACGGCTGAAATCCTTATCTCACGGGTTACACACCAGTCCAGGATCTCGACTGTGAGTTGTAATAATGTTCTCAATCTCGTCCCCCCCTTCCTTGTTCAAATAAGCTACTCACGTAGTGCTGTCTGTGGCAATTTGGACGTAGTTTCAGTTGAGGTTGGACTTGAAAGCCCTAAGTGCCTTTTGGACTGCTCGAAGTTCTAAAACATTGATATGATCCAGTGCCTCTCGGGGTGACCATCTGCCCTGCATTGTAAGCTCTGCATAATGCGCCCCCCCCAACCCATCAGTCACACATCTGTCATCAGTAACCTCGTTGGATGAGGTTTTCTGAAAGGCACACCTCTCGTTAGATTTTCCAGAATGGTCCACCAAATGAGTGAATTGGGTACTGCAGAAGGGATGCAAAGTCGTGTACGCCTGGCATTTCATTGCGTGTTGAAATGTCGAAGAAACCAATACTGGAGCGGCCTCATTCTCAGTTGTGCATAATCTACCACAGCTGTGGTAGATGCCATGAGACTGAGAAGACGCTGGACCTTGAACGCTGTCGTGAGTGGTCAGTACCAAAGGTCTAATGTGAGACTCCGTATGTTTTGACATCGGTCTTTGGGTAGAAAGGCTCGACCCATCGTCGAGTCTAAAACTCCGCAGATGAACTGAATAGTCTGCACCGGGTCTAATTGGGATTCTTCCAGATTGATGCAAAGGTAGGGGTAAACCTCTATGCCCTGTATTCAAAGAAAAGCGTACACCACCGCCATACAGTTTGAAAAAACTCTCAGAGTGGTTGAAAGGCTGAAAGGGAGAGTCCTGTATTGGTAGAAGTGCTGTCCCATGACGAAGTGGAGGTATCTGCGATAAGAGGGCTCAATGGCAATGTGAAAATAGACATCTTGGAGATCAATGGAGACAAACCAATTACCCGGTGTTAAGAGGGGAAGAATCGATGCCAGAGAGATCATGCGGAATTTCTTCGGTTTGATGTGGAAATTGAGGAGGTGCAAGTCCAGGATAGGGTGAAATCCTCCACCTTTTTTGGGTACCATGAAATACCGAGAATTTTAAAAGCCAGTGCGAAGACAACTCCACAGGACTTGTTCTATAGTCCGTTTCTTGATGAGTATGTCGACTTCTTGCAGTAGCACTGGAGTCAATGGCATCACCTTCACAGTACTGAGAGGTGGAAGGATTTCGAACTCTAGCCTATAGCCTCTCTGGATTATGGGCAGGACCCAACGATCTGATGTTATTTGAGTCCAAGTGTGAAGATAACGGGAGAAACAAAGGAGGGAAGAAGGAAAATGCAAAGGCATCGGTGTCACCAAATCAAAATGGTTTCCAGTAAAGCTGGTAACATGGGGATGGAATTAGCATTAGAGGTGACAGAATCGAAAACCAGATCTTGAACTGTTGGAACCGGTTGCAAAACCATCAGGCCCAAAGCCTGAGCCATTGGAGGATCTGGTTAGAGAACAGCCCAAGATCCTCCAAAGAGAAGATCCCTCCCTGAGACATAAACTCTGCATCTGGGGTAGAGAAGGAGGGACTGATGAAGACGACTCTGAGTCAGAAGAATAGTCATCCTGTCCAGAGAGAGGAGAACGAGATTGACCCCGCTGCTGTGGCTGTTGAAGAGTATTTGGTGGAATGGATAGTCCCAATGTCTCGGAAACCGACGTTGTGTGTATCCCCAAGTGCTGTTCAGACCTGTCACAGTCTGGTGGCTGAGGCTGTGGTCGTGTTGAAGGGGAAGGAGAATCCAGGACAATAGGCCATTGTTTTATCTCCTTCTATTGGCTTCAATGTCGCATCTCATGTTGAGACTGTAACGGTGGTTGTGATACCGTTGCAGATGGTTCGGATCTATGGGGGCGAGGAACCCGGTATCGATCTTCCATAAGATCATGGGTAGATGACAAATGATGCATACGTCTTTCATATGCTCCCGAGTCATAAACCTCACGGTCCAAATAGCTATATGTGTAATAGGGATGGTCCCAATCCAAACGTCCGTCCCAGTCCCTGGGTGAGTAGGATCTGTCTCTGTAAGCCATTCTGTCACAATAGTATTCCCTGTGTGATGGTGCCGAAAACCTGGAATCAGGTGAATAGTGCCTGATTTCTCTGGACAATCTAGGTTGTGGGTCCCTCAGTCTTATAGGTACTGGGGAATTATCCCTAATTTCTCCCTCCGATGATGACAGTTGTTGATGCTCCGGTATTGAGGCCGCCCGTAACACAGGGATAGTAGATCGCAACATCGGTGGTAGCAGGGTAGTCTCCCTCATCATTGATCTCGGGGGTGCCTCGTTCGGTACCATAAGGGGAGAAATAGGCCTCTGAGCTGATGTGAGCTCTGCCTGGTCGGAAGTCAGAGATGGAGAAAAGAAAAAACAATTTACCTGTTAGGGCTTAGCAGTCAAGGAGTGTGAGATCTCGACAGGGTTGGGCAGCAGGCTGAGGATCGTCTTTCTGTGCCATCTTTTTTCCGTTTCTTCTTTAGTTCCCTTGTCTACAGTGCGGCATGTTTAGCCACCTTCGCCTTTTTTGTTAATTTCTTTGCCAGCGAAACAGCCAATGTTCTGCCAGGTGTTGGTGGTTGATCGGATTGATCAGTCATGGCCAATATGGGGGACCTTGGAACTGTTTGTCCTGTGGCAACTTCTAAACCCGGAGACTGCATATTCCACGTATCTACAGCCTGAAGGGCTTTGCTCCGCAAGAGAGCTTTAAGTCTGTCTGAGTTATGTCAACTCACTTGCTTAGAGAAAGTCAGGCAAAACAGGCACGTTTCTACTACATACTCTTTGCCTAAACAAAGAAGGCAAAGTGTGTGTCCATCCAATGGGGGAAGTTTACTCCCGCATCTGGTACATTTTCTAAAGGGGGCCCTGAGGGCTATGCGCCCCCATCAGGCAATCGAAGATCGCGAAAAGAAAACAAATGGATGTAAAAACTGTACAGGAAGAATTACTAAGAAGAGAAGAAGTAGTAGTAGAAGGGGGGGGGGGAAACGCCTCATAAAGATATACTATTAAAGTATGAGCGAAGATCCCAGACAAGGTTACCACAATGGCGGTCGAAAGAGAACTGAGGAGACTGAGGTGGGAACCCCTCCAGGCATGCACATTACTGCGTGGGGGAGAAGGTCCCACCTAAAACGCCTCAGCTATAGAATTTTTCCGAACGATGCTCCACACAGGTGCAGAGTCCATATGTGTGATGCACAGAGACCACGAAGAAGATGAAGTCATACCTGGTCAACAAGCCAAAGCTAATAAAAGGCACTCCAGAGACAGAGACAGTAATGGATCTAGGAGTAATCCCAATGATGGATCTAAGAGTACCTGAACTTTCAGAGGGATTGCAACCCCATCCTAAATGAGCCTATCTCCCAGACCCCGAAGCCACTCACCCACAGGTCTTCTGTCTTGCCAGGACTTAGTTTTAGTTAGTTGCCCCTCATCCAGCCCATTATGGAGTTTAGGCACTGATCCAGGACTTGCAGAGCCTCACCTGTTTCAGATGTCACAGGAACATAGAACTTGTGTGTCATTAGCTGATGGCACTTGGTTCCAAATCCCCTAATGATTGCTCTTAGCAGCTTCATCTAGATGTTAAACAACACTGAGGACAAGATGGTACCCTGCAGAACCCTATAGCTCAATTGCCACGGGGGAGAGGAATCTACTCTCTGAAATCGGCCGTGCAGGTAGGACTGGAACCACGGTGCCCCCAACAGGTTTCCCACAGAGTCGATCAAGGAGAATACAACAGTCAATAGAATCAAAATCCAATGAGAGATTGAACAGAATTAACAGGGCTGCACCCCCTGTCCCTCTCTCAATGAAGGTCACCCATCAGGGCGACCAAGGCTGATTCAGTCCTGTAAGCAGGGAGAAACCCAGACTGGAATGGGTCTAGACAATCAGTATCCTCCAAGGGTGCTTGTAGTTGTTGCACCGCAACCTTTTCAAGTACCTTCTTCAAGAACGGGGCATTTGTAACTGGGTGGGAGCCATTGGGCCCAAAGTGGGCTACTTCAGGAATAGTCACATTAGTGCCTCCTTAAGGACAGCAGGAACCACCCCTTCCCATAGAGAAGCATTCACCACACCCTAGACCCACTTGGTCCTACCTCCTCGGCTAGCTGTTATTTGCCAGGAGGGGCAAGGACCAAGAGGGCACGTTGTTGGTCATGTTGCTGCAAGTACCTTGCCCGTGTCAACAGGCAGCAGAAATTGAAACTGATCACACCAAATTGGACAGATGTGGCATCAGACATCTTAACTGGAACTGTGCTAACCATAGTGTTAAGTTTGCTGCAGATATAAGTGATTTTGTCCTCAAAGTGTGATGCAATTAGGTCACTTCCAGTATGTTGGCTAAGTATCGAAGGCAGTATGCCTCTATATGCCAGTTGCTGAGGGACATGAGCAGGAGGCTGCTATTGCCCGCATCTCTTGCTTGTGGGTTTCCACAAGGCATCTAGCTGGGCCACTGTGAGAACAGAATGTTGGACTAGGAAAACCTTTACTCTGATCCAGCATAGCTTGTTTAATTATTTGATTTATATCCCGCCTTTCTATCAAAAAATGGCACTCAAGACGGCTTATGTTCTTCTTATGGTCTTATCTAACAGTCTCAGATGCACACAAGGGTCCGTTGATGAAGTAAAAATGAATAAATCACCATTCTCCTGCCTGCATCTGAGATGACATCAGACAATCTCAGATGCAGGCCAGCAGGGAGGTCTTGTAGAATGAATTAAGGAAGCCATTTTGGATTCTACATATCTGCAAAGGAACACAAGGTACAATCACAAAGGAATTGCTGCTGGTAAATAATGGAATTAAAATATAAACAAAGTTTATATAAACAAAGTTGCGTTGGGTTGGGTTGCCCCCCCCCCCACGGATCCAGGGTATGTCCCCGCACTATAAAATAAGGACAAGGGCCACAGCACCCAGGCATGCATGAGCCAATCAAGGGGAATGCTGCATGGACTAACAGCCTGAGGCCTGCATAGGCCTGTCAGCCCTTTTGAGCAACCATGTGACCAATAATAGGCCAGCCCTGCCAGGAAATCCAGCAGGCCTCGTGCCCCTCCCCCCTTATCATCCATCCCTTTCCCTCCCCCCACCAACTGGGGCATGTGCTGTGCCTCATACATCCCACTTGTGCACTCAGAGAGGCCTTCCCCCTCACTGAGTGCACAGGGAGAGGAGGGGCCTCAACCCTGAGACCATCAGGCTCCCTGCCCAACCCCTCAGAATCCCATCCTGAGGACAGCTGAAGCCACTAGGGTGTGCGGAAGGGATCCTTCCCTACCACTCTAGCAACGAAGACACAACACGTGTTGCAGTGTCAAAGCCTTTATTGAACACCACCCAGAATGGAGTGGATCCTGAAAAGGAAAGATACATGTGTGGGGTTGCCAACCTGCCACCCAGGAGGGCTCCTGTGCCTTGGAGCGTGCTCAGCAGACAGCAGGGGAGCAGGTGCAGTGTCCCTCATGGCTCCGGCTCCATGCTGGGAATACCCTCACCTGTTGCATAATTGTTTGTCGTGGAGCATGAAAGGGTGGAGGCGCTTGCCAAGAGCAAGCAGGTTGTCAACCCCATGGAGGAACAGCTGGGAGCATCCTGGTCACTGCTGCTGGTCATGGGGTGGGTCGTTCTCCTGGTCCATACAGAACGGGGTCTGGGGTGGATCCATGGAAGAGTGGCCTGTGGAGAGAAAGGGAAGAAACAGATAGAGGTCAAGGAGTTGCTGGAATACATAGTTCCCTCAGCCTACATGCATGGCAGGCATTTCTGAGGGACTGCGTGAGAAGAGGGAGCGGTGCCACCTGAGTGCCAGGGCCCAGAGGGGGAGGGGGAAAGTGCAGGTGACGGTGAGGATACGTACCCTTTCCCCCTTGAGGGTTGGAGGGGGGCAGCTTGTTCTGCTCCATGCATCTTGGTTAAGATCCTGCAAAGCAAAAGTTCTCATGACAATTTGGCCCAACAGCAGCAGTGGCTTAAGCAGATAGCAAAGAAGGGTGGGGGGAGACATGGGAGACATTTGCAGCAGTCATACTTGGCCGTTCCCCCTTCTATTGCTTACCTCTATGGGGTGTTCTGTCCTGGCAACCCCCAGTTGTTAGACTGAGTTTGATGTTGGATGCTTGTGTCCCAAGGAGAGGTATCTGTTAGGATTCTAGGGAGAGAAATGTTAGCAATGTGTTCAAGTTCCTAGGTGTGTTGTGGGTCCCCTCTACAAGGATTCGCTTTTGCACCTGGTTAGCCGATTATGCGCATAATCGCAGAAGCACATTTACGCGTAATCCCTCTGCACGAGAGGCGGCGAAGCGCATTACTGGATGTCCAAAATGCGGTTTACAAGTAGTTAATGCGCATAAGCACATATTCACGCAGTCAAAATGTGCTTTAACGGACGGAGCAAAATAAAACTCGCGATTTAACGCGCATTCGATAATGCGCATAATCGGAGAGATAACGCGCCTCTACGCCCCATTTGCGCTCCGCTGGTGTGGAGGTAAATTTTTTAATGAGACTTCAAAGAGAATTAAACCTCTCGTGAAGAGGCACCCGTGGAGAGAGGCTCCTTGACATGAGCCCTTTCTCCCTGTTTCCCCAACACCAAAGCTCTCTCTTGTCATGCACATTGAGAGCTCACATGCGACCAGAGAGATGTAGCCCCAGGCCATGTGCTTTCTCATCGGAGTTATGTGTAAACCTGCACCCTTGACAGGGACGTGGTTGTAGTCTGGGGGAGTATAGGATATGCCCGTCCTTCACAATGTGGTGCTTTGGACTGTAACCCCCATCACGCCCAACGGTAGAGCTACCTGGGGCCGATGGGAGTAATAGCCCAAACCATTTGGAGGTACCATTTGGGAGCATTCTGGAATACATTGTAGGAGTTTATTTTATTTATTTATTGCATTTCTACACCATCCAATAGTCCCCTGAGCCATCTATGTCCTGCCCACAACTCACCCTCTCACCATCAACGTATCTGGGCAGTTCTGCAGTGATGCATCTCAAGTTCCGCTGCTATAGCAGAACTTCTGCAAAACCTTATACCCCCTCCCTCAACAGGATTGTGCCATAAGGTCATGTATTTTTGAGGAGGTGTAGTGAAGCCCAACTAGGAAGTTTTATAGGGGAATGGATTTTATTTATTAAATTTTGGAGAAATAAATTACAAGTATTTATACAACCTTTTGTGCGTGTGTTTCTCAGCATTGCAGTATATTTTGTATGTAAAGAGTTCTTGATTTGTTACTTTTTAAAAAGAAAGTTTTTTTTCCTGATTTTTCATACAAAGTCAGTATTAATCTAGGACTGTCACAGTAATCCAGCAGGCTCAGTTTCTGATGTGGAACTTTTAATTCTGGTGTAGATGACTTGAACCCACTTTTTATCTGATTTAGGGTGACCATATTTTGGAAACCAAAAAGGAGGTCATGGTCAGTCCCCTACCAACATGTCCGCCCCCAGTGGGGGTGTCCAACACCAAGGGGGGGGGCACCTGAACATAGTCTTGGTCACATGTCTGATTTAACAGCACACAATTAAAACAAATTTGTTTTACAGAACATCTTAATGTTAAAATCACTGAAATGACAAGTGAGACATCTAATGCATCTGAAATTAACTTCACTCACCCCTACTTTTGTAGCTTTTGCTGTACTTTGAAACTTTTGCTCTACTCTGTGTGATACAGTCTCCCCTTCCCTCAAATATCTTTTCTGATTGTATCCTCACTCTGCTGCAAGCTGCTGGTGTTAATGGGGCTTGCTGCCGGTTGGCTTTTTTATTTTTAAAGTTCAATTTTAAAACCTCAAACTTTAAAAAAGTCCTAAAAATCAACAGATGAACAGATCTGCTTGAAACTTGGCATGGCTAAAGCCCTACTTACGAGCTAACATGGTGCCAAGTTTCATCCCCTTATCTTTAAAAATGACAGAGCTGTAAGCATTTTTGTTAATTCCCTTCGGGTAGGGGGAGGATGGGGAAAATCCAGATTTTTCTTCAAATTTCATAATCCCCCCTTCCCAGATTTGTTACCAAAAATCCTGACATGTCCTGTTTTTTCCTGACATATGGTCACCCTAAATTCAAATCCTTTTTACTTTCCACAGTGGGGAAATACTCAATATCCAGATGCTCAAACACTTGCACAAATTATGCACATCTAAATGTGCACCCCATTTTAAGCAAAGGACTACACTGCATCCAGATGTGCATTTATTTATTTAAAAGAGTGATAAGCTCCTAAGGCAGCATACAACAACACTGAAAACCATACAACATAAAACCAACGATAAAATCAAAATTAACAGTTAAAACCAAATAGCATCATATACACAGTGGCCCCAGGAGAGTCCTAACTCAATTATGGGCCAAGGTAAACACGTGAGTCTTTAGTGCCCACTTGAAGGCCTGTAATGATGGGGTCTGGTGGACTCAATGGGAACAGAGTTCCACAAGTGGGGGGCACTACCAAGAAGGCTCTATCCCTCAGGCCTGCCGGCCTGATTGCTTTGACAGGTGGGCACACAAGGAAAGCCTCCGACGTAGGCAGGCTGATATGGTTGGAGGTGATCTTTCAAGGGACCTGGACCCAAACTCTTTGAGTCAATACCAGCACTTTCAATTGGACCTGACAACGCATTGGCAACCAGTGCAACTAATACAATATAGGTGTTGCGTGATCCAACTGCCTATCACCTACTAGTACTCAAGCAGCTGCATTTTATACCAGTTGAAGTTTCTGAAGGCAGCCACACATAGAGCACATTACAGTAATCTACCCAGGATGTCAGCAGAGCAAGCCTCCATCCAGAGTAATTGCCTTGCTTGGATTAAGTTTCAGTTTGTTTGTCCTCATCCATCCCAAAACCATCTCCAAGCACTGGGCCAGTTTGCACAACAATGCTTCCAATGGTATTGAAAGCTGTCAAGAAAGCCAGGTAAACCAAGAGAGTTGCACTCCCCCCACCCCACCCCAAGGTGACCAAGGCTGTTTCCATCCCAAAACTGGGTCCAAGACGTGGCTGGAATGGATTTAAATAATCTGCATCGTCCAACACTGCCAGGAGTTGAGAAGCCATCACATGCTCCAATATCTTGCTCAAGAATGGAAGGTTAGACACTGGGAGGTAATTACCCCAAGTCACTGGACCTACGTTTAATTTCTTTAATAAAGGTCTCACCATTGCCTCCTGTAAGGCAGCAAGGACCATACAATTCCTCAAAGAGGCACTAACTTCCGCCAAGGCCATACCTCCAACTCATCCCTGGCAGATCGCAATAGCTAGAATGGGTCAGGATCAACGGAACTTGCAGTAGGCAAGAGATGTGAACAGCTGGGGGGGGGGGGGCGGGGAAACAGGGGAAAAGGGGGAACCTCCAATCCCCCTGAAATCACACACCTCTGTTGGGGGAGGGAAGGAGGTTTCCCACCCCAATTCTGGAGCAACAGCAGTTTCATGGGGGTTTGGTTTAACTCTTAAATATCTTAAATTGCTTCAAAATGATAACTGTCAAGCCACATACCCTTCCAAGTACTTGAGCTCCTCTGACCCCCCACATTTCGATGACACTTATAAACGGCAAAAGACTCAAAGCTGACACAGGAAATGTAATAATAATAATAATAATAATAATAATAATAATAATAATAATAGACAATAAAGCAATGGTAATGTTTCCATGCATGCATATAATAGGAATTAGCCCAGCTGACCACATTTGGATCCAGAGACAAGTGTCAGACATTAATCAGAGCTGCTGAAGTCCTGGGTTCTGGTTCATGCCTCATCTTGATTATTTGTGGCAGGCCTGGTCTGTGGGATGAAGCATCTCAGTTTGTAAATCCAGAACAAGTCTTTTAAAGCCAAACAGCAAACAAAGCAAAACATACAATGGACAAGGTAAAAATGGAATAATAGCATCTTGTTCATATGCAGTCAGAGTATTTGTAATAAATTCACAATATACAGCGGCCATGATTCAAAGAATCATGAAACTAGTTCCATGAGTCCCAGGATGTTTTAGACTTCTACAAAATCAGCTTGGGATATGGCATGAGTACTACTGTTTAAAGGGGAAATGCTAAAATCCCACTGAGCCAGCATAAGTCACTTTTGTGAACTGTTGCAAGCAGTTCTTTCAATCCTGACTCCCTTTTATAAAATTGGTAAAATGACTTGGACCCGAATCTGAAATCTAGAAAAGGTGCACTTGCAATTAAGTGGGTAGGATATAGCACCTAAACGTTAGTTAGGACTCTGTCTCCCTTTCAGGTTCCATCCCTTCTGTAAAACACTCACTCTTGGATCTCATTACCACCATAACCAAGACCAAACAACATAACACTGCATTTAGTCACACTCAATTGTCCCTCCTTTCCCTCTCTTGTCTCTTCTCACCCATCAGAATATTTTTACATCAGAAAAATAATAATGGACAAACCATCTCAAAATGAGACTGGGAGTCAGTCTATATGCAGGGAAAACCTCGTGGGGGCTGTGAATCTGCGCTGCGTCAATTATACAACACAACTGCAGATTCGCAGCCACCGCAGAGCTTTCCCACGAAGCTTACTCCAACTTTTTTGGTGGGAGCAAGGTCAGATGGCGGAAGAGCGTGTTGACCTTGCTTCAGGGCTGATCCAGGTTGCGGTCCTGGTGGAAGGCAACTGGCGATTGGTTGCCTTCCACCAGGAAGTGGGCAGGGGGATGGCTCTGGTACCTGGATGACCACTGGAAACCCCGCGCTCCCTCCACAGGGTTTTGGGGGAAGGCAGCACCAACTCAGCAATTAAGTGGGTAGGATATAGCACCCTTGGGCCAGTCATTCATTCTCTTTCACTTAGCCTACCTTGCAGGG
This sequence comes from Anniella stebbinsi, assembly GCA_029215795.1. Lineage (NCBI taxonomy): Eukaryota > Metazoa > Chordata > Lepidosauria > Squamata > Anniellidae > Anniella > Anniella stebbinsi. The sequence continues at coordinate 125,422,667 of JARDYH010000004.1, read as the reverse complement.
TTGTTGTGAGGATAAAATGTGTGTGTGGGGGGGTAAAGACAGGGTATAAATGTAATAAATAAACAAACATCATGGTAGCTTTGCAATGATTTACTGTAGACTGGCAGCAAGCAACATGATGATGACGATGCAGGTAGATATGATTGGGCAAATATTTAGGATCTGGATACCAGAATGAAAGTTTTGCCTGGGCTGGGACCATGGGCATTCCTGCTCCTAAAGAGATATTGAGGAGCAATAATGATAGGAAAGATTATTGTCCCCACTACACATGCACACGGACTCATGCACACAAACATGCACAGACACAGAGAGGCTTTTCGCATCTCACTCCGTGGCTCATTGTGGTGCCATACTGAATATTCAACCTTCAACCGTGGGCTGGTGGGGGGTTATGCAAGGGTTAAACAACCCTCACATATCCCTAGAACAGGCTGTGGGATAACCCTCGCATAACCCCCGCTGGCTGGGTTTGTATGACATGACAACCCATGGTTGGGGGTTGAATATTCAAGATGGCACCTGTGGGTGCCGTGGCTCATCGTGCGAACCCAGTGAGAGAGTCACAAACCCTTGGAAAAATGGGGAAAGCAAAAGGGGAAGAGAGACTATAGATTAAAACATAAGTGAGATCAGATCCCAGTTTGTCTCACAAATGGAATGCACAGAAAAAGAACAAAGGCATGGGAATAGGCTTGAGAAAGGGAGATCCGTGTCCATATCAAAAGCCCTAAAAAGGCAATGCTTAAACTACGTGCATCTACAAACACACGATTAATTTATCTTCGTAGAACATTTCAAGACGGGGCACAATAACATCTAAGTACCATTATTGAGCAATATCCCTTTTGCACCCAGGCAAAACAAACACTTAATGGACTCATTTGAGTCATCTCCTATAGATGCTCTCTCCATAGCTGAATTCTGTATATTCTACATTATTTTCATTACGATCATGGGTTTTCACCAAGCAGATTGAATCTCTCTCTCTCTCTCTCTCTCTCTCTCTCTCTCTCTCTCTCTCTGTCTCTCTCTCTATCCAGGTAGAACAGTGGAAATGAATGAATGAATAAATAAATAAATAAATAAATAGGTCAAGGTGTCCAAGCATTTACTGCTGGAAGTCTATGTTCTAGCAAGCTGAAAACAAAATGAATATTTAAAAGCTCTTCTTTCTCTCTCTCAATATGTTCAGCCCCACCCACAAGACCAGAGATGTGAACACTCATCCTTGGTGATGCATTTCCTAATGCAACAACAATTAAGCAGACCCACATCTACCTTCCGTGCCCAGGGCTCTCCCCATTCTGTCTGAATTGTTACAAGGATAGGGCAGGAATGCAGGGCTGACAGCCTGCAGAGATACAGAGACTCCAGCCTGGAAGACTTCAGGGAAGCATAGAACACCACATAGGGAATGACAGTTGGGAAAATAACAGAAGTCTTTACACACTCACACAGAGAAAATGCTATTATGCCATGCTATTAGGTACGCATTCAGATGGAACAGCATTATGATAATCTAGTTTGAGTTTGTTAATATATAGTTTTATACATATATAATAGTAGGGCAGAATGCACATTTTGTAGAAACAGGAGGCAATTTAGAAAAGCACAGAGTTGTTGAGCTGATAATTTGGAGGATGTTTCATTTACGTAGCTGGATCTGCAGCTAGTACAAACTGGCATAAATTCAGCAGGACTGCAAGTTCCAATTAAATGTATACTTCTGATTCACAAAACTTAATTGGTGCCATCTTTTGTGCACAGAACAGCCTCATAACCTGAATTAACTGGAACGTGTCTTCCAACCCCCAAGACTAGAAGCTTAGAAGAACTTTTCACTGATAGGCACCTACTTATGAGAAAGGGCCAATCTGGCCATTCAGAAGAAGAGACTGAAAAGGTATACGTGGCTATGACTTCTGGTGCAATGTTTGAAGAGGCAGATAACTAACCTGTAGATGATTTTGTAAACCGCCCAGAGAGCTTCGGCTATGGGGCGGGATATAAATGTAATAAATAATAATAATAATAATAATAATGATTAAGTCTTTCACCTCTTCAGTCTAGAGGCCCTGATTGCATCTGATGAATGTTCAAATTGACTCCAAGGCCAAAATGAGAGAATAATTTTGGAAGTGTTTAGCAATGCATCGGATGCATTTCCGAGACTTGTGATCAAGCATGTGTGGAGTTTACATTTGACAGTCTGTACGTGGCAGTCCAACCCATAGAATGGGACCCTCTATGTATCAACTTTCCAGTTCCATCATAAATAACAATGCCTTGGGGGGAAACTCTCCCTGTGCTTCTGGAGTAGCACAGCACAAATGTGACAGTCCAGAAAGCGGTAGTGCAGACGTGCTAGGAGTAATTGACTCATTTCTTCACACAGAATGCAGCGCCCTAAGTGGAAGTGGCCAGGAGACAACACACCCGTCCTTCAAGGAGCAACACACGGGGTCAGTAAGCTTCAGATGGAGAAGGACTCTCTCCGATCCAAATAGAGCACTCTGGCCACTGCACTGCACTGCCCCACCCTGCATGGTGCTCCCAAACACACAGTATGATATCATACTTTCCCTCATCATGCTTCTGGGTTCTAGAAACTGACAGAGTCTATTTGCCAAGCTAAAATAAAAAGAGATTACAATTTTGTCATTGTTTCATGTCATGTGCAACATTGCAAGTGGTGCTGTAAATATGCTGAAATATTTCACTTCTTGCCTCAAGGTGACTCTGCAGACCCTCCATTTCTTACCCAATATTTAAGGGGCCGGGGCAGAGAGAAGTAAAAAAGAGCACAAATTAAAGAACCAAGGAGACAGGAATAGCTTCTCACTGTCTGCCCTGAAAACTTGCTGGCCACTCGAACATCCACTAGAGGGCACTCTTTCTTCACAAAGGAGTGGCACACTTCCAAGAACAAATAATTGGAATAATCATCATGAAAAACATTAAAAAAAAAGAGCACACACCTTGTTCACTTATACAAACATGCAACTGCTTCTCTTATTTCCTGACACTCCAAGTGTCAGGAAAATATGGAAGCCCCAAGTCAGTTTCCTTATTGGGTTTGAATGGAGCCGGAATTAACTCGCCCATTCCGTCCAGGCACAAAGAACAGCCCCCATTTGACCATATTTATGCAACTATAGGTTCATGTCACCAAATGCACAGTGCTCTGTTGCGCAGTCTCTATTCATCCGTGAAAACAAATGTAGCCACGTGACTTTTGTGGACTGTACTTCCTGAAGCTTGGAGGGAGAAATCTTAGCATAGCACTAGGTTACATTACATACATCCTATGTGACAAAGCACAGCCCCTCAATGATCCCAACCATATCAGGTAGGGCTGAGTGTATTGGAGGATGAAGGCTACCTGGAACATGCTCTTTGGGCCACCTTTGGCCATCCAATTGGGCCGCCTTTTTGGAAAGGGGATTACAAGGAGAAGGGAGAGAAAGCCTACCATCTTTGTAATGGAAGAGGGGGTCAACCTTCCTAGGTGGACACTCTAGGGCCCCCTCCACAAGGATGCGCTTTTGCGCCCGGTTCGGGGATTATGCGCATTATCGCGGAGGCGCATTTACTCCTAATCCCTCTGCACGGGAGGCGGTGAGAGGCGGCGAAGCGCATTAATTGATGTCCAAAAAGTGCTTTACAAGAAGTTAATGCGCATAATCGCTTGTTCACACGGCGAAAATGCGCTTTAACGGCCGGAGCAAAATAAAAGTCGCTATTTAACGCGCATTCGATAATGCGCATAATCCGGGAGATAACGCGCCTCTACGCCCGTTTTGCGCTCCGCTGGTGTGGAGGTAAAATTTATAATGAGCCTTCAAAGAGCATTAAACCTCTCTTGTGGAGGCACCCTAGCTGGAGAGGGATTTCTCTGTATACTTCCACTCTTTCCCCCCTCCCCAGATCAGTGTTGTCTTTGACCTCTAGTCCTTATCTGTTGGGAGGAGGGTTCAAGTACCGAGTTCTGAACCAGTAGATGCTCTGATTAGGCACAGGAGCAACTCTCAGGCTTACATGCCCCTCTTCTCGGTAAAATGGCAAGTGGCCCATGAAAAAGGGGTGGGGTGGTAGAACAGATGCCTCTGTACCTCAGGTCATGCGTGATGTTTTTATATGTAGTGACATGCATGCACGAGCCCAAGAACTAATGAAGAACTAATTCTCATGAGCTAATGGTGCCACCAAAATGTGTACTCGGAAATATGAATTTGTAATTTTTGCCTCAGCATGAAGCAAGCATTACGATACTGAAAATTTGTCTCCGTCAGATTAAAATCCAAACTGCTGATTTACTTAAACTTCCCTCCTGGACTCCATCCCTCCCATCCTCCACTTAACTTTGCTGCTGTTCCAGCAGCAATGGACGGGGGGAAGGGAGGGAGATCTCTCTTCCTTTTCCCTATCTGACACCTGGCAGGTGGGAGGAGGCTGGGGGGGGGGGCAAATTGGTCATCGATGACATTATCAGGTTGGGTCCATATTGGGTTCAGCATTTAGGTTTGGAAGGAATCAAGCTATTTCCTACACTTTTATAGTTTGGTTATTTTCAAGCTCAGTTGGGGGACTTCTAAGAAATATAATAAAAATTAATTTCTCCCCGTCATTACTGAGAACTGGCTCCTACAAGCCCACACCTCTGGGCTAATATCCATCATGTCCAATGGACAGGATCCAGTCCTAGGAAGTCTGCTAGGCAGCAAGGGAGAACTGCATGGCTGCCTTCCTAACTTTATGTTGACGATAAACATTTTGCAGTCCCATCCCTTTGAATCCAAGGAATAAGGTGGTTAGAAATTTGTAATACTATAAAGGCTAATTTATAGTATTAACCTCATCTCCCCTCCAGGCCCTACTGCCAGTATCTGAATGGTACTTTGACAATACTGTATCTTGTAGGCCACTACAGAAGTCAGCTATGAAGGGTGACAATCATAGAATCATAGAATAGTAGAGTTGGAAGGGGCCTATAAGGCCATTGAGTCCAACCCCCTGCTCAATGCAGGAATCTACCTTAAAGCATACCTGACAGATGATGTCCAGCTGCCTCTTGAATGCCTCTAGTGTGGGAGAGCCCATCACCTCCCTAGGTCATTGGTTCCATTGTCGTATTGCTCTAACAGTCAAGAAGTTTTTCCTGATGTACAGCCAGAAGGATTCAGATGAATTCCTGCTTGCTAACACAGGAAATTCATCATGTAAAATCCATCATGTAAAAATTCATCAGCAGAAAATTTAGGCCTGACCCAGTGAACTAGGATCCCTGATAGGAGGACATGGACAGGTCTCCACAGCGGATCGAGTCCACCACTGTGTGCATTAGCATCCCACCTGCTAGCTGGTCCTGAGACCTGTTGTATGTCAAGCCAAGGGAATGAACAAGCAGGACATAATGTTCACCTGTCCCATGGCAGGTCAGAAGAAGAGACAAGACTGCCGAGTTTGACCAATTTAGCAGATACTTTTCAAGTCTTTAGTGTCTATACAAGCCAAAGCAAGGGAAGAGAATTGCAAAGCCCTTTGTTCACTGAGATGTATTATAGAAGTAAAATAGCTATCATGAATTAATGAATTGTTTAAAATAGTCTCACACCTCATGAGTCTCTCTGACTTCTCCTTCTGAATGGCTTTGCAGTTCAGAGATAGGGAAAGGTAACAGACTGTGGTTGGAGAAACCTAAAGTTTTTGCCCTTGGAGAGCCCCCAAATGCCTGTTCTCCCTAGGAACCATAATGGGAAATGATACTGCTTCCCTCTGCTTAAAGAGACTTGAGGACATTTGTGACATCTTCAGCCATTATACCAATCTCCATCCTCATCTCAGCCTTATCTGTATACTTACATTGCCTAGCAACCAACAGAGCTTTCAACATGGAAAAGGTCAAAGACTTCAGGGTCTGGAAGTAAAGGGCCCAAAAATAAATATAGGCATTCTGAGATAAGCAGCATCAAGCACAACTATTCAATAAACTTCCCCACAATTCATTAGCATTCCATTAGTAATCAATAACTGAGCTTGAGGTAAGGATGCAACTATAACAGAAGCAGGTAAAAACAAGGATACATGATGCAGATAGTGGTTGCTTGGTCCATTGACTATGGACAATCTGTTACGTGAGGGAATGTTAATGGGAGCATGGGAACAGAAAGAATCAAGGTGGGAATTAAGGTGATGCCACAGTAAGGCATCTATTGTCAAAATGCAGTAAATTGGGATCTACTCACTGCATGGTTGATTGTCCAGGTTGCTTCATGGAATCTGGGCTTCCTGTTCAAATGTATGAATATTTGAGGTTATAACTACACTACAAACCCATATTAGCTTTATACTAGTTTAACTGTCATGATTTCAACTCCAAAGAATCTTGCCAGTTGTAGTTTGGTGAAAGTGTTGAAAATTAGATGTTCTTCGCTCACCTCAGAGAATTACATTTCCCAGGGTTCTCTTGAGAAATTGTTAAACCAGCTAAAGTCTGTAGTGAGGCTAAGTCCTGAATCGAGTCATTCCCTCCACCTCTCTCTTGGCAAATTCACTCATTTCATTTCCTGAGCTCATGTTTATGTCAAACATTTATTGAAATGCTGGAGTGCTGAAAATTAATCTTTATATGTAAAAGATGTCAGTTCTTGGAAACAATTTCCAAGGGTCCAAAATTTGGGAAGGGGTGGTAGAGCATAAAAAGTATTGACTTTGTACACCCAGAAGCAGAGAAATTAAAATAAAATATCCATTGTGAAACTTCTCTTTCCTTTGAATGTCAGAGTTTGATTTTGGAATTCAGGGCAGCAGATTTCTCAGATGTCTCCAAATGAGGAATCTGTTTCCTTGGCAGGTCTGTTCTATTTCCAGCTCCTAGAACTATTTGCTCCGAGAAAGCATCTCCAACTGGAGCTTTGTCACTCTCTCTCTCCCGCCTCTTGCTACTCCACTCAAATGAAATGAATTTGCACCCAGAACAAACATGATGCCTGAATTCCAAATGCAATCTGTGCTGAAAGCGCTCTTTTCTCAACTTGCTGTATAGATTAGATTTCCTTTTTCTTTTTTTTCCAGGGGGATATTTAAACAGGTAGGAGTTTTTCAAGTAAATGATTGCAAGTTATCGAAAATAATGTGCTACTTAGTTTCTGAGGAGAGAATCCTGGCAGGCAGCTCTAAGAAGCAGCACGGGAGCAGATGGGAGTGATTAGTCTGTGATTTTCAAAAGGGCTTTTTCCTGCCTCCGCTGTGTTTAAAATGTGCTGGAAAAAAACAGACACCCCAGAGGAAGAAGAGATGCTACCACTGCTACCGGAGTGACCTGGAGGACCTTCTGCAACAGCCACCCAATTGGAACTGGTGAGGTCTCCTGCAGAAGGGCAGTTGACATGAAAAACCTGTAGACCTGGTGGCGACGGGACTGAAGAGCATCACGTCCTCTGGGCAGTTCCACTGATGGTGAACATAGTCACACATCCTGAATGTGGTGGAGGGGATTTGAACACACTTGCTCTGCCATGAAAACAAATGCCTCCGAATGCAGTGAATGTCTAGCCCTATTCACAGCTTCAAAGGTTCTCAGTCAAGACCCGGGGGCTGTCTATACATTGGGAAAGCCCCGCGGTGGCTGTGGATTGGCGCTGCATCAGTTAGACAATGCAAGTGCAGCTTTGGAGCCACTGCGGGGCTTCCCTGCGGTGCACCGATTTGAAAAAGTCAGGGATTTACCCTGACTTTTTCAAAGGGAGCGACATCAACATGGCACTTCCAAAACGTAACGTCGCTCCATGGCCAATCCAGGATCAACCCAGGGGCGGTGCCTGGTGGAACGCAACTGGTGATTTGGTGCCGTTGTGAATAATCCCTAGGAGACAACATCCACATGTAGTCACCCATCCCCGCCAGGAAGAGGGCGGCAGAAAGAGAGGCTGCCGTGAAAGCCCTTGAATGAGTGGCGGTAGAGAAGGGAGCCCACCTGCCTCCCTCTCCACCTTCTTTCTCTTTTCCAGAGGGTGGAGGAGCTGGCGGCAACGATGGCAGCCTTTGCGTCCTGGCACTCAGCGCCTTCATAGATTGCCTCTTCTTCCTCTCTCCAAAGTTGGGCGGCTGGTAGGGGTGGGGGCACTGTGAAGATAGCCCCTTGGTTTGAGGAAGAGCTTGTGTACACCAGCATGGCTTTGTTTAGACTAGGGAGAGAGAGGGCCTTCTCTGTGGTGGCTCCCCAATTGTGGAACGATCTCCCCGACGAGGCCCGCCTGGCGCCAACATTGTTATCTTTTCGGCGCCAGGTCAAGACTTTCCTCTTCTCTCAGGCATTTGGCAATATCTGAGGAGCCTGGGTTTGTTTTGTTTTGCTTTCTTTTTGTAGTTTTTGAAGTGTTGATGTGGTTTTTAAATGTATAGATTGTGTGTATGTTGTATGTTTTTGCTGTTTTAATTTTTGTATATTGTTTTTGATTGTTTTTAATCCTATGTAAACCGCCCAGAGAGCTTCGGCTATGGGGCGGTATACAAATGTAATAAATAAATAAAATAAATAAATAAATATCTGTTGAACATGTGGAACAGCAGTGCTGGGGACAGCAAGGGAAATTCCCCTCCCAACCTCATGCATGTAACCTACACAATTTTGGAGGTGTGAAAAGGTTCATATCCTTACCCTAAGGTTTACATCACCCCCACCCCGCCCCTTGAGAGGCTCAAGGCAGCCAGGAGCCCAGCTGAGCAGCAGCTGCACTTCTGGAGAGGCTGCTAACACCTGCGGGGGAGGAGGAGGGTGAGAGACACTTGCCCACCACTCCACCCCACCCCGCTGCGCGTGATGTGTAAGGGCAGAGGGTGATATGGAGATGGCAGGGCGAAGTGCCATTGCAGGGGAAGAAGAGAGAGATATTTAACACCCATCACCCATCTTACCTTCCGGTCACCCAGCTACCCTGGGGACCTTGGAGAACGAACCAGCCACCCACAGAACCTCTCCTTGCTCCTATGCAATGGCCGGTTGGTTAGAAACAAAACGAATATCATCTATGACCTCCTTACAGATGAGGCCGCAGACCTGGCATGCTTCACAGAGTCCTGGCTGGGAGATGACAGTGGCCCGACATGGGCCCATCTGGGTACTGTGTTGGTGAACAGGCGAGGGATAGTGGGTGGGGGGGGGGTGGAGTAGCTGTGGTCTACAAAGAAATCTTAACCTGACCAGACTTCCTGTCTGGCAATTGAATCACATTGAGTGTGTGTACCTGAACCTGACAGCCAGGGATAGACTAGGGATTCTGTTAGTGTACCGGCCACCCCACTGCCTATCACACTCCCTGGCCGAGCACAAGGAACTGGTCTCGGAGCTGGTGTTGGAGTCGCCCAGGCTTTTGGTCCTGGGCAACTTCGACATGCCATTCGAGGCTGTTTTGTCAGGTGCAGCTCAGGAGTTCATGGCATCCATGACAAACATGGGCCTATCCCAATTGGTCTCTGGACCCGCACATTCTGCAGGTCACACCCTTGATGCTGTTTTCAGTTCCGAACAGACAGAAGTGTAGGCGGAGGTGACAAATACCTCTGCATTGTCACGGACAGACCATTTTCTGGTCAGGGTTAGTATCACGGCTACCATCCACCCCTGCACTGGTGGTGAACCTCTGAATGAATGCTGGATGAGGAAAAACAAACTGAAGCTGAATCCAGACAAGCCGGTGGTGCTTACTGTCAAAGCCCCCAATCTGGGTTTGGAGGTGTGTCAACCAGTTCTGGATGGGGTTACCACTCCCCCTGAAAGACTGCGTTTGCAGCTTGGGGGTGTTCCTGGATCTGTTGCTCCAAATGACAGCCCAGATAGAGGCAACTGTCAGGAGTGCCTACTATCAGCTTCGGCTGATATGCCAGGTGCACCCTTTCCTAGAGTTGGAAGGCCTAAAGACGGTAGTGCACACACTGGTAACTTCGAGGCTCGACTTCTGCAATGCACTGTACATAGGGCTACCTTTGTGCCTAGTCCAGAAACTTCAACTAGTTCAAAATATGGCAGCCAGGTTGGTCACCTGGGGTGACCATATTACACCAACTTTATAATATCTCCACTGGCTGCCAATTAGTTTCCGGGCAAAGTACAAAGTACTGGTTAATCGCTGGGCTTTACTAGCATCATCTGTACAGAACGGATAAGGGGAGGAAAGGATGAAGAGGGGGTCCGAGGTGGAGACAGCTATTTCTGCATGCCAGTGCCGGGACTGCCTTCCTTACTCCAAAGCTGTCATGATCGCTTCGCTGGCTTCCACGCTGATCTGCGCTTCGGCCTTCATCGCTTTGTCTGAGGCTGCAAACAGCTTGGACAGGGCCTTTTCGAGGTTTGACTTGGCCGCCATGACATCCAGCTGGTCCAGGAGCACCATTTCCTCTGCTAGCAGTTGGATGGAAGAGTCTGTGTCCACCGTGATGGAGCCGCTGCTAACAAAATACTTCATGACCGAGCTGTCCTCAGCAAAGACTGTCACAACTCCGGGTTTCAGGACCTGCAGGGTTGGGATGTGGGTGGCCAAGATGCCGAAGGTGTCATTCAGGGTGGGAACATCCACTTGCTTCACGTTGGCTGAGTTGTAGAAAACTTGAGAGGGCGAGGTGAAGGTGAAGGCCATCTGGGCCAGCCCTCCAGCGGCAGCCGCCTCAGCATAGTACCGGGTGAGGAAGCGGCTGAGGAGGTCAGCCAGGCCTGGACTACAACCGAAGTACAAAGTGTTGGTCATTACCTTTACAGCCCGACACGGTTTGGGTCCAGGTTACCTGCGGGATTGCCTTCCCCCGTACAATCTGCCCTGCACTCTGGGAAGAATTTACTTCAGTCAGCCAAAACTAGGCTGACAACCATTACCCAGAGGACTTTTCTTCTGCTGCTCCCAGACTGTGGAATGGCCTGCCAGAAGAGATTCGTCAACTTAACAATCTTTTTGGCTTTAAGAAAGCCATAAAGACTGATCTCTTTTGGCAAGCCTAACTAGCTGAATTTTAAGAGTTTTATTGTTATTTTAATAATGTATTAGTTTTATAAGTTTTTAATCCATTTTATGTATTTGTATCTGATGTTGTTCCCTGCCTCGATCCAGAGGAGAGGTGGGTAAGAAATAAATATATTATTATTATGTATATCTTTCTTGCTCGTGGCGGTTTTTCTAGACAGACATGATGGGTTTTGTCAAGTCATGCTGTCTTTTATTGATTCAGGAATTTCCTGATGATTGAGCATGTTTTAGTCATGACTGCTTTCTGGATGTTGGTGTGGAGGTATTCTGGTAGGCCCAGTTTCTGGAGGTTTTCTGTATAGTTTTTTGATGTGATGCTGGTGACTGATGTGACTAATGGAATAACTGTGACCTTTGTTCCTCCTTTCAAACACACACACACACACACACTCATACTCCAGAAGTGAGCACAGCACCACCAACATTATTCTGCCCAGTCCAGCCCACCTTTGGAAAGGCTCGAAACATCAGGGGGAGAAGGAGGTGTGTGTGGGAGCTCGCTCACTTGCTCGCTCGCTGCGCCTCCCTGCAGCCCAGCCCAGCCCAGCCCACCTTTGGAAAGGCTCGAAACATCAGGGGGAGAAGGAGGTGTGTGGGGGAGCTCGCTCACTTGCTCGCTCGCTGAGCCTCCCTGCAGCCCAGCCCAGCCCACCTTTGGAAAGTCTCGAAACACCGGCCCAGCCCACCCCTCTGAAATGCTTGAGGTGGCCGGGAGTGCAGCTGAGCTGTAATGTGCCTGGGAGCGGCAATATCTGTTGTGCAGGGCAAAGGGAGATATGGTGATAGCAGGGCGAGGTGCCATTACAGGGGAAGGAGAGATAGATATTTAACACCTATCTTGCCTTCCGGTTGCCCTGCTACCCCGGGGATCTTGGAGAACGAACCAGGCCACCCACAGAACCTCTCCTTGCTCCTATGCAATGCCAGGTCGGTTAAAAACAAAACAAATATAATCTATGACCTCCTTATAGATGAGGAGGCCGACCTGGCATGCTTCACCGAAACCTGGCTGGGAGATGATAGTGGGCTGACATGGGCCCAGGCCCTCCCAGCTGGGTATTGTGTTAGTGAGCAGGTGAAGGAAAGTGGGCGGGGGGGTGGAGTAGCTGTGGTCTACAAGGACAATCTTAACCTGACCAGACTTCCTGTCCGGCAATTGAATCACATCGAGTGTGTGTACCTGAGTCTGAAGGCCAGGGATAGACTAGGGATTCTGTTAGTGTACCGGCCACCCCGCTGCCTATCAGATTCCCTGGCCGAGCTCACGGAACTGGTCTCAGAGCTGGTGTTGGATTCGCCTAGGCTTTTGGTCCTGGGCGACTTCAACATCCCATTCGAGGCTGGTTTGTCAGGTGCAGCTCGGGAGTTCATGGCATCCATGACAACCATGGGCCTATTCTAATTGGTCTCTGGACCTACACATTCAGCAGGTCACACCCTAGATGCTGTTTTCAGCTCCAAACAGACAAATCTGTGGGCGGAGGTAACAAATACCTCTGCATTGTCATGGACAGACCACTTTCTGGTCAGGGTTAGTATCACAGCTACCACCCACCCCTGCAGGGGTGGCGGACCTATTAAGATGGTCCGCCCTTGAAGGCTGATGGATCCTTCTGGATTCCAGAAGGCCTTGGAAGGTTCTATGGCTGGTATCATCGACAATCCTGTAGAAGCCCTGGTCAATAAATGGAATCAAGACCCAACTAGGGCTATCGACACGATCACCCCCAAACGTCCTCTCCGACCCGCTTCTAATCGGGCGCCCTGGTATACAAAAGATCTCTGGGAGTTGAAGCGGAAAGGACGACGACTGGAGCGCCGATGGTGGAAAACTCGACTTATATCCGATAAGACACGACATAGAGAACATTTTCGTTCCTATGGAGTGGCAATACGCGCAGCGAAGAAAGCTTTCTTCTCTGCACGCATTGCGTCTGCAAATTCACGTCCAGCAGAACTGTTCAGGGTGGTGATGGGTCTAACTCAGGCACCTTCACCCCTTAACCCGATTTTAGAGCCTTCGGTAGTTTGCTGTGATGCTTTTAACGACCATTTCACTGATAACATCTCTCGGATAAGAGCCAACTTAGATGTCATTGTTGTATCAGAGGCTGACAATGGAGTGTCCAGCAACTCCGCAAGTAGAATTACACTGGATCAGTTTCAGTTGGTGAGTACCGAGGACGTGGACAAGCTGCTTGGACGAGTAAGGAGGACGACTTGCCCTCTCGATCCCTGCCCTTCTTGGCTGGTCGCCCAGGGAGGAGATGTAATTAGATTAAAATTACAACATATCATTAATACATCTCTCAGGGAGGGGAGTTTTCCATCTTGTTTAAAAGAAGCGGTAGTACGGCCGCTTCTAAAAAAGCCCTCCCTGGATCCTCTGGACCTTAATAATTACAGACCAGTATCGAACCTTCCGTGTCTGGGCAAGGTGATCGAGAGGGCGGTTGCCTTCCAACTCCAAGCAGTTTTGGATGATACAGATTTTCTAGACCCATTTCAAACCGGCTTCAGGGCAGGATATGGAGTTGAGACTGCTATGGTCGCCTCAGTGGATGATCTACGCTTGAGTATTGACAGGGGGAGTGTGTCCCTGCTGGTTCTTCTGGACCTCTCAGCGGCTTTCGATACCATCGACCATGGTATCCTTCTGGAACGCCTGAGGGGATTGGGACTCGGGGGCACTGTGCTTCAGTGGTTCCGGTCCTACCTCTCGGGCAGGTTCCAGATGGTGATGCTTGGGGATAGTTGCTCCTCAAAGAAGGAGCTGCTATGTGGTGTACCACAAGGTGCTATCCTTTCCCCAATGCTGTTTAACATCTACATGAAACCGCTGGGAGAGATCATCCGGAGGCATGGGGCAGGGTGCTATCAGTATGCTGATGACACCCAAATATATTTCTCTATGCCTCTGAGAACAGCATCAGCTAAGGATAGTGTGTCTCCTCTGAATGAATGCTTGGAGGCGGTAATGGGCTGGATGAGGAAAAACAAACTGAAGCTGAATCCAGACAAGACGGAGGTGCTTACTGTCAACGGCCACAACCTGGGGTTGGAGGTGTGTCAACCAGTTCTGGATGGGGTTACACTCCCCCTGAAAGACTGTGTTCGCAGCTTGGGAGTACTCCTGGATCCGTCGCTCCAAATGACAGCCAAGATAGACACGATGGCCAGGAGTGCCTACTATCAGCTTCGGCTGATATGCCAGCTGCGCCCCTTCCTAGAGTTGGAAGACCTAAAGACGGTAGTGCACGCGCTGGTAACTTCGAGACTCGACTTCTGCAATGCGCTGTACATAGGGCTACCTCTGTGCCTAGTCCGGAAACTTCAACTAGTTCAAAATATGGCAGCCAGGTTGGTCACTGGTACATCTAGGGGTGACCATATTACACCAGCTTTGAAATCTCTCCACTGGCTGCCAGTTAGTTTCTGGGCGAAGTACAAAGTGTTGGTCATTACCTTTAAAGCCCTACATGGTTTGGGTCCAGGTTACCTGCGGGATCGCCTTCTCCCATACAATCCGCCCTGCATGCTTAGGTCCTCTGGGAAGAATTTATTACAGTCAACAAGAACTAGATTGACAACTGTTACCCAGAGGACCTTCTCTTCTGCCGCTCCCAGATTATGGAATGACCTGCCGGGAGAGATCCGTGAACTTACCAGTCTTCAAGAATTTAAACGATCTTTAAAGACTGAGCTCTTCCGGCAGGCCTACTCAGATGAATTTTAGGTGTTTTATTGGTATTTTAATGATATATTGGTTTTATGTATTTTTAATCAGTTTTGTGTGTTTTATGATGATGTTGTTCCCCGCCTCGATCTGGAGGGAGAGGCGGGTAAGAAATAAATATATTATTATTATTATTATTATTATTATTATTATTATTATTATTTCCTGTTGCCATAGTTCTTTGACTTCCATGGCCAGTGGTGTATATTTGTCTCTCTTTTCTTCTTCCTTTTCAACAACATTTTTGTCATTCGGTATTGCTATGTCAATGAGGTATGTGTGTTTTTCTTTTTTGTCTATGACCGTTATATCTGGTTGGTTGCAGGTTACTGTCTTGTCGGAATGAATTGTTGTGTCCCGGTATATTTTATGATCTGCATTTTCCAAAATTGTTTCGGGTGAATATGTATAGTATGGTGTAGGTTGTTTGATAAGGTTGAATTTGATGGCCAGTTGTTAGTGAATTATTTTTGCAGCTGTATTGTGTCTGTCTGTCTGTATAGTCCATTCCTGCCAGAATTTTACATCCTCCTGTTATATAGTCTATTGTTTCTTGGAATTGATGGCATTTCCTGCATAGGTCTGTTGTTACACTGTTATCTTTTACAATGTATTTTTGGTAGTTCTTGGTGGCTATAACTTGATCCTGTATAGCTATTAGGAATCTTTCTGTTTCTGGAAATAGCTCCTTCCTGAGCATTCGTACAATTGTTCTTTGTTTATTTGTGGGTTCTGTATTATGTTGTAGTGCTTCCTATTATTATTATTATTATTATTATTATTATTATTATTATTATTATTAATCTGCTGACTACTGGCTGATACAAGAAACCTCAGGACACTGGAGGGACAGGGTGCTTGTTACCTTGTTGCTCTGTGCATTTAAATAGTTTGGTACTATCTCTGGATTACATTTGGGGTTCTTGTCTATTCGTAGAGGAGACTGGAAATACATTTAATCATGGAATCATAGAGCTAGAAGGGAACATGGAGATCGTCTAGTCCAACCCCTCCTTCTCAATGCAGAATCTGCAATGCAGGAAACAACTATAACATGCCTGACTGATGGCTGTTGAACCTCTGTTTAAATTCCTCCAGCCAGAGAGAATGCCCACCACCTCCTAAGGAAGTCTGCTTCACTGCCAAACAGCTCTTACTGTTAGGGCTTTCTCTTGACGCTTTGCCAAAATTAAATTCCTTGCAATTTCCATCCACTCCACTTTCCATTTGCCATGCAGTGTGTCTAGGAAGGATTGCTGCCTCTAGGGAGGACAGAGGAGAAGGAGGAGGATAAAAAGACCCCAGTCATTAGTATAGATTTCATTTTAAGGTATTCCGCTTTTAAAATGCCCCAATCTCCAGCTTTTCAGGAAAAACGACAACAGCCAGGTAGGAAAGAAAAAACTGTTCAGAGGTAAATCCTACAACTAGGTTGATATAATTAAACAAACAACTAAACCTCGAAACTTAATTACCCTACAATATTACTTTGTTGCTGATCTCTGACCCAGCTGCCAAACTCCTGGGAACGGGGAGGTCAAAACTGTCAGGATCCTATTATCTTGTCAATTTCTTTTCCCCTTGAAGAAACTAAAACAAATATTTAAGGGCCTTCTCATGTGGTTGCAGTGGAGGGTTCTCCTTTAGGTGTCTCTGACCTGACCCCCGACATCCACGCTTGAAGCCTTAGGGCTGTTTTGACACTGCTGACCTTTCAGCAAGTTTACTCAAGGTAGGGGAGGCTGGAATCCAACCAGACTAATTCCAAATGCAAACAAAACTCTTGCTCAGCGTGGTGGCACACACCAGGTTGTAATCAGCTTATCTAATGAAGCAGTTCCCTTTTCCTAATCAGAGGGGGATTAGCTGGCTGGAGCTGCAGGAATGAAGTGTAATCAATCCTCTGTCTCTATATGTAAGGCAAGGCCATCCTGTGCTACAGAGCAAATTGGTTCGTGGGCCTCACCCTACTGCACCTTAGCTAAGGTACCAGCCTTCTACACACATTCTCACGTGGACGGTGGGGTGGGGGTGGGGGGAACAACCTCACAGGAACCGGTAGCTTCCCCTGAAGCTTCCCTCCCCCACCCCAGAGCACCAGAGACTGACTGTATAGTGTATTTTAGCTGAACCGTTACTTGCCGGTTTGGTTCACCACACCTGAATAAGCATTAAATGCTTGTGACTGTAACTGTACCTCAAGGAGGTTGAAGTGGGAACAGGAGTAATCCAAAGCCATGACATTTTTTTTCCACAAGAGGAACAGCTTTAAGCAAGGTGCATGAATATGTGCAAGTGTCGTACCCCTAAAATCCCAAATTCTGCCATCAAAACACCACATTTTGTAATCCTACAGTGAGTTGCATAAACAGTTGCATAAACATACTTAATTAGTATGGTTTATTGTGCTATATCAATTACTACTTATCAAAATTATGTTAAGCTTCCCTCCTTTTGAGAGAGGTGTGTGTTTAAGTACTCTTCTTATCCTTTGGAAAATGGGCAGATTTTTTAAAACTACTTAGAACAAAGAGGAGGCTTGCAATGTTGGGGTTTTTGCCTATCCAAAGATTCACTGAAGGGAGGCAAAAATATTTTCCTTACAAATTTGATAGGGTATTTTAAATAAAGATCTGTAGAGGACACAGAGCCTCTGGAAATCTCCCACTGGCTATGCAACACTGTGATGTGGGCTTTTTAAAATTCCAACCAACATACAGAAGCAGAAGTGACTAGGACAGGACATATTTTTCACTGAGATGGTAAACCTGCGTCTGGGCTGCATCACTTCAGACCATAGGTAGGGAATCACAATACAATACAATACAGAAAACTATCTATGAGGTTCTAGCCTAACCTTCTCCTTGACTTCTTAATGTTCTATGTACAGGGATTTAAAAAGCAATTCTTTTTGTATGAAGGAGCATTTAACCACAAGAGCCCCCAATTTGAGGTAGTATGGTATGGACACACATTTACCCCCTTAGTGAAGGCTGCAGTCAGACAACAGAAGTTTAATCTAACCACTGGCATATTGGCCGGTGGAGCACATGTTATTGTAGGTCTGCCATGGGCTCTTGTAAACAAACAACAAACAAGTAAGAAAGCCAAATAGTGCCCCCAACTCACCTTTTCATTTAAAAATCAATCACATTCATGTCCATTCATTTTCTTTGCTCATAAACACTTCTGTTTCCTTGCTCTCTGCGGGGCAGAGGGGTGGTTTCATTTGTTCAAGGAAGGATGTGTGGTTACAAGAGCAAAAGATATGCATGGGGGCAGTGGGAAAGGAACAGGGGGCCGATAGGCATAGAGGGCAGGAGAGGAGTTGTCCTCTCGACACTGACACCTTTTACAGACCACAGGATCCTCTGCCAAGGCTAGACTGTCCAGCCAGCACAGGATGAAAAAGATTATTCATTTGGGCTTACAAAAAGTAAAGGTCAAATGCTAGCTTGGCAATTTCATCAGCTTTACTTCTGAAGATTTGAGATTTATTTATTTATTTATTTATTTCATTTCTAACCCGCCTCTCCATCTAGATCGAGGCGGGGAACAACACTAAATATAAATATAAAAACAATAAAATAGATAAACCATTAAAACAGATAAAAACAAATACATTATTAAAAACATCTTAAAATTAAACTGGATAGGCCTGCCGGAATGAGAAAAGATGCTAATCACTGTGCAGATACAAACATCCACCAGCCATCTGAGATGACGTGGGTGGCACTCAAGGAGAGGGACTTCTCTGCTGTAGCAGCCTGTTTGTGGAACTCTCTCCCCATCCAGGAAGGCTCACCTGGTACCTACTCTAATGTTTTGTTTTGTTTTAGTGCCAAGCAGACCAGGCATTTAGATCAGTGGGAATTTTTATTATGGATTTTTTCCAATTACTTTCCTCTTTCCATGTAATGTGTTTTTACTCTGTCTTCAATTTTTGTAAACTGCCTTGATAATTGTACGTTGAAGGGTGGTATAAACACCAGATAGATAGGTAGATACAGTATATTCAGACATGCAGTGCACACATGTCAACATCAGTATGCAAAAGTCATGTAACCTTAACTCCAGTCTGTAACAGTCTTCCCTAATGTGGTACACACCAGATGTTTTGGAAATCAACTCCTATCAACCCCTGCCAAAATGGCCAATGGTCAGGAATGCTGGGAGCTATTATTCAAAACATCTGGAGGACACCAGATTATGGAAGGCTGGTCTATAACACCCAAAGGAATGTCGGAAAGCAAATAGTCTGGCTGCAGAAACCCCTGGGACACAGTCCTGCGAACAACTCACTTTCCCCTTCTGCAACTTGATGCTGTGCATATGAGCAGACCCCGCCCCATTGAAAATAAATGGGCCTTAGAAGGAACTGCATCTGTTAATGGCAGTTGAGGCTCCAATTGGATCCAAGCTCAACACTCCCTCTACAGTCTGTACCATGAAATTAAGAAAGTAAAACACACAGGCTTCTAAAAAGAGAGGAAATGTCCCGCTAGAACCACCTGCATCCCAGAAATGCCTGGTCTGAGAGCTGTTAATACAAAGCATGGCTTAGAAAGCAAGAGTTTAGGAAGTTCATGTTCCCCCCCCCCCCCCACTTTTCAGGCGGTATACTCTGGAAGCAGCACATTGCAGGGTTCCTCTCTCACAAAACAACAGTGATATCACAAGTATAGAGAAATAAATGCCTCTAACACACATGCAATCACAATCAAATCCAAATCACACAAAGTGTAGGGCCCCCACTCCAGTGTGGGGCAAAAGGTTGTTTAGCTCCCCTACCCCCCCCCCCCCTCGCCACTCATTGTGTGAATGGTGTCGTGTCTAGAATAGTAGCGTGTGGGGTGGAGGAGTGGGTTGTATTTCCTGATGACAAGTATTGATTTCAAGAGCTGGGAAAATGCGGTTCTCTTGTGACAGAAGCAACTCTTTGAGGGAAGATGTCTGGAACCCCTTGAGCAGCTCAGTAATACCGGCACATTTATGATTCAAAAGGTGATTTTCCAGGAAGACCTTTAGGCTCAGAAGCAGGAAGTAACCTAGGGCACAAACCAGTGGGAAATCTCGCTTGTGCAAATCCCATTGAAACAAATGGAAGCTGCACAAGAACAAGTCATACTCTTGGACAGCTTCTATTCATTGCATTCAGGTTTGAGCAAAAGTGCTTCCTGCTGGATTGTGCCCTGAACCACAACAATTGTTCCTTAAGGAAGTACATCCAAACTGATACCTTGTTATGGGGAATAGGATTAGAGTGATTGACTTTTGTAGTGAGAGAAGCTGCAATATGTTGAATTAGACCTCCAGAGGCTGCAGATTTCAAAGGAAGTTTTTTTAAAAAAAATTTCCAGAGAGACCATGGTTCATTTTGTGAACAGGTCACTGAGGGACATGGTGAAGGCTAAGAGAATACCATTCAAAAACATGATTAGATATAGCGATAGAGAATCAGTTCTCTGTTGGTTATTAGCCAACATGGTCCAAAGATGCAACATCAGCCTCAGCTGTGTCCACAAAGATTTAAATGCTGAAGGCAAATAGCAGGGCAGAGAACACAACTATTCTGTTTTCTGTGCTTGTATTATTAGCATGCCAGGAATCCACAGACTGGGTGTGGGCTGCACCGGCATGCTAATGCTGCCTCTGAGGTGCCAGTGACCTGGTTTAAATACAGGGCTGGCTGTATGGCATACCACACAAGTAAGTCTTAAAAAGAAAACACACCTGACATAACTGGGCCTCTGAGAACGCGCGTGGCTTTTACAGAGTCAGGGACATCCAAGTTTAGAGACACACATGACTTCCACATCTCTAAACATCGGAATAAAGAATTCTGCTTTTGTTGGCCTCATTTAAATCTCATTGTAATAGAGATTAAATTAAATCCTAATTGGGACTCTTTCATTCACTTCATTTCAACTGACAAAAACCTATGGATTGTGTTTTTAAAAGGGAAAGGGGACTGGAACAAGTTTAAGGGTTATCTCAGGTTAACTGACTATACAAACACAGCTTATAACATCTGTTGTGGGCCAGGCTATGTGACAGTACATGGCTGGATGGTAGTTCTTATATACTTTACCTCTTATTTTTGTGATGACAACCTTATGTTGAGCAAAGTCTACAACATCAGCAGGCAGGAACCTAAAAAAGGAGGAGAAAACTCCTCTGTACCAGATCAAAATCATCCCATGCAAACCATCTGGTCCTTGTAAATGTAAAACAAAATTAAAAGTACACCAGAGTCTTGTCCTTCTTCCAGGTGAAAGTATGTTTGCTTCTCAAAGGGAAAAGGAAATGCAGTGCATGCAATTTGCTTTTTTGTGCATTGTATGGTATTTTAAAGACCTATTGTCTTCCCTACCAAAGGTAGCCTCCTTCTTCCTTCATTTAATGCTGCAATAATAGCATTGTCATGTTACTGAGAACTGTTTCTTTAGTTCAGCACTCATTATAAATCATAATTCATACTTAATTATTATAATAGTGCTATGTATAATTATGATATGTTATAATATAATTACATTTATGTCCCATCTTTCCTTCAGGGAGCTCAAGCAGGTATAAACTGGGTTCCCAGGTGACCTCCCACCCAAAAGGCCAGAACCACCCAATGTCAGCAAGGCTGCTGCAGCTAGTGCCTTCAGACCATGCCTGAGAACCCAGGACTTGCATGTAGCATTTCTGATTCTCCGTTTGTTTTTCTAAAAACTGTTTGGCCAGTAAGGTAGGTCGTCATCCTTCCCATTTCACAAGCATGGGAAAGGATGCAGAGAATGGCTCGCTTCCCAATGACTCCAAGGCTGAACCAGCCAATTAAACTCAAGCCCCCCAGGCCCACGTGATGTCCAGTAGCCTATCCACATGGAGAGTGATAGGATGCAAGGCATAAGGGAGTGAATGATGGGGCATTTGACTACCACAAACCTAAACCAGACTTCAAATGTTTTCACTGTCATACCTCTCCATCAAATTGTAGGTTTGTGACTGTGTCAAAACTTCTCTGCTAGCTACTTTGTAGCTACTCTCAAATTCCCTTAGATTCTTTTTTGGAGACAAATCCAAGAGAGCTAAACAAGCCAACATTTATAGCACAATCAAACTTTAAAGGCTAACAAAGTATTTGCCCCTGAATATACAAGGACAAACCAGATATACAAACAAAGATAATCACAGAGAGAAAAAGAATTCTCCATCTAAAAAAAGCCCCGACCAATTGTCCCTCAGATAATTTTACCCAAATCCAGTTTTCAAATGACATAAACAACTTTGGGTGGGCACCCTCAACCACCCAAATATGTTGCCCCATACCCAGAGAGTCCTAGAACAGTTCGGTGCCCACTCTCCACCCTTCTTCCATGACAACTGCACTGTGGTATCACTACAAAACCTGAGTAGGCAGGGCCAGCTGTGGCTGGAGGTCAGTGTTAGACGGTCTGTATGCATCGAACCCCACTTGTTGACACATAACCTCCTTAGAACCTGTGAACAACCATTCTTACATGTCTACAACCAAGAAAGATGGGTGTTGATTATGTTGGTATACCAACATAATTAACACCTCCCATTAGATCAGGTATTACTGTCATTGTATAAGTGAAAATAATTACAAACAAGGTGCATGCATGATCAAATAATATAACATCAGTAGTGCTCAATTATGTTGGTATTATTTAGTTGAATGAGGGCCTTATAGTTAGGAAGAATTTCCTGATATCCAGCTTGTATCAGCTCTGCTGCAGTGTGAATTTCTTGTTAACAGCCCTTCCCTTAGTATCCCTAGTAAACCATTCTCTGTGTCTGGAAGTTGCCTGCCTGTGTGTTAATAGGTAAGTGAGTTTCCATGTGTGCAAGCTTAACCTATCCAGTCTATCCCAAACCACCAAAACAAAGCTTCCCCAATTTTGTATCTCCCGGTCTCCTCTTTTACCTTCCCTGAAATCCGATGCCATGCCTGGATCAATGCTCAGAAATCACTCCCAATTCTTATCCCTTGTCTGTCCCAGCACTATTCCCTGTCACTATGTTAGCCCTTGGGAGAAAATTCCAGATTTTTAGACAATTTTAGAAAAACGATCCTTAACAAATTGTGATACAAACTAAGCAAGCACATCAGTGTGCACACGAAATTCCACTTGCTCTGGCTGTAGGATACTTTTATTTATGTATTTTAGACAAATATCCCACCCTGCCTCAAGAGCTCATTACAAAATTCTGCAACAGAATAACATATAGAGAAGGACAGAAACATATTTTAACCTGGGAAATGAGAGAACATTTTGAAAGACCGAAAGGGAAAGGACATGTATGTATTTTCCTTGTCTGTACCTCAAATCATACACATTATACACTGAACGCTAAAACAAAATAAAGAAGTAGAAGGAGTTAGCATTTTACATTTGTTGTTTTCTTTAAGGAAAATCTGTGTGCAAAATTATTACAGCAAAGATAAAGGAGTCCTGCCCTGGCAAGGAGAGAGTTAAGTGAGAAAAGATCTTGACAAGAGGGGAGGGGTGTGTGAGGAGTTCCTACCCATCAAGCTTTATTGTGTTATTCCAACTAAGCAGAGACAAAAAGACAAATCTAAGCTCCCCACTTTCATTTATAATTGAACCCAGTCCAGAAGGATGGAGCAAGCACCATCTGTAAGGCAGAGCACACTAGCAGCCGGTGGAATGAAATATTCAAATTACTGTAGGCTACTTCGCATTTTAATGACAGGGTTACAAAAAACTGACTTGTAAGTGAGG
Organism: Anniella stebbinsi; assembly: GCA_029215795.1. Lineage (NCBI taxonomy): Eukaryota > Metazoa > Chordata > Lepidosauria > Squamata > Anniellidae > Anniella > Anniella stebbinsi. The sequence continues at coordinate 125,399,154 of JARDYH010000004.1, read as the reverse complement.
ATTGCACTGTAAGAAAAGAAAGTTGGGGTTTCTGGTGCATGAATTAACTGAACAAAAAGGCACTTTCAACTAAAAGGGCATGGATATGTGGGCTTGCAACATATCCAGGATAGTTTACAAGACAAAAGAATTGTTCCACTTAGCTCTCTTAATTGATCAACAGTCCTGGGAGAAGTTTTAACCAAAAGAACCAAATCTGTACATTTAGGTCAAAATTCTATGCATATTTAGACAGAAATAACTCCTACAATTTCCAGCATTCCCCACCCAGATATGCTGGCTGGGGAATGCTGGGAGTTGTAGGAGTTATTTCTGTCTAAACATGCATTAGGATTGTGGTTTTAATTTGTTTATGGAGGGAATACTGCTGTCACTTAAAAGTGTTTTGTCTCGCTTGAATATGTGAAAGAAGAGGTGACTTTCTGCACTGTACTCAACCGTGCTCTATCATATCAAGATAGGCAAGAAAGCTGCTGAAATTGCCGTGGTGTATATATATGCAGTTCCAACAGGAGAAATAGGGAAGATAGATCAATTTTTAGAGGATTCTAGTCTAGAGGGTTGAACCTCTAACTATCCAGATCTGTTGGACTGATTGCGGTTACTCTGTGATGGAGGCACTTTGCCCATGCTCAAAGGCAATTTCTCTTAAGTAATATTACTTTATCTTTAAAGCTAGGGCTGCAATCCTAAACACACTTGCTAGAGAATAAGCTCCATCGAACACAGGAGGACTCACTTCTGAGTAAACACAGATAGGATTGTGCTGAAAGCACTGATAACCCTTACCTTAAATGAAGCCCTGAAAGGATCCATCAAAGACATCACACAAAAGAAAGTAAACTTTAAAGAATAAAACCTTATGAAGGATAAACTGTGGAGAAAACAAAAAACATGTGACTGATTGAACACATGTTCACAGACACTGTAGGAGGTGTATGTGAGACCCATATCAGAAATAAGGAGAAGAAATCCACGGGATGTCACCCAATATTTTCCTGTGGTCCATAACAGGAGGGAAATATAGAATTCAGGAGGAGAGGGAGAAAAAATGGAAAATACGTAAATTTCTGGATGAATTATTTAAGATTTTCTGGGGAAATGGTGTTGAGGCAGTCCCTCAACATGCAATATAAATAAAAATTTAAATGACAACACTTTGTCTTGAAATGTATAGTGTTTTACAATAGCAATTTGCCCTTGTTATTCCAAGATGTTTTTTGTACTGGACATTTTAGGCCAAATGTACAGCACTGACCCATGTAAATGATTTAGTCACTCCTGTTCCATTTAAATGTGCTTAATATGTGTGCCACCCAATATGCTGTGCAGTGTGAGTACACAATGGCTCATCCCCCTGCTTTCTGAGCCAGCACATGCTGGAAATATATTTAAACAAGACAACAACTATGTCCCAAACTTACATAGGTACAGGACTTCTTTGCCTCTGACCTGTGACAGGTTTAAACTGGACCAACTGAATTTGAGATGATACCGCAGGACAATCCAGGCCTACCAAATTCTCTCCCTTCCTTCACCGACAAAACACTGACTATGGTGGCTTGTTTAAGCTGCAGTGTATGTCAGGAGCCATTTGCTTAATTACCTATCCAGGTGTGGCATGTCGTGTCATACAATCCTGGGCAGCATGGCTTGTTTGAGAGGGAAACAACCTTCAAATAACCCAACAACAGCCGGATAACTAGGGAAATGGCACCCAGCATGCACCAGTATGCACCACGGCTTAAACAAGCCACTGTTGCTTGTTTACATTGCAGTGACCATGCGAACTGGGTCACTCTGTTTCTGTATAATGGAATGGCCAATTGGACACCAAGCTAATTTTTGGTCCTATTAGACCAGGACTTGGTATTAACCAATGAACGCTTGCATGAACAAAATACAAATAGGATGCAACATACAGGCAGAATAAATTCTAGCATTCCATTCAACTCTGGTTAGGCCTCAAGTGGACTCCTATGGCTAGTTTCTTTCACCACAGAGGTTAGGAATAAAACAATTAAGGTTTTAGACCAGGTGGCAGGAAGGAATGGAGACAGATTTTAACTTGCAAATGACACTGTGATGTTTTACTGTTCATTACCATATATATATATATATATATATATATATATGATGTAAGTATTTGCAATGTTCTAATGGTAATGCCACTTAGAATGTAAGTCTATGTGGACTTCAAATGCATCAGATGGTAAGTACTTAATGCCGTTGGGAGAGGGAGGGAGTAGAATGTGTGAAGTGAATGCTGATTGGCTGGTGGTGCAAAGGACTCGACTGGCAGTTAGCAGGGTTAGAGGGAGGAGTTAAGAAAGCAATATATAGTGTGTACGTGAAGAGAAGGGAGTTGAGTCTGGGTTTTCGTCTGGAAAAGGGTCTAGAGAGAGAAAGTGCAGGAACGACGAGTTTTGTTATTTTGGGAGGAGAGAGTGTAGTCTAGAGGGTAGAGTAGGCAGGATTATAAACAAAACTGCATGTAACAAACAAGTATTGCACCTGACGAAACCATAAGCTGTAACTGTATAATCTTGCTTTTGTTGAATAAAAGTTGTTCTGTTTCATAAAACCTGGATTGGATTCTTAGGAGTACCTGAGGGAGGGTGCAGTGGTCAGTGGTGGCAGCGGTGAAGGAGAAGGGGGAAATAGGGAGTGCTGGGCTGGATGCTGTGAGGCCAAAAAGGGCCAGTGAGCCACAGAGGCTGCCTCTACAAGTGAGGTTTAAAGCTCTTTCAAGGCGCTTTAAAAAATTTACCTCTACAAGAACGGAGCGCAAATCGGGCGTAGAGGCGCGTTATCTCCCCGATTATGCGCATTATCGAATGCGCGTTAAATCGCGAGTTTTATTTTGCTCCGTCCGTTAAAGCGCATTTTGACTGTGTGAATAAGCGCTTATGCGCATTAACTACTTGTAAAGCGCATTTTGGACATCTGTTAATGCGCTTCGCCGCCTCTCTCCGCCTCTCGTGCAGAGGGATTAGGCGTAAATGCGCTTCTGTGATTATGCGCATAATCGCCTAACCAGGCGCAAAAGCGAATCCTTGTAGAGGGAACCAGAGTCAGTGAGCAGCCTTCTGATGACCCACCCCAGAGTTGGGATCCTTTGATAAATAGTACGGATAAAGGAGGAGCAAAGGGGGTGGGCATTGCAGACACTACTACCAGGGGAAGGGAATGTTCTTAGAGGAGGAGAAGGGAGGGGAGACCTGCTGAATGCCTGGTGTAATTCTGAAACCTGCTTTTCGTTACTGATTGTCTGCTGTGCTCGGCTATCAGAAGCTGCATTTATGGTGTCCATTACAGAGGCGGAAAGCTGCTCTGAGCCACAAGCACCAGGAAGTCACCTACCCTCAGTCTCTGGCAGACACCATTAGGCAATGACCCCTACTTCATATGCTCTCTAATATCCTCCACTCAGCGGAGTACAGGTCAATCCACAGCATCCGGCAGAGCAAAAGCCTAGATCTTTGGGGAGCACCTGCAGCCTTCCATGCCGCTTTTTACCGAGTCGTGTTATAGTCACTCAGTGCGGGAGTTTCATTAGCCCTGAGCCATGACACAGTAGTGCAATGATATATTTAAGCAATAATGAACAGTAAGCCAGCAGTGCCTGTGTTTAAAGTAATACTGCAGAAAGGGGTAAACACAACCGAGAGGCAACCTCGGGAAATAGAGTGCCCGGCTTTCAACGGCACTGGTCTCACCCGTCTGTGCTCCAGCCACAGGCTCCAATTTACATGGATGAAACTAAGAGTGGATTGCCCCTAGGCAACCAACACAACAGAAGCATGTGGCAGTTTAACAAGCATCCTGCATAGGGTTGGAGTGATTCAAATACCCCTGAACATCATGATGATTTTCATAGGTCTTAGTCAGCTTCGCAGCATCAAATTATTGTCTCTCAGAACTGGGCAAATAAAACAGATTATTGAAAATGAGCATTATTGCATAAAATCCATCAATTTGTAAAGCAGATATTTATATACCGCTCAATATCTAAAACAGATTCCGAAGCAGTGAACATAGGAATAAAACAGTGAATAGATTTTTAAAAAATAAAACAGCAAATTAAAATTGATCAATTTAAAAGAAATACCAATAAAAAACAGTGGCTAAATACAATAGATATGAAACAAAAGGTTTTGCTGAATAAGATGCAGCCTAAGATCCATAGATGCAACAGGTAGATACCAAAGAGGTGAACCACTGACTAGGCATTTTCTGGTGGTGCACACAGGAGTTTCTCAAATTCCCAAATACGCCCATGGGTCCAAAAGGGTTGGTGAACCCTCCCTTAGCCACTTCGACACACCAGCTAAACTTCCTCAGCATTCTTGTTTAATTTTGTATGAATCCTTGGGATTTGGTAAATGTACTATGCTTGGCAGACATTTACCAAATCCCAAGGTTTCATGCAAAAGAAAACAAGAATGCTGAGGTGAGTGACATTGACAAGTGAGGACCAGCTGGATCAAATCTTGCAAAAGGGCCAGATTCCCAACCCTTGCAAAATTTTCATTTATTCCTGTTTTCCAGTCTTGTAAATGCCTGGAGCACCTGGCCAACACAAGACTAGCCTTGGAAGGCTGGAAGCCAGCATAGCTTCTTCAGGCCACCATAACCAACCCCCTCCCCTGATGACGACTAGTACGCAGAAGGGAGGCATTTGTTAAACCACTGAGAGTCAGAAATGGTAGAAACCAGCCAATGTGTCTAGACCTAAAATGAAAATGATCTGGTTGAGCTCTTAGCACAATCAATGACTTGAGGTTTTATGCTGCTCTGGTATTAATTCTCACAATAGGGAGTGTTCACTGCCAGTGACACTCTCTGGTTCACATATTCAGCAGGGAGTAGAACACCAACAGTAAGACAAGAGTGTAGCATGAATCTTCCTCCGCTCCACCGCAAGTATAGACGGAAACCTGAACTAAGCCCCCAATTATATGGAGGCCTGGATTGTCTGGTCTTCCTCATTTTTTTTAAAAGGAGAGAATCATCTGAACTAGCCCCTGTGCAGGATCACCCATTTTCCCAGAGTTCAGACTGCAGCTGAGTGGCCAGGCTTCTGCCAGCCCCAAATTACCTTTTCTGTACTCAGCTGGCAGCTTTAACTGTTGTGATGAAGAGGGAATTTCACCAGGTGCTGCATGCATTCAAATGACACCTGCAGAAATTCCCTTTTCAATACAAGGATACAGGAGCCCTGTCCTCCTTTCCATAGGGTCACCCTAACTATTGGCCCATCTTGTCCAGAGCTACCTGCAATTGGCACCACTTTCCATGGTCTCAGGTCTTTTCCAATCCTGTTTCCTGAGACCTTTTAACTGGATATGTCTTGTTTATGCAAAGCTTGTATTCTATCACTGAGCTACAGCCCTTTTCCTAATACAATCTCCCTTTCCCTCTCACCTCTCAGATGATTACCCCTCCTTCCTATGCTGGTGAAACAATTCGGTAAAGGGTGGACAGACTCACAGGTGCTTACAGACATGTTGCAGACATCTGGAACATTATCATATAGTTGCCTTTATCTCACACAGAACATGAGTTGGCTGATTGGGCTTGTCGGAGCCTCTTAACTAATTCTCCAATACTGTATTGTTTTGCATACCATGTTAAGTCATATGAGGGTGCCTGATCCTGCTTCATTTTACACCCTGAACCTGATCCTGCCTTCACAACCATTGGGCTGGATCACTGTTCTCCAGGTATAGACCTGTTCTGTGCGTTTAACCAATTCCATAGCAAAACACCATAACCTCTTAATGATACTAGAGATTGAGTATAGGGCTAGCACTGGACTGGAAAACCCTGCAGTTCCTTCCCTGATATGACTGAGATAGCAGCCTCTGATATATATTCTTTGAAAATCAGTATGACTTTTTAAGGTAAAACAAAACTTCCATGTTAAATTGTAACATTTCTATGCTCCTACCACTTTTCCAGTCTAAAGTGGAGATGACAGAAAGCTAAAACAAAAACAAAAAAACCCCACCATGCTATTTCTGCAACCACACATTCTGCTTTTTCCCATCGTGGCCACATAAACACAGGAAGGCAGAATTGGGGCCAGTGCATGGAATTCCTCTACTGACTAACCCTAATTGAGTTACTTCAATTCCTAATGGCCTCCCATGGCACAACACACACCATTGTAATGGCAATACATGTTGAAACAAACCAGCCACTCTTTCTCCTGCTAAGCCATTAAATTAGAGAGCATTCAATTAATAACAGCTGAATATTCTGTCACATTTAGGAAGATGTATGGTAAGACAAGCGAGTTGTGATGTCTCTGACAGAAATGATAAAAGTTCTCCTGACACAGCCTGGCAGATACTTGGCTCCTGCTGCGGCTCCCTCTTCATGTTCTCAAACGTCAGCCCAGACACAAGTTCCAGGCCCGGCTTCAAAGGAGGAGAGCTCCAAAGAGAACAGGGGTACCTTTGCCAAAGAATCTGAAGGCAGCTCCTCCCAACTCCCTTCTGGGAGCCATTTGAATGTACACAGGCTCACTTGCAAAACCACACACACACACACCATACACCTCCTACGCAATAATGCAAATGCACAGATGTATTCCTAGAACATAGAGCAGAACTGCACTCTTTTTTTCAGATTGCACATCACTATAATACAAAATAGAAGAGAAAAGAAGTTCTCAGCTGCCTGAACAAAATATTTTATTCTGCCCAATGAACTATCACCATAAAACATTGTTAACATTTTGTAATACTCCTAAGAAAATAAACATGTATAAAAAGTTGTGTTCATTTATGTTGTCCACTGAACCCACATTTCGTAACATTTATACAACTATTAAATGAAATCATTATGTTTAACTAGTGTTTGGTATAAACTCTGATTAGTTGCACCCACCTACTGATGCGTGAAAAAACACCAAAATGTGCAGTTAGCAAAGCTTCTCTCTAGTAAAACTACTTGTAAAATTGTCTGAAATAAAACTAGTACATCTTTGCAAAACATTATGAATGGCTTAAAACAACAAACATAATTCTGAAATGCACCCACAGTTTGCAACTTTTCTAAGACATAACCATTTAAAAAGATTTCCTGCTTTGGGTTATGGTAGATAAAAGTTCTAATTTATTATCTGTACCTACTAATATATCAAAGACTGCTTATAAAATTGTCTCAGATAAAAGTATTATGTCATTGCAAAACATTATTAACATTTTAAAACGCTCTTAAAATATGTAAAAAAAAGTCTAAGAAATTACAGCAAATACTGAACTAAAATTCACCCATATTTTGCAGCATTTCTAAGACATAACCATTAAGAAGGGTGATTTTGTTTACACGATTATCTTCATTAGGAATTCTAATTCATTACCTTTACCTGCTGATGTGTTAAAATGAACCTACATGTAAGACTATAAAAACGTCCCTTGCACTAGAGTGCTTATATACACAACTACATTGTATATGATACAGTAGACTCTGTTCAATTAACATCAAACCTTTACAGACTTATTAGCATATTTTTTTACAAAAGCATTTTCTCCATGTATTTGTATCTCCTTACTCACCTGATTACCTTTCTTTACATATATCAAAAAGAATCTGTCCTGTGTGTCTTCTAACTTGAAATGCTCAAAAAGCATGCAGGATTCACCCTGATTTTATAGTTTAAATTGGCTGCAGGCAAAGGATTACTGTTTTGTTACAGGGAGATTTCTTGTTGCACCTCTGCTCTTGAGTAAACTAACAAGGTTCTTTCCTAACTCACAGCAATGTGAAGTATTCATTCATACCTTTTGGGACAAAACTGTCAAGTTGCAGAATCCAGAAAATCTCTAGCTGAAAAATAATAGTAAGGCAGCAGGAGCCAGTGACATCAGCAATCTGATTTGCAGCCAAACTAAGGTTTGCCAGCTTCAGGCAAAATTGTAAACAATGGTTTACCAAAACCCAGAGACACGAACTTCTAATCTCCTCCCACATGAAGGAGGGGAAAGGTGAGAAAGGCACATACAAGCTCAAAGATTGTGGTGTCTGGATGCAACCCATGCCTCTGAACATACTTGGCTTTTTTTCCTCACAAAATCCTGCTTGAACTCGGGCAAAGTCATGGAAAGCAAGTCCTGCTTGAACAAAGCTAGCTTGAACTCAGATTTTTCATTTCAGATTTTTTAAAAAAATCTTTATTTCCATGGGTTTTTAAAAATAAAAAATGTAGACACATGAGTCTGTGGTATGCTAGTATGATTATCAAATTTACAACTTCAACACAAAATCAGATTTAAAAATACAGTTTAAGACTGGGCTACTTCATTTACAGTCTTAAACTTCAAACCCCCACCCACCCCAAAGAACAAACAAACAAAGAACCCAAATAAACATTTGGTCACAATTTTTTTAAAAAAATTGAGCTACCTTATCAAGAAATTACCTTTCCTCAACTAGTAGCCAAAAATGGTTAGATTTACAGTTATGAAAACTAGTAAGTTTAAAGTAGAATTGCCATTTGGAACCTATTTTATCATGTTACAGAACGTAAAGTTTAAAGCTAAAATCGCTATGCTTTTTCATTTCAGGAAATACTGGACATCCCTTGAAAGCCAGTTTGGAATCCTTGCTTAATTCTAGAAATTAACATTACATTAATGCTTGAACTGCTGAATCCAAAGAACTTTAAATACAAAAAAAGTATTTAAATGGACACTTTTAGAGGATTTGATATCCCTCAATCTCTGAGGAGCAAGTAGATGTGAATGCCTTAGAACAATATTAAAACTGAGTGTATTACCCTTGGCTATCCATGGGCTCCATCACACCAGCGGTTTAAGGCACACTCACAATGCTTTGTATGTGTTTTTGCAGGATGGAACTCACATGATGCCGTCCCTGTCCTGCTCTCATCACACCCCTTCCGCCCCTTGTTGAGATTTATTTTGGCACGGAGAAAGTCTGGAATATCCCCCCTCTCACTTTTTCCTTTGTTGGGGGCGTGTTTGTTAATGAGGAAAGGGGAGGGCAGGGCGGTTCTCCTCTAGCACATGGGATTCCCCCCTCTTCGTCTTTCCCTGCCTACCCTTTCCCTTCCTTCCCGCCGCCGGGAACAACCCCCCACCCCTCCTCCAGCTTCCTTTTCCTTCTCCTCCTGCCGAGGAAAGGGGGGGAAACCACCAAACACTTTTTGGGGGAGACCCATTTCAATGGGACCACTCTAAATAGGACTAGTGTTTTTCTTTGTTAAGGCACTTGCAAAAGCAGATGCTGGCTGCTTTTGCAGCAGGGCTGCTTGGAATTGCCATCCATCAGACAACAAGAACCAATGAAGTGGAGGGGGAAGGAGAGGGGTGGGGGAAGGCAATCGCAATAATGGGAGAGCCCATAAGTGAGAAGAGAGGGAGAGCTACCATCGCGAAAGGGAAACGGAGATCAAAATTGCGGGTGCATACCAATTAAAAAAAAAAGTAAGTATGATGGAACTCCATATATGGCCAGTGGTAGAAAAGAGTCTCCATTTCCACCTCCCTAACCTGGCCATGTGCACACTGCTTTTAAAATGCTGTATGCTTGCATTCCTTAAAGCAGGTATAGGTAACACAGAATGTTGGAAAGCCTGCTGTATTTTCTTCATATTTACATGTAAATACAGTGATATGTGTGAAAATGTGATGTCCTAAACTGCTAATGGATCAAAATCAAAGAAAGAAATAAGACACAGCTTAGATGCATTATTAGTTTCAACACACAATTTGCAACTTTTTCAACATTTTGTTCTAACATTTGACCCTCAGGAAAAAAACCTCTTAAAATATTGTAGTGTAAGTGCAGCAAGCCCGACAAAGACTGTTTGGTATAGAGTCTGATTATCAAGAGAATGAACAAATAAGACCGAGTTGTATTTTTTAAAATTGCTCCTGTGCATTTGAAAGTATCTGGATTGGCCCCTGCACCTACTCTAAAGTAAAAATAAAAAAATACATAGCTGCTAGATACAGATTTAAAGTAATTTCTGTTTTGGCTTACAGAGCACAGAAATTAGGCAGATGTAGTTTTTCCAGGGCTTCTCTCTAGGAAAAAGTAATATTACTTCCAGTTTTGTACATCAATTGTTTTTAAAAACACAAGAGTGGAGCCAGTAAAAACAGTGGCAATCTTGACATTAGGTTAGAATTTTTGAGAACTGTAGAACTGTAAATGTGACAGTCCTTTGAAATGTAACACATCTTATATTTGTGCATACAGGGGCCATTAAAAAAAAAAATCAACAGAGGACACAATTCCACACAAAGTGCACCTCGGCCCACAGATATCAACAGGTAAAGACTGCAATGCCATACACACTTACCTGGGAGTATGTCTTATTGGCTCAGTTCGGACGACACGATAATCAACAGAGGGGGGAAGAGGCAACGGTCAATTGTGTTGCTTATTGTGTCGTGTGGCAGGCAACACACAATGCACACACAACTGACGGTACGCTATTTTGGGCACTTAAACAACTGAGAAAAACAACAAGCTGCTCAGTTGTTTATCCTAAAATTCATTGCTTAAAAGTGTTGTGTGTCAGGAACCCCCCTCTCTCCATGTACTATTCCACTCGGTCATAGAGTTCGCCGGCAGGAGCGGTGCATGATGGGATATGGCCGGAGGACTGAGGGAGTGGGGAGGGAGGAGACGCAGCAGCCAGAAGGACACCGGGACTTTCAGCCGTGCGACGGGGGGAGGGGCAACATGTTGTGTGGTGGGTGCCGCACCACCGCCACCAAAATAATGCATGGTCAGTTTGTTATTTCCCCCTCCATTGCCTAAAGTGTCGTCTGAATTCACCCATTATCTCTAATGTTAAGAATTATGGGTTGGATCCAATACTGGTCATTCGCTGGCAGAATGGGAACTGCTAGCAGAACAGGTATCTCCTTCCCGCTGTGGCCTCTGAGCACGCCAGTTCTGTTCCAGAAGACTGGGGGAACCTCTGAAGCAGATTTGGAGAGTGCACAGGGCTTACAGAGAGGAGGAGAAGACGAGGAAATCCTGGTGCATGAGCAGATGTCTGCTAGCGCAGCATTGGATCCAACCCTGTGCCATAAATTTACTAACTGAATTTGGGCTATTTACTTTTTTTGTTGTGCAGAAGGGTACCTCAGCTGTCAGTTGGGACTAATGTGTCCCCTAAATGACATAAATGCAAATGCATTACATATGTGTGTAATTTATATATTTAGCTGTGTAGTATGTAGCTTGCCTCATTATTTTTGTCATCTGGAGCCATCTGCTTGCATACACTTTTAGTTCCACTTTCTACTTCTTGCACAGTTGAATGCCAGAAGTAGCCACCATTGTCTACATGCTACCTCATCCTTTTCATAGTGGCTCTCTAAGATAGAAAAGCAAATTAGGAACATCAGTTTGGGGAAGTTAAGGGATGGGGTTTAATCCCATAAAATATATACGTTGTTCAGCTCTAAGGGACAAACTGGATGACATAGGGAGAAATAGATGAGTGAATAGTATTACTTAAAATAAATTAGAATTTATAAAATAACTAAAACAATGGGCCTGTTCAGACAACACAGTAAGCCATGGTTAGGCTGCTAACCCTTTTGCAGCAAATGGTTAATGAGTGTGTTTAAATCATGATTATGTAGTTACCATGGTTAGAAATGGTTCACATGACATGCTAATCCATAATGTTTAGCTCGAAAAAGTTAACCACTGTGGCTTAGCATGTTGTCTGAACAGGGTCAATGTTAGCGCATAATAACATTATGCATTTCTTACCAATCTTCACAACAGCCTTGTAAGACTGCTACAATCAATAGCTACTAGTCTTGTTGGGCATATATTGCCTGTATTAAAGGCAATAAGCCCCCTTGATACCAGTTTCTGGGGGAACCCTAAGAGGAAGGGGGCTGCTGCACTTCTACTTGTGCGTTTCGCACAGGCAGCTGTTTGGCCACTGTGTAGGGTGACCAGATAAAATCCAGGTCAGGGCTCATGTAACTTTAACAGTGGTAGAGAAAAGGGAATTTCAGCCAGTGTCATTTGTATGCAATTAGTTCCTGGTGAAATTCCCTCTTCATCACAACAGTTAAAGCTGCAGGGGCCCTGCCTTCTTTTGTATATGGTCACTCTAGTATAGTGCCTGCACCTTTAACTGTTTATTTATTACATTTGTATACCGCCCCACAGCCGAAGCTCTCTGGGTGGTTTACATAGTTGTGATGAAGAGGGAATTTCACCAGGAACTAATTGCAAACAAATGACACTGGCTGAAATTCCCTTTTCTCTACAACTGTTAAAGTTACATGAGCCCTGACCTGGATTTTATCTGGTCACCCTACCACTGTGAGGACAGAATGCCAGGCTAGATAGGCCTTGGTCTGATCCAGCATATCTCTTATTGTCGAGACGGCCATTTTGCTGGGCTGACAGACTCTACCCCTAGTTACACACACACTCATGCACAGGAGCATAACCATTTTCATCCTATGAAATGTTGGGAGGCAGTGATATGAGGTGGAAACTTTTTCAGTGCAATAGTTTTCTGTAGAAAAAACCTTATTTTGTAAGTTCATAAGTAACGAATGGATGGCGATTGCAAATACAATATTGGGCAAGGTTGAAAATTTCAAAGTTTCAATTAATGTTCTTTGGGTGATTATCCTTAGCAAGTATGAGAGAGGATATACATAAATGTCATTGAAAAGCATGTATGTCTCAGTGTGAAGTGGAACTAATAAATAGTGCCAGCAAAACTGAAGGCGCTCCAAGACCGTTGAAATCTTGTTGAAACCATGAATAACATGAATGCGCAGATCTTCGGTTTGCTAAAATTCATTAATGCACTTTTCCTCAACCTGGTGTCCTTCAGTTGTGTTGGACTACAACTCCCAACATCTGCAGCCAGCCACTCCTACTGGGGATGCTGGGAGTTGGAGCCCAACGCATCTGCAGGACATCAAGTTGAGGAAGTTTGAATTAGTGTGCTAACCGTTTTTAGTACTTTTGGTTTTTTCATAGATTTGTACAATGTTAGGAAAGTACAAGCTATTATCTTTAAATTTTTATAATTATTCCAATAAAAAGTTCTATATAACATAACATTTACATCACATTAAATGAGCTCAATTCCCTCCCCCTCAAATATTTCAGATTGAATACTTGTGATGTACTGGGACAAAAATTTTTTGGGGGGATACTTTTTTTAAAAGCTTTGCTGTTTATGAAGTAAAAGTCGAATAAAGTAACCAACTAGGATCACTCTCTAGGGTTTCAGAAAAGTTTCACTGATGCACACTGAACATTTCCCCATGCCAATGATCCTAAGCAACTTAGCCTAATTTTCCAGAAATTCTTTCGATTCAAAATTTTCCAGAAAACCCGCATCACTGGCTGAAAACAGCTCAATCAAAACAATAAAAAATACAGCTGAAATTATTTGCGTTAGTAATCTTGATCTATACATTGCGGGAAAACAGCTAGGTTGTCACTGTGTTCCAAGTGTTTTATACAATCAAAAAACTTGCATGTGCTCATGCAACCAGATGAGCAGGGATAGCACCACTCATGAACAAAACTTCCATCTTCTTAGCTCTTAAAAATGCATCCTTTCATTTAAAAGATGCCGCATTGGATCTAAAAGACTTGGTCAAATACCATGTCTGCCGTGAAGTTGCTAAGGGCACAATCCTATGCACGTTTAAACAGAATAAAGTCATACAACTCCAACATTCCCCAGTCAGCCATGCTGGGAATTGTAGGACTTCTTTTTGTCTAAACAGAAATGTTTAGAAATTGCCTTGGGCAAAACACTGTCTCTTAACTTCCTTTTATCATTAATTCAATGAGAACAGCAATAACAGAGCAGATCATGTGTTTGTGAGAATGAATGAGATTAGGAAATGCTGATTGCCTTGAGCCTAATGCATATGGCGGGCTATTAATCTAAATAAATAATATATAACATACCAAGGTAAGCAAGCATGTTTAAAAGATTTATGCCTTCAAAGCTTCATGCTAAACTTCTAAGGATCACTAAGAGTTAAATCATTCTTGCCCAGGAGGTTAAGTCAGTCTCTTGCAATCCATTCCAAGGAGGATATGCTGGCCAGTTACCACAAGCTGCTTTTCACGCTGTTGATGCTTTTTTTTTTTTTTGTAAAGGTTGTTCTTCAATGGCCTTGTTTGAGGATACATTTTAGTTGCTAAGAAACTAGTTTCTCTTTGTAGGCTCCAAGTGCGAAGACAAAGAGACTGTCAAAGTAACATGCTATTTTGACAATAGCCGTAACATAATCATAAAATGATACAGTATTTCTGGATCTCCCTTTTTAACATTTGCTAATGTGGTTTAAATACCATATTCATGCATATGACATATATACAAATATATACACACAGCAGCTATACAATGTGCACTCCTTAAATATACACACACTGGTTAGAAAAGCTATAGAACAACACACACAATCACTCTCTCTCTCTCTCTTTCACACACACACACACACACACACACACAATTCTGAAAGGAACACAAAGTGAAGCTATCTTGTCCTAGTAATTCATGATCCACATCTTGTTGCTTTTCTTTAATACAGGGGATACAGGAACAAATATTTAATCGGGGGGAGAGGATACTTCATAATCAATCCTCCTCTCTTCCACTTCCAGACTTTTTCCTACTATACTGCTTTTTACAGGTTCTTGCTTGACAGATAGTTGTAAATTTTGTTCTGTATAACATCTAACCAGGATTGGGGGGGAGGAGGGACAGAAGCAAAACAAGCTCAGGGCTACTTAAAAGTGTGACAAAATTCTTACCCCAAAATGCCTCAGTAAACCCGCATACACATTTACCATGTATTCAGCGTGTTGATCATCATGTTTGATTATTCTATTCTAGCTGATATACCTGGCATTGCTCGGGCCCCCTAAGATATATGTCTGTGAGGTAATCATCTTAAAGTAGTAGGCCGGTGCTAGGCCTGTGTGGTAACTTTAAAACAAATTAAATTTGTTTCTTTTCTCTCTCTCTCTCTCTCTCTCTCTCCCTCTCACCCCTGGCACATGGCCAGGGCCGCCTTAACAAGATTTTCCTTGTCCCCACAGAAAACAAAAACTCCTGGCATGCCTTTCGCTGCGGTGCCTGACTTGTAGGGTGACCAGATTATGACAATCAAAATCCCGGACCCCCACCCTGCCACCCCCCCACCCAAAACAACCCCCCCGTGCGCCCGCGCCGTCCCCCCGCGCCGCCCCGCCCCGCCCCGTGCTCTTTACCTGGGCGTCCACTTCCCTCCGGTGCTCAGAATCTACTGAGAAACAGGCTTCCTGGCCTGTCTCTCAGTACGCGCCGGGTGATGACGTCATCACCCGGCGCGCTACTGAGGGACAGGCCGCGAAGCCTGTTTCTCAGTAGATTCTGAGCACCGGAGGGAAGCGGACGCTCCAGCAAGTAAGTGCCTCGCGCTGCCCGCCTCCTGCCACCGCCGCGTGACCCCCCGCCACCCCGGTTTTCCCCCGCTGCCCCCCGGTTGCCCCAGTTCGGCCTAGGTTTCCAGGTTAGGACCGGGAAACCCCGGGCCATCTGGACACCCTACTGACATGCCCAATGGGAGTTCTTCCGCTGAGACTCACGGGAAGTGAAGTCTGGCTGAGCCAGTCCACACTGCACTGTTCAATTGGTGCCCTTAGGAAGGCTGTGAGGGAGCCGGCCTGCTGATTGACTGAGGGTTAGCTTGGTTGCCATTGGCAACGGGCCTGGAGCTGCACCCTCTTGATCTAGATGGAGCCTAGAGACGGAGGCAGCTGGCCCCAGGCGCTCTCCCTTCAGGCCCAAGAGGGTGAGCCACTACCAGATGATGGCTGCCAAAGCCTGATAAGTCTTCCCTCCTGCCCAAGGCATGCTGGGAGTTGTAGGCATAAGCCTAGGTCCCTGAATAATGTGTTAGTCTTTGAAAACAATCTGAGCTGTGGTAGGAGAGAACTGGAGAGTGGGCCTTATTAGTTGTGGTACCCTGCTCGTGGATTTCTTCTTCCCAGGCAGGCTGGCCTATTAACTGCATTAATGGCTTTCCAGTGCCAAGTGAATATTCCCCCCGCCTTTTAAGGAGATTTTTTATGCAGGTGTTGTTTTTTTTTGGTCATAATTAAACCACAACTTTCCAAGACAGATGCAGGAATTACTGAATAAAGTTCATGATTTTTATGTAAAGGCCATTTTATATACTATTGAAACAGAAAAGTGAATGGAGGATTGACTGATATAGCTGAGGCTAGAATGGAATGGTGGGCAGAGTTAGTGGCAGTTGGAGAAAGTCAGGTAGGAGGACAAAGACAGTTAGTGACAGGTCAGGGTTTGCTTACCCATACTTTATTTTAAACCAGCCACTCTACATGCCAGTACTACACCTCCCAGCATACCTTTGGCAACCCGCAGGTGCCCGCATCCTCTGAGACTTCTCTTGTTGTCGATGCTGATCCTCAATAGAGCGTGAAGGAGTAGCATCGCCAAGGAAGGGAGGTAAGCAGCTGTCAGTGACACACCCAGCTCCAACCAAATCCTGCTGGGACTGTCTCAGCCCACTCTTCTCACTCGCCAAGTGCTCCATCAGGAGCTTGTACTGAAGGGCTGGGGCTGGGCTGGGCCAGGAACTTGCCCCCCTTCAGCAGGCCTTTTCTGGGCATGCACAGAGTGCCTCCCTCCCTCTTAAGGGTAAAGGCTGTGCATGCACTTCCCCCAGATTATGAGAAAACCTCGATATCAGAATGGGGTGCCTTTGAGCATGTTCAGAGTTCGACCTCTCAAAGTCATACTGTTGTATCTAGTTATGATTTTAAAACCATGCATGGTGGGTGGGAGGAAGCTCTGCAAATGGATGCTGCCCGTTTATGTGGGTTGTTTCCTTTTATGTGGAATTGGGTTAACTATTCAAGGCTGACCTTACGAGTCTGGGTTGTGAAAGGCATGCAGCAGTCACCTGCCCTTGCACTCACAATGGCTGCCAAAGGCTGGTAAGTCTGGCCTCTTGCCGAAAGCATGTGGGAGTTGTAGGGATAAGCCTAGGTTTTTTATTAAATTCTTTAAAAATACTTTAAACCCCAAATTTTGTGTTTTTAGATTTTTCTGGAACATGGTACAACCAGACCTATCAGCATGTCAAATTTCAACTTTCTAACTCATCTGGAAGTGGGTAAACATTTCTGGACATACATCCCACACACACACTTTCTGCTTTATAAGTAGAGATGCATATATGACAGTGTGATGTAGTGGCTAGAGTGTCAGACTGAGAGTCGGGAGATCTGGATTCTAGTCCCCACTTGGCCATGGAAGCTCTCTGGGTGACTTTGGGCCAGTCACAGACTCTCAGCCCAGACTACCTCACAGGTTTGTTGTGAGGATAAAATGGAGAGGAGGAGGATTATGTATGCCGCCTTGGGTTCCTTGGAGGAAAATGGTAGGATATAAATTTAATAAATAAATAAAATAAATATCTGTTGCAGTAAAATACAAACAGGTAAGACAATAAATCATAATGCAAAGTGGACACAGTAACAACCAAGACATTCTCCTGCATAAACCCCATTGAAATGAATATGACTATTGCAAGAGGATAGCTACATTTTCATGCATAGCTACAACTACTTTATTGCGAGTACCCACAGATTTGAGAAGAGAACAAGTAAATTCAGTTTACTTATTAATATATTGGCTCCCACACTGATGGCACAGATAGCGGTTTACAGCAGACCTCTATATTATTATTATTATTATTATTATTAATTATATTTATTTATATCCCACCTTTTTCCCAGGGCTGGGACTCAAAGCAGTTCACAAAGTTAAAACATGTATAACTAAAACATATAAATATAAGCTTACAAAAGTTAAAACAGAATTAAACCACAGTAAAATTTAAACTTTTTATACATTTAAAAACAGTAACAAATTTTAAAAACAAAACAAAACCATACAGTAACATAGGTCCAGCATATTTCAAAAAGCCTGCTGGAATAAAAAAAGGTTTTGCCTGCCTCCGGAAGTGCAACACGGAGGGAGCCAGTCTGGCTTCCTTAGGAAGGGAGTTCCAGAGCCTTGGAGCAGCCACAGAGAAGGCCTGCTCTCGCATACCCACCAGACTATAAATAACAGGGAGAGCGCCTGTCAACAGCAACAATTAAGCACAATTGTGCAGAAGAACCACTACTGCCTAATTGTGTTCTATTTCTGGTTAGAAACTCTCTGCCAGAGCCACAGACCTGATCCAATACAACAACAACCACACACGCTTGCACACACTTTTAACTTATAAAAGTCAAAACATAGGAGATCCACTCACTGATCTTCCACTATGTCATCCAATTTGTCCCTGAAAACTGAACCTATGTTATGGGATTAAACAAGGCACATGAACTCCACCCCTTAATTTCCTCAAACCCATGTCCCTAGCTTGCTTTGCTACCTTAGAGAGCCACTATGAAGAGGATGAATGAGCTTATATTTTCCCCAATATTTCTGGGTAGATGGCAGCAATAACAACAAAACATACACACATGCACAAGCAGACACAAAGCAACCAAGGCACCAAACAAGCATGTGATGTGAGTAGAACCGACTTATCCAGAAAGCCTCAGCTGACTAGGGAACTGCGCTCTGTACAAAGACAGGGCCTCTTGCTCCTCCACAGCACTGAGCTTTTGGAGCAATAGTGTGGAAAAGCTATGCCTGGCTTAGAAACACTAATGCAAAAGCAGTGGCTCCTTTTCCTTTTTGCGCCTTGCTACATTCTTCTATGTGCCCCGATGCACTACAGTACATTCGTGCTTCTGTTTATTTACTCACCATCCAGAAAATGCAAATATAATTCTCTTATAACCAACCTGGTATGCAGGCAGGCCCTTCCACACAATGGAACTGAATAATGCTCTTTGGAAACCATTCCATGCTATTGTGCTGTCAAACAAACAGGAAATGTGGAGCCAATAACCCAAGCTAGCAGCAGAGCATGGACTGCAACATTTCCCTGGGCTGACACTTGTTGTAGGCAGCAGCACCCCAGGAAACCCACTGAACCTTCTGCCTGAAACAGCCATTTTTTTAATAGGCAGGCTGTCGTGGCATTCCCCTCTTCCCTACATCAATCACTCTCTTCTTTGCTCTTACTATACATTCTTTAACAGCCTCATGTTTAAGTTAGACCAGAATCAGGGAGTGTCAGGTTTAAACAGGCTCTTTAGGGTCTGAGGCTGGGACCAGGCCTAGTGATCAACAGGGGACTGATTCGATGGGCTGAAGCCTCACAGTTCTTGTCAGGCACAGAAAAGGCTAAGGATATTCTATGAGATCCCTAGATTGGCCGGTTTGCTATAAATGTTTAGATGTGCTGGAGAGAGGGAGACGAAGCACCACTAAGAAGGGGTGAAAGAAGAGACAAGTTCTGGTGCTATGAAAAATGCTAAAATCCTCAGATGTTTTATTATTTAGAAAAAGCTTCTTCTAAATAATGAAACATCTGAGGATTTTAGCGTTTTTCACAGCACCAGAGCTCGTCTCTTCTTTCACCACCACATAGGGTGACCAGATCGCTTGGGGTTTCCCGGTCCTAACTGGGAAACCTGGGGCAATCCGGGCCAACCGGGGGGCGGCGGGGGCAAACCGGGGCTGTGGGGGGTCATGCAGCGGCGGCGGTGAGCGGCGGTAGAGCCGGTAGGTCCGGGATAAGTTTTGGGGGGGATGGGTGGCTTGGTGGTGGGGTTTCGGGTGGGGGGACCCCCCGCCACCACCTGCCGGGGTGTCCGCTTCCCTCCGGTGCTTGAATCTACTGAGCAACAGGCTTCACGGCCTGTCCTTCAGTAGCGCGCTGGGAGATGACGTCATTACCTGGCGCTTACTGAGAGACAGGCCACGAAGGCTGTTTCTCAGTAGATTCGAGCACCGGAGGGAAGCGGCTGCCCCGGCAGGTAAGTGGGGGGGCCCTCCCGCCTCGCACTTCTTACCTGCTGGGACCGTCCGCTGCCGTCCGCTGGCACCCGCGGGCGCCAGCAGACAGCCCCAGCAGGTAAGCCCCCTCCCCCCTCGCTGTGTTTTTTTGGGGGTGTGGCTAGGTGGGGGGGTTCAGATCTCACATGGTGGGTGGCCTTTTTAAAAAAATATTTTATGTTTTTTGTGAGGGTGGGCACGCCCCCTTTGGGCGGCCGTTTTGGGTGGCCATTTTGGACCGGGATTTGGGGTTCCAAAATCTGGTCACCCTACCTATATATGTTTAGAGCCTGTTCCTCTTCTGCATTTCCCTTCTACAAGAAGTGCCTTCTGCTTGCTGCACTTCAGCCTGCAGTTTCCAGATCAAACTACTGATCCCAGAGTTGAGGCTAGAATTGGCCTCAGGCCAATATGATCCTCAGCCAGTCACTGAAACAAGGATAGAGTTGAGGAATTTCTAGGTTCACACAACACACTAACCCACCATGGGTTATCATATTGTCTGAACACAGCGCATTTTCCTCTGGATGGGTTAATGTATTATCTGAACGCAGTGCGTTTTCTGAATGCAGTGCATTTTCTACAGGGTGGCTTGTTTACCATGCAGTGTGGCTTATTTGTCTTGAACAAGCCACCTTGAGAACCCACGGCTTGTTGTTGGGTTGTTCAGGGTGGTTAACAAGCCACACAGAATGGTTAATGAACAACCCTGCGGAAAACACACCTCATTCAGACAACATGTTAAGCTACTGTTCAACAGCCCATACTGGTGGGTTAGCGTGTTGTGCGAAACCATGTCTCTTCATCCCCAGCTGTAACAGCTCTTATCTGATGGCATAACTACCCAGAAACTTTAATTCTGTTGCGTAAGGCTCCAACCCCAAGATTGGGATCAAGATACTTGAAGGACCGGCTCCTTCTAGGTGAAGCTGTCTGCCCTTTAAGACCAGCTTAAGTGGCTCAATGCATGTCCCATTAGGGTGACCATATGTCAGGAAAAACCAGGACATGTCAGGATTTTTGGTAACAAATCCAGGAGGGGGGGGGAGATTATGAAATTTGAAGAAAACTCTGGATTTTTGCCATCCCCTCCCCAAAAGGGCAGCTCTACTTTAATGTAAATTGGAAATAACATAAATGCTTACAGCTCCATAATTTTTAAAGATAAGGAGATGAAACTTGGCACCATGATAGCCCTTAGGTAGAGCTTTAGCAATGCCAAATTTGAAGTAGATATGTTCTTTTGTTGATTTTTAGGAATGTTTTAAGTTTGAGGTTTTAAAATTATTATTTTTTAAGCTGTCATTTTTAAAGATAAAGAGATGAAACTTGGCATCATGATAGATGTTAAGTAGGGCTTTAGCCATGCCAAGTTTCAAGCAAATCTGTTCATCTGTTGATTTTTAGCAAATTTCAAAATAAAATTGTACTTTAAAAAGAAAAACATTTAAAAAGCCAGCCAGCCGGCTGGTAGCAAACCCTGTTAAGCAGCAGCTTGCAGCGGTGTGGGGATACAATCAGAAAATATATTTGAGGGAAGGAGAGAACGTATCACACAGATTATAGCAACAAAGTACAGCAAAAGCTACAAAAGTAGGAGTGAGTGAAGTTAATTTCAGATACATTGGATGTCTCACTTGTTATTTCAGTGATTTTAACATTAAGATGTTCTGTAGAACAGATTTGTCTGAATTGTGTGCTGTAAAATCAGACATGTGACCAAGGCTATGTTCAGGTGGGCACCCCCCCCCCCCCTTGGTGCTGGACATTCCCCTGGGGACGGACATGTTGGTGGGGATGCCCCCTTGGGGGGGCTGACCATGTTGTCCTCCTTTTTGGTTTCGAAAATATGGTCACCCAATGTCCCATTGCATTCTGAGGCTTTGCTGGCGGCAATGCACACGGGGGCTTTCTGTGTGGCACTACCCTCTGTGAGGTAATCCCTGCCCCAAGAGGTGACGTTATTTTCCTACCTGTGTTCCAGTGGCAGTTGGAGACGCTTCTTTTTTAAACAAGCCTCTGATTCTGTTGCTGATTGATTGATTGATTGATTGATCTGGCTCTGTGGGTGACCCTTTTCTTAATGCTGCGTTTAGTCCTGGGTTGTTTTTGGTAATTGTTTTAGTGATGAGAATAGTTATTTTTATTTTTTGTCTTCATTTTTATACTTTGTTAGCTGTTTTCAGTGACTCCTATACATGTATTTAAATACATGTCTCTCAAATGACATGTTTAAAGGTGCATTTTTGTTCAAAACATATATTCAAATGCATATTTTCTAAATTCCCAAGAAGTGTATCATAAAGTTGGTGGGATGTGAAATCTGGTGGATAGCTAAATCTGCACATCATTCCTGGATTGTGGACCAGATAATTTCCCATAGGAACTCAGAAAGGTCAATATGCTATGGATCCCAGGATGAAAAAGAGATGGTTAACAAATTTATGTTCAATGGTTGATGAATGCACCATTATGTGATGACTTGTATGTGTAAACAGGACATTAGGTGACATTCACTGCTGTGCGAAGAGACTTCTGCTCACGCAATGGACTTCCCTTTCCTCTCCTACCCTCCCATCTCCTCCACAGTGTCCCCCAATCCTCCAGATCACATTGGGGGCGCTGCTGCAGGGGAAGGGAGAATCTGTTCTGCCAGTGGTGTGTGTTTCGTTGATGGACAGATCCATTTGGATATGACCAATTACAGACAGAATTTGCATATTATGTCCAACCTAATCCTTTTTCAGTTTTGTTGGTTCATATATTCACCAGCTGCTCATCAAAATCCTGTGCAGACATCATTTGAATGTGTGGGGAAAGCAGGATTGTGCATGCCCAACCTCCTCATGTTCATTATAACATCTGAAAGAGCATTTTCTTGGGAAAACAGGTTTCCCACATGTGGGGGGAGAACCCTCTGTGTGTACGAATGCATGTAGGGGGGCACTGCCGGATCGTACAATTAACATGACGCATGCACATTATTTAAATAAATACCTCCACCATGTATTTTAAGAAAGGACTCCAGCATACAGTAGTCCTTTGTAGAGAAAAGTCAAGCATATGTGGAACCATCCCAGAACGTTAACTCAGAAGCCGCCTGATCTTGCCAAGGATGCCAACTGTAGCCCTCTGAATGCCCTCATTGAGTGTATAAATGAACACATGGAGGGAGAACTGGAATTGTGCCCAATGGTCCCACCTACAATTTCAGGTCCCAAAGCATTCAAGATCCCACTTTCATACTATGTGTGCATATCCAGGATATGAGCTGGTTCTTCATTTTTGCATGGTGCTTCTGACCTATGTGTCTCACTGTGCACATGGGACTTTGAACGTGTGATGGTTAGCAGGTGCAACCCCAATCCTCCCTCTCACACATTCTTTCTATACTCAGTCACCATCTGCAAAGAATTTCAACTACTCTCTTAAACTTCTGATTTACCCCTTGAATATGTGTAAGCCGAGCAGAGCTTGAACTGAGTTCAGGGATTCCTATCTCAGCATAACTGTAAATAGGCTAGCTCTCTACAGGAGACCTCATGAGGCCTTCTGTTAAACCCCCCCCCCCCCCACACACACAATTGAGCTCTGATGATAAGAAGAGCACCGTCACATTTTAGGGCCAGTCTATATAATGGCTCTCTTTCCACCATTTGCTGTTGGACCACAGCATGGATCAGCTTGACCTTGCTTGAGCCACAGGCTCAAGGGTACACCTGAAGAGACCAATATAATATTGCCTAATATTCTCTACTTGCCTTTTAGTCCATATTCTTTAAAAGTCCATAATCTCTATGGGCAAGTGCAGTGTAAATACCATACTAAGCTTGGGGAGAACAGAATATTCCATTTTTAATGGTCATTGAAAATTTTAACAGCAGCATTTGAAACAAATTGCTGTATCTGCTTATAGAAATGCGAGTGGAAGGGAGAACACTACTTTCTTTCGAGGAAGAACTGAGCAGGTCAATGGCTGTGACTATTCTCTCAAAAACTACTAACAAAAGACCAGTTTGGGTGGCTAGGGAATAGCGGGCATTCATTGAATCTCAGAGTAATTACACTTATCCCAAGCTGTGCTGAGAGAACCAAGCGATATGGACTGCTAGGGAACACGTCTCAGCTGGGGGCGGGGGGAGGACCCAGACAAAAAACAAGCAATTCCACACATGCTTATTTATCTAAAGGCAGCGGGTCCTGATGTGTTACCTGTTTGCCATGAAGAAGACAGAAATAAAATCCTTCCACTAGATGATTAGATATGCTGGCCACAATATGTATGTTAGCCACTCATCATACCTCCAGTTATAATATAAACACATAGGCCTTATCCACACCAGCCATTTATTCCAAAATAGTACTATCAAGGTCGTCCCTACCGGGACACATGACACACAGCTGATCCTGCTGTGATCTAGGGACAACCCCTCAGTTTTCCTGGGATATCAATGACAGCTTTTGTCCCGTTCTCCACCCCACCCCCCCATCTCACAAAAATCCCAAGCTGCGTGGCTGGTGTGCCTTCCCCTCCCATACCTGTTGCTGTTCCTCAGGAGTAATGGGGCTCAGCAAACAGGCAACTAGCTGTGCGGAGAGAGCCCATGGGTATCGGGGGAAAGCACTGTCAACACGTTCTGGATAAGTCTTGGGGTCTTTCCGCGCCATGTGTGTGTTTTAAACTCATCTTTGCGCAGGATTGTAACTCTGCCCTTGCGTAAGAGTCAGGAGTCATTAAAAAAAAACACAATTCACCCTGTTGGCAAACTCACTGGTGGGTGTCCTGTAAGGGACGATCGCTGAAGCAGAAAACTTCGTGATCATCCCTCCCCTCTTTTGAAAGGGCTCTAGGTGTAGCTGAGCCCATAAACACACATACTTTTCCACATGGTGAAAAGAGCAGACCATACATTACAAATTTGGAGAGGAATCAAGCAAGCAAGAAAAGAATGCAGTAAGCAAATTAAAGAAATGTATTAGTACTCTGACCAATTGGATGTTTTTAGTCCAATTAGAGAATTTGGGTATTATGGTTGGAACTTAGTGATTCATTTTAAAGTGCAAATTTCCAGTTCTTGAGCAAGAGGTTAGAATCGGGGTCTCCAACGTGGCAAGAGGTTAGATCAAGGACCTCCAATGGCACCTGCGAATGGGTCCCTAATGTAATGTCTGTGGGCACTTGAAAGTATTTTTCTTCATATTTTTCTTCATGTACATTTATGGATTTGTATGAAATGCATACAGTTTTCTAGCAAATATATATGGGCTTCAACAAAAGTGGACCAAACGTCCAAATATGTATCCATTTGATGGTGGGGTCCATATATCACCCTGTCAAATACTGAAAACCCTGTAAGGTCCTCAGTTCATTGCATTATAGGAGCTCAATGTTTATTCTACCGATGTAGTAATATCAGGCTCTTAGCTGTCAAAAGAGTGCAGAGCATCCATTTATATTGACCATTTGTTAATTTCCATGAAGCAGGTAAATAATTTAAATAAGCTTGTACAACAGTGAATATTTAAATACAATTTTTTTCTATGTAATTGTCATGTCCAAGCCTGTTCCCTCTGGCATTCACACGTGCTGGCAAACTGACATGAGACACTCACACCAGTGAGACTTCTTTGAGGAAATCCCATGGTAAAAGCTTAACAGTTACATTCTCCAAAAAATACTTAAAGCTGTATGGTCAGAAAGCTTTAGGCTCCATTCCTGATTTGATCCTTCAGGCAATCACACAGAATTGGGGGGGGGGGGTTCTTGAAAGGCTGAGCAAACCATCCCAAGGGAGCTGATAACTCAGGGGACATGGCCCATGCTCACAAGATCACGGGGTGGGTACGAATCTCAGTCACAAGAACTCCCCTGCACGTACTTTAGCTCCAGGGGAGCTCTTGGCCACCTGAGTCTGGCAGGAAAGAAATCCAACAGTCCCACCCAGACTGCTGTATGCTGAGCTGACCAGGGAAGGTGAAATCTCAGGCACAGGAGTCCCATGCTCCTGCTTAGCACTGGCAATTCCCTGCCACCTGAGTTTGGCCACAAACACACAATCCATAGCAAATGCAAGTTCAAGTCCATGAAAAGCCTCACAGTACTTTTCATGGCACAATCCTTAGAAATCGAAAGTCCTAATAGGAGCAAGTCCATGTGCAGAGTGCTTTCAAAGTCCTAAACGGAGATGGATCCCAACAGGAGAGATTTCAGGCCTTGCGTCGAAAGATGAACCTAGCAAAGTTCTTCAGCTTTGCCCCCCCCCCCCCCCGCTTATAAATGGAGGCTTGGCTTATTCAAAGCCACTTGACAGACAGGTCCTGTGACCTGTAAAACATGTCCATGTGCCAACGGGGGGAAACTGCTCCACCCACTAAGATGACACTACCATCTGAGTGACTCCCCCAAACTGTGGCCCCCACCTTTCCAACATACCCAGGTTCCCAGGGAAACCTTTTACAGCCGCAAGGCCATGACAGGGGGTGAGAGAGCTACTCCTGTGAGGAACTCTGACAGAGATAAACTTGCAGAGACATTGACATTCTAAAACTATTCCGAATAAATCTACCTATATCTGACAGTAGTAACCTCCCCGTAAAAAGAGGTAACTACTGGATATGCCAAAGCATATGTTTAAAAGAAACATTTGCTGCATTGCCCTGCCAGCAATTAGCTGGATTAGATAATCCCTTATTAAAGAGACATTGCAATGTCCAATAGACACGAAGCAAACCAATGTGGCAATCCACTGATTAGGGATTTTGTGCTAGTGCCAACAGCAGTACCTCAATCTCTCAAATGTGCTCACAGGTTCACTAAGGCTGGGGACCATTGAGTTCGATAGTTCCAGATAGATCATGGTCAACTCATTCACTAAATTGTTTACTTCAATATGCTGTTCAAACAAATATCCAATGCACTGACAATCTGGACCACAAATTGTTGAAATAACAGAGATGTTAATAAGAAACCAGAGAGTGATCTTCATTTCCATTTGGTCTGGTAACTATTCTGTGATATCTGAACGATTACATTATTCTAGAATTGCAGACACTGATCCAATAATTAATTAATTTGCCTCCTCTATTGTTCTCTGGGACCCAACATAGTAACAGCTGTGTGAATCAAATAAAATGTGGAGACAGGACTGCTTCTTAAGGAGGCTGAGCAGAGGCATTTCTGTGACACTGGGGAGGCTACAGATGGAATCCTCACTCTGGCTTTTATAGCACTCCAGCTTTGGCACTTTCAATTTATTTATAAGTATCAATGAGTCACTTTCCCACTTGTAGTATTAGTAAGAAGTGTTAAAACTTGCACATCTGCCATTGGTCCAAACCAGATTAAATTTCTGAAAAGTCTGCAAAGACAGTCCATATATATATGCAGCCCCAATTAGGTAGCCTAACTTTCATGTTACTGGAGCCTGAATAACTGATAACTGTGACCATCTCTGTCTAGGAAGGGCTGCAACTAGCATACCATCCTAAGTGGGTTAAAAGCACCTAACACCACAGATGCTATTTGAGCATCCAAAGAAAGGGCCAGCTCGAACAGCAGCTCCGAGCTCCTCACATGCAGTGTAGGGGGGAGTGAATCCATGACTAGAACCATCTTCTGAAATCGTTGAACCACTTACCAACAGAATCTTCACTTTGGGCTCCATCACACCTACTTTTCCCCCAGTTTGCGTCCGTGGTTTCCTCCTCCATTTCCTTAGCGAGTTGAGCGCTGGGCATGTTCATGTCTGTACGTTGTTGTGCTATTTCAGCACATGTATCTTTTCACCTGTATGGCTACCATGCTGGCAAAATCTTCCATCCCGCCCTCTATGTTCTTCCCCCTGCTCTTAATTTTTTATATTTTTAATGCATTAAATATATTTTTATTATTTCTGTGAAAATACAATAGTGTGGCAGCCTGACACTGCGCAATTACAGTAAAACAACACACTATGCTTTCCCCTAAGATCATGTTCAACAAGTTAAGCAGAGAGAAAGTATTACAATTAATTTTGGAGAAGTCTGTGGTCAGTGTTGTAATGGCAAGAGGAAGCAGACATTGTTCTGGTCAGAAAACCTAGACATGCCTACTCAGGATTAGGAATCATATAGATGAATGTGACTGAGTCTTGGGCATGGGTGGCGGCGGACTCACTCACCTTCTCCATGAGGTGTTTGGGCCCCCTCTCTCCCTCCCCCTTCACAGTTGAGCAGTTGAGCGGAGAATTGCCGCACACTCCTCTTTTGTCAGCAAGACCACCCTTTGACACACACACACCCAACAAAAATGGGATGGTCTGATATAGCGCAAGGACAGCAATACAAGGGAGGGAGGAGTGGCTTTATTGAGCATGGAGGGGGAAAAACAGACTTTCCCCACTCGAAAATAAGATGGAGGGGACAACGTCATGTGAGTACCGTGCTGCAAAAACACATACCAGGCATGGCAAGAGTGCGATAAATCGCTGGTGTGATGGAGCGCATAGTCTGGATTGAGCTTCACTTTATTCACCCTCATGAAATGTATTACATATTCCAGGTGCTTGTTCAGCACTCAGAGGGACTCTCTTCTTTATTGTTTCTATGCATGTTCCATGTCTAAATTACAGGAATTTTTTTTAAAAAGTTCTAGGGCCAAGCCTTAGTGATCTCCTGTACAAATCACTCCTTGAAGGAAACCTGAGAGAACTGCAGAACCAAATCTGCCATAAGCTTTTCTCAAGCTTTGCTCTGTCCTTTGCTGAGTACATTTCCTGGCTGTTGTTTTGTTGCAGTGCTTTTATTTTGTAGATAACAATGACTGCCGTTGCTGACCCTTCAGGGACATAGATTCTCCTGTTAACTTCCCCATCCTTGAATGCTTTTTTATTTGAGGAACTAGAGGAGGGATTTTCTACCAAAAAAGCAGGTGGGGATGGAGTAAGCAACTGAAAGGCTGAGATATGTGTATAAGCACAGAGCGTGAGAGGGAGGTGACAATTAAAAAAATGAAGCCCACTGCATTCGGCGCCTGACAGTTGGGGTGAGCTGAGCTGACAGCCATTGCATCAGCCAGCTTTGGTGGCTCCTTCATCTCTCATGGTCCCTTGAGCTGGAAACCTGTGACAGTGGCTCGAGCGGACCCTTGTACATTTCATTTCGTGTCACAATGGTTCTCCTGCAGCTACTTCTAATGATGGTAATTATAATGATTTCAGGCTTAAGAAGTCCAAATTGACCCTGGAGGCAGATTGTAATGAAGCAGTCAGGATATAAAGGGGGTGGGTGACTGGGGAGGGCTCCCTTAGGAGAGCAAAGAAACGGAGAAACTGAAAAAGTGGGCTACCTTTTGAAGGAAGAGGGTTCACCAATGGGCACTGCAGCACAGCCAAAAAGGCAACAGGAAAGCTGTCCACGAAATAGCTTGTGTGAAATAGCAGGCTGTTGCAGCTCTTTTGCTGAATGAGGTTGAGTATCATGAATGGCTGCACCGCTACAACCCTCTCTCAACAGTATCTATCTATCCATCCGTCCGTCCATCCATCCATCTACCTATGCATGAATTAAAATCTCATTTTTCTTCTAAAATGGGAGCTCAGAGCTGGTGATAATAAATATGTTAAAACACTGAGCAGGGGGTTGGACTCTATGGCTTTATAGGTCCCTTCCAACTCTACTATTCTATAATTCTAAAAAAACAAAAACAAAACGAATACTAAAACACCATAGAAATGGCATCATAAAATAAAAAATATATCTAGGCCTCATCTACAAGAATTTGCCTTTATGCCTGGTTAGGCGATTATGCGCATATTCGCAGAAGCGCATTTACGCCTAATACCTCTGTACGAGAGGCGGCGAAGCACATTACTGGACGACCGAAACGCGATTTAAACTATTGACATACAGAGAATTGCTTGTTCACATAGTCAAAATGCGCTTTAACAGCCGGAACAAAATAAAACTCGCCATTTAACGCGCATTCGATAATGCGCATAATAAGAGAGAAAACATGCCTTTACGCCCGATTTGCGCTCCGTTCTTGTAGAGGTAAAATTTTTAATGCACCTTGAAAGAGCTTTAAATGCCTCTTGTAGAGGCAGATATATAGCCTTATATAGATCTGGAGGAGTTGAAAGTTGAAACAGACATATACAGAACCAACAGGGCAGTCTCTATCTGAAAATGTTTTTAACAGACATGAGGCCATTTAAAATAGCCTTGCATATATGATTCTGCCTTGAACTGAAACATTCTCTTGGTCCATGTAGTTTTGTCTACTGGGGCTTGCCGTAGCACTCTAAGGTCTTACCTTTCACAGCCCTGCCCCCTAAGATCTACAAAAAGAAAGAAAGAAAGAAAGAAAGAAAGAAAGAAAGAAAGAAAGAAAGAAAGAGAGAGATTCTTCTGAGTTAGAATTTAGAAAATGGGATAATCCTTTGTGGATTATCCCATTTTCAGACTTGCATCCCTGACTGCCACTGAAAAAAATCACTCCTACAAACCAGGGCTGATATTGGACCTCCCCTAACCCAATATTCTATCTCATTTGTGCCTAGTCCTGCTATGTGTTAGACTGCAGGCTTCTGCTATATGGCAGAATGTTCCAATAATCAAAGTGCCTTGTGGACCAAATTTCAGTTTTCCATTTGTTATAGAAATATCTTAAGAATATCGATAGCCCATCCATACAAACACACACGCACACATTAGTGGGATCATCCTTGTGAAAATTCATGGTGCAATAAACCAGTTAATCACAGATAAAAAGTGTACAGCACTCTTTCCCTTTTTGCTTACATTGTGAGGCCCTGGGCACAATCTCATTACCACTGATAGACATCTCTACATTTCCAAATCTAGCAGAAAGATAGTCAGGCAGTGCAGCCAGCATGTTCTGTTCTCAGTGTGTTAATGGTTGTGTGGTCCATGTCAATGCTGAAATGGCCTTAGGGGATGATTTGATGGGCCTCCCAAGCCATCAACATCTTTCTTTCCCTCCTCCTCCCCCCAGCTCACTGCCCTTATTAAAGCCATTCATTCTGAATGCTAAATGAGTATGTTTCATCTTCAAATGCTAAGAAACTCTTGCAAAGAAAACAGAGACTTGATAGAACATTCCTAATTTAATCTCTGCTTTTCCTCCCTCCCTCTCTCTGGCCTGTTCCGGACGACACACTAATCAACGGGGGGGGGGGGGGGGGGGAAACAATCGTCCGTTGTGTTGACTATCATGTCGTCCGAATGCTGCCTCCGTTGCCTAAAATGCTGTCCAAATGCTGCCGATGAGCAACACAACGGAACATTGTCCCCCCCCCCCCCCATTGATTAGCGTGTGGTCCAAAACAGCTCTCTCTCTCTCTTTGTACATTCAATTCTCCCCATCAAAGGTAGACATATCAACTGCGGTTTATCTTAACTATGAATAGTGAAAACAAACCAACTTCATATACTAAGGTTTAAAGTTGGCTTTTACCCACTAAACATAGCTAAGATAAATCACAGTTTGTTCAGGTATGGACAATACGGCAAACCATGGTTAATCTAAAATGGAATCAAAAGCTTTCAAAGTCCTCCTGACAATTGCCTGGTGTGTGTATGCATAAGCCCTGGGAGAGACTAGGCTCATTCTCTTAACACTAAACTTTAGTGTAGTGTAGGGTGATCAGATAAAATCCAGGTCAGGGCTCATGTAACTTTAACAGTTGTAGAGAAAAGGGAATTTCAGCCAGTGTCATTTGTATGCAATTAGTTCCTGGTGAAATTCCCTCTTCATCACAACAGTTAAAGTTGCAGGGGCCCTGCCTTCTTTTGTATATGGTCACCTTTAACTATTGTGATGAAGAGGGAATTTCACCAGGAACTAATTGCATACAAATGACACTGGCTGAAATTCCCTTTTCTCTACAACTGTTAAAGTTACATGAGCCCTGACCTGGATTTCATCTGGTCAGCCTAGTGTAGTGTGACATTCTTTCCAGTCTATATTCTTCATCTGTCAAGAAAGGACAGCAGAACACTGAATGTGTGGCTCCCGTGTAGCTAGGCATGTATACACAGAACATTGCATATGCAAATTGTTTCAGCACATTTGTAGAAGCAGCAATTCAGTCTAGTGTGTTAGGGTCAGACAACATGCAACTTCACGCAAGTGTTGTTGTGTCAGCAGAACAGAAAGCCATTGCCAAGAGCAAGAGCCTCATCAGAAACTATAGAGATCCTTTTCTCTTCCTCTTAACTTATTAAAACGCGTCAGGACTGCTCTGCTGACATCCTCCTTTCCCTCCTCCCATTGCCATAATTCCATGAAGAGGCAAAGAGACGAAACAGAGGCTGCACCTCCCACATGTCCTAACTCACTGTTTCACAGAGAGAAACAATTGGATCTTACTTGAACCGGTCTCCTAATGTTGTCTCTGCAGTTCATATAGGACAGCTAATGTTCTGGCTCATACATATTTATTGCAGATGTTCTCCAGTCTATTCTGATAAGGCAATTACCCCTGGGTACAGGGAAGAATGTGTCTTGCGTTTGCATATTTACCCTAGGGTAAATTATCCCAGATTGAGTAAAAGACACACACCCCCCATAAAGAATACAGGGCCCAACCCTAATGTGTTATTTTTACATTGGGGATAGCTTTTAATGCCAACAAAAATGAGGGAATTAAGGGGGGGGGGGGGAAATCAGGCCTAGCTCCATTGAAGGCCAGGGCACATAATCCAGTAACATATTTGCAACCCTCTCTAAGGGATGTATCTATGAAAATAACTCATATTATGTACGAGAGATAATAATTTGAGAGCCTACCTTGTGCTTTTTCTGACATACACGGCTACTGTCCCTTTCTATGTCATTTTAAAAAAAAGAAAAAGAAAGCAGTACTAAGGCAATAAATATATAATTTTGGAAGGAGAGAATAAATTTGTAGGCGATCTCACACATATCACTGTTTAGCAGCTTGCTGTCTCCTCACCACAGTATAAATTGCAAGAAAAAAATTCATGGCAATGATGAGGAAATGTAAAAACAAAAAAGAGGCAATGAAGAAATAAACAAGAGGCCAGAACCAACCAAATGGTTCATTTGTTAGGCTGCTAAAATGCACCTTTGTGATGACAGAGACACCATCTCCCTGCAAAAGCGATTGCTCGAGAGACCCCTTCCCACATTACTTTTGTAGGCGCACGCTTAAGAATATACTATCTCAATGTGACAAATACAAGTTTAAAAACAATTGTATCCTACAGGCACCTTTGCCAAGGAGCTGGCTTTGTTGTGGATCCCTGTTAGTGTAACTCTGACTTGGTGGCAACCACGGATGTGTTGCTGTGCAGCAGGCCCAAGGCCCAAGTGTCTCCAACTCAGCTCCTTCGCTGCGGGGTTCAGAGTGTGCTTTGTGTGGCCAATGTGTGTTTCCATTTGCCTAGCAGAGTTGGGGGTGGGGGGATAGGGAAAGAATTCTGGGACCGGGCCCTAAAGGTCTGCCACTCCGTTTGCCATTTGGGTATCTGCCAGGGCTGTCCTCTTGCCACCACACCGCTTTTGTCTAGGTGTTGGGATGGTGGTGGAGGGGGCTGTGCTTAAACGGTGAGATAAGGCGTTCACTCCCCCAGCCCCTGCAACATGAGGTAATGGCTGGCAGGCAGGGGCACACCGCAGCCATCTAGGCAAATAAAGTGCGACCTGCCAGGCCCACCCAGCCTGGCGCGCTTGTGTTCACTTATGTGGCAGGCTTCATAAGGCTCCGCTCTTTGACTGGCGTTGAGTTTATGTGAAAGTAATTAACAGTAATTAATCCTTAATTACAGTAATTAGCCAAGTCGCAGTAAATTAAACCACATCTGGAGCAGATGAGGGCTTCCGAAAGGGAGCCTAACACAGGCGACAATCGGGGAGATGCTGAATTCATCTGACAGCGTCTGATTAAGTCTACCTGTTGCTGGCAGCCTCATTTTCATGTTGTTGTTGTTGTTGTTGTTGTTGTTTGCTTTCCTTGGTAACCCTTTTAACAGCATTCAGACCACAGTCCCCTCTGCCTTACATTTGAAGAAAAATAAAATTGTCCTAGAATGGCAGCAACTCCCTTCCCCAAAGCCATTAGATGAGGAAAGGAAAGAAAGCTCAGACCAGGGGGCAAGACAATGCCAGGGTGACCATATGAAAAGGAGGACAGAGTATCTAGAGCGACCAGATACAAAAGAGGACAGGGCTCCTGCAGCTTTAATTGTCGTGTTGAAGAGTGGATTTCGCCAGGTGCTGCATGCATACAAATGACGCCTGCTGAAATTCCCTTTTCTATACAACTGTTAAAGATACAGGAGCCCTGCCCTCCTTTCCGTATGGTTGCCCTAAGGTAACCCCCTTCTGAGAGATGGAGGTTGTGTGTACGCTCATCCCACTATCACTTCTGAAAATCAGGTATTGCAGTTTTTTCTGGGTTATGGCTTATGTCTATCCATGAATTTTTCTACAGAGGAACAGCATGGTTTTACGGTGCATTACTCGGCCACCTTGCTGAAGCTTAGCAGGCTTGTGGCCAGCCAGTGCCTCGATGGGAGACTGCCTGGGAACTCCATGTCCACCACCTTGAATTCTATGATGGAAGAAAAGTAGGGTATAACGGTCATAAATAAAACAGAATTCAAGGAAGAAACTGCTACAATTTAAGTGGTGTCACAGTGACACCCAGCTCATAGAAACCTACACTGATGATTAGATCCCCAGTTTGGTGCAGACAACACAGACCTGATGCTCATTACAAGCATCTCATGTGCTCCACAAACACGTTATGCAGACAAGGCTGAAGTTGACTGGGCTTAGATCCAACATACCTTCTAACAAAAGCTATTAATCAAATGTTTTAAATTAGTTAACTGTCCAGCTTTCAACAGATTAAATAGAAGTAAATAAATGTATGTAAATGCAAATTAAATAACTCTAGCAAAGGTTATTTTCTCAGGTTTCTGAATCTCAAGATAAATTTCAGTTTAATAAATAAATGGTTAGAACAGTCCATCACTAATATTTTCTCTTTAATCAATCCAGGAATAACAAGTATCATAATAACATAACGGAGTTAAAAATATTGAGGGCAATCTAGGTTTAAGAGGTATTGTTCATCTTGATTTTTAGCTCAGCAGCTTCAGCTTCAATGGCCCATGGTTCTTAGTGTTTGAAGGAAAGCCCAGCATTCATCCTAAAAAGAAAATTCTCTGCTAGGCTTTATATGCAAATGGAGGCAAAGGCATCATTTGGAACCAGGTGGGAGAAACTGACACATATCTGTGTGGCTTACACCTTCCTCTGACTGTACCTATTTAATAGTCACATGCCCTAATTTCTTTCTGTGTGTCCCACTTCCTGCCCTGTACTGAATTTGTGTCTAATAATAGAGCACAGCCTTGCAATCAGCTTCCCTGCTCTGGTACTACTGGACTGAAAACTAGACAAATATTGAGATTTGTGATATCTAAATGTAAAAACAAGGAATGCTTTTTTACTATGCACTCAAGAGAAAATGCATGCTATAATTATGGTTTGCAAAATTATGTTAGAATGGGAGGTGCCAGACATTGAACCATATAGAACAGCTCAAACTATGTTGAACTACAACTCCCATAAGCCCTTAACACCTATGCTGAGTAGGGGCTTATGGGAGTTGTATTCCAGCACAGCTGGAGGACACCAAGTAGGGGAAGGTTGACAGAAGAAGCTAGCAGGGCCTAGCAGTTCTGCACACACAGCATGCAAAAAGTCTCCAGCATCTCTGGAATCCCCACTGAAAAATGATCTGGTTAGCCAAGAGACCTCTGCCTGACACCTTAGAAAGCGGCTGCTAGTCAAAGTAGACTTTGCTGGGCTGGGCAGACCAATGATATGATCCATGCTCGAATGATGGGGGAAAGGACCTTTAATGAAATCCACAAGCTCCTTCTCCTCAATCTGCTCTCCCCACCTCCTTTTAGCCAAAACATGGCTCCCCTCTAGCCGTTTGAAAACAGTAGCTGAGGAGACTGTTACAAAAGGAACTGCCTTGTTCTTTGAGCCGTGGGTCTGATTCATTATCCAACAGTTTCATATGATCACTTCACATAACACGACTGTACCTATTTTCATCTGACAAATATGGAGGTGCAAGTACTCCAGCTTAACTGGTTTGTACTTTAGGCTATCATAGCTGTAGCAGGAATGTTTTGAGTACATTTAGTAGGATCCAGACAAAGTTAAAGACCCATTTATTCCAGTAGGAAAGGTGCATACTAAGCATATAGTTAAACCTCCCACACAAATTAGCAGCATTTAAAAGCTGTTCAGTTTCACTGGATCATCACCTTTATGACCTTTTAGAATGTTTCTGTGTCAAATTAAACCAAGCAAGGCAGGCACCTGTCATTGCAGTTGACATTTTCACAGATTTAAGGCCTAGCACTAGGTGGGTAAGTTCTTTTCTCATTTCAGCATCCCTACCCCCATCCCTTTCTAAAATCAAAATGGGAAAGTACTGTTTTCTTGCAAGGAGAAATCCAAAATGGAGAGAAGGGGTGTTTGCTTGCATAACTTCACGCAGGTTACAGGCCTGCAAACCTTTTTTAGATAAATATTGTAGGCTAACCCATGTAGGCTGGAAAATATGCAGCTGAAAATCGGGGAGTAAGAGCAGAAATGCTTACGGCAGCTTAAACTTCTAGCCGTTGTTGCAGCAGCACCTGATATTAATAATACACACTCACATTCTCTCTCTCTCTCTCTCTCTCTCTTTCTCTCTCAATGCATAACATAAGCTCCTTTCAAGCTGAAGGCTCGAGCCCTCTCCTCATCTGCACAGATCGAATTAATTATACACTTTAATTTCATGAATTATTAATTTGATTCTGACTCGGCAGCTTAGCATTATCCAGGGCTACAGACTATACAATTCCAGCTTCATTAAAACATCACCAGCTGCCTGGGAGACAGACATTAAATAGGGGAGGGTAATAAAAAAATTAAGTTCTCTGTGCATAGCAACAGAGTTTTCTCCAGTTACACTCCAGTCCCTCGCAAGGCCAACTCAGTAAACCGATGATGGCAATAGAGATCTGCTCATTTCTGACACCTTGGCTTTCTCAGGGCACAGTTGCCTTGCCTGG
Organism: Anniella stebbinsi; assembly: GCA_029215795.1. Classification (NCBI taxonomy): domain Eukaryota; kingdom Metazoa; phylum Chordata; class Lepidosauria; order Squamata; family Anniellidae; genus Anniella; species Anniella stebbinsi. The sequence goes on along the minus strand of JARDYH010000004.1, from coordinate 125,362,067 downwards.
GAAGGGATATCTTGCCATCTTCCATGCTCCTGGCCTCTACTTAATCAGTTAAAGCAGTCCAGCATGCATTATCGAGGATTTTGACTTTCTCAAAATATGCAGCCTTAGGAGTGCTAAGAACGCAGCATACGGAGGGCTAACTCCAGTTGTGTTCCAAACATTTGTGGGAAGATTGGAGATTATTGGTTTATTGAATGCTAATAGTTGGCTAGAAGCTGTATAACGGCGACAGGGCCTCGGTCTGTGGGTGACCTTGCAATCCAAGGATGCCATCCTCTACATGCGGTATTGAAAGAAAACCCTGCTGCTCCCAGTGAGGCTTTATTCTTAAGCAAGAAAATTGTCATATTTTGTGCGAGTTTGCTTGCAAGTTGTGTAGGTTCGCTTGCTTACAACATTTGGATTTCTGCCTATGTAACTGCAACGGCCGATCCCTGGAGGAGAGACATCTGTGTGGAGGCATTTGCCTTTGCTGTAAAGTACAGCAGCAGGCTTTAATCACTCCCTTCAGAAGCTGACAATTTGTTGGTTGTCAGTGTGTCCAACGTACAGGAGAGACGTGGGTCAAATTCACATTAAGCCGAGGCTAAGGAGCACAGAATATGCAATGCAGCCACAACGAAGAGGAAGGGAAGGAATGGGTGTTTGCTTAAGGAGCTATCAAGGGGGATGGAGGCAGGGTGGGAAGAAGCTAGCTAGCAGCAGTTAGACCCTGGCCTTCTTTGACATCTTTGCTGTTCTTCAGCCAATAGTGATTCAAACAACCACTTCCGCTTGCCCTGCCCCAGCCACATGTCAGTCTTCCACCTGGCAAGGACACAAAATCAGCCCTCTTCGTCATAATGTACTCTCCAGATAAATAATGGTGAAGTGTTGCCTCCCAGGAACTCCCCAGCCATGTAATTTATAGAAGGAAAATGCTGGAATTTAGACATTCTATTTAAGCTGCTTCAGAAATCTAAGGAACCCAAACCTGGCGGGATTTGAAAATCGATGGAATTAACTAAGGGAGATGTCCACTAAGTAATCAGCAGGTACAGCAGACCTGAAATTCTATAAAGAAAAATGGAAAGAGATGACATTGAGGGAGGCAGTGGGGATTAAAAAATGAGCATCCGAGTGGTAAAGGCGCACATCCATTGATCGCTGCATTAGGGATTAAGGCTTCACCGAGCAGTCAGAAGATTCTGTAGCAGAAAATGGTTACAGAGGATGAGCAGGAGCACAGCAGAGATATATAACCTCTGACAGCCGAGCACGACTTAGACAGAGGACAGCTCTCTAGTGAACCCTGGAGCAAAAAATGTGCGTGTGTGCGCGTGCGAGCGTGTGCATGCACATCTGTGTGCATGCATGCACAACCCATTATGGTCTGTCTAGATTCTCCCTTCTCTACACTCCATACAAGCAAAAGCCAACTCCACGAGGCTAACCTCCATGGGATGGCTGCCGGAATGACCAAATGAATCACATGGAAACACATGGAAATGTTTTGTTGGAACGTGTCATCTATCCGAACTTCTCTGAGCAAAGCTGCATGGATATTCTCATGAAACAAAACTCAAATGTCTGTACTTTTTGGAAACATGAAGGCAAAGCATTACCTCACACCTGCACTCAGCCCAAACAGCTTTGCCTTTCTTAATATGTCAGGCATGCTGTATTTGAGTTGAGCCAATCTTGAAGATGAGGAACATGCTGCAGGCCAGGTCTGGCCCAATATATTATGCTGCCTGGGGCAGAGCAGCGAATCTAACTCCTCCCAAAGAAGATGCATAGTACTGAAGACTAGCCATACTATTTTGGCGCTTGGGACAGCAAAACCCAACAAACACCTCTCCTCCTTCCTGACAGGAAAAATATAACAATATCACACTACATAACTAACAATTTCTTGCCCCTTCATCACACCCAAAATCTGCTCCCTGAGGCAGCTGCCTCACTCTGCCAAACAAGTGGTACAGCCACTTCTGCTATAGATTTGTGAATTCCTTTCCCATCATTTCTTCTTCATATATTTTCCCAATCCTTTCATGGTTTGCAGTAACCACGATTGATAGTTTCAGCTGTACTGTGGCTGTCTGGTTCTAAACTGAATTGGATTTGCGAACTGTGGTTTTGGCAAATCCTGGTTAACTCTAACCATGCTTAAACCACGTACATGATTGACATCAGTTCTTATGACTGGCAGGCAGGATGAAGCTCAAGGATGGGCCAGCCTAGTATAAAAGTATTTTATATTTGCATTGTTTTATTTCTTCTGTGAACCACTCAGGGAATAAGACTGCAGGGTGGTATAAAAGTACAATAAACAAACAAATAAATATTCCTGTCCTGATCCCCACAGCTCACATAACTTGGGGCTTCATCCTACACAGGTCCTTTCCCTGTTCACTCAAGCTCTTGCCACTGGCATGTAGCTAACGATGGCACTTTAGTCTGTTATCAAGTCACACTGCTCAATGAAGCTCAGCAACTCTTCTTAGTCATCTCTGAAGAAGCTGGGGTCCCTTGTCCTCGTTAGCTAGACAGGAAGGCAAGGCTCCCCTTCCTGTACCCATTTAAGAAATGTGCACAACTAATTAAAATTCAGGCAAACTTGGTGTTGCCAGATTTTTTTTTTTAAAGCATCAAGTTGTAGATTTAGGCTTGAAAAACAACAAGTAACATCTGACAAAGTATCAGTGCTTAAAAACCAGTCCTTTTGTTCCATAGGAGGCCCTTGCTTTATGGCTTTCAGCTGTTTCTCTCTTATTCTCATGGAGTGTTGAGCTGGAAACCCATAGCCTGTTCACAGTTAGAGGGACCATTGTTTTGAATTAGTATAAGGAGGCAGTTTGTATCCTGATGTGGATTTTGGGTTTATTCATCTATGGTGCAGCATAAAGGATATCAGACAACTTCCAATATAAATAGGCTGTGCAAATATAACCTCTTTGGAGCATCACGCAGCTTCCTTTAGCAAAAGTGTGTTCACGCCAGGGCTAAAGAAACCCATTATGAAATGTGAAATGTTTCATATTCCCCATCTTAAGAGCTGAGCACTATCATTAAATGGCCTGCTGCTTAGGAGTACTACCTCCTACTTTTAACTTTAAATAAATAAACAAATAAATAGGCTCTCAGAAGTAGGCCATAAAAGTAAGGATATAACAATCCTGGCCAGGCCAGTTAAGAACAAACTTAGGTGCCAATCCTACAGCTTTTCCATCAGCAAATTATCTATAGTTTGCCAAATGTTGGCAATTTAAAACTGACACCCAGAGTCACAGGATGAGCAAACAAATATAGCCGTTGTAACACATGGCAGCAATAAATGAAGACTGAGTGATCATCGCCTAACACTGAAAAAGCTGGGCTGGGGCTGTGGGGCTGGGCAATTGCGCTAGAAATTTTGTGGAAGTATTTCCAGCTTTATGCAAGTCTCAGAGTGAGCTATATTATCTGTATCAAGAAAGCCCTTTTCAGAAGGTTTTGGGAACATGCTCCTTCACCCCTCCTTGCTGACAGAATAAAACCAGCAATGGCTGGAATCGTTTTAGTGAGAAGCCTGTTGCCTGTAAGCCGGCCACATCCCTGGTTCAGTGTCTCAGGAGGTCACAGGTCCGGGTCCAGTGAATCCCCAGTGAGCCTCCTACTCTTCATAAATATGCATTGTTCCAAGTCATTGCAAGCAAAATGTCAGCTGTGCCAGAAGGGCTTTTAAGCCGACACACACTCCAGAGATAACGCCTCAACGTAGATCTGAATGGATGTTCACTTCATATGACAAAGGCAGGCACTTTAACACAGGCTGATGGAGAAATCTATGTGTTGCTTCTCACTCCCATCATTTCTCCTACTTTCCTATTAGAAATTAACACTGCAAATAATTAAATGAAGATGCAACCATAGGGCTTTTCAAAATTCTGACTTTTGCCTCCCTGAATCAACACAAACCATGATTCACAACCATAATCCCTGAAGGAAAAATCCCATGGAAAAAATAGCTTCCCTGAGACACCACCACGGTCGATCCAAGAAGCTGGGATTACAAAACCTATGCTAATCCTGTGCCAGTCTGGATTGTTTATGACCAACCCACACACAATGACTTGGTTCGTATAATCATTTTCAACCACGGTGGCTTATTTAAATAATAACCAAGGTTATTATTATTTATTGCATTTATATCCCACCTTTTTTCCACATTAAGCCACCCAATATGGCATACATAATCCTCACAATGACAACCCTGTGAGGTAGATTGGGCTGAGAGTCTGTGACTGGCTCAGAGTCACCCAATGAACTTCATGCCTGAGTGGAGACTAGAACCCGGATCTCCCAACTCCCAATCCAACTCTCTAACCACTACATCACACTGGTTCTCACACCTGTGGATACCAATTCCATAACCCAACCCCCACTTGTAGGTTGTCAGGTCATCCGAACCCGGTGAAGGTGGGTTGTTGATATTGGCTGTTTTAGGGTTGTGGGTGGTTTGTTAACTATGCCAACAACCTACCCTTGCTGGGTTCAGACGACACAACATCCTACGAACGAGGGTTTGATTATGGAATGAGTGTGTGTGGGCATCTGGCATGTACCACAAACCACGATGGCTTATTTAAATCACCGTAGTGGGTTCACACAAGTGATTGTGTGAACCCACCATGAAACTGCAGGGTTTATGACTCATGTACACTGAAAATGAGTCATCAGAACTAGACCTAGAACAAAACGATGGGCTGCCTAAACTCCTGGGATCAAGAGCCACTTCTGGACTGCTCAGTTTCGCTCTGCCTCAATTTGCTCATATCAAGAGGACATATCTGAGAGTTAGGGTGGTGTAGTGCAGGGATGGGCAGAAAGTAGATCTCCAGATGTTTTAGAATAAAGCTCCCAGGCAGCATTCCAGACCAGTGACCTTGCTGGCAGGAGGTTATGGGAATTGAAGTCCAAATCATCTGGAGATCTACCTTCTGCCCACCCTAGTGTAGCAGACAGAATCTTTAACTTAGAATATGGATTTGCGGGATCAAAACCTGCTTATCCATAAGCTAGGGTGACCAGATAAAATCCAGGTCAGGGCTCATGTAACTTTAACAGTTGTAGAGAAAGGGGAATTTCAGCCAGTGTCATTTGTATGCAATTAGTTCCTGGTGAAATTTCCTCTTCATCACAACAGTTAAAGTTGCAGGGTCCCTGCCTTCTTTTGTATATGGTCACTCTAGTATAGTGCCTGCACCTTTAACTGTTGTGATGAAGAGGGAATTTCACCAGGAACTAATTGCATACAAATAACACTGGCTGAAATTCCCTTTTCTCTACAACTGTTAAAGTTACATGAGCCCTGACCTGGATTTTATCTGGTCAGCCTACCATAAGCCTTATTGGGCAGCTGTGGACAAGTCTCTTTTTCTCAGCCTGACCCACCTCACAGAGTTGTTGTGAGGATAAAACAGATTGAAACCATATATGCCAGTCCAAGTTCTTTGGAGAAGGGTAGGATACAAATATGATTAATGAACACATCAGTAATGTTATGAGGATGAAACATTGATTATAATCCAATACTGGCAATTTTCTACTAGGAGTGACATGAAGTTAAGCCCTATCAAACAATTTGAGCATTTTAGTGCTTCGTCTGGACAAACCTAGCGATAATGCAACAAGGAACACTCCAAACAGAGATCTGCACTGCAACACAGTTTAAGGGTCACTGATCTTGTGCAATTCTCTATTTCTCAGTATCAGTTTACCATTTGGAATATATGAATATTAACTCACCTCACAAGGTTGGCCTCAAGATACACATACTATAGACTGCCAAACCGTTCAAAAGGGCTACTTAAACAATGATTATAGGTAACTAATGTGAAATATTCATGTTTCAGTGTCACCTGACCAATAACAGACATCTGTGAAAGAAAGTGGCAGTTGACATATCTGCTTAAATGTTACTTCACACATTACAATTTTCCTCCAGAGGGTTGAACTGAGGACTGCAATTAGAGGTCCCCTCTACAAGGATTCGCTTTTGCGCCTGGTTAGGCGATTATGCGCATAATCGCTGAAGCGCATTTACGCCTAATACCTCTGCACGAGAGGCGGCGAAGCGCATTGATGACCAAAATGCGCTTTATAAGTAGTTAATGCGCATAAGCGCTTTTTCACATAGGCAAAATGCGCTTTAACGGCCAGAGCAAAATAAAACTCGCTGTTTAACGCGCATTCGATAATGCGCATAATCGGAGAGATAATGCGCCTCTATGCCCGATTTGCGCTCCGTTCTTGTAGAGGTAAATTTTTTAAAGCGCCTTGAAAGAGCTTTAAACCTCTCTTGTAGAGGCAGCCAGAGCTGAAACAGGCTTTAGTTTCATTTTCACCTTTTACCACTGGCCTGGTTCAGATACCCTCATATGCAAGGGACCTTTGCCTGTGCTCGCCGTCCTTTTGCGCTTCCTTTGGTGGCACACGCTGATAAGCCAGGAAATCTCTCATTAGCCAAAGTTTCCCATTTTGTTTGACCAAGGAAACTAAGGTACCAGCTTCCGAAGAAATCAGGATCTTAAACACACAAGACTATTGTCCTCACGTCCCGCTTGTGGGTTTCCCATAAGCACCTAGTTGGCCAAAGTAGGAAACAGGCTTCTGGACTGGGTAGACCTTTAGTCAGATCCAGCCAGGACTTGGCAAAGGAGACCCTCGCTCTCTCGCAGCCCCATTGGAACTCCTGCAATCTGCAGCCACCAGACCACCGTGTTCCTTCACAAGGTCTCTGTAATGCCACTAATGCAGGGAACATGGGGGCCCACCTGTACAGGTTGCAGGGGTTACACTTGAAGGTGCAGAAAAAAATGTTTTTAAGTAAAAATGGGAGAGCAGGGGGAGATGTTGCTACTGTTGCTTTTATCAGGAAGCCCCTACCCACAAAAGCTTCATGATTTTCCCCAGCCCTTCCCAAACAACTTCGCTGTTCTCCTCCCTTAATCCATTCACCCTTTCCACATGCTGAATTCACTGGGAAAGTTCCCAGTGAAATCTTTGGACCAGTGTTAGATCCTGCAGAGCTCTCCTTACATTCTTTTACTCCATTAAAAGTTTGTAATTAATGAATCTACCCAATTCATCTATTAAATATTGCAGCCTTACTTGTTTTCTATATGTAGACATGTTTTTATTTTGTTTTTTAAATGGGACACATTCAATCATCCATGCTTCCACCTGCACTCTGAAATGCTGCAGCCCAGACATAGATTTGGTACCTCAGAGAGAACTAGGTTTAGTTACTGCAGCGGACAAACTGCTGGAAGGTCAAAGCTGGTACAAATCTGGAGCAATTACAGGGGGAATAATAGGCAGAAAAATACCCAAAATGTGTTAACCTAAAAGCTTCTATAGGAGTAGAAACCCCAAAGAAAAAACCCAAAAGTCCCACTTAGCAAGTCCTAGGACAGGTCAGCATGGATTGCACAGAGCTGAACCTCTTCCAGCCTCTATTCTCCTTGCCAAGAGAAACCTCGGAGCTAGATCTCGCAGTGGTCACTTTGTATTCAGCTCAAAGGGTGTCTCAGAAATATGTAATAATAATAAGAGTAATGATAATAAATAACAGGGCACATTTCCCCAAGGGGCAAACATTAATGGTACAACTGGAAATGTTCAATTTGATTATAATACTTTACGAAAAGGTCATTGAAAGACTGCAGAAGCTTACCTTGGGGATGTTCATTCTCCTTGCTGGATGAAACAGAAAGCGTCAGCTTGTAGCACCCACATTATTTTCACATTTCTGGGGCCAACAGTGGTCACACCACGGTTCATTAAAGTAGTACATGGAAGATTGGACGTGTTCAAGCATGCATGCATGCATGCATCTCAGACTATGTTTCCAGCCAATGAACATGTCAGCTGGAGAACCACAACTAACTTACATATTTTAAATGCTTTGTGCATTTAATATATTTTGCATCCCACTTTTAGTCCAGTGCAACATTTTAGGCCCAACCTGGACATTTTGAATAAAAAGCAGAAAACTGGCAAGGTAGGTCAATTTTATAGCTCTAATAAATACAGTCTCAAAAATCTAGCTTTGGAAAAGCCACCACATTGGAAAATAGAAGATTTCCCTTTGTTTAGTTAAAGCAGCCATGCCTCTAAAACTAATGAGACATATCTGAAACTAACAGCCTGAATTGTACGTTTCTGCACTCAAAATGGTCAAACAACCTTGGAGAACCTTTTGGATAGGATTAAAAAACCTACAATGTTTTGGGACTTTCCATATATTTATCATAGCTATCAAAAGAATATGACCTGTAATTTTCAGCTTTTGATTCTCAATGTCTGAGTCGAATGTTAATTTCACAGACTGTTTGTGAACTTACTAGATGCCCAATTACAGCAAATGGACATATTGCGCTTAGTATACTTTTCATATTTTGAAATAAAAACTCTGCAATTATATGGATTAAAACCTCCTCCAGATTTCCCCTTATCATTACGATTGCTAATTCCCAATGTAATATCAGTAGCAAACTATCCTTTCCCCCTGTGAAATGGATGATGGAGGAACCATTCGGTGTTTTTCAGGTTTTCTTTAAATGGAGTTGCATGTGTGCAGCTGGCTATGTGCTGCACACATAGCCATGTGCTGCAAAGGAATAGATAGCAAGGAAATTCATGGAGATGTTCCTGTAACAGTAAAATGTAGTAATATTTTTTAGGAATGTGCAGGGACCCCCCGGATAAGATCGGGACCCGGATCGGGACCTCCAATTATGTCCTGGATCAGATCGGACAAAATCAGAGGTCCACCGGACCGGATCGGGCCCGATCCGAAAATCGGACTTCCGATTTTCGGGTCGGCTGCCATTTTTGTTTTCCCCATAGACTTGCATTGGGGAAAGAAAGCTTTCCCCCAATGCAAGTCTATGGGGAAAACATGGCAGAGGGTGGGTGAGTAGGGTCCTAACTCCCCCCTCCCGCTTCTTACCTGGCGGGGCCATCCGTAGCGGACGGCCCCGCCAGGTAAGCCCCCCCCCCCATGATCCTTACCTGGCAGGGCTGTCCGCTTCCATCGGCGGGCGGCCGCTGGCACCCGCCGATGGAAACGGACAGCCCCACCAGGTAAGCCCCCCCGCTCCTTACCTGGCGGGGTGTCCTCCTCCTTCCATTGCCGGATCTAAACTACTGCGAACTAGGCCTCACGGCCTAGTTTACTGTAGAGCGCCAGGTAGAGCGCCTAGTTCGCAGTAGGTTAGAGCTGGCAACAGAAAGAGGACACCCCGCTAGGTAAGCCCCCCCCCCCCCCCCCGCGATCCTCACTCTGAAAGGAGCCAAACCAAGAGCTTGAGAGCTTTGTGAGTGTGAAATGCAAATGATCCCAAAAGCTTGGCGGAATTTGCAAAGCACCTATTTCCATTGCTGCCTCCCCTTTTCCCTGCCCCAAGGCCCAGAAATTTAGTTTGGGACAGAGGGAAGTAGCAATTGTATAAAGCTTTTTCATGCTGGAAACTGGGACTTCTTAAAATTTTGGGACATTTATATACTGCTTCCCATTTTTTAAAATCCCAAAGCAGCTCTACAGGTTAAATCCTGAAGTGGCTTCCCCTCAGGCAGGAAAAGTGGGGAGGGGGAAGTTGTCAGCCTAGAGGATCAAATCCTGCACAAATGCTCTCAACCCTCCTACACTCATCGCTTGTAATGTCATGGGCATGAGGCGTATGATCCCAACAGATGCCTGTGACACTAATAGAGCATAACCACCAGAGGACCTCTTATCTGAAGATGTCTGCAAATGAGCACGGAGTGCAGAGTCTTCACTTCCTTTAAACACACACACACCTCAGAGCCAATTGCAAAGCATAAAGCACAGAGAAGCAATGCTTCTTTCTCAAGCTTGAACTGATGGAATAAGCTCTTTGGTTTGTTCCTCATTCAGAGACAAGCCCATGAGGCAACGGCAGCCTTTGTGCCTGGAGTGTGTTTGTTCTTCCTTTCTAAATGGTCACACACACACACACACCTGCCCACAGAAGCAGGATGAGATATTCTCACCACTCTGGTGCTGCTGAAAACAACTCCCAGTTGCTGCCAGGAGGTATTTTTAGTTGCATTATTTATTTGAACACCTGCCTGCTGCTCAGAGACAGCGCATGGAGGGCCTGTGTCGGGAAATCTGGACCTTTTCCATGGATTCAAGTGCACAAATCCAGGCTCGGTACACGAGGCACCTGCTACACTGCCAGCCTTCTCCTCATGAGGACACTGATATCCAGAAAAACACTCTGGTCAGTCCTGCTGCTTCTCAAGAGGGCTGATGGTTGGGAATTTTCCTGGATGGTGTTTGGCTACGCACCCACCAAATGGAACATGTCCAGAGGTACAGCCTCTGCTTCCCAGTGCGAATGTCCACTATGCCCATCCCACCTCAATTGTTTAGTCACCACTCACGTGAGCATTGTTTCCAGGTAGCTGTGGACCGCATGAGTCATGGATTATGTTCTCCAGGCACATATGCATCTCTGGTGTGTCAGTAGGGACATGTCGCAAGAGAAAGACTTTGAATGTCTGCAGTGGCCCCAAGGAACACTGAAATATTTGTACTTACTGCTATTTGCTGCTATTTATCATTTTTCCTAAGTAATTTGTTGGGGGTGTTAGTGACTACAGCAGATTCAGCACAAAACGGATCAATTGCATTTTGAAATGAACGGGATTCAAAATGGTTCAGGATTCACTTGTTTTATCAGTAATATAGGGTAAACAACCATTGACCCCTTCTACTCTAGGACCCTTTAGGACTGTTCTTCCTCAGTCAAATGGAGGAATAAAAATGGTGGTGCCACACAGCACTTAATCTAATGCTATGTTCCCCATTACAATCCCACAATGCCCATCCCGATCACATGGACACAGGTGAGCAATGCAGCACTGGGTCAACCGTAGCAATCCCAACCCCCTGAAGTTTGAACATTTGCTGATTAGTTTTGTTTGTTTGTTTATTTGTTTATTAATGCACTTCCATTGTAGCCCCAAAATGAAGGCAGATGCTAGCTACTGAAAATGAATAGGGTAAGGGATCATGCTCCATAGCATGCGATGATAAACCTGCAAGCAGCTGAACTGATGTTTTAAAATTTCTGCATTTATGATTGTGCAAAGACAAAATGAGAGGATTTTTTAAAAATGCAAACACTGGTTGTTGAAATGTAATGGAAGAAGTAATGCATCCAGTTCTGGGCACCACACTTCAAGAAGGATGCAGACAATCTGGAGTGTGTTCAGAGGACGGCAACGAGGATGATTAGGGGACTGGAAACAAAGCCCTATGAGGAGAGACTGAAAGAACTAGGCATGCTTAGCCTGGAGAAGAGAAAGCAGAGGGGAGATATGATAGCACTCTTCAAATACTTGAAAGGTTGTCACACAGAGGAGGGCCAGGATCTCTTCTCGATCAATTCAGAGTGCAGGACACGGAATAATGGGCTCAAGTTTCAGGAAGCCAGATTCCGGCTGGACATCAGGAAAAACTTCCTGACTGTTCGAGCAATACGACAATGGAACCAATTACCTAGGGAGGTGGTGGGCTCTCTCACACTAGAGGCATTCAAGAGGCAGCTGGACAGCCATCTGTCAGGGATGCTTTAAGGTAGATTCCTGCATTGAGCAGGGGGTTGGACTCGATGGCCTTATAGGCCCCTTCCAACTCTACTATTCTATGATTCTATGATTCTATGACTGTGATGTAGGACATGCAATGTCAAAAGTGCCAACAACCAATGTAGGTTGAAATCCTGAATCTAGTTCTCCCTTTTCTGAACAGACGAATTTTAAATTTTTAGCCTTTCTGGAAGGGATCCATGGGCACAGGGAAGGTAATGGTGCAATGGAAAATGCCGGGTCAAGTACGCAGATACAGGGCTTCACTGACTGCCTCATGCAGGCTACTCCTCTGCATAACACAATCACAAACATAACATAACACAATTTCTCAATCACCATGAAATTCTGACAGTGATACTACAACTGCTTTGAAAATCAGAAAAAGCAGCCCGAAAGGTGGGACAATAGGAAAAAGCCTGGAAGGCAGCTGTTTGGTGAGTGATATCAGCAGAATTGTCCAGAAAAAAATCTGTTAGCCAGTTCCAGTTAAAGGTTCTAGTGTTTGAAGTTACACAGAACACTTCTTCAGATTTGTTGATCTTCTAAAAGCCATTTGAGTTATCTGAGCCATTTTGGATCTTTCTTTGAGGCTAATACAGAAACCACTCCTCTAGCCCAAGGTCCATGGTTGGGCAATACCTAACCTTAAACCTCACCGTCCCTGCTGATTCAAAGTTGCACCTCATAGAATCAGACACTCTGCTTTATAAACAAACTTTGAAATATTAAAACAAAAGCTTTTCTACAGAGCTTTTAGGTGGTGGCCTATCTATCCTCAAGCCACAAGCACTGGATGTTGTTCTTAACTATTTCCTGGTTTCTCTTAGGACGCACAACCTAACCAAATAGTTCTTTCATATTGTTACAGCTACGATCGCTTCGCCCTCCATGTTCCTCAGCTGATCATCGGAAAAACAGCTGAGTAGTTGGAAAGAGGGACTTTGCAGCCCTCAGCTGAGCAGTAAAATTGTGGAAGATTGAACCTCACCTTCTTTGCGACCTTTCCCCTGCACACTAGAAAACAGCTGAGCAGCAGGGAAAAGGGGGCTATGGGGCAGATCACAGGAAATGGGAGGTTCAATTCTCATCAGCCCTAAGATCTCTTTCCTGCTCCACATGGATTCGCTGCTCAGCTGAGCAGCAGAAAACAGCTGATGTGGACTTGAGACTCACACAATGTTTGGGTTCTGTTTTGTTTTTAGGTTAAAAAGATTTCCTTTTTACTTAAAACAACAACCTTTTGCCAGTCTCAGGCATTCTTTGGTTTACTGTGTGTGTGATGCCTGCCTGGTTTTGTCCCTCCCTGGCAGTTCATTGGGCCTTGGAGATTAGGTGTTCCTTAACCATTTGTTTAACAATCTCAAGGTGCAATCCTGCCCCTTCACCTTGTACTTCATTTTTGCCAGGGTGGGGGATGGGTGGGTCATAGACATGCTTTTGGGTGAAGACTGAGCCAAAGTAGGAATTGAGCACTTTATTTTTTTCTTCGTCCTCTGTTATCAATTTGCCATCCTCATTGAGTAGTTGAATCACCATTTCTTTCTTCTGTCTTTTACTATGCACATACCTGAAGAAAGCTTTATTGTTGCTTTTAGCATTCCTCACTGGCCTCAGCTCATTCTCTGCTGTAGCCTTCCTGATGTCATTCCTGCACTTCTCTGCTACCTGTTTGTACTCTTCTTTTGTAGCCTGGCATTCATTCCACTTCCTAGATTTGCCCTTTTTTGTTTTCAGGTCATTTCTAAGCTTTTTGTGGAGCCACATTGGTTTGTTCTGTTGTCTTCTATCTTTTTTCCTTGTGGGGATTGTTTGTAATTGTGCCTTTAACATAGGCTGACCAGATAAAATCCAGGTCAGGGCTCCTGTAACTTTAACAGTTGTAGAGAAAAGGGAATTTCAGCCAGTGTCATTTGTATGCAATTAGTTCCTGGTGAAATTCCCTCTTCATCACAACTGTTAAAGTTGCAGGGGCCCTGCCTTCTTTTGTATATGGTTACTCTAGTATAGTGCCTGCACCTTTAACTGTTGTGATGAAGAGGGAATATCACCAGGAACTAATTGCATACAAATGACCCTGGCTGAAATTCCCTTTTCTCTACAGCTGTTAAAGTTACAGGAGCCCTGACCTGGATTTTATCTGGTCAGCCTACTTTAACATTTCCTTTTTTTAAAAAAATCCCACCCATCTTGGACTCCTTTTTTCATTAGGGTCACTTGCCATGGGACCTTACTTATCATAGTTCTGAGTTTATTAAAATCAGCTTTCCTAAAATCTAGTGTAAACAAATAGCTACACTGAGCTTTTGCTTCCTTTAAAATCAAGAACTCAAGTATGACATGGTCACCTTCCCCCAGGGTTCCCGTAACTGCTACTTTATCCACTAAGTCATCCCTATTAGTCAGTATCAAGTCAAGCATAGTAGATCCTCTAGTTCCTTCCTCCACTTTCTGTAGGAGAAAGTTATCAGACATACATGTCAGGAAGTTCTTGGAGGGGGCATTTTTGGCAGAATTTGTCTCCCAACAGATATCAGGATAATTGAAGCCCCCCATTACTACTACATCACACTTCCTTGAAATACTGGCAATTTGCTTATCAAAAGTTTCATCCTCATCTTCTCCTTGATTGGGTGGTTGGATTCTAACTATCATGTTCCTTGTATTCCTTGTCCCATTTATTTTAATCCAGATGCTCTCGATGGGGCTCCCAGACTCATCCTCCTGTATTTCTGTGCAGGGATAAGTATTTTTAACATATAGTGCAACTCTGCCTCCCTTTCTATTTCTTATCTTCTTTTTGAACAAGTTATATCCTTTGATTACAATATTCCAGTCATGGGAGTCATCCCACCAAGTTTCAGTTATACCTATCAAGTTGTATTGGCCTTCATGTATTAAGAGTTCAACTTCGTTTTGTTTTTTTCCCATACTCTGAGCATTAGAATATAGACATTGAAGAAGACCATGTGCTTTATAGTCTGGCTTCTTTTCTACATTATTGTGAAGACTATTTGGGGGCACTATTGGAGCTCTTCTCTCTGTTATGGTGCATAAGTCTTCATCCATTGTTGCCTTGAAGTTTACATCTCCCTCCTCCGTAGGATTCAGTTTAATGCCCTCCTGATGAAGTTCTTTGTGCTGTGGCCAAACACATTCTTCCCAGACCTTGTGAGGTGCATCCCGATCCTTGCCAGCAGTCCATCTTCCAAGTAGTGTAGCCCATGGTCCCAGAATCCAAATCTCTCACATCGGCACCACTTTCGTAGACAGTCATTCACCTGGAGTATTTTTCTTTCCCTTTCTATTCTTCTTCCAAGAACTGGGAGAATGGATGAGAAAACTATCTGGGCCCCAAAGTTCTTGAGTTTCTTTCCCAGAGCTTCAAAGTCTGACGTGATTTCTTTGTAGCTCCGCTTGGTAATATCATTCATTTCCACATGGATGAGAAGAAAGGGATACGTGTCAGTGGGCTTTATTTTGGCAACCCTTCATTTATTTACTTATTTATTTGAAATATTTTTATACCGACTTCATATAAAACATCTTTCCAAAAAAAGGGACAACCCCTTAAGTACCACAGGAGGGGTCTCTTCCCTACTGAGAGAAATTAGTCCACTCTTGTGGTTCTGAGCAAGGTAATTAAAAAAATTGAGGCCAAAGAAAAATGAGCAATGACCATATAATGCAATACTTGCAACTGGAATGAATTTGGCAAATGGAATGTAATTCTGAAACTTACTTATTTTTCATGTAGTGCATACTTTGCAAAATAGTGGTGGGTATGTTCATTTTGTTGTTGTTTTTAAAAGAATTTAGAGCAGCCTTTGAGAGGCACAGAGTGGGCAGAGAAGGGCAAAAATGGGAGTACTAGAGCTTCAAGCTGAGCACCTGTGGGTGTTGGGAAGATGGCAGTCCTGGAAATCTCCAGCGCTTTCATTTCTTTGATTCTGTTCTGAAGTTCCATCTCCTCCCTTTTTATTTAAGCTACATATGAATGAAACACCCAGACATACATCATCCTCTGTGTTGGTTAATCCTCCCCTGTGTGCCTTCAATTCTCTCTGAAAGCAGCCAGGGAAAAGGCATCTCGAAAGAAAGGCCGGGCCAGAGTGTGCACCGCTAGGTTGGGCTCCTGTGCTCACAGATCTGCTTATTTTGGCCTATCTCTCCCCAGTGATAAGGCTGCTAACAGCCTGTTATCAGGCAGTCTGTGAAAATGTGCTCCAGCCTGATTAGGCCTCAGTCTTTGCCAAGGTTATAAACAGCCGTTATCGTTTTCCTGAACAGAATAATCCGGACAGTATCAGCTCAGAAACATATGGGCCACACAGCAAAGATAGCCGCTGACGGACACTTCATTTTAATTGTAACGAGTGGGTAGCAGCAGCCGGCAGACAACAGACACAACTGCCCAGTTGGCAGCTGTTCGTTCGTTCTCTGTCTCTCTCTCCTTTGCCTTGGGATGCTAAAACACACATATTGGCTGTAACTAATACAACTCTAATACCAAGACAAATCCAATTCCGAGCAGAAAAAAAGCAGTTCCCCATTTCCAGATTCCACTTTATTAAAGCAGGCTGAGAAATCTATTACAACCACCCAAAAATCTCATCAAACAAATCAGGCACCCTTAGTTCTTCTCTCTCTCCTTTCTAATTCATCTCCATGCTGAAAATGCTCTGTCTAATTCTATACTGAGAAGGAACCAGGAAATCATATGAAGAACCCCAGGACTCTAAAAGGCAAAATGCCTTCATGCATCAGACCTTGCACTTGCCGCCTCCCCCCCCATTAATTCACATTTTCATAGCGCAGAAGCTAACAAAATGTATCACACTAAGATGCCTATAGAAGTGAAGGCCTCTGGTGACAAGAACAACTGACCCAAACCACATTCTACAAGGGAAGACACAAATACCCATATCTCAGGTCATGAGCCAAATTGGACTTGATGGAAATTTTCATTGTCCTCAAACAGAATGATCAGTGAAACAAAACCAATCCTGTTAGTCTCTCTACATCCAGCCTCTAGATATGGTAGTGTGTCTTAGGAGACCCTGCAGTGAGGTGGTCACATGATGCAGTGGTTTTGGGCCACCATTAAAGGGAGCAATCAGAATGGGAAAATGCTTTCTACCAGCTTCAGCTGATACGCCAGCTGCGCCCCTTCCTAGAATTGGAAGACCTAAAAACAGTAGTGCACGTGCTGGTAACTTCGAGGCTCGACTTCTGCAATGTGCTGTACATAGGGCTACCTCTGTGCCTAGTCCAGAAATTTCAACAAGTTCAAAATATGGCGGCCAGGTTGGTCACCGCTACACCTAGGGGTGACCATGTCACACCAGCTTTAAAATCACTCCGCTGGCTGCCAATTAGTTTCTGGGTGAAGTACAAAGTGTTGGTTATTACCTTTAAAGCCCTGCATGGTTTGGGTCCAGGTTACCTGCGGGATCGCCTTCTCCCATACAATCCGCCTCACACGCTCAGGTCCTCTGGGAAGAATTTATTACAGTCGGCCAAGATTAGGCTGACAACTGTTACCCAGAGGACCTTCTCTTCTGCTGCTCCCAAACTGTGGAATGACTTGCCGGGAGAGGTCCACCAACTTACCAGTCTTCAAGAATTTAAGACAGCTATAAAGACTGATCTCTTCCAGCAGGCCTACCCAGTTGAATTTTAAGACTTTGTTGATATTTTAATAATGTATTAATGTTATATGCTTTTAATCAGTTTATGTATTTTATTGTTGGTATTGATGTTGTTCCCTGCCTTGATCCAGAGGGAGAGGCAGGTAAGAAATAAATAAATATTATTATTATTTTTATGACAGGTCTCTCCCAAAGGAAACAATACAGCAGGAAATGTGCAGACATACTAATCCCTTCTGCATGGATGAAATGTATGTGAGATAAATAGGTACAGGGATTTTGTGCAAAGAGAGCCTTTATGGATAGAGTGAGGTGTGGGGTGTGTGAAGGTGAATAACATACCTTATAAATAACACTCAAGACAGACACAAACAACAGCAACAGTAACTAAAAAATAGGATGCAGGGGACCAGATTTTAGGAAAGAATGTTATTAAAGGATTGCTCCATATTGGAATAAGGAAAGTTCACGCAAACAGATTAACAATGAGTCTAGAACTCTTTAAGCGTTGCTTCTCCTACAAGAGTCAACTTGCAAAGAGCTGAAAAGGCTGGAACAACTTCTTATATATTCCTCCAACATCCCTCCCAAAAAGACCTTTGGGAGTCATTCCCTGATTGGAAGCTAGAGTTGTCAGCCACAAAACTACACCATTTAACAGATGCCAATAATTCTCAGAAGCAGCTACTGAGTGTGGGTAATTTATTTTTCAGGGTCCCAGTGAGAGTATCGGCCTGATGAATCCCACTGGGTTGCAAAGGCTATGAGAAACATTCAGAAATGGACCCTTTAGAGTATTTTGGTCCTAGTTTTGGACATTTTGAGATCTGTCACAGAAAAACAAGCCAAGGTAGTCACAATAGAAACAAGAACCGCATTTACATTGCAATTGTGTGAAGGAATGTAGATGCTCTGTCACATTCCCCAAATCCCAAATCTGCAACTTTCCACATGTTTGGATTGAACATCTGCAGGGGGTCAGGCTAACTAATGTCAAGGGAGAGCCACAAGCTGGGTTTGCCCACTCCACAGTTTTGTCCCCAAGTACCATGTTCTACTTTTCTGCACGGAAATTAACGGCAGCCACTCACTTACTTATACGAGAAAAAGCAAAGACGTGCACCAAAGATGCCACCTTTACAGGGCCAAACCAGCCACCTGCACCTTTTTGAGAGAGAGGTTTCACATCCCCAAAGTCTACAGTTCCAGCAGATTCAATGGGTCAGGATAATAGCTGCCCACCAAAATTCACCAACCATTGTCAATGAGATTAAAATCGATCACTATATGAACTCCTAAAATGCACTATATCTGGGGTTGGCAACATGGCCCCCCTGGGTGCCATAGCACCCACAGATGTTGCCCTAGTTGCCTCCTGAGGCCCCTCCCAGTCTTTACATTGTTAAAAAAACATCTTAAACTATTTCCTTGTTACATCATATGGCTAAAAAACAGAGCACCCGTTGCCTTGAACACCCTTTAGAAATGAAAGGGGAGCAGCGGAAGGCCAATAATGCTCTGCTCTCTTGCTTGCCCCGGCAGCTAGTTAGCTGAAAGTGGTTTTAGTTGCCACTGCCTGGTCAACCTGGATTGCTGGGTGGAAAGCAGAAAACAGTTTGCAGGGTCGGTGGGTCGGTAGGGTTGGTAGGGTGGGATGGAGGGAATGGCGACCAGGATGTTTTGCTTGGGGTGTGTGTCTTGTGTGCTTGCTATGCGGGGTGGGAATAATTTGTTTGTTAGGGAGGGAGTAGTTTCTCTGACCATCACCAATTTAGCTTCTTTAAATTGTTATTTTGTTGTGTTTTGTGTGTGCGGTGGGGGGAGGAGAATATATGATTAGATATTTGGGGCTCAAACTCTTGTACTCAGTTTCTTGGGCAAGTGACTTGCCCCTGAGTTTCATCAGCTTGCCTTCTCAGTTTTTGTTCCAGGAAATGGGTATTGTTGTGCTATATGGAGCAAAATATGTGGTATGGTATTTGGGGCTCAAAACCCAAATACCTTGTACTAGGTTTCTTGGGAAAGTTACTGGTCCGTTGCGATGAAACCCACAACAGTTTCTCAGATTTCCAAATGTGCCCATGGATCAAAGGCAGTTGGGGCTTTTTGCACTATATAAATAGTAAGTGCTTTATTAGTTATTTAATTATTTTATGCTGATACAAATTCTCAGAAAATATAACAGAAGTGCCTCCGTATTTGAACAGTAGATATAGGGGCAGTTCACACATAATGGTGGCTCTTGGTGACCCATGGTTTGGTTCTTAGGATAACTTTGGGTTGTTTAAACCACAAATACACCAAAGTGTCCAGATTTGGAAATCACACTAACAGCCTATGAATGGGGTATTCATAGGTTGTTGCTGCAAACCAGAAGCAGCTCACATGTCTTGTGCATCCCTGCAAATCATGGGTTAATTAAGCCGTTTTGCCACCGAATCCCGCCAAGTCATACTAAGAGTTGGTTTTAGAGGATGTTTGTGATCAGGGCATCCCAAAGTATTATAGCCCCAAGGCCTTGCTGCTCTTCAGACAACAAACATTTTACATGCAATTATTAAGAAAACTAGTTTTGTGAAGCTATGATTTTGAATGGTGAAGTGGCTAACCTTATGACCATGCTATTATTGGCAATGACCTAATACCTGAACAGAGGCAAGGCAAGAGCCCCTCAATCCAGGGGCCCTTTCCTAGCTTTTGTTCATTTCACCCTGATTAATCCAATGATTGTATAAAACGATGAGAGGCAGGTGGGACTTGGGGATTGTTGTCTGAACAACAACCGTAAATTGGATAAATAGCTACATCACACATAATCTCGGGCTGTGGGTCTCCTTTTCAGTCTGTCGCTGGTGGGGTATTTGCTCACTCACACAATCCATAAAGCCCCCCCCCCCAAATCCCACCACTACCCTACACCGGCAGCAACACACTGCTCAGATCTGCTAGTTATTTCTGTAGGAGCACCAGTTCAGCTGTAATGAAGGATGGTTCATTGAGGTTTAAACCTTCATTTGCATTCCCTCAGTGTCCCTTTTTATATCAAGCTTTTTTCCCCCTTCCCAAAAGGGGAGGCTTAGTTGAGAGGTTCTTAACCACATTTGCATTCCTGAGACAAGCACTTTGGCATTAATTCATCTCAGCACAAGGGTCTCCCCTTCCTCTATTTCCCCCTCTTCAAGAGACCTGAAATGAATTCAGCAAGAGCCTTTTGCTCTTTCAATGCTGCAGTGCTGTGCCACACAGGATTACAAGGGATTGGGAGGGGGGGTCCTTTTCTTTTACTCCCAGCTTTTAGCAGCTCTGCCTTGTTTTGCTATTAAAAATACAGCAAGATAATGTTCTTAGCTCCATTAGCTGCAGTAATGGTCCTGCCACTTCTGTCTCCAAATGCACCCAGCTCCTGCAGATACACCCAGCCCTAGTTGCTCACCAGCCTGCAGGGAGAGTGCAAGATTAAAACAAGAACCTAATATTCATACAGCGAGGAGAGTTAAGAACCTTGGGAAGGTTTAGGTCTGGGCTGTCTTTCCATAATCTGTATTCTGATCTCAGCATCAGCAGAGCTGTGATCTGAATAACCAAGGTCTCATCAAAAATCCAGGCTTTATTGACTTCCCTGCATTCAAAGCCATTTCGTGCTGCTCAAAGACCTAAAGAAAAGAAGACTTTCACAGGCACAAACATTGAAGGAATGTAGCTGCCTAAAATAGATTCTTACCTTCCTATCCTGCATTGAGATTCGAGGATTTTTTTTTCCTTTGTAAAGTCAACCAATCCTCATCTGAAGAACAGTGGATTCTACTCAGCTAAGCAAGGGAAGACTCTGGAACCTGCATCACAGTTCTGCTCTGTGTGCTTATCCAGCAGGACACCTGCGACAATAGCTCAATCACAATTTCCTGCAATAAAATATATGCCTGTAGGACAGTTGTGCTTCCAATGGCACAAAGCAATTAATTGAAAATGGATATAATATGGGAAAATTAGTGAAAGCCATGCAGTTTCCCTGAGTGAACCAGTGTCTGGAAAAGCCCTTGGTAACAGAGAATGAGGTCAGTCACAAACCACCTGGATGTTCTCCTTCACAAGCACCACTGAAGAATAAAAACATCCTAGTCTCTTGAAAATATGCAGTGCAAACATATACATATGTGTCCTTTCTTATCTTTGTCATTCTATATGCACCAATGTTTATATATATAAATAGTCAACAGCATGCCATTCAATGAGGTTGTGTATCATAACAAAAAATATACCCATTGCTCAAATACAATAAGCAGATGGTCATATCCATCAGTTGTAGGCAACTGTCTGCCACTTGGCCCAGTTGTCACTTGTGACCTTGGTGAGAGAAAAACCTCATGTTTGCCTTCTGCTTACCCTACTCACATGGCCTGTAACCTCTACTGCTCCCTTCCAGGAAAGGCAGTCTCCCAATCTGGGGCTTTCAGGTCTCTGGCAAAACTATTTGGCCCTCACCCCATTGATCCACCTTAGATTGGCTCATTAGCATAAGAAGTCATCACTGGGCACATCTTCAGAGCCATGGTGACAAATGGCGTCGTTACAGCCCGTTTTGACTACCGTAATGCTCTGAAATCTGTTCAGATGCTTCAGCTTCATTCTGCAGCCAGGCTGTTACAGGGAGCACATGACTGACTCCCTTATTACACCAGCTCCACTAGCTACTAGTTTGTTTCCAGGTAGAATACAAAGTGCTGATTATGACCTATAAAACCCTATACGGCTTGGGACCAGGCTACATTAAAGACTGTCTTGTCCCATATGAGCCTGGAGGGCCCTTCTTTCAAGACCGCCATCTTCAGAGGCACATTTGGTGGGGATGCAAAAGAGGGCCTTTTGGTGACCCCTCCCAGACTACGGAACTCCCTCCCAAGGGAGGCTGGTGTCCCTCCTTTTCTGTTGCCCTTCTGCCGGCAAGCAAAGGCTGATTTATTCAAGAAGGCCTTTGGCTGTTAAGTGGGCCTGTTAGGTTGGGAGCTGTTTTCAGTTTATAACTGATATATTTTTATTGTACTTTAATATAGGGTAGAAAGGCTGGGTAAAAGCCAAATAAATAAATAAATAAATAAGAGCAGGGATCAGTAATTTGGTGCTCTCTGAGTATTTTATACTGCAATTCCCATAATCCCCAAACATTGGCCATGCTGGCTGTGTCTGATTGAAATTATAGTCTGATTAAATCAGTGAGACCCTTACCCCCTCCGACTCCAAGCTGCAGAGGAAGGCCAGGGCTTGCCTTTTGACAACTGGTGGCAGAAATGCCACCCACTACCAAAGAAACAAGTCCCTGACATTTCCCCTGGCAAGCTTGAAGAGGGGAGGGGGGCAGGGCTGTTCCTCAGAGTCATGATGGCCTTTTGAAGCTCTCCAAAGTCCAACAATTGAGAGCTCTCAGAGGGAAGTTGGGGATTGTTCCTGACCTCATGTAAAGAGACAATACGAACGAGGATGGGCATCAACAGCCCCATCCTATGCACGTCTACTTGGAACTAAATTTGATGGGATGCACAAGATTGCAGGAATAAGATGCAGCCTTTAAGGACAACCAGGATTCTGGCAACCACAATTTTGGCATGGTTACCACAGCAACCAAAATTTATGGGCTCCTGCACAAAGGGGATGTATGATGTAGCCATAATCAAGCATCTCTAAGTCTAAGGTGAATTTAATTACATGCTTAACATTTGCACTGAAAACAATGTGAAATGAAAGTACTTAATTTTGCCTGGGTTGTACTCAGATATGTAATAAGACTGACTTTGGTTGCAATCCACAATCCAGTCTAGTTAAAATGCTTGGATTTATGCCCCATTTAAATAATTAGATTGTTGATGAGACGATTTCCTATTAATGTCTCGAAGTCTTTCATGGGATGTTTAGTTCCTGTACACAAATCAGTTAAAATATGGATTCAAGCTGAACATCGTCCCATTGACTGCTACTCAAGTACTCCAACTTGACTGGTCTTTGGGGTGGGTTACACTGGCTTGCAGCCCACTGGGTTTAAGAAACCTGGCTTAACTGGTTTGTGGCTCAGGCTGTGTCCCACACAAAAAGCCATAGCACTTCCATACTCACAATCTTTACACCTCTCTGCTGTGACAGCTTTGACTTCCAGTAATGTAATAATATTATTTTTGAGATCAGTTAAGGCATAAAATGTGCGCACCCTCAGTCTTTAATATTAATAAGTCTTGTAACTAGTGGTTTCTCGTAGCTCCGAATTCTTGAGCACAACTAGAAAGGGCACTTATCCTGAAAAATCTAATAAATTTACAGTTTTATATACTTCCTTCAATTGTAAAAGTCTTGTTCAATAAACTTTAAAATGCCACTATAGAGCAATAACACAGACGGTATAAAGCCAGCCCAGGGAAAGCTGTGCAACTAGAAATTGTTCCCCTTTCTGCTAGAGCAATAAAGTTTTATATGTTTGAACTGACTGTAAAAAGGTTTGAATGTTGGCAACTGGGGAATAATCTGTCTTCTTTATAGTTATTATCATATTTCCCACAAGACCCCTTGGTCTGTGTCAATCCTTCTTGTATATGACACCTTTGTACTGTCAGTAAAAGCTAGAAGACTTTACTTGTTTTTTTATTTTATTTTTATCCTATAGGTCTTGTGTCTGTATTCCCTCATATTACAGCTAGCAGGAATAAATTACTTGTGACAAGCTTCAATTGCACGTTTTACCAAATAACACTAAGTCTGAGCTGCCTTTTCTTGGGGAAAAATTAATAAATGATTTTATTTACTTGTCACTTGATCTAAATGTGATTCAGGGACATTATGATGCAGGAGACGCTCATGAAAAGGAATGTGCAAGAATGTCTCCAAAGGGCGTAAGTGGGACTGGTTAATAATGCTCTGGGGCAGGGGTCTTTCTACCACACCCTCCAGAATTGCAGCCCTCCCCTGAGCAGGAAGAAGCATAACTGTGAAAAATGCCACAGGAAACTCTAAAGTTGTGGCTAACCAGTCAACGGAGTTAAACTACATCTGGACTTGTGGATACGCATCAGAGCCCTTTCAGAAAAAAGACATTTGAAAAATATTTTTTCATGGTTTCGGATTCCTGCTGTGCAAACTACTAACTTGACCTTCTAAATTGGTTTCAAGGTTTTCGTCTGAGTCACAAGGACTAAAACACTGATTTTAGGAAGTGGAATAAAAATTACAATGGCTACTTCGTGTTAATCACAGATGCAATTTTATTTACAAAGCACTTTACAATGTTTGTTGTGGTGGCCCTCACAACAGCAGCTTTATGAGGATGATAGTTACTCTCATTTTCCAGATGGAAACTGAGGGTGAGAGATAGTGACCTGGACAGGGCCACCCAATCACTTCATGACTATGTGGATGTGGTGGTGGTGGTGGGGATATGAACCCAAGCTTCCTAAATACAAGCCCCACTCTTACACATTAGACCATACAACAACCGCCTCTGATGATTAGGTAGATTAATTTACTGAATTAATTGGTCTTGTGGTATGGTTTTGAAAACACCCATAGTGAGCCTGAAAATCTCAGCTTTCATTCTAGCCATTATGACTGCAGAGAAAAGGCTCAAAGATCAATCAGGTATGTGTGTGAGTGTGTGTGTGTGGGGGGGAGCTGATCACACAAGAATGGGAGAATGAGTTCAATGTGTCTCACTATCTAAGGGTCAAAAAATGATAAGATAAAATGGACCTAGGAAAATTTGGGCACAATCCAGCAGGAGGTTCTCATGTGGAAGTCTCAGTGAAATGAAAGAGAACTGTGCAAGGTGTTTACGCAGGAAAATGTCCCTCTGACTGGTGCCCTTAGCATTCAGAATGACTCAACAGTGACCCTATGTAAGATTTCAAATTATATGCACACATTTAAATCTGTCCAGAGTCTAATACAGAAATAGATGCAGTGGTAGAGTTAGCACCATCCAAAAGCCTCAGCATTGTAATGCAGGCCCTGGGGATGTCGCGTTGTTACCCACCCTGGAAGGACAGGAGTACCGGATGCAGCCCAGCACTAAAAGAGCAGAGCTCAGGTGTGTGAAGGCCACAGGAAAAGGGGGGAGGGTTTGTCGTGGGGAAAATGGAAATTTAGATAGAAACGGAGGGAAATCACACTGTTTTCTTCTTCAAAATGATGAGGGACATTATTTTAAATTAGTGTTTTAAAATAATTTTGTCACAGTCAATTCACATTGCTGAAAACTCCTAGATCCCCAATTTAAAAGCAGTGATGTCAGTGGTGACAGGATTGCTGTTGCATTTGTCTGGATGACTAAGCAGCAACTTTCCCACATTTCACAGATGAGGAAAGGGGCAGACTTGTAACGCCCCAATTCCCAAATCAAGGATCACTCAATACTCAACTCCTCATCCTGCCACCAATTCCACACACACAGAACGCACTGTAACACATTGCTGAAAAATTCCATTGCATCTAAAGTATTGGTTTACTTCGTAATATTTTGGCTCACACTGGTTTAAATTCAAGAAGATATTTGTTCTTGTGGCTAAATATATACCCGAACAATGTGTTAACAATAAGTTCAAAATTAGCCTCACCAATATGTATAAGGTCACGTTGTACACTGCATGGTGTTCAGGCGCATGCATTTACATGTACTGGAGATAAGATGTATTCATTAACTTAAGCTATGCTAGAATTTTCAAGTATTATTATTTACTGAACTGGAGCAGGACAGAAAATAAATATAGGTTCAGGATAGCTTTCCTTCACCTGGTGCCCTCCAGAGTTTTCTGAGGGATTCTGGGAGTTGTGAATGTTTACTTAAAAGTCCTCCTGTGAATGTTTATTCAAAAGTCTCACTGAATTCAGTGGTTTATGGTATCTTCATTCACCTTTTGGAAATGTTAAAAAAATAGAAAAAAATCGACTGACTTTAGGAATAAATAATTGCTCATCAATAGTCACAAATATTGCACAATCATTTTAAGTGTTCACAATGTACCTAGGTTGCATATTTTCATCACAAATGGTATTGTAGAGCCCAGCAGTAAAGGGGCAGAGCCCAGGATGAACACTCAATTAATCCAAGGTGTTCAACTACTGCATATGCTTACCAACTTCCTATTAACAAACAACATACATTCTAGCCAGCCAATACAACTCAATGTAATGCAATTTAGACTGTGTCAAAAACTATAAAGCAGATTTTAAAAGTACATGATTCAAACAGGTGAGCACAGGTACAAAACAATCAGTGAATCCATAGAGTGGTCTCAAAACTCATATCAAGCGAATCATGGAGAGATCACAAAAATCCATTCAGATCACTCAAGGAAGTCAACCAAGTCACATATATCAATTCAAGTGGGTCATAGGAAAACACAAAACCCAAGAGATGGCATCTTGCCTAAGACTCCCTAGTGAGACTATGGTTGATCTGAGATTTGAACTAGGAACTTCACAGCTCGCACAGTTAGCCACTGTGCTAGTCCAGCTCTAAGTTTGCATCCCAGCTCCATGATCATCATGATCTGCCAAATTTCATGGCCATCATGATCTTCAGATCTTTATTTGACTAAATCTCCTGTTAAACATTCCAAGTTTTGTAATGCATGCAAGCAAGTAAAATACAAATGCGCCCTGGCTGTGATTACAGAATTTGCATTTATTGGTGACAGAATTTAGACTTCTTTAGCAGGGACGTAGAGGGGTATTTGGATCACAGATTATGATTCAGCCCCCTGCCATCCCCACCACAACTATCCTTTACAATAGGCACGTCTTTGGAACTTACACATGGACACCTAGAAGGGATGAACACTATGACTGAAATACAAAGCACGTCAGAGGAAGCCTAGTCACACAATGACTGATTATGTGATTTTAAACAAGTAAATAGCAGCCACGGCGGGGGATCTGGACTAGAACCATGGCATGTGGGGAGGCAGCAGCTTATCTCTTCCAATCACACTCCCATGTAATCAAGAACACCCAGGCATTGGGTTCTCACCAGTGTGCAAGGCACAGTCTGGTGTAAGACTAAGTTGTCTCTCACTCCAGACACTGGGACCACCAGGGGTCAAGGAGCATGTTTAGCTCTAGCTTCACTGGTGTTCCTGAGTGCATCCTTCTACTTTCTTCCATACAGCTAAACAGCTGCCATTTACTCCCATGGGATATAATGCTGCACTTTCAGACAACATCGTGCTGAACAATTTGCCCACCTTCCCCTGGTACTAGATAGTCGGAAACACGAATCCAATAAGGGTAAAAAGGACACCTGAAAGACACGTTTCCCCCTTACCTCCCCCCTTATCTGGCTGCCTGAAATATACAGGATCCCCACACACATTCTCTCTCCCTCACTTACACACACACACACACACACACACACACACACACACTGCACATCCCAATGATGGCATTTTAGTAGTACTAATAGTAAAAATAAGGTATCGAACAAATGCACACAAAACTCCAATCCCACCAAATGTGCCAAGGGAATGAGGAGCAAAGCAAGGGTTAAGTCCATCCTGTAATAAGCATTTCTGTTCTGGTGCGTTGCAAGAGCCCATTACCTCCCGCCACATTACCTCATTCATTTCTTATATGTGGATGGTTTATTTTCCCATGAGCACCCTGGCGCTCAGACATGGCTAGTATAACGTCCCCTCCCTCTCCTCTATTTCTCTATCCATCACATTTAACACTCTGACAGTAACAGTCTATAATGTTTCTATTCTACAAAACCGCTCTGTCAACTCCGGGCTTCCAGAGCAGCAACTGAGGAAAATAAATAACATCAACACTGTGGACGACAGCATCACAGCTTGCTTTCTGCTGGGTGTGTGTGTGTGTGTGTGTGTGTGTGTGTGTGTGTATAAAACAAAGGGGGAAAATAAAAAAAGGAAAAAGGAAAAAAAAAGGCATATGCATGGCAGGAGGAGCAGGATCTTAGCCACATGACAGATGCAAAGGAATTTGGGAAGCACTTCCATGGCAGATAAAGGGATGCTGTGTCCCCTGTACCACACTTCTTCCTGCCATATGCTGCTCCTTTTCCCCCTCATAGTCAATATGGTGACCTGCAGGGAATTCAGTATTTCCTCTTATGCACTTTTCCAGGAATTAAGGAAGCCACCCCTCAGCCAAACAATAATTAAGACCTCTGTTAGAATTAGGCTTTGGTTTCATTTCCTTACGTGTCGGAGTCTCACACTTCCACCACCCCCACCCGTCTACCCGTCCTTTCCATTTTTCTTAAGAATATGAGCCTGCCCTGTATTTTTTTTTATCTTGTCTAAAAAGCTGTGTGTACGCGTGCATTTTGCTGGTTCAGTATTATATTGAAGATGATGATGATGATGTAGGAAATGGCCAACCAACAAAGAGTAAACAAGAAGACAGGGGGCTCCTAATGATACCAATCGAAAGACGTTGTTCAGCGATTCTGTATTTTCTTCCTTAACTGCTTTTTGTGGGGAGTGGGGGTGTGTGTGGGGGGGAGATAGAAGAAGTTATAGGGCGAGGGAAGGGGGGAAACAGGAGGGTTACAAGTTGAAGACAACATTGCCTGGATCCCCCATTAGGATGACTATATGGGTGGATTTCCCCAGATTTGTCCAGGTTTTTACTCTATCCTGGGTATTGGGGGGGGGGGGGATTTCTATAATTTTCTATAATGTCCATGAATGACATGCTTTCCCCTTTAAGGCCCTGATTGGAGCGGAGGAGGAGTAGCATGTCATTCCCACCCCGCCCACCCCACTGATCCAGTCAGGGCCTTTTCTATAACATCTATGAATGACACACCTTAAAGGGGAAAGCGTGTGATTCCTGGACATTATAGAAAATTATAGAAAATCCCCCGACACCCAGGATACAGCAAAAACTCAGACAAATCTGGGGAAATCCACAGAAGGGAAAGCGTGGTTTCCGGAGCCTTCGGAAAGCACATTATCCCCCCCCCGCGCTCCGATCGGGGCCTTTAAGGCTCCAAATGAAGCAGTGGGGGTGGAATGATGTGCTTTCCGGGGCCACTGGAAAGCACTTCATTCCCCCCACCACGCTAATGGCGGCCACCATTAGCATGCTGCGAGAGAATGCCGTGCTTTCCGGAGGCCCTGGAAAGCGCACTTTCCTGCCCACCCCTGCTCCAATCGGGGCCTTCAGCTGTTCCAAGTTGGAATCTGTCTTTGAAATTCTTTTGGTCAAAAGAGGCCACCTTAAAGTGAGTGACAGACTGTTCTGGGTGGTGAAAGTACCCCACTCCCCCCCCACCTCCGTTTTTTTTAAAATATGTCCATTTAAAATATTTTCTGATGTCCATTGGGTCTCCATTTATTCTTTTGCACAGAGGATGGTCCGCTTATGATCCGCTGTCAAACACAGTGGCTGACTGTGGTGCTGTGGATGGCATGATTAGGTCTTGACTGTAGTGGTATTGCCAGGGTAGACATGGTTATGGGACAAAGTTGGAACCTGGGTCTGCACAGGGTCTGATTCCTGGCTTTTGCTGGCCTACCTGGGATTGCAAAAAGAGTGGCGGGAAGGGAGCCTATGGAAAGTCTCCATGCTGCCAGTTTCAAGCACATTGAAAGTCTCCAGGCTGCCAGTTTTTTCCCCCCTGCCATTTGCTGCATTCCCATTTTACTTAAGCTGTTAAGTCCTCTGGGCAGGGGCTACATTGCTCCCATGTTCTGTGCAGCACGTAGCACTTTGCTGGCCCAGAAGAGGTGATGAGTAGTAGTCAAATCTTGGCATCAGGTATGGAAGTGACCTAGCAGATTAAATCCAGTCCGTTGCCCCCAAATAGGATACCCTATTGCTAAACCATCCCAGGCAGATGTCAGCCCATCGGTCTTGGAAAAAGTTATTGTACTCCGTTCTTTTTCATATGAAGACACTTTGTTGTCCAGGATATTCTAGAACGGGGTGAGCAGCATCCCTTAGAGGCGTTTTAAAAAAAGAAGAATGAAACCCACATTCCATTTTTTAAAAAAGGCTCTAGCCCTCATGGCTAAAGAACTGATTTTGAGAAGGAGTTCAAGATCAGAAACAAGTAGTCAGTGCAAAGAAGTCAAAATTCCTTGTTTTTGACTTAGCCATACAGCATGTTCTTTCTGCCTCCCCACCCTTCCTGGATAGGTTGGCTGAGGTTTTATATCTGAAGTCAATATTTGCAGAGATAAACCAGCATTGCGCTTTCTTTAAAAGTTTGGCATTTCACTTAAGAATAATGTGGGAACTTCTTTTTCTCCCAATAGCTTAAGGGCAAGCTGATGTTCCTATAAGTAATGTATTGTTGCAGAACAGGTTTGTCTTAATTGTGAGCTGTAGAATCAGACATGTGACCAAGGCCATGTTTAGGTGGGCACGCTCCCTTGGGGGCCAGCCATGTGAAGTGTCCTCCTTTTTGGTTTCCAAAATATGGTCACCTTACTAACACCATCCCATAAAATTCCAGGTATGGGGCAGAACAATTGCATGACAAAAGCTTCGTCTGGAAGTACTTTGAGGGAGCTCTAAAAGCTGATCTGTACTCCATCAGCATATCCATGCCTGTCTTACCCAAATGCTGTGAGAATAGGGCCCTTTAAGGCAGGCAGGAAATTAAGTTGTTGTGGAGGTGGGAGTGGGGGGATCCTTTTGTTTCATGGTCTTTTGCCTATAGGACGACATAGCCCAGGGCAATACCTAGTGGTACTCAAAGTTTCCTTCCTAGCATACTGTCTGTGTGGTGTCTGTGTTTCATGGGACCAAACACAATGTTTTGCTCAAGATAAAGTTCTAACATTCCAACTGTTTTCATCCCATGCATCGACAGGGCCTGTAACACCACCCAAACTCACCTTGACCTCTGTTTTTTTTCATTTTCAAAATGTGAATCGGGAGTTGAAAGAGGTTGAAAGAGAATCACCAACACGTAGAAAGATCAATTCAGCAAGATCACCTTTCCTCTCCCATTGCTATGAGTGTATGCATGGGCCTCTACAGAAAGGGAATGAAGGTGTCGTATTTTCACACATTTTGCACCAAGAGGCCTAGTAATTCATTCCACAATTCATGTTAGGAAAAGGAGGTGAAGAAATAAAATTTGTGAAAGTACACATTCATTGCTTTGATACACAGGCTACACACACACACACACACACACACACACACACACACAAATGAAAGCTGATCTTGCTGGGATTGGTATGTTACTGAGGGCCAAACTATGTATGATGTTAGGCACACAGTTTTAAAAGCACTGGCCACTTTTTCCTAGAAAAAAGCAGCTGCCCAGGGCACCAAGCTGATTTGGGACCATGGCATGCTGGGAGAGTGTTTTCACCCCCACTGCCACCCCCTCCCCACTGTGCTAGTGGCCCCTGAATATGCTATTTGCACAGTAAACAACAGGATAGCAGTGAGGTGGGTAGTGGGTGAGAGTACGTGGACATCTCGGCGTGAAAGAAGGAGACTGCACAAGTAGCTGCTTCCTTCTGGCCATGCTCACGCACAGTCCCTAGCCGATGTGGCCAAGATGTTAGCAGCTAAGGACAGTTATGGCCTTCCATTAATGCAAGATCAGCTGACACCACAGCAGCAAGCCCAAAGAATGGGTCGGGAGGCATGCAATCCTAAGGGTTATCTAATGCTAGCTTAATTCTAATTGAGTTGGTACCATATGTCACCCAGCAATAACATTGCAAGCAGTGTGCAACTGAATACATATTTAATTCACATAATGGGTACAACAGTAGAAGTAATCAAGGCAGTTTGCCATAAGCCATAAAGAAATGCAGCTTGTTTCCTATCAAGAAGCATTCAGTACTTTGGGGGAGGGCGGAGGACAGAATGTATCACCAGAAAGAGAGAAAGAATCACTTCACGGCAAGAGCTAAAAACACCCAGCAGAGATTAAAGCTGGGGCTCTGATCTGGCATGAATGGAAATCAATGGGAGAATATTGTTGACAAATCGTTAGCCCTCTCAATATAATTAACAGTAATGGATTTATTGGCAGGATCTTAATGATTTTCATGTTAAATAGAAGCCCAGGATTTTCCTTGTCTGGCTAGTCCATAGGGAGATCCTGAAGTAGCCTTCCCCACCCCCTCACTTGCCCCTTTCCTTACATAACCAACCAGCTCCACTTGGCAGTGCTGGGCTTGGAGTGGCAGCTGACATAAAGCCAGTGGCCCCTCCCTTTCATTTCCTTCTGCAATGAGATGATTAATATGATTGTGGAATGCTCATCAATATCTTTGGACAGATCAACTGGCATTTCCATTAAAGTCCTATTAATGCGTGAGAGACACAGCTGTGGACAGGTTCGCATTAAAAAAAAATCCCAAAATGAAGCCATGGGACAGCACCCCGGCCTGGAACAAATGCAACTCTGTCCTTCCTCTCATTAAGGCTTCTTCCACCAACATGTTTTGATGTATATTTCATGAGGATAAACAAACATTCATTTCACTTTAGTGAGGTGGTTTGCCATAACATATCATCAGCCCAGCCAGCAATGAGGGGACATTAATTTCAATTCTGGTGTTTAAACACTTTGGCGAGGCCAATCACTCATTCCTGGCTTCGTCCTCCAAAGCCCCCAGGAGAAACCAGGGCTGCCCCCTCTTCCTGCCAGGATCAGCCTGTTCTAACCTGGAAGGAGGGGATTTGCCATTCAAACTCGGAAGAAGACAAGAGACAGACATCTCTGGGGCAGGGAGAGGAGGTTTAAAGATGAAAAAGAAGAGCCAGGTGTTTCATTTCCTTTTGGCATATTCTAATTTGAACAGAATATTGAAATGGACAGAGGTGTTCTGAACAAGCCTATGCCAAAGGCCAGAACAGAAAGGTAGGCAGACAAAAAAGAGATTTGAGTCTTGCAAGCCAAAGCAGGCTTACAAGACTCTTACACAGGGGTTTAGGGACTCGGTTCCACATAAATCAATGGGACTGGCTTCCAAATATTGGATGTGTCGGGTGCGCACCCTACTGGGTGTGCATGCAAAAGCACACTGGAACATGACTGACCTACACAGATGTTTTATCCCAAAGCATGCACAACCACACTGTCCTAGATAAGGCCAGCCTCATTTGTTTAGCACTCAAGCCCTTAAAGGAAGCCAGAATGAAATCAGGAGCAAAGCGTGCACTCACTCACATTTAATTTCTTGTGTCTTGAAGGTTCTATTTGATAACAAGACTCTGGGGCTTAAGTCTATCAATTCAAGTCTAAGTATCTGAGACCTTGTGCTTAAACCACAAGAACTCTGCCATCCCATATATCAGGCTCTCTGGAATGGAAAATGTACTGGCATCCTTAGATTATGATGCAATTGTATTCTGGCAAGGTTTTACTGATGCTAAGAAGGATCTGGTAGTGGGTCATGATGAGTTGAATATGCATCCACAAAACAATCAAACACTACATTGAATTGCTTGCACAAAAGCATCAGAAGCAAAACTAGGGGAAATAGGAACAATCCTCTATCCAGCATTGACACAGCAGAATGGCAGGCTAGTGATGGAGCTGAAGTTTGGAAGGCTCATAACAACAAACTTGAGTCCACCTCTCCCTTGAGCTTTTTCCAAGGTCAGCCATGAAACTTCTTGACCTAACTCCATGACGTTTCAAGGTCCAGCTCGTAAAAAGGTCCTCCCAACACCATCCCTTCTCACCATCACAGCAATCCCCTTCCCTTTCCCCCAAAGCTCCCTGGGTGCAGGGAGGCTCTCGGCGAGGCCTCCACTCTTCCTGCCTGCTACGTAGAATGCTCAGTGGTGGAATCTCAGGTATGGGAGTCCTGGGTCATAGAATTTCCAGGGGGCCTGATACCCATACTAAATATTGGGTACCCTGAAAAATTATATTTCCCAGGGCTCCTGGAACCGGAAGCAATACTTTTCAGTGCTCAGAGACTACTGAGAGAAGGGGCTCTTCGAGGGAGTGATCCAAGTCACAACACACTCCCAATTATGTAATTGGAAGTGCAATGAGATCTGAATGCGGTTGAACAGAACAAAAAATAGCTATTTTCTATTCCTACTCAAGCTGAGGAGAGGTTGCCCATCTCTAATCTTGGCTCCTGGCTGGTAAAGGCAGCATTGCATCCACCAAGCCCTTTGAGTAGAATCACACAGTCATTTTAAGGTCTTTCGAAAGGTCTGCATCAAGGCAGGTACCACAACCAGAGTTTCCCAGGAAACAGTACCCATAACAAGATGCACATGGCCCATTGTGTCAACTAGTAATTTGTTTGCTTTTAAATGAATTACAGAATGTCACCAGCCCTACCAAAAATCTTCTCTCAAAACACCTCAGATGTTTTGAGCAAATAAGAAGCTTCAAGTTTGCCTTGAAGCAGTTTTAATTTGGTGTGTGAACCTAAATATGAAGTTGGGAATTAACCGAATTGTCTGGGAAATTTACTAGTTTTGTCAAAACTCTTGGAATCTATGGCTATTTCACTCAAACAGGCATCTCAAAATTCTTCCTCGAAATTCCACTTTAGGCAAAATTTGAAGGCAGATCTAAAATGGACCACAAAGGAGAGACCTGGTACAAGAACTTTTGCTACCCTAAATGGCTGTCTTGCAAAACCAAAGAAGTGAGTGACAGGATCTGATGCACTGTGGCGGAAGATGCTGGGGTGCAAGTAACTCCCAGATGTCTGCTTGTTCCCCAATATCCTCCACGAATTTTGCATGAGACCCTGGTGCTCGTTCTGATTGCATGCTGCTTCATTGCACTGAATGGAGGTTGGTTCAGACTTGAGGCACAAAAAGTCATGCTGGGACCTGGTTTCCTCCAACAGTCATACAAGCCACAACTCCACACTGCAAGTAAAGGTAATTTCATATTATATTCAACACTATTGGTCATAGTGTAGCAACCCCATCCATTCTGACCCACCTCTCCTGCATCTGTAGGCGGTTCAAAATTATCTATACTTCTCATGAAGAAATGAATCCGCCCTCTGGTGAGCATGATGAGCCTCATCCTCTCAGTTACACTATGCTTGACAGCATGGCGCAACAAGGGCTCATGCCTCACCGATCTAGACGGAGAGGCGGGTAAGAAATAAATCGTTATTATTATTATTATTATTATTATTATTATTATTATTATTCAGAAGCCCAATGTGACACAAGACCTCAGGAGGCCCATAGTGACCACCAGTTTTGACTGACTATTAGACAAGAACGTTGAGCCTATGCCTGCAGATATAAGCAAGGTTCCTAGAGAGACTTCCGTGCATGCATGCTGTTTCCAGGGCATGAGAATCCCAATTATGCCCGGTGGCCCTAGATATGCCATGGATATACAAAAGCCTCTGGGGCTTGAGAACTCGTGGCTGCTTTTAGCCAATGAACAAAGCTATCACTGATGCCTCCAGAAGTAACATAGACAGGCGAGCAAGAAAAATATCCTGTCAGAAAGTGGCATTCTGAAGGCCACTGCAGAGTTGCCACCTCCTATCATTCCAGTCCAGATTACATTCCTCGCCATCAAGAGGATGTCCAGCCAGGATATTGATCTTATTACTCTGGATTTAATCCAGAGCAAATGGTAAGGTTGAGGGTCTTCCCATCACTATTTTCATGCCCCATTCGGACTTGGTGATCTACAAATTCTTTACCCTCCTTTCTCTTTATTCCCTTCTTCAACCCCGACTATGCAAAAAATCAAATTCTTAAAAAAGAACAAAGCTAAACGTTGAAAGCAGATAAAATTATGCAAAGTAAAGAGATGTGAGTTTACATCCTTATGATTTATCTTGAGTGCCAAATACAGGTTTCCTTAATGCAGAGCACCTGTTTATATTTCACAATGTACATCAAGGAAGAATGTAAAGAAGAAGAGATGAATTTTCATATTTACCTGTCAACCAAACAACGTCATCTGAGGTGTATGTGGAGAGGAAGTGTGTGTGTGTGTGTGTGTGTGAGAGAGAGAGAGAGAGAGAGAGAGAGAGAGGGAGGGGAGAGAGATTTCCTTCCTCTTCATGTGCCTGCAAATATCTAGCTATTGTTTTAAGGGTAAATTGGAAAACCTGAAAAGAAGGCACCATGGCTGAGCCAGTACTGATGGAAAGAGGGAAAAAAATAAAATCTATAGCACACACACCGACTGAACATGTCTAAAGTTATAGGATATATCAAAAGGTAGTGGTAGCAGGCAGGCAAAAATCTGGTGCAAAGCATTAATACTCTAGGAATCTCCAGAAGGGAGCCTGACTGCAGACACTTAAGCTCTCAGCTCAGCCATTAAAGCTGGAGCCTAAATTATTGATCCCATGCCTTGATCAGCATAACAGTCACGTCCCCAGAATCGAGATCTAAGTACACTGCGGTCCCTGTGCTGCAGCCACTGAAATAATTAGGAGAATTTCTCATTAAAGGAGAGTGAAAGGTTCAGAGATGGAGACAGAGTAAGGGGTCTGGGCGGGTGTTTAATGTGTTCCAACAGGGTCGAGGGACTGCTCAGATCAAATCCCTGCACAGGGCTTTGGGGGGGGGGGGGGGAGAGTGGAGATGTCAGTTTATCAAAACGAAAAGTACAAACAGCATTCTCCCCTCCAGTGTGCGTGTGTGCGTGTCTACACACACATAACACACACACATCTAGACAGAAAGTGATTGAATTCACACCTAAATATAGCCACATAGAGCAGGAAAGAGACAAAGAGGGGGGAGGGGAAGGGACTAAAACTAAATAAAAAGAAAATTAATAATGGAAAATCCATCATGTACTCCTCTGAGTCTAATTTATTCATCCTTTAGAACTGCGAGGGACTGGGAGGTGGGGTGGAAGAAAACATAAAGCATATGGGCTGAGATCCCCACACAACTGGGAATTCAGACCTCTCAAACCTTAGTAGAATGTAGAAAGGCAGAAATGTAAGGAGATGAGATACGATAGACAGATAGACAGTCAGACAGATAATATTGCTTGCCGGG
Organism: Anniella stebbinsi; assembly: GCA_029215795.1. Taxonomy (NCBI): domain Eukaryota; kingdom Metazoa; phylum Chordata; class Lepidosauria; order Squamata; family Anniellidae; genus Anniella; species Anniella stebbinsi. The sequence goes on along the minus strand of JARDYH010000004.1, from coordinate 125,324,823 downwards.
GCCTCCCTACTGGTATGAGGTATGGTTCATTGCACCCGTGCCCCTCTTGCCGGAAATCACGCAGGCCTGGAATCCAAGAATCCAGCAATACACAAAACTGTGCTACACACACACACACACACTCACTCACACACACACCACTGGAGGTGTGTGAGAGGGAAGGAGGGAAGGAGGGAAGGAAGGGCAAATGATGAAGAGCAAAGGGAATAAGACAAGGATAAATGTGAAATACATCCCCACCCCTCATCTACCTCCCTGACCTCAAAGTTTCCCCATATATTTAATGTCAACACACTGTAATTTAAAAGAAAAATTCAGGCTCACACAGCTAATTGGAATGGTTAGGGAAACCATTAACACAAAGCACCAAGAACATCTGAAATTGATTATTTTGTACTTCAGGGCACAATCCTATACTGAACATCAACCAGCCGACAGGTTTTAGGATTAGGCAGCAGTCCTGCTTCACTGATGGGATGCCAGGTATGCCAACACCATGAGATAATCCGGCAGAACACCCCAGATATGTCACTGCCATAACAGATACACCAATAAAACGCCAGCTGCTGAACCAGGCTAGGGCTGGGGTAGAATTTGGGGGGGGGGGAGATTTAATCCTTTCCTCCCTGAGTGTATTGGACCAGATCTGAATCAGAACCATGCACAATTACACCAGAGTAAAAAAATAAAGATCGGCCTCAGTTACACCATTGTGCTTAGCAGAACATGTAGTTTCGCCCTGAGGGAACTTCTGCGGAGCTTGAGTCCTAGGTGTTCGGGGGTAAATGGACAAATAGGATGACCCTATGGAAAGGAGGACAGGGCTCCTGTATCTTTAATAGTTGTATAGAAAAGGGAATTTTAGCAGATGTCATTTGTATGCATGCAGCACCTGGCGAAATTCCCTCTTCATCACACAGTTAAAGCCGCAGGAGCCCTGCCCTCTTGACTAGATACAAAAGAAGAGGGAATTTCAACTCTTTTGGTATTTGCATTAGATCAGCTAGCTAGCTTAGTGCTAGGGAAGCCATAAAAGCAGAGATGGTCTAACATCTCAGCTTTGCCCTGCCTTCCCCCATCACAATTCTTTGAAATCCTAATCCTCAGCAATAGGACCATTTGGCCCTTCCCACCAAGCTCAGCAACTTGGGAGAATGTCCATTCCCTGTGTCCATTCATCAAGGTATCCAAGATCAACTTTTAATACAAAAGCTAGGATTCCAAAATGACCGAAATCCTTCTGGGCTGTTAGAATTTTTCAGCTGTTATCCAGAATACCTGTCAGGAGTAGGTTTTGGCACTGCCATGAGGCCTCATCCCTTTTAACCAGGATTTAATTAGAATTAGTTTGGAATGTCAGAATCTGTGCAAACTTATCTCTATCAAGTGTTCTCAGAGAAAAGCAGATGGGAGTTGCTTCTCCCAACCCAGTGTGACCTGAGAGGCTAGGAAGCTGTCTGGAGAACCTTATAAGAGTTTTGGAAGAGGTGGGGGCTTTGCAGAAGGAGTCAGTCAGACTGAAGTGTTATCTTGGTGAGCTGAGCAGTGCTGCCCTGTTTGGACAGGGGCATTGCTGAAAGGCCAAAGCCCCTGTCTGTCAAGTGGTCTGGAAGAGGTGTACGCCTCCCTTTTTAAGCTGGTGCAAAGGCGAAGAGCTTTGCTAGGAAAATCTTGTCTCAAGACCCAAGACCCCTCTCTGTTTGGACCCATCACCGTCTGAGACTTTGAAATCACCTTGCACATGGATTGGATTTTGGATTACTAAAAACTTGCCACGAAAAGTACTGTGAGGCTTTTCATAAACTTAAACTTGTGTTTGATGCGGATTGTGTTTCTTGGAGCCTATAGCTCTGACCATCAGCTATATGAATTTCTGAAGTGTGTAACCATTAAGCTTTTGCCGTGGGATTTCCTACAATAAAGAAGTCTCACTGGTTTGGGTATCCCGTGTTAGTTTGCCAGAACGTGTGTTTGCCTGAGGGACCGGGAGACCTGGCAATATCCCATTCTGGATTACAATATAGCATTTCTTTTTTAAAAAATGTGTTTAGCTAACTCTGCTTACAGCTCCAGCTATCTTCAACTTCTGTACTGTTCTTGGCAAGGCCTTAGTACACATGTCTTCATTGCCCCTTCCTCTGGAAGTACGTCTGGTTGAATAACATGGGATTTGTACATGTGCATATTAATTTTTAATTGGCATGCCTGGATCCTTGTTCTTGATGTCCTGTTTTTCTGGAGTTTCATTGTATTACTTCACAAATGTGTAGATTTGAAAAATTACTTTGTCAAATATATAGAGACATATGTAAAAAGATGAGCAGAAATTAATAAAAATTATCTTGTTTCCAGACCAATCTGCTCACATCAGATTGGCCTGGAAACAAGATAAACTTAAAAACACAAAACAAGAAGCAAACAAACAGAAATAGTTTGTCTTATTTTCCCCCGAGCTTATCAAAATCGTCCCTCCCCCCCCCCCAAAGACTCAGTCACCTACTTTAAAGGCAGAAACCCTGGGAAAATGACAACACTCACTCTGTTGGTGTGCTAGCAGCATGCTGAAAGGACAGGAGAGAAGCTCAGCCTTCTTCCCCCCTTTCATCTCGTGGCTGCAGTATTTCCAATGCTGCTGGCCGAATCCATCAAGGTTTTAAAGGGATGGGGATGGGGGGAGATTGTTTTGGGGAATGGGAGGAAAGAGGAGTGGGGGTTGAAGGTGGTGAGAGCAAACTAGAAATTCCTCCCTGGATTGGCAGAGAGCTTTACTAGCCCCGAAAGCTCAGCTCCAGGCATGAGCCCAACAAGTTGGAATTGCATCTCTAGTGAAGACTGAAATAATCTAAAACGTGAGTGCACAGCAGGCTCTCCATCCATGATGTTTACTTGCCTCCTTCCTGTCTTTTTAACTGAAAATGACAGACATGCAAACCAGCAACATTTGCTGGAGGGGAGAGAGGCAGAGTGATCCTTGGTGTGAGAATACGAGTGTTGCAAACTGTTGCAAAATCCCCATTTTCATTCATTAAATGTTAGAAGTTATGCTTTCTTAAAGGGCAAAACTGCTGTAGAGACTGTAGGGGTGGTTTCATTCCCCCACTTTATTAATATATAAAAATAATTACATTAACAAACATAAGAGAAAAGAAAGAAGGGGTGGTTCCCTGGACAATCAAGGGGATTTCTCCATGAGGCATTTATCATGCACTTGTCATTCCTGACTCACAGTTGTTTGCAGGTACTTTAGATGACATTGCCCCCCCCCCCCAGCTTCTCTTCTGTGTCTAACTAGCACTTTTGACGGCTTTTTTTAGTGCAGGGAAAATATGCCATTTAATTGTGGAAGCAAAAGAAAGCGCTATTTCCTCTTCTATTCTGCTCTATTCTGCTATACCACAGTGCCTCCTAGAAGTTAATTAATGGAAAAGCACTACATGATCCTTATGCAGCGCTCGGATCTCAATTCCGCGATGAAGCCAAAAGCAGATACAATGGATAACAGCTAATTAATAGCCTCGTGCAGAAAAACTCAATGTCATGTACAGCTGGCTTCTGCTGTAAACTTACAGGTTCATTTTTTCCCATAGCTCAATTACTGGGAAGAAAGTAGTTATATTTGTACTGAATGTATTTTCAGAGTAGCTCCACAGCTGTAAAAACGTTATGCCTCCTCACTCGGAATCATTTTATGCCGATAAAATGAGCAAGAAATGTGTCTCTAATGCGCTTGGTATAGAGCCTAGAGCACTGTTAGAACCAAAGCAATGTTGAAAGGTAATAGCAGAATGTTGACAGTGACAAGCTGGGACTCCTTTACGGATGTGCAAGATTTCTCATACCTGTTCAAGAATTCAAGTCCTGAGTTCAAGTCCTCAGTATGAAACCATGTGATTCTCACACATGTTTGTATGAGACTTTGATCCTACCTACCGTTTCATCAGCTGGCTTGTTTACTCCAATGTCTTTCTCATTTTATCTCCCCCTCTCACTTTGAACATTCCACTCACAGTGCTGTTCAAGGGCTAGTAGTAGGGTGACCAGATAAAATCCAGGCCAGGGCTCCTGTAACTTTAACAGTTGTAGAGAAAAGGGAATTTCAGCCAGTGTCATTTGTATGCAATTAGTTCCTGGAGAAATTCCCTCTTCATCACAACAGTTAAAGTTGCAGGGGCCCTGCCTTCTTTTGTATATGGTCACTCTAGTATAGTGCATGCACCTTTAACTGTTGTGATGATGAGGGGATTGCACCAGGAACTAATTGCATACAAATGACACTGGCTGAAATTCCCTTTTCTCTACAACTGTTAAAGTTACATGAGCCCTGACCTGGATTTTATCTGGTCACCCTAGCTAGGAGGGAAGTTTTCTAGGTCCCCTAGAGCACAGGCCTTGAGACACAGGGACAGAATTTGGAGCTAAGGGGTGGTGCCCCATTGATCAGGAGGTGGAACCTCATTGGAGGGCACAAAAGCCAGTGGAAAACGGCAATGTGAGGTGTGAGTTAGCCCACTCACAATACCTAAGAGTGCTAGGCAATTGAGACAAGCAAGTAAAACATTCCCATGGTGAGTAGTAAACTGTCCCTTTTCTTATTGCTTAAAATTCCTAAATCCTTAAAGCACCGCACAATCTTGCAAGGTTGTTGTAAGGATTGCTGAGAGGGTCCAATATTATACTCCGAGGGGCAGAGCAGCTGCTGAGGCTATCTAAACAAGTTCATAGCTGAGGTAACTTCTCTGCATTTAATATATAAAGCTACCCTTGAATATAATTTTGATATTCAAGGCTACTCTTGAATATAATTTGGAAACTACAGCTGGCCCAGAATGGACTTGCCCTGCTATTGGCTGGGGTTAGTTGCATGGAACACATTACATCAGAGTATTGAACAAGTCCTCCAGGCTCCCAGCAGGTACTACTACTCATGTAGGCCATGAGCAGACCCTTGCTCAACCCACACCTCCAGTGCCCTCCACTGCTTCTACAACTGTCTCCTCCCCCTTCACCTGCCCCTTCTCAGGCTGAATTCGGACAACACGATAGTCAATGGTGGGGTAATAATCAACTTTACAGTTGTTCATCTAGGGGGTACTCCCCGCACAACATGGTAATAAATAATCAACCGTGGTGTGGATTAGGATCAGCGCTGAGTTAACTATGGCAGCATTCGGACGACACGATAGTCAATACCACTGACGATTGTTCCCTTCCCCCAGTTGCTTATTGTGTCATCCGAATTCAGCCTCAGAGTCCACCCAACTTACCCAGGGAAGGAGAAGGGGGTGAAACAAGGGTTCCTACTTCTCAGTGGAGCTTTCTTTCTGTTCAAGATGCCTAGTGGAACAACACATCCAAGAATCCCTGTTAGGAAAGTGATGTTATCCACCTCTGTTTGCAGGAAGAGGGTCTTCATTAGCAGAAATTAACATGACAGCAGCAATATTCTGCCAGGAACGCTGAGACATGTAGTTCCAGTGCAGTCAGCAGTGGGAAAGGAAGCTCCTCCAAAGAGCAGGATCCACTTCTGTATCCCTTATCTCCTGCCCCAAATAACCCGGGGAAGGGGGTGGTCATGTGTTTTGCTTGGGCTCACTTAGGGAACACACAGGATCAGTTCCATTTGGGAATAAACATAGGGATGTTTGTGTATCCCTATGGGAAAGTCCCGGCCAGCTCTGGAGACCTGGGGGAAAGGAGAACTGGTTGGGGAAGGTTTTCTCCGCTTCAACAGACATGTACAGAGGTTGTACAGTTCCATCCCTCACAAGGATCCAAATCTTTACCAGGCTTGCCCAGAGTTCCCTGGCGCCTTAATAAAGGCCCCCACACTTTGAAAGTATTTGGAAGCATTTGTCAGAACTGTCGTTAGTGTCTTAGACTTGTGTGTGTGTGTGTGGGGGGGGAAACAAAGAATAAAAAAATTATCTTTAAAAATATAACGTACAGCCATTATTATGACTTAATTCAGAAGTCCCCAAAATGATCTATTTGAGGTCATTCTCTAACATTGCTTACCCAATGTTAAAATCAACCATGACTTCAAATTCTACTACCACAGGAACTAAGATTCATTACTATTTGTAGCAGGACCTTATCTATGGTGGCACTTTCCCTATGGGACATCTTCTCTGGCTCACTTCAGCAAAGCCTTTAGGGAACTAGTTAAGCCATGCCTTTTCCATCAGGCCTTTGGGGGTTCCTGAGTTAGCTGCCATTCCTTATCCCAGTGGACTGGGGAGGGGGGGGTGACAGGAGGGGGTTGCTTCTATTTTCAGAATTATGTTTTAGGGTCGTTCTCATTTATTGTTCATACTTACTGTTTTATGGAAATTATGTTTTACTTTGTAAGCTGTCTTGAGAGCTCACAGAATAGGGTGACCAGATTTTAAAAATCAAAATCCCAGTCCCCCCCACCTCCCCCACCCAAAACACCAAGCCACCCCCCCAAAAAAAACCAGCCTGGACCTACCGCCGGGTTCCTCCGCCGCCCGCGCGGCCGCACCGGGTCCTCCGTCGCCCGCGCGGCCGCACCGGGTCCTCCGTCGCCCGCGCGGCCGCACCGGGTCCTCTTCGCCGGCCGCGCGGCCGCGCGGGGTCCTCCTTCGCCGCCCGCGTGCCCGCGCGGGGTCTTCTGTCGCCGCCCGCGCGGAAGAGGTGGGAGAGGGCCGGATCCGGAAGTGACACTTCCGGATCCGGCCCTCTCCCGCCTCTTCCGCGTGGCCTCTGGCCTTACAAGCCTGGCAGCAGTGGCAAAGGAGCCCGGGAAGCGGCCGCCCCAGCAGGTAAGTGCCCCCCTTCGTGCTTACCTGCTGGGGCGGCCGCTTCCCGGGCTCCTCCGCCGCCGGGTCTACTGCCGCTCCTTGCTTGCTGCCACCGCCACGTGACCCCCCGCCACCCTGGTTTGCCCCACCGCCCCCCGGTTGGGCCAGTTTGCCCCTGGATTCCCGGTTAGGACCAGGAAATCCCAAGCCACCTGGTCAGCCTATCACAGAACTGAAATGGCAAAATAGACATTTCAAATAAAACACAATAAAAGTATACATTCATTTGGCATTTTGCGTACCTTTCATTTCACTAACTGATCTCTGTAACTGTGTATGTCTGTTTATTGTCTACTCAAAGATGACTGAGGCTGCATAACCAACTGAGCAATGAGGGAAAGAGAACGGAAGAGAGGGTTATGGGTATAAAAACTGGCAGTCCACGATTTAAAATATGGAATATAAATGCATACCCAACTATAAAGCTAAACATTGTGTTTCCTATTATGTGTAACAAATTTGGGTCATTGCTTCATTCTGAGCAGTGATCCTATTAATATGGGGAAAACTTCCACTCAGCATGGTGGGCTAAAACACTATCTTGCTTGATATCAGCTTTAACATCTCTGTTGGTGTTCACTGAATATGATTATTGCAATTATCACTTGATAATGTAAATGTGAGAAGCTGCTAGCATTAGCCAATGCGTGATTTGTCAATATGGAGTTTTATTATTTATTTTGTATATAAATAATGATCTCTGAGAAGTTCACAATACAGTAAACTATCAAGTACAAAAAAAACTTAATAAATCAACATTTATATCCACATGACCTGAGAATGAAAAAATGAATTCAACCAGATTAAAATTTCCACCAACTTCAAATAAAAGTTTAAAAAGTTGTCTTAATTAGGGATGTACACGCCCAAAAATATCGTATTGTATCGTTATCGGAATTTCGGACCAAACAAATTATTGTCTCCGATAATGTCGTAGGTGAACCATATCGTATCGTATCGCATTTCAGAAATACGATATTATATCGTTTCTCCATTTTGCCCTAGAGAGTTGATTTTTGATCAGAAAGGCCTACAACTTCTTAATTTTCCAAGTTACAGATTTGAAACTTGGTCACAGTGCAGACTGAGTGTTGCTAGTCTTGTGTGCCAAATTTTAGAACAATCGGTGCAAGCGTTACTCGGAAGTAAGCTTTAAAATACACTGTTTCAGGTGGCTGAAACATGGCCCTTTTTCAAGAGACGTCGTCCAGTACTCATGGGCATCTCACAGATGGCCTTGAGGGGACTCATCTGTGCCCAATTTCAGACGCACAGCTGCAGGTGTTACTCGAAAGTAAGCTCTCAACAACATGCACTGTTTCCGGTAATGCACTCCATGCTGCTGCTGCTGCTGAGACTTATAGGTATATTTTTATGAATACAATGAACTTTCAAAACCTGTGGCTGAACCTAGGCAGTGCCTTCCATATGCAGACATAAAAGTAAAATGTGTTAATCAGAAGATGGTGAACTGCTGCTGCCTTGTCTCATTGATTAGGCCATGCATGTTTGCAAATTAAAAGGATTGGGGGGTAGGGGAATAGCACGGGTGTTACATTTATTTTAGAGCCAGCCTTAGCAGGCAGGGCCTCATTGGGTCAGGAGATACCCCTGCGGCGCGGAAACCTGCAGGTTCCCACTAGTGCCTTTGCGTGGCACAGTAAGTGGACACATTCCACCGCAGTAGCAGAACTGCTGCTGCCTTGACTCAATACATTAAGCCCTGCATGTCTAAGTACAAATGAAATAATAAAAGGATTGGGGGGTAGGGGAATAGCACGAGCGTTACAGTTATTTATTTTAGCCAGCCTTAGCAGGCAGGGCCTCATTTGGCCAGGAGATACCCCGGAATCATGGAAACCTGGAGGATCCCACTAGTGCCTATGCGTGGCACCGTGAGTGGATGCATTGCATTCCACCACAGTAGCAGAACTGCTGCTGCCTTGTCTCATTGATTAGGCCATGCATGTCTAAGTACAAATGAAATAATAAAAGGATTGGGGGGTAGAGGAATAGCATGGGCGTTACAGTTATTTTAGCCAGCCTTAGCAGGCAGGGCCTCATTGGGCCAGGAGATACCCCGGAAGCGCGGAAACCTGGAGGATCACATCAAAACAATCCTCACGCACCGCCTTGACCTCATCATGCTGGAAAATGAAAATGACCCAATCTGCCCGCCATCCCCGTGCAGGCAGGTGGGCAGTTCTTCATGCCAGAGCTGCACGCATTGGCTGGAGCAGTGGCAAATATAAGTCACGTTCTGGGTAGGCACATTGGCAAATTAATGTTTCCGGTAATGCACTCCATGCTGCTGACTTAGGTGTATTTTTATGAATACAATGAACTTTCAAAACCTGTGGATACACCTAGGCAGTGCCTTCCATATGCAGACATAAAAGTAAAATGTGTTAATCAGAAGATGGTGAACTGCTGCTGCCTTGTCTCATTGATTAGGCCATGCATGTTTACAAATTAAAAGGATTGGGGGGTAGGGGAATAGCACGGGCGTTACATTTATTTTAGAGCCAGCCTTAACAGGCAGGGCCTCACTGGGCCAGGAGATACCCCAGGTAGCGAGGAAACCTGGAGGATCCCATCAAAACAACCCTCACGCACTGCCTTGACCTCATTGTGCTTGAAAATGAAAATGACCCAATCTGCCCGCCATCCCCGTGCAGGCCGGTGGGCAGTTCTTCATGCCAGAGCTGCACACATTGGCTGGAGCAGTGGCAAATATAAGTCACATTCTGGGTAGAAGTAGGCACTTTGTCAAATAAAAGTCACGTTCAGGGTAGAGGTAGGCACATTGCCTGGACCAGAATCTTAAAAAAAAAAAAAAAAGGAAATGCATGAGGGGGATGCTTCTGCAGTCCCTCACTAACGGACTCCACGAGGAACAGACCCAGGGATGTAGTGATGAAAAATAATAATACAAGAATCTCTCAAGGCTCACTAAAGCAGTCCCTCCAGACTGGAAACATTGGCTGGAGCAGTCTCTTTCAAAAAATGTGTGAGAGGGAGAGACAGCCACCCCAGAACTGCCCCCAGCAGCAACAGCATCTCTCCTAGAGCCACAGCCACCTCGCCCAAGGCGCGCCTTAGAGCCGTGTTTCATACTGGTACAAAGTGATTGAAAATGAAATTATTATTTATATTAATAACAATCCTTTGCAAACAGTTTGTGTGCTGCTTTGACCACAGATTGTGTAGTGTTATCCTGTGTAGCAGGCTACAGGACACACCAGCACACTCACAGTCAATCAAGCAAACACACACACCCAAAGAGAGAGAGAGAGAACTATTATATATATATATATATATATATATATATATATATAGTTAAACAGGGAAGAGGACAAAGCACCCTCCCTCAGTCATAGTACCCCCACTCATGCTAACCTAACCCTTCAATCAAACCAACCAGAAAACGTATAAAAGACTTGTAACTGAAACACACAACCAAAGCACAGCCAAACGAACCTGAGACACAAAGGTGCAAGACTACAATGAATCTCCAACAATCGCCACCAAGACCCAGGAGCCAGGACAGAGCTCCAACAAAATCCACCCTTCTCCTCTCAACGTCTAACTCCCAACAGAGATGGAACACTAAGTGTGGGGGTTTTATGCGGGGATATCCTTAGCCCTCCTCCAACATTGTGATTGGAGCCTGCTGGAATCCTTGCTGCACGATTGGTCACTGTCTCATCAAGCACACCCCACCTTCTAGCTCTGTCCAGGTGGTGGCAAAAGAGAAAGAGCCTTCCGATAAAATGATAAAATACGATAATTATCGTAGGATTTTTTATCGTCTCCGATAATTATCGTAGGCTTTCCTATCGTATCATTATCGTTAAACACATGCACGATAAAGAGCATATTGTATCGTTATTGTACATTTTAACGATACGATACACATCCCTAGTCTTAATCTGTTTGCTGAAAGCTGGTAAGAATTGTGTAAGTTCCAAATTTGCATGCTACTCAAAATTATGGAAGTCCAAATTACAGATCACATTTTGCTGCTTCTAAGAAGATGTAAAGCAGCTCTCAATTTCCCTCTGAACAAATGTTTTCAAATGTGGGTGAATCTGGAGCACATACCCAGTAGAAATTTATTAGGATCTCCACTTATGTGGGATTTGGGGGGAAATCCATTCATTCTCCCATTCTTCAAAGTAAATGGCTTAATCCTTGCTGTGCCCTTCCTATCCCATCCTGTCTCTCTCCTTCAGTCTCTCCTATTCTGCAGAATGAGCTGAAGCTCTGGGCTGGCATCACCACCCCATGCATTGCAGGCAAGTGGGTGGGCCATCATTGGCCCCTATCACTTTTGAAACCACCTGTCCCTTTGCACCTGTGAGAACTGATGTTCCCCATGAGCCTCTGGCTCAAGAAAATGCGGGAATGGGTGAGGTAGCTGAGAACCTTACTGAAGCCAAGGCAGTCCCTTTCCTTGGTCAAGCTCACATGTTTTTCTCTGTTAAGGAGAACGGCTTAGTACTAGAGACGATGCACTCTGGACTACAATGTGTAGGGTCACTTCAAGGTGCTCAGTTCTAGACTGATATAACTCTATAAAACAGGCTGCATGTTCTGCTCATGGCGTTCTCCCACAGACAAACGTAGCAGCTGCTGTTTTACAAGGTTACAAGAAGACTGCACAGATAATGAGTTGAGCACCTTGGAATTGGAGTTGCACATTCCAGAGGGCGCACTAAGTCCCATACCAAATGGTTACTGCTTTGCAGTGGGTTGACCTAGTGCAGGAGGGGAGAGGGCAGCACTTGAACCAAGGCAGGACGTGGACCCAGGGTCCTAGAGGTGAACGGAGAGCAGCAGAACTCCTTGTGGAGTGTCTGACACTGAACATCTTTGTACTGTTTGGCCTCAGCCGTGCCAGGGCCGGTTGCCGTGTGCCAGCATGGCAGCAGCCAAGGCCCTCAGCTTGTTAGAATGAAAGAATGTGCCGTTTTAATTAATGATATGTAAATATCCTTGAATGGGCCACATTTGCATATTAAGAGAGATTTGCGGAATCTGCAGAGTAATATATTTTAATTAAGGATTAATTAAAAATAATGGGAATTTCATTTCGCCTGGCAGAATCCGTTTAGATCTTAGCACACGTCTGCTCAGGAGTCTGGTCCGATGGCTGAGCATCCTACGGCCTGCAGCTGAGCCCACCCCTCCCATGTTTATCCTTCACCACCCGGGTCTCAAACAACATAACGGCACCAAGAGGGGGCAAGCAGCCAAAGCATCCTCCCTGCACACCTCCTTGGTGTGATTTTCAGGCTGGTTTTGGTAGTGTTTTTTTTTTAATCGTAAAGTAAATGGCTCTGAGACACGGAACACTAGTTGTGTTGGCAATTATGTTAATGGGATGCTATTAGGCTATGATTCTATATGAGCAATTGGGGAGAAGAAATGCCTTACTGAGAGAGAATGATACAACAGACGTCTGTGTTATTGATATAGCTCCAGTGGAGCTTTCTGCATAATTACACTCGGCCACTTTCCATGGGTGGGGGAAAGGCCCTAACCATGGAGTGGTAGATGGGACTCCAGAATGAAAGACAAACTCCATCTCTAACAGTAATGCCATGTTCATGACACATACATGGCCACCACTGCTCAGTTGACAAAAATAGCTGTGCTACAGCTAAAGCCAGCCAGGAAACCAGCTGGCCGCCCTCTTTGGTGGTAGCTTGACCCCTAATCCCAGAAAGGTGATGAATGGCTGTAGTTAATCAGTAGTAAGACAAATGAACTCTTTCCATGCTCAGAGACATTTCATGTGTTCCAAGGATTCTGGGCTCAGTACTGGTTCAACATTTTACAAGGATTTCTATGACGCATTTCAGAGCTAAAAAGTTATCCTGAACTGGCTTATAAATGACTAAAACTTCACAACCATAATATATTACCATAAAATATCACATTAATCCATTATTAAAATTCCATAAAATTAGTAAATAGAAGAGCAGTATAATACAACAAAACATCAGCCTAAACCAATCACAGGAGCATGTCAAAATATAACCGAGACCAGTAACTAAGCCCCACTCAAGCCAAACGCTAACTGAAATAAAAATAAAACTCTAGGGAAGGAGTCCCACACATGGGGAGCATCATCAAAAAGGCTTGTTCTCATGTTGTCAACCTGATGTGCCTACTGACCAGCAGGATCTCTGAAATAGATTGTCGGGCATAGGCAGACTCATGTGGGTACAAGTGGTCCGCCAAGTAACATGGTGTTGGGACAAAGCCTGTTCCCCTTGGGCTGGGAGAAGGATTTTCAGGCGATCAATCAGAGTCAGATTCTGATGCAGAAGAGACGCCGGCAGAAACATACCAGATTGTACCGAGAGTGGGGAAGGTCACTCTCGCGGGTTCTTCACCAGCTGGGAATGAACTTTCACCAGCCCTTATCTCTGAGGGTGTAAACAACTCACAAGCTGGGAATCAGTGTTCTTCTGAAGGGGAGGGCACTGAAAGCCTAGCTGACCCTAGAATCCGCCACAGACTAAAGCAGGCGGAGCAAAAGGAAGGGGAGAGAAAGTCAGCCCAGCTAGCTTCTCGCCAAAGGCTTCTTCAGAACCAGCCTCCCTGAAGTTAAAACATACTAGAAAATGACTTTCCCTTTTATTTGAAAGGGCAATTGCCTCGCTTAGTTTGCATAATCTTGCATAGAGAAAAGTTTCTAGAACTATAGAGTCCCTTCAGGTGGTAGATGTTTACTACCTGAATAAAGCTTTGTAGATTATATGGCAGACCTCTTTATTGTCTCCCAATAAAGCAAGGGGTGTTGGGAAGCACGACACATGGCCTCAGACTATGTAGGACTTTAAAAGTTAAAACAGCACTTTGAATTGGTCTCAGAAATGAATGGGCTACAGATATAGTATTGGAGTAACACACTCTGATTGCTGAATCCCTACAAGCATCTGGGCAACCAAATGTTGCACTAGCTGAAGGTTCTGAACCATCCTCAGAGGCCATCTGACATAGGAGTGCTTAAGGGGAAGTAAGCCACGGTGGCTTATTTCCCCCTCTGTGCATGCCTATCGTGGAACAAGGGGAGTCGCATAATTACTCTCAATGGTGCAGTTTGTCAGCTTGTGTGAGCCTCGTCATACAACAGCCCAAAGGTTGTATGAACCTGGTCACAGAGTGCTTTAGAGACAGGGCTAGAATGGTGTATCAGTGCAAGCTGACAAAAGGCAGCCCTAGCTACTGCCGCCACCTCTGCTTTGACAGAGACTCACAAGTTTATGAGCAACCCCCCCCCCCCCAGCTGCAAACCCGGTCCTTCAGGGGGAGTCTAATCCCACCTAGAACTACTTGAACACTTCTATCCTGGTTGATCAGTTCCCCCACCCATAGCACTTCCGTCTTGTCTGCATTAAGTTTCAGCTTGTTTTTTCTCATCCATCCCCAAACTGCTTCCACACACCTGTTCAGAAGTTCCACAGCCTCCCTGGGATCAGAAGATAGAAACGGGAGTAGAGCTGTGTGCCCTCCACATACTGCTGATCCTTTAGCCCAAGCTTCCTGAGGACTTAAAGCCCTACCATCACCATCAAGAGTTGTAAAAACATTGCATACTTAGATCCATCTTCTCTGCTCCTCCTTTCATTTATTTAAACTTCTAGGCCACTGATTCCAAAAGCTCAGTCAGCAATAGTTCTATAACAAATATTACAAATCAAACTATGTCTATTAAATCCAAATAAAATCCTGATGAGAAACACCCTGCTCTACTGAGCATACAAAGGTGTGCTAAGGCTGACTCAGGCCATTGGTCCAAGTAGCCCAGTATGGTTTACTCTTGACTGGCAGCAACTGTCCAGAACTTCAGAGCCGAGATCTTTCTCAGGTACCATAGACCCTGGGGAATGAACCTAGAACCAGGGGACCAAACCAGGCAGATATGCAATATTTGGAGATTTTAAATCCAGGCAATGAGAGCTGTAGCACCTGGCTCCTCATCCCCTCTGGCCTAGCCAGCTAGGCAAAGAAAGATCTTACAATGTGGCTCGATAATTACAACATGTCAGCCAAGAAAACTGAAGCCTGTAAATGGTCTTCGATGAAGGAGCCTCATTGGCAGGCAGGCAAGCCTGCTGTTTACAGGACTGGAAAAACCTTTCATAATCCTAAAATCCAGCAGCAAACCTTTACAGACAAGCCCTGCACAGAAGTGAAAAATATTATGGATAGATAGCTCAAAATGTTCAAGAGCCCCAGGTTTTTCTAGCCATGCCAAGATTATTTGGCTAGTTATAGAAATGAATGAATGAATAAATAAATAAACACCAAAAACCTCCCCCAGAATATAAGGGAAATCCATCTGGTCCTTAGTTAAAAAAACAAACACACACACACCCTGGAAACAAGCAAACAGCTAGTTTGTATCAAGCAAACAGCTAGTTTGTATCAAGCAAACAGCTAGTTTGACTCATAGTGAAGCCCCCCTGTAGGACAATTGTAAAGAGGAGAGCTTGAGAAGTTAGCAATGTCAGACAATGTCCAGGCTAATCATGGGCAACCTCCAGATCTGAGATAAACAAACAAGTTATCACTGGTCAGCAACACAGAGCTTAAAGGTGCCTTTTATTGTCTCTTTCTGGCCATACGTGTGCCTGCTGCCCCCAGCAAAGTATTACTGACAAGCCACTGCACTGAAATCCTTGGGTATCTCATATGCATACCATGCATACCAGGAAGGGCAACTTTAAAAGCATGCCCGCATCCAGAATGCTAGCCATACACACAGCCAAAGCCCTCCGTGGTTATGGTATCTTGCTTAGAGCTGACCAGGTAAGGATACCAGGCCCACCTTTCACACAGACTCATTATGTGGCCTTAGGCCAGTCACACTCTCTCTGCTTCAGCAAACAACATGAAAGCAACCTGCCTCCAAGGGTTCAAAAGCAGTCATGCTAAGGAGGATACTGACTGCTACAACATGGTGAATGCTAGAACCAGAGGCCCAACCACCCTTCAAGAGTCAGCAGGGGCCAGGAGTTTGCGAACCAGGAACTAAAACAGCTTGCATCAAACCCTTGTTCAGTCCCAGTTCCTCCCATTAGTAAAACAGGGAGATCTATAAATCCAAATAAGCAATTTTGGCATTACTCTTCAGCAGTTGGCAACTTCCCAAGTTCTGTGGCCTACATTTAGTAAAAAGGTTAAATAGGCTGACCATCTGAAAAGGAGGACAGGGCTCATATAACTTTAACAGTTGTAGAGAAAAGGGAATTTCAGCAGGTGTCATTTGTATGCAATTAGTTCCTGGTGAAATTCCCACTTCATCACAACTGTTAAAGGTGCAGGCACTATACTAGAGTGACCATATACAAAAGAAGGCAAGGCTCTGCAACTTTAACTGTTGTGATGAAGAGGGAATATGACCAGGAACTAATTGCATACAAATGACACTGATTGAAAGTCCCTTTTCTCTACAACTGTTAAAGTTATATGAGCCCTGTCCTCCTTTTCAGATGGTCAGCCTAGGTTAAAGAAAAAGAAAGAAAAAAACATAGATTTCCATGGGGACTTCTGGATTTTTAACCATCCAATTAATCTGGTAATTAGCTTATTGCTATCAACAGATAATACTACAGACACTGCTCTTGGGAATGGTAAGCTTTGTCCATTCTCAGGTCTGATTTAAATGGGGACCAAAAAAAAAACCCCCAACCTTTTCCATGCAGCAATCTATGTGTAGCATTAAACTGCATCACTTTGCTTGCATTGAACAGTGTTAGTATGCCAGAGATCCTTGGCCCAGCTGGACATTACGCTAGCGTGCTAATGCTGTATAAATAGCAGCTGAAGGTCCGTTTTATAAGTGAGAATGGACACGTGAGTATGCTTTTGTGCACAGCTTGAATCAAGTTTAAAATTGGGCCTCTGTCTTTGCTTGTGGCTCTTTCATGTTTATTGGCCGGAGGATGAGGTGTAAACTAGATAATCCTGCTTTAGCGCAAGTGGCTGGTTGATGATCTTCTATACCACACAAGTAAAGATGCTTTCAAAATGTTCCCCACCCAAACTTCATGCCAGATATTTTTTATTCTGTGTCAATGTTTTTATTTCCAGAGCACACCAATGCCATAGCAATCTTCATTTCTTCAGTTTCTGATATCTGGACTTTGTTCAGATTAGGCTATATATGAAGTGTGCTTCAGTTTTCAGTTCAGGTATTCTTCTTTTCTTATAGGTTACTGATTCACACCAGTGCATGTGATCAAATCAATTGCAAAAAGGAACCTAACAAGAATAGAAAAGATTGGGAGATATCTGCTCATCACTAAATCCAGCCTTATGATTATTTCGGAGTGGTTCTTATAATATGATTGTCTGATCAAAATTATGTTTGCTCCCCAAAAAAGTCCTCAGAAGCTTCACCTGAAAGGGTACCAGGTTTGCCCCAAAATTTCATTTCCACACTTTGAGTCAAGACCCTCTTCCTCAGGGGCAACTAAACCAGAATCTTCAGTTCCTTAAGCACTTTTACAAATTATCTGATAAAGTATGGAAGATAAAGCATGAGAATATTTATTAGATGTTGTCTAACATTGCTTAAGCAGCTCCTCTTGAAGGAAAGACAGGTTGTAACTGTAGTTCTTTGAGTGGCCATCTGTGCGTTCATACATTATGGGCTCTGTGCCGGCATGAAGCCACGACTTGGAAACTTCTATAGCTAAGAAGCGCTGTTTTGGTGGGAACCCTCCCCCACCATCCTACTACAAATGTACAGAGGGGTTCCCGCCCATCTCCTCAGTTCCTGGAGACCGACTTGCTGACCTCAAAGCCGAGGAGAGAGGACCTCTATCGATGTTGATAAGATTTATTTATTTATTTATTTATTGCATTTTTATACCACCCTATAGCCAAAGCTCTCTGGGCGGTTCACAAAAATTAAAACCATGAAATCATTTTAAGAACTATAAAACAAACACAATCTAAAAACACAAAATAACGTACAATATAGAAAACATAACCAGGATAAAACCAAGCAGCAGAGATTAATACAGATTAAAATATAAATTTAAAACAGCAAGGGTTAAAATTTGGTTAATTTAGCTGTTAAAATGCTGGGAGAATAAAAAGGCCTTCACCTGGCGATGAAATGAGTGCAAAGCGAACCTCTCTGGGGAGCTCGTTCCACAGCCGGGGTGCCACAGTAGACTAGGGTGGCCAGATAAAATCCAGGTCAGGACTCATATAACTTTAACAGTTGTAGAGAAAAGGGAATTTCAGCCAGTGTTATTTGTATGCAATTAGTTCCTGGTGAAATTCCCTCTTCATCACAACAGTTAAAGTTGCAGGGCCCCTGCCTTCTTTTGTATATGGTCACTCTAGTATAGTGCCTGCACCTTTAACTGTTCTGATGAAGAGGAAATATCACCAGGAACTAATTGCATACATATGTCACTGGCTGAAATTCCCTTTTCTCTACAACTGTTAAAGTTACATGAGCCCTGACCTGGATTTTATCTGGTCACTCTACAGTAGACACCGAAGAGGGGACAGTGGTGTTATGTTTACAGGGTCCTGACAGGTGGGAGGGGTGTGTGAATGCACAGATGGCCACTCAAAGAACTACAGTTACAGGAAAGCAACCTGTCTTTCTTCTTCGTGGTCTCTGTGCATCACACATTATGGGAGATTAACAAGCTGGCTTCCTGCTTGATTGTTAGTGCAATATAGAGGATAGGACTGCACGGCCGAAGTTGCAGTCCTGTCATGCTCTGGTGTCGAGACGATAGTGAGTTATAAATGTGGATGGTCTTGACCATGTGGCAGCCCAGCCCAGTTCAGGTAGGGACACTCCTCATGCGAAGGCTGTCGACGTCGACACTGCTCGTGTGGAATGAGCTGCTACTGGGCTGGGGAGCTCCAGGTTCGCCAGTTGCTAGGTTAATTTGATAGTATGAACTATCCAGGAGACAAATCTTTGGGATGAGATTTGCTGCCCTTTTTTTGTCCCTCTGTAGCATATGAACAGTCTTTGGGAGCTACAGAAATCAGCTGTTCATTGTTTGTAGAAGGCCAAAACTCGTCTGACATCGAGAGTGTGAAGACTTCTTTCCAGCTGTGAGGAAGGGGAAACAAAGAAGGTAGGTAAAATGATGTCTTGGTTAACGTGGAATTCTGTTATGACTTTTGGAAGGAAAGAGATGTCCGGATGGAGGACGACCTTGTCCTTATGAAAGATGAGGAATGAAGCATCAACACGGAGAGCACAGTGTTCACCTGCTCTCCTGGCCATTGAGTTGGCAACGAGGAAAGCCACTTTCCATGTGAGTAATCTCAGGTCAGTGGTGGCGAGAGGTTCAAATGGTCTCGATAAGAGAGCTTTGAGCACCACTGACAGGCTCCATTGTGGGATGCAGGTTTGGATTGGGGGAGTGAGGTTGTTTATTCCTTTAAGGAATTGCCTAGCAAATGAATAGGGAAAGGGGAAGTAGCCATCAATAACAGATTTATAAGCTGTTATGGCCACTAGGTAGACCTTCAAGGAGGAAGGTTTGAGGCCTTTCTGGAAGAGTGAAAGTAGGAAGGACAGAATTCCAGTGATGGAGTCTGTTTAGGGGTCAATATCGTGGAGTCTAGTGAAGCGAAGAAAGGCTTCCCATTTTGCCTCATAGCTTCGTCTAGTAGCCGGCTTTCTGGCTGCTAAGAGAATGGTTCGTATTTCTTCCAGTATGGAAGGAGGTTTCAGCGAATCCTCCATGTGGTGAGGCAGAGCATTTCAATATTGGGATGGCGGAGAGTTCCACTGTATCTCGTCAATAATGTTGGAGAAAGGGGTAGTTGGATGTATTCCCCTCTGGCCATCTTGAGCAGGGGCAAACACAGTTGGCAGGGCCACCACAGAGTATATGGGTATTAGAGGAGTCAGGGGGAACAGATAGTAGAGGGTTTGTGACCACCATATCTGAAATGCATCCCTGAGGGAGTGATGACCCATGCCTGCTCTTGAGCAATATTGTGGGCAGAGGGAGTTGTGTTGGCTCATGAACAGGTCTACCTTCAGCTGACCCCATTTGTTCATTAGGAGTCGAAAGGTGTTGAGTTCGAGCTCTCATTCGTGGGACGTCGAAAAGTTCCTGCTGAGTGAGTCAGCTAAGAGGTTGCTCTGTCCCAGAATTTGAAGTGCGGAGAGCTGGATGTTGTTCCTGACGCACCAGTTGAAACTGTTTATGGTGAGGATGACTAGACGAGATGAGCGGGTTCCTCCCTGCTTGTTGAGGTACCATAAAACCGCTGTGTTGTCCGTGTGGACGTGGACCTGGTGGCTGGCAAGTTGATCTCTGAAGGACAGAAGCACTTTCTGCACCGCTAACTGTTGTAGAGTGTTCATATGGAGATGGAAAGTTAGCGGTGACCATAGGCCCTGAGTTTGCAGGTGGTCACAGTGAGCACCCCAGCCCCTCTGGGAGGCATCTGTTGTCAGGACTCAGGAAGCAGAAGGTTATGTGAAAGGTAGGCCCTGTAGCAGGTTGCTGCAATTGGTCCACCAGTCAAGGGAGTTTGTGATGTCGACAAGTAGTCAAATGTGAAACGTTCTCATGTTGGCTTGTGGAACCAGTTTTGGAGTGGCTTCATCTGTAGGCTCGGCATTGGGAGAGATATGCCCTGGCTGACTTGGCATTGAGAATGGCGCCGATAAAGGTGATCGATTGGGCTGGAGTCATCTGCAACTTTTCTGTGTTGATGTACAGGCTGAGTGAGTCAAGGACCGATTTTACGGTGGACACCGCTCTTAGAAGAGACATCCAAGAGGAGGCCACTATAGCCAATTATCCAAGTATGGGTATACTTTGACTCCTCGGAGTCATAAGTAAGCACAGACGACTGCCATGCACTTGGTGAATACCCTTGGCGTGGTGGCCAGCCAAAGGGCAAGACACTGAAGTGAAACATGTCGGCACCTATGAGAAAACTGAGGGATCTGCAGTGAATTTGTTGAGTTGACGTAGGTCGAGTATGGGACGAAGACCCCCATCCTGTTTGGGCACCGCGAAGTATCTGGAGAAAAAAGCGTTGTGCGTTAGTGGTGGGGAGATACGTTGAATAACCCCTTTTTGTAGTAGTGATGATGTTTCCTTTTGCAGGATCTCCGAAGGAGCGGTTGACTGAACGGTGCCGACGGGAGGTAGGGTCTTGAACTCCAGGGTGTACCCTGATTGAACAATTTGGAGTCTGAAGTTATGGCCATCAAGTTTTTTAGGTAAATTGAGAAATGGTTGCCGAAGATGGGAAGCCGGGCTAATGGTCAAGGAGGCCCATAGTCAAAGCTTCCGCTTGGAGGCTGAGTCGCCCTTGGTGCAGGACTGGCAGCAGTGACCAGACAAGGTTTGTTTATGTTGGAATTGCTGTTGAGTGCGGTTAGTTCT
Organism: Anniella stebbinsi; assembly: GCA_029215795.1. Lineage (NCBI taxonomy): Eukaryota > Metazoa > Chordata > Lepidosauria > Squamata > Anniellidae > Anniella > Anniella stebbinsi. The sequence goes on along the minus strand of JARDYH010000004.1, from coordinate 125,303,585 downwards.
CTCAGGGTACTGATGGGGCTGAAAGGAATGCTGCTGTCTGCTCCATCTTCGCTGTTGAAGAGGGGTGATCTGCTGGCTCTGGGAGATGCCTATTTCCTTAGCTGTCACTTTCGCTTTCTGAAGTGAGTCCATGGTATCGTCCGTGGATGTGTTCAAGAGGCCCTTGCCATCAAAAGGCAAGTCTTCTATGAGAGCTCTGGATTCCAGGGCAAGGCCCGCAGACCACAGCCTCACGTGTCTGCATACAGCGATGGCACCAATCATGGCTTTTGCATTGCAGTCGGTATGGCGTCTGGTGGTGCTGAGCTGTTGTCGAGAAAGCCTTATGGCCTCATCCTGGAAGACTCTGGCTAGTTCCCTCTGGTCATCAGGGAGATAACTGCAAAGAGAGCAATTCTCCCTTTGCAATTCTCCCAGAGGAATAACTGGTAGTGAGCCATAGTGGCTTGATAATTCGCTACTCTTAAGCCCTGGACAGCAAAGGCGTATATCGTTCTTCCCAGTAAGACTAGGTGACGGCCTTCCTTGTCAGCCGGCGATGCATGAATGCATTGCGTCCTACCTTGTGAGGACTCAACTATAATTGAATTCAGCATCTTTATCTTGCACTTTATACAAAGATTCCAGTCATTTTGATGCTGGAGCCATCGAGGAAGGTGCTTTCCATGACTGCTTCACTATATGTAGCAGAGTCAGGAGGAAAGGGATGGAGACCAGCACCATAGACTCAGTGTAGATAATATTGAAAATCGGGTCTTGGATCTTTTCATTTGGTTGCTGAGTCACTATGCCCAAAGATTGTGCCATGCGGAGCACTTGGTCAGTGAAGTGGAAAGAGTCTTGTGACAGGGAAGCACTGTCATTTGTCTCCAGAGCCACCTCCAGGGATGATATTGAAGGTTGAATTGAGACAACCAAGGAAGAATCGGAGATGTAGTCATCCACTGACTGGAATGAGAGTGATACATGGCTGCTACCCCTGGGTACGCAGGTGGCTGGTGGTGGCGGCAGTGGGAGGTCTGGTGCTCGGTCAGACTTCGGTGTGGAAGGCTCCTAAGGGGGTTCTCTTGATAGGCAAAGTGAGATCCCCCTCGGAGGAACTGGTGGTAGATTCGAAGAAGGAGCCCGTTTGGATGGGCGTGAAAACACAGCAGGTGGTTGGCAGCATGAAATAGCTGAAGATATGTTTCGGTTTTGGAAAACTCCGCTAAAGTGGGGCCTTTTGTAAAGGAAGTCCCGGTCGGTCGGGGCTCATCAGTTATCATAGTAAGAGTGCTGGTTGGGGGGGGGGGGGAGAGACCAGGTGGAATCTCTATCCCAGTCCCTTTCTCTAACTGGAGATCTGTCTCTATGGTGTAACGATTCTCGGAAGTGGCCTGACTGTGGTGAGAGTGGCCAAGCTCTTTCGAGGAGTTGCGGGGAGTAGTGTGTCTGCACATCAATGTGCGGTGAAGGCTCCAGCAACGGGTCCCATATCTCGACATCCAACCTCGACGCCGTAAAGGCCCATCTCAAAAAGAGCGAGGCCTGTTGAGGCATTGGGACCGAGAGCGGTCTCGGGGTATCAGGACATGGTGTTGATGGGGTTGCTGTCATCTGTCTCGGCACCGGTTCCCAAATTGGCAAATCCCAGAGGGGAGGAGGTGGAGGAATGGCCTTTTTTTAGCCTTCTCTAATCTTTTTTTGTTTCTGGTCCCCATTTGGAGGAATCCTTATTCCTTTTCTTATGTTTCAGAGTATCTGTGGAAGACTTTGGTAATTTAGCCTTCTTAGATATCTTTAATGCAGGTGCTGCTGCCAGTGAAAGGCCACCATCGCCCATAGCTGGATACTCCTTTGTCCCGGGATTGACAAGTTTACAGGCACCGTTAGGTTCTGGGATTCTTGAGACTGGGAGCATTAGACTCCCTTGCAGATGACTTCACCTCGACCCGGGAGCCCACAGGGGTTGAGGTGTGGCCTTTTCCCTGCTCAGCATGGCCTGGCACTTTGGCTGGGCAGAGACTGGTGAAATGTCCCTTCTGCCCACAGTACAGACAAAGGCCCAGCTGCTGCCATTGCTGCTTTTGTCCTGGTGACAGGCTCTGGCGGGCTCCGGCCAACTGCATTGGTTCTTCAGGTGGGTGTTTTCTGCTCTAGGAACTCCCTGGGTTGAGGGCTGGGGAGTCAGGACCTCAGGGCTTGCTCTCTTCTTAGCATAGCCTCAATGTGCCTCCAATCTCCCCTCAATCCTGAGGCAAAGCTGAATCATGGCCTGCAGTGTTTGAGGTCTATCTATGTATGCCAAGGCATCCAGTATCTCCTCCATGAGTCCTTCTTGGAACTGGCCCAAAAATGCTGCCTCATTCCACACCAGGTTCTGCTGCAACAGGCGAAACTCCATTACATATTCCACCAGGGGGTGAACACCTTGTTTCAACCGTTGAATGCACCGGTTTGCTGTAGCAGCCTTGGTGGGATCTTCATACATCTCCTTCAGCTGCTGAATGAAGTCTGCCAAATCCCCCAGTACTGGGCTTTTTTTCCAGCAGCAGGGGAGTAGCCCATTTTGCCGCCTGTCTTGTCAGCAAACTGATTGTAAAACCCACTCGACTCGTATCATCCAGGAAAGCCTCTGCTCTTAAGCTCATAAACTACTGACTTTGAGCCAGGATCTGCCGAACCGTCAAACATCTCTGGGGGGGCAACGGGGCATTTTATTTTCCCCACTGCAACCGGAGCCACGGCAGCATTTTGCAAGGTATGGACAGCAGTCACCAGCTGGTTAATTTGACCTTGCAAAAGCGTGTTTGCTTGCACTAACTCTTCCATAATGAAAAACAAAAACCCACGGTTCGCACAGTTGCGTTATTTCAAAAGTATGCTTGGCCTGAAGCAAGCTGTCATAAATTAAGCAGTGTAACTTGAGAAACAGAGATAAGCGTCCATAAATCAGTCCATGGTGAGAGCCTGAAGATTCCATCTGAGCCAAGTTGTAACAATACCGGAATCACAAAACGTAGAAGAGTCGTCAGAAGTCTGGTCCAAAGATTCAGAATACGTCCAGGCAATAACAAGATTACAGGGAAGCGCTGAAGAATGGTCAGGATACGGTCCAAAGGTCAGAACAAGTCCAGGCATGAAACACGAAGCTGGGAAGTGCACGGCAAGGCAAGGCACCAGATTCGAGAGTTGCTTCTAGCACTCTGGCTGAGCGATGGCCAGACTTTTATGAGAAGTGGACTAATGATCAATTGCTGTCAGCTGTATTGAAACTCAGCCAGTCCCTGCCTGCTTCCATGAATTGTCACACCCCCAACACTCCCAGGCTCAGCTGTTTCCTCTCTCTGGTGGATTCCTTAACTGATGCACAACAGTATGCAGATATACCTATAGTAGGAGGGAGAGACTGTTGACATGGACAGAGAATATCTATACTGGAACTACAAATATCTACTGAAACTTCTCACCTCAACTACTAAAACATGGAATCCACTCATCTGGAGATTGCATTAAAGATAAAAATTAGTAGCACGGATGAAATAAATTTGCTTACATACTCCATATGACGATTTGCTAAATATTTACTGCAATATTTGCATTTCACAGTGCATGTTTTTATCATGAAACATGGAAGTAACTTTTGAAGATAAAGGCTGGGCTTTCTTATGCATTTCTTATGCGTTGACTCAATTAAGACTTGCCTATGAAATTTGCATCTGACCATTTGGGGATTTAGAACACCACAGAATGATCCTGCACATTTTTACTTGGAAGTAAGCTTTTCTGAATTCAGTGGAACTTATTTCTTAGTAAGTGTTTAGGATTACAGGCTTAGCCAGTTGTAAATATGGATGAATATTTGTTTTACCAGAGCCTGCATCAATTTGAATTTGAATTTTAACAACAACAACAACTTGAAGCCAGGATCACAGCAGCATACAAGACATTTCTGTAATACTGACATAAGACCAGATTCTGTTTTTAAGTAGCAGAGAAAGACAACTAGAAAGGCTGATTCACATGTTCGACTGGCTAGAGATCTGGGCTGTAATCAAACAGAAGCTTAATTCAAAACCTAACTCAGTCATAGGGTGCCTCCACACGAGACGTTTAAAGCTCTTTGAAGGCTCATTAAAAATTTTACCTCCACACCAGCGGAGCGCAAAACGAGCGTACAGGCGCGTTATCTCCCCGATAATGCGCATTTTCGAATGCGCGTTAAATCGCGACTTTTATTTTGCTCCAGCCGTTAAAGCGCATTTTCGCAGTGTGAACAAGCGATTATGCGCATTAACTTCTTGTAAAGCGCTTTTTGGACATATATTAATGCGCTTCGCCGCCTCTCGCCACCTCCCGTGCAGAGGGATTAGGAGTAAATGCGCGTCAGCGATAATGCGCATAATCACCGAACCGGGCGGTGATTATGCGCATTATCGCTGACGCGCATTTGTGGTGGGGGCCATAGCCTCACTGGATGATCTTGGCCAAGTTTCAGTCTGATCCTAAGTCCACTTTCTCAGAAATGCTGAGCAGAGAGATCTGACAAGGGAGGAGGGGCGTTACATGGCAACTTTTCTCTCCCAATTCCAGTCTTGTGTTTATTTACTGCCAAGCCAAAAGCAGAGCCCCCCCCACACCCCCACACAGCTGAAGGCTAAAGCAAGGCAGCCCTTCCTTTGGCTTTAATGCAAGGCCCCCTGCCCTGCTGCTCTCAACTCATGGAGGGCACTTTGACAAATCATGCATTGGCAGCGCAGACACTGGTGCTGCAGAAAACACACAGGGAACTGTCTCATACTGAGCCTCATAGCTGTGTCCTTCTGCCACTGGACAGAGAAAGGGACTCATCACAGAGTAGTAGTGCCACAAAATGGCAGGTGCCCCAGGGCTGTTCATAGCTTACAGGACAAAACCATCCATCACCTCTTTTCCTCCCCACCACAGAAAGGGACAGTAAAAAAAATGACAAGAAGCCCAGCAAAAAAAAACAACAGGTTGAGAATAGAGGCTGCTCTGAAGCTTGGTGGAAGTTTAAAAGCATGGCAATTCTATCCAAAGACAACTGTCAAGTGAAAATCAAAACCCAAATATGGAAATCCATATTCTGGGAATTTATCACAAATTATGCAACTGATGGCCTTGGCCCTGCTGACCATTGCAAGGTACCACCAATATATACCACTATCTGGGGGTAAGGGAGTGGTATCCTCTTTCCTGTTGAAATACAGGACTAATAACCCTAGAGTGAAATGGACCCAAAGCCTCCTTTACATGTACTAGGGCATGTCGCAGCAACTATGCTAAAGTCTGAGTTGGATCAATGGTAAGAGACCACCTGGAAACCCCATGAATAACCTGGTTTGAGTTCCATAGTGAAAGAAAAATGGGACATGAATGTGATAAAATTTCTGTCACCGAGTGGCTCCAAAGTTGCTTCTACATCAGTCTCAGTACATGCATGAACTTCCACCCATATGGGTGCCTCTGACATCATAGTTAGTAACCACATAAATGATGTCCTGAGATTTATAATACCTGTGATTTCTCCCAAATATGATCATATGCATACATGTAGGCAGCAGAATTTCCATGGACCTGGACAAACATGAGGCAACCATGGAGGAGAGCAGCAATCACAGCTTTTTGTAAAACTGTGTTGGGAAGCAGGAATGTTGGCAGCTGTAACACAATGAAGACAAGAGGATGGGTAATATCTATATTACCCCAGAGGTGCAAATGAAGGGGTCAGTCAAGATCTGTAATGGAAGTCTGTGGCAGAAGGAAAGCAGATAGAGATGAGGGGGGTGCTAAGCAAAGAGGAGTGAAGGCAAGGAGGCTAGAGATGCTAACTGCATGGAGGGCCGATAGCTAACCCAAGTCCAAAGTAAGCCAAACCAAGGTAGGATCTACAGAAATCATTGGTTGCAAACATGTTTCACAGACAATGAGGTCTTGCTGGGCACCCATTATTTAAGCAGGAAATGCCAATTGAAGAGTCTCTTGCTGATGCTCAATCCTCCATATGGCATTGCCTAGCCCTAGACAAAGGGCAGGGAGAGAGCAGACCAAAGGTGCCTGGGGAAGTTATTGCCTTGAGCCTAAGCTTTTCAAAGGAAAGTCAGGATATAAATAATAATTACTACCTTACAAGACAAGCTGAGCTGAAAGACAGTAACATGCCCAACTTACCGAGCCTTAAAATATCATTGTAATTAGAATAAAACACTAGATAGATAGATAGATAGATAGATAGATTAGATAGATAGATCTGTGACCTACAAGCTACCAATACAGAGGATTCAGAGTTGTAGTTAGTAGCATGCAATGCAATCGTATATATGCCTATTCAGACGTAAGCCCCAATGAATTTAATGTGACATAGTTCCAGGTAAGACTGCAACCTTAGTGTCAGATAGTCCTGAAACGACAGGATTCTCTACATAGACCAAAACATCTCCCATTAACGCTCATCCAAATTCTCCCAAATCTGAAGGAGACTCAGATTTGTACATTGTACATTCACAATGAGCAAGTTGTTGCTGTCCCTACTTAGGAAATATTTTCTGATGTCCAGCCTCATACTCTGCTTTGATTCTACTGATTCTTGACCTTCCTTGAGGGCCTTCCTATATTACAGCCCTTTATAATTTGAAAATATTTTGCCCTTCCTCCTTCTCTTCCACCTTCTTGTCTCAGAATGAAACATGTCCCAGGCCCTCATCAGCCTTCGTTGTTGATCTTATTGAAATTAGCTGTCAAGCCTTTAACCAAAAAACAAGCTACGTTGATATGTTAAATTAATTTACATCTTTTATTTAAAAGATAGATATGACAAAGCCTCTTTAAAAGTACGTTTCAGGGGATCCTGAAAGAAGTGGGCAGTTTATCTTCATTTCCTATTAGCAGTTAATACAGCAGAGTCTAAATGGCTTCAAAAAAAGAATCCAGTAAAAGGCCTATCAGTGCTGGGTAAGATCCAGGTCTAAAAGATGTATTGACATTGATTTCATTTGAGCACTGTCAGCTTCAGTTGCCGGTGGGTCTTGTATAGCTGAAGGAAAAGGCACAAAAGCTCCACCCTGCAAGGCAAACTGTCGGTTAGCTTTCGACACAAACACGAAGGAAAATAGGCCTTCAACTGTGAGGTTTGGAGCGGTGGCCATCCAATCTGGTGAATGAGCGTGCCTGTGTAGTCTATACAGCTCTTTAAACCAGAGTTTTGGTTTACATATGCAACCAGGGAACACAATTAAAAACTACAATAAATTGCGTTGCCCCAATTTTATTCTTCTTTAAGGATGGTGCCTGAAACAGGGGCCTGATAGTATTATTCGCTTCCCCCTCCTGCTCCTGTTTCTCAGCAGACTTAGCGATGAAAAAGAAAAAAGATATGGGAGAAAAGGCAGCTGTTCAATAGAGATGGGTGAATCTGCCTAGTTCCAGTCTCTGTCACTATGCATGTCTTTATCCATGATTCCGTTCCATTTCTGCATAAATCTGAAAAAAACCCACTCAAAGTACATATTTCAATAAGTATTTAAATTATTTTCTCTCTCACACACAAAATATGTATTTAAATGCATACGTTGATGGGTTTACACACCATTTGAAGAAGTCTGAAATCTAAGTGAATTTGTACCGTTCAACAGACATTTCTCTTCCACAGGTATTCTGGCCAAATATAACCAACTGAACAATGCAGTTGAAGGGTACAATGCAGTTCCAAGGGCCTCAGGACCTTTGCCATTCTGTATATTGCATATTCACAGCTGACTTTTCCAACATCAATAAGATGTGCAGCTTTGGAAGAGACAGAATGAACAATCTCCATTACAATGAAACACCTCAATAAAATCATATTCTCACTTGTTTCCCCTTCCTTATATTTGATTCCCCCCCTCCTTTAATATTTTATTCTCTGTCCCATTTCAGCTGGAATTCCAGTGTTTTCCTGACTCTCCAATCTTTAAGAAGCAAGTAGAATTCTACCCACTGCACCTTTTTGGCATGATAAATGCCTTTGGCAGCTAGAGCTGAACCCCAGGACCTGCATCACAAATAATCTGCCTTTTAAACTTTCATGTATACCTCTACATTTTCATGTATAGCTCTATATTTATGAAACCCTTTTAGTTATGATGCCAGAAATATAATGATTAGTCTCAGACAAAGAAACTAGCATAAAACGTATTCTTTTATGCCGACTCTTTTCCCGCAAAATTGTTCTCTCCAAAGCCTTCAGCGTTATTATTCCATACATGTTTTATTCTGTACAGTGCATTGTACATTGATGGCACTATATAAATACAGACATACACACATACACATACAATAGTAGATGCTTCTACTATTGACTAGCTCTCCATGCTTCCATCAGTCCACCGAGATTGTTGGAGCTGCAATAGAAGTTTTTAAGTTTGGGGACTGAGGCAGGAGGGATTTGAACAAGGAAATTCTTTTTCCTTTCACCTCCTCACTTAACATCAAGACAAACATCTAAAAATTAAAAGTGCCTTCTTCCGCTGTTCTGTTAAGTTGTTTTAAAAATGCTGCTGGAATAAGGTGTGGGAGGGCACTAGAAATGGATTTTTGTGTGTGGAGAGAAAGGATTGTTGACTCAGCAGTTACACTGAAAATCCTGTGTAAGCATGTGCTGCTCCTGAATTCTAAGTGTGCAGGAAGGCAGCAATTATTCAATGGTGAATAATAGGCACTTTGCATGTACTCAGAGGTACTGTTTTTTTCCATTGCAGGCTCAGCTGGGGAATGTAAAAATACTCTTGGACAGAGCCCTTTCTTAGCACAAATTCTGTGTGCGGGGGGAGAACACTTTCCTATAACAAGAAAAACAGGGGAGGGTGAAAAAAGAATCTGTTGTGAAGAATTTGGAAGATGAATAGTTAATTGTACAGGAGAGCCGAATGCATGAGGCCTCTTGGTTGCAGTTTGCTCACAACAGAGGAAGGCGCCTTGCTTAATTTTGAAAGAGACAGTGCATGGAGTGTCCATCTGTGTGGAAGATATGTCATCATTCTGTAAATGCGTGAGGAGCAAGGAGGATGCAGTTGCTTTGTGGTCAGGGAATAATAGAGTACCTCTGTGTATGCTCAGAGGTACTCTATTATTCTTTCTGTTTAAGAATTCTGCATCATAGGTTCCCTGATGAATCTTTGGGACCAATGGCGTTTCAGTGATACAAATGCATATATATTTGACTTGCCATACATGTATGTAGGCCTTCTCCCCCCCCCCCCCCCCGTGCTGTTGTCATCTGAAGCCATTTGTTGGCAGCACTGTCAGTTCCTACTTAATGCGTGTGGCACGTTTGTGTTGGCTGCACCATTGTCTACCAGGCCACTTTGAGCTTCCAGGCTCCCACCTCAAGCCCCCTCCACCCCCCAAGCACAAGAGTGTTCCATTTTAATCTTGAAAAACTGTGACATTATGTTTGCACTTGTGTTTTAAGATTTCAAGCCTGTGGGCAGAGTCCTTTGTCTTTTTCATTTATTTTGTACAATGCACAGTGATTGCAGATGCCGAACAAATAATTAATATGTTCTGTTATGTTAACACTCAGGTTGAGTAATCTCTCATTAAAAAAATGATGTTAATCTTTTCCAAAACAGTTCAGGGCCTATGCCACCAGGAGCTAATCTATCCCTGTCTGTTTGCAAGGAAAATTCCTAAGAAAGTCTCACTATGTAATTCACTGGCCTATCTTCAGAGGATGGTGCTCTCTGGAAAAGTGCAGCTATCCTGTACTTTCTATCCCTCTCTAATCCTTAAACACACACACACCTTTTGAACATAAGGATTACTTACATGCAGCTAAGACCGCTCTGTCATCAGGCAATGCTATATTATATATCGCTTGGATTTTAAATTCTTGGATGCTGGTTGTCCTCTGTTCAGATGTTTCCAGTCATTCCTGTGTTATCTAGAACTGCCTTCCCCAATCTGATGCATTGGACTACAACTCTCCATTGGCCAAGGATGATGGGGAGCTTAGCCCAACACACCTGAAGGGCATCAGCTTGGGGAAGACTGATCTAGAACAACCTAAAGACATGGCCATCCTACACAGCAATGTGCTTTAGCAACAGCTGTCATTCAGGTCCAACAAAGCAGCAGCAGCAAACTCAGCCTTTATTATTCAGCAACCTCCATCTAAACAGGCATAACACCAAATAACGATGTGAAACTCCCATCAGGAAACACAAAGCAAAGGGGCCATGCGGCGATAGAGGGGCCATGCGGCGCTATCCCAGATCCGTGGTGGCAGTAAGTGCCTGGCATTTGATGAGCTCCTCTCTTCCAGAGCTTCTGACTGACCCCCCTCTGCTTCTCTCTCTCTCTCTCTCTCTCTCTCTCTTCCCACCCCACGCTTTCCCCCACTTCCCCTTTCCTTTTCCAGGCTAGGTTTAATTTGACACCTTGAGCCTCCGTAACAAGGTGGGGGAGCAAGAACAGCCACAGTGGATTTCATTAGGCTCGGCACTGCAGGCCCCACTCTCTGTGCGTTAATGACATCGGAGGATAGGGAAACGAGACAGTCACCACACGAGATGAAATAAACATGAGGGCTGTCAGCAGTGACAGCTGAAGCAAAGGGGACAAAATAAGTCAGGTAGAGACCTTTCCCACTCTGCACAATGCAAAGCGACACCTTGGAAAGGCCTTTCACTGAGATCCTCTTTTCTTGGGAAACGGGGGTGGGGTGAGGGGCAGGGGAGATGAGGGAAAGGAAATGCAATTAAATTAGCAGCATTTTACCATACAAATTACATTTATCAGTTTAAATGTCAGCGGAAACCAGAACCATCCTCCTCCCTTAGGGAAACATTATTTGTGAGGGGAACAGGAGTTCTTTTGCAAATAACGGTGCAAATAACAAGTCCAACAGAATAGCAATGCATCTCATGAAGGGGGCAGACAAACACACAAACAAGCTGTTTCCCCCCCCCCCTCCTTTCCTACCCAAGCCAGCAGCAGCAGCAACAGCAGCAGCAAATGAGCTGCAGAAGAGAGAAAGGCTCTGACAGGAAAGGTTGAGCATGCTCCATTAGCCCTGCCTGATTCCTCTTCACAGCAGAGCAAGCTGGAAAGTGTTGGTGAGGAGGGAGTGGTCCTTTGCACAGAGGACATGTGTCACAACAGCATGAAAACATGCCAATGAGGAACACAGATATCCCAAAGCCAGCGCTCACGAGGAACAACTATGCACAGGTGCGTGAGCACAGTGATATGTCCAGCCAAGGGATGGAGACAAGCAAACCACACAGACACCTAATATAAGGAAGATGACTTCTTAGGGCACGCTGTACAGTTTGGATATATGAAGCTGTTTTATTCTGAGCCAGACCACTGGTCCCTCTCACCCAGTGCTGCGTACTCCGGTTGGCAGTGACTCTCCAAGACCCTTGGTCTTTCCCAACCCTGCCAGGTAGCCCTTTTCAAGTGGAGATATCAGGGATTAAACCTGTGATCTTCTGCATACAACACTCTACCACTGAGCGAACCATCTTCTTTTCTTTCTCGGCTCAAACTGAGAAACTAAATGTCCCCAGCGATGGAAGTGAGAGTGGAGATAGCCAAGATTTTAATGTAGCCAGAACTGGCATCAAACTGGGCAACCCCCATCTCCCCCTGCAAAAATCCCAAAATATAACAGGAAAGAGAAGAATTCCTGCTCTTTCCAACTCAGTTCTTATTTAGTGCAGAATAAAATAGACGTTTAAAAAAGAAACTTGACAAATGTAGTTAACTGTCCAGGTTGGGAGGGACTATGGCTGGGAAAGTGACTTAAGACAGCCCTGCAGTGTAGTTCATATAGGATGCTGAATACTGCAGGTTGGGCTCTGAGTGGCTCACGGCACTGCTGCAGTGCTGTCCAGAGGTATGACACTCCTATTGCAGGTTGACAGGCTGTACCATGCAGCATTACCCATTTCATTTATCCCCACACAGCCCTCATGAGCACCAACCCTGAGTGACATCACAGTTTAGCCCAAGTGAAGAAGCAAGAGAGCTAAAGAAGGGTGGATCTCCATCAGGCACATCCAATAGCACTGAGGCAGTTTTAGCCAGTCTGCATTTCAAAACAGCCCTCATAAGATCTCTATATCTTCTGCTCTTGTTTCTAGAAAATGTTTTCTAATACTGAAACTAACTCTCCCATTTTTGCATTCAAATTCAGCTTCGCTTGTATGCTGAACAATTGTCTTTCATCTATTTTGGCAGTGTTTTACTTGTTCAAAAGCTTTGATCACTATCTGCTTTCCCCCTACTCTCCAGCCTTCTCTTCTGTAGAACTGAACACACCCAGCTCCTTGCTCAAACCCCTTCTCTTTGGCCTGACATTCTAAGCTCTTCATCTGTAGGCTTTCCTCTGAAAACTTTCCAGGCTGTCAAGATCTTGCTCAAAGTTTAATGCTCAAAATAATTAATAATAATAACATGACACATATTATTAAAACTGCATTAAAACATCCTAAAACATCCTAAAAACATCCTTAAAACATTCTAAAATTCCACTGGATATGCCCGCCGAAAGAGAACAGTCTTTATGGCTTTCTTAAATTCTAAAAGACTGTTAAGTTGACGAGGCTCCTCCGGCAGGTCATTCCACAGTCTGGAAGCGGCAGAAGAGAAGGTCCTCTGGGTAACGGTTTTCAGCCTAGTCTTGGCCGACTGCAGTAAGTTTTTCCCAGAGGACCTGAGCGTGCGGGGCGGATTGTATGGGAGAAGGCGAAACCTTGTATGGGAGAAGAAACCTGGACCTAAACCATGTAGGGCTTTAAAGGGAATAACCAACAATTTATACTTCGCCCGGAAACTAATTGGCAGCCAGTGGAGCGATTTTAAAGCTGGCATAATATGGTCACCCCTAGGTGTACCGGTGACCAACCTGGCTGCCATATTTTGAACTAGTTGAAGTTTCCAGACTAGGCACAGAGGTAGCCCTATGTACAGCGCATTGCAGAAGTCGAGCCTCGAAGTTACCAGTGCGTGCACTACCATCTTTAGGTCTTCCAACTCTAGGAAGGGGCGCAGCTGGCGTATCAGCCGAAGCTGATAGTAGGCATTCTTGGCCGTCACATCTATCTGGGCTGTCATTTGGAGCAACGGATCCAGGAGCACTCCCAAGCTGCGAACACAGCCTTTCAGGGGGAGTGTAACCCCATCCAGAACTGGTTGACACACCTCCAAACCCAGGTTGTGGCCTTTGACAGCAAGCACCTCCGTCTTGTCTGGATTCAGCTTCAGTTTGTTTTTCCACATCCAGCCCATTACCGCCTCCAAGCATTCATTCAGAGGAGACACACTATCCTTAGCTGACGCTGTTATCGAAGGCATAGAGAAATATATTTGGGTGTCATCAGCATACTGATAGCACCCCACCCCATGCCTCCGGATGATCTCTCCCAACGATTTCATATAAATGTTAAACAGCATTGGGGAAAGGATGGCACCTTGTGGTACACCACACAGCAGCTCCTTCTTTGCAGAGCAGCTATCCCCAACATCACCATCTGGAACCTGCCCGAAAGGTAGGACCGGAACCACTGAAGCACAGTGCCCCCAATTCCCAATCCCCTCAGGTGTTCCAGAAGGATACCATGGTCGATGGTATCGAATGCCGCTGAGAGGTCCAGAAGTACCAACAGGGACACACTCCCCCTGTCAATACTCAAGTGTAGATCATCCACTAAGGCGACCATAGCAGTCTCAACTCCATATCCTGCCCTGAAGCCAGTTTGAAATGGGTCTAGAAAATCAGTGTCATCCAAAACTACTTGGAGTTGAAAGGCAACCACCCTCTCGATCACCTTGCCCAAGAATGGAAGGTTTGATACCGGTCTGTAGTTATTAAAGTCCAGGGAGGGCTTCTTTAGAAGCAGCCGTACCACCGCTTTTAAACATGATGGAAAACTCCTCTCCCTGAGAGATGCATTAATAATATATTGTAATTGCATGATATTTCAGCGGAGATCAAGCATAGGGTCTATCCAGGCAATAAGTTTATCAAACAACAAATGCACAGTCATTGTTCATTTGTTGGGTAGGATCTGGATGGCTTTCCCTGCTTCCAATTTCACCAATATTCAAACTGCAGTATATTGTTACTGGGAAATTGTGTTCCCCTGCCCCCAATAGAAATACATATTGCGTGTGTAACAGATGTCGCAAACACTAACTGGATAGCACTGGTAACATAACCAACTATGAGTATGCATCCACCCATCAGCCCGCAGTGAGGCTGCCTCACATTCATTATGGGTGAACAGGCTATAGCAGGTGGATCTGAGCTAATGTAAATATAGCATTATTATTATTATTATTATTATTATTATTATTATTATTATTATTTACATTATATACCGCCCCATAGCCGAAGCTCTCTGGGCGGTTTACAAAATTAAAGGGTGAACACTAAAAAGACAATATACAAAATTTAAAACCATAAACATAAAACAGCTGACATTAAAACACTTTAAAACATTTTAACTGTTAAGCCTGGCCACAATGTCAATCAAAAACCTCAACTTGAACTGTTAAAATGCCTGGGAGAAAAGAAAAGTTTTGACCTGGTGCCGAAAAGATAACAGTGTTGGCGCCAGGCGGGCCTCACCGGGGAGGTCATTCCATAAAGATTCCAAAACAACGTCCACAATTTCTAGTTGTGAGGGATGAGCCCTTAATATGGCAGAAAGTAAAGATGAGCCTATGTTTTCACACACCTCTTTTTCAGTGGGAATTCAGGTGTCTCCTCAAAATTTCAACTATCTGGCTAAATCTTGTGGATGCTAGAAGGAAGCATAGGAGAGCAAAGGCTTGTTTTTAAGGCTCCACAGAACTGTGCAGCCCCTAGACTAGCCTATGGCACAAAAATAAGGGAAATCTGAGCCAAGGGAATTTCCCAGACTAGGCTGAACTGAAGCTCAGGCCAAGCCCCTTCTACACTCTGCCCAAATGTGTGCATGTACATGCATGCACACATGTGTGGCCAATGTTACAAAGGCTCCAAAATTAGGGGGAGCTGTTTGAACTCAGCCCTGCATTTGTGAATTGCACCAGTCCATGAAACCTTAATGAGCTTCTGCACAGCTTTTGGTGAACTATAATTACTTTTTAGGACTTTTGACAAAAAGCAGAGAAATACTTTTGATTTTTCTTTCATACAATTTGCTTAGGTATTTCATTAAAGGTTCTCCCTCATCAAAGATCCGAATTTTACACACACATACATGCACAACACACACAAAAACACAAAATAGTCCAGACCAAGCTCTAGTACCACTTCGTTGTTGGAGACTACTGAATTTGGATGGGGATGATGATACACATTGATATCAGGTGTACCCTTCAAGTACTGTGGGCATCTAAATCCAGTATCAGATCTATCCTTTTACCTCTTCCCAATTTGAGATTAATACTTCTCTGTCAGTTTGGAAGCAGGTAATGGGACACTACTGTTACAGGATGGATATGCCAACTGGAAATACATGTAGCCTGGGAAAGTGTGTACCTCCTACTGCTGCCCTGCAATGAAATTTCACTAGGTTTATTGCTACCCTTTTTGTTTCCTTTGAAATTCCTCAAATGTTTCACCTGGAGAATTTGCTTTGAATTTCACATTCTTGAAAGTTTGGGGAAACTCTAATCTAGCTGACATGTCCTTGCTTGCTTCCAAGTGTGCCAGATGGAATGGTGTACAAACTCGATTAAAGTAGCCATTAGAAACAATTTATTGAAAAATTCACCTGTGCTAGTCTCATATAAACGAACTGGAACTATGCTAGTGCATAGGGATAACTTAATCACTTCTAGCAAATGTCCCAGCTCAGACTCCAGAGGGAATTCAAAATTCATGGATGCCTTTCTCTGGACATTAGCATCTCCCATACATAACCTAGATGGGACCCGCATGCAACTTTCCAAGGGCTCAGGAGTATTACGTGCCACTGGAAATTATCACTAGACTTCCGAGCTCACATGTTAGCTTCTTCCCAAGCACCTATGACTATGAAACCAGTTTCTGATGTTCCATGCCCCAGTCTACTTGCTATTCTGAAATAGCCCCCCCCCCAGTGAAAGATGGAGCATACATTGATTCTCACACTAAACTGGGACAGTAACTGGCATCACCTTGTCATGGGGGCACACAGAGTGGCTGCAACAGCCCATTTAACCACGTTGCGCTCCTAGCCATGGGCCTGATTAGCATATTTCAATTACAACAAGATGGATGAAGATAGATGGGGGAACATCTTCCTTGGTAAAAACACTGTTTTATCAAGGTTAAATCATTATCATAGACACCTCCTCCCTATATTTGCTCATTTCTAGCCACAGACTTAGCATACATCTGCTGCTTGCCAGGCTTAAAAAGAGTTCCTTCCTGGATAAATAAGACCATCTATGGTGAAGCAGCACCTTTGACTTAGCCTATTCAAGACCCCCTGATTCTCTTGCACTATTAGCACTGATCAAAGGTAGGTCAAGATGGGGGGAGGGGCATATCGCTTTAGGTATTAGGCAATAGCAAGACTATGTCCAAAGCACACACGTGTGATTCTTTCAGAGTCCACCTGGAACCACTTCATCACTCTGCCAAAAGTGTGTGCACGCAATTATTCCACGAGAAGCGAAAGAGCTGTATGGAAAAGAGCTGTAGTGAGTAAGTAGGCTTTTTGCTATACATTCCTTACAGCTGCTTAATTCCTCTTGTTGTGTCAGATAACAGGGCCTTACCTTGCGAACACAAAGGGCCCTGCTGCATCGGACCTAAGGCCTGAGTAGTCGAACATCCTGTCTCCCACAGTGGTCGGCCAGATGCCCAAATGGGAAGCCCCCAAGCAGGACATGAGGGCAATAGCAACCCCCCCCCCCCCCACACACACTGCTGTTCCCCAGCAAATGCTATTCAGAGGCATGGGCTGCCTCTGACATTTTAGGTAATATATAGCCCTCATGACTAGTAGCCACTGATAGTAGCTGTTGCAAAGATTTGTGAGATATACATGGTATTATTATGCACTAACATTTTATTATATCTTTTATCAATTCTTACGTATTAAATAAGCCTGCTTGCAAGTTTTGTAAGTTTGGGCCTTTGGCTCACAGTGTGTCTATAAGAGAGATTTCCAACCCCCAAGTGAACCCTGTCTGTTATTTATTGCATGAGAAGCTCAGAAAGAAATGTGGGGTGCTTCTAAAGGCATGAAAAATATAAAATCAGCAGGATCACTAGTATCCTCATGTTCTTTCCATGCAAATTATGAGCATGATCCAGCCCACACTAATCACTTTTACTTAGAACTTATTTTAATATAACAGATGTACGCATCTGCTTAATTCAGACTAATAGGAAATAAAAGAGCTTAAGGCTGCAATCCTATACACACTTTCCTCGGAGTAAGCCTCATCGAACTCAGTGGGTCTTACTTTTAAGTAGACATGCATCAGATAGTGTGACACCTTATCCTAGCCCCTTGCTGCTGCTGCCCCAGTCCAGATAGCACTGTAAATTTGACAAGATCATAGGCAACGATCCAGTCAAATTGATCCATGTTTGCTGATCCATGTTGGCTGACTTTCCAGCCAATGTAACAGTATTATTATCAACCAGTTTTTAAATGCAGCAGAAAATGCAGGTTGCTTACCTGTAACTGTAGTTCATCGAGTGGTCATTTGTGCATCACACATTATGGGCTCTGTGCCTGTGCGGAGCCTCGATTCAGAAATCTTCTAAAGCAGAGAACTGTTTCAGCAGGAACCCCGCCAACCCTACTGGGTGCGCACAGCATATCCAGCTAGGTTCTTGCCTCTCCTTCAGTTCCATGGCCACGAAAGCAAGCAAAGGACATGAGACGAAATGCACACCCTGCTAGAGCACGGCCTTCCTGATGTTCAAAGCAGCCTGGCTGGCACTGAAGAGCAGCTGCGCACCATCTCGCTTCTTGGCCTCCTCTGCAAAACCCTCCTTTTGCTCTTTTTTTACCAGCAGGGGAAAACATCACTGATATGCAGCTTAGCAGCCAACTGACCCTGGCAACTACTGACCCAGGGAGAAGGTCACTTATTGAGTCCTGTTGTGATATGCGCTACCTAGGATGTAATTCCACCCTGAGCTGGGAGGGAAGCCAAATCAAAAAGGAGAAAGAGAAAGGCTTTTTCCAAGCCTAGCAATGGTGTGGCAAGAAGTGCATTTAAAAGGACTAGATTTACTCTTCTTTGCTTGGGCTCTTTAATCATTTCTGTTTTGTATTTCCAATAGCAACATTTAGAAACTGTCAGACCACAGCAGCCTTGGGGCAAGGGGCACATCCCATTTAATACCTTAGCTCTGATCACTTCCACCATCAGCTACTTCCAGAGGAAGTATGGAAAACCCTCCAGCACATGAGGATTCAGAAGCTTGCTCCAGGATGTATCATTCTTTCTACTTCCTCCCCCTTCCCCAATTTCTGGTGGATATATAGGTTCTCAACCATAGAAAACTTCAGTTGCTCTAAGATGTACAAAAACCAGGTTAGCATTTGAAGCATCCTTACTATGGATCCTGTAAAGCCTAGAAGAGAGGTACCTTCTTAAAATCTGTGGCTATGAAGCCGAATTTTCAGTGGATTACAGCCAGGAACAAAAGTTTATTCTCCCTCTTCCTGGCCCAGCTCCCTTGAGAAGCTCCAAGGACAGGAATTTCAGAGCCTATCAAGGCAACATGACCCACTGCTAAAATGCTTCTGTAGTTGGGGAGTTTCAGATGTTTTATCTGAATCCATTTTTCTGCTCCCTCCCCCCCCCCCCAGCACTTTCCTTCCTGAGACTCTTCGCAGAAATACTTGAAAACGCTCCCTGAATCTTCTCTTATCTAGGTTAAACCTAGCTAATGCTTACTACCTTTCTTTAAATGGTGAGAAATTCCAAAGGTGCACTACTGAAGTTTTCTCTCCTTCTGGGAGGGAGGGGGGAGGATCCCGGGCTTTCCTACTTCTGGGATCATCCCCCAGCATCCAAACACCAGTGTGAAGTCCCAGAAGGAAAGAGGGACGTCCGGCGCAGTGGGGGTGATTGTTTTTAAAGGACACTTTGTGCAGCAACGAGGGTGCGATGATGTGCTAAAAAGTATTTTTTTAAAAAACAACAACCAAGGGCCATCGCTGTGATAGCAAAACAACTCCCCCCTCACCCCCGAAGGTCACGGAGCCCCCTCGCAGAGCTCCATGCCTGGAGTCAGAGCCCCACTACTTGCGGGGAAGAAGGGACACCTCCCGCAGTCCTCAGGGTTGTCCCGGGACTGCAGGAAAAACCGGGGAAAACGCAGTTGCAGTTATCCTGGGGAAAATGAGAGGTTGTCCCCATTTGACCTCGAGCTGATCCTGGGATAAATGGATGGTGTAGACATGGCCATAGAATATCACTACTGCTAGAGCATAAGCATAAATGGCCTGGATGAGGGCCAATAAACTCAAGCTGCATCCAGACAAGACTGAGATACTCTTAGTGGGTGGTTCTTCTGACCGGATGGAACAAGCTCCCCACTGAAGCCCACCTGGCACCAACACTGTCATCTTTTTGGTGCCAGGTTAAGACTGCCCTCTACTCCCAGATATTTAATGGCATATAATGGGGCACTTAAGTCCGCTGTCTTGAACAAGTCTGTTATTGAAATTGTGTACTGATATTATTTTTATCTATTTAATTGGTTTAAATGTTGTATCTTAATATTTTTAGACCATGTTTTATTGTAACGCTGTTTTATAATATTTGTAGTTTTGTCTTTTTTGTGAATTGTTGTGAACCACCCAGAGAGCCCCATCTATTGAGTGGTATAGAAATGAAGTAAGTAAATAAATAATAAAGCAATCAACATGTGTTCGACCAAGTAGCAGATCCACTCTACATCAGACCCTCAGAAAGAAGTACCCCTGCATTTGAAGGAGCCTTCAGCTCGCTCACACACTCGCTCTTTTCCAAAACTCTTCAAAACAAACGCACAAGGTGCAAGAGACCTAACAGAACCGCACTAGACCAAAAATATGATTTTATACCATGTTTACAAATAAACCACTTGATGATCATAAAAATGTCATATCAACCATAGCAGTCTACGTAACCTGATATATTCCCGTTTCGACTATACAGAGTCTTCATCAGGGACTCCTATAGACAATTCTTAAGGTATCTAACATACTCTAATAACAAACTAACAACTGATATCGTTGAAAGATTATATCACTTCCTAAATGGATAATTTTTTCAATGGTGTACTCATTAAGGCAAAATAGCCAATTATGTTTATAGACTATGAGATAGTCCTTCTAGGAGAAAACTTCAATATTGGATTGAAAGTAGAAATTCTGGTTTTCACTCACTCTTCCCAAAATGTGTTAGTATTCCAGAAGCCAGTCACCAAATAAAAGATGAACGCCGCCACATCAGTTGCGAGTTTTGGTGGAGTTTTTCCAAAACTCTGCCAAATATGCTTCTCAGAACCCACCCATGTGGTTGAATTGCCTATTCAGGGGACCATCCACAACATGAAACTAAATTCTTTAGTCAAATCCAAGACTCTGACAAGTTATAGGTAGGTATGGATGGATCTGTCTTGTTTCACTTTCTATAACACTAGCATTTTTAAGCTCAGATTTTTTCAAGCTCACATCACGTTATGATTTTTTTAAATCCACCCAAAAATTATAGCTATTTTCTTGAGCATTTTTGTAGGCATGAAATTTGTATGCATTTTCGTACAGATTTTCCTTCATAAATACTTTT
Source organism: Anniella stebbinsi (assembly GCA_029215795.1). Lineage (NCBI taxonomy): Eukaryota > Metazoa > Chordata > Lepidosauria > Squamata > Anniellidae > Anniella > Anniella stebbinsi. The sequence goes on along the minus strand of JARDYH010000004.1, from coordinate 125,282,822 downwards.
TTGCAAGCACTTTCCCCTAATATATGCCTTTTTGTATACTATTTCCCCCTAACATATGCCTTTTTGTATGCAATGTTCCCTAGTGTATGCATTTTTAAAAAACCAGTTAACTGCTTTGCAAAATTCAGAGAACAGAAACCAAAGGATAAATGTGTTCTGATTCGTGTATTAGTTCAGGAAGTGCAAAATATGTCAATTTGTATTAAAATGCAAACCATACAAATTTCTTCCCCATCCCTAGCCATAGGACCCATCCACAGACATAGCAAATCTATAGTCCTGTCCCTCTCTCAAAGAAGTTCTGGTCCTCAAGACTGTTTTTAAAGGGCTCATAGCTTTCTCTTTTAGAAACCAGTGTCACCCATTAACAACACAAACAGCAATGTTTTGTCTCTAAACAAACTCAGTGGTATATGTCTTTATAGTTTGTTTGCTTTTTAATTTCTGCAGGGAGATAAACAGACCCACTCTCAATTGATGTAGATGCACCATATTTTGTTCAAATAGCTGCACTTCCAGGGCTCCCTCACTCACATGAATCAAGCTTTCTGACTCAGGTTCTAGTTCCTGGACTACTGAAATTCAACGGAGCCAGTCATGTGAGCGAGTCCTTTTTAAAAACGAACACAGACATTGTGAAGCAACCGAGAAGTATTTTGAATCTAGTTACCAAATTCTATGATTCCAAGTTCTGCTAAGTAACCGTATTGTAAACCAATGCCCACCATTTTATATTTGTTATGAGAATAGTTTGCAGTTGTTCCAATGCTCCCAGACTGTGGAATGGCCTGCTGGAGGAGACTCGTCAACTTAACAGTCTTTTAGAATTTAAGAAAGCTATAAAGACTAATCTCTTCCGGCAGGCATATCCAATGGAATTTTAGAATGTTTTTAGGATGCTTTTAAGATGTTTTATTGCTATTTTAATAATATGTATCATGTTTTTAATCAGTTCTATGTATTTTATCATATTTTATAGTTACTGTTGTTTACCGCCTCGATCCAAATGGAAAGGCGGGTAAGAAATAAATTTATTATTATTATTATTATTATTATTATTATGCTAAGCAATATCTCTCTTACATCCACTGGAACGTGCTGGCTACAGCAAAGGCAGAAACATAGCCAATGTATCAGAGAGGCAGGATGTCAGTCATTTCCATCTCCCACCCCCTCCTCCCTGCCTCTCAAGAGAGTATTTCCCATCTTTAAAATTAATGAGGCCAGCTTCCAGGACATGGTTAATATACAGCACCTCCTATTACTGGAGGTACTGTTCTTTAAAAAAAAAAGAAAAAGGGTTATATTCCTGTAAGTTCAAAGTTATAGTAAGCATCATTTACTTTAATGCTGAATAAGAAGAAGCTCCCAGCTCTCCTCCAAACATGCTGTAAACTTTCCTGAAGCTACATATGTGGCAAGAAAACCACGTACATACAGATACACACACAAACACACAAGGCTGAATTATTGTAGGGCACTATAGGAATCCTCTGATGAAGGAGATATTCTCCAAAGCATCAGACAAGTTGGAACAAAATAAACTAGTACCTCCTGTATGGTCTTATATCATGTTTGTTGCTTTTGGGTGTTGTTGTAGGAACAGATGCACTCCATCAGAGAGGGAGACAGGACGTGTGCAGGAGACCTTCTGCGCTAGCCTGTGCTCCAAGAATGTACTAAATTCAACATCCTCGGACTGACCAAGTCTTCAAAAGACCATTGATACATGAGGTGAGATCAGCCAATGCACAGGGCATGACCTTCTGTGTCATAGCACCCATTTTCATGAAATTGGCTCTTGATTGGTGGCTATCTTATGCCACTGTATACACTCCAGCAGCTACCTGAAAACCAACCACATATAGCAGCAGCCAAGATGTGGTGCCTTGTGTTGAGAGGGCAAAAATGATTGAAAGTAGGTAAAAGAAAAGCTTTGGCTACTCCATCCCCACCCAAACGCAGACACGCTCTTATGCTCATATAATATGCCAAACCCTACTGCTTGAAAGAATCAATCCAATTTTTAAAAGGTTACACTGTGTTGGGTGAACTACCAATCAAAATAAATAAACATGGTGATGAAGCAAAGAATGGACTTGCGCCACAAATTTCACCTGCACACAAACCTTTTAAATTAATTTCCCTATTAACAGGTGCTCCTGTGTATCTAGCATTTCTTTCAATAAGGTCTTACACAAATAAGGTCCCAGGCATTGTGTCCATTGTTCCTTTAAGAAGGTAGCACAGGCACAACATCCAGTTTCACAGGAAAAGAAAAGCACAGTCCAAACACTCCTTTACGAGAAGCACCAAAGCATCATCATTCAACATACAAGGAAGAGAGTGAAAGAGACGGAGCTGGGGGGGGGGGGGGGGAGAGAGGGAGAGAGAGGGAGAGAGAGGGAGAGAGAGAGAGAGAGAGAGAGAGAGACTACTTGAAAGCACATTCTAACCAGCCCTAATAAGTTAATGCAGAAATCCTCCCATTGAGGCTGTCTATAGGAGACACTGGTCTCCCCTGAATCAAGAACTGTTATGTTGTAATATAATAGATGTAAATTAAAACAGAAAATCTATCATGCCTCTAATGTTGTCTGATAGCTGAGTGTGTGGATCCGTACAAGGAGAGGCACAGCGAGAAAGGGTGATATATGGCAAAGCTGGATAGAGGGCGAAAAGCGTGGCGAGACAAGCGGGAGAAAGCTGCAGCCCGCTCTCGCTCCTCGGACCCAAGGGCAAGAGAGGAATAAATGTTGATTAGTGTTGATTTTGTCCGACGCGTGCTTGCCGAGTGACAGTTGGACTAAGCAGCTCTGATAGAGAACCATTAATCTTGGTCTGGTTTAAGTAGAGTATATTAATTTGTGTCATTTTTACTAAGTCGTACTGAGAAAGGCCTCTTACTGCTTTGCATTTGACTGCTTTGGTGGTTTAGCCTCCTTTCCCCCTACCCCCCACTCCCCCCCCCACCCCTGAAAACAGATACTGCAGCAGCAGCAGCAGCAGCACCATATTCAAATGACACAGCAGGAGGCCAAGAGACGGGGAGCTCCTCACTTGGATTAAGAAAATAAACTCCCAGGGTGTTGGCATAGCAACAGCATTTCAGATGAACTGCTATATAGGCAATGATTAATAAATTAACATTTTTATACAGTTGTTCCTCTCTCTTTTTTTTCTCCCTTCCCTTGGATCACATAAAGCAAAAGCATGTTTGAAACAGGAGGGAAACAATGGAAGGGCGGCGGCGGCGGCAGCAGCAGTGGTGGTGGTGGTGGTGGTGGTGGTGGAAGTTGTTATAGACCCGGCTGACGGAGAGGGCTGGATTGGGTTGGAAGCGGTGCTACCTAAAATCACGTTTAGCAGAGTTCCGCTACAGGGTTCACTGATGTGTTACACTTCAGTCTGTGGTTGAATGCAATTGGTATAAATGGTAAAATACCAAAAGAACCAAATTGCAAAGTTCACATGTTACAGGAACCGGGGGTGGTGGTGGTGGTGGTGGTGGTGTTATTATAATAATAATAAACAAGACAATATGTCAGCCATAAATTTAACCAAATCCACCACAAATATAAGATGTGATCAGAATAAGCAACAGCCAATTGTTTCTGACCATAACTGCAATTATCTCCAAGAGGGATATAACATATGCATGTCTACACAATCAAGATCCCAATCTCAGGATTGTTAACCCCAGTGATGCAAGCAGAAAACAAAATCTCTTATACTGTTGGGTCTTGTAGTCTGACTGTACCAATACTTAGCTATGCCCCTAATACAGTGAAGGAGCAAAGCTACCCAACAGGGCCAGCACATTTCTGTGACAGCACTGCTCCTTCTAAAGTTGCAGTTGTACAACCAGCTCCCTTAATACTGAGGACATAATCTAAAATAAAAACTCAGAATTTTTAGAAGGGCATTAATTATGAGGAAACTCCTGTTCCTTTCCTAAACTATATACCACTGCTTCATATCTGATGTCAAAACTCATTGTAACAGCTGGTTAATGAAAGAATAGGTTAATGTTGAAGATTACCATCTCTGTGCATGAACAATTAATCCATACCAGTATGCTATGGATTAATTTTCAACCATACCAGTATGACTATATTTAACATTCACATGACAGCTCTCTATGAAAACATTTATATGTTGCCTTCAGCACATTTTTTCAAGGAGGTTTACTAAAATTAAATGAAGTAAAATAATACACTCAAAATAACCAGGAGATAAATGCACAATTAAAAGTCAGAATGGACTCAGATCTCCAAATATTTAAGGCTTTAAACACAAGCACTAGCACTTTGAATTGGGCACAGAAGTGAATAGGCAAACAGTAACTTTTTTTATAAATACATTAAGCTCTGATGTGAGTAGAGATGGGTAAACGAGCAATGTTCGTGATTGCCAGGATTTTCCAAACATCAGTTCACTATTTGACTCGCACTTCATTCCCATCCATGTTTGCAATTGCTGCTCACTCTGTATGAACAGGAAAATTGTGCAAATCGACTATTGACTGAATGGAAAATTTGTGCAAAACTCTTAATTTGCACCAATTTCCTAATTTGTGCCAACTTCCTCCATAGACTAAAATGGGGCTAATTCAGTCTACAGGGGAAATTTGCACAAATTGAACAAGGAAAGTTGCACAAATTAAACATGAGTACATATTCAACTATTTACATACATTTTTGTGATCACTTTTGGAGTTGCAAACAGGGCGTATTTTGAGAGCAAAAATGAAATTCTCATACATCCTCTGATATGAGCAATCAGTTAAAATCAAAACTCTGGGCCTATATCTTCTACAGATAACAGCCCAGTTCATGTTTGTAGAATAACCAGAGCTATACAGAGAAAAAATATTCACAGATAAATGTCTACCTTGGCTCAGAACCTCAGACTGCATCATGGTTCTCCTCAGATCCAAGGCGGAGGGTCACCTCAGTTTCCAAAGCCTCTGATCAGTCTTTCACATTCACTATATATTCACTTTGAAATTTACTAGCATAGTAACCCCTTCTGAAGAGATGAAGCCTGACAAATTTCAGACAAATATGTGCAGAGATTTTTATGCTGGGCGTCTTTAACGTTTGAGGCTTAAATGCAAAGTGAGGATCTTTGTCTTGGCTCAATGCTATATATAAAAAAGAGAGAATGAAACTCGTGTGTGTGTGTGTGTGTGAGAGAGAGAGAGAGAGAGAGAGATTCTCTGTGTTTTTGTGAGTAATGTAATGACCTGGAACATAGAAGTGCCCTTAGATAAATTCTCTGGAAATAAACTCATAAGGATAAGTGCAGGAAATAAGGAGTTATGAATCAAAAACAATAACAAGCAAAACAAACAAACACAAAGATCTTGAGTATTGTGTCCAGTTCTGGGCACCACACTTCAAGAAGGATGCAGACAAGCTGGAGCGTGTGTTCAGAGGAGGGCAACAAATATGATCAGGGAATTGGAAACAAAGCCCTATGAGGAGAGATTGAAAGAACTGGACATGTTTAGCATGGAGAAGAGAAGACTGAGGGGAGACATGATAGCACTCTTCAAGTACTTCGAAGGTTGTCACACAGAGGAAGGCCAGGATCTCTTCTGAATCAACCCAGACTGCAGGACACGGAATAATGGGCTCAAGTTACAGGGAGCCAGATTCCAGCTGGACATCAGGAAAAACGTCCTGACTGTTAGAGCAGTACGACAATGGAACCAATGACCTAGGGAGGTCATCGTGGGCTCTCCTACACTAGAGGCCTTCAAGAGGCAGCTGGACAGCCATCTGTCAGGTATGCTTTAATGTGGATTCCTGCACTGAGCAGGGGGTTGTACTTGATGGCCTTACAGGCCCCTTCCAACTCTACTATTCTATGATTTTATGATAATATAAAAAGATACAAAATTTAAAAACAATTTTAAACAGCTAAAAACAGTTATGATTCTATGATTCTTTGAAAATCAGAGCCTATCTACACTACTGCTTTAAAACGGTTTATAAAGCAGTAGTGTAGATAGGCTCTCAGATAGATATACTATACTAATACTATACTTACAGCCACAGAGGCTGCCTCTACAAGAGAGGTTTAAAGCTCTTTCAAGGCGCTTAAACAAATTTACCTCTACAAGAACGGAGCGCAAATCGGGCGTAGAGGCGCGTTATCTCTCCGATTATGCGCATTATCGAATGCGCGTTAAATCGCGAGTTTTATTTTGCTCTGGCTGTTAAAGCGCATTTTGACTATGTGAACAAGCGCTTATGCGCATTAACTACTTGGAAAGCGCATTTTGGACATCCGTTAATGCGCTTTGCCGCCTCTCGCCGCCTCTCGTGCAGAGGTATTAGGTGTAAATGCGCTTCAGCGATTATGCGCATAATCGCCTAACCGGGCGCAAAAGCGAATCCTTGTGGAGGGGACCAGATACACAGAGAACTTCAAATAACACTGAAATTATATCATGATACTAGGGCTGGAAAGGGGCATGGGGGGGGGGGGGTGAAGGAAAGCCATTTACCTAACAACTAGAAAAGACAAATTAGATTCAATGCAGGCACAAACAGCAACAATAAAGAAAAAAAGACAAAATGCAAGGAATTGGAGTTTAGGAATGGATTGAAAGAAGAGAACACCACACAAGCGAAAACACCACCACTACTCCACAAACTCTGCCTCACTGTTACTGGTCCAAAGAGATAACAGATGCATCTTGCAAAGAGCAGAGAATGCAGTGAAACAGCTTCTGATATGTTCCTGCAACATGTCTCCCCAATGCACTGTGATTGGAGAGTGCTGGTAAATTCATTCCCCGATTGGGAACTAGAGCTGTCAGTCACAAAACTACACCCCCGCCTCTGCCTCCCTCTTCCTCAGCATTTTCCATTTATGGACAATTTGCAGAGCTTGGAGGAGGTTTAAAAAAATCAGACTGGGAAACAAAACAACCCTTCAGAGCTCCAAGGTGGGTCTGAAGCCTTGCGACCAGCCTGCTTCACCTCGAACCTATCTCACCTCATATTCAGAGGCAGTCCATATATCTCTGGGGTTAATCACCTCAGATTCATGCCTCATCCAAGTACAGCTGTGACAATCACCCAGAATAAAAGACAACCAAGTCAGAAGAGCGCTTGCTCTTGTTTATTTTACCTCACTCCAGGCTCTGATTCACTCACTGGAACAGTAACTTGCCTGACGATACCTTGTGGATTCATAGCTGAGGTGGGATTTGGAACACAGTTCAAAAACCAAAGCAGCACAGGACTTAGATGTAATACTGGCAAAAAGTGGAACTGGTGGAAGCTGGCCTGTGAGAAAATGGGAGATGCTCACGGTAAAAATCATGTAAGGCACGTGTTAAGTTTACTCTCCAGAGCTGGAGGCTATTCTGTTCGGGTTCCTTCCTCACCCTTATTTTGTGATCCATGGCCTCTCCGTGGCAAAAATACAGCATCTCCAGGCTGCACTTTTGCCAGCTTAAAACTGACTGCTATATTTGCTTTCTTTGGTGTCTGCAAAACACTTTGGGATCTTGAGCTGGGAGACTTTAGTGGCTGTAAACTGGAAATGTGTGCAAAATGAAAATAGCAAAGGTGTTCAAAGGTGCTTGAAGTCGCACCATAGCAGCCACAGCCTTATTATCCCTTTTCATCATTCTGTGATGTCACTGAGGTGCATGATATGAGTGGTGCTTCAGAATCACCAAATTTCACGCATCTTGCCACAGCATGGTGTGAATGAGGTGATTTGAAAGAAAAGGGGGAGGAGTTACGGCCTGCTTGATAAAGAACATTAAAGAACGTCTTGGGACACAGCCATCCATGTGCTTATGATGCCTGTTGTGAAGGGGGCTCACATCTGCAAGCATCACCCAAATGTTTAGTTCCCATTGCCTGTAGCTATTTACAACCAGTTGTGCAGTGTTAAATTTTGAAGTGCAGGTGCTCATCAAGACTAGGCTGACCATATAAAAAGGAGGACAGGGCTCCTGTAACTTTAACAGTTGTAGAGAAAAGGGAACTTCAGCCAGTGTCATTTGTATGCAATTAGTTCCTGGTGAAATTCCCTCTTCATCACAACAATTAAAGTTGCATGCACTATACTAGAGTGACCATATACAAAAGAAGGCAGGGCCCCTGCAACATTAACTGTTGTGATGAAGAGGGAATTTCACCAGGAACTAATTGCATACAAACGACACTGGCTGAAGTTCCCTTTTCTCTACAACTGTTAAAGTTACAGGAGCCCTGTCCTCCTTTTCATATGGTCAGCCTAATCAAGGTCCCCTCTACAAGGATTCACTTTTGCGCCCGGTTAGGCGATTATGCGCATAATCGCTGAAGCGCATTTACACCTAATACCTCTGCACGAGAGGCGGCGAGAGGCGGCGAAGCGCATTAACGGATGACCAAAATGCGCTTTACAAGTAGTTAATGCGCATAAGCACTTGTTCACATAGTCAAAATGCACTTTAACGGCCGGAGCAAAATAAAACTCGCGATTTAACACGCATTTGATAATGCGCATAATCAGAGAGATAACGCGCCTCTATGCCTGATTTGCGCTCCGTTCTTGTAGAGGTAAATTTTTTAAAGCGTCTTGAAAGAGCTTTAAACCTCTCTTGTAGAGGCAGCCCAAGACAGTTCTTCTTGCCATGCCCTCAAGGACAGCCCAAAAATGTAGGCAGCTGTGCTGATCCATAACTAGTAGTTTTCATCTCCACCAGGAACAGGTATTTTGTAAAGCTACTGAGTCTTAATTATCCATTCAAAACCAGGCCACCCCAAAATATTTTGCTTTACAAATGGGCAACAATATATTGTCACTGGGAAAATTCATTTCCCCCCAGATTCTGTGAGGATTGCAGAGAATCACAGAGGGAACAGGGATTTCTGTAGGGGATACTAAATGAGGCTGCACAGCGTATATAGCCACCATGTTGAATATGCAACCCCAACTTGGGGAGGGTCATGCAAACCTAGGAAGCATGGATTATGCATGAGTTAAACAACTACTGAATAACCCATTGTCTGTTTTAGAGTTCATACAATATGACAACCTCTGAGCAGGGGATGCATATTCAACCTGCCACCCACAAGATGCACCATGTCGTCCGAATTCAGTCCCTGGGAGCCCCAGCTCCACTACACCACTGCTTAAACTTTGCAACAATGCCTTGAGAGCCTTGGTTATTGGGCAGTATAAAATGTAATCATCCTCATCCTCAGAGGACTATGACGATGTTTCCCTTCAACATCAACAATTCCCTACCTCCAGCATTAAACAAGAATAGTAAAGCAGAAGAATCTTTACACTCTGTGATTTTATATCATGGATCAAAGATCAAAGCAGAGCACAGAGTCCATAAAAATAACTGCTTTTTCAATTTTACAATGCTTTCAGTGGTAAAGAATCAAATAAATTTAATATTAATTAAACACTTAGCTTTTAACCTCCTTCTGCATCTACATTTGGCTGCCTGTTGGAGAAAAAATTAATTGGGCATCTTAAATCTTGCGTTACTAAATGCTTTGACAGAGGTTTCAGAAGCACTTATAACTTAAAGCTAAAGGCAATGGGACCATTTGTCCTTGCACTCACTTAATTGAAAAGTCTGGAACTGGAGAGGGGGGTGGGGAGAGAAAGAAGTGCTATTTTATGATGGAGTTTCTTCAAAAAAACATAACTTATAGTTGCAGTATTATGGCCTCTGCTTTAATTCCATCTCTGTAAGTGGCACCTTGCAGAATGGAAACGATTGATCTTCTATTACATGTGGCCTATTGATCTTTGGAACACATTTGGAAGAAAAGTGTTATTTGTAGTTTTATGTGATAACATTAAATTTATTTTTCTAGTATTATTGAGAACTGCTTCATATGCCTGGATATGGACATAGAAAATAAAATTTGGTTGAACTTTCTGTTATTCTTCAATCATCATCATCATCATCATCATCATGTTTGATAAACTTTACAAATTCTCAATGTGAAATATTAGGCATTCATTTGAAAATGCAGTTTTCGGATTAAGGTGAAGCAGACCTCCAGCTGCAAGCAGCATCGGTACACAGCAAATTAAGATAAATAGTGAAGAGGAATAGAGTGTTGCACAACAGAAAGGTGGTTAATTACCCTTTAAAAAAGGGGGGGGGACAGAAGAATTGCAAACGTATTTAGAGAAGTGAAAGGTGCGGAAAAATCAGTTGGGTAGCTAAGTTTTGTTTTCCAAAATATTGGCACTTTGGGGGCCTGGATTCTCTTTCCCCCAAGGGAAATGCATTTTTTAAAACAGCCACACTTGAGGAAGTACCCGTGAACATGTGCTGAGTGTCTTTCCTTTGAGGAGGAAAGGTTCCATAGCCTCTCCTTAGACTGTCTGGGCATGATATAGAAACAGGAACGTCAGTCTCATCGTCTCTGCTTAGGAGAAGAGAGCAGGCAACTACTTGGTTGAACAGCAGAGGCTTGGGCTATGATCTGGACTTGATGGGTTGCCTGAGATCAGCACACACATGTGCAATTCACTCATCCCCGCAACATTTTTATTAAGGGGCAGATCTCCAAGTGACAGCACAGTATGCACATGTTTGCATTCACAATGCACAGCCTTCCCATAGCATGTACACTACAGTACCATAGCAGCTGTCCTCATAAAATTCCTTATTGTACATATGAACACTGTTACAGAAAATGCAGCAAAGAATGGCTCAGTGGGCCCTAGAAGAGATCTAGAAACTTCCTTTTGCATTACATTATGGCTTCCAGTAACTTGTCTTCATAGTTTCAGGCTAAAACTGAATTCCTATGGCATTCTTTGTCTTGAAGGTCAGGCAGGCACCAACGTTGCGCTGTTTCTGGTGCCTTCTGAAAACATTGTTATTTCAGGTAGCATGATCAAAACTCTGTTCTGTTTCTTTTTTAAAAATATTAATTATTTTAACATGGTTTTTTTATTCTGCTGATCACCACGCCAAAGTCTTTGGATATGGAGCAAAGTACCAATATTGTAAAATAAATAAACAAATAAAACTGTTTACTATTTATTGTTTTATGTTGTTTTATTCATATGCTTGTATGATGGTTTATCTGCTTTCAGGATCCCATTAGGGAATACAAAGGCAGGATAGAAACCTGTTAACAATAAATAAATCTTTAATGCCATTGTGTATTCAAAACAAAGTACCTTTGAAACTCTAAGAGATATAAAGTTACTCCTTTAAAGATGCAATCCTATACACACTTATCTGAAAGTAAATCCCATTGACCACATCGGGACCTACTTTCAAGTAAACCTGCATATCTCTACCTCTAATCAGAAATGTGCCTTGCAATAAGGCACAATTTGACCATCTCTGTATGGTTTATCCTGCAAACATTACTGGAAACGTGCATGGAAATGTTAGGGGCTGAGATCTGACCTCTGAAATTATTTGGGGCAGGGGGAGCTTATCACAGTGGCAGAGGGTCTCTCTCTCTCTCTTTCGGTTTAAAAGCCGCCTGCTCTTCCACTGGCGTTTGTGGCGTGGCAGTTGGAGCAGAGCTTTGGCCATGGCCACTACCATCTTTCCTGATCATAAGTCACAGTGAGTCACCGAGGGTTCCGTTCCATTACCTTGAAGGACAGGTTGCAAGAGGCCTCGTTCTACTTAGAAGAGTTCTACTAGACAGCATTGAGCGGCAAAAATGTATTATTTATTTGCTGTCATTACTGTCATAGTGTAACCTTGATAATTAACTCTTGCCTATGTTTAAGTTAGATTCACTCTGCCCCTCTGGTGGGCTGGATGGGTCAGAATTGCCCCTGCACCTGCAGAGAACAGGTCTGCCGGTGGAGGGAGTACATTCACCGCAGAGGCCCCTGTTACCCCTACAGAAAGCTCTGCAAGGGAAGATCTGCTGCTAGCGGTGTTTCTATCTAGCTCTCAGACTGTTCAAGGGGCCCAGGTCAGAAGCTGCCTTGGCTGCGAGCCCTTTCATTCCCCCAAGAGGTCCCATGATTGGGCCCCTCAACTACACCCAATTGGAACGGGTGAAGTTAATCCACTCCACCACTGAAACCAATGGGAAAATCAAAGGAAAATTGCCCCACCGCCTCCCTCCCTGGCTACTATGAGCCAGCAGAACCTTAGAAGTAGCAGGTCATCTGCCATTTCACTCTCTATTAGGATGCATGGATTTTGTTAAATCTGTTCCATCGATATTTTGAGGATGGTCAGGCATCTTTTATTCCGTTATCCCTCACTGACAGAATTAGACCTTTTGTATGAGAATTTCATTTGTTTGCAAACGCTTATTTCCGTAAGTAAGGATTAGCTAATGCCCACTTGTGTTAATGTATGCTAGCAAGAATGTGCACTTCTGCAAATGTGCATTAGCAAATAAATAAAACTCTGCTGGTCAGCCAGCCACTCTGTATCCCTCCCACCTTTCCTGCCACTGCCACCCTTCTTGCCTGTTGCGGATGCGCAACAGCGTTGGCTCCTCGTTGTCTCACAGCCAGCCGCTCCCACCTTCTGCCCCAGCTGCAGGGCTCCTGAAGGGATGCGGCTGAAATATCGTGAGACCTCTGGCCGAGGGAGGGAAGAGGAGCCACCACTGGGCAGGAAGGCAGGTGGGTGAGCCAGCAAGCAGGGAGGGAGGGAAGGAAGGGAGGGAGGGAGGGAGGGGGAGCCGCTGCAACAAAGAAGTTGCACAGTGGCAGCAGCATGCTTCAGGCAGCAACTCAAGTCAGGCTAAGCCTGTCTACAGCTGGCAAGGGACCACCTGGCCACCACTTGTATATTCAAGGAAAGTGCTGGAGCAAGAAGTACCCAAGCTGTGTATCCCCCGTGTACCAAAAGTCAAGGTATATTGCAACTAGTGGAACCCCATCCTTAAGGTTTGTTGAAGTTGTTCCAAAACTCCTTTCCTCGGTCATTCTAACAATTTTACAGCAGGTCCTTTCTTATGCTTATTTTACATATGGGGAAACTGATACATTAGAGACTCGTCTCTCGTCTCACATTTTCCTGTAAACCAGGGCCCCATCTGGAGCTCGAACTCATGCCTGCTGAATACAAATCCAGCGTTCTTTTCTTTCATTACTACATAAACAAAGATTCACTGGAGACCAGATATGAACAGTCTTTACACTGTCAACCTACACTCTGCTTTATGCAGATGCTTGCAAGTGTGAGGGATAAAGGCTGAGAATTACAAAACAAACCAACAGACCAACCAACCTCATCAGAGGTTACATCAAAATGTACAGTTATGTGAAAGCAATTCCACTGAAATCACCAGGTCTGGCTTCCCCATAGAACAGGATTGGAATATCAAAAGGAAAAGCTGTTTGACGTGCTGAAAAAGCATTCACATGTAGTCAACATGCGTTCATGCATGTTCACGCACACTACAAACCTAACTCCCCCATTCCAAACACTTCCTGTTAATCCATTTTCAGCAAGTGTTTATCTGAGGCCATATCCAACCGGATTTGTCAAGCCCCCTCTTAACAACTTGTTGTCACAGTCCATTACCAAATTGCATATAGTTATATATTCCACTAATTAGGCTTCTAAAATATCATTAACATGTCTCTTGATCATTAGCATAACGTATGAGGCGTCCTCGTTAGGCACGACTCAAGTTTGTTAACGTGATAATGAAAGGCACGGGGCTGGCATTATGGGAGCTATGCTGATAGGAGGCTGGGAACATCAAGAGCAATGAAGCTAAACAAAAATGGAGGGGGGGATAAGAGAAGAATTCTTGAAAAAGAAGCAAATAGGAGCAAGCAGCCTTAGGATGTGGGGTGTGTTCCACTTGGGGGGAGCACAGATCAGAGGGGGAATGTAGAAATGTGAATTGAGAGCATTGCTCTCCTCCATTGCTTGCTTGCTTGCTCCAATTTCAACCCTATAAGACACAATTCCCCACGAACTTCTCCACAGGAAACCCTACTGAAATGGGGTTTGCTCAGAAGTGCTTCCAGGTGGATTGGGCTTGTAGTTTGGATTGCAAAAACTGTATCATACGAACAAACATGGATTCAAATAACTCAGGTCCGTTTCAGGAAAGCAGAAAGTTGGAAGATAACCTTGGACTTCATCTATAACAACCCCCCCTGCTCCACATAAAGTTGCATCTCTGCTTTGGATGCTTTGGATGCTTTGGATGCAGAGAAGAACCATTTCCAGAATTGGAGCTTTAAACTGGAGCTATAAAAAGGCTGCAGTGGATTTGCATAGGTAGGAGTTTTCAGATTATTTTGTTGTCATGGAGAAAGGGAGCTATAGCCCAAAACATCTAGAAGGAACCTGGTTTAGACATTTCAGCTGGTGGTGAATGCTTCTGGCCAGTACAGGGACACAAGGAGCGCATAATGGTGTGTTCCAGAAGAATGGTAAAATTATTGGGGAGGAGAGAAGGGGGTCCTTAATGGAATTCACATGCCTCACTCCCTAACTCCCCCCAATTTTAGCCAAATTGTAGGTCCTCTGTACCTTCTAAAAACAGTAGCTGAGGGAGCCATCACAAAAGTAAGAGAGCCGGGTCCCTTCCTCCCTCCGCCTCACCCGGTAATCCAAACATTGCTCCAGCATTTCCAATGGCTGTGTATTTCCTTCTTGGCACAACCCAAGGTTCTAGGCTTAGCCTAGGAATTCCTAAATGGCTTGAGGCCAACTACTGCCTCCTTCCCATTACAATTTCACAAATCCATGCAGGATTCTCCTTTGTAGCCCACATTAACACCACCAAGTGCTTGCCCACTCTGGAGTTTCCAACACCTAAAGATATGCCAAAGCCAGTTCACCTTTTGGAAATCTGTTGCAAAACTTCTTAGGGCTAGCATCTAATTGTGACATTAAACTAGGAAAGGGAGAAGATGCAAGAACTGGTTTGGGAAAAGCTTGAAAAGGCAATGTTGGGAGGTCAGGCAGGCAGGCAGATCCATGGTACTTCCTGAATCTTCTGTACCTCATGCAAGAAAAAAGAACAGACAAGTCACGGCTTATCATAAATGCTTTCTTTATCAAATGCCAACAAAGACAAGCTTCAAAATGAAAATGGTAAAGGGAAGGGGCAGACTAGAAGTATAAAGCATGTTAGAGAACCCTAAGAAAGAGCTGATGTTGAGGCCAATGGATGACTTTGGGCGGGATTTGAACATACAGGTTGGTTTATTTTCAGTGGAAGTTAAAATGAAAACCACAAGGGCCAGGAGATGGGAAAGGCTCCTGGGCATCAGCAAGGGAACCACGTATCGCCTCCAAGGTTATTAAACTATAAAGCTTGCTCTTGCTTTTGCTCCCTGTCTTCTCCAAATAGTTTTTCAATAGGAAACAGATGTGATGGCTGATTAACAAAACACAGGGCATAAAATGGGCTTCCCCACCTATACACTGCAGATGCAGTGTATAAGTGGGGAAGCCCACGTTTAGTTCGAGAAAGGAGTGAGGCTGGCCCCCTCCACACACAGCTGCAACTTGTGAAGGAGTTGCAGCCAGGGCAGGCCGAGTGCCTACCGTTCCAAATGCTCCTTCCCCCCCCCCCCCCCTAAGCCCAGCCAGTTAGGAGTCTGGAGCTTGACAATTACTGCTGACCTCGGGTGAAAAATTGCCTCTAAAACCGTTACATCATGTTGCCTGTGTCACATTCTCTAAATGCCCCCCTCTACAACTCCAACTCACAACGGAGGGTGGGGGATGTAACATAAAACTATCAAAACACCAGCAACAAAGAAGAAAGGGAGCCATTGTTGTGGGCTGTCAGCTCTTTTTGCTTGCTTGAAGCAGAGACCGTTAGGAGTGGGGGCAGGCATGGTGGTGGGAAGACTGGAGTCAGGAACTGGAGTCAATGGATCTATCCTGCCTGATCCCCTAACTTGAATTTTAAAGCCTCCCCAAACTAATTCATACCTCTTTCTTTTCCAAAATAAACCCACCCATTTCAGAGTTCTTTATTCATAATAAATAGAAATAATGAAAAACAATTCACTCTTTTGCTGTTACTCAGCTGCAAAATTCCATCCAGCAATCCCAAAGCAGTCTAAGAATAACATGACAAAGTCAAAGCACTTGATTGGGATCTGGTGATGATCGGGGAAGGCATCTTATGTGCATTAACAGCCAGACCCTCCTTGGGTGTAAGTGAGAGCCCATCATTTTGATGCTATGCAGAATTATATTAGAGAATATCTACCCTGTATATTTTTTTAATCAAACCTGACCCTTCAGTATTCTGAGAAGGGTAAACATGCTCAACGGTTGGTACAAACTGACAACAGTTTATAGATTTGCTTCAGAAATAAACAAAGGAACAGTGGAAAGCAGTGATGTAGTAGGGTAAGAATTCACTTTTTTTCTGCTGATCCTAATAAATTGGGAATTAGGATGTGTACTGCTGCTCTGGTGTGTGTGCGTGTGGGTATGATCGACATAGCTGCCCAGGGTTTTGGGACTGTCCTTAGGGATATTGCTGTGAGGTCTGCCACGATGACGCTCTGCAGTTCAAACTTTACCACCATACCACGGATATAGAAGGAAGCTAAGTTGGAAAAAAAGATCGAGTAGCTAAGGCAACAACTGCTAATAAGCCTAAACAAGCCATGAAACGGCGAAAAAGAAACAAACAAATGAAAGGACTTTTGAGTTTTGCGAGGAGCTGGAGATAGAATAGAAATAGGGTATTTTGGAGAGAGCGCTCTGGAAACAAACACACACACAATCAGCCCAGAAATAGAACGTTGGCAGGCCAAGAAGTGAAAGAAGGAATTCCAAATTTATGGCTAGAGAAGATTTAACAAAGAAAAGAAACACAAATAGGAGCCTAGCTGAGCAGTGACAGGCAGGCTGCAACTCCGAAACTGACTTTCTGTGTTCCTTTTCTAATTCAAATACACTCACTCCTTTCCAAGGCAAGGCCAGGGCTGGCACCAGAGCAATTCAAACGTATGCTAAGTACTTGGATGACGCCCATCACGGACCCAGGAATCCCCCAAGTATAAGGCAGGCTAAGCAGGGGCCAGAAGTGGCCCTATCATGAGCCAAGGAGAGACAGAATATAGGTGCCATTATGAACAGCAGAGTGGATGACAGATCTGACTCATGGGGTACAACGCACAAGGAGGTACCCAGGCACAGCCCTCATTGGAATGAATGGCAGCTGAGCAAGAGCACAGATTGAACCACACTGGAGGCAAACAGACTGTCTGAATGTAAAGCACAGATCACAATGCTTGTAGTCGCCATCACTGAAAACCTTCCAGCTTAACAATGGCCTGTAAATTAATAATAACAATTAATAATTATAAATAACAATAAAAACAGAAAGTTAATAGTATAATATTTAGATTATCCACCAAAAGCTGCCATATACATTTCAGGATAGATTATCCTAGGCTGACCATATGAAAAGGAGGACAGGGCTCATGTAACTTTAACAGTTGTAAAGAAAAGGGGATTTCAGCCAGTGTCATTTGTATGCAATTAGTTCCTGGTGAAATTCCCTCTTCATCACAACAGTTAAAGTTGCAGGGGTCCTGTCTCTTGACCATGTACAAAAGAAGGCAAGGCTTCTGCAGCTTTAACTTTGTGATGAAGAGGGAATTTCACCAGGTTCTGCATATATACCAATGACACCTGCTGAAATTCCCTTTTCTATGAAACTGTTAAAGATACAGGAGCCCTGTCCTCCTTTTCATATGGTCAGCCTAGATTATCCACTCTAAGTTGCCATATAACAAGTCAGGCTACTGTGGCTATTTTGCCTAATATCCTGTATTCCAGGTGGCAGCAGATCTTCAAGGTCTCAGACAGCAGCTTTTCAGAGACCTTTTCTAACTGGAGATGCACAGCCTTGAACTTGGAGGTTTCTGTATACAAAGCATAAGCTCTTACCATTGATCTACTGGCCACATCTCACACATTGTGTATTGTGCAAATTGTCCACAAGCTGCAGGCAGGAATAATAATAATAATAATAATAATAATAATAATTTTATTTCTTACCCGCCTCTCCGTTTGGATCGAGGTGGGGAACAACAGTAAATATAAAATATGATAAAATACATAAAACTGATTAAAAACATGGCACACATTATTAAAATAGCAATAAAACATCATAAAAACATCCTAAAAAGCAAGCATTTTGTGGACTATCCCATGTTCATTGTTGTAGCCTTTTAAAACCTTCAAGGAATGTAATCTATGGGCACCTCCTTTGTCCTGAAAGGTGGGCTCTCACCTGTATTAGGCCTGCAGTCACATCTCTCAGAGCTTCAGGTCTTCAATTTATCACGAAAGGTCAGCTATTTGCAGCCTCCCTCTGAGGAGAGCTTATTACGTGTGATGGCAATAGGACATAAGCTCCTGTGTCCTCTTGGAGAGCGGTGAGGAACACGTTGGGGAAAGTTAATGCCCAAAGCTTTGGAGGTGAATTTGCACAGTTTAGAAGCAGTTAAAAGCTATCAAAAGAGCAGTCAGATTGTTGTGAGGGGCAGAGGTTCAACACCCGCTGAGGCAAGTGCATGTACTTTCTGAAAGTTGCTTGTAATAAAATGGAAAGGGCTATGTTCGAAATACCAGACAGAAGGGTACGGGGAAGGGAGTTATTTATATTGCACTTTATGTCTTGGTATAATCCTTACGAAAAGCTCTCATGTGGGTCAGAATTATTATTATTATTCCCATATTGCAGATGACATTGTGACAGAGGCAGAGTGTCTTGGCTAGTAAATATATGGCATGGGTGAGATTCAAAATCAAGGTTTTCTTGACTTGTAACTCATTCTCTTAGTTACTACACCACACCAGTTCTGCAAATGATAATTATTCTCAACCTTTCTAAATCACAATCTTCCACTCAAATAATTTTGTAATACCACATGCTATTTTAAGCAATTGATCTTAAAATCTGCTATGTTATCAGGACTACAAGCCGCTAGTTAAGATGAACGACAGATCTTTTTTTTTTTTTAAAAAAAAGAGTGCAATAAAAACTGAGAGTTCACAACATTGTTTAGCAAACGATTTATTTTCAGACCAGATTATTCTTGAATGACTGCAGAAGTCTGGTCTTTAATAAAGATGCCTTTATATCTGAAACACTCACATTCATTCTGGAATTATGCGCTCAAACTCAAGACATGCTGGGAAATAGCCCGAGTGAAATATTTCTCATGCTGAAAGGCAAGGCAGCCTCACCTAGTCTTGAAATCTATGAAGTATTTGGTAGTAAGAAATTTCTCCATAAAATCACAGAGGCATCATGCTGAAAGCCACTGAGCTATGGTCAATTATTATTTTTTCTAAAGGCTAAAACAACAGTTCTGGTTGTCTCTTCCACATAAGAGATGGGATGCTAGAGAGAAAACTGTCAGCGTCATTCACGGACAGTAAAAGCCCTATAATGCAACACGTGACAAAGCATTGGCTTTGGAGCCACACCTGGCCTGAGAGGAAAGTGGTGAGAACACCCAGCATGTCTTACACACCTTTTCTTCTGAAATGTACACTCTCATTAACATGTAATAGGGTTTTATTGTCTGAAGCAATGTCTGGTTTAGATCAGTGTTTTCATCCTAGACGCTGCAGCCCTGGAAGCTGGAGAGCAGATGGTTTATATTGTAGAAGACTTCACTACCTCTCATTCCTCACCAACATCACTCCCCCACCCCCCATTGTAATTCCTTACAAATTCTTGAAATGCTTACACTTAACAGAAATTTGGGCCCAGGGAAAGAGGAATGAATTGCTCATAGAAATATTGTGGATTATATGAGCTTGACTGTAACCCTTCACAATCTCCTTGTTTCGCTTGTTCTACAGCAGTTTGATAACGAGATCTACCCATTATAGAGCACACGTGATTGTGCAGGATGTGCAGGTTGCAAACTCTTGGGTGAAAGTGTTTGAGAGTATTTTTATCACATGATTGTCATCCTGCCAGCAGAGAGAACAACATGAGTGGGAAAGACCTCTGTCATCAGGTTTGCTTATAGGGTTGTATTATTCGAAATTGTGGGATCGTACCATAGGGAAGTAGCTTCCACATGGCTGCAGAGTGAGTGAACAGGGAGAGCAAACAGGAGTTTGTCAGGGGGAGAGTAGTGGAAGAGGAGACCAAGGCAAAGAGGAGAGAGGCTTCGAGGAAATCCAGGAGGCTGCCTATTCAGAGCTGCCATGTGCTCCTGAGTGCTGATTCAAGGGGTGTGCCCTGAAAGCTGCTGCTGAAAGCTGCTAAAAGATACTGCTGGGCCTGGAAGGGTGTGGCCTGATTGCTTGATTGTTCTCAGCAACTGAGGCCCCCTCTACAAGAATTCGGTTTGGCGTCTGGTTGTCCAATTATGCGCATCTTCTCACAATCACTGTTATGATAATGACGGTTAAGCGCATAACTGGTGGCCCGACTGGTTGTTTGAAACGCACTTTAAAGTGGCTGAAATGCAGAGAATCGCTTGTTTACATGGTCAAAATGCGCTTTAATGGCCGCAGAGCAGGAAAACTCGCTATTTAACGCGCATTCGATAATGCGCATAATCGGAGAGAAAACGCGCCTCTACCCCTGATTTGCGCTCCACTCTTGTAGGGGTAAAAAATTTAATGAGACTTGAAAGAGCTTTAAACCTCTGGTGTAGAGGCACCCTGAGTGGGCAGGGAGATTCATTCTGTTTCCTGACTCCAAGCTGAGCAGAGCAGAGGAAGCTGCCCCAGCTGGACTAAAAGGAATATAAGGAAGCCAGCTCCCAGAGAGTGAACGATCAAAGTGAGTGAACAAGGAGAGCAAACAGGAGTTTGTCAGGGGGAGTTTGTCAGGGGAGGTCAAGGGGGAGGACCTTAACACAAATTTGTTCTTGAAAGACACACTCATACAGTAGGGGGTCTCTGTTGCTCACTTTCAGAGAGGACAGGACAAAACACAGGCAATTCCAATACAATCAGAAAGGCAGGACCAAAATGGAAATAGAGACTATGGACGGAAAGGAGACCGTTTGTGTTCCTGCCTGAGATCAACATGGCATACACATGCAACAAGTGCAAGCTGATTGCTCTACTGGAAGAAAAAGTGAAAGTACTTGAGCAGCGAGTGTCCACCCTCCAAGGAATAAGAGAAGGTGAAGAGTTCGTAGACAGCAAAAAATCTTCAGCAAAAATTTACAATTTACAAAATAAAAACTATGTTCTGTGAGAAGGGTTAACAAATAAATTTCATTGGCTGTCCTCTTCACTTTCATTGGAACTGCTATCATCACTGTCAAATTCACTTTCCTCGTCTTCTTTTTCACTGTCCTCTTCTGTGGCCATTTCAAGATCTTCTGGAGTGTTGGACCATCGTACCATTTTATGTGATACCTGCCATTTTCCAAGTACCAGCCATGTTCAGTAGGATCAAGCCCATCGTCAGGTTTTCTACAATCTGCTCGTTTCCACAGCCATGACACTGAATTGCTTCTTTTAATCTTTTGGATCAATGCAGGTTTAGATGGAGGCAGCATTGTTGGGTCAATCCCTTTAACTTTGGAGAATGCCTTAGACTGGATCTTAGGTGTTATTTTCTTCATAAATAGTAGGGATGTGCACAGACCCAGATCTGGATCCCGAATCTGAAGCGGATTGGGGTGACTCGGTCCTCCAAAAACTGGATCCGAATCAGATCGGGGCGGTACAAACCAATATGGATCAGATTGGTTTGGTCTGAATCAATCCAGATTGATCCGGAGATTCGGACGCCATTTTAAGTGTTTTTCCCCATAGACTTGCATTGGGGGAAAGAAAGGGCTATAACTTCTTTATTTTTAAAGATATAAAAATGAAACTTGGGCACATTGCAGATGGGTTGTAGATACTCATGTGTACAAAATTTCAGAAACATAGGTGCAAGTGTGTAGTGGCTATGAATTTTTGAAAAATGATTAAGAAATGCCTAGAACTTATTTATTTTTCAAGATACATACATGAAAGTTGGGCACATTGCAGATGGCATGTAGGTACTCATGTGTGCCAAATTTCAGAAACATAAGTGCAGGCATTTACTCGCAAGGAATTTTTAATAATGATATTTTCCAGGCAATCCAGAAGTGCTATAACTTTCTCATTTTTCAAGATCCACACATGAAACTTGGGCACATTGCAGATGGCATGTAAGTACCTACATGCCATCTGCAGTGTGTCCAAGTTTCATGTGTGGATCTTGAAAAATAAAAAAGTTAAAGGCATTTCTTCTGTCCCCCAATGCAACCCTATGGGGAAAAACACAGGCCAAAGTGATCATTTTTCAAAAATTCATAGCCACCAAACGCCTGCACCTCTGTGTCTGAAATTTGGCACACATGAGTACCTACATGTCATCTGCAATGTGAAGTACCTACATGTCATCTGCAATCGCGTGAAGTACTGGTTCCCCTCTATTCGGCACTGGTTAGGCCCCATCTTGAGTATTGTGTCCAGTTCTGGGCACCACACTTCAAGAAGGATACAGACAATCTGGAGCGTGTTCACAGGAGGGTAACAAGGATGATTAGGGGTCTGGAAACAAAGCCCTATGTGGAGAGATTGAAAGAACTGGGCATGTTTAGCCTGGGGAAGAGAAGATTGATGGGAGACATGATAGCACTCTTCCAATACTTGAAAGGTTGTCACACAGAGGAGGGCCAGGATCTCTTCTCGATCAACACAGAATGCAGGACACGGAATAATGGGCTCAAGTTACAGGAAGCCAGATTCTGGCTGGACATCAGGAAAAACTTCCTGACTGTGAGAGCAATACGACAATGGAACCAATGACCTAGGGAGGTGGTGGGCTCTCCCACACTAGAGGCATTCAAGAGGCAGCTGGACAGCCATCTGTCAGGGATGCTTTAAGGTAGATTCCTGCATTGAGCAGGGGGTTGGACTTGATGGCCTTATAGGCCCCTTCCAACACTACTATTCTATGATTCTATTCATCATTATTTTAAACAGATGCTCATAATGGTTTTAACAAAGTGTACAGTTCACCGTTGCTGTAACTTTTGTTATTTCAATATATTAACAACAACCCATTCCCTTATAATTCATTGTTTCGTTAACTTCATTTGATGTCACGGGAGAAGCGTGGCGTCAGGCATTCCTTTCAGCAGCAAAAGCAAGCTTCACGTTGCGCCCTCCAAACTGTTGGGAGTCCTGCTGAAGGCTTAGCTTTGGTTACCCCAGAAAGCCAGAACAAGCCAGCTGAAATTCAACACCTTGAAAGACCAAACGCCAACCAACGTCTTTTACTGGAGTAGCCAACCTTTATGTGACATCCTGGGAACTCATAATGATGGTTCCACACACAGAACTTCATTAACTTTTTATACACTCAGCCACTAATTTATAATCATTAGTAGACAAGAGGCAACAATTACCCAAGCACTGAACAAGGAGAGTATGAAGGAGAAGGGCTGAGAGGCTCGGACCTAGCCTAAGGACCCAAGGAATACCCTGCCTCTCTGGGGTAGCATTCTTGAAAGCAGAATGTGAAGCGCACGGATCAGGGGTCTGAGAAAGGGCTGGCAATGAGGGGGTGACAATGTGCAAGGAGAATATTTTCCAAGGTTGAAGCAAACAAGATGATGAAATATACTGGGGAGACCAAAGAATGAGCACACCACAATCATCTGATGCTCTGAAAAAATGGATTTTCTTCCCCAACCTGCAATGCTTCAAATCAACTATCCACTTTTCTTTCCCTCAAGGGCCTTCCCTGCGGTTTTATCTGATTAAATTCTTGTTCAGGGTCTTCCTTTTTTTAACCAATGCATTTTGCTAAATTTGAAAATTTGCTCTGGAGAACAGGGTGGTTTTAAGATGTCACAAGTGCCAGCCAATCAGTGCTGTTGACAGCCAGCTTCCAGTGCCAGCTTATAGGATGACCATATTTTGGAAACCAAAAAGGAGGACAACATGGTCGGCGTCCCTACCAACATGTCCGCCCCCAGGGTGTGTGCCTAGCACCACGGGGGGGGGGGGGGGTGTACCCACCTGAACATAGCTTTGGTCACATATCTGATTTTACAGCACACAATTAAGGCAAATCTGTTCTACATAACATCTCAATGTTAAAATCACTGAAATAAAGAACAATTGAGACAGTCAATGTATCTGAAATTAACTTCACTCCTACTTTTATAGCTTTTGCTGTACTTTGAAGCTTTTGCAATGCTCTGGGTGATACATTCTCCCCTTCCCTCAAATATCTTTTCTGACTGTATCCTTACTGTATCCTCTGACTGCATCCTCACTCCACTGAATGCTGTTGTTAACAGGGCTTGCTGCCGGCTGGCTGGCTTTTTTATTTTTAAATTTCAATTTTTTTTAAAAAAATGTATATGATTGGATTAAGTTTCTCTACTCTATCATTAGGGTTGGTGTTGTGGGCAGTGGACACTACTTCGCCCATTCACACTTACTGTATTTCATTGAATGTAAGACACCATTAAATGTAAGACGCACCTTAATTTCAGGGCCACCAACATGGAAAAAGCTTTGCGTCGATTCTAAGACGCACCTTAATTTCAGCACCCCTTCTGCCCTTCCCTCCTCCCTCCTCACCTCCATCACTATCGCCCATCCTTGCTGCTGCTGCCGCTGCTCCGCACTGCTGGCAGCACTCGTCTTGGCCTCCCAGTAAAGACGCCTTGCCAGGCTGAGGAGAGCATTGCCAGCAGCGCGAAGCGGCGGCGGCAGCAGCGAGAACAGGCGACAGCGATGGAGGTGAGTGGGGAGTGGGAGGGTTAGGGCCCTGCAAGTCCCCTCTACCCCCTCCCAAGTCCCCCCTCTCCCCTCACAAGTCCTCCTCCCCACTTACCTTGATTGCTGCTGCCTCGGCCTGGGAAGGCTTCAGTACTGGGAAGGAGGCCGAGATCTCGCGAGATCTCCCAAGGTTGCTGCTTCCTTCCCAGTATTGAAGCCTTCCCAGGCCGAGGCAGAGGGAAAAATCTGGCGATTGCAAGACACCATCGATTACATTTACACAGATGTAAATATGGGAGAAAAAGTGTGCCTTAGAATTGATGAAATAGGTTTATACATTAGCTTCTCAAGGCTTGTGCATTGGTACCACTTCGCACATACAGACTTTTAACTCCTGTCTACTTCCTGCACTAACACACAATTCTGGGACCCTCTTTCTAATGCCCTGAGTTGCATGCCAGCACCGTGGTGCTAAGTTACAATAGGGCAGGATCTACACTACTGCTTTTTAAAGGGTTATAACGGTTTTGACAACTGTTCCAGCCCAGGACACATTACATATACTGTTTTTAAACCGTTATATCCTGCTTGTTGTAGATCTGGCCTAGGTGTCTCTGGGTTGTCTGTGCAGCCCCTGTTGTCTCTCTCTTTAAGTCATGGCAGCCAAACCAAAGCCTCCAGCCTCAAACAATCAATCTCCCTCCCTCTGCTAAAGTTTACCGATGGTCCAGCTGGGCTGTGCACTTGTACCCTGTGGCCAGGGATAGGGTGTCAGCTTATAGCTTGGTCATATCTGGTGACTCTTGTTTTAAAAAAACTCCACTGCCAGCTGCCTCTGCCTGCACCAATATTGGACTCTGAGATGCTCTTAAAAGGCTCTGTGTGGCATGCCAGCCTCTCAAGGCTCAGCTACATCCATCTCTGAGTTGTGTCTTCAGTCTAACTCTGTCTCTAAGAGATATGACACACATTTCAAACGTTCTGCATTGCATGCCAGCAGTGCAGACAGAGCCTAGCTCACAAATGAACAAAGTGAAGTGGAAGGGAAGGGGTAGCAAAGCAAAGCAATAGCATGCCAGGTTCCAACATCTGCAGCAACAGGGCATCTGCAAAATGAGAGCCTTTGTCTCTACTGGCACCTCACTGTTGGTCGTGAGAGTTTTTCTCTAAGGGTGACCCTTCATCACCCATGATGTGGAACTCTGAGTAAAAGGTTCTGTTTTGCCCTGTGGGCTGCTTTGACCGACCTCTCCTTTTGATCTGTGGATGCCTCGCCTCTGCTGAGCTCCAGGTGCCCAACTGCCCAAACTCAAAATATAACAAATTCCTAAAAATCAGCGGATGAACAGACCTGCTTCAAATTTGGCACGGCTAAAGCCCCACCTAACGGCTATCATGATGCCAAATTTCATCTGTTTATCTTTAAAAATTACAGAGCTGTAAGCATTTTTGTTCATTCCCTTTGACTATAAAGTAGAGCTGCCTTTTAGGTGGGGGAGGATGGGAAAAATCTAGATTTTTCTTCAAATTTCATAATCCCCACTTCCTAGATTTGTTAACAAAAATCCTGATATGTCCTGGTCTTTCCTGACATAAGGTCATCACCAACTAGCAAAACTGGCTGCTCTTGGGTTTGATCCTGCACGGGGAAAAGATGGCTGACCAAAATGGGTAAATATGATTCCACAGCAGTTTGCCAACTCTAATTCTGAGTACCTATATGCAATCTATGGAGGTAAGGACTTAATAATATCTATCTTGATAACTTTAGGCTACAATCGTATGCATGTTTAAACATAAAAAGTCCTACAACTCCCAGCATTCCAAAATTAGCCTGGATGGCTAAGACATGCTGGGAGTTGTAAGAGTTTTTTCTTTCTAAACTTACATAGGATTGCACACATAACTGTTTTTTAGGCTCACAATAGAAGTGTAAAATTTCCAGATTTTTTTAAGCCATGAGGAAAAAAACATTCCCTCCCCCCCAGGGGATTTTGCAGAAGAAACTAGATACTGAAAAATACTTATATTTTTAGCACACATTACAGATATAAAGGCCTTCCCCAACATGGTGCCCTCCATATATTATGGGCTTCAGCCTCAGGCAGCACGGCTGATGGTCAAGTGATGTCAGTCCCATGTCTCCCCATAGTAACCAGACTACTGGTTCTTCTAGGTAGAGAGTGTTTTTTTTCCCCTGGTGGAAGTGGCTAAAGCTTTTATAGTGGAGTCAGCATTCCCTAGTGGTGAGGCCTAATAGAGAACTTTATTAAAACTGTGGCAGTGAGTTCTATAGACCCAAGCTTGAAAAGTTAATTTAAAAGAAAGAAACATAGATAGGATAGATCACATGTTCTTCCGTCACATCTGGTGACAATGGCAAGTTAACCTACAGTGTTTTTTCCCCCTAGTACTGTGCATAGACCCCCTAACTGGTTTCCACAATATGACATGGTATGGCGACTCCATTCACATGTTGGGAAACTGAGAATTATCTGGAGCATTCCTAAATGTATATCAGTAAAAGATACATTCAATCAATAATTGTAATACGGAAGGAATAACTATGCTGGGAATCTGACAATAAGGATTACAAATGCATTTTCCTCATGGTTTCATTATTTCCAAACATTTTACATCTCTTAAGTATTTCTATAAATGTCTTCTTATTAAATATTTTTTAGAATTCCCTTGGGGAGGATAAAGGCTGGCTGACAATATAGAAAACAGTTCATGATCCAAAGCTATTTGGGGGGGGGGGGGGGGAGAAATAAAAACAGTCTTTGGAAAATCCCGGTTTCCCCCCTGAATATATTTCTATGGGTTTTTTTCAAGCCATCTCTATCACACCCTAGAGCAAGCCCAGAACTGTTTCCCCCCCTTGTGAAATAAGTAGCTCCTTCCTAGCTGCCCAAAACTGGCAACTGAGGTTATTTTATCCCCATTATTTTTAACTAACATTTCCTAAACCTTGACTACCTTGATCTTACTGCATTCTGATGTAATGGTCTGCTGCTACATGCACAAGATACCATACGCCTCAGGTTTGTGTGCTTCCTCCTCTCCTTTTCTCTTAGCAGAAAGGAAAGTAAATTAAAAGTTTGCATTTCTGGCCAGCAGCAAATCATATTTGCCTACAAACCAGGATCCCAAACCAGGATCAAAACATGGTTTGGGAACCTAGATTATGGCAAACTACGATTTATGCAAACTATAGCTTGCTGTATTCAGACATAAAGACAAACTATGATTACTGCAAACTAGAAGCAGAACCATCTAATTACCTCCACTTGCACACAGAGGGAAGAAAAGGAGGGAGCATGCAAGCATGAAACTCGTGGCTGCCCATGCACATAATGCAAACTATGGTTTGCCATTATGTCTATATGCAGTCACTGTATGTATTTCAAGGGCAACATATTTTCAAAATAACCTGTCCTGCACTACAGTAAAAAATATACCATGTAAAACATAAAAAAATATGCACAAGAATCACCAACTTGCTCATCAGCATAACCTTAGCCACTATGTCAGCTCAGCACTTCATGAAGAGTGAAGACAGGCGTATCGTAAAAAGAGAGCTCCCAGTGAGTCCCTCAGCTGCAAGGTAAGCCCAACTTCTTCCCAGCTTCACCACTGAAATGAATGACGTTCCTATCAGCAAATCGAACGCTGGTTCAGCCATCAGTTTTGCCCAACACTTCAGGCTACACTTTTATTTTATTTTGCTGTATTTTAAAACAGATGTTAATGCATTGATCTATTCATTTCTCACTTTACTAATTTTTAAAGAAAAACATTTTGCTGTTTTGGGAATCAGGGAGGGGAAGATTCTTGGTGACATCATACAGGGCCAGCCTATCAGAACCGTGCACAGAGCAGCTGATACTTCAAATTTGCATATATATATATATATATATATATATATATATATATGCTTGACCCTGTAGACCTACTTCCTAGGCTGACCATATGAAAAGGAGGTCAGGGCTCATGTAACTTTAACAGTTGTAGAGAAGAGGGAATTTCAGCCTGCATCATTTGTATGCAATTCTTACCTAGTGAAATTCCCTCTTCATTACAACAGCTAAAGCTGCAGGGGCCCTGCCCTCTTTTGTATCTGGTCACTCTAGTATAGTACCTGCAACTTTAATTGCTTTGATGAAGAGGTGATTTCACCAGGTACTAATTGCATACAAATGACACGGGCTGAAATTCCCTTTTCTCTGCAACTGTTAAAGTTACATGAGTCCTGTCCTCCTTTTCATATGGTCAGCCTACTTCTTCCCCCAAATGTGCTCAGATTGGATTCCAGGGTGAGGGTGTGTGTTTTTTATCTGTTAATACAGTGCTTCTTTCTTGTTCAAACTAATTCAGTCTTGTTGTAAATGAAGTTTCAATGAAACTGGTAAACAGTTCACATTACAATTTTACAGTAAAATTCAGCAAGATCCCCAAATTTATAAAAAAGAAGAAGAACCCTCCTAACTCTCTGTACTGGTCCCATCAGTGCTCTGGCACTCCCATGAACTCTAATAAAGATTGCATTGGAAATGTCCCCCATTAGGAAAATGTCCCTGGACAACACATAGTACTTTGGAGTTGTTAAAATGCCAAGAATGGGGATAATTAAAGAAATCATTCTGTGATTTTACCCAATATGTTTTTTTTCAATGTAATTTCTATTATTAAAAGCATCGTATAACTTAAGCTGGCTGTTCATCCCATTTCTTGTTTCCTCAATACGGTAAAACCATGACCAGAAAAGTAGTAAGACTTTTTCAGATTTAGAAAGGCCCCAGGCGCCCTTTCAAAATGAACCCAACAAGTCCAACTCACAAGTTTCCAAGCAGTTAAACTATTGCGGTGGGCTGGAATGCTCAGTGGTACGGACTATGCTGAAATATCAGACCCAAGACAATGAGTTTCCTTTGCCTGCCTCAGTCAACCTATATCTCTATAACCCATTCTGACTTTCCCTAGAATGTTTCAGGTTCATTTCCCTGTTTGCCTGACTCCCACCACACGCTGCCATGGGCCTAAATGCTAGAACAATCTCGCAGCAGGCCACCTTTGTACAACTTCAACTCCAAAGAAAAATGATGAGTTTGAACTATTAACCCACCCCAAGACAGACTCAGAATTAAAAGAGTTTATGAATAAGCCTGCAGATGGGAGTAGTGTAATAGCAGCCACCTACAGTGAAAGGATAGGAAACGTGGGGACAAGCCAGCCAGAATTGGAGAAAAATGCCACAAAGGAAAAATTCAGAAGAAGCAACAATGG
Source organism: Anniella stebbinsi (assembly GCA_029215795.1). NCBI lineage: Eukaryota > Metazoa > Chordata > Lepidosauria > Squamata > Anniellidae > Anniella > Anniella stebbinsi. The sequence continues at coordinate 125,252,845 of JARDYH010000004.1, read as the reverse complement.
ATAAATGTTGAAGCAGAGGTAGATGATACCAGAAATATATAAAAATGCTACGTATACTCTAGAATGGCTTACTGAAGCTTCATGGTCTTCTGACCTTAGAAGCAATATGAAAGGTTGGGATATGGAAGGGATAAGAAATGGTAGTAATAGTAGAACATTCCCACTCTTTGACTCACCTGGGAAAGATGGAGCTATGCAACCCAACCCAAGGCAATTCATACCAATCTGCTCTAGATCAGCATTCCAACTTCTGTTAGATCTGCCATGGTAGCAGTTAATGTTTCTGGTCGCACAATGGTGCGTTCTTTTGGGCTGTCTGACACAACAAGATAAACCATTAGTTTGGAATATAATGGGCAAAATCTCCCGGGCCTAGTGCAGAATCGGTTTGGTATTTATTAGTTTTCTTGATGAGCATTAGTTTTCTCCCAGATTACAATTTGATGCCCTTTATCATGTTGCTTTCTGGGAACTATAGTTTGCCTTGCTTGCACCAACCAACAGCACCAGTCATGCCACAGAGCCACGTTGAAGTCCAATGACTTCCCAAGCACATACCCCAAAAAGGAGACAAGACTTTAGATGCAAACGAGAGACAACTACCCAAAACATTTGCAAGAAACAAAACCAAGAGAACTGACCCAAATAAAGAAGGTACTCACCAAGCACAAGGCTGCTCCAGTCAGGTGCTCAGAACATGTCTTTTCACAGCAATTAATGAGAGTTTCATCAAGCAGAGAGAGTTAATATTAAAGATCTTCTGAGCCTGTGCTTACAGTTGGCTTTGGGGTGGTTGGTTTGCTGCAAGGTGACTGTACATGTGCAGAATCTAGTTTGTTTAACATGCTGAGTTGGAGGAAGACTTCTGAGGAAAGTTGCACTCAATTCATAATTCATAATTCAGATAATTTCAGTGTCATCACTAGTCTGCAAAGTCTCTTGGAAACTTAATGAGAAGGTCAATGACACAAGCTTTAGCAAAAGGCCACTTGCTCACTCCTATTGAATGTCTACTATGTGCAGCTGAAGGAAAGTAATGGGCGTGCTCTAAAGTAGAGCCTCAGTTCATGCCAGGCAAAAAGGAGGCTCAACATGCTAGGCCAGCCATGCTCCGCATGGGGCGACTGGGCACACTAAACAGAAATTATCTGCAATGCACTTGTGTTACATGGCAGGCATCAATGTGGAAAGAGTTCCCTGAAAATAGAATGTTTTAAAGCCGCTGAGCTGATCCATGGGTTCTTTGGCAACTTTTTATTTCTGACATAGATTTCTAGGGACATACAGCTAAATAGTTGGAATCATGTCCAGTTTTAGAGCCGAGGAGGAGGAAGAGGAGGAGGAGAAGAGGGAGAACAGCATGCACACAATCATGCTTACTATGAAGACTCTCAACGATCTTCTTTGCAAATGTGGGGACATAGGGAGCTGCCTGATACAAAGCCAGGCTATTGGTCCACCTTGAGAGATGTGAAGGCCTGGAAAAAAACTGGGAACATTCAGGAAAAAAATGGTTTTTCCCAGTTTTTTCCAAAGCCGTTTTTTTGGGGGGGGGGGGGTCTGAAAAATTGGAAAAATTTAAAAAATGAAGAAAAAACGGATTATGGAATGTTTTATTTTAGCATGATGTATAAAACGTTTAAGACAAGGTGTTGATATATTTACTTCTCCAAATGATTTCTAAAAACTACCGTATGTACAGTATCAGATTATTACAATTTCTGTGCACCAAGGACAAGCAAGTCCTAGATTGCAAACTGAGAGACTACAACTCTCAAATGCAAGAGCAAGATGCATTTCTGCCTCTAGGGGGCACTACAATTGAAGCAGAGACAGAAACTGATAGTGATAGCTATAGCTCAGAAAATAAGTCTGATTAAATTCAATGCCTATTCATTTTCTCAGTTCTTTTTATGGGAATGGGTGCTTTATGTCTGCTTGACACTGTGGAGGACTAGCGGAGACATAAATAATTTTCTTTGTTACTAATGTTGATGGTTTCTTCTGTTTTTTTAAACTGTTTTTTGCCTGCTCCTCTTAAACTGGCAAAACCAAAGAGGTTCCTTACACTTAAGGTGTTCCCTGCAGTTCAGGAGCTTGTAGCTCCATTTCTTGTTTTTTGTTTTTTTAAAAGTAAATATTTAAAAAAGTAAATTCAATTTGTAATAATTGCTTGAATACACTATACTTTTAATATACCAAATGTGATAATTTTATGCCAAACCAACTTGTACATAACTTCATTTTATGTTCCTAAAGTAACAAAGTGACTTTCAATCTGTAAAAAGTGCTAATATTGCATTTTTCCCAATTGTTCCGAAAATTTTCATTTTTCCCCGAAAACCCCCAGAAAATTAGTTTTTTCCATGGCTTCAAAATTTCTGGAAATTTTACATCTCTATTCATCTTGCCCATCATTGTTGGCTCTAATTGGCAGCTGCTCTCCAGCGTTTCAGGGAGGAGATTTTCCAGCCCTAAGTGGAAATACCATGGGATTGAATCTGGGACCTTCTGCATACAAGGCATTTGTTCTACCACTGAGCTATGGTGCTGATTAAAGGGCAGTCGCAATGTTAACTATTTTACTCTTCTAGAACAGCATTTAAAAATGGCGAGGGAGCAATTACAATCTGCTAGTAACTATGAGAACAGTTCAGAATAATGACTTCATTTGAAACAACTGGAGCTCTCCCATACATTGATATATACAGTGCTTTAAAATAGTCTGGTGGTACAAATCTTAAACTACGGCGAGGCACAGCAAATCTTCAAAATGCAACTGAAATTGCAGAGTGGAATTTCTATTGGTTACTACAATACCCCACCTATCCTCCAATAAGCCTAAAGGGGCAGACCTGGTTGTGCCCCCGCCCCTCATGAGACAAGTGAGATTGGGGGGGGGGGGGTAATGCCAGTCCCACATTTGGGAGGATCCTTGAGCAAATGCTCAAAGCATTGTATCATTTTTAAAGGCTGATGGCCCTGGTCCCTCTCACACTACAGTTTCAAAATGAGAGTGCTAGTGGGGGGGGGGGGGGCTCTCAGGATTCATTTTATTTTTAAATGTGCCCCTCTCTTTTCAGTAGGAGGCGTTGTTGTGGCGGTGGCTGGCGTTGTCCGCGTTGTTGCTTTGACACAGGCGTTTGCCAGGCCTGGCCTGCTAAGCCCTGGCGGTGCGTTGGAGTCTTGCCTTAAATGGGATGATGAGGACAAAGGGTGAGAAGTCAGGAAAAGGTCTGAACCACTTTGTTCATTGGTTGGAGACGAACTTTCAGTGAACTCCGTTGGGAAGGAAGGTGAACAGGGTGAAACGCACCAGGCTCAGCTCTCCAAGAGACACAGAGAGAGAGAGAGAGAGAGAGAGAGAAGAAGAAAGAGGAGGAGGAGGAGGGGAGGGGTCCTTCACCATCCCCTTCAGCACAACAACAGCCCCCTGGAAGCATGAAGAAGACAGAGGGATATTCAAGCCGCCTTCCCAGGAGGCACATTCAGTAAGGGGAGGATGCCAGTACAGCCCCTTTCTCAAACAAATCTGTCAGCAGCAGAAACGGGGGCCAGCCAGAAGGGTTTGTAATTTATAAAAAACAAACAGAAATTCCTCTCTCCTTTTTTTTTTTTTTTTTTTTAAAGTCACCATGGAATTTTGCAAGGGAAGTGGGAGCCTCGGGGAGGGCAGGACGGTGTTCCACTCCCCAGAAACATACGAGGGAAGAATGAATGTACCGAGAGAAGCCGCACTGAGACAATTTTGTAAACAGGGAACACATTTTGCAGCCCCACACATCTGGCATCTCATGGGCATCAGAAAAAAAAGGACTTTGTTGTTTTTTCATTATTAATTTCAATGCAGAAACTGCAACGGATTGAACTTGGTTGATGCCTATCATATTTTTTCCTGAAGATTATGATAAGCCATGGACAATGCCTCCTCCCTATCGGGAGACCACATTGGTCTTCATGATGAAAAAAGGCCCATGCACTGATTTTTGGTCACAAGGCTTTCCAGAGGGAAACTAGCAAGTCTTCAGCTATAGCAGGCATGTTGAATCTCAGGCCTGCAGGCCAAATCTGAGGTGTACATGCATGTCCCACCACAAAAATCCCTGATGCTTACTACTCTTCCCTCTTTGAAAGTTGTCAGAAGCCCTTCTTTCCACCCCACAGCTACAGGCCATGTTTGAAATCTAGTCCCAAAGAAGCAACATTTTTAGCCTCATTGCCATTAGCACACTTTCACTTTTCATGCATGCTGGTTGACATTTATATGAATCTGCGCGTGATCCCCACCTTTATGCTTTCTAGATACAAATGCGAACCCTACATCCACCCACACACCCCTTCACTTCTGCAGTGAGGCCTAGAATTCCACACAGCCATTTATCATACTGCAAAGCCTGGAGTAAGACCTCTGAGAGGATCATACTAAGGGTTCCAGCAGGTATTTATTTATTTATTCATTTATTTATTCATTTATTTATTCATTTATTTACTAAGCTTCAGCCCACTTCCTTCCAATGCTACGTCTCCTTATTTGTTTGCCCTCCTATAGAGACACAAACACACACAGCCCACCTTCCTTTTCCAATCCACAGTCTGCCTGCTGCCCCCATGATAGACAAAATATTCTGATTACAGCATGTATCTTAGTAAATTTGAACAATTCTTCTGATTTTTATGTCTTCCAATTATGAAGCGAGAGGTCTGGTTTTACAGGATTCAGAAGTTACTGCTCTTCCCCAGAACCTCTGCATTCTGTAGTTCAAGAAGCAAGTGCTGAGGGCAATGTCCCTGCTATGTGAGCAGGACACACATACACTCATTCATAGAATCATAGAATAGTAGAGTTGGAAGGGGCCTAGAAGTCCATTGGGTCCAATCCCCTGCTCAATGGAAGTGACAGCAATGTGTCTCTTGCAGCAGAAGCAAACTCTGTCCCAAAGTGACAGGATGAGGATCTTCCACCTTATCAAGTGTGAAAAATAAGGGTGGGGGGGCTCCCTCAAATTCTCACTTCAATCAAGCAGTGAAGTTCCATGTGCAGTCTTGGGTGTGCACAAAAAACATTGACTTAAAACAGGTAACAAATGTTCTCAAAATAATTCAACCCTCCAAAGAGAGCCATGTTTTCCAGTCCCCAAAGAAAGCCCCACCGTCCCACCCTCCCAATTTTAAAGTAGCAGCTCTCGGTTATTCTTTTGGAGTGAACAGACTATGGGCCCTGCCTCTTTACTGAACACTCTGCCTCCTCAGCACATGCACTGAAGCAACCTTGAGTTCTACGTGTGGAGACAGGCAAGAAGCTACAGCTCTTCATTCTACTCATGCTCAAAGATATGTTTCTTTGTACATTCCAGATCTACACCAAGCAGGATATAACACTTTGAAAATGGTTTGAAACCTGTATATGGAGCATGTCCTGGGCCCCAACAGTTGTCACTACAGTTATAAACCATTATAAAGCAGTAGTGTAGATCCTGCCCCGGACTAGCAATATGGAAGCAATATGGATGCAGGGGCAGGGCTAAATTGGGGAAATGACGTACTGAGAAAGGATTCGACCCCACTCCCTCCCTGGTCTCAATGCAATTCTGGAGGCTTCTTTTAAAATCTGAACTCTATTACTTAACTTATTTCTGTGGAATAATTCTCTGCCATGGATTCAGTGCTCGAGCTTCGCCTGCGCAATCATTGCTAAGGCTTAGAGTGCCTCAGCTATAAAATTGTTTTTCCTGTCTACAAAAGTGTAACACTCCCTCAGAGCTGATCTCAAAGGAGAATCACTTTGCTCTTCTACATCTCCTCAGTCTTTTTGCACCTTTAACATCTTCAATCAGACTTGTGCAAATTAGGCAGAAAGTTCCCATGCTGCCGATCTCGCTTGGCCCATGCTGCCCCTGGCGCCTCCTCCTCCTCTGTGCTCACGGCCTGCCCACCACTCCTCTCCAGTCGTCCTCCCTTCCCTCTGACCATACAGTGCCTAAGGCAATGGCCCGTCAAGAATTTGCCGCGCGTACCATGGAAGCAGCATTCCAGGCGGCAGCAAATGCTCCCGCAGATGGCGATGAGGACGATGCCCTGCATGCCAGGTGGAGGCGGCTGGGCGCCGTTATGCCTGCTCGTCTTCTCTTTGGCGAGGATGTTGGCCAATGGCCTGTTGGTGCTGCAGCATCGCTGCCCACGTTCCTGGCCGTCCTTCTGCCCTCGCTGCCCACTGTGAGGCGGGCATAGTGACTAAAGGGCTGGTGGGCAGGGGCACGGCCCTGGAAGCCCTGCACCGGATCCCGAAACTGGCAACAGCTGAATATCTGCTGGACCAGCGCACTCCCGTCCGCCACTGGGTGCTGCCGTGGACTGACACCGCATGGGCAGAGATGCATAATTTAGAGGACAGGCAGCTTCCGAATGTCCTGCGTGACGTTTGAGCAGCTGGTGGCTGAGGTTACCCTGATTCTGCAGAGAGAATGCACCATGATCCGCAGATCTATTCCAGTCTCCTGGCGCCTTGTGTTGATGCTGTACAAGCTGGCTTTCAATGTGGGCAACCTGCCCCTTTTTACAATCTTTGGGGTGGGCAAGTCGACTGTGTGCAAGATTTTCTGGGAGACCATGAGGGTGCTGAATGAGCTGTACCTCGCTTACATTATCTGGGTGGGGGAGGAGAAGAACATGCGTGGCTTTCAGGCTCATGGCTTTCCGTGGGTGGTGGAAGCACTGGACTCTACCCACGTGTGCATCCTGCCACCCCCCATGGAGCGACGAGTACTACAACCACAAGCACTACTACAACATGGCTCTTCAGGCTGTGGTGGACACCAAGGGTAGGCTACTGGATGAGTTTGCGGGGGTGTCTGGCCAGATCCACAATATGGCCATCTTCTGGAACTCCCCCCGATGGACAAGCTGTCGACAGGGTGCTTTTTCTCCTCTGGCCCCGCTTCCATGTGCGGGTATGCCGTGAGCCTTGTGGTACTGGCTGACCAGGCGTTTGCCCTTCAGCCGTGGCTGATGGCCCTTTACTGCTACTCCCGGATGCCTATGCAGAAGAAGTTCAACCACTACCACTGCCATGCCTGCCTGCCTCTTGAGCACACCTTCGGGCGCCTCAAGGCGCATTGATGCTCCCTGTTTAACCTGCTTGAACTTCAATCTGACATCATCCTGGACATTATTGTGTGCTGCTGTATTCTGCACAACATCTGTGAGTCTTGTGGGGATGTGTCACTGGCAGACCACCCTGACCTGCCTCGTCTGGGTGATGACAACGATGCCATTCCTGTGGATGGGAGGGACGTGGTGCCCCAAACCCGGCTAGAGAATGTGGGCCACGTGCTGAGGCGGCGCGGGTGCATCAAAAGATTGGGGAGTGGATCTGGGCACATTATCCCTATGTGTGAGCTGTGGATCTGGAGCGAGCATCTGTGGACTGGCATCGTTTCCTGAGAGAGAAGGCCTCCCCCTTACATTGCTTCCCTTCCTGCACTGAGGTGCAATGCTCTGAGAAGCCCTAACCATTGTACCTTAGCAACTGCCTTCGCCCAGGGCCTGCCTTTCTGATTAATCTGCCAACGCTTTGCAATGGCCCAGAGGCTGTGTACCCATTTCTGTACTGCTTGATAAATAAAGCTTTTCCAAATAGTGCCCTCGCTTCCAGTACTGCCTGTGTGAGAAGAAGGGCCCACTTGGGGTGGTGCGTGGGGCCTCTGGGGAGTGGGGAAGGCTCGATGACAAAGTCTGGGGCATTTGGGAAGGGATTGGGGGCAAGGGGCGGCGTTTGCGGCAGGCTCTGTTACCCGCATGCGCCCTTTGACCAGTGGTTGCGTGAGGTTTGCGGAAACACAGACTTCCTGAGCAGCAGGTGGAGATGGGGAGAGGTGGCTGGCCGGGTGATTGGCCGGCCGTTGTGTCTCCATAGCAAGCGGGTGAGCGATCGAGGGGCATCGAGGGTGTGGGTGCGAAGGGGCGTGGGCGAAGTGGGTGGGGGTGCCATGAATGGGCAATGCATCTGTATGGGCACTGGGCTGAACTTCACTGCTGAGTCTGGAGACGGAGAGGCCCTCCCAGCGCCACTTAGCAGCCAATGGGGCGTGAGAGGTGTGTCTCCCTGCTGTTGTGATGGCGGCGGCATGGAGTTTGTGCCACGGTGTGTGCTGGGATACCACTGGGAGGCCTACGGGAGGAGGGAGGGAGGGGAAAGGGGTGGGCGGACTGTCACTCAAGCACCCGTTGACTGTTAATGTATGCGGCAGGAGCCGCAGCCACGCAACAGGGGCAGGGCAACATGTTCTCTGTCGGGCACCGGCAAAATAACGCACAGTGAGTGAGTGCTATTCCCCCCTCCGTTGCCTAAAGTGTCACCTGAACTCAGCCACTGTTAACCCTTTTGTGGTTAAGTTTTCCTTAACCACATGCTAATCACAAAGTGGTTAGTGGAGCACCTGATTCCTCCAAGTGATCCACCCTGTATCCCAGCAGCCCTACTGCTAGGAGCCCTGGCAGTTACAGCTGTCAATTTAGTGCAGGCACCAATGAAATCAGCAATTACATGCATGCACCACCCCATTTAGTGAACAGTTCCTTTTCTTTCTGCATCACCATGCCTGCTATACCTCTACGGACATCACAGGGGAGGCATAAGCCTTCTGTGACGGCCACACTAGCCGCGCCATCAGGCAGCGCCGCCACAGTAATCAGAACCTGAGAGGTGTAATGGCGCTTCAACGAGGCAGGAGAAATGGATGCTTCGTATGGGGAAATTGTAAGCGGGGATTTAAAAAGCTCTCCTGTAAGCACGCTCCACTAAAAGGAGCAAAAATCACTCCAAAACACTAATGTGACAGCACGAAATGGCAGCTGCAGCAAGCGTATCAGTTGGCAGTCCAGAGCAGCCATAGAGTCCACTGGCTAGAGCGGCCCAGCCTAGTTAGACCACTCTGTACTGGAAGCTCTATCTCCTAACCCCTTAACCACAGCCCCTTAAACACAGACACGTGTCAGATGACACTTTTAGCCATGGACCCCCTCTACAAGAATTTGGTTTGACGCCTGGTTCTCCGATTATGCACATCTTCTCGGAAGCGCTTTATGGTAAATGACTGTACGCAGGAGGTAATTGAGCGCACAACTGGTGGCCTTACTGGTTGTTTGAAATGCGCTTTAGAAGTAGTTAATGTGGAGAATCGCTTGTTTACATAGTCAAAATGCGCTTTAACGGCCGCAGCAAAATAAAACTTGCTATTTAACGCGCATTCGATAATACACATAATCGGATAGATAACGCACCTCAACTCCCGATTTGCACTCCGCTCATGTAGAGGTAAAAATTTTAATGAGACTTGAAAGAGCTTTAAACCTCTTGTGTAGAGGCAGCCATGGTTAGTGCCGCTAACCACACTGCACTGCATGGTTAGTGAACCCAACCACAATGTGGTTAACGGGGCAGAAGGTTAGGGAAAACGGGTATTCAGATGACACCGTTAACCATGCTACCCTAACCACACTAACCACCAGAGGGTTAACGGCATGATCAACGGTGTCGTCTGAACGAGGCCAATGCCTTCCGCATACTTGATCCAAATAAAACTGGAGGAGAAAGCTAGAAATTTGAGGAGCAATACGAGAGCTTTAGTCAGAGAGGAAGAGGAAGAGGAAGAGGAAGAGGAAGAAGAAGAAGAAGAAGAAGAAGAAGAAGAAGAAGAAGAAGAAGAAGAAGAAGAAGAGGGATAACCAGAAAGGAGAAAAAGAGGCAACACTTACAAGGTCAATATGACAGGAGGGAACCTAACCTGAACCTTGGGGCAGGCGATTCTGGTAGAATAGCTTGTTGCTTGTTTTGGATGCAGAGATGTTTTGAAACAGTAAACAACCCCCACCCCTAAAAATAAAACGGCAGCAGGAAGACAAGAGAGAAGAGAAGGCCAAAAGCTATGATAAAAGTGTGTATGCGATGTTGCATGCAATCTGCAAAAGGGCCCAATTAAAACCATTGCAGGTTGTCTGGCTCTTTTCCTACAGCCAGATTCTCTTTGTCTTTATATGGTTCTCACTTGTTCTTTCTCAGTTTCACCTCCTTCTTCCACAACTCAAGCGGGGTGGGGAGCCACCATGTTCAATTTGAGGAGCAAAGGAAGGTGGTATAGTTCTTAATTGACTGGAATCTCCTTCTTCCAGAGGAGTCTGGCAAATCTGCATCGCTGGGTTCAAGGTAACTCAAAGGACATCTCCTTCCCACATAATGCCAGCAGCCTTTGCTCTGGATATGCAAGCAGCCCATTTTTCAGACAGGAAAACACAGACCACTGGATGACAGGCACTGGAAGACTGTATTGGAAATCACAGCAGATTGTGATCACATTGCCTAAAAGCCTATCCCAACAACAACGATCACAGAGGAGGTTCAGAGCCAGAACCTCTAAATATTCTTACTCTAACAGATAATCTTAAACTCCAGTGCTGGAAATATGTAAAAGTAGCTCATTAATATTGCAAATTCAGAACTAAAATCTGATCTGAGCACCTCAGATCCACCTTCATTCCTGTCATACACTCTGCATTTTGAGATTGAATATTTCTGCAGGTTGTACGTGGATGGAGGTTTTAAAATCTCCTTACTGAAACCTAGAATAGGCCAGAGGCAGGAAAAAGTCCCCTTATTCTCTTTGCGTGAAAAGCAATGTTTTTGGCTATAGCAAGAGACATAAGCCAGTTGCAAATAGGTCTTGGCAAATTCAAGAGCTGCTTGGCTTAATGTTTCCTTGTGCATTCGCAATGGAGAGCTACTGCTAAGCATATATGGCACAATATAGTTTACACCTGGCTAGTTTTTTTCCATTTTAAAAATCAGCCTCAATAGGCAGTCAGCACATTTAGGTTTGCTTACAAGGACAGCTTGGGATAAACACTCATTGCCAAGATGGTCCCAGGAAATAAAAGTTTGCATTTGAGGGAAACTGCATGTATGGGTGGCTTCCCTGTATTTCATCTCCGCATCAGACGTGGTAACGATGCTTAGGCTTACACTGACCCCCCCCCCCCCCCACTAGTCTGGATAATTTGCCTGGCTGGCTTCCCAGGGAGCATAAAGAGATCTCAGGGGAAAGGGTACCAAGCCTTGTCCAGGGACTCTTCCATGCTCCCAGCTGTATGGTAACTTACAGTGCAATAAACTGCCCTGTAGATATGAATACTAAAAGATACAAAATAAACCCACAATGTGTTTGCAATAGGTATCAAGGCCAATCCATTCCAAGTTCAGGAGGAAATCCCTTTGCTCCCACTCAAATATAATAAAAACTACACACACACATAGACACCACAAAACCCATGATGGAAGACACCAAATTGGTACATCTATCTAGTCAACCTCCTGCCCACAAATAGGATATTCTTCACCCAATTCCATCTCCATCTCCAATGCAGGCCTTCTCAAACCTTTCTTGAAAGTTTTTAGGCCAGAAGGAGGTTTTATAGTCGACTATGGTCCATACTTGCACAAGGAACTCAGCTGGCTCCTCCCATCATGACACCCTAAATGAGGAGGAGGAAGGAAGCTATGGGGCTCCATTTTGTTGTCCTGTGTGCAAAGCTTAAGGTGCTCCAGGTGTGCAAATGTTAGAGAATGGCCTGAACAGGCAGAAAGCAAATTCCAGCCACCTTGGGAAATGTTGAGTAAAATCAGACTACAGGCTCTGCAAATAGCAAGAAGCAGCTAGGGGGAGGAAGGGGGAATGCTTTAGTAGATACACCCTTTCTTAATCCTCCCTGGAAGTCTCAGGAGGTGTATTTGCTGAAGAACTCACAGAATAAGAAAGAAGGACAAGAAATTAGTAGAAGCCAAATGTCAACTTCAGAGTTGGATTTGACCCAACCTTGTCAGAACAAAAAGCACAAGACATTCACTCACACACCTCCCTTTCCTAAAAAAGGCTTAGATAACAGCATCTCCCCATGCCCTCTCTCTCCCTCTCTCTCTCTCTCTCTCTCACACACACACACACACACACAGTTTCATTCTCTCTTTTTTATATATAGTATTGAGCCAACACAAAGATCCTCACTTTGCATTACTCCCCCACTACCAATAATTCACATTTTCCACCAATTCAACACTGTTAGTTGGCCAGTCATGCTGAAATAAACTCAGTGTATGTCCAAAATGTCCCTGGAGTGACTTATTCTCTTGTAGCTCATTTTGGTCGGGGGAGGGGGGAGGTTGTGCTGAGCATCCCAGTGGATTACAAACCATAGGTCCAACTCTACTGCCAATTGTGGAACGATCTCCCCGATGAGGCCCGCCTGGCGCCAACATTGTTATCTTTTCGGCGCCAGGTCAAGACTTTCCTCTTCTCTCAGGCATTTGGCAATATCTGAGGAGCCTGGGGTTGTTTTGTTTTGTTTTGTTTTTGTAGCTTTTTGAAGTGTTGAAGTGGTTTTTAAATGTACAGATTGGGTGTATGTTGTATGTTTTTGCTGTAACCGCCCAGAGAACTTCGGCTATGGGGCGGTATACAAATGTAATAAATAAATAAATGGCATCGAAGATCCACTACTTGAGATGTCCACGTCGCATTGACTCATGGTAAAGCTACCTTTGAATGCTTGTGACCATTTCTTAAATGATTTTTGTAGGGGTTGCAGATGGAGACTGCTAAGGATTCTACTACCTCTGGGCCACCTCATTGTTTTATCATCTTAACCTATGTGAGCAACCACAAGCAGATACGGCACACACTTGTTCACCACATGCTCTCATGCTTATATGGAGAAAAAGAAGTATGAACTGGGCTGTTTGTATCCTGCAACCTTATCCATCCTTTGCAATTGCCCTGGCATGGGAGTTTCCCTGGCTGTAACCATGTACAGCCTGGTTCATGTTCCTGTTTCTCCATGTGATCGCTTGCACATATGCGACTAGGAACAGGCTATTTGCATGGAGAAGCAAAAAACTACGAACTGGCCCTTGGTGTGTAATTCTTCTTGTCGTCTGTTCCTTTGGGAGTATCTGATTAGGGCTATATTTTAAAATCCAACTATTAATGTGAAAGGCAGACTGTCTAACCAAGCCTTATTCCACATAGCGATTTTGTGCCCAGTCTCTCACTAAATGCCTTACGGAGTTAAATAATTTGAGACAGCAGGCAGTATAAGGTATAAATTACAGAAAGCAGTGAAATAAAGAAATTGTATGCTGAATAAATTAAAGCTTTCAGTTGTGAGACCAGTAATGGGTGGGGAGAGGAATTAGGAGCCATGGAGGCAATGAGACAATGGACGCATTTTTTCCTCTGATGGGGAAGCGATGGGCATTTTTGGAGTTTATTTGCTGATTATTTATGAATTTGTAAATTCAGTTAAAATGGTATAAATTGAATATACTGTGACAACCTGGCTCTGGCCTTAGTTCTCAAAGACCCTCTCCCTTTCCAAGTCCCCAAAATAACCAACAGAAATCTTCTGTACAAGTAAGAAAAAACTAAGGTTGGACCCCAAACAGAGAAGTGCACAATCAACTGGCAAAGGCTGCAGGCTCAAATAGATCTCTTCTTGGGGGGGGGGGGGGGGGGGAGGCAGGAGCTGTGGGAAGTCAGACACAAAGGCTCCCACAGCCAGAATGTCTAGAACTAAAGCTAAGCTGATGCTTGAAAACAATATCAAGCTGTTTGCCCAACGGACCAACAGTAGTTAGATTTGGGGTTGAACTACACCAGGTGAAGACCTTTTTATTTCCTCAGTATTTTAACAGTTCTTCGGTTTGATTTTTAACCTTGTCATTTAAATTTGTATTTTGAATCTGTATTAATTTCTGCATGGCTGCTCGGTTTTATCCTGGTTGTGCTTTTATACTGTATTTTAAATTATGATTTTATACTGTTGTTTTATATTTTGAATGGTTTTTATGGTTTTAATTTTTGTAAACTGCCCAGAGAGCTTCGGCTATTGGGCAGTATAGTAATGCAGTAAATAAATAAATAAATAAATAAATAAATAAATAAAGTAAGCAGCCAGATGCCCTCAAGTTATTTAAGACTCCAACTCCCATAATCCCTAACCATTGGTCATGCTGATTGGGAGTGATGGGAGTTCTAGTCCAAAATATTACCAGGTTGCCAAGCCATGGACGATACATTATATGCAAATACATGTAACAATACTCTAACAGGAATGGCTAAAGGGCAATAATATCTGTGATCCTGTTCAGATAACATGCTAAGCCACAGTGGTAAAGCATTTTGAGCTCAACATTATGGCTTAGTGTCGTGTGAACCATGACTTAGCATGTCGTGTGCATTCCTAATCATGATGGCTACTTAACCACTGTTTAAACATGGTAATTAACTATTTGCTCCAAAAAAGTTAGCGGCCTAACCGTGGGTTAGGATTGGGCTGACCATATGAAAAGGAGGACAGGGCTCATGTAACTTTAGCAGTTGTAGAGAAAAGGGAATTTCAGCCAGTGTCATTTGTAGGCAATTAGTTCCTGGTGAAATTCCCTCTTCATCACAACAGTTAAAGTTGCAGGCACTATACTAGAGTGACCATATACAGAAGAAGGCAGGGTCCCTGCAACTTTAACTGTTGTGATGAAGTGGGAATTTAACCAGGAACTAATTGCCTACAAATGACACGGGCTGAAATTCCCTTTTCTCTACCACTGTTAAAGTTACATGAGCCCTGTCCTCCTTTTCATATGGTCAGCCTAGTTAGGATGTTGTCTGAACAGGCCCTAGATCTATTCAAACTAGGGTGATTAGATAAAATCCAGGTCAGGGCTCCTGCAACTTTAACAGTTGCAGAGAAAAGGGAATTTCAGCCAGGGTCATTTGTCTGCAATTAGTTCCTGGTGAAATTCCCTCTTCATCACAACAGTTAAAGTTGCAGGGGCCCTGCCTTCTTTTGTATATGGTCACTCTAGTATATTGCCTGCACCTTTAACTGTTTTGATGAAGAAGGAATTTCACCAGGTATGAATTGCATACAAATGACACTGGATGAAATTCCCTTTTCTCTACAACTGTTAAAGTTACAGGAGCCCTGACCTGGATTTTATCTGGTCAGCCTAATTCAAACAAACAAGAAACCCCTCATTCATGCAAAATCTGCATCTGTCTATTGGACAGGTAAGAGGCTCTTTGCCTAATCCCAGATTTTTTTTTGCCAGGACCCTATAAATTTGCTTACCCATGGGACACACCCTTCTGCCTAGTTCTCAGTGAATCACAGAGAGTGTCAGGGAGGTGAGAAGGCAGAAACAGTGGGAAGGAGTAGAGTTGCTTCTGCCTTCTAGAAAAGTCTCATGTAAAATTAAATAAGATCAAGCCCCTCCACCAGCTGATACTCAGAGAGAACTCAGCCAAGAGAGGGACCAATGGCATCCAAAAGAAATAAAGCTGGCTAGTAAGCAGAACCAAAATCTGTGGGACCCTGGACTTGACTTTCCCCCAGATCCTGAACCAGCAATACTTGGGAGACTCAAACAGACAATGTATAAGAAGAACATTCTTGTTAATACCATGTCTGCATTTGGACGTCACTTTAAGCCAGGGTGGTTTAATAAACTACTCATGGTAGCTTCTTTTTAAAATAATCTTCAACCCTCCACCACACGAGCTGACTAATAAAGTACTGTGAGTTTATTAAGCTACTGCACATAATCTGAGTCACCCCCTGCCCCCGTGAGCTAAACGTCATACCCAACCTCCCCTAGACAGGCTTAGTTGCTTTTACTTGTTCCAGGTAGCAAAATTGCGCATTTCCCCCTGTAGACTGCTCACTTAGTCTCCTTCACTTCTTCCCAATACACTAAAGCGCTATAGCACTAAAGCAAAATTGCACATCTCCTCCCATAGACATTGCTGACTTAATTGCTTTTATTTGTCCCCAGTAGAGAAATTGCTGCTTTCCCCCCATAGACACTGTTGGCTTAGTCACTTTATTTTGACCAAAATAATCCACAGTGAGTGCCAGACAACACGATAACCCATGATGGGTTAAATAAACCCTACTGGATATGTAGGTTATCAGAGTGGGTTATTTTGGCCAAATAAGCCATCGTTGGTTTAAAAAAAATAGATGACACAATAGAATCATAAAATAGTAGAGTTGGAAGAGGCCTATGAAGTCATCGAGCAACCCAATGCTCAATGCAGGAATCCACCTTAAAGTGTACCTGACAGATGGCAGTCCAGCTGCCACTTAAAGGCCTCTAGTGTAGGAGAGCGCACGTCCTCCCTAAGTAATTGGTTCCATTGTCGTACTGCTCTAACAGTCAGGACGTTTTTCCTGATGTCCAGCCGGAAACTGGCTTCCTATAACTTGAGTCCATTATTCTGTGTCCTGCACTCTGGGTTGATCGGGAAGAGATCCTGGCCCCCCCTCTGTGTGACCTTTCAAGTATTTGAAGAGTTCTATTATGTCTCTCCTCAGTCTTCTCTTCTCCAGGCTAAACATGCCCAGTTCTTTCAGTCTCTCCTCATAGGGTTTCCAGACCCATGATCATCCTTGTTGCCCTCCTCGGAACCCCCTCCAACTTGTCTGCATTCTTCTTGAAGTATGGTGCCCAGAACTGGACACAATACTCAAGATGAGACCTAACCAGTGCCGAATAGAGGAGAATTTCTTTCTTTCTTTCTTTACTGCATTTCTATACTGTCCAATAGCTGAAGCTCTCTGGGCGGTTTACAAAAATTAAAACCATAAAAACCATTCAAATATAAAACAACAACAGTATAAAACATAACATAAAATATTATATAATATACACACACACACACACACACACACACACACAATATATATATATATATATATATATATATATATAATATAAAATACAGTATAAAAGCAGAAGCAGTACTTCGTGAGATTTAGAATCTATACTTCAAAATAGTGTTTGGTTTTTTTGCAGCCACATCACACTGTTGGCTCATATTCAGCTTGTGATCTACAACATTTCCAAGATCCTTCTCGCCTGTCGTATTGCTGAGCCAAGTATCCCCCATCTCATAACTGTGCTTTTGGTTTCTTTTTCCTAGGTGTAGAACTTGGCATTTATCCCTATTACATTTCATTCTGTTGTTTCAGCCCAGCTCTCCAGCCTATCAAGATCCCTTTGAAGTTTATTTCAGTCTTCCAGGGTATTAGCTATCCCACCCAATTTTGTGTCATCTGCAAATTTGATACACATTCCCTGCACCTCCTCATGCAAGTCATTAATAAAAATGTTGAAGAGCACTGGGCCCAAGACTGAGCCCTGCGGTACCCCGCTCGTTACCTCCCCACAGTTTGAGAAGGTATCATTGATAAGCACTCTTTGAGTCCGGTTCTGTAGCCAACTGTGGATCCACCTGATAGTTCTTTCTTCTAGCCCACTTTTAGCTAGCTTGCTGATCAGAATGCCAGGTGGTACTTTGTCAAAGGCTTTGCTGAAGTCAAGATATATTATGCTCACAGCATTCCCACAGTCCACAAGGGAGGTTACCCAATCAAAGAATGAGATCAGATAAGACTGGCAGGATTTGTTCTTGACAAATCCATGCTGGCTTCTAGTAATCACTGCATTGTTTTCAAGGTGCTTACAGATTGACTTCTTTATAATCTGCTCCAAAAATTTCCCAGGGATGGATGTCAGATTGACTGGTCTGTAGTTCCCAGGTTCCTCCTTTTTGCCCTTTTTGAAGATAGGGACAACGTTAGCTCTCCTCCAGTCATCCGCCACTTCACCCGTCTTCCATGATTTCGCAAAGATAATAGACAGTGGTTCTGAGAGTTCTTCTGCCAGCTCCTTTATTACTCTAGGATGAGATTTGAACTCGTTCAAAGAAATTAGGTGTTCCTTGACCATTTGTTCCTTGACCATTTGTTTATCAATCCCAAACTGCAATCCTTCCCCTTCAGCTTGTACTACACTTTTGCCAGGGGGGGGGGGTCATAGACCCCCTTTTGGGAGAAGACTGAGCCAAAGTAGGAATTGAGCACTTCAAACTTTTTTTGTCTTCTGTTATCAATTTGCCGTCCTCATTAAGCAGTTGAACCACCATTTCTTTCCTCTGTCTTTTACTATGCACATACCCGAAGAAAGCTTTTTTGTTGCTTTATTAAAATAAGCTTTCCTAAAATCCAGAGTACGCGTGTGGCTACACTCAGCTTTTGCTTCCTTTAAATCAAGAATTTGTGGCTTATTTAACCCATTGTAGGTTATCATGACATGCAAACCCAGTCCATGAGTTAATTGTAAAAGAACTTCATAGGATTCTAACACATACCTTTTGGCTTTTTTTGACCAACATGCCAAACTCTCCCTCCCAACTCAATGCCCAGCAAAGTATTAAACCAGTGAGGCCTAACATGGGGAAAGAGAGAGAGAGAGAGCACTACTGTTCAAATTGAAGGCTCTTATCACATTGCGGTAGCTGCTATTTAGACAAGTCGTATCTCATTGATTCAATTCCTTTGAGAAACCAAGGAGTAGGAGGCAGTCAGGGTTAGCTAAGGTAAGAATTCCTGAACCATCGTTATTCCTTTCAAGTTTACTCAGCATCAGGACTGGATAAAGTTCTGTTTTTAAAAAAGGGGGAGGCCCCCCTTTCCTTCCCAAAGTCTTCTCAATGGCACTTCAGAGTCAATGATACAAGCAGAACAAATGTATTTGACCAAAGAACAAGTGGATGGTGTGTGCATGTTTGATATCTCCACTTTGATGCCTTACAGACAGGAAGACTGCCTCCTTACATCTCTCCTCCCTCCTAAGAGGTCAACTCCAAATAAAGCTAGGAAGCTTACTTACCCCTTAGAAGCACATGCCACAGGGAGAGAAGGAACAGGAGTCAAATCCCATGAAGACCCAATTGTGCAATTTACTACTGGTTCACAGAACTCAATAGTAGGGGTGGGATTGAAGTAGGGTGACCATATGAAGAGGACAGGGCTCCTGCAGCTTTAACTGTTGTGATGAAGCGGGAAATTCACCAGGTTCTGCATATCTACAAATGGCACCTGCTGGAATTTCTTTTTCTATGCAACTGTTAAAGATAAAGGAGCCCTGTCCTCCTTTCCAAATGGTCACCCTAATTGAAGACCAAGCATCTCTGAATTTAAAGTGCCTCTGTGAAGCAATTGTGCAACTGTTTCCCCACAAACACAACTCAATCCATACTTACCGTTCCTCCAACCCCTCTTTGCAGCATGGTAATGTGGATGTGGTTAAAAGCTGGTATTACTCTCCATGAGCAATCACAGGAACCCTTCATAACTCAGCCTGAATATTCTGAAGCTACACTCTCACAATGCAAATTTGGTTGTGCATGCTCAGCCACACTGGTGTACTCAGTGAATACGCGCGCACACGCACACAAACAAGTCAATTGTCCAGAGATTATGCTGAAGCCAAATTTTGGATTGGATCATCAATAGATGCTGCTGCCACTCATTGCCACTAGTTCAAAGTTTATTACTCCGTCTATAGCGTTTTCCATATTTCCAAATGGAAACAAAAACAAGAGTTTCCAGTCCAGTGGAATATCCAGTTTAATTAAACTTGCCTTTATTTTATTTTACCTTATATCACCTTTCATCAAACCAGATTCCAGTGTAAGTGTACAACAATGACAATAATGATGCATTTAAAACCTAATGCAATACAGTAATACAAGACAATAGGTAAAAATCACAAGGCAGGCAGGGATTGTACAAAATATAAGATGCCTGGCTAAAGGAAAATGTCTTAACCCGGTACCAAGAATACTATGAAGAAGTAGGTGTCAGGTGTAGCTCTTTACAGAAGTCATTCTAAGCCTGGATCGGCCACTGAGAAAGTCCTCTCCTTTAAGACCGCATAATACACTTCCAACAGGGAAGGGACTAGAGTAGCAAGCCTACCAAGTCCCATTTCCATACAAGTTGCATTTTGACTTCTCATCTTTACCTACTTCGTTTCTGTGTTAGCTAATTTCAGTGCTGGACATTTTTGCACTTGAAGTAAAAATGACACACACAGCCCCTTTCAGTATATTTTTAATGGCACACATATGGGTTGGAGGCAGGAAATCTGGAATTTGCTGCCTGGGATGACTCTTAAGTTGCTTTATGATAAGGCCAAGCCATGACTTATTTAATCAAGTTCTACCTGGCAAACCTTGGAGCCATGAATGAAATCAGGCCTAGGAGGGCAGAAAGATTAGGCACTCTGATCCCAAACATTTTCATCAAATATTTCTCTGCAGCCAGTTTAACTTCATGGTTTTAGATACTGCTCCATTACAGTGGTCAATATGACCTATCCTACATGTTCAGCTGTCGGGCTGAAAGTCTGAATCTTAGACACTTTTTAAAGTAAGTTATAATAAAAAAATGTTAGAGGTACAGATTGAAAAACCATACAGTACAGCTCCTAACACTGAGAATCCCTAATTACTTTTTAAGGCTACAACAGTGCAAGTCTTGCTGTTAACAGAATTGTTCCCACAGTTCCCATGGAAATACAAAATGACTTTGATGCTTAACTTCAACTAGTTATAAAAATAAGGAGAGATCACCACATCATTTAAATAGAACATAAAACACCACCAAAGTTCAAAAATATGCCAGAACCAAGATTGGACATGACAGACAGACAGACAGAGAGTGCACACAGAGAGTGCATTTGGTTCCCTACACATCTAGGCAAAATATTTTTTTAAAAATTAAAACGTAATTATTGTTTTTAAGTGACAGGCAGAAATAACAAGAGAATGGAATCCATTTTGAGGTATTTTAATAAACACATGAATTACATTATAAGGTAAGGTGCTAAGAGAAAGAAAAAGAAAGGATTAAAAAACTGGCAAAGCCCTTCCTCCTCCAATAATCTCAGTTTTGTAGCAGATATAAAAGTATTAATATGTACTAATATATGAAAAAAAAATCCTTAAGTTAAAAAGATGGTCAGTGCTGCCTATAAACATTATATTTAGCCCCATTTTACTGCACTGTATAGTAGAAAAGAGTATTTTAATACTGGAAACTTGCATACATTTCATGCAACTGAACTATTCAAACTGGAGCAGAAATGAATTAAGTGATTTTGGTGGGTGGGTGGGTGTCCCAACCCCGCCACTCAAAAAAGGGACAGATTTGTAAATATATTCAGGATTTCAAAACTCAAGTTTATCTTCAGAGTCCTGAAGTTCTAAATCCAAAACTTAACACTTCCAAGTTTCAAAATTTTATATCTGTTTTCTTTTGATTAATATAGCTTTGCACTGCAGCAATTCAATTCTAATTGTTTCCTTTTGGAAGTTTTAGACAGATTTTAAACACACACACACACACGCAGCAATACTGAGTCATAGGAAGGGATCACTAGAAGAAATGAAGGCGAATGATCCTGTGTTTGCCTGTTTTTTCTCTACTTGAAAGGCAAAGTTCCTGCTGAAAGGCAGACAGATACCTTTGATCCGGAGATATTTTCCAGTTTGCCATCAGAGGACATCGGCTCTCCTTATTAATTTTTTTTTTTTGCTAGCCATGCAAACAAGGGCACTTCACTTTAAAGCATATCACACACACTCACTCACTTATGCTCTCCAAAGCAACTCCTGTGTTAATATTCTAATAATTGCAAAAACTATCAGATTTATTTTGTCTATTTGATAGTAAAATTCTAAATAGTCAATTAAACACAATTCCCTGTCCACCCAAGAAATTTATGTTTAAGCCAGACAAACAAGATGGGAGATGAAATACCTGTAAATAAAATTTGCTCTCCTCCAATTACATCACGATTAAGTCTTACCATTTCTAATTTTGTAAATAAACATGTTCAAATTTCAAACAATTCAAACACTGTATTATAAACCAACAGCCAAGTTTACATAGAAAGTATCCATGAATCCCTTAAAATAAATTGAAACATAAACTGGCGTGGGAAACTCCTTGGCCAGTAAAGATGACCCCTTTTTCTTAAAACTTTATAGACACTACTACTACTGTGAAATATTAACGGCACTGTTGCAAAGGATGGTGATAAAGTCTCCAGCAGGCTCTGGAGTCACATCAAACAGTGGAAAAGTGATTGCCCATTTCAGAACACTGGAACACTAGGGGTGAGAAGAGATGAACATACACACAAACCACAAGCCGCAAAGCATTTCAGCAGAGTGAAATTTTGATCTGCGTTCAATTCTCTTTTCAATTTTTGTTAGAAGAAGGTTCTGATGGAAGCAGTTGTACTGTACTGCTTTTTTGCAATGCATGTTCCTTTCTGAACAGCAACTTATGGAATTTCTGTCCCCCAATCAATCATATTCACCTATTTAACCCAACAGTTTGGATTTAAAATACAAATGGTAACCCATAACAGGAACAGCATACTGAGAAGGAATTATAATTCCATGCAGCAAAAATTTTAATCAACTAAACTAAAACGATCTCCCCGACGAGGCCCGCCTGGCGCCAACATTGTTATCTTTTCGGCGCCAGGTCAAGACTTTCCTCTTCTCTCAGGCATTTGGCAATATCTGAGGAGCCTGGGTTTGTTTTGTTTTGCTTTGTTTTTGTAGTTTTTGAAGTGTTGATGTGGTTTTTAAATGTATAGATTGTGTGTATGTTGTATGTTTTTGCTGCTTTAATTTTTGTATATTGTTTTTAATTGTTTTTAATCCTATGTAAACCGCCCAGAGAGCTTCGGCTATGGGGCGGTATACAAATGTAATAAATAAATAAATAAATAAAAAGTGCCTGGTAAATGTCAATCAATTCAATGGTTTTGCACTCGAAAGAACATTAGACACCAGGAGAAGCTATACTTTTGATTAAGTGACTAGGTAGGATACATCCTGCATTTACATAAAACATCAGCCTAGAATATTTCTGAGTATATGTCCAAAGTGCTAAAGAACCCAGTAAATCCTACCTTAACTCTTAGTGCTTTGAAACAGCTATGTGTATACATGTTTGTATGCATATGGGAGGTGAGAATAAGCCCGTTTAAAACACACACATATTCAGTACAACCATGAGCGTCAATGAAAACAAAAATAAAAGATGCCCTGGCTTTTTATGTGGAGCCGCTTCTCACCCAGCCGGCTGGGGTAAGCACACGGATGAGTAATTATAATCTACAATCTGCACTCCCTCCTTCCCTCCAATATTTCTGTACAGCATTCATGTAATCCTGAAAATTAAAGATTTCCCCCCTCACCAAGCTTCCCAGTCCCATTTCACAGATACTGAAAATATGGCAAAAATGCAAAAGTATCAGAAACAGGCAGAGAGAAAGATCAGACTCATTTTTCACCACATAAGATTAACCAAGAATAATAGCATCTCACTATTTTACAATAACCCATTCAAGTTTTTTTCCCACTGTAAGGACAAAAATGTCTCAGAATAAGTGTAAGATGCATATCAACTGTAGGAGCAGTTCTGCCTTGTTTAAATGATATAGAGGTTATAACAATGATATGCAAATAATATGCAAATTAGTTGAACCCCTCCAGCTGACGATATTTCTAATGTGGCCCTCAGTGCTGAACAAGCTGCTCATTGACCATGCTAATAATACAACTGGAATTTGCCAGTTGGTAGGATGAGTCAGTTTTTCTCACCTTGTTCCAAATTCCAGCCTCTCCGAATATTAGACTGCAGGTGAAGTAACGTTCTTTCCTAAAGAGCTTCTATTTTCACTAACCATCTGCTACAACTTCATGACCACTTCCATTTCAAATCAGGACAGAAATCAATTAAAGACTGTTCCACACAAGAGACAAAATTTCCCAATAAATTAAATAAAACAGAGTTTGAAAATAGAAGACAAGGTGAGGCTTTGTTTTGGGGGAGTTGAGAGGAGGGGTGTGCAGAGGGAGGAATAGAAACAAAACATAAAACCTGAGAACGTTCAGATGTTCTTATTATTACACTTATATATTCAAGTTGCATTACATCACATTATAGGAAGACCTTTGAGACCCCTTTACTTTATATTATAGGAGACACATAATGAATGGCTTCTAAAGAAGGTCAGCATTCAGCTCTGCAGCCTTAAGGGCTTTAGAGGCTTGAATGCCAATGCTAGGTGCTTTGTCTAGGTTACAAGCTGCACAAACAAGATTTAACAAAGGACCTCCTTAGTCATCGCATATAGATTGCTGGAGTCAAATAATCCCATTTCACTCAGCTGTTCACACGATGAAGCTTATTCACACAGGATTTAAAGGCACAGAGCCTTTCAGGTTTTCTGAAAGCCAGTCTCCCCTTTCATGCATCACTCTTCAATGTATATCAAGTGAGTTTGCAATCATATTTGTTGTCACTTGCATTCATGTCATACCACTTACTTATATGATTGAGATATGAATTACTGACTGTTACATCCTTGTTGGAAAAGGAAGAGAGGAAAAGGGGGGATGGTGGGAGAATGGTAAATAGTTTGCCTTGCATTACAACTGAGCATCTGGCTCACTAGCTCAAACTCAGCAATGGTCTCCGCTACTGCTGCCTTTTCCTGTAAGCTACGTGTTAGCTGCTGAAGCATAAGCCAGAATTCTTTTTTTTAATTATTTTTTTAAAAAAAAACCATTTGGAAATTGAAATAAATAAGTGCCGGATGTCACTGAACACTCTTCTCAGAGCATCTGCTGCTTAAGATCACCCTTGATTGATGACAGCTATTTTTAATTGTTGCTTTTAAATTTTAAATGCCCCCCTGAGACATTTTATAAGTGTATTAGCGCATGGCAGGAGGCCTGTGAGGTGGGAAAAACAAAATGAGTATTCTGATGTCATTAGCACCTTTGGAACCAAGAAACCCCATTTGATGTAGAGTACCAGGACCCTAAAACAACCAACAATCTAGCAGGCAGCTCTCCAATATACATACATATATTTGAAATTGTTTGCATGCATATTACCTGGCAAAGTGTATGCCTAGTGAAGGGTTTTCAAAGTGTTTTCCCTGTAGAAACTATGCATTTTATAATGGTTTTTAAAACCTTGGTAAAAACACATACAAAAGCCTTTTAAAATGGTTTTTTTTAATTATAATGACAAAAATTCATTTCCGGCTTCTTTTAAAATTAATGTTATATTTAAAACGGTAATAAGGCACACCACAGTACATTAAAAGAAACAGGCCCTGCATTACACACCCACACATACACACAGGCAAATGACAACTATTTCATTGTGCCATTTAGATATTTATACATTAGGACAATGTAATGTTGAAAGCATAAAGCAATTTCTTCCTTTCCCTTTAAATGTAATAGTGGAATGAAATCAGTCTCTGAGAAACACATGAAAGGGAGCCAAAGAGGGAAAGGATGTAAGAAAATTAGAATTTCTCCTTACCTGTTTTTTCTTTGATTTCACACAAGACATTAAAAAGTGCTGGTTTCATTCTGTGACAGTTTAAAGCATGCTTTCTGCAAGGAAACCAAAAGGATTATATTTAGCATATACCACAGAACTGCAAGAGAACTATATATTTTTAAACAAAAAATATGATGGGATGCTTTAGGCAAGAAACATAATAAAGCTTAACCCATTACTGAAAATTATGCACAAGTTTACAGCTTTATATTGAATAGGACACCAGTTTGGTGTTTGCCTAGCACATGGCAATGCAAACACCACCACTGTAGGGAACTATTTGACAGCAGTATTTCAGCAGCATTCACAAACCATGCTTGCCAACTAAGCTATTAACAAGTCCACACTAGGAGTATGTATAAACCATTAATAAGATGATCTTAGTCAACCATGTAAAAAACTCTGGTATTCCTCTCTCCCACCTCTCTTTCATTCATCCATGTATTCCAATTCATTGTGGAGATGCCGCTGTATTAGGAAGGTTTGAAAAGCCCTTCAGTAAGGAAAGCCCGGTGTATAGAATTTCAGCCCTTGAGTTATAGAGTTTAGAAATGCAGGGATGCACTGCTAGGGAAAATCCCATGTTTTAATGGGCAGGCAGGGTTGATTTTCTGCTGTTGTTACCCTGTATGCTCATTTGAAGGTGTTAAAATCAAAGTGCTTTACAAAAAACAGAAACATGAAATAGAATGACAAAAATGTCTTACTATTTTAGAGTATAGTCAACCAACTAGAATTTATATGGAACTTGCTTCCGCCCACCCACCCCAGCCCCCCAGTTTTCTTAGAGGTGCCAGAAAGACAGTGGGGGTTGTTTGTTTCTTTCCCTGAAACTAATCAACCAAATAAACAATCAAACTTTTTTTTAATATTATTATTTCTTAAGTAAGCAATCATTTTGTGAAGATTTCTTGATATGTGTACAAGTTCTAATCTCATCAGGCATCTGTTGAAGAATGGGTTTTTCAACTAAAATTACATGCCATGAGGCTATTAACATTTTGATGCCTCAGGCAGAAAACTTAAGAAAACCCCTTGTTCCACTGATTGACACGGATCACACCCCATTAGGAAGTTCTCCTTCACAAGCTTCATGAAGACTTTGGACAGCTCCCAATCATTTCAGTAGGGTTTGTGCAGAAGAACATCCCATTGGGTTGTGCACTGTGTGTCAAATCTGTCAGCCTCCCACACTGCTGACCTTAATGGCACCCAAAATTCACTGCCTGAGGTGACTGCCTGTCCTTGCCTCAAGATTGGGCTGCCTCTGTGTGAGCATCTGGTACTCACACACAAACCTTATTTCTGCCTCCAATATATCTCTGGCCAAATATAAAAATGAGTACAAGATAAAAAGTAAGGAATTACAGCCATATCATCACAGCCTCACTTTGACATCTCTAAAAGGCTGAAATGCACATGATTTTTTTTTTCATTTTAAAAAGCCAAATTGCTAAAAACAAAAAACAACTGTTAGCACTGCAACTAAAGGAGTATGTAAAGAGTAACTGGCATCCTTATATTTGTATTGATTTTAAATTTATTTAGTAGACTTAATGATGTCTTTATGCAGAAAAGAACATTTCACGAAACAAACTCTTAAACTTTCAGAGGCAGCATCTTCCCTCTGCTTTGTCTTCTAGCAGTACTGAGAAGCATCACCCAACAGGAGCTATTCTTCATCGAGTCCCAAGTGTTTTAGGAAAAGCATTTTATGAAACTGGCATTTCCCACACTAGGTTTTTAAGGCTCCACTCCTGTACACTGTTACCTGGGGGTAAGTCCCATGGAACTCAGTGGGGCCTACTTGTGTGTAGACATGTAGAGAACTGAACTGTTAAACAGCCTTTTGAATTCAATATCATTCCTATGAAATTTAATTGTTTCAAAGCTACTGAGATGTGTAATTTCCCAGCGACACATAGACTCCAACATATTCTATTCTAGCTGATAATAGAAATGTCAGTGAAAATTATAAGTCACAAAATGCAGATAAAATGCTAAAAGCTTTTCTTCACATAATAAAATCCTAATGGACATTAGGCAAACTTTTTCTTTTCTTTTGCTATTTCCCCTTCTTTTTTGTAAATCCATGCCTTCACAATTTTAACTTTTGGTAATGGTTTTGTAAATTTATGCCAACAGTGCATTATGCAGAGTCCAGCGTGCTTTAGTGATCAGATTTTATTTTCTGGCTTGATGCTTTTTAAGAAGCACCAGTTTTAACATGAACACATGTACACAAAATGCCAACATTATAATTAAATCATCCGAATGAAAATATATAATCTTAAATACACTAGCTTCAAAATAATCCTAACAATGATAACTGAAGAAAAACCCGCCTAAGAAATTCAATTTGGTGAGCTATAAACTGGCATGGTGACTTGTTACGATAAGGTGAACAGTCGCAAAACAATTGCTAAGGATAACACAAAACCTTGTGTAGATTGTCAAATATTAATTCCACTGTGCACAATTAGTGATATATCCAGATTGTACAATCTACACACGAAGTCCGTGCTGTTCCTACATAAAAGCACATTCTGCATTGCAAATCTGTATGTGCGAAGCGACATTTAGTGGGTAGATACTACTAGGCTCTATGCTTAATTAATATGCTCTACATTATTTTATCAATAACAAAAAAGGCTGCTTGTACCTTCAAATGCATGCACACAAATGGACACATGGTTCTAAATACATTAATAACATTAACCAATACAGCCAATACAAGAGGAATGGGAAAATGTGCTCTTTTTGCACAAAAGGGGCCACAATCCAACAATGAAATTAAGCCCACTGATTTCAAAGGGATTAAGTGCACTTAACTTTTTGGGACTGTGGCAATGGAGTTGAAGTAGCAATGAACCCAGTGTAACCAAGTTTCCAAAAGGGCAAACAAGACCTCTTATGGGTTTCTCTTTTCCCGTTTCTAATCTATCAGGCCACCAACACCTTTCACAGCTAGCCTAATTTTTTTTAAAGCTTAAAGCCCCTCAAAATATTTTTTGGGATTAACTGCTGATAAAGTAAACTGTTTTATTCAATTAGATAGTAGGTGGGTGCAGGAGGATCTTACATCTAACACACTTCAAGTATTTCAAAGCTCAGCTAGAAGAATGACAGGATTTCAGGCTTTTGATCCAACAAATGTAAGCGGCTATTATGGGAAGGTGCAGGTCCAAAAGCAAACAAACCAGCCAACTTAGCCATTCAGCCCCTTCCTAACTTGGCAAAAGGGAATCACAAGAGCATCGGCTATTTCTCTCCAGCAATCTCTCCCTTCCGCCTCCCCCCCCTCCCCCACACATATAAAGATGCTATTCTATTCTATTCTATTCTACTAATACAGAAGATATCCAGTCAGGATGCTACTTTCTTCAGAGCTTCCTTTCCTGCCTGTTATGGCAGCACAGAAAGTACAACGGTGAGCCAAGGGTTTATTGGATCAGAATCTTGCTGTTAAGGGAAGAAATAGAGAAGTATCACCATCATCATCACCACCACCACCACCACCACCACCATTGCGCAAGGAGGAGGAAGGGCTCACCTGGCCTGCGCTTCGTCTAAACTCTGATCGGTGATAGTCATGATCTGCTGTAAAATGTCCCCAATGTCTTGTTTTCGTCCCCCCTCGCCTTCTGTGCCCCCGGCTCCGTCCTGCATGTGTTGGGACAGGCCGGGGTGCCCGGCCATCCCCACCCCGGCGTGGGAATGCATCAACCTGGGCTGATCCTCCATCGCCAAGGCTGGCCGCGGAAGACTGCCCTTTCCTTTCCCCACTTCGCTTGCTCTTTCGACGGGGGCGGGGGGCGGGCGCTTCTTGGGGAAGAGGAACCAACTGCCGTGTGTCTGGCTTCCTTCTTTTTCTTTCTCCTCCGGATTTTTAAAATAATAATAATAATAATAATAATATCCTTTGATGATGCCAAAACAACAACAACCACAAAAAAAACCTTCCGGGTGGTTGGGAGCAGAGGAAACACCCTCGGAATTCTTGCAAGGAGGTTCCCGGCTCCAGAAGGCAAGACAAACCCCCCTTCCCCCCTCGGCGCACTTGATCAGGATCGAGGCAAGACGCCGGATCGGGGCCGCTTACCCCCAACTGCCCCCCGCCCCTGTCCCAGCCAGCTTCTGGCCGTGCGCTTTTGTGGCGGCCGAGAGAACCGTGCTGGGGGGCGATCGGCGTTCGGAACGCGAATCCTTCCCGTGGCGAAAAGGCGCCTCGATCTCGGAGGGGAGGCGGCGAGGGAGGGAGGGAGGGAGGCAGCCGGGCAAACTTTCCCTCGGCCCGCCCGCCCGCCCGCCCGCCGCGCTCGCTCCACGCTCTCCAAACGGGGGGCTCGGCGCTGCGTACGGCTGACGGCGGAAGGCGCAGCCCGCGTCTCCTTCGCCCAGGCAGGCAGGCAGGCAGGCAGCCTCCCCCTCAGCTCCGCGCCTGGGCGAACTCCGGCGAGCCCCTCTCCCGCCTCTCGCTTTTGTCTCCGGCTCCGGCTCCGGACTCCTGAAACTGACACAGAAAAGGCTCAGCGAGGAGGGAGGAGGGAGAGAGGAGGGGGGAGCGGAGCGGAGCAGATGGGTGGTGCTGATGAGAGAGCCGAGCGGGCGCCTCGCCGCCCTGATTGGCCGCGGCCGGCAGCCCCGGCCCCTCCTCCTCCTCCTCCTCCTCCTCCTCCTCCTCTCCTCCGCCATCGTCAGCCCCCACCCAGGCGGCTGCCTGTCACTCCCCGGGTTCAGAGGTGGGCAGCGCAGGAGGCTCCGGCTCTTAAAGAGCTACGCTGGAAGGGGAAGGGGGAGGCGCGCGCTCTCCTGCGCCTGGCCTCGCGGGGCGGCACGCGGAAGGCGGCTCTAACACGATCGCCTCTGTCGAAAGAGCCTGAGATCTACGTGGAGCTGAACAAAAGCGAACGCGGGCTCCGTCGCCGGCTGCAAGCGCTGCCGTCGCGATCTCACGCCCGCTTGGTTGGGGAGAAGCGCCATCCGAGTGCGTGGCTTTGGGGTCAGCAGCATGCCTAGGATTGGGCTGCATGTCCCCATGGCGGTCCCCAAGCGACAGATCATTTCATCTGTGGCTCCAGCCCTACTAAATGCCTTGAGCTGGGAGTAGCTCCCGTGGAATTCAGCAGGGCTTCTTATAGGCTCAGGCTGCACAGTGTTTAAAATGTTGCCAAACGGTAGTTTTCCTCAGGTTGCAAGTTCAGGGGAGAAATAGGTGCTTCAGTTCTATGTCAGGTTGTCTTAACTATTATTGTGAACCACTTAGGGATTTTAATATATTAAGCGGTATAAAAATAGTAGAAAGTAGATGAACAATATGGATTTCTGGATAAAAAAAGACAGGTCTAGCACAGCAGCACTTTCCTTCCCCCCTTCTATTCCAGCCCGTCCCGCCCGGTCCAGCCCTTCCTATGTGACCGAAAAACTTGCTTCCAACATTTTAAACATTTTGCTTCAATAGAAGTATTCCCTTACTTGCTCTTCATCATCATCATCATCATCATCATCATGATAATAACAGTTTGATATTTTATACAGGTATGTATTGCTGCAACCCAATGTACACTTACTGAGCAGTAAGCGCCATTGAACACAGTGGAACTTACTTCCAAGTAAACATGCATAGGAACAAGTGTGTCATGCTTTGCAATCTTCCAATGCAATCCATATTTTATTGAGATTAATGGCAAAATTCTTATTAATGTAATAGAACTGGATTATTGTTACACTCATCCCACTTCAAGCAGTGAGACATTGCAGAGGTGCAACACTTGTCCAGGGTTGGTTTCCTTTGAAGGAGGTCACTGAAGATCTATGCCATTTTGCAGTCTTTGAGTTTGTTTACAAATGTATAGGTTGAATACAGGTAGAGGCAATTCCAAAAGACAGCCAGATTCACTGTTCCACTTAAAATCCCCAGAGAGGCAGCCCTTGAAATGCTTACAGCTCTCTTCATCTTACACTGTGTCCCATTTGAAAACTGCAGTGTCTCCTGTCTGTTTCCTTTTGCAGGCATAGATTACATCATCCTCAGCTGAGGGGTGGACATATGTCCCATTTCAAAAGATCCAGAACAAAGAGCCAGGAATCTCCCTACGAAAGATTATCTGGTGGCTTTACTACCCACTGTTATGGGGGTGTCCAGCAGTACTTCCGGTTCCATTAATTCCCTCCAAACCTTTCCCAATTTTACATTATTCCTTCATGGTCTGGTGCTCTGATCATTGAGTTCATAACAATCAATGAAAGTATAATTGAGTGAAAGGGTAACATTAAAAACTACAAAAGCAACTAGCTTTGCAATTCCCATAGTTTCACATCAAAATCAATAGGAGTTACATTGAAAATAAGTTGTACCTGGTCTGTTGAACATTGAACGCACATGCACAGAATCTTAACATTCCAATGTGGCGAACTGGGTGGGGTAGGGTTGGCTTGGCTTGGCTTGGATGGGGTTGAGAATGGTGATTCATAACACAACCAAACATTGAAAGTGGACCAAATTTGTATACCAAACTAGGTAATTATTAATTTCAGCAGCATTTCTGATTTGAATTGGTCCGATTCAAGTTTTCTGTCTACTTTTGTGGGGGGGGGGGGGAGTATCCTGCCACCTCATGTGGTGATTCTGTTGAAGTCTTGATCAATCTCTGGGATACAGAAATGCCCTTGGCAGTTAACACACAATTGTCCCTGGGCATCCTCTCCCTGTTGATAGAATTAGACAGACTCCCAGGTTTTCCAGGGAGCTCAGAGCAATCAGTCAGTAAGGATGAGGACTAGATAATTGTTGTGAACCACCCAGAAACCTTTCGCTATTGGATGGAATAGAAATGTAATAAATAAATAAATAAAGCTGGTACAGAAGCTAGAGACTATATTAAAGCTTATGCTGTGGTGATGATGGTGGCAAAGGAATTGTGCTTTCCTGCCGCCACTGCATCTGCACAGAGTCATCTACTGGAGCTATTCCAAGTTGTGAAAGGTCTGATACATCAAGGGCCTGTGAAAGTTGAGGAAGATGAGTCAGTTGACCACCATTACATTTTTGCTAGACATTTTGCTCTGACTCGGATTTCATGATTACAGCAGATCCTAATGATGTGTTTTTGGTGTCTGTTTGTCCTGTAATAACCTGCTGCTTTTGAACCAGATGCAAGGATAGCCCCACGCAAAGCACATTACAGTAGTCTAATCATGAGTTTACCAGTGCATGGATCGCAGCAGCTAGGCAATCCCTTTCCAGGAATGGGTGCAGTTGGCACATCAGCCAAAGTTGTTATTGGGCGCTCCTAGTCACTAAGGTCACTTGAGCCTCTAGTGACGAAGATAGATCCAAGAGCATCCCAAGAATGCATACCTGTTCTTTCAGAGGGTATGCAACCTCATCCAGAACAGGTAAACAACCCAATTCCTAGATGTGGGAGCCACCCACCCATAGGATCTCTGTGTTGTCAGAATGCAGCTTCAATTTGTCAGCCCTCATTCAGCCCATAGTTCAGGCACCAGTTCAGAACTTGCATGGCCTCTCCTGATTCAGAAGTTACAGAGAAACAGAGCTGAGTGTCATCACCATACTGATTATACCCCTTATCTAGACCACTGGTGGGCAACATGTGGGCAGTATCCTGTTCTCCACCCTCCAGTGCAGTCCTTGCCACTGCCCCACCACTGAAATTCATGACAGTAGCAAAAAATGGCTACTTGCCACCAAATTTCAGCATTAAAAAGGACAAATTTAGCTTGTTTTCAAATGGAATTTGACTTTTTTAACCCTCTATAGTAGTTTGCTGCTGAAATTCAGCAGCAAACTACTGGGTTTTTTCCACTGCTACTCTGCTGAATTTGGCAGCGTGGTGGTAGCAGGAATGTGGCCTGGGGGAAGTGGCCCCCAAATCCCCCCAGGTTGTCCACCCTGACCTAGAACCATTTCAAGCTTGTTTCCGATCTGGTTTGGGGACTGAGACAGCTTTGGTCACCCTGGCACACAATTCACACTCAGAGCTAAGCAGGGGGATGATGTCCCTGTTTGTTCTGCTGGACCTCTCATCGGCATTTGATACCGTTGTCCAAGATATCCTTCTGGGCCATCTGGTGTGGATGAGCTTAGGAAGTTCCATTTTAACAAGGGTTCCAGGCCTTCCTCAAGAGTTGGCTTCAGAAGGTGATTTGGGAGAGGGAGGAAGTCTTGGTGGACCCCTTGGCCAGTGGTGTATGGTGTTCCTCAGGATTTGATTTTAGCCCTCCTTGGTTATTGAGCTACTGGGAGAGATCATCCAGGGATTCCGAGTACATTGTCACCCACATGCAGCTGACCCACCACTCTATTTCTCCTTTTCATGCATTACCAGGGAAATTCTTGATGTTCTAAATTAGTGCCTGGAGGCCATAACAGGCTGGATGATTGAGGCTTAATCTACAGAAGACAGAGGTGCTCATGATCAAGAGACAGATAGACTCTGGAATAGGAATTTAACCTGTCTTGGATGGGAACTAAATTCCAAATGATTCCTCTTGAACAATTAGGTTCACAGTTTGGAGGTGCTTTTGAACTTGGCTTTGCATCTGTATGCTCAAGTAGCCATGAAGAGCCTTTGCCCAACTCAGGCTGGTGCATCACTCTGTCCATTCCTGACAAGGCCAGACCTAGCCTTCATTACATCTAGACTGGATTATTCCAATGTGCTCTAGATTGGGACTACCTTTGAAGAGTCCTTGGAAATTGCAGTTGGTCCAGAATGCAATAGTAAGACTCCCGGTGGGTGCTCATTCAGAGGATCATGTCACGTCTATTCTGCAAGGGCTGCAGTTGTTACAAATTTATTTCTGGGCACAGTTCAGACTTTTGGTGATGGCCTTTAAAGATCAAGATGGCTTAAGTGCAGGATACCTCAGGGACCTCCTCCTCCCATCCCACCCTGCCTGTGCACTAAGATCTGATGGAGAAGCCCTTCTCTGAATATTAACTATGGTAGAGGTGTGGTTGATGGGGACAAGAGAAGGTGTTCTGTGTTGCCGCACTAAATTTCTGGAATTCTTCACCCCAGGAGGCTAGGCTGACCCAGCAAAGGCCTTGTTGTTTAAGCAGCCATTCTTCTAACAGTTGGGCAAATTTTATCTGATGTCTTCATGCTATCTGATGCATCAGTCTTTTTATTATTTTTCCTTTTTTAAAAAAAACATGTTATTAATTGCCTTGAGCAGTCCCAAGTGTTTGGTGAGTACCAGAAGAATGGGATATAAGTTTTTATATTAAATAAATAAATAAATAAATAAACCACCTGAGGATTCTGCCGTCTCATTTTAATACATGTATAGGCAAGTACACCAGTCGTTTTACTGGGTTCTTCTTACGAACCCACATCTGTTTGAAATCTCGAACCTGGGCAAGTAACCATTTTTAATGCCTTCCTGCATGAGTCTGGATAGGATGGGGATATCTGGACTGGGGGTGGGGTGGGGGAAGCTTTCTGTGCAAGATCTCAATAGATATGCAGAAATCTGTTTGGTGTATGGTCATCTCAATTATCTTGCTGCTGTAATAGCTCCAACTGGCTTCAGACATAGGAGTGCAACTGATGCACATGAAGATTAATTCCTTGTCCAGGTTACGGTCAGGGCATATGGTAGAAGCAGGACTTCTACCCAACCTTCACTGACCATTCAACTCTCATCTGCCTCTTTTCAGGTGCTTGTAGGACTCTCCCTCCCCATGCCTGGCCATAGTCCCGTGAGATGTGGTGAGCACATCCGTGCCTCACTTCTGGATGATTGCTGCATTCCTGGAAATTGGTGCATTCAGCTTGGTGTTGCAGTTTCTCAAAGCTGTACCAATTGGCACCCTAGCTTGTTTCCCCCTCTCCGCAAGGGTCCTTGCAGGTGTGGATCTTCTGTCCTGTTGACAGCCATTCTAACTGCAGAGTCTACACAATGTTTATTTTCTTCAGTGTTTACTTTCTTCCTCTCCATCATTCCACAGTCCAGCACAGGTAACCAATGAGAAAGAAGACATCCTGTGTATGGGACATCCCTCGGAGAGGCAATTCCTGTGACACCTCTCTTATTTTTTCCATGCAGTCTGTGGTGGCCAGCATCTGACATCTTTGTTACAACTTCTTCCAAAGGGCAGTTGGTCAGATTTGAAGCCCTGGAGGTTGTCGAAAATACTGCTGTGCTATCTGGCAGGTGGCCCAGAACTGACTAAGTTATTCACCCTATTCTTCAACTTCAGTAGTGTAATACTGGCAAATATTATACATGATGTCCAAGAAGGATCACCATTCTCTCAACTGTTGGATCACCCAAGCTGGGTACTCCTACTAAAAGAAATAGATGTCGGTCGGAAGCACTCCTGGAAAATAGCACTCCCTCTGGGGATGGGCTCCTAGCTGCTGCTGACCCTGGTCATTTTGACCCAAGACAAGTAAAGCAATGCAAAAAATACAATTAGTTTATGACACTCCAACTATTTTACTATTAAATCATAGAATCATAGAATAGTAGGGTTGGAAGGGACCTATAAGGGCATTGAGTCCAACCCATGCTCAATCCAGGAATCCACCTTAAAGCATCGCTGACAGATGGCTCTCCAGCTGTATCTCGAATGCCTCTAGTGTAGGAGAGCCCACCACCTCCCTAGGTAATTGGTTCCATTGTTGTATTGCTCTAACAGTCAGGAAGTTTTTCCTGATGTCCAGCCAGAATCTGACTTCCTGTAACTTGAGCACATTATTCCATGTCCTGCACTCTGGGATGATTGAGGTTCAAAAATTTTATTCTGTTTTCACAAATAAAAAACAATTAAAACTCACACAATACAGAAACAACACACTAAAAGAGGATGATCAACAGATTTACAGTGGGTTCTGCTCTTCTCACCAGCAAAGGCATATAATCAAATTTTCTTATCACTAAACTGTGTAACTAAGCTATACGCATTCCACATTTTCCTCTCTCTCTACTTATAACCCTTTCTTATTCGTTGAATCCACAGATGAATAAGTCGTTTTTCTCTTGCACCTTCACATAGTCTATAAGGGGGGGGGGGCGATGGAGAAGAGATCCTGGCCCTCCTCTGTGTGACCATCTTTAAGTACTTGAAGAGGGCTATCATGTCTCCCCCTCAATCTTCTCTTCTCAAGGCTAAACACGCCTTGGTGCCCAGAACTGGATGCAATACTCAAGATGGGGCTTAAGCAGTGCTGAATAGAGGGGGAACCAGTACCTTTTGCGATTTGGAAGCTATACTTCCATTAATGCAGCCCAAAATAGCATTTGGTATTTTACTTCATTATACCGCATTATTCTGTGTAATGTTATGTAATGCAGTATTCCCTTTCTCTTTTCCCCAGGGTGCTATAAAATAAAAAGGATGACATTTCCATTGTTAATAGTTCTTTCACATTTTCTCATCTGGATTTTCTAGTGTCATTTGTACAAACTCAGCTTTTGGCACTGGGGATTATGGTTTGCTTCACAAGCCACTACTGCAATTGTGGCGAGAAATGAACGGCCCACAGGTTCCCTGTGTGCCCTCCAGAGCACTTTTATGTTGCCTGCTGGGTTTTGAGGGGAGGCTCATCGTTAGCAGCTATTGGTCCAAGCTAGTCCAAGTGTCATCCACAGAACATTTGCTTGAATTGACTCTTGACCTTTCTTGGTTCTGAGACCATAAATCACATGCTACAAGATCCCAGCCCTAAGTACATGCTGGGCTGCGAAACAGTATTGCCGGAAAGGCTGGCATCAAAGGTAGGCATGATTGGGCCAACACCCCTGCAGGGGCCCACTGTTCACCATAGCAACATGCTTGTTCACCTGTCTTTCACTCTAGCAGAGTTAACAGTGATGATGAGAAGGAGGAGGAGCAGTAGATGCCACTATCTGCTGGCTCACTGTCTCTCCGCCTGTCAAGCAAACAAATACTTGTAACGATGAGAAAGAGTATGGGAAGGGAGACATTCAGAGTGTCTTGCCCAAGGGCCCTCTAAAGATTGGAGCCAGCTCTGGTTGCCATTACCTCACCCTCACCATGTTCAGGATAAATGTGGCCAATGGAAGCAGCTATCTCCCCCCCCCCCCCAAGAATGCCCCTGGGAATGATGCCATGTTCCGAGGGGCATCCAGTCCTAGGAATGTGGCTGAGCTGGTGAGAGCAGCCAAGCCACTGCTTGATGAGACAGTTAGGCTGGGAGGAAGGAGGTGGAAAAAACAAAGGCCCTCTGGTTATACCATCCCACCCTCAAACATTCTTAGAAGTATGCTCCCCCAGTCCCCAAACATCTCCCCCACTTCACAAAGGATGAATGGTCCTGTGAAAGGTGAAGACAATTGGCTCATGTATAGCATTGATCAGATAGGTTGCTGTGTTGTATTATTGTATTTAGAAGGATAGCATGTCTGTATAGCAGGCAGATAGGCCACCACAACCATTTTTCATTGGGGCCAAATTAGACGAGATGTTGAAGAACTGTGATTTGATCTCTTAGAGCAGCTCAGCACAGGAGGAGGATGGATTTAACTGGTGCATACCCATTCATTTACCCTAACAGGGCAAATAGCAACTTGGCGGGGAGGGGGGATTTGCATTGGGGAAATGATGCAGGGGCAAAGCTCCAACGCAATGGACAGCTCCCAGTCCCAGTGTCCAGGAGAGGTGGCATCACTGCCACCGCAATCTCTGACCCAGAATCCCGCTCTGGGAGATTCAGCTGAAGGTGCCAGAGACAGCAGCAGCAACAGCAGCCGCCACCACACCCAGCCTTCAGGAGTCACATAGACAGGCAGAGCTGCCAATTGTCCACTCACTGGTGGTAGTGGTTGGGCCTTGGCATTCCCTGTCTCCTTTGTAACAGCAAGGGGTTCTCCAGCTGACCACCGTGTGTGGGGAGTCACACAAGGACCACAGCGGGTTGGAGAGCACGTCATTGGGATTGACAGGTGGGGTTGGAAAGGGTAGAAGGAGAAGGGAGCTACATGAGGAAGGCAGCCAGTCCCCTGGAGGCTGCTTGCCCATACCCAGCAGCAATGCTGCTGACCTGTTAGGTTAGGGAACTCATTCCCCTCCTCCGTACTGCCTCTGATGGCCTGCCCAGGGCTAGGCGATCTCCTCAGGAAGCAAGGCGACAGGCTCTCGAAGCCCAAGCCAGGATGTACAAATGCCAGTTCTCTCTTCCTGATGCCTCCACTTGTGTCACTCCAGTCCTCTTATGTGGCAATCTGCTCACGCCTCCGGGGCATTTGTTTTATCAGCGGCAGCCCTTAAGCCACTGTATTTGGCACTACTTGGCAGCAGTCCCACCACAGGCGCAGTCTAGCCACAAATTTGTAACGCAAAGCCTTCTTTCTCACATGGGTCCAAAACATGTTGTGCCTTTACTGTCCCCTAGGAAGAGAGAAAGGCTCTGAGACTGGAGGAATGTGCTGGAAAAGAGGGGCGATTTAAACTTTAGAATAGAGTAGATGGCCCTGTGGAAAACAGAGACCCACCAGGGGTCCACTAGTTCCCCTGAAAATCTTGAGAAGAAGTAGGCTAAACCATGAAACTTCAAGTCAGACATGACATTCCTCTCTGTCGGGCTGAGGCGCCTGCAATAGGGTGACTAGATAAAATCCAGGCCAGGGCTCCTGTAACTTCAACAGTTGTAGAGAAAAGGGAATTTCAGCCAGGGTCATTTGTATGCAATTAGTTCCTGATGAAATTCCCTCTTCATCACAACAGTTAAAGGTGGAGGAACTAGACTAGAGTGACCATATAGAAAAGAAGGCAGGGCCCCTGCAACTTTGGCCTCATCTACAAGAATTCGCCTTTACGCCTGGTTAGGCAATTATGCGCATATTCGCAGAAGCGCATTTACACCTAATACCTCTATACGAGAGGCAGCGAAGCGCATTACTGGACGACTGAAACGTGATTTAAACTGTTGACATGCGGAGAATCGCTTGTTCACATAGTCAAAATGCGCTTTAACGGCCGGAGCAAAATAAAACTCGCTATTTAAAGCGCATTCGATAATGCGCATAATCGGAAAGAAAACGGGCCTCTACGCCCGATTTGTGCTCCATTCTTGTAGAGGTAAAAATTTTAATGCGCCTTGAAAGAGCTTTAAATGCCTCTTGTAGAGGCAGCCTTTAACAGTTGTGATGAAGAGCGAATTTCACCAGGAACTAATTGCATACAAATGTCACTGGCTGAAATTCCCTTTTCTCTACAACTGTTAAAGGTACATGAGCCCTGACCTGGATTTTATCTGGTCACTCTACCTGTAATCGTTAATTTGCCACCATTTACAAAGCACTGGAGAAACACATAACTTACACTCAACTTTGGCTGTAATATGCAGAGCGCAAACACACCCTCTAGAGGAAAAATGCACCTGCCTGTTATCCTGGCTGGATTAAAGAACACTGTTATTAAAAGGGGTATTATCTACTCAAAAGCACACACACCCGGGTCAAAGGGAGCCACGGCTCTTCTATGCAAAAACCACTCTTGGCTCTTAACCGTGGCTACCAGGGGAAAATGTTTCTCACAGTGGGATTGAGACACATTTCAGTAGAAGACATGAGCCTGGGAATTACAAATCTCCCCAATGAGCCCTATCCTCCTTTTCAGATGGTCAGCCTAGTCATTCTAGTATAGTGCCTGCTACTTCAACTGTTGTGATGGAGAAGGAATTTCACCAGGAACTAATTGCATACAAATGACACTGGCTGAAATTCCCTTTTCTCTGCAACTGTTAAAGTTACATGAGCCCTGTCCTCTTTTTCATATGGTCAGCCTATCTTAAGTAATATTTGCTGTCACAGTAGCAGCAGCAGCAACAGCCCTGTTCACACCCAGTATTTGTTGGTCTGTCTTGGCCCTCAATGCCACACTTGCCACGATAGAGGCAAAAATGTTTAAAGTTTAACAAACTCTGTTAAACAGTATTTTTGTTGTGTGGGGGTGATGTCATAGGCACTCTCCAAGGCTACCTTACCCACAGTTCCTTGCTTTGAGGAAGGATGCCTTCCTCAGAGCAAGGCATGGGCACTCCACATAACCCTGCAGGAGTATCACGAGCCACCTTCCTGCAGCAGCAAATACTGTTTAAAGCTAAACAGTATTTAGCCCAATTCAGGCATTCAAAATTTGTAAGCGTGGATGGGATCAAGAACACATGCTTCAGCCCCACCGTCTCCACTTGCAACTTTCCCATATTGATGGCGAAGGTCTGTTGAGGAAATGTAACCACATTCAAGAGAACACAAGTACAAAAGTCTGCGCAAATGGCAGCTCCATTTTTACACTGATCTTCCATTAAAAAGTTCCATGGTGGTTTACAATAGGTCATAGCACAATAAAAACAATAATCCGTGAAACAATTGACAACAGTATAAAGCTACACTAATAACAGTAACAGCAGAAATAAAAATGCATCAGGTATTAAAAGCCTGGAAAAATAAAAAAGCTCTATGCATGGTGCCTCTCTGGGGAACAGAGTTCCACAAACACAACATTATAATCAAGAAAGCTGATAGCTGGAATCACTGTAGAAAATTAAGACCTTAAGATGAGCTCTGCGAGGTCAGAGCAAAGGCCTGTCTAGTCATGCTCTATGAAGACAGGCTGAAGGGACTTGGGGGGGTTCAGTCTGGAGAAAAGAAGAGTGAGGGGAGACACATTAGCAGTGTTCAAGTACATAAAAGGGTGCCACAGGGAAGACGATCAGGAACTATTTTCCGGCTGGACATCAGGAAATAATTTCCTGACTGTTAGAGCAGTAGGACAGTGGAACCAATGACCTAGGGAAGTGGTGGTCTCTCCCACATTAGAGGCCTTCAAGAGGCAGCTGGTCAGCCATCTGTCAGGGATGCTTTAAGGTGGATTCCTGCATTGAGCAGGGGGTTGGATTTGATGGCCTTATAGGCCCCTTCCAACTCTACTATTCTATGATTCATTGCCACAGAAATTAGGACCCGAAATAATGGGTATAAGTTACAACTACCTAGATTTCGATTAAATATAAGGAAAATCTTCCTGACTGTAAGATCTGTACAACAGTAGAACAGTCTATCGATGGAGGTTGTGGGTTCTGCACCTCTGGAGATTTTTAAGAAGAGGCTGGAGAGCCACCTCTCATGGCAGATGCCTTGACAGTGCCAGGTTACCCCTGCTTTTAGAAAAAAACCCTGTGCTTTTGCTGCTGTGGGGTAGCATCAGGTAATCCCGATGCAAGAGGCAGTGTGGGCTTTCCAATGGCCATTCGGCTCGTCAGACCCACCCCGTACTCCTTGCTTGACTTCCAGTGACCAATCGCAGGTCACTTTCCACCCAGGAACACCCCTGGCACAACACTGGAGCGAGGACAGATGGTGGAAGAGCCATAACGAACTCGGTCTGGCAGGAAAACACCTGGTTAAGACCCAGACATTTCCAGCATGCAGCTTCACAGGAAAGTCCCGCGGTGGCAGCAAGGTGACTGCTGCATCGTATGACCAACACAGTGCCACCACGCAACCACTGTGGGCTTTTAACCCATATAGACAGCCCCATGGATGGTTCAATTGGCTTTCCTGCACATTGCAGAGGATTGGACTAGATGATCCTTGTAGTCCCTTCCAACTCCACAATTCTATGATTCTATGATAGTCCAGCATTCTGTTTGCACAGAGGCCAGCAAGAAGCATGTGGGAAGCCCACAAGCAGGACCAGCACAATAGCACCCACCCACTCACATTCCCAAGCAACTGGGATACAGAGGCATAGTGCCTCTGACACTTGAAGTAATAGATGTCCGACATGTCTAGTAGCCTTCGATAGCCTTATACTCCATAGCCCTGTACGAGTAACCCTAAACTGTGTAGGGGATGTGGGAGAGCATCCCCTTTACCCCAAACATCCCCAACTATGTCATAGATCTTCACATGTTCAGCATGAAGATCTGAATAAGGTTTTGTAACTGCATTCAGCTGAATGCACATACAGAGCTCCCGGGATTAGAACACTTGCCTGATCAAGTTACGGAGGGCTACCCAGCTATTCATGCTGAATTCATGAAGATCTAAAAAGCAGTCAGGCACATGGGGACATTGGGGGGGACAAGATACATGTGCATACCTCTTTCCCCTATACAATTAACCTCTACACATATGCAAGCAAACATCTGCATATGGCTTGCCAATTTATCTAATCCCCTTTTAAAGTATTCCAAATTGATAGCCATGACTACATATTCTGGTAGCAAATTCCATAGTTTAACTGTGTGTTGTGTGGAG
Source organism: Anniella stebbinsi (assembly GCA_029215795.1). Taxonomy (NCBI): domain Eukaryota; kingdom Metazoa; phylum Chordata; class Lepidosauria; order Squamata; family Anniellidae; genus Anniella; species Anniella stebbinsi. The sequence continues at coordinate 125,210,248 of JARDYH010000004.1, read as the reverse complement.
AAGTATCTTTTATCTGTCCTGAATCTTCCTGCAGCTTCATTGGATGGCCCTGGATTTTAGTATCATGAGAGTGAGATTTTCTCCCTATCCACTTTCTCTACACTGTGCAAATTGTATACACCTCTTTTATACCCTTCTATGTACACACTTTACCTTTTTTCTAAGCTAAAAAGCTCCAAACGTTGGAACCTTACCTCATAGGGGAGTTGCTCCAGCCCCTTGATCATTTTGGTTGCCCTTTTCCACACTGTTTCCAACTCTACAATATCCTTTTTGAGGTACAGCGACCAGAACTGTACACAGTAATTGCAAGTGTGATCACATCACAGATTTATATAGTAGCATTCCGAAATTGGTGGTTATCTTTTTTAATTCCTTTCCAAATGACCCCCAACATGGAATTTGCCCTTCCCCCCCTTTTACTATCCACCACAACCCAAAGATCCCTTTCTTGGTCAGTCACTGCCAGCTCAGACCCCATCAGTGTATATGTCTGTTAGAGAGTCTTGAGAAAGGGGAAGATTCAACATCCCTTCATCCATTGTTTCCATCAGATTTTTCACAGTCAATAAGTGTTTAAGATAAATTTTATTGAGGCCTGCCCTAGTTACATTCACTGGGAGTCTATTTCAACTATAACATTAATGGGATTAGCTCTCCATAAACCATAACAGCACAGTCTCTGACATTCAAGGAATGGATCTTCTCCTCCCAGAAAAAGTCCTCACCCAGAGCAATATCTGAAGAAGTGCTGCCCAACTCCTTCTCAATAACCCATTGTTGCTTTGACTCTAATATGCAATCTTGCCCAGGCCTCCACCTTCTCTAGTCCGCAATAGTTTCTCCACCAGGTTGCTCAGTCAGTCTTGCCGAGTTAGGGTTAATGACAGGAGGTTAGAACGCTTTTCTTTTCTCCAAGCAAGCAAGGTCTCTATCATCCTATGGATTGTGAATTAACTCTTCACCCATTCAGGTGTGCCCTTGCCTCCCAGGTTAAATATACTTTTTCATTGTCTTTCCCAAGTTCCTTCCTCCTCTGTCATCCTTTCTCTTGGGCGTTCTTTTCCTTTGTTCTCCTGTCTTCCTTTTATTGCCCTCACTTTCCCCCTGCCCCCATTCTGACTGATGGAACAAGCTGCAAGCAAGCAACGGCTGATGACATCATTGGTTTGGGCCATTGACATCGGCGGCCACCATGTCCTTGCCACTTGTGCTGGCATGAGAGTCTTGGCATATGCAGGGAAAACCAGCGATGACATGAGCGACTCATCGGGCACGCAGTAAGAGGTGGCAATCCCCGCCAATCCCGCACAATGTGAAGTTAGGATTTTGTTGCCCCAATGTGCATCACTTTATGTTTGCTTTCATTGAACTACATGTGTCATTTTAATGCCCATTCCACCAGTTTGGAGAGATCTTTTTGGAACTCTTCACAATTCCCTTTTGTTTTTACCATCCTAAATAATTTGGAGTTGTCAGCAAACTTGGCCACCTTGCTGCTCACCCCTAACTCTAGATCATTCATGAGCAAGATAAAAGAACCAGTCTAAATTCAGATCCTTTGGTGACTTCATTGTTTACACGCCTCCATTGTGAGAATCAAACATGTATTCCTACATTCTGTTTTTTCTTCTTTAGCCAGTTAATCTAATTCATAAGATCAGTTGTCTTAGCCTATATCTCAAGGGACTTAGGTGAGGGACTCTGCCAAAAGCCTTTTGGAAGTCCAACTAAACAACATCTACTAGATCACCCCTATCCACATGTTTATTGACACTCTCAAAGAACTCTAAATGGTTAGTGAGACAGGACTTACCTTAGAAGCCATCTTGATTCTTTTTCAGCAGGACCTGTTCGTCTATATGCTTGATAAGAGTTTTATCTTTAAAAATGTGTTTGACCAATTTACTCAGAACAAACATTGAATGGTCTGTGACTTCCTAGATGCCCTTTGACCCCCTTTACCTTTTTTAAAAAATAAGGTATTATATTAGCTACTCCCTAATCTTCTGGTACAGAGGATGTTTAAGGCGCATGTTACATATTTTTGTTAGAAGATCTGCAATTTCACATTTATTTAAGACCTCTAGGATGGATACCATCTGGACCTGCTTGTTTGTTTTCAATTTGTTAAGAAGGTCTAGAACAAGCGTACAAAAACTTTTCAGCATCCATCAGGATCCCCCCCCCCAAACCCAGGTATCAGGTGTCCGCTGGGGTGGTGGGGCCCACAGATGATGATGATGATAATTATAATAATATATTTATTTATTTATTTATTTATTTATTTATTTATTTATTTATAACCCGCCTCTCCCTCTGGATCGAGGCAGGGAACAACAATAAATATAAACACAAGAGCCACAAAATAGATAAAATATTAAAACAAATAAAAACTAATACATCATTAAAAACATCTTAAAATTCAACTGGGTAGGCCTGCCGGAAGATATCAGTCTTCACAGCTCTCTTAAATTCATGAAGACTGCTAATTTGTCAAATCTCCTCCGGCAGGCCATTCCACAGTCTGGGAGCGGCAGAAGAGAAGGTCCTCTGGGTAACACTCATCAGCCTGGTTCTGGCTGATTGGAGTAAATTCTTCCCAGAGGATCTGGGTGTGCGGGGCGGATTATACTGGAGAAGGCGATCCCACAGGTAACCTGGACACAAACCATGTAGGGCTTTAAAGGTAATAACCAATTCCCCGATGAGGCCCACCTGGCACCAACACTATTATCTTTTCGGCGCCAGGTCAAAACTTTTCTTTTCTCCCAGGCATTTTAACAGCTTGAGGTTTTAACTGACTTTGTGGCCAGGTTGAATAGTTTAAAATGTTTTAAATGTCAGCTGTTTTATGTTTATGGTTTTAAATTTTGTATATTGTCTTTTTAGTGTTCAATCTTTTAATTTTTGTAAACCGCCCAGAGAGCTTCGGCTATGGGGCGGTATATAAATACTACTACTACTACTACTAATAATAATAATAATTTATACTTTGCCCGGAAACTGATTGGCAGCCAATGAAGTGATTTTAAAAGTGGTGTAATGTGGTCACTCCTAAGTGTACCGGTGACCAATCTGGCTGCCATATTTTGAACTAGTTGAAGTTTCCAGACTAGGCACAAAGGTAGTCTTATGTACAGCGCATTGCAGAAGTCGGGCCTCGAAGTTACCAGTGCGTGCACTACCATCTTTTGGTCTTCTAACTCTAGGAAGGGATGCCGCTGGCATATCAGCTGAAGCTGATAGTAGGCACTCCTGGCCGTCGTGTCTATCTTGGCTGTCATTTGGAGTGACGGATCCAGGAGTACTCCCAAGCTGCGAACACAGTCTTTCAGGGGGAGTTCAACCCCATCCAGAACTGGTTGACACACCTCCAAACCCAGGTTGTGGCCTGTGACAGCAAGCACCTCCATCTTGTCTGGATTCAGCTTCAGTTTGTTTTTCCTCATCCAGCCCATTACCGCCTCCAAGCATTCATTCAGAGGAGACACACTATCCTTAGCTGACGATGTTGACGAAGGCATAGAGAAATATATTTGGGTGTCAACAGTATATTGATAGCACCCCACGCAAAGCCTCTGGATGATCTCTCCCAGCGGTTTCATATAAATGTTAAACAGCATTGGAGAAAGGATGGCACCTTGTGGTACACCACATAGCAGCTCCTTCTTTGAAGAGCAGCTATCCCCGAGCATCACCATCTGGAACCTGCCCAAGAGGCAGGACCGGAACCACTGAAGCACAGTGCCCCTGATTCCCAATTCCCCCAGGCGCTCCAGAAGGATACCATGGTCGATGGTATCGAAAGCCGCCGAGAGGTCCAGAAGTACCAACAGGGACACACTTCCCCTGTCAATACTCAGGCATAGATCATCCACTAGGTGACCAAAGCAGTCTCAACTCCATATCCTGCCCTGAAGCCAGTTTGAAATGGGTCTAGAAAATCAGTGTCATCCAAAACTGCTTGGAGTTGAAAGGCAACCGCTCTCTCGATCACCTTGCCCAAAAATGGAAGATTTGATACTGGCTTGTAGTTATTAAGGTCCAGGGGGTCCAGGGAGGGCTTTTTTAGGAGCGGTCATACCACCGCTTCTTTTAAACATGATGAAAAACTCCCCTCCCTGAGAGATGCATTAATAATGTATTGTAATTGTGATCTAACTGCATCTCCTCCCTAGGCAACCAGCCAAGAAGGACAGGGATCGAGAGGGCAAGTCATCCTTCTCACTTGTCCAAGCAGCTTGTCCACATCCTCGGTACTCACCAACTGAAACTGATCCAGTGTAATCCTACTCACAGAGTCGCTGGACATGCCATTGTCAGCCTCTGCTATAATGAGTTGGCTCTTATCCAAGAGATTTTATCTGTGAAATCGTTAAAAGCATCATAGCGAACTACCGAAGGCTCTAAGGTTGGATACAGGGGGGAAGGTGCCTGGGTTAGATCCCTCACCACCCTGAACAGTTCTGCTGGACGCAAATTCACAGACGCAATGCGTGCAGAGAAGAAAGCTTTCTTCGCTGCATGTATTGCCACCCCATAGGAACTGCAATGTTCTCTGTGTCGTGTCTTATCAGATACAAGTCGAGTTTTCCACCATCGGCACTTCAGTCATCATCTTTCCCGCTTCAACTCCTTGAGATCTTCAGGATACCAAGGTGCCCAATTAGAAGCGGGTCGGAGAGGACATTTTAGGGCTAGCATGTCGATAGCCCTAGTTAGATCTTGATTCCATCTGTTAACCAGGGCTTCTACAGGATTGTCGACAATCCCAGCCATAGCACCCTCTAAGGCTTTCTGGAATCCAGGAGGATCCATCAGCCTTCAAGGGTGGACCATTCTAATTGGTCTGCCACCCCTGCAGGGGCGGGTGGTAGCCATGATACTAACCCTGACCAGAAAATGGTCTGTCCATGACAACATGGAGGTATTTATCACCTCCGCCCACAGATCAGTCTGTTCAGAACTGAAAACAGCATCAAGGGTATGACCTGCTGAATGTGTAGGTCCAGAGACCAGCTGGGATAGGCCCATGTTTGTTATGGATGCCATGAACTCCTGAGCTGCACCTGACAAACTGGTCCCGAATGGGATGTTGAAGTCACCCAGGACCAAAAGCCTGGGCGATTCCAACACCAACTCCGAGATCAGTTCCTTGAGCTATGCCAGAGAGTCTGATAGGCAGCGGGGTGGCCGGTACACTAACAGAATCCCTAGTCTATCCCTGGTTTTCAGACTCAGGTACACACACTCGATGTGATTCAATTCCCGGACAGGAAGTCTGGACAGGTTAAGATGATCTTTTTAGACCACAGCTACTCTGCCCCCCCCCGCCCACTTTTCCTCACCTGCTCATTGACACAGTACCCAGCTGGGGGGGCCTGGGACCATGTCGGGCCACTGTCATCTCCTAGCCAGGTCTCTGTGAAACATGCCAGGTCGGCCTTCTCATCTAGAAGAAGTTCATGGATGATGTTTGTTTTAGTTTTAACTGACCTGTCATTACATAAGAGCAAGGAAAAGTTCTGTGGGTGGCCTGGTTCATTCTCCAGGTTCCCTGGGGTGGCAGGGCGACCGGAAGATAAGATGGGTATTAAACAGATGTGTTGTTCCATGTGTGTAAGAACCACTTAGGGTAGAGGGGCATTTTTAGATGGCTTGAGAGCTTTTACTATTTATTCTGCCCCAACATCCATCAGGTTTCCTCCCCCCTACACCACCCAGGCACAGTATCACCCCTCTCGGACTGAGTCAAATTGCTGAACAGGAGTGACCCTCCAAGAAAGCCTAGGGGAGCCATTCATGTTCAGCTTCTGTGGTTTGTTTTTCAAGATTCAGTTTTGTTGGTGCCAGTTGGTTTCTCACTTCTTCAGGATTGTTTTCAATGCTTTCCTGCTTCTATGGCAAACCAGCCTGTTTTGTGAAACTAACAAGGCCTAGACCCTGGGGGGGGGGGGAGCCTAAACCACCCCCTCTTGCACTAGGGATGTGCACTGACCACCCAGATTGGATCGGATTGCGGATCGGAATCGGACCTGGTGGACTGGATTGGATTGGTGGTTGGGCAGATCGGATTGGATCCGATTCTGATCCGAAAATCGGATGTCCGATTTTCGGATTGGATGCCATTTTGAATGCATTTCCCCATAGCCTAGTATTGTGTTACAAAAACACCTATAACTTTTTCATTTTTAAAGATAGAAGGATGAATCTTGGGCACTTTGTAGATGGGTTAGGGGTAGTTATCTGTGAGAAATTTCAGAAAAATCGGTGCAGGCATTTTGTGGCAAGTAACTTTTTAATAAATAACCAGGAATGCCTGTAACGTTTTCATTTTTAAAGTTCCACACATGAAACTTTGCCACATTGCAGGTGGTACATTGGGAATCATGTGTGTGAAATTACTGAAACATAGGTTCAGGCATGTAGTGGCAAGGTATTTTTGAAACAATGAGGAAAGAAACACCTATAACTTTTTTATTTTAAAAGTTAGAAGTCTGAAAGTTGCTCACTTTGTAGATGGGTTAGGGGTATTACCTGTGAGAAATTTCAGAATGATAGGTCCAGGCATTTGATGGCTATGGATTTTTTAGATTAAAAGTTACAAAAGTTTTTCCACAGAGGCTTGGGCTGTCAATTGCACCCCCCCTCCCCCCTCCCTCTTTTATCTGTCAAAACTCAGTGTTGTCACTTTTAATCTAAAATGTGGAGATTAAAATGTGGAGAAATTTCAGAAGCATAGCTTCAAGCGTGTAGTGGCAAGGTATTTTTGAAAAATGAGGAAGGGAACGCCTATAACTTCTTTATTTTAAAAGTTAGAAGCCTGAAAGTTGCTCACTTTGTAGATGGGTTAGGGGTAGTTATCTGTCAGAAATTTTAGAAAGATAGGTCCAGGCATTTGGTGGCTATGAATTTTTCAGATTAAAAGTTACAACAACACGGAGTTTTGACAGATAAAAGAGGGAGGGGGAGGCGGGGGAGGGGGGTGCAATTGACAGCCCAAGCCTCTGTGGAAAAACTTTTGTAACTTTTAATCTAAAAAATTCATAGCCACCAAATGCCTGGACCTAACTTTCTGAAATTTCTGACAGGTAACTAAAGTGAGCAACTTTCAGGCTTCTAACTTTTAAAATAAAAAAGTTATAGGTGTTTCTTTCCTCATTGTTTCAAAAATACCTTGCCACTACATGCCTGAACCTATCTTTCTGAAATTTCACATGCATATCAAGCAAGTGGTACCTGTAATGTGCCCAAGTTTCCTGTTTGTATCTTTAAAAATAAAAAGTTGAAGGCATAACTGTATTTACCCCACTGCTACCCATTTTTCTAAAATTAATTGCCACATAAAGCAAGCACCTATGTTTCTGAAATTTCGCATACATGGGTCCCAATATACCAACTACAATGTGGCAAAGTTTCATGTGTGGAACTTTAAAAATGAAAAAGTTATAGGCATTCCTGGTTATTTATTAAAAAGTTAATTGCCACAAAATGCCTGCACCGATTTTTCTGAAATTTCTCACTGATAACTAACCCTAACCCATCTACAAAATGCCCAAGTTTCATCCTTCTATCTTTAAAAATGAAAAAGTTATAGGTGTTTTTGTAACACAATACTAGGCTATGGGGAAAAGCATTCAAAATGGCGTCTGATTTTCCGATTTTTCCCGATCCGGATTGGGTCCCTTCGGATTGGATCGGATCAGATCAGATGGTTGGTGGATCAGATCAGATCGTTTTTATCCAATTTTTGGGCGGATCAGATTCGGATCGTGGATCCGATCCGATCCGCTGCACATCCCTATCTTGCACTTTCTGTTCTGATTTCAAGGACAGATGGTTTCTTTCAACTGCCCATTTGCAAAGAACATTCATCAACATTTAAGTGTGAAGGGCACTGAGCATTGCAAGGTGCTTCTCCTAAGCTCTGGGAGCTCTTGTTGTGTATATGTACACATAAATGCCAGACCATTCACAGAAAGGCCACTTTTACAGCTATGTGCTACTGCAAAGCTGCCCCTTTTATGATACAGAATATTAACAGCAGTTGAATGGCATGTTCTATGCTTGCCCATGTAGAGCTGGAGGTGAAGTAGCCATTACCAATGACTTCAAAGGCCCAAGCAAGAAACGACGGAAGAATTGTCTTAATGGACGCTACCTACCTGCAAGCAATTGTGCAATCCTTGCCTGAGACTTAAAAAACGGTGAGGGAGAGAGGTCTTGAATTAAGTCAATACTTAAAAAGAAGGGGGAGTGGTCATGATACAAATTACAATTAAAAACAATCCCAAACAAAGCCTGAAGACAACCAGTGGTCCTAACTGTTCCAACATGCCATATAATACGTTGAAGAATAACATCAATAAGACTTTGGATGTGATCCAGATATAAAGCTAACATCCATGATATGCTTTTATCAATGTGTAAAACAGATGATGGGGGTAAGAGAATTGTACTAAACAAGGAATGTTTTGTGAATGCCTCAAAAACTGCTTCTGAGTGCCCAATGTAGTTTTGTTCCAGAGCATTGTGGGAAATTTAAATGCAGCCCCCCGTAAGGCTACATGAGGCACTTTGGAGCATCGCAAGAAATTTTAAATGGTGGTGTGTAGCCATTCAGCACCAGGGACCCAAGGCAGGCATCAGCACTGAAGAGCCCTGCTGAGGCATTGGGGGCAGCAGACGACCGAGGATGGTGGGCACTAACATAAGCCCTGGCTGTTCTCGTGCCCAAGTCCATACCCTATTTATTTCTGTGTTTATTTACTTTCAACTGGCATTCTCCCGACCAAGCTCAGATGGCCCCAAATTTCACCTTCTCTCTGAGGATGACCTAGACCAAATTCAACAGTAGGCACGTACCTTACCCAGTTGGGTTACTATGGCAGGAATAGGGCAAGAAATATCTAGCTGCACCACAAGGTCGCCATTGACCAGACATCTCTGAGGTTATCTGGTTAAGGCTTTCATTCAATCACAAGAAAGTCACTTTATTGAAGGGAAATGATACCTTTAACATGACCCTAAATCAGTGGATTTAAAGGAGAAAAATGAAGCTCCTAGCGAGCAATCTGTGATGGAATAAGGGCAAATGCAGGGTTTACAATTCTGCCCAGTAAAACCAACATCTTTTTCCTTTTTCTGGCCAATGTTTGCCAGTAAGAAGTTGGAAGGAAGCAGGGTCTGATTTTTAATATATATTTCCAGGTAGTAACTCCTGAGCTGTGTCATGTGCAAAGTGAAATCAGCTGGATGGTGTATCTTTAAAAGCCAGAGAAGTGCACAGTGGAGCCGCAGCACTTGCAGTCAATAGCAATTTCCACATGTGGATCGATACCCTCTGATGGCTGTGTAGCTGGCTGCAAAGATCATTTCACATGCATTCTGGGAGGAGGGCCTGGGGAGGAAGGGGGAATTGGTTTAATGATTGCAGAATTCAAAGGGCTTCATTCTTGCTGGCTTGCTTTTATGAAGAAGCCAATCTTTATAATTGGAATTTTCAAGTGTCATCTTACATCATGACACCAGTTTCCCTGCAGAGAGAGAGAGAGAGAGAGAGAGAGAGAGGTCACAGGAAGAATTTGGAAAAGCAAGGGATGGCACGTCTATGAGTAAGTGTAATCCTTTAAAATGGGCCTGGGTCTAGAAAGAAAGTCCTGGTTTGAATACTACAAATGATTCGTTGTGACTAATATCAGAGCAACATACAAAGGCTTAGTCAAGTTCTCAGAGCCGTGGATGGTAGGTGCATCTCTAGGGACTCAGGAGTTCCAGTTCCAAAGGCAGAACCAGCATGGCCATCAGGCAACTTATTCAACTGTCCCGAGGAACAGTCTGCAGGAGGCATTACCTACCTGGCACGCCTGCACATTTCTTTAAAGGTGAAGGCAAGTTTGGAATCCAGGCATAGGTGTGCGCAAGCAGTATGCTGGGTGTACCCAGGCACACCCTAATGTCTCAAGCAATAAACACTGAATTGAGGGGGCCATGGAGTAGGGATCCAGAGGGGGATCCAGACACACCAGGAAAGGTCTTCTGGCTGCTCGGCTGCTGCTGCCCCCAATAGTGAGCCATTGCTCCCGGCAGCAGGAGAGAAAAGGAATCGCTCTTCTGGGAGTCTCTCTGGTGGGAACCATGATTCAAAGAGGCCAGGAGGAGCCCCCCCCCCCCCGTGAACGCTAATATCACCTTGTAAGCCCCTCCTCCAGCAGGTGTCATCACAAAGCTCCACCAATGCTGGGGCTTGAGGAGCGTCTCTTCCGTCCCTCCCTCTCCCCTGCAACAGCACTCCTGTGGTCAGGCAAGCGTAACCAGAAGTAAGGAATCTGGGTGAAGCACCAGAATTTAGTCAAACACGGAGGCCCTTCGTTTTATAAAACTTAAAAAATTATTATTTACAACTTAACAATTAACATTCAGTGAGTCCCTAAGTTGTCCCAACTTCTAAACAGCTGTTTAACCATTATTATTATTATTATTATTATTAATAATAATAATAATAAATTTATTTCTTACCTGCCTCTCCATTTGGATCGAAGCGGGGAACAACAGTAAATATAAAACACGATAAAATACGTAAAACTGATTTAAAACATGGCACACATTATTAAAATAGCAATAAAACATCATAAAAAACATCCTAAACATCCATTCCTGCAGGGCCCTGCGCGCTGCCCGGATAAACTTGATGCTGCTTCTGAAATGCTGTTCAACATGGCAGGCTGCCCAATTCCCTGCTCCTTACAGACATTCTGTCCAACGTCGCCTTCTCTTTCTTATCTTCCCCAAATCCCTCAAAAACCCTTCCTGCTTTCCTTTTTCTCCCTCCTCTTCCTCCTCCTTCTCCCCCCTGCCCCTCTCCTAACCGCTCCCAACTGCCACTCCTCCTTCCGTTACCATGACAACCCATGCCACACAAGCCAAACACGGAATAGGGCACCATGCCTACAGTGTTTAATAAATACATGAATAAAAATAATGTCCTCTATGATTGAATATTCAATAAATGTTCGCCTTTAAAAAATATAACAAATAAAATTCCCTGAGTGCACACCCTCATGAAATGTGCTGTGCACACCTATGAACCCAGGCAGGGTGGGAAGGTGGGGCATTCCTGAACCAATCAATATCCCTGCTTGCTCTATTACAATCTTATACTGCTTATTTTTTAAGGAGAGGAGAGGATCAGGTGTTGGTCCAATCTACTTGTTTCATCATGCTCTGCAACAACATACTCCTCACCCTTTTTTATTATTATTAACATCCAGCCTGAAGAAGTATTAGGGTGAACCTGAAAGCTTGCTCATGGAATTGCGCTGTTTTAATTTATCCTAATAAAGGTATAATTCTACCTTTGCTTTGGGGTTTTTTTTCAAATGAGTCAAAACAGTTACCTGCAATTTTTGTCCAGACACATTGTAAGCCTGTTTGCCCTAGCAGCCAGCCCCTAGAAACATGGATAGGGGTACGGAAACACAATCTGGTTGAGGTGAATAGCATGATAAGTAGTGACATACATCTCAGAGGAGTATCATTCAACCACGGGAAGCAGATTTTGGAGGCTTCCCCATAACACGATGGCTGTGTTCTCTGAGAAAGAACAACTGGCATTACCTTATCTAGGTGGAGGCCACAATAGAGGCACTTGGTTGAGATACTCAGTGCAACTGATTGGGCAATCTCTCAACATCTCTCTTTCATACTTTTTCAACAGTCTACTTCTAGGTGCAGCTCACCTTGATTTAGAGCAGGCTAAAGAATTACTGCATAGAAAATGAAGTCAAAGTAACATTTTTGGAAAGTGGTGATTTCTGCTATCTTGAGAAGGTAGCAAATGTAAGGTTACCTCCTACAGGTACACATGGGGAAATCTTCTGGAAATGAACTCGATGAAGTCAACAAAATTTGACAGTGATACAGTCCAGTCTCTGGGCTGTTTCACATGTTTCACAGCAGCACATCTGGATTTGCTATAAATATATACTCAACAGTCTGAACCGCAGCCAATCTTGGCTCTCTGAGAAGTATTGTCACACACCTGTTTGTCACATTCACACTGTATACCTATTAATCTACATACAAAAATACATAACGTCTGAAGAGCCCCTCTGCTGAGTCTGCCTGCCTCCAGGCTCTTACTGCACATGAAAGTTGCCTTCTCTCTCTCTCTCTCTCTCTCTCTCTCTCTCTCTCTCTCTTTCTTGAGTTTAATGTTTTCCAAAGCAGAAATTAAAGGGAATAGTCCCAGAGTCAAACCAGGATTTATTTACCCGAAGAGTGCAAAAGCTTTGTGAATATTTTTTGTTTATATATGACAGAAGTGTCTCAGAAAAGTAAGTCTTACAAAATTCCAGTGGTAGGGGGCTGCGTGATGACATCATCAATATGGCTTCCGTGCTATTATGTAGTTGCCGTATTTAAATATGCATAACTTCTCACCTGTTTATGCTACAGAGATGATTTTTTTTCCTGAAATGTTTCAAATTTAATGACAAATACTTTTTGTAATTACACATTTCTTTTCTATTTTGTTTCAGGTTAGTGTATTTGTAGCTGAAATTCAAAATGAACGCTGAGGAAAAGATTTGTATCATCCACACAGGAAATATTCAAGGACCCATCTTCAGATTAACTGATCCAACATGGAAGAAAATATTAGGTGCATCTTCTGCAAGATTAAGAACTTTTAAAGACTCCAAGTACAACAATATTTGTAAATCCCTCCCAAAAGAGTTTGATGTAAGCAAACATGGCTATCACTGAACTTGCTACAAAAATTTCACCGCAGTCCAGAAGGCAGGAGATACTGAAACTCCCCAAGCAACAACTTCAGGATACACTTTGCAATCAAACAATCCAGCTGACTCCTCTGTGAAAATAGCAGCAAACACAGGTGTTGTGGAAAAAATGGTATTTTTTGTGGAATTAAAAGGAAAAAAATTAAAGGTAAAGAAGAAGCACTGGGCAAATGCCAAACCAAGGACGCTGAGAAGAGTATCAAAGATGCAGCAAAAGTTCTTCAAGATCAGAATTTATTGTTAAAACTTGGTGATGAAAATTTCACAGCAAAGGAGGTATGCTACCACCACTCATGCCACAAACAGTACCTTAAGACGGCATCGTCTTGAGAGACAGGGAATAAAAGAAAAACAGCCACTGAGACATCTAGAAATATTTATCAAGGAAAGCATGAAAGAGCATTTATTAAAACAGTAGATTATGTCAATGAATACATAATGACATGAAATAAGGCCCAAAAACTGACTTCAATTCACTCCTGACATTGTGTTTACTTCTCTGAAGACGGAATTGATGATCCTACATATTCAACTCAAAAGTTAGTCGACAAACTGATAAGTCATTTCGGTCCTGCCTGAAAAACAATGAAATTGAGCAACAAACAGGGAATAATACTATATTCCAACCATATTTCATCAGCTGAAGCTGAAGCATTTAGCCAATGATTATGCATCTCAAATTGAGGCACAGATTGAAGAGGTGGCTTTATATTTGCACAGACAGATTTTTAAACATTCAGCGTGTCTGAAACTTGATTACCCTCTTAATGTTCATGATATTATTTCAGAAGAAAATAAAACCCCGGACCTTCTTGAAGTATTTTTCAGAACTTTATACAGTGGCACTTCTAAACCAACAAGTGAAAAACTGGAGCGTCGAGTTTCTTCATTTTCACAAGATGCAATATTTATTGCAAGCAACGGAAGAGTGAAACCAAGAAAACATCTTCTGTTGGGTTTAGGCATGAAAAGTATGACAGGGAGCAGAAAGGTACTAGAAATTCTCAACCACAGTATTGGTCACTGTATTGGTTACCACTTTGAAGTTCCCGGAAACTTATGGAGCTCTTCCACGTAAATTACTGGAGCACACTGCTAGTTGTACACCAGCTAAGGAAGTGCACCTGGTGTTTGACACTTATGGCTATCAAAGTATAAAAGATTGTGAACATGAACGGCAAACAACTGTACCAACTACTGACATCAAAGTAATAGGCGCAGATCAGAAGACCCCCAAAAAGGCAGTTGATGCACTTTGGAATGAGCAGTTTAAAACATCATTTACATCTTTCTTATGCAATGAGTGGAAAAATCAGAAATATGCTTCACTTCTGGCAGGCAACATTCTCTTTGTCAGAGCAGAGACTGTGGCTGAATTCAGACAACACGATAGTCAATGGTGGGGTAACAATCAACTTTACAGTTGTTCATCTAGGGGGTACTCCCCAAACAACATGGTAATAAATAATCAACTGTGGTGTGGATTAGGATCAGCGCTGAGTTGACTATGGCAGCATTCGGATGACACGATAGTCAATACAACTGACAATTGTTTCCCCCACCCCCAGTTGCTTATTGTGTCATCCGAATTCAGCCTGTGTGTTACAAATACACCAGCAAGGATGTTAGTGTTGAGGCAACAGAGGTGCCTCATCAAGAGGCAGACACAAGGATTATTTGGCACATCCAACATACATCACATGGTTCTGTGAATTTACCATCAAAACCACTTCCTAAACTCTTGGGTTTGCTTTGATTGTGGCGTGTCTTCTAACAACAGCAGAAGGACGATCAATGTAACTTGTATCACAGAGGAGCTCAGACATGATCTGGTAGAGGCCTTGTCTGGCTATCACGCTTTTACAGGGTCTGATTTCATAGCTGCATTTGCAAGAAAGGGAAATGTTAAACCATTTGAAATCATGAAAAAGAATAGTGAATTCCAAGAAATTCTCAGCCAGCTGGGTGAGTCATTAACTTTAACTGAAGAAGAGATAGCTGGGTTGGGGAAATTTGTCTGTGCCATGTACGGCCAACCTAGATACTCCTCTATGACTGAAGTAAGATACAGTCTATTTATGAAGAAAACAACACCTAAGATCCAGTCTAAGGCATTCTCCAAAGTTAAAGGGATTGACCCAACAATGCTGCCTCCATCTAAACCTGCATTGATCCAAAAGATTAAAAGAAGCAATTCAGTGTCATGGCTGTGGAAACGAGCAGATTGTAGAAAACCTGACGATGGGCTTGAACCTACTGAACACAACTGGTACTTGGAAAATGGCAGGTATCACATAAAATGGTAAGATGGTCCAACACTCCAGAAAATCTTGAAATGGCCACAGAAGAGGACAATGAAAAAGAAGATGAGGAAAGTGATTTTGACAGTGATGATAGCAGTTCCAATGAAAGTGGTCCCCTCTACAAGGATTCGCTTTTGCGCCCGGTTAGGCGATTATGCGCATAATCGCTGAAGCGCATTTACACCTAATACCTCTGCACGAGAGGCGACGAGAGGCGGCGAGAGGCGGCGAAGCGCATTAACGGATGACCAAAATGCGCTTTACAAGTAGTTAATGCGCATAAGCGCTTGTTCACATAGGCAAAATGCGCTTTAACAGCCGCAGCAAAATAAAACTCGCTATTTAACGCGCATTCGATAATGCGCATAATCGAAGAGATAACGCGCCTCTACTCCCGATTTACGCTCCGTTCTTGTAGAGGTAAAATTTTTAAAGCCCCTTGAAAGAGCTTTAAACCTCTCTTGTAGAGGCAACCAGTGAAGAGGACACCCAATGAAATTTATTTGTTAACCCTTCTCACAGAACATAGTTTTTATTTCGTAAATTGTAAATTTTTGCTGAAGATTTTAAAAACATTTGTTAAAAACAAGTCAACCTAATAAATAGTCTATATCATCATACTTGTCTCGTCTGAAATTTTGTAAAGAACTTTTGAACATGTTCAGCTGTAAAAACCACAGTTGAACATGTTCAAAATGATCTGTGCATCAGATCAAGAGATATTTAGGGTGGATACTTTTGAAATGAAAGCCCTGTATGATAAACTGTAAAATCATACAATCCTGAGAAAGTGGACGTATAACGAGATGTCGCTCATAATTCCCTAAGCATTGAGGTAAACCCCATGTTATTATTCAATTTCTTAATCCTCATTAAAAAATGCAACTTTTTTGTTCTTGAGTATTCTTTTGAAAGTCGTATAGTTTTTGAGTAAATCATGGTTAAATGTCACACACATAACCAATGTGAACACTGATTTTATACATTCAAATGAAATTATCAGAAAAACTGTGTACTTACAAAAAGTATTTGTCATTAAATTTGAAACATTTCAGAAAAACTTTCATCTCTGTAGCATAAATGGGTGAGAAGTTATGCATATTTAAATGTGGCAACTACATAATAGCACGGAAGCCATATTGATGATGTCATCACGCAGCCCCCCACCACTGGAATTTTGTAAGACTCACTTTCTGAGACACTTCTGTCATATATAAACAAAAAATATTCACAAAGCTTTTGCACTCTTCGGGTAAATAAATCCTGCTTTGCCTCTGGGACGAGAACAGGTGCTTTCAGTTTGGCTGAATGATGGTTTCCAGCAATACACTCTAGCAGTTCCATTAAGAATGGCCGTTCCCATGGAAAGGGCCATTTAGCGGGGGTGGGGAGGGGGAGTAGGAAGACTAGTTGTTTTCCGTTTAAATTCATTGAGGCGGGGAGGAGAAAGGAATAAAGCAATCAAGCTTATTCAACACTGAAGTGGCTCCACGAAACCGAAACAGTCCTTGATATTGTAAGACAGGAAATTAAAATCTAAAGTAAACTACACAGCAACTGCAGTAGCAACTATACCGGAAAACGTGCAGAATGTCGAGTCTCTTGCACATGAGAGCTGTGTTATTCCCTTGGTCAGGGCCTCAGTGTCACATTGGGAATCTAAAATGAGGTGTCCTCCTCTAGTAGTTGCGAACCCTTTCACCTACATTATGATCCCTTCCACCTGAATAGCTGCTCCTTCGCTCTTTTGCTCTTATGCTCCGCTCCGCTCCACTCCACTCCACTCCCCCCCTCCCCTTCTCTTTCTCCCTCCAGTCAGGTCCTGGCAGATGAGAACTTCAACCAGAGCGCCTTTCTGCTGGGCAAAAATGGAAGGACCCTTTAGCCTGGCTCTTTGGGGGCATCGAGGGAGTACAATCCTGTCTCTGCAGAGATTCAGGCCTTGTATGATTCTAAAAAAGGCTTTCGAGCCTGGGGTGCAAGGTTTGGGTTTTATATTGAGGCTTGGAGCCAGCTGCTAGGAGAGATCGCTTTTCCCTGCCAGGACCTGATGCGATCCATTCAAGCCTCCAGTTCCTTTAAAACTACACGGAGGCTTAGGGCACATTAAAAGTGCTTAGGGTAAATAATCCAGACTTTTAGCATCTAGGAAAAGGCTGGAAAAGAGGCGGGATGTCAGCAGGACAGGCACTGCGTCATGTGAGTACAGTGCTGCAAATCTGCACACCAGGCATGGTGAGAGTGCACTGAATCACTAGTGTGATGGAGCTCGTAGCTGACATTTTGACTTGTGCTGAAGCTTGGTGCACTGGTAAAAAAACGCAGAGGCAAATCAGGGAGAAAAATTAGGCGTGATGGAGGTCATTGTTGCGCAGGGTTGGTCCCAGTGGCTCTCAAGTGAAACTTCAGAATATGCTTCCATTTTTGGGTGGAATTGAGACCCTGGGATCCAGTTTAGTTTAACTGAACAAAGTTAGGATTGCACTGGCAATCCTCTCGGTGCTCCTGATCCCCAGTGTGCAGAAGGAGTGTGGGAAGTTTTGTACCCACCTCTCCACAGTTTAATAACACTAATACAATGGGAGTACAGTCTCTTCACAGCCAACAAACGAAAAATTGGTAAAAAGTAACAGTTTTCAAATGACTACTTGAAAATCTCAACTGAATGTGCTGTCAGATCTCAATGCGGATGGAAGGAGGGTCCATAATACCCATGTCACTGCAGAATGTAATATAAGATCCGAAAAAGCAGCTCTCCAGAAGATTTAAATCCCTGAGGTGGCATGTTTGTTTAACATGTAAATGCACTTTCAAGACTGCTCTGTGGATGGTGGTTAAGGGGGGAAGGAAAGAGGGCTAAACATATCATTTGGCTCCAGCGATGACACAGGCACTAGCCAAGAAGTGCTTGTGATATTTAGGCACACCTCTATGGGATTAATCTTCGTCTACCTTCTGGAAAGAGGAATCACTTTCTCAGATATAATTTGGAAAGTGAAAGCAACCTCCCTCCCTCCCTCCCTCCCTCCCTCCCACCACACCAGTTTCACTAGAGACCACAGCTTAGCAGCAACAAAAATAAATGTAGTACACAGTTGATAGCTTTACCATACTGCTCACTATGAACATATTATGCCTTCATACAACCTATTCATCCTTTGAAAAATACACAGAAACTTGGTTTGCTACAGATTGTACATCCAATCCATGCTCTGATTGTAGCTGCATGATACATGTGCTTTCAATACATGTTTGCCACACTCATAAATTGTTATGTGTACACTTAATTTAAAGCACGCACCTTTAAATCATGATGTGAAAGAGGCCCTAAAACTCTCATCTTTTTACTGAGATAATCCCCCTTCCCCCACATACCAATTTATAAACAGACAAGTTCCCAGTTACTATAAAGAAGGTTGGGGGAGGACTAACATTGCACAGCAGGAATTCTACTCCCCTGTCATAGCTCCTAAATTGAACCCACTCCCTAGCAACTTCTGCTAATTAAGTGGGTGGTCACCCTCCTGGAACTTGCAACTAGAGAGCTCCTATTTCCTTGGCTTGGAGTAGTAACTAGTGTACGACGATAGCAGGTGTTTGTCTTGGAGGGAGGTGATTTATGCTCCCATTCTTTTTAGTGCTGATAAAACATGGCTATGGCTGACCGAACCTCTCCTTGCACGCATTTGCCAGGCCACAAAGTTTTGTTGCTATTGTCAGTGGTGTACAGCCCAGTTCCAGCCAACAGAACAGCCATTACTTTGTCTCTTGATGAAGTCACTCACTGCCCATATGATGGCTACAGGACAACAGGAAACACCACTAGAAGGCCTGCCTTTTCCACCCTGCTACTCCAATGCAACAGGAAACACACTTCACCCGTCTTCCATGGTTTCGCAAAGATAACAGACAGTGGTTCTGGGAGCTCTTCTGCCAGTTCCTTTATTACTCTTGGATGCAGTTCATCCGGCCCTGGAGATTTGAACTCATTCAAAGAAAGTAGGTGTTCCTTGACCATTTGTTTATCAGTCTCAAACTGCAATCCTGGTCCTTCAGCTTGTACTTCACTTTTGCCGTGGGTGGGTCATAGACCCACTTACGGGAGAAGAATGAGCCAAAGTAGGAATGGATCACTTCAGCTTTTTCTTTGTCCTCTGTTATCAATTTGCCATCCTCATGAAGCAGTTGAACCACCATTTCTTTCCTTTGTCTTTTACTATTCACGTAGCTGAAGAAAGCCTTTTTATTGCTTTTAGCATCCCTCGCTAGTCTCAGCTCATTCTCAGCTTTAACCTTCCTGACGCCATTTCGGTACTTCTGTGCTACCTGGCTGTACTCTTCTTTAGTAGCCTGGCCTTCCCCCACTTCTTATATGTGTCCTTTTTTATTTTCAGGTTGTCTCTAAGCTTTTTGTGGAGCCACATTGGTTTCTTCTGTTGTCTTCTGTCTTTATTCCTTGTTGGGATTGTTTGTAATTGGGCCTGTAAAATTTCCTGTTTTAAAAACTCCCAACCATCTTGGACTCCTTTTCTCATCAGGGTCACTTGCCAAGGGATGTTACTTATCATAGTTCTGTGTTTATTAAAATCAACCTTCCTAAAATCCAGAGTATGAGTATGACTACACTCAGCTTTTCCTTCCTTTAAAATCAAGAACTCCAGCAGGACGTGGTCACTTTCCCCCAGAGTTTTCATAACTGCCACTTTATCCACTGTGTCATCCCTATTGGTTAGTATCAAGACAAGGATAGCCAATCCTCTTGTTCCTTCCTCTACTTTCTGTAGGAGGAAGTTATCAGCTACACATGTCAGGAATATCTTGGAGGGGCCACTTTTGGCAGAATTTGTCTCCCAACAGATATTGGGGTAATTGAAGTTCCCCATTATTACGACATCGCACTTCCTTGAAACACTGGCAATTTGCTTTTCAAAAGTTTCTTCCTTGTCTTCTCCTTGATTGGGTGATCGGTAGTAGACTCCAACTCTCATGCTCCTTTTATTCCTTGCCCCATTTATTTTAATCCAGATGCTCTTGATGGGGTTACCATATAGTGTGACTCTGCCTCCCTTTCTATTTTTTCTGTTCCTTTTGAACAAGTTATACCCTTCAATTGCTGCATTCCAGTCATGGGAATCATCCTACCAAGTTTCAGTTATACCTATCAAGTCTTATTTTCCTTCATGTATTAAGAGTTCAAGTTTGTTCTTTTTGTTTCCGATACTCTGGGCATAAGTATATAGACACTGAAGTCCTATATACTTCTTTCTTACATTATGTGAAAAGTATTTGGGGGCACTATTAGAGCTGTCCTCTCTATTATAGTGCATAAGCCTTCATCTATTGTTGCCTCCAAGTTTATGTCTCCTTCCCCCATAGGATTCAGTTTAAAGCCCTCCTGATGAAATTCTTCATGCTGTAACCAAACACATTCTCCCCAGCCTTTGTGAGGTGCAACTTGTCCTTTGCCAGCAGTCCATCTTCCCAGTAGTGTAGTCTGTGGTCCCAGAATCCAAATCTATAATGTCAGCACCACCTTCACAGCTAGTCATTCACTCAGAGTATTTTTCTTTCCCTTTATATTCCTCTTCCAAGGACTTGGAGAATGGATGAGAAAACTATCTGGGCCCCAAAGTTCTTGAGTTTCCTTCCCAGAGCTTCAAAGTCTGACGTGATTTCTTCATAGCTCCGCTTGGCCGTATCATTTGTTCCCACATGGATGAGAAGAAAAGGATATGTATCAGTGGGTTTGATGAGCTTTGGCAACACTTCAGTCTAGGCTGACCATATGAAAAGGAGGACAGGGCTCATGTAACTTTAACAGTTGTAGAGAAAGGGGAACTTCAGCCAGTGTCAGTTGTATGCAGTTAGTTCCTGGTGAAATTCCCTCTTCATCACAACAGTTAAAGTTGCAGGCACTATACTAGAGTGACCATATACAAAAGAAGGCAGGGCCCCTGCAACTTTAACTGTTGTGATGAAGAGGGAATTTCACCAGGAACAAATTGCATACAAATGACACTGGCTGAAATTCCCGTTTCTCTACAACTGTTAAAGTTATGTGAGCCCTGTCCTCCTTTTCATATGGTCAGCCTACTTCAGTCATGTCTCTAATCTGTGCTCCGGGAGACAGCATAACTGGCGAGTCCATGGGTCTTCCCGACATACTTGAGTTTCAATGCTACACAGTAGGGAGTCTTCCATAACGACTACTCTTCTCTTCTTGTAGTTGTAGGCCTTGGCTCTGTTGCCCCTGCTCACCTGGCTTTCTGCCTCTTGCTCACTGCTGTGCAGGGTCCCCTGTAATTCCTTTTCTGCAGGCTGTCCTCCAGTCTCATCCTCCAGTTGCTGAAAGTGGTTGAATAAATCTCATGATTCCACTGGTGCAGAGTGTCTTCTAGTTCTTCTGCTCCTAAATGTCGCCCTTTTCCAGGGAGTTTCCGCTTCATTAGCTTTTTTCACCTCAGCATTCCCCACTTCTAGGCTGACCATCTGAAAAGGAGGACAGGGCTCATGTAACTTTAACAGTTGTAAAGAAAAGGGAATTTCAGCCAGTGTTATTTGTATGCAATTAGTTCCTGGTGATATTCCCTCTTCATCACTACAGTTAAAGGTGCAGGCACTATACTAGAGTGACCATATACAAAAGAAGGCAGGGCCCCTGCACCTTTAACTGTTGTGATGAAAAAGGAATTTCACCAGGAACTAATTGCATACAAATGATACTGGCTGAAATTCTCTTTTCTCTACAACTGTTAAAGATACAGGAACCCTGTCCTCCTTTTCAGATGGTCAGCCTACCCACTTCTGCTTCAACTTGCTGTTGCTCTTCCATCTCCCTTGTTTTCTCTCTGATGAAGTTCCACCGTTCTGTCTAAGAACTCTTCACCTTCTCTTATTCCTTGGAGGGTGGACACTCGTCACTCAAGTACTCTCACTTTTTCTTCCAGTAGTGCAACCAGCTTGCACTCATTGCAGGTGTACGCAATGTTGATCTCAGGCAGGAACACAAACATTGCACACACCTTGCAAGTCACCAATACTAGAGAACCCTTTCTGTCCATAGTCCCTTTTTCTTCCTGCCTTTCTTCTTATTTGGATTTTTATTGTTTCATAACATAAACAAACACTACCAAGGCTAAAACAACAACAAAACTACCCCCCCCCCCCGAAAAACCAAAGGGAAAAAAAGAGTTACATACATACAAAAGAAAAACATACAAAATTAAGATAGACTTCCAATTTTCTCCACAGCAAAAATATGTAACAATATTTTCTCTTGCTAAAAAGTAAAAAGCAGATTTCCCCTCTTTGTTTTATCGTAATCTTTTCTTCCTGTTCATTGAATCTTCAGGTAAAAAGATCATTTTTTTCTTGTCCCTGTAGAAAGTCTACAAGAGGTTTCCATTCAGTTATAAACCCAGATGTTGACTTTTCTCTAATTATTGATGTAAGTTTTGCCATCTCTGCCAACTCCAATATTTTCAGCATCCATTCCTCCATTGTAGGTAACATTGTACTTTTCCATTGTTGTGCATATAGTAATCTCACTGCCATTATCATGTATAAAAATAAGGTTCCACAGTTCCTTTTCATCTGATCATCCATTATGTCCAAGAGGAAGTATTCCGGCTTCAGTTGTATATTGGTTTTTAATATCTTTTGGATTAAGGAATGAATTTGTATCCATTTTTATTTTATTTTTTTGCTTTTTTACATGTCCACCATGTATGGTAAAATGTTCCTTCTTGTTCTTTGCATTTCCAACGGGTTCCCATGGCACCTTTATACATTTTAGCTAATTTCGAAGGAGACATATACCATCTATACATCATCTTATAAAAGTTCTCTTTAAGTCTAGTACTTAATGTAAATTATAGGCCTTTTGACCACATATTTTCCCACTGATCCATTGGTATATTATATCCAAAGTTTTGTGCCCATTTTATCATACAGTCTTTCACTTGTTCATTTTCCGTCTCAAACTTCAACAATAACTTATATACTTTAGAAATAATGTACTCTCCCGTACTGAAATAGTCTGTGCATTGTCCTGTCCTCCCAAAAGGTTAACAACAGAGTCCCATACTATATGGGTGTGTGTCACAGGAGCAACATTTTGTTAGGGTCTTCCCCCTCGGCCTCCCCTTGCCGAACTCCTGTTTCCTTTCCCTGTTTGCTCGCTTTGATCTCTCTCTCTCTCTCTCTCTCTCTCTCTCTCTTTCTTTCTCTCTGGGAGCTGTCTTCCTTATGTACCTTCTAGTCCTGCTGGGGCAGCTCTCACTTCTCTGCTCAGCTATGAGTCAGGAAACAGAATGAGACTTCCCACCCACTCAGCTGCTGAGAGCAATCAGGCCATACCCCTTCAGGTTCAGCAGCAGCTCTCTGGTCACGCCCCTTGAATCACCACTCAGGATAGGGTGACCAGATGAAATCCAGGTCAGGGCTCATGTAACTTTAACAGTTGTAGAGAAAAGGGAATTTCAGCCAGGGTCATTTGTATGCAATTAGTTCCTGGTGAAATTCCCTCTTCATCACAACAGTTAAAGTTGCAGGGGCCCTGCCTTCTTTTGTATATGATCACTTTAGCACAGGGAAGGGGTGAGGAGCAGAATGCACTCGTGTTTTTTTAACTTACCCATTGATCCCTTGCTACCCTTGTCTAGAGTGACCAGATAAAATCCAGGTCAGTGCTCCTGTAACTTTAACAGTTGTAGAGAAAAGGGAATTTCAGCCAGGGTCATTTGTATGCAATTAGATCCCGGTGATATTCCCTCTTCATCACAACAGTTAAAGTTGCAGGCACTATACTAGAGTGACCATATACAAAAGAAGGCAGGGCCCCTGCAACTTTAACTGTTGTGATGAAGAGGGAATTTCACCAGGAACAAATTGCATACAAATGACACTGGCTGAAATTCCCTTTTCTCTACAACTGTTAAAGTTACATGAGCCCTGACCTGAATTTTATCTGGTCACCCTAACTCAGGAGTACATGGTGAGCATATGCGAGCACATAGCAACTTTGAATAGGCAGCTTTCTGGATTTCCTTGAGGCCTCTCTCCTCTTTGTCTTGGTCTCCTCTTCCACTACTCTCCCCCTGACAAACTCCTGTGTGCTGTCCCTGTTTGCTTTCTCTCTGGGAGCTGTTTTCCTTATGTACCTACTGATCCAGCTGGGGCAGCTTCCATTTCTCTGCCCTGCTCAGCTGGGAGTCAGGAAACAGAATGAGACCCCCTGCAGCGGATGTCGGCTGAGGCCAGGAGATTGTAAATTCCTCCTTGAGAGGGGTGGTGATACTGGTCTCTTTTAAGGAGGTGGTAATCAGGTCACTCTTGAAAAGGCCTAACCTGGAACCAGATGATGTTAAGAACTATA
The DNA here is from genome assembly GCA_029215795.1 of Anniella stebbinsi. Taxonomy (NCBI): domain Eukaryota; kingdom Metazoa; phylum Chordata; class Lepidosauria; order Squamata; family Anniellidae; genus Anniella; species Anniella stebbinsi. Next base: position 125,185,766 of record JARDYH010000004.1, on the reverse strand, counting down.
GACCAGTAGCCAACATCCTTTTCCTGGGCAAGGTGCTTAAGCAGTTGGTTGCTGGTCAACTCCAGACACTCTTCAATGAAACTGATTATCTAGATCCATTTCAATTGGGCTTCAGGCCCAGTTTTGGAATGGATGCTGCCCTGTGGGATATAGGCATGTGCAAGGGGTGTGCCCAGGCACACCCTAATGTCTCAAGCAATAAGCGCTGAATTGAGGGAGCCATTGGGTAGGGATCAAGAGGGGGATCCAGATGCAGTGGGAAAACTACTACCTCTGAGAGAGCACCGTTCCTTTCAGCAGCAGGAGCGAAAACGAATTGCTCTTCTAGGAGCTTCTCTGTTGGGAGCCATGTCCCATGGCCACCAAGCCTCTTCTACAGTGGCTGCACCGACTGACTTTGCACGAGAAAATGATACCAGCCACACACTGCACTGAAATGTCACCCATGCAGCAGGACTGGACCTCCGGCTGCTCCACTGCCACATCCCAACAGTAAGCCATTGCTCCCGGCAGCAGGAGTGAAAAGGAATCGCTCTACTGAGAGCCTCTCTGCCAGGAGCAACACTTCAAAGAGCCCAGGAGGAGGAGTCCCCCGAAGGCTAATATCACCTCATAAGCCCCTCTTCCAGCCAGTGTCACACAAAGCCCCACCAATGCTGGGACTTGAGGAGTGTCTCTTCACCTGCAATGGCCCTCCCATGATCAGGCAAGCCAAACACAGAGCAGGTGTCAGTGTCTACAGTGTTGAACAAATAAACGAATAAAAAGAATGTCCTTTAGGATTGAGTAGTCAATAAATGTTCGCCTTTAAAAAAGAATTCCCTGGGTGCACACCCTCATGAAAAGTGCTGTGCATGCCTATGCTGTGCGGGATAACCATTGCTTCTCTTGGACTTCTCAGCAGCTTTTGATACCGTCATCCATGTTATCCTTCCGTATAGGCTATCTGGGCTGGGAGTTGGAGGTACTACTGCACTGCAGTGGCTCTCTGCATTTCATAGATACTTCATGATATCAGAAAATCACGCAAATAACATTTCAAGTTACACAGCAAAACTGCATATGTGAGCTTGCAGGAAATAAGGATCAGTTCACAGAACAATGATTAGCCAATGTTCTTTAGCTAGAAACTAACACAACCTGCATTGACAAAATTATCTTTAAATGAAAGAGTTCAGAAATCTTTATTTCAAACATTTATTCTCTCTTTCTCTCTCTCTGTCTCCCCTTTCTCATACACCCCCCCTTCCCCAAATCAGGTGCTGGGTTATGACAAAATCAATACTGGGCTACTGAGAAACACCAGCATGCTTGGGGGGAACCCCAAAGTTTGCAGAAGTAGAAAATAATATTTTCAGCCAGATATTGTCTATTCGATGCAACCTCATACAGATAAACTTTGGGCAGTATCCAATGTGACATGTACTGCCACTGTAAAGTATCTCTAGTGCAATGCCAATAGTGCTTGCTAGCATGACAGATTTCTCTGGAGAACTCATCATGCCAGCAAGGACTCTTTGTGCTGCACTAGGGTTAGTTTACACAAATACAACATAATTTACATTAGCAGTAGTGCCATGTTGGATATTGCCCTTTGATTAGAAAATAAAATAGACAGAAATCTTCTGCATTCTGCACACCTTTCAGCAAGTAAGGAGAGACACTTCTAAGTTTGGGTTGGACTCTCAGGAGAGCCAGAGCCCATCAGCCTGTCACATAAAACGTAATATGATTACAGATAAATCCAGGTCCACATTCAAACTGCTGCTCTTTGAAAAATGGAGGGACTGACTCTATGTCAGACTTGTACAAAGTTTGCCATAGTGTCAGTTTCTATTAGCATTAGCTCTATGAAATGTGTGTTTGCCATAAATGGCAATATTTGGACAAATGAATTAAATTGTCTTCCTGTCGAGGTACTGGAGACGCAACTTGGTGCAACTGGAGACTGCAAATTAAATTTTGAAATCATGTGGTGGCTTCCATTGACTATATAAGTCAAAAGTCATCAGCTCCATCAAATATATATGGATATTTAAATTTAAAAATGCATAGAATATAGTGTGTTAAATTAGGCAGGGCTGGAAACACATATGAGTCTTATTGCTACTTTTAGTGATACATTGCTCAGACTGAGGAACTAAGCCTAAAGCAATTTAGTTAGGGTAGGTGGGCTCCTTCTGGCTCTCCTGATCACAGGTGGGTTGATGAGCTGGCAGGACCGGCCCAGGACCTTTTGCTCCAGTTAAGTCATTCTGGCACTTGAGGCAGAAAATCTCACAAGCACCACTCCGTTGCAGTAAAAAAACACAACAATAATAATAAATAATTTGTAATGTCATGATCCCCCAAATCAGCTGCCTCTGGTGGCTGCCTCAGTCTGTCTAATGTAAGCTGCGCTATCCCTTTGTTCATTACTTGTGTTGTGCTGCAGCTCTCAGGTCAACATCTCCATCTGCTTGAGAGCTGTCCTGGTGACACAGGGAGTACGGCATTTGGGACCTGATGCCGAAGTCCCTAGTTTAAGTTCCTTGACGCTGTGCAAAATGAGTACTACTCACAATGACTTGTGAAAGTGCTTTATGTAGGGTGACCAGATAAAATCCAGGTCAGGGCTCATGTAACTTTAACAGTTGTAGAGAAAAGGGAATTTCAGCCGGTGTCATTTGTATGCAATTAGTTCCTGGTGATATTCCCACTTCATCACAACAGTTAAAGGTGCAGGCACTATACTAGAGTGACCATATAGAAAAGAAGGCAGGGCCCCTGCAACTTTAACTGTTGTGATGAAGAGGGAATTTCACCAGGAACTAATTGCATACAAATGACACTGGCTGAAATTCCCTTTTCTCTACAACTGTTAAAGTTAAATGAGCCCTGACCTGGATTTTATCTGGTCACCCTACTTTATGTTAATTGAGTTACAAAGGCCTAGGTCACACCAAAGCAGTAAACCTGTATCTGGGTTTTACCATGTCAAACTACAGATGGGGGCTCACATGAATGACTACTCCTCCATGCAAACAAGTTCTCTTTTTACATGGAAGGGATTTTTTTTTATTGCATGGAGGAACATTCAGTCATGTATAGGCTGACCATATGAAAAGGAGGACAGGGCTCCTGTATCTTTAACAGTTGCAGAGAAAAGGGAATTTCAGCCAGTGTCATTTGTATGCAATTAGGACCTGGTGAAATTCCCTCTTCATCACAACAATTAAAGTTGCAGGCACTATACTAGAGTGACCAGATACACAAGAGGGCAGGGCCCCTGTAGCTTTAACTGTTTTGATGAAGAAGGAATTTCACCAGGTATGAATTGCATACAAATGACACTGGATGAAATTCCCTTTTCTCTACAACTGTTAAAGTTACATGTGCCCTGTCCTCCTTTACATATGGTCAGCCTAGTCATGTAAGTCCCCACCTGCAGTCTGATGTGGTAAAGTCCAGAAACAGGTTTCCCAGGAAATGCTCCAGCTTTTGGGGGGAGATCAGGATACCCAAACAGAAGTCAAATGCAGCAAAAACAATAATAAAAACCTCCACAAGTGTACAAATTAATTTCTATTTGCCCCATGTTTGGAGCTGAGCATGTTTCCAATTGGCAGCAAACATCTTGCTTCCACATTCTAACAGGAGTGGGGCCCTCCGTTTAGTTAGTATCCTATCACCAAGATAGGTCTCGATGAGAGATAGGGTCTTGAGACAGGTGGAGTCCAGGGAAGGGAGGGGGAGGGGGAAAGCCATTTTCCCCAGTTAACTGTAGGCCTCTGCCTATTCTCTCTAGCTTCCTTGTCTACCCTGGACTCTTCAGCTATGAAAGTCCAATCAGAAGCTGCTAGGCAAGGTTAAAGTTAGTTCATTGTAGAAAATGGCCTGGGCTGGCAGGCATATCAGTGTTACTAGGATGACTTGCCTCCCTTCTGTCCCCCCCCCCATGCAGTTTCTGCAGCCCCTTGCTTGTCTTGCCCTCGAAAATGATCCTCCGTCTGAACAACTGCAAAGTGTTGCACAGCTTTCAAATGTCCTTGTGTGACCCAAATAATACACACTGATGCAGCCTGCTCACTTTGGCAATTATATTTTCCTTCTATTAAACAGGTTTATTTTTGAAGGAGTACAGACTAGAGGTTCACAAGTTAGTTAACATAACAATTCAATGAAATCAAGCATAAAAAATATCTTAATAGAAATACAAACAAATCCATAAAATACAAAAGCAGCAATTGAAATAACTAAGGGCTTCATCACACCTACTATTCCTCCCCCCCCTCGTTGCTTCTGCGGCTTCCCCCTCCATTTCGTATTCGAGTCTAACGTTTTGAATCACACATGGTCGGTATAGCTGCGATACCTCAGCTTGCCTGTTGAACTCTGTCTGTTTTGGACTTTGCCCATTGAGGGATAAATCGAAACAGAAACTAAAACCTGTGACCTCAGGGCAAGAGAACAGCAGGACTGGGACGACGTCATGCGAGCCCACCGCTGAAGAAGTAGAGCAAAGTCAAGGTGGGTGTGCTTAAAACCGCCTGTGTGATAACGACCTAAATTAACACTGAAAAGAACCAACACTAAAACAAAGAGAATCCTACACAGCAGGTAAAGAAAAGAAATGAATTCGCTGGTAAAGTAGGGAACAATTGGTGGACCTTCCAAGGCAGGATTTCCACATTCTGGGTGGTCCTCTCCCTTCATCCCCACTAAACATACCTCAGAAGATAAACGGATGAGAAAGAGAGCCTTGGAAAATAACCTCAGAGAGCAGGCGGATTCATATACCGGGAGGTGGTTCTTTAGGTATATCATGGTCTTGTTGTGCATTATTGAATAGTCTTGCAAAGCTTTTCATGGCTCCTCAAAAAGGTAGGGGCCACCTATGGTCTGAGCCAGGCTGTGGATGGCGAAATGGCCCCTGCCCTGCCCTGCCCCGCATCTCATCTTGATTGTTGTGTTCTCCAGTTCACAATCCTAAAATCAGTGGCTTGAATTGACAGTTGGGACCTGATATGCAGCAAGCTGAATACACTCTGCCTTCTTGACCCTGCAAAGGCAAATAACCAGTATATTTATCTCGGACCTGGCCAATCCTCAGACTTCATGCTGCCTAAAAATCATAGCGGCTGATGGTGGGTACTGCTATAGATTTGTTCATTTTGCACTCTAATATGACCAACAATGTTTTAATAAACAATATTTTTAAAATAAAAGTGTCTTCCATGGACCTGATTTATTGTCAAACCATTTTTAGATATGGTGTTGTATTCCAAATTTCAAAATTTGCTGGGAAAGATAGCTCACCATCTAGCAATGAGTGGCAGTTAAAGCTGATTGCATCATCAGCTTTCTCATATTTACCCCATTTTTGAGAAAGTCTCATTCATTCAGGGTCTTCAGGAGAGTCCTCCACAGAACGTTTACAATACGTAGATTTATTTAAACATAATTGATTAATTAGCTGATTAGTACGTTACAAGTCAGATAGTTAAATAATAAAATAACTAATTTATCTTTTCTGAACACATCCAGAACATAGTGAAGAATAAATGTGCATTATGGGTTCAAATATAGTAACTAAGGAACCCAGCTTGTTATAGATATCTGTTTCTACAGGTGTTGCTATGGCAGCAAGGTAAATTATGCAGATTGCAGATGTTGCTTCTGTCCTGTCAGTTTGATCACCATCCCATAATTGGCTTGATTAACATTATCTGTCTGCAAACCAACAGCCTCTTGCCCCATTGTTTGAGCTTCTCTGATGTCACAGAATGTACACAAACATTACTGGGCAACTCCAAACACTTTTGGATGAGGCTAATTTTCTAAATCTATTTCAGTCCAGATTTAGACCTGAGTTTGGGGCTGAAACTGCTTTAGTTGCTCTGTTGAAGGCCCTCTCTAAAGAGAAAGAAAGGGAAGTGTGACCCTGCTAATTCTCTTAGACCTCTTAGTGGCTTTTGAGACCATTGACTATAGTATCCTTCTGGATAGGCTGACTGAGTTGCGTTTTAAATGCACTGTTTTACAGTGGTCCAAACCTATTTGGATGGATGATTCCAGAAGGTAGGGTGACCAGATTGCCAGGGGTTTCCCGATCCTAACCGGGAAAACTGGGGCTATCCAGGCCGACCTGGCCCCAGGGGCAAACCTCTGGGGAAACGGTCGGCTCAATCTGGAGCCCTACACCATCTTTTAGAGCGGGGCATCAGGCTGCCCAAGGATCAAGAAGCTTCCACCACAGCGCTCGCTCGCTCGCCCTCCTCCCTGTTCAAAGCACCGCCGCACCAAGCCCCTCGCCGGCAACACGCACCTGGGCTCATGTTGCTCGCTCGCGTCGCCGCTGCTGCTGCTGCTCCGCGTTGCCTTGCAGGAGGAAGTGAGGGCGCCTAGCTCAGGTGTCCCATCGTCATCCCCCACAAACCAGCCTTGGAGCCAGCGCGCTTGGAGCGGCACCGAGGAAACTTCCTCCTGGGCAGGCGAGGCAGGCAGGCACCCCTCCTCAGCACACTTCCTCCAGCTCCTCCCCCGGGTGATCCAGGGCATCTTCTAGGCCAGCATGACAGCACAGGACTAGAAACTGCTCAGATCAGCCTGGAGGAAGGGCTGGAAGTTGTGGCCTGCGCGGTCATGCTGGCCTAGAAGACGCTCCGGATTGCCAGGGGGAGGGGCTGGAGGAAGTGTGCCAAGAAGGGATGCCTGCCTGCCTCGCCCGCCCAGGGGTAAGTTTCCTTGGCGCCGCCCCAAGCGCGCCGGCTCCAGGGCTGGTTTGGGGACGACGACGACGGGACACCTGAGCTAGGTGCCCTCACTTCCTCCTGCAAGGCAATGCAGAGCAACAGCAGCAGCGGCAGTGACGCGAGCGAGCGAGCGACATGAGGCCAGGTGGGTGTCGCCCGCGAGGGGCTTGGCACGGTGGTGCTTTGAACAGGGAGGAGGGGGAGCGAACGAGTGAGCGCTGTGGTGGAAGCTTCTTGTTCCTTGGGCAGCCTGATGCCCTGCTCTAAAAGATGGTGTAGGGCTCCAGATATCATCATCCCCAAGGATGATGGGGGTTGTAGTCCAACACCAACTGGGGCGGTTTGGGCATGTTGCTGGGAATGATGGGACTTGAAGTCCCAACACAATCTCGTGGGCACCGCATGCCCCCTTTGGGCAGCCATTTTGGACCTGGATTTTGGTTTCCAAAATCTGGTCACCCTAAGAAGGTGGTATTGGGGAATTCTACTCAACCCCTTGAAACTGTGTTTCAGAATCTTACAGGGTTCCATCTCATCCTCCATGCTGTTTAACATCTACATGAAATTGCTGGTTGAGGTTATCCAGGGATTTGGACTTGTGACATCAATATGTGGGTGATACTTAGCTCAATCTCTCTTTTTCACTGAATCCAGAAAAGGCAGTGGGTATTCTGAATAAGTGCCTGGATGCAGTAATGATCTGGATGAGGGCCAATAAACTGAGACTCAATCTAGACAAGATGGAAGTACTCTTAGAGGGTGGTTCATTTGTCCGGTTGAGTGGTGTTCAATCTGTTCTGAACGGTGTTGCATTCCCCCTAAAGGTTCAGATTTACAGTTTGCTAGTATTCTTGGATCCAACATTGTAAAAGTGTCCTTAGTGGTTCAGAGCACCTTTTAGCAGCTTCAGCTGATAAACCAACTATGACCTATCTCTACAAAGGCAGTCTGGCTACAGTTATCCATGCTCTGATAATCTCCCACTTACTTTACTGTAATATGTTGTATGTGAGGATACCTTTGAAAACAGTTCAGAAACTTCAACTAATCCAAAATAGGGCTACAAGATTGTTAACTGGGACTGGATGATTTGAACATACTAAGTCAGTGCTGTGTCACATGCCCTGGCTCCTATTCTGGACTGAATTTAAAGTACAGGTCTTTACCTCCAAAGTCCTAAACAAACAGCTTGGGTCCAGGTTATCTGATGGATTGATTCCTCCATATTTATGTACCAGGTCATAATTAGAAGTCCTTCCCCAAATGTCACCATCCAGTGAGTGGCTACTAGGGAATAGAGATGAGGAAAACATTTATTGGTCAGCATTTTTAAGTGAAAAGACTGAATTTGCACTTGCTGGATTAATATGCAAATCAGAGCACAATTATTCTTTGGACTGCACATTTCTCCAAATTTTGCACTGCAGTTCTTGGCTCAAACATTATATACAAAAATGTGTATATTATGAGGTACAAAATCATGTATATTAAATTACAAAAAGCACACATTAAGGACAATTGAGAACAAATATTAGGGAAAGGTGCATACAGAATGCATATATTAGGGAAAGCTACATATGAAAATAAATGAGATTTTTGTGTGGTTTTGAAAAAATTGCAGACTGATGTGGAAATTGGATTAAATGGACTTATTGGCCCAGAAATAGACTGTTTTATCCCACCCTACTAGGGAGAAGCCATCTACAACCTTTACTACAAGCCATGGATTGTGGCATGGGTAAGAAATCACCCCATTCAGATGTGGGGCTGCCTTTGAAGATGATTTGGAAGTTACAGCCTGTGCAAAATGCAGCGGTCAGATTGGTAACAGGGACCAGAAGGTTCAAACATGTAAGACCGATTCTGGCCTGCTTGCATTGGCTGCCTGTATGTTTCCGAGCCCGATTCAAGGTGCTGGTTTTAACTTATAAAGCCTTACACGGTTTGGGACCACAATACCTGATGGAATGCCTTTCCCGACATGAACCTATCCGTACACTATGCTCAACTTCAAAGGTTCTCCTTTGGGTGCCTACTCTGAGGGAAGCTCGGAGGATGGCAACAAGGGAGAGGGCCTTCTCTGTGGTGGCCCCCCAATTATGGAATGATCTCCCTGATGAGGCCCACCTGGCACCAACACTGTTATCTTTTCGGCACCAGGTCAAAACTTTTCTTTTCTCCCAAGCATTTTTAACAGCTTAAGTTGAGGTTTTAACTGACTTTGTGGCTAGGCTTAAAAGTTTAAATTTTTAAAAATATCAGCTATTTTATGTTTTATGGTTTTAAATTTTGTATATTGACTTTTTAATGTTCAATCTTTTAATTTTTGTAAACTGCCCAGAGAGCTTCGGCTATGGGGCAGTATATAAATGTAATAAATAATAATAATAATAATAATAATAATATGACAACCTGAGCAGAATCACAGCTAATTATGCAAATTGTGGTGGTGTGTGTGTCACACATGCAGGGGTGGGGGAGGGGAGCCACAATGGCTTTTTTTTATCCCCATGATCATCCAAACCCAGTCATGATGTGCTGCATGTGCCAGGTGAGCTGTCTGGGGAGGACATGCCACAATCTGGTTCTGTCACTGAGAAGTGCCTCTCCTTAGTAGGAAGGGAGGAAAAGGTCTATTTCTGGGCCGTGTGATCATCCGAACACAGCAAGTGTGCAGTCTTCTCAGTGCCATGCAAAGACTTTTCTCCCAACAAAAACATCAAAAAGTCTTATGGCACCTTAAACATTAAAAAAATCATTCTTGCATAAACTTTTATGGATTATAGGCCACTTCACCTCATGCATGGAGTATAGTCCAGAAATATTTATGTCAGAATAAATCTGTTAGCCTTTAAGGTACCTCAAGATCCTTTTCTGATTTTGTTGCAATAAACTTAACAGGGCTACCTTCTGGAAATTATTCTCTCAGCCCCAATTTTTTTTGGGGGGGGGGGTTAATGGATTTTGAGATTTTCCAGCTTTTAAAGTTTTAGGGCCTGTCTATGTTGACTTTATTGATTCATCTCTGCTATACTGCTTTTATATTGTAATTGTATATTTATTATTTTATTGTATTTTAACTAGGGGTGTGCACGGACCCCTCGGATCGGATCGGGACCGGATCGGGACCTCCAATTTTGTTCCGGATCAGATCGGAACAAAATCGGAGGTCCCCCGGATCAGATCGGACCCAATTCCGATCCAAAAATCAAATGTCCGATTTTCAGATCGGCCACCATTTTTCTCCATAGACTTGCATTGGGGAAAAGAAAGCTTTCCCCCAATGGAAATCTATGGGGAAAAATGATGGCAGGGGGTGAGTGGGGGCCTAACTCCCCCCTCCCTGTCCCTCCCCCCTTGTGCTTCTTACATGCAGGGGCCTTCTACTCCCATCCGCTGGCGCCCGCGGGCACCGGTGGACGGCAACGGACGGCCCCAGCAGGTAAGTGGGAGCCCCCTTTCTCCTCCCCCTCACGATCCTCCTTACCTGCGAGCCTGTCCGCTGCCATCTGCTGCCACCTGGGCAGCAGCGGATGGCAGCAGAGGGCCCCCAGCAGGTAAGCCCCCTGGCGATCCTCCTTACCTGTGGGGCCATCCGCCGCTTTCACCTGCATAGACATACTGAACACTAGGCTTCGTGGCCTAGTCCTCAGTAGAGCGCCAGGTGATGACATCATCACTTGGCGCTCTACTGAGAACTAGGCTGCGAAGCCTAGTTCTTAGTAGATCTTTGGCAGGTGAAGGAAGAAGACGCCCTGGCAGGTAAGTGGGGGCCCTCCCCCCTCCCCCTCGTGGTCCTCCTTACCTCCCGGGGCCATCCTCTGCGGGCGGCAGCGGACGGCAGCGGGCAGCCCCACCACGTAAGCCCCCCCGCTGTCCGTGTCCATCGGTGGCCGCCCGCTGGCACCCACCGATGGCAGCAGACAGCCCCCCCCAGGTAAGCCCCCCTGCTCCTTACGTGGCGGGCAACCTCCTCCATCCATTGCTGGCTGTAAACTACTGCGAACTAGGTCTCGCGTTCTAGTTTACAGGAGAGCACCAGGTGATGACTGCGAGGCTTAGTTTGCAGTAGTTTACAGTCGGCAATGGGAGGAGGAGGACACCCCGCCAGGTAAGCCCCCCTCGCTGTCTGCTTCCATCGGCGGGCGCCCGCTGTCGCCTGCCAATGGAAGTGGCGGCAGGCGGCAGCAGGCGCCCGCCGATCCTCCGATTTTTCTCGAACCAGATCGGGTCCTTCCGGACCGGTTCGGGAAAGATCGGACGATCCAGAGGGGTGATCGGAAATCGGATAATTGTATCCGATTTCCCCTGGATTGGCTCCGGATTGTGGATCGGACCCGATCCAGTGCACACCCCTAATTTTAATAATTTTACATATACAGCCCAGAGAACCTCAGCTGTAGGGCAGCATATAAGTATAGTAAATAAAATAAAGTAAATTTTACTGCTGAGGGGGCAACACCATTAACAGGTTGTTTAAAAATTACAGATGAAAGGGAAATGGAAAATCCATTGAATAGGTTGGAAAACAGGGAAGGTTGTGAACATCAGTGTTTAGGAAGCCAAGTGGAGTCAGGAAAGGTAATGGGGAAAGATTTATGATCAGGATTGTGTGCTGTTTGTGAGAAGGGGTTTGAAGAGGTGAGGAAGACTGAATTTTACATTTATATTCAAAATATCCAGACAATTATATGCGTATATGCAAATCTCTAGTCTTTTTCAGAAGAGCTCTTATGATTTTCTTAAGCACTGCCACTGTGCTTGGCCAAAAATCATGAACTTTATTTATTTATTTATTTATTTATTACATTTGTATACCGCCCCATAGCCGAAGCTCTCTGGGCGGTTTACATAGGATTAAAAACAATTAAAAACAATATACAAAAATTAAAACAGCAAAAACATACAACATACACACAATCTGTACATTTAAAAACCACTTCAACACTTCAAAAAACTACAAAAACAAAACAAAACAAACCCAGGCTCCTCAGATATTGCCAAATGCCTGAGAGAAGAGGAAAGTTTTGACCTGGCGCCGAAAAGATAACAATGTTGGCGCCAGGCAGGCCTCGTCGGGGAGATCGTTCCACAATTGGGGAGCCACCACAGAGAAGGCCCTCTCTCTTGTTGCCGACCTCCGAGCTTCCCTCGGAGGAGGCATTCGGAGGAGGGCCTTAGATGTTGAACGTAGTGTTCGGGTAGGTTCATGTCGGGAAAGGCGTTCCATCAGGTATTGTGGTCCCAAGCCGTGTAAGGCTTTATAGGTTAAAACCAGCACCTTGAACCGGGCTCGGAAACATACAGGCAGCCAATGCAAGCGGGCCAGAGTAGGTCTTATATGTTCGAACCTACTGGTTCCAGTTATCAATCTGGCCGCTGCATTTTGCACAAGCTGCAGCTTCCGAACCACCTTCAAAGGCAGCCCCACGTAGAGTGCATTGCAGTAATCTAACTTGGAGGTTACCAGAGCATGGACAACTGAAGCCAGGTTATCCCTGTCCAGATAGGGACGTAGCTGGGCCACCAACCGAAGTTGGTAGAAGGCACTCCGTGCCACTGAGGCCACCTGCGCCTCAAGTGACAGAGATGGTTCTAGGAGAACCCCCAAGCTACGAACCCGCTCCTTCAAGGGGAGTGCAACCCCATCCAGAACAGGTTGAACACCCTCCATCCGGTCAGCGGAGCCACCCACCAACAGCGTCTCAGTCTTGTCTGGATTGAGTTTCAGTTTATTAGCCCTCATCCAGTCCATTGTCGCAGCCAGGCACTGGTTCAGCACATCCACAGCCTCACCTGATGAAGATGAAAAGGAGAAATAGAGCTGCGTGTCATCAGCGTACTGGTGACAACGCACTCCAAAACTCCGGATGACTGCACTCAACGGTTTCATGTAGATATTGAACAGCATGGGGGACAAAACTGACCCCTGCGGAACCCCATACTGGAGAATCCACGGGGCCGAGCAATGTTCCCCAAGCACCACCTTCTGGAGCCGACCCACCAAGTAGGAGCGGAACCACTGCAATGCAGTGCCTCCCACTCCCAACTCAGCCAGTCGTCCCAGAAGGATACCATGGTCGATGGTATCGAAAGCCGCTGAGAGATCAAGGAGAATCAACAGAGTCACACTCCCCCTGTCTGTCTCCCGACATAGGTCATCATACAGGGCGACCAAGGCTGTTTCCGTACCAAAACCAGGCCTGAAACCCAACTGAAATGGATCCAGATAATCAGTCTCATCCAAGAGTGCCTGGAGCTGGCTCGCAACCACCCGCTCCAGGACCTTGCCCAGGAATGGAACATTTGCTACTGGCCTGTAGTTATTAAGATTTTCAGGGTCCAGGGAAGATTTCTTTAGGAGTGGTCTCACTGCCGCCTCTTTCAGGAGGCCTGGGACCACTCCCTCTTGCAAAGAGGCATTAATCACTTCCCTGGCCCAGCCAGTTGTTCCATCCCTGCTAGCTTTTATTAGCCAAGAGGGGCAAGGATCCAATATGGAAGTGGTTGCACGAACCTGTCCAAGCACCTTGTCAACATCCTCGAGCTGCACCAACTTGATGGTCACAGTTATATTAAAGAAGCCTTTTGTTAACCCAATAGAATATTGCTATTTCATGTTAGCAAAGAATCCATTCTACTTTGCAACTACATGCAGAAGTCATAGCAACTACATGGGGAGCTATGGTAGCTGGAAAAAGGATAGAGAGATTAAACTGCGGTTTTATTTGCAGTTTTTGTAACTGGCTGTTATGATAAGATAGGATAAAAATCAAAATAAATGCGAATAAATGGAACATTTAACCCAGGCAAAATCTATAATACAAAGGGCACTGGTTACTTTCTTGTACTACTGTTCCTGTGTGTTAAACGCTGCCCCTTCTTTCCCAAGCAGTAACAATATTGGCTCTTCTGCCAGCCAAAGAATGCCAGGCCCTGGGGAAAATCTAGGGATAGGTTGGGTGGGTGGGGGCAACCTCAGGCCGCAGAGGGAGAAAAGCAGGAGAAATTCATTTGGTTCACATTTTAATGTTAACTTACCTAATTCTGCACTTTCAGACTAATATGTGAGCCAAAAGTCAATTATCCTTTGAAGTATTCCAGCTCTCCGAATTTTGCAGTAGAGTTTGCTTATGAAAAACTGAGTACACAAATGTGTATATTAGAAAAAAAGGGCAAACAAAATGCATATATTAATTAAAGGGAGAGGCAGATAAGAAATAATTTTTATTTTTATTTATTTATTATTATTATTATTATTAAAGTAACATTCAAAAATGTTAGGAAAATTGCTTCCAAAAACATGTATAAGGCAAAAAAATGTGTACAAAGATTAATACAAAAGCACACAAAAATTCATATTTAGAGTAGACTCATTGCAGTCAATAGAACTAAGTTGTTCAAAGCTAACTTATGCCCCATTAATTTCAATGGATTTATTCTAAGTCTAGCTATATCAGGATCCATCCCTGGGTCTTTCAATGTGGATCTGCCCCAATCCCATCTAAAGCAGCATCCGGGATGCACTTAAGAGGTACACAACAAGGTACACAGACCACGGGGGAGCTGGACCATCCTCCACCCAACTGATCCCCCACATATGCAGCCCCTCCCGCCAGCTGGGATCCCTGCCTGTGTTGAAACCTGGCAGGGAGAAATATGGCCCTGGGAAATAGACTATAGGGGATGATGGGGAGATCTCAACAGTCCCATTCATGCACTTCTTTTGTGCCTTAAATTGCACATGTAAAGGTATAGACTTCACTTTCCGTGTGATCAGCATGTAAAGGCACAGAGCTGCCATCATCCTGTGTGTGTAGTTTGGCCCAAAGAAAGGAGGCGAGAAAAGCAATAGCACTGGCAAGGGCAGCCTTCCCCAACCTGGTGCCCTTCATATGTGTTGGACTGCGAGTTCCACCATTGCCAGCCAGTATGGCTAACCACGTTGGGTGGAGAGGATAGAAGCTGCATCTTGCATATCTGAAGAGCACCAAGTTAGAGATAGTTGTGGCTACCCAGCAGGGGACCCATCGTCTTTCAAAACATTGACCAGGGCTAGAAAGCAAGGTCTTGGAAGGAATAGCCAGCCCAGCATTTAGTTCAGGGCAAACTGCATGGCTGTTAGGGGATCAGATACTCTACTTCAGTGCATCCCATCCCCCCATATGCCCAGGCTCCTTCACCCTGTGCTGCTGCTCCACCAGGACCAGCCCTAGACATTTAGCTGGCTGAGGTGGACCAGCAGACGGCACCTCCCCATTCACACATACAGTCAAGGTGCCCTGTATCCAAGGCCAGGCATGCCCAAGGCCAGTTATTTTGGCACCTAAGACAGAAAATCCAACAAGTGCCTCTCCCCCTAACAACGACAACACATTTATGTAGGAAATGCCATCAGTTCCAAGAAACAATAGACCATGTAACATAAAATTCTGGCAAGAATGGACTATACGGACAGACACACTACAGCTGCAAAAATAATTCACCAACAACTGGCCATCAAATTCAAGCTCATCAAACAACCTATACCATACTATAATACTCACCCGAAACAATCTTGGACAATGCAGACCATAAAATATACTGGGACAGAACAATTGATACATACAAGACAATACTTTGAAATCGACCAGACGTAACAGTCATAAACAAGAAGAAACACACACACCTACCTCATTGACATAGCAATACCTAATGACAAAAACGTTGTGGGAAAGGAAGAGCTGGCTATTGAAGTGAAAGAACTATGGCAACAGGAAAAGGTCACATCAGTCACCGACATCACATCAAAAAACTATGCAGAAAGCCTTCAGAAACTGGGCCTTCCAAAATACATCCACACCAACATCCAGAAAGCAGTCCTAATTAAAACATGCTCAATAGTCAGGAAATTCCTGAATCAGTAAAAGACAGCATGACTTGGCAAAGCCCATCATGTTTGTTGAGAAAAACTGCCACGAGCAAGAAAAGAGAGATAATAATTGCTCTCCTTTCATGAGACCCCAAATCAGCTGCCTGCAGCAGCCACCTAACTTACCTGCCCTGAGTCCCCCAATAGTCCTTGTGAACTCTGCAGGCTGCATGCACACCAAATGCAGAGAAGCTCATGTATTGGAGAATAAAGGGCAGCTTCTGTCCAGATGTGCTTTCAAGAAATGTTATGCATATTCCTCTTGTAAGCCCTCCGAAAAATTAAGTCCTGCTAATGGCTGGTGAAATTCTGGCTTGTGGCACAATTGCTCCAGGTTACTGCATCAGTGGAGGTCTTGGTTGCTGAGGCCATGTGTTAGGCATCCTATTACTGCCACAGCTCAATGGTGTGGCTGAAGCGCTGCCTCAGCCCTTTGTCAGCTGTCCGAAGACATGTGGAGCTGGGTCTGCTTGCTTTAAGATATACAGCCTGCTGGTCAGCATTTATTGCTTGCTTGTGTAGGATGTTGTTATAACTCCCATTGTGTCATGTGGACCAACCTCTACTCTGCTGGGCAAGGTCTATGGCTCCAGTGGGAGTCTTGCAAGAGCATATATCAACTGTAAATAATGTCTCAATATCCTATAGTAGGGTCATAAATCAAAAACAGTTTGAAAACTCTCTCCTCCAAGGAACTTTTTAGAAGAAGAATCTATTTTTTATTTGCAGTTTTCATTTTAGAGTTACTGCATTGCCCTTTCACCTCTGGAGTTTCCGCTACAAGCCTGATGAACTCTTGATGGTCAACACTCTGCCGATTCCAAAAGGGCAGTCTGAGTGCAATGGCACCCATTTAGCAGCCTGCTCACTCATCCACCCGGACTGGTCTTCTGTCACTATTAAACAAGCAAAAGAACTCTGATAATGCAACTTGAGTAGTGATGTGGCAAGTGGGTTCTCCCCTTTCCTTGTCCTTTTAGCCACATGACACTCACAGTATAAAGCATCCTGCAGGGAAGTAGATTGGGCTCCAAGAACATGCACCTGAGGGTATGCATCCTCTGAGAGGATCTCTCTCACTGCACCTTGCCACTCTCCACACGTTTGAACTGTGAAAAGGCATTGTTTTCTCCACTGTAGTGTCCAGGATCCTGCTGAGCGAATGAAGTGGGCTTCATCCCACCCACTGTGGTCCACCCAATTGCCCCTTACAAATTAAACAGTCCTATGAAGAAGGGAATTTGGTTTGAAGAACATATGGCTGAGGGTGCATTGGATATCCTCTGAGTTCAGTTCCCATTTTCCTTCATGGGAAACAAAAAGAACAAACTTGAACTCTTAATACATGAAGGAAAATAAGACTTGATAGGTATAACTGAAACTTGGTGGGAGGACTCCCATGACTGGAATGCAGCAATTGAAGGGGATAACTTGTTAAAAAAGAACAGAAGAAATAGAAAGGGAGGTGGAGTCACACTATATGGTAGCCCCATCAAGAGCACCTGGATTAAAATAAATGGGGTAAGGAATAAAAGGAGCATGAGAGTTGGAGTCTACTGCCAACCACCCAATCAAGTAGAAGACAAGGAAGAAACTTTTGAAAAGCAAATTGCCAGTGTTTCAAGGAAATGTGATGTAGTAATAATGGGGGACTTCAATTACCCCAATATCTGTTGGGAGAGAAATTCTGCCAAAAGTGGCCCCTCCAAGAAATTCCTGACATGTGTAGCTGATAACTTTCTCCTACAGAAAGTAGAGGAAGGAACTAGAGGATCAGCTATCCTTGATTTGATACTGACCAATAGGGATGACTTAGTAGATTTCTTGATTTTAAAGGAAGGAAACGCTGAGTGTAGTCATACATGTGCTCTGGATGTCAGGAAAGCCGATTTTAATAAACTCAGAACTATGATAAGTAAGGTCCCATGGCAAGTGACCCTAATGCAAAAAGGAATCCAAGAAGGGTGGGAGGTTTTCAAAAAGGAAATTTTAAAGGCCCAATGAGAAACAATTCCAACAAGGAAAAAAGATAGAAGACAACAGAAGAAACCAATGTGGCTCCACAAAAAGCTTAGAAAAGAACTGAAAATAAAAATGGACACATATAGGAAGTGGAAGGAAGGCCAGGCTTCAAAAGAAGAGTACAGACTGGTAGCACAGAAGTACCGAAATGGCATCAGGAAGGTTAAAGCTGAGAATGAGCTGAGACTAGCTCAGACTAGCTAAAAGCAATAAAAAGGCTTTCTTCAGCTTTGTGAATAGTAAAAGACAGAGGAAAGAAATGGTGTTTCAACTGCTTAATGAGGATGGCAAATTGATAACAGAGGACAAAGAAAAGGCTGAAGTGATCCATTCCTACTTTGGCTCAGTCTTCTCCCATAAGCGGGTCTATGAACCCCTCCCTGACCCGGCAAAAGTGAAGTACAAGCTGAAGGACCAGGATTGCAGTTTGAGATTGATAAACAAATGGTCAAAGAACGCATAATTTCTTTAAAAGAGTTCAAATCTCCAGGGCCCAATGAATTGCATCCTAGAGTAATAAAGGAGCTGGCAGAGGAATTCTCAGAACCATTGTCTATTATCTTTGCAAAATGATGGAAGACGGGTGAAGTGCCGGACGACTGGAGGAGGGCTAACGTCCCTATCTTCAAAAAGGGCAAAAAGGAGGAACCTGGGAACTACAGAACAGTCAGTCTGACATCCATCCCTGGGAAAATCTTGGAACAGATTATAAAGAAGTCAATCTGTAAACACCTTGAAAACAATGCAGTGATTAGTAGAAGCCAGCATGGATTTGTCAAGAACAAATCCTGTCAGACTAATCTGAACTAATGTTTTGATCGGGAAACCTCTCTTGTGGACTGTGGGAATGCTGTGGACATAATATAGCTTGACTTCAGCAAAGCTTTTGACAAAGTGTTCCATGACATTCTGATTCACAAACTAGCTAAAAGTGGGCTAGATGGAACAACTATTAGATGGATCCACAGTTAGCTACAGAATCAGACTCAAAGAGTGCTTATCAATGGTACCTTCTCACACTGGGGGGAGGTAACAAGCGGGGTACCGCAGGGCTCAGTCCTGGGCCCAGTGCTCTTCAACATGTTTATTAATGATTCGGACGTGGAGGTGCAGGGAATGCTTATCAAATTTGCAGATGACACAAAATTGGGTGGGATTGCTAATACCCTGGAAGACAGAAACAAACTCCAAAGTGATCTTGAAAGGTTGGGGCACTGGTTTAAAAACAACAGAATGAAATTTAATAGGGATACATGGCAAGTTGTACACCTAGGAAAAAGAAACCAAATGCACAGCTACAAGATGGGAGATACTTGGCTCGGCAATACTACAAGCAAGAAGGATCTTGGAAGTGTTGTAGATCACAAGCTGAATATGAGCCAACAGTGTGATGTGGCTAGAAAAAAAAGCAAATGCTATTTTGGGCTGCATTAATTGAAGTATAGCTTCCAAATCGCGCAAGGTACTGGTTCCCCTCTATTCGGCATTGGTTAGGCCTCATCTTGAATACTTCACCCAGTTCTGGGCACCACACTTCAAGAAGGATACAGACAAGCTGGAGGGGGTTCAGAGGAGGGCAACGAGTATGATCAAGGGTCTGGAAATAAAGCCCTATGAGGAGAGACTGAAATAATTGGGCATGTTTAGCTTTGAGAAGAGAAGACTGAGGGGGAGACATAATTGCACTCTTCAAATACTTGAAAAGTTGTCACACAGAGTAGGGACAGGATCTCTTCTCGATCATCCCTGAGTGCAGGACACAGAATAATGGGCTCAAGTTACAGGAAGCCATATTCCAGTTGGACATCAGGAAAAACTTCTGACGGTTAGAGCAGGACGACAATGGAACCAATGACCTAGGGAGGTGGTGGGTTTTCCCACAGTAGAGGCATTCATGATGCAGCTGGACAACCATCTGTCAGATATGCTTTAAAGTGGATTCCTGTATTGAGCAGGGTGTTGGACTTTATGGCCTTATAGCCCCTTTCAACTCTACCATTCTATGACCTCCATCACACCTAATCCCCCCTAATTTGCCTCCGCGTTTTTTTTTTAACCTCTGAGGCAGAAGTCCATCAAGCTTATGATCTTTCGCTTGTTAGCTCTTACGCTCCATTCCACCCCTCCCCTTCTCTTTGGGGGCATCGAAGAAGTACAATCCTGTCTCTGCAGATATTTGGCCATTGTATGATTTTAAAAATTGCTTTCAAGCCTGGGATGCAAGGTTTGGGTTTTATATTGAGGCTTGGAGCCAGCTGCTGGGAGAGATCGCTTTTCCCTGCCAGGACCTGATGCAACCCATTCAAGCCCCCAGTTCCTTCAAAACTACTCAGAGGCTTAGGTTGCATTAAATGCGCTTAGGGAAACTAATCCAGACATTTAGTGTTCTTGGAAAGGCTGGGGAAGAGGCAGAGTGTCAGCAGGACAGGCACAGCCTCATGTGAGTACCATGCTGCAAATCAGCACACCAGGCATGGCGAGAGTGCACTAAATCACTGGTGTGATGAAGCTCTAAGATTCTATGATTCCCATTATAAAGCAAAGATAGGCAGTGTCAAGTCATGTGTTTCCTTCAGCCCCACTCCCAGCCCCCCATGTGTTCGAAACCCTGCAGGCCAGGCCTGGGAGTGAATTGACCTCCAGATACTGCTGGACTGCATCTCTCACAAGCCAAACTTAGCATTTTCCTGGTGATTGAACCGTCTACCTACCCCCCCCCCCCCCTCTCTCTCTCTCTCGGGACCCAGTCCTGCCCTTTCTGTCCATTAGATTTTGCACCTGGAACACATCTACTTGCTGCCTACCCATCATTCTTCATCACATTTGTTCCCAATCCTCCACTGTGGAATTCAGCATGGCACACGTGAGCTTATCCTCTTTATCTCTGTGGCAACCCTCTGAGGTGGGTCAGGCAAAAAGGCAGTGATGTGCCAAAGTCACCCAAGGCTGAACAGGAATTTGGACTCAAGTCCCCTTAATTCAAATCCAACTCTACAACACCATAATGGCTTTCAATTGCAAGTTGAGTTGAGATCTGAGTGTGAGGTGAACTGCTCTGCATGGATGCTGATGATAACCCACAATCACAATCCAATCTGTCATGCAAATGGAGACTCAGGGGCAAGCTGCACATTAACATAAAGCAACACTGTCCTGAGTCCTTTTCTTTCTTTTTCTTTTTTTTAAAGCAATGCTGTTGGGGAGGGGGAAACTTGAAGCAAAGAACAGGCAAGGTAGAGGGGAGCCTAACATCCTTACCCACCCCCTCTCTACTCTAAATCCACCCCACCCCCATTGGGAGCTTTTCCCTTCATAGAGTTTGGCCACAGGTTTCAAACACACAATGAGCTGGGGAGGGAGAGGGGAGAGTTGGAGCAGAGTGCCTGAGAAAAAGTGAAGCGCTCCCTCACTCCCTACCCACTTCTCTACTCTACATTCCCCCTCCGACTTGTTGAACAGGCATTGGGGGGCGTGTGCTAAGTGGGTGGGACAAGGGTAGGCTGACCAGATAAAGTCCAGGTCAGGGCTCATGTAACTTTAACAGTTGTAGAGAAAAGGGAATCAGCCAGTGTCATTTGTATGCAATTAGTTCCTGGTGAAATTCCCTCTTCATCACAACAATTAAAGTTGCATGCACTATACTAGAGTGACCATATACAAAAGAAGGCAGGGCCCCTGCAACTCTAACTGTTGTGATGAAGAGGGAATTTCACCAGGAACTAATTGCATACAAATGACCCTGGCTGAAATTCCCTTTTCTCTACAACTGTTAAAGTTACAGGAGCTCTGACCTGGATTTTATCTGGTCACCCTAGACAAGGGTAGCAAGGGATCAATGGGTAAGTTAAAAAACACATGAGTGCATTCTGCTCCTCACCCCTTCCCTGCCCTCCCAGGGGTGGTGAAACTGGTGCCACCCCCTCCCCTGATGGGCATGGAGACGCACGGTGTAGCTCTGTGCCCATTTCTGCTGCCACACTTACTCGCGATTAAGCGTGGCAGCAGCCGGGACGGGCAGCCACATCTCCTGCCGTCCCAGAAACTTTGCGGGATTGCAGAAAAATTGGGTTTCCCCAGGGATCTGTTATCCTGGGGATACTCATGCCCATCCCCCTGCCCCCAGGGGTACCTGGTGTAGGGACCAGCAGGGGGCAACTCCAGACAAAAAGCCCGGTGTAGAAATGGCCTTAGATAAGTGTGGACTTACCAAGTTCCCATTGATTCACTGTGTCTACTCCAGTTGGGAGTAGCAATGGGATTTATGTCATTATCTCCCTGTCAAAACAGAAACAAATAACAGAATGATATTTCTCTAATATACAAATATCATCACTACCAAAGGTTGCTATATCCCATACACTAATGAACCAAAAGCACATTGGTGGCATTTTCCTTTCCATACTAATATTTTGGAATAATTTAACTGCTGCCAGCACACAACATCTCTTAATTTCCCTATACATAGATTTCAAGTATGAAAAATGATATAATTACTGGTCCCAGGCAAAAAGGATCTCGACATACTCTAATTCTTTATTTTAAAGTTCAGTTGTATAGAACACAAAAAGTATCCCCATCAAGTGTATTACTATGTTCAACACACTAAAATAAAACCACTTTCAGAGCAATTAGCTAAATTCATAGGCAAGTTCCTTTTAAGTGCAATCTCAAACACTTCACTTATTTCAGGTAGATTGAGATTTTCATCACCTGGTTCTCTCCCATTAATCTAACAGAAGAACAATTGTATTGAAGAGGCTTCTTCCCCAGCTGGCATACGAGCTCCCTAACAAGACTGCCGCAACACAGTACAGCGTTAGTACAGACATTTTAAGTATGATTTTTTCAGAAGCTGCGTAGATTCAAGATTCAAGGATATTTTACACGGAAGTAAAATATCACCTGCAAGTGAAGTGTCCCAAAGTTGTTCCCTTGTCTGAAAAGCTATGTAGGAATATTGAGTAGCTGTAAAAGATGCATTGCAGGGGCGAGTGCTATACGTCAAAATGTTATACGTGTTGATACATACGTGAAAATACTTGCGAGCAACAGGTAAAAGAACTAGCAAGAAAGTTCAGAGTTTTAGCATACACTATTTTCAATATACAAAGCCCAATGTTACGCCTTTCCAATTAGGAGCTGAAAGCGTTATGTTTGTAAGTGAAAACTCAAAAGGCCTCTTCCCAACAAAGTGACACTTGACAGCATTATTCCAAGACTGCTCTGGAGAAAGCAAGACTTGAGTATAAGACTAAAGGAAATAAAGTGTGATCCAGTAGATAGCATGGAATCGATCAATGAGAGAAAAAAGTCCATGTCCTGAAACTACCAACTTAAGTCAAACATATAGAAGCTTCTGCCTCGCACAAGAATCATGAACATCATGAAATTTGGAAAAAACACACAGTGCATATTAAGAGTATGCTTCATAATTCTTCTGCATCCATATATTGAAAAGCCAGAGTCCCCAACACACTCCATCCTTACTCCAGCATGCTCAAGAAGCAGAACCCGAGATGGGACTAGGCAGGTAGAAGCGAGCTTGATTCTGTGACTAGGTCACTAGGCATTTTAAGATCTGCCTTGCTGAAACTGATACTTGAACAAATGCAGGGGATTAATGTCACCTTTTTGCTACATTGGGTCTAAAGCCAGTGGAGGAAAATGTAAACAACTCCTGTTCCATTTCATATCTGCCATTACGCTATAATTTGATCATTCTCTGGAATAACATTATACCAGAGGAAGTTTGGATTCAAGAAGAAAATGCACTTGGAGGCAAGGGATGCTCATAGATTGCATAATGAGTCTTCATTTCACAAACATGATGAAAGCAAGGAACAAAAGTCAAGGGATCACTTTAAAATATTTTCCAATAAAAAATGAATGTTTTGTAAATTTTTAAAAAGAAGAAGACTAATCCAAAGAGTAATCAATAAGGATCTTAATGGACAGATGACAGCCTTGAAAACAAACATGTGTACTAATCTGGTGCCCTCTAGATGCATCAGACTACAACTCCCATCATCCTGAATGGGAATGGTGGGAGTTATAGTCCATCACATCTGGAGGGTACCAGGTTTGGGAAGGCTGGTCTATTCTCTCTCTCTCTCTCTGAATAATAGTTGTATGTTTGCTGATCTGCATTTCCTCGAGATTTAGGAAATTACAAAGGGCAGCCTTCTGCAGGGTTAATTCCCTTTAGATGAAAAAGCAACGGAGATTTCTGGTGTTTTTGTAACTTATGCATTGACAAATATAGCTAGCCCATTAATTTCCCTTTAAATCACCCCAAGCAAAATAAACTATTAAATTAATTTGAATTCTATTCCTAAATTATCCCAGGTCAGTTACAATTAATTTGCAAGGCTGTGAACAGGTGTTAAACTATATATATATATATATATATATATATATATATATGAGTCCCCCCTTCTCTCTCTCTCTCTCTCTCTCTCTCTCTCTCTCTCTCTCTCTCTTTCACACACCCCTGCTAAAACTGGCAACTTTTGCAACACAATTTAACAGAGCACTAACCCCAAAACCAGCCAAGGGAAAATCATGGCTCACCCACCCTGTTCCCTAATTCCCAATCAGATCCTGCTCTAAAACTTCATCAAATCCCCCTTGAATTAATTACTCCCTTCATCAATCATCAATCACCACCATAAATTGAACCCAAAATAAAATAAAATGGGGTTTACGATGTTGGGTTGGTGATGGGAGGAGTGAGAAAGTAGAGAAAAAGAGACAATGAAGACATTTAGGAAGGAGAGTAGAAGTGGAGGCTGGAAGGAACAGGTATGTTTTCTAGGGATTTGCACTGGATCGGATCCGATCCACGATCCGAATCCGATCCAGAGGGAAATCGGATAAATTATCCGATTTCCGATCTCACAGCTGGATCTGCCGATCCAATCAGAACTGATCCGAAAAGGTTCCAATCCGGTTCGGATGGATCGGCGGATCGGCAGGCGCCCACTGGCGCCCACCTCCGTTTCCATTGGCGGGCGCCTGTGGGCGCCCGCCGATGAAAGTGGACAGCGGGGGGGGGGCTTCCCTAGCGGGGCTGTCCGCAGTGCGCTTACTTTCCAGGGACGTCCGCTCCCGTCCGGCGCCGGCTGCTACTGCCAGCGGGCTTCGCGGCCTGCTCCAGGGTGGCGCGCCAGGTGATGACATCACCCGGCGCACCACTCTGGAGCAGGCCGCAAAGCCCGCTGGCAGTAGCAGCTGGCGCCGGACAGGAGCGGACGTCCCTGGAAGGTAAGCAGGGGGCGCGCGGAGGGGAGGAGGGGGACGCGCGGAGCGGCGCTCTTACCTTACAGGGACATCTGCTCCCGTCCGGCGCCGGCTGCTACTGCCAGCGGGCTTCGTGGCCTGCTCCAGGGTGGTGCGCCGGGTGATGACATCACCTGGCGCGCCACTCTGGAGCAGGCCGCAATGCCCGTTGGCAGTAGCAGCCGGTGCCGGATGGGAGTGGACGTCCCTGTAAGGTAAGCAGGGGGAGGGGGGAGGGGGCTTACCCCCCCCGGGCCGTCCACAGCGGATGGCCCCGGGGGGGAGGGAGTTAGGCCCCCCTCACCACCCGCCGCCGTTTTTTCCTCATAGACTTGCATTGCAATGCAAGTCTATGGGGAAAAAAATGGCGGCCGATCCAAAAATTTTGAATTTTTGGATCGGGATCGGACTCGATCCAGTCCGGGGGCCCTCTGATTTTGTCCGATCCGATCCGTGACAAAATTGGAGGTCCCGATCCGGGTCCCCATCCGATCCGGGGGGTCTTGCACACCCCTAATGTTTTCCCCTTCCACTCTGGTGGCTGCCATTACAGGAGAAGGAGCCCTTCTCTTCCTCCCTCCCCATGGCCACCGAGGCTCCCCTTCATGGGGGCTACAACCCATGCCCCCATGCTTGGGGGGGAGCAAGGACACGTGGCTTGGGGGAGGGAATATGTGCACATGTGTGCTCCTTCTATCCATCCCTCTCTCTGGCTCACCTCACCTCTGGGCTGCAGCTCCTGGGCCACTAGTCCATGGTGGGTGGCTGTAGCTCTGAGTCTCAGGAAGGAGGGGGTTCCAGACAGTGAGGGAGTCACATGGCAGCAGCAGCCAGGCAAAGATTGAGGCCAGCTGCTATAGCCGGAAGGAGGTGATGTCATCATGGCAGGGAGGGGGGAGCCAAACAGGCCCCAGAGTCTCACCAGGCCTAGAAGGCTGCCACTCCCAGCATGCTCCCTGACAGTCTTGCTCCCCTTCCTTGAGTCTTAGACTTCTGGGAGAAGTGGGGAAGTTGCCACTTTATAATTTAATCGATTTTTTAAAAACTGGTATTTTAACAGATTTAAAAAGAACCGGATGGATTGGCTGGATTGATCCAAAAAGCCAGGTCAATCCAGTTGTAGCCGGTCAGGCATTATTTTGGCTGGGGATGAGGTGTAAGGCAAAAGCTTCACAGAAAAGTTGTTTTTCCCCAGAGTAAAAGAGTGGAGTCCTTTAGGAGAGCAGGCAGTGGTGTCATGGAGGGGGAATTTAAGGGAGTGCAGTGCTGGGATGTTTTTCAGAGGAGGGGCGATGCTGGAGCACCAAGGGAATTGATGGGCTGTCCTATCCCTGGCAAGTGAATGAGGTAATAAGAAGGGTTTCACATTTATATTATTGTTTGTGACAGATTAGGATAAAGGAAATCAGAGAATGAGGAAAATGAGGAAAACAATCAACAAACAGAGGTTGGATATTCCTTTCCTTTTCTTGGATGGGGTTCCTACTTCACAACAGCAGTTTAAATGGTAATACTTCTTTGCAAGATTGTTTGCACTTCTAATTAAAAGCTATTGATTGCCTTTCTGTTGGCTGAAGACATTTTGTTCTAACTCAATGTATTTTACCAATTAAACCTATGCAGTCCACTGAGTTCCATGCAAATTACCTCCAGGTATTTATGCATAGTCAACAAACTGTGTAATATGCTAAGTACTGCTGCTCTTTGAGAGGAGTATATTACAGTGCAAGTGCCTATTATCTAGGACTCTTGTTCGAGCATGGTTTATTACTTTCTGTGGTGGTGTGGCTGTGGGAACTGACTCCATGAGCTCTTGCACTTCAATATTTGCAAGTATGAGAAGTGCCTATGGAGGCTTGCTCTGCTAAACCCAATGCATAACTCTTTTTTTTTTCAACTACTGTCTCCTGTGTAGGACTTTGTGATGAGCTGGCAGTGTAGGAAATTCTGGTACTGGCTGACTATAGAACCAGTTCTAAGGATGTTTGTCAGGATGAAGAACACCAAGGAGGATGGGTAGCCGATGCTCCCAATTTGGAACTTGTAGATGTCATCTGGGATACGACACATAAGCGCTTGATGACTTCTGTAGGTATCTGGCCGCCTTTTTGGCATACGTGGGAACCAGAGCCCCTGGCTGGATGAGGCTCTAACCCTGAAGCCCCAGCTTTGGCCTTGTGAGAGTTGATGCTGGTTTTATTAATGAATAAATGATAAAGGGGAGGGGGTTATAGGGAGAAGTGCTTACTCAGAGGCCTCCAGAGAGCCTGTCAAGATGACATTCAAGTCAAGAACTTGCTTAAGACTATGCAGAGGGGGCGGAAATAAATTTGCCAATAGTTAAAGCTATGTTTCAGCACTGACTAATAATTTCTAGGCTAGAAGTAGATGCCATTAATGACCCTTTTTATTCATGCAGAAGTTCCCAAAGAGGAACATAATGTTCCATTAGTAATAATTGGGAGAGTCTCCCCCCCCCCCCCCCCCGAGATTGTCAAAACCTACAGATGATGCTTCTGCCAAAACATTTTGGTGACAAATGTGCGAAGCTTTTGACAGAAAGGTGCCGCTGAAGGTTGAGAAGGTTTCACGGGGGAATTGGAGAGAGAGAGAAGGAGCAGGCATGGTTAATGGTGGTATAGGAGGGGGTCCAAAGCCAAGCTTGCATTTCCTCTGGTATTGCCTCTCTCGTACCTCATTTTGTGAGATCCCTGTACTAAATGGGATACAAACTGCTATGCCATTTATTTATTTATTTATTTATTTATTTATTTTATTACATTTGTATGCCGCCACATAGCCGAAGCTCTCTGGGCGGTTTACATAGGATTAAAACAATTAAAAACAATTTACAAAAATTAAAACAGCAAAAACATACAATATACACATAATATACACATACATTTAAAACCACTGTAATAACTTTAAAAAGCTATAAACCTAAAAACAAAACAAACCCAGGTTCCTCAGATATTGCCAAATGCCTGAGAGAAGAGGAAAGTCTGGACCTGGCGCCGAAAAGATAACAATGTTGGCTCCAGGAGGGCCTCGTCAGGGAGATCGTTCCACAATTGGGGGGCCACCACAGAGGCCCTCTCCCTTGTTGCTGACCTCGGAGTAGGCACCCGGAGGAGGGCCTTAGATGTTAAACATAGTGTTTGGGCAGGTTCATGTCGGGAAAGGCGTTCCATCAGGTTTTGTGGTCCCAAGCCATGTAAGGCTTTATAGGTTAAAATCAGCACCTTGAATCAGGCTCGGAAACATACAGGCAGCCAATGCAAGTGGGCCAGAGTAGGTCTTATGTGGTCAAACCTTCTGTTCCCAGTTATCAATCTGGTCGCTGCATTTTGCACAAGCTGTAGCTTCCAAACCACCTTCAAAGGCAGCCCCACGTAGAGTGCATTGCAGTAATCTAACAGAGCATGGACAACTGAAGCCAGGTTATCCCTGTCCAGATAGCAGCGTAGCTGGGCCACCAACTGAAGTTGGTAGAAGGCACTCCATGCCACTGAGGCCACCTGAGCCTCAAGTGACAGAGATGGTTCTAGGAGAACCCCCAAGCTACAAACCTGCTCCTTCAAGGGGAGTGTAACCCCATCCAGAACAGGTTGAAGACACTCCATCCAGTCTGCAGAACCACCCACTAACAGTGTCTCAGTCTTGTCTGGATTAAGTTTCAGTGTATTAGCCCTCATGCAGTCCATTGTCACAACCAGGCACTGGTTCAGCACATCCACAGCTTCACCTGTTGAAGATGAAAAGGAGAAATAGAGCTGCGTGTTATCAGCATACTGATGACAACGCACTCCTAAACTCCGGATGACTGCACTCAGTGGTTTCATGTAGATGTTGAACAGCATGGGGGACAAGACTGACCCCTGCGGAACCCCATACTGGAGAATCCACGGGGCTGAGCAATGTTCCCCAAGCACCACCTTCTGGAGCCAACCTGCCAAGTAGGAGAGGAACCACTGCAATGCAGTGCCTCCCACTCCCAACTCAGCCAGTCGTCCCAGAAGGATACCATGGTCGATGGTATCAAAAGCCGCTGAGAGATCAAGAAGAATCAATAGAGTCACACTCCCCCTGTCTTTCTCTCGACATTTTCAATGCATCCTTTACATTTGCAGAAGAAAGGTAAAATTAATTGAAATTTATGTTTAAAATTAGTCCTTCATAGTTTTTTCAGACCTCCATGACCCACTTTTAACCCCAGCCTGTAACATGGGACTTGCTTTAAGTTATTTACATTGCATTTTACTTTCCTGGTCTTACTAGCATGACCACATGCTAAGTAGGAAAGCATGGCTAAGGTACCTGTGGGTTGTGCAGAAGAGGGAAACCTTGCAGGTGCAGCTTGTTGTACACATATAGGCCTGGTTCGGACAACACGATAATCAACGGAGGGGGAAGAACAATTGTCAGTTGTATTGCTTATTGTGTCGTGTGGAGGGCAACACACAACACACACACAACTGACAGTACGCTATTTTGGGCACTTAAACAACTGAGAAAAACAACGGACACATTGTGTATCCCGAATTCCGTTGTTTAAAGTGTTGTGTGGAGGGAACCCCCCCCCCCCCTCTCCATGTATTGTTCTGTTTGGGCATAGAGTTTGCCAGCTAGAGCAGCCGAAAAAACCCCGGCTGCTGCGATACAGCCAGCAGAACTTGTGGTGCATGCTGGGATACAGCCGGAGGACTGAGGCAGGTGGGAGGGAGGAGATGCAGCAGCCCAGAAGGACGCCAGGTCTTTTAGCCACACGACGGGGGGAGGGGCAACATGTCATGTGGCGCGTGCCGCCACGCTGCCACCACAATAATACATGGTCAGTACGCTATTTCCCCCTCCGTTGCCTAAAGTGTCGTCCGAACACAGCCATAGAGTTGAGAAAAGCTGCTGCACCTGCTGAAATTCCTTCTTCTGCACAAGGAGATCTTGGGCTCCATCACTCCTATTTCCCCCACTCCCTGGTTTGCCTCTGCGTTTTTTGCCTCTGTTTCATAAGTGCTGCAAGTACTCCTCCCTTTTACTATCGTAACTATTCCAGTGAACTATCTTTTCACTTGTTTGCTCTCCCGCTGCTATTACACTCGCCCCACCAGCTCCTTCTTCTTCCTTCTCCAGTTCATTGGTTCTTGTCATTGATGGACATTGTGATTGATGTGGCAGCCTTCCCCCTTGCCCATTGGAGCTCCTATAGGAATTAACCAAAATGCTTGCATCTATGTAATTTTTGAAGATAGAGAGGGGAAACTTGGCATGGTAATAGGTCTTAAGGAGTGCTTTAGCCATGCCAAGTTTGAATCAGGTCAGTTCATGCCTTGATTTTTAGGATTTTTTAAAATGAAAATTAACCAAAATGCTTACATCTGAGTATTTTTTAAAAAGAAGTAAGACCTCAGAAGTAAGCATAGGGTTGCAGAGCACTTCTTTCCAGTTGGCTGTTTTAAACTTTTTAAAAAAGCTTCTGAGTGACCACACTATTAGAAGTCAGTTCTATACCTGTTTACTCAGAAATAAGTCTCTCTCTCTTCAACAGGTTTATTCAAAGGTAAGCATGCTTCTGAGTTTATTATGACTGGCATGTAAATGCAGTTGAAATGAATGGGATTTACTCTTGAATAAGGGAACCATCAGATCTCTATTTTATGAACTGGAGATACACAGCTTTGTACTATCAAAGTAAAGGAAAATAGGTCCTTCACATATGCAAACAGCTGGGCTTCCGCATTGATGGAGTATCAGGGAAATGGCTTAAGGGGATTAAAAATTCTAAAAAAATCAAAGGCTGAACCAATCTGATTCAAACTTGGCATACTGAAAGCTCTACTTACAAGCTCTCAGGGTCCCAAGTTTCATCTCTTTATCTTTAAAAATGAGGGAGCTGCAAGCAAGGAGGGTGGGGCTGGAGCAGTAAAAAGTACATTCATTTGAATTTTCGACAGGGAGGAGTGCTGGAGAAGAAGAACTGCCCCACCCTTCCCTTTCATCAGCAAGACTCCATTCAAAGCACAAACACCCAACAAAGAAAAAGCGAGGGGACAGCACTACATGGAGGTTTCAGGGCACATTAAAGTCGCTTGGGGAAAATAATCCAGACTTTCCCCTTACCAAAATAATATGCAAAACAGAGGAAAAGAGGCGAAATGGGTGCAGGACAGGGCGAGATCATGGTCCCCTCTTCAAGGATTCGCTTTTGCGCCCGGTTAGGCAATTATGCGCATAATCGCTGAAGCGCATTTACACCTAATACCTCTGCACGAGAGGCGGCAACAGGCGGCGAAGCGCATTAACGGATGACCAAAATGCGCTTTACAAGTTGTTAATGCGCATAAGCGCTTGTTCACGTAGTCACAATGCGCTTTAACGGCCGGAGCAAAATAAAACTCGCGATTTAACGCGCATTCGATAATGCGCATAATCGGAGAGATAACACGCCTCTACGCCCGATTTGCGCTCCGTTCTTGTAGAGGTAAATTTTTTAAAGCGCCTTGAAAGAGCTTTAAACCTCTCTTGTAGAGGCAGCCCATGTGAGTCCTGCGCTGCAAAACCAGATACCAGGCGCTGCAAGGGTGAGTTAAACTGCTGGTGTGATGGAGCTCCTAGTCTACCTCTCTCTCTTAAAACAATCTGAGGAAGAAAAAAAAAGAAAAGCCCTTTCCAGATGATCTCTCTCCATGTGCATAGTCAACTTGTGGAGAGGACGTGGGACTGCCCCTGCCTGAACTTGGGTCCTGTCTCGGACAGCCACATGCTCTGCATAGTCTCCAAAGGGAACCTATATGGGTACAGTGTATATATATATATATATATATATATATATGTGTGTGTGTGTGTAACTAGTTCTGATCCCATGGATACTCTACATGTGAGGAATCCCTTTTCAGTAATGGATGTGTGAATGTCCCTGGGGTGCGGCAGCCTTTAGGGAGACAAGGGGTACAAGGGGTAGTTCTCCCTCCAGATGCTTGCTGTAGAGGGCTTTCATCTGAAAAGGGCTAAAGAATGAAACAACGCGAGTTGATGCCACAGTTGAGACTCACTTCATGTCTGGGTGCAACCAATGTCTGGATCCCAAACTGAGTTGAAGACTAAAGTTTTAAATTATGTTAGCACCCAAGAGTTCTTCATATTAATAGCAATTTCTCTAAAGTTGTTAGTTCTACAAAATCCTCACCTCAGTTCTCTTCTGTGCTGATCTCATTTCTCTTCACAACGGATATCTGAGATTGGCTGGGGACAGGGCCACTCACCGAGCAGGGACACTGCATCCAATTTTAACTTTTGGATTTTGCCATTATTGTGTCAACTTATTAATTTCTATCCTGCCCTTCCAGGGTGGCTTGCAAAAACCTGATTACGAGCAACAATATAAAACCAGATAAAGGCCACAACAACAAATAAATAGTCAGGTAAAAAGAGCAATGAAAATGGTTCCACCATGGATTAGAAATTAAATGCCTGGAAGAGTAAAAAAAAGTCTTTGCCTGGTGCTATGAAAATATAAAAGTCTTTGCCTGGTGCTATGAAAATATAAAAGTCTTTGCTTGGTGCTATGAAAATATAAAAGTTAGTGCCTGGTGAGCCTCCCTGGGGAGAGCATGCCACAAGTCGGGTGCCCCAACCGAGAAGTCTCTCTCTCCATTTGCTACACACTTTACCTCAGACAGAGGAGGCAGCTGGGAAAGGGTCTTCAGAGGTGATGAGTGTACAAAGAGGCTCCTGTGGGAATGGGCAGTCATGCCAGGTAAGACTCTAAAGGAAAGCACCAGCACATTAAAATAGTGCCTGGAAACAAAATGGGAGCCAGTGTGGTTTTTTTCAGTCTCAGCAAATGTATTCCCACCATCCTGTCTCACTTAGCAGCTGATTGGCTGTAGTGTGAACTAACTGTAGCTTCTGAATAGTCTTCAAAGGCAGCACCAGGCATTGCAGTAGTCCAGTTTGGAGGTCACCAGAGCATGGATTGTTGTGGCAAAGCTATCTCTATCCAGGAAGGGTAGCACCAGCTGTAGATAGTGAAAAGTACTCTATGCTCAATCTAAGAGCAACACATCCAGATTGCAAAAGCGATCCTTTAGGACAGGGGTGGGCAATGCACAGCCTGTGGGCTGCATGCAATCCTCCTCTGCCATTTTCCATGTGGCCTGCCAAGCCCCACCCATTTTTCCCCACAGCTCAGCTTGCTAGGTTGCATGGGAAAGACCGCTGTTCTGGTGCTGCTATTGGCCATGACAGGGCAGCTGGGGAAGGGGCTTTAGCCTCTCCCCATTAGTGCTCCCAATGCAGTTGGGATCATGGTTTCCCCACCAGTAATGACAGCAGAGAAACAATGATCCTGACCAGGGTTGCTGGAGGTGGGTGGGAGAGGCTTTAACACCCCACCCCAGCAGCAATAATGGCACTCCTGAAACACAGAAGTGACTTTGGCCTCCTCCCACCAAGCAATCCTATCTCGCCAAGCAGGGAGGGGAAGTTTAAGCCTTCGGTCCCCTCTACAAGATTTCGCTTTGACGCTCGGTTGCCAGATTATGCACATCTTCTCATAAGCACATTTACATCTAATACCTACACACAAAAGGCGTGAAGAGCATCACTTCTGTATAAAATGCACTTTAAAGTTGTTGACATGCATGCAAATGTTGCTGAAAGTAATGTGCTTTGTCCTGGGAAACTGCCCAAACAGGTTTTGCACACTTTATTCTCCCTGCCTACCAGAATCTCCCACCTTTGGTTACCTAGGTTACCTGCCAGGAATGATGTTGTTAACCTGTTTGGCTACCTCTCTCCCCTCCAATTTTGCCACCAGCTGAAGTTGTCCCCCCTCCCAGAACTGCTTAGGAGTAAGTGGGAATGTGCCCCATAAGTTTCCCCCTCCAGCACCCTTTGAAAACTTATTTTTAGTCAGGGCAGCCTCCCTCCCCCCCTTTCGCCCAATTTCCATTTCAAGTGAACTGCTCAGGAGTAAATGGGAATGTGCCTTGCGCACACACACACCAAAACAGACAGGGGGATGCTGCTTCGTTTCTTCCCCCTCCTCTTTCCAGTGAGCTCAACCGTTGTAAAACATACACACACATACACAGCTCATGTCAGAAACCCAGCAAGAAGCGAGGGGACGATATGTCTAAGCTGAACGCTAATTATACGCACATCCGCACATCCTTCCTACCCCCTTTCCTTCTCATGAAACCACCTCCATCTGGCCCCATGGGAGGTTTTCCCAGCGAAGGGGCAGTTCTGTGCATGACATCAAGACCATCTGATCGTTAATGCGCCTCCTCACAAAATTGTTTACATTGATATAAGGCACTCTTACTCCCGTAGTAAATTAAAAGTCGCTATTTAACACGCATTCGAAAATGCGAATAATCGGAGATAAAACGCTCCTGGACTCCTCATTTGTGCTCCACTCTTGTAGAGGTAAATTTGCTAATGCGCCTTGAAAGAGCTTTAAATCGCTCTTGTAGAGGCACCTTTCCCACTGAAAGGGTGTGTGTGGGGGGGAGAAAGAGTGGGTAGAGAGAAAGAGAGTGTGTGTTGTGCATGTGCGTGTTCCACATGTCTATGTCTATGTGTATGTCTATGTGTCCATGTGTGTGCCCCTGTGACTCACCCCCCCAGCACTGCATGCAACCCTCAGGGCCAAAAAAGGTAAGGAGTCTGTAGCCCCAGCCAGAACACGTTGACAACCACCTCCCTGGGCAGATGAAACACCTGCCAATGGCACCTTCAGCTTATCTGGACTGTAAGCTCCAGTGCATTCATGGCTGAGAAGATATTTAAAATATTTCCAGCTCATAGACAGCACCCTTAGCCACTCTCAGGTAGTTGCTTGCTGTTGTTTTGCTAGTGCCCCTCCCCTTTTCTCCACTAATGGCACATATACCTGCCTCTGAATATGACCGATTTCCTCGTTATACCTCCCTACATGCTTCAGATGGGCTCTCCTCTTTTCTCCCTGAGCACCTTGCAAGTTTACTCGATTAAGAACTCCTCCCTTAGTTCCCCTTAGTTTCCTTTACTTTCCTTATTTGCTTATCGTCCCTTATTCCCCTCTCCCCTTTTTAAGGTCCTTTTTGTAAATTGAAAAATCTGCTCTAGGGAATGGAGGGAGTGATGATTTTATGATGCACAGAGGCTAGCCAATCAGCATTGTGCACAGGCAGCTTCTGCTAGGAACGTAAAGAACTGGTTTCTTCTGAGCTCAGTCCTGCAGGGCAGACTGCACCTCTAACCCAAATGGGATAAATGCAGCTCTTCAGAGGATTGACGGCTCGAAGTATAAATGTCTATATACACCCTACATCTTTCAGTAGTGGTTCTGGTGGAGCTGGAAGCAATAAGATTTATCAACTGACTAATCAATTAACACATTAATTACAAAGTAAAATGTAAGAGTAAAACCAGGAATATCAATATTAAAACTACCAAAAACAATTCAAAATTAAAAGATAAAAGATAACTGAAACACATGACGACAGAAAGTAAAATTCCAACAATGAAAATATCAGTGAATTGTGTTGTGTAAAGCTGCATGAAGTCTTTGCAGTATCTAATTGATGAACTGACCAATTAATCAGTTTAAAGCAACAGAGTTAATCCACTCTGTATTTTAATCAGTTGACAGACAGATTAGCACTTCAGTAAAACACAACAAAACACAACACAATAACCGTAGGAGGGGTTAAGGGAATCTTGGCGGGCACAGTGGGGTTCACATAGGCATCACATTGCCTAGCCCTGTATTCAGCCTGATGTTCAAGCCCCTTAAGTATCCTTCTCCACCCGGGTACCCAACCAATCTCCAGGGAAGTCACATGCCCCTTCCGGTTGTTCACATGCATGCACAACATATGCTCTATCCCTGAACTATGTCTGAACCGGGTGAGGTTTCTGATGGAACATGATCCAGGTAACATCCACTTATCCTTTCTGGAGCTTTGCCAAAGTTCTCTGGTTCAGAGTGCTGTATGAGTCCCCAGGGATAACATTGTTGTTCCACCTTATCATCTCCCCTAGAAATCTGTAATAATGGTGTATGATCCTCCTGGCCTGGGAGTATAATTCCTTCTCCACTGGTAGGAGATCTAGAGACCTGCACAATTGTGATCATGTTACAAAACACAGGATATTGCCTTAAATAGCAAAGAACCAAGTAGCTGTCATAAACCTGTGAGATGATGATGATGATGATGATGATGATGATGATGATTAAAGCAAATGTTTAAGGAGGAAATATCTACTTCAAATTTTAATTGAAAACCAAGAAGAAATGCTGTATTGATGAACTGTAAATATAGTTTTTAATGTAAAATATATTTTAAGAAGTGAGATTGGGACAAAATTATTAACTGTGGGAGGTATCTATTTCCCTAAATCAGCATTAACCATTTTCTTTGATTCACTGTTTAAGAAGATTGAAAATTTATTGTGTCGTGGAATGGGGGATTTAATAATAGTAGGATATATGAATGTGCTTTTTAATCTTAAAGGAGATAATAAGTAATCCTTCCCATTCTCATGCTGAAGTAAATCTTTCTGCTTTAAGAATTGCTTTTCCATTCCAACTGGGATTTGATTGAGACTCCAACTGCAACGCTCCTGCCTCTATTGCCCCACCCACTAATGTTCTGTGGACTCCAGGCCCTCCTTCCCTCTAGGATCAGAAGCTTTATGCCTATGTTCACCAGTTCCTGGGGAACATGGATGGGAGGGTGCTGTTGCACTTGTGTCCTGCTTGTGGGTTCCTGGTGAAAAGCTGGTATGAACAGAATGCTGGACTACATGGATCCTTCATCTGATCCAGCATGGCTCTTCGAATGTTCCCTAGTCATTAGCTGAAGGGTGGGAAACCTGTGGCTGTCCCAATGTTGCTGGACTACAACTCCCATCAACCCTAACCATTAGCCATGCTAGCTGGGGCTACAACAACTGGAGGGCCATGAGTTCCCTATCCCTGCTTTACTGGCCTATCAGCCTTCATCCTCAACCAAAACCAAGTATATCCAGGTATAGGCAATTCTCTTTTTTGTACCTATTCCTTCCCTCCTTCTTTCTGTTGCTTCTTATTAACATTTCCTTTCTCTCCTCTTCCTCCCCCCTTTTGTGTTTCTCACTATAAAAACATAGGCTGTACATTCATTGCAGCAGAGCAAAGTGCTCTTTGATATTCTTATAGCTATTAGCCATGATGGCTAAGGAATCTCCACGCTCTGAGTGTGAGTTACTGGAAGGCTAGGGGACAGATAGTGGGGGAAGGAGGGCTCTTGCCTTCGTGTCCTGCTGTGGATTCCTGGAGGCATCTGGCTGGCCACTGTTGGACTTAGGATGCAGGGCCAGATGGATCCTTGGTCTGATCTAGCCAGACTCTTCTAAGGCTGCAATCTTATACACACATACTTGGGAGTAAGTCCTACTGAATATAGTAGGGCTGAGTATGTCAAGGATGGTGTTGCCACCTTGGCAGGATCTGGCCTGTTTACTGAGTAACTAATTAATTTGATGCTGAGCATGAATGTTTGGGATAATCTAAGCAGGACAATCCGAGATATATTGTACAATAGAGGTTCCTGGCTTGCCTTGTTTCTGCTAAATTTCCAGTCGTATTTATAGAATCATAGAATCATAGAATAGTAGAGATGGAAGGGTGCTACAAGGCCATCGAGTTCAACCCCCTGCTCAATACAGGAATCTACCTTAAAACGTCCCTGACAGATGGCTGTCCAGCTGCCTCTTGAAGGCCTCTAATGTGGGAGAGCCCACCACCTCCCCAGGACATTGGTTCCATTGTCGTATTGATCTCACAGTCAGGAAATTTTTCCTGATGTCCAGCCGGAATCTGGCTTCCTGTGACTTGAGCCCATTATTCCATGTCCTGCATTCTGGGTGGATCGAGAAGAGATCCTGGCCCTCCTTTGTGTGACAACCTTTCAAGTATTTGAAGAGTGCTATCATGTCTCCCCTCAATCTTCTCTTCTCCAGGCTAAACATGCTTAGTTCTTTCAATCTCTCCTCATAGGGCTTTGTTTCCAGACCCCTAATCATCCTCGTTACCCTCCTCTGAAGACGCTCCAGATTGTCTGCATCCTTCTTGAAGTGTGTAGGTGTAAAACTTGAAGGTGTAGAACTTGAAGTTCCTAGGTGTAGAACTTGGCATTTATTCCTATTAAATTTCATTCTGTTGTTTTCAGCCCAGCGCTTCAGTCTATCAAGATCACTTTGAAGTTTGTTTCTGTCTTCTAGGGTATTAGCGATCCCACCCTCTACTTTCTGTAGGAGAAAGTTATCAGCCACGCATGTCAGGAATTTCTTGGAGGAGCCACTCCTGGCAGAATTTGTCTCCCAACAGATGTCGGGGTAGTTGAAGTCCCCCATTATTACTTCATCAGATTTCCTTGAAACACTGGCAATTTGCTTTTCAAAAGTTTCATCCTCGTTTTCTCCTTGATTGGGTGGTTGGTACTAGACTCTGACTATCATGCTCCTTTTATTCCTTGCTCCATTTATTTTAGTCCAGATGCTCTCAGTGGAGCTCCCAGGTTCATCCTCTTATATTTCTGTGCAGGGATAAGTATTTTTAACATAAAAAGCAACTCCACCTCCCTTTCTATTTCTTCTGTTCTTTTTGAACCAGTTATATCCTTCAATTGCTATATTCCAGTCATGGGAGTCCTCCCACCAAGTTTCAGTTATACCTATCAGGTCATATTTGCCTTCATGCATTTTCTCCTACTCTGGGCATGAATATATAGACATTGAAGACCATGGGCTTTATAGTCTGGTTTCTTTCCTGCATTGTTGTTCACACTATTTTTGGGCACTATTGGAGCTGTTCTCTGTGTTATGGTGCATAAGCCTTCATCCATTGTTGCATTACAGTTTAAGTCTCCTGCCCCTGTAGCATTCAGTTTAAAGCCCTCCTGATGAAGTTTTTCATGCTGCGGCCAAACACATTATTCCCAGCCCTTGTAAGGTGCAACCTGTCCCTTGCCAACAGTCCATCTTCCAAGTACCATAGCCAATGGTCCCAGAATTTGAATCCCTTACGTCAGCACTACCTTCATAGCCAGGAGTTTCCTCTTTGTTGGCTTTCCTCATCTCAGCATTCTCCTGCTTTGGGTTGCTGTTGCTCTTCAATCTCTTGTGTTTCTTGTTGTTGCAGTCCCACCGTTCTGTCTAAGAACTCTTCACCTTCTCTTTTTCCCTGGAGGGTAGTCACTCGCTGCTCAAGTACTTTAACTTTTTCTTCCAGTAGTGCAACCAGCTTGCATTTGTTGCAGGTGTACGCCATGTGGATCTCAGGCAGGAACACAAATGGTCTCATTTCTGTCCATAGTCTCAATTTCCATTTTGTTTCTGCCTTTCTGATTGTATTGGAATTCCCTGTGTTTTGTCCTGTCATCTCTGAAAGTGAACAACAGAGTCCCCTACTGTATGAGTGTGTCTTACAAGAACAAAATGTTGTTAAGGACCTCCCCCTTGACTTCCCCTGCAGAATTCCCCCTGAGAAACTTCTATTTGCTCTCCCTGTTCACTCGCTTTGATCGCTCACTCTCTGGGAGCTGGCTTCCTTATATTCCTCCTAGTCCAGCTGGGGCAGCTTCCTCTTCTCTGCTGTGCTCAGCTAGGAGTCAGGAAACAGAATGAATCTCCCCACCCACTCAGGCCCCCTCTACAAGAATTCGGCTTGACGGCCGGTTGCCCAATTATGTGCATCTTCTCACCGTCACTTTTACGCCTAATTCCTATAAACGACAGGTGGTGAAACGCATAACCAGCAGTATGAAACATGCTTTAAAGTGGTTGAAATGTGGAGAATCGCTTGTTTACATGGTCATAAGGCTCTTTAACTCCCTCAGAAAATTAAAACTCGCTATTTAATGCACATTCGATAATGCGGGGTGCTATCGGTATGCTGATGACACCCAAATATATTTCTCTATGCCTCTGACAACAGCATCAGCTAAGGATAGTGTGTCTCCTCTGAATGAATGCTTGGAGGCGGTAATGGGCTGGATGAGGAAAAACAAACTGAAGCTGAATCCAGACAAGACGGAGGTGCTTACTGTCTTTTTTTTTTTTAATTTAATAATTTTTATTGATTTCAACATACACATACACATAATATAAAACAATAATATAAAACAAACTACCCCCCTCGACTACCCCCGTGCACCCCCCCTCCGAGACCATCTCATAATCATTCATCCTCCTTCCAAAATTTTAATGATTTTTTTGAAGGCGTTTGTCCCTTTCCCGATCTTAATACATAATCCAAAAAGGGAGTCCATATTTCTCCAAAATCACTCTTCCTGGACATTCCCTTCATTATTTTCATTTTACAAGTCAACATATCATTCAAAGCTAAATCCCAGATTTCTTTATACCAGTCTTCTATTGTATAACTTCGTTGCCCTTTCCAATTTTTAGCAATCAGTATTCTAACGGGTGTCAGGAGGTTGTTTACCAATTCTTTATTTATAATATGCTTATTCCTACTATCCCATATTGCTAGTAGAGCTAACTTCGGGTTTAATTCCAAATTACTTCCAATTATATCACTTATTTCTTTAAAAACCCTTTCCCAAAATTTTTGTACTTGTTCACAGCTCCACCACATATGAAAATATGTCCCAGCCTCCTGACACCCTGAGGTGCTTACTGTCAAGGGCCACAACCTGGGCTTGGAGGTGTGTCAACCAGTTCTGGATGGTGTTACACTCCCCCTGAAAGACTGTGTTCACAGCTTGGGGGTGCTCCTGGATCCGTCACTCCAAATGACAGCCCAGATAGACGCGACAGCCAGGAGTGCCTACTATCAGCTTCGGCTGATACGCCAGCTGTGTCCCTTCCTAGAGTTGGAAGACCTAAAGACGGTAGTGCACACGCTGGTAACTTCGAGACTCGACTTCTGCAATGCGCTGTACATACGCTACCTCTGTGCCTAGTCTGGAAACTTCAACTAGTTCAAAATATGGCAGCCAGGTTGGTCACTGGTACACCTAGGGGTGACCATATCACACCAGCTTTGAAATCTCTCCACTGGCTGCCAGTTAGTTTCCAGGCAAAGTACAAAGTGTTGGTCATTACCTTTAAAGCCCTACGTGGTTTGGGTCCAGGTTACCTGCAGGATCGCCTTCTCCCATACAATCCGCCCTGCATGCTTAGGTCCTCTGGGAAGAATTTATTACAGTCAACAAAAACTAGACTTACAACTGTTACCCAGAGGACCTTCTCTTCTGCCACTCCCAGATTGTGGAATGACCTGCCGGGAGAGATCCATCAACTCACCAGTCTTCAGGAATTTAAAAGATCTATAAAGACTGGGTTCTTCCAGCAGGCCTACTCAGATGAATTTTAAATGTTTTATTGGTGTTTTATTGGTATTTTAATGATATACTGGTTTTATGTATTTTTAATCAGTTTTGTGTGTTTTGTGATTATGTTGTTCCCCGCCTCGATCCGGAGGGAGAGGCGGGTAATAAATAAATAAATATATTATTATTATTATTATTATTATTATTATTGGACAGAAAAAGTGTTAGGGGGAGAAAAGCGCTCCCCATTCGCTTAGCAGAGTAAGCGTGAAGTCCAGAAATAAGTCCAAGCAGTTGAAGAAATACTCACACTCCAGTAGGATGGTGTATAATACAAGTCCTTTACTGTGTTCCAATAATATAAATATATACAGGCAACTGGTTCCTCCAGATAATACAGGCTTTCCCCATATAGCTATAGCATAGCATATTCCTCCATCAATCTCTCATTCCACCAGCCTAACGTCCACAAAATCTCCAGCCTAACCACCAGCCATTTCCATATGCTGACTTAAATACATATTTTCTGAACCCTGGCTCAGCACAGTCAATTACCTCATCTTGCAGAAAGATTCTCCCTATCTGCTTGACTTTTTCAGCAGCATAGAAAAAACTACTTTATCTGATCATTAACTGCAGCTGGCTGTTCAGTCTTCCCTGGACACTCGAATCTTGTCCAGTTCTTTAATCAACTTAAACTGAAATTTTCCCTGACAAAAAGTGCTCCACTCTTGTAGAGGTAAAATTTTTAATGCACCTTGAAAGAGCTTTAAATCGCTCTTGTAGAGGCACCCTCAGTTGCTGAGAACAATCAGGTCACACCCTTCCAGGCCCAGCAGCAGCTTTTAGCAGCTTTCAGCAGCAGCTTTCAGACCACACTCCTTGAATCAGCACTCAGGAGCACATTTGTATGTTCTTGTTTTGCAGCCAGCTGTTTGTATAACACACTGATGAACTGACTCCTGTTGTTGCAGGGTTTGGTGATGAGAATGAGCCCTAGTTGTTGAAGAGACTTTGCACCAAGATGTAAACAGACAGTCTCCATTAGCATTGCAAATTCATCCAGTGTTGTGAGATAACAAAATGTAGTTACATTTGCCTATGTGGGATAAAATTTTACAGCATCCTTTTCCTTGGTACCTACCTCTTTTTGTCCCCAGTTGGGTAATGGGCTCTCTTCATTACAGCAACATATTTACTACCCTTCATACCTCCTCTCCCTTCTTTCCTTACTACAGCCTTTCCCTTCCGTAACTAGGCTGTCCTCTGCTAGATACGATCTCATAAATCTACAGTGCTGCCTTAAAAGTGGATTTTCCTTTTTATTTTTATGGGATTTTATGATAAAAGTGTATTGAATTTGATTTGTTGTATTGCGTTCAAAAGCCTTAGCACTGCAGTTGGACAAAATTCTTAGCAACTAAGAGGAAAAGGAATGAGCTGTGAGAAAGGGCTGGACTCCAGCTGACTGATGTTTGTTCTCTGTGCCAGCTCCAGGTGTCTGAGGGTCCTTGGGAAGTCATCCTCAATGGGCTCTCTTCCCTGAGTGAGGTTGTTTACCTTCTTGGCGCCATTATCAGCAGCCACTATTGCTCCTCAACCTCTTTCTCACCATTGCTCCCATTTGCTTGCTTGACAGGCAGGGAGCTAGGGAGCAAGCAGGCATCTCCCCCTCCTCCTGGACCAGAGTGAGAGGCAGGTGAAGAAGCAGGTTCCAATGATAAAGCAGAGGGGACCCTTGCCAGTGGGCCTCTGCAGGGTCTGTGCCCATGGCAGG
Source organism: Anniella stebbinsi (assembly GCA_029215795.1). Lineage (NCBI taxonomy): Eukaryota > Metazoa > Chordata > Lepidosauria > Squamata > Anniellidae > Anniella > Anniella stebbinsi. The sequence continues at coordinate 125,142,719 of JARDYH010000004.1, read as the reverse complement.
TGCCTGACCAAGCCTACCCTTGGCACTGGCTTTGCTCTAACCACACAGCCAAACTGATACACCTCAGTGAGTGACTCCAGGAAAGGTCCCATTTGTTTCGACAGGGCTGTTTTCACAGGAAATAATTTGCTGAACGTGAGTTAAGATGATCCTAAAACACCCAGGAGCCATAGAACAATAGGTCTTTGGTTATAGCTAGGATTTTTGCATGAGAGTCAGGATCTGCAATGCCAATGTAAACTCCAGAAACCATAGAAATTGAACAACTAAAACCAAAGGATGGGTAGGCAGCAAAAGCTATGCAGCATCAACTCCTACCCCAAAGGCAGAGCCGATCCAGATCAGTGTGTTGTATGTGCATTGGAAAAAGGTACCAGCAAAGCACATAGACGTAAGTAAGCCAAGCCACACATTAAAGGAACAGGGAAAAAGGGAAAAAGGGAACCTTGGGCTCTAGGCAATTTGAACTAGGAGAAAATGCCATCCGGATCCCAGATATGTAAGGGTTAGTTTAGCTTTCAGAGGGGAAAAGGCAAATAGATTTCAGTTGGGAGGGGAGATTCTCAGCAAAGTTTAGAGGTCCATTTGCTGTCTTTTAAAATAACCTGGAATATCATTATCAACAGAGGATGGTCAACGGCATGAGTCGCAGTTTTCTAACAAATTCCTCTGCTTATTGATCAAATGCTTGTTAAAATCCATAAAAGCTTTTGGAACAAATTGGTTAAATACCTCTAGTTTGTGCCTAGGGGGGCAACTTTTCCATTTCATGGATGCTTCAGTTGTGCAGAGTGCTGCTGTAGCACAGTGGCTCAGGATGCAAGTGCCTGTTATTCTCCCCTGGTGGCCTTAAGCTACTATTTTCTCTTAGCCGCAGCCCCACTTCATATCTTTATTATAGGCACAATAATAATGCCTCTGCTTTACAGGATTGCTGTAAGGATTACAACAAAATAATATGTGAGAAGTCTTGAGCTGTTACGTACATGATAATTGTTATTGTTGCTGCGTCTGCTTCCCAGGTGTTATTCATAGGCGTGCGCAGCACATTTTATTAGGCTGTGCACCAAGGGGATTGGGGCCTTTCCCACCCCATGCCTCCCAATTGGAGCAGTGGGGGTGGGGTGGAAAAGAAGCAGGAGTGTCACCTGCACCCGGGGCCACCGTGGGAGGACCATGCGAAGCTCCGGCCCCGAAACGGATGAACAAATGAAGCACCCACCCAAGTAAATGCAGCGCAGATAAGGAAATCAGGGGGGGTCTCAAGAGGGAGGTGCTCCCCCTCCATGGTGAGTGCTGTCCGTGGTGGCTACTTCTGCCTTTCAGGCTGCGATCCCAGCATGGGGGCTTACCTGGGAGGCAGCCCACAGAGATCCACAGGCTGGGGCAAGGAGGAGAAGCGAGCCTCCCCTGAGAGAGACCCCTCCCATATGCCCCATGCCAGAGGCACCCAGGAAGCCAGAGTCCCTGGGAATCACCCTGGTGATACTCTGCACATGCCCAGAGTCACCTGAGCCATGGATGATGGGGCTGGCTTACCGCTCCCTCTTCCTCCGCCAGGCCAGGCCAGGTGCACTGGAAGTAGTGAGCCAGCATGGCGAGGCCCGAGCTGCTGCTGCTGCTGCTACTGTGTGGGGAGCGCCACCAGCGCCACCGCCTCTTTCTGCTCCAGCTCCGCACCGGACCCGGGCGGGGAGAGAGGAGGGGAACAGCTACAGCCGCCACTGCCTTGCCCTGAGCTCCGCATTCTCCTCCCTCACTGCCCTGGCTCCAGGGTGCTGGCGCTGCTCCTGCCTCTGCCTCGCTGAGCTGGGCCTCCGGGCGCCAGTGCAGCATGCAGGCTGCCCAGAGCAGTGGAGGCGAGGAGCAGGAGGAGGAGGAGGCTGGGCCTCCTTTCCCTCCCTCCGCTGGGCAGAGTCCACGCCCACGTCCATAGGTGTGGGACAGGGCTGAGGGCTTGCGGGGCATGCTGGCGAAAGACCCACCAGCCCTGGGAAATTAGAGTGTACCTGTGCACATTCAGCACACCCCGTGCGCACACCTATAGTGTCATTGGATATTGGGCAGATAGGGAGCAAGAAGATAGAGTTTTAGCTGTTTTTACCATGTTTCCAAATTTTAATGAAGATTGTTTTTAGCTGTTTTATATTTACCATTTTTAAAATCATTTTGTTGTAAGACACCTTGTATTTTTTTAAGAGAAAGGCATCTAATAGATTCAATCAACAACAAAAATATTGGAATGCATTTGCTTTCAGGTCCACCTCTGTGCACACTTGGAGTCTAAAACACTTTCCATCCATGTTATCTTGGCACACAGTGATGTAAATGTTCAACTTCAGAAAGCAGGATCTGCAACTGGGAAAGTTTTTTATGTATGTATGTGTGTGTTGTTGTTTTTACCTTCCAAAGGTAGCAGGAAACGCCAAGCAAAACACTGCAAAGCAACATAAATGATTTAAGACCCAACCATTTTGCCAGGGAAATGTTAAAGATGGAGTCTAATCTTTTAATCTAACCCTGGTCCATCTAAAAGCTTTGTGCTAGGAGTTGACTCAGCATGTCACTGCCAAGAAGATCCATTGACCCTGAGTTCAGTGCTGAGAAATTGAGAAATGTTCTTTTTAATGTCTATTCAATAAATACAGCATCTTCCTCTCCATGGGCTGAGCAATCCACTTCAAATCCATTACCCGCCGTTCTCACAGACTGACAAGTTGTCCTGAGACAATAGTGGCCATGAGATGAGGTTAACCCTTGCAGAGAGGCATGTATAAATCTTGCCAACTGCAACATTTTTGCTCCATGAAGTCCTTGAAGAAAATCAGGGGGATATTTGAATTGATGGCACTTGTGTGTGCTCCATCTAGAGCAATGTGATTTGTGTCAGTGAAACACACACACACACACACACACACTCACACACCCAGCCCCCAAGCCCGCAGATGGCCCTGTGACTATTTCTTGGTTCCTAGGAAGAAGAACCCCTTGGAATACAGAACCTGGCAAACTGTGGAGATCAGGAATTTGGGTTGATTCTGCTAAGCGTGCTTGATGACTGCCGTTGCATGTGGACTTGCAGGAGTGAGTGAACCACCCCAGATCTAACAACCTCCTTTAAATGCAGTCCTTTTAAGCGATCATAACATCAGATAGTAAGAAGAGCCCTGATGGTGGAGCAGACCAAGAGTCCATCTAGTCCAACACTCTGTTCACACAGTGGCCAACCAGCTGCCAATGGGAAACCCACAAGCAGGACATGAGTGTAACAGCACCCTCCCGCCAATGTTCCCAAGCAACTGGTGAATATAGGCAAACTTCCTGTGATACTGGAGGTAGCATATAGCCATCTGGGCTAGTAGACACTAGTAGCCTTGTCCTACATGAATTTATCCAACTCTCTTTAAAGCCATCCAAATTGGCCATCATTACATCTTGTGGTAGCAAATTCTATAGTTTAACTATGTGTTGTGTCAAGAAGTAGTCCCTTTTATCTGTCCTGAATCTCCCGCCAATCAGCTTCAAGGGATGACCTGAGGTTGTAGTATTTTGATAAATGGGAAAAATGTGTGATAGCTAATACCCTGGAAGACAGAAACAAACTTCAAAGTGATCTTGATAGGCTGAAGTGCTGGGCTGAAAACAACAGAATGAAATTTAATAGGGATACATGGCAAGTTCTATGTCTAGGGAAAAATACAATACAATACAATACTTTATTACGGTTAAAAAACCAGCATAGCAAAGAGAACAAGTCATACATGTAAAAATATACAGGCTTCCATTTAAGGCAATCAGATAGGGTTCAATAGTGTTAACATTTCCCTACACCGACGAATGGCGGCTGCACAGAATCTGGCGACTTTAGATCTGGGGGGGGGGGGAAAGAAACCAAATGCACAGTTACAAGATGGGGGATACTTGGCTCAGCAATTCTACAAGCAAGAAGGATCTTGGATTGTTGTAGATCACAAGCTAAATACAAGCCAACAGTGTGATGTGGCTAGAAAAAAGCAAATGCTATTTTGGGCTGCATTAATAGAAGTATAGTTTCCAAATCACGCGAGGTACTGGATGCCTTCTATTCAGCACTGGTTAGACCTCATCTTGAGTATTGCATCCAGTTCTGGGCACCACAATTCAAGAAGGATGCAGACAAGCTGGAGCATGTTCAGAGGAGGGCAACGAGGATGATCAGGGGTCTGGTAACAAAGCCCTATGAGAAAAGGCTGAAATAAATGGGCATGTTTAGTTTTGAGAAGAGAAGACTGAGGGGGAGACATAATTGCACTCTTCAAATACTTGAAAGGTTGTCACACAGAGGAGGGCCAGAATCTCTTCTCGATCATCCCTGAGTGAAGGACACGGAATAATGTGCTCAAATTACAGGAAGCCAGATTCCGGCTGGACATCAGGAAAAGCTTCCTGAGTGTTAGAGCGATACGACAATGGAACCAATTACCTAGGGAGGTAGTGGGCTCTCCCAAACTAGAAGCATTCAAGAGGCAGCTGGACAGCCATCTGTCAGGGATGCTTTAAGGTGGATTCCTGCATTGGGCAGGAGGGTGATGGCCTCATAGACCCCTTCCAACTCTACTATTCTATTATTCTATCTCCCTATTCACTTTCTCCACACCATGCATCAGTTCACACATTCAGTTCTCAGTCATCCAGTACTTAATGATTATACTAGTGTTCCTGCATGTGTGAATCAGCTTCAGCCTCAGGATGGGCCATTTTTCAGTAAAAGGTGGCAGGGGGATGCCACTTGGTGGATACAGCTCCTCTTACAAAGGAGTCCTTTCTGTAGGGAAGTGCTGTAGTCACTGGAACTTCCAGATAAGCAACACATAAGAAGTTCAACTAACCCAACTTCTTCCTTGCTCTGAGTATAGCAGGTTGATGGATACTAGGGGTATGCTCTCCACCCCAGAATTATCTGGTAACAGCGAACATCCGTGGAGCATTCGATCTTCCAGAGCGGAGATTGACCTCTTCTAAACTCATCGATTGATATCAGAGCAGAGACATGACCAATCGGAGCATCTAACGTCTTCAAAATTATCTGACTGATTTCCAGGGCTGTGTGTGTGTATGTGTGTCAATTGAATATTTGGAAGACGCTGAGTGGGGTGAGGTATAGCTTTGATGTTGACATCTGTGGCTAACCAATTAGGAATTGCCACAGCACTGTCTGTGACCATGTTCTCCACCAATCACAGTGTTTGGGGGAGTGGGAAACACTAACTGGCTGCTGGTTCTGGCCATGGGTGGGAGAGAGAGTGCGTTTCTGCTCAGACTTATAGAAGTCAATCATCCACAATGTGAAAGTGCTGCCGGGCTGGCTGGCATCGTGAGGGTGTAAGCAAGCTTCCACACCTGAGTCAGGCAGGCTCTTTATTTCAGTTAAACTATTACTCCTATTGGCTGGCTGGGCTCCCAGTGAAGGGCAGGAAGCTCTGTCCAATAGATCTGGAGGTTGGCACCAGGTTGGAGAAGGCTGGAGTAGAAACTTCCTCCAGCAGCAGTGGAGCTCTGCATCAGCAAAGTAAAGGATAAAAGCTCCCTCCATGAATGTGCAGGGGTGGACTGACATGTGTGTGTGTGTGTGTGTGTGTGTTTAAGTGGGAATAATGGTTTGAGGGGGGAATTAAAAATTCCTTAAAAATCAAGGCATGAATGGATCAGCTACACACTTGGCATGCCTAAAGCCCTTCTTAAGAGCTATCGTCATGCCAAGTTTCATCTCTTTATCTTTACAATCGAGGGAGCTGTAAGCATTTGATTAATTTCCATTGATTAGAGCAGTTATCTGGAAATGGGTGGTTCTCCGATGGGTAAGAGGAATAAGAGGAGCCGCTCCAAAATTGGGGCAGAGAATCGCCTTGATGGAGCTCTGGCTCAAAATTTGGGGCGGAGAAGACCCACTTTGCACACACCTAATAGATACCCCGATGTGGTTTTCTTTGACCTCTTCAATTTGTCCTTCCTTCCATTTTATCGTACATATTTGAGCTTCTGCTAAATATTCTTATAAGCCTCCTGTTTAGAGCTGAACTCTAAGTAGCTGCAGATTTTCACAAAAGATTTTAGCAGTGCTGAAAAATGTCCACTAATTAATTTACGTTGCCCCCCACTTTTCATTAGCAATGCATCTTAATATGATTGCATACAAAATAACCTTTTAAAATCCTGTTTGGCAGAACTGTTTTCCCTGGCTGCTGCTATTTCAGTGCCATTTTTCCCCCTTGCTGTTGCTTCTTCCTCCTGGATTACTCACAGGGCAACATGCAAGTATGGATGTTGCAATAATGCTAGTATATAGCCAGTCAAAGTTGGCTACCTGATAACATCTCCAAAGGCAAGTGAAGCAAGACTGAACAAATACATAAATAAAAATGAAGAGGCAAACTTTTTTTAAAAAAAAAGAAGTGCTAAACTGTTGAAACAGAGGTACATTTTCTTGAATGTTGAAAAAATGGTGAATGGTTTCACCTCAACTACACTAGTGTTCCCTGGTCTCTCGCCTCTTTATTCCTAATAAAGGCCCAGATTAAGCTGTTGTAGCGGATAACAAACTGCACACAATTAGTGACTTGGGTGGGATCTGCACATCAAAGGGCACATCCAATCCTGTGGGGTTTGGGTGAGCATCAAAATGAGGCACATCTGGATCAGCATAAGCTGCATAATATTTAAAGCTACTCACTCTGAGAAGGAACTGTTAACTGCTTCCTTGACCAGCACAACCAGATTTGCTTGATATTTTTGGTCAAGGATGCAGAGGTCATTTGGGCTTACATGTCCCAAAGGAAAGGTGCTATGCACATGCTTAGGGTGTATCTACACTACTGCTTTAAAACAGTTTATAACAGTAGTGAGACCTGTTGGGGCCCAGGACACACTCCATAGACAGTTTTCAAACCGTTTTCAAAGTGTCATATCCTGCTTGGTGTAGATCTGGCCTTAGACACACACCACTTGAAGCATCAGATGTGCTTCAAAATCAACACAGCAGCAGAAATATCTAGTAGAGGCAAAGCAAGGAGCTCCAACAATGAGACTGGACTATCAAAGGAAATGCATGCTCTGGCTCTAAATCGGAGTTAAGATGTGGAACGTCTTGCCTCTCAACTCCAGACACCCTTGAATGAAACGGATGATCTCTTCCCATTTCAATCTGGTTTCAGGCCGGTTTTTGAAATGGAAATTGCCATTATCGCCCTGTGGGATTACCTTTGCTGAGAGAGAGAAAGGGGGAGTGTGACCCTGTTGATTCTCTTGGATCCCTTGGCAGCTTTCGACCATGGTATCTTTGTGGATAGCTTATCTGGGCTCGGTGTTAGAGGTAATGTGTTGCAGTGGCTCCACTCCTACTTGGATGGCTGATTCCAGAAGGTGGTACTGGGGGATTATTGCTCTGAGCCTTGGCAGCTATTCTATGGGGTTTCACAGGACTCTATTCTATCCCCCAGGCTGTTCAGCATCTACATGAAACTGCTGGGGGATGTTATCTAGGCTGAAGTGTCATTAACATGCAGATTGCATCCATCTCTGTTTCTCCTTTTCAGCAAATTGAGTTGAGCAACGGCTGATCTGAATCATTGCCTGGGCATGGTAATTGACTGGATTAGGGTCAATAAATTGAGACTCAATCCCGACAAATTGGAGGTGGTGTTAGTTCAGGAGTGGGGAAGCTCAGGACTGGGGTCCCAATTTGGCCCTCCAGGCTTCCCCAGATGCCAACGATCCCTTCCCCTGGCCACACACTCCCCCCCCCCCCCCAGCCACTGACCATTTTGTGATTTCCCAGCTTTTGTGCAGTTTAATTACTGGTAGTAAGAACTTTAAGCTCACACCTGCTGGTGCCTTTTGTATTTTGCCCTTTTGCCTTGGCTTGAGTCCCTTTGTCTTCAGCCTTGGCTACCAGTGGGATGCACCCCCTAAGAGAATAGGTGAGTTAATGAGCTGGCAGGACTGGCCCAAGACATTTTCCTCCCTGAGACATGGGATGCCTTTGAAAGTGGTTTGGACATGTCAGAGGATCCAAAATAGGGCAATGTGATTGTTGACAGAGACTAGTTTTGCTATGATCTGATAAAGAAATTATTTCAGAAGCATTGGTCTTTGCTCAAGGCTTAATCAGACACTCAGTGCTCAGGAGAACAGACCTTCTCTAACAAGCTGGTTCAGGCTGCTCTGCTGAGGTGGAAGCAGGAGAGGTCTTTATAGACAAAGGCTAACTACATGTAACTTACAAGAAAGTTGCATCAGCCAAGTACTAAGTGAGCATGAGCAAACTTTATAAAATACTTTGTTCAACTATGCATGTATATCTCTAGGTAGGGTATGTGAGCTAGTGCCCTTTAACCAACTTTTCAAGTCACAAACACAGGCTTCTTTATCACAGGCCCTCTGACCAACTTTTCAAGTTACTAACGTAGGCTTCCATACCATGGCTACAGTTTGCCTGCTTTCTCATTTTCCACCTTTAAAGGTGTATTTAATCACCTTCATATTTAATACTGAGTATATTGGCAATTTGTTCTTCTTTTCATTCATTTGACTCTATTTCATTTAAAACCATCTGCCTAATTTCATTTCTTGTGAGTAGTTCTGAGGCTTTATCAGTGCATCTGGAAATACAGGCGCTAGCACACTTTATGCAAAGCATTGTTAATACATAACCAATAACAAGTATAATCAACCCCAAAATTACATATTTTAACAGTGTTCTCAACCATCCTGTAATATTCGGGAGCCAGCCCCACCAGTCCCATTCTGTGGCTTCTCCTACCTTATGGAAGCCTTTTTAAAAAAACTTTATTTACTCCTGTCACAGTCTTCTGGCTTAAGACTACATAAAAACAATAACTTTGATTCACAACTGCACAAACTCTACCTTGTTGGGATAATAATTGATCTAAGGCTCAGCAATTTTGTAAAACTACTGTAGACAAGGATTTAACTTCTTGTGTCAAGTCTAGGAGAGCATTCATGGTGTGATTAAATGCAATCTCTGGCTCTTTGGAAATGTTTAGAACAGCTTTTTCAAGCTCTGCAACTCCCAGTTGAGGGAAGATCCATCGAACAGTAGCATGAAATCCAGAGGGCCTTTCAACTAGGGGGCTCTTGAAAGGGAAGCATTATTTGAGATCGCTGCTTTCACTACTTGAGTGCAAAAGCCCCAGATTACAAATGTCTTCTGTCGATCTTCCGTCTTCGTACAGATTGCACAACTTGTCCCAATCATCACTCTGCAGAGGGTGCCTGTTATGATTTTTTTGGTCTTCTTCTGTTTAAGTTGAAGCTTTAATTCTCCAGTCAGTTGGCAGGCCCACTGCTCTCCAGGGCAAAAGGGACGGGCTTCTGGATACAACGGCCAGTTGCCTTGACACGGAGGCTCAGGGTTTGTCTGTTGTTGAGCTCCGGGCTCTCCCTGAGTAGAACCAGGTCCGGATTGTGGCTCCAGGAGGGCCTCTGGAGGAGGGTGAGCAAGCTTGCAGTGTGATGTGTGAACCCATGGACTGACTTCTGCAACTTTAACAACTGTGTGGGTGATGAGGAGCACCTGGTAGGGACTTCTCCAGCGAGGTTCAAGGCAATGCTTCCTTAGGTAGCGCTTCACATAGTCCCAGTCTCCAGGCTGAATGTCGTGAGCAGGCTCGTTGGTCCAGGGTGACTGGGTGTCACAGACTTGTGAATGCACAACTTGCAGAATGTTAGAGAGGCCTTTGCAGTAATCTACAAGGGAGTTGTGCAGGGTATGAGGCAGAACAGAGGGGTGTGTGCCTTCAGTAGGAGTTGGGAGCAAAGAGGCAGGATTTAGAAGGGGACAATGGGTGAGGGTAAGGTTGTCTTGGGCAGTAAGGACTTTTTTGTGGTGGGTGAGATGTGCTGAAGAAAAATGCTGTGTCTTGCCACGTTGCAGAACCAGATCTGCAGAACACTCTACAAGGAGAGTGGCAGCTGCAACAGAGCACAAGCAGGATGGGTATCCTGTTGCTACTGCATCTAAAAGGCTTCTGTAATATGTGATAGGATGAGAAAGGCCAGAAAAGGTTGGGTAAGGACTCCAGAAGTGCAGCCCTGGATTTCGTGGCAAATGAGGGTGAAAGGCTTATGATAGTCAGGCAGTCCTAAAGCGGGAGCAGAGCTGAGAGCTTGTTTGAGAGTAGAGAAAGCACTTTCAGTATCATCATCCCATGGGATGGGATCTGAAGTAGAGTCATGGGTCAGTTGGGTGAGAGGTCATCAAGGCATTGAGTGAGGAATGACCCACCTGGTAAGGAGATAGAGTTGAGGTCTTTTTTTCAGAAGCTGGCTGAAGTGATTTGGTGATTCAGATAGGCCTTGAGGTAGGTGTGTCCAGATAAAATGAAGGCCATCAAAGGTGAATGCTAGGAGGTATTGGGAGTCAGGGTGGATAGGGATGCTGAAAAAGGCATTGGAGAGGTCAATAACAGAGAACCATGTAGCTTTGGGGGGGAGTAGAGGAAAGGATTGTGGCGGGGTTGGGGACAACAGAAAAATAGTGCACCAGGATTTGGTTGAGCCTACAGAGATTGTGTTTGCCTGGAGGTGTTTTTTTTAAAAAAATTGCACTTTTTTTTCACAGGGAGAATGGGGGTGTTGCATGGGCAGGTGGTAGACCTGAGGACGCCCTGCTGCAGCACATTATTTAGCATTGGCTGAATGCCATCCACAGCCTCCCGTGAAAGAGGGCACTTGTGGATGGCAGGGAGAGAACAGCGTGGCTTCACCTTGAGCTGAACCAGGCTAGTGCTGGCCAACAGTCCTGTTTGAGTGCCAGACTGTGTCCATAATTCCTTAGGCACCTTGGACAGGGGTCCCTGTTGCATCAAGGGAGAGCTGTCACTAGTTTCCTGTAGTAGCACTGTGATCAAGGCCAGTTGGTGTTTTGCAGGTAAATGTTGAAACAAACCATCAGCAGAACAATTGATGGTAGCCTCTAATTTGCAGAGGAGGTCTCTCCCCAAAATGTTCAATGAGCTGCAGGGTAAAACTAGAAAGGAATGATCCATTGTGAGTGGACCTAGTGTTACAGATAAGGGTTTTGAAACAATATGTACAATGGGTGTTTCCCCAATTCCAATAGCAATTACAGATTGCTTAGATAAAGGCACATTTGATATATCGGAAGACAGCATAGAATATGTAGCCCCTGAGTCTACAAGAAATCTAGATTTTTCTCCATTCACAGTGAGAGGTAAAGTACAATAAGATTTTAGAGGTAGAAGAGGAGCAAGGATAGGAGATAAAGCTTCAGTGTTGTCCCCCTGAGAGAGACCCGGGCTGTCCAACTGTGAGCTCTGCAGTAATTGCAGATATCCTTGGATTTGTCTCTAAGGACCCCCCCTAGGAGAAGGTTTTCCTTTTAGCTTGGTCTGTTGGCCTGGCTGCTGAAACTGCTGAATTTGAAGAGCCATCAATTTAGGAGAGGTTTTCTTTTCTGACATCTGGATTTTATCATAAAAATGAACCGTAGCCTCGATTATATCAGTTGTGGTTTTATTCTGCCACCCAACTTGGTTCTGGGCAGAGTCTTTGATTTCTGAGCATAGTCCAAGAACAAAAGACTGCACAATGGTGGTGCGAAGATTGGCTTCAGGGTTTTCATTGCCAGAATGTTTTCTGATACATACCCAAAAGTGGGTGTAAAATATCCAGGGTGATCATGGTCTCGTTGTTTACAGGAATTTATCTGGTCCCAATCCGGTTTACTTGGGCAGAGGGTATTGATGGCAGTTAGGAGTTTTTGTTTTTATCTTCAAATTGGTCAGCAGAACCAAGATTCTAGGAGATCTTTGGTGTTTTCCCATCTGGCGGAGGTCTTAGGGACTTGGGGATAAAGAGAGGTGTATGGTGGGACTAGAGCTGAGGGGCTGGGCAATTTCAGGTCACCTAACTGCTTTTTGAGTTTTTCAGAATTTGCTTTATGAGAGGCCTCTACTGATTTGTAGTGGCATTTGGATGCCTCGTTGTCCCAAAGATACCAGGCATCCATTTTCTGAAGATGGAAATCTTCCAAATTATGGTGGAGGTGGGTCAGTACATCCATATTAAAAGACCAATTTACAGGAAATTGCTTGTCTGGTTGGTTACGGGTGTAAAAATTCCATTTCTGTACAAACTTTGTTGCACGGGGCCCATAGTTGGTGCACATAAAAGTCAAAGGGATGCCCTTTTCAAAAACTGCACATTTCAAGCCTGATCCACCCATCCTCGGGTAGACATCTGAGAGACTGTAAAGATCTCTTGTTCAGAATCCCTGATCAGACAGAAAGCATTGGGTGAAGTCCAAGGCTAGAATTATAGGGGTTCGGATTTCTGGCTGGGAGCAATTAAGAATAAGGACAGCACACAGAATGCGGACAGAGAGTGGGCACTTACTCACCTTGTCCTGTGTCCCTGGGGTGATGTCCATGCTTTGGAAATCCTACTTCTTCCACCAAAATTGATAAAGAAATTCTTTCAGAAGCGTTTCCTCAAGGCTTTAATTAGATACTGAGCATTCAGTAGAACAGACCTCTTCCAACAACCTGGTTCAGGCTGCTCCGCCTGGGCAGAAGTGGGTGAGGTTTTTATAGACAAAGGTTTATTACATGTAACTTACAAGTTGCATCAGCTGAGTACCAAGTGAGCATGAGCAAACTTTATACAATACTTTATTCAACTACACATTATTATTATTATTATTATTATTATTATTATTATTATTATTATTTCTTATCTGCCTCTCCCTCTGGATCGAGGCGGGGAACAACATCAATACCAACAATGTATACATAAACTGATTAAAAGCATATCATAGAATCATAGAATCATCGAATAGTAGAGTTGGAACAGGCCTATAAGTCCATCAAGTCCAGCCCCCTGCTCAATGCAGGAAACTATCTTAATGCATCCCTGACAGATGGTTGTCCAGCTGCCTCTTGAAGGCCTCTAATGTGGGAGAGCCCACCGCCTCCCTAGGTAATTGGTTCCATTGTCATTTTGCTCTAACACTCGGGACGTTTTTCCTGATGTCCAGCCGGAATCTGGCATCCTGTGGCTTGAGCCCATTATTCTGTGTCCTGCAGTCTGGGTTGATCCTGGCCCTCCTCTGTGTGGCAACCTTTCAAGTATTTGAAGAGTGCAATCATGTCTCCCCTCAATCTTCTTTTCTCCAGGCTAAACATGCCAGTTCTTTCAATCTCTCCTCATAGAGCTTTGTTTCCAGATCCCTAATCATCCTCGTTGCCCTCCTCTGAACATGCTCCAGCTTGTCTGCATCCTTCTTGGTGTGGTGCCCAGAACTGGACGCAATACTCAAGATGGGGCCTAACCAGTGCCTAATAGAGGGGAACCAGTACCTCGCGCGATTTGGAAGCTATACTTCTATTAATGCCACCCAAAATAGCATTTGCTTTTTTTTGCAGCCACATCACACTGTTGGCTCATATTCAGCTGGTGTTCTACAACACTTCTCGCTTGTACTATTGCTGAGTCAAGTATCCCCCATCTTGTAACTGTGCATTTGGTTTCTTTTTCCTAGGTGTAGAAGTTGGCATTTATCCCTATTAAATTTCATTCTGTTGTTTTCAGCCCAGCCCTCCAGTCTATCAAGATCACTTTGGAGTTTGTTTCTGTCTTCTAGGGTACTAGCTATCCCACCTAATTTTGTGTCATCTGCAAATTTGATAGGCATTCCCTGCACCTCCTCGTCCAAATCATTAATAAAAATGTTGAAGAGCACTGGGCCCAGGACTGAGCCCTGCAGTACCCCACTCGTTACTTCCCCCCAGTGTGAAAAGGTACCATTGATAAGCACTCTGAGTCTGAGTCTGTAGCCAATTGTGGATCCACCTAATAGTTGTTCCATCTAGCCCACTTTTTACTAGTTTGTGAATCAGAATGTCATGGGGCACTTTGTCAAAAGCTTTGCTGAAGTCAAGATATACTATATCCACAGCATTCCCACAGTCCACAATTATTAAAGTCTTAAAATTCTACTGGGTAGGCCTGCCAGAAGAGATCAGTCTTTATATCTCTCTTAAATTCTTGAATACTTGTAAGTTGGCGGATCTCTCCCTGCAGGTCGTTCCACAGTCTGGGAGCGGCAGAACAGAAGGCCCTCTGGGTAACAGTTGACAGCCTAGTCTTGGCCGGCTGTAATAAATTCTTCCCAGATGATCTGAGCATGCGGGAATGATTATATGGGAGAAGGCGATCCCGCAGGTAACCTGGACCCAAACCATGTAGGGCTTTAAAGGTAATAACCAACACTTTGTACTTCGCCCAGAAACTAATTGGCAGCCAGTGGAGTGATTTTAAAGCTGGTCTATCTCTAGGCAGGGTATGTGAGCTAGTGCCCTTTAACCAACATTTCCAGTCACATACACAGGCTTCCTTATCACAGGCCCTCTGACCAACTTTTCGAGTTACTAACACAGGCTTCCTTACCATGGCTACAGTTTGCCTTCTTCATCAGGTCATATTACACTAGTTCTTTGTGATCTGCAGGGGCTCCTAGTCCATTTCCATGCCCGGCTCAAAGTGTTGGTATTAACTTTGGGGCCATGTTTCTTGAACAACTATCTCCTTTCATATATATAGGTGCCTGGACCCTAAGATAATCTTTAGAGGTCTTCTCCCTACTGTATGAGGTGAGATGGGTGGCAACTAAGGAGAGAGATCTTTTACTGGTGACCCCCTGTTGTAAAATGACCTCCTCATAGACACTCGCCTGGCACCATGGAATCGATGGTCTTATAGTACCAGGTGAAGATCTTTTTATTTTCCCACACTTTTTAGTCCTTCAGTGTGTGTGTTTAATGTGTTATCATCTTTTTAGTTCTTTACCCTGCCTCTGGCTTTTACTCTGGTTTTTACTCTAATTTTATTGTGTTGTTTTAAAAATTTAAAGGGTTTTTAAAAAACAACAACACTGGGCTTTATATTGTAGCTTGTGGATGTAAGTTTTGTGAACCTCCCACAGAAGCATTGGTTATTGGGCCAGCCCTACCATTAAGCAAAGTGAGTTGGTTGCTTCAGGCAGCAGATGCTGGGTGATGAGGAGGGGGGGAATGGCCAATCCCCTCTGCTGGAGCTGTGTATTCCACACAGCCTGCTCTATACCCCCTAAGCTAGCCTGTTGCCTTCATAAACACCGGAAGATGCTTTCTCACCCCACAGCCTCTGTAGGTAAAATGGGGTGGCAGAAGGTCCCATCTTGTCTCAGGCCAGCCATTGGCAGTATAGAAATGTAATAAATAAATAAAATAAATAAATGAAATCTTCATGGGATGCAGGGGATAAAAGAACTATATTTCAGTCTGGACTATTTGAGGAGATCCTCACTATGGAGTGGATCAGGCAGAAGTCGGAGGCAGCTATATGGGGAATCATCCCATATTGGGAAGGAGAATCCAAGTGGTGCAGGGCAATTGATTCAGGAAACCCAACCAAAACTCACAGTTTTAAGACAAGTAGCCTCATCCTAAACCACAACCAGAGGGTTGCACATGCTTTGCCCACTTGAATTTCTTTTACACATGATTATCGTACACTTGGGGCTTGTTCACACACACATGAGGATGACTTGATCAAGTCACTGAGGGAAAACTGGAATGTATGGAATGCAGCATATAACACTTCAGATTGAGCACCCAATTCACCCCACATCATCTCAAATGCAGAGATATCAATAAGGCGAGTTATAAATTTTGCTGCAATGTGTCAAAGAGAGCACTGTGGTCAAATGTAGAGGGATGAACTCATAAATAAAACAGGCCTTAATGACTGGCAGCTGAATGGCTGAATTGACTCCACTGCAAAGCATTGTTTGAACGGACCTGAAAGCCTTTCGACGGTGTTAGATCTGCGATAGTTCGTTCACGTATACAAATCATCACTTGATTGTCAAGTCATCCAGTGATGAATATGCATGTGTGAACCGGACGAATTCCTCATTTATTACAGGAAAGAAATGACACTGAATCACACCCCATTCTCCCCACATTTCCCCCATTAGCCCTGCTGCAGTTAGGGAAGCCATTCTGGGAAGAGACGGTTTGGCTTCCTGGAAAAGAGGGCACGAGAGAGCTCCTGTTTGTTTTTTTGTTGAAAGATTTGTGCCGGGGCTGATGTCCTGACTAGCTCAGCAGCTGAAATGAATCCTCTTCAGTCTATTTACTTGATATTTACCAAAGTCTGCAATCAACAAGAAAACACATCTCAGCAGCTCGCCTGGCAAGAGAAAGAATTGAGGCAGCACCACAGATGTCATATTTATTTTGGTGGCAAAGCAGGTCAGGAAAATTGATAAAATTAATCATACAAACTAGCAAAGCACCAGGAGTGAAGACACAGAGACAGAGGGAGAAAACAAGGGTTTGCTGCACCTGCCTTTATTTCTTTTAATGGATTTTCTTGCAATGTAGCTGATAAAATCCAAGCAATAGACATTATTCTATAAGTAGAGGTGTGTGTGTGTGTGCCTGTGTTGGAGGGGTTTGAAAATGAAAAAGCAAGAGCCTTCCTCTGTCCATGGCCTTGCATTTAAATTAATAGATGATAGAGGCATCTCAGGGGCACCCAAGTGCCGAATTTGAGTCTCCCAGGCCCTGTCCTCATGGCGTTGAGTTCACCTTCCCCCCAAACCCTGCGTTTTTTCTTACTTGGGGTGGTGTTGGATAATCCCAATGCCAAGGAGTGAGTGCAGGGTTTCTGGCGGTCTTCGGGGTACTGGAACCGCCCCCTTGCCCATTCCAGGTGGAAGGCGACCAATTGCTGGTCGCCTCCCACCAGGAACACCCCCAGATCAGAAGAGTCGTACTGACCTCACTCCCACTGAAAGAGTCGGGGTAAGGCCCTGACTTTTTCAATGTGCAGCTTTGCGGGAAAGCCCTGCGGTGGCTGTGGATCTGCGTCTGCATCATATAACTGATGCAGCACAGGTTTGCAGCCACTGCAGGGCTTTCCCCGCATATAGACAGCCCCCTAGAGAAAAGGACAAAATCCATTTCCATTTTTAATTGCTGAATTGAGCCCAATCATTTCTGTAGGTTTCCTAAGAAATTAACTATTAGAACTACTATATTTAACCAATTAATCAGTTAGAATAAGCAATTAAAATCTTTTGATTTTTTATAATGTGCCCTAATTATTTTAATTGATTGATTGATTTCCATTCAACTTCTTAGCCAGTCAGTCCCCCATGATGAACTCTCCTTCACTTCGCACTCAAGAGAGCAGTGGGAAGGAAAGTGAGTTAGGAATTACTCCAGCAAGGGAGGGCATCCATGGCCAAAGAAGAGGCTGTGAAGATGTGTCAGTCTCCCCCAAAGAACCTTACACTTTACAAATGCAAATAAACTATTTTGTTTAGGGTTGCAGAATCGCTGCAAAATGTTTCTGCTCCATTGCTTTTAAAGTAATAATGACTTGCTAATGTTCTGATAACAAAAGAAGTATATATTTTCTTCAGTTGTTTCCTTCATATGCAAATACATGCAAATATAATCAATCAATCAATTGGTTAATTAAACTGATGTGATAAATTGACTAAGATAGATTTTTGTTTTATTAGGTGACAAACAATTTACATGTGTGTAGGGGTTGCCAGGTCAGTAGCATCCTTTTCCCTGAGATTTCAGAGCCAAAACCTGAAACCTGGGGGGGGGGGGGGGAGTTGCAAAGTCACAAGGGGGCCCTTCAGTATCCCTTACAAAATGGTGTGTGTGTATGTTTGTGAGACACATACATACACAATGTGGGTTTCCTGTATGCAAATAAACACACAAGAAGAATTACTTTTAACTGTTTATTTTTACAGTAATGCACAAACTGAATTTACAACCACAGAAATATTTATACAGTGCCTATAATTTATACCTGGAATTTTGAATGCATGCTCTGAGCCACTGTGGTAGCTATTTTATATATTTGAAAAATTGGACATAGTCCATTTCATTGTTGAATTTAACACAAAGCTCTGCTTTAACTAGGGGAGCTAGCATGCAGTTCTTGTTGTCTGTCCTTATGTTTCCCATGTGAGTAAACATCCTTTCTCCATATGTCTTACTTACTAACAACCTGTGCAAGAGATGTAGATTTGGAATAATTACACCCATTTCTGGTTCTGGAAAGGAGCCAGTTTTCTCACCTCTGGCAGGAACTTCTGAATTAGGTTGAGCTCATAAAAAAGATCTTCTACATTAACCTCAGTTTCCAGAATCTTGGCAACTTTATGGACATATTCAAGCGTTAGCTTCTCTGACTTGAGATAAAGAACAAAGACCTATAGTGGTGCATTTGCAAAGTCACATCTTTTCTCAAGATATGTTACCTGATTGTACATTTTGATTACATCTGCTTTGAAATTATGTATACATTGAGAATCACGTAACTGTTATAAACATGAGAATGATTTTGCTCCAAAACATTATTTGTCCCTGAAATTAATTAGTTTCACCCTCAAGTTGCACACCTGTGTGTACAACTGTGGACTAACTGTATGCATTTTCCCCAAAATAATAACAGAGTCACGGAATTTTTTCATGAAATGATATACAAACTAGAAGTAGCACTTTGGGAGTGAAATTTGGGAAGTGGAATTGGGTGCCAACTCATCTGCCTGATCACTAATACACTGCTATATGGTATCACTGGTCTGCTCTTTCCCCAGCTCCAGGAAACAGGATTTAATGGCAGGTCACAAGAGGAGTGCCCCTTTGACAGCAGGGAAGAGAAAGAGCCACTGAATATTGCCATGGTTGAAAAGCGTATGGAACGTCATGCCAAGCTACTCAAAGCATTCCTTGAGTTTCTCATTTTTCAAGGGTGCTCTGGGAGAACTCCACTTAAGCTTTATGTACAAGAGCCTCCACATGTCTAGCAGCATTGTGGAGCACATGGCAATAATAGCTGGGCCTTTTCAAAAGAACTCTGTGTGTTGTCAGTAACTAGAATACAGATGTCTTTGCCCCATATTTTGCCGCCGCATTGTCTGCTGTATAATAAGGAACTATGTTTTCAATAAATAACCCAGATCATTCAAAGTCATAAAAAGGCTGTCACTGCTGGCACCAGCAATCTCTGATGGTAACTCATAAAAGTCCAGCAGTTTCTTCTGAACTCCAAAGTCAACAGCAAAGTACTGCACAACCACAGGAAACCATTTATGGCTGCCTTTACTAGAGGCATCAGTGCCAATATTGAAATGTGGTGGTGGTGGTGGTGGTGGTGGTGGTTTTACTCTTAGTTGAATGGCCACCCAATGGCAGTTCCTGCACAAGATTTTCATTTCATTTGGCTCCAAGCACATTTTCAATTATGCTCTGTCTTGGTTCTCCCAGAGTGCATTTTCTTGGCAACACCAGAGTCCTCAAACATTGTTGATGCGAGTTGTATTCCATCGTCTGTACTTAAAGAACTGTGCTGAGAGAATGGTATCCATACACACTACCAACCTCTACAGCGGCAACCTGGAGAGGTTGCTACAATCCTGAAGTGCGCAGCTGGTGTGCCCCCCCTTTGAGAAGCTGTTGCTGTTCGGCACGGGTTCCTGGCTCAGCAAACACCCAACCAGCTGCCAGGGGTGTGTCCAGCAGTTTTGGAGGTGTGTGGGAGTGGACCCGGCTGCCATTTTGGCCACATGTTTCGCATGTGTATCGACGTGTTTTGGCACCGAGAGTGTGTATTTTAAAAAATACAAACATATCTGTGCACAGCATTGCATATTCGATGGACTTCCTATCCACCCCATGTTTTGCTGTGGATCTGCATTCATGCACATCCATTATGAGAAATACAAAAACAGCCCCGTAGCCATGTCATCTGCGTAGCCCCGCCCACTTCTTCCAATCCACATGCAGAAGTGCCGTTACCGGGCACACGTCCTCCCACAACGACACTCCTGAAATTGTGGGAAACTTCGCTCGCGTACACCCCGTGAGTGCTGATCACAGAAGCAGGAAAACTCGCGATCACCTCTCCTCCCTTGCGAAAGGGCTGTAGGTGTAGAAAGTTCAGCACTGCGAATTTTGTTCCATTTCCCTTTGCTGGTGTCAGCTCACTCTGTAGCAAGTCTAGTCAATATGTAGATTTCCACATATATATTTTAATGGCTGCGATTTGCACATTCGTTCCCCTGAGTTCTGCCATATGCACAAATTGTAATTTGTGCATTCTATTTTAGTTTAGTGGATCTTGAAATGCGCACAAATGTTGTTCCAGCCACTCTTGCACAACTGCGCATGATAGCAGGCCTGCCTGTCTGCTATAAAGCTCCACAGAGGCCTATTTCCCTCTTGTCAATATCCTTGACAGTTTCATCCTCTCTACTTGGTTTAACCTAGCAGAGCCATATTCTGTCCTTGTCAAACAACTTGCCAGTTCCCACTCCCTTCTTTTGCTCAGCTGGTGTTGCTGAAGTTACTGCAAATGGGAGCTGGGGAAAGGGGGGCAGAGACTACATCTATCTTAAAAGCACTTGCTTGAGACTTGGGCAAGTGTTCAATGGAAGCGGGTACTCCCAAGTGTCAGTTCAACACTTCAAACCCTGAGGTTGCTTAGTGGGCAGACTGGTCCCTTTTCCTTGAACTGTCAATGTCAAAGCGTGTGCAAATTACTGAATGTACACAGTTGCATAAGAGCACACACACACACACACACACACACACACATATATATATATATATATATATCACATATATTACGATAACACTGCCACACATTTCAGTATAAAATTTGTGCAAATTACAATGTGTGCAAATAGCAGAATCCAAGGAAAAAATGTGCAAAACTTTCCTGGAATTAAAAAAAACAAATCCAGTGCAGTGCTTACAGGACTGGAACGCTGCAGAAAATTGTCGGGATTAAATGAAATGGATTTCCCGGCATTGCACATCCCTAATTAAAAGTTCCACCACACCAGCAATTTATCGCACATTCGCCATGCCTGGTATGCGGTTTTGCAGCACAGTACTCGCATGATGTTGTCCTTGTCCTGCACTAATTTCGCTTCCTCCCCTCCATTTTTCATTTCATTTTGGAATGGGCAAAGTCTGGTTTTTTTCTTCTATGCGAAATAAATGCGCTCCTCCCTAACATGTATTGCTGTTCTTGCACTTTATCAGACCATCCCATTCTTTGTGTCTAAGGGCAGTCTCGGTCTCACCAACAAAAGAGGAGGGATGGCAGTTCTCCACTCAACTGTGAAGGGGGAGGGAGAGCGGTCCCATTTACTCCTGTGTAGGCATGACCAGGGGTACATTTTCACTTTAAAAGAAATGGTTTACAGTGCAACAATGCTTTGTTGAAATGAGGATAGGTTAACTTTCCCTAATCCCTTAATCCCTTAAATACACCATTGCACTATTGCATCATTACACTATTTCAGCCTACCAGAATTGCATTCCATTGCATTTGCACAGAAATAATAATTAAAAAATGGGAAACTAAGAATTAGGGTGGAAACGAACCCATATGCAAGGGGGTGACTTGCCCTCATCCCGTAATCCCTTAAATACACAAATGCAAACAGGTGGAATATCACACTGGTGGACTTTCAGGGAAATGTTTTAAGGGGGATTTTTTAAAAAAAATCCTAAAAAAAATCAAGGGATGAACCAATCTAATTCAAACTTGGCAGGGCTAAAGCCCTCCTTAAGACCTATCACTGTGCTATGTTTCATCTCTTTATCTATAAAAATTACACAGATATAAGCATTTTTGTACATTCTAATAAGAGCTCCAATGAGTGAGGGGTGAAGGCTGCCACATCCATTACAATGTCCATCAGTGACAAGAACCAATGAACTGGAGGGGGAAGGAGAAGGGGTGGTGCACATACCATAGCAGTGGGAGAGCAAAAAGACAGTTCACCGGTATAGTTACGATCCTGAAACGGAGGAGCACTTGCAGCACTTCTGAAATGGAGGTAAAAAACACGGAGGCAAACCTGGGGAAAAATAGGTGTGATGGAGCCCTAAACTTGTCAGGATCAATTCAGCTTGCCCCAAACTGGTGCCCTCTGGAATGTTTCGGATTGCAATTCCCAGCATTCCTGACCACTGGCCATGCTGGCTGGGGCAGATGGGAACATCCCGAGGGTAGCAAGTTGGGGAAGGTTGAGCCTGCCTTAGTGCAGTGGAATCCCCAGGCCCCCATCTTTTCTCTGCCTAAAACCATGGTGAGGGAAACAGGAGAAGAACCAATGACATTTTAAGGTGCAAGCATCATATCAGTCTTCAATAACCTTTTCATTTAACTTGGTTTTAATTTTATCACTGGGATCTCAGGGCAGCATACAGATAAAATCAGAACAATAAAAACATAAATACTTTACGTAGCTAAAATTGTATTAAATTGTTAACAAATTAAAACCGGTAGATTTTTTTTTAAAAAAGCAATAAAACAATTAAAACTGTGTAGAACTATGGAGAATTTAACCCTCAGATGCTTTGATAAAAAGCCATGTTTTAAGTTGGTGCCGAAATGAAATCAGTGTCGGCACCAGTCGGGCCTCCAAGGGGAGGATATTCCACAACTGGGGTGCCACAACAAAGAAAGCCCTGTCCCACATCCCACCATAATGTATGTCTTGTGTTGGTGGGATGCAGAGGAGGGCTCCTCCAACAGATCTCAAATCTCAGGCAGGCATACATAGGAAGAGGCGCTCCCTCAAGTACTGAGGTCCTGAGCCATTTAGGGCTTTAAATGCCATGCCAACACCTTGAATTCTGTCTGGAAGCTTATAGGCAGCCAATGCAATTCTTTAAAGACTGGTGTTATATGGTCTTTATAGGATGTTCCAGTGAGCAGTCTAGCTGTTGCACATTGCACCAGCTGCAACTTCCGAGTTGTCTTCAAGGGCAGCCCCACGTAGAGTGCATTGCAGTAGTCTAATTGGGAATTTACCAGAGCATGGACTACTGTGGCTAAGTTATTCTTGTCCAGGAAAGACCGTAGCTGGCAGATCAGCCAAAGCTGACTCCAAGTACCACAGGCCACAGAGTCCACCTGGGCCTCCAGTGACAAAGATGGATCTAGGAGTACTTCCAAGCTTCACACCTGCTCCTTCAGAGAGAGTGCAACCCTATCCAGAACAGGTCACTTACTCAATTCCTGGACTCGGGAACCACGAATCCACAGAACTTCTTTCTTATCAGGATTCAACTTCAGTTTACTAGCCCTCATCCAGCCCATTACAGCCTCCAGGCATTGGTCCAGCACCTTCACCGCTCCAGCTGACTCTGACAACAAGGAGAAATAGAGCTGAATATCATCAGCATACTGATGGCACCCGACCCCAACACCCCTAATGACCTCACCCAGAGGCTTCATATAGATGTTGAACAGCATGGGGGATAGAATAGAGCCCTGTGGCACCCCACAGCTTAATAGCCATGGGGTGACTATGAAGGAATAGCCACCCTATGGCTATTCCTTAATAGGAATCAGGAATCCCCCAACACCACTCTCTTAGAATCGGCCCTGCAAGTAGGAGTAGAACCACTGTAACAAAGTGCCTCCTACTCCCATCTCACAGAGCCAATTCAGTAAGATACCATGATCAATGGTATCAAAAGCTGCCGAGAGATCCAGGAAGACAAACAGGGTAGCACTCCCCCTATCTTTCACCCAGAGTAGATTGTCAGTCAGAGCAAACAAGGCTGTTTCAGTGCCAGACTGAAATGGGTCCAGATAATAAGTTTCCTCCAAGAATGCCTGAAGCTGCCCAGCCACCACACGCTCAAGCACCATGCCCAAAAAAGGGATATTAGCGATAGGGCGGTAGTTCTCACATACCTCTGGGTCCAGGGAGGTCCTCTTCAGGAGAGGGTGCACTACAGCTTCTTTCAAGGCAGTAGGCACCATCCCCTGACAGAGTGGGGCATTTACCACCCCCTGGACCCACCCAATCAATTCACCTCTGCTAGATTATATTAGCCAAGATGGGCAACGGTCAAGCTTATTAGTGGTGGGACTGATGATTCAAGCGTCTTGTCCACATCACCAGGCTGCAACAACTGGAACTGATCCCAGGAAAATGACCAGATGGGGCATTGGACACCTCCCCAGGCTCTGCGATAACTGTGGCGTCAAGTTCTGAGCTAATACAAGCAACTTTTTCCTCGAAGTGCCTAGCAAATTTATTACTGTAGATGACTGAAGGTTCCAATGCTGGTTTCTCTAAACCTAAGCCTGGTCCCAAGAGGCTCTTAACCATTCGGAATAATTCTGCTGGGCGACATTTAGAGGATGAGATAACAGAGGCAAAATAAGGTTTTTGTTGTTGTTTTGCCATCCTCACTGCCGCATAATAGGCATACCGAAGAGTTTTTGCTGATCTTCGATCATAGTCACTCTGAGACTTGCACCACCTGCACTCTAGCCATCATCCAGCCTGTTTCATTGCCCGCAGATCTTCTGTAAACCAAGGGGAGTTATGGTCTCCACAACACCGGAGTGGGCGCTCAGGAGCGATTGCATTGATGGCATTTCCCATCTCGCCAGTCCATAGTGAGACCAGGGCCTCAACCGAATCACCAGCCCTATCAGCCGGAAAATCCCCCAGTGCATTCAGGAATCCTTCCGATGCCATGAGTCTTTGAGGGCGGACCATTTTAATTGGTCCCCCACCCCTGCAGGGAGGTTCTGCCACCGGCAAACCAAATTTCACAAGGAAATGATCTGTCCATGACAACCAGATCATCCCCCTCAAAACCAGATCATCCCCCATCTGACCAACAGTAAAGACCAGGTCTGGGGGATGTCCTGCCACATGTGTCAGGCCAGCGATGTTCTGAGGCAGCCCATGTTTGTCATGGTAGCCATGAAGTCCTGAGCAGGCCCTGTCAGGACAGCCTCGGCGTGGATGTTGAAGTCCCCCAAAACTATAGTCCTAGGGTTCTCCAACACCACCTCCGAGACCATTTCAGCCAGCTCGGGCAGGGAGACTGCTGGGCAGTACACCAGCAACATATCTGTTCTGTCTCTTTGACCCAGCACAAGGTACAAACCCTCGAAACTGGTGCTAGGAAGGATGGGTGAGAAAGATAGACTCCTTACGGATGATGGCAACTCCTCCCCCGCCCCTCCAACCTAGGCTAGTGCTGCACCGAGTACCCAGATGGACAGAGGTGAGACAGATCCACTCTGCCCAGCTCATCCACCCAGATCCACCCCTTTCATCCACAATCAAGTCACGGATGGTGATTGTTTTATTGTGAACCGACCTGGCATTCAAGAGCAGCATCAGCAGATCAGAGGGTTGGCTGATAGGGTAACCTGGATCTGGAGATATGGGGGAAGGACCGAAAGTTGGGACAGGTTTCAAATCTCTCTCTCCCGCCTTTCCCTTATCTGACATGTCCAACCCCCAACACCATTCCTACCTCTGCCCAAGATTACACCAATAGGGTCACCCTGTTCCTCCCGCCTCCCCTGGGTACATAGACAAACAATAACAACAAACAAAAGCCAGTACAGGCAGGCAGGGAAGCCAGGCCAGTAAGGAAGTGAAGAGTCAGACCAAAACTAGAGCAGGCCTAGTATACCACCCTCCTCAAGCAAAGGTCCACACAACCACACGAGGCTGTCCTCCAGGCTATGGCTGGTCTCTCACCCTAGACAGTTGCCCCCACCCCCTGGGTCTCACCTGAGGGGTGGTTGGATCTCAGCCACACCAGCTATCCTACACTCTCACCCTAGGAGAGCTCATGCACACAAAACATTCATATGCACACAAAACATTCATATACATACACACTCACACACTTGCTCAACAAGGGAGCAGGACCCTTGCCCTTCAGAGGCATCCTCACCTGGTGGCAGATCAGCCAGCCAGCCTATATATCTCCTTCCAAAAGAGAAATAAAGATTTCAAGGGCTGTTTTATATGAGTTTTTTTATTGCAGAATGGTCATGCCTTGTTCACCCACATTTTACAGGGGGTCCAAATAACAACATCCCTGTGTAATCAGACTGCCACAGAAAATCTGACTTAAAAGATCCCTTCACACTTAGGGTAATAAGCCCAAGGAGTGGGGGCATCACTGCCAAATCAGCTGTACACACTGACCTAGCTAACCTTTCACCATGCCAAGTGTGTCGAATTTATCACTGTTACTCTAATTTCTAGTTTGGGGAAGTGGGTGTCAGCCATTAAGAGCGAATATATGCAGTAACATAAATGAAGGCCAAGCTGGCACACAGATTCAACTTAGTAACACAAAATGAAAGTGTATTATTTACAATATATTATTTCAGTGCTATAGATGATGTTATTAATTACATAGATTATTAATAACTAGCCTAAGCCTGCTTCAAAACTAAGATGGTGCTTTGCCAAACTCCAAACCCTATTATCTCCCTCAAAACTAATTGTCAAAAACAAAAAAAAACCTCTTCTTACATCACTCACTTCCCCCACTCATAGAACCGAAACAGCTAATCACACACAAGCCCCCTTGTGCCCACGGTTAACCCTTTATTACCTATATATAACATTGCTGAAAAACTGAATGCATTTGTATTAATATAGTAAAAGAGGTTAACCTAAGAAGCAGGTGATTTTGTCACACACCTTGCAAGGAGTTTATTAACACCTTTATTTTATTTTCAGCCTTGAGATGCTGATGGTGGTGGTGGTGGTGGTGGGTTAGCAGCCACATACATATACATATCCCCAGCGATCATGGTAAAGGTAGCTCTGCCCTTACAGGTAGCGGTGGCAGGAAAATTGCAATCTCGATAGCTGGGGGAGGAAGCAAAATGAATGCTAACCCCATGGAGGGGCAGTTAAGGCACTGGGGGGCTGCATGTACCCCTCCCCCAAATTACACTATTGACTTCCCTATGCCTCTCCAACAGCAGTGGCGACGAATCAGGAGTCATGCCCATGCTGACTGTATCTTGTGCTTCATTGATGAGTTTCTGTATTCACAGCCACCTGTGTACCTCTGATGGGCTTTGGCCCAGAAAAGCTGTCTTATGCTGAACTCACATCTATAGTTGACAGTGAAATATTTGTTTGTTTATATATGCCACAATAAATGTGTTTGTTCTTGAACTGCCACAGGATTCGTTGCTCTTTTTGATGTATCAGACGATCATGATTGCCCTTCTGGAATTTACACTTGTAGAATCACTGTGAGTTCTGATCAGCCATTTTGTCTTGAGAGTTAGCTCTCTCTCCTGATAGAGTGAGGCATTTTATTTGTGGCATTTATATAATGCTGAATATAGAAATTAGTAAAAGTAATATAGTTCTATACCACCAAATATAGTAAAATCTCTCAGCAGCATGACGGAGTTTTCATTGCCCTCCTTGTGCTAAAAACTGTTCACCAGGAGAGGGAACGGGCAGTTTCCACATAGTTATTTCTAGGGGTGTGCAGAGGGGGTCTTCTCCATCCCTAAATTTGGGGCACAGTTTCAATGAGGCAATTCTTCTCTCCGATTTTTGGAGGAGGCCTGTCTCCCCTCACCATCAGTTTACCTGTCAGAGAACCTTGCTATTTTCGGGTAACCGCTACATTCCCGTCATTGGGAATTAACAGAAATGCTCACAGCTCCCTCAGTTTTAAAGATAAACACATCAAAATTGGCACCGTGACAGCTTTTAAAGAGGGCTTTCGCAGCAGATCCCTGCAGCGGGAAAAGCGCTTAGGCTTGCAGGACGAGGAAGGAGGAGGCACCCTTCCCCCACTATTGTTCAGGCACATTGGAGTGAGTCGAGTCAAGGCAACAACAACAGCTTCCCTGTAAGAGGCCAGCCAGCCCATAGGAGTAATAGTTTAACTGAGAAATAAAACAGCCTGCCTTACTCAGGTGTAGAAGCTTACTCAGCCCTCCTCTCCCCCCACGGCCAGAACCACCACCTGCAGCCAGTGTTTCTCACGCCTCCTGTTGGAACGTTATCAAAGTGTGCTTTATGACTTGTGTACTGCTTGTGTGCACTGCACAACCCTAAAACACACAAACATACAAGTACAAGAAGAAGACACTTGTAACTTTGAAGCCAAGTGCAGCTGGGAAGGCTCAGCTTTGAGGAAGGAGAGCGACAGGACATCAAACCGTTAAGGGGAAATAATAATAATAATAATAATAATAATAATAATAATAATAATAATAATAATTGTGCAACCCAGTCCTGCAAGGCAGGACAGGCAGGCACATTGGAGGAAAAAGCTTTATCAGAACAGGCAGGAACACACACACACGCGCGCACGCTCTGGGGGAGGAACAAGTGAAATGAATAAAGAATATAAAGACAGCTAAATGAAAGCAGCCCCCCTCTCCTCTCTCTGCAAAGAAACAGAGTCATCTCGTAGATCTCTCCCCCCTCTCTCCTTCTCTCTCTCCTTCTCTGAATCTCACTTTGCAAACAAACACCCCCATCTCACTTTGCACTGTGTGTGCAACGATAAAATAATCTCTCTCTCTCTCTCTCTCTCTCTCTCTCTCTCTATCTTTCATGACCAAAATGAATGCTGCAAGTCCGAGAAGAGCAATGAGCGCATGGAATCAACAACCATGAGAAAATTCCCTTCCCCGAACACTGTGATTGGAGGTGAACAGAACACGGTCACGGACAGCGCTGTGGCAATTCCTAATTGGTTAGCCACAGATGTCAGTATCAGTTATCAAAACCCCATCTTCCTTATTGGGAGTTTTTCAATTTAGACACACAACACACACAAAACAGTCATGTTCCTTATTGGGACACCCCCCCCCCCCCCACAAAACGGTAGGATAATTTTGGAGACTTTAGGGGGTCCAGTTGGGTGTGTCTCTGCTCTGACATTATTTGATGGGTTTAGAAGTGGCCAATCCCCGCTCTGGAAGATCAAATGCACCACGGATGTTTGTGTTGATCAGACCTTTCCGGAGCGGAGCTCACACCTCTAGTTATCTCCCTTTTTACACTTTGAGGAGCATGTCCACAAAATCAGGAATCACAACCATGCTGACTGGATCTTGTGCTCAACTGACATTCATTGGTGCTCTTCATGACCTTTTGGCAACACTTGGTAATAAAATAACAACACAGCTGTTAACGTTTGAAAAAAAATCCTTGCTAGTTGTGCAGAAAGCCATTGGTGGGCCTCTCACTCAGGCCCACTGTTCGTAAAACAAAATTGCAAACAGCAATGGCTCCACATTTTTAAGGACACTGTATTACTGGTGCCGGCTTGTGCTTTGTGCAAGTTATCACATTAGATGTCAAATGAGGTGGCGACATCTGTTTTCTGGCTGTGCAAAAAGGCAAGGAAGTAAGTGTAGGTGAGGGGGTGAAAGAATGGCTAAAGGGACAAGACTATGAAAGAGCCGGAGCCATCAGCTTTTATGCTAACCCAGGCCATGGGTCTCTAGGAGCTTTGCCAGCTGCCTTGTGTCAGACTCACTTCTAGAGTTGCCACTGAAATGGTTGTTTGTTTGCTTAAGGTATTTATATCCTTCCTTTGAGCTTTGAGCTCCCAGGACAGTTTACAATAAAAAGAACAATAAAAACTGCAGCAAAATAGAACACACACTCACATACATACACTTCCACTCAGACACGCTCAGCAACGTTTGGCCCAAAATATATGTGACACAGAAGAGCTACGATTGCAATGTGTGATTTGGATCAAGGGGGTAGGAGGCTTAACATTTTTTCTCCATGTCATTGCCTCTTCTCTCTGGAGCTGTTATTTGCTGCAGAAGATAAAACATGCTGGCGCTGGCCACTGGCAGGAGAGTCCAGACTGTACAAGATTCCGATGAAAGTTTAAAATTATACAGCCCCTGTGTGGAGGCACCATCTTGCAGAAGCATTTCCCTCATCCTCTGCTTGTTTACCATATTTTTGCATTAGACCTACGACTTAGGGCTTGTTCTCCTTCAGTATGTGGTGGTGGCAAGGGGGGCAGGTGCCCCCCAAACAAGGAGCTTGCCACCCCAGTTGCCACCCCAGTTGCTGGACACCTGTAATTATTTGAAGGAAAGGAACTTTCTCAATATATATATATATATATATATATATATATATATGAGTATATATATATGTGTGTGTATATATATATATATATATATACATACACACACACACACACACACACACATATATATATATATATATATATAGTACTTCAACAGTTCTGCTGCAGCCCTCGACTGGGCCAACAAAGGCTATGCATTTCGCGGCACTGACAGGTTGCATTCAGATGACACTTTAGGCGATGGAGGGGGGAATAGGCAACTCACAGTACATTATGCTGCCGGTACTCCCCAGATGACATGTTGCCCCACCCCCCGTTGAGTGGCTGAAACTCCCGTCATCCTTCTGGCTGGCCGTTGCTCCTCCCATCAGTCATTGCAAGTTCTGCCGGCTGTAGAGGAGCAGCTGAGGTGCTTTTGGCCACTCCTGCTGGGCTCCTGAAATAGCACACTCAACATGTGAAATTAAGCAACGGTGCCTGCCACATGACACAGTAAGCAACTGGTCTCTGGATAAACAATGGAGCAGCCCATTGTTTTTCTTCATTGCTTAATTCAAGAAAATAGCGCACTGTCAGTTGTCCACTT
Source organism: Anniella stebbinsi (assembly GCA_029215795.1). Taxonomy (NCBI): domain Eukaryota; kingdom Metazoa; phylum Chordata; class Lepidosauria; order Squamata; family Anniellidae; genus Anniella; species Anniella stebbinsi. The sequence goes on along the minus strand of JARDYH010000004.1, from coordinate 125,112,137 downwards.
CCCACCAATCGACATGATAAGCAATGCAATGGACGATTGTCTAATTAATCAACTGTTGCTTATCGTGTCGTCCAAACACAGCGACATTCTCTTCAAGATGCCAATAGACCCGTGGCCATCCACTGAGGGGAAAGGGGAAGCATCTGACATGCAGAAGTAACTGAGGAGATGTGGACAGCTGCATTGCTGGGGGGGGGGGGAGGTGCTAGAGTCCCGCCTGTTGTTGTTTTTCTCAACCAGTCAGGCTAGGAATTGCTTGCTGCTCTGTCATGCAGTTGTAGCCCCTCCTTCAATTACCTGGCTGAAAGAGTGGGATAAATCCTGTAACCCCTGCCCCCAAGCCAAACCATACTTTCTTCCTCTCTTTGACTTTCGCATCTGCACATATCTTTCCCAGAGTCCCTCCATTCCAGAACTCTCTTGCAGTGGCCCCGAGGAGCCAGCCAGCAAGCCCAGCCTTAGCATCGGGCAGCAGCAACCTTACCTTTTAACTTATTTTGTGTGTTTGTGTGTGTGTGTGTGTGTGTGTGAGAGAGAGAGAGAGAGAGAGAGAGAGAGAGAGGAGGAGAGTGTTTTTATTCCCCCCCCCCCATTTTATTATTTATTTGTGTTCTTTTTCTTTTTTAACCACAGGGAACTGAGGCAACACAGGACAGGGGAATAACTCATGCCTTTCCTTCATGATAGAGGTAAAAGGTGAGGGAGCCCTTTCTTCCTTTTTCATCTTTTTTATTTTAAAATTTAGTAGGGGTGGTGGTGGTGGTGGTGAGAGGCGGCCAGTTAATTCATGCATGCAGCAAGCACAACCTTCCCCTTGGTTCTCTGGTGGGCCTTTGGAGTACTAAGGTGGGGTGTGAGAGAAAGGGGGTGCCTGCTTGCATGGGGGGGGGAAGCATTTCTCCCTTTGTGGCCTTTGCGTTATCCCCATGAGAAGGAGTGAGTACAGGGGTTTGCATGCGAGGAGGAGCGCCCATGTACGGGGCACTGGCGCCTCCTCGCATCCCTATTGCTGGTGTTTTTTCCCCCATTTCTTTGGAGGAGGTGCTGTGCCCATGCATCCCTGGGTTTTTTAAAAACCTTTTTTTGGGCTTCTCCTTATGCAGGAGAAGCACGGAGGCAGGCCAGTGACCATTCGGTTCGCTGGCCTGCCCCTTCCCCCGTCTGGGCAGATGACAACCGATCAGGGTTTTCCATCTGCCCAGACACGCCTCCGAAGCAGCTCTGGAGCAAGGCAACAGATGGCAGATGCCATTGTTGCCTCACAGCAAGCTGAAAAAGTCAGGGTAAATCCTCAACTTTTTTAAACCGGAGCTTCAGGGGAAATACCCTGGGAAGGCTCTGCAATGGCTGCTCATCATATAAATGACCTGCCGCTACTGTGGATCCATCCCCGGGGCTTTCCCCTCATCAAGACAGGTCCTGAGAGTCTACCTTTCTGGTTCTGCCTGCACTGGTACAAAAGTAACTGTTTTCTAATGTAAATGTTCTGTCTGTCTAATCTGTATGTCAAGGAAATGCTTGTGTAGTGACTCTACCTTGTTTGAAAGCCTTTTTCCTTACTTTAATTTGAATTTACTAAGACATGCTATATTCAAAAAAATACCTAAATTAATCAATATATGACGTATTTCAGAACATATGGTTAGGATAGCAGTTTTCTTTCAGAGATCTTATCATGTGGAGCACAGCCTGCCCACCTAGAAATATACTTTACCCCTTCTTTACACCCCTAAGTTTTTTTTCTTGTGCTGCTGCTACCCTCAGTTGAAAAACCTGTGTCTTGGCAAATACTAGGGGTGTGCACTCGGATCGTGGATCGGGTCCGATCCAGTGCACATCCCTACTAAACATTATGGTTTAGCGTGTTGTGTGAACCATTCCTAGCCATGGTGGTTATATAACCATGGTTTAAACATGCTCACTAACCATTTGCTGCAAAAAAGTTAGCAGCCTAACCATGGCATAGCGTGACATCTGAACAGGCCCTATGTAGACTGAAATGCACCTGTCCAACCTGTGTCTCAGGCAACACATGCATTGTTGTAAGCAACCAGATGTAGATCAGGGCCACAATGTTTAACATAAAACTATAAACTGCCCAGAAAGCCTTGGTTATTGGGTGGTATATAAATGCAGTGAATAAAATAAAATGAAAACAAAGCTGTCTTTAACTGTTACTGATGGCTGCTCTGACAGTATTATTGCTTAGGCTTTTTACTGCTAGAAATTTATAATTAATCTATTTAACTGTTTTGATGTTTTATGATTTATTTAAGATCCTTAGAAAAGCAAGATAGAAATGTATTAAAAGATAGGAATAAATACATTTTACTTTGCTGCCAGGTTTTCCTTTCTGATTTTATTTTCTCTTGGCACCTAATGCTCAATCCCTCAAAATAATGTAACCCAAATTTGCCTTAGATCTGAACGCTTCAGTGACCTGGTTCACACGTAATGCTTACCTGTAGTATGGGTTGTTGAATTTTGGGTTGGTGGTTGTGCAAACCCACCCACACTAACAAAACATGATTTGTTAACCACAAACAACCTGGAAAGAAAACCCATGGTTTGTTGTTGGGTTGTGAACTCTTGGTTGTTTAGACCATTTGTTGTTGTTATGTGTGAACCCAGAACTGTAGGTTGTTCATGAGGTGTTTTGCCAGGCTATAGAGATGGCAGGCAAGAGCAGTAAAAACAACGACACCCAGTTGCAAAGGCATTTGGGATACAGGGGAGGGAGTGTGGGAAAGAGAAGGAAACAAATAACTCAGGGATTGGGAAAACAATTCATGATTTGTTCTGTAATCTGCCGGGCAAAACCTGGGTAGGGCAACAAACCATGGATTAACCATGGGTTTGTGCTATGTGTGAACCAGACCAGGATCTGGACAGGATTTTGAAAACATGAAACGTGGCACAAATTTTAAGGCGGAACACAAAATTCATTTGGCTCTGGATTTTATATTTTAAAGCATTTTACAACTTCAGAAATCGTGTGGAATCCAAGCCGGCTGAAAAGTGGCAGGAGCACATAAAGAAGGAAGAGAACTTCAGGGAAAGCTGCACATCAGCACTCACCCAGCATCTATAGCATCACTCCTTCCCCCAGTGTTTTGCTTAGCTGCTGGTTCATGAAGCCCATTGTACTTGGCGCCACAAGGAAGGGGAGGGTGGCACTAGATGGGCTAGCAAAAGGATTCACTTCTAAGATGAAGAATAGGAGGGAGGAAGCATTTTAAGGAAGACACTTCTCTATAGGTATTAACCAGCATGAATCCCGGTAGCATATTACCAAATCAGAAGGCTGGTATGAATCCAAAGGTGATCTGGTGCAACCTTCTACTGGCAGAATCATTAGTATATGAATCCTAACAACAGCAGCAACTACAACAACAATGACTTGTTGCCGCAGGTTAATATGCATATTGCCAAGGGCACACAGGATTGCAAGACGTGAGCAGGAACCAGTACGGAGGGGGCCAAATGGTGCCTGCAATGCAAATAGCTCTGGATGACTTGAGCAGGTGTTTTTGGAAGATCTTGCTCATTTTCTCACAGGAGTTTAGCTTACCTCTATGGCAAAGTTTGGAGATCTCTGCTCAGGTGAAGCGTGCTTTGGAGTTTCTTGAGAAGTCAAAAGAATTTTGAGAAGTTAAACAAAGGTCCCCTCTACAAGGATTCGCTTTTGCGCCCGGTTAGGCGATTATGCGCATAATCGCTGAAGCGCATTTACACCTAATACCTCTGCACGAGAGGCGGCGAGAGGCGGCGAGAGGTGGTGAAGCGCATTAATGGATGACCAAAATGCGCTTTACAAGTAGTTAATGCGCATAAGCGCTTGTTCACATAGTCAAAATGCGCTTTAACAGCCGGAGCAAAATAAAACTCGCGATTCAACGCGCATTCGATAATGCGCATAATCGGAGAGATAACGCGCCTCTGCGCCCGATTTGCGCTCCGTTCTTGTAGAGGTAATTTTTTTTAAGCACCTTGAAAGAGCTTTAAACCTCTCTTGTAGAGGCAGCCAAAGTTCAAAGAATACCAAGGTCTGCTTCATGAAACTCTGGCGGAATTCTGAAATTATTCAATTCTGCCAAAACTTTGAGATGGATTGTGGAAGCCAAAATTGTTTGTTCCAAGGTCCCCAAGGCAGTGCAGGAGAAGCAAAGACACCTCCCCATCCTGTCACTGGAAGCCTTCCTGTGTTTCCAGAGTGCAGGGAAACAATGGGTTCCAGGTCTGCTCCTGCCTTCATTAGAAAGTGTGGTTCTTGTCCAGAATCTGGTGTGGCAGGAACAAGACTGGCAACAATGGGGCAGCAGTGAGTGGGGGCATCCCCATGTCCTCAGAAAGCCCCCCCTCTCTCTCCAAATCTACTTCCCCCCCTTTCTGATTGGTAAGACATCAGGGGAGAGTTGAAAGCAAGGAGGTCCTCTAAAGGCACCTCTGATTTATGTGAAATGCCAACACAAAGACACACATGCATCCCGGCTATGCCCTCTGGCACCCTCACGGCTAAAATAATGCAAATCTGCCTTATTAGGGAGCATCTCAGCAGGTGATTCAAACATTAAACTAGGATGGCTGTGGAAGCCACAAGAGTGAGCACATTTTACAAAAGGAAGCCCTTTATAAGTTCTTGCTGACAAGCACGATTAAATATTCATTCCATAGACTGTGGAGACATCGTTAGATGCACACATTCAGCCCCCCCCCCTCTCTTCCTGTGCAACAGGATTTGGCATTTGTTTTACCCAGCAGGGGTGAGACAAAAGAGTCTTGCAGGATCTCCCATGTCCTCTTGTTAACAGGTCCAAAGACCCTGGGATGGAAAGGAAGAATCGCAGCCTCGGTGGTTGGTCGGACGCTAAGAAAAAAGAGAGCTTTTAGCTATGTGGGCACAGCCACCATCAGGGTTCTATCAGGCATCTGCGAAGAGGCTGTGGAGCCTGGCACAAGCCCTGGGAAGCTGGCATGACACCAGGCCTTGATGGCTTGTTTCTGCGGTGCTTCCGGACAGAGAGCTTCTAGCGTTACCAGTCAGAAGGTCTTGGCCAGCTGTCCCATCTTTTTCCCTTTCACACATTTCCCACAGTAAGAAAAAGGATGGAAGAAGCAGCGGAAGAACATGGGGAGGAACGAGTGGAAGACAACAGTGTCAAGACACTCCCTGCCAACCTCTCCCCACCCTGTAAAATTACATGAATGGGGGAGGGCGAGGGCGCAATAACAGCCTCGTCTTGGACAGACGCATACTTGTCTCAAGTAGAGTTGCCAGATCTCAGGGATCGGATGAAATGTCACTGTTTAGCTAGGGTTATGCAGAATTTCCCCCTCCCCCTTGCCTTTGCAGGGCCATTTGCGTCTTGTGAGGGGTCAGGGGGCATTTGACAACTTTGTGGGGGGGGGGAGCAGGCAAACTTTCCGGACATTGTACTTACTTTTCCACAAGGTGGCTGAGGTTTTCCTTCTTTTTAAGTGAAAAAGGCCTTGCTGCTGCTCCAGGCAATGGCTTGGCTCTTCAAAGCAATGCTGCTGGGCTAGAGCGCTCGTGGGACCGATTCTATGTGATGATGGAAAGATGGATGACCCCATGCTTTGCACAGCCAAGCACCGATCTGAAGCTGGAACAGCTATTTTAAGTGAAAAAAGAAAAGAAAAAAACTGCAGCTGCCTCCTCGAAAAGTAAATCCCGCAAAAACAACAGCAACAACCCCTCATGGTGTGAAATCCACCTCCTCAAAGATGAATCAGTCCTCAGGAGGAGCCTTTGCCCACCTGCCAACCTCTGAAATGCATCATAAAAACATCTAGTTCTAGCTTTCTTTTCTTTAATTGAAACTACCAGATGCCCAAAATAGCTGCACTGAAAAGTATATAAAAAGACCCGAGACGTTTTGGTCCTAGCTGTCATGCAATGACTCCAGGTCTACAGATCTGCAGCACAGATCGAGCCCCAGCTCCTAGGAAGGAGATCTGGAATAATTACAATGGAGTGAGGGTGTTTACATCTTCCTAATGACAGTGCCACACAGGTAGCATTGCCAGGTTTGCAGGTCTGGCCCTGCCTCTTTGGCCACATCTTGATGAGGGGTAAGCCCCAGGGTGGATCTGTGGAATGCAGAAATGACCCAGATGGTTGACACGATGGCTCCTGAGCACCCTCTTCTGTGTAGAGCTCATACGGCTCTGTGGTATACCCCTGAGCTGAGAGTGATGAAACAGCACAGGAGATGGCTTGAGTGCAGTTAGAGATGAATTCCAAGTGGATGCAATCAAACACCTATGGTAAGCTGTATTCAGGGGCAGTGAGGGCAGCAAAAAAACAATGTTTTGCTGTGACTATTAAAGCATCAACCTGCCATCCAGCGGAGCTTTTCAGAGTTGTCCGGGGGCTTTACATGCTGGCCCCAAGGACATGGTAAAACCATCTGAGGCCCACTGTAATATATTTGCTAGACACTTCCAGAATAAAATATTTGGCATCTGCCAGGACTTAGACTCCAGTGTTATAGCAGGTGAATCAAGTGAGGTATCCAGAGCACAGGCTTGTCCTGTTTTCTTGGATGAGTTTCAGTTGGCACAGCTCAATGACGTGGAGAAGGTACTTGGACAGGTTCGTGCAACCACCTCTGTATTGGATCCTTGCCTCTCTTGGCTTATAAAAACTAGCAGGGATAGAACAGCCGGCTGGGCCAGGGAAGTGATTAAAGCCTCTCTGCGAGAGGGAGTAGTCCCAGGCGTCCTGAAAGAGGCAGCACTGAGACCACTCCTGAAGAAAGCTTCCCTGGACCCAGAAAATCTTAATACTATAAGCTGGTGGCAAATATTCTATTCCTGGACAAGGCCCTTGAGTGAGTGGTTGCAGGCCAGCTGCAGGCACTCTTGGATGAGACCAATTATCTGGATCCATTTCAGTCCAACTTCAGGCCTGGCTTTGGAACAGAAACAGCCTTGGTTGCCCTGTATGATGACCTATGTCAGGAGAAAGACAGGGAGAGCGTGACTCTGTTGATTCTGTTTGATCTCTCAGCGTCTTTTGATACCATTGACCATGGTATCGTTCTGGGATGACTGGCTGAGTTAGGAGTGGGAGGCACTGCATTGCAGTGGTTCTGCTCCTACTTGGCGGGTCAGCTCCAGAAGGTGGTGCTTGGGGAACATTGCTCGGCCCTGTGGACTCTCCAGTATGAGGTTCTGCAGGGGTCAGTCTTGTCCCCCATGCTGTTCAACATCTACATAAAACTGTTGAGTGCAGTCATCCGGAGTTTTGGAGTGCGTTGTCATCAGTATGCTGATGACACACAGCTCTATTTCTCCTTTTCATTTTCATCAGGTGAGGCTGTGGATGTGCTGAACCAGTGCCTGGCTGCGACAATGGACTGGATGAGGGCTAATACACTGAAACTTAATCCAGACAAGACTGAGACACTGTTAGTGGGTGGTTCTGCAGACCGGATGGAGTGTCTTCAACCTGTTCTGGATGGGGTTGCAGTCCCCCTGAAGGAGCAGGTTTGTAGCTTGGGGGTACTCCTAGAAACATCTCTGTCACTTGAGGCTCAGGTGGCCTCAGTGGCATGGAGTGCCTTCTACCAACTTCGGTTGGTGGTCCAGCTATGCCCCTATCTTAGGGTGTCCAGATGGCCCGGGGTTTTCCGGTCCTAACCTGGAAACCTAGGCCGATCCGGGGCAAATGGGGGGCAGCGGGGGAAAACCGGGGTGGCGGGGGGGTCACGTGGCGCTGGCGGGAGGTGGGCAGCACGAGGCACTTACCTGCTGGGGCGTCCGCTTCCCTCGGTGCTTGGAATCTACTGAGAAACAGGCTTCGCGGCCTGTCCCTCAGTAGCGTGCCGGGTGATGACGTGGTGGCGGGGGGGGTCCGGGATTTTGATTGTCATAATCTGGTCACCCTACCCTATCTGGACAGGGATAACCTGGCTTCAGTTGTCTATGCTCTGGTAACCTCCAAATTATATTACTGCAATGTACTCTATATGGGGCTGCCTTTGAAGATGGTTTGGAAGCTGCAGCTTGTGCAAAATGCAGCGGCCAGATTGGTAACAGGGACCAGAAGGTTCGGACATATAAGACCGATTCTGGCCCGCTTGCATTGGCTGCTTGTATGTTTCTGAGCCTGATTCAAGGTGCTGGTTTTAACCTATAAAACCTTACACGGCTTGGGACCACAATACCTGATGGAACGCCTCTCCCAACACGAACCTACCTATACACTACGGTCAAAATCAAAGGTCCTCCTCCGAGTGCCTACTCCGAGGGAATCTCAGAGGACGGCAACAAGGGAGAGGGCCTTCTCTATGGTGGTCCCCGAATTCTGGAATGATTTACCCATGAGGCCCGCCTGGCGCCAACACCGTTATCTTTTCGGCACCAGGTCAAAACTTTTTTCTCCCAGGCATTTTAGCAGCTTAAGTTGAGGTTTAACTGACTTTGTGGCCAGGCCTAAAAAGTTTTAAATGTTTTAAGTATCAGCTGTTTTATTTTTATGGTTTTAAATTTTGTATATTGACTTTTAAATGTTCAATCTTTTAAGAGATTGAACATTTGGCTATGGGGCGGTATATAAATGTAATAAATAAATAAATAAATAAATAATAATAAATTTCCCCAAAGCTCTGCTTTAAAAAAGTCGGGCATTTACCCTGATTTTTTTTCACTTGGAGCGAGACAATGACGGCATCTGCCATCTGTCGCCTTGTTCTAGAGCTGCAGTGGAGGCATGCCCCAGCCGATGGCAACCCCCGATTGGCTGGACAGGGAGGAGGGGGTGAGCCAGCTGGGGTGCCTCCTCACCTCCCCACATCTTCCAGAGAGCCTCATTCTCCCGGGGAGAGCTGCAGCCTTCCACGGAGAGCAAGGTAAAGGTGGCATGGGACATGGGAGGGAGGAGCCACTCTTCCACGCCAATGGATGGCTGCCGCTGGGCTTTGGAACATCCCTCCCCAGTCACCTGCCACTGTTACCTTACTCTCCACAGACGGCTGCAGCTCTCCTCCCCGTGCTCACTCCGTCGCGTGGGGACAACACAAAGGAGCACCAACATGGGGGGGTTTGACGGCTCGCAGTGCAAATGTGCCATCATCAAGATGGCCCCTTAGAAGATGGAGGGAAGGTAGCCATGGAAGAGAGAGCAGAGCAACAGTGTTGCATTGTCCTTCCCTGCTGCCTCCTCTCTTTCCTCTCAGATGTTTGGACATGAATACTAAGATCATCATCAGACGAGCATTTTATAGCATGCTCGATACTGGCCACTTACGGATGTCCACAGGTCCTTTTGATGATGCCGTCTGCCTCCTGTGCGTCTCCCTCTCCTTCTGCTCTATTTTCCACGACAAGGTAAGACCTGGAAAATCCATTTTTTTAAAATTGAAGCAAAACTTGCCATTTCCTGCTGTGTACAGGAAAAGCAGCGTGATAAAAACACCCACTAAATGGGCCACATGGTCATTGCTGCTTCCTTTTTTGTCCCCATGTGAAGAAAGAGGAAGCTGCTCATCCTTATTGTGGAACAGAAAAGCAATGGTAGGGAAATACGATTTCCCCTCATCAGATGATGCTCGGAGGCACCATGCTTTGCACAGTCTGCCATTTCAAATGCTGGTGAGGCTCATTTTGAACCATTGAAAACATATTGTGAGAAAATTCAATTATGTTTTTCAAGTAAGTGCTTAGCCAAAAGAACAAGCTGCTTCTTGGATTGTAAATCTGTGTGAGACTATCTAAAAAACAGCAGGTGGATGCAGTCTTCAGCTTAGTAATCCAGGCCAATGCGGTAGCAACACCATCATGAATACAAAGGCCCCAAAGGGGCTGTGGAGCCATGCTTGTAGCTCCCACCCCATCATCACATTGCTCATGTGGACTGCTCACATGTACAGCTCCACTTTCTGCAGTGAGGAGCCTTGTCGACTCATGGAGGCTTCTCACGCAATGCAGAGGTTTCTAAACCATATGGGGACCCTTCGTGGGTAGAGAAGACCGATCATTAGGGCTAAAGTGTGTAGAGGGATGTGGCCACAAATTCTGGCCCCGCCCCCAATGTCCCCATCTATGTTGGGCCTCACCCGCTCATTTCCCAATGTGGCAAGGTCTGAAGAGGAGTTCTACTCATGTGCACTTGGACGTGAGTAGAACTTTCCATGCACCTAGGGGCCCTGCTGTATCACTCAGGAACTGAGGGGGTGGGGCCAGGCACACACAAGGATATGGGGGTGTAGCCAGCATCTGCAACCCTCCCTCTCTCCACACTTTTAGCCCTCATCATGAGTTCAGGCAACTGCCGGAGTAGGGATAAAATACAGAAGATGATCTTACACATGCGGTCCTGAAAGGCTTAGCAGGACACCGTGTTATTCTGGGCTTCTCTGTGGCTGGATCTTAAAGCTAACACAGAAGGTATAACCCTCTCCTAGCAATGATGTCAGCTGTTGTGTTTCTACATGAGCCTGTATTTTAACACACAAACACACTTGCAATGATGGCATCGTTTTTTAAAAAACAAAAGCAAACTGTCCATAAATGTCACTGGAAATCCAGGTCCCCTTTTATTAAACCTGGAAAATGTGCATAAATGTAAATAACAAATGACTGATATGGGGAGAGCAACCAAAACGGCTGCTAGCATCACATGTTCACGCTCTCTCTTTCCTCCTCGTGTAATTTGCATTAATAAAGAGGCTGTTCCTTGTCGGAATGCGTTTCATCCGGTTTAAAATCCCAGGGCACTCCACCAGGAAGTGCTTTGGGAGAATCCGACTGTCAGAGCCGACAAGACAAATGAATCCCAGTGTCAGGAGCGTGTGGTTCAACGATGACAGATTGAGAAGAACTGTCCCCCTCTCGACAGGCGGGCTTCATTTTCAAATTAATAAATCTGAATAAAATATTTTTCCTTTCATTACAAGCCGGGCCTGGCTGACAGCTCCCATGACAGGGGGGAGTAGCAGTGTTGATGAGAAGAGTTTGCATCAATTCCACCTGGGCTTCAGTTGCTTTATTTTTACCTGCAATTGCATCCCTGTTTGCGTCTCTTCCCCCGCCCTCTCACGGTCTCTCCCCAGCCTGTTCCCTTTCTCTGTCACTCACCCCCTCCTCTGCTCCCCCTCACCCATCTGCACTTGCTGTTCTTCAGTCCCCTCTCTCGTCAGTTGCCTGAAATAAAAAGTCTTGAATCAAACTCCAGAGCAATATTTATTTCTTGAACACACATGCCTCAAACACAGCTTGAAGCATCCCTAGAGGCTAGTCTCAATAACACAAGCATTGCACGTGTACACACGCAAAAATATGTTCCAGGCGCACGCAACTCTTTTGAGCTGCACCGTGATTCTCTTGCAGTATACATGCATGCACGTTTGCTCTCGGTGTATTTCACATATGAAGTTCCCTTCAAATTGTAGACAAAAGCTCACTTCTGCTGCAGACACACACATCAAATCTCAGCCTAGCACGAAAGGGAAGAGGGGTGTGTAACATTCACCCCTGCAATTAGCAGGCAGTATGAAGCCTCTGGGTTGACCAAGCCTGTTAGAAGTACTGGGATCCTTAGTTGGTGAACAGAGCAGTACCTTCTGAAAGCAGCCGTACTTTAGGACTCGACATCCAACAGCACTCCTGAGGGATCTTGAGCTAGAGAACACAACCTCTATATCTAGATTTGGGTATGGTCACCTATGGCTTTGTCCTGACTCACCTGTATTCCCACATACACTACAGCCCTGTCCTCTTCTACTTATGGGGTGTCATTTTAAATATTTCTTCTTCATGTGGAAATGTGCTATCGTGGGATTGGATAAGATCACACTGGTTATGGTTTGGCTTCTAGGAAAAGGTTATAATATCAAAAGAATACAGAATGTTACGGGCCAAACTATTTTATGTTGAATGTGTGATCAAAGTGAATGAATCTGTTTTTTAAAAATAGCACCTATAAGGGGGAGGGGGATCAGGTTTGGTGTGACAGGTTCACAAGGCATTAAAATCTCTTGCATATTGACTGAGATTCCAGCATTATAGCAGGTGAATCACGTGAGATACCCAGAGCGCACTCTTGTCCAGTCTTTATTTATTTATTACATTTATATCCTGCCTTTTTTCTTCCAAGCGTACATAATCCTCTGCTGCCTCCGCCTCCTCTCCAGTTTATCCTCATAACAACAACCCTGTGAGGTAGGTTGGGCTGAGAGTCTGTGACTGGTTCAAAGTCACCCGGTGAGCTTTCATTGCTGAGTGAGGACTAGAACCTGGATCCCAGTCCAACACTCTAGCCACTGCACCACACTGGCTCTCTTCTTGGATGAGTTTCAGTTGGTACAGCTTGAAGAAATTGACAAGGTGCTTGGACAGGTTCATGTGGCCATTTCTGCATTGGATCCTTGCCCCTTGTGGCTGATTCAATCTGCTGGGTGGGGAACAGCTGCTGTGCCAGAGAGGGGATTAATGCCTTCTCGTGACAGGGAGTAATTGTGGCCTGCCTGAAAGGGCCAGCAATAAGACCACTCCTGAAGAAATCCCCCCACCCCGGATCCATAGGATGTTAACTACTTTAAGGCCAGTGGCAAATGTTCTTTACCTGGGCAAGCCCCTTGAGCAGGTGGTTGCTGACCAGCTTCAGATGCTCTTAAACTAATTATCTGGATCCAGGGGGTACTTCTAGATGGTTCCTTTCTATTGTGTTGGCTTCGCAGGGATGGCTGTTGGATTAGGGGCAAAGCCCCAAAGCTCTGAACTAAAAAAGTTGGGCATTTAGCCTGACTTTTTTTAGTTTGGAGCGAAATGACGACGGCACTTGCTGCCTGTCGCTTTTTCTCCGCCGCTTCTGGGAGGCCTGCCCAGTCTATGGTGACCACTGATTGCTCACCATGGGCTGGGCAGGGAAGGGGGTGGTCTAGCGAGCCATAAGCTCGCTGGACCACCTCCACCCCTCCACAGACCTCCCCACCCCATGTCAAAACAATAAATAATAAATAAAAACGTAAAATAAATCCTTACCACTGCCGACCCCACCCCCACTTCCCCACCCCATGTTAAGAAATTAAATAAATAAACTTACCTTAAGACTGCTAGTTGGCGGGCGCAGCAGCGGCAGCTGGAAAGCCTGCCATGGCGCTCCTTACATGTAGAGGGGTGTCTTGGAGCGCAAATGCACGTTACGCTGCCAGCCGCCGCTGGTGCGATGCATAACAGACACCATGAATTGGCGGTCAGGGCCAGAATCAGTCCCCCATGGTCCTTCAGCATAGTGCTGTCAAAGGAGCCCCCATATACACTCCCCAGTTTTCCCCAGCAGCCAGCCAGCCCCCCTACCTACCTACCTACCTTCCTTTTTATTCTTACCTGGTGGTGGTGACTCCTCCTCTTCTTCCTAGCCCAGCCGACCCTACTAGCAAAAGGAAGCGCCATGGGCAGTGGGCGGCTGGAAAAGCCTGCATGGCCTATGCCACACCATTGGGAAACAAAACCTTCTTTAGCTTACATTTTCAGTAAACTGCGATCTGAACAAATCAGACACTGCCTTTGTGCGGGACGGCCAATGAAGGCGGAGAAGTGGGGAACAGGCAGTCTTTTCTCTGCTCCAGGATCCATGGTACCTTGAAAGCACTGATGGTATTTCCTCTCACAGATGTTGCAGTTAAAATCTTCGAATTTCTAGTCTAAATGTATTACCAACATTAATGTATTGCCATTAATTCTTGTATTCAGCCTTCTCCAACCTAAACATTGTAGCTTTATTTTTGCAAATTTAGGTTTCACCTCCATTCCCCTATAAAGGGGGGGGGGGAGCCAGAGGCACCTGCCCTAGCTGCTCTCCTGCCCCTGCCTCAAGGCAAAGAAAAGCATTCAGTGAGCTCAATTTTATTCGAGATACTAAATGTGATGAGTTCAGCTGCAGTGTTAATGATATAGAGGGACATGTGGATTTTGCTGTAAAGAATGTGGAATAGACAGATGAGAAAATGAGAAAGCAGGAGAGTAAATTTAAGCTGCTCGAAGCTTTAACAACTGGTTAATAAATCCAACAAAGCTTTAATCTTTAAAACTCAGTCTCTGGGAAACTGAGGGTTTGGCTTTGAGGCCCCAAACAGAAATGATAAGTGTCATCAGGCCCCTGATTTCCCCAATCACTCAGCTAAGATACACACACACACACACACACACACAAAAGCCCTCAGCATTAATAACAGTGACATTTGATGCAGGACTAACACTCTTCCTTGAGGAACATCTATACGATGCTGCTTTCATTGCTGATCCCCCCAAAACCTGCAGCATCACAGTTGTGAAGCGACAATCACTGTGATACATGGGCAGGATTGAATGTGTAATATCCTGCCCTGAAACTTTGCAGGATCGTTTCACAGCCATAGTGAGTAGTAAATAGCAACTAATGATGGGGCCCTGAAAGTATTTGTTTTCTTCTGCTCAACTTCATAGCAGTGAAAGGAGAGGCCTCAGTACGCCTATGAAGGTGCCCGCCCTCTCTCAGCTGTGCTCCATAGTAATTGTGAAGCTTCGAATCAACAGGCTTCCCCCCTCGCTCACATGCTCATAAAGTGAAATCGAGGAGTTACTTCTGAGTAGACATGGCTGCTCTTACTTCTCCTTTCCTCTCTCTGCCTGTCTGAGAAAAGGGGGGCAGGAAAGGAAGAGGAGAGAGAGATGTTTACAAAGCACAGGTTCTTCCTACTGCTATGTACTACTACTACTACTACTACTACTAATAGCAGATGCTGCCCTGGTCCTGGCCCTGAATGACTGAGAACAGAATTAGCATTAGCATAAGCAGCACTAATTAGGCTGACCAGACCCCCCCGGGGTTTCCCGGTCCTAAATGGGAAAAATGGGCCCGACCGGGCCCCAGGGGGCAACCTCCGGGAAACAGCTCATTCTCCTCCAGCGAGGAGGGGGGGCGGCCTGCGCGGGGCGGGCGGCGTCGCGAGGCACTTACCTGCTGGGGCGTCTGCTTCCCTCCAGTGCTTGGAATCTACTGAGAAACAGGCTTCGCGGCCTGTCCCTCAGCAGCGCGCCGGGTGATGACGTCATCACCCGGCGCGGTATTGAGAGACAGGCCAGGAAGCCTGTTTCTCAGTAGATTCCAAGCACTGGAGGGAAGCAGATGCCCCAGCCGGTAAGGAGCGCGGGGCGGGCGGGGCGGGGCAGGCGTGCGGGCAGCGCGGGGCGGGGGGGGGGCTGCGCAGGGGGGTTGTTTTGGGTGGGTGGGGTGGTGGTGGGGGGTCCGGATTTTGATCCTCAAAATCTGGTCACCCTAGCACTAATAATACTAATACTAGAAGAAGCCAATGACTTTCCTTTCCTCCCCTAGCTGTGGCTGCACCCCAGAGAAGGAAGACAGAAAGAGGGAGGGAGAGAGAGAGGGGGGGGGGTGTTTATAAAACACCAATCCTTCATACATCACAAAGTTCAGTCCACCCATCCCTACTTCAGAGTAAGAGCCTAAGTACACTGCACGTGAAACGACTCAAATCTGCGGTTACAACGGGGTTAATTAAGTCGTTTTTTTACATCTAAGGGCACACTGTGCGGTACTTGCGTTTCATTCCTACTGCTTCTCCCGTCTTGAAAATGTTCGGTGTGGTCTCACGCGCTGTTTCTTTCGTGTCTTCTTGGTCTGTTTCTTCCTGCAAGGCTTCTAGACCCTCCCACTTCCAGCTCAGCAGTCTCACCTTTGCCTAGCTGTCAATTACCTTCAAAATCAAAGGAAAGGAAAACAGAAACCGAAAGTAACCTCCATGACAGTCAATGGACATTCAAAGCGTTTGCCAGGAAGTCAACTAAGCACCGCCCACACGCCAATGCGTGAAAAGGGCTCCTACCACTGACTCCAAAACGGTAAGTAAGGACACATTCTTACTGAAAAACCGATTTCAACCAAAAAACGACCTGTTTCATTGTTGAAATGCAACCCGTATTACCCGTTTTAGTCAGTGCGTCATGTGGCCAAATGAGTCCTCAGAACACATATTTATCGTTCTAAAGCAAGAGTGTAGATAGGCTTTGAGTATGATTACCCAGCACTCAATGAATATTTAAAGGAAGAGGCAGTGATTGAGCCCACCGTCCCAACAGAACAGTTTTTAACGAAAAAGGGCCACAAAGGAATTCTCCAGACCCCTCTGCTCCTGGACTCCCAAAGTACCAATTGAAGGCAATGACTTACTTCTGGGTAAACATGGTTAGACCGTTGCTTTCCCCACACCCTAGCCTCACATGACTTTTTCTTCTGTCAATCAGTGCCCAAAGTACACCCACCATCCTAAGCTTCATTCACCCCACCAATGACACACGCACAGGGAACCATGGCGACTGCAGAGCAAAGTTAAAAAACATGGTAATACGGCACTGTGAAAATGTGCAGCTTCGGGACAAATACTACGATGCGGCTGCAAATTGGTGGCTGTGTCATCTAAACAAAGGTGCACAACTTTGCGGCCATTATGGAGTAAATACTCCATGTAGACATGCCTGGAGAGGCAATTCTAAGAGTTGGAGGCCT
Organism: Anniella stebbinsi; assembly: GCA_029215795.1. NCBI lineage: Eukaryota > Metazoa > Chordata > Lepidosauria > Squamata > Anniellidae > Anniella > Anniella stebbinsi. Next base: position 125,095,606 of record JARDYH010000004.1, on the reverse strand, counting down.
TCATGCCGTAAGCTGTCGCACAGCCTGCTGCCGCTTTTGCACAAGATAATCAAGGAGCTAAGAAGTTGCTGCCATTCTCCCCTCAGTCCATCTGCAGACACCCCCCCCCCCAATTTCTTGCCATTTGTCTTTAGAAATGCCTTGTTCAGTCTGAATTGAGCTGTAAAGAACAAAGGTGAAGCTCTAAGCCACGAGATTCATGGCTTGGATTTTTATATCCACATAAAATATGAATCTCAGTTGTATACAAAGCTCAGCCCATCATGCCAAAAGGATCCAAGTCAAGCAGACCCATAAAATGAAGTCCTCTTGGACTACTTTAAAGAGACCTGAGTGATATAAATTCTATATGGCCCAAATGCAGGGGGGGGGGGGGAGAACCCAGGCTTTCACTCAGGCACCTGTATGTATTTGGGTAGCATGGAGGGAAACTCAATTGAATGGCAGTCAATAGTAGGAGGAGGTGGTCTTGTGGAACTCCAGGTTTACACCGGTCTTGTGGACATAGTGCCATTCATCTCAAGCCATTATCAGTTCCATGCACACTTCCCTATCCTCATTTAGGATTCTTTTTATCTAGATGGGTGAGGGAGGGGGATAGTTCTATTAAGCATTATGGTGGTTCTTAAAGAAGTTGGTGTGGAAAATCATGCTCTCTCGCTCTCGTTCTCTTTGGAAAGAGACTTTGTTGAAAAACTGGAATCTGGATATCTGAGCAATATGGCAATTCTATCGCCATCACTGACATCCCTCCTCAGAGACCCTTCTGTCCCAAATGGAGGGGAAAGACTTCTTCACCCTGTTTCAGATGCTAAGGGCTTATTGAGAGAAAAAAGGGACATGTTTTTATAAAACAGACTTCACAATGTTGGCAACAGGCAGCAATTGAGGGAAACCAAAGGGAGGCGAGAAACCAAGAGGAGGTCAAGAAAAGGGGGAGAGAAACAGGTTCTCAGAATGCTGAGATACTTTATTAATTCACATCCAACACGTTTCGGCCTATGTGGCATTTTTAAAATATAACTGTATAGCGGTTAATCAGGAATATTGCCTTAAAAGGCCTATGCACATATGTAAGATTCTTAATTTTTTATTTTTTATTTTAAAAATACATTATAAAGGCTCTTGGGCCTATCCATATTAAACATCAAAATTTTCTATAAATCATATAAAACATTTTTTATATAAAAACACTTTTATAAAAAGTTTAATACATAGATTCTTACTTGGTAAGAGGAGTCTGCAGAAAACTCTTAACAGAATGCTAGTCTCTTATGGTATTCACTGGCGACTGAGGAAATGTAATCATTCCTTTAAAATGTATTATTTTTTTTAAAAAAAATAGAAACTTACATGTGGGCATAGGCCTTTTAAAGCAATATTCCTGATTAACCCCTATACAGTTATATTAATGCTATGTGTTATCCCCACAAACATAATGTAATGTATTCTTGTTACAGCCCCCTGAAGAAAGCCTTTTAAAAAGAACTACATAGGCTGACATACATTGAGCATGAATTAATAAAGAAACTCAGCATTCCGAGAACCTGTTTTCTCTCCCCCTTTTTTTAACAGGCAGCAGTTGACCAGCATGTACATACACTGGGAAGGCGAAGGCTGGTCTGCTCCCCATGATTCCTTATCCCTTCCTTATAAAGTTTGCAGAGGCTGGCAGTGATTGCTCAGTGATGACAAGAAACGTACTCTCCACATGCTCAAAAGCACTTGCTTCTTTATTGTTTCTCTGTGCATTGCATAGCTAGGCTTTAGCATTAAAATAGTGTCTGAGACTGAGCACTGTTGAGTCCTGCCTGAAATTAATACCTGAAATGGCGGTAAGCCGGATTTTAAGAGTGTTTGTGATTGACTTTACATGCTTTGTAAAAATGTGGGAGATGGCTGCTACTGAGTAGTATCTGCAGCAATTGTTTACTGCAATTGTTTTTTAACTGTTTAAATATTTTTAAATTTTGCATGTAAATTTTTTTCAAACTGATGCTGTTCTTAGAGAGGCCTGCCTATTGCCTACCTGGCACCAGGCAAAGACTTTTTACCTTTGGTCAAAAAAAGGAGAGAAGGAGCATTCTGAGAACCTGCTTCTCTCCTTTTTTTTTGCCCAGAGTTGGATGCTCTCCTCCTTTTGGTTTTTAATTTTGGTGCCAGGAAAAAGCTAGAACCCGTCTTCTTAACGTCTAGTTTTTGTGTGTGCAGGGATTGTTTTGTATGGAACGGTAGTCAATCATGTGAGTCCACACCTGCAATTTGAAGTGGTATAATCCATAGAAAGGTTTGCTAATTCAATGAAAACTAGTTTTTTGTCCCTGCTGGGAAGCAAACCTGATCCTCCCAGGTGGAGGTGCATGGAGAGTGGCATAAGAAACACTTGGATAACTGGGCAGTATCTTCCTTCCCACTGACCAAAGGGTAAGGCAAGGCTGTCGATATCGTGGAAAAGTTAATGGGATCACCTCTTTCCCATTCAGCTGCAGTGAAGGCAGGATTTATAGCAACCTTAAAACCCCAACCTCTCTCTGTTTTATGCTGATCATTAACCAAGATTATCTCACACCAGAGATTTGTTATATCAAAGTGCATTGACATCACTAACTGCTATTAAGTGTATTATACTTAAACTCCATAAAAGGGGAGTAAAATGCCCTTGTCAGCAACATGAGGGAAAGACACATTATCAAGCTCTCTCCAGCGAAAAAGAGCAGCTGCCTGCAGCTTTTTGCCTAAGACAGAGATCTCATGATGTCCTCAGAGACTCTGAAAACCTCTGCACACCAACTAGACTAGGAGAAAATATTTGCAAGAGTGCCTTTCCGAGATTGCTTCAGTCAGGTATGTAGCTGCACATGTGGTTGTAATATAATAATAATAATAATAATAATAATAATAATAATAACAATTTATTTCTTACCCGCCTCTCTGTCTGGACGTTAGGGTTGCTAACGTCGGAACCTGCCCTTCTAGCTCTGCTGTGGTTTGATGTGCAGACATTAGCAAGTGAAAACGTTTCTCTCGATGCCATTAACAGTTTCACCTGCTCATTCCTGGAGATCAAGCTGTTGCTAAAAGCAGAAGAGCAGATCAGGTCAGGGTGTGTGGGGAGGTTCTCTCCTACAAAGGTTGCCGGGCACTATCAGCAAGGCAATTTTGAAAGGAAAAGGACTTCCAATGCATTCTAGACCTCCACTCCACCCCACTCCTGCTCTCCACAAGCCAATTATGGAAGCCCACATTGGCCTCTCTCTTGCCCCTCTATGTCTCAGACATAGATGATTGTGGGGCTGGTGTGTATAAGGCCATCTGTATAGCAGGAGTCATGTATTTGTGGAAGAGGGAGAGTGAGAGCATCCAATGTTTTCTCTGGTTTAGGGCTATAAGCGGCAAACATTCAGAGCAGAGTTGTAATAAATTCCTTCTGCAACATGTTCAGGAAAGCTTTCCTATGATGAAACTTGTGTCTGGGATTCCCCCATGTGAAATTACATTTGAAAATGTTGCAAGCAGCATCTGCAAAAGCTCCAGGATTCAGGATAAAGCATTTCACCCACAGCCTCTAGTCTCCTTTTGCCTGTCATCTCTCCTGTTGTTGCCTTAGTACTCCAAGTTCAAATTGCTAAATACTGCAAAAGCTTCAGTACTTATGTCAAACAGAAAAACATCCACAGTAGCTTACTAAACCATGAGGCCCATGTTCAGAGCTCTAAAGTCCCTCACATAGATCAAGATCTCATGGAAAAAGTGACTGTGTTCGCACAACACGTTAACCCAGTGGTTGAGTGTTGGCTGTTTTTGAACCGTGGGTTGTTTGCTGAACCATGGGTTAACATATTGTTTGAACTCAGGACATTTTCCACAGGGTGGTTGCTAACCATACAGTGCAGTTTATTTTAGGGATGTGTATCATATCGTTCTGATGTCCGATAATGATCCGATAAGGTCGTTATCGGACATCCGATTAACGATAACGATAAACATTCCGGGAGGCCCTATCTGATCTGATCTGAAATCCATATGTCCGATAACTATTGGACATATCGGATTATCGGACTGCCAGTTTAGGGCCGGCCCTCCCTCCCTCCCCTCCTTGCGCTCCTTACCTGGGTCTTGTCCGCTGCCCTCCGCTGCTCCGAACTACTGAGAACTAGGCTTTGCGGCCTAGTTCTCTGTAGAGCAACGTCACGCTGGGTGATGTCACCCGGAGCGTCATTGCTCTACTGAGAACTAGGCCGCAAAGCCTAGTTCTCAGTAGTCCGGAGCAGCTGAGGGCAGCGGACAAGGACAAGGTAAGGAGGACCCCTCCTCCCCTTCCCACTCCTTACCTGGGCCTTCCCCGCTGCCACCCCGTACTACTGCTAAACAGGCTTTCTGGCCTGTTCGTCAGTACAGAGCTGCGCTGAGTGATGACATCACTCGGCGCTTCTTTGTACTGACAAACAGGCTGGAATGCCTGTTTAGCAGTAGTACGGGGCAGCAGAGGAGGAGGAGGAAGTGACAGCGGCGGGTAAGGAGCGTGAGTGGGGGGAGTGAGTGAGTGAGTGCCGGCCCAGTGTTTTTCCCCATAGACTTGCATTGGGGGAAAGCTTTCTTTCCCCCAATGCAAACCTATGGGGAAAACACTGTTATTGTATCAGAACTTCCGATAATCCGATCAAATCCAGGTACCCCCTGATATGATCTGATCCGAATTTTTTTTATATTAGAATTTCCGATAACGATACGATATAATAATTTTGGCCGTGCACATCCCTAGTTTGTTTTTCTCAAACAAGCGACCTGGAGAACCCTGGTTTGTTCTTGAGTTGTTCAGGGTGGTTAACAAGCCACACTGCATGGTTAACAAGCCACCCTATGGAAATTGTAGAATGTTCTCTTCAGGGAGGTTTGCCTGGTTTACCTTGATGCCATTTCAGCACCAGGCAGAGGCCTTTTGATTTTGTCCAGGCTGTTAAAACATCTGTATATGGCTTTTATGCTACTTGGTGCTTGTTTTAAATTCTGCTGACTGATTTTACACTGCTTTTTAACAGCGTGGCATTTATAACATTTTTGTTTTCATGTGTTTTATTGTCCCATCGGCTCAAGTAGTACAGCAGGGAGACCCCAGGTCACCCTCTCAGTGAGAAGAGGCCAGGAACAGCCACAGCACTTCCGCTTAGCATCTGTCCATGAAGGGGCCATGAGTCATTAGTAGAGCACAAACATTCCATCTATAGGGTCCCAGGTTTAACCCTTGCCATCTCTGTTTAAAAGGGCCCTAACAAGGCTGGGGGAGAGGAGCTCCACTGCCAGTCAGAGTTGACTCTAGTGGCATAGATGGACCAATGGTCTGATTTAGAACAAGGCATCTTCATATGGAAACTGAGTGTATTAAGCTCCTAATTTATTTTTCTCTTAGAATTTCACTTGTCTGGTTGCAACATCTGGATGTCCTTGATACAGAATTTCAAGGGAGTTTTAAAGAGAAACAGTGAGCACAGCAGCTCATGGTGACAGTAAAACACTACTGAAACTGATGAGCAAACTGAATGGCTACATGATTCTGTGAGTGTTTGAGGCTTGATTCCTGGAATCAGATTCCAGGCAGGCAGGCAGAGAAGAGAAGAGCTGGGTCCAGACAGAGTCCAGATATTCACTCCAGGGTTACAGTCTAGGCTGGAACAACTGACATGCAACCTGGATTACAAAGCAGATCAATATGCATGTAACTGCTTAGGAGAAAGCATCCTGCTTTGTACAGCATGTGTGTCTGTATGTCCTCATCTGGCATGGAATCCAAACAACCTTTATCCCCAACCACCACCTGCTCTGAGTCTGTTCCTTTGCTCTGCTTCCTCTCTGCACCCCCCACTCACCTTCCAGTATTTTTCTGGCTATTTCTAAGCAGTGCCATATTTGTTGACTTGCTCTTTTGGTAGTGTTGCCTGTTAATAAGGAAATCTGTCTCTTAGCAGCATCCTGCCCAAGGCTATGCTTAGTTAAAGTGCAAAATGTCAAATCCTAGCAAACACCCTGGTGAGGGAGAATCAGCCACTGGATGACTGGTAATTCAAAGAAGAGGCAGAGTGATGCAGAGTTGGAAAAGGGTGTGCATTTTGTGAACATTTTTGCCCCCCCCCACAACTCCCCCTCCCCATTTGCTAATGTTTATTCCAGACTAGCCACATACAATTGGTTAGGTGGTGTAGGATGAGGCTGCACACTCAGATGTGTCTCCAAATCATCTTCCCACTGAAAGCAGTATAGTGCAGATGGACTCAGCATCAATGGGATGAGCCACACCTAGTTATGCAAAACGATGTATAATTAGAGCCCAGTTAAACTGGTCTTGCTCTTTAGTGCTGTGTTAGCAGGTAATGACACCACCAGTTTCCCCCTGCATGACGGGAGTGGGGGTGACATGAGGGCTTAAATTTCCTTAGTGATACTCTCCCATCCTATCTCACATCCAAATCTGATTTGCTACATGACAAGGAAAACCATCATATTTACTATGTGATCCCTGATTGGCAAGAATTGTGCAGTGAAGACGACCTTTCAAGGTGCCACAGCAGCAGCACACTGGGGAAACAGGTGCGAAAATGTATGAAAGAATGGAAGGCAGGGCCTCTCCCCCTCCCCCCCCCCCCCAGTTAACGTTAATGTTGCAAATTTAACTTCATGAACATTTGGAGTCCCATTAAGGCAGCAGTCAATCCGTTACTTCTTGCAGACAACTACCAGAAGCAAGATAATTCTTTTCTCCCAATTCTAGAATACAAAAGCAGAGAGAAGATCTACAAGGCACTTTATAGTGCAATGTTTTGTATTTTATTTATTTACTACATTTTTAGGCCACCCAATAAGTTGTCTAGGTGGCTAAAAGCATTTCTTCTTAGGCAGTTGTCTTAGCTGAGGGGTGTGCAACCTGTCCCAGGACCAGCATCACATGCAGCCCTTGGGGCCAAAAAGGCTGTGCACCCACTGCTGTAGATGTTGGGGTGGAACCAGAGTTTAGTGGTAGACCACATGACTGGTATGCAGACCGTCCCAGGTTCTGCCCCTTGCATCTTCAGGAAGGGCAAGGAAAGACTCCCACCTGAAGTCCTGGAGGGCAGCCAACACACAGTGTCACCAATACTGGGCTAGCTGGGTCAGTGTACTGGGCTAGCTGGATCACTATATAAGGCAGTTTGCTGTGTTCTTCCTAGACAGCCTGCCCTCATCTCTTAGATTCCTCTGGCCTTTTAAGGGCTGTAATTAGTCTTGGCATAGCTCACCTGGGAAAACAAGCTAGATGTGTGAACCAAGAGAAAGTTATGGGGTTTCCCATGCAGCAAGGCACATTGCCTTCCAAACCAGCTGTCCCAGAGGAGTGAAAAAGGTCTTATTTAATTTTATTTATTTATTTTAAAACATTTTTATAGCGCCACCTCGCCATTTCTGGCATCGTGGCACTTTACAATAATGCATAAACAATTTCAATTAAGAACCCTCAACCCACATTAAAATTTAAACCATCCTTCCCCCAAACTCTTGTGAAAATAAGAACCCCTTACAGAGGCATTCAAAACAATTGATGGTGGGAGCCTGTCTAATCTCCAGTGGCAAATTGTTCCATAGCTGGGGGCCAACCACTGAAAAGGCCCTGGCCCCCGCACATTCCAAATTGTAGCGGGAGACGATCAGGTCACCCTGCCCTTGAGAGCGGGTCTGCCAATCGTGGGATGCAGGAGTAAGGCGAGCACTCAAGTAACCAGGGCCCAAGCAGTGCAGGGCTTTATACATAGTTAATAAAACCTTGTAGCGCACCCTAGTAGCCACCAGCAGCTAGTGGAGCTCTTGAAGCACAGAAATGAGGACCACTTTGGAAGCCCCTTGACCAACCTGGCTGCTGCATTTTGTACAGCCTGTAGGCATTAGATTTGCTTCAAGGGAAGCCCTGTATACAGCAAGTTGCAATAATCAAGCCTGGAGGTGACCAGGGCATGAACTGTGATGGTAAGATCGTCCTCTGACAAAAAGGGGCGAACTTGGCGGAGCATATGGAATTGGTAAAAACAGCTCCGGACAACAGCCCCCACCTGTGATGACATAGTTAGGGACTGGTCAAGAATGACACCCAGGTCTCGTGCCTCAGTCACAATCAGTCGTATACCTGAAAATGAAACATCTGCGAGCCCCTGCATTGAACCTGCCAGCAGCTGACCTCGACCAACAACCATCAACTCAGTCTTCTCTGGATTAAACTTCAACTTGCTTCTGGACATCCAATTACAAATCTCAGCCAGGCACCAAGACAGGACAACAACTGCCCCACAGAGGTCTGAGACCACTGAGATGTAAAGCTGGGTATCATCAGCATACATATGGTACCTCAGCCCGTGGGCTTTAATTAACTCTGCCAGCAGCCTCACATACACATTGAACATGAAGGTGAGAGGAACTCCACAGGGAAGGGCTGTGGGGGCAGATGAACAAGTGCCCATGGTAACCAACTGAGCCCTTCCATCCAGGTAGGACTGGAACCAGGCAAGAGCCAGTCCCTCCAGTCCCACCTGAGTCTGAAGTTGCTCCTACCTTTACTCTCGCTTGCTCTTTTTCTCCTCTCTCGCCATCTCTCCAGCCATCCAACCTCCAGCCATCATCCTCATTGAAGGACCCAGCCCTGTGCCCAACACCCTCACTTCTGGCACAGGTGAGCAGAGCAGGGAGATACCTTGAGGCCCCAGCACATGATACCCACATGAGCCCATTATGGGAAGTCTAAGGCTGAATTCGGACAACACAATAGTCAATGGTGGGGTAATAATCAACTTTACAGTTGTTCATCTAGGGGTACTCCCACACAACATGGTATAATCAACTGTGGTGTGGATTAGGATCAGCGCTGAGTTGACTATGGCAGCATTCGGATGACACGATAGTCAACACAACTGATGATTGTTTCCCCCCACCCAGTTGCTTATTGTGTCATCCGAATTCAGCCAGAATCTCTGGAAGGGTTGGGATGGGAGATGTAGGAATCCCTTTCTTAGTATACACACCATTTGGGGCAGCGGATAAATATGCTATCTGGCTCTCAAGACCTCCTGATATTATCAAAAAGGATTATGACATTCCACTGTGAACAAATCTTTCCCCAGTATTTAAGAGAATAATTGGGAGCTACCATAGCCTTGCATTGAGTACCACAGTCATAGATACTGCAATGATCAAAACTGCCAATGTCATGTTTTGGGACAACCAAACCTGCTATTGCCAAAGATCACAAAACCTGGCTTTGATTTTGATCAGCCTGTTCTGTTGCATTGTCCTGGGAAGAAAGTGTGCAAACCTCCACGGTTTGATCATGAAACCATTCAAGCTTGATCTTTCAACGCTCTGTTTTGCTTGGAGTTCAGTCAGGCTGGAAACAGCCTGTGTGATCAGGAGAAGGTGACGTTCACAAGGAGAGGGAAAGCCTGTGGGCTTCTCTGGGCTAGAATCAGTATGGGTTAAAGCCTCTACTGGATGTTCTTTTGCCCCTCTAGGGGAAGAGAAGAGCACATCACGTCATTTCTCTTTCTTGCTTTCCATGTTATAAGCAAGAAGGATTCTCTGTTGCAATGGCGGTTGTGGCATGCTGAAGAAAGCCAGTTATTCAAGTCAGCAACTCCCCCCCCCCACCAGCCCCTCTTCTTGTGCCTTTAAGTGCAATTTCATTTGCACACACTAGCTTGTGATAATGCTTCTCTCTCTGTAATGACAAACCTCACCAGCTGGTTTCTGCACATCAAGCCACTCTTAGAAGCACAGGAGAAGGCTTGGCTGACTCTGTATCCTATATCCAGTTTAGTAGATGAGATGTACCATCAGGCAGTCAGGTATAAAGAGGGCAGGGCTCCTGCACCTTGAATAGTTGTGCACAACAGAGGATTTCAGCAGATATAGCTTGTGTGACAGGCTACACCTGCCAAAGTTCACTTGGCAACCCTAAAATGTTGCCATCCTCTTTGACCTGCTTGCCAGTGGAGAAGGTCAACAAATTTATCTGCCAAGGCAAGATGAGAGCAGTCATACGGGACTGGCCTCGTGGGGCACCATGTTCAGTAGTGCCACAGAGAGGCAGTTGTGGCAAAGGCCTACCATAGTGAAAAGCCCCACAGCAGTGCAGTGGCAGAAAATGCATCCCTGACAGATTTTACAAGTGCCATATGCTCCATGAGAATCGCTGAAGCTGCTGCAATGGGGAGAAAAAAATCCTATTAAAACAAAGGGAAAGAAAATGCCAACTTTTAGAAGCACCTTTAAAAGGTACAGTGCTAAGGATATGGCAAATTATTTGAAGCAATTCTTTTTAAAACCCAAATGTTGGCAAAAATGCAGTATTAGATCCAGAGGTTGTGAAATCTGAGAGTGCCATCACCTGCCATCGCTGCAATCACTTCAGATCACATCCACAGAAGATGGAGAATCTGAATGGAACTTGCCGGCTTTTAACCACAGCCCTAGTGTAGAGGTTGCCAAATCTGAGAGTGGCAAATGTCCTGACCAAATGGGCAAACCTGGGATGGTGCTCCCAAGCACATGCTGCACTGGCACAGGAAACCCACCTCAATGTGGGTAAAGGATGCCTGCACTTGGCAGGTCACTCCAGACCAATGGCTGGCCATGCCAAGGCAGCATTCAAGTAGTCTGAATGAAAGCAAACCCAATGTAGGGACTGAATACTGGAATTCTCTTGAGCCTGATACCTGCAAAATTCCACTGCAAGTCCATCAGGCTACACAAAGGGTATGTCTATCAAAGTTCTTTCTTCTTTTTAATTCATGGCATGTCCTCCAAACCCCATTTTGCATTACATAACATCACTGCTGAAATGGAAGGTGTGTGTGTGTGTGTGTGTTTTGTGTTGTGTTTTCCCAGCTAACACTTGTCAAGATCTGTTTAAGCTTCTCTCAGTGTTCAAATGTCACCCTGCCAGAATTCATTACATCCCATTTATTAATTAATTAAAATATATTTATACAGAGCAGGCTTTGTTAGATGGCGTTAAAGATAACGTTTGGAGAGCCATCCCTGGATGGAGAGAGGAGTCTCCCATGGCAGGAGATAAAGCCTGGATCTGCAGCCTCCATGTCATCAGCAGATGACTTGTGCTGCATTGATAACATGGAAGTTTCAACCACGGGAAGGTTTAGTGCAGATAATTGGCTGTCTGACAGCCTGCAGTGGTTGGTGGCTGCACCAGGGGAAGGGGAGGATAAAAACAAAACAAAATGCAAAGTCAGAAAAATGGTGTGGGTCACCTGAAAGAATGGTCAAAACTGTGTTACTGTAAACAAGAAAAACATATTACAAAATGTTTAACAGCATATTTAAAAACACAATCTCTACGTGTGTGTAATATACATTGAAAGCCATTTAAAAGCACTGCAAAGAAGTCAGCTCTGCAATCTAGAAGCCTATTACTGAGAAGGTATAATATTTGTAAATATATTCCAACAAAGTGTGGTTTAAGACTTTTTAGTTAAATGTTTTGGCTCTACCAGTGTATATCTGTACATGTGTTATATAATAATCAACAATGATTGTGTATATATAATAACGTGATATAACAACAACAACAACAATTCCTAAAGGGATGTATTTATATGCATTTATTTTGGTCATTATACCAGTTGTAAGTTCATCTTCATTATCATTCATCAGTTGCAAATTTTTGTTGTTATTAATATAGCACTCTCAATATATATTATTTTACAGAGCCACATATGGAAAAAAGACAACTCCGTGACCCATGGAAGTCACCATCAAAACTGCAGCAGTGGAAGAGACAAGGTTAGTGTAGTTCTTTCTGATAACCATTCATAATCTGCAAATTCTAGGGATACCAGTTATTCCTATTCTGGCACTTGCCCCATTCAGGTAACAATTGTAATTAATACAGAATAAATGCCATTCTTTAACTCAAGGTCAAATGAGTTTATAACTCAGTGTTTTCGTGCAGTGATCTTTTAACATGGTCATGAGAGCTTAAAATCCCAATAGATTTTTAAAAATTGACCTCAACAGCTTTGCTTGACAAAGAGCATGCTGTTTGGATGCTTTCAATACCCCAAACAACAACTAGGGATTATATTCACTTGTTCTGAAGTCCTTCAGATCAGATTGCAATTAAACGCCATGCTGGCTGGCTGGCTTCCCATTCTTCAGCACCAGAAGCATCTGCTGACACCTAGTGGTGGGCAGCTAAAATGATTGGTACTTCCCCATCTCCAGGATTCATTCTACCTGCTAAGTTGGGTGTGATTTGGTGGCGGGAGAGGCATCATTTGGGGAAGAAATGTTCAAGGTGGAACCATTCAAAAGTGTATTTTTCAAATCTCGTAACTGCTATACCTGCTATGTTTGGCAAAGTGGCTTTTAAGAACAGAAGACATTCCTTGCTGGATCAGACCGAAGCTCCAACTGGCCCAACTTCCTGGACCCCACAGTGGCCAGCCAGATGCTTCTAGGAAGCCCCAAGCAGGGCCGGAAGGCAACAGCAGCTGCCCCTGCTTTTTGCCCCCTAACAACTGACAAAGGATTTCTTAAACTGCAGCAACTGTTCTCACATGCACATTAGGAGCTGAGGGCCCAAACATGAACATATATAGATGGCTGGCACAACATGCAGCCCACCAAGTGAAACACAGCTCTGTATGGCAGCTAGAACTAAACAGAAACCCCGCCTAACTTTGTCACTCTGTTCACAGCCCTTGAATAGTGTTTGTCCCTTTTAACATAACATCAATTGCTCTTTCCTCACATGCTGGCTGCCATTTTACTCCCAGTATCTTTTACACACAAGACTAGGGTGACCGTATTTTGGAAACCAAAAAGGAGGACAACATGGTCAGCTCCCAAGGGGGCATGCCCACCAACATGTCTGGCCCCAGGGGGTGTGTCCAGCACCAAGGGGTGTGTGTGCCCACCTGAACATAGCCTTGGTCACATGTCTGACTTTACAGCGCAAATTAAGACAGATCTGTTCTACATAACAACTTAATGTTAAAATCACTGAAATAAAGAACAACGTATCTGAAATTAACTTCACTTACTCCTACTGTAGCTTTTGCTGTACTTTGAAGCTTTTGCTATACTCTGTATGATACATTTTCCTCTTCCCTCAAATATATTTTCTGACTGTATCCTCACTCTGCTGCAAACTGCTGCTGCTTTTAACAGGGCTTGCTGCCGACTGGCTGGCTGGCTTTTTTATTTTTACATTTCAGGTTTTTTTAACCTTGTGTATGATTGTCACAAGTTTCTCTACTCTAACATTAGGGTGGGTGATATGGGCAGAAGACACTTCTTCGCCCGTTCATACTTCTCACTTATATACATTAGCTTCTCAAGGCTTGCGCATTGACACCACTTCTCACATACAGATTTTGAACTCCTGTCTACTTCCTGCACAAAGACACGACTCTGAGACCCTCTTTCTAATTCCCTGTGTTGCCTGCCAGCACCGTAGGGCTAAGTTACAACAGGTGTCTCTGGGTTGTCTGTGCAGCCTCTGTTGTCTCTCTCTCTAAGTCATTGCAGCCAAACCAAAGCCTCCAGCCTCAAACAATCTCCCTCTCCCTCTATCTCTCTGCCAAAGTCTTCCGATGGTCCAGCCGGGCCGCACACTTGTGGCCAGGGGTATTGCTTATTGTTTGGTCATGTCTGGTGATTCTTTCTTTAAAAAACTCCACCGTCAGCTGCCTCCACCTCCTCTCCTCCTGCACATCTTCTCGACTCTGATGCACTCTTAAAACACTCTGGGTGGCAAGCCAGCCTCTCAGGGCCAAGCTACAGGTGAATCTGGGTTGCTTTTAGCCTCTCTCTGTCTTATGCCAGCCAGCCGATGTCTCCAGCTTCCAGCCTTAAACAATCCCCCCTCTCTCTGCCAAAGTCTCCCAACAGTCCAGCCAGGCTGTGCACTTGTACCCTGTGTTTGGGGGTAGGGTGCCAGCTTATAGCTTGGTCACATCTGGTGACTCTTGTTTTTTTTTTAAAAAACTCCACCACCAGCCACCTCTGTCTTCACTAACACTGGACTCTGAGATGCTCTTAAAAGGCTCTGTGTAGCACGCCAGCCTCTCAGGGCTAAGCTGCAGCCATCTTTGAGTTGTAACTTTGTCTGAAACTGATGCCAGCCAAAGCCTCCAACCAGCCAACACCTGCACCAATACTTGATTATGAGACACTAGCTCAATTCAGACGACGCGATAGTCAATGGTGGGTTGACTAACCCTAACCCTAACCCTAGGGGATACTCCCCACACAACATGGTAATAAATAATCAACTGTGGTGTGGATGAGGATCAGCGCTGAGTTGACTAAGGCAGCATTCGGATGACACAATAGTCAAAACAACTGACGATTGTTTTCCACACACCAGTTGTTTATTGTGTCATCCAAATTGAGCCACTCTTAAAAGACTCTGTGTGGCATGCCAGCCTCCCAGGGTTCAGCTACAGCTATCTCTGAGTTGTGTCTTCAGTCTAACTCTGTCTCTAAGAGCTACGCCAGCCAGCCCAAGCCACAAATCTGTCTATTTTTCTCTGACACGCACTTCAAACATTCTGCATTGCATACCAGCAATGCAGACAGAGCCCAGCTCACAAGTGAACAAAGTGAAATGGAAGGGAAGGGGTAGCAAAGCAAAGCAACAACATGCCAGGTTCCAACATCCACATCAACAGGACATCCACAAAGATGAGAGCCTCTCTCTCGACTGGCATGTCACTGTTGGTCATGAGAGTTTTTCTGTAAAGATGACCCTTCATCACCCATGATGTGGAACTCTGAGAAAAATGTCTCTGGCCTGTTCCGTTTTGCCCTGTGGGCTGCTTTGACTGACCTCTCCTTTCCCACATTTTGATCTGTGGATGCCTTGCCTCTGCTGAGCTCCAGGTGCCCAACTGCCCACCAAATCTGCAACAGGAATGGTGCCCTGCTTGCCCAGCACTTCTTAGCTAAAACTTCAGATCCCTTGATGCCAAGGGCTGAAACTGCTCAAGGTGCAAGACCCCAAAGAGGAGGTGTGACAACCTGAGTTTGAAGGATATGGCTCCAGCGGTTTAAAAAAATATATTATTTTAAAACCTCAAACTTTTTTTTAAAATCCCTAAAAATCAGCGGATGAACAGATTTGCTTCAAACTTGGCAAGGCTAAATCTCTATCCGAGAACTATAATGGTGCCTAATTTCATCTCTACTTTTAAAAATGACCTTTTTAATATATATATATATATATATATATAGTCCATTTTTTTTATTTTTTTCACACATAAAACCACCAAACATCCAAAACAACTCACTAAAAGAGGACAATATACAGAGTTACGGTGGATTCCCGATTTTCTCCCCAGCAAAGACATGAAACTATATTTTTCTTGCAACTAAACTAAACCAAGACAGATTTTCCCTCTCTCTTTTACCTTAACCCTTACTTCTTGTTTGTTGAATCCACAGAGGAAGGAACTATAGGATTGGCTATCCTTGACTTGATACTGACCAATAAGGATGACTTAGTGGATAAAGTGGCAGCTACAGGAATTCTGGGGAAAGAGACCACATCCTCCTTGAGTTCTTGATTTTAAAGGAAGCAAAAACTGTGTGTAGCCATACACGTACTCTGGATTTCAGGAAAGCTGATTTCAATAAACTCAGAACTATGATACATAAGGTCCCATGGCAAGTGACCCTAATGAGAAAAGGAGTCCAAGATGGGTGGGAGTTTTTAAAAATTGAAATTTTAAAGGCCCAATTACAAACAATTCCAACAAGGAAAAAAGACAGTAAACAACAGAAGAAACCAATGTGGCTCCATAAAAAGTTTTAAAAATGACAGTTTCTTTAAAAATATATATATATTAAAACCTCAAACTGTAAAAATCCCTAGAAATCAGCGGATGAACGGATTTGCTTCAAACTTGGCAAGGCTAAAGTTCTATCTGAGAACTATCATGGTGCCAAATTTCATCTCTTTACTTTTAAAAATGATCATTTTTTAAAAAGTTTGAGGTTTTAATATATATATATATATATATATATATATATATATGAAAACCTCCAACTTTTTTTTTAAATTCCTAAAAATCAATGGATGAACAGATCTGCTTCAAACATGGCAAGGATAAAGCCCTACCTGAGATCTATCATGGTGCCAGGATTCATTTCTTTATCTTTAAAAATGACCGTTTCTTTACAACAAACATTTTAAAACCTCAAACTGCAAAAAAATATCCCTAAATATCAGCGGATGAACAGATTTGCTTCAGACTTGGCAAAGCATGCAGTTCTAGGTATGTTGCCTCCTAACTGACTAAGAATAAACCCAGATCAGCTGTGGTCATTGGAGGCAGTGGGCTGAAATTGAAAAAGGCACCTCTAAAGGGCCTGCCAGATTGGGTCTCCGAGCAAAGTGTTTGGGGAGGGAAATGGTTAATGTCGCAGAATACCGACTCCGGCCTTGGCCCCGCGCTCCCCCTTCCTTTCAATCTCCCACTTCTGAGACGTCCCCTGTGCTGAATTCTTATTCAACTTCGAACTGACAAACTGTTTTTAATCTTTTCCTTCCATCCAGCTTGGGGATTGGGAAGCAAAAATCAATACTGGCTGGCAGGTGATCAAGCAGCTTGAGACTCAGGCTGAGAAAGAGAAAGAGCGAGAGAAAGGACAGGAGGGTGAGGGGAGGTATGACTAAGTAGCATGAATTACAGAGGCCTCTGATTTCCTGTGCCTTGGCCTTGAGCAGGGGAACATTGTTGTTTCAATCAGGTTGTGAGTTCACAGCTGTCTGGGTTCACTGCTGAAAAGTACATGGCTTTCTTGGGTGATTACGTTCTGTGACCAGGAAACTGAGCAGCTGCATCATGGATGATGGGACCTAACTCTCCACATGAAATCCATGACAGTCCTATGAATCTCAACCAGATTCCTGCTCTCATGATTGTGTGAAGTTCCAAAAGGTGAATGCTGTGCTGGCTACAGCATCTGATGGGGAGGAAAAGAAAATTTTCAAGCATGTCAAAAGTTAATACTTCAGGGAGAAGGGGTCTAGCTGAGCCATCTGCCGGTGTGTTAGCTTTCCACATGAAGGGAAGACTTCAATCAAGCAACAGCATTCTGAGATGGTACTGACTTGTGGGAATGCTGTAACATGTCTTGCATGTTTGGATTGGTTCTAAGACTTACTGGCCTAAACCTGTGCTGGGACATTCCACTTCAGGCTTGGGGTGGGTAAGGAAGCTCATATGATGGAATGCCACTCTATACACAAGAAATTCCCTGCACACAGAGATCAGGGAGAATTATTGTAGCCTAGGTGTCTCCCTGATATGATGGGCTTTCATGTGTAAGGCCTTGTTTTGAGGGATCTCTGAGAAAAGGATAGAAGCCGAATAGCCGAATACCAGGGAACACCACCAACCCGAAGAAAGGTTTAGGTTAGTGACAATGTCTCATTTCATCTGGGTCTGCAACATTTTTCAGAACCCCGTCCCAGGGAAATTCCCATTTCATTTCATTACATTACATTTCTATAACCATCCCATAGATGAAGCTCTCTGGGCAGTTCCCAAAAATTAAAAGCCGTTAAATTACATTATATAAAGTATAAAACCATTCACATAAGGACATAAAACAGACAGCACACACAACAACATAGAGCTAAAACAATTTAAAACCATCAGCCAGCGATAATCCAGGACCTGATCAAAAAGACTTGCGATATGCTGCCAAATGCCTGAGAGAAGAGAGCAGTTTTAACCTGGCGCTGAAAAGATGACTATCTTGGTGCCGGGCGGGCCTCGTAAGGAAGATTTCCATGAGTGGAGGGCCATCATCAAGAAGGCCCTCTCCCTTGTTGCTGCCAAGCCTTCCTCGGAGGAGGCTGCCTTGGATGCAGAGCTTAGTGTACAGGCCAGTCATTCTGGGAGAAGCGTTCCTTCAGGTACTGTGGTCCCAAGTCATTTTAGGCTTTATAGTAGGGTGACCAGATAAAATCCAGGTTAGGGCTCATGTAACTTTAACAGTTGTAGAGAAAAGGGAATTTCAGCCAGTGTCATTTGTATGCAATTAGTTCCTGGTGAAATTCCCTCTTCATCACAACTGTTAAAGTTGCAGGGGCCCTGCCTTCTTTTGTATATTGTCACTCTAGTATAGTGCCTGCACCTTTAACTGTTGTGATGAAGAGGGGATTTCACCAGGAACTAATTGCATACAAATGACACTGGCTGAAATTCCCTTTTCTCTACAACTGTTAAAGTTACATGAGCCCTGACCTGGATTTTATCTGGTCAGCCTAACTTAGGCCAAAGAAAAGCTAAGAGAAAACTAACTGCTCATGACCAGTGGCCTAGCATGTCACAGAAGGCCTGGTTACAGATCCCCAGGAGACTTGAATGCCCTCGAGAGATCTTAACAGTACAGCAGCTGATGAACTCTGTGCTCTCTGGCATGTCAGCCTTTGCAATGGTTTACATTGATGACATAGCCATATTCATTAAAACAATATCCCAGCACTTGAAGCACCTAGACGGGGTCCTCAGTGCAATAGAAAAGGCAGGATTGACCATCAAGGCTAGCAAATGTCAATTTGGGCTATCAGAAGTTACCTACCTAGACTATAAGGTAGGCAGTGGGAAGATCGCACCACTGTGGGACAAAGTGGAAGCAATCAAAAATTGGCCTGTCCCTAAGACTAAAAAGCAAGTCAGAGCCTTCCTTGGGATAATTGGTTATTATCGAAGATTTCTGGAGAGGTGTGGGGATATAGCCGCACCATTACACGAACTGACACGCAAGCACGAGCCAGACGCTGTGAAGTGGAGTAGCTCATGTCAAAAAGCGTTTGAGCAACTCAAAGAGGCTTTGTGCAATAGCCCCATCCTAATAGCCTTGATTTTGATCAGACATTCATCGTGGCTACGGCTGCGTCAGAGATTGGGCTGGGAGCAGCATTACTGCAGGAGAGGGATGGAATCAAACACCCCATTGCCTTCCTAAGCAGGAAGCTGTCTCTACATGAAAAGAACTACTCAATAGTTCAGAAGGAGTGCCTCGCGATTGTGTGGGCATTAAAAAAATTAAAACTCTATGTGTGGGGGCAGAAGTGCATCGTGATGACTGATCACCGAGCTTTGATTTGGCTGCAGACCATGCGCAACCACAACACCATGTTGCAGAGGTGGTCGTGGATTCTACAGGAGTTCCAGGTCAAGTACCAGTACGTGAGAGGCAAGGACTTTCCATGTGTGGCGGGGACAAGATCAGCAACACCAACAAGCCCGGGTGAGAAGAAAGAAGGACAGCTTTCCAGAGTGTTCCGGTGAGGCAAGGACTTTATGAGTTACCAGGAACACAATCCATCAAATTTTGAACTTTGTGCATGCCCCAGAGCATAGACTTTAGAACATTGAATTTTGCACATTTTCAAAGACACATTCCCATAGACTTTGGACGCTGTGTATGCTACTTAGGACTAAAGAGGCATACTCCACTTCAGTTTGGGGGGGGAATGTGATGTTCTACTGTTAGAAATGTGAATGTGTTACAAAAGTTATTATTTAGAGTTGCAGGTCTGGGTGAGTATGGAATGAGTGGTAAGTGAAAGTGCCTGGATTGGTGGAGTGTGTGAGAATGGGAGGAACTGGAGAGCGAATGGAATATATATATATATATATATATATATATATATATATATATGTCAGACAGAGGGAGAGCTGACAAGAGGGGTTGTTTTGGGATGAACTGAGGAGGGGGGTTGATTGTGAGTGTGTGTGTGTGTGTGAGAGAGAAATAAAGAGTATCTAGTGAGGTGTTTTGATTGATTGATATTGAGAGGAAACAGTTTAGCTTAAGAAACATTTTGAAACATAGAAGCATTATACCTGAAACCAATAAGCTTAGTGTGCACGCAATATACTTTGTGGTAATAAAACTTGTTAATTTCATCCAACTGGTGTGGTCATTTAAGGTGTACCTGAAGAAGGCACTGGTGGCAGCGGGAACATAGATGCTTGTCTGAGGCCAGGTTGCTGGGTTGTAGAGCTGTGGGGCCTAATAGTAAAGGCGGGACAAGGGCAGCAGCAGCAAGGGGCTAGGATAAGTTATCACAGTGCCCATCTCTCTTGACGAACTGACAGTTTCAATAATTAAAATTCCAACAACATCCTCTTTCTTTTACCTTAGAGTTGATAGAATAGGTGTTCTTTTCTTAAAATTCCCTTTAGTTTGTTTTAAATACGATTTATAAGCTCCCATAGTAATGAATGGAGCTCCCTCTAAGTGAACGCATGAGGAGTAGTCTCTCTCTCCCCCTCTCCAACTGGATTAGAACATCGAGAGGCCAGGGGGAGTGACTAACTGCCTCCTGGATTCCCTTAACAGTGCTGACAGTCCACTCAGAAGTAAGTTCCATTGACGAGTGCAGCATTTTCAAAATTGGAGCCTGGGGTGTGTGGGTGTGGAGAGGGGGAATCCTGGAAGTAAAGATTTCCTCTTCTTTCCAGCACAACAATACTCCTACATTTAAAAACGTCCTTGCTTGTTTGCTTTTTGTGTGTGTGGATTCCCTTAACAGTGCTAGCAGTCTACTCAAAAATAAGCTCCACTGAATGCAATGGGTCTTACTCCAAGGTAAGCATGCAGATGATTGCAGCATTTTAAAAATTGGAGCCTCGGGGTTGGGGGGGGTAAAGATTTCCTTTTCTTTTCAGCAGAATAATAATCCTACAATTTACAGTTTATTTTCTTGTTGGCTGTGTAAACACACAAACAACAAGAAAATAAGTTGTAAATTGTAGGATTATTATGCTGTGTGTGTTGGGTCCCCTCCACAAGGATTCGCTTTTGCGCCTGGTTAAGCGATTATGCGCATAATCGCAGAAGCGCATTTACGCCTAATTCCTCTTCACGAGAGGCGGCGAGAGGCGGCGAAGCACATTAACAGATGTCCAAAATGCGCTTTACAAGTAGTTAATGTGCATAAGCACTTATTCACACAGTCAAAATGCGCTTTAACGGACGGAGCAAAATAAAACTCGCGATTTAACGCGCATTCGATAATGCGCATAATCGGGGAGATAACGCGCCTCTACGCCCGATTTGCGTTCCGTTCTTGTAGAGGTAATTTTTTTAATGCGCCTTGAAAGAGCTTTAAATGCCTCTTGTAGAGGCACCCTTGGAGTGACCAGATAAAATCCAGGTCAGGGCTCATGTAACTTTAACAGTTGTAGAGAAAAGGGAATTTCAGCCAGTGTCATTTGTATGCAATTAGTTCCTGGTGAAATTCCCTCTTCATCACAACTGTTAAAGGTGCAGGCACTATACTAGAGTGACCATATACAAAAGAAGGCAGGGCCCCTGCAACTTTAACTGTTGTGATGAAGAGGGAATTTCACCAGGAACTAATTGCATACAAATGACACTGGCTGAAATTCCCTTTTCTCTACAACTGTTAAAGTTACATGAGCCCTGACCTGGATTTTATCTGGTCACTCTAGCCTAAGTGCTCAGAGCATATATTGTCAGGTTTTCTTTTTACTATACTGTCTTTGTACTTTAGGGGGACTACAATCTGGGAGTTCTTAGGTACTCATATTTGATCAAGCAAGCCATATTCCCACACCAGTTGCTCATTAACTGTGTCAGCACTGGGTGTCACAGAACACTGTGCTTGCTCTCTAACAGGCTCTAGGCTGGTGTCTGCCTGCAATTCCTGTTTATACTCGCTAGGGTCAGATAATGGTGTCTCTGCCCTAAGAGAAAGTTCTTCCCCCACTTCTGTGGTTGCCTTGGAAACCAAGTCTCTCAGCTTCACAGCTTGACTGGTTCTTTGTTCTAGGCCTGATGAAATTAGGTTGAAACTTTCTGACACTTTCTGATTTGGCTTGGCTCCTGGTGACGATCAAAATTTTCTCTGTGCCTTTGCCCATAACATCCCTTCCTAAAATCACTGGCTCCTCCTGTTCCATATTTAGGCCCACGGTGAATTCTCCCTCTTGGCCTCTCCACAGTATGTTCACCTTAGCCAAGGGAATCCCTCAGGTTTTCCATTTATACCTCTAATCTGAACTGTTTGGTGAGGTAAAAGGTGTCTTCCCTCCTCCAAATCTGTTCTGGTCAGTGTAATCCCAGAACTTGTATCTAACGTGGCTAGGTATAATGAGCCTTCCACTACCACCTCTTCCTTCAGTTCTGAATTGAATTCCTCAATTCCCCCGAACATGACACTACAGAATTGAACCTTTTTCATGGTTTCTGCTATCTCAGGTGTAGTGCTTGTCCTTCTAACGATGGTTAGTGAGGTAACTCTGGGGTTTTCAGGACAGTTAAACTGGAAATGCCCTGCTCTCCCACACTTGTAACACACCCTTGAGTTTTCTCTCCAATACATGGGTCTGTCACTTTTGTTCTCCTCATGACTCTTTATTTGAGGCTTAAAATCTTTGTTTTTCTCTGGCTCTTTTTTTTAATTACAGTTTTCTTCATGTTCTGTGTATGTGGAGCGGTAGTCTCTATAGCTTCTCACAGTACTACCTTCTCCGTTGATGGCTAATTGGTCCACTATTTCTGCCACTTCTTGAACCATTTTAGGGACACGGTCTCTGACCATAAGCCTGATTTCGGGTGGTAACTGAAACAAGAACTGATACAGGATCATTAGGTCCCTGATGCCTTCCTTGGACTCAGCCTTAGCACTATGAACCCACTTATCAAATAGGTCACCTAGTTTCACACTTAAACCCAGGAATGATTTACCTGCCTGCAACCGATATGTGTGAAATTGCTTTCGAAAATGCTCCTCCCCTAGTCTGAATCTCTGATACACAGCAGCTTTATATTCCTCATAAATTGGTGGTTTTTCTGAGGAAAAGCTGTGGTACACTTCAGCTAGTTCTCCTTTCACCAGACTGGGAATGTACCTCATAAACTCTCCTTGAGGTATATCCCAATTCTTAACAGGCCTTTCAAACGTGGCTAAAAATACCTCAGGATCTTCTCCTGGGTTAAAAGCCATGAAGTCCCTAGGTGTTATTCTGAGCATCTTCATAGTCTCAGTCTTAGCTTTCTCAATAATCTCTTGCTTTTCCTGCCAAACCTCACCTGCTTTAAACTGTTCTGCTTCCCTTTTAATCTTAGCCAGTTCCAATTCATGGAATCTCTCTTTATCATTCTGTTCCATGGCCCTTTGCTTTTCTCTGTCTTCCAATTCCAATTTTAGTCTCTCTGCCTCCACAGAGCGCTGTTTTTCTCTATCCAGCAATTCCAACTTTCTGTTCTGTTCTCTTAAAATCTCCAAGTGAGCAGGATCACTTGTAACTGGATTCTTATAACATTCCCCCTCAATAGGGTCAGGTATTTGGTGTTTGATTAATATCACTTTTAGTTCTTCTACAGTCTTTTCCTCATATGCAATTCCTAAATCTTTACACTTTTCAATCAGAGCATCTTTCTTCAAAGCCCAAATTTCTGCCATGTTCTGAGGTACTTTGTTTTCAGTTTCTTGTTAATTTGCTTGTTATTGTCTCGCCTGAGACCTGGTGTGTCTTAAACTCAGTTCTGAGATTCCTGTCAGAACTCCTTGGTCTTTACTCTGACCAACACACATGAACCACAGTATTCTGCTAAATAGCACTGGATTCTTTCTTATCCCTCAGCTATAGCTAATACCTGTGATGTGCCCTGGATCTGCCCTGGATCTAATCAGATCCCACAACTTGCACTGGGTTATTCGTATCCCACCGCTAAGTCCACCACATGTGATAACTTATCCTAGCCCCTTGCTGCTGCTGCCCCTGTCTCGCCTTTACTATTAGGCCCCACAGCTCTACAGCCCAGCAACCTGGCCTCAGACAAGCATCTATGTTCCCGCTGCCACCAGTGCCTTCTTCAGGTACACTTTAAATGACCACACCAGTTGGATGAAATTAACAAATTAGCTTATTGGTTTCAAGTAAATTGCTTCTATGTTTCAAAATGTTTCTTAAGCTAAACTGTTTCCTTTCAATATCAATCAATCAAAACACCTCACTAGATACTCTTTATTTCTCTCTCTCTCTCTCTCTCACACACACACACAATCAACCCCCCTCCTCAATTCATCCCAAAACAACCCCTCTTGTCAGCTCTCCCTCTGTCTGACATATATATATATATATATATATATATATTCCATTCACTCCCCAGCTCCGCCCACTCTCACACACTCCACCAATCCAGGCACTCCAAAGAACTAACCAATCAGCTCTCACTTAACACTCATTCCATACTCACCCAGACCAGCAACTCTAAATAATAACTTTCATAATACATTCACATTTCTAACAGTAGAACATCACAGGCACAGATCATTGCCAATACAAAATGAGGGAGAGATATTTTCCCCCTTTTCTAATTTCAACTACCCTCCTTCCCTCAATCTTTCACCAATCTTCTTGAAATTTTCAGGTTATGTAAAACCAACATTTCTTTCTGGCACATGTAAATTTCAGGAAGTTTGCTGAAACATTTTCGATTTTATGAATGTTAGAATGACAACCCCCCATTACCCCTTTAACATGGTGGAATGTGTTATTTACTGCCCGACTTTAACAAGGGACTCACAACTGTGAGTCCCTTAATACCGGCAATTTGGCTGAAGTGAATGCTAACCGAGCCTGGCTGCTTCTCAAATGCCTCTACTGCTATGCTGCACGTTGTCCTCTGCCTATTTCCATTTAAGTGGAGTAACCTTCTCTCTACCTCCTTTTTTGCAAACTATCTCTTGACCTCAACAAGTTAAATCAAAGAAATTCAAAACAGATAATATGATACTTGCATAATGTTGCTATATAAAATAGGTTGCTGTAGGGGGGAAATGCCAGTTTGGAAGTTTATCAGAGTTCTTTTTCAGGCAAAGATGTTAAAAGAGTAAAATTATAAGCTGCAGCCCCTCCTGGACAAAGATAGTCTTGTCACAGTTATCCATGCTCTCCTAACCTCCAGTCTAGACTACTGCTGGTTAATGGACATCTGCACAGGTGTATCTGATAAAACCATGACACCACCATCTTCTAGACCTCTCCTCTGGTGCCAAAGGTATTGGCCAATGTCTTTTTCTCTGAGCCTGTGATATTTATCTGCTCTCAAAAAAAATCTATTTTCCACACACCAACAAACATCTACAAAAACTAAAAACTTAAAAAAAAAGATATACAGAAGATATACTATTTTCTCCACAGCAAAATATGTAACAATATTTTCTCTTGCTAATAAGTAAACACATTTCCCCTCTTTCTTTTATCTTGACCATTAGTTCTTATTGGTTGAATCCACAGATAAAGTCTACACAATCCTACACAAAGTCTATAAGAGGTTTCTGTTCACTTCATCTACGCCAACTCCAATAACTCCAACATCTGTTCATCCATTGTAGAAAGCGTTGGGCTTTTCCATTTTTGTGTATATAATAGTTTCGCTGCCATTGTCATATATAAAAATAAAGTTCCCCAGTTCTTTTTCATCTGATCATCCACTAGGCCCAAAAAAGGTGTTCCGGTTTCACTTATATATTGATCTTTAATACTAATTCATCTTCCATTTCAAACTTCCACAAAAATTTATATACTTTTGAGATAACCTTTTCATCATTTATACGTAGTGCCCTTTCAAAATCAAACTTTGTTTACACAATTTATGAGTAGGAGAACCATTAACATGTATAACCTTCTTTTATTAGCCCCTATCTTGACTTTAATAAAATTGAGTTTTCTGCCATAGCCTAGGTTTATATCTATTCTCAAATTAACATGATGCACTTAATTATTATTAAATTCTACAGTCACCTTCGCCCTGTCATACCACATATCCCTACCACCCAAGTCTCAACTCACGACCACAATAGGTATTATCTGAAATAAAAACAATATTCTTGGTAACACATTAATCTTAATAGTGACAATTCTCAGCACAATTGACACTTAAACCTTATCCCATCTTACTAGATCTTTTTTTTAAATTCCATTCCTTACCTTAACATAGTTATAAAATAACCAACAGTACTTATCTGTCAAGGTGTTCTGCCTTCTCATGGTGCCTCCCCACCCGAAGGTGCGGCATGGTCGGGGCACACTGATTACAGTCTGCCCCGGTGAACAGTTGTTCCAGGAGTGGTGGTGGCCAGCCCTCGCATTATGGCCCCCACACTACCTGCCCACACAGGAGGGAGGGATGGGTAGCCAGTGGGGGGGAGGGCACAGCAGCGGTTGTCCTCTTGGAATGTCCATCGTTCCAGCACAGATAGAATTCATTCTGTAAACCCCCTCAATTTCCATCTTGATGGGATCCTCTTCACAGTCCAAAACTATTGCCAAACTTTTCATGATTTCCTCTCTGATGTCCCCCTCCAGCTCTAAAATTGCTCTACATCTCAAACGATATTCCTTCTCTTTTAGTTCCACTGTGGCCAAATTACCCACAGAGTTTGTTCTGTAAACCTTCTCAGTTTCCATCTCAATGGGATCCTCTTCACAATCCAAAGATATTGCCAGACTTTTCTTGATTTCCTCTCTAATGTCCCCCTCCAGCTCTGAAATTGCTCTACGTCGATGTTCCTTCTCTTTTAATTCCACTAGGGCCAAATTATCTGATTCTCTCTCCAGCTCTATATTCAAAACTCTATATTCAAAACAAAATTTATTCTCTAAATTCTCCACCTTGTCTGCAACACCTTTGAGCTTTTTGTCCAGTTTTTTCATTTCTTGAATCATCTCCGGTTTTGTTTCCAACAGCTTTTTATCCATTCTTTTTTCAAACATCTCCATCTTACTTCCAAACTCATCCGTTTTTTTACTTAAATGTTCTAAGACCTTTTGTAATTGATCAGATAAAACCATTTTTTTAGTAGAAAAATCTACTAAATTTTTCCTAGTACCTTTTACATTTATCCTTGTCACTTCCATTGTTTCAAACCTTCAGTTCCCCACAGCAACCATATCTACAGTCCAATTCTTTACTTATCTATTGTTATGGTGCTAGGAACGAATTTTTCCCCCCCCTCTGGCTAGCTAGCTCTCTAGCTATCAGTTGTCTTCCAAACGCATTTTCGTCAACAAAAAAAAAGGATATCAAGCCCCTCTTGAGTCTCTTACCCCTTAATTCTTCTGTATATTCTTTGTCCAAAGTTATTAAATCTGTGATTCCTTCCAATATCTTTTTTCTCCCCCCCCTTTATATTAATCCAGAAATTAGGGTTTGCTCACCAAATGATCCACAAGCAGTTTCATTTTTGTTGTAGTGAAGATCTCTCTTTGTTAACATATAAATTCCTTCAGTAAATCTGTTCAACAATGAGGGCTGTCAGTCTTCATGCCTTGTTAAAGACTTCAAAGTGACCATGAGTGTTGTAACTCCATTATCTCACACACCCTAGCAGCCCTGTCAGCAGGATCTATGTCCTGACACGAGAGCTACACGGGTGGGCTAATGAGGTTATTATGGTTATCTCCAACTCATCCCTTTAATCTAGGGTGATTTTCTCTGACTGGAGGGACCCCCCCAGTTGTTTTTTGAACTGCTTTGCCTCTCCGCTACGAGCGAAGGCTTCAGTCCACCATAGCACCTTCCCAGAAGTCCCAGCCTGCGATATTTATCAGTGTATCCTCTTATCCTGGGGGACCAAGCATTCACTCTGCAAAACTGGCTCACAACACTGTGTCATGCACCAAGAATGCCCATCAATAAGTACTTTATCTATTACTATAGTTGGCATGCCTGTGGAGAGAGCATTTGGTCATCTAAAAGCTAGATGGAGGTTGCTTTACACCATGCTGGACGTAGTTGAAGGCCTTGTTGCTGCATTCTCATCTGTGAGATGACCGCGGACATTCAGTGGGATACCATTCACAGTGAAGATGGGCATGATCATCTGGCTCCCTTAATCAACCATTGGTCTGAGGATTGACAATGATGTGGGGGTCTGGGCCTTAGCAGTCTTGGGTTGGAGAAGTTATTGTGTTTGCCTACTGTATTACTCAATAATGAGTCAATTTCCTAAATTGCACCACTTGTGTTTTCATTGGATGAGTGGTTTCTGGTGAGGAGGGAAATTCCATCAGCAAGTAAGATTATTAATTCAATGGTCTGCAGATGCACAGAAAAGTGATTTCACCTATAGCAGTAATGGACCATCTGCAGGTATAGCAGATCTTAATACTCCTGTACTGCTTCACTGTTGGATTGTAAGTAAACGAACTTTGGTTACTTCAGGGTGATGTGGTGACATTGGTGACATGTAAACAAATATTTGATTTGTGGGTTGTCTTTGGAGAATACAATTGACTGTACAGTGAAAAGATTAAAAGATGAATCCAGGGAAATTTATAATAGAATCATAGAATAGTAGAATTGGAAGGGGCCTATAAAGCCATCAAGTCTAACCCCCTGCTCAATGCAGAAATCCACCTTAAAGCATACCTGACAGATGGCTGTCCAGCTGCCTCTTGAAAGCCTCTAGTGTGGGAGAGCCCACAACATCCCTAGGTAACTGGTTCCATTGTCATACTGCTCTAACAGTCAGGCAGTTTTCCCTGATGTTCAGATGGAATCTGGCTTCCTGTAACTTGAGCCCATTATTCCATGTCCTGCACTCTGGGATGATTGAGAAGAGATCCTGGCCCTCCTCTGTGTGACAACCTTTCAAGTATTTGGAGAGTGCTATCATGTATCCCCTCAGTCTTCTCTTCTCCAGGCTAAACATGCCCATTCTTTCAGTCTCTCCTCATAGGGCTTTGTTTCCAGACCCCTGATCATCCTCACTGCCCTCTTCTGAACATGCTCCAGCTTGTCTGCATCCTTCTTGAAGTGTGGTGCCCAGAACTGGACGCAATACTCAAGATGAGGCCTAACCAGTGCTGAATAGAGGGGAACCAGTACCTCGCGCGATTTGGAAGCTATACATCTATTAATGCAGCTCCAAATAGCATTTGCTTTTTTTGCAGCCATATCACACGGTTGGCTCATATTCAGCTTGTGACCTACAACAATTCCAAGATCCTTCTCACTTGTCGTATTGATTAGCCTAGTATTCCCTATCTTGTAACTGTGCATTTGGTTTCTTTTTTCCTAGGTGTAGAACTTGGCATTTATCCCTATTAAATTTCATCTTGTTATTTTCAGCCCAGAGCTCCAGCCTATCAAGATCACTTTGGAGTTTGTTTCTGTCTTCCAAGGTATTAGCAGTCCCACCTAATTTTGTGTCATCTGCAAATTTGATTAGCATTTCCAAGTCATTAATAAAAATGTTGAAGAGTACTTGGGCCATGACTGAGCCCTGCAGTACCCTGCTCGTTACCTCCCCCCAGTTTGAGAAGGTACCACTGATAAGCACTCTTTGAGTCTGATTCTGTAGCCAACTGTGGATCCACCAAATAGCTGTTCCATCTAGCCGACTTTTAACTAGTGTGGCAGGATTTGTTCTTGACAAATCCATGCTGGCGTCTAGTAATTACTGCATCGTTTTCAAGGTGCTTAGAGATTGACTTCCTTTATAATCTGCTCCAAAAAATTCCCAAGGATTGATGTCGGATTAACTGGTCTGTAGTGCCCAGGTTCCTCCTTTTTGCAGATAGGGACAACATTAGCCCTCCTCCAGTCATCTAGCACTTCTCCCATCCTCCATGATTTTGCAAAGATAATAGAACCACTGAGAGTACTCTTGGATGCAGTTCTTCAGGCCCTGGAGATTTGAACTTGTTCAAAGAAGTTATGTGTTCCTTAAACATCTGTTTATCAATCTCAAGCTGCAATCCTTCCCCTTCAGCTTATACTTCACTTTTGCAACAGGGGTCATAGACCCTCTTTTGGGAGAAGACAGATGCAAAGTAGGAATTGAGCACTTCTGCTTTTTCTTTGTCATCTGTTATCATTTTGCCATCCTCACTGAGTAGTTGAACCATCATTTCTTTGCCTTTTACTGTGCACATACCTTAAGAAAGCCTTTTGTTGTTGTTGCTTTTAGCATTCCTCACTCACCTCAGCTCGTTCTCAGCTTTATCCTTCCTGATGCCATTTTGGCACTTCTGTGCTACCTGCCTGTACTCTTTTGTAGCCTGGCCTTCTTTCCAATTCCTATATGTATCCTTTTTTGTTTTCAGGTCATCTCGTAAGTTTTTTGTGGAGCCACATTGGTTTCTTCTATTGTCTTCTATTTTTTTTCCTGTTGGGGTTGTTTGTAATTGGGCTTTTATTTTCCCTTTTTCTCTGGTGATAGGGAAGGGTTAACACAGTCATGTATCAAGCCTCCCTTAGTTGTGTCTAGGGATGAGAGGAAATCAAGTTTTGCTCAGATAGAAGATCCTGTTTGTGCAACTATCTGATGATAAGTGATGCAGTGAAACTATGCCAGTCCATGAACACCACAAAGGTATTTGGGATATCAGCTGGGAACTGACAGTGGTGAATAACAGAGATGTGCTGGGTGTGCCCAGGCTCACCCTAATGACTCAAGCAATAAGCACCAAATTGAGGGGCCCATTGAGTAGGGATCCAGAGGGGATTGAGATGCAGCAGGAATGGTTCTCTGCCTCCGCTGCGCCAAAGAACCATGGCCTGTCAGAGAGCACTGTTACTCCTGTCAGCAGGAGCAAAAGGAATCACTATGCTGGGAGCCTCTCTGCCGGGAGCCACACCCCCTCAGCCACTAGGCCTCTGCTGGAGCAGCTGTACTAGCCAACCTCACACCAACAAAGACATATGTAAATGATACCGCAAGCATGCTGTGGCAGAATGTCACCCGCATGGTGGAAACAGCCCTCCAGCTGTTTCTGCCCTTGGCAGCATGCCGTTGCTCCTGGCAGCAGGAGGAAAAAGGAATCACTCTGCTGGGAGCCACACAACAAAGAGACCAGGAGGAGGCCCCCCGAAGGTTAATATTGCCTCTTAAGCCCCTCCTCCAGCCAGTGTCACCACAAAGGCTCACCAATGATGGGGCTTGAGGAGCATCTCCTCATCCCCCCCACCACACACACACAACAGGCAAGCCAAACATGGAATAGAGCATCAGTGTCTACAGTGTTTAATAAATAAATGAATAAAAATAATGTCCTTTATGATCGTGCAACAATACATACATGTGACAGTGATCAGTGCTTGTTGTACTGTCTGAACAGAGGCGGATAGTATGGGGACAGCCCAGGGAAAAAACTGGTGTGATGGAGCTCATGGGCATCCTCTTCCTTATTTAAAAAAATTCAAACAACTGCTTGGGCAGTGGTGTGTGAGAGAGTGATGGAAGTCGCGTTCAGCCCAATTCTATGCATACTAGCTCAGCAGTCAGGGCTTACTAACAGATGAGTGTCCTGCAAGCATCATAGCACCCCAGGCACCACCTAATCAGGCATGCAAGGAAGCCAGCGGGAGGGCCTAGCAACTGGAGGGAAGGCCTAGGAGCTGGGGGGGGGGGTGCTGGGCAGCTGCAGAGGCAGCCAGCGAGCATACCCTGCCACCAGCTGCTAGGCCCTCCCGCCAGCTGCTAGGCCCACCTCACCTCCTGCCTGCAGTCGTTGAGATAGTGGAACCTCCTGCAGGGCCAGCCTGGGGGGGCTCCGAGCGAGTGCAGGTGCTGTCGAACTGGCTGCTGCCCAGCACCCCTCTGGTTCCCTCCGTGCCTGCCTTGCTGGGCGCGGGGCTAGGGGGAGGATGGAGGAACCGGGGCCGTGCGCAACAAGGACTGCAAGCCCCGTCCGGGCGCTCCTGGAGAATCAGGCTTCCTGGGAGCGCAGATGCACTTTCAGTACAACAAGGAATAGCCGGCCCAAAAGGCGGTGTTTGTAGCGCCGGGTTTACTTTCCACATCCCTAAATTTCCTTCCCTGGGATTCACACACATGCGACTCCTCCTGCCTCGTGGGAAGGTTTTTCAAAATAAGTTTTCAAGCCTATTCTTTGCTGAGGACGCACGTCTAACCCCGCCCCCCAACCTGGAATCGATGGCCTCTGGTGAGCACCAGACGCTAGCAGGGCTCGGTTTGCAGTTGCACGTGGGCGCAGGAAAAGGGACAAGGTTCGATGTCTCAAAACGTGTTGGATGCCTGGCTTTGGGTTTCCTCCTTACAAGGGCAATGGAACGATGCTTCTCCACCCATCCTCCTCAAAACTAGGAAAGGAAGAAGCCTTTCTTTTTAATTTCAGAATTGCAAAGGGGAGGGAGTGGGGGCTTGTAGGCCATCCCAACCCCCTTGAAATGACTTTCCAAGTACAAATTAGTTGTTAATTTAAAAAATACAGTTTAGTTAAGTTTTAGTTTATTTAGTTTGTTTGATGAATGAAAAACAGTCCTCTATGACTGTATATTCAATCAATGTTTACCTTTAAAAAAATTCCCTGGGGGCACCACCTAATGAAATGTGCACACCTATGTTAATATAATCTTAGGGGAAAGCATAGTGTGTTGTTTCACCGTAATTGCGCAGTTTCAGGCTGCCGTACTATTGTATTAGTACAGCAATATTTTTTTGAAATAAAATAAAATAAAGAATAAACTGCAGGGGAAGGAGAATGTAGGAGGTGGAGTGGGAGATTTTGCCAGCATTGTAGCGTTACAGGTAAAAAGAGACATGAGCACAACAACACACAGTCATGAAAGTGCCCAACATTTGAATCGCTAAGGAAACAGAGGGCAAACTGGGGGTGGGGGAAGTAGGTGTGATGGAGCACTTAATGAAATTTCAAGAGGGTCATAGTTCAAATGAAATATTGAAGATTGGAAGAAATACATTTATTTCTGAATGCTTCACTATTTATCTCACATTCCAACAGTCCAGTGAAATTAATTTGTTGCAGTCTTCCTAACTGCTGACTTCAGTGTGTGCTTCAGGACTGACAGTTCATAGAAGTGCTCCACAGAAAGCTAAAAGTCACATAATGCTAGGGTGACCAGATAAAATCCAGGTCAGGGCTCATGTATCTTTAACAGTTGTAGAGAAAAGGGAATTTCAGCCAGTGTCATTTGTATGCAATTAGTTCCTGGTGAAATTCCCTCTTCATCACAACAGTTAAAGTTACAGGGGCCCTGCCTTCTTTTGTATATGGTCACTCTAGTATAGTGCCTGCACCTTTAACTGTTGTGATGAAGAGGGAATATCACCAGAAACTAATTGCATACAAATGACACTGGCTGAAATTCCCTTTTCTCTACAACTGTTAAAGTTACATGAGCCTTGACCTGGATTTTATCTGGTCAGCCTACATAATGCTCTATCTTTTCTCAGAAGATTTCCGTGCAAGGTCCAAGGTTTTAAGGGAAGACAATTTTATACAAGGCTTTTATGGCACCATTGTTCTGCCTCATTCATGGAAGTTTATGGGGGTCCAGTCAATGTTGTTTTCTACTACTGGACCCTCCCATGTTTTCTTGCCACTTCTTCTGCAGAAAACTTGTTAAGGATAAAAAGACGGAACAGCTGCACAATGCCTTCTGACTGTTTAGCGCTTGAAGCTCTCCGCCTAGAAACACCCTGGAGCGGTTCATTTTCATGAGGTGAAAATGAAATGCCTGTTTGGTAGTTGCTAGAGGTGCTGAGCCTGAATGGAGGTTAGCATTACATTGCTCCTTCAAGTGCATTGACTATATCAGGTCTGCACAATGTAAGTGAGCAAGCTGCTCTGATAAGGAAGTGGCAAAATAACTGAATAAAAAAATCAGTTATAAAAAACCATTTTTTTCATGCAAATGAGATTTTAAAAAAATATTTAAAAGCATAAATATTAAACTTCTCTTAAATAATAACAAGGTTAATATTAAATAATCTCTATATTAACCCTACAGTTAATCCCTAAACTGAATCAATGCCTCTACCAGTTACATTGAGTTAAGGGAGGCTTTTCTATGTAAACGAAGAACCAATTTAATCATTTCTCAGATATGAACGTTTACGCTTTACTCCTGTTCAGCCTAACAAATATGAATAAAGGGGATGGAGCCACACACATAGGCACTGCTCCCTACATCTTGGCCTGCTCTGGTCCTGCACCCAACCCACATTGAACAGAGAGGTCTGAAGAGTTCTGCTCATATCCACTCAAACTTAAGAATTCTCTGTGTGATCGGGGAATGACCCTTCTTCATCAGAGATTGCCTGAGAAGAGCATTCAAAAGCTTCAGCTTGTGCAGAATGCAGAAACCCAGTTGAATTTGAGAGGAACTTCATTGGTTCCATTCCAGATGTCCCTTAGAGCCTACAAAGCCCTGGATGGCCTTGCCTACTAACCTTAGAGAGTGTTTCTTCTCATGCGAGCCAACAAATCCCTGGGAAAGCCTTGCTGAGAAAATTCATGTTAAGTGAACCATCTTTGTTCTCAATAAGAAATGGCAAGATGTGCTGAGAAGCATTTGAGCAAAGTAGGTTTGAAGCTATAGAATTGATTCCTAATGGAAACCTTCCTATGTCTTAACTTTACAGACATATTGCAAACGTTGACCAGCATTTCTGTACAGAAAAGTTTTTGGAAATGAAGTTTACATATTTTAGGATGGGTGTCCAGGACAGGGCCTTTTTTGGTGCTCAAGAACTAGAACACCTTCTCTACAGAGACATGCCTGTACCCTCCTCTGCCTCTTTTGTTCTATGTTCTTATTATATTAATTTTACCATTATATAATAATTTTATCATTATTTCCTGTCTTTGTAGAAAGACAGGAAATAAAGTAGTTCTGTAATGGATGTGTTGGTGCTGGTTACAAATTCCCATCCCCATCCTGGGTTTTATGCTTTTTTGGGGGGAGTGTGATGTGAATTGTCTTTTAAGGCACTTATTGTTGTTTTAAATTCTTTATTGGCATGAACCTTTACGAGTTTTACAAAAGATGAGCAGGATAGATGTCAGGGAGATTAGCAATTGGATTCAAAGACTGGGTTCGGCCGACACAATAACCAATGGTGGGTTAAATAGTCAGTGGTTGGTTATTTTGTCATCTGTCAGGACTTTTTCACACTATGGTTGGTTATTCGGCCAAAATAGCCAACGCAAATAACCAACGTTGTGCAGAATTTATTATTTGAACAATCATTGGTTATCATGTAATGTGTCAGCACCATTGACTATTTCATTGGACACAGTTGATTATTTTCGGCGACTACAGAGTCCCCTGACAAGAATGACTAAAGTGGCAGCTGCTGCTCTAGTCCAGCTGGCAGAACTCACAATGGCTGATGGGATACTGGTGGGAGGGCTGAGGGAGGGAGAGAGGGTGGGGGATGTGTCAATCAAACACACTGTTGACTAAAAGTCAACTTGATGCTGGCCTTAATCCACACCACAGTTGATTATAATCATCTTGTGTGGGAAGTACCCCCTCGATAATCAACCGTGAAGTTGACTATTAACCCACCACTGACTATTGTGTTGTCCAAATGCAGCCAGAATCACTATTTGTGCAAGGAACCAGGATCCACCCATCATATGTGGTGGTCCTGTATAAAAGTGGAAAAGTTTTGGACTAAAGTCTTTGGTGAAATAGACAGCAATTGGAGAGATCACTGGGGTTGGCCCTTTGTGGACGGTTCCTGGGAAATAATAGAAATTGTTCCTTTAAGCTGCTGGCTGGATTTTTGTTGGTAGCAGCTAGACTGGTCATTGCTCAATTTTGGAAGGACTTAAGAGGAGTTTCATTGGATGCTTGGTGGACTTGGACTTGGAAGATTGCTGTTACAGGAAAATATAATGATAAAGAAAGAACCAGAGGGAGTGACCACAGAATTTTTTAAAAAATCCACAGATAAGAATAGTCTGCTAAAATATGACAGCCATCACCCTGCTCATTTGAGAAATAATTTGCCGGTAGGGCAATTTTTACGTCTAAAGCGAAATTGCTTGAAAGTGGAAGTATATAGAAAAGAAGCTAAACATCTTAAGAGGAATTTGGAACACAGGGGATATCCAGAGAGGATTTTACAAGGGCCTATGCATAGGGCTGAAAATGTCAAATGTGATGAACTTTTAAAATCACAAAAAGATACAAGGAACCGCGAAAACAATGATAGGATTATACCATGTGTGCTACCCTATGATCAAGTCACAAAAAAACTGGAAACTTACATAAAAAAAGAATGGTACTTATTACAAGACTTACCAGGACTAGACAAGAGACTGATGGTGGCTTACAAAAGAACAAAAAATTTAAAAGATTGTCTTGTACATTCAGACTATACAAAAGAATTACCTAAAATGGACACACAGTCCACATTATTTACTTTACCAAAACCCCAGGGGTTTCATCCCTGCGGACACTGCATTTATTGCAAACACACAGACTGTGTCGTTTCTGAATAAAACAACTGGAAAGACGATTTTCATAAAAGACTTTGTGAATTGTAATTCTGTGAATGTGATATATGCCATAACTTGCCCTTGTGACAAGATCTACATAGGCAAAACAACACAGGCCCTTAAGGTTAGGGTGGGAGAACACCTCTGCAATCTTAGACACAACAGAGAGGGGGCGCCAATGGTTAAGCATTTCCAAGAAATGAAACATCAACCAGAGTCTTTAAGATTCTGGGGCATCGAGAAAATCAAGGGGGATGAAAAGGTTTTAAGTAAGAGGGAATTCTTTTGGATTTTGCATCTTCAGTCACACACTGCAAGGGGGATGAATTATTCCTTGGAATGGAACAATTTGAAACTTTAAGATACAAGAGGAGAGAACATAGGAAGATTGTTGTAGAAAGAAGGATACAGAAAAAGCATTACAACGGGCATTTCCTAATAATAAAAAACAACTCTAGGGCAGTGCCCGTACAATATCCAGGGCCCCCTCCACAAGGATGCGCTTTTGCGCCCGGTTCCGCGATTATGCGCATTATCGCGGAGGCGCTTTTACTCCTAATCCCTCTGCACCGGAGGCGGCGAGAGGCGGCGAAGCGCATTAATTCATGTCCAAAAAGCGTTTTACAAGCAGTTAATGCGCGTAATCGCTTGTTCACACCGCGAAAATGCGCTTTAATGGCCGGAGCAAAATAAAAGTCGCTATTTAACGCGCGTTCGAAAATGCGCATTATCGGGGAGATAACGCGCCTGTACGCCCGTTTTGCGCTCCGTGCTTGTGGAGGTAAATTTTTTAATGAGCCTTCAAGGCTCATTAAACGTCTCGTGTGGAGGAGGCCCAGGTTAGTTTGAGGCTTTTAAGAGCAAGTTTTGGTTTATGCATTGTTTTTGTGGAGAAATGTAGAATAATGGATTTAGAAAGGATTAGAAATTGATAACAACAGCAATGAAGGGCACCTTAAGAATAAGCAAGAACATTGTGTTTTTTAGACCAAGGATGTTATGTATGTAGAAAGTGTGGACTTTTGATAAAATGGGGCACAATGCTGAATACATGCTGGTTTGTAAGGAGATTATACAATTATATAATGTGATTCCTAATATGTGCTGGGCTTTCGAGGAGAATGTGTGATGTGGAGGGGACTGAGAGTGCTATGTGTAGTAAACAAAATTTGATATAAGGGTTTCACGCCAAATTTATAACGTTTTATGTATTTTAAATGTACGTATTCAGCTCCTGACGAAGGATTGTTTTCCGAAACGTCGAGCATGTGGATATTTGACTATCAACATCAATAAACAGAGTTTAAGAATGTTCATAACACCAGAGTTTATCTCTTTTACACCCACAGGAAAATCAACAGACAAGTTGCGACTGGTGAAAAGAAGTAGGAAAAGACACATTTTCTGTGGATTGGTATCAATTTATTATGTATGTTGCTAACACTCAACTTTATAACACTCTGTCTATAGCATATCAGTCTCTTTGTTGCACGTGAACAATGTATTCTATATATTTCTACCTTGATTTATTATAATTATCGATATGCCTAGACTATCACATGTAAGGGGGGGTAATCTATATGCATTTTCATCTTTGTTTCTAAACGATGCTTTAATAAACCTTGTTTACATAATAATAATAATAATAATAATAACAACAACAACAACAACTTTTGGTACAAA
Organism: Anniella stebbinsi; assembly: GCA_029215795.1. Taxonomy (NCBI): domain Eukaryota; kingdom Metazoa; phylum Chordata; class Lepidosauria; order Squamata; family Anniellidae; genus Anniella; species Anniella stebbinsi. The sequence continues at coordinate 125,057,609 of JARDYH010000004.1, read as the reverse complement.
CAGCTTACATCAACACACGAATACCTCACTCAACAGATCAACACAGTCATAGAACACCCACACCTATTCCCTCTATTCCTAACCGAAGGCAAAACCTACATTAAACCAAAAACTCCAGATACCCAAAACCCAGCTAACTACAGACCCATAACATGCCTTCCAACACTCTACAAAATTATAACTGTCACAATCACACAGAAAATTGAAGCACGTCTCACCCAATATAATATACTCACAGAAGAACAAAAAGGATGTAAAAAGAACAGCAGAGGATACAAAGAACAATTAATAATAGACAGTGTCATCATGAAGCAAACAGAAAAACAGAAAAGAAAACTCCACACCTGATACAAAGAGTATAAACAGGCTTTCGACACTGTTCTACACAGCTGGCTAAAAAAGGATTCAAAATACACAAAATACATCCCTCAATCCAAAACTTTCTGACAAGACTCATGGAGACATGGAGAACGACAATACACCTAACAACAGACAAGGATCATAGACAGACAGAAAAAATAAATATCAAACGTGGCATATTCCAAGGTGATGCATTCAGTTCTCTATGATTTTGCCTGTGCCTCAATTCACTATCCAACACCCTTAACAACACCACATATGGCATCGACATAAAACACCAAAAACAAGCAAAGCACAGAATCAATCACCTCCTGTACATGGATGACATCAAAATCTATGCTTCAACCTTGACACAGATAAAAGGCCTCCTGCGAATCACTGAGGAACTGACAATAGACATGAAAATGGAATTCAGGATGGGAAAATGCAAGATGCTACACATAGAAAGAGGAAAATGGAAAGAAGAAGAAACAGCAGAAACACTAAATAATGAAATATTAGATAACATGGAAGAAAATGAAACATACAAATACTTAGGATTCCAACAAAACACAAAAATCAATCACTCCACAGTAAAAACTCAACAGGGATGTCCACTATCACCTTTGTTGTTTATTTTGCTGTTAGAAGAACTGAACAGAGCTGTAAGACAAGAAGAAAAAAATTGGAGGAATAAAAATTAGAAAAGAATCCTACAAGTTAAGAGCTTTTGCTGATGATCTTGTGTTTACTTTGGAGGATCCATTGAGTGGAATTGAAACTCTAATGAATAAGTTGAATGAATTTGGTGTATTAGCAGGTTTCAAAGTTAACAAACAAAAGACTAAGATACTTACAAAAAATATGAGTAAGCAAGATCAAATAAAGATGGCAGAGAAAACAGGTTTTAATGTAGGAAAAAAGGTGAAATATTTGGGCATAAACTTGACAAATATGAAGTGTATGTTGTTTCATAATAATTATGTTAAGAGTTGGAATGAAGTTAAACAAGATTTGATAAGATGGGACAAATTTCAAATGTCTTTGATGGGGAGAATTGTAATAATTAAGATGAATGTTTTGCCAAGAATGTTCTATCTATTTCAGACAATACCTATAGTAATTTTGGAGCTACCATTCAAGCAGTGGCAGAGAGAGATTTCTAAATTTATTTGGCAATCCAAAAAACCAAGGGTGAAATTTAAAATATTACAAGATGCTAGAGAGAGAGGAGGTTTGGGTTTGCTGAACTTGAGGATATATTTCTCTGCCTGTTGCTTGATGTGGATGAAGGAGTGGATGTTGTTAAAAAACAGAAGATTACTGGAATTAGAGGGGCATGATCTAAGATTTGGATGGCATGGGTATCTGTGGTACCCATGCCACAGATACCCATGATAAAGATACCCACAGATAAAGCTAAAGTGAACATAGAATTTAAAAATCATTATGTGAGACGAGCGATTTTGAGAATCTGGATCAAATATAAACCCAGACTGTGTCAGAAAATGCCACTGTGGATTTCCTCACAGGAGGCTCTTTACAGAAGAGAACTGGCAAGCACAACTAAATGGTTGAAGTATAGTGAGATTTTAGAAATAACAGAAGGAGATGTCAAAATGAAATCAAGAGAGGAGTTATTGAGTGAAGGAAATGCGTGTCAGTGGTTCTTATACTTACAAATGATGGAAAGGTTTAAGGATAGATAAAAAAACTTGGGGTTTTGAATGTACAAAATCTGAATTTGAGGAAGTTTTATGTACAAATGATGATCATGTTATTTCAAAGATATATAAGCTTTTGTTAAAGTATGAAACTGAAGATGAACAGATAAAAGATTGTATGATAAAATGGTCTCAAAATTTTGGATATAATATTACTATGGATCAGTGGGAGAATATGTGGTTGAGAGGTTTGAAATTTATGTACCAGATTGAAAGAAAAAAATTATAAAATGATGTATAGATGGTATATATCTCAATCAATATGGGCAAAAATGTATAAAGGGACATCGGGAAGATGCTGGAAATGTGAAGAGCAGGAGGGAACTTTTTATCACTTATGGTGGACGTGTAAAAAAGCAAAATCCTATTGGACACAAATGCATAAGGTGATGCAAAATGTATTGAAGACCAAAATACAATTACGGCCAGAATACTTTTTGTTGGGGATAATAGACGAACAGTTGATACAAGGTTATGGAACTTTATTCTTATATATGACAATGGCAGCAAGATTGATATACACCCAGAACTGGAAGAATGAGGAAGTACCAACAGAGGAGGAATGGCTGTTGAAAGTTACAGAATTGGAGGAAATAGCAAAACTCACAGCGATAATAAAAGATAAAACAACAATTGGGTTTATTGAAGAATGGAAACCATTGATAGACTTTTTAAAAGAGAGAGAAGGGAAGGAGATATTTGCAAGCGGATTCAGTGATTAAATTGGAAGAAAAATAATTGATGGAAGTCGGGAAATTCACTCACGATGTAGAAATTTTTATTTGTTGGAGAAATTCGGAAGTCCACTTTAATATTGTATGTTGTAGTGTTTGTGTTTTGTTTTTGTCTGAAAAATAAAAACTTTTGAAGTGAAAAACTCAACTAAGAATGCAATATAAAACTTGCCTATCACAAATCCTAAAATCTAAACTCAACTCGAAAAACATTTTCAAAGCCATCAACACCTACGCAATACCCATTTCTCACATACTCATTTGGAATCATACACTGGTCGCACACTGAACTTGAAGAAATAAACAGACTCAGTCACACCGAACTCACAAAACACCGCATGCTCCATCCCAGCTCATGCATTGAAAGAACAATCAGCAGGAAAGGAGGAAGAGGTCTGCTAGACGTTAACACAATGCATGCTAAACAGATAAAATCACTCAGAGTATTCTTCCACGCTAAAAACACCTCCATTCATAATGCCATAGTAACAGCAGATAAAAATTACACCCCACTTAACCTAACACTACAAAATGAAGACCAAACACGAGCACTCACACTCGCAGAGAAACAAGAAAAATGGGCTCAAAAAGCACTCCATGGGAAGCACTACAACATAATACAGAACCCATGAATAAACAAAGAACAAACGTCCAAATGGCTCAGGAAAGGTGAGTTATTTCCAGAAACAGAAGGATTCATAATAGCTATACAGGATCAAGTTATAGCCAGCAAGAACTACCAAAAATGCATCATAAAAGAAAACAGTGTAACAACAGACCTATGCAGGAAATGCCACCAGTTCCAAGAAACAATAGACCACATAACAGGAGGATGTAAAATTCTGGCAGGAATGGACTATACAGACAGACAACAATACAGCTGCAAAAATAATTCAACAACTGGCCATCAAATTCAACCTTATCAAACAATCTACACCATACTATACATACTCACCTGAAACAATCTTGGAAAATGCAGATCATAAAATATACTGGGACAGAACAATTCATACTGACAAGACAATACCCTGCAACCGAAAAACACACATACCTCATCAACATAGCAATACCGAATGACAAAAATGTTGTTGAAAAGGAAGAAGAAAAGAGAGACAAATATACACCACTGGCCATGGAAGTCAAAGAACTATGGCAACAGGAAAAGGTCACAATTATTCCGTTAGTCACCGAGATCACATCAAAAAACTATACAGAAAACATTCAGAAATTGGGCCTACCAAAATACATCCACAGCAACATCTGGAAAGTAGTTATACTTAAAACATGCTCAGTTGTCAGGAAATCCCTGAATCTGTAAAAGACAGCATGAGTTGGCATAGCCGTCATGTCCGTCTAGAAAAAAACACCACTAGTGAGAAAGAGATGAAATCATCATCATCATCATCATCATCACTATTTGTTACCAGCTAACCGAAATACAGACCACTGGCCAATGTGGTCTTCCAAGTGCTTGACAAGCCCCACCCTCCTTTTTTTGTTGTTGCAATGTCAAGAAGCAAAACCAGGGGATTTATTTAACCCCTGCTGGACATGGAATATGGGCATGGATTATGGGGCTTTTCTACAGTTGTCTGTTAGTCACTGTATCTACTTTTGGTTTTGTCACAGAATTGAGATCCAAGCACTACACAAAGAGTTTTTTCTTTCCTGCTTCTCTGCTACATAACCTCTAGCTGGAGCTGTGCTACAGCAGAATACACAAGTAGAGCAACACTTTCAGAAATAGTACCCCATTTTCTCTGTTCTAAATAAACCCAGGCAATTGCTCTGAAAAAAACAGAAGAAAACTGGAGGATCACATCATCTAAAGAATCCGTAAACAACCATGAGTAAGGAATCATGAGCTCACAATTAATACCTCCTGTAGAAATACTCATGGACTACCTTAGGCTTAGTAGATCACAAATTGATCTTACACCAGCCATAAACGACGTGATTATGTGTTCTACCATCTACGATTTTCCATTGATTCTAACAATTTACAAACTCAACCAATCTAAAAGCAAACAAACAACCTAACGATGAATAAGTTGCAGAGAAATTTATTATTTATCAAATAAATGTTATAAACATTATTTGTGGACCCGAGCAACTCTGGGCATATCAGCTAGTAACAAACAAATAAATAAATAATTAACTATCTTAATCGGGCCCAGGGTTGAATTTGCTAGCATGTTTTTTTCTTCTAATGCTTGAGGAACAAAAGTCAACATTAAAGGAATGTGGGATCAAGAGAAAGAAAATCTATCAGGTATTCTGATTGGAAACATACAGAACATTTTGTGGACATGAAAATATATATTAGATATTTTATTTGAAATGCAGAATGCTGTATTATTATTATTGTTACAAAGTAATATAAAAAATTAAGTGCCATTACATTTTAGGTTTGAAGTGGCAGTACTGTATGTGCATGAAGTGTTTTTGACCTTCATTGCTAAATGTGTATTGATTCAAGTGGATAAAGCCAGACGATATTTTACTTCCCTTCTCCCCCTTTCTTTTTGCCTTTTGATACATTTTTAAAACTTAGTTACAGAGCAAATGTTTGCTCTTGTTATTGTGTTCTATTTCAGACCTTATGTTTCACATTGCTCCCCAACTGCTGCTCTGCATTTTGGAGAACCTGAGGTGCTCAGGTGGCAAGATTCAAAACTGAAGAACATTCAGATACCATTTAATCTCCACATGTGGCAAGACGTAAGGCAACCGGGGCTTCTCTTGACTTGTTTGTGCTGTCCCCAGCCCTGTTTCCCAGCACCCTCCACTGCTTGTTGTGTGGCATAAATGCAAGATGGGGAGTGTCTTTGCCATATGCATTTTGGCTTTTGGACCTTTGGCCTATCATGTTTATTTATTCATAAAATAAGTAAATAAAAAAATGAAACACAACAAAATAATCTTCTAATCATGGGTGGGGATGGCTGGAAGGTGATTAAAAAAAAGTGATTAAAGAAGTGAGGGAAGGAATGCAACGTTTTACAACAGGAGGAGGTGGGACTTCTCCCTCCCCAAATAATCATATCACTTCAAGGTAGCACTAATATGCTTAGTTATTTGAGTAAGTGCTACTGAAATCGGAAGAACTTAATTTTGAGCAAACTTCATAGGAACCAGGTGCAAGTGAGAGAGAGTGGCTGACGGGAAAGCTTCTGCAGCTGTTTCCACAGCCAAGAGATTCTGAACTTTGCTATCTACCTCATCAGCCATGACTGCTCTTTCCCAGAAGCTGGCGTGAAACTTTATGCACATGTATTGTAAAACATGCAGTTGCCTGCAAAACTTTCTCTCCCACCCAATTTTGTGTGCTTGTGTTCTAAAAGACAACATAGTAAAACAAGCTAAACCAAGGGAGATCATAGAATAGAAGATTTGGAAGGGACCTATAAGGACATACTTCTATTACTGTAGTCCAAAGTAGCATTTGCTTTTTTTGCAGCCACATCACACGGTTGGCTCATATTCAGCTTGTGACCTACAACAATTCCAAGATCCTTCTCACTTGTAGTATTGCTGAGCCAAGTATCCCCCATCTTATAACTATGCATTTGGTTTCTTTTTTCCTAAGTGTAGAACTTGGCATTTATCCCTATTAAATTTCATCCTGTTGTTTTCAGCTCAGCGCTCCAGTCTACCAGGATCACTTTGGAGTTTGTTTCTGTCTTCCAAGGTATTAGCTATCCCACCTAATTTTGTGTCATCTGCAAATTTGATAAGCATTCCCTGCACCTCCTCATCCAAATCATTAATAAAAATGTTGAAGAGCACTGGGCCCAGGACTGAGCCCTGCGGTACCCCTCTCGTTACCTCTCCCCAGTTTGAGAATCCAAATTTATCCAAATGTGGATCCACCTAATACTTGTTCCATCTAGCCCACTTTTACCTAGTCAGAAAGTCATGGGGTACTTTGTCAAGAGCTTTCCTGAAGTCAAGATATATTATGTTCACAGCATTCCCATAGTCCACATGGGAGGTTACCCAATCAAAAAATGAGATCAGATTAGTCTGACAGGATTTGTCCTTGACAAATCCATGCTGGCTTCTAGTAATCATGGCATTGTTTTCAAGATGTTTACAGACTGACTAGTTTATAATCTGCTCCAAAATTTCCCAGGTTCCTCCTTTTTGCCCTTTTTGAAGATAGGGACAACATTAGCCCTCCTCCAGTCATCCGACACTTCACCCATCTTCCATGATTATGCAAAGATAATAGACAGTGGTTCTGAGCGTTCTTCTGCCAGCTCCTTTATTACTCTAGGATGCAGTTCATCAGGTCCTGGAGATTGGAACTCTTTCAAAGAAATTAGGTGTTCCTTGACCATTTGTTTATTAATCTCAAACTGCAATCCTGCCCCGACAGCTTGTATTTCACTTTTTCCAGGGGGGTCATAGACCCGCTTTTGAGAGAAGACTGAGCCAAAGTAGGAATTGAGCACTTCGGCCTTTTCTTTGTCATCTGTTACCAATTTGGTCATCTAGTCTAGCCCCTGCCTTGCAGGATGGTAACTACAGCACCCTTGACAGATGGCAATTAGCTTCTACTTAACTACCTCTAACAATGGAGTACCCATCACCTCCATGAATGCTTTAGGAATTCAGCTAACCAACTCCGCTAACCTGTGCCTCCCAGTTTAGTGTGCAGTTCAAACCATGGTGCACTTCAGAATACCCACACCAACCAAATTCAACGATGTCGTTCAAGGGCTGCATTTTAAATTTCTTCTCTCTTTCCACAGATAATAGCCACTTGGAGCAGTTTCAAAGTACATGTTAAAAATGGGGCTGTGCATATGCCCCTGGGAGTAATAACTCATGATGATGTGCCATTGCTCCCAGGGGCATTTGCAGCCTCATTTTGAATGTGCATGGCAGAAACTTCATAGCTGCTCCAAGCCGCTGGATGCCAAATGTTGAAGAGTGATAAAGAATTCAAACAGAAAGATTTACCTGCCTGGACTAGAGCAAAAAAGCATCCATCTGATAATTCCTTAAATCATCTAAGCAGGATTGCTTTGGAAAAAGGAAAAATGTCAACAAAACTCAGCCCTCAGAAAGGTGGGGGCAAGAAGACTGGAAGTACAGAATCATCACAGACAGGAGATGGCATGCAGAGGAAGGCGTGAGCTGTTCCCAAGGAGATGAAAGTTGTGTCTGGAGAGTCACAGCTAGCTATGGGAGAGATGCTTGAAGCCTTTCAAAACATGATGATTCAGAATAATCAAGCCTTGGTTAAAGACCTGAAGCAGGAGGTAACAGGGGAGCTTGATAAAATGACTAAGAAAATGAAGGCAGAGTTTAAAGCTGTTAGAGAGGATTTTAAAACAGTGGATTCAAAACTTGAACAAGTGCAGGCTGCAACTGAACAGTGTACAGTGAAACTGCAGGATCAAATTATAAAAACCCAGCAAATGGACTTAAGATTGATAGCACTTCAAGACCAAGAAAGAAGAGCCAATATTAGGATTAAATTTTTCCCAGACGTTTCTGCAGAGAACCCAAGGATCTTGAGAGGGAAAATTATGGATTGGATTAAACAAGTGACACCAGATATGGAGTGGAAAGAAGAAGATATTGAACATGTGCACAGGATTTCCTACAGAACGAGAGGAGAAAGACCAAGGGATATTGTGGTGAAAATTGCAAGTTACTACAAAAAAGAGCAAATAATTAGAAAAACAAGACTGACTGGGCAATTGAATTATCAAGGAACCCCAATACAAGTTTCCAATGACTTATGCTCACAAACAATTAATTGGAGATGACAAGTTAAGACCTGCACAGAAATCCTTATTAAGAATGGGATTAATTACAGTTGGGGGTATCCAGTTTTTTTGAAATTTACATTTCAGAGGAAATTCTACAAAATAACATCTTTGGAACAAGGAATGGAGTTGCTGAACCAACTGGGATTATTGGCTGAAGAAGGTTCGAGTCAGCGGGAGAGAAAAGGCAAGGAGAAGAGTTGGGAGCAGTAGGAGGTTCACAGTAAATGACTGGAAAAGAGTTGGAAGTTAACAGAACTGAAGGATGGTTAATGTTTTTAAGGATAACAATGGAACAAGGGATGAAGCAAGAAGAGACTGGGAGGGAAGATCTATTCCTGACCAGTAGCTGAGAGGTCGCCTCCCTCCCTCCCATGGGGTTTGAAGAAGCCATGATTGGGTTTAATCCTGGGGAAATGTGGGGGGAAGTAAAAGTTATTGTTGGGGTTGTTTTTGTGGGGGGGAGGGGGAAGGGGAAGAAGGGTATGTGTCACAATAAGGGATCGGCAAAGGGCAACACAACTTAAAATATGGAGGGTAAATTGAGAGTTACAATGTTGAATGTTAATGGGCTAGGATCGGTACTTAAAAGGAAACGAGTGGAAGCATTATTGAATAAGGATGGTGCGGATATAATTTTTAGTCAAGAAACACATCAATCAAAAGAAGGAGTAAATGAGCTTAAATTGAGATGGTCAGTTATTTATGAGAAGGCTTATGGAACTTCAAAATCAAGGGGGGTGGCAATAATTATATTAAAAAAATATGGATTCAAAATTGAGAAAAAAAAAAAGATGATAAGGGAAGATTTTTACTATTGCAAGGTTAGTGGGGGAAGAAGAATACACATTAGTCAATGTTTATGCACCTAATGAAAATCAGATTGAATTTTATAAAAAAAATTATGGTGGAAATGGAGGAAATTCAAAAGGGGAATATAATAATAGTGGGAGATTTTAACATGGTATTAAATAAACAAAAAGATAAGTCTAACCCCACGATAGATGAAAAACGTAATGCTATTACAGGCTTGAGTAAGATCATGAATAAAAATGAATTGATAGATGTGTGGAGAGTAATGAATGGAGAGGAAAAGAAATTTACTTTTTACTCTGCAAAGTATAAGACTTATTCTAGGATAGATCATGTTTTTGTATCAAGGAATTTGATTTCTAAAATAATAAAGAGTGTTATAAAGGTCACAGATTATGCATTGGTGCATGTAGATATTAAATTTTAAAAAAATTATAAGGAAGCAAAAAGATGGAGATTAAATACAAAAATATTTAGCTATAAAAGTATAATTGAAAAAGTGGAAAAAGAATACAAAGTATATGGGAAATTAATGAAAAAGGTTTTTCTAATCAGGCTATATTATGGGATACAATGAAAGCTGTAACAAGAGGGATTTGTATTAGAGAGAATTGTAATTTGAGAAGACAACAAGAAAAATGCAGAAAAAATTGGAAGAGGAAATTAAAGACTTGGAGATGAAATTTATAAGGTATAAAGATAAACAGATTTTTGCACAATTACAAACAAAAACAAAAAAGAATTGGGGAAAGAGGACCTGGAAGAAGCCCAGAGAAATTTGATATCTTTGAAAAGATAATTCTTTGAATATAGTAATAAAAACTCTAAGGTGCTGGCCAGATCCACACAATCAAAGAAAACAAAGAATTTAATTGGAGTAATTAGAAATAAATTAGGGTAGTAATATAATGGAAGATAAATTGGAAATATTTCAGGAGTTTTATCAGGAATTATATCCTGCAGGAGGTAGGTCTCAGGAGAGGATTGAACAATATGTGGAGAAATATTTAAAGATTAAGTTAAATGATATAGATTTAATGGAACGAGGTGTCTTATAGAAAGAAATAAAAGAAGTTATTGATAAATTGAAGGGGGGGAAGCCCCAGGAATGGATGGGTTGGGACCAGAATATTATATTTTTTTAAAGAAATTATTGGTACCAAAATTGAAAGTGTTGTATAATAAGATATTAGAAGGTGATAAGATCCCACCATCATGGGGACAGTCCTTGATTGTATTAATTCCAAAAACAGATAAAGAGTTAACAGACTTGGGTTCATATAGACCTATTTCTTTAATAAATCAAGATGCCAAGATCTTTACAGCGATAATGGTGAAAAGAATGAATACTTTTATGTATAAATATATTTAAAAAGATCAATGTGGATTTATAGTAGGGAGGCAGATGCCAAATTTGATTGGAAGAGCATTGAATATGATAAATATAATTTAAAAAATAAAATGAAGGTGGGCTTGATAGCTTTGGATATTTTTAAAGCCTTTGATTGTGTGGAATGGCCAACTTTAAAAACAATAATAAAAAAGATGGGTTTTGGAGTAAGATTCAAAGGTGTGATTGATCAACTTTATTCATGAAATAGTGCAGTAGTAATGGTAAATGATGGGGTAACACAACAAATATCCTTAGCCCGAGGAACTAGACAAGGTTGCCCCCTTTCCCTGATTCTATTTGCAATAGTTATAGAACTTTTAGCTAGTATAATTAGAGAGGATAAAAGTATGCTTGGGATAGGTAATAAAGAAAAAATTAAGATAAGTTTGTTTGCAGATAATACTTTGGTATCAATTGAGAATCCAGTAGAAAATATTAGGAAAATAAAATCATATTTGAAAGAGTTTGGAGAGATATCAGGTTTACAAGTTAATTGGGATAAATCAGAAATGATGTTATTTAACTATACAAAAGAACAGGATAATGAGTTTAGTAAAAAAAATATAGAGTTAAGGTAAAGAATTTGATTAAGTACTTGGGTGTAAATATTAGAAATAATTTGGATAAGTTAGAAGAGGAGAATTTTAATAGATAGATAAGAAAGTTAAGAAAAAATTAGAAGAATATAAAAAGATAAAATTATCATGGTTTGGTAGAATAGCGATTATTAAAATGAAAATATTACCTAAGTTTAACTTTCTGTTTAGAATGTTACCAATTAAGATAACAGAGACACAGCAAAGAAATGGCAAGTTATAATAAATAATTTTTGTAATGGTAATAAGAAAGCGAGGATAAATAAAGGGAATTGGTATAGGGGGACTAGGTCTCCCGAATTTAATGGGTTATTATACAGCTAATCAATTAAGATATGTAATAGAAGGGATTGTAAGACCAAGTGTAGTAAATTGGTTAGAGATGGATAGACAGGAATTAGAATGGAAGTTAGAAAATATATATTTTTATCAAATTAAAAAAGATAGAAAGAATAGAAAATATTACAAAATATTTCTTAATATTATTGAAGTTTGGCAAAAATATAAAAATAAATTATTACCAGATATTTCTCCAATGAATCCAGTGGTGTTGCTGTAAATTTTCGAATAACTTTAAAGAAGGAGTTAGAAACAGTGTTTAAAGAACAGAGAATTATTAAAATAAAAGATTGGTGGGAAAAGATGAGTATGAAAGAACAAATAGAAGAATTTTTGAGAGGGAGGAAATTGGCTTGGTTCAAAGTTATGCAATTAGAACAATGGTGGATTAAATGGAAAAAAACAATAAAGAGCTACAAAATTATACAAAATTTGAAAGGATGAGTATTATGAGAGAAGAGGAGGATATAAATAAAAATGTTAGAGGAGTAGTAAGTGAAATAAGTGAAGTAGTAAGTGAAGTAGTAAGTGATGGAAGGGGAGGAGAAACATGATCATTTGAAAGCATTATGGGAAGAAGATTTGGAAGAACAAATTAATGATCAAAAATGGGGGGAAATATGGGATTTGCATACTTTCAAAATCATGTCAGTAAGAATAAAAGAAAATTATTATAAAATAGTATGGAGGTGGTATTTAGAACCGGTGAAATTAAATCAAATTGATAAGAAACATTCAAAGTTGTGTTGAAGAGGCTGTCAAGAAGTGGGAACCTATTTTCATATGTGGTGGACTTGTAAATATGTACAGATACTTTGGTTAAAAGTATTTGAAGAAGTGATAAGAATAACAGATTTAAAGTTTGAGATATGTCCCAGGATAGCATTGTTAAAGGGAGAGGCGGGTTACAAATAAATATTATTATTATTATTATTATTATTATTATTATTATTATTATTATTATTATATATGATAAAGAAGAAGGAGAACAGAATGTTAAAGATTTGATTACGAATTTAATGACAGCAGCAAGACTAATGATATCTAGACAATGGAAAATGCAAGGCAACTACCAAATAGAAGAATGGTATAAAGAAGTATGGAATATTGCCATAAATGATAAATTAACAAGTAATATTAAAGTTAAAAGAGGTATAATAAAGAAAAATGATTTTGGGAATATATGGGGATTATTTGTGGACTATGTATTAGAAAAAGGGAAGGGGTGTAGACCGTCAAGGGAATCTATGCAATTTTGGAAAAAAGAGTAAAATAAAAATAATAAGTTTTGTTGCTGATCCCAGTGTGGGGGTGTGCTGTAAGGGGATATATGATTTGTAAGTGATGTGGTTTTTATGTGTGTGTTCTGACAGATCAGAATGACAGCTCGCCATGTGCGTTCATTCAGACCTGTCAGAACGGAAACGATCTTTAAAAAATTCACATAAAATCAAGGTTTGGAGGGATCAATCTCAAATTTCATACACATACTTAGGCATACCCCATAAGCACTGTGACCAAGTTTCAAGCCTCTAACTTTTAAAATACAGAAGTTATAGGTATATTTATAGGGCAGTCCGATAAAACGATAAAATCGCCCGAAAATTATTGTCTCCAATGATTATCGTAGGTTTTTGTATCGTATCATTATCGTTAAACACATGCACGATAATGATCTTATCGTATTGTTATCATACACTTTAATGATACGATACACATCCCTAGTGGAAACTAATGATGTCATATGAAAGGATGGGCCTAATGAGGCCATGTGGCTGCCAACGCTTGAAAGACACAAGAGGGCAGAGCCCAACAGTGTGTCAATCCAGAAGGGCAATCAGAAAAAAAATCCACACTTAATTTTTGAGGTTTTTCCCCCCCTCAGCATGTCCAGTGGAAATAATCAGAAATTTGAGAGTAAATGGAAAAACGTCTAATGCAATCTTTTCACCGGGATGACGACTGACGTACTTTTTAAACTGGCATTTAAAATATTCCAATGGCCAGTTACACTTCTGAAAACTATATCCAAGAGATTCAGAGGTAGTCTAGTTAGCTAGTTAGTCAGTTGTAGTTTATTTTTATGCTATCTTTTAGCCTAAACAGGCCTCCAAGACAGCTAATATCAGTTAGCCCAAATACCAAATTTAGGCAAAGAAATACAACTTACAAAAATGTAAGGCAGGAATATCTGAATACTGTCTTTAAAACAAAGAACCTAAAATCCAAGCGCTTCCTTCCCCTCTGCCTTCTTCAGCTCCTGCTGGGTATTCTGAATAGTGATCCACAGCAGAAGCAGCCATCCCAGCTGGTTAATGTGCTGATCCAATTGTTTAGTCAGGACTAGAGATGCCAGTGAAGTTCCCCAGGTCGGGCCTGGAAATGAGCTTCAGGGCCTCAGTTATGCTTGCCTCCAAAGAGAGATGAGTGGGCAAAGCCTTCCCAGGCACAGCCCCAGAAGGCAGCACACACAGAGATGTTCCAACTTGCCCCCCTCCTGAACTCACCAGCTGTTGGGGCTCCAGCTGCCATGTCACTACTGCAGCACTTGGCTCAGCAATCATGCTGAGATGCTCCTGGGGCCAAGCAGGCCCGCATACTGTTGCTTTTCCCTTGGCCATGTGTTCTACCCCTACCCGCCCATCCCAGGATGCTGTCAGGCAGGCATATGCAGCACAGATGGCTTCAGAGGAGACATGCAGTTTTGCGACCCTTCTGACTGAAAGCTCAGAGATATCTCTGGTTAGCCGTTGATGTGATTTTGGTACCTTATTATTTTCCCAGACCTTTAAATCTTTTAGTTTAATCTGATCTGTGCTATCTCTATTGAGGGATTTTATGCCACTTTTACACTTTGTTGTTCTGTATGAGTGATATCTAATCCTGCCCATGTGCCAGAAGGACACAAGTGCCACAAGGAGCTAGCAGTGCTTAAGGGGTGAGGGGTCTAACTCAGGCTCCTTCTCCCCTGAATCCGATTTTAGAGCCTTTCGCAGTTCGCTGTGATGCTTTTAACGATCATTTCTCAGATAAAATCTCTCGGATAAGAGCCGACTTAGATGCCATTGTTATAGCAGAGGCTGACAGTGGAGTGTCCAGTGACTCTGCGAGTAGGATTACACTTGATCAGTTTCAGTTGGTGAGTACTGAGGACGTGGACAAGGTGCTTGGATGTGTGAGGAAGACGACTTGCCCTCTCGATCCCGGTCCTTCCTGGCTGGTCGTCCAGGGAGGAGATGCAGTTAGATCACATTTACAACATATTATTAATGCATCTCTCAGGGAGGGCAGCTTTCCATCATGTTTAAAAGAGGCGGGGGTAAGGCCACTTCTAAAAAAGCCCTCCCTGGATCCCCTGGACCTTAATAACTACAGGCCAGTATCAAATCTTCCATTTTTGGGCAAGGTGATCGAGAGAGCGGTTGCCTTTCAACTCCAGGCAGTCTTGGATGACACTGATTTTCTAGACCCATTTCAAACCGGCTTCAGAGCAGGATACGGAGTTGAGACCGCTTTGGTCGCCTTAGTAGATGATCTACGCCTTAGTATCGACAGGGGGAGTGTGTCCCTGCTGGTACTCCTGGACCTCTCAGCGGCTTTCGATACCATTGACCATGGTATCCTTCTGGAGCGCCTGGGGGAATTGGGAATCGGGGGCACTGTGCTTCAGTGGTTCCGATCCTATCTCTTGGGCAGGCTCCAGATGGTGATGCTTGGGGATAGCTGCTCTTCAAAAAAGGAGTTGCTATGTGGTGTACCGCAAGGTGCCATCCTTTCCCCAATGCTGTTTAACATTTACATGAAACCACTGGGAGAGATCATCCGGAGGCATAGGGCGGGGTGTTATCAATACGCTGATGACACCCAAATATATTTCTCTATGCCTTCAACAACATCATCAGTTAAGGATAGTGTGTCTCCTCTGAACGAATGCTTGGAGGCGGTAATGGGCTGGATGAGGAAAAACAAACTGAAGCTGAATCCAGACAAAACGGAGGTGCTTGCTGTCAAAGGCCCCAACCTGGGTTTGGAGGTGTGTCAACCAGTTCTGGATGGGGTTACACCCCCCCTGAAAGACTGTGTTCGCAGCTTGGGGGTACTTCTGGATTCGTCGCTCCAGATGACAGCTCAGATTGATGCGACGGCCAGGAGTGCCTACTATCAGCTTCGGCTGATATGCCAGCTGCGCCCCTTCCTAGAGTTGGAAGACCTAAAGACGGTAGTGCACGCGCTGGTAACTTTGAGGCTCGACTTCTGCAATGCGCTGTACAGAGGGCTACCTTTGTGCCTAGTCTGGAAACTTCAACTTGTTCAAAATATGGCAGCCAGGTTGGTTACTAGTACACCTAGGGGAGACTACATTACACCAGTTTTAAAATCTGTTCACTGGCTGCCGGTCAGTTTCCGGGCGAAGTATAAAGTGTTGGTTATTACCTTTAAAGCCCTACATGGTTTGGGCCCAGGCTACCTACGGGATCGCCTTCTCCCGTACAATCTGCCCCGCACTCTTAGGTCCTCTGGGAAGAACGTACTCAAGTCAGCCAGAACTAGGCTGGTGAGTGTTACCCAGAGGACCTTCTCTTCTATGGCTCCCAGACTATGGACTGGACTGCAGGAGGAGTTTAGACAAACTGTCAGTCTTCACGAATTCAAGAGAGTCGTGAAGACTGTTCTTTTCCGGCAGGCCTATCCAGATGAATTTTAAATGTTTTAATGATGTGTTTCTCTTGTTTTAATTTTTTTAACTTTGTCATGCTTGTATGTGTATTGTGTTCCCCGCCTCGATCCGTAGGGAGAGGCGGGTTATAAATAATAATAATTATTATTATTATTATTATTATTATTATTATTATTATTAAAGCAACACTAGTTTACAAAAAAGGGCAGAGCAGTGGAGCTCATAGAAGGGAGCTCCATTGAACTGTCCTGCTCTGGAAACAAGCATTGTTCCCAGGGTTCCTGTAGGCAACACTAACTCCCCCTGTGCTAGTGCAACAGAATGAGTGTAAGGGAAGCACAGTGGGTCCTGCTGGGCAGAAGTATTGGATAGTGCCCAAGATGTTATCTATATTTAACTATATTTAATTTTTTTCACTGTGTTCATATTCTAGTGTAAAGCCCATGTCACCATGGATGCTAGTAGTCTGCTCCGTTCCTGTATTTTTACTCTTCACCCCCTCACCACAGAGGGGGATTCATAGAATCATAGAATAGTAGAGTTGGAAGGGGCCTATAAGGCCATTGAGTCCAACCCCCTGCTCAATGCAGGAATTTACCTTAAAGCATCCCTGACAGATGGCTGTCCAGCTGCCTCTTGAAGGCCTTTAGTGTGGGAGAGCCCACAACTTCCCTAGGTAATTGGTCCCATTGTTATACTGCTCTAACAGTCAGGAAGCTTTTTCTGATGTTCAGCTGAGTCATGAATAATGCAAATGTAGTTCCTGAATAATCCCCCTCAGAAATTTGCATAGCACAGCCCCATTCCTTCCCTTGTGTACCCTGCTTTGCCGCCTCTGTCCCTTTCCCTGTTTTACAAGCTAACCACGTGGCTGCACAGGGGATCCGACTTCATACCACACTGATTGGTCAAGCAGAGCTGTCTGCCATCCAGCTGGCAGAGGGGCTGCCCTGTCTATTTGGAAAAGAGGAAAATAATTGCTATTAAAGCTTGAACTTTTTCAAACTTTCAAAATTTTCCACATGTCTACACTGCTCAAGCTTCAGTTTAAAACACAAATGAGCAAAATCGGTTTGGTAGATCTCTAGCAATAAGCCTTATGCTACTGTATTCTTAATAAGTCACCCTAGGGAATTCATTGACAGGAAGGGCATACATGTCCTCTCTCTCTCTCTCTCTCTCTCTCTCTCTCTCTCTCTCTCTCTCTAATGTCAGTGCAGGTTATACATACTGCAAAATACAGATGCTGAAGGGTACTTAAACTATTATCTCTGTTAGCATTTGTTAGGGTTGGAAAGTGACATGAAAAGGTCCATTCTACCTCTAAAAATGTGGGTGTGGACAACAAAAGTTAACTTTATAATATAATGCTCTATCAAGCTTGTTTGATACTGCATGGAAATGGGAAATATTACAAGGTTTGGACAGGACAAATGTTGGAAAGGGACCTAGATAGATATTTGGTGAGAGTATGGACAAATTAAGAATATATAAATATATAAAGTGGTATAAACATCATTATACCATTGTAAGTCTCAAATTTCTATTGCTTATAAAAATGACAACTGATGAACTAACAACTTGAAACCTGGCATCCATGATTTACATGATGAGGTCTACCAAAGTGCCACATTTCAAACAACTCTGATAACATTGCCACAGGTACAGAAGGACCTGTCTATATGCTTTGAAATGCCCCACAGTGGCTGCATGGTGGTGCTGCATTGGTTATACGATGCAGCAGCCACCTCGTGGCCATCGTGGGGCTTTCCTGCAAAGATGCAAATTTAAAAAGTCGGGGACTTACCCTGACTTTTTCACTGCAGCGAGGCAAGTACAGCGTGTCTGTCATCTAACTTCACTCCAGCGCCACAGCAGAGGCGTTTCCGGGTGGATGGCAACCCCTGATTGGTTGCCATCTGCATGGGCAGAGGGCAGGCCTAGCGAGCCAAATGGCTGCCGGAAAGCTCAAGCCCTCCCTCTGTGTCAGGATTAGCCTTCAGCAGAGAAAGCAAGAGGTTTACTTATACACAGTGACAGCCTGGCGCCATCAAGGCAGGGCCCAGGTTTAAATTTAAACTGCTGAAAATTGGCACATTAACCCTTTTTTGTCCAGTTTTTAAACAGACATATCACATATTTATTTCACATTTTGGTGGAAAACAGTTGATGTACTTTGTTCAGGCTTGTCGATGAAAACAGCCCTTCATTGGTTTGGCGGCAGTTCAGTGTGAATTAAGGCTGTCCTACCCCCATTAAAGCAACGGCTGTCAAAGTTATAAGGCGCATGCTCAGTTTCATTCGATGTGCCAAGCGGTTCTATGTTGCAGAGATATTTTAGTGGGTTCTACATGTAATACCTATTCCTTTAGTTATATGATATGACCACCCAGAGTCAAAATAGATGTTGCTATACCAAATGGGCCCCTAAAGTGAGTGTGGTGGTGGGTGGTTCTGTTACAAGGGCTTTTACCTTTGCCTCCTGCTGTGCTCCCGATCCAGATCAAGCTCCCCATGCCTGCAATTTACATTGCCAAAATTGCAAATGGGGGGGGGCAATCCAGATTGGAACCATGATGGGGGGCAAAGAGTTAAGGCTCCTATATCCACCCCGTGCTATGGTCTCAATCCATATTGGTTCTCCTGCCCTTATTTTTAAGTAAAGAGTGAAGGAACTCATAGCTACAACTTTGAAGAAATGTGTACTTTGACCCTCATGGGATTTCAATGGGGTGGGTTGGGGGACATGGAATGCACAGGGAAGCCAAAGAATCAGAGCCTCATACTACCTTCCTGAAATAAAAAACACATTACGAAGTCCAAATACCTGCTTTTCCTGCCCTTGTGTTGGGAAAAGGAAGCATGGGTTTTGGGGGCCCTGTACTGTTTTTCCAAAGGCAGAAATGCAGTGTGAGGCCCCCAGTACCTGCTGTTCCCAAAGTAACTGCATTTTCACAGACTAAATTAGCACATTACTTAGGAAGGGGGGAGACAATAGGGAAAGAGGCTTCTCTTCAGATGTTGGCTGGCCATTAAGAGCCATTGGTCTAACACAGGAGTGGCAACTTCTGGCCCTCCAGATGTTTGACCTACAGCTCCCATCATCTCTCATTATTGGCTTGGCTGGTTAGGGCCAATGGGAATTGAGGGTCAAAACATCAGGCCTAATACAATGGGGATCTGCCAAGCCAAACACGTTCAACAAATTGTGGCCTCCCACTATTACTTAATCTTCGACCCCAGAGTTACTATGGTGTAAGAGATTCCTGAAAAGTCATCTTCTTGACCAACTCACCATCTCATTACAATAGCTAGGTGCTCTGTAACCTTATCCTTACTTCTCCTGGATTACAAGTCCCTACTTAACTGAAGCTGAATCCAGACAAGACGGAGGTGCTTGCTGTCAAAGGCCGCAACCTGGGTTTGGAGGTGTGTCAACCGGTTCTGGATGGGGTTACACTCCCCCTGAAAGACTGTGTTCGCAGCTTGGGGGTGCTCCTGGATCCGTCGCTCCAAATGACAGCCCAGATAGATGCGACAGCCAGGAGTGCCTACTATCAGCTTCGGCTGATACGCCAGCTACGCCCCTTCCTAGAGTTGGAAGACCTAAAGATGGTAGTGCACGCGCTGGTAACTTCGAGGCTCGACTTCTGCAATGCGCTGTACATAGGGCTACCTTTGTGCCTAGTCCGGAAACTTCAACTAGTTCAAAATATGGCAGCCAGGTTGGTCACCGGTACATCTAGGAGTGACCATATTACGCCAGCTTTAAAATCGCTCCACTGGCTGCCAATTAGTTTCCGGGCAAAGTATAAAGTGTTGGTCATTACCTTTAAAGCCCTACATGGTTTGGGTCCAGGTTACCTGCGGGATCACCTTCTCCCGTACAATCCGCCCCGCACGCTCAGGTCCTCTGGGAAGAACTTACTGCGGTCGGCCAAGACTAGGCTGACAACTGTTACCCAGAGGACCTTCTCTTCTGCCGCTCCCATACTGTGGAATGACCTGCCGGAGGAGACTCGTCAACTTAACAGTCTTTTAGAATTTAAGAAAGCTATAAAGACTGTTCTCTTCCGGCAGGCATATCCAGTGTAATTTTTAGAATGTTTTTAGGATGTTTTAGGATGTTTTAATGCAGTTTTAATAATATTTGTCATGTTTTAATTAGTTTTATGTATTTTATCATGTTGTTCCCCGCCTCGATCTAGATGGAGAGGCGGGTAAGAAATAAATCGTTATTATTATTATTATTATTACTTACATAGTTTGTTCTACTTTTCCCAGGCTGAATACAATTCACTTGTGGAAAAACTCTAAGGCAAAATAGGGGTTGATTAATTCTGCCTTCACTCTATCTCCCCCAGAGACCTAGTTTTTCTCCTCCTTCTTGCTCCATACACAGCAAACAAAACCTTTTCATTGGTCTTGGCATTCCTCACATATGTAAGTTCATCTGGGCTTTAGACTTCTTGACACCATCCTGACAGGCTCTAGCCAGCATTGTACTTATTTTTGGTTATATGTCCTCCTTCCATCTCCTATAGAAGCCTTTTATGACTCAACTCATGCCATAGATAAAGAAGTAGGCTGGTGCAGATATGCCCAGACACAGCTGTAGAAGTAGGTGAAGGGGATAGTTCCCTTATCAAGAGCTGTATCCAGACTTGAAATAAGGATCACATCAGAAAAGATACTGAGACAAGGGGAAAGGAAGCTATAGACAGTCACTACCTGGGCCTTGAGAAATAAAAGAACAGGCTTTAGGTGGCTAACACCAGGTTGTTTATGTCTGTCCTAGTGCATGGCATATATGGAGTGCACTGTGGGGGGACTTGGGCAGGATCTACACTACTGCTTTACAACAGTATTGAAGTGCACTGACAACTGTTGGGCCCCATGACACATTCCATATACTAGGGCTGTAACCAGCCCCCTATCCAGTCTGGATCTGGATCCGGATGATCCAGATTGGGCCCAATCTGACCTGGACCGGACCTCCCCCGATATGGTCAGGAACCAGATTTTATTCCGGATCCGGGTCTCTGGATCGAGATCCAGAGACCCTCCTTTTCCCCATAGACTTGCAAGTCTATGCGTAAAAGGACTCACCACACTTCCCCCACTCTCCCTGCTTACCTGCTGCCTCCTCGTCGCTGCCGCCTTCCACCGCTGCTGACCGCTGTCCACCGCTGCTTCCACTCTACTGAGAACCAGGTAGAGCAGAAGCAGCAGCGGACAGTGGATGGCAGCGGCGGACAGCAGCAGCAATGACAAGGCAGCAGGTAAGTAGGGAGAGCGGGGGGAGAGTGGTGAGTCCAACGGACTCACCGCTGGCCTGGCATCCCTGGTGCCAACTGCACAGCCGGTACCCAGGGGCCTGGAAGGCCAATGGGCCCCGGATCTCCGGAGTGATCCAGAATGATCCAATACAGTCTGGAACAATCTGGACCTCCACCAATCCAGTTTGGATCCGGATCCAAGAGGTCCAGTTCACTCCGGTCCGGATTTGGGATTCGGATCCGGATCTGTTCACAACCCTACCATATATTGTTTTCAAACCGGTTTCATAATGTTATATCCTGCTTGGTTGAGAACAGCACTGGTGGTTTGTGCTTCCGCAACCAGAGATATTTGGACAAGAATTGCCTGAAAGTCTTCTTAGCTTGAGGGAGATATCACGAAAGCTTGTGTGATTTGTGAAATGTACAAAGCTCTCCCTGCTGAAGGCAGAGTATTATTATCGCTTGCTGCTTTATTCAGTCTACTCCATCTTTAAAACACATTTTCCAGCCATTCAATATGTTCAATTTGGGGCAAAGTATCTGGGTGGCAGTTTGTACATTCCGTATATGATGCAAATCTGATCTTGATTTAAGTGGGTCAAGCTGATGCATGCCTACAGTACTGCATAAAGAATGTAAAAAGGAAAGTGGGGGAGGAAATCAGAGAAGAAATGTTGCACCAAGATGAAGCAAGGAAATAGCACACTTGGGCACAATGTATTGTACATGTATTCATTTTCATGGAACCTATACAGGAAAATCCCAGGTGGATTGTGCCCCAAGTGTGCGCCTTGACCAAGGATGCAAAGTGTGTCCCTGCTTCAGAGGACCTATAGCTGAATACCCATCTCCAGAATTTGCAACATTCAGCTACTTTGAATGAATTGTGCCTTTTTTCTTCCCTCACCCACAGAGTCATCATTCTCCTTTTGCCAGTTTCCAGTAACCCGAGCCCAATAACTTGTCTGTAATAAAATGTGACTGCTGGGGCTATTTTTACAGAGCTGGCCTTCATTTGCATGCTTGCTAGCTGTGTGTGGGGCCCAGGGCGATCCCCTGTCTCTGCCCTCCCCACCACCTCCTCCCCCGCTGGCATCGCTCTGATCAGAAGTGACAACAGAAACACAGGCGTGTTTCCTGGAGATTTTACCCTGTTAAAGGATGAAAGCTCCGGGGAGCAGGAACAATAGAATCAGAGGCTTTAAAAACAACAACAACAACAACAACAACAACAAAACCCCAGTTCCCAAACTGATCATTTTCAAATTTCAGCTGGGTTCTTTTTTGGCGGGTGGGGGTGGGGGAAATGGTGGCTCTGGAGCCAGCCTCTTCTGGGTCAACACACAGAGAGGTACATGGATGAGTTAGGCAAGGAAAGGGGGGTAATACTTAGTCATATCCCGACTTCCCCAGGGAGAGATCCCTGATCTCTCCAGGGTTTTGTCCAGCCTCATTTAGTTTTAGCCAGAAGGATGAGCTGCTGCAATTTCCTTTGGGAGGTAAATCTCCATTCCAACATCTTGTGATGTTTGGAAATTCATTTGCTGTAGTGCTACTCTATTATTCCAACTTATAGAAGTTTTCTTAATCTTTTGTTCTTTCCTAAAACAAATTTAGGGCACCCTTTTTGGCCACACTGTCCACAAGAATGCAGTGCATGCAACCACATGGATATAAAGCTTAGTTTCTAGGTGGCGCCTGGTCTCAGAGGTCTCTCAATGGAATTAGATGTTTCCTGTTACTGCCTGTTCTTGTTGAAGAAAGACAATAACGTTCTGGTTTAGCTTCCTTACTGGACTCCATGCCTTCTGGGCACTGTGGTTGATGCAGCTCCCTTTAAATAGAGCAAGGATGCAGTACCTCTGGCTCATGAGCCACATGCAGCCCACTAGGCCTGCCCATCCAGACTGTCAAGTCTCCCAGCAGGCAATGTCCCTCCCCTCAGCCATGTCCCCATATGCTAGGGTGACCAGATAAAATCCAGGTCAGGGCTCATGTAACTTTATCAGTTGTAGAGAAAAGGGATATATTATTATTTATTATAATTTCAGCCAGAGTAATTTGTATGCAATTAGTTCCCGGTGAAATTCCCTCTTCAACACAACAGTTAAAGTTGCAGGGGCCCTGCCTTCTTTTGTATCTGGTCACTCTAGTATAGTGCCTGCACTTTTAACTGATGTGATGAAGAGGGAATTTCACCAGGAATGAACTGCATACAAATGACTCTGGCTGAAATTCCCTTTTCTCTACAACTGTTAAAGTTACATGAGCCCTGACTTGGATTTTATCTGGTCACCCTACCATATTCACTTATTGTCAGCCTTGCCCTGTCCATTTTTGTATTGACTTGGCTGTTCTAAACCAGGGCTTTAAAATGCCCCCTGTGTAAGATGTAATCAACATTGAGTGTGCAAGAGAAATACTTAATCAGTTAGAAATATGTTTGTACTGTGTTTGTTATTTTGACTGGTTGGTATTTCTTTGACCTGAAGATTCTATGTGTGTCCCATAATGCAGTTCTCAGGTTTGCTTCCTGGTTCTAACTGCTCTCAATGACAGTTATGTTCTCTCTGTGACAGTTATGGTTGTTAATGGCAGTTGGTAAGAAGTCTTCAAGAAGACTAGACAAGA
The DNA here is from genome assembly GCA_029215795.1 of Anniella stebbinsi. Classification (NCBI taxonomy): domain Eukaryota; kingdom Metazoa; phylum Chordata; class Lepidosauria; order Squamata; family Anniellidae; genus Anniella; species Anniella stebbinsi. The sequence goes on along the minus strand of JARDYH010000004.1, from coordinate 125,033,297 downwards.
TATGTGTGTGTGTGTGTGTGTGTTTGAGTTATGTTCTAAGAACAAACATTCATCATTTTTGTTCTCTAATATTAAATAATTGTCTCTAACATTGTTCTTTAAGAACACACCAATTCTGACTTCTGCTAACAGGTTATGGGCCCAGTCAGTTAAAGAGGCAAAAATTAAAGGTAAAAGAGAACAATATAAAGGATTCAAAGTGCTGGTACTAACATTTAAAGCCCTAAACGGCTTGGGGCCAGGTTATCTAAAGGAACGCCTCCTCCCATATGTACCTGCCCGGACCCTAAGATCATCTACAGGGGTCCTTCTCCGTGAGCCCCTGCCAAAGGAAGTGAGGCAGGTGGCCACTAGGAGGAGGGCTTTCTCTGCTGTGGCACCCTGGCTGTGGAATGAGCTCCCCAGAGAGGTTCGCCTGGCGCCTACTTTGTACTCTTTTCGTCGCCAGGTGAAGACCTTTTTATTCTCCCAGTATTTTAACAGTTAAATTAACTCAATTTTAATCCTTGCTGTTTTAAATTTGTATTTTAATCTGTATTGATTCCTGCTGCTTGGTTTTATTCTGGTTGTGTTTTTATATTGTATGTTATTCTGTGTTTTTAGATTGTGCCTTGTTTTATATATTTTAAAATGATTTCATGGTTTTAATTTTTGTGAACCGCCCAGAGAGCTTCGGCTATGGGGCGGTATAAAAATGCAATCAATAAATAAATAAATAAATAAAGTAATTGAAGGATATAAAGGTTATAAAGAATGTAATTGAAAAATTGGATGGAGTTAATTATCAGATGAGGTCTTTTAAGATGCAAATGATTTTAGTCAAAGGAAAGGTTTGGAGAGTAATTGAAACACCACGCCCCTCTGAAGGTGTAGATAAACAAACTGAGTGGGATCTTTGTAATGAAGCTGCCATGGCAACCATTTACCTATCTGTGGAAGATAGCCAACTTATTCATATTAGGAGGCATGAAACCGCCTCAGATATGTGGAGCAGTTTGAAGGATTTACATGTTAAAGATGGTTTGAGAAGTAAAGTTTATCTTCATAGGAGATTATATACAACAAGACTCACAGAAGGAGCAGATATAGATTCATATAAATGGGATTTTAAACACTGTTGAGGAATAGGGAGGAGCAGGAAACGACTTAACAGATGAAGATATCATTCCTATAATTCTAGCAAGTCTTCCAGATTCTTATAGTCCCTTAATTAATGCAATTGAAGCAAGGGAGAATTTATCTTTAAATTATGTTTAAAATCAGATCACACAAGAGAATGAAAGAAAATGTGAAATTCAGACTGTGTCACCAATGCAGCCAGCTTACAGAGTGAAAGACAATAAAAATAAAAATTGTTTTATCTGTGGAAGTCCTAGTCATTTCAAAAAGGATTGCAACAAGCATTTTTCTGTACAAAGTCAGCATCCCAAAAGCTACAGAGGAAAACATAGAGAACATTTTTTACAGAAAGGCAGAGTACAAATCCACAGCATGCATGTTTTAAAGTCACGCTGAATAACTCAAACTCTAAGTAGTACATTGATTCAGGAGCAACATGTCATATGACCATTGCAGAGAATTCTTTACAGAACTGAATAATAATAACAGCATTGTTTATCTTGCTCATGGGAGAACTTTAAATGCAAAAGGTGAAAGGACAGGTCCAAGTTTAAAATGTTTTATATGTCCCAGAGATGAATAAAGCCTTCTATCAGTACGTATCCTAGCACAGAAAGGTTTTACTGTGAAATTTAGAGGGGAGATGTACAATCAGCAAAGACAGTGATTTAATTGCATCGGGAACTATAATAGATCATAGAATCATAGAATCATAGAATAGTAGGGTTGGAAGGGGCCTATAAGGCTATCGAGTCTAACCCCCTGCTCAATGCAGGAATCTACCTTAAAGTAGGGATCTGCACGCCCGAAAATATAGTATCATCGGAATTTCGGACCAAAAAATTTATTGTCTCCGATAATATCGTAGGTTAACCGTATTGTATAGTATTTCCGATAATTATCGGAAATCCAATATTATATCGTTTCTACATTTTGCCCTATAAAGATTTGATTTTAGAGTCAGAAAGGCCTTAAACTTCTTAATTTTCCAAGTTACAGGTTCAAAGCTTGGTCACATTGCAGACTGAGTGTTGCTAGTCATGTGTGCCAAATTACAGAACAATCGGTGCAAGCGTTACTTGGAAGTACATTGTCAAAAACCACTGTTTCAGGTGGCATAATTAAATGCTCCTTTTTCAAGAGACGTTGTCGTCCTCATGGGCATCTCACAGATGGCCTTGAGGGGAATCATCTGTGCCCAATTTCAGACACACAGCTGCAGCTGTTACTCAGAAGTAAGCTCTCAACAACACATGCACTGTTTTTTCTGGTGGTAGTTCACTCCATGCTGCTGCTGAGAAATCCTCAGTTTTAAAGAGCTAGTCCTTTAAGTTGGGGACCTTACCGAAAGGCTGTAGGGGGACTCATGTGACATAGCTTGTTCAACAAATTGATGAGAGAGCTATCCTCTCCTCCAAGGAAAGCTAGATTTTTAAACCACACGTAAGGCAGTACTAAAAGCAGCCCTGCAAGGTGGGCCCAGTACGACTTACCAGCCAGATGTCGAGCCAGACGATTCCCGGGCACAGGCGGCAGGCAGGTAGGAAGATGCAGGCAGGCAGGTTGGCAGAGGGGGGCAGATGCAGGTACATGCAGGCAGGCTCAGGTGGGCAGCAGGCTGAGGTGGGCAGCAGGCTGAGGTGGGCACAGATGCAGGAAGGAAGGTTCTTCTTCAGTCAGTCAGACAGTCAGTCAGTCAGGCTGAAGGCCCAAGGAAGGCAGGCTCAGGCTGCATCTGAAAGAGATGAAAAACCAAATCAATTAGTGAGTTGTTCTCTGGTTCCCTGGAGGAATCCAGAGGAAGCCCATCCCCACCCGTGCAGCCTGGTTCACTCAGGCAGCAAATCCTCAATTTTTTTTTAAGGCTACAACAACCAGCCCCACAAGGCAGGCCCAGTATTCCGACTTACCATGAATCAGCCAGATGTCAAGCCAACACACGATTCCCAGGCACAGACGGCAGATGCAGGCTGTCTCAGGCTGTCTCAGAAGCCCCAGGGAAGGCAGGATGGACCTTAAAGACAAGACATGAAATCATCAAATCAATGTGGAATCCAGAAACGCACCCACTAAGGAAGCCCATCCCCATGCTGCTTGCTTCTGTCAGGCAGCCTGTCCTCAAAGTTGTAAGGCTAAAACAACCAGCCCTGCAAGAAGGGCCCAGTACAACTTGCTAACCCAAAAAATGAATTAGCTAGATGTAGATGCAGGCAGATGCAGGCGGAGATGGGCAGATGCAGGCGGAATGCCCATTGCTAGCTCTTTGCACAAGTATGCCATAGAACTCAAGGCCTTGACCCACAGATCCAGCTACCTCACAAAGGCAGCAAACTGGCTGGCAGGCAGACAGAGGAATGCAGGAATAAACCTTAGTCAGTATGAGATGCTTAGCATCCCCTCAGCACACACTATCTTTAACACGAGGATCCCACCTCGTGGCCAAGATGTAGATCCTATCCTTCACGATGGGCTCCATCCTCTTGGCTAGTCCTGCCTTCAGCCTGTGCGCCACTTCCTGCACATCTTGCAGTAAGTGTGTCCCAGTGTTGGGATCCCTGGCCTCCAGGAAGTGTCGTATCTTGGTCTGGAAAAGCCTGGCCACAGGGATCACCTGGCTGAGGAGGGCGGTGCTGCTGCTGAGAGTTTCTGTGGCCTCAAGGAAGAGTTTGATGACCATCACCAGATGAGATGCCTAGATACCTATGTCCCTGACCCTGCACATTTCATGCACAGCACGCTGTTGCTCCACCATACATTCAAGCATGAGGTAGGTGGAGTTCCAGCATGTCGCAATGTTCTGAAGGACCAGTGCTTCGGGAGTTCCAACTCCACCTACTTCTCCCGTAGCAACCGACTTCCTTTGCCACTGTGGTGGAAGTGTCCAGCCACCCTCCGACACCTGACCAGGACGTTGCACACTGCTGGCACAGGAGGGGGCAGGCCGCCGCCGCTGCTCCCCATGCCAAGCCCACTCCTCACTATGACATTTAATATGTGGCCGATGCAGCGGAAAGTATTTTTCTTTCCATATTCCATGACTCAGCCTTGGAATTGAAAACAGGCTTCTTGACTGCCCCGGCAAAAATTGGAGTGTGTGGAGGTGGGGAGAAATAGGCTTATAACAAGAAAGAGAAAGAAGCTTAAAAGGGGGAGGTTCAACCTCAAAAGTAAAGACTACTGATTGAGCAATATCATAATGCCCCAATGTGTTTGGTGTATTGTCTTCTTCATAGTGGAGCATTTAAGCTAGGATTTTTGACCGTTGTGCACTTTTCTGGTGCTTATTTTGATGTTTTATCAATCAATTATGGGAGGAAAAAGAAGGCTTCATTTGCCCAAACTCTCCCTTCAGACTTCCATTGCAGGTCTGGGAGAAGTTGGAACTAGCCAACAGTAAAACCATATAATCAGTATTTAATACCTTAGGCTTTTGGGGAGAAAATATTGGAAGGGTGAAAAATAGCAGATGTCCATGTCTTCCTTTTCTACCTCTCCTTGTATGATCAACAGGTATAATTTTGGCATTACCATAATTAACCGGTGCTGGATCTTGACAAGAGGAAAGCCCCAGGGTGGATCTGCAGTGGCAGCAGGTCATTTATATGACGCAGATGCCATTGCAGAGCCATCCCAGAGTATTTCCCCTAAGCTCCGTTTTTAAAAAGTCCGACACTTACCCCGACTTTTTCCACCAAGCAAGGCACAGACCCACATTTGTCATCTGTCACCTTGCTTTGCTGTTACAGTGGAGGCATGGCAGGAGCGATGCGACCCCGATTGGGCGCCATCCACCAGGAAGGGGCGGTCCAATGAGCAGAATGGCCTCTGGACTGCCTCTGCGCCTCCAGTGACTTTGGTGAGCTTCCCTTCAATAAATAAATAAACAAATAAATACAAATGGACCACGGGTGCACCGGGAAAGTGGGGAGGTGGCAGTTCATCTCCATGCCTGTCAAGAATTGCACAATTACAAACAGATGTGTTTTTTAAAAAAATAAATACCAAAACACTGGTAAAAAAACCAATGGGGCAAGGAGCTGACTTCCCCCTACACAACTCCTTTGTTTTCAGATGCTGGGAGGAGGAAGAGGAAGAGGAGGAGGAGGAGGAAAATAACGGGGGTGCAGGAACAGGGGGCACTAGGGGCAGCAGCTGCCCCATAAGCCTCCAAAACCTGCATTTGTGCGCCTTTCCATGGGTATTACCCTGGAGGAGGACAATTGCGAGATGTTGGATAACTAGATGCCAATGCAACCTTGTATAGACATGGCCTGGGGTCTGGAAAACACGGTGATATAAACAATATTGGCAGAAAGATTGGTTGTGGCGCTTACCCGAGGCTCCTCCTTCAGCTGCCCTGAAAATTCTGCTGAAGGGGGGAATAGAGAAACCTCTTCCACATATTTGCCATGGCATGCTTGAACTGGCTACCTGTACGTTTATGAGCTGAACTCAAGGTGTTGGTTATAACCTATAAGGGCCACCTACTTCTCTTTTTTTTGTTTAGAGCAGCCCTTCCCCAACCTGGTGCCCTCCAAAGGTGTTGGACTACAACTCCTATCATTGCAAGTCAGTATGTCCCATGGCCAGGAATGCTGGGACTTATCATGAGTTGCACTTTCTGCATCCTTAGGATGTGGCATTAAGGCTTGTGAGCCTTAACTCCCAATTTCCCTGCTTTTTGGTGCTTGGTTGGAAACTGTAGAGCCCTGTTTAAGGAATAATTATCATAGGCCACAGAATCATCATAAAGGGCATTTCTGCTGAAATTATAAAATGTCACCTTTAATTAGGTTAATAGGGATTTTACTTTTGGGCTCCTCTAACTATTTAAAAACAAAGGACATAATTCACTGGGAAGTTCTCTTGCACAAGCTTCATTCAAATGAACAGAAACTGCACAGTTCTCATTCATTTGAATGGGGCTTGTGCAGGAGAACTTCAGGATAAATTCAATCATACCTAAAACTAACAAGGCCAAGCGTTCCTGAGTTTTATGCTCTCTCTCTCTCTCTCTCTCTCTCTCACACACACACACACACACACACACCTAATTGAAATGTTCCCTTAGTGTGTGGTGCTGCACTCTGACAGGGGTGGCACCCTTTGTCATAAAATCAATGGCTTTATCCTTCCCTCTCCTTCATGGTCTCTTCTATGACTATAGGGTCTGATTTTCCCACTCAAGTCTTTGTCCGATCATTGGGGTTAAGTGATCTTTTCATACCGCCTGGTTGGACTGTCAAAAGTCTGTGAGCGGTTTTTGAAAATGAGCCATGCTAAGTGGACTTGATGGGGGTTACAGTCACTATTATTGCTATCACTGCCACAATAAAATGGAGAAGTAATGATGGGGGAAGGCACTTATCACTGTCCTTTCTTTTCTTTTCATTTTTAAGATCACTCAAGATAGTTAGGGTCTAGAGCTTTTTGCCAGAGATAAATTGAATGTATACAATATAAATGATATCCAGGCACAATCAATGTGTGTGTGTGTGTGTGTGTGTGTGTGCGTGTGTGTGAGAACATGCACACAATTTACCTGGTGAGACATGGCACAGGGGAGGGCACCATCAGGCCTGTGCATGGGCTGAAAGCACAACTGTTGTGGTCAGTTGGATATAACATCATTGCAAAGGGAAACACACACATGGTATGTGCAGATATAGCGCAATCAAAAATGGTACGGAATCACACTCACCCAGTTTTAGTCAGGCATACAATCTTGGTCTCCAGTTAGATGATCTAAAGAAGGCTCTGGAAGGAGTAAGCTAACCCTTACTTGTATGGGGGACTGACTTCACTAAAAGCCAGCCCCTTAGCAGAGACTGATGGTTCTTTTGTTCAATAATACAATAGCCTCTATTTCTGATGTCAGTGGTCGAGCCAGCAAATCAGAAAATTACTTAGTGGCAGGGCCCACCTTCCTAATTGCTCTAATGCACAACTTAAAAGGCTTGGCCTCTTTGAACCAGTTTGCCTATTGAAAAAGGAAGAGCTTAAGGTTTTGGTTGCATTTTGGAGGACAGCATAGTGAGGTAAGGTGAGGTAAGTCCAATTGGGATTCCCAGCTGGGTGCTAACAAGTAATAAAGTCAGACTTAGAGGCCTGGAGTTTTTTCTGTTGGGAAGGGGGTATCCCTGAGAGGAGTAGTTTCATTTCTCCAGTTAAGTTTCATTTTCTCAAGATTGAAACAAAAGTTACGGTTGGGGGGGAAGAGAGGATAAAAAGAAAGGGCCATCCAGAGAGGCAAAGCCAGAAAAGAGCTAGGGAAAGACTAGAGCATGATGAAGGAACAGAAAGCAGCAGATTGAGAATTCTAGGTGCAGCTTAGGGTAAAATAACATGTATTTTTGCAACTTTTATTTTCTTTTAATGCCTTTACACCACTCAGCTCTATTGACTAGATACATTTTATTGTAATTTGCTCACTTTAATATATTAATAAACTGTTGTCAAGTGTCTGGAGTGTTACTCACCCCACGTCTACAGCCTAAGGTGGGACTTAAAAGGTTGGTCAGCGGGTCCAGGACATAGAAGGAACCCTGACAAATGCTCTTCCCAGTGAGGTTCGTCTGGCACCAATACTGTCACCTTTTTGGTGCCAGACTTTCCTCTGCTTCCAGGCATTTGATGGCATATGATGGGAAATTTTAGGTTTGTTTTTTTAATCAGGTCCTAGTGGTGTACTGTTAATTGTTTTTAACTTGTTGTAAAACTGTTCTAAAATTCTTGAATGTTTTATCATTCTGTGAACTGCCCAGTTGGGCTGTACAGAAATATGATGAATGAATGATACAAGTTAATCCAAGTGATGTATTCAACCCAGTCTTCATAACTTTGTTACTGTACACTTTGCAATCTCCATACACATACACAACAATTTAAGACAACTCCTCCCCCATATTAGCCTATTAGGTGCTGCACTGAGGCATGTTGAAAGAGGAGCACAACACCTCAGGCCAGTAACATAGTCCAGAAAAAACTCCCAGCTTTTTACCCCAAATATTGAACATTAGCTACACCAGTAAACACTTGTTCTTTTAATCAATTCTCTTAAAATTTTGACCTTTGGTTTAAGACTTTTAAGTCTTCTCTTCCAGAAGCTAACAAAGCATCACACACACACAAATCCGGATCTCTGAGAGGAGGTTTACTCGTAAGGGAGTACATTTTGATGGCGAAGCATGCAAACATAACGACAAATCTTTGTAAAATGCAGGGTTCCTAGGAAAATGCTTTACAGAGAAGAGGAAAGAAGCTGGGAATAGGATTTCATGATAAGTCCTATAATGCTGTGGTTATTAGACCATCTTGGACAACTCTGAATGTTGCTTGGGCCTCATTATCCCCTTTTCTAGTTTTATGTTACTTCAGGTGTGCTTGCAGATATGGCTTCTCTGTTCTTCTCTCAACTAACTCAATCTCCCCCCCATTCCCCCCTCCCCCGCGTGCTTTCTTCAGGAGGTCCTGCTGCTATTGCTGCTACTGTGGAAATACTGACAGACAAAAGGATTGCTCATTTCCCACAGCCCCAGAAGGTAAATTAAAAAAAAAAAGATACAGAAAAGTCAAAGTTATTTCTGGCTGTTCTTGCACTTGGGGAGTCCCTACTCAATACATCTTGGTTACTCGCAGAAGATGCGTATTAATAAGCTAGGAAGGCACAGTTAGTTCAGTAGACTTCAGGGTTGCCCAGTTAGGGGATAATTTACTTTGCAAACATAGTACCGTATTGTATTCCTGTAACTCTGCAGAAACCAGACAGCTGGCACCCTGGCAACAAGCTCCATGCCTCGTACACACGAAGAAACAGGAGGGAAACAGCTTTGTGCTACCTCCAGCCTTCCTATAATTAATCAGCAGCCTAAAGAAAGCAGTGCAGGAGATGGCGGGACTAAATGAAGATGCAAGGTTAGTAAAGATAATAAGGATGTGTCTGTCAGCTAATCTATGGGACTGGGGAAGGGAGGAGGAGAGAGCAAGTAGTGCTCAGCAATATGGACCTGATGGATCTTAGCGGATCCAGCCTTGCCTCCGAACAAGATTGATGGTCAGTCTACAGTAGCGTTTTAAGGATGCAGATGGATGAGATTCGAGAGTTGGAAGGTCCCCTTGGAGGTCATAGAATCATAGAATCATAGAATAGTAGAGTTGGAAAGGGCCTATAAGGCCATCGGGTCCAATCCCCTGCTCAATGCAGGAATCTACCTTAAAGCATCCCTGACAGATGGTTGTCCAGCTGCCTCTTGAATGCCTCTAGTGTGGGAGAGCCCACAACCTCCCTAGGTAATTGGTTCCATTGTCATATTGCTCTAATAATCAGGAAGTTTTTCCTGATGTCCAGCCAGTATCTGCCTTCCTGTAACTTGAGCCCACTGAGTCCTGCATTCTGGGTTGATCGAGAAGAGATCCTGGCCCTCCTCTGTGTGACAACCTTTCAAGTATTTGAAGAGCGCCATCATGTCTCCCCTCAATCTTCTCCAGACTAGACATGCCTAGTTCTTTCAATCTCTCCTAATAGGGCTTTGTTTCCAGACCCCTAATCCTCATTGCCCTCCTCCTCCAGATTGTCTGCATCCTTCTTGAAGTGTAGTGCCCAGAACTGGATGCAATACTCAAGATGGGGCCTAACCAATGCCAAATAGAGGGGAACCAGTACCTCACGCGATTTGGAAGCTATATAATGCAGCCCAAAATAGCACTTGCTTTATTTGCAGCCACATCACACTGTTGGCTCATATTCAGCTTGTGATCTACAACAAATCCAAGATCCTTCTCGCTTATCGTAGAGAAGATTGAGGGGAGACATGATAGCACTCTTCAAATACTTGAAAGGTTGTCACTAGGGATGTGCACTGGATCGGACCCGATCCACGATCCGAGTCCGGTCCAATGGGAAATCGGATAAATTATCCGATTTCCGATCCAACAGCTGGATCGGCCGATCCAGTCCGAACCGATCCGAAAAGGCTCCGAACCGGTTCGGTGGATCGGCGGATCGGCGGGCGCCCGCTGGCGCCCACCACCGCTTCCATTGGCGGGCGCCCGCAGGCGCCCGCCGATGAAAGTGGACAGTGGGGGGGGCGGAGGGGAGGAGGAGGGGGCGCGGAGGGGAGGAGGGGGCGCGCGGAGGGGAGGAGGGGGGCCCTTACCTTTCCGGGCCGTCCGCTCCTGTCCGGCGCCGGCGGCTACTACCAGCGGGCTCCGCAGCCTGCTCCAGGGTGGCGCGGCGGGTGATCACCCGGCGCGCTACTCTAGAGCAAGCCGCAAAGCCCACTGGCGGTAGCCGCCGGCGCCGGACGGGAGCGGGCGTCCCTAAAAGGTAAGCAGTGGCGGGGAAGGGGGCTTACCCCCCCCGGAGCTGTCCGCTTCTATCCGCGGGCGCCCGCGGGCGCCCGCGGATGGAAGCGGACGGCCCCAGGGGGGGTAGGAAGCGCGGGGGAGGGGGCTTACCTGCCGGGGCCATCCACAGCGGACGGCCCCAGGGGGGGAGGGAGTTAGGCCCCCCTCACCCACCCGCCGCCATTTTTTCCTCATAGACTTGCATTGCAATGCAAGTCTATGGGGAAAAAAATGGCGGCAGATCCAAAAAGTTCCGATTTTTGGATCAGGATCGGACTCGATCCGGTCCGGGGGGCCTCCGATTTTGTCCGATCTGACCCGTGACAAAATTGGAGGTCCCAATCCGGGTCCCGATCCAATCTGGGGGGTCTGTGCACACCCCTAGTTGTCACACAGAGGAGGGCCAGGGTCTCTTCTCGATCAACCCAGAATGCAGGACACTGAATAATGGGCTCAAATTACAGGAAGTCACATTCTGGCTGGACATCAGGAAAAACTTCCTGACTGTTAGAGCAACACGACAATGGAACCAATTACCTAGGGAGGTGGTGGGCTCTCTCACATTAGAGGCATTCAAGAGGCAGCTGGACAACCATCTGTCAGGGATTCTTTAAGGTAGATTCCTGCATTGAGCAGGGGGTTGGACTCGATGGCCGTTTAGGCCCCTTCCAACTCTATTATTCTATGATTGTAACTGTGCATTTGGTTTCTTTTTCCTAGGTGTAGAACTTGGCATTTATCCCTATTAAATTTCATTCTGTTGTTTTCAGCCCAGCACTCCAGTCTATCAAAATCACATTGGAGTTTGTTTCTGTCTTCCGGGGTATTAGCGATCCCACGCAATTTTGTGTCATCTGCAAATTTGATAAGCATTCCCTGCACCTCCTCGTCCAAATCATTAATAAAAATGTTGAAGAGCACTGGGTCCAGGTCTGAGCCCTGCAGTACCCCCCTCGTTACCTGCCCCCAGTTTGAAAAGATACCATTGATAAGGACTTTTTGAGTCTGATTCTGTAGCCAACTGTGGATCCATCAAATAGTTGTTCCATCTAGCCCACTTTTCACTAGTTTGTGAATCACAATGTTATGGGGCACTTTGTCAAAAGCTTTGCTGAAGTCAAGATATGTTATATCCACAGCATTCCCACAGTCCACAAGGGAGGTTACCCGATTAAAAAAATGAGATCAGAGTAGTCTGACAGGCTTTGTTCTTGACAAATCCATACTTGCTTCGAGTAATCATGGAGTTGTTTTCAAGGTATTTACAGACTGACTTCTTTATAATCTGGTCCAAAATTTTCCCAGGGATGGATGTCAGACTGACTGGTCTGTAGTTCCCAGGTTCCTCCTTTTTGCCCTTTTTGAAGATAGGGACAACATTAGCCCTCCTCCAGTCATCTGGCACTTCACCCATCTTCCATTGATTTTGCAAAGATAATAGACAGTGGTTTTGAGAATTCTTCTGCCAGCTCCTGTAATACTCTAGGATGCAGTTCATCGGGTCCTGGAGATTGGAACTAGTTCAAAGAAATTAGGTGTTCCTTGACCATTTGTTTATTAATCTCAAACTGCAATCCTGCCCCGACAGCTTGTATTTCACTTTTTCTAGGGGGTCATAGACCCGCTTTTGAGAGAAGACTGAGCCAAAGTAGGGATTGAGCACTTCGGCCTTTTCTTTGTCATCTGTTACCAATTTGGTCATCTAGTCTAGCCCCTGCCTTGCAGGATGGTAACTACAGCACCCTTGACAGATGGCAATTAGCTTCTACTTAACTACCTCTAGCAATGGAGTACCCATCACCTCCATGAATGCTTTAGGAATTCAGCTAACCAACTCCGCTAACCTGTGCCTCCCAGTTTAGTGTGCAATTCAAACCATGGTGCACTTCAGAATACCCACACCAACCAAATTCAACGATGTCGTTCAAGGGCTGCATTTTAAATTTGTTCTCTCTTTCAACAGATAATAGCCACTTGGAGCAGTTTCAAAGTACATGTTAAAAATGGGGCCGTGCATATGCCCCTGGGAGTAACAACTCATGATGATGTGCCATTGCTCCCAAGGTCATTTGCAGCCTCATTTTGAATGTGCATAGCAGAAGCTTTATAGCTGCTCCAAACCACTTGTTATGGAACTGGGGGGGGGGGGTGTTGTTGTTTACCAGTTAAAGTTTCCAAAGCACCCTTAAAGACAGCTCAATGTAAAGCATATTACCATAGTCCAACCTGGATGTCAGTAGTGCATGGACCACTGACAAAGGGTCTATCTCCTCTAGATGTGGTTGCAGTTGGCATACCAGCCTGAGGGTGCAATCCCATGCCTGTTTAGACAGGAAAGAGTCCTACAACCCTGGGAAATTCTGGGAGTTGTGGGACTTTTTTCTTTCTAAGCAGGCGCTAAAAACACCCCTGGGCATCCCCAGTTAGCGCTGGGTCCAGGAGAACTCCCAAATGACATACTTGGTCCTTCAGGGTCAGTGCAACCCTGTCTAATGGTTAAACTATACCCTACTTTAAATGTGTAATGTGTTGCTGATCATTTTATTTTATTTTATTTTTGGTGTAGTGTAAAAGCACAGGGCCTTGATCGGGATTGGGACAACCATACATAGGTAAAGGTGTGTGTGTTAAATCTTTCCACACAGCTGTTTCCCCACCTCTCACCCTGCATGTGGGGACTTAAGAAAGAGAATATCTCAGCTGACATCAATGGAAAAGTTGGATGGCTTAATCCCTTCCAACCCAAGTGTGGTGATCCCAATACGGATTGGGCCCCTGCATGCTAGTCAGTCCCCCCACTCACAGTACTGCTTTGTTTAGATTAAGCCTCCGTTTATTTACCCTCATTTATCTCCAAACCATCTCCAGGTAGAGGGTCAAGCATTCCACATCCTGCCTGGGAAGAGAAGATGGAAATGAGAGGTAAAGCCAAGTGTCATCCGCATTCGAATATGAAAAACAAAACAAAACAGAAAGCATTCACCGAAAGGACCAGCAAAAAGAGTGACAACATCCCAAGATGCTGATAAATGCTTATTTAGATTCCAAAGAAGCCCAAAAGACCACCTTCAGGCAAAAATCAAATAAGCACAATTACAAAGTTTGTGAAACAATAATAATTAATTAGAACAAACCAAAACCATAGCCAATAAAACATGTCACATGATAAATTTCTGATATATACCAAGATAAAAAATGTAAAACACTTTAAACAGTACAATATATACATACTGGCTCAGTTCAGATAACACATTAGTCAACGCAGTGCGAAAATTCCAGTCAACGGTTGTGTTTTTAGGAGGTACTCCCCGCACAACATGTTCTAACTTCACCGTTGTGTAACTGTGGGCTACCGTGGGGTTGAGTAAAAGTCAACGTGATGTTTCATTGACAGTTCCTCCACCCTCTCTCCTCCCCCGGTCCTCCCATCAGCCATTACTGTGAAAAAACAATCCTCCTTTCATCACTCTTGCCAGAGAATTCTGTAGCCAGAGGGAAAAGTCAGCTCAATACAACAGAGAACTCAATGGATCCCGCCACACAACACGCAATACAATGGTTGTGCACGAACTCTCCACTGCACAGTGTAGATATTCTGCCTGGAGTGTTTTCCAAAAAACACCCTCCACCGTTGGGTGGAGTTTTCCCACCAGACAACACATTTCTCAACAGTGGTGTAAAAACTCCACCATGGAGTTCTAAAACCACCATTGAGAAATGTGTTGTCTGAACTGAGCCACTTACACACGTTATACAATAATGCTTGAAGAAATCTCTAAGAAATGATGGTCCAATGATTCAAATGCAACAGCAGCGAAAGTTACTTGCATAATAATAATAATCATAATCATAATAATCATAATACATTTATTTCTTACCTGCCTCTCTGTTTGGATTGAGGCGAGGAACAACAGTAAATACAAAATATGATAAAATACATAAAACTGATTAAAAATATGACACACATTATTGAAATAGCAATAAAACATAATAAAAAAACATCCTTAAAACATTCTAAAATTCTACTGGATATAACTGCCAGAAGAAACCAATTTTTATAGCTTTCTTAAATTCTAAAAGACTGTTAAGTTGACAAGTCTCCTCCGGCAGGTCATTCCACAGTCTGGGAGCGGCAGAAGAAAAGGTCCTCTGGGTAACAGTTGTCAGCCTAGTCTTGGCCGACTGTAGTAAGTTCTTCCCAGAGGACCTGAGCAGGCGGGGCGGATTGTATGGGAGAAGGCGATCCTGCAGGTAACCTGGACCCAAACCATGTAGGGCTTTAAAAGTAATGACCAACACTTTGTACTTCGCCCGGAAACTAATTGGCAGCCAGTGGAGCGATTTTAAAGCTGGCGTAATATGGTCACCCCAAGGTGTACCGGTGACCAACCTGGCTGCCATATTTTGAACTAGTTGAAGTTTCCAAAAAAGAAAGTAAGTATAATCCTGGTAGAAAATACAGTTGTTATCCTCCTGTAAATCAGGAATCATTACCAATGCCCACCTTATGAAACAGCCTCTGGGAATACCACCAGAAAGAAAACTGGAAATTGACTACAAAAGAGAGAAAGATCCACTTCCTCCACTCTGTGGAGCCAATTTTTTTAATTCCAAAATCTGCTGCATCTCTTTTCTAAGTAGGGCCTTGTCATTCCCCTGACTGATTCTTTCAGCTGCCAAAAACTGTATATCCACTATGCACTTTCTTTATAAAATACCTCTCTAACAGAGCATCCAGCTTCTTATTTTTGATATTACAAAGATGTTCGCCTATTTGTCTTTTATGAGCTCTAGATGTTCTTCCAACATAGAATTTATTACATGGACATTGAATAATATACACCACATAATTTGTGCTACATGTTGTGAAATGTCTCAGGGGATACTGTCTATGAATAAAATAGTCCTCAAAATCAGTCTTATTGCAGGTATACTTGCAATAAACATAGTATTGCAAGGATGATGCCCCTTAGGTACTGTCGCTCCTGGTAAAATATGTGGATATAGGTGTTTTGACCAATATGTATCTTATATTTCTATGCCAATTATATTTCTAGTTCTTTTAAAAGCAATCCTGGGCTTTTCGTGACATCCAGTTATTCCCTACAAGATAAACAAATGTCTTCTGATTTTCCTCTGTAGAATAGTTATAACACAGTTAAATGTTAAACTACAATTTAAACGACTAGATGGTATGTTATTCCATGTTGCTGAAGCTGCCCTCCTCAAACTGCTAGCAACTACTTCCTTAGGATAACTTAAGAAACTATTTACAACTCGGATACTTAATAATTGAGACTCAACTTCTATTTCTGTCTATGGGTTTTCTATAAACCAAGTTATTTATATGACCATTCTCTTTTCTGATAAATAAATCCAAAACGTAAATTTCAACATAATTCTGATGAGCTATAAAAGCCCGAGGCACTCCAAAGGCCATGGATGCTATGATGGAGCAGTAAGCAGAGACAGCTGACCGTACTATAATTGGGACATGGGCTGGAATAGGAAGAAGCAGTCCTGTAGATCAAGGTTGTGCAGGGTTTGAAAGGTAAAATCTGAACTTTGAATTACTCCTAGAATCATGCAGGCAGCCAAAGGCTTTGCAGATAGGAAAGCCGGACCTTTGTGAGTAAGGAATGGAAGAAGCTATGATATAGCAGCAAGAAGCTGCTAGATTCTGGCCATGTTAAAAGTGCAGGTTGACGCTCTTTCTTTCTTTCGCTACAGAACAACACAATAGAAGAGGATTGAAGGATTATGAGAATGAGGGATAAATGGATAATTTGCCATGATGTTGAAACAAAAATGAAGGATTGGGCAGGTTCAAACTACAAGTATTTCTTTTTGATGGGGAAGTAAAGATCTTACCCATCACCCTCCATCATATATGCTTGACAAAACAAGTGTTTGCAACTGTAAATGCTAAAATCCACACATGGGCCACATTTTGATGCTGGTGCATTGGTGCCGCAACTCCCCGAATCCCTGCACTTCCGTTCCTTCCCATTCTCCCCACAGCAAGGAGAACAAATGTAGGGTTCAGAGGAAGGAGCCATTGCTGCATGGGCACCTGCGCATGGCCACCGTGGCACCTCAGTATGCCCCCTGCTTTTTAAAGATTTTTTAAAAACCTTTTCTTGTGTTTATGTGCCTCTCTGGTGTGGTGTCCTTCTGCCATGCTGGAGAGGCAGAGGCATCATTCCATGGGAGGTGAGGCACACCTATGCGTCCCCCATGTTGTTGTTTTTTAAAAATATTTTTGCCTTTGGCCTACTCACGCAAATGGCCCAAAGCGCCTCTCTTCCAAGAGGAAGCCCAGAGACGGCAGCAGCCCCAGGCGAGGACAAATTGCTGTATTCATCAAGCCCGGGCGGGCAAGCCCACAAGCATCGTCCCCATGACAACTGTAAGCGAAGGGGAAGCGACGCTGGCCGAACGGTGAGCAAGCGCAAGAGAGCAGTGCCTCTCCTCTTCTCAAGGCTATACACAAGCCCCACACCCCCAAGGCTACTGCTCCCAGCCATTCGGCTCACTGGCTCACCCCCTCCACTGTCCAGCTGGTGGTGACCAATCAGGGGTTGCCATTGGCTGGGGCATGCCTCTGCTGCAGCTCTGAATCAAGGTGACAGATGTCAGATGCTGTCGTCGCCTCACTCCAAATGGGAAAAGTGGGGTTAAGTCCCCAACTTTTTTTAAAGTGGAGCTTCAGTAGAACGCCTTGAGATGGCTCTGCAACGGCCGCTGCATCATATAAATGACCTGCTGCCACTGTGGGTCCACCCCGGGGCTTTCCCCTCATCAAGATGTACCCATGAAGAGGCTTTAGTAACTGAGCAAAACTAAACAATGAAGTAATACGTTTCTGACAGTTTTAGTGAAGGTTGCATTTTAGGCCAATAAAGGAAAGAAAATAAACCTTAAAAATGCTGATGACACCAAATTATTTAAGGTGATTAAAACAAAAAGGGATTGTGAAGACCAACAAAAGGATCTCTCCAAGCTGGAAGAGTGGGCATCCAAATGGCAGATGTGGTTCAATGTAAGCAAGTGTAAGGTGATGCATGTTGGGGCAAAAAAGCCCAACTTCAAGTATAATCTGATGGGATCTGAGCTGGCAGTGACCAAACAAGAAAGAGATTTGGACAGTTCAATGAAAATATCAACCCAGCATGGGGATGTTGTAAAAAAGGCAAACTCCATATTAGGCATAATTAGAAAAGGAATTGAGAATAAAACTGCCAATATCATAATGCCTTTATACAATTCTATGGTGGGATCACAGTTAGAAAACTGTGTACAGTTCTGGTCACACCTAAAAAAAAATCTTGTAGAGCTGAAAAAATGCAGAAAAGGCCAACTAAAGTGATCAAGGGGCTGGAGCATCTCCCCTATGAGAGAAGATTACAATAGCTGGGATTGTTTAGCTTGGGAAAAAGGAGGCAATGGGGAGACATAGTGGTGTACAAAAGTATGCATGGTGTGGAGAATGTGGAGAGGGAGACATTTTTCTCCCTCCCTCAAAATACTAGAACCCGGGGTCATCCCATGAAGCTGATTGGTGGGAGATTTAGGACAGATGAAATAGCTTCTTCTCACAGCACAAAGTTAAACCATAGCATTCACTACAAAAGATGAAGTGATGGCCACCAATTTGGATGGCTTTAAAATTCCTGGAGGAGACAGCCATCAAGGGCTACTAGTCCTGAAGGCTAATGAAACCTCCAGTATCAGAGGCAGTAAGCCTATGTACACCAGTTGTTGGGGAACATGGGTAGGAGGGTGCTGCTGCACTCATGTTCTGCTAAAGGGTCCCTGGTCAATAGCTGGTTGGCAGCAGAATGCTGGATTACATGATCAAGCATTTCTCTTATGTTCTTAAAAATAAGATTTGAATCATGCCAGATACTCGGAAATGGCAAACTGCATTTTTAAAAATTCTTTAGGACAAGCCTAGATTTTCTACACCATATGTACATTTAAAGTTTATTTTTTATATTTTTCAAATCAATAATGAGTTTTAAATGCAACTCTCAAAATGGACAAATCTTGGCCTGCACAAAAAAGCAAAAACAAATTTCATACTTAAAGAATTCCATGCCTGTAAAAGAAATATTTAATTCTGGAATACTGATGAAAAATGTTTTTTATGGAAACGTTGATGTCCCTGTTAGCACACACTTTCCCATAATAAAATAGGTAATTCTGGGATATATAATATATCTTATTTAAATGAATAAAGCTTTTTTGATGACCCAACTACTCTACCCTCATTTTGTCCTAAACCCTGGATCTTGGGCAAAATAGTATCTCATAACAGAGGTATCAGACAACTGTAATAGTCTATCTTCTTTCTCCTGGCCCTATAAAGGAGGAAAAACCAGGTAGCAGTGCTGAAAAGTACTGAACAATGTAGCTTCCAGAAAAACAAAACTGTACCAAATGCTGATATTTGTGCATATTTTTGTTGCTGTTGTGCTATAAAAATGGCTGTGTTACTTTCATTTAATTAAATTTCTCATTCAAAATTTAAATTAGGGATGTGCATCGTATTGGATCCGATACTGATTAAAATTGGAGGAAATCGGACATCTGATTCATGATTCTGATATAGTCCCTTGTTGATCCGATTTTTTCCGATCTGATATTTTGGTCTCCGATTTTAATTGGAGAAAATCAGAAAATCAGACACCATTTTGAATGATTTTCCCCATAGCCTAGTATTGTGTTACAAAAATGCCTATAACTTTTTTATTTTTAAAGATAGAAGCATGAAACTTGGCCACTTTGCAGATGGGTTTGAGGTAGTTACGTGTGATAAATTTTAAAAGATAGGTCTAGGCATTTTGTGGCTATGAATTTTGTACTAACGAACCAGGAATGCCTATAACTTTTTTATTTTTAAAGATCTGCAAATGAAACTTGGCCACATTGCAGATGGTATGTTGCTACTAGGGATGTGCACTGGATCGGATCCAATCCACGATCCGAATCTGATCCAGGGGGAAATCAGATAAATTATCCGATTTCCGATCTCACCGCTGCATCAGCCGATCCATTCCGATCAGGAAAGGTTCCAAACCATTTCGGATGGATCGGCGGATTGGCGGGCACCCGCTGGCGCACGCCACTGCTTCGGGGGGCTTTCCTGGTGGGGCTGTCCACTTCCATCGGCGGGCGCCCGCGGGCGCCCGCTGATGAAAGCAGACAACGGGGACAGGGGGCGGCAGACGGGAGCAGACAGCCAGGAAAGGTAAGCAGGGGGCAGGGGGGTGCGCGGCGTGCTTACCTTTCCTGGCTGTCCGTTCCCGCCCGGCGCTGGCTGCTACTGCGAGCGGGCTTTGCGGCCTGTTCCTAGGTAGCATGCCAGGTGATGACATCACCTGGCGCGCTACTCAGGAGTAGGCCGCGAAGCCCGCTCACAGTAGCGGCCATCGCTGGATGGGAGCGGATGGCCAGGAAAGGTAAGCAGGGTGCAGGGGGGGGAGGGGGGAGGGGGCGCGCGGCGTGCTTACCTTTCCTGGCCGTCCGTTCCCATCTGGCGCTGGCTGCTACTGCGAGCGGGCTTCACGGCCTGCCCGTAGGTAGCGCGCCAGGTGAACTTTAAAAGTTCCAAAAGTTCCAATACAGTGGGTTTGACAGATAACAGAAGGGGGAGAAGGCAGGGGAGGGGGGTGCTGTTTGACAGCTGCCAAACCCACCCTTTTGGAACTTTTGGAACTTTTAAAGTAAAAAAATCATAGCCACAAAATGCCTAGACATATCTTTCTGAAATTTCTCACACATAAGTACCTCAAACCTGTCTGCAATGTGGGCAAGTTTTATGCTTCTATCTTGAAAAATAAAAAAGTTAAATGCGTTTCTCTCCTCATTTCTCCAAAAATACCTTGCCACTACATGCTTGAACCTATGTTTCTGAAATTTCTCACACACCACTAACTACATGTCATCTCTAATTTGGCTAAGTTTCAAGGTTCTATCATTAAAAATAAAAGTGTTAAAAGCGTTCATTTCTTTCCCCCAATGCAACCTATGTTTCTGACATTTCACACACATGAGTAGCAACATACCATCTGCAAAGTTTCATGTGTAGATCTTTAAAAATAAAAAAGTTATAGGCATTCCAGGTTCATTTTAGAAAACATCACAGACACAAAATGCCTGCACCTATCTTTCTGAAATTTCTCACACAGAAATAACTCTAACCCATCTGCAATGTTTCATGCTTCTATCTCAAACAATAAAAAAGTTATAGACATTTCTTTAAAACAATACTATGCTATGGGGATAATAATTCAAAATGGTGTCTGATTCAAAAATCGGACATCCAATTTTCGTATTGGTATCGGATCCGATACAATATGATGGACCTCCAATTTTTCCAGTACAATACTTTACAAAATCTGAAGTTCTGATTCCAATACGACTTTTGCGTCTGTGCACATCCCTAATTTAAATGGCAATATTTGCAATTTTACCAAATTTTGAATCTTTGTAAACTTCATTTCCACTCTATGTAGTCTTCCACTGTGTTGTAATCAATTGGTTGCTGGTGTTGTTTGCATCTCAGGCATTTGCTTCACCTGAGTTCGCCAGCCTTTTTCACTTCTGTCTCTGGCCTCCTCCACACGAGACGTTTAATGAGCCTTGAAGGCTCATTAAAAAATTTACCTCCACAAGCACGGAGCGCAAAACGGGCGTACAGGCGCGTTATCTCCCCGATAATGCGCATTTTCGAACGCGCGTTAAATAGCGACTTTTATTTTGCTCCGGCCGTTAAAGCGCATTTTCGCGGTGTGAACAAGCGATTACGCGCATTAACTGCTTGTAAAGCGCTTTTTGGACATGAATTAATGCGCTTCGCCGCCTCTCGCCACCTCCGGTGCAGAGGGATTAGGAGTAAAAGCGCCTCCGCGATAATGCGCATAATCGCGGAACCGGGCGCAAAAGCGCATCCTTGTGGAGGGGGCCTCTGTGATTGGAATACCTGTCATGCTAAGACACCAGTCGAGGGCATCTTTCACTTATATAAGGAAATGCTTTCCACCCCATCATCTCCAGCCAGGCCATTTGTGAGAAATGCTAAGACTCTGAATATAGCAAACATTTACAGGTTACATTTTTTCTTCCCATTACATCTCACCTCCCTTCCTATAGGCATCTCCCACCCTTTCACATCATGTCCTTCCTCTTATCTCGGGACATTCTTGTTGAGAAATAGAAGCAGGCAAACAAGGTGTATATGCTTGAGGGCTCTTATATTTCCAAGCTCTTTTCACACAGCTAAAAGGGAATAAAAGCCTGCTCTAAAATGCTGACATCCTCTGTAATAATAATAATAATAATAATAATAATAATAATATATTTATTTATCACCCGCCTCTCCCAACGGATCGAGGCGGGGAACAACACCAAACACAAAATACAAAAACTGATTAAAAGCAGATAAAACCAGTACATCATTAAAACACCAATATGTATGCTTAATTCATAGACATGCACTTAGGGTAGCCACATATGCATGGGCAAAACAGAAGGAATGCATCACCAAAAAGTGGGAAGGTGAGAAAGTATACAGATTTGCATAAAATGCCCGCACGTTAATCTATATGTATATAGGAAAATTTGGAAATAATTACTAGAATTTAAATAGAAATGCAGTACATGTCCTTGTTGTGGGGAAAGCTGTGACAAGGTGGGCCAAGGGCTTGCTCAGCCTGCTGTCCAGATGCTAACTGTTGATGGGCAACCTCAAGGCCTCTTCCTGCTCTCCATCCGTATGGTTCTCCGCCTCGATCCAGACGGAGAGGCGGGTAAGAAATAAATTATTATTATTATTATTATTATTATTATTATTATTTAAACCACACTGGGATTGGACAGCCCTTCAAACTGGAGACTTGTCCTCTGTAAAATAAGGGCCACGACCACCATACTGCCTCTTCACCACTCCATGTGCAGCGCTGTCCAAGGCTTAGATCACACAAACAATAAATCTTCTGGCACAACTGTTTCTAGACCATACATCAGACAGGTGGGGGAACTGCTTGGCTGAATGCTCCTCCAAATTAAAGAGGAAAAGAAAAGCCCTCCCAACATATAGAAAACCATATGTCGGGGGAAGGAGCCTAGTCTTTTCTCTGGTATTTTAATATTTGATGTAAAGGGTTATATTTGTCATGAGGAAACATGCAATTGTGCAGTTTCCCCATCTAGAGGCCAAAGTGATGCATTCCAGGGACAGGTTTGTTACCTTGTTTGCTTTTGTGTGAATGACACCTAAAAAGGAGAATGGGTGCAGGCAGGAACAGTGAGTGGAGGACATAGTTCAAGCCCCTTACAGTTTAGTGGGAGAATTATTTTCTGACAAGCATAACTGTATGCAGGATCCAGTGCTCCTATAGGGAGGAAAAAATGGCTGTTCCTAATGTAAGCTTGCTTTTTTTGTTGGCAATTTAGATCTAAAATCTCCAATGCTTCCAAATCTTTTTTTCCTAAAATAAAAAGCTGGAGTTTTCATGTGGCAGTGGAAAATGGCTAATTTAAAACAATTAAATAAGAGCTAATTAAAACCAGCTTGGTGTCCCTAAACAGCAGCTGGCCAGGTACCCAGCACTTGCTGTTGGCTGTGAGGAGGACTACTTTAGCTGGATGGAACCCCTCCTTCGGTGCACGGAGAGCTTCTGATCTGTTTCACAACCCCTGCTCTTGTTCTGCTGGCTTCTTCCTGCCTAGCTCAGAGCTGCACCTACCTGAAGCGCCCGGCTGTGCTTTATGGAGTCTGAAATTTTCTGGGGGTTGTGTCTTTCCATGCAAACTCATTAGGCACTATTTACACCCACTGCAGCTGTGAAGAGAGAGGTTCTGAACTCTGGCATTTGACAGTAGGCTTTGTTTCTCATTTACATTTGCATATTAAAGTGTTTGCCTGAAATAGGCTATTGAAATTAATTCAGGATTAATTGGTGTCTTTATCTCATTAGGACAATCTAATTTAAGGATGATGAAATTGTTTAGCCTCCCGTTTGTATAATTAGATTGCTTTGAATTGCTGTCATTATTGGCTCTTTAGCATCATCTGTAGGCCTCAGACTGACAAGAGCTCCAACCTCATAAAGACCAATCATGTGTTACAGCACAGCACCATTAACCCCTTTTAGTCCAAACTGAAACAAATAAGCCAAGGCACAACAGAAGGGCCTTGTCTGTGCATGGCAAAGATGCTCAAGGCCTCTTGGCCCAAGGAATTGCACTCTCCTGCTTGGAATAGAATGCTTGGAATAGAATCTGCCCTGATTTGCCATTCAATAACAGAAACACAAACAATAGGTATAGCAAGGCTTTGGCAGGATGACCTCTTCTCCCAAACACCATCATCCAGTGTTCATCTACCCCAAAGCCAAAATAAATCTGATATGGTCTTGAAACTGGGCATATAGGCTCATGACTCATCTCTAATTTATGGGTATAGTTGCACCACTTTGTTTTTTGTTTTGTTTTGTATCATTGTTGTTTTTATTATTATTATTATTATTATTGAAATCAAAGTCATGATAAACATTCCCTGCTTTAACTCCAGTACTGCTGACCGGTAAAAGTAAAACCTTATGGGAAGTATTCAGGGTATGAATCTCATACGTTTCCATTACATTGCCGCTCTTCAAGTCCTTGCTGTGTTATTGTATGAATGGAAAGGAAGGCACTTCTAACAATTACAAGATAAATGAACTGCTAGAGACCCAGGGTGACCCCATGGTGTGCTCTCGCACCAAGAAACAAAGAGAGGCTAGTTGAGGTCTAGGCTAGGTCAGGGCTCTTCTTCACTTTGCTGGCCTCTCTTAGTGGTGGTGTTACCTGTGTTTCCAAATGTAGAGCTGCCCCTGTTTTCAGAGAAAAGGGGAGGCACTGCAAAGCCTACTGTTACCATCCACCTGTCGTGACTCTGGCTAACTCTCTAAAGTTCTTGCTCACGACTTCAGGTACACTGATACACAACAATAACAGTGAGATTTCTTTTATTGTAATCACACGGAGTTCAAAGCATAACGGTTTCATTTCTGCAAACACACACTTGAAGCTGAAGACGGACCACACAGCTTTCAGGTAGAACGGCTTAATGAGAACAGCACTCACTCAGGGACTGACATTTAGAGATTAACTCTAGTCCTTAGAGGGCAGGAGCGGCCACGCTGCACTGGAATCCTCTGGAACATAGAGAGACTCTAGGATTAGGCCTCCTAACAGTAGTATAACGGTCAACTGGCAACTAAATCTTCACTCAGCCTGTCAGGGAACGCTGAGCTGACCACGGAAGCCAGAAGCCAGGGAATGAACCTCTTCGACCTAGGGAGCCTTCCCAATTCACGTAGCTTTAGCTCTGAGGAAGGTCCTCTCACAGGTCTCACACACACACGAGTTTCAGAACAGCAACGATCAGCTTCTGCCTCCCTCTGCCCGTAACTTTGGCTCCATGGAGGGAGACAGCAAGCTATAGAACACGAATCCAGAACAGTAATCTCAAGTCCAAATCTATGAAAAGCCACAGTGCACTTTTCATAGCAGAGTTCTTTAGAAGTAACAAGTCCACACAGCAATAGAACATGTACAGAGTGCATCTCACAATTCTAAATCAGAATAGTAACTCACAGCAGTAGCAGAGCAGCAAGAGGATAGACGAGATAATTCTTAGCAACGGAATTACTCTCAGGACCAAGGCAATATAGTGTGGAGGCTGGGCAAATTCTAAGCTACTTTGATAGACAGGGCTTCAGGCCTGTAATCTAAACTCACGTACCAACAGGGCGGCACGGTTCAACCTCTTCTGATGACGCCACAGTGTGAGGAAGATAGCCCCCACCTTTGCAAAGCATAGTTTAATTCCCAGAGAACGTTCAAGGCCTTCGGCCTACCATTTGAGATAAGCACATACCAGAGAAGCAGAGATACATTTTCTCATGACAAATTGCCAAGTCTTCAGTCCACAATTCACAGGGCCAGCCCTGTGAATTGTCTATGAAGCATCTGACACCCAACATCTTCCCCTCCCCAAAATGTCCTCCCAACTTGGAAAACTCATACTCCTCCCCCCAACTCTCTCCGGCGCGCAACGGAGATAGCTAAGGGAAAAGAGAAAAGCCTCCAAGCAGGGAGAAAAAACTTTCTACACAGAACATTTTGATTTAAGCTCTAAAAATCAACAATGACATTTTAAAAATATTTTGTACATGGTAAGAAACATTAAAAAGGCAGAATCAGAGCAAAACATGTGGTACATAATACAGAACAAAATCACTGTAGAAATGACAAGGCAGATAACAGCAAAATACAAAGTTTCAAATCAAATGAACAGTGTCTTTAGCAAGGATGAGAAAAAAAAAGAGAGTTTTAAATTGACTGAAAACGAAAGCAGATGACAGGTGTTTTTTTTTTTTTATCTTTACTCTCCCCCTCTCTTCTCCTTTTTGAAGCGGCATCTATTGGCGAGGAAAACGAAAGTACAATTCGCAGATAGATCTCAATTAGCAAAAACGATGCGGTGGAGGGGTGTGTGTGAATCTTTCAGGCTGATCATAAATTTTCTTACTGGAATGCAGGCAAAGGTTTGTAAAATCCAAGGAACAGGGAGATCTACTTACTCTTTTGAAGAATTTACAGTCTCGGTATTGAAGAGAATTACTTGCAGGTCTTTTCGAATTTGAGGGAGAACTCCAGCGGGAGATATCTGGACACAGCAGGTCTTGGCTTTGGCTAGGAATTATACTGTCGTGACTCTGGCTAACTCTCTAAAGTTCTTGCTCACGACTTCAGGTACACTGATACACAACAATAACAGTGAGATTTCTTTTATTGTAATCACACGGAGTTCAAAGCATAACGGTTTCATTTCTGCAAACACACACTTGAAGCTGAAGACGGACCACACAGCTTTCAGGTAGAACGGCTTAATGAGAACAGCACTCACTCAGGGACTGACATTTAGAGATTAACTCTAGTCCTTAGAGGGCAGGAGCGGCCACGCTGCACTGGAATCCTCTGGAACATAGAGAGACTCTAGGATTAGGCCTCCTAACAGTAGTATAACGGTCAACTGGCAACTAAATCTTCACTCAGCCTGTCAGGGAACGCTGAGCTGACCACGGAAGCCAGAAGCCAGGGAATGAACCTCTTCGACCTAGGGAGCCTTCCCAATTCACGTAGCTTTAGCTCTGAGGAAGGTCCTCTCACAGGTCTCACACACACACGAGTTTCAGAACAGCAACGATCAGCTTCTGCCTCCCTCTGCCCGTAACTTTGGCTCCATGGAGGGAGACAGCAAGCTATAGAACACGAATCCAGAACAGTAATCTCAAGTCCAAATCTATGAAAAGCCACAGTGCACTTTTCATAGCAGAGTTCTTTAGAAGTAACAAGTCCACACAGCAATAGAACATGTACAGAGTGCATCTCACAATTCTAAATCAGAATAGTAACTCACAGCAGTAGCAGAGCAGCAAGAGGATAGACGAGATAATTCTTAGCAACGGAATTACTCTCAGGACCAAGGCAATATAGTGTGGAGGCTGGGCAAATTCTAAGCTACTTTGATAGACAGGGCTTCAGGCCTGTAATCTAAACTCACGTACCAACAGGGCGGCACGGTTCAACCTCTTCTGATGACGCCACAGTGTGAGGAAGATAGCCCCCACCTTTGCAAAGCATAGTTTAATTCCCAGAGAACGTTCAAGGCCTTCGGCCTACCATTTGAGATAAGCACATACCAGAGAAGCAGAGATACATTTTCTCATGACAAATTGCCAAGTCTTCAGTCCACAATTCACAGGGCCAGCCCTGTGAATTGTCTATGAAGCATCTGACACCCAACACCACCAGGCTTGTCCTGCATTGCTATAGAACAGATAGAGGAAACCTTAATAGTATGGCATGGCTTAAGGTGACCATAATTTGGAAACCAAAAAGGAGGACAACATGGTCAGTCCCCAAGGGTAGGGTGCCCCTCCCCTCTGAGAAAATCCGGTTTGACCAGATCTGGAGTCCAGATCCGGCACTCCGGACGGAGTTTTATTCGACTGAGTAAACCTCCAGAGAAATCGGGCCGTTACTGTCCTTCACTGACTCCTGAGATGGCTCAGAAGACAGCTTGGGATGAAGCATAGAAAACCCAGGAAGTGGTCTCAGCTGGGCCAAGAAGCAGCGAGGACAAGGTCAGGCGCAGCAGCAGCAAGTTGGTGACAGAGCGGAGGAGAAAGAAGCAAAGGAGAAGCAGCGGCGGGCGGCGGCGGGTGGCGGGCGGCGGCGGGTGGCAGCGGGGGAGAAGCAGCGGCGGAGAGGAGACCCGAGGAGAACCGGTGGCAGTTGCAGCAGCAGCTGAGAATTGGTGGTGGAGAAGCAGCAGAGGAGGACGCGGAAGCAGTGGGGTATGAAGAGAGAAGCGGCGGCGGTGCTTGTGGCTCACCTTGCACCAGTTAGGGCGCCTCCTCCCCATTTTTTTGAGCATATGGCGATTTGGTTGCTCTTTGTTCAGCTCCCCTCCGTTTTCAGCCTCCGCGTGCACTGCATGCGGCTTGCCCAAACTTGCTCCCGCCGGCGCCTGGGCCTCCAGCCAGCACCGCCTGCCCGTCCTCTTCCTCGTCTTCCACAGCTGCGCCTTGCACGTGGTTTGATTCAGTCGCTGCTTGGGCTTCCTCCCGGCCCTCGGGCCTCCAGCCAGCATGTGGTTTATTACGGCTGCAGCCGCTGCCTGGGTTCGCTTCCGCCTGGGCCAGCGCGGTCCCTCCTTGTTTGCTTAGCCACGGCCTGGCCAGTGGGGCTGCTGGGGCGGCTGATAGTATTTTATTTTCCTGTTCCCTAGACCTAGAGAGAGGGGGGCTTTACACTGAGGGTGCCTCATCCTTTCCAACCACCAAGTAATACGGTTTGGCTTCAACTGACTTTTTTAACCTAGTGCACTACCTCAACTTAATCTCCCCCCTTTTTAAAATAGAAGGACTGGCACGTTCCTCTGCTCTGCGCCCACCTGGGAATTGCTGCTCCTGTGTGCGCCTGTGTGTGTGGTGTGTGTGTGTTAAAGTAATGCAGGCCAAATGAACGGTCTCTAGCTGCAATCTAAGTCTAGTGGGGTGTTGAGGGGTAGATTGGATTTTATGTCTGGCTGCAATGATGAAATAAGTTGTCCCTGATTTTCTATCCAATCTTTGGGTACTGATTTTGATGAATTAGAGCCTATCTACACATGCAGGATAAAACACTTTGAAAACATTTTGAAAACTGTCTATGGAGTGTGTCCTGGGCCCCAACAGTTCTCAAAACTGTTATAAACCGTTTTAAACTGTTTTAAAGCAGTAGTGTAGATAGACTCTTAATTGGGTGAATGTGTGTAGGGAGGGGGTTGCCTTGGGTGAGTTTAAAAACTATTATCAGTTTTGCCATGGGTGAGTATGTTGGTGTGTGGTGGATTTGTATTCTATTTTTAGCCATTATTATTATTATTATTATTATTATTATTATTGTTATTATTATTTTGCCTTGGATGAGTGTGGGGTGGATTTTTATTCTCTCCCCCCCTGGTTAAGTGTGTGTGGGGAGTTTTTTTTTTAAATTGTCTTGGGGAAGGGTGGGGTTTCCCCCCACTTTGGGTGGGTATGCAGGGGTATGTAGATTTAAATTTTTATTGCCTTTGGTGACCGTGTGTGAGGTGTGTGTGGATGATGATGATTTTTTTTAAAAAAAATGTGGCTCCAAAACTGCTTTTGTGCTGATGCAGGTGATGATGATTATTATACTACATGCGAAGGGATATATGTACTCACAACTTTCAGCTCGGTTCCAAACATTGCTTTTCTGTATGGCTTTGAGATTGTGATTATGATTATTTTACAGTGTGGCTTTGTGGATTCCTCCCTCCCCCCAACCTGGTGAAATTCCCTCTTCATCACAACAATTAAAGTTGCAGGAGCCCTGTCCTCTTTTGTATCTGGTCATTCTGGGAATTGTTTTGTCCCAGCAAGATAATATGTGAGTGCATAGTGTGTCTTGTCTGAGTGTGTCTGGATCTCCTAGGCTCTGAAAGCATCTTTCTGGAGAGCACCTGCTGGTTGCATGATCCATGAGGCCAGTTTCTGTGAGTGCACAGTTGTCCTTGACAGAAGGGGCTTGCACTTGCTAGAGAAAGATGCACAGATGTTAAGTGGCTGTGATCCTATATTCATTTATCTGTGAGTAAGCTTCATTGAAATCAATGGGACTTGTTTCTGAGGTTTCTTTGGCCAGTTTTCTTTGGGTCCCTGATTGGAATCTCTGTTCTCTGCACACTGAGGCAGTGTAAATTCAGGAGATATTTGGATAAAAGGAGGGAAGCCGTTAGTCCATTTTGTTCCATGGCTTTTGTTTGCAGGGGAATAGTATTTTATATTCTTTCTGAATGCTAGTTTGTTGTACTCGGTTTTTCTGCACTTATTCAGTGGTAGCAGTATGCTGAATCTGTAAGTATGGATTTGAGAAAGGTGATGGGGAAAGAGTGTTAAATGTTAGGGAAGTGGAGACTATGGTCATCCAGAGAAGAATTTGCAGTCAAAAAAGATACCTGAGGGAAGGGGAGACTGTATCACACAGAGTATGGCAAAAGCTTCAAAGTACAGCAAAAGCTAAAAATGTCTTTGAATGTCTCACTTGTTCTTTATTTCAGTGATTTTAACGTTAAGATGTTATGTAGTACAAGTTTGTTTAATTATGTGCTGTGAAATCAGACGTGTGACCAAGGCCATGTTTGGGTGGGCACGCCCCCTTGGAGGGGCGGCCATGTTGTCCTCCTTTTTGGTTTCCAAAATATGGTCAGCCTACCCAAGGGGGCATGCCCACCAACATATCCGCCACCAGGGGGAGTGTAGCACCAAGGGGGTGTGCCCACCTCAACATAGCCTTGGTCACATGTCTGATTTTACAATTAAGAGAAATCCCTCACATATCTTTTCTGACTCTATCCTCACACTGCTGCAAGCTGCTGTTGCTGTTAATGGGGCTTGCTGCCAGCTGGCTGGCTTTTTTAGTTTTGAATTTCAATTTTTTTCAAAAAACCCCTTGTGTATGATTGTTACAAGTTTCTCTATTCTAACATTAGGGTGGGTGTTGTGGGCAGAGGACATTACTTTGCCCATTCACACTTCTCACTTATCTACTTTAGCTGCCAAAGGCCTGTGCGTTGGCACCACTTCACACTTCCAGACTTTGAACTCTTGTCTACTTCCTGCACAAACATGCGACTGAGACCCTCTTTATAATGCCCTGAGTTGCATGCCAGCACTGTGGGACTAAGTTACAACAGGTGTTGCTGCATTGTCTGTGCAGCCTCTATTGTATCTCTAAGTCATTTCAGCCAAACCAAAGCTTCCAGCTTCAAACAATCTCCCCCCCCCCCGCCAAAGTCTCCTGACGGTCCAGCTGGGCTGCACACTTGTACCCTATGGCTGGGGGTAGGGTGCCAGCTTATTGCTTGGTCATGTCCGGTGACTCTTACTTTAAAAACTACCTCCACCATCAGCCTCCTCCTGCTGCACAACCGCTCGACTCTGATGCACTCTTAAAACTCTCTGGGTAGCAAGCCAGCCTCTCAGGGCCAAGCTACAGGTGCATCTGGGTTGCCTTCAGCCTCTCTCTGCCTTATGCCAGCCAACCAACCTCTCCCAATGGTCCAGCCAGGCTGCGCACTTTACCCTGTGGCTGGGGGTAGGGTGCCAGCTTATAACTTGGTTGCAACTGGTGACTCTTGTTTTTAAAAAACCTCCACTGATAGCCATCTCTGCCAACACTGAACTCTGAGATGCTCTTAAAAGGCTCTGTGTGGCATGCCAGCCTTTCAGGGCTAAGCTATAGCCGTCTCTGAGTTGTGACTCTGTCTGAAACTGATGCCAGCCAAAGCCTGCAGTCAGCCAGTGCCTGCACCAACACTTGACTCTGAGGTGCTCTTGAAAGGCTCTGTGTGGCATGCCAGCCTCTTACGGCTCAGCTATAGCCATTTCTGAGTTGTGTCTTCAGTCTCACTCAGGCCATGTCTACACCTGCCTTTTTTCCCCTGGATCGTCCCTGTGCGTCCAAATACATTTACATCCAAGTTATACTAAAATCTGATGCAGGGTTACCTATAGGTGTAGAACTGACTTTTAATAGTGTGGTCACTCAGAAGCTTTTTTTAAAAGTCTAAAACAGCAAACTGGAAAGAAGTGCTCTGCAACCCTATGCTTACTTCTGAGGTCTTCCTTCTGTTTACTCAGAAGTAAGTATCTGTTCAATGGGGTTTACTCAAAGGTAAGCCTGCATTGGATTTTAGTATGACTTGGATGTAAATGAAGTTGAAATCAATGGGATTTACTCTGGAGTAAGGGAACCAGCAGATCTCTATTTTATAAACCGGGGTGCACAGCTTTGCATGATCAAAGGAAAGGAAAAGTGATCCTTCACAAATGCAAAGAGGTGGAAGAGCGCTCTGGTAAACTATCAAGAAAAGGTTTTAAAGGGGGGAAATTTTAAAAAATCCTTTAAAAAATCAAGGGATGAACCAATCCAATTCAAACTTGGCATGCCAAAAGCTCTCCTAGAGACCTATGACCATGCCAAGTTTCATCTCTTTATGTATAAAAATTACACAGATATAAGCATTTTTGTGCATTCTAATAAGAGCTCCAATGAGTGAGGGGTGAAGGCTGCCACGTCCATCACAATGTCCATCAATGACAAGAACCCATGAACTGGAGGGGGAAGGAGAAGGGGCAGGTGGGGTGGGGCAGGTACAATAGCAGTGGGAGAGCAAAAAGAGAGTTCACCGGTATAGTTAGATGGTGAAAGGGAGGAGCGCTTGCAGGGCTTCTGAAATGGAGGTAAAAAATGAAAAGGGAAACCGGGAGGAAAAAATAGGTGTGATGGAGCCCTCTGTCTCTAAGAGATATGCCAGCCAGCCAAAGACGCAAATCTATCTATTTTTCTCCGACACGCACTTCAAACATTCTGCATTGCATGCCAGCTGTGCAGGCAGAGCCTAGCTCAGACGTGAACAAAGTGAAGTGGAAGGGAAGGGGTAGCAAAGCAAAGCAAAGCAACGACATGCCAGGTTCCAACACCCACAGCAACGGGGCATCCGTAAAGATGAGAGCCTCTCTCTCGACTGGCATGTCACTGTTGGTTGTGAGAGTTTTTGTCTAAGGATGACCCTTCATCACCCATGATGTGCAACTCTGAGAAAAATGCCTCTGGCCCATTCTGTTTTGCCCTATGGGCTGCTTTGACTGACCTCTCCTTTCCCACATTTTGATCTGTGGATGCCTCGCCTCTGCTGAGCTCCAGGTGCCCAACTGTCCACCAAATCTGCAATAGGAAAGGTGCTCTGCCCGCCCAGCACTTCTTAGCTAAAAACTTAAGATCCCCTTGATGCCAAGGGCTAAAACTGCTCAAGGTGCAAGACCCCAAAGAGAAGGTTCGACAACCTGAGTTTGAAGGGTATAGCTCCAGCAGTTTTTAAAAATAAGAATTTTTTAAATCCCTAAAACTCAACAGATGTACAGATCTGCTTGAAGCTTGGCATGGCTAAAGTTCTACTTAAGTGCTATCATGTTGCCAAGTTTCATCTCTTTATCCTTTGAAATGATGTGGGTTTTTTTTCTAAAACCACATTTTTTAAAAAAAAAATTCTAAAAAGCAATAGATGAACAGATCTGCTTCAAACTTGGCAGGGCTAAAGCCCTACCTGAGAGATATCATGGTGCTGAGTTTCACTTCTTTATCTTTAAAAATGATGGCGCTGTAAGCATTTTTGTTAATTCCCATTGACTATAAAGTAGAGCTGCCTGTTTGGTTGGGGGAGGATGGGGAAAAACTGATTTTTTCTTCAAATTTCATAATTCTCCCCCTTCCTGGATTTGGTATAAAAAATCGTAACAAATCCTGGTTTTTCCTATCATATGGTCATCCTAATATGGTTGATGCTTGTGTGGAATTCCTAGTCATATCCTATCAGATATGGAGATGACTCGGGCTGTCAAAAGCACCTTTCCCACTTAATACAGGCTATTTGCTCATCTTGTATGCCAGGGAGCTGAGAGTAATGAGGCAGGTGAGATGACAACCTGAATGCAAGTAGCAGAAAACTCAGGCGGTATCTGAGCACATGAGAGCCCGTTTTAGAGCCCATCCTGTGAGAGTGATAGCAAAGAAATAATACATTTCCATCTCCACTGTGCAGAATTCCATCCAGGGGAGCTCTTTGCGGTCCGGAGCTTTCTACTGCTAGGCCCACAGACTAATTTTAAGGAACCCTCGGTAATCTGCCATGACATATTTGAAGATAAAATTATTCCTATCCTCTTCCACTTAGATGGCACTATGTCTGCAGTTCAGTTAGCAAATGTTTACAGTGCACCTTCAAGTCACAAACTTTGTTTTACTCTGGGGTATCATGGAGTGTAAAATACTGCTCAAGACATTCAATGTATGTGGGCCAATTTTCTTCAATATTATCAAAGGATTCCTTATATTATTATTATTATTATTATTATTATTATTTATTTCATTTCTAACCCGCCTCTCCATCTAGATCGAGGCGGGGAACAACACCAAATATAAATATAAAACAATAAAATAGATAAACCGTTAAAACAGATAAAAACAAATACATTATTAAAAACATCTTAAAATTAAACTGGATAGGCCTGCTGGAAGAGAACAGTCTTCATGGCTTTCTTAAATTCCAGAAGACTGCTAATTTGTCGAATCTCCTCCGGCAGGCCATTCCACAGCCTGGGAGCGGCAGAAGAGAAGGTCCTCTGGGTAACACTCGTCAGCCTAGTTCTGGCTGACTGGAGTAAATTCTTCCCAGAGGACCTGAGTGTGCGGGGCGGATTATACGGGAGAAGGCGATCCCGCAGGTAACCTGGACCTAAACCATGTAGGGCTTTAAAGGTAATAACCAACACTTTATACGTCGCCCGGAAACTAATGGGCAGCCAGTGGAGTGATTTTAAGATTGGTGTTATGTGGTCACCCCTAGGTGTACCGGTGACCAACCTGGCTGCCATATTTTGAACTAATTGAAGTTTCCGGACTAGGCACAAAGGTAGCCCTATGTACAGCGCATTGCAGAAGTCGAGCCTCGAAGTTACCAGTGAGTGCACTACCATCTTTAGGTCTTCCAACTCTAGGAAGGGGCGCAGCTGGCGTATCAGCCGAAGCTGATAGTAGGCACTCCTGGCCGTCGCATCTATCTGGGCTGTCATTTGGAGCGACGGATCCAGGAGTACCCCCAAGCTGCGAACACAGTCTTTCAGGGGGGGTGTAACCCCATCCAGAACTGGTTGACACACCTCCAAACCCAGGTTGTGGCCTTTGACAGCAAGCACCTCCGTCTTGTCTGGATTCAGCTTCAGTTTGTTTTTCCTCATCCAGCCCATTACCGCCTCCAAACATTCATTCAGAGGAGACACACTATCCTTAGCTGACGATGTTGTCGAAGGCACAGAGAAATATATTTGGGTGTCATCAGCGTACTGATAGCACCCCGCCCCATGCCTCCGGATGATCTCTCCCAGCGGTTTCATATAAATGTTAAACAGCATTGGGGAAAGGATGGCACCTTGTGGTACACCACATAGCAGCTCCTTCTTTGAAGAGCAGCTATCCCCAAGCATTACCATCTGGAACCTGCCCGAGAGATAGGACCGGAACCACTGAAGCACAGTGCCCCCGATTCCCAATCCCCTCAGGCGTTCCAGAAGAATACCATGGTCGATGGTATCGAAAGCTGCTGAGAGGTCCAGGAGTACCAACAGGGACACACTCCCCCTGTCAATACTCAGGCGTAGATCATCCACTAAGGCGACCATAGCAGTCTCAACTCCGTATCCTGCCCTGAAGCCGGTTTGAAATGGGTCTAGAAAATCTGTATCATCCAAAACTGCTTGGAGTTGGGAGGCAACAGCCCTCTCGATCACCTTGCCCAAAAATGGAAGATTTGATACTGGCCTGTAGTTATTAAGGTCCAGAGGGTCCAGGGAGGGCTTTTTTAGAAGCGGCCGTACTACCGCCTCTTTTAAACATGTTGGAAAACTCCCCTCCCTGAGAGATGCATTAATAATACATTGTAGATGTGATCGAACTGCATCTCCTCCCTGGACAACAAGCCAAGAAGGACAGGGATCGAGAGGGCAAGTCGTCGTCCTCACTTGTCCAAGCAGCTTGTCCACGTCCTCAGTACTCACCAACTGAAACTGATCCAGTGTAATTCCAATCGCGGAGTTACTGGACACTCCATTGTCAGCCTCTGCTATAATGATGGCGTCTAAGTCGGCTCTTATCCGAGAGATTTTATCTGTGAAATGGTCATTAAAGGCATCACAGCGAACTGCCGAAGGCTGTAAAATCGGGTTCGGGGGGGAAGGTGCCTGAGTTAGACCCCTCACCATCCTGAACAGTTCTGCTGGACGCGAATTCGCAGACGCAATGCGTGCAGAGAAGAAAGCTTTCTTCGCTGCACGTATTGCCACTCCATAGGAACGAAGATGTTTTCTATGTCGTGTCTTGTCAGATACAAGTCGAGTTTTCCGCCATCGTCGCTCCAGTCGTCGTCCTTCCCGCTTCAACTCCCTGAGTTCTTCAGTATACCAAGGTGCCCGATTAGGAGCGGGTCGGAGAGGACGTTTGGGGGCGATCGTGTCGATAGCCCTAGTTAGATCTTGATTCCAACTGTTAACCAGGGCTTCTACAGGATCGTCGATGATACCAGCCATAGAACCCTCTAAGGCTTTCTGGAATCCAAGAGGATCCATCAGCCTTCGAGGGCGGACCATCTTAATCGGTCCGCCACCCCTGCAGGGGCGGGTGGTAGCCGTGATACTAACCCTGACCAGAAAATGGTCTGTCCATGACAACACGGAGGTATTTAGCACCTCCGCCCACAGATCTGTCTGTTCGGAACTGAAAACAGCATCGAGAGTGTGACCTGCTGAATGTGTAGGTCCAGAGACCAATTGGGATAGGCCCATGTTTGTCATGGATGCCATGAACTCCCGAGCTGCACCTGACAAACTGGTCCCGAATGGGATGTTGAAGTCGCCCAGGACCAAAAGCCTGGGCGAATCCAACACCAGCTCCGAGACCAGTTCCGTGAGCTCGGCCAGGGAGTCTGATAGGCAGCGGGGTGGCCGGTACACTAACAGAATCCCTAGTCTATCCCTGGTCTTCAGACTCAGGTACACACACTCGATGTGATTCAATTCACGGACAGGAAGTCTGGTCAGGTTAAGATTATCCTTGTAAACCACAGCTACTCCGCCCCCCCGCCCACTTTCCCTCACCTGCTCACTGACACAGTACCCAGCTGGGAGGGCCTGGACCCATGTCGGGCCACTGTCATCTCCCAGCCAGGTCTCTGTGAAACATGCCAGGTCGGCCTTCTCATCTAGAAGAAGATCATGAATGATGTTTGTTTTATTTTTAACCGACCTGGCATTACATAGGAGCAAAGAGAGGTTTTGTGGGTGGCCTGGTTCATTCTCCAAGATCCCCGGGGTAGCAGGGTGACTGGAAGGTAAGATAGGTGTTAGATATCTATCTCTCCTTCCCCTGTAATGGCATTTCGCCCTGCTATCGCTATATCTCCCTTTGCCCTGCACAACACAAATTGCCACTCCCTGACACATTCTAACTGCCGTTCAGCTGGCTCCAATGTTGTCACTCCAGCCTCTGTTCAGCCTGGGCTTCTCAAGAGGAGGGTGAGGGAGGGGAAGGCTACAATGTCCTGTTTGCCTCTTTCTTTTCCTCTCCACTCTGCTGTTGTCACTCCAGCCTCTGTTCAGCCCAGGCTTCTCAGGAGGAGGGTGAGGGAGGGGAAGGCTACAATGTCCTGTTTGCCTCTTTCTTTCCTCCACTCCGGTGTTGTCACTCCAGCCTCTGTTCAGCCCGGGCTTCTCAGGAGGAGGGTGGGGGAGGGGAAGGCTATGATGTCCTGCTTGCCTCTTTCTTTTCCTCTCCACTCTGCTGTTGTCACTCCAGCCTCTGTTCAGCCCAGGCTTCTCAGGAGGAGGGTGAGGGAGGGGAAGGCTATGATGTCCTGCTTGCCTCTTTCTTTCCTCCACTCCGGTGTTGTCACTCCAGCCTCTGTTCAGCCCGGGCTTCTCAGGAGGAGGGTGGGGGAGGGGAAGGCTATGATGTCCTGCTTGCCTCTTTCTTTTCCTCTCCACTCTGCTGTTGTCACTCCAGCCTCTGTTCAGCCCAGGCTTCTCAGGAGGAGGGTGAGGGAGGGGAAGGCTATGATGTCCTGCTTGCCTCTTTCTTTCCTCCACTCCGGTGTTGTCACTCCAGCCTCTGTTCAGCCCGGGCTTCTCAGGAGGAGGGTGGGGGAGGGGAAGGCTATGATGTCCTGCTTGCCTCTTTCTTTTCCTCTCCACTCTGCTGTTGTCACTCCAGCCTCTGTTCAGCCCAGGCTTCTCAGGAGGAGGGTGAGGGAGGGGAAGGCTATGATGTCCTGCTTGCCTCTTTCTTTCCTCCACTCCGGTGTTGTCACTCCAGCCTCTGTTCAGCCCGGGCTTCTCAGGAGGAGGGTGGGGGAGGGGAAGGCTATGATGTCCTGCTTGCCTCTTTCTTTTCCTCTCTAGGATCTCATTTTAAAAATGTAATCCTTGTGAGGCTGCTGACTGGCCACCTTCCACCTCTCTCTCTCTCTCTCTCTCTGCTACATGAGACCTGAGCTTATGCCCAGTCTTTATAACAAGCCTCTAGGCTTACCACAAGCCAACCAACCCAGTCTCACACCAGCTCATTTCCTGTTAGCTCTAAATGCAGTTACAATAGTAAAGCCATAGTATGAATCAAGCCCATTCTCATTATTACTGTCATGTCTGTGTGTCCCATTGATAACTCTTAGATAGAGCACTGTAGTAAATTCTTTATTAGGCAGACATTTTGCCTGTTTACCTGCTCGCCTCCTTGGTTTGTTCCGCATTGATGTATACAGAGACCTGGTTCACATGATCAAACAACCCATCATGGCTTTAGCCACAGTATGTTGCAATGTGTGTTACATGGGATTTGTATATTCAATACCCGGCCGCAGCTTGTTGTGTTGTGCAAATCAGGGGACTGTGGGATATGCAAGGGTTAAACAACGCTCATATAACCACCATCTGTTCTTGGCTTATGTGAGGGTTGCTTCTAGAAAATATGCTGTGGATTTTGTTTTGCCCCATGGCAATAATACCACAGTGTGCTGCAGGGCTCTATTTTCCCTCCTATACTGTTCAACATTTACATGTCATCATTGGAGTGAAGATTTGGAGTGAGGTGTCCTCAATTTGCTGACCTGCAGCTCTCTTTCTCCTTTTCATCAGATTCATGTGAAGAGATAGCTCACTTCACATATTTGGCTCTGCCCTGTGTGTACAAGAGCCTTGGGAGACAGCGGGCTCTCCTTTGGTAGAGTTATTTCAGCTGAGTCTGGACAGCCATCTATCAGAGATGTTGCAGTTGCGCTTCCCATTGCAGATCCTGCATTGAGCAGGGGGTTGGACTAGGTGACCTCCAAGATTATTTCCACCTCTCACATTCTGTGAGTCTATGAATTCTGCTTAAGCTTCTGAGCATTTGCTCCCTGTTCCTCCTCTGTCACCAAAACAAAACAAAACAAAACAAAAAATTACCTTTGGGAAGAGAAATGGGGAGATGGTGGCAGGTGCACAGAGCATTTTCTTTTATTTTCTTCCTGGGGACCTGGAACTTGAATAGGTGAATGGTGACAAGGTGAAAGGGGCTTCTCAGTTGTGGCACCTGTCTTCGGAATACTTTCTTCAGAAAGGTTCTCCTTGCACCAAATTGAATGAGCTTGAGATGTTGGGCAAAGACTTTTATATTTGTCCAAAGCAGCCTTCCAAATATTTCAGTTTTGACACTACTTAGTGTATTTATTGTTTAATTTAATTCTTCAATTTTAATGCTATTTTGTATTTTTAAGATGTTTCTTTTTTTAAATTCAATTGTCTTGAAAGCTCATAGAATAGAAAGGCAAAGCAACATTTAGAAAAAATATCAAAAAATCCTGCCTGGCAGGGCTGGACCAAGAGATTTTGCTGCCTGAGGCGGAGCATCCAATGCCCCTCCCCTCTAAAGTCAAGGTATGCTTTGGACCCAAGGCCAGTCAAGTTATTTTGACACCTGAGGCAGGAAATTCCACAATTGCCCTCTCCCTTCCTGGCAGTAAAGAGACAATAATAAATAAATTAAATAAATAAATAACAATTTGTCATCCCTGAGGTGGCTACTTCCTTCTGCTTAATGTTTGCCTGGAACAAAACAAACCAGGCTTAACCCTAGGTCTTGTTCACCTTCTTCTCTCCATCATGGACTTGGCAAATTCAGATCCATTTGTGCAGAAATGTTTCTCTTCTCCTCACTGACCATGGCATAATAACACCCTCATTTTGGGGATGGCCTGTAAAGCTTAGTGGAAGGCCAGATGCATACACACAGACACGATCCCCTTTGTCTTCCATTAAATGA
Source organism: Anniella stebbinsi (assembly GCA_029215795.1). Lineage (NCBI taxonomy): Eukaryota > Metazoa > Chordata > Lepidosauria > Squamata > Anniellidae > Anniella > Anniella stebbinsi. Next base: position 124,993,307 of record JARDYH010000004.1, on the reverse strand, counting down.
ATTTGGAGAACAGAGCTGAGAAAGTTTTCTTTCTGCCTGCAAAGCAAATCTGGAGAGCCACTGCAGAGAGAGGAGATCTTGGGTCTCCAAAGTTGTTCCTGCATACACCACTGTGTCCACACACATACCTTTTGGTGCTTACTAGGTTCCATGGAGCTGGGGGGCAGGCATGTGCCGCCAATCTCCTCCAACCTCCAGTGCCATCTTTATTTCCATGTGGGCTCCAGAGGCATTCTTTGAAATAAAAACAATGGGTGGCTGTAGCCCAGTGCTTCATTTTAAAGTGTGCCCAGACACCGAGGGAAAAGGAAAGGGTGATCGGTGGGGGTGGGGGAGGCTAAAGGGAGCGGGAGTTCAAGGAGGTGTTTTGCCTGGTGTGTGTATATGTGTGGAGGTTTGCCTTTTTTGGTATATCTGTGTGTGTTGTGTTATTTGGCTTGTTTATTTTGGCTTGTGTGTGTTGTCTGGTTTAGAGTGGGTGTGGGGTGTGTATGTATGTGTCTTTTTGTGAACATCACCAGGTTGCCTTCTCTGAAATTGGTATTTCGTTGTGTTTTATGGGGGCAAATATGTGATTTGGCATTTGGGGCTCAGATCACACCTCTCCTTTGTACATGGTTTTTTAACCAAGTTACTTGTCTCCGAGCCACTTCAGTTTGCCTTCGGTAAAAGAGGAGTCGGAGCAGAAAACTGTTGGTTCAAAAGAGTGGCTCTGTGTTTTGAGCCTGGACCCAACTACTGCCTTGTACTTAGTTCTCAGCCAAGTTACTTATAGGCCCTTTCTACACCTAAGGGTGTAGAGGGAGGGAGGGGGAGGATCGCAGACTTACCTGCTTCTGCAATCCCCCCCCCCGGGTCCAAACGGAAGCATGACATCCCGGAAACAAACAGGGACGTCATGCCCCTCACGCCCGCCATTTCTTGTTTTAGGCCCCCTCCACAAGAATGCGCCTTTGCGCCTGGTTCCGCGATTATGCGCATTATCGCGGAGGCGCATTTACTCACAATCCCTCTGCACGGGAGGCAGCGAGAAGCGGCGAAGCGCATTAAAAGATGCCCAAAAAGCGCTTTCCAGGTAGTTAATGCGCATAATCGCTTGTTCACACAGCGAAAATGCGCTTTAACGGCCGGAGCAAAATAAAAGTCGCTATTTAACGCGCGTTCGAAAATGCGCATTATCGGGGAGATAACGCGCCTGTACGCCCGTTTTGCGCTCCGCTGGTGTGTAGGTAAAATTTATAATGAGCCTTCAAGGCTCATTAAACGCCCCGTGTGGAGGAGGCCTTAGAAGCTGGAACCAGGCGTGCAATTGCGCTCCTCTGGAAAAGTTAAAAAAAAAAAAGCCCAACCTTGCTACCCCCACCCCAATATTCCTGGATGCCCCCCAGACCTGCTCCTTCCTTCTTGCTGACCCCTGCTACTCACGGGGAGGAGGGAAGAAGCCGAGACGGGCGCCCACACCACCTGTAGTCTTCAGTATCATCCTGGGACCGCGGGAAAAATCGGACTAACCAGGGTCTCAGTTATCCTGGGAAAATGGAGGGGTTGTCCCTGCATGCTACCAGGATCCCTTATGCATCAGTTGGACGCACAGGGAGACCCAGGGGCAACCCAGGGAAAAAAGACCAGTGTAGACATGGCCGTAGTCTCATCAGTTTGCCTTCTGGGAAATGAGTGTTCTGTAACAGGCCATGCTCACCATGGCAGCCATTTTGTGAGAGTTCCCACTTGCTTAATTTCCAAATGTGCTCACCAACCCAAAAAGGTTGGGGACTCCTGGAGCAGATGATACTAGGCTACATATATCAGCAGCCTGACTCATTTTAAGGGAGCTTCAAAAAAATCAGTATACCCAGTAGCCCTGAGGTTACACAAGCATACCACTCATGAGCACAGCTAAATGCATACGTTATGGCCACTTCATAATGTATGTCTTGGCCTGACAGAAGCCACTTTTCTCATCTAGGGAAGATGCTATAGCAGCAAGTGAGTCTACTTGGGTAGTCAAATCACGTCTAGCAACAGCTGGTTGTGCCTCATCACACTGCTAATTTATGGCCTTGGAAACAGCATGTTGATGTTGATGCTGTGTGAAAAGATGCTCAGGCAGAAACCTATGGCCAGAGCAAGGGCAGGGGGATCACTCTTGACTCTTTTGCCAGAGTGTTTTGACCCTCTGACCTAGCAATCCATGACTACTTGGAAGCAACATCAGAACAGGGAGTCCTTCTACTGACTTGGGCTGTAACTGGGCTCCCTCTGCAGGCTTTAGCTATATGCTGTTCATTCCCCTCATCAGCATGGATGATGGTGAGCCACCTGTGTTGCTCCCTCTATGCTCCACCTCCTGCTGTGGGAGATTTTCCTCCAACACCTATAGTAATTGGGTGCAAGTCAGTTTGGGGCAGTGTTTGTGAGTTCTCCTATGTGAAGGTTTTGTTGCCATGCAACTAGAAGCAATATTCATTAAACAAAAAAACTATGGTTTATAGTCGTGATTCCCTTAATATCTATGGATTATTTCAGGTGAAGAATGGTGGGTTAAATATCCAATTGGGTTTTGAAAGAACAAGGCCATACTCATTCTACAGGCAAACCTAGAAGCCCTTATCTCTTCTAAGGGAACACTGGGAAGAGTTTGTGACAAGGGGAAGAACTAGGGCTGCATAACCAAGGTTTCTCAGCACTTGTACAAAACTACAATTCTGAACTGTTGATCTTGAGAAGTACCTATGTGCACCACTATGGAATTCACTACCACTAGATAAGATGACCAGCAACTTAGAGGGATTTAAAAGGGAATGACGCAAATTCATGAAGGGTATGGATATCAACAAGTACTAGTCATGATGGCAATATGTTACTTCCAGGACTGAAGCAGCAAGCCTCTGCATGCCCAATGCTGAAGAACAAGAGTGTGAGAGAGTTATTGCTCTCCTGTCCTGCTTGGCATCTAGCTGGGTGTGGGAAACAGAATACTGGACCAGATAGGTTTTTGGCTTGATCTAGCTGGTCTCAAGGACAGGAGACAATGTCAGGGCAGGTCTTTTTGTATGGTCCCAATCCCCACTTCTCCACACCCACCTTGTATATGTGGAGAAGGTCTGAACAGGGGTAAAACTAGGGATGTGCAGGGCCAGAAAAATCAGATCAGAATCGTCCAGTTCTGGGCACCACACTTCAAGAAGGATGCAGACAAGTTGGATCGTGTTCAGAGGAGGGCAACGAGGATGATTAGGGGTCTGGAAACAAAGCCCTATGAAAAGAGATTGAAAGAAATAGGCCTGTTTAGCCTGGAGAAGAGAAGATTGAGGGGAGACATGATAGCACTCTTCAAATACTTGAAAGGTTGTCACACAGAGGAGGGCCAGGATCTCTTCTCGATCAACCCAGAATGCAGGACACTGAATAATGGGCTCAAGTTACAGGAAGCCAGATTCCGGCTGGACATCAGGAAAAACGTCCTGACTGTTAGAGCAATACGACAATGGAACCAATTACTTAGAGAGGTGGTGGGCTCTCCCACATTAGAGGCATTCAAGAGGCAGCTGGAAACCATCTGTCAGGGATGCTTTAAGGTAGATTCCTGCATCGAGCAGGGGGTTGGACTCAATGGCCTTATAGGCCCCTTCCAATGCTACTATTCTATGATTCTATTAAGTATGCTTCACTTCTGGCAGGCAAAATTCTCTTTGTCGGAGCAGAGACTGTGTGTTACAAATGCACCAGCAAGGATGTCAGTGTTGAGGCAGCAGAGGTGCCTGATCTTGCTTACCATCATGAAGAGGCAGACACAAGGATTATTTGACACATCCAACATTCATCACATGGTAGTGATCAGGCAAAGAATATCCTGGTTGGAGCAAACGATACTGATGTGTTGGTTCTGTGAATTTCCATCAAAAGCACTTCCTAAACTCTCGGGTTTGGTTTGATTGTTGCATGTCTTCTAACAACAGCAGAAGGACGATCAACGTAACTTGTATCACAGAGGAGCTTGGACATGATCTGGTAGAGGCCTTGTCTGGCTACCATGCTTTTACAGGGTCTGATTTCACAGCTGCATTTGCAAGACAAGGAAAAGTTAAATCATTTGAAATCATGAAAAAGAATAATGAATTTCAAGAAATTCTCAGCCAGCTAGGTGAGTCATTAACTTTAACTGAAGAAAAGATAGCTGGGTTGGAGAAATTTGTCTGTGCCATGTATGGCCACCCTAGATACTCCTCTGTGAGTGAAATAAGATACAGTCTATTTATGAAGAAAACAACACCTAAGATCCAAAGATCACTTTGGAGTTTGTTTCTATCTTCCAGGGTATTAGCGATCCCACCCAATTTTGTGTCGTCTGCAAATTTGATAAGCATTCCCTGCACCTCCTCGTCCAAATCATTAATAAAAATGTTGAAGAGCACTGGGCCCAGGACTGAGCCCTGCAGTACCCCCTCGTTACCTGCCCCCAGTTTGAAAAGATACCATTGATAAGGACTTTTTGAGTCCGATTCCATAGCCAACTCTGTATCCACCTAATAGTTGTTCCATCTAGCCCACTTTTCACTAGTTTGTTAATCAGAATGTCATGGGGTACTTTGTCAAAAGCTTTGCTGAAGTCAAAATACACTATATCCACAGCATTCCCACAGTCCACAAGGGAGGTTACCCGATCAGAAAATGAAATCAGATTAGTCTGACAGGCTTTGTTCTTGACAAATCCATGCTGGCTTCTAGTCATAGTTTTCAAGGTGTTTACAGATTGACTTCTTTATCATCTGGTCCAAAATTTTCCCAGGGATGGATGTCAGACTGACTGGTCTATAGTTCCCATGTTCCTCCTTTTTGCCCTTTTTGAAGATTGGGACAACATTAGCCCTCCTCCAGTCATCCGGCACTTCACTCGTCTTCCATGATTTCGCAAAAATAATAGTCAGTGGTTCTGAGAGTTCTTTTGCCACCTCCTTTATTACTCTAGGATGCAGTTTGTCAGGCCCTGCAGATTTGAACTCATTCAAAGAAATTAGGTGTTCCTTGACTATTTGTTTATCAAGCCCAAACTGCAATCCTGCCCCTTCAGCTTGTACTTCACTTTTCCAGGGGGGGGGGGTCATAGACCCGCTTTTGAGAGAAGACTGAGCCAAAGTAGGAATTGAGCACTTCGGCCTTTTCTTTGTCATCTGCTATCGATCTGCCATCTTCATTAAGTAGTTGAACCACCATTTCATTCCTCTGTCTTTTACGATACACATACCTGAAGAAAGCTTTTTTATCGCTTTTAGAATCCCTCGCTAGCTTCAACTCCTTCTCAGCTTTAGCCTTCCTGATACCATTCCGGCACTTCTGTGCTACTTGTTTGCACTCTTCTTTTGTAGCCTGGCCTTCCTTCCACTTCCTATATGTATCCTTGTTTTTATTTCCATGTCATCTCTAAGCTTTTTGTGGAGCCACATTGGTTTCTTCTGTTGTCTTCTATCTTTTTTCCTTGTTGGAATTGTCTGAAATTGTGCCTTTAAGATTTCCTTTTTTAAAAACTCCCTCCTATCTTGGACTCCTTTTTTCATTAGGGTCACTTGCCATGGGACCTTTCTTATCATAGTTCTGAGTTTATTAAAATCAGCTTTCCTGAAATCCAGAGGACGTGTACTCAGCTTTTCCTTCCTTTAAAATCAAGAACTCAAGTATGACGTTGTCACTTTCCCCCAGAGTTCCCATACTGCCACTTTATCCACTAAGTCATCCCTATTAGTCAGTAAGTATCAAGTCAAGGATAACCATTCCTCTAGTTCCTTCCTGTACTTTCTGTAGGAGAAAGGTATCAGCCACAGATGTCAGGAATTTCTTGGAGGGGCCACTTTGGGCAGAATTTGTCTCTCAACAGATATCGGAGTAATTTAAGTCCCCCATTACTACTACATCGGATTTCCTTGAAACACTGGCAAATTGCTTTACAAAAGTTTAATCTTCATCTTCTCCTTGATTGGGTGGTCGGTAGTAGACTCCGACTGTCATGCTCCTTTTATTCCTTGCCCCATTTATTTTAATCCAGATACTCTCAATGGGGCTCCCAGGCTCATCCTCCTGTATTTCTGTGCAGGGATAAATATTTTCAACATATAGTGCGACTCCGCCTCCCTTGCTATTTCTTCTGTTCTTTTTGAACAAGTTGTATCCTTCAATTGCTATATTCCAGTCATGGGAGTCCTCCCACCAAGTTTCAGTTATACCTATCAGGTCATATTTGCCTTCATGTATTAAGAGTTCAAGTTCATTCTGTTTGTTTCCCACACTCTGGGCATTAGTGTATAGACATTGAAGAAGCCCATGTGCTTTGTAGTCTGGCTTCTTTCCTGCATTGTTGTGAACACTGTTTTAGGGCACTATTGGAGCTCTTCTCTCTGTTATGGTGCACATTTTCAGCATTGAGAAAGACATGCTGGAAAGACATGTTAGATCCCAAGAAATATTGACTGCTTGGATTTGATAGATTTGCTTTGTATAAAGTAACCTTCTGAAGCTGCATAATTATAGTGCTTTTGTCTTATACAATACTAATTTAAAAAGAATAAAATCCAAACCTAGGCTGTGACACATGCCAAACATCCATTTATAACACCACAATCATTTCCACCTCCTCAGGCTTACCATGACACTGGCCAGTCATCTTACAGACTTCCTCTTTAATGCTTTTGTCAGTGATTCCTGACCCATATGGGTTACTGGCCTTGTCATCAGAATCCCAAGTAGCCAATCAAATTTCACCCCTCAGTCAGTGTGGGAATCACAGATACGGCATGAATTGTTATGTTTTAACAGTTGACACGTCATCCCTGATGCTGCAATCTGGCAGCACTTTACAATAAATGACAGGTCCTCACTAATTCTTTTTACCTTTGCTCCAGTGGTGGCAGCAGCAGTGGCAGTGTTAATCATGTGCATGAACTTTGCATATTTAAAGGGTTGTAACAGGCACTTCCCTAGGACTGAGACTGTAATTTAACTATAATCTAATGGCCACTGATTGTAACAATAAGTAATTATGTTAGCTAAATGTGGTGTTGATGGCAGTTGATGGCAGCAGTCAGAGCCATAACACCATTTTGGAACTGAGCTTGAAGTAGCCATTTCTGCAAGGAAAGAATGACTAAGAAGAGGAACAGTGTGTTTTGAATACCCTCCCTTGTTAGTTTCTTACACATGGAATAAGGCTGCAATCCACCAAGAATGCCTCCTGTGTGAGCTCTGTTGAAATTAATGGGATAATGGGAAAGTGCAAGAACACTAGTGTTGTAGTGGAACTGGGGCTCACAGGGACACAGTGCTGACACTATTTTAGTAGTAGGATGCTGATGTCATCTGCCGCCACCCCCCCCCCCCCAGTATTCCTTGTTCCCTCTCAACTTAGCTGCAGTCCTCACAATGACAGGGGCAGTGGGGGATGGATTTTCCCAGCAACAATAGATTGTTTCCTGTTGTAATGGAAAGTATTTTGGGTTTGCATGGTCAATTAGCTTTACAAAAGACCTGCTCCAAGCAGATGAAAGCTCTAGAACTGGTTTGGTGATATGGATCAACACAGCTGCCTGAATTTTTAGACTCTCCATGGTGTGTCTATGGGGAATGTCATGATGGATGCCTGCACTTACAAATATACCACTAGAGCACTGAACACCCATCACCCGCAAAATCTTCCTGCAGTAATATGTCAAGACCCTGGACCAGGCTCCTTGTTTTATATTTGATATCAAATATTTATATTTGATATTTTTATATTTGTTCTTTTATATTGGTTCTGGCTTGGGTTGCCACCCAGGTAAACCTGGGAACCTAATTTGGATGTCAGGGTAGCACACACTTGGGACATGGTCAAACAACAGCATTTATTCAAGTTCATGAGCAGCAGCAACAACAACAGAGTACAGACAAAAATCACGATATTCTTAAATTCAAAAAACATACTTCCTCCCACACAGTGGCGGCACTAGAAAAAGATTTGGGGGGGGGGCACAGCAGGGGCAAAGTATATTTCTAGGTGGGCGGGCTGTGTCCCACATGTTAAGATCTCTGAAAGAAAAGTAATGGTATATCTCACACTAAAATTGCCATCCTAACCATATATTCTGAAATAAATCATATACCGATTAATTTAGTTTTTTTTAATAGCATGTATTAACCAGATTCAAATTACAGTAAGGAAAAAGGCTTTCAAACAAGGTAGAGTCACTACACAAGCATTTCCTTGACATACAGATTAGACAGACAGAACACTTCCTTTAGAAAACAGTTACTTTTGAACCACTGCAGGCAGAACCAAGATAGACTCTTAGAGCTCCATTACACCAGCGATTTATCACACTGTCGTCATGCCACGTTTCTGGTTTTCCAGCGTGGTAATCACATGACATCATCCCTGTCCTGCACTAATATTGCCCCTTCTCCTCAGTCTAGCACTTTTTTTTGGACTGGGAAAAGTCTGGCTTATTTGCAATCCTGGTGTTTTTTCTTTCATTGGGGGCATGTGCTTGCTGATGAAAGAGGAGAGTGGGGCCCAATATAACAAAGCACAGGGCACACAACTGTCCCATTCTTGTGGCTCAGGCTCCTGCAGATTCCACCTCTTTCCCCCCCCCCCGGGCTTTGCAAGGCTGGGAGTCCCAAGGTCAGAGTCTCCTGTCCTAGTAGGGGAGCACATGCAGTGAGTTCAGAAGGGGCTGCAGCAGCAAGTGCCAGGTGTGGCCACTCTGGGGGGCAAGAGGGTTTCCCTACCTTAGTGCCTCTCCTCACTTCTTCCTCCCTTTAGCAATACACACAAAGGAGATCTTTGAGATTTTAGCATCTCTTTATTTCCAGAGAGAGAGAGAGAGAGAGAGAGAGAGAGAGAGAGAGAGAGATGGGGGGCAGAGGGGGGACTGAATCCACTGTGTGAGAATGGTTTTGCAAGTCACAGCTACCATTGCTGACAGTAAGAGCTCTTTCAAAAGCTGTTGTGAACACTTGATCCTGGCAATCTCTAGTATTTGGAGGGGGGAAGGGAGGGAAAGGGTTATATTTCTGGCTGTGTGCAAGCAACTGCAAGGGCTTGTGTGATACAACATAATTTTAATGCCCCTCCCCACCCCTAAAATATTTTAGCGCAGCTCTCCAAGGCAAGGCTCATGGCTGCTTCCAGGCCTTATTAAGGGATGCAATGAACTCGTTCACACTCAATTAGAGCGCTTCTTGCACAAGGCTGCCATCTTCCCTCTGACCTGTTGCAGAAGAAAGGTACTTTGAAAACTCAGTGGCCAGCAAGGCATGCGAGGAGAATGAGGCAACTTCTCACCCACTTCCCCAGTGACAAGAACCAATAAACTAGAAGGGGAAGGAGAAGGGGAGGGGGAGGGGCGGTTGAAATAGCAGGAAAGCAAAGAAGAAAAAAGACAGCTCACTGGTATGGTGATGATTGTGAAAAGGAATCAGCACTTGCCTCACTAATGAAATGCAGGTCAAATTTGCAGGGGGTTGAGGAAGTAGGTGTGGTGGAGCTCTTAGTGTAAAGAAAGTAAGAGCAAACTGAGACACCTGGGTCCTGTACACCTAGGAAACCCAATGCATGTTGTTGTGTATCTAAATTATAGCCATCTCCAGCTGATTAGATTGTTACTCACTGAGAGGGGATAGAGCACTATGTACATCTAAAGAAGTTAGATTGGTGGGGCGGAAAATGGTTTCACTGGAGGCAGAGCCAAGGGAATCACCCCCTCTCAGAAACCTCTCCAGAATAACACAGGGAAAGCAGTTTGTGGCAGAGCCTACTCATTGAAAGCAAAAGGAAGTGGGAAAAGAAGAAACGAATTTCACACACAGGCAAACTGAGGCAGCAGGCAAATAAGAGTCAATGGCTGAATTTGGATGACACAATAAGCAACGGAGGGGTAAATAGCATACTGACCTGGGGTTAAACAGCCTGTGTTGCACAGCAGCGGCAAACACCCCTGTTGCAAATAACGTATGTGGCCATGACTGACAGCCCGCCCGCCATGTTGCCCGCCCTCCAACCATCGCAAGTCCTCCCAGATGTATCTCAGCAGACACCGTGGTCTGAAATCCATGGGTGCCACCATCGAGGCTGCAGGAGGACACGCCTCTCAAACCCCATTGGATGCACACAGGCACCAGGCAGAGCAGCAGACAGGAGGGGCGACCACACCAATGGAACGGCCGCCCCACGCCCCCGGCACAGCACCTCAACCGGAGGCACCCATGCCCCAGCACACCCGGTACCCCGATGGGGCTGGGCAAGGGCTGGCCAGCTAGCCACCAGACAGGCACAAAGCATGCCCACCCGATCCATCTCCCACAGCACCCCAGAGACCCATCCAGAGCTGAGGAAGGCTGAGCATGGCCAATGCACAGGCAAGCAGTAGCCGAAATGCACACCCAGGCACCAGAACGCAAGGCAGCCCTTCCCTGGGAGCAGCCCACACCCACTCTACATGGGAGGCACAGCAGCTGTGAGGGCACCCAATGTCCCTGAGCCCCCACCCAAGACAACCCCCCCAGTGGAACTACTCTCAAACACAGGAAAGAAGGCAAGAGAGGGGGGAAATGAAAAAACTTTATTCAGTGTGGCGTATGAAAATGGTAACATGGGCACAGGGCCACTGCGAAGCACAGGTGGAGGAATCAGAAAGACGAGTCACCCCCGGGCCAAGAGAAGGAGACTGGGAAGGCACAGTGGTGAGGGGTCAGCTGAGCAGGGCACCTCGAAGCAGCAAGCGGCAGAAAGGGATGAAGGGAAGGCAGATAGGGGCACACTGCTAGGAAGCAACGCCAGTCCACAGAAGGAACCCCACAGTTGGAGCTCACATGGGGGGAGTAGTGCAGCCAGATCCAGTTGCTGATACTCTCACGCAGCATTGCCGCCTCCGCATGGGCACGGCGCTCACCAACAGGATTCACGGGCATGGGCAACGGCGCAATGTCACACCCATCCACAGCAATGGCATCAACGTCCTCGCCCGGCTGAGGGAGGTCAGGGTGCTCGGCCAGTAACACATCCCCACAGAACTTGCACATGTTGTGCAGAATGCAGCAGCACACCATGATGTCAGGGATGATGTCAGCCTGCAAGTCCAGCAAGCTAAACAGGGAGCACCAACGCTTCTTCAGATGCCCAAAGGCATGGCAGTGGTAGTAGCTGTATTTGCACTGCACGGTGTTGCAGGGGTAGCGGTACAGGGCCATCAGCGATGGCTGAGCAGTGGACCCACGGCACGCCCACACATGGAGGCGGGCCTGGAGGTGAGGAAGTGGCTCGACGACAGCTTGGCCACCAGGGGGGAGTTCCAGAAGACAGCCGTGTCGTGGCTCCGCCCGGACACACCCGCATAGACATCCAGGAACCACCCCTTGACATCCACCACCGCCTGAAGAACCATGCTGTAGAAATGCTTATGGTTGTAGTACTCCTCACCAGGATGCGCATGTGGGTTGAGTCCAGAGCCCCGCCCGCCCGTGGGAAGCCACGGGCACGGAAGCTACACATGTTCTCCCACTCATCCCCAACCCGGATGATGTCGGCCAGTTACAGCTTGTTCAGTATGCTCACCGTCTCCCAGAAGATCTTGTAGGCAGGAGACACACTCACCCCGAAGATTGTCGACAGCGGCAGGTACCCCACATTGAATGCCAGCTTGTACAGCATCAGGGCCAAACGGCGAGAGATCGGAATGGACGGGCGCACGACGGTACTCTCCCTCTGCAGGACAAGGGTCACCTCGGCCACCAGCACATTGAATGTTGCATGGGACATGCGGAAGCTTCCTCGGAAATGCTTGTCTTCCCAGTCCTCCAAGTTCTGCATCTCCTTCCACATGGCATCCGTCCAGGGGAGCACCCAGTGGCAGATGGTCTCGCACTGCTCAAGGAGGTCGGTGGAAGTCGCCAGGCAGGGAATGTGGTACAGGGCTTCCACAGTTGTACCTCTGGCCAACGACACTGTAGTCACCATGCCTGCATCACGGCAGAGCAGCAGTAGCAGGACAGGGCAAGGCCTCCGCAGCACCAAGGGGCCAGCAACTGCCACCCGTCCCGAATGTCACCTCCGCGGGCAGGCTCCACCCAGGCGGTGCAGCTGGGCATGTAGCATGTCCTCCTCATTGCCATCACCATGGTTCTGCGTAGCTGCCTGCAAGCCAGCCGTAGCGAGATCTCGGCGGGACATGGCCACTAGCAGAGGACTGCCCAGAGGGGAGGCAGGCATGACAGGAGGGTTGGTGGGTGTTCCGGAGCAGGAGGGCAGAGGGAGGGGCGGCGCTGTGGCCTGCAAAGGCTGGCCCACTACGGGAGTGTGGGAACAGGAGGACAAGGCTGCATTGTTGTGTCTGCTGCACACCTGCAAGAGAGGGGAGTGCACAGAAGTGGCCGGAGTCGGGGGATGCTATGGGGCTGCGCTGCTTCATGATGATGCGAGGGCACTACAGAGGGGGGATGGGCGCAGCTCGCATATATCGATGGAAGGGCCTACCGCTGCACGGGGATTGACCGGCAACAACGCCTGATACTCTGCTCCAGGCGTTGAATGCTACGCAGGACTTCTCCCAGGGCCAGCTCCAGAGTGTGGTGGCGCCGTGCCATATGGGCCCTCCACCTTCTGATGATGGCATGGAGGAGGGGTGCAGCTTCCCTGGGAGTTGGGAAGAGAAGGAGAGGGGAGGGAGGACAGCCATCAGTGACACAGAGGCCATAGCGGTTCCCCTGCACCCATTCCAAATGACCCACACACCAACCTCGCGCGGAGCCAAGCGGACCTGTAGGGTGCCACCATCTCATTGGGCATGGGCTGCAATGAGGGACAGTGGGGCTGGGAACGCACGGCATCTAGGATTGGCAACATTGTAACAGCCAGCTGCAGCATCTACTTGGCCTTGAGCAGGCAGAACAGGCCAAGGGAGGTGGTTGCCAGAGCAACGGGAGGTGATAGGGGGCCTATCACAGCATGGGAAGGGGGTGTTTACTGCCAAGGACCCACAGCGGACGGGCCAGGGGGGCCATGATATGCCCGTGGCTCAGGGCATGTCATGCGGGAAGGGCCTCTCCTCCTCCTCTCCTTCTTCGTCAGCGTCGGGTGGGAAGTCCTGGGCCCACTTGGCCCAGCTGCCTAAGTGTCGCCACTCCTGTCCTCTGATCTCCACCCACTGCCATCCCTGAGGCACCTGCTGGTACTGGTGCCGCTCGTGGGGCCTTGTATGCTGCAGCCGCTGACGGAGGCAGGTACTGCTGTGGCGGCATGTATCCGTACGGTGGCATGTAGGAGGCAGGCTGTGGGGCGCCATGGTACACTCCCTGGAATGCCTGGACGATCTCCCTGAGAACCTCGGTTTGGCGGTCGATGGCAGCTGTGCAATCGCGCATGCCTTGGTTGATGATGGTGTCGGTGGCCGCCATGGCCTCAGTCATCCCAGTGACATAATCCTCCAGACCATGGCGCACATCCTGCCCCCCCTGCTGTATGGCTTGGGAGCATCCATCCATGGCTTGGGTGGCCATGCGTGTCGCCCACACGGCTCCTTGGTGTGCCTGGACTCCTCCTCGCCCGCCATGCGTGTGAATAGCTCATGGATGCAGCCCCCTGTCACCTCCGTGGCCGTGACGAGGTCTTTCGCCACCTGCAGTCAGTCTGCCTTGTGCCTGTTGTGCATATGGGCACACTGTGCCTTGGTCAGGGGACGGGCTTGAGCGGCAGGGGCCGCAAAATCCTTGCCGGCGGGTGGGGGCGGCAGCTCCTCCTCTAGGGGGGCTGCATCCTCCATCTCTGCGACCTCTGGTTGCGGGGGGCCCTCGATCTCCTCCTTGGCAACGTCCGCTCACTGAGGCTGCTCTTTGTTTGGGAAGCCTGGCCTGTCTGGCACGTGCTCTTCGCTCCCCTCTTCACCAGCACAAAGCACCACTCTATCCTAACATCCCCCCCGCCCCACCTCTTTCTAAAACAAGGCAGGTGGGACATGCTTCTTCCAGTTTATTAATCACCATGACAATGAGGCCTTGAAGCCATTGCCTAGTTCTGGCTCCAGATCAAACCCCCATGTGTCCCACCCCCACTGCCTTCTTGGCTGACAACCATCCCAGAAAGCAAGCGATTATAACAGAAGTGCCGGATGACTGGTGGAGGGCTAATGTTGTCCCTATCTTCAAAAAGGGCAAAAAGGAGGAACCTGGGATCCACAGACCAGTCAGTCTGACATCCATCCCTGGGAAAATTTTGGAGCAGGTTATTAAGAAGTCAGTCTGTAAACACCTTGAAAACAATGCAGTGATTACTCAAAGCCAACATGGATTTGTCAAGACAAATCCTGTCAGACTAATTTGATCTCATTTTTTAATCGGGTAATTTCCCTTGTGGACTGTGGGAATGCTGTGGATATAGTATATCTTGACTTCAGCAAAGCTTTTGACAAAGTGCTAGATGGGCTAGATGGAACAACCATTAGGTGGATTCACAGTTGACTACAGAATCGGACTCAAAGGCTCAATTCGGACGACACAATAAACAACTGGTGTGGGGGAAACAATCGTCAGTTGTTTTGACTATTGTGTCATCCGAATGCTGCCATAGTCAACTCAGTGCTGATCCTCATCCACACCACAGTTGATTATTTATTACCATGTTGTGTGGGGAGTGCCCCCTAGGGTTAGCGTGAGGGTTAGGGTTAGTCAACCCACCATTGACTATCGTGTCGTCCGAATTGAGCCAAAGAGTGCTTATCAGTGGTACCTTTTCACACTGGGGGCAGGGATCAAGTGGGGTACCGCAGGGCTCAGTCCTGGGCCCAGTGCTCTTCAACATTTTTATTAATGATTTGGATGAGGAAGTGCAGGGAATGCTTATCAAATTTGTAGATGACCCAAAATTGGGTGGGATCGCTAATACCCTGGAAAACAGAAACAAACTCCAAAGTGATCTTGATAGACTGGAGCGCTGTGCTGAAAACAACAAAATGAAATTGAATAGGGATAAATGCCAAGTTCTACACCTAGGAAAAAGAAAGCAAATGCAAAGTTACAAGATGGGGGATACTTGGCTAATCAATATGACAAGGGAGAAGGATCTTGAAATTGTTGTAGATCACAAGCTGAATATGAGCCAACAGGGTGATGTGGCTGCAAAAAAAGCAAATGCTATTTGGGGCTGCATTAATAGAAGTATAGCTTCCCAATCACGCGAGGTACTGGTTCCTCTGTATTCGGCACTGGTTAGGCCCCATCTTGAGTATTGTGTCCAGTTCTGGGCACCACACTTCAAGAAGGATGCAAACAATCTGGAGCGTGTTCAGAGGAGGGCAACGAGGATGATCAGGGGTCTGGAAACAAAGCCCTATGAGGAGAGATTGAAGGAACTGGGCATGTTTAGTCTGGAGAAGAGAAGATTGAAGGGAGACATGATAGCACTCTTCAAATACTTGAAAGGTTGTCACACGGAGGAGGGCCAGGATCTCTTCTCGATCATCCCAGCGTACAGAACACGGAATAATGGGCTCAAGTTACAGGAAGCTAGATTCCGGCTGGACATCAGGAAAAACTTCCTGACTGTTAGAGCAATATGACAATGGAACCAATGACCTAGAAAGGTGCTGGGCTCTTCCACATTAGAGGCATTCAAGAGGCAGCTTGACAACCATCTGTCAGGTATACTTTAAGGTGGATTCCTGCACTGAGCAGGGAGTTGGTCTCGATGGCCTTATAGGCCCCTTCCAACTCTACTATTCTATGATTCTATGATTCTGTGATTCTATGATACTATGACATGATGGAAGAACTGAAATAAGCCCTTTTCACTGCCCTCAACGTGATGCTGTCAGTACAATGATGTACTCTGACTTGTGTTTGTTTTGCTTCGCAACTAGACTTCCACCACCTGTGCTATAGCTGACACCCAGCCTGTTTCATTGCCATTAGCTCCCTGGAATACCAGGGAGCCGATCGGACTGTGCAGCACCAGAGAGGGCACTTAGGAGTGATTGTATTGATGGCCCATTTGTTCTTTGGCCCAATCCCAAGGCGAAATTAGGGCCTCAGCAGGATCTCCTGCGCTATCCACCGGAAATCCTCCAGAGCATTCAGGAATCAATCAGATTCCTTTAGTCTCTGAGGGTGGACAATTTTAATTAGGCCCCACCACTGCAGGGAAAATGAAGCCATATGTCTAGGATGTAGTCTGCATATGACAACAGGATTTGGGGGGGGGGGGGCAACATGCATACACACTTCCAGACCTTATATCTCTCCACTCTGGGCAAAGACTAAATAGAGGATATGTCCTGGTCAGTATATTGATCTGATGACAGCTTAAGACAACTCCATGGTTGCTATGGAGGCCATGAAGCCTGAACTGACACTCCAGAGGAAGTGTCTGTATGAATGTTGAAGCTCCCAGGACCACTGACCAAGGGTTCTCTAATATTATTCTAATGCTCAATTGTGCTTCAAAACCATATTGATGGATAGTCCAGTCCCATGCCAGTCATGCTACGAAATAATTCTCAATGGATATTCAATGGCACTTATGCCCAGTGCATAGACTACAACCTACACTGTACTCAACATACCTGGCATGGACAATCCCTTCTCCTTCTTCATCAGTGAGCAAAGTGGCAGAAGCAGGTTCTTCTTCCCTGCTGCGCTGAGACCCTGGACTGAATTTAACGTGCAGCTGTCACCACAAACTACTCACCGGAAGAGAAGGGGGATAGTGTCTCTATCTTTGCCTTCTTTCAAATGCAAACCTCCAATTCAAAGAAGAGACCACCCAACTGGATGATGGAAAGGGGCATTATGACCAACATGGAACCACATCTCTAAATTGTAAATTCACAAACTTTCACACAACACACACTGCCCCAGATTTAGGAAAGATGATGCTACATTTTCTCCTTGTTGTTTGAAAGTGATATCCTGCAAGAAATAAGGGACTTTAACTTCCAAGCCTTTCAACTTATCAAGTCACCTCTTTCAGTGGCACTGCCTTCCCTTTAGACATTTTCAAATACAGGTGGCATGGGAGACAACAATACGGGAAATATGCTGCATTTGCATTTTCAAAAATCCTCATCTTCCTGTTGCCACTGCCAGTCAGCATGTTCAACAACTGACAGAACTCCTCATGAGAGCAGATCTTGCAGAGGCAACGAAGGTTGCAAATAAGGGCTGTTTTTCTGAACACGAAGGATTGTAAAGGACCATGTGTACAAAAAGCTACCGGGAGAGAGAAGGCACCTGGAAAACTTCAAGAAATGTCTCCCATTATTTGGAGAGTGACATAGGAAAACTTCTGAGACTGAAACAAGAAAGGCAATTAGTCTCCTCTATGAAAACAAAGAGACATCTGGGCCAAGTCTGCTAACATATACTCAGGGGGCAGGTACTGTACATGAGGAATATCCTCCTGCTGCAAATCCGCCCCCAAATTCTCAAGTCAATCTCAAGTACCAGTTCTTAGCAATCCTCTTTAAATCAGCCAGATGCTGTAATGACTTATTTCCCGCCCTTCTCAGAAACAGGTTTGTGTTTAACTCCCAAAGCACCAAGTTAGGGCTAAGTGAGTCTGGCAAAGCTGTGTGTGGTAGCCCAAGAATGGAAGTGCAAAATTCAAATTAAAGATCTCGAGGGACAAATTGGGCTGTCATTCATGGCTGGGGCTCAGTGCATGTAACCGTTAGAAGAAAGTTTGATGGGAGATTTTATATATATATATATATATATATATATATATATATATATATATACCTGCTTTGTGCATGATGCTGTCTACATTACGGCGGGTCTACACAAGTATGACCAAGTAAGCTGAACACAACTCAGTAACCTAATATGTGATCCACCAAGAGATTGATAAACCTCATACTATTGCTGTCTGACTGGGGGAAACAAGCAACCCCCTCCCGTGGGGGGTGCCAATCACTTGGCAGGCTGCAGTATGTAGTACAGGTGGGCTACGGTTTGCTTTGTGGGCCACAAGTTTGGGAGGCCTGATATAGCAAGTCTGCCAAACTTGTACACCCTACATTGCATACCAACTAAGTGGTGTGGCTAGTGCTACTTGGCAAAGTCCTTGATTTTGTGGCCTACCTTGTAAGTGGAGATAACAGGAGATACCCAAATCTTGGCATTAAATGTGAGCACTTACATGTCAAATGAAAATCAAAACCCTAATCCCAAATAATCAAATGGCGCTCAAAATGCAGAACTGAATGATTGATTCTCAAAATTGCGATTGTTTAGGTAAAACTTTTCACATGGAAAGTGAAAAGGAGAATTCCCTCCTTTCTAGTATCCATTCAGCTTCCCTGCTACACATTAGAACAGGGGCATCAACCATATTTCAGCCCTAGGACCCAATACAATTTTGGGAACACTCTTGAGGGCTACGTTTCTGACTGGTGGACGGTGCTGAAGGCAAAAGGGGTGGGGCCAATAGACAAAAAAGGTCTGCACATTCTATTTTAAAGCCACTTGCTCCCTGTAATTAAGCCTTGGAAAAGGCATTTCAGTCTTTTAGAATGCGGGGGGGGGGGAGAAACACAAAAGCCAGGGAACCACTGAACATGTGGTGGTTATTTGGGGAAAGAGGGCATGGCCAGGGAAAGGGGGCAGGGCCATCTGGTTCAATGTCCCTGCACTAGAAGGTCATAGAAGAAGACCATTAGAACATCTCCTAGAGTTCAGGCCTTGAGATACAAAGGGAAAGACATGGCAGATCAGGAGTGGAGTTTTTTGGGAGAGAAGCAGAGCCTAGTAGTACCTGGTGGAGGCACTGGAAGCCACCAGGTTTGTCAGCCTGGAGGACCTGGGAGACAGAGCAAATAGTGGAAGCTCTCAAGCCATGCAGAAAATAGCCTCCCCTGCATTTGATTCTGGCTATTTACTCTGAGATTTTACTCTTCCTTCTGGAAACAGAGAAGGAGTCTTAAATATCAAAACTTCAGGTCAAATCCCAAGACCTGGCAACCCTATATAATGGTTCTAGCAGAGAGGAAATTGGGCACAAAGCAGCTTCCACACTGTGAGGAGAAGCAGAGAGTGTGCAGACTGCATTTCAGATGTTAAACTATGAGGAATAAGGTGGTTTGGAGGCATTGGTGCTGACATGGAAAACAACCTGTCTGATGCCGTTTACGTCCCTAAGGCTGTGCATAAACCTGGAATTAGGCTTCCTTGAAGTCAGTTGGATTTCAGTGAGTGTGTTGCATCATCCATACTTAGAATCATAGAATAGTAGAGTTGGAAGGGACCTATAAGGCTATCGAGTCCAATCCCCTGCTCAATGCAGGAATCCACCTTAAAGCATCCCTGGCAGATGGTTGTCCAGCTGCCTCTTGAATGCCTCTAATGTGGAAGAGCCCACCACCTCCCTAGGTAATAGATTCCACTGTTGTACTGCTCTAACAGCCAGAAAGTTTTTCCTGATGTCCAGCTGGAATCTGGCTTCCTGTAATTTGAGCCCATTATTCCGTGTCCTGCACTCTGGGATGATCAAGAAGAGATCCTGGCCCTCCTCTGTATGACAACCTTTCAAGTATTTGAATAGTGCTATCATGTCTCCTCTCAGTCTTCTCTTCTCCAGGCTAAACATGCCCAGTTAGCTCTATACTTGTAAATGTTCTTCACAAACATTTGCCAAGTCCTCTGAGTTCAACCTTTTCATAATTTCACTGCCTCCATTTTTTTTTTAGACATGAAAACATTGTCTTATTATTGTTAACATGAAAAAAAGTCTGGTGACACTCAAATAAGAAGTTGCATGCATTTTTTTGTATCTACATTATAACGGTTTCTAACTTGCGTTTAAAGTGGAGATCTTGTGTTAAGCACATTCCATTCTAATAATAAGCTGTGTTTTTATATAATGGGCTTTTTACCTGACTACTTGATAATCATCTTCAATTCGGTTTTCATTATTAATGTACTGCACAGTGCAACGTGCTATGTATTGTGTTTAAGAATGATTCGGCTTCTGTGTGCTTTGAAAATTTAGTAATAGTAGTAAAAACTTGCCTGCTTCTGAAGGGGAGCCTGTGTGAACAATTGAACTTAATATTTCTGGAGAACATCCACCACTGTTCATAGGTATGATCCAAAGTCCCCATCCACACAGTATACTCAAAGACAGTAGGCATGCGGTTCTGGTTGACCACTCAGCCTGTCAGCTCAAGTTAGGGTTTCCCGAGGCCCTTGTTCCTGCACAGGGACCCAGGCCTTACCAACCCCATCTTGAGTCTGAGCTGTCCATCCTGATGGGAAAGTGAAATATCTCCTCATCTACATGGTATGCTCAAAGACATTAGGCAAGCTATCCTGGTGCACCACTTATCCTGTCTGCCCAAGCTAGGCTTTCCTGAGGTCCCTGTTCCTGCACAGGGAACAAGGTTTTACCAACCCTAACCCTCACCTAAGGCTTAACACTCACCCTCACATGAAACTGAAACATCTCCCCATCAACATGGTATACTCAAAGAGAATACGCAAGCCATCCTGGTTGAACACCCTTCTATATGCTTACTAATTTTATTGTTAATAATGCTTTCAACCAATTTACCCGGAATAGACATTAAGCCAACAGGCCTGTAATTTCCCAGATCTGCACAGGATCCCTTTTTTTTTAATTGATGCTATATTTGCCATCTTCCAGTCCTCTGGTACAGATGCTGATCTTTGGGAGATGTTGCATATTTTGGTTACAAGATCAGCAATTTCATATTTGAGTTCTTTGAGAACTTTAGGATGGATATCATCTGGCCCAGGTGATTTATTTGCTTTCAATTTACCAATACAGTTGAGAACTTGTCACCACTATTTGCCTCAGTTCCTCAGACTACCTTCCAGAAAACTTCTGTTCAGACACAGGTATCTACCTATATCTTCTGCAGTGAAGATTGATGAGAAGAATTCGTTCTGCTTCTCTGCAATCTCCTTGTCCTCCTTCAGTTCTCCTTTAACTCCATTGCCATACAATGGCTCAACTACCTCCCTAACTGGTTTTCTGCTTCTGATATATTTAAAGAACTCTTTATTTTTGGCCTTGATATTGTTAGCGATATGCTCTTGAAATGCTTTTTTTTTTTTTGGCATCTCTTATTGCATATCAGTAGTACGGAAGCAGCAGACAGCAGCATGGGATGCTGGAAGGTAAGAACCGCGAGTGGGGGGAGGTCCCCCTTACCTGCCAGCATCCCACGCTGCCATCCACTGCTTCCGTACTGATAAACAGGCCTCAAGGCTCCCCATCCTCACTGTATACTCAAAGACAGTACACAACCCATCCTGATTAACCACTCAGTCTGTCTGTCCAAGCAGGGCTTTGCTGAGGCCTGTTTCTTTGCACAGAGGCCCCAGTTTTACCAACCCTAACCCTAACTTGAGGCTTAACCCTTACATGAAACTAAAACACCTTCCCCATCCTCATGGTTTACTCAAAGACAGTAGGCATGCTGTCCTGGTGGACCACTCACTTTGTCTGTCCATGCTAGACTTTACCAAAGCCCCTGTTCCTGCACAGGGACCCAGGTTTCACCAATCCTAAGATGAAAGATGGCAGTTCTGTCTTTCACTTCTGTGAGTGCTGGATTTAGGCCCTTTCTGCACCTAAGGGTGTAGAAGGAGGGAGGTGGAGGATCGTGGACACCTCCCTGGGTGTCCAAACGGAAACGCAACATCCCAGAAGGGAAGAGGGACATTGTGCCCGTAGCACATGCCTTTTTTTTTTTTTTTTTAAGAGATCACAGCTGGGAGTGAAACGTGAGTACCAAAAACAAAAAGCCCTGACCCCACTCCCCACCCTCTATGCCCATAGACTCCCCCCGGACTGGCTTCTTCCCTCTGCTGACTCCCGCTACTCACAGGGAAGAGGGAAGAAGCCAGGACAGGCGCCCATACTGCCTGTGGTCCTTGGGATCGTCCTAGGAATGCGGGTAAAATTGGGATAACAGAGGCCTCGGTTATCCCATGAAAATGGAGGGATCATCCCTGCCTGCTCCTGGAATCCCCTGTGCATCATTTGGATGACCCTGGGGAAAAAGCCTGGCTTAGACACGGCCTTAGACTTCAATCCACAAGCAAACCACAAGTTTAAAGGTATAATTAAATTTCATTTACAGAAAATTTTGATACAATCTATGTCTCGGCTGGGTAGACATAAGGCTTATGGGATCGCCTTTGTTTTCCACTAGAACCCTGTGGTCCACCAACTGGAGCCACATTCAAAATAGTGGCTCAGGAAGGTGAAGATGTGCAGAACATGGTGTCTATTTTGAACACATGCTCAGCCCAAGAATGTGTTTTTAGTACCAGTACTGGAGCTTGCACACACACATCTACTATTTCTCACCCCCACCTTTCTTGATTTCAGCAGTCTACCTTAGGAGGGGAGGGGGAGGCATTTTGCTGTAATGTGTACGGCGGCGGCACCTTTGGAGACAGTTTTTTAGCACCAGCGGGGGAAGAGGAGGAGGACAAGAGATTTTGTTGAAACATCACCATGCCTCCCCCCCCAACCCACCTCTCTGAGACGCTCAAGGCGGCCGGGAGCCCAGCTGAGTGTAATATGTAAGGGAGCGGCAATATGTGTTGTGCAGGGCAGAGGGAGATATGGTGATGGCAGGGCAAAGTGCCATTACAGGGGAAGGAGAGAGAGATAGATATTTAACATCCACCTTACCTTCTGGTCGCCCTGCTACCCCAGCGATCTTGGAGAATGAACCAGGCCACCCACAGAACCTCTCCTTGCTCCTATGCAATACCAAGTCGGTTAAAAACAAAACAAATCTAATCTATGACCTCCTTACAGATGAGGAGGCCGACTTGGCATGCTTTATAGAGACCTGGTTGGGAGATGACAGTGGCCCGACATGGGCCCAGGCCCTCCCATCTGGGTACTGTGTTAGTGAACAGGTGAGGGAAAGTGGGCAGGGAGGGGCAGAGTAGCTGTGGACTACAAAGATAACCTTAACCTGACCAGATTTCCTGACTGGGAATTGAATCACATCGAGTGTATGGACCTGAGTCTGAAGACCAGGGATAGATTAGGGATTCTGTTAGTATACCAGCCACCCCGCTGCCTATCAGACCCCTTGGCCGAGCTCCCAGAACTGGTGTCAGAGCTGGTGTTGGAGTCGCCCAGGCTTTTGGTCCTGGGTGACTTCAACATCCCATTTGATGCTGGTTTGTTAGGTGCAGCTCAGGAGTTCATGGCATCCATGACAAACATGGGCCTATTCCAATTGGTCTCTGGACCTACACATTCAGCAGGTCACACCCTCGATGCTGTTTTCAGTTCAAAACAGACAGATCTGTGGGTGAAGGTGATAAATAAATACCTTTGCATTGTCATGGACAGACTGTTTTCTGGTAGGGGTTAGTATCACGGCTACCACCTGCCCCTGCAGGGGTGGCGGACCTATTAAGATGGTCCGCCCTCGAAGGCTGATGGATCCTCTTGGTTTCCAGAAAGCCTTAGAGGGTTCTATGGCTGGTATCCTTGATGATCCTGTAGAAGCCCTGGTCAATAGATGGAATCAAGACCTAACTAGGGCTATCAACACGATCACCCCTAAATATCCTCCTGACCCGCTTCTAACCGGGCACCCTGGTATACAGAAGATCTCAGAGAGTTGAAGCGGGAAGGATGATGACTGGAGCGCCGATGTCAGAAAACTCAACTTATATCCAAGAAGACACGACATAGAGAACTTCTTCGTTCCTATGGGGTGGCAATACGTGCAGCAAAGAAAGCTTTCTTCTCTGCACACATTGCGTCTGCGAATTCACATCCAGCAGAACTGTTCAGGGTGGTGAGGGATCTAACCCAGGCAGCTTCCCACCTGAACCCAATCTTAGAGCCTTCAGTAGTTCACTGTGATGCCTTTAACCAACATTTCACAGATAAAGTCTCTCGGAGAAGAGCCGACTTAGATGCTGTCATTATAGCAGAGGCTGACAATGGAGTGTCCAGCAACTCTGCAAGTAGAATTACACTGGATCAGTTTCAGTTGGTGAGTACTGAGGATGTGGACAAGCTGCTTGGACGAGTGAGGAGGACAACTTGCCCTCTTGATCCCTGTCCTTCTTGGCTGGTCGCCCAGGGAGGAGATGAATTTATACTACAACTACATTATTAATACATCTCTCAAGGAGGGGAGTTTTCCATCATGTTTAAAAGAAGCGGTGGTACGGCAGCTTCTGAAGAAGCCCTCCCTGGACCCCTTGGACCTTGATAACTACAGACCAGTATAAAATCTTTCGTTTCTGGGCAAGATGATCGAGAGGGCAGTTGCCTTCCAACTCCAAGCAGTTTTGGATGATATAGATTTTCTAGATCCATTTCAAACTGGCTTCAGGGCAGGATACGGAGTTGAGACTGCTATGGTTGCCTTAGTGCATGATCTATGCTTGAGTATTGACAGGGGGAGTGTGTCCATGCTGGAACTTCTGGATCGCTCAGTGGCTTTCAATACCATCAACCATGGTATCCTGGAACACCTGAGGGGATTGGGAATTGGGGGCACTGTGCTTCGGTGGTTCCGGTTCTACCTCTCAGGTAGGTTCCAGATGGTGATGCTTGGGGATAGTTGTTCCTCAAAGAAGGAGCTGTTGTATGGCATACCACAAGGCACCATCCTATCCCCAATGCTGTTTAACATCTACATGAAACCGCTGGGAGAGATAATCCGGAGGTATGGGGTGGGGTGCTATCAGTATGCTGATGACACCCAAATATATTTCTCTATGCCTTTGGCAACAGCGTCAGCTAAGGATAGTGTGTCTCCTCTGAATGAATGTTTGGAGGTGGTAATGGGCTGGATGAGGAAAAACAAACTGAAGATGAATCCAGATAAGACAGAGTTGCTTACTGTCAAAAACCCCAACCTGGGTTTGGAGGTGTGTCAACCAGTTTTGGATGGGGTTACACTCCCCTCCTGAAAGACTGTGTTTGCAGCTTGGGGGTGGGTACTCCTGGATCCGTCGCTCCAAATGACAGCCCAGATAGATGAGACAGCCAGGAGTGCCTACTATCAGCTTCGGCTGATACGCCAGCTGCGCCCCTTCCTAGAGTTGGAAGTCCTAAAGACGGTAGTGCACACGCTGGTAACTTCGAGGCTTGACTTCTGGAATGCGTTGTACATAGGGCTACCTTTGTGCCTAGTCCGGAAACTTCAACTAGTTCAAAATATGGCAGTCAGGTTGGTCACCGGTACACCTAGGGGTGACCACATTACACCAACTTTAAAATCACTTCAATGGCTGTCAATTAGTTTCCGGGCGAAGTACAAAGTGTTGGTCATTGCCTTTAAAGCCCTACATGGTTGCGCCCAGGTTACCTGTGGGATCACCTTCTCCCATACAGTCCGCCCCGCACACTCAGGTCGTCTGGGAAGAATTTGCTACAGTTCGCCAAAGCTAGGCTGACAACCGTTACCCAGAGGACCTTCTCTTCTGCCGCTCCCAGACTGTGGAATGGCCTGCTGGAGGAGATTCGTCAACTTAATAGTTGCTTTGATTTTAAGAAACCCATAAAGACCAATCTCTTCTGGCAGGCCTACCCAGTTGAATTTTAAGAGTTTTATTGGTATTTTAATAATGTATTAGTTTTATGTGCTTTCAATCAGTTTTATGTATTTTATATTTCATGTTGTTCCCCGCCTCGATGATGAGTAAGAAATAAATATCTTCTTCTTCTTCTTCTTCTTCTTCTTCTTCTTCTTCTTCTTCTTCTTCTTATTATTATTATTATTATTATTAGCTTGAAACCCTTGCTGATCTACTCTAAATCACGCAGAGATCTACCAGCAGATCCTCATCTACCTTTTGCCCATCTCTGGTCTATGAAGAGTTTCAACCTCACTCTATATCAGTGGGGCAACTGTGCTGGGAATTAATTCTAAAATAAGAGACAATGACACTTTACTAAGCACACTACAATACATATCCAACCTCCCCCACCCCTTTCCATGATCCAGGGTATTTGTGCATCTCCTCTTACAGGGCAGACTGAAGTACAGCACCGGATAGTAATGCAGAAGCGTAGAGCAGCTACAGCTTGGACCACGACCCTCCTGCTTCCTCCTGTATTGGCATTTGTGGAGCCTCTGCCATGCACTGTGTTGCCAATTGGCCACCTGTAAAAGAATAATTATAGTTTAGCACAGGGTGACGGGGGGGGGGGGATGAGCAGAAAGGGAAAATGAAGAGTTGTTATGTGACATGTAGGAGTGAACACATGATCAAGAATATGAAGAATTAGGATTTTATCCTATCTTCACAAGTTCATGAAGAAAAGACATTCAGGGTGCTTCCAGATGAGGCTTTTATTGCACCATCACCCTGCCTAATTCATGGAATTTTATAGGGGCCAGACAATGACATCTTCCACATGTAACTCTCCCATGTTATCCCACCATTTCTTGCATCTTTTGCCTTTCTGCAGAAAATCCATTAAAGAGGGAAGGACAGAATATTTGCAAAATGCCTTCTAATTGGTAGCACTAGGAGCGTCTATCTGGAAATCCCCCACCCCCCAGTGTCACTGGAGAAATCCTGCGGAGCAGGGAGGAGAATAGTCCACATTTGAGTCCCCCCTTCCTCTCTCAACTATCAGGATATTGTTGTTTTTAAATGCGCTGCTATAAACATTTGGACTAGTGCTTCATCCAAGGCTGTGGATCCTGAACACTCAGTTGTAATTGACTGAGGGTGAAATGGATCATCAAAACTCTTCAGATTGAGACACGGCTCCACAGTCTTTCTGCTGTTGTTCCACAACATCATATTAAAACACATGACCGTTTGCTTCCCTTCTAATCTCTAAAAAAAAAGATAAGCATGATGTGTCATTTACACTAGAGGTGAATGGCTAGTGCCCTCACTATGCTTGGGAAGTTCAAATTAAGGGTCCAATGCACACTTGCTTGGGAGTAAAACACATTGAACTCAATGGATAAACATACATGGAATAAGTTTCCATGGCACTCCATTATCTATGCATTATGTTTCCCTTCCTTTCATCTAAAGACCTGACACAGTTAGTGCTCCATCACACCAGTGATTTGTCACACTCTCGCCTTGCCTGGTATGTGTTTTTGCAATGTGGTACCCACATGGCGTTGTCCCTGTCCTGTGCTCATCTCACCTCTTCCCCTCCATTTTCCATTTTATTTTGGAGTGGGGAAAGTCTGTTTTTCCCCCTTTGTGTGCAATAGAGCTGCTCCTCCCTTCTGTATATTGCTGTCCTTGTGCTATATCGGACCATCCCATTTTTTGTTGTGTGTGTGTGTTGAACTGCAGTCTCTCTGACAAAAGAGGGGGGCAGGGTGGTTCTCTATTCAACTGCTCAATCATGAAGGGGAGAGAGAGAGGGGGCCAAACACCCTGTGGAGAAGGTGAGACTCGGTCCCATTCAACTCTATGGTTTTTACTCCTGAGTAGGCATGTCTAGGTTTCCTGACCAGAATAATGTTGGCTTCCCCTTGCCATGCCAATATTGACCACAAAGTTCTTCAAATACTAATTGTAATACTTTCTCTTCACTTATATTGTTTAATATGAACTTAAGGGAAAACATAGTATGTTGTTTTACTGTAATAATGCAGTTTCAGGCTGCTGTACTATTGTATTTGTGCAGAAATTAAAAAATAAAAAAATTACCTGCAGGGGGAAGGAGAACCTAGGGGGCGGGGCAGGAGATTTTGCCAGCATAGTAGCAATACAGGTGGAAAAATACATGAGCTGAAATAGAGCAACAATGCACAGATATGAAAGTGCCCAGTGCTCAACTCTCTAAGGAAACGGAGGGGGAAACCGCAGACACAAACTGGGGGGGGGGGAGGAGGTGTGATGGAGCCCTTAGTCAAACATGGTTTCTGCCTTTTTGATGACTCACCTGCAGACTTCAGCACAGCAACTCCATGGATGCGTTTGGGACACATAGACTACTTTATGCATAGTAAACAAAGGGTCAGTTGTGGTTATGTGAACTACTAGGCCATGGGGGAGAGGCTAGATAACAGCAGCGATATCAACAACAAAATAAAAAGACCAATCTTTGGTTCTGCGAGAGAGATACTAGATGAGGCTGCAGGCTGAGATTGCTAAGTATCCCAAGGGAACCAGCCATGACAGAAATTCAATGGCAACTGCTCAGCAAACCCCTTGGATGCCCGTAAAAGTGCCTAGCTGTGTTTGTTTTATTGGAGGAGATGATCCAGGTTCTATTAATATTGAACCAGAGGAGACATAACATGGGAGGGATGGAAGGCCTTCAGCTCCCCTAGGTCTACACAACCCTCTCCTCCCAAGGAAACAAGGGGGAGATGGAATGGGAAGGGCTGCTTGCTTTCCATTCCAGTTCCTGTAAGGAAAGCTAGTGCCATTCATTGCCGAGAGGGCTGGGATCACACTTGGACATGGACCAACCATGGATGATGACATTGCCACCTGCTTTTTGGCAAACCAAGCACATGGTGAATTCAGGTCCACTTGAACTATTTGCCGTGAATAGACACTGCCTGTTTTGCTCTACAGTGTTGAACAGGACAAGCAAAATTGTAGCTTCTACTCATGGTATATGATTTAGACAACCTTTTCTGCCCCTCAAGTGTTGTATGTACAGGGAGGGGTTCACATGATTTGATGCTCCTTCATGCAAAAAATGTTCATCCACATAGAAAGCAAGATGAGAGGTAGAGGACATAGAAGTAAACTTCTTCTTGACATGGTAGAAGGCTACACTTCTCCCTAATGTACTAGTTTTACATGTGTTGGTAATTCTTTGGGCATGGATGAGAGCATATGGTCATCCACTGGTATATGGTCAGCCATGAATTTACAGTGTGGCCTAGGAAGCTGCAACAAGGCTTAGCTGTTGTTCAGGTTATGGGCTTGGCCTGAACAGGAAGCTTTTAATCCCAGAACCTGTGGGGATGCGCCAGTGGGGATCCATGCTGGGACCAGGGGAGCAATAGTGTTTATCCTTCCGTTGATCTCCAGCTGGGTTACTGCAAGAGATGGCACTGTAATGAGCAGATAGCTTCCAAGATTGATTCCAGGGAGTAACTCGCGTTCTATTTCAGCCTTCCTCAACCTGGTGTCCTTCAGCTGAGGAAAGCTGTTACGGTTCTTCACCATCGTTACCAGTGCTACTGCTGCAGGTGCAGCCCTGTTTGTGCCCAGTTGCTGCTTGATCGTGTGGGGTTGCCTTGCTCTCTCCTTCACTAGGTAGATCCTTCCTTTAACGTTGATCTACCTAGTGCTCTGACAGAACAGAACTGGCTTGCAAGTTTTTTTTCACTGTACATTTTTGGGGGAGCAATCTTAGGTATCAGCACCAAGGCTACTTCATAGAGTTGAAATTTAGTGTGATATAATTTAAATTTAATATTATTTAAATTTCATTTTTGTAGTATGCTCCTTCCCTATCCAACTACTAGGGGCAGCAGAGGGACATGAGCATTTTCTGATATCCAAATAAATAATGTAACATATGTCCAATCTAAAATAGGGAAGAGTATCTTACATCTCCAACAGCCCAATTCTATGTATATTGTGGGTAAAACAAAAGTAGGATTTATATTCTCAGAACCTCAGTTTTCCTTTATTTATATTTTAATAAAATAAGTTCCTAGCCCTCATTAGCATGGAAATAAATGTGAAAACAGGCAATGCCTGATGAAGTCTGCCTTGTTTAGAACTCGGGGGGGGGGGGGGATTGCAATGTATTTCTCTCAATATGCTTTTATTAGTAAATCACAATGTTCAAGAGAAGCCTTTCAGTATTTTTTGCATCTTTTCTCCCCTGCCCTTAAAATAGTAAAGGGTCGAGACTGGAATTCAAGCAGAGTATTAGGTCATAAATAAACTTATCAAGTTTGATTGTGATATTGCTGTGCTAAGAGTAATATCACATTACAGTGTGTTTTCCATAACTTCGAATGCCCTTGAAAATATGTTTGGGTTTGAGCTGAAGTGCAAACATGAAATATAGAACTGTGACATGAATATGACCACCAAATTTCATGCTGCTTCAACTTTCATTAGAGATATTGGGCCAGTTTCAATACCATCTTTAGGCTGATGCAGTCCATCGTATAGAGCACAGCGAAGGCATGCCTGGCCACCTGACCAGTCTTAGGTGACGTCTCTGCTTCCACTAGCACCACATGTCCATGTGGGAACAACACATCCAAAGCAGGCCTACACAATTTCATGGTTGGCTCCCTGAATATTTTCCATGAAAGTTACAATGAGATGGAAGCCTATGCATGTGGGATTTTACACATGTAGGCCCACTTTGGACATAGACCCTGTTAAGCATGGTGGTTAAGCATTTTGAGCTAAACCTGATGGCTTAGTGTGTCGTGTGAACCATTTCTAACCACGGTGGCTACATAACCATGGTTTAAATGCACTTTCTAACCATTTGCTGCAAAAGGGTTAGCAGCCTAACTATGGCTTAGCATGTTGTTTGAGCAGCCCCATCCTGTCCCTGAGCAGATGATGCAGGTGGAAATGCCAGATGTGTCTTCATTCTGCTTCATGTGGTGGGCTTGACTGGCCCAAAGACATCTTCCAGATAGGCCCCATAATTCTCTGCTTTCCATAACGAATGCCTTGGGTGATGCTTGCTCCTATGTACAGCCACTCCTCTTCCCATCACTCCTGAGTCAGAGGACGTGGCAAAAGCTTTCCAGAGATAACGTTCTAAGCTAAAAGGAGTCATGCAATATTGAAAATGCTCCTTTGCCCTCCCTGCCCCAATAATAATTGCCTTTCTCTTAAGATTTCAGAGGTTCCCTTTTGTGTTTACGATAACAGAGGGATGCTTTATTGCATTTCACCAGGCCTGTTGTCATGGTGACCAGCAGTTGCGGTACACTGTAAAAATAACCCCCTTCCTTGATAGATTTCACTTGAGTGAAAATAACCCTTAAAATAGGCTGAAATTTACATACTAACTGTTTCAAGAGGATTGAGAAAAGGAAGGCTGAATTACAATGCAGCCTGGCTGGGTTATGGGAAGCACCTTCTTGCACATTTCTGACAGACTCTACCAGCTGCGGCTCATCAGGTCTCACAAGCTTATGGACCTTCTTCCAAGGGTGTAGCCAGCCTTCCTTGCAAGGTGAAGATGCCACTACATCTCTAGGTGGGGCTTCAGAGAAATGGAAGGAAAAGCACCAATTTCTTCATAACAGAGATTAACTTAGTTACCATGCCCAGGTGTCTATGTGCATTTTAGTGTCTATGACTTGTTATCATCAGAAGCACAGAAAATGAATAAGAATATGTGTTTTATGTTCAAAAACTTTTACGTATTTACAGTGATCAACAGCTTAAATAAATAAACAACAGCTTCCTTAAGTTACTCCTGACCATCTTCACAGCCAGCTCTATACTGTGTTTATTGCAGCTCCCATATTGTATGTTCTTCTGACTTGGTCAATGAGTTGGCATGGTGCTGCTAACTGGAAACATTAGAGGTAACATAGCTTGCACTGGAGCAAACTGAGGGGGAGAAGCATACATCTTAGCTGAGCAATACTTGCATAAGAGTAAAGAACCTGAAATTAATGGGGAAAATGAAAATGACTTTGAAGAGATTATTGATAAGATTGTAGTGATGAGAGCAGCCTTAGATTTGGGAAGGCTAAAAGCACAAATGCTTTGAATTTGTCTCTTTGTTTCTGGGATGTTCACAACTGCCCCGTGAAGAAATGATGAGACTCCTTGCATGTGTGTGTGTGTATGCACACATGTACGCATATGCACACATACACAAAAAAAAATTGTAACAGGGTGAATCCATCAGGGTGCTTATGTCCCTGCCGGTTCTCTCCCACCCTGCCTATTGTTTTGTGCAAGTGGCCCCCACCACTTGTGCAATGTCGATTTAGCGCTTCTCACGCAACCTGAAACAAGCGTGAACACTTTTTTTCTGGAAGGAGGCAGGTAGGCAGAGCTTGCTTAAGGGAGGCCCGCTGCCTTGGAGGCCCACTGCCTTGCTTTCTCCCAGAAATGAGTGTTTCTGCTCATTCTGTTGCCTGGGAAGCGCTAAATCCCCCTTGGGTTAGCGATGGGTCCTGCATGCGCAAAGGAATCAGCAGGGGCATAAGCGGCTCATTGGATTCTGTCCCTGGTTAGGATTTCTACATTTTTGAAAAATCAATATTCAGAAGAGTATGCAGTTCAGAAAGCTACCTGAACATCAACCTATAGAATGGGATGTCAACAAGTATACAATGTCAAAGTAGCTTCTGTCATTGAGATTGAATCTTTGAGGATACGGTGGGCTAAAAATCCAATGAATAAATAAAATTGTTGACAGTGTTTTTCTTCCTGAACATACTCTAGGGATCTTGCTACAAACCACTGTTGGGTCACAGTGGAGGCTCTAGCAGAGCATGACAGAGCCAGTGGAGAGATGAAGATAAAACAACAACATGATATTTGTCCAACACCACCTCTTTCAAGCATAGCACCCCCAGTGATGCAGAACTGATTGAGACAACTAGGTACCACCCCCAATAACACAGAAGAGAAGACTTTAAGCTCTTCTCCTGACTCTAGACCAGTGACTTCCAGGTTAGCATTCCTATATCATGCAACTCTATCTATCTATCTATCTATCTATCTATCTATCTATCTCAGAGATGGCTGCTAATTGTGAGTATCTTTTGCATACGAAATGGAAAATAAAACTTTCCAACAAAGAAGTCCATATTTTGTGACAAGCCAATATTAACCAGATTTGGGAGATAGTAAGTTATTGCCTTGTGAGAGGATATAGATTTTATTTGTATCTATTTTTTAAAGAAGCTTCAGAAATGTTGGGAAGCAAAAGAACAGACATCTTGCTACAGGAGGGTATTAAGGTTGGGAACAGCTATGGTATTTGATAAAGGATAAGAAGACTGACTTATAGTGGAAACCACCATTGGACATTTTCTGCAAAGCTGCTGCAGCTGCCAACACACGTATTTCTCCAACAATGCGTATCAGAACACCCTGGGGTTGGTTTGTTTATTTTCCTTTTAAATCAAATATCTATGGCAACATCATTGTTTAGATAAAGCAGAATCTGTGTCATAATGTATAGTGATGGAAATGGCTGTACCCAACAACTTGCATATGGAACCAGTAGGGAAGTTGGTGCATTTCAGGTTCCCTTCCAGGTACGAATTATAGACATTTAGAATTGTGAACTGTGGGTAATAATTGAAAGGTCAGATTGATGAAACCAGCTGCAGAGATGCAGTTTCCATGACAGGTTGATAGATACTACACTATCAAGGTGTACTTTTAATCATAATCTTATTACTTCACTTCTTATTGTTTGATTCACCTAGACCTGTCAGATGTGCCTAGTCTGCTTTGGAAGTAACCATTTGAAGAGGAAAGAGAAGGAATTGTCTTAGAGCCAGCAGAAACTTAAAGGAAAGTGGAGGGAAACCTTGGCCTCTTTGTGTATTTTCAGTATTGACCAAAGAGCCCATTTGACAGGAAAATGTCATCTGGCTGTGGTTGCACTACCATTTTCCAAAGAAAGGTGAGGAATTAAGGAGGGCTTAAGACATTCAATGGAATGACTGAATAAGGTGCTGGATTCTTGCAGAAACAACATACTTTCAGTGAACACAGAAAGACAAACAGACAGACAGTGACCACAGTCAGATGCCATGCTAAACCTTGGTTTGGTGCACAAATGGGAAAGAGACCCAGTGAGCCTCAGACTTGCACATGCCACTCTCGTGTTGGCAGGACAACTTTGGAGCTTTTGTTTTCTGTTTTATTTAACTGTGGCTTGTAATGTCATCTAGCAGGACAAATTGTGGTTAATACTAACTGTGGTCATTTTCAAACGACCCTACTTCTGAAGCTTGCTTATTGAAACTAACTACATAGTTAAGTGTTAACCACAATTCCAGATATGGATAACAACATGGCAAACTAATTAACTAAAATGTTCCAACAGCCTAAGTCCCCCTAATATATGGGTGGCCGCATTTTTGTACCTGTTGAAGTTTCCAGACCATCCTTGAAGGCAGGTCAATGTAGGAGCACTTTACCATAGTTCAATCTGGATGTCAGTAGTGCATAGGCAACTGACATATGGTCCGTCTTCTCCAGATATGGTTGCAGCTGGGGTACAATCCTATGCCTATTTAAGCAGAAAAGGGCCCTACAACTCCCAGCATTCCCCAGGCATAGTATTGCCCTCTTAATATCTTTCATTGCCCCTCTCTCCCTACTCCCAGCTATGGGAGAAAAGGAGTGAAAACAACTGGGTACCTAGTTTTGGAAAGAGCACCGAGAGATACTTAATACCCCGAATGAGGAACAGAGAGAGGGGTGCCATTAACATTCAGGAGCTATTCTTGCTTAAGAGGACAGAATAAACCTTAATGTCAATAGGTTGAAAGTCTGACTGATACTTGACTGAGCACTAGAACTTAATCTTCAAGCAGACAGGAATGGTGATAACACCCATGGAACAGGAACAAAGCACATTTGGGAGAGGGATTAGCATGCTGCAGGCTAACAAGAAGGGAACAGATAATTTACCTGGGCCTTTTTAAATGCTAATTACAGGCCCATGTCCTACTTACATGCCGCTTTTGTCTTAGCTGATTAAGAGAAAGGGAACTTTATGGAAATACCTAAACAGCAATAGACCTCCACAATATACTACAATATACTACTTTTCTTCACAGAGTGCATTATAGCTACTGCCTTGAGATCTTGCTCACCAGCTTAAAGTCATGCTAGAATGATCCTGCAGTTGCGACACCATCACTGTGATGTTAGTGTGAGAGGCCAGGCAACACTTGTCTCCCTCTTATCATTTCCTTCCAGGCATTACAATGGTTCCCCAATGTCTCCACACTTGTCTCTCCCAGGTTCCTGCAATGGGGGTGACTCCGGTGCTCTCCTGGAAAGAAATCTGGATAGATGTGTATTCCAAGGCAGAAGATTGGAAGAACCCCTCTCAGTTGGTGTTCCCTAGGGTTCAGTTTTAGGCCCTTTGTTGTTTTCATTGTATACCCTGATCCTGGGTAACCTTATTCAATCACATGGCTTTCAATATCATTTAAATGCTGACAATAAACTGTTATATTTTTCAACCCCAGAACTTTCCTCTGACGTCCAAGATCGTATCACGGCATGTTTGTCAGACATCTCAGCTTGGATGCTTCATCATCGCCTGAAACATAATATGGCCATGACTGCTCATTTTTCCTCCTAACCTTTCATCCCAGTGCACACTTCTATTACTGTGAACAATGTCCCGTGGAGCATGGGCGCAGCCTTGGTTTCATTTTTGACTCTTCTCCTTTCTTCCTCATATTGGGGCTGTTACAAAGACATGTTGTTTTTTCATCTATAACATAGCTAAAATCAGACCTTTCCTCTGCAAACACTGTAGTCCATGCTTTGGTTATTTCTCAGCTTGACTACTGTAATCTTCTTTTGACTGGTCTTCCTCAGGCTCACATTGGTTCTCTGGTTTCTGTCCAACACTTCACTGCTAAGATCATTCACCCAGCCCACTGCTCTGACCATGTGTAGTGAGTTTGTTAGTGAGCAGTAATATGGACTTCACAGAGTTCCAAAATGCTGCTGAGATACTTGTATAGGCTAACACATTGAGTAGATTTTAGTAGGATTTAGCTGGCAAGAGTAGGCCTCATTCCCTGGATGGGCCTCTCATAGTTATGTCACCCTTTTCTCATAGAGTCTTATCTCAAGATGAGTTGGGAGGTTTTCATGCCTAGCAAGACACAAGGAAGGCAATTAGTTTCCCAGCTGAAATGCTTTGGAAACCTGTGAGAGGGTGCCCCCCCGCTTCTTCTGCGAGGGGGGAGGGATGCAGCCTGTCATCTCCTGAGAGAGAGGGGGGGCACCTAGCATGAAAGCCTATAAGATTCAAGGCACAAGCTTCATGATTCAACCTCGCTTCCGGAAGAACTGCACAACTGGCCTGAAGAACCTGCTTTGGCTTAAAGGGATGGCTTCTGTCTATTGTGGGGCATAATTAAGCTTGATTAGATGAAAGGAGGTGCTAACTGTGTCTGCATCCATTTTCTATCAACAAACTATCATCTTTTTGCACAAGTGGCTTTCATCTTGATAACCTAAAGAACCCGCCTGATGACTTGGACCTGGCAGAACCAGAACCTAGCTCAACAACACCATGTCACTCCACTTTTGAAGTCCCTTCACTGGCTCCCTGTGTCCTTCAGGATACAATACAAGCTCCTTGTTCTAACTTTTAAAGAGCTACATGATTAAGCCCTTTCTTATGTTTCTGCTCTTATGTCTTATTATATCTCTGCTAGGGATCTTTGCTTCTCAAATGCCATGCTTCTGACCCACCAGAGGGTCATCTATTCTCTCACTTTAATTCACCCATTTTCTCTGGCTGCTCTGTATTCTTGGAACTGCCTTCCAGAGCATCTGCAGACTGTTCCTTTTAACTCAGTTTTAGGGCTCAGTTGAAAACTTTTCTCCCCCCCCCCCACCAAAGCCTTTAGTATCTCTCCTTGAAAACTGGATTCTAATTTTGTCTCTTCCTTACCCCCTTTTCTCTCAGCTTTAACTTTTAAAAAATTATTAAATTTTATGTTTACATTTCTAGACTTTAAGCCATTTGGGCAGGGAGTTGTTTTATTGTTTTGTTCTTTGTACAGTGCCATGTACATTTATGGCACTTTATAAACAAATGATGATGATGATGATAATAATAATAATAATAATAATAGAATAATAAGCCCAGGACTGTGCACAAACTCCAAAAGGTTTTGAAATAAAAATAAAACTCAATTAAAAACAATGCAGGGAGGAAGTAGCATTGCTGGTGTTTACAACTTTAAAATTATTTTTATTTATTACATTTATATGCTGCCCCATAGCCAAAGCTCTCTGAGCAGTTTACAAAAATTAAAATGTATTGCTAGATGGCTATTCTGGCACTACAGCAGATCACAATTGCTTCCTGTTGTAAATCACCACCATTAGCAAGATAAGCAGGCTGTAAATGTCAATAAACAGTCTATGGTCAAAAGCCAAAAGTATCCCTCAGAAAAGTATCCATCAGGAATGCGCCAAAGAGTAGTCAGAGTCCCATCCAATGTTAGGTTATGTTCAGACAAGGTCAAGAAGATGGTATGCCGACAATGAAGCACCAAGAACAACAATTGCTTCCAGCACTCCTCAGTGCTTCTGGCTCGCCTCTTATAGGGATGTTGGTGATTAATGATTGAGGCCAGCTGCAGTGGCTGAGCTATCCTCTGCCTGTTCCCGTGACGGGCCACTGCCCAAACACTCCCAAGCTCAGCTGTTCCTCCTTTCTGCTTCATCCTTCAAACTGAAGCACAACACTTCCAAATAGTTAAGAAGAAGAAATTAAGCACCACCCCTGGTTAACAAAATTGCGCAGCGGTTGTGTCATCCAGAACTACTCAAGTCATAAAAGTATGTATGTATCTATGTGGCATAAGCAAAAGCAAGTCCCTCCTACTGAGAAGCTTATAATTGTAATTGTCTCGTGGGTACAGAAGGCAATTGGGGGGTGGGTGGAGAAATGAGATCAGAGAAGGATAAACCTGAGCCATGTCCATATTCTTAGGGCATCTTCAGATGGGCATTTTCTCCTGCAATTTACTGCTTCCTATTCTGGATTCTTTTTGAGATTTAAATGGGGTCTTTATACTGCTGGTTTTTCTTTTTATGCATGATGCTATATGCATTTACAAGGGTGGGTGGACCCTGGCAGGATGTTATTGGTTGTCCACCCCTCTGGTGTAGCCCCTCCCCTCTCTCAGCATGAAATGGAGCACTTCCTCACAAGTTCAGAAGTGTGCGTCTTTGGAGCTCCAGTCCCGTCCCCATGTAAGTCCTCATTGTCCCTAGAAAAGCAACAGTAACATTTTTCTCATTTGAGTATACACTGGGAGAGGGGATTAAATGGAAACAGGTTGCATGTGCTCACGTCTGTTGCAACCACCATCCCCTTCCCCATTGGTCATTTGCTTAGGCATTCCTTAAGTTCGGAGCCGAGCAGGAGTGAAATGGTGGAGGGGCAGAGGGGCGGGAGTAGACACTCCCAACTGATCCTGATGCCAATGCAAAGCAGGACATGGCGCAATGGGAGGATTACACAAAAATACAGCACTTTCCCCATAGCAAAATAAACATGAAAAGGGGGGAGACATGAGACAACAATTGCATGGCGATGGCATTGTGTAAAACCCGTGGGAAACCAGTGACCAAACCATGATGATTGCACAAATAAATGCCCATCTGAAGACGCCCTTAGATTTCTTGCAAGGCTGCCTCTACAAGAGAGGTTTAAAGCTCTTTCAAGGCGCTTAATTTTTTTTACCTCTACAAGAACAGAGCGCAAATCGGGCGTAGAGGCGTGTTATCTCTCTGATTATGCGCATTATCGAATGCGCGTTAAATCGCGAGTTTTATTTTGCTCCAGCTGTTAAAGCGCATTTTGACTATGTGAACAAGTGCTTAGGCGCATTAACTACTTGTAAAGCGCATTTTTGTCATCCGTTAATGCGCTTCGCCACCTCTCGCCGCCTCTCGTGCAGAGGTATTAGGTGTAAATGCACTTCAGCGATTATGCGCATAATTGCCTAACCGGGCACAAAAGCGAATCCTTGTAGAGGGGACCCAATTGAAGTTTGGAATAGCAACACACTATGTTGGGGAGGTAGGAGCTCATTTAACCCAAGTACAAATTATTTTGGTTCGAGTGCTGAGAAAACACGTTCTCTCTGAAAGAGAAAAGCAGCCTTAGGAACATAAGAAGAGCCATGCTGGATCAGACCAAGGGTCCATCTAATCAAGCACTCTGTTCACACAATGACCAACCAGCTGTTGACCAGGAAACCACAAGCAGGACATGGGTGCAACAGCACCCTCTCACCCATGTTCCCCAGCAACTAATGTATACAGGCTTACTGCCTCTGATACTGGAGGTTTCATTAGCCTTCAGGACTAGTAGCCATTGATAGCCTTCTCCTCCAGGAACTTATTCAACCCCCTTTAAAACCATCTGAATTGGTGGCCATCACCACATCTTGTGGTAGTGAATTCCATAGTTTAACTATGTGCTGTGTGAAGAAGTCCTTTTATCGGCTCTGAATCTCCCACCAATCAGCTTCGTGGGGTGACCCCAGGTTCTAGTATTATTAGAGAGGGAGAAAAATGTCTTCCTATCCACATTCTCCACACCATGCATAATTTTGTACACCTCTGTCATGTCTCCCCATAGCCTCCTTTTTTCTAAGCTAAATAATCCCAGCTGTTGTAACCTTCCATCATAGGGGAGATGCTCCAGACCCTTGATCATTTTAGTTGCCCTTTTCTGCATTTTTTCCAGCCCTACAGTATGTTTTTAGGTGCGGTGATCAAAACTGTATGCAGTATTCTAAGTGTAGTTGCACCATTGATTTGTATAAAGGCAGTATGATACTGGCAGTTTTATTCTCAATTCCTTTTCTAATAATGCCTAACATGGAGTTTGCCTTCTTTACAGTGGCCTCACACTGGGTTGACATTTTCATCAAGCTGTCCACCACAACCCCAAGATCTTTTTCTTGGTCGGTAACTGCCAGCTTAGATCCCATCAGGTTATACTTGAAGTTGGGGAATTTTGTCCTTGAGATGGCTTGCAGACAATGAGCACCAAGTGAGAAAGAAATGTGCATTTCATGTGCAATAAGAAGATTGCATGGGAATTGTTTTTCTCGTCATTGTTCACTTTGCTTCATCCTTTCATTAGGCTTGTGCATTCCTGGATCTCAGCAGCAGTATGGGCTGACAAAATGGGCCTCTCCATTCTTGGCTCTGATTACAACCACACATAGAGCAGAGGCACTCAGTGAGCACCATCCAAACAGTGATTTATTGCACGCTTACCATGTCTGGTATGTGTTTTTGCAGCGCGGGACTCACATGGCGTCGTCCCTGTCCTGCGCTCATCTCGACTCTTTCCATCCCTTTTCCATCTTATTTTGGAGTGGGGAAAGTCCATTTTTCCCCTCCGTGTGCAAAAAAGCCACTCCTCCCTCCCGTGTGTTGCTGTCCTTGTATTCTATCGAACCATCCCATTTTTTGTTGGGGGCATGTGTGTCAAAGAGGAGGGCGGGGTAGTTCTCTGCTCAACTACTCAAGGGGGAAGGAGGAGAGGATGCCGAACACCCTGCAGAGATGAGCGAGGTTGCTGCCACCCATGCCCGGGACTTGGTCCCATTCAACACTATGGTTCTTACTCCTGAGTAGGCATGTCTAGGTTTCCTGACTAGAACAATGTCGGCTTCCCCTTGCCATGCCGACATTGACCACAAACTTCTCCAAAAACTATTTGTAATACTTTCTCTTCACTTATTTTGTTTAATGTGATCTTAGGGGAAAGCATAGTTTTACCGTAATTGCACAGTTTAATTGCAGGGGGAAGGAGAACGTAGGGGGCAGGGTGGGAGATTTCACCGGCATAGTAGCGATACAGGTGAAAATATACATGAGTGCAACAATGCACAGACGTGATAGTGCCCAGTGCTTGGCTGGCTATGGAAATGGAGGGGGAACCGCAGATGCAAACTGGGGGGGAAAAGTAGGTGTGATGGAGCCCAGTGGCTCACTCGATGCTGTATACACAATTACAGCATCATGTTTTCTTTAAAGCTGTTGCTTTGTCATGGATTTAAGGCATGAAGTAGCATTTTCTCAGAGCAATAAACAAGTAAGCACTGGCAAAGAGGGGTTTCTGGTTAACATTTAGATTTACCAGGAGGAGTCGTGGTTTACTGAAAAATATACCATCCATCTGCCAAGCATAGCTGTTTATTTGAACGTTATTGCTACCTCGTAGCTCCCAGTGGAGCTTCCCCACACATTTTAAACACTGCATCACTTTGAGTCCTTCCCTTACAGTTTTGATACAATGAAACCATTCATTTTGAAGACACAATCCTAGAAATTTCAGTCAATAATGGGTGTAAGTAGCTCACCAGCACTGCCATGTCACAAGCATTGCAGCTGCCACATAGTGAGTGATGCCTTCTGTGCGCAGGCATTCTGAAGAACCAAGCTCCTGCTTAGATTAAGGTGACCCTATGGAAAGCAGGGGGGGGGGGGAGGCTCCTGTATCTTTAACAGTTGCGTAGAAAAGGGAATTTCAGCAGGTGTCTTTTGTACGCATGCAGCATCTGGTGACATTCCTTCTTCATCACAACAGTTAAAGCTGCAGGATCTACACTGGAGTGACCAGATACAAAAGATGAAGAGGGGATTTCACCAGGTGCTGCATGCATACAAATGACACCTGCTGAAATCCCCTTTTCTATACAACTGTAAGACACAGGAGCCCCCTTGTCCTCCTTTTCATATCATCACCCGTACAGGCAAAAAATGGAAGCCCGATTCTCAGTGTGCCAAAGCTATTTTAGACATCTAACTGTGAGGGTCCCAGTTGGAACTGTTTTGGGGTGGGGGCTCTGCATTCATGTCAGCCAAGCTCATGGAGCCAGTGCCACACTGCTTCATTCCACACTTGACAAAACGTATCTCAGTTCAAAGCATGAATTTTTCCTCCCCGAAATAGTTTCAGGTAGGGTTGTGCAAGGGATTCAGACAAGCCCAGAACCCCAAGCGGAAGTGGGGAGCTTTGGTCCAGTTCTAGTGTGTCTTGAGTCAAAGCGGGGTTTCCCTACGAATTCAACAGAACTAAACCTCAATCCAGAACAAAGCTTCATCAGTATATTGTGGTTCAGATGCAAGCCTGTGCCAGACAGATGTCCATCCTCCTGAAATAAATACAAAACAGTCTCTTATTTGATTTTGATTCTCAACATGGAGGAGGGGGGTGGAGGGGTGCAGCTGGGTGATTGACAGTTTCACCTTGCAATTCTAGGGCATATTTTACCAGGGACTCCAAACACTGTGCTTTGGAGGAGGGAAACGATAGGACCATGAGATGGCCGTTCTTCCAACACTACCAGGCTTTACCATTAAAAAAAGCCTTAAACTGGTTTTTCAAGAATCATAATTCCCTAGTTCTTGCACCTCTCCTTCTGAAGCTTGACTGGTGCCTTACTTCGGAACACTTCTAGGATGTGTGCCAGTTTCACATGACCTAAAATACATGAATGGAGAGAGGGAAGGGGAGCAAATTACTTCCCCCCCTCCAAAGATTAGAGAGCTCCCCATCTACATGAACCACTGTACCTATCCTTCCGAAATTTGGCAGTCTATTCCTTAGGGACACTTTTAGGCTGCCAGTAATTTTCAGACCAATGAACGACAAGCACCATAGGGGAATAAGCACCATCCTCCTCAAAATGTCAAGGCTACTCTTGCACATAAATACACCTGTGGCTTTATCATTCTGAAATTTGACAGGCTTGATCCCCTCAGCAGCTGCAACTATTCCAGTTCTGCCCAGAAATATAAAAAAAGTTATCAGTAGTTCTATGCCTGTAAATATCACCCAATTCTAATTAGGAGAAAAATAGTTATAGACATTT
Source organism: Anniella stebbinsi (assembly GCA_029215795.1). NCBI lineage: Eukaryota > Metazoa > Chordata > Lepidosauria > Squamata > Anniellidae > Anniella > Anniella stebbinsi. The sequence continues at coordinate 124,950,756 of JARDYH010000004.1, read as the reverse complement.
TTGGATTTCTCATGCTGCTCAATGGGGAAAACAAGGCATTGGATTTCCAAACCTTAGCTCAAGTTCAGTACCAAATTGAAGGTGGACCAACTACTGTTCTGCCCAAGCAGAGATAAGTTGTTTTCTGAAATTCCAAATCAGGGTCCAAGTTGAAGCGAGGAGTCTGTGCATATTCCTATTTTCAGGGCTAAGAAAAATGGAATATTAAGCAAGTTGTACTCTATATGATTGACTTCTTTCTATTCCTTATGTGATGCAAGTACTTACGGTGTTATACAAGTTTAGTTCTTGGGAGTATTTGGTGTTTATAGGAAACCAATGTGATATTTGCAAGGTAAAAGTATTTTTACTCCTTAGATCTCCATCTTGACACAATTCCTTCCCACAGACTGAAGTTGATCAGTTATCTGGATTCCTCTGCTGCTGTTTTGCCCCATTAACTCTCTCCAGTACCCCACTTTCTTTTCTTCATTTTCTTCTTAATTCTTCTTAATTTTTCTGTTTCTTCTTCTGTTTCTTCTTCTGTTTCTTCTTCTGTTTCTTCTTCTTCTGTTTCTTCTTCTTCTGTCTTCTTCTTCTTCTTCTTCTTCTTCTTCTTCTTCTTCTTCTTCTTCTCCTCCTCCTCCTCCTCCTCCTCCTCCTCCTTATTATATTTATTTATTTATATCCCGCCTTTTTCCCAGTACTGGGACTCAAGGCGGTTTACAAATTAAAACATGTACAGTTAAAAACAGATAGAGATATACAAAAATTTAAAATGTAATTAAACATAGTACAATATTAAAATATTTAAAACACTTAAAATTATTTTTAATTATCCAAGATATAAACAACACAGCAACAGAGGTCCAAACTACTCCCCAAAGGCCTGTTGAAACAGGAAAGTTTTAGCCTTCCTCTGAAAGCACACCAAGGAGGGAACAAGTCTAGCTTCCCTGGGAAGGGAGTTCCAGAGCCCCAGGGCAGCCACCAAAGACCTCAGGGAACGGGTAGGCTCATAAGGGAGAATTAGATCTTTCAGATAACCTGGACGCAAGCCGTATAGGGCTTTATAGGTCATAACCAGCACTTTGACTTGTGCTTGGAAACTGGAAGCCAGTGGAAGCTGTTTTAACAGGGGAGCTGTATGCTCCCTCTAGCCAGCCCTGGCCAACAATCTGGCCATAGCCTTTTGAACAAGCTGAAGTTTCCAAACACTCTTCAAAGGCAGCCCCACGCAGAGCGCATTACAGTAATCCAAACGGGATGTAACTAAGGCATGTGTCACTGTGGCCAGGTCCGACATCTCAAGGAACAGGCGCAGCTGGCGCACAAACTTTAACTGTGGAAATGCACTCCTGGCCACCGCCGAAAGCTGGGCATCCAGGCTCAGGGCTGAATCCAGGAGTACACCCAAGCTGTGAACCTGTATCTTCAGGAAGAGTGTAACCCTATCCAGCACAATCTGAATCCCTATTCCCTGATCTGCCGTTTGACTGAACAGGAACACCTCTGATTTGTCTGGATTAAGCTTCAATTTGTTTGCCCTCATCCAGTCCATTACTGCTGCTTCCTTGGAATCAGGTGGAAAGGAGAAGTGGAGTTGGGTGCCATCAGCGTACTGGTGGCACCAAACCCCAAAACTCCGGACAACCTCTCCCAATGGTTTCATGAATGTGTTAAGTAGTATGGGGGACAAAATGGAAACCTGAGGGACTCCACAGACCAATGGTCAAGGAGTCGAACAGAAGTCCCCCTGCACCACCTTCTGGGTCTGCCCATCCAGGAAGTAATGGAGCCACTGTAAAAGAGTGCCTCCAAGTCCCATCCCAGTGAGGCGGCCCAGAAGGATACAATGGTTGATGGTATCAAACGCTGCCGAGAAGTCCAGCAGAACCAACAGGGACACACTCCCCCTGTCCAGTTCCCTGCATAGGTCATCCACCAAGGCGACCAAAGCTGTTTCTGTCCCATAACCAGGTCTGAAGCCAGATTGAAAAGGATCTAGATAATCCATCTCATCCAGGAATCCCTGAAGTTGGGAGGCCACCACGCGTTCCACTACCTTGCCCAGAAATGGGATATTGCAGACTGGCTGGTAATTGTCTAATACGTTGGGGTTCAAGGGGGCCCTTTTCAACATAGGCCATACTACCACCTGCCCTGGTGGAGGGAGGCATTAACTCCGCCACTCACCCACTCTGCCAGTCCCCCTCTGGCTACTTTTATGAGCCAGGAAGGGTGGCCAGACATGTGGTGGTTCTTACCTCTCCAAGGAACCTGTCCACATCATTGGGGTGCACAAATTGAAAAGTATCCAATAACACTGGGCAAGCAGGTGCCAAAGTTACATCCACTGGGTCTGTATCAACTATAGCATCCAAGTCAGAGCGGATCTGAGTGATTTTGTCTGCAAAGTGCTGGGGAAATTGTTCACAGCAGGCTGCTGACAGGTCTGAATTCTCTTCTTACAGGCAAGTATGTAAAAGGCCCCTGACCACCCAAAACAGCTCCGTTGGATGGCTCTGTGCTGACACAATACAGGCAGGAAATAATAGGTTTTTTTGCTGCCTGTATTGCCGTGGAGTAGGCCTTTAAATAGGCTCCACCCCTGTTCGATTGGATTCACTCCGAGTTTTCTGCCACCGTTGCTCTATTCGCCGTCTCACTTGTTTCTTTGCCGCCAGCTCCCTAGAGAAGCAGGGGGCTGGTGTGACTCCACTTCGTGAGAGTGGATGCTCAGGAGTGATCGTGTCCGCCACCCTGGTCATTTCTCCATTCCAGAGATTGACCAGGGATTCGACAGAATTGCCTGCCGAGGCAACAGGAAAATCCCCAAGAACTGTCAGTAAACCCTTCGGATCCATCTTCTGCTATACTCAGCTGTTTGACTTCCTTATCTCTTACTGTATTTGGCTGCTTGCTGAAGCAGTCGATTGCCTTTGTTTCTTTATTGGACAGCAATGGTGGCCAAGGGCAGGGAAGGGGACAGAGTGGTGTGTTACTGGCCCATCTCTAATATTATTTGTGTATATTTTGATGAAAGCCAATAAAAAAACCTTACACATGTCTACTGAGATGTAAACCCCAGTTCAATGGGACTTATGCAGGTAAGCGTGCATAGGGTTGCAATCTTATTTGAGTTAGCAGGAGGAGATCTCAATATGCTTTCCTTGAGCGCTTCTAGGATGCTTCCTTTTCATGGTTCTCCTGAGGTGAGAAGGAGCTAGAACATTTTATGGAAGAAAAGTGGGAAGAGCAGGTAAGAGTTTGAAGCCTTTTTTTAAAAAAGAAACAAACCTTCTTCCTTTATTTCTTTTTTCCTTTTTTAACTTTCCACCTTTCATTTTCCCTCTCTATATTCCCCTCAACCTTTTCTACCAGCTGCCTCCAGGACGACATGGTAATCGCATTGTTGGTTCTTGTAAAATGATAACTTTCTGGGAAAATGTACAAAAAGAGCATTTAGGAAGTATAACAACTTAGGTTTTGAAATATTTTCTAATATCCCCCATGCAAATTTGAAACTTGGGGGATTTAAGTTAAGAATCTCCCCCTTACACCAATACCAATGTCTTTTAGTTCTACCCCTTAAATTACCATAGCCTTCCCCAAGCTGGTGCCCCCCTGAAGTCTTGGACTGCAGCTCCTCTCATTTTCTGGCTGAGGACGATGGGAGTTCCAGTCCAATACCTCTGGAGGTCACAAACTTGGGGATGGCTAATTTGCAGTTTAACAAGTGAGTGTTACAAGTCATTCCCATCACTGCAGAGTGAATGGGAGGCAAGAGGATGGTCTTCCAAGGGAGCACTTTGGAGTGGGTCATTTGGTCCCACGGTTCTCCCCAGGAGCACTTGCAGAAGGGCATTTATTTTGGTGGTAATGAATAATTACCACAAAAAATATTACAATAAAACACAATAATGATATTGTATGCTCTCCGCTTTAATAGCTTTGTGAAAAGTGGTGTATACATTTGTGTAATAAGCAAACAAATAAATAAACAATCAATCAATAACTTAATTATTTCAGTTTTAACCTGTCTCTTCACTGAAGCGTACAGGAGAGCATCTATCCTCACAACAACCCCGTGAGACAATAACTAGCCCAAGGTCACACAGTAAGCTTGAGTACACTTTTGAACCTGGGTCTTCTTGGTCTACGTCCAATTTGGCAGCCATGTCTGAAGACTGCCTCGGTTGGTTAAATATTACAATCTGTGAGTGACTCATGCAACAGTAGGAGAACTGCCGCAGAGCTCTAAAATGGTTTGAATGCAGAGAACTTGTTCAGATGACATGTTAAGCCACAGTGGTTAAGCACTTTGAGCTAAACATTATGGCTTAGTGTGTCATGTGAACCATGACTTAGAATGTAGTGTGAACCATTCCTAACCATGGTGGCTTCATAACTACAGTTTAAACATGCTCATTAACCATTTGCTGTAAAAGTGTTAGCAGCCTAACCATGGCTTATCATGTTGCCTAAACAAGCCCAGAGTCAACCTACACTTTTAAAAAAGGATGCTTTGTGCCATCTGTTTTCTTTTTTAAAAAGTGAAAACATTGCACGGGGTCCAATTCAGATCGAGAATGCAGTACATGGGAAGATGGTTAAAACTTTTCTGTCGGTGTCGATCTTCCACTGAATCCCCCCCCTCCCATCCAGCTGCCCTCAAAGATGCTGTTTAGGGCACACAGCACCTTCATCAGTGAATAGCATCTGGGGAGGGCCATTTTTGGTGGGAGATTGACATGAGAATTAAAGGGTTAATCCCCTTCTCCCTGCATGCCTTTGTCCTGATCTGGATCATCCAGATCAGCTGCTTTTTCTGAAAAAAGAAAGAAAGTGGACATCACTAGGCAGGCTTAATAACTTACTATTTGACCTTCAGACTTGCCAACATTAAGTGTGAAAAACAAAAATAATTATTTTGGCACCAGGGGGATCCCAAAGCTGTCCCGCTGTCCCCAAAATCCATAAAAAACAGACCCTGTGATTTCAGCTGGATCTAAAATAAGACCCAAGCAGCTATGGCTTTTTTGGTCCCCCTTTGTTTGTTTTAAACCATGGCTTTTGTTGTTCCAGGAATATTGGAGTCTGTTACAGTTGCAGTAATCTGAAGGTTTTCTCATATCCTATTATGCCACATTTCCTTTCTTACTTCTCTATCTCTTTGGACTATAAGACGGTTGACGGAAACCTATTTTTCCCTTTTGTATAATTATAGTATTTATGCTGGGATATTTATGCTTAGAGGTTAACATTTATATACAGTTTTCAGTATCAATAATTGTTCTTGTTAGCTGCATCTGGATCTGTATGTTTGTGTAATCGGAATCCAATCTGCAATTTGTACTGTTCTGTTCCTGCCAACTATTTTACAAGCATGTACAGCTTGGCCTCTCCTCCAGCTTCATTTTGTGATGCTATTTATTATTCAAATGTGGAACGAATTCACTACCACATCATGAATTACTATCATTAATTATTCACTGGGATTAAGGAATCAGTTAAAACCCTATCTCCCCTTAATCCTACTTTATTAATTTTATATTCTTGGCAGAAAAGGCCTCTTTAGAAATGGATCATGTGATTTTCTGTTGGGACCCTAAGAATGGAACATCCCTGGTGTTCAGAGAATGCTGTACTTTTTAATTTGATAAAATAAATTAGTAGAGGATTAGCTAGGATATTAGCATGCGATGCGGTGCTATTGTTGTTACCACCATCTTAAGGGAGCTTTTAAAATGATTAGGTTATGTCTCGCTTGGTTCTTTTCTTCCAATGGTCTCTTGGGTAGCAGAAAGCAATGTCGTAGTACAGTGTGCAGTGAGTGGTACATTTGCTTTAAGTGAGTTGGACAGAATAATCCACTCCACCTTCCTGTGCTTGCAAGATTTTGAAGCTCCAGAGTAGGGATGTGCACAGACACAAAAATCATATCGGAATCGGAATCAGAACTTCAGATTTTGTAAAGTATTGTATTGGAAAAATCAGAGGTCTGTCATATCATATCCGATACCAATACGAAAATCGGAAGTCCGATTTTTGAATCAGACACCATTTTGAATGATTATCCCCATAGCATAGTATTGTTTTAAAGAAATGTCTATAACTTGTTATTGTTTTAGATAGAAGCATGAAGCTTGGCCACATTGCAGATAGGTTTGAGGTAGTTATGTGTGAGAAATTTCAGAAATTTTGTGTCTGTGACATTTTCTAAAATGAACCTGGAATGCCTATAACTTTTTTATTTTTAAAGATCCACATATGAAACTTTGCCACATTGCAGATGGTATGTTGCTACTCATGTGTGTGAAATTTCAGAAACAGAGGTGCTTGCCTTGGGTGTCAATTAAGTTTTGAAAAATGGGTTGCATTGGGGGTAAGAAATGAACACCTTTAACTTTTTTATTTTTAATGATAGAACCTTGAAACTTAGCCACATTAGAGATGACATGTAGTTAGTGATGTGTGAGAAATTTCAGAAACGTAGGTTCAAGCGTGTAGTGGCAAGGTATTTTTTGAGAAATGAGGAGAGAAATGCATTTAACTTTTTTATTTTTAAAGATAGAAGCATGAAACTTGCCCACATTGCAGATGGGTTTGAGGTACTTATGTGTGAGAAATTTCAGAAAGATAGGTCCAAGCATTTTGTAGCTATGATTTTTTTACTTTAAAAGTTCCAAAAGTTCCAAAACTGTGGGTTTGACAGCTGTCAAACAGCACCCCCTTCCCCGCCTTCTCCCCCCTCTGTTAGATGTGAAACCCACCATACTGGAACTGCAGAAGCTAAACTAGAGTGACCAGCTGCAAAAGAGATCAGGGCTCCTGCAGCTTTAACTGTTGTGATGAAGACGAAATTTAACCAGGTGCTGCATGCACACAAATGTCACCTGCTTAAATTCCCTTTTCAATACAACTGTTAAAGATACAGGAGCCCTGTCCTCCTTTTCATATGGTCACTCTACGCTTGTCAAAAGAATGGTGGCTTGCAGGTTGTGTTTTTATCTCTACTTATAAAGGGGAACGTATGTGTGTGAGATGTTTGGCAGGAAATGTTTACCCACTTCCAGATGAGTTAGAAACTTGAAATTTAGCATGCTGATAGGCTTGGTTGTACAATGTACCAGAAAAACCTAAAAACACAGAATTTTGGATTTTAAGTATATTTAAAGAATTTAATAAAAACCAAGGCTTCTGCCTACAACTCCCAGCATGCCTTGCGCACAAGGCCAGACTTACTGGCCTTTGGCAGCCACTGTGAGTGTGCGGGTGGGTTGCCACAGCGTGTCTTTCACAACCCTGACTCCTAAGGTGGGTCTTGAGCAGTCAACCCAATTCCACATAAAAGGAAACAACCCACATAAATGGGCTATGTCCATTTGTGGTGCCTCCTCCTGCCCCCTGTGCATGGTTTTAAAATCATAACTAGATACAACAACAGGACATTGAGAGGTCGAACATACTCAAAGGCACCCAGTCCTGATATTGCTGTTTTCTCGGAATCTGGGTGAAGCAAGTGCACAGCCTTCACCCTTAAGAGGGAGGGACGAAGAGGAGGCACTCTGTGCATGCCCAGAAACAGACCCAACAAAGGAGGGAAATGCCCAGCCCAGCCATAGCCCTTCAATACATGCTCCTAATGGAGCACTTGGTGGGTGGGAAGCACAGGCTGAGGCAGTCCCAGCAGGATTGGCCAGAGCTGGGAGGGCGTCTGCCCTGAAAGGCAGTTAGGAAAAGTTTTAAATAAATAAATAAATCCATTGACAGCTGCTTACCATCAACCTGCAGGAGAGGGAGGCCTGCTGCCAGGGGAGGAGAGGAGTGTGTCTGCCTGCCTACCTGCCTCCTGGCCTCGCTGCTGCCACCACCACCACCACCCTCCTGAAGACTTCAGCCTGGCAGACTGCCACTCCCTGCAGGACCAGGCCCCAAGGTACTGAGCCAGCTGCTGTGGACAATTACATCTGTCCCCCTCCCTTCCTGGGAGGGATATTTAAGCTGATGGCTGAGGGAGCCTGGGAAAGCAATCAACCTGCAGGAGAGGGAGGCCTGCTGCCAGGGGAGGGGAAGAGAGGAGAGGAGTGTGCCTGCTGCCTTTGTTTTTGTCTTTGCTTGTTTTTTGTTTTGTTTGTTTTTGTTTTTGTTTTGTTTTTGTTTGGTTTGGTTTTTCCCCCTTTCCCCAGGCTTGAGCTATGTGCCTGGGAGGGATGATACAGGGCCAAGTGGGGGGATCTGAGGGGAGCACAATCAGGGTAGTGACGGGTAGAGGGACATATGGCGTTGTGAGGAAGACTTGCCAGGTAAGGGGAACACGGCCCAGACAGTTAATGCCTGTGCCTTGTTCCGGTCCCTCGCACACCCACAGTTCTGTTGGTTGCCCTATCAGTCAGCCCTCAGGCCTCCGGGTGCTGCTTTTAAATGCCAGATCAGTGCATAATAAGATCTCCCTCATCCACGACTTAATTGTGGATGAGGCAGCTGATCTGGCATGTATAACCGAGACCTGGGTGGGAGAGCAGGGAGGAGTCAGTCTCTCCCAGTTATACCCACCGGGGTACTTGGTTCAGCATCAGGGTAGACTTGAGGGCCGGGGAGGGGGGGTTGCTGTGGTCTATAGGAATTCCATCCCCCTCTGCAGGCTCCCTGTCCATGTGACTACTGGTCTGGAGTGTTTGCACCTTGTGTTGGGCCAACGGGACAGATTAGGGATTCTGTTGATGTACCGCCCACCCCACTGCTCAACAGACTCCCTAGCTGAGCTGACAGAGGTGGTCTCTGGTGTACTGTTGAGGTCCAGTAGGGAAAAGACAAAAAGTCTGGTGCTGTTTGACGTGTGTTTTTTTATTATTTAAAGTTAAGAGCTTTTAACTTTAAATAATAAAAAACACACGTCAAACAGCACCAGACTTTTTGTCTTTTCCCTACTGTTCAGCATTGGTGCTACACCCTCCATAACACGACAGTACTGTTGAGGTCCCCCAGACTGTTGGTTCTGGGGGATGTCAACATCCATGCCGAGGGCACTTTATCTGGGGCAGCTCAGGATTTCATGGTCTCCATGACAACCATGGGACTGTCCCAACATACCATTGGCCCAACGCATGTAGCAGGGCACACTCTAGTCCTGTTTTTTTCAACTGGACATGGAGATGGGGATCTGAAAGTGGAGGACTTTACATCAACCCCTCTGTCATGGTCAGATCACCACCTGCTGAGGTTTAGACTTACAGCAGCTTTTCCCCTATGCAAGGGTGGGGGACCCATTAAGATGGTCCGCCCCTGGAGGCTAATGGATCCAGATGGTTTCTAGAGGGCTCTGGGTCCAGATGATTTCTAGAGGGCTCTGGGGAGTTTTCCGGCTGATAGGGCTGGCTCTCCTGTCAAAACCCTGGTTGATATGTGGAATGCAGAAATGACCCGGGCAGTTGACACGATTGCTCCTGAGCCCCCTCTCCTGTGTAGAGCTCGAACGGCTCCGTGGTATACCCTGGAGCTGAGAGTGATGAAACAAAACAGCTTGAGGGCAGATGGAGACGAACTCCTGATGGATGCAATCAAACACTGGTAAGTGCTTATGGTAAGTTGTATTCAGGGGCATTGAGGGCAGCAAAAAAACAATACTTTGCTGCCACTTTTCAATCATCAACCTGCTGCCCAGCGGAGCTTTTCAAAGTTGTCTGGGGGCTTTTACATGCTGGCCCCAAGGACATGGTAGAACCATCTGAGACCCACTGTAATACATTTGCTGGGCACTTCCAGAATAAAATCTCTGGCATCCGTCAGGATTTAGACTCCAGTGTTATAGCAGGTGAATCTAGTGAGGTATCCAGAGCACAGGCTTATCCTGTTTTCTTGGATGAGTTTCAGTTGGTGCAGCTTGAGGATGTTGACAAGGTGCTTGGACAGGTTCGTGCAACCAGTTCCATATTGGATCCTTGCCCCTCTTGGTTAATAAAAGCTAGCAGGGATGTAACAACTGGCTGGGCCAGGGAAGTGATTAATGCCTCTTTGCAAGAGGCGGCAGTGAGACCACTCCTAAAGAAATCTTCCCTGGACCCTGAAAATCTTGATAACTACAGGCCAGTAGCAAATGTTCCATTCCTGGGCAAGGTCCTGGAGCGGGTGGTTGCGAGCCAGCTCCAGGCACTCTTGGATGAGACTGATTATCTGGATCCATTTCAGTTGGGTTTCAGGCCTGGTTTTGGTACGGAAACAGCCTTGGTCGCCCTGTATGATGACCTATGTCGGGAGAAAGACAGGGGGAGTGTGATTCTGTTGATTCTCCTTGATCTCTCAGCGGCTTTCGATACCATCGACCATGGTATCCCACCACACGTCAGATAGTGTTCAAAGATTTACACATTATTCAGGAAGCTAGGCTAATGCCTACAACTCCCAGCATGCCTTGGGTGGGAGGGAAGACTTACCGGGCTTTGGCAGACATAATCTGGAAGTGGCTCACCATCCTGGACCTGAAGGGAGAATGCCGGCTGCCTCGGTCACTAGACAACATCAGGAGTGGGAGGGCACAGCTCCGGGCCCATCACCAACAGCAATGAATGTGCTAACCATTAGTCAGTCAACCAGCTGGCTCCCTCATTGCCTACCTATGTGCAGTGCAGCGTGGACCAGCTCGGCCATACTTGCAGGGCTTCAACCCAGCCTCCCTTGGAGGCTTCCCACCACTTGCCAAGAGCCCCATGCAGAAGATGGTTGAGTGGGCCATGGAGAGCTGCAGCTTTAAGGCGGCCCTGGCCTGCGTCAGGGGTATGTGAGAGAGAAAAAAGAAATAAATTTAAGTCCTTCAAAAGTTAACTCACAAGCCTAGTATCGGCCTACTACTTTAAGATGATTACCTCGCAGGCATATATCTTAGGGGGCCCGAACAATGCCAGGTATATCAGCTAGTGAGATATAAGGGAATTTGGGTCCCCATCTACAGGGATCCCTGGAATGTATTAGTCATGGGGTGACTGCTGTTTGTACTGCAGTGGTTCACGCTCATGAGGGAGCTGGGCTGCCCTTGTGTCTGTTGAGGTCTGCCCTGGCTTGTCTGTGTGGTGGAGCAGAGCAATGTCATGGAGGCAGCCTCAAAGTGTGCCGGTTGTCTTCTTCTGCATTGCTGAAGTGTGGCCTTCATCAGTGCACCACGCTGCGATTGGTGGGTGTTGGCCGGGATGTTGGGGAGGGCTTATTGGTTTTGCTACATTTTCTTTACTTTTTGAATGCTGTCAACTGGCTGCTGGGTCTGTATAGGATCCTGACCGTGCAGTTGAGTCCATTGGATGACTCTGATCATTATAACTTAGGCATGTATAAGTTTAAAATGAAAACCAACTGCTGTTTGTGCATCCAATGTTTGCGTCTTGTTCACATCCTCAGTACCAAATTAGCAAAAGTCGGGCCAGTCAATACGGAAATGCTTAAGCGTTGCTCGTCTCATAGTATTTATTGTGTTGGATTTCCTGTCCTAAGTGATGCTTCCTCTTATGCAACTGATAGGGAATGTTCTGGAGGATATAATATATCTCACAGCTGCAGTAGTTTCCCAGCAGCTACCAAAGGTGAAGCCAGTATTTGGGCAGAGATTGATGGAGAAGGTTGTTGGGGTCTTGACTTCCACCAGAGCTAAGCAAACTTACCCAATTCCATTCTGCTATGGTTCTTTCACTCTACTCATGCTCCACTTTGCTTTGCCTTCTGATTTAATTTGCAGAATTGTTAACTCTACCTTCAAATTTGGTGCATGCATAGTTTGACACAGCTTTCAACCCCCCTGTCTTTTTCAAATGGCCAGTGTGCATCAACACATATGCATATTAATTAGATCAGCCCAAAATGCAAATGATGTGATCACTTGATCACATCAAGATTCCTGTTTGCTCTGTGATTTAATCAATACACATTTGAATGCATAAAGCATTGCTGCTCCCTCAGGTAATTTGGAACTCCAAATCCAGGAACAAGTTCAGATGGGGAGAATTTCTCTTTTTTGAGTATCCTTACTTTCCTGATGCAGATCATGGTCTTTAGCCTGAATGTCAGAGGCTAAAACTGAGTCCTGAATAAACATGACATGCTTTTAGTCTGTGTGGTTCATTAGAGGAAAAGATTTGCTTTGAACTCTTTCCTGATGGAATGATTAGTGAATGTCATGTACACCAGTTATTTTTACTCAGTTTTTATGTTTTCTCTCCATTTTCTAGCAGTACTAAGCAAGGTGATTGTGACAAACACAGCCATAATGCTTTATTAACATTAACCAGAGGGAACCTTTCTCTTATTGCTGCAGCTTGAGCATGTTTGCAATGGCAGTATGCCACTGACATTTCTTAGGCTGGCTCTTCCCCTTTAATCTGGGTTTGCAGCTCCTTGTGCAAACAGGGGGAATAGGAAAGCTGATTAAATAGCAGAGCTGGCCTGTAATGAAAGCAAAGCCCACTGCAAACATGTGTTGATTGCTTTACATGAAAAATACGCTAGGTGGATTTCAGGTGATACCATGGTGGCTTTTTTGCTAATCCCACCTAAGGCAGCATTATAGCTTTTAATGTTGTGTTCATTTTACCCCAAATCCCACATGGTCCCCTCAGTTGGGAATGGAGGCTTAGGCCCAGAGGTGGTCCTACCATGAAGCAAAGTGAGCTGGATGCTATGAGGGGGGAGGCATATTTAAAAGGCAGCAGACCAAAATGGGTTGGAGTTGTGCGCACCCTCTTTAATCACTAACGCTTGTAGTGGATTGTGCCCCATGTTAAAAAGAGTCTGTGTGTATGGGGGTGTGATTTTCTGCCTCAGGCTCCAAAATTATTAGGTTGACACTGCCTGCACCACACAAATCTTCTTGCTGCCCAGAAGTATCAAGGTCAGAGATGCAAAAACACATTCTTCGAGTGCTTGCTTTAGTCCTAGAATAGAATCCCAAATATAACTCCTTTCTACTTTTCATGTCCTTGCTATCTTCATAGAATCATAGAATCATAGAATAGTGGAGTTGGAAGGGGCCTATTAGGCCATGACGTCCAAGCCCCTGCTCAATGCAGGAATTGGTGATTTTTACAGTAGAGGTGAGATATAATTGAACATAAGAGAACATAAGAAGAACCATGTCAGGTTTCCTGGTCCCTCAGGCAAGCACACATTCTGGCAAACTGACAAAAAACACCCAAATCGGTGAGACTTCTTTATTGTAGGAAATCCCACAGCAAAAGCTTAGTGGTTACACACTTCAGAAATCATATAGCTGATGGTCAGTAGCTATAGGCTTCAAGAAATTCCAGAACAGTCAAAAGCTAATCACTACTACTGTGATGAGATCCCCATCAACATGGTTTGCTCATTCAGCTTGGCATTCCTAACTGAAATTTGCTGTCAACTATCGGTCTAGCAGACAGAAATTTGGACTTTGAATTGTGTTACCAAAGAGCTTGTTGCGCTGTTATTTTTTAGATATGGCTCACACGCCTTTGAGCCTAGAACAGGGGTGGGCAACTTGTGGCCCTCTAGATGTTGTTGGACTGCAACTCCCATCATCCTTCACCATTAGGTATCCTGACTAGCACTGATGGGAGTTGCAGTCCAACAACATCTAGAGGGCCAAAAAAACCCACATTACTTTAAAGATGTAGAAAGGAGCCACGCCTTTTTTCTTTGCTTTGGCTCTGTTGATTTTCACTAGAAGTACAAAGCAACTTGGAGCTCAGTGGCTACAGCAGATACCATACTAGCCCTTGCAAAGATAGAGATGGGTCAGTTAGAATGTCATTGCAACCATGCCTCCTATCATAGTGATCTCACTCCAGGGCCATTGACAATGCAGATACCTGATGGAGTGGAACCAGCTCATTTGCATGTCAAGAGGGTAAGAGCAATGTGAGCCCCAGCCCTATTAAACTTGTACCTTACACGTGTCAGGGAGCCCCTATACTACAAGCAGCTGTCTCCGTGGCTGTGCCATTCTCCATCCATTGTCCTCTTACACAAATTGATCTATGTTTCCTCCTCCATCTGTCCACCCAGCTCCCTTCTCCTCAGTGTTTCTCTGTTGGCAATACCAGTGGCTGATCCTTTCTTTGGTGGCACAGCTAACTAAGGATGCCAGAGGAATTTGCTCTCTGTGAATTCCAATACAAGCATGATCCGCTCCTCCTGGTCTAATGCACAGATCAGAACTTAGTTTTTCACCACCTTTCCAACTTTCCAAATGTGTTTGAGCAGTTCTCAGCTCAAATTATTTTACTGAAACACATTTTTAAATACAGCTTTGAGAAAAAGCACATATTTAAAATACACATTTAAGTATTTAAATGCAAATTTTCATGCACATCAAAACAATTAGCAGATTAATGTGGAAACTGACATAGGTGAACCAATGCAAAATTGACACAGGCTCTGCAAGTAACATCTTGTGTGCCACTTTGAGTCACTCACTGTATAGCTGTAAGAACTGTGAGCTGAAAACCCTTTAACCTCCCATGTGCGCTCTCTCTCTCTCTCTCTCTCTCTCTCTCTCTCTCTCTCTTCTCTTTCTCTTTCTCTCCTCTCCCCCTCCCTGCCCTCTCCTTCTCCAAAACAAATAGACTTTCATTGAGATCTGAATCGAAGAGGTTTCCATGGGACCAATAAATTTCTTCAAAACAATGCATTTTTATTACAGCATATTTTTGTTCAAACCAATACATTTTGACAACCAGATATTAACGACCTGGCCAAGGTTATAAATTTACTCCAAACTATGTGTTTTCTCATAGAAGAAAAAATATATATACAAACACATTTTGATTTGAATCAATCCTTTTTTTCTGGAATCACAGCCATTGTTTTTCTTTTTGTTTGATTTGAGCAGGGAATGCAATAGCTCTTTCCCCAAAGAAACCTATATTGTGTAAAAAAAAGAAAGAAAGAGAGAGAGAGAGAGATGGAAGAAGGGGCCTAAGGTAGGCCAGTTTCAGATAATATTGAAACACTTCTTATGCAAGAGTGCTGTGCCTCCAGTTAACTATCTGCATCATTATAATGCTCATGAACAATGTAAGTACAATATCGCCCCCTTTGCATAGGTTCTCCAATAATAGTGATTTGTGGAGCTATTCCCTCATTGTGTTCTGAGCCTCCTTTTCCATAGTCTGGCACAATTGTTGAAATCTGATTACAAAGGATGTTCTTCTTCCACGCTACAGCTAAGTCTTTCCTTGGCAGCAACGGGAAGCCAGGAAACACAGGCATCCGTGAACATCAGCACTCTGCAGAGAAATGGCAATAGGACCTCTAGTGGCTTTGTAGAAGAATTGATACTAAACCTACTTCGAAATCTACAGATTCGTAGTGATACTTTTGTTTGGACGGTTTAAGAGAAGTTGTCTGAGGCAAGAGGGTACCTCAAGCATATGACATAGTTTGGTCATTTTGAACAATATCTGCGCCTTATTCGTTCCATTTTAAAAAGGCAAGAGGCAACTGCGTCCTCCAACTCATCTCTGCATTCTTGGTGAAAGTGGACAAAGTCAGGTTCATGAAAAGGGTATCAGCAGCTCTTAAACACATTGTTAGAGTGTTCAACAACCCCTTTCACTGCATGAGGGGAAAGTGGGAATGCAGGGGGAGGGGGCTTCATCTCCTGAGTGATCCATTTTTGATACAAACAAAGAGGAAGCTTGGGGTTGGGAGACTCACCAAACATTTTGAGGAGGGTCTTTTGAGATGAGTCTTCTCTGGCCTATTTATGAGCCAGGCTCAGATGAACCCCCTTGACATCCCTAGTTTGATCAATTCTCACATGCTGGTGCAACACTGTGCAAAATGGTGAGTGCAGCTAAAAGCAGGATTTGGGGAAGGGGAGGAGGGCAGGTAGTCTTGACCTGTTTCCTCTCAGGCTCAAACTGCACATTACATGGAGTTCTGTGATACCATTGTTGTTGCTTTTTAACCCAAAAGCAGCCCAGGCCAGACTGAGATTAAGTGAAAGGTGGGCAGGCAGATGCCCTATTCAGGCATTGAAATCAATATATGAACTGAACCCATAATGTCCCTGCATATGCATACCCCACCCCACCCCACTGCACCCCATCCCTCCACTCCCAACCTTCATGTGTTGAGGAGGAAGACCTGAAGGGAAGTTCTACTGCATGTAGAATCCTAAAACTCCATGATTCAGAACACTACACAAGTGACATGAGAAGGCGAGATGGAACAGGCAGGGCTGGTGCACTTGTGGGTGGGGTGGGTGAGCACAACCATGCCCCTAAACAGGTTGTGTCCTCATGAGAAACCAGATGTTGGCTGGACATTAGGAAAAGCGTCCTGACTGTTAGAGCAGTACAACAATGGAACCAATTACCTTGGGAGGTTGTGGGCTCTCCTACACTAGAGGCCTTCAAGATGCAGCTGGACAGCCATCTGTCAGATATGCTTCAACGTGGATTCCAGGGGGTTGGACTCGATGGCCTTATAGGCCCCTTCCAACTCTACTATTCTTTGATTCTACATCGGGCTAAAACAGCTGCTTAATGCTTTTCACTGTGGTCTTTCTGCAGCAGCTGCCCCCCCAGAACCCACTTCCAGTTGAGATTTATAGTTTTGCGTTTTAGGCTCTCTCTTTTTACACAGGCTGTACTTGAGGTGTGACCCAGCCAGTTACAGTTATAGTTTTGTTGTTGATTAGTACAATGATCATTTTACTGTTGTATTTTACTGTTATATTTTAGTGTTGAAGTTATTATTATTCACCCCTTTGATACTTTTGTTGGGAAGTAGTATACAAATTTGTGAACTGAAGAAATAAATAAATTAAATAAGTGATTTAGTCAATCTAAGGTTTATTGAGACCAAGTTCCACAGAATTCAGAAAACAGTTGCCCTTCTTTAGGTGTGTATCAGTCTTACACTGTTATTCCTCACCAGTGGCCACCATGGAGAGTTGGTCAGATCCAGGCTATCTGGGCCTTTGATTGATTGGATTGGATCTTGCATACATTTGTGCTCTGCATAGTACTGTGACACATGTACATCTGTGCCTTTCATTGCTTGTCTTATTGGCCTCATTTTGTAAGAAAACATTTTCCTTCTTGTCTCTGTACTTAGGGTATATGTATCTACCCACTTAGGAGGACATTTCATGCATCAATTGCTTATGCAAAAACAAATAAGTAGTGTGCCTTTGTGTCTTAACAAATGAAAAATTAAAATGAATGGGACACATTCATTTCATTTGTTATGAAATGAAGGGCACCAACATTAATAAGTTTTGAATTTTATTTATTAATTTATTATATATATATATATCACTTAATATCCTAAAATCTATATGCAGTTCACAATACATATTTAATAAACAGAAAGACAATGTAAGAACAGTAATTAATTAATTAAAACTAGGGATGTGCATGGCCCTCTAGAATTGGATCGGAATCAGAATCATAACTTCCGATGCAGACCTGAATTGGTTCAGATCGAATTGGACTTGCCTTGAATCGCTTCAGATCCGATTCCGATGCAAATGTCGGACCTCCAGTTCCAGCATCTGATGCCTATTTTCCCCTACAGATTTGAATTTTGGGAAAATACACCTATCACTTTGTTATTTTAAAAGATGGAAACATGAAACTTGGCCACAGTGCAAATATCATGTAAGTAGTCATGTCTGAGAAATTTCAGAAACATTGCTGCTGGCGTTTACTCACAAAGAAGTGTTAAAATGCAGGTTTTCAGGCTGCTATAACTTTCTCATCTCCCAAGATACGTGCATGGAAGTTGGGGACCTTGCAGATGGGCTGCTGGTAGTCATCTGTGGCCAATTTCAGAGGCAAAGGTGCAGACGTTTACTCTCAAGGTATTTTTCTAAAAAAATCAGATTTTCCAGGAAATCCAGTCCATGCAAAGTGCTATTAATTTCTCATTTTTAAACATACACACATTAAAGTTGGAGTGATCAGTAGGATTGGATAATGAAGCTGTCAATTCCACCTCCTCCCTTCTCCCCCCACCATGCCCAAGTTTCATGTTTTTTTAAAAAAAGAAGATATAGGCTTAATGCAACCCATTTTTCAAAAATTCATTGCCACCAAAGGCTTACACCAATGTTTCTGAAATTTCTCATACACGACTAATTACATGGCATCCGCAATGTGGCCAAGTTTCATGTTTCTATCTTTTAAAGAAAAAAAGTTAAAGGCATTTATTTCTCCAAGGCAACCCTTAGGGGAAACCTAAAATGGAGGTCCAATTCTCTGAATGCAATCCAATGTGAATCGGATTGAAAAAATTGGATCGGAAAGAATCGGAGCTCCTTGGACCAGCATCGGAATCGGGAATTGGCTGTCCGATTTCCCTCGAATCGTATTGTAATCATGCATCGGATCCGATTCAATGCACATCCCTAATTTAAACCATTACAACAGAGACAGTTTGAGCCTCTGAAACAACAGGTGGGAGGGTATTCCAGGGGGTGGGTGCCATTACCTGGTGACACTGTTGGTTGTAGAACAACCCATAAGGCCTCCTCAGAAGATCTCAAGGCAAGGCAGTCAGCTCTCTCGGTGGTGCATGGTGGTGGCAACTTGTCCTAACGAGGGGAGGCAGCTCAGGCTTTCTGGCAGCCATTAGGCTTGCTGCCCCCTCCCCCTCCAACAGCTTCTGGCGACCAATAGGAGGTCACCTTCTACCTGGGAATGCCCCCAGAGTGGCTCCAATTGAGGACAGACCAGCGGAAGAGCTGGGCCTCCCTTGCTCTGGCTGGAAAAGTTGGGGTAAGTTCCCAACTTTTCAGCAGCACATCTTCACCTCTTTGCCCCTCTTCGGCTGTGTCATCTAATTGATGCAGTGCAGATTCGGAACCGCCATGTGGAAAAGACAATGTTAAGACAGCCCCCTGAATTTTATTTATGTGTTAGATGTATATTTTATTTAATGTCATATTTTCATTTGTTGGGCATTCATTATTAATTCAGAACATATTTGTTTCCCCTAGGTATGCAGAATAGGTTAGATGGAGGTAAAGTGGCTGCAGAGGTAGATACTTCCTTGTAGTGGACTTTTGTAATGGGTCTGCTAGCAAGATCTTTGATCTATGGCATTTACACTGCAATCTTATGCATGTTTACTCAGAGGTAAGCCCCACTGAATTCAGTGGGCCTTACTTCCAGATAAGTGTGCATAAAATCACAACTTTGGTCGCTCAACTTTAGTATTATTAACCTGTTAAAGCAAAGAGCTGCTAAGATCTTCCAGGATCTCACAAGACCAGGATCTGATTGCACTATTTAGCAGCCAAATTAATTAAGACAATGTTTACTAAACCCAAGAGGTTAGACTCTAGCCCCATGGGTTTAGTAAATCTTGTCTTAATTAATTTGAAACTGAACTAAGGTCTTACAAAGAACTCTGATTTGATTCAGCAGATCCCTTTCTTCAGTGCTGTATTACAATTAATTCACAAAGCTGTTACACTGTCTTGCAAAATATTTTGTTGTGATTCAGAAAGTTCAGATCTTGGACATCTCACCTTAATTGCCTTGAACAGGTCTGGAGGTGAGAGGGAGAAAGGAGGCCTTTAAAAATCAAGTCCTTCTCAACGTGGGAACAAGGGGAAGTTTAGACACCACATGCAAACACTTATCTCCCAGGCTGATAAGCATGATGCCTATCCCTACCCATCCTCTGGCAAATTTTGCAGCAGTCTAATGGGTTCACTGTCTGAAAGGGTGATTTTTCTCCACAGAACAATGTTAGGAATAGGCTTGTCAAGCAATCACGTTGGTAGAGACTCAAGGCTTCTTCTGGCTTCCTGAGATCAACAAGAAAATTGTTACTGCATTCAGTGGGAGCAGAACTGCAGGATGTGGCAGCAGGAAAACCCATCAATGGACTTGCATTACACAGAAGGCAAAGCATGGCCTGTGTAGGACCTCACCAAGAAGAGCATCCTGTCTCCTGGGCAGCAGAACAAAGAAATCTCAAAGGCTGTTGTGAAGCCAAACATCCAAGGACAAAGCATCACAGGAGACTGACTGCTGTGGTTTCTTTTTCCAGGGCCTTGCTGGCCAACCTTTGTCGCCCTGTGCCCGGCTCATGTAAATTTGCTAATTACTCGAGCAAAAGGGGTGGCTGGGTGCCACTGTGTTTGTCTTCCACTGAATAGGATTAGGGACTCTGACACAAGTGATTAATCACCATGCTGCAGACACAGAGAACTTGTCACCTCCAAACAGAGAGCAGCCACAATCTACGCCAAACAGCTGCTAGTTCCTGATATCAAACTTTCCTGATCTCTGCCTCTTCTGTCTGCTCTCTTTTCTCTGAGCAAAAAGCTTCAACCTCATCAAACCAAGCCTGAACCCACAGACAGCACCATGCTGAGTGCTAACTATTTCTCATTGGTGAACATGCGATGGGAACAGAGTGTTAGCAGAAGAGGAACCCCTCTGTCATCATGGCAACTTCTTGTGTTTGCAGGAAGTGGTGCTATGATCCTTCATTGTTCCAACATAGAACAATGACGTGGGGACAGGATTGTGGCTGGTCTCACAACATGTGGCACACTCCTGTATCTGCATACTGACCCAAGAGGGTGGGGCTAAAAAGACTGCTATAAGCCTCCTTTGAGATGCAGCGCGGTGCCCACCCATGATTTATATGCAGGTATGACCCATCGCCATGGGCCCAGTAGGAGTGATTTGCTTGGAGATCACATCGGCACAAGAGACACTGCTCCCCACCCCCCCATTCTGTATTGTTACATAGGAGGAATTGGGAGGTAATACATGGTGAGGCCTAACTGGAAGAACTGGAAGCATCTAATTGAACATCCATGGTGCCTTAGGGACAGGATTAGGCACTCAACAAAATCAAGGGGAAGTTGCAAAGTACTTCCTCTGCCATCAGCTAATTTCCACACAGATTATAGAATTCATATACATATTTCCCGAGTTTCATTAAACAAAGTTGTATCCTAGTTAACTCAGTGCACCATTCATATTCTGTTGGTAGAAATAATTTTCACAAACATACACCGGTATCTTTCAATGTCCTGCAAACATACTCCCGTGTAATATGTGTTGCAGTTGATCCTAGCAGTTGATCCCAGTTTGAATGTATGAACCAGTCTTGAGCATGGGTAGTCTCACCTTAGACTGGAATGGGTAGGTCAAGTAGAAGCCGGTGGCTCTGGTTTCAGTGGGGCTGTGAATGCATTTGGGGTTTCAGTCAGAACCAGCTATAACTCTAAAGGAGCCTGTCCAAGGTGCTGAACCCAGTCTGGCTTCTGACAGAAACCCCAAATGCATTCACAGCTCCACCGAAACCAGAGCCACAGACTCCACTGGGTAGAGCCTGATTGGCTTCTCCTCAAGGCTACTGTGTGGACCAGTTGCTTGGTCCAATGGCCCAACAAGCTGATTCTGTTCCTAAGGGAATTGTCATGTCAGTCCTTATTCATTGATCATGATGATGGACAAATCTATCAATGGCTATTAGCCATGGCAGTAGAACGTCTGTCTGTCTCCATCTTGCCCTCTTTGTGAGTTCGAGCAGCATGACTGGTCATTGTTGGAGACAAGAGTATTGGACTAGATGGACCTTTGAACTAAGTGCTCCGGCTAAATTAGGCATGTTCAGCCTGGAGAAGAGAAGATTGAGGGGAGACATGATAGCACTCTTCAAATACTTGAAAGGTTGTTACACAGAGGGCCAGGATCTCTTCTCAATCAACCCAGAGTGCAGGACATGGAATAATGGACTCAAGTTACAGGAAAACAGATTCCGGCTGGACATCAGGAAAAACTTCCTGCTGTTAGAGCAATACGACAATGGAACCAATTACCTAGGGAGGTTGTGGGCTCTTCCACATTAGAGGCCTTCAAGAGGCAGCTGGAAAACCATCTGTCAGGGATGCTTTAAGGCAGATTCCTGCATTGAGCAGGGGGTTGGACTCGATGGCCTTATAGGCCCCTTCCAGCTCTACTATTCTACGATTCTATGAAAGACAGCTTGCATGTTCTTGAATTTGTGTACTTTGGTAGTTCATAATGAATTTGCAGAACCAAAAGAAATAGGTAAATCAAATCAAAACGTTTATTTTGTTCTGGTGTTTTTCTTTTGTTTTTACAGATTCTTGTATTAGAGGGCAAGGATTGGATTTATTTATTTATTTAGAAAGTAAACTTGCAAAAGGAGTATTAAAAAATAAAATGTAGATTATTGTAGCTCATTGGTTTTAGCAGTGAAAGGCCAGAAGAGTGTGTGTTATGGCTGCTGCAAGAGATCAGATAAGGCCCAGAAAGGAGGTTGCACCAACTTTCTTTCTTCACTGTTAATGCAATTGCTGTTTGTTCCTGACCCTGCAATGCAGACAAATCCAAATTCTATGCAGACACCACATCCTGCATGATGCCCTGTGTATGCTGAACTTCACAAATTGAATACTTTTGCAAACAATTATTCCTATGTATAAGAAGTAAAGAAAAGCTACAAGCGACACTTGAGCGGGGGATGGGATGTAACATATTCAGAAACAGTTGCATTGGGAAAGTTCAAGGGGAAAAATGTTTGTGTCTATGTTTGTGGGGGAGGGGTAATTTTCAGTTAGGCATACACAGGATAAGTTCTCAATGGATTGTGCCTTTAGATATCCTCCAACAATGATAATTATTCAAGAAACATAAATTTACCACTGCATTTTTATAAAGTCCAAATGCAATACCAAACTTTGCAGATTTTAAAAATTCCCAGCATAATATGGACAGAATTGTGAAAGAATTTCATAATTATTCCCAGATTATGCTCGGAAATAATTCTGTCCCTTTCTTTCTGCTGCTGCCTCATGATTTCCTGTTCACTAGAGTAATGCAATTTTGGAGACTGCACTGAAAACAGAGCTTGGCAAGTCTATTTCTTGATGGGT
Source organism: Anniella stebbinsi (assembly GCA_029215795.1). Lineage (NCBI taxonomy): Eukaryota > Metazoa > Chordata > Lepidosauria > Squamata > Anniellidae > Anniella > Anniella stebbinsi. Next base: position 124,927,874 of record JARDYH010000004.1, on the reverse strand, counting down.
AAGAGAGTCCAGAAATCTGCCTACTCGCTACTTTATCCCACTATGAAGAGCTACCAGAAGTTTCTGCCTGCTAAACCCCAGTCATGTGGGATACTTGTGTTCACGACGTAAGTGCTAAGGGAAAGGCATCCTGCACTTGCTTAAGGCTCTCCATTAATATTAGTACATCCTGTGGTTCAAGGAGCCGCTCTCTAGTGAGCTCTCTTCTGTATTAAACTTTGGGAACGGGGCATTCATATAATGTGAATTTATTATTTCCATTTGATAAGTGGCAGAGGATATATACAATTTTTTTTGCATTGGATTTCAATTTTATCTATGAGTACCAAACAGCTCATCTACCTAGAATAATTTATGAATACCATTTACAAGCATGGAGAGGATTGTGGATTCGGTTGGATCATCCCTTGCTTTGGTTCACTCTTGCTCTTGTTCCACACCCCCTTTGCTCCCATGTCCCCTCCAGGTGGAAACCAGGAACCAGCAGGAAACCTCTGGTGAAGGCTGCAGGCTTCGAATGAGCCATTGCCTTGACCTTGTGGAAGGAGCACTGAAGGCATATTCCCCCTCCCTGCTGGTGCCTCACGCAACATGCTGTCACTCAGGCAAGCAACATTCTTAATGGGTTTGTGGGAAAGGCCTGTCCGGCCTTTCCATCTGCTGGCTCTCGTCACAAAGCACCGGCTCAACAGACGACATTCCCGTGAATTATTTAGCTAGCTAAATCTTCCTGCATCTCACATCTTTAGTCCATCTGTTAGCTGGGACCTTGCCTTTCTGTAGGAACTGTCCTTTATGCATGCCGGCATCTGTCAGCAGTGCAGTTGCCTCTTTTATTCATGATCTTCTGTGGGAGATGGTACAAGCAGCAGCAATGCTGTGCTCCTGGTATGCATTTCATTTTAATGGAAGATTACATGACTGGGCCCAGCTTTATTACCTCTCACCCTGCACGTCCATCCATCACGGCCCCATTCGCTGAGCTTGCACTGGGATGTTGGCCATCAGCAGCTGCTGCAGAATCCTTTCATGCAACCCTCCTCTCCCCCTCCAAGCCAGCATGAAAATGTATTGCCTGTTAAAGGAATGAAGGCAACTGAGGAGGGCAGTGCATGTGTGGGGCGGGAGGGGGGGGGAGATTGGGGAAGGACTCTCACTATAATGCAGCCAGCACAGAGCTAAAAGAAACTTGTCCTGGTGCTTGGTATGTGGGAAAGTGCTCAGGGAAACGCAGAAGTGGTGGGCTCTGAGTTGGCACAAAACAATGTGACACAATATTCAGAGTCATTTCTGTCATGTTGATTCATGGACATTTCCCAATAGAGTTGGAGTGGAGCACCTTCCCTATGTGGGCAAAAGCTAAAGGCATGGGGGGGTGTTTAGTTTAGGGTGGAAATAAAGGAACTTTGCTCACGATAGTAGAACTTGAGATCACCCAATGAATCCAATTGGCAGTAGCATCATGATAGACAAAAGAAAGTATTTTTACACTCAGCACATAGTTAACTTGTGGAATTCACTATAAGAAGAGGTAGCAATGCCCACAAGCTTAAATAACATTTTTTAAGGGATTAGGCTTATTCATAGAGCATCAGTGTCTCAATGGTGGTTAGCCATAAAAGCTAAGTCCTCCTTTTCAGGAGTAGAGTGACCTCCAAATACCTGATGCTGTAAGCAAACATCAGGGATGGCCATCTTGTTCATGCCTAGCTCATTCAGAACCATAGAATAGTAGAGTTGGAAGGGGCCTATAAGGCGTCCAATGCCCTACTCAATGCAGGAATCGAGCTTAAAGCATACCTGAAAGATGGCTGTCTAGCTGCCTCTTGAATGTCTCTAGTGTGGGAGAGCCCATGACCTCCCTAGGTAATTGGTTCCATTGTCGCCCTATTCTAATAGTTAGAAAGTTTTTCCTGATGTCCAGCCGGAATCTGGCTTCCTGTCCCATTATTCCATGTCCTGCACTCTGGAATGATCGAGAAGAGCTCCACCTGATAGTTGTTCCATCTAGACTACTTTTCACTAGTTTGTGAATCAGAATGTCATGGGGCACTTTGTCAAAAGCTTTGCTGAAGTCAAGATATACTATATCCACAGCATTCCCACAGTCCACAAGGGAGGTTACCTGATCAAAAAATGAGATCAGATTAGTCTGGCAGGATTTGTTCTTGACAAATCCATGCTGGCTTCTAGTAATTATTGCATTGTTTCCAAGGTGCTTACAGATTGAGTTCTTTATAATCTGCTCCAAAAAATTCCCAGGGATGGATGTCAGACTAACTGGTCTGTAGTTCCCAGGTTTCTCCTTTTTGCCCTTTTTGAAGTTAGGGACAACATTAGCCCTCCTCCAGTCGTCCGGCACTTCACCCGTCTTCCATGATATCGCAATGATAATAGACAGTGGTTCTGAGAGTTCCTCTGTCAGCTCTTTTATTACTCTAGGATGCAGTTCATCAGGCCCTGGAGATTTGAACTCATTCAAAGAAATTAGGTCTTCCTTGACCATTTGTTTATCAATCTCAAGCTTCAGTCCTGCCCACTGAAATATCTGCCTTGAATACGAGATGGTGGCATCTGGTGGATCTGGTCTGCATTGGGCCCTGTGGTGCTACATGAGCCCTGGCAAATGCCAAACTATACTGATTGCTGGCTGAAGCAGCAGAGAATGATAAAACAACCCCAGCACAGTAAGACAGTGAGAGGCCTTGAAAAATAGTCAGCTTGTCCTCCCCCTGATGGCTGGTAGGCGTTGGCATGTAGAATAGGGGGAAGGACCATGAGCCTGGCAAGGCCAGCTCAGCCTCCTCAAGAAAGTCAAGCACCACAGTCTGCCTCCACCCGGACTGCTCCCCTCCCCCCCCGCCTGATCCCCTTTTTGCCATAGGCATATCCGTCTGCAAGTGACACAGCTGAGGAGTCCTGAATCATTTCCCCAGTGGTTACTATGCTGCAGAGCAGCCCAGAGAAGCTGCCAATGGCTATTTAGAGTATGTTTGAAAAAAGTACTCTTGGGGTGACTAACGGATCATGCAAAATGCAAAAGGTCTTCCTTCAGAACCTCACATATCCCTACAGGGAGAGGATGCTTCTGAATCCATTTGGCCTTTATCACAAAAATGACTTAGAGGTTCAATGTGCTATCTGAATGATAACTGGGAATGTATTTGAACCTCCTGCACATCAAAGCAGTACCTATTTGTATGCAAACTTCAAAGCCTTGACTCATGCACATTGTGTGTATAAGCAAAATATCAGTTCTTTTGATTTTGCAAGTCTTCCTGTGAGACAGAGAGACAAACAAATTGCTGAGTAATAAGAGCATCATCACTCAAGCATTTTATAGCACACTTGTTACTGGCCACTCACGGATGTTAGCGGGTCATTTTGACAACGACGCCTGCCTCCTGTGTTATCTCCCATTCCTTTTCTCAATTTTAGAGTCACAAAATAAACGTCTTTTAATTTATCTCTTCTGAGGTTGTGCTATAAAATAGGGCTGTGCATCACTTCGGATCCGAATCCCAAATCCTAGGTGAGGCGGGGTGATTCGGAAGACCCAGAAAAGAGCCGAAGCGAGTTAGGACAGGTCCAGATAGATTCAAAGTGAATTGTTTTGGTCTGAATCAATTTGGGTCGATTCGGAGATTTGGATCTGTTTTTAAGTGCAGACAGCTTCTCTGCGCTTGCAACAGTTTTTTCTTTAAATTAGGGAGGGGGGAGGAGAAGTTTGAAGGGGGAATAAGTTGTTAATTGACAGCTTCATCTCCAAATCCTACCGAAGTCTCCCAATTCCCTCCAGCAGCCTCCAATCATAATGGTGTAGTAGGATTTATGGACAATCAGAAGATTGAGCTTCCTTCATCCTTGCGGGTTAGGGACTTCGTAAGTAGGAGTGATCTTTGGGCTGGGTAACTAGCTTAGGTTTGTGGTTGAGAGAGACTTGGAGTGTGCTAGGGTGATGGAACTTGGGCTTTCTTCAGCTTTCCCTTTTCACTCAATGTTATCTCTTACCTTTCTCTATTTCTTTTCTGCTTCCCTTGAAAACAACTGAATCATTCTAGCTTTTCTTCTTTAAGTGTGTTTGTTCAAACTTTCCTTGCCCCCCTTCCCCTACTTTTAGTCCTCAATCTTTTTCTCTGCTTGTCTTTAGCATTGCACTTTTGCTCTGAGGGTGGGTGGGTGAGTGTGTGGGCTGTAGCCTGTCACACAATCACTGTGTGTGGGCAAAGCAACACATACACACACCATGTGTAAGTAGTAGGGGTGTGCATCGGATCCGACCCGATCCACGATCCGAATCCGATCCGCTCCAAAATTGGAAAATTCTGATCCGATCTGACCAACCCTCCAATCCGATCCGCCGAGGTCTGATCCGGATCGGAAAAAATCGGTGGATCGGACGCCATTTTGAATGCTTTTCCCCATAGCCTAGTATTGTGTTACAAAAATGCCTATAACTTTTTCATTTTTAAAGATAGAAGGATGGAACTTGGGCACTTTGTAGATGGGTTAGGGGTGAGGAATTTCAGAAAGATTGGTGCAGGCATTTTGTGGCAATTAATTTTTTAATAAAAAACCAGGAATGCCTATAACGTTTTCATTTTTAAAGTTCCACACATGAAACTTTGCAACACTGTAGGTGGTACATTGGGACCTATGTGTGTGAAATTTCAGAAACGTAGGTGCTTGCCTTATGTGGCAATTAATTTTAGAAAAATGGGTAGTAGTGGGGTAAATACAGTTATGCCTCCAACTTTTTTATTTTTAAAGATACAAACAGGAAACATGGGCACATTACAGGTATCACTTTGCTTGATATGTGTGTGAAATTTCAGAAAGCTAGGTCCAGCCATGTGGTGGCAAGGTATTTTTGAAACAATGAGGAAAGAAACACCTATAACTTTTTATTTTAAAAGCTAGAAGTCTGAAAGTTGCTCACTTTGTAGATGGGTTAGGGGTAGTTGTCTGTCAGAAATTTCAGAATGATAGGTCCAGGCATTGGGTGGCTACGATTTTTTTAGATTAAAAGTTACAACAACACAGAGTTTTGACAGATAAAAGAGGGAGGGGGAGGCGGGGAGGGGGATGCAATTGACAGCCCAAGCCTCTGTGGAAAAACTTTTGTAACTTTTAATCTAAAAAATTCATAGCCACCAAATGCCTGGTCCTAACTTTCTGAAATTTCCCTAGTAAGCAGCACATAATAATAATAATATTAATAATAATAATGAAACATAGGGGCACAACCTCTGCCCCTGCTGGGATACCCCACCCTCAAATCCTTGGGGGAGTGACAGGCACACCCCTTTCCTTACCCCTTCTTATTTTGGCAGCCTTTTTGTCTTTATTTAAGTCAGGCAGGTTCTTTTACAATTATTATTATTATTATTATTATTATTATTATTATTATTATTATTGGCTGGGCTTACAGTTCAGTAACTCAACTTTGAAGGAAGGAACCCAAAGGGACCCTCTTCCTAGCCTCTTTGATTAAGGTGATGCTCTGCATCCCTCTTTCCTATTAGAGTCAGACAGGCTGTATTATTATTATTATTATTAGTAGTAGTAGTAGTAGTAGTAGTAGTAGTATGGCTGTGATTACCATGGAGTAAGTTATCTCTGAAGGACCCTGAAACGATCCTCCTCCTAGCCTCCTATTAAGGGGATGCCAAAGCAACTCCCATTGTAAGTGTTTCAAACCACTGTGCTGCCTTGCAGGGTCAATTTGTGCGTTTCTTGCTTTGACTCAGGGCATGAGTCATGCATTGCATGTAACGTCAGCTGCATTTTGAACGTGCTGCTGCCATCATGAATGAATCCTCTTCTGCAATTTTATAAGCCTCAGGCAGGCTCTGTAAGTAAGTGTTGTTGTTGTTGTTGTTGTTGTTGTTGTTGTTGTTGTTGTTGTTATTATTGCTGTGCTTACCAAGGAGTAAGATAAGGACCCTCCTCCTAGCCTCTTACCATTTCTAATTGAGGGGATGCTGAAGCATCTCTCACTGGCTCAATTCGGATGACACGATAGTCAGTGGTGGGTTGACTAACCCTCACACTAACCCTAGGGGGCACTCCCCACACAACATGGTAATAAATAATCAACTGTGGTGTGGATGAGGATCAGCACTGAGTTGACTATGGCAGCATTCGGATGACACAATAGTCAAAACAACTGACGATTGTTTCCCCCACACCAGTTGTTTATTGTGTCGTCCGAATTGAGCCACTGTCTATGTTTCGAACCACTGTGCTCACCCCGCAGGGTTGGTTTGTGTGCTTTCTCATGCCCCCATAGCTGTGGAGTAGCTGGATCCGGTGGGTGAATCCCACGGATCTATTGCATACTCGTTCAACTCGTGCCCCCATGGCTGCCTGCCAGCCCGCCAGAGCACCTGCTCATTTCTGCAATATTATCAGTCTGGGCCCGCCTTGTAAGGCTGGTTTGTGTTTTTGGCTTTGCTTTGACTCAATTTCTGAGGCACATTGCTCCCAACCAGGTAATGTGTCTGTTGCAGGTAGCGTACTTTCCCTGTTTCTTCTCTGGCTGGGAAGAGCCTGAGGATGTGTCGGCTTCAGAACAAACAAAAGAAAAATGAATTAGGGGAGATTTGCACTTGAAGGGATAGTGTGAGCTGAATACACACTTTAAATCGCTCTTTGCTTTGAGTGGCTGCTTTGAATGGTTTGCCTGAAAAAAACATATTTTTAGCAGTGGATTACAGGGAAAGCACTGCACAGATCAGTCTGAAATTTGGTACATGTGAGCACCTCCAGGGCATCTGTAAGGTCTCCAGCTTACATGGTTATCTTATGAAAAATGAGAAAGTTATAGCACTTTGGTTTGAATGGTTTGCCTGAAAATCATATTTTTATCACTGGATTACAGGAAAACCACTATACAGATCTGTCTGGAATTTGGCACACATGAGTATCTCCACACATGTTTTAATCTAGAAAAGTTTTTTTTAAAAAAGGTATAGGTGTTTAATTTTCCAATGCAAGTCTATGGGAAAATGAAAAATCTGAATAATTCTGACATCCGAATCTTGATTTGGATTCAGATCTGAGGCAAGGCGGACTGGATCCAAATCCATCCAAAGCTAATTGGGCTGGATTCGGAAGGTCCAAATCGGGATCTGAAGCAAATCGGGGGTCCATGCCCACTATAGGGTGCTGTCCCCATGCAAATCTACAGGCCATGTGGTCGCTGGTCTCTTCTCAGTGAAAAGTGGTCGTTTCAAATGCGGAAGAGAACCAGAAAGAGGCCCGTGGTAAGGAGACACAATTCCTCCCCCCCCCCGCTCCGATGATCCTCTAAGACAATGCTTGGGTTTTTTTTTAAAGCCATCTCCTCTTCTCGAAACTCAGTTCAATCAAACTTGGATCTGCCCTTCCATTTCCCATGGCTCACCTATAATCATTACGATCCCCTCTAGGAGGTCACCACTTAGAACCTACCTCCAATTGTACCTCATACCTATACAAGTCATTAGTTCTGTAGCTCATTGTTCCTTCCTTTGTTAAAGAAAAGTGTTACAAGAGGGACCTGCAACAAAATGTGACTATCTAATAATAATAATAATAATAATAATTATTATTATTATTATTATTATTATTATTATTATTTGTAACCCGCCTCTCCCTCCGGATCGAGGCGGGGAACAGCAACAATATAAACATAAAAATCACAACAGTTAAAATTTTTAAAAAGCAAGAGAACAATACAACATTAAAAACAATTTAAAATTCATCTGGATAGGCCTGTCGGAAGAGGACAGTCTTCATGACTCTCTTAAATTCATGAAGACTAGAGAGCTTCTGCATCCCATCCCCTTCTCCCTCTATTTCCTGCTCCTTCCCCTCCACCCAACAGACGCTGGGCATTCTGTACCCAAATGAACATGCTCAGTCCTCACTAAGATGTTTTGTGTCCCCTCCCCACACGTCAGGGTATTCCCCTGATGTTTCTGTGTACTTCTACAAATCTTTGGGGTTGCCCCAAGCCTGCTGATACTGCCCTCTGATGTATGAGTGGTGCCATTTTGGCTACATAATTTTCAGCCCAGAATATAGAACACAGGAACTATCCAGGATACTGAAACCGCAACTTCCTGCACACTGCCACCTGCAGGGCTGGGCACACATGCACCGGGTCCACCAGGCTTGGGCCACCCGTGCAAGGGCTCTGCTGGATAATACCCACCATTTGAAAATATCTTCTTTTTTTGTGCTGCAAGAATGTGCGCCTGCTTAACTAAAGTCCATTCAAAGCTTGTTCTGCCTTGGGATTCATTCAACAGTCTCAGCTTTGTTTAGGCTGCAGTGAAATAGGCTATTAAAACTAGAAACTATTAGTCTTCTGGAGTGGGATTGGTATGGGCCAATGTTGGGCACAGCAATAGAGCCAGAGTATCTTGTTAGGCATGTTCCAATGTATGATGCATGGCTCAGAATGGCAAAAATATGGGCTCACTCCTGGCAGTCATTTCAGCCTTTGAGACTGAGAGCATCATCTGATGAGTGTTTTATAGCACACTCATTACTGGCTAATTATGGATATTCACTAGTCCTTGTTGACGATGCCGTCTGCCTCCCGTGTGCCTCCCGCGCCTTCTGCTCTATTTTCCATGACAAAATATGAACCAGAAAAGCTGAGATATATATATTTTATTGAAGTGAAACTTCCCGGCATTTCCTGCTGTGTGCAGGAAAAGCAGCACGAGAAAAGCACCAACTTACTGGGCCACATGGTGGTGGTTGTTGTTGCTGCTGCTGCAGCTTCTTTCTTCCTCCTGTGATGAAAGAGGAAACTGCTCATCCCTATTGTGGGACAGAAAAGTGACAGCAGGGAGACGCGATTTCCCCCATCTGAAGACACTCTGAGGTGCCTTAACTCGTGAGTGTGAGCCAAGTCTTGCCTTGCTCTTGATAACATCACCTCTGCTGGAAGTACTCTGTCTCCCATACTTAGAGGACAGCAGTCAGGGACCTTGGCATCAATGGCAACCATCGTACCACCCTCCTTGGCAATTCCAGCACAAAGTCAAGCTGCTAATTAGTAGCTCTGGCAGGGGAGATTGAGGGAGGAAGAGATAGCAATGCAGCTGCAAGATCAGTGGCAACACCAGTGGCACTAAAGCAGTAAATCAGTACCGGTGGTGTAGAAAGGGGCTTCAAGGACTGCCTATCAATTGCCATGTATGTTTTACATAGGGAGTCACTGGTACCATGTCAGCTTTGGGAACTGACAAAACTCATGCATCTGCCGGTTCTTCCTCAGCCAAGTAGAGAACCTCGAGATAAAAGCTACCCTTTCATCATAGCCCAGACCTGTTGCTGTTTTGGATGGGATGGTATTTCTTCTGCCTAGTGTCTGTTTTCCCATGGGAGACTTCACATTTCCCAAATGGAGACCTCCAATTTAAGCAGCTTTGGGAATATACAGGGATGGATCCACTCAATGGCTCTCTTCCAGAGCTCCCTTCCACTCTTCTCGCAGTGCAGTGCTGGGCCTTGCTTATTTTCTAAGCCAAGCGTGCATCACACAGCTCTTTTATCTCTGGGGAAGTGTGCTGCTTTGCAAATGTGTGCAAATTCATCCTATTGCATTCAGTGTGGTGTTGCTCTCTAATGCATTCCTCTCCAACCCAAACGGCTCTACCCTGAGTCATTAGTAGTAATAGGACATTAATAAGGAGGGTTCTTTGGTATCTTGCACAGAGGCTGACCTCCTTCAGGAGAGGCAGGGCACCTATTACAATGCAATGATCAATCACAGCCCTTCTCTCTCTCTCTCTCTCTCTCTCTCTCTCTCATGCACTTGCTTGACTGAATATACAAGAAAAAGCCAGAACTACCCTATCTGCATGCCGAAATATATCAGCACTATTCATGATTAGTACCTTTTTGTTAGTTTTGTTTATTTTTAATATATGGATATATGCATATTTTTTTACTTCATTTATATCAAACAATTTGTTCCCAGGGCAATTCACAATAACATAAATAACAATAAAAACAATATAACAACAGAATAAAAACAGATACAATAAATGTATCCCTTTGTCTTCCTTATGAAGCTCAGAACAGTTAACATTGCAGGGTGTGGTGCAGGGAGCTGTCTCTGTGGTCTCCCATTGAAGGACTGATCATATCAACACCTGCAGTCTCAGGTTCTCCCAGGCCATTGACTAGGTCCAAGCTAAGACTCCTAGCTAGGTAGTCTCCAGTGGGACATGCTAGAACTGTGACTGACTGACTGTCAGTGCACTCTCATTCTGGGAGTACTCCGCCCTGGATGTATCGGCAGTGGGTGCAGCCAGAAATGTATTTATGACTTGATGAGGATTCTCAACCATTTTGAGGTCCTATTAGAGCAGAAACTCTCTTAACAAGTCTCTCCCCCCACCCCCACATAAAGATAAAGCACCAAATACAAATCCAGATAGCAGACAGGCAGCCAATCCATAGATGTGACTGGTGCACACTGAAGGCATATCAATGTTGCGGTTAATGTAAGCTGAATGGAGAATGTGCACAAACAGAATTAACATGAAGGAAAAGGAGAGAAGTAGCCAACAGTTGAGCTGAGGAGAGCTGGAGTTGTGCTGATCCCTTTCCCGTCCAATGATATCATACCATGCCTGTTATCTCCATCCACCTGAAATCCATTCCCAAGAGGGAAGGTCATATTTCATTATTTTGCCCTTATATTAAAGCCACCGGAGACCACAAATTTACTCTCACCAGTTTGAAGGAGAAGCTGCCTTGGATCCTGACTTCAGAAGAGAAAAGCCCACCTAGGCAAAGGCAAGCAGTGGTACAGAGGATACTTCCTGCTCTAGGGCTGGATAATCTTACCACACATGGGCTGGTTTCACACGACACATTAGGCAATGGAGGGGGAAACAGCATACTGACTATGCGTTAGGTAGGCGGTGCTCCCCACACGACACGTTGCTACCCCATCCCATCCGTTGAGCAACTTAAAGTTCCGACTTCCATCTTGGTTGCTGCGTCTCCTCCCTCAGTCCTCCAGCCATATCCCAGCATGCACCACAAGTTCTGCCAGCTGTATCAGAGCAGCTGGGGGTTTTCGGCTGCTCCAGCTGGCAGAACTCTATGCCCAAACGGAATAGTGCATGGAGAGAGGGGGGTTGGTTTCGGACGACACTTTAAACAGGGCTTCGAGCTAAACAACGTGCAAGCTCGTTTCTCTCCATTGCTTAACTGGGCAGAATAGCATACCATCAGTTCAGTTTGTGTGGTGTGTAACCTTCCACACGACACAATAAGCAACACAACTGACGGTTGCTTCCCCCCCCCCCCCATGTTGCTTAATGTGTCATGTGAAACCAGCCATGCACTTTGTTGTGTCTCAGTTTGGGATAGAGGAGGAAGGAGGAACAGTGAGCCTGGGAGTGTTTGGGGAATGGCCCTTCACATGAGCAGGCAGAAGCTAGCTGCAGCTCAATGCAGCTGACCTCAATCTCTAATCACTATCCCAATATAAAGCAAGCCAGAGACGCTGTGTGATTGCTGGAAGCAATTGTCTTGTTTGATGCACTGTTTCTGTCGCTTGCCTACCAGCTCATTGACTGTGTTTTGAACATGATTTGATCCTGGAAAGACAACAACTATTATTTGATGTGTCCCTGAAACCAGTACTGTTTAACTTGTCTCCTGACGTAATAGTTCTGGCATACCATCCTCGGACTGTTAACTGACAATTCTAGCCTCGGCTTATCTTGCAAACTCCTGTGATTTGCAACACACATGCAAACACACACGGGTGGGGGAGTTTCAGCACAAACTCATAGCTTGAATTCTGTCAGGTTGCTTCTCTCTACTCCAGAAAACCATTTGTGTCTTGTAGGAATATATTATTATTATTATTATTATTATTATTATTATTATAATAATAATAATAATAATTTATTTATTTATTTATTACACTTATATATCGCCCCATAGCGCTTTCCAAAAATTAAAAAGATTGAGCATTAAAAAGACAATAGGAACTGCTCATCTTCAACCTGTCATCTTCTCCCTATAATAAACTCTTCTGCTTATCTGCCAAGCCATCTGGTAAGACAATAATAAGAAGTGCTCCAAGTAGTCCCACTTTACATTTTTTGGCTTATGCTTCATAGTGCTTTGCCAAAACCACACCTGCCCTTTGCAACCTCTGCATTTAACTGCAAATGAGGCAGTTGTTTTTCTTCCTCTTTTGCAGGGATGTTGGGAATTTCAGGGTGCAGGGCTTCAGTACTTACTTTTCTGTAAGGGATAATTTTTATTCTTGTTATAAGGACTTTCAACAACAACAAACCAAAACCCATATGCCTCCTTCACCTATCAGGCACTCAGCAGGTAGCAGCATTGGAAAGCCCCAAGGCAGGGAGTCCTGCTTAAGTCCTCTAGGAGGCTTTTCAGTAAAAGCTTCAGCCACTGGAGAGGGTCCAAGGACAGAGAAGGGGATAAAAAGGGTAGACTAAAGAGCATATAGAACCCCCTCAGCCACCAACTCACAGACAGGTAAGCCCTGAAGATTTGCATCCAGAGAAATTTCTCTGAAATTCTCACCCCCCTTCCACAATTTTTGGGTAGAATCTCTTTTTGCCCCTCTCACCAACAAAATGGCCAAAAATATATTGAAAAAAATGGCATTACACTACTTAAAACATCTTAGTTTCTTTTGACACTACCTTTGCAATGTGGTTGTCAGTTGCTCCAACATGGCTTCTTCCACACCAGTGTTGCTCCTCCTGGAAACTGGTTCACCTTATGTGGGAAGGAATCCTAGTGTGGGTTTGTCCAGTGTCACTTGGAGTTTCCGGTGTTACCTTCATTGTGCAGGAAGCAGCTGCCTTCCAGAAGCTCTCACGCCACACAGGGAATATGAGTAGGGACCCTCAGCTGTACACCTGAACATGCAAAGTGAGAAGAGGCCCAGGTCTATATATTCATTTAACTTCAGAGGCTGAAACAGTGATGAATCTAGTGCCATGCAATGCCCTGAAGGCCAGATGCTCAAGGGTGGAACGTTCTGACAATTGCAAAAGACTGCAAGCAGGTTAAGGCCATTGCAGTTGACCAGCTGGCTCTGGTCACTGTGATAAGCAATGAAAGGATGGTTATGGTTCCTTCATGCCAAGTCATTTCACTCCCCTTTTTCTTTTCTGCTGAAGGGCTAGTAAAAACAACCAGCAGCCTCTTTCAAGAGGGGCATTAGCTCCGTTCACACTTAATGAAGGCAGAGAAATAGTGACAGGTACAGCTGGCGCCATTTAATAGGGATATTCGCATGGAAGACACAGCTGGGGGATTATTTCCTGCCATACGCTGCACAGGTCTTAAAATCAATTTTATTGGGACAGGTCTGGGACTCAGTACTAGATTCAGAAGCTGGTTCATATATTGTATGCAAAGCATGATGCTGAATTAAAATGCTGGATGGAAGATATTGCGCATTTCAAGTTTCATAATTTTCTTATGAAAAACGAACAGAACACTGGTAGGTCTCTTCTACCATTGTAGATCTCTTCTACCATGGTTGAAAGGTTAAGATCTCTGGTCAATTTGACAAAAAGTGAAATGTTTGGTTGCTAGGAACATATAGCTGCTTTTACTTACGTTTCTGCAAAGTTTTTGTTGCCTCTCTTGTTGATTGCAACTTCGGCATTAAAAATATTGAAATATTGTACACTAGGGTGACCAGATTTTGAGGATCAAAATCCCAGACCCCCCCCCGCCATCCCACCCACCCCAAACAACCCCCCCACTGTGCGCCCATGCCGCCCCCCCGCGCCGCCCCCCCGCATGCCTCGCGCAGACACCCGCCCCACCCCACGCCGCCGCCCGCCCCGCACCGCCCCCCCACCTGCGCCGCCCCACCCGCCCCGCGCTCCTTACCGGCTGGGGCGTCCGCTTCCCTCCGGTGCTCAAAATCTACTGAGAAACAGGCTTCCTGGCCTGTCTCTCAGTAGCGCGCCGGGTGATGACGTCATCACCCGGCGCGCTACTGAGGGACAGGCCGCGAAGCCTGTTTCTCAGTAGATTCCGAGCGCCGGAGGGAAGCGGATGCCCCAGCAGGTAAGTGCCTCGCCCCCCCGCACCGCCCCCCGCGCTGCGCCGCCCCTCCCCGCGCCGCCCCCCACCCACGCCGCGCCGCCCCCCACCCGCATCACCCCCCTGCCGCGCCGCCCCCGTGCCGCGCCACCCCCCGCACTGCCCCCCCGTGCCACGCTGCCCCCCCCACGCCGCCCGCCTCCGCGCTGCCCACCCCGTACCGGCTGGGGCGTCCACTTCCCTCCGGTGCTCGGAATCTACTGAGAAACAGGCTTCCTGGCCTGTCTCTCAGTAGCGTGCTGAGTGATGACGTCATCACCCGGCACGCTACTGAGGGACAGGCCGCGAAGCCTGTTTCTCAGTAGATTCCAAGCACTGGAGGGAAGAGGACGCCCCAGCAGATAAGTACCTCACGCTGCCAGCCTCCCGCCACCGCCGCGTGACCCCCCGCCGCCCCAGTTTGCCCCCGCCACCCCCCCGGTTGGCCCGGATCGCCCCAGGGCCATCTGGTCACCCTTTTGGGGGGCTAAATTTCCAGATTTGGCCCCCCAAAACAGTTTTTCCGCCCGGATGCGGATTTGCTCCCCATTTCCCGGGCATGTCCGGACAAATCCGGGTGGATGGTCACCCTATACACTAGCTGTGAGTTTCTGTTGTGTACTATGGCTCCATGATGTGGGTCTTAATTTGCTTTTCTGTTATCACCTGTAAAAAGCACTGAACCTCAGCCACTTGGCCTGTGTATTATCAGTGTGTCTATTTGTGCTTACATACCACTGATCCACCCTATCAAGCTATATACCAAAAACTAGCCTAAATTTAAAGCACTTAAAGAGGGACTTGCACCTCACCTGGCAAGTGCTTGAGCTTTTCTGGAAAGGTCCACATTTCCTATTTGGAAAACCATAGCTCTAACAATACAGCCCATATTGATAAATTTACATTTCTGTCCTTTCCTAAAAGCTCACAATAGGTATAAGTAGTTTCTAGCAGTAACCCTAAGCATGCTTACTTGGAAATAAATCCCATTAAATTAAGCGGGACCTACTTATGTGTAACATTTTTAGAATGTTTATAGAATATTTTTAGGATGTTTTTAGTATGTTTTAATGCAGTTTTAATAATGTATGCCATGTTTTAATCAGTTTTATGTATTTTATCATATTGTTGTTCCCCGCCTTGATCCAAACAGAGAGGTGGGTAAAAAATTATTATTATTATTATTAATAATAATAATAATAATAATAATATATTAGTTAAAATATAAGTGCTAGCTTCTCCCCCAACCCCTCTAAACATTTTCATTAACTATTTGTTGATGAATTATGAGTTGACTACTTGTGTCACTGGAAGACTAAGGATGGCCATCCTAAGACTAAGGTGAATGAGCCAGAATCAGGGCCATTTCGCATTATACAAGGGCAATCCTGAGTTTGTTATCCAAATGGACTTGCATCTTGGAGCTTGATTAGTTTGCATGTACATGATACATGTGTTTGCAATCAACTGTGCTTCGTTTCATGAACACTTGAAACATCTTAGGTGTACTCCTGAATAGAGTATTGAGTGAAGTGGCACTTAAGTGTGTGCAGAAAATGTCTCTTACCCTTTTGTAGCAGCAGTCCTCCTGATAACAAAGTGTAGTCTGCCTTGATTTCCAAACTGCAGGTGACATTATTTACTAGGCGTCTGCAATATCATACCCCTCTAAGTCCCGGGCCCAGCGCTCTTCAACATTTTTATTAATGATTTGGACGAGGAGGTGCAGGGAATGCTTATCAAATTTGCAGACGACACAAAATTGGGTGGGATCGCTAATACCCTAGAAGACAGGAATGAACTCCAAAGTGACCTTGATAGACTGAAGCTCTGGGCTGAAAACAACAGAATGAAATTTAATAGGGATAAATGCCAAGTTCTACACCTAGGAAAAAGAAACCAAATGCAAAGTTACAAGATGGGGGATACTTGGCTAATCAATACGACAAGCGAGAAGGATCTTGGAATTGTTGTAGATCACAAGCTCAATATGAGCCAACAGTGTGATCTGGCTGCAAAAAAAGCAAATGCTATTTTGGGCTGCATTAATAGAAGTATAGCTTCCAAATCGTGTGAGGTACTGGTTCCCCTCTATTCGGCACTGGTTAGGCCCCATCTTAAGTATTGTGTCCAATTCTGGGCACCACACTTCAAGAAGGATGCAGACAAGCTGGAGCGTGTTCAGAGGAGGGCAACAAGGATGATCAGGGGTCTGGAAACAAAGCCCTATGAGGAGAGACTGAAAGAACTAGACCTAGAGAAAAGAAGATTGAGGGGAGACATGATAGCGCTCTTCAAATACTTGAAAGTTGTCAAACAGAGGAGGGCCCGGATCTCTTCTTGATCAACCCAGAATGCAGGACACGGAATAATGGGCTCAAGTTACAGGAAAACAGATTCTGGCTGGACATCAAAACTTCCTGACTGTTAGAGGAATATGACAATGGAACAAATGACCTAAGGAGGTGTTGGGCTCTCCCACATTAGAGGAATTCAAGAGGCAGCTGGACAACCATCTGTCAGGGATGCTTTAAGGTAGATCTCTGCATTGAGCAGGGGGGGGGGTTGGACTCGATGGCCTTATAGGCCCCTTCCAACTCTACTATTCTATGATTCTATGAAGATACTAAAAGTGACCATACAGCTCCCAGCATCTCTGACCATTGGCAATGCTGGCTGGGGCTGAAAGGAGTTAGAGTTCAATAACACCTGGAAGGCCACACATTCCCTATCCCTATCCTAAAGCAAAAAACAAACAAACAAAAACCTCACATTAAAAAAAATACTCAAAACTCTTAGGACTCCATCACACCTACTCCCCCCGCCCAGGTTTGCTTCCGCTGTTTCCCCCTCCATTTCCTTAGCAAATCGAGTGCTGGGCACTTTCATGTCTGTGCGTTGCTGCGCTCATGTAGCTTTTCACCTATGTCACTACTATGCTGGCGAAATCTCCCTCCCCTCTCCCTACATTCTCCTTCTCCCTGCAGTTAATGTCTTTTTGATTGTTTGTTTGTTTTGTTCATTTCAGAGGATGGACGGATGAACAATCATTTTAACTTATCTCTTTTCTAAAGGTGTAAACCAAAATATTTACTTCTGTGTAGTTTTTAAAGATAAATAGATGAAACTTGGCACGGTGATAGCTCATAAGGAGGGCTTTAGCCATGCCAAGTTTGAATCAGATCCATTCATGTCTTGATTTTAAGGATTTTTAAAATGGAAATTAACAAAAATGGTTATATTTGCATAATTTGTAAAGATAAAGAGATGAAACTTGGCACAGTAATAGCTTTTATGGAGGGCTTTAGTCACGCCAAGTTTGAATCAGATCTGTTTCTGCTTTGATTTTTAGGATATATTTTTTTAAAAATTCCCCTCAAACCATTCTCCTGATACTCCACCAATGTGAAATTCCACCTGCCTGCATTTGTGGAGGATCTGTTTTCCTTTACTTTGATAATGTGCAGCTGTGCATCTCCAGTTCATAAAAATAGAGATCTGCTGGGCTCCTCAGGGATGTGGGCTCCTTCCCCCCCCCCCCCCGATCTGGCTTTGTTGTCTAGCGATTTACTGATTTAACATTTAATCGGCTGGTCTCCTTTCTGCGGGCAATGAGGGTGGGGTTGGAGCAGTAAAAAAATCCATTCAAGCACAAGTCCCTTCGTTAGACACGGCATGCTGGAAGAGGAGAACTGCCCCACTCTCCCCTTTCATCGACGCACACACACACGCATCAAAGGAAAAAGAGAGAGGACAGCAATACATGGAGGCTTAAGGGTGCATAAAATCCGCTTGGGGAAAATAATCCAGACTTTCCCCGCACCAAAATTATACACAAAATGGAGGAAAAGAGGCAAGATGGGTGCAGGACTGGAACAACGTCATGTGAGTCCAGCACTGCAATATCAGATACCTGACGTGGAGAGAGAGTGTTAAACCGCTGGTGTGATGGAGTTCTTAGAAACAAACCAGGTGCTACCGAGAGTCCGGGCTTAGTTTGCTTAACTTTTAAAAACAAATGAAATAAACTTCAGTGTCAAATGCAGATCTAATACTAAGGTTTATAGAAAGGGGGAAATGCCCTCATTATAAGGTTAACAGATTACGAAAATAGTGGTTAGAGGAAGAGCTGAGAGGAAATATGTAAAAAGTCTTTACATAAGCTGCAGGGAGTGGCAGCGGCTGAGCTGGAGCGCTTCCCCCCAATGCTTGATCAGCCAAGATCAGGCATTGCACAGCACGTACCTCCTTGAGGCTCTGGAGCTTTCCCATGCTTGCCCATGGTGCATAGCTCAGGTCACTCCATGTTGTGAGGACTTAAACAAAGAGAAGTGTGTTCCAAGCCCCTCCCCCATTCTTTCCGAGTGGGCGGGGGGCATCGCAGCTGTCCTGAAAGGGAGGCATAGCGCACTGAATGTGCAGATGGATGGCATATCCATATTGCTTTTAACCTTGTATGCTGCCTGGGGTAGTTTGTATATAGGCAGGATATAAATTGAATAATAATAATAATAATAATAATAATAATAATAATAATATGCATATACCTACAAAGAGTTGGGACAAGCAGCGTTATAAGCTGGCTCCATCTTACTTGTGGACTCCCTCACTTGGCATCGCACAACGTCCTGCCCTGAAAGGGGACAGTGTAGGGGCTGAGTTGAGAGAACTAAACTCTCCCTCCCCTCTTCCTATGGTTCCCAGATTGTTCATGCTTTCCCTCACCTGCTATTTGCACAGCAAAAACCATTAAAAAACCCTATTAATTGCGTTCACAAAACTGACATCCCATCAGGTTTATTCCTCAGATTACTGGACACCATCTTACCCTTTTGCCAGAATATGGTCAGAACCACCTAGCTGCAGTCCAGGTGCCCTTTTTGAAGGCCTCTGGGGAAGAGACCATCAATGAAGCCACTAGCCCTACCCTTCCAGTGACCAATACTCGAGACTTGCTACTGCCTCTGCTATGCACCTCTTCTCTGAGATGCAAGCATGGCATGGGAACAACCAACAACAACACATTTGCTTGGGAAATAAGGAATTTACACTGGTTAAGAAAGCTACACACACCCAACCACTTCCATCTAGGGATTGAATGCAAATTTTAGTGGAAAGGCAGAATATACATTAAACAAACAAACAAACAAACAAACAAGGGTGCAGTCCTCTGCATTTTAGACAGAAAATGGAGATTGCTGCAGATTTAACCATGACTGAAGGCACAGCTTATTACAGGGACCAGTTCCAACCCTACTCCTAATCAGCTCTCCTACCAAGTTCATTGTAGTGCTGTCTGCCAGGAATCAGGGGACACGCAATGTGGCATGCAGCCAGCAGAGGGACGAGTGATCCTAGTTTTGTACAAGGGAGGTCCAAGGCATGGGATGTGTGAATGCAACCACAGAGTGTAAAAGCTCTTTATATCAATGACTTCAGTGCAGGCTTATTAGCCTGGTGCTAGGAAAGCAGGTTTGAAAACAGCAAAAGCCTGTCACATACACAAGGCAGGGAGAAGAAATGTGCTGTCAAAAACATAATCTCTTCCAAGTGCAGAAATCCAACAGTGGGAGGATTTACGGGAGTTCAGATCCAAGGGACACCAGGAAAGACAGCTAAATAAACACATAGATCATGCATCTTGAAAGCTGATGTCAGGCCCATAAAAAATCAACTTGATTATAGGAGCAGACAGGTGGTGATTGGTGTAACCCCTGCGCATTTTGTCCTGGAGCCTTTGGCTGGCCTTGTCCAGTGGAAACATCACTGAGCACATGTTTTCCTGATTGCAAATGTTGTGAAATTTATAATCCACAACCTCATACTCAAACCATCTTAGAGCTGTTTGGAGAGGAAAAGTGCAAGTTCATCCAATTTGCTTGCTGTCCAAAACTGCAGCAGCATTGGAGATGGGGAAGGAAATTCATCTCAGACTGAGAACTGAGAAACTATCCTGGAATGCTTCAAGGAATTGCACATGAAACCTGTAGAGCTCTGGCCTTCAATGGTTTCATTCCCATCCATAGTGGTTCAGTTCGATGCAATAGCAGGCCACACAACACAATGCACAGGTGATTGCTTCATAGGAAGTTGCTTTGGATATTGCAGCTCAAGGGTTTGTCACCTCTTAGGCTGAATAAAGATATTGTTTTCCAGAGGTGTGCAGAGCAGGTCTGCTCCTCTCCAAAATTCGGGGCTCAGCTCCGATGAGCCAATTCTTTGCTCCAGTTTTTGGAACAGGTCTGTCTCCCCACACCATCAGGTAAAACCGTTCCGTTTTCAGAGAACTTCTGTATTAGCATCAATGGGAATTAATTAACAAAAATGCTCAAGTCTCCTCCATTTTTAAAGATAAAGAGATGAAACTTGGCACCCTGGTAACTCTTAGATGGGGCTTTAGCCATGCCAAGCTTTGAAGCTGTTCCCTTTATCCCTTGATTTTTAGGGATTTTTTTTTAAAAAATCCCCTTCCAACCATTCCCTCCCCCATACACACACATACACACACAGAGTTCAGATGCACTTTATCTTCCCTCAAGAGAGCTTACAAAACTTTCAGAAACTAGAAACCTCCTACGAAACTTGAAGTCCCATATTCCATGTGCGGAACAAGAACACACACACACACACACACAGCATGACGTGGTCACTTTCCCCCAGAGTTTCTGTAACTGCCACTTCATCCACTAAGTCCTCCCTATTGGTTAGTATCAAGTCAAGGATAGCCGTTCCTCTAGTTCCTTCCTCTACTTTCTGTAGGAGACAGTTATCAGCCACACATGTCAGGATTTCTTGGAGGGGCCACTTTGGGCAGAATTTGTCTCCCAACAGATATCAAGGTAATTGAAGTCCCCCATTACTACTACATTGGATTTCCTTGAAACACTGGCAATTTGCTTTTCAAAAGTTTCGTCCTCATCTTCTCCTTGATTGGGTGGTCAGTAGTAGACTCCAACTATCATGCTCCTTTTATTCCTTGACCCATTTATTTTAATCCAGATACTCTCGATGGGGCTCCCAGGCTCATCCTCTTGTATTTCTGTGCAGGGATAAGGATTTTTAACATATAGTGCGACTCCGCCTCCCTTTCTATTTCTTCTGTTCTTTTTGAACAAGTTATATCCTGCAATTGCTATATTCCAGTCATGGGAGTCATCCCACCAAGTTTCAGTTATACGTATCTGGTTGTATTAAGAGTTCAAGTTTGTTCTGTTTGTTTCCCATACTCTGGGCATTAGTATATAAATATCGAAGCCCATGTGCTTTGCAGTCTGACTTCTTTCCTACATTGTTGTGAACACAATTTTTGGGCACTATTGGAGCAGTTCTCTCTGTTATGGTGCATAAGCCTTCATCCATGGTTGCTTCAAGGTTTACATCTCCCGCCCCCGTGGGATTCTGTTTAAAGCCCTCCTGATGAAATTCTTCATGCTGTGGCCGAACACATTCTTCCCAGCCCTTGTGAGGTGCAACCTGTCCCTTGCCAGCAGTCCATCTTCCAAGTAGCATAGCCCGTGGTCCCAGAATCCAAATCCCTCACGTTGGCACCACCTTCGTAGCCAGTCATTCACCCGGAGTATTTTTTTTCCCCTTCCAAGTCCTCTTCCAAGAACTGGGAGGATGAATGAGAAAACTATCTGGGCCCCCAAGTTCTTGAGTTTCCTTCCCAGAGCTTCAAAGTCTGATGTGAGTTCTTCGTAGCTCCGCTTGGCAATATAATTTGTTCCCACATGGATGAGAAGAAAAGGATATGTGTCAGTGGGCTTGATGAGCTTTGGCAACCCTTCAGTCATGCTGGGTGCAGAGCCCTGTTTATTGCCTGCATCAAACTCCCCAGGGCCAGTACAAGTTAACCTTGTGTCTGTTCTCCTGTGTCACTGCCAGGAGTCCTCAGTCAGACTGCACTTAGCAACTCTTCTGATCTCTCTCTGATGGAGTCTATTCTGCAGGTCCACTAACGGAGAGGACCTTTGGGCATGCTCCATTCTCCTTTTGCTTCAGCAGGGCAGGGCAGGCACAGCAGAGGCACCAGGAGCAGTCTAACAGGCAGCAGGCGGGCAGGGCACTTGCCAGTACCATCTTGCCTGGTTGCATATTTGAGTATGCTCACTCCCACCCCACCCTCCAGTAACCAGAGGACTGGCAAAAATTGGTTTCAGAACGGGTGACACCATAGAATGCTACAGATCTTCTCTTCTGTGCCCATAGACAGAGCTACAAGTGTGGAGAGTCTTGTCTCCCCCTCCCCCTCCCCCTCCCAGCACTGTGGAAAGCTTCTCTTATGAGGTCACAACTGCAATCTCATAGGAGAAGATGGAGAGGGAGAAAAGTGGGTATGCTAATAGGTGGGGAGGGGAGAAACCAGATCTCATCATGTGCTATGGCTTTCCCCGCCCCCTCCCCGCCCGTTGAAAGGTAAGTCTGCTAGATAGGCACAGTGGGCCATCTTATTGCTTTTTGTATTTTGAACAGAGGCAAAATTGCCCCCATTTCCCTCTCACCCTGCCAGGCTCTTCCTGGTAGGGAATAGCATAGGTAGAGGCCCCCAACTCAGTGCCCTCTGCCTATCAGGAGCACAACCCATAGGATTGCACCCTAAATCTGTTATTTTTATCCCTGACAAAGGACCTCTTCGTTCCAAAATGTGTTGGATTCATTAATTAAAGAAATATTTTAAAAATCAGCAGCACTTTGAGATAACCTGTTCTGGCTTGACATTCAGTCACATTATATAGAATGTTTGGGGAGGATATTCCACAGACGAAGTACTATCACCGAAAAGACCCTCTCCCTGGTTAGCCACTCACTTCACCTCCAAATGCCTACATGGTTTGGGACTGGGATCCCTGACGGACTGCCTTCTCTGTGTGCCCCCTGCTTTTGGAGGACAGGCCTCTACTCTGTGGGAGGTGTGCTGAACACTGATACTTCAGCTGATCACTCAGAGGAACAGGGAAGACGTGTCTCCACCCGTAAGCAGGCTGCCTAGCAGTCCCAGCACCATCAGTCACCCTGAGGAATCTGCCATTCCTGCAGAGCCTCTGGACTTGATGTTCCAGTCGCAGGGCCAGAGATCTCCACACTGATTGATTGGACTCTCACCTGGGTCTTGGAATTCTGTCCTTGCCACCATCGGGGCCACAGAAGCAAAGGAGACAATAGGCCAGGCAGGCATTTCAGAGCCACCAGCAAAGCACACAGCTTCATGTGAGACTACTTGGGAGGAGGCAGTAGATCGTGTAGCTATCTGCCTGATTCAGGGTCTGTCTGAGAGCCAGGAGGGGTGGGCCCCCTGCTCCTCTGTAAACTCTCCCTGCAAGACAGGCCTGGGCTGAAGCATCCCTTTTCTTTGGGCTCTCTGGTTAGCTGCAAGCCAGCTGGCTGCCAGTTTTGTATCTGCAAGCCTCTCCAGCACTGGGAAACAGATTCTGCTGAAACAGTGTCTGAAATCTTTCCAACTGCACTCAAGCTCCTCCTCCACCTGAAATATGTAGATGCAGCCTTAGCCTTTCGAGGAGTTCTGGGGTGATCAGATTTTCAGGGTTTGTATGAACATCATTGCCTAGGCCAAGGGTAGGCAACTATTTGGATGTGTGGGCGCATGTGGCAATTTGAGAAACCACAAAATGGCTGTCATGGGGTGCGTATACAGTAAGTAACAGCCTATCTACACTACTGCTTTAAAATGGTTTGAAACGTTTTATAACAGTAGTGACACCTGTTGGAGCCCAGGACACGCTCCATATGTAGTTTTCAAAACGTTTTCAAAGTGTCATATCCTGCTTGGTGTAGATCTGGCCTCAGACTCCTCAGCCCACCCTACACTTTATGTGTGGATTTTGCAGACACAAGAATAACAGCTGCAGCCCATCTAGTTCTGGCATTGGATCTCTGGAGTTTGTATCTTTCCCCGCTCTACTCACATTAATCCTTTTTAACTGGAGATGCCAGAAATTGAGCCACTGTACTATAGTCCCTTATATGGTTCCATTTTGGATGTTGCAAAGCAGTTCTCCAAGTGTAGCGAGCATAAATTGTAACTGAACCTATGGTGAATTAAATGCAAACAGTTCAACCCACTGATGGTTTATCAACAATGAATAGTCCTGATCAAATATGTTGCATAAATTATGCTATTTCCAAGTGTCCAAAGTCCAGATATGAAACACTTGACAAAAGACCTCTTGAAGCTTTGGAAACTGATTTTATTCTGCGCAGAATAGGTGACCTCTGGATGCTAACGCTGCTTTCCAGAGTCACACCACACCAAGGTTCAAACAATGCTTTTGTACCCTAAAAGTTACACGTCATCAGCCCTCATCCCATTGGTTTATAACCCCAGTGACATCATTTGGCCAACTCTATTTTACTCTCGAGTAGTCCCTAGTAGTGGCCAGATGTGGCATTGCATTGCCATGTGCTATTTTACTTGTACCCAGAGATGCTTTGCAACGTCCCTCCACTTCTATCATTCCCTTATATGGTCATTTTGTCTCTCCATCTCATCTGGATGAGTCACACTCCTGGTTACAATGGAGTCTGACCTGGAGAAGAAGGAGCATTGGCAATATTGACAAGCTCCTAGTTCTTGCGCCGCCAAATCTCTTGCAAGCAGCTTGACTTTTGCAGAAATGGATACAATGGACAGGCAGTGGGGAATGGGGCTTTGGGGTGCTGTGTGTGGACGGTTTGGGTGTGCGTGTCAGCAGACACATGTCAGGTGCGTGTTAGGTGCATGTAAGGGAAATGGACGTGTTTTGGGGTGAAAATCATAGATCTGTTCAGATTTCTACAACAAATACATCATTCCACAACTCACTTCAGTCCAGATCCTCCTGAAATGCAAAAGAGTTGTATGAATTGTCCTTGGTCAGAAAGATTGGTGTGCCTCCACAAACAGCTGAATTGAGATAGGAAACAAAGCCCTTTGGGATTCAAGGGGGATTGGCTATCCAGTCAATGGAAATGCTTTGAGTTCGATGGAAGAACTCTCTTTTTGTACTGCCTGATCCCTCTCAAGAGCTTAGTGATCTGAAAAATTCACATTAACAGTCCAATGTATCAGTCTGAACTCATTCTTAACTTTCAAACAGAGCAATGATCACACAGACAAGGAATGACAAATTAAAGTCCCTGAAGTGTGAAACCCTGAGTTCTGCCACTGACATCTTGTTCCTGGGAAGTTTGTATTTCATTCCTCTTGCCACTGATTCCATAATAGCAACAGCCCCCCCTGCAAGCAAAATGTTTTTGTCCTACAAGGGAGAAGTACCTAGCAGTTCCAGTGAGATAATTTGGAGAGTCCAAGTTTAAGCACTCTTCAAAAGGCAGAGCCTGATGTCCACAGTACTTATCACTTCAGTGGTGATCTATCCCACAAAATGAATTCCCATCATACCAAGCCTGATCAAAGCCTTTTCTGCACCCAAAGGTGTGGAGGGAGGGGGGACGATCCTGGACTTACATACTTACAGGATCGTCCCCATCATACATACGCCAGTGTGACATCCCGGAAACAAACAGGGACGTCTCAGGCACCATTTTTTTAAAAGCAACAGGAGCTGGGAGCACAATTGCACTCCAGCAAATGGTAAGTTTTTTTTTTTAAAAAAAACAGCCCCGACCCCACTCCCCCTGGACCAGCTACTTCCATCTTGATGGCCCCCACTACTCATGGGGAGAAGGGAAGAAGCTGGGATGGGTGCCCACACCTAGGCTGACCAGGTGGCTCGGGATTTCCCAGTCCTAACCGGGAATCCAGGGGCAAACCGGCCCAACCGGGGGGCGGGGGGCAAACCAGGGTGGCGGGGGGTCACGCGGCAGTGGCAGCAAGCAAGGAGCGGCGGTAGACCCGGTGGTGGAGGAGCCCGGGAAGCGGCCGCCCCAGCAGGTAAGCACGAAGGGGGGCACTTACCTGCTGGGGCGGCCGCTTCCCGGGCTCCTCCGCTGCCTTCGCCGCCGCTGCCGGGCTTGTAAGGCCAGAGGCCACGCGGAAGAGACGGGAGAGGGCCGGTTACGTCACTTCCGGATCCGGCCCTCTCCCGCCTCTTCCGCGCGGGCGGCGGAGGACCCGCCGCGGCCGCGCGGGCGGCGACGGAGGACCCGCCGTGGCCGCGCGGGTGACGGAGGACCCAGCGCGGCCGCGCAGCCGGCAACAGAGGACCCGGCGCGGCCGCGCAGGCGGCGACGGACGACCCCGCGCGGGCAGCGGAGGAACCCAGCGGTAGGTCCAGGCTGGTTTTTTTTTGGGGGGGGTGGCTTGGTGGGGGGGTTGTTTTGGGTGGGGGGGCAGGGGGGGACCGGGATTTTGATTTTTAAAATCTGGTCACCCTACCCACACCGCCTGCGGTCCTCGGGATGGTCCCAGGACCATGGGGAAAATCAGGATAACCAGGGAACCAGTTATCCCATGAAATTGGAGGGGGTCATCCCTGCCTGCTCCCAGAATCCCCTGTGCATCATTTGGACGCACAGGGATGACCCAGGGACGACCCCAGGAAAAATCCATCATGGAGACTTGGCCCAAGAAACAGAATCCAGGATAGGGCTATGTGGATAGAAGCAAGGTTGATTATCAATGACTGGGGTCACTAGGGGGAAATTTAGAGAGGATCTGCATTATACCCCTTTTGTGTGCCAAGTATTTTTTCAAAATGTGATCGTTATCTGAATGAGTACAGCTCAGTTTCCACTGGTTAGATCAGTGCCACACACAAATACATTGTGTTCTATTTGTCCCATAATTAATAAGAGTTTGAAAGGTCACAAGAACTTGTGTTCTGTTGTTGTGTTTGTAACATGTGTCCATGATACAAGCCTCAGTATAGTGCAGCAATTGCAATGGAAATAGGATGGCATACTGCCATTTCAGTTCCCCCCCTCTCTCTTTCTCTCTTTTTTCTTTTTTTCTTTTTTTCTTTTTTTCTTTTTTTCTTTCTTTCTTTGATTGTGCATAGCAGTGAAGGTTCAAAAATAAATTGTATGGTAACTCACAGCTGCACAGCTCTGTACATGCACAGTTAAATATAAATGCCCAAAATTCAAGAAGGAGGAAAAACACAGGGTGGGGTGTAAGGTGGGGAAGGTCGTGGTGCCCTTTTTTATTTGTTTTTTCCTGCTTGCAAATCCCATAGAAATCTCATAAATCTCATAAAGATCATTGCAAGGATGGAGCAGTGAACTAATGGAGGAGGAAGACATGAAGGCAGGGAACAGGATGGATGTTTTTTTAAAAAAGATTTGTAGTTTTTAAGCCTGTCCTACTACAAGTTTGGAACAGATCTGTCCTTGTAGTGCATCATTAAATTGGCTTGGGAAACAATGGAATATTGAGGAAGAAAGCGCATCATGTGTCCCATGTGTATGAATCAGGCATTAGAATACCAGGATAAAATGCTCGTGTAAATTAGCTATTTAACTTTTCCTGGTGCTGTCCCAATGTGCATCCCTTTATTTCTCCCATATCTGTAGATCCTTGGTTGGTATTCACTGCATGGGCAAATGTAAAATGTCTCTCTTGATACTTTTGCAGAGAAAGCAAAATCTGTTGTTCATCCCTGACAGTGGGTGGTTCAACCCTCATGCACAGAGAGGCCGCAGCTGGTCACAATGTGCCCTTCTACACACCAAGGCATCATCAGTAATGGTCATTTTGCTAGTTTATCATTAATGGGCACAAACCAGGCAAAGTTACACATTTTAAGCTCAATTGGTTCCAACGTGAAAGTTAAGCATGTGTTTTAAGCCCCACATCGTATCAATCCTTAATTTGAACAGGATTGTGCCCAAACATATTATGCCACAAAGCACAACCCCATCACTCAAGTAGTAATAAACTTTTTCATTCTAAATTGAAAATATACAAATTGTATTCTTAAGAAGAATAAATATTTAACTTAACTACACACCACCCAAAAATCCAGTGTTGATATAATAAAATACGTTTTGTAGCACATTAGTAGACAGTTTCCATGAATTTTTTTGCCAGAACAAATTTATTAGTCTTTAAGGTGACACAAGACTGTTTGTTGTATTTGCTGCAGCAGATTACCAGGGCTACCCCTCTGGAACCTATATATTAATAATTATAATGATAATGATAATTTATAATAATAAGAGGGTATGTGTCTGTCTGTCTCTCAGTACCATAGTGCCAAGACTCTGAAACCTAAACGCTTGAAACTTAGTATACATATTAAGAAGACCCCAGGGGTGTCCATGTGATTGAACTCTATAGCAGCATCTTCAGCCACTAGGGCAGAGTTCTTTAACCAGCATTTAGCTTGGCAGTCCATACAGTGTAGGGAGTTATTATATGCAAATTCTGCTAAAGGTAAGAGCTCTGCCCAACTGTCCTGCTGGAAATTCACATAACAGCGGAGGTATTGCTCCAGTTTAGCATTAGTGCGCTCAGCCTGTCCAACAGATTGAGGATGATGGGCTGAAGAAAGGTGGAGTTGTACATCCAAGGACTTGAACAAGGACTGCCAGAAATGGGCTGTAAATTGAGGGCCATGATCCAAAACTATGTGTTCTGTCAGACCATATAGCTGAAAGATGTTTCGAAGGAACAACTGAACTGTCTCTTTGGCCGAGGGGATTCCAGAGCAGGCAATGAAGTGAGCCATCTTTGAAAACAGGTCTTCTACCACCAGGATGGTGTTGCAGGTTCTGGAAACTCTATGATAAAGTCCACAGATACCACCTTCCATGGCCCAGAAGGGGTTTCTAGAGGGAGCAAAAGACCCGTAGGCTTTCCAGGTTGGTCCTTGGCTCGATGGCAGATGTCACATGCTGCAACATAACGTTCTGTATCTGCTCGTACTTTTGGCCATCAAAATTTCCTAGTAAGCAAGTGGTGTGTCTTGTATCGGCCAAAATGGCCTGCTGGCCCACTGTCATGACATAGTTGAAGTACTTTTGCCCTGAGGGCTCTGGGTGGAACGTAAAGACAACCCTGATGGTATAACAATCCATTTTGGTCTGAGAAGGGAAAGTTCCCTGCAGATTGGGCATTCTGGCACTCAAAGATGTGGGCCTGAGCATAAGGATCCTGCTGCTGTTGAACATGTACCTGGTCAGCCATTGATAGAGGGATCTGGATCACCAAGAAGTTTTCAGGATGTAAAACTGTGGATACTGGATTTTCATCACAAGTCAGGAAGTACTCAGGCTTCCGAGACAGTGCATCTGCTCGATGATTTTGAGTATAGGGAATGTAGGTCACAGTGAAGTTAAAGCGAGAAAAGAAAAAGGACCATCAAATCTGATGCTGGTTTAACTTGCAAGCAGTTTGAAGATATTCAAGGTTTTGGTGGTCTGTGCGCACCTGAATTGGGTGTGCTGCACCTTCCAAGAGATGTCTCCAAGTCTCAAATGCAGCTTTAATTGCCAGTAACTCCTTGTCCAAGATAGTATAATTCTGTTCAGCAGGACTGAGCTTACGAGAGTAATTAGCACAAGGGAGCAAGGTTTGGTCAGGCTTAGAAGGTTGAAGCAGCACGGTCCCAAGAGCTATACTGGAAATATCAGTCTTCACCACAAACAGAGTCTGAGGATCAGGATGCAGTAGGATTGGTTCTGAGGTGAAGGCTTCCTTCAATTGCTGGAATGCCTGCTGTGAGGCTATATCCCACTGAAATGGTACATGTGACCGAAGTAGGTTTGAGTGGGGTGCAGTGATTGTGGGGGATAAATCACCGATAACAGCAAACCCCAGGAGGCACTGAACGTCTTTAACCCCAAGGTGCCTGCCAAGACAAGATTGCTTCCACCTTGGCCTGATCCATCTGAATCCCTGCTAGGGAAATGCGGTGTCCCAAAAAGTCCACTGAAGAGAGGTCAAATGCACACTTTTCCAATTTAGCATATAAATGATGTTCCCTGAGCCTCTGTAACATTGCCCGGACATGATGAACATGGTCCTGTGGGGTTTTGGAGAATATCAGGATATCATCTAAATAAATTATGACAAAGAGGTCCAAAATATCCCGAAAGATGTCATTCACGAAATGCTGGAAGATGGCGGAAGCTTTGCACAAACCAAACAGCATTACGCCATCTTTGTAGTGGCTGTACCAGGTGTGAAATGCAGTTTTCCTTTCATCCCCAGCACGGATATGGAGCAGGTTATATGCTCCACACAGATCTAGGTTAGTGTAAATGGCTGCTCCTTGGGAGGCATTCTAAAATTTCTGAAATCAGTTGCAGAGGGTACCGGTTGCGTACTGTAATTTTATTCAAGGCCCTCTAATCATTGCAGAGCCTGAGTTCCCCACTCTTCTTCACAAACAGGACAGGGGCCACTGCAGGAGAGGTAGAGGATCAAATGAACCCCCTCTTCAAGTTTGTGTCGAGTAATTCCCACAAAGCAGCAAGCTCGGGTTCCAACAGGGAGTAAATCCACCCCACAGGAATTTGAGCTCCAGGCCTGAGGTAAATTGAACAATCATAGGGCCCATGTGGGGGCAGCTGATTGGCTTCCTTCTCTCCAAATACATCACTGTATTCCTGGTACTTGGCTGGGAGACCCTTGAGGTCAGTTGGGAGCACCTTCTCAGTCA
This sequence comes from Anniella stebbinsi, assembly GCA_029215795.1. Taxonomy (NCBI): domain Eukaryota; kingdom Metazoa; phylum Chordata; class Lepidosauria; order Squamata; family Anniellidae; genus Anniella; species Anniella stebbinsi. The sequence goes on along the minus strand of JARDYH010000004.1, from coordinate 124,897,206 downwards.
TGTTTTTAATAATGTATTTGTTTTTATCTGTTTTAATGGTTTATCTATTTTATTGTTTTTATATTTATATTTAGTGTTGTTCCCCGCCTCGATCTAGATGGAGAGGCGGGTTAGAAATGAAATAAATAAATAAATAAAAATAAAATAAATAAATGGAGCTCACCCTCTCTCGTAGACAGTGTTCTTGACAATATGGTGAGATGAAATTCAGGTGACTGCAGGTCCAGGAGATTTGTGGGTCATGCCAAGTTAACCAGCTCATGCCTAACACCAGAGGGAAGTGGGGCATCTCTGCCAGATAGAACTGGAGTTCTTCCTTGTGGCTCTTGATCTCAAGAATCAAGGGCACTGTCTCTTGGGTTACAGGCCCTGAAAGCAAGGGCTTGCCATCAATTGTCTCTACCACCACCAGGGGTGGTCTATAGGCTGGGTTGGAATCTGGTGGGTCCTGGCAAATGCAATGTCCACGAAATTGCTAGAAACTCCTAAGTCTACCATGGCCAAACTATGCAGATGGACCAGCCTTGGCCCCCGAAGACCCACAGGCAAGCGTGGTTGGTTTTGTGACGAGCACACAGGGTGGTAAGTTGTTGTCATAACATCCAACCACTGAACTACTGCTTGGCTTCTGAGCTTTGCTGGCTGGGACCATTTGGCAGGGCATGTGCTTGCAAAATAGCCAGCAGAGCTGCAGTACAGAAAGAGATCTCCTTGTCTACGATGGTGCTTCTCCTCAGAGGTCAATCTTGGCTGGGCTCCCCTTTGAGGCTGGGACTCTTGGGAGTAGGTCCAGTGATGTGCCATACACTGACCTTCTAGCTGCCCACCTATCCGAAGACATAGCTGGATTAGAGCTTGCAAGGATGTGGGTCTTTCCACTTGAGATCATTTGTCCAGGATATCGTCTGCTAACCCCTCCTGAAACTGGTTCATTAAGGCTGACTCATTCCACTCCAGGTCTTGTGACAACAACTGAAAAGTGCTGGCATAGGCAGTGACTGAGCCCTTCCCCTGCTTAAGTTGCCGGATCCAGCGGTTGGCATACTCAGATTTGAGGGGGTCCACAAATGTGAGACACATTTGTTCTACGAACCCTTCAAAGTCTGCATGGAGTGGACTGTTTTCCAAGAGGTAGAGTGTCAACCATTTGGCAGCAGGGCCAGTGAGCAGGCTTATCAAAAACGCTACCCTGATTCGGTCATCCTGAAAACCTTCAGGGTGCAAGTCCATATACAATTTACATTGGGCCAGAAAGGATGGGAAATGCTCAGGAGAGCCATCAAACTTCCCTGGAGGAGCCACAGGGCATTTCGATCTGGGAGGCATAAGTACTGACTGCTGCAGGGTCCTCAGTTGGCCCAACTGGGTCTACAATGCTCTTATGTACACACCAAGCTGATTTACTTGTCCTCTAAGGTCCTGGTTTTCTGGTAGCATAGCCTCCATTATGCCAGTAGATTGGAACAAACAGTGCTCCTAGGGGTCAGGGGGTTGCTCAACCTCTCTTTCTCCTGGCAGGGATGGCCCTGCAACCAGCTCCCCCGGGGGATCAGACTTCTGTGAGGCTAATGGCAGTCCCTGATCTGGGGCTTTGACTTCTGGGGCATCCTGGGCTTCTGGGGCATCCTGGGCTTCTGGTTCCTCTAGCTCCTCCTCTGAAGATGACTCCTCAAGTAGGGGCATAACAACATGTACTGTTCAGGCAAGATCACACCAGGTGAAAAAAGTTCCTGACTCAAAATCTTTCATAAAATTTACTTTACTCCGTTTTGAATTTTGTGAGATTTACTACAAGCCGTTCAGCAGTGGGATCCTACATTGGAGGAATTGATCTTATACCACCCGAAGCTGGGACGTTATTCTCTGAGGGTACATCCCCATCAGTCATTAGGTAGAATTACCTAAGTTGGCCTCCACTGTCATAAAAAAACAAAAAAACACCCTAGTACACCCTTTTACCTAGCACACCATCTGAAATCATTTCCAGCTTTGTCAATATAAAAACTATCTAGTTTCTCTCTATTTCTATTTTCCACCACCCAAGGAATCTGTGTTTTACCTAAGGGTGGAGACACTTCTGAGTAATAGCTAGATTTTTTTTTTCAAAAATAGGGGATCAACCATAGTTCCTTACTTTCTACTTTCTTACTTTCAACCATTGACTGGGTTCCAGGAACAACCTGAAACCCTCTCAGGATCTAGTAGAGCCTAATTTGAATGTCTGCAGCCTCCTCTCATTTTCCAAGCTAACTCTGTTACCAAATGCAGACTCCACATGGCAGCCACGTTTTTCCTCCCTTTTGATTTGTTTACCATCTTGCCTGATGAGTTCTGAGGAACTCAAAAGCTTGCACAGTATTGTGTGACATTTCAGTTGGCTTAATAAAGTTATTACAGTGATATGGATTTTAGTATTTTTCTTTTCGATTTTTTCAAGGGCTTATAGTAGTGAATGACACTTCTTCAACAATAAAAACTCTCCGGACTGCCGGACTGCATTTATTAATGGCCAGCTTTATTTGTTTATTTATTTATTTATTTATTTTTAATTCATTATTACATTTATAGCCTGCCTTTTTTTGTCTTGCAAGGAAACAAGGAAGCTTACATGGTCCTCTCTATTTTATCCTCACAACAACCCTGTCAGGTAGGCTGAGCTAAGAGTCAGTGGCTGAATTCGGATGACACAATAAGCAACTGGGGGGGGGGGGGGACAATCATCAGTTGTATTGACTAGCGTGTTGTCCGAATGCTGCCATAGTCAACTCAGCGCTGATCCTAATCCACACCACAGTTGATTATTTATTACCATTTATTTATTATTCATCTAAGGGGAGTACCCCCTAGATGAACAACTGTAAAGTTGATTATTACCCCACCATTGACTATCGTGTTGGCCAAATTCAGCCAGTGACTGGCCCAAAGTCATCTGGTGAGCTTCATGGCAGAGTGGGAACTAGAACTGGATCTTCCCAGTCCCAGCCAAACGCCATAACCACAACACCACACTGGCTCTTTTTTCTTTTAAGCCATCTATCCTTTAATTTAACTTGTTCTTATAGAAACAATAAAGCTATAAAGAGCCTCAGAGCTCATCAAGTCTAACCCCTATCAGAAAATGGGATCTTACCTTTGTTATGGGACTAGAAGTAGGCACCCTCATCTCCAGTGATGGAAATCATTGAATATACAACTGGAAGAGGCTTCAAAAAGCTCTCTTGGGAATGTTTTTCCTTCATGGATTTGAATGTACCTCTGGGTAGATTCCCATGACTGCTCCTCCTTCACTAGCTTCCCCAGATCTCGACACAATTAGAGGAGCAAAGTAACCCTCAGTTCACAAGGTACTTGTTGCGGGAATATTTCAGGTATGATCATACCAATAGCTTGTAATAAGAACATTCAAATAACTGAGAAACTAATATTGATTTCATGCTTCTAATAAATACATGTATCTGTTCTCCTTTAAGATAGAACCAGCAATGTACTAGCTAGATGTGTTAAGCCCTCACCATAATGAACTTTGGTCCACTAGCAACTATATGCATTCTGTATTGTTTTAGTTTATCTTGACCTCCATCATTCATATGTGGCGCCTTTCTCTGTTTTGACTTAGAGACAAGTTACATCATTCTTATGTGCTACCCTGTATTATTGTAAACTTTCCCTTAGTACAAAAGTGATTCGGTACAAAGAGCTAGATATGCTAATTCTGATGTTTCCAGTTTCCTATATAAAAGTGATACCCTATATACTTAAGGCAGTCAGAGGTCTATCTCTGGCTTCATCAGCTGATGTGTCTTCTTCAATAAATCTGCCTCTAAGAAAACATATGTGAGTATCTTTGGTCTCCGCTGTAAAACTGAGTCTAGTTGCTTGCATGAATACAACTCCTTTGAGTTATTAGGTGGGAAGTCACTGATCTATGGGAGGTCCCTTCCCCACTTAGGGTTATTCATCCCTAGTCTACATTTAGGCCAGTTACTGTATCAAAGCATTATAAATAATTAGAGTAAATAATAATAATAATAATAATAACGATTTATTTCTTACCCGCCTCTCCGTCTGGATCGAGGCGGGGAACAACAACATGATAAAATACATAAAACTAATTAAAACATGACAAATATTATTAAAACTGCATTAAAACATCCTAAAACATCCTAAAAACATTCTAAAATTACACTGGATATGCCTGCCGGAAGAGAACAGTCTGTGACAATAAATGACCCCTTTCTCATAAGAGGGAGTCATAGGCCTCCCTGGGGGACTCAAATTCCCGCGACAGTACTACAAAGAAGAAACTTTCTGATGTGTGTATTGGGAGACACAGGAAAAGCACACATCCAGAACTTTTAGTTAAACCATAATTGAACTGTGAATACAGACGCTACAGCAGAGGAGAAGCTATCTGAAGTTCCCACCATGGTAGAACTGGGGAGTGGGGATGCAACCACTTCCCTGGACTGGTTTTCTTAAAGCACAGCTTCTTAACAACAATGTGTAGAGAAGGCATGATTTGTATTTGCATTTGTTTTTGATGTTGTCCAAGGAGGGGAAGATATTTATGACAGATTTGGTATTGTCAGTCTTATTTCTGTATTAATCTTGGGCAACGGTAAACAAAGTGAATGTGCCACAGTCTCTGAGGCAGCCAAGTGTGTACACAAATACATACAGGCACCCAATCTCAGCTCAGCAGCAACATCTTTTTCACTTATAACCCAGTCAGCATTTTGTAGTACAGACATGTGACTCCCAACAGCTGGAGCATCTCTTTGCGGCAGAGCCCCCTATACTGCAAAGTCCCATGTATCTATCGCAAAAGACAAATGAACACACACACACACACACACACACACACACAATCTCCCCATCTCGCTCCCCCAAGCTCTTGTGAACAAAAAAAACCACAGATAGAGATCTCTGCTAGCCCATTAATATAATGTGTTGCTGCGTTTACATCTGGACCATTTTCAAATTGTTCCTTGTGTATTAATCATGTATGTTTTATATTATAAATCCTGCATGTAGCTACAATCTAGGACACCCATATTCCCATACGGAAATCTTAATGAGTTAGCAATGCTAACAAAGCAGACCATTTTATAGGGAGGTTTCCATCTGAGCCCATCCTGCCGTGAGGTCTTCTGGAGGTAATAAAACACGAAGGAGATGCTATCTGGTGGGTCTGGACTGTTTTGTTCCCTTGAAAGTCAAGCAGGCAGCTGATTTAAAGTTTCCAGCTAGGTCATACAAAAGTCAGGAGCAGCTGCATCCAGCCGGGTTCAGAGTTTGAATATTTATGGTGTCAATCTGAAATCCAGATAACTACAAATAACCTAAAGCCATTAACTCCCTGGTCGCAAGAGAAAGCTCTCTGGCTGTTAATGCAGGGCTGCTGGAGTTATGGAGGGGGTAAAACAGAACAACAGTGCTGCCTTTCTTCAGAGGTCGTTATATACTCTAAGAGTAGCAGTCAGTTCCCACCACATCAGACTTCCTTCCAGGAAAGCTACTATTAGTGTCACGTGATCAATGGCAACATTTGGGAGCACCAAGATACTGAAGCATTCAGGTCAATTCAAGACCACGAGGAGTATGGCCTGATAAATCAGTCATCAGCAGATTGCATTACAGAAGTAATAATTCTACCCACTTAGGTCAAATGGCTTGTGGCTCAGGGGCAAGGGGAGTCTAATTTCCCCAAGGCAATTTCACCAGAGAGGAGGCCTGCCGCTCTGTACTGCCTGTACAGAGAAAATAGTGAGTTTTCTGTAGGCATACAAATTTGAAATATAAATAACATTGAATATTCAAATAAGCTTGGGTCTCACTGGATGATAGATTCTTTTGCTCACTGATGAGGAATTTGAAATTATTGGGGTACTTTCCCATGAGATCAACAATGAGATCAACAATGATTTTGATAAGTCATCCGAACCAGTGGGGGTGGGGGCATTTACACAAAAGGAAACTTGTTTTCTTCCTTCACTAGTTTCTTTTTGTAACTACTCTTTGATGTAGATTGCAACTCTCAGAGCTTCTCTGCATTAAATAAAAAACCTGCATCCTTATCAGGGATTTCTGTTTTCTGTTTCTTTGTGGGATTACAATGGGCTCCTTTATAAGGCAGACATGGGGTTTGAATTGGGAATTGGGAAAAGTCTGTGTTTCTGTGTATTTTGGTTTACAGCCACTAGATGGTGCTGTCATTAAAGCGCTACACCGGCATGTCATACAGATAGATCAGAATAATGTCCCTTTTCATGTTGTCTTTGATCTTTTTGAAAGTAGGATGGGGAGAGTGCAGCACAACTCCTGGAGGTTGATGTTGTGTAAATGATCCACTAACTTCCATGAGTGACCAATCACAAGTGTACAATACATCGCTCATACAGAAAAGCCTGCAGGCTTTTACTTACTTCCCTTCTTGATTGTTAGTAAATGTTCCTTTGTCTGAGCAATGCAACTGTAATGGCTGCACTCAACTTTTTCTTCAGAAATTATTTATTATCCCAGGAGCTATGAACTCCATCCAATGCAATGCTCTTTGCTTCTGAAATAGCAGTGTGTGTTTCTTTGGCACTTGCCTTGCTCCAGTTACATGCTGAAACTATGGAACTATTACTTACCAAACAAGCATAACTCTAACACACCTGATGCCAACATGGTCATTTTTTCAGTGTCAGTTTGACTTTCCTCTGTTCCCAAGATTTGATGGCCTATGATGGGAGTTTTAATGTTATTCTACTTTTTCCAGGTTTTATCTTGTAACTATTTTTTAGTTGTTGTAAATTGTTTTTAAATTTTGCGTATTAAAGATTTTATATTATATTTTTATTGTGTTGTATTTTGGAGTTGTAATTTTTGTGAATAGCCCAGAGAGCTTTGGCTATTGGATGGCATGAAAATGAAATGAATGACTAGGGTCCTGAAATTTAGAACATATGTTGTCCAAAGCAACTTGATTACTTAGTTAAAATAAATAAAAAGGGATACTTCTAGATCTTTCTTTCAGAACAAACAGACTTGATATTCAGCTCCAAATGATTAAGTTTCATCCAGGCCAACAAAAAAGTGAAAGTTGCCCAAGACACACTTATTACTCAAAAAACAAACAAACAAACAAACAACAACAACAAAAAACCAAAAACTGAAAGGGAGACATTTGTAAATATCTGTCTAGAAATGAGACAGTCAAAACATGCATTTCCAAATTGTTAAAGTACTTTCACATCCACGAAAGGTGAAATATGATATATATGTAGATAAACTAGCTCTTTTCCAGCATTATATTTGTGTATTGTATGCAGAGGAGCTCTTTTCAAGCATTTTAGGGACAGAATCTATCTCTGTTGGAATGCAGAAGCTTATAGTTGTTCAATACGGCAAGCGAGAAGGATCTTGGAATTGTTGTAGATCACAAGCTCAATATGAGCCAACAGTGTGATGTGGCTACAAAAAAAGCAAATGCTATTTTGGGCGGCATTAATAGAAGTATAGCTTCCAAATCGCGCGAGGTACTGGTTCCCCTCTATTCGGCACTGCTTAGGCCCCATCTTGAGTATTGCATCCAGTTCTGGGCGCCACACTTCAGGAAGGATGCAGACAAGCTGGAGCGTGTTCAGAGGAGGGCAACAAAGATGATCAGGGATCTGGAAACAAAGCCCTATGAGGAGAGATTGAAAGAACTGGGTATGTTTAGCCTGAAGAAGAGAAGTTTGAGGGAGACATGATAGAACTCTTCAAATACTTGAAAGGTTGTCACACAGAGGAGGGCCAGGATCTCTTCTCGATCAACCCAGAATGCAGGACACGGAATAATGGGCTCAAGTTACAGGAAGCCAGATTCCGGCTGGACATCAGGAAAAACTTCCTGACTGTTAGAGCAATGCGACAATGGAACCAATTACCTAGGGAGTTGGTGGGCTCTCCCACATTAGAGGCATTCAAGAGGCAGCTGGACAACCATCTGTCAGGGATGCTTTAAGGTGAATTCCTGCATTGAGCAGGGGGTTGGACTTGATGGCCTTTCAGCTCTACTGTTCTATGATTCTATGATCTCATAAAAGATAACAAACTGAAATCAATCTTGTGATCACACAGAAATGTTCTCTCCCTTTTAATTTCCTTGATATTATTTTACACATGTGCATTTTTGCAGTGCCACTAGGGAATTTTAGTGAGTGTTGAGGAATTTTAGGGCTGCAGAAGGCAGCTCATAGCCCTGATCCATCCCTCCATCATGACTCATAGCTTGACTTGTCTGCAGTGGTGGTGAAGAAGGAGAGCAGGTCCAGGAGCAGGAGCAACGATGTCACCTGCTAGAATGGCCAATGCAATTGATGGACTCTCCTTGGTGTGGTAAGCACATGATGTTATAACAAGGTTTTCAAATTTTTACTATTGTTTGTGTCAGATTTGCCTGGTAAATAGCTGAGAAGAGGTTGGATACTTCTTTCCTTTTCTTTGATGGGGTTCCTAGTTCATGCCTGCAATTGAAAATTTGTATGACAACACTTCTTTACAAGATTGTTTGCATTTCTAATTAAAAGCTAATGAATGCATTTTATCTAGCTGAAGATCTTTAGTTAGAGCTCAGCTTGTTTTACAAGTTGAATCTATGTAGTCAGAAGTAAGCACTGAGATCAATAGAGCTTACTCCCAGGTAACTATTCAAAGGATTGCAATCATACCCATAAACTTAATTGTGGGATGATTTCAATTTGTTTGAGTTATCTTTGTTCTATGGTAACCAAAGTGTTAGTTCCTTTGGATATAAAGTAGGATATAAAACCTAAGTGTGGCTATGGGGGCTTTCATGATGAGTTCTGAATTTCAAAATTTATGACTGCAGCACTGCAATGATGGAGGTAACAGAGGCCCATGTATAGGATTACAGTCATGCCTATAAAGTTAATTGTGAGATTTTATCATGCATTTTATCATATTGTTGTTCCTCGCCTCGATCCAAACGGAGAGGCGGGTAAGAATTATTATTATTATTATTATTATTATTATTATTATTATTATTATTATTATTATATAAGTGGTTTTTGGAAGTCTGTATTTTATGAGGGTGTTTTTAACCAGGGTGTTCCTTTGAAAAAGAAAGTTAATGATTGGGTTCAGATGACACGATAACCCACGATGGGTTAAATTAGCAATGGTGGTTTATTTAACCCTTTGTGGGTTATCACATTATCTATGGGGTATTGTTTTTTAATCCACAATGGTTTATTTGGCCAAAATAATCCACTCTGAGGAGCCATGGTGGGTTATTGGTTCTTCTGGTGGTCACCATGGGTTATTTCGGCCACCTAAAGAAATGTGCAGCAAGAGCAGTTCAGACTGCTGCCGCTCTGCTCCTCGCAGGTTGTTCTTTGAACTATAAACAGTTTACACAGGCTATTTCAGCAGTGTGAATTGGGAGAAATGTGCAATTGGGAACACTTAAGTAATCTATGCCAGCAATGTCTATGGGGGGAAATGCGCAATTGCATTTAAGTGCTTTAGCAAGCGCTATGGAGCTCCAAAGCACACTACTGTCAGCATGGTGGGGAAAGACAAGGAATGGTTGAAAAAAACAGGTTGCAGGGTTTTGAAAGTGTGTTTACTGCTTCCCTACGAGAGGCATCTATGTGAGATTTTGTCCCAATTCTGCAAAATTCCAAAGGTTCATTTGTGTCATTCCCTGCCTTCTGACTAGGGGAGGGTGCGTATGAGGTTATGTCCCAATCCTGCAAATTTCCAGCACTTTAAAGTCACCCCCACCCTTGTCAGGGTGAGCTGGAAGTGCTGAATTAAGCCCCTGTATGTTACCCTCACCTCTGCCTTCTCATTGGGATGTTGTGGAAGGTTAAAACTAGGGATGTGTATCATATTGTTAAAATGTACGATAACGATACACTCTTTATCGTGCATGCATTTAACGATAACGATACGATAGAAAAACCTCCAATAAATATCCAATCTGATAATTTTCAGCCCGATTATATCGGATTATCAGACTGCCATATAAATAAACCTATAACTTCTGTATTTTAAAAGTTAGAGGCTTGAAACTTGGTCACAGTGCTTATGGGGTATGCCTACGTATGTGTATGAAATTTGAGATCGATCCTTCCAACCCTCGATTTTATATGAATTTATTAAAGATAGTTTAAGTTCTAACACGTCAGAATGGCAGCTCGCCACATGCATTCATTCAGACCTGTCAAAATGTTGCAGGATCTTTAATAAATTCATATAAAATTGAGGGTTGGAGGGATCGATCTCAAATTTCATATACATACTTAGGCGTACCCCATAAGCATTGTGACCAAGTTTCAAGCCTGTAACTTTGAAAATACAGAAGTTATAGGCATTTTTTCTAAAAACCAATTCAGCTCTATAGGGCATAATGGGGCTGAAAATTAAATATCAGATTTCTGATAATTATCATGAAGGTGATACGATTAACCTACGATATTATTGGAGACAATAATTTTTTTGGTCCAAAATTCCGATAACGATAAAATACAATATTTTCGGACATGCACATCAATAGTTAAAACAGGCTGCTGTGATGGTGTCAGTGGGTGAAACAGGCCACTGTTCGAGTGGGAGGGCCGTAGCAGGGGAGGAGAAGGGGGAGGACTCAGATTGTGTACAGTACCTTAATAAGCTAAGCACAGTAGCTTATTTGTCCAATTGTGTGAGGGATAACAGTATTTTGTTGTGAAAAATGCTACTGTGCACTTTATTAAGCCATTATTATTATTATTATTATTATTATTATTATTATTATTATTATTTCTTCTATGGCCGAAGTGCTCTGGGCAGTTTACAAAAGATTAAAACATTAAACATTAAAAATCGGTATACAAAATTTAAAACCATAAATACAAACAACATACAAAGACAATATCCATTTAAAAACAACTTTGAACTTTCAGCCAGACCTAAAGATAGATCTGGGGTCAATTAAAACTCAACATACGCTTTTAAATGCCGGGAAGAAGAGAAAAGGCTTGACTTGGTGCCGAAAAGATAACAATGTTGGTGCCAGGCAGGCCTCATTGGGGAGATCATTCCATATTTGGGGGGCCACCACTGAGAAAGCCCTCTCTGTTGTTGCCATCCTCCAAGCTTCCCCCGGAGTAAGCACCCAGAGGAGGACCTTAGATGTTGGGCATAGTGTACAAGTAGGTTCATGTCGGGAAAGGTGTTCCATCAGGTATTGTGGTCCCAAACTGTGTAAGGCTTTATAGGTTAAAACCAGCACCTTGAATCCGGCTCGGAAACATATAGGCAGCCAATGCAAGCTTGCAAGGGTCGGTCTTATATGTTCGAACCTCCTGGTCCTCGTTATTAATTTGGCTGCCACATTTCGCACAAGCTGTAGCTTCTGAACCATCTTCAAAGGCAGCCCCACATAGAGTGCATTGCAGTAATCTAACTTGGAAGTCACCAGAGCATAGACAACTGAAGCCAGGTTATCCCTGTCCAGATAGGGGCATAGCTGGGCCACCAACCAAAGTTGGTAGAGGGCACTCTATGCCACCGAGGCTACCCGACAGAGATGGTTCTAGGAAAAAACCCAAGCTATAAACTTGCTCCTTCAGGGGGAGTGCAACCCCACCCAAAAGAGGCTGAACCCCCTTCATCTGGTCAGAAGAACCACCCACTAACACCATCTCAGTCTTGTCTGGATTGAGTTTCAGTTTATTAGCCCTCATCCCATTCATTGTCACAGCCAGGCACCGGTTCAGCACATCCGGCCTATAGTTAAGATTTTCTGGGTCCAGGGATGAGTTCTTTCAGACAGTCTGGGACCACTTCCTCTCGCAGAGAAGCATTTATCAGTTCCCTGACCCAGCCAGCTGTTCCATCCCTGCTAGCTTTTATTATCCAAGAGGGGCAAGAATCCAATACAGGGGTGGTTGAACAAACCTGTTCATGCACCTTCTCAACATCCTCGAGCTGTGCCAACTGAAACTCATCCAAGAAAACAGGGCAGGACTGTGCTCTGGATATGTCGCTTGATTCACCTGCTATAATACTGGAGTCTAAGTTCTGGCGGATGCCAAAGATTTTATTCTGGAAGTGCCTAGCAAGCATATTACAGTGGTCTTCAGATGGTTCTACAATGTCCTTGAGGCCGGCATGTAAAAGCCCCTGGACAACTCTGAAACGCTCCGCTGGGCAGCAGATTGATGATTTGATAGTGGCAGCAAGGTTTTTTTTTTTTTTGCTGCCCTGACTGCCCCTTACCAGTGTTTTTTAGAAACTCCCAGTCATCTTGGACTCCTTTTCTCATTAGGGTCACCTGCCATGAGGCCCTAGTGAGAAAATGTCTCATTATCAATGTTCTGAGTGTATTAAAATCAGTTTTCCTAAAATCCAGATTGCACGTATGGCTACACTCAGTTTTTGCTGCCTCAAATTACTCAGTACTCAAATTACTCAGTACTCTCAATTACTAGATGGCAATAAGCAGTGTTGTAGTGGAACTGAGGCTTGAAGTGCCATGGGGACATTTTGATTAGAAGGGATCCTGACATCATATGACATCCCCCTCATGCTTCCTGGTCTGTGAGAAGGGGAGGAGACTGGAGAAGCCAGGATATGGGTTGTCCTTCATCCAACCTCCCTTCCTCCCCATCCAAAGTGCTCTTACTAGACAGGCTAAAAAGATGTCTAAGCGAAAATACCAGAGGTTGGAGGGTGGGGAGGCAAAGATCCCCTCTGCCATTTTTCCCACCGTGCTGGCTTCACCCCAGCAGGCAAATGAAACCCAGAAGCCTCTGCATTCGGGGGCTTCTGAGTGGCTCGGGTGCAATCCTATTGATTGCACCCTAAAAGACTGATACTACAATGCTGGAATGGATTGAGGACCATATAACACTTTCAACATTTGAAAGGGTGGCATATATTCAAATGGATACTTATTTGGATATAGAATCCAGTTGGAAGGGGCCTATAAGGCCATCGAGTCCAACCCCCTGCTCAATGCAGGAATCTATCTTAAAGCATCCCTGACAGATGGCTGTCCAGCTGCCTCTTGAATGCCTCTAATGTGGGAGAGCCCACCACCTCCCTAGGTAATTAGTTCCATTGTCGTATTGCTCTCACAGTCAGGAAGTTTTTCCTGATATCCAGCCGGAATCAGTTTTCCTGTAACTTGAGACCATTATTCCGTGTCCTGCATTCTGGGTTGATCGAGAATAGAGACTGGCCCTCCTCTGTGTGACAACCTTTCAAGTATTTGAAGAGTGCTATCATGTCTCCCCTCAATCTTCTCTTCTCCAGGCTAAACATGCCCAGTTCTTTCAATCTCTCCTCATAGGGCTTTGTTTCCAGATCCTTAATCATCCTCGTTGCCCTCTTCTGAACACTCTCCTGCTTGTCTGCATCCTTCTTGAAGTGTGGTGCCCAGAACTGTACACTATACTCAAGATGGGACCTAACCAGTGCTGAATAAGGGGAACCAGTATCTCACACAATTTCGAAGCTATACTTCTATTAATGCAGCCCAAAATAGCATTTGCTTTTTTTGCAGCCAGATCACACTGTTGGTCATATTGAGCTTGTGATCTACAACAATTCCAAGATCCTTCTGGCCTGTCACATTGATTAGCCTAGTATTCCCCATCTTGTAACTTTGCATTTGGTTTCTTTTTCCTAGATGTAGAACTTGACATTTATCCCTATTAAATTTCATTCTGTTGTTTTCAGCCCAGCGCTCCAGCCTATCAAAATCACTTAGGAGTTTGTTTCTGCCTTCTAGGGTATTAGCGATCCCACCCAATTTTGTGTCGTCTGCAAATTTGATAAGTATTCCCTGCACCTTCTCGTCCAAATTATTAGCCAACTGTGGATCCACCTAATAGTTGTTCCATCTAGCCCACTATTCACTAGTTTGTGAATCAGAATGTCATGGGGCACTTTGTCAAAAGCTTTGCTGAAGTCAAGATATACTATATCCATAGCATTCCCACAGTCCACAAGGGAGGTTGCCTGATCAAAAAATGAGATCAGATTAGTCTGGCAGGATTTGTTCTTGACAAATCCATGCTGGCTTCTAGTAATTATTGCATTGTTTCCAAGGTGCTTACAGATTGAGTTCTTTATAATCTGCTCCAAAAAATTCCCAGGGATGGATGTCAGACTAACTGGTCTGTAGTTCCCAGGTTTCTCCTTTTTGCCCTTTTTGAAGTTAGGGACAACATTAGCCCTCCTCCAGTCGTCCGGCACTTCACCCGTCTTCCATGATATCGCAATGATAATAGACAGTGGTTCTGAGAGTTCCTCTGTCAGCTCTTTTATTACTCTAGGATGCAGTTCATCAGGCCCTGGAGATTTGAACTCATTCAAAGAAATTAGGTCTTCCTTGACCATTTGTTTATCAATCTCAAGCTTCTGCCCACTGAAATATCTGCCTTGAATACGAGATGGTGGCATCTGGTGGATCTGGTCTGCATTGGGCCCTGTGGTGCTACATGAGCCCTGGCAAATGCCAAACTATACTGATTGCTGGCTGAAGCAGCAGAGAATGATAAAACAATCCCAGCACAGTAAGACAGTGAGAGGCCTTGAAAAATAGTCAGCTTGTCCTCCCCCTGATGGCTGGTAGGCGTTGGCATGTAGAATAGGGGGAAGGACCACGAGCCTGGCAAGGCCAGCTCAGCCTCCTCAAGAAAGTCAAGCACCACAGTCTGCCTCCACCCGGACTGCTCCCCTCCCCCCCCGCCTGATCCCCTTTTTGCCATAGGCATATCCGTCTGCAAGTGACACAGCTGAGGAGTCCTGAATCATTTCCCCAGTGGTTACTATGCTGCAGAGCAGCCCAGAGAAGCTGCCAATGGCTATTTAGAGTATGTTTGAAAAAAGTACTCTTGGGGTGACTAACGGATCATGCAAAATGCAAAAGGTCTTCCTTCAGAACCTCACATATCCCTACAGGGAGAGGATGCTTCTGAATCCATTTGGCCTTTATCACAAAAATGACTTAGAGGTTCAATGTGCTATCTGAATGATAACTGGGAATGTATTTGAACCTCCTGCACATCAAAGCAGTACCTATTTGTATGCAAACTTCAAAGCCTTGACTCATGCACATTGTGTGTATAAGCAAAATATCAGTTCTTTTGATTTTGCAAGTCTTCCTGTGAGACAGAGAGACAAACAAATTGCTGAGTAATAAGAGCATCATCACTCAAGCATTTTATAGCACACTTGTTACTGGCCACTCACGGATGTTAGCGGGACATTTTGACAATGACGCCTGCCTCCTGTGTTATCTCCCATTCCTTTTCTCAATTTTAGAGTCACAAAATAAACGTCTTTTAATTTATCTCTTCTGAGGTTGTGCTATAAAATAGGGCTGTGCATCACTTCGGATCCGAATCCCAAATCCTAGGTGAGGCGGGGTGATTCGGAAGACCCAGAAAAGAGCCGAAGCGAGTTAGGACAGGTCCAGATAGATTCAAAGTGAATTGTTTTGGTCTGAATCAATTTGGGTCGATTCGGAGATTTGGATCTGTTTTTAAGTGCAGACAGCTTCTCTGCGCTTGCAACAGTTTTTTCTTTAAATTAGGGAGGGGGGAGGAGAAGTTTGAAGGGGGAATAAGTTGTTAATTGACAGCTTCATCTCCAAATCCTACCGAAGTCTCCCAATTCCCTCCAGCAGCCTCCAATCATAATGGTGTAGTAGGACTTATGGACAATCAGAAGATTGAGCTTCCTTCATCCTTGCGGGTTAGGAACTTCGTAAGTAGGAGTGATCTTTGGGCTGGGTAACTAGCTTAGGCTTGTGGTTGAGAGAGACTTGGAGTGTGCTAGGGTGATGGAACTTGGGCTTTCTTCAGCTTTCCCTTTTCACTCAATGTTATCTCTTGCCTTTCTCTATTTCTTTTCTGCTTCCCTTGAAAACAACTGAATCATTCTAGCTTTTCTTCTTTAAGTGTGTTTGTTCAAACTTTCCTTGCCCCCCTTCCCCTACTTTTAGTCCTCAATCCTTTTTCTCTGCTTGTCTTTAGCATTGCACTTTTGCTCTGAGGGTGGGTGGGTGAGTGTGTGGGCTGTAGCCTGTCATACAATCACTGTGTGTGGGCAAAGCAACACATACACACACCATGTGTAAGCAGTAGGGGTGTGCATCGGCTCTGACCCGATCCACGATCCGAATCCGATCCTCCCCAAAATTGGAAAATTCTGATCCGATCTGACCAACCCTCCAATCCGATCCGCCGAGGTCTGATCCGGATCGGAAAAAATCGGCGGATCGGACGCCATTTTGAATGCTTTTCCCATAGCCTAGTATTGTGTTACAAAAATGCCTATAACTTTTTCATTTTTAAAGATAGAAGGATGGAACTTGGGCACTTTGTAGATGGGTTAGGGGTGAGGAATTTCAGAAAGATTGGTGCAGGCATTTTGTGGCAATTAATTTTTTAATAAAAAACCAGGAATGCCTATAACTCATTCAAAGAAATTAGGTGTTCCTTGACCATTTGTTTATCTCAAACTGCAATCCTGCCCTTTCAGCTTGTACTTCACTTTTGCCAGGGGGGGTGATAGACCCGCTTTTGAGAGAAGACTGAGCCAAAGTAGAAATTGAGCACTTCAGCCTTTTCTTTGTCATCTGTTTCCAATTTGCCATCCTCAATAAGCAGTTGAACCACCATTTCTGAAGAAAGCCTTTTTATTTAGGCTGACCATATGAAAAGGAGGACAGGGCTCATGTAACTTTAACAGTTGCAGAGAAAAGGGAATTTCAGCCGGTGTCATTTGTATGCAATTAGTACCTGGTGAAATCCTCTCTTCATCACAACAATTAAAGTTGCAGGCACCATACTAGAGTGACCAAATACAAAAGAGGGCAGGGCCCCTGCAGCTTTAACTGTTGTAATGCAGAGGGAATTTCACCAGGTACGAATTGCATACAAATGATACTGGCTGAAATTCCCCTTTCTCTACAATGGTTAAAGTTACATGAGCCCTGTCCTCCTTTTCATATGGTCAGCCTATTTTATTGCTTTTAGCATCCCTTGCTAGCCTCAACTCCTTCTCAGCTTTAGCCTTCCTGATACCATTCTGGCACTTCTGTTCTACCTGTTTGTACTCTTCTTTTGTAACCTGGCCTTCTTTCCACTTCCTATATGTATCCTTTTTTATTTTCATGGTCCACCTTTGTTGAAGCCTTTGTATAATTGCTGGTAAGTTGTATTTTCTTATATATTTGTATGTATTCATCGCTATGCAGATTATATATATATATATATATATATATATATATATAGGGAAAAAGGAAAAACGGAAGGAAAGTCCCAGGATTCTTTCAGGAAAGCCATTCCAGTATATTTGGGATAAAATGTGAGTGTGTTGAGGACATAATTTGGGAAAGGTTCTCTAGATACATGAGAGATACCTTCATATTGTGTGCCTGAGTTTTATAGTGGCAAAAAAGTATGTGTAAGGCTAGGCTGACCATCTGAAAAGGAAGACAGGGCTCATATAACTTTAACAGTTGTAGAGAAAAGGGAATTTCAACCAGTGCCATTTGTATGCAATTAGTTCCTGGTAAAATTCCCTCTTCATCACAACAGTTAAAGTTGCAGAGCCCTGCCTTCTTTTGTATATGGTCACTCTAGTATAGTGCCTGCACCTTTAACAGTTGTGATGAAGAGGGAATTTCACCAGGAACTAATTGCATACAAATGACACCTGCTGAAATTCCCTTTTCTCTACAACTGTTGAAGTTATATGAGCCCTGTCCTCCTTTTCAGATGGTCAGCCTATGTAAGGCTATAAGGTTACCACTTTTTTTAACTGGGCCCTCATCTTCACAGTGTTGTGGCGGTGGCAGGTGACGCGCCCCACATTGGCGCTCCTTCCGCCCGTCTACAGTGGAAAGAGCACCACAGTAGGCTTTCCTGCTGCCGCCAATGCTGCACCCACGCCCGCCCAACAAAGCATGAGCAGCAGTTTTAGGGGTGCCTGGGAGCATCCACCCCCCTTTTGCAAGGTAAGTTCTTTTTTAAAAACTTGTTTAAATGGGGGGGGACAAGGGGGGAGGCCTGTGAAGGTGCAGAGGTGGTGCAGTGAGCTTATGGCTCACTGGTTCACCCCCTTCCCTGCCCAGCCCATGGCCACCAATCAGTAGTCACCATAGACTGGCACGCTGCCCAGAAACTCCAGATCAAGAGCAACAGACAGCAAATGCCGTCGTCGCCTTGCTCCAAGCTAAAACAGTTGGGGTAAATGCCCAACCTTTTTATTGCGGAGCTTTGGGTTTTTTCCCATAGATGGCTTCTGAGTGGTGGCAGCATCATGTAGACTACCTGCCGCCACTCCAAAGCCACTGTGGGGAAAAGCACCCATCCTGAGGCACCTTGGCATGGAAATAAAATGATGGGGAGAGTTTCCTCTGCTACATTTCTGCATAGCAGGCTGCTGCTAAAGGCATGGGAGCTAGGTAGGTAGGTAAATAAATAAATGATGGCAACCCCAGACTCTGTGAAAAGATGAATTCAAGTGCTTGAACTCAAAATAAATGCAGCAGTTTACACAATTCTACCTTCCACCCACAAACATGATCAATTTGCATCCTTTATCTGAAACCGGACTTTCTGTTTTGAGCTTTTGTCTTCTTCAAGGTTCAGTGAGACTGCAAGAGGAGAAAGAGGATGGACATGGGTAGGCTGACCATATGAAAAGGAGGACAGGGCTCACGTAACTTTAACAGTTGTAGAGAAAAGGGAATTTCAGCCAGTGTCATTTGTATGCAATTAGTTCCTGGTAAAATTCCCTCTTCATCACAACAGTTAAAGTTGCAGGGGCCCTACCTTCTTTTGTATATGGTCACTCTAGTATTGTGCCTGCAACTTTAACTGTTGTGATGAAGAGGGAATTTCACCAGGAACTAATTGCATATAAATGACACTGGCTGAAATTCCCTTTCGCTACAACTGTTAAAGTTACGTGAGCCCTGTCCTCCTTTTCAGATGGTCAGCCTAGACATGGGGGGCTTTTGGGTTGGAGGAAAGAGACTGAGACTAGAAAGGCAGGAGTTCTACCCCTGAAGCTGAGACTGTTTTGTAGACACTGCCAAACACACACGTTGTTTTTAAGAATGAAAGTTAATTCTGCTTCAGATACAAGATTACATTTGGATTTGTAGCAGACACATTCTTCTGTGTTGAGGCATTCCTCAGTGTGCATGAGTGTGTGCTGTGTGGTTGCTGGTTTACATTCATCATTGATCAATGTCTGCCATATTAGAAATCCCTCAAGCTAACATGGAGAGATGGTCACTTCACCTTCAGTCCTGCATAGCTGCCGTCATTTACAGAGCAGGTACTGACAAATCCATGAACCGTGTGTCATGTCATCCATCATAAGAAACGAAGCCAACAAGGCGTGAAGAGACAGAAGAAGGAGGCAACTCTGTCTGTCAGTTACTTTGCTATATGGGAAATGCCTACAGCTGGGACACAGCACAGACTCCGGGGGCTGGATGCTTGTGGGTGCAACAACCTAATGCACAATCTCCGTTTATCTGAGTGGGACTCGCACAGGAGACACACCTCAGGATGACAACAAAAGCGCCAAGAGCATTCCTAGGGAACAGCAAAGTATTTTTTGTTGTTGGTGGTGAAACTGCTTTGCAGACCCTGGGTTAGGCTGACCATCTGAAAAGGATGACAGGGCTCATATAACTTTAACAGTTGTAGAGAAAAGGGAATTTCAGCTGGTGTCATTTGTATGCAATTAGTTCCTGGTGAAATTCCCTCTTCATCACAACTGTTAAAGGTGCAGGCACTATACTAGAGTGACCATATACAAAAGAAGGCAGGGCTCTGCAACTTTAACTGTTGTGATGAAGAGGGAATATCACCAGGAACTAATTGCATACAAATGACACTGGCTGAAATTCCCTTTTCTCAACAACTGTTAAAGTTATATGAGCCCTGACCTGGATTTTATCTTGTCAACCTACCCTGGGTGGATAAATACAGCAAGGCTCTTCTGTTTTACAGTGAAAGGTCAAATAAGAGCAAGTAACCAAAGGTTTGAACAAGGTAAGTTCGTAATAAACCTGAAGCACATTTTACTGAAAGGGTGATTAAACCCAGAGATGAATCACTGAAAGTAAATTTGGAAATAGCTGATCATCCCTTAAAGGGGCCTCTTCTGCATATCGACAAAATAGCTTTGATTTTAGCATTTGGGTAATTTTATATACAAACTATTACTGTTGTATTACTCAGCTACAAACATAAAAGGTTATTAAAATAATCTCCATAATTATGACCCACAACACATCAGCAGCTATACATGAAGTTGCCATTTTTATGAAGTGAGTAGACAGCACCATGGAATTAGGGATGACTTTAGTGCCTGACCTGAGTCAGTAGTTGGACGGACTCCCCTGTGTCCATGCCCCCAGACCCAGTCGGGTGCCATGGCACAAGCTTGGACCCATGCTTGAGTGCTTGCAAGGCCCCAGTGAGTGGTTGGCAGCCATCTGCCCACACTGCCAAAATTGCACACTTCCTTTACGGCTGCCATTAATGCAGCGGGGGGGGGGGGAGTGTGCAATTTCCGGAGCCTCCATTGTGTGCACGAGTGGGGGCGGGTGGCAGCAATGGGATGAGCATCTGACAGAGCGGATGCAGGTGAGTTCACCCACCCCTACATGGAATGGGATGGGGCGCCATTTTGTCTTTTTTTTTATTGTATAATTTTTATTAGTTTTTCAACAAAACAATACAAACATACACATAATACATAAAATATAAACAAACTAACTCCCTCAACTACCCCCGTGCACCCCCCCCGAGACCTACTCACATTCATCCATCATCCTTCCAGAATTTTAATGATTCTTTTGAAGGCGACTGTCCCTTTCCCGATCTTAAAACATATTCCAAAAAGGGAGTCCATATATCTCCAAAATCACTCTTACTGGACATTCCCCTCATTATTTTCATTTTACATGTCAACATATCATTCAATGCTATATCCCAAATTTCTTTATACCAATCTTCTATTTTATAACTTCGTTGCCCTTTCCAATTTCTAGCAATCATTATTCTGACGGGTGCCAGGAGGTTATTTACCAATTCTCTGTTAATTATATGCTTGTTCCCACTATCCCATATTGCTAGTAGAGCTAACTTCGGGTTTAATCCCAATTTACTTCCAATTATATCACTTATTTCTTTAAAAACCCTTTCCCAGAATTTTTGTACTTGTTCACAGCTCCACCACATATGAAAATAGGTCCCAACCTCCTGACATCCCCTCCAACAGTTCTTGGACACTTTTTTATCAATCTGGTGAAATCTTACAGGTGTTAGATACCATCTCCAAACTATCTTATAATAGTTCTCCTTTATTCTAATCGACAATAATTTCAACATTCTTACATTCCATATCCTCCCCCAATTATCTTCATTGATTTTCTCCCTTAGATCTTCTTCCCATACCTCTTTTATAACCTTAAGTGAGTCCTGAGATTCCTCCTCTATTAAAATTTTATATATCTCGCTAGTGAGTCCTTTCTTAGCTCTGGCTCCATCTTTTTTTTCTATTTGTTCAATTAAATCTTCAAATCTGGTATTGTTTCTACATTTCTTATTTTTCATCCTCCATTCCTCTGTCCATTTTACCAGTTGCAGACACTTGAACCACGCTATCTTTTGTCCTTTAAACAAATCTTTAATATGCTCACTATCCTTCATCTTTCCCATCCAATTCCTTAGCTTTAAAATATCTTGTTCTTTCAGTCTCACTTCTATCTCTGATCTTAATGCTCTTGGGAAGTTTCCCACTACTACCACTGGGGCAAGCGGAGAATCCCCTGGTATCAACTTCCCCCTATACTTCTCCCATATCGATAATATATTTTCCAATAATGGGTTGTCCAGTACCTTCCATTCTTTCTTCTGCATTTTATTAAAAAATATATTCCGCAATTTATATTCTATCTCTACTGTTTGCGATTCCACCCATTCCAAGTCTTGTTCCCCTAAAATAGCATAAATAGCATATCTTAACTGATTAGCAATATAATAATTCTTAATATTAGGAAGTCCTAACCTCCTTTCTTTTGAGTCTTATACCATAACCCCTTATTTATCCTAGCTCTTTTATCCCCGTTACAATATGCATTAATCATATTTTGCCAATTTTTAATCTCAGCTACTGAAATTCTAATAGGTAGCATTCTAAACAAAAAATTAACCTTAGGTAATATCTTCATTTTAATAACCGCTATTCTACCAAACCAAGAATGTTTTAATTTTCTATAAGTCTGTAATTTCTCCCCTACCTCTTTTCTTAAGCTTACAAAATTAAGTTCCTCTATTCTTTCTAATTCTTTATCTATATTAACTCCTAAATATCTTATTATATTTTTATGTCTTAATCCTAACTTAGCTTTACATTTCTCCATCTCTTCCTTGTTATAGTTATACAACATCATTTCTGACTTCCCCCAGTTAACTTGTAATCCTGTAATTTCCCCAAATTCTCTCAAATGTTTCTGAATCATCTCCCCACTTTCTAGGGGATCTTCTATTGTCAATAACGTATCATCCGCAAACATATTTACTTTAATCTTATATTTTCTTCCTATCCCCTTTAATCTTTCATCTTCCCTTATTACATTTGCTAAAATTTCTATAACTATTGCAAATAAAATCGGTGAAAGTGGACATCCTTGCCTAGTTCCTCGAGCTAGTATTATTTGTTGCGTTAACCCATCATTAACCATTATTTCCGCTTTATTATTTTTATACATCTGATTAATCACTCCCATAAATTTATGTCCAAACCCAAATGTTTTTAATATTATTTTTAACGCTGGCCATTCCACGCAATCAAAGGCTTTGAAAATATCTAATGCTAATAATCCTGCTTTTAAGTTCCTTTTTTTTATAATATTTATTATATTTATAACTCTCCCAATTAAATTCGGCATTTCCCTACCTGAAATAAATCCGCATTGATCATTTTTAATATATTTAAATATAAATGTGCCCATTCTTTTAGCCATAATTGCTGAAAATATTTTTGCATCCTGATTTATTAAAGATATTGGCCTATATGACGCTGGATCTGTCAAGTCCTTACCTGGCTTCTGTATTAAAACAATCAGGGACTGGTCCCACGATGGCGGGGTCATTCCTCCTTCTATTATATTATTAAATATTTTTTTTAATCTAGGTATTAAAATATCTTTAAATATTTTATAAAATTCCGGCCCCAAACCATCAATCCCCGGAGACTTACCTCCTTTTAGTTTTCCAATAATTCCCTCAATTTCTTTATCAGTAACCAAGGCTGGCGCCATTTTGTCTTGGGCTGGCCCTGCACAGTGAGAATATGAAGATATGTT
This sequence comes from Anniella stebbinsi, assembly GCA_029215795.1. Classification (NCBI taxonomy): domain Eukaryota; kingdom Metazoa; phylum Chordata; class Lepidosauria; order Squamata; family Anniellidae; genus Anniella; species Anniella stebbinsi. The sequence continues at coordinate 124,873,814 of JARDYH010000004.1, read as the reverse complement.
TGCAACTATAAGCTGCGTCAACATTTTTGTTTTCTGATGACATCACAATGTTCAGCAGTTGCTGTTGTGGTACCGCTGGCATTACTGTTTTGTAAGTGCTGGTGTGGCAGAGTGGTTAAAAGTGTGAGTTGGGATTTTCATGGTTCAAATTTCCCCTTAATCACAAACTAAGGCAAACTACTGGATATAATTTTGTAAAGGGTAGTGAAATAACGTACTCCAAGGGTGGGAAACCTGTGGCCTTTCAGATGTGGTTGGGCTCCAAAGCCCATCAGCTAGGGCTGTGCACAGATTTGGATCTGGATCCCAAATCCGGATCGGATTGGGCTGATCTGGGCCTCCAGGATCCGGATCAGAACCGGATCAGATTGGGCCCAGATCAGGCCTGATCGGATCTGCGATCTGGATCCAATTTTGATCCATGCACAGCACTTCCTCCAGCTCTCCCCTCTCTCCCCCTCCCTCCCCCACTCTTCCTGCTTACCTGCTGTGTCCTCCGTGTTGCTCCCCGACATCCTCTCTCCTCGCTGTGTGCCACCACATTTCCCACTTGCATCGGGTGATGACGTCACTCGATGTGACTGGCAAATGCGGCGCTCACAGCGGGTGACATTATCACCTGACGCGAGTGGGAAATGCGGCAGCACACAGCAAGGAGAGTGGACGATGGGCGACGACGTGGAGGAGGCAGCAGATAAGCAAGGAGAGTGGGGGGAGGGAGGGGGAGAGTGGGAGGGAGTGCTGTGCACGGATCCAGATCAGATACAGATATAGATCCAAGTCAGATTAGATCGGGCTCGATCTGAACCTGACAAATCGTGATACGGATCGGGGGTCCATGCGCAGCCCTACCATCAGCCCCAGCCAGCCTGGTAAATGGTCAGAGATGTTAGGAGTTGTAGTCTAACAACATCTGGAAGGCCACAGGTCCCCCCACTCCTGAAGTACTCAAACCATTTTGAATGTGTAAATGTAATATATAAATGCCCCCTTTTTAATACAGTAAGGAGCTTCACCTTAACCTGGGCTGAATATATACTGTGAGATTCCACTGGGTTGCATTGAGAGCCAATGCAGTGGAGGAAAGAAAGTTCTGAGCTAGGACTTGAAAATAATACAAGTCAGTTCTGGGCCGTGTCTTCACAACAATGCCATGGCCACTCATTCCCTTGAAACCCCATGACATCTCAGCTGCAGGGCGAGAATGCTAAATCTTCATTGCAGGAGGCAGGGAGGGCTTTCTGGCCAAAAAAGCTGTAGCAATGGTGGCAATTCCGCTTGTCAAGCCCATGCGCTGCACTCTGTCCTGCCTTCCCGGCTTACCTGGGCCTCAGTCTACCCCTGGAAACACCCTCGGCATGAACACAAAGCAAGGTCACCACCAAAAGACGGCAGAAAGAAAGTGCTGATGTCACAGCAAAGGGAAAAGCTGCAGTAAGTGAGCTACTTTTAAAACACACAGTTTTGTCAAAAAAGACTGGTGTCTGTGAGCTAGTGTCTGCATTGTATAAATGATGCAGCACCACTGCACAGCACCACTGCACAGCACCATGGGGTATACAGGGTATATAGACAGCTCCTTGGCCAAGCCAAAGGCTCACAGAGATTGGTGCTTCAAGAACTCCACTGGCTGCCAGTGGCTGCTAGGGTGCGCTACAAGGTTTTATTAACTATGTATAGAGTAGGGATGTGCACAGCCACAAAAATCGTATTGGAATCAGAATCAGAACTTCCGAGTTTGACCAGAATCGTATCGGGTAAAATTGGACGTCCCTCAAATCGCTTTGGATCCAATTGCGATACGAAAATCAGACCTCCGATTCAAGAATCAGACACCATTTTGAATGATTTTCCCCATAGCCTAATATTGTGGTAAAAATGCCGATAACTCTTTTATTTTTTAAGATAGAAGCATGAAACATGGCCACATTGCAGATGGGTTTGAGGTACTTATGTGTGAGAAATTTCAGAAACATAGGTGCAGGCGTTTTGTGACTATGAATTTTTTTACTTAAAAGCTCCATAAGATCCAAAACAGTGGAGGGAGGAGGTGGGGGGAGGCTATTTGACAGCTGTCAAACCCACCTTTTTTGAACTTATGGAACTTTTAAAGTACACTACAGTTTGGAATGTGCAAGGACCAGGGCTTTTTCAGTGGTTGCCCCCCGGTTATGGAACAATTTGCCACTGGAGATTAGACAGGCTCCCACTGTCAATTGTTTCAAATGCCTCTGTAAGGCCTTCTTATTTTCAGGCCTTACATTTTAATGCGGATTGAGAGTTTTTAATGGAAATGGTTTTATGTGTTATTGTAAAGCGCCATGATGCCTGAAATGGCAAGGTGGCACTATAAAAATGTTTTAAATAAGTAAATAAATAATAAATAAGAGATCCTATTGAAAGGCCTTTAGTCATGTGAGCCCTCACCTGTAGTCTCACTTAATCTCAGCCAGGAAATGTTTTACCAATTTATCTACTGTGTGCTCATTTAAAAAGCAAAGAACTTTTTTTTTTTAATAAAGTTGGTCAAAAGGATGAATGTTCGAGCTCTTTGGGGTGTTGTAGAATCATTTGTAATACTTCTGTTTCAGAGATGCCTCATGAGTTTGGCAATTGTTTGGAGATGCAACTTGTTCAATATCACACCACTCTGGTTGCTTATCTGTTTGTTAAAGTATGTTGAAGATGTACTTAGCTAAGGAAAATGTGTTTGTTGGCAGTTTCAATACATGTGGATATTCAGACACACCTGAGGGGCAAAGGTAAGGCTAAGTGGGTGGCATAAACCAAATGGGGATTTAATGAGTAATCAGCAATAATCTGTCACTAGGGAATTGAACTGATTGCTAAATTTCCTAGCTGAATAGCTTTAGAATCATGTAGAACTTACATGTCAAATCTTGTATTGGGAGCAACTGAGATATGGCTTACATTCTAACTTTAAATTTCATGCTGTATGCATACACATTCATTTGCATAATGTGAAAACTTCCGTATTCTGTAGTCATAGCTTTGCATGAAGCGTCTGGTCCAGACACAGTGGCAAAAGTAACCACACTGTGTTTGGCATATGGGGCAAGTCTGTGCTGTATGTCATCCCATTCTGGAAGGTCGTTGCCAAATATTTAGTCCAGGATGGTCCTGCCTGATCAGTGATTTTATGTTGTTTTCTATAAAATATCTGCTCTCATGACCTAGTTTGAGTAACTGAGGGGACTTAAACAGAGATGGATCAGACAAGCCAGTTTCAACAAAGCTGAATTTCCCATGCCTGCCCGAAGCCCAGTCCAAGAGAGAGCAATCTATTGGCTGGTTTTGTAAGCAGAAGTTGGATTTGCATTATGGAAAGAAAGAAGAGTGGATAAGTCCACTTAGCACTTCTAAGATAGGAAATCTTAGAGAAATATCTTATAGAAATATAAATTATTTGACCAACAGTTTTACTTTCACTCATCTGACCAACCATTTTGAATTCATCAAAGAAAAGTCTGAAGTGCTCAATTCCTACTTTGGCTCAGCCTTCTCCCAAAAGTGGGTCTATGACCCCCTGGCAAAAGTGAAGTACAAGCTGAAGGTGCAGAACTGCAGTTTGAGATTGATATGGTCAAGGAAGACCTAATTTCTTTGAATGAGTTCCAATCTCCAGGGCCCGACGAACTGCATCCTAGAGTAATGAAGGAGCTGGCAGAGGAACTCCACAGTTGGCTACAGAATCAGACTCAAAGAGTGCTTATCAATGGAACCTGCTCAAACTGGGGTGAGGTAATGAGTGGGGTATCACAGGGCTCAGTTCTGGGCCCAGTGCTCATCAACATTTTTATTAATAATTTAGATGAGGAGGTGCAGGGAATGCTTCTCAAATTTGCAGATGACACAAAATTAGGTGGGATAGCTCATACCCTGAAAGACAGAAACAATCTTCAAAATGATCTTGATGGCCTGGAGTGCTGAGCTGAAAACAACAGAATGAAATTTAATAAGAATAAATGCCAAGTTTTACACCTAGGAAAAAGAAACCAAATGCACAGTTACAAGATGGGGGATACTTGGCTCAGCAATACGAAAAGCAAGAAGGATCTTGGAATTGTTGTAGATCACAAGCTGAATATGAGCCAACAGGGTGATGTGGCTGCAAAAAAAGCAAATTCTATTTTGGGCTGCATTAATAGAAGTATAGCTTCCAAATCATGCGAGATACTGGCTCCCCTCTATTCAGCACTGGTTAGGCCCCATCTTGTACTGCGTCCATTTCTGTTCACCACATTTCAAGAAGAATGCAGCGAAACTGGAGGGTGTTCAGAGGAGAGCAACGAAGATGATCAGGGATCTGGAAACAAAGCCCTATGAAGAGAGATTGAAAGGACTGGGAAAGTTTAGCCTTGAGAAGAGAAGACTGAGGGAAGACATGATAACACTGTTGAAATACTTGAAAGGCTGTCATAGAGAGGAGGGCTGGGATCTCCTCTCGATCATCCCAGAGTGCAGGACACGGAATAATGGGCTCAAGTTACAGGAAGTCAGATTCCGGCTGGACATCAGGAAATACTTCCTGACTGTTAGAGCAGTACAACAATGGAACTTTTACCTGGGGGGGGGGGGCGCCACAGCCTCAAAAACTAGGCCTAGATGCACACACCCCTCTCAGGCTAAGCACCACCACTTAAACTCCTGAGAGAAGGGTAAAAGATACACCACTTTTCCCTTATAGCAGAGGGAAAAGGTACTGAGGATTTGAAAAGGTTCTTCTGTGATTATAATGGCTAAAAGGTTTAATGTAATGTGTTTCCGAATTAAACTAATAGAGCAGGTTACAAAGCCAAACTGACACGTGGTTTGTGGTAGCAAAAAGAAAATAAAATGTTCATTGTTATTTACAGTTCCTTCAAAATCAATCTAAAACCTGCCTATTCTTAATACTTCTAATAACCTTAATAATAATCCTAAATCCTTAAAATATTCTATTTAATTTCTCTTCACACACTCCTGACAAGAACACACAGCTAAACACATCTATCTTCCACCTAACTACCCTCCACCCAACCAACACTCACTAACAAACAAACAAACAAACAAACTACTCTCACACAATATATATACTCCTCCCCCTCCCTTTTCCAGCATCACCAGCCACACCCACTCAGTCCAACATTCCGCACTCTCCAAACACACTAATCCAGACATACCTAAGGAAACAGAAATGTAGGGTATCGCCACAGGGGGTCATGGGCTCTCCCACACTAGAGACATTCAAGAGTCAGCTGGACAGCCATCAGTCAGGTATGCTTGAAAGGGGATCCCTGCATTGAGCAGGGGAATGGACTTGATGGCCTTATAGGTCCCTTCCAACTCTACCATTCTATGATTCTATGAAAGCTATCTAGTGAATACAAAGCAACGTTTGCCATTCCCAACTGGCTTTCAGTCCAGCAGCTCTGGCTCATACAAGTGAGATGTGTTTTTGAACTGGCACCAACTTTTGATTCATCTTCTTCAAAAAGTGATCAGCACCTGTATGAGCTGTTTCTGTCTTTCTCACAAAATAATGTTTTCAGCAAAAACCCATATTTGTCAGAAACTGGCTGCTCAGCATGATTTTACACACTTCAACATAAATTAATCCTCACAGCTGTGGAATAATTGAAGTGCAGCCGCAGAGTCCTGGTGGACGTTTGAATGAAAAGTAAGGTGGCTGTTTTTTCATTGACAAACATCAATCCATTATAATAAAAATAACCAACATTTTTCTGAGCTTACCCTATTCTAGCATGGCCCACAATGTTCTCAGCTGTATCAATCACAGATCCACAGATGAAGACAAATTTGCCAGCATGAAACTGCTCTATTTCTTCTGGAATGGAGTGTGCCAACTTGCTTCTGCAGAGATACAATCCAGGAGCTGACTGAAAGGTAAAATATGAAAGCGGCAGAGCTTTTCTGTAGACACACCATGCCTTTCCTTATCTGGAAACAAAAAGAGAAGGAACAATGATGCATTGCCAATAAACTGTGGCATCATAGGCTTTGTAAAAATGAGTGTCAAATTGGATACCGTTCCACACAGATGATAAAATAAGGCTACAATCCCATACTTACCTGGAAGAAGGCCCCATTGAACTCCGTAGGATGTATGTCCAAGTAGACATTGCACTGTAAGTGAGGTTATCTAGCTGTCTGTCTATCATCTCCCACATTGTTGTTTTTAAATCAAATGCAAGGTGGCCTACAGCATCAAAGATTTAAACAATCAGTCAACAACAAGCATACTAAAAACGGAGTAATTAAAAGTTCAGGGCCAATGCAATAAAAAGAGACAAGGGCACATATAAAGATTCACTAATTTCAGGGAGTATGAATGCAGCTGGCAACTTGAGAGGCTAAAAAGTTTGTCACAAGACAACTGAAGACCATAGAATCATAGAATAGTGGAGTTGGAAGGGGCCTATAAGGCCATCGAGTCCAACCCCCTGCTCAGTGCAGGGATCCACCTTAAAGCATCCCTGACAGATGGTTGTCCAGCTGCCTCTTGAATGCCATCAATCAATATTATTTTTTAAACTGTGGTGCCCAGAACTGGATATAGTATTCCAGGTAAGGTCTGATATAGTGAAGTCTGAAAGCAGAATAGAGTGGTACTATTACTTCTCGCGATCTGGACACTATATTTCTGTTGGGGTAGCCAATTGGTTAACCTTTTCAGCTGCCTTATCACACTGTTGACTCATGTTTAGCTTGTGGACCACTAAAACCCCTAGAAACATGTCTCATATACTGCTCCTCCTGTATTTGTGCATCTGATTTTTCTTACTTAAAGGAGAAAATCAACATTTATCTCTATTGAAGTTCATTTTATTTGGCCCAATTCTTCATCCCATCAAAAGCTTTGCCAGCAATTTCATGCTGACGTTAAGCAGCAAGCTGGAGTCCTGTGGAGCTCCATTGACCAACGGCCAAGAAGGCAAATCCAAGAAGGTGAATCACAGCACCATTTTTGGAAACCTTCCCTCCAGATAGGAACATAACTAGCACAAACAAGGCTCACTGTCTCGAAGTGACCTAAATGGATACTATGGATGATGGTATCAAAAGCGACCAACACATCCAGTGCAGCCAAGAGAGATGCATTCCCCTGGCCTGATTCCCATCATAACTTCTCCATTAGAGCAACCAAAACAGTCTATACCACATCAGAAGGCAGACTCAAAAAAGTCCAAATAATCCACTATCCAAGAAAATCTGTATTGGGGTCATCACCTCACATTTTAATATCTTGCTCATAAAAGGAATATTAGTAAAAGGTTGAAACTAATCTGAGAGAGATGAGCTGATAGAGCTTTTTCAAGAACAGTATATTATAATTACATCCTTAAAAGCACTTGGTATCTCACCCTACCAAAGGGAAGCATGTATTATGTCATCCACCCATTTACCCATATTCCCTTTTGCTGCTTTCACCAACCAAGATAAGCAATGGTAAAAAATGCAAGCAGTCAGGCTGAAGCTTCCAGGCATCGTGTCCACATACCAGGGTAAGAGTCAAGCACACAACTGTTAGACCAGACTGTGGCCAAGTACCTTGCCTGCATCCTCAGGCAACAGCTGAAAGTCATCCAATAAAACTAGACCAGTCAGTTTTCTGGAACTGCATTACATATGGAGTCCAAATCATGAGTGACTTTAGCTCCAAAATGTCTTGCAAACTTGTCACAGCATGCTACCAAGGTTCCATGATGTCTCTCTGTGGGCCAGAATGTAGCAGGTCTCTTACCTACCTGGAAACTCTGCAGGAGATGACACAATGGTGGTGGTTTAGAATCTTTGTCACTATTACTGCCACAGAATAGGCTTGTTAGTAAGCTCTGACCTGTTTTCATTCAGACTTAGCACAAGTCTTACTCCACCTGTCTCCTAACCATCTCTTACTCCACCTGTCCTGTCAGCTCAGGTGTATATCAAGGGGCTGCCCAGGCACTGCTCAGATGGAGAGAGTACTTGAGTGCAGTCATGTCAACTCCTGAGTCACCTCAGCATTCCACAGAGTGGCCAAGGCTTCAACAGCAGCACTAGCCATATCAGCAGGAAAATCCCTCAGAGTCATCCAGAATCAATTGGAATTCATTAGCCTCTGTTCTTGCCATGTGTCTGATTTCACACAGACATGCAACTCATGTGTATACAGATCAACACCGGTCTATGTAGGCCTTTAACCAGAGGTGCACTGTGCATCCAATGGATTATGCACTATGCTTATAATAAAATGGGGGATAATTACTTCTGAAATGGGGGAAACAGCTCATCCCATGTCCAAAAACATAAAAACACACACGTGCATATTCATGACAGGAGAGAAAAATGGCTTGATCAGTATACTCACCCCCCTTGCATCCCCTGGGCCACCATGCTACTTCTAATAGATTTAATTTAAAAAGATACAGAAAGAACGAAGACTGGGGAAATCAGTGTTTGCCAAATCAGGAGGGGATGGTGGCACTACAGAAATGGCAGAGCAGAGGATTGAAAGGCTATACAATGGGGCCCCCAAGAGCTTCTCTGAAGTGGCTGAAAGAGGTTCTGCATCCCTAGTGTAAACCTTCCTCCTTCCTCCTCCTCCTCCTCCTCCTCCTCCTCCTCCTCTCCTCCTCCTCTCGTTACTTATTTTTAGTTAAGAAGATCCTTTCACCATGGTGCTGAACCTGCTCTGTAACTCTGGAGCAACATTATTATTTATTCAGTAGTACATGTCCAAGGAAAAAGCAGGATGTCTGTGGAATAAATTCCCTTCCTCATTCTTCCGCATTCCCATCATGCATAATCATTGTGGCTGAATCATGAACAGTCAATCCTTCCCAATTCAGCTCCAAGTCAACTCAAAAAATGTGCCTGTAGCACATCCACTACAGCTGCACTACAGCTGCAACTTACCCTGTATTTTGGGCAGGGAAGGTGGGTGCTGGCAGTTTCCATTTTAGGAAGTAACTAACAAATCCTCCATGCTGTTCTAATCATTGAGGCTCTGTGATAATAGCCATTCTGGCAGTTGATAAAGACATAATAATAGGATGGATGAAACTGGTGCAGCTGGGATAACAATTGGATGTTCTGCATGAATAGCACAATGGATCTATTGTGAACATGGACTTCCAAGGCTGGAAGCTCAGCTAAGCAGAAAACATTTCACTCCTTTTCAGCATATATGCACTTGGAGAGCTGGAAGACAAAAATAAAACATACACATAAACCCTTACCTCTTTTCTGTTTGCTAATAATGCCATTAGACTAGCAGCTCTGCCTTAAGAGGTGCCTCCTGATCAGGACTCTTTGCTGCCAGAATTACAAGTTGTGTAGTACTATTGAAGATGTTCTGCTTGGAGCAGATGGACACATGACCTTTCCAATTGCCACTGACCTGGTTCGGATGACACAATAAGCAACCGGGGGGGGGGGGGGAGAGAAACAACTGTTGGTTGTGTTGATTATGGTGTTGTATGGTGGGCGACACACAACAGACACACAACAGACGGTTGATTGATTTGTCAAAATAAGCAACGGAGAAAAACAACAAGCTGCTCTGTTGCTTATCCTGGCACCTGTTGCTTACCATGTCATCTGGCGGGCTCCATTGATTATTCGCCCCTGTCCACAGAACAGCAAGGCAAGAGTGGCACAAACCAGGCCGCTCTAGCCCTGCACAACTCCATGAGCAAGGGAAAATAATCCCGTCCAAGCGAGTGCTTCAGGAGCCCCGATTGTTCCATCCCTTGGTGGGGTACAGCGACTGGGACTCCTAAAGCGCTCACCCACCTAGAAACATGCCATCCCTTGGAGAGGCATTGCGATCGTGACACCCCATCCAGGGACGGCATGTCCCGAGCCCCCCCACCGCCACAATTCATCTGGAGATTGCCTCGAGGGGACAGAAGGACCCCCTTCCCTCCCCTCTAGGCAATCCCCAAATGGATTGGGGGGGGCAGAGAGTGCCTCCCGCAGCTGGACATTAGCTGTCCAACCGCAGGAGGCAGCCTCCTGTGCAGACGGAGGAGGGCCCAGGGCCCAGAGCTGCTGGTGACGCTCCACGTCCCCTTCTGTCACCCAGTTGCACCAGCTGAAGGGTCAATCTGTGCATGGGCCAGCCTGTGCACAGGATGACCCTTCAGCTGGTGTGACATGTGTCGGTGCTGACCCCTCCTTCACCACAGCCAGGATTGAGGGCCCTGACATGTGAGGTGACTGGCCCCAAGCCTCCTTGCCATAGAAGCAGAAGGCTTGTGGCTGGTCTCCCTGGGTGTCAGGGTGCACGATCCTGGCTGTACTGATGGCTCTGCCGCAAGGCAGCCCCGGGAGCCTCCCCTCCCCTAACAGGAGATGCAGCATTCTGGTTGCTTGCCGATGCCAGTGGAGTAATTCCATGTCCTGTCAACAGGAGGAAGGGTTCGGCCAGCAGCTGTCACCTAGTGATAGGACATGGAATTACTCCACCACTGGGAGCCTCGTCTCTCCTCTGCTCTCCACTCCTCCCCCATAATAGCGGCACTGGTAAGATAAGCATTAACCAGCATCCCCAGTTGGTGGGGAGAGAGTAGAGGTGGGGGGTGGAGAGACAACAATGCAATGGAGAGGAGACAGTCTTCTCCACGAACAACACTTCCATGTCGCCCAAAGGTGGCCACGGAGTTTGCCCCCATCAGTGGGCTATGTTCTCTCCATTGTTTAATACGTTGTCCAAATGCAGCCACTGAGTTTACCCTTGACACAGGCCCTTCATGAGTGTGCCTCTATGATGAATGTGTTTCCAAACTCCTGGCTAGTCAGTTGCCTGGACATTGCTGTAGAGAAAGAGGGGAGCCCAGCAGCAGTTGCACAGAAAAGGGGATTTCAGCAGGTATCATTTGCATGCATGCAGCATCTAGTGAAATCCCCTCTTCAGTTAAAGCTGCAGGAGCTAAACTAGAGTGACCAGATGCCAAAGAAGGCAGGGTCTTGTCCTCCGTTCCATATGGTCACCCTAAGCAGTGCTGACCAGAGTAGTGTCAGCCCATGTGCTTGAATTCCACAAGGTACAACAGCAACTGCAGGCATGTGGGCCTGGTTCTCCAGTCAGTGCTCTTCTCCCTCAACTGTTTCAAGTCAAGCTGTCTCTGGATGGCGCTAGCAAGTCCACTACCATTGGTGATCCACTATTTCTGCTTTGCCTGCAGTAGGGAGTAAAAAGGGAGTGTCAGGGTGGTTCAGGGGAGAGCACTGGATTTGCTGGATCCAAAGTCCCCCTCCCATGATATGCAATATACACCAGCCCTAACCCTAACTGTGGTGTCCTTATTCTCCCTCCCATTAAATTATAAAAGGAAAATCTAGCAGGGCAAAAAGGCTTTTAGAAAAAGAATAAAGCCACCCACATTTTCTGCCCTGCCTGGCTTAGGAAAGGTGGTGGGGGGGGGGGTATTCCACCACAGATTCTGCTTTCTTTGCAAATTTATTCTGTTATTGATTTATTACATTTATATCCTGTCTTTTTCCTCCATGGAACCCAAGGCGGCGTACATAATCCTCCTCCTCTCCATTTTATCCTCTTAACAACAACCCTGTGAGGTAGGTTGGGCTGAAAGTCTGTGACTGGCCCAAAGTCACCCAGTGAGCTTCCATGGTCAAGTGGGGACTAGAACCCGGTTTGTCCACTTCTATGCCACCCATTAGGATAAATACTCTCAAGGTAACTCACAATAATAAGAAAAATGCAACAATAAAAAACAAAGACAGCAATAAAACAATAACAATTAAAAAATAAAGTCTATGTCTGTGCATGACATCACCAAACAATTTATTAGGGATATTCCTTCCTGATCTTTCAGTCACCACCACACAAAGACTCCCTTCTATGAGATGAAGAACAACTACTTGTAGCAGGTATACCTAATGGCAAAAGTGAATGCCAATGAATATTTATTAGGGCTGTGCATTGTTTTGGATCCAAATCCCGACTCCAAGGCAAGTCAGGGTGATTCAGAAGACCTAGAAACAGATCTGAAGTGAGCTGGGACAGGTCTGAATCGACCCGAAGCAAATCGGTTTGGTTCAAATCGATTTGGATCGATTCGGATCTATTTTTAAGTGCAGACAGCTTGCCTGCGCTTGCAATGTTTTTTTCTTTAAATTAGGAAGGGGGAGGGAGAGTTTGCAGGGGGAAATTGGCTGTTAATTGACAGCTTCATCCCCCAATCCTTCTGAAGTCTCCCAATTCTTTCCAGCAGCCTCTAATCACAATGCTGGAGGAGGGCTTAAGGACAATCAGGAGATCGAGCTTCCCCCATTCTTACTCTTTGTGGGTTATCAGTCTGGTCCTGCATTGCAGGGCTGATTTGTGTTTCTGGCTTTGCTTTGACTAAATTTCTGAGGCACACTGTTCCCAGCCAGGAAATGTATGTATTGCAGGCAGCCTACTTTCCCTGTTTCTTCTCTGAATGGGAAGAGCCTGAGGATGTGTCAGCTTCAGCACAAACAAAAGAAAACTGAAGTAGGGGAGATTTGCACTTGAAGGGCTAATGTGAGCTAGAACACACACCTTCAAATCCCTCTTTGCTTTGAGTGGCTGCTTTGTTTCCTTGAAAAATCATATTTTTAGCAGTGGATTACAGAAAAACCACTGCACAGATCTGTCTGAAATTTGGCACACATGAGAACATCTGTAAGGTCTCCAACTGTGATGCTTCTATCTTGAAAAATAAAAAAGTTATAGGCATTTATTTTTTCCAATGCAAGTCTATGGGAAAACAAAAAATCCGAATGATTCAGACATCCGAATCTTAATTCAGATTCAGATCCGAGGCAAGGTGGACCAGGTCTGAATCGATCCAAAGCGAATTGGGCTGGATTTGGAAGGTCCAAATCAGGATCAGAAGCAAATCGGGGGGCTCTGTGCATAGACCTAATATCTAATAGTTCAAAAGGCAAGAGCCATTTTGGGTTTCTTTAACACTAGCCCTTATATCCAGAACACCACACTTCAACCAATAAGATGGCATTTGGAGCATTGCATTCAGTCTCTTTCTTTCTCTTTCTCTCTCTCTCTCTCCCCCCTCTCCCACACACACACACACACACACACACTCACACTGTTGATTTCTGCACCCACAAAATTCCAGACAGGCCTTGCACTTTGGCTGACATTCAAAACTATCACCTCTTTGCACAAATTAACTTCAAGGGCTCTGTCATTCCTCATATTTAAAATGCTATTACTGGGAATAGGCTTGGCACAGGCAGCTTAAAGGGCTGGTTGTCACTGCATGTGCAGACAGTGTACTCATGCCTTAGGCCACACAGTCAATGTTACATATTGGACCTGCCACTCTGAGGCTGCTGGCTAATCCCTTTTAACTAGGTAGGAGCTCAAATGGATAGACATGCCAACAAAGGTGAAGCTTGCAATTTCCAACCCCTCCAACTTGTCTAATCTCCTCAGAAATAATTGGGGATTTTTTAAAGGGGAAATGTTGGGAGTTAGGACCATCTTCCTTCTCCTCTGTATTTTGGTAAATACAAGAGAACCTTTCTGTCTCACCATTGTGTGTTTGAACTCCCGAAAAAGTTTCCCTATTTAAAACACTATCCAAAAAATGGACTGAAAGTACAGTAGAGGGCTCCATCTTTATTTCAAGCTAGTAAAATGCCTCACTATAATGGGCAATGTGTGAGCCTTGTGTTCTGCAGAACCTTCAGGGTGCGAGAGTGTGCGCCAAAGTGTTTTAGGGCACACTGGGCACAGAAACTCATGAATCCCATGGTAACATGGGACACCCACTAGGTTTCTGCCATCCGGTTAACCTTTCCTGGCCCATCTGCCAGGAGTGTTGTTGGTAGGTGGCAGGGTCAGGGGCTCACCATGGGGCAGACTGCTAATGTGAAACCCTTTTCCTCCACCCAAGTCACACACACCCTGGCAGTGCCACATCCCCCAGATTCCTTAAGGGGATCCACACCATGGAGGAGGAAGAGCTCAATCCTGCTTCCCCTCCCAACTGGATCCAGTCCATTGCCCAGCACATCTACAACGTTTTGACGTAAATATTATAACATGAAATGTCCCTGGAATTCTCCAACAGCCCAGGTCAACCTATTTACAAAGGAAATAATCTTGCATTGAGGAAAGGAAAAACCCTATACCATATAGCCAAATGGCATGTAGGTAAAACTGCATCCCAGCCCCATTAACCAGTGGCGAACTTCTGTCTACTGCAAGATCTATTACTACCAAGAGTGGGTGGGTGAGTGGGTGGGTGGGGAAGTCACCAATGGGAATGCCAAAGCCAAAGGCGGACCAAAGTGTAAATAGCGGGAGAAAGTCTTCACTGTGGTCTGCCTTTTGGTCCCGCCTCCATTGAGCCAATCAGAGCCCCGATGGGCTCAGACAGTTTTCCCACCTCTTGGGGCTGGGAGGCACTGCTGCGGAGTCACTGAGTCTCCCCTGCCCACTTCCTCCCTTGCCGCCAGACCCCACATACCCCCACAAATCATGGCAAGTGCAGAACTTGGCTTCATAAGAAGAGGCATGCTGTTGCAGACCAAGGGTCCATCTAGTCCAGCATTCTGCATACACTGTGGCCAAACAAGTGCTCACGGAAAACCCACAAGCAGAACATGTGTGCAACAGTCTTCCTCAGCAACTGGCGTACATAGGCATACTGCCTCTGATACTGGAAGTAGCATAGAGCTATCAGGACTAGTAGCCATTGATAGCCTACTCCTCCAAGAAATTGTATAATAGGCAACGCCCCCCCCCCCAAATCTTACAATGTCTTGGTAGCTTAAAGCTAGCCAGTTCACAACACACACACACACACACACACACAGAGAGAGAGAGAGAGAGAGAGAGAGAGAGGTCCCCTCTACAAGGATTCGCTTTTGCGCCTGGTTAGCCGATTATGCGCATCATCGCAGAAGCGCATTTACACCTAATCCCTCTGCACCAGAGGCGGCGAGAGGCGGCGAAGCGCATTAATGGATATCCAAAATGCAGTTTACAAATAGTTAATGCGCATAAGCGCATATTCACACAGTCAAAATGCGCTTTAACGGACGGAGCAAAATAAAACTCGCGATTTAACGCGCATTCGATAATGCGCATAATCGGAGAGATAATGCGCCTCTATGCCCCATTTGCGCTCCGCTGGTGTGGAGGTAAATTTTTTAATGAGACTTCAAAGAGCATTAAAGCTCTCGTGAAGAGGCACGTCACAGGATTCTAAATGTTTCATTCAACATTTCTATCATATGACAGCTCCAGTTTACTACCTGTGCATGGGACCCATGTCCAACTTGGTTGATCTGCCCTGCTTGGTCAGTGGTGGGTCCACTTCTAACGGCAGTGGTGAATGCATCCCTGATGGAGGCTAGGATGCCCACCTGCCTAAAATTGGCCAGTGTGCAGCCACTCCTTAAAAAACCAATTCTTGATCCATCACTGCCAGCAAACTACCGACCAGTCTCCAACCTTCCTTTTCTTGGTAAGGTGGTGGAGAAAGTGGTACTGGAGTGGGTCCAATGGCTCCTCCATGACTCAGATTTTCTAGATCTTTTTCAATCTGGCTTCAGACTGCCCTTGCTGTGGTCTGTGTTGATCTTCTTTTAGCGATGGACAAAGGCCATCTGTCCATCTTACTGTTCTTGGATCTCTCAGCGGCCTTCGACACAGTGGACCATGAATTGATTAGATGGTTAAGGACCCAGGTGGGCCTGGAGGGTCTGGGTCTTGCCTTGTTCCAGTCCTACCTGGATGTTAGGGCTCAGCTGGTTACCACGGGCACTTGTTCATCTGCCCCCACAGCCCTCCCCTGTGGAGTTCCACAGGGTTCTATCCTCTCACCTTTCATGTTCAATGTGTATGTGAGGCTGCTGGCAGAGTTAATTAAAGCCCCCGGGCTGAGGTACCATATGTATGCCGATGATACCCAGCTTTACATCTCGGTGGGCTCATACCTCTGTGGGGGAGAAGACTGAGTTGATGGTTGTTGGTCGAGGTCAGTGGCTGACAGGTTCAATGCAGGAGCTTGCAGATGTTTCATTTTCAGGAATCCGACCAAGGATTGTGACCGAAGCACGAGACCTGGGTGTAGTTGTTGACCAGTCCCTAACTATGTCATCACAGGCAGATGCTACTGTCCGGAGCTGTTTTTACCAGTTACATATGCTCTGCCAAGTTCGCCCCTTTTTGTCAGAGGCCGACCTTACCATCGCAGTTCATGCCCTGGTCACCTCCAGGCTTGACTATTACAAGCTGTACAAAATACGGCAGCCAGGTTGGTCAAGGGGCTTCCAAAGTGATCCTCTATCACTTTGGTGTTTCAAGAGCTCCACTGGCTGCTGGTGGCTACAAGGTTTTATTAACTACGTATAAAGCCCTGCACTGCTTGGGCCCTAGTTACCTGAGTGCTCGCCTTGCTCCTGTGTCCCACCATTGGCAGACCTGCTCTCCAGGGCAGGGTGACCTGATCGTCCCCTGCTACAATGTGGAATGTGCAGGGGCCAGGGCCTTTTCAGTGGTTGGCCCCCAACTATGGAACAATTTGCCACTGGAGATTAGACAGGCTCCCACCGTCAATTGTTTTAAACACCTCTGTAAGAGGTTCTTGTTTTCACAAGAGTTTTGGGGAGGGGTGGTTTAAATTTGGATGTGGGTTGAGGGTTCTTAATCAAAATTGTTTTATGTATTATTGTAAAGTGCCACAATGCCAGAAATGGCGAGGTGGTGCTATGAAAAGGTTTTAAAATAAAAAAATAAAAAGTAAATAAAACATGATTAAGTAGAAAGATGGTATAGAGAATATCCTGAGGAAACCTGCTTCATCTCAACTTTGTATACACTGGTGGCTTTAGACAAATCAGAGTATTGTACCTTATTCGGCGGTTCGCTGTGATGCCTTTAATGATCATTTCGCAGATAAAATCTCTCGGATAAGAGCCGACTTAGATGCCGTCGTTATAGCAGAGGCTGACGATGGAGTGTCCGGTGACTCCGCGAGTAGAATTATACTGGATCAGTTTCAGTTGGTGAGTACCGAGGACGTGGACAAGCTGCTTGGACAAGTGAGGGGGACGACTTGCCCTCTCGATCCCTGTCCTTCATGGCTGGTCATCCAGGGAGATGTAGTTAGATTGCAATTACAATATATTATTAATGCATCTCTCAGGGAGGGGAGTTTTCCATCGTGTTTAAAAGAAGCGGTGGTACGGCCGCTTCTAAAGAAGCCCTCCCTGGATCCCCTGGACTTTAATAACTACAGACCGGTATCAAACCTTCCATTCTTGGGCAAGGTGATCGAGAGGGCGGTTGCCTTTCAACTCCAGGTAGTCTTGGATGACACTGATTTTCTAGACCCATTTCAAACTGGCTTCAGGGCGGGATACGGAGTTGAGACTGCTATGGTCGCCTTAGCGGATGATCTACGTCTGGGTATTGACAGGGGGAGTGAGTCCCTGTTGGTACTTTTGGACCTCTCAGCGGCATTCGATACCATCGACCATGGTATCCTTCTGGAACGCCTGAGGGGATTGGGAATCGGGGGCACTGTGCTTCAGTGGTTCCGATCCTACCTCTCGGGCAGGTTCCAGATGGTGATGCTTGGGGATAGCTGCTCTGCAAAGAAGGAGCTGCTGTGTGGCGTACCGCAAGGTGCCATCCTTTCCCCAATGCTGTTTAACATTTATATGAAACCGTTGGGAGAGATCATCCGGAGGCATGGGGCGGGGTGCTATCAGTATGCTGATGACACCCAAATATATTTCTCTATGCCTTCGACAACATCGTCAGCTAAGGATAGTGTGTCTCCTCTGAATGAATGCTTGGAGGCGGTAATGGGCTGGATGAGGAAAAACAAACTGAAGCTGAATCCAGACAAGACGGAGGTGCTTGCTGTCAAAGGCCGCAACCTGGGTTTGGAGGTGTGTCAACCGGTTCTGGATGGGGTTACACTCCCCCTGAAAGACTGTGTTCGCAGCTTGGGGGTGCTCCTGGATCCGTCACTCCAAATGACAGCCCAGATAGATGCGACGGCCAGGAGTGCCTACTATCAGCTTCGGCTGATACGCCAGCTGCGCCCCTTCCTAGAGTTGGAAGACCTAAAGATGGTAGTGCACGCGCTGGTAATTTCGAGGCTTGACTTCTGCAATGCGCTGTACATAGGGCTACCTTTGTGCCTAGTCCGGAAACTTCAACTAGTTCAAAATATGGCAGCCAGGTTGGTCACCGGTACATCTAGGAGTGACCATATTACGCCAGCTTTAAAATCGCTCCACTGGCTGCCAATTAGTTTCCGGGCGAAGTATAAAGTGTTGGTCATTACCTTTAAAGCCCTACATGGTTTGGGTCCAGGTTACCTGCGGGATCGCCTTCTCCCGTACAATCCGCCCCGCACGCTCAGGTCCTCTGGGAAGAACTTACTGCGGTCGGCCAAGACTAGGCTGACAACTGTTACCCAGAGGACCTTCTCTTCTGCCGCTCCCAGACTGTGGAATGACCTGCCGGAGGAGACTCGTCAACTTAACAGTCTTTTAGAATTTAAGAAAGCTATAAAGACTGTTCTCTTCTGGCAGGCATATCCAGTGTAATTTTTAGAATGTTTTTAGGATGTTTTAGGATGTTTTAATGCAGTTTTAATAATATTTGTCATGTTTTAATTAGTTTTATGTATTTTATCATGTTGTTGTTCCCCGCCTCGATCTAGACGGAGAGGCGGGTAAGAAATAAATCGTTATTATTATTATTATTATTATTATTATTATTATTATTATCTGTAAAATGGGGATAGCAGTGATTCACATGTTAGCTTTCTAGATGAATGAATAAGGGGGAATCCACACAGTCCTTTGGAACGTTTTAAATTGTATTTTAAAACATTCCAAATAGGTGCGTTCTAAAACGTCTTAGGCCACATTACTGAGTACTCACGTTACAGGAGAAACAGTCTTCAGTCTTTAAAGCAGTGTGTACGAACACACATTGTTCTGCCCTGTCTCTTTCTCTTTCGTTTTTCAATGAATTTAGGGCAAGGCATTGTGGGGGTTGTAGTTCAGTTACACACTTCCTTCTTAGTTCCTCTGTCATTCCCTAGCGAGTATAGGGCTAAGAATTGTGGGTGTTGTAGTTCACTGGTCCACTTCTTGTTTCTTCCCCACCAATCAACTGCTCAGCATTTGGGCACCAGTAAAGGAAGCACTGCCCCCATGAATAAAACGGTAAGGAAGGACACATTATTTTACTTAAAACGATTTATTAAAAGTGAAACCGTTGTATATAACTGAAGGGAGTTTTAAAAAACCTCAGATATACAACGTTATAGGGAGTGCGTCATGTGGCCCAAAGAGTTTTCATAACCCTTATAAAACATCAAAAAACTCGTGTGTAGATCTGCCCTAAGTGAATATTTTAGTAGGCCAGACAAATCAGGGAAAGGGTTTTCTAGGCTGACCATATGAAAAGGAGGACAGGGCTCATGTAACTTTAACAGTTGTAGAGAAAAGGGAATTTCAGCCAGTGTCATTTGTATGCAATTAGTTCCTGGTGAAATTTCCTCTTCATCACAACATTTAAAGTTGCAGGCACTATACTAGGCTGACCATATGAAAAGGAGGACAGGGCTCCTGTATCTTTAACAGTTTCATAGAAAAGGGAATTTCAGCAGATGTCATTTGTATATAAGCAGAACCTGGTGAAATTCCCTCTTCATCACAAAGTTAAAGCTGCAGAAGCCCTGCCCTCTTTTGTACATGGTCAAGAGACAGGGCTCCTGCAGCTTTAACTGTTGTGATGTAGAGGGAATTTCACCAGGTTATATATGCATACAAACAACACCTGCTGAAATTCCCTGTCCTTTGCAACTGTTAAAGATACAGGAGCCCTGTCCTCCTTTTCATATGGTCACCCTAACTATACGAGAGTGACCATATACAAAAGAAGGTAGGACCCCTGCAACTTTAACTGTTGTGATGAAGAGGGAATTTCACCAGGAACTAATTGCATACAAATGACACCGGCTGAAATTCCCTATTCTCTACAGCTGTTAAAGTTACATGAGCCCTGTCCTCCTTTTCATATGGTCAGCCTACTTCAAACTACCCCTCCCCTTCATTCTGTGTAGTTCCTGTTCTCCACTGAAATGCTATCATCTTGGTAGTCTGGTGCAAGCCACACACACATTCATGTTCTCCTGTCCTTAACAGTCAAGGGTGTAGCTCTACAAACTTTAAACTAATTGGGAATGTGCAATAAAGAAGCATCAGTTAGGGTGACCAGATAAAATCCAGGTCAGGGCTCATGTAACTTTAACAGTTGTAGAGCAAAGGGAATTTCAGCCAGTGTCATTTGTATGCAATTAGTTCCTGGTGAAATTCCCTCGTCATCACAACAGTTAAAGTTGCCGGCACTATACTAGAGTGACCATATACAAAAGAAGGCAGGGCCCCTGCAACTTTAACTGTTGTGATGAAGAGGGAATTTCACCAGGAACTAATTGCCTACTAATTGCTGATGACATGCAGCTCTATTTCTCCTTTTCATCTTCATCAGGTGAGGCTGTGGATGTGCTGAACCAGTGCCTGGCTGCGACAATGGACTGGATGAGGGCTAATAAACTGAAACTCAATCCAGACAAGACTGAGACGCTGTTAGTGGGTGGTTCCGCTGACCAGATGGAGGGTGTTCAACCTGTTCTGAATGGGGTTGCACTCTCCTTGAAGGAGCGGGTTCGTAGCTTGGGGGTTCTCCTAGAACCATCTCTGTCACTTGAGGCGCAGGTGGCCTCAGTGGCACGGAGTGCCTTCTACCAACTTCGGTTGGTGGCCCAGCTACGTCCCTATCTGGACAGGGATAACCTGGCTTCAGTTGTCCATGCGCTGGTAACCTCCAAGTTAGATTACTGCAATGCACTCTACGTGGGGCTGCCTTTGAAGGTGGTTCGGTAGCTGCAGCTTGTGCAAAATGCAGCGGCCAGATTGATAACTGGAACCAGTAGGTTCGAACATATAAGACCTACTCTGGCCCGCTTGCATTGGCTGCCTGTATGTTTCCGAGCCCAGTTCAAGGTGCTGGTTTTAACCTATAAAGCCTTACACGGCTTGGGACCACAATACCTGATGGAACGCCTTTCCCGACATGAACCTACCCGAACACTACGTTCAACATCTAAGGCCCTCCTCCGAGTGCCTCCTCCGAGGGAAGCTCGGAGGTCAGCAACAAGAGAGAGGGCCTTCTCTGTGGTGGCTCCCCAATTGTGGAACGATCTCCCCGACAAGGCCCGCCTGGCGCCAACATTGTTATCTTTTCGGCGCCAGGTCAAGACTTTTCTCTTCTCTCAGGCATTTGGCAATATCTGAGGAGCCTGGATTTGTTTTGTTTTATTTTGTTTTTGTAGTTTTTTGAAGTGTTGAAGTGGTTTTTAAATGTACAGATTGTGTGTAAGTTGTATGTTTTTGCTGTTTTAATTTTTGTATATTGTTTTTAATTGTTTTTAATCCTATGTAAACCGCCCAGAGAGCTTCGGCTATGGGGCGGTATACAAATGTAATAAATAAATAAATAAATAAATAAATGACACCGGCTGAAATTCCCTTTTCTCTACAACTGTTAAAGTTACATGAGCCCTGACATGGATTTTATCTGGTCAGCCTAGCATCAGTAGTTGTTTTGTTCTCTAAAAGGGTGTAATTTAGAGACTTACTTTCCCTACATTGATAAGGTCTAGTAGCTTGCTCTTTTTGGGCTACACTGCAGTTTGAGCTTTAGTAAAATATGAATAGTTACTGCAGCAGGCAGGAATATATGTAGCTTTCATTTTGCCAAGTGTGAGAACCTGCTCCAGTGGAGACACACACACACAAGCTTTTGAACATTTCCAATGCAACTTTTCCTGCCGGTTTAACTGGATAAACTTGTGAAAATTATTTCACTTAATTGACAGCAATGTTTCAAGTACTTTGAACAGAAAATTCCAAAACAGATGAGTGAGATTTTCCCAGCTATTATATGTCTCAGCCAGATCTATAGCCAATGTAAAGTAGCCTGGCAGTGTAAGAACCAGGATGAGTCGGGCTTGCTCTGGCTGGTCTTTCCCCAGTCAGCATTTTGCTGAAGTTTGCTTCATATTTCTCCATATCTATCTTCAGCTTGCCCACTGACACACAGTTCAAGAGTCCGTTAAAACATTTGGGCTTGCAGTGAAAGACTCTAACATAAATAAATAAATACATAAATAAACAGCAAAAACGTTCTGACCCTTTCTTAAGACATGGGGGGAAAGGAGGAGGAGGAGGGACCATCGTTCCTTCCATCACCACTAGACTCTTTGGATCGGCAGAGCATGAGGTGAAAAGTCATGGGAAGGACAAGCTGACTGATGGGTTTTAGGTTGTGAGGTCAGCACGAGGCGTCGCAATGTGGGCTCAGACAGAGCCATTTCCTCAGCGATTTTTATCTTTCGTCTGTTCGCACATCAAGCCACCTGGATTTAATTCCCAACTAGCTGAAACATACCCACATGTGCATATAACTTAACCCTTTCTCTTTATTGCTGTGAAGAACCAAAAGCCGCAAGGTCCAGCTCCTCACCAACAAATCCCACATTTAGGTTTCAGCCAATTCTTGGCCTGTTTGCCTGGCAACTGGAGGCTTTTCCTTCATGAGGGACTGCAAATAACATAACAAGACACCTTTATTACCTCAGATAAGTACATGTGGCAACTTTCTCTCTTTTTGCTCAGCCTTTGGCCTGAGTTATGATTTACCTGTAACATTCTCATTTTGACTAGTTGTGAAAGTAGCCATGGGGTCTTATGGTTTTCTTGAGTTTTACACTTCCTTGTTGCCTTTAGGCTTCCAGCTGTTCTCTCATAATTCTAGGTGCTCAGGCTAAGTGTTGGGGTGCATGAAGGACTGTTTGCCTCACTGTATATGTAACTGTTCAAGGGGTTCACCCCAATAGGTTTCCCACATTTTTGTTTAGGGCTGCCATGCTTTTAACAGCTGCAATCCCCCCCCTTCAACAGGTGCAATCCCCCCCACACACATCACTGTACCTTGGAGAAGGGCCCTGACAGAAAAATGTAGACATTGATGTCTGACTCCATTGGTTTCTAAAATAATATTGCACTTGCAGAACAATAAAAATAGTCTGTTTGCATGTTTGAAATATCTTCAGTGATCAGGGTGGGTTCTGGGGGTGTGGTGAGATTCCCTCCTTTTTCTTCTTCTTTTTTTGTACAGCTTTTGCTGCAGATGCTGCCAGATTCTGGCTGGATATCAGGAAAAACTTCCTGACTGTTAGAGCAGTATGACAATGCCAATTACCTAAGGAGGTGGTGGGCTCTTCCACACTAGAGGCATTCAAGAGGCAGCTAGACAACCATCTGTCAGGGATGCTTTAAGGTAGATTCCTGCATTGAGCAGGGGGTTGGACTCGATGGCCTTACAGGCCCCTTCCAACTCTACTATTCTATGATTCCATGAAAATGGATAGTCCATGCAAAGATCAGGGATGATTTGAATTTAGAAAACAGTCTACCAATGGTACGATGGTCCAACACTCCCAGAAAATCTTGAAACGGCCACAGCAGAAGACAGTGAAAAAGAAGACGAGGAAAGTGATTTTGACAGCAATGATAACAATTCTAATGAAAGTGAAGAGGACATCCAATGAAATTTATTTGTTAACCCTTCTCACAGAACATAGTTTTTATTTTTTAAATTGTAAATTTTTGCTGAAGATTTTAAAGACATTTGTTAAAAACAAGTCAATCTAATAAATTGTCTTTTTTTATATATATCATCATACTTGTCCTGTCTGAAATTTTGTAAAGAACATTTGAACATGATCAACTGTAAAAATAGCAGTTGAACATGTTCAAAATTATCTGTGCATCAGATCAAGAGATATTTAGGGTGGATACTTTTGAAATGAAAGCCCTGTATGATAAACTGTAAAATCATACAATCCTGAGAAAGTGGACGTATAAGGAGATATCAATCATAATTCCCTAAGCATTGGGGTAAACCCCATGTTATTATACATTTTCTTAACCCTCATTAAAAAATGCAACTTTTTTGTTCTTGAGTATTCTTTCAAAAGTCGTATAGTTTTTGAGTAAATCACGGTTAAACGTCACACATAGCCAATGTGAACACTAATTTTATACATTCAAATGAAGTTATCTCAAAAACTAATGGAGTTAGCAAAAATGTGTAATTACAAAAAGTAGTTGTCATTAAATTCAAAACATTTCAGAAAAAAATAATCTTTGTAGCATACATGGGTGAGAAGTTATGCATATTTAAATGTAGCAGCTACATAATAGCACGGTAGCCATATTGATGATGTCATTACAGAGCCCCCCACCACTGGAATTTTGTAAGACTCACTTTTCTGAGACACTTCTGTCATATATAAACAAAAAATATTCACAAATCTTTTGCACTCTTCGGGTAAATAAATCCTGCTCTGGCTCTGGAACTAGTATTCGTGGTGTTAAAACATTCTGAATTATCCGACTGGTGTTGGAAAGCGGGTACTGCTCTCATCCATTAAAATGCTTCTTACTCTCTCTGTGTTGTGTTATTGTTGTTGTTGTTATTGCTGTTATGAATCACTGTGGAACTTCTAAAATGCAAAATGCTTTAGAAGCATGTGTGTCCTCCTACCAAACCCATAAAGCTATTTATTGCTACTTTTCTTATTTGTCAATCTACGGCATAACCTACAGGGGCTCTCTTAATTTTCACAAATGTATTCATTTTTCTTGCTTTTATATAGGTCTTGGCTCCCAGATAGTGAGAAAGTGGCTCTATCATAGTGGCTGAGAGTGCAAGCTAAGAACCATGGCCCAATCTACATGTAAATAGTATGAGAAGTGCTTTCCAGTTATATCTGGATTTTCATGAAATTGCTTTCCATCAGCGGCACATGAAGCAAGAAAAGCTGAGTACACAATATCTAAAAACCTGCTTTCACTGGTCACACAGCACTTCAAACCACCATACTTTGAGGCTGGGTGGGCAGGGTCCAGTAAGTAAAATGGAAGAACATCAACCACGTAGGTGCTGCGTAGTGAATAGGGAAAGGCTTGTTCACCATACCTGTTCATGCTCCCCTGCACCTGGAAGTTTAAAGAAAGTGCTGAATTAAGCCCCTGTAGTACATCCCACACCGCTCCCCTCTCATCCACCATCCACCGCCCTACTGCGATATCGTAAATGATTAAAACAGTGTACTGCGCTGTTGTGAATGGGTAAAGTGGCTACTGTACTATTGTGAATAGGCAAAAACAGCCCTATTGCAAAATAGTGCTAAGTGGGAAAGGAAGCCTGTGTCCAAAAGCACCCTACTGAGAATGGGAGGAAAAGAAGGAAGGGGGGGGTCATCCCTGCCCCTTGACAAGGTCACTGCCAGATCACAAAAACACCCCTAGGCATGCCGGGGGGGCATGCTGTAGTGGGACTGTGAGGGAGCTGCATTTAAGGAAAACAACTTTGTGAAAATGTGCCTTTTCCAAATGGAAGCTGCAGATTGGCACAGCATCATCTGTCACAAAAAAAACCCACAATGTGCTGTAGCTCCGCACCACATCAGCCAGGTAGATAAGAAGAGCCCATGTCAACTCTAGTTCAAAGCTTGCTATGAACTTACTAGATGGCCTTAGACAAACTGCTCTGTCTCTCAGCTCCAACTTTCCAGCTATAATGTAGGGATAATATTTTACAAGAATGTTATACGGAGTATGTGAAGCTTCTCAGACACTCTGCAGCTAAATACGTAAGTTCTACGTATTTAGAGCCAAACTGAATTTGCTCCCCAAAATGATCTTTCATAAATTAAGTTGACAATTCTTCAAAAATCTTCTCAATAAATGAAAATTCTTCAAATATATTATACCCACCATTGCTCGGCCCCGCTAAGATATATGTCTGTGAGGTAAACATCGTAAAGTGGTAGGCCAGTGCTAGTCCTGTGAGTTAACTTTTAATCAAATTACATTTGTTTCTTTTTTCCTCTCACACTATCATGACAACCCTGCAAGGTAGGCTGATGTGGCCTGTGAGGTAACTTTAAAATGAATTAAATTTGTTTCTTCTCTCTCTGTGTGTCTCTCTCTCCCCTGACACATGGCCAGGGCTGTCTTAAAGTCACCTCCATGCTTTTCCTTGTCCCCACAGAAAATGAAAACTACAACTTTTGGCATGCCTTTCACCACAGTGCCTGACTTGCACAATGGGAGTCCTTCCTCTAAGACTCATAGGAAGTGAAGTCTGGCTGAGCCAGTCCACACTGCACTGTTCAATCGGTGCCCATAGGTAGGCCATGAGGGAGCTCGCCTGCTGACTGACTAATGGGTAGCTTGGCTGCCATTGGCAACGGGCTCAGAGCTGCACCCTCCTTCCCTATTGCTCTCAATGGGGCCTAGAGACTGAGGCAGCTGGCCCCAGGCACTCCCCCTTTAGGCCTAGGAGAGTCAGCCACTACCAGATGATGGCTGCCAAAGCCTGATAAGTATTCCTTCCTGCTCAAGGCATGCTGGGAGTTGTAGACATAAGCCTAGGTCCCTGAATAATGTGTTAGTCTTTGAATACCATCTGAGGTGTGGCAAGAGACAACTGGAGAGCGGGCCTTATTAGTTGTGGCACCCTGCTTATGGATTACTTTTTCCCAGGCAGGCTAGCCTAGTGTCTGCATTAATGGCTTTCCAGTGCCAAGTGAATATTTTCACCCCAAGGCCTTTTAACTTGATGAGATTTTTTTATGCTGCATTTTTTTCATAACTAAACCACAACATTCCACAGATGCAGAAATTACTGAATAAAATTCATGATTTTTATGTAAAAGCCTGACTATACCATTGAAACAGAAGTGTGAATGGAGGAATGACTGATAGCTGAGACTAGAATGGAATGATGAGCAGGGTTAGTGGCAGTTGGAGAAAATCAGGTAAAAGGAGAACAAAGACAGTTAGTGCATTAGGATTGAGAGATAGTGACCTGGCTTTCACATAGTGACCCATGCTTTATTTAAAATTAGCCACTCTACATGCCAGTACTACACCTCCCAGCATGCCTTTCATGGTCCACAGGTGCCAGAGTCCTCTGAGAGGTGCTTCCCCCCCTCTCGTTGACGATGACGCTCATTGATAGAGCATCAAGGAGTAGCATCACTGAGGAAGGAAGTTAAGCAGCTAGTCAGTGGATGTGCCCAGCTCCGGCCAAGTCCTGCTGGGACTGTCTTGGCCTGTGCTTCTCATCCACCAGGTGCTCTTTCAGGAGCCTGTACTGAAGGGCCAGGTCGGGCACTTGCCCCCTTCACTGGACCTGTTTCTGGGCATGCACAGAGTGCTTCCCCTCCCTCCCTCTTTAGGGTGAAGGTGACGCGCGCACTTCCCCAGATTCTTAGAAAACAGCAATATCAGGATGGGATGCCTTTGAGCATGTTTAGAGTTCAGCCTTTCTAAGCCACACTGTGGTATCTAGTTATGATTTTAAAAGCACACATACTGGGTGGGAGGAGGCACCACAAATGGACGCAGCCCATTTATGTGGATTGTTTCCTTTTATGTGCAATTGGGTTGACTACTCAAGACTGACCTTAGGGGTCTGGGTTGTGAAAGGCATGCAGCAGCCACCCGTCCATGCACTCACAATGGCCACCAAAGGCCGGGAAGTCTGGCGTCCCACCCAAGGCATGCAGGGAGTTGTAATCATAAGCCTAGTTTTATTTTATTAAATTCTGTAAAAATAGTTTAAACCCAAAATTTTGTGTTTTTAGATTTTTCTGGTACATTGTACAACCAGACCTATCAGCATGCAAATTTCAAGTTTCTAACTCATCTGGAAGTGAGTAAACATTTCCGGACATACAGTGCACACACATACTTTCCACTTTATAGGTAGAGATCTGCATTTGACACCCAATGTAGTATTATCATTATTATTATTATTATTATTATTATTATTATTATTATTATCATTTATTGCATTTATATACCACCCCATAGCCGAAGCTCTCTGGGCGGTTTACAAAAGTTAAAAACACTGAACATTAAAGAACCGATATAGAAAATTGAAAAAGCATAAAAAGCATAAAAACAGATTATAAATACAATATCCATTTAAAACAACTATTCTGGGTCAAACAGCAACAACAACAAAACCCCTTAACATATGCCATTAAATGCTGGGAGAAGACAAAAGTCTTGACCTGGTGTCGAAAATATAACAATGTTGGCGCCAGGCGAGCCTCATCGGGGAGATCATTCCATAATTGAGGAACCACCATTCAATACTTGGCACCTGACATTTAATTGTTGGCAATATCATACAATCTTGGGAGTTGGAATGGACCTCAGAGATCATCTATTAAAACCCCCTGCTCTGTTCAGGCTTTGCACTGAAGGGTGCAGCTACAGCATCCCTGACAGATGGCCATCCTGCTTCAGCTTCACTATCTCCATATTTAACAATACCAGTGATGGCTGTGACATATTTGGAGGCATTTATCTCCCACTGTGAACCAACAGTGTGCAACAGAACACACCCTGTGATTGCTCATTGCAGGGGAAACTTAACCAGCAGTTATCATGTTCTCTGTCAGGGCAGTTTGCCTGTCATTATGGATCTATTCTCATTAAGAAACTCCCTATGAGCTTCCAAAGAAATAAGGATTTCCTGGCAAACAGTTTGGAAATCACTGCTATGTAATATTTGGTGGTATTTGATGGTTAGTATACAATGGCTGTTATGAGCCTTGAAACTGGGAGGACTCCTGGAGTGAGTATGCCACCAAACCAATGGCTACCAAGCTCCTGACAAAAGTATTTACAATATTTGAAAATTAATGTCATTTTTTTAATCTGACAGAATTTAATAGATAACATGTTATGGTAATTTGTTTTTGACAGCTGACAGTTTACGCAATTTCAATTTTTTAAAAAATATCAAAAGATGCCAACAGGTCTAAAACTTTTGAATTTTATTTTTGAGGTAAAAACAAATGATTTTGGGGAGGGGGAGACCAAACTTGGAAAATGTGCCAAATTTCAAATATTTGTGAATAGCCATTCCAGCGCTATAAGTATTATTATTAGTGACCATAATGAACTACCTTGCCCTCCCCGCTCCAACACACACCCTAAATAAGGTAGTCACCATTGTCTTGGAAGCTATGCAAACACAATAACTTAAAATATATATCTCATGACACAATCCTACACATATTTACTCAGAAGTAACTTGCATTGTGACTCTTACTCAGAAGAAAACATGCACAGGATTGGAACCTTACAGAGCAATCCTAACACCAAGAACCACTGTTTAGAGGGGGATAGGATGGGGAGGAGGTGCCCTTCTGGCAGCAGAGAGGATCTCTGCCCCAGTGGCACCTGATACATTAGCAGAAAGGTCCATAGGCATAGATCCACTGCTGTCGATTTTTCCACAATTGGTGGACCCTCAAAATAGGGTGTTCTGGGAAACAGGTCAGAGACAGGCTTGGCTCCACTGGATTCAGCCACTTCTTTCCCCTGAGATGGCTCAGGATCAGACCCATTACTTATGCCAGCTTGGAGCTGGTATAGATAAGATTATTTATTATGTTTGTTTTTTATTTATAAGATGCCTACGAAATGGGGTGTCACAAGATTTTTTAAATAGAATCAAATACAATAAGACTACTCTCTAAAAAACACAATATAACACCAACACAATACCAACACAAAACCAGCATATACAAAGCCAGCATGATAAAAATGCAGTATAATACTAACCTGATAAAATGCAGTACCAATGAGGATATAAAACCCATTTAAACCAATAAAGTGAGCATTTGAGGGAGAGATAAAAGAACCACCAGACAACACACACACAACCAAACACCCCCTGCCCCAGCTAGCATGAGCTGGCAAGACTTTCCTGGTGCAAATCATCAGCCACTTCACTCCACCCACTTAGGATTGCTCAGTTGGGCTATAGCCCTATGCACACACTGAACACAACAGGACCTAGTTTGAGTAAAAATAGCATGTGCTGTTAGAGGCAGTGCTGTAGAATCATAGAATCATAGAATAGTAGAGTTGGAAGGGGCCTATAGGGCCATCGAGTTCAACCCCCTGCTCAATGCTTAAAGCATCCCTGACAGATGGTTGTCCATAGTACATACTACACAACACTTCTATGTCAACTCTATGGTCAAACCAATTGCTCAGGTTACTGTAGTACTGCAAACAGTACCTGGGAAAAGCCAAACCTAGCTCCAACCTGCTTGACGGGACTGGTACAACTGCTGTATGCACCTACTGGATAGCATCAATGATAGGGTGACCATCCGCCCGGATTTGTCCGGACATGCCTGGAAAATGGGGAGCAAATCCGCATCCGAGGGGAAAAACTGTTTTGGGGGGCCAAATCCGGAAATGTCACCCCCCAAAAGTAGGGTGACCAGATGGCCCTGGGGCGATCCGGGCCAACTGGGGGGCGGCGGGGGCAAACCGGGGTGGCGGGGGGGTCACGCGGCGGTGGTGGGCGGCGCGGTGCGGGGCGGGGCGGGTGGCACAGGGTGAGCGGGCGGGGGGGCGGGGGGCGGCGCGAGGCGGCGCAGGGCAGCGCGGGGCACACGCACGGTGGGGGGGTTGTTTTGGGTGGGTGGGGTGGCGGGGGGGGACTGGGGTTTTGATTCTCAAAATCTGGTCACCCTAATCAATGATATCTCTGAAGACAAGTTGTCCCTGCCCCTTCTATTCCTAGACTTATGATTTGGTACTATGCAAAGCATATGTATAATTTCCCCCACCTCCCTTTCACTCCTTCTCACAATGTTCTCTCTTATGACATCTCCCACGTGACATTATAACATGTTGTCTATTTCATAGTCTTCTGAATTTGACATATTATTCAGG
This sequence comes from Anniella stebbinsi, assembly GCA_029215795.1. NCBI lineage: Eukaryota > Metazoa > Chordata > Lepidosauria > Squamata > Anniellidae > Anniella > Anniella stebbinsi. Next base: position 124,842,905 of record JARDYH010000004.1, on the reverse strand, counting down.
AAAAAGGACAGGAAAAACAGATACAGAAATGAGCCATAAACAAATAAAACACCTCTTAAAAAAAAAGAAAAGAAAAAAGAATGGCAAATGGATCCTTTATTCCAAAATGTCTCAGGCACCTTCAGTGACCCATATTTTTATATCCCACATTTCCATAGATTATAATGGATATCCCTTTTTAGAAAGAATATTCCTTTTAAGGTCCCTCTTAGTTTTGGAACATTGACCTGGTACTCCCCACATTTTCTCATATTACAGTTCAAAGACATCACATAGTTCTGGCAAGGCACCCTTTTCTGAGATAGTTCCAACATTCAACTGCCAGCAAATCCCTGCTCATGCAAGTGAGTAGCAATGTAATGTTGGAACAGCAAACCCCCATGAGATCTCAGCTTTGTCTTAGGTTTTGTCTTAGTAGTTTCTCTTTTTATTGTCCCAAGCTTTGTTGGTGTTGGAGTGCTGGGCTTTTCAGCATCTAGCCTAATCTCTGCTGAGGAACAACTGGACTTTTCTACATGAGGCATTTATTATGTGCTCACCATTCCCTACTCATGGTTGTTTACAGGTTTTTTTAGACGTTGCTATGACCCATCCAGTATCAGTGGCAATGTTCCTCTGTATGCCAGTTGCTGGGGAACATGAGTTGCAGAGTACTATAGCGCTTATGTCCTCATTGTGGCCTCCCTGTGGGCATCTGTGTGGCCTCTGTGTGAGCAGAATGCTACATTAGATAGGCCCTTGGTCTAATCCGGCATGGCTCTTCTTATGTTCTTACATTTAAATCACTTCAGTTCTACTTATCTGTAGAAATGTATGTATGTTTGAATCTCAAAACTAAAAATATGGGATTTAAAAGTTCCTTTGCCATCTGTTGTATGATTAGGTCAGTTAATCTGCGTTCTAGAAGGCCAATGCACAGCTGACAGGCTTTGGCCTGACCCAGTTAATGTCATGAGGGCAAACAACAATTGGCTTGTGGGAACTTGGTAAGGGCTGAGCAGTCCAAGTTCTCCAGTATCTGGGCAGGAATTTTTTATTTATTTTGGACCAGCTGAGTAGAAGCTGAACCACTAGTGTGCCAGGAGGATGCCTATGGCCAGGGTTACTAATATGACATCCACGACCAAACAGGCAAACCCATTCATTGCAGCCCTCCCTGTCATAACATCTAGGTGCCCTTGCTCTCCAGTCCCCCCATCCCAATCCTGTTTATTGCTGTCCATTCCCATCAGTGGCACAGATTCATGTGGGTATCATTAAAGAGACACATGGTTTATTTACTCATTAGCATATCCAGCTGTTAGCTTTCCTTCTCCCAATATTTCAGACTAAGTAGCAGTTTGACATAAATAACACCAATTCAACTAGAGGTTGAAGGATATTATAAATATAGAACACTTAAGCTACAATTGCTCTTTTTAAGCGCTCTGTACAAGCTTTGGTTTGATGGGGAAATCTAACAGGGTGGCACAGTAGTGGGGAAGCAGGGAGACCCAATGCTATTACTTAAATAGGCCTATTAAAATGAGTGAAATATGGCTTTATTAAACAGATGACATTACATCAGCAGCCGTGAATCATAAAGTTTCTTTTCAATATTACAATACACCTTTTAAACTTTAATCATTTGCATCATATTCCCAACAGCCATCAGGTGCCTGGACTCTGTGGTTGATTGAATTAAGGCAAACCAGCTGGGAACAGTTGGCTCCTCTTCCCTGGAGGCTCTGGAGAGGTCATGGGGAGGAAACAGGAGTCCCTGCCAAAAGCAGTCACTCAAGTGCCTAGGCTTCATTGACTGCCAAGAGGTATTAGAATTCCCTCCTTGCAAAATGATGGTGGATTTGCCCCATCAGGTTCCAGGGCCATTGCCTTGCCTCCTCTTAAAAGTCCCAATTGCCATATTTAACACTTCTATAGTCTTTAGCAAATTCAGCTTCACAACAGCCTTATGAGCTACATAACTAATAATACATCATTTTAGATGTATAGCTGAGACCATTTTCACACAGAATCATGTTTGTTTTTGCTTCCCCATCATCTGTATATTAAAACCAAAATACTACATACTGAGCTTAATGTACATTTGGTTTCCAAAATGTTCCACATTAAAAGGTGAACTTCGCATCACTTGTGAAAACAGCCCTGAGAGACCAGCCACTAAGTGCCTATCCACATTGCCCTTAAAACGACTTATATTCTGTTTAAAAACATGGTTTTTAAGTCATTTCATTACGTGGTAGGACACACTGAGCAGTACTTACGTTTCATAGTGACTGCTTCCTCCTTGTTCACTGGTGTATTACAGGGTTAATTCCTTGACTTTTCTTGTTTCTGTTTTGCAGGCCGCTTGAGTTATGGAGACAGAAGTGGGAGGGTCAAGCAGCCTGCAAAACAGAAACTAAACAAGAACAGACAAAGAATTAACCATGTGTCACACCACTGAATGCTTTCAGGAGGGAGGAAGCATTCACTATGAAACGTAAGTACTGCTCAGTGTGTCCTACCATGTAATGAAACGACTTCAAAAATCACGTTTTTAAACAGAATATAAGTTGTTTTAAGGGCAATGTGGATAGCTGTATCACATACAGTCAAGACCATGCTCTTGCTATTAACAGACTCAAAACACTACACAGTAGTTGCTCTTCACAGCGTTTACCTTCTAACTGATAATAATGCTCTTTCTTTACTATGAGAAAACTGTTTTCCTGCCAAGAGAACCTCACTTTCTTCTTCTGGGTTCTGGGTGAAGGGAGAGGTGGGTGTGTTTTCTGACAGTTTAAACTAAATGAAGAGACCAAACCCTATAAAATCCTGAGCAGACTGGCCTGCTACGTGTTCTCATCTGAGAGGGGGAAGGTGTGCCACCTGCTCAGATAACCAAGGGTGATTGAACTGAGAGTTAAGGGTGTGTGTAAGCTTTCTTTGTTTTTATTCTCTGCATCCATTTTCCATCAATAAATTCTATCATACTTTCACACAAGTGGACTTGAGTCATAGTGGCATTCTCAAATCTATTTAGTGTGTGGGTCCTGGCTGTCTAGGCCCCAGATTTAAGACAGTGGTGTATAGTTTAAAAACAAACTGCTTTCACAGGGCAAACAGCACCTGAAACTGCATTAGTTCTCGGTTGGGTGTGTGTGGAGTCCTATGAGTAGAATTTAACATCAGCAGCTGCCTAGATGTGGGGCAGAGAATGAGCAGAGGCTTGCTCCCAGCCCCTCTCCCCGCTCCTGTGCTTAGTGAAGTGCAATGGAAAACAATGTGTTACTTCCGAGTAGACATGTTTAGCCAACACCTCTCCTTGGGTCCATCCTTTCACCACAGGAATAAGGGTCATGTAGGGGTCAGTTTTAAAATCATTAAAGTTATGCGGACCTTCATTCTTCCATAACAGCAGAGATTTAAAACAATAGTCTTGGTCCCCCCTCAGTGAAGTGCAATGGATGATCATAAGTTATTTCCAAGTTAGATGTGTTTAGTCAACACCTTTCATAATGCAACTTTCCCTTCTGCCTATCAGTGCTGCTCCCCCCAGCCTGCACCACAGCCAATTATGGTCACACCGACTCCCAAACCACACTGAAGCCACCATGCTGGGAAAGTCTGACACAAAACGGCTTTGCAAAAAAGTGGTTTTTCAGGCAGAAAAACTTGCAGTTGATGTGGTTGATTATCTGCCACGATAATCTGTGAGGTGCAGCAGAATTGGAGTAAATCCCTTGTATAGATGGGGCCTTGGCTGATCTGATTGTGATTTCAGTTGTGAGAAAATGCCTTCTTTTCTTCTTGTCACCCTTTCCCCTGAGAATGCACACAAGGTGCTGAAAATTGGTACGTGTGTTTTTGCCATAGGTAACCTTGTCTTACCATCCCCTTTTGTTGCAAAGGTGTGCAAGACTAGCCACACCATGCGCTGCTAGAATAAGTCTCCAGGAAACTCTTTCCTCCCCATTCTTGCAAACTCACTGGAAACCTTTCTTTTCTTCTCCCAATAGTGTTAGGTCTCCCTCTTTGTCTAACCCTGCTCTTCTCATCACCATTGTACTAAGAAACTCAGATCAGCCTGGATGCTACACACATGTCTGAGGCCTAGTTAACACATTGGAGACCTTGGGTCAGTCACCAAAAGAACTAAGCCAATTTCCCTACAACCTTATTCATTCCAAATGCAGTGTGTGCTTCGTGTGTTTTGACTTCAGTAATGAACACTCTACTAATTAATTTCCACGATAAATGAGTATATATTTTGAATTCTTCAGTGTGTTTAATACATTCCCTGTTTTGAAGAGGTGTAAGAAAGAGTCCTTGGGTCCCCTCCTGGCAAGACACACTACTATCAAAGTCAAATGATCCTTTCACATTTGTGTGTCTGGAGAGGGTGAACACGTTTGTTTGTACACATATCTAGAGGTGCACATTCAGTAACACCCAGGTAAAGGCCTTTTTCTTCACTCAGGCCTTGTAGTATGTTTCAGTTTGTATTTGTACCTGGTTTTAACATACTTGCTACTAGTTTTATTATTTAGTAGATCTTTAAATTGTTGATTGTTGTTTTAGACCAGGGGTGGAAAACCAGTGGCCCTCCAAATGTTGTTGGATAACAACTCCTATCATTTATGACCACTGAACATGCTGGCTGGGGATGATGAGACTTGGGCCAGATCTACCACTTTCATAGAGGTATGAAAGTGGTATGAAAGTGGTATATAAAAGGCAGGAGCCACACTAAGCAGGATATAGCAGTATATGGTATGTGTCGGTGGGCCCCAACAGTTGTCAGGTAGTGTGGCTCCTTCCTTTTATATACCGCTTTCATACTGCTATATCCTGCTTGGTGTAGATCTGGCCCTAGGGTTCAACAACAACAGGTTCCCCATCCTGTTTTAGACTTTTAGGGAAACTGCTTTGACTGGGAGATCTGCCTAAAAAGTGGTATAGAAATACTTGTAATAAATAAATAGATGCTTCTACACTGAGCAAGAAACCTAAAATAACCATGTGAATCATTCCTTTAGATTGTCTTAATCTGCCTTTCTCAAGATAGCAATGCGGGTCTGGCCTATAAATAACATACCTGATGTGGCAAACTGACCCTGAGATTTAAATGATGCCACACTATATCCTGTACAACAGGGTAGGCTGGGACACAGTTTCTATTTTTGTGGGTGTAGTGATAGATCCCCCATGTCAATCAGCAACAGTAGGGGTGGGGGGGGGAGAAAGCCCTTCACAGGAGCTTCTATTCAGGGCAACTCCTTAGCTGCCTTCTCCTCAATAGCCATCCCACCTGCTCAGATTTTGAATAACAGAAGCCACTCAAACTTTAATATGTTTCACTATTACATTGTGTTGCACTTACTCATAATGCCCAGCCAGCCACCCCCTGAACACAGACAAAATAGTTGTCAGTAACAGCAGTCTGTCAACTTCAATCAGCACAGCCTAAAACTGTGCTGCCATTGAGTCTGCATACTGATGGATTTTGGAAGGAGGGAGAGTGGGGGGAAATGGGATAAGAATCAGTTTGAGGTCCCATCCCAACCTATGTGAGCAGGTCATGTGTGCAGAACCCCCAGTAGAAATGGGACCATAGAGACATGGAGGGCAATGGCAGAGTGAGCCACAAGCACGATCCCAACATCCTCCTTCATACATTTATCTGTATAAAGATCAAACGTTTGCACAGGGATTAAGGCAAAACAGTAGATAAATTGCTTAAAGTTGGGGGATTTCAAGCCCAAGGAGATTGCCTTTCCGTTGCTGTCTTGCCTCCTGCTAGGCACTAGTGGCCTATATTCTTTTTTTGTTGGGGCCCAGGGCCAGCTCAACCTTAGGCTGACCATATGAAAAGGAGGTCAGGGCTCATGAAACTTTAACAGTTGTAGAGAAAAGGGAATTTCAGCCAGTGTCATTTGTATGCAATTAGTTCTTGGTGATATTCCCTCTTCATCACAACAGTTAAAGGTGCAGGGGCCCTGCCTTCTTTTGTATATGGTCACTCTAGTATAGTGCCTGCAGCTTTAACTGTTGTGATGAAGAGGGAATATCACCAGGAACGAATTGCATACAAATGACACTGGCTGAAATTCCCTTTTCTCTACAACTGTTAAAGTTACATGAGTCCTGTCCTCCTTTTCATATGATCAGCCTACTCAACCTCCAAGGCTTCTGTCATTCACATGCAAGGTTTAAATGTTTCTCAAGGCCTGGCCTTGTCATGAGTCATCAAAGAGCAAATGTCATAAACTATGTTTAAGAGCTGTGTGTAAGGAGCAAATCAGTCTATTTCTGATCCATGCTCACTTAAGTTCCTTCTGTCTCATTTTGACATTAATCTGTGATTTTCTTTTTTAAAAAAACATGTATGCAAATTCATGTTTAAATATGCATTTAAATATATATTTTGAACATTTTTCTCTCAAAATGCACATTTTAAAACATTTATTTATTTGAGCTGATTTCATATTGATTTAATAACTGCCTACTTTAAAAGGTCATTGTTTTAAGGATTATTGAGATAATTTATCTGATGCACTTCACGCATTTAGCAGAATAAGTGCTTTACATTTTCTTGCCAAATGTTGTCAAATATCAACTGTCAAATGCAGCTAAATTAAAAGTATCAAAGTCCAATTTTAAATAGCGTGATCACATCTTGCTGACTGTCAAAAAAACTGACATCAGTTGATATCTGCAAATGTTCAGTGGATATTTGACCTCAGAAGCCTTGATGACACTTCTTTAATATCTGTTTGCAAAGTAGCACAGCAGTCATTAACCCTTGTAGGTTAATGGGAGTTGTAGTCCAATAATGTTTGGAAGGCCACTAATTTCCCTACCCATGGTCTACGTTCTGTAAAAAGACAGTGGCAGCCCTAATTCCTGGTTAGATATGTTATACTATATTGTGCAACTTCATCTTGCACGCAGTGTGTACAGATCGTAAATGTCAATTACTCCGATCCAGTGAATAGTTCTAATTCCGTAAGAATTTTCCTCAAGGATTTTCTCTTGAGCTGCCATGGAACAAAATGTGTAAACAAGATAGAGCTATTCCTGAAGCGAAATTATTGGACAAGTCCAGTCAAGAGGTTCTACCTAGACAACTGATTACATGTAGAATGGATCTAGAGTGGAAATCAGGGAAAGGCAGGGATGCTGCACAGGAGACAAAGGCCTACTCTGCAATCATGTCTGTAGAAACTCCCTTAATCTTCTTAGCCCAGTTTTAATTGTACACACTTGCATACATCAACCTTCTTATTTTCTACATCTGTCATGGCTGACACTTAGTTTTGTGCGCGTGTCATTGTGAGGACTAATTAAAGAGGTTTGAAGTTGTTGGGTAGGTTTTCTTGTTGTGTGTGGTTTTAAAAAATAATAATAATTCTTCTCAAGTCCAGCTGAACAGAATAGTAAAACTGCCAATTAGGGCATGGTTCTCAAAATAAGTTTTGTTTTGTTTAGGGGTTTGTTTTTGTTTTTTTGTTTGGGTCTTGCAAGCAGCTTTCAAAAGATTGAAGGGTCTGTTAATTAACTATCCACAGACTGTTAAGATACTTATGCATGCTTTCTTAATAATCTGCTTCCCAGTTGTTAAGCTTCAGAACCAGAGTTGCCAACTGTTCACAAAAATACTTGGCCAGCCCTGGCCTGTTCCTGGCTTGGTCTGCAAAACTCAGCAGGTGAAGATGTTCATGGCCTGGAGCTAAAGGTCAGGAACTACCAATCGCTTCAGTTGAACTCACAGGAGTTGGTGCTGTTCAATGAAATTGGGAACCTATTCAGGGCTATCTGGTTAATATTTTGTTAGTTGCTTAATTACTTCAATTAACTTGCTTAGTCTTTCAAGATGCCTCTAAAGCAAAGCAGTAAATAATGGCTTGTTCATTATCATAGCTACTCATTGAAATCTGTCTGGGGAGGTAATGCTAGCAGGTCCACCCTTGGGGTAGAAAAGTGGCAGCATTTTCATCGGGGATGAAAAAAGTGTTTAATTTAATGGGGTTTACTTGGTGAAAGCAGAAGCTGCTGCGGCTGCTGCGGCTGCTGCTGCTGCTGCAAGGGAGTCTGTGGCCTTTGTGTCTTTCACTTCAAGACTCTTATGCCATTAAAAAAAAATCTGGCAGTGACACATTAGTGATAGTGGCCCTATGTGGTCGTACAACAGTGATCGGCTTCACATAGGCAAAATAATGGCTGTTCATTACTCCAGGCACTCAGTGATGTATCATTTCCTGAAATTGTTGACATCAAAATTTAATTAAGAGACTTTACCTCAGTTGGGTTTTCTGTCAAATGGGATTGCAGTTTTTACGTTTCCATGTCACAAATCAGAGAGGCACTCGCAAAGGAAGGGGCAGCTGATATCCTGGTGGGATTCTGACATGGGAGACTAGTGGTACAGCTCTTGTTTCAGACAGGGATTCCATAGAAAGCTTTGGTCAAGTCTTTGTCAACCTCTTCCAACACACACCGCTCTTTAAAATGAGAACACTTGACTGATTTGTTTGTCAGAAAGACAACATGGGAAGGGAGCTTTATACGTTTTCTGTGAGAGGGCATCCCAAAGCTCTGCAGTTGCAACAAAGTGTGTGTGTTAAACTTCCTATGAAAAGCATGAACAAATAATTTGCCGAGAATATCTGTTGGTCCCATGCAAGAAAACTGTGGCAGTTACAAGTATCCAGAGACTGTGGAGTTTGAACCAGGATCTTCAGGCCTGATGCTGGGGCCTAGTCTAATGACTGACTACAAACAATAGCCCCATTCAGAAGACACCTTAAACTCTGGCTGAATTCGGACGACACAATAAGCAACGGGGGGGGGGGGAACAATCATCAGTTGTATTGACTGTCGTGTCGTCTGAATGCTGCCATAGTCAACTCAGCACTAATCCTAATCCACACTACAGTTGATTATTTATTACCATGTTGTGTGGAGAGTACCCCCTAGATGAACAACTGTAAAGTTGATTATTACCCCACCATTGACTGTCGCGTTGTCCGAATTCAGCCTCTGTCTTTAACCATGGTGAATAAGCCTTTTTGCCTTATTCACCGTGGTTAAAGCCATGGTTTGTCTTCCAACAGGGCCAAAGCATGCTTAGATAGAGCTCTTTTAAACCACAGAAGGGACATGAATTAGGGTGACCAGATAAAATCCAGGTCAGGGTTCATGTAACTTTAACAGTTGTAGAGAAAAGGGAATTTCAGCCAGTGTCATTTGTATGCAGTTAGTTCCTGGTGAAATTTCCTCTTTATCACAACAGTTAAAGTTGCAGGGGGGCTGCCTTCTTTTGTATATGGTCATTCTAGTATAGTGCCTGCACCTTTAACTGTTGTGATGAAGAGGGAATATCACCAGGAACTAATTGCATACAAATGACACTGGTTGAAATTCCCTTTTCTCTACAACTGTTAAAGTTACATGAGCCCTGACCTGGATTTTATCTGGTCAGCCTAACATGAATGTGCAATTTCAGCCCTTGTAACTGACACCTAAACCAGTAGGAAGCCCCATGGTAGCCTGGTCTTGTATAATAAATACCGGAAGTTTCTCCTTCTGCCTGTGCCTCAACTAAACAGCATATCCAGGTGCCACAGACACAGACCTTGAGAACTTTGGCCAAAGAAACCTGTCTTCCAGGCCTAATTTTGAGTATAGTTAATCCTGCCCATCTGTTCTGGATGGAGCCCTACCTACACAGTTTTAAACTGCTCATTCCGAAGTGCATCAACTGCCTTTTTGGGGGTCTTTGCGCCTGTTACTTTGATGTCACTAGTTGGTACAGTTGTTCGCCGTTTATGTTCACAATCTTTTATACTTTGATAGCCATAAGTGTCAAACACCAGGTGCACTTCCTTAGCTGGTGTACTACTAGCAGTGTGCTCCAGTAATTTACATGCAAGAGCTCCGTAAGTTTCCGGGAACTTCAAAGTGTGCAACACGAACATTGCATCATATACAGCCACATCTATGTGAGGTTGACTTGTAGTTATATCACGCTCCTTGTCTAAATTCCGGTGCTTTTGTAGCCTGTGCATCAACTTACTTTTGACTGTTTTATTCATTGATCCGCCAATCTGAGTAAGAGAGAATAGCACGGGAGTTAGAGGATACTCAATCACTTTTTTCACATCACATTTTTGAACAGCTGCCATATGAATTACTTTACCGAAAGCATCTAAAGTGCATTTGGCAACCTCTAGTTTCTTTTGTTCCGTTTTCAGGTTACTGGATGCAATAGAAGATGCGCAGTTAGCTGCCAAATTTTGGGGTATGGGCTTTTCAACATTCTTTGGATCTTGCACATACATTTTTTTGAACTTTTCAGCAGCTTCTTGCCCTTTAGAAGAAAATGAAAGAAGATCCAGTGTGACTTTCTCATTTATTGTCTGTCCAGTTGAAATGTTCCTTAGAGGTGCCTGAGGATCCAATTCTTGAAATGGGTTTGAAAAACTATTCAGGGTTGAAATCATTTTTTCAATATCTCTGTGATCTTTTTCAATGTGTCCTTGTAGCAAATCATGCTTCGAATCTGGAGCTTTTGAAATTCCACTGCTTTCAAGTAAGCTGCTCACTATCTCACTTTTCAATGACCTTGTGATCATCCATCGGGCTCTAGCAGATTCTGAGTTTGGAAATGCCGTGATGCCTCTGAACCTTGAAGCAGCGTCAGCATTTATAGTCTGCTCCAGTGCCATGTCAACTGGTACTCTAGAGAATGAGTTACTAGAGCGCTTTATGCCTTGGCCGCCTTGAGAAAGTGCATATATGACTTCTGGTGATTTGGTTCCTAGGTTGAGAAGTTTTTGGAGGTCCACCTAATAAATAGTCTTTTTGAACATGTTCAAAATGATCTGTGCATCAGGTCAAGAGATATTTAGGGTGGATACTTTTGAAATGAAAGCCCTGTATGATAAACTGTAAAATCATACAATCCTGAGAAAGTGGATGTATAACGAGATATCACTCATAATTCCCTAAGCGTTGGGGTAAACCCCATGTTATTATACATTTTCTTAATCCTCATTAAAAAATGCAACTTTTTTGTTCTTGAGTATTCTTTGGAAAGTTGTATAGTTTTTGAATAAATCATGATTAGATGTCACACATAACCAATGTGAACACTGATTTTATACGTTCAAATGAAATTATCTCAAAAACTAATGGAGTTAACAAACAATGTGTCATTACAAAAAGTATTTGTCATTAAATTTGAAACATTTCAGAAAAACTTTCATCTCTGTAGCATAAACGGGTGAGAAGTTATGCATATTTAAATGTGGCAACTACATAATAGCTCGGCAGCCATGATGATGTCATCACACAGACCCCAACCACTGGAATTTTGTAAGACTCACTTTTCTGAGACACTTCTGTCATATATAAACAAAAAATAGTCTCAAAGCTTTTGCACTCGCTGAGGTAAATAAATCCTGCCCTGGGTCTGGGACTAAGTGGGTGGAGGGATGCATCTCTTCTCCAGGTGTTTCTAAACAACGTTTCCTCTCAGGGCCCTTGCACAAGCGAGCTCCAGGTGCCTGCAATCATGTGAAGCCCCACATGGCTTTTGCACCTCCCTCCTGTACACAGATAACCTAGCTTCCTAGCTCAGATCAAGCTATTGTGAAAACCAAAGGAGCAGGATCTCATTTAAACACAGGTGTGTACATGAGTGTGTGTGTGATATTTTCACAACTGGATTGGAGGATGGAGCTCATTGTAAGAGAAAGCGCAGGCTTCTCTCTCTCTCTCTCTCTCTCTCTCTCTGTTGCAGATCAGCGCCCTTTCTCGTGGGCTTGAAAAAAGCAATCGTTTTGTGTTTGTGAGAAAGACAGTAGTGAAGAAGGAAAATGGCAGGAGGGAGGGGGGAATTTGGGAAAGACCTCTTTACCCCCACCCCGACTGTCCAGTCTGAACAGGAAGTGTTTGTCTTTGCTTTCAGAGTTTGAATGATGGGCATGGAAATGAGGAAATGGTGTGCTGGAGGAGAAGAGCTCCGCCCTCCTCTTTTGTCAGTGAGAAGGACCTTCAACAAATACACCCATAACAGAAATCGGGTTGATCCCAAAGGACGGGGGTGTACTTCTGGTGCACACTGAGGGAACAATCCAACTTTCCTCATACAAAACTAAAAGGCAACAAGGCTGGGGAAGAGGTGGGGTGTCAGCAGGACAGGCACGGCATCACCTGAGTACCATGCTGCAAATCCACACATCAAGCATGGCAAGTGTGCGGTAACTTGCTGGTGTAATGGAGCCCTAAGTAATTTTCTAATTTGCTGGCTAGACCAGTCATACCAGAAATGGAGGCTATTGCATTATTGGACAAAACAGCACAGGGTCCTACTAAGTGTCTCCTACGTGGCCATGTTTACTGAACTCAGCTTCCCATCAAAGTATGAGTTCACTCACTCCTTCTGGAGCCTTCCATGTACCATCTAGCCAAAGCCAAGATGCCGTCTCTTAAACCATCCTCTCTGCAATGAAATCTGTACATGCTGTGGAACCCAAGGCTTTACTCAAGTAGGTAACATGTAACTAGATTAGACTGGCTTCAGTTATTTTATTTGTGTGTGTGTGTGTGTGTGTGTGTGTGTTGCCTTCCCTTGTTTTTCTCCCTTTTCCCCTTCCCCCCAAATAAATTCCCTTTGATATATGGACATTTAGCTCTCTTGTTTTAAAAATGAATTCTCACTAAACTCTTCCCCATGCAAGGGGCTACATGGTTACAAAATTGTGGCCTGCTTTTTTAGCATTTACGATTTTGTTAAATTCCATGTTTTGGGAAAGAAAATCCCGAGTGCCTTTCTTTTTATCTGTTCCTAAGGCTGGGCTGAAGTGAAGGGTCCTTAGGAATAGGGCTCAGAAACTCCTGAACCAGCTGGACTAGGGTGTGTCAGCAGCAGATTAATCTTGTCTGATGGCAGCCCATCAATAATCCTTTTTCCTGGTGACCCTTGTAAGGAAGGGTCCACCGATAGAAAAAGTTATTCTCCCTCCAAGTCCATAACACCCCTGCTCAATTAATAATTATGTGGAAATAAATCAATTTCTCTCAGTGTTTGTGCTTTTTCCTTGTAGCCCCCCCCCCCCCCCCGCTGCTGGACTCTTCTCTTCAGGAAGGCTTGTCCAGTGTCGGGTTTGTTGTCTTTTTAGCACCAGCTGTTTTACTTATCCAAGCCTTTTAGCTTTTAGACTTGTAATTTTAATTCTCTAATAATGCTGACACTTTTTTACTCTTCTACTATTTTATAATTGTACTGTTGCATTTTATCTTTCTACTTATTGGTTTTACAGTTGTGCATGCCACTGTGGGAGTTCTTTTGGACGGAAGAGTCGGATATAAATATAAAAAATAAAACATACCAACCTCAGTGTGTCTATGCTTGTGCTTATGTAGTAAAAAACACACTATCCCTGCACAAAAGGAAGGTATCACCAGATTTAGGTAGCATTGACATTTTCAGAAAACTAGAAATTCTGCAGAAAAAAAATCTAAAGGGGTTGATGTCCGTTCCCCTCCCTCCAACCAGAATGTTGAGTGAGTGAGTGAGTGAGTGAGTGAGAGAAAATGAACAACCAGGTGGATGAAAGAACAGAATGGAGCACTGGAACAGGAGGACAGAGACACATAGATATATATCAAGGCAGAAAGAACTTTCTCATTGTCTGGATAGGTCAATTTCTGGTTCACACTGAGAAGTTATTTTTAATTGACTGCAGAAAACTAAGTGAGAGCTGCACATAGGAATCAATGCAAAACTCCAAGCTGGAACTAGGCACCAATATGTGTTCTCTCAACCCCTTCCCCGCCCTGCTAGCCACAAAGAGAAGAGTCTCTGTTCTATCTAACTCAGTTCTTATTTAGTGTGAAACAATGCAAATTCCAAAGCAAATACAGTTCATTGTCCCTAAATTGCAGCTTAGAATGGGTTCTTGTTGAAAGAGTGTGACTCATGACAATGTAGTTCACATGGAATACAGCAGCTCCAAATCTGAATGGTTTACAACAACTCTGCAATGTTGTCCAGAGAAATTTAACTCCCATTGCAAGTTGGGCTGAAGTTGAGAGAGTAGCTTGAAGCAACCATGGAGTGTTATCCATTTCTTTTATCCCAATGTTGCTGAGAGAGTACAATACAACAGACCTGCAATGTAGTTAAACTTTTATACTCTTATCGCAGGAGGAATGTGCTGAATGAGAGAGAGCACCTCACAGCAGCCCTGCAAAGTATTGCCGGAGAGAGGTGAGAGGTAAGTAAATTGCCCCCTCAGATCTCCTCCCTCTCCAAATCAAGCACATTAATTGCATGTTCCATTGACTTCTATGCAGGCTGGTTGCAGTTTCCAAATGTTCAAAAATTTTAAAAAAAAATTGCAGTAAAATTTCTGTGAACCACTCAGAGAGTTTCACCCATTTTTGTGAACCACCCGGACAGCTTCAGCTATTGGGGGGTATAGAAATGAAATAAATAAATTCTCTCTCTGATGCTAACCCTGCTTTTGTAGTCCACTGACCTACAAGCTCTCTCTCACACACAGGATACACTGCAACTTTTGGTTCTGGGCCCCACTTATAAATGCATTTTTATTTTCTTATATTATATTTTTCATCTTATTTCACTGAAGAGTCCATTCACCCAAAATGCACCATTTTGTTTTTTCCTCTTCCCTTTTTGATGTGGGCCAGCAAAAGAACCTGAGAACCCTTTTATTTTTATTTTTGCTGTATTCAAACTCAATATTAGCACATGGTGTCATTATGGCTGTGCCATACACTATGAGCCTGGATTGAAGAAGAAACAAACATGCATGGGGGGGATTCAAAATATTCTGAATTTAAAAACACGACTCTGGGGCTCTTCAAAGCTAACTTCAATCACTTTACTTGCTTCCCATTAATTCAGTTATGCTAAAAAACCCGCAAGGCTTGTTTGATGTCCCGTATTCCAAGGGATTGCCCCTTATTTCGGAGCAATACAATCCGTGAAATATAAAGGGTCCCCTATTTTCTGAAACAATTGCATTTGTCTCTGGCAACTGTGCTTGGCCCAGCCACCAGAAATTACATAATGGTCCCTTTTCCAGCAAGTTTCTTACATTGGCTGGGGCTATATCTAAATTCTAGACCAGACTGTACCTGCCAATTAGAAGAAGAAGAAGAAGAAGAAGAAGAAGAAGAAGAAGAAGAAGAGGAGGAGGAGGAGGAGGAGGAGGAGGAGGAGGAGGAGGAGGAGGAAGCAGCAGCAGCAGCAGCAACAGCAGCAGCTCATTCAGAAAACAAGAACATGGAAATCAATTTTTCCCCATTTCAGTGATGGCTGGGAACCCATCACTTTCAGCTCAGCTACAGGATTAATCTACTGAAGAGTTTGCTGACATGTAAGCATTTTCAGAATATATTACATTGCCCCCCTCCTCCCTCAGCAGCACTGCTTTATAAAAACAGTTTGCCTCTGTTTTGGCACTCAGCAAGGAAGCAGGAGGGGAGGGCGGGAGAAGCACTTTTTCTTGAGCTAGGCACAGTATTTCTGGTGTGGTGAAGAGGCATCCAGAGTATAGGCTTTGCTTTGGGCTGGATGATGCAAAGATGCCCTTTTGCATGCAGAATGTGTCTCCTGCTGCTCACAGAAAGGCTGTTGAACACTTGCAACCAAGCTGCTGCATGAGAAATGTGAAACTAAATGCAAACATTAGGGATGTCGGAGAAATCCACAATGGAACCAGATGAGTTTGGATTTTTATGAATCTGACTTATGGATTTCTCAGTGGATCAGCTTTCCTCCTGTTGGGCAGATTCTGCAGACTTGTGAACCTTTTTTCTAGACTTTGGGAAATTTGTGCAAATTTTGTGATAGAAAAATATGCAAAAATAAAAAACCCAGTAAAAATGCACATTTCCCACCATAAACTAAAGCATGAAAATGCACATTTTGTGGGAATTCACACATTTTGGAGGTAATCCATGCATTTTTGTACATGTGATTTTTTTTTGCAAATTCACATATGCACAAATTTGCACATCTGCAAATTTGGCAACTTAAAAAAATTGATTGTGTTGGAGGGCAGAAAACGGAATGAAAGGTGCTTGACAATCTGCAAATCACAGACAGAATATGGATTTTACACAATTTGTCCATCTCCCTAGCAAAGATGTTATTCTACTTGTACAAGCAGAAACATGAGCTCTGCTATAGAACTTACTTTTCATGCCACTGCTGGAACTCTTGCAGAAGTGCTGTAGAAGAGCACTAGTAAGTATTTTCTTCCCACTAGTGGAATCTTTCTCAAGCACAATAAGGAGCTCTAGGCTGTAATTCTATACTCACTTGGAAGCAAGTCCCATTTTACTTACTAGGGTTTACTTCTGAGAAGACATACATAGGATAGCACTGAGCACAATGCATGAAGTACAGGATGTTGAACCAAGCAGAGCCTTCCCCTCCCCTTTTCTGCTGCTACAGTGCTGGACACTCCATCATGGCCAGATAGTTTGCCTCAAGCAGGAGCACCCCACGCTTTATATAGGATGATCCAGCAGCCTGCTTGTCCTTGAGTTCCCCACCCCACTCCCACACACATAACTTTGCACATCTCCTTCTTGAGCTGAGAGCTGTCTCTGCAAGTGGGACCTGAGGACAAGCAGGCTGTTGGATTATCTTATGGGAAGTGTGGAAGGGCTTCTCCTACTTGAGGCAAACACTCTGGTGGCAAGAGCAAAATAGAAAGGAGGATGTGTGGTCTGGCTGCAAAAAAAGCAAATGCTATTTTGGGCTGCATTAATAGACGTATAGCTTCCAAATCGCGTGAGGTACTAGTCCCCCTCTATTCGGCACTAGTTAGGCCCCATCTTGAGTATTGTGTCCAGTTTTGGGCATCACACTTCAAAAAGGATGCAGACAAGCTGGAGGGGGTTCAGAGGA
Organism: Anniella stebbinsi; assembly: GCA_029215795.1. Lineage (NCBI taxonomy): Eukaryota > Metazoa > Chordata > Lepidosauria > Squamata > Anniellidae > Anniella > Anniella stebbinsi. The sequence goes on along the minus strand of JARDYH010000004.1, from coordinate 124,825,969 downwards.
GGGCAACGAGAATGATCAGGGGGCTGGAAACAAAGCCCTATGAGGACAGACTGAAAGAACTGGGCATGTTTAGCCTGGAGAAGAGAAGATTGAGGGCAGTCATGATAGCACTCTTCAAATACTTGAAAGGTTGTCACACGGAGGAGGGCCAGGATCTCTTCTCGATCAACCCAGAGTGCAGGACACAGAATAATGGGCTCAAGTTACAGGAAGACAGATTCTGTCTGGACATCAGGAAAAACTTCCTGACTGTTAGAACAGTACAACAATGGAACCAATTACTTAGGGAGGTGGTGGGCTCTCCCACACTAGAGGCATTCAAGAGGCAGCTGGTCAACCATCTTTCAGGCATGCTTTAAGGTGGATTCCTGCATTGAGCAGAGGGTTGGACTCGATGACCTTGTAGACCCCTTCCAACTCTACTATTCTATGATTCTATGATGCTTACCCCTACCTTTTCTGTAGATTTCATATCCAGGGATAATGATTAGGGATGTGCACGCCCGAAAATATCGTATTGTATCGTTATCGGAATTTCGGATCAAAAAATTTATTGTCTCCAATAATATCATAGGTGAACTGTATCGTATCTTATTTCCGATAATTATCGGAAATCTGATATTATATCGTTTCTCCATTTTGCCCTAGAGACTGTAGGGTTGATTTTTGAGTCAGAAGGCCTAAAACTTCTTAATTTTCCAAGTTACAGGTTTGAAAATTGGTCACAGTGCAGACTGAGTGTTGCTAGTCTTGTGTGCCAAATTTTAGAACAATCGGTGCAAGTATTACTTGGAAGTAAGTTGTCAAAATCCACTGTTGCAAGTGGCATAAGTGTTCCTTTTTCAAGAGACGTCGTCCAGTACTCATGGCCATCTCACAGATGGCCTTGAGGGGACTCATCTGTGCCCAATTTCAGATGCACAGATGCAGGCGTTACTTGGAAGTAAGCTCTCAACAACATGCACTGTTTCCGGTAATGCACTCCATGCTGCTGCTGCTAAGTGCTATAATAAATTCTCATTTTTAAAGAGCTAGTCCTTAAAGCTGGCGAACTTACCAAAGGGCTGTAGGGAGTGGACTCATGGCAGCACTCCGCGATGAGATCGCATATGTCAGTGTGACATAGCTTCTCTTGATGTTTGTGTTGATTGAAGCCAAAAATGCACATGCACATCGACCCACCAAGGCGGGCCAGGCAGGCACAGTGGCTCAAAAAAGGCAATGTGTGAGATGCTTCTGCATCCCCTCAGTAATGGAGGCTAGGAGGAGGAAGACGATCCCCGTACACAGATGGCAGGCAGGCTGATGCAGGCAGGCAGTTATTTTTGGCAGAGGTGGACACAGAGGCACAGTTGGATCTGTCCCTGAAAGTGGCATGGACTCTTGGGTGTCACCACAGGAGCAGGGGCAGAAGAAGACCTTTCTTAAAGAGCCAGCCTTAGCCAGGCAGGGCCTCATTGGGGCAGGAGATACCCCTGCAGCAAACCAACCTAGAGGATCCCACAAGCAGCACCAAACAGACAGTGAGGAATTACGCTCTGCAGAAATTCCTCTGCCTGGCACAGTGGACCCACTCCACTGAACTGAACGGACTGGGAGAAACTATGCTGCTCCTTGCAGTAGCATTATAATGCTGCCTTGTCTCAAGATTAGGCCATGCATTAAGTAGTAAGTACAAATAAAAGGATTGGGGGTAGGGGAATAGCACGGACATTACAGTTATTTATTTAGCCAGCCTTACCCAGGCAGGGCCTTATTGGACCAGGAGATACCCCGGAAGTGAGAAAACCTGGAGGATCCTAGCAGAAGCATATACATGTGCTGCTTTGACAACTGCGGATCCCATCAAAACAACCCTCACGCACTGCCTTGACCTCATCGTGCTTGGAAATTAAAATGACCCAATCTGCCCGCCATCCCCGTGCAGGCAGGTTGACAGTTCTTCATGCCAGAGCTGCACACATTGGCTGGAGCAGAGGCAAATAAAAGTCACATTCTGGGTAGAGGTGGGCACATTGGTTGGAGCAGAGGGAATAGTCCCATTCTGGGTAGAGGTGGGCACATTGGCTGGAGCAGAGGGAATAGTCACGTTTTGGGTAGAGGTGGGCACATTGGATGGAGCAGTGTCTCAAAAAAAAAAAAGGAAATGTGTAAGGGGGATGCTTCTGCAGTCCCTCACTAATGGAGTCCACGAGGCGTTTTGTCTGAAGAACAGACCCAGGGACATAGTGACGAAAAATAATAATACAGGAATCTGTCAAGGCACTGTCACTGGAATGGCATGCATACACTGACTACAGTCCCTTACTAAAGCAGTCCCTCCAGACATGAAACATTGGATGGAGCCGTGTCTTTAAATAGAAAAATAATGTGTGAGGGATGCTTTGCAGTCCCTCACTAAAGCAGTCCAGACTGGAAACATCGGATGGAACAGTGGCAAAAAAAAATAAAGGCAAGGCGTGAGGGATGCTGCTGAAGTCCCTCCCCAATGCTGCTAGTACAGCGGAATTAGGTGAAACAAGTCAATGAGTTGCCTGGTTCCACAACATCCCTATTAGTTATTAGGGAATCCGGGTTCAATTCCAGAGGGGTAGCCTAAGGAAGAACACATCTTGCAGGAGGAAGTGGCTTGACACTGCAGGCCAGGCTAGCCCCAAGGAAGACATGTGCTTGATTCCACTGGGAGAGAGACAGCCACCCCAGAACTGCTCCCAGCAACAGCATCTCTCCGAGACCCAGAGCCACCTTGCCCAAGGTGCGTTTCATACTGCTACAAGTGATTGAAATTATTTACTAACAATCCTTTACAAACAGTTTGTGTGCTGCTTTGACCACAGATTGTGTAGTGTTATCCTGTGTAGCAGGCTACAGGACACACCAGCACACTCATAGTCAATCAAGCAAACACACACACAGAGGGAGGGAGAAATATAATTTTTTAAAATATATATTTTTAAAGAAAGTTAAACAGGGAAGGGCACAACAACACACTCACTCAGTCACAGTACCCCCACTCACGCTAACCTAACCCTTCAATCAAAACAACCAGAAAATGTATAAAAAAATTATAACTCAAACAAACGAGCACCGAACAGCCAAAGGAACCTGAGACACAGAAGGGAACAGAAAGATGCAAGACTACAATGAATCTCCAACAATTTGCCACCAAAATCAATCCAGCAGTAACTAAGTAACTATAAGACCCAGGACAGAGCTCCAATAAAATTCACCCTTCTCCCTCAACGCCTAACTCCCAACAGAGCTGGAACACCAAGTGTGGGGTTTTATGCGGGGATATTCTTAGCCCTCCTCCAACATTGTGATTGGAACCTGCTGGAATCCTTACTGCACGATTGGTCACTGAATCTGTCAGTCTCAGCAAACACAACCCACCTACTAGCTCTCTCCATTTGGCAGCAAAAGAAAAAGAGCCTTCTGATAAAACGATAAAAATCCGATAATTATTGTAGGATTTTTATCGTCTCCGATAATTATTGTAGGTTTGTCTATCGTATCATTATCGTTAATCGAATGTTCGATAAAGACCATATCGTATCATTTTTGGACATTTTAACGATATGATACACATCCCTAATAATGATATCCCCCTTCATGTGTTATTTCTATGAAATGGGTCCACGCTTAGAATGAGTTGGTGAGGTTTCCCCACCACCACCACTGCAATGTCAAGTAGTTTCCCTTACCCTGCCCCACCATGTACACAATAGGTGTCAATGACTGGGCGTTCCACATGTGTAGGCTTCCCCGTGAGTTAGAACCTTTTCGTTCACCACTCTGGAATCTGTCTAGATACGGAGCTGTATATAAAAGTTGTAAATAAATAAATAAACTTGGTTATCATATGGGATTCCTGCTCCCATGCAAACCTATGCCTGTCGAGATTTATGTGCATTGGTCTTCCTGGCTCAGATGTCAATATGTCATGTGTGGGTCTGTGTGGATGCATGAAGGGATGCAAGTAATTCTTGTGTCCCACTTATTGAAACTTTTCTTCCAGGTATCTGGTATGCCAGCTATGAATAGCCCCATATTTTGACTAGATGCTCTGGGCTTCTCCACATGGGGCTTTTATCCTACAATTGAGATTGGTTACTCATGGAAGTTTCTGGATCCTTTACAGGACGTTATCAACTTCCAGCACTTCTCCCATGCTTTCCCACCATTTCTGACCATCTAGTGGCTGTATAATGAAACAAATAGAACTTGTAAATAAAACCAATCCTCTGGAAAACAAACAAACAAACAAACAAACCAGGAAGTGTGTGTGAAAGAGCACATCTTAATCCCACAAAGATTCTGGAAGCAGAAGCCCTGATAAGATTATGGGATTAAAAAAAAAACCTGATGTGGAGAAGCCCTCTAACTTACATAGTGTTACCATATAAATATCTACTAACCTTGTTCTTCATGAATTTAAGAGAGTCATGAAGACTGTCCTCTTCCGACAGGCCTATCCAGATGAATTTTAGGATATTTTTAATGTTGTGTTGTTCTCTTGTTTTTAAAATTTTTAACTGTTGTGAATTTTTGTGTTTATATTGTTGTTGTTCCCCGCCTCGATCCGGAGGGAGAGGCGGGTTACAAATAAATATTATTATTATTATTATTATTATTATTATTATTATTATTCTTTAAATGTCTGCAGTCCTTCCACCCTCCAGCTCATGGTGAGAGGATACTCAATGTGAGCCAGAGGGCAGGCAGGAGCAACAATAGGGTGTGGGGGGATGACGTGGCAGCGACACGTATATCTGTGTTCTCCCACGTCAGGCAGCAGGAGAGCTTGAGCTAACCCTGTTTAAGAAAACCTGCCTTTTTAACGTAGGATTCCCTTGAACCAAATTTTAAGCTATTGATTCTATCTGTTTCAAGCCACACGGAGAAAGACTGAAAGACCAAAGGTGGTTGTGGTGATGGGGAACGACCATCCGTACACAAATTCTTCTGTGTGGGCTGGCCTTTCTCTCACACTCCAATGGAGCAAGCTGTTGGATTGGATCACAAAAATTACCTGAGTTCTTATTTTTTGGGGGGACTGGGGAGCTCTAGTTCAAACTAAAGAAAATAGATTAGAAGGACATATAAAAATATAAGAAGAGCCCTGCTGGATCAGACCAAAAGCCTGTCCCTGGCATGAGGAAATCTCCTGCTTGTGGGCCTGATATGGCCTGCAAGGCTTTCCATCCCACCTACCTGCCTCCCCCAGACCCCACGCCCTCTCCTCAGGCAGGGAAAAGCTCACCATGCAGCAGCAAAAAGCTGTCACCTCTGATCACCACCTTACAAGAGATAACAGGTGAGTCTATGGCTCAATTCGGACGACATGATAGTCAATGGTGGGTTGACTAACCCTAACCCTAGGGAATACTCTCCACACAACATGGTAATAAATAATCAACTGTGGTGTGGATGAGGATCAGCGTTGAGTTGACTATGGCAGCATTCGGATGACACAATAGTCAAAATAACTGACAATTGTTTTCCCCACACCAGTTGTTTATTGTGTCGTCCGAATTGAGCCTATGTGAATGCATGCCAATGGGATCTATGGAGTGTGTGTGCACATTTGTGTGTCTAGGCAAGCCTGTCAAGAGCTGTATGCCAGAAGTGGGGGGTGGCCTGACCCACTGTGGGTCCTTGCTTGGAGACAATGTGGCCCTTGGGCCAGAAAGGATCCCCCAGCCCTGGCCTATCTAGTCCAGCTATTTGTTCTCACAGTGCCCAGCAAGTTCCATAGGAGAAGCCCTCAAGCAGGACAAGAGCACAACTGCACCCTCAAGCTCATGATCCCCAGCACATTCTATGCAGTGGTATATTACTGAGGAAATTTAGCCATCGTGGCTTGTAGCCACAATAGCCTTTTCTTCCTTGATCATAAGAGCAGTTCAGCAACATCAGTAGAATAAGCTGCTTTAGGAAGCTGTATCATATCCTTTCTGAAGGAAAACTTGGATACGCATCTATTGAGGATATTTTAGGCATAAGTTGTCTCATTTGTGTGGAGAATTCACTGTGTTCCTTCTGAAAGAGGTTATATTAATCTCTTTCCCATGAGTCCTTTATTCTTCTGGTTCTTGTCATTTATGTCCAAATCACCATAGGGCTCTTCTCATAAGTAAATAACACTTTTTGCAAAACCATTGGTAACGACAAATTAAATGTTTATATGATCAAATTCTATTGGTATAATTCAATACACCCGTATATAATATGATCATTTCTATGGAGCTAAGTATGCTTGTGCATGGGAACCATTAAGTTGACTGGGGTACTTCCTTTCTTTACTCTTCAAGGTAAACTGAATGGTGCTGAGGTGAGGAAAAGCAGGACTTTGCTTTCCTTTTCTGTGGTCCTGAACTAGGCATGAGAAGGTCATCATAAGGTTCTCTCATCTCCCCAAGTCATCTGAGAGAGACCCATAGTAACTGAATAATCAATTAATTCTCTTGCTGAGCTCCATTTACATAATGAAAAATACAATTTCTTGGTATTTCATACAACTTGTTTTTGTTTGTCTAGACAGCAAATATATTGTAAGGCTGCAGGAACAGTCACTGCAGCTTCTCTTGCTAAGCCACTGTCTTCCTCTTCTAGGAAGGGAACAGAAACCCAACCCTAGTGTATTACTCTCAGTTATTCATAGTTCATTTACAAGATTTCTGAAGCATTTTGTTGCAATTTAAGTAGAAAAGTGTTAATGGGATTGGTTTATATGCTTTTTTCAGTTTGTAACTTGCCTTCTTTCATTGGTTCAGATTGGGTCACAACATTTTAAAACAAGGTTAAAGGTTATTGAATGCACTAAAATGTATTAGAGCTGATTGGCACACCCAGAAAGGATTTAAGGCAAAACGCTTTCAAACCCTCTACTATTCAACCTCTGTCTGACCTCACCTTAATAATTTTTCCAGGTCTGGTCTATACATTGTCCCAATGGTGTGGTTGCTACCAGGAAGCCAAATCCTGAATAATTGTGTATTATACAGTATTTAATTATGATTGAATGCCAGGAGTGGACAACATGTGCCCCCATCCTCTTCTGCAGACAACTAACCCCCCCCCACACACACACACAGTTGCGACCCGTGTTTTTTACTATGTTGTTTTGTACATGCTTAAAGACTTCTACTCATGTGTTTAACACACACACACACACACACACAAACAATTAAGTAACTTGGGTGCTATTTTCCAAGAAATGGAAAGACAAATACAGGAGAACTTTTATCTGAATTTATAACTTTGGATTCGTAACTTGGCTGCCAATTTCCATAGTGCAATGGGTTCAGTTCACCCATCATTACTGACAATATTGGGGAGAGACATATGACAGGAAAAACCAGGACATGTCAGGATTTTTGGTAACAAATCCAGGAAGGGGGGGGGGAGATTATGAAATTTGGAGAAAAATTCAGACTTTTCCCATCCTTCCCCCACCCAAAGGGCAGCTGTCAATGGGAATTAACAAAAATGCTTACAGCTCCTTTATTTTTAAAGATACAGAGATGAAACTTGGCTCCATGATAGCTTTAGCCATGCCAGATTTGAAGCAGATCTGTTTATCTGTTGATTTTTAGGATTTTTTTTTAAAGTTCGAGGTTTTAAAATTAATTAAAACAAAACACTGGAGCCATACCCTTCAAAGTCAGGTTGACAAACCTCCTCTTTGGGGTCTTGCACCTTGAGCAGTTTCAGCCCTTGGCATCAAGGGGATCTCAATTTTTTTAACTAAGAAGTGCTGGGAAAGCAGGGCACCTTTCCTGTTGCAGATTTGGTGGGCAGTCAGGCACCTGGAGCTCAGCAGAGGTGAGGCGTCCACAGATTAAAATGTGGGAAAGGAGCAGTCAGTCAAAGCAGCCCACAGTGCAAAACAGAATGGGCCAGAGGCAGAGTTCCACATCATGGGCGATAAAGGGTCATCCTTAGAGAAAAACTCTCATGACCAACAATGAGGTGCCAGTAGAGAGAGAGGCTCTCATCTTTGCGGATGCCCTGTTGGTGTGGATGTTGGAACCTGGCATGTCATTGCTTTGCTTTGCTACCTCTTCCCTTCCACTTCACTTTGTTCACTTTTGAGCTAGAATCTGTCAGCAGTGCTAGCATGCAATGCAGAATGTTTGAAGTGTGTGTCAAAGAAAAATAGATAGATTTAGACTGAAGACACAACTCAGAGATGGCTGTAGCTGAGCCCTGAGAGGCTTGCGTGCCACACAGAGCCTTTCAAGAGCGTTTCAGAGTCCAGTGTTGGTGCAAGCAGAGGCGGCCAGCAGTGGAGGTGGTTTTTAAAGTAAGAGTCACCAGTCATGACCAAGCAATAAGCTGGCACCCTTCCCCCCCCCCCCAGCCACAGGATACAAGTGTGCAGCCCAGCTGGACCATTGGGAGACTTTGGAAGAGGGAGGGAGATTGATTGTTTGAGGCTGGAGGCTTTCGTGTGGCTGCCATGATTTAGAGAGAGAGAGACAACAGAGGCTGCACAGACAACCCAGAGATACCTGTTGTAACTTAGCCCCATGGTACTGGCATGCAAAGCAGGGCATTAGAAAGAGGGTCTCAGAGTCACGTGTTTGTGCAGAAAGTAGACAGGAGTTTAAAGTCTGGATGTGGAAAGTGGTGCCAGCTAATGTGTATAAGTGAGAAGTGTGAATGGGCAAAGTAGTGTCTGCCACCCACAATACCCACCCTAATGTTAGGGTCGAGAAACTTGTGACAATCATACACAAGTTTTTTTTTTTAAAAAAAATGAACTTTAAAAATAAAAAAGCCAGCCAGCAGCAAGCCCTGTAAGGCAGCAGCTTGCAGCGGAGTGAGGATACAATCAGAAAAGATATTTGAGGAAAGGGGACAATGTATCACACAGAGCATAGCAACAATCTACAGCAAAAGCTACAAAAGTAGGAGTAAGTGAAGTTAATTTCAGATACAGTGGATGTCTCACTTGATGTTTCAGTGATTTTAACATGTTATGTAGAACAGATTTGTCTTAATTGTGTGCTGTAAAATCAGACATGTGATAAAAGCTATGTTCAGATGGGCACCCCCCTTTGGTGCTGACATGCCCCCTGGGGGATGACAAGTTGGTCCTTGGGGGCTGACCATGTTGTCCTCCATTTTGGTTTCCAAAACATGGTCACCTTACGCAAACAGAACTAGATGAAATTCTAAAAGGCAGCTGATTTTTTCCTGAAATTTGCTGGTCAAAGCCAGAAAAATGGAATTCTTCTAACCATGGTTTCACACATACCTAATTTGTGTCCTCTATTTCAACCTTAACAATTTGCAAATTCCCTCAGCAACTGTCAGTTTCCTTTAAAGGAAAGCAAATGTCTATCTGACCCCTCTCACTACTACTCAATCCCTCATTAAAATCAACACTGTTTATATCCTACGTGTGTATTTTATGGTCCAGGAATCTAAATCATTATCATATTTCATGAACATTCCACCTCAACATTTCTTCATGATTGATTTTGCAAAAAGAAAGAGTGAATTTGTAACTGTAAAAAGGGGTTGTTTCCATAATCCTTTTGCGCATACCCAAATTGTCCTTGATTTCCTCCATCACCCATTTACTATGAGAAGCAGGCAGGAACGTGTCTCTAATTAATATAATAGGGATGAGTAAATGAGTCCCAATCAATTATGGTTGCATTTGCTTTCATCATACTTGCCAGCAGTTGGTGAATTCTCTGTCAGTTTGAGTGTGATGTTTTCAAAAGCCTCCAATGAATCAATAATAAGTGACATTCATAAATATGCACACTTTGCAAAGGCCTCTTTTTTGGATTGGCTCAAGGTGGAGGGAGGGACATGAGTAAACCTCACCTCAGGTGCCCCTGAGTGTTCAGAGTTTCTGCAATCTTGGAAACTCTCTAAACACTCGGAGACCCCTGGGTGGGTGCGTGGTAGTGCAGCATCGATTATACAACACTGCTGCAATTGCACACCCACCCTGGGGCTTTCCGTCGAAGCTGTGGATAAAAAAAGTCAGAGCGAGGCAAGGACATGCAAGGCAACGTCAAGATAGCCCCAAAGCTTCGCTCCAGGGTCACAGCGGAGGTGTGGCCGGGCCCTGCCTGGTGGAAGGTGACCCGAGATTGGAAGAGGGCAGGGGTGGCTCCAGTCCCTAGATGGCTGCCAGGAAAGCCCACTCTCCCTCCTCGGTGTCGGGATTATCCTACTCCACCCTGAGGAAGGGAAAGCGCACAGGGGTTTCGAGGAACGTGGCACCAACCCAGCACCGTGAAGATACCCCCTAGGGGTTTGGAGGTGTGAAGGAGAGAGATGACAGTGCAAGCTTCACTGATTCATGGTGGGTGACAACTTCCTTCAGAAAAGCTAGAATGTGGCTCAAATGGATTGTGCTTGCTATCCAAAGAATTGACAAGGCCTCAAGACCGATTTAGACTGTTTTAATAGCCATTCCCTTGCCTCAGGACATTATAGTTCCTAGCAGAATCCTTATACCTCACCAAGGTATTTTTTTAAAAAATAATAATAATAAACCTTGGGAAACATTTGGACAATCTTTCTCTCTCTTTCTAGTTTCTAGCCTGCTCTTTCTCTCCCCTGGGACCTCTTTGCCTTGCTTTCCCTCACTCCTTCCCAGCCTCCAACCTTACTATTTCTCTTCACCATAGCACCACCTCTTTAACTCACTTTTGATGAGCCAGGCCCCCCATAGCAGCCATTATGTAGTTTTATATTGTGGTTTTAAGCTTCCATATTTTATATTTTACGCTGTACCTTATGGTTTTAATTTTTGTGAACCACCCAGAAGCTTCAGTTATTCGGCAGTAGAAAAATGAAATAAATAAATAAAGTGACTAGCCACATCTTCCATGGGAGCCGTTTTGTGATATTGCCCACTGCAGTTTCTAAAATTCCCAAACATCTCCACAGCTCCAAACCCCTGTCTTATAGTGGTGTGCAGTGCAATAAAATAAACAAAATGCTTACGACAACAACTGTTGCAAGTAAAATGGCTGGTTCCACTGCTCAGAAAGCCCTCTCTGGTCCTTCAGGTATCTGGATCACAAGCATTTAGGGCATCCTTTCCCAGCCTGGTGCCTTCCAGATATTTTGGACTCTCAGAATACCTCACTATTGGCCCAGCTAGCTGGGGCAGTTGAGATTTGAAGTTCAAAATGTTTGGAGGACAACAGTTTGGGAAAGGCTGATTTAGGGCTTTAATGGTAAATCCCAGTACCTTGAATTGGGCCTGGAAGTTAACAGACAGCCAATGAAGTTCTTTAAAATTGACATAATATACATCTGACCATTCCAGTCAAAATTCTAGCAGTCATACTGTGCACCAGTCACCTTTAAGGGAAGGCCCACATATAATGCATTGCAGTAATCCAACTAGGAATTTACCAATACGTTTGTAGTGTAGCTTTACTTTCAGTCCACAAGTGGTTATATTACAAAGTCACATTGAAAAGCAGTAAACAATATATCTGTACAATATGCCAAGGTATATAGAATATATATGAAAATGCATAGTTGCATATAGAATATATATATATATATATATATATATATATATATGGTCAGATGAATGTTAGTGGCAATTTATGGAATAATAAGATGGGGGCTAGAATACAAGGGATGCTTCCAGATTTGGCTTTTATTGTGCAATCACACTGCCTCATTTACAGGATTTTATTGGGTGGTTGGGTGGGTGGGAGTTTCCCAAGGTTCAATTTGTAAACCTCCCATGTTTTTCTACCACTTCTTCCATTTTTTTCTTACAAGGATCCATGAAATCTTGAGGATCCTCAGGGATCCTCAAAATTTCATATGATTTTTACAGAGCAACACCCCCAAACCACAATCCAATCACAAAGTCCATCAGCCTCCATGGACTGAACTACCAAGATCAGTGATACACCACCTGTGGGTGCAGCCACAATGCAAAAACATGGAAAACAGGTAAGGATCCTCAGGGATACTCATGATTTCATATATTTTTTACAGAACCCCCCCCCCCACACACACACACACTTCAATCCAATCATACAGCCCATCAGCCTCCACTGACTGAACCACCAAAATCAGGGATCTGCGACTCATGGGCACAGCCATGGTGCAAAAACATGGATCTGAGGCAGAGATCCTCAGGGATCCTCATGATTATAAGACAAATATACTGAAACCCCATCATGTCACAGATGATATCTGCTTCCACGGACTGAACCATGAAAATCATGGATACACCATTCATGGGTATGACTACAACAGAAAAACATGGATCTGAATCTTATATAACATCCACATGAAAGCGTAATCAAATCGTAGATCACACTGTTCAGTGTGAACCAAATTACTGATCCCATATTTGAGTGTTCCACTGCAGTACAAAACCATTGATTTGAGGGTCATTTCCTCAGAGCGGAACCTTAAAAAGCTGAACATGTAGTAACTTCTTTAAAACCCTGGGTTTTTATGAATGATTTCTCCTGCTCTGATTGAGGCCCCCTCTACAAGATTTCGCTTTGACGCCCAGTTGCCTGATTATGCACATTTCCTGATAAGCATGTTTACGCCTAATCCCTATACACGAGAGGCGTAGCAGCGCATTACTGGCTGTATGAAACGCGCTTTAAAGTTGTTGACATGCATGCAAATGTTGCTGAAAGTAATGTGCTTTGTACAAGGAAACTGCCCAAACAGGTTTTCCACCCTTTATTCTCCCCGCCTACCAGAATCTCCCACCTTTGGTTACCTAGGTTTCCTGCCGGGAATGACGTGGTTAACCTGTTCAGCTATCTCTCTCCCCCTCCCTTTGCCCAATTGCCATTTGAACTGAACTGCTCAGGAGTAAATGGGAATGTGCCTCGCGCACACACACACGCCAAAACAGACAGGGGGATGCTGCTTCGTTCCTTCCTCCTCCTCTTCCCAGCGAGCACACACACAAATACACAGCTCATGTCAGGAACCCAGCAAGAAGCGAGGGGACGATATGTCTAAGCTGATAGCTAATTATGCACACATGTGCACATCCTTCCTACCCCCTTTACTTCTCGTGAAACCACCTCCATCTGGCCCTGTGTCTCCATGAACGAAATATTCCATCAGGGGAGTTAAAATAAACTTTATTTTCAGTTCACATTGGGTCTCGTCTTCCTGGAGCTTCCATCCAGAGAGACGGAGAACAAGGAGGAATTTGCCAGGAGGAGACAGGAAATAAAACTAAACGAAAAAGTGGGAGGTTTTCCCAGTGAAGAGGCAGTTCTCTGCATGACATCACAACCACAGTCCACCCACTCTGATCGTTAATGCGCCTCCTCAGAAAGTTGTTTACACAGGCATAAGGCACTCTTACTCCCGCGGTAAATTAAAACTCGCTATTTAACGCGCATGCGAAGATGTGAATAATCTGAGATAAAACGCACCTGGACCCCTGATTTGTGCTGCACTCTTGTAGAGGTAAATTTGGTAATGCACCTTGAAAGAGCTTTAAATCGCTCTTGTAGAGGCACCCTATGAGTCGCTAAATAATTCATACATGTTTCGTCCTTGTGGTGTTGGTCGTGATATGCAAACAAGGAAGTCTGGATTTTCTCTTTGTGAAAAAGCCCAGAGAATTTGCCCCAAATCCATAATCAAATCAGCTGTCATCTTTCTATACTCTCTGCCCTCTAAAAAGCATGTATCAATTGCAGCAAGATGTTCCCACGCAACAACAGCAACAAGTATATGAGGAATGGATCAACATGAACCATCTTAATAGTTTTTACATGGAACACCTAAAAATCAATTGTTAAGTCACATTTTACACCCTTATCGACGGACTGCACCATAAAAATCAGCATGGATCCAGCATGTTGCATAAGCTTTGATCAGAAGCAGAGTCCTCATGTTTCTTGCAGACAAGCACCACCATGCAATCTCCCGTAATACTAGAACCCAGAGTTATCCCATGAAGCTGATTGGTGGGAGATGCCGAACAGATAAAAGAGAGTACTTCTTCACATCGTGCATAACTTAACTATGGAATTCACTACCACAAGATGTGGTGATGGCCACCAATTTGGATGGCTTTAAAAGAGGGATGATAAATTCCTGGAAGAGAAGACTATCCAATAGCTACTAGTCCTAATGGCTAAATGCTACCTCTAGTATCAGAGATAGCCTGCATAGACTAGTTGCTGGAGAACATATGTGAGAGGGTGCTGTTGCACCGTGTCCTGCTTGTGGGTCGCTGGTCGACGGCTGGCTGACCCCTGTGTGAACAGAGTGCAGGGCTCTTCTTATGTCCTTATGATGTGCCCTGTGAAGTAACAGTGCATTTGTGGGGACACTATATTCAAATCCAGTGGACCTATAAGGAAACATCGCCCCTCCCCTTCTCCTGAAGAAGTTTGAGGCAGCCGGGAGCCAGCTGAGCTGTAATGTGTCTGGGAGTGGCAATATCTGTTGTGCAAGGCAGAGGGAGATATGGTGATAGCAGGGCGAAGTGCCATTACAGGGGAAGGAGAGATAGTTATCTAACACCCATTTTACCTTCTGATTGCCCTGCTACTCGGGGGACCTTGGGGAACAAACCAGGCCACCCACAGAACCTCTCCTTGCTCCTATGCAATGCCAGGTCAGTTAAAAACAAAACTAATATCATCTATGACCTCCTTACAGATGAGGAGGCCGACCTGGCATGCTTCACAGAGACCTGGCTGGGAGATGACAGTGGCCCAACATGGGCCCAGGCTCTCCCAGCTGGATACTGTGTTACTGAGCAGGTGAGGGGAAGTGGGCAGGGGGGTGGAGTAGCTGTGGTCTACAAAGATAACCTTAACCTGACCAGATTTCCTGTCCATGAATTGAATCACATCGAGTGTGAGTACCTGAGTCTGAAGACCAGGGATAGACTAGGGATTCTGTTAGTGTACCGGCCCCCCCGCTGCCTATCAGACTCCCTGGCCGAGCTCATGGAACTGGTCTCGGAGCTGGTGTTGGATTCGCCCAGGCTTTTGGTCCTGGGCAATTTCAACATCCCATTCAAGACCGGCTTGTCAGGTGCAGCTCGGGAGTTCATGGCATCCATGACAAACATGGGCCTATCCCAATTGGTCTCTGGACCTACACATTTAGCAGGTTACACCCTCGATGCTGTTTTCAGTTCCGAACAGGCGAATCTGTGGCCGGAGGTGACAAATACCACTGCGTTGTCATGGACAGACCATTTTCTGGTCAGGGTTAGTATCACGGCTACCACCCGCCCCTGCAGGGGTGGCGGACCTATTAAGATGGTCCACCCTCGAAGGCTGATGGATCCTATTGAATTCCAGAAAGCCTAAGAAAGTTCTATGGCTGGTATCATCGACGATCTTGTAGAAGCCTTGGTCAATAAATGGAATCAAGACCTAACTAGGGCTATCGACACGATCGTCCCCAAACGTCCCCAAAGAGCCAACTTAGACGCAGTCATTATAGCAGAAGCTGACAATGGAGTGTCCAGCAACTCCGTGAGTAGAATTACACTGGATCAGTTTCAGCTGGTGAGTACTGAGGATGTGGACCAGCTGTTTGGACAAGTGAGGAGGACAACTTGCCCTCTCGATCCCTGTCCTTCTTGGCTGGTCGTCCAGGGAGGAGATGCAGTTAAATCACATCTACAACATATTATTAATGCATCTCTCAGGGAGGGGAGTTTTCCAACAAGTTTAAAAGAGGCGGTAGTACAGCCGCTTCTAAAAAAGCCCTCCCTGGACCCCCTGGACTTTAATAACTATAGGCCAGTATCAAATCTTCCATTTTTGGGCAAGGTGATCAAGAGGGTGGTTGCCTTTCAACTCCAAGCAGTTTTGGATGATACAGATTTTCTAGACCCATTTCGAACTGGCTTCAGGGCAGCATACGGAGTTGAGACCGCTATGGTCGCCTTAGTGGATGATCTACGCCTGAGTATTGACAGGGGGAGTGTGTCCCTGTTGGTACTCCTGGACCTCTCAGCGGCATTCGATACCATCGACCATGGTATACCACTGTGCTTCAGTGGTTCCGGTCCTATCTCTCGGGCAGGTTCCAGATGGTGATGCTTGCGGTAGTTGCTCTTTAAAGAAGGAGCTGCTATGTGGTGTACTACAAGGTGCCATCCTTTCCCCAATGCTGTTTAACATTTATATGAAATCGCTGGGAGAGATCATCCGGAGGCTTGAGACGGGGTACTATCAATATGCTGATGACACAGAAATATATTTCTCTATGCCATCGACAACATCGTCAGCTAAGGATAGTGTGTCTCCTCTGAATGAATGCTTGGAGGCAGTATTGGGCTGGATGAGGAAAAACAAACTGAAGCTGAATCCAGATAAGACGGAGGTGCTTGCTGTCAAAAGCCACAACCTGGGTTTGGAGGTGTGTCAACCAGTTCTGGATGGGATTACACCCCCCCTGTGTTCGCAGCTTGGGGGTACTCCTGGATCCGTCGCTCCAAATGACAGCTCAGATAGATGCGACAGCCAGGAGTGCCTACTATCAGCTTCAGCTGATTCGCCAGCTGCGCCCCTTCCTAGATTTGGGAGACCTAAAGACGATAGTGCACACACTGGTAACTTCGAGGCTTGACTTCTGCAATGCGCTGTACATAGGGCTACCTCTGTGCCTAGTCTGGAAACTTCAACTAGTTCAAAATATGGCAGCCAGATTGGGCACCGGTACACCTAGGGGTGACCACATAACACCAATCTTAAAATCACTCCACTGGCTGCCAATTAGTTTCCGGGCAAAGTATAAAGTGTTGGTTATTACCTTTAAAGCCCTACATGGGTTGGGTCCAGGTTACCTGCGGGATCGCCTTCTCCCGTATAATCCGCCCCGCACACTCAGGTCCTCTGGGAAGAATTTACTCCAGTCAGCCAGAACTAGGTTGACGAGTGTTACCCAGAGGACCTTCTCTTCTGCCGCTCCCAGGCTGTGGAATGGCCTGCCGGAGGAGAGTCGACAAATTAGCAGTCTTCTGGAATTCAAGAGAGCCGTGAAGATTGCTCTCTTCCGGCAGACCTACCCAATTGAATTTTAAGATGTTTTTAATAATGTATTTGTTTTTATCTGTTTTAATGGTTTATTTATTTTATGATTTTTATATTTATATTTATTGTTGTTTCCCACCTCGATCTAGATGGGGAGGTGGGTTAGAAATTAAATAAATTAAATTAAAATTAAAATTAAACTGTATCTTGAATCCCTTTTTCCCCCATCCTGGCTCTGACAAGTACAGGTCCCATACGAGTGGTGGACCCCTGATTTTGGTGCTTTAGTCCGTGCAGGCTGATGAGCTCTGTGATTGGATTGTCATGGGAGGGTTGCTCTGTAAAAATCATATGAAATCATGAGGATCCCTGAGGTTCCTTGTCTGTTTTCCATGTTTTTGCAGAGTGGCCCATGAGTGGTGGATCCCTGTTTTTTGTGGTTCATTCCATGGTGACAGATGTGCTCTATGATTGGATGGTGGTTTTGTGGGTGTCCTCTTTAAATATCCTATGAAATCATGAGCATCCCAGAGGATCCTCATAATTTCATGGCTCCTTGTTTCACTTTCTTCCCAAAATAGCTGTATAGTATCTTTGAATGTTTGCACTAGGAGTCCTCTGCCTGGAATCACCTCACAAACCACCCTACACTTTGCAGGGCAGGGCACCTAAATTCAACTTGCTGCCTCAGCCTCGTGCTCGGGATATTTTTCTGTCCTAGGCAATGCACGGTTATCCTTGTATCCATGAGAGAGTGGCACCATTTGCAACCTTGTAGAAGGTTTTGGGTCCCACTCGCTGGTCAGATGGAAACTGGGTGGCCTTTACATTTTAATACTTTGTCTTCTCTGATACAGAATGGAAGGGGTAGGGGAACCTCTGCTTGGTTCTAATATTTATTTACTACAATTCATGTCCCTGAAGCTCTGGTGAAATATGGCAATGCTTGCCTCCTATCACAGTTCTCAGATGACAGAAACCCCTTAATGTGGGTCAAAATGCCTTCCTTCCTCTACCCCATGGCCTTGCTCAATGAGACCCACCTGCATTCTGTTTCTAACAGCAGCCAGCCAGATGCTTCTTCCTTTGTTTCCTGTAGAAAGCAGAGCTCCACTTCCTCCTTCTAAACGAACATCCTCTCTGCTTTACACTGCGCAGCAGCCTTGATTCTCCTCCACCTTCTAGTTTTACATTAGCCCCACAGAGAAGCCGGCCTCGGTGATGCATCTGGCTTTTGTTCTCGATAACAGATGCACCTTACGTCTCCCTTAAATTGGCATATCATTTTCTTTTGCTCTTTCCCTTTCTCTTTGTAGCTGCATTTGCATATGTATGTCAAGGCCCATTCATACATCTCATCTCCATAAACAAAAAGAAAAACATCTGCTTCCTGCTCTAACTCTCATCGGGAGATGTTTTTTGTGGGCTTCGATTGGGAAACAGGACTTTCCGCGGTTGTGCGTGCTGCAGAGCCACCTCCTGGCTGCCAGGAGAATATGCCACGCTTAAGTCTAGCTGCTAGCTGGCTTGTCTCTGTGGCTAGAGAGAGGGCTCTGGTGGACAATTAAAAGACAAAGTCACCCCTGCTTTTCTGTTAGTGCTGTGCTCATATAACTAGTGAGGTCCTAACATTAGCTGCATGATATGTAAGGCCCACAGTGGGGGTGGGGGCATGCAGGGGGAATAGCCTTTGTTGGGGGCAAGGCAGCCCCACTGTTATGTTCTGTTTACTATGTTCTCTTGGGGTTCTTTGGTGAGTCCTTATCCCTGAAGGGAAAGATGTTCCACCAGGGCTCTGGGAGTTCCTGACATGGGCTATCTCCCTCCTGTTCCCCAAGGTAAGTTAAGGGGTCCTGGTGCTGGGATGGGGAGGTGGCCGTGGCAGGGGCACTCACAATATCTACGTGGACAGGACCCTGTTAGCTAGGGTGACCCACTGTCAGGATTTCCCCAGATTTGTCTGGATTTTTGTTCTATCCTGGGTGTCAGAGGGGATTTTCTGTAATTTTCTATAACGTCCAGGAATGGCATGCTTTCCCCTTTCCCCTGACTGGAGCAGTGGTGGTGGGGGGGGGGGGGGAATGGCATGCTTTCCCATCTTCCACTCCAATTGTGGCCTTTAAGGCCCTATTTGGAGCAAAGAGGGAGAAATCACGCTTTCCGGGGCCTCTGGAAAGTGTGGCACTCCCCCTGCCATGCTAAAGGCAGCCGCTGTTAGCATGGTGAGGGAGAATTACATGCTTTCCAGAGGCCCCAGAGAGTGCGCTTTCCTGCCCCCCCCCCCAAGTATCCTCTCTTTTGGTTTCCCAAATATGGTCACCCTACTGTTAGCTTCAAAACTGCTTAGCTCAGTAGTGCTAGTGACATCCCTCATAGTATGCCCCTGAATACCAGTTGTTAGGGAACACAAGCGTGAGAAAGTGCTATTGTGCTCATGTCCTGCTATGGGCTTTCCAGTGGCATCTAGTGGGCCACAGGAGGAACAGAATGCTGGACTAAATTGGCCATCTTATCTCCTTAGTAACTATGTGCAATCTTGTCCAATAGAAATGGAAGGAGGCTTCGATCTTTCAGGTATAGATTTCCATGGAATTAATTTCTACAATGCTCCTACCTCTCTGTGACACTCCATTTAAAAATATGTACACTTGCACTGGAAAGTCTAAATGCAATTTTCAGAGAATTAAATAAAAAATAAATAATAGGACAAAAAAAATGGTCAATTAAGGAAGGATGCTGGCACAGGTGTAGCACATGTGCATTGCATTGAAAATATTCCAGATTCAACCATACCTGGGATCTCCAGTTAAAAGTTCTCAGATAGCAGGGCTGGGGGATGGATCCTTTCTGGGACCTTGAAGAACTGCTGTGAACCCTGGGATGGATGGATAAAGAATCTGATCCAGTGTAAAGCAGCTTCATAGGTTCATTTATGTTCAAAGCTAGTCATTAAAAGGATGGGGTGTGTGTATCTTGGGAAGACATTCACCTTTCTAGTGCTCACCAATTTTTAAACTTAAAACAACAACAACGAACGAGGTAGATGGTCACTCCCATCTCAGAGCGTTATGCCAGAAGGGCACTAAAAAATATAACATTTTTTAAAATTTCAAAATGGCATGGTTAGGGGTGGGGGAAGATGAGAATTATGCCTTCATTTGAAAAAAAACCCCACATCTGTGCATTTTATTTAATCAGTTTCTATAACATTAACAACAAAATATATACAATATAAACATCAACCATGAACAACCCAATGCTATGCATGTTCACTCAGAAGTAAGTTCAGTTGACTTCAGTGGGACATATCCTAGATAAATGTGTATATACTTGCAGACTAAAGCATGTATGTTATTATTTTGTAATCATATACCCTAAAAAGCAACCATAACAGTTGTATAAACAAACTGTACTGTAAAGAGAGGCAGGGGTTCACCCCTCCTCCGTACAAGGTAGGCCCAGGACTCACAGTCCAGTATCCCAAAGCCCACCTCCCTAGCCCAATGCCAAGTGGCCTAAGCCAGCCTCTGGAAATAACCACACACGTTTCGGGACTGAAGCAATTTATTAAAAAGAACTCAAAACCGAATCACGTAGAGCTTCAGTCAAACATTTAGCCTTAAAAGCACAGACACGGAATGAGGGGGGAGGGAAGAGGAATGTGGGGGGAAGGATTGAAGTGAGATAGAAGATTTAGCAGCAAGCAATAAACCAATTAACCACTCTAAATCACACCCGAAGGTGACAAGTCTTTCCCTGGAACGCCTCAGACACTAAAACAATAAAACCTAGCTAATTCCCAAGCCGTCACCTTGCTTGTCAGGGATCTTCTCGCTCATCTGCCCAGTCCAGAAGAAGATGGCGTCCCAACCTGTTGCTATACTATTTATCCCTTTGGGTCCAGCCGGTGCTGTGACTACTCTTGCCCCCCAACTGTCAAGCGTTTCCCCTTGCATAAATGGCAGCTGTGAAGGCCCCATTTATGCAAGAATAAAGGTGAGAACAGAGCATTCACATCTTTATACTTGCATAAATGGGGCCTTCAAGGCTGCTATTGGAACGGAGGGGGGGAAATGCTCAATTAACAGAGGCTCCCAAAAATGCACACTCCCCCCTCCCCCGCTGCATCAGTGGTGACCACCATTAGTGCAGGAAGGGGTAGTGCATGACAATGGCATGCAGGCCAGCGGTTCCCGAGTGCTTGCCGGGCAAAGCTGAGCCTCAGAAGAAGCCCGCGCCACCCAGTGAGCGCTCACATATGGCAGTGGCAATTGGGCCAGCGCCCACGAACCTGGCACAGGTGGATTCCCACACCCCTAGTTACTGATCCATAAGAGGACCTTTCCTCTTATTCCATGACTGCTAGGTTTTCTCAGGAGTCTTTGGTGAATGTTCTTTGGTCTTTTTCCAGTCCTCTGGTAGGAGCTGATCTCGGGGACATGTTGCATATTTGGTTAGAATACCAGCAATTTCATATTTGATTTCTTTGAGAACTCTAGGATGAATACCATCTGGCTGAACAGCTATTTAGGAGTTGAGACAAACTAGGGACTCAGAGAGTATTAATTGTTGTTAATAATAAATTATTAAGTTTTGTAAAATGAAGGGCTTCCGTATTTGACAAAGTATGAAACTGTTGAAACCACATCAAATGGGGTAAATGTTTGAAACTTGGGCAAAACTTGATGCTGATCTGCAGGATTTCTGAACATTTCTCAGATGTCTCACATTTTGGGTTTTCAGGCTAGAAAACTCCTTAAAATGTAAGAGTACCTTTTTCCCAGGTTTCAAGCATTTACCCCATGTCCAGTGGTTTCAATAGTTTCAGACATTTTAATGTATTTTTACTGCATCGTCGGTACTCTGACATTTTTAGTAGTTTTCTAACCTGAAAACCCAAAATGTGAAACATGTGAGTAATGTCCAGAAACCCTGCAGATAAGCTTCAAATGACCTCTTTTGCCCAGGTTTCAAGCATTTACTGTATTTCCAGTTATTTCAAGTTTCAAACTTCTTTGTGTATTTTTATTGAATCGTCGATATTTAGGCATTTTTAGGAGTTTTCTAGCATGAAAGACCCAAAATATGGTCACACCTACTGTTAGCTTCAAAACTGCTCAGCTCAGTAGTGCTAGTGACATCCCTCATAGTATGCCCCTGAATACCAGTTGTTAGGGAACACAAGCGTGGGAAAGTGATATTGTGCTCATGTCAATTTTAGGAGTTTTCTAGCCTGAAAACCCCAAAAATTGAGACATATTTGAAATGTCCAGAAACTCTGCAGATCAGCTTCAAATGACCTTTTCCCCAGGTTTCAAGCATTTATCCCATGTCCAGTAGTTTCAATAGTTTCAGACATTTTTATGTATATTTACTGAATCGTCTGTACAATTCTGTCATTTTTAAAGATAAAGAGATGAAACTTGGCAGCATGGTAGCTCTGAAGTAGGGCTTTAGGCATGGCAAGTTGGAAGCAGATTGGTTCATGCCCCCAAACGTCCTCTCTGGACCGCTTCTAATAGGGCGCCCTGGTATACAGAAGACCTCAGGGAGTTGAAGCGGAAAGGACGACGACTAGAGTGCAGATGGCGGAAAACTCGACTTATATCCGACAAGACACGACATAGAGAACATCTTCGTCTGTATGGAGTGGCAATACGTGCAGCGAAGAAAGCTTTCTTCTCTGTGCGCATTGCGTCTGTGAATTCACGTCCAGCAGAACTGTTCAGGGTGGTGAGGGGTCTAACTCAGGCTCCTTCTCCCCTGAATCCGATTTTAGAGCCTTCAGTAGTTCACTGTGATGCTTTTAACAATCATTTCTCAGATAAAATCTCTCGGATAAGAGCCGACTTAGATGCCATTGTTATAGCAGAGGCTGACAGTGGAGTGTCCAGTGACTCCGCGAGTAGGATTACACTTGATCAGTTTCAGTTGGTGAGTACTGAGGATGTGGACAAGGTGCTTGGATGTGTGAGGAAGACGACTTGCCCTCTCGATCCCTGTCCTTCCTGGCTGGTCGTCCAGGGAGGAGATGCAGTTAGATCACATTTACAACATATTATTAATGCATCTCTCAGGGAGGGCAGCTTTCCATCATGTTTAAAAGAGGCGGGGGTAAGGCCACTTCTAAAAAAGCCCTCCCTGGATCCCCTGGACCTTAATAACTACAGGCCAGTATCAAATCTTCCATTTTTGGGCAAGGTGATCGAGAGAGCGGTTGCCTTTCAACTCCAGGCAGTCTTGGATGACACTGATTTTCTAGACCCATTTCAAACCAGCTTCAGAACAGGATACGGAGTTGAGACCGCTTTGGTCGCCTTAGTAGATGATCTACGCCTTAGTATCGACAGGGGGAGTGTGTCCCTGCTGGTACTCCTGGACCTCTCAGCGGCTTTCGATACCATCGACCATGGTATCCTTCTGGAGCGCCTGGGGGAATTGGGAATCGGGGGCACTGTGCTTCAGTGGTTCCGATCCTATCTCTTGGGCAGGCTCCAGATGGTGATGCTTGGGGATAGCTGCTCTTCAAAAAAGGAGTTGCTATGTGGTGTACCGCAAGGTGCCATCCTTTCCCCAATGCTGTTTAACATTTACATGAAACCGCTGGGAGAGATCATCCGGAGGCATGGGGCGGGGTGCTATCAATATGCTGATGACACCCAAATATATTTCTCTATGCCTTCAACAACATCGTCAGCTAAGGATAGTGTGTCTCCTCTGAACGAATGCTTGGAGGCGGTAATGGGCTGGATGAGGAAAAACAAACTGAAGCTGAATCCAGACAAGACAGAGGTGCTTGCTGTCAAAGGCCCCAACCTGGGTTTGGAGGTGTGTCAACCAGTTCTGGATGGGGTTGCACCCCCCCTGAAAGACTGTGTTCGCAGCTTGGGGGTACTCCTGGATCCGTCGCTCCAGATGACAGCTCAGATTGATGCGACGGCCAGGAGTGCCTACTATCAGCTTTGGCTGATACGCCAGCTGCGCCCGTTCCTAGAGTTGGAAGACCTAAAGACGGTAGTGCACGCACTGGTAACTTTGAGGCTCGACTTCTGCAATGCGCTGTACATAGGGCTACCTTTGTGCCTAGTCCGGAAACTTCAACTAGTTCAAAATATGGCAGGCAGGTTGGTCACCGGTACACCTAGGGGTGACCACATTACACCAGTTTTAAAATCACTTCACTGGCTGCCGGTTAGTTTCCGGGCGAAGTATAAAGTGTTGGTTATTACCTTTAAAGCCCTACATGGTTTGGACCCAGGCTACCTACGGGATCTCCTTCTCCTGTACAATCCGCCCCACACTCTTAGGTCCTCTGGGAAGAACGTACTCAAGCCATCCAGAACTAGGCTGGTGAGTGTTACCCAGAGGACCTTCTCTTCTATGGCTCCCAGACTATGGAATGGTCTGCCGGAGGAGGTTAGACAAACTGACAGTCTTCACGAATTCCAGAGAGTCGTGAAGACTGTTCTTTTCCGGCAGGCCTATCCGGATGAATTTTAAATGTTTTAATGATGTGTTTCTCTTGTTTTAATTTCTTTTTTTAACTTTGTCATGCTTGTATGTGTATTGTGTTCCCCGCCTCGATCTGTAGGGAGAGGCGGGTTATAAATAAATATTATTATTATTATTATTATTATTATTATTATTATTATTTTTAGGGGGGGATTAAATCAAACTAAAAAAAAAATCCTAAAAAGCAATGCATGAACCAATCTGCTTCCAACTTGGCATGGCTGAATTCTTGCACAGGCTGTATTTCCATCCCTAGATATTTACTCAGAAGTAAGACCCATTGAATTTCCTTGGTTTTTGAAAAACAACATACTTGCTTTTAGATTTGCCAGTCTCAGCACTCTATGTGTTCTATGAATGCCTGCTCTGTCTGTCCCTATAGTTTCCTGCAAGGCCCAGCCAGGGGAGGCCAGTAAATTAAACCCAGGGGTGGAGGGTGGGATTTCCTCAAGTTCATCTGACAGCAGGTGCTATAGAACATGGACCTTCCAGGAGTGTTGAGGCTGGATTTCTGGCAGACCCAGCTAGGCAACTTTATGGCCTGTTACTCCCTCTATTTGGTAGTCTGCAGGAGCACCTGCCTCATAAAGCAAATGGCCACACAAGAAGTGTTATTGTGGTCTGCTACTTTGTTTGTCTTTAGAAGTCTGTGGTTGTGATGTTCTGTTTAGAAATGTGAATGTGTTGTAAAAGTTATTGTTTAGAGTGGCAGGTCTGGTGAGTATGGAATGAGTGGTGAGAGCTGATTGGTTAGTTGTTTGGAGTGCCTGGATTGGTGGAGTGTGTGAGAGTGGGAGGAGCTGGAAAGCAAATAGGATATATATATATATATATATATCAGACAGAAAGAGAGCTGACAGGGGTTGTTTTGGGTTGAATTGAGGAGGGGGTGGATTGGCTCCGTGTGTGTGTGTGTGTGTGAGAGAGAGAGAGAGAGAGAGAGAGAGAGAGAGAATATGGTGAGGTGTTTTGATTGATTAATAAACTGAGAGAAAAGTTTAGCTTAAGAAACATTTTGAAAGATAGAAGCATTATATTTGAAACCAATAAGCTTACTGTGCACACAATTGACTTAATGTTAATAAATCTTGTTAATTTGATCAAACTGGTGTGGTCATTGAAAGTGTACCGGAGGAAGGTACTGGTAGCAGCAGTAACCCAGATGCTTATCTGAGACTGTTGCATAAATTATGCTATTCCCAAGTGTCCAAAGTCCAGATATGAAACACTTGACGAAAGACCTCCTGAAGCTTTGGAAACTAATTTATTATTCTGCGCAGAATAGGTGACCACTGGGTGCTCTCGCTGCCTTCCAGAGTCACACCGCGCCAAGGTTCAAACAAATACTTTTATACATCAGATGTCACATGACATTAGCCCTCATCCCATTGGTTTACAGCCCCAAAAACATCATTTCTGGCTACCGCTACTCTTGAGTAGACCTGAGTAGTGGCCAGACGTGGCATTGCATTGCCATGTGCTATTTTACTTGTATCCAGAGATGCTTTGCAACGTCCCTCCACTTCTATCATTCCCTTATATGGTCATTTTGTCTCTCCATCTCATCTGGATGAGTCACACTCCTGGTTACAATGGAGTCTGACCTGGAGAAGAAGGAGCATTGGCAATATTGACAAGCTCCTAGTTCTTGCGCCACCAAATCACTTGCAAGCAGCTTGACTTTTGCAGAAATGGATACAATGGACAGGCAGCGGGGAATGGGGCTTTGGGGTCTGTGTGTGGACGGTTTGGGTGTGCGTATTAGCGAACACATGTAGGATGCGTGTAAGATGCGTGTAAGATGCATGTCAGGGGAAATGGACATGTTTTGGGGTGCAAATCATAGATCTGTTCAGATTTTTACAACAAGACCAGGTTGCTGGGCTGTAGAGCTGTGGGGCCTAATAATAAAAACGAGACAGGGGCAGCAGCAGCAAGGGGCTAGGATAAGGCATCACAGTGGTCCAGACATCTTCAAAAGGGGGAATAGTATTATGTGGTTGGGGTCAGTCTAAATTATCTCCGAGGGTACCTTACTCGGTGCCTCTGATCTCAAAGAGATTGAGGATTTCCCCCCAACTCTGTTACTCTTGAAGTTACTAGACCTGTTGAAATTAGATTTTATAACATAAGCTGGAAAACAGTGAATACCCTTTTTAACTTGTTAAACCAATGAAACATACCACACAGGAAGTCTTAAGATATGAATGGTTTATAAAGAAAAGTAAATGCCAAAGAACATCTGATAAAGAAGTCAAATGTGAAACATTACTATTGTTGTTGTTATTATTGGGGTTATTATTATTATATTTATATTTATTTGCATCCTGCCTTTTGCCCGATGCTGGACCTCAAGGCAGCCTTACAAAATTAAAACATATACAGCTAAAGCCTATAAATAGAAATATACAAAAGTTAAAAATATAATTAAATACATTTCAATATTAAAACATTTAAAATATATAACGATTTAAAAGTCCAAGGTAAAGACAGAAGTCCAGATTATTTGCCAAAGGCCTGCCGGAACAAAAATGGTTTTACCTGCCTCCAAAACCACATCAAGGAGGGAGCCAGTGTAGACTGCAATGACTAGGGGGAAAAAATCATAGAATAGTAGAGTTGGAAGGGGCCTATAAGGCCATCGAGTCCAACCCCCTGCTCAATGCAGGAATCTGCATTAAGGTAAAGCATCCCTGACAGATGGTTGTCCAGCTGCCTCTTGAAGGCCTCTAATGTGAGAGAGCCCACCACCTCCCTAGGTGATTGGTTCTATTGTCGTATTGCTCTAACAGTCAGGAAGTTTTTCCTGATGTCCAGCCGGAATCTGGCTTCCTATAACTTAAGCACATTATTCCATGTCCTGCATTCTGGGTTGATTGAGAAGAGATCCTGGCCCTCCTCTGTGTAACAACCTTTCAAGTATTTGAAGAGTGCTATCATGTTTCCCCTCAATCTTCTCTTCTCCAGGCTAAACATGTGCCATTCTTTCAATCTCTCCTCATAGGGCTTTGTTTCCAGACCCCTAATCATCCTCGTTGCCCTCCTCTGAACACGCTCCAGATTGTCTGCATCCTTCTTGAAGTGGGGTGCCCAGAACTGGATGCAATACTCAAGATGGGACCTAACCAGTGCTGAATAGAGGGGAACCAGTACCCCGCACGATTTGGAAGCTATACTTCTATTAATGCAGCCCAGAATAGCATTTGCTTTTTTTGCAGCCAGATCACACTGTTGGCTCATCATCATCATCATCATCATCATAATAATAATAATGATTTATTTCTTACCCGCCTCTCCGTCTAGATCGAGGCGGGGAACAACAACATGATAAAATACATAAAACTAATTAAAACATGACAAATATTATTAAAACTGCATTAAAACATCCTAAAACATCCTAAAAACATTCTATTCAGCTTGTGATCTGCAACAATTCCAAGATCCTTCTTGCTTTTCATATTGCTGAGCCAAGTATCCCCCATCTTGTAACTGTGCATTTGGTTTCTTTTTCCTAGGTGTAGAACTTGACATTTATCCTTATTACATTTCAATCTGTTGTTTTAGCCCAGCACTCCAGGCTATCAATATCACTTTGGAGTTTGTTTCTGTCTTCCAGGGTATTAACGATCCCACCTAATTTTGTGTCATCTGCAAAATACACTATGCAAAATACACTATGCAAAAGTGTACACTATGCAAAATACATGACAGTTTTAACTGTTTCTAAACCTTATTAGAAAAACAGTGTGACTAGGCGGAAACCAACGTTGTAGGCCCAGAAGCACTTTGCAAGGTTTTAAAATTGTACTTAAAACTTACACTGGCCCAAACAAATTAAATGATGTGTTTGAAGCTTTCAACTTTATAGCAGTATGGACCAAACTCTGGACCAAACTCTTAGAAAAAAAGGAAAGGAGCACTGTGTGTGTAGGGGGAGGGGGGTTGAGGTTGTTTTTTTTAAAAAAAAAAAAAGCAATGTATACCTACCTATTCCAAGGGGAGATCTGAAGACCAGGTTATCATGGATCCAGAGAAAAGATAGCCCAAAATACTCTCAAAGACAAAGGAAAGCATGTTCCAAAAGAGCAAAGAGAACTCTTCTTCTTCTCTCAAAAGGGAGGCAAGAAGCAGGCTGAGTCTACTTCTCAGAAAGCCTGGCCTGCTTACAAACTAAAGTTTCAGTCCCATTCAGTTCCATAGCTTCCTTTGGTAGGGTCTGGAACCGGGAGCCTATGTACACTACTGCTTTAAAACAGTTTATAACAGTTATTAACCAGTTTAAAACTGTTATAGTTTTAAAGCAGTAGTGTAGATAGACTCCAGGTTGCTTAGTGGTTAAACTAAAACCCAACAATCATAAGGAATGAGTAAGAGAATTCCACAAAGGCTAGCGGAGGCAGGCGGCCATTTTATTTTCAATATTCTAATCTAGCCGAGGCAGGAGGAAGGGCAGCGCTACTGCGCATGTGTGTGCTGTGCTTGAAGAAGGCCTCTGCCATGAAGAATAAATATTCATTAAAGATCAACCAAAGGGAATTTTTTTAAACAATAAAAGCTATTCCACAAACTACAAGGAAGGAGGCATCACCACTGGATTACTTGGTAAGGGCTTATTTTTTTATTTTTTTTAACAAAAATCCATTATATATATACTTGCCAGTCATAACTATCAGAATCAGTCTGATTCAGAGAGGGTTTTTTTTCTTTTCCACTTTAAATTGCCCTCCTTTCTTCAATCTTTCACCAATCTTCTTGAAATTTTCAGGTTATGTAAAACCAACATTTCTTTCTGGCACATGTAAATTTCAGGAAAATTGGTGAAACATTTTAAATTTTATGAATGTTGGAACGACCCCCCCCCCCAATTACCCCTTTACCATGGTGGAATGTGTTTTTTCCAGTCTGAGCTTAACTAAAGCAATTTCAGATTATGAAATTGCGTTAAATGTCACACCTGCAACATTTTGTTTCAACCAAACCATCTTCATTCACCACATTCTCCAATTTCACAAATGCTGAACCAATTTCTTTCAGCATTATTCTACAGAACAGGACCTATTCTCCTCCCCTTTTTATCACCCGCAGAATGACAACGCCCACCCTCCGCCAAATGAAAACTCCCATCTTACTTGCAGTGTGTTAACCTGACAATGTGCCACCACAATTTTAACAATATGGCTCTAAAAACCTTTCTCTCTGTCAACAAATATTTGAACTTGAAGTGAAGTCAGCAGCTGAGAGGAACTGAACGGAAAGGTAATTACCCACGATCTCCTCCAGGAGATGACAGAAAGCACGTTGCGACTTGGTAGCTCATGGGCTGAGTTGGGCTTATTGCAGCTACTCCTCGAATGCAGCAGCTGCTCCTCTCTACAGCGCATTTTGAACTGTACATTTCTGATGGTCAACCACAGCAACAACAAAAGCAACACTAGCCCATCGTTTATTAAATTGCAGCAGTGTGATCATAAACGTCGTCATAACAGCATTCAGAGCCAAGGATCATCTCGTAGCTTTGTCACAGCCAACACTATGAGGCAGTCAATGTAGAATTGTGTGACAAAAGCGCACATGAAATTTGGAATCTACACAGGATTTAATTTGCATTTTTTGGGGAGTTAAGCTCCTTTGTGCCAGACTCCAAATTAAGCTCTGTAGGTTCCTCTTTCCCCTGGGTCCCAGTGAAACTTCCCAACTCCTAGCCAGTGTCATGTTTTGTGGTGTGAGGAGCTTCAACAAGATGCTCTCACTGCCCACTGCCTCCCTGAGTGGACCCCTTTCCTCCTCACTGCTGTTGCTGCTACCCATTCACTTGCCTCTCCCTATAGGTCCAATCAGCACACATACACACACACACACACATCCTGAAAGAGAGCTAGGAGGCACTAGAGATCAACACAGGGACACCTACTGTGGTGTGGGCTTCAGCAGGTGCCCAGAGTGGAAGCCTCTGATACCAGCTAATACTATGGGCCTGTTCAGATGACACACTAAGCCATGGCTAGGCCTCTAACCCTTTTGCAGCAAATGGTTAGTGAGCTTGTTTGAACCACGGTGGCCTCAGTGGCACGGAGTGCCTTCTACCAACTTTGGTTGGTGGCCCAGCTACACCCCTATCTAGACAGGGATAACCTGGCATCAGTTGTCTATGCGCTGGTAATCTCCAAGTTGGATTACTGCAATGTGCTCTATGTGGGGCTGCCTTTGAAGGTGGTTCGGAAGCTGCAGCTTGTGTAAATGCAGCAGCCAGATTGGTAACAGTAATCAGAAGGTTTGAACATATAAGACTTACTCTGGCCCACTTGCATTGGCTGCCTGTATGTTTTCGAGCCCAATTCAAGATGCTGGTTTTAACCTATAAAGCCTTACATGGCTTGGGACTACAATACCTGACGGAACGCCTCTCACAACATGAACCTACCCGAACTCTACGCTCAACATCAAAGGTCCTCCTCCGGGTGCCTACTCCAAGGGAAGCTCAGAGGACAGCAACAAGGGAAAGGGACTTCTCTGTGGTGGCCCCCCTATTATGGAATGTTCTCCCTGATGAGGCCCGCCTGGCACCAACATTGTTATCTTTCCGGTGCCAGGTTAGGATTTTTCTCTTCTCCCAGGCATTTAACAGTGTCTGTTGAGGGTTTTTGTTGTAGCTGTAGTTGTTGTTTGACCCAGAATAGTTGTTTTAAATGGACATTGTATTTATAATCTGTTTTTATGCTTTTTATGCTTTTTAAATTTTGTATATCATTTTTTTAATGTTCAGTGTTTTTAATTTTTGTAAACCACCCAAAGAGGCTATGAGGCAGTATATAAATTCAATAAATAAATAAATAAATAATAAAATGGTTAACTAACGTGGCTTAGCATGTTTTCTGAACAGGGTCTACATGTCTTTGTTCACATCTGTATGCACAAATGCACAGCAAACATGAAGGATCTTTCCTAAGAGGTGTGATGTGCTGCACACAGCAATCTATGCACTGTGCTCTAACGAAATGGGGAAATTGATTCTTCAAGTGGGGAAAATTATCTGTAGAACAACTGTTCTGAGTAAATTACAAGCTTTAACTTGCAGAAGACACAAATGAAGAAAAGAGAAAATGATTAGTTGGTGTAGCACATGTATCCCCCAGCACAAGGCTGGGCAGAGGTAAGACCTCCAGATGTTTTGGAATTCAACTCACAGAAGCCCTTCCCAGCATGCAAATGGTCAGAAACGCTGGGAGATGATGATGATGATGATGATGATGATGATGATGATGATGATTGATGATGATTTATTGCATGTATATACCACCCCATAGCCAAAGCTTTATGGGCAGTTTACAAAGATTAAAAACATTGAACATTAAAAACCAATATACACAATTTTAAAAGCATAAAAAGCATAAAAACAGATTACAAATGCAATATCCATTTTAAACAACTATTCTGGGTCAAAAGAAAAAGGAAAGGGGGAAAACCTCAACATATGCTGTTAAATGCCTGGGAGAAGAAGAGAAAAGTTGGAGTTGAAGTCCAAAACTGTGGAGATGCACCTGCTGCCGTATCACATGGACCAGTATAAGGTTTTTAATAGTCCTAACAGAAGTAGAGAAAGTTGGAGGCAGAAGAATTAGTGTTAGTCAGATAAGGAATGGGGAGGGCATGTTGGAAAGGGCAAGACATGGTTTGGGAGGTTGTACATGGGGGCCATTCCATGGCTCATTGCCATTTCAGTGTATGGTTTTAATCACCAAAGTAGAAAGGTTCCCCATCCTGGATTAGCTGAGATGAACAAGATTCATTTGCTGCTGACTCTTGCAGCACAATACTCTCCAAGTCTGATAGACCAACAAGTTTGTAACATGGAAGAGAGTAGCAACACAAATCCAAGACACAAAAATATATCCCAATAGTTGCAGGAAAGAGTTTAATTAAACTAGAAATGGGCCAAATATCACCATTGCATGTGATACATGCCAAAAAGTCCCTTTATGCCAAAAAGCCCCTTCAGCTAGGAAAGAGGAAGTGGTGACACACAGGCTCAATTCGGATGACACAATAAACAACTGGTGTGGGGGAAACAATCGTCAGTTGTTTTGACTATTGTGTCATCCGAATGTTGCCATAGTCAACTCAGCGCTGATCCTAATCCACACCACAGTTGATTATTTATTACCATGTTGTGTGGGGAGTACCCCCTAGTTGAACAACTGTAAAGTTGATTATTACCCCACTATTGACTATCATGTCGTCTGAATTGAGCCACAGTCACACAACACACACACTCAAGAAACAGTCAAGTCTGCAATAA
The DNA here is from genome assembly GCA_029215795.1 of Anniella stebbinsi. Taxonomy (NCBI): domain Eukaryota; kingdom Metazoa; phylum Chordata; class Lepidosauria; order Squamata; family Anniellidae; genus Anniella; species Anniella stebbinsi. The sequence continues at coordinate 124,793,164 of JARDYH010000004.1, read as the reverse complement.
AGGAGGGGGAGCAGAGGGCTTCTTGACTGAAAGTAACCTTTTGAGCCATTAGCATAGTAAAAAGCACACCCAGAGGAGGAGAGTTAACATGGTAATGAGAGACTTCCCCTCTCTGGCTCAGACACGCTTGCGCAGTAGAGAAGAAATATCACGAGCTTGGAGCATGATGCATGCATGAGTATCTGTAACCAATCACAAGCAAGCCTATTGTCCTGTAACTGTATAAGTATTGCACCTGTCTGATCACTGGGCAGAGCTTCTAGGGATGTTAAGCGAGTTGCTCTCCTTTCTGCGCAGAACGAATAAAACTCTTTTGTTGTTTGAACTCCTACCAGTGTATGGACATTGACTTTCTTGCACACCGGGTGCAAGAAAGACCCTCCCAGGGCCATCCCAGATTTTAGGGTAACACATGGGACCATCAATGTCCTGTAATAGCTGGGGGATATTGGGCAGCTTTCGGGAGTGATAAACATCTACAGTTCCGTCTTCCTTCACCTAAAATACTTATTGAAAATGCATATTTTCCTCCCAGCACAGCAGTCAGATGCACACAGAGAATGCTGAGCTCCCAAAATTATTGGGTTTTTCTTTATCTTGTTGGTATGGTTTGTGTGTGTGCACATGTCTAGGTCTGTGCTTGTGCTACCTGCTTTGCCACTCTCACTGTTGTTGAGTAGTGATAGATGATGCAGTACTCAAAACATGCTCCAGTAACCTTCCCAATTCCCCTGCATATGCATATACAAAACAATACTTACCTGGTTGTTCTTTCTTTCTGTGGCTTTTGTTTGCTTGTGTTAGAGCCTATCTACACTGTACCTTGGAACGTTTTAATAGTATTTTAAAGCATTCCAAATAGGTGCATTCTAAAACATCTTAGGCCACATTAAGGAGTACTCACATTACAGGAGAAAAAATCTTCAGTCTTCAAAGTGGTGTGTGCTGTCTCACACTCCTCTGTCCATCTCTTTCTGTTTTGTTTTTACAATGAATTTAGGGCAAAGTATTGTGGGCACTGAGGTTCAGTCGCCTACTTCCTCCTTAGTTCCCCTTTCATTCCCTAGCTTTCAATGAGTATAGGGCTAAGCATTGTGGGTGCTGTAGTTCACTCGCCCACTTCCTCCTTAGCCCCTCTTTCTTCCCCACCAATCAACTACTAAGCATTTGGGCACCCATAAATGAAGCCCTGCTCCCACGAATCACAAACGGTAAGGAAGGACACATTATTTTACTTAAAATGATTTATTAAAAGTAAAAACCGTTGTATATAGCTGAAGTAAGTTTTAAAAAACCTTGGGTATACATCTTTCAAAGAAGTGTGTCATGTGGCCCAAAGAGTTTTCGTAACCCTTATGAAATGTTACAAAGCTAGAGTGTAGATCGACTCATAGTCTATTAAGCCTCCATGAGTCTGGACTCTGGAAAAGTACATGCATTGAGCAGGGGGTTGGACTCAATGGCCTTGTGGGCTCCTTCCAACTTTACTATTCTATTATTCTACCTTATGCAAATCATCGCTGTTGTTTTGAAAGAAACAAGTTATATTTGTGCATTGCTTTCTCATATGAATTTCTTCCTTCACTCTTCGATTTCCCTATTCAAAACTAGCAGTCTTGTGGCACCTTAAATACAATCAGATGTCATATGTTAACACATTCAAATTTTTAGTTTGTTGCAGCAGAAACAACTGATCTTGTAGCTTCTTGCATCAGGGGACAGAGTGGGCACAGACCTATTTTCTGTCAAGGGTTGCATGCCCTCGAGGGCACTCTGTTGCCAGAGATCTGAACTGATTCCTTCCAGAGGGGTTTTAAATTAGGCTGAGGGCTACAGGTTGCCCACTCCTGTCTTACATACTTATGTAATTTCAGAGTCTGGGAGTGTCATCAGACGAGCATTTTATCGTGCGCTCGTTACTATCCACTCAGTTTTTTTGTGGGTCCATTTGACAACGCCATCCACCTCCCACGCATCTCCCATGGGTCCTTTTGACAACGCCATCTACCTCCCATGCATCTCCCACTCCACAACAAAAAAGACCGCAGTAAATCAAATTTTGAGGGGAAGCGAAATGTGCCGCCATTTCCTGCTGTGTGCAGGAAAAGCAGTGTGATAAAAACACCCACTGAATGGGCCATGTGGTCGTTGTTTACTTCCTCTTTCTTCCCCTGTGTGAAGAAAGAGGAAGTATCGTGGGACAGAAGTGGGGGGAAAGCGATGGTGAGGAAACACTATCCCCCCTGTCTAATGACACTCTGGTTTTATTTGTGGGATTTTTCCCCCCTCTACAGTAGATTACCATGGTCCCACCTATTTAATTTAATTTATTGTCATTGGTTGAATGATAAGGATCATCAGTAGGATTTATATAGTCTAAAACTGCAAGTACAGTCATCTCCCTCAACACATCAAATGTATCCAACGTTCACTACCACAAGATGTAGGCCACCAGATTGGATGGCTTTAAAAGAAGGTTGGATAAATTCCTGGAGGAGGCTATCCATGGCTACTAGTCCTGATGACCATGTCCTACCTCCAGGATCAGAGGCAATAAGGCTGTAAACACCAGTTGCTGGGGAATGTGGGTGGGAGGGTGCTGTTGCACCATGCCCTACTTGTGGGTCCCTGGTTGACAGCTGGTTGGCCACTGTATGAACAGAGTGCTGGATTAGATGGACCCTTGGTCTGATCCAGCAGGGCTGTTCTTATATTCTTATATTCTTATGTTTATATTTAAATACTGTTAGATTTTAGATCCAAATACATGAATACTGAAAGTGTATGTGTTTGCATTGAGAAAGCACTATGCCAGCTTCGCTCCATTCTGCCATGTGCTGATTTGTTGTTTTTGTTGGGGGTGGAGAACACAAGCTTGAAAAAATATAGGGAAAGGTGCTATGGGTTGGAGAAACAGATCTATAATGACATGGAAACAGAGAGGAAGCCATTAGAAACCCAAAAATGGAATTGTTTGGTAGGGATGCGCATTCAGTTATGTGAGCCCCCATCCGCAAGAGCCTAGGCATAGGATTACCTCAGTGAGAACAAGGCCAACACCTCCTCTAGTTTTCATCCCTCCCTCCCTCCCTCCCTCCCTCCCTCTTTCCGTCCGTCCCTCCCTCCCTCCCTCCCTCCCTCCCTCCCTCCCTCTCTCCCTCCCAAAACAAAATAAAAAGGCTAAGCCCTGGGGAGTTTCCCCAGAAGAAGGCTTGAGATGCAAGTTCACTAAGGTATTGTACACAACTTCAGCTCTCCGTCACTAAGCTCCATGTCTCTGAAGCGTCTGTGTTGTCACTCACAGAAGTTCTCTCTTTATCCACATATCAGACTGCAGGGGAGACAGCCCTGCTCACAGCTTCCGAGCGCTACTTCAGTAATGGCCTTAACCCTGACCTTTGCAGATCGGGTGGTCTCTGGGGACAGCAAGGTAATTCAGAATCCATTTTCATGCTGTCCAGAGCAGTGGCTGCCAGTCTTGCAGAGATGTGCCTACGTGGAGAGATTGTGAAAATCCGCTGTGATGGACTGGCTGCTGTCCACTGGTGATGAAACCAAGTTATGCATTGAGGCCACATGGCCAACTTCAGCTTGTAAGGAGGATGAATGGTAAATAATGTGTTTATGTTTCAGCAGTTTTATGGGGACATCATGTTTTCCTATGGAGATGGTCCATATATAAATAGCAGTTAGTGAATTCATTGTGAAGAATTGTTAAGAGAAATAACAGTCAAATCACAACAAAGTGCCTCTGAGCATATGTAGACTGCTTTCACGTCACCACTCGGTATTTGCAGCATCCCTCCCCATTCTTAGAATTAACAAGCAGTGTTTACAGAGTAATGGCATATCTCCCACACCGTGCAAAAGCCCCAGCACTCGTCTTTTTAGAAGTTAAGCACTGATTCCACCATTGCTGGCAAATTACAATCAGAGAAAACATCCTTATTTTCCCCCTCACACAAAGATCTATTTTAGGGTGGCCATATATCCTCTGAAAAATTTGGTAAACCTGGCTGAAATGGGTAAAATATAGCAATGCTACACATCCAATCGTGTTTGGCTGCATGCTGATGAAACAGAAAATGAAGCCAATAGAGAGTAAAGACAGTGCTTCCTGGTTTAGATATACTGGTAATCTCATAGAATCACAGAAACATAAAATAGTAGAGTTGGAAGGGGCCTGAAAGGCCATCGAGTCCAACCCCCTGCTCATTGCAGGAATCCACCTTAAAGCATACATGACAGAGGGCTGTCCAGCTGCATCTTGAATGCCTCTAGTGTGTGAGAGCCCACGGCCTCCCTAAATAATTGGTTCTATTGTCATACTGCTCTAATAGAAAGGAAGTTCTTCCTGATGTCCAGCTGGAATCTGGCTTCCTGTAACTTGAGCCCATTACTCCGTGTCCTGCACTCTGGGCTGATTGAGAAGAGATCCTGGCCCTCTTCTGTGTGTCAACCCTTCAAGAAGAGTGCTATCATGTCTCCCCTCAGTCTTCTCTTCTTAAGGCTAAACATGCCCAATTCTTTCAGTCTCTCCTCATACGATTTTGTTTCCAGACCCCTGATCATCCTAAATGACCTCCTCTGAACACACTCCACCTTGTCTGCATTGTTCTTGAAGTGTGGTGCCCAGAACTGGATGCAGTATTCAAGATGAGGCCTAACCAGTGTTGAATAGAGGGGAGCCAGTATCTCGCATGATTTGGAAGCTATACTTCTATTAATGCAGCCCAAAATAGCATTTGCTTTTTTTGCAGCACATCACACTGTTGGCTCATATTCAGCTTGTGATCTACAACAATTCCAAGAACCTTCTCGCTTGTATTATTGCTGAGCCAAGTATCTCGCATCTTGTAACTGTGCATTTTGTTTCAGTTTTCTAGGTGTAGAAGCCTATCAAGTTCACTTTAAAGTTTTTTTCTGTCTTCGAAGGTATTAGCGATCCCACCCAATTTTGTGTCATCTGCAAATTTGATAAGCATTCCCTGCACCTCCTCATCCAAATCATTAATAAAAATGGTGAAGAGCACTGGGCCCAAGACTGAGCCCTGTGGTACCTCGCTCATTACCTCACCCCAGTTTGCGAAGATAGCATTGGACTCTTTGAGTCCAATTCTGTAGCCAACTGTGGATCCATCAAATAGTTGTTCCATGTAGTCTACTTTTAGCTAGTTTGCTAATCAGAATGTCATGGGACAATTTGTTAAAAGCTGAAATCAAGATATATTATGTCTATAGCATTTCCATGGGACCTTACTTATCATAGTTATGAGTTTCCCCCAGAGTTCCCATAACTGCTACTTTATCCACTAAGTCATCCCTATTAGTCAGTATCAAGTCAAGCATAGTAGATCCTCTAGTTCTTTCCTCCACTTTCTGTAGGAGAAAATTATCAGCCACACATGTCAGGAATTTCTTGGAAGGGCCACTTTTGGCAGAATTTGTCTCCCAACAGATATCGGGCTAATTGAAATCCCACACTGCTTCTACACCACACTTCCTTGAAACACTGGCAATTTGCTTTTCAAAAGTTCCATCCTCGTCTTCTCCTTAATTGAGGGTCAGTAGTAGACTTTGGTCCCCTCCACAAGGATTCGCTTTTGCGCCTGGTTAAGTGATTATGCGCTTCATCGCTGAAGCGCATTTACGCCTAATACCTCTGCACGAGAGGCAGGCAGGGAGAGGGGAGGGGGAGGGGGGAGGTAGGGCAGGCAGGCGCCTGTCTCTTTAAGGCAGGTCACTGCGAGTTGTTATGCTGGAGAGCGAAGGAACTGACGGGGCGATTGAATGAAACGGAGCGGGGGGGGGAACAGGGCAAGAAAAAGGGAAAAGGGAGCTGGAAGACGGAGAGCGAGAGCAAGAGATCAGCGGGAGCCCGGTAGGAGCGGAGCCAGGAGCCGAGCGGGGGAGCCAGCAGCAGCAGCAGCAGCACCAGCACTCGGCCGGCTTCACATCCCGCCGCAAAATAAAACTCGCTATTTAACGCGCATTCGATAATGCGCACAATCGGAGGGATAGCGCGCCTCTACGCCCGATTTGCGCTCCCTCCTTGTAGAGGTAAATTTTTTAAAGCGCCTTGAAAGAGCTTTAAACCTCTCTTGTAGAGGCAGCCTTTGACTATCATGTTCCTTTTATTCCTTGCCCCATTTATTTGAATCCAGATGCTCTCGATGGGGCTACCAGGCTCATTTCTGTACAGGCATAAATATTTTTAATATATAGTGCAATTTCATCTCCCTTTCTATTTCTTCTGTTCTTTTTGAACAAGTTATGCCCTTCAATTGCTATATTCCAGTCATGGGAGTCATCCCACCAAGTTTCAGTTATACCTATCAAGTCGTATTTGCCTTCATATATTAAGAGTTCAAGTTCATTATGTTTGTTTCCAATACTGTGGGCATTCACATATAGACATGGAAGCCCATGTGCTTTATTATCTGGCTTCTTTCCTACATTACGTGAACAGTATTTGGGGGTGCTATTAGAGCTTTTCTCTCTGTTGTAGTGCATAAGCCCATGGCCCTAGAATCCGAATCTCTCACGTTGGCACCACCTTCTTAGCCAGTCATTCACCCAGAGTATTTTTCTTTCCCTTTCTATTCCTCTTCCAAGAACTGGGAGGATGGATGAGAAAATGATCTGGGCCCCAAAGTTCTTGAGTTTTCTTCCCAGAGCTTCAAAGTCTGATGTGATTTCTTCGTAGCTCCGCTTGGCAGTATCATTTGTTCCCACATGGATGAGAAGAAAAGGATATGTATCAGTGGGCTTTATGAGCTTTGGCAACCCTTCAGTCATATCTCTAATCTGTGCTCCAGGGAGACAGTATACCTGGTGAGTCACTGGGTCTTTGCAACATACTTGAGTTTCAATTCTACACAGCAGGAAGTCTCCCACAATGACTACGCTTCTCTTCTTGTTGTAGGCTTTGGTATTGATGGGAGTTGTAGTTCAACACCTTTGGAGGGCACCAGGTTGGGGAAGGGCTGCTCTAAACAAAAAAAAAGAAGTAGGTGGCCCTAAGTTGTTCGTCATGAGTTTTCCACAACCTCACAATCACCTCTGCATATCATATTCTCCACCCTGTCCTCATGGTTTATCTGCCTTGGGAGAATGAGAATTTCACTTGCACTTTCTGCCTCCTTAGGGAGGATGTGGCGTTAAGGTTTGTGAGCCTTAACTCCCAATTTCCCTGCTTTTTGGTTCTTGGTTGGAAACTGTAGAGCCTTAACGTTGTTTTTGTAAACCATAGGCTTTTTGTTTAATGAATTTCATGGCTTTGTGTAACGGATGACTGGATATTATACAGTTGACAAGCAAGCCAGCATCAGCTAGGGTGTTACACCATTTTGACATCCAATATAAAATCAAAGCTAGTGATATGTGTTGCACCCACTTTTCAAAATAATAAATGAACCCCAGAAGTTATGCTCTCTCACTTGAAATCTGAGGGGTCTCACTTGAACTTTTCGATAGCCATTGTCCAGAGATAAAAAAGCTTTCTATAACTGACTCATGAAAAGAAGAATTTCATGTTTTGTGTCTGTATATGGAGACAACTTGAAAAATTGTTCTACTGGAATTAAAAATCCCTGATTAATTCTGGAAGCACACAAGATGATACTGGAAAATATCCTATACTAGAATAAGTTACAGTTTACTATATTAATTATTATAGCTCATTTTATGCTACATGCTTTTTCTTCCTGTTTACATCTTGAAGTAGCAGATTGTGATCATGTTTGTGGCCAGGTTTCAAGCCTGCATGGACTGCATTTCCATCCATAGATATTTACTTAAAAGACCCACTGAATTTCCTTGGTTCTTTAAAAGCAACATATTTGCTTTTAGATTTGCCACTCTCAGCACTCTGCGTGTGCTATGTATGCCTGCTCCATCTGCCCTATTGTTCCCTGCAAGGCCCAGCCAGGGGAAGTCAGTAAATTAAACCCAGGGATGAAGGATGGGATTCCATCAAGTTAAACTGAGAGCAGGTGCTGTAGAACATGGATCTAACAAGAACGGTGAGGCCAGGTTTCTGGCAGACCCATCTAGGCAACTTTATGGCCTGATAGTCCTCTGTTTGGTAGCCTGCAGAAGCTTCATAAAGCAAATGGGCATATGAACACTGTTATTATGGTCTGCCACTTTATTTGTCTTTAGTAGTCTGAGCTCCAGACCTCTTCAGAAGGGGGAATAGTGTTATGTCTGACCATATGGAAAGGAGGACAGGCCATCCAAAATGGTGGCCAGCACAACATCTTGTGATACTAAATTCTATAGTTAACCAGAACTGTACACAGTATTCTATAAGTGTGATCGTACCATAGATTTGTATAAAGGCAGTATGATACTGGCAGTTTTATTCTAAATTACTTTTCTTATAATGCCTAACATGGAGTTTGCCTTCTTTACAGCTGCCACACACCGGGTTGACATTTTCATTGAGCTGTCAACCACATTCCCAAGGGTTTTTTTCTTGTTTAGTCACTGCAGGCTCAGATCCCATCAGTGTATCTGTGATGTTGGGATGCTTTGCTCCAGTGTGCATCACTTTACAAATGCTTATGTAGAACTGTTGTTGCCATTTTGATGCCCGTTTTCCCACTATGGAGAGATTCTTTTGGAGTTTTTTGTAACCTCACTTCATTTTAAAAACCCTAAATATTTTGGGGCCAGCAGCAAATTTGGCGATCTCACTGCTCACTCCTAGTTCCAGATCAAATTCTTATTGTAATAATTAATAATAATAATAATAATTAGTAGAAGTAGTAATACATTTATTAGTATCACATTTATATCCTGCCTTTTTTCCCCTTGCAAGGAACCTAAGGTGGCTTACATGATCCTTCTCCATTTTATCAGCACAACAACCCTATAGCTTTTCTAATATTTTTTTATCAGACTGAACAAAACTATTGTGTATTCTTTTCTCCAGTACCAACATCTTTGACAGGCTTAATATAGGATTCGTTGACCACAGGCTATTTTTAGAGCAAAAAAATAAAAATAAAAATCCAAACTTGGATAGTTTAAAATTAAATTGAGCAATATTTCTAAACAGCCACATGACTATTCTTGGTACTGGGTCAGATGTAGTGATATAAGAAGATGTTCAGATTCCTAGTTGATCAGTTGCAAAGAAGCTTCTCTAGTAAGGAGGAAGGAGAAAGCCCTGGACTGATCATTCTTTCAAGTGCCATATGTCCCCCCAATAAAACCATGAGGTTGGTTAGGCTAAGAGTCTATGACTGGCCCAAAACCATCTAGTGAGTTTCTTCTCCTGCTCACTTTCACAGAAATGTAAAACAAATGTTTGGTAATGTTTGGGTGTATAGCATGTGCTACTTTTACCCTCACAACACCCCTGTAAGATAGGTTAGGCTGGAAATCTATGCCTGGCCCACCATCTGTCTATGTCTGTGTGCCTGCCTCTTTCATATATACACACAGAAAGGCATCCTTGGGTTTATTCTTTACTTACTACATACCATAAACTACGTGTGTATAGAGAAGTCTGTCACAAATGATGCAATACACTCACTTTTTGCACTTCCTAATACATTTGTTTCCCAACTAACTTACCGCTAATACAGTCATGAATCTAACACTAGATTAAAGAATCCACATACATCAAGTGCAAATCAGAGAACCTACTATTTTTCATATTAGTGTTCAAGAATTAGGATTCTTTTCCTAAGTATGCCTTACACGGTAGTTGCTTTTTTCACAGCAGCCGGGTCAACATTTTCATCGAGCTGTCCACCTCCCCCACCCTAAACTCTTTCTTGGTCAGGCACCACTAATTAGCTCAGATCCTGTCAGTGTATATGTGAAATTGTGATTCCCCCCCCCCCCAATATGCATCACTTTACACTTGCTTACATTGAACAGCATTTGCCATTTTGATGGCCATTCTCTCGGTACGGAGAGATCTTTATGGAGCTCCTCACAATCCCCCATTGTTTTAACAAGACTAAATAATTTGGCATCATCACCAAACATGGCCACGTCAATGCCCACTTCCCCCCTCATTCTAATATTATGAGAAAGGGAAAAACTGTCTCCCTATCCACTTTCTGCACAACATGCAGAATTTTGAATACCTTTATCATGTCTCCCCTATTCACAATTTGTTTAAGGCTGCAGCACTTGCCCTGAGGAAACCACGCTGCTTAGTGATGAAACCAAAACCCAACAATCATAAGGAATACTAAGAGAAGCCATAGGAACAAAAAGGCAAAGGAAGTATGAGCAAAAGTGTAGTACTTATTTAAATATTTTTGCCCCACTTTTTGCCGTGTATAAAGCAGCTTACAAAAAGTAAAAGACTCCTGAACAAACTTAGCAGTCATAGAATAAGAGGAGAGGTCCTCTTATGGATCAGTAACTGGTTAAAGAACAGAAAGCAGAGAGTAGGAATAAATGGTAAATTCTCCTGATGGAGGGAAGGAAATAGTGGGGTCACACAGGGTTCAGTATTGGGACCTATTCTTTTCAACTTGTTCATAAATTATCTGGAATTAGGAGTGAGCAGTGAAGTGGACAGGGATCCATCAACCTTTGAGGGCGGACCATGGCCCCCTCCACAAGAATGCGCCTTTGCGCCTGGTTCCGCGATTATGCGCATTATCGCGGAGGCGCATTTACTCACAATCCCTCTGCACGGGAGGCGGCGAGAAGCGGCGAAGCGCATTAAAAGATGCCCAAAAAGCGCTTTCCAGGTAGTTAATGCGCATAATCGCTTGTTCACACAGCGAAAATGCGCTTTAACGGCCGGAGCAAAATAAAAGTCGCTATTTAACGCGCGTTCGAAAATGCGCATTATCGGGGAGATAACGCGCCTGTACGCCCGTTTTGCGCTCCGCTGGTGTGTAGGTAAAATTTATAATGAGCCTTCAAGGCTCATTAAACGCCCCGTGTGGAGGAGGCCCATCTTAATAGATCTGCCACCCCTGCAGGGGTGGATGGTAGCCATAATACTAACCCTGAAGGCAGTGTTTGCAACTTTTAAATGCAAAACTGTAGCCAGTCCATCTCCTGCCCTGTTCTTCTATCTGTGGACCAGTGAAATGTGGTGGAAGGCGCAGCACTGCATCTAGCGTTGTTTTCAAATGGTGTTTACCACCACTACAGAATTGGGCAAGAGTTATGTAAAATAAAGTTCTTTATTAAAGCAAGCACGCTTCTCACTTCCCAGACTCTGACCCAGTTTGCATATAACAACATTCCATGGATTGTTTGGCCCCACAATGCTGAATTTCGATATTGCAGCAAACAATATAGGAACGAAGTACTCCTAAGTTGTTTGCTAAACCAGAAACAAAGCAGAAGTGGTGAGCAATGTGCCCTTGCTCACTATTACATACCCTTGACTAACCATGGGTTAATGAATCCATGGTTATTTGGTACATGCAAACCAGGCCTCTGTGTCCCTCCTGCCTAGCATCTGTACTGTTATACTCAGTCACTTCCTAGCAGCTTAGGGTGACCAGATCAAATCCAGGTCAGGGCTCATGTAACTTTAACAGTTGTAGAGAAAAGGGAATTTCAGCCAGTGTCATTTGTATGCAATTAGTTCCTGGTGAAAGTCCCTCTTCATCACAACAGTTAAAGGTGCAGGCACTATACTAGAGTGACCATATACAAAAGAAGGCAGGGTCCCTGCAACTTTAACTGTTGTGATGAAGAGGGACTTTCACCAGGAACTAATTGCATACAAATGACACTGGCTGAAATTCCCTTTTCTCTACAACTGTCAAAGTTACATGAGCCCTGACCTAGATTTTATCTGGTCACCCTATGGTAGCTGTTCCCTCAAGCTTTCTTTCTATGTCACTGAATTATTCTTCCTGTCTGCTATCTCAACTCTCCTACCTAGTTCCATATACATTGATACACCTTGGTGTCTTAAAGCACTTAAAGGCATATGAGAACCACATCCGGACAAAACCCTTGCAACCCAGATCTAGGAATAAAAAAACACAGCTTTACTAAATGCCATACACAATGGTTTAACTAGAACTTTTGGACTAATTATAAGTGATTGTAACACCCTAGAGTGAATTCATTTTTGCAGTGGTATTATCAGCTCCCATGGTTTTGAGAAGAATTGGATTGCATGTATTGATTTCAACATGGCTTCTGCCAAGTGTTTGGGACAGAAAATGCCTGTCTTGAACTGCCTGCCCTGCCCTGGGAGGAGGGCCAAACGGGAGCGTTGTGATTCTCGTCCCATGGCTTTTGATACCGTCAACCTTTTGGGTCACTTATGCAGGCTGGGAGGAGGAAGCAATGATCCAGGGTGATGGAAGTTGTTGCAGGGAGACCACTGCTCCACACTGTGGGAGTTGCCCTGCTGGGTTCTATCTTGTCTCCCGTGCTTTTTAATATCTACATGAGACGGATGAGTTTGAGGGTTATCATTATTATCAGAATGCTGTTCTGCTTTTAGTTTATGTTGTGTCATTGCATTGTTTCTTTTATTATGTACACTGCTTCTGGAGGGAAGTTCTACCCTTTCAGGCAGCCTAAATAAATAAATTCCACTCTGAATTGGTTTTGCTAGATATTCCTTGAATGTCTGTCTGAGGTCAAGAATGATATTTGATGATGGTAAACATGGTAGGGTGACCAGATAAAATCCAGGTCAGGGCTCATGTAACTTTAAGAGTTGTAGAGCAAAGGGAATTTCAGCCAGTGTCATTTGTATGCAATTCGTTTCTGGTGAAATTCCCTCTTCATCACAACAGTTAAAGTTGCAGAGCCCTGCCTTCTTTTGTATATGGTCACTCTAGTATAGTGCCTGCAACTTTAACTGTTGTGATGAAGAGGGAATTTCACCAGGAACTAATTGCATACAAATGACACTGGCTGAAATTCCCTTTTCTCTACAACTGTTAAAGTTACATGAGCCCTGACCTGGATTTTATCTGGTCACCCTAAGGTAGAGTCGTGGTCCTGAACTTGCAAAGGTTGGCATGGTTGGTCACCTGCCCAGGCCCACGCCTCAGTAGTGGGCCTGCCCTCTGGCCCTGCTCTTCTTCCTCCTTCATGTCTCTGCTTGTTCACCTGACCTCACCAAGCATAGGAACAGTAACAAGGGAAAGGAGCAGAAGACTTCTAGACAGTGGTGTGAATTGGGCCCAGAGGGCAAGTGAATGTAGGCTGACCAGGTGGCTCGGGATTTCCCGGTCCTAACCGGGAATCCAGGGGCGAACCGGCCCAACTGGGGGGCGGGGGGGCAAACCGGGGTGGCGGGGGTCACGCGGCAGTGGCAGCAAGCAAGGAGCGGTGGTAGACCCGGCGGCGGTGGCGGAGGAGGAGCCTGGGAAGCGCCCGCCCCAGCAGGTAAGTGCTCCGTGCCCCGCGCCCCTTACCCGCAGGGGCATCCGCTTCCCTCCGGTGCTCGAATCTACTGAGAAACAGGCTCCGCGGCCTGTCCCTCAGTAGCGCGCCGGGTGATGACGTCATCACCTGGCGCGATACTGAGAGTCAGGCCGCGAAGCCTGTTTCTCAGTAGATTCGAGCACCGGAGGGAAGCGGATGCCCCTGCGGGTAAGGGGCGCGGGGCACGGAGCACTTACCTGCTGGGGCGGGGCGGTCCGTCGCCGCGCTGCCGCCGCCCCGCCGCCGGGTCCGCCGCTGTGCCACCGCCGCTGGGTCCGCCGCCGCGCCACTGCTACCGCCGGGTCCCCTGCCGGCTTGTAAGGCCAGAGGCCGCGCAGAAGAGGCGGGGGAGGGCCGATTACGTCACTTCCGGATCCGGCCCTCCCCTGCCTTTTCCGCGCGGCCGCTGGCCTTACGAGCCGGCGGGGGACCCAGCGGCGGTGGTGGCGGCGGCGGCGGCGGAGGCAGCAGAAGAGAACCCGGTAGGTCTGGGCTGATGTTTTTGGGGGTGGGTGGCTTGGTGGGGGGGTTGTTTTGGGTGGCGAGAGGGGGGGGAACCGGGATTTTGGGTTCCAAAATCTGGTCACCCTAAGTGAATGGGTAGTGACCACAGCAGTGAGGCAGAGTTTGTTCTGTCTCCCTTAACTGAGGCCTTTAAAGTTTTACTTACAATTCTATTCATTTTAATAGTCATGTTTGTATTTGATTAATTTTAATGTTTTATTATGTGTTTTCATTGGTTGTTTTATGCTGCTCTGAGGGCCTCAGAGAAGATATATATTTAAATACCATTAAATATCATTAATTAAATAAATAAACCTCTACAATTTAATCATCCAGGGAATCCAGGCATGTATTTGATTTATTGAGTAAATGGCACTGGTTTTAGTTCGGGCTAGTTAAACCTGGAGATTGCAAAACCAACCCCCTGCTTTTGCAAAGATGAGACAAAAGGTTCGTGTCATGCACATAAGAGCTGCAGAGTCCCAGTCATCAGCTGTTACTGGGAGCTAAACTACAAGCCACGGTAAATAAATAGCATGGAGATGGTCTTAGCTTTCTTTTTTTTACCTTCAAGGAATCAGGACCAGCATGCACAGGGTAGGAAAAGTTTAAACCTTCCCACCCAGCCACTTTCTGAACTTAAATTGCTCCCCCCTGCAAGGGAGCTAAAAAGGCCGGAGGTGGGGGACATCCATTGGCCCTACTCATTGTTGGCACCCCCATCAACTGGCAGCAAGACTAGTACAAACGTGGCAATTTTGCTGCGCATCCCTGACTCCAACTACTTTATGAAGGAAATACTTTCACATGTAATCTACCCCTGAGCTAAGTGATAATGGGCAGTGTCATGGTCCCTGCTCCCCCTTCTTAAGGTTCTTCATCTTTAAATAGGATTGGAGGGCTCATGGGCACCCTTTGTACCACAGTCCAATATTAAAATCAAAAACTCACCCAAACAATGGTCTTGACTCTACTTCTAGCACTCTGCCTTTCCCATGTACCCCTTGCAAGCAACTTCTCTTGCTGTATGGCATAAGGGGAATGAGGGGGGGCTGGTTTGCTCTCAGTTGTTCAGGAGAGCAGAGCAAGCAGAAGATTGATGATGCTCTGTGGATGTAAGATCTCCTCCTTGTGAAGGCTGCTTATGAGGCCTGATAGACTTGTCATCTCTTAATAAAATCACTGATATGTTGGAGAGGAGAGCATGGGAGCAAAGGGAAGACACACGGAAGGTAGCTAACAATTTACTCAGCGTTACACTCCTCCCAAGTGCTTTGAAAGGAGACCAAAAGGAATCGAGGAGAGCAGGAGAATATATTTTGCTTAATTTGGTTGACTGATCTCTTCCTACTCATGAGGCATCACTTATGCATGCCTAAACCTAGAAGTCGGACAAACAATCTGAGCCATTGACTATATCTTAGGGTGACCAGACGTCCAGATCCCCCCGGACATGTCCGGAAAAGATGGCCAAATCGAGTCCGGGGGGGGGATTTCAAAATATCCCCCAAAGTCCGGAAAATTGGGCCTCTCCTGTGCCACCCAGGGCTTGTTCTTGGCTAGCGCGATTGCGCTGGCCAAAAACAAGGCCCAGAACGGCCGGGGAAGAGGCTGGAACAACGTCCGGCCGCACTTCTGGGTGCACGTCGTTCCAGCCTCCTCCCCTCCACCATCCGGGCCTTGTTCTTGGCTAACGCGTTTGCGCCGGCCAAGAACAAGGCCCAGATCGGCCGGGGAAGAGGCTGGAACGACGCCTGCCCACACTTCCGGGTGGGCGTCGTTCCGGCCTCCTCCCCTCCGCCATCCGGGCCTTGTTCTTGGCTAGCGCGGCCCGGCATGCAGCGCAGCCCGGCGTAGCCCGGCGCGTGGCGCAGCCCGGCCTGGGGGTTGCTTGGAGGCACCTGGTCCAGCGGGCGGCATGGGTGTTGCTGCCTACCCTGGCTCGATTTGTGGGCGGCCTGGCAGGATGTTCGGAGGAGGCACCTGGTCCGGCGGCCGGCATGGGCATCGCGGTCTATCCTGGCGTGCGGTGCGGCATGGCATGGCCTGGTAAGTGGGGCATTATGGAGCATGGGGTGGCCTGGCTGGCCGTGGAGCATCCCGGCCTGGCATGCGGAGTTTCATAGCATGCAGAGTGGCCTGTCCCAGCCTGGAGCACGGGCATCTTAGCCCAGCCTGGTGCGCAGAGCTGGGGCTGGATGTTATGTTATTTTTCTTGTTGTTACTACTATTATTGTTGAGTGCTGCTGCTACTGTTTATAAACTTTTTAAAAGCAATTTGCTGCTCTTGTATGTATGCATGGGGGGGTATTAAATTAATAGAAGACCAAATGAACTGGCTTTAGCTGCAATTTAAATTCAGTGGGGTGGGGGGTAGATTAGATTTCATTATTGGCAGCATTGATGAAATTAGTTTTCACTTATTTTCCATATATTCCTTGAGTACTGATTTTGATGAATTAATTGGGGGGGTACATGTGGATGTTTTTTAAAACTATTATTAGATTTGCCATGGGTGAGTATGTTGGGGTATGTGGATATTTATTTTATTTTTAGTCTTGGTTAAGTGTGTGTGGTTGGTTGGTTGGTTGGTTGGTTTTTGCCTTGGTGCATGTGTGGATTTTTATTATCTTTTCCTTTGGTGAGTATGTGGATGCGTGTTGTATTTTTAATGTTATTTTATTGCCTTGGGTATGTGCATGTTTGTGTGTAGATTTATTATGTCTACTGTTATTTTGCCTTGTGTGGGTGGCTGATTATGATGATGATGATGATGCGTTTGGTGAGTGTGGGGGTGGATTTTTATTCCCCCTCCCCTGTTACGTGTATGGGAGGAGGTTGTGTTTTTTTTTTAATTGCCTTGGGGAAGGTGTGGGGTTTCCCCCCCAACACACACACACACACTTTGAGTGAGTGTGTAGGGGTGTGTAGATTTTAATTTTTATTGCCTGAGTATGAGGTGTGTGATGATGATGACACAACATTGGGTGGGATGACTAATACCCTGGAAGACAGAAACAAACTTCAAAGTGATCTTGATAGAGTGGAGCGCTGGGCTGAAAACAGCAGAATGAAATTTAATAGGGATAAATGCCAAGTTATACAAGTAGGAAAAAGAAACCAAATGCACAGTTACAAGATGGGGGATACTGGGCTCAGCAACACTACAGGCGAGAAGGATCTTGGAATTGTTGTAGATGCCAAGCTTAATATGAGCTCACAGTGTGACGGGACTGCAAAATAAGCAAGCACTATTTTGGACTGCATTAATAGAAGTATAGCTTCCAAATTGTGTGAGGTACTGGTTAGGGTTGGGATGCTACATGCATACAAATGACACTTGCTGAAATTCCCTTTTCAATACAGTTCTTAAAGATACAGGAGCCCTGTCCTCCTTTCCATATGATCACTCTAACTAATTGAATGATTGTAATTTTTCCTGTTACCATAGTTCTTTAACTTCCATAGCCAGTGGTGTATATTTTTCTCTGCTTAACTCTTGCTTTTCTGCAACAGTTTTGTCATTAGGTATTGTTATGTCATTGAGGTAGGTGTGTTTTTTCTTTGTTGTTTTTGACTGTCATGTCTGGTTGATTGCAAAATATTGATTTGTCCCAGAATTGTTCTGTCCAAGTAAGGTAATATTTGAGTGTGTAGCGTGGCTTGGCTTGAGTGTGTCTGAATCTCCTAGGCTCTGAAAGCATCTTTCTGGAGAGCACCTGCTGGTTGCATGTTCTCTGCACACTAAGGCAATGTAAATTCAGGATATACTTGGATAAAAGGAGGGAAAGATCCTTATCTAGCATTGTAATAATGGGCATCTGTTCTGGCCTATCTTTGTATTGTACTGACCATGGTCTTGTTCACATGGCTAATGAATCAGAGATATAATCACACATTGTTAGATTAGTTTCTCACTGATCAACCAGAAGTTGAAACAAGCTAAGAGGCGAGAAGTGACTACAACAAGCGTTTAGTCCATTTTGTTCCATGGCTAATGTTTGCAGGGTAATCATATTTTATACTCTTCCTGCATGCTAGGTTGCTAGTTTGTTGTACTAGAATTCTCTGCACTTGTCCACTGCTTCATTTGTTCAATGGTAACAGTATGCTGAATCTGTGAGTATGGATATGAGAAAAATGATGGGGAAAAAGTGTTAAACGTTAGGAAAGTTGAGACTATTGTAATCCTGTGAAAGATTTGCAGTCAGAAAAGATATTTGAGGGAAGGGGAGACTCTATCACACAGAGTATAGTAAAAGCTTCAAAGAGCAGCAAAAGCTACAAAAGTAGAAGTGAGTGAAGTTAATTTCAGATACATTCAATATCTCACTTGTTCTTTATTTCAGTGATTTTAACATTAAGATGTTGTGTAGAACAAGTTTGTCTTAATTGTATGCTGTGAAATCAGACATGTGACCAAGGCCATGTTTGGGTGGGCACACCCCCTTGGGGGCTGGACATGTTGATGGGCATGCCCCCTTGGGGGCTGGACATGTTGGTGGGCACGGCCCCTTGGGGGCTGGACATGTTGATGGGCACGCCCCCTTGGGGGATGGACATGTTGGTGGGCACGCCCCCTTGAGGCGGCCATATTGTCCTCCTTTTTGGTTTCCAAAATATGGTCACCCTTCTATATCTTTTATTCCTGCTTATGTCTTTACTTCAATTATACACCGCCTTTCACCCAATGCACTCAAGGCAGTTCACAATTTAAAATACAAGAACAAAAACGACCAGATAAAGAAGAAGAAAAACAATAAAATGACAATTGTTCCTGGCTGTTGCTGATCTCGTCAAAATTTGATGACATGAGTTCCATTGTTTATGCCACTTTTCTCTTGCCCTTTTGCCATGGTACACAGGTACATTCTGTGTTCCCTGGGAAGGTGTGGGGAGGGATTGCCATCCCAGCGGATTCTTTCCCAAATTGGAACAATATTCACCCACCTACCCAGAAGCCTGCATTTCACAGGATAGAATCAGAACAGAGTCCCCAGCCCCAAATCCAGGCCACCAAGGCAGGATAAGAATAAGAATATAAACAAACAAAAACTCTACACACAGAGATAGCAGTTTACTCACTGAGACCTTATGAAATAAATCATGAGCACATAAAACTTCTGTCAGGTTTGTTTGCTTTAAAAATGAAAAGAAAAGAAAAAGATAAAGACTTCATTTTTTAAAATATTCTTTAAAAAACTGTTACCAATGATGGAAATGCTTAATCACACAATGGATTTGGTTGTTCTGATAAGAATAGATTAGAGAACCAGTGTAGTGTAATCACCAGAGTGCTAGACTGGGACTTGAGAAATCCAGGTTCTAGTCCTTATTTGGCCACGAAGCTCACTGGGTGACTTTGGGCCAGTCACTGACTCTCAACCTAACCTACCTCACAGGGTTGATTTGAAGATAAAATTGAGAGAGGGGGGAACATATAAACCACCTTGGGGTTCTTGCAAGGGGAAAAAAGGCAGAATATAAATACAGTGTAATTATAAAATATCCAGCCATTTTTCTTCCTAAATAGGAATGGTGATTCTGGAAGGAAAGTCACACTTTTAACATTTTGGATCCATGTCCAGTCATGTGCATTAGATTAGAGTTAAGAAGGGCGAACAAAGGCACACACAGTATTCAGACTTTTAATTTCTAAAGGGCATATCTTGAAAGCAAAATAGAAACAGTATGCCAGCAGTAGTTACTACAAACTCAGGACTTCCCTGGGAGGCATCACATAATATATGTTAAGTTTGCATTGTCATATCTACAACTCCAGAATTTACAAGTTTCTAAAAGGTTGCTGCACCAAAGCCTCATCAGCACTAGCTGATTTTTTTATTATTATTTTATTGGCAGGCAGGATTTTTATACATGTCAAGGAGGGAGGGCAACTCCATGTGTTCAATCTAAGGTCTGGAAAAAATCTGCAGAGTCCCAGGTAATCAAGATCACCCTCCCAGCATCCCAGCTCTGAGACAAGTAACTTCACAAAACTAGAAATATTGGTCCCACCACCCAACTTTGTAATACCCTCTTGTGGTCCCGTTATTGTACTGTAGCAGGTGGTGTTTTGAGACAGAACGTCCTGGGTCTTCCTATGACAAGGCATTGAACTTGTTTGCTCATATGTCTGGGTTGTTGTCATCATGTACAAACTAGGGATGTGCAGCGGATCGGATCCGATCCACGATCCGGACCCAATCCAGCCAAAATCGGAATGAAAGGAAATGATTCCGATTTCAAAAAATAGAGGTCCGATTTTTTTCCGCTCTGATTCCCCCCCTCCCCCTGATTTTAATCGGGAAAAATTGGAAAATCGGACCTCCATTTTTTGTGTTTTCGCCATAGGCTTGCATTAGGGGAAATAAAGCTTTCCCCCAATGCAAGTCTATGGGGAAAACATGGTGGTGGATGAGTGGGGACCTCCACCTCCCTCCCTCCCCCCACTTGTGCTCCTTACCTGCTGCCTCCTCACTGCTGTCCGCTGCCGCTCGCTGGTCCCTTCTACTGAGAAAAAGGCTTTGTGGCCTGCCTCTCAGTAGAGCGCCAGGTGATGAAGTCACCCGACGTTCTACTGTGAGGCAGGCCACGAAGCCTGTTTCTCAGTAGAAGGAACCAGCAGGTGGTAGCGGACAGAAGCGGACAGCCCCAGCAGGTAAGGAGCGTGAGTGGGGGGGGGACAGGGAGGGAGGGGGAGTTAGGTCCCCACACACCCGCTCCCATGTTTTCTGCATAGGCTTGCATTGGGGAAAAGTTTTCTTCCCCCAATGCAAGCCTATGCAGAAAACACCTAAAATGGCGTTCGACCCGAAAATCAGATGTCCGATTTTCGTATCGGAATCGAATCCAATCTGATCTGCGGGACCTCCGATTTTGTCCGATCTGATCCAGGGCAAAATCTGAGGTCCCGATTCCGATATGATTTTTCCTCCCGTGCACATCCCTAGTACAAACCCAGCTATGCTAACAAACCATGGTTTGTTAACCACAAACAAACCAGAAAGAGAGCTCATGGTTTGTTATTGGATTGTTGTTACATGTGAACCCAGAATGTGGGTTGTTTATAGGTTGTTTCGCCAGGCTAGAGAGATGGCAGAAAGAATGGTAAAAACAAAACACACACACACACACACAAACCCTACGGTTGCTCTACATACCAATACTACAGTGCCACAAAGTCATTTAGGATACCAGCAGGGAGTGGGTGAAGGAGGAAGGTAACAAACAACCTAGGGGTTGAGAAAACAAGCTACCATTTATTCAGTTATCTACCAGATGAACCCTAGGTAGGGCAACAAAAGTGGGTTAAATAAACTATGGGTTAGTGTTATATATGAGCCAGGTCAGTATCTATTCCATCCATATTGTCATTCTTAATTAATTATCTGTGGTAAGAAAAGGGATGGAAGAAGCAGCGGAAAAACACAGGAGGTTTGCAAACTGAAGACATTGGCTGCATTCGGACAACACATTAAGCAACTGAGGGGGGGAACAATCGTCAGTTGTGTTGCTTATTGCGTTGTGTGGAGGGGAACACGATGCTCACAAACTACTGACGGTATGCTATTCCGCCCAAATAAGCAACTGAGAGAAACAATTGGCTTGCAAGTTGTTTAGCTCGAAGCCAGTTGTTTAAAGTGTTGTGTGGAGGGGTGAGTGTGTTAATGGCGTGTGGTGAGTGGGTTAAAACACAAGCCCATAGAGGCAGGCGGCAAGAGCGACCAAAGTGGTGGCTACCACTCTGCTACAACTGGTGCAACTTGCAGAGGCTGCTGGGATAGAACTGGGAGGACTGAGGGAGGAGGGAGGGTGGGGAGAGGGGCGGGGGCTGTGTCAGTCAAATGCTGGGTTGACTATTAGTCCACTCAACGCTAGCTCCAACCACTCACAGTTGTGTAGGAATATGTTGTGTGGGGAGTACCCACAAAATAACCAACTGTGAGTTGGCTACTCAACCCACCATTGACTAATGTGTTGTCCAAATTCAGCCATTGTCATCTGGAACTCCTGCAAAATTCCATGAATGAGGGAGGGCTCTAGTGCCATAAAAGCCTTGTCTGGAAGCACCCAGAAATAATCATTGTCATGTGCTTCCCACTTTCCAAGTGGTGAAAGATCAAGAGTTTACTGTTCTTTGGATAAGAGAGTATGCTAGAGATACATGTGCCTTTGTAATAAGATTTGTTTTATAGTGGAAAGAAACAGAAATAAAAATGAATTAAGAAGTGAAGCAAAAAAAGTTCAGTGCATGCCCTCGCTGCAGAGCAGGGCCTGCAGTTCAGTGTTCTGCTTACAGTAGAAGAATGGTGCGGAAGGGGCAACTTCAGTTTGGACTTGTACAGAGGGAGAGAGAACTTGGAGTTTCTAGGTGGAACTGGCGAAAACTTTAGGGTATAATGGTTCTTTGGAAATCTGGTGGAGTTTAGCCTGCTGTATAGTGAACCTTTTTGTATAGGGTGACCATATGAAAAGGAGGACAGGGTTCCTGCAGCTTTAATTGTTGTGATGAAAAGGAATTTCACCAAGTGCTGCATGCATACAAATGACACCTGCTGAAATTCCCTTTTCTATGCAACTGTTAAAGATACAGGAGCTCTGTCCTCTTTTTCATATGATCACCCTACACAACTATGCTTTATTTGAAACAATTTGACTCCCTGGCAAAATCCCAATAAAGCCACGATTGAAAGGAGTAATAGATTTATTCACAGAGGGTTGAGTTGCCTTAGGGTGACTCTATATTAAAGGGGGGAACCACACTCTTACCAGGCTTTCTTCTTTCAGAGTCTTTCCAGGTTTACGACAGGCTGCATTAGACCACATGATTAGGAACTGAAAATTTCCCCTTTTGGCAATGCTCTATTATGTTCAATGGCTGGATTATAGTACAATATTGACTTTACACACTATGGATGTCCCGCAATAATTTTAATTACTGCATTATCTCCTATCCTTTTTAAAGTGAGATTAAGGGGGGAAATGTTCAGGAGATGTCCTGGAGGTTGACAACATCATGTAAAGGAGCAGCAAACATCCGTGAGTGGCCAACAATGAGTGTGAAATAAATCACTCATGCAGAGAAGCTCCTAGTCTTTTACAATGACTGATGTCAGCCCTCAGTATGTGGAATAGCCAGCTTTTCCTCCACAGTTCATGTGGGTTAAGTTTACATGTTAGCCCAATTTTGTGAGTGTTAAGTCATTTATAAGAACAGGACAGACTATGCATGCACCCCTGCTCTTTGGGAGTCAAAGATCAATCTGGCTGAGAATGATGGGAGTTGCAATCCAACACATTTGAAGGGCACCAGCTTGGGGAAGGATGGTTGGAGTATAGCACTAGAGTTGGGGAGTCCCAGGTTCAAATCCTCCCCTAACCATGAAGTTCACTGGATGACTTTGGATCTGTCATTCATTCCCTCTCTCAGAGTAACATACCTTGCAAGATTGTTGTGAGAATAACAAAGGGGAACAGAACCATGTATGCTATGGATGTATAGACAGAAAAAAGTCCTACAATTCCCAGCAATGTACCCTTAGTTCATAGAATCATAGAATCATAGAATTGTAGAGTTGGAAGGGGCCTATAAGGCCATTGAGTCCACCCCCTGCTCAATGCAGGAATCTACCTTAAAGTAGGGTGACCAGATAAAATCCAGGTCAGGGCTCGTGTAACTTTAACAGTTGTAGAGAAAAGGGAATTTCAGCCAGTGTCATTTGTATGCAATTAGTTCCTGGTGAAATTCCCTCTTCATCACAATAGTTAAAGTTGCAGGGGCCCTGCCTTCTTTTGTATATGGTCACTCTAGTGTAGTGCCTGCACCTTTAACTGTTGTGATGAAGAGGGAATATCACCAGGAACTAATTGCATACAAATGACACTGGCTGAAATTCCCTTTTCTCTACAACTGTTAAAGTTACATGAGCCCTGACCTGGATTTTATCTGGTCACCCTATTTTAAAGCATAGGGAGAGCCCACAACCTCCCTAGGTAATTGGTTCCATTGTCATATTGCTCTAATAGAATCTGTTGAATCTATTTTGCACATTGTGATTAAAGTTGTAGAAGCATTTCAGTGAGAAAGAAGCTTCTGATAAATGCTAAATTGATAAATTGATAAAATGCAAACACAAGCAAATGTACATGAGAGAAGAAATGTCCAGAAACGTGAGCCAGAAAGGGAAGGAAAGAGGGCAAATGTGGAACCAATCCCCATTGGGACTACAGGAGTCAGCTGGAGAAATCAAGGCACAGAACATCCTTCCTCCACAATTTGAAAGGGGATTTCAGCAACTCTGTGTGACACATCCACACCCAGCTCTTCTGGGTATTTAACTCACTCCTCTTCAGAGGAATTCAGCATATTCATAGACAAAGAGAAAGGTGGTGGAGATTACAAGGTGCCCCTTTGCAATGAATTCTACAATTTATTTTTGCCCATGGAAGATGAAATATACTAGAGATTTGTGACCATGACTTGCTAGTAAAGGGGGTGGGAATAGGATGAGCTCTGTGGGCCAAACTAGATATAATGGAGGCAGCAGCAGTAGCTGTTTTCATGTCTGCCCCATCCACCTATACAGCAGGGCCCGTTTTGAAGAATCCCCCCTTACCTCCCTCTTCTTCGTTACCATGGCACTTCTGTCCCAGCCCAACTCACTTCAGTTGTGCTAGCAGAGATGGGCTGCTGAAAAAGGGAAGTTCGTTAACTGGGATTAAGTATTGTGAACATATTAAGTCTGGCGGCCAGGTTGTTGGCTGGGAATAATAGCTGATGTGAACATATGAAGTCCAGTCCTGGCTCACTTGCATTGGTTGCCAATTTGTTTCTGGGCCAAATTCAAAGTGCTTGTTTAAAACCTATAAAGGCCTACATGGCTCAGGATCCTAATACCTCAAGGACTGCCTCTCCCCGTATGAACCCAACTTGTCTCTGAGGTTGGTTTCAGAGGCCCTTGTCTGATTGCCCCTTCCGAGAGAAGTTCAGAAATGGCATTTCAGGATAAGAATATAAAAGGAGCCCTGCTGTATCAGACCACGGGTCCATCTAGTCCAGCATTCTGTTCACACAGTGGCCAACCCACTGTTGACCAGGAAACCACAAGCAGGACACGAGTGAAACAGCACCCTCCCGCCCATGTTCCCCAGCAACTGGTGTGCATAGGCTTGCTGCCTCCTCTGCTCCTGGAGGTAGCACATAGCCAACAGGACTAGTAGCCATTGATAGCCTTTTCGTCTGGGATGGGCCTTTTCTGTGATAGCCCTACATTTATGAAATGCTCTACCCAAGGAAGCTCACCTGGAACAATCACTGTCATGTCCTAGACAAAGGTGTATTTATTTCCCCAGGGATTTGGACATTAGTTATATCCCGAATATGGAGTGCTGCTTTTGTGATGTTCACTCTAGGCTGGGGGGTGGGGTTGAGGGGGGAATGTGAACTGTGGATGTTTATGGTGTTTATTTGAATACGTATGATTGTGCTATTTATGGGTTATATTGATTTTAGTTTTTCTGTTGTATTATAGAATTTCTATATGTATGTGTATAAGTCACTTAGAGACTGTTTTTTGCAGTGGGAAGTGACACAAAAATTTAATAAATATAATAAATTGTCATCATCATCATCTGTGGAACACATTAAACATGCGATGGTTACAAGCTTAGATTATTTTTAAAGGAGTTCAACAAATTCATAGAGGATATAGGCCTATCAACAGTTGTTAGCTATGATAGCTAAATGAAACACATAAATCAGTGGGCACCCCCTTCATATTTGGAGGAGATCAGCCTCCACCTGCCAGATGCTGGGAATAAACAATGGTGTGTGGCCATCACCAGTGTAGTCTTGTGGTTAGAGTGCTGGACTGGGACTTGGGAGATCTGGTTTCTAGTCCCCATTTGGGCATGATGCTGGGTGACTTTGGCCAGTCACTGACTCTCAGCCTAACCTATCTCATAGGGTTGTTGTGAGGATAAAATGGAGAGGAGGAGGAGGAGGAGGACCATGCAAGCCACCTTGACTTCCTTGCAAGAGGAAAAAGTGGGGTGTAAATTAATAATAACAAATCACCATCATAGCTGTGCTTGTGTGCTCCCTAGATGCATCTGGCTGGTTTGCTATTGGAAAGAGAATGCTGAATGAGATGAATCTTTGGTTTCATCCAACAAGGCAATCCTTGTGTTCTCACACATGGTGAGAGAATAGATATAGCTATGCTATATAAGGATATGACATGGGGTGGGGGTGGGGAGATAGAATGTATTTTTTCAAAATAGCAATTGAAGTAGGGACAGCCCTGCATCACATATGAACTCAGTTGTAGCAGCACGACCTTACAATGTGTGTGTGTGTGTGTGTGTGTATACACACACATATAGGCTCAATTCGGATGACACGATAGTCAATGGTGGGGTAATAATCAACTTTACAGTTGTTCATCTAGGGGGTACTCCCCACACAACATGGTCATAAATAATCAACTGTGGTGTGGATTAGGATCAGCGCTGAGTTGACTATGGCAGCATTCAGATGACACAATAGTCAAAACAACTGACGATTGTTTTCCCCACACCAGTTGTTTATTGTGTCGTCCGAATTGAGCCAGTGTCTTTTTGAAAACATGGTCTTTGAGGAATGCAATGGATGCCCCAAAAAAGATGTGGGGGGGAGGGGCAGCCTCTTGGCGGCGCAGCAGCAGGAGCATGCATTGAATTCCCATTTAAATAAAATGCCAAAAGGCCGTCAGTGGAAGTGACATTTATGGTGTTACTACAAATGCATTCAGTGGGAAAGCTGAGTAGCAGGAGCAGGAGCAGGGGGGAGAACAAGCTGTAGTGAAAACTGCCATCTGTATATTGTGCCCCGTTTTTAATATTCTGTATTCTCATAAAAAGTGTTGTTTCTGTCACTATTCAATCTCACAAACTCTCACGGAACACTGTTAAAAGTCAGCAGTGTGTGAAATGGTATTTTAAAATAAATGAAACCAGCTCACAGAGCTGCGGAGGAATATTGCAATGCTGTGGTGCTGACAGACAAGCACTGAAAAGTAACAACCGTTATCATCTTAAAGCAAAGCGGATTAAATAAAAACCCACAGCTAGCGGTGCATTACCAAGTCTGATATTGACACAGCTGCTGGGGTGGTTATTTTTCATTGTCTCATCAAGACAAAGCATCATGGGATATCAATCTTCCCTCTGTCAGGCCAAGCCTGGTATAAAGTTGGGGTGGTGGTGGTGGTGGTGGTTTACATTTTCATTATAATATATTCCTTTTATCTCAGCAGGCAGTAATTTTTTGAGAGGGAACAAGAATAAGACGCGCCCCTGGAGCCTGGAGATAGTTCTGTGGGGTGGAATCGACCCCCAGGATTACTCATGGGTTAAAAAGTATTTCTTTTCTCACCCACTCCTGCCAATTCTTCAAAGGATGTGTTGGTAGTTATTCTTGTGTTTTGGTGAGAGATTAAAATCTGTGTAAGAATGGGCTGAGAGGTGGGATGGAAGATACAAATTACTTCTTTTGCATCTATCAGCCAGAGATGAGGTTGGTAGCAGGTTGGAAAATGCTTGTTCCCCCGAGGCTAGAAAGAGCTGAGAAATATGATTAATGGGCACCCCCCCCCCACTTCCTCCTGTGGACTTGCCTTTCCCCCGTAACCAGCTTTAGTTCCCAATGAGCCTGGCTGGCCTATGAAATGTAATTCAGCTTGTAGTGAATTATTTCTCACATCGCATCTGTTTGCTGTTACGCATTTTCTGTTCTGCTTTGTGGGGGTAGTCCTGACTGCTTGATAACGCTTCCCTTTACATCACGGTGTACCAGCAAAGGGCTGTATCCCTATGTTAATGAGCCACTTCTACATGTATTGCAACACAGTCACCTTTCATTCATTTCATACAGCCACCAGAGGTATCCTATTGCCTCCTTCAAAAGGCATGAAACTGATCCCAAAGCAAAACAATTATTGGGCTAAAAAGTGCAGAAATGTCATAAAGATCACACACACACACACCTTTAAGGAAGACCTTGTGTATGGTTTTAAACTCATTTTCTTGTTATAAGTATTTAGAATTCCTGGCAATTCTTGACTTATGTGTTCAGGAATATTCATGCCAGCATGCCAAAGAATTTGGAGAGGCTGCCTCATTTTCCCTTTCCAGGCTCAGGACACATCTTTACCCCAACCAACAGGCAAAATCTACAGAGATGCCTTTAGTTGATAGTTTGTGTGTAGCTGTTTGAATTAGGTGATTCTTCTGAGCCCATACTTAGGAATGATCCACAAGCATAGATTACATTAAGGATGGCATTCTTACACGCTCTGTGGCTGGAGATAGATGATCTATTTTGGAGAGTGTTAAAGAAAGCATAAAATAGGCACCTTTCCTCATTTCACTATCATCTTTGGTAAATAGGTTTTGCAGAGTTTTTCAGAGCTTCAAAAACCTGCAAAACCTATTTGACCAGAAGCAACCATGTAAAAAAAGACAAGGCGCATGCACAACAATTAATGAATTAGTCTTTGCAGGTAAACAATTATAGAGAAGTTTAAGAAGCATACTATAGTGAGTTGAAAAATGTTTTTCACTTTTATATGGGGATTATTAATCTGTTTGGTACCAACTAATTTTTTGTATTAACATTCACTATGGTTGTTGTTTTCACAGTTTAATGAACAGAGAATTTTTATATTATTGTTAGTTAACTTCTGACGAGGATCCATGACATGGGTTCACTAGTAGATGGAAACAAGGGTGCAAGGCAGGTGAGCATCCAAGATGTACACAGAAAGGGAGAGAAGTCTCAGAATGCTATGGAAAGGTTTATTATACAAAAGCCTGATGCGTTTCAGCCTCTAGTATTTTAGGCCTTCTTCACAGGGTTGTTATAATGTCAGCAGAAATTATTAACAACAAATTGTCTTGTGAAGGCAACTAGACATCACAAGACAATTTGTTGTTAATAATTTCTGCAGATGTTATATCAACCCTGTGAAGAAGGCCTAAAATACTAGAGGCAGAAACACATCGGGCTTTTGTATAATACACCTTTCTATGGCATCCTGAGACTTCTCTCCCTTTCTGTGTACACTAAGCAGATGCCCATCCCTGTGTACTCTTAGGCCAGATCTACACTAAGCAGGATATAGCGGTATGAAAGCGGTATATAAAAGGCAGGAGCCACACTATTGCTTTATAGCGCTATTGAAATGCACTGACAACTGTTGGGGACCATTGATATACCACTATATCCTGCTTGGTGTGGCTCCTGCCTTTTATATACCACTTTCATACCACTTTATCCTGTTTGGTGTAGATCTAGCCTTAGAATGCATCTCCTTTTGTGCATTTTATAAACTCAGTCCATGTTTAATTGTATTCTCTTTTTTCTTCATGGGCATATTGTGCTTTACTGTACACAATTGAATTTTATCTTATTGTACGATAAAATGCTCATATGGAATTGTTATGCACAGGAGTTGGGTGCTTTATAGTATTTTTTTGGTGTTGTTTAGCAACTGTCACCCTTCCCTTTGTTCTGTTCTTCAGAAGACAGTCATTCAGATTCCCTTGGCACCATTTCTCAAATTTATTTTTAGTCAATATTTCAGCCGGAGCATCATACAACTTCCCCAAGATTCAGGCTATGTAGAGATGCACATATCTGGAGAAGTGAGCCTGTTGTGGCTCCACCCACGTCTTGTTGGACATTTGTACAAATGTAGGCAGAGTCTCAGCACTGCAATGTAGAGTGCATATTGGACTTTTAGGAGGCAGAACTCAAGTTCTTCCAGCATCAAGTCCAAGTGTGCAGAACATCTAATTATTTTTAGCAACATGATTGCATTGCCTGCAGTAGCCCACATTTACAATGAACGCATTGCTATACAATGCGAGGTTTGTTTCATGGAGTCCAATGAGACTTTAGTCTCAGCTGAGTGTCTGTAGGATTGCAGTGCCTGTGTCCCATCCCCCCAGTTTGAAAAAAATTAGGACAAAGAAGATACTTTGACAGATGCAAAGTAGCAGGTTGCAGGAAACGTATTACAAGGAAGTGGAGGCAATGGGTGCAATCCAACAGTGTTACGGCACTAGCGCTAATGATGTTTTGCTAGTGGAAACCAATGCCTGTGCAATGTCATTAGCGCTTGCTAGTGCAACAGAGGAGGTGCCAATTTCCCTCCAAAATTAAACACCACCATCGAATTTTTGCAACAAATCACCACCTCTTCCCTTCGCACTAGCAAGTGCTAATGACACTGCACTAGAATTGGTTTATGCTAGCACAACATCCCTCGTGCAAATGCTATGACACCATTGGATCCTATCAAGACTATTGCAAGCGAAGCAACCAACTGGGCAAATAATTCCTATCCATATGCTCAACTTCTAAATTGTACGCTAACTCTTGTTTTACAATTCCAATTTTAAGACTTGGTATTTAATCTTTAATTTTGGAGTTCCAAATGAATGTTTATGGTTTATGGTTTCAGATGGGTTTTAGCTATTTCGTTTTAAATATAGTGTTCAAATGTTGGCAACAAGATTATTTTCTACCTTCAAAGCAAGGGCAAAATAAGCTCAGGTTCAGTACTTTTCCATTCCATTGGGACAAGTCTCAGTGGAAGAGAGATGCATGTGTCATATTCTTTGATTCCCTACTGAAATCAATGGGGCTTTAAGTGCTTAACTTTGGCTAGGTTGTGCACAGTATTTTGAAACTCCACCTTGTTTTTTAAATTACTAGAGGTTAAACTGCATCCATACACTGACTGCTGACATTTTGAAGAAGGATTTTTTGGCTCTACATGAGGAAGTAGGAAGTCAAGAAGAAACTACTTCATGTCTATTTTGCCAAACATCCCCAAAACAGAGACTATTTGCGGAAGATCCTGAAAAACAGCCTTGTGTGATTGGTTTCTGTGCCTGAAACAGAAATATTTTTGAAAGAAGGATGGACCTGAAAATAAATGAATGACTGTCATCATCAAACCTGCATTACATTATTTGGGGGTGATGACGATACATTTTCCTCTTTTCGTTTATAACTATTCTGTTTCTTTGGAAATCTGTATCAGAAATGCTTTCTTAAATGTGAAGTTGTTTCTGGCTGGCTTTGGCCCTTAATACTCTTGCTAACTTACAAGCCTCGTGCTGCAAAAGCCATGGAAGCATTTTCCACCTCGTTCCTAAAGCTAGAAAGTGTTGGCTGTGAATGGCAAAGTCTAGTAAAGGCTGCCTAATTGGTGGCAACTGTACCTAAGGGGCAATTAAAATAAAGTGGAGCTTTCAGACCCAAGAGCTGCTCCCTGCAAGGCAGGCATTTTAAACACGTTATGAGGGATATCCAAATACTTAAGGAGCTGAGGGTGGCCCCAGCCCAAAGCCTTCTCAGCAGCCAAGCATGAAGGCAATACATCTCCACTCCCGCTGAACAGGACAACACTTCCCTCCAAGGATTGTCTGGCCTGAGTGCTGTGTGCTCTCGCATTCTCTCACTCCCAACAGCACTGGCTGTTGAGGATCCCACTGGGGTACTTTTGGTCTCTTCTCTCGCTCTCTCTCAATCTCTCCCCAGCTACGAGTGAGAGGCAGCATTTGCTGCTAATCTCCATCTTTAATAGCAGTATAATCAAAAGTTATGATGCATTTTTCAGTAATCACAAGCAATTATCACCAGTTAGCTTTAAGTAAAGGAAATTTGCTGGTGGGGAAAAAAAAGAGCAAATGCATTTGAATATATTCCTCTATGCCTTCGACAACATCGTCAGCTAAGGATAGCGTGTCTCCTCTGAATGAATGCTTGGAGGCGGTAATGGGCTAGATGAGGAAAAACAAACTGAAGCTGAATCCAGACAAGATGGAGGTGCGTGCTGTCAAAGGCCACAACCTGGGTTTGGAAGTGTGTCAACCAGTTCTGGATGGGGTTACACTCCCCCCCTGAAAGACTGTGTTCGCAGCTTGGGGGTACTCCTGGATCCATCGCTCCAAATGACAGCCCAGATAGATGCGACAGCCAGGAGTACCTACTATCAGCTTTGGCTGATACGCCAGCTGGTAACTTCAGTGCACGCGCTGGTAACTTCAAGGCTTGACTTCTGCAATGCGCTGTACATAGGGCTACCTTTGTGCCTAGTCCAGAAACTTCAATTAGTTCAAAATATGGTAGCCAGGTTGGTCACCGGTACACCTAGGGGTGACCACATAACACCAATCTTAAAATCACTCCACTGGCTGCCAACTAGTTTCCGGGCAAAGTATAAAGTGTTGGTTATTACCTTTAAAGTCCTAGATGGTTTGGGTCCAGGTTACCTGCGGGATTGCCTTCTCCCATATAATCTGTCCCGCACACTCAGGTCCTCTGGGAAGAATTTACTCTAGTCAGCCAGAACTAGGCTGACGAGTGTTACCCAGAGGACCTTCTCTTCCATCGCTCCCAGACTATGGAATGGTCTGCCGGAGGAGATTAGACAAATTAGCCGTCTTCTGGAATTTAAGAGAGCCGTGAAGACTGATCTCTTCTGGCAGGCCTACCCAGTTGAATTTTAAGATGTTTTTAAATAATGAATTTGTTTTTATCTGTTTTAATGGTTTATTTATTTTATGATTTTTATATTTATATTTATTGTTGTTCTCCGCCTCGATCTGGATGGAGAGGCGGGTTAGAAATAAAATAAATAAATAAAAATAAAAAATGTTCATTTGAACTGAATGAGCTAGACTAAATTTGGCATAGCAGTCAACAGTACTTGTAATCTCACCCATCCCTTTCTTAGGTACAATTTGTTTTCAGCAAACAACTGCAGAGAAGGTCTCGGACTCTGTATTAATGCACCACTTTTTGTGGAGATGGGCAGAAAAGAATTAACATAAATCACAGCAGCCATGCAAAGCCTAGAAGGGCCTGCAGAGAAGAAGAATCTCCCTGTGGCTGTGAACTTCAGCATCAAATGTTTCTTGCCATCCCCAAAATGTTAATCATGATTAAAAAAAAGGTACTATATTTGGATTGACTATAGCAAAGCTTCTCTGCCTACAGTATATGAATCTACTTACTTATTTCAATTTATAATATGTTTTATTATAATTGATAAACATTTTTAAAAATAATTTTACACACCACTAAAATAACAGTAACATTAAAAATATTTATGTAATTTTTACCTTCTCTGTATATGAAATATGAATTTATCTGTCTATGGCACAAAGGCCATTACAACCACAACAATAAAACAAACAAAATGTCTCTATGACAGCCAAAATTCTTGCAAACTCATAGGGAGAGGATTCATATAAAAGAACCAAACTGAGAGAAAAGGCTGAGATTTATACTGCTGAAAAAAATGATACAGACCCTAGTAGCATTGATAACAGAAAATTATAGCAGGTGGTCCCCTCTGCAATCTACACCTGCGACCGATGTACACCAAGCAGGATACAATACTTTGAAAACATTTTGAAAACTGAATATGGAGTAGGGATGTGCACGACCGAACTTATCGTAGCGTATTGTTATCGGAAATTCCGACATAACAAAATTTCGGATCTGATCATATCAGGGGGTACCTGATATAACAGAATAAATAACAGAAGTTCCGATATGATAACAGTGTTTTTCCCCATAGGTTTGTATTGGGGGAAAGAAAGCTTTCCCCCAATGCAAATCAATGGGGAAAAACACTGGGCCAGCACTCCCTCTCCCCACTTGTGCTCTTTACCCCCCGCCGCCGCCGCTGCTGCCCCGTAGTACTGCTAAACAGGCTTACCGGCCTGTTCGTCAGTACAGAGAAGCGCTGAGTGATGTCATCATAACTCGGCATGGCTCTGTACTGATGAACAGGCCGGAAAGCCTGTTTAGCAGTACTATGGGGTGGGGGCAGCGGGGAAGGCCCAGGTAAGGAGGGAGGGAGGGTCCCCCTTACCTGGGCCATGTCCACTGCCGCCCGCTGCTAGGAACTACTGAGAAATAGGCTTTGCGGCCTACTTCTCAGTAGAGCACCGGCGCACCAGGTGACATCATCACCCGGCACGCTGACGCTCTACTGAGAACTAGACCACAAAGCCTAGTTCTCAGTAGTTCCTAGCAGCGGATGGCAGCGGATGGTGGCGGGAAAGGCCCAGGTAAGGAGCATCAGAGAGGGTGGGAGGGGTCCCCCTTACCTGGGCCTTTCGTGCCGCCGTCTGCTGCCATCCGCTGTTAGGAACTACTGAGAACTAGGCTTTGTGGCTTAGTTCTCAGTAGAGTGACGACGCGCTGGGTGACGTCATCACCCAGCAAGCCCTTGCTCTACTGAGAACTAGGCCGCAAAACCTAGTTCTCAGTAGTTCCTAGCAGCGGATGGCGGCGGGAAAGACCCAGGTATGGAGCGCGAGGGGGGAGGGGTTCCCCTTACCTGGGCCTTGTCCACTGCCATCCACTGCCATCTGCTGCTAGGAACTACTGAGATTATTGCAATGCACTCTACGTGGGGCTGCCTTTGAAGACGGTTCAGAAGCTGCAGCTTGTGCAAAATGCAGTGGCCAGTTTGATAACTGGGACCAATATGTTCGAGCATATAAGACCTACTCTGGCCCGCTTGCATTGGCTGCCTGTATGTTTCCAAGCTTGACTCAAGGTACTGGTTTTAACCTATAAAGCTTTACCTGGCTTGGGACCACAATACCTGATGGAACACCTCTCCCGACACGAACCTACCAGTACACTATGATCAACATTTAATGTCCTCCTCCGAGTGCCTACTCTGAGGGAAGCTCGGAGGTCGGCAACAAGGGAGAGGGCCTTCTCTATGGTAGCCCCCCAATTGTGGAACGATCTCCCTGAGGAGGCCCGCCTGGTGCCAACATTGTTATCTTTTTGGCGCCAGGTCAAGATTTTCCTCTTCTCTCAGGCATTTAGCAATATCTGATGAGCCTGGGTTTGGTTTGGTTTGTTTTTGTTTTGTTTTAGGCTTACAGCTTTTTAAAGTTATTATAGTGGTTTTAAATGTGTGTGTTTTTGCTGTTTTAATTTTTGTATATTGTTTTTAATTGTTTTAATCTTATGTGAACCGCCCAGAAAGCTTCGGCTATGGGGCAGTATACAAATGTAATAAAATAAATAAATAAATAAATAACTAGGTTTTGTGGCCTAGTTCTCAGTAGTTCCTAGCAGTGGACGGCAGTGGACAAGGCCCAGGTAAGGAGCGCGAGGGGGAGGGGGGAGGGAGGGTCGGCCGTAAATCCGATAATCCGATATGTCTGATAGTTATCGGACATATTGATTTCAGATTGGATCATATAGGGCCTGAGGGAATGTGTATCATTATCGTTAATCGGATGTCCGATAACGACCTTGTGAAGGTTCAACTATATTATCAAGGGTTAAATTGTATGTACAGAATTAACATTTGTAAACCAGGGCATTCGGAAAGCCTAATGGGGGTAAATCACTCCAGAGCTAAAAATAGCAGACACTCAATAGGTTTCCTGATTAGCTTAACGACTCTCTGACCAGGTAAAAATCAGGTTTCTAGGTGGAAGGTAAAGAAAGCTGTGAGCAGGAGAATTTCAGAGAGAGGGGGAGTTGAAAACAGCAGTTAGCAGTTCAAACTAGAGAAGCGGGAACAAAGAGCCAATGAGAAGAGCTAGCCAGAGAGCAACAGAAAGTGCTAGCCAGAGAGCCAATGAAAAAGGCTGGCTGGTCAGTTAGAGGGAGTCTTTAAAAAAGAAAACCCCCAGAGGAAGGGGGGGAACTGATTGAAATCGTTGGGAATGGAGGATGAGCCATCCCAGAGCGAGGCAGGATAATTGGGCACTGGGAGGGACCCAGAGCCTAATGGAGAAAAGCTGTACTGAACTACCAAGTACTAAGTAGCCAAGCCAGATGAAACTGTGATTTTATTTCTGTTTGTTTGTTTTATTGCCTTTGAAAGTAACAGCTCTGTATGTGTAAATACGTTAAGCTACTGTGCCTTACTATGGTTGGAATAGTAAAGAGTTTTTTGGTTTAAAGTCTGTGTTGTTGGAGATTCCATTTCACACCCGCCTACAGCTCAAACCCCATGCTACTTAGAGGGGAAAAGAGGAAAGGTGGAAACTTGGGTCCCAAAAGGGACAGAGTGCATCTCTTAAAGAGGCAGTATATCTTTAAGGAGCAAGGTCAGCAGTTCCAGTCAGGAAGGAGGAACTCTGACAGTTGGGGCGGAACCCCGACAGACCTTATCGGTTCGTTATCAGCCATCATAACGATACAATACACATCCCTAATATGGAGTGTGTCCTGGACCCCAACAGTTGTCACTACTGTTATAAACCATTTTAAACCGTTTTAAACCGTTTTAAAGCAGTAGTGTAGCTCCTGTCCTGATTTCTTTTTTAAAATGGTGGATTTTTCGAGCTGCTGCAGCTCTCTGCAGGGGTGGAGGACTGATTGAGATGGTCCGCCCCAGGAGGCTGATGGATCTGAATGGTTTCCTGACAGCTCGTGGGGATTTTCTGTCGAAGCCCTGGCCACTCTCTGGAATGGAGAAATGACTAGAGTGGTGAACACAATCGCTCCTGAGCGTCTTCTCTCACAAAGTGGAGCCACACCAGACCCCTGCTTTTCTAGGGCGCTGGCGGTGATGAAATTAGTGAGATGGCAACTAGAGCAACGTTGGTGGAAAACTCGGAGTGAATCCGATCGAACATGGGCTAGAGCCTATTTGAAGGCCTACTGCATGGCAATATGGGCAGCAAAAGAACTACTTTTTCCTGCCACTGTTGCATCTGTAAAGAGCCATCCAACAGAGCTGTTTCGGGTAGTCAGAGGCCTTTTACGTACTGGCCCGCAAGAAGAGAATTCAGACCTGTTGGCAGCCTGCTGTGCCCAATTTGCCCACCCCTTTGCAGACAAAATCGCTCGGATCTGCTCTGACTTGGATGCTATATTTGATACAGACCCAGTGGGTATAACTTGGGCACTTGCTTGCCCAGTGTTATTAGATACTTTTCAATTTGTGCACCCCAATGATGTGGACAGGTTCCTTGGAGAGGTAAGAGCCACCACATGTCTGCTAGATCCTTGCCCTTCTTGGCTCATAAAAGTAGCCAGAGGGGGACTAGCAGAGTGGGTGAGTGGAGGAGTTAATGCCTCCCTCCACCAGGGCAGGTGGTAGTATGACCTATGTTGAAAAAGGCCCCCTTGAACCCCAACATATTAGACAATTACCAGCCAGCCTGCAATATCCCATTTCTGGGCAAGGTAGTGGAGCGCATGGTGGCCTCACAACTTCAGGGATTCCTGGATGAGACGGATTATCTAGATCCTTTTCAATCTGGCTTCAGACCTGGTTATGGGACAGAAACAGCTTTGGCCGTCTTGGTCAATGACCTATGCTGGGAACTGGACAGGGGAAATGTGCCCCTGTTGGTTCTGCTGTTTAATACCATCGACCATGGTGTCCTTCTTGGCCATCTCACTGGGATGGGACTTGGAGGCACTGTTTTCAGTGACTCCATACCTTCCTGGAGGGGCAGACCCAGAAGGTGGTGCAGGGGGACTTCTGTTCGACTTCTTGACCATTGATTGGTCTGTGGAGTCCCTCAGGTTTCCATTTTGTCCCCCATGCTACTTAACACATTCATGAAACCATTGGGAGAGGTTGTCTGGAGTTTTTGGCACCCAACTCCACGCTGATGGCGCCCAACCCACTTCTCCTTTCCACCTGATTCCAAGGAAGCTGTTTTGGTCCTAAAGCTGTGTCTGTCAGCAGTAATGGACTGGATGAGGGCAAATAAATTGAAACTTAATCCAGACAAATCAGAGGTGTTCCTGGTTAGTCAAATGGCAGATCAGGGAATAGGGATTCATATTATCCGCACGCCTTGACATTGCTAGATTCAATGTTTTATCCTCCACGCTGTTACAAGGAAGAGTTCAGGGTCTTCTTTTTGCTACACGTTTGTATCCTTGTGGAAATGGAGAGGCTGAGTCTGTTACACATATGTCTTATTATACTGTCAATTTTATGCAATGACCATCTTGGAATTATTGTCACATTTAAGGATATCCTTGAATGAGATAACTGGAGGGATCAAGGCATCTGGATGGCCACTGTGTGAACAGAATGCTGGGTTAGAGAAGCCTTTGGTCTGATCCAGCAGGGCTCTTCTTGGGTTCTTATGGATGTTTCATTCTGTAAACAACAGATATCAGATTGAGGTGTGTGTGTGTGTTTTGGAAATGGAATGAGAATAAAACAGTGGAAATACTGATTTAGGGTGCAATTCTATGCATGTTTAGACAGAAAAACATGGCTGGCTGGGTCATGCTGGGAGCTATAGGACTCCTGTCTAAACATGCATAGGATTGTGCCCTTAATATTTTAAAATTTGGTTTTAGTTGTATTTATTTATTTAGTTGTCATTGGCATTCAGTTTGATCTCTTGTCATCACTTATCTCTTGTCATCACAGTAAGGCTGAGGGTCTTTTCTTGTGTGTAGAGAAGCTCTTACTTTGCTATTCACCATCCATAAGCATCTTGGTTGTTTCAGGGATCAGCATTTTGAAGACTCAATAGCAAGAAGAGGACTTTCTGCCAAAAGGCAACAGGTGCATCCAGTAAAGTATGAGCATACAGTCCCCTAGATTTTGACAGGAGACAGTTAACACTAAGAAGTACATACTTTGTGCTGGATCATATCCAATATTATCCCAAATTATTATCTTTGCGGCTTCTTTCTTGTTCCTTAATGAACTACCTCTAGTTATGCAGCTAATGCCTTGGCCAGGGCTACCGAGAGTGGGTTTGGGCCGCGGTGGGAAAAAAAATTCAGCCCCTCCAGCAAAGATGATTCCTATAATGTTATAAGACCAAGAAACAATCAATGCAAGTGGGAAGAGCCTCGGAAAGAATTGAGAAAGGCAACAGGAGGAGCGCGTGCATTTTCTCTTGGAGAGATCCTAATGTTTTGATTAGGGTGGCCAGACCACCTAGAAAAAAACTGGACCTGTCCTCCAAAATGGCACCAATCCGGGGCAACTGGGCCCGGGGGCCATTTCACCAGGGAAAACAGGCTCCCGCACTGACAGTCAAGCATCCAGGAAGTATTTGCAAATCTCGTGAGTCTTCCGCCGAGATTCCATGAGACTTTTGCCATCCGGGAGTCTCATGAGATTTGAGATGGGCAGAGCTTGCTGTTTGCATGGCAAAATATCCTGACCCAGAGGAGGACATGGCAGCCAGAAGAGCAGGACGCAACCAACAGGAGCAGCAACGTTATCGGCAGCAGCGGCACCACCAGCCCTGGGTGGGTGCCAGTGGTGCCATGGCAGTGACAACAACAGCAGTGATGGCAGGGCTATTGGCCACATAGAAGCCAGCAGAGGAGGATGCAGCTAGCAGCAGCAGCATTATCAGTGTCGGCGGCACCACCACCGGCAGTACGGCACTGGGCCGGCACCAGTGGCACTCTGGTGGTAAGAACAACAGCGACGGCAATGGGGCTATTGGCCATTGGCAGCTAGAAACAAGGTACGTGGAGGAGGAGGCAGCGCTTGGCATGCACCTGCTCCTTTCCAGCTACCTATGGAGCACACATGGCTTCCCCAGCCTGTTCCCCCACCCGGGTCTCCAGCCTCCTCACTCACAGGAATGGCAGCTTGGTTGATTCATTTTATTCAGCTGTCCCCCATAAGTGCTCCTTCTCTTGTCTCCGGCTCCTTCTCTGGCCTCCGTGCACACGGCTTGGCTGCCCAAGCTGGCTGCTCCCTCCTGCCCGGTTTTGCTGTGTGTTGTGGATGTGGATCATGTTGCATGCATTTAATTTTGCTTTGTAAATAAATAAATAAATAAATAAATAAATAAATGGTCTTACAAACTGTGAGTCCAGAGAGCAAAAAATAAAATAAAAAGGTAAATAAAAGAAGGAAGGACGGGAGAGAGAGGGACAGAGAGAAAGAGAGAAGATTGGTTGATGAGAAAAAGTAGAAAAAATAGGACTCTTAAAACCACCTCTCTGATGTGGAAGTGAATGTTTTAGTTATAAGATCCATGAATGTACATTTTAAAACACTCTGCTTTCTTCCCCCCCCCCTTTACATAAAGCAGCAGTTAAGAAGTGGGTACAGAGAAAGTAATGTTTTTTTAAGATGTACATCCATTTCAAGCTGGTTTTTCTGTGTTCAAATTCAAAATGCATACACAAAACTATAAAACAAGAGTTAAAACTATAAAACAAGGATTAAAACTATAAAACAAGGGTTAAAGGGATGTGATTTCTTCCACTCTTGCCCTTTTGGACTTCCAGGACTGGGTATTCCAGTTTTGGAAATTAGCAGAACCTCCCCCTCCCAGTGCAAAATTTCCAGAAAATCTACAAACTGGTCTCTCTTACTGCAGATCAATTTGGGTGCTGCAATGGGAATCAAAGCAAAGGCAAGGGGGCTGAGACCAAGAAAATCTGTTGAACCCCACCTCCCAGATGGATTTCTCTGACATCCCTAATCAGATAACATCCCTAACATCTCAGGCAGCAAAAAGTCTTGGACCAGCCCTGCTGGTAAAGTAACTCTCGAATGTCCAAAGTATTCATGCCTGAATAGCTGAAGAACACAAGGATGTTACTGACTGAGTGGCAAATGGATACAAGCCAGGTTATCAGAATTTATTCTCCTCCTCCTCTGCTTTAGGTGTGATCTCCAACACCTAAACTGCAGTTCAGCAGCACATACATATGCAGACAAAAAGTGCTGAAGTGCTGTGTCATCTGAGGGACTAAGTGCCAATCTTCATGTTCAAACGAAGCATGGTATATACTCCTTCCTGGACTGGACTTCAGACAGCAGTCAGGAGGTCATAGGTTTGAATGCTCCCCAGCATGAAAACATCCTGCATATAGAAAACTAGAATGCTAGACTAGAACCTGGTCACTCTATGTGTGTGGATGATGATGATGATGATGATGATGATGATGATGATGATGATGATTTTCCCTTGGGTGAATGTGTGTGTGTGAATGAATTTTTATTTTTGCCTTAGCTAAGTGGATTCCCCACCAACACCAACACCATTGCTTTGTTGCTGTGTAATAAAAAAAATGTGGATCCAAAACTGATTTTGTGCTGCTGCTTATTATATTACATGCAAAGCGGTACACGCTGTCACAAATTTCAGCTCAGTTTTAAACATTATTTTTCTGTATGGCTTTGAGATTATGATTATTGTACAGTGTGGCTCTGTGGATTCCCCCCTCCACCCAACCTGGTGAAATTCCCTCTTCATCACAACAGTTAAAGTTGCAGGAGCCCTGTCCTCTTTTGTGGGAATTGTTCTGACCCAGCAAGATAATATGTGTGTAGCGTGGCTTGTCTTGTCTGAGTGTGTCTGGATCTCCTAAGCTCTGAAAGCATCTTTCTGGCGAGCCTGCTGTTTGCATGATCCATGAGGCCAGCTTCTTTGGGTGCATAGTTGTCCTTAACAGGAGGGACTTGCACTTGCTAGAGCAAGGTGAACAGATGTGAAAAGGTTGTGATCTTATATTCATTTATCTGGGAATAAGCTTTACTGAAATTAATGGGACTTTTTCTGAGGTTTCTTTGGGCAGTTTTCTTTGAGTCCCTTATTGAGATTTCTGTTCTCTGCACACTGAGGCAGTGTTAATTCATGAGTTATTTGGATAAAAGGAGGGAAAGATCCTTGTCTAGCATTGTGATAATTGGCATCCATTCTGACCTTTCTTTGTATTGCTACTGACCATGTTCTTGTTTACATGGCTAATGAACCAGAAGTATAATGACATTTTTTTTAGATTAGTTTCTCATTGATAAACCAGAAGTTGACACAAGCTAGGAGGTGCTAGTGAGAAGTGACTGCAACAAGCCTTTAGTCCATTTTGTTCCATGGCTAATGTTTGGAGGGTTATAGTATTTTATACTCTTTCTGAATGCTAGGTTGCTTGTTTGTTGTACTAGATTTTTCTGCACTTGTCAACTGCTTCATTGGTTCAGTGGTAGCAGTATGTTGAATCTGTGAGTATGGATATAAGAAAGGTGATGGAGAAACAGTGTTAAATGTTAGGAAAGGTGAGACTATGGTCATCCAGTGAAGGATTTAAAGTCAGAAAAGATATTTAAGGGCAGGGGAGATTGCATCACACAGAGTATACTAAAAGCTTCAAAGTACAGCAAAAGATACACATGTAGGAGTGAGTGAAGTTAATTTCAGATACACTGAAAGTCTCACTTGTTCTTTATTTCAGTGATTTTAACATTAAGATGTTATATAGAACAGGTTTGTTTAATTATGTGCTGTGAAATCAGCCATCGTCATGGACAGACCATTT
The DNA here is from genome assembly GCA_029215795.1 of Anniella stebbinsi. Lineage (NCBI taxonomy): Eukaryota > Metazoa > Chordata > Lepidosauria > Squamata > Anniellidae > Anniella > Anniella stebbinsi. The sequence goes on along the minus strand of JARDYH010000004.1, from coordinate 124,750,953 downwards.
TCTGGTCAAGGTTAGTATCACGGCTACCACCCGCCCCTGCAGGGGAGGCGGACCTATTTAGATGGTCCGCCCTCGAAGGCTAATGGATCCTTCTGGATTCCAGAAAGCCTTAGAGGGTTCTATGGCTGGTATTGTCGACGATCCTGTAAAAGCCCTGGTCAATAGATGGAATCAAGACCTAACTAGGGCTATCGACACAATCGCCCCCAAACGTCCTCTCTGACCTGTTTCTAACAGGGCACCCTGGTATACAGAAGATCTCAGGGAGTTGAAGCGGGAAGGACGATGACTGGAGTGCCAGTGCCGGAAAACTCAACTTATATCTGACAAGACATGACATAGAGAACATCTTCGTTCCTATGGGGTGGCAATATGTGCAGCAAAGAAAGCTTTCTTCTCTGTGCGCATTGCGTCTGTGAATTCACGTCCAGCAGAACTGTTCAGGGTGGTGAGGGGTCTAACCCAGGCACCTTCCCCCCTGAATCCGACCTTACAGCTTTCAGTAGTTCGCTGTGATGCTTTTAACGATCATTTCACAGATAAAATCTCTTGGATAAAAGCCGATTTAGAGGCCATCATTATAGCAGAAGCTGACAATGGAGTGTCCAGCGACTCCACGAGTAGGATTACACTGGATCAGTTTCAGTTGGTGAGTACTGAGGACGTGGACAAACTGCTTGGACAAGTGAGGAAGACGACTTGCCCTCTCGATCCCTGTCCTTCTTGGCTGGTCACCTATGGAGGAAATGCAGTTAGATCACAATTACAATATATTATTAATGCATCTCTCAGGGAGGGGAGTTTTCCATCATGTTTAAAAGAAGCGGTGGTACGGCCGCTTCTAAGAAAGCCCTCCCTGGACCCTCTGGACCTTAATAACTACAGGCCAGTATCAAATCTTCCGTTTTTGGGCAAGGTGATCGAGAGGGCGGTTGCCTTCCAACTTCAAGCAGTTTTGGATGACACTGATTTTCTAGACTCATTTCAAACTGGCTTCAGAATGGAGTATGGAATTGAGACCACTATGGTTGCCTTAGTGGATGATCTATGCCTGAGTATTGACAGGGGAGTGTGTCCCTGTTGGTACTTCTGGATCTCTCAGTGGCTTTCGATACCATCGACCATGGTATCCTTCTGGAACACCTGAGGGGATTGGGAATCGGGGGCACTGTGCTTCAGTGGTTCCGGTCCTACCTCTCAGGCAGGTTCCAGATGGTGATGCTTGGGGATAGTTGCTCCTCGAAGAAGGTGCCATCCTTTCCCCAATGCTGTTTAACATTTATATAAAACCGCTGGGAGAAATCATCCGAACGTATGGGGCGGGGTACTATCAGTATGCTGACGACACCCAAATATATTTCTCTGTGCCTTCGAAAACAGGATAGCATGTCTCCTCTGAATGAATGCTTGGAGGCGATAATGGGCTGGAGGAGGAAAAACAAACTGAAGCTGAATCCTGACAAGATGGAGGTGTGTGCTGTTAAAGGCCGCAACCTGGGTTTGGAGGTGTGTCAACCAGTTCTAGATGGGATTACACTCCCCCTGAAATACTGTGTTCGCAGCTTGGGGGTGCGCCTTGATCCGTTGCTGCAAATGACAGCCCAGATAGATGTGACGGCCAGGAGTGCCTGCTATCAGCTTCGGCTGATTCACCAGCTGCGCCCCTTCCTAGAGTTGGAAGACCTAAAGACGGTAGTGCACGTGCTGGTAACGTTGAGGCTCGACTTCTGCAATGCGCTGTACATAGGGCTACCTCTGTGCCTAGTCCAGAAACTTCAACTAGTTCAAAATATGGCAGCCAGTTTGGTCACCGCTACACCTAGGGGTGACCATATTATGCCAGCTTTAAAATCGCTCCACTGGCTGCCAATTAGTTTCCAGGTGAAGTACAAATTGTTGGTCATTACCTTTAAAGCCCTACATGGTTTGGGTTCAGGTTATCTGTGGGATCGCCTTCTCCCATACAATCTGCCTCACACGCTCAGGTCCTCTGGGAAGAACTTACTACAGTCGGCCAAGACTAGGCTGACAACCGTTACCCAGAGGACCTTTTCTACTGCCGCTCCCAGACTGTGGAATGACCTGCTGGAGGAGACTCGTCAACTTCACAGTCTTTTAAAATTTAAGAAAGCTATAAAAACTGGTCTCTTCCGGCAGGCATATCCAGTGGAATTTTAGAATGTTTTTCGGATGTTTTTTATGATGTTTTATTGCTATTTTAGTAATGTGTGCCATGTTTTTAATCAGTTTTATGTATTTTATCGTATTTTATATTTACTGTTGTTCTCCGCCTCGATCCAAATGGAAAGGCGGGTAAGAAATAAATTTATTATTATTATTATCATTATTATGTGACCAAGGCCATGTTTGAGTGGGCACGCCCCCTTGGGGGCTGTACATGTTGGTGGGCGTGTCCCCTTGCAGGATGGCCATGTTGTCCTCCTGTTTGGTTTCCAAAATATGGTCAGCCTAGTTTTGATGCCTGTTCCAGTGTTTTTGGGGAACACATTCTGGGTGGGCAGGAAAGATGCACACAGGTGTCTGTCAGACTGAAAAAAAGCAGTTCCTTTCCACTCCGTTGTCACCTTGGCGGTTTCTACAGCCTTCCGTGTGGATCATTTCAATCAAGCAGCTCTTTGCAATGACAACCCCACCCACGCCCGCTGCAAAAGAGCCTTTTGTTTTGCTACAAAAAAGCATGTAGGCCATTTAACCCTTTGTACTTAAAGAATAACTAAAAAAAAAAGTACTTTATCATAATAAAATAAAATTGTATCCAAAATTCCCAAACTGCAACTTTATTCATAAAAAGCTACATTTTAAAAACAATTGATTCAGGAAAGTTGCATTTTGTGAAATTTATTGTCTCATATTTATATCAGTGGAGCTTTTCGAGCTTTGCAATTTGCAAATAAAGCAATAACTTCAGAAGAACTGCATTTTCTTGCTAATTCAGCCTCAACTGACAGTCAACCTAAATCTGCCAATCGGTTTTGGGCCATTGTAGACTTTAAGCCTATCTACACACGCAGGATAAACCACTTTGAAAACGTTTTGAAAACTGTATATGGAGTGTGTCCTGGGCCCCAACAGTTCTCAAAACTGTTATAAACCGTTTAAAACCATTATTTTAAAGCAGTAGTGTAGATCGGCTCTTTAACACGTCTTTTATTCTAGAAAGGCAACTGAAAAAGCATTCTGCTTGACCCAATGTTACTGGTATGGTGCAGAACAATGCACCATACCAGTATGTAGTCATGAAAGCAATGACTATATTTGTAAAAAGAATTTCAAGTTTCAATTGTCTTAGTTTATTCAAAAGGTTTATTGGCAAAAGATAATTTTCTTTCAAATTTGATTTATATATACTCGGAAATGCTTGGTTCACAGCACAAATTCGCAAGCCGTTATTCAGAATTGTGTGTGCATTGAACATGAAATATATATTTTGTTAAGAATTACATTAAAATATAATTATATTCTGTTCTTAATATGTAATTAGTAATTCTTTGGTTGATTAGAGTCTATATTGGCCAATAACTGACAGAATTTTGCATATCATTATTATTTTCTTTGAAATTCACTGATTTTACGATGGATGTCAAAAACAATAGATAAATAATGATACTACTGAGAAAGACAAAAACATATGCAGCATAGTTGGGCCCCAAGCCCCCTTCCAGATTGCCGGGCCCCAGTAATTTGTACCGGCTTCCCCCACCCCTCTCTCGTCGGCTCTGGCCTTGGCTTTGAAGAATTATAGAAGGCCAATGAAACATTCATGGATTCTATCAGGAACAGGCATACACAGAGAGAGAGAGAGAGAGAGACAGAGAGAGAGAGAGAGACAGACAGAGAGAGAGACAGAGAGAGAGACAGAGAGAGACAGAGACAGAGAGACAGAGAGAGACAGAGAGAGACAGAGAGAGAAGCAAAATGGCTGCTTAACCAGAAGAAAAGTGATTGTGCCTTTATGACAATTATGCCAACAATTCCCTTTGGCAGCCTTCTAGAGTGAGAGTGGACTCAGCCCACAGAGGGAAATGCAGGATGGCTCATAGCATTTTTATTTGGACTGCAAGCATTGAAAGTGACTGGACATATACAATTACGAGAGTGTAATCTGCTGGAAATGAAGTCAATCCAATAAGTGAATGTTCTCTTCTCTTATTTTTTTCAGACTTCAAATAAGTGCTTCCCAAATTTCAGCTGAACTTACTGTTAAAATCAATATTGCCAGGACTCTAAGCATAAGACTCAATTAATAGGATGCTGGCAAGGGCTTGCTATTGATTGCAGCCTGATCTAAAGTACTAACCAATCATTTTGCAGAAGCATCTTGAGTTGATAGGGGAAAACGTTGTATTTGGATTCTTCATTTTCAAGCTCTGCGGAAAGTAATCTTATAGCAGATTAAAAAGGAAAGAAAGTAGCAACATTCACATGGAAACTTTTCATCGTCTTGGGCTGAAAGTCCCATTCTTGGCATTGTGAACCTTAGCATCCTTTGATCCTCCTCTTCACTGGCTAACATGCAGAAGAGAATATAACTGACAAAGTCAGAGCCCTGGTCCACCAGGCCAAAGAGGAGGAGGTCAAAGCAAGCAAGCAGCAGCAAGGACTTGTCTATATGCTGTATTTACTCCATTGTGGCTGCGCAGTTATGCTCTGTTGTTTATATAACACAGTGGCCAATTCACAGCCACATTGTAGTATTCTCTGTGATGCTGCACATTTTGATGTGTCAATTTGCCATGAGTTTTTACTTTGCTCCGATGAAACCATGGTTGTTTGTACATGTCAGTGGTGGCTTCAGTTAAGATTAAGAGAGTTGACATAGGAGGAGGATTCCAGTGCAGGGTACGCCTGAGAATGCAGGCTCGGGGTAGGCTCCAGGTGAGTGTTTAGTAATGGCCACCATGCCAACATTAAAGTCTCATTCTGGAATGAAAGTAAGGACAGTTATTATGGATAAATTCACTGAACTGTAGCAGCACAGCTGCACAGCTGCAAGCTTTCAAAGCTACAATATTGCACAGATTTGCCCAAAAACTACAAAGTAAATGCTTTGGGACATTTTCAGTCACTCGATATTTGCTGCTCATTGCCACTGTGTGACAACAGCCCTGTAAATTTTCCTGGTTCTCACTCCTGCCATCTAACCCTATTGTTGCTGCTTTGCAGCAGCAATGTTGTGGGTTTGGGGGGGATCAGTAGCTAAAGTGGCACCATACAGACACCCCCCAGGTCATAGCCAAGTTCTGGGGAGGTCAAGCACAAGGGAGGACCAATGGGCAGGAATTCAGGAAAATTCTAGGGGGAGTTGACCTAAGCAGAAATGTTGGAAATCAGAACAATGTTAGTAGGGATGATGCTACAGCTTGTATAGTAAGATCTCTTTGTTGAAAGGGATCAGGGCAGTGCGGCTGATCCCCCTGAATCTTTTGTATATCAGCCTTCCAAAGATCAAGCCACACAGTCCAGACTACAGCAGGGCTAGACAAAGACGCACAAGAGGAAGAGGCTATACATGCCACAGTTCTCTCCCTAACATAGCACTTGCGATATTTGAGTTAGTTAATTACATGCCAGGAAAATTACTGTCAGGAGCAAACAGAAAAGACAATTTGGAAATTTTAGAAAGAGCAGGAGGGAAGATTTGGGCATAGCAACATGGTTAATAATGTCTGTAATGCGCTTCACATACATTATCTTGTAATCTTTACAGCAAGGGTTGGCAACTTATTTATTTATTTATTTATTGCATTTCTATACTGCCCAATAGCCAAAGCTCTCTGGGTGGTTTAAAAAAATTAAACAAAAACAGAGGCAGCAGTTGAAGACTAAACAATTGGTATAATGCACAAGGCACACAATTGCGGAAACAATAAAAATATTTCCCAAAAGTTGAGGTAAATACTTTTTTTATCGACTCTCTGATCTGAGAACACTATATATATAATTTTTGCTTATAAAAAGCTACACAATTCAATGAAAAGTGATATCAAACTGCAGTTGATATTATACAAACAAACTATTTGAAATGTTACTGTTACAAAGGAAGTTTTCCAAAATAAACTGTACTGTACTGTTTTATATTGTTGTATTTTATAATTGCTATTACTTGCAATTGAGAGAGATGGACTTCCTGCCCCTACTTTGTAGTAACACCCATTTCCAGGCTGGGGAGGCCGCTGCAAGCGGCGCAGGCAGCGAGGACCAGGGAGGCAATGGAGGTGAGTGGGGAGACCAAGTCGCTGGGGGGGGGGCACATGCAGGTCCTCGCTGCAGCACCCTTCCCTTCCTTTTCTGCTTTTTGTTTCTTCCTCCTCCCCACCGCCACCACTCCACCCTCACCTGGGCCCCGCTACTGAAGGAGTGAAGACACACACACCGAGATGTTCTAGGCAGGAAGGTTGTTTATTGTTTGTTAGCTTGGCTTATATAGATCTCTAGCCATGCTGTTTGAGAAGACACAGCAGGTTTCCACACAGTAGAACACACACACATAATCGTATGTCATAGGATAGCACAATGGAGCACAGAATAAGAATGCAACATAACTTCTGCTACATCATTACTGCAACAATGTTGTTGGATGGAGAAATCGTTAGCTGGCTTGCAGGAACATTTTGTATATGGCAGGATAGGGAGATTAGCAAGAAAAGAAAAACAAAGTGACTCCACATCAGGGCCTTCTCAACAATGCTTTACCAGCCGTGTTCTGCCCTTCACGCTACCACCTCTGCCTGCCCCCACCCACCCTGCTCTTTCTCTCACCCCTTCCTGGGATTTGGTGGCAGTGGCAGCAGCAGTAGAGAAGGTCTGGAAATGCAGCATTTCCACGAACTAGGCTGCGATCCCACGTGCTGGCGGCAAGGACCGGGGCGCGATGGAGGTGAGCAGGGAGGCCAAGTCGCTGGGGGGGTATGCGGGCCCTTGCTGCCACAGCCGCTGCCTCCACCTGACTCTCCACGCCCTTCCCATCCCTCCCCTTCCCACTTCTTCCTCCTCGCTGCTGCCGCCGCCACTCTTCCCTCACCTGGGCCCTGCTACCACCTACAGTATTTCTTCGATTCCAAGATGCACTTTTTCAAATATAAACGTGTCTGAAAATGGGGTGCATCTTAGAATCGACTCAAAGCTTTTTACCTATTGGTGGCCCTGAAATTAAGGTGCGCCTTAGATTCGATGGCATCTTAGATTCGATGAAATACGGTAAGTTGTTTTTTAAAATATTATTGCTGTATGAAGGCTCTAAGGCCTGTACACATTGTGTAATGATAAAATAATAATAATAATAATAATAATAATAATATATATATATATATATATATATTTACTTATAACCCACTTCTCCCTCTGGATCGAGGTGGGGAACAACAATAAATATAAACACAAGAACCACAAAATAGATGAAATATTAAAACAAATAAAAACTAATACATCATTAAAAACATCTTAAAATTCAACTGGGTAGGCCTGCCAGAAGAGATCAGTCTTCACGGCTCTCTTAAATTCATGAAGTCTGCTAATTTGTCGAATCGCCTCTGGCAGGCCATTCCACAGTCTGGGAGCAGCAGAAGAGAAGGTCCTCTGGGTAACACTCATCAGCCTAGTTCTGGCTGATTGGAGTAAGTTCTTCCCAGAGGACCTGAGTGTGCGGGGCAGATTATACGGGAGAAGGCGATCCCGCAGGTAACTTGGACCCAAACCATGTAGGACTCTAAAGGTAATAACCAACACTTTATACTTCGCCCGGAAACTGATTGGCAGCCAATGAAGTGATTTAAAAATTAATGTAATGTGGTCACCCCTAGGTGTACCAGTGACCAACCTGGCTGCCATATTTTGAACTAGTTGTAATTTTGTACAAGAATCAATAAATCAATTTTTACATAAAAAAATCAAGTTTTACATAAGTATAATATACAAATTCTTACTTGAGAAGAGATGTCTGCAGAAATACTCCTAACAAGGTGATCGTCTCCTACGATAATTAATGGCAACTCGGAAGAATAACATTTGAAGGCCCTCCTTATATTCCAGTTTTGGGGGGGGTTGTGGGTTTTTTTGGTTTTTTTTTACACTGTGAGGTGTATCCATGTAACAGTAGTAACTACAAGGTGTCATAATGTGTCCCTACTACTATCACTACTGGTGTTGTGTAGGAGTATCTGCAAGTAATTGCTGAGTCACAGGAGTGGCAAAAATTCCAATTCTTCATTTAAGCCACTGGAATTCAGAGCTTTTAACCTCAGAATCCATTCTATTTCCTTTCTTAATAACAATTGGTCATCATGTGTACTCAGTTTCTCCAGTGCCCAAAACTTTTAAGTCTGCATAGGAATGATGTTCTGAAAAGTGGTCTACTAATGGAGCACCTGGTCTGTTGTTCTTTCATTTGCTGAGATGCTCTTTTCAGAGGTCTAATTGTTTTGCCTATATAAATCTTTGGGCATTTACATTGGATGGCATAGAGGACAAAAGTACTGTAGCAGGTGGTGAAGTGTTTCAGGAAATACCTCTGCTGGTCAGATGGATTTTTGAATTCTATGACTTTGAGAGTGTGTTTACAGTAAGCAGCAGTGTCCACAGGGATGGTGACCCTTGGGTATGGAAGCACCGGGTAAAATATTGAGTGAACTCTTCTCGTGTTCTTTGTATTCACTTCTAATCAATAGGTTTCTTATATTCCTGGTCCTTTTAAAGGACACCATACGTTTTGCCTGGCACCCGGGAATATATTGGACAATGTGCTTCCTTGCAGATGGTTTGTTGTATGGTCCTATGTTAGACTACAGTTGATTCGGTCTGAGACTGTTATATTCTTTGTTGCTAAAATCTCTACTTGTGGCTTTGCTTCTGCTTTTCTGAGGCCTTGTGAGATTACAGCATTGGGATACCCTCTTTCTTTTAATTGCACAGACAGTGTCTGCGATTCTTGTCTGAAATCTGATGCCTTGGAACAGTTACGTTTACGTCTTAGAAACTGTCCATATGGGAGATTATATCATAAAGAATAGGGATGGGAACTATCGTATCTAAGATATCTGGAAACATTGGTGGGTTTTCTATAAATGATGGAGGTGATAAGATGTTCTCCCTCCTTCTTCACTTTTAAGTCTAGAAAATGAATCTCTCTGGTGTTGAACTGGATGTCAAATTTAATATTTCCATCCTTAGAATTAACCCACGCTATAAACTGTTGTAGATCTGCCCCATTCCCCTGCCAAATGGTAAATATGTAATCAATATATCTGAGCCATATCAGATGATGTTTTACATATTGCCCCTCTGATGAGAAAAATATTTTTCATATTCTGTCATATACAGATTGGCTACCTCTGAAGCCATGGAACAACCCATGGCTACTCACTTGATTTGCCAATAAAATTTGTTGTTAAACTGGAAATAATTCCTGCATAAGGCTATTTCTTCAAGGGAGAGGAGGAAATGGGTTTTTCTGTTCCTTTGTCCAATGTATGTTGTATGACAGTTAGGGCATCCTGCTGAGGTATATTGGTATAAAGAGATCTTACATCCATTGTCATCAGAATATCTCCCTCTTGTATATTCATGGAATTTATTTTATTTACGAAATCAGAAGAATCACGTACATAGGATGGTATGAGAGGTATGAAGGGTTTCAAAAAGTGATTGACATAATGTGAGAGTGGTTCCAGCACAGAATTACATCCTGTACTGTCGGCCTGCCGGGAGGGGGAGAAACACCCTTATGGATTTTTGGCAGTGTGTAGAAAACTGGAATTCTACGGTTAGTGTTATATAGGAACCCATATTCAAAAACAGCAGTGGGATCACTCTTACATACCCGATAGAACACAGTGTCTGCTAGTTGTCGACCTACTTGTAGTCAGTGTTGTTTTGAATCACGATGGTTCCCCCTTTGTCTGCTTCTTTTATAACTATGGAGGAATCATTAGCTAAGTCCAGCAGAATCTTCTTTTCCTCATGATTGATGTTGTGCCAGTGGCGAGTTGTTGTTTTTTTAGTCTTTTCAAGGTCCTGTAGCACCAGTCTTTCAAAGATTTGTATTGCCAGATCACCTGGGGCAGGCGGCATATATTTGGTGGGTCTAAAATGTGTTTTTGTGTCCCTAAATCTGGACACGTTAGACCCAAAATATTGTCGTAATTTTATGTTCTGAAAGAACTGGAAGAGATCTAATCTTGTTTGTACTGCATCATGTCGAGGGGTGGGTACAAAGGAAAAGATAGAGGAAAGATATGGTGGTTCAACTGCTTCATGAGGATGGCAAATGGGTAGGCTGACCAGATAAAATCCAGGTCAGGCCTCATGTAACTTTAACAGTTGTAAAGAAAAGGGAATTTCAGCCAGTGTCATTTATGCAATTAGTTCCTGGTGAAATATTTATTTATTTATTACATTTGTATACCGCCCCATAGCCGAAGCTCTCTGGGCGGTTTACATAGGATTAAAAACAATTAAAAACAATATACAAAAATTAAAACAGCAAAAACATACAACATACACACAATCTATACATTTAAAAACCACATCAACACTTCAAAAACTACAAAAACAAAGCAAAAAGTCCCTCTTCATCACAACAGTTAAAGTTGCAGGCACTATACTAGAGTGACCATATACTAGGGTGACCAGATAAAATCCAGGTCAGGGCTCATGTAACTTTAACAGTTGTAGAGAAAAGGCAATTTCAGCCAGTGTCATTTGTATGCAATTAGTTCCAGGTGAAATTCCCTCTTCATCACAACAGTTAAAGGTGCATGCACTATACTAGAGTGACCATATACAAAAGAAGGCAGGGCCCCTGCGACTTTAACAGTTGTGATGAAGAGGGAATTTCACCAGGAACCAATTGCATGCAAATGACACCGGTTGAAATTCCCTTTTCTCTACAACTGTTAAAGTTACATGAGCCCTGACCTGGATTTTATCTGGTCACCCTACCATATACAAAAGAAGGCAGGGCCCCTGGTCACCCTACAAATGGGTAACAGATGACAAAGAAAAGGCTGAAGTGTTCAATTCCTACTTTGGCTCAGTCTTCTCTCAAAAGCGGGTTTTTGGCCCCCACCCCACCCCTGGCAAAAGTGAAGTACAAGCTGAAGGGGCAGGATTGCAGTTTGAGATTGATAAAAAAAATGGTCAAGGAACACCTAATTTCTTTGAATGAGTTCAAATCTCCAGGGCCTGAAGAAATACATCCTAGAGTAACGAAGGAACTGGCAGAAGAACTTTCAGAACCACTTTCTATTATCTTTGCGAAATCATGGAAGACGGGTGAAGTGCCAGACAACTGGAGGAGGGCAAATGTTGTCCCTATCTTCAAAAAGGGCAAATAGGAGGAAGCTGGGAACTACAGACCAGTCAGCCTGGCATCCATCCCAGGGAAAATTTCCAGAGGTTTCAGCAGGGTTGGGGATGGGGGTGGGATAAGGGTCCTGACTGACTGTTCCTTGCATTTCCTGCTTTCTGCCTCCTTAGAGGTTCACTCTCTGTATTTTCAGCCTAACCGCCGTCCAGCGCCATTAAATCCTCTCGCAAGATTTACAGAATGAGAAAATGAAATCCCTGTGGCTGTGTTTTGAGTTATGTGAATATAATAAACCCAGAGTGTCCTGCTTGAGATGCATTTCACTTCTCTTGTTCATTAAACAAACAGAGAAGCAAGAGGTAGGCAGCCAGGCTATTAGTAGCCCTGCCCAGGGGAAGGGGAAGGGAAGCAGTCTGGCCAGGAATGCCCTGGGCTCCTTCCAAGTCCCAAGGCATTATCATTCCCCACTCACCAACCTGCTTCCATGTAGGCTCAACCAAGACATCTCAAAAGGCCCCGGGGTATGTGTGGGCAAGAGGGCCTCTGTGCTCCAGCTGCTCTTCAGATGCTGAGTCATTGCTACATGTACCTGCAGGTCCTTCAATCCTAACTAAATGAGGAAATGACCCCACTTTGAATATTATGTTCAATGCATAGGCATGACTATATTTGCAAATACCTTAACAGGTGTCCTGAATTGTATATTTTTCTTGTGTGTGCATCATTCAGACGGGGAGAAAAAAAGCTGGCTAAGTTAGGATTGCTGGGAACTATGTAGGTGTTAGAGACCCTGGATCAGACAACACACTAAGCCACGGTGGTTAAGCATTTTGAGTTAAACATTATGGCTTAGCGTGTCGTGTGAACCATTCCTAATCATGGTGGCTGCATAACCTCAGTTAAATACACTCAATAATAGGGATGTGCACGGCCGAAATTATCATAGCGTATCGTTATCAGAAATTGTGACATAAAAAAAATTCAGATCCGATCATATCGAGGGGTACCTGGATTTGATCGGATCGGAAATCCGATAAATATTGGAAGTTGCGATACGATAACAGTGTTTTTCCCCATAGGTTTGCATTGGGGGAAAGAAAGCTTTCCCCCAATGCAAGTCTATGGGGAAAAACATTGGGCCTCATGAATCCAAGCTTGTTGAAAATTAATCCTTCTAGGGCTGAGGTAAGGATTGTTGGTAAGTGTTTGCAGTGATTAGGTGATCTTTCCAAGGGCTTGTTTGAAATAAAGCTCAGCTTCCCTTGCAAAGATCTGTTGTCTTCTGAGATCTATCTGAACAAATTTCTCTAAATTCTATTGATTTCAAACTTCTTTTGAAATCGTGCAATAATGAGGAAGCAGCTTGGGGGATGCAGTTTTTTGTATACTCTTTTTGGCCTCTGTAGACCTCCCTTTCATGCAAATCAAACTTTGCTGGATTGTGAAACCCATTGAAAGGTAGTTTCAATTAGAAATTCAATTACACTGTCTTGGGGAGACGGAGCTGACAGTTTCTTTGAATTTGGCACATTATAGAAAGTTCCAGAGAATCATAAATCTGCTAATTGATTTCTGTACCTGTAACGTTTGATTAGGTGTATTTTATTGTCTTCTTGGTTTTAATTAACCCTAGGCTTGTCAAAGTGCTTCCATTGACAAAAGATGCAAGATGAACTGTGATAAACTATTAAAGGAGGCTGACTCTTGTCAGTAATTGCTATCATGCCTAAGAGTTATTAGAAATTAGCATATACAGAGAGAGAGGGGGGAGAGGGAGAGGGAGAGGGAGGGAACTGGTACTTTGAAAACCAGGGTTAGCGGCTGCTGTAAATCTCTGGCTTGCCCCAACATGTGAAAGATAAGCAAATGTGAATGACCACTGAGTCCCACTGAGGATCAATCACTTGCTAGATGTCTTCTAAAAATGAAAAATGACAAAGTGGGAAGAGTTATGTAGTTGAAGTCCTGAAAGTTAAATGGCTAATACTAATATTCCCAATCAGTTTATATTAGAGTTGCTGAGCGCTGTGATGAGCGAGGGGAGGAGGTGATAGTAGGGCTCCAATCGGAGTGGGGCAGAATAAGCAAAGTCGTGGTCACTTGGTGACACTGGTTCTGGGGTAGTTCACTTCTGGATCTCTGATAAGAGACAAAATTGTTTGTAGAACATGAAGCTTATCACAAAGATGTTTTGCATTGGATTGTGACTCCTCTAGGCAAGGGAACCACTTTAGCTTCAGGCACTGCCACAAAGGCCACTGGTAGGCTGACCATATGAAAAGGAGGACAGGGCTCCTGTTTCAGCAGGTGTCATTTGTATATATGCAGAACCTGGGGAAATTCCCTCTTCATCACAAAGTTAAAGCTGCAGAAGCCCTGCCCTCTTTTGTACATGGTCAAGAGACAGGACTCCTGCAGCTTTAACTGTTGTGATGAAGAGGGAATTTCACCAGGTTATGTATGCATACAAACAACACCTGCTGAAATTCCCTGTCCTTTGCAACTGTTAAAGATACAGGAGCCCTGTCCTCCTTTTCATATGGTCACCCTAGCCACTGGAGGGTCTTTCCCAGGTCATGGGGGGGGGGGATGAGGGCTCCCCTCTCTTCCTCCACCAATTGGTGACATTATGCAGTGAACATGGCTGGGGGTCTTGTCTGACCACCCCTCCCCACCTGCTTCCATGTCATTCAACAAGGCCTCATCCATCAGTCACAAGACAGGCAAATTCCAACAGACTCACTTGGCCCTTGGACTGAGATGGACCTTTTTCTCGTAGCTGTGAGAAGGTTCTGCTTTTGTTGGTGCTGCAGGAACTCCCAATGCAGCCCCACATTGCTTCTCTCTTGCACCTTTCACATTCCATCCCCCCTCCACTTCAAACGGTTGCACAGGGCACCAATGCAGCTACTTGTCATCATTTCCCAGCTAAGACCAAGCACACATATCATCAGTGCTCAACAACCCATCCAGGGCAATGCCGCTTCCCTCTCACAGGCCTTGGGTGTTGCTTACAGGCAGCTGCCTAACCTAAAAAGGATACTCAGCAGCAACAACAGACCTCATAACTGATACCTAGAGACATGAACCAGACACTGTGGTAGACCCAGATGCCAACTCTGTCCCCATATCTACTCTGATGACACTATTACAGGACCTAATAAAGCCGTGCACAACATCAGGGCCTAATAATGCTACCCACAACATCTGCTCATCTGTAAGTAACATAAAAAAATCACAGCAGAATTAACAAACATACTAAGTAGAGTTGAGAAACAGTTTTGAAATTCAAAGCTAATTAGAACCTCTGTTGAAAGCAGCATTGAAGAGGAATGCCTGAATGCATAGACAGAAGGGGCAAAGCCACAAGTCAATAAGAAGGGAATTCCACAATGTGGGGGGGGGGGGGGGGGAGGAGTCCCTATCTCTTATGGCTTCCAGTCTAACTAATCTTAACCGCAAGCACTTGCGAACAAACCCTGAGGCAGATCTTAACATATGGGAAAAACTAGTGAAGGCTGTCCTTCAAATGACATGGTCCAAAGCTATTTATGGATTTCAAGGTTCAGGTCAGCACTTTGAATTGGGCTTGGAATCTTACTGGCAGCCAGTGCAGCGGGTGAAAAATCAGTGTTATGTTTTCAGACTTCTGGGCCCATACCAGCATCCAGGCACAGACCCCCTCTAGATGGATTCCGTTTGACGCCTGTTCCTCCGATTATGCGCATCTTCTCGGAAGCGCTTTATCGTAAATGCTTGTATGCAGGAGGTAATTGAGCACTCAACAGGTGACCTTACCGGTTGTTTCAAATGTGCTTTACAAGTAGTTAATGCGGAGAATCGCTTGTTCACATAGTCAAAATGCGCTTTAACGGCTGGAGCAAAATAAAACTCACTATTTAACGCGCATTTGATAATGTGCATAATCGGAGAGAAAACACGCCTCTACGCCCGATTTGTGCACCGTTCTTGTAGAGGTAAATTTTTTAATGCACCTTGAAAGAGCTTTAAATGCCTCTTGTAGAGGCAGCCACAGTCTCATTTTGTATTAGCTGTAGCTTTAGGACAGACTTCAATAATTCAATTCTCTTGTTGACCAATTGTACAAATGCGTTCTAGGAACATAGGAAGCTGGCCTCATACTGAGTGAGACTGCTGGTGCATCTAGTCCAGTATTATCAAGAATGACTCGCAGCAGCTCTCCAGGGTTTGAGGCAGGTTTTTTCCTGCTCCAGATATCATAGAATCATAGAATAGTAGAGTTGGAAGGGGCCTATAAGGCCATCGAGTCCAACCCCCTGCTCAATGCAGGAATCTATCTTAAAGCATCCCTGACAGATGGTTGTCCAGCTGCCTCTTGAAGGCCTCTAATGTGGGAGAGCCCACCACCTCCCTAGGTCATTGGTTCCATTGTCATACTGCTCTAACAGTCAGGAAGTTTCTCCTGATGTCCAGACAGAATCTGGCTTCCTGTAACTTGAGCCCACTGAGTCCTGCATTCTGGGTTGATCGAGAAGAGATCCTGGCCCTCCTCTGTGTGACATATATTTTAATATGCTTATTTATTTTTGGTCTTAATGTTTTTAGCAATTCTTCTTCTAGCATCCCTTATTGTCTCATTGCATTTCTGTTGCTAAAGTATATGTTCCTTTCTGTTCTTTTCATAGGGGCATGGCTTCCATTTTCTGAATCAAGCCTTCTTAATAGCTCCCTTGATTCTGCTCATTAACCACATTGGTAACTTCTTGGACTTGGTCATTTTCTTGATTAGTAGTATATGTTCTGAGCTTCTGTTGTGATTTTAAATAACCCCCCAATTGTTCTTGACTTCCCCTTCAAATTCCTTTTCATCAGGCCCCTCATTTTTGAGAAGTTTCCTCATGTGACTGTGGCAATTGTCCACTTACAGCCACCCAAAGCACAGCAGAAGATGTGATGGAGGCGGACTTTGTCTTCATACTCCTCCCACTTTGCATTTTAGCTAGATAGACTTTGTCACCCATCTAACTGAGGCGTTGGGGAGGGAAAGGGAGGGAAGGGAAGGGGGAGGTGGCCTAAGCTGTCCCTCTCCTCCCCACCCACTGGCACTCCCCCTTTCCCTTCCCTCCAAGGTCACCTTTGAAATCTTGGAGAGGCAGCCAGCATGGTTCTATATGTTGTTGACTAACAAATGCATCCACAAAATTAAGATGAAACAAGGGAACTAACAGAATTTTGTAGCCTAATATTTTCTCCGTATTTTTATTAATAGTTCTCCAAAAGATTTTTCAATATTTTTCCATAGACGATAAAAATCATCTACATGCTCCTGACATTTCCAACAATCCAACAATTAATTGGATATTTTTTGTTTATTTTATATATTTTAATTGGTGTTATATACTACCTTGTCATCACTATATACATATTTTTCTAATTTACATATTTAATGAAAAATTATGGCTCTTGCTTCAGCCGTTTCCCCAAATTTCCATTGGAATGTTCTTTCCGATACTTTGTGCTCATTTAACCATATCATATTTAACCTGTTCTGGTTTTCTTTCACATCTTAAGAGTAATGTATAGATCTTAGATACTGAATGTTCTTTATGCCTCATCTGTCATATCTCCTAGCTGTTGGTTCGATTTAAGATATTCAGTGATAATTGAATTTGAAATTTAAAAAAATCAAACTGGGGGGGGGGAGACACACACCATTTAATTCTCTTTTCTGAGTACAATATTATACTATTCTCCTCCAAACAGTTCTTATATCTAAAAAGGTCCTTTTCTTTCCAGATTTTATAATTTGAGCTTACTCCTGCGCCTTTTTGAAATCACTGATTTTAAAGGAAATATGGGAGGGCTTAACTGTTTATATCAATCCCATGCCAAATTTGAAATTAATACTTTGTTGAGCATCAATTGTGCTTAATCCATTTTAAAATGAAGGAAGGTTGCAATCAAAGCATGAGGCCACATTCAGATGTCATGATAGCCCATAATGGGCGAACAAGCTATGCACAATATCTTATTTTTGAAATGAGTATGCTGCTGTGAGAAGCTTATTAAGCTACTATATGTAATTTGACTCACCCCCTGCCCTCTATCCTGCTGCAATTCTCCTGCCCAAGCAGTGGTGTTATTTCACCTCTTAAGTGCTGAACGTTTGCAATCGGCACCTGATCCAATATCAAAACCCCACGGGACTACTCACCAAGAAGCACAAATCCAGCTGGTTGTCCAGCTGCCTCTTGAACGCCTCTAATGTGGGAGAGCCTACCACCTCCCTAGGTCATTGGTTCCATTGTTGTATTGCTCTAACAGTCAGGAAGTTTTTCCTGATGTCCAGCCAGAATCTGGTTTCCTGTAACTTGAAGCCATTAGTCCGTGTCCTGCATTCTGGGTTGATCGAGAAGAGATCCTGGCCCTCCTCTGTGTGACAACCTTTCAAGTATTTGAAGAGTGCTATCATGTCTCCCTCAATCTTCTCTTCTCCAGGCTAAAAATGCCCAGGTCTTTCAATCTCTCCTCATAGGGCTTTGTTTCCAGACCCCTAATCATCCTCGTTGCCCTCCTCTGAACACGCTCCAGATTGTCTAAATCCTCCTTGAAGTGTGGTGCCCAGAACTGGACGCAACTGTTGTATTTGATTTGTTCACCGCTCTGAAATTCTTGAATTGAGAGCAGTATATAAATATTGAAAATAAAATAAAAATGTCATTTTGTCCTAACAGTTATCAGTGCACTTCAACACTGCTATAAAGCAGTAGTGTAGATCTAGCCTAGGTGAGCAAGACCATTGGCCTCACTCAGTACAAGGCTGCTGTTATTAATATATTTGACACCACCTCCTTTGGTTACTCCATGTGCTCCCTAGCATTTCTCCTGACAGCTACCAGTTAAACTTCCTGACCTGTTTGTTGAAGTCGCAACACTCTCTGTCCAAAGGATATATACACACTTGCAAACTTCATTTCAGTGGGTATTAAGTAAATTATTTCTTTAAGATCATATGGCACATCTATAATTAATTAAACCTCTCCACAACGTTAGCACAAGATGGTGTAGCCTTTCTGAAAAGGTATACGTAATTTGCCAATGCGGTATTCGGGCATGCATGCCCCAAAATCAATTCCTTTAGTTTCCAGAGAATAGAAATGAGAAGCAATCTCATTTTAATTATATCTCTTTATTGCTAACAAAGGAATGATTTATGCAATTAAATTAACTGGCTAGAAAATTATTCTCAGCTGGGCTGTCCTAATTCTTTGCTTTCTGAATTGCCGGCTCTCACACTTTTCTATGGAGATTAATTTTTCTGATATGCAAACAATGCTCCTTGTGTTCAGTTAGAACCCTTTAAAAAATCAGCTCCTCTTTTCTTCACGCAAACGACATAAGTAATATTTGTGAAATGCTGGGTTCTGAGTTGTTGGTTTTTAATATAGAAAGGAGAAGGGTGAAGAGGGGAAGTCTTTTTCTTTTAGATCTCATTATTGCTCACACATTGAGGGGCTTTGTAGTTATTTTATCTGTTTCCAAGGAACATGAACAAATTGCAAAGATACAAAAGATGCAAACTTTTAAGCACAGTACAATAACCTTGGTCTGGAGTCAGAATTCAAATACACCCACAGATAATGTATTTTCTGTTCTTGGACAAGGGAAATGTAGGTGATATGTGGATAGCTTAACAAGTGCACAGATGGGAGTTGCATTAAACAGTCTGTTAAGACTTATGGCCAAGTTGAAAAAGAAAACAGTAAAAGCTTTATTGTAAGTAAAAAAAAATACATACATCAGTGTCTCAGATACTGGAGAAACAAAAAACAAACCTCATTACAAAGCGAGGAGGTAAGAGATAAGAAATGGAGGAGCGCAGGGGAGTGGTCAAGATATAGGAGCGGAAGAAAGAGCAAAACCAATTAAGCCAATAAAGACAAATAAAGGAAAGTTAATCAGGTTAACCCTTTCCAGCCAAACAACAAGTGTCATTGCCCACTTCCAACACCCCATCTCAACCATGCTTGATTCATCTTCTCTCATAGAATTTGAAACTGATATCCAGGAAGTGGCTTAATAAGAATATCTGCAATCACCTCTTTCATTGGCACTTTACTGAGGACTAGGCTGCGAAGCCTAGTTGTCAGTAGATAGACGGCAGGTAAAAGAAAAGGACGCCCCGGCAGGTAAGTGGGGCCCCCTCCGTCTTCCCCTTCGCACTTCTTACCTGCCGAAGGCCCCCCCCACGCTCCTCCTTACCTGCCGGGGCCATCCACTTCCATCCGCTGCCGCCCTGGCAGGTAAGCTCCCTCCCCCCCACTCGCACTCCTTAAGGAGCGCGAGTGGGGGGAAGGGGTCCGATCCTCTGATCCAATCCGATCTGGATCGCGCCCTTTTCAGATTGGATCGGATTGGATCAGCCAATCCAGGTGCAGGGGATTGGGATCGGATAATTTTATCTGATCCCGGTCAGATCAGATCTGGATCATGGATCGGATCCGATCCATTGCACACCCCTAATTTATATCCTATAACATTCTTGCTTTCTGGCAGTGTTGCAAGAGTCCATGTTTTATTCTGGTATAATGCATTCATCTCTTGTTGCATCGCTTCTTTCCATTTACATACTTCCTCTGGTGGCATGTTATCAACGTCTTCCCAAGTTGAGGGCTCATGCACTTCTGTCATTCTTGCAAGATAGGACAATCGTATGGGTGGCAAGCCTTTATAAGCTCGAACTGAATGTCTAGGTTCCTGTTCAGTAGCACCGTCTGCTGGTATATCAACTTTTAACTCTGAACTTTCCTCTATCGGCTGGACATCCCCTTCTGACTCTACAGAGGGTTGCAGTTCTTTCATTTGTTCTTTACTTTCAACATCCATATCTATTGGTAAACAAACCAGAACTTTTTTTTGTACATCTGCAAACAATGGGGTTCCCTCAAGCCTGTTCATTTCTCCTTTCTTTGCTTGGGTGGTGTCATTTTGACTACTTAAGCAATGGCAGTCATGTTTGAACATCTGAAATAGAGGGGATGGTATTTGTGACACCATATAACAGATTTCTTCATGATCACTCAACAGCCCCATATATGTATTGAATATGCCTGGGTGTGCAGGATTCAACCTTCCTTGTAGAACCTCTGGGGAAGCACCTCAGGAGATAGCACCCTTCTATTCTCACTCAAAAGCAGCCTCTTTCCAATCTAATATTAACCAATTCGGTGTTCCCCATTTGGATGTGGCTGCTGAACTAGACTGACCATATGAAAAGGAGGTCAGGGCTCATGTAACTTTAACAGTTGTAGAGAAAAGGGGATTCCAGCCAGTGTCATTTGTATGCAATTAGTTCCTGGTGAAATTCCCTCTTCATCACAACAGTTAAAGTTGCAGGGGCCCTGCCTTCGTTTGTATATGGTTACTCTAGTATAGTGCCTGCAACTTTAACTGTTCAGAGAGCTTCGGCTATGGTGTAATAAATAAATAAATAAATAAATAAATAAATAAATAAAATCCTTTGTGGTGGCAGAGGGTGGGATGGGGTTCGATGGTCCATAGCACTCACCTCTCACCGCCTGCCACCGCTGCCACCACACAACCATTGTTGAGCTTTCTCTGCCAGAGTTGGCTCCAGCAGACAGAGACGAATGACGGTTGCACACCACTGCATCATCAGAAGAACAGGAGGAGAGTGTTCCCCCCCTGGTCTTCCGCCGTACCACTGTGCACAGCTGTCTCCTTCTCCCTTCTTGGCCCCTGGAGGGAGAAGGGGACACTTGCTCGCAGTGGCAGGTCAGTCTTCATAAGTGTCTCCTTTTCCACTTGTGCACAGCGAGGCTGACCATCTGAAAAGGAGGACAGGGCTCATATAACTTTAACTGTTGTAGAGAAAAGGGAATTTCAGCAGGTGCCATTTGTATGCCATTAGTTCCTGGTGAAATTCCCTCTTCATCACAACTGTTAAAGGTGCAGACACTATACTAGAGTGACCATATGCAAAAGAAGGCAGGGCTCTGCAACTTTAACTGTTGTGATGAAGAGGGAATATCACCAGGAAGTAATTGCATACAAATGACACCGGTTGAAATTCCCTTTTCTCTACAACTGTTAAAGTTACATGAGCCCTGTCCTCCTTTTCAGATGGTCAGCCTAGCCACAGCGCGACTGGCACTGCAATTGAACTCCGCAAAAGTTCCCGGATTTCAGGAAACAGCCTGTGGCTTGGCTCACAAGTGCAAGCCAAGCTGAGGGCTCTGGAGAAATCTAGGGAGCCCAAAGATGGCCGGATTTCCCTGAGACGACCATCTCTAGTTCAGACACAGTTTGCAAATTATGCTAAGCCACCCTGAGAATAAGCCAGTATGGGTAGTTTGTTTGCTCGCTAACCTGAAAGACGATCGGGTGCTGTGTGGCTTTCCATGGCTTGTTTTCTTCCTCAGTCCTCTTCAGTCCTCCTGCCAGATCCTGGCATGTATCCCAGGTGCTTTTGCAGCAAGACTTCTCATTTTCTCAGTCCTACATCAGCACCCTTTCTGCAATCCACTGGGGTTGCCAGCTCCTGAGAGAAACTACCTCCCCCCATGCCAAGGGGGACCAAGATTCAGTGAATATGCATGAAATTTAATCAGACTCAATTTCTGAGCTATAGGTATCACTAACAGTTTCAGTCTCTGCTTCAATGGCAGTGCCCCCTAGAGGCTGAAATGCATCTTGCTCTTGTGTTTGAGAGTTGTAGTCTCGATTTGCAACCTAGGACTTCCTTGTCCTCGGTGCACAGGAATTAAAATAATCAGATACTGTACATAGTTTTTAGAAATCATTTGGAGAAGTAAAGATATAAACACCTTGTCTTAAACATTAGATTCCTCGTGCTAAAATAAAACATTCCATAATCCATTTTTTTCTTCATTTTTTTTTCAATTTTTCCAATTTTTCAGAAAAAACAAACAAAAAAAGGCTTTGCGGGGGAAAAAACTGGGTTTTTCCTGAATTTTTCCAGTTTTTTTCCAGGCCTTCGCATCTCTACATTAGATTGCTAAAAGGAATTAATTTTCTGAAGCCCTAGCAATGTGGTAAATGTTTATTTTATGTTTTTAATTTGATTGGGGGGTGTCTTATGCAAATGTGCCAGAGCGCTTATCTGCTATTTAGCAAAGCATATTGATATTTCCTCTCTTGTCAATGTCCTTGTCAATTTCATCCTCCCCTTCAGCACCTTCCTTGCTAGCCAACACCTTTTTTTAAAAAAAGGCTGCTTCACCTACTCCCAAAGTAAGTACATCTGCCCCAAAAGATCCTTCTCCTGCAGCTGCGGGCTACTTTTGGCTCACCCTGCTTATGTCAGATCTACATATGGGTTACAGAGCAGTGAGATGGATCGATAGACATCTACAAATTTCAGGGCAGAGCAGTGAGGAGAGATCAATAAAAATACACAAAGTTCAAGGTAAATATACACAAATTTCAAGGCAGAGCAGTAAAGCTGAGGGGAAAATTACATTCATTCAGTGGCAGAACAGTGAGGCAAATCACTAAAATTTGCAAATTTCATGATGGAGTGGTAAAGCTGAGGGGAAATCACGCAAATTTCATAGTGGTGGACTTTCACATTTGCTCACTTGCGCAAGACTGAAAATAAAAAAAATAAGGGTTTCAAATATGCTTGGGAAACTCTGTGATCCTTTCTTCTTGATTTTTAGGAGCATAGGCCAGAGGGCATTGACAAGGGATGAAGGAGGATGACGGTGGAACTAGTGAGATCGCGAGTAGCTGCAGGGATTTTGCCGGTCTTGCCAGGTAGCTCTCTAGCTGTTCCTGAAAACCCACAATGAAGTTGTCCTGCTGGATTCAGCCATCATAACAGGCCACACTGAAAACAAAGCACCCTCAAAAGCCCAACGACAAGCTATAGGTTCTCATAGCGATTTATGCATGAAAAATAAGCCACCCTAACGAAACCTCACTGGGTTTGGACATCACGACAAGCCATCATGGGTGATCAACCCTAGTGGCTTGTCGTGTTGTGTGAATCAAGTCAGTGCTAAACCATGGTTGAATATTATGGGTATGATTCAGCAGGAATGCCCCACTCCCAGCATGCAAGGAAATTGAAAGCTTCCACTTTTGTTTTCAAACTAACTGTAGTTCCCTGTCTAAATAGAGTGACTGTGGCTTGTTCTAACTATGGTTAGAAAAACAAAACAGGATATCAAACCTGTACTGCCTTGTGTGGGGAGGATGAGGAGAAAGGAGAGCACATAAGCTCAAGGCTCAAGCAGATTTATTCCCATGGTTTAGCTTTACATCTTCTTCTAATATGTTGCTGCTAATATGGAGGCAGTTCAAAGGACAAGTTATTACTGTATTAAAAAAAAAACACCCTCAACCAACAGTACACAAGACTCAGCTGGAAAGAAACAGATGGATCTATTAAATTTTTGAATAAATTGTACAAGTTATTTATAGCTAACATAGTTTTAGTAAGTGGCTCAAATCTGTTAGTGGCTTTTTTGTTCACTGCTGAATTTTTATTTTAGCTGCTTTTAAAATGTTTTATACATTTAATTGATCATGATTTTTATTAGAACCATAGTTTTCCCTTGCTTCTATTTCTCTCCTTCCCCCATCCCATTTTGTAATTTAGATGGCAAGTTCCCCTGTCTTTTGATAGCATTATTCTAGAAAACAAGGGGTGGGAACCTTCTCCAGCCTCCCACATCACTTTCCTGGGAAACCTTTCCAGGGCTGCATGTCAGCAGTGGGTGGGGGCAACCACTCTCACACATATACTGGGGGCTGTCTAAATGTCATCTTTGCCCCATGGTGGCTGTGAATTGGTGCTGCATTGGTTATATGATGCAGCCACCAATTTGCAGCTGCACAGCTTTCTTGTTTAAGTGAGGTCATGATGCCATCGTGGCCTCACTCCAGCGTCCAGCCAGGGGCATTCCTGGGTGGAAGGTAACCACCCATTGGTTGCCAGAAGCTGGACAAAGGGCAGGGGGCAGGCCTGGCGAGCTGAATGGATTACCCAATGCCAATCCACAGCAGTGAAAGCACATTTCCCCCCCTAAAAGCAGGGGCAACTCAGCGGTGGCAAGGCAGCCTTCTGCTTAGCGCAGGGTGGCGGGGGGAAGGGTCCTCTCATGCACTGATAAAGGGGAGTCTTCTCAATTCATTCACAAAGGGGAATCTCCAGAGAAGCTCCCTCTGAGGGAGCTGGTCCTTCTGGAACCACCGTTTCAATGCATTGTAAGCACCTTGAGGTAGGGGCTCCCACCCATAAAAAGCCTTCCTTTCCCGCTTGTCTTTCCTGTTGGGAAAGGAATCTGCTTCTTCCAGGCACCTTGAGGTGGTGGCTCCAACTGAGCTGGCTTCCATCGCTCCTCTAGGATGGATGGGGCCTCAGAGAGGGGCCTCAACGCATTGGATGGAGAAGCTTAATAGGCCATAGGTCCCCTACCCATGCTATAAAGCACTACGCATTTCAAGAGTATCATAGGAGTAATAATTGGAATAAACAGTTTAACTTTTATGCAAACTTTTATAATTTTCATGATCTTTGTCTAGGACAAATAGTTTTACGTGAAACGAGCTGCACTGTAAAGAAATTCCAAGTAAAGAGTGAGTTGACTTAATTGGAGCTGCTCTTGAAGACGGTTCAGAGGCAGTAGCTTGTGCAAAGTGCAGCAACCAGGTTGATAGCGAGGACTCAAAGGTCTGAGCATATGACACTAATTCTGGCTGCTTGCACTGACTGCCTGTACGTTTCTGAGCCCAATTCAAAATGCTGGTTTCAACCTGTAAAGCCTTGCACAGCTCAGGTCCATAATACCGGACCAAGTTCCTCTCCCAATGTTTGTTTATTTTTTCATTATTATCGATGAGTTGTGAATTACCATCCATGTTGTGCTCAACTGTAAAGTCCTGTCCCCACCAAGGTTGCTGGAACTTGTATTATTTATTCATTGCATTTATATCCCACTGTTCTTTGAGATTACATCAAAATATCAAAATAAAATGGACTTTTCAGCCAGTGGATGGGCGGCAGCACAGCAGCACAATCAGCATTTCAAGCCAACTCAGCCCTTTCAGTTAGTAGTTGCAGAAAGCTTACCAAGTGACTGGGTTCAAACAACATGATAACCAGTGGTGGTTTAAATAGTCAACGGTTGGTTAACCCACCATGGGTTATTGTGCTGTGTGGAGGGTTTTTAACCAATGGTTGGTTATTTGGCCAAAATAACTAACCCAAATAACCAACACTGTGCAGAGTTGGCAATCTGATCCACCATTGGTTATCATATTGTGTAGATGGCACTGTTAGTTATTTCGTCAGCCACAGAGTTGCAAGGCAAGAGTGGTCAAAGTGATGGTTGCCACTAGTCCAGCCAGCAAGATATTTTTTGGCAGCAATGGCTGATGGGATACTAGCAGGACTGAGGGAGGATGGGGGATGAGTGAGTCAACTCAGCATTGACTAATATTCAACTAAACACTGATCCTAATCCACAGCACAATTGAGTATGTTGTGTGGAGAGTACCCCCTAGATAAACAATTGTCGAGTTATTATCCCACCATTGACTAATGTGTTGTCTGAATGCAATCTATCCTCTAGTATTCTCCCTTGTCCTAAGAAAACTGATCTTGGAACAGCTGCCTGCACTCAGGTAATAGCTTTTGTTTTAACCTATTGGCTCAGTTCGGACAACATATTAAGCAACAGAGGGGTAAATAACATACTGACCGTGCGTTAGGCAGGAGGAGCTCCACAGACGACACACTGCAGCCGGCGCTGCTCGGAACCGGCAAACGCCCCGGCTGCAAGGAACTTGCGGAGGCCATTTTGGTTGTAGCCTCTCCTCCGTGTGTCCCCCAGCCGTATCCCAGCATGTACCATGAGTTCTGCCGGCTGCATAGAGCAGCTGGGGTTTTTTGGCTGCTCTAGGCAGAACTCTATTCCAAAACGGAATAGTCCACGGAGAGAGGGGGGGCTGAATTCGGACGACACTTTAAACAAAGGGGCTTCGGGCTAAACAACGTGCAAGCCCATTGTTTCGCTCCGTTGTTTAAAGTGCCTGATTAACGTACTGTCAGTTGTGTGTGTGTTGTGTGCTGCCCTCCAGACAACACAATAAGCAACACAACTGACGATTGTTCCCCCCCTCCTCCATTGCCTGTGTCATCCGAACTGAGCCATTGACTCTACTTATACACTCTCAGGATGAGGGTGGGCTGAGGGTGACTGAAATAGGTAAGCATATTTGAATAAATCTATACCTGCTTTGAAAGCTTTTATGACCCTCCTTGGAGAATGTGACATCTCTCTGAGATCAATCAGGGGGCTATCTATATAGGTTAAAAGCCCTGCGGTGGCGCTATGTTGGTCATACAATGCAGCCACCACCTTGCAGCCACCACCTGACTTTCCTGCAAAGCTGAGTGCTGGAAAAGTCAGGGACTTACCCCAACTTTTCCTGCTGGAGCGAAGTCACTACGGCTCTTCTGCCATCTGTCCTCACTCTGTGGGCATTCCTGGGTGGAAGGCAGAAGCCAGGCGAGGGGCAGGGGGTGGGCCCGCCAAGCCGAATGGCCATAGGAAAGCCCGCACTGCCTCCTGTGTTGGGGTTACCCGACACCACTCTGCTGCAATGAAAGCATTCTCCCCCTAAAAGCGGGGACAAGCCGGCGCTGTCAAGGCAGCCCCGATCTTGCTGGGACATCTCATGTAGATTTAGGACTATCGTTTCCCAAGCAAGCTTTCTCTTGTCCTGTTTACCTCCAACCCCCTAGTAAAGTAACAATCCAAATTGTAATTCAAAGCTTTCCTCAGCCCTAGCACCCATTTGGTTATGCTTCCACACTTTAACATAAGAAATTGGCCACAGGCATTTTGACTAAGACCCACTGGACTGTGCCCAAGGTTTTCCCTCACGAGAATATATGGAGAACAGAACTATATGCCCAGTTTGTTTTGAGATCAATTCCTGTGGCATGTAGGTCTGGCTGCATTCAAAGCTGCTTTTTGAGGGGCTGTCAAGAGGTAGGAGATTCACCTTTGTTCTAGCAGATCTGTGGCTGGAAATATTCGTTCGGTTCTGGCAATACACATTTCAGGGTGCAATAGTGTCACCCAGTGGACAAAAACATACTCCCTTTCTTATAGGCACACCTCCTTATTCTTAATAATGGTTGCAGGGAGAGGAGGGGGAGATAAATGTCTACAACCCTCCAAAAGAACATCATGGTAATAGTGTAGGAGCATTTCACAGCAATGAAACATTGAATTCTAAAATAAATCGAAGGTCTAAACTGAAGTATAAGAAGAGCCATGATGGATCAGACTAAAGGCCTATCTATCAGCATTTTATCCCTAATTTCCAGTCATTTTAGATGCAGAGAACGAATGATGTTAAAGAATGGCCTCTCTAATTGTTCTTGATGCATTTGATGGTGGATTAATATTCAGCACTTACACACCTCAGGTTAAATTGATTACTGATAGTATCCTATGCTGAACCTGACTACCTATGTCTGCAGGGCCTAGAAAAAAAGGTGGCAATGATAAACTTTGGACTTTGAAGTGGCTATATAGGAGAAACATGAGATGGAGAAGCCTGAAACGCGGAGGTTCCCAACTCCTTATTCTCTGAAAAGGCAGTATTTGGAGGTGTGGGGGGCATTTTGACTGACTAGTGATGTAAACCAAGCTTGTTGCATCTAATCCTTCTTTTCACAGAGTATTAAAGAAATGATAGAGGATGGTGGTGTCAACATGCCCCTCCCAGGGAGCTGTGGACAAAACATTAATAAACAAAAACCTCTTATTGTACTCAATTTTATTGAATAATAATACGAAAAAATTGTTCAGAGATGCAATGACCCTAACACCACAAATTCACATTTCTGTTTTTAAGATGTAGCAAAGACTCCCAGTGCACCGATGGAAGCTAACACGGACTGGAGCGTGCATCGTCCCACGCCAAAGTACTGCTTGCTTGTCTCGTCGCAACCATTCCTCAGAAAGTACAAGCATGAAGGAAACCTGGAGATGGGCTTCCACTGTGCACCCTTCTCCACAAAGTATCTGCAAACTCTAGAACTGAACACTTGCTAGCACAGAAAAAACTAGCAAAGAAAACAGTGCAGGTGGAATGATCCAACATTCACCATCTAATATGATATATTAACTTGTACTACTAGATCTATCCAACATTAAACAGAACCAGCTTTTCCCCTGATCCAAGGCCAAAAAAAGCACACCTTATTTTAAATTGTTTCCTGCAGTAAAAATAGTTTGAAGGTGAAGGTTACAAAAATAATAGCAAAATTATGAAATCAAAACAGTTTTGCTAATTTAGCAATCTTGTCTTCTCTTCCAGATGTGAAGCTGTCCACAGTCCTTGCCAGATTTTCATGGTATTTCTCCAAGCCAACCCTGAGGCTAAGGTAGATCTCCTTCAGGGGGTGGGGGATGAGGAGAAATGAGCGATAATTATTGGGAGTTAGAAGTAAAATGCCAGGCATATTTATAGGCAATGTTGTGGTTGCCTGGAATATTTTGAACTGGAAAAATTCCCAATGCAAATTAAGTTTATTTGCATAGGGAAAATAGTTTGCATCAGAAAATGTTGTGATGCCCTAGAGCAGGGGTGGGCAACCTGCAGCTTTCCAGATGTTTTTGGACTACAATTCCCATCATCTTTCACTGTTGACTACACTGATGCGAGTTGTAGGCTAAAACATCTGTAGAGTCATAAGTTGCCCACCCCTGCCTTGGAGAGATCTAATTTAACATGTTTATTTTACTTGTATTTAGTAAACAAAGCTAAAAAAATGTAGCCCTTGTTATTTTTTTGTTTCCAATACACCACAAGTATTTGACCAGAAACATTTAAGGGTGGAAATTGAAGCACACTTAATGTGACAAGGCCCAGGTACATGGGCCTTCCCCGCCGCCACCCCATACTACTGCTAAACAGGCTTTCCAGCCTGTTCATCAGTACAGAGCCGCGCTGAGTGATGACATCACTTGGCACTTCTTTGTACTGATGAACAGGCCGGAATGCCTGTTTAGCAGTAGTAAGGGGCAGCGGAGGAGGAGGATGCGACAGCGGCGGGTAAGGAGCGCAAGTGGGTGAAGGGAACGTGAGTGGGGGGAGGGAGTGCCGGCCCAGTGTTTTTCCCCATAGACTTGCATTGGGGGAAAGCTTTCTTTCCCCCAATGCAAACCTATTGGAAAAAATGCAGGTTGCTTACCTGTAACTGTAGTTCTTCGAGTGGTCATCTGTGCATTCACACATATGGGCTCTGCGCCGGCGCCGAGCCCCAATCGGGAAACTTCACTAGCTAGCTTAGTGCTTTTTTTGGCGGGAACCCCTCCCCCACCATCCATCGCGCATGCTCCGGGTCCCGCCTTACCTCAGTTCCCTGAGACCGTGTTATGGCCTCACACTAGGTAATAAATAGGAGACACATGCGCTCTAATCCTCCTGCATACACCATAGCGTTGCAACGAGGGGATGGTGGGCGGGTTGTGTGAATGCACAGATGACCACTCGAAGAACTACAGTTACAGGTAAGCAACCTGCATTTCTTCTTCGTGGTCTCTGTGCATCACACATATGGGCGAGTAATCAGCCAAACTTACCGGAGGAGGGGATGCACGCTGGTGGGTCACTGACAAATGGAAGATAGAACCGCTCCGCCGAACGAAGCGTCTCTTGCCGCTCTAACGTCCAGCCTGTAGTGTTTTACAAAGGTTGAGGCACTGGACCATGTCGCTGCCCTGCAAATGTCCGGAACTGATGAGCCATGGATCAGGGCCGACGAAGTGGCTTGCCCCCTTGTCGAATGTGCTGTGAAAGAAGCAGGGGGCTGTTTGTCAAGAACTTGTTAAGCCAGGACAATAGTGTCCACAATCCAATGTGCCAGACGTTGGGGGGAAACTGCCAATCCCTTCGTCTTTCCACCATAGCATACAAAGAGCTTATCCGATTTACGGATAGGCTCTGTTCTCTTTTTATAGAAAGCCAAGGCGCGTCGCACATCCAAGGCGTGTAAAGCCGTAGAGAGGGGGTCTGTAGAAGCCTTAAAAAACGTTGGAAGAACTATATCTTGATTAACGTGGAACGTGGAAGACACTTTGGGAACAAACGAGGGGCCAGGACGTAACACAACCTTGTCCCGAAAAAACTGGGTGTAAGGAGGCCCCACCATCAGTGCCGCCAATTCTGAGGCACGTCTAGCGGACGTTATGGCGACCAAGAAAATGGTCTTAAACGTTAGCAATCGGAGATCAATCGTAGCTAACGGCTCGAAAGGCTTAGTCATTAATGCCGTTAAGACTACCGATAAGCTCCATTGAGGAACAATTTGCCGCACTGGTGGGAACATGTGGCGTAGCCCCTTCATAAAAGTTTTTGCCACTGGATGCGTGAAAGCTGTATAGCCGTCAATCTTTGCGTGTTGTCCTGAGACGGCTGCTAAATAGACTTTGATAGATGAGGGTTTTAAGCCTGCCGCATGAAGTGAATACAAGAACTCGACGATCCCCGATATGGGGCCATCGTGAACTGGAAAACCTTTGTCATTAGCAAACTTCGTAAAACGGTTCCATTTTCTAGCATAGGAAGCCCGCGTAGATGTTTTAATGGAGGCCTCGAAGATGGAACGCAGAGCCGGGGGCATATCTAAGGATTGCCAACTGGTTGGATCCGCCACGCTGTGAGGTGTAGAGTCTGTAGGTCCGGGTGCAGGAGACCTCCTGAGTTCTTGGACAGTAGGTGGTACTCTGGGCAGGCGCCACCACTGTCCTCGCGACAGACGATAGAGGGTGGTAAACCAGTGTTGTCTTGGCCACCAAGGGGTCACTAGTATCGCGTTCAGAGGGCACCTTGCGGCTTTGGCCACCGTTTTCGGAATCAGCGGAAACGGGGGGAACATATATAGGAAGCCGTTGGACCAATCCCACTGGAATGCATCTCCGAGAGATGCAGGTCCAATCCCTGCCCGAGAACAATAGTCCTGGCAAACGGCATTTGCAGAAGTCGCAAACAGGTCTACCGACAGCTTGCCCCACTTTGTGAAAAGGCGCTTCAGCACGTCCTGGGACAACTCCCACTCGTGAGTGTCGGTGAATTCCCGACTGAGTGTGTCTGCCTTCGTATTGTCCGTTCCCGCAATGTGAAGTGCGGTCAGACAGATGTCCTTGCGAATGGCCCAATGAAGAATGTCTAGGGCCAAATGCAGAATACGAGGAGATCTGGTCCCGCCTTCCTTGTTGATGTACCACACCACAGTGGTGTTGTCCGACAAGATGCGAACCCTCTGTCCCTGGAGGTGTGGCAGAAAGGCGTGTAGTGCTCGCTTTACGGCCAGAAATTCCAGGAGATTGATGTGGAGTCGGGACTCCAACTGTGACCATTTTCCTTGAATTTGCAGGTCGCTGTAGTGCGCTCCCCACCCCTCCAGAGAAGCATCCGTAGTGACAATTCGAGTGGGACCTTTTTGATGGAACGGCATGCCGTGGGCCAGATGTGTTGTGGACGACCACCAACGGAGAGAAGGGAGGACAGTCGACGGGATGGTAAGTATTATTTTCCTCGGATTTAGGTAAGGACGGTAGTGCTTGAGAAGGAGTTGCTGCAGCGGACGCATGTGGAGACGTGCCCAGCGGACAACGAATACCGCAGAGGCCATGAAACCTAGCATGCGAAGCACTGCGAACGCTGTCGTACGTGAGTGTTGGTGAAGCTTTGAAGCAAGAGATGCGACGTTTCGAATGCGTTCGGACGGCAGGTACGCTCTTCCCACGGTTGAGTCCAGGATCACCCCTATAAATTGAATTGTCTGTGTGGGATGAAAAATGGACTTTTCTTCGTTTATCCGCAGACCCAGGCTGGCTAGGCAAGACGTGACGAGGTTGACGTCGGAGAGTGCTTGCGACCGGGATGGAGAAACGATCAACCAGTCGTCGAGGTACGGGTAGAGCTCGACATTTAGTGATCTAAGATGGGCGCACACCACCGCCATACATTTGGTAAATACCCTTGGCGCAGTCCGGAGGCCAAAGGGAAGGACTGAAAACTGATACACCCTTCTTCCTACAACGAATCTCAGATATTTGCTATGAGTTGGGTGTATTGGGATGTGAAAATAGGCGTCTTTGAGGTCCACCAAGGTGAACCATCGGTTTCGTTTTAGGAGGGGCAGGATTTGGGCCAACGTAATCATGCGAAATTTCTTTGGCTTTATAAATTTGTTTAAGTGCCTGAGGTCCATTATGGGCCGAAGGCCGCCGTCTTTCTTTGGAACCGTGAAGTAGAGCGAGTAAAAACCCGCTTTTAAAAGTCTCGATGGGACGCGGACGATTGCCTTCTTTTGCAACAGGGTTGTCGTTTCCTGCAGCAGTGTAGGAGACGGCGGAGTGGTCCTCACAGTGCCTAGAGATGGGTAGGCTTGAAATTCTATGAGGTAGCCCTCGGAAATTGTTGAGAGCACCCACTCGTCGGTTGTTATGGATCGCCAGCGATGCAGAAAGGGTTGGAGCCTGGAGGTCTGATTCCGTGGTAGAAGTATAGGAATGGAGTCAAAGACGCCGCTTTGACGGCTGGTCCTGACGACGTGCTTTGTTATATCTGCTAGCCTGTTTTCTGGGTTGGAAGGAAGATTGAGACTGTTGTGCCTGAAAACGCTGGGTGCGCTCTTGCTGTCGTCTAGGTTGATACTGGAAGGACCGGTACCAACGGCGTGAACGAGACTGCTGTTGCAACTGCTGTTGCGCTGGTGCGCTCATCTTACGAGCCGTCATTTTTGACTTATGGATCACGTCCATGGTGTTATTGGTTGACGAATGGAAGAGACCCTCACCGTCGAACGGGAGATCCTCAATCCGAGCTTTTGTTTCAGCTGGCAACGTGGAGGAGCGCAACCAGGCATGGCGACGCAATGCAATTGCCCCCGCGAGGGCTTTTGCCGCGCAATCCGTTTGGTGATTCGCCGTCGTTAGCTGCTGTCTAGACAGTCTGGTCGCTTCAGCCTGGAAAACTCTGGCCAGCTCGCGTTGATCGTCTGGAAGATAATCTGTCAATGCGGAAATTTTGTTCCAGAGAAAAAGCTGGTACCTAGCCATGGTAGCTTGATAATTAGCTACTTTAAAGCCTAGTGTAGCTGAAGAGTAAATGCGGCGACCAAATGTATCCAGTTTCCTGCCCTCTTTATCGACAGGAGCAGAATGGCTTTTTGCGGTGCGTCCCTGCGACGATTCCACTACAATGGAGTTAGGTCTGGGGTGGTTACACAGGAAAGGCGCGTCGGTGTCCTTAACTTTGTATAATGTCTCTAAGCGTTTTGAAGTAGCACCCACTGTAGCTGGTGTTTCCCACGCATTTTTAAAAGTCTTTAGAAGAGTAGGTACCAACGGTAAAGTGAGCTGAGGTGCTGGCTCCTCATACATGACATCATAAATTTTGTCATTTAAATCCTCTTGTGGCTGATTAATATCTAAGCCAAGGGATTGTGCCATAATTTGCATCTGGTCCGAAAAAGATCCTAATTCTAACGATGGTGATGGTCTGTCGCTAGACCCTACCCCTTCCGGAGGAGACGGGGCTGACGGGGCTTGGGATCGAATCGACGATGTGTCGGAGGCATAGTCATCACCAGATGTTGGCGATAGTGGTCTTGGCACAAGAGCCGTCGAAGAGTGTGTCGTAGAAGGCAGCTGGCGATATTTTCTCCCGCGCTGCGAGGATGAGCGTCCAATCCTCTTCCCTGTATAGGGATCGAAAAGGTATCGCGGGGCTCTACGGTGCCAAGATCTACTTCTAGATCTATCAGAAGCCGACTCCCAATGTCGGGACCGAGAGCGAGAGCGAGACCGAGATCGAGAGGGAGATCTAGAGCGGTAAGTCGTCTTAGAAGCTTTCGACGCCGGGGATGCCACGACACCGAGCGGTGAAGGCTGAGGATACTCCTCATTAGGTCTGCCATCAACGTCGTGATCGAGAGAGATATCCGCTGGGATAACATCCCCTATCTCTAAATCCGAGGAGTATACTTCTACATCCAAAGTTTGGAGGGCTGGACGTGGAGGCAACGACGAAGCTCGCGGTGTCAATGGGGCAGACCTCTGAGAAAGAATCGGCGAAGATGCCGGGCGGGTAGTAGTCGGAGTCGGGCGTTTCCTCAGTATCGTCGTGGGCTGGCTCGCCGGTACCGACGGATCGGAAAGTCGCGGCGTCGACGATGTTGACTTCCGGCTCGATACCGACGCCGACTTTTTTGGTTGGTCCCTCGATGTCGAGAGGTGGCTCGATGCCGACGGCCGTTCCTTCGATGTCGAGGGGTGGCTCGATGTCGACGGCCGGTCCTTCGACGCCGAATGGTGTCTCGATGACGATGTCGAGGGTCGCTTCGGTGCCGAAGAGGATTCCAATGGCGATGCCGAAGGTCGTTTAAGAGCCGAAGTACGATCTTCCCTCGGCGTCGTGTGCTTCTTCGACTGCTTCGATATCGAAGGAAGCTTCGGTGTCGATGTCGAAGGCTTCGACTTCGTAGACTTTTTAGTCTTGCCAGACTTTTTTGCCGCTAGAGTGGACTTCTTGGATGGTTCCATCAGAAGCCGCGGCAAAGGTGCCTCTGCTGCGTCCCCAGGCAGGGAGGAGCAGGGAGATGCCGGTTGAGAGCGATTTACGGGCTTATGCCCACGCTCACCGGATGGTGACTGGCCTGTCGCTGAGTGTACTGGTGAAGACTGTCGTGGTCGGTCCACCGCGGACAAGGCCTTACTCCATAGTAGGCTTTTGAGCCTGTCTGCTCGATTTTTTCTGGTTTGGCGGGAAAAAGTCAAACAATGGGGACAGGAGTCCACCACATGCCCTTCCCCCAAACATACGAGGCACAAAGAGTGTCCATCGGTTAGGGTCAGCTTAGCCCTACAACGGGAACAATGTTTGAAAAGCGCTGCCTGCGCCATAACTACTATGGACAGGGTGTCCAAATACAACTATATAAACTAACACTAATTAATTAATTCTTTTTTTTTTTTTTAACAATAAACTAACACTAACACTAAGCTAATAGAAAAAACTGTCTTTACTTTCCTCAGAATGCTACGAACGAAGAAATCGTCCGGAGAAGTCTCCCGCGAGGCGATCAGCTACGCGGTCGAAGAAGAACTGAGGTAAGGCGGGACCCGGAGCATGCGCGATGGATGGTGGGGGAGGGGTTCCCGCCAAAAAAAGCACTAAGCTAGCTAGTGAAGTTTCCCGATTGGGGCTCGGCGCCGGCGCAGAGCCCATATGTGTGATGCACAGAGACCACGAAGAAGAACACTGTTATCTTATCAGAACTTCCGATATGTATTGGATTTCGGATCCGATCAAATCCAGGTACCCCCCGATATGATCGGATCTGAAAATTTTTTATATTGGAATTTCCAATAATGATACAATAATTTTGGCTGTGACATCCCTACTTGTAAGCTATCCAATGCAGGGCAACTGCAGAACACCCCACTTTTGTGGCTAGAAGGCCCATTTTGGCTGTCTAGTTAGGGGCCTTGGAGTGGGCTGGGAGTCGGGTTGTGCTTAGGAAGCTGTCTAAACCAGCTTCCGCAGTCTCCTCCTCCCCTGGGACCACCCCCTTTTCACCCTCTCTGCCCTCGGTTTTCCACCCAGGGGACATAGGATTGCTCTCTAATTTATTTTAGCAACCCAAAAATCTGTGCATGATATGCTGACAACCACTCATTCATTTCAACGGAGTTCAACTTTCTTCCACTAAGGTTCTTGGGACACCTTCAGTTTTGCTGCTCCATTTCACCGAGACATATGTATTTCAATGACATATATGAATGCAAGGGTTAACTACCTGAAAAACATTACAACTTTGAAACTGCCAAGCTTACCTAATATCATATTTGAAATTGGCATACATTAATTTTTACGAATGAACTTCTGAAACAGAAAAAAATTTGTGGAAAAATAAAGCCCTGGGAAATTTCCCATAGGAAAACCCCCTTCCCCTGCAATCACTGTTTACAGGTCTTCAGATTCCTCCAACCGTTGATGTGTGTGTATATATATATATATATATACACACACACAGCAGCATTACTTCTGAAGTGTGCTAAATGTGCCAGGCACCTTTGGTCCCAACTATGAACTAAGGCGAGCACTAAGTTGGTTCTGCTGTTCTGAAATTATTCATGCCCAGTGTTTTCACAGAATTTTGTATGACGGTCGTCATTGGCAGACTCATCTCATCCATGCTACTTAACTTGTTCCAGAGCCAAGCAAGGGCTATACATGACCCTTGCACACAATGAATAGCAAAACAGTTACTGCTATGTTGCTTGGTAACCTGGGATTAGATCAAGCTGTTGGTGATATAGTAAATGATGTTCCACCAGCCTTGCTAAAATCAATCCTTGTGTTCCAATTATACTTCCAAAATTACAGGAACATACCCCAGTTACCTTTCTTGACAGGTTTAACCTTTTCTCTTCCTCTCAGATTACATGCAGACAACTACTGCATTAGTTTTACATTAGGGTCAGAAATATGTTCACAGGTGTATGTGTGTGTGTGTGTGCGTGTATGCATGCACATTGTTTTCAAGCCAACAAAGGGAAACATCTAAACATGTTCCATAGGTTTGTATGTGTGGCTACCCTAGGACCTGAACTGAACAGCATTGGCTCTCAAGTCGGGGTTGCCAGGTGAACCTTTCATTGTTGTTCTCCCCAGCAAAAGTCACATCAGCATGAAGCCCTACTTGGCTTCGGCTTGTTTGAAGTTTGACCTTGTAACGCTATTCAAGGGTAGGGTTTTATCATGACATCTAACATTTGCACTCACTCACCTGAGCTTTCAGTGTCTCTTTTCCAACATTGTCATTTAGCTGCTGAATAGCACCTTTGAACTGCTTGATTTCTGTGTGAATTGCTGTCAGCTTCTCACAGACAGCTCCTCTTTTCTCCTGAAATTTGTTGCAATACCTAGAAAACAATTAGTTAACTATTTAGGAGTACTATTCAAGTTAATAAATATTCATTAAACAAAAAAAATGGTTTACAAAACCACAGTAAGGCTCTACAGTTTTCAACCAAGTACCAAAAAGCAGGGAAATTGGGAGTTAAGGCTCACAAGCCTTAACGCCACATCCTCCCAAGGGAGGCAGAAAGTGCAAGTGAAATTCTCATTCTCCCAAAACAGATAAACCATGAGGACAGGATGGAGAATATGACATGCAGAGGTGATTGTGGGGTTGGTAAATGAACAACTTAGGGCCACCTACTTTTCTTTGTTCAGAGCAGCCCTTCCCCAACCTGGTGCCCTCCAAAGGTGTTGGACTACAACTCTCATCATTGCAAGTCAGTATGGCCCATGGTCAGGAGTGATGGGACTTGTAATCTCAAACATCTGGAGGGAAGCAGGTATGCAATATGATATGCAGAGGCGACTGTGGGGTTGTGGAAAATTGATGATGAACAACTTTGCGCAACCTACTTCTCTTTCAAACCTTTGTGGACATACTGCTTACAGTTTGGATTTTTAGTTATGTGTATTTAAAATGTTTTAAAATGTTTTAAATATTTTAAATTGTACTGTTTAATTCTATTTTAATTTTTTGTATATCACTATTTGTTTTAACTGTACATGTTTTAATTTGTAAGCCGCCTTGGGTCCCAGTATTGGGAAAAAGGCGGGATATAAATAAATATAATAATAATAATTTTTTTAGAGCATCTCCTAACCCAACAGATCTGATGAGCACCAGGTTCGGGAATGCTGTCCTAGAGCAAGGACAGGCAGAATGTAGATCTCCAGATGTTTTGGAGTTCAGCTCATAAAATCCCCTATCAGCATGGGCAGTCATCAGGAATGCTGGGAGTTGATGTCCAAAGCATCAGGATAGACCTATTTTCTGTCCACATCTGTTCTAACGTATGATATTTTCCAGCATTAAGATATGTGATCCATCATGGAAGTCCAAAAGAGCTGTATCACTTTAAATAGACTGCCTTAAACCAAATGAAGCAACAATGAATGAATCTTGAATACCTAATCCAGATAGTTCTTCAGACATCAACATTAATTTTCAACACATGGTACAGGTTGTCTGTTTCAGACTAACATAGAGGGTTTTTCTTAAGTGTTCAGCAATGTGAGATCAAAGGCAGGGCTAGCAACTAATACTTTTGTGCATAAGGATTATTTTAAATTAATTATGAAAATGATTTTTGTCTTCCCCATAACACATAACATGGGAGTTACAGTGAACAAATCTGGAGAGCACCAGGCTAGAGAAGGTTGGTTTACACTTGAATTCTATACATGTCTTTGCAGAAGTCAGTGCCACTGAGTTCACTAGGGCTTACTCCCAAATTGTATAGGATTGCAAATTAATCTCATCTGAAAGGAGTTCAAGAGTTCTGTCACTTTGATGAGATGATCTATTGTGGAGGGATTATGGGGAGTGAGCAATATTTTGTATAAACACATTTTAAGAAAAAAACATTGGTTCTTTGAAGGGCAGGATACTGACCGAAAGTTGAAAGTGCCTGGCACATTTTGGTTCAAGGTATTTAATGAATAGTGCCTTTTGTTATTAAGCATGGTTCTATATGTGTGATGTGTGTGAGGGAAATGTATTGGGCAGACCCTGTATTTGGTAAGGATACAGAACAGCATTCCCCATCCTGCTGCCCTCCAATGTTTCAGATTACAAGTCCCAGCATGCCTGACCATGACTGTAGGTTTTTTGTTTAATGAATTTCATGGCTTTGTGTAACGGATGATCAGATATTATACAGTTGACAACCAAACCAGCACCAGCCAGGATGTTACATCATGTTGACATCCAATATAAAATCAAAACTAGTGTTGTGTATTGAACTCACTTTTCAAACTGTTTCCTGAGTCCAAGCTGAGCACAGCAGAAAAGGAAGCTGCCCCAGCTGGACTAGAAGGAATATAAGGAAGAGAACTCCTGGAGAGAGAGCGAACAGAGCGAGTGAACAGGGAGAGCAAACAGGAGTTTGTCAGGGGGAGGTCCCTAACAAAATTCCAAAACAATCGGATGGTACAAACAAAGCAGAAATGGGGACTATGAACAGAAAGGAGTCCCTAGTGTTGGTGACCTGCAATGTGTGTGCAATGTTCGTGTTCCTGCCTGAGATCAACATGGCGTACACCTACAACAAGTGCAAGCTGGTTGCACTATTGGAAGAAAAAGTGACAGCACTTGAGCAGCGAGTGTCCACCCTCCAAGGAATAAGAGAAGGTGAAGAGTTCTTAGACAGAACTGTGGGACTGCAACAGCAAAAGAAGCGCAAGAGATTGAAGAGCAACAGCAAGCCGAAGCAGAAGTGGAGAATGCTGAGATGAGGAAAGCCAACGAAGAGGAAACTCCTTGGAAAAGGGTGACAGTCAGGAGCAGAAAAACTAGAAGACACTCTGCACCAGTGGAACCATTAGAGTTATGCAACCACTTTCAGCTACTGGAGGAAAAGACCGGATGACAGCCTGCAGTGGAAGAATTACAGGAGACCCCGTGCAACGGTGAGCAAGAGGCAGAAGGTCAGTTGACCAAGAAGAAGAGAAGAGTCGTCGTTGTGGGAGACTCCCTGTTGCGTGGAACTGAAACCCAAGTATGTTGCAAAAACCCATGGATTTGCCAGGTGTGCTGTCTCCCTTGAGCACAGATTAGAGATGTGACTGAAGGGTTGCCAAAGCTCATCAAGCCCACTGACACGTATCCTTTTCTTCTCATCCATGTGGGAACAAATGATACCGCTAAGCGGAGCTACAAAGAAATCACATCAGACTTTGAAGCTCTGGGAAGGAATCTCAAGAACTCTGGGGCCCAGATAGTTTTGTCATCCATCCTCCCAGTTCTTGGAAGAGGAACAGAAAGGGAAAGAAAAGTACTCCGGGTGAAAGACTGGCTATGAAGGTGGTGCCGACATGAGGGATTCGGATTCTAGGACCTCAGGCTACACTACTTGGAAGATGGATTGCTGGCAAGACGGGTTGCACCTCACAAGGGCTGGGAAGAATGTGTTCGGCCACAGCATGAAGAACCTTATCAGGAGGGCTTTAAACTGAATCCTACGGGGGCAGGACACGTAAACCCTGAGGCAACAATGGATGAAGGCTTATGCACTGTAACGGAGAGAACATCTCCAATAGTACCCCCAAACAGTGTTCACAACAATGTAGGAAAGAAGCCAGACTGCAAAGCACATGGGCTTCGATGTCTATATTCTAATGCCCAGAGTATGGGAAACAAACAGAATTAACTTGAACTTTTAATACATGAAGGCAAATATGACTTGATAGGTATAACTGAAACTTGGTGGGATGACTCTCATGACTGGAATATAGCAATTGAAGGATACAACTTGTTCAAAAAGACCAGAAGAAATAGAAAGGGAGGCGGAGTCACGCTATATATTAAAAATACCTATCCCTGCACAGAAATACAAGAGGATGAGCCTGGGAGCCCCATCAAGAGCATCTGAATTAAAATAAATGGGACAAGGAATAAAAGGAGCATGATAGTCGGAGTCTACTACCGACCACCCAATCAAGGAGAAGACGAGGATGAAACTTTTGAAAAGCAAATTGCCAGAGTTTCAAGGAAATCCGATGTAGCAGTAATGGGGGACTTCAAGTACCCCGATATCTGTTGGGAGACAAATTCTGCCAAAAGTGGCCCCTCCAAGAAATCCCTGATATATGTGGCTGATAATTTTCTCCTACAGACAGTAGAGGAAGGAACTAGAGGAACGGCTATCCTTGACTTGATACTGACCAATAGGGATGACTAAATTGATAAAGTGGCAGTTACGGGAACTCTGGGGGAAAGTGATGTCATACTTGAGTTCTTGATTTTAAAGGAAGCAAAAGCTGAGTGTAGCCAAACACATGCTCTGGATTTCAGGAAGTCCAAGATGGGTGGGAGTTTTTAAAAAAGGAAACTTTAAAGGCACAATTAGAAACAATTCCAACAAGGAAAAAAGATAGAAGACAACAGAAGAAACCAATGTGGCTCCATAAAAGCTTAGAGATGACATGGAAATAAAAAAAGGATACATATAGGAAGTGGAAGGAAGGCCAGGCTACAAAAGAAGAGTGCAAACAAGTAGCACAGAAGTGCCGGAGTGGTATCAGGAAGGCTAAAGCTGAGAAGGAGCTGAGTCTAGCGAGGGATTATAAAAGTGATAAAAAAGCTTTCTTCAGGTATGTGTATCATAAAAGACAGAGGAATGAAATGGTGGTTCAACTACTTAATGAGGATGGCAAATTGATAACAGATGACAAAGAAAAGGCCGAATTGCTCAATTCCTACTTTGGCTCAGTCTTCTCCCAAAAGTGGGTCTATCATCCTCCTGGCAAAAGTGAAGTACAAGCTGAAGGTGAACGATTGCAGTTTGAGATTGATATACAACGGTCATGGAACACCTAATTTCTTTGAATGAGTTCAAATCTCCAGGGCCCAACAAACTGCATCCTAGAGTTATGAAGGAGCTGGCAGAGGAACTCTCAGAACCACTGTCTATTATCTTTGCGAAATCATGGAAGATGGGTGAAGTGCTGGACAACTGGAGGAGGGCAAATGTTGTCCCCATCTTCTAAAAGGGCAAAAAGGAGGAACCTGGGAATTACAGACCAGTTAGTCTGACATGAAGCT
Source organism: Anniella stebbinsi (assembly GCA_029215795.1). Classification (NCBI taxonomy): domain Eukaryota; kingdom Metazoa; phylum Chordata; class Lepidosauria; order Squamata; family Anniellidae; genus Anniella; species Anniella stebbinsi. The sequence continues at coordinate 124,708,942 of JARDYH010000004.1, read as the reverse complement.
CTGGGAAAATTTTGGAGCAGGTTATAAAGAAGTCAGTCTGTAAGCACCTTGAGAACAATGCAGTGATTACTAGAAGCCAGCATGGATTTGTCAAGAACAAATCATTCCAGACTAATCTGATCTCATTCTTTGATCGGGAAACCTCTCTTGTGGAATGTTGTGGATATAATATATCTTGACTTTAGCAAAGCTTATGATAAAGTGCCCCATGACATTCTGATCAACAAACTAGCAAAAAGTGGGTTAGATGGAACAACTATTAGGTGGATCCACAGCTGGCTACAGAATCAGACTGAAAAATTGCATATCAGTGGTACCTTCTCAAACTGGGGGGAGGTAACAAGCAGGGTACCGCAGGGCTCAGTCCTGGGCCCACCGCTCTTCATCATTTTTATTAATGGTTTGGATGAGGAGGTGCAAGGAATGCTTATCAAATTTCCAGATAACAGAAACAAACTTCACAGTCATTTTGATAGGCTGGTGCACTGGGCTGGAAACAACAGAATGTAATTTAATAGGGATAAATGCCAAGTTCTACACCTAGGAGAAAGAAATCAAATGCACAGTTACAAGATGGGGGATAGTTGGCTCAGTAATACTACAAGCGAGAAGGATCTTGGAATTGTTGTAGATCACAAGCTGAATATGAGCTAACAGTGCTATTTTGGGCTGCATTAATAGAAGTGTAGCTTCCAAATCGCGTGAGGTACTTGTTCCCCACTATTCGGTACTGGTTAGGCCTCATCTTGAACATTACATCCAGTTCTGGGAAGTACACTTCAAGAATGCAGACAAGCTGGAGGAGGTTCACAGGAGGACAACGAGGATGAACAGGGGTCTGGAAACAAAACCCTGAGGAGAGACTGAAAGAACTGGGCATGTTTATCCTTGAGAAGAGAAGACTGAGGGGAGACATGATAACACTCTTCAAGTACTTGAAAGGTTCCCACACAGATGGCCAGGATCTCTTTGCGATCATCCCAGAGTGCAGGATGCAGAATGGGCTCAAATTACAGGAAGCCTGATTCCATCTGGACACCATTCAAGAGGCAACTGGACAACCATCTATCAGGTATGCTTTGAGGTGGATTCCTGCAATGAGCAGGGGGTTGGACTCAATGGCCTTATGATTCTATGAACCACGAAAGATGGTTTCCCTGTCTCACACCCTTTGAATCCAGCACTACCATCAGTTATCATGAAAATTGTGATTTTATAAATGCTGCTATGTAAATGTACTGCAGTAGTAAAGAGGAGATAAGATTGCCTAGGAAGTTTTGATCAAACCCCGGTTTCCTTACAGTTTTTGAGATATTTGATAATGAGTAGTGTCAGGGAAATTATGAAAGATTCATGAAAGGCAAATAGGCATTTGTAGAAATCTTTGTCATGAAGCTATCCTAGTGTGACTTTTTCTTCAGGGTGATATAAGAATGAAGGAGCATGAAGTTAAATTAGAACTATGTTGAAAATGTCGCTTTCAACCTGTATTGCTGATATAAGCACATCAAATCACCCAAGTACAAGAAAATACATAAATGACTAGTACTCCTACTTTCCAGAAGGCAGCATGATTGAGTGTGCTTTCTTTGGGAAGTGAAGTTTGAAGTTGTATTAAAATATTTTAACTGTAGGATAAAAACAGAAATGCCAGTCATTCATACTCAGTTATTGCCTGCTTGCGCTGCTCAGTATCCTCACGTATCTTTTTTAATTTGATTTCAATAGTGACAACTTTTTCCCGTTTAACAGTGACCAGTCTTTTCAAGGACATTTCTTCCGTCTTGGCATTCTGTAATCTGCTTTTGCTATTCTCTATTTGGTCCTCTAGTGTTCGGATCTGGAATGTGAATGTTTCATAGAAAAAAAGTGAGAAGCAGTTATGGAAAAATATCTTATCTTCTGGATGGTACAGTTTAAACAACATGATACAAATATTGTAAACCTGGTTTTGAAAAAGCTTCACAAAACACAAAGAAATGCTTGCTTACGTTTCCTTGAAAACATGTGTGCGAGAGATGGGTGAGCTCTTCCATACTTATATCAGATTAGCTTGGAAATGAGATGGATTATTTACACAATAATCAGTAAATGGTTCAGCTCATTGTGAAGAAATATCTGTTGCCTTGCTGGAGGTCTACTTTGAAGAGCTGCTCCCAGGAAATCTTGGAGCAGGAGGCAAAATCCCAACCCCCATGAGGACTTAAAAAAAACATCTTTGCCTCGCAGTTTTTTTTGTTGGGGTCAGCCCTTCAAATAAAAGGTAAGATGAGGACTTCTAATACTTGTTTGTCCTTTGAAGCAAGCATTTCTAAACTCCTGAAGTTCATTTTTGGGACTAAGCCTGGCCATCTTCAGTGGTTTCAGACTTTTGGCTTTATGGTGACTTATAGGTTTATTGAATGGATTTCCTAAACCGACTCAGCACCATTTGGTAGACAGCTACAATAAATTAATGGATTGGGAACTAAAATTTATATCTTATTCCCAAGCAGAGGTAAGTTTCCAGGTTAGTAACAAGATTAGCTAAAATGTGTGCTTTGTTGGCTGTTGAGAATTCATTTCAAGATGCGCATTAATCTCTTAACTCTATATTAACACAAAACTACATTTTGACAATTGAATAGTAGAGTTGGAAGGGGCCTATAAGGTTTCAATTGTCCTTGAATATTTTTGGACTGCTAATATGAATAGAAACCAACATGGAATAAGCATCTATTACAGGTTCTCACAGTAGCTGTCAAGTGCCCCAGAACTATTCATCACTGCACCCTATGTTAGAATGCCAGTCCAACAACACTACAACAAAGCTAATGACACAATCCTGCCAGAACAAAGGCCAAATACACCCTTCCTCTAAGTATATATGGGGGCTGCTAAAGGCAGCTAGCTGGCACTTGCAGCAGGATGCTAACATGTTTCCCATTTCTAGGGTGACCAGATAAAATCCAGGTCAGGGCTCATGTAACTTTAACAGTTGTAGAGAAAAGGGGATTTCAGCCAAGGTCATTTGTATGCAATTAGTTCCTGGTGAAATTCCCTCTTCATCACAGCAGTTAAAGGTGCAGGCACTATACTAGAGTGACCATATACAAAAGAAGGCAGGGCCCCTACAACTTTAACAGTGGTGATGAAGGGGGAATTTCACCAGGAACTAATTGCATACAAATGCCTCTGGCTGAAATTCCCTTTGCTCTACAACTGTTAAAGTTACATGAGCCCTGACCTGGATTTTATCTGGTCACCCTACCATTTCACTATCCAGCTTCCGTCTCTAGCCCATGGCCTAATCTGATATTTTCTTCAGGGTGTGCTCATGCCAGGAGGGATTGTGCCTCAAAACATTTGAGGAACAGCAGTTCCATAGCTAAAATTGAATTGTCTTTGCATAACACAAACCTCTGCTAATATATTCAGCAATTTATCCGTGTTTGCTCCTTGGATTTGCATTTTATTCTGGTACTGCTGTACCTCCTGTTGACACAATGGAAACATCTCTACCAGGTCTCTATAAGCTTCATACTTCCCAATGACGACTTGCTTTATCATTAAAAAAAAGAAAGAAGCATTTTAGCATTTCATGCATTTTATAGACTACTGATATTTTGAGAAAATCTATTATGCTTGAGGATTTTCAAGAAGTTGGCAAATAAGGCGTGCTGAAATTTTAGTTTAACTTTTAGAAAATCAGAAAAATAAAATAGTGACTATCTAAATAAGCTGTCATATTTACATACTATTACCATCATTAATTATATAACACCACTCATGTAAAAAGTGCATTCCAAAGAATAGGAGGATAAGTATTTGCCCTAAAGGGCTTACAATTCAGAAAATCACACAAGGGAAACAACAGAGGAAAGGGTAGGGAATGAAGACAATAATAAGCAGGGGAAGAGTTATATATACTAAGGCTTATTTACCAGTAGGGTATGGGGACTAGGGGTTGTATCAAAGGCTTTCTGAAAATCTTTTTAAATTTTAAACTGCTTGGTAAATAAATACTGAAAAAGAACAATACAAATGATGTAACTAAAAAACACACTAGGCACCCCTTTTAAAAACAGTGTAAAAATTCATCCTTGTTACCTGTCTATTACAACACCTATTCTGCCAATGCCTTGCATTTTCTCCAGTAAAAAGAAATATAACTGGTGTACATAGGCTTACTGCCTCTACTACTAGAGGTAGCAGAGGCAGTAAGTCATGTTAGAAAATTTAAACTCAAAAGGGCAAAAGGAACTTCGTTACTAGAATTACCAGAAAGTTCACAATGTTCCACAGCTCTTCTGATTAACAGGTTGAGAGGGAGAGTTGGAATATTAGTGTGTATTAATGAAGATAGCAAACAGAGCTTGAAGTCAGAAGAAGCCAGGACAGAGAGTATTTTAGAAGACACAGACTCAAGGGACAAAAAGCTGGACTGAAAGAAACAAGCCTGGAATCTACACTACAAATCAGTTGAAAGAAGTTGCTTTATTGCTAGCCTTTGGCTAAAGTAGGGGAGTGGTCTAGACAAAGTTTAGATTGATGTGTTTTTCCATGCAATTTTCATGCTCTCATAGACCCAGTTCGCACCTCATGGTAGAAAATCATGGGTTATTTAACCCTGTGAGCCACATCCAGTTTCTGTAAATAGCCTCCAATCAGTTCTGAGTGTGACATGAAAACCTGAACCTATGAGTTCCAGCAGTTAACCATGGATCAGAGGTTGTTTACAGAAAATGGGAGTGGCTCACAGCACCATCCTGGCAAATCGTGGGTTAAATAATCGTGAAGTGCGAACTGGCCCAATGTTAACTAGTAAACCTGTTTTAAAATCTGTTTTTAAAAATGCTTTAATTTTCTAATTTATAATTTGATTGTCTTGTTCGTTGATAAAATTTGAGAGCATGTACATTTTTATAATGTAAAGTTTTTTGTTCATAAAGTGTATTACATGTTTATGTTGTTCACATTGGTAGTGTCCCTGAAGTATTTATTAAGGCTCTTAATAAACATTTTCCTGTGCATCTCAAGTTTTTTTCCTTTACTTTTTCCTGAAATTGGTGCCTTCCTGGTTGTTTTTTCCACGGGTCATTTTGAACCAAGGCTCATCACCCAAGAACCAATTTCCATGGTAAGATAAATACGTTAGTAGTAAAGAGGGCCTTGCGCACGTGCGTGTTGTGTTTACCCCTCGGGTTTCTGAGCAGGAGAAGCAGCTGCCAGATGGCTTGGCAAGAGAAGACAGGGTTCGTGAGTTTGATCCAGATCCTGGGTCTGAGGAGGAGGGGAGTAGCAGCCCCTCTCTGCCAGCTGATGCGAATCAGCGCTCTGAAACGAGTGCTAATCTAAATGATGAGCCAGCAGGTGGAACCACGCCCGTATCCTCTGAGGACGAGGAAGAAACCTCTTTAAAAGATGCCAAAGAACGCAGACGTCGGAGGAGAACAGAGGCGAGAGTGAGACCACGCCGGTCTGAACGTTTGCAAGGAAAGGAGCAAGCAGACCTTAACGAAGGAGAGTTGTCTAGGAAGCGAGTTCGTTAGCCATTGTTAATTTCAACTTTTAGTTTACTTTGCTTCCTTTAAAAGTGCTTTCTGAATAGAACTGTTTGCTTTTGCCTGAATTAAAGGCGTTGTTTGTTTCAAAGTTTAAGTATTATTTCTTTCAAGCTACCGCTATCAAGTGCAATTTATAACAGCTTGAAATTAACAAACAACTAACGAACGCTACCAGTGTGTGTTTGTGAGTGTGACAGCTCCAGTGGAGTAGCATTATGGAGAAAGCAATTGCCGACCTCTCCCTCGAGAACCAGGCGCTGCAAACGCAAGTGACTCAGCTAACAGCAGCTGTGAGGTCGTTGCAGACAGCACCGGCGCCAGCACCGGGACTCCCCGCCCCCGTTCCTAGGAGAAAGTGCCCTGTGAGTCTTCCCGAAAAGTTTGATGGAGACAAAAGAATGTTCGCTGCTTTTCGAGCTCAGGTGGAACTGTATATAAGACTGAGAGCGGAGGACTTTCCTACTGACGAGTTACGTGTTGGCTTTTTCATTAGTTTACTGGCGGGGCCCGCTGCAAAATGGGCGTCGGCGCTTTTGATATCCGATAGCCCCTTATTGTTGGACTATCAGGGGTTTGTAGCCTCAATAGAAGCATTTTTTGGGGACTCTCTTAGGGAAGAGACGGCAACCCGAGCCATTCGGCGACTGCGCCAAGGTGGGGATTCAGTGGCGGTTTATGCAACAAACTTTCAACTTATTATGCAAGATTTGCAGTGGAACGATGCAGCTTATAGAGCACAATTTTTGGACGGTCTGAATGCTGAGATTTTGGATGAGCTCGCATGCTCCCCATCTTTGGGTACGTTGGCAGACCTGGTGGCTGCCTGCCTGCGCATTGATAGCCGTTTGGAGGGGAGAAAAGAGGCGCGACGGGCAGTCGTGAACCGCACTCTGCCGTCAGTAGAGACATTTAACGAAGGATCTTCCTCTACTCGCCCAGCTATAGAGAAGACCGGGGAGGAGCCTATGCAATTGGGAGCGGCGCGATCTCATATTTCTCCGTCAGAACGAGACCGTAGACGGCGTCTAGGTCTGTGCTTCAAATGTGGACAGATGGGACATTTTATCAAATCATGCCGCGCTCCTGGCTGGACAACGACTCCTTCTCAATCTTTTGTTCCTCGAGCGTGACTAGGCAGTTCCCCCAGGCTGTGGGGAGTGTCTAAACGGAAAGGTCCGGTTACAACAAGGGGGAGGCTGTCACAGGTCTCCACTTCGCCTCATTTAATTTTGAAAGTACGTTTACAAACTTCCCCTGGGACAGTTGGAGAGTTTTTTGCTTTAGTGGATTCAGGAGCTTCCAACAGTTTCATGGATCTACGCTTTGCACAACGCCATAGGGTGGCTGTGGAGTCCCTGGCACGCCCTTTATATGTTGAGACAATTGACGGTCGTCTTTTGGAGGAGGGGGCGGTGACTAAAATTACAGTTCCCCTTTCTATGTCAGTGCAAAGGCATACGGAACTGATTCAATTTAACGTGACAAGGATGTCGCGTTTTGAACTGGTCCTTGGCATGTCTTGGCTCACGCAGCATAATCCGAATATCTTGTGGGCGTTACATAGAGTTTCATTCCCCTCACCCTATTGTCTTCATCATTGCTTTGAGACTGTTAGTATACCGCTTGTTCAGGCGGAGTCGCAAATGGCTCCTGAGGGCTCGGCAGCTGCGCACCTCAGTTCTTCGTCTCTGGCTGTCCTTCCTTCAAAATATGAAGCCTTTAGGGATGTGTTTGATGAGACAGAGGCGGATCAGTTGCCTCCACATCGCAATTATGATTGTGCAATAAATTTAGTCCCAGGGGCACCAATTCCAGTAGGCAGGCTGTTATGTCCTGGAAGACGCCAGTCTCTCGGAAGGACTTACAAAGGTTTCTAGGATTTGCTAATTTTTATAGAAGGTTTTTGCTGGGTTTTTCTAGGCTTACAGCTCCTCTGTCGGACCTGCTCAAGGGCCAGCGCTCCGGCATTAGGTGGTCCCCGATGGCACAGGAGGCTTTTGATAGACTGAAAGAGTTATTTAGTTCGGAACCCCTCCTTTGTCATCCTGACACACAAAAGCCATTTGTGGTACAGACGGATGCGTCAGATGTGGCGCTGGGGGCGGTCCTCTTGCAGCCTGGTGACGCGGGAGGGGAGTTAAAACCCTGTGCGTATTACTCCCGAAAGTGACTTGTTCCGAACGGAATTATACAATTTGGGAGAAGGAGCTTCTGGCTATAAAGGCTGCGTTAGAAACTTGGAGGCACCTGTTAGAAGGGGCACGTTACCCAGTGGAAGTTAGAACAGATCATAAAAATTTGGAACATTTGATGACAGCTTGAGCGCTGAACCAGAGGCAGATCCGCTGGTCTAATTTTTTTTCCCGTTTTGAGTTATTGATTCGGCATGTCAGGGCCTCGGATAATCAACAGGCAGATGCACTGTCTCGCAAACCGGAATTCCTCACGCCTGCAGGGGAGACTCTGGAGCCCCCTCCTCTGCTTCCTTTGCACACTTTAGGAGCAGCAGGGGACTTCCTGTCGTGGGAGGCTGAACTCAGACGCGCGCAGGCGCAGGATGCTTTTGTACGTCATACTGTGGAGGACTTGAGATTGGTAGAAGGGTCATCCTCGGGCTCCCCCTTTTCACTATGGGAGGGATTGTTGTGTTATGGGCAGCGACTATATGTTCCTTCTGTAGCTTTAAGAGCAAAAGTGCTGCGTCAGTGTCATGACTCGCCGACGGCAGGACACTTTGGTGTGTACAAGACTGTTGCTGCTATAGCTCGAGATTTTTGGTGGCCTCGACTCCTGAGGTCGGTGATCTCGTATGTGGGGTCCTGTGATATATGTCAGCGTGCCAAGTCAGTGCCTGGCAAGCCTGTGGGGTTGTTACAGCCTTTGCCCACGCCTTCAGGGCCCTGGTCGTTCCTTTCCTTAGATTTTGTGACTGATTTGCCGTGCTCCCGCGGCCACACTACCATTTTAGTGGTCGTGGATCTATTTTCAAAGATGGCGCATTTTATCCCTTGTGCTGGGTTGCCTTCCGCCAAAGACACTGCAACACTGTTTTTGAGGCATGTTTTTCGTTTGCATGGGTGGCCAGACAGGTTGGTCTCAGATCGGGGTGCTCAGTTTACTGCTCATTTTTGGAAAGAACTGCTCTCCTTACTACGAGTGGAACTCCGTCTGTCTTCAGCGTATCATCCTCAAACCGATGGCCAGACAGAGCGCACAAACGCAACGCTGGAACAATACCTGCGGTGCTACGTTAATTATCAGCAGGACGATTGGGTGCAGCTCTTACCTCTCGCAGAGTTTGCTTATAACAACGCCACTCATGCTTCCACCTGGCAGGCTCCCTTTTTTGTGAATTATGGGTTTCATCCTAGGGCTTTTCCATCCTCCATAGGTGTGGCTAGAGTGCCTGCTGTTCAAGAGTTTGTGGATGAATTGCATGCTTTACATCGTGTGCTTCAGGAACAGATTGAGCATGCTAAACAGACGTACAAATCGACAGCAGACAGCCGCAGGGCGCTGGGTGCTCCTTTAGCGGTCGGGGATTGGGCTTGGTTGTCGACGCGGCACTTTCCCATGAAGGCGTTGAGCAGGAAGCTGGCCGCTCGTAGGACCGGTCCTTTTTTGATTACAGCCCAGATTAATCCTGTGGCGTTCAGGCTGGCCCTTCCTCCTTCGCTTAAAATTCACCCGGTGTTTCACCGGTCGTTGCTTTCCCCTGTGAGGTCCGGGGATCCCCATCGCTCCTCTGCAGACCCCCCTCCCCCTGTAATGGTTGACGGGGAGGAGGAATTCGAAGTGGCTCAGATCCTGGATTCCCGTCTGTGTCGAGGGAAGCTGCAGTATTTAATACATTGGAAGGGGTATGGACCTGAGGAGCGCTCTTGGGAACCTGTGGATAGTGTGCACGCTCCAGAGCTTGCGCGTGCATTTCATTGCAGGTATCCTCATAAACCAGCTCCAGGGACGCCCTGTCGTACTTTCGGGGGGGGAGCGTGTTGAGGGGGGGATGATAGCTACCGCTATCAAGTGCAATTTATAACAGTGCGAAGTGTTTTCCCCTCAGTACTGAGCAATTACAACCAGCCTTCTCACATCTCTCTAATTCTAGAAGTAATACTAAATACCAGAATTAGACTCATTCAATTAAATTGATTGGCATTAGGTACTATACCGAGACAAAATGGATGTAATATGATCGAACACCTAGTTCCCATGAATACTCTAGCTGCTGTATTCTGTACCAGCTGCAGTTCCCAAATATATGGGTTCAGCAAAATTCGATATTCTCCAAATCTCACAAAAGGCAAATTTAGCCATGTTGGCAATCAGTAAAATTCCAAAACTTAGTGTAATACCTTTATTAGGCCAACCAAAAGATCACAAAAAATGTGTAAGAGTTTGAGGTCTCAAGGTCTCTTCATCAGGCAAGATGTAATAAGCATCTGGGAAGTGGGGGAATTGACTTGCAAAATGTAGCCATTCTACAGAGGGACCCGACAGCGGAAGAAGATGATTTTATACCACCAGAAGCTCTAACTTTATTCTCTGAGGATTAATCCCTTCCACCTACCAAGTAAAGCAACTCAATTTGGCTTCAATTGACTTTCTTTTTACCTAAAAAAGCATCTAAATTATCTCCTGCTTTGTTAATATAAAGACTGTGAGATAGTGATCTGTTGTATATACTTGAAAATAAGTTTGAGTTTAATTTAGGTTTGGAGTTCCATACAAACAGATCTTGTAAGAAGTTGTGGTACTGTGGGGGTTTTTAAAAATCAAATACAAATACTACATATATGCCAACCCTAGACCTAACCCAAAGATTTTCTACATAGGTATTGTGAGACAAGCTAGAAGAAAGACTTTGGTTTTTGCTTACTTGTAAAGCTAGCTTAACTGCTGCCAATAAATAAAATGCAAAGGTAAAAAAAGATCGTAGAGTACTGAGACACACCTTGTCTTTCTTGATTTTCTCTATAGTCTGCTGCAGACGTTCTTTGCAATTAGTCAGCTCCTTAGGAGACTCCGTAATCTTGGATTTCAGTTGCTCTTGTTCTTCTTTCAGATTACATATGGTCAGTTTTAGGTCATTCTAATTAAAAAGAGTTGATACAAAACTTATCTTAATGCTACCACCAGTTTAAATTTGATATTAAAAAACCCTGTCCTTAAGTAAGCCTTTTTTAAAAACTGAAGTTAGTGAAGATTAGACATTTTTTTCTTCAAACTAGAGAAACTTTACTCAGCAGCCAAATAAATCTTAAAGCAGTCAAGTCTTCCACTTCTATGTACATACTTTGGAGAACACAACAGTTGTGCAACATGCAAGCAGTTTAATTCCGGTTTCCGAATTTCCAAATTCTAAACCATGTTCTATAAATAGGAGCAATATAGGTCTTTGGAAGAAACACACCACTCACTGTATAAGATACAGATACCTGATTAAAGTTCAAATCTCTATTTTACATATTAATATTAGCCTTGCATTGTATTGCATTGTTTTGTGATGACATATTATCTTAAAATATAATCACTAGACTACTTTAGGAAATGAAAGGCTGTGACGCTACAACCACATAACTGCCTCGTTTTAAACTATCATTCCTTCAAATAGTGAGCCTGGGTAATCTAGTGTTCATCAATTTAAAAAAGAAATGAAGCCACACCCAAATAAGATAGTGGTTTCTACACACTCAGGAGATTCTGTATATATGCAGAAATATATGAGTAAGGGGAGAAAAATATATATATAACCATGAGAGTTTAAAGGACCTATGAAATGTTGTGGGTACAGAGATAAGAAAATTCTAAAGTTGTTGTCTGAAGAAGAAACCTCTGGGTTCTTATTGAACGAAAAAGACAGCAATTCCTTCCTTTGTTGCTATGCTTTGTTGAGGGTGGGGATGTGACATGGCTGTTGCTGAATCACAGCTATGCTAGAATCCTAATTTCTCTATTGTTGTCTATGGGCAGCTCTAACTTCCACCCGAGGGGAGGAAAAAAGCGGGGGTGGGGGGAACCAGATGTTGAGCAGAATGCAAGAGTCTATCAATTAAGTCTATGGTTGAGGGCTGTTGAGCCATGCAATACTGAAGGTGTCAAATGATTTTCTAAAAAAAGAATGGACAGATTAAGAAGGAATTAGTCTGCCAGAGCTCAAAGCAACTTATAATAGCCTTGAGCTGAAACAGCGAAGCAGGGGGGTGTTTGCCATCAGGTTAAAACATTCTCCTCCCATCATTAGAGAGCTCTGGCTATTGGGCAGTATAGAAATGTAAGAAATAAAAATGAAAATATATGAATTAGTATATAGATTGGATGGGGTTTGAGGGGAGATATAAAGTGCCCAAGTCCTTTAGCACAGCGGGAGAAGACTGGTGACACCATTTTGATTTAAGTCCCCATTTCTCAATAGTTTCAAGTTAACCAGCATGATGGGTAGCATTATGGGTATTTTGCAGAAAACATCTAAAAATGAAATACATTAAGTGCCTGGGAGAGAACATACTCTGAGAACCTCAAAGGAAAATTCAAACGCAATACAGAAATAAAGTAGTTTTAAGACAATACTCTTAAGAAATGTATGAAAAGTTCCCATATTGCATGTAGCTGGTTGAAAATCAGCATATGTTGAGTTTTATCTTTCTGGAAGTCAAAGTTATTCTTAATTCTACTGTTCAACTCACTATTGAGATCAACTTACCAGATTCTGGGTTTCTTCTGCACTTTCTATTCTTTTTTTGTGGATTACTTCTTGTAAAGCACTCTAGTAGAAAAAGTAATTGCTCAGCAGTTCAGGAAATAAGACATTCTACTTTTCACTTTGAACTTCAAAATACTCTAAAATTGTACCTGGCATTTTATCCTTCAGATTATGTAAGCCGTTTCTAGGAAGGCTAGAGAGAAACAATGTGCCCACAGAAGGAGTACTGACAGAGTGAATGAGGAAGCAAACCCAGCCATGCTGAGTGAACAATAGGCCACAAGAGCATTCGTATATGAGAGCCTTGCCCAGACTGGCTGCAATGGACAGAGGCCCAATCCAAGTAAGTCCCTCTCTGCACAGGGTACAAATGAGTCCTCCCTCAAAGGAAGGTAGTATCAGCATATTCCTACAAGTTGCAGCTGCATACATTTCCTAACCCCTGAACAAGCCAGTGATTTTAACGTTCTAGGAAGGCAAGAGGAGTTCATGGGACAAGGGGGTTCATGGGACCCCCAAACCTAAGGTTGTTGTTTAATAGAAAATACAAGACCAGAGTAGCTTTACATCTCAAACTGACTTTTGTAAAAGACACACAACACACCGTTTTCTGCCGATACTCTTGGTTGAGTTTTTGCTCCAGCTCTTGAATATCTTGAGACAGCTCCTTAAACTCTACTTGTTGATCTGCTGGGATAATTCTGCATGTACAAAGAAATAGTTGGTACTTAGCATATATTCATGCATATATAGTCTAATTATTCTTTCACTTATTAAAAAAGCTATTCCTTTTTGATGTAACTGTCTTGCAACTTTAAGTGTTCTAATAGTATATAAATGGACACAAAGTTTAGAATCTTACAGAAACTGTATAAATGGGAACAGTTCTCTCAATTTATGCAAACTAAGCCAAATATAGTTCAAATGCATGTCAATGTCCAGGGCCATAAACTGCAAATTTAGGGAGAATTGGAAAGAATCTTATAGAGAAGGGGTAGGGCATCCAAAACTTTTCTTATGAAAATGAATCTAATTTCTATTGGAAAAAAATCCAGTTCAAAATTTCTGGAAAACGCAGTCTCATTGGGCATAGTGACAAAATGAGGCTCTGTTCTCTTTCTCCTGCTTATTGGGAGTTATGAGCAGAGAGGACGCGAAAGACACAATGGTAGGGCCAGAGGGGAAGGAGCCTCCCACTGTCCCCTCCTCAGGAGGAATATGCAGTGAGAAATTATGTCTGGGGCAGGAAAGAGGCAGGAGCGGCAAACACTTTCCCTCTCCTCTCTGGCCAATCCCTCTCCCACTACAATGTGTTGCAGCCCTACTTGTATCACATTGTTAGCCCATTTCCTTTCTCTTCCCCACACAAGACAAAATAATCCTAAGCAAGGCCACAAAAGAACTGTCCAAAGTGTGGATGGAAAGGACCAATTTCCAGGTAAGAAAATGACAGTGGTTGACTTCAATGGGAGTAAGACCAAGTGCTAAACTCTTGATATCACTGACCACACCCCAAAATTACCTGAACATAACTACAGAAATAGAACTACAGTGCAAAGGAATGTAAGTACTTCACAAGAATTCATTGGCTGTATCTAGTTACCTGTTAATAGTTAACATTTTGAATGCTCCACACCGAACATCTAAGGCCAATTTACAACTGGCCCTAGCATGACAATATATGCTGTGGGACCCAGGAGCAAACTTCCGGTTTACATGCCATCCCAGATTGCAAAGAGCACACATAGGGATAGGCAGATCATGTAAGCAGGGTTTATTCTTGCAGGCTCCAATTCATACTATGGATTTTATGCTTTACAGGGAAAGATATTTGCATCCCAAAGGATGTAGCTCCTTTGAGGCCCTGTGAACAGGCCCTTAACTGCCATCGGGTGTTTTAAACTGAGGTATCCAATCAGTAGACAGCCTACTCAAGCTTCTCCAGCTTCAATGTTGCTTCCTGGATTGCCATCTGAAGTCGCTGCTCTCTTTCCATAGCTGATTTCTGAGAAAAGAATGTGTTATATATAATTTATACCTTACTCTACAAAACAGCTTGTTGTCACACTTTCTCAATAGCTGGGACTATGCTTAGGGGCAACTGAGGCAGTAACAGTTCCAATTTTAGTTTATACTTTAGGGCCCAGTACAAGCTACCTGTTGATGAAAGGTGGGTGCTACAAAACTGTACAATTAAACTAGAGTCCTATCATGCCAAATATGGGTGGTCCTGCCTATGTCCCCCAGTGGCGGGAGCTGCACCTTTTAAAGAGGCAAAGTGGCAGCCTCTGCAAAAGGAAAGTCTCCCTTCTTCTAGAGATCAGAATATCGGACTAATGAGTGCCCCACCTTGAAGTTTGGAGGAATTCCTATATAAATAACTCAATCCATTGGTCCCTGGAGGCAGGCTTAATTGAATTCCCCATCTTTACCAGTAAGGGAAGAGGGTTTAGAACCGTCCTAGTTCAAGACAAGCTGTAGCCACCAGTGAGTCTAGGAAAAAACAGAACCAAAATGGGGCACCCCATAAAAAAACTAGATTGTGAACTAGTCAGTGAAAAAAAAAACTTTACACAGAGAGAGGATGGTCTATCTCCTAGTACTGATGGAAAACCAGACTGTGAATTCTAAAGAGGATCTCTCTATGCTTTTGGCAGGTATGTATAGAACAGTATGCCCTTGTATCTCTAAAGAGAACAAACACTAATCCTAAATTTAGTTCCTGTTCTTCCTTGGAGAAAGACAACCTATGAAGCACATCCCTCACATCTTGGATTGGAACAGCCACTTCCTGGCAAGACGACAGAACCTGCTGCAGAACTTTCCACCCTCAAGACTGGGTCAGAGGTAGACCGAGCCATCTTTAATGGCACACATACACCAAAATCTTATCATCTTCAGTCAGGAAGGAGGCCACTTCTAACACTTTCTTACAGAGTTGCAGAAGTGGCTGCATTACTGATCTTTTGGAACCTTTGGAACTAGAAAATGCTGCTCCTGATATGCTATATCACAATGCAATGTCAAACTCAGCAACTCAAGGTAGACTTGGAACCTTCTTGCCTTAAATGGATGGAAGAAAAGCTGCAAATAGGGAATCTAAATGTCTAAAAGCACCTGATATTGATAGGTATATCTCGTAGATACCATTCTTATAGTCAAAAGAAATGGTACACCAGCTGTTCAGAACGATGGCAAGATGCTAATAGGTGACAAAGAAAAGACAGAAGTGCTCAACTCCTATTTTGGCTCAGTCTTCTCTCAAAAGACCTGCATCCTATCTGGCATATGTGGCAAACAGGCTGAAGGCGTAGGAGTGCAATTTGGGATTGACAGAGAGATGGTCGGGGAATATCTAAGCACCTGAAATGAGTTCAAATCCCCAGGTCCAGAAACATTCCATCCTAGGGTGTTGTAGGACCTAGTGGATGGACTCTTGGACTTCTATGTATCATCCTTGAGAAATCCTAGCAAATGGGTAAAGTACTAGAGGACTGTAGAGCAAATTACTGAAACCAGGCCAAAGGAAGAGCCTTGTACTGAAATGCCTCCTTAGATATGTGAAGTGCAGGAATCTGTGGTGGGTAAACGAAGTACCTAAAACAAAAGGAGAGCATCCAAGCAAGGTCAGAAAAAAGGAGAAACGGATTCTCAGGATGCAAATAATTTATTTTCACAAAGCCCAATGTGTTTCAGCCTGTACTTTATTCAAAGGCCTTCCTCAGGGAGCTGTAACATTGATAATACAATAAAACATTAAGATAAAATATGCTTTTGTGATTAAGTTAATTAGGCACTTTGCCACAAGGGCCTATAGCCCATATGTACATTTTAAAACTTTTAACATAACCAGGTGCCCCTAGGGCCAATACAGATGTAGTATTAATAAAATCATATAAAAGTGGTTTCCAACAAAAATATAATATACAAATCCTTACTGGTTAGAAGCTAGTGTCTGCAGAATTTCCTCTAGCAAGATAATTATCTCCTGTGATAATCTATGGTGACTGAAAAGAGTATCAGTCAAATCCATCCTTATATTTTTAGTACATTTTTGGGGTTCTGTCAGGTGTTTCCATGTAGTTGTGATACGTTCAAGGTCTCACAGTGAAACACTGCTCCATAGAGTGGATTCTGAAATTAAAATTTTTGAATCCAAATGGCCTGAATGAAGATATTGTATTTTTACCACTCTTGTGACTCAGCAACTATTAGCAGACATTCCCCTACAATAGCAGCAGTGTCTCACAGGAGACAATTATCTTGCTAGAAGAAATCCTGCAGACACTAGCTTCTAACAAGTAAGGATTTGTATATTATACTTTTGTCAGAAACCACTTTTATATGATTTTATTAATACTACATATGTATTGGCCCTAATGGCACCTGGTTATGTTAAAAGTTCTAAAACTTACATATGGGCATAGGCCCTTGTGGCAAAGTGCCTAATTAATCTAATAACAAAAGCATATGCTATGTTAATGCATTATTGTATGACAAATGTTACAGCCCCCTGAAGAAGGCCTTTGAATAAAGTACAGGCCGAAACACATTGGGCTTTGTGAAAATAAATTATTTGCATCCTGGGTAAATTGGGTAGAAATATGTAATTATGTCGGTGAACTCTATAGATCCTAAGATGTCTCCTGGGTCAAGGATTTCTGTGATATATCTCATCATCTCCATCTGAAAATGCCTGGAATATAAAAGCCTACTAAGTAATTTAAGATGTAAAATGGTTTGAGTCCCTATATTTTTCCAGCATGATAAAAGAATATTGATTAGATACCCAAGACCCACTCTGGTGATGGCATGTCCTCTATCACCCCCATCTCCTGATGAGTAACTCAAAGGGTGTTGGGTATTTCTCTGGAAGTCTCTTGGTAACTGAGTGAACCTTCTGAGAGGAAAGTGAGATAGCTCTAGTGAATGACCCACACAAACTGTTCTCTCCACCTATATTTGGTGGAAGCCCGCACTGGTGGCTGCATGGTATCAGATGTGCTGTTACAGCAGTCTGTGTACATCTGTACTTCCCTTCCTGTTATCATCTTGTTTATTATTTATTATTAATACTTACATACAGCTTAATATAATAAAATCCCTAATTACTAATTACCCTATCCCAGTCTGAGCTTTATGCACAATCTTGCACCCATTTCCTCCTTGGTTCCTCTTTTATTCAACTCCATGAGTAAAATCCAACATAAGCTTTCTTAGAGTGGGCCTACTGAAATGAATGAGATTTAACGTAGTCACAACTACCGTATTTTCCAGCGTATAAGACGACTTTTTAACCCTGGAAAATCGTCTCTAAAGTCGGGGGTCGTCTTATACGCCGGGTATAGGACAGATGGAGGGGGGCTGCAGTAGCCACCGGCGCCGGACGGGAGCGGGAGTCCCGGAAAGGTAAGGAGGGGGCGCACCGAGGGGAGGGGGGGCGCACGGAGGGGAGCCCTTACCTTTCCGGGATGCCCGCTCCCGTCCTGCGCCGGCGGCTACTACCAGCGGGCTTCGCGGCCTGCTCTAGAGTAGCGCGCCGGGTGATCGCATCACCCGGCGCGCTACTCTACAGCAGGCTGCAAAGCCCGCTGGCAGTAGCCGCCTGCGCAGGACGGGAGCGGGCGTCCAGGAAAGGTAAGGAGGGGGTGCGCGGAGGGGGCGCACGGAGGGGAGGAGGGGGGCCCTTACCTTTCCGGGTGCCTGCTTGAGAGAGAAAGGGGTGGGGGAGGACAGGCAGCGGCAGCAAAAGGAGGAGGAGGAGGAGAAGGAGGAGAAGGGGGAACCACGCCGAGCTCGCGGAGAGTAAGCAGGGGGCGCGCGGAGAGGAGGAGGGGGGCCCTCAATCCGAGACGACTCTTCGGGCTGTAAAATCAGCCACGTGGAGCCTTTGCTCTGGAGGTGATTTCCTGCTTCGATTTAGCAAACTGGGCTAAAAGATTAGCAAGGAAGGGGAGACCAAAAAATAAATAAATCCTAAAGCAAAAATAAATAAATAAATACGCAGACACGGAACCAGAAAAACCAGACGGGGGAGGCGGTATTTTTTTCACCCTTTTAAAAAAAAAAAAGTTTGTGGCTTTGCAAGGAGGAAACAGAGCGAGTAGCACGAGCTGCGGAAAGGAAGCCGGCAGCAGCTAGAAAAGACCAAGGAAGGAGAAGTGAAGCTACAGGGGAGGGGATTGAGAGCAAGAGCGGGGCTGGGCGCCAGGCGCCTGCTTGAGAGAGAGAGAGAAAGGGGTGGGGGAGGACAGGCAGCGGCAGCAAAAGGAGAAGGAGGAGGAAGAGCAGAAGAAGTGGGAACCACGCCGAGCTCGGCGCGAGTGAGCAGCCGCCACAGCAGTAGTCGCCGGGAGGGGGACAGAAGCGGGAGCCCGGCAGCGGTGGCAGGGGGCTGAGGGGAATTGGTCGGGCCGGGGGCTGAGGATGCGACTGAAGCTGGGCTTCCTCTTGCGCGCCGTGCCGCTGCTCGGCTCCTTCCTGGGGCTGCTGCTGCTCTGGTCATCGCTCTCGCCCCGCGCAGAGGAGCCCAGCCCAGGGGTTCGGGTAAGTTGCTGGCTCGGAGCCGCCGGCTGAGGAAGGGAAGGGGGTGCGGGTGCCTCTTCGGGGGGCGGCGGGAGGGGTGTCGCCGCACGGACCAGCTGCCTGCTGGCCCTCGCTCCTGCCTGACACTCAGGCGCTGGGCCGGAGCCCTCTTCTCTCTCTCTCCTCTCTCCTGCCGGGGTCGGGCCGGGAGGGGGCAGCTTTGGAGGCTGCTGCTGCAGTCACTGCCCAGGCTGCGGCCTGTGGCGTTGGCGAGGCCTGAGAAAGGGGACGTTGGCGGCTTCGGACGGGGTCTGTTGAGAGCCAGGGCGCCCCCTTGCCGTGTGGGGTGTGGGGAAGGAGCTGCCTGGCGGTGAGGGGACCGTAAGGCAGCCCTGGTTCCTTCAGGTGCGCTGCCTGCCTCCATGCGACCCCTGACCTATTTGGAAGCAGGACGTGGCCCTTAATAACCCTTAATGATGGGTCGGAAGTATTGCTGTATTTCCAGCTCTTCCCTTACTCCACCCTCCTGTAGTGGGGGTGTTTTAGTTGACGGGGCGGGGGTCGTTTATATATGGCTGGGGAAGATTGTTTCTGGATTGTGCTTTCTTCTCACAGGGACTGAGGTCCACGTATGACACTATGTTATCCGCAAACGCACAAGTCTCTGTGTACATTAATTCAGAATATTTTACTATCCAAAAATAATGTACTCCCAATAACTGACAGACGTTAGAACCCCACTTCATGCATTTGCATGCACTGTAAGAAATGGGA
Organism: Anniella stebbinsi; assembly: GCA_029215795.1. Taxonomy (NCBI): domain Eukaryota; kingdom Metazoa; phylum Chordata; class Lepidosauria; order Squamata; family Anniellidae; genus Anniella; species Anniella stebbinsi. The sequence continues at coordinate 124,689,394 of JARDYH010000004.1, read as the reverse complement.
AACTTCTCCCTTGAACTCCTGTGATGTGAGCTTGTGGGGCCCCATTTAAATGTGACACCAGGCAGAGAAGATGAGCTTACCCACAGGGCTTTGTACTGGTGCCTCATTTAAACCAGGTCATCACCTGCATGTGTACTCTAAGCACACCAGGAACTGGTAGCCCAGCAGGTGCTGCGTTGGCATGCTGACACTATACATGTTCAGTCCAATGCTCAGTGCTTACTCAAGAGTCTGATGTCGTTCAGTAGGATGTATTTTCTCCAAAGTGTGTAGTGTAGCTGTAGGGACTGGGAGCCTGTTTTAAAGGAAACAGCAGGGTTGTGCAAATCTTCAGAGCTAAGTTTGTCTTGGCTGCCTAGTGTCACATTTAAATTGGTATTGAGTAAAACAGGTTGATGGTGTTAAGCTTGAGTATGAATTCTTTGATGCCAACAACTCTTTGTTGGGGTTACCTATTTAATATAGACACTAGTCCTGTGCCTCTGACACAGAAATTCAGTGGGTGATGATGTACAACACTTCTCTTCAAGCCAGAAAAGGCTTTACTGTTACATATGCGTGTGTTGGGTTGCTGTTAAAGGCATAGGAGCAGGCCCCTAAAATAGGCAGCAACCCAAGTTTGGGATGTTGTAGATCTCTCCTTATAGCATAAGCATGCATGATACAGTTGAAGGCTTCGCGGCCTGCTCCAGGGTTGGAAGAGGGGTAGTCTTATATGGCGAGTATATCCCAAACGCTATATTTTAACTGGAAAAGTTGGGGGGCGTCTTATACGCCCAGTCGTCTTATACGCCAGAAAATACGGTAACTTAAATCCCATTTATTTTAATAGGTCTGCTCTAAGTAGGGCTTACACTGGATTTTACCCCAAGCCTTGACAATCTTTTTCTCAAGTCATTGCTTACGTTCTTTATGTAGAAAGGATTCAGCATAATTCAAAATTCACCTAATCAAAAGTCTCATTGAGTTCAATGGGGCTTACTCCCAGGTAAGTGAGTACAGGAGTGTAGCTTAATCACAAAGTTCACAACAAACAGCATTCATCTCAAGAGAATTGCTGTTGGAAGGAAGGTTGGGATTTGTCAGGAAACAAATAGCTGGTAGGGAACATGCAGGGAGTCAGAGACTATAGCAGGTGGAATACATTTTCTAGCTGGGATCTCTTCCTACTGAGGTTTCCAATATTCTTAGTTTGCCCAAATAGTTCCTGCCATCCTTTAGGTATTTCTTTCTGCCAAACAGATCTTTGCTCACAGAAATGGAAGTTGCATACATCCTGTTGTTGCTAGCTTCATTTCTATATCACCGTAGCTTAGCTACTGCTACAACAGGCTTCATTATCACCATGAACAGAAAGCCATTTAGCACATTACAACACAGATACAACTGGCAGATCAAAATAAACAGAGATGTTCTATCAAGCTGAATATTATCATGGTGAGCTCTATGATAAAGTCACAGAGAAACCCACCATTTTAGAGAACTAAAAAGCAAATGTACAGTACTGTGCAAAAGTCTTAGGCCACCCAAGAAAATTATGTTTAAAGTTATTTCTCTGGGCAATAAAGTTATTTCTCTGGGAATTAATTGTTTATTTGCTCAGAAAACACTATATAACATTAGAATAAATAAAAAAATAAACATTAATACAATTAAAAAGAATACCTTATGTTTTCCAAAAAATTATTGATGTCTTGTGAGATGGCCAAAAGAACACAAGTTTGTTTCCCAAACCTTTCCTCAAGGCACTCCAGCCATTCCATGCAGTTTTATTCAAGTGCTATATTTGTTAAATTCCACCACCACCACGCCTGATTCAACTTAATGAGGTACTGATTAGCTGAACCAGATTTTCACGATGTGTTCAAGCTATCATAAAGAAATTTGAAGAAACCGAGCAAGTTGAAGACAGAAACGCAGTGGAAGACCCAAAACGCTGTCTGTATCTGATGAACAGTACTTCAAGGTCACTACCTTGAGGGATGGAAGGAAATTCAATGAAGTGCTTGCTTAGAATCATAGAATAGTAGAGTTGGAAGGGGCCTACAAGGCCATCGAGTCACAACCCCCGCTCAATGCAGGAATCCGCCTTAAAGCACACCTGACAAATGGTTGTCCACCTGCCTCTTGAATGCCTCTAGTGTGGAAGAGCCCACCACCTCCCTAGATAATTAGTTCCATTGCCGTACTGCTCTAACAGTCAGGAAGTTTTTCCTGATGTCCAGCCAAAATCTGGCTTCCTGTAACTTGAGCCCATTATTCTGTGTCCTGCACTCTGGGTTGATCGAGAAGAGATCCTGACCCTCCTCTGTGTGACAACCTTTCAAGTATTTGAAGAGTGCTATCATGTCTCCCCTCAATCTTCTCTTCTCCAGGCTAAACATGCCTAGTTCTTTCAATCTCTCCTCATAGGGCTTTGTTTCCAGACCCCTGATCATCCTCGTTGCCCTCCTCTGAACTCGCCCCAGATTGTCTGCATCCTTCTTGAAGTGTAGTGCCCAGAATTGGACGCAATACTCAAGATGGTGCCTAAGCAGTGCCAAATAGAGGGGAACCAGTACCTCACGTGATTTGGAAGTTATAATTCTATTAATGCAGCCATCCTTCTCGCTTGTCGTATTGCTGAGCCAAGTATCCCTCTGCTTAACATCTGGCAGAGTCATGTGGCACTAAAGTACACGCTTCGACAGTGAGTAGAAGTCTTACAAGAAATGGTCTTGTAGGGTATGTTGCAGCTAAGAAACCATTCTTGCAGAAAGGTAACAAGCAGAAGAGATTGCAGTACATGGAAGACCATAAAGCACAGAGCGACAACCTGTGGCAGAAAGTCTTATGGAGTGATGAGTCCAAATTTGAAATCTTTGGTTCACAAAGACACCAATATGTCAGAAGAAGAGTTGGCGAGAAGTATATTGATGCCTGCCTGCCGCCTTCTGTGAAACATGGTGACATTTCTGTCATGGTCTGGGGATGCATTTCAACCAATGGTGTAGGGGATCCAAAGTTCTACACTACTGCTTTATAGTGGAATTATGAATGCTGAGAAATATAAACGGATCTTGATTCATCATGCTGCACCTTCAGGAAAATGACTTATTGGAAAAAAGTGTTTTGTGTTTACTTCAATGTTATATAGTGTTGTTGTTGTTGTTTTTAAAAATAAACACTTACTGCTCAAATAAATGGCTTTCATTTGCATTTTTCAGAGTGGCCTAAGACTTTTGCACAGTACTGTATTTCTCATACTATGCAAGAGGTTAGCACAATTTCCCAAGTAATCTATAGCATGACCAAATTAACAAAACTTTAAAGTTAAATTTCTGAGAGTCTGATATGCAAAAACTGTACTTAATCTTACATATGTGCTCTGGATTTCCAGGTAGACCTCACGTCGTGAGTCACGGAAGAAAAGAAAGTTAATAATGCCACTCAAAAAACGAGCTGTCCTCTTTGTTTCTAGAACATCAACACAAAATGAAATATTTTGATGAGCCTTGTGATGCAAACAATTTTTCAACTCAGGAATGCATGAATTTTAAATTCAAACTAGTTTAAGCATGAATTCTACTAGGTAGAAATGGTGTATGACAGGGGTGACCAGCATATAGTTTTCCAGATGTTTTGGACTTCAACTCCCAGAAGCTCCTGCCAGCATGGCCAATGGTTAGAATACTACAAGATGAAGTCCAAACCATCTGGAAATCTACTTTCTGCCCATCCTGGTGCATAACAATGCAGGAATCCATGAAAATGTGTAACACAACAAATATTCAAACAATTAAAAGAAGAGTTTCCTCTTCTTTTAATTTCTAAGTAAATTCTTATTTTCCCCTTATTCCCACAAATCCTCTGATATAGACTATCCCTGTTTTCACTGGACAATTACAGTATTTTGGTAATTATATGATCTGACCTGGACACTAATCAAAACAGATTATTTCAAGGATCATCTCCTACATCATCTATTTGTTGTAAGGATAAATAGGCAAGAGGAGAATCATGTATGCTACTTTGATCTCATTGGAGGAAAAGTAAGATATAAATGTAATAGAATTAATTAAGTTTAGGTCTAGTTCCTTTTTCGTACTGTGGCATGATTGCTACTTCTGCATGGCTAGGAATCCACGCTGCAGCAAGGACAAACATCCAACCCTGTGAGAAAGGCAGATCATGAAATAAGATCCCACACTCCCTAAATTTTGGCAGTACAGATATGAGACATTTCCACATGACCACATCAATTCTTGCTATAAGGAACATTAACACTGAAATAGAATCCTGACTATGCAAACAGGAAACCAAACTGCAACAAACTAGCCCTTGGTGATAATCAACACAAGATAAAACCTAGAACATCTCACACAGATGAGATGTTAGATGCTTACTTGGATTTATGACATCGGCAATCTGGAAGTCATTGACACGGCAGATTGGGAAAAACCGTTCCCTGTCAAAAACATTATCCATTTTGTAAATAAACTCTTATAGCATTTGCTTCCCTGGTATAACTTATATTAATTTGAGGGTTTGCTTGGTAATTTATGCTATACATCTTGGGATTACGATAAACCACCAGAACCTAAGTATTAACTTAACAGAGACTACTTCCTATGCCTTGAATCAAACAAGTTAGAAAAATTTGTATGGCAAGGTCCAATTGACTAGAAATTTGTGCTGAAATCTAACACGCTTTTAGGACTGCTGAGAACTGTAGCTAGGTTTTCACCCTAGCAAAATAAGTTGAAATGCTTTCTTAAGCTACAAAGAAATTCATCACAAATCAAATTCAAACAAAAACAAGAATTTCTATAGAAAATATGGTTTCCAGATACTCACATGTTAAAAAATAGATTCCCCATGGGCAGGAAGCCTTCAAAAATTTGAGGATATGCAGTTTCAAAAGTTACTGGCATCTATGAATATAACAGAACCAATAAGTAGTAACCCCAAAAGTACAAAGATATGCTTTCTTCACTGAATTTGTTTAAATATAAATGAAGATTAATTATTTGTAGCATTACAGACCACTTTTCTATGAAGTGCCCAAAGCAGTGGCTGACACTTCAATAAACTACAATATTAAAACAAAAATAAATTCACAAAGCAGCTATAAAGCTCAAGATAAAAGTCAGTTCTCAAAATAGCAATAGCAACTTTCTAGAAACCCATTGCTAATGCTAGGATAATATATTGAAATTAATGGAATTTACACAGTGCCAGTTCTTGGAAGGATTGCTCTGGTGAACATGAGTGCCACCCAAAGCAAGGCAGGTTAGCTTATTGTTTCATTTCTTAAAAATTACTTTTCCATGAACTGAAACGTACAAGCTACTGAAATATTATGATCTGTTGTTCAAATAACTATTTACCCCCAGCTTTCCACAATCAGAATACTCCATACATGAAATCATCCCCCTACCCCATCCAGGACCCCTTAATTTCACAGACTCCAACACTCGTGGTACAGGTGGTTAAGATGCAAGTGTTATCAGAATCAGGTAATGACCATTACCCACTCTTTTTGGAACTATGGACCTGGAGAGATGAAACCCGGGGATCTGTTAGATGTACTGATACCCACATTGCAGGCAGTCTAGAAATGGTCTCAGAGAGGAGGGTTAAGTGGTCATCTGAACTCAAATTAAATTAAACTCCTCAATTCAGACACAATCCTGGATTATAAGTATGACTTGCTGCTATCCTCAGATTCTAGAGAATTTTTTTGTTAAGCTTTGAAAAAAAAATTGAATTAATAAGACCTAGATGGATAATTGAATCTGGAAATCTGGGGAGGAGAAAGCAGACCAAGGCATGGTTTGATAGAGATTGCCAGAACACGAAACGTGAATTGAGGCAAACACTGATTAAGTTGAAAATCTAGGGCACAGATCCCACGCCTTCCATCCCCTACAGCCAATCCCAAAATGGATCGCATGGAGGGGATGAAGGGCGTCTTCTGCGGCTTGATGTGTAACGTCAAGCTGCAGGAGAAATCCATCTGCCAATATTGGGGAGGGGAGCCCAACGATCTGTCCTGCCGCTGTCACAAGCAGGACAGATCCTTGCACATTCACCAGAAGAGAAGGGGAATCGGACGTGCAAGCATCTCTCCTGGCACTTTGCAGCGGCAGCGAAAGCATCTCTCCTGCCGCATCCAATTCCCCTTCTTGTGTGGTGAATGGGAAAGCGAAGCGCAGGAATCTGTCTTGTTTGGCACAGCTACACAACAGATCCTGGCGCCTGTACAGCGTCCCTCCTTCCATCGGGGCCATGGCATCAAGGAAGGGGCAGTGTTGCTATAGCCACCCACTTCCCCATTGCTATGGTCCTGACAGGGAAGGACGTATCAGCACCAAGCCATGTGAACCCGACAGGAATGATGTCGCTCAGCGCTGACGCGTCCTTGGTGACAGATGGATCCCGTGCCCTGACGTGTGAGGAGACCATTCCGCAGCCTCTTAATTCTGCGGCAGCCGTAGAAACAAGAAGCTGCAGAATGGTCTCCTCGCATGTCAGGGCACGAGATCCATCTGCCAGCAAAGGACGCATCAGTGCCAAGCGACATCTGTCACCTGTAAAGCGCAGCAGCCGCAGCAAGAACCGGCGGGCGCATCGCCTCCAATGACAGGAGAGGCGATGCAGCCACTGGAGCAATGGTACGTTGATTCCACCTCCGCCACCGCTTCTTTCTCTGGCAATGGCCACTGTGAAAAATTGGGCTGTGGGCATCACCAGAGAAAGAAGCAGTGGCAGAAACATCACTCCTCCTGACAGGAGGTGGAATCAATGTGCCGCCTCCGGCATAGCTCCTGTAATAGCTGCGGCGCATCTCTGTGCGCTGCTTCTCTCCTCCCCACTCCTCACGGAATGGTGGCACCTCAATAAGGTAAACAGGAACCAGCGCTGCCATTTGCTGGGGAGGGCGGGGGGGGGGGGGGACAACTACTCAACGGAGTGTGAATACTCTACTCCACAGAGCACTAGTTCCGTGTCTGCCAAGCGCGACACGCAAATAGTCATCCGTGGAGGAGACTACTCACACTCTGTGGACTAAAGTGTCATCCAAACACACCCACTGTCTTTGTGTCCTCTTCACAGGTGGGGCTGAGAAGGTTAATGAGAGATTTTTGCAGTTATTGTAAATCTGAATTGCTAACTGTTAATTATGATAAAATACAAATTATGGCTGTCAGGAAAAATAAGAAATAGCAGAGGTGGACTATGAATGGGCATGTTCTAAAGTTTTATTTCACCAGCTCAGGATCCTTCAGAACCCACATAGTACAGACCAAAGAGAACGTAGGCCAAACAATCAGAGGAATGGTTCTAATTTTTCTGTAATGAAGGAAAATTAATTCTACCTGCACTCAAAGTTTACTGGGCAAAGGCTAAAGAGCAACTACTCTATGTAGCCCAATTATGGGGCTTTTTGGACATGCAAATGATTTGAGACCAACCAAAACCAATTTCTTCGAATGATACTCCAAGTTCCATCCGGTACACCAAGTTCCATCTGGTACACCTTCTTCCTTTCTACAAGCTGAAATTAACTTACCAGAGTTGATATCTTTGGGAAAACTTCCAAGCTAGCAATGACTTGTTTTCCAAACAGTGATTGGATTAAATCAGTTACTAGGCGGACAGCAACATTAGAATTCTCTCCTGCCTTTCTGTTATCATAGCAGCAGGGCAATGCTTTAGATCAGGTGAGGCAACATATCCTGGACATGGACTTTCATGAATTGTTGGCCAAGGTAAATATAGAAAGAACATCTCTGTACCCAAGGTTGGATATCAGACATATGTACATAATAACTAAGCTTACATACCCAAAACTCTGAAAAGTAGTCACTCTAGCAAGAATGACAAGTTCTCCTTCAGCGGTTATGCTAGGATGATACAGAGCGATCCCCGACAGAGCATCTGCACCTATCTGCTCAGTCTGAGGTGGAGACAATGGGTAGTATTCAAATCAGGTGGTGTGCATGCAGCCAGCCCAACCTCATGCGTGAAAAATCTGTTTTCTGAAAGGGCATGACCTGCTCCTTCCAGAAATCAGAATTTTCCCATGCATCAAGGCTTGCTTCCAGAGGTTCTGTATCACAGCCATGTGCAGGGGTGGGCGCAGGCAGACTACGGCACACACATCACCCCTATTGGATACTATCCTATGGAACATATTGTGTTATAGTGTAATTTGTTTAACTCCCCAAGTCAGAAATTCATTGTAAATTGGTTGGAGAATAAAAGAAGCTGGGCAGGAGAGGAAATATTAGTATCTCTCTTTACAAACCTAAAATACAGGATTGTTACAATTACGTCTATAAAGAAGGAATTGTATCATTGCAAAGATGATGATGTTTAATAAAAGGAGGGAGTATGTTAATAGTAGGGCTCTTTAGTTTAAGGGTACTATCATGGCAGAGTAGGATATTTCAGTGGTTGGTTTGTTCTGTTGTTTTTTAATTATGAATAACTTCTATTTTTGTAACTTTTTATGTTGTGCAGCACCTCCCAATTGTGAATTGTAATGTAACAGTGGAAGAGATGTGATTTTAAAACCAATGGCTTGTACATTGAAAAGTCTGATGTGGACTTTTTTTTGCATTAACCAATTAAGGTTTTGATAACAAGATTTCTGTGAAGGCTCTTTTAAGGAGAAATATGTGGGAGATAAACAACCTTAATACACAGGCTTCAGTACTTGCTATGGCAAGGCTGCTACCACCCTCTGAGAAGCTTGATGAGCAACAAGCCCCTCACCACTTTGAAGCTGCAGAGGTTGTTGAAGATTGTCCCAGAAGTTTCAGGTGATCCTCCCTAGCCTGCTCGAAGTCTGGGAGAAAGTGGGTTGGGTTGGAAGCTGTATGGTTAAGATCCTTGGATACATTGGCCATGCAGTGGCAAACCAGCAAATCCTCCTCCACTACTATCCAAGGGCAAAGGAAGGGTGCTGGGAGCGCCTTGGTTGCTGCTTAGCAGAAGAACTCCGAGCACCACTGGACATCATCAGGTAAAGTTCAATGCTCCCCTTTTCTTTCCCACAGGAGGGGGAGGCTGAAGGGGCCACACCACCACTGCAGAAGGAGTCGTACCACTGAGCAGCATTTGAAACTTGCAAACTCCATGCAAATTCTCAGAAGGGTTGCAATATACTGTGCTGCAGTGGCATAAGCTTCCATGGACTACAACTGCCACAATTGATCTGTTAGTCTTTAAGGTGTCACAAGACTTTGTGGAAAATGATTAAGATTCCACTTTTATTTTAGATTCAGTGAACTTTCCACAGGTCTTATCGTATAGTTACCATGTAAAAGTGCTCCAGACGGATTCCATATACGCTCTGTAAGACTCTCATGAAGATCATGTGCAGTACTTCAGGCTGAAAAGAAGATACACTGATTTACCAGGACAGACTAGATTAACTTTACATTTCATTTACCTCTCAATAAATGATTTAATTCACTTAAAATTCCACTACCGGAGCCAACATTTTTGCAACTACACATTTTAAAATGATCATGTTCTTAAATAACAGTCATGATCAAATGTCATGTTAAACTAGGGCAGTCGAATCTTTGCACACCTTTGCACACACACCCCGAGATGCATTCTCTAAGAGGAAACCTGTTATGGGCTACATGCCAGCAGTGGCAGGGCCAGAGCCATCCCACACGCCCTCTTTCACATACTAATGCACACATTCATCTACCATCATCCACCCTCCAAACCCCCACCCCACCCCATTATCCTTTATTCAGCCCTGTCCCCTTCACATGGAAATTTGGCTATTTAAAAGGCCTGATTGCTGCGGGACATGGCGAGCCAAGGAAATCACAGGCCAGCTGGAGAAGCATCATGGGCTGCATCTGGCTAGAGGGCCAAAGGTTTCCCCATCACTGCGCTAAACCATGATTTAGCACAATGTGAATGAGGCACAGCAAGCTGCTCCCTCACACTAGGAACAAATCTTGATTTGTTCTTCAGCATCAAACCCCAATTTCAAGCCATGGTTAAAAGTTGATTAAAAAGCTTGGCTTATTTAACTTGTCATTATGTCTAAACCCAGAATCCTGGCTTATTCCTAATTTGTTTATGCACCCCAGGTACACCCTCACCAATCCAGAGAGGAGTGAGGCAGCAGTAGCTAAAAAAGGAATTGCTGATCAAACTAAACTGCTCACCCTTGCTTCCAGTCCAAAATTCCCCTATCTAGAGATCTGCCCATGCCAGAATACCTATGGATTTTGTTACTGCTTTGCATAGAGAGAAAAACTTTAAGAGCCTTATGTGTAGTTTAGTAACATCTACCAAGGACTACATGTTAAAAGCACATCTTTAGTCTAAACTGGATACTCTTACACAGGATCATCGAATAGTAGAGTTAGACGGGCCCTGTAAGGCCCCCGAGTCCAATCCCCTGCTGAATGCAGGAATCCACCTTAGAGCATCCCTGACAGATGGCTGTCCAGCTGCATCCTGAATGCCTCCAGTGTGGGAGAGTCCACCACCTCCTTAGGTAATCGGTTCCACTGTCCTACTGCTCTAACAGTCAGGAAATTTTTCCTGATGTCCAGCCGTAATCTGGCTTCCTGTAACTTGAGCCCATTATTCCATGTCCTGCATTCTGGATTGATCGAGAAGAGATCTTGGCCCTCCCGTGTGGCAACCTTTCAAGTATTTGAAGAGTGCTATCATGTCTTCCCTCAGTCTTCTCTTCTCCAGGCTAAACATGGATGTGCTGAAGTGGTACCTGGCTGTGACAATGGACTGAATGAGGGCTAATAAACTGAAACTCAACCTAGACAAGGCTGAGATGCTGTTAGTAGATGGTTCTGCTGACCGGATGGAGGATCTTCAACCTGTTCTGGATGGAGTTGCACCCAGATTGCGATGTGAAAATAGGCATCCTTGAGGTCCACTTACGCGAACCACACCCCCAGCCAGAGAAGTGGTAGGATCGTTGTGAGGGTTGTCATTCTGAATCTTTTGGTTTTTATAAAATGATTTAGTCCTCTTAAGTCCAACGTAGGTCGAAGGCCTCCATCCGTCTTCGGTACCATGAAGTACCGGGAGAAGAAACCATCCCGTACGCAATAAGGAATTGTTCTCTGGATAGCACCCCTGTCAAGAAGGATGGTAGTTTCTATAGAGAGAGCTGTTGATGGCGGCATAATCTTTACGGTACCGAGAGGAGGGAGGACTTCGAACTCGATGTGGTAGCCAAACTGGATAATCTCGAGAACCCAGTTGTCGGTGGTAATCAGGTACCAGTACTGAAGGAATTTGGAGAGAACAGTTCCAAACAATTTGAGCTGACGCAGACAGGATAAAGAGAGGTTGCGGAAGACAAAGGCGCCGCCTGGGTGGCCGGTCGTTCTGTGGACGAGACTTGTGAAACCTGTTGGGAGCCTGCTGCTTCCGTGGCTGGTTCAGAGGGTTAAATCTAGGTGCCCTATCAGTATACTGCCGTTGTTGGTAGTATGTTTGGGGACGAGACCAAAGTCGTTGTTTATAAGGTGGTTGCTGGAATTGGGGGAATAAGCCCATCTTCCTGGCTGTGGTCTTAGCCTTCTGAACTGCCTCCACAGATTCATCGGTGCTGGCGTTGAATAAGCCTTCCCCATCAAAGGGGAGGTCCTCGATACAGGAAGAGGCCTCGGGTGTGAGTCCCGCCGAACAAAGCCATGCATGGCGACACAGGGCTACAGCTCCAACCATGGCCTTGGCGCCGCAATCTGTAAGGTAGCGGGTAGTATTAAGTTGTCGTCTGGAGAGGCGGAGGGCTTCCTTTTGGAATACTTGCGCCAGTTCTCTGTGTTCTTCAGGTAGATTGTCACACAGAGGCTCTATTTTCTCCCATAAAAATAGTTGGTAATGTGACATCATCGCAAGATAATCTGCTACTCTTAGTCCCAATGCTGTTGAAGGGTAGATACGCCTGTCCAGCATGTCTAGGCAACGTCCCTCCTTATCCGCTGTTGAAGCATGTATTTTTTAATTTTCCTTGAGAAGACTCAATTATTGAATTTGGACGGGGATAAGTAAACAGAAAGGAAGCATCCTTTTCCTGGACCTTATTGAGAGATTCCAGTCATCTCGATGTTGGGGCCATCATCGCCGGCACTTTCCAAGATTGCTTGACCGTATGTAGGAGAGTCGGTAAGAAGGGGACTGAAACTGGAGTTGTGGCTTCAGCATACATAGCATTGAAAACCGGGCCGGAGATACATTCAGACAGTTGCTGTGCCTCAATACCCAATGCTTGTGCCATACGGAGGATTTGGTCTGAAAAATGGAATATGTCCTCTGAAGGTGAAGCTCCTTCCTGCGTCACTACAATATTGTCAGGCAATTGAATGGAAGGTGGTGCTGAGGAATATGAAGAAGAGTCTGACTCATAACCCTCATGTGAATAAGGTGAAGTCGGAGGGCGTGCGTGTTCGGAGTCCTCTGCCATAGGTTGCACTATGGTATTGCTAGGTGGTTGTGTGCTAGGACGAAGCGGTGATGGTGGCGGAGAAGCCACCTGAATGACTCGTAGCTGAGAAATAGCACTCCCTCCTCATCTCGGGTAGATAAACCACGCCGTCCCGGTACCGAATGGGTCATTGGAGACGGCCTTCTAGGTGGCATCAGTGTTGGTAGTCGATACCGACCTACATCGATGTTCTCTGGTGGAGGCCTTGACAAGGATGCCGACGGTGCGGGGCATTCTTTCGGTGGCAAAGGGTACCGTAGAGGAACCAAGTGTGGCTAGAAATCTTCACCGTACCGATCAGCGTTTCATTGCCAGTCACAGTAATGATATGACAGCCGAGGTGGTACCAACTACTGAGAGGAATTGACCCATTCTCTTGGTGGGGATCGGTGATAGTGGGTCCACTGATCCCTGGCATAATAGTCTCAGTCTTGGGCGTCGTAATACCTGGGGTCCGATGAATAAAGTGAACAATCATCGCGTTGGAACTGACCCCGGAGGGGGGACACGGGGGAAGTTCCAGTCCTGGAGAGGATAGATCTGATTTCTCCCTCCCATATTGACGTCATGAGAGCACCATCCATTCTCGGTATCGACAAGTCGGTATGAGCCACTGGTACCGAGGATGGGAAGTTGTTGAATTGGCGACCTCAGCAAGGGTGGGGGCGGCAGACGGCGTGGTGGTCTTCTGGACTGATCGAGGTGACTTACTCTTCTTATTCTTTTTATGCACCTCTGGTGTCGGTTTTGATGCTCGGGCTTTCTTTGAAATCTTCTTTGCCATAGATACGATCAAAGAATGCCCAGGTGTGGGGGGAGCCAAAGAAGCTGTGTCCGCCTTGGAAGCCGTAGGCTGGCAATGAGTAGTGTCAGACATCGCAGTATTCTTGATTTAGAAGCATCCATGGCCTCCAATGCTTTTTGCCAGAGAAGCGCCCGAAGATGATCCATTCAATGGCATTTTGTTTGTTTAATTTTGAGCAAAATTTGCAAGTCTCCACTATATGAGCCTCTCCTAGGCACAGCAAACACAGCGAGTGCCCATCAGTAGGCGGGAACTTGCTGCCGCCATCGATGCACTTGCGGAATGGGGCCCTAATGGCCATACGGCCCCACTCACGAAAAACAGTAAGAAAAAAGGTGATCCAATAATAAAGTTGTTTTTGTTTGTTTTTAGATAGTCTAAGAGAGTAAAGAAGGATGAAAACTCAGCACTATTCTTGTCACGAGAAAAGCAGAAGTTCCCCACGATGCGTCCGACTAGTAAGGTGCTCGAAAGAGAACTGAGGAGAGGAGTGGGAACCCGTGGACATGCGCAGTAGATGGGGGGGGGGGCTGCCAAAACATTTTTTTCTCAGCTTGGAAGCGCAGGTGCAGAACCCATAATGTGTGATGCACAGAGACCATGATGAAAAACCACAGCTTTCCTGGCAAAGGCGAGTCCTCTAACAGAGACTATTTAGGTATAATCTTTGCGCCTTCTGACTCTCTCACCCACATGCTATTTGCATAATGTTCAGATCTTGATTTTCATTTGTTTATTCATTTATTTTTCATATAATCTGCCCTTTTACTATTGGTTTTATTTGGGTTCAGAAAAGGACCTGTTTTAATTGTCTTAACTTTGTTTATAGTAAGGTAATTTTATTAGTTCACTGATTCAAATTTGGCCATAATGGTTCTCACTAGACATGGAACAAGAAATAGGGAATCTTACTTACATTTGGAAGCATGCTGCATGAAAGAGAATGGGGATAAAAGAAAATTACTAGGGATGTGCACTGACCCCCCGGATCGGATCGGATAGCGGATCGGAATCGGACCTGGGGGGTCGGATCGGATCGGATCGGATCGTGTGTCGGATCGGATCGGATCCGATTCCGATCCGCGGATCGGATTTTCCGATCCGGATCGGACGCCATTTTGAATGCTTTTTCCTATAGCAAATTATTGTTTTACAAAAACGCCTATAACTTTTTCATTTTTAACGACAGAAGGATGAAACTTGGGCACATTGTACACTGGTTAGGGATAGGTATCTGTGAGAAATTTCAGAAAGATTGGTGCATGCAGTTTGTGGCAATTAATTTTTTAATAAATAACATGGAATGCCTATAACTCGGTCATTTTTAAAGTTACACACATGAAACTTTGCCACATTGTAGGTGGAACCTTGGGACCCACGTGTGTGAAATCCCAGAACCGTGGGTGCTTGCCTGGTGTGGCAATGAATTTTTGAAAAATGGGTAGTAGTGGGGTAAATGCAGTTATGCCTCCCATGTTTTTATTTTTAAAGATACAAACAGGACACTTCGGCACATTACAGGGAACACTTCCCTTGATATGTGTGTAAAATTTCAGACAGCTAGCTCCAGGCATGTGTTGGCAATGAATTGTTGAAAATTGGGTAGCAGTGGGGTAAAATACAGTTTTGCCTCCCATTTTTTTATTTTCAAAGATACAAACGGGAAACTTTGGCACATTGCAGGGAACACTTCACTTCAAATGTGTGTGAAATTTCCGGAAGCTAGGTGCAACATTTTAGTGGGAAACGAACGTTTATTCATGGCATTTCACATGGGATTTATGGGTTGGTTTTAAGAGCTACAAACCTCTAACTCGCTCACATGGCACAGGACCTATGCCCGCTCAAACGCTGGAAATTTAACAAACTTTGGTGCAATGCTTTAGTGGGAAAACAAAGGTTTATGCATGGCATTTCACATGGGATTTATGGGTTGGTTTTAAGAGCTACAAACCTCTAACTCGCTCACATGGCACAGGACCTATGCCCGCTCAAACGCTGGAAATTTAACAAACTTTGGTGCAATGCTTTAGTGGGAAAACAAAGGTTTATGCATGGCATTTCACATGGGATTTATGGGTTGGTTTTAAGAGCTACAAACCTCTAACTCGCTCACATGGCACAGGACCTATGCCCGCTCAAACGCTGGAAATTTAACAAACTTTGGTGCAATGCTTTAGTGGGAAAACAAAGGTTAAACTTTATTATTTTAAACCTTCAGGAAGGGGACATTGCCTGCCTGGTGTGGATTGGTAATGAGGGAAGAAAGTTTCACTTATTCATTTGTAAAATGTAAAGTGATTGTAAATTGCTTTAGGGACCCATACATTTACATGACAAGACAGGTGTTGGTTGCAGGAATGCTACCAAATGCACTAGTAGCTAATCCCAGGTAATAGCTATTCAGATCCTAGCTAATAGCTATTATTCAGATCCTAGCCTGGGAAGGGATCTTGCAGGATAAGTGATTGTTCTTTTCTTGTGTACTATGTAATTCTAAACCAGAAGGCTGCTTTGATGTAGAGCCAATCCACATGGTCTCTTGCAGCACCTAGTATTATTTATTTCTCCTTCCACAGCAGAATCTGGAAGGCGGGCAGGCAGGCTGGCATTTAATGGGCAAAGTCCAACAGCGGCATTGGGGACTGGGTGACATTCTCCTTGAGGGCGAATGCCAAGTCCCATGGCTTGTGCGAGGAGGGCGGCTTGCTCTCTTTGCAGGAAGGATCTGGAAGGCGGCAGGCGGCATCAGCAGCGGGCGGGCAGGCTGGCATTTAATGGGCAAAGTCCAACAGCGGCTTTGGGGACTGGGTGACATTCTCCTTGAGGGCGAATGCCAAGTCCCATGGCTTGTGCGAGGAGGGCGGCTTGCTCTCTTTGCAGGAAGGATCTGGAAGGCGGCAGGCGGCATCAGCAGCGGGCGGGCAGGCTGGCATTTAATGGGCAAAGTCCAACAGCGGCTTTGGGGACTGGGTGACATTCTCCTTGAGGGCGAATGCCAAGTCCCATGGCTTGTGCGAGGAGGGCGGCTTGCTCTCTTTGCAGGAAGGATCTGGGAGGCGGCAGGCGGCATCAGCAGCGGGCGGGCAGGCTGGCATTTAATGGGCAAAGTCCAACAGCGGCTTTGGGGACTGGGTGACATTCTCCTTGAGGGCGAATGCCAAGTCCCATGGCTTGTGCGAGGAGGGCGGCTTGCTCTCTTTGCAGGAAGGATCTGGAAGGCGGCAGGCGGCATCAGCAGCGGGCGGGCAGGCTGGCATTTAATGGGCAAAGTCCAACAGCGGCTTTGGGGACTGGGTGACATTCTCCTTGAGGGCGAATGCCAAGTCCCATGGCTTGTGCGAGGAGGGCGGCTTGCTCTCTTTGCAGGAAGGATCTGGGAGGCGGCAGGCGGCATCAGCAGCGGGCGGGCAGGCTGGCATTTAATGGGCAAAGTCCAACAGCGGCTTTGGGGACTGGGTGACATTCTCCTTGAGGGCGAATGCCAAGTCCCATGGCTTGTGCGAGGAGGGCGGCTTGCTCTCTTTGCAGGAAGGATCTGGAAGGCGGCAGGCGGCATCAGCAGCGGGCGGGCAGGCTGGCATTTAATGGGCAAAGTCTCTCCTTTCCCGGGCACTGTGGCAGTGAGAGTGCCATAGGCTGCAAAAGAAGAAGGGGGGGGGGGGAAAAGAATGAATATTAGTTGACCACTTCAACACAACCAGCTCCCTTCCACCCAGGATTGCCCTTCCTGAGTGCCCACGCCAAAGCAGGCACACGGGGCTGCCTGCTCACTCGGAAGTTAGCAGGCAGACAGCCAACCTTCAGTTAGGTGGAAGGTGCCCCCCCCCCATTCACAGAACACTTACCGTAGTCCTCCTGAGGGCGTTGTTGATAAGATGCCACTTCCAGGCGGGCAGTGACGGGCAGGTGGGCAGTCTGCATTACCGTCTCTCCTGGGCACTGTGGCAAAGAGTTCCATAGGCTGCAAAAGAAGAAGGGGGGGGGGAAGAATATGAGGAAAATGATACTTTTCCACCACTGGCTCCCTCCCACCCAAGACTGGCATGTGCCCGTCCTGAGTGCCCACGCCCCAGCAGGCACACGGGGCTGCCTGCTTGCTTACTCGTGGGTAAGCTCTCTGACAGGCTCTTACCAGAGTCGTGCGGGCGACGTGAATCGATGGGCCACCTCCATGCGGCCGTGGCTGGGGCAGATGGGCAGTCTGGATTCACGGGTACGCTTTGCGCAGTGGCGAAGAGTTCCATAGGCTGCAAAAGAAGGAGGGGGGGGGGGGGAAAAGAATTAACATGAGATAAATCATACTTTTCCACCATTGGCTCCCTCTCACCCAGGACTGGCATCTGCCCGGTCCTGAGTGCCCACGCCCCAGTAGGCACACGGGGCTGCCTGCTCACTCGGAAGTTAGCAGGCAGACAGCCAACCTTCAGTTAGGTGGAAGGTGCCCCCCCCCATTCACAGAACACTTACCATAGTCCTGAGGGCGTTGAGGACTCGGTGAGATTCTCCTGGAGGACCCCTAGTCCCATGGCTTGTGCAAGAAAGGCGGCTGGCCCGCCTCGCAGGAACGATCTGGAAGGCGGCAGGCGGCATCAGCAGCGGGCGGGCAGGCTGGCATGTAATGGGCAAAGTCTCTCCTTTCCCGGGCACTGTGGCAGTGAGAGTGCCATAGGCTGCAAAAGAAGAGGAGGGGGATAATGAATATTACATAAATACTTTTATACTGCAAAAGAAGAAAGGAAAATAAATAAAGATTTGTATTAATTATACATGCAAGTCCTAGTAACTAGTCTCCCACCGGCACACTTCTCTGGTTTGTGATGCAATCCTCTTTCTCCTGCACCCCTCCCTTTCTAAATCACTCTTCTGAGCCCATTGTTAGAGGGATTGGCTATCCTTTTGTGTCTGGCAGGACACAGCTTACCGGATCATTAGAGAATCACCATTTCTTTTGTCCTTGGGTTATTCATTCACTCCTAATAGCACCCTACGTTAGGCTGACCAGATCAAATCCAGGTCAGGGTTCCTAACTTCAGCAGTTGTAGAGAAAAGGGAATTTCTGCCAGTGTCATTTGTATGGAATTAGTTCCTGCTGAGATTCCCTCTTCATCACAACAGTTAAAGGTGCAGGGGCCCTGCCTTCTTTTCTATATGGCCACTCTGCCTGCACTCTTACCTGAGTCGTAGGGGCGACGTGAATCGAGGGGCCACCTCCATGCGGCCGTGGCTGGGGCAGATGGGCAGTCTGGATTCACGGGTGCGCTTTGCGCAGTGGCGAAGAGTTCCATAGGCTGCAAAAGAAGGAGGGGGGGGGGGGGAAGAATTAACATGAGATAAATCATACTTTTCCACCATTGGCTCCCTCTCACCCAGGACTGGCATCTGCCCGGTCCTGAGTGCCCACGCCCCAGTAGGCACACGGGGCTGCCTGCTTGCTTACTCGGAAGTAAGATCTCACACTGCCCCACTTCTGGACACTCTCAGGTGTCCCTGCGTTGACTGCACACACTTACCTTATTCGTGCGGCCGATGTGGATCGGAGGACTCCAGTGGCACATAGGCTCCTCCAGGCAAAGTCACATTGGCACAGGGTCCTCCAGGCAAAGTCACAGTTTGGCACAGCTCCCTCCAGGCAAAGTCACATTGGCACAGGGTCCTCCAGGCAAAGTCACAGTTTGGCACAGCTCCCTCCAGGCAAAGTCCCAGTGGCACAGGCTCCTCCAGGCAAAGTCACATTGGCACAGGGTCCTCCAGGCAAAGTCACAGTTTGGCACAGCTCCCTCCAGGCAAAGTCCCAGTTTGGCACAGCTCCCTCCAGGCAAAGTCACAGTTTGGCACAGCTCCCTCCAGGCAAAGTCACATTGGCACAGGGTCCTCCAGGCAAAGTCACAGTTTGGCACAGCTCCCTCCAGGCAAAGTCACATTGGCACAGGGTCCTCCAGGCAAAGTCACAGTTTGGCACAGCTCCCTCCAGGCAAAGTCCCAGTTTGGCACAGCTCCCTCCAGGCAAAGTCCCAGTTTGGCACAGCTCCCTCCAGGCAAAGTCCCAGTGGCACAGGCTCCTCCAGGCAAAGTCACAGTTTGGCACAGCTCCCTCCAGGCAAAGTCACATTGGCACAGGGTCCTCCAGGCAAAGTCACAGTTTGGCACAGCTCCCTCCAGGCAAAGTCCCAGTTTGGCACAGCTCCCTCCAGGCAAAGTCCCAGTTTGGCACAGCTCCCTCCAGGCAAAGTCCCAGTTTGGCACAGCTCCCTCCAGGCAAAGTCCCAGTGGCACAGGCTCCTCCAGGCAAAGTCACAGTTTGGCACAGCTCCCTCCAGGCAAAGTCACATTGGCACAGGGTCCTCCAGGCAAAGTCACAGTTTGGCACAGCTCCCTCCAGGCAAAGTCCCAGTTTGGCACAGCTCCCTCCAGGCAAAGTCACAGTTTGGCACAGCTCCCTCCAGGCAAAGTCCCAGTGGCAGAGGCAAAGTCCCAGTGGCAGAGGCAAAGTCCCACTGGCAGAGGCAAAGTCACAGCTGCATGGGCACCTCCAGGCAGGCAGGCGGGCGGGCAGGCAGAGGCGGGCATGATGCCAGGCGCTTGCACATTGCACAAGTAAGCAATAGAACCGTGAGACCAGCCCACGCATTCCGGCTACTTCACAATGGCGGCAACCTAGCAGGCGGGCAGGCAGGCAGGCAGGCAGGCAGAGGCAGAGGCAGAGGCGGGCATGATGCCAGGCGCTTGCACATTGCACAAGTAAGCAATAGAACCGTGAGACCAGCCCACGCATTCCGGCTACTTCACAATGGCGGCAACCTAGCAGGCGGGCAGGCGGGCAGGCAGGCAGGCAGGCAGAGGCAGAGGCAGAGGCGGGCATGATGCCAGGCGCTTGCACATTGCACAAGTAAGCAATAGAACCGTGAGACCAGCCCACGCATTCCGGCTACTTCACAATGGCGGCAACCTAGCAGGCGGGCAGGCGGGCAGGCAGGCAGGCAGGCAGAGGCAGAGGCAGAGGCGGGCATGATGCCAGGCGCTTGCACATTGCACAAGTAAGCAATAGAACCGTGAGACCAGCCCACGCATTCCGGCTACTTCACAATGGCGGCAACCTAGCAGGCGGGCAGGCAGGCAGGCAGAGGCAGAGGCAGAGGCAGAGGCAGAGGCGGGCATGATGCCAGGCGCTTGCGCATTGCACAAGTAAGCAATAGAACCGTGAGACCAGCCCACGCATTCCGGCTACTTCACAATGGCGGCAACCTAGCAGGCGGGCAGGCGGGCAGGCAGAGGCAGAGGCGGGCATGATGCCAGGCGCTTGCGCATTGCACAAGTAAGCAATAGAACCGTGAGACCAGCCCACGCATTCCGGCTACTTCACAATGGCGGCAACCTAGCAGGCGGGCAGGCAGGCAGGCAGAGGCAGAGGCAGAGGCGGGCATGATGCCAGGCGCTTGCGCATTGCACAAGTAAGCAATAGAACCGTGAGACCAGCCCACGCATTCCGGCTACTTCACAATGGCGGCAACCTAGCAGGCGGGCAGGCAGGCAGGCAGAGGCAGAGGCAGAGGCGGGCATGATGCCAGGCGCTTGCGCATTGCACAAGTAAGCAATAGAACCGTGAGACCAGCCCACGCATTCCGGCTACTTCACAATGGCGGCAACCTAGCAGGCGGGCAGGCAGGCAGGCAGAGGCAGAGGCAGAGGCGGGCATGATGCCAGGCGCTTGCGCATTGCACAAGTAAGCAATAGAACCGTGAGACCAGCCCACGCATTCCGGCTACTTCACAATGGCGGCAACCTAGCAGGCGGGCAGGCGGGCAGGCAGTTTTTTAAATCATATAGCCAAAATAAACACAACACACAGTGACAGCCCTGCAAGGCTGCCACATAAGTCCAAAAGACACAGTCAGAAACAGTGTGGGATGCTGCTTGTCATCCACTCAATGTAGGAGCCTGGAAGAGGAATCCTATCGCGTCCTTCGTTCATAGTCAGAGAGGTGCATGCGTTCCTTGGCGATAAAATTAAGCCTTCTTCTTATCCAAAGTTCTCATGAGCCTCTGACGTGGTCTTACAAGAAGAAACGCCCATGGAAGTGTGGGACCTTACAGAAGGCCTGGAGGGAGCCATCGGAGTCCAATTTCAGAGGCACACGTGCAAGCACATTGGTTCAAGTCAAACAACATAGAATGTGTGAGATGCTTGTGCATCCCCTCAATGTAAGAGGCTAGGAGAAGAAACTAGATCCCTTCGGGATCCATCGTTCAGAGTTGAGTTACTGAGCTGTAAACAACACAGCCAGTAAATTAAAGTAAAGAAAATTAATTAACCGAAAATAAGAATTAAAAAATCAAGGGCCTGCCGGTGCCTGCCCAAAGGTGTGGGATGGATGGGGGGTGCCTGCCAATTACTCCCCCGCGGGCATGAGGGTGGGGTATCCCAGCAGGGGCAGATTGACCTTGAGGAAGACCAGCTGCTCCACAATCTCAGCGTCCAAGCGAGAGCGGTGGGGTGTGACCACGTCGCCCGCCATGGAAAACACCCGCTCGCTTGGAACGCTGGACGGTGGGCAGCTGATTCTGTCCATGGCCACCCGCGCCAGATCAGGCCACATCTGGCGCCGAGATGACCAGTAGGCCAGGGGTTCGATGGAGCCGTCCTCCATCTGCTCCGCCAGGTAACGCTGCACTGCTGCTGCAGCGTCATCCTGGCGGCGGCTGGGTTGAGTGCCTCTATGCCCAACCGCAGCCTGCAAAGCCTTGTCCCAAAACCCCTGGCCTGTCCCCCTGCTGGGTGTGGTGGTGCTGGTGCCGCCGCTGCTGGTGGTGCTCAGCGGACTTAGCGCCTGGGCTTCGGTGGGCTCCTCCTCTGCCTGCCCAATCCTGGCATCCCGGGCCGCCCGAACGTCCGTCACCAGCATTTCCACCCAACCTGCCCGGGAAGTCTGCCCACATAACCCATCCTTGATGCGCGGGTCGCACATGGTGGCCAACATGTACTGCCTCTCGTTGTAGAGAGGCTGGACCCGGCGGGATAAGCTTTCCCTCAGCCTCGTCACCACTTCCCGCACCTCTGGCAGGAAGCGCCTGCCGGTGACGGCATCCCCGGCCTCCAGAAACTCGCCCATCTGATTCTGGAGATGCCTGGCCACGGGGAGCACCTGGCTGAGAAGGGCAGTGCTGCTGCTCAGGGTCTCGGTGGCCTCAAGGAACGGCTTGAGGACCACCAGAAGCTGGGACATGGCCTCCCACTGCTGCCTGGACAGTGGGGCCTGGATGCCAATGTCCCCGACCCTGAACATCTCGTGGACAACACGCTGTTGCTCCACCATACGCTCGAGCATGTGGTAGGTGGAGTTCCAACGTGTTGCCACGTCCTGCACTAGCCGGTGCTGCGGAAGTCCCAGCTCCTGCTGCTTCTCCCGCAGCAACCGACTGCCCTTCACGCTGTGGTGGAAATGCCCAGCCACCTTCCTGCAGCTCTCTAGGAGATTACGGATTTGGGGAGGGAGAGGGGCCTTGCTGCCTCCAAGGCCATCCCTGACGACCAGGTTGAAGACGTGCGCGATGCAGCGGATGCCCTCAAATCCGCCATCGCGCACCGCCTTCAGCATATTGGCTCCCCCGTCCGTGACCATGTAACCGCGGGTGTGCTGGTGCCCGCCCAGCCACCCTGCCACCATGCGGTTCATGGCCTCCGTAATCTCCTCCGCCGTGTGGGACTGGTCCATGACTGCGGTATGAAGGAGGGCCCAGCGGCAGCCCTCCTTCCCAGTCCCAGAAGTCCTGGGTGCTTCCTGCCCTGAGGCTCCCCACCAGTGAGCCGTCAGGGACAGGTAAGCGTGCACTCCTCCTTCGCTGGACCAGATGTCCGAAGTGAAGTGCACCTTCTGTGCCTCTGCCTGGCACAGACGACCCAGAACTAACTCCCTGCATGCCTGGTACAGGGAGGGCACCACACGCCTGCTCAGGGTGGTGCGACACGGCGGCTTGTAGTATGGAACCACAAGAGCCATCAGCCTTTTGAAGCCTGCGTTCTCGACGAGGCTGAATGGCTGGTCATCCAACGCCACCATCTCACCGATGCAATTGGTGATCTGGTTGGGCGCTGGAAAACGCCACCTTGTGGCTCCATACTTCCCCCACCCCATCTCTTCCATGGTGGCCTGGCGAAGCCTCTTGGGGATGGGAGGTCGAGAGCTGGCAGAAGTTGCAGGAGCCTTCTGCTTGCCCTTGCCGCTAGCACCAGTCTGCTGCGAGGTGCCCGCCTCGGTCCCAAGCAAAACAGACTGGTGGTGCCTCTGCATGTGGCGGGTGAGGTTCGTGGTGGTGAAGTGGCCTGGCATTTTTCCCCTGCTCACTGACATCTTGCAGTGGCGACAGACAGCAAAGCGGGAATCCACTGCCACCTCAAAGTGGTCCCACACCTTGCTTGCCTGTCGCTTCTGGGGTGACACAGACGGCCTGCCGGCGCCTTCGCTCTGTGGTGTCACCTCAGGAGCAAGGGAATGAGTGGAAGAGAGGACGGATTGTGGAGAGTAAGTCTCTGGTGCTGCCTGCTCTTCCTCTTGCCCCACATCAGAGTCCTCCTTCTCACTCTGAACCTCGCTGACTTCCACAAGATCTGGGAAAAGATCAGTCAGCGGGTTCACAGGCTCACCCACCAAAGAAGGAGCTGGATAATATAGTGCTCCTTCTTCATGCCCACTGCTGCTCCCAGCACCTGCCTCATGTTGCTGAAAGAGTGCCCTGCAGGCACTACTTTGAGTTGCCTCTGCCTGCTTCTGCTGCCCCAGTGGAGAACGCCTCAGTTTAACTGGGGGTGTGGAAGTAGGCTGCCTGCTGCTGGTCCCAGCAGCAGCAGCAGCAGCGCCATGCCCAGAGCGGCCTCTCCCAAATGCTGCCTTGGGAGCACCCCCCCTTTGAGTGCCACGCTTCATTTTATTTTTATTATTATTTATTTTTGTGTAAGTGTGTGCTTTGCTGACTTTTTTTGTGTTTGTAGCAGCAGGCTACACAGCCCAGCAACACACACTCACTCACAAGCGCGCACACACACACACACACACAGAGAAAGAGAGAGAGAGAGAGAGAGGATAGAAATATTTTTTTATGATTTTTTTGGGTTTTTTTCAGAAAGCGAAAGTAGAACAAACAAACACACTCACTGCAAAGACAAACTGAACTCACAGACAAACAAACGTGCTATCTAAGAAAGGAAAGGCAAGAGAGAAAGGAAAGCCAAGAGAGAGAACAAGAAAAGCTGAAGTAAAAGATCAGAAACTCCTCAAAACCACCTCCAAATACAATCAAATCAATACAGTCTCTCCAACACAGCTCCAAAACACTCCCTAATCTCCTCCACGTTCAACCCACAAAGAGCCAGAAGGGCAGGGCTGAGAGAATATATACTGGTGCCCTCCTCCAGCATTGCGATTGGAGGCTGAAGAAAGTCTTCACAGGATTGGGTGATTCAGTCATGTATTCTAAAGCACAATTGGTGGATCAAGCTGTCAAACACACACACACAAACACAGCCTCCCCCTCCCTTTCCTGAAGGTTTAAAATAATAAAGTTTAACCTTTGTTTTCCCACTAAAGCATTGCACCAAAGTTTGTTAAATTTCCAGCGTTTGAGCGGGCATAGGTCCTGTGCCATGTGAGCGAGTTAGAGGTTTGTAGCTCTTAAAACCAACCCATAAATCCCATGTGAAATGCCATGCATAAACCTTTGTTTTCCCACTAAAGCATTGCACCAAAGTTTGTTAAATTTCCAGCGTTTGAGCGGGCATAGGTCCTGTGCCATGTGAGCGAGTTAGAGGTTTGTAGCTCTTAAAACCAACCCATAAATCCCATGTGAAATGCCATGCATAAACCTTTGTTTTCCCACTAAAGCATTGCACCAAAGTTTGTTAAATTTCCAGCGTTTGAGCGGGCATAGGTCCTGTGCCATGTGAGCGAGTTAGAGGTTTGTAGCTCTTAAAACCAACCCATAAATCCCATGTGAAATGCCATGAATAAACGTTCGTTTCCCACTAAAATGTTGCACCTAGCTTCCGGAAATTTCACACACATTTGAAGTGAAGTGTTCCCTGCAATGTGCCAAAGTTTCCCGTTTGTATCTTTGAAAATAAAAAAATGGGAGGCAAAACTGTATTTTACCCCACTGCTACCCAATTTTCAACAATTCATTGCCAACACATGCCTGGAGCTAGCTGTCTGAAATTTTACACACATATCAAGGGAAGTGTTCCCTGTAATGTGCCGAAGTGTCCTGTTTGTATCTTTAAAAATAAAAACATGGGAGGCATAACTGCATTTACCCCACTACTACCCATTTTTCAAAAATTCATTGCCACACCAGGCAAGCACCCACGGTTCTGGGATTTCACACACGTGGGTCCCAAGGTTCCACCTACAATGTGGCAAAGTTTCATGTGTGTAACTTTAAAAATGACCGAGTTATAGGCATTCCATGTTATTTATTAAAAAATTAATTGCCACAAACTGCATGCACCAATCTTTCTGAAATTTCTCACAGATACCTATCCCTAACCAGTGTACAATGTGCCCAAGTTTCATCCTTCTGTCGTTAAAAATGAAAAAGTTATAGGCGTTTTTGTAAAACAACAATACTTTGCTATGGGAAAAACGCATTTAAAATGGCGTCCGATCCGCCGATCCGATCCGATCCGGATCGGACCTCGCCGGATCGGATCGGATCGGATCGGATGGTGTATCGGATCGGATCGGATTTTCCGATTTTTGGGGCGGATCGGATTCGGATCGTGGATCGGATCCGATCCGATGCACACCCCTAAAAATTACCAACTTCTTCTCTAAGAAAGAAGCAGCTGGCAATAAACATAAACTTCCATCTTCCCCTGTCCCCAGCCTGGACTGGTCTGTTGATTATAGGTGCATTACACAAGAAGTCAATTTGGGGGAAGGTGCTATTAATTTAGCTATGGAAATAGCCCTTGTTGAAAATTCATCTGTCTCTGGTAGGCTGGAACTTGCTGAGAAAGGGAAAGTATTTGGATAACTTTATACTAAACAGGTGAAAGAGCTGGCCCAGCACCCTACTCAACTAGAGAATGAAGTATCTTTATACAAAGCTGAGAAGAGAGAGCAGAAAGATAGTCATTCACTGAAACTGATAAAATTATTTATTTATGAGTCCCATGAGCTGCTAACTACACTAGACAAGTTGTTCAAACTAAACAGAAATAATAGTGATCAATTTGATATAGAAACTACAGATACTCAAGATGTGCCCCCTAAGACTAAAATCTCTCCTAAAAAGGAAACTGTCTTTAATCCTAAGGGTAAAAAGAAAAATAAACTAGTTAAACAAAGAAAAGTAAGAACAGCAAGAATCAAAGCAAGTCCAAAAAAAGCATATAAGAAAACAAATTATTATTATAACCTATTTAAATTACTGGAGGGGAACTCGAGAAGTGTAACAGAAGCCCCCAGGCTAAAAGGAAAGCCAGAACCCCAAGAGAGAATAAGGCCTCACATATGCCCAATATATCCCTAAATCCCTACCTGTGGTGGATAACAAGGAAATGATGACACAGGACCCTTGGTCTGATGTCTTCAAAGATAATAGTGTCAGAGAACCAAAAAAAAACCCCCACTGCCACAGTTAGTAGATTCAAAATATAGTGGCAATTGGGATTTACAACTAATACATCATACTCTGGTCCTTTGGGGTTATCCGAAACCGAGGGGGTGGTTCCTCAGAATGAACGTAAATCTCACCTAATCAATATATTGCAATCTGTAAACTCTAGCAAAATTAACCCTGTTAATATTCTGAAAGTGGAATATTTGTTTCATAATTATACCCATGCCCATTCAGTAGTGACTTTTAAGGACAGCTCAAGTGCCAGTAGAATATATAAGAGAGAGAATTTTCTGGGGTTGGGTATAGTGGTATCTAGACATTTGAAGAATGTGGCGCATCCCTCACCACTATTAAAAATATGCCCAGATAGGGCAGATAGAAGTAGATTAGGTTCGTCTAGCAATACAGAGGATTTAATTAACCTGTGCAAGTCACACAAAACTATTTCACTCACAAATTGTGACGGAAAACAGTACATAGTTTTGAAAGAGTTGAAGCTAGCTCTAGAAACTCAGCTGGTTGATTAGGGACTGAGAGATAAACTTAGTCTGAAGCGAAACAACCTTTCGGAGAACCTCTGCATTTTGCCTAACCAGATTCAGGCTGTGCGTCATGTGGACGCACAGGGACGACCCCGGGATCAATCCATCATGTAGACATGGCCCCAGAGACATTAAAGAAATCTCACATTTGACAGCATTTACAGGAAAGATATGTTATTGGAATGTCCCATTCAAATTGTGAGTAATTTGTGGACAAAGTTTTGATGGAGTAAAAATGTAAAGAACATATAGCAGTGGTTATCAGATTTGGGTAGATTTCTGCCAGTATTTAAGGAAATTGGCTGAGAGCTCGGAGAGGTACGGTGCGGGAAAGAAGTTTCCTCTTAATTGTGGAAACGGCATGCAAGCCCTCTATTTGGGCTACTGCTATTCAATCGCTAAAGTACACATTATACAATAGATTCATACAATAATGATTACGTAAAAAGTGTTAACCAAATTATAGGCCAAAATAATATGCAATATAAATCCTCTGTATTGAGTCAGAAAAGTTTAGTACTCAAGCTTGAACAAGCAACTGATAAATGAAGATCAACGTCAGTGTGTCAGGTCTTTAAATATTAAGGCTGAAGGCAGAGAATTGAATTTTGAAAGCCACGCTGGAAGGTTTTTTTTTTTTAGTTTAACAGCAGCTTTTTTTTTAGCTGAATAGCAGCCTTAAACACTTTAAATAGTTTTGCCATCAAGCAATAGCTTCTGTTGCTAAATTCAGTTGTTTTGATTCTATATAAAGGGAAAGCCGCACACTGAATTTCACTTCTACCAAATGAGCAAACTCTACCTACCT
Organism: Anniella stebbinsi; assembly: GCA_029215795.1. Lineage (NCBI taxonomy): Eukaryota > Metazoa > Chordata > Lepidosauria > Squamata > Anniellidae > Anniella > Anniella stebbinsi. Next base: position 124,661,144 of record JARDYH010000004.1, on the reverse strand, counting down.
TAACATTTGGAAACAAGTCACTTTTGGAAAAGTTTTTGGCCTCACTTCCAGTAAGCACACAGTTGCGGATATGTACAATGATGTCATTGTCACTGTATCTTGGAAAGGTACAGTTATCCATTCTGTAAAAAAACAAAAAACTGAGTATGTGATTTGAGTCAAAGCAAAGGATCACTTCATACCACACATTTTCCTACATCTAGGCTGTGATGGGAACACATTAATCAAGCAGCCCAGTCATGTATCTACTGTAGAAGAGACAATACAAAATTCTTTATACATTATGTTATATAATTCTGTAAAGAAAGCAGCCACATAACTGGCTCCAAAACAAAGTTGAGGGTTACTTAGAGCAGAATACTATTATTATAAACTGCCCTAGACAAAACACCAATAAAGTAAGGAGAAAATCATATGGCACTCCAATGCACCTTTGACAATGAACAAACTCAGAGATAATATTGTTATATTACATCTCTGCTGCTATAAGTCCTGATTCAGGGTAGCCAATTTTAACATTTCACATTAAAACAATGGGGCAGATCACGTTATAAGCCACACTGAAAACAAGTGTTAATCACTCATTGAGCCATCCTGCTGCCGACAGATGATCAGGCACTCACCAGCTTGCCATGGTTTGTTTCCCCTTTGTCCTCCCACCCATTCCCAGCAGACTTTGCAGCATTGTGCATCTATGCTCCTGCGTGATGAGATTCCTCCTCCCTTTGCCTTGCAAAGCACCTGGGTTGACATATAATATATAAGCCATATCCTCAGATGAGGTGACCAGATGTTGTCAAAATCATGTACTCTTTCATACTTATGTAGAAGTAGGAATTCTCCCAAAGCTATTTTGTGGACTAAAGTACAGGGCATAAATTTCCTAAAGTATAGGGATGCAGGGATAGAAGAATGTAAACCTGTCAGAATTCATGGAAATATGTATACAACTACTCAGCATTGTCCAGGTCCCATAATAACCATCCTTTAAAAAAAATCACATACTGGGTGGCCCAAAAGTAGGCATATAGTTGTTTAGAATGTTGATTGGAGGGGGAGAGAATGTGTGAGTAGAAGATGTGTGGGTGGAGTCAGAATGACAGTTGGGAAGAGTGACAGGTGGTGACAGGTGTGGAGAGTGAGGGGAGTGAGGCCCCAAAGTAGGTACAGTTGTTTAGTTTTTTAGTTGTTTTTTTTTTACTGATATTGTGAATGATGGCAGCGAACTTGAGTCAAGAACAAAGAAAGTGGATTCTAAAGCAGTACTGGAAGACTGAAAATGCCGAGCGAGTGCGCACAGCATGGCAAGAAGCATCTGCACTCCTCCACCAACACATCTGACAATTTATCGTCTTAGAGATAAATCTGAAGCAACAGGTGCAGTGGCTAATGCACCGAAATCTGGACGTCCTAGGATGTCTATGACAGAGGAAAATGAGATGAGAGTCGCTCTGACATTTGTGAACAGTCTGAAAAGTCCACACGACGTGCGTCTAAGCAGCTATCCATACCTAGAACGTCCTTGCAACGCTTAATGCGTAAATTGAAATTGAAGCTGTACTGTCCAAGACTCTTACATGGTCTTCTGGAGGACGACCCAGAACGTCGGTTGCAATTCTGTGAGATGATGTGTAACCAAATCTCTAACGAACCAGACCTTCTTGATAAGATCATCTGGTCAGATGAGGCTGAAAATCCTCATTTGACTATCACATCTCAACTGAACCAGCCAGGCGTCACAGTGTGGGGTGCACTGTCCAGCGAAGGTGTTGTAGGACCGGTTTTCTTCCATACAACTGTGGATAGTAACAATTACCTAAACATGTTACGTGACGTGGTAGTGCCACAACTCAGAACCAGGGCTAACTTCGCAGAACTGCTCTTCAACAAGATGGGGCACCTCCTCATTATGCTTCTGCAGTAAGGGACTATCTTGACAACACCTTCCCACAGCATTGGATCGGACGACGTGGCAGCATTGAATGGTCGCCACGTTCACCCGACTTAACACCAATGGACTTCTTTTTGGGGGGCGTAGTAAAGAATAAGGTTTTTGAGAGGAATCCCCAGACAGTGAACGAATTAAAAGAGTTCATCTCGGAAACATTTATGGACATTGATGCAGACTGGAATTTGTGTCGTACTGTGTGTCACAGTGTTCTGAACAGGTTCAAGGAATGTTGCAACGTTGATAGAATACATTTCGAGCACTTACGAGATTAAACAGTGTTAAACAAATGTAAATGTAATAAACAATGTAATAAAATGCAAATAAACTATACTGTATACCTAATGTAATAAAATGCAAATAAACTATACTGTATACCTACTTTTGGGCCACTTGGTATATCACTGAGAGTTAATAATATTAAAGTTGATTAGAGTCATTTTTTGGTTAACTTAGTAAACGTTGTGATAATAAAAGGAAAAATGAGTAAATAAGATGGGTTCATGGGCCATTTCTTCAGTTTACTTGAATTTGTATTGCTAGCATTTTATAACTACATCATAGAATCATAGAATAGTAGAGTTGGAAGGGACCTATAAGGCCATCAAGTCCAACCCCCTGCTCAATGCAGGAATCTACCTTAAAGAATCCCTGATGGATGGTTGTCCATCTGCCTTTTGAATGCCTCTAATGTGCGAGAGCCCAACACCTCCCTAGGTCATTGGTTCCATTGTCATATTGATCTAACAGTCAGGAAGTTTTTCTTGATGTCCAGCCGGAATCTGGCTTCCTGTAACTTGAGCCTATTATTCCGCGTCCTGCACTTTGGGTTGATCAAGAAGAGATCCTGGCCCTCCTCTGTGTGACAAACAATCAAGTATTTGAAGAGTGCTATCATGTCTCCCCTCAGTCTTCTCTTCTCCAGGCTAAACCTGCATAGTTCTTTCAATCACTCCTCATAGGACTTTATTCCCAGACCCAATCATCCTCATTGTCCTCCTCTGAACCCCCTCCAGCTTGTCTGCATCTTTCTTGAAGTGTGGTGTCCAGAACTGGACGTTATGTTCAAGATGAGGCTGAACCAGTACCTCGTGTGATTTGGAAGCTATACTTCTATTAATGCAGCCCAAAATTGCATTTGCTTTTTTTTGCAGCAACATCACACTGTTGGCTCATATTCAGCTTGTGATCTACAACAATTCCAAGATCCTTCTCGCTTGTTGTATTGATTAGCCAATTATCCCCCATCTTGTAACTGTGCATTTGGTTTCTTTGTCCTAGGTGTAGAACTTAGCATTTACCCCTTTTAAATTCCATTCTGTTGTTTTCAACCCAACTTTCCTGCCTACCAAGATCACTTTGAAGTCTGTTTCTGTCTTCCAGGGTATTAGCGATCCCACCCAATTTTGCATCTTCTACAAATTTGATAAGCATTCCCTGCACCTCCTCATCCAAACCGTTAATAAAAATGTTGAAGAGCACTGGGCCCAGAACTGAGCCCTGCGGTACCCCACTCGTCACCTCCCCTCAGTTTGAGAAGGTACCATTGATAAGCATACTTTGAGTCCGATTCTGTAGACAAACAACTGTGGATCCACCTAATGGTTGTTCTATCTAGCCCACTTTTAGCTAGTTTATGAATTAGAATGTCATGGGGCACTTTGTCAAAAGCTTTGCTGAAGTCAATATATATTATGTCCACAGCATTCCCACAGTCCACAAGGGAAGTTACCTGATCAAAACACTAGATCAGATTAGTCTGGCAGGATTTGTTCTTGACAAATCCATGCTGGTTTCTACTAATTACTGCATTGCTTTCAAGGTGTTTACAGATTGAATTCTTTATAATCTGCTCCAAAAATTTCCCAGGGATGGATGTCAGACTGACTGTTCTGTAGTTCCCAGGTTCCTCCTTTTTGCCCTTTTTGAAGATAGGGACAACATTAGCCCTCCTCCAGTCATCAGGCACTTCACACATCTTCCATAATTTTGCAAAGACAGTGGTTCTGAGAGTTCTTTTGCTAGTTCCTTTATTAATCTAGGATGCAGTTCATCGGGCTCTGGAGATCTGAACTTGGTCAATGAAATTATGTGTTCCTTGACCATTTGTTTATCAATCTCAAACAGCAATCCTGCCCCTTCAAGCTTGTACTTCACTTTTTCCAGGGGGGGGGGGGGGGGGTCATAGACTGGAAGAAGACTGAGCCAAAGTAGGAATTGAGCACTTTGGCCTTTTCTTTGTCCTGTTATCAATTTGCCATCCTCTTTAAACAGTTGAACCACCATTTTTTCACATACCTGAAGAAAACCTTTTTGTTGCTAGTGCTGCTTGCCTCGCAACGTATATTTTTAAATAAAGCATTTATATTTTTTCTCTGCCTCTCTTTGGATACAACACATAGTAAAGGATTATTTTTTCTACAGGATTTATTTTTATCAGTTACGAAAACTTTTTAAACAATTAACATCCAAACCCCAGAAAAAAACAATGAAAACTCCCTTACCCTCTCCTACTTCAACCCCAAACGACCTATCATTTCCCAGTCTTTTGATAACTTTGTACGGTAATGCTATATGGAGCCAAGAAAGCAACCAAAACTAATTAAACAAACTATTAATCTTCCTCCTCATTGTATTCTGTACTATTTCCTTCATCAGTGTGGCTGTGGATGTCTGTTTCATCATCTTCATGAGATGACACTGAGGTCTCATCATCTGCATACAGGAAGATTTCAAGAGATGGGTGTGCACTTCTGATTTTTAATAGTCCATCCATGATCCTGTGGTTTGGACAACTAGTCCATCCATGATCCTGTGGTTTGGACAACAGATTCCACACACAAAAAATGCCTGCAGTATTTTCTGTGGGATGACAGAATGCCATGGTGCTCTTATCTGTTCCTTTAATCTCATTCATGAACAAACCACATTTTGGTTTGTATGCATGAGAAGTGCACATCCAAATGATTTGATGGGGATCAAGTGCCCCATCTCTTGAAATCTTCCTGTATGTCTCTACACTAATGCACAAAGTATGGGAAAGAAGCAAGATGAACTGCATGTCATAAGCCACCGAGGAAAGTATGACATAATAAGAATTACAGAAACATGGTGGGATGAATCCCACCAGTGGAACATTAAACTTGATGTGTACATCATGTTTCAGAGAAATGGCAACACAAGAGAGGAGGTGAAATAGTACTGTATATCAGGAACTGGTAACACAAATGTTGAAAGGCTCTGGTTTAAGTTAAAAGGGCAACCTAACAGAAAGGATATCTTGCTAGGGGTCTGCTACAGATCACCAAACCAGTCAGAAGAAATACATGAAGATTTACTAAAGTAGATAACTGAAGCCTCCAAAAACCATGAAATGGTTATGATGGGAGATTTCAACTACCCAGATAGTTGCTGGAAGACTAATTCTGCCAAACAGAAGATGTCAGAAAAGTTAGTGATTAATGTATTAGTGATAATTTTCTCTTTCAAAAGGTTGAGGTGGGCACTAGGTGGTCTGCTACCTTGGATTTGGTTCTTACTAACAGGGAGGAGTTGATTGACGATATTAAAATGGTGGGAAATTTGGGTACAAGTGATCACACACTGTTAGAGTTCGTGATTTTAACAGTCTGGTAAAAAACAGACAAACCATGGATTTTAGGAAAGCCAATTTTAATAAACTAAGAGAAATAGTAAGGAAGATACCATGGGAAGAAAACCTTAAAAGCAAAAGTGTTGTAGCCAGCTATTCTTAAAAGGGAATTAAGAATAGCGCAGTCTCAAACAATGAGGAAGAAAATGAGACATCAAAAGAAGCTGATGAGATTGAACAGAGGAACTCAACTCCTATTTTGCTTGTTTTTACACCCAAAGGAAATGATGAGTTGAGTGGAATAGACTAGGAACTAACACAATAGGGGAGAGTGCAGATCAGTAAGGATGTGTTACAGAAACTTCTAGCCAATTTTAATGCCTTCCAAGTCCCCAGGGCCTGATGAAATACGCACTAGAACACTGAAGGAACTGGCTGAAGAGCTATCAGGACCTCTGTCAATTATCCTTGAGGAGTCCTGGAGAACTGGAGAAGTGCCAGAGGACTGGAGAAAAGCAAATGTAGACCCCCTCTTCAACAAAGGGGAAAAAAGAGGATCCCAGTAATTATCGACCAGTGAATCTAACATCAATTCCTGGAAAGACATTAGAGCAGGTAACAAAGCAGGTCGTTCGTAAGCATCTTGAAGACAATGCTGTGATTGCTAAGAGTCAGCATGGCTTTGTCAAAAATAGGTCATGTGAGAAAATTTTGTCTCCTTTTTTGACAGGATAATACTCTACTGGACAAGGGGAATGCTCTGGACATAATCTGATGACAAGGTTCCACATGACATTCTCATTGACAAGCTGCTAAAGTTTGGCTTGGATGGCAAGTTGTGGACCTACAGTAAGGTGGGTCCACAACTGGCAGGCTAACCACACTCAGAGAGACAGCACCAAGTTGGAGAGCAGTAACCAGCGGGATAACACAGGGTACCACTATATCAGAGAAAGATTGGGGTGTAGTCATCAACAGCAATCTGAACACGAGTCAGCAGTGTGAGACAAGGCTAACACAGTTCTGAACACGAGTCAGCAGTGTGAGAAGGGCTAACACAGTTCTGGGCTGCATTAGAAAAAGCACTATATAAAAGATGCAGGAAGTACTTAAAACTCTCTGCTCAGCACTAGTGAGATCACACCTGGAGCATTGTGTACAATTCTGGGCACCACATTTCCAGAAGGGCATTAACAGGTTAGAACAGGTTCAGAGGAGGGCAACAAAGATGATAAAGAGACTTGAGGACAGGCTGAAGGAACTTGGGATGTTCAGTCTGGAGAAAAGGAGACTGAGGGGAGACATGTCAGCAATGTTCCAAGTACATAAAAAGATGCCATAGGAAGGATGGTCAAGAACTATTTTCCATTGCCCCAAAAATTAGGACCTGAAATAATGAGTATAAGTTACAGCTACCTAGATTCTGATTAAATATAAGGGAAAACGTCCTGACAGTAAGATCTGGACAACAGTAAAACAGTTTACCTATGGAAGCAGTGGGTTCTCCATCTCTGGAGTTTTTTTCAGAAGAGGCTGGACAGCCATCTCTCATGGATGGTTTAATTTGTTTTCCTGCACATTGCAGAAGGTTGGACTAGATGATCCTTGTCATCCCTTCAACGCCACAATTCTATGGTTCTGTTTCTGGGAAATGATAGGTGGTTTGCGGTTCAAGTAAGGGACAGTAAGAGTGAGTTTTTGTTGGTGTTTTCTGGGGGTTGAATGTTAATTGTTTTAAATGTTTTCATAACTGATAAAAAAATTAAAAATCCTGTAGAAAAAAAAATCCTATACTTTGATTTTTTTACTGCAAAGATAATTTATAATTTCAGAACTGATGAGCAAGTTCCAATTCTGTACAGTGGGAATTGCTATGGCTCCAACCATACTGAATGGTCTGATTGGGTCTGGCCCCACACAAAGCAGTCAGACTGGATTTTTTAAGATGCAGGAAGGTTGTCTCTACAAAGTGCTACCAGTTTTAGCTATGTACCTTATGATGTAATTCATGACCCCCATTACCCCTTTTTGGATGAATCTGAAAGGGGGTAAGCCCCAACAAAGTCAGTCAGATTGGACACTCTGGAATCACGTATGCTGTTCCCCAAAAGATGCTGCTTGTTACACTGATGTACCTTATGATGTAATTATTGTCCCTGGAAAGGAGTTTGGGGGGGCTGCCATCACCTAAACGCCCCAGCAGTTACTCATAAGACTGGCAGTTTTTGAGATGCCACAACGTTTGTGATAGCCAAATCTTTTGTACCTTATGATGTAAGCATTCTGACACGGGCTCTTGGACTATTAGAAGTTACATGTATTTCAATGAAGTAAATATCTGAAGACCTAGTAACAGTAAATACTTTCCTGAACATTGTTTTAATTCTTAGAGGAAAAAAAGGAAATGGCTGCCGAAATTGCTGTTAGCTACGCCAGTAATGTTAATAACAAAGACAGACAAAAATCTGTAAACATATACATTTCGCACAAACATAGACACTAGGGATAGTCACATGAAAAGGTTAACTACAACTTTAAAATTGTCAGAACAGAGGCTGAGAGAGCACTACACTGCCCTAAGGTTGCAGTCCTTATAAAATGATTTTCCAATGTTGATAATATAACTGCTTGTTTTAAAATACAATCTCAACGTCTCTTGAAATTCATTTCAGGCAGAATCGAAGTGCACTGGTTCTAAAGTTGCAGCAGCCAGTTTTGCTCAGAAAAAGGGGAAAGCACATTTTAACTTCACACCCTGCCTCTTCCCCAGCCTTTCCTAGAGCGCTAAAAGTCTGGATTATTTTCCATAAGCGTATTTAACATGCCATACATCTCCGTGTAGTTTAAAGGAACTGGGGGCTTGAATGGATTGCATCAGGTCCTGGCAAGGAAAAGTGATCTCCCTCAGCAGCCGGCTCCAAGCCTCAATATAAAACCCAAACCTTACACCCCAGGCTCGAAATCCTTTTTTAAAACATACAAGGTCCGAATCTCTGCAGAGACAGGATTGCACTCCCTCCATGCCCCCAAAGAGCTAGGCTACAGGGAGCTCATCTGACAGGACCTAACTGGAGGGAGAAAGAGGAGGGGGAGGGATGGAAAAGAGCGGAAGAGCCAAGGAGTCGAAGAGCAGCTCTTCAGGGGAAAGGGGGGTCATAGAGAAGTGAAGGCCAGGGGAAAAAACGGAAAAATTCAGGGGGGGGGGGAACTCCCCCCTTTTTTTCAGAAAATTTCCATTGTTTTCTAGAAAAAAATAACACAGGAAAAACCCCGGAATTTTTCAGGGAAAAAACGGGTTTTTTTGTTGGTTTTTTTGCGAGCCTTCACATTTCTAAGCTTGCTCGCTTCTGCCTCTGAGGTAAAAACAACAACCAACAACCGCCATCTCGCCCGCGCTTTGTTTCGAATAAGAGGCAGACGACCCCACCCCACCCCCACCCAGGAGCCTCACAAGCCACTTTACGAAGCCGGCTGCCCCAACCCCTCACGCCTTATCTGCCACACCACCTCGCTCTTTAACGCCCCTCTGTCCTCTGTGCCCCGGAGAGCGCGGGAGTCCGCCGTTTCCTCCTCATCCCCCCCCCGCACCGACCCCCGAGCGGTTACCCCCCCCCCCATCGCGCTGCCCAGCTCCGGCAAGCCAGGCGGGGGCGACGCCCACCTACCCTACCGCCCGGCCGCTGACGCACCTCTGCTCGGGCGGAGCGGGCAGGTCGGGGGCCTCCTTCGGACACAGCGGATCAAGCAGGCGCCGGGGACGGACGGTTTAAAATTTGGCGGGAGCTCCGCCCTCTCCCGGCACGTAGAGCGACGTCGCGCCCAAGGGGGCGTGACTGGGGCAGCCGTTGGCTTTTTGCCTCTGGGGTTTCCGTTTGTGGGGTTCACGTGTCAGCGCCGCGCGAGGGCCGCTGTGGGGCTTCTGAAGGGGGCGTGAAGCGCCTTCCTCCTGGGCCCGCTGCTGCCTGCCGCCCTTGGCTCTCTGCCTTGGGCGTCACGGAGCGCGCGGGGCCGCCGTCGCGTTGGGGAAGGGGCTGGGTGGGGGCCGCCCCGCTGCAGCCCCTGGCGCAGGACTTCCCTGCGCGGGTGTTGCTTTTCCTTTCTCTGGGGGCGGGGCGAGGGCGAAACCCAAGGACATCATCAAACATAGGAGAAAGGAGGTGCAGGTGCTGCAGAGAGTGGGAAGTAGCGCGCTTACCCAGGCACAGGTGACCGGGTAGCCAGCTAGCAGGGATTAATGCCCATTTTATTTTATTTTTAACGTAAATGTTATCGAAAAGGTTTCCAGTTAGAGCAACATAATTTTTTTTTTACATCCTATGGAAGGAAAAACAAATCAAAATAATTGTCATTATACAAGAGTTACGTTAATAGTACTTTGTATATTATAAACAGCCTTTTTGCCTCCCCAACAAACACAACATATGGCTGTTCAGGCAATTTTTTAAAAAGCCCCACGATTCCCAGAATGCCCAAGCCAGCTGGATGGGATGCTGAGGGCTGTAGAACTGTTTTCCGTCTAAACATGCATAGGATTGCACCCTAATTTGTATGGTCACAGGTATAGATTATTTTAAAGGATTTTATAACATATGTCTTTATATTTTTTCTGGATTAGGTGTAGACATTTTTGTTCCTCTGTATGAGAGCAATGGAAGCTAGGTCTTTCTAACTCAATTCTTATTATGAAAAAAAGTGTGTGTTGCTGTTTTAGCTTTTGAACATTAAAAATAAAGCCCTGCTGCTGTCTATATAGTCCATTATCCCTATATTATGGGAAAGGCTGCTGTAGCTGTTAATATTGCAGGCTGGAGGTGATACTGAGGCTGGTTTTGTTTGCTTTGCAGCCCCAAATATCCCTCAGATTGTAGCAGTGATCAATCTACATGAATTATCTGCTCAACACGGCCAGCCCTACCATTAAGTAAAGTGAGGCAATTGCCTCAAGTAGCATATGCTAGGAGGCGGCATCAAAGTATTGGAGGAGAGAGCTGTGCGCCACACAGAATGCCTTGTGCTCCTTAAACTAGGTTATGGCCCTTCAGATGCAATGGAGGACACTGGCCGATTGTCATTGTTGAAGAAAGATTCAACTGCCAGTACTTGGGATTGGGAGGGGACACTGTCAAGTTCTTTGCCTGAGGCAACAAAATATCCTGAGTAGCGAAATATCTTCCAACCCAAATCTTGTGCTCCATTGACTTGCTTACAATGGAGCTTTGTGCTCCATTGACTTGCTTACAGATACATTGTACTTAAATGTTGTTTTACATCCATGTGAAATAAGGCCTGGCTGACATCTTTTGTGGCATGGTAGTGGAGGAGAAGCATGCTCTCCCCATCACAGTTATGCTGAAAATCCTGATTTTCTCTATAGTTTTCTATGAACAGCACTTACTTCCACCCTGGGATGTGGTGTGGGGAGGGTGGCTTCCAAACTGAATCTGGAAGCTCAATTCTGGATTCCAGATCTACTGTAATGAGACTGGGGTTAATCTGAATTACTGTTCAAGGTTCCCTCCAAGCCCTGTGGTCTGTGATTGCAAAAATAGGCTCTGCCAAACTGGTTTGACTGGCAGGATTGCTGGAGATTAATCTGGTGACCCTGGTAGAATAATCAAGTATTCTTCCTTGTTAGGAATTCAAATACCCATCTATAAAGATGCCTGGTGTATGTCAGCTATCAGTTTCATGCTGGGTGCACTACGATGCTTTTCCATTGCTGTGCATGGACCAGTCATATTTGCACATAGCTGACGTGTTAAGATTATGGGATTTTCCATTGCTTCTTTCATCTTTTTTCTTATCACAGATAATCCATTAAGGAGGGGAAAGCCAGAATAGCTGCACAATGCCTTTTCATAGCTAGCAGCCCTCTATCTGGTAATACCCTACAGTCACTTGGCCGTAGCTGTGTATTGATTTGTGCCTTTCTATACATGGTTAATGTATGGGCATTAGCAGTAGTCAGCAGGATTGGGTGGGAGGGGGGAGTTTCTAGTGCTGCTGTGGGAATGTCCGTGTTCCAAAATCCACAGTTAGGCAATGCTTTTTAAGGATCGACCAAATATGCACAAAATTGTGGGTGTCATGCAGGTTTCAACTTACATGTAGAACAAGCTAAATGCAAACCCAAAAATAATTTCTAACTTTACTAATTAAAAACAGCTATGTTTCTCTTTACTTTCTTGCTTTCAGCCTACCACAGAGCCTGTGTGTTTTGATTAAGATTGGAGACAATTCAGTAAATACTGGATTTTGTATTTTCAAAAATGAGGGAATTAGCCATTTTGTATTTGTTTGCCCCAACGGTCCTAGTGTGTAACTTCAAACCTAATAAGAGTCTAATCCATTTAAGTCTGTAGCTCTTTCTCTGTTCCATCTTAAGTATCTGACCCTGCGTACTTCATTTCAATACCAACACAGCCTTCTCACCACCACTTTGTTTCACCTTTTGTTACATCTTGTCTGATGAAGAGATCTGGAATCAAAAGCTTGCCTACAATGTTGTGCACATTTGGTTGGTCCTAACCTAGGATTTTGGAGTTTTCGTTATGGACTGGCATGGCTTACTCTGTTTTATCTGTCAGTGTTGTTTACTTTGCTGCTGCATGAGACTATGTGATGCCCTCATTAATTTTGCATAGCGGCCATCCAGTGTGCCAGGAACACAGGATCACCCTTGCTGACTAGGTTACAAGCAAACTATACAGGTAAAGTTTCAAGAGCATTGCATATTTGAGTTTTACAGACAGAATTATTTTTCTAACACAGTTAGTACAATCTATAGTTGTGAATTAGATACAATATTCCAAAAATGTTAGATTTGAATTGCTACAGCCACAAGGTGTCACTGTTGTATTAACTGTGTGCATCCATGCAAGTCAACCAAGCTCAGTTCTGGTTTATTTGTGAGTAAATTCTGTGACCCACCCTGCCCTTGCCACTTCAGGACTCTTATGATATAGGAATTGGAAAGACATGGAGGACCATAGTACAAGTATCTTTATCCTGGAAGACAGAAACAAACTTCAAAGTGATCTTGATAGACTGGAGTGCTGGGCTGAAAAGAACAGGATGTAATTTAATAGGGATAAATGCCAAGTTCTACACCTAGGACAAAAAAACCAAATGCACAGTTACAAGATGGGGGATACTTGGCTCAGCAATACTACAAGCGAGAAGGATTTTGGAATTGTTGTAGATCACAAGCTGAATATGATGTGGCTTCAAAAAAAGCAAATGCTATTTTGGGCTGCATTAATAGAAGTATAGCTTCCAAATCGCATGAGGTACTGGTTCCCCTCTATTCGGCACTGGTTAGGCCCCATCTTGAGTACTGCGTCCAGTTCTGGGCACCACACTTCAAGAAGGATGCAGACAAGCTGGAGGGGGTTCAGAGGAGGGCAACAAGGATGATCAGGGGTCTGGAGCCTGGAGAAGAGAAGATTGAGGGGAGACATGAGAGCACTCTTCAAATACTTGAAAGGTTGTCACACAGAGGAGGGCCAGGATCTCTTCTCAATCAACCTAGAGTGCAGGACACAATAATGGGCTCAAGTTACAGGAAGCCAGATTCTGGCTGGACATCAGGAAAAACTTCCTGACTGTTAGCGCAAGATGACAATGGAACTAATTACCTAGGGAGGTGGTGGGCTCTCCCACACTAGAGACATTCAAGAGGCAGCTGGACAACCATCTGTCAGGGATGCTTTAAGGTGGATTCCTGCATTGAGCAGGGGGTTGGACTCGATGGCCTCATAAGCCCCTTCCAACTCTACTATTCTATGATTCTATGCAAATATTGGCCAAATGTTGCCAAAATGGAATTAAAGACTCCCTGCTATTTAATAAAAAGCTATGTTTACAACAGGAATCTGTGGGGAGATTTTGGTTGCCTCTTTGGGTTGCCACTTCAGGTAGCCAAGTGGGTGCGGGCGTCCCACCATTGGTTTGTATGCAGGAAGGCTGACAGGCTCTGTGTGAGAGACAGGCCTGTGACCCTGACCTAGGGTGAGAGCCTAAGTGGGGGAAGCTGTTGGTGAGTGGGGTCCCCCCTGAGTGAGAGTCAGGGAAGGTGAAAGAAACAGGTCAAGAGCTCCAACCAACGGGGGGGGGGGGGGGGGGGGGGTAAAATACAACTACATATGGGTCTTATTTATTTACACTAATCTATTGCCTTGGCCCCTTAATTTTCTCCTCTTCCCTCTTCCTTACTCTTTTTTGGGGGTGGGGAGTAAGGGGTGGCTACAAACCAGGATGTGCCAAGGTGGAAGGGAGGGTGCCATGCAGGTAGTGGGTGCCCCTATAACAGTCATCATGGGTAGGGGAAGGTATGGTATGATGGGAAGGAAATGCCATTGAAGCTATGGGGGATCTAGGGGGCTACAACCCATTCTCTCCCCATCCCGCAGGTTCCTGGTGGACTGGCTACTGTACCATCTGGCCTAGTGGTGGTGGTGCTGAATGCCAGGACGGTTCGTAGTAAGACCTTAATCATCCATGATATGATCGTGGATGAGGAAGCTGACCTGGCTTTCATCACGGAGACCTGGGTGGGTGATAATAAGCCTTCTTTGCTGCCTTCACCGCCACGCATTAGGCATGATTGTACACTCTTACGTGTGTTCGGTCACCTTCAAGTCGAATCTTACGCCACTTACGCTCCAGCCGTCTTCTGACCTGTTTCATTGTCTGGAGCTCCCCAGTAAACCAGGGAGCCTTCTTGAGTTCCACTATGTCGAAGAGGGCGCTCGGGAGTGATTGTGTCGATGGCCCTTCGCACCTCACCATTCCATAGTGTGACAAGGGCCTCAACAGAATCCCCAGATCTGGCTACTGAGCTTTTTCGGGTGGTACGGGGGTTACTTACATCTAACCCACCTAATCCTATATTGGAACCCTCGGAGGCTCACTGTGAGGAATTTGCAAGACACTTTGAGGATAAAATCACTCACGTTCACGCTGACTTGAACACCGCTATTGAATCATTGTCTGCTGAGGTGTCCAGTGCATTGTCTTATCCTGTTTTTATCCTGTTCTATACAAATTTATGGTAATATTATTATTATTATTATTATTATTACTACCATATGCCTGCAGGCGTTCCCACCAAAGGTGATAATATGTACCTCTGGTGGAACATCCCCTCCGGCAAGCAGACTTCCCATCTGAGGTGATGTGAGCCATTTGCACTAGAGTTCTATACCATCGATGTAGCGTCTTCAAAGATGTTTCCTTAATGCCTGCTGAAACTGATTTGTAGGGTTTTTGTACCAGAATTTGGTTCCATTTGCTATCCAGTATAATAAAGCCAAAGTCTGTCTCCCATACCATTTTCAGTCCCTGTAGAGAACTTGTTTGTACTTTGACTAAGGTACTATTCAGATAAAATACAGTTCCCTTCCCTGTAAACCCAGTTGAGAGAATAATTTGTTCAGTTGCCGTTAGTGGCCTAGTAGCATGTAATTTGGTGATTGGGTCCCGCAGTATGTGCATTAATTGTATTTCTTGTATCCAATTAAGTTCCATTGTTGTACCCTAATTTTCAGCTGATCTATTGTATAAGGAATATTATGTATATAAAAATCTCTCAAACAAAACAAGCCATAATCTGTCCACTGTGCTTTTTTTCTTCTCAACCCTTCATCTAGTAGTCTGGAGTATGTTTGTAATGGAGTCAATGGAGAGTACACTGGCTCTAATTTGGTCTGCCACCTTTTCCAAATAGTAAAAGTTGTTAACATATTTGGATTTTTAATTTGGCGGATATCTCCTATCTTTATTATTCTGTGAGGTACAGCCCACATGGGGCCCCTTCCGAACATCTCCTCCTCCGATCTGATCCAATTCTTTTCGTTTCTCATTATATTCATTAAACAAAAAACCTACGGTTTACAAAAACAATGTTAAGGCTCTACAGATTCCAACTAAGCACCAAAAAGCAGGGAAATTGGGAGTTAAGGCTCACAAGCCTTAACGCCACATCCTCCCTAAGGAGGCAGAAAGTGCAAATGAAATTCTCATTCTCCCAAAGCAGATAAACCATGAGGACAGGGTGAAGAATATGATATGCAGAGGTGACTATGGGGTTGTGGAAAACTGATCACGAACAACTTAGGGCCACCTATTTCTCTTTTTTTGTTTAGAGCAGCCCTTCCCCAGCCTGGTGCCCTCCAAAGGTGTTGGACTACAACTCCCATCATTGCAAGTCAGTATGTCCCATGGTCAGGAATGCTGGGACTTGTCATCTCAAAAATCTAGATATGCAATTTGATCTGCAGAGGTGACTGTGGGGTTGTGGGAAATGATGATGAACAACTTAGGACCAGCTACTTCTCATTTCTTAGAGCATCTCCTTATGTTGAGAGTTGCAACCCAACACATTTGACAGGCACCAGGTTGGGGAATGTTGTTCAAGAATAAGGGAAGGCAGAATGTAGATCTCCAGATGTTTGGGAATTCAACTTGTAAAAGCCCCTATCAGCATGGGCAGTTATCAGGAATGCTGTGAGTTGATGTCCAAATCATCAGGATAGATCTATTTTCTGCCCACATCTGTACTAAAGTATGATGTTTTCCAGCATTAAGATATGTGATCAATCAAGGAACTACAAAAGAGCTGCATCACTTTAAATAAACTGTCAAAACCAAATGAAACAACAATGAATGAATCTTGAATACCTAATCCAGATAGCCCTTCATACATCAACATTAGTTTTCAACACATGGCATAGGATGTCTGTTTCTTGAATATCAGATAAAGCATTTCTCTTACTTGTTCAGCAGTGTGAGATCAAAGACAGAGCTACCACCTAATACTTTCATGCGTTAGTATTATTTTAAAATTAAGTATGAATTGATTTTTGTCTTCCCCATAACACATAACATGGGAGTTACAGTGCAACACGTCTGGAGAGCACCAGGCTGGAGAAGGTTGACTCCTATACATGTCTTCTCAGAAGCCAGTGCCACTGAATTCACTAGGGCTTTCTCCCAAGAGGTATAGGATTGCAAACTAATCTCATCTGAAAGGTGTTCAAGACAGCCAAACTAAACCTCTTCTGCTCCACTGTTGCTTTGGTGAGATGATGTATTGTGCAGGGATTGTGGAGAGTGAACAGTATATTTTTTATAAATACATTTAAAGAAAAAAAGCATTGGTTCTTTGAAAGGCAGGTTATTGATCAAAAGTTGGAAGTGCCTGGCACATGCTCTGGTTCTAGATCTGTAATGAATAGTGCCCCTTTTGTTATCAAGAGTGCTGCTATAAGCGAGATGTGTGTGAGAGAAAAGTATTGGGCAGACCCTGTATTTGGTAAGGGTATGGAACAGCATTCCCCATCCTGCTGCCCTCCAGGTGTTTGAGATGACAAGTCCCAGCATTCCTAACCATGGGACATACTGACTTGCAATGATGGGAGTTATAGTCCAACACCTTTGGAGGGCACTGTTGTGATGAAGAGGGAATTTCACCAGGGACTAATTGCATACAAATGACACTGGCTGAAATTCCCTTTTCTCTACAACTGTTAAAGTTACATGAGCCCTGTCCTCCTTTTCATATGGTCAGCCTAAATATACAAAAGTTAAAAATATAATTAAATACTTTTCAATATTAAAGCATTTTAAACATTTTAAATACATAACAATTTAAAAGTCAAAGGCATAGACAGAGGTCCAGATTATTTGTCAAAGGCCTGCTGGAACAAAAAAGGGGTTGTCTGCCTCCAAAAACACATCAAGGAGGGAGCCAGTGTAGACTGCAAGGATTAGAAAGAAAATGCATGTGTGTACACTATGCAAAATAAATGACAGCTCAACTGTTTCTAAACCTTATTAGAAAAACAGGGTGACTAGGCCGAAACCAACGTTGTAGGCCCAGAAGCACTTTGAAAGGTTTCAACATTGTACTTAAAACTTAACACTGGCCCAAACTAATTAAATGAAGTGTTTGAAGCTTTCAACTTTATAGCAGTATGGACCAAACTCTTAGAAAAGAGGGAAGGAGCACTGTGTGTGTATGGGGTGGGGGAAATTAAAAGAAAGGTATAGCTACCTATTCCTAGGAGAGATCTGAAGATCAGGTTACCATGGATCCAGAGGAGCCACACCCTGCTTCACCAGGGAGCAAAAGAGCAAACTGGCCTTATGAAGATAGCCCAAAATACTCTCAGAGCCAAAGGAATGCATGTTCCAGAGAGAAAAGAGAAACTCTTCTTCTTCACTTAAAAGGTCTGTGCTAGAGGCAGCGGCCATTTCACTCACCCACCCCACATTCTAAGGCAGGAGGGAGGGGGGAGAGCGAAGCTACTGAGCATGTGTCGCGCTGTGAGGGAAGATGGCCGCCTCATTGACTTGAATGAGAGGTTAAAATAGTCCTTAAAAGTCAACCGAAGGGAATTTTTTAAAAACGAAAAGCTTTCTCCACCAACTACAGTCAAGGAGGAAGAAGACCCCACCACTGGATTAATCAATAAGGCTCTAGAAATTATGCAAATTGTGAGCACAAAAGTCACAACCCGGAAGTGATTTTACAAAAGCAGGGAGACAGGTTTGTATTCCTTTTGTACCTTAAACTGCTCTCCTTCCCTCAATCTTTCACCAATCTTCTTGAAATTTTCAGGTAATGTAAAACAAACATTTCTTTCTGGCACCTGAACATTTCAGAAAGGTTGGTGAAACATTTTTGATTTTATGGCTGTTAGAATGACCCCCCCCCCCAATTATCACTTTAACATGGTGGAATGTGTTTTTTACTGACGGCCCTTAACAATGGAGGCACGGCTGTGCCTCCATTAATATTCATAATATATTGATAGGGAAGGGAGTCCCCAACCTCCACTGGCAGTTTTTTTATAATATTTCATTGCTAATCGAGGTGTTTTGCCCTGAAAAATAAATTCATTCATTTGCTTTTGCCACTATCTTAACATTTGAGGCTGGATGAGGATGGGGAGGACTTGGAATAGGTACAAAAATCTTGGAATCACTTTCATCTGAATTGCTGCTATTCTTCCTAAAATTGATAATTTTAGCTTTGACCATGACCTCATATTTCATTTCATCTCCTTGATTAATGGTTTATAATTTAAGTTAAATATTTTAGCCATATGGTATTTGTATCCCTAAATATTTAAATGAAGTACGGCACATTGGAACCTGGAGGGTCCTACACACATTTAGTTGCTGCCGGGGAGGCACATTAAAAAACATAACTGATTTCTCAAAATTTACTAGTAGGCCTGCCACTTGTGCAAAATATATCAATTCTTGTTTCAATATTGATGCTGATTGTTCCGGTTCAGATAGCATCACTACCATAACATCTGCATACATATTAAGTAAATGTTCTTCACATCCTCCCTGATAGCCAGTTATAAGAGTGTTAGTACGTAAGACATTAGCTAATGGTTCCAGGGAGAGGGCGAAGAGATATAGCACTTTGAGGAAAGACTGAGGGCTCCATCACACCTAATTTTCCCCCTGGTTTGTTTCCATGGTTTCCTCCTCCGTTTCCTTAGCAAGTCGAGCGCTGGGCACTTTCATGTCTGTGCGTTGTTGGGCTCATGTATCTTTTCACTATGCCAGCGAAATCTCCCACCCCTATGTTCTCCTTCACCTTGCAGTTAATTTTTTATATTTTTTAGTATATATTTTCTGCACAAATACAATAGTGCGGCAGCCTGAAACTGCACAATTACGGTAAACCAACTCACTATGCTTTCCCCTAAGATCATATTAAACAAGAAAGTGAAGAGAAAGTATTACAATTCGTTTTTGGAGAAGTTTGTGGTCAATGTTGGCATGGCAAGGAGAAGCCAACATTGTTCTATTCAGGAAACCTAGACATTCCAACTCAGGAGTAAGAACCATAGAGTTGAATGGGACCAAGTCCTGGGCACGGGTGGCAGCAACCTTGCTTGTCTCTGCAGGGTGTTAGGGCGCTATCTCTCCCTCCCTCTTCACAGTTGAGCGGAGAACTGCCCCACCCTCCTCTTTTGTCAGATAGACTGCCCTTCAATGCACACACACCCCCAACAAAAAATGGGATGGTCCAATATAATGCAAGGACAACAATACACGGGAGGGAGGAGCAGCTTTATTGCATACAGAAAGGGGCGGGAAATCGGAGTTTCCCCACTCCAAAATAAGATGGAAAACGGAGGGGAAGGAAGAGGAACGTCGTCATGTGAGTACCGTGCTACAAAAACACATACCAAGCATGGTGAGAGTGCAATAAATCCATGGTGTGATGGAGCTCTGAGCTGTGAGATGCTGATGGCACCTGGGAGGGTGGGAGTCGGACAGGGCCTTTTTGGGGTTCTGTGGAGTAGGGTTGTGCTGCCTTGAGGGTACTTACCTTTTTGCCTCCACTTACATTCTACTTGCATAAAGCTAAATTTTAAAATTTCATAAGTCTCTATCAAAAGGAACAGACCCTGCAACACTTTGGGGATGTCTAGAGCATGAAGCAATATTTTTTCTTTGGACTTACTTTGCCTGACCCATTAAAATGTTTCTTTGAGAACACTAGTTTTGGGTCTCCCCATCAAAATGTGCATTATGTAGTTCGCAGTTTGCTAGCACTGATCTTCATGCTATGGATTTTTTTGCTATTGATGTGGGTATGGGAGCATGCACCAACCTGTGGAAATTATGTAAGTTATTTACCTCATCAGCACATGGCCAGGAGCATGCTTAGCTGAAGCTCCCTAGCGCTATGGCTGGCAGTGTACAGTGTGCTTTAAAACGTGAGGATGTACAATCTTAACCTGTCAAATATCAACGGGTATTTGTTTCCCTCCTCATAAAGATTCTAGTAGATGTGGATTTGGGGTATTGTGGAATAGGAAGCAAGAAAATACCTTTTAACGTATGTGACCAATGTTCAAAGATTTCATAAAAATTAATATCACTGAAGCTGAATTCTAGTGTACTGCCTCAAGACTTTAAGGGATGAAAGGACTTTAATTACATGCTATCCACCTGAAATAGATAACAGATGGAAATATGTAGCAGAAAGGCCAGATGGTGGAGTTCGCAGAAGAGAAATAGTGCACAAGAATTTCTTGCAGCAGGGATTTCCTGGCATTGGACACTTCAGAATTACTTCATTCTAGTAGTCTGGAGTAAATTCTGGGATTGGATTGTCTATGTCCAACTCTGGCACCTTCAGCAAATACTTGTTTTTATGAAACGTTCCCATTTCTGAACTGTCCATTCCTACTTTCCACACAGGGAAATTTGGAGCTGTTTTTAACCACCAGTCTTCCATGGGGCATTTCCCTGTGAACCACCACTCCTAGGAGAAATGAGAAGATAAATAGCTGCTCAGAATATCACTGGAGGGAGACAGTTTGTGAGATTTTTGTTGAGGATGGGTACAAAGGACCACATCTATGTGCTCTATACTATTGCTAGTTGTCAGGGGTGACAGATGCAGTCATAAAAGACCCACTTTTGACTTGCCTGTGCACCATGCGGTTGATGGGAAGTATTACACAAAGTGAAAAAGAGCAGCTACCCTGATGTTTAATAACTTATGGTATTGGTTTTAAATGTTGTTACCTACAATGAGACTTTTGGGGTAGAGTGATTTTATAAAAATAAAGATCAGTCTGCACTCTCACCAGCCAGCCGATGCAAGTGTGTTCTCATAGGAACAAGGATACAATTTGAGGCCAGACCTTTTAAAAATTCCCATTTAGTTTAGCAACCAATCTGCTATTATAACCACTTTATTCTATAATGTCTCAGTCTGCTGTCCAGAGTTGAAAGCATTTTCTGATCAGTGATCAGTTCTCAAGATCTTACCTTGCTAATCTCCAGCCAAGATCGCTCCAATTGGTTTCCATATATCCCACTGTTCTGGAATGCCTTCTCAAGAAAGTTTTGGCTGTGTTCATCATGCCCAAGCATCAGTTGGATGTAGGCTTTCATGTGGTACACCCTGGCATAGTAGACTGGACTTGTGGAACACTGAGTCATTACCTGCTCCAGATTCTAATGAAAGCAATAGAGTAATTTCAAACAGAGTCAGGAATGTAATCAGAGACAACGTGAAAGGTTGAGTGAGGCAAAACCATCCTAAGGAGAATGGAAGGTAAAGACAAAAGGTGTTTCCAGATGGAGGGCTCCAATGAAAAGGCATTGTGCAGCTCCTCCATCTTTTTCTCCTTAACAGATTTTTTTCTGGTAAGAAAAAGGATGGAAGAAGCAGTAGCAAAATATGGGAGGGTTACAAATTGAAGAGTAAGATCAAGAAAATAAAGTTAATTAATGAGCATAGAGGTGATATCAGAACTCAAGACAGTTGGAAAAGATTCTGAGGGAAAGAAATTGAAATCCCGACGGGTTAAGAAAGAAAGAGGGGGAGGTGAGGAAAAAGTGGTGCCTCTAAACCCCTCACCTTTGCTATTTTGTTGCGTATCTCACGGGCCTTGTCAGGCATTTCCTCAATATATTTTCGCAGCAACAGAGCCTCACACTCCACGAACTTACAGAATCCATGGTTAGCATAGAGTGAAGCACTTGTTCTCCTCACCAGCCGTCTTGCCTGCTCAAAAGGCTCTTTGAAATGATCCCAAAGTTGAAGTCTGGCAAACCTGTAAGACAAACTTTCATCAGTCAGGAGGAGACTTGGCCCTTTCCTTTCTAAATACAAAAAAAAAGGCTTCTCTTAACAAGCTATTTATAGCACGCTCATTTCTGGCCACTCATGAAAGTTTCTGGGTAAATTAAATGATGCTATAAACACACAGGACATTTACCATGCCTCTCCCTTATTCCATTTTAAACTTAATCAGAGAAAAGCTGGAATAAACCCTTAATGGTGTGAAATCGGCAGCGTGTAAAGCTGGCATTGTGTTATGAAGTTGCCAAGGAAGGGAGGAAGAACTTAAAATGGCGGGAACACAATGGAACTTACTTCTGGGGATCGGATCTGCCTCCATTTGTTGCAGGGAAGCATTTTACCTGGAAAGCTGACATGCTGCAAAATGGTGCACCAGAGTCCGGCATTATTATTTTCAAGAAAATAAAAACGGCACATGGTTGCAGTTCAGCACTTCATTTTGAAGTACACTGAAGTGGGGGTGGTGGGGAGTGAGTGCATGCATATGTTTTGCCTGGAATGTGCATGCACATTTCCTTGTTTGGGGGTTTTGTTTTACCTTTGTTGTGGTGTGTGTTAGCTTGCTTCTTTGTTTGGGTGTAATGTGGTGGGTGATTTGCCTGGCCTCTGTGGGCTTTGCATTTTGTTTTGTTTTGTGTGTGGTGTGTGTGTGGTGTGTGTGTGTGTGTGTGTGTGTGTGTGTGTGTCGGTGGTGTGGGTGGGTGTTTTGCCTATGCATTCGCCTTTGTCAGCTCACAGTGGCAGAGCAATAACACGGGGTGCCAAGTTATGCTGCCTCAGACCCCCTAAGACTGAGATGAGAAACATCAACTGCTAAATGTTACCAAATGGCCAAAGAAGAATACAGTCCAAGCATGATGTTGTTTTGGGACATCAGGATGCAGTTTGTTTCATTGGAGAGAACAAAGTCCAGGCAGTGCTGAAAAGGCTTAAATGAAAAACCTGCAAAAGGAAACACAGCAGTGAGCAGGAATTCCTGGCTGTGGCTACTGTCGCTTTTCTGTCCCCCTGTAAGGACGAGCAGCTTCCTCTTCCTTCACGCTTGGACGAAAGAAGAAGCAAACAGCGCCCATATGGCCCATTCGATGGGCAGTTTTACCCCACTGCTTCTCCTGCACACAGCAGGAAATGATGGCCACGTTTTGCTACAGCCCAAACCCCCCGGATTTTACGGCTCTTTTTTTGTGATAAGAAAGCGAGAAGGAGCGGAGGCAGACAGCATCGTGAAAAGGACCTGCGAAAATCCGCAAGAGCCCAGTAACGAGCGTGCGACAAAACGCTTGTCTGACGAGACTTGAAATCTGAAATGGCCAAACATTCAAAAGTTACATGGTGTGAAAAGCATAGGAAACAGGTTGGAAGAGAACTAGCTTGGAGAAGAACCTAATGGAGCTCACTAATGGCTCTCCATAGGACCCAATAACATGCATGGCAAAGGGGATCATTTCAATACACATTGGAACAATGAGACCCTGCCTGCCTGCCTGCCTGCCTGCCTGCCTGCCTGCCTGCCTGCCTGCCTGCCTGCCTGCCTGCCTGCCCGCCCTGTGGACCTGCCTCACACTCATATCTTTGTTGCAGTGCTTTGCAATGCGTACAATCCCCTGATTTCATGAGGATTTGGACACCTGCACACACATGCGTGTGTGTTTCAAGGGATAGTGAGGCAAAAAGGTGAGGCAAAAAGGTGGATGCAGGCAAGGCAGGGAAGGTAGAGCAATACATGACACTCCTCTCTGTGCTCTCTTTAACTACTTAGCCATGCATATGAATAGGGCCCTGGAGACTTTGTTCAATGTTGCATACAGTATAGTGTACTCCACGGTCAGGAATTGGGAAGGGCATGGGCTCTCCACCCATATACACCCATACTGCAATGCACTCTACGTGGGGCTGCCTTTGAAGATGGTTCGGAAGCTGCAGCTTGTGCAGAATGCAGCGGGCAGATTGGTAACTGGGACCAGAAGGTTCGAACATATAAGACCGATTCTGGCCCACTTGCATTGACTGCCTGTAGGTTTCTGAGCCCAATTCAAGGTGCTGGTATTAACCTATAAAGGCTTACACGGTTTGGGACCACAATACCTGATGGAACGCCTTTCCTGACATGAACCTACCCGCACACTGCGCTCAACATCAAAGGTCCTCCTCCGGGTGCCTACTCCAAGGGAAGCTCAGAGGATGGCAACAAGGGAGAGGGCCTTCTCTGTGGTGGCCCCTCAATTATGGAATGATCTCCCCAATGAGGCCTGCCTGGTGCCAACACTGTTATCTTTTCGGCACCAGGTCAAAACTTTTCTTTTCTCCCAGGCATTTTAATAGCTCAAGTTGAGGTTTTGATTGACACTGTGGCCAGCCTTAACAGTTAAAATGTTTTAAAGTGTTTTAATGACAGCTGTTTTATGGTTTTAAATTTTGTATATTATCTTTTTAATGCTCAATCTTTTTAATTTTTGTAAACTGCCCAGAGAGCTTCGGCTATGGGGCGGTATATAAGTGTAAATAATAATAATAATAATAATAATAATAATAATAATAATAATAATAATATTCAAAGAGGCCAACCAGGCAAAACTAGTTGCCAACCAGGAACGTGTGCACTTGAAACCTTCTGCAGTAACTGAGTGGTTAGATAGCTGGTCTGGGATGCCTGCAATGTGGGTTTGTGTCCCAGATGATCCCCTTTTTTTCCCTTGACCTGAATGGTTTTTTTCCCAGGCACGCAGGAGGTATTTCCCCCTAAGTCTGGCTTGAACTCCTGTCTAAACCTTCCCAGCCTCATGCCCCGTAGAGTACACCACTGTGGCTGTGGCTACATGGATCAGCTAAAAAAGATTTCCCCCCCCCCTCAGCTAATCTACTTGAATCTGCTGAGGGGGGACATGCGTGTGTGCATGTGTGTTTGCCTGTCTGTCTGAATGGTATGGATGGTGTGTGTGTGTGTGTGTGTGTGTGTGTGTGTGTGTGTGAATGAACAGTTTGGACTGGGTGTGTGAGTGTGACGAGGGTGAGACGGCTACGGCCCCACTGTTGGCCTCTGGAAGATTCCCCAAGTGGTAGTCTAGCCTTGGACCAAAAAAGGTTCTCTACCCCTGCCGTAGTGCATCTCTCAACAGCTTTGAATACCGTTGATCATGGTATTCTTCTGGATTATCTCTGCAAGTTGGTGGCTCTTTTTTTACACTATTATACACTGAGATATATACTGTAAAATAAAGAGGGACTCATCTTCCTGCAGAAAACATTTTTCCAACTCGATAACATGACCCTTTTGTGCAATCCTTCTTTCCTTATCAATCTTATAACTGTAATCTTTGATATCACTTTTTCAGTTTAAGTTCTTCCTTTTTTAAATTGTCTACTATTTTATATTTAAACTATCTTGAGAATATTTTGTTGGAAGTTAATTTATAAATGTTTTAAATAAATACTTATTTCTTGTTTCAAACTCACATAGTGTCAGGATTAGGCCTGTTTCCCTTAGGCTGGAAGAAGGAGTTTCAGACAATCGATCAGAATCAGATTCTGAAGCAGAAGAGACAGCACCAGAAACATACCAGCCTATACGGGGAGTGGGAAACGTGACTCTCACGCACTCTTCACCAGCTGGGAATGAACTTTCGCCAGCCCTTATCTCTGAAAGTGTAAACAACCCTCAAGCTCTGGGAATTCAGGATTCCTCTGAGGGGGAGAGCACTGAAAGGCTAGCTGATCTTAGAGTATGCCACAGAGTAAAATGGACGGAGCTAAAGGAAGGTGAGAGAAGCTCAGCCCGGCTAGCTTCTCGCCAAAGCCTTCTTCAGAATCAGTCTCCCTGAATTTAAAGCGTACTGGGGAAAGACTTTCCCTTTTTCTTGAAAGGACAATTGTCTTGCTTAGTTTGCATAATTTTGTCTAGAGAGAAGTTAGAAACTTTTCAGGTGGGGACAGATGTTCATTGCCTGAATAAAGCTTTGTGGATTACGAGGTAGACCTCTTTATTGTCTCCCAAAAAGCTAGAGGTTTTGGGAAACAAGACACATAGCGGGCACCCTGTGGAAAACACCTAGGACTTACCAGCATATAGCATGAGATTCAGACAGCCAGAAATGAAGCAGGCTTGTCCAATGACATTATCATCTCGAATGAAGAGCTTCTCTAGCCAACTAAGCACTTGCACAGAATCCTGGTATCTAGGGAGAAGCATAAATAAATACATACATATATAGAAAGTTATCCTTAAGCAGTTGTAATCAGGTCAGTTCTCAAAAGGGCTGGCTTGATTTGTTGTGAAATCCTGTTTGGTTTTGCATGTACCTGATGTGGCAAGATAATTCAAAATTCCCTTATACGTGCCTCTGAAATAAGAGTTAATAAAGTGTGTCTCATGAAGACCTCAGGTTAACTTGGCAAGAGGAAAACACGTAGGGGAATTAATGGTAGCTACATTCCTAAGCTGAGGACAGAAGGTTAAAGAAAGAACTGATACAGCAATAAACTTTGCCTTCTCAGGAAACAGGCTATGTAAACATTTCATCTGGCAAAGATTGTAATGTTTGTGGATTCCATCTCTTAGTCAAAGATAGAGTTAACTGAATCCACATCAGAAGATTCTTTGAAGCTTATGTGTATTCTAGATAATTCAAGATTGTTAGAATGAATCACTGTTTAAACTGAACAAGATCCATGTATCCCTGTATGATTTTTTCTATTTAAGGTTGTTCAAAATATGTAGCCAGTACCATTTTCTAGGTTTTGATTCCTAGATGGTCACTTCTTGCAAGAAGAAATTAAAGAGCTGCAGCCAGTTTTCAATCTTACACGTGTCTTTCGTCTGATTGGGATAGTGACGGTTGGGACACGAAACTACATGAGTCTAATTTCAAGACTCTTACCACACTGAGTAGGACAGCGGTGCAGCTATTTCATATACGCCAAGGGTCTTCCAAACCAGTTTTTGCCTAAAGTGGTTTATAGTGAGAATGTTGGCTAGAGCGTTCATTCACATTACAAAAGGCTTTTTCTTATTTCTCTCCTTGCAATGTCATTTACATACATTTTTTTAGCAGTTAAGGCAGTATATGAATGTTAATAGCAAATAATAATAATAATAATAATAATACAATACCTGGTGCTGAGAAAAAGAGCAGTAAAAAGGTCAGAGAGAATAATATAGTCAAGTTTAGGTTTCTTCAGCTGCTCACATAGTTCATGTGCTCGATAACCTGCAAAGTAAGCAATACATAAAACTATCACTCTTCATTACAACGGTCACTACCATTGGGAGCTGTCAGGCTGACTTACCCAATTGGATGGCTAAGGGCAGATTCCCCAAGCAAAGCTTCATGTAGGCCAGTGATAGTGCCAGCTTAGCTATTATTAATAGTCCTTCTCCAATAACTCGAAGGTGTGAACTACGTTTGATGGCCATTAATTCATATTTCATCCATTCATGTTGGCAGCCCATCAGCTGACAGCAGAGTGAGAATTCCACGTAGGAGGAGATAATCTATGATATTGCAAATAAGAAAACAAGTGGAATTTGTTCCCTGGTAGAGCCAATTTACCACCAGATTTAAAGAGGCACCTTGATAAATCAGAAGTCCATAGAGTTTATATTCACCTTTCCTTGAACTTTTCAATCTGGCTTCCACCCTGGCAAAAAGACCAAGATGGCATTAGTAGCTCTGGAGGATTATTTCTGTTTGGAGTGGGAATATCTAATTGTTGATTCTGTTGGACCTCTCAGTAGATTTTCATACAATGAACCATGGTGTTTCTTCGATTACTTTGAATTGGCGTGTCAGGGACAGCATCCCAATGGGTTCATTCTTTTTATCTGCTTGATTTTGGAGAAGCTATCTCAGGTCTCTAATAATTGTTAAGTTGAGTTCCACAAGACTCAGTGTTATTGCTGATGCTTTTCAATATCTATATGAAGCTGCTGACAATCTGTAGGTTTAAGGTTGGGTGTCATCAATATATGGTGAAACCAGTGTTTGGAGGCTATGGTCAAGTGAGGGAGGGAGGTTGACATTGAATGCCAATAAGATTGAGGTGATGCTGATGGGAATCTAGAACAACTGGTAGGCCTAGAGGTGCTAAACCTACCTGGGATCAAGGTCAGTGTCACCTTATTGGAACGAGGTAAAGAGCCTGGATGTGTCCTTCGACTTGGCATTGCTGCAGGAAGTGCCTCTTTTCATTTACAATCAATTGATCAGGAGTGTTTTGATAGGCCTTCAAATGAGGATTTAAATTAACTGTGTCTGCTTTGTCATCTATGTGCTTTGATAATGGTTTTATACTTTTGTTGTTTATATTTTGTAAGTGTGAACTTCTTTGAGCCTTGCAGAAAAGTATTATAAAATATTTTAATTAATTAATAATAAATATATAGCAGTAAATTGATGTAAAAGTAACGTTATACTTCAAGATCACAGAGATTAATCTCAGCGTCAGAGAAAGCATGCATCTTGTAATGTCTTAAAATATCTCTTCATCCTGAAAAAACATGCCTTGGGAAGCCACTATGGCTACCATATGTGTACCCAAGGTGAAAAACATACAGGATGTATCTCTGTACTTGACTATGTTATTTAATTTGAAAGAAATCACTCTATTTTCTGTATTTATAGTCATGAATGTGCAGAAGGATTCCCACTGCACCTCTAATCATGCGTTGAAGGGCAGGAAACAATTTTTACACCACCCTGATTGTGAATATGACATGGGTCTAAAGAACAGCTGATCAAAACAGGAGGAAGTTGATCCACTTAGAGCAATCTGAAGTGTGAATTCTCAGACATTACTGGGGACATGTTTTCTCCACCACAGAGAAGGAACAAGGCAGGGATGGAGTAGCCTGCACAGAAAGGTGGAAAGGTTTTCTGGTTATGATTGATATACCTGGGACTCATCTTCAGACTCCTCTGCACAATTGACCTTCATGAGAGCTGCCAAGCGGGAGTACTTCTTGCTGTTTCTGGCAAGATCTTGACTGAAGAGCTGCCACAGCAGGGAAAGGCAGTGACCTTGCTGGTACAGAACAGCTAGTCTCTTCTCCCTACTACAAAAGATGCCATAGCAGTACATGAAGCAGAGCTTCAGACCCCACCCCAAGTGTCTAGATCTGACATATGCTAGGGAGCCCAAACACCATACTGCAGCGATACAGGAGGCCACATGGCTTGGAGAGAGTCAGACTCATCCCATTCCAGGTGGGCCCTTTTTGGAACCACTCTTCTGTAAGGCCTGCAGCAAAAGCATGATAGTGTGGCCTGACCTTTGCTTTCTCTGTGAGCTAGATGACACCTGCACAACATGGGACATACCAAGTTAAACAGCCAAAAAAATGGAGATTTATTGAGCGGAGGCAGCTCCAATCCATGCCATGGCTGGTGGTTTGTGTTCGGCTTAGTGCACTACACTTCTGCAAGCCTTATCTAGATTATGATGGGACTGTATGGGGCTGGGCTTGGAAAGCAGATGGTCACTCTCCCTGCATGCCTGAGCACAAGGGCCAATCCCCATCCACAGGAGCCCAAGAATGACTGGGTCAAAGACCCACACGGCCCTAAGAGGGAACCATCGTAAAGCACTTGTTGCACCAACACCCTGCCTCATTCATGGGATTTTACAGGGGTGGGAGGGGAGGCCAGACATCAAGGAAGAACTTCCTGGTGGTAAGTTCTGTACAACAGTGGAACAGTCTACCTGCTGAGGTTGTGGATTCTCCATCTCTGGAGGTTTTTAAGAAGAGGTTGGACAGCCACATCTCATGGATGGTTGAATTGGTTTTCCTGCACATTGCAGTGAGTTGGACAAGATGATTCTTGTGGTCCCCTTCCAACTCCACAATTCTATTGTTCTACGTTCATCTCCCACATAGTCTTCCTGTGTTTGCCCACCCTCTTCTCTCATAATTTTCCTTGTCACAGAAACTCCATTAAGTAAGGAAAGATGAGATCATTGCACATTGCCCTCTGATTGTTACCATTAGGAACCCTCTGTCTGAGAGCACTCTTGGAAGGCTGGATTGGCATCCACCTGTAGAGTGGTTCAGATCCAGGGGGTGGACTAGGTGATTTCATTTTGGTGGTTCTGTAGCCCATCCACATACATCCCTTTTGAAACAGTTTGTCAGATCCTTACCCAGTGTGCATTTGCCAGAGAGACTGCTTCTTTTGATGAGATAAATGTTTGGAAGTTTCCACCATGGACATGAAAAAGGCTCCCACAATAGTAATTGGGAAGCTTTTCTTCAATAAACTCAAAGCCTTCCTTATCAGTTTTTTTGCCAAAGTAATTTGACCCATATTGTAACAGACCTACAGAGACATTCGGGAGACAACAGTAGAATAGTTATTGTTGAGTTCTTTGGTGTCCCTGGATTCTAGAATACATTAGCAAACTCTGAGGTATCTGCTGGTATCATTGGCTTCAAGTCAAATATGATTAGGGGTAGGGATGGATGAATCTGTCCATTCCTCTCATTTTCTTCAATCTTCAGTTTGGCCTGAACTCTGAGAATTGAAACTGAAGGAACTATCCTAGGAAAAAGTACTGTAGGGCACACTCTGGTGCTTTCTCCTACCTGGGTCATTCTATCTGTTATCTCTTTCCTGCTACATGCCAAATGTCCTAGCACATACAGGCTGTTCTAGCTTTCAGCTTGCCAGCATCAGGCTAAGAACAAATGTTGCAGTAATGATGTAGCATTCTTATTCTGAGGTCCATTGTTTTACTCTATGACAAGCTATTATGTGTGTGTGTTCTACTGTGTGGAAAGATGCTGTGTCTTCGCAAACAGCATTGTAACAGATCTATATAAGCCAAGCTAACAGACAATAAACAAGCTTCCTGCCCAGAACTATCGGTGTGTGTGTCTTCCTTCCTTCATCTGGCGCCCGAACCAGGGACCTCTACGCTCACTCACTACGCTCGGCACGAGCTTCAGGTGCACCTCTCATCCTACGGGACCCCGGTGAGTATGGGCGTCTCGCTGTCAGTGGCACAGCGGAGACACGCAGACGAATTAGCATTCTTGCTAAAGAGAATTGGGCACAGCGTTCCTCCTTCTGTTATCACACGGCTGGTCCGTACACTTCAGGAACAATGCCCATGGTACCCAGAGAATGGATCTTTGGTTTTAAGCGATTGGGAATGTATAGGGCGGCTGCTTCACACAGAGCCTCGTGCTCCTGTTGAAATTTTACAGGTGTGGCATTTATGCCTTCACGCAGTCAACCTCTACGGGTCCAAAACCGTTTTACCTGCACGTCCTTCTCCTGCTTCTTACACACACACACCTACCCTTCAATCCCCTGCTTCACTAACTCACCCTTCAGCTCCCAATGCCCCTCCTCCTCCTGTTGCTTCAGCTTCTGCAGCTTCAGATTCTTTACCCCTATCTGAGTTCCAACGCATGGTGCAGAAGTGTAAGCAGGATCCTACTTTGACTGCAGAAGAGTCAGGAGACCTGCTTGAAACCTGTCCTGCCACTTACACTCAAAATAATCAAGATCAAGAAGTCAACAACTGGGAATCAATTCAAGATACAGGTGATGTACCAACTCAGAGTGTTTTGCCGCAAGCTACATTGCCTGGTCTAGTCTATGTGCCGTAACTGCTTTTGAAAAAGTTCCAGCTGCTAAAATCTATGCCGACTTCATTAACTGCTTGCAAGCCACAGTTCCACTTTCCATTTCTCCAATAAGCTCTCCGCTTCTGCAGCTTCAGATTCCTCCGCTTATCACTCAAACTTTGCCACCACCCGATTCATTCCTGTCTCTCAATCCTCAGCAGCCACAATCACTGGTGCTGGGTGTGACTTAATCATTGCATTTTTGCTGTCCTTTGGAAGTATTTCTTGTCCTGACTCAGGTGACCGACCAATCACCTGATGGTCTGGTGGGTTTAAATCCTTCCTCGCTCATCTGCCAGCAACAAAGTTTTTCCCATCGTTCCAGGTATAGTTGATTCTAATTACACAAGTAGTTTTCAAACTGTAAGTCTAAACGTTCTTCCTTTAATGTTATTCTGTTTAACCTCCTTATTTCACTCCTCAAGCCTGCTACAGCCATCCATGGTGATGCAAGTTATAGATCTACTGTCTTAACCCTTTATCTCCTATATAGAGCAAACAATGGGTCGAAAGCGACCACTCTATACTCTCATTATCAATGACTTAGTATTTACAGGCTACCAGAGCTGATGTGACAGCCCTTCAACCTGTGCAGTAGCTGTGGGGCGTTAGTGGTGCACAATCTGCGTAACAAGGCTCATCTGTGTGTGTGGGACCTTCCTCAGTGCTAAACCAACGAGAAATGGGAAGGCTCTAAGTCAAAACCGTCCTTTCCCTGACATATTTTTTCTGTTGTCAGTTCAGTGTTCCCTGACAAGCTGAGTAGTGACTTAGTTTCAAAATAATTGTAAAACTACTGTTTAGAAGTTTTTCGTGGTGTTCCAGAGCAGTGTATCTGTTCCTACCCTCTGCAGACTTAAGGTTAACTCCAAATGTCTAACCCTGTGTGAGTTTGTTCACATTAAGCCGTTCTAACTGAAGGCTGTCTGGTCCGTCTTCAGCTTCAAGTGTGTGTTTAGAATGAAACCAATATGCTTTGAATTCCGTGTGATTTAAACAAAGTTGCACAGTTGTTAAGAGTCAAAAGCTGCTGAGTCAAAAGTTATTTCTCAAGCTCCCTCAAATTTGAGACTTACAGCAGCCTCTCTTCAAGATCGAGAACTGTTTAAAATTTCTTCAAACTGAGTCAGTAAATTTCCCTGACATTGGATGTACAAAACTTTGCCTGCCTTTCCAAAAAAGATTTATGGCCTCCATGAAGCATTCGCCTCCCCCTTCCACTGTCCGGGAGAAAGAAGATAAAAGACTTGCTGTCTGCGTTCGTTTTGCAGCCAATTTGGAACATTTTTTCTCCTCTTCCTTGCTAAAAGACACTGTTCATTTGCTTGATAGACTCTGAACACTGTTCATTTAATAAGAGACTTTGAATCTATTCTGGTCGTTTCAATTGTTCAAAAAACTTCATTACACTGTTGAATGTTGCCATTACTGCCCTGTCATTTCTAAAATAATTGTGTTTTACTCTGATTCTGCATTTTTGTGTTCCTTGCCATGTACAAAGTATTTTGAAATGTCAAAACAGCTTCTGTTACCTTGTCATTTTCTAAGATGATTGTGTTTTACATTGTGTTTCTTGCCATGTACAAAGGTTTTTGAAATGTCATTGCTGGTTTTAGAGTCAAGTGCTGAGTTGTTTTAGAAAGTTTTTCTCCATTCTCAAAGGTTTTTGGCTTTTCCCCTGGCTGTCTCCGTTGCGTACCGGAGGGGGCTGAGGGAGAGAAAGTGCCAGTTTTCCAAGTTGAAAGGCATTTAGGGAGAGAGAGGTCGAGTGGTATTGGAATGTTGTTTTAAGAAAGAAACCGTCTTTGTTCTCTACTTATCTCTAATTGTAAGCCGAAGCCTTGAATTCTGTAAAATGAAAGTTGCTTAGAAAAAAGTAGAAGCTCTTTTGCAAACTGTCCCTCACAATTGTGTCGTCATCAAGAAGAGGTTGAACTGTGCTGCCCTGTTAGCACAGAAGTTTAGAATTACAGGCCTGAAGCCCTGTCTGTCAAAGTAGTTTAAAATTAGCCAGCCTCCAGCCTCCAAAAAGAAATTCCTTTGCTAAGAATTATCTCGTGCTCTTGTCCTCTGCTGTTTCTGTTTGCTGTTTGCTATGCTTGCCAAGAAACTTGTGTTTGAGACGCTATCTGATTAAGAAATGCTTGATGCACTCTGTATATGTTCTGTTGCCATTTGAACTTGAAACTTCTAAGAGCTATGCCATGAAAAATGCCCTGTGGCTTTTCATAGATTTGGATTTGAGATTACTGTTCTAGATTCGTGTTCCATGGCCTGCTGTTTCCCTGCATAGAGCCAAGGTTACAAGCACAAAGAAGCAAAAGATAATTGTTGCTGTTTATTCACCTCATTGTCACATTCTAATTGCTTTTGGTTTATTTCTCCCTTTCAATATCTGAGGCCGCAGATTGTTAGAGCAAGTGAGTGCCACACTTGTTCTCGATATCTGAATCTCACCCAAAGCTTCATGACTTTGTCCCATTCTGTGAATGGTTAGCATTAACTGCTACTCTGCCATGCAATATTTACCCACTGGTACAGGCCTATGCAGATCTCCTCATTAAATGTCGTAACAAAGCTCTGCAGCTTCTAGGCCAAGGTGTGCTCGCTGTTCATTTACCCATTACAAAAGCAGAACCTGCTCACTTAATGACTACTTCAGATAGTTACCAATTTGCTTTCTCCAATCATGTGGGTCCTCTATCATTTAACATGCCAAAAGAACCATGAATCACTGTAACTTTAACTATTCAGTTGCAAGCACAGTCAGTGCAGCCCCCCTACAGGGAGCCCCTACAGTATTCACTGATGGCTCCCCAAAAAGGGGTGTCCTTACTTATGTAGATGCCATTACTAAAACCTGGCGATTTTTCTATAGCCCCATTCAGGTTTCTGCACAGAGAGCTGAAATAGCTGCAGTAATACTTGCTTTTCAGCATTTTGCACAACAGCCCTTCAATTTAATTGTAGATACTATGTATGTTTTTCATTTAATTTTTCATTTAGCTGATTCTTTGCTGACTGCTCAAATTGATCACAATCTAATGGCTTTGTTCTTAACTCTGCAAAATGTTTTCACAACCCACTACCCCTTTTTTCATAGCACACATTCACAGTCATGCCCCTTTCCTTGCCCAGACCATTGAGTCTTAGCAAATGCTTAAGCAAATGCTGCTTTACAGCGTCCAGCAGCAAATTCCTTATTCTCTGACCCTTTCCAGAGCCAAGCTTTTTTCACCAATCTGCAAAATCCTTAGCATGCCAATTTTCTCTCCCACTGACACAGGCACAAGCCATTGTTCAGAATTGTTCACATTGCTCCCCCCATCATTCCTCTCCATCTATGGGGGTAAACCCCAGAGAAGAAAAGCTAACTGTCTATGGCAAATAGCATTGACACTCACTCTCATTACCTTCAGCCATTTCCATTTTTGGGCAAACCCCAAAAAACTACAAACAGACAATGCACCTGCTTATTGTTTCCAAAGCATTAGAAGATTTTTGTTTCCAAAGCATTAGAAGATTTTTGTTTCCAAAGCATTAGAAGATTTTTGTTTCCAAAGCATTAGAAGATTTTTACTCCCAATGAGATATTGTTCTCACCCATGGCATTCCTTACAACTCCCAAAGGCAAGCTATTGTTGAGAGAGCCAAAAGAACTCCTTAACAAGCTGCTATTCTTAACTACTGTATTTGCTGTAATTACTGCTAATTCTATGATGATATTATGTCTAATCTCAGCATTATTTGATTTAAGCACTGCTGCTCCAATACCTTCAGTTTGTTTAGTGCCTGACGCTAACCTTTGGGTTCGACATGCACAATATATGTTTGATGTTCATAGTCACAATGGTACCTTGTATTATGAACATCTGTTAACTGCCAAGCTAAGTAGCCTTTATACCTACTGCCTTTGTTACCCCAGACATTGTTGTAGTGATATTTTCGAGTGTCTAAAATCACTCCAGCTATGTGCTTCTGCTGTCATGCCACTGGCATATAGAATACAACGTGGCATGGCTGGCGTAGAACTGTTAAAATCCTTGCTGTTGTAAGTAATTATTCTGCTTGCATTGAAAAATTTTGGTTATAAGAGAATTATAACTCTTCCTATCCTTTCAATGTTACATACTGGAATCAATCCTCAACGCTTAATGACATTTATGCAACTTTTCCTATGTTCCAGCCAATTATACAGCTATGGCTGGTAGTATCTGTAGTAGATAGCAGATTTAAGACCCTGATTTATCGTTTTTCTTCAATAACCCAGCCACTAATTTCACCCAGGCACATATAAATGTGCTGCTTTAAGTTACCTCACTTTGCCTGTATAAGTTGCTCATTTAGTAGCCTTTAAGACCTCATTGCTCTGATAGTTATTGTTGATTCACAACTGTCTGATTTGTCTGATGAATATTGATTCACAACTGTCTGATTTGTCTGATAGGTCTCGAGCTGTTCTAAGAACCATCACTATCACTTTATCCTACCCTAAAATTATTGTATAAGAAAATAGACGCTGTATTCTTGGATTAACATGTTGTTTAGAAAAAACTGTTAATGCTACTGCCAATATATTGTACGTGATCTACAACTTGAAATTATTGAACTACATCAATTATCAAATGCAAAATTGTTTTGCAATAGACTATCTGTTAGCAAAAACTGGAGGGTTCTGTAAATTAGTAAGCCCTGCTAGTTGTGAAGTACATTTTCATGACTTAAATCAAACTATTGAGCATCAATTGTTTAATTTAGTACGCTTCATTCAAAACAATGTTCATATACAATTCTCTGTGTTTTCTTGGTTAACAGACTGGCTTCCTAATTTTGCATATCTCAAACAGCTATTTTTCTATGTCATTTGTGGAATAGCTATTATAATATCCTTAAGTTGCTTTGCTCAATGTATCCCTTCACTGTTAATGATGGTAAAAGATTGCTTTACCTGTACTTCATATTCTACACACAAACCACCTCCTTATTAACTTAAAAAAATAAAATAAAACAGAATAAAGAAGAGATCAGATGAAGGAACTATCCTAGGAAAAAGTACTGTAGGGCACACCCTGGTGCTTTCTCCTACCTGGGTCATTCTATCTGTTATCTCTTTCCTGCTACATGCCAAATGTCCTAGCACATACAGGCTGTTCTAGCTTTCAGCTTGCCAGCATCAGGCTAAGAACAAATGTTGCAGTAATGATGTAGCATTCTTATTCTGAGGTCCATTGTTTTACTCTATGACAAGCTATTATGTGTGTGTGTTCTACTGTGTGGAAAGATGCTGTGTCTTCGCAAACAGCATTGTAACAGATCTATATAAGCCAAGCTAACAGACAATAAACAAGCTTCCTGCCCAGAACTATCGGTGTGTGTGTCTTCCTTCCTTCATGAAACAATTTTTTAAAAAATTGTATTCGTTTTGTGTGCATTTCTCCTAATATGTGTGTTTTTGTATGCAATTTTTGCCTAGTATGACTTTTTTTGGAAGTCAGGTTCCTAATATAATGTATTTTGACATTATTTGCACAAATATACTTATTTTTGTGTGCACATTTCCCCAATGTACATATTTTTATTCACATTTTTTAACAAGTCCATTGCAAAATTTGAGGAAGTGTGAATTTTGATGAACAGCTGAGTTTTGTTCATATATAGGTTTGTAACTATGAAATTAGGTAAGCACATTGAAATACAAACCAAACAATTACCCCCAATCCTAACTATAAGAGGTAAGAGTAGCTCTGTCCAAGGAAACTGGCAGGTACAAAGTTCAGAAAACATGGGACACTGTTAGCTATGTGAACCTGAGTGTAAAAGTTATCATTTATAACTGGTGAGATCAGACACGGACACCCCATTTCTGAGGTGACTGCTCCTGCAATGCACATAGAATTGAGACTTCAGAGGTGGTGGCGGCGGCAGCAAAAAAAAAACCCAAGAAAAACCTCCATTTTTTTTCTGGCAACTTGTATAGAGGTGTTCCCAGCAAGTAACTTGCAAATTTTCAGAAGGATTGGTGCAGTGCCTAGAGATTTCAGTTGAATAAAATACCGTGTTTAGACTTGTTTGTTTTCTGCTCATTTGGCACGAAAGTCACACAAAGTGCAATAGGATACAGGTAGTGGACATAGAAACATAGAATAGTAGAGTTGGAAGGGGCCTATAATGCCATTGAGTCCAATCCCCTGCTCAATGCAGGAATCTACCTTAAAGCATCCCTGACAGATGGCTGTCCAGCTGCCTCTTGAAGGCCTCTAGTGTGGGAGAGCCCACAACCTCCCTAGGTAATTGGTTCGATCTCCAGGCTAAACCTGCCCAGTTCTTTGGGTCTCTCCTCATAGGGCTTTGTTTCCAGATCCCTGATCATCCGCGTTGCCCTCCTCTGAACATGCTCCAGCTTGTCTGCATCCTTCTTGAAGTGTGGTGCCCAGAACTGAACACAATACTCAAGATGGGGCCTAACCAGTACTGAATAGAAGGGAACCAGCACCTTGTGCAATTTGGAAGCTATACTTCTATTAATGCAGCCCAAAATTGCATTTGCTTTTTTTGCAGCCACATCACACTGTTGGTTCATATTCAGCTTGTGATCTACAACAATTCCAAGATCCTTCTCGCTTGTCGTATTGATTAGCCAAGTATCCCCCATCTTGTAACTGTGCATTTGGTTTCTTTCTCCTAGGTGTAGAACTTGGCATTTATCCCTATTAAAGTTCATCTGTTTTTTTCAGCCCAGCGCTCCAGTCTATCAAGATCACTTTGAAGTTTTTTTCTGTCTTCCAGGGTATTAGCTATCCCACCCAATTTTGTGTCATCTGCAAAGTTGATAAACATTCCTCCTCATCCAAATCATTAATAAAAATGTTGAAGAGCACTGGGCCCAGGACTGAGCCCTGAGGTACCCCACTCATTACACCACCCCTCCCAGTTTGAGAAGGTACCATTGTAAGCACTCTTTGAGTCCAATTCTGTAGCGAACTGTGGATCCACCTAATAGTTGTTCTGTCTAGCCCACTTTTAGCTAGTTTGCTGATTAGCATGTCATTGGGTACTTTGTCAAAAGTTTTGCTGAAGTCAAAATATATTATTTCCATGGCATTCCCACAGTCCACGAGGGAGGTTACCCAATCAAAACTTGAGATCACATTAATCTGACAGGATTGGTTCTTGACAAATCCATGCTGGCTTCTAGTAATCACTACGTTGTTCTCAAGGTGCTTACAGATTGACTTTTTTACAATCTGCTCCAATTTTTTTTCCCAGGCATGGATGTCAGACTAACTGGTCTGTAGTTCCCAGGTTCCTCCTTTTTGCCCCTTTTGAAGATAGGGCCAACATTAACCCTCCTCCAGTCATCCGGCACTTCACCCATCATCCATGATTTCACAAGGAGAATAGACAGTGGTTCTGAGAGTTCTTCTGCCAGCTCCTTTATTACTCTAGGATGCAGTTCGTCGGGCCCTGGAGATTTGTTCAAAGAAAGTAGGTGTTCCTTGACCATTTGTTAATCAATCTCAAACTGCACTCCTGCCCCTTCAGCTTGTAATTCTCTTTTTCCAGGGGTGGGGGTCAAAGACCCTCTTTTGGGAGAAGACTGAGCCAAAGTAGGAATTGAGCACTTTGGCCTTTTCTTTGCCATCAATTTGCCATCCTCATGAAGCAGTTGAACCACCATTTCTTTCCTCTGTCTTTTACTATGCACATACCTGAAGAAAGTTTTTAAAATTATTTTTAGCATTCCTCTCTAGCCTCAGCTCCTTCTCAGCTTTAGCCTTCCTGATGCCATTACTGCACTTCTGTGCTATCTGTCTGTACTCTTCTTTTGTAGCCTGGCCTTCCTTCCACTTCCTGTATGTGTCATTTTTTGTTTTGATGACATCTTTAAGCTTTTTGTGGAGCCACATTGGTTGGTTCTGCCGTCTTCTATCTTTTTTCCTTGTTGGAATTGTTTGTAATTGTGCCTTTAAAATTTCCTTTTTTAAAAATTCCCAATCATCTTGGACTCCTTTTCTCATTAGGGCCACTTGCCATGGGACCTTACTTATCATAGTTCTGAGTTTATTAAAATCGGCTTTCCTGAAATCCAGAGTATGGTATGGCTGCATTCAGCTTTTGCTTCCTTTAAAATCAAGTCAGTATCAAATCAAGGATAGCCAATCCTCTAGCCTGTGGTCCCAGAATCCGAATCTCTCATATCGGCACCACCTTCATAGCCAGTCTTTCACCCAGAGCATTTTTCCTTCCCTTTCTATTCCTCTTCCAAGAACTGGGAGGATGGACGAGAAAACTATCTGGGCCCCAAAGTTCTTGAGTTTCCCTCCCAGAGCTTCAAAGTCTGAAGTGATTTCTTTGTAGCTCTGCTTGGCAGTATCATTTATTCCCACATGGATGAGAAGAAAAGGATAAGGGTCAGTGGGCTTGATGAGCTTTGGCAACCCTTCAGTCACATCTCTAATCTGTGCTCCAGGGAGACAGCATACCTGGCGAGTCCATGGGTTTTCCCAACACATTTGGGTTTCAATCCCACGCAGCAGGGAGTCTCCCACAATGACTACTCTTCTCTTCTTGTTATTGTAGGCCTTGGTATTGTTGCCCCTGCCTCTTCTGCCTCTTGCTCACTGTTGCACGGGGTCCCCTGTAATTCTTCGTCTGCAGGCTGTCCTCCAGTCTCATCTTCCAGTGCCTGAAAGTGGTTACATAGCTCTAGTGGTTCCACTGGTGCAGAGTGTCTACTACTACTTCTGCTCCTAATTGTCACCCTTTTCCAGGGAGTTTCCTCTTCATTGGCTTTCCTCACCTCAGCATTCCCCACTTCTGCTTCTACCTCCTGTGCTTTACTCTGCTGTTGAAGTTCCACCATTCTGTCAAGGACAGGGTGATGGATGTGAAGCATTCAGTGGCAGAGGCAGAAGGATTTGAACATCCAGTCAAACAACTAATGCTACATCCCCCAGCACCCACGGGTTCCACCCAAACTCTTTAACATTCTTGCTCCTGGGAGAGAGAACTAGCAAAAAGCACTGAATATGGAATTAGTCCTATGACATATTACTTCATCATCTGTTCCCTAAAGTACTGGGATTGGAAAGCACTGATAAAACCATCCAGTATGATTAGCAGTTCCTAGAATGCCGTGGCAAAATTGTGAAGCTTTGAAAAGTCAGGGGGAAAGTATGAATGTAATGAGATTTCAAGGAAGGCTGCTTGTGAAAGTGTTCCGCTCTACTCAATTTCTGTGAGCACAATAGGGGCAAGAAGCATAGCCCATCTTGGGTGCACACTCCTCTCCCCAGTTCTGCAAGCAACACAGCACTGGCAAAGAAGGGGAGAGAGGCTGCACTACGCCTTCTCTGTCAGCGTGTTCTATTCATACCGGCCAGTATAAAGACGGAGGTTCTTTGTCCCACCCCCACCCCCCAGGAACAGTAATGTAACCCTTTGTTTCTATAGGGGTAGAAAAAAGAAGGTCCAGGGGTGAAACCAAAGGCTACTCCAATGTGGATGCAGCTAAATCCCATTAGCTTATTCCCCCCCCCCACAAAAAAAATATGGTTTTTCCTGCTTTATAAGAACTAATGTTTCTATTATTTCATATTGGGGAAGTAAAACACTTTGTGGGAGGTCTTTAGAGGCTGCAGGTAACTGCCATCCCATGGTTCACCCTACTCTCCAGTATAAACCAAGATTATCAAAAATGGTGAGACACATTGCTGTTGTTTTTAAATCCATCAACTCCTTGATGATTCACAGAAGTAATTTCAATGTTAACAAATAGCTTGAGTGAAATCTACATTTCTACTGTACTTCAGACTTTGGCCTCCTCCACACGAGACGTTTAATGAGCCTTGAAGGCTCATTATAAATTTTACCTCCACACCAGCGGAGCGCAAAACGGGCGTACAGGCGCGTTATCTCCCCGATAATGCGCATTTTCGAATGCGCGTTAAATAGCGACTTTTATTTTTCTCCGGCCGTTAAAGCGCATTTTCGCCGTGTGAACAAGCGATTATGCGCATTAACGTCTTCTAAAGCGCTTTTTGGACATCAATTAATGCGCTTCGCCGCCTCTCGCCGCCTCCCGTGCAGAGGGATTAGGCGTAAATGCGCCTCCGCGAAAATGCGCATAATCCCCGAACCGGGCGCA
Organism: Anniella stebbinsi; assembly: GCA_029215795.1. NCBI lineage: Eukaryota > Metazoa > Chordata > Lepidosauria > Squamata > Anniellidae > Anniella > Anniella stebbinsi. The sequence goes on along the minus strand of JARDYH010000004.1, from coordinate 124,619,199 downwards.
AAAGCGCATCCTTGTGGAGGGGGCCTGAGTAACTGGTTCAGATTCTGGACAATGGGTCCTATTTGAGAGGAGAATAATGGCTAGGTTGCAGGTGGCCCCACCCACACATCATTAACCAACCCCAGCAGGTCTCCTTACCTCTCCTTTCAGGCTGTACAACACTGATTCCTCAAACTGGCTAAAGATTTTTGGCTTGCATTCTGCAGATTTCAACAGGCTTTCTGCTGTATTCAGATATGTAAAGGCCTTAAACAAGAATGACACACAATAGAGGATTTACTTTCTATATCTTTGTTTATCCCCATCCTCAGTCTCCTTTTCTTCCACATTTTAGTCAGAAATTGTTTTCCATCCCAAATATCTAGAAATTTGATTATTTTAGTGAATTCTTATATTTAAAAAAGCCCCTCAACCAAAATTCAATAGTTATAGCTATTTCCAGCATGGAGAGGGCTGTGTTGTGCCTGCCATACAGCTGTTAAAGATGAGGAGCCTGTCAGAAAGAAAGAGGTGGCTACGTCAATTCAACAGCACAACCATGGTTGAATCTACAGGAAATCAAACCTAGATTTTTAAGAGCTAAGCACTGAAAGGGCTGGACTCAGATGGACAAAATCTGCCATTTTTGGTTTCTCACATATTTGAATTATTTAAATCTTGAATTCCTTTCCTCCCATTTATGAAGAAATTTGTGAATTTGGGTAAGTTTTGTCAAGAAACAAACCAAATGGAATTCTCATTCATCATTACTCCACCCAGGGTTTCCAAGCCTCAGAAACAAATATTCTGGTACCTAGGTGGGTTCAGTTTAGCAGTGCACATTGCCACAGAAGTACAGCTAAAAGGGAATGGTTGACCTAATGAATCAGCTTTGCTCCTTACTTTTCTGGCTGGCATGAAAGCAGAAAAGAAAAGACAGGCTCAATTCCCCCCCCCCCCCCGGGGCCAGTGGGGAGGGGCTACTTGGTAAATCTAAACTGCTGTCTGGTCTCCCAGTCTCTCAGGCAAGCACAAGTTCTGGCAAACTGAGACTTCTTTATTGCAGGAAATCTCATGGCAAAGCTTAGATTTGATTTGGTTACAGACTTCAGAAATCATATAGCTGATGGTCAGTAGCTATAGACTCCAAGAAATTCCAGAACAGTCAAAAGCTAATCACTACTACTGTGTTGAGATCCCCATCAATGTGGTTTCCCCGTTGCCATCTCCACAGTTCTGAACACAAGAGAAGGAAAACCCATACACAGGTTTCAAACCTGGACAAGGGAGGGGGATGATTCCTGACACCCGCACCCGATCAAACTACAGGTGAGGGAGGGGGAAGAGAGAAAGCAAACACAGGCAGTAGGGGTTTGTTTATACTACTGAAACGTTTTCCACATAGTATTAGAATTAAGCACATGATCTTTTATAGGACTAAAGCTCTAAATGGTTTGGGTCCAGTTTACCTGTGGGATCACCTTCTCCCATACAATCCGCCCCACACACTCAGGTCCTCTGGGAAGAATTTGCTACAGTCAGCCAAAACTAGGCTGACAACTGTTACCCAGAGGACCTTCTCTTCTGCTGCTCCCAAACTGTGGACTGGCCTGCTGGAGGAGATTCATCAACTTAATAGTCTCTTTGACTTTAAGGCTGCCATAAAGACCGATCTCTTCCAGCAGGCCTACTCAGTTGAATTTTAAGAGTTTTATTGGTATTTTAATGTATCAGTTTTATGTGCTTTTAATCAGTTTTATGTATTTTGTATTTGATGTTGTTCCCCGCCTCGATCCAGAGGGAGAGGCAGGTAATAAATAAATAAATAAATAAATAATTATTATTATTAGTTATTGCTCAATGCCTTGGACTTTCATGAATTTATACACACATGCAAAAATGCGCGTTTAAGATACTTGCATCTAGAATGGCCTCTGACAGTAGAGAAAAGGAAAGGGTGGACGAGCTGTGGGGACGCAGGGAAAAGAGAGGGTGTGTCCCACTCACCATGTAGTTGTTGGAGAGGTGTACATAACCAGATGCACATTCCAACAAGTAATAAAAGGCCCGATTGTAATTCCCCATAGCTAAACAGTGCTGAGACAAGGGCGCAATGACAGATTCCACAATCTCTTCACACTCACAGGAGCCCATGGTTGTGACCTTTTTCTTTCCAATCTCAGTAAACATGATGATTTCATCCATCCTCTCTAGAAATTCCATTTCTGTATCTTCAGCTCTGGCAAAAATAGCAGAGGAAAGAATGCTTAGAGACTTCTAAAGCAAGCTTGCTTTCTCACTCCAACATGAACAGGAAAGCTTAGAAAATACCAGAACCTAGTGTCGGAATAGCAATGGCAGGGGATCACACTAAATTCAGGTGCATTTTTTGTTGGAGGTTTAGAAATAGTTATTAGGTGAAATAGCAAGAGTTAGGGTGCAGAGCTACTTAACAGCTCTGGGTGCATCAGAGAACCTTATGTGCAAACAGGAGTCTCAAGGAGGAGGGAATTTGCCAAACCATCCAGGTGGAGCCAAGTAAGTTCCCTTTTTTGCCTGATGTGTGTGTATATAAAGAGACTAGTTCATTCAATCTGTTCAGTAGTAATAGTGGTTTCATTCTGTTAGAAGCCCAGCCATATTTGCTCTGCTGTTTTATACTTCCAGCTGCTTAGTCAGGACATTATCTGTTTATGACTCAATAAAGTTTGCCAAGTCCTTTCTGCATTCAGTCTGTTTTATTCAGTCACTTCTGCTAACACCTCGGAGTTGTTTCTAGAGCATTCATTATGAGTGGTTAGCCAGACTGTTGTAATAAATAGCATATTGGACTTGGACTAGCAAGAACCAGAAATCCCTACTCAGCTATGAAGCTTGCTGGCTGATCTGAGATCTTTTGGGCCAAACTAAGATGTGATGAGTCATGTTGGTCTATTCACACATTGGCCTCATTAATGTATAAAATGGAGTGGGCATGTGGTGTCTCTTTTTACAACAAAAGAGAAGGGAACCGATCCCTGCCCCATCCCCATTCCCCCTCCTTGGGTACTTATTCCCCAGCTCAGCTCTGATACCAGAAGATATGAAGGCTGGAGGGAAAGCACCTGTAGTCACAGAGCAAGGGGAACTGCGCCTCATATTTTAAAAATTAAACCCACGCACCCACCCACATATCCCTATTTTGTGAACATGGCAAGACACATAGGAAGCTGCTTTTGGTGAACTGAGCCTATTGGTTTATCTAGCTGAGTACTGTTCACACATGAAGTCAGAGGCTCTTCAGGGTTTCAGACAACAGTCTTCCCAGCCTTACCTGGAGGCATCAGGGATTGAACCTGTAGCTCTGCCACTAAGCCAATACTCCTGCTTTTATTTACATGAATAAACAAATCTGAATGCTCTTGTGATGTGAGTGCCAGAGTGGTGTTGGAGACTAAATGTTTGGATTTAGATTTGTGGCACATGGATTCATTTCTCTGCTCAGTCATGAAACTAACTGAGTGATTGTCTTGGGCTGGTTGTCAACACTCAGCCTACTGTCAGAATTGCTGTAAGGATAAATAAGGATAACAACTTCATCTGCCAACTCCTTAGAGGAAGGCAGAATTGGATTAAAAATGAAATAAATTGCCCTTTGGCCTAACCAACCATTTTGGGTCACTGTGAGGATAAAATAAGGGGAAAGCCATCTACAACTTCCTGAACTCCTTGGAAGAAGGGTGGGACACCAAGGTAGTAATAACATTTTTTTCTGATGGTGAGGAAGTCCTGCAAGCATAGCTGTCTATGCCCCATCCAACCCCATATTCAGATCTCAAAATAAATTGTTCAGATTACTAGATGTTCTATACATTTGGCCAGATTTTGCACAGGCTTTTGTAAATTTTAATCTGAATAGGTTTTTAACATTATTTTTAGCAATGCACAGTGCAGAGGGAGAAGGCCAAGCAATAGGGATGAGACCTAGAGAGGATGGTTTAAAGGTACTATGCCTGTCTACTGCTGAGGTTAAGCCGGCATGGTCCCATAAACTGTCTGGATGTGAGACTACCAGAGATCTCGCTGTTAAAGTACAACTGGCTAGAAATAAGTGGAAGACATGGGACTGCCACCAAAAATGCCAGTAGCTATCCCTATCTTTGTGTAATGCAGGCCTGCGCAATCACTATCACTGATCTTTTAAAGGTCAGAAAGTGACCAATCCTGAACGTACAATAAAAGCCTTGTGTAGAAATGTGCAAAGTCAGCTCTGCAGGTTGAGCTCTGGGAGAATATAGGGTATCAGACGTGAAAACACTCCTTTGTCTCCAACAGGTATTAGGTATCATCATAGAATAATAGAATCATAGAATAGTAGAGTTGGAAGGGTCCAGCCCCCTGCTCAGGAACCTACCTTAAAGCATCCCTGACAGATGGTTGTCCAGCTGCCTCTAATGTGGGAGAGCGCACCACCTCCTTAGGTCATTGGTTCTATTGTCGAATTGCTCTAACAGTCAGGAAGTTTTTCCTGATGTCCAAGCTTCCTGTAACTTGAGCCCATTATTCTGTGTCCTGCACTCTGGGTTGATCGAGAAGTGATCCTAGCCCTCCTCTGTGTGACAACCTTTCAAGTATTTGAAGAGCGCTATCATGTCTCCCCTCAATTTTCTCTTCTCCAGGCTAAACATGCCTAGTCCTTTCAATTTCTCCTGATAGGACTTTGTTTCCAGACCCCTAATCATCCTCGTTGCCCTCCTCTGAACATGCTCCAGATTGTCTGCATCCTTCTTGAAGTGGGGTGCCCAGAACTGGACTCAGTACTCAAGATGGGGCCTAACCAGTGCCAAATAGAGGGGAACCAGTACCTTGCACGATTTGGAAGCTTCTAATAATGCTGCCCAAAATAGCATTTGCTTTTTTTGCAGCACATCACACTGTTGGCTCATATTCAGCTTGTGATCTACAACAATTCCAAGATCCTTCTCACTTGTCATCTTAATTAGCCAAGTATCCCCCATCTTGCAACTGTGTATTTGGTTTTTTTTCCCTAGGTGTAGAACTTGGCATTTATCCCTACTAAATTTCATTCTGTTGTTGTTCTCTGATACCTGAAAAGGGTGAGCTAAGTACAGCAAGCAGAAGGAAGGAGGGCCACTTTCTTTGAGAAGAACAGAAATTTCTGTTTCTCTCCTCCAGAATTTCCATTTCATTCTTGATGGGGTGAGGACAGATGGCTTCAAGATGTTAAATGGCAGCACATCCCATTGCTAGCAGCCCCCTATGAAATGACTGTCTTTTTAGAGAACATGACTACCATGGAGGCAAATGTATTGATTTAGTAATATTACAGATGACCATATGGCCACCCAGCATATCTTTTCAAATAGAGGCCTTTTTCAGAAGGTAGCAGTGATATAAGCCTCTTCCTGCATTGATTGGGTGTTGGGTGACCATTTGTCAGGAAAAACCAGGACATGTCAGGATTTTTGGTAACAAATCCAGGAAGGAGGAGATTATGAAATTAGAAGAAAAATCCAGATTTTTCCCATCCTCCACCCACCCAAAGGGCAGCTTTACTTTATAGTCAATGGAAATTAACAAAACTGCTAACAGCTCCATCATTTTTAAAGATAAAGTGATGAAACTTGGCATCATAATAGCCCTTTGGTAGGGCTTTAACCTTGCCAAATTTGAAGCCGTTCATCCGTTGATTTTTAGGAATTTTTAAAATTTAAGGGTTTAAAATTATTATTTTTAAACAACATCATTTTTAAAGATAAGGAGACAAAACTTTACATCATGATAGCTCTTAAGTAGGGATTAGCCTTGCCAAGTTTCAAGCAGATCTATTCATCTGTTGATTTTTAGGATTTTTTAAAATTTTGAGGTTTTAAAATTATTATTTTAAAAAAAACACTGGAGCTAAACCCTTCAAACTCAGGTTGTCAAACCTCCTCTTTGGGGTCTTGCACCTTGAGCAGTTTCAGCCCTTGGCATCAAGGGGAACTCAAGTTTTTAGCAAAGAAGTTCTGGACGAGCACAGCACCTTTCCTGTTGCAGATTTGGTGGGCAGCCGGGCACCTGGAGCTCAGCAGAGGCAAGGCGTCCACAGATCAAAATGTGGGAAAGGAGAGATCAGTCAAAGCAGCCCACAGGGCAAAACAGAATCTTTTTCTCAGAGTTGCACATCATGGGTGATGATGGGTCATCCTTAGAGAAAAACTCTCATGACCAACAGTGAGGTGCCAATCGAGAGAGAGGCTCTCATCTTTGCGGATGCCTGTTGCTGCAGATGTTGGAACCTGGCATGTTGTTTGTCTCACTATCCTTCTCTTCCACTTCACTTTGTTCACTTGTGAGCTGGCATGCAATGCAGAACATTTGAAGTGCGTATCAGAGAAAAATAGACAGATTTGCACCTTTGGCTGGCTGGCATATCTCTTAGACCCCCTCTAGATGGATTCCGTTTGACGCCTGGCTAGCCGATTATACACATAATCGCTGAAGCACTTTATCGTAAATGCTTGTATGCAGGAGGTAATTGAGCACTCAACAGGTGACCTTACCGGTTGTTTCAAATGTGCTTTACAAGTAGTTGATGCGGATAATCGCTTGTTCACATAGGCAAAATGCGCTTTAACGGCTGGAGGAAAATAAAACTCGCTATTTAACGCGCATTCGATAATGCACATAATCGGAGAGAAAACGCGCCTCTACGCCCGATTTGCGCTCCATTCTTGTAGAGGTAAAATTTTTAATGCGCCTTGAAAGAGCTTTAAATGCCTCTTGTAGAGGCAGCCTAAGAGACAGAGTTAGACTGAAGACACAACTCAGAGATGCCGGCAGCTGAGCCCTGAGAGGCTGGCGTGCCACACAGAGCCTTTTAAGAGCATCTGAGTCCAGTGTTGATGCAGGCAGAGGCGGCTGGCAGCAGAGGTGGTTTTTAAAGTAAGAATCACCAGGCATGACCAATCAATAAGCTGACATCCTTCCCCCCAGCCCCAGGGTACAAATGTGCAGCCCAGCTGGACCATTGGGAAACTTTGGAAGAGGGAGGGAAGGAGATTGATTGTTTGAGGCTGGAGGCTTTAGTTTGGCTGCCATGACTTAGAGAGAGAGACAACAGAGGCTGCACAGACAACCCAGAGACACCTGTTGTAATTTAGCCCCACAGTGCTGGCATGCAACACAGGGCATTAGAAAGAAGGTCTAAGAGTCACGTGTTTGTGCAGGAAGTAGACAGGAGTTCAACGTCTGGATGTGAAAAGAGGTGCCAACGCAAAAGCCTTGAGAAGCTAATGTATAAGTGAGAAGTGTGAATGGGCGAAGAAGTGTCTGCTGGCCACAACACCCACCTGAATGTTAGACTAGAGAAACTTGTGACAATTATACGTATATATATATATATATATATATAGAACTTTAAAAATAAAAAAGCCAGACAGCCGGCAGCAAGTCCTGTTAAGCAGCAGCTTGCAGCGGAGTGAGGATACAATCAGAAAAGATATTTGAGGGAAGGGGGAGAATGTATCACACAGAGTACGGCAACAAAGTATAGCAAAAGCTACAAAGTAGGAGTGAGTGAAATTAATTTCAAATACAGTGGATGTCTCACTTGATATTTCAGTGATTTTAACATTGAGACCCCCTCTAGATGGATTCCGTTTGACGCCTGTTCCTCCGATTATGCGCATCTTCTCGGAAGCGCTTTATCCTAAATGCTTGTATACAGGAGGTAATTGAGCACTCAACAGGTGACCTTATCGGTTGTTTCAAATGCGCTTTACAAGTACTTAATGCGGAGAATCGCTTGTTCACATAGGCAAAATGCGCTTTAACGGCCGGAGCAAAATAAAACTCGCTATTTAACAAGCATTCGATAATGCGCATAATCGGAGAGAAAACGCGCCTCTACGCCCGATTTGTGCTCCTTTCTTGTAGAGGTAAATTTTTTAATGCGCCTTGAAAGAGTTTTAAATGCCTCTTGTAGTGGCAGCCTAAGATGTTATGTAGAACAGATTTGTCTTGTGTGCTGTAAAATCAGACATGTACCAAGCCCCCTGGGGGCAGACACATGTTGTCCCCCTTTTTGGTTTCCAAAATATGGTCACCCTAGCATTGGGGATTGTGAAGAATAGGGCCTTGTTGTTCCTGGCCTCCCTGCAGGGATATTGTAAGCGTAAGGGCTTGTATCTGTGGCTTTCCTCACAGGGTTGTTTTTCACTGGAAGAGGGCCCATACACTTGGAAAACTCATGGAGCTTGTTGCTGGGGTCTCCCTTGCAAGGTTGTCATTAGCTGGGAGCTGGCTGGCATGTTTGCACTCACCACCTGGCTCCTGTTATCAGAAACCATTGGAGCAGCCAGAGCCTCAAGGCCACGGCTAATTGGGAAGATTGATTTCAGCTGCTGTTGTGGGAATTGCTCTCCAGTTGGGAGGGGGAAATCTGGAGGAGCAGCTTGAATTTGGATTGGTGGAACCCAATCAGCCCACCAGCCAGGGCTGGGGGCATAAGACGAGCTCCCTGGGGGTCCTCAAAGCAAGAAAGATGTGTGCTGGCTAGTGTACCATATGAGCTGGAGAAAGCTCATATGGTAACATATGGCGTAGGCATCTAGAGTTTATTGCTTTGTTCAGTTGCAACTGGCGAATGGCTCTCTAGTTTACCCTGCATTCTGTTTTATTGTACTGTTTTTGCAGCACTAATGTTTACCTTATCATTCCTTTTAAGAACCTGGTTTTATCCCTTTTAACTCCCCTTCATCTCTTAAATAAACTGCTTTAAAGCCTAAAGCTGGTGTGGTTTACTGCAGGGTGACTCCTGGTGCAAAGTCCAGTGTTTGGTGGGTGTCTGGGTGGTCGGTTGGGACTTGCCTGGCCTACCTGGTAGGAAGATCATATTGACTACACTCTTTCTTCACAGGGATTACAGGATGGATAAACCAGGTCTACAAATTCCCTAACCCACCTGGCCAGAGAAGGCAGGGAGTGTCTTTTCCCCAGGATTGATTTCTTGAAAGAAACAAGAAGTACCTGTAGTGGTGAAGGGGCTTTGTTAGGTTGATGTAAAATGTAAGCCCTCTGCAAATGTCCATTATATTCAGGCTTCTAGTCCGCACTCAGCCATAAAGCTTACAAAGTGACTTTGGACAAATCACTGACTCTCAGCCTAACCTACCTCATAGGGCTGTTCTGAGGATAAAATGGCAAGGATTCCTTGCAAGAGGAAAATGTGGGATAGAAATATGATAATAAATCAGCTTCTTTGCACATGAGAACATAAAAAGAGCCATGCTGGATCAGAACAGGGGTCTATCTAGTCCAGTATTCTGTTCACGCAGTGGCCATCCAACTGCCTGTGGGAAACCCACAAAAGGAACAAGCGAGAAGGATCTTGGAATTGTTGTAGATCACAAGCTGAATATGAGCCAACAGTGTGATGTGGCTGCAAAAAAAGCAAATGCTATTTTGGGCTGCATTAATAGAAGTATAGCTTCCAAATCACGTGAGGTAATAGTTCCCCTCTATTTGGCATTGGTTAGGCTCCATATTTAGTATTGTGTCCAGTTCTGGGCACCACACTTCAAGAAGTATGCAGACAATCTGGAGCATGTTCAGAGGAGGGCAACAAGGATGATCAGGGGTCTGGAAACAAAGCCCTATGAGGAGAGGTTGAAAGAACTAGGCATGTTTAGCCTGGAGAAGAGAAGATTGAGGGGAGACATGAGAGCACTCTTCAAATACTTGAAAGGTTGTCACACAGAGGAGGGCCAGGATCTCTTCTCGATCAACCGAGAATGCAGGACACGGAATAATGGGCTCAAGTTACAGGGAAACAGATTCCAACTGGACATCAGGAAAAACTTCCTGTTAGAGCAGTATGTCAATGGAACCAATGACCTAGGGAGGTGATGGGCTCTCTCACATTTGAGGCATTCAAGAGGCAGCTGGACAACCATCTGTCAGGGATCCTTTAAGGTGGATTCCTGCATTGAGCAGGGGGGGTTGGACTCGATGGCCTTACAGGCCCCTTCCAACTCTACTATTCTATGATTCTATGATTCTATGAATGCAATAGCATCAGCCCTGGATTAACCATTGAGCCATATAAGCCCGTGCTTAGGGCACCAAGGGAAGGGGGGGGCACCACAGAGTACCGCTACCATAACTGTAGCCATCTAATTACAGGAATATATAAATATAATAAAAGCAGTTTATATTTAATACAGTTGTGTGTTCTGGTGTGGGGGATGATGGCCTTGAAGAAAACTGAGTTTTTAATGTCTTATTTCACCTTCAGCACTTATTGAGTCTTAATGTCTTTCCAGCTAAACAATGGAAGGGTCAAGGGAGCACCGTTACTGGGCTGTGCTTAGGGCACCAGCTGGCCTTAATCCGGCCCTGAATAGCACTCTCCCAGTTATGTTCCCCAGCAACTGGTATATATCGGCATACTGCATCTGATACTGAAGGTAGCATATAGCCATCAGGACTAGTAGCTATCGATAGTCATATCCTCCATAAATTCGTCTATTCCCCCTTTAAAGCCATCCAAATTGGTGGCCATCACTACATCTTAGGATAGTGAATTCCAAAGCTTAACTATGCACTGTGTGAAGAAATGCTTTCTTTTATCTGTCCTGAAGCTCCCACCCATCAGCTTCATGGGATGACCCCGGGTTCTAATAGTATGACAGAGGGAGAAAATTGTTTCACTCTCCATTCCATTCATAATTTTCATTTCAGTTTTGTACTTACCTTTTTAAAAAATAAATAAAAAGAATGGGGCTACAGAGAAATGTATGAGTAAGGAAACAGAAAAAGATGGGGAGACTGAGAGATGAAGGTCAGAACTGAAAGGTGAAAAGAGAAAGAGAGAAGTTCAGATAGACCTATAGTGAGAAGAAAGTGCATACTTTGAGACATGAAGAGAGAAGGAGGTTTAGCAAAGGATGAGTTAAAATCAAAACAAAAATGCTTTGCCATGTTTAAGGTAGTAATGTGACCATCTATGGTTAGTAAAAAAATTATCAAAGTGGCCCTGAGCGTAATTTGAGTTGTGCACTTCTGCTCTGATGCCTACTGAAACTCATCTCACCATGAGTCCCAACACCTTGGCTCTACATAATTGTGGGTGGGTGCACAATGTGGGTGCACAGTATGGTCATGTCATAGGTTGAGTTCAACTAGATCACATGGGAAAGAGAAATGGAGTTGTCATTTTGGGCAGCAGCCCCTGAGTCTTCCAGATGTCTATTGCTTCCTGAAGTTTTTGTGCGCTTTTTGGAAGAATGATGAAATATATTCTGGGGAGGAAATGAAATCTGAACTAGTTGGTTGACTACAATCAATACAAAATTAGCCAAATCTCTTCAGAACTGGATTCATAGAAGACAAAAAGCTCTGCCTGTAAGCTTTCTCTTTATTGGCTCTCAATGGACAAACTCTGGTAGGCTTTTGGAGCAATAAAAGGGAACTCACAGTACTTTTCAGAGTTGTGCTGGAGGCTGCAAATTTCACAGGCTGAAGGTAGTTTGTGTGATTTGCATATATAAAGCAACTAATTTAATTCACTGTATCTCTAAGTTAAGGGATCTCAAGTAACAGGACTGGGAATACCCTTGGCTAAACAACTGCATGTGAGATTAAATCCAGAAAGGGGCTTTTTAGTACTGGGCAAGATGAGCCATTAATCTGATTCCATGTAAAGCAGCCCCTTAGATCCTTACGAATGTGCCACAATGTGAACTGCCTCACTCCCCAGTCATGCAGGAATACCCACAAATATAAACATTATTCCCATCAAACCTAAAAGAGTCTTGCACGGTGAAGCGTCTCCACATGCTATCTTCTAAGAAAAGAAAGTAACGGAAGATAAATGCATTGTCATAGAACATCGTAACACATGCTGTTGTTTCAAGTTAAGGAAGAAAGGTAATATAATTTAATAGACACAAATGGGGAGACGTGCTGGAAACCCACTAAGCATTCATTTGGACTGGACGTGCTGAAGCACTGAATAGAGGTTGCATTCTGTTAATGCTTATTGGGCTGAGCCTGAGGGAGACTGATATGAGGCATCTTGGCACCGGCACTGCAGTGCTGGCTTTGGTATGTAGTATGTAATTCCTTCACATGAATGCCTTTCTACATCGCAGGAACCACCACATATCTCAAAAGGGTACGAACAATGCTTCAAGGATTCAAATACAGTGTAAAGGTGGTCAGCATTCATCATTGGTGTAGCCCCACCCCCTTCGATGGGGACTGCTTTCCCATGACAATGGCGAAATAACTGAAGCAGAGCTGAATTGCATGAGTCTTTCTGACCTGATTCATGTGCATTGGGAAAGACACATGATTGCCCCCCCAATGCATCTTTCATGTACTGCTGCATAGGATTGCACCATCCAGGGAAATGGCTCCCACACCACTGTAACTGTATTTGAAAGGGGCTGTTCCCTGTCAAGAACTGGCAAAACAACCATGGTTGATGAAGAATCATCCTTCAGTTTTTAAGCCTCCAACTTAGTGCTGAACTCAAGTGTGTGTTTCATTAATCTCCCCCCCCCCCCCCCATGACATTATACTCCCTCGTTTTACCAATTGAGGATTGGGGACACACAAAAGGGGGCAAACATTTTACTGTGCAGCTGCATGCCACCACCAAGTTAATGAACACCTACACTGTTTCCCTCCCTGGTACCTTTTAAAATTCATTTGTAGCCCAAATTGGCTACTAATATAGCATTTTTCTCAGTCATACTTCATGATAGAAACAGTGGAGGTTTTATGTAGTCAACCATGCCTGCCTTCATGAAGACATCATTAAGGGCAAACAAAGCATATGAGCATTACCTCACCCAGAATACCTTTGTTTGCATACAGGAAAAAGTAAAAGGGGGGCATTCAAGAAACCTCCCCCATCCCTGAAATTCCTTTTTTTGCATTGTAATTAAACCTTGGAAAAACTTTGTGCTATCCAAAACACAGTTCATGGGTCATTTCTTCAGTTTACCTGAATTAGTATTGCTAGCATTTTATAACTACGTAATAGAATCATAGAATAGTAGAGTTGCAACAGCACCCTCCCACCCATGTTCCCCAGCAACTGGGGTATATAGGCTTACTGCCTTTGATACTGGAGCTAACACATAGCCACCACGACTAGTAGCCATTGGTAGCCTCCTCCAGGAATTTATTCAACCCCCTTTTAAAGCCATCCAAATTGGTGGCCATCACCACTTCTTGTAGTAGTGAATTCCATAGTTTAACTCTGCACTGTGTGAAGAAGTACTTCCTTTTATTTGCCCTGAATCTCCCACCCATCAACGTCATAGGATGACCCCTGGTTCACAGTGCAGGCACCCCCCCTCCATTGCAACTCATGCATGACATGTGAGCCAAGGGCATTGACTTGACCTGAAAGTGAGTCACCAGTACATGGAAAATCAAGAGTTTTTATGTCTTGCAAAAGCGAAGCAAAATGACTGTTATGTCATACACACACACATAAAAAGTATTTAATGAGGATCCTGTAATTTTAAAAATCCAATTGCTCTAAAATTCCAACCCATTTTGTTTGGATATGTCTCAATGACTGAAAGGCATACTGAAATATACATAGTTTAGGAGATGAATAAAGAAATGAATTAAGAAATTAAACTGTGATGCATTTTTAGTTGTCATTGCAAAATCCTTGAAAAGGAGTATTTTGAGTCAGAAGCATCAAGATTTTATGGTTGATTGGGTCTTTTAAATGACAGAATCTGTCTCCTCAGGTTATGTTTCACAGAATGTTGCTAGCAACTAGCCTGATCCTCATTATATTTTGACCCATGTAAATGTCATCTCAGAAAAGGAACCATGTAAACCTGTGTGGCTTTCAGACTTACCACCTTAACAGGAACTCTTTCCACTTCCTATTATGAAAACCCTGGGCAACAAAAAATATATATCTGGCTGGTTCTACGTGGCCTTATTGTCTCCCTATCCACTTTCTCCACACCATGCATACATTTGTACACCTTTGTCATGAATTCCCTTACTCAACTTTTTTTTTGGCTAAACAATCGCAGCTGTTGTTGTAACCTTCCCTAACAGGAAAGTTACTCCAGCCCATTGACAAATTTAGTTGTTCATCTCTGCACTTTTACCAGCTCTACAATATCTTTTTTTAGGTGAGGAGACCAGAATTGAACACAGTATTCCAACTGTGGTCACACCATAGATTTGTATAAGAGGAGTATGATCTTGGGAGTTTTATTTTCAATTCCTTTCCTAATTATGCCTAACACTGAATTTAACTTTTCCACAGCAGCCATACACTGGGTCGTCGTTTTTAGAGAAGTTTTGAAGTCAAAAGTGACTGTGTTGGACCTTCTGTAACCTTCACCTTTTTCTAGCGTTATCTGATATATTAAAAAGATGAGCCTACCTTTGCTAATGATGCGCCTTGGAATTCTTGGAATTCCAGTTTCCTTCCAGTTTGCAGAGCCAAGAGTGTCTGAGGGTAAGAAACAGAAATACACCTACACACACACACATATGTCTGATACGATTCCATCATTCAAGAGAGAGGGTAATTGTGCTTTTGTGCACCCACAGCAGGGATGCGGAATCTTTTTCAGCCTTATGGCTGAATTAATTCTGGGCAAGCAGGCCTCATGTCAGCAGTGGGTGGGGCCACAACCTTAAATGACATGTGGCCCCAAGGTAATTGCCCAAACCCCATTCACTCATCTTCCTACAGACATTTCTATATGAGGTTTTTATCCTGCACCTTTACTGTGCTTCTGCTTCCAAATTCTTTGCAGGATTAAGATTGGCTCCTTTACACTTGCTTTTGGTGTGGGTGTGTCTTTCTCTGCCTTTGTATTTGTTTAATTTTACAGCCACTAGATGGGGCTGTGGTATATAGCAGACTTGCACTATTACATGTTACAATGTAACGCCATTCAGAAAAATATTGCACTTTCCTGGATCTAAAAAAACCCCACAATAATAATTGCAAAGTATGGAAGAGACCCTGAGGATGAGGACATTGTGTAAAGGATATACAAACTACTGTAAGTGCGCAAACACAAATGCACAATAAAATCTTCTTACAGAAAGGCTCTACATCTTCCCTCCCCCATTTTAATCAGGCTTTTAAACATCTCCATTAGTGGTAATGTGACGTCCCCCCTAAAAATACCCCACTGCTGCAATGAAGCTTTTAACAAGCCTCTATTGTTGCCAATAGGAGCTTTTACAAATCCTAAATGCAGCAGAGGAGGGGGAATTTTAAGACGGTTGCGCTGTTTGGGACGAGCAACCCCTTCAAATGTCACTCATAATGCAATGAAGCTTTAAAACTCTCCACTTTAACTCATGGGGGCTTTTTAAAAACCTCACTTGTAGCATGGGAGGTTGAGGGGAAATCTCTTGTTGGAAATAAGAGCAGGGGCTGGATCGGAAACTCCCATGGATCTGACCCGGCCCTTGGACCGGATATTCCTTATCTAGGATGTAGATAAAATCACTTTACCACCACTTGATTCCAGCACAGTTGAAGGTTTGGAGTTGAAGAAAAAGGAGAAAGATGCTGTAAAGGAAACAAAATTCAAAGGTAAATTCAGAAGGAATCTCTTAGATCTGTAAAGTGGTAAAATGGAGTGGTAAAAATCCTAACACTTTAACCACCAACATTAACATCAAAGCAAATAAACCACACACACTCAAACACAGTGACCAATAGCTGGTAGAACTGGCAGATATTACTGTCATACTATTTCATTAGTTTCCCTCGTATTAAAAATATACAGCAGCTCCAAGCAAACTTCTGAATCTATCCTCATGCCTTTAATATTCAGTCAAGAACAAGATGGTCTTACTCCTGTGTCTCTACCTCAACCTACAAGACGGCTGTCAGTTGTACAAAGAGGACCACACTTTCCATTAGTTTGGGTACAAGTATGCAGCTGCTCTTCTCTCGTAAGGAAACTCACATTTGATATAATGCAAATCCTTTTCTGAATCCATGAGGCTATTTCATAAACTGGCTAGTTTGTAAACATATAAGTTCCTTCTGTGATTTTATCTCACATATTTTATATAGTGTATAACTGAAGCTGGGGATTCCTTGGTTAAGAAGCATTCTGTGCCTACTTTTGTCCACAAGTCATAGAATCATAGAATAGTAGAGTTGGAAGTGAATCCATGCAGGAATCCACCTTAAAGCATGCCAGGTAACAAAGACAATGTGAAGATGATCATGGATAGCCAGTGGTTATTAATTTTTTAAAATTCAATTTTCATTGTGTTTTACAGAATACAATGCCATCCAACACTTCCCACCCTACCCTCCCACCCTTAGATCAAGTTACAAATAAAAGAATACAAAATCCCTCTGGAAGCATATTCATCTTTTGAAAATAAGCAATATCAAGACATTTACAACCATAATGATTTATAACATGCAGGTACCGTCCGGCCATATTTTGCCATATTAATGTATCCAATAAATGGTAACCAAACAGCCACAAAGGAATCATACTTTCGTTGACCTCTCATAACCTGTAATTTATATGACAATTTTTCCATTATTTCTGACTTCCACACCAACTTATACCACTCGTTCAAGTCTGTAAATTTGAAATCCTCCCAATGTAACACTATTACTTTCCTAGCAGCAAACAAAAGATGTGAGATTAGCTTCTTTTGTTTTAAATGCGTGAGTAGGCGAGTTGGCCAAAAATGGTACATGGCCTGCATAACAACTAAAAACTCAATTTAACTGTGTTTTAGTTGATTCGTTGGCCATCCAACCATTGCCACGTCTTCCTTGCCCAATTTACCCCATTGCAAATGTCACATGTCCACTACACAGATTCAAAATAAAGTCCTGGGTGGGGGATTTTTCTTTCTCATATTGCTCAATGCAAATGCATGCACAACACATCCATGTGCAAAACAAAACAATAAATAAGGAGGGGGGCTCCCCATTGGAAACTGGACCCTTTGTCCAGCAAAACGTTCCAAATATCTTTTTTTCAAAAAGGCCAGGGTAGGGTGTGGGTGTGGGTGTGAGGGTGTGTATGTGTTTAAGGGCTGTTTGGCAACCCTATTTTAAATCATTGCTCTAAGGCACATCCTCAGCAATGTTTGGTGAATAATTGGGAATCTGGTTCAGAATGGGCCCCCAGTTCCCTCAGTCTTGCTCAACATCATGTTCTTTCCTTGGTGTCCACCATCCCCCTGCTTGCCAAAAATGTCAAATGTTGTGATAGCTAAAATTGTCTGCTTAGAGGTTTTCTAAACAATCTTATGGCCTCTGGGTTGCTGTCTAGAGACTACAGAATTATGCCGTAACCAATTTATTATAACATAAACTTTGATTTGATTTGTAATATTTAGAATCTGGTGTGGAACATGGCAACTTTGGAGCAACTGCCATGTTCTGAGCCACTGAAACTTCTCAAGGAACTGAGTTTCAGTTTCTCCTTCAGCACGAGGAAATCCAGTACAGGGACATATCTGTTCAACTGCTTATTGAGTTCAATGTGTAAGCCAGGCACTCACTTATCTTTTACATTCCCAGCATCATAGCCTCTGGTATTTCCTTGGCAATCCCATTCATCCTCCCATCAATATAGTTGTGGATTCCTTTCAAAGAGTGAATTTTACCTTGACTTGACCTTTTCTGAATTCCTTGTGGGAATAACGGTGAAGATCTGACATCTCTATTCTCTTTAAACTCAACCCCTGTCAAATGGAGAGAGATGCTGACATGAACACTTCCTGCTTTAGAAGTTTATGGTTATGTAGCTATAAAACCCCTAAATTCAAGGTCAACCTAGATGTTATGCTACAGCCACATGTAATGTAATCCCTGTCCCTGCTTCTTCACTGCAAAGTGGCAATTGTAGCACAAGAGGGTGGTGGATAAGAATGGAGTATTTAACTCTTTCCCTACATCTTACTTTTCACTTAGAACTCCCCCAATTTTCCCAGAATGAGGTTTCAGACATATGTTCACAATGGTGACTCCTTATGCAGGGCAATAGAACAGGAGACCTAGAAATATCTATTCTAGGCCTTTGTTTCAGAGGAGAAGTGATCAGCATTTGTTGTGGATTATTTAAGTCTAGGAAATATTATATTAGCAGCCAATCCACTTGGTTGCAGCAGAGGGAGAGATGGGACAGAAGGGCCCACTGTACCTGTTCACTTTCTCTCTCTCTCTCTGGCTCAGTTCGGACAACACATTAGGCAATGGAGGAGGGGGGGAACAATCATCAGTTGTGTTGCTTATTGTGTCATTTGGAGAGCAACACACAACACACACACAACTGACAGTACGTTAATCAGGCACTTTAAACAACGGAGCGAAACAACGGGCTTGCACGTTGTTTAGCCCGAAGCCCCGTTGTTTAAAGTGTCATCTGAATTCAGCCCCCCCTCTCTCCGTGGACTATTCCGTTTCGGAATAGAGTTCTGCTACCTAGAGCAGCCAAAAAACCCCAGCCGCTCTATGCAGCCAGCAGAACTCATGGTGCATGCTGGGATACGGCTGGAGGACACATGGAGGAGGGGCTGCAACCAAAATGGCCACCGCAAGTTCGTAGCAGCCGGGGCGTTTGCTGGTTCTGAGCAGCGCCGGCTGCAGAGTGTTGTCTTGGAGCTCCTCCTGCCTAATACACGGTCAGTATGTTATTTACCCCTCCATTGCTTAATATGTCGTCCGAACTGAGCCTCTCCCTTTATGCTTGCTTTCCTCTTTCCTCCCCATCTTTTTTCTTTTTGTGTCAAGCTGTAGGAGGCTGCCAGAGCTCACCACATTGCCTGCTCCCCTACCAATTTTGGTGGGGGCTAAGCCAGATCAGCTGAGATTGGTGCCACCAAGTTCTGATGTTGGGCATAGGTTCCACTCACTCATTGGGTTGCCTGCCAACCCACAGAAGCATCAGTCTCATCCTCAGCAACGCATTAATTAGCTCCTATCGAAGGCTATCACCTAGATATTACAGGCATTAAGATATCTTTGTAATGTCCGAGATTCTGTTCAGCTTTTGCTTTATGGTAAATCTACAGTGATCGTTGTATTTACAGTAATCTGATAGCAACCATATAACATTATTGCTGTTATTATTACAGTATTTAACCTTCCCTAAGATTTTGGGAAGATCAAAAATGAGACGGCTCTTGCCCACAGGATTATAATTTAAAAGACATGTGTCAGCAAGGCTGCACCTTCCATTGAGAGGGGAACACTAACCAGCAAAAAATGAGTTGCTGTCTAAGTATGCTTTACTAGGTACCTCGTAACTGGGCTGCAGTCTTTCTATAATGACAGGCAAGTCTTTAGTTCAGGATTCAGAATTTTGGCATTCCCAGGCCAGACCGAGGTAGACTTGTAAGGTACTCAGTCCCAACTGTATAAGCTTATTGGACATATTAGTATCCCTCATGTGTTTCTTCAGATGATCAGATGGTGACAACATTCCTGCTGTTCCTATGGAACACCTTTGTCTGTAGGCATCTGCAGGAGTCTTCTGGGTGTGGCTGTTTGAACCACCTGGTTGCAAGGTATGTTGGTGGGAAGAAGAGTCCACCCTTTATCAGGTGCTGAGCTCCACCCTTGCCTCTTGGCTGTCCTGCTCCAGTTCACCCTCTCCCACATTGGCTTGTGGAGGTTGGACTTCCTTTGCATTTTTTCCTGTCTTTCCCCCTTACTCTATTCCTGCTGCCTATTGTCTTACCCATCCATCTTCTCCTTCCTTCCTCAAGCTGCTATTTATTTATTTATTTATTTACTGCATTTCTATACCACCCAATAGCCAAAGCTCTCTGGGTGGTTTACAAAAATTAAAACCATAAAAACCATTCAAAATATAAAACGACAGTATAAAAACATACTATAAAATACAGTTTAAAAGCACAACCAGGATAAAACTGAGCAGCCATGCAGAAATTACTACGGATTTAAAATACAAATTTAAACAGCAAGGTTAAAAATCGAACTGAGAAGAACTGTTAAAATACTGAGAAAACAAAAAGGTCTTCACCTGACGTCTAAAGGAGTATAATGTAGGTGCCAGGGGAACCTCTCTAGGGAGCTCATTCCACAGCCGGGGTGCCACAGCAGAGAAGACCCTACTCCTGGTAGCCACCTGTCTCACTTCCTTTGGCAAGGGGGCTCAAGGAGAAGGACCCTTGTGGATGATCTTAGGGTCCGGGCAGGTACATATTGGAGGAGGTGTTCCTTCAGATAACCTGGCCCCAAGCCGTTTAGGGCTTTGAATGTTAATACCAGCACTTTGAATCGGACCCAGACCTGGACCAGCAGCCAGTGAAGCTGGAAAAGGACTGGTGTAATGTGGTCTCATTGGCCAGTCCCTGTTAACAGTCTGGCTGCTCTGTTTTGTACCAGTTGAAGCTTCCGGACTGATTTCAAAGGCAGCCCCACATATAACGCAATGCAGTAATCCAGACGAGAGGTTATCAGAGCATGGATAACTGAAGCTAGGCTATCTCTGTCCAGATAAGGGCACAGTTGGTATATCAGCCTAAGCTGATAAGAGGTACTCCTTGCCACTGAGTCCACCTGGGCCTCAAGTGACAGGAGCACTCCCAAACTATGGACCCAATCCTTTAGGGGGAATGCAACCCTATCCAGAACAGGATGAACAACATCACCTAGCCAGACAGATGAACCACCCACAAACAGTACCTCCATCTTGTCTGGATTGAGTCTCAGTTTGTTGGCCCTCATCCAGTCCATTACTGTGCCCAGGCACTGATTCAGAACAGCCGCTGCCTCACCTGGGTTTGATGAAAAGGAGAGAAAGAGCTGGGTGTCATCCGCATATTGATGACACCTCAGCCCACATCTCCAGATAACCTCTCCCAGCAGTTTCATGTAAATGTTGAACAACATAGGGGATAAAATAGAACCCTATGGAACACAATGGCCAAGATGCCATGGTACAGAGCAATAATCCCCCAGCACCACCTTTGGAATCTGCCATCCAAGTAGGAGCAGAACCACTGCAACACAGTGCCTCCAACTTCCAGCCCAGACAACCTATCCAGAAGGATACCATGGTTGATGGTATCGCTGAGAGGTCCAAGAGAATCAACAGGGTCGCGCTCCCCTTGTACCTCTCCCAGCAAAAATCATCCCACAGGGCGACCAAGGCAGTTTCCGTTCCAAAACCAGGCCTGAAGCCTGATTGAAATGGATCTAGATAATCCATTTCATTCAATAGTGCCTGGAGTTGTCTTGCAACCACCTGCTCAAGCACCTTGCCCAGGAAGGGGATGTTAGCCACTGGCCTATAGTTGTTAACATCCTCCGGGTCCAGGTTAGGTAGGCTGACCATATGAAAAGGAGGACAAAGCTCATGTAACTTTAACAGTTATATAGAAGAGGGAATTTCAGCCGGTGTCATTTGTATGCAATTTGTACCTGGTGAAATTCTCTCTTCATTACAACAGTTAAAGCTGCAGGGGCCCTGCCCTCTGCAACTGTCACTTTAGTATAGTGCATGCACCTTTAATTGCTTTGATGAAGAGGTGATTTCACCAGGTACTAATTGCATACAAATGACGCCAGCTGAAATTCCCTTTTCTCTGCAACTGTTAAAGTTACATGGGTCCTGTCCTCCTTTTCATATGGTCAGCCTAGGTTAGGCTTTTTCAGGAGTGGTCTGATTGCCACCTCTTTTAAAGAGGCTGGCCCCACTCCCTCTCTCATGGAGAAATTGATAACCTCCTGGATCTAGCTGGTGATCCTCTCCTTATTTGATGTAATAAGCCATGAAGGGCCAGCGTCAAGCACACAGGTGGTCGACTGGACTTGGCCAAGCACCTTGTTCACATCCTTGGGCCTCAGTAACTGAAACTCATCCAATAAGTTTGGACCAGACGGTGCTCTGAACGCCTCTACTAGTGGAACTGCATTAAGCATGGTGTCCAATTCATGACAAATCTGAGCGACTTTATCTTCAAAGTGCCGTGCAAACTCATCACAGTGTGCTACCGAGGGTTCCACCATCTCTTGCCCAGTCCCAGAGTGCAGCAGGCCATGAACCACCCAGAAAAGCTCTGCTGGATGACACTGAGAAGACACAATGCTGGTGGAAAAGGACTGTCTCTTTGCCACCCTCACCACCACAGAGTAGGCTCGATAGTGAGCCCTAACCCATGTTCAATCAGACTCAGCATGCATTTTCCTCCACCTGCATTCTAGCCGTCTCCCCTCTTGCTTCATTGCCCTCAGTTCAGGTGTATACCAATGTGCTGACCGGGCTCTGCTCAGAGGGAGAAAGCGCTTGGGCGCAATAGTATCAACTGCTATCCTCCTGCTCTCCCTTTAGCTGTTCTCCTTTTTCTTTCCCCTTCCTCTTGTGCAAATGCAAATTTGCACAAATTCATACCTGCACAATTGTGCACTTTAGACTATGGGGAAGTCCATGTTTGGAGCCATTTTCTTTATTTTTGCTTATTTTCCAAAGGTTTATTGGTGCCACACCCTAATTAGTGCACCCCCTATTTGGTTCACTCCCTTGGGTGAAATTACACAGGAGTTTGAAGGTGGATAAGGTGCCTCCCAACTAGAGGAAGCTGCCTATGAAGCCTGGTCCCAATCCTGCAAACCATCAAGGGTTAATAGAGCAGTGGAAGTTATATGACCCCATCCTGCCATGCAACTCTATAGGTGAGCAAATTAACCCATGGTGCCCAACCGATGGCATGATAACCCAAAGTAGGTTAAATAACCTCTACTTCAGACTGTAGGTTATCAGAGTGGGTTATTTCAGGCAAATAGCACATGGTGAGTTAAAAGAATTCCCAACAGACAACACAATAACCCACAATGGGTTAAATACTCCACAATGTGTGAATTAACCCACCATGGGTTATCGTGTCGTCTGAACCCAGTGGATGACTTTCCAGTGACACATCTACACCAAGCAGGATATAACACTATGAAAGCAGTATGAAAGCAGTATATGGCATGTGTCATGGGCCCCAACAGTTGTCATTGCACTTCAATACTGCTATAAAGCAGTAGTGTAGATCCTGCCAAGGTTCCTCCTTTCAGCTCTATGGTTCTATGAATTGTGTCTGGGCTGATTTCTTTGTTTTTACTTCTACTCTGCATCTCTCTCAGTAACTTCAACTCATTGCTCAAGTTCTCATTGGTTGATGCCCTGATTTTTGGACTTTTTGAAAAGTGGCTATCTTTACTCCCTTAATACGAACCTGTAATTGTTCCAATTGGTCTAAGTCTTTCAAGGACAGAATCTAGTCCAGACTGAGAAAATGGACTGCTGCACCAGTATCATCAAAGCCCTGGACCAGCTAAGAATTCAACTTTTACCTTCATAACCAGGAAGTTCCAGTTTTTTCAGAGTTTCAGAAACTATTATCATGGCAGCATCATTCAGTGTGTTCTCCTTGACACACACAGCTTTAAGGTCCTGTGAATCTATGTTTTTCAGCATGCCATCCACTGCATAGCGATGGAAGGAAATGAAATCTCCTTCCCCACAGCACTTGCATCGGTGAGCATGCCACTCCAGGTAACTGGCACATTTGAGATGCAAGGCTTTCTTCTGGCTCTTGAGCCAGAGCTCATAGGCTGCTTCTTGCAACAGTGGTGTGCAGAACCCCATGACTTTGCAGTGTATCACTGTCTCCTCTTGCTTGAGCCTGTTAGCAACAATCAATCCAAGATCTAAAATACAAGGTGTAGTTTTGTCTCAGTGTTTGCGCTATGAAAGCATGGAATTCCTCCTCTACAAATCTATCATTGCTCAAATTTCAAAGGTCTTTAACAAGTATGAGTAGCTAAGCCCCTGTTGCTGGGTAGATTCTAAGGGCATATCTGATCCAGATGTTTCCCCCATTATGCTGGGTTGCACAGCCTACTCGTAAAGCTATGGTGGTCATGTACCATTTATATGAAAATAGGTATCTCACAAAACAGGTCCTAACTGAATCGAACCACCATGGGCTTTCCTTGTCCCTCACAAAGACCATGCTAAAAGCTCAGCAGGGGATGAAGGGCAGCAATATAGTCCTGCCTAGGTAAGGATCATTTAAGATATATCCATCAGCAGTTTAATATGAAATCCACATATAGAAAAATCTAAGGATCTTTCTGTATCCCCTTTTGCCCTTTGAGCATCCAAACTGGAGTGTTTTACACAACATCAGTTTCCTATAAATATCCCTACCTGATCCTTGTCCCATGGATCGCACAACCTTGGAGCAAATGCACAATTCCTTGGAGAATTCGTCCTCAGCTTGGGTAGCATTCAATTCTTTTCTTTCACTAAAGCACATAAAAATATGTGACTCCACGAGAGCTGCCAACGTCTGGTTCATCTTCATCTTTGTCCATTCAGGGAGGATATGGAGAAGCAACTCTGTGGTGAAGGTCACACCAATGACAGCTGCACATTTCACCACCATCTGCTCTGAAGGGTTCATGTTGTCTAACTCAGCTAAGGCAATCCCTAATCAGAAAAAAAAGTCATGCCATGCAGTCAGAAAAGTAGTCAGAGTTCTAAGAATGTACCAGAATCCAGGCAATTAGCATGTTAAACCTAAGAATAGTGTAGTCAGGTAAAGATAAAACCATTCTAGAGCTACCGCATTTAAAACCAGGAGAGAGAGAGTTTGTATGAAACTTGATTGAAAAAAGACATGGCAGACTCCAATTATGGTGTAAGGAAAAATGAAACACCCAGATCATATTCTGTTGAGACAGAACATGGAACACTGAACAGAAAAATCTTCTAACTGTTCCTGAGAAGATACAGTTCCCAAATACACAGGTAATACCGAAAAACTCCGCCAAAGCTGTCTAATAAGAATGACGCTGCTCAAACCATCACTTGCTTCAACTGAATTATTTGGCAGCCATTGAGACTTAGAGATAGATGACTGATGATCGGAACTACGAAGTTTTTCAACAGTGCTGATTTATTGAATTGTTTTTTTGTATTTTTAAACAAAAAAACAACCTGTTTTGACTACTCTAACCTTTTTATTTTAAGAGTTCTGCTTTTAATATGTTGAGAAAAGATATGGCAGACTCCAGCTACGGTATAACAAAAAATGAAACATTGAGATCTCAGTCTGTTGAGACAGAACATAGAACACCAAACAGAAAGGTCTTTTTACTATTCCTGAGAATTACTAAATAGAATTGCCAAATACGCATGGAGTATCTGAAAACAACTTTGGGACTAAATCATTAAAGCTGCCACAAATTTATTTATTTATTTATTTACTTTATTACATTTGTATACCACCTCATAGCCGAAGCTCTCTGGGCAGTTTACATAAGATTAAAACAATTAAAAACAATATATAAATATTAAAACAGCAAAAACATACAATATACATATAATATCCACATACATTTAAAACCACTGTAATAACTTTAAAAAGCTATAAACCTAAAAACAAAACAAAATGCCGCTAATGTTAAGAGAAGCGGAGACAGGAAAAAAACTTCCTAACTCAGGAAGTGATTAGTTAAAGTCTCAGCCAAGGACGGAGGAAAAGAGAGGGGATCATTACTGACCACCCTCTAGGTCACTCTCCCAATGTTACCAATAGAACAAAGGAGTTGAAGCATGAGAAAAAAAAAAGGTGCTACACTAGGCTGACCATATGAAAAGGAGGACAGGGCTCCTGTAACTTTAACAGTTGTAGAGAAAAGGGAATTTCAGCCAGTATCATTTGTATGCAATTAGTTCCTGGTGATATTCCCTCTTCATCACAACAGTTAAAGGTGCATGCACTATACTAGAGTGACCATATACAAAAGAAGGCAGGGCCTCTGCAACTTTAACTGCTATGATGAAGAGGGAGTTTCACCAGGAACTAATTGCATACAATTGACACTGGCTGAAATTCCCTTTTCTCTACAACTGTTAAAGTTACAGGAGCCCTGTCCTCCTTTTCATATGGTCAGCCTATGCTACACTTACTAGATGTAGATGCACAGTGAAGGGGAATGGCAACCATAATATCGCAAGTGCTTCCAGACAGAGGGGCTCTCAGTGCTACCACTCAACAGTGTTGTGCAGCCACGCCATTTTTTCCCTTAACAGATTTTCTGCAGTAAGAAAAGAAGAAGAACCAGTGGGAAAACATGGGAGGATTGTAAGTGGATGACATGGGCCATCTGCCCCCACCCCGAAATTCTGAGAATGGGGCAGGGTGGCTCTGCCCATTAAAAAGCTCACCTGGAAGCACGGCCAGACAAGGCCTTTACTGTGGAATCATGGTTTGTTCACTCACATATTACAGAGAGCTCACACAATATTGTCATTCATTTGTGAACCTCCTTTGTTTTCCTATTGCTCCTTCCATATATATTTTTTTCTTACTGCAGAAAATACAATCTGGGGGTCGGGTGGGGAGTGGAACAGCAGTACAATTTCCTCTGTGGACAGGAAAATTTGCAGCTGGGACGTGGCATGAAGAAAGGTCTCTGAGGAAGTAGGAAGCCCTTTCCCCGAAAGAGCTTGGTCTTTCGTTTCCTGAACCTGCTCTCTCCCTTCTGAAAGAAGTTGCCCTCAACCCCCAAACTATGAGAGCAGACTGTGTTGACCTACAGCAAAAATAAAAAATAAAACATGCTTATTGTCACGTTTCCCAAAACCTCCTGCCTTACTTGGAGACAATAAAGAGGTCCGCCGTGTAATCCACAAAGATTACTTCAGGAGGTGGTGGGCTCTCCCACATTAGAGGCCTTCAAAAGGCAGCTGGACAACCATCTGTCAGGGATGCTTTAAGGTAGATTCCTGCATTGAGCAGGGGGTTGGACTTGATGGCCTTATAGGCCCCTTCCAACTCCACTATTCTATGATTCTGTGATCTATTCAGGCAATAAACATCTCTTCCCACATGAAGTGTCTAACTTCTAGGAACTTCCCTCTAGGCAAAACTATGCGAACTAAGCAAGACAATTGCCCTTTCAAGAAAAAGGGAAAGCCTTTTCCCAGAACACTTAAACTTCAAAGAGGCTGGTTCTGAAGAAGTCTTTGGTGAGAAGCTAGCCGGGCCGATCTTCTCTCGCCTTCCTTTAGCTCCACCCATTTGAGTCTGCGGCGAATTCTAGGATCAGTTAGCCCTCCCCTGCTGAAGAATAATGATTTCTCAGAGACCATGTTGTTGACGTTTCAATGATAAGGTCTGGCGGAGGTTCATCGCCAGCTGGTGAAGAGCCCGTGAGAATCACCTCTCCCACTTCGCATGTAGGCTGGTACGTTTCTGGCGCTGCCTCTTCTGCTTCAGAATCTGATTCTGATTGATCTCCTGAAACTCCTTTCCCCAGCCTAAGGGGAACAAGCCTTGTCATGACAGCTATTTTCCTTTGGAAGCATTCTAATATTCTTCATTTGGGCAGGTGTAAGAATACTTACTATGCTGAACTCGCCTAAAGCACACCAGGGTTGAAGGTAGTGAAGTTGAGTGGGTGGGAAGAGTGAAATCAGAGTCAATAAAACAATTTCAGTTTAACATTGGGAGCTTCCTATTTGCTTATATTACTACCTTTCTCTCTAGTAATGTGCGATATCATCTTAAGTCCCAGGTGTAAAAGCATCCTAAGGCTCAAACAGCACCAAGGCCTTGGAAATTCATTGAACTAGGAGCATTGGATTTCCAACCCCAGTGGCAAGATTTCACAGAGATTTCACAGAAATTGACCCCCAACGTCTCACCTTTTAATGTTGGAGGGAGCATTATGTTGTGCAGCTTCACGTTCTGCCTGATGGTGCAAATGTACGATTCGTTCTCACCACTACCAAAGGCTTGGGGGGCTTGAGCTTTGAGAACAGTAGTAGCTTCATGGAGGAAAGAAAGGAAGAACAATTGGGCTAACAGCATCAGATATCGGGTTTTTAAAATAACTGACAAACCTCCAGGTAACAGTAGGACGCAGGGCCCCCTTGGCCATTGGCTACAATTTGCTTTAGAGAGATACGTGAGATTATACTTTCTCTGGAAAAATGGCAAATATGATATGCACACAAATCTGGAAATATATTGTGCCTGCCAATCCAAATTATGTCCTTAAAATGAATAATGTGAATAAATACAATTGCTGCAACTTTGCTTATTTTGGATATGCTTGCTCCACCGGTGTTGCTTTGCACAATTAACACTGGGGTGGGGGGTGGGGGTATTATTACCAGGAGGACAGAGATACAGCAGGCCCAGTGTTTCAGGACAGCATTGTGAGGCCTTTGCATGGGCCACGGGAGTCCATGCGGGCATACTGCCAAGCCCAACAAGCCCCATCCCCTGCAAACCACCCCACCCCTTAATTCATTGCCCCATGGGCTGCACAGACCCCCCCCCCCAGTCTTCTTGCCACCTTCTCTATGTTGTGCCATCTGGCACTTTCTGCATCAGGCAAGGCACAGCGTGAAGAAAGAGGTGGCAGCAACGTGTGTAAGCATGTGGTCTGTAGCATGACAGAGGATAGAGAACAGTGGTCTCTGCCGCGCACGCATGTCTCCTCCCTCCCTCCTTCCCTCCCTCCCACCTTGCCTCCGTTGCCCCCTGCAGGAGCCCAACCCCTTTCAGTGGCGGGTCCATTGGACCATCACGTGCCCATCTGGCCAATTGCAGTGCAAAATGGTGCCGGGTGTTCCTTGCCCAGCCAGACATTTCACTTTGCAGCAGATGGAGGGTATAAAAAGAGCCTGAGAACTGAGCTACACTGCCTCCCAGGCAGGGTGGGGTTCTTATCAAATACTGTAAAAATAGGAGTTCAACGGCTCCTTCTTGGCCTAAATAAAGCCAGAAAATTCCTTCCTGCAAACATGGGTTGTTTTCTTTTTCTGCTACTCTGCCTCCCTCCTCAATCTCTTGCGGCCTTAGTTACGTGGGATGGGGTGGGGGAGAGGTGTGCAGCCTCGTCCTCTGAAGTAAATTCTACTGAGCTGTGGGCTTAGGACGTCTGGCTTAAAGTGCCCATCCCATTCCACAGTACTTACTTGACTACCCTATGATCAACCCCAAGGGAATGGATGATAACCCAGGATCCTTAAAGCAGTCGTACTGGGAGTGGGGAACGTGTTTCGGCACGAAGACCAAATTCAGCTTCGGAGAAGCTCTTGGGGGCTGCATTCCAGTAATCAGCAGGACGGAAGGCAAATGGGGCAGGGCAAAGGCAAAAGAGGTGGGACCAAACTACAAAAGATACTAACGTGGTGCAGCCTGAAGCTTTACTGCCAGTCTCAAAGCCTTAAGAGGGGGCATTTCTTCCTATTAGAATGAGGGCAGGGGGTTGCACAAAAGCCGGGAAGATTGGCAGTTGTGGGAATTGGATTGGACTTAGGTTTAGACTTCTGCTGGAGAGCTGGACTGAGAGGGCTGGAGCTGGCCCACCAGCCTGACATTCCCCACCACTGACCTGGACCTTCCCGTCTCCCTGGATGTTAGTGACACCTCTAGCATCTCCTGCACCCTCACCAGCTGTCTCTGTGTCCTGTTGCATGACTGGCTCCTCTTCTGCTGAGCCCTACAACAGCCTTCAGAAATGTGCAGGCCTGTGCCTCCTTTAACCTCTCACCATTATTATTATTATTATTATTATTATTATTATTATTATTATTATTTATTACACTTATATACCGCCCCATAGCCAAAGCTCTCTGGGCGGTTTACAAAAATTAAAAAGATTGAGCATTAAAAAGACAATATACAAAATTTAAAACCATAAAACAGCTGTCATTAAAACACTTTAAAACATTTTAACTGTTAAGCCAGGCCACAGTGTCAATCAAAACCTCAACTTGAGCTATTAAAATGCCTGGGAGAAAAGAAAAGTTTTGACCTGGCGCCGAAAAGATAACAGTGTTGGCGCCAGGCGGGCCTCACCGGGGAGGTCATTCCATAATTGAGGGGCCACCACAGAGAAGGCCCTCTCCCTTGTTGCCATCCTCCGAGCTTCCCTCAGAGTAGGCACCCGGAGGAGGACCTTTGATGTTGAGCGTAGTGTACGGGTAGGTTCATGTCGGGAAAGACGTTCCATCAGGTATTGCAGTCCCAAACCATGTAAGGCTTTATAGGTTAAAACCAGCACCTTGAATCGGGCTCGGAAACATACAGGCAGCCAATGCAAGCGATATTATGATGCTGTCGAAATGGGCAATGCCCTAATGCGTTTCCTCCCCAACCCCATGGAGAGTTCATCATTCCTAGGGAGCTATGCCAGGCGGATAGACGACGACTAGCTTACTGAAAAGACTGTCCCACTCATCCTCCCTTTCTTCATCTTCCTCCAGCAGGTGGAATTGAAGCACATTGTTCAAATGGAGGTTCCGGACAAGCTCCTCACAATAAAATGGGTTTCCATGGCTCCTTTGTATTAAGAACCTGAGGGTGGGGTGAGGAGCAGGGAGGATGGAAATGATCACAGGTCAGTTCCAGGATTTAAGGTACAATTCGCGAACAGCCACACTGTATTGGTGCTTCGGTCTTCTAGGATCAGCCTGCAGGCAGCTGATTCACAGCAAACTCCAGGCATACCTGGGATCTGGGAAAGTTGTGGGTGTGCACAAGGCTGCCTAGAACTGGTCAGAGCAGTTGCCAATTGCTCCTGATAAGGTGCCCACAAGCTGGGAAGTGGCTGGCCAGTAGGTGTGGAGGTTGCTCTTGCTAGTTGCACAGTGCCAGTGGAAAGTACACTTCTGCTGGCACATGCACATTCCCAAAGGTCAGGTATACCTGGGGTAGTCTCAAGCTTGGCTACCTGCTCTGGGGAGAAAAGTATCAGTGCAGTACAGCTGTTTATGAATCATCCTATTAGACTTACATAATACTGGAATTGGCAGGTACCTTTTGCTTCACATTGGAGCCCAGCTAAGTGATTTTAATGGGCCTTTTCCTTTTTTTCGCAGGGTTAACATATATACTGGCTTAATGTGTCCCCACCTCCCACAATATGTGTGAATCCTCAACCATCTTTGCCAGACTGTCTGAAAAGAAAATGAACAAGAAAAAGGGAGAAAAGCCTCAGGATGCTGTAGACAACTTTACTGTGAACAAGCCCAACGCAGGTCGGCCTCTGGCTTTCTGTTAGGCCTCTTTCAGGGGTCTGTAATAATACATATATGAACAAATGAATGGGAGAACAAAGCATTAAAACCATTACAACTGAAAAAGCACATTGTAGGCAAGGCCTGTGCATATTCATAAACAATAAAATAGCATTACATTTAAAAGGTTTCTAGGGCACATTGCAAGGAAAGCCCTTGCATACAAACCGTTGCAATAATAAATACTCACCTGAGTAATATCAGAAACAACAGACCAGGTGCTCCACTTGTATGCCATTTGGGGGGAAAGAAACATCTTCTAACCTATCTTAAGTTTTGGACACTGGAAAAATTTAACTATAAGGATGAGGTGGAGCTGCTGAGAAAGGAAATGGGTTTTGAAATTGAACACCGTGTAGAATTTCTACCACTCCTGTAACTGCCTGTCAGTTTTGAGACACTCCCTGGTGTTTGCAGCTCAATCCAGATATGGAAAGACCTTGGTTGAATTGCCCTGCCATGGCAACACCTGTAAGAAACTCAAAGGGGAAAAAAACGAGTACAAAAGTATGAAAAACATAGCCTTCAGCTCATCCCATCTAGTTGCCAGTGTATAGTAGACACAATACAACCTGTTGTAAATAATTTCTGCAGACATTGCTATTTAATATTTTAACTGTTTTATAGTAAATATATGCACAGGCCTTGCCTGTAATGTGCTTTTTCAATTATAATTATTTTAATGCTTTGTTGTCCTAATCATTTGTTCATGATATATGTATTTTTACAACCCCCTGAAAAAGGCCTAACAGAAAGCCAGAGGCCCAAACGTGTTGGGCTTGTTCACAATAGAGGTGTCTACAGCATCCTGAGATGTTTCTCCCTTTGGCCGGATCTACACTACTGCTTTAAAATGGTTTATAATGGCACTGACAACTGTTGGGGCCTATGGCACACTCCATATACAGTTTTCAAATCATTTTCAAGGTGTTATATCCTGCTTGGTGTAGATCTGGCCTTTTTCTTGTTCATCTTGGATGCTTACCTGCCTTGCATCCTCATTTCTTCCTGAAAAGAAATGAAACAATTCCAAATTCCTAAAACAAAGCAAATTATGCAAATTTTTTGAAATTTGCATAATTTATCCAAATAGAATAAGCTGTCTTTTCTGCAAATTTTCATATACTTTCAAACATGTATTCCATGATCCTGACCCTCTTTCTCTCATGATGTGTGCTGAAATTTGTATATATTTCTACTTGTATTGGTATTGGTTGATCTTAAAAAATGCTTTAAAGCAAGAAAACAACCCCACATTTATCAGAACTGCTGCTATGCCTGCTATCAGTTGCTGGTATATGATTTGCAACTTGCCTTCTGAAATTAAGTAATGGTGAATGAGCTACCCAGGCAAATGCTGGAGAAGGCACAAGCTCTTAAGGGCTACAGATACGCCTTTTCCGAAAGAGTTGGCAAGAATGCCCACTAGAATTCTCCTGTCCAGAAGTCCACATTTATGTTCAGCAATGGCATGCATCACCCTGAGTATGCTTATTGATGGCGGTAGGAGACTATCAGCACTTTTTTTGCAGACTATCAGCACTCCCCATAGTGTGTGCTTAGCTGGCCACCTAAATGATGATTGTGGAGGGATAGAATCTACACCCTTCACCTCCGGCCAAAGGAGAAAGCTGCGGAGGAAGACTAGCCACGCCAGCAGTGCAGTATGTTTGCACCAATAGGCCAGAGGAGGTTCAGCAGCATTGCCTAGTCCCCATAAAAGCTTCTGGGTTAGGCTTGCTTGCTGGTCTAAGTGATCATTTGACTCTACTCTTGCTGACTATGGATTGCTTTTTCCTTCAACTTAACAGGAGCAACAAAAAGATCCACTAGGCAGGTACTTCCTACTTACGTTTCAAGCTCCCTGGTGATACTAACCACCCCAAGGTCCTGGCAGGCCTTCTGAACAATTACTGAAGGAGTTAACTTCCGTAGTTGAATATAGGTGGTGTTTGGACTGCTCATGATTTGGGCTGCAGTGAAGAACGGCAGCCGTCCCTTGCGGTTGACAGGAGACAAAGACATGACAACAAAGACGGCAACTTTCTTTAACAAGTTATCCAGGAAATCCCAGGAGGCTGAATCAATGAACTGCGCTTCATCAATTACAAAAATGAGGGCTTCCTTTTCCACTGCCTAAAAGCAATGACAGCAACAACAATCTTCCAGAACAGGATGATCACAGAGGTCTTGTCTCTGTCATCATGACTTCTACAAAGACCCTTTGGCCTAATTTCATAGCGCCCTCCCCCTCCCGCCCCACATGAAAATCCCTCTATGATCAGTTTAGACCTGGCACAAAGAGAGAGAGAGAGAGAGAGAGAGAGAGAGAGAGAGAGAGAGAGAGAGAAGGCCTGATCTACCCACTTTTGGCTCTGCCCTGACTTCGACTGGCTTTGGCACTGCCCACCACCAACATGTGGAACTCAACAGAGAAAAGGTTGCCCACCCTTAGGCTGACCATCTGAAAAGGAGGACAGGGCTCCTGTAACTTTAACAGTTGTAGAGAAAAGGGAATTTCAGCCAGTGTCATTTGTATGCAATTAGTTCCTGGTGAAATTTCCTCTTCATCACAACAGTTAAAGTTGCAGGCACTATACTAGAGTGACCATATACAAAAGAAGGTAGGGCCCCTGCAACTTTAACTGTTGTGATGAAGAGGGAATTTCATCAGGAACTAATTGCATACAAATGACACTGGCTGAAATTCCCTTTTCTCTACAACAGTTAAAGTTACAGGAGCCCTGTCCTCCTTTTCAGATGGTCACCCTACCCACCCTTGAACCATGGAATTCCCTGACTTCTGTTTATTAGTAGCAGTACTAATGCACAAGACACTGTAATGCTTAAAAACACTTGCTAGAGGTCAGAAAAAACTGCCTTGAGGACTGGATCCATACCAAGGGTACTGGATATGATCTATGGGTTCACTTAGATATAAAGGCCCTGTATGCAATTCTATAGAACCGTAGTCATCAACCGAACTCAAAAGCTTCTGAGAGTGTCCTGGGGAGAGAAGGTATCAATTCAGTCAGTTTATTAGGAGTTACGATGAACTAATCACTCCTATGCAGCATCGATCTTTTGGAGGGTTCCTTGCTTACATGTAATTCCCCCTCGCTTCCCTCTCGAAAGTGAGAAATGCCCTCTTCTCAGGCTTAGTGACTGGCAGTCAGAGCTTCCATCTAGAATGTGCTGCTGGTTTTGTTTCTGTTTTTTTTTGGCTTCAGCCCTTTGGCCTTCAACTTATCACTGGAATGTCACCCCCCGACAGCTTCTCCAAAACGAAATTCTGCCCCCAGACTGAAAGAGGTTCTGCCTCCCTGCTATACAGTTTGGAGGACAGATAGCTGCCTGGTGAAAAAATTGCTTACATTCTCTAGAATCTTTTCAAGTATTTTTTCCATCTCTTCATTCTTTTTGTCATTGTCCAATTTGGAAACGACTTCTGATGTGGGAAACTGTCCAGAAAAAAAAAGAACAAGCCCAACAGTGCTTTGGTTAGCAACAGAGAGCACCACATTCTTGCCAGCAGCACTTACGATAAAAATTAACCTTGAGGCCATTTGCAAGGATTCATTAGATTCATTCAGCCTGAATAATAAGAATGTATCTTCCAATCATAAATGGCTTCATAACTGGGCATTCAGTACAGAATACTGGAAGAAAAAATTCTGCAGCTTTACTTAGTGACCTGCATATCTTGGGTATAATTTTCATTTTGTATATGTAAATCTTTTGCAAATCCACATCAAGCACCACAAATTAATTTACATTTCACACTTGCATCTTTACCTTAACATGAAAGAGATTGTTGAGAAGGCAAAAAACCTGATCCTCTATTACTCCACGAAGTTTGCTCACAAGGATGTACTGTCTCGCATCATAGGTCTTGCAGGTATCAATCCCCAGGAACATGGCCATGAGTGTCCGGATAGTGAAAAAATGCTGCCACACATTTATCTTTGTGAGCTCCATTGCTACAACCCTGCTTGATTACAAGAACAAGCAAACGATCTTCATTTGGAAGCAATGACAAGTCCGATCATTCCATCAGTTTGCTTAGCTAAGGAAAGGCGATTGTCATAAATCATTCCCTTATCCCAGAATGTTAATCCTGGGGGAGGTACTCCAGATTCCCCCCCAAAAAGACAGTTCAGAGCAAACATGAAAACTACATGAGATTTCCCAATGTACTTATTTCGAGTAGTTCTCTCACATGAAAGGGTAATAACTCCAAGATGACTGCTGGAGCAAAACAAGACTAAGGATGAAATTCTGAATATATAACCTCATGGTTTGCGTTGCTCTTCTTTCTTCTTTTTCTTTACTTTTCTTTTTATTGTGAATATCAAAGAAACAAAGCAATAAAAACAAAAACAAATCGTGCAAAAATGGGGAAAAAAACATATTACATATACAGCGATATCATTTTTCATTGCTCTTGACATGCACAAAATGACCCAATCAAATCCATGAAAGTTGTATCCTGTGTTCTTTTTTTGGCAAATAGGAACTAAGAATGCAATCTCTGCATGTTTTGATAGAAATGTCCTACAAATCCCAGCATTCCACAGCCAGCATGGATTGTGCCCTCAAACAATTAAATATTCACTTTTTACTTCTGTGTTATTTTCTGTATCTGGTCTGGTCTTAGATTCTGTATATGTGCATTCAGCAGGCCAGGCCTGGTGTTCTTCATTTGCTGCTGGGCAGCCTAAGATCTACGCTACTGCTTTAAAACATTTTATAACAGTAGTGACAACTATTGGGGCCCAGGACACACTCCATATACAGTTTTCAAATGGTTTTCAAAGTGTCATATCCTGCTTGGTGTAGATCTGGCCCAAGTCACTAGAAAATCAAGTTCCTTGGTATCCCAGCAGCAATGAAGCTTCAGTGAGCATGCTCAGGAGAATCCATTGCTACTGGGATACCTGGCATGTATTATTCTAAATATTTGTTGGCTCAACAGATTGGGCTGGGAAGCATTTGGCTTTACGTATCTCCAGTCTGAACAGCAGCAGCTGGCTGAGGTCTTCCAGGCCTTAAGCTGGGAGGACTCCCTGCCAGCCCTATAGTAGCATAACTTAAGCAAGGGTTGAATCCATTGTGTCATTCCACTAACAGATCTCCTTCCACCAGTGGAACCAGAAGGGGACTGATTTACCCCCCCCCCCATCATGCACCTTCAAAATCTGCGCTAGAGGGCTGGGAACCCCCCTAGAGCAGATGTTCAGGTGGTATGAAGGGCTGCAAGGGGAGGAGGGAGAGAGGAAGTTCTGTTGCATTAGTGTACTTGTGGAGGGCTGTGCAGAGAGAGGGTGTCTAAGCCCCTTTGTACTCCCAGGGACACCATAAAGAATACAGTGGGACCAAAGCTTAGAATGAGAGCAAGCTGAAATAACACAATTTAGGCCCAATCCAAATCAAGGTCATATCTCAGTTGGGATGAGCTCATTCT
Source organism: Anniella stebbinsi (assembly GCA_029215795.1). NCBI lineage: Eukaryota > Metazoa > Chordata > Lepidosauria > Squamata > Anniellidae > Anniella > Anniella stebbinsi. The sequence goes on along the minus strand of JARDYH010000004.1, from coordinate 124,582,656 downwards.
AAATTGAATGAGCTCCCCCATCGCTATCTGCAACTGAAGTGCTACCTAAAGAAAAGATACTGGGACCTCCTGCAACAAATAGGTAACGCATTTACTGCATATACAAAAGGGTTGCCTGAGGTAACCCATTTGTGATATTTGAAGAAGTCCAGGAAGAGGCTGATTTTCCACCCAACCACCTCATCCTTTTCCTTCCCATTTTGTGCACATTTTCCTTCATTTGGGAATGGTCAATATCACCAATTGGGAGAGTCCCAGCTTCTGGAAGAGGGAATTCAACAACCTTACAGAAACCATTTTCTTTCAAAGTTCATAGATGAGTCTATAAAAGATGTATGCTTGATGCATATGCAATCTCTCGAGTCAAATGTTTGGGTGGGGATTAAGTAACAACAATCTCTGTACCCCAATGTGAAACTAGAATTTGAACTGGGTTTCGATAAGAGCTTTCAGCCTTCCCAAGAGCAGGGCAAAGATTCCGAGGTAGTTGGAGGAGGAGGAAGAGTTTTGAGGCAGAAGAGGGAAAGTGGGGGAAAGTAAAAGGATGGTTAAATTCTTTATTGGTCTAACAATCAATTCTGATTAGTGATTAATACTGGATATTATTCATTCAGGCATAAGACAATGTTAACTATTCATCTTTTAAATAATTATTTATATGTTTTTCTAAACACCTGACTCAGCCTCTTCTATGCCTCCAGCTGAAGTTGCGGGAGGAGAAAAAAATAGGCCGTTGGTACCCACCAGAACAGGACAGCCTGGAAAATATTGTGATATGGAAGTTTTACTAATTGAGTCAGCACCAGAAATATTAAGAGGGCTAGAGAGCAGAGAGTGAGCTTTCAACATAGTTGGGACTACGCAACAAACTGAGGTTAAAAGCACTAACTTTTGGCCAGTCACCTGCCCTAGGAAGGCAATTTCAGCCATTAGTTGGCTTTTTCCATATCCCATAAGACCTTCATACATTATGACATGGCTTATTTTGGAACGTTTAAAATCATTCAGTAAACTTTCAAAGATGTCAGTCTCTTTCCTGCGACCTGGGAGGAAACAATAAAGCAGATGAATTATCTTTAAATGAGCAAAGTAAAGCCATATACAGCTAAAACATTATTCACATTTTGAATGAGAAATTTTGAACTTAACATTTGAATTAATAATTTGAATATGAATTTTGAAGTCAACACTTAAAATAAGAATGTAAAAATATTGGTTGATATCTCTTAGTTTTTTGTTGATTTTGGCAGACATCAAATACAAAGTTTCATAATTTATCAATTGACAAATACTTCCAAACCCTACTTGTTATGTGTATGATGAAGCCATTCCACCAGCCCCGCTGAATGGCCTCCCTCACAAAGGCTCCTTCCCTCCTCAACTGTCACTCCCAGCAGCCATTCCAGGAGGCTGAGCTGAGGGAGATGAGAGGAGGAAGCAGGGCCATTCCTCAATCCCCACCTCCACTCCTCTTGGCCTTTGTCTGCCCTGCCTCTTTATACTGCAAGCCTGTGGGCAGGGACTGTCTGCTATTACTGATTTACATGTAGTAATCTGCTCTGGAGCCTTTTCGACTGAGGAGCAGAATAAAAATACTTTAAATAAGGCACTAATAGGACTATTTTTTGAAACAAAAAAATGGGTTTCAAATAGCTATAACCCAATATAAGCTTTTATGGGTCTTTTGGAGCTCCATCAGACAAGTGTTTTATTGCACGCTAGTTACTGGGCACTCACAGATTTTCGTGGGTCCCTCTCACGATGCTGTCTGCCTCCCATGTGCCTCCTGCCCCTTCTAGCTTTCTTCATGCAACAAAAAAACACCCCATTGAGGCCGAGTTATTTTTGGGGACGGAACTTGCCACTATCTCCTGCTGTGTGCAGGATCAAATAGCCCACTGAATGGGCCACATGCACATTGTTTACTTCCTCTTTCCTCTCCCTTGAGAATAATGAAGTAATGAAGGACAAACGCACGGGCGGAGAAGCAATCCACCCAGAGTGCAGGACACGGAATAATGGGCTCAAGTGACAGGAAGCCAGATTCCCGCTGGACATCAGGAAAAACGTCCTGACTGTTAGAGCAGTATGACAATGGTACCAATGACCTAGGGAGGTGGTGGGCTCTCCCACACTAGAGGCATTCAAGAGGCAGCTGTACAACCATCTGTCAGGGATGCTTTAAGGTGGATTCCTGCACTGAGCAGGGGGTTGGACTTGATGGCCTTATAGGCCCCTTCCACTATTCTATGATTCTATGAAATGCGATTTTTCTCCATGTGATGATGCTCTCAATAAAGTTTTCAGCAACCTTCCCACCCCCTCCAAGCTCCTTTTTTTTGTGCTGAAACTGTTTTGCCAGAGAACATTCAACTCAGTTCTATTATCAAAAGTTTCCAAAAACCATTATACAGGAACAGCACAATCAAGCCAAAGTTTAAGTATTTTGAAGACTCATTGATTTCAATGGAAGCTCACTGAGATTTCAAAATGCTTAAATTCTTACTGGATTGTAACCTTGGTATATACTGGTATTTTTAACTGACAGTATTTGATACTGTAAGGCCGAGCTGAATGTTTTCCTGTAAGCATTTGCAACACAAAAAGGGGGGCAGGGTAGAGGTGAAACTAGGGTGACCATATGAAAAGGAGGACAGTGCTCTTGTTGTGATGAAGAGGGAATTTCAGCAGGTGTCATTTGCCCTGCCCTCTTTTGTATCTGGTCACTCTAGTTTAGCTCCTCCAGCTTTAAATGTTGTGATGAAAGGGAATTTCACCAGGTGCTGCCTGCAAACAAATGACACCTGCTGAAATTCCCTCTTCATCACAACTGTTAAAGATATAGGAGCCCTGCCTTCTTTTTCATATGGCCACCCTAGGTGAAACATTTCCCAAATTTAAGAGATTTAAGCATGCATAGATCTCCCAATGAAAGCGATAAGACTGACAGTGCAGTGTGCTTCCAGCTAATCCAACTTTCCCTCCTTAATGGATTTTCTTTGGTAAGGAAAAGGATGGAAGAAATAATGGGAAAGCGTGAGAAGTTTACAAGTGAAAGATGACACACATCCCATACGATTCCTGCCTGAATGAAACAGGGTGATTACATAATAAAAGCCTTGTCTGGAAGCATCTACACTCTCAGTGCAACTGTGGGATAGGTCTGCGTACGTGGATACAGGATTGTGACTTCAATCCTATATATCTGGGACTTACCTGAGAGTAAATCCCATTAAACTCAGTGGGACTTACTTCTGGATAGACATGAATAGAATGGCACTGTTAAAGTGCTTAACGCTGGTTGGATTTTGCCTGAGCTATCAAAACGTGCATGCCAACCATCACATAGTTTCAGATAAGATAAAAATCAGTCATTTTCAAACGATCGTTTGTGAAACCTACAGTAGCTCCCGTGGAGAAGGAAGAATAAAAAAGCGCTGCTGCTAGAGTCTGAACTGGATGTAGCTTTTTCTCTGCATCTCCTGTCAGTGATGTGTCAAATGCTATCAAAATTTCTACAAGATCCAAAAAGACTCAAACTGATGGCCTTCACAATGATCTGTCATGACCTCCAGCCCTCAGACCCTCCAATGTGCAGCAGAAGAGTCCAATGAAGACAAGGCACAGACTACTTCCTTGGGGGTAGGAGAGTCAGTACCTTATTCAGGGCCCTCCCAGCCAGAAGATAGCCTTGCCATTTTCCTATGTCTCAGAGGATGAGTCCCTGGCAGAACCTCCATCTCTCCAGCCTCACAGGCTACAAAATCATGAGATGGTCAATCCAGGCAACTCCTCCAGGAGAGATGGAACTAATCACAGTGCAGGTCTTGTCAGCCTACATAAGGCTTCAATTGGCTTTAGCATCCTGCTGAGAAGCATTCTCCTATTGTAGTAGGAGAGAGTTCCAGCCAACAGAGCCCAGCTGGAGCTATCCAAGGTCCTATTTTCATCCATTTATGTGATTGCCATTGGATACTACCAGCACTAAATCAGCTGGTCTGGCACCACTAAGCCACATGGGGAGACTGTGGATGTTTCCAGGTGAGGCTTTTATTGAGCAATTGCCCTGGCTCATTCATGGAATTTTGTGGAAGTCAAACAACATGGTCTCCCCCCACCCCCACCCCCGCCCGTGTGTTCCCACTGCTTTTATCTTTTTTCCTGTTAAGGAGAAAAAGACAAAATAGTTGCACGGTGCCTTTTGGCTAGTAGCTCTAGGAGCCATCCATCTGAAAGCACCCTGTGATGATCATTCTGCTATCCAAATGAGAGTGGCTTTGGAAATTAAGAAATGGTGCCAGCCAAATGCTCCTGAACTGGAGATGCTGGGGCTGGACTAGATGACTTGTATCCAAAGCATTAGTCTACCACTGAACTATGACCTTTTCCTGAACTTTGCAGAAGTTCCCCTTTGAAGACTACCAGCACCAACACCACCCGAATGCAGATGTAAATATACATTTGTTTGGGCAACATTTCTTAAGTCTGAAATCCTACTCCTGCTTACATGGCAGAAAGTCCCATTGAAATCAACAGGGCTTTACTTCCGCATAGGGTTGTGCTCTAAGTAACAGTTGTATAGATGGCAACTGTGGCCAAAAAAAGCTCCGTATTAGTCGGTAGTACCTGTTTTGCAGCACCCACCCACACTTCCAGTTTAGTGCAACTGAGGAGGAAGCTACCATATGGGCAAGTCTGAGAGAAAGTCAGCTTAACCGAATAATACATAACCTCCAGTAATATCTCTCACAAACCTATAGCACTCTCTCTTGCCTCAATAACTGATTGTCATAAGATACTACGAATCAAGTCACCTACCTAGTAAAGGGTAATATTCAGATGTTTCCCTGGTCAAATATGCTTTGTAAATCATTCTAAAAATGTTGGGAGGGGGTGGGAAACACAAGAAAAGGAAACCCAAGTTGAAAATTACATTCTTCAAGTCAAATAGGCTATTCACAAATGTGTACAACAAGGTGAGCCTGGTGCCATGACCTTCTTTATCTAGCAAATGACAGAGCAAGGAAAAATAGACTGCTCTAGGTGCCATTTGAGGATGCTCAAATATCCGAAGAGAAATAAAATACTTCCCTGGGGAGAAAAACACCTGAATGAGTGTGGCTTATTAGAATTGATGTTCCAAGGAATTCTGAGAAGTGTAATTTTTAGGAGCTGAAATAATTAAGCATATTTTCATAGTACCTGGAAGTATAAGGACCTCAGGGGGGAAATAACTTTCACATCTAACACCAGGAATGATTGAGCATATTCCACAGTCATTAAAGCAAGGAAAGGTAATGGATGAACCAGACACAGAAAGGAGGGTAATAAGCTCCACAGATATTAAAACTGTTAATATATTTGGCATGTTGTTATATTGAGCTGTATTTCCTCTCCTTATTCTCAGAAGAAGCCTTAGGCTTGACAGCTCTGCCCACACTCTCCTTCTCTTGACACCATTGGTTGATCTGCTCTGATTTCACAGTAGGCCATGACGAAAGCAGAGAAATCATGGCCACTCTGGCTTAGCTGGTTTGTCTGTCACATGTAGCTTGAGCAGTCTACATTTTGCCAGACAGCTGAGGGGACTCTGGGAGAAAATGGAACTTTAAAGTCTATGAACAACTTCTGTTCAAGTAGCCACATAAGTATTGCCAGGATTCAGTGGTCATTTGAAGGACAACTTGAGCTCCATCAGACGGAGGGAAATCACACTTCCTTACTGTCGCTTCTCCGCCCCCCACTTTCGTTGCTGGTTACTTCCTCTTTTGAAAGAGGGAGTAAACAACGGGCACATGGCCCATTCAGTCTGCAGTTCTGATTACACTGTTTCTCCTGGACAGAGCAGGAGGCAGTGGCAACTCCCATCTTAATTTTAAATTGGACTTACTGGGGTGGTGTGTGTTTTTGTGACACAAGGAAGGTTAGAAGGGGCGGGAGGCAGACGACGTCATGAGAGGGACCTGCGAAAATCCGTGCGTGCCCAGTAACGAGCATGCAACAAAATGCTCATCTGATGGAGCTCCTTGTGAGTGGAAATCAGCAAAGCCATTTTGGAGTCTTGATGGAAACAAACAAGCAGGTGGCTTTTGTCTTTTGCTTATGGATTTTCCTGTCATGTCTAAAGACCACCACTGTCTGTAGAACCAACTGCCACAGAACTGAGGTGCCATATTACAAGGAAAATATATATATATAATTTGCTTCACCCTTAAAACCTATTGCTGTTCTGCTTATCTTTTGTGTCTAATTTAGAGCCAGCTTGACTTGGCTTAGGTTTGTTGTGTCTCAGAGGAGAAACAACGAAAACTGGCATAGTCACTGGAGTTGCTGAAGAAGAGCAAGAAAGGGGTGAACATACTGTCTGTACTTTTAGCAAGAATATGAGAATCAGTATGCAACAGAATAGTTCTTTGCAAACAAGAATCCATTTTTTTCTTCTGATCAGAGTTGGAAACAATGAGCATAAGATTTGAAGAGCTCTATCACACCAGCGATTTAACGCACTCTCACCATGTCTGGCTTCTGGTATTGAAGCATGGGACTCACATGACAGCCCTGTCCTGCACCCATCTCACCTCTTTTCCTCCATTTTGCATATTATTTTGATGCAGGGAAAGTCTGGATTATTTTCCCCAAGCAGATTTAATGCGCCCTTAAGCCTCCATGTAGTGCTGTCCTCTCACTTTTTCCTTTGTTGGGGGCATGTGCTTTGAATGGAGTCTTGCTGACGAAAGGGGAGGGCGGGGTGGTTCTCCTTCTCCTGTGCTTATATGGTTGAATGGACTTTTTACTGCTCCAACCCCACCTTCATTGCCCACAGAAACAGAGCTAGACAACAAAGCCAGAGCGAGGTGGGGAAAGAGCTCATGTCCCTGAGGACCCCAGCAGATCTCTATTTTTATGAACTGGAGATGCACAGTTGCACATTATCAAAGTAAAGGAAAACAGATCCTCCACAAATGCAAACAGGTGGAATTTCACATTAGTAGAGTATCAACAGACTGGTTTGAGGGGGGAAATTTAAAAAATTCTAAAAATCAAGGCATGAACGGATCTGATTTGAACTTGGCATGGTTAAAGCCCTCCTTAAGAGCTATCACTGTCCCAAGTTTGATCTCTTTATCTTTAAAAATTATGCAGATGTAAGCATTTTGGTTACCTTGGAGCAAATGAGGAGACCTGGCCACCTTTACAAAAGAAATTAGTTAAAATGATTGTTCATCCACCCACCCTTTGAAACGAGCAAAACCCATTTTTTTGACAAAATTAATTGCAGGGGAAGGAGAATGTAGGGGCAGGGTAGAAGATTTCACTGGCATAGTAGCAATATAGATGGAAAGATATATGAGCACAACAATGCACTGATGTGAAAGTGCCCAGCGCTCGACTCGCTAAGGAAATGGAGGGGGGAAAGGCGGAAGCAAACCAGAGAAAAAAAAGTAGGTGTGATGGAGCCCAAAGTCTACTGGACACAGAGTTCTCTTTACCCATTCTGCATTCAAGAATGCCCCACATCAGCCAAAAGAGCAACCTTCCTGACCAAACCGCTTTCCTTGCCCAGCTGCAGGTGAAGGTAGCACTTACGTTTTCTCAGAGATACCAAGAAATTGATAGACTGTTCCAGGGTTCACAACACCTTTCATCTCAATTAATGGGAGCTCTTCAAAGAAATAGAGTGGCAGTTTGGATTTGGCACAGGTGACTGCATCACAGGTCACTAATCCTGGATAATACATCATCATACGGGCAGCGAGGTTCACTTTCCGGCCAATGACTGTGTCATGGGAAGAACGAGAGAGAGGATTAATTCAAACCCATGCTCTCAATGACAGACATTTTCTTCCTCCAGTTAGTCACTAACACATTCAAAGAGGATCACACGTATGACTGGGCAACTCTGAGCAACTGCCAAGGACAGTTTTAGTATAGGCAACACTTTTGTTAGAGCAGTCGATGAAAGAGAATGTCCTACAGCACATGAGCACCTGCATTCAGTAACAGCAATGAGCAAAGTCCTGCTGGCCCACTTTCCTGGATAATCCTAGAGAAGTGTGATTGTGATTTCCCTACAAGAGTAAAAGGGAGTCTGAATTCAGAAGGGAAGTTGTTCCTTCATTTCTCAAGGTTCACAGAACTAGGGAAATATAGTCTTAGCAAGGCATGGCAGAGGGCTCTCTATTCTGTTTCCTGACTCCGAGATGAGATGAGATGAGATTAGAAGAGGAAGCTGCCCCAGCTGGTCTAGAAGGAACATAAGGAAGCCACTCCCAGAGAGAGAGCAATCAGAGTGAGTGAACAGGGAGAGCAAACAGGAGTTTGTCAGGGGGAGTTCGTCAGGGGAGGTAAAGGGGAGGTCCTTAACAAAATTCCAATACAATCAGAAAGGCAGAAACAAAATGGAAATGGGGACTATAGATGGAAAGAATTGGTGACCTGCAAAGTGTGTTATATGTTTGTGGTCCTGCCTGAGATCAACATGCTGTACACCTGCAACAAGTGCAAGCCGGTTGCACTATTGGAAGAAAAAGTTAAAGTACTTGAGCAGCGGGGTGACCACCACCCTCCAAGGAATAAGAGGTGGAGAGCTCTTAGACAGAACGATGGAACTGCAACAGCAACAAGAAGCACAAGAGACAGAAGGCCAACAGCAAGCTGAAGCAAAAGTGGAGAATGCTGAGATGAGGAAACCCAACGAAGAAGGAACTCCTTGGAAGAGGGTGGCAGTTAGGAGCAGAAGAATTAATAGACACTCTGCACCAGTGGAACCATTAGAGTTATGCAACCGCTTCCAGCTACTGGAGGATGAGACTGGATGACAGCCTGCAGAGGAAGAATTACAGGAGACCCCGTGCAACAATGAGTAAGAGGCAGAAGGTCAGTCGATCAAGAAGAACAGAAGAGTTGTCGTTGTGGGAGACTCCCTGCTGAGTGGGATTAGAGATGTGACTGAAAGGTTGCCAAAGCTCATAAAGCCCACTGACACGTATCCTTTTCTTCTCATCCATGTGAGAACAAATGATATTGCCAAGCAGAGCTATGAAGAAATCATGTCAGACTTTGAAGCTCTGGGAAGGAAACTCAAGAACTTTAGGGCCCATATAGTTTTCTCATCCATCCTCCCAGTTCTTGGAAGAGGATTAGAAAGGGAAAGAAAAATACTCCGGGTGAATGACTGGCTACAAAGGTGGTGCCGACGTGGGGGATTCGGATTCTGGGACCACGGGCTATGCTACTTGGAAGATGGACTGCTGGCAAGGGACGGGTTGCACATCACAAGGGCTGGGAAGAATGTGTTTGGCCACAACATGAAGAACTTCATCAGGAGGGCTTTAAACTGAATCCTATAGGGGCGGGAGACGTAAACCTTAAGGCAACAACGGATGAAGGTTTATGCACCATAACAGAGAGAACAGCTCCAATAACGCCCCAAAACAGTGTTCACAACAATGTAGGGAAGAAGCCAGACTATTAAGCACATGGTCTTCAATGTCTATATACTAATGCCCAGAGTATGGGAAACAAAAAGAATAAACTTGAAGGCAAATACAACCTGATAGGTATAACTGAAACTTGGTGGGATGACTCCCATTAATGGAATACAGCAATTGAAGGATATAACTTGTTCAAAAGGAACAGAAGAAATACAAAGGGAGGCAGAGTTCCACTATCTGATACAAATACTTACCCCTGCTCAGAAATACAAGAGGATGAGCCTTGTAGGCACATCAAGAGCATCTGGATTTAAATAAATGGGGCAAGGAATAAAAGGAACATGACAGTCGGTGTCTACTACCGACCACCCAATCAAGGAGAAGTTAAGGATGAAACTTTTGAAAAGCAAATTGCCAGTGTTTCAAGGAAGTGTGATGTAGTAGTAATGTTGCTTGATGTGAATGAAGGAGTGGATGTTGATGAAAAATAGAAGATTACTGGAATTAGAGGGACATGATCTAAGATTTGGTTGGCATGGGTATCCGTGGTACAATAAAGCTAAAGTGAATGTAGAATTTAATAATCATTATGGTCTCCTCTACAAGCAGTCGCTTTGACGCCCGATTCCCCGATTATGCAAATTACCTTGCACGCGCGTTTACGCCTAATACCTACACACGGGGCGGATGTTGCAGTGTGCGAAGCCAGCGAGCGCGGTGGCTGCGGCAGCTGAGCATGGCCTTCCTTCCCTCTTCCCTTCTCCCTCCTCCTCCTCCTCGGGCTCTGCCTCTCCTCTTGCCCATGTGCGGCCGCGGAGCAGATGTCATCGGCACGCCAGATCCAAACTCCCCCGCTCTCTCCTGACAGGGAAACAGGACCGGCTAATCCCCCAGTTGAACAAGCAAAAAGCAGGAGAGGATGGCAAGGGAGGGAAGGAAGTGGGTGGAAGAGACTCTTTAGGTCGTTGGGTGGGTGTGTATGTGTGTGTGTGTGTGTTTAACCGAGCCTTTCCTAGGCAGCAAAAGAAAATAAAATCATCTTCTTTTCAATGCCACTCTACTCTCCCTGCTTTCCTTGCCTCCCTCCCCCCCTTCCCCGCCCATAGGATAAGGTGGCGTAACTCTGGAGGAAAAAAAACCTCGCTATTTAATGCGAATGTGAAAATGCGAATAAAAGGAGCTAAAACCCGCCTGTACTCCTGATTTGCGCTCCTCTCTTGTAGAGGTAATTTTTTAATGAGACTTGAAAGAGCTTTAAATCGCTCTTGTTGTAGAGGTAATTTTTTTAATGCGCCTTGAAAGAGCTTTAAATCGCTCTTGTAGAGGTAGCCTATGTGAGATGAGCGATTTTGAGAATATGGATTAAACATAAACCCAGACTGATTCAGAAAACACCATTATGGATTTCCTCACAGGAGGCTTTTTACAGAAGAGAATTGGCAAGCACAAATAAATGGTTGACGTATAATGAGATTTTAGAAATAACAAAAGAAGATGTTAAAATGAAATCAAGAGAGGAGTTACTGAGTGAAGGAAATGTTTGTCAGTGGTTGTCATATTTACAAATGATGGAAAGATTTAAGATAGATAAAAAAATGGGGTTTTGAATGTACAAAATCTGAATTTGAGAAAGTCTTATGTACAAATGATGACCATATTATTTAACTTTTGTTAAAGTATGAGACTGAAGATGAACAGATAAAAGATTGTATGATAAAGTGGGCTCAAAATTTTGGATATAACATTACTATGGACCAGTGGGAGAATATGTGGTTGAGAGGTTTGAAATTTACATTATGTGCCAGATTGAAAGAATTTTTTTATAAAATGATGTATAGATGGTATATATCTCTGTCAAAATTGGCAAAAATGTATAAAGGGACATTGGGAAGGTGTAGGAATGTGAAGAACAGGAAGGAACTTTTTAAAATTTATGGTGGGCATGTAAAAAAGCAAACTCCTTTTGGACAAAAATGCATAAGGTGATGCAAAATGTATTGCAGATTAAAATACAACTACGTCCAGAGTACTTTTTGTTGGGGATAATAGACGAACAGTTGACGCAAGGTTATGGAACTTTATTCTTATACATGACAACGGCAGCAAGATTAATATATGCCCAGAATTGGAAGACTGAAAAAGTACCAACAGAGGAGGAATGGCTGTTGAAATTTACAGAATTGGCGAAAATGGCAAAATTCACTGCAATAATAAAAGATAAAACAACAACTGGGTTCATCAAGGAATGGAAACCTCTGATAGACTTTTTAAAAGAGAGAGAAGGGAAGGACATATTTGCATGTGGATTGAGCGATTAAATTGGAAGAAAAACAATTGATAAAGTTAGAGAAGTCGGGAAATGCACTCACTGTTTTGTTTCATTTTTTATTTGGATTATTTTGATTAAGAATTAAGAAAACGTAGATATTTTTGTATGTTGGAGAAATTCAGAAGTCCATTTTAATGTCGTATGTTGTATTGTTGTATTGTCTGTGTTTTATTTGAAAAATAAAAAGTTTTAAATTCAAAGAAAGTAGAGGAAGGAACTAGAGGATCGGCTATCCTTGACTTGATATTGACCAATAGGGATGACTTAGTGGATAAACTGGCAGTTACGGGAATTCTGGGGGAAAGCGACCACATCCTACTTGAGTTCTTGATTTTAAAGGAAGCAAAAGCTGAGTGTAGCCATATGCGTACTCTGGATCTCAAGAAAGTGATTTTAATAAACTCTGAACTATGATAAGTAAGGTCCTATGGCAAGTGGCCCTAATGAGAAAAGGAGTCCAAGATGGGTGGGAGTTTTTTTAAAAGGAAATTTTAAAGGCACAATTACAAACAATTCCAACAAGGAAAAAAGATAGAAGTCAACAGAAGAAACCAATGTGGCTCCACAAAAAAAACTTAGAGGTGACCTGAAAACAAAAAAAGGATACATATAGGAAGTGGAAGAAAGCCCAGACTACAAAAGAAGGGTACAGACAGAAGTGCAGGAATGTCGTTAGGAAGGCTAAAGCTGAGAATGAGCTAAAACTAGCAAGGGATGCTAAAAGCAATAAAAACGGTTTTCTTCAGCCACGTGAATAGTAAAAGACAGAGGAAAGAAATGGTGGTTCAGCGGGCCCAGGCATGCTTAGCAGTTTGGAGCGAGAGAAATCCAGGAACCAGCTATTTTGCTTGGTGTTGTTCCAGAGAGCTGTGAGTGTGAAGCAGGAAATCAGAAACCGGTGGTGTTTTCATAAAGGATTTGCTTCAGAAGTATTTACAACCCGCCAGTAGAAATGGCACAGATAACAGTAAGCGGAGATTAAATGAGCACAACTATTTAATATAGTTGTTCAAAATGGAAATGTTTTTGAAAAAGGACAGATGTTGGAATGTGGTGCATTTATCTCAGCTGGTAGCCCAAACCACAGAGGAGTCAGAAGCCTGGGATGTTATGGATGAAAAGGCTAAATCCAACATAGTTTTATGTATGGAAGATAGTAAAGTAGTCCATGTATCAAGGGAGGATAACGCTCGAGAATGCTGGACAAAGTTGAGGCAGATTTATGTAAGAGAAATTGCCACTTCTTGGATGTGTTTAACCAGGAAGCTGTACAGGAGCAAATTGGTGGAGGGTGAAAGCTTATCTCACCATTTGCAAAATATGAGAAATATTTTTGCTCAGCTGCAGGAGATTGGAATGCCTTCCACAGAAGAGAATAAAATTTATATTATTCTGAGCTCGCTACCCCAGAGCTGGGATGTTTTGACTACAAGCCTTGAATGTATGAATTCTCAGGATTTGACCCTGCAGTACTTGACAGGCCATTTACTGCAGGAGGATCAAAGAAGAGCTGAGAGAGGCATGGAAAACAATCCTGGGGAAAAAGTCGCCTATGAACCACATAGAAAAACTCCAAAGGAGGCAGCTAATTATTTTCCACAGGAGAATGTGGAGAGAGTTTTGGCAAGCACAAGGAAATGTTTTCGTTGCGGCAAGGAAGGGCACATCAAACGGTTTTGCACAATGAAATTGCCTGGAGGGAAGGAGAAAAAGCGTGTGCAACCGGAGAGGAGAGAGGAAGCAAGTCGTTATTCACACCAAGTGTCTGCAACAGTGAGATGCGATGAGGCTGCTCGTGAGGGAGAATGGCTTATCAATTCTGCCAGTAGCAGAACTATTTCAAATGATAAAAATGCATTTGTAAGCCTGAGGAAGTTTTCAGTTGATTCTATAACGCTAGCAGATGGAAGGAAAGCAGAAGTTCAAGGGGAAGGAACGTGCTTCATATCTTGTTTAAAAGAAAATTTGGATAATATTTTGTTTGTTCCCAATTTAGATTATTCTCTTTTAGGAGTTTTAAGTCTAACAGCCACAGGATGTGTTGTTGTTTTTGAGAAAGATGTCTGCAGAGTGGAAAGGGATGGACTAACAAAAACACAAGGACATTTGAAGAATGGTTTGTTTTATATGGATGTGGGTGAACATTTAGTAGCTCAAACCAGTAATATTTCAATCCATGAAAATTGTGTTCATGTTTTACACAGGAGAATGGGACATGCAAACTTTAAAGTTTTACAGGAAATACCTTATTTAAGTCAAGGAGTAAAACTGAATCAATGTAAGAGATTTCTAGATTGTGCAGTGTGCAAACAATCAAAATCTAAAATCAAACCCATTAACCAGAAGAGTGACAGGGTGTCAAAGGAGACATTTGAGCTGGTGCACATGGATTTGATTGGCCCTTTTGCTCCAAGTGAAGGGGGAGCAAGGTATGCTTTGGTCATAATGAATGATAAATCCAAATTCAGCTGGGTGTACTTATTGAAGTACAAAGGACAAGCTTTTGATGCATTCAAAGGCTGGGTCACATGGGCTGAAAAAAGATTTCAGAAGTCAGTTCTGCAAGTGCAAAGCGACCGTGGTGGGGAATTTATGAGTAATGAATTCTCTAGGTGGTTCAGAGAAACTGGTGTCACTCAAAGGGTCACTGATCCTCATTGTCCTTGGCAAAATGGGGCAATAGAAAGGAGAAACTGAGTTTTGCAAAACATCAAGGATGCTCTTATGATTGATGCAAATGCTGAACAGCATTTGTTGGGTGAAGCATTTTTGTCAGCAAACTATTTATCAAATAGAATGTGGCCAAGCGTTATAAACACAACTCCCTACCATGTATTGTTTGAAAAGAAACAAGATCTGAGTCATTTGCGTATCTGGGGCACAATGGTTCATGTGCATATTCCCAAAAGTCAGAGAAAAAAGGGGGAAGCTAAAACCATGAAGTTGAGGTTTGTGGGCTACCAGGGAACGCATACAAAGTCATGGCGCTTTTCATTAGGAAATGGAAAAGTTGTGGTGTCACAATCTGCTAATTTTGAAGAGCAGAACTGGGAAAGGGTTCATGCAAATTCTAATTTGATGTTGAACTTAATGGAAGCTCTGAAAGCAATCAAACAGGTAGATTTGAAGAAGGGGCAAGAAATGAGTTAATTCCTAGCACTGTGAAACCTGAGACTTCCAAAGCAGAAATGGAAGAGCAAACAGTCAGTTTGGATCCCAGGAGATCTGAGAGATCAAACAAGGGGATACCTCCCAAAAGGTTTTGTGAAGAGGTTCATGTGTGCATGGTGAATTATGAACCTAAATCCTATGAAGAGGTGTCACAATTGCCCAGTGGAGAACAAGAGAAATGGTTAAATGCAATGCAGGAAGAAATGAAAGGTTTTGTGGAAAACAAGGTGTTTGTTTTAGACAAATTACCTGAAAATCAGAAAGCAATTTCTTGTCGTTGGGTGTACAAGAAAAAAAACTGTGTGTCTGGTGAAACAAAGTACAAAGCTCGTTTGGTGCTAGAGGTTTTAACCAGAAACGTAGGGTTCATTATGATGAAGTTTTTTCTCCAACATATAAAGCTGACACTTTAAGAATGTTTTTAAGTGTTGTAGCTAAGAACAAAATGCTTGTAAATCATTTTGATTTTGAGACTGCATACCTGAATGCAAATCTGGAGGAAACAATGTACCTGAAAAAGCCAGAAGGTTTTGAGCAGCAACCAGATAAAGTTTGGTTACTAAAAAAGGCTGTTTATGGTTTGAAACAAAGTATATCACAGCACATGGAATTAGTGAAGACACTTGGATGTAAGTTTGTATGAATACAAGAATGTATTGGTTAACAGTGTTGTTTAATAATTTTTATTTTTTCTATTGAATTTTTTGAAGGGGTGTCAGGGATGAAAAAAATACAAACTGCAGAAGAGCCTGGGGGGGGGGGGGGAAATGACATCATCTGCAGGTGTTGCAAATATGCAGAGGGAGCCAAACCAAGAAAGATAAAGAGTGAAAATAGTCTTCATTGCTTGATTAGCTGATGCAATGTGTGTGCAAGAGGCTGTAAAAATGTATAAATATGTAAAAAAAACTATTTGTCAGTGTTGGGGTTGAGTAGGAGGAATGTTATACCAGAGGTGCTGTGTTTTTCTACTAAAAATTGTTTGAAAGACTTCAACATATATGTGAATTATTCCTTCTTGGTTGCTATCTGGAGAGAGAGCAAGTGGAGACTGGACACTGGATTTCTAACAGAAACTCTGCTGTTTAAAGAAGTTTTTTCCCTTTCACTCCTTATCAAGAACTGCATCCTAGAGTAATTGTCACACAGAGGAGGGCCAGGATCTCTTCTTGATCATCCCAGAGTGCAGGATACTGAATAATAGGCTCAAGTTACAGGAAGCCAGGTTTTAGCTGGAGATGAGGGAAAATTGTCCTGACTGTTAGAGCAATACGACAATGGAGCCAATGAGCTAGGGAGATGGTGGGCTCTCCCACATTAGAGGCATTCAAGAGGCAGCTGGACAACCATCTGTCAGGGATGCTTTAAAGTGGATTCCTGCATAAGCAGAGGGTTGGACTCGATGGCCTTACCGGCCCCTTCCAACTCTACTATTCTGTTGTTCTGTGGGAAGGAACCTTGGTGAGGACCAACAAGCCATGCAGCAGGGGATCCAAAACTGAAGTTCAGCTGATGGAGTACTGAGTCTCTTTATGAGGGGCCTCCTCCTCATACTTTTTTGAGTGAATTCCTCCAGTGATTACCTGGATCTCTCTGGTGTAGACCCTACCAAAATCTGCCAGGAAAGAAATCAAATGGGCATTGCAGGAACCCATGCCAGTGCCCTCCACTAGCTCAGGTGGGCACCATGATGGGAAGCCTCAGGATTGGTTCTTTCTCTCATGGGCTAATGGAGATAGTAAATCTATTGTTTGAGCAGCCTCAGTGGTGGTAGCATGAGGGCACCCCACAAAGCCTGGCTGAACCTGCCTGTACACCCCCATGGCCTCCTCTTCTACTCTGATTAATTTGTCTCTCCAGCCCCCCTACCTTCTTGACTAGGGTTCCCTGCTCTTGCTTTATCTTCATGTTCTCTCTCTGGCCTTTACTTGCTTTCATACTGATTGAAAAAATGCTGCCTGCTAGGGCATGCACGCATATGGGAGCTAATCTCTTATCTATTGAACCAAGATTTCTAAGATTTCTAAAACTGGGCTTGAACATAGGGAAGGTACAAGGGACCCATGATACCTGTACCTGTGTATTCATGTCTCACACGATGACCAACTACTCCACAAAAAACCGGCCCACTGGTGACCCCAATGGAGACAATCCTAGAACACAAAGAGAGGAGGAACACAAGGTCAGTGGGCCAAAGAGGAGTTCTAAATCTTCCTGTCACCCTTGGAGTAATAGTATAGACTTGCTATCCAGCAGCCCAAAGAGCACAACTATAAACAGGCTGTGTGCATCCATTCTATACAAGTCACAAGCTTACAATCTAAGAAAGAAACAACACACAAGGAAAAAGAGATGGTGGGGCGGGAGAGGAAAAATTAAGTAGACATTCAGCATTGCCGGTAGAATGGCCCTGATTTCCCTGTCACCTCTGGTGGAGGAGAGGGGGAGAGCTCAACTGGAACAGGTTCTGCCCTTTGTAGGCTTCTTCTGACTTCCTTATGCTGACTTCTTTCCCACAGGGCCATTGGTGTCAGTTAGCCCTGTAAGAGCAGGGACAGTCCAACTGAATCAGCCCCTGGTGTGGCTCTGCCTGCTAACTGCCTCATTCAGTTCAGCATTTTGTAGATCCCAGTTTTCTTTCTTTCTTAGCAAGTTTGAAAATGTGTGGACACATTTGATGAAATCTCTGCCCGATGAAATCTCTGAGGGGCTTGGCAGAATTCCCAGGATTGAGTAGGTAGAGCTTCAATCGCCCTCCTAGCCTAGGGCCCTTTCCCACAACTACCAAAACAAGATTAAAAAATATAAGGCAATATATGTAAATTTGCTTAATTTATGTAACTATATAATTGAAAAAAATGTGTTTTCTTTAATTTGGTTTTGCTCTGAATTTGAGTTATTTTGGTGTAGAATTACATTATATTTAGTGCAGTGTATACACAATCCTGGTTTTGCACAATTTTTTTCAGGCAGAGAGGACAAAATGCTAGTAACATGACTGTTTTTGTACATCATGAGCTGAAAGGCTGTTCTGAGGTACCCATCTTCTCACTACATTCTAAAAGGGCTACAAAAGTAATACTGAATATTACATAGAAAGCTAGGTTGTGAGCATCATTGCACAAGGGAAAATCACATTTGCTTACTGTCGCTTCCCCACCTGCGTTTGTCCCTCATTACTTCCTCTTTCGAAAGAGGAAGTAAACAATGTGCATGTGGCTATTCAGTGGGCCGTTTGATCATGCTGCTTCTCTTCCACACAGCAGGGGATAGCAGCAACTTCCATCTATAAAAATAAGTCAAACTTTCGGGGGGGGGGGAGTTGTGACGCAAAGAAGGCTAGAAGAGGCGGGAGGCACGTGGGAGGCAGATGACATTGTGAGAGGGACTCACAAAAATCCGTGAGTGCCCAATAACGAGTGTGCAATAAAACGCTCGTCTGATGGAGCTCTAAAACTCTAGCTGAGCCATAGGATTCATTCAATCATAATTGAATGTAATTATGATTCCTTAATTCTCCCCACTCCTCATATCTCCATAAGTAAAAGAGCTAGAGGCTTACATTTTAAAATGAAAGCTGAAGATTCAGGAAGAGGCCTAGAATATCCCTGAAAAGGGCTGGCCCCTTGGGGTCACAGCTCAGTTAGGCTTCCTTGGGACTAACTTTTAAGTGTTATCATCCATCTGTATCCTGTCTATACAAGTTGCAGTATGGAGTACTCCCTGTTTGGGATTGTAGCCTCTGCATTTTACCCTCCTAAACAGGAATTCCATGGCCACTGAGTTTGTACAGTCCTCATCCAGCTGTTGTGAGGGGAGGTGTCCCCCAGTTATGTTTTTTCTTCCTAAATGTTTCCTATATTCCTGCAAACCTCAGGATTTCCACAAATAAGCCTGCTTATACTTCCCTTTTGTGCTGGGGAGTTGCCGTTTTGGCTACAACACTCACAGCCTGAACAAATAATAGAGTGAATCATACGTAGGGAAGCAAAACCTATTTAGCCATGCAAATATGTGCAGTATATTTTCCTTACAGAGAGAATGAGCAAGATACTTTGGTCATTAAAATGTTTTGGCTACATAAGAAACAATACTCATAGCCTGAACATTGAAAACAGAGGGAATGATATGCAGAGAAGAGAAACCCTATTTAGCCGTGCAAAAATACCTCTGTTCCTTACAAAGAGCATTTGGTGCTTCCACTTGGAAGGCTCCTAGCACAACCAGTCAAAAGAAATTGTGCAACTATTCTGTCTTTTCTTCCTTAATTAATTTTTTGTGTGGAAAGAAAAAGACAGAAGATGCAGTGAGAAAACATGGCTGGCTTACAAATTGAAGATGATATTGTCTGTACCCCCTGAAATTCTCTAAATAAGGCAGAGTGCTTGCATGATAAAAGCCTCTTTCAAACCACTTGTAGTGGGTTGGCTAGTGAATGTAAATGTGGACTTCACAGACTTCTTAAATGCTGGTAGTAGACTTGTGAAATTTGGCCTAATTAGTAGCTTTGTAGTTAACAGTAGGCTGTTTCACACAGGAAAGTTTGTACTAGGCAAGGCTAATATTGCAGATGTGAAGCTGTTTAATTTTTGCCAAGTCACTCTGGCCTTTCAGATAAGAGCATAGGGTTATGTCTCAAACCGGAATGTTGGGGCCTCTTTCACTTGAAAAAAAATGACTTGACTGAGCTGGGCATAGGAAAAAAAGGTATATATGCAACATTTAAAGCATGCCAAGTTCGTCTCGCTCCAGAGGGCAATGCGCACAGTCAGCCTGGAGAAACGTGTGGCCCAAGAATGGCCTTTCATACTCTCTTGGGGACCCTCAGAATACATATCAGCTGCACAAGCGCTTGTTTTGTCAGCTGAAGGAAGGCGTGAGGTTTTCTTTGCATATTTATCCTGCATTCATTTTCTCTCACTAAACTGTCATCTTTTTTTCCTTTTTTTTTTTTTTTTTTGCACAAGTGGCTTTATTTCATCTTGGTAATCAAAAGAATCTAATTCGACTGGGATCTGGCACTATCAGACCTCTAGATCAATACAGCACTATAAGATACTTTGGTAGTTACAATGTTTTTAGCAAACCTGTAGTGGATTAATAAAAATAGATCATGGTTTTGACAAGGATGTCAAATGCTGAGGTGCCAGAAAGTGTATCAGCAACTTCAGTTAGTGTGTTCTGAATGAGACACAAGCATGGCTACAGCAGAGGGACTTGCTGGTTTCTCTGAGGAAAATGGGGAAAGGAATGGTGTCTCTCTCACCTGCAGGTTCTGATTTCTTCCCCGGGAAGCTTCCCATTTTCTACCTCGTGAGCCAGGATAGGCAGAGATATTCCAGGCCTCCTATGATTTCTTGGCTGAGGGAGGGGTGTGGTGCGAACCGGAGTGAGAACAGCCCGCAGTGAGGGTAGTATGTGAACTCAGGAGAGCCAGCCTGCAGCAGATTCCAGGAAAGGGGAAGTTTCTTTCAATAGTGATCCAGCTTTGAATCAGCTCATCCTATCTAAGGGATGAGTTGGGAGAACCGTGTGGAACATACAATGAGTAGGACAGTCTCTCCTGACTTCAAATACTTTTATGGAAAGCAGTTACTTTCTTTCCCACTAGAATCCAAGTGGCCCAGCAGGCCATACAGCTCCTGGATGCCTTCCAGTTGGTTTCCCTTCTTCCATCACTGCAAGTCTGCACAGAGGGGCAGGAGAATGGGAGGTGGGAGCCTCCTGCTACGGCAAGTAGCCTGCTGGCATGGCAAATCTGTAGCTAACCCCATTTGCCCCAGTACTATTCTCTGCCTCTTGTACCCCAGCTGCCGTGATTCATCGTGATGCTGTCCATGCACAACTAAGGCCCCCTCTACATGGATTCCGTCTGACGCCTGGTTAGCTGATTATGTGCATAATCGCTGAAGCGCTTTATCGTAAATGCTTGTATGCAGGAGGTAATTGAGCACTCAACGGGTGACCTTACCGGTTGTTTCAAATGCGCTTTACAAGTAGTTAATGCGGAGAATCGCTTGTTTACATAGTCAAAATGCGCTTTAACAGCCGGAGCAAAATAAAACTCGCTATTTAACACGCATTTGATAATGCGCATAATCGGATGTTTAAAGCGCCTCTACGCCCGATTTGCGCTCTGTTCTTGTAGAGGTAAATTTTTTAATGCACCTTGAAAGAGCTTTAAATGCCTCTTGTAGAGGCAGCCAAAGCCTTGGACACAAGCAGCCATGAGAAGCAGCCGGTGCCTGGCAATCAAGACACTCCCTGGTGTGGCTAGCCAGTGGGGTGAGAGCACACGTCACATGACCAGATCTATTTCTCACTGGCAGGACACGCTCCGTTACTTACTTTACTTTCATGAGTGATGTCGAACAGAAAGCGTGGATTTTATGGGCACTGTCAAGAGCATTTGTGCTTTCGTCGGCTTGTTTATCCCCAGGGAGGCCAAAGATGCAAAGCAACGTGCAGCCCTTTGGGAGGAGGGGGGGGGGGGAGAGAAATAGAACACCAGACAATGATGCTTCAAAGAGCAGGTAAGGACTATGCACAAAAGTTGTTTGTTCATGTATTTATGTATTTACTTGCTTGCAGTAGTTTTTTTGTATACTGCTTTTCAGACCAAGACCTTCCAAAGCGGTTTTCATAAAATTACGAAATAGTAAGACAGTCGATCAATTAAAACACAATAAATGAAACAAAGCTGAACAGCAGAGAAACTAGAAGCCAGGAAAACCATGCAATAAAATGGAACAATACAACCTTCGCAAACCAATTCCATACTGTTGAATCCCATACTCTGATGAAGAGGATTTATTATAAAGAGGATGTCTTAAAACAGTTTGGGATTTCATTGGGGGAAAATGCTGAAGAAGTGCACACAGAGTTTGTGGGTGCAAACTTTTGGATGAAATTTAATTACATTTTCTCGATTCCAACAAAGACTCTTGATTCCAGTGCTCTAATACACAATGAGAAGTGTGGGAAGCTGATGCCAGGGGAAAGGAGATCTGAATGATGTGCCCTTTAGCCATTCATGGAAGATGCCAGCTATACATCTTGCACATTACCCTGTCGTTCTAAAACCATGTCTTTTTTTGTTCATTTTTAAGATTGTCTTTTAAATTACGCTGCATAGATGTACCTATAGGGCGGTCAAAAAAGTGTTGCCCTTTGCAGGAATTATGAGGGCAACATCACCATCAGTAAAGAATGCTAGACTGTTAGCAACTACTGGAAGTCTGTTGGGGATGGTGGAGATTTGGGGCATATCTATAATCTTTCACAGACACATTTGGTATCCCTGGAAGTCTAATAAACCCATACTCTGGACAAGTGATTCTGAAATTTTCCTCATCCAGATTTCTCCTCACAATTTGGAGTTTCAAATTAACTGGTTAGTAGAATTAATGTACTGGAATTCTCCATAATTCTGTTTTTATTTCTGAATTCTGAATGCAGCACATTTTGTGCATGCAATTTGCTGTAGCTTTCCATTCCCTCAGTTCAGTTGTGTTTCTTTTTCCTTCTCTACATTATCAATTTGCATGTGTGGATGGAACATGGCAAGAAAGCAATCTTTACTGGATCATCATTGCATCAAGATTGTTTCTTTTTTTTATCAGTGTGGAAGTGCATTTGATAAAACACCACAAACCCCAGTAAACGTGGTGTGATTGTACACAATCGCTGTATCCAGTATGCTGTTTTACCAGTGTACAATAACACACATGTATATCAGTAAGGTCGTTATCACACAGGTGGTTTTAAGCACACCCACCTCGACTTTGCTCCACTTCTTCAGCGCTGGGCTTGCATGATGTCATCCCTGTCCTGCTGTTCTCTCGCCCGGAGGCCACAGTTTTTAGTTTCTGTTTCGATTTATCCCTCAACGGGCAAAGTCCGTTTCAGGCAAAGTTCAATAGGCCAAGCTGAGGTATTGCAGCTATACTGACCACGTGTGATTCAAAACGCTAGACTCGAATAGGAAATGGAAGGGGGAAGCCGCAGAGCAATCCAGGGGGAAAATAGAAGGTGTGATAAAGCTCTAAGACACCACACAAAACGAATCTGGGTGTAATCATACATATGATCACACCAAGGCCCTTTCTACACCTAAGGGTGTAGAGTAGGGTGACCATATTTTGGAAACCAAAAAGGAGGACAACATGGCCGCCCCAAGGGGGCATGCCCACCAACATGGCCGGCTCCCAAAGGGACATGTCCACCCAAAGATGGCCTTAGTCACATTTCTGATTTCACAGCACACAATTAAGGCAAACCTGTTCTACATAACATCTTAATGTTAAAATCACTGAGACATTCAATGTATTTGAAATTACCTTCACTCCTACTTTTGTAGCTTTTGCTGTACTTTAAAGATTTTGCTATACTTTGTGTGATACAGTCTCCCTTTCCCTCAAATATCTTTTCTGACTGCAAATCCTTCATTGGATGACCATAGTCTCACCTTTCCTAACATTTAACACACTTTCCCCATCACCTTTCTCATATTCATACTCACAGCTTCAGCATACTGCTACCACTGAACAAATGAAGCAGTTGACAAGTACAGAAAAAGTTAGTACAACAAACTAGCAACCTAGCATTAAGAAAGAGTATAAAATACTATTACCCTGCAAGCATTAGCCATGGAATAAAATGGACTAAAGGGTTGTTGTTGTTGTTGTCACTTCTCACTAGCACCTCTTGGCTTGTTTCAACTTCTGATTTATCAATGAGAAACTAATCTAACTATGTGTCATTATATCTCTGGTTCATTAGCCATGTAAACAAGACCATGGTCAGTACCAATACAAAGAAAGGCCAGAACAGATGCCCATTATCACAATGCTAGACAAATATCTCCTGAATTTACACTGTTTCAGTGTGCAGAGAACAGAAATCTCAATCAGGGACCCAAAGAAAACTGCCCAAAGAAACCTCAGAAACAAGTCCCATTGATTTCAATAAAGCTTACTCCCAGATAAATGAATATAGGATCGCAGCCACTTCACATATGTTCAGCTTACTCTAGCAAGTGCAAGGCCCTCCTGTCAAGAAGAGCTATGCACTCATGAGAACCTGGCCTCATGGATCATGCAACCAGCAGGTGCTCTCCAGAAAGACGCTTTTAGAGCCTAGGAGATCCAGACACACTCAGACAAGCCAAGACAAGCCACACTATGCACTCACATGTTATCTTGCTGGGACAGAACAATTTTGGGAAAAGACAATACTTTGTTATCGACCAGACATTACAGTAATAAACAAGAAAAACACACCTACCTCATTGATTTAGCAATACCTAATGGCAAAAATGTTGCAGAAAAGGAATAGGAAAAGAGAGGAAAAAATGGCTATGGAAATTAAAGAACTGTGCAGCAGGAAAAGGTTACAATTATTCAGTTAATCACATCAGTCACCAGCAACACACACACACACACACACTACAGAAAACCTTCAGAAACTGGGCCTACCAAAATAAATCCACACCAACATCCAGAAAGCAGTCATACTTAAAACATTTTTAAGAAGGATGAATAAGTATCAGCAATTGTTACAAAATATACATCATGCCAATTATCTCAAAGCAAATTGGAGAGGAAGGTCTATGGGTCAAAATGCATTATTAAAAAAATGAATTGCTATCTTCTAGCACCAGCTAGAGACCCACCTCTTCCTTTGCACTCTGGAAGCAGGTGGGCACAAACCACTCAAGCAAAGTAGGTGTCAGCCAGACCTCTCTGTGGACAGTATTCCACAACAGGGGGCTACTACTGAAAAGTCCCACTCCCAAGTAGCCCTGCACCACACCACAGCGTATGAGGGCACTTGGAACAGGACTTCCAATAACCACCAAAGGTAGGATGACCATATGAAAAGGAGGACAGGGCTCCTGTATCTTTAACAGTTGTATAAAAAAGGGAATTTCATTTGTATGCATGCAGCACCTGGTGAAATTCCCTCTTCATCACAACAGTTAAAGCTGCAGGAGCCCTGCCCTCTTTTGTATCTGGTCAAGAGGACAGGGCTCCTGCAGCTTTAACTGTTGTAGTGAAGAGGGAATTTCACCAGGTGCTGCATGTATACAAAGGACACCTGCTGAAATTCCTTTTCTATGCAACTGTTAAAAGTTACAGGAGCCCTGTCCTCCTTTTCATATGGTCACCCTAGGGAAGCCCCAGCAGGTAAGTGCCCCCTGCCCCTGCCCCCCCCGCCCCGCGCTCCTTACCTGTTGCTGCTGGGGCGTCCGTTTCCCTCTGTGCTCGGAATCTACTGAGAAACAGGCTTCCTGGCCTGTCTCTCAGCAGCGCGCCGAGTGATGACGTCATCACCCGGCGCGCTACTGAGGGACAGGCCGCGAAGCCTGTTTCTCAGTAGAGTCCGAGCACCGGAGGGAAGCCCGAGCAGGTAAGTGCCCCGCGCCCCCGCGCCGCCCCCCCACCCGCCCCACGCACCCGTGCCGCACCCCCACCCACCGCGCGCACCTGCGCCGTCCCCCCACCCGCGCCGCCCCTGCGCTGCCCCACCGCCACGCACATCCACGCCGCCCCCCACCCGCCCCACACACCCGTGCCGCCCCCCCACCCACCGTGCGCACCTGCGCCGCCCCCCCACCCGCGCCGCCCCCACGCCGCCCCACCGCCACGCTCCCGTGCCGCCCCCCCACCCACCGCGCGCACCTGCGCCGCCCCCCCACCCGCGCCGCCCCACCGCCACGCACATCCGCGCTGCCCCCCCACCCGCCGCGCGCCCCCGTGCCGCCCCCGTGCCACCCCCCCGCGCCGCGCACCCGTGCCGCCGCCCCCACCCGCCCCGCGCACCCGCACTGACCACCCCCGCCCCGTGCTCCTTACCTGCTGCTGCTGGGGCATCCGCTTCCCTCCGGGCTCGGAATCTACTGAGAAACAGGCTTCCTGGCCTGTCTCTCAGCAGCGCGCCGAGCGATGATGTCATCACCCGGCGCACTACTGAGGGACAGGCCGCGAAGCCTGTTTCTCAGTAGATTCCGAGCACCGGAGGGAAGCGGACGCCCCAGCAGGTAAGTGCCTCACGCCGCCAGCCTCCCGCCACCACCTCATGACCCCTGTTGCCCCAGTTTGCCCCCCCCGGTTGGCCCGGCTCGCCCCAGGGCCATCTGGTCACCGTTTTGGGGGGCTAAATTTCTGGATTTGGCCCCCCAAAAAGGTTTTTCCACCCGGATGTGGATTTGCTCCCCATTTCCTGGGCATGTCCGGACAAATCCGGGCGTCTGGTCACCCTAGAGAGGGACGGAAGAGGAGGATTACAGGCTTACCTGCTTCTGCGATCCTCCCTGGGCGCCCAAACGGAAGCGTGATGTCCCAGGAGGGAAGAGGGACATCGCGCCTGTCGCACCTGCCATTTTTGTTTCAAAGCTGCAGGAGCCAAGAGTGCACTTGTGCTCCTCCGAAACTGTAAGTTAAAAATAAAAGCCCCAACCCCACTATCCTCCCCAACCCCGATGCCCCTGGATGCCCCCCAGACCAGTTCCTTCCCTCTGCTCCCAGGGAAACCCCAGTAACAAAGGCTGGTGTAGAAACGGCCCAAGACTGCCGCTTTAACATTCTTTATCAATGCACACCTGCACCTCAGTAAGGGGTGGAGGTGAGTAGAGAGGCAAGTAAATGGAAGGAGCTGAAAGCTGAGGCAAACTGCATGCTCTAATTCTGAAACTAATTTTAGAAGTTCTCCTAGTTAAATCCGAATTCAGGATGAGTGTAAACACAGGGCAAGACAGGCCAGGGAATCAAACAACAGAACAGGGGAAATTGTATCATACCCTAGACTCTTAACACCATTGCCCCCCTTAGAGGAGATGTGCAATGACGTAGAGGTTGGAGAGGATCAGGCTCACTTTAGGAGGGGGTCTCTCCTGCTGGAGACTCCCACAGAGGAGGAAGAGAGCCCCTTCTGCCCTTATTCTCTGTCTCTCTCTGAGAACTCATTCCCAGAACCCCCTGTAGCTTACAGGGCACTCTTCTGCTACCAAGCCTTATTCAAAGGCAGCAGAAGGTCACTGGGGCATGTACTTTCCAAATAGAGTGCAGCCCCTTTTAGCCCAGGCAGTTTTCCTATATGGAGGCAGACCTTCATACACACACACACACAGGCCCTTTCTACACCATAGAGGTGTAGAAGGAGGAGGACGGGCGATCCCGGACGTACCTGCTTCTGGGATCGCCGCTCCTAATATACATCATGGGCATGCTTCTCCTGGGCCATCACACCATCACAGGCACCATTTCCTCTCCCACAGACCTCGGGAAGAACGCTCTTGCACTCCATCACTCAAGATAAGTGGGGGGGATGCACACAATCGGCCTCCACTCCCTTCCTTGCCCTCCCAGGGGTGTCGAAACAGGTGCCACCCCCTCCCCTGATGGGCATGAGGCCGTGCGGTGCAGCTCTGTGCCCATTTCTGCTGCCGCGCTTACTTGTGGGTAAGCGCAGCAGTAGCCAGGATGGGTGGCCACATCTCCCGCAGTCCTGGGAACTTCCCAGGACTGTGGGAAGATTCAGGATTTTCCAGGGATCCCTTATCCCTGGAAAATCCCGTGGCTGCCTACCCCCCGCCCTCGGGAGTCCCTGTGCATCATGTGAACGCACAGGTACCACCCAGGGGCAATCCCAGGCAAAACGCCTGGTGTGGAAATGGCCACACACACACAGAGCCAGAGGGAGAAAGAAGCTGCTTAAGCTTGCAGTTGACCCAAACTATGACTGGAGCAACAGTCCAAGCTCTTGTTAGTTTGTCTTTTCACCAGCTTTGCTTGTAACCAGTCTCACAGTGAGCTGCCCGTGCTCTTGATAACTCTTTCCATGCTTTGCTGATAGGTCCCTGCTAGCATTGGCCTGGGACAGCAGACATCTCTAGAGGAAACTCACTTTGTC
The DNA here is from genome assembly GCA_029215795.1 of Anniella stebbinsi. Taxonomy (NCBI): domain Eukaryota; kingdom Metazoa; phylum Chordata; class Lepidosauria; order Squamata; family Anniellidae; genus Anniella; species Anniella stebbinsi. Next base: position 124,554,810 of record JARDYH010000004.1, on the reverse strand, counting down.
AAACATGAAGACCTTGTTAATCTTGCCACTGAGGGGGTCTATGATTCCTGTGATCTTAGTGTTGGCATCTTGGATCGCCTTACAGAGGTGGTGAGTGTTGGCACTTTCATCAAACTGCAAATTCACAAAAACGATGGTAACAGGACGAAGCTCTGATAAGTATTCCAGTGGCTGGTTGTCATCAATCTGGAAAACAGGACACTTAGCTGTGTTAACTTTTCTATGTATTGGGGAGAAATAAGTTTTTATATTCCACCAACCTGAGCTAAAACCAAGCTGCATCGAAGCTCTTTAAAAGGTGCATTCCTCCACGACACACACACACACACACAAGCTTTCTGTTGGCAAAGGCCAGGCACTCCACTCTGACCATTATTAGTTCTGGCTGAACACTCTTGAGCACCGATGCTTTGAAGGACTATGGCCCAGATGCATGGAGCAGAACCAATGACCACTTGTGCAGACACAATTCCACTGCAGTCCCCAGGGGGCAGGGGAACCACAGCCTCAGTTACTGCAGTCCCCCCCTCCTCCCCAGGGTGGAAGGGTGGAGGAAGGCTGAGGCATGAGCACACAGATGGTAACATGTTATTTCCACTCTTGCTTCCTCACAATCGCTCATTGTACATGCAGGTTCAGGAATAACATCCTCTCTCTCTCTCTCTCTCTCTCTCTCTCTCTCTCTCTCTGGCTGCCTCTACAAAAGGCACTTAAAGCTCTTTCAAGGTGCATTTAAAAATTTACCTCTACAAGAACGGAGCGCAAATCGGGCGCAGAGGCGCAATATCTCTCCGATTATGCGCATTATCAAATGCGCATTAAACAGCTAGTTTTATTTTGCTCCGGGGATTAAATTGCATTTTGAATATGTGAACAAGCGATTCTCCGCATTAACTGCTTGTAAAGCGCATTTGAAACAACCGGGAAGGTCACCTGTTGAGTGGTCGATTACTTCCTGCATACAAGCATTTACGATAAAGCACTTCCGAGAAGATGCGCATAATTGGCTAACCAGGCGTCAAACGGAATCCATCTAGAGGGGGCCTCTGTGTGTGTGTGTGTGTGTGTGTGTGTGTCTCCCACCCCTTGCTCTCCACTGGCTACTCTCCCACAGGTGCAGGACCTTCTCTCCCACCCTGTTCTGTGTAGGTCGTGAGGGAGAGCAGCAGTGGCCTCATTGATCCCAGCTGTTCTTCTGTGGGATTGCAAGCTTGCTTGTTCCAGGCCGGTTTCTGCCCTATTGCAAGCTCTATGCAGACAGTTATGCAACAGTTACAATAAACAAAAAACAACAGGCAGTCAAACCTTCATGGCAGTACCTTTCTGAGGATGTTCTTCATCACATATTTTCTCAAGTGTTTCTCAAGTTCTTCATCAGGAGCCAACATAGAGGCATTTCTCAAGATCTCTAGATGGGGAAGGTGAGAGCATTTTCAGTGAGAAAATAAAGATGTGATGGAGAAAGTATGGGACTGAAGCCCCCTTTTAATTAATGTACACAGTACTTGTGAGCTACCATCCTATTTGTGCATTCTTGCATTCTCTCCATTTTAATATGCTAAGGAGTAGGATTGGGCAAAATTGTGTGTGGCCAGTTACAATCCCACAAACTGCCAGCTGCTAACCCTGTGCTGAGGGATTTTACGTATACGGGGGGGGGGGGGTGCTTAGGGTGTATTCTCTGGCATCATTTGGTTACGTTTTCATGGAATATCACAAATATTCTAATTGGTCGAAACAAATGTGCCAAAAAGCAAATGTGCCAAAACCAGCCAATCAGTTGGTTCATGATCACCTGAAAAACAAAGTGGGATTTTGGGGGGTTGGTAGCAATCACTCTCATCTGAGCAGCCCTCCACCTTTCTCTACTATACCCTTGCTCTTCTCCAGAGGGGAAAATAGCTTGAAGAAGGGGGGAGGGAGAGCAGGTGGTGCAGAACTCCCACCTACATGGGAGAACCACAGGTAGGGAAAGACAACTTATGCATAGCGTCAAAGAGAGAAGCCCCATAACATAAAGAAGCCCTCTATGGGGGTCTTGTGTGTAGATGGGGGCTGCCCACCATTTGCTGGCAGCCCACCATTCTCCAAGGTGAGGAAGAGGAAGGGGGACTGGCAGGGAGGATAAGCAGGGCAAGGGGTGAGCCCCAATTTGAGGGAGGTCTGCTCAAAGGGGACTGCAACTGCTTCAAATTGGGGGCTGGTCTATTGAAGTGTGGGCGGGGTCCAATTTCTTAAAAACAGTTATTCCATCTCTACACGCCATGGCAAATTTTGCATTTTCAAAAAAACAAGCTACACAGAAATTCAGCACAGAACTCAGTCGCCTGGCTTGCTGATCGCAGAACCCAGTATGGCGCATGCCATCTGCCATTGTGAATATTCAAGCTGTGATGGGCCGGCACTGCAGCTTATTGTGATGTGCGAATCTGGTGAGGGGGGCTTGTTGCTGTGGGTAACAAGCCACCTAGAACCCATGGGCTACAGTAAGGTCCCTAATTTTTCGCTTTCATAAAAGAATTAAAGTGCAGGGCTACTTGTGTCTCTTTTGAGCTGGATGTGCCTGACCTACAGTAGGCCTCAGACATGTGCCCCCCTTTTCCTCCTGTGCAGCTGCGAACAGGAATTTGGACGCTGTCATCTCTGCTTTCTCTCCACTACAGCTTCCAGTGTCATCCAAACCAGGAATTTTGATTAAGATTAACTTAGGGCTCCGTCACAGCAACATTTTATCATACTCTTTTCAATAAAACACTTCTGAGTAAACACGTACAGAACTTATTTTTAATAGTGGGGTCACTCGGAAGCTTTTTTTTAAAGTCTAAAGCAGCAAACTGGAAAGAAGTGCTCTGCAACCCTATGCTTCCTTCTGAGGTCTTCCTTCTGTTTACTCAGAAGTAAGTCTCTGTTCAATGGGGTTTACTCAAAGGTAAGCCTGTATTGGATTTTAGTGTGACTTGGACGTAAATGCAGTTGAAATCAATGGGATTTACTCTGGAGTAAATCAAGCCCCAGCAATAAACAAGCTCCTTTGAACACACACACACACACACACACACACACACCTCTGATTCAGCCTTAGAGCTCCATCACACCAGCGATTTAGTGCACTCTCGCCATGCCTGGTGTGCAGATTTGCAGCATGGTACTCACATGACACCGTGCCTGTCCTGCTGACACCCCGCCTCTTCCCCCAGCCTTTTCCGTGTTTTCCTAGAATGCTAAAAGTCTGGATTATTTTCCCTAAGCACATTTAATGCAGACTAAGCCTCCGTGTAGTTTTAAAGGAACTGGGGGCTTGAATGGATCGCATCAGGTCCTGGCAGGGAAAAGCGATCTCTCCCAGCAGCCGGCTCCAAGCCGCAATATAAAACCCAAACCTTGCATTCATGGCTCAAAAGCCTTTTTTACAATCATACAAGGCCTGAATCTCTGCAGAGACAGGATTGTACTCCCTCGATACCCCCAAAGAGCCAAGCTAAAGGGTCATTCCATTTTTGCCTGGCAGAAAGGCGGTCTGGTTGAAGTCCTCATCTGACAGGACCTGACTGGAGGGAGAAAGAGAAGGGGAGGGGCGGAGTGGAGTGGAAGAGCAAAGGAGCGAAAGAGCAGCTCTTCAGATGAAAGGGATCATAAGCTTGACATGCTTCTGCCTCAGAGGTAAAAAAAACACAGAGGGAGCATTCGGACGACACGATAATCAACAGGGGGAGGGGAACAATCGTCAGTTGTGTTGCTTATTGTGTCGTGTGGAGGGCAACACACAATGCACATACAAGTGACAGTATGCTATTTGGGGCACTTAAACACCGGAGAAAAACGACAGGCTTGCACGTTGTTTATCCCAAACTCTGTTGTTTAAAGTGTCGTGTGGAGGGAACCCCCCTCTCTCCATGTACTATTCTGTTTGGTCATAGAGTTTGCCAGCCAGAGCAGCCAAAAATAACCCCAGCTGCTCCAATACAGCCAGCAGAACTTGTGGTGCATGCTGGGATAAGGCCAGAGGACTGAGGGAGGGCGGAGGGAGGAGACGCAGCAGCCCAGAAGGACCCTGGGACTTTCAGCCACGTGATGAGGGGAGGAGCAACATGTTGTGTGGCGGGCGCCACAAAAATAACACACCTTGAGTATACTATTCCCACCTCTGTTGCCCAAAGTGTCTTTCGAATGCTGCCAGAGGCATACTGGGAGGGGGGGGGGAATTTGGTGTGATGGAGGTCTTAATCCATCCCTGTGCAGAATCGGAGGTGTATATGTGTTAATGGGGAAGGAGTGATTTGAGGTGGGGGGGGAATTAAAAATTCCTAAAAAATCAAGGGAAGAACCAATCTGATTCATATTTGGCATTCCTAAAGTTCTACTTCAGAGCTCTCGAGATCCCAAGTTTCAACTCTTTATCTATAAAAATATGCAGATGTAAGCATTTTTGTACATTCTAATAGGATCTCCAGTGAGCGAGGGGAGAAGGCTGCCACGTCCATCACAATGTCCATCAACTGCAAGAACCAATGAACTGGAGGGGGAAGAAGGGGTGGGGTGGGGTAGGGCAGGTGCAATAGCAGCAGGAGAGCAACCAAATGAAAAGAGAGTTCACTGGTATAGCTATGATCATGAAAGGGAGGCGTGCTTACAGCGCTTATGAAATGGAGATAAAAATGTGGAGGCAAACCAGGGGGGAGAAAATAGGTGTGATGGAGCTCTTAATTTCTATAAGCCATCTTCAGAAACAACCAATTAACCATAGTTTAGGGTGACCGTATGAAAAGGAGGGCTCTTTTATCTTTAACAGTTGCAGAGAAAAGGGAATTTCAGCAGGTGTCATTTGTATGCATGCTGCACCTGGTGAAATTCCCTTTTCTCTGCAACTGTTAAAGCTACAGGAGCCATCCCCCTTTTCATATGGTCATCCTACCATAGTTAGCATTAATCACTAAACATGAGATAGATAGAACTTGATATATGCAAATCAAAATAGGAAGACATTCCTAATATTATTAAAAATGAAAATGGTGCACAATTTTGTAACTGGTTAGGGGGCAATTCAAAATAATGTTAGCTAACCAGAATTTTAAAGCTTGAGGTTTGGGGTATTACCATTTGCTTGCAAGTAAAATTCTCACAGCAGACTATTTCCAATAAAAGGTCCAAACCATTTCGTGCTCTTCAGGTTGAATAGTCCTATTCAAAGAACCCAAACAGAACAAACAGCTGTGCATGTAGTCATGTCATTCACGTTTTCAAGTGAATGTGTGGATGTTGGGGGAATGACAAGAGGAGTGCACAGATGTCAGGAATGCAGCTACCAGGGGTACATTTTGGTGAGGGGAAAGCCCCTGGGGTGGATCCACAGTGGCGGCAGGTGATTTATATGATGCAGCTGCCATCGCGGAGCCATCCCAGGACATTCCCCTGAAGCACTGCTTTAAAAAAGTCAGCGACTTAACCCAACTTTTTCATGCCAAGGGGGCACATCTCCAGTCTGTTGCCATCCCCCGGCTTTGCACCAGAGGTGAGTCCCAGACAAATGGCTAACCCTGATTGGTTGCCATCCGCGGGGACAAGGGGAGGAGCGGGACAGCGAGCAGAATGGCGGCTGCCTGCCTCTGCACTGCCACAGGCGAGTGGAGCAGCACAATTAAAGACGTTTTAAAAAATGAAAAAGTGGAGCAAGGCACAGGGGAGGAACGGGGTGCATGGGGTGGCAGCGGCCCCACCTCCCAGTGAGGTTCAAACCACTCCCCCAAAGGTCCAGACGCAGAGGGGTTTGGGGGAAGAGGGGTGCTTGTGTCTGTACACAATCGGAGCTTCCAAGGGAGGGAGAAGGCCACATTCCTCTCCATCTTCTGCACAGATGGGGGGACGTTTTTGTGCCTGCCTCCATCTTGCTCTGTTGCTGGAGCCTCCTTCTGAGCAGTTCTATGGGATGGAGTGGATGGAGTCTTTGGGAAGAACCCCACAGAAAGCAGCAGGATCAACCTGTAATTAGCATCTTGCCTGTTTCCCCACTGTCTTTCTCCTGATATTCTTGCCTTTGACAGGGCAGCCCTTAACGGGGCAATGGGGCAATTGCCTAAGACCCACCCCACCCCATTTTTACCGGTTTTGTTCCTGTGCCCTTAATGGAAGTCACAAACACACACAAAGCAGGAGCAGCTTTTTCCTAGTATGGACAGAAAGCAACGGGAAGGCTGCACCAGCTCAGTTTCTGACTGTCAAGCTGATGTTAAAGACATAGAGTCCAGCTGAGAGGTGGGATTTGGCAACCCTAGTGACAAGAAATTAAGGATGGAGGTAGGGGAATTTGGTGGTCCACAGTGTTGACTGAGGAGCTTGGCTTGGCTTTAGGGTTGTCTTGCTCCTAGATCAATGAATCTAGGGAAGGAGGGAGCCGCCTCTCTGGGGCTGACTGTAAGCAAAGCGAACAGCAAGGAAAGGTACAAAAGAGAGCCTTGGGTTGGGAAGAAGCTCGAGCAACTGCGAACAGACTGATGTCTCCACGCTGGAGAGGCACATAAATGCCCAAAAAGTTTTTTAAAAATCTTCACAAGGGGGGGGGGGAGTGCACAGGCACAGCAGCGGCTCCTTCCAGCAAAACCCGCGCTTGTACTTCTTGCCGTGCTGATAGCAGGAAGGACTGCAAATGCGGGGGATTGAGGGTTCCCTGCGCCAATGTGCCACCATCAAGACGTGGCCCAGGTGTGAAACAGCTCTCCCTCCACCTACAGGTGGAGCAGGATCCGTGAATGGGGTTGTACTAATGCATCTATTTATGATTTACACTGCAATTTTAAAGACTGTAAAACGCGTATTAATTATTGGATGGTTATTAATTTCATCTATATGATAATCCTGTGAGTTAAATCGCTGTTACATTATAGGTGGAGAGTGTAGCTTGGCAGAAGGGTGCAAAATCCCACAGCCATCCATTGACTCTCCATCCATTGGCTCTCCATTATGTCATTGGCATAAGAAAAATAATAAAATATTTGATCTCTCTATTTCTGGGGAAGACAATCTGTAACCTATGGAGAAGTCTGTCAGAATGAGATTTCCTGGATCATTTCATGATTGAATGTAGTTACTCTAAGCATGGGAAGCTGTTTCAGTAGTGCTAGAAGTTATGAGAAGGCCAAACACAATGGAAAAATAGTATGGATAAGATGTGAGGAGCTAGTAATAAATACATGGGCACAGAAATCGTTAGTAATCTTCATGCTCACCAAAAGTGTCACAGATGCGGTTTTGTTTCAGGTACTGTGTGCATCTCTCAAATAAATCCTCAGTATCAAATTCAGGGACATTCTTAATGTATCTAAACTAAAAGTAAGCAGAATTATAGCCATTGTTAGTGATCTTCTCAACAATAACCTCTCCCCACACACATGCCACACCAACCACATTTCCTGTGTTGCAAACATTAGGGGGACCACATTTTGGAAACCAAAAAGGGGGACAACATGGTCAGCTCCCAAGGGGGCATGCCCACCAACATGTCTGGCCCCAGGGGGCATGTCCAGCACCAAGGGGTGTGTGTGCCCACCTGAACATAGCTTTGGTCACATGTCTGATTTTACAGCACACAATTAAGACAAATCTGTTCTACATAACATCTTAATGTTAAAATCACTGAAATAAAGAACGACATATCTGAAATTAACTTCACTTGCTCCTACTTTTATAGCTTTTGCTGTACCTTGAAGCTTTTGCTATACTCTGTGTGATACATTCTCCCATTCCCTCAAATATCTTTTCTGACTATATCCTCACTCTGCTGCAAACTGCTGCTGCTTTTAACAGGGCTTGCTGCCGGCTGGCTGGCTTTTTTATTTTTAAATTTCAATTTTGTTTTACCTTGTGTATGATTGTCACAGGTTTCTCTACTCTAACATTAGGGTGGGTGTAATGGGCGGCAGACACTACTTTACCCATTCACACTTCTCACTTATATACATTAGCTCACATACAGATTTTGAACCCCTGTCTACTTCCTGCACAAACATGCGACTCTGAGACCCTTTCTAATGCCCTGTGTTGCCTGCCAGCACCATAGAGCTAAGTTACAACAGGTGTCTCTGGGTTGTCTGTGCAGCCTCTGTTGTCTCTCCCTCTCAGTCATTGCAGCCAAACCAAAGCCTCCAGCCTCAAACAATCTCCCTCTCTCTCTCTCTCTCTCTCTGCCAAAGTTTCCCAATAGTCCAGCCGGGCCGCACACTTGTGGCCCGGGATATTGCTTATTGTTTAGTCACGTCTGGTGACTCTTACTTTAAAAAAACTCTGCCACCAGCCGCCTCCACCTCCTTTCCTTTCCTCTCCTCCTGCACACCTGTTCGACTCTGATGCAGTCTTAAAATACTCTGTGTGGCAAGCCAGCCTCTCAGGGCCAAGCTACAGGTGAACCTGGGTTGCCTTCAGCCTCTCTCTGCCTTATACCAGCCAGCCGACGTCTCCAGCTTCCAGCCTCAAACAACCCCCCTTTCTCTCTGTGTGGTGGTAATTCTACCAAGTCCAGAGTAGAGTAGGCAGGATCTCCAGATTTTGGGACTTCAAGTCCCAGAAGCCCCTGACCAGCCTGGCTAATGGTTAGAAAGATATTGTCAAGTTCATTTTGCCCTGTAAATACAGACTGAACCATAGCAAATGTTATTACCCTTCCTGAAGCCCCTTTAAAATTCCTACAGATCTCTTGAAATCCCTACATAGGTTTTGCCTAAGTAGAAATCTCCCTTTTATTCCTCCATTCATCCCTCCTAAGGAATACATCCTTCTCTCCCAAGAAGGAAGGTTTGCACTGTGAATGATTGGAGGAATTGCTTGTAGTGGAAAATTCTGTTTTTGACGTGACACTTGGGAGACAGGATACCTTATTAAGCAAGCAAACAGTCTGGGAAAACTCTGGACTAAATGTGTCATCAGACGAGCAGCTTCATATGCTTCAAAGTCTTGAGCTAACTCCTAGTGGGGGAAAGGCAACCTCTGCCACCAGAAAGAAGCAAGCTCCCAACTAGCCCCTTGTGGCCCATCTTACTCCCCCTGCCTAGAGCCACCAGGGTCATTGCCTTGGCTCAGCCACGTTCTATTACAGCCAGTTTTAAACTTTGGACACAGAAACAAAACAGCATCCGAGGCAGCAGATGGGCTGTCTTGCACAGCAGCATCGACCATCATAGGCACCCACCTTGACAGCTCGTTCATCTTGGATTCTTTCCACCTCAATTAAGTTCCGGTCACAGAGCTCCCAGCAATTTGGTGACAGGATAATTTCACTTGCTTTTGCTAAGTTTTGGGCCAACCGCACTTCATCCACCGCCCGGCCAATTACCAGGAAATACTGGTGCCAATTATCTCCAACCACCACCTTTGAGATGTGACCTGCAGATAGTCCTGGCAAACAATGCAACATCTTCATAGTGGAACCTGCCCACATCACACAGGGCTATTTTTCTAACTAGCAATTTAATGAAAGCATATCTAAAGAATGAAAAGAAGGCCCTGCTTGGAGGTGAAGGGAAATTCTTAATTTGATGTGAATGTTTTTTACCCCCTTGGTTTGGTGTGAATATTTCCAATCATCTCTGTTAATGTCCCACTGAAACAGATGTGTATTTAACAATAAAAAAGATGTAATAATAATTATAATAATAACGATTTATTTCTTACCCGCCTCTCCATCTAGATCGAGGCGGGGAACAACAACATGATAAAATACATAAAACTAATTAAAACATGACAAATATTATTAAAACTGCATTAAAACATCCTAAAACATCCTAAAAACAGTCTAAAAATTACACTGGATATGCCTGCCGGAAGAGAACAGTCTTTATAACTTTCTTAAATTCTAAAAGACTGTTAAGTTGACGAGTCTCCTCCGGCAGGTCATTCCACAGTCTGGGAGCGGCAGAAGAGAAGGTCCTCTGGGTAACAGTTGTCAGCCTAGTCTTGGCCGACCGCAGTAAGTTCTTCCCAGAGGACCTGAGCGTGCAGGGCGAATTGTACGGGAGAAGGCGATCCCGCAGGTAACCTGGACCCAAACCATGTAGGGCTTTAAAGGTAATGACCAACACTTTATACTTCGCCCGGAAACTAATTGGCAGCCAGTGGAGCGATTTTAAAGCTGGCGTAATATGGTCACTCCTAGATGTACCGGTGACCAACCTGGCTGCCATATTTTGAACTAGTTGAAGTTTCCAGACTAGGCACAAAGGTAGCCCTATGTACAGCGCATTGCAGAAGTCAAGCCTCGAAGTTACCAGCGCGTGCACTACCATCTTTAGGTCTTCCAACTCTAGGAAGGGGCGCAGCTGGCGTATCAGCCGAAGCTGATAGTAGGCACTCCTGGCCGTCGCATCTATCTGGGCTGTCATTTGGAGCGACGGATCCAGGAGCACCCCCAAGCTGCGAACACAGTCTTTCAGGGGGAGTGTAACCCCATCCAGAACCGGTTGACACACCTCCAAACCTTTTAGATTTTTTAAGTTTAGGAAATGACAATTATAAAGGTTTGACAAAATTAATCATTGTTCTCCCCTTCCCAATTATTGAAAAGTCCAGGGGAAATCATACCCTAAACTACAAAAATGTAGAGTTGGGCCAGTCTATCTCTATCTGTCTGTCTGTCTGTCTGTCTGTCTGTCTGTCTATCTATGGTTCAGGGAGATGCATGGGAGAAGCGGCAAAGGTATTGTGTGGAACTCCTTAGTGGTCAGGGATGATGGAGGTTGTAACCTAAAACTGGGGTGGGCAGAAAATTGATCTCCATGTGTGTGTCAGGCTTAGCAACGATTTTTGCCTCACATGATATTCTAATACATTTATTTATTGTAATGAATTAATTTTTCATCTTTGCTAATAGTATATGACAGGTTTTGATTGCTCCTTACAATTCTCCCCACTTGTTCTTTCTAAATATATGAATTACTATAGTAGTATATATTGTGGTAGCTGAGAAAATTAGAAAAAAATATATTCCTATATCCTGTCAATGTTATGATTTGGTATATATTGTTTTATCATATTTATATCATGTCTTCTTCTTCCTTGTAGTTGTCCCAGTTTCTCTCCCAATACCCCTTGGTGTACAGTAGGTTAAACAGATAATGTTTTTGGTTTGTTTTAAGCATTTCCCCCTCTATTTTTCATCCAAAAGGGCCCCCAGAGTGGCTCAGAGCTGAGGTGTTTCTCCCTCCCTGGATTTTGTTTAGGCTATTGGCCAAGTCCCTTGAGTTGCTAGCATATGCGGCATCTGGAGAAACTGAAATTGGATGGTGGCAAACCCTAACACCCACCCACCCCCGAGTACTTGCCAGAAGAATCGTATCAGGAAAAGAGCCTAAAGCTTTCTAACTATCGGTCAGCTTTAAGTAGGGTGTTGTTTGAAGAATGTAACCATTATGCCTTGGACCGTGTGATTTCCACCATAAAAAGAAGTCTCACTGACGAGAGTGTCTCGTGTCAGTTTGCCAGCACGTGTGAATGCCAGAGGGAACAGGCATGCACACGACACTTTGCGAGAAGCATCATTATCCATCATAGACGTTTCTTCAGCTTTTCTATTACCATCTCTAATTAAATAGGTTTTACCATTTTTTGTAATGCTTAGTTGATAGTGGGAGAGAAATGGAAAGAAATGTATGTATACTGCAAGCAACATCAAGGGCTCTGTCGAACCACCTTCAGCTCTCTTATACCATTGACTATTTCCAGCCTTGTCCCACTGCTGTTTACATCTTGTGGCTACATAAGTAATCAAAAGAACAGGACAGTCATTAAGAGTTCTGTGTAAATACGTGGCTGTTAAGTAAGAGCTGGCTATTTATTTTATTATTTCATTTATATCCCATTTTTATTCCTCTTACAGGGAACCCGGTGACTTACATGGTCCTCCTCTTCCTCTCCATTGTATCCTCACAACTACCCTGTGAGGTAGGTTAGGTTGAAAGTTAGTGGCCCTGTTCAGAAGACATCTTAAACCATGGCTTTTAACCATGGTGAATAAAGCCATGGTTTCAGGTGTCTTCTGAACAGGGTCAGTGATTGGCCCAAAGTCACCCAGTCAGCTTCATGGCTGAGTGGGGACTAGAACCCAGATCTCCGTAGACCCACTCCAACTCTCTAACCACTATACCACACTTGCTAGAACCATGGATCTAAGAACAAGAATCCCTGAATGTTCTTGTCTTGCTACCTTCCATCTCTCTGTGCTTCTGTTTCTCTCAGCACAGAATGAAGTTGACACAAGTGCCTTGGGCTTTTCATATGGAAGACAGTACCTATCTTCACTCGTAGCTCCAGTCCCACCTCAGTATCGCGGACACCATACTCTTGCTGGATGCTGAAACTACATTTCAGTGCCAGAGTGATGATATCATTTATATGGCAACGCTCCACCTTCCAGAGAGCCAGCAGTGCATCCCCTGGGCAAATAAGAGAGAAAGAACTGGATGCATGGGAGGTACCAATGCCTTGGCTTTACCTGGTGAAGATAATTCCAGTTTGCCAACATCTGACTTTTCTCAAACACTCAGTTCACAAAGATGATGTAAATCATTCAGGTGTTCTTATCTGCTGCAATGACTTACGGCGACCTCTCATGCTCTATTGTAGTCAGTAGATTTTGGCTAATGCTAGATGTGAATATCCCCTGCTTCTTAACATATCAAATAGCAAGTGGCTTCTAGTGTCCACTGTCCCACTTTAGGGGCCTATGGGCAAAGCAGTTTCGAAATATCCAGAGCACAGCCAACATGTATTGGTGCCTTCAGACTACACTGCACTCTTGCCCATTCCTGTTATATGGAGGTGACTGAGATGTTGATGGACACAAGCTTTCCACCTAGCACTGAAGAAATCTGCAATGCCCACTTTGTGAATTTCAGTTTTTGAACTAATGCATCAAATACGAGGGACTGCCATGCAAATAAAATGCTAATTTATTTTGTCCCTAAATCCATTAAAGTTTAAGGGGTGAAGGCAAAATTATACTCACACCTACATGAGGTGAGCTGGGGAACATCACAATGTGAGTCTCTCCAAGGGTTTATGGCTTAAAACCTTGGAGAGAGTTTGATAAAATGTTGATAGCGATAATTTCTCCTTCACCCGGGACAGGGTAGTAAACCTTTTTTTCTTTTCTATAAAGGGATGTTGACCACAGAAAAAATCACTCAGGAGCCAGAGCTGACAGTAGACAGAGGTAGAGCCATTACCTGAATCCTGCCTAGACAACATGGAGGAGGGAAAGTCCTCTGCTATTGGCTGTTGCTTTGCTTTGCTCTAAGGTAGGCTGACCAGATAAAATCCAGGTCAGGGCTCCTGTAACTTTAACAGTCATAGAGAAAAGGGAATTTCAGCCAGTGTCATTTGTATGCAATTAGTTCCTGGTGAAATTCCCTCTACATCACAATAGTTAAAGTTGCAGGGGCCCTGCCTTCTTTTGTATATGGTCACTCTAGTATAGTGCCTGCAACTTTAACTGTTGTGATGAAGAGGGAATTTCACCAGGAACTAATTGCATACAAATGACACTGGCTGAAATTCCCTTTTCTCTATGACTGTTAAAGTTACAGGAGCCCTGACCTGGATTTTATCTGGTCAGCCTACTCTAAGGTCAGTAACTCATCGACTCTATTTCTTAGAGTCAAACCACTGTTTCAACCACACAGTTCCAACAACCAGGCAAAACTTGACTTTCACATTTCTGTCATAAGAAGGACAGATAGCTAATACAGGAGGCCAAGTGGGGCTGCCTTTATTTTGTAATATGTATCAGCATTATCTTTGTCAGTGTGGCATTTAATTTTTCCAGTCGGGGAATTAAACAGGATTAAAAGAATGCAAGTATTTAGCTAGGCTCACCATATGAAAAGGAGGACAGGGCTCCTGTAACTTTAACAGTTGTAGAGAAAAGGGAATTTCAGCCAGTGTCATTTGTATGCAATTAGTTCCTGGTGAAATTCTCTCTTCATCACAACAGTTAAAGGTGAAGGCACTATACTAGAGTGACCATATACAAAAGAAGGCAGGGCCCCTGCAACTTTAACTGTTGTGATGAAGAGGGAATTTCACCAGGAACTAATTGCATACAAATAACATTGGCTGAAATTCTCTTTTCTTTACAACTGTTGAAGTTACAGGAGACCTGTCCTCCTTTTCATATGGTCAGCCTATATTTAGCTGACTAAGGCCATGTCTACACCAGGGATTTATCCTAAGGTCATCCCTAGGTCGTCCCTGTGCGTCCACATGACGCACAGGGGATCTAGGGGGCAAACAGAGACAACCTTCAATTTCTCGGGATAAGTGGTTCCCGTTATCCTGATTTTTCCTGCGGTCTTGGGTGGGAACATCCTGAGGAGCACGGGCGGTGTGGGCGCCCGTCCCAGTTTCTTCCCTCCTCCCTGCGAGTAGCGGGGGTCAGCAAAGAGGGAAGGAGCTAGTCCGGGGGGAGTCCAGGGACATCAGGGGGGAGCAGGGTTGGGCCTTTAAAAAAAACACCCTTATTATTTTTGGTGGAGTGCGATTGTGCTCCCGGCTCCTGTTTTTTTTTTTAAAAAAAATGGTGCTTACGACGTTTGTACACTGGGGACGATCCCAGAAGCAAGTAAGTCTGGGATCGTCCTCCCTCCCTCCCCAAAGGCCCTTAGGTGTAGAAAGGGCCTAAGAGTGTAACCCTATATTCAAAAGTAGGCCCCACTGGGATCTTCCTCCCAGGCAAGTATATATAGGACTGCAGCCTAAAACATGCCCTAATATAGGCAGCAACTGTAGAAATCTCAGTAGAAAGTTCCCGAAGCATGTTGTGTAGAGGTTGCTGAATGCTAATCTTCTCCCTATATGCCCAGCAAAGGTGGAGTCTGGGGAAAATACCCAGCCAGAGGGTGAGCTAAAGAAATCCTTTCATGGACGCACAGTGGTGAGTTACCAACTGTCAACATCTTGCTACATTGAGGATATGGCATTCATATCCAAATCACACTTGTACAGCATAACAAAAGGTGTGACTTCTGATTCCTGCCTCCATCAGGATGACTGATAATATTTAGAGCAATGGGAGTAACTATCTTATTTCTCATAGGCCCAAAGAAACTGTATCAGGTATTCTTAATACTTCTCCAGGCACTGTCCTCAGCCGAGAGAAAAAACAACAGAGCACTTATCAGTGCTTATCAATTATTGGGCCATTTGTGGAGCTCAATGGCATGATCCAGTGCTGCCACACTGCTTATGCCATTGATATAGCACCAAAGTAAGTGGCCTTTAGCACAATGCCAAAAGCATATGCTGGCACTGTGGATTTTCTGGAGAAACCTGTCATGCCAGCATATGGTACTGAGGTTGTGTTAGAGATCACTTAACGCTAGTATTATATCAGTGACATGCGCAGATTAATTTTTAATCCTGGTTGGAGTCAGAGGGATTTATCAGGCTCCATTTTCAAACCCAACAGGATACTTGCCCCCAGCTGGTTCATACATTTTTTAAAATTCTCTTTTCTCCACAATACATACCTGCAAATTTCAAGACATCACCTCCAAAAACCAGCACCTCTGTAGATGAAAGAAAGGGAGAGAAGTGTTGCAAAAGTTGTGGGGAGAAACCCAGATAATTTTTCATTGATCTTTGAATTGCCGTTAAGTTGTTTTCCAGCTACAGTGGGGGGGTTTTAAAACAACAACAACCCTGAAACAATAGTATAGAGCTATAACACCACAATGATAAAAAAGCATAATAAAATAGCATAACATTAATTGTAATAAAATATACCATTATGGTGTTATTGGCTATACCTCCATTTTTGTTCATAAAAGAGGTATGGAATTGTAATGCTATAATGTCAATTTTTGTATTACAGTATCCTAGAGTTCTAACACAATGATACAATAATGCAAAATAAAAACAATGGTATTTGGGCGTAAGATTGATAGATCAATCACACAGGTGCTTTTCAGGTAGATTCCTGCATTGAGCAGGGGGTTGGACTTGATGGCCTTATAGGCCCCTTCCAACTCCACTATTCTATGATTCTATGATTCTACCATACATTGGTGCTATAGAGCTCTATTACACCAGTGATTTAGTGCACTCTTACCATGTCTGGTGTGCGAATTTGCAGCACGGTACTCCCATGATGCCGTGCCTGTCCTGCTGACATCCCGCCTCTTCCCCAGCCTTTCCTAGAACGCTAAAAGTCTGGATTATTTTCCCTAAGCACATTTAATACGCCCTAAGTCTCCGTGTAGTTTTAAAAGAACTGGGGGCTTGAATGGATCGCATCAGGTCCTGGCAGGGAAAAGCGACCTCTCCCAGCAGCTGGCTCCAAGCCTCAATCTAAAACCCAAACCTTGCATCCCAGGCTTGAAAGCCTTTTTTAGAATCATACAAGGCCTGAATCTCTGCAGAGACAGGATTGTACTCCCTCGATGCCCCCAAAGAGCCAGACTAAAGGGTCGTTCCATTTTTGACTAGCAGAAAGGCGGTCTGATTGAAGTACTCTTCTGCCAGGACCTGACTGGAGGGAGAAAGAGAAGGGGAGGGGTGGGGTGGGGTGGAGTGGTGCGGAGTGGAAGAGCGCAGGAGTGAAAGACCAGCTCTGCAGGTGAAAGGGATCATAAGCTTGATGCACTTCTTCCTCAGAGGTAAAAAAACACAGAGGCAAACCAGGAGGGGGAATTTGGTGTGATGGAGGACATACTCACCCTCCACAATGTCACCTACATAGTGATTGAGGGCTTGTGTTAACTCATCAGCACCACGGTCCAGGTTGGTGTTCATGCTGAACTTTTCTGTCAGCGCTGTGAAACCTATAAGATGCAGAAGCACTTGCTGTCAATCACACAACTTGGGGCTATGAATTAGAGCTGAGCTTATGAAAGTGGGACAGGCAGATGGAAGTTTTTGTATCATTTTTGGACAGGATGCCTGACCTGCTATTTCCTGCCATACTTAACGTCTTAGCATTTTTAGGGAGCCTGTGATTACCCTGAAAATTAAAGTGATATATGTTGTGTTCTTTGAGCTGAGGCTCAAAAATGAACTTCAGGGGCTCATAAAAGTGTGCCTAAAAAGAGATCCAGTTCCTAAAGCCCCCAGATTCGTCTCTGGCTTGGCTTCAAGTCTAAGCCAGAAAAGAATTCCCAGGCAGGATCTACACGACTGCTTTAAAACGGTTTATAACCATAGTGACAATTGTTGGGGCCCAGGACACGCTCCATAGACAGTTTTCAAAACGTTTTCAAAGTGTCGTATCCTGCTTGGTGTGGATCTGGCCCCAGTTTTTCTCCCCACCTGTCTGCACCCACCCTCTCCTTCCCCAAAAGTTGACCCTGCCACACCCACACTCTCCCATTCCCTTTTCTTACCTTGAAGCTGCAGCAGGACCATCTGTTTTTACATCTATTGGAAGAACATGCATTTGAAGAACCGGCAAAATTCATTATAAAGCTAACTGATAACAAGTGGAGTCTGGTAATACTTAGCCAGAATTAGAAGACTGGGTGGAGAGATTCATCTTTGTGTGGGGCAGGAGGACAGTGTCTATTAGTAGAGGAACTTGACTAGAGATCATGAGGGAGTAACAGATGGTCTTGCAAAGTCTGGAAACTCTGTTCACCTGAACACTGGAGCCTTTTGCAAACTACATATATTCAGATCCATTTCCAAAACTGTGAGGGCTAGAAACCTGGTTTTTAATGGTCAATTAATGCAAGAATTCCCATTTTTAAAAGCTGTCTTGTCCAGTAGATGTAGAAGCTGACTGTAAACTAATTCCACCCAAGACATCTTCCTCTTTTTTGAGAATGTTTATCTGTGCAAAGGTCAAAAACAAAACTCTAAAGCTTTCTTCCTGGGGAAAGGCTTTTTTTTCCTGATGCTATCCATTTTTTGATATTTTTATCTAGTGATTCTACCTGGTATTTCAATATGTAATATATATTTTAACTAAAGAGACACAAGACATTGATAATAAACTAATGTCACTACTTCAGCTGTCATTTCTGTTTTAACATTTCAATAAATTTTCCAACAAACAATGCTCAACACTATATTATTGTTGATAATGTTCTTGAGATGATGAAAACGGTGTGGTTCTTTAGGGGAAAACGCATGAGAGACATATTTGAAAAGAGCAAAGAAAGATGTGACAAGTCACATGAAAGACTTGTAGAAGTTCCTCAAGGTGGACTGAAGCTCCATTAACCAAGCCATAGTACCCATACCAACAAAAACTTCATGCAAAGCTATTTGAAAAAATAAGAGGAAGTGTCATGGGCTCCTGTCATGGGCTTTAGCAAAAAAACAAAAAACCACCACACCCTTACCGTGGCTTTCTTTGAGGTATTAGGATGGGCTTCTTTATATGGCAGACAGGTGGTTTGAATGAAGAAAGCACCTCCTTGGCATATGTGCAAAGGAGGGGGGGGAGTCTTGTTTTTGTCACTTAACTTGTGCTGTACTGTTTCCTTGCAGCCCCCAGGAAAGCCAGGATTTACTTCTGAGAAGATGTAAAATTGTGCTGTAAGTCTGTAACCTTCAGCACACTTACTTGGGAGTAAGATCCATTGAACTTAAAGGGGTGCTCTTTGTGGGGTGGGGGATCAGATTTTTTGCAGGGAGAAATCTTACCTTCTTCTCCCTCTGATCACAAACACGGAAAGTCCTTCCTCAGCAAGATCATATCGCAACACCAGCTTTACACACCGCTGATTTTGCACCATTAAGGGTTTATTCCAGCTTATCTCTGATCTTTTTGAAAACGGGATAAGATGGAGAAAGGGTGGAATGGTGGAAGATGTCCTGGCTGTTGACGACATCATGTAGTCAACCTGAAAACTTTTGTGAGTGGCCAGTCACAAGCGTGCTATAAATCACTCATTTAGAGAAGCCCTCATTCAGAAGAAGTTCCATGGTTCAATTTCAAAGAAAACTCTTTGTTATGTGGCAAAGTTATCCCGGACAAAGAACAAAAAAGCAGGGAGAGGGGATTTGCTACTGAAGCCAGAACCATGTCAACCATAAAAACATTCAAAGAAATTTGTAACACAAGAAGAGATATATGGAGTGCCTTCACCCAAACATGTTTGCTTGGAAAATCAATTTGCTTCTGTGAGAAAGTGGCCAGCAGGGTTTTCTGGAGCACCTGCTTGCTCTGGTGAGGGGTAAGCTCCTGGCCAGGGGTGGAAGAGGCATGCAATTCACCTGAGGTGGGGGATTCATCCTGCTTCACGGGAGGGCTGGCCATGCTGTTGTGGGTTACAAAGAGATTGCAAAGACAATCCGGCTGGTCAGGGTACCTTCAGACTATGTATCCAAGACCTCAGGTGTGTCTTCCACATTGTTCCTCCAACTAATTGACTTAAACCCTACTAGTCTTAGTTGCCTGTACAGCGTGCTAACATTTATATGTACAGAATCACAGAGACTGGGTGTGGATGCACGTGTTGTTGTTACTTTCAGAGTCTGTGGATAAAAGCAGTTCAAGTAGTAGTGACCCTGTTCAGACGACCCACTCACTCACGGGGGTTAAGCATTTTGAGCTAAACATTATGGCTTAGTGTGTCATGTGAACCACAGTTTAAACATGCTCACTAACCATTTGCTGCAAAGGGTTACTGGCATAACCAAGGCTTAGCACATTGTCTGAACAGGTACACAGAATACTGTCCTGAACAAAATGCAAGTGGAATGATTTGGGGAGGAACTTGTTTACGGTTAGGCCTTGTATATGCAATAGATCTACTGGACTAGTAGAGCACATTCCACATAGAATTTTGCATTCATTGTGAAATCAGAGAATATGATTTTTATTATATACCTGGGCTAAAGCTAAGGATGGGATGAATATTTGAAAGGTGAGGGCTCGTTACATTTGAAAGAAACTATATCCCAATTCATGTCAGCTACCTTCAAACAGATCCTGACTTGAATTGGAGTTCACATCCCACCTCCACTGTGCCATGAACTTCCTGCTAGTCCCCACTCCACAAACCACAGAAGTATTGTGTTGAGAAAGGAGGGGAACAGGCAGCGGCAGACTTCCAAGGACACGTGAGAGGCTCTCAGGGCTCCTCCTTAGTAAGAAATGGTGTGTGGGGCATCTTTTTTAGCTAGGAAACATGGGCTTATAGTCCACCACATATCACTCCTTCCTCTAGGAAAGTCTTGGGGTTCATCTACACCTTCAGCCCTTTCAAGAGGGAGGAGGGATGATCTTGAGGTTTCCCGCTTTTGCGATCGTTGCTCATGGGACACACACGAGGGAATTTCCTTGCATATAAAGGAGAGCCATTGCAGGAGGCCGTGTGCTCCATGACAGCGATTCCGATGTGTATCGGCAGAAGTGGGCAGGACTAGATAGATGGGTACAAGGCACAGATTTTTTTTAATAACTCCTCTGAGATGCGCACATGCACACACTGTAACACAGGGGGGAATAGGTACTTTGTCGAAATTGCGCTATTGAGAATTGATACGTTTGTGTAAAAAAAAAAAAAGAGAGAGGCAGTCGGCGATGAAACATGGTGATGCCCATGCTCACTCCCCAGACAGCGCGTTGGTTGTTCGCCGAGCCAGGAACTCGCGAAGGGGGGGGGGGCACACCAGCCAGGCCCTCGGGATTGTAGCAAGAGATGGGGAAAAGCTGCTACAAAACCAGTCAGTGATATTCCGGAAAAACTGAGCGGTCGTCCTAAGACCACCACGGGAGTAGGTGAACGTCATGTGGCCTGGTAGGGATGACCTCAATATTATTCAGGAATAAACAGCTGGTGTAGATGGCCCCTTGGAGAAGGGGAGCAGCAACTAAATTGGATGGTAGCATGGCAAAGGAATCAGCCACTCCCAGGGCCGTGAAGAGGGGGGGCAGTGGGGCCAGATGGCCCTGGGAGTGGCTTACGCTACTGCTTCCGTAGCATAAGTGGCCCGTCGAGAAACGAGAGGTAAGCCTTGCGGAAACAGCGCAGAAGCTGTCCGTTCTGAAGACCACGGTCAGACTACAAGTTCCAGAGGGCCATATGCCGCATGCAGGGCGGGAATCTATGTGCCTAAGTTGCAATGGTTGTCCTTAATGTGCCTCTTTCCTCAATCTTCTCCATGGAATATAATCTCTGGAGCAGAGGATGAGGTAATGATGATAATAGTTATTAATGATAATAATGATGATGATACCGTGAGGGTGATGATGAGAATAATGTTTGATAATGATGAAGGGCTGTTCTATTGTTGTTGCTTCTATTTGTACAGCAACTAAAAATGAATGTTAATTTCTGATTCAACATTGAGGTGTTGCAGAAAACAGGTTTAATATGAAGGAGTTATGTAGAATGGACATGTTGGTGGGCATTAAAAAAAATTAAAAAAATACTTAATGAGTAGTTTGAAATGGAGGGGCACACACTTCCCATCTGGCCTGGGCATATGACCAGCTCTGCACGGCCCTGGCCACTCCCTTCCAGTTCTCAATACAGACATTTGAAAAGCTCAATTTATTTCCAGGATAAGATCGGAAATCTTTAGACTTTCTGCCCTTTCCTCCACTGACACTCAGGCTGCCTCTACAAGAGGCATTTAAAGCTCTTTCAAGGCGCATTAAAAAATTTACCTCTACAAGAACGGAGCGCAAATCGGGCGTAGAGGCGCGTTTTCTCTCCGATTATGTGCATTATCGAATGCGCGTTAAATAGCGAGTTTTATTTTACTCCTGCCGTTAAAGCGCATTTTGACTATGTGAACAAGCGATTCTCCGCATTAACTACTTGTAAAACGCATTTGAAACAACCAGTAAGGTCACCTGTTGAGTGCTCAATTACCTCCTGCATACAAGCATTTACGATAAAGCGCTTCCGAGAAGATGCGCATAATCGGAGGAACAGGCGTCAAACGGAATCCATCTAGAGGGAGTCTAACTGTAACCATGAGCAGCCTTTGCCTACCTGAAATGTCTACAAAGAGCAGAACACCATCAAAGCTCTCGATGAAAGGCACTTCCTGAGAAAAATCACCATACACAATGAGGTCAGGGACATGAGCAGCTACTTTACCAAGGGTCGAGAACTCTGTCGGCTTTTTTTCCTCGGTCTTCATTATTATTATTATTGGCACAGTGGCTTATGGATGTGGCAGATTCAAGGAGGCCCTGCCTTAGAATTGTTAAAGAGAGGCATTGGATCTTCTGCTGTGGTGCCCCAGTACTGTGAGAGTTCCTTTGTGTGCGTGCTTAGATGAGATCTCCGTTGCCAGGCATGTGTCACAATGAACTAGCAGCAGCTTCTCCTCATAACAACAGTTGCTAGGTTAAATTCATATTCTCTGAAAATAGACCCTCAAGCAGAGACCCTTGAACAACACAAAACCCAGCAAATTTGTAGTCATTTTCTTTCAAAGAGGACATGACCACATACATGTTATTTGTTACTGCTTTCATTTCTATTTACTACTCCACGGAAATATCTATAGCTTTGACATATCAAGATTAATAGTCATTCTCCCTTTCCAGAAAAAGTTGGGGAACTAGGGTTCTTGGCATCCTCTAACATAAAATTCTCGTTACCTTCACCAAACTATAATTACCGGGATTCTTTGAGGAAGGACTTGACAGTTACACTGATTTAAAAACAAACAAACATATGGGCTTATAACATAGATATGCCACAGGAGAGTTGAGGGCAACTGCTGGAAATAGAGATGGAATCCTCAAAAGCAATCCTTGTAGTGGCTCTGGATATCCCCTTCCCCAGGGAAATGTCCAGAACCAATCCGAGTGGTTCAGAAAGTATCCATTGTAATTGCTACAATTAAGATGAATGTGTTACCAAGAATGTTGTTTTATTCCAGACAATACCTATTGTGTCTTCGGAGCAACCATTCAAGCAATGGCAGAGAGGTTTTCAGGCAATGCAGATGAGATGTTCCTAGCAAAGACCCCTCACCTTTGCATCACCTTAAAAGGGGAAGTGTAGGCCTCCTCCAGACTTGACAGGCAAGGGTCTTTGGCCTTTCAGCAATGGCCCTGTCCAGAATGGCACTGCTCAGCCCACCCAGATGATGCTTCAAACTGGGTGATCCTTCTGCAAACCTACCCTTTCTCTATCAGGTTCTCACAGAGAGCTTCTTCTTTCCAAGGCCGAATCCAGCAGGTAGATGAACAGTAGGGTAACTCCCCCTGGCTCTGCTCTGAGAACACTGATAGAGATAAGCTCACACAGATCCTGACATTCCAGAGGCTGAATAGGCCCAAACCCTTCTAGACTATTTCTAATTAAATCTTAGCTAAAAACTATAGAGCTCCACAGCAGTGCCAAAACCTTTCCTTGACACTGTCAAGGCTAGGTTTTATTAAGGCCCCTGTTCCTGTACGGAGACACAGATCTTATCAACCCTAGGCCAAACACGAGACTTAACTTTCTGCATAGGGACCCAGGTCTTACCAACCCTAGCCCAAGGCTTAAACCTAACCTTCATGTGACACTGAAATATCTCCTCATTGACATGGTATATTCAAAGACGGTATGTAAGCTGTCCTCATTGACTGCTCAGCCTGTCTGCCAAAGCTAGGCTTTCTCCAGGGCCCTGTCCCTGCACAGTGACTCAGGTCTTACCAATCTTGACCCTAACCTGAGGCTTAATCCTAACCCTCACATGACACTGAAACATCTCGCCATCCACATGGTATACTCACAGACAATTTGCAAGCTTTCCTCATCGACCAGTCTATTTACCAAAGCTAGGCTTTCCTGAGGTTCCTGTGCCTGCACTGGGATCCACGCCTTACCAACCCTAACCTGAGGCTTAACCCTAACCCTCACATGACACTGAAACATCTCCCCATCCACATAGTATGCACCCACCCATTCAGAACGCACAGGGGATAGGGGAACTACAGAGCAGGGAAGGGTAAGAAAGTCACCCCATCACAAATTAACCCATTGTGGATCACATTTTTGAGCAAGCCACAGTGGATTAGTGTGACATCTGAACAGGCCCTCAAAGACATGCAAGCTGTCCTTTACCATGTACTTTACAGTGTGGTTGTGTCTGTGATCTGCATCTTCAAGCCAGGCTTAGATTACAATTTCCCCATAGTGATTTTAGTGCACAACTACACACACATGCACACGCACACGCACACACACACATTCTCGCATCCATAAATGGTAGGACATCCCAAAGACCACTGCAATCTCCATTTCCTGATGGGAAACTTAACAAAACATGAAAAATTGGAGTTGGGGGGTAGTCCTCAATTAAGTATGATATATTGTTAATTGAGTAAGACGAACTTACTAAAATTTACTCAGTCAATTAATTGATTTAATTAATCAATTAACATTGTAGCCCTAAAAATAAGCCTTCATCGCACTATTGGATATGTTCATTTCTTTGTTTTCTTTTGCTATGGGTAGGTAAAGCTCTCCTGTTTCTGGACTTGTAAATCAGCCCTTATGTTGAGGCTCTTCCCCCTGAATGAGAAATCACATGTTCCAGTCATCTTTATTGACCAGGGATAACCCTTTTTTCTCTGTGCCTGTCCTACTTTTCCCTTTATTGAGAGATCTTTTCAGAGTGCAAATAGATAGATAGATAGATAGATAGATAGATAGATAGATAGATAGATAGATAGATAGATACACACACACACACAAAACACATGCACACACTAAAATTGACATACTTCATGTTTCAATCCTCTCCTCTGGATTTTTCTAGCAGTCAAATCTCTGGACACCTGCATCTTGGTTATATGCTCAGGCATGCAAATTAGGGTGACCAAATTTTGGAAACCAAAAAGGAGGACAACATGGTCGGCTCCCAAGGGGGCGTCCCCACCAACATGTCTGGCCCCAGGGGGCGTGTCCAGCATCAAGGGGGGGGGGTGCCCACCTGAAATAACCTTGGTCACATATCTGATTTTACAGCACACAATTAAGACAAATCTGTTCTACATAACATCTTAATGTTAAAACCACTGAAAAAAAGAACAACGTATTTGAAATTAACTTCACTTACTCCTACTTTTGTAGCTTTTGCTATACTCTGTGTAATACATTCTCCCCTTCCCTTAAATATATTTTCTGACTGTATCCTCACTCTGCTGCAAACTGCTGCTGCTTTTAACAGGGCTTGCTGCTGGCTGGCTGGCTTTTTTATTTTTAAATTTCATTTTTTTTAACCTGTGTATGATTGTTACAAGTTTCTCTACTCTAACAATTACTCTAATTTTAAGCGCCTTGAAAGAGCTTTAAACTTCTCTTGTAGAGGCAGCCATGGTCTCCCAACAGTCCAGCCAGGCTATGCACTTGTGCCCTGTGACTGGGGGTAGGGTGCCAGCTTATAGCTTGGTCACATCTGGTGACTCTTGTTTTAAAAAAAACTCAGCCACCAGTCACCTCTGTCTGCACCAACAATGGACTCTGAGATGTTCTTAAAAGGCTCTGTGTGGCACACCAGCCTCTCAGGGCTAAGCTACTGCTGTCTGAGTTGTTACTCTGGGTGCCTCTACAAGAGGCATTTAAAGCTCTTTCAAGGCGCATTAAAAAAATTACCTCTACAAGAACGGAGCGCAAATCGGGCATAGAGGTGCGTTATCTCCCCGATTATGCACATTATCGAATGTGCGTTAAATCGCGAGTTTTATTTTGTTCCGTCCGTTAAAGCGCATTTTGACTGTGTGAATATGCGCTTATGCGCATTAACTACTTGTTGGATATCCGTTAATGCGCTTCGCCGCCTCTCGTGCAGAGGGATTAGGTGTAAATGCGCTTCAGCGATTATGCGCATAATCGGCTAACCAGGCGCAAAAGCGAATCCTTGTACAGGGGACCTCTGTCTGAAACTGATGCCAGCTAAAGCCTCCAACCAGCCAACACCTGCACCAATACTTGATTATGAGACACTCTTAAAAGGCTCTGTGTGGCATGCCAGCTATCTCTGAGTTGTGTCTTCAGTCTAACTCTGTCTCTAAGAGATACGCCAGCCAGCCCAAGCCACAAATCTGTCTATTTTTCTCTGACACGCACTTCAAACATTCTGCATTGCATGCCAGCAGTGCAGACAGAGCCCAGCTCACAAGTGAACAAAGTGAAATGGAAGGGAAGGGGTAACAAAGCAAAGCAACAATATGCCAGGTTCCAACATCCACATCAACAGGACATCCACAAAGATGAGAGCCTCTCTCTCGACTGACACCTCACTGTTGGTTGTGAGAGTTTTTCTCTACGGATGACCCTTCATCACCCATGATGTGGAACTCTGAGAAAAATGTCTCTGGCCTGTTCCATTTTGCCCTGTGGGCTGCTTTGACTGACCTCTCCTTTCCCACATTTTGATCTGTGGATGCCTTGCTTCTGCTGAGCTCCAGGTGCCCAACTGCCCACCAAATCTGCAACAGGAAAGGTGCCCTGCTTTCCCAGCACTTCTTAGTTAAAAACTTGAGATTCCCTTGATGCCAAGGGCTGAAAATTCTCAAGGTGCAATACCCTAAAGAGGAGGTTTGACAACCTGAATTTGAAGGATATGGCTCCAGCGGTTTTAAAAAATAATAATTTTAAAATCTCAAACTTTACAAAATTCCTAATTGGACACCATGATAGTTCTCAGACAGAGCGTTAGACTTGCCAGGTTTGAAGCAAATCTGATCATTTTTTAGGGATTTTTTTTAAAGTTTGAGGTTTTAATTTTTTCAAAAAAACAAATTGTAATTTTTAAAGATAAAGAAATTAATCCTGGCACCATGATCGATCTCAGGTAGGGCTTCATCCTCTCCCAGTTTGAAGCAGATCTGTTCATCTGTTATCTGCTTCAAACTGGGAGAGGATGAAGCCCTACCTGAGATCGATCATGGTGCCAGGATTAATTTCTTTATCTTTAAAAATTACAATTTGTTTTTTTGAAAAAATTAAAACCTCAAACTTAAAAAAAAATCCCTAAAAAATGATCAGATTTGCTTCAAACCTGGCAAGTCTAACGCTCTGTCTGAGAACTATCATGGTGTCCAATTTCAACTCTTTACCTTTAAAAATGACAATTTATTTTAAAAAATGTATTTGAAAACCTCAAACTTAAAAAAAATCCCAAAAATCAACGGCTGAACAGATCTGCTTCAAATTTGGCATGGCTAAAGCCCTTCCTTAAAGCTATCATGGTGCCAAGTTTCATCTAATTATCTTTAAAAATGGTGGAGATGTAAGCATTTTTGTTATTTCTTATTAAAGTAGAGCTGCTCTTTGGCTGGAGAGGATGGGAAAAATCCAATTTTTTCATCAAATTTCATAATTCCCCCCCTTCCCGGATTTGTTACCAAAAATCCTCACAAATCTGGGTTTTTCCTGTCACATGGTCACCCTAACTGCAAATGCAGACATAAGAAAGCTGAGGCAGCAAGTAGTCTGCCACCTCACCTGTGATATGCAAATGGTTAAAAGGCTTGTTTTTGTGTTCAGTGTGATAGAGGGAGCTTGTTCTAAGAGTGCCCATGAAATATTGGTGTGTATGGGTGATAGACAAAAAGAGATCATTTTGTTAGAACACAGAAGACATGACCTAGACAAGCACCACAATTGATGCATCATCACACCAGATTTGTGGGCCAAACTGGTGATGTCATAAAGGGAACAGGTAGCAACTGAGATGTCATAGAGCTGTTCCAGTAGAACCTGCTTCTCTTTTACTTTTGAAGTTTAAAAGGCCAGCCCTTCTCCAATTCAAGAACAGAGGAATACAAGATGGGGTATCTTACCCTGCCCTGTTGTCATAGTTCCACTGCTTTGTGTGTAGCTCTTCTAATTGGAATAAAATGGGCTAGTAAGGGCCTTAGTTGTCCATCAGAGTGCATCTGTGAAAAGTGGAAAGTGGACTGCAAAGGAAAGAAGTTAGACAATGTTCCAACCACAATTCCGCTGATTACCAAGGAATTGATTCTGGCTGACAACAGTCTCACTGGTTTACCACCATTAGAAATGAGCTATCTGAATGAACTAGTCTATCTGGATTGCAGCCACAACCTGATTAATATAGGGCTGGATTTCACCTTTCCTAGTATGGACAAACTAACATACCTGGACCTCAGCTTCAACCAAATCTCCTACTTAACTCCCCACACTTTCTCACAGCTGAACAACCTACTACTGCTGAATCTCTCAAGCAACCCAAAACTGGTCGAGATTAAGATGCAAGCCTTTGACATTAACCCCCTTCTGAGATACTTGGATCTGAGTGATTGTGGCTTGTCTTACGTCAGTGCTGAAATATTCAGAGATCTGCACAACCTTCATACTTTGGGACTAATGGACAACCCCTGGAATTGTGACTGCAACTTATTGGAATTTTGCACCTGGATGAAGAAGGTTAATGTTCAATACCCAAGTGAGGTCTTTCCATGAGATAAATACCTCTCCCATTCTTCAGAGTTTTATGGAGTGGCTTCTCCTGTTTGCAGACAATGGATTAGTCCCTTGAGTCTGTTTAATGTCTATGGACAACTTGAATGTCTCTGGACCTAGACAACTTGCTCCTTAAAAGATTCATCAGTAGCAAGATCTGGCAGGCAGTTGTTGCCTCTGTTACAGAGCTAGGCTCATACTAAATTGTAATCCATTATCTTAAATGTTTTATTAGCAGAAAAATACATAAATATAGCAAGCAAGTAAAAACATTTTTTTTAAATCACATCTATACAAAAAGCTTTACCAGTGTGTAGAGAAACACGGCTAATGGGAGACATCCTATGTCTGCAACAACATAAAAACAAGAGAAGCAACCTCCAATAGCTATTAGTTAGCTTTAAGAACTTTTTTTATTATATGCTATATAATATATATTATATAGGACCCCATACATTGGGTTGTATCCAGTATTAATCCTACTTAGAGTAGATCCATTGAAATGAATGGGACTTAAGTTAGGCTACCATCAGATACCGTATTTTCCGGCGTATAAGACGACTTTTTAACCCTGGAAAATCGTCTCTAAAGTCGGGGGTCGTCTTATTCGCCGGGTATAGGACGGACGGAGGGGGGCTGCAGTAGCCGCCGGCGCCAGACGGGAGCAGGCGTCCAGGAAAGGTAAGGAGGGGGCGCGAGGAGGGGAGGAGGGGACGCACGGAGGGGAGGAGGGGTGCCCAATAGTTGCCGCTTTAAGGGAGGAGGCTTTGGATGACCCTAAAAGGGCGTGAGTTAAATTCCTGGAGGAGAAAGTTACCGTATCAATGCTACTAAGACCTCATGGCTTTGTACTGCCTCAAGTAGATGTTTGTTTTATTCATCAAGGCGTGACTGCCGATTGTTTAATAACAGCAACAAAATCACCTCCTCCCCTATATACCTGCACAGCCTAAATTAGACTACTGACGTGAAGAGAGGTTGGAGGAACCAGGGGTGGTTTTGCTTCACTCAGTTCTGCTCCTCCAAACTCATTCCTGGGTTCCGCATCCCTTTATTCCTGCCATATGTCTTTTGCATCAGAGTCCAAGGGGTGGGTCTTGGGGTTTTAGTAAAACAAAACCTAGATTTGGCAAGTCATAAGTCTGCCCAGGCCTATCCTACAAGAGGTCGCTCAGGGGCTGCATCAGTGATGAATTGACTCCCACATTGCCTAGTGGGTCACTCAGGCTACCCTGAAGCAACTGATGGATGATAGAGAGATGCTTCTGAAGTAACCATAGCGGGTAAAAAGTCTGCCCCACATGCCCGTCCCTCCCTCCTTGCTTCTCTTCCCCATTCCTAATATTCTCCTGCATACACACTCATCCACAGAAACACATTACCTAGAAGACAAGCACTGTCCCTGATAAATAGGAATAATTAGAAAGCACATTTTCAATGTTGAACAATTGCACAAAAATGATATTTTGTGAAAATGACCCTGTTCAGATGACACACTAAGCCACGGTTAGTCTGCTAACCCTTTTGCAGCAAATGGTTAGTGAGCATGTTTAAACCGTGGTTATGTATGGTAGTCATCACGGTTAGGAAAGGTTCACACCACATGCTAAGTCATGGTTCACATGACATGTTAAACCATAATGTTTAGCTCAAAATGCTTAACCACCGTTAGTGTGTTGTCTGAACAGGGTCATTGTGTCCGCCTGTTGCAAGAAGGTTAGCGTCCATCTTCTGACTCATTGCTTTCCACTCTTCAGGTAGCATGCTGGAAATGCACAAGATACCCCTGGGAAGCAATATCTGCATGAGGGTTTGTTCTTACTAAGTGGCCAGCCCTTCTTTACTGTGGAAATGTGTTCATCCTGGAAACCTACCGTAGGTTGGGATTGACCTTCCCCTATTCAATGAACAAAGTGCATTAGAAATTGTGGCTCAACTTGTTAACGGCAGGATCTGGAGTGTAAAGAACAATACCCTGTGTGCCTTGGGGTGTGAAAGCACAGAATTGCCAGGCAGTTCTACTGACAGTCGCGGATGGGCATAGCCTACTCTCGGTGATTTCATCTTAAGCCTCCAGAGACTCAAATTGCTTCCCAGCATCCTTGCATCATTTGGATTTTATTATGCCACCAATTGTTTTACTGTGGATAGAGATTCTGTAGCTTTTGGTTATAAATGCAACTTTAACTGTTGTGATGAAGAGGGAATTTCACCAGTAACTAATTGCATACAAATGACCCTGGCTGAAATCCCCTTTTCTCTACAACTGTTAAAGTTACAGGAGCCCTGTCCTCCTTTTCAGATGGTCAGCCTAGCGTTGGAAGAGGGGTAGTCTATCTTCTTCCTATCATCATCAGTTCCAGTTTGGTTGACAGCTTAGAAAACAAACAGCATGGCAGCTCCCATGGGTTTATTGTCTTATCCTTCCTTTCAGCTTTTGAGTGAATTAGGAAAAGTTTAATCCACTTGCACTGTTTTATGTTTACATGTTTGATGACAAACAGCCTTATGTTTATAAGTGACAGTTTTCCTGCTAAGTACCTGCATGTCATAAGCATTTGAATTAAAATTACCATATGCTGATGTTTTTTTAATTTTTATTTGGTGTGCGTTGGAAGAGGGGTAGTCTTATATGGCAAGTATATCCCAAACGCTATATTTTAACTGGAAAAGTTGGGGGGCGTCTTATACGCCCAGTCGTCTTATACGCCGGAAAATACGGTAATTCCATTATGTTTTCAGGCATATAACCAAGATCTTTTTAAAGTGTGCACCTAAAAATGTAACATATGAATTAAACAAACATATGTTTGGAAACATATGTGTAGTTACATCCTCTGTACCTCCCTGAGCAGTGAGAGGTTCCAGGGGCCAAGCTTACTCAGGTTTGGTTCCTTTGGAAAGATTGATGACTAGAGATATAAGGCATTTATGAACAATTTCTATTCTTCTACATCAGATCCCCTAGAGATGCAACTCCAAAAGGTCCTTTCCAGAAATAGCTCTCTCCTTTCCATCTCAGGTTGACACAGAAAATAGTTTTCTTTTGTTCCTTTACATATACAGGTAGCTTTCTCCTTCTGTCCACCTGGAATGGAGGAATGAATCATCTTCTCCAAAATGGCTCTCCCCCTAATCAGAACATTCCAGGGTGGTCTCTAAACAATTTGAGAGGTATTCATCACCTGAATATCCCAGGGTATTAACATTCATTTGTCTGATCTACAGTGATAGTCTACTTACAATAATCTGATCACAATAAAGTATTGTATAGGTATGCTTATTAGGAAAGCAAGATTGGCTTACAACTAGTTGATTGCAAACCTAGATTTACTGTCATATTATGTATGAAATGGCCCACAATTATGGTAACAAAGGAATTAGCTGCACTACTAATGTATCTGTAATTGGTATCATTCACTTTGATGTGGGGCATATAGATAAATCCCCTCCCAAATACAGCATAGATATGGGGACTTCCTGTCTTCTCCAATAACTACAAATGTGAGTCACAGTTTTATTCATGAAACTGCAAACCGTTTTACCATCCTGGGGTTGTTTCACCGATGATGATTTTACTCCTGTGCGTGTGCACAACCCATATGAAAAGTCTGATTGCTTTTGATGTGTCTCAGAGCCCCTTCTTGAGAAGCTGGGGCATTGGTAGGCCTATCTCAGGGCCCTGGATCTATTCTCCAGAGCACTGACTGTCTGTTAGTGCCAGCTGAAAGTTATTTTTTCTGCACTTAATTGCTATGTACTGGACAAGTGAGATTGCAGCTGGAAAAGGAAGGGTTAACCCTCCTGTTTCCAAATGCCTGCAGCAGCACCACACAGCACCATCTTCCCCTGCAGGGCAATTAAGCTGAGGAAAAAAAATCTTTTTTCCATTGGGATGATCTGGATCAGGGTGCAAATTAATTGAAGATTTTTTCTATTTGAAATGATTCGGATGTGAGATTAATTGGCTGGTTTTACTTCTTGTGAAATTCAAATGAATTCTAATAATTATTTTTACATTTGCATATATAGATATAAATTAGC
Source organism: Anniella stebbinsi (assembly GCA_029215795.1). Lineage (NCBI taxonomy): Eukaryota > Metazoa > Chordata > Lepidosauria > Squamata > Anniellidae > Anniella > Anniella stebbinsi. The sequence goes on along the minus strand of JARDYH010000004.1, from coordinate 124,522,396 downwards.
ATGTGCTAGCAATACCCCTGGTAAGAAGAAACTACAGGTTATCTTGAAGATTGATTGATTGATTACATTTCCATACCACCCAATAGCCAAAGCTCTCTGGGTGACTGACAAAAATTAAAACCACAAGCACAGCATAAAACAATACAAAATATAAAAGCTTAAAGCTACAACATAAATGTACAACCAGAATAAAACTAGCAGCAATGCAGAGATTTAAAAAACAGATTTAAAACAGCAGAGCTAAAAGATTAGTATGCTAAAATGCCTGGGAAAATCAAAAAGGTCCTCAGCTGGCACCAAAAGGAGTATAAAATGTAGACACTAGGTAAAACTCTCTAGGGAGCTCATTCCACAGCAGAGGTGCCACAGCAGAAAAGGCCCTCTTCCTGGTACTAACCTTCACTTTCTTTGGCAGTGACTCCTAGAGAAGCATCACTGAAGATGGGCCTAGGAGGGTATATATGCCGTTCAGGGCTTTAAATGTTAATACTGGCACTTTGAACCGGGCCTGGACATGGACTGGCAGCCAGTGCAGGTGGAAGTGATGTTGGCCAGTCCCCATTAACAATCTCACTGCCCTGTTTCGGACCAGCTGCTTTCAAAGGCAGCCCTATGTATAATGCACTGTCATAATCCAGACAAGAGGTTATCATAGAATGGATGACTGTAGCTATTCTGTCCAGATAAGGGTGTAATTGGTATATCAGCGTAAGCTGATAAAAGGTGCTCCATGCCATGGAGTCCACTGTGCCTCAAGTGACAGTTCTGGGTTCAAGAGCAGAACCTGGTCCTTTAGGGGGAGAGCAGCCCCCTCCAGAACAAGTGGAACAATCAAAGATTTAGAGCTTAAGTTACTGTGAAGGAGGGGGAGACTTAAAGAGCCTATCTACACTACTGCTTTAAAACGGTTTATATCAGTTTTATTAACCGGTTTAAAACTGTTATAAACCGTTTTAAAGCAGTAGTGTAGATAGGCTCCTAGTCTATGAGGCATTTAAGAAGATGATGATGATGATGATGATGATGATGATGATGATGATGATGGAGGGGTAAATCAGGGTATTTCAGAAGAGGTTTTATTCCTAGTTTAGAAATGGCTCCTACTTGGAAAGCTGGTTCTTTATATTGCTTCCTTCCAATATGGGTCTGATCTGGAAAAGAATTATGGGGTTCTGAAGCCATCTCATGTTGATATCACTCCCTTGATAAACTGGAATGTTACCTTGCTACAATAACGTGCCCAATTTGCCCCATGTCCTTCTAATTTGTTACAACCCCTATATATTGCATGTTCCCTATTGTCCTTTCATTATACACCAAAAATAGGTCAGCAAAAAGAATCCAGGACTAATAATTGGCCTTAATCTATACCAAGTTGTCAGAACAACTTCCTCAGAGCTATATGTTTTTACCTGGCCAATTCCAGAGGGTATTCTTTTTTAAAAAAAAATCTTTCTGAAGGGTTAGACCCTGAGCTCCATCACAGCAGCAGTTTAACGCAACTCTCGCCATGCCTGGTATCTGGTTTTGCAGCGTGGGACTCACATGACATCCTCCCTGTCCTGCACCCATTTCGCCTCTTTTCCTCTGTTTTGCATAATATTTTGGCGCGGGGAAAGTCTGGATTATTTTCCCAAAGCGACTTAAATGCACTCTGAAGCCACCATCTAGTGCTGTTCCCTCACTTCTTTCCTTTGTTGGGAGCATGAGCTTTGAATGGAGCCTTTCTGACAAAAGGGGAAAGGGGAGGGTGGGGCTGTTCTCCTCCTCCAGGTGTCAAACGTTAGAATTAATGGACTTTTTACTGCTCCAACCCCACGCTCCTTGCCTGCAGCTCCCTCATTTTTAAAGCTAAAGAAGTGAAACTTGGGATCTGGAGAGCTCTTAAGTAGAGCTTTTGGCTTGCCAAGTTTGAATCAGATCGGTCCATGCTTTGATTTTTAGGAGTTTTTAAAATGCAAATTAACCAAAATGCTTACATCTGCGTAATTGTTATAGTTAAAGAGATGAAACTTGGCATGGTGATAGGCCTCCAGGAGAGCTTTTTGGCATGCCAAGTTTTAATCAGATCGGTTCATCCTTTGATTTTTAAAGAATTTTTAATCCCCTCTTTAAAACCTTTTCCTGATAGTTCACTGATGCGACCTTCCACCTCTTTACATTTGTAAACCCCATTAAATAGAGAGAGACTTACTTCTGAGTAAACAGAAGTCAGACCTCAGAAGTCAGCATAGGGTTGCAGAGCACTTCTTTCCATTTTGCTGTTTTAGACTTTAAAAAAAAGCTTCTGAGTGATCCCACTATTAAAAGTCAGTTCTATACCTGTTTACTCAGAAGTAAGTCTCTCTGTGTTCAATGGGGTTTACTCAAAGGTAACACCACCTTTATTATTAAGGCAACCTAAAATAGGTTTTAGCCTGATCTCACAATCAGCATCCTACAATACACACATTACAGAATAAAATGGAATAGAAATATATATATATATATATATATATATATATACATACATACATACACACACACACACACACACACACACACACACAAGTATAAAATAGTTTCTAAAAATCCACAGTTATAGACCCCCTTTCTTAGGTAGCATAATTCGTGCTGCTTTCGCAGCAAACCTGGCCACATTTAGCATGATGGGTTTGGCTGTATTTGAGAGTAAATATATAATTTTATCCATATCTGAGAGATTTGCCCTCGGCACTAAAAATCTCATTAGATGTTTATCTCTAGGAATTGTGTATAGTTTACAATATAGCACGTAGTGTATGGTATCCTCCACTGCCTGGCTACCACAAATACACAGGCACTGTTCTCTAGGAATATTTTTATATCTCCCCAATATGAATTTAGTTTTCATTGTCTGAAAACGCAGGTCTATAAATGCTTTACAGAGGAAGAGGGATGTTATTTCCGACAAATACTTTTCTTCCTCATGAGTGGACTTTAAAGATGGAAAGCTAGAGGAGAATCTAGAGACTTTGATATAGCTGGTAGGTGTTCCTGGTGGGAGGCCCAGCAATATCCTTAAGGACTTGTTTTGCACAATCTCAAGTGAACGTAAACTTGAGCCTCCCCATATCTCAGCTCCGTACGATATCTGTGGGTAGGGTGACCAGATGGCCCGGGGTTTCCCGGTCCTAACTGGGAAACCTGGGGCGATCCGGGCCAGCCGGGGGGTGGCGGGGGCAAACCGGGGCGGGAGGGGCACGCGGTGGTGGCGGGAGGCGGGCAGGCGGTGCGAGGCGGGCGGCGCGAGGCACTTACCTGCTGGAGCGTCCGCTTCCCTCCGGTGCTCTGAATCTACTGAGAAACAGGCTTCGCGGCCTGTCTCTCAGTAGCACGCTGGGTCATCACCCGGCGCGCTACTGAGAGACAGGCCAGGAAGCCTGTTTCTCAGTAGATTCAGAGCACTGGAAGGAAGCAGACGCCCCAGCAGGTAAGGAGCGCGAGGCGGGCAGGCGGCACGAGCGGGGCGGGCGGGTGGTGCGGGCGGCGCGGGGCGTGCGGGCGGGCGGTGCGTGCGGCGCGAGGTAGGCTGGTGGCGCAGTGTGGGCGGGGGGCGGGCGGGCGGGGTGGCACAGGGCAGGGGGGCGTGTGGGCGGCACGGGCAGGCGGCGCGAGGTGGGCTGGTGGCGCGGTGCGGGCGGGAGGGGCGGGCACGCGGGGGGCAGGCACGTGGGGGGGTGTTTTGGGTGGGGGAGGTGGCGGGGGGGGACTGGGATTTTGGTTCTCAAAATCTGGTCACCCTATCTGTGGGATAACCTTTGCCAGAAAAACTTTAATGGCCGGGCTAACTAACTGACCTCCCTGGACCTTGGCGAACCTCAAGACAGTTTGCATTGATTTTGGGGCTTTCAGTTTCGTGGCTGATAGGTGGCCAGACCATGAGCCATTTTGCATAAAGCAAATTCCTAGATAATTAAATTGGTTAGTTTGATCCAGATAGTGGCCATTCAATGTCCACTTATGTTTAGGCGGACGGGTACCAAAGACCATAACTGGTTTTTAAATAATTAATACACAGTTGTTCTTTGATACAAACCTCCCCAAAAACTTTCAACAATCTTCTCATACCTGTAAGGTTTTGGGATAATAGAAACATGTCATCCGCATATAACAGTATGTTCAATTTCCTAGAACCCACGGAAACAGGGAAATTGGAGTTGCTTGACAGCTGCCCAATAATGTCATTTACATATATATATTAAACAGTATTGGAGCTAACAAGCATCCCTGTCTAACGCCTATGGATGATTTGACTTTCTCCGAGAGTTGGCCTCCTTTTCTGACTCTGACTTGGATTGTCGTATTGGAGTATAAATTCTTGATCAGAATCAGAAGTTGTCTATTCATCCCTAAATGCCATAGTTTGTACCACAGTCTTTCTCTATTGATTCTGTGAAATGCTGAGGTTAGATCTACAAAGGTGGCATATAGATACTTCATCGGGGGGCAAGGATATTTCTCTCTTAGATGGTTTAGTATAAAACACTGGTCTATAGTTGATTTGCCATGACAGAAACCAGCTTGTTCTTTGCCAATAATGTTATGCTGGTCTACCCATTCCTCAACTTTAGTTAACAGAAATCTTGTGTACAATTTTGAGGAAACATCCAATAAACTAATAGGTCGGTGAGGATTTGTCTCCCTTCTTATAGTTCAGTACGACGATACTTTGGTCCCAACTGTTGGGAAATTTACCACTTTGCCCAATATAGGTGATAAGTTTAGCCAAAATGGGGGCCCACCAATGTTCGTTATCTAGAAAAATCTCTGGGGGTAGCATATCTTCCCCAGGTGCTTTCTGTTTGGTTAGGCTGGAGATTAGATATTTGACCTCACTGATGGTTACGGCTGGCCACTTATCGGTTTCTGCTATGTTAGGGAGCTGAAGTTGTGTCAGATAGTTCGTGTCCCGGGTTATGGTAGCCTCTCAGTTGAAGGCTTGTTCAAAATATATTTCCCATTGCTTAGGCATGATAGGTGGAGCCAGGCCATTAGTGGTTTCTTTTAATTTGCAGGCTACCAGCTGCGGCTCATTCAATATCTGCCCACAGTTGAGTAAAATAGGCAGTTTGCTTTTGCTTTAGTAGCTTCTTATATATACGACGTTTCACCGTTAAGTCATGCATCAAAGGGTTAAGAGCTCCTTCCTGAGCCTGTCTGCTCAAAGAGCAGAGGTCACGCCTTGCTTGTCTACATTCTTGGTCAAACCAGCCCTCCGGATGTGGTCTTAACTTGGGGGGTGGGGGGTAAATGGTTGAGCAGATGGAACCCAGATGATGTATCATAGTGTGAAACAAGGGCAGGAGCTCATGTGAATCTGCACTGAGAAATCTAGTTCTAAGAGACAGCATTTCCCTACTAAGTAATGCATCAGACGTTTTCGTCTGTAGATTTATATCCCATCTCAGTCTGCGTTTTCCATGTTGAATGTATGATGGTTCTAATATCAGTGCCTTCTTTATCTTCTGAAATCCTACGAGTTCCAGGAGCACGGGCTGATGATCACTTGCTGGTTGAGCTCTGATCGAGAACTTCTTCACATATGAGGCGGATAGGGAATTTAGCAGAAAATAATCAATAACGCTCCCCCCTTTCAGGGAAGCGTATGTGAAGTTTGCAGTTGTTTCATCAGGGCCGGTACCGTTAATGACAGACATGTTGAACTTGTACATTAGTCTAAATAGGTAAGAGCCCGCTTTATTGATCGTCTTGTCCCTTGATTTTCTAGCCGGTAAATGTGCTATATCCTCCATAGTTAATGAAAATTTATGTAATGCGATTGTGTATCCATCTCCTATCCTTGCATTAAAATCTCCCATCACTATAATAGCGCATGGGGGTTACTGTTGATTAACCGTATCCAAAAGGGATTCCAAGGTGTCCCATATATCGTAGGCATAGTAAATGGAGCCCCTAGGAGGGATGTATACGTTTATACATATCAATCTAGTGCCTTTTTGATTGATCAGCTGAATTGCCTGTATTGTGAATCAATAGCTATTTCATAGGTTTCAATATTCAGACTAGCAGATATCCCCATGGCAAGACCACCACTGCTCCTCCCTTTCCTGGAAGTCTTCCTGGCAGGTGTTGAGAATACTTGATATCCTTGAAGCTCTATTTTTTGAGTCCATGTTTCTTGTAGGCTAAATATATGAAAGTTGGACAGATATTGTATAAATCCTAAGTCCCTCAGTTTGTTTTCCCATCCCGATATGTTCCAGGACATAAGACTGAGTGGATTGGATGCTAAGTCTAACTGGTCCATTCGGGGTAAGTGTGGTAAGGGAACTTCTTTATTTGTTTTAATTCTATTTGGGCGTAGTCAGTCATTGTAGGTCATGTGGGCTGACTTAGCTTTGGGGGCTTCCAAAGAGCTTGCTTCTCTGATTGAGCTTAATGTCAGCTTCCCTTCAAAGACTGCAGGGTGTGTGGCCAATTTAGTGTGCTTCCTTGTCAAGGCACTATTCTCTTTGGGTGCATTATCGTTCTGCCTTATCACTTCCAGAGGATGGCCATCCAAGGATCTTTTAATGACCCTAATATCGGGGTATAGTATTTATAGGTTATACTGTAGGTTCTTAGTCTCATCCCGATCTGTAATAAGACTGGATGGATCTATATTATGTCCATATGCGTTGCAATTGAAGCAGATTTCCTTGCAAGATTGTATTGATGGGTGGATCTCTTGAATCTTGGCACCCACTGCCACTTCTCCCAGATTATTTGGGGATTGTGGGTTATATATAATAGGTCAAGCTTTGCAGGTGTCCCCTTCTTTCTTTGCTAACAGGGTTGGCCCTGTCTCACAGGAGTTGCTGCTGTCTGGGGAATCTTTGATCAGTAATTGCTCTATGCTGCAGGCTTTCTTGCCCTTTAATAGCTCCAACACAGAAGTTAATCTGGATAGAGTCTCCTGTTGGTGTTGACTTGGTAGGACTTCAAAGCTTTCTATTAGCTTTAATTCTTCTGGGCGAAAATGTCCAGAGAGATCCTTAGTATCCTCCATCTTTGTATGTCCCGTATCTCTATCTTCGGTGTGTTTATGTGGGAATAAGAGGTTATTGGGCGAGTGGTGATTAATACTACTAGAAGAATCATTTGAGACCTCTAGATCAATCAGGTCCGCCACTGGCGGGTCTATATAAGACGGGCTACAGTGAAGGTCATTAACACTTCTGAAATTTCCCAGGGAGAAAATGGGAGAGGCATCTTTAAAGTGTCTACTCACTACCAGACCTATCCTCAAATATTCTTCTTTATTTTCATATATTCTGGCTGCAATGCTAGGTGAGGCAAAGGTAACCAGGGCATGTGCTGTGTGATAGTTATAGAAAAGGTATTCATTTTTTTGTATTGAATCCAGTTTTTGATCTAATAGCGTTCCTTGGAAGGTTGGTATAAGTTGCAGGAAACGCCTTTTGCGTTCCTGCTGGAATAAATTACCCATTGGCTTTGGGTAGTTTATGAACACCAAGTTTTGTTTCATTAGTTGCAGGTTCCAGACTGTTTTCTCCTGGATGTAGTGTGAGGGGGGTGCTGTCTTTGTCAACCCTACCAGGGGAAATGTTATATTTCCTTCAAGGGCAGCAAATGACCACGAGTTCTGTATTTCACTTGAGTTTTCAATATTGGTCCTTTCGCTATCATTAGTAGGTTTTGGTGTCTTCTTGGTAGTGACATCAATCTGCTTAGCCATTGTCCTCCCTGAGATCTCAGATTGTGTATCCTGTTTCTTGTCTTTATCATCCAGTATCTTAAACAGTTTGCCAACGTTCATTTTGGCCGTGTTTTTATTCTTTGATAGGCATCTTATATGTTTTGTTTTTTTTCCCTGTGTGGGTTGTGCCCTTTAAATTTTTAGACTTTGATCTCTTGTATTCTGGAGCTGAGTTTTGATCTTTCTTTCTTTTGTTGGTTAATTTGCCCTCCTTCCTGATAGAGTGTGCTTTCTCTGGGTGTCAGTCGGTGTTATATCAGGGGCTTTTATTTTGGGATTTTGTTTGGTTTTCTTCCCTTCGGCACTTCTTAGATGAACTTTATCTTCCCCTGTTTGCCCTGCCAGTATAGAGTTGGTAAGGGTAGTTAGTAGGTCCTTACACTCAGACAGGAACTGCTTTATCTGATGTCCTCTGACCAGCTACTAAACAGAGCTTTAATCAACTCATGTTGGTTACTAAGCAAGCTAGTTATCTCATGATGGTCCATTTTCCTGTCCGCAGAAGGATTTAAGTAGGACTTAGATTGGTAAAGAGATGAGTTAGGTTGAGGGAAAGATAAGTCACTGCCCATTGGTCTTCAGTTGTTTGTCGGGGATGGAATCATAGGCTCTATTAGGCTACCTTGCGATGAGTGGTAGTGTTGCCTAGTTTCCGATAGGCCCTCCCCAGCCATGGCCAATTCGATTGCCAAGCTACACCTACCTTCTATTGGTGATGTGGGATCCTGGGGTTTCATTATACAATGAGGGCCTAGTGACCAATCCAATGTCTCCTTATCAATCCTGTCATTGATATTTGGTATATCTTTAGATATATATTTTAGTCCTCTTTGAGTTTGGTTGAAAGAAATTAGTTATCTTAGGTTGTTCATGGCGCTTTGTCTGAGACACATTTTCACCTGTCACTGGGCATAAGCCCATTTGTTTGTATCCTTCTCTAGTTAGGACCATTTCGGCGCACAGGGATATAAGAAGCAAGGAAGCAAAGATAAATAAATTAACTATTCTAGAGTTACTATGTTGGCAGGATGCTTTAAAATTCCTCAAATTTTAATCTTAAATATCACCTCCCCACATTGAATGCCCCCCCCCCGTACAACACCTTGCTGTTACCAAATGATGTAACGTCCTAAGGCAGTTGTTAAGATGTTGTTAGGATGTTACAGCTGAGTTCTTTACCAACCAGTCTTCCTTGTGTTCTCCTACAGCCTCGCCTCTCCACAGCCTCATGCCAGCTTTCTCTACGAGGATTCTCTGTTAGTACTTCCAGCGGCATGTTGTTTATGAGCATTAAGAGATTCTGTTTTCTTAAATATTATCACCTGCTTTAGTTAGTGTGATTGATGGTTGTTGGGTCTCCTAGTATTATTCTCTAATTAGCCTGGGCAGCTGGCAAGCGGTCATGCATGGTGTTTAGTAAATGTTTCACCGTTTGCATCAAAGTTTTCTCCCTATACAAACTGGCTTCTCTATTACAGCTCTTCTGTTGGCAGCAGTAGAAAGCAATGAAGAAATATCTTGGGTAACGCTCTCCGTTCTTCGCCCTTTTTCCCCCTTCTCACACCTCATCTTCACTGTCTCTCTTTCTTTTCTATCTGTTTGTCTGTAAGTTTCTGATACACAAACCATCCTCCGAAAAATAGCTGATGATAAAATGCTAGTAGCTACTAGACAAATTCAGTTAAAATAAGTAAAAGATTAAAAGTTAAGTTAAAATAAGTAAAAGATTAAAAGAGCATATCCACCCGGCTACTCAGCGTGCTGCTTCTTGAGCCTACTCAAGGTAAGCCTGCATTGGATTTTAATATGACTTGGATGTAAATGCAGTTGAAAACAATGGGATTTACTCTGGAGTAAGGGAACCAGCAGGTCTCTATTTTATGAACTGGAGCTGCTCAGCTTCGCATAATCAAAGGAAAGGAAAATCGATCCTTCACAAATGCAAACAGTCCTGGAGCCACATGGGAGGTCTGCCTTTGGAAGCCTCAGGCCGAACTGGAGGCATAACAATGGAGAGATCTCACTGTGCTGGGTCCGCCTCTTTGGCCCCACCCCATCATCATGCTGATTGGTTCAGCAGTCCCCTCCTGGGAAGGAGAGGCGGGGGCTGTGGCTGTGCAGCTGCTCTTTACTAGCCTTTCTCACTTCCCTGCAGGCCTGCTTGCCCCCACAATTCATTGCTCCCCATTAGGTGGGAGAGGAACTCAGCTTACAGATGTACTAACAGCTGCTTTAAATGTTGACTGACTTCTCTCATTTGGTTTTTTTTCCCTTGCAGACCCTGAGAAAATTATTTGCAAAACCCCAGAAGATTTCCAGGGTCTGGATATCCTCGAGGCAGCATCAAAACTCCATTACTCATGCCTTGTGCACTTAGAAACAGAAGATTTCATATTCATGGCTCTGATTACCTTCTGCATCTTTTTTGGAGGCATCCTGGTGGCGTGGCTGGTTGGTATAGGCACAGTGATATATTACCACCCTGTACTGAAAGTGGATGATGAATCAGAGGATGAGGAGTACAGGATGATTTAGAACTGCTCTTCTGGAGCTCTTGGAAGTGTCAACCTCTAATGTAGGAGGACCAGCATCACTTCAGCCCTTTTGTTTTATTATACAATCCTTTCGCTGAAATTTTGCTCCCTTTGAGGAAGCCTCTTCCTTTTCCCTTCATTGATTGCAGACAATGCAAAGGTACCACCTTGAGGCAGGGAACGGGCAGTGGTGCACGTGCCAGGGAGCCCAAGGCTCAGTCCACGACATGTGAGAGTCCAGCGGGAGGGGAGCCCTGGCACTTTGCAGCCTCACTTGTTAAGCAAGTGCTAAGGACCTTCAGGAAGGTACAGACTTTGCCATTCATTTAAAGGACGTGAGGAGGGACAGGGTCCAAACAAGAGAGTAGCCCCCAAAAGGAGAAGCAACAGTCAATGGAAAAGAGGGCGAACCTCTGCTCTGTCACTGGGGAAACCTGTCTCCTTCTCCTGTGCTTGGGTGTGATGCGGGGAGGGAGCTCGTATCTGGGGTGCTCCAAATTGCAGCTCCCTTCTACAGCCTACAAGGAAACCTGTTGTCTCTGGAATAGCAACCCTTGACCAGAAGCCTGCAGCCTACCCCTGTGGCACCCACAGCTGGCTCCACACTGGCAGGGTTAATGCCACCCACAGCATGGCTGCTGTGTTGGACAACCATGACAGGTGGAATGGGATCATTTTAGCCAAGTTGCAGGGATGGCAGGATCTTGCTCCATGCTCCAAATCCAACTATGACATTATAAATACATTTCCTCTTGTTCGGCTTGCATCTAAATTAATAGGGGTGATGGTCCGTGTTTTGGTATGATTTGCCATGTTGCTATGTATTAGGAGGTCACTCATAAGACAATGACTCCCCTTATGTCTCCAGAAGTTCTGTCGTCTTCCTTTGGAACATCTGAGAAGCATTTTTATTCAAAATAGTGAACATAGAAAACAGAAACTTCCGAAGGTGTGATAAATGTAGTGTACAGCAATTTGGTGTTCTGGTTGTCGGATATTTGATAGAAAACTGGCCATCCAGTGTTGTGGTCACTTCTTGCACAATCTCAGTATGTGGCAGGCCCAAATTCACACTCTGGCAAGTTGACGCAGATTACAATGAAATTCTTTATTGCAGTAGATCAGGTTACACAGGCCAGATTTCAGTGCTTTGCAGAAAAGCTTACAGTGGTTATAGCCCCAATAAATCAGATATCCCATGCAAAGGCAGTTAGCACATTCCTTTGTTCAAGAGATAGACCCAAGACTAGAATTCATACATAGTCAAAGATCAAATCCAACATTAGATTCCAAATTAACATCTCAACGGTACAGTTTTCAAGGTAGACAAAAGTCCAAGAGTCATGATAAGTCCAGGCAAGAAAGCATTCTGAGCAATCAAAGACAAAGGTACATGATTCAAGGCAAACAAGAGTTCACAACTAGTCCAAGCAATTCAAGGAAGACAAGAATTCATGAATATTCCAGGCAAGAAAGTGTTTCGGGCAGTTAGTGACAATGTTGTTCCAAGCAAAGGCTCTATAGCATCTGCACCAACTTAAATACAGGAAAGGGCTGCTAAAGCTGCTCTTCTGGTGATGCCTCCATGCAAGGGAATCAGGCCCATAAACAATCACTACATTGCAGGCGGCATCCCTGCGCCACCCTTTTCAGTTGGTGATATGCCCAAACCCCCTCCCCTACAGAGTCGTCCTCCTGCTTGGTTCCCGCAGAAGATTTCTCAGGTTATAAATCAGAGGTCTAATTCAAGGCCATTTCTTGTAGCTGTGGCTCATAGGGACTATCACCCTCCTTCAGTCTGCAATCAGATGGGAAACCAGGCAGAGCCAGGCTCTCAGGCCCTGCGATTCCCACAACAGAACTGGGTTCTCAATCATTCTGCTCTCCGAATCAGATTCTGATTCCAAAACTGGAGCTAAGCCCAACTGGATGCCTGATAGGAACATGCCCTATCTTAAAATACTCACTACAATGTGGTCTCCCGGATGGGCACACCGCTCTAGCTTTATGAACTTTCCCACATCTTGTATATGCTACCTGAAAGGTTAGGTCTCTTTACCACAGAATGCTCTTTAAATGGCTGGATTGCTTTTTCTATGCTTTCTTTTGTGCTGCTTTTGCAGAGACATGGGAAGTAAATTTGACCATTTCAAAATAGCTGCTGCAACATCTTCTAGTGTTTTGTTGAGCAGAGGTTACCGCTTCCAAATCACTTCCAAGTGATTTGATCAACTCAGATTGAATTCCCATCTCTATGGCTTTATTAAGGGTTACATCCTCTATTAGCTACATTGTTTCAGAAACCCTTTATCTAGCAGACCAGATATGAAGTACCTAATAAATATCTTGCTAACACTTTTGATCTCCATTGCCCGATTGTGTTTGCCCAATTCCATGCATGCCAATGTTCTTGTGGCCTCATTCTTGGTGCAATGGGCACTATGTTCCCTTGAGATATAACCCCATTCTTTTCAATGCACACGTTTCTACGGCCTTAAACCAATACCTGTCAAGGAAAAGCAACCTTTTCCCTGTCAGGCAGGCATGCAACTTTCCCCCGAGTTCACCCACACACCCGCCTATCCCGGTTCCCAGCCCAACAGGGCTCAAGCCAACCTCAGGAAATAAACACAAACACTTAAGGACTGGAGCGTTTATTGAAAAAGTTAATCACTACGGTTTAGGGCCTCAGTCGGCAATAAACTGTAAAATGCAAGCTAGGAAAGAAGGGGAGGGAGAGTGGGCAATGGGGGGGTAAAAGGTGGAAAGTGTGAGGTAGAAGTTAGCAGCAAAGCCTTTTAAAACAATAAACCATTAACCCATCAGCAATCACACACCCAAAGGTGACAAGTCTCCCTGGACTGAGCCAGACTAAAATAACAAACCCTAACTAAATGCCCAGCATGTCCTTGCTGCAAAGGGATCTCTCTGTTCTGCTCACCAGCCTCAGAGAAGATGGCGACCGCCCCGTTGTTACCCACTTTATCCCTTTTCTGGGCAACTGGTACTGTGACCAACAAGAACCAATCTCTAATCGTCTGCTCTGGCCCCTGGACCCCCTCCCTATTTCCCACAACTGAAACCTTATACCTCACCACCAATTAGTTCTGACCTTGGAGTCAGGCCTTGGCAGTTCCTCTGAAGACATGAGCAAGAGGCCCAGGTAGCCGGAGCTGGGAATGAACAGCTCAAAGTTCCACAACATCTCTTTCGCTCCGGGAGATCCTCCCTCCCAACTCTAAAGTCTCACTCCTCAGTAAGGCAAGCCACCCTAACCAGAATGTAGCCTTTCTTCACAATACCTTGTATAGATTTCTGATGCCCTAACAAAACATCCTTCTAAGTAACGTGGTGTTTAAGGTTTAATAGCTCTGCATATAAACAGAAAGATCACTGCACACAGAAAACTAGATATCAGGGGGAAGAATTCTAGCCTGGCCTCCTTCTTGATGCATACTTTAAAATGAAATGTGTGGGAATGAGGAAGTGTGAGTTAAACTCCTTCACACAAGGGCTGCCTGCCTCGCCAGTCTTGAATCCCCTAAAATTCGCCTGGTTACCCTGGAGACTGAAAAGTTAGCACATATACCAGCCACACTAATGTACTCCCTTGAGTGTACACAAACTCTGCCAAAAGCCTGTCTATGAACTTCCCTGGGGATGACACAGAAGTGTCAACTAGCAGCCAACATGACATGGAGATGCTCCCTACAGCAAGAGGCTATTTTGCACTTTCAAGAAAATGAGCTCCCTGCCTCAGGTGTTGGAATCGGCAATTTGCCAGAGATCTTGATAAGCAAAGTGCTCTCTGGAAACAGACAGCCTCACCTTCCCTCAGGATTAGCATAGAGAAGAAATGGCTTCTCCCCCAGAACAGCTGCTTGGAGTCCATCAGGATACCCAGAGAAAAGTGTGGTGCTTGTGATGCGAAATCCTATCCCCTTCAAGCAGCTCCACGCGTGTGTGGATGGTGCTTCTCCTTGGAATCAGCTGGACAGCAGAAGGCGCGAGCTGCCCAAAGGAATGTGCTTGCCAGTATCTGGCTGTGAACTGCACTGGCAAGGAGTTGGAAGAGTTTCCAGCCTCAATCCCACTGGACACCCGGCAACTGATCCTGGCTCAAAACAAACTCAGCTATTTGCCATCAGTGGACCTGAACTTCCTCAGTGATTTGATCTATCTGGATTGCAGTGGCAACACTTTAGGTGAGGACCTGGATTTTGCTTTTGTCAGCATCATCAAGCTGGTCTACCTAGACCTCAGCTTCAACAATCTAACATTGGTAACATTTGGCACCTTTTCACAGCTCAGTAGCCTGGTTGTGCTAAAGCTCTCAGACAACCCCAGCCTGGTGGAGATTGAGAAGGACTCCTTTGCCAACAATACCTGGCTAAGGTACCTAGATGTAAGCCGGTGCAGCTTGATATTCATTGATATAAGCACTGTCAGAGACCTGCCCAACCTGAGAAGCCTGGGCTTACGTGGGAACCTCTGGTTCTGTAACTGCTCCTTCATGGAACTGAGCGGCTGGATTAAGGAGAGTGGGGTCACTATCCCAGGTGAGTTTTAAATGCCCAGAAAATGACTAGAAGAGGTGTAGGGTTCATGCTAGCTTTGCATCATGTTCCACTACTGCCGTTTACCCTGGGCTGTTGGAATGAGAGCATGCATAGTCTGTGGGGCTCAGTGCAACTCCTTCTGCCCCTCTGGAGTCATGAAAAGTGCCCTTTTTAAAAGTAAAATAAAATCTTCCACATTCCTATACTTAGAGCAAAGGCATAGCAAATAGCCTCTACTTTCCTCCCCTGCTTGAGTGTAAGTATGAAGATGAAGTCTGGATGGCCATCGGAACGCACAGGCTTAGCACAAGAGTGAATAATGTCTTTGCCAGTGATATGAAGAGTACATCAGAAACAGTTGCCAATGGCATCACATATCTTAATTTATTTCAGCTCTCTTGAGAACTAGAATACCTTTTAATTAAAACTGAGGTTCTCAGGATCACGGTGCAAAAGCAACCCCCCACTCACCTGAAGGACTGATAAAAGCCATCCCCAACAGTAAGGAATCCTGGGACCTGTTAGCCCCAAACATCTGGAGGACACCAAGTTGGGAGCTGGCTAACAGTATGCCTCACAAGCTGCCCTAACGTAAATCCAGAAAGCACATAGAGGTGGTGACAGTGGGTTCTTTGGTAGCATGAAAGCATAGGCAATGCTGTTTAAAAAGCAGTACTAGAAGACCAACAGCTGTCCTAAGCAGACATCAGATGAACGCAGCCTTGCTATTAATATTCCAAGACAAAGTACACAGAAACATGGACAAAACAACATCTTGGCATATAACAATGTAAAATCGCGTATAGCATCTGCTCTCTGCTACAGAGAATGAGCACCCGGGTCCCTATCAACAACATTTGTCACACGCTTCCGGAGAGGCTCCTTGCTTTATGTAGTAATAGTCTCTATGGCAGGGGTGGGGAATGTCAGACTCAGGGTCCAAATACAACCCTCTGTGGGGAGGGAGGTGTGAGTACAGCCCTCTAGCATTCCCCAGGTGGCCCCACCCTTGTTCTCCCAACAACCAATCTTTTGGAGATTTTCCAGCTTTTGTGCAGTTTTTCTCCCATTCTAAAAGGAACAAATGCCTGTTCTAAGACATAATTACCATCAATAAGGGCTTTAAGCTACAATACGCTGGCATGTTTTGTATTTTGGCCACACCCCTTTTTCCTTCAGCCCCCACTCCCCACTGAAATACAGCCTCCGAGAGTTTCTCCAAAAGTAAATTCTGCCAATGGGGTGAAAGATATTTCCCACCCCTGCTTTATGGGGCTATGCAAGGGACAAAGATGTCTTATTTTCTCAAGCTTGTCTTCTTTCCACCAACCTCTTCCCATAATTATATATTTTATGATGAATTAATCTGAATGCAGAGCTTCAACCTATACATTATAAGCCGTAATAGCATGGCAGCATCATTCTATTTTTCACAAGCATGCACTTTTCGGAAAAGCAGCAGGTTTACACCAGCTATGAACTAACAGACATGGTGGTCATTTGCTTTATGTAGAGGCATGTGCGACTGCACATGCATGGGCATCCACACCCAATCGAGCGTAGTATAAAACACATTGACTCATATAAGAATTGTGTACTTTGAAAGAAAAAAAAAAAGCTCCAACTTTACACTATTTGGAGACTAATACATAGCAATTGTTTTACATATGGAGGCATTCGGTATAGCACAGTATGTGCATGCACAGCCAGTAAAATGTCTGTTTCTAGGTGACATCCAACACTGCACCAGTGGACTTCCACTCATGCAAGGGCACTTTCCTCCCCTCGCTGCTATAGCCCCCTGTGCACTCCACCCCCCCCCCCAATATCTGTTCTGGAAAGTCCCCCAACACTTTCTCCAGCAATCAATCCAAACTTGATGAATTCCAAACACTGGAAAGAATTGGAAATAGCCTCCTGCAGATACTAAATCTGGATGGTTCCCACTATGCAATTGCTTATGATAGTTTGGTGGGATCTACATGTAACTGGGTTGTCTGAAGGGCCCTAGTGCATAAGGCACTGGACGTTTGCCAAAAGGGTTGCAGCATCTTGTGGTGTTACGAAATCCATTGCCCAAAAGGGTTTTTTCAAACAATGCAATTCTGTGTGCATCTCAGCCTGTGCAGAAACAGGAGAAACTAGGTCCAGCATGTAACCTGGGAGCAGCCAATGCTAAGGCAGTATTGAAACCAAGCAGGTTTGGATGGGAGATCCCAAACAAGCAGCTCTGAGTTTAACAGGTACAGAGACAAAAGTATAATAAGCAAACCATCCTACTTGGGAGAAAAATCATCATCTGGCCATTCTAAAAGATAAGTTATTGAGGAACTCAGCTGTGCTGGCTTTCACTCTAGCAGAGGAGTGGAGTGCTCATAAGTCTAATCCGGCCTGTGCAGGCATTTGCCACATGCATGGGCCCCACCTCCTCAGCACTGCGATCCCCTCTCCCGCAATAATACCTGCGCATACTGGAGGGTGGTCAGGAGGCAGAAATTGGAATCCCTATGGTTATCTCCAGTCACAGATCAAAGATAACTGTGGAGAATTGCCTACACTACTGCTTCACTGCATGCAGCTTTTCCCAGTCAGGGAAACCCTGCATGCAGCAAAGCTGAGCTGGCCAGCAGCCTTCCCAGTAGAAGGGGTAAGTCCTGGGTAGAACTGGCCAAGTCAGGGGTGATATACAGGCGCAACTTGCGAATGGATAAATCTATGGCTATATGGTCAGATTTTTTTGAAACCTATGTATAATTCTTTTTTTTTCTTTTTCTTTTTAACATTCGATAAAAAATGAAGACATTGCTGTATATGTAATGTGTTTTTTACTTTTTTCACTATTTGTTTTTGTTTTTATTGTTGTTGTTGTTGTTTTAAAATTCACAATAAAAGGAAAAAGAGGGGTGGGGGAAGAAAAAAAAAAGAACTAGTCAAGTCCCTATCACATTCACTCTCCGTTTCAATGGTGCTTCCCAACCACACTGGGAGTTCATCTGCCTGCCTAAGATGCTCAAGAGACCTCCATTCTGTGTGCGTAGCCACAGTATTAGGGCTGCAGATTCCTATGTTGATCCCCTCAGATATCCAAGGAGACCAATTCCTCAAAGTGGGAGAAAGTAGGATAACTATTATTAGTTGTTGGCTTCAAGATCTGTGGTTCCCTCCCTCCTTTTGCCAAGCTATACCCAAGAATATTCTGCCGAAGCTTAGAGAAGGGTATCTTGAGTTGGGCGAATCCAACACTTCCCTCTCTTGCTTCCTTTGCCCAGCTGCCTGCCCTCTTCTCTAAGTTGTTATTTTCTTTGGCTTAGTCACAATCTCAGCAGAGACACTGTTTCACCCCTCTCTACTGAGTTCTATTTTTGCAACCACACCATGCAGGGCTCAGGGGTTCCTAAAAACAGCTCAGCCTGCCATTGCATACACACACACACACTCATTCACTGCCTTTGATAGTCCCTCATTGAATGGGAAAGGCCACTGCTTTCTAAACCCACTGTAAATTTGTGGCCATAAGTCTATAGGAGATAGGGTAGCTATTGCCTTCTTCAAATTTCCAAGTAATTATGAACTGGGAAGTGAAACCATTTGCTTTGCCCTTCATCTGAAACTAGTATATACCTGGTCTTTGTTTTTAAAGTTTGGAAACTGTCCATTTTGGCCCTCACATGGCCAACTCTTGTGCTATTGAAACTTGCATGTTCCCCATCGTTAGGCCTCAAAATACCACCCTACCATTGTCCTAGCACCCTCCGCCTCACTCCTTATTTGGCCAACTATAATTCCCCACCTCCATCTTCTCTTGCTATCACTGCTAGTAGGAATCATAGAGACTAAGAAGCTGGACGAAGACTAAGGATCTAATCTCATTTATTGTAAGATTTATTGATACAATAAAGCATATATTCTTTATGCTTGAGCTTTGTCCATGTTTTTGAGCTAATTCTGCAACTACATGTATTATAGCATACAAGCTCCTGTGTGCACATCACATCTTTGCTCGAGATCCTTGAATTTTCATTTTAATCAAGTACTCATGTACAGATGCATATTTCTGTGCATATGTAATCTATGACAGGCAGCAGTTTCCGTAACAATCAATTCATGCATAAAATTCTGATGCCACGACTAAGAACTGAGACCATGAAGAGAGATTGGCTGTTCATGGCAACAACTCCGTGAAAGCCATTTAACACTAAATAGTGACTGCCAATAGTTGTGGGTGTCTCATAAAATATGATCGGAAAAGCCAATGTATGGCATATACATACCCACAGTTGCAGATCTCACATATGCATTTGCCAGAGGATTGCGAGAGACGTGAAATCACTGAGGAAGACATTATGGCGAGATAAAATGGCTGCAGTCCTGTTTCTTCTGATAGAAGCTTTAAGGTAGCTCTTGCTGATCTCACTGCTGCAGGTGACAGTGGAAGAAAGTATTCTGCACATCCCTGCTAGTCAACTTTTCTAGAGTAGCACATCTTCTCTTCCTCTTCTAAACTTGCTGCTGCTGCTCTAGCCTATGCTAACCCCAGCCTGCCCTGCAAAGGGCAAGGGACTCATAATAATCTTGGGGTAGTCACTTGGAGATCCTTTGTGAAGTCACCAGGGTAGACCTGGACCCTGCAGGCAGCAACACTGCCAAAAGGAGGCCTTAACACAGTATCCTTCCCCAAAATTGAAAGGTAATTTATGTCCAAGTCTATAGTTGGCTCAATTTAGATTTGGAAGTTATTAGGCTACTCCAGTTGTGGGCAAGTCATAAAGAAGGGCAGCCATACTAGAAACACACTTTACATACTTTAAAAAAGAAAATCCTTTCCAACAGAGTTGGAAAAGGTACTTAATATTTTTGTTTTTAGCCTCACATGTAGAGGTCACACACACACATACTTTATTGTAGTCTATAGACCATAAAAGAGCATACAAAATTTAAAATTTGCATCAACAGCTGTAAACAATTGATCAATTAAGAACCCACCAGTTGTACTCTATACAAAGTAGTAAGATATAAGAATTTGGCAACTTGAATTGTGACCATTTTGTCCTTGGCCTGTAGAAGTATAGTGGTAAGAGACTCATGCGAATGCCCAGAATAACCCTGGAGGATTGGTCTCAGGAGATCGTTTCTAATACCATTATAGAACTCACAACTGAGAAGCACGTGGGAGACTGTCTCTACCTCAGAGCTAGAGCAGGGGCAGAATCTTTCTTCCTTTGGAATCTTACTATATCTCCCCTCCAACAACTTGGAGGGGAGTACGTTAAATCTGCCCTGTGTAAAGGCCTTCCTATATTTTGGAACTGACAACCATTTGAAATAATTTGATACCCCTCTTTCAGCACTATCTGGGATACCTAGCACTATCGGGGAACAAGGGCCAGTTCCAACTTTACGCAACATTTGTAGATCAATATCCTCTAATCTCTGTTTGATGGAGAATTTTACCTTTGTATAATCAAGTTGAAACAAATATGGTAAATCTAAGCCGAGGATTGCAACTCTGCTTACTATGGCTTTAGTCCAAGGTGATTCAAAGGGATCTAACAGGGCTTGGGTAACCAAGGAGTCATATGCCATAGAATGATATTTACAAAACCAAAACTGTATCGTTAAACTCCAGGCTACAGTGCTCAGAGATCTTAGCCCCGCTTCGAGATTGAGGGCTGGGCCAGAAACACATCTTGGGAGTCCTAGAATTAGCCTCAAAAATTCGGACTGCATTCCGTCCAATGAGGTTTTTATAAGTGGAAACCAAATCGGGGCCCCAAACAAAATCTGGGACAGAAGTTTTGCCTTATAGACCTTTAGTGCAGCTGGTATATACTTTCCCCCTCCATGGTAGAAATATCTGGTAAGGGCCCCTATAGTCTGTTCCGCTTTGGCCTTAAGATACTTAACATGATTATTCCATTTTAAATTCGCTTGAAAATAAATACCTAAGTATTTATATGAGTTAACCTGTTCCACTCTGCTTCCTCCCATCGACCAAATGTAACTGACTTTGGTCTTTGCGAACACCAAGATTTTAGATTTTTGGTAGTTAATTGTGAGTCTATCCCTTTCACAATATTGTGCAAATCCTTTTAACAGCCTCCTGAGACCCAGTCTGGTCTGAGACAACAATACTGCATCATCCGTGTATAAAAGTATATTAACCTTTCGGTGTCCTAACCTAGGAGGATGAGATTGTGTTGACTCAAGAAAAACTGGTAGATCAGCAAGGTAAAGATTGAAGAGGGTTGGAGCTAATACACAGCCTTGTCTGACTCCTCGGTAGGTACTAAACTCCTTAGTGAGATGGCCCATTCTACTGTATCTAACTTGGGCAGATGTTTTATGATGGAGAGATTTTAACAGAAACAGTAGTCTAGGTTCTATGGACATCAGTTCTAATTTGTCCCATAATATAGACCTAGAGATTGCATCAAAAGCCGATTTCAGATCTATAAAGGCAGCAAACAGTTTGCCACCCCTAGTGGCTGTATATTTGTGAGCTAAGTGAGAGAGTACCAATGCATGGTCATTTGTGGAGCTCCCTGCCTTGAACCCAATTTGTTCGGGGCTCAGAATTTCATTGGCTTGTATCCAGTCAATCAGTTTTGTCCTCAATGTCTTAGCATATAATTTACCTATTACTGATAATAGGCTAATCGGTCTGTAATTCCCAGGATCGGATCTCGGGCCCTTTTTATATATGGGAACCACGATAGATCCTTGCCAAGGCAGAGGGATCTTACCAGTTTTGTTAATTGCTGTAAAAAGGGATGCTAAGATGGACGTCCACCAGGCAACATTACACTTTAACATATCGGGTAAAATATAATCTGGGCCCGGAGCTTTGCCCACTTTAAGTTGGCTTATTAAATTTTCGATTGTGGCTGGTTCTACATCAGGCCACTCCGGAGTTTCTTGGGGAAGAGTTGGAACCTGATTAGATGCAATTTCGTCACTAAAAACATTGCTGTAGTAATTAACCCAGATATCTGCTTGAATACAACGATCAGGAGGTCCCATCTTCCCTCTCAGTGCTCCATTGACCAGTTGCCAGAAACTCCTATTATCATTGGTCTCTGAAGCACCTATTAATAGTTGCTATTTTTCTTGATCTTCCTTTCTCTTTTTCTGTATCATAGTCTTTTTATATATTCTTTTCAATTCATAATACTCTTTAGGAAGTCTTCGTTCATTATTGTTTCGATAAAGGAAATAGGCTTCTTTGAGCCTTTTCCTCAGTTCTGCACATTCTTTATCAAACCACTTGTTATCGGAAGTTTGTTGATTTTTCAGAGTTAATGAATTATGATTCTTTTGTAAAAGCAGAATTAGTCTTTGTACCATGTCATCAAAAACTTTAGTTCTAAGTTCTATAGGGGAATTACATATATCTAGTTCTAAGTCCTTAAAAAAAATTGAGGAACTGGTCAAAAAAGTGAAAGCATTTGATGTTTCCTTGTTCCATCTAACTTTTTTTGAAGTTATTGAGAGGGATTTACAAGCCAGCATGGGATTCAGATCCTTCTCCACTAGGAACCCTGGTATTGACAGATATAATTCCAAAGGTAAATGATCGCTTTCAAGACGATCTGCAATCCTGAATACACAGTCCAGGGTTTCTAGATGTCTATGTATTAAAACATAATCGATCACACTCGACCCTTTGGAAGAAATATGTGTGAATTCATCCCAATTGTCGTATTTGTTAGAGCCATTCAGAATAGCCAAGTTATTATTAAATACGAGGTGAAGTAGACATTGACCAGCATAGTTAATTAAAGGATCCTTAGAGTGTCGGGAATTTACTTGTAGAGAAGCTTTGGATGTTGAAAATTTACCCTGTTGGATTGTGGGGTCTACCAGATATGTACCGGTTCGAGCATTAAAATCACCTGCTAATAAGGGGAATACTTTTGGATATTTGGCTGTTTGTTGTTTAAAAAAGCTCTCAAAATTAAACCAGCATGTTGAAATCAATGTTTTACATGACATGGGAGGGAACTATATATTAAAAGTAATAGATTTACCTTGGGAGATATTAAGTCTATAGCCAAAGCTTGTGTTGAGGAACCACAGTTATTGGCTTCTATTACTCTAACATTTAAAGAAGACGAAATTAAAATAGCTAATCCCTGTCTATCTCTTCCAATTCCTCTATTGGGAATCGCAGGGAGAGAGTATGAAATGAACCCATTCACATCTATAGGATCCCGGCACCATGTCTCTTGGAGAAAGATGATATCAAATTTTGCTAAGTAGTTCAGAATGTTTTGTGATCTAAATTTCGAACTCCAACCCGCTATATTCCAGGAAATAATTTTTAATGGGAAATTTGTTTCTTTATACTTAAGTCAATCCTGTTCCATTATTAAGTCCAGCTGACCATCGGAATTTGCCCAAATACACCCATTGGCTGACTTTGGGAAATTAGCCATTAGACCGTTGAAATTTTCTCTAGTTCTGAGAGGTTCCTTCCCCATTTCCATATTATTATATTTTTCAACTTTTGGACTGTTACACTCTGTCCCCTGGGCTCTACAGTTAGAATTGGAAACTATTATCCTAGGATATAAGACTAAATCTCCCTTCTGAGACAGATGTTGAGAACCTCTTCCCTGTGATTCCTTGTCCATTTTATAAAACTGCGTCCCTTGTGGCAGTTGCTCCTCATTCAGAGAAAAGTTTATTAGCTCTGCACTCACTTCTACAGGTAGAGGCTTAGTTAATTGAACCCTATGTTTTAAAATTTCCTTTAGTGTCGTAAGTCTATTTATTATGGCCTGCTTTTCACTATCAGGAAGTGCATCAAAGCTGTCCAGAAGTGTAAGTTCCTCAGGCAAAAAAACCCATGAGGATAAACTTTCTGACGGAGGGCCTTGATCTTTCACTGTTTCAGGAATGGGCATTTCCTTTGCTTTCCTACCAATCTTCCTACCACTCATCTCTTTTACCACTAATGCTGCCACAGGGACAGCCCTTAAACTTCTCCAGGATAAGGGAACAAGTGTAAGTGGGGGAGCCTGGTCTTTAAAATATCTGCTAATCCAAATCCCATCAGACTGTAAGGCTACTCTCCTCTCATAAATGAATGCCGCCGTTTTGGATGACTGAAATGTTACTATTGCCCGTGCCGAATAATAATCATAATAAATATATTCTACATGAGTCATTGTGTCTAAACGCAGGTGAAAATTCATTAGATGATCTATGACTGATATTAACTGGACTTTACGCTCATGTTGGGTCTGTTTCCCTGTAAGTTTGGGGTAATTCAAGAACACCAAAGTTTCTTTTATAAGCTGCAGTTGTCGAACATTGTCCATTCCCCTGATTGAAGTAACAGTCTGGTCAGCAAGCTTTGATTGATTAGGGCATGGTTCCTTCGCCTGGGGTGTCCCCTTATATTTTGTCTCCTCACGATTATTGCCTATGCACACTGCATTTGGTGCTTTATGATTTCTAATTTTCTTGTTATCTTTATCCGCAGTTTCCATTAGTTTTACTAATTTGTCATAGTTCATCTTGGCAGTTATCTTAGAGCAGGCAGAAGTCTTAATATTTTTAGATTTTTTATTTGTTTTACTGGGGCCCTTTTTCCCCTTTGACTTGCGGGACTTTGTTTGTGAATCAGCTCTTCTTTTACTTCTGCCCAGACCTGCTGCCCCCAGTCTGTCTTCCTTTTCAATTCGTATTATTTGAGGAGTGTTTGTTGTCTTATCCTCCTTACCGGGGCAAGGATTAAAGCCCTTTGCTTGTTCCAAGAAATTTGAGTTTATCACTCCAGGAGTGGGGTTGGGGTTGGGTAGGGCTTCCTTATCTTTCCCCATAACAAACTTCGTTAAAGTTGTCAGTAAGTCTTTCCATTCCGCCAGAAATTGTTTTATGAGCGGAATGTCCTCAGTCCAGTGTATAAAAGCTTTCTGGCACAGATCCAAATTAACTTCCAGATTGTTATTAGTACTTATCTCTCTATAATACTCCAAATAGTTTTTAGGGGAACAAGACAGAGATATATGCCCATTAGTTGGGGTTGAGCTGATCAAAGCACCAGGGGAATCAGCATCACTGAATGCAATTTCTTTGTTAAAAGTTCTACTCTCTTCTTGCTGGTCCATTTGCACTGCTGCAAGCTCGGCTGCTAGACTGCGCCTCCGTTTCCCTATGCCTTCCTTGCTCGAGACTTCCATTATGCACTGAGGACCCAGCGACCAGTCCAAAACCTGCTCCCTCTGATCCTCGTAACCCTCAGTGGGATTTAATTCTGCCGTTTGAGGTATCAAAAATTCTGTTATTCTTAGCTGTTTGGTAACCTTTTTGTCTTTACTGACTTTATTTGCTTTAACATAATCCTCTACATCAGCAGAAATTAACTCCAACCCCTGTTCTTTATAACCTTCTCTTGTATAAACCATTGTGCTTGATCCTACCTGATTTCTCCCTTCACCAGCACAAGATGGGGCCGTCTTCCACTGGCGGCCACAGCTATTCCAGCAGCAGCTGCAATGATGGTATCAGCATCAATTAGCAGGGGTGAGTTTTTCAGGAGTCAGCTAAGCAATCGCCAGGTAATTACGTCTCATTCATTCAGTTCTCTCTGGAAACAATCTACCAGAGCTCGTTGCTTACTTCTTCTTCTTTCTTCCTCCCTTGGCTTAACTACTCCACAAAACAGCTGGTAGCAATGATTCAATATATTCAGCACCCTTGACCTTACTCTTTTGGATTAGTTGAATCTCTGTCCTTTTTTCTTCTATTTTGAACTCGACATTGGACTTTTCTGTTGTCCTTAACTGTTTTCTTTCATACGGCCCTCATCTCCTCCGTCCAAGCTTCAGGTTTCAATTTACAGCCTCTACTCCCTTCAAGTTCTTCACGGTTCCCCTTCAATGCAAAAGCCCTCTCTGCTCGGCTCAACTCAGGAGTCAGTATTTGTCAGCAGTATTAAATAGTTGTAAAAAACACAGTTGGTACTCCTGGTCAACACTGAGTCTACTTCAAAAACTCAGTACTAGGTTCCGAGGTAAAAATATAGTTTAAAAAGTAGTTAAAATTAGGATTAAAAGTTAGAATTTAAAATTAGATTTAAAAGTTAAAACAGTGCTCCAGGAAGGAAGCAAGGAGAGTTGCTATAGATTATAAAAACTGTGACTTTAAAATTTTTAAAGTTTAAAAGTAGTTTACAAAAATGATTTAAAATACTTTTAAAACTACCTAGAGCACTACCTAGACTACCTAGAGCACTGCACTACACTGCTCTGCTCTGGTTATCCCACTCCAAGCCCACATGTAGAGGTCTGAATCAGTCCCTTGATCTACAGATGTCAAAAGTATGGCAATAAACACACATGAAAAACAAACTCCTATTACTGGCTTCCTTGTTTCTAATCCTATCGCATTTTGGGCACTGATGAGGACTAGAACATACATTTTTTAAAATAGAAGAATTGTTCAAAATTCCAGTGCGTCCAAGGACGATGCAAGAACAACCATGTCTTGTGGCACCTGAAAGACTAACACATTTATTCTGGCACAAGATTTCATGGACGCTGTCTACTTCATCTGGTGCATGAAGTGTTAACTTCAAATTGGCAGAGTTATACACACATGCTTGGAAGGGGGAAGGGGATATAAACAGCGTTGTCAGAGGAAATTGAAATGCAAAAATAAATACACACTTCATGCATCTGATGTAGACAGTGCCCAGAAAAGCTTACACCATAATAAATTTGTTAGTCTTTAAGATGCCATAAGCCTCTTCGTTGTTTTTGCTGCAAGGGAGTAACACTGCTACCCCTCCAGAAATTGTTCCAAGGGTAATGTATGCAGTCCGGATCTTCATGTTTTCCACTGTCCATTCAAAATAAAGCTGTACATCTGCTTTAGAACATTTACTATAATAGAAACATAGGCCATGAGACTTCAAGCTTTTAAGTGCTGTATTCTTTGCAACATGAGTTGGAAGACCTAAAGATGGTGGTGCACGTGCTGGTAACTTCAAAGCTCGACTTCTGCAATACGCTGTACATAGGGCTACCTCTATGCCTAGTCCGGAAACTTCAACTAGTTCAAAATATGGCAGCCAGGTTGGTCACTGGTACATCTAGGGGTGACCATATTACGCCAGCTTTAAAATCGCTCCACTGGCTGCCAATTAGTTTCTGGGCGAAGTATAAAGTGTTGGTTATTACCTTTAAAGCCCTACATGGTTTGGGTCCAGGTTACCTACGGGATCGCCTTCTCCCATACAATCCACCCTGCACGCTCAGGTCCTCTGGGAAGAACTTACTGCAGTCGGCCAAGACTAGGCTGACAACTGTTACCCAGAGGACCTTCTCTTCTGCCGCTCCCAGACTGTGGAATGACCTGCCGGAGGAGACTCGTCAACTTAACAGTCTTTTAGAATTTAAGAAAGCCATAAAGACTGTTCTCTTCCGGCAGGCATATCCAGTGGAATTTTAGAATGTTTTAAGGATGTTTTTAGGATGTTTTAGGGTTTTTATGCAGTTTTAATAATATGTGTCATGTTTTAATCAGTTTTATGTATTTTATCATGTTGTTGTTCCCCACCTCGATCCAGACGGAGAGGCGGGTAAGAAATAAATTGTTATTATTATTATTATTATTATTATTATTATTATAATGAAGTGTTGGATGAACTACTCTAAAAATAGAAAAGGCTGCACTTTGGGTTGTGCTTACCAAGAGGGATGGGTCTCTTTAAACCTTTTTTAGGGGCTTATGTCTCTCAACTTTTTCTTGGCAAGAGACTGTTATCAAACCCACTAATCTTGGCTAACAAGGCTGAGTCCGGTTTCCAAATCTTTATACAAAATGGTGGTTTTACTTTTACAAACATTTACAATAGAAATCAATAACTTTAGTGCATTGGAATAAAGCAGGGATCGGCAGCTTGTTGGGCAACCCAAGAAATGAATTTTTTAAAATAGTTTTTAATTGAAAAAATTGCATCTGGATTGTCAAAAAGTTCAAATCTAGCTTGTTTACAAGCGCCATTTGACCCATTTGCCATTAACGGGTTAAAACTGCCTTACAATTAAGCTAGACAAACTTTCTGACGCTCTGCAATCCTCCAGGCACCTTTTTCCATTAAAAGGTGGCAAAAGCTTTCAGCGTGCAGGGGAGGGGCAATGTGATTGGTGAGGCTATATGCCACCCATCCCTGAATTAAAGTATACTTCAACTATCTCCTCAGACAGAGTTATTTTAGTCTTACTGAACAACTGTCACATTGACATAGCTAATGACAATCTTAGGACCAACACACATATCACTGATGCGGTGAAACACCCAAGCCCCGACTTCCAGCATGTGAAAACATGGTAATGTTTGCAAGAGAAACCTCTCCTGGAATGTCAAGTCAGAAACTGCTTATTTTTTGTGCAACAAATGGAGACTTTACTGTGACCAAAGTGGGGGAGAAGAGAACCTCTTCGCTCTCTAATGACTGAAAACAAATGTAAAATCTCTGACAGGTTCAGCTCCCCTACATGGTGCTGCTGCGGTCCAACCTCTTACAGACTCAAGAACCCAAAAAGTTATATTCCAGACACATTCCAACTTTAACCACCCAAAACTATAATTGATATCAGAGTCACGCACATTACTAGCAGCTTTTTTTTCACATCCCATTTTCTAACTTGATCAAACAGTGCAATGTGTGAACCAGGCACGGATTGAATGCTGAAGTATAACATGCAAGCTGGTAATTGACTGAATGCTGCAATTGCAGCTATTTCTGTAGTTAGAACAGTTCCAAAAAATCTATGGCTCCCCTATCATGCCGAATTGCTGCTATTGTGGAATAGTAATTTCCCAGTTCAGAAGCTAAACAGGCAGTATCCAAGTGGGCCATTCTGCAAGCGGAGCCCACTATTTGCACAATACAGATTAAGAGCTTCCCTTAGGAAGCATCGAAACAAGCAGAAACACTAGTTTCTGGATCATGAAAGGTCAGTGAAGTTCCATTACGCAAGCACTGCCGAGCTCCCCATTCCAGAAATGGTTTCTAGATCCTAGAGGAAGTGCTAAATCCCCATTACACCAAGTGGTGTGTTTTTTGTTTTTCTTATATTGATTTTTGTTTTGGTCAAGTTTTTCTTTGTTACTGTTGTTACTTTGTTGGGGGGGTTGGGGGGACTTTTTTATCACAAATTGGGTTATTTATTCTTATTTTGGGGGGATTCCACCCCCTGTTATTATGTAGATTTCTGGGTAATTTTAAGTTTTTTTCAGTTCCAAGGTTGTCAAAAATGGTTTATTTAAAACATAAACGTTGGATTCATTTGCTTTACAATCCATGCTATGTAATATTAGTTGCTGTCTATAAATCTGGAAGATGTTTGTGTGGTGGGGTAAACAATTTGATTGTTTTTTCAATGGTTAATGTGATCTCATGGAATGTCAAAGGGCTGTGAAATGTAAATAAGCAGAACATTCTAAGTTAATGCTGATGTTGCATTTTTGCAAGAAACTCATTTGATGGCTGTTGATGAACATATGTTGAGAAAGGACTGGGTTGGTGAGGTTTATGTGTCAGATACTTCAACAAGGTGTAAAGGGGTGGCGAACTTGATCCACATATTACGCCAGCTTTAAAATCGCTCCACTGGCTGCCAATCAGTTTCCGGGCGAAGTATAAAGTGTTGGTCATTACCTTTAAAGCCCTACATGGTTTGGGTCCAGGTTACCTGCAGGATCGCCTTCTCCCATACAATCTGCCCCGCACGCTCAGGTCCTCTGGGAAGAGCTTACTGCAGTTGGCCAAGACTAAACTGACAACCTTTACCCAGAGGACTTTCTCTTCTGCCACTCCCAGACTGTGGAATGACCTGCCGGAGGAGACTCGTCAACTTAACAGTCTTTTAGAATTTAAGAAAGCTATAAAGACTGTTCTCTTCCGGCAGGCATATCCAGTGGAATTTTAGAATGTTTTTAGGATGTTTTTAGGATGTTTTAATGCAGTTTTAATAATGTATGTCATGTTTTAATCAGTTTTATGTATTTTATTATATTGTTGTTCCCTGCCTTGATCCAAACGGAGAGGCAGGTAAGAAATAAATTATTATTATATTATATTATTATTATTATTATCCATAAACAACTCTCTATTGTAATTCAACAGGTGATTCTTGATACTGAGGGACCCTTCTTGATTTTGGTGGGGAAGTATATGGACAAACCAATTGCTATGATTAATATATATGGACCTAATATCGATTCCCCAGATATGTTTCATGATTGTTTTAGCGATCTGGTCAATATTGCTTATGATTGATTGTGGGTGGGGACTTTAATATGTTTTAGATCCTTTGCTGGATAGAAGTACACCTCTTCCTAGGACTCAAACAGCTGTGAGACTGGCATTTCAGGCCTACATGATGGAAAATGGTTTAATTGATGCCTGGGGAATATTACATCCTGTTGGTGGACAGTATACTTTTATTTCATCAGTTCATCATAATTGCTTTAGATTAGATTATTTTTTGGTTTCAACATCCCTGATTGATCAAATAAAAGATTGTAAAATTGACATATTAGCAGTGCCAGTCCATGCCCCAGTATGCTTGGAATTGCAATTATCCGATACTCCTAGGGCCTCTGGCCTTAATGTTTCGCTTCTTAATGATGAGAAATTTAAAACTCAGATGTTAGCTGAATTGTCAGAGTATTAAAATTAATGAGGGTACAGCTAGTTTATGCGCTATCGAGTGGGAGGCTTGCAAAGTTTTTATCTGGGGTTGAATCACTGCCTATGCTGCTTATCAAAAAAAATCAAAAGAACTCAACAGACGTATTTAGGTAAGAAGCTGAAATCCCTCATAACCCAATTTGCCATCTCCCCTGCTGCACAACTTCACCAAGAATTGCAGAATGCTAAGCATGAACTGAATATTACTCTCTCACAGCATGCGGAATTCGCTTTGACTTGTCTAAGACAAGTATATTGGGAAAATGGGAAATGTCTTAGTAAGATCCTTGCACATCGTCTTAAGCAGCAAAAACATAGAAATGTTATCCCAGCTATCAAGGATGAGAATGATAAAGTATATACTTCTCCTATAGATATAAACTCTGTTTTTAAAATTCTATACTGAGCGCTATAGTAAAGATAGAGAGATATCAGAGCAAGACATAGAGGCTTTTTTCTAATATTAATCTTCCATGCTTGGATTCACTACAACGGCAGCTTATTCTAGCTCCATTACGCTTGGAGGAAATTATGAATGCAATAATGAATATGAACACTGGGAAACCTTATGGACCAGATGGGCTTCCAATTGAGTGGCATAAAACTTTTTCTAGTTTTTTAGCGCCAAATCTCTATAGACTTTATAATCACATTTTCGAATCTGGCTTTCTTTCCCCATCGTTAAATGATGCTTATATTACTGTGATTCCTAAGCCTGGCAAGGACCATATCAATTGTGCCAACTATCGACCTATAACATTAATTAATGTGGATATCAAAATACTGACTGCAATATCGGCCAACAGAGTGCAACAAGTTATAGCAGCATTGGTTCATCCAGACCAGGTGTGATTTATTAAAAATAGACAGGGAGCAGATAATCTTACGTTAGTTGTTGATTTGGTTGCTTTACATTCTGAAAGGACTGATCAGTCTGCTATTATTCCTTTAGATGCAGAAAAGGCCTTTGACAAAATTCACAGGAAAATTATTTTTATTAGTTTGATTAATTTTGGCTTCCCAACTGAATTTTTGAAATGGGTAAGAATTTTGTACTCAACCCCAAGAGCTGGAGTGAGGACCAATGGATTATTCTCTGCTTATTTTCTACTTCGCCGGGGCACTAGACAGGGTTGTCCATTTTCCCCATTGATATTTGATTATGTTTGGAACCCCTGGCATATGCCATTAGGCAAAGCAGTAGTATTCACGGTTTTGTACAGACTGACTTGAAATTTAAAATTATTCTATATGCAGATGATCTTTTACTATTTATTTCAAAACTTCAGTCATCGGTTCTAGCTTTAATGAAAATGATTAATATTTTTGGTGATTTGTCTCGCTATTCAATTAATTGGTCAAAATTGGAAATAATGCCGATTGGAGATAATATACATTCCAGTGTATTAGCCAACTGACAATTTTGCTGGTGCCCTGATTCTATCACTTACTTAGGAATAATAATTCCCAGAGACATAAGTCAAATTATTGTTAAATTTAAATAAGTAGATTAATGATATTTCACAAGATATTGATAGATGGGCATCTTTAAAGTTAAGTTTATGGGGCAAGGTTAATACACTTAAGATGAAGACTATACCTCGAATTGTTTACGTTATACGTGGAATCCCCTTACTTATACCCAGCAAGTATTTTAAAAAATGTAATACTTTGTTCCATAAATTCTTCTGGGGTTCCTCTCCACCAAGAATATCCCTGAAAAGGATGCAACTTTCAATAAAGAGAGTGGGTTTGGCTTTCCAGACCTGGTGATATACCATCGGGCTTACTTGCTCACCTGCACAAAATTTTGGCCCTTTCCACTTAGATTTGATTTTCCACCTTGGTCAGTTTTGGAATCATCCCGTTTGGAGCCTCTTTCCAAATAGATTGCATTAGGTTCTCGACATATTAAACTGGAAAGAGCCCCACCCACAATCCAAGCAGTTAGAGATGTGTGGTATATAATGTCATGCCAATTATAGTTTGATCTATTTTCTCATGCCAAACTGACCATATGGGGAAATCCAGATTTAAAAATGGTTAAGAAAAAGTTTATATGGCGGACTTGGACAGATAAAATGGTTTTTACCCTGGACCAATTGGTGGGTGCAGATGGTGAGTTCCTGTCATTCTTAGCTCTACGTGATAAATTTAAATTACTGGTTGCAGCGGAATGACAGTATCTGCAACTGCAACATTTGTTAGAATCTATATTTGGCCCAGTAGCGTTCACTGCTTCAGAATCTCCTTTGCTATTGGAAGCATTGATTGAGGCTGACAGGATAAACTGGCCCACAATTCATGTTTATACATTCTTATTATCAGTGAATAAATATGATACAATGGGGCTTCAGCAGGAATGGAAAAGGGAATTGGAGTGTCCTATTTTATCAAAACAATGGACCATTGTTTTGGCATCCATATCAGATATGTCAATGGATCTCCGGTTACGTCTTATCCAGCAAAAATTATTGTTTCAAGTATACTGGACACCACAGTGTTTGTTTAATAAAGGTTTGTCTAAATCAACTAATTGTTGGAAGTGCTACATACCTAATGCTTCTTTTGTTCATATGTTCTGGAATTGTCCAATAGTTGCCACCTTTTGGGAGGAAATTATCAGTCGCATAAATTTTGTATTAGAAAGCTCTTTAATATTTTCAGATGTACATGTCATTTTAAATTACGTACCAGCTGGTTGAAAACTAACACACGGTCAATGGAAATGGATTTTTCGTGCCCGTTTGACTGCCAAAAGAATTATTTTACAACTTTGGAAAGATAAAATCACACTCTCTATAATGCAATGGATTGAAGACTTAACAACATTAGCAACATTTGAAAGAGTGGCATACAGGCGTCATTTACGAATGGACATTTACTCAGACATTTGGTCTGCCTTTACGAACGTTTATGTGTAACTCAGGCTACCTTCCCCCACCCCCTCTTTTTTACTTATCTAGAAGTTGTGATATTTGAAACTGAGGCTTTTGAAGTATCAAATCAAATTTTATTTGCATCAAGCGAATAGCCATTGCAATTTAAAACAGTAAAATAAACATGATACGAAAAGCAGACAGTAAAATGTCCCATATTCAGGGGTGGGAATCCTCAACATAAATATACTCAGTGGCACCAAGCAAATAAAAGCATTAAAAGCAGTTGGAACTGGATTTATTCAATTTGGAGCTCCGGATGTGATTGCTTCCCTCGTTTTGATAGCAGTTGCTAAAAATTTTGCAGTTTGTGCTGTGACCAATCCATTAGAATCCTCAAGGAGGAAGTTCACATAATAATCAGTTGAACGCCCTGGATATGGCAGTAGTAAGGGGGTAATTAACTCTTCGCGAGTATGTCTATACAAAGAACAAAATAGCAGCACATGGGCAACGGTTTCAATATTTCCATCTCCACAAACACAGACCCGGTTTTGATATGGGATTCTCTTATAACGGCCTTCAAGAACTGCAGAAGGAAGTACATTAAAACGTGCTTTTGAGAAGGCCGCTCTATGTTTAGGGTATGTAAGCTGCTGTAAATAGACTGGTGTCTTATCTGAGGAACTGAATGTAGACTGTTTGAGGTAAGGGCACAATTTCCTCATTATGGACAACCTTGTGATTTGATTATTGATGTTTATCCCCTTACAGGATTCTCACCCAAATGGAACTCTGTGTTTTGGGCCAAGCATCATTTGCAATTACTGCTGGGTTTATCAGCAGGCAACATAGATCTAAAATCGGTGCAGAAAATCTTAGATAATGGTCACTCACAGAGAATAATTCTTTCCTTTGAATCCAAAAGGATTCCATCTCTAATGATGGGAACAAAGCCCAAGTTAACTCACTCAGGAGTGTTTCCTAATCGGTACTTTTACAGCAATAAAATCCCTATTACCATTGGGGAAGGGGGACAGTAGGAAAGCAATATCCCCATTACAGTCTTTATTGCCTTCTAAATATTCCCCAATACCCTGTGAGGATCTCACCCAAGGGAAAGGCTTAATCCAAATATCTGCCGAAAATATCCCAAATGATCATAAGACTTTAGAGTCAGCTGCCCAATTAATTAATAAGGAAACTGCCTTAGGCAGTAAAAGTGGAAACACCTAGCTGACAGACTGGTCAGAGACTGTTGAATATAATCTTCCACTCTCATTTGCTGATTCACCTAAAAGAAATAAGCAAGGGGAAATACACAGATTAACCAAGTTACAGGTTAGCTTGGACTACATCGCACAGCTGAGCCATCCCAACGATGCTGTAACTGATCAGAATCAATCCCATGCTAAAGTGATTGAACCAGATTGCATAGTCAAAAGAATGGCTAACACTGGCAAGTTCCAACTTGTTGATGCAGATCTGCAAATCCAGTCTCCTCTAGAATTTGAGCTATCAAACTCAAATAACTCAGATGATATAACCAATACCAATTGGCTAAATTACCAAATCCTCAATACATCAGAGTTAGGCACTTCCCTGACAACACCCATGGTTACAGGTAGCCCAAAACAAGTTCCACCAACAAAGGAAAATGGATATGTTTTTTTAGACATAGACTCACTAAACAGCGTGAAGTTCTAGCTGTAACACCTTAAGTAATACAAGTCTAAAACTACTATCTTGGAACATCGCAGGATGGACCTCTAAGCAAAACAATGATCAATGTTTGAACTTTTTGGGCCAATTTGATATTATTTTATTGCAAGAAACATGGCAAAAGGAACCTATACAGTTGAATGGATATGAGTGCCACTGTTTGGCAGCAATGCCCTCTGATAAAGGGGGTAGGGCCAAGGGTGGACTAGCATGTTTTGTTTCTACAAGCATTAAGGTAGATATAACTTTTATAACTCCTTATAAGCCATTAGCAGTTGCTGTGCTAATCAAGTGTGCAGAATACATCTAATAATAGTTAACATTTACTTCCCTCCCTGCCCAACTAAACTGGCTGTGGATAATACGTGGATGAGCTTAGATAAATATATAGAGTATCTAGGATCTTTGTATCCTGCTGCAGTATTTGTAATAGCAGGGGATTTTAATGCACGAATTGGAACAAATGATCTAAAATTATATGCCTCCTTTTGTCGTGTCCTAGACTTGGACACATTAGAGGGTCAGGACACTTTTCGTGTTTCTAAAGACAAGTTTAACTACGCAGGATTCAAATTGGTCCAATTCATAAGACAGAGAGATTTGCAGCTACTAAATGGCACAGCCAAAGGGGATCAAAGAGGGGAGTATACCCATTTCTCAAATCAGGGTGGAAGCGTAATCGATTATATACTGATTTCAAGACTAATTTCCAGGTTCCTTGCCCACTTTGAGGTTGGCACCTACACAGAAAGTGATCATTTACCATTAACTATGACATTGGCAAACATAATAGAGAATAATACATGTTTACAATCCCAATATATTACCAACAGAGACTTAGGAGTGACTGGTAATAAGAGAATAAAGTGGACTCCCAAAATAGATCTAGCTCTGTCCCAACTTTTGCAATCAAAGGATTTCAGTACTTTACATGCTGCAATCCTTTCTGAAAAACCACCCACTGAAGCCATATGGGGATTTCAGGATCTGATTGATGGATTACAAGTATATTTAAAAACAGAAGCTAATCCAGGGCTGAGAAATACAATCGTGAACTCAAGTTGGTATGATAACGAATGCAGAATGGCCAAAAGCCATATGATTAGAACTTACCAAAAATATAGAAATACCAATTCTGTTTCTTGGTTGAGGCAGTACATAATAAGTCGGCAGAAATACAAAGCATTGATCAAAAAGAAAAAATGGCAGGATGGAACAACTGCCTGGCAATCACTGGTGAAAGCCTTTCATGCTAAAGATAGTGGTCTTTTTTGGCGCACCATGACAGGACTACTTGACAGGGTTTGCACCTATCCGCTATGTGTAATTAGACCAGATGAATGGACATTTTACTACCAGGCTTTTGAAGTATGTGGCTGTATATGTTAATTTAAAAAATTTTGTTTTCTTTTTTTTATTTTGTTCACAAATTCACAATAAAAAATTGGGGGAAAAGTGATGTGTGCTGCTTGCAGAATGGATTCAGTGGTGGCGCCCACTGACACAATGGCCCACTTAAATACTTCCCTATGAACAGAGCACTCCCCATAAAGTGAAGGGGAGAAAATAAGTGAACATGTGTAACATACAAGTTGTGCCTCTTCCATAGACTTGAATAAGTTTCACTTCATTCCTCAAGAGATGGGGGGGGATGACTTAAAATCAGAAGATTTCAGCGAGCAAAGTTTATTATGGTAATCATTTTTTTTAAAAAAAATGGAATAATACATATTTTAGTACAAACATTACTTTTAAGAAAAGACATTAGTTATTAGAATTCAACTCATTTTCTGCTTTGCCATGTTATGTTTTGGCAAATGAATTTCGATGTCACAAGGTCCCCATTTCTGACATTAGTTCTTAAATGTTGATGATGGGCAATTACATATCTAGTTTAAGGCAAACTAAGTGGAGTAGAAAAAGTGAATCCTGTGATCTTCATAGCTTTACACTATGGATGTTGGAATCCCATGCATGTGTAATTTCTACACTGAGTAATGGTTGGTAGAGATTATGGCAGAGACATGATATCCACACAGATGACTGGTAAGAAGAGCCATCAAACAAGATGGAGCTCATTTTCCATGACAACCTACTATAGGGGGGCATCTTGCAAGGAAGAATATCAAGAGAAAAAATAGTAATGAATTAATTAACAGTAATTAAGACTATTCTCAAACCTCCTAGATTTTTACATGGGAAGAAACTGAGATATTAATAGGTAATTGGCTTAGCCAATTATTTAGAGGAACACTTAATTATAAAGGCATACTAAAAAGTTAAGAGCAAGATTCACCTTTCAAAATCTGAAAAAATGTGCTATTATGTTTAGGAAGGACACTTAATGAAGATTTATTACTTTATATTGCTGCAGTCTCTTTAACATTTAAAATTCCGTATTTGTGACTAGTTTGAAATGGCCTAAATTTATTAGCATTTCTTGATCAACAAAATAAAAAGGAATTCAATATCGAGACTGTGCAACAAAATTACAGTCAGGATTAGTATTAGTTAACACAAACATCTCAATTACATAAGTATAAAAATTGAAAAAATACTTCTCTCAAGTTTATGTACAAGTGTTATTTCCAAAGTCAGTGCATCATTACTATATAAGCATGGAATGGCTTCATCTGTATAAATCTTTGCAAGTGAAGTTTCTTTTGGATTCAGCTTCACACTACTTTTCTGGAGGGGAGAAAAACACACATACCATTAAAAATCATCTATTTCTTTTTTGAACATTCCTACAAATAGGACATTATGCAAAAAAACTATTCCAAACCAATCATCATTCAACTTTTTAAAAAACTACAAGTAGAGAGAGGAGTTCTTTTATCAACTCCCTGGCTATTAGAAGATTATATAAAGATAACAATATGGCAATGATCTAGAAAATATGTCTCACGCCCAGGAACAGACTTCAACATGGAGAAATCACCATCCTTGCACAAGTAACTAATAAAATTTATTTATTTATTTATTTATTTATTTACATTTGTATACTACCTCATAGCTGAAGCTCTCTGGGCAGTTTACAGAGGATTAAAACACTTAAACACAATATACAAAAATTAAAACAGCAAAAACATACACACAATACACACATACATTTAAAACCACTACAACAACCCAAAAAGCTACAAAAACAAAAATAAACCCAGGCTCCTCAGATATTGCCAAATGCCTGAGAGAAGAGGAAAGTCTTGACCTGGCGCCAGAAAGAAAACAATGTTGGCGCCAGGTGGCCTCGTCAGGGAGATCGTTCCACAATTGGGGGGCTACCACAGAGAAGGCTCTCTCCTTTGTTGCCAACCTCTGAGCTTCCCTCGGAGTAGGCACTCAGAGGAGGGTCTTAGATGTTGAACGTAGTGTTCAGGTAGATTCATCTCGGGAAAGGCGTTCTGTCAGGTATTGTGGTCCCAAGCCGTGTAAGGCTTTATAGGTTAAAACCAGCACCTTGAATCGGGCTCGGAAACATACAGGCAGTGTCCAGAGACATTCCATTGGTAGGAGCCAGAGGACCCATTACTATCTCAAATTCATCTGGAAAATCCTCAAAGTTTAAAGAGCAGCTTGCAATGAGGTATGGTGGGGGGGAGAGAAAGAGAAAAAAGAGAAAAACAAACTAGAAGCTGCTTTGGATGCATAAAAGCATTTGTGCAGTTCCTTGGCCCCTATCTACTTGCTCCTTCACATATCTATCAGTGCACACAACTTGTGCTTAAAATGCAATAAATACAGAACAAATGCAAGCTACTTAATCCCATACAGGACTGTACCAGCAGTTTACTTGCACTCCCCGGCTTCTGCCTCTACTCAAGACAAAAAATGTGCTTGAAGCCACACACTGGAAAAGCAAACACACATCCATACACAGAAAAATAGAAATTTCTATCTGCATGATCAGATATGTACTAACCCAGTTTCTTAAATATGTCTCCTTGATCCTGTACGCCCGACCTCCCTCTCACTCGTACTGGAGAAAATGAAACTAGACGAGAAACAGGGATCTTTCTTTCAAGAGTCATGTGTGATGGTGTCTGGACAAGTTCTGCATCCAATGCATATCGTTTTCCCAAAGGACTAAGCACATCATTAGATTCCAGGCTCACTGGCGTGAGACTTAACTCTGACCTGCACCTTGGAATTTGCTTTCTAGAAGATGAGTTTTCAAGAACAGATTTTTTCAGAGCTTCATACTGGCTCCGAATAGATTGAAAATCCAATTTCCGTTCATTTCCTGCCACATAAATCTGGCAAAGCTATGCTGTCTGTGGAGTTTTCTTCTTTTATTTCATCCGGTTCTAAATCAATAAAACTATCAAGACTTACGGATCCCGCTTCCTCTGGAAGAGTTTCTTGAAGTATGCCCAGTTGGATAACTTCATGGCTATCAGAATTAATGCCGCTTACCATCTGAGAAGCATCCCATGACAAAGTTGTACTCATTGAAGAATTCTGACATGCATAAGGTGACAAAGTCTCTGCTGCAATACTGTCCCCTGGACCATGATCCATCTCACTCACACTTTTATTTATAGTCTTGAGGTTTAGCTCTGGATGGTCTGCTACACATACGTCTGGAATGGTACTTGTTAATCCTTGCTTGCAAAATGGATCATCTAGTGGCCCAACAGCTGTTTGGTGGGTTGGCAGTTCACTATGACTGATAACCACCTGCTGAAAGCTACATGGAGATGGCACTTCCAGGAATGGAGATTCTGCTGTATCAGACATGCATGAGGACTTAATGCATGCCATACTTGAATCTATTCGACTTCTAAATGCAGGGACTGTATCCTGTGGTACATCTTTTGATGCTTCAGTATGATGCAATTGTGCACCTGAGGATTCCTCTTGAATCGCATTTTTCCATGAGCTTCTAATTTCAGTAACTAAAATTGAATTTAAAAAAGCTTAACTGTATCATTATATTCCAGCCTGTCTGTCTCCCCACCCCACCTCATAACATACATTACCAGTGCAATTAAATTATTGTGCTACCTTGAAACTAGTTAGTACAGAGAACACTGGTTCCACAGCCTCCTTCTACACAGCCCAGTAACACTGCATAATAATGCCACCAGCTACTTAAATATTACCTCCTAGAAGGAATGGTGCCTACATGGTCATGTGAAGCAGCAAGGAGACCTGCTGAACCCTTACCCCTTTGACCCCTGGAAAGTCTTCCCTCTTCCTCCAAATTTGAAGTTTTGCCAGGCATTGCCCACATAATATCAAGCTGGTTCTTGCAGCCATAACGGCAAGAACTGTAATGTATTTAACAAAAGGGGGAGATTTTCAGGGTGTCAAATGTATGGCCTAATACCATAGTCTTGTGCTGTACAATAAATCAGAGTGCACACAGTCCTTGCAATATGGGGATTTGTGCATAGTTGAAGGTTGATAAGAACTATCCCTTTTAGAAATTACCAGATATTAAAAGGTTGATCTGGAATAGACCTTTGACGTTTACAGCTTGGAACTAGAGCTGCCACTTGCTATTATCAAATATTGGGGCCTTTCTGCGGGCTTTCTTGAGAGAACCCTTGCATTTATCTCATTTCACTCTCAACTGAGCACCAACAGTCAGTGTTTCTGTTCAGATGGAATTACTCTGTGTTAGATCGCTCCTGAGGGACCAACACAGAAGTCATCAGACTCCTCTCCAGAACAGCTGAATCCAGTAGAAGACCAGACCCTCATTAAGTCAGTTAGTTCAAACCGCGAGCCTCCAGGGCCAATGGGTATCAATAGGACAGCTTCTGCTTGTCAAATCCTGACCCTTTGAAGAAAAATGGTGAGAAGTAGGAAGGGTAGGAATGTATATAGCAGATTCTTTCATCAGTGTGCCTGAGGGCATCAACTATCATCACTGCTCAACACTGGACTACCAGTGAAAAAGCTTTCCATCCAGCAGTTGTTAGGACTCAAGAAAAGAATGATCACAGCTACCCAAAGCATTGTACTATTTGGCTAAAGACCAAGCATATTGCCCTTTCCACCTGGCCCAGAGCAAAACACACTTCTTGAAACATTCCTGCATCAGACAACCACAAAAGCTTAACTTTGTACCAACTCTGGCATGAAAGAATCTCTAGCTATATATAATTAACGGATAGCATATTAAAAATACTAACTCAGATTTTCTGGAGTCCGTGGAATCTGTTTCCTTGTTAAGAATGGATCTGAAATTAAGGTGCCAATCAGGTCCTCCAAATGGTTTCCTTTTCCTCCAGTGTTCTGAGGTGCATTAGATAATACTACATCCGCTACCTGCAAGGGCACGTACATAGCAAAGATTGAAAGAGACAAGCTATACTCTAATAATGGAATTTCAAGCCCAGTTCTAACATAATATAGGATTTTAAAAAATGATTTTCTAAGAACGTATTTAAGAGGAGCATTATAAAAAACTTCAACACCAAAGTATAGATCACTTAGGCCAGGGGTTGGAACCTCTTTCAGCCCAAGAACTCTAATTCACTTTCAGAGAAACTCTCAGGGGGTGCATCCCAGTGGTGGGTAAGGCCAAAGGCAAAAGCGGTGGGGCCGAAAATACAAAAATATACCAGGGTATCGTAGCTTAAACTTCTTACTGCCAGTAACTAGCCTTAGGAGTAGGGATGTCAGAGAAATCCACTAAAGAGTTTGGATTTCTATGAAACTGTCCTCTGGATTCCACAGCAGACCAGCTATGGATTCAGTGGATTGTTTTTTAATCTTTTGGGGAGGGGGAAGTTTTGCGCCACTGCGCATTTGCAAACAGGAACAAAATTTGTGTACGCTCCTTATAAAAAAACAATCCAAATCAGTCAATGAGCAGACAACAGTATGAAAGACACCTGACAGTCCTCAACACACAGATGGAACGTATTTAACAAAATCTGAACATCTTTACTTAGGAGAGGCGTTTCAACCTTTTAGAACGGTGAAAACTGCACATAAGCCAGGAAACCACCAAGTTATTGGTGGTTGGGAGAAAGGTGGTGGGACCAGATCACTGTGGCCCTTTGAGGGACCCCAGGCCTGAGATACCTCACCCCTGATTTAGCCCCTCCAAATTTAAAGCAGCTTTTAAAAGATTAAACACAGTTCAGTAGCAACCACTTTTTTCACCTGCTAGTTCTGACCGAGGGCCATCCGCAACTCAAGAGCTTTCAGTACTGAAACTACCTAGGGTAGGTACTAGTTTTTTGTCACCTGCTAAAAGTTCTACATTAGAAGGGTAACAATCTTGAGAAGACAGATGGCATGGGGCAGTTATGGCCTTGAAGTCAAAATATACCGAGTTGGAGCCAGCATCAATTTTTTTCCCAGCAGAAGGATACCACTAGAAGTCCAAGTAAATGATGTCTACTGGACCACCCGTCTACATATTTGTTGACACTCTCAAAGATCTCTAAAAGGTTAGTGAGACAGAACTTAACTTTGCGGAAGCCATGTTGGTTCTTTTTCAGCAGGGCTCATCCTTCTATATACTTACTAATTTTATCTTCAATAATGCTTTCAAACAATTTACCCAGAAAAGATGTTAAGCTAACCAGCCTGCAATTTCCCAGATCCTCCAGATCCCTTTTTAAAAATTGGTGCTACATTGGCTATCTTCCAGTCCTCTAGTACAGAGGCTGAACTTAGAACCTGCCCAAAGCCTCAAAATCTAAAAAAATGACAGGTAGGGAGGAAGAATACAAGTTAAAAATTAAGGTTGATTTGCATTGCCTATAAACTGCTGAATTTAATATAGTGCATTACATTCTCAATTTTGGTAACTTAAAAGATTTTATACTTACCAAACTAGCATAGTGAATCAAAAAACTCAAGTTGTGGCAAATTTCTAATCGGGGCTAGTTTCTAGTGTTAATCTTAGTGTGTGAATGACATTAAAATGTTCCTCACCTCTTCTGCCAGCTGTTCTAGTTCTTTCTTAAGAGGATCTTCTCTTTTAAGTGAAGATGGTGTTCTTAAAGTATCAGCTTGCCTTTTCTTCCCAGTTTCTACTGGTCTTGGATTTCTTCCTTTGTATTTCAAGATTTGAAAAGACTGTCCTGT
This sequence comes from Anniella stebbinsi, assembly GCA_029215795.1. NCBI lineage: Eukaryota > Metazoa > Chordata > Lepidosauria > Squamata > Anniellidae > Anniella > Anniella stebbinsi. Next base: position 124,479,197 of record JARDYH010000004.1, on the reverse strand, counting down.
TGTCCTTTTGGGAGTTTCAGCTTTGGATCCCTGGGGGAAAAATACAACATTTACACACATGCTCAAGGATGGGTTTACAGATGTAGACTGTCATATTAAACAATTTGTCATAACGCCAGATTTAATCGATACTATCAACATCCCCCACGGCTACTCAAATCTTATTAATATTCTATTCCCAAGTAAAAAGAACTGGCCAGCCACTATTGTAAGGTTTCAAGCAACTGGTATTCCTAAGCAGATAAGAGATTTTATGATGCAGTGGCATCTAAGCTATATTGCATCGTGTACTGTTTTAAAGTATAAATGGTTTCATCAGTTCTTAATGGTTTAGACAACAGCCGAACAATTGAATTTTAAAACCATAAATAATTGGTTTTAGAAAACCAAATATGTGAATGTCTCCACTACTGCTAATCACTCAAAAAATATAACATGTTTTTTATTAATTTTTAAACATTATTTTAATACATTTCCATTACTCCATTTGTATTTAGAATTATTCAATAGCTTTTTGAATACTCTTCAACTTTTCTTCAAGAATTCATAAGCTAGGACTTCCGGTGAAGATATGGCGGCCATGCCAGCAGAACTTTTAGCTCTGCTGTGACTGGATGGCGGTAGCTCTCTGGGAGCCTCCCAGATGGAGCTTAAAATTCCCCAGAAAAAGGGGAATGCAAGAGCATGCCACAATGGGTCCTGTAAGCTCATCTCATGGGGTAATGAAGTTGTTTCGTCAGAGTTTCAACATGAGGGAGTGAGACTGTGGCTAAGACATCGCTCAGATGCCGTTCAGGATGGGAGGTCGCTCTGTCTTCATTCCCCGAAAGGTTAACATCAGAACCTAACAACAGAAATACAGGGTGCCTTTGGTGCAGTGAAAAAGAGGGGTTACATCTGGTCAGCAGGTACTTAATCACCCTCCCCAAGTATGTAGTGGAGGAGTTATTTCAAATAACGAAGAAAAGATCTGGAAAAAAAACAGGAGGAAAGGAAAAAGAGAGAGGGAGTTGCCGGCATTGGAAGGCTCTCTCTGTCGGACAGCTCCGGATTTAAGCACAGGATTGAATGATTTGTATTTTTTTTCTTCAACGGAGTGAAGAAGTATAAGATAAGAATTATGGCTAATTAAATACAAGATTGATTACTTTCATTCCCCAGCTAATTGGATAACATTGGTTTGCAGGGATAAAGAAATATTTTCTCATATCACTTGGCGGGTGAGGTACTTCACTCTTTTTTTATTATTATTGTTTGAAGAAGAAGCATACTTAAGTGTTGTTTACTTTTGGAGAGAAATATTTAAGAAAAGTTAATGACTGGGAGAGAGTTTAATGTGTTTTTAAAGATGGGATAAAATGGACAACACCACGAGATGGAGAAGAAGGAGACAAAGGAAGATGGCGGTTGTTGTTAAAGAATAAGAAAAGAAAATGTGGCCATTTTTTTTTTTTGACAAACGAAGTGTGTTGAAAAGAAGAAGCTTGTAAATTGATGGATTGTGGCAGAGAAAGGTGGATTGTTGGCAGGAGGGAAGGTGAAGTGATTATTGATGCGACCCACAAGTGAACGGGGACTTTTTGTTATTTTTTGGATTTGTTTTGTTGTGTTTATTTTTAAGTGGGTCAAAAGATGGGGAAATTTTGATATATATCTATAACATGAATAAGAACAAATTTAGTGATGTTAATGGAATGAAACAATAGAGTTATAAGATTGGTTTATATGGGGAGTAGAGAGTTATTTTATATTGAATGGAAAATGTATGAGAAAAGAGGTTAGGAGAGAAGCGGGGCCATTTTTTCTTCTGTGTGTCTTGGGGCTGTGATGGGGGAGGAGAGACGTTGAAGAGTCTGGTTAAGTGTTTTCCCTGAGATAGAATAATATTAAAAGATTGAGATGTGAATGAGTGGAGTTTTTCCTGGACTCTTGTTGGGTTTGTTTTGTTTGATGGGATTTTTTATTATTATTACTGTTACTTTATTTTTATTAGTATTATTTTTAGAATGTATTTACAATATGAATAAGAACAGACACAATGTTGTTGGGAAGAGGATATAAAAATTGCTTAGTTATTAAGTAATGTGTATTTGTTTAAAAGAGTGGGATATAAGCTTAAAATTGTTGTGAGTTATAAGATTACTTTAAGGGTAAGTTTTAGGAAGAAGAATTGAACATTTTTAGAAGAATTGTGATGGAGAAAGAAGAATTTACAAGAGACTGGCAAGAGTCTGGAATTTCTTTGAGATGGAAGATTGGAGACATGTGGAAGTTTTTTGGACTCTTGCTGGGTTTGGGTTATTTCTTATTTTATTAAGTCAAATAATGAAGTAATGGAATATTTGAAAATTATGTGAAGTTTTATGTTGTAATAAGGGAAAAATAAGGGAGAGAAAGAGAGATAGGCTTGGTCAGCTTTATAATTTGTAAGAGAAAAGAAGAGGGTTTTCTTATGGTAAATGAAAAATTTTATAAGAGAAGAGACAGGAGTTTATTTTTATTTGTGGTCTGTTTAAGTAATTTTTGATAATGGGGGAATAAGAATGTTAACAAGTGGTTGTGTTAAAAGGGGAGGATGGGCTTTTTTTTCTTTTTAATTTTTTTTTATGTAGTACCTGCTTTTTAAAAGGATTTATAAAAATTTGCTGTGGGAAAGGTAGGGGGTCCTTTTAAATGTTGTATGTAAGGTTTGTTTTTATGTTTTTAATAGTGAAACAGAATAAAAAATTATTAATCAAAAAGAATTCATAAGCTACTAATGGATTACCTGTTCAGAAGGTATCCTGTTTTCAGATTCTGTAGCAAGATCAGAAGAGGACATAACAATCCTAGAAAAAGTAGTAAATGTTATTAGATGTTTACTAGATGAAGTAATGTACTTTTTTGTTCAGCTACTGAAAGTTGTGTGCCCCGTATCTGTCCGTTACAATTTCCCTCAACTCGTCCCGGTCATCAAAAGGCAATTTTATTATAGGGAGACCTTGCGACAACTAGAGCAGTGTTTTTCTCTATTTGAGTATCAGCCTCCCAGAAATATAAACACACAAACAAAATAAAATGTGCTTCAGTATGTGCTTCGCAGAGTATTTTTAAAACAGGCTATGTAAAATCACTAGACAAAACATCGAGTTACACATTCTCAGTTCATGATTAAGGCCATTTTCTGCACGAAGTATCAAAATAATTTTTTATAACAGTAAATTTTCTATTAGAATCATGTACTAATAGTCATTTAAGGTTACAAGTAACTACTTCTAGCCCTTTTTGACTATTGGAGCAAGATAAACCATATGTATAGCTGACTCAATACTAATTTATGTAAAGTAAGCTGAATTTGTTTTTTTTTAAAAGAAGAAGAAATTACAGAGGTGATTAAGATTTAAAGAAATAAGAAAAATGAAGAAATTTAAGATAAGGATTGAAGGCAGTAGAAGTTTTGAGTAGAAGGAGACAAGAGATAGCTCTGTCCTGGGCAAAAAGCAGCAACGAACTGGCAAGGAGGAGCCTGGGACCAATAGAATACTCAAAAGTTTTAGTCACACGGTCCCTGCTTTTTCCTGGGCGATAAGGGGAGGTAACCCATTGTGGGATGCCTTCCTCACCCCAACCTGAAGCAGAGGTAATCCCCTCCTTGAGGTCAGCTTCCCACTAGAAAGAAAGCCAAACAAAAAGATTCATTTCTAAAGCTGCCCCCACTGGACCTAGGTGCCTCAGAGACCCAAGGAAATGGTGAGACAGGCAGATAGGGAAGCCATTTCCTAATTAATTTTCAGGTTATGCTAAAGAGCTTTTGAGCTCAAACCTAGATTTACACCAAAAGTTAAAGATCTAATGTTTCCAGTTACATTTTCATTAATGATCATGAGAACAAAAGTCTAAATAGGAGACCCTGAAATGTGTAGCAACACCTTGTATTTGTCCGTACACACACGGACATTTTAAAGCATACCTCTCTGCGATGAGCACAGTTGAACTATTTTGACTTCCCGATACTTTACCAGTTCTCTCAGATTTGTTTGTCTGAAGATTCTTTTTGGTAAAGTCTGAAACACATTTTTTTAAAAAAGAGAATCAAGATTTAGCCTCATATTTAACTAATACTTTTGGAGAAATGATAGATTGCTATATTTAGTAGAGAATAACACTAAAGATTCAAACTGCATAAATAAAGTATCAAGCTTTTTGGATGCACATGCAGGCTCATGCAAAGGGAGAAGCGAACAAACAAGGAAGTCTTCTATTAATTATTTTACCTCTTATGTTCACTGCTCCAGAACGTCATTTAGATATGGAGCAGTATACAAGTGTTGTAAATAAATGAACTAAAAATAAACAAATTATAGTGTCCCCATTTCATCCCAAACAGGAAACTATGGTTAACAGCTTCAGAATGAGCCAGGATGTTAAGCCAACTTCAGACCATGGCTCAATAAACTGGCTTGTTCTGCAATAGTTTCCCAGTTTGGAAGAAAAGGAAACTATAGTTAATGGAAGACTTCCTAGTTTCTTTACCCACTGGCACAAAATGAAGAACGGAAGAGCTATGCGTGTGCAGCCAAAAGGCTTGTTCATATCTTATCTAATTAAGCTCAGGGAGTTGGAGAGGATGAAATATGAACACAGTGAAGAATCCTAGTGAGTTAAAGGATGCCATCTCCTGCACTTTACAGTCTGTGATGTTTTAGTAATCCCTGAATCCAGTGTGAAATGCACAATAAGTGACATGATTCACATGCAATCAATGTCCCATAGACTGGGTTCGCACAACATGACAACCAACCATAGGCAGCCAGCCAAAGTAGGTTGTCAGGTCATCCAAAGCTGGCACATTCTCCACAGGGTGGCTTAATTTTCACAAACAAGCCACCCTGAGAACCCATGGCTTACTGTAGAGGTGTTCACAGCCATAGTGGGTTGTTGTGTTGTCCGAAACCAGGAGAGAGATTTTGCTGTGGGTTGTCAGGATTGGCTACAGAGCCGCCTGGCAAAAGCAGCAAAAAAGCTTAATAAATCAGCAGAGTGAAAAAAAGTGAAAGGGATTTTTTGTTTGTTTTTTTGTTTAAATTGACCCTATTTGCATACTCCTTTATTTTTTTAAGGCAGGGATCAAAAAGGGGTAGTGATTGGAGCAGGGAATGAACCATGGTGGGCAGACAAAATATAATGCATCTGGGATATAAAATGGAAATGACTGGAAGACTGAGGAGAACAATGTTGCATTTGTCAGGCATATCGTGAGTTGTTCAACAAACAACCCACTGTGACTTATTCACAGGGTGGACTAGCATGATGTGTGAAGCCATCCACTGAGTTCAATGGACCATCCTCCCAGTTAAATGTATCTAGGATTGCAGTCTTAATGTGTCATTTCAATGACTAGACTCTCATCATACTTTTCCTATAGTCCTCTTTTATGCAAAAAAATAGATCTTCAAGTTAATATTTTAAAGGCGGTCATGATTCAGTCTTGAGAGATAAATGTAGGCTTTAACACAGAAATGGGGAACCTTTTTAAGCCCAAAAGGCCAAATTAGTTCTGGGCACACATATCTTGACCCACATGCCTACAGCGGCTAGGTCCATGCCACTGCTGGCATGCAGCACCAACGTATTTGCCCAGTCTCCATTCACTCTCATACACCCCTTCCCCCATTGCTTGGGTTAGCACCAATGGAGGCTTCTTAAAAGCCTCACTGCAGCTGGGGAGGGCCAATTTTTTTCAAGCGGGGGAACAGTGACCCTCCTTAAAAGCTTATTTGCAGCATGGGAAGGAGGAGGGGGGTGAAGTTGGGGGGGTAAATGTGGGTGGGTGGGTGAGGGAGGGGGGGTATGTGTATCACAGAGGGAGACCAATATAGAGATGTGTTGGAAAGAGAGAGATGGATAATAAATTAAGGGTTGCAACTTTAAATGTTAAAGGGCTAGGAACTGTTATTAAAAGGAAGAGAATAGAAATGTTATTAAAAAAAGAGAAAGCTGATGTAATTTTTTTTTGCAGGAAACTCATCAAACAAAGGAGGGTGTAAATGAGCTTCAGATGGAGGTGGGCGTTTACGAAAAGTCTTTTGATATTTCTAAAGCGAGAGGTGTAGCGATTATAATCTCAAAAAATGTGGCATTACTATACAAAGGGTGAAGAAGGATGAAGCGGGAAGGTTTCTGATTATTTCCTGCAGGGTAGGGGAGGAGGAATATGTATTGATGAATGTATATGCTCCAAATGGGAAACAGATGGAATTTTTTGATGAAGTTTTTAATGCAGTGGGAGAAGTAGGTAAAAAGAATATTGTGATGGCAGGTGACTTTAATATGGTATTAGACAAAGGGAAAGATAGGGATAATATATTAAGAGTTTTCAAGAGTGGTGGGAGGACGGGATTAAGCAAATTAATGGAGAGAAAAGAATTAATTGATGTTTGGAGAGTATTAAAAGGGGAAGAAAGGAAATACACTTTCTACTCACCAAGGTTTAAGAGTTATTCCAGGATTGATTATATTTTTGTGTCAAAAAATATGTTGTCTAAACTTATAGATTGTGCTATAGGGGTAATTAAAGTCACAGATCATGCATTAATGACAGATCTTAAAATGAAGAAGGATTACAAACAAGTTCAGAGATGGAGAATCGATACAAGGTTACTAAATAATAAAAATATAGTGGAGAATATTAAAAAAGAAATGCAGGAAATATGGGAAATTAACGAAAAGGACATAAACTCGCAGGGTTTAATATGGGACACTATGAAGGCTGTAGTAAGAGGGATATGTATCAGGGAAATGTGTACCCTAAGAAAACAACAAGAGGCTCAAAAGAAAAAGATTGAAAAGGAGGTAAGGGACCTAGAGGACAAGCTAAGAGAGACAAAAGATAAACGCCTATTTGCCCAAATCCAAGCTAAGAAAAAAGAATTAGAGAGAGAAGAGTTAGAACAAGTCCAGAGGGATTTGCTATATTTAAAGAGGGAATTTTTTGAATATAGTAATAAAAATTCAAAGATGCTGGCTAGGTCCACTCAGTCCAAAAAGGCTAAGAGTATGATAGGGACAATTAGAGACAAGACAGGGAAAAATTGTAATTTAATGAAGGAGAAATTAAATATATTTCAGGAATTTTATAAAGAATTATATACATCAGATATGGGATCACAGGTTAAAATATTGGAATATGTAGAGAGGAATTGGAAATTAAGATTACAGGGGCAAGACAGGGATTATACGGAAGGTTTAGTTACTGAGAAAGAAACAGAAGGAATTATAGTTAAATTAAAAGGAGGGAAATCTCCGGGATTGGATGGTTTGGGGCCGGATTATTATAAAGTTTTTAAAGGAATTTTACTACCAAGATTAAAAAAATTATTTAATAGTATAATAGAAGGGGGAAAGACCCCCCCCCCATCATGGGATCATTCCTTGACCATATTAATTCCGAAACCAGGAAAGGATTTGACTGACCCAGCATCTTATAGATCAATATCTTTAATAAATCAAGATTCAAAATTTTTTACAGCAATAATGGCAAAAAGGATGAGTACATTTATACATAAGTATATTAGAAAGGATCAATGTAGATTTATCCCAGGAAGACAAATGCCTAATTTAATAGGAAGAGTTTTAAATATAATTAATATTTTTAAAAAAAGGAATTTAAAAGCGGGATTATTAGCATTGGATATATTCAAAGCCTTTGATTGCATGGAATGGCCAGCACTTAAATTAATTTTGAAAACATTTGGGCTTGGAGTGAAATTTATGGGAGTGATGGATCAACTGTATAAAAATAATAAAGCAGAAATAATGGATAATGATGGGTTAACGCAACAGATTACACTAGCCCGAGGAACAAGACAAGGTTGCCCACTTTCACCGATATTATTTGCGATAGTAATAGAAATTTTGGCAAACGTTATAAGGGAGGATTCAAGATTGAAGGATAGGAGGGAAGGAGAAGATTAAAATAAATATGTTTGCGGATGACACATTACTGACATTAGAAGACCCCCTGAAGGAGGGGGAGCTGATTAAGAAACATTTGAGAGAATTTGGGGAGGTCACAGGTTTACAAGATAATTGGGGGAAGTCAGAAATGATGTTATTCAATTATAACAAAGAGGAGATGGAGGAAGGTAAAGTTAAGTTAGGTCTTAGGCTTAAAAATATAGTACGTTATTTAGGAGTTAATATTGCAAAAGATTTAGACAGGTTAGAGGAAATTAATTTTGTAAGTTTGAAAAAACAGGTAGGGGAAAAGTTAGAGGTATATAGGAAATTAAAACATTCTTGGTTTGGTAGAATAGCGGTTATAAAAATGAAGATATTCCCCAAGATTAATTTTTTGTTTAGAATGCTACCGATTAAAATATCGGATGTAGAGTTAAAGAGTTGGCAAAATATGATTAATGCTTATTGCAATGGAGATAAGAGAGCTAGGATTAATAAAGGGCTATGGTATAAGACACAAAAGAAAGGAGGTTTGGGACTTCCAAACATAAAGAATTATTATAGTGGTAATCAGTTAAGATATGTTATAAATAGTATATTAGGGGAGGAAGATTTAGAATGGTTAGAAACGCAAACAGGGGAACCAGATTTGAAATTGCAAAATATTTTTTTTAATAATAAAATCCAAAAGAAAGATTTGAGGGGACTGGACAACCCGTTGCTGAAAAACATTCTAGAGATCTGGGAGAAAGTTAAAGGGAGTTTAATACCAGGAGACTCTCCACTCGCCCCAGTGGTAGTTGTGAGAAATTTCCCAAGGAATTTAAAAGTAGAATTGGAAGGAAGTTTGAAGGGTCAGGAAATTATTAAGTTAAGGAATTGGATGGAAAGAATGACAGATAAGGAGCAAATTAGAGAGTTGGTAAAAGGACAAAAGATAGCTTGGTTCAAATGTTTACAATTGGAAAAATGGACACAGGAATGGAAAAAGATGAATAAGAAGTGTAGAAATAATACAAGATTTGAAGATTTAATTGAATCAAGAGGAAAGAAGGAAGTAATTAAAGCTAGAAAAGGTCTAACTAGCGAAATATATACAATCCTGACAGAGGAAGCTGAATATAGAGATTCGCTTAAAATGATTTGGGAAGATGACTTAAAAGAACGAATTAATGAACATGACTGGGGAAGATATGGGATGCAAGAATGTTAAAGCTTTTGTCGATTAGAATTAAGGAGAATTATTATAAAATAGTATGGAGATGGTATTTAACGCCGGTAAGATTTCATCAGATAGATAAAAAAGTGTCCAAGAATTGTTGGAGGGGATGTCAGGAGGTTGGAACGTATTTCCATATGTGGTGGAGCTGTAAACATGTACAAAAATTTTGGGAAAGGGTGTTTAAAGTAATAAGTTATATAATTGGAAGTAATTTGGAATGAAACCCAAAGCTGGCTCTACTAGCATTATGGGAAAAAGGTATGGAGAATATAAATAAGAGAGAATTAATAAACAACCTCCTGGCTCCCGCCAGAATAATGATTGCTAAAAATTGGAAAGGACAAGGGATATATACCATAGAAGAATGGTATAAAGAAATATGGGACATGGCACTTAATAATAAGCTAACGTGTAAAATGAAAATAAAGAGGGGAATGTCCAGTAAGAATGATTTTGGAGATATATGGAGTTTATTTTTGGAATATGTATTAAGAACGGGGAAGGGGCAAATGCCTTCAAAAGAGTCTTTACATTTTTGGAAAGAAGAATAATGTATAATCGAAGGTCTCCTGGGGGGAGGGGAGCACGGGGGTATGCGGTATGTATTGTATTTTATGTTGTTTAGGTTTATGTTGTATTATGTTGTTGAAAAATTATAAAAAAAATTATTAAAAAAATAAACAAGCATAGGGCAAAGGCTTAATTACTTTTAAAATATTTTATTAGGTATTCTTGAGCATGTTTTATCAGTCATAAACATATATATACATACACCTGAGATTGACTTCATCCTGCTAGTATGCACAAGTTACTTAAAAAGGGCACTGTTCATCTTTTCAAGTTATCCGTTTAGGTTTACATACAACTTCCACTTTAAAAAGGCGTAATCAGCCAAGATATTACAAACTGACATTTCTGAGAAGTGGCTACTGGAGCAAGACATTCAGTAATTTATTACCACATCAGGTGGTATGGATTCAAATCAGAGAGGCAGCTGATGACCTCTAATACTCAAAAATAAGGGTATCAAGGATTGACTGAAAAAACTGTTCCTAAGGCTTACCTGGAATTGATGCAGAATACTGGCAAAAGACACTGTTTTTATAAGCTTCCTCAGTAGCAGGAGTAAAAGAAAGGGGAGACATAGCTGGTAATAAGTCAAGTGCCTTAGTGGAGAAAAAATGATGTTTAAGAAGGTTTTTAGCTTTGAAAGTTATTAAGATCCTTGATATTTAAGCACTTATATTCATACAAAATATGAACATTTTATAACCAGTTTAAAGGGTTCCAAGTCTAAAACATTTATACATTTTAGCATACAAGGTATCAGATACAAGTTACCAGATAGAATAAAGATTTGATCAATCTTATACGATTAATAGCACAAACTTATAATAAGGGGGTTATAGGCTTGGTTGTTTAAAATGGTCAAATACACAGAATTAATGATGGGGGGGGGGAATTTAAGAGTTCTACCAGCATAACTGTGTTTAGCTTAACAAATTAGCAGAGTAAGAAAGAGTGGAATTGTTATAGGCCAATTAGTTTCAATTATATACTACAATTAAATAATGTATCTAATATTAATCCTACTTAGAGTAGACCCAATACAATGAATGGGACTTAAGTCGGACTAACATTAGATAAAAACCTTTTGAAATACACACATTTCTTCTTGCTCAACACAAGCCATTCTACCTCCTTCTCCTCTCTCCAGATACTTACAGGGTTTGGATCTTTAATTAAATGAAATGGTGACTGGCCAAGATAGTTTTCCCACTTCAAATTCCATTCTTGTTGTTTTTCAGCAATTGATTGGCTTATTGATACATGATCCTCAGATTTCAATTTTTGTCTGTAAGAATTGTAATATCCAAGATATTTACTTGTTGATGTTCAAGGGTTTTATTTAAGCAAACTGAGATTTCACAAAGGAATGAGTTTACCAGTTTCTTCAAATGTATGCCTTTCATTATAAATATACAATGGCTGTCAAAAGTGTTTTTCCTTATGTCCTGGCTATGACTTAGCTATAATCCATAACCACAGTAAACAAAAAGAAATTGCAAAACCACAACATGCATGTTTCACCTACAAGAATCTGAAGTCGTAAAGATGTTCAAGAAAACCAAGTGTGTGTTTTAAAAATTTAAGGACAACCAGATTACTAGATTTTTAGCCAACAGAGATCTGAAAGGTAGGAATGCTTCCCATTACCAACAGGCATTTAAAGAGCACTAAGTGCAGGTTAATAACATGAGTAGGATATAATTCTTGGTTAAGTCTCAGCACGGGTGCTATGGAAATTTGTACGTTTAAAAAGAATCCATCCATCAAACTACATAGAAGAAAGGCACATCGTGGCCTGGTTCAGATGCAACAATCAGACCAAGAATGACCTGAGTGCCCACACGCTCCCCCATCCATTCTGTCATGCATCTTAAGTCAATACCTTCTAGGGTTTGCTAAGCCACAGATAACAAATTGATCCTGGTTTGTATGGATTGCTTAAGTCACACTTTTTGGTTCAGATGACATTGGTAGGCAGTAGTTTAGCAAACTCAGAAAGATCAAGACTATTACGTTTTAACTGGTCAATAAGAAAATTCTGCACACATAACATTTGGAATGAGAATAAGCCCACAGAAAAGAATATGCATGCCTCAGACGTCTGAGCTCACCTCACTGATTTTAGCCCCAATAACGTCTCTTTCTGGAATTTTGTTTTTCTTTCAAGGTACTGAAGATCCAGTTTTAATGCATTCTTGTCAATGTGCTGACGCTCATGCATCAGCATTTCCAAGGCTTTGTTCAGTAACTGGATGACTGTTAAAATATTTAGTTTTCCTGCTTCATATACATTCCCTACATGCAGCTTCAGATATTGAAAACAAAGAACTGATTAATAGGTAAATATAATGTCATAAGACCCCATTTCCCTTTTCAACAACTGAACTCAGTATAAAAGAATAGTAATACAGAACAAATGGGTTGAATACCATTGTTTATTTATATTCAATTAAGGAGATAACAGAAGTGCCTGTAACCTTTATTTATGGCTGAAGGTTCTGTTTCTTTATGTCTCTTCCCACAATCAAGTAAGTTATTACAGTTGTAAGTGTTGCAATATGTGCATGAAGCTTCCCTCAACTGCACTGGTTTCCTTGTACCACGAATCATTACTCCACATGACGTCCAGTAGAAATTTTCGCCTTCCTTGTCTAAACATTCAGGACTTATGAGGGCTTAATTCAATCAACATTCATTACCATACAGCAGCCTTCCGCAAAATGATGCTCTTCAGATGCGGTAGACTACAACTGTCATCATCCCTAGCTAGCATGGCCATCTGAGGCACCAAGCTGGAGAAGGCTGGCATACAGGACAGCTAAAGAACTACTAGCTGGACCAAAATATAAAATTTATAGGGAGGGAAACGTATGTTAATTTGAGGCAGGATACTCATCTACTTTTTACAAAGTATTGTTTCTTATCTCTAAGGATTTAAACTCATTTCTTTGTGGGAAGGTTGACATTCCCTCCTAATTTTTAAGGTTTTAGGTTTAAGGGGGGAAGGATGTAAGTCTGGTGGCTCTGTTGCTCTCTTTGACATCTATTGCAAGGATTATTATTAATCTCCATAGTTATTTGACAATCCATGTCAGACAACTAAATCAAGTGACAGGGGACAAGTCAGAAAATTCATCTGTATTGATAGTTGAGTATCTGGACAGATGCACAGGTAAAAAACTTACTTTGTGGATTTCCTTTTCAACTTTTTCAAGTAGAGGCCTTGGAACGCTGACAGCAACACTCATGCCATCTAATACATACTGGTCAACATGACCTTTAACAACTGAATCTACAACTTCTCTTTCTTTTTGCAGGAGTTTAAGTGTTTCCATTATCGATCCCCATAAACATCGAACCTTTGGGATAATGGAGAAAAGAGGGAGGAGGGGAAAGAAAAAAGAGAAACCTTGAGAAAGTAGGAAATGCATGCATGGAAATATCAGCACTGAGGGTGGGGGATTGTGCTAGATTGTGTTAGTTGGAAATATATGGACAAAGAACCTCACCTTTTCAATTTTCTCTGTTGTGTTACTTTGGCGGCGATCAACATTTTTTCCCATTCTACCCAAGCAGTGAGAAAAAAAGAAATGTAAAAGTTATTGACATTAATATTAATATTCTACAGTCAAAAGGTTTTCATGTATTTTGATGCATTTTGCAAGTAGTTTACCTAGCCATGACAGAGCACAAAACACACAGGTACAAACACACTAAGCTTCCTTCTTCCACATTTTACATCCTTTCATACCCATCAAATGTAACACTGTATTGCAAAAGCACTAAGAAAGCTTATCAGGGAGAAAAAACCATATGGGCACAATCCTATGCATGTTTAGACAGAAAAGAAAACCTACAACTCCCAGCATTCCGCAATCTAAATGACTGGCTGGGGAATACTGGGAGTTGTAGGACTTTTTTCCTGTGTAAACATGCATAGAATTGCAGCCTAGATAGAAATTTACAAATGCAAACAAGCTAATAGGATACACTTACTTTTGGAGTTGTTTGTCCAGATCTGCATTTTCAAATCTTAAATCTCTTATTCGTTTACTGAAAAGCCTGCAATCAGAAGAGTAACAGTTAAAATTCATAAAGATTTGTTAATGCAATATATCCCAAGATCTATTGACAGTTAAGCATTTCTTTTCTGAAACACAGATGGCTTAAAAATATCAAAATAATTCTTTTCTATGGGTGACTTTCAAGGTCGCATAAACAGACTTCTGCTCACATGATGGTACTTTTCTCTCCTCTCCTCCCCCAAACTGCTCAAGGTTTGTCTAACACTCCAGAGCAGATTTTGTGGGTGCTCAGAAAGCTACATGCGGGAGGATATGCACAGGACAAAATCATCTCAAATATGTGTTGGTTTGTTATCCAAATTGTCCCAATTTGTGATTTATGACTGCAACTTTCTATACAATATGTAAAAACAAGATATCCAACAGTAACAAGAGCCTTGCCAATTAATCTAGAATATACAAATTATATTCATCTGTAGAAACTCCACTTACTGTGCTTTTTTCTGAACTTCTTGAATTATCAAATCTTCCTTTTGTAGACTCTGTAAAAATCTGTTATGGGCCACACGGTATTTTGCAGCTGCCATATACAAATCTGGAGATATAGAGTTCATGGCTTCTGGATAAGGTACGCCAGCACCTGGTAGGAAAGGAGTAAGTTTTCCAATGTTTCTTAAATCCAGATGGAGAGGATAAAGTGTCTAGGACCAGCAAAGATGCCCCATACTGTCCTGGTCCTCTATTGCCTTATGAACCATCTGAGTCTTACTGTTTTGCTACAGGAATCCTTCTGTAAGTTGACCCATGCCAATTTGTTGCTTACATCAGTAGACAGCAGGATGCTTTAAACAGTGAATGGGAGCTGTCACCTAGCAGTAAGGCTAGATGCTTCATGAGGCCATGAAGAGTAAGTTGTAGCCATGCACATCTTTCCCTGCAGCAGGAGAATGATAAAAGCATTCTACGAAACACTCTTTTTTTTTAAAGGGGCCTCTCACCGCACATCTTCACATCCACTACAACGTACAGGGGTTCTGCATTTATGTGGAAAAATTCAAAATAGAGCATGTGCCGTCCTGGAAGAGAAAACATTCCAAGAATGGCATCATACACTATGGCTTACCTGAGGAATCTGCTTTAATGTGATGCATGATGACATATCTTGCAAAGTGGAACATTAAATGTATGAACTTAGGTCCACCAGGGGAAAGGAATAATGATGCAACAACTTGAGGGAAGGTGTTTCCACATTCATCCTAGGAAAGTAAATGGATTAAGAATACATTTGAAAAAGCAAACTGCAAACGACAGCACAAACTTTTATTTATTTTTTATTTTTATTATTTTTATTTTTAATACAACATAAAACAACATAAAATACAATACATACCACATACCCCCCGTGCTCCCCTCCCCCCAGGAGACCTTCAATTATACATTATTCTTCTTTCCAAAAGTGTAAAGACACTTTTGAAGGTATTTGCCCCTTCCCCGTTCTTAATACATATTCCAAAAATAGGCTCCATACATCTCCAAAATCATTCTTACTGGACATTCCCCTCTTTATTTTCATTTTACACGTTAGCTTGTCATTAAGTGCCATATCCCATATTTCTTTATACCATTCTTCTATAGTATATATCCCTTGCCCTTTCCAATTTTTAGCAATCATTATTCTAACGGGAGCCAGGAGGTTGTTTATTAATTCTCTCTTATTTATATTCTCATTTCCTTTATCCCATATTGCTAGTAGAGCCAGCTTTGGGCTTAATTCCAATTTACTTCCAATTATTTCACTTATTTCTTTGAACACCCTTTCCCAAAATTTTTGTACATGTTTACAGCTCCACCACATATGGAAATAAGTTCCAACCTCCTGACAACCCCTCCAACAATTCTTGGACACTTTTTTATCTATCTGATGAAATCTTACCGGCGTTAAATACCATCTCCATACTGTCTTATAATAATTCTCCTTAATTCTAATTGACAAAAGCTTTAACATTCTTGCATCCCCCTCCCCCAGTCTTGTTCATTAATTTGTTCCTTTAAATCATCTTCCCAAATCATTTTAAGCGAATCTCGATATTCAGCTTCCTCTGTCAGGATTTTATATATTCCGCTAGTCAGACCTTTTCTAGTTTTAATTACTTCCTTCTTGCCTCTTGATTCAATTAAATCTTCAAATCTTGTATTATTTCTACACTTCTTATTTATCTTTTTCCATTCTTGTGTCCATTTTTCCAATTGTAAGCATTTGAACCAAGCTATCTTTTGTCCTTTTACCAACTCTCTAATTTGCACCTTATCTGTCATTCTTTCCATCCAGTTCCTTAGCTTAATAATTTCCTGACCCTTCAAACTGCCTTCCAATTCTACTTTTAAATTCCTTGGGAAATTTCCCACAACTACCACTGGGGCGAGTGGAGAGTCTCCTGGTATTAACTTCCCTTTAACTTTCTCCCAGATCTCTAGAATGTTTTTCAACAACGGGTAGTCCAGTCCCCTCAAATCTTTCTTTTGAATTTTATTATTAAAAAAGATATTTTGCAATTTAAAATCTAGCTCCCCTGTTTGCGTTCCTAACCACTCTAAATCTTCCTCCCCTAATATACTACTTATAACATATCTTAACTGATTAGCACTATAATAATTCTTTATATTTGGAAGTCCCAAACCTCCTTTCTTTTGTGTCTTATACCATAACCCTTTGTTAATCCTAGCTCTCTTATCTCCATTGCAATAAGCATTAAGCATATTTTGCCAGCTCTTTAACTCTGCATCCGATATTTTAATCGGTAGCATTCTAAACAAAAAATTAATCTTAGGTAATATCTTCATTTTTATAACCGCTATTCTACCAAAACAAGAATGTTTTAATTTTTTATATACCTCTAACTTTTCCCCTACCTGTTTTTTCAAACTTGCAAAATTAATTTCTTCTAACCTATCTAAATTTTTGCAATATTAACTCCTAACATACTACATTTTTAAGCCTAAGACCCAACTTTACTTTACCTTCCTCCATCTCCTCTTTGTTATAATTATATAACATCATTTCTGACTTCCCCCAATTAACTTGTAAACCTGTGACCTCCCCAAATTCTCTCAAATGTTTCTTAATCAGCTCCCCCTCCTTCAGGGGGTCTTCTAATGTCAGTAATGTGTCATCCGCAAACATATTTAATTTAATCTTCTCCTTCCCTCTTATCCCCTTCAATCTTGAATCCTCTCTTGAATCCTCCCTTATAACATTTGCCAAAATTTCTATCACTATCGCAAATAATATCGGTGAAAGTGGGCAACCTTGTCTTGTTCCTCGGGCTAATATAATCTGTTGCGTTAATCCATCATTATCCATTATTTCTGCTTTATTATTTTTATACAGTTGATCCATCACTCCCATAAATTTCACTCCAAGCCCAAATGTTTTCAAAATTGTTTTAAGTGCTGGCCATTCCACACAATCAAAGGCTTTGAATATATCCAATGCTAATAAACCTGCTTTTAAATTCCTTTTTTTAATAATATTAATTATATTTAAAACTCTTCCAATTAAATTAGGCATTTGCCTTCCTGGGACAAATCCACATTGATCTTTTCTAATATATTTATGTATAAACGTACTCATCCTTTTTGCCATTATTGCTGTAAATATTTTTCAGTCTTGATTTATTAAGGATATTCGTCTATAAGATGCTGGGTCAGTCAGATCCTTTCCTGGTTTCGGGATTAATATGATCAAGGAATGATCCCACGATGGGGGGGGGGGGTCTTTCCCCCTTCTATTATACTATTAAATAATTTTTTTAATCTTGGTATTAAGATTCCTCTAAAAACTTTATAATATTCCGACCCCAAACCATCCAATCCCGGAGATTTCCCTCCTTTTAATTTAGCAATAATTCCTTCTATTTCTTTCTCAGTAACTAATCCTTCCATGTAATCCCTATCTTGCCCCTGTAATCTTATTTTCCAATTCCTCTCTACATATTCCAATACCTTAACCTGTGATCCCATATCTGATGTATATAATTCTCTATAAAACTCTTGAAATATATTTAATTTATCCTTCATTAAATTACAACTTTTCCCTGTCTTATCTCTAATTGTCCCTATCATGCTCTTAGCCTTTTTTGACTGAGTGGACCTAGCCAGCATCTTCGAATTTTTATTACTATATTCAAAAAAATCCCTCCTTAAATATAGCAAATTCCTCTGGACTTGTTCTAACTCTTCTCTCTCTAATTCTTTTTTCTTAGCTTGGATTTGGGCAAATAGGTATTTATCTTTTGTCTCTCTTAGCTTCTCCTCTAAGTCCCTTACCTCCTTTTCAATCTTTTTATTTTGTGCTTCTTGTTGTTTTCTTAGGGTACACATTTCCCTGATACAGATCCCTCTAACTACAGCCTTCATAGTGTCCCATATTAACCCCTGCGAGTTTAAGTCCTTATCGTTAATTTCCCATATTTCCTGCATTTCTTTTTTAATATTTTCCACTATATTTTTATTATTTAGTAGCCTTGTATCAATTCTCCATCTCTTAACTTGTTTATAATCCTTCTTCATTTTAATATCCAACGTCATTAATGCATGGTCTGTGACTTTAATTACCCCTATAGCACAATCTATAAGTTTAGACATCATATTCTTTGACACAAAAATATAATCAATCCTGGAATAACTCTTAAACCTTGGTGAGTAGAAAGTAAATTTCCTTTCTTCCCCTTTTAATACTCTCCAAACATCCATTAATTATTTTCTCTCCATTAGTTTGCTTAGTCCCGTCCTCCCACCACTCTTAAGATCTCTTAATATATTATCCCTATCTTTCCCTTTGTCTAATACCATATTAAAGTCACCTGCCGTCACAATATTCTTTTTACCCACTTCACCCTCTGCATTAAAAACTTCATCAAAAAATTCCATTTGTTTTCCATTTGGAGCATATACATTAATCAATACATATTCCTCCTCCCCTACCATGCACGAAATTATCAGAAACCTTCCTGTTTCATCCTTCTTCGCCCTTTGTATAGTGATTCCACATTTTTTTGAAATTATAATCGCTACACCTCTTGCTTTAGAAGTGCCAAAAGACTTTTCATACACGCCCACTTCCCTCATCCGGAGCTCATTTACACCCTCCTTTATTTGATGAGTTTCCTGCAAAAAAATTACATCGGCTTTCTCTTTTTTTAATAACATTTCTATTCTCTTCCTTTTTATAACAGTTCCTAGCCCTTTAACATTTAGAGTTGCAACCCTTAATTTACTATCCATCTCTCTCTTTCACCCACATCTCTATATTGGTCTCCCTCTGTGATACACATACCCCCCTCCCTCACCCACCCACCCACATTTACCCCCCATCTTCACCCCCCTCCTCACCAGGCTATCCTGGGCAATGGCCCCAATTATTCTTAGAACTCTTCGGGGGGGGGGGGGGGGGGGGGAGAAGCAACCCAACATTCCCAGAGCAGAAATCCAACCCTCCCCTCTCGTATAATCTTTTCTTATCCCTTTTACAATAATATTTCTTCATTGACGGCTTCCACCGACAGCACCTTCCTCCTGTGGACGATCAGGACCGCCTTTCCCTCCAGCACCTCCATCCTGCTTTGTATCTCCAGCAACTGTGGGATCCGCTAAGCCCAGCTTTTCCAGAAGCTCCATCCCTTGCTCACACGATGTTATTCTATATTGCTTCCCTTTCCACATAAATCTCAGAAAGACTGGGTATCCCCAACTGTATGTTATCAAACTCTTTCGCAAAGCCACTGTACACAGTCTAACACTCTTCCGCCACTGCACCGTTTGAGGGCATAAATCTTGATAAACCTCAATTGCTGTTGCTTGTATCATCAGCTGGGCTTGACGTCTTATTGCTTGCATCAACTTTTCTTTCTTATAAAAATTTGCTAATTTGACAATTATATCTCTTGGGAGCATCCCCTTCTTCTTATAACGCACTCTATGAATTCTCTCGATGTCCGCCATCTCCCAAGTTTCTTGAGATTCAATTTCCTTAATCCATGCCAAAATGATGTCTCTTAAATCCTTAGGACTCTCTCCCTCTCTCTCTCCAAAAGATCTGATTCGAATATTCACTCTCCTGTCCCGATCTTCCAAAGCAATTAAACACAAGTCCACCTCTTTCAAATAATCCCCCTGTTTCTTGCTGTCTTCCTGCAGCTTCTTCATATTCTTCTCCATTCTCTCCATATTATCCACCACAGTTTGAAGGTCCACCATAAATTCCTGCTGTGAGTCCTTAATTCTTTGCATTAATCTTTCCTCCTGCTTCAGTAAAGCAATCTCCATCACATTCTGAATTTTGCTCATTAGATCATCTGAGGACTCTGCTTGACTCTCTTTGGCCGGTTTTGGTACTGCACCTGCTGCTTTAGGAGCTGTGCCATATTTAGTATTTCCGGAATGGCCAGGGGATTTCCCTGTCTTGTCCGATTGCTGCTGCTGCTTGTCATATTGTCTGGCGCAGTTCCAGCAACCCTCACAAGACGATGCCAGTTCTTATCAGAGGGGTGATCTCTCGATCTGCTCCAGGCGGGGGCTCTGGATATAACACCTTTTTGCTTTCTTTTCATAAAGCTTAACACATAAATCCGTACCTCTCGCCTGGACTCAAATCAACAATTGCACTTCAGCTTCTAACTCCTTCAACTGGAGGTTAAAAGTCACTTTTCCCACATAAATCAGTTCCGCCTCTCCCTCTGAGTTATCTTAACCTTGCAGCTTCCAATTAAAGTCCATTAATTACCTTCAGTTGGCACTCTGTCAAGCTCCCGTCCTCCTTCTCCGAATTACTTTCATTTTCTCCTCTGCCATTATGGCAGTTATCCAGCTACTTTTCTCGCCACAGATGCAGTAAAGTTTCCGGACCCGAAATCAAGGCATTAATCAAGAATCCATCACCTCCAAATTAGGGATTTTGTAAATATTCCATTGCTTCTTATGAGAGCAGGAAAGTTTCGATTCTACTCCATGTCCCGCTAGGCCACTCCCCCCAGCACAAACTTTTAGATTAATTTTAGTAATACCTGCTTGTATTCATGTAAGCAGTACAATTGGCAAACAGAACAGTGACAAACAGCTTTGACCGCCATGCTATACCTGGCATTACTATAACCTGAGGCTTGCACAGGGTGAAGCAGCCACCTTAGTACCCACAGGGCATGATACCCCTTCCCCTCTGTGCCACAGAAGTGCCCTTCCACATTACTTTTTTGTCATGACAAAGACTAGCATTAGAGTAACAGCTTCTGTTGTGCTGGATCCCAATCAGCATGACTGCATCAGTTGTTACTTTCTGCTAGCAATAGGCATTTTAACTCCAACCCCACATATTCCAAGCATAGGATTATGCTCAATGCCACATTTTAAAAGGACCCAAATGAGAACTAAATAAAAGAGTATTAAGAGGTATACTAATTTTCTGATCCTGGAGGACACGTTTTACTGACCAGCTACTTTTGGACTTGTGAGCAGCCACCCCCCTCTTTAAGTGAATAACCAAGTTAAGGAACCAAACATGTAAGAGAGGGGAGACTCTTCTCTCCTTCATACTGTTTTCTGGCTCTCCTCAAGGTCTTTCTTCTGAATTCTCTTCTACTGTCATCTTGAATTACTTGTGTTTTCCCTAGCTGCTTAATAGCTTGGGAAGGTAAAAAGGTGCAGACAGAATAATCTATGAGAAGAAAATTCTCTCCCTCACTGTCAAAAAGGTCAGGGCACAAACCGTGAAGGTAATTTTCATAACCACCAAAGCATAGACATACATCAACATATAAAGGACAAACATGTGGACAACTTTTCATTCTTACCAATACTTACTGAAATTCTTCTTAGCCATTCATAACATTGCTTCCTGAATTCAGAATCTGTCTTTTTATCTGTGGGGGGAAAACAAAACCTTTCCATTCGCAGGGAAAGGAAAGGAGAGAATTTCAACAGACATTTCAGGAAACAGACATCCTCCTCACAATCTAGCAATACAAAAGGTTCTTGGTATTGTCTGAATGCATCTGCACTAGCAAGTTATTGCATGTTTACTGTAAATAACCTCCAAAATGCCTCACACATGGTAGACTGACATATAGTTACAGTTGCAGTGTATTTTGAGGCAGGTTTTAATAGTTCTAAATGATACCACACTGGTTTTGGAGAAAACAAATGACATATTATGATTACTACAATGTACTCTACATGGGGCTGCCTTTGAAGTCTCCAGAAACTTCAGCTGGTCCAAAATGCAATTATTAAGAATGTTGGTGGGTGCTCACCCTGAGACACATCTATTTTACAACAGCTGCACTGGTTTCCAGACCATTTGCAAACACAATTCAAGGTGCTGGTCATAACCTTTAAAGCCCTGAATGGCTTGTGCCCAAGTCAGTCTCATCCCGTATGAGGCTGCCCACTCTTTTAATATCTGCTGGAGGGGCTTTTCTACATGTCTTATCAGTAACAGAGGCACAACTGGTCAAGACACCAGAAACAGCATCTAGAATCCAGATAACATATTACAGAACTCCCTGTCATAGGAGGTCTGTTTGGCCCACACTTGGTGTTCTGTCAACTAGTTATGACATTTTTTGTTCAAGCAGGAACTTGACATACCAGGAAAATGTTTCTTAGTAATTTTAAAAATCTGTTGCACCTATTCCTTGTTTTAATCTGTAATCTTATACACATTTTTCAGGGTACAATTCTCAGTGAATATCATGGAACTTATTTCCAAGTAGCAGAGCACTGATGCATAAGACCAACCCAAGTCCTTGCAACCACAATTTTTGACTTTGCTAACAAGCCAAAAGTTTATTATTACAGTAAATAAATTTAAGAAGAAACCCCTTTCAAAAGACCTATGTAATAAAAATTGTTTAATGATATTGGAGAAAAATACCACTCACCTGAATATCTCATTACAACATGACTGGTCCAATTTTGAAAATAAGAACCATGCAACAATATGAAATGCATCTTTGTTTGGTTTATCGAACAAGTGCCTTTAAAAAAAATAGGAAGAATAGCTATGAAATTAACAAATGTCATTTTAAAAGAAAATCAATACCCCATGCACAAATACAAGGGAACCCATCAGGACTGCTTCCTTTTCCACCTAGGAGGAGTCCTGTGACAGCATCATGATGAGTAGAAATTCACAATGTGTACACTCACCCCACTTCTCCAAGCATTGAGAAGTTCCAGGGCCAGAGCATTTAACCAAGTTTAGTTTCATTTAGAAGGTCATGGAGGCTTATTGGCATTTTGTAGTACTTGCATTTATCTACAAATATGCAGGTTGAGCATTGATAGCAGTTCAGCTTAAATATCCTGACAGCCAAAGACCACAGTTCCCACATCAAATTTCTATGGATACAGCCAGCAACCCAAAATACCATTAGTTTACATAGACCCCTAATACAGTTCTGTCTTTCCCACTATCTGACTCATTCTGCAGTTTCGTTCTTATTAAAGACATACACTAAAGGGAAGTATTTCACCTGTTGCCATATGGCAGCACTGACTTTTAAGAAGGGAGCACCAAAAATTACTTAATAACACAACAGATCCATGGAGCATCCACACCTCGAATCTTATCAAGAGTTTCCACCTCCTGGGGAGTTGAAGGCGCGGGAAATAAATACAAATATTAATATATTCATTAAATCGATATTAATTTTTAAGAAGTAATCAGCAGAGGGGGCAGAGAACTAATGGGTGCAACCTTGCCCACAATACGGCCACGCCACTCCACGCCACTGTCGTACTCACACGCCCAGACGGAGATGGGTGAAAATTTTCCCGGCGCCGGCAGCTCGTGTGGAATCGAAGCCCAGCGCCAAAAGGTAGAGCCAGAGGTGTTCTTTCTCCCAGGCAGGAGGCGGAAGCTGCGCGCTCATCTTCGCAGCATAACCTGAGCAGGTCAACTAAACAATTGGTGCGTCTCCTCAGTACCTACTACGAGCAGCGGCTCGACTACACGGCCAACGGACATGCCCCAATATCTATCGATCTGTCCGTCTGTCTGAGTCCGTCTTTCGCTACCGCCATATAAAGCCCCTCACTGCCGCCCTTTCACGTCCTTCTTGAGGCAGCTTCAGTTAATACTGTCGCTATCGCCGCTATCGCCGCTATCGCCGCTATCGCCGCTATCGCCGCCGCCGCCGCCGCCGCCTCACGCACTGCCGTTTTGCTTAAACCGCCAAAACAGAAATAGAAGGGAAGGGAATACGTCATCAGAGAGTGAGGGGCGCATCAACCAACCCAAACCCACGTAAAGCCTTTACGTCGCCGGCAATCTCTATGCCAGTGAGCAACGCAGCTTCCTGCCCCGCCATGCACCGCGACCGACTACGCTCGAACTCGGCCCTCTGAAGCAGTCATAGAGATATAAAAAGCTTAGAGTCAAGATGTATATTGTTTGTAGAGGCTCCATGCTGCTTCTTTTGTTTAGAGTGACTCTTTTCCCACCAACCGAGGCGGAAGTGAGAGCTTTCCATTGACGATAAAAGGGGGGAGGGGGGGGACCAGGACTTTCGCGAAGTTGTGTGTTTTCCCACACTCCAACAAGAATTAGTAGGAAAGACGGAAGTTCCTGTTTTTCCAAACTGAAGTTTTATGAGGAAAAAATTTCCCTGCCAATGCCAATACAGTCTCCTATCCCCAAAGTGATGGTTACCAAAGCTGTAGCTCAGACAGTGCATGCTGGAGGCTCTGATTTCGGAGGAGCTGTGAATCCATTCTGGGTTTCAATCAGAACCTGCCAGGACGCTAATGGAGCTATCCGAGGTGTTGCATCTATTTGGGGGGCAAAGTTCAGCATCTTGGATAGCTCCTCTGGTTAGTTCTAACTAAAACTCAAAATGGATTTGAAGCCCCACCGAAATCAGAGCCACCAGCCTCCAGTGGCCTTAGCCCTGCGACGTACTCCATAGTTAATACTGCTGGTTAAGTGGAGCTGAAGCTGGTTATATATTTAAGAAACAGTATACTTAAAATGCCCCTTCAGATTCCCCCATCCCAGCCTAAATGCAGCGCTCAATTGCATGTGGAAGCCTTGTGCTCCATTGACATGCATGTGGCCACGTTATGCTTCTAAGAGCGCAATCCTATGCATGATTAGGCCGAAAAAAGTCCAACAAATCAACTAGGAGTTGTAAAACCCTTTTTCTGTCTAACCATGCATAAGATTGCACCCTAAATGTCTACCACACCCATATTTTTTGGGACAAAAGAGGTGAGCTAGAAAAAGGAAGAGAGTTTTTGTCTGTTTGCTTTTTACTTTCCTGCTGTGTTTTGTGCTGAGAAGAGCTGTAGGAGGAAGACACGGCCCAATATGTATCTACAATAAAATCCTGTATTTCTTCATTATTTTTTTATGGGCAGCTCTTACTTCGGGCCCAGAGAGAGTTGCTATTCGGGTTTTTTTTTTAAGTGTTAAAAGGAATCAAAGTTAGAAAGTTTGGATAAATTTAAGGATTCTAAGCCCATGATCGAACAGCTTTTCCCTAATTGTGGCTGTGTACACACCAGTAGAGGCTGGAGGCTCCAATTTCGGTGGGGCATCCACTGGTACACACATCCTATTGCTTTCTGGGACTTGTCCTTTTAGTGGGAAGATGTTGTAGGTGTCCTCCTATATAGGCTGGAAACAAACTCAATATAGGATGTAGCTGTTTACCTCAAAGGTAATCCTATTTAATGGGACATAAGAGTAGGACTTCAGGTTGCCATTGTATTTTCTGAATACTCAAAGCAGATTTTTTCGCACCAATAGACAATGTGATACTTCCCTCAGCCTAAAGCATTCACTACTGTTGTGAAAACCATGTATAAGATGCTTGGTTGATTGTGTAAAATGATTAAAATTGCTTATTGTTTAGGCCAATCCTTTGCAGAATTAGTGGCACTGAAACTTATTGAAATCAGTGGGCTTAGATAGGCCTCCTCTCTGTGCAACCCTAGTGCTTAATCCAGCTATTTATATTTTCAGTTGAACAAACGAGGGATGTAGACATACTTGACAAAAAGCAAAACTCTTGTTCCACATGGCCTTAACCTGGAGGATAATTCATAAGCTTTCTACCATTTAAATCTGTTTTCCCCTTCTTAGGCAGTTTCATCTCCAAGCATTCCAAATTGCCACTCTTGATATCTATTTTGTATCACAGCTACTGATGAGGGTAGAAGCTGAAATGTTTAGCACTAAACATATTTTGATAATTACCCTGTGGTTAGTCTACTTGTATATGGAGGTGTGTCAACCAGTTCTGGATGGGGTTACACTCCCCCTACTGCTTTAAAACGGTTTATAATGAAACTTGGCATGGTGATAGGTCTCCTGGAGAGCTTTCGGCTTGCCAAGATTGAATCAGATCAGTTCATCCTTTGATTTTTAAAGAATGTTTAATCCCCCCTTTAAAACCTTTTCCTGATAGTTCACTGATGCGACCTTCCACCTCTTTACATTTGTAAACCCCATTAAATAGAGAGAGACTTACTTCTGAATAAACAGAAGTCAGACCTCAGAAGTCAGCATAGGGTTGCAGAGCACTTCTTTCCAGTTTGCTGTTTTAGACTTTAAAAAAAAGCTTCTGAGTGATCCCACTATTAAAAGTCAGTTCTATACCTGTTTACTCAGAAGTAAGTCTCTCTGTGTTCAATGGGGTTTACTCAAAGGTACACCACCTTTATTGTTAAGGCAACCTAAAATAGGTTTTAGCCCGATCTCACAATCAGCATCCTACAATACACACATTACAGAATAAAATGGAATACACACACACACACACACACACACACACACATACACACACACACACACGCACACAAAATAGTTTCTAAAAATCCACATCAATGTCTTCTAGGGCTTCCCTAATTCGTGCTGCTTTCACAGCATGATGGGTTTGGCTGTATTTGAGAGTAAATATATTATTTATCCATATCTGAGAGATTTGCCCTTGGCGCTAAAAATCTCATTAGATGTTAATCTCTAGGAATTTTGTATAGTTTACAATATAGCACGTAGTGTATGGTATCCTCCACTGCCTGGCTACCACAAATACACAGGCACTGTTCTCTAGGAATATTTTTATATCTCCCCTCTATGAATTTAGTTTTCACTGTCTGAAAACGCAGGTCTATAAATGCTTTACAGAGGAAGGGGGATACTATTTCTGACAATACTTTTCTTCCTCATGAGTGGACTTTAAAGATGGAAAGCTAGAGGAGAATCTAGAGACTTTGATTGCATCTAAATCTAGCTTGGCAAAGTGGTGCTGCAACTGTTCTTTAATGGATAAGCGATTATGCAGTAAATCACTTACCATTAGCACTCTCAGATCGAATCCAAAGTTCTTTAAACTTGTTTCACATCGGCGTAGCCAATTATTTCTGGGAGGGGAGTTTCTCTGTTCGTTTACGCAAAGAGTTATTAGTCTATTAATTGTATGTTTCGTTTTGACGTAATAAAAGAACATTGTCCTCCAGATAGAGTAAATTATTGGCATTACTCCAAGTTCTGCTCTGATATAGCTGGTAGGTGTTCCTGATGGGAGACCCAGCAATATCCTTAAGAACTTGTTTTGCACAATCTCAAGTGAATGTAAACTTGAGCCTCCCCATATCTCAGCTCCGTACGATATCTGTGGGATAACCTTTGCTAGAAAAACTTTAATGGCCGGGCTAACTGACTGACCTCCCCGGACTTTGGCAAACCTCAGGATAGTTTGCATTGATTTTCGGGCTTTCAGTTTCGTGGCTGATAGGTGGCCAGACCATGAGCGATTTTGCATAAAGCAAATTCCTAGATAATTAAATTGGTTAGTTTGATCCAGATAGTGGCCATTCAACGTCCACTTATGTTTAGGCGGACTGGTACCAAAGACCATAACTTTGGTTTTAAAATCATTAATACACAGTTGTTCTTTGATACAAACCTCCCCAAAAACTTTCAACAATCTTCTCATACCTATAAGGTTTTGGGATAATAGAATCATGTCATCCGCATATAACAGTATGTTTAATTTCCTAGAACCCACGGAAACAGGGAAATTGGAGTTGCTTGACAGCTGCCCAATAATGTCATTTACATATATATATTAAACAGTATTGGAGCTAACAAGCATCCCTGTCTAACGCCTATGGATGATTTGACTTTCTCCGAGAGTTGGCCTCCTTTTCCGACTCTGACTTGGATTGTCGTATTGGAGTATAAATTCTTGATCAGAATCAGAAGTCGTCTATTCATCCCTAAATGCCATAGTTTGTACCACAGTCTTTCTCTATTGATTCTATCAAACACTGAGGTTAGATCTACAAAGGTGGCGAGTATATTTCTCTCTTAGATGGTTTAGTATAAAACACTGGTCTATAGTTGATTTGCCACGACAGAAACCACCTTGTTCTTCGCCAATAATGTTATGCTGGTCTACCCAGTCCTCAACTTTAGTTAACAGAAATCTTGTGTATAATTTTGAGGAAACAGCCAATAAACTAATAGGTCGGTGAGGATTTGTCTCCCTTCTTATAGATCGACTGCTCAAAGAGCAGAGGTCACGCCTTGCTTGTCTACATTCTTGGTCAAACCAGCCCTCCGGATGTGGTCTTAACTTGGGGGGTGGGGGGTAAATGGTTGAGCAGATGGAACCCAGATGATGTATCATAGTGTGAAACAAGGGCAGGAGCTCATGTGAATCTGCACTGAGAAATCTAGTTCTAAGAGACAGCATTTCCCTACTTCTTGCATAATCTCAGTATTGGCAGGCCCAAATTCACACTCTGGCAAGTTGACGCAGATTACAATGAAATTCTTTATTGCAGTAGATCAGGTTACACAGGCCAGATTTCAGTGCTTTGCAGAAAAGCTTACAGTGGTTATAGCCCCAATAAATCAGATATCCCATGCAAAGGCAGTTAGCACATTCCTTTGTTCAAGAGATAGACCCAAGACTAGAATTCATACATAGTCAAAGATCAAATCCAACATTAGATTCCAAATTAACATCTCAACGGTACAGTTTTCAAGGTAGACAAAAGTCCAAGAGTCATGATAAGTCCAGGCAAGAAAGCATTCTGAGCAATCAAAGACAAAGGTACATGATTCAAGGCAAACAAGAGTTCACAACTAGTCCAAGCAATTCAAGGAAGACAAGAATTCATGAATATTCCAGGCAAGAAAGTGTTTCGGGCAGTTAGTGACAATGTTGTTCCAAGCAAAGGCTCTATAGCATCTGCACCAACTTAAATACAGGAAAGGGCTGCTAAAGCTGCTCTTCTGGTGATGTCTCCATGCAAGGGAATCAGGCCCATAAACAATCACTACATTGCAGGCGGCATCCCTGCGCCACCCTTTTCAGTTGGTGATATGCCCAAACCCCCTCCCCTACAGAGTCGTCCTCCTGCTTGGTTCCCGCAGAAGATTTCTCAGGTTATAAATCAGAGGTCTAATTCAAGGCCATTTCTTGTAGCTGTGGCTCATAGGGACTATCACCCTCCTTCAGTCTGCAATCAGATGGGAAACCAGGCAGAGCCAGGCTCTCAGGCCCTGCGATTCCCACAACAGAACTGGGTTCTCAATCATTCTGCTCTCCGAATCAGATTCTGATTCCAAAACTGGAGCTAAGCCCAACTGGATGCCTGATAGGAACATGCCCTATCTTAAAATACTCACTACAATGTGGTCTCCCGGATGGGCACACCGCTCTAGCTTTATGAACTTTCCCACATCTTGTATATGCTACCTGAAAGGTTAGGTCTCTTTACCACAGAATGCTCTTTAAATGGCTGGATTGCTTTTTCTATGCTTTCTTTTGTGCTGCTTTTGCAGAGACATGGGAAGTAAATTTGACCATTTCAAAATAGCTGCTGCAACATCTTCTAGTGTTTTGTTGAGCAGAGGTTACCGCTTCCAAATCACTTCCAAGTGATTTGATCAACTCAGATTGAATTCCCATCTCTATGGCTTTATTAAGGGTTACATCCTCTATTAGCTACATTGTTTCAGAAACCCTTTATCTAGCAGACCAGATATGAAGTACCTAATAAATATCTTGCTAACACTTTTGATCTCCATTGCCCGATTGTGTTTGCCCAATTCCATGCATGCCAATGTTCTTGTGGCCTCATTCTTGGTGCAATGGGCACTATGTTCCCTTGAGATATAACCCCATTCTTTTCAATGCACACGTTTCTACGGCCTTAAACCAATACCTGTCAAGGAAAAGCAACCTTTTCCCTGTCAGGCAGGCATGCAACTTTCCCCCGAGTTCACCCACACACCCGCCTATCCCGGTTCCCAGCCCAACAGGGCTCAAGCCAACCTCAGGAAATAAACACAAACACTTAAGGACTGGAGCGTTTATTGAAAAAGTTAATCACTACGGTTTAGGGCCTCAGTCGGCAATAAACTGTAAAATGCAAGCTAGGAAAGAAGGGGAGGGAGAGTGGGCAATGGGGGGGGTAGAAGGTGGAAAGTGTGAGGTAGAAGTTAGCAGCAAAGCCTTTTAAAACAATAAACCATTAACCCATCAGCAATCACACACCCAAAGGTGACAAGTCTCCCTGGACTGAGCCAGACTAAAATAACAAACCCTAACTAAATGCCCAGCATGTCCTTGCTGCAAAGGGATCTCTCTGTTCTGCTCACCAGCCTCAGAGAAGATGGCGACCGCCCCGTTGTTACCCACTTTATCCCTTTTCTGGGCAACTGGTACTGTGACCAACAACCAATCTCTAATCGTCTGCTCTGGCCCCTGGACCCCCTCCCTATTTCCCACAACTGAAACCTTATACCTCACCACCAATTAGTTCTGACCTTGGAGTCAGGCCTTGGCAGTTCCTCTGAAGACATGAGCAAGAGGCCCAGGTAGCCGGAGCTGGGAATGAACAGCTCAAAGTTCCACAACATCTCTTTCGCTCCGGGAGATCCTCCCTCCCAACTCTAAAGTCTCACTCCTCAGTAAGGCAAGCCACCCTAACCAGAATGTAGCCTTTCTTCACAATACCTTGTATAGATTTCTGATGCCCTAACAAAACATCCTTCTAAGTAACGTGGTGTTTAAGGTTTAATAGCTCTGCATATAAACAGAAAGATCACTGCACACAGAAAACTAGATATCAGGGGGAAGAATTCTAGCCTGGCCTCCTTCTTGATGCATACTTTAAAATGAAATGTGTGGGAATGAGGAAGTGTGAGTTAAACTCCTTCACACAAGGGCTGCCTGCCTCGCCAGTCTTGAATCCCCTAAAATTCGCCTGGTTACCCTGGAGACTGAAAAGTTAGCACATATACCAGCCACACTAATGTACTCCCTTGAGTGTACACAAACTCTGCCAAAAGCCTGTCTATGAACTTCCCTGGGGATGACACAGAAGTGTCAACTAGCAGCCAACATGACATGGAGATGCTCCCTACAGCAAGAGGCTATTTTGCACTTTCAAGAAAATGAGCTCCCTGCCTCAGGTGTTGGAATCGGCAATTTGCCAGAGATCTTGATAAGCAAAGTGCTCTCTGGAAACAGACAGCCTCACCTTCCCTCAGGATTAGCATAGAGAAGAAATGGCTTCTCCCCCAGAACAGCTGCTTGGAGTCCATCAGGATACCCAGAGAAAAGTGTGGTGCTTGCGATGCGAAATCCTATCCCCTTCAAGCAGCTCCACGCGTGTGTGGATGGTGCTTCTCCTTGGAATCAGCTGGACAGCAGAAGGCGCGAGCTGCCCAAAGGAATGTGCTTGCCAGTATCTGGCTGTGAACTGCACTGGCAAGGAGTTGGAAGAGTTTCCAGCCTCAATCCCACTGGACACCCGGCAACTGATCCTGGCTCAAAACAAACTCAGCTATTTGCCATCAGTGGACCTGAACTTCCTCAGTGATTTGATCTATCTGGATTGCAGTGGCAACACTTTAGGTGAGGACCTGGATTTTGCTTTTGTCAGCATCATCAAGCTGGTCTACCTAGACCTCAGCTTCAACAATCTAACACTGGTAACATTTGGCACCTTTTCACAGCTCAGTAGCCTGGTTGTGCTAAAGCTCTCAGACAACCCCAGCCTGGTGGAGATTGAGAAGGACTCCTTTGCCAACAATACCTGGCTAAGGTACCTAGATGTAAGCCGGTGCAGCTTGATATTCATTGATATAAGCACTGTCAGAGACCTGCCCAACCTGAGAAGCCTGGGCTTACGTGGGAACCTCTGGTTCTGTAACTGCTCCTTCATGGAACTGAGCGGCTGGATTAAGGAGAGTGGGGTCACTATCCCAGGTGAGTTTTAAATGCCCAGAAAATGACTAGAAGAGGTGTAGGGTTCATGCTAGCTTTGCATCATGTTCCACTACTGCCGTTTACCCTGGGCAGTTGGAATGAGAGCATGCATAGTCTGTGGGGCTCAGTGCAACTCCTTCTGCCCCTCTGGAGTCATGAAAAGTGCCCTTTTTAAAAGTAAAATAAAATCTTCCACATTCCTATATTTAGAGCAAAGGCATAGCAAATAGCCTCTACTTTCCTCCCCTGCTTTAGTGACAAAGCAGGGAGGAACAGCAGGAATGTATTACTCAGTGAAGTGGCAGTGTGAGTATTGCACAAGTGAACTATGTTGCTGCTAAAGTTTATAGAGAATCGCTGCTCTTGGGAAACGTGGTGCAAAGATATGCAGAGATTCTTCTTGGCTCCTCATTCCCTCATCTGCAATTAAAATCCACAACCTCCCTGGACCAACCTGATTGATTTCTGAGTCAGAAAATGGCATGAATGGCATCCTTCCTATTTTATTATCTAGAATGTTACTGAGGCCCATTGTTGTTGCTTTCTTTGCGATTGGCAAAAGCCCTTATGATTTGCAAAATGTTTCAACCTTTCACTTGCACTTTTACAAAGTGGGGCTTCTCCCGTCAATGTCCTTTTCTGGATCCTGTTCCCTTCCCACTTCAAATAGAGATAAAGCTGTGCTGCCTGACAGGTTTCCCATTCCCAGCATCCAAGACTTTCAGAGAAGGGGAGGCAAAGAGTTGAAAGGAAAGGAAGGTTGCTTATGTGTTGGCCAAGACAGCTTTGCTTCTCACCTATGTCACAGAACTCCCTACAGCTTCGTGACCACTTTACGTTTCACAGTGTGTGTGAAACACACACATCATTTTGCATTTCACTAGGCCGTGTGTGAGAGCAGTGGTTAAACATTAATGCTGGGTGTAAGGTTATCTGGCAAAAAGAGCTCCTCTTTCCTTCTGGAAGTGAAATAAGACACACCCTGTTCCATGTCAGCCAGTGGCACAAGATAGCACAGATAACTTGGTGGCTTCATTTGACTGCTATCATCTCTTGTGTGAGAGTGGATTCAGGCAACATTTCTCGCCCCTCCAGTCTGTGTTAGCTGCACTCAACAAAGTGTACTGTGCCAGAGCGCGGATGTTGGGGTGGGGCCATTGGCCATTGTGCGCAATCTTGTGCCCTTAACATGAGTTTGCCTATACCCTGTTTGGACTTAAAACCTGGACAGGGCTTCAATTTCTAGGACATTGCTGGTAGATTGTCTTTGTATTGTGCATGTTACTTTGGTCAACTATCCTGCTATTGTGCATAATTCTTTGTGCACAAGTCTAACTTGGACCATTTAAACATGCTGCATTTATTTCTTTTAGTGAACCAAGTTCTTATAAGAAAAGGGTTGGCTAGGGTTATTTGTGGAAGGTAACCCAAGAGAACAAAGATATGCCAGTATCTCGTGAACTGAGGCAGACTGTGGAGAATGTAGGAATCTGTGGGGTTAAAAAAAGACCCAAATCCTTGGAAAGAGTTCATCAAACTATTCTATAAGTGAGAATACTACTTTCAAGACACCTGAAAATGCTTTTCAGTGATGTCAAATTAAATCATAATATATATAAGAAAATGCCAGAATGCATCATATTTCTTCACAATTCTGGATATTTTCCAGCCTCTTCTGGTACATTATATTATTCATTAAACAAAAACGTATGGTTTACAAAACAACATTAAGGCTCTACAGTTTTCAACCAAGCACCCAAAAGCAGGGAAACTGGGAGTTAAGGCTCACAAGCCTTAATGCCACATTCTCCCTAAGGAGGCAGAAAGTGCAAGTGGAATAGTTCTTAAGTTGATATAGCAAAGCCTTCACACAAACTTACATATCTGTCAGAATTGGACACATTGTGCCAACCCCATCTGAGTGGAGCCATACCTAAGTTCCCATACCTCAGGGAACTATAGCGATGCACCCCTAAGCATGGCTCCTGTCTTGGTGCATCGCTATAGTTCCCTGAGGGATGGGTCTATCTGTTCTATTCCCTGCAGGTGGATGCTCACACAGCAGTAGGGAGGAGCCAAGAGGCAGGCATATAACTCTGTCCCTCGGCCTACTAATCTCCCCTGCAAAGCTGTGTGCAGATTGAAGAAGTCTGTCCATAGAGGCTGAAGGTGTTGCTCTAGGCTTCATCCACATGGACACATTATTATTATTATTATTATTATTATTATTATTATTATTATTATTATTATTACCCTGCCTTTTGCCGAATGCTGGGCCTCAAGGGGGCCTTACAAAATTAAAACATATACAGCTAAAGCCTATAAATAGAAATATACAAAACTTAAAAATATAATAAATACATTTCAATATTAAAACATTTAAAACATTTAAAATATATATTTAAAAATCCAAGATATAGACGGAGGTCCAGGTTATTTGCCAAAGGCCTGCCGGAACAAAAATGGTTTTGCCTGCCTCCAAAAACACATCAAGGAGGGATCCAGTCTAGACTGCAGTGATTAGAAAGAAAATACATGTGTACGCTATGTAGACTGACCATAGGTCCGGTTTCCCCTGCATAGGTCCGGAAACTAGGGTGTCACAATGGTGTCTGGGGGAAAATAGGCATATTTTGTCAAAAGTCTGGGAATTGCCACCTCCCCAGGGGCCATCCTGGGCTTGTCCTTGGCCACTGCGCCGGCCAAGAAAATCCCCGGATCGGCTTGGGGGACAGGCTGGAAGTCACGTTTCAGCACGTCCAAAACCAGCAAGATGAAGAAATAGAGAAAGTAGAGCCCCTTGAGAGACACTCCCCCCCCCCCCCCCCGCCGCCTGCTGCCATGGAAGAACCAGGTCTAGCTGCACAAGCCCATTCCCTGACCAACACTCAGAGGTGTGCCCATCTTCGCAACAAGCACAAGACAGACCAGCCACAGGGGCCACCGGAGGAAGAATCCATGAGCTATCCACACGCATGGTGGGCGAGGAGAGCAGATGCACCAAGGAGCACGTACTCACCGTGTGGGCGACGTGCCTGGCCACCCAAGCCGTGGAAGGATGCTCTCAGGCCACACGGGAGTCACGGCAGGCTGCGTGCCATGACCTTCTCAACCATGTCAATGGGATGACCGAGGCCATGGCAGCCATTGATGCCGTCATTGAATGAGGCATGCGCAAGCGCATGGCTGCCATCGATTGCCAAACCGAGGCCATCAGGGCTGTCACTCTGGCCTTCCAAGGAGCCTACCATGGCGGCCAACAACCACGCTCCTACATGCCTCCCTATGGATACCTACCACATCACAGTACCTGCCTCCTCCTGCTGGCCCTGCATACAGCCCCCGTGCCTGCCAATAGCTGCACCAGGCCCTTCTGGGATGGGACAGGGAGAGACCAGAAGTCGTGGTCAGCGATGCTCTGGAAGCCTGCCCAAGTGCCCCCGCAGCATCCCGCTCGACTCAGAGG
Organism: Anniella stebbinsi; assembly: GCA_029215795.1. NCBI lineage: Eukaryota > Metazoa > Chordata > Lepidosauria > Squamata > Anniellidae > Anniella > Anniella stebbinsi. Next base: position 124,443,689 of record JARDYH010000004.1, on the reverse strand, counting down.
AGGAGGGTGAGCACAGGTCTGGGGCCACCTTTCCACATGAGTTGGAGCAGAGGGCTTATCATGTTTCCCCCCCTATGCCCCCAGAGCTTTCTGCCCAGCGCACATTCCCTATGCTTGTGCCAGGCACCGTTATCGCCTTCTGTTGCCCTAGCAACTGCTTTTGTCATGCGCAGCTGGCTGCTCAAGGCCAAGGTGTTGTAGCACTTCTACAACAATGTTGCTGCTTGCTGAGATGTCCCATGATCAGCCCCATTGTCCCTCAGTGAAACTTAAATCCCTCGAGATGCCAGCACCCTCTAGTTCTGGATAGCCCCACGAGGCCCGGCCTACTCTTTGCAGGCAGATGCGGGCCCAACGCCACTGCCACAGACGTCTGTGGCAACGAGATTGGTGAATGGGCAGGTGGGAGTGGGGGTATGGCTACAGGTACAAGCCCCTGGCACTGACGCCTGTCTTTGCTCCTCTCCTCCTCCTTCTTCCCCCCCCCCAGGGAAGCTGGTGCACTTCCGCTTGGCCATCCTTAGCAGGCTGCATTGCCAGCTGAAGTGGCGCCTGCGCGCTCTGCATGATCTCATGACTGTTCTTGAGCGTCGCATTTAACGCCGGGAGTGCACTGTCTGGTGCTGCCGCCTTGCAATCCCCTTGCAGCCACAAGTAATGCCATCGGAATGGACGATCCCCCCTCCCCCCGACACCAGTAGCTTAGCTTCTTCATGGAACGCCGCTGTTTCAGGGGTGCCTCCTCCTATTCCCCGCTCCTCCTTCCACTCTCCTCTTGGCCAGGTGTTCCGTAGACATAACAATCTGGCCATCGAATCGTCTTCCCACACTGCCGATCTGGCTCAGCCCATGCTGCCCCTGGTGCCGCCGCCTCCTCTGTGCTCACCACTCCTCTCCAGTCATCCTCCCTCCCCTCTGGCCACACAGTGCCTTTGGCAATGGCCCGTCAAGAACTTGCTACGGTCACCCTGGAAGCAGCCCTCCAGGCAGCTGCGAATGCTCCTGCAGATGGCGATGAGAAGGATGCCCTGTGTGCCAGGTGGAGGCGGCTGGGCGTCGCTATGCCCGCTCATCTTCTTTTTGGGGAGGATGCCGGCCGATGGCCCCTTGGTGCTGTGGCATCACTGTCCACGTTCCTGGCCATCCTTCTGCCCTCGCTGCCCACCTGTGAGGTGGGCACAGTAACTGAAAGGTTGGTGGGCAGGGGCACGGCCCTGGAAGCCCTGCACCAGATCCCAAGACTGGTGATGGCTAAAGATCTGCTGGACCAGCACACTACTGTCCACTGCTGGGTGCTTCTGCGGACTGACGCCGTGTGGGCAGAGATCCAGAATTTAGAGGACTCGGATGATGAGCATTTCCGTGGCAGCTTCCGAATGTCCCGTGTGACGTTTGAACAGCTAGTGGCTGAGATGACCCCGATTCTGTGGAGAGAATGCACCATCATGCGGGGATCTATTCCAGTCTCATGCCGCCTGTTCTTGATGCTGTACAAGCTGGCATTCAACATGGGCTACCTGCCCCTTTTCACGATCTTCAGGGTGGGCAAGTCAACTGCGTGTGAGATTTTCCAGGAGACCATGAGGGTCTTGAATGAGCTGTACCTTGCTGACGTCATCTGGGTTGGGGATGAGAAGAACATGCGTGGCTTTCAATCCCTTGGCTTTCCATGGGTGATGGGTGCACTGGACTTTACCCATGTGCGCATCCTGGGCCCCCCTCTTGGAGCGACGAGTACTACAACCGCAAGCACTACTACAGCATGGTTCTTCAGGCTGTGGTGGACACCAAGAGGAGGTTCCTGGATGTGTTTGTGGGGGTGTCTGGCCGGAGCCACAATATGGCCATCTTCTGGAACTCCCCCCTGGTGGACAAGCTGGTGACAGAGCGCTTCTTCTCCTCCAGCCCTGCTTCCATGTGTGGACATGCTGTGGGCCCTTTGGTGCTGGCTGACCAGGCATTTGCCCTTCAGCTGTGGCTGATAGCCCTTTACTGCTACTCCCGGATGCCCATGCAGAGAAAGTTCAACTACTACCACTACCTGAAGGCGCATTGGCACTCCCTGTTTAGCTTGCTCGTCCTTCACTCTGACATCATCCTGGACGCCATCGTGTGCTGCTGCATTCTGCACAACATCTGTGAGTCTCGTGCCTCGGCCGGGTGATGACAATGATGCCATTCCTGTGGATGGGAGGGATGTGGCACCCTTCCCGTGCCCCCTGAACCCGGTTGGAGAATGTGGTCCATGTGCTGAAGCGGTGCGGGCCGTCAAAAGATCGGGGAGTGGATCTGGGCACACTACCCCTACGGGTGAGCTGTGGATCTGGAGCGAGCATCTGTGGACTGGCATCGCTTCCTGAGAGAAGAGAAGGCCTCCCCCCTTGCACTGCTTCCCTTCCTGCACTGAGGTGCAATGCTCTGAGAAGCCCTAACCATTGTACCTTAGCAACTGCCTTCGCCCAGGGCCTGCCTTTCTGATTAATCCGCCAATGCTTTGCAATGGCCCAGAGGCTGTGTACCCATTTCTGTACTGCTTGATAAATAAAGCTTTTCCAAATACTGCCCTCGCTTCCAGTACTGCCTGTGTGAGAAGAAGGGCCCACTTGGGGAGGGGTGGGGACCGTCTGGGGAGTGGGGAGGGCTCACTGATGAAGTCCAGGGCATTTGGGGAGGGATTGGGGGTGAGGGGGGGCATTTGCGGCAGGCTCTGTCGCCCGCGTGTGCCCTTTGGTTGGTGGTTGCGTGAGGCTTGGGGAAGCGCAGCCTTCCTGAGAAGCAGGTGGAGATGGGGAGAGATGGCTGGCCGGGTGATTGGCCGGCCGCTGTGTTTCCGTACTGAGCTGTCAGGCAGTGAGGCAGGGGCATCGAGGGTGTGGGTGCGAAGGGACGTGGGTGAAGCAGGTAGGGGTGGCATGAAGGGGCAAGGGGGTGCCAGTACATCTGTATGGCTACAGCACTGATCCTCGCTGCTGAGTCCGGAGACGGAGAAGCCCGCCCAGTGCCGCACAGCAGCTAATGGGGCATGAGAGGCATGTCTTCCTGCTGCTGCGATGTTGGTGGCCATGGATTTTGGGCCGCAGTGTGTGCTGGGATACGACTGGGAGACCTGCGGGAGGAGGGAGGGAGGGGAAAAGGGCGGGCAGACTGTCACTCAAGAGCACATAGACTGTTAACTTACACAGTGGAAACCACAACCGCACAACAGGGGTGGGGCAACATGTTGTGTGTCGGGCACCGGGACAATAACGCACAGTGAGTGTGTTATTCCCCCCTCCTTTGCCTAATATGTCATCCGAACACTCCGATTGTGTAGGGAGTACCCGCAAAATAACCAACTGTGAGTTGACTATTAACCCACCATTAACTAAAGTGTCTGAACACAGCCCCTGTGTGTTTCCTCTGCAGACTCTGATAATGTCACCTGCTACAGCCCAGCTTTTGTGCATGGCTTGAGGATGCTGGAAGAGGCACAGGAAGAGCTCCATTACAAGTGCTACATCCATTTTGACGACCAAGACTATCTTTTCCTGGGCCTGGTTGGCTTCTGTATATTCTCTGCTGGTACTGTGTTGGCCTGGCTGTTAGGAGTCTGTGCAGTATTGTATGAATTCTTAACTGCCACGAGAGAGGATGATGAAGAGGAAACAACCCACTAGACTACACCTCTAACACCTAACTTGTTGATATATTATTAACAGTGAAATCCTATGCATATTTACCAGAAGCAAATTGTGTTCAGTGGGGCTTACTAAGGATGAAGTCCAATGCAAGTTTCCTAGGAAGTAGGAAACTTTTTTCTTTTAAGACTGTGAGATTTACTTCTGAGTAAACAAGCATAACAAGAGTGTACTGTAAGGCTGCCGTCCCCTGCATACCTACATGGATCTTTGGGAGAGGCTCTTCTTTCGAGCCCACCACCTTCAGAGTCGTATTTGGTGGCAGCCTTCTCAGTGGCCACTCCCTGGCTGTGGACTTTCCTCCCAAGGGAGGCTAGGTTGGCACCCTCTCTGCTGTTCTTCCACTTGGAGGCAAAGACCTTTTTTAAAAAATCCAACTGGGCCTTTGATGTGTAACTTGGTCTGTTGGGTTGTCTGTTGTTTTTACTCTGTTATTGTTGTGTTTGTAATTGTTTTTCAATGCATTTATCTTATTGTTTTCATCAAGTTTTTTTTGTGATTGTAAGCCACCTTGAGTGCCATTTTTCTTGGTAGAAAGATGGGGTACAAATCAAATAAATAAATAAACAGGCCCCATTGAATAGGCTGTCCAGATGGCTCGGGATTTCCCGGTCCTAACCAGGAATCCAGGGGCAAACCGGCCCAACCGGGGGGCGGGGGGGGCAAACCAGGGTGGCGGGGGGTCACGCGGCGGTGGCAGCAAGCAAGGAGCGGTGGCGGAGGAGCCCGGGAAGCGGCCGCCCCAGCTGGTATGCACGAAGGGGGGCACTTACCTGCTGGGGCGGCCGCTTCCCAGGCTCCTCCGCCGCCTTCGCCGCCGCTGCCGGGCTCGTAAGGCCAGAGGCCGCGCGGAAGAGGCAGGAGAAGGCCGGATCCGGAAGTGGCGTAATCGGCACTTCCGGATCCGGCCCTCTCCCGCCTCTTCCGCACGGGCGGCGAAGGAGGACCCCGCGTGGGTGAAGGAGGAACCCGGCGCGGCCGCGCGGGCGGCGAAGGAGGACCCCGCGCAGCCACGCGGGCGAAGGAGGAACCCGGCGCGGCCGCACGGGCGGCGAAGGAAGACCCCGCGCAGCCGCGCGGGCGAAGGAGGTACCCGGCGGTAGGTCCAGGCTGGTTTTTTTGGGGGGGGGCTTGGGGGGGGGTTGTTTTGGGGTGGGGTGGGGGGGACCGGGATTTTTATTTTTAAAATCTGGTCACCCTACCATTGAACAGTCTGGGGCTTGTTTATGTTTTTCATTTTAGCCATTTTTATGCCACCTTTAGAAACAACATGTTTCCCAGTGCAATTTGCAATAAAGGAAAAAGTGAAACCATAAAACAACAATTTAAAATTTCACAATATCAACCAGTTTAAAACACATCAGCATAAAAATCAAAACTAAGATTTCTAAATCTAAAGATTTTTTTTTTAAAAAATCTGTCTTAAGAAGCCTAATGGAAAAAAAAGGGTTTCCAAAGATGATTTAAAGAATCAGAAAAGAGGGAGCTTGGTAGATTTCCCCAGGGGAAGTGTTTCAGATTCATGGTGCTACTACTGGGAAGGCCCCCAATTATTTCTTCTGAGCAAAGACACAACAGATTGCACTCTAAAATGGGTTTCATTGTACAAAGGTTTGAGTACCATACAAGATTAAGAGATTGGAAGTATGCAGGAACTGGGCAAACCAGTGTTTCAGTGTAGTTTCTACCCCACTGCTTCCTACTAATGATATTACTGTTAACTAGTAAGTAGCAACTTTGAACCTTTTCAAAGGCAGGATCTACACGTCGTCCTCGATGCGCCCTCCCCGCGCCACAAGCCGCTGCATTTTGTCTAGTGTGGCTCAAACCTCCGAGATTCTGCTCGTGCTCTCGCGGCTGCCGCCGCCACCCTTTCATCCCGGCGGGCCCCAGGGAGGGAGGAGGGAGGTTTGTAAACAAAAGCCAGGGATTGGGAGAGGGATTTCCAATTGCTAGCTTTTGTTTACAAACCTCCCTCCTCCCTCCCTGGGGCCCGCCGGGATGAAAGGGTGGCGGCGGCAGCCGCGAGAGCACGAGCAGAATCTCGGAGGTTTGAGCCACACTAGACAAAATGCAGCGGCTTGTGGCGCGGGGAGGGCGCATTGAGGACGACGTGTAGACAGGCCCAAAGAATTCAAGAAAAGAATGCATTTCAATCTAGCATTAGGCATGGCAGTGGCATCGTAAAAGAAACCTGTGGATTTCCAAACCCAAAAGACACTAGTATGTTACTAGTATTAGGTAGGCTGACCATATGAAAAGGAGGACAGGGCTCCTGTATCTTTAACAGTTTCATAGAAAATGGAATTTCAGCAGGTGTCATTTGTATATATACAGAACCTGGTGAAATTTCCTCATCATCACAAAATTAAAGCTGCAGAAGCCTTGCCCTCTTTTGTACATGGTCAAGAGGACAGGGCTCCTGCAGCTTTAACTCTTGTGATGAAGAGGGAATTTCACCAGGTTATGTATGCGTACAAACGATGGAGACAAAAGGAGAGCAAAGCTCTGGTGCTATGTAAAAATATATTTTTATTTATTTATTATGTCTTATCCTCTGTATGCTTGACGCGTTTCGGTGGTGAAACCTTCGTCAGGAGCTACACAAAAACTAAAATACAAACATAAAATCATTAAAGATTGTCTTAAGTTAGCATGAAAACAACACCCCTACACCAACTGAAGCATATCTTAGTATACATTCTTTTGCTATCCAAGAGAAACACTAGAAATATTCAACATTTGCACATTCATGTAAGAGATTTTTTTTAGAAAAAACTGACCTGGAGCACTTCTTTACGAATTGTTATTATTCTAACCAAAAACAGTTCAAAGTTTTTGATAGAAAAGGTAAGAGGGGGTGAGACAGCACTCAGTAAAAGAGAACTTTTCTGGATTCTATCCTTAAAAAGCCTGGAACCCAGTGGGTTAAATGACTCGTTAGATTTATCCTCTTATAAACAGTAGTGAGGTTTTATAGTAAGGCTTAAGCAGAAAAAAGTAGCAGGTTGATAAAAACCTTCCCAAACTGCTAACAGAGTGTTCACAGGATCACTGAGTCACAAGGCAATTAAGACTGCCAGCTGTTGAACTGAATGATTTAAAATTGCTTCCCAACTGACCCTCAGCTCAGAATCTCGAGACGAATGAGCCTATTGGGACGGTATATGAGCAAAAACTTTAAACTGTTTTCTGTTAGAATAATAACAACATAATAATAATAACCTAGCATCAGCTGGAGGGGTGGCTGGAGCAGTGGCCCACCTACTCTAAAGTAAGTGGGTTTTTTAAAAAATTTAATTGGGGGAGGAGGACAGCGTTGGCGGTGCAGCAAGCTTATGGTTCGCTACTCCACCCCCTACCTTGCCCAGCCCACTCTGCCCTGAAAAAAGTCAGGCTAAAAGCCCGACTTTTTCAGTGCGGAGCAAAGGGTCTTTGCCCCTAGACTGCTTTGAATTGGCGGCAGCGTCATGTAACCCAGCTGCCACCATTTCGAAGCCACAGCGAGGCAAAGTGCCTGTGAAGGGGTTCCCCTTTAACTGTTGCGATGAAGAGGGAATTTGGAAACAGCTGTTTTTCAGAGCAGTAGGGCAAGATTGAGAGACTCATTAAGGCCAAAGGGAGTAACTGTATTTAGCCTGACTCCCCCTCCACAAGGATGCGCTTTTGCGCCCGGTTCGGCGATTATGCGCATTATCGCGGAGGCGCATTTACTCCTAATCCCTCTGCACGGGAGGCGGCGAGAGGCGGCGAAGCGCATTCATTGATGTCCAAAAAGCGCTTTACAAGAAGTTAATGCGCATAATCGCTTGTTCACACGGCGAAAATGCGCTTTAACGGCCGGAGCAAAATAAAAGTCGCTATTTAACGCGCATTCGATAATGCGCATAATCCGGGAGATAACGCGCCTCTACGCCCGTTTTGCGCTCCGCTGGTGTGGAGGTAAAATTTATAATGAGCCTTCAAAGAGCATTAAAACTCTCTTGTGGAGGTAGCCTGAGAATCTACCTTGCCTCTCTCTCCAACAGGATTCTATCTGTCTTTTTCTGTACTGTTTCTGTTGCCCAAAATGAGAGATCTCTTCTTTTATGAGATTTACCTTTCCAGTGTTGTACTAGTGGTGCTCCCACAATTTAATGTTTAATATTGCTAATATGTTCTTCTATTCTGATCTTAAGATTCCTTAAATAATTATTTCCAATTATTTACTATGGGTTTAAATACCCGGCGTCCTTTACTGTAATTAGAAAAGCATAGGAGAACGTGCGTCCATAAGAGAATTGATAGCTCACTTTTATCTGAACAAGTATGTTAAGGTAAATAACTTTGAGCCTCTTACTATCATGTTTTTTAAAGGGTTTTTTTTAAAAAAAACTTTATTTGTAAGTATTTACAATAACTTCCAACATGTTGACGTATACTGAACGAATAAGTGTGATTGACAATGTCTTTGTAAATAGCATACAATATATTATTTCTTTTAGATTACCCTGAGAAAGGACCTTAGGGTCCAAAACGCATTGGTAATTATTTTTAATAAACCACATCTCTGTTTTCACTTCTTTGCCTCTGGCTTTTTTTGCATACAAATGACACCTGCTGAAATTCCCTTTTCTATGCAACTGTTAAAGATGCAGGAACCCTGTCCTCTTCTTCTATATGGTCATCCATATGGAAGTATGGTATTAGCCACTCCCACCATCCCAATTTTGCCACATGAGGCAGCTGCTTCACTCTACTTAATGGTAGGGCCAGCAGTGGCAACTATCAAAATGGATTATGTGGAGGGCCGGATTAAGACATGCTGAAGCCCTAAGACATGTCAAGATTTAGAGGCCCCATACCATAAGAGAGAGAGAGAGAGAGAGTATATTACATTATAATAGGAAGGGTAATGAAAGGGTTCCACACAGTGTTAGGGGTGCTTGTAGCTAAACAATGTTAGATAGCCTTCTCTAAATATAAAAGATAAAGATAAAATCACCAATAAATTAAGTTGATTTGAACTCCTTTTAAATTGAGTCTAGTTTCCCTCCAATACTAAATACTGTGTTGCCATGCTTTCTCTATATAAGGCAACTCTATTGTAAGTCACACCAGACTTTCCAACATATTTAAGCCAAAGGAATTTCATCTTTGTTATCTTACAACTTAGTTATCTCCAACGTATTTAGAGTTCCCTCATATTATGGCTTACTTGCTTGTTCCTAAATCTGACACTGGGTATGTGAATGGAATATGTAGACAGAATATGCTGAATAACATAAAAGGGCCATGGCCGTCAGACATGGGCTCCCTCTAGAAGACGTCGCTTTTACTCCCAATTCTCCAAATGTGCGCATTACCTGACACGCGAGTTTACGCCTAATACCTATACATGACGGGCAAGGAGAATCACATTATAAATGAAGGGAGTGAGAGGCTAGAAGGAAATGTTGTAAACCCCGCCCACCAGAATATCCCGCCTTTGGTTACTGCAGTGAGGTAAATGCCCCTAGATGGAAATAGTGAGCATCAGCAAGCCCCCCCCCCACTGCTCAAGAGTAAAGGGAAATGTGCCTCACAACCTTCCCCACTAGCTACCTTTTAAAAAATATTTTTATTTCTCCAGCCTTCCGAAGAAGCATGGCTGGGCTCGGGTTGCAAGCTTCCTGCCCTGACTCCTCCACCCCTGCCTCCTTGTGCCGTGGCTGGCTCGCCGCGCTAATGGGCGAGTCGGAGCCTCCCAGCCACCTTCCTGCTTTCCTTCCCGGTGACCTCGTTCTCCTACTGATAGAGTTCCGCGCAGCTGACCCCACCCCCCATCACCCGGTGCCTCGCAAACTTCCCCTCCAGCCTCCAAGCCTCCTTTTAAAAAATATTTTCTTTCATGGCTGCCTCCCTCCCCCCATGGGATTTGGGAGCAGACAGGGAGGTGTTCCTGCCAAAGGGGCGAAGGTGCAGTTCTTCAAGAATGACATCACCACCACAGTCCGCCCACTATTATCGGGAGTAAAAGTAACGTCTTCTAGAGGGAGCGTACACAACGGTAAGGCGCCATAAGTGCGCAGAACAAATAAAACTCACTATTTAATGCGAATGCGAAAAAGCGCAGAAAAGGAGATAAAAATCGCCTGTACGCCTATTATGCGCCTCACTCTTGTAGAGGGAAAAATGTTAATGCGCCGCGAAAGAACCTTAAATCAATCGTGTGGAGGAGGCCATGGATGATTCTCCTAGTGTGTCTGCCAGGAACTGACTTCACCGCCCAGTGTTTTCTCCCACAGGGTAGAGGATTCAGGACAGACAAATCGTTAGGTCCCCAGCAGGCGTGTTGGGGAGAATGATCCTCCCAATGTGCCCCCTGTGAGCCAGCTTCTTTGCGCATGTGTGGCCATTTGGAAAAGGCTGCAGAACAGATTAAGCTGCCATGGCTAAGCTGGCAAGTGGAGTACTCCTCCAGCTGCTGGCTCAGTAAAAGGGCTTGGGGAAGCCCCTGTGTGGGCCCAGGTGTCTGGGACTTAGTATACGATTCAAACAACTATTGCTATCAAATGTTTGCAGCAATAAAAATGTCTGAAGCGATAGAAACAGTTAAAATCTAGCCAAAACCATTAAATGCTAAAACATACTGCAGAGTTCAGGACACAATGAGTGCCTGCAATGCCAGCTGGAACTGGCCCTTGAAGCCCAAGCCTCACCCCAATTTTTAGGACATAGTTTTTAGCCTTCCTACTGCAACAGGCCCCAGATGGGCTCCGAACGGGTACCAAATGGGTGACAACCTTTGGCACCACCCTTTGGCCAAGGTCACTGCCTTGGCCTTTTGGGTCTTATATAGCAGACTGGGCCACACCTCTGGAGAAGACTGCCAATGTTTGCTGGAAGGTAGGTAACTAGTCCCACAGGTATGGCAGGTCTCTTACCACCTTCCCTTTAAAATCAAGAACTCAAGTATGACATGGTCACTTTCCCTCAGAGTTCCCGTAACTGCCACTTTATCCTATTACCCGTCATCTCTATTGGTCTGAATCAAAGTTATCAGCCACACGTCAGGAATTTCTTGGAGGGGCCACTTTTGGCAGAATTTGTCTCCCAACAGATATTGGGGGTAATTGAAATCCCCCATTACTACTACATTGGATTTCCTTGAAACACTGGCAATTTGCTTTTCAAAAGTTTCATCCTCGTCTTCTCCTTGATTGGGTGGTCGGTAGAAGAATCCGACTATCATGCTCAGCCCTAGGAGGAGAGATTGGAAGAACTAGGTATGTTTAGCCTGGAGAAGAGAAGTTTGAGGGAGACATGATAGAACTCTTCAAATACTTGAAAGGTTGTCACACAGAGGGGGGCCAGGATCTCTTCTCAATCAATCCAGAATGCAGGACATGGAATAATGGGCTCAAGTTATAGGAAGCCAGATTCTGGTTGGACATTAGGAAAAACTTCCTGACTGTTAGAGCAGTAAGACAATGGAACAAATGACCTAGGGAGGTGGTGGGCTCTCTCACACTAGAGGCATTCAAGAGGCAGCTGGACAGCCATCTGTCAGGGATGCTTTAAGGTAGATTCCTGCACTGAGCAGGGGGTTGGACTCAATGGCCTTGTAGGCCCCTTCCAACTCTACTATTCTATGCTTCTATTCCTTTCCCCATTTATTTTAATCCAGATGCTCTTGATGGAGCTCCCAGGCTCATCCTCTTGTATGTCTCTGCAGGGAGAAGTATTTTCAACATATAGTGCAACTCCGCCTCCCTTGCTATTTCTTCTGTTCTTTTTGAACCAGTTATATCCTTCAATGCTACCTTCCAGTCATGGGAGTCCTCCCACCAAGTTTCAGTTCTACCCATCAAGTCCTATTTGCCTTCATGCATTAAGAGTTCCAGTTCCGTTCTGTCTGTTCCCCATACTCTGGGCATGAGTGTATAGCCATCGAAGAAGCCCCCCACGGGCTTTGCAGTCTGGCTGCCTTCCTAGATAGTGGTGAAGACTATTATGGGGCGCTATTGGAGCTCCTGAGCCTCCTCCGTCGTCGTTGCCTCCTCCCAGCCGCCGCCGCCGCCGCGCATGGCGGAAGCTTGGCCCGGGAGGGGCGCTGGCTGCTTGCCGAGCTGCTGCCTGGAGGCGCCTTCGTCCGCCTGGGGAGGGGTTGCCGTGGGTCCGCCCAGGCGTGGGGCGGCCCTGGCGCTCGACTCGCGCTTTCGCAACCCGGGCTGAGTTGCAGGCACGCGGCTGTCTCCTCGGGCCTTTGCCTCCTTCGTGCCTGGCCGGGGTCTGACTCGTGGGTGCCGCGGTGAGTTAGGACGCGCGAGGGGAGGGGGGGGAGGGGGCCCGCAGAGGCGGCGGGGGGCTTGCGGGAGAGCGTCGCGGGCGCCTCGCCTTCAGCCGCGGCCCTTCTGGCGCGGGGCGGGATCCTGACTCGGGCCTCGTCTAAGCGAAGAAGGGTTGCACGCCAAGACGCCTTCAGATCCGGAGCCTGAGCTCGGCTCGGCAATGCACGTGAGGTCCCGCGATTGGAATCCGCGTTGTCACGCCTGAAGTCGTTCCTTGCAGAATAGAGGTTGCTGCTTCCCCCGCCGCCCCCCCCCCCCGTCGTTGCGAATGACTCGCCACAAACGCCGAGAACTCTTCATTCCCCCAGAGTTTGGGAAATACAGCTTCTCCCTTCCCACCTGCGTTTGCAGGAAGAGCCCTTCCCGGGGAAAACCTCGAGGCAGCCCTGAACAGCAAGTAGACACTGCGTAGGTTTGCCCTGCCCTTGCTGCTGCTGCCGCATCCACACGTGCATGCTTGTGCGTGCCCTATCAAACGTTTGGAATGGTTGCTGGTGTTATTCTGTTTAAATGGAGTTCTTTCTCTTTTAAAAAGTAGTGGTGTGTGACTTATCTAGGCTGTGCCTGACGTTCATTCAGATGAGCAGGTCACGAAACCTGGTGCCCTCGGGATGTTTTGGACTACAAGTCTCATAACACCCAGCCAGCATGGCCAATGGTTAGAGATTATGGAAACTGTCGTCCAAAGCATCTGGGGACCACCAGGATTTCTTATCCCTCGTGAAAGGGTGTCTTTAAAATTGTAGGCATGCTGTGTGAGCAAACCCATTCAAATATGCTTGAGGATGCTGGGGAGATTAACATGAATTATTGTTGCTTGAGGTTAATAGGATGCTGGGAGCTTGTATAGAACATGGAGCCCCTCTTCTATGAGGCGTTTTGCTGCAGTGAGCCTCGATTTAACTTTTGGTGCAACCACTAAGTGTAGGGGGAGTAATTTTATTATTTAGCTATAACCCATAAGGAAACAGGCCTAGATCTATGGAGGCCAACCTCCTCTGTGGTCTTGCTACTCTTTTGTATTACTACTTCCTTTCTATAGCTTGAATATAGACCTTGTTGTTGTTGCTATATCCTCAGTCTCCAGCCTATGATGTTTATCTGACTTTTGATACCAGGAATTAGAAGGAATTCTAATTCTCAGGCTGGGACTGACCTGTCCCTTTTACTCTCTCCATAGTACCAAGATGGTGGTTCTCTCTAAGGAATACGGCTATGTGGTTCTCACTGGTGCTACCAGTTTTGTCTTGATAATGCACCTTGCAATAAATGTTGGGAAAGCACGCAAGAAGTACCATGTGGAGGTGAGTGACTGTGGATCTCCTGAGTTCCCCCACCTTAGTGGGGAACTCCATTCTTTGCTGAGAAAATTGACTGTATTTGCCTTGACTTGGATTCCAATACTGAGCACTGATGTAACCTCAGCAACCGCTTGTCCAGTTGTTCTAGATTCTTTTCAGCTTGTAGATCTTGAGGATATGAACAGGGAGTCTGGAGCAATGAGGGGCACCACCTGTGTATTTGATCCTTGCCTTGCCCGATTTATTTTTGTGAACTGCCCAGAGAGCTTTGGCTATTGGGCGGAATAGAAATGCAATAAATAAATAAAAAATCAGCCAAGGTGGGACTTATGCTGTGGCTAAGGAAAGTGATTAATGCCTCTTATTGTGAGGGAGTTCTTCCCTCTTGTTTAAAAGAGGCAAGTAATAGGACCTTTACTAAAGAAAACTTCCCTTGACCCAAGAGATCTATTTAACTATGGCTGCCTCTACAAGAGGCATTTAAAGCTCTTTCAAGGCGCATGAAAAAAATTTACCTCTACAAGAACGGAGCGCAAATCGGGCGTAGAGGCGCGTTATCTCTCCGATTATGCGCATTATCAAATGCGCGTTAAACCGCGAGTTTTAATTTGCAGCGGAAGTTAAAGCGCCTTAGCGCCATGTAAACATGTGATTCTCCGCATGTCAACAGTTTAAAGCGTGTTTCGGTCATCCAGTAATGCGCTTCGCCGCCTCTCATACAGAGGTATTAGGCGTAAATGCGCTTCTGCGAATATGCGCATAATCGGGCAGCCAGGCGCCAAAGCGAATCCTTCTAGAGGGGGCCTATATCAGTCTCAAATGTACTATTCTTGGCTAAGAAGATTGAGAAGGTGGTGGCATTACAATCTCAAAAGCATCTGGACAAAATTAGACCCATTTTAATCAGGCTTTCAGATGGGATATGGAACTGAGACTGCTTTGGTCACCTTGGTGGATGTCCTATACCAGGAACTAGGTGGGGGAGTGCAGCAGTATTCATTCTCTTGGACCTCTCGGTAGACAGTGCTGGATTTGGAACAAACCGAGTAAGCCATGGCATAGGGCCTCATATTATAAAGCGCCTCTAAATATGTTGGACATAACAAAGATGCATTATAATTGAAATCGCTTTGGCTTAAATATGTTGGAAAGTACAGCAGAGTTTCCTTGTATAGAGAAAGACCCCCTCTAGATGGATTCCGTTTGACGCCTGGTTAGCCGATTATGCGCATAATCACTGAAGCGCTTTATCGTAAATGCTTGTATGCAGGAGGTAATTGAGCACTCAACTGGTGACCTTACCGGTTGTTTTAAATGCGCTTTACAAGTAGTTAATGCGGAGAATCGCTTGTTCACATAGTCAAAATGCGCTTTAACGGCCGGAGCAAAATAAAACTCGCTATTTAACGCGCATTCGATAATGCGCATAATCGGAGAGAAAACGCGCCTCTACGCCCGATTTGCACTCCGTTCTTGTAGAGGTAATTTTTTTAATGCGCCTTGAAAGAGCTTTAAATGCCTCTTGTAGAGGCAGCCAAAGTGTGGCAACACAGCATTTAGTATCGGAGTCAGTAAGTGTAGACTGGAGGCAGTTTAAAACAAGTCCAAATCAACTTAGTTAGCGCTTTTATCTTTATCTTTTATATTTAGAGAAGGCTAGCTAACACTGTTTAACTACAGGCACCCCCTAACTCTAGGTGATACCCTTTCATTACCTTTTCTATTATAATGTAATATACTTTTTTTTCTTTATTTTTATGGCATGGGGCCTCTAAATCTTGACATGTCTTAATCTGTCTCTACTCAGTGGCCTTCAGTAACATCGACAATAGTATCTTTCTAAACCGCCTGGCAGAGAAGGCCTTAGAGGTGATGTTTTGTCTGGTTCCAGTACTTTTTTGTTGGGCTATGTGCAGAAGGTGATCCGGCGGGATTACTGTTTGACTCGATCTTGCACATTCTGTTTCATTGTAGTTACTATCAAGAGGCCAGAAAATACTTAATATATTCCATCTCACAGTTTTCCCCTGGCTGTTCTGTTGAGTCCCTTACGATTATCCTAATCCAGGATACCAACAAATTAATTACCAAGCAAGTGGCTAAATTCCTGAACCTGGCCATCTTCACTAAACCACTTCTGATTCGCTGATCATACTCCTTGTGGAGATATTTTTACTGTTCAGTTCCTTGTAGTTTTGTGTCTCTCATTTTATTTATATGTTTTAATATGTGCATATTTAATATGCTGTACCAATAGTTCATTGACTGTAAATAAGGGCTGATTGATTGACTCCACAGCCTTTGGCTTATGGTTTCCCACAGGACTCTCTCATAGGATCATAGAATAGTAGAGTTGGAAGGGGCCTATAAGGCCATTGAGTCCAACCCCCTACTCAATGCAGGAATCTACCTTAAAGCATCCCTGACAGATGGTTGTCCAGCTGCCTCTAATGTGGGAGAGCCCACCACCTCCCTAGGTCATTGGTTCTGTTGTCGTATTGCTCTAACAGTCAGGAAGTTTTTCCTGATGTCCAGCCGGAATCTGGCTTCCTGTAACTAGAACCCATTATTCCGTGTCCTGCATTCAGGGTTGATTAAGAGATCCTGGCCCTCCTCTGTGTGACAACCTTTCAAGTATTTGAAGAGTGCTATCATATCTCCCCTCAATCTTCTCTTCTCCAGGCTAAACATGCCCAGTTCTTCCAATCTCTCCTCATAGGGCTTTGTTTCCAGACCCCTGATCATCCTCCACTTCTGGAAAGGGTTGCGCTCTCCCCGAACAATAAGGCCCATAACCAGGATGTGCACCTTGATCCTACACTGTCCCTGGATCTTCAGGCTGTGACACTGGCAAGGCATGCATTTGCACCATTACGCTTGTTGCACCAGCTGCCACCCTTCCTGAATTGGTCTGACTTGGCAACAGTTATCCATTGCCTTAATTACATAATGTTTAGACAATTGCAATACAGTCTATGTGGGACTACCTCTAAAGAGTGGCCCGATCATTCAGCTGGTGCAAACTGGTGGCAGCTAGGCTGCTAACTAGTATATGGTATCGGGGCCTTATTATACCTGTTCTGAAAGACCTGTACTGGTTGCCGATTGCTTTCTGGGCGCAATTCAAGGTGTTGGTTTTAATCTTTAAAGGCCGAGCCGACTTAAGTCTAAGGAATTGCCTGTCTTGCTATGAACCTGCCTGTGTATTAAGATCTGCAGGAGAGGGCCTTTTGAAAGCACCATAGCCCACAGAGGCCCATTTGTCAGGCAGACATGAAAGGGCTTTCTCCTGCATTGCTCCCAAGCTGTGGAATGAGATTCCTCAAGAACTGTGATAGGTCCCCACTTTTGTGACTTTTAGAAAGGATCTAAAGACACATATTTTCAGTATAGCCTTTTAAAATGTGTGGTTTTAATGTTTTTACCATTTTTAATATTGGTTTTATGGTTTAAAATTGATGGATTTTTATTAGATAAGATAGTGTATAAATAAAAAAATTGGTTGCAGATGATGATACTGCCCCTCCCTCCTCCCCACTTATGAAACAGTATAGTTTCTATCTCTAAAAACAGCCACTAATTTAATGAGTGGAGGACGGAGAGGCAGTATCATGACCTGCAACGCTGTGATGTAGGGCACATACATGGGATGAAAACTATTCGTATTTTTGTTTGTTTCTGTAAAATATTTTATTCCACCTGTCAGGACAAAGTCCTCATAAGGCAGCTTACAATCAACAATTTTTAAAACGATAAAAATAAAATTACTATACAAAGTTAAAGGCTGAACAGCAAGTAAAACAACAAGTGGCCAACGTAAAAAACATTTGGAGAAAAGCTAATTAAAATAAAATTAGTCTTAGGATCCATTTTAAAACATCTAAAGAGAGGGCTTCATGCAGATCTTCATGGTACAAATTCCAGACCCAGTAAAATGGGCTTGTTCCTTCCTAGTAGCCTGCCCTGCTAGCATCATATGGGTGCAGGTGGTCCTTCCAATGACCTGGTCCCATACTGTTCAGGGCTTGAAAAGGGAAAGACCAGTACTCTGAATTGGGCTCCTGTTATATTAATCAATAACTTCTTCCTAGGTTAACGGAATGGCTGGCAGTTGCTGAAAAGGCTTTGGCTCGATCCTTGTCAGCAGAGCAAAGGTGGACAGGGCAAATGTATAACAAGATGACACTAAACAAACAAGCACTGCCCCCACTCAGAGAGCAACAGAAAATACATTTCCTATGCGAAGTGTGTGTACACATCATACTAGAAGTCTATTTTTGTAGTACATTTTTGTACAATTTCCAAAATACTATACACTATGCTGCACACAGGACAAGTGCCAGCTGTTGTCTATGATTCTAAACCTTCCTCAGTAAGAAAAGGATATTCACAAACTGTATTGTCCAACTATGTCCGTACAAATTGTCTGGATTACATACAGTTATAAAAGTCATTAATATCCTCAAAACAAACTTAGGCCAAAGAATAAAAGGCCTGGTACTGAATATCCTAAGTCATAAAATTGGCTGTTGTATGGTGTTGGACAGTTTGGGATATTTATGACTGTTGTGAAATCCAGACTGTGTGTATGGACACATGAGAAAAGCACACACCAGTAGCCGAAGAGAAGCAGCTGGGATGTGTGTGTAGTGTCCGAATGGTGCCCAAGAGGGTGAGCCTCGCAGGCCAGATTAGGTTAATGGGCCAGAAGTTCCCCATGTGTGCCGTAAATGTTTCTAGTAGTAAAAGCAAAGCTACAGGCCAGTCTGGGTCAGATCCTGATCCACTCCTGGGAAGCGAACTCCTGCTCTTCTTAGTTACACTTGGAAGACTTTGATACTGTACTGAGGCCAAAGGGTGTGTTTGCTCAACTCTCAGCCTGGTGAGTCAGAAGCCTGACTAATAGGCTTAATTACAAACAACTGGAGCAAGGCTTGCAAATATTTCCTCTCTAGGTATGGTTTCTGGTGGCTTAGAAAGGGGTGAAGGGCCTCAGCCATAAGATTTTCAGTCACCATTTCCAATTGTCTTTCCTCCTGGGGCTTGTTAAGTAGCTTCTGTGTTGGTTCACTCACATTGGACTGTGCGGGTTGGTCATTGTGTTCATTTTAGCTTTGAAATACACTTTTCAGGAGAGTACAAAGTGAGAAAGAGCAACTCTGGTGTGAAGGGTGTCCCTTTTTGCCTGTTATGTTTTGGCTTTTGTTCCCCCTGTAGTATGAGACATAGCTTACTTCCTTGGATTGTGCTTGGGACACCATGACTCTCTACTTTTAGTAAGGTCTTGCCAAAGGGAAGCATCCAAAGAGCAGCACTTTGGCTACTTCAGGTTAGGAAAGGAACATCTTTTCTTGTGCTTCCTCGTCACATGGGCTTCTACTGGTAGTCAGGGGTGGCAGAGAGCAAGGGAAGGATGGCAGGAAACAACAAGTTGGGGGGGGGATGGGCATTTGGTGAGTCCCTTGGGCCTAGCCTGAGCTATGGGTGGTGAGCAGGAGCTATTAGTTGGGATTTAAGAGGGGCATGCTGAAGATCTGGGCATAGGTAGGATGTTCACCTGAACAGGTGAAAATAACTCTTACAAGTGAAGCAACATGTGGTGCGGATGTGGTTTGCACTTGGGGGTTCATTCCTTTATGAAAGTGAATTTAGAATCATCGTTATTTTTTAGTTGGAAGGGACTTTGGAGGCCCTCTTGTCCTACCCCCTGGTCAGTGCAGGAATCTTGCAACTACAGTATCCCTTCCAGTCCTTTGATTCTAGGATATATTGGCTGTGGATAGACCGTGGTTTCGGCTGACTTTCCGTCTCCTTTGCTTGGCAATACCCCAAGTAGCAGGGCTGTTTCATTTATGCCTCATAGAGAATGGTGGCTCTTTTTCAGCACGGCCATGGTGTGAAATACAGCTCATGGGTTGGCTTTTGTGGAGCACAGGGCAGGGCGGGTTAAATGTCACAATCACAAATAAAGGCAGAGTTTTGCCAGGCAATTGGATTTAAGACTCTGCATGTTCTGAGGAATTTCCATGGGGAAGGTTCTCCACAGTAGGATCTTGTACAAATGCTGCATTTTAATGCATGCACCCAATGTTGTAACGTGTATGCATAGCAAATGTGTGTTTTCAGGAAAGTGTAAAATATAAGCCTGATAATGTAAGCACCCCAGGAAGTTTTTTTGGGGGGGTCACTTCTTTCTGTAGATGCACATGTGCATTTGCTACTTTGTAACATGTGAAGAATCCTGCAATCTCCTTCCATTCTGCCTTCATTCTCCTTTCACACTCCCCAGTTGATGAGGAGCAAATATTTACTAATTATGCCTTTTCCTATCCCTCAACAGTACCCAAACATGTACAGTACAGACCCTGAACATGGGCAGATCTTTAACTGTATCCAGAGGGCACATCAGAACACGTGAGTAGTCCCTGCTGCAATGAGTTTATTCTTGGTTTCTTAATTGTTCCATGCTTGGGACGGGTTTGAGTGCCGCTCATGCCTTTTTGTGCATCAGAGAAGAATTGGAAAGACTGAAGTGTAAGTTGGGAGCAGCAGCAGTAGAGGTGAGTTTCTCCTTGGAGAAACAAATAGGGCAAAACATTAACTGATGTTATGATTCCTGATGGGTGCCCTGCTGGCATAACGAACACACTCCACAAAATGTACGTTCTAAATGGCTGTGCTAAACTTCGGGCTGTTATCTCATTTTTCTGTTTGACAATGCAGCCAGCCCATTGCCTGAGGAGGCATGCTTGCAGTGCCAGCTAGTGCTATCCTTGATAGGCACGGGTGGCCTTGGAGTCTGCATTGCTGCAGTGGCATTGTAGAGTGTAAGGCTCATGCAAAGGTCAGTAAAGGCTGCAAACTCATGCAGAGATAGCCAGCCTTTGTGACTTCTGTCGAGAGCTTGGAAGGAATCCAAATGCCTGCCTTTGCGACCCCTACTTCGTACCCCTTGAATCATTCCTTTTGTCCTCTGCTCTTAAGCCCCTAATTTATGTCTGTGCAGGTGTGCGCAGGGGGGTTGGGTGGGGGGTGGCAACAGCAGGTGCAGTGGGGGTTGGGGCAGAAGAGATGCTCTATGGCAAAGGTTGGCAGCATCCCACTGAGGCTTTTTGGGGTAACAGGGTCCTTGGTCGTGGGTGAGTTTCTTCCCCCTTCAACCCTTTCCCCCTACTTCCGTTAAAGCCAATGGAGCACTATCGCTTTATTGACTTTAACAGATGTGGGGACAAAAGTCCCATGCCAAAAGTGGGTGAGGTGGAGGTAAGAAAAGTATGGGCAGAGTAGTGGTGGGGTGGGGGCAAGAAAAGTGATAATCCAGAGAAGCAGGGGTGGTCCCAGAATTTACCCCCACCCCCACACCCCCCAATGACAATTGGTGGTGCTGGGGCACTTTTCCAAAATGTCAGATGTGCCTGCTGGGCCAAAAAGGTTGCCAACCCCTGCTATAAGCAATACATTATGAAAAAAGCACATTGCAAAATTACAACCCTTTACTATTCACAGAAGCCTTTTGTGTATTCACAACACGCTGACGGGGCTGTATGTGCCTGTTTTGCCTTTGCAGGATGGGATCATTGCAAGCATGCTAAAGCTATTCAGGGACAGATGGAAATTCTGCTCCTATCCTTAGGAGTGGTTCAGAATGATGTCCAGCTATGGACCATTTGGTATGGATGAGGTCGGGAGAATAGGTGTATACAGTTCCAGGCCTTTTCTTAACCCTGTCCCCAAACATTTGTTTCTCTGTTTTCAGGCTGGAAGTGTACCCCTCCTTCCTGTTCTTCCTTGGCATAAGTGGGATCTACCACCCAGTAAGTACCAAGTTTAGAGCTAGTTTCGATTTGCAGCATGCACGATGGGAGCCAGTGCGCTTTGCTTGGCTGGTAGTGCTTGCTGTCAGCAAAGCCAGAGCGTCGATTCCCTGCTCCAGCCTTTCCCAACCTGGTGCCCTTCATATGTTTCAGACTTCCAACTCCCCTCAGCCCCAGCCAGCACGGCCAAACACCAGAAATTATGGGACTTGTAGTCCAAAACATCTGGAGGGCACCAGGGTGGGAGAGACTGCCCCACTTCTACCCACTTCTTCTGGAGTTCAGCTTCCATATGCATCCCTATCCATCTCATGGGATTCCACGGGTCTTTGGAATCGGGTGCTCCAGAGAAACAAAGTTTTCAGGTCAGGTGGACAAATTCTTAAGCAAGAAAAGAATATGGCCTTTACATTTTATGGCTGCAGAGGAAACATGTAGGCAGAAATCCCTGCAGCCATCGCAGAGTGAGAGTACAAGAAATTGAAACTTGTGGTAGTTTGGGAAACATGGATTCTGTGCTGGCTAAGCTGCTTTGTCCTCCTCCTTAACCACTGTTCTGCAACATCCCCCTGACGATCTTGCAATCTTCAAACTTCATGCCATTCTTAGTCATTCTATTTCCTCCAGTACTTGGCAAAAGTACTGCACATTCTTTGGTATTTTGGGTATTGGAAACGGAAGGATATGTGCCCATAATATATCCATTTGGGGTTTGTGTTGTGTGTTTGGCATAAATTCTGTTACCTTGAAGTGCAATACGTTTCTGCCCTGGGTGTAGTGTATATCACACATAGAAGCACTGTCTGAGGAAAGCAATAGGTTAAATAATGTCTGGGTTGCACTCAATAGGTCAGGGTGGATTCTTGATCTCTCTTTATGTTGGTAGCCTCCATCATTTATTTTATTTTTACCCCAGCAGTAGCAACTAATAAAGCACAGTGCTAGAGGTCCATCACTTCAGATATTACAATATCTGCCCTGCCCCCAGTAAAAGAAATGGCAGAGATTGAGTAAGGATTCAGACTTGAAAGAGAGAACTATGTCAGAATCAGGGACTAAATTTCACTGTAGTATCTCAGTGCTCTATGACAGGTGTGGCCTCTGGATGATTTGCAGTAGAGCTCTACTGGTAGATCTCTGGATGATTTACATTAGATCGGCACAGTTTCTAACTCCCAACTGTGTAACAATAGCAACAAATGGAAAGTGCTCCTCTACCCCAAATTTATGCTGCTGAATGAAGAAGGATGGGGGTGGAGGTGGAGTGGGGGACCAGGAGGGTGTTTGTCGGTGAAAGAACTGTGAGCTCAGTTTGGGCACTGAAAACAAATTTGTGGGCTGTGCATGTGCTCAGAGCTATCCTGTTTCTGAAATCTCAAGTATGTTTGGCCCTCAAACTGCTATTGTTCACTTGGGTCCAGCTGGTGGATCTTGGAATGCTGGAAAAGAAGGAAGTAGATCCTGTAAGCCTAACATTTGCCCAGCCCTGCTCTAAGGAGACAATGCATTACGTTTTGTGATGCACCTTCCTGGGCCCTTGTTAAAAATAAGCACAGAAGTAATGTGTATGTGCACAGACTACAAATGGAGAATGTGCCCTGAATCTGTCTTCCAAACTTTATTCTGATTCAGTGTTTGAAGGAGATACGGTGTAACTAATAAATGGGATGGCAAACAAGTAAGCTAAACCAAAATCTCACGTTGCTTTGCAAATAACTAGTAAAGCACAGGCCTCACTTCAGATGTCACTTCACAACAGGGGTAGGCAGCTTACGGCCTTCCAGAGTTGTGGTCCTCCAGATATATTGGATTACAAGCTGCCCACCCACTGCTTTAGGCTCTGCACCATTCTCTTCTCTCTGGGAAAACGGGTGCAAGGGTTGAGCTGGAATTCAAAGTTGAAATGTAAAATGGTTTTATGAATGTATATAACATGCTCATCCAAGGTGTCTCTCGTGGCGATCATAATGAAATCGTTATTAATCTGTCTGGCATTTTCCCTGGCCCTGTTGAAAGCAGTTAAGGGGATTGAGATGGTAATAGAAGCCAAAATGTAGAATTGAGTCCTGAATGTATTATCAAATATATAGTGATATTGCCTTACAAAATAATAGCCCAGTTCTGATAATCATGATTTGGATGATCACAAACCAGCCTTAAGCTTGTGTGCTCCACACTTCTTTTTCTCTATTTACATGCCAGGGGAGAGCTTCTACTTTCACTTTTAAAACAGTTTGATATCTGTTTTTTTTAAAAGTAACTGGTGAGAATAAAGCATAGTTCCACAAATTAAAACCTGCCGGGGAACTGTGATTTGTTCTAAAGTAAAATCAGAAACTTTCAGACTCCTCAAGTGCAGAAGGACAATATGTAAACCCAAGGCTTACCTGGGTTTATTTGTGATCATCTAAACTAGGCCAATGTCAAAAGGGTGAGTTAAATCCAAAGGTCTTTCTTTGATTGACCAGTAATAACATTAACATCAATGTGCACTAATGTTAAGCAGACAGTACAAGCGCTATCTAAAGGACCTTACAACTGAAATTTTTGATAGTTGTGGGGAGATAGAAGGAGGGAAAGAAGAGGCAAGGGTAACAGGAGAAATGTGAGCAAATACAGTTGGACTGATTAAGTTGCTTCAAAGTAGGTCATAGAATCATTGAATAGTCGAGTTGGAAGGGACCTATAAGGTCATTGAGTCCAACCCCCTGCTCAATGCAGGAATCCACCTTAAAGTAGATGGCTGTCCAGTGCATCTTTAATGCTTCTAGCATCTGTTTGCAATTGCTCAGTTTAGCACGCTAAATGGAATCTGGAGCAAAGAAAACAATGGTGTAAGCTCTGGGATACAGATAACATGTTAGCCTGTACATGGGGAAGTGTTTACACCAGAATTGCTGCTGTCTGGTGGATGTGACATGGTCTTTCCAGAGTGACTCTGGAGGTCATAATTTTGGAGAATCTCTAGGTTAATAACTGATGAATTAAAACCTTTCCCCCTTTGCACATCCACTTGTTTATAAACACCAGTCTTCTCAATGAGCATTATTGCTGTTTTCTTTTCAGCGCATCACTACGGGACTTGGTGTAGCATGGATCATTGGAAGACTGCTTTATGCCTATGGTTATTATACAGGGGGTGAGTTATTATTATTATCTATAAATTTTATTTGTCTATGGCACAAAGGCTGTTACAACTGCAACAATAAAACAAAAGATCTCTGTGATTACCAAAATTCTTACAAACTCATAGGAAGAAAATGCATATAAAGGAACCAAAATGAGAGAAAAGGCTGACATTTATACTTTTGAAAAATGATGCAAACCTTAGTAGCAAAAATCACAGAAATTTATAGCAGGTGGTCCCCTCTGCAATCTACGCCTGATTTCTTTAGGAAATTTTGGTGGATGTTTTGAGCTGCTACAGCAAATGTTGCAACCTTGATTGTAATTGCTTTGCTATGATCTGCTAACAGATCACAGATAATATCAGCAGTGGGCCAACCCACTCTTGTTCTCAGAAGATCTCCCAAGAAACGATTCCTGATATCTTTATACAAGGAACAGAGGTGAGTATTTGAACTGGGAACTGCACTCCACTCATTTGGTGCAAAGTTGCTTCCATCCAACGTTCCTTTGGATCTAAGCTGGGTCAGCTTCAAAACTCTGCTTCCTGGTCCTCCTCACTTCTATAGAGTATGCAGGAGCTGGAATCTATAGAAAGCAGGTGGAGTCAATGGGGAAGGCCCTTATATTAAAACTCTTTCTCATGTCCTCTCTCATGTCTAGGGAAAAATGACAAGAAGAAGGATCAAGTGGGGTTTATCTAATAATCCAGTGGCTTAACTCTTCCCTATCCCTCAAAGAACCTGTGTTCTCTGGAACACATACTGAAGCTGCTTCAATGGCCAGGTGGTTGCAAAGGAGGAGCTGACTAAGCTCCTTGGTTAGATGTGAGCAGCAAAAGCACTTTACTTAATGTGCTCTATGGAAGGTATGAGAATGGGCAATCTCCTAGGACCAATGGCTAGTGAAGCTGAAGTGATGATTCTATCAATCTGGCTGCTCTAGGCCCAGAGTTGCAAAAAGACTGTGTCCTGAAGCCCAACCCCTTGCTTGAGATTTGATAGCATGTTCCTTGAATGGGACTGTAATGCAAGTATTATGCAGAACAAAACCTGCAGTAATTGCAATCTAATATGTGAGAGAGCTGCATGGGGAAACTACCTCTGAGAGGTTTCTCTTAGTTTCAGGCATATGAAGAGGGGCTTGTTGCAGTGAGGGCTGCACCTCTGTCCTACAAAGACCACAACACTTTGCTTTGAAATGTTGTTGAGTTCTTGCTGGGCAATTGAAAAGAAAGGCTCTTTGCAATTGGAGTGTCTGCTGTTTATGTTGCCAGTTGTGGCAATAGTGAACATCCTATTTTTCTCTTACAGATCCCAAGAAGCGAAACCGAGGAGCCATTGGTTCAGTTTCACTCCTGGGATTGGCAGGGACCACGTTTTACTCAGCTTTTCAGCACCTTGGTTGGGTCTGCAGTGATTAGACAACTTCTGTGGCTCTCTGAGAAGTCTTTAATTTTTTCAATACTGCAATTTTTATCTTTACTTTAAAAAATAAAATGAATCATTGCTTATCTTCCTTCCACCCGCTACCATTCTTGGTAGAGCTTGTTGGTACATTTTGTTTCGTTTTGTTTCTCATAGTGATCTATTTTGGATGCTTATCTTGCCAATGCTGTTTAGGGCCTGTTGTGAAGATGCACAGTCCCCATCTTACAGCAGCCCCCTACAGCAGCTGATGAACCGCCCCCCACATGAGCACAGCAGCCTGTGTATGGCTTGGGGCAAATGTTGTACATATCTGATAGCAATGAATAAATGTTTTGAGAATAGCAAAAATGCGTATTCCACGCCACCTATCCAATTTAGGCAGGATTATGTGATATGATAATAGTAATACAGGAACAAGGGTGGGTATCTACAAGAAAGGTTGCTCAGCCAGCATAGGATGATTTAAGCATTACTACGATTTCACTTGCTGGGCTCATTGTGGTGACTGTTCTACCACCTTCTACCACACATGACAAACTCCATCCTTCACCCTAACATTGGGGCTGGTGAGGGGGGCAGTATTATGCCCCCTGTTCAGCTGTACTTCAAGCCCTTCAGAAATACAGCAGGATAGGGCACAAGTCCTAGGCCTCCTTTTGAGTGCCAATGCTGCAATAAACACACCCACACCACATTCCTTTTAAAATGTAGCATCTTTAGAAACTCAATAATAAGACTATCCTGTGGGGTTATGCACTGCTCAGCCCCACACCTGCAATATTAACAGTGGACTACATTGTAGGGTTTCATAAGACACTGGCAGCATTCGGACGTCATTTCAGGCGACGGAGGTGGGGAACAGGCAACGGACGGCACGTTATTTTTGCAGTGCCCGACACACGACACGTAGCCCCTTCCCCGTCGCGCGGCTGAAAGTCCCGGCCTCATAATAAGCAACGGGGCTCTGATAAACAATGGAGCAGCCTGTTGTTTTCCCCCATTGTTTAATAACATAGTGTCAGTGGTGTGTGCTGTGTCGCCCAACACACGGCACAATAAGCAACACAACTGATGGTTGCCTCCCCCTCCCTCCATAGTCTAAAGTGTGGTCCAGATGCTGCCACTGTCTCAGACATCCCTCTACACAGTATGGGAGAAGTGGCACGGAGGGGGGGGTTTAAAGAAAAAAAAAGGCGGGGTGGGGAGAAATCACATCTACCAGACAAAATAAGGCTGAGCTAGAAAGAAGGTAAAACTACTGTATTTAGTCCTATGTTAAATTTGGGGAGGAGCGTCGTGCTGCTGCAACTGCTGCCTGATCACAACTACAATACCATCATCCTGGCTTTCTCCATGGGCTGCTCTCTTCTGCCCTTACAGATAAGAAAACATACCTTGAAATCCTGGTTTCAGAAGACCCTTGGAGAGAAAACAAACAAAACCCTGAGCAGAAATGAGAAATGTCATTAGAAACCAATGAAAACCTAGTATTTCTCCATAGCTTTCATTGAGCACCTATTTGTCTGCCCAGAAACAAAAGGTGGCAATAAAGAGAAGAGTTTTGGTTCTTTCTAACTTAGGTTTTATTTTGTGTAAAACACTGATTTATTCTTTTTTGGTACGGATGGACAGTGCAACCCAGTGCCTATCTCCTCACAACTAAGCCCCATTGCGTTCAATAGGATTTGCTCCCAGGTAAATGTGCGCAGGAGTGAGCCTAGATGCGCTAGCTATTTTACACACGAATCCACACTAGATGAGGCTTCTGCGTGTAGTTGAATGCTGGATTTGGCTGGGGGAGAACTTTAGTCTGTTTACATTTCTTGGCAACCCAAGGAGTGTTTGTTTTCGCTGGTAATCCGCTGACCTCTGCAATGTTCACAGTAGATCGTGGTGCAGCGTTGTAAGCTTTTTTCCGACAACGCGCAATGTAGGGCTGGCCCAACCTGCACTGGGCATATAGTAGGACTATTATAGTGCAGCGTTTTTGTAAACCACGCTTGACTCTCACCATGCAATATTCAAAATAATAAACTGCACTCCAGGGCTGAATTAAACCGCTTTCTCTCAGCCACAGCCGCCCCCTCCGCTCCTAATAGGTGGATCATTATTAGTTGTATTGTTGCATTGGAACTGGCACCGGCAGGGCTACTTTCAGGTCCGAAATACCTTGAGTGTTTGGGGGGGGGGGGGGAAGCGGAAAATCCCTGCTGACCAAACACAGCTTGCCTAAAACCTTGGAGATTTCTCTTCCTCCCACCCCAGGAGACGTCTAGCAACAGCTTCTCAATCCGAAGCAGGCCAGACCGGGGCAGCCAGACGCTCCTCTCCAGGCCCGTAGAGCGCTTTTTAGACACCAGGGAAGGACGGGAAGGCCTCAGCGCCGGTGCTGCGCATGCGCCCCCCCGAGGCGCCACTTCCTGCCATGCGCCCTAGGTCGGCGCCGCGTTTGAGCGGAAAAGGCGCGAGAGCCGCGGCGGAGGAGGAGGATGGCGTCGTCGTCGTTGCCGCCGCCGCCACCTCTCCCGGCAACCATCGGGGCTTTGGGCTCGAGCCTGCCCGGGGCTGCCGTTACTCCGGAGACTTTCCGCCTCGCCAAGTTCGATCGGCCCCAGGTGGTGGGTGGAGGAGAGAGAGCAGGAGGCTCTTTCTGACGAAACGTACTCTGTACATGCTCAGGGGCGACCTCATCCCGAATCGAATTGAGCTTTGGGCGACGGGGGAGCGGAGGGGACCCGGGTTATTTCACCACCGGTAACCATTGCCCCGCGGATGAAGGCCGCTCGTTAAGATCAGCGGGGCTGCGCGGCATCTCCCCTCTCCGTTTCATCTAGAAGCCCCCCCCCCTCCATTCCCACTCCCACAGCGAGGCACACCCGAGAGTTGGGCGGGGGGGGGGGGCGGGTCGGAGGCCGGGCGTCTCCAGGTGGCGTGTCCTTCACAGGTGCTCGCTGAATGCGCTCGTGAGGCAAACACGGGTTCCGTCCAGGCAAGCGCTGGACACGGGTGTCCTTGGGCCGTGCTGTGCATGCCTGCCCCGCCTCTACTTGCCCGGCCGTGAGTCGAGCTCCTGTTCCGCGTTGCCCGTGTTCCAGCACAGGGCAGAAGGCTGTAGCAGTCATTTCATGTAGTTCTCATCTGATGCAGATAATAATTGCAAATTTAATAAGGAAGCATCCTAGGTCCCTAGACAGTGTCCCTGTGGTGGAGTGGGGGAACATTCTGCCCTTTCAGTATGATCTCTTCTTGTAAGGTGTTGCTACTTAAAATCTACTTCTCCTTATATTCCCAATTTTTGTTTTGGGGCAGTGTCAATCGGAACTATAAATTTTGAATCAAAACTGTCATATCCTGGTCCCCTGTACAAGAATTCGGTTTGACGCCTGGTTGTCCAAGTATGCTCATCTTCTCGCAATCGTTTTTACACCTAATCCCTATACACGAGAGGCGATGAAGCGCATTACCGCTTGTATGAAATGCGCTTTAAAGGTGTTTAATGCGGAGAATTGCTTGTTTACATGGTCATAAGGTGCTTTAACTCCCACGGTAAATTAAAACTCGCTATTTAATGCGCATTCAATAATGCGCATAATTAGACAGAAAAAGCGCCTCAACCCCCGATTTGCGCTCCGTTCATGTGGAGGCAAAATCGGTAATACTCTTTGAAAGGGCTTTAAATCACTCTTGTAGAGGCACCCCCCGAATGTTCTGAGTGCACCTGTCTTTCTTCAACAGAGTATAGCATTCTGGAAACTGCTGTATGCTCTCCTGAAGCGAATCCAAGGTAGAGGATGGATGGAATTGGCTGACACAGGTAACAAATTGTTATTAATCTGGGAGCATGCATTTTTAGAGGCGGGGCAAAGTTTCATGGTAACCATTCTACAGATGAGCACATATATTAACATCAGAGTGAAAATAGCAGCAGTATACAAAAATCCATGGAAAATTAAAAGGTCTTTGGTTAGCACCAAAAGGACATTAATGTAGATATCAGGAAGGTTTCCCTGGGGAAACCATTCTAGTGGCAAGGTGCCACACCTAAAAAGCCCTCTCCTTAGTTGCCACTTGCCTCACCACAGACAGTGGAGGCATATGAAGGAGGGTCTCTGAAGATGGTCTTGATGCACAGGCTGGCTGATTTGGAATTGTTCCTTTGGGCTCCCAGGTCCCAAGCCACATAGGGCTATGTAAGGATAAGCCTGATTGGCTGCTAAGAATAAGGAAGACTTCTGGAAAAAACAGGTAGGCTTTGCATCAGGCGTTTTAAGTCCTTCGTGTTGTAGGATTGCTGGTTTAGGTTTCCGGGCCAACCATATCTGTCTTCCATAACCACCTATTCTTTCCATTGGACTGATGCCTGGAGTTCTGTTTGTGGCTTGGTTGCGTTGGGGGTCCTGGAGTATTATTCTGCAGTACTACTGGAGTTGCTTAGGAACTGTTGGGGCTGTGTACTTGCTTTGGATTTTATTCTTGGACCAGATTTGGCTCCTGACAAATTATAGTAATATTTCCAAAATGTATATGATGGGAGCTCAATAACGTGAAGATTGAGTAGGCGTTAATTATATGTTCCAGATAAAGGTACATAAACTAAATCCAGCAGCATATTTATTTATTTATATAACATTCATTGCCCATTGTTCATTATAAAATCCTGATAAAACAGAAGCTCTGTTGCTTGGTGGTTCCCGAGTCTGGGAATTGGGTAAGCGACGTGTTCTGGATGGGGTTGCACTTCCTCTGAAGGAGCAAGTGCATAGCTTGGGAGTATTCCTAGATCCATCCTTGTCACTGGAGGCCCAGGTGGACTCCGTGGCCCGGAGTACTTGGGATCAACTTCGGCTGTTCCATCAGCTATGGCCTTTCCTGGATAGGGATAACCTAGCCACAGTAATACATGCACTGGTAACTTCCTGATTAGACTACTGCAAAGCACTCTACGTGGGGCTGCCCTTGAAGAAGACTCAGATGTTGCAGCTAGTGCAAAATGCAGCAGCTAGACTGCTGACTGGAGCATCTCATAAAGACCATATAACACCAGTCTTAAAGGAATTGCACTGGCTGCCAATACGTTTCTGATCGGAATTCAAGGTGTTGGTAATGACGTTTAAAGCCCTAAACGGCTTGGGACCTTGATACTTGAGGGAGCGCCTCTCCCTATATCTGCCTGCCCGTGACCTGAGATCTGCTGGAGGAGCCGTTCTCCGTGCCCCACCAATGCAAGATATATGCTATGGTGGGACGTGGAAGAGGGCTTTCTCTGTTGTGGCACCCCAGCTGTGGGATGCCCTCCCCCTGGAGGCCCGATTGGCGCCAGCACTGCCTTCATTTTGGCGCCAGGTGAGGACATGGCTTTTTAACAAAGCCTTGGATGGCTAAATCCACCAGCCTGCACACTGTATTGTTTTAATTGGATTTTACTGTTTTAAAATTTCACATTGGTTTTAACATATTAATGGTTTAATTCGTTTTAGAATTGCTTATTTATTATTCTATTTTATCTGTACGCTGCCCTGAGATCCTTGTGATATAGGGCAGGATATAAATATTTAAATAAATAAACCCCAAAGTACGGTACAATAGCAATAAAGCACAGTGAATAACAGTTATAGTTTAATAAATGCACCCAGAAATGCATGTCCAGTTATATGCTCACTGGGTGCCAGTCTCTGGCCTGTTTCAGCAACATCATGAGGCAAAAATTTGCATACCTCTCACTCAGCGTGTCGCCTCTCTCTTTTCCAT
Organism: Anniella stebbinsi; assembly: GCA_029215795.1. NCBI lineage: Eukaryota > Metazoa > Chordata > Lepidosauria > Squamata > Anniellidae > Anniella > Anniella stebbinsi. Next base: position 124,412,281 of record JARDYH010000004.1, on the reverse strand, counting down.
GGAAAGTCTCCTCCATAAAGACTCAAAAGCCTGAGCTTGAAGTGGAACTTTTGGGACCTCTTTTAACATTCCATGTGATTCAGTCTTTTTATTATTGCTGACTATGGCTAGTATGATTTTATTGATAACATTCAAGGTTTAATATATTTATATTGGTGGACTTTCAACTTTTATTAGCCAATATACTTTGGTTTCCAATATTGCTATAGTTTTTGTATGATAGAATCTACATGAAACATTGGTATAGATATTTTAAGTATACACTGTGGTTCTGTGCTACTGTTGCATTCAGGGAATGAAGCTGTCCAGATCAGAAGATGTGTGTGATACTCTGCAGCAGGAGTGGGCAACTTGTACCCCTTCCCATTTTTTGGCCTACAGCTCCTATCATTGACTGTGTTGGCTAGAGGAGTGATGGAAGTTGTAGGCCAAAACATCTGGAGGGCTGCAAGTTGCCCACTCCTGCTGGTCAGACTTTCTACCTAAAGCCCTCTGTATTCACTACTTTTCACTTTCTACATCAGTTTAGCCTGGGGCAGTGAAGTTGGGGGATAGACCAGTGCTTAATTTTTAACAGTTATGGATCATAGGACTCAAGTCTTCAGTGTTGGGGTGAGGGGTGAAGAAAGGACACTCTGGAGTGAACTGCCCCCTGAGCTGAAAAATTTGGTGTCCCTGAGTCACAGAAGTTGGCCCTTCCTGTTTTAAGCTGTTGCACTTTATTTTCAGATGATTATTTGGCAAACTAGGTCTTCTGGTCAACCTGTTGTAGGAAGTCAAGAGGAGACAGTGCCCTTGCTGGTCTTCGCTTGAACTTAATTCATGACTCACTCACAGAGTGAAATTGCTTGGAGGTTTTGTCCTCCTGGGACACAGTCTTTGAATTTTGGAAAGTAACAACTTTTGCCTTATCTACTAATTAGGATCCGAAGTCAGATTTGTCAAAAATGTAGCCTTGAGCCATGGCTACAGAAGACTGAAATTTTATCAGCTGTCTTCTGATGGTTCAGATGGGAGCAGGGAGCTGTTGTTGGTATTCTCCTGGCTCCTGTGCAGAGTCAGCCTCATGGAACAATTACTGACACTAAGTAGACTGACACTTTGGGATGAAGCAATAGTATGCATGGTGAGTTTTTTTATATATATTTCACAAGGATCCTTTTAAACTGCAGCAAGATGTCGGGAGGTGGGGGCAGACTTGAATGTGTGCTACAATTTTGCTGCTTATTTCTGTTTTAGTGCGAGTGACAATCTTTGTTAAAAGAAGAAAAGGATAAAGGACACTTGAACATTAGATATGGTTCCCAGCATGTTTTGAGTAAATTTTATTTAGAGATAGCTGGTACAGACAGTAGAGTGTACATTTTAGTCTGCATAGGTGAGCTCAAGTAGAAATGTTGCCCCAAGCAGTTTTTAGCAGGAAGTAATAAACATTTTAGTTTTCTTGAAGCATGTTAGAAATATATGTATTGTTCAGCTGCTCTCTTATGCATTGCTGAGTGGAGTTCTCTGCAGCTGTTAGTGAACCTGAGAGCCAGTGTGGTACAGTGGCTAGAGTGTTGAACTGGGAGTCGGGAGATCGGGGTTCTAGTCCACACTCGGCCATGAAAACCCACTGGGTGACTTTGGGCCAGTCGCATACTCTCAGCCCAAACTACCACACAGGGTTGTTGTTATGAGGATAAAAGGAAGGGAGGAGGATTATGTACGCCACCTTGGGTTCGTTGGAGGAAAAAAGGCGGGATATAAATGTAATAATAAATAAATAAACCTCTCTGGCTGCGTTCAGACAATACAATAGTCAATAGTGGGGTAATAATCAACTCAACAGTTGTTTACCTAGGGGTACTCCCCACACGACATGATAATAATCGACTGTGGTGTGGATTAAGATCATCATAGAGTTGACTATTAGTCCACACTGAGTTGACTCACTCAACCCATGCTCTCTTTCACCCCTCAGTCCTCCTGGTAGTATCCCATCAGCCATTGATGCTGAAAAGCTATCCTTCCCCCCTCCTTTTCATTGAGAATTTAACAAAACAGAACTGAAAATAAATCATGGAAAAGGAAAAAAAAGAACAAACATTACATACATAGGAATCTCTTAATTTTCCACATCAGATGCACCATTGTTAACAAAAAAGGGGGGGGGGGAAGGATAAGCATAGGTTTCAAGAAAAGCAGACCAAATATCCATGTATTTATCCGTTGCATTATGGGAGGTAAACTTTTATCTTTCCAATGTGATAATATAAGTCTTTTAGCTGTCATAAGGGCTCGGAAAATCCATTTGCACTGACCATGTGTTAACTTCCAAGGAACTGGTAGGTAGTTTAGGAGGACATGCACATCATTCCATATTAAAGGCTGTTTCAATACAAAGTTTATCCTTATTATGATCTCCTCCCCAAAGGGGGCAACTATTGGGCATTGCCAGAACATATGAATAAAAGAAGCATTAGGTGCATTGCAACTCCAACAATTATGCAAGATAGACAAACCCTTATTAAAAAGGCGTTGTGGGGTCTAATAAACAATTGTTTTTGCTGAATAAGGCGTAGTCTAAGATTAGTAGAAGCTTCAGTTACAAACGCTAAGACAACAATCCAGTGATTAGGCAAAACAGAACAAAGACAGTTAGTGAGAGGTCAGGGTTTGCTCACCCATACTTTATTTTAAATCAGCCATTCTACATGCCAGTACTACACCTCCCAGCATGCCTTTGGCAGCCTGCAGGTGCCCGTATCCTCTGAGATAGCCTCTTGTTGCCGATGCTGTTCCTCAATAGAGCATCAAGGAGTATTATCGCCAAGGAGGGAAGGTAAGCAGCTATCAGTGGACACACCCAGCTCCGGCCAATCCTGCTGGGATTGCCTTGGCCTGTGCTTCTCACCCACCAAGTGCTACATCAGGAGCCTGTAATAAAGGGCCGGGGCCGGGCACTTCCCCCCCTTTGTTGAGTCTGTTTCTGGGCGTGCACAGAGTGCCTCCCATTCCTCCCTCCCTCTTAAGGGCAAAAGCTACATACTTGCTTCCCCCAGATTCTGAGAAAACAGCGATATCACGACAGAGTGCGTTTGAGCCTGTTTGGCCCTTCAAAGTCATGCTGTTGTATCTTGTTACATTTTAAAACCACGCAGAGGGTGGGAGGAGGCACCACAAATGGATGCAACCCATTTATGTGGGTTGTTTCCTTTTATGTGGAATTGGGTTGGCTGCTCGAGACCAACTTTAGGATTGGGGTTATAAAAGAGATGCAGCAGCCACTCACAATGGCTGTCAAAGGCCAGTAAGTCTGGCCTCCTGCCCAAGGCATGCTGGGAGTTGTAGGCATAAACCTAGTTTTTTATTAAATTCTTAAAAAATACTGAAACCCCCAAAATTAATGTTTTTAGATTTTTCTGGTACATTGTACAGCCAGACCTATCACCGTGTCAAATTTCAAGTTTCTAACTCATTTGGAAGTGGGTAAACATTTCCGGACATACTTGACGCACACATACTTTCCTCTTTATAGGTAGAGATTACAGAGATTATAGAAGCTAAAGCAATTTTCCATTGCTTAGACTGTATTTCCAAATCCTCATTCCATTAATCTCTGGCCTTCTGAACATCTACTTTACTACATTCCAAAAGATCTCAATAAACAGCTATTGTAGTCTTAGCTTTCTTTAAGAAACCAATCAGGAAGCGCCAAAGCACTCATCTCTGATAGACTGCAATGAATGCTGAAACTGCATATGCCAACTAGCACTAGACAGTGGCTGAATTCGGACAACACAATAAGCAACTGGGGGGAGGGAAACAATCATCAGTTGTATTGACTATCGTGTCATCCAAATGCTGCCATAGTCAACTCAGCGCTGATCCTAATCCACACCACAGTTGGTTATTTATTACTATGTTGTGTGGGGAGTACTCCCTAGATGAACAACTGTAAAGTTGATTATTACCCCACCATTGACTATTGTGTTGTCCGAATTTAGCCAGTAAATGATATCTAAGGCTGCCTCTACAAGAAGCATTTAAAGCTCTTTCAAGGCGCATTAAAAAATTTACCTCTACAAGAACGGAGCGCAAATCGGGCGTAGAGGCGCTTTAAACATCCGATTATGCGCATTATCGAATGTGCGTTAAATAGCGAGTTTTATTTTGCCCCGGCCATTAAAGCACATTTTGACTATGTGAACAAGCGATTCTCCGCATTAACTACTTGTAAAGCGCATTTGAAACAACCAGTAAGGTCACCCATTGAGTGTTCAATTACCTCCTACATGCAAGCATTTACGATAAAGCGCTTCAGCGATTATGCGCATAATCGGCTAGCCAGGCGTAAAGCCGAATTCTTGTAGATGAGGCCTAATCTGCAATGCTGAAAATAGTAAAGGATATAAATTCCATTATCAGCCCAACTCCTCAACATAAAAGGTAATTGTTTTTAAAACTGGATTCTTCCATAAAGTTGATTGTTTCCCTCTCCAACAAGCCATGCCCACCCGGGTTCAGATAACACAACAAGCTGTTCCCTGGCGGGTGATTAGCAAATGGCGCCCAGCACACTGTGGTTTAAACAAGCCAGCATGTGAAATGGAACTAATAAGTAATGACAATGGGCTAGTTCACACGATCATCATGGTTTGTTTAACCCATGGTGATCATGTGAACTGACCCGTTGTCACTACTTATTAGTTCCATTTTACACTGAGACATATATATTATTTCAGTTACATATATGTATTTACTTACATGTTTGCTAGGGACAGTCACCTGAAAAACATTAATTACAATTGTCAAACTTGCCTAATACTGTGATTGCAATTGGCAACCATTCATTGTTACAAATGAACTTATGGAATGGGAAATTTTCAAAGGAAAAATAAAGCACTGGGTGTGTGTGGATAAATCACCCCCTATCACTGCCCAGATCTGGCAAAGCTTCACTAATTCAATTTACTAAATGGTTTAAGTAAATCATACCACTCCTAGACTTGATACCTTGAAGGTATAATTGTTAGAGAGGTTTTAAAGCCTTTTAATGAAAATCATTAGCCAGTGATTGTTGCTTATGATATGTAATGAACAAAGAGCAGAAATATAACATTGTTATCTTTTCGGTGCCAGGTCAACTTTCCTCTTCTCCCAGGCATTTAACAGCATATATTGAGTTTTTAATTGACCCCAGAACTATATTTAGGTCTGGCTGAGAGTTCGCAGCTGTTTTAAATGTATACTGTTTTTATATGTTGTCTGTTTTTATGCTTTTATGGTATTAAACTTTGTATATCGATTTTTAATGTCCAAAGTTTTCATTTTTGTAAACCACCCAGAGAGCTTCGGCTATGGGGTGGTATATAAATGAAATAAATAAATATAAATAATTATAGTGGGAAAAATTGCATTTCTTGGCTAGCCAAAATATTTGTTAGAATTTCTTTTCAAGTTATAAGATGCAAATGTGAGAGAGGCAAAAGAGGCTTTCATTTTTCTGATGAGACCTTTGCACATTATTAGTTTTATTTGATGTATAGAAATATCTCGTAATCTCTTCCGTAGTGAGATATTTCAGTGCTGCTATTGTCTCGCAACTTTTCAAACAATATTATTAGTATTAGTACTTATAAAGTGGCTAAAATCTCTAGTGACTGCATGAAAGTTTTAAAACAACAGAGGCCAGACCCACAAACTTACGTAATAAACATGACACAAAAGGGGAAAAAGGATGCGATGGGAAGATTATAATAAACCAATTCAGGTACCAGTATTTAATGTCACAGAACTTCTAATGAGCAGATGGACTGGCCACAGGGGAGCTGGTTCTATGAGGGGAGAAGGGAAATTGCATTTGGTCCCAACAGAGATGATGGATAGGGACTTTGTTGTCTCACCTCTGCCTCAGATGCTGGTAGGAAGGATCGCTGCTGGTGAAAGATAGTTCTAGGAAAGGAGAAGCCAAATAAAACTTAGTTCCAACTATACTGTTGGGCTTGCAGTACCTACTGTGCTATTTCATGAAGGGACTGTATTCAGTGATAGAGCTTTATGCAGGTTCAATCTCCAGAAATAAAGCATCTTGGACAGTAGGACCAGGAAAGACCCTTGCCTAGCTTGAGACCTTGGAGAGGTCCTCTTATGGATCAGTATGCAATATGTCCCTAAGCTTAGCCTCTGTACCAGAGCACTGGGAGATGGCCAATGTAACACCAATTTTTGAAAAGGGATACAGAGGGGATCTGGGAAATTACAGGGCGTCAGCTTGACTTCCGTTCCAGGTAAATTGGTTGAAAGCATTGTTAAAGACAAAATTAGTAAGCATATAGAAGGTCATGTCCTACTGAAAACAAATCAGTTTGGCTTCCGCAAAGGCAAGTTCAGTCTGGGGTCCCCTCTACAAGATTTCGCTTTGACGCCCGGTTGCCTGATCATACGCATCTCCTCACAATCGCTTTTACGCCTAATCCCTATACATGGGAGGCATTGAAGCGCATTACTGGCTGTATGAAACACGATTTAAAGTTGTTGATATGCTGAGAATCGCATGCAAATGTTGTTGAAAGTAATGCGCTTTGTCCTGGAGGAACTCCCCAAACAGGTTCCCTCCCTTTATTCTCCCCGCCTACCAGAATCTCCCGCCTTTGGTTTCCTAGGTTACCTGCCGGGAATGACCTGATTAACATGTTCAGCTACCTGTCTCCCCTCCCCTTCGCCCCGATTGCCATTTGAAGTGACCTGCTCAGGAGTAAATGGGAATGTGCCTCGCACACACACACGCCAAAACAGACAGGGGGATGCTGCTGCGTTCCTTCCCCCTCCTCTTCCCAGCAAGTTCAACAATTGTAAAACATACACATGCACAAACACACACACACACAGAGCTTAGGTCAGGAACCCAGCAAGAAGTGAGGGGATGACATGTGAGCTGATCGCTAATTATGTGCACATCCGCACATCCTTCCTACCCCCTTTACTTCTCGTGAAACCACCTCCATCTGGTCCCATGTCTCCATGAACGAAAGGGGAGTTAAAATAAACTTTATTTTTTAAAACTAAACAAAAAAGTGGGAGGCTTTCCCAGCGAAGGGGCAGTTCTATCCATGACATCATGACCACAGCCCGCCCACTCTGATCGTTAATGCGCCTCCTCGGAAAGTTGTTTACATGGACATAAGGCGCTCTTCCTCCCGCTCTTACTCGCTGTTTATCATGCATGCGAAGATGTGAATAATCAGAGAGAAAACGCGCCTGGGCCCCTGATTTGCGCTCCGCTCTTGTAGAGGTAAATTTGGTAACGCGCCTTGAAAGAGCTTTAAATCGCTCTTGTAGAGGCACCCTCACTACTCTTCTAGAATTCTTTGAGAGTGTCAGCAAACATGTAGACAGAGGTGATCCAGTGGACACTGTTTACTTGGACTTCCAAAAGGCTTTTGATGAAGTCCCTCCCCAAAGACTCCTGAACAAACTTAGCAGTCATGGAATATGAGGAGAGGTCCTCATATTCAGTAACTGGTTAAGGAACAGGAAGCAGAGAGTAAATTCTCCTGATGGAGGGAAGTAAATGATCGGTATTTGGGACCAATACTTTTCAACTTATTCATAAATGATCTGGAATTAGGAGTGAGCAGTGAAGTGGCCAAGTTTGCCAATGACACCAAATTATTTAAATTTGTTAAAACAAGGGATTGTGAGGAGCTCAAAAGGGATCTCCCCAAGCTGGGAGAATGGGAATCCAAATGGCAGATGTGGTTAAATATAAGCAAATGTATGATGCATGTTGAGTCAACCCCCCCCCCCCCCCCCACACACACACACTTCTAGTATAACTTGATGGGATCTGAGCTGGTGGTGACCAAACAAGAAAGATCTTGGGGTTGTGGTGGACAGATTGATGAAAATGTCAACCCAGGGTGCAGCTGCTGTAAAGAAGGCAAACTCCATGTTAGGCATTATAAGAAAAGGAATTGAGAATAAAGCTGCCAGTATCATATTGCCTTTATACAAGTCTATGGTGCGACCACACTTACAATACTCTGTACAGTTTTGGTCACAACACTTGAAAAAGATATTATAGAGCTGGAAAAAGTGCAAAATAGGGCAACTAAAATGATCAAGGGGCTAGAGCATCTCCCCTATGAAGAAAGGTTACAACACCTGGGATTGTTTAGCTTGGAAAAAAGGAGGCTAATGGAGACATGATAGAGGTGTACAAAATTATGCATGGAGTGGAGAAGAATGTGGATTGGGAGAAATTTTTCTCCTCCCATAGTACTAGAACCCGGTGTCATCCCATGAAGCTGATTGGTGGGAGATTCAGGGCAAATAAAAGGAAGTACTTCACACAGTGCATAGTTAAACTATGGAATTCACTACCACAAGATGTAGTGATGGCCACCAATTTAAAAGGGGGTTGGATAAATTCCTGGAGGAGAAGGCTGTCAAAGGCTGCTAGCCCTGATGGCTGAACAGAATGCTGGACTAGATGGACCCTCGCTCTGATCTAACATGGCACTTCTTATGTTCTTAACTGCAGTTACAGTCTATGACCTAACTATGCAGTCTATGATCCATGATCTAACTATATTTCTTCGTATATATGCTGTTACTTGTTCTGAAAGAGGTTTTGTTACTGTCTCTCAATATTAGTGTGATAGCCCTCTGAAAAGCCTGCAGCATGGGAGAACACTGGCTTCAAAAACCCACGTGAAAGGCCAAAGAGATGTCCGATACCTGCAGTGGTTAAATGGCCGCCTGCAGTTCTGGTGGCGGAGTTGCCATACTGAACAGCAAGAGCAATGCAAACTCCTGCACAAGGTAATTGTTAGGGCTTGAAATGGCGTAGTTTATACCTCCAGGCATTATATTTCTGTAACTTATTATTAAAACTTTAAAAAGAGAGTTAAAGTAAAACTGGTTTTAAGGTTAGACGTGACTCATCTAACACATTTTGCTTCTGCCTAAGTTTTGCAATAACGTTTTGGCTATATGCAGGAGCTTATTGTCCAGCATGCAAATCTTGAAAACTGTTTTTTCTTTCAGTTTCATTTGTAAGTTACAAATGACCCCTGAGGAGTTGCAAACTTGTGTGCTTCCTCCCCCTATCCCCATGCTGCCACCCCAACCTCTCATCTAGTTTAGATGTAAACCATAATTTGGCTGTTCAGGTGAACTAGTAATAAAGGTTTGCCACTAAACTAGGATCTGAAATCTGGGATCACAATGCGCGAGAGGAGGTAGCAGTGTTCCTTGGGGTCCATTCTTGTAACGCAAACCAGGTCTGGTATTATGTCTGAATGGACTCACTGGTTCAGTTTGGATGATACGATAACCAACGGTGGTTGGAATAGTCAACCGTTGCTTAAATAGTCAACGGTTGACTATTCTGCCATATGTCGGGAAAATACCACACCACAGTTGACTATTTCCACAAAATAGCCAACGGAGATAACTAACGCTCTGCAGAGTTGACTATTTGCACAACCATTGGTTAGCGTGTTGTCTGCCGGGCTCCGTGGACTATTTCATACCGTCAAATTGACTATTTCGGCTGGCTACATAGCTCCCCGGCAAAGTGGCTGAAACTGCATCTGCCACTCTGCTACAGCCGGTAAAACTCAATTCTGAAATCTGCTTAGCCTTCCCCTCCTGCCCCGATTGCGCCCATGAAATGATGGGCTTCTCATGTTGGTGACAGAGTTTGTTTGTTTTCCTCCTGTGAGTCTAGTCCGATATTCCAGCAGGTGCACTTCCTCCCACAGATTAGATAAATCACTGCTCACAACAAAGTTTTTCTTTAAGGAGTATTTTACTTGTTTAGATAAGCATTTAAAAAACTGAAATCAACTTATCTTCATACTTTACACAGTCTCTTTCTTCCGTTGAGCAGCCGTTAACAAAATGATGAAGCAAAACAATATTCAAGCATTCCTCTGCATTCCTCTGCCCTTTCCACAGCACAAACTGCTTTGCCTGTTCCTTGCAGTTCCTTTCCCAGTCAGCTTTTCTCATTCAGCTTACCCAGCCAGCTTATTCATCCAGCTTACTTCCCAGTCAGCTTTTTCCCAGAACCCAGAACTCTTTTCTTTTTTCCTTTATTTTTTATGCAGTTAATAGAGTTAAATTCAGGTGTGTCTTATACCTTAATTCAGAACACCTGCTTTCAATTTCTACTTTTATTCTCTCCTTATCTTCCTTGTTTAAAAAAATAATACATACTTAATTGCATTCCTTTCAATTACTAACACCTCACAGGCACGCTTGCCCTGCCATGCCGTCCACTGCTCCCTTTCCCCCCTCTGACAAGCACTGGATGGTACGCTCGCAATCACTCTGGACAAGTCTGCACAAGCCACAGCAGGCCAAGGCAATGGGGGTTGGACCAGGAGTGTGCAGGAATGGGGGAAAGGAATGAGGAGCCGTTTCGGCAGCAAGTCCTAATGTTTCAGGGGTCAGGGGGCTCCACACGTATCTTCAAGCGCTCATCCCAACCCTTCTCTTAGCATTCACATTGGAGCAGCAACACCTTCCCCTGTCCTCATCATGTACTGCAACAAGCTGCTCTTGACGGCCACTGGCAGTGGCTCAGATCGCCCTTTGCCCCTCCCGCTCTTCCCCAAGCCAAGCTGAAAGCCTATTGGACTGGTGCTCATGGGCAAGCCAGCCTCCCACTGCCCCCCTCCTCCCCCCGCCTCTGCTCAGCGCCTGCTCCCCACTCTCGATCATCCCCAACACAAGCCGAATGCCCAAGAGAATGCAGAACAGGTCGAGGGCCCTACATCTCCGCTCTTCTATCACCCCCTCCCTGTCCCACTGTCCATGGCTACTTCCCACAACTATCTGCAGCTTTCTAAACTCTACTCCCCCACTGCCGCAGAGGATGCCTCCTGCCAGATGATCCTTGTAGCTTCTGGAAAGCACCCAAGACTGCCACCGTTGCCAGCATGGATCCCACCGCCCAGGACATCACGGAAAGCCAGGCTGAGGAAATGGGATCCCAGTCCCTTTCTCGGAAGACCTACCCTCAGGACAATCTTCACCAATTCAAGAGGCCTTGGGCTCTCCTGTGGAGACCCCCCAGGAGGCTAAGATGAGGCTCAGAGCCATGCACTGGTCTGAAGCAGAGGTGGGCACCTTTATAGAGCTATGAGGCAACCCTGAGGCCTGGCACTTCATGGTCACTGCCAGGCAAGACAACCTCTACCCCTGACTCTCCAGCCAGATGAAGGACCATGGCTATGTTCACACCCCCAAGCAGTGCAAGGGCAAGCTCCACAGGCTGGAGAAGAGGTTCAAGGAGATTGTCTCACACAACAAAAGAAGCGGAGTTGAGCCATGCACCATGCCCTTCTATGAAGAGCTGGCACGGCTTCTGAAAGAGCGGAATGACATCATGCCACGATACACTGCGGGCAGTGGGGCTGCCCCAGCGGTGGCTGCCCGGTGATGTGAGTGACCCCCCCAGGGGCCAGTCCTCAGCTCGGGATGACACCTTCAGTAACCTGACCGGCAGTGATGACAGAAGGTCTTCACCCACACGTGCACCCCCCTGACCTGTACGCCCTTGATGAAGGGTGCATCTGCCCCGTGCCTGCCCTTGCCCACAGGCATGGCCAGTAGATCTTCCAGCCCCTCCCTGCTTCCACAGCGGCACCTTCTGGGCTCTGCTGTCCTCCAGCAGCACCTCACCTGCCACCCTCTCATCCGGCACCACTAGACCAACAGCTTTCCAGAGCTGCTTTCAAGGAGACCCTCTGCTAGGGTCTATATGCCCATTGCCCATCTTCCAAAAGAGTCTGCAGAGGAATGCCCTCCCAGGGCCCTCACGCCCACAGCTGGTGCAGAAGGAGCAGCGACTATCTGGAGCACAGACTGGAGCTCTTGGAGCAGCCATCTGGGAAGCAATGTGGACAGCTTTTCCTCCAGAGATACGGGAGAAGATGGAAGTGTGGCCTGAGATCATGCCTGCCACCCTTGCACTGTAGACCACAGTGGTGCCCAGGCAGCTCAGTGAAGAAGTGGAGCAGGAGACCACAGGATGCACCATCCTGGACTTGGACCGGTGCATCCTGGACTCCGTTATGCAAATCGTGACAGTTACACCTAATCTTGGAGATGAAATGGAGTGCATCGTGTTAACTGAGGTGGCCCAGGCCATGCCCCCTAAGCTGTCACCTTCCCCAAAAGAGCTGCAATGCATCTTTGCTCAGCCCAGCGATGACACCTTCATGGGATTCACCAGCATGGAGGGTGACACGCTTGATGATAGAACCACAAGGCAAGTGGCCTTGGCCATGGGCGAAACATGGAGGACATTGCACAACAGCTGGATGAAGAAATGCATGAGCCACAGCCCCTCGAAGAGGAGCCGCCTCTGCCACCGCGGACCAAACAGCCCCTGCTCGAGATGCCCACCCAATGATGAACGCCCAGAGGTGTGCCCGTATGCACAGCAAGCACGAAGCAGACAGATTGCAGGAGGCGAAGGACCTTGTTACAGCCATAGAGGTCGCTGGAGCAAGAATCCGTGAGCTTTTCACAAGCATGGTGGTTGAGAAGGAGAGCAGATGCACGAAGGAGCGCATCCTGATGGTCTGGGCGATGTGCACGGCTTTGCAGAGCATGGACGGTTGCACTCAGGCCAGAAGGGGGTTGGGGGAGTTTCTGCACATAGGCCTGTGTGACCATGGGGAGGCTGTGGCCATGGCGATGGCTGCCACTAACCAAATTGTCGAATGAGCCCTTCAAGAAGGAACGGCTGCCATGGACCGCCAAATGGAAGCGTTCTTCCTCCTCCTCCTCCGCTGCCGCTGTTGGCCAGCTGAAGACCAGCCATAACTATCTGTGCCTTGACTTCTGTTCCCACGCTGTGGCTCTGCAGAGTTCTTGCCTCCACCTCCTGGTCCCTTCTGGTCTTGCCACCGGCTGTTACACCCACCACTCCAACTCCCTTCCCACCCGCCACAGATTGCCTATGGAAATGGAGACTGAGGAGGCTGTCGCGAGTGCTCTTGACCGTACTGGTCTTGTCTGTCCTGGATGAAACTGCAGATGACGGAGAGGAAGAGGCCCTCCGTGTGGAGCAACAGCTTGTGGGCCCACTTATGCCCGGGCCCCTTCTTTTTGGCGATGCTGGCGCCCATTCCCCTGGGTCTGCTGGCTCGCTGGTGGCATTTCTCCTGGACTGGTGGCATCACTCCAGCTGCCCTCTTGATCTGGCCTGTGTTGAAAGGGTCAAAACAGCTTGACCTCAAGGGAATAAGTTGTAGTTGCAAGACTCAGGGTGCTTGAATCCTCAGATCATGCCACCCTCTCTCAAGTGGATCACAAGCTTGCAATCCAATTGGAATCGGAGGACGAAAGCGCCTGACCAATGCAGGAACAGCAGACCGGCGCCAAGGCCATGGATAGGGTTAGTGTCATTCTTCTGCTGATTCCCATGAAGTCTTCCTTAATCCTTGCTTCATAGCTGAAGGTGACACCACCCAAACCCTCAGTCTTCACCAAGTTCTGATCCTACTCCTCACCCTTACCCTCCCCAGGGGTCACCATTTCAGACTGAGAGGAGGGGGAGTTGTCAGACGCCGAAAGAGTTGAGGATGTTGCAACCACCAGATCCTTCAATAAAGATGAAGGATCTACTTTGACTGTCCAAAGCCATTGCTTACATAGCTATCAATCCAACAGAACTGGAGAAGATGCAACCACTCTCAAGAGGAGGGGTGATATTCCCTGAACCTACACTTGCCAGCAGAGAGGTGCTTTTTCTTAATTCTTGTAACAAACTAGTGAAGGAAGAATGAAAATACCTCCCCCCCAATTCCCAGCAGGGTAAGAAAGGCACTAATACTACACACCGTTTCTACACTCCTACAGGACATAGAAGAGCTTGAAACATCTCTTGTTGATGCCCCTGTGGCCATGCTCCTCCCAGGTAACATTATGCCAAGGACATAGGTGCTCCACTAAAAGACCAGAGAGAACGGAGGTCTGATACTTCATTGAAAAAGATCCATGACATACCTGGGCCTAGATACTTAAATACTAACTTTCTTTTTTGCTAGAGCATCCATTTTATTAGGGGAGGAAATCATAAACGGCAAGGACAAAACTAGACCACCCTCTACAGAGGACTGGTCAAGTTTTCTTAAGTTCTTTGCATTTATAGCAGATTCTACCCAAAACACTCAAATTTAATGCAAGATCCATTGCAGCAGCTACTACTGTAGTTCTATCTAGCTTAAACTCTGGTATGTAGACACACCATCCAGGGGCAAATTAGCCTTGGATGCCCTTCACCTTCGTAGACAAAGCCTTAAAAGGCATTCTGATAGAGCCAAAAGGTGAGAAAATGTCATGCCCTCCTCCTCTAAAAGAGAGGACAACAAAGCAGCAGCAGCAGAACCTATCCTTCCTTTTGTTCCTTCAGGAACACTAACCAATCTTTTTATTCTAAAAGCTATGGGCTCCCCAGGCCTGTGTGGTCCAGATCACGCTTCCAACCCAGAAATAACATCTCCTCTGCCTCCTCAGCTAAACCTTCCTCTTCCTTCCAAGCAGCCAAACCAGCAGGAAGCCTACAAGTGGAGAGAAGACATTAACAGTTTCCTTCTGTCTGGGGACATTCAGCATTGGATCACTGAGTCTTAGAAACAATCCACAACGGCTGCTCCACAGAATTCCAAGAACTCTCCCCTCCTCACTGCATTCTGTCTCCCATGTCATGTTCCTCCACGAAGCAGCAGATCGTAGCCCAAGCAATCTGGCACTTACTCGAGATAGAGAAGCATTCGAACCCATGTCACAAGAAGAAAAATTCTCAAGAATACACTCAATTTTCTTAGTCATCCCAAAGAATGATAGCAACTCAAGAGACGTATTGGATTTCAAAAACCTCAACAAATATGTCAAATGCAAATAATTTCTCAATCCGAGCAGCCTTCCACAATGGAGAATTCTTGTCTTCAGTTGACTTAATGTAATCCTTTCTACACATTCCAGTCTCCACATACTACAGGAAGTTCCTGAGAGTCGCCTGTCAAAAGCATTACTACCAGTACAAGGCCATGCCATTTGGCCTCATCTTGCTCCCCAGCCCAAATCTTCAGAAATATCATAGCATTGCCGATGGCATCCTTCTGCTCAAAGGGGTGCGTATTTATCCTTAGCCTGCCAACTTCCTTCTCCAGTCTCCTTCCAGAGAAAAGCATTGGATGATTTAAAGCTAACCATCTCCTGCCTCAAGCATTACGCCTTCATAATCAACAGGAAGAAGAGTTATTTGTGTTCTAAGTGCCCTCATCAACATCTCCAAAGGTCACATGATATATTGTTTTTAATATTACAGGTGTCCCCCTATTCGTTTCTTTAAGAAGTCTGATGATTTTTTCCACATAAATTTTTGGACACTTACATTGGATGGTGTAAATAACATAAACACTGCTGGAGGTAGAGAAATATCTTAAGGTGTAGGTTATTGGATGGATTTTTTAATGTGGTGGTTCTAGATGTATATCTTGATGTACAAACATTTAATATTAAATGTGGGGCTAAATGAGTTGGAATTTTTACTGCTCCAAAATTACACTGTGGTTTTGAGACAGTCCCTGATGCTTGAAGCTCTGTTCAAATATGGGAAGACCTTGACGAAATTGCCCTGTTATGATAACACCTGTAAGAAATTCAAAGAAAAAACTTGTCTAATTGTATATAAAACATATTGCCTTCAGTACATCCCATCTAGTTGCCATAACAAGACATTTGTTGTTGATAATTTCTGCAGACATTATAACAAGTATGTAATATACTGTTTTATATTATTAAATACCAGCTGATATACCTGGTGTTGCTCGGGCCCCCTAAGATACAAGGTCTACAAGGTAATCATCTTAAAGTAGTAGGCCGGTGCTAGGCCTATGAGTTAACTTTTAAACAAATTAAATTGCCCAAGGCATGCTGGGAGTTGTAGGCATAAGCTGAGGCTAGAATGGAATGGTGGGCAGGGTTGATGGCAGTTGGAGAAAGTCAGGTAGAAGGAGAACAAAGACAGTGAGAGGTCAGGAAAGTGGGAGCAGAGTTAGGAATGAGAGATAGTGACGTGGCTTGCACATAGTGACCTGGTTTGCTAACCCATACTTGATTTAAAATCAGCCACTCTACATGCCAATACTATACTTCCCAGCATGCCTTTTGCGGCCTGCAGGTGTCCACGTCCTCTGAAAGGCATTTACCTCCTCTTGTTGCTGATGCTGCTCCTTGATACAGCATTGAAGATTAGCACTGCAGAGGAGGGGAGGTAATCAGCTATCAGCTCTGGCCAAATCCTGCTGGGACTGCCTCGGCCCACCCTTCTCATCCACCAGGTGCTCCATCAGGAGCTTGTACTGAAGGGCTGGGGCCGGCCGTGTACTTCTCCCCTTCATCAGGCCTGTTTCTGGGCATGCACAGAGTGCCTCCCTCCTAAGAGCAAAGGCCATACATGCACTTCCCCCAGATCCTGATAAAACAGCAATATCAGCCTTTGAGCATATTTGGCCCCTCAAAGTCACACTGCTGTATCTAGTTAGAATTTTAAAACCATGCACAGCAGGTGGGAGGAGGCACTGCAAATGGATGCAGCCCATTTATGTGGGTTGTTTCCTTTTATGTGGAATTGGGTTGACTGCTCGAGACCAACCTTAGGAGTCGGGGTTGTGAAAGACATGCAGCGGCAACCCACCCATGCACTCATAATGGCTGCCAAAGGCCAGTAAGTCTGGCCTCCCACCCAAGGCATGCTGGGAATTGTAGGCATCAGCCTTGGTTTTTATTAAATTCTTTAAAACTACTTAAAACCCCAAATGCCGTGTTTTAGGTTTTTCTGGTATGTTGTACAGCCAGACCTATCAGCATGCCAAATTTCAAGTTTCTAACTCAGCTGGAAGTGGGTAAACATTTCCGGACATACATCGCACACACACTTTCCACTTTGTAGGTAGAGATAGGCACAGACCTCATCTGCAATGTGCCCTAAAAACATTTTATGTGTTTTACTGAAATTATGATATTGCTTACATGTATGCACAGGCTGTGCTTGCAGTGTGCTCTTATAATTATAAAAGGTTTTCAATTCTGTGTAGTCTAATTCTTGCTTTTTATATGTACTTTTACAGCCCCCTGAAGAAGGCCTAAAAAGCAAGAGGCCGAAATGCGTAGGGCTTTTGTATGATAAATCGTTCTATAGCATTCTGAGACTTCTCTCCATTTTTTGTGCACGTTTTAACATGTAAACATTATTGTCCTACATCATTCTAGATTGTTTCCACAAAGTGGACAGATAGCACAAAATGAAGGTTCAAACCATGACTCTTTTTTCTTCTTTCACTAAACTGCAGTGGAGACTCTTACTAACGCACTGTAATCAGAATGTCGAAGGGTGATTTTTTTTCATATGTTTTCTTTCTACTGTTTTCCCAGGAGAAGAAACCTACTAGGCCCAAGTATCTACTAACAATATTATTGATTATGTGATAGGGGATGATGTGTGACATGTTATATAGAGATATTAATAACTTACGTCTCTGTGTTGCAGGTACATTCATATACAATTGGCTCTCACACTGACCCCATTATTGGCCATTTCTCGGTTGCAGAAGTAGATGTTGTGCGACAACCAGAAAGTTACAAACAGGTAATACTTCTTCTGTGGTATGACGCAATGTTAGAATTGTAGTGGAGAAATCCCATGGATAAACCTGTATGCATGAATTTGAGTTCTGTCTTTCTGCAGAATTTTCAACCCTCAAGCCATATTCTACTTGAAATGGGAGTCTTTCTAGCTTCATATTTTCAAAAGTTGTTGGTTGGTTGTTTCATTTGTTGTCCTGGGCCTTGAAAAGGCCTCTAGATGCAGTTTGATGTTATCAACCTATTACAGTACCTTGAAGTCTTCACAAAAGCTTTAGCTTACACAGGAAACCTCCTGGTCACCGTCGAGGGGTCATTCAGTGTGGAGAGCCAATCTGTGTTTTGCTTAGAGCATAATGCTCCCACACTTGCATGGAGTTTTCATGACAAGTTAATTGTGTTCTGGAGTAAGTATGTTTCACTCACATGCTGTCAAATTGCAAGCGTTTAAAGTTCGCCTTCTTGTTTAAAGCACAGAGAATTGAACTTTGAGATTCTCCACTTCATACTAATGGAACCCTGTTACCTCTTTCTATAGAATCCTTCCAACTATTTTACTTCTAATTGGTGGTCTTCAGTAACTGCTGGTTTTGTCTTTGCTTTATCTTGATTCTTCTACCTGTCATCTCCAAGTTTTGTCAGGTCATCTTTTTTGCTGATTACATCAGTCTGGCTAGGCCTTGGTGTCAAGGTTTTTTATGTTTTAAACTTAAAAACAGAAATAAACCTTAACTTTTACATGAAAGTAAGTGAATCCATACTGAATTGCCAGTTGAGCAGTCAACTCTCTTGGACTATGAAAAACTTTAATTATGCATACAATATATATTTTTTAAAAATGCACAGTTAAAGACTTAATGGCCTTTTGTAACTTCAGACCATGTCACTTAAGCACAAGTTGTCAAATAGCTGTGATTAGAAGTATAGGGAAACATGTCTTTCTTTGAAAGCCACTTGACACTTCTATTAAAGTTGCTTTGAATTATTACCACCACAGTTTATGGGGGGAAAGAGCCAACATATCAGTCCATCTTATTGCAAATATGCCCCTTGGTGGATGAACATATAAATTAGTTTGTGTGCTAACCTATTAAAGGTTAGACACATTGTGTGTGAAAGTGGTTGAAATTAGCCAACACAAAGATATTAGTCTGGTTTCAATGAAGCCAAGAAAGAATCTTCATTGAAAATTCCTGCAAGATCACTTTCTCTTACCTGTTATAAAGTGAGCAAGTTGATTTTGCCAGATAAAGTGTGATTTCCGGAAAAGGAATGACAGGGCTTCTCTGCTTCAGTTAAAATATAGCTAATTCACTGTAAAGAGTTGAGCACCCACATTTAACTTTGAAGTGATTGCCTCTCACGTTTTCTCTATAGCATGGTTTTATGTGTGGATTTTGCCAGTTGCAATTTATTTAAAATTCTTATGCCACTATATATCAAGGACCCAGAATGATTTACAGCGCATAACTTCGACATTGAGATTTCTGTAATATATCATAATAAAGATCCCATCTTAAAATAACATTAATCTGGACTGCTTGTCCACCACATTGATCAGTCTTCTGACTCGGGGATTGATTCGGAGATGGTTCTCGATAATTGGCTATGGTGCTTACTGGAGGGTTGCTGCTGGCTCTCTTGTTCTATATGTTGTTCTTCAGCTCCATTGTCTGCCATTGGTGTGCTTTATCTGCTTCTGGGTTGATAGTAGTATCCACCACAGAATTTCATTCAAAAATGTGGATCAGGACAATCCACAACTTGACCAAAATGCAACCCCAAATGTCCAGTGTCCTCTAGAGTGGTGAATGTGCCTCACGGTTGGCTGCACATTCATACCCCTGAGATCACTGTGTGCAGATGATCTTCTTAATTAGCCTTCACGTTAGCACAACTGTCCTTTTCTCCTTTTGGAAGATAATTTTTGTTCATGGCAGCTTTAAATCTTAACGTATTTCTTCAGGTATTATTCTTTAAGCTAGACAGCTTGTGCTTGCAATTAATGTCTATTGGGAAACCCTTGCAGCCTTCTAATAATATTCAAGCTAGCCATTGCACTTTGTGGCATTATTACTGTGAGCTAAACATTTCCCTTGGCCATCATCTGTCACCTAAATGCGCCCATAGTGAAAGAGAATTAATAGAGTTGTAATGCTATAGTTGCTGTCACCATTTTTTAAAGAAAGCTTCAGGAAAGAGTTCTTGCTTTCCACATTTTATTGGCCAAACACGTGGAGTTCTTTGGTTCTTGAAAAACGATACTCCAGTTCATCATGCCTCCATTAATTTGTAGACTGTGTAGCAATCATATTCCCTAATGGTTACAGTATGTGAAGTCCCCTTTCATATGGACGTCTGTGGTCACTCCCCATCCATTCCAGGTTTCCATTCCAGATTTTCATCCTTTGTTAGATGGCCTTAAAATCATAGCATGTAATTTAATTTAATGCTACTATATGTGTAAGATGTATGAGCTGCCACATGAGATATTTTAACTGGCTTTAAATTACGTCTGTTAAATTAGTACAAGACTCTTAAAAAAAGTATGCTGTGACTTAAATGGCGCCATATTCTTTCAATTTTTCATATGATACTGTTATCTCCTGAAACATTCTGCACACAGTTTGTCTGCTGTCTTACTTATGATTAGCTGGAGCACCTTGGTTCCCCTCTGGAATTTTTTTCTTTTTTTCTTTTGGCTGGGCAGGGGGTCCCTGTAAGACTTTCCAATAATTCCAGATTTGATAATACCCGTCTAGGCTCCAGTACCTGATCACCAGAATCTGGTAGGTCCTTTTTGGCCAGAAATGGTTCTCAACAAAAGGGAATCTCAGAACTCAGTCTGAATTCTAGTTGGAAAGACACTGAGCAGCACATCTAGTTTTAACACATTGACTTGTCCTGCATGTACCTTCAAGACCTCGGCCTTCCCTAGGTCCCAGCATGACCTGTTTTGATCAGCCAAACATTAGCCCATTCTGAAGGCTTTGTGGCAACAAAAATGTAGAAGTGTTAACGTATTCAAAGAAACAATATGAATTAATGATTAATCACTTGGTGCATCAAACACAGAGCAAAAATATGTATTGTTAATAAAAGGAACCCCCATGCAAGCATTCTAAAAGCTTCTGCTTGTAAATAATATTTTTTCTTGCTTGAATTGCAACACTTGGGAGAGCTGCCAAAACAATACACAACAGTGCCAGACTCGAGTGGCAGTTCATTAGAGAGGAAGGAAGGTCTTCCCATCAACACCTCTTAGAGGGAATTTCATTTCTAGTCCTATTTAATTATTATTTTTTTGGGTCTTAACGCTAAGAATTGGTGGAGGCTAAAGCATTACGAATACATCTGGAAAAAGTGTTAAAATAACCCCCTAAAACCTAACTAGCACCATGTAATTTAAAATTCCAATTATCCCTGTTCCTTGGAATTTGTTTCAAATCTTGGGACACATTTTTTGTCTTGCTACAGGATTCTTTGCTTAATAGATTCAGCACATCACCCTAATTAAGGTATTAGAGCTAAAAATATTCAGATTCTGAATTATATATGAGGCAACTAGCAAAACCAGGCAAGACGAGAGCTGAAAAGTGTGTGTGTGTGTGTGTGTGTGTAGGGAGAGGGGCAGGAGAGGATCTGTTTCACTTGTGTGAGAGGCACTTCATGAAGGAGCGAAGACCAACATTTCTCCCCATGTCAGGTCAATGTGAAATTTCTTGCTACTAGTTCTTGAACAACGTAGTATAACATATTACAATGTGAAGGAGGGATCTTCCACTATAGCAGGACAATTGGTAAGTATTGTCTGTATATGGGGTTTTGGCAATTCGTATTTCAGCATAATTGTATTTGTATTCTGGACTATTTTTAAAAAAAGTTTGTTTGCAAATAACTAAAATCCCATTATCCATAGTGTGTAAAGTCATGCATTGGGATAAGGTGACTACATGCTAGATGTTATATTTATATGGTTGGAATTTTCATTTGGCATTTATATAATGCTTTACAATGTTCAAGGCACTTCACTTATATTATTACAGTAATCCTTACAACAAACTTTGAGAATAGATCAGTATAATTCTCCCCATATTGCATTTGGGAAGCTGAAGCAGAAAGATAGGTGCTAGCCTAACAGCACCAAGTGAATTTGTGGCTGGGATAAGATTTAAACCATAGACTTTACAACTTCCACTCTTAACTGTTACAGTATGGAACGAGTGTGAGGATTTAGATTTCTGTGACAGCCTTACTTATGCAGCCCAGGCAGAGGCTCTCCGCTCTCCAATACCATACTCCTTGCAGAAACCTCCACAACCAGTTTGATATCTGCCTTAGGCCATTCTTGACACTTGGCTGATTTGTGGAGATCAGGGTGCCACTTGCAGCTCATCTACCATTTCTTCCCTGTTGGTCAGGATTACGTTATTAACAGCAGGTCTATTTGTACCTTGTTCTACCTTCTAAGAGACTGGTCTGTTTCTGGGCACAATTGAGAGTGCTGGTTATAATCTATAAAGCTGGGTTAATTAAAATACCCCAAAAGGAGAGAAAAGCAGTTCTCGGAATGCTGAGATTCTTTATTAATTCACGCCAAACGTGTTTTTTGCCTATGTGGTTTTTTTAAAGGCCTTCTTCAGGGGGTTGATAAGAGAAGTCTGCAGAAAACTGCAGATATTCACGAGAGACTATCATTCTGTTAAGAGTTTGCTACAGACTTCTCTTATCAACCCCCTGAAGAAGGCCTTTAAAAAAACCACACAGGCCGAAATGCGTTGGGCGCGAATTAATAAAGTATCTCAGCATTCCAAGAACCGCTTCTCTCTCCTTTTTTGACCAAGGTGAATGCTCTCCTCCTTTTGGTTATTTGAAATACCACCTTCTCCCATAAGAGCTTGCCTGGATTTAAGATCTTCTGTGGAGGCTCTTCTCTCACCACTACCACCACCACCAGAGGAATGTTTGTCGGAGAGGCAAATGAGGGCCTTCTCCGTGGTCATTTCAAGACTTGAGTTCATGCTTGAGTACTTGATTTTTAAGGAAGCAAAAGCTGAGTGTAGCCATACACGTACTCTGGATTTTAGGAAAGCCGATTTTAATGAACTCGTAAGTAAGGTCCCATGGCAAGTGACCCTAATGAAAAAAGGAGTCCTAGATGGCTGGGAGTTTTTTGAAAAGGAACTTTTAAAGGCACAATTACAAACAATTCCAACAAGGAAAAAAGATAGAAGACAACAGAAGAAACCAGTGTGGTTCCACAAAAAGCTTAGAGATGACCTGAAAATAAAAAAGGATACATATAGGAAGTGGAAGGAAGGCCAGGCTACAAAAGAAGAGTACAAACAAGTAGCATAGAAGTGCCGGAATGGTGTCAGGAAGGCTAAAGCTGAGAAGGAGCTGAGGCTAGCGAGGGATGCTAAAAGCAATAAAAAGGCTTTCTTCAGATACGTGAATAGTAAAAGACAGAGAAAAGCAATGGTGGTTCAACTGCTTCATGAGGATGGCAAATTGGTAACAGATGACAAAGAAAAGGCCGAAGTGCTCAATTCTTACTTTGGCTCAGTCTTCTCCCTAAAGCGGGTCTATGACCCCACCCCCTAGCAAATATAAAGTACAAGATAAAGGGACAGGATTGCAGATTGAGATTGATGAACAAATGGTCAAGGAACACCTAATTTCTTTGAACGAGTTCAAATCTCCAGGGCCCAATGAACTGCATCCTAGAGTAATAAAGGAGCTGGCAGAAGAACTTTCAGAACCACTGTCCATTAACTTTGCAAAATCATGAAAGACGGGTGAAGTGCCAGATGATTGGAGGAGGGTTAATGTTGTCCCTATCTTCAAAAAGGGCAAAAAGGAGGAACCTGGGAACTACAGACTAGTCAGTCTGACATCCATCCCTGGGAAAATCATGGAACAGATTATAAAGAAGTCAGTCTGTAAACACCTTGAAAACAATGCAGTGATGACTAGAAGCCAAGAACAAATCCTGTCAGACTAATCTGATCTCATTTTTTGATCAGGTAACCTCCTGTGTGGACTGTGGGAATGCTGTGGACATAATATAGCTTGACTTCAGCAAAGCTTTTGACAAAGTGCCCCATGACATTCTGATTAACAAACTAGCTAAAAGTGGACTACATGGAACAACTATTAGGTGGATCCACAGTTGTTTGTCTACAGAATCAGACTCAAAGAGTGCTTATTGATGGTACCTTCTCAAACTGGGGTGAGGTAACAAGCGGGGTACCGCAGGGCTCAGTCCTGGGCCCAGTGCTCTTCAACATTTTTATTAATGATTTGGATGAGGAGGTGCAGGGAATGCTTATCAAATTTGCAGATGACACAAAATTGGGTAGGATGGCTCATACCTTGGAAGACAGGAACAAACTTCAAAGTGGTTTTCATAGGCTGGAGCGCTGGGCTGAAAACAACAGAATGAAATTTGATAGAGATAAATGCCAAGTTCTACACCTAGGACAAAGAAACCAACTGCACAGTTACAAATGGGGGATACTTGGCTCAGCAATACGACAAGCGAGAAGGTTCTTGGAATTGTTGTAGATCACAAGCTGAATATGAGCCAACAGTGTGATGTGGCTACAAAAAAAGCAAATGCTATTTTGGGCTGCATTAATAGAAGTATAGCTTCCAAATCACGGGAGGTACTGGTTCCTCTCTATTCGGTACTGGTTAGGCCTCATCTTGAACATTATGTCCAGTTCTGGGCACCACACTTCAAGAAGGATGCAGACAAGCAGGAGGGGGTTCAGAGTAGGACAGCGATGATCAGGGGTCTGGAAACAAAGCCCTATGAGGAGAGACTGAAAGAACTGGGCATGTTTAGCCTGGAGAAGAGAAGATTGAGGGGAAATATGATATCACTCGTCAAATACTTG
Source organism: Anniella stebbinsi (assembly GCA_029215795.1). Lineage (NCBI taxonomy): Eukaryota > Metazoa > Chordata > Lepidosauria > Squamata > Anniellidae > Anniella > Anniella stebbinsi. Next base: position 124,387,724 of record JARDYH010000004.1, on the reverse strand, counting down.
AAAGGTTGTCACACAGAGGAGGGCCAGGATCTCGTCTTGACCATCCCAGAGTGCAAGACGCGGAATAATGGGCTCAAATTACAGGAAGCCATATGGCTGGACAGCAGGAAAAACCTTCCTGACTGTTAGAGCAGTACAACAGTGGAACCTATTACCTAGGGAGGTCGTGGGCTCTCCCACACTAGAGGCATTCAAGAGGCAGCTGGACAACCATCTGTCAGGGATGCTTTAAGGTGGATTCCTGCATTGAGCAGGGGGTTGGACTCCATGGCCTTATAGGCCCCTTCCATCTCTACTATTCTGTGATTCTATTTTATATCGTACTTTTTTCCAAGAACTAGATTTGAGATGGCTAGGTTCAGATGAGTGATGCAGATCCTCCTATTGCTTCAAAATGCAGATAAATATTACTGACAGGGTATCCCCATTTGCTTTTGAGATGTATCTCATTCCAATCAAATATGTATCATTATGTATCTTGTTATGGGGATCCTTTAATTTAACATAACAAGTTCAGGCCTCCATTAGAAAATATTTTGGAAATTATTGTATTTAATTCATCCCTCTAGATGGATGCTTTCTTTGTAAAGGTAAGGCAATACCCATGTTGTATTTTCTGTTGCTCGTGATTATTGTTTTAATGACCTTAGGTCTTAAAATTGACTGACACAAAAGTTCACTTGGCTCTCACATCAGCTGATGTTGCTCTCAGTCTCTCACAGAGGGAGTAAAACTTCAGTACCAGTTTAGATTGCGGACAGGAATTTTCATGATAGAATGCTCCTCCATATGAAACAGTTTCTACCTTACACTTAGAAAGCTGGAATGCCAGAAGAAAAAATCTACTCTAGCATAGGAGGGGAAAATGTTGTTTGGGGGGGCATTCCATCATGTGTGTCCCCACTTGCAATCTGACGTAGTACAGCACAAACACAGATCCGGTGCTTGAGGAAGCACTTGCTGTTGTATAGCAACTAAAAGTGTTGAGCTGTGAACCGTAAGTCCTCAGTGCACTCTAACCTCAACATAGCCACAAACATTCTCTGCCTACCTTGGCTGCCCCCACTTCTGCAAAAGATTGATCAGTGGCCTTTCCTAAAGCGTTGTTGTTAGCATACGTTAACATATGTGATGGCATATGTGAAGCACTCTAAAGAGCTACATGAATGCAAAATCTTATTAATATTAAAATGAAGTTACTTTTCACTTCAAAACTTTGAGGGTTGGTATGCCGAATTTGGATACTGCCCTGCAGTAGTCCAATCAGCTCTGCGCTGAGAGGCTGTATCACTTTTAATTGCATTGCAATAATTTGATTGACTTATTAATGTGTTACATTCCTAAGCTGCTCAATAGCCAAGTTCTCTGAGACAGGTGTTTTCCTTTTGTTTAGATGTTGCAGTTTGTGGAATCTATCAGCTCTCGACTGGAAGCCTTTCTGAAATGGAAGTCTATGGAGCCAGTGTATTGGCATTGGATGGTATGGCTCAATGCTTGGGGTGTATTTCATATATGGACTACTTAATATATATTAATGTGTGTTTTGCCAAAAGGTACATACATGTTGCTGGCCTCTCCTTTCAGCCAAACATGCATTCCCTGTAAAAAGATAGAGGAGATGATAATTATGAATAATGGGATCTTTTATGAAGTGCTGAATAAAAGTAAGTAACATACAGTGGTATGTAGGGTGCAGTATCTGGAGTGTGGGGCTCCTTTGGAGTCTTATGGCAACAGATGATGTGTCATCTCTGCCGATGAGAATGTCAAGACTGCAGTGCAACCTTCATTCTCGTAACTCACTCCCACCCACAAAGCATGCCCTGCTTTGGCCCTATTATGCCTGCTTGGGTGATACAAAAATGTTCTGTTCTCTTACTTTACAAAAATGTTCTGTTCTCCTCTCTCTACCTATAAAGTGGCAAGTATGTGTGTGCGAGGTATGTCCGGAAACGTATACCCACTTTCAGATGAGTTAGAAACTTGAAATTCAGCAGGTGTCATTTGTATGCATACCAGCACCTGGTGAAATTCCCTCTTCATCACAACAGTTAAATCTGCAGGAGCTATACTAGTGTGACCAGATACAAAGGAGGGTATCCTGCAGCTTTAACTGTTGTGATGAAGAGGGAATTTCATCAGGTGCTGCTTGCATACAAGTGACACCTGCTGAAATTTCCTTTTCTATGCAACTGTTAAAAGATACAGGAGCCCTGCCCTCCTTTTCGTATGGTTACTCCAAAATATTATATACCAAATTATAAAACAGTTCTGTTCCTTCACCCCCCACATATGCATATATGCACCAACTTGCCTGGGAGCCTCGTGGTCTTGTAGAATGAGAGAGAAAGTTAATTGATAAACCCATTGCTACAGCAGCTTCATTACTGGTGAAATTCCACAAGGTTTTAAGTTACTACAGAAGCAAAATAAAAGGTAGTTTCTAAGGCCCACCCTCTGGGTTTGGAAAATGTTTCACAGTAATTTTTAGATACTAGTCCTGCAATAAGACTTTTTAGGGCAAGCAAGCAATTTCTAGAAACCTGAGACCTGCCTGGAACTTTTTCAGCTCCACTGATACATTAGTAGGTGATGCAACAAACAGTTTGAGTTCCAATATATTTTTTAGTGTTTATTTCTTTATTAAAACTTTTGTATCCTGCCCTTTATCACTAGGACCCCAGAGCAGCGTACAGATAAAATTATACAAACAATATTTTAAAAAAAACATACACAGCTAAAAACAAATTAAACCATTAATCAAGCTAAAAACAATATAGAATTTTAAAGCAGTAAAAACCAATTAAAACAGTTTAAATTCTGTGCAAGCTTGGTGAATTTAGCCATCAAAGGCTTTGTTAAAAAGCCATGTCTTTACTTGGCGCCGGAATGAAGCCAGCACTGGTGCCAGTCGGGCCTCCAAGGGGAGGGCATTCCACAACCAAGATGCCACAACAGAGAAAGCCCTCTCCCACGTCCCACCACAGCATATGTCTTGTGTTGGTGGGACGACGTGGAGGAGGGCTCCTCCAATCGATTTCAAATCTTGGCCAGGCATATATAGGGAGAGGCACTCCCTCAGTATTGAGGTCATTGCTGTAATGATGTAATGATTTCCCTTCAACTTATTTGTATATAGCAAGGTTAGAAATTTTAATGTTTGGCAGGTCTTTGAAAGGTGATGTTTCTTCCCAGCAGAGGTCTTCAGCAAATAGATGAAGATTTTTTGTTTAATGGTTGTATTGGGAGAAACAATCGTAGTTGGCAATCTGTTATTTCACTACATGATCTGTCCTCTGATTTCAGGGATCATTTGGTCCAATTTCTATAGAGAACTCGCTCTGAGTGACTGTGAGGGAATATTATATTAGGTGTACCACATGCTGTGATTTGCATGTGTAAGCCACACTTATTTTGGATTTGTATTATTTACTCTAAAAATTGAGTTAATTGTTGTGCCCACTTGCAAGTGCCTAAGCAAATCATCTTGCTGGGAATAAACTACAGAGAACGGAATCTGTGCCACTGGAAAGGCTGAATATCCTTTCACAAATGGAGCTTGGATATCAGATTCCTGTGCTTGTTTGACTTACTATTTTGCCGTGTTCTAGGATGAATGTTGTAACAAGTCCCTCTGTCAAACTACGGGTTATAAAAATTAATGCAACTTTGGAATTCCCCTTCTGACTTCACAGGAGACTGTTTTGGATCATGAAACAGAAGATGCAAAATCCCACAATGTGTGCAACAAGGACATTCTTTTGCCAAGTGCTGACCTGGCTTGCTATGGCATTAGCAGAACTATTGAAGAACTTATCAGATACAGGAAAGATCTAATGGCCCTTTCTGATGAGTTGCATGAGTTTGAAACTTACAGGAAACAGGGCTGCTGTGGAAAGGTAAAGAGTTGATTTGGAGGCCTGTTGAAATCCAGCTTGCTTGAATTCACGACTTTGTTTTTCATTTATTTTATTTATTCATTTCATTTCTATATTGCCCAATAACCATAGCAAACTGGGCGATTCACAAAAATGAAACATAATATAAAATCTTTTACATTCAAAAACTAAAAACAATTTAAAACTGTTAGAAAAAAACAGTAACAATATGATACCAGGCCCCGATAAAGCAACTGATATTAAAAAAATAAAAAAAGCATTGTATGCTGCCAAATGCCTGGGAATATACGGAAGTCTTTTCTTGATGCTGAAAAGAGGAGAATGTTGGTGCCCGGTAGACCTCCGTGGGGAGAGCATCCCACCACCTGGGAGATAATGCCGAGAAGGGGCCCTTGCCCCCCCCCCCCCCCCCGGCTCTTCTCGTGGCCATTGTGCTGTCTTTCTGCAATGGGAATGAATCTCTGCCTTCCCAAGTAAACAGGCAACTGGCTCATTCCAGTGAAATCTGATGTTCCACTATGTGACCTGCTTGTCCTACGCATGAGTCCTGGAAAATCCCGTTTCCAGCATACCCAGAGGGCCTGATTCAGTTGTGGACTTGACACTTGCTCAATGCTTTGGTTTGTGCTCACTGTGACTCCGCCACACGGGTTCTGCGTCTGCACAGAGCAAGGTTTGGAATATTCCATTGCTGAGCAGAGTTTTTGCGAGAGGTGCCCACTCTCCTCTTTGCACTTTCCTGGGCGTGGTTCCCGCCTACCCATTCTGTCCCTTTTCGTCCTCCGCAGTAATAGTAGCATTCTGAAATGTCCTCCGTGTTATCCAGTCTTCTTAACTTAGATCTTGAGCCTGGTGGGCAGAATTTCTTTCCTTTTATTTATTTTATTTTATTGAATTGTTTTTTTTCTTCTTTTAGTTGTCCCCTTCAGTCACCATTTGAGAACCCAGCAGCTGCTGGGCTTAATGGCAGCCACCACCTTGGTTGTCCCTCATGCCAGGCTCTGTAGAAGTCATTGGTTTCTCTTCAGTGTTTTTCACTCTACCAGTCCATTCTGTTAGCAGTGCTTTGTTCTACGACGGTGGAGATTGCTTCAGAGGGCTCACTGTGATTTGTATGCCCTGAATATGGCAGTGCTGACAGGCCTCGCATATTGGTCTTCCTTGGACCTCTCAGAATCCTCTGCTTAGATCAATGCATTGGTGTTCCCATGGGCCTTCCTTCCCCTACTGTCTAGCAAGGTGGTGCAAAGAGCAACTGACAACCATGCAACCAAGTATTACGTAAAGGCTCAAGGACAATCTCCAGCATTCCTTGCCAATTCTGAGATGGGTACATAGTGATAACTCCTGATGCTATACATGTTGCCAACTGCAAAGACATCCTCCCAGATGCCTTTTAACAGGCAACATGCAATGACACATGAATGGTCACTGCTGACTTCTCTTGCTGGGACATCCTGTGCCTGGTCATCTCCACCATCTCCCAGAGCATGACATACTGGCTGTCCTATATAGCAGAATGGGTCAAGACCCCTGGGATCCTGTATGAGGGATGTTGGGCTCGTGAACATGTTCTTATATATCCCTTTCGTGCCTTGGACTAATGGATGAAATTGCAGATTGCATTTTCATTTAGGAGAGAGTTAGAGTTGGGTAGTTATCTATATGAACAGATTTTTTGTCTTCTATAAGACAAGATAGTGCTCAAGATAGATCCTGCCTTCCTTCAGATGGTGAACTCTGTTTCACAGATTGCAGGTGTTTATTATATTTATTTATATGCTGCTTTCCATAATATAAATCCTACCAAAGCAGCTTACAAGTAACATAAAAATAATAGTTCCAGTAAAAACAATATTAACTGTTTTAAAACAAATAAACATCACAATCTTTTCCACAGGACAAATGGTGGAAGATGTCCCAGTAGTGGTGGTGGCGGTGGGAATCCAGCTGGAGCAGGCCTTGATTTCTCCTGCCTTCCTGCCTGCTTCCTTCTCCTGGAACTCTTCCCAGAGGGCCGTTGATAGTAGATTGCCCTGTGGGGGGAGTTCAGCTACGGCAGTTCCTGAAGTTCAGTCGTCTTTGCCTCCTGTGTCCCTCCCTCTCCCGTTGTGCCTCCTCTCTTCATGTTATATACTAAAAGTGAACTTGTTCTGAGTGCCAAGCCTTAAGTAGCCAAAATGGTACCTCCCAGACACATATAGATAGCATATTCGGAGGAATATCAGTGTTTACAAAGTAGGGGGCAACTACCACCACCAGCTGCCCAGAGATGGCTGAGCATACATATTAGCCTAGAATGCGGAGTCTCTGTGGAGGTTGGGGAGTAGAATGGCTGGCTGGAACTCTGAATAGGAATGTTCCACGCTGCAACATTGTGGTTCCATCTGTCAAGTCTGTGGCTGAGAGAAATCCATGACTCCGTGTTTTGTTTTGTTTTTGTTTTTAAAAAGGAAAATGGAGGGCAAAGGGAGATTGCCCCAGTCCACTTATGGTGAAGGTTATATAGTGGGAGGGATGCCTTTTGCGTTTCCAAAACAGTGTCTCTCTCCCCATCACCACCACCATTCTATAGTTATAAAATACTTGGGTTTGGGCCTGGAAGCCCTTTAGCGTTATATAGTACAGCCCAAGAGCTTGGATGCCCCTACTAGGATTTTTAACACGGGGAAACGATCAAATAGCACATAACAAGGTCGGGGGGAAGTGATCTGGATCAGGAGGTGGCTTTTAAACCAGCCCTCTCCTAGCAAACCCTGCAGGCAATGAGGCTCTATTCCATCCTTGCTATTCTGCAGAACACATTATTGGCCTAATTGTCATTTTGTCTTCACAGGTCAGAGCAAGAGAGCAAGAACAGCTAGGAGAAATTGAGTTCTGCAGGGCTGTCAAAAAAGCACAAGATGTTGTCGAGCTGAAACTCTCTGATCTTAAATGTCATAGTAGTGCCTGTAGGATCAATAAAATACATGGTCCGTACAGACTTGTATTCAAAGGCAAGTGTTCAAAGACCAGAAAAATGGACTGCATCAGATCAGCGGCATCCAGTGAAGCCATTCTAGAAGGAATTGCCACAACAGACGTCATCCGTGATCTCAAGAAGCAAGAAGCAAGACTGAAGGCAGAGCTGAAGCAACGACAGGAAGAAAGCAGGGAAAAGGTTCATGAAGCGGCAAAAGGGCTTGGTCATGTGCTTTTCATCCCACCAATGAAAAGACCAAATGCAGGAAATGCAAACTAAATATAAAATTTGGCAAGGCTGGTGTTCCTGTCTTTTGGGGGCAACGTTTTATGTTTACTTTGATTTTTCTCTTTTTGCATCTTATTTTGTATTTAACAAAGTGGCGGTTAATAAATATAATAAAAGCAGCACTCTGTAGATGGATGTTACAAAACTCCCTTCTATCCTTTAGTCTTTAATGTGTGGGTGTTGGTGCTCAGCTTTAGTTTAGTTAACATAGCCCTCAACAAGAGTGTGCACTAAATTACCATGCTACGTATGTAGATGAGATACTCATTATAAAATTTCAGTTAGTATGCAGGGATGTCCATGAGCTACATTGTTGAAACAGGTGTAAAGTGCCTGAATGAGTTCTGTTTAAAATGCCCTACGAAAGGAAGCGGGATCAACTGTGCTGGTGCAAGTGGGCTTAGGTATCCTTTCCTGATGTTGAATATTTAAAGATGACCCATAATGTGTCTTTGAGGTGTGTCTCCTATAACAAGAGTTTTCATGTGGCCTGTGTTTTGCGCCTGTCATTTTTTCTATCACAAATATTTTGCATATCAGTGTGCTTGTTTTCACTAATGCCTTGCAGAACTGAAATTTCATTTTTTCTGTCTTCCTGTTTCTTTCTTTGTTTAGGAGAGGAAGAATAGATAGTGATTTGTCTTTATGAAGTTATTCCTTTGAAGTTTTCTGCCTAAGATCATTGATGGGAATATAAAAGGAAGGGCGATCATTTATATTAGCAGAGCAGAGCATACAACAGACAAAAATATTGGAAAATATTCCATGGATCTCCCTGCTGTAATGCCTTCCCTTAGGAAATCTAGAAAGGATTTGCTTTTGCAAGTCTGGTACTCACTGATGATTTTCATTGCAATTTCACCCACACAATCATTCGTGTTCTGTACGTCTCTTCCCTTAGGCTACAGCAGTCCTCTAGTGTATCTAAACGATGAGTCTCAAGCCCCTCCAAAAATATTTTTATTCATGACTAAAAGTGGTCAAATGTGCCCTATAATTTGTCCTGAAAAATTGTCTGTTATGAAAGCCAGAGATCTCTGCAGCTTCATTTGCTGCATGACCAAGCAAATTTTCTTTCCCCCCCTACCTCTGCAGGAATGTTATTGCTAAAAGGACAGAACATTGAGGATTCCTGAACCCACCTTTTCACCATCAAGATGTTTGTCCTTAATGGGTGTTGCACTTTGTACCAGTCCAAGGCTTTGGCTGAACTCTTGTTTATAGCAAGTCATAGATATATGCCCCCACCTTTCTCTGTCGAAACATAAGGATTTCCTTGCTTCAGCAGATAAAGGATTCAAATGGATCCTGTATTCTGGCACCGAGAGCAGCCAACCAGATGGCACCAGAAGCAGGGATGGGAAAGCTCTGGTCCACAGGCCTAATCTGGCCCACAGAGGTTTGGACTCCCTCCCCAAGTCCCCACTCTCTGGAGGCTAGTGGGGAGAGGGATCCCCACTTATCTTTGATCAACAGGCACAGGGTAGGTGAGGCCACCCCGGCTGAGGTGCAGGGCAGAAGAGCGCTCCACCCCACACCTTGATTGGCGGTGCCTTTAGTGCGCATAGCCTTTCCCTGGCTAGGGAAAGCTCTCATCCATCAAAGATGGATCCTGGACCAAAGCCCCAGGTGGAGGAGTTCCAGCCACATTTTTCACCAGGGACTGAATGAGTTCAGGGCCATGGCCAGAGACATCCTGATGTCACCCAGCCCCACAACCCATTCCAGTTCACCCCCCTCCTGTGCTATTGTTTGCCTCCCTGCACCTGTTTTTCAGAGGTAAGCTGCTTCTGTATGTGGGAGTTCTTTTAGCTGGTACGTATTGATCTATCCTCCACAAATGTGTTTAATCCTTTTAAAAGCCATCCAGGCTTATAGCCATCACTGCATCTTGTAGTAGTAAATTCCATAAGTTTGTTTCTTGTTACATGGAGAAATACTTCAGTTCTGACAAAGACAACATTTCCAGATAAGATAAATAATCATGCCAGAGAACTGGTAATCATGGAACTGATAATTTTTGTGAACCGCCCAGAGAGCTTCGGCTATTGGGCGGTATAGAAATTAAATGGAATGAAATTTAAATAAAATAAGAGGAAAGGACCCTTGATGTAGTCCTAAATTCAGTGCTCAGGATCGGGTATTACTATGACAAACAACCATGATGCCATCAAATTCAATCTATGGTTCTAACACAGTCATACTTTGCCAAAATGAGACTCCCATTAAAAAGGTACAAAAAATGGAATTGTTTTTGCTTCAAAACCCATCAGGAACTAATGAAAAGCCATGGTAATAGAGGCCTAGATAAAATGCATGGAAGATATTATTGTGGCTGCCATGTTCCTGAGGATGCCGGTCCAATTAGACAGCAGATTAAACAAGGTGCAGAAGCCTTGCCCAAAGGGGGGGGGGGAAGAGCTCAGACTGGCAAAAATAAATTTAAGCTAACAATAACAACTTTGTTAAATAGAAGGGGCTTGGGATTAAAGTTTCCAAGTAATTTGCAAATAAAAATAATGGCTAAAACCTGGAATAGATTAAACATTTACCATGTGACTCCTCTAGCCTGGTCTTGGTGGATGTTTTTAAATTACAGCTGAGGAAACGGGGGCGGGGTGATCTGAATTCAGACCAAGGTGAAGGGGATCTGACTTTCCTGCATGCTGAAGTCTTTAAACATTTGGTGCTTATATCCTGTCACAAAATGGCAGCCTCACTAACATGCTTATGATCCCTTGCACAGCTTTTAAATATGCAGGGATTAGCCCTTCAGCAAATGATGCATTTGTGCAGATCAGTTCCATTGCCTCCATCTTTATAGCTGTTGCTTCTTTTTGCCTCAGTCATTTTCTATTAATTTATGACACATGGAATCAAAGCAAATACATTAAAATGTGATTTTTGGTTACTGGTCTGCAAGACAAATAACTTGTCATGTACATGCCAACAGCTCTAACTTGGCACCAAACAAGTTAACACTTGTTTATTAGAATTTGAAAATATCTCCACGTGTGTATGGATTGTACCGCAAACAAATATGTAGTACTGAGATCGCCTAAATGTCAAGATTCCAGATGTCTGTTCAGGTTTGTTGGAGCCATGGATGACTATGTACACTGATACCATTTTTCTTCACTTTCTCCTGTCTGTCTCCTGACAAAGCATATCTAAAGAAACTAAAGGAATATCAGAAATAATTGCAGTCCGGACTCCACTGGGCTCGGAGGTTATGTTCCTATTGACTTTCATGAAGAGATAAGAATAACATCAATGAAGAGTGACTCAATAACTCTTGAAGTGGCAAATGTTATGGTCAGATAAATTGAACAGAGGGCACTTGGTCTTATTTGAACAGTATGTGTATGTTTTCAATTCACATTGGAAGGCAAATGTAGATCACTGAGGACTGCATTCTTGAAAAAGGTAGCGTTGCCCAAAGTCTGGCAGGAGAGAGATGCAGAACAAGAACTTAAAATGCAATGATACTATGAAAAGAGGTGATGTGATTGTGCAGCATATTATTGGGAAGGTTTACTGAGTAGCAGCATGACTCATTTTTGTCATTTGCTTTCCTTGTATCAAGTCAGCGCCTTGACTCTCAGAGTATGTATGAAGGCAATAATGGATGCACATGATAAGTGCTGTACATACAGGGAGGGGAAGAAGTTCTGCATTGTGGAGGAGGTTCTTTCTTCAGGAATGCAGGAAGAGCAATTCCCTTTTCAGTAATAAGCGGCTGCTGCCGCCCACTCCCAGATCAACATAATTCCCCTTGATCAGCTTAAATCTGCATTTAATTGCTAAATTTAGTGTTCCCGGTGGGCATGGTGTTTTATACGGTATGAAAAGACAGGTCCCCTCCCCAGCAAACTTACAATCTAAAATTTGGCAGAGGGAGGGAAGGGACACAAAATCAGGATAAGCAGGAAGTGAATGTGTGGTTATTTGTTTCGTGTGATTAGGCTTGGTTACGCACTTAATTGCAGTACTGTGTGGGAACTGGAGATTGAGCCAAAGACTCCATGAAGGTGGATTTAAAGAACATTCAATTCACCAATATAAAGCTCGAGAGAGGGTTGCATAAAATATTTTCAGTTTTAAAAAAATCCCCTAGTTGTGCTCTGTAGAGTTAGGAATGTGGTGTCAGCATGTTGGCCAAGCCTCTGAGGATATAATCTTTTCCAGCTCTCGATATGGAGATCCAAATGGTCAAAAGACAAACTACGTGTCAAACTTGAAGTGACCTTTGTGTGTGAGTGGGCCAAAGTAGTGCAGTTTAGAAACATGTAATTTGGAAGGGATGTGATGGCTACCTTATCCTCTGTAATCCAGACCATAGTAATGGGTCCTGGCAGGTTGTGGGAAAGCAATGCGACAAGAGAAGACAAAACTTTCCAGTGTGTCTCAGTTCTACACCAAGCAGGATATGACACTTTGAAAACTATTTGGAAACTGTATCTGCAGTGTGTCCTGGGCCCCAACAGTTGTCACTACTGTTATAAACCGTTTTAAAGCAGTCGTGTAGATCCTGCCTTGGAAGAAGCTCCGTTATGAGCCAAAGCAGGGCTTTTGCAACACAGATTTGGATGGTCCGCAAGTACCATGCATCTTGCCATGTGGAGCTTTATAGAGGCTTGCCCCCACCCACTCCATATCACTTCACACTTTTACAATGAGAGTAGGGAAAATTAATACATCCATCCCTTCAGAATCATATCTAATCTTTATTGGAAAAGATTGGGAAGCATCAACTCCTTTTATGAAATCGTAATGGGCCTGTTCAGATAGCACGCTATGCCGTGGTTCGGCTGCTAATCCTTTTGCAGCAAATGGTTAGTGAATGTGTTTAAACTGTGGTTATGTAGCCACCATGGTTAGGAATGGTTCACATGACATGGTAGGCCATAATGTTGAGCTCAAAATGCTTCACCACGATGGGTTAGGGTGTTGTCTGATAAGGGTCAATAGGATGTAGTTTGCTCTTCTTTTCCTCATTTGCTTTGAATACAGAAACACCCCATCATAGAATCTTCCTTCTGGCAAGTGGAGAATTCAATTATTCTCCACTTTCCCTGATTCATTATTGCGAAGAGAAGATCTCAGCCTCATCACACTTTCCTGTTTCTAGGCTCCAAAGAATGGCTTTTGAGTGCTTTTCTTTCAAAACAACAACAACAAGTGAGTATATCCCCAAATAGCCTTGATCCCAAGTGTGCATTAACAGGGATTAGGTCTCTGCTATATTAGAAGGCGATGAAAGAAGTGGACCCAGCAAATGGGGACATAATGGGAAAACTTCTCATGGGCAGGAATTAGCTGCACAGTCTCATAATCTTATTCTGCTAGCGAAGCAACTGTGGATTCGTCCTCAGGGATGAATGCCTTTGTCCCATTCTGTCTCGTGAGAGTTATGTTCCTCTTCAAGACAGTGGACTATGGATAACAGTGTAAGCCCGCAACAGAGCAAATGGTGTGGGCTGTGAAGTGTCCTTTTCTCAACAGACCCACTTGGATAGGACTTTTTCTAGCAGTAAAGAAAGAAAGGAGGTGCTGATTTTTGTGTCCTTTTTGTTGGTACAACAACCATAAGTGAAGAAATAGGTTTCTGAATTGCATTTTTGTTTTATTTTAAAATGTTATCTACCACTTTCCATAAAAAATGCTCAAGGTAGCTTACAATGTATCATTTAAACATACCAATTTCAATGCAGTTAAAACACATTAAAAACCAGCAGCAGGAAAAACCATTAATACTAAAAGAAGGGATGAGCGAATGAGCAATATTCTAGTAATCTTCAGCATTGATTACTGTAATGTATTCTATGTAGGAATTTCCCTGAAAACAGTTTCAAAGCTATAATGGATGAATGCTGCTGCTATCTTTTCATTAGAGCAAGATTAAAATTAATTTTAGCTCAGCTGTAGCAGCAGCCAGTGAGCTTCTACTGTTTTTGACCTTTAAAATCCTACACCTTGATTCTTCAGGTGGGGAAAGAGCCACTGTGGAAAGGGTAAAAGATTTTTAAAAAATATCTGGACAGGAATGAACAAACAACAAATATTTATCTGTATTTACAAAATGTGTCATCTGTCAGGTGGTTGCTTGTTTTCTAGCTGATGTTTCTACAAAAGAGGACACAGAATTGTGAGTAGCACACAGGTGTTGCAAAAAGATTGCTCCTAAAAGTTCTTTTCTGGAGGCATCCTAATTATTCACAGAAAAGCGAAATAGACCAAAGTGGGGGTACAACAGATTTATTCTCATGAGATTGGTCAGACAACGGACTCGTGTCCAAAGGATGTCTGACCCCGAGTTGAGAAGTTCAAGAAGGTTAAATACAATTTTGAAACACATAGTTTCTGGCTGAACGCCCAGAATGTTATCTCTAGCTGTATTTCAAAGAAGCGTAGAAGGAGACAGCTCCCAAGGCTTTCTGAAGCTACAGAGAGGTGATTACACTGTCTGTTACAACAAATCCCATCAATGGTCTTTGTTCTTTGTGTCTCAAAAGCTGGCAGGCATTAGAGCATGCGCTGAGTGCAAAGCAAGGAACTAAATATAGACAAAGACAAAATGGAGTAACTTTGGTTCTAACTATTATTCTAACACAGGCAAGAGTGCAGAAAGTACTCAGCCTCTTGGGATGAGATTTCAGGGTACTATCTTAAACATTAGTCTCAAGGATCATACAGAAAAATGATCCTTTTATCTGTGTATGTTTTAATTTTGTAAAGCCGCCTTGAGGCCCAGTATTGGACAAAAGGCGGGATACAAATAAAGATAATAAATAATAATAAATAAATATTTCCCTCCCCTCTACCTCCTATTTCTGCTTTTGTGGTGCAAACCATTACAAGATGCTGAACAAAACCACCAATGAATATAATAGATCAAACTATAGACAGAATCCCAGCCTATGTATTAATGGGACCCACCACTAGCAGAAATGGGAAGCTAGCAGTCCTAAACCAACTGGAAATGAGTGGGAATGCTTGTTTCTAGAACAGGGCAAGTCGCATGAGCTCGCAGAAGGGAAACGAGTGTTTCTACTCCTTTTGGAGGTGGATTGATGAAGCACTAGCTTGCTATTGTGCTGGTGGCCAGTCCCGCTAGTGCAACAGCGTAAGCAGAGGTGCAACAGCAGTATTGGATACTGCCCTGTAGAAATAAGCTGCCAAGTGTAGCATATTTAAAGAAGAAAGAAAAAAGATGATAGTGAGACCTAAGCAAGGGACTGGGTGATATGATTTGTGTCCTACGAAATCTCAGCCTCTCTCAGGGAAGGAAGGACGCTGACATTATCACAGAAAGAGACGTTCATGAAGAGAACATGCCTTTTTTGACAGCATACAGGAGAAATGATAAAATTTAAATTACTACTTCTAACACAGACATATTTTATCTGCATTTGCACTGCATTTTAGAAAAGGCCTGCCCCCTTCCTTCCAGGCTCAAAAGTGAGCTGACTTTACACCAGCATTGGAGATTTAACACTGAGTAGGCTGACCATATGAAAAGGAGGACAGGGCTCCTGTAACTTTAACAGTTGTAGAGAAAAGGCAATTTCAGCTAGTGTCATTTGTATGCAATTAGTTCCTGGTGAAATTCCATCTTCATCACAACAGTTAAAGTTGCAGGCACTATACTAGAGTGACCCTATACAAAAGAAGGCAGGGCCCCTGCAACTTTAACTGTCATGAATTTCACCAGGAACTAATTGCATACAAATGACACTGGCTGAAATTGCCTTTTCTCTACAACTGTTAAAGTTACAGGAGCCCTGTCCTCCTTTTCAGATGGTCAGCCTAACACTGAGACTCAGGCTCTGGACAGAGAGAGGATAGGAATAACAATTGCCAGTGCAATCCTATATGTATCTACTGAAAAGAAAGCCTCATTGTGTAGAATCACTGTGTGGGAGTCACAGTGCATAGGACTTCAACCTAAGCATTCTAAGGAAATGGCAAGAGGGAGGAGGGCTGGTGGTTTCCCTTATGTGTGAACTGGGGTACATCTTGAGGGGTTTGCCCCGGATCTGCAGTGGCGGCAGGTCATCTATATGACGCAGCCGCCATCGCGAAGCCATCCAGAGGCAAACCCCCAAAGCTCTGGTTTTAAAAAGTTGTGTACTTGCCATGACTTTTCCCACTTGGGACAAGGTGATGATGCCATCTGCCATCTGTCGCCTTGCTTTGGAGCTGCAGTGGACATGTGCCCCAGCTGATGGTGACCCCTGAGTGACCTCTCGGGTGGGCCAGCAAGTCAGATTTACTAAAATAATAATAATAAGAATAATAAGAATAATAAGAATAATAATAATAATGGGATGAGAGCTTTAAATCTCTAGAGGATAAATTTACAAGCCTGGCTGCAAGGGTAGGAGATGTGGAGGAGACTGCTGGAGAAGCTTTAGATCTTGGGATCCGTAACTCTGATGCCTTAAAGGTAGGCTGACCATATGAAAAGGAGGACAGGGCTCATGTAACTTTAACAGTTGCAGAGAAAAGGGAATTTCAGCCGGCATCATTTGTATGCAATTAGTATCTGGTGAAATCACCTCTTCATCAAAGCAATTAAAGCAATGCACTATACTAGAGTGACCATATACAACAGAGGGCAGGGCCCCTGCAGCTTTAACTGTTGTAATGAAGAGGGAATTTCACCAGGTATGAATTGCATACAAATGACACTGGCTGAAATTCCCTTTTCTCTACAACTGTTAAAGTAACATGAGCCCTATCCTCCTTTTCATATGGTCAGCCTATTAAAGGTAATTATTAATAGCCAGAGAGATATACAGTTGCACCTTGAAGAACAAGAAAACAAAGGGAAAAGAAGTGATTTAAAGTGGGTCAGAGTGATTTAAAGCAATTCCTGGTGGAGTGGTAGAGAGAAATCCAGAAATTAACATATCCCAGGCAGATATTGAAAGAGTTCACAGAAGCCTGGGACTAAAACCTAGAGACTCAGCTCCCCTGAGGGATATAATATTAGCATTCCTTAACTCTACCACCAGAGATGCAGTTTCCAAAGCTTTGAGAGAAAAAGCACCAGTTACTCATGGAAGAAATACCATTTTATTTCTTCAGGACCTCAGTAGGGAAACATTGAGAAGGCACAAGAGGTTTAAACTAGGGGTGTGCACGCCAAAAAATATCGTCGTTTATCGTTATCGTCATTTCGGACCAAAAAAATTATCATCTTCATTCATATCGTAGGTGAACCGTATCGACTTCACGATAATTATTGTGAAAAAATGATATTTTTGCAGCCCTATTTTTAAAGAAAAATGCCTATAACTTCTGTATTTTAAATGTTAGAGGCTTGAAACGTGATCACAGTACTTATGGGGTATGCCTAAGTATGTATATGAAATTTGAGATCGATCCCTCGAACCTTCGATTTTATATGAATTTTTTGAAGATTGTTTCCGTTCTGACAGGTCTGAATGAACGCACGTGGCGAGCTGTCATTCTGATCTGTCAGAACTGAAACAATCTTTAATAAATTCATACAAAATCAAGAGTTGGAGGGATCGATCTCAAATTTAGCACATATGTGAAGCACATGTTGCTACACATATGTGCCAAATTTGAGATCGATCCCTCTAACCCTTGATTTTATATGAATTTATTAAAGATTATTTCTTTAATAAATGATTTTATAAAGCATTTATTAAGGAGATGAAATGAAATATGAGATCATGGTCAAAACTAAAATGATCAATTTTAGGAAAAAATAGCAGCAATAGCAGCAATAGCAGCAATTCAGTTGAAAGAGATTCCAAGATTCTTGTACCTATTCCAAGTCCTCCCCATCCTCATCCAGCCTCAAATGTCAAGAAATTGGCAAAAACAAATAAATGCATTTATTTGTCAGGGCAATGAAATACTATTATTAAAAAAAACTGCCAGTGGAGGCCGGGGACTCCCTTCTTTATTGATATATTATGAAGCATTTCAATTAAGACAATTGGGATTCATAATAATGGGGGGGGGGAGAGAATTGGATTGGATTGGAGGAGGAGAGGAGGAGGAGATGTTGGGGAGGGGCCCCATGTGGGCTGTACCTCACAGAATAATAAAGACAGGAGATATCCGCCAAATTAAAAACCCAAATACATTAACAACTTTTACTATTTGGAAGGTGGCAGACCACATTAGCACCAGTGTGCTCTCCATTGACTCCCTTACAAACATACTCCAGACTACTAGATGAAGGGTTGAGAAGAAAAATAGCACAGTGGGCAGATTATGGCCTGTTTAGTTTGAGAGATTTTTATATACAAATCATGCCTTATACGATAGATCAGCTGAAAATTAAGGTACAACAATGGAAATACAATTAATGCACATATTGTGGGATCCAATCACCAAATTACAAGCTACTAGGCCACTAATGGCAACTGAACAAATTATTCTCTCAACAGCGTTTACAGGGAAGGAAATTGTATCATATCTGTATAGTATTTTAGTTGGTGTACAAACAGGTTCTCTGCAGGGTCTGAAAATGGTATGGGAGACAGACTTAAGCTTTAATATACCAGATAACTAATGGAATCAGCGTTGGGTACAAAACCCCTACAAATCAGTCTCGGCAGGCATTAAGGAAACATCTTTGAAGACACTGCATAGATGATATAGAACTCCAGTGCAAATGGTTCACATCATGCTGGAAGGGATGCTCCACCAGAGGCACATATTATCACCTCTGGTGGGAATGCTCGCAGGTTCAACAGTTCTGGCACATGGTACATCAGGTACTTCTACAGATAAAGGAATATATTCAGTTTACTCCAAAACTATTCTTATTGTCCCTGTGCTATAATACAAACAAATCTATTGTAGCTAAACAATTAATAACTCTCTTAATAGCAGCTGCAAGACAGACAATAGTACAACAGTGGAAAAACTTGAATCATCTTGATAGGCTTATGGTATAAGAACATATGGTCTACTGCAGTTTGTGAAAAAAATAACACATAAGTTATATTACAAGGCAAAGATGACCCTCTAGCATTTAATGTTACATGGGGGGAATTCATTTTAAACACAATAGATTCTGAGTTACTGACATATATGTCAAACACCACTAAGGAGATATGGTCTATATGAATGGTATGAAATTTTCAATATATAATATATCCATAGTAAATTTTTAATAATTTTAAGAATTTATAAGGGAATAAGGGGAATAAGTTTCACTCCATTGTATCTTTTTTCCCCTTATTATTTATTTATTTTGGGAGGAGTTAGGGAGTTATACTAAAAAAAAAAAATACTACTACTACAGCCTCATCCATCTCTTATCATTTAAAAGTTGCTTTTCCCTGAAAGGCAAGTGCTAGAGCAAGATTCAAAGTCCATAAGCATCAAAAATAGTAAAATAAAAACAAAATAAAAACTTCCAAAGGTGGTGGGAGGGTGCGGATGCACCCAAGCACCCATAGAGAGACGCCATGCCAGAGATGCGCATAAATGACCAAAAGGTTAAAAAAAACTTTAATAAGTGGGGTGATGCACAGATGTACCCTGGCACTCGTGCAATGATGTGCGGTGGTGCGTGGGTGCATGTGCAGTGGCAGCGGCTCCTTCCAGCAAACCCTGGGCTTGCACTCCTTGCCGTGTGGATAGCTGGAAGGAACACAAATGCAGGGGATCAAGGGCTCGGGGCACCGATGTGCCACTATCAAGACATGGCGCTGGTGGAGAAATGCTAGCCTTGGGTCTCCTCTACAAGATTTCATTTTGACGCCCGGTTGCCTCATTATGCACATATATGGATAAGCGCATTTACTCCTAATACCTATTCATGAGAGGCGGTGAAGCTCATTTCGGGCTGTATGAAATGCGCTTTAAAGTTGTTTACATGCGGAAAATCGCATGTTTACATGGCCATAAGGCACTTTAACTCCCACGGTAAATTTTAAGTCGCTATTTAATGCGCATTCGCTAATGCGAATAATCGGAGGTAAAAAGTGCCTCAACCCCCGATTTGCACTCCGCTCTTGTAGAGGTAAAATCTGTAATGCGCCTTGAAAGAGCTTTAAATTGCTCTTGTAGAGGCACCCTGTGACTATGGAAATCTGTATTCAAGTTCCTCCACTCTTGTCACAAAGTCTTTAGTCCTAGCTACACCACATATTTGTTGCCATAGTGCCCATGCATATGCATGCATTTTGGATCTGTGCAGAGCTTCACTTGAGTCTGTGGAGGTCAGCGACAGGGCTGGTGGTCATGATCCCATTCCTCCTCTTATATTGATGGAGATGTTGCATAATACAAGCTTTCTTGTGGCTAGCCTCAGTTCTGCAGCTGCATAATGAGAATAGCCTGGATAATCAGGGATGTTGTGAAGGTAAAATACAAAGTATAGCAAAGCATTTTTAAACTTTAAAGTGCTAAATAAACATCAAATAGTATGAAGGCTTGGCTCCACGGGTGTGGCAGCCTCTGACTAAACTAGCCCCTTCTGGGAATTCTTGAAACCTGGCTCTCATTTGGAGATAACAGCTCTCTTTGCACTTCCTCTCCTCAGCTTCCATATGCACAGGGATGCAGGCTGTTACCATGGTGATGGCTGTAACATCACAAATGTGGTCCAGCCATTTATAAATGACTAATTGTTCTACATTTAAAACAGCAGGCAAGATGCCCAAGAAGCCCAAATTAGACCATTGTACCCAACAAATAAAAAGCAACTGGATTTCTTTTGAACTAATTTCACACTCTTTGGCATTAATTGGTGAGGATAGACATGCTCCATCTACTAGCTGGCAATGGGGACATTGATACTGTTTCTAGGAGAAGGTAGCCGCAGCCTGTCACCTGTTCCCTGCCCTGCTGCTCAAATGTTCTCTCTCCTAAAGTAACACGGGGACCAGGAACAGGTCACTGGCAGCCACCATGAGCAGCAAAGAAAGGGGAATGGGAAGGGAAGGGAAGAAAAAGAGGAATCTGGGGAGGCTTCATGAATGGAAACTACCGTGGGAGGGCTTCTGTCTGAAAAGTGGCCTAAGTCCTACAACTCCCAGCATTCCCCAGCCAGCCATAAATAAATTTAATAGAGGTAACTTTGTGAGTAATCAATTGCTCTCTCTCTAGCAACAAATATATATAACTGGCTACTTATTGTGATGATAGCACACCTTTAAATACTGGAGCTCAGTGAGTTTCAAATAGAGGTTAGTCATTCCATTTGGCAATTGGAGTTAGAGTGAGGAATCATAGAATAGTAGAGGTGGAAGGAGCCTATAAGGCCACTGAGTCCAACCCCCTGCTCAATGCAGGAATCCACCTTAAAGCATGCCTGAAAGATGGCTGTCTAGTTGCCTCTCAAATACCTCTAATGTAGGAGAGCCCACAACCTCCCTAGGTCATTGCTTCCATTGTCATACTGCTCTACCAGTCAGGAAGTTTTTCCTGATGTCCAACTGGAATCTGGCTTCCTGTAATTTGAGCCCATTATTCCATGTCCTTCACTCTAGGATGATCAAGAAGAGATCCTGGCCCTTCTCTGTGTGACAACTTTTCAAGTATTTGAAGAGTGCTATCTTTTTTCCCCATTTTTTTAAAAAAAATTAAAAATATATTTCAAAATTAAAATACAGTGAAATCAAAAGGAAACAAAATCCCTCCCCATGCTTAATTGATTACAGAGTTTTCCTTCTTACATCTTTCATTTTCATTTTCTTCTCCAAAGTGGTATATTAAATTTTCAGTTTCATTTATTAATTATTTGCTTTTCATGAGTCCCACAATTTCTGAAAGCTTCTACCAAAGTCATTCTATTCAATTCCTTTTTCCATATAGTCTATATATTTTTGCCAACCCATCCTGAAAGTATCTCTTTTTTTATTCCTCTATGTATTCTTAACTTCTGTGTCAACTTTTCGTTTATTGCTATGTCCCAAATTTTCTTTTTCCACAAAGATACTGTCAGCATCTGAGCTGTCTTCCAATTACCTGCTATTGATTGCCTTGAGGCTGTCAACAAAAAACCAATTAATATATTTTTCTTTTATCTCTCTGCTTTCTTTAACAAACATATTCAGTAAAGCTCGCTCTGGTCTTTTACGAATCTTTTGACTAGTATTTTTTATTATTATTTCTTGAAAAACCTTATCCGAAAACTCCCTTACCTTCCTACATTCCCACCACATATGAATTTGAGTTCTCTTGGTTTCGTATCCTCTCCAGCACAAGCGTGATACACTCTTATTGATTTTTGCCAGTTTCACGGGTGTCAGATACTACTTCTGAACTAATTTTAGTACACCTTCTTTTATTCTTGTAGATATTGTTTGAAAAGGGAATCTATCAAAATGTTTTTCCCATTCCCCTCCCTGTATTTCCTCTTCAGTGTTTCTTTCCCATATCTGTTTAACCATTACATTCCCCCTTATCTCCTGCTTTATCAAAATTCTATATATTTGTGTTATTGTGCCCTTATCTCTTAATTTATATTTATCTATGAATTTTTCCCATGTACTTTGCCTCATTATCTTTCTAGTTCTTATAAATTTGCTAATTTGAGTCCATGCTAGCCACAACATTCCCATATTCTGTGTACAATTGTTCCACATTACTTGTGTTCTAGGTTGCTCCTGTTCATAGAAATTTCTCAGTTGTATCAATCCTGTTTCTTTCAAATTATTTTTGCCTACGACTTTGCTTTTGATATTGAAGTCTGGATGCACCCAGATTGGTGTTAAGGGTGAGATCCCTGGCATTCATTTCTCTGTTCTAAAATACCAAGATTTCAATAGACCTTTTATTGTGCTTCCTTTGTTTTTCATTTGTTGTTTAATATATATATTTAATATTGAACACATCCTGTATTTCTTCTTCCTTTAATTCCATCAGTTCTTTTTCTATTTCTTTCCACCGTGAGTGCACCCCTTCCTTTATTATTGATAACAAATGTCGAAATTGATATGTGTCATAGTAGGTTTTTCGATGTGGTATACCCCATCCTCCTTCTTGCACAGGTCTGTATCTGAAAGTCTATGCTGTTCTTGGTCTTTTGCTCTTAATTTTTTTTTTCTGTCTCATTTTGCCATGTTTTAAACCTTTTAAGTGGGATTTCCTGCAGTAATACATTAAAGAAATAAGTAAATTTTGGTAATAACTTCATTTTTATAGTTATAATCCAGATCTTTTCCCATTTGGCTATATTCTTCTTTAATTCTTTCCAAAGTTTTCCATAATTTAGTTTCAGTATATTCTTCTGTCTTTTAGGGATCTGGAGTCCTAAATATCTAAATGATTTTGTTACTATAGGAATACTTGTCAATTTTGAAATTTCTGTTTGTTCTTGGGATCCTATATTCATACACATCAAATCAGATTTCTTTATATTTACCTTAAGTCCTGCCACCTGTTGGAATTCCATTAGTTCTCTTTTTTAAAAAAAAATAATATTTTTTATTTTTATTTCAACTTAAAACAACATAATACAATATAAACAACATACAATACAATACATAACCTACATACCCCCCGTGCTCCCCTCCCCCCCAGGAGACCTACTTTTATTCAATTATACATCCTTCCAAAATTGTGAAGAATCTTTTGAAGGTATTTGCCCTTTCCCCGATCTTAATACATATTCCAATAATGGATTCCATATATTTTCAAAATCATTCTTCCTGGACATTCCCCTCATTATTTTCATTTTACACGTTAACTTATCATTAAGTGCCATATCCCATATTTCTTTGTACCATTCTTCTATTGTATAAATTCCTTGCCCTTTCCAATTTTTAGCTATCATTATTCTAACTGGAGCCAGGAGGTTGTTTATCAATTCTCTCTTACTTATATTCTCATTTTCTTTATCCCATATTGCTAGTAGAGCCAGCTTTGGGCTTATCTCCAATTTACTTCCCGTTATTTCACTTATTTCTTCAAACACCCTTTTCCAAAATTTTTGTACATATTCACAGCTCCACCACATACGAAAATAAGTTCCAACCTCCTGACATCCCCTCCAACAATTCTTGGGCACTTTTTTATCTATCTGATGGGATCTTACCGGCGTTAAATACCATCTCCATACTGTCTTATAATAATTCTCTTTAATTCTAATTGACAAAAGCTTTAACATTCTAGCATCCCATATCCTCCCCCAGTTGTCTTCATTAATCTGTTCCTTTTGATCATCTTTCCAATTCATATTAAGAGAGTCTTGGTATTCATCGTCCTCAATCAAAATTTTATATATTTCACTGGTCAAACCTTTTTTAAATTTAATTTCCTCCTTCTTTCCTCTTGATTCAATTAAATCTTCAAATCTTGTATTCTTTCTACATTCCTTATTTTTCCTTTTCCAATCTTGTGTCCATTGTTCCAATTGTATACATTTGAACCAAGCTACCTTTTGCCCTATTAATAGCTCTCCAATTTGCTCCTTATTTATCATTCTTTTAAACCAATCTCTTAATTTAATAATTTTCTGCTCCCTCAAACCCCCTTCCAACTCTGCTTTTAAATTCCTTGGGAAGTCCCCCATTACTACAACTGGTGTAAGAGGAGAAACTCCTGGTATTAACTTCCCCTTAACTTTTCCCCATACCTCTAAGATATTTTCCAACAACGGGTTGTCCAGGCCCTTCAAATCTTTTTTTTGCATTTTAATAAAAAAGATATTTTGTAATTTAAAGTCTTGTTCCCCTGTTTGCGTCTCTAACCATTCTAAATCATCCTCCCCTAATATACTATTTATAACATGTCTTAATTGATTAGCAATATAATACTTCTTTATATTTGGAAGTCCTAAACCTCCTTTCTTTTGAGTCTTATACCAAAACCCTTTATTAATCTTTGCTTTTTTATCTCCATTACAATAAGCATTAATCATATTTTGCCAACTCTTTAACTCTGCTTCCGTTATTTTAATCGGTAACATTCTAAACAAAAAATTAATCTTAGGTAATATCTTCATTTTAATGATCGCTATTCTACCAAACCACGAATGTTTTAATTTTCTATATACCTCTAACTATTCCCCTATCTGTTTTTTCAAACTAGCAAAGTTAATTTCTTCTAACCTATCTAAATCTTTTGCAGTATTAACTCCTAGATAGCGTACTATATTCTTAAGCCTAAAACCTAGTTTAGATTTACACTCCTCCATTTCCTTCTCGTTATAATTAAATAACATCATTTCTGACTTCCCCCAATTAACTTGTAAGCCAGAAATCTCTCCAAATTCTCTCAAATGTTTCTTTATCACTTCCCCACTCTCCAGGGGATTTTCTAACGTCAATAATGTATCGTCCGCAAACATATTCATTTTAATCTTTTCTTTCCCACCTATCCCTTTTAATCTTACATCCTCCCTTATAATATTCGCCAAAATTTCTAACACTATTGCAAATAAAATCGGTGAAAGTGGACATCCTTGTCTAGTTCCTCGGGCTATAGTAATCTGTTGCATTAACCCATCATTAACTATAATTTCTGCTTTATTATTTTTATATAACTGATCTATCACTCCTATAAATTTATCTCCAAACCCAAATTTTTTTATAATTTTTTTAAGTGCTGGCCATTCCACACAATCAAAGGCTTTGAATATATCTAGTACTAACAATCCTGCTTTTAGATTCCTTTTTTAAATAATATTAATTATATTTAAAACTCTTCCAATTAAATTAGGCATTTGCCTTCCTGCAATAAATCCACATTGATCTTTTTAAATATATTTATTTATAAATGTATTCATTCTTTTTGCCATTATTGCCATAAAAATTTTTGAATATTGATTTATTAACGAAATTGGTCTATAAGAAGCTGGATCCGTCAAATCCTTATCTGGTTTCGGGATTAATATAATCAAAGAATGGTCCCATGATGGCGGAGTCTTTCCTCCTTCTATTATACTATTCTCCATCTCTTTGCTTCTCTATAATCCTTCTTCATTTTAATATCCGCTGTCATTAATGCATGATCGGAGACTTTAATCACCCCTATAGCACATTCTATAATTTTAGATAACATATTTTTTGACACAAATATAAAATCTATCCTGGAATAACTCTTAAACCTTAGCTCTTTTCCATCCATTAATTTGCTTAAACTCGTCTTCCCACCAATCTTAAGATCTTTTAATATATTATCCTTATCCTTTTCTTTATCTAATACCATATTAAAATCTCCTGCCATTACAATATTCTTTTTCCCCATTTCTCCCACCACATTAAAAACTTAATCGAAGAATTCCATTTGTTTCCCATTAGGAGCATATACATTAATCAATATATATATTCCTCCTCCCCTACCTGTCATGAGGCAGTCTGAAGAATCTTCCTCTGAGGAGGAAGTAGGGACAGAAACTGCAGCTTCGCCCATTCCCCAGGACTTACCGGAGGAGGAGGAACAGCAGGGAGATTCCTCAGAAGAGCCCAGGAAAGCCACCCTCTCCCACCCCCTGTTTCTAATGAGGAAGATTCGGGGCCTGAAGGGGTTTGTCCAGTAACTCCCCAGCAAAGGCGGCAGCTCAAATGGACAGAGCAAGCTAGGCTCACAAGACGCAGCATGAGATTGCGAAAACAGAGCACAGCTGACGCAAGCCTTAAGTAAGATAACAAAGAGATTGCACGCAGCTGTGGACAGGCTCAAGCAACTATAAAGGGGGGAGGAGGCAGAAGCTAAGATTCGTTGAGAACAACCGACGTATTCGGCTCTTGACATCCTGCGTGATTTCGGATCAGAACCTGTGGACTGCACACCCGGCTGGAATGTTTTGCTTTGGACCCTGGACTTCTGGAAAACCTGGTTTGTCCTTTGGCTTCGACAACTGGACTGATGGAACTACTGGCGTGACCCTGGCTATTGGTAACTGGACTTTCGAACTGCAAATAAAAACCCTTTAAACAATTAAGGCCTGGCATTTTTCCCAGACATTCTTAGATAAGGGAGTTGGCAGGCTTCCTAGACCAAGAGTAGTAAATACGACACTACCATACAGAAAATTATCAGAAATCTACCCAATTTATCTTTCTTCACTCTTTGAACATTAATACCACATTTTTTTGAAATTATTGTCGCTACACCTCTCGCTTTGGAAGTACCAAAAGCTTTCTCATAAATGCCCACATCCCTCATCCGAAGCTCCTTTGTACCCTCCTTTGATTGATGAGTTTCCTGCAAAAAAATGACATCTGCTTTTTTTTTTTTAATAATGCTTCTATTCTCTTCCTTTTTATAACAGTTCCTAGCCCTTTAACATTTAAAGTTGCCACCCTTAATTTATTTTCCATCATGCCTCACACAAAGTTCTATATTGGTCTCCCCCTGTGATACAAATACCCCCCTCCCTTACCCTCCCCCCCACACTTACCCCAAACTTCACCCCCCTCCGCACCAGACCCTCCTGGGCAATGGCCCCAATTATTTTTAGAACTCTTCAGGGGGGGGGGAGAAGCAACCCAACAATGCCGGAGTAACAGCTGACCCTCCCCTCCCTTATAATCTCTTCTTTATCCCTGTTCAAACATAGTTCTTTATTGACTACTTCCTCCTGCAGCTCTTTCCTCCGCCCTCGTTTCTCCATCGTCAGTTGCGTAGATCAATCCCAACTTCTCCAGAAGCTCCATCCCCTGCTCACATGAAGTTATTCTGTGTTGTTTCCCTAGCCACATGAATCTCAAAAAAACTGGATATCCCCAGCTATATGTTATCGCCTTCTTCCGCAGGGTAACTGTACAGTCTAATGCTCTTCCGTCACTGGACCGTCTGAGGGCATAAGTCCTGATAAACCTCGATTGGTGTTGCTTGTAGCATCGGTTGGCCAAGATGTCTAATTGCTTGCATTAACTTTTCTTTCTTGTAATAGTTGGCAAATTTGACAATTATATCCCTTGGAAGCATTCCTTTCTTTTTATAGCCCACTCTATGGATCCTCTCAATGTCAGCCATCTCCCACTCTTCCTGGGGGTCCAATTCTCTGATCCATGCCAATATTATATCTCTCAAAGCCTTTGGGTTCTCCCCCTCTTACTCCTTATCAATTCTTCTATCCCCTTTTTTGAATCTCCTAATATGAATAAAATATTGTCTGCATATAAGTTTTGTTTAAATTTATTTATTTATTTATTTATTACATTTGTATACCGCCCCATAGCCGAAGCTCTCTGGGCGGTTTACATAGGCTTAAAACAATTAAAAACAATATACAAAGTTTAAATAGCTAAAAACATACAACATACACACAATACACACATACATTTAAAACCGCTACAACAGCCCAAGAAGCTACAAAAACAAAAACAAAACCAGGCTCCTCAGATATTGCCAAATGCCTGAGAGAAGAGGAACGTCTTGACCTGGCGCCAAAAAGATAACAATGTTGGCGCCAAGCAGGCCTCGTCAGGGAGATCGTTCCACAATTGGGGGGCCACCACACAGAAGGCCCTCTCCCTTGTTGCCGACCTCCGAGCTTCCCTCAGAGTAGGCACTCAGAGGAGGGCCTTAGATGTTGAACATAGCGTTCGGGTAGGTTCATGTCGGGAAAGGCATTCCGTCAGGTATTGTGGTCCCAAGCCGTGTAAGGCTTTATAGATTAAAAGCAGCACCTTGAATCAGGCTCGGAAACATACAGACAGCCAATGCAAACGGGCCAGAGTAGGTCTTATATGCTTGAACTTTCTGGTCCAAGTTATCAATCTGGCCGCTGCATTTTGCACAAGCTGCAGCTTCCGAACCGCCTTCAAAGGCAGCCCCATGTAGAGTGCATTGCAGTAATCTAACTTGGAGGTTACCAGAGCATGGACAACTGAAGCCAGGTTATCCCTGTCCAGATAGGGACGTAGCTGGGCCACCAACCAAAGTTGGTAGCAGGCACTCCGTGCCACTGAGGCCACCTGAGCCTCAAATGACAGAGATGGTTCTAGGAGAACCCCCAAGCTACGAATCCGCTCTTTCAAGGGGAGTGCAACCCCATCCAGAACAGGTTGAAGACCCTCCATACGGTCTGCAGTACCACCCACTAACAGCATCTCAGTCTGGATTGAGTTTCAGTTTATTAGCCCTCATCCAGTCCATTGTCGCAGCCAGGCAATGGGTCAGCATATCCACAGCCTCACCTGATGAAGATGAAAAGGAGAAATAGAGCTGCGTGTCATCAGCGTACTGATGACAACGCACTCCAAAACTCTGGATGACTGCACTCAACAGTTTCATGTAGAAGTTGAACAGCATGTGGAACCCCATACTGGAGAATCCACGGGGCCGAGCAATGTTCCCTAAGCATGACCTTCTGGAGCCGCCCTGCCAAGTAGAAGCGGAACCACTGCAATACAGTGCCTCCCACTCCCAACTCAGCCAGTCGTCCCAGAAGGACACCATGATTGATGGTATCGAAAGCCGCTGAGAGATCAAGGAGAATCAATAGAGTCACACTCCTCCTGTCTTTCTCCCAACATAGGTCATCATACAGGTGACCAAGGCTGTTTCCGTACCAAAACCAGGCCTGAAACCCGACTGAAATGGATTTAGATAATCGGTCTCATCCAAGAGTGTTTGGAGCTGGCTCGCAACCACTCGCTCAAGGACCTTGCCCAGGAATGGAATATTTCCCACATGTCTATAGTTATTAAGATTTTCGGGGTCTAGGGAAGATTTCTTCAGGAGTGGTCTCACTGCCGCCTCCTTCAAACGGTCTGGGACCACTCCCTCTCATAGAGAGGCATTAATCACTTCCCTGGCCCAGCCGGCTGTTCCATCCCTGCTAGCTTTTATTAGCTAAGAGGGGCAAGGATCCAGTACAGAGGTGGTTGCACGAACCTGTCCAAGCACCTTGTCAACGTCCTCAAGCTGTATCAACTGAAACTCCTCCAAGAAAACAGGACAAGCCTGTGCTCTGGACACCTTGCTAGATTCACTTGCTATAACACTGGAGTCTAAGTCCTGGCGGATGTCCAAGATTTTATTCTGGAAGTCCCTAGCAAATTCAGTACAGCGGGCCTCAGATGGTTGTACCACATCCTTGGGGCCTGCATGTAATAGCCCCCAGACAATTCTGAAAAGCTCTGCTGGGTGGCAGATTGATGATTTGATAGTGGCAGCAAAGTATTGCTTTTTTGCCGCCCTCACTGCCCCTGAATATACCTTACTATAGGCACTTACCAGTGTTTGATTGCATCCATCAGGAGTTCATCTCCATCTGCCCTCAAGCTGTTTCCTATTTTGTTTCATTGCTCTCAGCTCTGGGGTATACCATGGAGCTGTACGAGCTCTACACAGGAGAGGGCGCTCAGGAGCAATTGTGTCAACTGCCCGGGTCATATCTGCATTCCACAGATCAACCAGGATTTCGACAGGAGAGCCAGCCCTATCAGCCGGAAAACTCCCCAAAGCCCTCTGGAAACCATCTGGATCCATTAGCCTCCGGGGGCGGAGCATCTTAATGGTTCCCCCACCCTTGCAGAGGGGAAAAGCCACTGTAAGTCTAAACCTCAGCAAGCAGTGATCTGACCATGACAAAGGGACTGATGTAAAGTCCTCTACTTTCAGATCCCCATCTCCATGTTCAGTTGGTCTAAAGTATGCCCTGCTACATGCGTTGGGCTGATGGCATGTTGGGACAGTCCCATGGTTGTCATGGAGACCATGAAATCCTGAGCTGCCCCGGATAAAGTGCCCTCAGCATGAATGTTGACATCCCCCAGAACCAACAGTCTGGGGGATCTCAGCAGTACACCCGAGACCATCTCCGTCAGCTCACCTAGGGAGTCTGTTGAGCAGCGGGGTGGGTGGTACATCAACAGAATCCCTAATCTGTCCTGCTGACCCAACACAAAGCGCAAATACTCCAGACCAGTAGTCAAATGGACAGGGAGCCTGCAGAGGGAGATGGAGTTCCTATAGACCACAGCAACCCCCCCTCCCTGGCCCTCAGGTCTATCCTGATTCTGAGCCAAGTATCCTGGTGGGCATAACTGGGAGAGACTAACTCTTCCCTGCTCACCCACTCAGGTCTCAGTTATACATGCCAGATTGGCTGCCTCATCCACAATTAAGTTGTGGATGAGGGAGGTCTTATTATGTACCGATCTGGCATTTAAGAGCAGCATCCAGAGTCCCGAGAGCCGGCTGATAGGGCAACCAACAAACCTGTGGTTGCGAGGAGGACTGGAACATGGCACAGCCTTTAACGGTCTGAGCCACGTTCCCCTTACCTGACACGTCCTCCTCACAACGCCATATCTCCCTCTACCCTTCACTACACTGATTGGGGCCCCTTCAGATCCCCCCACTTGGCTCTGTATCCTCCCTCCCAGGCACATGGCTCAAGACCCAGAAAAAGCCAAGCAGGGAAAAAGGAGGGGGGAAAGGGAGGGAGGGGGAAAAAAGAGCAGTAGCAAGCAGGCAGGCAGGCAGCAGCAGCAGCAGGCAGCTCTCCCTCTTCCCTGGGTGGGGTAATGGTGGTCCCCTCCTCCTGAAGGCACTGGTTCTCCCAGGACACCCCAGCCAGCCGGCTTATGTATCCCTCTTCCAAGGGAGGGACAGGTGGAGAATGCCAGCAGCAGCTGGCTGTGTACCTGGGGGCCTTGTCCTGCAGGGCGTGGCAGTCCACTTGAGCAGCAGCAGTCCAACAGGGAGAGGCCGGTGATGGTAGCAAGCAGCAGCAGCAGGCAGCTCTCCCTCTTCCCTGGGTGGGGTGATGGTGGTCCCCTCCTCCTGCAAGCACTGGCTCTCCCAGGACACCCCAGCCAGCCAGCTTATGTATCCCTCTTCCAAGAGAGGGATAGGTGGCTTGGGAATAAGAGTTATTATAGTTTGCGTCCATGTCTTTGGGGGGGGGGGTTCTTGTATTTCATGATACAATTTCTTTAATTGTGGTACCAACAGCTCTGCAAATACTTTGTAAAATTCTCTCGTAAATCCATCCTGACCTGGTGATTTGTTATTTTTTTAACTCTTTTATAACTTCTTTGATCTCCTCTTCTTCTATCTGGGCTTCTAAATACTGTTTATGTTCTTCTTTTCGTGGTGGTATCTTTGCTTTGCCCTGATATTCCTGAATCTGTTTTGTTTCTGTCTTTTTTCCTTCATACAAGTCTTTGTAATCTTTTTGTAATACCTCTCCAATTTCCTTTTGATCATGTTTTCTTATCCCCTCCTTCATATTCAATGCTAAAATTCTTCTCCTGATCTCTTTTGAACTCTGTTTGCTCACAGCTTTGAGCTTTTACCCGAGAACTCATAAAATATTTGCTTAACATATAGCATATCTATCATTGTTTTATTAGTTTCTAGTGCTTCTCTTTCTTTCCTCAATTTTTCAATTTCTTTCCTAATCCTAATTTGTCCAGTTTGTTTATACTGCTCAATTAATCTTTTAATTTCTTGGTCCAATTTCTCTTTCGTCTCTTTCTCCTTTTTTATTATACTTAATTGTTTTATACATATTCCCTTTATTGTTGCTTTACTCGCCTCCCATCTAATTGTTTCTGCAGTTTGACCTGTTTTATTTTCTTCAAAATATCTTTCTATACTCCTTATTCTTTCTTTAACATCTTCCTTAGTTAATAATATGGGGTTCAATCTCCATATATAATCTTTTTTTAAAATCTATCTTTACCAGTGTCTTGATTAGGGCATGGTCTGTTTCTTTTATTTGTCCAATTTCCATTTTTTTTGTTCTTCATAACAGGGTTTCTGTCGTTAAAATTGTATCCAGCCTACTAAAGCTTTTGTGTATTTCTGAATAGTAGGTATGACTGTAGTCATTAAGATTTATTTCAATCCATGCATCATAAATATAATGATTTCTTAGAATCTCCATATAGTTATATACTTTTCTATCCTGCTTTGAAATTTCTTTTTGTGTCATATTATTCGTTAATCTTGCCCCCTGTAAATTCCAATTTAAGTCACCTGCAATAATTTTCTCAGATTGAGAGAATTTGTTTATTTTGGCCAAAACCTTTTGTAAGAAATTTAGATGGTTTGTATTAGGGCCATACCCTGATGCCAATGTTATTGACTCTTTGTCATTATATATGCCTTCTACGGATATATAGCTTCCCTTTTTGTCTTTCAGTGTTCTTTTTGGTTGAAAGTTTATTTCCTTGATAATTAATATTCCTACTCCTCTTGCTCTTCTAGATCTTAAAGCCAAAAAATTATGGCCCCATTGTCTGCTACCTAATATTCCACTGTTTATCTTTGGTTTATGCAATTATTGCAGAACTAGTATTTCTGGTTTCATCTCTGTTATTAGTTTAGACATTCATACTTTTTAAATGCATCCTCCTTCACTGTGAATGTTTAAAGAGATGCACTGAGTCATATCTGTATGTTTTTTTTAAAAAATATATTTTTTATTGTTTATACTTGTAATTATACCAACCACTAGGTGTCACTTTATCCTTATAAATGTCCCAAGCATTATTATATTGTTTATTTTCAACTCTTACTTCCCCCTTCAATTTCCCCCCTGAATTTCTTCCCTACCCCACCCCCATTTCCTGGAAGGTCTGTGCCCCTGTTTCTTTGAGCCAGTTCTTACCTCCAGTTTCTATTCTATTCCCCCTCCCTTTTCAGAGTCATACACACATACATGGGGGGGGGGGAGAAATAAAGAACATAAGATCAGGGAGAAGGATTATCAATAAAAAGAATTTAAACACTGTACAAGAGGATGTACAGTGTTTAAATTCTAACTTTCTTAACCACTCTAGGGTGGTCAGCCAACTTCTTACTTCATAAGCTGGCTACATTGTTGTTCCCTGCCTCGATCCAGAGGGAAAGGTGGGTAAGAAATAATAATAATAATAATAATAATAATAATAATAATAATTATTATTATTATTATTATTATTATTATTGTCGTCTATGACTCCCTTGCCTTCCCCTCCCCCCTTGGCCAATACTTATTTCATGTCCTCCAGATTTTACGTCCATGAGGTTTTTAAAGTCCTGTTCTTTCTTTCTTTCTTTCTTTCTTTCTTTCTTTCTTTCTTTGTGGGTGTTCCCATAGCTCCTGCATTCTTCCCCTTTTTATTCTGTTTGGTCATTGTAGTTGCACTCCATTCCTCATCCAGCTCTGATTCTTCCAAAGAAGAAACTGCATTCACCTCTTCTTCTTCTTCTTCTTCTTCTTCTTCTTCTTCTTCTTCTTCTTCTTCTTCTTCTTCTTCCGGAGACTTTATCCTTAGTTCCCTGAAGAGTTCTTTAATCCCAGATTTCGTCATGATTATGTATGTTTTTCCCTGATGTATTTGTAGCATCTCTGGATCTAAAACTTGTAAAATAATACAGGCTTGTCCATAAATCTTATTTCTTTCAGTAATCTTGCTTCCTTCATTATCTTCTCCTTTGTGGAGTAATTTGTAAATTGGACTAATATGTCGCGTAGAAAATTTGTGTCTTTTTAAAATATATATATTTTTATTAATTTTCTATACTATACATACACATACACATACAAATAAAATAATCACATCACTTACAAACCATATATCCCCTTACAGTGCACACCACCCTGGGATCAGCTACATAAACTTATTATTATTATTACACATTTTTCCAAAATTCCATAGATTCCCTTGACGGTTTACACCCCTTCCCTTTTTCTAATAAATAATCCACAAATATCCCTCATATATTTACAAAATCATTTTTCTTTAATATACCTCTTTTAACTTTAACATTACTTGTTAATTTATCATTTATAACAATATTCCATACTTCTTTATACCATTCTTCTATTTGGTAGTTGCCTTGCACTTTCCATTGTCTAGATATTATTAATCTCGCTGCTGTCATTAATTTCATAATTAAATCTTTAACATTTTGTTCTCCTTCTATTTTATCATATATTGGTAACAATGCTATCCAAGGACATATCTCAAGCTTTAAATCTGTTATTTTTATCACTTCTTCAAATACTCTTAACCAAAATATCTGCACATATTTACAAGTCCACCACATATGATAATAGGTTCCTATTTCTTGACAGCCTCTCCAACACAGCTTTGAGTTCTTCTTATCAATTTGATTTAATTTCACCGGCGTTAAATACCACCTCCATACTATTTTATAATATATATATTTTATTCTAACTGACATGGTTTTCAAGATATGCAAATCCCATATTTTCCTCCATTTTTGATCATTAATTTGTTCTTTCAAATCCTCCTCCCATAATACTTTCAAATAATTATGTTTCTCCTCCCCTTCTATCAACAATTTATAAATTTCACTTACTACCCCTCTAATATTCTTCTCTCATAATAATCAACATTTCAAATTTTGTATACTTTTGTAGCTCTTTTTAATTTTTTTTCCATTTAATCCACCATTGTTCTAATTGCATAATTTTAAACCAAGCCAATGTCCTTCCTCTCAAAAAAATTTCTATTTGTTCTTTAGTACTCATCTTTTCCCACCAATCTTTTATTTTAATAATTCTCTGTTCTTTAAACACTATTTCTAACTCCTTTTTTAAGTTTACTGGAAAATCTTCCAGCAACACCACTGGATTCAATGGAGAAATATCTGGTAATAATTTATTTTTATATTTTTGCCAAACTTCAATAATATTTCTTAACATGGGATTTTCTATTCTTTCCATCATCTTCTTTCTTAACTTAATAAAAAATATATTTTCTAACTTCCATTCTAGTTCTTGGCTATCCATCTCTAACCAATTTACTACACTTGGTCTTACAATCTCTTCTATTACATATCTTAATTGATTAGCTATATAATAGCCCTTTAAATTCAGGAGACCTAGTCCCCCTTTTTTCTGAGGTTTATACCAATTCCCTTTATTTATCCTCGCTTTCTTATTACCATTATAAAAATTACTTATTATAACTTGCCATTTCTTTAACTGTGTTTCTGTTACCTTAATTGGTAACATTCTAAACAAGAAGTTAAACTTAGGTAAAATCTTAATTTTAATAATTGCTATTCTACCAAACCATGATAATTTTATCTTCTTATAATCTTCTAATTTTTTCTTAACTTCCTTATCTAATCTATTAAAATTCTCCTCTTCTAACTTATCCAAGTTATTTGTAATATATACACCCAAATACTTAATCAAATTCTTGACCTTAACACTATATTTTATATTAAACTCATTCTCCTGTTCTTTTGTATAGTTAAATAATATTGTTTCTGATTTATCCCAATTAACTTGCAAACCTGATATGTTTCTTGAATAAAAATTATATCCGCACCATCCTTATTCAGTAATGTTTCCACTTGTTTCCTCTTAAGTACCGATCCTAGCCCATCAACATTCAGTGTTTTAACTCTTAATTTACCCTCCATACCGTCCCCTTTGCTGATCCCTTATTGTGACATATATCCCTCCTTCCCCTCCCCTCTCCCCCCCATAAAACAACCCCAACAATAACTTTTACTTCCCCCCACATTTCCCCAGGATTAAACCCAGTCATGGTTTCTTCAAACCCCATGGGGGGGGGGGAGGCGACCTCTCAGCTACTGGTCAGGAATAGATCTTCCCTCTCGGTCTCTTTTTACCTCATCCCTTGTTCTGTTGTTATCCTTAAAGTTCCTTCCTTGGATCTGTTAAATTCCCACTCTTTCCCAGTCATTTACTGTGAACCTCCTACTGCTCCCAGCTCTTCTTCTTGAGCTTCTTTCCCCCATTGACTCCAACCTACTTCAGCCATTAATCCCAGTTGGTTCAGCAACTCCATTCCTTGTTCCACTGATGTTATTTTATAAAATTTTCTTTGAAATGTAAATTTAAAAAAAAACAACACATCTGGATATCCCCAACTGTAGTTAATCCCATTCTTATTAAGAATTTCTGTGCAGGTCTTGATTCCTTGTCTCCAGTTAATTGTTTGTGAACATACATCATTATAAACTTGTATTGGAGTTCCTTGATAATTCAGTTGACCACTCATCTTGTTGTTGTCATAATCTGCTCCTTTTTGTAATAATTTGCAAATTTCACCAAAATATCTCTTGGTATTTCTCCTCTCCTTCTGTAGGAAATCCTGTGCACACGTTCAATATCTTCCTCTTTCCACTCAATCTCTGGTGCCAGTTGTTTAATCCAGTCCATAATTTTCCCTCTCAGGATCCTTGGATTCTTTGCAGAAATTTCTGGAAAAAATTTAATCCTGATGTTGGCTCTTCTTTCTTGGTCTTGGCGTGCAATCAATCTTAAGTCAATTTGCTGGGTTTTTGTAGTCTGATCCTGCAGTTTAATTTCACACTGTTCCGTTGCATCTTCCACTTGTCTAAGTTTGGAATTCACTGTTTGGAACTCCTCTCTGACAGCTTTAAACTCTCCCTCCATTTTCTTAGTCATTTTATCAAGTTCCACTGTCACCTCCTGCATGATTTTACTCTTCACTCCTTCAATTAAGATTTCATTATTCTCAATCATCAAGTTTTGAAAAGCTACAAGCATCTCCCCCTCAGCCAGCTGTGAATCTCCAGACACAACTTTTGTTTCCTTAGAAACAGCTCCCGCTTCCGCTGCGTGCCATTCCCTGTCTGTAATGATTCTACACTTCTGGCCCTCTTGCCCCCACCTTTCTGGGGGCTGGATTTCATTTTATCTTTTTCCAAGCAATCCTGCTTAGGCGATCCACAGATTTGTCTGACGGGTGTTGTTTTGTTCTGACCCAAGCAGGTAAATCTCTCTGTTTAAATTTTTTATCACTCTTTGACATCTGGCATCCAGCCAAAATTTACTCAAGAGCCCGATCAGGCTGATCTTTTCTCCAAATAGCCCAATTAACCCACTGCCATGTGCAGCCAACTTTCCCACATAAATCACAGTCTTTACTCACAGATCCTTCTGCATTTCAAAGGGATTTCTGTTTTTTAAAGCTTCTCACACTGGGAGCTGAGAGAGTCCACTCCTTATCCCATCAGCCGGAAGTCTCACCTCCAAAAATTTGTGTCTTGCCTTCTGGGTCCTAAT
Source organism: Anniella stebbinsi (assembly GCA_029215795.1). Lineage (NCBI taxonomy): Eukaryota > Metazoa > Chordata > Lepidosauria > Squamata > Anniellidae > Anniella > Anniella stebbinsi. Next base: position 124,350,643 of record JARDYH010000004.1, on the reverse strand, counting down.
GCCAGATGTGCTCTCTCCACATCATAAATTCCCATTTTACAAGCTGGGAATAATTCTGTGAGCCATTTCACTAAACATTCTTTAACAGAATCTCCTTCTACTTTCTCAAAAATCCCACAAACACAATTTCTGTTAGATTGGTCCTCACACTTTAAATTATTTTCCTCAGTTAATTTTTTAAAAGATTTAATTTGTACCTCATGTCTAACAAGTTGGTCTGCATGTTCAGCAAATTCAGCTTCTGTTTTCTCAATTCTCTCGTTGATCTGTCCGAGCTTCTCATCAAGTATTTTCTTCCAGGCAGTCATTAGTTCTTGTTTAAATACGCTTAAATCTTGTTTAAAGTGTTCCTAATTGCTCAGTCACAGTTTTTCTTTTGTTACCATCATCATTTCTTTACCATCTCCTTTTTTTGTTTTGCGCCAGTAATCTTTTCTTTACTTGGCGTTTCCAGTGCTTCCAGGTTTTGTCTCGCTGAGATGGCTGCTCTTTTATCTTCTTTGTTAATTGGTCTGAAGAAGAATTTTATTCCATTCTCAGTTCTCCCAGACAGATTCATTTGTAGCAGACCAGAGGTTTATTTTCAGGAGTTGTTTCATTGTGATTTATCTTTTTTTATTTGGCTTAAATTATTTCTTTTAGGCGAAGAGCTCTGAGATCATGCCACCATCTTCATTGGCATCCAAGCTCCGCCCCCTTGAAGGGTGCTATCATGTCTCCCCTCAGTCTTCTCTTCTCAAGGCTAAACATGCCCAGTTCTTTCAGTCTCTCCTCATAAGGCTTTGTTTCCAGACCCCTGATCATCCTCGTTGCCCTCCTCTGAACCCCCTCCAGCTTGTCTGCATCCTTCTTGAAGTGTGGTACCCAGAATTGGACACAATACTCAAGATGAGGCCTAACCAGTGCTGAATAGAGGGGAACCAGTAACTCACACAATTTGGAAACTATACTTCTATTAATGCAGCCCAAAATAGCATTTGCTTTCTTTGCAGCCACATCATATTCAGCTTGTGATCTACAACAACTCCAAGATCCTTCTTGCTCGTAGTATTGCTGAGCCAAGTATCCTCCATCTTGTAACTGTGCATTTGGTTTCCTTGTCCTAGCTGTAGAACTTGGTATTTATCCCTATTAAATTTAATCCTGTTGTTTTCAGCCCAGCGCTCCAGTCATATACCCTTCAATTGCTATATTCTAGTAATGGGAGTCATCCCACCAGCTATATATTTTAATGTTTATAAGTAAAATTTTGGTTTGTGAAACTCCTTTATGCTAGCATAAAGAAAGTTATTGGGAGTAGAGGAAATGGGCACAAAGCAACTAAGGGGGAGTCTACACCAACCATTTATTGCAGTATTATATCACAGTCATCACTAATGGGGCATATGACATTCACCTGCTGCCGTGGTAATCTCAGCTCCACCTCTCAGTTTTCCCGGAATATCCCTGACTGCTTTTGTCGTGGTTTTTCTGGCTCTCTCGCTTCCATTCTGAAGAATGTTTGTAGTGTGACCTACCCTTTGCTAGGTCGTTGCTGTTCACCAGGAGTTCTGGGCTCAGCAAACAGCCAGTCAGCTCTGAGGGGGGGGTGCATGGGCATCGGAGGTGTGCGGGAGTGGACCTGTTCACCATTTCTGCCACATGTTTCGGATGGGGACCACCGAGTGTGGGTTTGTTTTTTTTTTAAGTACAAACATATCTCTGTGCAGGAGCGCTTATTCAATGGAATTCCTATCCCCCCCATACATGGCTGCACTCATGCACATCCCTCAAGAATCAATAAAAAAGAACCCTTTGCCCCATAGCCATCTGCCTAGTCTTGACCACTTCTACCGATACACTTGCGGAAGCACCGTAAAGGGGAGCACATGCTCCCACAATGGCGCTTCTGCGATTGCAGTACAGATCAATCGCGTGTACCCCTTGAGTGCCGATCATGGAAGTGGGGAACATTCAGGAGCATCCATCTTCCATAGCAAAAGGACTGCAGATGCAGATTAAACCTAAGATATGTCAAGCAGGTGAAACTTATTAAATGTAGTTATTAAACAACGAAAGCCATGATAATATCACAGAGCATAAATAAGAGTTGGTCGCTATAGATCAGATACGAAAACAGAAAAACATTGTGTAAACTGAGATAACTAAGCAGTGTAAGGAATATGGATGAACTAATCTAGCACTAAGATGTCCAGCATATGGAAAGGCATACACACAGCAGCGTAACAAATCTTTGACAAAACAACCCAGGATGAATGTAAGATACATATCCTCATCAAGAACTCCTGCATATAGGACAAGGTACCAAAAATGGAAGAAGGGGGCTCACACTTTATGCTGCTGGTTTAGGATTCAATGGGTGCTTTACCAGGGGATAAAGCTTTTATTTCTTGGTATACAAGGAAATAGATCCCTCTGGGCAAACAAGGTGATTCAAGGTGCAGGGAGTGGGGAGAAATGGGAAACATGGGCTAGGCAGCAGAGTGGAATGGGGGATCATGCTGAGAAAGGATCACAAGGAATTATCTTGCAGAACAAGCAAACCCCAGGTTAATCATAGAGCTGAGCTAGAACATGATGCGTGCCCACACAAAAATAAAGAACTGGTACCCAAAGTCAAGAGCAGTTTAATAGGCTTCAAACCAAAAGGTACAAAGGACTGCATTGCTCTGAGGCTGGATTCAGGATGGGGCAGAGGTAGTTAGATAATTAGTTAGTTAAAGTTAGGTGGTTGTGCGATGCAGAAATCATGCCATGAAAGAGAATTAGCTTCCAGTGACTTGTCAGTCAGGTATGCATTTGCATGTTTCTGTGTTTTCATGGGTACACTCTTGTCAGTCTAATCAATGGAGGAAACATATACACCATTACTCTGGCTCCTCTGCAGTTCCAGGGCACGATACTCATTGCTGGCAGGAATCTGTAGGAAGTTGTGACATGCACAGAATTACATGCAGGGGAGCCCTACAGGCATTCTACTCAAGGCAATTATGCTGTGGCAAAGTAGGTTGGGACTTTGCATTGTTTCCCTGCTGCCACCCCCTTACACATGTTCCCGAGTCAAAGGCTACCTCCACAAGAGAGGTTTAATGCTCTTTGAAGGCTCATTATAAATTTTACCTCCACACCAGCGGAGCGCAAATCGGGCGTAGAGGCGCGTTATCTCCCGGATTATGCGCATTATCGAATGCGCGTTAAATAGCGACTTTTATTTTGCTCCGGCCGTTAAAGCGCATTTTCGCCGTGTGAACAAGCGATTATGTGCATTAACTTCTTGTAAAGTGCTTTTTGGACATCAATTAATGTGCTTCGCCGCCTCTCGCCGCCTCCCATGCAGAGGGATTAGGAGTAAATGTGCCTCCGCGATAATGCGCATAATCGCCGAACCGGGCGCAAAAGCGCATCCTTGTGGAGGGGGCCAAAGGAATGAGCAAAGGGGATGGGACTAAATCTGAAAGCTTGCAGCACATTTAAATAGTCACAAATAAAAAGGGCAGCTTTTCACCACATCTATAGCTGCTTTAATAAGATGCAGGCAGCAACAGAATATTATAGGCCAGGACATAAAACAAACCGGATATGGTGCGTCATCCTCTCTGGGTGGTAGCAAAATGCGCTATCGATCACAGAGAGAAATAAATGTACCAGCTTCTAGATCTCTTTGTGTTAGATTCACTAGCTATCTATACCAATGTGGGGACTGAAAGCCCTATAGAATTACAAACCTAATAAAAAACTTAATGACTATACAATCAGCTGATGAACTCACTACCAATCCAAACATCAAAAGGGAGTTTCTTGATTTGCTCGAGAGCATAAGATATTTGGTACAAGATTGAACGATTTGTGAACGCAGTTCCAATTGTGATTGCGCCATGGTGCTTGCCATTAACTCTCAAGACAAAGGAAGAACTTGTTTACCAAATTCACACCCTATTTTCCCCACCCAAAATGGTGCTCAAGGCAGCTAACAATAATAAAAATACAGGTGGGCACTTTAGCACATGGATCAGATGTGGGAAGGCTGAAGAACTCTCACAATGGTTGCAATGCAAAAGAAAAACTCCCAACACAATGCATAGTCCTCCAAGACCTGAACAGTGCAATACTGCAAGAATACGATGATGACCTCACTCACAAATTGGTGCCAGTAGATGTATTCAGTGTGCTTGATGTCCAGTCAGGATGCTGGCATATCAAACTGGATCAGCAGCAGCAGCAGCAGCAGCAAACACGATCCAAAACATAATGCTTTACACAAGGCTGCGCTCTGGCATACCATGCACACAGTGAATCTTCCAAAGGTATCATCATAATGTTTTTGAGGATCTGGAGAATGTCAACGTAATAATTAATTATATGTTCTCATGCACTGAAGTTCAAAAAAGCCTGACTGACGAGATGCAGGGAGAACAAGCTAAATGATAAATGCCAGCAAAATTGTAAATTGGATGGAGCAAATAAGGCATTCCAGTCTTGTTTATTTGATTTCTTTTTGTTTAAAATATTCCTTAGTTGCCAATAAAACACCAATGTGGTATTGAAAATGCTAAACTCACAATAAAAAGAGCAGCCGCAGCAAACATTCTAAAAGACAACAAACACCAGCATAAAATAAAACTTGCAACAGACAACTCCAGCCACAACCCAGCCTGCTAAAACATAATTAGGGGAAGGCTACAGTAGAGTCGCGTGCGTGTAATTGTTGTGAAATGCCCAGAGAGCTTTGGCTGTTGGGTAGAATAGAAATGTAATAAGTAAATAAAAATAAATATGTTTTCAAGCTGAGGCCCACAAGGGGTACTAGCTTACATGGCAGGTGTATAGACTACAGATAAAAACCGGTCAGCTCACGGTGGAACTGGCCTCAGGGTCACACTGCATAAAGGAGCAAGATTAAAATCCAGCTGTTGTCCAATGTTGTCAGCTGGTTGATGTCTCACTTTGAATAAGACTGCCAAAAATTATAGGGGTCATGTCCTATTTCTGAAACACTGGAAATCTTCCTGCTACCCCTGGATTTAGTATGCTAGTGGAGGGGGTGCCTTTTACACAGTGGAGGGTTCTAATGCAGAGTCCTCAGAGCTAGGGAAGAGGTTTGGGTGAACTCCTCAGGGAAGTGTTTGGAGAAGTGGGTACTTCATGGTGGTGATGGTGGTGGTAATAGTGGGGTGTTCCTGTTCCCTAATTTTCCACATCACCTGTCAGAATCCAGAAGCTCACAAGAGCCAGGAATACTTTGTTACTAGGTTCCCTCCATCTAAAGGATGCCTTTTACAGCCCTTCCTCACCAGTGGGACCAATGGCCAGTTTGGTCAGATGGGGGCAGTCCAGAGTCTCAGGATTCTTCACTGCAAGGAGGATGCTCTGGACTGCCATTTCAATGTCTCAGGCAGCACATGGGGCAACGACACACAGCCAAAGGGTTAGAATGGCATTGGGAGTGTGCATATGGCCTCCCAAAATATGAACTATGCAATTGTAGAAGAAAAATTTATTAGGCATTTGATATAAAGTAAATCAGAACTCAATTGCCTTAAAGCCCTAGACCAAGGGTTAAGAGGAATGCAGGCACTAAATTGTACCAAAGAGGGCTTTCACACCTCACATACCAGAACGACAAAGAGACCCAAAACAGAGCAGGGAAACCAAAAGGTCTTTGCTTAATGCCTTCACCTTTCCTTCCTCCCCTTTCCTTCTCCCTCTCTTCCTGCCTATAGTATTGTAAATTAAGCATGACCCATCTGCCTGGAAGAGCGTGAGACACCCATCTGCCTGGGACAATGTAAACATGTAAATACTCCCCTCATGAAAAACAGCCATATTCCGATCAAATGGCTGGCTCAAGTGTCCTTGATGCATATTATCAGAGAACAATAAGTTACAGGAAACATCAAGTACCCAGGATATTGCTGTGTGATGTTTATGCCAAAATAGTTTAGTTGCAACATTTTATTGACATATAACCCATTAAGGAGAAATGGGAGGGGGCGAGAAAGAGTGACATCAAAGCCCCAGACATGGTTAAAATGTTGCATGCTGCCTTTGTTGGGCAGTGAGCCAGTCCCAGCTTGCTGGAGCTGTCTCCCTCCTCGAATAAAGTTAGTTGGATCAAGACTCTGCACACTTGGATTTCTTCAACTTTGGAAGTGTCGGCTATTTTCCTTGACACTATCAGCCTAGAAGCAACACTAAAACATTACAATGACAAAAATTAACACTATAGGTCGATGCCTCCCAAGCAGCAGTGAGATCAGCCCTTCTGCAAGAAAGGACTCTAGTGGCATAGGCTTTGAGATCATTCATTACAGCACATCAAAACTATGCTCAGAGAAAGGGAAAATGGTGTTTCCCATAATGGCCATTATTTATACAGCCTTCTGGTCACAGTGGAAACTGGAAACCAAAAAAAAAAGGGGGGCTATAGTATGCAAGTTGCCTTTCTCTGGGGGAAACATTATGTACGTTGCAGTAGTTCATTCAGAACATGTTTCTGTTTTAACTTTGGGTACTCTGCTCCTCGTTCCTTTTCCTGTTTCCCTTCTAGGCCCAGCATCAGTATTCAGTATCTGGAGCTCTGGGAGGTCACAACACAAACACCTACCATGGGGCTACTTTTTGGCCACACTATGCTGCCATTTTCATTTCCCACCATGTCCCCAATGTAACAATGTCCCCAATGTAGTTCTGGGGTGTTGTGGTAAATTAAATGGTGGCTTCCAGTTCTAGAAAATCTGGGAGCCACCATCTGGAAAAGAGATCCCAATTGCAGATGTTTTATCTCTCAATTTCACTGAGGGGCAAGATGCTAAAGAACACCTTTAAAGAGGATGCAGAAGAACAAGAGCCCATAGTCCTGAGACACTACTCGCACCTGCAGGAGCTAGATCAAAGGGAGGGGAAAACAAAAGTTCTATTATGACAAAATACAAAAGCACTGAAATTTCATTAAAGATGTTCATAGGTGTTCTACTAAGCAAAGATGTAATGTTTAGCAGAAACCAAATATAACCACAGAGACTATACAATACCCCACATCATACATTGTACAGAAGAAGAATGGACATATGTTCCACACAATTGCAACACCTGAAAGCCTCCGATTGAGGTTCATCCCCACCAGAAGACAGAGGGGACCCATAGAATTGACCAGTTGTGTGTATACTCACTTGGACTCCTACGAAGGCTCTGAGCCATTGTTGTTGCTGCTGCTGCTGCTGTTGTTGTTGTTTATAATTTATTTGATTTATACCCTGCCTTTCTATCAAAGAATGGCACTTACAAAATAATTTAAATAGATCAAAACAATAAAACATATTTAAATACTGTAAAAACATAACAATTACAAAATAAAAACAACATCCAACTTACAGGCCAACAATAAAACAGTGTTTGCCTGCCATCTGAAGGACAGCAGAGAGGGAGCAAACCTAGCCTCCCTTGGAAGGGACTTTCACACTCAATAGAGCCGCCACTCAATAGGCCCTGACTTGTGACATCACCCAACACTAGGCTGACCATATGAAAAGGAGGACAGGGCTCATGTAACTTTAACAGTTGTGTAGAAAGGGGAATTAGTTCCTGGTGAAATTCCCTCTTCATCACAGCTGTTAAAGTTGCAGGGGCTCGGCCTTCTTTTGTATATGGTCACTCTAGTATAGTGCCTGCACCTTTAACTGTTCTGATGAAGAGGGAATTTCACCAGGAACTAATTGCATACAAATGACACTGGCTGAAATTCCCTTTTCTCTACAACTGTTAAAGTTACATGAGCCCTGTCCTCCTTTTCATATGGTCAGCCTACCCAACACACTTCTGATGGTGGTGGTGGTAAACCCCATTGAACAGAAAGAGATTTACTTCTGAGTAAACAGAAGTCAGACCTCAGAAGTCAGCATAGGGTTGCAGAGCACTTCTTTCCAGTTTGCTGTTTTAGACTTTTAAAAAAAGCTTCTGAGTGATCCCACTATTAAAAGTCAGTTCTATACCTGTTTACTCAGAAGCAACTCTCTCTCTGTTCAGTGAGGTTTACTCAAAGGTAAGCATGCATCAGATTTTAGGATGACTTGGATGCAAATGCAGTTGAAATCAATGGGATTTACTCTTGAGTAAGGGAACAGCAGATCTCTATTTTATGAACTGGAGATGTACAGCTTCACATAATCAAAGTAAAGGAAAATTGATCCTTCACAAATGCAAACAGGTGGAATTTTGCCCTGGTGGAGTATCAGGAAAATAGTTTAAGGGGGAATTTTAAAATTACTTTAAAAATCAAGGGATGAACTGATCCGATTCAAACTTGGCATACCTAAAGCTCTACTTAAGAGCTCTCAAGGTCTCAGGTTTCATCTCTTTATCTTTAAAAATGAGGGAGCTGCAGGCAAGGAGAGTGGGGCTGGAGCAGTAAAAAGTAAAAACTGCCCTTCCCTTCCCTGTCATCAGCAAGACTCCATTCAAAGCACACACACACAACAAAGGAAAAAGTGTGAGGACAGCACTACATGAAGGCTTCAAGGTGCATTGAAGTCACTTGGGGAAAATAATCCAGCCTTTCCCCACACCAAATTAATATGCAAAACAGAGGAAAAGAGGTGAAATGGGTGCAGGACAGGGACAATGTCATGTGAGTCCTGAACTGCAAAACCAGATACCAGGCGTGGCGAGAGTGCATTAAACCTGTGGTGTGATGGAGGTCATAGTTGTGGTGCTGATGATGAAGAGATCTTACTTCACCACCATGATTGCATCCACTCAATGTCATCTTGTGTCAGCACCCCTTCTGCTATAGGTCTGCTGGAGTTGCTGGCTCTTGAGGGAAACTCCACCCACCACCGCTTCAGATCACTGAATGGCTTTGAGTTTCTGAGCTGCTATGAATTCAGGAACATGTTCACAAACATGATAGATAGATAGATAGATAGATAGATAGATAGATAGATAGATAGATGAGAGATAGATGAGAGAGAGAGAGAGAGAGAGAGAGAGATAAATTAGTGGTCTTGTGCAAGGCTGCCTGTCCACTATGGAGCCCAGCATAACCATATCCCCCTCTTGTCAAGATCCTTGTCAATTTCATCCTCCACTTCAGTGGTACCTGAGGGAAACTCCTGCCTTACTCCTGCATCAAATTGCAAAAAGGATTTTGTGAGACCTTATGAATGTGGGAACCCATTTGCAATCCACCCCCCCCCCAAGACCATTTGTCCACTTTTTAGCCAAGCATATCGCTACTCCCCCCCCTCTTGTCGATGTCTCTATCAATTTCATCCTCCACTTTGGGCAATTCTCTTGCTAGCAAACTCTTTTTTTAAAAAAAGGCTGCTTCCCATTCTACTGAAGTAGAACACCCTGCCCCTAAAGCTCCTTCTTTCTTGCAGCCACCAATTCCTTTCAGAGCCCCCCTCCCCTTCGTGCTTGTCACTTCCCACCACTGGTCTTCATTGCTAGTTTTAGACGTACATGAGCGTTACAGCAGTGAGCAGGATCACTAGACATTTGCCAATTTCAAGGCAGAGTGGGGACACACACATTTTAAGGTAGAGAAGTGAGGTGGATCAGTAAAAAAAATATATGCAAATTTCAAGTTAGATAAGTGAAACAGTTCACTAAACATACACAAATTCCATGGCAGAGCAGTAAAATAGAGGGGGGAATTACACAAAATTCCAAGCAGTGACTCCGGCGCACTTGCACAGGACCATTTATATATATATATATATATATATATATATATATATATATATTGCAAATACATTCAGGACACCCTCCAGTGTCCTTTCTTCAAGATTTCTATGGGGGGGGGGGAATCCATCTTGAGGCAGAGGATGCTAAGAAGGGATGAGGAAGAATGGTGCCAGCACTAGAGAGCTCATGAGGAGTGGCAGGGTTTTTTTTTTGTGGTTACTCTTGACAGCTATTCCAGCAACCCTTGAAAAAATCATCTTGCCACATTCAGACATCACACTAAGCTACTGTGAGAACAACCTGCCCTAAACACCCCTGCTATAAACCATGGATTCTCAGGGTGGGTTGTTTTTCACAAACAATGGAAAAAACTAGGGATGTGCACGGACCCCGGATCGGATCAGGACCTGGATTGGGACCTCCGATGTTGTCCTGGATTGGTTCAGACAAAATTGGAGGTCCCTCAGATCGGATCGGACCCAATCCCAATCCAAAAATCAGATGTCTGATTTTCGGATCAGCCGCCATTTTTTGGTGTTTTCACCATAGGCTTGCATTGGGGGAAAGAAAGCTTTTCCCCAATGCAAGCCTATGGCGAAAACATGGCAGTGGGTGGGTGAGTGGGGGCCTAACTCCCCCCTCCATGTCCCTCCTCCCACCTGCGTGCTGTACCTGCTGGGGCCGTCCGCTACCGTTCGCTGCCCCCTTCTACTGAGAAGGGGCGCTACTGAGAGGCAGACCATGAAGCCTGTTTCTCAATAAAAGGGGGCAGTGGACGGTAGTAGACAGCCCCGTCAGGTAAGGAGCGCGAGGGGGAGGAGGGGGCTTACCTGCCGGGGCTGTCCACTACCATTCGCTGCTGCCCGCGGGCGTCAGCGGACGGCAGTGGACGGCCCCAGCAGGTAAGGAGCGCAAGGGGGAGGAGGAGGTCCGATCCTCCAATCTTATCCGAATCAGAAACCGGGATCAGAATCGGATAATTTTATCTTATTTTGGTCGGATCGGCTCTGGATCGTGGATCAGACCTGATCCGACGCACACCCCTAGAAAAAACACTTCTGGGTTTGGATGCCACGCTAAGCATCCCTGCAACCACCCACAATAACAACCCACTGTGAGTTGTAAGCAACCCATTGAAGACTCCATAGAAAGAAGCCCAAAAATGTAATGTGAATGCTAACCACGGTCTGATTGTCAGGCCTATTATGCAGCTGGTGAGATCCAGCTGCCTCTCGTCTGCTGTTTGCCTTCAGGGGAATTGTCAAGGAGAGGAGGTGGAGGACAAAAGAAAATTATGATTGTCACATTCCTCTTCAGGTACCGGGATGTCATAGGAATGTATTGGGCTGCAAGGAAACATACCTGGCTTTTGACAAGTGCAAAAGACCATGCTTAGATGTAATGAATGACTCTCCAAGGTCTAGTAGGAGCATGGCGGAATAAGGAGGAGGCAGCTGCAAAAGGGGAAGACATCACGCAGGAGAAGAATGTTACAATTATCCTACCAAGGAACATTGTACCTCCTTAGTAAGAAAAAGAACTAAAAAATACTCTGCAGAAATGTTATATTGGGAAATGTATTGGGTTGGTTTTCACGAGCTAGGATTAACCCACTAGAAACTGGGGGCAGCCAGCTCAGGTCCTTCTCTGAACTTCCTTCCAACTTGGAATCCAAGTCACAGTCCACTTTCCTCTCCAGAAGGGCCCCCAAAGGAGAATGGAGCAGGGAATTAAAATAAATAAATCAAAGGAAACCATGAATATTTAAAAGAAATAAGCATCCAGAAATATACCTAGAAAATACAGGCAGCATAAAATCAAATCAGCAGCACAAAATAACAAACATTAAAGCAGGATACCAGAAGGGAAAAGCAAAACTATTTCAAACCAAAGGCATAACACAAACCAGAAGTTTTTTAAAATTATTGTCAAATGCCAGAAAGTGGGACCAAATGGGTCTCCTAAAAGTGGTGAAATTAAGGGTCCCCACCATCCTAATTTCTGACAGTGATGGGACAGCCTCCATAGATGACCTCAGTGGTTGAACAGGTCCAAGTGGGAAAAGGAAGTATTTTAAATTAGATATGAATCAGGGTTATTGCATTTGACAAGAATTCATCTTGTGGAGAATGCAGATGAAACTTAACACATTAGGATGTTAAATTTACCACTGCGGCTGGCTGATGGCGACAAGCCCTAGCAATGTTGGGAACAGAAAATGCCGTGACACACAATATCAAATGTGGTCATGTCTTGAATCTAGACTTTGTGTGCCTCTTATTGCTCAAAACACATTACACTGACTGGCCAAACTTCAGGGTGTGTTACATGCTGCATTGCAGAGCTCCCAGCTATGTGGGCCAGAACTCATAATATTCAATTCTTCCACTAAGTGGGCTACAGAATATAGCTCTTATTGGATAGTGCTTGGTGCCAGCCAGGTTATAGATTTGCTGAAGCATAGGAAGCACTATATTATTTATTTATTTATTTATTTCATTTATATCTCGCCTTTTTTCCTCCAAGGAACCCAAGGCAGCATACATAATCCTCCTCCTCTCCATTTTATCCTCACAGCAACAACTCTGTGAGGTAGGTTGGGCTGAGAGTCTGTGGCTGGCCCAAAGTCACTCAGTGGGTTTCCATGGCCAAGTGGGGACTAGAACCCAGATCTCCCAATTCCCAGTCCAACACTTTAGCCACTACACCATATGATAATGTTCATTCTTGTTATTCTAATAATTTTATACTGCACCAGTTCATAAGTTTCAGATAGATTTCAACTAAGACCACACGGAAGAGAGAGGGGCAGGCGAGAAAGTCCAGATAAATAAAATAAGGAAAGGGAAAGAGATAGAAAATAATATTTAGATTAATGTGCAGTATTGTAGACAATTATACCTCAAACTCTAGAATATGTTAAGGAAAAGCATGCTAGGAAACAAACTTTTTCCAAATTTGAGAATGCACGGCCATGCAGTCTTAGTTAAGGTCCAACAAGAAAAAAAGCATTCTACCATTATAATGGAGGTAATTGAGGCATGGTCATTCTAACATTCATAAAACTGAAAATTTTTCACCAATCTTCCTAAAATTTACTTGTGCAGAAAGAAATGTTGGTTTTACATAACCTGAAATTTTCAAGAAGATTGGTGAAAGACTGAGGGAAAGAGGGCAGTTTAAAGTTGGGGTGTGCACGGACCCCCCAGATCGGGACCGGATTGGGACCTCCAATTTTGTTCCAGATCATATCGGAACAAATTCGGAGGTTCCCTGGATCAGATCAGACCCGATCCCGATCCAAAAATCGGATGTCCAATTTTCGGATCGGCCGCCATTTTTCCCCATGGACTTGCATTGGGGGAAAGAAAGCTTTCCCCCAATGCAAGTCTATGGGGAAAAATGGCGGCGGGGGGGTGAGTGGGGGCCTAACTCCCCCTCCCTGTCCCTCCCCCCTCGCACTTCTTACCTGCAGGGGCCTTCTGCTCCCGTCCGCTGGTGCCCATGGGCGCCAGCGGACAACAGCAGACAACCCTGGCAGATATCCCCCTCCTCCCCTTCGCGCCCCTTACTTGTCGGGGCTGTCCGCTGATGTCCGCTGGCACCCATGGGTGCCAGCGGACAGCAGCAGACAGATCTGGCACGTAAGTGGGAGCCCTCTCCCTCTTCCCCCTCGCGATCCTCCTTACCTGCGGGCCCGTCTGCTGCCATCCGCGGGCGCCCACTGGTGCCCGTGGATGGCAGCGGATGGCCCCAGCTGGTAAGCCCCCTCCCCGCATTTGCACTCCTTACCTGCCGGGGCAGTCTGTGGACGGCCCCAGCAGGTGAGGAGCATGAGTGGGGGGGAGGGGGTCCAATCCTCCGATCCAACATGATCAGGATTGGGTCCTTTTCAGATCTGATCGGATTGGATCAGCCGATCCAGGTGCTGGGGATCAGATTGGATAATTTTATCCGATTTCCCCTGGATTGGGTTCAGATCGTGGATCGGACCCGATCCATTGCACACCCCTAGTTTAAAGTAGAAAAGGGGGGGAATCCTCTCTCACTCAATGTGATTGCTGAAAAAGTGTTGGCAAGGATTTGTGCTCTTGATTTGTGAAGTAATTAGAGCCTCATTAATTGTCATGAACTTATCCAACCCCAGGCTTCTGCTCACGAACTTAGGCAAACTGACAAGACACTCCAAATGGTGAAACTCCTTTATTTGTGAAATCACAAGAAATTCAGGCATAATGGCTTCATTTTTGCACACATACATGTAAAGCTGATGATGGCCAGACAGCTTTAGGCTCAAAAGGCTTAATGCGAACCAGAACAGCAATCTCTTGGAGGGAGAAGTGTTGGGATAGACCACATCCTATATGAGCAATTACCAGATGTGAAACACACTGACCCATTAGGAACAGGCCCACAACCCCAGGGAAAGCTTCAGTACAGGGGTGCCTGAAGACTGGCAGAGATAGTATACATCTTGTACAAACCACAACCAGTCTGCCAATAAGCACTGAGTTGATCCAAGTAAGCAAGATGCCAGGGAAATGAACTTCGACCCAGGAACCCCTCTGCCTGTAGCAAAGACTCTGAGAGGAGGCTCTCTCTCAGGTTACACACAACACACAATCCAGAACAGCAACGGTCGACCTAGGAAACTTCCCCTGTGCCTGTACTTTGGCTCCATGCAGGAAAAGCTCTCTCTCAGGCCATAGAACACGATCCAGAACAGTAACTGCAAGTCCAAATCTATGAAAAGCCTCAGAGCACTTTCCATGGCACAGTCCTTAGAAATTCCAAGTCCAAATAGCAACAGAGCATGTACAGAGTATATCCAACATCTCCAAACAGATAGAATCCCAAACACAAGGAGTTTCATGGCAAGCGTAGAACTGATGATCCCTAGCAAAGGTCCTCCCCTTGGCTCATTCCTCTTATAGCCTGGAGGCTGGCTATTCCAAGCCACTTGACATCTGCAAATTTGATAAGCGTTCCCTGCACCTCTTCATCCAAATCATTAATAAAAATGTTGAAGAGCACTGGGCCCAGGACTGAGCCCTGCGGTACCCCGCTCGTTACCTGCCTCCTCTAGCTGCCTCCTCTAGCAAAGACATTTCCTTAGTGCAATAATCAGTGTCTTCTCAGCAGTAAGTTCCATTGAGTGTAATGGTCTTGCTCCCAGGTAAGTGTGTAGAGGATTGTAGCCTTTTTAAAACTGCCTGGAGCCATAGCAAGGGGCAGAGTTTCCTCATCTCTAAGTGCCTCTCTTCTTCCCTGGCTCATGTGCAACGGATGGGAGGAGACGTCTGCTGTACTGGTTCCTCACAGCCCCTAAGAAAGCCAGGACTTGCTTCTGAGTAGACATAAGACACTCAGCGCACTTACTTGGGAGTGAGCCCCACTGAAGACAATGGGACTTGCTTCCGAGCAGACATAAGACACTTGTGAGCCTTAACTCCCAATTTCCCAGGCTTTTTTGATGCTTGGTTGAAAACTGTAGAGACTTGAAGTTGTTGTGTAAACCGTAGGCTTTTTTGTTTAATGAATCAATGTATGGTTGGGTTTGGATGATCAGTAGGGGAAACAATGTCACATAGGTTGTTTCCTCCACCCCTGCACATGAAGGTCATGCAAACAGGATTACCCTAATTACCTGAGCTGTGTTGGTTGCTGTGTTATCCGAGGCTGTTCACCCACCCTTACTGCAAGCTATGGGTTGTGGAGTAGGTGAAAAGCCACTACACCCATGTTGGGTTCAGGCAACATGGCAACCCGCAATGCAGCATGGGAAATTAGGGTAATCCTGGTCACACAACAGCATGGGCAGGTTTGGGGAAAACAACTAATGCTGATATACCAACTGTGCCCTTATCTGGACAGAGATAGCCTAGCTACAGTTCTCCATGCTCTGATAACCTCTCGTCTGGATTACTGCAATACGTTATATGTGGGGCTGCCGTTGAAAATGGTCCTGAGACTTCAGCTGGCCCAAAACAGGGCAGCAAGTTTGTTAATGGAACTGCCCAAAAAGTCCACATTATGCCAATACTTTTCCAGCTTTACTGGCTGCCAGCCCATGTCTGGGTCTGATTCAAAGTGCTGGTCTTATAACATTTAAAGCCCTAAACTGTATATAGGAAAAACCTCACATAGGGTTACAATACGAATAAAGTGCAAGTGAATGTTAATATTTTATCATGGACAGATGTTGCCATCATCATGGGAAGGGGCATGGATCAGTGGCTGAGCCCATGCTTTACATGGAAAAGCTCCTAGTTTCAATTTCTGGCATCTCTGGGTCTGGGAGGGCTCTTGCCTAGGCCCTGAAGAGCCACTGCCACCAGTTAATGTGGACAATGCTGGGTTAGATGGACCAGCAGTGTAACTCATGATGGACCAGCCTCCGGTGTTCCTGTTTCACTTCCCAATGCATAATTAATGGAGTATCTGCTCATCTCACCCCCTTTTGGGCAATTAAAATTCTTACAGCCATCAAAACACAATAGATTAGCCAAATCTTTTCTTTTGTGCCCAACTCTTCTAAACAGCTCCAAGTGACAACTGTGGGATCCAAGAGGGAATCCATAGCTGTGATGTCTGTCATCTTAGTCAATATTTGGCTCCCAATAGAACCTGTATTTCCACCATATGTATCTTATCTGCTTTGTGTAGCCACAATGCCAGCAATCAGAAACTTAGGTCTCCATGAAGTCTGGTGTCACCATGCAAAGATCTTAAAATGGATATTCACCAAGCTAATACAAGATGTTAGCTTCATTCCTTTCCCCCAGATACTAACTATTATCGCATTATTTAAAATGATATTCTTCTTCCATCAATAAGGATTTTCTCTTTTCAGTCATAGCTTCCAACAGCAACTGATATTTCTCTGGACATTAAAACTTTATTCTCATCCATTTCTTATTTTTATTTATTTATTTATTACATTTATATACCATCCAATAGCCCAAGCTATAAAAACACAATATAAAAACATTATCATCTGCTTGAATTGTCTTCTATTCACCATCCATCCATCCCAATAAATGTTATATATATGGGAAACAGTTCATTTCACCTTTTAATGAGATCTCTGTATTAGTAAGAACATATTTACTTCTGTTCTATTAACTGCTTCAATCTTGAAGCATGATCCTTCACACAGAGGAGGGCCAGGATCATTTCTCGATCAACCCAGAGTGCAGGACACGGAATAATGGGCTCAAGTTACAGGAAGCCAGATTCCAGCTGGACATCAGAAAAACTTCCTGACTGTTAGAGCAGTATGACAATGGAACCAATTCCCTAGGGAGGTCATGGGCTCTCCCACACTAGAGGCATTCAAGAGGCAGCTGGACAACCATATGTCAGGTATGCTTTAAGGTAAGATTCCTACATTGAGCAGGGGGTTGGACTCAATGGCCTTATAGGCCCCTTCCAACTCTACTATTCTATGATTCTTTGATTCCTTAGACCCATCTGATGATTCCACTAAGTAATCAGTATAAAAGACTCCCTCCCATGGAGAGATCTTCCTCTGTTCCAAATGCTTAGGAGAAGCCTTGAGAGCCATAATGTTTGAGGAGTATTATTATAGCTCATGAAGGAATTGGGGAATGTTCCTTAACACATGCTTCCAGAGGCAGAGGTGCCCTTCAAGCATTGAAGAAAAGACACAATCCACCCTGGGTGATAAGATGTCAACTGAGCTTTTGCTTTGACAGGCGAAGCAATGCTTAGACATTCATGCAAATACCCAGTCCAGGATATGATTTGATTTCCACACACCCTGTGGAAGGGAGAATTAAACAATGAAAAATTGATTTTCTAATGACTATCAATTAAGGTTTCTAACCAGAATATTAAATTACACAGAGGCGTTAGGGAATGCTGTTCAATTCACAAGAATCCTCACTTTATATGGGCAGACAATTAATTTAGAAATTCATTACGGCTCTTGTAGTAAATAAGAGTGAGTGAATCCAGTAAACATATTTAATTAGGGGACTAGTGCTTCCTCTCATGAACTTCAAATATTCAAAGCACTTTGCCACTGGATGGGCTTCCATGCTGAATAGCCTGAAATTTTTAATTACCTCTTTATTACTTGGGGGAAGCGACAGGAAACTAGAATGATGCAGAGTGCTGCACAATGGATTGTTGATTTGCTCTCCCATCCTCAGCTGGCTGGATACATTGAATGCACAGATACATTCAAAGTGGTCGCACACTGATGTGAGCATGTACGGAAGCCCTGCTTCCTTAGTGCAGCCACCAGCTCTCTTGGGCAAAACTGTGAGTGAGCCTTTATCACAATACTGAGCTCTCATTGAGCTCGGTATTGTGATAAATGCTGAGGGAGGCTGAATTCAGATGACACAATAAGCAACTGGGGGTGGGGAAACAATCGTCTGTTGTATTGACTATTGTGTCGTCCGAATGCTGCCATAGTCAACTCAGTGCTAATCCTAATCCACACCACAGTTGATTATTTATTACCATGTTGTGTGGGGAGTACCCCCTAGATGAACAACTGTAAAGTTTATTATTACCCTACCATTGACTATCGTGTTGTCCGAATTCAGCCAGAGAGGTGAGCAGGGTTTCATGGCTACAAGTTCACAGCCAGGAAAACAAACAATTCTATAGCTCCCCCACCCACCCCAGTTGCTGCCTAGGGGCCATAGGAGTACTGCTCTCTAAGTTTCAGGCTCAGGCTAGGATGAGATTGCTGAATCTATAATAATTGTTTATATAACACATTCACAATTTACAATAATAACATAAACTGATAGGGGGAAAAAATAAAGTAATCCATAAAATATTTTCAATTAATCAACAAGGAAGCAATCCTGTGGCTCCTAGACATCGTCTGGGAGGCCATCGGATAGTAGGGATTCCCCCTGCCAAAGTTGGAGGCACTGCTCCGTCGTTGGAAGGGGGAGTCGGAAATCTGACCTCCCTTGCCCCCTCACAGCTCACACAGAGAGAACCACGCTGGCTGGCCAGCCTCCAAGGTCAGACAATCAACCTTGGAGAGGGGGAAGGGGGTGTTCCAGTGGGTGGGGAATTGAGGATACTAGAGAGGCCAGGATATGAGCTATCGTGTACCTATTTCAGCTCCCTTCCCTTCTTTTTTGAAGTGTCTTTGCTAGATGGGCAAAAAAGCCTGACTAGTGAAAAACAATGACTAGAGCATAGGGAAGTGAAGATTTCCTCCCTCACTGTTCCCGCCCTGCCTGTTTCAGCCTGACAGGATAATGGATACACAGAAGCCTCTGAGTTTAGAAATCCTATGGGTTGCACCGTAACATGCTAAACATACTAAGCTTAATGGTGAAACAAAGTTTTCCCTTATACAGTTGTTACTCTCCCCCTCTCTGCCCCGTGAAATCTTGTGACAGAAGGGAGGGGACCATCAGCACCATTGTAGAGATTAGTCCATAAAGCAAGGTTATCATTCAAGCCAGGAGAGTTAACAACAGAAAGCATGATGGTTGGACACTTTCCCAGTGATTTATTGCTTTTATTACTATTTTAACAGCTTATGTCCCATGAGAAAAGCAAACAGGTAAAATCAGCAATATTTTAAATTATCTTAAATATCCAAATTAATAAACAACAAGAAGAACCATTTGTAAGAACAGCAGTTAAACACAAGGACAAAAAGGCCTATTAAAACCTTTAACCAAACATCTTTTTAAGGAGTCCATTTTTTGCGCACTACCTTGAACATTCCAGTAGGGGGTGGAGAAGGCGTGGCCCTCCAGCTGTTGTTGGACTGCCATCAGCCCTACCAGCAGTCTAGGGTGACCATATGTCAGCAAAAAACAGGACATGTCAGGAATTTTGGTAACACTTCCGGGAAAGGGAGGGAAATTATGAAATTTGAAGAAAAATCTGGATTTTTCCCATCCTCCCCCCACCTAAAATGCAGTTCTACTTTATAGTCAATGGGATTTATAAAAAATGCTTACAGCTCTGTCATTTGTAAAGATGAAGATATGAAACTTGGCAACATGATAGCCCTTAGGTAGGCTGACCATATGAAAAGGAGGACAGGGCTCCTGTATCTTTATCAGTTGTAGAGAAAAGGGAATTTCAGCCAGTGCCATTTGTATGCAATTAGTTCCTGGTGAAATTCCCTCTTCATCACAACAGTTAAAGTTGCAGGCACTATACTAGAGTGACCAGATACAAAAGAAGGCAGGGCCCCTGTCCTCCTTTTCATATGGTCAGCCTACCTTAGGTAGCGCTTTAGCCATGCCAAGTTTGAAGCAGATCCGTTCATCCATTGATTTTTAGGGATTTTTTAAAGTTTGAGGTTTCAAAAAAAAAATTTTTTTTTAAAAATATATTTTTAAAGATAAAGAGATAAACCTTGGCACTAGCTCCTATGTAGGGCTTTAGCCATGACAAGTTTGAAGCAGATCCGTTTATCCATTGATTTTTAGATATTTTTTAATGAGGTTTTAAAATTAATATTATTATTTTTTAAAAAAACATTATTTTTAAAGATAAGGAGATGAAACTTGCCATCATGATAGATCTTAAGTAGGGCCTTAGCCATGCTAAGTTTCAAGCAAATCAAGTTATAGGAGACCTGAGAAATCCTCCACATCTCTCAGGAAGCTAATAGGTTCTAGACCAAACAGAACACATCTGATGTATGGCATTGCACAGATGCAGTGGTGCTGGAAAAGTAAGCCTTCTTTATATTTTTTCCAGAGTGGCCTTTGGAATGATTCTGGAACAGTTTGTCTTGGTCACCTTGCAGAAGATTTGCACTGAGAAATAGGGAGAGAGCAACTTTTTGGATATTCTTGAAGCTCTCAGCTGCATTCGCTACCATTAATCATGACACCCTTCTGAGCCATAGAATCATAGAATAGTAGAGTTGGAAGGGGCCTATAAGGCCATCAAGTCCAATCCCCTGCTCAATGCAGAAATCTACCTTAAAGTAGGGTGACCAGATAAAATCCAGGTCAGGGCTCATGTAACTTTAACAGTTGTAGAGAAAAGGGAATTTTAGCCAGTGTCATTTGCATGCAATTAGTTCCTGGTGAAATTCCCTCTTCATCACAACAGTTAAAGGTGCAGGCACTATACCAGAGTGACCATACAAAAGAAGGCAGGGCCCCTGCAACTTTAACTGTTGTGATGAAGAGGGAATTTCACCAGGAACTAATTGCATACAAATGACACTGGCTGAAATTCCCTTTTCTCTACAACTGTTAAAGTTACATGAACCCTGACCTGGATTTTATCTGGTCACCCTACCTTAAAGCATCTCTGACAGATGGTTGTCCAGCTGGCCCTTGATTGCCTCTAATGTGGGACAGCCCACCACCTCCCTAGGTAATTGGTTCCATTGTGGTACTGCTCTAACAGTCAGGAAGTTTTTCCTGATGTCGAGCCGGAATCTGGCTTCCTGTAACTTGAGCCCATTATTCCATGTCCTGCATTCTGGGTTGATCGAAAAGAGATCCTGGACCGTCTCCGTGTGACAACCTTTCAAGTATTTGAAGACTGCTATCATGTCTTCCCCCAATCTTCTGTTCTCCAGGCTAAGCATGCCTAGTTCTTTCAATCTCTCCTCATAGGGCTTTGTTTCCAGACCCCTAATCATCCTTGTTGCCTTCCTCTGAACACACTCCAGATTGTCTGCATCCTTCTTGAGGTGTAGTGCCCAGAACTAGATGCAATACTCAAGATGGGGCCTAACCAGTGCCGAATAGAGGGGAACCAGTACCTCGCACGATTTGGAAGCTATACTTTTATTAAAACAGACCAAAATAACATTTGCTTTTTTTGCAGCCGCATCACACTGTCGGCTCATATTCAGCTTGTGATCTACAACAATTCCAAGATCCTTCTCACTTGTCGTATTGATTAGCCAAGTATCCCCCATCTTGTAACTGTGCATTTGGTTTTTTTGTCCTAGGTGTAGAACTTGGCATTTATCCCTATTAAATTTCATCCTGTTGTTTTCAGCCCAGTGCTCCAGTCTATCAATATCACTTTGGAGTTTGTTTCTCTCTTCCAGGGTATTAGCGATCCCACCCAATTTTGTGTTGTCTGCAAATTTGATAAGCATTCCCTGCACCTCCTCATCCAAATCATTAATAAAAATGTTGAAGAGCATTGGGCCCACGACTGAGCCTTGCAGTACCCCGCTTGTTACCTCCCCCCAGTGTGAAAAGGTACCACTGATAAGCACTCTTTGAGTTCGATTCTGTAGCCAACTGAGGATCCACCTAATAGTGTTCCATCTAGCCCACTTTTCACTAGTTTGTGAATCAAAATGTCATGGGGCACTTTGTCAAAAGCTTTGCTGGTCAAGATATACTACATCCACAGCATTCCCACAGACCACAAGGGAGGTTACCTGATCAAAAAATGAGATCAGATTAGTCTGACAGGATTTGTCCTTGACAAATCCATGCTGGCTTCTAGCAATTACTGCATTGTTTTCAAGGTGCTTACAGACTGACTCCTTCATAATCTGCTCCAAAAATTTTCCAGGGATGGATGTCAGACTGACTGGTCTGTAGTTCCCAGGTTCCTCCTTTTTGCCCTTTTTGAAGATAAGGACAACATTAGCCCTCCTCCAGTTGTCCGGCACTTCACCCATCTTCCATGATTACGCAAAGATAATAGACAGTGGTTCTGAGAGTTCCTCTGCCAGGTCCTTCATTACTCTAGGATGTAGTTTGTCGGGCCCTGGAGATTTGAACTTGTTCAAAGAAATTAGGTGTTCCTTGACCATTTCTTCATCAATCTCAATCTGCAATCCTGTCCCTTCAGCTTGTACTTCACTTTTTCCGGGGGGGGGGGTCATAGACCCGCTTTTGGAAGAAGACTGAGCCAAAGTGGGAATTGAGCACTTCGGCCTTTTCTTTGTCATCTCTTATCAATTTGCCAACCTCATGAAGCAGTTGAACCACCATTTATTTCCTCTGTCTGTTACTATTTACGTATCTGAAGAAAACCTTTTTATTTCTTTAAGCATCCCTCGCTAGCCTTAGTTCCTTTTCAGCTTTAGCCTTCCTGATACCATTCCAGCACTTCTGTGTGACTTGTTTGTACTCTTCTTTTGTAGCCTGCCCTCCTGCCACTTCCTAGGAATGTGGTGGGCTCTCCCACACTAGAGGCCTTAAAGAGGCATCTGGACAACCATCTGTCTGGGATGCTTTAAGGTGGATTCTTGCATTAAGCAGGGGGTTGGACTTGATGGCCTTATAGGTAGGCTGACCAGATAAAATCCAGGTCAGGGCTCATGTAACTTTAACAGTTGTAGAGAAAAGGGAATTTCAGCCAGTGTCATTTGTATGCAATTAGTTCCTGGTGATATTCCCTCTTCATCACAACAGTTAAAGGTGCAGGCACTATACTAGAATGACCATATACAAAAGAAGGCAGGGCCCCTGCAACTTTAACTGTTGTGATGAAGAGGGAATTTCACCAGGAACTAATTGCATACAAATGACACTGGCTGAAATTCCCTTTTCTCTACAACTGTTAAAGTTACATGAGCCCTGACCTGGATTTTATCTGGTCAGCCTACTTGTAGGCCCCTTCCAGCTGTACTATTCTATGATTCTATTGAATGTCATTCCAGTTAAACAAGACTAAATTAACAGCTAAAACCCCCTAGACATATGATTCAAGTTCTGTGATCAGGATGTTGTGTGTGTGTGTGTGTGCGTGCGTGTTTATACACACACACGTATTTATACATTTATTTATTGCAATTCTATGCCGCCCACCAGCAAAAGCTCTCTGGGTGATTTACAAAAATTAAAACCATGACAGCCATTCAAAATATAAAAACAACAACAGTATAAAAACATAGTCTAAAATACAATATAAGAGCACAACCGGAATAAAACAGAGCAGCAATGCAGAAATTAATACAAATATAAATGCAAATTTAAAAGTTAAAAATTAAACTGATGAACTGTTAAAATACTGAGAAAATAAAAAGGTCTGCACCTGGTGTCAAAAAGAGTATAATGTAGGTGTTAGAATATAGTTAGAACCAAAGTTACTCCATTTTGTCTTTGTCTATATTTAGTTCTTTGCTTTGCACTCAGCGCATGCTCTAATTCCTGCCAGCTTTGAGACACAAAGAACAAAGACCATTGACGGGGTTTGTTGTAACAGACAGTAGAATCTTTTCTCTGTAGCTTCAGGAGGCCTTGAAGAGCTGTCCTACGCTTCTTTGAAATATGACTGAGATAAACACTCTGGGCGTTCAGCCAGAAACTATGTGGTTCAAAATTGTATTTAACCTGCTTGCATTCCTGAAACGGACGGTCAGACTTGTTTGGGACACGAGTCCACATTGTCTGATCCTTCTCATGAGAAAGCAGAAATAAATAAAAGCTTTTTGGACCTCCGCTTTAGTCTGCTTCGCTTTTCTGTGAATGATTAGGAAACCTCCAGAAAAGAACTCTAAGAGCATTTTTGCAACAAACTGGCACCGCCGATGGGACAATTCTGGACCATCCTTGGATCCTGGGCGCTACTGAGATAGCGCTGAAGTGCGCACCAAGCCATTTGGCTTGTCAACGCTGTCTGAGGATTTGAGCCGAGGATACCTGGGAGGTTAAAAGATCGTCCTAATTACAAACCAGACAAAGTGGGAGGCCTGGACTTGGTGGTGGACGCACCGCAAAGACTGCAGGAGTAAGTATCTTGTATTTTTGTTGGGATTGAGATTTTCTGTGCTGTTGAGAGACAGTAAAATAGAAAGCCACGGGGGCCATGGGATCCGCTCAATCATCTGTTGATACTGATACTCCCTTGGAATGTATGTTATGTAACTGGAAGAATTTTAAAATGGATATGGTGTGAATGTACATAAGGATGAACTAACCAGACTGTGTCAGAGAGAATGGTCAGTTTTGTTGTCTGAGTGGCCACCTGAGGGTTCTTTTGATTCTAGCTTGATTTCTAAACTGCATGTAATTATAACTGAATGTAGATTATGGAATCAATTTGTATATATAGATCCATGGCTGTACTGGGTTCAAACAAAACCAGGTTGGATTAAGAAATGTATGAGACAAATGTGTAAGGCTATGTTGGCAAGACCCGGGTGGAAGAAAGGGAGACAGGTTCTCCCTGATTCCAGACCCCAAGAGGTATTTTTTGAATTAAGCCCCCGCCGACGGCTCCAACAAGCACAAGCTGCTCAGGAGAATCGGCTGGCAACTCCCCCGCCTGATTTGGAGCCTAGTGAACTGAATTTGACTCCAAGGCACCTCCACTCCCAGGGGGCAGCTACTGACCGGGAAATTACAGGGAAGGAAGCCAGAAATCAAAAGGCCTCCTCTGAGCAATCTTCTCTGTCTATTGTTGTGCCTGTCCCTTCTCCACAAGCTGGCAGTCATAGATCAGGGGAATAGGAGCCTGCAACCACACATCCACTGCCTTATGAAGGCCTTTTAGACCGAGCTAGACTGGCTGCTAAACTCCTGACCCCTCAGCCGACAGCTTTGAGGAAGGGGGGGACAGGATTTGACACTCCTGTTAAAGAGATGCCCTTGCGACAAGCAATAGCGGGGGGGGGGCACATTTCTTTATGTTCCGTTCTCAACTAGTGACCTTTTTAATTAGAAAACTCAGAATCTGTCCTTTTCTGAGGATCCTGAGAAAATGATCACGCTGTTTCAGAGTATTGGAAGAACACACCAGCCAAACTGGGCTGATTGCCAAATGATGCTCGATACTTTTCTGACAGCAGCTGAGAAACGCTCAGTGCTGGGCCACAGCCGAAGTATTGCGGCTCAAAGGATTGCTGATGCTGGGGGAGCAGCAGCTGGCTTGAATGTGATGTGCCCATTAGAGGACCCGCGTTGGGGTTCAGAGCCAGAAGGTCGGGAGCATTGTGCCACTTATCTGGGATTGATTGTGGAAGGCCTCCAGAAGGCTGTGGTTAAGGTTCAAAACATGTCTAAAATTTATGATGTCAGACAGGAAAAAGATGAAAGCCCATCTGCTTTTCTTGAAAGACTGTATTCGGCTTTTCGGCGCTACTCCTCCCTTAACCCTGAAGACCCTGAGAACCAGAGATTAGTGAATGTGATGTTTATAGGTCAGTCATCTCTAGATATAAGGAAGAAATTGCAGAAGTTAGAAGGAGGGCCTGGGAAATCTCTGTCAGAATTGATGGAGGTGGCGCAGAAAGTTTTTGCAATGAGGGAACAGGAGGAGGAAAAGAGACAAGATAAGAGAATGAAGCAGCAAGTGAATTTGATGGCTGTGGCTATGGGCGGAAAGCCAAATGAGAAAGAAGGGAAAAGGGGGGCCAGACCGTTTTCACTTGACAAGAATCAATGTTCTTATTGTCGGCGGTTTGGTCATTGGAAGTCAGATTGTCAAGAGATAAAGAAAAAGGGGGCCCCCAAGCCTGCAGCAGAGGCAAGAGTGTTTAGAGCAGAAGGTGAAGAGCAATGATGGAGACCAGGGTCCAAGGCCACCACCCTCCAGAGCAGAAGCTCTAAAGAGGACCCTATGGTTGTTTTAAGCGTGGATGGCCAAGAGTTGAATAGACTTATTGATACCGGCGTGACCTTTTCTATGTTACCCGCCCCCCCCTCGAAAAAAGGAACAAAGCATGTTGTGGTGGAAGGCATAGAGGGAAAGAATCAAAGACTGAATGTCAGTCCTCCCCTCCTTACCAAAGTTGGAGACCAGGTTTTACAGCATGAATTTGTGTGGTCTCCCTCCTGCCCTGTTGCTTTGCTGGGACGAGATCTACTCACTAAATTGCAAACCCAAATTTACTTCATTGGATCCAAAATGTGTGTAGAGATTCCTAAAAGACAAGGGTCTAATTATCAAATGGCTCTCCGAGGAAAACATGCCTCTCTATCTTGCCTGGAGTAAATCCTCAGGTCTGGGCTGGAGAAGCCCCAGCCAGGGCAAATCAGGTTGCCCCCATAAAAATTGCCCTTAAAGAAGGAGCTGGCCCTGTGAGACTTTGACAGTACCCATTGAAACTAGAGACTCGCAGGGGACTGAAGCCTTTGATTGAAAAATTCAAAGGATATGGATGGCTGGAAGAAACATCTTCCCCCTTCAACACCCCAATAATGGGTCTCCCCAAAAGTAATTCCTCTTGTTTAAGACTAGTCCAAGACTTAAGAAATATTAATAAATTAATAGTGGCTGAACATGCAGTGGTACCCAACCCACACACCCTCCTGACGCAAGTGCCAACCTCAGCACGGGTCTTTTCAGTCTTGGATTTAAAAGATGCATTCTTTTCAATACCTCTCCATGAAGAGAGCCAAGACTTGTTTGCATTTGAATGGGAAGACCCAGATACGCATAAGAAAGTACAACTGAAATGGACCGTAATGCTCAGGGGCTAACAGCCACTCCATCTATCTTTGGAAGATGTCTCCAGAAAGCTCTGGAGCCCTGGAAAAATTGTCACCCAGAGGTCACTTTAATTCAGTATTGTGATGACCTGCTTCTGGCTACCCCTGACCAGACTACCTGTTTATCGGCCACGGTGTCCCTGTTGAACTGGCTAGGGCTGCCTCTACAAGAGAGGTTTAAAGCTCTTTCAAGGCGCTTTAAACAAATTACCTCTACAAGAACGGAGCGCAAATCGGGCGAAGAGGTGCGTTATCTCTCCGATCATGCGCATTATCGAATGCGCGTTAAACAGCGAGTTTTATTTTGCTCCGGCCGTTAAAGCGCATTTTGACTATGTGAACAAGCGATTATGCGCATTAACTACTTGTAAAGCACATTTTGGTCATCCGTTAATATCTCGTGCAGAGGGATTAGGCATAAATGTGCTTCAGCAATTATGTGCATAATCGCCTAACCGAGCGCAAAAGCGAATCCTTGTAAAGGGGACCCAGGAGACAGAGGCTACAAAGTGGCCCGGGAAAAGGCACAAATTTGCCAGGAAAAAGTAGTCTTTCTGGGATATGAGCTGTCAGCAGGAAGCCGTGCCCTGAGTACAGAGAGAGTACAAGCAATTCAAGAATTGCCTCCCCCTTCTTGCCCAAAGGAATTAAGAGCGTTCCTGGGATTGACTGGGTTTTGCAGACTATGGATCCCAGATTATGGAGAGAAGGCTCGGCCATTGTATGAGTCACTTACAAAAGAGGGGCTCCTCCAGTGGAAATGGACTGAACTGATGAATAAGGCATTTAAAGATCTTAAGCAAGCCCTTGTTTCACCACCTGCATTAGCCCTTCCTAATCCTAGCAAACCTTACCATCTCTATGTGCATGAAAACAAAGGCATAGCATCAGGAGTTTTGACTCAAGCCTGGGGAACTACCTGGAGGCCAGTGGGTTACTACTCCCGGGTTTTAGATCCGGTTTCAAGAGGCTGGACCGCATGTCTCCGTGCCGTCGCTGCTACAGCTCTCCTAGTAGAAGAAGCGCAGAAACTAGTAATGGGAGCAGACATAGAGATAATTGTGTCTCATGGAGTTCCTCAGATTTTGGGCAGTGAAGGAGAAAAACTGCTGAACCCTGCTAGGCAGTCCAGATATGAAATCTCTCTGCTTTCAAATCCCAGCCTGACCTACCGTCGAGTAACTGCTCTGAACTCAGCTACCCTGATGCCAGAGCCCACCAGAACTACACCTCATGATTGCCTCACTGTGTTGAACCAAGTCACACAGGCAAGAGATGATTTGAGTGATGAACCTCTGCCAGATGCTGAACTCACGCTGTATGTTGATGGATCCAGCTCAGTTGAAAATGGAATCAGAGCAACTGGATGTGCAGTAGTAACTGACTCTGAAGTCTTGTGGCAAGAGAAGCTGCCAAACACCTTCTCGGCCCAGGCTGCTGAAATAATTGCTCTGACCCGCGCATTAGAACTTAGCCAAGAGAAACGGGTTAACATCTATTCTGATTCACGGTATGTCCATTCTGCCGTGCATGCACATGCAATGTTATGGAAAGAAAGAGGATTCATCACCTTCTCTGGACAGAAGATTGCGAATGGACTGCAAATCTTGAGACTTTTAGAAGCTCTTCTTCTGCCTGAAAAAGTTGCTGTAATGCATGTAAGAGCCCATGGGAAATGTCCCATTGAAGAAAACCGAAGAGGAAATAAAAAGGCAGATCAAGCCTCTAAAGAAGCGGCTAGAAGCGGGACACAGTACCAGTTCACAGCACTTGGAAACTTCAATCTAGCCCACCCTGTGTATACCCCCAGAGAAAAAGAAACTGCTAAGGACAACCACGGAGTGAAAAATGAAGAAAGATGGTGGATCATACCTGGAGGAAAAGTAATGGTCCCACGCATTCTACTAGTCAAACTACTGACTGAATTTCATCAGCAGGCACACATGAGTGCCAATGCAATGGGAGATCTCTTCATAAGGACTATGGTGTCACCTAGATTATACATGGAAGCACAACGCATTGTGGCTACCTGTCCCACTTGCCAAAAGGTGGGAACCAAAGGAAGAACTCCTCCTGCCCCAATGGGAGGAAGACCTTGGGCCCACTACCCGTTCCAGAGACTTCAAATTGACTTTTCAGAATTGCCCCGATGTGGAGGATATCAATATCTATTATTGATAATAGATCAGTTAACTAGATGGTTGGAAGCATTTCCAACCAAGACTTGTATGGCAAGAGAAGTTGTGAAAAAGCTTGTGAGTGAAATTGTGCCCCGTTTTTCATTACCAGAGACTATTGAATCAGATCAAGGAAGTCATTTTACTTCCTCACTTGTGAAAGGAGTGAGCACAGCCCTTGGCATTCAGTGGAAAGTGCACACCCCATGGAGACCAGAATCATCAAGACAAGTAGAACGAATGAATCGGACTGTAAAAACTTTGTTGACCAAGCTACGCACTGAAACCAAACTGAAATGGGTTCAGGCATTGCCTATAGTTTTGAGCGAGATCAGATGCATGCCCCGCAAAGGGATTAAATTGACCCCATTTGAATTGTTATTTGGGTTTCCACCAAGGGTCTTGCCACCTGGTCAAAGAGAAATTGTATGTGGGGAATTGGGGAATGCAATGTTAGAAGAACATGTACCTGCTTTCCAGTCTGTTTTATCTTCTCTCCACAGGTTTGCAGCTTCGTTCCAGAGTCTACCTCTTGATGTGCCGGTCCATTCGTTCCAACCCGGAGACCAGGTGTTGATAAAGAAGTGGAAGAAGCAACCCCTGACTGAAAGCTGGAGTGGACCATTTCAAGTGTTAATTGTGATTCATTCAGCCCTTGAAGTAAAAGGTTCTGATAAATGGACACATTTTTCTAGGGTGAAGAAATACCGAGAAGCAAGCATCAACCCACAGGAGCCTGTCACTCCGGAAGCTGGCGGCTCCTCTGGGGAAGAATCCAGCAACTGGACTTCTACCCCATTAGACAATCTAAAACTGAAATTAACACGCCATGCTTGATGGGCCACTAATTATAGTCTTAATCATAACACTGATTGTAACTGAAATAGTGGTGGTGTGTTGTTTCAAGCCTGAACAGTTTCTTGGCAAACCTCACCAAGATGTACCCCTTTTGGTCATTAATTCTGATAACCATATGTTTGAGTAAAACTGTAGTTAAAGAAGAGTCCAATCAATGGGTCCAAATCGTGAAGCAAACTGCAGCTGTACTCACTAATAAATCCTGTGTAATCTGTGCACTGACCCCTAAGTCCCACCAAGATGGACTTCCCTTCTTGCCCATTCCCCTCAATAAGACAGGGATTGTAACAGATTGGGGCTTTCAAAAAGTGCCCTTTAAATATACCCACTATGATTCCAGCAGAGCCCTCAAAGTAGTTTCCTTGCCAGGACAAATCTGCATTTCACAGTATGGCTCAGGGTTGTTCATTGGCCAGTCAGTATGCCATGAGACTTGGTATTCTGACCAAACAGCCCCTAAAGAAAGAACCTGGAATTGTAGTAACTTAAGTAAAGTACCTTTCAAAGATTGTGGATGTTCTTTGAGCAGAGAGTGGATGCATAATTGAGGAAAGAACTGCACTCATTTCATAAATGGGACCTGTATGACAAAGACTTCCATATTATCCTCTGTGACTTTAGCTCTTCTCCAGTCCCGGGACAAGGGACATGGACACCACTTGTGGTGGATTTGTGGAGAATGGGCTTATAAACAATGACCCCAAAATTGGAAAGGTTGTTGTTATTTGGGGGTTGTAGTTCCAGGACTGTGGATAATTTCCTCTGATACCCATAAAAGAGAAAAGAAATCTTTAGATCTAAAAGACATAGCAGGAGGAGGGAGTCAGAAATGGAATGATGAGGAATGGCCAGCTGAGCGTATAGTTCCCTGCTACCTGGGAATCTACAGTATCTGGCAGATCCAGCCACTATTTGACAAACAGGCTGATACGTTTACAAGCAGTGGTAGAAATCATAGCAAATCACATAGCTGATGCCTTAGATTTAATCACCACTCAATTTACTCAGCTCCAGACTGCAACTTTACAATTGAAATTGAGATTAGATTATGTATTGGCAGCACAAGGTGGCCTTTGTGTTGCCCTGAATTTTTCTGATTGTTGTTTCAAAATAGACGACAATAGAGAAATTATAAAAGGCCTAGCTAGAAACATAAAAGAGGTAGCCCATGTGCCAGTCCAGAAATAGAATAGATGGAGTTTGGATTGGCTCATATCTTGGCTCCCTAATTTTGGATGGCTTAAAACTGCATTCTTAGTATTTTGCTTAGTTATGATTTTAATCTGCATTTTGCCTTGCTGTATTCCATGCTTTATGGCTTTAGTGAAACGAGTAGTAAATTCTATCGTAGAACGTGAAATGTATTCTCATTATGTATTGCTGGCTATGCAAGAGAGAGGAGAATACGAAGAAGTAGAAAATTAGACATGGTTATCATATATGTATATGTTATGTCTTCCAGAAATGGCTCTGAATTAGATAAACCTACAGAACCATGTAACTCAAGAACCCATTCAGTGGATTGAATGTGATCAGAGTCATAAATAGATAGCTATAATCATTCTGCAGTATAACCAATACTTTGATGTGTATGATCCCCCTGGTAAAATGTTGTGTTTGCAATATTTTCAGAATAGAGACTGGGAATGACAGAGTATAAGATCTTTAAACTCCTTAAGGGGGGAAATATTGTTAGAATATAGTTAGAACCAAAGTTACTCCATTTTGTCTTTGTCTATATTTAGTTCCTTGCTTTGCACTCAGCGCATGCTCTAATTCCTGCCAGCTTTTGAGACACAAAGAACAAAGACCATTGATGGGGTTTGTTGTAACAGACAGTAGAATCTTTTCTCTGTAGCTTCAGGAGGCCTTGAAGAGCTGTCCTACGCTTCTTTGAAATATGACTGAGATAAACACTCTGGGCGTTCAGCCAGAAACTATGTGGTTCAAAATTGTATTTAACCTGCTTGCATTCCTGAAACGGATGGTCAGACTTGTTTGGGACACGAGTCCACATTGTCTGATCCTTCTCATGAGAAAGCAGAAATAAATAAAAGCTTTTTGGACCTCCGCTTTAGTCTGCTTCGCTTTTCTGTGAATGA
The DNA here is from genome assembly GCA_029215795.1 of Anniella stebbinsi. Taxonomy (NCBI): domain Eukaryota; kingdom Metazoa; phylum Chordata; class Lepidosauria; order Squamata; family Anniellidae; genus Anniella; species Anniella stebbinsi. The sequence goes on along the minus strand of JARDYH010000004.1, from coordinate 124,318,435 downwards.
TTAGGAAACCTCTAGAAAAGAACTCTAAGAGCATTTTTGCAACATAGGTGCCAGGCGAACCTCTCTAGGGAGCTCATTCCACAGCCAGGGTGCCACAGCAGAGGAGGCCCTTCTCCTGGTAGCCACCTGCCTCCTTCCTTTGGCAGGAAATCATGGAGAAGGATGGGAAAGATGTATTTCAAACAAACTGCTATTAAAGCTCTTTTGATCTGGAAAGCAGCAATAATGCCATTCTCCCCAAAGTTGCTATTTTTCTTGCCAGGAGGGCAAACACATGTTTTCCCATGTAGAGGGTGTACCATAACTTCCAGTGGTGGGGCTGAGATTAGAGAAATTGCACATCAATAAAAGGTCAGTTCCACCCCCCACGATTGCATTCCAGATCAAATTAGCCGGCCTATGGAACTGCTCGAAGAGTCCGAGATCCTGACTCTGTGTCTCCCCAGCACATCTGGGGATGCAGCAAATGGGTTTACATTACACATTCTGGAAAGCTGTATTTGGAGGCTGGTATTCTTTCTGCTTTTAGAAAAGGGATCTTTTTCACTTGGATTTTTAACTGTTCCTAGTGTTGTCATTTGAAATTTTTAATTGTGACTTGGTTTGATGTTTTTATAATGCAGTTGTTTTATTGTTTTTGCTCTGTTGCACAGTGCTGGTAATTGTTACAGAAAAGTGCTATAAAAGGCTTAAAAATGAAGAAATAAATGCCAGGAGGTTGGCATCATCTTCCATGACCTCTGTAATTTGTCTACCTCCTCCATGACTTCACAGCTGGGCTGGAGTCTTTCCTTTAGCATCTGCTATTTAGGCAGGCCTTAGCCATGCCCAAGTTTCATTATTACAAAGAAAATTAGATGCCTGCTCTCTGCTAACAATTGTCTGCTTTATTCCAACCCTTATTTGAAACTGTAAGTACAGGTTCCCAGCACTGTAATTACAAGTTTTTCCATTTAGGCCTTTTGTTTTTCAAAGCAGGTGGATGGGGTTGGGGAGAAGGGTTGTTGCTGTTTTAAAGGTCGAGAAGCACAAAGTCTTGTATAGTATAATGTTGGCAATCTTCTCGGGCTGCTCCTTCATCTCTTCTCAAGTTATTTCATATCTGTCACTCCCTCCCCCTTCTCTACCCTTACATCCATTTCCATTTGACTGACTCTGTGCTAATGAGCGTTTTAAAATCCAGGGCTTGTTTTCGTTTGTGCTGAAAATATCAGAGCAATTTCGGAGTGCAAGCAAAGCCTAATTTCTGCTTTCCATTAGGATTTGGCTTCAACCATCTTCTGACAATGATAATGGATCTACCTGCCAAGCAATGTCGACCATTTCCTTCCCTGAGAGCACCTGCTCCCACCCTGTGCCCTCCAGTTCACTGATGAAAATAGAGGTGCTCTTGTGCCTTTAAAAACAACATCCTTTTGGCACCTGGAAGACCAGCAGATTCATTCTGGTATAAGCTTTTGTAGACTAGAGTTGACTTTGTCATATGCAAGAAGTGTTTTCCTCAGTTTGGAAGTGGGCCTGTTGTGGAAGAGGGGAGCAAAGGGGGCAATAGGTGGCAGTTGTGACACTCAGTTTCTATTTCTCCAAAGCTACGAGCATTTTGGACCATTATACTGGCTTCCCTAGCCCACTGGGACCCCAAATCCTCTCAAATCGGAAATCTAGCAGAGACAAAACCAGCTTGTAGCCCAAAAAGTGAGCGGAAGGATCTTTCTATATGCTGGCTGGTGAAGGTTGTTGGGTAATCACTCCTTGCCATCGTTAGGCTGACCAGATAAAATCCAGGTCAGGGCTCATGTAACTTTAACAGTTGTAGAGAAAAGGGAATTTCAGCCAGTGTCATTTGTATGCAATTAGTTCCTGGTGAAATTCCCTCTTCATCACAACAGTTAAAGTTGCAGGGGCCCTGCCTTTTTTTGTGTATGGTCACTCTAGTATAGTGCCTGCAACTTTAACTGTTGTGATGAAGAGGGAATTTCACCAAGGACTAATTGCATACAAATGCCACTGGCTGAAATTCCCTTTTCTCTACAACTGTTAAAGTTACATGAGCCCTGTCCTCCTTTTCATATGGTCAGCCTAATCGCCAAATCTAGTAATGGGGGAATATGTCCCTGTATGACTTAGGGATGCTGTCACTTGAGCACTCCATTCAGCCTGACTATCCAAAGATGCTGTGTGTGTTGTATTACTCCCCAGTGACACCTCCATGGGAGTATTATACCCCCAAAAGAGTTTTAGATTAGCAAACTTTTAACTTTACTTATTTTACGTACCTGTTCTGCTTTCCCTTCTTCTCTCTTGCTATGTTCCTTTAATAAACATCTCTTAATTTGAACTGAAGATGTGGCGTGTGGATTTCTAACCAAATTTAAATGAGAGGTTTCTCCCCTCACATCTGCCTAGCCACTTGGCTTTTCACCACCAGGCTTCTCTCACTTATGCCGACCACGATGTGGGAGGAAAAGTTTGCTGCCTCAGAGCTGAGCTGCTTGTTAGTTCAATATCTAGTTCAGAGCTCTTATGCTCCCTCTCCCCCAGGGTTAGAGGAAAAAGAAGAGGTGGCAGCGTACTACTATGCAGACAGAGGCATTTGCACAAACTCATGCATGCACAACTAGCCTACCTCAAAAGGCAGATGCAGTGCAGGAATTTTTTATCTACAGAAATTAAATGCAAAAAGTTGGTGGCAGTTCAATTAAATCTTAAATATACGATTGCCAACAACCTTCATCGGTCAGCACATAGAAAGATCAATCTTCTCATTTTTGGGGGCTAGAAGATGAGACTAGGAAAGTCTATGCAAAATAAGCACAGTGACATTCAAGACAATAGTGGGGGTGGTAACACAATCATCTTAGCATGGCTGACTAAAGGGACACCGGCAATACAACAGGAAACCATTGTCCCTATTCAGAGCTAAACAAACAGATTCAAACTGTAGCAGGGTGCTGGGGTTCCACCCCGACTGTTAAGAGTTCCTCCTTCCTGGCTGGACCCTCTGACCTTGCTCCTTAAAGATATACTGACTCTTTAAGAGCTGCACTCTGTCCCTCTTGGGACCCAAGTTTCCACCTTTTCTCCTTCCCCTCTCGGTAGCATGGGGTTTGAGTTGTAGGCGGGTGTGAAATGGAATCTTCAACGACACAGGTTTAAACCAAAAACTCTTTACTATTTCAACCATAGTAAGGCACATTAGCTTAAGGTATTTACACACATAGAGCTGTTACTTTCAAAGGCAATAAAAACAAACAGAAATAAAACCGCAGCTTAATCTGGCTTGGCTACTTAGTACTTGGTAGTTCAGTCCAGCTTTCTCCATTAGGCTCTGAGTCCCTCCCAGTGCCCAATTATCCTGCTTCACTCTGGGATGGCTCAATCCTCCATCCCCAATGACTTGAATCAGTTCTTGCTCTGGGGTTTTTCCTTTTTTAAAGACTCCCTCTAACTGACCAGCCAGCCTTTCTCATTGGCTCTCTGACTAGCTCTTTTCATTGGCTCTTTGTTCCCGCTTCTCTAGTTTGAACTGCTAACTGCTGTTTTAACCCCACCCTTCAGCATTCAACCTTCTCCCTAGAAACCAGGTCAGAGAATTGTTAAACTAATCAGGAAACCTTTTGAGTATATGTTAATCTTAATAGTTCACCCATTGTACATACATTTTAACTCTTTACATCCAATTTAACCTTTGATAATACAGTTGAACCCTCACACAGGGTCTCCCAAATGACCACCAACAGAGTGGTAGGTGATAGGTGCCATGGCAAACAGCCCAAGTGTGAGCCTGTGGACTGGGGCTGATACTAGGCACCACAACATCTTCTCCTTTTATTTTTATTTTTAAAAATATACCATCAGGGGACAGACGGCCAAGCATGTACATCATTACAGATGCTTGTTTCATTATTTTCATTTTAAATATATATTATCATTTTCTACAACAAAATAGTAATTATTCCCAAGTAAATGTGTTTAGCATTGGCGCAGCAGAAGCAAATACCATTTTATTCCTGTAGTCATGTTGGTGCTTTGATTTAAGTGAGTTTAAATGTGAAACTACACATGCTCAGAGTATTTTTTTCTTTTTTAAAAATCAGGATTGGCAAACATGTTTGTTTTGTTCCAATTATTAGGACTGTAGAAGCAGTTGTAATGCATGGAACGATGGTGGCAGCGGGGGAAGAAAAGAAATGTTAATTATGTGTTTTATTTTATTTTACCCATTACAACTGAAATAATATACATGTTACTCTAAAGACGCCCAGGGCTTCTCTACACACAGGGAAAATCCCACAGCCTTATTGGGTATTTTGTCCACTGCAGTATTCCCACCATCATCATTACAGTTGGAAGGGGTCTATAAGGCCATCGAGTCCAACCCTCTGCTCAATGCAGAAATCCACCCTAAAGCATCCCTGACAGATGGTTTTCCAGCTGCATCTTGAATGTCTCTGATGTGGGAGAGCCCACAACCTCGCTAGGGAATTGGTTCCATTGTCGTACTGCTCTAACAGTCAGGAAGTTTTTCCTGATGTCCAGTCGGAATCTGGTTTCCTGTAACTTGAGCCCATTATTCTGTGTCCTGCATTCTGTGTTGATCGAGAAGAGATCCTGGCCCTCCTCTGTTTGACAACCTTTCAAGTATTTGAAGACTGCTATCATGTCTCCCTTCAATGTTCTATTCTCCAGGCTAAACATGTGTAGTTCTTTCAACCTCTCCTCATAGGGCTTTGTTTCCAGACCCCTAATCATCCTCGTTGCCCTCCTCTCAACACGCTCCAGCTTGTCTGCATCCTTCTTGAAGTGTGATGCCCAGAACTGGATGCAATACTCAAGATGGAGCCTAACCAGTGCCGAATATAGGGGAACCAGTACCTCTTGCGATTTAGAAGCTATACTTCTATTAATGCAGCCCAAAATAGCATTTACTTTTTTTGCAGCCATATCACACTGTTGGCTCATATTCAGCTTGTGATCTACAACAATTCCAAGATCCTTTGCGACTGTCGTATTGATTAGCCAAGTATCCCCCATCTTTTTTTTATTATTATTTTTTAATTTTTTTTTACAATTTTTATTAATTTCAACACAAAAACATACACATTATAAAGATACACAATATAAAACAAACTACAACCCTCAACAATCCCCCTGTGCACCCCCCCCGAGGCCTTCTGATAATCATTCTTCCTCCTTCCAGAATTTTAGCGATTCTTTTGAAGGCGTTTGTCCCTTACCCGATCTTAAAACATATTCCAAAAAGGGACTCCATATTTCTCCAAAATCACTCTTACTGGACATTCCCCTCTTTATTTTCATTTTACATGTCAACATGTCATTCAAGGCCATATCCCAAATTTCTTTATACCAAACTTCTATTGTATAGCTTCCTTGCCCTTTCCAATTTTTAGCAATGATTATTCTAACCGGTGCCAGGAGGTTGTTTACCAATTCTCTATTAGCTATATGCTCATTCTCCCTATCCCATATTGCTAGTAGAGCTAACTTTGGGTTTAGTTCCAATTTGCTTCCAATTATGTCACTTATTTCTTTAAAAACCCTTTCCCAAAATTTTTGTACATGTTCACAGCTCCACCACATATGAAAATAGGTCCCAACCTCCTGGCATCCCCTCCAACAATTATTAGACACTTTTTTATCAATCTGGTGAAATCTTACAGGTGTTAGATACCATCTCCAAACTGTCTTATAGTAATTCTCCTTAATTCTAATCGACAGTAACTTTAACATTCTTACATTCCATATCCTCCCCCAGTTATCATCATTAATTTTTCCCTTTACATCTTCTTCCCAAACCTCTTTTATAACATTAAGTGAGTCCTGAAATTCCTCCTCTATCAATATTTTATATATCTCACTAGTCAGTCCTTTCTTAGCTCCGGTTTCTTCTTTTTTCCCTATTAGTTCAATTAAATCTTCAAATCTAGTATTGTTTCTACATTTCTTATTTTTCAACCTCCATTCCTGTGTCCATTTTCCCAATTGTAAACATTTGAACCATGCTATCTTTTGTCCTTTAAACAATTCTTTAATATGCTCACTATCCTTCATCTTTTCCATCCAATTCCTTAGCTTAATTATTAGGGATGTGCACTGGATCGGACCCGATCCACGATCCGAGTCCGGTCCAGTGGGAAATCGGATAAATTATCCGATTTCCGATCCCGCAGCTGGATCGGCCGATCCAATCCGAACCGGTCCGAAAAGGCTCAGAACCGGTTCGGCGGATCGGCGGATCGGCGGGCGCCCACTGGCGCCCACCGCCGCTTCCATTGGCGGGCGCCAGCGGGCGCCCGCCAATGAAAGTGGACAGCGGGGGGGGAGGAGGGGGGCGCTTACCTTCTCGGCCCGTCCGCTCCCGTCCGGCACTAGCAGCTACTACCAGCGGGCTCCGCGGCCTGCTCTAGGGTGGCGCGCCGGGTGATGTCATCACCCGGCGCGCTACTCTAGAGCAGGCCGCGGAGCCTGCTGGTGGTAGCCGCCGGCCCCGGACGGGAGCGGACGGGCCGAGAAGGTAAGCAGGGGGTGCGTGGAGGGGAGGAGGGGGCGCGTGGAGGGGGGAGGGGGGCCCTTACCTTCCCAGCCCGGCAGCTCCCGTCCGGCGCCGGCGCCTACTACTCCCAGCAGGCTCCGCGGCCTGCTCTAGGGTGGCGCGCCGGGTGATGTCATCACCCAGCGCGCTACTCTAGAGCAGGCCGCGGAGCCTGCTGGTAGTAGTAGGCGCCGGCGCCGGACGGGAGCCGCCGGGCCGGGAAGGTAAGGAGGGGGTGCGTGGAGGGGAGGAGGGGGCGCACGGAGGGGGGAGGGGGGCCCTTACCTTCCCGGCCCGGCGGCTCCGGTCCGGCGCCGGCGCCTACTACTACCAGCAGGCTCCGCGGCCTGCTCCAGGGTGGCGCGCCGGGTGATGTCATCACCCGGCGCGCTACTCGAGAGTAGGCCGCGGAGCCCGCTGGTAGTAGCCGCCGGCGCCGGACGGGAGCGGACGGGCCGAGAAGGTAAGCAGTGGCGGGGAAGGGGGCTTACCCCCCCCCGGAGCCGTCCGCTTCTATCCGCTGGCGCCCGCGGGCGCCAGCGGATGGAAGCGGGCGGCCCCAGGGGGGGTAGGGAGCGCGGGGGAGGGGGCTTACCTGCCGGGGCCGTCCACAGCGGACGGCCCCGGGGGGGGAGGGAGTTAGGCCCCCCCTCACCCACCCGCCGCCATTTTTTCCTCATAGACTTGCATTGCAATGCAAGTCTATGGGGAAAAAAATGGCGGCCGATCCAAAAATTTACGATTTTTGGGTCGGGATCGGACTCGATCCGGTCCGGGGGGCCTCCGATTTTGTCCGAACCGGTCCGGGACAAAATTGGAGGTCCCGATCCGGGTCCCGATCTGATCCGGGGGGTCCGTGCACACCCCTATTAATTATATCTTGATCTTTCAGTCTCGCTTCTATCTCTGATTTTAATACTCTTGGGAAGTTTCCCACTACTACAACTGGGGCGAGTGGAGAATCGCCTGGTATCAACTTCCCTCTATACTTCTCCCAGATCACTAATATATTTTCCAACAATGGGTTGTCCAGTACCTTCAATTCTTTCTTTTGCATTTTAGTAAAGAATATATTTCCCAATTTACAATCTATCTCCGCTGTTTGCGGTTCTAACCATTCCAAATCTTCCTCCCCTAAAATACCATGAATAATATATCTTAACTGATTAGCAATATAATAATTCTTAATATTCGGAAGTCCTAAACCTCCTTTCTTTTGAGCCTTATACCATAACCCTTTATTTATCCTAGCTCTTTTATCCCCATTACAATAAGCATTAATCATATTTTGCCAACTTTTAATCTCCGCTACTGAGATTCTAATCGGTAACATTCTAAACAAAAAATTAACCTTAGGTAAAATCTTCATTTTAATAACCGCTATTCTACCAAACCAAGAATGTTTTAATTTTCTATATATCTGTAGTTTCTCCCCTACCTCTTTTCTTAACCTTACAAAATTAAGTTCCTCTATTCTTTCTAATCCTTTATCTATATTAACTCCTAAATATCGTATTATATTTTTATGCCTTAATCCTAATTTAGCTTTACATTTCTCCATCTCTTCCTTGTTATAATTATACAACATCATTTCTGACTTCCCCCAGTTAACTTGTAATCCCGTAATTTCCCCAAATTCTCTCAAATGCTTCTGAATCACCTCCCCACTCTCCAGGGGATCTTCTAATGTCAATAATGTATCATCCGCAAACATATTTACTTTAATCTTGTGATTCCTTCCTATCCCCTTTAATGTTTCATCTTCCCTTATTACATTTGCTAAAATTTCTATAACTATTGCAAATAAGATCGGTGAAAGTGGACATCCTTGCCTAGTTCCTCGAGCTAGTGTAATTTGTTGCGTTAACCCAACATTAACCATTATTTCGGCTTTATTATTTTTATACAGCTGGTTAATCACTCCCATAAATTTATGTCCAAACCCAAATGTTTTTAAGATAATTTTTAACGCTGGCCATTCCACGCAATCAAAGGCTTTGAATATATCCAATGCTAATATTCCTGCTTTTAAATTCCTTTTTTTAATAATATTTATTACATTTATAACTCTCCCAATTAAATTCGGCATTTTCCTACCAAAAATAAATCCGCATTGATCTTTTTTGATATATTTAAAAATAAATGTACCCATTCTTTTAGCCATTATTGCTGTGAATATTTTTGCATCTTGATTTATTAAGGATATTGGTCTATATGATGCTGGATCCGTCAAATCCTTACCTGGCTTCTGTATTAAAATAACCAAGGACTGATCCCACGATGGCGGAGTCATTCCTCCTTCTATTATATTGTTATATAATTTTTTTAGCCTTGGTATTAAAATGTCCTTAAATATTTTATAAAATTCCGGCCCCAAACCATCAATCCCCGGAGATTTACCTCCTTTCAGTTTATCAACAGTTCCCTCAATTGCATTCTCAGTAACCAAGCCTTCCATACAATCTCTATCTTGCTCATCCAGTCTTATTTTCCAATTCCTTTCTACATATTCCTGAATCTTATCTTGTGAAACCGCGTCTGATGTATATAATTCTTTGTAAAATTCCTGAAAAGTACTTAATTTATCTTTCATTAAATTACATCTATTCCCTAACTTATCTCTTATTGTCCCTATCATATTCTTAGCCTTCTCTGACTGCGTGGATCTGGCCAGCATCTTGGAATTTCTATTATTATATTCAAAAAAATCTCTCTTTATATATAACAAATTCTTTTGAACTTGTTCTATATCTTCTTTCTCCAATTCCTTTTTTTTGCTTGAATTTGGGCATATAACCGCTTATCTTTTGTCTGTCTTAATCTCTCCTCTAAACTCTTGATCTCTTCTTCAGCCTTTTTATAAAGTACTTCCTGTTGTTTTTTAAGTATGGACATTTCCCTAATACAAATCCCTCTTATTACCGCTTTCATAGTATCCCATAATAACCCCTGCGATTTAACTTCTTTTTCATTTATCTGCCATATTTCCTGCACTTCCTTTTTTAATTTATCCACTATGTTTTTATTTTTAAAAATTATTCCGTCCAGTCTCCATCTCTTTGCTTGTTTATAATCCTTCTTCATTTTAATATCCATCATCATTAATGCATGGTCAGTGACCTTAATTACTCCAATATCACAATCTATTAGTTTAGGTACCATATTCTTTGCTATAAAAATATAATCAATCCTTGAATAACTCTTAAATCTAGGTGAGTAGAAAGTATATTTCCTTTCTTCCCCTTTCAAAGCTCTCCATACATCCATTAATTCTTTCCGCTCCATTAATTTAGCTAACTCTGTTTTCCCCTCGCCTCTAACATCTCTTATGATGTTATCCCTATCTTTTCCTTTATCGAGTACCATATTAAAATCTCCTGCCATCACAATATTCTTTTTCCCTACATCTCCCACCATATCAAATACTTCTTTAAAGAATTCCATTTGTTTCCCATTTGGAGCATAAACATTGATCAACACAAATTCCTCCTCTTCCATCGTACAGTAAATTATAAGGATCCTACCATTCTTATCTTTCTTTACACTTTGAATATTAATACCACATTTCTTCGATATTATTATTGCCACACCTCTCGCTTTAGAAGTACCAAATGACTTTTCATACACTCCTACATCCCTCATTCATAACTCATTAACCCCCTCCTTTATTTGATGAGTTCCCTGCAAAAAAATATATATCTAGTTTTTTTCTTTTTAACATCGTTTCAATTCTTCGCCTTTTTATAATTGTTCCTAGCCCCTTTACATTTAGCGTTGCCATTCTCAGTTTATTTTCCATTTCTTACTTTCACACATATCTTTAAATTGGTCTCGGTCAGTGAAACACATAACCCCCCTCCCTTCCCTCCCCCCACATACACCCCCATTTTTACCCCCCTCCTCACCAGACATCTGGGCACTGGTCCCAATTTTTTTTTTAGAATTCTTCGGGGGGGGGGGGGAGCCCGGCCCAACCTCCAGAGTAAAGTCTGATCCTCCCCTCCTTTTTGTTTTATTTTTTCCTTCTAATCCCTTATCCTTGACTGGATCCTCCAACCACGCCTTCTTCTTGCTCTATTTCTCCCCCATCCTTGGCATCGATTATGCCCAGCTTCTCCAACAGCTCCATTCCTTGCTCCAACGATGTTATTCTTTCTTAATTCCCTTTCAACGTAAATCTCAAAAAAACTGGATATCCCCAGCTGTACGTTATCGATTTCATCCTCAGTGCTGCTGTACACATTTTGACACTCTTCCTCCACTGCACGGTGTGAGGCGACAAATCCTGGTCTACTTCGACTGCTGTCGCTTGAATCCTTGGTTGACCTTGTTGTCTAATTGCTTGCATAAGCTTTTCTTTTTTGTAATAATTAGCAAATTTGACAATTATGTCCCTTGGAAGCATTCCTTTACGCTTAAAACCAACTCTATGAGCCCTCTCCACATCCGAATCCTCCCAAGTCTCGTCTGGAAGCTGTAGTCTTATCCATGTCAAAATTGTATCTCTTAAATCTTTTGGGGTCTCTCCTTCTTGTTCCCCATAATCTCTTATGCGAATGTTTGCACGACGGTCCCGATCCTCAATGGCTATTAGGCGTAAATCATGTTGAGACAGCTGCTCTTCCTGCTTCTTGCAAACTCCAATCAGAGCTTTAGTCTCTGTCTGCAGCACCTCAACCTCCTTCTCCACTTGCTTTAAGCCCGCCATCAACTCAGTTTGTGTGTCATTAATGCGTTTTGCTAACCGCTCTTCAAGGTCAGCCAACTCAAGCTTAAACATTTTTTTAATATCATCCTTTAATTCATCCATTGGGTCTGGCTGACCTCCTCTGGTGGTCTTTGGAATTACAGCCGGCTCTGCGATCTGTGACGCAGTTCCTTTAACAGGGGACGTTTTCTTACTTGGCAGCTTATCTGGCATGATTTGGGTCTCCGAACGTGTCAATCTCTGCCAAGTTCTGTCCGATCCACGCTCTTTTGAGAGTCTAACCCAGGCGGGGGTAGGAATAGGGGGCCTCTTCTCCCGTCTCCCCTTTTTCATGAATTATTACCCCCCCCCCCCGTCTGCCTGGTGACTCCTTCTTACTCTTGCCACAGCCAGCCCGCACTTTACTTCGGGTTTTACTGGGGATTAACGTTCTTCCTCTTCACTATATTCACATATATATTATCTCCGTCTCTCTCCCAGTATGCTATCAGCCAGCCAGCCCGCCTTGTATCTTCAATTATAAGTCCATAAATTACCTCAGTAATGGCGGCTCCTTTTCTTTATCCTCAGCTCGTTTGGTTTCGATTTTAAAGCCAGGAAGATAGTGCCGCATTCCAGCTCTCCGTCAAGTAATTTATCACTTCCAGTCAATATATCATGCCTTTTATTACTCTCCAAACACTACACGATAAGGAATTAGTGCTTAATTCAATGCTTTTTTAAGGAGCTCAGAAGATCTATGACTTCACCCCATCCCGATCAGGCCACGCCCCCAGTATCCCCCATCTTGTAACTGAAGATGTGGTCCTTTACACAAGACCAAGGGCTCATCTACACTTAAGGGAGGGGGAGGATCGCGGATTACCTGCTTCCGTAATCCTCCCCTAGCAGCTAGACAGTTGCGCGACGTCCTGGAAGGGAAGAGGGATGTCGCAACTGCCATTTGTTAAAATAGCAGCTAGTCATGTGGCCCCAATCTGTGAAAAAAGGTAAAAACAAACAAACAACACGCTAACCCCCACCACCATCCCAGGGATGGCAAAATTGCTAACCCCCCCCCCATAGGCATGGAGCCTCCCCGCACTGATCCATGCCCGGCCCTGCTACTTACGGGGTAGAAGGGATGACCCGGGAGCAGTGGCCACGCCGCCTGTGCTTCTTGGGATGGTCGCAGGACCACAGAAATATTGGGAAATCCACAGTCCCAGATATCCCAGCTGACCGGGACTGGAGAGTCTTTAACATCAGGAGTGGAGAAGGGAAGGGAAGTGGCTGGAAACATCGCCCCTCCCCCACTCTGCTTCTCCTGAGAAGCATCAGGCAGTTGATAGCCAGCTGAGCTGCAATGTGTTAGGGAGCAGCAATATGTTTTATGCAGGGCAGAGGGAGATATGGCGATAGCAGGGCGAAATGCTATTATAGGGGAAGGAGAGATAGATATCTAACACCTATCTTACCTTCCGGTCGCCCTGCTACCCCGGGGATCTTGGAGAACAAACCAGGCCACCCACAGAACCTCTCCTTGCTCCTATGCAATGCCAGGTCGGTTAAAAACAAAACAAATATCATCTATGACCTCCTTACAGATGAGGTGGCTGACTTGGCATGCTTCACAGAGACCTGGCTGGGAGATGACAGTAGCCCAACATGGTCCCAGGCCCTCCCAGCTGGATACTGTGTTAGTGAGCAGGTGAGGAAAAGTGGGCGGGGGGAAGTAGCTGTGGCCTACAAAGACAATCTTAACCTGACCAGACTCCTTGTCCAGGAATTGAATCACATCGAGTGTGTGTACCTGAGTCTGAAGACCAGGGATAGACTAGGGATTGTGTTAGTGTATCGGCCACTCCACTGCCTATCAGACTCCCTGGCCAAGCTCACGGAACTGGTCTCGGAGCTGGTGTTGGATTCGCCCAGGCTTTTGGTCCTGGGTGACTTCAACATCCCATTCGAGACCGGTTTGTCAGGCGCAGCTCGGGAGTTCATGGCATCCATGACAAACATGGGGCTATCCCAATTGGTCTCTGGACCTACACATTGGTCACACCCTCGATGCTGTTTTCAGTTCCGAACAGTCGGATCTGTGGGCAGAGGTAACGAATACCTCCGAAATGTCACAGACAGACCATTTTCTGGTCAGGGTTAGTATCACGACTACCACCCGCCCTTGCAGGGGTGGCGGACTGATTAAGATGGTTCGTCCTCGAAGGCTGATGGATTGTCTTGGATTCCAGAAAGCCTTAGAGGGTTCTATAGCTGGTATCATCGACGATCCTGTAGATGCCTTGGTCAATAGATGGAATCAAGTCCTATCTAGGGCTATCAACACGATCACCCCCAAACATCCTCTCCAACCCACTTCTAACCAGGCACCCTGGTATACTGAAGATCTCAGGGAGTTGAAGCAGGGACGATGACTGGAGCGCCGATGGCGGAAAACTCGACTTATATCCGACAAGACACGACAAAGAGAACACCTTCGTTCCTATGGAGTGGCAATATGTGCAGCGAATAAAGTTTTCTTCTCTGCACGCATTGCGTCTGCGAATTCACGTCCAGCAGAACTGTTCAGGGTGGTGATGGGTCTAACTCAGGCACCATCCCCCCTGAACCTGATTTTAGAGCCTTTGGCAGTTCGCTGTGATGCCTTTAATGACCATTTCACAGATAAAATCTTTCAGATAAGAGCCAACTTAGATGCCATCATTATAGCAGAGGCTGACAATGGAGTATCCAGCAACTCCATGAGTAGAATTACACTGGATCAGTTTCAGTTAGTGAGTACCGAGGACATGGACAAGCTGCTTGGACAAGTGAGGAGGGCAACTTGCCTTCTTGATCCCTGTCCTTCTTGGCTGGTCGCCCAGGGAGATGTAATTAGATTCCAATTACAACACATTATTAATACATCTCTCAGGAAGGGGAGTTTTCCATCCTTTCTAAAAGAAGTGGCAGTACGGCCACTTCTAAAAAAGCCCTCCCTGGACCCTCAGGATCTTAATAACTATAGACAAGTATCAAATCTTCCATTTTTGAGCAAGGTGATCGAGAGGGCAGTTCCCTTCCAACTCCAAGCAGTCTTGGATGATACAGATTTTCTAGACCCATTTCAAACTGGCTTCAGGGCAGGATATGGCGTTGAGACTGCAGTCGCCTTAGTGGATGATCTACACTTGAGTATTGACAGGGGGAGTATGTCTCTGCTGGTACTTCTGGACCTCTCGGCAGCTTTCGATACCATTAACCATGGTATCCTTCTGGAATGTCTGAGGGGATTGGGACTCAGGGGCACTGTGCTTCAGTGGTTCTGGTCCTACCTCTCGGGCAAGTTCCAGATGGTGATGCTTGGGGATAGTTGCTCCTCAAAGAAGGAGCTGTTGTGTGGCGTACCTCAAGGCGCCATCCTATCCCCAATGCTGTTTAACATCTACATGAAGCCGCTGGGAGAGATCATCCGGAGGCATGTGGCGGGGTGCTATCAGTATGCTGATGACACCAAAATATATTTCTCCATGCCTTTGACAACAGCGTCAGCTAAGGATAGAGTGTCTCCTCTGAATTAATGCCTGGAGGCGGTAATAAGCTGGATGAGGAAGAACAAACTGAGCAGAATCCAGACAAGATGGAGGTGCTTACTATCAAAGGCTCCAATCTAGGTTTGGAGGTGTGTCAACCAGTTCTGGATGGGGTTACACTCCCCCTGAAAGGCTGTGTCTGCAGCTTGGGGGTGCTCCTGGATCCGTTGCTCCAAATGACAGCTCAGATAGATGCGATGGCCAGGAGTGCCTACTATCAGCTTCAGCTGATACGCCAGCTGCGCCCTTTCCTAGAGTTGGAAGACATAAAAATGGTAGTGCACATGCTGGTAACTTCGAGGCTTGACTTCTGCAATGCGATGTACATAGGGCTACCTCTGTGCCTAGTCCGGAAACTTCAAGTAGTTCAAAATATGGCAGCCAGGTTGGTCACTGGTACATCTAGGGGTGACCATATCATACCAGTTTTAAAATCACTCCACTGGCTGCCAATTAGTTTCCAGGCAAAGTACAAAGTGTTGGTTATAACCTTTAAAGCCCTACATGGTTTGCATCCAGGTTACCTGCAGGATCGCCTTCTCCCATACAATCCGCTAGGGATGTGCACTGGATCGGACCCGATCCACGATCCGAGTCCGGTCCAGTGGGAAATCGGATAAATTATCCGATTTCCGATCCCGCAGCTGGATCGGCCGATCCAATCCGAACCGGTCCGAAAAAGCTCCGAACCGGTTCGGCGGATCGGCGGATCGGCGGGCGCCCACTGGCGCCCACCGCCGCTTCCATTGGCGGGCGCCAGCGGGCGCCCGCCGATGAAAGTGGACAGCGGGGGGGGGAGGAGGGGGGCACTTACCTTCTCGGCCCGGTGGCTCCCGTCCGGCGCCGGCGCCTACTACTACTAGCAGGCTCCGCGGCCTGCTCTAGGGTGGCGCGCCGGGTGATGTCATCACCCGGCGCGCTACTCTAGAGCAGGCCGCGGAGCCTGCTGGTAGTAGTAGGCGCCGGCGCCGGACGGGAGCCACCGGGCCGGGAAGGTAAGGAGGGGGTGCGTGGAGGGGAGGAGGGGGCGCGCGAAGGGGGGAGGGGGGCCCTTACCTTTCCGGCCCGGCGGCTCCCGTCCGGCGCCGGCGCCTACTACTCCCAGCAGGCTCCGCGGCCTGCTCTAGGATGGCGCGCCGGGTGATGTCATCACCCGGCGCGCTACTCTAGAGCAGGCCGCGGAGCCTGCTGGAAGTAGTAGGCGCCGGCGCCGGACGGGAGCCGCCGGGCCGGAAAGGTAAGGAGGGGGTGCGTGGAGGGGAGGAGGGGGCGCGCGGAGGGGGGAGGGGGGCCCTTACCTGCCCGGCCCGGCGGCTGCCGTCCGGCGCCGGCGCCTACTACTCCCAGCAGGCTCCGCGGCCTGCTCTAGGATGGCGCGCCGGGTGATGTCATCACCCGGCGCGCTACTCTAGAGCAGGCCGCGGAGCCTGCTGGAAGTAGTAGGCGCCGGCGCCGGACGGGAGCCGCCGGGCCGGAAAGGTAAGGAGGGGGTGCGTGGAGGGGAGGAGGGGGCGCGCGGAGGGGGGAGGGGGGCCCTTACCTTTCCGGCCCGGCGGCTCCCGTCCGGCGCCGGCGCCTACTACTCCCAGCAGGCTCCGCGGCCTGCTCTAGGATGGCGCGCCGGGTGATGTCATCACCCGGCGCGCTACTCTAGAGTAGGCCGCGGAGCCTGCTGGAAGTAGTAGGCGCCGGCGCCGGACGGGAGCCGCCGGGCCGGAAAGGTAAGGAGGGGGTGCGTGGAGGGGAGGAGGGGGCGCGCGGAGGGGGGAGGGGGGAGGGGGGCCCTTTCCTGCCCGGCCCGGCGGCTCCCGTCCGGCGCCGGCGCCTACTACTACCAGCAGGCTCCGCGGCCTGCTCCAGGGTGGCGCGCCGGGTGATGTCATCACCCGGCGCGCTACTCGAGAGTAGGCCGCGGAGCCCGCTGGTAGTAGCCGCCGGCGCCGGACGGGCCGAGAAGGTAAGTGGCGGGGAAGGGGGCTTACCCCCCCCCCCGGAGCCGTCCGCTTCTATCCGCTGGCGCCCGCGGGCGCCAGCGGATGGAAGCGGGCGGCCCCAGGGGGGGTAGGGAGCGCGGGGGAGGGGGTTTACCTGCCGGGGCCGTCCACAGCGGACGGCCCCGGGGGGGGGGAGGGAGTTAGGCCCCCCCTTACCCACCCGCTGCCATTTTTTCCTCATAGACTTGCATTGCAATGCAAGTCTATGGGGAAAAAAATGGCGGCCGATCCAAAAATGTACGATTTTTGGGTCGGGATCGGACTCGATCCGGTCCGGGGGGCCTCCGATTTTGTCCGAACCGGTCCGGGACAAAATTGGAGGTCCCGATCCGGGTCCCGATCCGATCCGGGGGGTCCGTGCACACCCCTACAATCCGCACCGCACGCTCAGGTCCTCTGGGAAGAACTTACTACAGTCGGCCAAAACTAGGTTGACAACTGTTACCCAGAGGACCTTCTCTTTTGCTGCTCCCAGACTGTGGAACAACCTACCAGGAGAGATCTGCCAACTTACCAGTCGTCTAGAATTCAAGAGAGCTATAAAGACTGATCTCTTCCAGCAGGCCTACCCAGTCAAATTTTAAGACAGTTGATTTTAATGATGTATTAATGTTTATATGCTTTTAATCAGCTTTATGTATTTTATATTGTCTGTATGTTGTTGTTCCCCGCCTCGATCCGGAAGGGAGAGGCGTGTAATAAATTATTATTATTATTATTATTATTATTATTATTATTATTAAAGTCCCTGGTCATCCAGGTTGCCCCCCGGGATTCCTGTGCAGTATATGGGCTCAAAGGGATGACCGAGAGTCAACCCCGGGATATCTGGTAGTTATAGACATGGCCCAAGTGATTTTGAATTGAAAACTTCCCTTCTCGGAAAAGCTCCATTTAATTTAATGAGACAGCACCATCTAGTGGAGGAATTATAGCACAATGGCAAGTTTGCACACTGGGAATTGAATCCAGAAACACACTGGGAGCCACATGTTCTAGGACCTTGCAAGTAGCATAATTAGAAGCAGACTTCTGTGATTAGCCACTCTTTAATGAGTTGATAACACAGCTGCACAAGGCTTTGGCCATGACCATTACTTAGTAAATAAAATCCCAATGAACGGCACTATGGCACCTAAGTCTGCCTTGCATAGGTTCTTTGCATGCAGCACTTTACTGAAAGCCTGCGTTGACTGTAGACTTGGTTTATGGATGCTTCAGCTCCAAGAAGATTATATTTTCCATTTGAATTACTTCTAGATAATTTGTCCTTGACTAAGCTATTTGAAAAAAATTAACATGGTATGTTTTTTCATTTTTTACATATTTCAGAGATAGGAGGGAACACCTAGTCCCCCTTCCTTTCCTGATGCATCCATAAACTGACCGACACAGATAAGCTGTGCAAGAGTTAATGTCTGGTTAACATTATCAGTTTAAATTCTTGTGTTTAGTTTTAGGAAAGGAATAAGAGGCCTTGGTATCCAGCTACTTTTGTTTTTCGTTTTTGCCTTGCAGGTCTGAATGGAACAATTTAGCTAATCAAAATGTTCTGTTTTGGGCTATAATGTTGAACAATTTCATATCTCACTGATGAAGACCCTTGTGGTTGACACACATATGGGACAGGTGGATGTATATAGCCTTCTATATGATCAGTAGAAAAAGTTATGTGTGTAGTTTCTATCTAGTATTTGTGGTATAATTTTATGTTATGTGTTAGATCATTCAATTTTTTAATTATTAAGTGTTTATTATTACTTGTTATGCTTAACAATATGGATTAGTTATTTCATTAAATTTTATCTCAGAATGCATAGTGGTAGCTCCATTTGAACCTTGTATTCCACCAATTTTCTTAAACCCATTTTGTTTTTTGAGTGACTTTGGTTTAAGACACCACCTTTTATAATATTGTTGCAAGGTCGCATAAACCAATGAAGGTTCCCAACCAGCAAGGCAAGGTAAGGTCTGTCAGAACCCAGGACAGATCACTGGCTAAAACTCACCCATTAAGAACAAGTTCTTCAGCAACATGCAGAGGTCTTCTAATGGCTGACTGGTCTGGACCTGCTGTTAACTCCGCCCCCTCTCTGGAGCTGGCTGTGTCTTAAAAGGCCACTGTCTGATTTTGCAGCCACTGGCTCCTATGGCATGGAGAAGATGGTGAGAACTGTATTGGACAGCAGGGGGCCCTTTGAGTCAAAGGCCTGGATCGTCCTGGATTATTCAATGAAGCCTCCCCACCTCCTCTGAGTCTTCCTCTGAGCTAGGCTGGAGAACATGACAAAGAAAAGGTCAAGACAGTGCTCAAAGTGATGCAAGGGGGTGTTTGTCTGAAGCTAGAAATCGAAAGAGGTAAGAGAGAGGAGGTGTGATCACAGGGATGGAGAACCTCAGCCCTGAGAAGCAAATCTGGCCCTTTGAGATTTCCTAGATGGCAGTGGCACCTGCCTCTAGCCTCTTTCCCTTGACCACTGATTGCTTGCCAATTGGTTGGTGATTTCCTGACTCTTACACCATTCCCCTCCCCTGCCATTCTAAGAGGTTGAAATCCCTCTCCTAAAGCTTAGTTACTAGCAGTAAGAACGTTAAGCTAAAACATGCAGGATTGGGTGGCTTTTTGATCCTGACCCTTTTGCCTGTGACCCCCATCCACCACTGGAATGAGATCCCTGAGAGCTTCTCCAAAACTGAATTCAGCCCTTTAGCTGAAAGAAGTTCCCCACCCCTGGGTAATCAACAGGAATTCTGAAATCATCGAGGAGCAAAATAAGAGACGTTGAATGTTAGAGAGGAAAAAGGCAAGCCAGGTGTCAAGGTCTAAAATGAAGATCGAAAGGGAGCCAGAGGGGATGATATAGCAATATGGAAATTCAAAGGTAATGCTGTCAAACGCCTGGCTCAGAATACATTGATGGTGAGCTTTGTTCAGCTTGGTGGGATACAAGTTGTGCAAGCCTGTGAGAATGTTTACACATAATCATGCATTGTTTGGAATGACAGTGTTCGCAAGCTGAAAGCAATCAACTGAATACATACGGAGCAAATTTTAAATGGAGTTAAGGCAGGGGCTGTAGCTCGATGATAGGGCACCTGCTTTGCATGCAAAAGGTCCCAGGTTGAATCCCTGGCGGCATCTCCAGCTAAGGCTAGGAAAGAGCCCTGTCTGAAACCCTGAAGAGCTACAGCCAGTCAGTGTCAACAATACTGGGCTAGAGGGACCAATTTTTGACTTAGGCCTCATCTACAAGAATTCGGCTTTGCGCCTGGTTAGCCGATTATGCACATAATTGCTGAAGCGCTTTATCATAAATGCTTGTATGCAGGAGGTAATTGAGCACTCAACTGGTGACCTTACCGGTTGTTTCAAATGCGCTTTACAGGTAGTTAATGCGGAGAATCGCTTGTTCACATAGGCAAAATGCGCTTTAACGGCCGGAGCAAAATAAAACTCGCTATTTAACGCGCATTCGATAATGCGCATAATCGGAGAGAAAACGCGCCTCTACGCCCGATTTGCGCTCCGTTCTTGTAGAGGTAAAATTTTTAATGCACCTTGAAAGAGCTTTAAATGCATCTTGTAGAGGCAGCCTGAGTATAAAGCAACTTTCTATGTTCTTATGGGACCCCACAGATTGAGAGAGAGAGAGAGAGAGAGAGAGAGATCAGAATTGATCTTTGGAACTTAAGGCCAATAGAACTGTGATGGCCACTAATAGAACTGGGCTCAAAACAGAACTTGATAGGTATGTTGAGTATTTAAGGAAAAGTGCTTTATAGATAGTGATTATAGAGAACACATATCTGAAAGTGCAGGGTTAAATTTCTATTAAATAAGAAATTATTTTGTTGAGTCTGTGCTAGAATGTGTCCAGAATCTGTTCAAATCCTACTCCTTGAAGATGGTGCTAGGACGTGCCATAGTTCACCAGTACAGAACCTATTTTGCATGTAAAGGACTCCAGGTTCAATCCCTGACATCTTGATTTGTAAGATTTTGAGAAGCAGAGTTGGAAAGAACTCTCCTTGAAGCCATACTAGAGATGGCATCAACAGTGACAGCAGCCATAAACAGGAGGGTTGGCTATGGGAACCCTTGATCTGTTCCAGTAATTTTTTTCATACGTTTTTATATAAGAAACAGAAGTCTTTCTAGGGGAAGGTATTTTAATATGATATAAAAAATATCTTCTGGCAAGCTCTATAGTTTTACATGTGGCTTACTTCTGCTGTGCTCATGCCTAGGCTACTGGTCATCATTGCTAATTTGCATATTAATTAAAATTGCCTTTCAGTGGTGCTTAGCTGCAAGGAAAAAAAGTAACATACTGGCAATGCAAAGCATTTTGTACTTTCTAGTTCGCAAGCATTACTTTCCTTAATTAGCAAGCTCTTCAGAGACTTCATCTTGTCCCTCTGAGCAGCATCAGAGTTTGTTGTTGGACCAGTACACTGCCATGTCAAGCTGTGTGTGGATGAGTCTGGCCATGCAGAGATGTGATAGTTGGTGCAGTGGCTAGAGTGTTGGACTAGAAATCAGGAGATTTGGTGATTTCCTGGATAACTTTGGACCAGCCACAGACCCTCAGCCCAACCTCCCTCACAGGGCTGCTGTTGTGAGGATAAAATGTAGAGGGGTAGGACCATGTACACAACCATGGGTTCCTTGGAGGAAAGAAGGCGGGATATAAATGTAACAAATAATAATAATAATAATAATAATAATAATAATAAACACGAGCTCTCTTACACTACCCTTTTCCTGAGCAATAAACTCTCTTTCTGTAGTGAATTAAGGATTACATGTCAGTTGCCATAGAGCAGCTGTGTTCATAATACATCTTGGCATTGGCTCAGCTGACCATTTGGGGAGCTCGTTTTCACTCTGTGATTACTTCTTTTGTTACCCACATTAGATGTTAAGGTAGAGATCTCTTTTTCATGTAGTGCACAGAGACAGAAAAGAAACCCCAAAAGTGGCCATGGAAATTGGCCTTCCTTGGGCCCAGTCCTGTTATGATACCTGATGTTGTATGCATGTACCACAACCAGCAGCAGTTTTTAGGATGTTTTTAGGATGTTTTAGGATTTTTATGCAGTTTTAATAATATGTGTCATGTTTTAATCAGTTTTATGTATTTTATCATGTTGTTGTTCCCCGCCTCGATCCAGACGGAGAGGCGGGTAAGAAATAAATTATTATTATTATTATTATTATTATTATTATTATAACACTAAAGGGTGGAGTTGTTGCCTCATTCTCCAAACATCCCAGCACAAGCATAGCAAGGATTGTGCCACTGAAATTAGCACTACTTGCCTGTTAGTGAGGGAGGGTTACATTCAGAAGAATTACCAAGTTGTGTGTGGGGGGGGGAGGGGGTCAGTTCTTTTGGGCTATCTAGTCCTGTCTCCTGTTTGATGGAGGAAAGCAGAGCTAGACCATCCCTAATAGATGGGTGTCCAGCCTCTGCTTGAAGACATCCAGGAAGAGAGAGCCCACCACCCCTTCTGGGTAATTGGTTCTATTAATGAACTCTTCTTACCATTCGGCATTTCTCCCAATGTTCAACAGAAATCTATCCTCCGTTAAACCCATTAAATGCAGTCATGCTATGTCAGCAGGAGTGAGCAAATAATTGCCCTGCTAATGTGATAGCCCCTCAGGTATTTGAAAAGTGCCATCTTCACCCCCTACCCCCACCTTTTCTTGTCCAAGTTGTAGATATCCAGTCCCTTCAACCGTTCTTCACAGGACTTGCTTTCCACACCAGTTACCATTTTCATTGCTCTCTTCTGAAGCCATTCCAATGTGTCTATTTCCTTAAAGATGTTAGCACCCAGAGTTAGGCCCCCTCCACAAAGATGCGCTTTTGCGCCCGGTTCGGCGATTATGCGCATTATCGCGGAGGCGCATTTACTCCTAATCCCTCTGCACGGGAGGCGGCGAGAGGCGGCGAAGCGCATTAATTGATGTCCAAAAAACGCTTTACAAGAAGTTAATGCGCATAATCGCTTGTTCACACGGCGAAAATGCGCTTTAACGGCCGGAGCAAAATAAAAGTCGCTATTTAACGTGCATTCGATAATGCGCATAATCCGGGAGATAACGCGCCTCTACGCCCGTTTTGCGCTCCGCTGGTGTGGAGGTAAAATTTATAATGAGCCTTCAAAGAGTATTAAACCTCTCTTGTGGAGGTAGCCTTAGACACAGTTTTCCAGATCACGCTTACTTAGTGTTCAGAGTGAGTGAAAAGGGAGAGCAAACAGGAGTTTGTCAGGGGGAGTGTAGAGGAAGAGGAGACCAAAGCAGAGAGAGGCTTTGAGGAAATCCAGAAGGCTGCCTATTCAAAGTGGCCATGTGATCACCATGTGCTCCTGAGTGCTGATTCAAGGGGTGTGGCCTGAAAGCTGCTGCTGAAAGCTGCTAAAAGCTGCTGCTGGGCCTGGAAGGCTGTGGCCTGATTGCTCTCAACAACTGAGTGGGTGGGGAGAGTCATTTTGTTTCCTGACTCCTAGCTGAGCAAAGAAGAGAAGAGGAAGCTGTCCCAGCTGGACTAGAAGGAATATAAGGAAGCCAGCTCCCAGAGAGCAAGCGATCAAAGCGAGTGAACAGGGAGAGCAAAATGCAGTTTGGAAGGGGAGGTCATGGAGGAGGTCCTTAATAACATTTTGTTCTCAAAAGACACACTCATACGGTAGGGGTCTTTGTTGTTTACTTTCAGAGAGGACAGGACAAAACACAGAGAATTCCAATACAATCAGAAAGGCAGAAACAAAATGGAAATAAAGACTATGGACAGAAAGGAGACTCTAGTGGTGGTGACTTGCAAAGTGTATGCAATTTTTTTGTTCCTGCCTGAGATCAACATGGCATACACCTGCAACAAGTGCAAGCTGGTTGCACTATTGGAAGAAAAAGTCCACCCTCCAAGGAAGAAGAGAATTGAAGAGCAACAGCAAGCTGAAGCAAAAGTGGAGAATGCTGAAATGAGGAAAGCCAATGAAGAGGAAACTCCTTGGAAAAGGGTGACAGTTAGGAGCAGAAGAGCTAGAACACACTCTGAACCAGTGGAACCAGTAGAGTTATGTAAGCGCTTTCAGCTACTGGAGGATGAGACTGGAGGACAGCCAGTAGAGGAAGAATTACAGGGGACCCCGTGCAACAGTAAACAAGAGACAGAAGGTCAGTCTACCAAGAAGAAAAGAAGAGTAGTCATTGTGGGAGACTCCAGGCTGTGTGGGATTGAAACCCCAGTATGTCGCAAAGACCCATGGACTCATCAGATATGCTGTCTCCTTGGAGCACAGATTAGAGATGTGATGGAAGGATCCGTTGGGAGAGGCGGGTAATAAATAAATATTATTATTATTATTATTATTATTATTATTATTATTGCCAAAGCTCATAAAGCCCACTGACACATACCCTTTTCTTCTCATCCATGTGGGAACAAATGATATTGCCAAGCGGAGCTATAAAGAAATCACGTCAATTCTGGGAAGGAAACTCAAGAACTTTGGGGCCCAGATAGTTTTCTCATCCATCCTCCTGGTTCTAGGAAGAGGAATAGAAAGGGAAAGAAAAATACTCCGGGTGAACGACTGGCTACGAAGGTGGTGCCGACGTGAGGGATTTGGATTCCGGGACCAAGGGCTGCACTACTTGGAAGATGGACTGCTGGCAAGGGATGGGTTGCACCTCACAAGGGCTGGGAAGAATGTGTTTGGCCACAGCATGAAGAACCTCATCAGGAGGGCTTTAAACTGAATCCAAGGGAGCGGGAGATGTAAACTTTGAGGCAACAATGGATGGCTTATGCACCATAACAGCCCCAATTGTGCCCAAAATAGTTTTCACAACAATGTAGGAAATGTCTATATACTAATGCCCAGAGTATGGGAAACAAATTGAACTCTTAATACATGAAGGCAAATATGACTTGATAGGTATAACTGAAACTTGGTGGGATGACTCCCATGACTGGAATATAGCAATTGAAGGATATAACTAGTTCAAAAAGAACAGAAGAAATAGAAAGGGAGGCGGAGTCGCACTATATGTTAAAAATACTTATCCCTGCACAGAAATACAAGAGGATGAGCCTGGGAGTCCCATCGAGAGCATCTGGATTAAAATAAATAGGGCAAGGAATAAAAGGAGCATAATAGTTGGAATCTACTACCGACCACCCAATCAAGGAGAAGACGAGGATGAAACTTTTGAAAAGCCAACTGCCAGTGCTTCAAGGAAATTCGATGTAGTAGTTATGGGGGAGTTCAATTATCCCGATATCTGTTGGGGTAATTGCCA
Source organism: Anniella stebbinsi (assembly GCA_029215795.1). NCBI lineage: Eukaryota > Metazoa > Chordata > Lepidosauria > Squamata > Anniellidae > Anniella > Anniella stebbinsi. Next base: position 124,293,291 of record JARDYH010000004.1, on the reverse strand, counting down.
AAAGTGCCCCCTCCAAGAAATTCCTGACATGTGTGGCTGATAACTTTCTCCTACAGAAAGTGGAGGAAGGGCTATCCTTGACTTGATGCTGACCAATAGGGATGACTCAGTGGATAAAGTGGCAGTTATGGGAACTCTGGGGGAAAGTGACCACGTCATACTTGCGTTCTTGATTTTAAAGGAAGGAAAAGCTGAGTGTAGCCATACAAGTACTCTGGATTTCAGGAAAGCCAATTTTAATAAACTCAGTACCATGATGAGTAAGGTCCCATGGCAAGTGACCCTAATGAGAAAAGGAGTCCAAGATGGGTGGGAGTTTTTAAAAATGGAAATTTTAAAGGCACAATTACAAACACTTCCAACAAGGAAAACAGATAGGAGTCAACAAAAGAAACCAATGTGGCTCCACAAAAAGCTTAAAGACAACCTGAAAACAAAAAAAGGATACATATAGGAAGTGGAAGGAAGAATGCAAACACGTAGCACAGAAGTGCCAGAATGGTATCAGGAAGACTAAAGCTGAGAAAGAGCTGAGGCTAGCGAGGGATGCTAAAAGTAATAAAAAGGCTTTCTTCAGTTACGTGAATAGAAAAAAAAAGAGGAAAGAAAAGGTGGTTCAACTGCTTAATGAGGATGGCAAATTGATAACAGATGATAAAGAAAAGGCCGAAGTGCTCAATTCCTACTTTGGCTCAGTCTTCTCCCAAAAGCGGGTCTATGACACCCCCCCCCCCCTGGTAAAAGTGAAATACAAGCTGAAGGGGCAGGATTACAATTTGAGATTGATAAACAAATGGTCAAGGAACACCTAATTTCTTTGAACGGATTCAAATACTCCAAGGGGAGGGTATTCCACAAGCGGGGTGCCACAACAGAGAAAGCCCTCTCCCACATCACACCATAATGTATGTCTTGTGTTGGTGGGATGCAGAGGAGGGCTCCTCCAACAGATCTCAAATCTCAGGCAGGCATACATAGGGAGAGGCGCTCCCTCAAGTACTGAGGTCCCAAGTGGTTTATGGCTCTAAATGTCATTGCCAACACCTTGAATTCTGCCCAGAAGCATATAGACAGCCAATGCAATTCTTTTAAGACTGGTGTTATATGGTTTTGATAGGATGTTCCGGTGAGCAGTCTAGCTGCTACACTTTGCAACACATGCAACTTCCGAGTTGTCTTCAAGTGCAGCCCCACATAGAGTGCATTGCAGTAGTCTAATTGGGAAGTTACCAAAGCATGGACTGCTGTGTCTAGGTTATCCCTGTCCAGGAAAGGCTGTAGCTGGCTGATCAGCTGACGCTGACCCCAAGTACTCCAGGCCATGGAGTTCACCTGGGCTTCCAGTAACAAGGATGGATCTAGGAGTACTCCCAAGCTATGCATCGCTCACCCAATTCCGGGACTCAGGAACCACCAATCCACAGAGCTTCCATCTTATCGGGATTCAGCTTCAGTTTATTAGCCCACATCCAGCCCATTACATCCTCCAGGCACTGGTCCAGCACTTTCACCACCTCAGCTGACTCTGACGACAAGGTGAAATAGAGCTGAGTATCATCAGCATATTGATGGCACCCAACCCCAAAACCCCTAATGACCTCTCCGAGAGGCTTCATATAGATGTTGAACAGCATGGGGGATAGAATAGAGCCCTGTGGCACCCCACAACTTAATAGCCATGGGATGGAACAGGAATCCCCAATACTACTCTCTAGAATTGGCCCTGCAAGTAGGAGCAGAACCGCTGTAACAAAGTGCCTCCTACTCACATCTCGCAGAGCCGATCCAGTAAGGTACCATGATCAATGGTATCAAAAGCTGCCGAGAGATCCAGGAAGACAAACAGGGTAGCACTCCCCCTATCTTTCACCCAGAGTAGATTGTCAGTCAGAGCAAACAAGGCTGTTTCAGTACCAGACTGAAATGGGTCCAGATAATCAGTTTCCTCCAAGAATGCCTGAAACTGCCCAGCCACCACACGCTCAAGCACCATGCCCAAAAAAGGGATATTAGTGATAGGGCAGTAGTTCTCACATACCTCTGGGTCCAGGGAGGTCCTCTTCAGGAGAGGGTGCACTACAGCTTCTTTCAAGGCAGTAGGCACCATCCCCTGACAGAGTGGGGCATTTACCACCCCCTGGACCCACCCAATCAATTCACCTCTGCTAGATTATATTAGCCAAGATGGGCAACGGTCAAGCTTACAAGTGGTGGGACTGATGATTCGAGCATCTTGTCCACATCACCAGGCTGCAACAACTGGAACTGATCCCAGGAAAATGACCAGACGGGCATTGGACACCTCCCCAGGCTCTGCGATAACTGTGGCGTCAAGTTCTGAGCTAATACAAGCAACTTTTTCCTCGAAGTGCCTAGCAAATTTATTACTGCAGATGACTGAAGGTTCCAATGCTGGTTTCTCTAAACCTGAGCCTGGTCCCAAGAGGCTCTTAACCATTCGGAATAATTCTGCTGGGTGACATTTAGAGGATGAGATAACAGAGGCAAAATAAGGTTTTTGTTGTTGTTTTGCCATCCTCACTGCCGCATAATAGGCATACCGAAGAGTTTTTGCTGATCTTCGATCATACTCACTCTGAGACTTGCACCACCTGCAATCTAGCCGTCATCCAGTCTGTTTCATTGCCCGCAGATCTTCTGTAAACCAAGGGGAGTTATGGGCTCCACAGCACCAGAGCGGGCACTCAGGAGCGACTGCATCAATGGCATTTCCCATCTCGCCAGTCCATAGTGAGACCAAGGCCTCGACTGAATCGCCAGCCCTATCAGCCGGAAAATCCCCCAGTGCATTCAGGAATCCTTCCAATGCCATGAGTCTCTGAGGGCGGACCATCTTAATCGGTCCCCCACCCCTGCAGGAAGGTTCTGCCACCGGCAAACCAAATTTCACAAGGAAATGATCTGTCCATGACAACCAGATCATCCCCCTCAAAACCAGATCATCCCCCATCTGACCAACAGTAAAGACCAGGTCTGGGGGATGTCCTGCCACATGTGTCAGGCCAGCGATGTTCTGAGGCAGCCCCATGTTTGTCATGGTAGCCATGAAGTCCTGAGCAGGCCCTGACAGGACAGCCTCGGCGTGGATGTTGAAGTCCCCCAAAACTATAGTCCTAGGGTTCTCCAACACCACCTCCGAGACCATTTCAGCCAGCTCGGGCAGGGAGACTGCTGGGCAGTACACCAGCAACATATCTGTTCTGTCTCTTTGACCCAGCACAAGGTACAAACCCTCGAAACTGATGCTAGGAAGGATGGGTGAGAAAGATAGACTCCTTACGGATGATGGCAACTCCTCCCCCGCCCCTCCAACCTAGGCTGGTGCTGCACCGAGTACCCAGATGGACAGAGGTGAGACAGATCCACTCTGCCCAGCTCATCCACCTAGATCCACCCCTTTCATCCACAATCAAGTCACGGATGGTGATTGTTTTATTGTGAACCGACCTGGCATTCAAGAGCAGCATCAGCAGATCAGAGGGTTGGCTGATAGGGTAACCTGGATCTGGAGATATGGGGGAAGGACCAAAAGTTGGGACAGGTTTCAAATCTCTCTCTCCCGCCTTTCCCTTATCTGACATGTCCAGCCCCCAACACCATTCCTACCTCTGCCCAAGATTACACCAATAGGGTCACCCTGTTCCTCCCGCCTCCCCTGGGTACATAGACAAACAATAACAACAAACAAAAGCCAGTACAGGCAGGCAGGGAAGCCAGGCCAGTAAGGAAGTGAAGAGTCAGACTAAAACTAGAGCAGGCCTAGTATACCACCCTCCTCAAGCAAAGGTCCACACAACCACACGAGGCTGTCCTCCAGGCTATGGCTGGTCTCTCACCCTAGACAGTTGCCCCCCCCCCCCGGGTCTCACCTGAGGGGTGGTTGGATCTCAGCCACACCAGCTATCCTACACTCTCACCCTAGGAGAGCTCATGCACACAAAACATTCATACACACAGAGAGAGTTGCCCGAGAAGGGGGTAGGGCCCTTGCCCTTGTCACTCCCCGAAGGAGCAACCCAAAGGGGTGCACCCCCTTTGGTGTTGCCCCCTTCGGAGGTGCCCCACTAGGTGCCAGATCCACCACCTCAGCCAGCCAGCTTATATATCCCCTTCCAAAGAGGAGGACAAGTGGAGGTTGCCAGCAATGGCTGGCTCAGTGCCTAGGGGCCCTGGTCCTGCAGGGAGCTGCCCTCCGCCAGGCAGCAGCCCATGGCAGAGATGGTGGTGGCGGTGCCGGCGGCGGCGCTCCCTCCTCTCGCTTTCGCCTCCAGGCACTGGCTCCTAAAACTGCATTGACCTTGTGTTTCAATCACGGTGATCGGAGCTTTGGGTACGTGAGACTGGATGGGAGCGAGGTGCCCTAGGCTTGGCAAGGCGCTGGGGCAGGAGCCCCACTGTCTGGAAGCACCTGCCCGTTTGGGGGCGAATGGAAGCATTGTGCGCGCGCGGGCCTGTGGGCCAAGTCCCGTCCAGCCTAGCTTGAACTCTGCATGTGGCAAGGAAGGCACGGGAGGGGCAACCAGGCGCCTTCCTACAGCCACGCTAGCAGAGAGAGCCCCACCACGACTCCCACACTCGGCAATGCCACGTGGGCTGAGGAAAGAGCGGGGCCAGGCGCCGGAGGGACTGTCCCTTTGAGACCCACCCACCCACCGACCCCCTCCGGCCCCTGCTGCGTTCGCGATCGTGCGCTTGGAAGGCTCGTGACGGCTGAAGGGGGAATCCAGCTGCCGCCTCCGGACCCCGATGGCGCTGGCAGCAGGGCGCCAATGCCCTACCCAGCCCAGCGCTTCATTCCGGGGATGAGAGGCCGGCTCTAAAGCCAGGCCGGCGGCGGCGCTGAGGGAAGCGCCACCCATCTCTCGACCCAGCCGCGCAGGGGGCGGGCGGACGGGCGCGGGGGTTGCTTCAGAGGTCCCATCGGGGACTCCGGCCCGACCCTCCGCGCGCGGTGCGGCCCCCCGGGACACGGCGGCTGAAGAGCTGGTCGGCAGCCTCTTTCGTAGGCGGCTGCAGCGCCGCCCGGCCAGTCAGAGTGGCCCCGGCGACAGCGAGCGGCCCCGCTTCGGCCCCCAGCAGAGCCGCGCAGCCCCCGCCCGCGTCATCGGGAGCGGCGGCGGCGGCGACTCCCCCTCCCTCGCGTCCACCTGCGCGCGCTCCCGCCGCTTCTCTCGCTCTCCCCCACCCCAAATCTCTGAGCCCATCCGCCGCCGCCGCCGCCGCTGCCAGCCCCGCTCGCCCTCTCCCCCCCCCCGTGCCTGCGTGAACGAAGCGCCGGGGGCATCGCCGGGGGGTGGCGCACCCCCGCCCGAGAAGCCAGCGTGCCGTGGCGGAGGGGGAGGAGGAGGACCCTCCCACGGAGTCCCTTCGTGGCCGGGGAGGGAGGACGGGGCGCTCTCCCCCCCCCCCCCCCCGCACTCTCGTCCCCTCGGATTTAAGTCGGCAGCATCTCCCGGAGACGACGCGGCTGAGGCAGAACGCTGCGCATCCGGACCCGCTTCTAGGTAAGGGAGCGACGGCAGCGCCTCTTCCGCCTGGCCGTGGGCGAAATGGGGAGGGGGAGATCTTGGAGAGCGCCCCACGCTACTGCCACCGCTGCCGCCGCCTCGAAGCAGGGTCCCCACTGACATACGGACTCGTAGAGAGGCAGGCAGCCCCCCCCCCCCACGCGCGCGCTCTCGCAGTGCCGGTTCCAGGTTATGGGGCATCCTGCCCATTATGTCTTTGGTAGGGGGGCAGTCTGATCGCCCCCCTCCCCCAGTCCACCGCCAAGGGACCAATTGGGCAGAAGTGGAGGGCCGGCTTTGCTCTGCCCTGGGTGGCCTGATTGGGAGGATTGGGCCCAGTGGCACTGTACAGAGAGGAGAGATGCCACCTCGGCCTCTTGGTTTGCTCTCTTTTTCTGGGCAGCGCAGTGAGGAGAATGGGGGTCTGCTGGGCCCAATTGCACACACACACACACATGCACACACACACTCATTGGCTTCCCTGTGCTCTGGGAGATGCAGTGGTGGGGATTGGGCCCACTGGGACTACCCAGAGGGAAAGGGAAGATGAGCAACAACAGGCAAGTGACCAGAACAGCCAGAGCTCCTGCTCCCTCTGGCTGCCTTCCCAGGCTCAGTCCTCTCTGCCACCCAGCCCTGAGGGAGCGCACAGGTGAGCTAGAGGAGGAGGCGGCAGCTGCTGCGCCTTGCAGGACCAGTGGCCCCTTCCCACTCGCCTGCCTGCCTGCCTGCCTGCCTGCTTGCCCTCTCCCTCTCCACACACTGCACTGATGGGGACTGGGCCCAGTAAGCCTAGTCCTCTCTGCCCCGCGTTGTGTGTGTGTGTGTGTGTGTAGATAATAATAATAATAATAATAATAATTATAATAATTATAATTATTATTATTTGTAACCCGCCTCTCCCTCCGGATCGAGGCGGGGAACAACAACAATATAAACATAAAAATCACAGCAGTTAAAAATTTTAAAAACAAGAGAACAATACAACATTAAAAACATCCTAAAATTCATCTGGATAGGCCTGTTGGAAGAGGACAGTCTTCATGACTCTCTTATGCAAGTGAGAGAGTCTTGCATCTCAACAGGGCGCAACCCGGAAAAATCGAGGGTGATCAAGTGAGAGGAGGCAGGGGCTGGTCCTGCAAGGGCCAGATGCTGGTTTATCTGCTTCATCAGGAAACTGGAAGGGATCATAGAATCATAGAATCGAATCATAGAATGGTAGAGTTGGAAGGGGCCTCTAAGGCCATCGAGTCCAACCCCCTGCTCAATGAACACACCTCCTTTGTTTCTCTAGTTTGTTCACACTCTGCGCAGCTCCATTTATCCCAGTTCGCCATGCCATCCAGAAAGAGGGGATGAGAGGCCAGAGGCATTCACTTGCACTTTCCCTCTGGACAACTTGGCAAATGCCGCTCTTGCTATTGCACTTCTCAGAGAATGGGCAGGCGAGTAAGGTGAGACAGCAGCCCCCGTTCCTTGCAACCACCACTCACCTATCTGCTTTTGTGGACATTTGAACAACAAATGTTCTGTAACACTTGTCCCCTGGGGGGGGGGGGAGGCAAAGAAGACAAGGTGCTGCTGTTGTTGTGCATGGCATAATGGGACCCAAGCCTCCTAGGGGTTGTGTTTCAGCAGCTGCTCCTGAGATGCTGGGCCCTCAGCAGTTGCCAGATGATGACAATCCTTATTCTAGGCCTGCTCCCCTGAACCTTCCTCAGACCGGAGCTCAATCTCTCAGAAGTTTTTCAGTGCTAGAATTCAGACTTGGACATGGGAATGGTTGCAACCAGCCCACTCTCTAATAGTAAGCAGGGAGGGGAAGGCTTCCAGGAAACAGGGTGGCCAATGATTGTTGTAGACATTTTGGTCCCCTCCACAAGGATTCGCTTTTGCGCCTGGTTAAGTGATTATGTGCTTCATCGCTGAAGCACATTTACGCCTAATACCTCTGCACGAGAGGCAGGCAGGGAGAGGGGAGGGGGGAGGTAGGGAGGGTGGGCGGGCGGGCGCCTGTCTCTTTAAGGCAGGTCCCTGCAAGTTTTTATGCTGGAGAGTGAAGGAACTGACAGGGCAATTGAATGAAACGGAGCAAGGGGGGGGGGGGAACAGGGCAAGAAAAAGGGAAAAGGGAGCTGGAAGACGGAGCCCGGTAGGAACGGAGCCAGGAGCCGAGCGGGGGAGCCAGCAGCAGCAGCAGCAGCAGCACTCGGGAGGCAGGGCGCACGGGGGTGGGGGGGAACAGGGCAAGAAAAAGGGAAAAGGGAGCTGGAAGACGGAGCGAGAGGTCAACGGGAGCCCGGTAGGAGCCAGGAGCCGAGCGGGGGAGCCAGCAGCAGCAGCAGCACTACTCGGGAGGCAGGGCGCCGGCTTCACATCCCGCCACAAAATAAAACTCGCTATTTAACGCGCATTCAATAATGCGCACAATCGGAGGGATAGTGCGCCTCTACGCCCGATTTGCGCTCCCTCCTTGTAGAGCTAAATTTTTTTAAGCGCCTTGAAAGAGCTTTAAACCTCTCTTGTAGAGGCAGCCTTAGCCATCCTTAAAACTGGTGGTCACACTTGTACTGTCAGTTTATAGCTCACATGACCCGGAAGTCACAGGGCAGATAACAATTGGAAATGGAATTAAACTAAATAAATTATTGTTGAGTCCTTTCCAGTCCTCTGATTCTAATAAAAGCAACGTGTGCAGGTCTGCAGAAAGAAAGCCACGAGCCAGACCAGTGATGGCTCTAGTCACATCCCAATCTGGAATGGGATGCTACTCAAGGCTACTGCTTCTATTTCTGGCCAAGGGGAAAGCCAGGCTAGTCACATAATGGCTGCCATGGAGGCCTGAGTAGTCAAACAAGGGTGTGGGGGGGGGGGGTAGAAATAATGAGGTTAGAGGCTGGGAGGGAGAAATGAAGAGGTGAGTCGGAGGGGATGTGCAAGGCCAGGGACTAGAAAGGGAGAGAAAGATGGGGATGGGGAAGGGAGAGAAACAGTGAGGAAAGGAGTGGGGTGGAGAGAAATAGCAACATGAGAGACTGGGAGTGGAGAGATAGAGAGCAAAGGGGAATTGGTCTGTGTAGATGGAAGAGAATTGGGTGAGGCCAGGAAGCAACTCTTTCCTTCTCTTCCTACCCACTGAACACCTGATCAGGGGCGGATCAGGAACAAGAAGGAGAACCTGGTGCCCTAAAATGTTTCTTTTTATTAAAAAAATTTTTTGAAGGGGGCAGGGAAAGGAGAGCTTCATGAGCATTGTTGGAGGTCCTTGAGGGTACTACATTGAGGACCCGGTTTATGACATTGCTGTCCTCATCATAACACTGACAACTTTCACATGGGTTGAGCTAGAATGATTTTCTTCATCTTGGAAACCTTAGTTAATATTCTAGCAGTGAGAGTGTCTTTAGCAGGGAAAGGAGAAATGGGTTTGCTTGATCAGGGTTTAGATTTCTACAGGAGCCCAGACTACTCATTTTGCATTTTCATATTGTTATCAGCCATCTTTTATATCCAAATAATATAATATTATTAACATGGTTTGCATCTTGAATTGCAGGAACATTCTTTGGGAACTGCATATTTCTTTTTGGAACTGCACATTTTGTATATGTATGCTGGTGCATGGGGGAAAATCCAAAATCCACAGTTTGGCAATTTATTAGGATCAACAAAAAATCCACATAATTGTGAGGCTTTCAAGTTCTCCAGAACTCTTTATCGGGCTAGGTGTTATAAAAAGCAGGGGATAGGGGAAGAAACCAAGTCCCAAAATTTGGCAAGCTGATATGGGCATGAGGTCTGCAGTATAAATAGGCAGACCCCGTCTCAAATTGGAGATTTGCAGTCTGAATGAATTAGTCAGTGGTAGGGATGGTACCTGAGAAATATTTTCTACCATCTGAAAAGAGATTTTTGCACTGAGGGTCCCATCCCCTCCAACCACTAGGTCAGGAGTCCTCAGCGTGGAACCACTGTGACCACAAGGCCAGGTTGAGGCACCAACTATTCTATCTCTGGTCCCTCACAAACAGGCTGACAGCATCTTGTCTTTGTAACAACAACCTCTTTCTTCAGCCTTCCAGTATTTTCTTTAGCACAGTGTGTAGTGCTCTTTATTGACTATTTCTATATATTACATCCCCTTCTTTTTAAACAGACTGTCCCTTACTTCTTATTTGAAAAAATATTACCATTTAACTGACTCTCTTGCTGGTACATAATCCTTCCAAATCTTCGGTTTTAATTGTCGACCATATCTGGAGTGCCGTCTTTGATCTGCTTGCTGTGCATTTGAGAGATTCTACTTCTGATCCTTCATAGTTTTGTTGGAATTTGTTGTATCTTGCCCTCTTTTTTCTGATTCATTTGGTGCACTCATCAGTTTAGATGGTGTAATAGATTGTGGCTCTTGGGTTTTTCTTCTCAGTAGCAACCGTAGAGCTTACCCATTCTGTTGGTTCCGTAAGCTTGAGTTCTTTCTCAGTTCTCTCTTTGAGTGCAACAGGATCCTTTCATGGTGCCTGAATAAATGGTTTAGCATCTGGCTTCAGCTTTATTTGACACTGGGCTGGTACATAGCTTAAGTCTGTGAACACATCTGCCAAGCAGCCCTTCACTTTTTCTTTCGTTTGTTCAACATGTTATGGATTTACCAGTCTCACCACCTTTATCAAGTTCAGCAGTTGTTACACGCAATATCTCTTGCAGGTGTTTCCAGTGTATAAAATTCTAAAGGATGTACAGTACAGTATATTGTACTCACACCTCAAAGAGTATCTGCCAGCCACATTTAATGGATGTCTCTCATATCCTGTTAAGGTGGTGGGTACGTCAGAAGTTTCTAGGTCCACCTCTTCTGCTTAACTCTTGGGCTGGAATGCCGTTGACATCAGCTCCTGTGTTTTGTTTAAACTGAATAATTTTCCAATCCCTGTCTACTTTTATGTCTACGTTGGCTTCTTTTTGTTCTTTGTCTGCCCTTTGTTACTGATGCCAGAAACATTGAACTTGTGCTACTTTTTGCTTCTGGAGGTTCCTCTCTTTCCAGTATTCCATTCACTTGTCTCAGATTTGTATTCCTTGAACTGCATACTTGTGCAAAATGATTTATCTTTTTGCAGTTATGGCAAATCTTTTCCCATCCTGGGCATTCCTTCATGTTGCCATGTTTTTTTCCGCACCTTTTATAGTTCCCCCCTCCCCCTTGCCAGAAGTAGCTTTCTGTGGAGGCCTCTAGTACTCTGCCTTCCTACCTGGTGTGACTTGTTTCTTGTTGTCTGTCAATTCCATACACTTCTTGGAATGGCAATATTTTCATTTCTCCTCAGGACATCTTATGTGCCCTTGCTGTTTTTACTGCTTTTTCTAGGGTCAGGTCTTCCTCCTGCAGTAATTTCTCTTGGATCTCCTTTGAGTTAGATCCCATTAATATTCTGCCCGTTATCATAGCGTCACTGTCATAAAAAGCACAATCTTTACCTATTAGGTGTAATTGTGTAACCCACTCATCTATTGCTTCTGTTGCCCCTTGCTGTTTCATAAAACAGTTCATGTTGGATGGAGGCATTTTTTCTAGGTGTGCAGTATGCTTCAAACAATGCAAACAGGACTGTAGTTTTCTTTCTATACTGTGCAGATAGTTTTCCACTAGCAGGCCAGGTCCTGCAGATATCTCTGCTTGTCTGCCCAATGCTGATCTGGAACTCTGCAGTCTTTTGCAGTTCAGACCATTAAAAATTAGTTCCATAAGCTCCCTTCACTGGGCCCAGTTTTCAGCAATGTTCTCATTATCAGAGTCCATAGGAGGTACTTGCCTGGTGCTGGGTGCCATCTTTAATCCCTATTGTGGTATTTTTTAACTTTTAGCTCTGTTTTACTTCTGACACTATGTTCTATCTCTGGTCTCTCATAAACACACTGACAACATCTTGTCTTTGTAACAACAACCTCTTTATTCAGACTCCCAGTACTTTCCTTACCACGGTGTTTAGTGCTCTTTATTGCCCCCTCTGGTAGCCTGAGAGAATGCCACCTTGCCTATTTCTATATATTACACTCACCAAACTTTTACCACCACCTCATTCTGCAAGTGAATGAAACAATTCCTCCATTCATTTGTATTGGGAGGGGGGACACATCCTCCTTGCCAAAAAAAAAATGGCTAGCAAGGAAGTGAAGCGAACTCCACCATCACTAAGCATCCTTGAGGCAATAGGGACCTTGGCAGAGGGTGGGCTTCGTCCCTTCTCCAGCCAATTTTTGGCGGGCGGGATGTGTGTGTGTGCTTGCCCCACGCAACTGAATGCTGAAATTGCTCATTCACTTGCAGTTGGATGCGGGGGGAGAGAGAGAGAGAGAGAGAGAGAGAGAGAGAAAGAAAGAAAGAAAGAAAGACGAGCAGAGAGAAAAGACTGAGTAGCACATACAGAAGTTGCACAATTATGCACACACACACACCACTAACAACAAACACACTCCAATATTTTTGTGATTGCCCCCAGGCGATTTTTTGCCCCAGCTCTAGCTACATGCATATGCAAACTTGCTTCCATGCATGTATGCCCCCTGGCTGATTTAGGTGGAAGAACCTGCTAACTCAGCTAAGACAGTCTTGAGTGTGTTTTCTTAAATATTTGATTTTATTTTCTGTTTAAGTTTCAGTCCTTGCAGGTGGCTTGGGCTGGAGCCTCACCCTCTCTGTTTTAGTGCAGGCCTTGGAGCCATGCAGCTCATCAGGGGTTGGATTTTTCTCATGTATTACAGTGAGGTGTCCTCCCGCCCCGCTCATGCCATTAGTGGCCTTAAAGGCCCTCTTTCCCTCTTGGGGGAAGGTAGGCAAGACACGCTTTCTGGGGCCTCCGGAAAGTGCGCAATTTCCCTGGCACGCTAACGGCATGCCGGGGGAATGGCGTACTTTCCGGAGACCCTGGAAAGTGTGCACTGAGTGCTTGTTACGTGTTCTCCGTCTTCTGCATATACTTAGCCAGATGAGACACTGCTCATACAATTGGCAGCTGTGCCTACAGTTTGCCATCTGATCCAGCCATTCAGTATTTTTGTGTCATGCCTATGGGCTGTTTTGGAGGGGGAGCAGTACACTGTGTTTAGTTCCCTTCACCATTCCCTCCCTACCAAACTCATTGTGGTGATTGGCACAATTACTGCTTTTCTAACAGGGCATTGCATAGGCAGTTCCAGCTGCCACATGTACACAGTTGGATCAGGGCCCAATTTAGCTTGAGATTGAAAGCACTCTCCAAGGACAAGCAACTTTGAGTTACAGGAGTTATTTAGAGAATTAGCCATCCGTTTGCAGGCAAAAGCAAAACGGACTCCTTTCTCACAGTATCTATACTGGATCTCAAAGACTGCTGCTGCTCAATCCAAGGGAAAATCACATCTTTCTTTTTAAGAAGAATCTTTTAGTTCAGGTATGAGTCACATGGTTTTGCACCAATCCCAAAGCATTTTGGCTGTGTTTCAGACTGAACCCAGCTGGGAACCAGGAGGACACAAGGGTGGAATCACCAGATTCTCACTAAATGCCCTGCAGTCTGCCAGAAAATAGCAAGTTGAGTAGGATGTGATGATGAAAGGTTTAACATAAACAGTTCCCGCAAATGATGCAGTTTAGCTGTTAGTGCTGGGCTTGGATTAATGTTACAAAGTGGAAACCCCCAAAGTCCACACACACTAATTCTGTAAAAGAGCAGGCAATAAGCAAAGTCAACTCAGTCCAAGGTCAAAGTTAGAAAGTTTTGAGAACCACAGTGTCAGAGAAGGATTTAGCAAGAAGAGTGGTCAAAGGCAGTTCAAAGTTGCTTACAGGAGCTCAGACAGAGGAGGTGCCAGGAAGGCAAAGGGACAATGGATCCAGGGTTATAATAGGGCTAAAGTTGCCCATCAGCTCTACCCACTTGGAAGTGAGGCATTTAAGCAAGAACTGCCAGAACCTCACCTGGGGTTCAGCTGTGGCTCATTAGAAGCTTCTGGTATAAGTCCTCCTTGTGAGGAGAACCCCTACACAGGAGGGATCCTTTACTCATGAGGAGTCCTTTGCTGTATTTGTGCACCTCTCCTGAGCATAAGGACTTGAGCCTGCCTCTTCAGGTATTGTTGCTTCTGGGAGTTCAGTGATCATTCCACCTCTGACTCTAAGGCAGAGCTCTCTCCTTGGGGGTGGTGCACCCTTGGCAGTATCCGCCAAGGACCCAAGCTCCCCATGTAACACCAGCATGGGTAGAGGCCTCCAGGTCCTTCTCTGAGGAGGAATCCTCTACCTAGGGCTAGACAATTGGCTCTAACATGTCCAGTATTACACACACACACACACACACACACATTTTGTTTAATGGCTGCACTTCGGTCAAGTGTTAAAAAGAATCAAAATATTGTATCACATAAAATCTGCAAACCTCAACATTACTCCAGAACTTCCGTCATGTTAGTCTGTTGTTCAAAAAAAACCAACGAAGAACCTGTCTGGCCAATTTAATGAGCTTTAGGAAGCAAGAGTTTACTTCATGAGCTTACTTTAGCTATTAAACAGTATATAAAAGTAATAAATATAATAACTGTGGATTTAGTCTGTTTTAAACTTAAGGCTTTTATATTATGTTTTACTATGTTATTGCATTTTATGGTTTTAAGTTTTGGGAACTCCAGCTTAAAAATGTTGCCTTAATTAAATTAATTAAAAATTAGATAAATATGTTGCATAGGCAGTGCAGATTTTGATTTTATACACATGTATTGGTGGAGGGCAACTATTGTACATGCAATATGAGAGTAAAAGAACACCACCTATCCTGAAAGTAGAGGTAACATGCGTAAACCTTTTTGTTTATTTTTATTTTTGTTATTATTTTATTTTTATATTATTTTATTTTTTGGCAGAATTGGATGAAATTTTCAAACAGTAGCTCCTTTAGGGGAGGATAAAATCTGCTGAGTTTCAGACAAATAGGTGCATGGGTTTTGTGCTCATTCCTTCTAAGATTGAACGTTGCTGTTGGGTTTATTTGTTTTTAAAAAAGGGATGCCCTCTATTCTCTGTACTTTTGTGGGCAATTGAACATGACGTAGAAGATAGAGGTCCCTCTAGGCAAGTTCCAGCAATGTTTCAGAAAGACAGATGCAGCCATTAGAGAGTTAAGAGTAAAGATCAGTATTTGAGCAATATATGTGTGTGTGTGTTTTCTGTTCAGTTGGCACCAAATGCAAAGCTGCTTATGTAGATAGATGTGGGCATAAGGCATCAAAACACATATTCACTTGGAGAACTGCACAAGGCTGGCCCTATTGTTAAAAACAGTCAAGCTGAATATGAGCCAACAGTGTGAAGTGGTTGCAAAGAAAGCAAATGCTATTTTGGGCTGCATTAATAGAAGTACAGCTTCCAAATAGCACGAGGTACTGGTTCCCCTTTATTCGGCACTGGTTAGGCCTCATCATGAGTATTGCGTCCAGTCCTGGGCACTGCATTTCAAGAAGGATGCAGACAAGCTGGAAGGGATTCAGAGGAGGGCAACAAGGATTATCAGGGATCTGGAAACCCTATGAGGAGAGACTGAAAGAAGTGGGCATGTTTAGCCTGGAGAAGAGAAGACTGAGGGGAGATATGAGAGCACTCTTCAAATACTTGAAAGGTTGTTACACGGAGGAGGGTCAGGATCTTTTCTCGATCATTCCAGAGTGCAGGACATGGAATAATGGGCTCAAGTTACTGGAAGCCAGATTCCAGCTGGACATCAGGAAAAACTCCTGACTGTTAGAGCAGTACAACGATGGAACCCATGACTAGGGAGGTGGTGGGTTCTCCCACATTAGAGGCATTCAAGAGGCAGCTGGACAACTATCTGTGAGGTATGCTTTAAGGTGGTTTCCTGCATTGAGCAGGGGGTTGGACTCGATGGCCTTATAGGCTTCTTCTAACTCTACTATTCTATGATTCTTTGAGCCCTATTCTTGGCTATTAGCCATCAAAGCCTGGAACTTCCCTTTTCAGAAATAGCATGCTTCCTAATCCCATCCATTGAAGGTAATTTGAGGTTTGCTTTCCTATGAAATCTCTTTCTTTCTTTCTTTCTTTCTTTCTTTCTTTCTTTCTTTCTAGTCTGTGGTAGCTCTGAGTTATATTATAGTTAAGGTGTGAAGATGGGCTATTAAACAGTTGTTATGAGAGTTCCCCTGAACTCCTTAATGAGTTTACACATTACTTCCTGAAATTGCAAGTAAGCTATTTCCATAATCAATGGTCAACATTCTCCAGTGTTACTTGCAAGACATTCCACAGATGAGATATATGAATTGATATGCCTCTTGTCCCTTGTTACTGTGTAATTAAATGGCTAAGTGACTCCAAAAGGGAAGGAGCTATGACTGACCACAATTAACTCTGTGTTCAGGTTGGATTCCAGAACTTGTGGTCCAATGTAAAGACTGGCATCAAACCAGTGTGGCCCCTGAAGTCTTGGTATAAACAGACCCTTCACTTCTCCACAAATGTTTTCTTTAAAAATAGGAGCCACATTCTAGCACAGTTATGTGCACTTTAACCCTTTAAAATCAATGGACCAGTAACAGGTTAAAGGACAGAAAGTAAGCAGTGTTTACAATGGATGGAGTTATGTAGAAGAGTCCCACAAGGATCTCTTTTGGGTCTGGTCCTATTGAATTTATTCATAATTGAGCAACTGAGTTGCCAGCTTTGTTGTATCACTCAGACACACTTTCAAATAGCATCCCAAATACCAAGGACATTGTAGAGCTGGGAAAGGTGCAGAAAAGAGCAACTGAAATGATCAAGGGACTGGAGCAACTCTCCTCTGAAGAAAGGTTTCGATGTTTAGAAAAAAGGTGAGTAAGTCAAGGCATAATAGCAGTGTGGGAAAGTGTTTCACAATACTAGAACTTGCAGTCATGAAGCTGAATGGTGAGAGATCCAGAACAGATAAAAAGAAGAACTTCTTCATAAAACACATAATTAAACTATGGAATTTACTACCACAGTATGTAGCAATGGCCACCAACCTGGACAGCTTAAAAGGGGAGTTTTAGACATCCATAGAGATTAAGGCTGTCAATGGCTGCTAGTCCTGATGGCTCTGTTTTACCTCCCAAAATGTCTTATGGCAGCTAAAAGCTTAACCAATTTATTTTGGCCTAAGGTTTCATAGTCCACCTCACCAGTTGCACAGAATATTACGGAGGCTTTCAGGCCTTTCTTATACTGCAGATATAGTAGGAGTGGGTGGAATTGTAAACAGTGAGGCCAGAAGGACATTCAGTGCAGAAATTGCTGATGGTACAATCACATTAACCGGCAGCTATTGCTAATAACAAACATCCTTGCATTAAGGAGCCAATTAACACATTTAATGTGATAAAAATCCATATCCTGATTCAAGCGTCTGGTGCTAGAATTAAATCTGCTAATGAATTCTAATTCACCAGTCTCTTGTTCTAATCCCCCTTTGGAGTTCCTTTGCTCTACAATGACAATCCAGAGCTTTGTGTCTGGAAAAATCACCTACAGTTCCTTAGCCATTTTTGAGTTACACTGGGTATTACTGGCATGGATAGTCTCTTGTGCCCAAACCAAGTATTGGGATGGATGCAATGGTATGCCACTTGTAGACGATTCTTGCCTAGAAGTTTGGATATAATTTTGGGGTGGCCTAAAGCTTGCTGTGAGGTGCACACCTTCAGTTCTGGATTCATTTTTTTATACATTGGGTATGATTAGCCTGGGGCTGCAATGCTTGACAGTGTCTTGTGCCTCGATGGAGCATTGAGCCAGACACAATGCTGTGACATCTTAAAGAGGCCGCTGCCCCTGAGATTTGAGTAGGGTGACCAGATAAAATCCAGGTCAGGGCTCATGTAACTTTAACAGTTGTAGAGAAAAGGGAATTTCAGCCAGTGTCATTTGTATGCAATTAGTTCCTGGTGAAATTCCCTCTTCATCACAACTGTTAAAGTTGCAGGGGCCCTGCCTTCTTTTGTATATGGTCACTCTAGTATAGTGCCTGCACCTTTAACTGTTGTGATGAAGAGGGAATATCAACAAGAAGTAATTGCATACAAATGACACTGGCTGAAATTCCCTTTTCTCTTCAACTGTTAAAGTTACATGAGCCCTGACCTGGATTTTATCTGGTCAGCCTAGATTTGAGTGCATTATTGGAGGTGGCCAAAAACTTAGTTTGCAACACAAACCCCTAATTCCTGATCCACTGTACATATTTTGGGCACAGTGGCAGCATGCTTGGCAATGTCTGGTGCTCAGAAGAAGCATTGTGCTAGAAGTAGTGCGCTGACTATTCCTAGACGATGTTGCACCAGAGGTGTGTGAGCAGCCACAACAAGCACTCTGGGCCTTGTATTCTCCTCCCTTTCTGGTGCTGCATGGCTTAACCATTCTGATAACAGACAGTAGATCCAAAGCAGCACAGAAAATGCACTCAACATGTAATGCATTTATTCCCATTTCCTGCCATAGCTTTAGAAGAGGAATAGACACATTTATGGAGGAGGCCGTATCTATCAATGGACATTGGCCATGAGAACTAGATTAACCTCCTTGAAAACCAATTGATGGTGGTGGGGACAGAGCAGAGGGCTCTTGTCTTCAAGCCCAGAAATGGGCTTCCTTGAAGGGTTTGGCTGGCCATTGTGGAAAATAGGGTGCTAGATTAAATGGGCCCTTTGATCCAACAAGTTTCTCTTGATATTTTTATGTACTTAAGAGTGCCCAACTCTGTGGTCATTAGGTTTTGCTAAGTCTCCTTGTCATATAATGTTGACTTGCAATTGCATGGGTGTGTTGGGGTGGCCAGATGCAAAAGAGGGCAGGGTTCCTGCACCTTCAGCAGTTGTGTAGAAGAAGGTATTTCAGCAGGTGCAGCTTGCCATGACAATTTCCATATGGTGAAAAACCCTCTTCCATACAACCATTAAAGACTCATGAGCCCTGTCCTCTTCCGCATCTGGCCATCCTATGTGTTATGTGGTAACTGATAGGTTCAACTGATTTGGGTGGGCACTTGGGCACCCTCCCCCCAAAACATCAATGTGATTTTTAGATTTATGGGGACTAAAGCAGTTTGAATGGTTTGGAGGAGGGAAGAGGCTGCTTACCACACTTTTTAAATTTTTTCTTTTATCTTTTAAAAACGTGTAGTGGTAGCAATTTTCCCTGCTGCCTCTGCATCCTCCTCCTTCCATTGAAAAAAATGCTGCCCTGTGGCCATGGCTGGTGCAGCAGCATCATTCTTCCCCACACATTCTGAGGGGCAGCTCTGCTCCCTCCTCCTCCACCACAAAGGGTCTCTGTGTGTCCTCTTTATGGTTTTAAAAGAGCTTCCATTCCTGCATATGGGAATATAAGGGAAGCAGACATGAAAAAGTTATCTGAACCTGCACAATTTATCTTTTTGTGAATTTGAAACTGTCATTTTGTTTAACTTTCCTTAGAAAACTACCTGTACTGAGACACTGTAATATTTAGCTTTTTAAAGTCAAATTCATGTTAAAAGTATGATAGTTCATTTAACCGCGTACTTAAATAAAAGTAACAGACGTAGATAGGATTGTAAGAGGATTTTTTGTAATAGCCACCACGTGAAGGAATGGGGAAAAACATTCTGATATGAACAGGAAGCCCCATTCAAGCATTATGCCAAATAGGGTACAAGCAGCACATGTAAGAGGCCTAGAGTTGTGTGCGCTGCCTCCACTGCCAATGTCCTAAAACACAATGCCCTTGAAGACCTTACAGTGCTGAACAGGCCTGCAGGGACTTCTACTTGCGCCCGCTTGGTCCCTTTGTATGATCAGGACCCCTTAGAAGCGCAGGATTCTCAGTCACATGGGGGCTTCTACTCACATTCAAGTGAACACCAGTAAAAGGCTCTTGCAGACCCTACTCAACATGGGGAGGAGGTCAGGGGATATTGGGGTTGCATATCCTGCATAATGCCTGAATAGGACTGTTGCGAAGACCAAATCACAGAATGCTTTTCATCCTGGATCACTCAATGTGAAACTGCTTCTCTCTTTGTGATTGGCACGTGTGTTTGTGACGTGTGTATGTCTTTGGATATCTTCCTGGGTTAGGACAAGGAGTGAACAAATGGGCTCATTCCAGCCCTGTGGTTCTATTATTCATCTAAATCATTCATGAAATGAAATTACTATGGTTCATTTAGTATGATTTATTCTTAATTTATTTTGATCGCAAATGTATCAGTCCATTTTCTTCTGGATGTAAAACTGATTGTTTTACATGTTGTGATAATTATTTTCTAAAGATCGAACTTATACAAATAGATTTATTTGCCCTTCTCTGGCTTTCTGAAAGCTCATATGTTTTAGTCATTTCCTTTAAGATCCAAAGGTGCAGTTTGTCAGCCCATACTGGTATATAGTTAGATATTCTTTGAGAAACTCTTTCCCTATCCTTTTGCTCAATTATATTTTACTCAATTACTTTTAGTAAGGTGGATGATGCTGATCAGTACTATGCTGGTAGATGGGGAGGGCTGGAGTAAAGGTTCGACAGGAGGGGAGGCAGACTGGAAGTATATACAGGACAGAAAGCTGTGCAGCATTTAATGTTCTGTCATTGAGAATGAGGAGGCTGAGTGTTTCAGTGATGACATCCATCTAAGAATATGAAAATAACTGAGAATTGGGGTCAGTAAACTGAATTACTATACTTTAGTAGAGTATAGCCTGGTTAATTCTGAGCTGAGTTCTGAAATTGTGACTCCATCATATTCCTGATGACATCATTGTAAGTCTAAAGAGATCTGAATGCCTCCCCCTACCATCCCGTCCTCCCACAAGATCCTGCTACCTTCCTTGTGACCATGATCCAAGCATGAGGAGGTGGCAAAGGGTACACTTCATAGGCTCTGGAGATCTAGGCTGCAACCCCATTACCATGGGGGAAAGATGAGGCTAAAGTATAATATTTAAGGAAACTTATTTATCTTTATTTATGTATACCTATATTGTCCAGTTCTTCTGAAACCAAAGTCAAACTGAAGCTGTATTAGAGCAGCACAAGCAACACTCTAAACCAGCGATCTTCACTATTTTTCACGCAAGAGCCACTTTGGCACTGCCACCAGGGCCACTTGGGGGCCTTTCCCAGGGCATGGGGGCCTTACTTCCCCCCACACCCCATAGCTGAATGGCAATAGCTGTGCACCTGACATGATAGGGCTGGGATCGCTAATACCGTGGAAGACAGAAACAAAGTCCAAAGTGATCTCGAGAGGTGCGGAGTGCTGGGTTGAAAACAACAGAATGAAATTTAATAGGAATAAATGCCAAGTTCTACACCTAGGAAAAAGAAACCAAATGCACAGTTACAAAATGGGAGATTCTTGACTCAACGATACTACAAGTGAGAAGGATCTTAGAATTGTTGTAGATCACAAGCTGAATAGGAGCCAACAGTATGATCTGGCTGCAAAAAAGCAAATGCTATTTTTGGGCTGTGTTAATAGAAGAATAGCTTTCAAATCGCGCAAGGTACTGTTTCCCCTCTATTCGGCACTGGTTTGGCCTCATCTTGAGTATTGCGTCCACTTCTGAGTGCCACACTTCAAGAAGTATGAAGATAAACTGGAAGGGGTTCAGAGGAGGGCAACACGGATGATCAGGGGTCTGGAAACAAAGCCCTATGAGGAGAGACTGAAAGAATTGGGCATGTTTAGCCTGGAGAAGAGAAGACTGTGGGGAAACATGATGGCACTCTTCAAGTGTTTGAAATGTTGCCACACAGAGGAGGGCCAGGATCTCTTCTCGATCAACCCAGAGTGCAGGACACGGAATAATGGGCTCAAGTTACAGGAAGCCAGATTCCGGCTGGACATCAGGAAAAACATCCTGACTGTTAGAGCTATACAACAATAGAACCAATGACCTAGGGAGGTGGTGTGCTCTCCCATGCTAGAGACCTTCAAGAGGCAGCTGGACAACCACCTGTCAGGGATGCTTTAAGGTGGATTCCTGCATTGAGCAGGGGGTTGGACTCGATGGCCTTATAGGCCCCTTCCAGCTCTACTATTCTATGATTCTATGACTGAAGGCTTCTTGGGGCCCCTTCTCCCTACCCCCCTCCACATCATCCAAGCAAGGCCTCATCTGTCAATCATCAGGCAGGCCAATCCCAACAGATTTATTGCTCCTTGGATTGGGCTAGATCTTTTTCTCATCACTGAGAGAGTGTTCAGCTCTATTCAGTACTGCCAAATCTCCTAGGGCAGATCCACATTGCTCTCCTGTATATCCAATTTCCCCTCCGCTTCCAGTGCCTGTGCAGTGCACCACTGTAGCTAGCCAATCACATTGCTTTTTGTCTCTTGGGCTGTTCTCCCTTCAACACTAATTGGCTTAATGCTCCTGTGTTCTCCTCCACACAGCAGATCTCCTGACTTCCCACTCCCAAAGTCTTCTCCCATAGCCCAGATCACAACAAGGCAAAGCTAGAGAGCCCTTGCTCTCCCACTCACCTCAAGAGCTGTGCTTGAGATGGCCCCCAAGCCGATGACTTGCTGGCCCAGACTCTTCTCAGGAACAGAGAGAGGATGCTGCTTATGTCGTTCAACTAGGGCATGTAGTGTGAGAGAAAAAGAGGCTTTTGCTTCCTCAGGTGGATGTCAGGTGCCTTGGGAACAACATAGCCCAGAGCTCCTTTTACCTAGGATGCTACTGTGCAGACAAATTCTTGACTCTGGATGGATGCACACATGGCCCTGACATGTATGTCCTACATAGGCTGACCATATAAAAAGGAGGACAGGGCTCATGTAACTTTAACAGTTGTAGAGAAAAGGGAATTTCTGCCAGTGTCATTTGTATGCAATTAGTTCCTGGTGAAATTCCCTCTTCATCACAACAGTTAAAGTTGCAGGCAATATACTAGAGTGACCAGATACAAAAGAAGGCAGGGCCCCTGCAACTTTAACTGTTGTAATGAAGAGGGAATTTCACCAGGAACGAATTGCATACAAATGACATTGGCTGAAATTCCCTTTTCTCTACAACTCTTAAAGTTACATGAGCCCTGTCCTCCTTTTCATATGGTCAGCCTAGTCCTACACATAATGGAGCTCAGGAATAAGTCTTAGAGTGGTCTCCACTGTGTGTAGGCTGTTTAGTGAGAAATGGGGACCTGCACTTGTGCATTTATATGTGTCTAGGCTTTACCCAGGTGATCTGTTGATCCTTTTGATTCATTGGATGATGATCATAAGAGTAGGCCTTACTACACACATATGAATGCACATGTGTAGGCTTATCTTGTTCAAGGTCATCCACTTCTTCCCCACACACTGCAACCATCCATTCGTGAGATTGAGCCCAATTAAAATATTTTACAAGCTCCTTTGCAGACCTATATTTTGTGTTGCCATTTTCCTGTCCCGAAAGGGCAACAATATCTTCTTGTGGATGCCAGAAAATACAGCCATCTTCCCCTGCAGCATCTTTCAATCCCGCCCATTTTCATCCTGCCCTGTCATTCAAACATCTGCAATGCAGACTGTATTTCTCTTCTCATGCTGTCCAGGCTACTAATATTCTAAATTATCTTTCAGTTTGAAGTGTGGCAGCTACTGCTGAACTGTTTGGGAATAAGCTGTCTCAACATCCGTAGCTGAGCCAAGCATGGGAAACAAGATGCTGATAATTTTCATAGTGGGAAACTCCAGATGGCCAAATCACGGGAGGAGCCCAGATTGGGGTGGAATGGGGTGGCATTTTACAGGTCTTTAATTTTTAGAGAGCAATCCTGAAGGGCCTCTCAGGGACCATAGGATATGTCAGGGATGCTTTAAAGTGGATTCCTGCATTGAGCAGGGGGTTGGACTCAATGGCCTTATAGGCCGCTTCCAACTCTATTATTCTGTGATTCTATGATGGATTCCCCTCACCTCCGATGCTGTAGACACAGGTATGACCTCAGGGGGAAGCTCCACAGTTGCTCCCCATCTGAAGTCATTATTGTAACCCCAGAAGAGGGAGGGAGAGGGAGGAAAGGAGACATGACTGGGGGTGAGGAGGGAAGAGAAGAAGTAGATATGCAGGTTGCTTACCTGTAACTGTAGTTCTTCGAGTGGTCATCTGTGCAGTCACATATATGGGCTCGCCCTGGCGCCGAGCCCGCATCGGGAAACTTCTTTAGCTAGCCTAGGATTTAGGCGGGAACCCCTCCCCCCCACCGTCCTACCGCGCATGCTCAGGGTCCCCGCCTACCTCAGTTCACTGAGACCACTCGGCCTCGTGACTAAGGTAACATAGTTGAAAACAGATAGCTAGACATTCACGAGCATGCTGGAACCAACTTGACAATCATAAAAGCGATGCCAAGAGGGGACGGCGGGCGGGTTGTGTGACTGCACAGATGACCACTCGAAGAACTATAGTTACAGGTAAGCAACCTGCATTTCTTCTTCGTGGTCTCTGTGCATCACACATATGGGCGAGTAATAAGCCAACTTACCGGAGGTGGGAAGGCACGCTAGTTGATTATTGACATATTGACGAAAGGACAGCTCTACCAAAAGAGGAGTCCTGGCGTGCTCTGACATCCAAATGGTAGTGCTTCACGAAAGTAGAGGCATTCGACCAAGTCGCCACCTTGCACAGTTCTGGAATAGTTGCCCCATGGAGAAGTGCAGTCGACGCAGCCTGTCCCCTGGTGGAATGAGCAGTTAATGCAAGGGGTGTTTCCTTGCCCAGGAGCTGGTAAGACAAAGCAATAGTGCTGACGATCCATTTGGAAAGACGCTGAGAGGACACTGGTAAGCCTTTGTTCTTTCCACCAAAACAGATAAAGAGTTGGCGAGACTTGCGGAACTCTTCTGAACGAGACTTGTAGAAGGCTAAGGCCCTTCGAACATCAAGAGCGTGTAACGTGGAACACAACGGATCGGACGACGCTTTGAAGAAGGTAGGTAGGACAATGTCCTGGTTTATATGAAAACTAGAAGCAACTTTGGGAACAAAGGAAGGAGGAGGACGGAGTACAACCTTGTCACGAAGAAACTGTGTATAAGGGGGGTCCACGAGCAGCGCTGTAAGTTCAGACGCTCGTCTAGCGGACGTAATTGCCACAAGGAAAACAGTCTTAAACGTTAACAAACGAACATTAGTTGTAGCCAACGGTTCGAACGGTTTAGAAGACAACGCACTTAACACCAGCGACAGGCTCCACTGCGGAACAAGAGGGCGAGCTGGTGGGAATAGATTGTGTAGGCCCCTAAGAAAAGCCTTAGCAAGGGGGTGCGTAAATGCTGAAAAACCATCAATCAAGGAATGGTGGACAGCAATAGCCGCTAGGTAAACGCGGATAGAGGATAGTTTCAGTCCAGCAGTATGAAGAGAATGTAGAAATGCGATAACGTCAGTAATATTGGCTGAGTAACCATCAAAACCGTTAGCCAAGGCAAAAAGTTGAAAACGCTTCCACTTAGAGAAGTATGAACGCCTGGTAGAGGGCTTCCTAGAGGCCTCTAAAATGGTCTTTACGCCCTCAGGAAGCGCTAGCCCCTGCTAGAGGGCAGGAGTCTCCAAGCCGTGAGGCGTAACGTTCGCACATCCGGATGTAGGACCCGGCCGCCGTCCCTGGACAGGAGGTCCGGAGTGATGGGAAGACGCCACACTCGATGAGCAGCTAGTCTGCGTAGAAGCGTGAACCATGCTTGTCTTGGCCACCATGGCGCTATCAGAATAGCATTGGCCTGATAGCGTTGCGCTCGTGTGATCGTCCGTGCTATTAACGGGATCGGAGGAAACATGTACAGAAGGCCGTGCGACCAGTCCCAGAGGAAGGCATCCCCGAGGGACCCTTGTCCTATCCCTGCCCTGGAGCAATAAGCTGGGCAGACTTTGTTGGTCGGAGTTGCGAATAAGTCGATGTGGGGCGTGCCCCAACGGGCAAAGAGACGGTCCAGCACCTGTGGAGCTAGTTGCCACTCGTGAGTTTCTCTGAAAGAACAGCTGAGTTCGTCTGCTTTGATGTTGGAAGTCCCTGCAATGTGTAGGGCTGACAGACGCATGTTTTCTGTAATCGCCCAGGGTAGAATGTCCATGGTGAGACGAAGCAGACGCGGGGAGCGAGTACCGCCTTCTTTGTTGATATACCACACGACAGAGGTATTGTCTGTGAGTATCCTCACGTGGTGGCCTCGTAGTTGAGGGAGAAAGGCCTGTAGAGCTTTCTTTACTGCCAGAAGCTCCAACATGTTTATATGCAGGCAGCTCTCTGAAGGTGACCATCTTCCTTGCATGGCCAGATCTTCCAGGTGTGCTCCCCAACCTTGCAGTGACGCGTCGGTCGTGACGAACCGGGATGGACCGGGACCGACAAAGGGCATTCCTCATGACAGGTTCGATGGATTTGACCACCAAAGGAGCGAGTGCTGCACGTGATCCGGGATGGTGAGTATTAACCTGCGCGGGTCTTGCGATGGAGCATAGTGACGCAAGAGGAGTTGCTGCAGAGGACGCATTCGCAGCCTCGCCCATCTGACTACGAAAACTGCCGCCGCCATTAGGCCCAGCAGGCGCAAGATTACAAGCGCTGTTGCCCGAGGGCTGACACTTAACCTGGCTGCTAACTGTTGCAGCGCCTCCAATCTGTCTCGGGGAAGAAAGGCTCTCCCGACAGAAGAGTCAAGACGAACTCCGATGAACTGGAGCATTCTGGAAGGCTGGAAGACCGACTTCTCGTAATTTATTTGTAGGCCTAGAGACGAGAGAATCGACTCCACCGTGTGAACGTCGGTGGCCACTTGATGTAGAGTGGGAGAAACGACCAGCCAGTCGTCCAAGTAAGGATAGACTTTGATGTTGATGGACCGGAGGTGGGCGCAAACTGCTGCCATGCATTTGGTAAAGACCCTTGGTGCCGTTTTCAACCCAAAGGGGAGAACTGAAAATTGGTAAATTTGAGTCCCTATGGCGAAACGAAGATATTTTCAATGTTCGGCACGGATCGCGATGTGAAAATATGCGTCTTTGAGGTCGATCAGCGTGAACCAACTGTCCCTTTTCAAGAGTGGCAGGATCATCGCAAGTGTGATCATGCGGAACTTCTGGGGCTTGACGAATTTGTTTAACGCCCGGAGATCCATAATAGGACGAAGTCCCCCGTCCTTTTTGTGCACTGTAAAATAACGGGAGTAAAATCCGTCGTTTAGTTGAGATCTTGGTATCTTTACAATAGCACCTTTTCGTAGAAGGGCCTGCGTTTCTTGAAGTAGAGTCTCTGACGGAGGTGTAATTTTGACAGTGCCTAAAGGAGGAGTGACTTCTTACACGGCTATTGCATAGCCGTGTAAGATGATTTGAAGAACCCACTGGTCGCTGGTGATGGACGCCCAGGTGTGGTAGAATGGCTGGAGTCTGTTGATAGTCAGGATGGGACTCAGTGGGGAGGAGTCAAAGACGGCGCTTTTGCGACTGGGGCTGTTTAGCGCGAGACTGCGCATAACGAGGGGCAGACTTGCGCGGTTGGTAGGAGGATGTGGCAGGTGGCGGTTGGTAACGCTGGCCACGATCCTGGCCCTGTCGAGGCTGATAGGGGAGCGGCCTATACCACTTACGCGGACGGAAGGACTGGGCCGGAAGTTGACTAAAGCCCATTTTTTTAGCGGTCATCTTGGCCTTATGTATTGTGTCCATAGTGGTATCCGTTGCCGCGTTAAATAAGCCCTCCCTGTCAAAGGGCAAGTCCTCGATCCTGTTCCTCGTCTCGATCGGGAGAGTTGCAGAACGCAGCCACGCATGTCGGCGGAGAGCAACTGCCCCAATCATGGCTTTTGATGCGGAATCCGTCTGGTGTCGAGCGGTGGTCATTTGTTGCTTAGACAGACGAAGAGCCTCAGCCTCAAAAACACGTGCGAGTTCACGCTGGTCATCTGGCAGGTAGTCTGTGAGGGTGGAGATCTTCTGCCACAAGAAGAGCTGATACTGGGCCATCATGGCCTGGTAATTTGAGGTCTTAATCACCAACGCTGCTGAGGAATAAATGCGCCTCCCGAAAGAGTCGAGCTTACGACCTTCCTTATCTACGGGGGCCGCATGTGACCGACCAGTCCTCCCTTGGGACGCCTCAACAACAATCGAATTCGGTTTGGGATGTGTGGACAGAAAAGGTGCTTCTGCTTCCTTAACTTTATAGAGAGCGTCCAGCCGCTTTGACGTGGGGCCCAAGGTGGCAGGATTGGACCATGACTGCTTGGCGGTCTTCAATAAAGTCGGGACCAGGGGAAGAGTCAACTGAGGAGTAGGGTCTGTATACATGACATCATAGATGTCCCCTTCCTCCTCTTCAGGCTGCTGCACCTCTATGCCAAGAGATTGGGCCAGCCGTAGCATCTGTTCGTTAAATCCACCCAATTCCATGGATGGGGAGGCCCTGTCCTCGGTACCGACCTCCTCTATTGGAGACGGCATCGACGGAACCGGCGACGGTGCTGAGGAAGTATCCGACGCGTAGTCATCTACTGAGTAGGCGGACGGTACCGATCATCGGTTCGGTAATGCAATGGAGCGTTCCGGTACCGAGTGGGAAGATGAGCGGTGTCGGCGCCGTGTCGATGAAGGCAGGAGCAAGGCAGTACGCCGAGGAGGCACCGGTGGAGGAGTTGTAGGAGAGCTCGCTAAAGGTTGGCCGGTATACGAGTCGAAGCGGCAGCGACGTCGAGAAGAGCGATGGGACAGCTCCGAAGAACGATCCCCGTCATGGGAAACAGACCGTGAGCGTGACTGTGACCGATGAGGCCTGGTGTGCCGCAGGTGCTGTATCGGTACCGAGGACTCGGTATCGACAGGACAGGAAGGGTCGTCCTCAATAACGAGCACTTCGGGATTGAGGGGAAGTGTGTCCAATAACTCCCCATCCGAGGGCAGGTCCGTCGGCGCCGGAGACGGCAGCGAGGCAAGATGGATCGGTGACTCCAGTAGCGAAGTTGGGGGAAACTCCAAAGACGTTGGAGATCGGAGACTAGGCGAGTGTCTCGGCTTTTTCCTCGGCATCGATGGAGATTGATGCATCGGTCTCGAAGACGCAGCCGTCGATATCGAGGAGGGAGAGGGTTGCTTTGGCCTCGATGGCGCAGCCGCCGGTATCAAGGAGGGCCTTTTCGGCGCCTTGGGAAGCTGAGTCGGTAACGCCGACGGTAGCGAGGACGGTACCGACGACAATTTTTTTGGTGCCGAGGTAGCTGGCGATCTTCTCGGTACCGAGGACGATAGTACTGACTTCGACACTGTTTTTGAAGTCGGTACCGAGGATGATGGCACAGTTTTTGAAGCCGTTGTCGGTGCCGATACTTTCTTTGCCTTTTTTGCCGATTTCCCCTTATGGCGTTTAGGAGGTGGAGGAGAAGGCGAGAAAGATGCCTGAACTGTAGCCCCAGACAAAGGCAAGTCAGGAGTTGCTGGGCGTGAGCGTTGTCTGGGCGATTGCCCCCGCTCCCCAGAAGTTGAAGGGCCAGGCTCCATTCTAAGTGCGGTTGGTCGGTCCACCGCGGAGAGGGCCTTGCTCCAAAGTAGGCTCCGGAGGCGGTCAGCCCTATTCCTCCTAGTCTGGCGCGAAAAGCTCATGCAATGAGCACAAGAGTCAGTTATGTGCCCCTCTCCCAAGCAGCCCAAACACAAGGAGTGGCCGTCGGTAAGAGCTAACTTGGCTCGGCAACGCCAGCAATGTTTGAAAAGCGCAGTTTGCGCCATAAGCCACAGGGAAAAAACCTTAGTACTAACTAAGTAATTTAACAATTTTTTTATTTTATTTTGTATATATATGAACAAATAAAACCTAAGCTAACTAACTAATAAGAGAACTTGATCTTCTTACAGGTCCGAAGTACGGAGGAAGTCTCCCGCGAGGCATACAGCGAAGCGGTCGAAGAAGAACTGAGGTAGGCGGGGACCCTGAGCATGCGCGGTAGGATGGGGGGGGAGGGGTTCCCGCCTAAATCCTAGGCTAGCTAAAGAAGTTTCCCGCTGCGGGCTCGGCGCCGGCGCGAGCCCATATGTGTGATGCACAGAGACCACGAAGAAGAACTGCTGGATCCACAAGCCTCTCGGTCACAGTCCTCACCCACAGCAAAGTAAGGATGTTGGACAGGCTGAGAAGCCCATCTAGCTCAAATTAGCAAAAAAGGAAGAGGAAGAGGCGAAAGCACCTCTGTCAATCTTCCTGCCCTCCCTGGGTCTTTCTCTCCATCAAAATAGCATCAGTCCTATAGGCTTGTTCTCTTAGATACTTATGCCAAAAATGATGTGCAAATTATTGACAATGTTTAAATTGCTTAACTAAGGGCATGTCTACACTGGCCTCATTCGGACGACACAATAGTCAACCAAGTGCTAATAAACTCCACGGATGGCTATTTGGGGGTATCCCTTATGCAACATGGTGATAGTCACCTGTAGAGTTGACTATTAATGCTTGGTTGAGCATCGCTCTCCCCCACCCCCTCTTCGCCCTCCCCACTGAATGGCGGCGCTGATTCCCGCTTTCCATATTGGGATGCTGCGGAGAAAGACGTAGGAGAGCTGCCCACCCCTTCAGCACAAAGACCGTTCTTTGGGCTGAAGGGGGGGGGCTGTCCTGCATCTTTCTCTGTGGCATCCCGATATGGAAAGCGGGAACCAGCGCCGCCAATCGGTGGGGAGGGCGAAGAGGGGATGGGGGAGGTAGACCCGGGAGAGCTGCTGCCGAGCTGCTTTCGCTGCCACTCACCTCTCCTCCGGTGGCAGCTCTCCTGCTTCATAATCTTTGCTCCATCCCCCAAAGCTCAAACAACCTACTTATGTATTTACTTTTAAAGATTGCCGGAAGATATCAGGTTTTGAAAGGACCAAATGATCATCTAGTCTAGCTCAATGCAGGGCAGAACAACCCAGATATCGGACCTGGGAGAACATCCTTGTCAAATACTAAATATTTGAAAATTATACTCTGAATATGAGCAGTTAACCTTAACCAGGGTAATTCCACATCCCTAGTTGTGGTAGCTCCTAGCTTCACAGAGAAAGGGAGAAACCCTCTACATTTCTGCTTCTTATGTATAAGTGTGTGTGTGTGTGTGTGTGTGTGTGTGTGTGTGTGTGTGTAACTTTCAGTAATCTTCCAAACAAGCTGTGAAGGGGAAACATGGCACAGTCTTAGGTCATCTA
Source organism: Anniella stebbinsi (assembly GCA_029215795.1). Lineage (NCBI taxonomy): Eukaryota > Metazoa > Chordata > Lepidosauria > Squamata > Anniellidae > Anniella > Anniella stebbinsi. The sequence goes on along the minus strand of JARDYH010000004.1, from coordinate 124,262,554 downwards.
CGGTACAAAATGAAGGGGGAAAGCCAAAACCTCAGACCACCCCCCAAAAAATGAGTAGCAGTTCCCCCCCCCTTTTCCCATGCTGCAAAGCACCCCCTCCATTATGTGCCTAGAAATGCTCAGGTCTAGAATTGTACTGAAGTAAAGATGCTGCCTATAGAATGAGACTGCCACACAACCTATGAGCCCAGTGGAAAAAGATGCTGCCAGCAGTGTCTTTACTTATTTCAGTCCAGAAGAAGAGGCCCAGCAGGACTGTCCCATCTTCAAGAAAGCCCTTTGCCCATCTGCTAGATCAAGACCTGCTTTTCCCGTCAAGTAGGAGGCCAATGTAGCAGACAGCAGAGGGAATCGGGCATTTCAAGTGGGCACTTCAAATGCTCTGAACATTCATAACTAAATTAAGTAGACCTGCACTATGAAGAGTTGATGAAGCACTTTCAAAAACTGCCTCCTTGGGCAAGAATAAATGGTGATATAAGTAGCAGTGTTGTATTAAAAATCCTTCCCTCCTCTGCAATTACAGCCTGGTATTGCATGACTGATACTATAATGGCTGCTTCTGGTATCTGACATGCCCAGTAATCTCTCATTGTCATACTGAAGGAAACAAAGCTAGCAGCTGCTGCTGAAGGAGCTATCTGGGTCCTTGATGAAGAATAGAAGGCAACTGTATTGCAAATAGATTGTTCATTTGTCATTTTTGAGCAGCTTATTGTTTTGTAGCATCTGCTGCGGATCAGTGTGAAAAAATCGGGGGAAAGGTTCTGTATGACCTGCTCTGGATTTAGGCAAGGGTGTTTCAGAGGATTTAAGGTGTGGGAGCGTCTCTTGTTCCCAGCCCTCCTGACTGTACATGATGAATCAGAGCCTCTGGGAAGAAAGCAAAACAAGTACAGTTTACTTTGCGCCAAACAATGGCTCTGAGCAACTTCTACTAGATTTCCTTTCCACTCTTTATTTTGATTTTAATAGCTTCTTCCATGCTACTGATTAGAAATGCTAGAGCTGAATGGAAGCAGCCTCCTCAAAGAAATTTGCTACATCCAAGTAACACAGCTACCAATCTAGAACTTAGCATACCATCTTTTATTTATTATTGATTATAGGACGTGCATTTATTGTGTCTTTCATGAACAAATTAGCTATGTTGATCTGTGAGAAAAATTCCAAAATCCAGAGCCAGGCAATACCTTTAATAGGCCAAGCCAAATATGCCCAAAATTGAGGGCAAGCTTTCAAGATCTCAGGATTATCTCATCAGGCAAGATGTTACAAACGGGGGGTGGGGGAAGAAGATGGGGAAAAGGCTGATGGTGTTGGAAGTCATTACACTGCAATCCACACATGTTAAGGAGGAAAAAATGGAATATCTGCACCATGTATTTTGATTCTTTGTGCTAGGAGCCCTTCAGCTGGAAGCACCCGAAATGTGCATGGCCAGAGTCTTAAAATGGAAGGGAGACTAAGGGTGCCTCTACAAGAGTGATTTAAAGCTCTTTCAAGGCGCATTACCAAATTTACCTCTACAAGAGCGGAGCGCAAATCAGGGGTCCAGGCGCGTTTTATCTCCGATTATTCACATTTTCGAATGCACATTAAATAGCATCTTTTAATTTACTGCGGGAGTAAGAGCGCCTTATGTCCGTGTAAACAATTTTGTGAGGAGGCGCATTAACGATCAGATGGTCTTGATGTCATGCATAGAACTGCCCCTTCGCTGGGAAAACCTCCCACTTTTTCGTTTAGTTTTATTTCCTGTCTCCTCCTGGCAACTTCCTCCTTGTTCTCCGTCTCTCTGGATGGAAGCTCCAGGAAGACAAGACCCAATGTGAACTGAAAATAAAGTTTATTTTAACTCCACTGGTGGAATATTTCGTGCATGGAGACACGGGGCCAGATGGAGGTGGTTTCACGAGAAGTAAAGGGGGTAGGAAGGATGTGCAGATGTGCGCATAATTAGCGATCAGCTTAGACATATCGTCCCCTCGCTTCTTGCTGGGTTCCTGACATGAGCTGTGTATGTGTGCTCGCTGGGAAGAGGAGGGGGAAGGAACGAAGCAGCATCCCCCAGTCTGTTTCGGCATGTGTGTGTGCAAGGCACATTCCCATTTACTCCTGAGCAGTTCAGTTCAAATGGCAATCGGGCAAAGGGGAGGGGGAGAGAGGTAGTCGAACAGGTTAACCACATCATCCCCAGCAGCTAACCTAGGTAACCAAAGGTGGGAGATTCTGGTAGGCGGGGAGAATAAAGGGTGCAAAACCTGTTTGGGCAGTTTCCAGGGACAAAGCGCATTACTTTCAGCAACATTTGCATGCATGTCAACAACTTTGAGTTTCATACAGCCAGTAATGCGCTTCGACGCCTCTCGTATATAGGTGTTAGGCGTAGAAGCGATTGTCAGGAGATGCGCATTATCGGGGAACCGGGCGTCAAAGTGAAATCTTGTAGAGGGGGCCAGAGGGGGCAGGGTTAAGTGGATTGGGCTCTCTGGTAGGTGTCATGCTTCAGGTTAAGCCCTAGGACTGTTGGGACAAAAAATATGTAATGGCTGATTTCCCCTATTTTTGAAAATGCAAAATTCAATAGTTACTCAGATTTGTCTCCAACCTTAATCAAAACACACAAGTTCCTTGGTAGGTAGAGAGAAAAATTAGCAAAACTGGAGATTAATTTTGGATGGTGCATTTGATGTTTTTTAAAAACAACAATAACAGCAGCACATGCAATAGAAATCAAATTGGGTGATGTTACCTAACGGCTGGAGGAAAATAAATTCTCAATTTAAAGTCAGAACTTGATGTGGTAGAGACCCATCTTCCTTCAGTTGTAGAATACTGCTCCTAAACGTATTTTCCAAGTTACATGTAAAACAAAGGAAGCCATGGTGGTCCATCTCGAGAGCTTGCCCACAATTTTGTGCATATTTGGTGTTGGTCCTAATAAAGTATTGCCTGACTCTGGTTTTAGGAATTCTTTCATATTGTTACACTCACCCCACTTCCCCAAGCGGCAAGATGTTTCAGGGGTGAAACTCTTAGCTGGGTGGGTGTCAGGTTTGTTGTTCCAGCAGGCCATTGGCTGACTGAACTGTCTTATGTTGTCTGCTTTTTATCTGGCAGCTGGATTTAACTCTGCTCTTTTATCTTTCTTTTTTATAGTTTTAAATTTGATTTTACTGCTGCTCTACAGCTGGATGGGCATAGTGGGAGGAGGGTGCAATATATTTTTGCCTCTCATTGCATGAGTCTCCTGTGGGGCTGAATCCAAGACATGCTGGCATAGGGGACCTGCCCCAAATCCTACAGTGCTCCAGCTAGCATAGTTGGAGCACAGGCTTGTGCTGTACCACTGCTGAAACAAAAAACATGAGGTAGAAGCTAAAGGCGTCCAAACAGATACTGGAATCTCAGGTACACCATTGTGCAATGCGAAACATACGTGGAGATCCAATATATGCTGGTAATAGAATGATAATGCCCTACATCTCTACCTAGACAGTTTGCAGATGGCTCCACAAGTCATGTAGGGACTACCAGACCCCTCTAGAAGAATCATGGGTGGCATTCCCTTTCAGTAGGAAGATGCAGAGCTGTTATTCCATCTCTCGCTCGCCTTCCTGGTTGCCAGCATTTAGATTAAGACTGTTGAAATGCAGCTACCTTCTGGTGAGCACCTTTGTTTCTCATTGAAGTGCTCCAAATCCCCCCTTGCAAGTGCCGCTTGCTCCAACCCTGGCACAGCAGCTGTTCACCCCAGTCACTGTCAGGAATAAGCAGGATGTCAACACAGCTGCATTGCCTCCTTGCTACTGCTTCTGGCTGCTTTCAAGGTGAAAATCCTTGTAGCTGGAATACTCATAGGAGTTTACCCTGTGGTGTAGTTAAACTGATATGCAAGACAACAAAGACCCTTTCTGGATTTGGCAGTGTTGCCTAAATGAATGGGGAAATGAGATGCAGGTAACGGTTTCTCTCAGGACCGCCCTGGATAGTAGCAATACCAAGCCTGAGAGATGCCGGCTCTTGATACATATGGCCCTCACTTGTTGCTTCTTTGGTCTTTTTCAGATCAGAGTGGATGTCACCAGGAAAGAGATGGCGGATCAGAACCCTCACTTGGAAATGCCTCACTGGGTTACCATGGATACTGATCTAGATAGGGTTGTGGCAGAAGGACCAGGGGAAGTCGCAGGAGTAGAGAGGATACCCTGGAAAACACCCTCTCCAGTTTGCAACTCTGGAAAAATCTGAGTCACTCTCCATTAGGGGAACAACACATGAAGAGCAGGCCAAAATGTGCCATGCTGATATGGCTGCCTGATCATTTTTCTAACTGGTGAGGATCTGGATGAATTGCTGCCAGAAAACCTATAAAAAACTTTACCTACAGGCCGGTGAGTGACTCTCCCATCTCCCAAGAAGGAAATTAATAGTGAAAAGTCAAACAAAGAAAATCATAGCTGAAAGAGAGAAAGAGGTTTTCACAGAAATACTTTCAGAGGTTCTGAGAATCGCCTTGAGCAGTGGGGTACAGTGGAGGATTTGTCTGATGGTTTTGTATGTGGGAACCTCACTCCATATACAGCAGAGCCTTCTGGACTGATGATTGTGCCAAGTGTGTTGTGCTTTGGGGCTACTGGAACCTGAGGATATCACAAAAGATAGCAAGCTCCTCTGTCATTGCCTTGCCAGAACTTCTTTTGCAATTGAGAAGGACTACGGTCCCGCACATTGTGGGACTCCATCAGGGACAAATGTAGGCCTGCACTTGTAGCGACACAAGGAGGCCAAAAGGAAAGGGTGGGTGGTTCCATCATCTCACCATGGTGCTTCCACCCCCGGACAAGCGGCATGTGTGTCTAACCACAATTGTTATCATGACCAGCATGGCATTCATGGATGCTTATCTGGTGGAGCAGAACCAAGGGCCCCGTAAGATTGGCGTCTGCATTATCGTCCTGGTAGGAGACATCTGCTTTCTGATTGTGCTGCGCTATGTGGCCGTCTGGGTGGGGGCTGAGGTGAAGACAGCCAAGCGTGGCTATGCTATGATCCTTTGGTTCCTCTACATCTTTGTGCTGGAAATCAAACTATATTTTATATTCCAGAACTACAAGGCTGATAAGAGAAACCTGGAGACGGTGGCCAGGAAGGCGTTGACCTTGCTTCTCTCCATCTGCGTCCCAGGACTGTACCTGGTGCTGGTGGCCTTGGACAGCATGGAATACATACGCACCTTCCGGAAGAAAGAGGATTTGCGAGGGCGTCTCTTCTGGGTGGCCTTAGACCTACTTGATATCTTAGACATTCAAGCCAATCTATGGGAGCCACACAAGACTGGGCTGCCGATCTGGGCAGAAGGGCTCATGTTCTTCTACTGCTACATTCTGCTACTGATTCTGCCTTGTGTTTCCCTCAGTGAGATTAGCATGCAAGGGGAGCACATTGCTCCTCAGAAAATGATGCTCTATCCTGTCCTGAGCCTGGTGACCATCAACATTGTCACCATCTTCATCCGGGCCATTAACATGGTCTTGTTCCAAGACAGTAGAGTCTCCACTATCTTTATTGGCAAGAACATCATTGCCATTGCCACCAAGGCCTGCACTTTCCTTGAGTACAAGAAGCAGGTGAAGGAATTCCCACAAAATGCCATGGCACTTGAGCTGCAGCAGAACTCCGTGCCTCACAACCAGGCCATCCACAGTACACAAGGCATTTCTCACGAGCAGTCCCCCACCAGGGAGATTGTGGACACATGACGGGGCTCCTCAGACAGACATCAGCACTTGCTCAAGTTTTCTTGGGGGAGGGGGAGGGAGAGGGGATGCTGCTCTCATCCCAGCATAGAGAGCTGTCCCCTGGCACAAGGTTTTGCTCAAACGATGGAACATCCCCTTCATCTCAGGTATTTCCTAGGGGCCCTCTAGAAAGAAAACAAAACCAAATGAACCTTCCAAGTAGAACCTCACCCCCAGCATCTGATCTTTTCTATCCGTTTGTTACCCATGCTTCAACATGTCAGGAATGGTTTTTTTGTTGTTGTTATCACAGTCTTTTTTTAAGATGGGGGAGGGAAATGGGTGGGTGTATCAGGACTGACACTTGAACCAGTGTACCTGTAAACATTGGTGTCTTACTTAAAATGGGTGTGTTTACAATTTCTTATTTTTTAAAAAAGACAAAGCCACCTGCTGAATCTGCTGGTGGCTTTGGACAATTTTGTAAACTTTACCTAGTAGCTCCTTTGATTGTTATGTTTAACTGCACATAGCAAGCAGTCACACCCTTCTTCTCACACATGGGTGCAAAAGAGACGAGGCAACTGGCTGGGAAAGGAGGATCTCCAGTATTGCCAAATTACTAAGCCAGCCCCACCAAGAACAGCATTTGAGAATAAACAATATTGCAAGAGGCTTTCTGATGCTTTATCAAATGATTCAGCACAAGGTTTCTATTTTCAGAAAAAGTATCTCTGTCTGTCTCTTTCTGTCTCATGCATACCCTTCATTCCTAGGGGCATGAAGTTTCAGAATATCCTGGGGTGTGGGAGCAGGGGAGAGTTGCCAGGTGGAGCTACGTGAGGAAGCTGCAGATTCATTTTTATTCCAGTAGCAGCTGCTGCTGCTGCTGCTGCTGCATTTATAGAGGGTCTACTTTTGTATGAACCATTCAGTCTTTCTTTAAAATATGGGAAGGGCCATTTCTCTGTGCAGGTCATAGGACCTTGGGACCCCAGTGATGGAGAGTAGTCAGGCACAAATATAAAAGTAATATTAAGAGTGGGAGTCTTGGAGTTTACCCCTTCTAGTTGGAAACCATGACTAATGCTGCAGCCCAAGCAGAGCCCCTTCCTTCTCAGAGATCTTCCAGCCTCATACCAGCCTCTTGCTCCTGATCCTCCCACACCCCAACAGCCTTTGGTTCCAGCAGTATCTGTTGCCAACCCCAAGCCTGACAGGGGCTTATGTGCCTGGTAGCCACTGCTCCCCTGGCATGCGCATATGCCTCCTGGCCTCCTTCTTAGGCTTTGAGGCTGCCCAAAGCTCAATTGCCCCATTCATCTGCACAGGAGACGGGAACCAGTTTGCCCTCCTGCCAGCTTGTCCCAGTGGTCAGAGGCTTGGTGTTTTATCGGGCTGTGCTGAGAGGCAAAGGAAGGGGGCAGGCATTTGGCCCACAGGATGCTGTGCATCTTCTCATTCCTCCTCAGCAGGCAATGCCCAGTCATTCCAGGTTGTGCCTCAGTACAGATGGAGAAGAGGGGGAGCCCCGAGGAGGTTCAGGCACAGAGGAAAGGCTCGGTCTTTCTTCTGTGTGGAGCGATTGAAAGGGTTAGGGTGGTGAGAGATGGCGTAGGGGACTGTGTTGAGTCTGGCTCTGTGAGGATCTGGGGAGCAGCCATGTGGGCATTGACCCATCCCTGCTTCGCTTGGATGCTTCCCTGAATCATTACCACCCCTCCGAATCTGCTTCTCCCAGGCCCCAAAAGCCGACCTTGGAGACATCAGCTGTTGCCATCTCTCAAGAGATAGCACATGAAGGTACTACTGAACTCTCGTCCATAAGGGGGCACTCTCAGATCATTTTGTCACTTGCACGAGGAGCAAGTGAGTGAGTGACAACTCCAGAGGGCAGTTTGGTCATTGCACAGGGTTTTCCATTTTTATTTAGTTTGAAGGCAATTCTGTTTTTATGTAATAAAGGGTTCTGGGCACCCACCAAGCAGTCCTTCTTGCTGTCTGTGTGTCTCCTTATTTGCTCATTGCCACTCTTGTTTCCCCTTCTCTAGAAATCAGCATGGGGTCAATGGACACTTGTAGTGGCTGGCATTGGTCCAGTCCCTGGAGAGGAAGTCTGTGGTGAAGCCTTGTTCTCCTCCCAGTCTTTCCCAGGAGGGGGAACCATTAGCTACAGATAGGCAAGATCTATATCGCCGAGCAATGCCAGGAACCTCTCCAGCAGAGGTTCATCGCAAAACCCATCCTATCCCTCTTGCAATTCCCGCCCTACCTTTAAGGACAAGGCCATGTGCTGAACAACTGGACCAGGGTATATTCGCTGCAGAAATAGGGGTGAATGTTTCACGTGTCTACATCTTGGGCAAGGAGGGGGGGGAGCACATTGGAATGGCACCGCTCAGAACAATGGCACCAGGAAGGCTGACAGCAGCTCTTGGGGTGACCGGAAGCTCATTCAAGGTTTTGTTTCATTTTTGTGCCTGGAAAAACTCAACACCTTATTCCATTGTTGTATTGGAATTTATTGTTTCACTTTCCCATACCTGAGTGATGGGAAAATCAATCTGTTGTTGTTGTTGTAAATGCAGACAGTAACCTATCAAATTTGATCAAAATTTCTTTAACTCCCCTTGAAATGTCTGTAACTGTTTCACACACAAAGGAACCTTTAATTTTGTCACTAGTTTTGAGACCTCAACTCAGTTTTTAGGTGTCAATTCTAATCTTCCTGGAATTTGTCATGTCCCTATATAATAGCTAAGAGAAGGGAGGGAATGACTGTTTTGCACGCCAGCAACTAGAAAAATGGCTGCAATTTCCAATTTGCGATAGGTAGCTGATGCCATTTTGGAACTTGTGGAAAGGTGAGCTATAAAACAGGTAACATATGGGACAAAGTTATGTACCTAGAAGTTGAGGGCTTGTCAGGACGTGGGGGTTCTCTCTTAAAGCTATAGGGGGAATTGGTGGTACTGGGAGGGCAGTGGAAGTGGCTCCCAACATTGGAGGTCACCTCCACCTGCAGCAAGAGGAGCATAAATTCTTGATTCACGTAGTCAGGTTTAGATATACCATGAGAATTTTGTAGGAGAGTATTCTTGGGATCTGGAGGGGTGTTGAACCAGTGATGCTTCCTAACTGACAGTTGCCTATGTCCTTGCTTCCACATCCTTCAACCATCATACCACACAAACTGTACTGGTTGCAACTCCATTATTTTATTTTCTCTTGATAGAGGCTGTGAACTTTGGACAGATGTGTGTCAAGCAAAGAATCCGTCCAAGACCCAATAGATCATGCTGTGTTTTTTGCATGCTTGGCATGATACACAAAGGTGAGTTGCTCATGGAGGGAGGGAAGCTTCCTTTGGAGGAGAGCCAAAAGGAAGAAGAGCTGGCCCATTTCTTCTAAAGAATAAGCAATCAGCTAGAAAGTGATGTGTTGCAGTGCCTTGGCAGAAAAATCCTTTCAAAGGGTAACACTGAAACAGCTAACGAAATGTCAGAAGCACAGCATGAGAAGAAGAAATGGGGGTGGGATGAGGAACAATGAACATGAGCAGCTTTAAAAGCAATCAACATGGCTCTGTGTAGGCTGCCCTATAAACACTGTTGTGGGTTCATTTTAGTTCTGGTCAAAGGAGTGGCCACTGATGGAATTGTTTTAACCATACCTGCTCTTGACATTCTTCTAGGGCCATTCTAAATCATCTCTGTGGTTGACATGCTAGCTCAGGGGTTTCCAACCATTTTGGGGCAGTGGGCACATTTGGAATTTTAAGAGACTCAAATTCTCAGGGGCACTCTTAAATAATGGCTGCCATGGAAGGTGCAGGAGAACCCAAAACAACTATTTCCTAGAAACCAAACAGATGAAACTAAAAAAAAAGTAATTTGACCGAGAATCTAAGTTAGGCTGACCAGATAAAATCCAGGTCAGGGCTCATGTAACTTTAACAGTTGTAGAGAAAAGGGAATTTCAGCCAGTGTCATTTGTAGGCAATTAGTTCCTGGTGATATTCCCTCTTCATCACAACAGTTAAAGGTGCATGCACTATATTAGAGTGACCATATACAAAAGAAGGCAGGTGTAATGTATTTGTTAGGACTGAGTGATTGATCAGTTGCTCCTGTTTTAATTGATCGGGGCTGCCAGTAGGAGTTTCAGGCAATCCCCATTTTATGTGTTTGTTAGTCAGTTAGCTTCTGGAAGTTTCCTAGTAAAGCAGCATAGTTGAAGCTCCAAGCCTGACTCCTTGTGTTACTCAAGATCGAATGAGAAGAACTCGACAGTGGCGACGAGGTTAAAAACTTGAAAGCCTACTAGGCCTGGCCTCATCTCCACAGAGAGAGCAGAGTGGCAAACAAACAACGAAACACTGAGGCGGCCTGGTCACAGTGAGTAATATAAAAGATGGCTCACTGTATTGGGAACATGGAGATGTTTGATAGCACAACTGATGATTGGACAGCCTATACAGAGAGACTGGAACAGTATTTTGAAGCAAATGAGATCACTGCTAAGTACTGGAGGAGCTCCATGTTGGACATATAGGGATAGTAAAGATGAAAGTATTAGCTCATAGTTTCATTTGGTGGCCTGGAATAGACCAACAAATAGAGCACCTTGCAATGGGTTGCTCTGGGTGTCAATTTGTCCAAAAGATGCCAAAGACTGCTCCACATCATCCCTGGAAATGGCCTGCCTTGCCCTGGCAAAGGATACATATAGACTTTGCAGGACCATTTCTCGGCACAACCTTCCTAGTCATTCCAGGTGGCCAGAGGTGTTTCCCATGATTTCAACAACAGCCACATATACCATAGAGGTATTAAGGGAACTCTTTGCAAGAGCAGGTGTCCCTGAACAACTAGTGAGTGACAATGGACCACAATTTGTAGCTGAACAGTTTCAGACATTCCTAAAAAAAAATGGAATTAGACATATTACATCAGCACCGTATCACCCCGCTACCAACGGCTTAGCGGAAAGGTTTGTTCAAAGCCTGAAAAATGCTTTGAAAGCAATGTATGGGGAAAAAATTACAATGATACAAAAACTTGCAAATTTTTTAATTGCATATCGTAACGCTATTCACGCTACAACAAACCAAGCGCGGCAATGTTGTTCTTGGGTCAAACCTTACGTTCAAGGCTGGATCTTCTCAAACCTAATCTGCGAAGAACTGTGCAAGAGAACCAGCTGAAACAAGCTGAGCAATCTCCCCACGGAGAAGCATGGCACTTCTCCATTGGACAAACTGTACTAGCAAGAAACTATAAGGGAGAATGGAAATGGATATCCGGAACCATTAAGGAACAGACTGGACCTCTCTCTTATAATGTATAGATTGCTCCCAACAATATTTGGAGACGACATATCAATCAGCTGAAGAGATCTGAGATACCGAGCAAGGAAGTAGCCCCAGATGTGGCTGTTGCTCCGGTTACAAATTCTGAGTCACCACCATCAACACCTGCCCCGATGGTGGACGTTTCAGCAGCGGTTGCTCCACCGTTACCAGCATCACCAGAGACACCGAGTGCTTTTGCCTCTGGTGACAGATGCTACCCTACTCGAATAAGAAGGTCACCACAGCGCCTCAATTTGTAGATATACTGTGGGTTATATCTAGTGGGGAGGAGTGTAATGTATTTGTTAGGACTGAGTGATTGATCAGTTGCTCCTGTTTTGATTGTTTGGGGCTGCCAGTAGGAGTTTCAGGCAAGCCCCATTTTATGTGTTTGTTAGTCAGTTAGCTTCTGGAAGTTTCCTAGTAAAGAAGCATAGTTGAAGCTCCAAGCCTGATTCCTTGTGTTACTCAAGATTGAATGAGAAGAAAACAACAGCAGGGCCCCTGCAACTTTAACTGTTGTGATGAAGAGGGAATTTCATCAGGAACTAATTGCCTACAAATGACACTGGCTGAAATTCCCTTTTCTCTACAACTGTTAAAGTGACATGAGCCCTGACCTGGATTTTATCTGGTCACCCTACCTAAGTACAAGGCAGAGGTAGGCTCTGAGTGTCAAACACAAACCACTGTTTGACCCCCACAGTTTTCTGCTCCAACTCCCATTTCACAGAAGGCAAACTAATGTGGCTCAGAGACAATGAACTTTACCAAGAAACTCAGTACGAGGCAGAGTTGAGGGCTGAACCCCCATTTCTAAATCACATCTTTGCCCTCACAAAGCACAACAAAATATGCATTTCACGGAAGGCAGACTGGTAATGTTCAGAAATACACAAATACACCATCACAAACAAATACCCATCCATCAAAAAAACATACAACCACATATATACTCACATACCACACCTACAAGACACAGGCAAGACTATCCTCACTCCCCACCCCCTCTAGTCCCTCAGGACACGCCCTACCACCCCCAACTTCCTTTTTTCTTTTGAGCGCTTGGGCATGCTGGGTTGCATCCACTCACTATTTTTATTTTCGAAGAATGCTTCTGGGGCCCACGTGGCCCAGAGACAGTCTTGGAAATAGAGATGGTATCGGAGGATGGCATTTCACTTTGCAGCGTGGCAACCTCCGAATTAAAAAAAGTTTTAAAAAACTGAAATACCTTTTTAAAAATCTGGATGGGCAGAGAGCGTGGTGGATCCCACGGGAAGTATCCACAGGTGACCTGGTGCCCGTAGGGAATCATATTGAGAATCCAGGTTCATCCTCCTGGTAAATCAGTGATGCAAAGAATTATGATGTGCCATATCACCAAAAAGCCTTTTCAAGGAGTACAGCCTATTATATGCTGTGGAGCCCCTTACTATATTTTTGGCAGCTGCATATTTCTCACCAAAGAGTATGCAGTGTTGATCTCCTGGGTTCTTGAATTCCCAGTAGAATGGTGGCTAACAAGGCCCTTTTACCAGATGAGGCGAAGATAATGTTGTCCCTTAAGTGTGTGCACAATCCAGTAATATAGAACACAAAATAAGAATGATGTTCACCCAAGAACAGGCAGGGTTCAGTCACAAGCGTTATTTGTTTATTATATATTTATACTGCCCAACAGCCACAGCTCTCTGGGCATTTTTCAATTAAAACCATAATATACAAAAACAAGATTTAAAAGTTTTTTAAAAATTCAATGTCATATAAAACCAGAATAAATTATAGTCCAGGAAAAGCTTGTCTAAAAAGATGTGTTTTCAGGAGGCGTTTGAAGGATATTACATTTCCCACCTCCCGAACCACACAAGAGTTTTTTTTTCCCCAGAGGGTCATAAGCTGCCCTGGGAGGGCTTCTGCCCTGAAAGGCAGCTAAGAAATATTTTAAATAAATAAATATGGGTGGGTGCTGCTCACCGTCGAGGTTCTTCATGACGACATTCTGTTAGTCTTGGAATGATGAGTTAAATGTCATCTGGGGGTATATAAGGGAAGGAGGTCTGCTAGGTATCCTGGTCCCAAGTTGTTTAGGGCTTTATAGGATAATAACATAACCTTGTACGTGGCTCAGTAGCTAACAGGCAGCCAGTGCAGTTCTTTTAACACAGGTTTTATGTGGGCAGAGCTAGACGTCCCAGTGAGTACCTTAGCTGCTGTGTTCTGCACAAGCTGCAGCTTCCAAACCACACACATGGGTAGTGGTTGGAGAAACTGCTGATTAGTCTTCTTTTGGTAAGTCAAATTCCTCTTGTAATGCATGGAACTATAGGTCCAAAGTCAAAATCTGCCAAGATATCCTGGCTCTCCACTTAAAGGACTTGCCACCTATTTTCAAGTATAGGTTGTGTAATAAAGTTACTCTGACAGGTACATATGGATTACTTCTGACTCCAATAACAAGCTCCTTCTAGTCAAATCTAGAAGCATGAATACTAACTAGGCAATTTAGAAGTACAAAACCTAGATATGAGGATATAGTTTACTTGGATTTCCAAAGTCTTTTGACAAAGTCCCTCACCAAAGGCTGCTAAGGAAATTTAACAATCATGGGATAAGAGGAGAGATACTTTTATGGGTTGTAACTAGTTAAAGATCAGAAAACAGGGTAGGAAGAAATGGTTCTTGCAGTGGAGAGATGTAAACAGTGGTATTGGGACTGGTGCTTATTAACTTGTACAGAAATGATTGGGAGTTAGGGGTGAGTGGTGAGGTAGCCAAGTTTACTGACTGCACCAAATTATTTAGGGTGTGGAATATTGCGCACAATATTCCACACCCTAAATAATGCACCTTGACAAGGATATTGTAGAGCTAGAAAAAGGTACAGAAAAGAGCAACCAAAGGGCTGAAGCATTTCTTCTACGTTGAAAGGTTATTTGGGGGTCTAGCTTCCCCTGGGCATCTAGTTGGCCACTGTAGGAACAGAATTCTGGATTAGATAGGCTTTGGTTTGATCCAGTATGGCTCTTAAGTTCTTATTTTGCCCCATGAATATAGGGAGACAGGAATCCATACTCCACACATCTAGGTCTGTCTTGATATCATAAGTATCCAAATTCAACAGTACCTTCGTTGGAACAATATTCACCACTACTATTCCCAAATTAGTAAGGGTTTGGGATTTCAAATAATTTGTCACACTCCCAATGAGAGTGCAAGTCCAGAAGCATGAGATCTGATTTGTCCCAATTAACAGAGTAGCCCAATATATAACTGAATTCTTGGATCAGTCCTATTAAAGCAGGAGTTGTTTTGGTTGGCTCTGAAACAAAAGCAAGTACAGCAGCTGCATATAAGGCCAATTTCTGTTCCACCCTGTAAAAATTCAAACACTTGATCTCATGGGAATTTTGAATGACACAGCTCATGGTTCCAGGGATAAACCAAAAAGACAGGGAGAAACTGGGCATCCCTGCTAAGTACCCCCTCTGTAATAACAAGGGTTGTGTGCAGACACCATAATGATGTGGGAGTTAGATGTGACATAAAGTGTGCCTGTCCATGCAATAACATAGGGAGGAAGCCAAAGACATGAAGGATGGTTCACATGAATTTCCAAATGATTTTATCAAATATTGCTGAGCCAAATATTCCACATTATTCCTGCTGCTGTTACCTTTCAAGCTGTTTTTTTAAATAAAAAAGGGAAAGGAAAGGAAACTGCACTGCTAAGCCTCCCCCCTCTCAAATTTCCCCCGTTTTGAGGGAGTGAATCAGGGGATCCCTAGGTGGCCCTCAGAGTGTCATCCATCACCATAGCAATATACATGCCTATTATAGTAGCAGGGCTTGTAGTTCAAGGGGCTATTCAGTTAGTGATATTTAATAGAATATCAGGTGGTACAAGTACAATCAGCTGAAAAGCACTACCTAGTGGCATTGAAAAAATGAATATATGCTGCCTCTTAGCTTGCAAAAGGCCTAAGGATCAGTGCTATAAATACCTTTGTGTTAGAGATCTGAATTACTCCCACACCTGCATTTTCATGTGAATCAATTCATGACTTGAGTAAGAAATTGATGCTCTCTGAGGAGTTACCATGGCTACTGATACATGCAGGTCCAGTTGTAGACTCTAATGACTTCTTCTCCCTATTTATGGAAATAAAATTATTACCCATGGAAAGCACATTTTCAAAAATGGCAAAAACAGATAATGTTGACAATCTTGACAGCCATACTGCTGAACTTATTTTAAATTAAGGATAATTTGGAGTATACCCTTTCTCCTTTAGAATTTGAGATATGAATCCTAAGAAGAGCCATGCTGGATAAGACCAAGGGTTCATCTAGTCCAGCATTCTGTTCACACAACAGCCAACCAGCTAGCTGCCTGTGGGAACCTACAAGTAAGAGATGAATGCAGTGGCATCCTCACACTCATGTTCCCCAGCAATTGACATACATACATAGACATAATGCCCCTGAAATTGGAGATAATATATAGCCACCATGACTAGTAGCCATTGGTAGCGTTATCCTCCATGAATTTGTCTAATCTTCTTTTAAAGCCATCCAGTTAGTAGGAATCACTACATCTTGTGGTATCAAATTCCATAGTTTAATTATGGATGGTGCTAAGAAATACTATCCCCTTTTCCCACATCATATGTAATTTTGTACACCTCTGTTGGACAGCTTAATGGTAATTTTGACTCAGTGTGGGCTGCTGTGAAAAACAGCTGCCCATACTGAGTCAAGATTACCATTGAGCTGTCCACCAGAACCCCAAGATATCGTTCTTGGTCAGTCACCACTAGCTCAGAGACCATCACTGTATATATAAAGTTGGGATGTTTTGTCCCAGTGAGCATCACTTTACACTTGCTTAAGTGAATTACATTTGCTATTTTGATTCTCCCAGTTTGGAGAGATCCTTTTAGAGCTATTCGCAATCCCTTTTTGCTTTAACCATCATAAATAACTTTGTGGCATAAAAAAACTTGGCCACCTTACTGCTCACCCCTAATTCCAGATCATTTATGAATAAGTTTAAAAATATTGGTCCTAATCGAGATCCCTATGGGACTCACTGTTTACATTCCTCCATTGGGAGAATTTACCATTTATTTCTACTCTCTGCTTTCTGTTCTTTAATCAGTTGCCAATCCATAAAGGTCCTCTCTTCTTATACCATGACTGCTACATTTGCTAAGGAGTCTTTGTCAAAAGCCTTTTGGAAGTCCAAGTAAACAATGTTTACTGGATCATCCCTGCCCACATGTTTATTGACACTCTCAGAGTACTCTAAAATGTTAGTGAGACTGGCCTTTGCAGAATCCATGTTGGTTTTATTTCACCAGAGGTTGTCCTTCTATATGCTTAATATTGTTTTATCTTTAATTACACTTTCCACCAATTTATTGGAACAGACATTAAGCTAACCAGTTTGTAAGTTCCTAGATCCCACCTGGACCCATTTTTAAAAGGCTGATCTTAGGGGCACGTTTTTGTTAGAAGATCAGCAATTTTACATTTGAGTTCTTTAAGAACTCTAGGATGGATACCATCTGTGCTAGCTTTCAATTTGTCAAGAACCTCATTTCTTGTTTCTCAGATGTATGTCAACCCTAAAGCCAGATTTAGGTTGCAAATCAGGATTTAAGGTAGCTTTCTCTGAAATACTACCGGTTCCATGCATAGGACGAGCAAAGCTAAGAGGTCCGAATGTGTGGATGAAACGGTGGTTTAGGCAGCAGAATTTTAGATTTGTTAGGCATTGGGAAATGTTTTTGGACAAGACAGGCCTGGAAAAAAGGGATGGGCTCTGAACCAGAATGGAACTAGAATCATAGAATAGTAGAGTTGGAAGGAGCCTATAAGGCCATCGAGTTCAACCCCCTGCTGGCAGAGCAGCTTTTAAACTGGTTCCTAGGGGAAAGCCATCAGGAGCTGAGGAGCTTCCAGTTTGGGTTGAAACATTCCTAGAGGTTGGAGGTGAAAATGTTTTTGATTGCCCAAATAGACACAGGGTGGAAACAGACCATGAGCATGGAGTAAAATATGACACCCAGTCAAATAGCCCAAAGGCTATTGGTGTTGACATACATCATGACTGCTGACTCCACTGCAGCACTATCTACTAGGGATGTGTATCGTATCATTCTGATGTCCGATAACGAACCAATAAGGTCGTTATCGGACATCCGATTAACGATAACGATACACATTCCTGGAGGCCCTATCTGATCGGATCCGAAATCCATATGTCCGATAACTATCGGACATATCGGATTATCGGACCTAGGGCCGGACCTCCCTCCCCCCTCCCACTCGCGCTCCTTACTTGGGCCTTGTCCGCTGACATTTGCTGATGTCCGTCGCTAGGAACTACTGAGAACTAGGCTTTGCGGCCTAGTTCTCACTAGAGTGCTGGTACGCTGGGTGATGATGTCACCCGGTGCGTCGTCACTCTACTGAGAACTAGGCTGCAAAGCCTAGTTCTCAGTAGTTTCTAACAGCGGAGGGCAGCGGAGTAGGCCCAGGTAAGGGGGACCCCTCCCTCCCCCCCTCGCGCTCCTTACCTGGGCCTTCCCCACGCCCCTGTAGTACTGCTAAACAGGCTTATTTATTTATTTATTTATTTATTGCATTTTTATACTGCCCCATAGCCGAAGCTCTCTGGGCAGTTCACAAAAATTAAAACCATGAAATCATTTTAAAAATATAAAACAAGCCACAATCTAAAAACACAAAATAACATACAATATAAAAACACAACCAGAATAAAACCAAGCAGCAGGAATTAATACAGATTAAAATACAAATTTAAAACAGCAAGGATTAAAATTGAGTTAATTTAACTGTTAAAATACTGGGAGAATAAAAAGGTCTTCACCTGGCGACAAAAAGAGTACAAAGTAGGTGCCAGGCTAAACTCTCTGGGGAGCTCATTCCACAGCCGGGTGCCACAGCGGAGAAAGCTTCTCTGTACTGACAAACAGGCCAGAAAGCCTGTTTAGCAGTAGTACGGGGCGGGGGGGAGGGCGGCTGCGGTGACAGGTAAGGAGCGCGAGTGGAGGGAGGGAGGGAGTGCCGGCCCAGTGTTATTCCCCATAGACTTGCATTGGGGGAAAGCTTTCTTTCCCCCAATGCAAACCTATGAGGAAAACCACTGTTTTCACATCAGAACTTCCGATATCTATCAGATTTCGGATCCGATCAAATCCGGGTACCCCCCAATATGATCAGATTCGAAAAAATTTTATGTCGGAATTTCCGATAACGATAAGATACGATAATTTCGGCCGTGCACATCCCTACTATCTACCAGGCTATCTAGATGACATCCACAACCTTTGCACCAGCCAGGCGATTCACCATGCAGTCTACATGCCTGTGACAAATCCAGCTGAATCTGGGAGAGTGCTGTTGCACTCCTGTCTTGCTTGTGGGTCTCCATCTACAGCTGGTTGGCCACTATGTGAACAGAACGCTGGACTAGATGGACCCTTGGTCTGATCCAGCAGAGCCCTTATGTTTTAATAGGTCTAATGAGTGAATCGTTCATTATGAGGAGCCCTCCAGCCCCTGTAAGTGGATATTGTGAATCCCCCTTTGGGTGGTATAAAATTGGCTATTGGGTGGTATAGAAAAAAAATTGTTGTTGCTATTATTATTATTATTATCATCATCATCATCATGATTATCCTCCAAAGAATGAGTCCCTTCTAAGGAATCATTTCCCTCTTCCTCAGAGTGATGCCTTCCTTTCCTCATTTTCTGTGAGCACAGAGGAGCAGTCATTCTGAGAGTAGGATGCTGCAATCACATCTCCCACGACCTCATCCACAAACCTCTCCGCCTCTCTTTCTCTGTTTCTCCAGGTCAGCAACCGTGGCTTCAATGGAACAAACTTGTTCCCTGAGGGCCAGGAGCTTGCTGCACAGATTGCACATCCATGATTTCTGACCAGCTGACAGATAGTGAGTCACAAATGAGACACACAAAGCTCCCACATCCCTGCTGGCTCTCTACCAGCCCTAGACCTTGTCATACTGGCAGGGGATGATAGGAGCTGTAGTCCAACATTCAAGTCCCCACTCGGCCATGAATCTCGCTGGGTGTCTTTGGGCTAGTCTCTGACTTACATCATGGTTATTATTATTTTTTTTGATTAATATTTTTATTAATTTTTCCAACAAACACATACACAAATAAACAATAATATCATGGTTATTATGAGGGTAAAATTTTATTTTGTTTTTTTTAAGGGACTGCTGTTGTACATGCCACTCTTCTTAGAATCCTTCCATCTATAGTATCCTTTAAACAGTTACCTTGGCTCCCAAAGTAGGAAGGCGGAAGCTGAAATGTTTAACTGAACAGCCATAAAGCTCTCTCTGTTTGGTCATTCACTTAAAAGAAAAGCTGCAGCTGCAGTTTCTGCCTCGTGAAATAGCCCTGAAATGTCTGCTTCCTTCTAAGATGCCCAACTCAACAGTTGTGTGTGTGTGTGTGTGTGTGCGCGTGCGTGCACACTGTGCCAGGCTGCCTCTACAAGAGAGGTTTAAAGCTCTTTCAAGGCGCTTAAAAAAATTTACCTCTACAAGCTCTTTCAAGGCGCTTAAAAAAATTTACCTCTACAAGAACGGAGCGCAAATCGGGCGTAGAGGCGCGTTATCTCTCCAATTATGCGCATTATCGAATGCGCGTTAAACAGCGAGTTTTATTTTGCTCCATCCGTTAAAGCGCATTTTGACTATGTGAACAAGCGCTTATGCGCATTAACTACTTGTAAAGCGCATTTTGGTCATCCCTTAATGCGCTTCGCCGCCTCTCGTGCAGAGGCATTAGGCGTAAATGCGCTTCAGCGATTATGTGCATAATCGCCTAACCAGACGCAAAAGCGAATCCTTGTAGAGGGGACCCCAGTGTGTCTCTTCCCTTGCAACTTCTGCTAATCCACAGCACCCCCCACCCACCCCCCTTTGTAGGAGCAGTCTGTCAAGATGTATTAAAACAACTCCTAGTCTCACATTTTATCACGCAGACCTACTTCCCTTCTCATATTGACATTGGCAAGACAGTATCCTAGATGAACGCCTCCCCACTCTGACAGAAAGGGCAGCTCCAAAACGCTCATCTTTGTTGTGGCAGAAGTAAAGACAGATGCGCTTTTCCTCCTCACCCTCCCTTGTCCGACAGAAGCATTTCCCTCCTGATGTAAATAGCATGGAGGTGGTTTTGTTTGGACCGGAGAGGGGGGGGATTGACTCTCCCTCTCCATTCTCTGTGGTCCTGCTCTTTCTCAGGACTTGCAGCTACGAATGACTCTTTCAACAACAACAACAACAACAACAACAACCACCTCACAGTTGCATTCAGGCAGTTATTGCCATATCAGTGTGGCCCTCAGTTGCTCTGTGTCATGTGGTGATAACTCAGGCTATAGACTCCAGCTCCCAAGTGCCCTCTACCTCTGGAGGTGGCTATGTGCATGAAAGGAATAGTTCATAATAATTGGAGGAGGGGCCATTAACAGCCTCACACAGAAGAGCTCTTTGTGGCTAGCTGTTACTGTTAAAATGGCTGATGGTAGTTGGAAAAATGGGTTCTTCATTCTCTCTATTCTAATTTGCTCCAGTGAGCATATAATATTTATTAATTATTTCATTTCTGTACTGCTCAACAGCCAAAACTCTCTGGGCAGTTCACAACAATATAGAGAGTGATTATTAAGCCACACCAGAAACAAAATCAATTGGAAATTTATTGGCATAACAGACAAGATGGTGAAAAGTCATAGATGAAAAACAGTAAAGATGTATAAACTAAACAATACATTGTATTAAAAAATATTAAGGGTGCAATCCTATGTATATTTGGACAGAAAAATGTCCTACAATTCCCAGCATGCCCCCGCCAGCATAGCTTGCTGGAGGGATGCTGCAAATTGTAGGACTTTTTTCTCTGTCTAAATGTGCAATAGGATTATGCACTAATGCATAATAAATGAAATGAAACTATTACAGCATGACTAACCAAAAATATGATGATAGAAAACTGAATAAAATATAAAAACTAATTGCATTGACCAATCAAATAGAATAGAAAGGAAAAGCATATAAAATATTGAATTGTAACTAGGACTGCCTCTACAAGAGCGATTTAAAGCTCTTTCAAGGCGCATTAAAATTTTTACCTCTACAAGAGCGGAGTGCAAATTGGGGGTCGAGGCGCTTTTTCTGTCTGATTATGCGCATTATCGAATGCGTGTTAAATAGCGAGTTTTAATTTTCAGCGGGAGTTAAAGCGCCTTATGACCATGTAAACAAGCGATTCTCCACATTTCGACCACTTTAAAGCGCGTTTTATACTGCCGGTAATGCACTTCACCACCTGTCGTTTATAGGAATTAGGCGTAAATGCGATGGTGAGAAGATGCACATAATCGGGCAACCAGGCGTCAAGCCGAATTCTTGTAGAGGGGGCCTAGGTCTAGCACCTTCTCCAGCTTTCTAACTTAAGCATCCTAAATTCCCAACTATAAGAAAAATGCACACCTACCACTCCCACAGTTTCATAACTGGTTTCTAGGTTTTTTTAAAAAAAAGTCTTAAAAGAATCTTTAGACAAGAATTCAAAAGCCCTTAAGTTACAATACACAAAGACTGAGAAAAAGAAACAAAATAATAATAAAGAAGCCTATTTAAAAATTTGTTCTTTGAAAATAATAACTCATTTTCTCTTGCTTCTCCCTACACTTGGGATTCTCTTCCAGAGTATTTGTGGACTGTTGATTCAATTACTGTTTTTAAATCTCAGTTTAAAAACTTTCACTTGTCTACAACTTCTGGGTTTTTAGTTTAAATTTTATTGCTGTTTCTAATGTTGATTGATTAGTTTTGTAGTGTTTTCCTATGCCTGTCTGATGCATTCCCTCCCCTTCCTTTTGGTTTTATTTTGTGATTTTATTAGAATGTATACCTTTGGGGCAGGGACTTGCTGTTTTATTCTAATTCTGTATAGTGTCATGTGCATTGATGGCATAATAATAATATTAATAATGTTCAATGATCTTGTTTTTGTTTTGCTTTTAAGAAGTGTTTCATGTCTGTTTTTGCACCTGTAGTTCTTGTCATATAAGGCTGCAAGTTTTCTGATTATACTAGTCGCTAAATGTCTGACTCCTGAGTCAGCTGAATGCATTGTTTTATGTGTCACTCTGAAGCTACACCAACCGCAGCTTCTCCCATGCAAAGATCAAACTGTAATGTCACTTTTGTGAAGACAAAGATTTACATTTGCTATACAAGCTGAAATTAGGTAAGATAACAAGCTTGAAGTAAGTGAAATTGTAGTTTAAGGTATAACTGAATGTTTGTTGAAGAATGATGTTTATGTTAAATAGTTGAGAATGAGATTTTATACATGGTCTAAGCAAATGTAAACCTTTGCACTTATAGTCATTGGAAGACAGAAAAAAACTTCAGTGATCTTGAAAGGTTGGAGTGCTGGGCTGAAAACAACAGGATGAAATTTAATAGGGATGTTCTACACCTAGGAAAAAGAAACCAAATGCACAGTTACAAGATGGAGGATACTTGGCTTAGCAATACTACAAACGAGAAGGATCTTGGAATTGTTGTAGATCACAAGCTGAATATGAGCCAACAGTGTGATGTGGCTGCAAAAAAAGCAAATGCTATTTTGGGCTGCATTAATAGAAGTTCCAAAACACAAGAGGTACTGGTTCCCCTCTGTTCAGCACTGGTTAGGTCTCATCTTGAGTATTGCGTCCAGTTCTGGGCACCACACTTCAAGAAGGACGCAGACAAGCTGGAGGGGGCTCAGAGGAGGGCAACAAGAATGATCAGGCTTCTGGAAACAAAGCCCTATGAGGAGAGACTCACAGACACATCTTGACATAAGGGAAGCCATGTTTTGACCAACCTGAGGAAGGTCAGACAGCAGGCATTCTAAAATGTCAGGAAAGCAATTTTTAAAAGCTGTGTGTCACACACGACACCCCACACACACTGTGCAAAAGGAAAGATTGTGGTCGGGATCAGACATCCTCTTTCTTCCATTGCCCTCGACAACCAGTTGTGGTGAGCTAGAATTTCCTGTTGAATACTTTGCACAAGCTCAGTTGTTTCATATCTACATGACCAGAGACTTACTTCTGTGTAAATACTAGGGATGTGTATCGTATCATTAAAATGTACGATAACGATACGATATGCTCTTTATCGTGCATGTGTTTAAAGATAATGATTTGATAGAAAAACCTCCGATAAATATCCGATCCAATAATTTTCAGCCCGTTTATATCGGATTATCAGACTGCCATATAAATAAACCTATAACTTCTGTATTTTAAAAGTTAGAGGCTTGAAACTTGGTCACAGTGCTTATGGGGTATGCCTAAGTATGTGTATGAAATTTGAGATTGATCCCTCCAACCCTCGATTTTATATGAATTTATTAAAGCTCGTTTAAGTTCTGACAGGTGAGAATAACAGCTTGCCACGTGCGCTCTTTCAGAGCTGTCAAAAAGTTTCAGGATCTTTTAAAAAATCATATAAACTCGAGGGTTGGAGGGATCGACCTCAAATTTTATACACATGTCCAGCACATGTTGCTACACATATGTGCCAAATTTCAGATCAATACCTCTGTATTTTATATGAATTTTTGAAAGTTTGTGCAACTTTTGACCTGTCAGAACTTAAATGTTCTTTAATAAATTCATATAAAATCGAGGGTTGGAGGAATCGATCTCAAATTTCATACACATATTTAGGCATACCCCATAAGCATTGTGACCAAGTTTCAAGCCTGTAACATTGAAAATACAGACGTTATAGGCATTTTTTCTTTTAAAAAATCAGCTCTATAGGACATAATGGGCCTGCAAATTAAATATCGGATTTCCGATAATTATCATGAAGACGATACGATTAATCTACGATATTATCGGAGACAATAATTTTTTTGGTCCGAAATTCCAATAACGATAAAATACGATCTTTTCAGGTGTGCACATCCCTAGTAAATATGTATGGAACTGACTTTTAATAGTGTGGTCACTCAGAAGCTTTTTTTAAAAGTCTAAATCAACAAACTGGAAAGAAGTGCTCTGCAACCCTATGCTTACTTCTGAGGTCTTACTTCTGTTTACTCAGAAGTAAGTCTCTCTCTGTTCAATGGGGTTTATTCAAAGGTAAGCCTGCATCGAACTTCAGTATGACTTGGATGTAAATGCAGTTGAAATCACTGGGATTTACTCTGGAGTAAGGGACCTAGCAGATCTATATTTTATGAACTGGAGATACACAGCTTCACATAATCAAAGTAAAGGAAAATTGATCCTTCACAAATGCAAATAGGTGGAAATTTGCACTGATGGACTATCAGGAAAAGGTTTTAAGGGGGGAATTTAAAAATTCCTAACAACTAAAGGGATGAACCGATCTGATTCAAACTTGGCATACCGAAAGCTCTACTAAAGAGCTCTCAGTCCATTCTTTATCTTTAAAAATGAGGGAGCTGTGGGCATGGAGAATGGGGTTGGAGCAGTAAAAAGCCCATTCTTTCAAATGTTCAACACAGCAGCTGAATTCGGACAACACATTAAGCAACTGGGGGGGGGGGGGGGAACAATAGTCAGTTGTGTTGCTTATTGTGTTGTGTGGAAGGTAACACGCCGCTCACAAACTACTGACGGTATACTATTCCACCCAAATAAGCAACTGAGAGAAACAACTGGCTTGCAAGTTGTTTAGCTTGAAGCCAGTTGTTTAAAGTGTTGTGTGGCGGGGTGAGTGTGTTAATACCATGTGGTGAGTGGGTTAAAACACAAGCCCATAGAGGCAGGTGGCAAGAGCGACCAAAGCGGCGGCTGCCACTCTGCTACAACTGGTGCAACTTGCAGAGACTGCTGGGATAGAACTGGGAGGACTGAGGGAGGAGGGAGGGTGGAGAGAGGGGCAGGGCTGTGTCAGTCAAATGCTGGGTTGACTATTAGTCCATTCAATGCCAGCCCCAACCACCACAGTTGTGTAGGAACATGTTGTGTGGGGAGTACCCACAAAATAACCAACAGTGAGTTTGCTACTCAACCCACCATTGACTAATGTGTTGTCCAAATTCAACCAGTGTATTGGAGGAGGAGAACCGCCCCACATTCCCCTTTCGTCAGCAAGACTCCGTTCAAAGCACAAACACCCAACAAAGGAAAAAGCAAGGGGACAGCACTAAACCAAGGCTTTAACGGCTTATTAAAGTTGCTTGGGGAAAATTATCCAGACTTTCCCTGTACCAAAATAATATGCAAAACAGAGGAAAAGAGGTGAAATAGGTGCAGGACAGGAATGATGTCTTGTGAGTCTCGTGCTGCAAAACCAGATACAAGGCGTGGCGAGTGTGAGACCTCCATCACACCTAATTTCCTCTCCTGGTTTGCCTCCGTGTTTTATTACCTCTGAGGCAGAAGCATGCCAAGATTATGATCCCTTTCACCTGAATAGCTGCTCTTTCGCTCCTTCACTTGTTAGTTCTTCCACTCCACTCCACCCCTCCCCTTCTCTTTCTCCCTCCAGTCAGGTCCTGTCAGATGAGTACTTCAATCGGACTACCTTTCTGCTGGGCAAAAATTGAACAACCCTTTAGTCTAGCTCGTTGGGTGCATCGAGGGAGTACAATCCTGTCTCATTCAGGCCTTGTATGATTTTAAAAAGCACTTTTGAGCCTGGGATGCAAGGTTTGGGTTTGATATTGAGGCTTGGAGCCAGCTGCTGGGAGAGATTGCTTTTCCCTGCCAGGACCTGATGCAATCCATTCAAGTCCCCAGTTTCTTCAAAACTACACGGAGGCTTAGGGTGCATTAAATGCGCTCAGGGAAAATAATTCAGACTTTTAGCGTTCTAGGAAAGGCTGGGGAAGAGGCGGGGTGTCAGCAGGACAGGCACAGCGTCATGTGAGTACCGTGCTGCAAATCAGCATACCGGGCATGGCGAGAGTGCACTAAATCACTGGTGTGATGGAGCTCTGAGTTAAATTGCTAGAGTGACGGAGCTTATAGTAGTTTCTCCTAGTAGTAGTTTCTCTACTGCTTTTAATAGAGATCAGGATTGCTGAGGGGAGATAGAGGCCGTTTTTCTGCTGCTATTAGCAGCAGGAAATCAGTGATCCCAATAAGGATTGCTGGGGGATTGGGGGAGGTTGAAACCTCTCCACCCCCCTGCTAGAGATCCTAATCCAAATCACTGAGGGAGAGGGAGGAGGGAGGGAGCCTCTAACTTCTCACCACCCAATATTCCTGATGAAGATGGTGCTGGGGAAGATGACACCTGGAGATGACGCTCCTTGCACACCTTCTTCCACAACTCCATTGGGCTCCTGACAGCCAGCTAAACAGCTGTTTGGTGTGCATATTTCTGCTGGGCAAGAGGTTGCAGGGGAAGAATCATTCCTGCACACCTTCTTCTCTTGTGCAATCACTGCCCCACGGGGCTGGAGAATTCAAGGGGGCAGTGACAGAAATGTGGGCATGGATGGTGGCTTGCATGGCAGGCTTTTGAGGGCTACGAGTTGCCCATATATGTTCTAATTTATTAGCGTTTCCCAACTTTCCCAAAACTGCACCAAACCTAAGAGGAACCAAATACAGTGAATCCCAAATTCTTTTAAATCAATTTTCAGAGAATGGCCCCTCACAACCTTTTTTGAGTTTTGCTTTTATAATTAAGATGCAATTTTTCAGTCTGTATTGTGCAACTTCACTGCCTTACTTTGCGTCAGTGAACCCAAAATAGCATTCCGATGCCCATAAGAAATTTATCTTTGGGGAAACACTAATATTTTGTGGTACTTTCATGCACGTGTTCCAAGTCAAAGCATAACAGATTAATATGTATGAGGGCCCATGTCCTGGGATTTTATTGAAGGGTGGGGTATAAATCACATAAATAAATAAATAAATAAATAAATATGCATGGGGCCATACAAATCAGCAGATATATCCTTGAATTTAATTTCTTGTAGCCATACCTAATTTCATCAAAGCTACCCAATTGTTGCTGATGTTGCTCCAACAAACTTCCTCTACTGACTGACATATGGAAATTAATTTTCCCCTCAAAAGGCACTATACCATTAAAGTTGTATGACATGTCATCATCAAAACCATCATGTGGTAATTATATTGACATAATATCAGATACACCAAAACCCCTCCAGCAATTCCTAGACTGAGGCCTTAACCTTGATGGGGCTAGGGTGCTTTCATATCCATTTTTTATTAAAATTTTAAACCAAACAATAATGGAAGTTCTCTGGGCAGTGTACCAATTAAAAACATAAAATGCAAATCAACGATGTGACAATAAAACAAATCAGATAAAAGTAGCCAAACATAATAAAAACGAAAATAATACTAGCAGTAGTGATAAAACAGGACAGAAATCTAAACAAACCAACAATAGTTCCTCAAATGTCTGGGAAAATAATTGAACGACATTTGTTTATAATTTTTTTCTTCCACATTTAATGTGATTATTATGATTATTTACATTTTTATACTGCCCCATAGCTGAAGCTCTCCGGGTGGTTTACAAAAGAGTAAAACAATAAAACCGATATACAAAATGTTAACACAAAAAAGGGGGAGAGGTCTCAGGATGCTGTAGAAAAGCTTATTGTACAAAAGCCTGACGGGTTTCAGCCTCTTGTTTTTTTTAAGGCCTTCTTCAGGAGGTTGTTATAATGTCTGCAGAAATTATTAACAACACATTGGCTGAATTCGGACGACACAATAAACAACTGGTGTGGGGAAAATAATCGTCAGTTGTTTTGACTATTGTGTTATCTGAATGCTGCCATAGTCAACTCAGTGCTGATCCTAATCCATACCACAGTTGATTATTTATTACCATGTTGTGTGGGGAGTACCCCCTAGATGGACAACTGTAAAGTTGATTATTACCCCACCATTGACTGTCGTGTCATCCGAATTGAGCCATTGTCTTGTGATGGCACGTCGGCCTTTTGTACAATACACTTTTCTATAGCATCCTGAGACCTCTCTCCTTTTTTGTGTTCATCTTGGATGCTCACCTGCCATACAAAATTTAAAACCACAGAAAACAGACAACAGACAATATACACAAAGACAACATACATCTAAAAACAATTTTGAGCAATCAGCCAATCCTAAAATACAGATCTGGGATCGATTAAAATCTCATCACATGCTGCTAAATGCCTGAGAAAAGAGCAAAGCCTTGTCATGGCGCCGAAACAATAGCAATGTTGGTTCCAGGCGGGACTCATCGGGGAGACCATTCCATAAATGGGGTCACCACCGAGAAGGCCCGCTCCCTTGTTGCCATCTTCTGAGCCTCCCTTGGAGGGCACCCAGAGGAAGGCCTTGGATGTTGAACGTAGTTTATAGGTATGTTTATATCTGGAGAGGTTCGTGTCAGAATTTTATATTGTGTACCTCTCTCATCCACACAACCACGTTGTGAGGGAGGCTACTGCCGTTAACTTTTTACAAATAAGAAAACAAAGAGAGGAAGTGTGGTGTAATGGCTAGAGTGTTGGATTGAGAGTTGGGAGATCTTGGTTCTAGTCCCCACTCAGCCATGGAAGCTCACTGAGTGATTTTGGGCTAGTCACCGACTCTCAGCCCAATTTACCTCACAGGGTTGTTGTTGTAAGGATAAAATGGAGAGGAGGAAGAGGAGGATTATGTATGCCACCTTGGGTTCCTTGCAGGAAAAAAGCAGGATATAAATGTAATAAATAAATAAATAAAGCATGAAAACCAACACTTCGCTCCAAGCAAGTGAAACCCTAGAGGGGGGTTGATGGATTTCTGAACACTCAAAGGATCTTTGGCCCATTCCCCTCTGCATCCCTGGGCTTAGTGATCATATCTCCATAAGAGCCAGACATAAGCTAGTATGAAATGAACATTAAGAAAGCCAGTCAGGCTTTTCTGACATTCAGCCTAAGAAGGGAGCAGGGAACATGGCCAAGGCTGAGGATGAAAAGCACCATTTGCAGGGGCCTTTGGTTCTGCATGTGCAACTTCTTCTATCCCCTTTATTCAGGATGGCCAGCATTTCAACATTAGGGCTTCTGCATCACCTCACAGTTGTGCAGAAGGGATTTCTACAGTGTTCACTGAAAAGCTTGCCATCCTTGGCCCAGATCACTATGGCAATGCTCCACTTTCCCTAAAGCACCACTCTGCCCTGAACAGAGAAATGATGTCTCCTTTCAGAAAGACAGACGTGTTCCAAGGGAAGAGGTTTCTCGCACTAACACCTTCCCCACTGCAGCGCTTTGAAAAACATGGGCCAAGTTACCGTTCACCCAGTTGATTGTTCAGGAGAGGGCTGGGGGTACTCATTGGGGCAGCCATGTGCCTTACCTCACAGAGTTCAGTCCTCCATTTTAAGGGCTGTCAGAGGACAGTCCTCTGTTCGAAGACATCTTCTGTTCGAAGGGCTGACCAGCCCAGGTCTGGCTTAAAGAGAAAGAACCAGGAGAAGGGAGAGCAGGGAGGGGCCTTGAAGTTGCCCATCAAAACTTGCCACCTGGGCAGCAGCCTGAGTAGCAGGCACACAGGTCATCTGACCTCAGTCTACCTGGTGTATGATGAGATATATTGAATTTCTATTTAAATTACAGTAATTATGTCTAAATTTGCATCTATACATAAATATTAACATATGCATTTTTTATGCAAACCACTGCCTCTTTTGTATGCTGCAATCCACAAGCCATTTAATTTGGGATGGTTTTATTAAATTCCATATTACTGCTTTGGAGAATCTAAATTGCGGGCTGCAGCCTTAGGAAAACATAATTGCTCTTAATAGCTGCTCACCCACAACACACACACCCTTAGTATGA
Source organism: Anniella stebbinsi (assembly GCA_029215795.1). Lineage (NCBI taxonomy): Eukaryota > Metazoa > Chordata > Lepidosauria > Squamata > Anniellidae > Anniella > Anniella stebbinsi. The sequence continues at coordinate 124,232,527 of JARDYH010000004.1, read as the reverse complement.
TCTCTCTCATCTCCTTCTCCATGACACAGTCCCCAGAGAAGCTACCGGAGGTGGTAGCTGTATTGTCTCTTCTCTTGCTCCCACTCAGGTGTTTTCTCCTCTTAGGAGAGCAGAGCAATGGTTCCATTCCCAGTTGGGACGGAATTCAGAATATCAGCTTGCCTACAAGGAATGCAAATGCTATGTGTTATGGATGATTGTCACTGTAATGTGAGTGTGAAGAGAACTTTTTCCTGGTCGATAAGCTGGGACATGTCTTGACTGACTACTTCAAAAATCAGGAGAGGCTGCCAGAAAACGTGCATTGCAGGCAATCTGTACATTATTTACGAGAAGCAGCTGCTGGACAGCTACAGCAGGACAGATTGTGCTGGCCTGTGAAAAGTCCATGTGCCAAATGTAGTTTTGCAAACCTGCTTCAGATCAACCTGCTGACTAATCTGTTAATTCATCTGCCCCTTCCTTCCTTCCTTCCTTCCTTCCTTCCTTCCTTCCTCACTGAAGAGAGCTGCATGATTGCAATCTCTCTCCTTTCCCATAAGGAACAACAACAAGAGAGCTTTCTCTGAGCTCCCGCAGCAGCTACTGGTACTCCTGTATTACTACTGCCTATGTATTTATATTATGATTTACATTTGTATATCACCCCATAGCAGAAGCTCTTTGGGCGGTTTACATAAAATTAAAACATTTAAAAACAATATACAAAAATTAAAACTGCAAAAGCATACAATATGCACATATATTTAAAATCACTATAATAACTTAAAAGCTATAAGCCTGAAAACAAAAACACACCCGGGCTCATCAGATATTGCTAAATGCTTGGGAGAAGAGGAAAGTCTTGACCTGGCACCAAAAAGATAACAATGTTGGTGCCAGGCGGGCCTCGTTGGGGAGATCGTCCCACAATTCGGGGGCCACCACACAGAAGGCCCTCTCCCTTGTTGCCAACCTCTGTGCTTCCCACGGAGTAGGCACTCAGAGGAAGACCTTAGATGTTGAACATAGTGTTCGGGTAGGTTCATGTTGGGAAAGGCGTTCCATCAGGTATTGTGGTCCCAAGCCGTGGAAGGCTTTATAGGTTAAAACCAGCACCTTGAATTGGGCTCGGAAACGTACAGGCAGCCAATGCAAGCAGGTCAGAATCAGTCTTATATGTTCGAACCTTCTGGTCCCTGTTACCGATCTGCCTGCTGCATTTGCACAAGCTGCAGCTTCTGAACCATCTTCAGAGGCAGCCCCACGTAGAGTGCATTGCAGTAATCTAACTTGGAGGTTACCAGAGCATAGACAACTGAAGCCAGATTATCCCAGTCCAGATAGGGGCATAGCTGGGCCACCAACTGAAGTTGGTAGAAGGCACTCCATGCCACCAAGGCCACCTGAGACTCAAGTGACAGAGATGGTTCTAGGAGAATCCCCAAACTACAAACCTGCTCCTTCAAGGGGAGTGCAACCCCATCCAGAACAGGTTGATGACCCTGCATCCGGTCAGCAGAACCACCCTCTAACAGCGTCTCAGTCTTGTCTGGATTGAGGGTACCTCTAGACAGTCACTTTCCATCGCAGTGGCTTCAGATTGGCAGCAAGTGGATTACATGATGCTGCCGCCAATCCAAAGCCATCTAGGGGCAAAACCCCAAAGCTCCGCATTAAAAAAAAGTTGGGCATTTAGCCCGACTTTTTTAGGTTTGAGCGAGGCAACGACTGTTTTTGCTGTCTGTCGCTGTTGCTCCGGAGCTTCTGGGAGGCGTGCCCAGTCTGTGGTGACCACTGATTGGTCGTCATGGGCTGGGAAGGGAAGGGGGTGGTCCAGTGAGCCAGAAGCTCACTGCACCACCTCCGTGCCTCCACAGTCCTTTCCCCATTAAAAAAAATAAAGTTAAAAAAAAAAAACCTAACCTACGCGCCTCTGCAGTCGTCCCCCCCCCATTTTTTTTTTAACCACTTACCTTAGAGTAGTGGAGCCGCCTTGTTGTTCCTTCCCATGTAGATTGGCGGAAGGAGCTTTAATGCGCTGTGAAGAGGCAGCCTGAGTTTCAGTTTATTAGCCCTCATCCAGTCCATTATCGCAGCCAGGCACCAGTTCAGCACATCCATAGCCTCACCTGATGAAGATGAAAAGGAGAAATAGAGCTGTGTGTCATCAGCGTACAGAAGACAACGCACTCCATAACTCCAGATGACTGCACTCAATGGTTTCATGTAGATGTTGAACAGCATGGGGGACAAGACTGATCCCTGCGGAACCCCATACTGGAGAATCCACGGGGCCGAACAATGTTTCCTAAGCACCACCTTCTGGAGCAAACCCGCCAAGTAGGAACAGAACCACTGCAATGCAGTGCCTCCCACTCCCAACTCAGCCAGTCATCCCAGAAGGATACCATGGTTGATGGTATCGAAAGCTGCTGAGAGATCAAGGAGAATCAACAGAGTCACACTCCCCATCTTTCTCCCGACACAGGTAATCATACAGGGCGACCAAGGCTGTTTCCGTACCGAAACCAGGCCTGAAACCCGACTGAAATGGATCCAGATAATCAGTCTCATCCATGAGTGTCTGGAGCTGGCCCACAACAACCCGCTCAAGGACCTTGCCCAGGAATGGAACATTTGCTACTGGCCTGTAGTTATTAAGATTTTCAGGGTCCAGGGAAGCTTTCTTCAGGAGTGGTCTCACTACCGCCTCTTTCAAGCAGTCTGGGACCACTCCCTCTCTCAGAGAGGTAGTAATCACTTCCCTGGCGCAGCCTGTTGTTCCATCCCTGTTAGCTTGTATGAGCCAAGAGGGGCAAGGATCCAGTATGGAGGTGGTTGCACGAACCTGTCGAAACACCTTGTCCACGTCCTCGAGCTGCACCAACTGAAACTCATCTAAGAAAACAGGACAAGCCTGTGCTCTGGACACCTCACTGATCTTGACTGAAGCATACTTCAGTGGGGAGTGTGACATCCTTGGAATCAACTGGAGAGTCTTTAACTCTTTCCTTCCCCCAGCATCCAGGGGTCACGTGGTCAACTGGATTAATTGAAGGTCTATTTATTACAGTTTCACTACTGAAATAACCCCCCCTTTAAAACACATTATGCATATTCAATTTTTTGCCACCACTTTCTGGATTATTGATAACAAAAACTCTAAAGAGTAGTTGCTTTGGTTTAGAGATCTAACTGGAGTGCTGAGTCACAATTCCATTCCACCTATAACCACCCAGCTTTCCAAAACAGTTAGTATACACTTTCTCATTAACTTGAGTCAAATGGCAACGGCATTATTGACATGTGATAAAATATGCCTAACATAGTCGGCCCCCCTTCCAGACGGCTGGGCCCTAGTAATTTGTACTGGCTTCCCCCCCCCCCCAACACCTCTCGTTGGCCCTTGCCCCTGATGGGTGTTCTTCACCTAACTGGGTTCTGATGAAATCTAATCAGCAGAGGTGAGAGATTCACCTATTCCTCTGGCTCCTGTTCTGCTTGTCATGTCAGAGCATCACTGGACCAAGCGGTCTGTGGAGCAAGTGGTGGGGGCGCGCGGGTTTATTTGTCTCTCTGATGGGAGCCACACAGTCCCTGTGGCCCTCTGGCTAGCGGTGGAGCTTTGTCTCCCCTCCCCTTGCATTTGTCTCCTTCCATTCCTTCCCTCTGCCCATTTTGGCATCCAGCACGTCCATATGCAACATACCCACTTTATTATTAATAGGGTGATATAGTCAAATGAACAGAATCAACATGGTGTTGCCAATTGCGTAGTTCTACCCAAAAGGGCTGGCAGGGGGGCAAATGGCAAAGTGGAGAAATAAAAACTTCTACAACTTCTTTTGCTAACTGCAACTCTAGAACTTGATACACATTTCTGAATGAAGGTCAACTCTACAGCCGCCTAGATGAGATAACGTAACTTAAATCACTCTGACATTTCTGAGAGCTTTACACAAGGTAGACTAGAGACAAAGAAGTTTTTTGCTAACTGTATGTATACCCTATTTTTCTTCTTGCAATGGACATCCAAAGTAATGTACGTCAATAATAAAAATACAAAAAAGTAACATGAAAATGAAGGGTTCATGTTTAGAAAAGAAAAAGTCCTAGAATTCCCAGCATCCCCCATTCCCAATTCTTCAGCTTTTATCCCACTTAGTATGAGTTGTGGCAGGGAGAAAACGCCTCCTTGTCCAGTAGCCTCTTAATAGATGGTCTGTTAAGCAATTTTCCAACAATGTCCAGCAGGTGGCATCAGAGCATCATGCTTCATACATCCTAGACTAAAGACCTATGAGAAATTCAGTTTGGTTTTTTATCAGGATTTACCCAGTTCGCAGCTTCTGGACCAGACTCAGACACAATTTACGTTCAAAGTCCATACATTTCAAAGCTTGCAATGTGATTTGCGGACCCCCAAATATATTTTTGACAGCATGCATACATTTGAAAAATGCACACAAAATACACTTTAATCAATGTAGGAAGAATGCAAACTTTCCAAAGATCCGAAAACTGATGCCTACATTTGGGGAAATATGCATGAAAATACACATGGATTTTCATGCAAAAAAGAGGGGAAAACTCGAAATGTGATATGGGCTCAAGTCGGAACAAGCTTCAAGATGGAATTCGGGGAGCTCTGGCAAGCTCACTTTGCTGATTTGCACATCCCTAGTCTAGAGCAATTACACCTTTCAGAATTATTCACTTATCTCATTATATTTCTCTCTCTCTCTCTCTCTCTCTCTCTCTCTCTCTATATATATATATATATATATCGTTATATATTATGTTCTAGCCAAATCTGCTCTGAGTCTTTGATCTATCATCCAGATGTAATTGCACGCTTTTATGTCACATCAGTTTCAATGTGGATAGTTAAACATGAGGTCAATCCTTCCAATGTGCTTAACCTTGGCTGTGCAGCACCCTGTTTCTTACAGCAAATACTTTGAATATGCAAAGATAAGTAGTAGCAGTTTGACTGAGTCATTCTGTTTCCTGACTCCTAGTTGAGCAGAGCTGAGCAGAGGAAGCTGCCCCAGATGGACTAGAAGGTACAAACGTACATAAGGAAGCCAGCTCTCAGAGAGCGAGAGATCAGAGCAAGTGAAGGAGGACAGCACAAAGCACAGACTATTCCAGTACAGTCAGAAAGGCAGAAACAAAAAGGGACTATGGACAGAAAGGATTCTCCAGTGGTAGTAACCTGCAAGGTGTGTGCAATGTTTGTGTTCCTGCCTGAGAGGAACATGGCAGGTTGCACTATTGGAAGAAAAAGTGAGTGTACTTGAGCAATGAGTGTCCAAACTCCAAGGAATAAGAGAAGACGAAGAGTTCTTAGGCCTCTATCACACCAGCGATTTACTGCACTCTCGCCATGCCTGGTGTGTGGATTAGCAGCATAGTACTCACACAATGCCGTGCCTGTCCTGCTGGTACCCCGCCTCTTCCCCAGCCTTTCCTGGAACACTAAAAGTCTGGATTATTTTACCTAAATGCATTAAATCTGTGGTAAACCTCTGTGTAGTCTTCATGAATTTAAGAGAGTCATGAAGACTGCTCTCTTCCAACAGGCCTATCCAGATGAATTTTAAGATGTTTTTAATGATGTATTTTTTGTTTTTTAATTTTTTTTAACTGTTGTGATTTTTGTGTTTTATATTGTTGTTGTTCCCCGCCTCGATCTGGAGGGACAGGCGGGTTAAAAATAATAATAATAATAATGATGATGATGATGATGATGATGATGATGATGACACACACACACACAGGCAAAAATGAAGTACAAGCTGAGGAGGAAGGACTGAAGCTTGAGCCTGATTTTAAAAAATGGTCAAGGAACACCTAATTTCTTTGAATGAGTTCAAATCTCCAGGGCCCGATGAACTGCATCCTAGAGTAATAAAGGTGCTGGCAGAAGAACTCTCAGAACCACTGTCTATTATCTTTGCAAAATCATGGAAGACGGGTGAAATGCTGAACAACTGGAGGGGGGCTAATGTTGTCCCTATCTTCAAAAAGGGCAAAAAGAAGGAACCTGAGAACTACAGATGAGTTAGTCTGATATCAATCTCTGGAAATTTTTGGAGAAGATTATAAAGTAAGCTGTATTCAGGGGCAGTGAGGGCAGCAAAAAAACAATACTTTGCTGCCACTATTCAATCATCAACCTGCCACCCAGCGGAGCTTTTCAGAGTTGTCCAGGGGCTTTTCCATGCCGGCCCCAAGGACATGGTAGAACCATCTGAGGCCCGCTGTAATACATTTGCTGGGCACTTCCAGAATAAAATCTTTGGCATCCGTCAGGACTTAGATTCCAGTGTTATAGCAGGTGAATCAAATTAGGTATCCAGAGCACAGGCTTGTCCTGTTTTCTTGGATGAATTTCAGTTGGTACAGCTCGAGGACGTGGACAAGGTGCTTGGACAGGTTCGTGCAACCACTTCCATATTGGATCCTTGCCCCTCTTGGCTAATAAAAGTTAGCAGGGATGGAACAACTGGCTGGGCTAGGGAAGGGATTAATCCCTTTTTGCAAGAGGGAGTGGACCCAGGCCTCCTGAAAGAGGCGGCAGTGAGACCACTCCTAAAGAAATCTTCCTTGGACCCTGAAAATCTTAATAACTACAGGTCAGTAGCAAATGTTCCATTCCTGGGCAAGGTCCTGGAGTGGGTGGTTGCGAGCCAGCTCCAGGCACTCTTGGATGAGACCGATTATCTGGATCCATTTTAGTCGGGTTTCAGGCCTGGTTTTGGTATGGAAACAGCCTTGGTCGCCCTGTATGATGACCTAAGCCGGGAGAAAGACAGGGGGAGTGTGACTCTGTTGATTCTCCTTGATCTCTCAGCGGCTTTCGATAACATCGACCATGGTATCCTTCTGGGACAACTGGCTGAGTTGGGAGTGGGAGGCACTGCATTGCAGTGGTTCTGTTCCTACTTGGTGGGTCGGCTCCAGAAGGTGGTGCTTGGGGAACATTGCTCGGCCCCGTAGATTCTCCAGTTTGGGGTTCTGCAGGGGTCAGTCTTGTCCCCCATGCTGTTCAACATCTACATGAAACCACTGAGTGCAGTCATCTGGAGTTTTGGAGTGTGTTGTCATCAGTACGCTGATGACACACAGCTCTATTTCTCCTTTTCATCTTCATCAGGTGAGGCTGTGGATGTGCTGAACCGGTGCCTGGCTGCGACAATGGACTGGATGAGGGCTAATAAACTGAAACTCAATCCAGACAAGACTGAGACGCTGTTAGTGGGTGGTTCCGCTGACCGGATGGAGGGTCTTCAACCTGTTCTGGATGGGAAGGAGCGGGTTTGTAGCTTGGGGGTTCTCCTAGAACCATCTCTGTCTCTTGATGCTCAGGTGGCCTCAGTGGCACGGAGTGCCTTCTACCAACTTTGGTTGGTGGCCCAGCTATGTCCCTACCTGGACAGGGATAACCTGGCTTCAGTTGTCCATGCTCTGGTAACCTGCAAGTTAGATTACTGCAATGTACTCTACGTGGGGCTGCCTTTGAAGGCAGTTCAGAAGCTACAGCTTGTGCAAAATGCAGAGGCCAGATTGATAACTGGAACCAGAAGGTTCGAGCATATAAGACCGACTCTGGCCCGCTTGCATTGGCTGCCTGTATGTTTCCGAGCCCAATTCAAGGTGCTGGTTTTAACCTATAAAGCCTTACATGGCTTGGGATCACAATACCTGACGGAACGCCTTTCCTGACATGAACCTACCCAAACACTACGTTCAACATCTAAGGCCCTCCTCCGAGTGCCTACTCCGAGGGAAGCTCGGAAGTCGGCAACAAGGGAGAGGGCCTTCTCTGTGGTGGCCCCCCAATTGTGGGACGATTTCCCCGACGAGGCCCGCCTGGCGCCAACATTGTTATCTTTTTGACGCCAGGTCAAGACTTTTCTCTTCTCTCAGACATTACGCAATATCTGAGGAGCCTGGGTTTGTTTTTGTAGCTTTTTGGGTTGTTGTAGTGGTTTTAAATGTATGTGTGTATTGTGTGTATCTTGTATGTTTTTGCTGTTTTAATTTTTGTATATTGTTTTTAATTGTTTTAAGCCTATGTAAACCGCCCAGAGAGCTTCGGCTATGGGGCGGTATACAAATGTAATAAATAAATAAATAATCTGTAAACTCCTTGAAAACAATGAAAATAAATAATCTGTAAACTCCTTGAAAACAATGCAGTGATTGCGAGAAGTCAGGATGGATTTGTCAAGAACAAACCCTGTCAGACTAATCTGATCTCATTCTTTGACCAGGTAACCTCCCTTGTGGACTGTGGGAATGTTGTGGACATAATATATTAAAGCTTTTGCCGAAGTGCCCCATGATATTCTGATTCACAAACTAGCTAAAATTGAGCTAGATGGAACAACTATTACATGGATCCACAGTTGGCTACAGAATCGGACTCAAAGAGTGCTCATCAATGGTACTTTCTCATACTGGGGGGAGGTAATGAGCAGGGTACCGCAAGGCTCAGTCCTGGGCCCAGTGCTCTTCAACATTTTTGTTAATGATTTGGACAAGGAGGCACAAGGAATACTTATCAGATTTGCAGATGACACAAAATTGGGCGGGATAGCTAATACCCTGGAAGACTGAAACTTCAAAGGGATCTTGATAGGTTTGAGTGCTGTGCTGAAAAGAACAGAATGAAATTTGATAGGGATAAATGCCAAGTTTTACACCTAGGAAAAAGAAACCAAATGCATAGTTACAAGATGGGGGATACTTGGCTCAGCAATACGACAAGCGAGAAGGATCTTGGAATTGTTGTAGATCACAAGCTGAATATGAGCCAACAGTGTGATGTGGCTGCAAAAAAAGCTAATGCTATTTTTGGCTGCATTAATAGAAGCATAGATTCCTAATCGTCACACGGAGGAGGGCCAGGATCTCTTCTTGATCAACCCAGAGTGCAGAACACGGAATAATGGGCTCAAGTTACAGGAAGCCAGATTCCGGCTGGACATCAGGAAAAACATCCTGACTGTTAGAGCAATACGACAATGGAACCAATTCCCTAAGGAGGCCATGGACTCTCCCACATTAGAGGCATTCAAGAGGCAGCTGGACAACCATCTGTCAGGGATGCTTTAAGGTGGATTCCTGCATTGAGCAGCAGGGTTGGACTCGATGGCCTTATAGACCCCTTCCAACTCTATTATTCTATGAGGCTGGGTATTGCTGGGTTTTTTTCTTTTCTCTTGCTGCTTATTCCCATGACAGCCAACCACTTTCTCACAAATTACACCAAAATCTGATAAACTAGAAACAATCTGGCTCTTTTTTGTCCAAACTGATTTGAAAGAAGGTAATATACAGTTGTAAGATGAAGGAACAGGTAAAATGTGCAATTCTTATGTTTAAGAGATACATTCTGAAGATATTTTACATAGTTGAAGAAAAGACTGATGAGTTTTAATTGGGCTAAGCTTATGTATTTATGAGGCTATGTCCATGCCGTGCCATTGTCTGCTACTGCCTTGAGCTCAGACTCACTGCTGAGAATTAGATGGCACTGGAGTGAATTATATAGGCTTGGACGGTTGCAAATATTCTACACATTTTCAATGAATCCCATGGGAGAGGAAGGAAAACAATGCAATGCTCTTTGCCCAGGAATAGGCAATTTACTATTTGTACCTGTTGATTACTAAGCATTTGTGTGCAGATTTCCTATGGGCGTGGCAGCACAGAGCTATACTTAGGGCATTATTAAGACCCAGGTAATTGTTTGTCAGCTATGTCTGCCCTCCCTTATTAGTGATGCAGATATACATTCATATTCCTTGTAGGAGCCTTCTTTTTGGGTAGGGCATCTAGCTAATGGCACATAATAACCCTTCAAGCCTCATAATAACCTGCTGGGATATTTGTGTGGCAGGTGTCACAATCAAAAGGCAAGAATGACAGCTTTGAAATGCAATGGAGCACCTATGTACATGGATTAATCAATCTGCTGGCACAGATTACAGGAGAAATGAACTGCTGGTTAGCAAGATTTGCCCCTGGAGGAGGCACCGAGCACAAGACCCTTAGCATTTCTACACAGAGCTCAACCCTATTATCAAGTAAGTGTGCAAAGGATTATAATTGTGCAGCTCCCATTGTGTGCACGCTTGCCCAGAAGCACATCCCACTGCATTCAAAAGGGGTTGCTGCCAGGTAAGAGGGCGCAGAACTATAGCCCTGCCTAGCAACCACAAATCATAGATGAAATCATGCAAGTCCCAAAGAATAGATAGTATACATTGAATTGGGCCTCCTCCACACGAGACGTTTAATGAGCCTTGAAGGCTCATTATAAATTTTACCTACACACGAGCGGAGCGCAAAACGGGCGTACAGGCGCGTTATCTCCCCGATAATGCGCATTTTCGAACGCGCGTTAAATAGCGACTTTTATTTTGCTCCGGCCGTTAAAGCGCATTTTCGCTGTGTGAACAAGCGATTATGCGCATTAGCTACCTGTAAAGTGCTTTTTGGGCATCAATTAATGCGCTTCGCCGCCTCTCGCCGCCTCCCGTGCAGAGGGATTAGGAGTAAATGCGCCTCCGCGATAATGCGCATAATCGCCGAACCGGGCGCAAAAGCGCGTCCTTGTGGAGGGGGCCCAAACAAAGTGTGCGTCGGGGGGAGGGGGGGCATTTGGATGCTGCCTGAGGACAATTAATCTGAGGCACTTAACGGGGGTCTTTTGCAACTGCATTCTTTTCCTGTAGTTTGCTCTTTCTTATTGTCCCCTTTTTTTGGCCTCTCCTTTCATGTCAAATCAACCTCGCTTCGAGTTCAAGCTGGGGGGCGTTTCCGGGAGTGGATCAGGGCCCGGGGTAGGTCGCGGTAATCTGGGAAAGCAGGGCAGAGGGCGGGCTTGACGAGCTGAGCGGCCGCCGGCGCTGCAGCTTCTTCGGCCGGAGAGGCCACTCTTCACGCGCTAGCGAAATCAAGATGTCGCGTTCCCACGCGTGATGCCACGACCCCAAGACTCAGCCCGCCGTGCCCCTAATTTCTGGGCGGCTTAGCATAGAGGGCGTGGCTTCCTGGGCTGAGGCCCCGCCCCTGTGCCAGCCAGAGGGCGGGCTCAGGCGGCGCAGTGAGGCGGCTTCGCCTTCTCTTCCAGGATTTACTGCCCGGAGAGAAAGGGGGCTGCCGGGCACCGCCACTGGGCAAAGGAGCGGGCGGGCGGGTACGGGCATCGTGGTCTCAAACATGGAACATCGCCTGCGTTTTCCCACGCCTTCTTTCTCTTACTGTAGAAAACCTGGGTGCTTCCAGATCAAGGGCTGCTGGAGGCACCATCAGAAGGCATCACGCGGCCCTTCCACATTCTGTCTTCTTTAACCAGTTCTCCATTGTAAGAAGTTCGGAAGTAGCGATGGGAAAACACAGCGGCGGACAACATCTCTCTCTCCCCCCCGCCCCCCCCACCCGTAAAACTCCGGCAGAGCAACGCGGGATAAAAGTCTTGTCCAGAAGCACCCTCCAAGGAGGGGGGAAAGACGGAACAGCTGCGCGGCGCTCTCGGAGGGGCAACGCTTGGAGCCCTCCATCGGGAAGCTCCGAGAGAGGCAGGGAGGGAGGCAGGGAAGGACGCAGTCTGCGCCTTTTGCTCTGTGCAACACGGTGGCCCCAATCCGCGCCGCCTTGGTGCCGGGTGGAGGTGGGCAACGAGCAGCAGCTGCGATCGCCTGCTTTTCTTTCGCCGTCGAAGGGCTGCCGCCTTCGCCGCAGGCGCTTCTTCAACAGAGCAAAGCAAAACGGGGCGCGCTGAGCTCCGGCTGCTGGAGCTAAGCCTACGCGCTGGACGGCCGGAGGGCCGACAGGCTGCTCGTCTCGGCCCTGCTGCTCGGCAGCAGAGACTAAACGCGAAATAAGAAGGGCGGCCGAAGGCGCCTCCGCCAATCCCGCCCCCGGGCCGCTTCGCCCTTGGATTCTCGCGGGGAGGAGGAGGGAGCCGGCGGGCGGGGCGGGCAGGCAGGCAGGCGGGCAGCTTCTCCTCCTCTTCGCCCGGATTGGCGCATGCCGCGGCGGCGGCGCTGCCTTTTTCTCCCAGCAGCTCCCAGCCGGGGCGCCCCCGGGAGTGAGCCAGTGTCCTCCTGCCTCCCTTCGCTCCGCCCCGCTCCGGGTTCAGGCGGAGGTGGCGGCCGCCGACGCCGCCCCTCAGGCTGCCCTGGTCAGTGTCCGCCTGGTCGCGCGGCTCGCCTCGCTTCACGCATCCGGCTGCGGGAGCCGCTCGGCTTCTCCCCGCCATGCCCATCGGGGCCTCCCCCTCAGCCAAGCCCCGGTACAACCAGGTGGACGACAGGCACGACCTGCGCGTCCCGCTGCACAACGACGACGCCTTCCAGCACGGCATCGGCTTTGAGGCCAAGGTAGGGCCCGCCCCGGCAGGCTGTCGGGCGGACAGTGGACCCGTCGCCTGGCCGCTCTTGACGCGCCCTGGAAACGCCGGGTGGGGGCAGAGAGCCGTCCCGCCAAGGCTTCGCCGCCCATCCCACCCTTGGGTTTTTGGGAACTTCGGGCAGGCGCGAACCCCCGGCTTCTCTGGCCTCCCGGGGCTTCCTCTGCCCCTTTATCCTGGGAGCCTTTCTCCAAAAGCCCGGGTCCAAATGGGTTTTTGCGTGAGAACGATGTTCTCTGCATGTGCTCGGAAGCGCTCTTGCTGCCTTCGCAGGCTTCATATCGGAATCCTGGCAGTGAAGCCTGGGGGTCAAATGGAGCCTTGCTTTGGGGGCTTTGGCATCCGCGGCTGGGCGCTTGCTGGAAAGGATTCGGAAAGGGAGAGAGCAAGGGTGCCTCTACAAGAGGCATTTAAAGCTCTTTCAAGGCGCATTAAAAAAATTACCTCTACAAGAACGGAGCGCAAATTGGGCATAGAGGCGCGTTATCTCTCCGATTATGCGCATTATCGAATGCGCGTTAAATAGCGAGTTTTATTTTGCTCCGTCCGTTAAAGCGCATTTTGACTGTGTGAACAAGCGCTTATGCGCATTAACTACTTGTAAAGCGCTTTTTGGACATTCATTAATGCACTTCGCCGCCTCTCGTGCAGAGGGATTAGGCGTAAATGCGCTTCTGCGATTATGCGCATAATCGCCTAACCAGGCGCAAAAGCGGATCCTTGTAGAGGGGACCCAGGTCTCGGGCCAGCCGCCGGCGAGATTGGCTTGATTTGGGCGATTGCCTTCCCCGTCCTTGTGCTGCTTTTGTGGGGTTTCGGTTGGCATAGTTACAGCTTGCTTCCGAGGACGGCCCTAAGGCTGGGGGCAGGATAAGGCTCAGCGCTTGCCTAGGAGAGGTCCTTGTAATATCGCTCTTGTTGTAAAAGGGACCCTGCTTTAGCAAGGTGGGTAGGCCAGTTCGCCTTCCTAGTAGTCTGGTGACCTTCCTTGCATTGTGGGGATTCCAGTTTCAGGTTAGCTTGCATTGAGCAGGAACTTCCTCCCTTTGTTCCGCTCAGACTCATCAACTACAGTCCCAGGAGCAGGTGCTCCTCAGCTGCTGTCTTTGAGCTCCATCACACCAGCGATTTAGTGCACTCTTGCCATGCCTGGTGTGCGGATTTGCAGCATGGTACTCACATGACACCGTGCCTGTCCTGCTGACACCCCCGCCTCTTCTGCAGTCTTTCCTAGAATGCTAAAAGTCTGGATTATTTTCTCTAAGCGCATTTAATGCACCCTAAGCCTCCGTGTAGTTTTAAAGGAACTGGGGGCTTGAATGGATTGCATCAGGTCCTGGCAGGGAAAAGCAATCTCTCCCAGCAGCCGGCTCCAAGACTCAATATCAAACCCAAACCTTGCATCCCAGGCTCAAAAACGTTTTTTAAAAAAATCATACATGGCCTGAACCTCTGCAAAGACAGGATTGTACTCCCTCAATACCCCCAAAGTGCCAGGCTAAAGGGTCCTTCCATTTTTGCCCGGTAGAAAGGCGGTCTCGTTCAAGTGCTCATCTGACAGGACCTGACTGGAGGGAGAAAGAGAAGGGGAGGGGTGGAGTAGAGTGGAAGAGCAAAGGAGCGAAAGAGCGAAAGAGCAGCTATTCAGGTGAAAGGGTTCTGCCTCAGAGGTAAAAAAAACACGATGGCAAAGGGGGGGGAATTAGGTGTGATGGAGGTCTTTATTCCTGGAGCAGGTGCTCTGTCGTCTTTCTTCGTGTAAATAAACACTAGCAGGAATTACACAATGATTGTTTTAGCTCTTGGCTTGATCAGAACTGAACTATGGTACTGAACTATGGGTTCTTAGGATCTCATGCTGAATTGTTCAGAAACCTTCCAGAGGGCTCTCTGTGTCAGATACTTTGGCACCACGTTGTCATGTCAATGAAGTATCTCTTTGATTGAAATTACATTGGTGTGCTCAAGCCTTGGACATTTGTTCCCGTAATGTGAGTGATTAGTCCAATATACTCTGCAGGGTTGTTGTGGAGAGAAAATGGGATCATTTACACTTATTAATAGTTAACTATGATAAGGAATTTTCTTGTGCAATGCAGGGCAAGATAGTTAGAATTCTAATTTCCCTAATAGCCTCAGCCTAGCTTATGCTGATCACTCACTGCTCTTAAAAATTGGATATGGCTGATGCAGTCTGCACAGTGTCCAGGACTGACTTTGTCACAAGGCAAGCAGGGTCTTGTGATAAAGGGGGAAGGGTTTTCTTCTAAGCATCTTGGTATATCGTAAATGCTCCAGTTGTCTGTGAAAACCAGGCAAAGTGAAGGCAGGAGGGCCTATGGAAATGCTAGATGGAAGGAATATAAGAGAGGGGCAGGCAACATGTCCTAGTGGCACCAGGAAGGGAAATCCGAGAGCTGGGTGGGGTGCTGTATGGATGCAGAGTAAAATGGATATATCGGAGCCTAAGGGTCCAGTACAAGGGAAAGAGATTTAATATTTTCTCTAGACTCCTAAAAGGTTGATGGATTTCAGCAAGGAAATTTGGGGGCCTTTGTAACTTGTACAACACAAACAGCCACAAAAGGTCTATACCAGCTGTTTCTTTATACTTTGTATCTAAACATACTTTGTATCATGTTATTTATACCCCCTCCCACATCTTATCCAAGTTAGTGCTCCATTTCCAAGTTAGATGAAAGTATTAATGTTCAATCAAAATACCATACAGGCATCTTAACAGGTATCCTATTGGATCCATCGCTCATTAGACAGCTGGACCCCTTCCACAATCAGGTAATTTATTTTAAGGCAACTCTGGGTTATGTGTGCTGCCACCTGCTCATTCATCCCCAAGCTTGTTTTGTTTTTGTAGCATTGCGGGTTCTGTTACTGCCAGCCCTGACATTGATTCATTGATTTATGACATGTCCAATAGCCAAAGCTCTCTGAGCAGTTCACAGATTTCATAGCATCACTATTGTCGCTTCTATAGCCATGTGTGAATTAGTAATTGCTGGTCAGGCAAGGTTTTTTTGTTTGTTTGTTTGTTTTGCAGCAGCAGCAACAGCAGCAGCAGCAGCAAGCCTTATGGACTATGATGATTCACTTTAAGGTAGCCGGAGCTTGCAAGCAGTTGGTTGCTGATGGCAAATAAGAATTGCCTCTGGGTGGCCAGGCAAGGAAGCATGATAGAAGTTGGCCGTTCTTTCTTTTATGCTACAAGTGACTAACACAAGGGCAAACAAGCTCTCCTAAGTTTCATGGTGGCAGGGCCAGATACGGATATGACAGTAATCAAACACACACACACAGACACACACAGCTAGTAAAAGGGACGTAGGTTAGGGAAGGCTCAGATTCTTCTTGACGACATAGTTCTATAGTTGCCACTCACTTTGAATATTTAATGTGGTGGTATGTTACTTATCTGTTACATTTGTATCTTGCCCTTCCACTTGAAATTTAGGGTGGCATATAAGGGTGTTATGCCAGTCTTGCAAATGAGTCAACAAGAGTTACTAATAGGGTTGGAATGCTAGTCCAGTCAAATATTGTCAACCTATCCTTTCACCACAATCAAATGTTGTGAAAAAGAACTACCCATGCTTGCTGCAGGAACCAGGGAGTCCCCTACCCTGCGCTCTGACTATCTGCTCAGAGAAAACTCAAGTGAGGGCAAGGATCAGATACTAGGAGCATTCAAAAAGGGGTGTTTGCTATTTCCATCATTTCTACCTGGGAGAAGGCCACCTCCACTGCTTCCCCTTGCCCTGCCCCAGGTAGGTTACTGGGCCTTTGGGGACCGGGGGGGGGAGTGGAAATGCCAGGAGATCCTTTGCAAGCTTTCCCCCCCATAACCTTCATCTTAAAAATCTCAAGTTATTCCAAATCGATGACTTGAATGCTCACGAAGTCTCAGTCTCTGACAGAGTTAGCAGGAGAATGCTCTTGTATTAGCTGAATTTAAGTCTAGAAAACCAGTAGCTGCTTAAAAAAAGGGAGAAGGTACTGGGTGAAATAAAGCACATGATATACAGTTGCAAGCAAGAATTTATGTTTTGGAAGTTGAGGAAAGCCCAACCCCCTTTTTTTGTTCTAGTAAATTGCTTTAACAATAATTGACCATTATTTGACCAAATACCCTGGTTTTTAAAAAAACACACACACACACAAAGACAATTACTTTGCTTGCGCCTGTGATAGCCCTTTGTGGCATAAAAGAAAGAGCCCAACTTCTATAACGCTTCCTTGCCTGATCGCCTAGAGACCTCCATGCGTTCATGCATTTCCTTGGTCTTCCAGGCTCAATCCTTCCCCTCTGCAGGTGGGGGGAACCCTCAGGCTCAGCACCTTTCCTGCACTCTGATCTCCTCCTTTTCATTTGGTTTAGAGAAACTAGATGGTGGTGGGGATACACGCTTAAAGATGTTGAGTGGGAGAAACAAGACTGGGGGCCAGACAGGCATTGGGGTAAATGTCTGTTACATGGAATGACACTGAAGTCAACAAGAGAAAGGAGGAGGTAAAGTCCCACGTTTCAGTGAATATGCAGAGGATTGCATGCACAACTTCTCTCTCGGTGTCCTTCTTACATGCATAGAAACATGCACACAGTAGCAGCACTAATCAATGGCTTTGTCTAAGGCCCCGGTGGGTGGGTGGGTGGCAAAGTATGCTTTCCAGGGCCTCCGGAAAGCACGCAATTCCTGGAGGCCCTGGAAAGCGTGCTTTGCTGAGGGCTGGGGAGGCTTGCGCGGCCCGGCTCCTTGAAGCGGGGCTGCGCAAGCAGGGCTCAGCGAGCTTGTGGGGCAGGCCCCAGCTGAGCTCTCCAAACTCTATTGCAAGTATATTACCTAGCATTCATAATGGAAATCTTGAAACCATGTAACTTTAGGAATAGACATCAGATTTTAAGCAGACCCCTGAGGGCAGACCACTGCAATATGTTCTGTTTTTGACCTAATGTAAAATTGCAAACGTTAACTACATTGTTGATAGGTGGGATATAAATATTATTAATAATTATAACCCCCTTGAGTGCTTTACATCCCACTATTTGGTAGAAAGGTGAGATATAAATTGATTAACTAAATAAATAATACTAAATAAGTGAAGACATTGAAAGTAAGCTTTGAGTTGCAAACAATGGGACTTCTGTAGTTCAAAGCAAACTTGTATGCTGCTATAACTCAATCCTTTTTTCATTTTTATAACTTGCCCAAGTTACATAATTCACCAGATCTTACATCTAAAATTTCACATGGACAGGAAACCATTTCATTTGGTTTTACAATTAATTTTTAAAAAACCAGGCTTTAAAAATGGCAGAATGCTGAAAAATGGAAGATATCTTAAACCAATTGTGTTCCTGCAGCTCCACAATTTGGAAATAAAGCTGTGGGAAAATGACTTTCCCAAGGCTTCACAATGAGCTCATGGCAGAAGTCACACCTGAAGCCACATTTCCAGATTGGTGTCCATGTCTAGTGGACCCAGAGTGTATAATATTCTGTAATTTGATATCTGCGAATAAAGCATATCTTTAATGACATTCATGCATCAGGTAGCTTTTCATGGTAGTTTACAGTGGTTTATTCTACAGCTACTGTGCTTCACAAAAAGTCTTGTTAAAAATATTTTGGCAAATAGATCCTTCACCCAATTAGGTGTTAGTTCATTACTAGTCTGTTCAATTTCTTCTGGTTTTAGATTGTTGTACAATTAATATTCATGTAGGAAAGAACAAAAAAAACTTCTCAAAGAAAATGGGGATGCATACACATGAACTATGTCACCTCTAGGTTTGGTATCAGGACAAGTGAAGTTTCACAAAGAACAAAATAGACAAAAGATGTAACAGAGAGAGGGAGAGAGAGCATGAGGGAGTGTACTATATAAACAGCTAAAGCAAGATAAATATGTAAGAGAAGTTCCACCAGATCTAGGAAAAATCCAGCCAAAAAATAAGTGGTTTGGGACTGTGTGTGGGAAAGACAGGATAAAAAAAAACAACCAAGTTTTTTTTCTACTGGGAAACCTATTTTGGCAGTCAAGGATGGTGCCTTCATATATGGTAGCCATGACCAAGATTATATTGCCCCTACTTAAGTTCCTGGTTGGCTCTTTAAAATCTTTTAGCAATTAATCATGTTTTATTTTCTAATTTGACTAGAGATTTACAAAGCCCATTGCACTTCCTCATGGGTACTAATAGGTTGGATATTGCTTGATCAGTGGTGTTTGCCTCATTTTCCTTTCAGTAAAAAAGAGCTAATTCTGTTTGCTTGATTGGAAGTTATAGTCAGCTTCTCCAACAATCTTTCCACAATCCTTCAATGTAAACATTTCTGTCTCTGGTCCCCTCTACAAGGATTTGCTTTTGCGCCTGGTTAGCCGATTATGCGCATAATTGCAGAAGTGCATTTATGCCTAATCCCTCTGCACGAGAGGCGGCGAAGCGCATTCATGGATGTCCAAAATGCGGTTTACAAGTAGTTAATGTGCATAAGCGCATATTCACATAGTCAAAATGCGCTTTAACGGACGGAGCAAAATAAAACTTGCGATTTAACGCGCATTCGATAATGCACATAATTGGAGAGATAACGCGCCTCTACGCCCCATTTGCGCTGCGCTGGTGTGGAGGTAAAATTTTTTATGAGACTTCAAAGAGCATTAAACCTCTCCTGAAGAGGCATCCAAAATCTGGAGGCCTCCTACAAGTATCCAAGTATGGTATTTTGGTGTTCTAAGGGGAAGAAGTATACATGCTTGAAGGATTCCATTAAAAGGAGGTTTCATAACATTGTACTGACTTCCTTTCCTCCTCCTCCTCCTCCTCCTCCTCCTCCTCCTCCTCCATCTTCCATAACTCCTTCAGACAACCATTGCTTGCATGCGGTTGAGTTGAAGGAACTCCTGTATATTAAGGTCTTTTCAAACCTGAAGTGTAGGTCATTCTTATAAATGATACTCCTAGTTCAGCTTTAGTGATACTATTTAGTTCTGTGTAAATATTAGAGGCTGGCAATGAGAGATTGAGCAGGATGGAAAGAACAGGAAACCAGGGGTAGTGGAGGCGGGGAAGGTAAGGTGACGGGTGACACTTCTCCCATGGTCCAGTTCCTTCTCTGTTTCAGGATGTTTAGGGTTGGTGGTGAGTGATGCCTTCTAGTCTCTTGCCGCTGCTGTTCAATGCCAAATACTGAATTATCATCAGGGATCTGCTGTTCAATGCCAAATCCCTGATGATAATTCAGTATTTGCATTTTGGACTATAATTTTAAAACATTCCTGTTTTAAAATTACAGGGAGGATGCTTTTGAATTAAACACTAGGAACTTGAAAAGGAGTGTAGCACTTGAACTGGCTGCTTGTGGAGGTTGTGAAATCATTCCTTTAAAGGTTTCCCAGGAAAAAGAAGAAGTCATCAGGTACATGGTTTAGTTACAGGAGATCGTGGATGGGTGGGACCCTGTGAACTTTGTGTTTGCGTGGTGAGTAAATTGCAGAGGGAAGTGGCTTCCTCCAACAATTGTGCTGGGGCTAAAGTGAGGCTGAGCCCTCCCTTCCAAGCAAATAAGAGGCAGAGGATGAAACAAGCCCCAAAGAGAGCCAATGCTACACACACTCCCCTCCGCACCGTACCTTGGGAGGGAAGGGAGGGCACAACCTCCTTTGACCCTGAAACAACAATCATGAAAGGAGAATTGGGATCAGAGACAAAGTGCCAAAGATGCACAGTCATGAGCATAAATAAGAACATAAAAAGAAGTATGCTGGATCAGACCAAAGTCCTGTCTAGCCAACCAGATGTGCCTAGGAAGTCCACAAGCAGGACCTGAAGGCAATAGCTCTTTCCTGCTATTCCCAGTTGCTCAGCAACTGGTATTCTGAGGCATATTGCCTCTGAACTTAGATGTAATAAATAGCTATCATGACATGAGCAGTAGCGGTTGATAGATTTGTCCTCTGTGTATTTGTCTAATTACCTTTTAAAGCCATCCAAGTGGGTGGCCTTCACTACGTTTTGTGGCAGCAAATTCTATAGTTTAATCATACACCATATGAAGTGCTTCCTTTTGCTGGCCATGAATCTCCCACCATTCAGCTTCATTGGATATCCCCAGGTTTCAGTATTATGAGAGATAGAGAAACCACTGCCCTACCCCCTTTCTCCACACCATACATAATTTTATACTTTTTATATCCTCTCTTGCCTTTTGTCTAAGCTAAGCAGCCCCAAATGTTGCAACCTTTCTTCATAGGGGAGTTGTTCCAGTCCCTTTTTCATTTCGGTTGCTCTCTGTTGCACCTGTTCCAGTTCTGCAATATCCTTTTTGAGGTGCGGTGACCAGAACTGTACACAGGATTGCAAGTATGGGGACAATGGGAGAGATGTTGTCAAACCTGTCCCTGCCCAGTGCCCTGGCCAACCTTTTCTCTCAAGCTTCCAAAGTTTATGTAGAGCTAAACATGAATACGTTCATTAGAATGGCCTACTTTAACTTTTAGAAGACTTTAATATAGAAGAGTTCCCACAACTGTCCCTGTCTGTGCTCAGGGAGTGTAGCACCTGCACAACCTGATGCTCAACCAAAATGTGCAGGTGCCCATTCACTGCTTGAGCTGCTGCAATATCTTATGTGGCAGAAGGAAATGCACAGGGCCGGTTTGGGTTGCTTTAACTCCCCAAGGAGTTTGAGTCTCTACCATTGGTTCCCAGCATGTCTACACACCTGCTTTCCTGATATATAGGAGGTCATATTTTCACGGGAGGGGATTCTATGAGTCTAAGCAAGGGGTTGGCTAACTCAGGAGAAGCTGTCAGTTTAGATGCTCTTCAGATATTAACTTATTGAAATAGGTGGATGATGTCTCTGCCGCTTTCTTTGCAAAGCATCATCTCATGTAGTGAGAGAGAAAGAGAGGGGACAAAAAGGAGAGAATGGATGGCATTATGCAGCATAAAACATAATGTAAGTTCCTTGATCTAAGTCTTGTAGAGAAGGCTGCTCATAAATATACTCTTCTAAAAAAAACTGCAGTGACCTAGAACACTGGGGAGCCAAATGGTCACTTGAGAACCCTCTTGTTCCTTTCAGGTTGTATATATGCGACTTTTTGTTTCCTTGCTTTTTCTCTTGGTCATGTGAAGCTACTCTAGGTTGTACATTTTTTTCATGTCAGCTCTGCTTGGGTGATTCAGTAGCCACATGATGGGAAAGAGAAGGTCTGGCTTGCTAAGGGTCACAGGATAATCTGTGTTGTGTTCACTAATGAATCTTATCCTGCTACATTCTGACCTGAAAGTGTCATTTTGACTTGATGCAGCATTTCACTTCAGTGGCTGGGGATGCAAAAGGAATTGCTGTTTTGAGCTACAACACTGGATTTCTGTATCATATTTAGATTAATCACTATAATTTCTAGCCCCACTCTCAACTGCGTTAGAGGTCTTCAATCAATAGACACATTTGGAAATTTGAGAAATCTTTGTGGGCACCCCCACAAAATGGCTTCCTAGTCATCAAATAGCTGCTCTGGAAACTTGTATAGTCATAAAGAACAAGTAATTTTGTAGAAGGCAGCGGATGGGTTTGAGCCCCAAATGCTAAACCGAATATTTGGCCAACAAAACACAACAAAACACTCCTTTCAAAGCTGGCGTCCAGGTAGGTCTGGGTGGGCACCTGCCAAGGACCCACACCCTAGCAGGGCCCTGTTCACAACGCCCCCCCAGGACTTGCTTCTCCTCTTCACCATTGCAAACTGCTTGTTCACCTGCTTCTCGCTCTGGCAGTGAGGAGGAGGAGAATAATAATAATAATAATAATAACAACAATTTATTTCTTACCCACCTCTCCGTTTGGATTGAGGCGGGGAACAACAACATGATAAAATACATAAAACTGATTAAAACTTGACACATATTATTAAAACTGCATAAAAACCCTAAAACATCCTAAAAACATCCTTAAAACATTCTAAAATTCCACTGGATATGCCTGCCGGAAGAGAACAGTCTTTATGGCTTTCTTAAATTCTAAAAGACTGTTAAGTTGACGAGTCTCCTCCGGCAGGTCATTCCACAGTCTGGGAGCGGCAGAAGAGAAGGTCCTCTGGGTAACAGTTGTCAGCCTAGTCTTGGCCGACTGCAGTAAGTTCTTCCCAGAGGACCTGAGTGTGCGGGGCGGATTGTATGGGAGAAGGCGATCCCGCAGGTAACCTGGACCCAAACCATGTAGGGCTTTAAAGGTAATAACCAACACTTTATACTTCGCCCGGAAACTAATTGGCAGCCAGTGGAGCGATTTTAAAGCTGGCGTAATATGGTCACCCCTAGATGTACCAGTGACCAACCTGGCTGCCATATTTTGAACTAGTTGAAGTTTCCGGACTAGGCTGACTTGCACACTGTATCTCTGCCTGTCAGGCAAGCAAATAACTAGAAAGAGCATGAGGAGTAACGGCAGCAAAGGGCAGTGAGAAGGTAGGAAAACAGAGGGAAAGGGGCCCATTGAGGAAGTCTTGCTCAAAGGCCCTCAAAAGCCTGGAACTGGCATGGACTAATTTAATTGCAGTTAAGCTGGTAATGCTTAGAGAAACACGCACACCCACCCACACCAAAACAGATTCCCCCCCCAAAAAAATATCCCCAAACCATGCCGAACATTACAGGCAAAACACACAGCCGCACAACCCACAACCCTCCCCCCACAAACACACAGACACAACACACACCAACCACAGGCACAACCACAAACCCCACAACACACAAAAGAACCAGGCAAAACACCCCCACTCCTCTCCCCACTGCTTCCCCAGCCCCTGTTTTTCCCCCAGTGATTCCAGATTACTTCTACTTCCCTCCAGGTCACTCCCCACCAGCCCCAGCACCCAAAGCTTACCAGGCAGCAGCAGCAACAGCAGCAGCAGCAGCAGCAGCAGCAGCAGCAGCAGCAGCAGCAGCAGCAGCGGCTCTTCTCTCTGCCACCCCCCCCCCCCCCCGGCAGCTGCCTCTGCTTTCAAAGACAGTTTGGCTGGCTGGCTGGCTATGCTGGAAAGCAAAGCACATAGCCTCCAACTACTCTGCCTTTTTCTTTTCCTTCCACAAGAATGCCTCTGGTCCCACATAGGACCCAGCAGAATTCTGGGGAAAGGAAAGAAAGAGGGTGGGATGACTGAAGCACTGTGTGGGTGGATAGATAGATAGATAGATAGATAGAGAATGAAAACATTGGGAGGTGCGCGTTGCTGTGGTGGGCACTAAGGGGGCCGTTTGGGGGATCATGGTGCTCAAGGGCACCACATTGCGGGCCAACATTACATAGACCTAAATCTTGAATTGTGCTAAATCCCACTGCATTCTTCCTCCTTAGTAAGCCGGTCACTTGATCATAACAAGGAAATCAAATTTGTATGACATTCAGTCTGTTTTTTAAAAAGCATGTTGGCTTATTGCGTAAGCTGGCAAACTACATGAGAACCTCCTGCTAGAATAACGACTTTTGTCTTTAATTAGTAAGAACATCCTTATATGAGTGGCACACACCAGCCAGGGCTCCTGGATGATTGTACTATACAAGTGAAACAAGGCAGCTCACAGCAATGCATTCAATCAGAGGTGATAAATGTGGTTCATACCATAGAATAGTAGAGTTGGAAGGGGCCTCTAAGGCCACCGAGTCCAACCGCCTGCTCAGTGCAGGAATCTACCTTAAAGCATCCCTGGCAGATGGTTGTCCAGCTGCCTCTTGAATGCCTCTAATGTGGGAAAGCCTGCTGCTGTAGTATCTTACTACAGCAATACAACAATGGAACCAATTACCTAAGGAGGTTGTGGGCTCATGACATAAATAACCCATTTAGTGGTGCAATTAGAAAAATGATGTAACTTAAATAGTCGGTGGTCATGTGGATGTTCAAAGGTATTAGTTTGCACTGATAGTGTACATACAGTACATCCGCTGCATTTGAAATGACCATGAATGGTGCATGCAGTAAACTAAGGTGGATTGATATCAGAATGAACTAAAAGGCTGCTTTCGCATGACATATTAGGCAACGGAGGGGGAAATAGCATACTGACGGTGCATTAGGTAGGCGGTGCTCCCCACATGACACGTTGCTCTGCCGTCCGTTGAGCGGCTGAAAGTTCCAGCATCCATCTTGGCTGTAGCGTCTCCTCCCTCCCCCCTCCCTCAGTCCTCCAGCCGTATCCCAGTTTGCACCCTGTTCTTAAGGAAGGAAGCAGAATGGATTTTTAAGCTGGATACTGTACAACTGAATGGTTTGAATGTTAGTCTAGAATTGGCATTCTTTCTGGGAAAGTAATACCACCGTTGCCATTTCAGCTTGTACCGCATACAGGCTGTGTTACCTTCACCTTTAAGACTTGTGTATAAAATAATCTAACAAGGCAGAAGGAACACACCTGTTCACATTACCTGCCACTGCTGAAGCAGTTTGGATCTCTTGCCCGGGATTGAGGTTTGAATCCTTCATTATTCTTCTGTTAGTGTATCCATCTTGATTATGACTTTAAAACTTACATTGGCCTGGTTCGGATGACACGATAATCAACGGAGGGGGAGGGAAACAATCGTCAGTTGTGTTGCTTATTGTGTCGTGTGAGGGCAACACACAACTGACAGTATGCTATTTTGGGCCCTTCAACAACGGAGAAAAACAACGGGCTTGCCTGTAGTTTATACCAAATTCCGTTGTTTAAAGTGTCGTATGGAGGGAACCCCCCCCCCCCCCCATGTACTATTCCATTTGGTCATAGAGTTCGTCGGCCGGAGCAGCCGAAAACCCCCCAGCTGCTCCAATACAGCCAGCAGAACTTGCGTTGCATGCTGGGATATGGCCAGAGGACTGAAGAAGGTGAGAGGGAGGAGATGCAGCAGCCCAGAAGGACACTGGGACTTTTAGCTGCGTGATGGAGGGAGGGGTAACATGTTGTGTGGCGGGTGCCGTTCCACTGCCGTCAAAATAACGCACGGTTAGTATGCTATTTCCCCTTCCATTGCCTAAAGTGTTGTCTGAACTCAGTCATTTTTTTCCATAGAAAAATCTCTTTTGAGGCCTTAATAAAAAACATTGGGATGGAAGGACTATTTAAAGTTTAAAGACTATTTAACGGCTTTGCTCGTTAAAAAAAGCAGTGAGTCCTAACATATACAGATTTTTTTTATTTTATTTTGATGCTCTTTGTAAATAATGATTCAATATTCAATAGCATTCAATGGATATTATGTATATGTTTATCGGTCTTTTACAGATAATGGAATTGTTTTTCTGAAGGAGCCAAAATACATGGCGAAACAGGAAAAATTACCGGATGCCTGTTACCTTGTAACTTTGTTACCTTGAAACTTTGTTTGGCACTTTACTTAAAAGCGGTGCTTGGTGCTTGCATCTTATCTGATTAGTAGAAAAAACTGTTGTACCTTAATTGTGCTTGTTGTACTCTTCTGATTGTTTAACATACATCTTGCATGTTTAGCAAATGTTTAGCTTATTGGCATTTGGAAAAAAAATCTCTTGGTATAATTGTAACACACATGTTGGAGGTAAACGATTCAATCATGCATAGCTGTTCCAATACGTGTGATTTGAAAAATGTTTAATTTGGCTCTAATATGCAGCAGCAGTAGCTTCAGTATCTTGTTCAAGTGCAGCCCCATATAAACTGCATTACAGTGCCAGCTGTTTTGGACTTCAGCTTCCATCAGCCCCAGCCTCCGTGGCCAATTATCAGGAATGTTGGAAGTTGTAGATCAAAACATCTGGAGGGCACCAGGTAGAGGAAGGCTGCAACAATCTGTCCTCAAAGTATGTAAATAGCAGTGGTGAGATCCCTGATTTTCCAGGGAACAGAGCAGCAGGTGTAACTGATACCAGACTCCTCTAGTTGTAGTCACTCCATACTTTTTCAAATATCAAGCCCTTGGTGCAGGAACAGTCTGAGAAACACATGCTCTGATTTGCAAAGGCCCCATCAATAGCATGTAATGTCTTCTCCACAGATCACTCTATTTTCCCATTGGCAATGCTCCTATTTTTTCTAGATTCAACTCCACCCTATTTGCCCCTCCCCACTCA
Source organism: Anniella stebbinsi (assembly GCA_029215795.1). Lineage (NCBI taxonomy): Eukaryota > Metazoa > Chordata > Lepidosauria > Squamata > Anniellidae > Anniella > Anniella stebbinsi. The sequence goes on along the minus strand of JARDYH010000004.1, from coordinate 124,206,003 downwards.
GTCACACAATATCTGGGTGGCCCATTGAAGTGCCTATTGAGCTGCCTGGCTCCAAGCCATGCAAAAAAAAACAACAACAACAACCCTGAAGGGCAAAGTGAGACTTGCTACAATCCTGCCTGTTAATTTGATTTTAATTACCATTTCCTAACATATGAAAAGCAGGTACCATTCATTAAGATTGTGGGGATTTACCATATATTGTCCTAGCCAGTTTGCTGATGATCCTGAGACTAGCCCAATATTATTTGGTAACAAGTTCCTCTTTAATGTCTCTGATATCCTAATTTATCATTAAATGAGGGAATTTCATTTATTAAATAGTACATGAGGGCAATTAAAACCCCAAGCTTAAATTAAATGGTTTTCTTCACAAATTAATCTCTCTCTCTCTCTCTCTCTCTCTCTCTCAGTCTTGAAAAGTCATGCAAGAGATGTTTGTGCTACAGGTTCTGTGCAATTTAATTCCCCATTAAAATGTATGCAGGTCCAGCTGGATACTCGTGTCCCATGGACTATTTCAAAGAAGAATAGATCTATCTGTTGCTCAGGACATTATCTCTTAAAGACCCATTGGTGTTTATTGCTGGATAGAGGATTTATAATGTTCATACATCCAGAACTAGAGGGGATTTTAAAGTCTTAATGGGTGGCACTGGCATCAGAAACACTTGACCTCTCTGGAGATGTTGTGGACTGGATCTGGGGCTACCTACTTGAAAAGTAGGTGCTCTGGGCTAGCAGTGGGCTTCTGTCCAGCTTACCCTCTTAGAAGGGGCACAGAGCCTTTGTTCACACAACTGTTCAGGGCAAGGTAATGGTGATTCTTCTTCATGGTCTCTCTCATCCACTATAAGCATTTAGGAGCGTTTGGAACATCCTCCATTTTTCTAAATAAATTTCCGAGTTGTTCCAGTGGGACTGCTGAGCAGATTTTCTTTTTTCTTTCCTTCTTTTCTTTCTTTCTTTCTTTCTTTCTTTCTTTCTTTCTTTCTTTCTTTCTTTCTTTCTTTCTGTATCTTTACAGTCAAAGCCACTGTTCTTCCCCCCCCTCTCCCTTGGGTGTGTATGGCCTCCAAGGCTTTTTAAAAGTATTGCACCTGCTGGGGTGAGAATATCCTAACAGCTAATGGTCGTTCTCTGTATCTCCTTTGTCTGGGAGAAGAACATTGGGTGGAGTTTTTCACCAAATGTAAGGCCTTTACTAAACAGGCCTGAAGGAACCAGATGGTTCATCTTCATGCCCTGCTGTAGGAGCAGGTATTAAACGGCACTGAACCAGGCGCCTCATACTGCATCATCATCCATCTGCATCAAACCAGTTCTGACTTGATCTCTTACTTGCCGCAACCCCACCAATAACGGAGGGCACTGCAGAGCAATCGTCCTTGAGTGACAAATGAACCAGGCTATGCTTGGCACTGAGCTTGGCTTTGTCTCGGGGCCTACCCTCAATTCTGGCAACTCAGCCTGTCCCTGAACCCTGAGCCTACCAAGTCCTGAAATAAATGTCCTGCTGCTGTCAATCCAGGTGCCAACAGCCTGACAACCATCTCACCTGCGGTTGCCCACACCTATTCTAGAGAAGCTGCAGCTTCCACTTGACCATCATTCCTCCGACAAGATCCAGTATTTTGCATTAGTATCGGAGCCAGCTGTCTGTTTGCTAACACGCTTCGCCATCATTGTCACCTTGTAAGCACCACTCTTACCAGACCAGGTCCTATCAATACCAAGAAGTCTCACTGGCATCAGTTTCCTTGGGGTTGTTTTCTCTTCCTGTGACGTGTCCGCTATTGCCCTTATTACAATTGATGTCTCTCTTTAAGCCCCCCCCCCCCAATTTCTTCTATGATGGTACTGGGAGCTCAGACACCATTCTCAATGCCCACCTCAATCTATGTTCACCCCTCCTGTCACTCTCACAGTACCTATTTCCTAATCCCCAAAGCTAGCACCGAAACCTCACTCAGGAGACTGCTCAGGTTAGGATGACTACTGCTCTGATTCATGGAGGTCACCAGCTGCTTCCCAAGATGCAGCTCTTAGAGACCAGAAACTCCTGTTTCCTTTGGACAACGTACAGCCGTAGGCCGAGCAAGCACTGCATATGGCCAAATTGTTAGACCTGGAGATCAAACAGTCCCCGCCCCCCAGTCAGTCCCATTCTCAGACCCTATATTTCAGAGAGCACACCCAGATTTGCCCCCTCCCCAATCACTATGCCTATGTTACCCCCACTCCTTCACATCATCAAGCAACTGTGGTTGAAACCCTGTACTAGGCTACCAACGTCTTGGAAAATAGAGTCCAAGAAGAGGAATGCTCCTTCCTCTGTAAGCCCCCGACCCCAAACTCTGTAATTGTGGAGACATCCCAGTCCAGAAGTTGACAGAAACCCCAGCTGACACTGCCAGCCTCCTTCCCTCCCCTTCCGAAGAGGAATTCACAGGGTGGGAAACAGGAAGGCGAAGATTGCCTCCGCTGCTCCTCCTGCCCTACACTGAATGATTGAAGCCTCCAAGTTTAGGGGCTTTTGATAATTGAGGGTGCAATCAATAGGGTTGCGCCCTTATAGTGATATTTTAAAACAAGGAAGGTCAAGGCCTCTCCAGCCTTGTCAAATTCTGACATGCTGCAAATAAAAGAGTAAATTAAAGGAACAACTCGGGACATTACATGTCTCAGGACCACAAAACCTGATGAGCGCTTCTTCTGGCATGAGCCAACCCATTCACTATGTTCAGCATCCAAAGCCTTCCTCCAGATGTCTCCTCAGAGGGAGGCTCAGAGGGCGTCAACAAGGGAGAGGGCCTTCTTGGTGGTGGTTCCCCAATTATAGAATGATCTCCCCAACAAGGCCAGCCTGGCACCAACATTGTTATCTTTCCGGCACCTGGTTAAAACTGCCCTCCCAGGCATTTGGCAGCATATAATGATTTTTAATTAGTTCCTGCATCATCCTAGGCTGATAGTTTAAAAATAGTTTTTAAAATTGGTTTTTAAATCTATGTTGTCGGCCATGTGTGCTATCTATTTCTGTGTCTTTATATAAATGATTTTTGTATTTTGTATAACATATTTTAATGGTTCTTAATTTTGGTGAGCTGCCCAGGGAACTTCAGCTATGGGGCAGTATAGAAATATAATAAACAAAATAAATGAAAATGAAGGTTTATTTGGGTTGGACAGAAAAAACAGCTGCAAACAATAGAAATGTGCATTTCAGTAGGAGATATTTAAACCGCTTTATCTCAGCTATTTTTTAACAAATGTTTTGAAATTTGGACTGCTCATAGCAGTTAGCATGAAGCATATACCTGGGAGAGGTAGAGAGAGGTAGAGAGAGAAGAACGATGAGGTCAGGAAGCCAAAAGACTTTGTGCAGGCCCTCGAAGGAGATACCTAGAGGAGTAATGGAAAGCCACTTTATTATGAAGAGAGAACTTTTGCAGTAAAATGAGGCTGTTGGATATAAGCTTGTTGGTTTTAAAGATCCCTTCCATTTAAAAGCTCAGTTGTGTATATCATGCAAGAGGAACATTACTTTAGAATGTAGTCACTTGCCTTTGCTCATTGTATTTGTATAATTCTTAGGTTTCCTCCCGGAAGAACTCTTTGTAGTTTGAAACATGATGCGATTACAGTAGCTAATATTTCTGTATTAGCTAATTGTGAAACTGATTTCATGACACAGTCTCTGGCTACACAGAAGTAAGTTCCAGTGAGTGCAGTGGGGCTTACTCCCAAGTAAATGCCTATAGGACTGTAGCTGAAAACACTGTTCCCTGTCTTTTTGCCACAATAGCCCCCAAAGCAGCTTACAAATCAAATAAATCAAAATAAATAGTGATAGATCATTATAAACAAACTAAAACAACAAATGGAGGAAAAAACAAATATAAAAACAATATAGTATATGATAAGCAGACTATTAACTGGTCAAGATTCATTGTTATTAAAAGCATGGATGAACACAGGATGGACTTTCCTTGGCATCTCCAGCGTAGTAAAGATTGTGCCAGGCAAACATACCTGGGGATTGAATTCCACAACTGAGGTGCCACCAGGGAAATGCCCCCCTTTCACTACAGCCAACCACCTAACCTCTAGAGCTGCTTTACCCAACCTGGTGCCCTCCAATTGTTTTGGACTACAACTCTCAGCACCCCTGACCATTGGCCAAGCTGTCTTGGGCTGATGGGAGTTGGAGTCCAAAAAATCTGGAAGGCACCAGGCTGGGGAGGGCTTCTCTAGAGTCTAGAGGTAGGAACATCTGGTGAAGGGCCACCCATGAAGGTCTTAAATTAGGGCAGGTGGTTCTTTTAGTTCATTGCCATTCTGAGTGTTGAGTGTTACTCTCTTGTTGAATACTGAGAGAAATTCTTCAATAGAAGCAAGAAAATCAGATGCTGGACTTGCAAACTCCACACAACTTTGAGAGACTACTGGGCCCAGTCTAGTGGACTCATTTTAAGCCTTTTGGCTCTCTTCTTGATCTGGGCCAGTGTCAATACCGAAATCAGTCTGATCCTAGAAACAGAACTAAAGATGTCAGCTAGGATTGCTTTGATCGGATACCTTCTGGTAATTATGAAGTCTCATGCCTGGTTAGAGGACATGGGTATTGTGCACCCTACTGGGTGCTAAACACATTGCAGCCCTGGAAGAGTCTGAATATCCTAACAGTCCACCCTCTGTGAACTGCTGATGTGTCCTGGGCCTAATCCACACCAAACAGGATATTGCACTATGAAAGTGGTAGGAAAGTGGTATATGATATGTGTCAATGGGCCCCGACAGTTGTCATTGCACTTCAATACCGCTATAAAGTAGTAGTGTGGCTCCTGCCTTTTATATACCACTTTTATAGTGCAATAACCTGCTTAGTGTGGATTAGGCTTCTAGTCACCAGGTTTTACCAAGACATCAGGCAGACCTACACAACCACCACAACTGTCTTCGTCATCTGGTCCTACATGCTAAAACCACTTTTAGATAGTATGAGAATGGTCTGTTTGCAGTTCCTGGCACACTCCTATCCTGGCTCACCCTCTCTTTTACTCCTCCCCTGGCCATACACACACAGATTAACATAGTAAAACATAGTTTTGATTGGCCATTAGTTGCATCTTTATGTATTATAAAAAAATAAAATAAAAAGTTAAAACACTGATTAAAAGAATGCTCAAACTTGGTTAATACATATTTAAAGTCCTGCTGTGAATGTTTATGCCCTGAAAGTCTGGGTGTATCTCCAAAACCTGCTGTAGTATGGATGGTTGTTGTTGCTTTTTTGGTTCTGCAAGATAGCAAGATTTTGATCAGCAGAAAACAACTTTACAAAGTGGTTCTGTCTTTGAAATGAGTTTCCTGGTCAGGAAATCTGGCATGGATTAACTGTGCTTTATCAGTCTCAGGGTGCCTCTACAAGAGCGATTTAAAGTTCTTTCAAGGTGCATTACAGATTTTACCTCTATAATAGTGGAATGCAAATCAGGGGTTGAGGCGCTTTTTATCTCCGCTTATACACATTATCGAATGAGCATTAAATAACGACTTAAAATTTACCGCGGGAGTTAAAGCGCCTTATGGCCATGTAAACATGCGATTCTCCGCAGGCAAACAACTTTAAAGCGTGTTTCATACAGCCCGTAATGCGCTTCACCGCTTCTCGTGAATAGGTATTAGGAGTAAATGCGCTTATCCGTAAATGCACATAATCGGGCAACCAGGCGTTAAAGTGAAATCTTTTAGAGAGGACCTCAGTCTCTCAAATCCTCACAGAGTAATGGTAGAGAGGAGCTGTATTTATTGCATGAGGGTTGGGTGCTCTTTCTACCCCTAGACCTGAGTTGAACACACAGCTGAAATCTGCAGTTTGCATCTCTAAGCTAAGGGCTGGTGACCACTGGTTGGGGAAATGGCTTCGCTTTGAGTCCAGGACACTCCTGTCATTGCACATAATGTCCCCCTAGGGTAAAGGCTTTTCCTTGCTGGAATGGGGAGGGGGGAGTCTTTTCTCTATGGGTGCCAAGAGAGATTCCTGGAGATTTCTTAACCTATCCTTTGCCTTCCTCCTTCTTTCCAGACTTTATAAGGGAATGTGCATGGCTGTGACCCATGGGAAGCATTTCCTATTTCCTTCCTTCCATCCCAAAGCAGCCAGTTTATCTTTCCCAGTGCTTCTGGATGACCTATTTAGGTCACCTGGTGGGGAGCCATGTATCTTTACATAGTGTTCCACAGTGAGAAGAACTATGTTTGTTCCAATAAATGTCTGGAGTCTTCCATCCACCGTGCTCCTTAAATGGCCACTCAAGAACAAGAACATCTTGCTGAACGATTGTTCACAGTGGTAGACTTAGCTGGGTTCTGGCAATCATGTTACCAGTTGAAGATTTCCCTCCCATTCCATAACTTCTATAGAGTCCACGAATCAAGAGGTCTGTGGCACTGTATAGATCAAGCATAAAAGTAAATTGGTGTATAGATACCTCTCCGTATACTGTATACAGAGAGGAGGAGGAGAAGAATGGTAGTTCATCATGGGAGGATGCTGCCAGCAAGGTTGGTTTCCTTGTTCAGGGTGTTTTTGGTAATAGAAGATTCCCCCTAACCTCTCTTCTTATTCTTCTTCTGTCTTCCAGTATATTGGCAGCCTAGATGTGCCGCGACCAAACAGCAGGGTAGAGATTGTGACTGCTATGAGGCGCATCAGGGTAAGTGGTGGCACTGTCATTGCTTTGACTTCAGCTTGGTTTTAAATCTCTGTTACATCCCAAAGAGAGCTTGGGGTGCCTGATTCACTGGGGGTTGTCTATACGTGTTCAACCCCCCCCCCCCGATGGCTGCAAATCAGCACTGCGTCAGTTATATGATGCAGCTGCAGTTTCGCAGCCACCGCAGGGCTTTCCCACGAAGCTGCACTGTTAATAAGTTGGGTACTTGCCCCGACTTTTTTGTTAGGAGCCAGGTTACCCCGGCTCTCCCTCCGTCTGACCTTGCTCCATGGTCAATCCGACGGGGGGCATTCTGGGCAGATGGCAACCAGTGATTAGTTACCAGAAGCCAGGAAGTGGGGGGGGCTCCAGTATCCAGATGACCACCGGAAACCCTGCGCTCTATCCTGGCATAGGGATTCCCTGACATCACCCCACAGGAGGGATACAATGGGGTTTAGGAGGAACTGAGCGCCATGCATGCAGGGCCCTCAATAGTGTATGTCTGAATGCCTAAGATATCTGCATGACTGCCATGTTTCACCTATAAAGTTCCAAGAATCTGGTTAGTAGCCCTTATAGCTAGCAACCGTCACAGAAACCTGCAGACAGCTCAGAAACTAAACTGCCTGGGGTTCTAATACGACTTGGTCACTATGCACTTCTTCTCCCTAAGCATCCAAGGCTCATTGTGGCCGACCTCCAGGAAGCACCTGCCTCCAGGAGGACAGGAGGGAGCTGCAGAAGGGTAGGGCCGACTGGGCAAAACTGTTGAAAGAAAGACATCTAGGCGGGCAAGGGCAAACACAGGAGAGAGAAAGGCAGCTCCACTGGAGAAAAGAAGAGGGTGAGAGTGGGGAGGAGGAGGAGAGAGAGACACACACACACACACACACACGGACAGTGACACCCCACCTCCCAGCCAAGCAGATATTACAGACACTCACTAAGCCTTGCTTTAGCTTTTCTATCAGAGGAATTACCTGAGGGCTTCCCGTTAACAGCTCCAGAAAGCTTCCAGCCCACACTTAGAGTTGGCTATCGACAAGAGCAGTTAACACAAGGTGAATGGTACAACTGGAGCCCCCTTTCTAGCAGATTGTGCTCATTTGAGAATCCATTAGAGAAGAAAAGAAATAGCAGCTCCAGAAAAACTACAGAGTAGAGTTGAATGTGGAATGGCGGGCATAGGAATAGGACTTCTCTCCTTTGTAAGAGATGCGAGATTGCCAATTTAGCCGTCCACAGTTAAGTAACTGGAGACTACCAATCTGATCTGATAACAGTTACCTGTGCCTTGGTTACATTACAGTTAGATTATTGCAATGCTCTCTGCATGGGGCTACCCTTGAAGAGTGTCCAGAAGCGTCAATTGGTGCAAAATGTGAGAGTTTGACTACTAACCAACGCATGGCATCACACTCATGTTACCCCAATACTGAAAGGTCTGCAGTGGTTGCCAGTTGTTTTCTGGGCTCAATTCAATGTCTTTTTTTTAAGCGTTAAAGCTCTATGGGCCTGGTTATCTGAGGGACTGCTTGGTCATGAAGATCACAAAGACACAGGAGGGGAACCCTCCCAAGGTGAATGCAATGAATAAACAAATGACCTTGTAAATAAATTGCCAAACTGTATTAATGCTAGCAATTCATACAATTATAGTGGGATTCTGGATACACATTTCTGAATAATGCACCCCATGGGTTACACAATACAGGAGATAATTCTGTAATATATAAACAATTCAAAAGAACAATTCCAAAAACCAGGATGGTCCCAGTTACTTCTTTCTAAATGGGCATATAATTAACCCAATTGTTAAGAAAGAAAACAGGTTATATCACTAAAAATAATATTCATGATTTGATATTCAGCAAATAACAGATGACAACTCCGGAATATGTTGTTTGTTTCAATGCTTCATCAGTCAAACTATATGAAGAAAGTGACTGTGCAATGTTATTGTTTTTCTTGTTGTTTTTCTGGCCACGCTCTATACCATTCTCACTCCACACTGATCTGGGAAACTAAGCTATAAAATAAAGAATAAAGGAGGATAAATACTGCTCAGGAAAATACTAATAAATTGCTAAGTTAACAGAATTTGAACTAAGGGTGTTACCTGTATAGAGTCTACAGTTTAGATTCCTACAGGAACTCTGAAGGTTAGTTCACAGCATCTCAATTATTGCTCTTCAGGCAGCGCTTCTCATGCCCTGAAATATTTGGACAATGAGAGCAAATATAGGCTATATTTTGCCAAAGTAATAAACGTGAAAATATAGATTACTTGCCTGTGGGACTTCATAACCCACCTTCCTGGTCAATATCAAATGTGTGGGAGGAATGCTGTAGCTTGAGCTTAAAAGATGTCAGAGAATGAGCTTTATATGATAAGAACAGCTGTGTTAGTGTAACCAGCTAATTGGAAGGGCTATTCTAATAAAGGTGCAATTAAGCTGTAAGCATGTTAATGAGGTCCAGTGTGTGAGGGCGTGAAGTTGTCTTAAGAACTTAATTTGGCATTTAGCACAGTTAAACAATACAACGAAGATTTACAACAGGTAAAATTAGCACAAGACTCATCTTATAAAATAGCCTACTAAGTTACACAATCCAGCGTGTGTGGGGGTGGGGGGTGGGGGGGGGGTGTACGTGTACGTACATTATTCAAAATTGTAATTTTCACAGTTGATTTAAAGGAAATGATTTATGGAGATGTTTGATGGAAATAATTTACAAAATTTTTACAAAAGTGACAGATCTAGTTTATTATTGAGGCCCCTTGGGGTCAATGTATTTAATCTATGTATACAGAAAGCCTCTCTCTTAGATAAGATTTTAGACAGCTTGATGCGTTTAAATGGCATCTGTTGTATGTGTTCCAGTACAAAATTTTAAAGAGTCAGGTGGATGATGAAATTGTTGGAGGTGAGCAGTCAATGGAGCTTCCATATATTGAGTATGTATTCTACTCTTATGCTTGGAGATCCTAATCCTGAGTGGTCTAGAAGTTTGACTTACATATAATTTTGGACAAGACCATCTAATGATGTAAATTACATTTTGTGTGCCACAATTGGTAAATGTTCTTAGTTGATATTTCTTGTTGTCCACTGGAATATGAAATTCCTTTATCGGAAGTGATTGTGGGCAATATGTACAATGACTGCATTTGTGGTGGCCAATAAACCAATGGGTAAAAGAATTGCTCTGAAGAACATCAGTATGGACCAGTGTATCACCCAGTTTCCCAGATCACCATGGAGTGAGAGTGATATAACATTGCACAGTTGCTTTCTTTATATGATTTGACTGATGAAGCATTGAAACGAACAACATATTCCGGAGTTGTCATCTGTTATTTGCTGAATATCAAATCATGAATATTATTTTTAGTGATATAACCTGTTTTCTTTCTTTAACAATTGGGTTAATTATATGCCCATTTAGATAAAAGTAACTTTTGAATTGTTTATATAATATATTACAGAATTATCTCCTGTATTGTGTCACCCATAGGACACATTATTTATGAATGTTTATCCAGTATCCAGCTATAATTGTATGAATTTCTAGCATTAATACAGTTTGGCAATTTATTTACAAGGTCCTTCTTTTGTTTGGTTATGAAGATCAGCAGGAGAGGTCCTTTTGAAGACACTCTTGCTTGCAGAAGCCCATTTGTTGGCCATGTGAGAAAGGTCTTTCTCCTGTGTTGCTTCCAAACTCAGGGTCTGCGACTGGTCCTCTCTCTCACTCTCTGCATTCAGGAAGGGGGTCCAGACACATCTTTTTAGATTAGCTTTTTAAATGGTTATTATTGTTTTTAAGGTTGTTCTTAATGTTTTATTGTGTTCCTATTTGATTATATTTTTTTGTAGAGAGCCTTTGCTTCAGAAAGGAGTTATAGAAGTACCACAAATGAATGAATGAATAAACTTAGCTATACCCACAGAAGTAACTGGAGATTACCAATTTATCTGTACCAATAAGGTATCTGGAAGGAACCAAAGAAAGGGAAGGCAGTAGATGGATGGCAGGAAGCTGGAGGAGTGGGTAAGCAGGGGAAAAACATTTAGTTGAATTACATGTGCTTAAGCTTAATTTCAGTAGGAGATGGAGACTGAGGGGGTTGTGTGCTAATGGCTTCATGGAAAACATGGGTTTCCAGATGGGATTTGAAGGAAGAAAGGGAAGTAGCATCACAATGCATTGTGGGGTGAAGTTTCAAGCACTTTTTCTACAGTTAAACCAAAGATTTGGTTTAAGCAGCCAAACTGAAGTGCACAAATAGATGATCTGATCTTGGGAGATGGGCATAAGGCCACACATTTTGGCTGAGGCTTAGTAGCCAACTCAAATCTTCTGGTTGTTAGGATCCTGCCCCATCGCGGCCTTGCACTGCACCTCCATGTGAGAGTCGTGATATGCCCCCTGCTCCCCTCCACCGGCTCCAAGTGAAGAGCTGGAGGGGGCGTTTGGAGAAGGCCCTGGGCTTCAAAGGCCCAGCACCAGGGCAGGAATGATCTCCATGCCCCTTCTCTAGGGTCAGCCTTGGAGCTGCAGGAGGGGAACAGGGGCTTGTTTTGACAGTTCCTCCAAGCACCCCCGGTGCCAAAATGGCAATCCCCAGCCTGTGCCTTCAACTTGGAGATGGAGAGGAGGGCTGAGATCTTCCTTGTCAGTGCACTGCAGCCTCCAAAGCTCAGGGCAAACTGCAGGGACTGTCCCCTACTTACTCCCCCTCCAGGCTGGAGCTGAAGTGTGGAGCTCCCCACATCACCCTCACCAGAGTGGAATAGAACACTTGCCATGGAGAGGGTAGAGAGTGGAACTGGGGACCCTTGGAGATGGGACTCAGTTCTTCAGTCGCTTTAACATTTATATTCACACATGTTGAAATGTGGAATTTCACCACAAGATTATTATTTTAAAAAAATCCACACACAGCCTATTGATTCACTCACACAGCACTCTGAGTACGTTCCGCTCCTCTCCTGCACCAGAAATCTTTTCTCATCTCTTTATACCTGGACCTCCACTCGCTTTGCCAACTCAAGTCCCTGTTGAGCCCATCACCGGATTGCATAAAAGAGTCCAATGCCACACAAACTCTAGTTACTGAAACCCACCTTACAGCAAAACAACCCCTCCCCATGTCCTTTGTACAGTCCTGCATAATGGGAGGAAGAACTCTGATGTCCCTGTGACATTGATTGAGTGATGTCACATTCACTATGTAGGGCCCATGGCAGAGAGATTGGCCGGAGAGTAGATGAGCAGGATGCCCCTTCTGCGTTCACTGTGTGTGTGTGTGTGGGGGGGGTTGGCTCCAGAGGGTGGGGGCAAACAGCTGGCTGAGCTGCCACTGACCTTATCCCCAGAGAGATGTGCCCACTTATTTGATGGCTCTGACGGTAGTGGGGAGTGTAAAGAAGACATCTATCCAGAAAGGTGCATAGCATCTCTGTCGGCGGGACTGAGAAGAAAATAGCATAAGTTCCACCTCCAGGCACATCTAGAGTTCCAGTACTCTAGGCACTGTCCTGAATAGCAGAAAAAGACAGCTGCTGCATCTGCTTCTTGTTACTAGATGCAGAGTTTCCATCCAGGGTCTCCTGGGAAGGAGAGATTCCCAGCATTTGCTTGCCTTCACAGCTGGATCCCTAACGCTTTGGCCCCATTCAAACAACACTCAGGGCGTTGTGTTTAGCTTAACCACGTTCAGCTGTGGTTAACGCTAACCACATGCGGAAGGCTTGCAGACGACACTGTTAACCCTTTTGTGGTTAAGTTTTCCTTAACCACATGCTCACCTCAAAGTGGTTAGTGGAGCACCTGAGTTCTCCAAGTGATCCACTCCATAACCCAGCAGCCCTAGCGCTAGGAGCCCTTGCAGTTGTGTTTCAGCGAGGTAGGAGAAACAGATGCTTCGTATGGGTAAATTTCAACCGGGAATTTTAAAAGTAATACAGTAAGCACGCTCTGCTATGAAGAGCAAAAATCGCTCCAAAAAACTAACACGAAAGCACTAAATGACCGTTGTAGCGAGCGTTTCAGTTAAGCGGCAGTTCCGAGCAGCAATAGAGCCTGCTGGCTAGAGTGGCCCTGCCTAGTTCGGCCGCTCTGTACTGGAAGCTCTGTGTCGTAACCCCTTAACCACGGCCCCTTAACCACAGACACGTGTCAGACAATGCCGTTAACCATGCTGCCCTAACCACACTAACCACAAAAGGGTTAACGACGTGGTTAATGGCATCGTCTGACGGGGCCTTTGAGAACTTAGGTATTGGGAGCAATTTGAGGAGCACATTTAATTTGCTTTTAGAGAAGGCTCAGAAGTTCGTAGCCAGTCTCCATTTCTACATGATAGTGAACATGGTTCTGTATAATACTGAGGCAGGGGTGTCTTCCCTCCCTGGAAATTAATGGCTGCTGACCTGGTATGTCTGATCTGCACATACATGCGACAGTGGTATCCAGCCTCCTTTTTTCCTATCCCTGTTTAATCATGTGCAAATAAAGAAAAGCAGAATCATGAGAATTCCTGAGATTCCTGCTTTAACCTATTGCTCTGAATTCCATCTTGAGATAGTAGGCAAAGTGGGCATAGTCTGGACGACTTGGAAGGGCAGGGTCTCTAGCTGTTTCTGGAATTAAGTGCTGCTGGGGATGTTACAAGGCAAGGGTGGGATGGAATGGGGGCAGCAGCAGTCTTTTTAAATGTAGAAAGGTTGGAAATTGGTCACCAAAGTAGGGGCTTAATTCTTCTCAGCCAAATCACATTGTGTGTCACAAGTTGAGGAATGAGAGGGAATATGGGGAGGTGTACCATTTCCAGAGCTGGACAAAAGATATAATCAAATATGTAAGAAGCATTTAAAATACAAAAGTGGGTCTGGGTAAAAAAATAATAATCACAGCCCTAAGTCAATATAGCTTCTTGGTCCCCCCCCCCCCCCAATTCTACATGATATTCAGATATGTCCACCTAATTAAAGACACTTTAGGGAAGACTCCTGTGTTCTCTGAGCAGAGTCTTCCACTTTGAAGGCTCCACTCTGTCCAGAGCCCTGTCAACAAAAGCCAACAGGGTGGCAGTGTGATGAGAGGTGGGCCTTTCAATATTTTTCCTCCATCCATGGGTACAGATTATTCTATCTATTATTATTATTATCATCATCATCATCATCATCATCATCATTATGTGAAAGAAACAAGTAAGTGTTTGGAAATGCACATACAAGTTGAAGGACTAATATAACACAAGAACATTTTTTTAAAAAAAAAAGTTATGCAAATCCTGGCCCATGAAGATCAAAATGGACGTTTATTCAGACTTGGATCTTTTTGACTCCCAGACTGAGTCTCACTTTACTTTTTGTTTTCAGATGAACTTACCCATTCAACATATACCAATGTTCCTTTCAGTCAAGAAATGTGCACACATTTTTGGTGCTTGTTCCCTTTAAATTGCATGTGAGTAGTGATTGGAAGGTGACTGACATATATTTTAAAGGGACAAGCATGAAAATCCATAGGCCTGTGTGCATCCTTTTTGATGAGGTCCACCTGGATGTTGTATTCTACTATTTAGACTTGTGCATAAAAATTGCACATTCCAAATTAACCCTTGTCAGTGGATTATATTGATTAATACATAACTTGCCTTTATCAGCAAAAAATAAAATATATGTCTGCGAGGTAATCATCTTAAAGTAGCTAGGCCTGTGAGTTCACCTTTAAACAAATTAAATTCATTTCTTTTTTTCCTCTCTCACCCTCATGACAACTCTTCAAGGTAGGCCAGTCCTAGGCCTGTGAGGTAACTTTAAAACAAATTAAATTAGTTTCTCCCCCCCCCCCCCCCACCTTCAATGCCTGGCCAAGACTGTTTTGAAGCTGTCGCCATAATTTTCCTTGTCCCCCATAGAAAACAAAAAGTACAAATCCCAGCATGCCAATGGGAGTTCTGCTGCTGAAGCTCATGGTAAATGAAGTCTGGCAAAGCCAGTCCACACTACACTGTGCAATCCGTGCCCATAGGGAGCTGGCTGGCTGGCTGGCTGACGGTTAGCTTGGTTGCCATTGGCAATGGGCCCAGACCCACAGCCTTCTCCCCTCCTGATCCCGATGGGGCTTAGCAACTGAGGTAGCTGGCCCCAGGTGCTCTCCCTTCAGGACCTGGAGGGCGAGCCATTGCCAGATAATGGCTACCAAAGCATGATAAGTCTTCCCTCCTGCCCAAGGCATGGTGGGAGTTGTAGGCACAAGCCTAGGTCCCAGAATAACATGTTAATCTTTGAACACCATCTGAGATATGGTGGGAGAGTGGGCCTTAGTTGTGGCACCCTGCTTGTGGGTTTCTTTTTCCCAGGCAGGCTGGCCTAGTGACTGCATTAATGGCTTTTAAGTGCCAAGTGAATTTTTTTAATTATTATTTTTTCCACAGCCTTTTAACTTGATGAGATGTTTTTATGCTGCATTTTTTCCCTGTCATAATTAAATCACAACATTCAAGACAGATGCAAGAACTGCTGAATGAAGTTTATGATTTTTATGTAAAAGCCTGACTATACCATTGAGACAGAAGAGTGAATGGAGGATTGACTGAAATAGCTGAGACTAGAATGGAATGGTGGTGGTGGGGGATTAGTGGCAGTTGGAGAAAGTCTGGTAGAAGGAGAACAAAGACAGTTAGTGAGAGGTCAGGGTTTGCTCACTCATACTTTGTTTTAAATCAGCCACTCTACATGGCAGTACTACACCTCCCAGCATGCCTTTGGCAGCCCGCAGGTTCCCGCATCCTCTGAGATATCCTCTTGTTGCTGATGCTGCTCCTCAATAGAGCATCGAGGAGTACCATCGCCAATGAGGGGAGGTAAGTGGCTATCAGTGGTTGCACCCAGCTCTGGCCATTCCTGCTGGGACTGCCTTGACCTGTGCTTCTCACCCACCAAGTGCTACATCAGGAGCCTGTACTGAAGGGCCAGGGCTGGGCTGCCCTGGGCTGGGCACTTCCCCCCTTTGTCAGCTCTGTTTCTGGGCATGTGCAGAGTGCTTCCCTTCCCTCCCTCCCTCCCTCCCTTTTAAGGTTGAAAGCTGTGTGTGCGCTTCCCCCAGTTTCTGAGAAAACAGCAATATCAGGACAGGGTGCCTTTGAGCATGTCCAGAGTTTGGCTTCTCAAAGACACACTGTTGTATCTAATTATGATTTTAAAGCCACATATGGCAGGCGGGAGGAGGCACTGAAAATGGATGCAGCCCATTTATGTGGGTTGTTTCCTTTTATGTGGCATTGGGTTGATTGCTCGAGACTGGCCTTAAGAATCACAGTGGCCACCAAAGGCCAGTAAGTCTGGCCTCTCATCCAATACTCAAAAGAAGGCTAGACGCTGCTACTAGTTGTTATATAATAATGCTATTGCACGCAAGGCATGCTGGGAGTTATAGGCGTAAACCTAGGTTTTTATTAAATTCTTTAAAAATACTTAACCCCCCCCCCCCCCCCAAAATCATGTGTTTAGATTTTTTTCTGATCCCTGTACACAAAGACCTGTCTGGGTGAACAGTATTAAGGCAGAACCATATGTGGAAGTGGGTAAACATTTCTGGACATACGTGACACACACAGACTTTCCACTTGATAGGTAGAGATTCCTCTTATTGTACTGGAGGGGAAATTATCCGAATCTGTTAGTGCATTTTTTAAATCTACGGTAGGAGATGTAGGTCGGGAGACCCTGTGGGCTGTCATGGGCCAGGGACACAGAGACTTTTTTTTCCTAACCTGCTATCCTGCAGCTCACCCATCTATCTGACTCCTAAGAAACTCCATGTCTACATGAAAAAGGAGTTCAGTAGTATTTCTGCCACATTATAAAATGGTGAACTGCATCCATCAGAAATGATTGCCCTGTTATTGTTTATGTGGATGCTTCCTGTCTTTCAAGAGCCCATGGTACTTTGGTTTTGAGTGTGTGTGTGCTTCCTTCCCTATCAGCACCACGTGGCTTTTTTGTTTAGATACCGTCATAACCCCTGATAAGCAGTGTCATAGAATCATAAGAATAGTAGAGTCGGAAGGGGCCAATAAGGCCATCGAGTCCAACCCCCTGCTCGATGCAGGAATCTACCTTAAAGCATATCTGACAGATGGTTTCCAGCTGCCTCTTGAATGCCTCTAATGTGGGAGAGTCTACCACCTCCCTAGGTCATTGGTTCCATTGTCGTATTGCTCTAACAGTCAGGAAGTTTTTCCTAATGTCCAGCCGGAATCTGGCTTCCTGTAACTTGAGCTCATTATTCTGTGTCCTGCACTCTGGGTTGATCGAGAACAGATCCTGGCCCTCCTCTGTGTGACAATCTTTCAAGTATTTGAAGAGTGCTATCATGACTGCCCTCAATCTTCTCTTCTCCAGGCTAAACATGCCCAGTTCTTTCAGGCTCTCCTCAAAGGGCGTTATTTCCAGACCCCTGATCATTCTTGTTGCCCTCCTCTGAACACGCTCCAGATTGTCTGTATCCTTCTTGAAGTGTGGTGCCCAGAACTGGACACAATACTCAAGATGGGGCCTAACCAGTGCTGAATAGAGGGAACCAGTACCTCACATGATTTGGAAGCTATACTTCTATTAATGCAGCCCAAAATAGCATTTGCTTTTTTTGCAGCCACATCACACTGTTGGCTCATATTCATATTCATATTCAGTAAGACCTTTTGGAATAAGAGTGAGGTGCCACTCCTGTTCCCCCTTTTACATGTATAGGGTAGCACAATAGATGTTTCTGATACATATCAAGTGATTCAATGAATGTTTTGGGCAGTATCCAATGGTACTCCTTCACAGAATTGAACCATTGAAGTAAATGGGCCTAGCCTGGGTGGGACTACCATTGGATACTACCCTTTCCAGTGCGTAGACCACGGCAGTGTTCCTTTGTGAAATAGAAGGTGCTGTGTTCAGGCTTTCCTGGAGGCTGCCTGCCTGCTTGCCTGCCACCTAATTTGGTCACTGAGGGCTGTAGGAAAAGCCATTGTGATGAGTCTGAGGGTGGTTTCAGACAAGGCTTTCATGATGTAATTGCCCTGTCTCATGCATGGGAAAAATAGTTTTCTTGTGACCCTCCCATGTTTTCCTCCTGCTTCTTCCATCTTTTTTCTTATCATAGAAAATCTGTTAAAGAGGGAAAGAATAGTCGCACAATGTCTTCTGATTACTAGCGCTAGGAGCCCTCTGTCTGGAAGCATCCCAGGAGAGGCAACGGTGAGTGCTGGCTCATCCCTGCTGCCAGCAGACTAAAAGCAAAGAACAGTCAGGCCAGAACGGAGCTGGGTGGGGAGGCAGAGACAGACGGTGTGTTCTGGGCTTTGTAGCTGCTTGATAAGCAGCAAAGGAGACAAGCAGCAAAAGGTAAGGATAAGGGCATTGCTTTCATAGCAATGAGCCTCAAGAGTGAATGACCAGTCTGGACCTGTGTAGGTTTAAGAGGATTCTGCAAGGTTTTGGTGGCCCCTGTGGTGTGCAGGGTAAGGCTTTGATGAGGGACAGTTCTTAGCCCACGTTCTGTGGCACAAGAGAGGGCCGGGCCGGGCAGGACTGCCCTGACTCTGAGGGCCAAGGAAAGGTGCCAGCCATCTTTGTAGGTTCAGTGCACACGTTTGCAAGCCTACAGGTTCACAGGACTGAAACGTGATTTGGGGCAAGTAAGCCCTGTTCCTGAAATCAGGTCCGTAGCTGATATAAATCAAGCCTGATAGTACCAGTCCTGAAGTCCCCCTGCACCTTGAGTCAGAAAGAGAATCTTGAATGCAAATTTGGCCGGCCCCATCTCCAGGTAGAGAATGTGATCTGCAACGAGATCAGCGTTAGTGCTACCAGATTCAGTTCTTCCAGCTGGGGCTCTCCATGGATGGGTGTTGGCAGCTCCCAAGTGTGGCGCAACAATGCTCTGTTCTGTTCCGATGGACAGTCTGTGCTTTCCCTCCCTTCCCTCAGCGCAGCTGCTCCTTCGCCCCACAGCAGTTCAGTTGGGTCACCATTGAAAGCTGACAGGACAGGGCGGAGCACATGTTTCTGTTACCTGGGTGGGCTCTTCCGAACTCTGGCTTCTCTGAATTTGCTCCCCTCCTCTGCTTCTAGTTTCTCCCACCTCCCATGGCCTGGTGTGAAGGGGGGGAGCAGCTTGCATGGGGGGAGGGCCCCCCTCTCACCTCTGGCATGTATCTGGAATGCCTGGAATTGCTGCTGTATGCAGTAACCTTTCACCTTTGCCTGTATTAAGGAGT
Organism: Anniella stebbinsi; assembly: GCA_029215795.1. Taxonomy (NCBI): domain Eukaryota; kingdom Metazoa; phylum Chordata; class Lepidosauria; order Squamata; family Anniellidae; genus Anniella; species Anniella stebbinsi. Next base: position 124,186,989 of record JARDYH010000004.1, on the reverse strand, counting down.
TTCCTGATCTGCGGTTAAGAGGCTCGGGATGCTGTCTGGGATTTAATGTATTAGCAGCTTGAATTCCGTTTGCTGAACACCCATCAGGTGATAGTCTTTCAAGGCAAAGAACATTCGCTGGTTCAGTGTCAGGAAATGCACCCCACTTATCCCAGTGATGCTACTCTAGCTCTCCCCCCCCCCAATCATTTCATCTTGCTTTGAAATCTGTCCCAGGTTCATTGTCAGCTCACAGCCCAGAGGCAGCTGCAAAGAACTTTTGGGAAGAGAGTTGAAATGTATAGCCTGGATTTTTATTTAACATCATATATGCTAGTAGCAAACTCACCATCAGCACACAAGAAGGAGGAATCAGCAGGCTTAGATGTACCCTAAGGTTTACAGAAGTATACTCAGCACTGGAATGCTGGCTGGCCGTTGCTGAAAGAGAGGGGAAACAAGAAACCAGGGAGTGGGGGTGGGGAATGGAATGGAGTATCCTGGAAAAGGGCATGGCCGGCTGGCTGGCTGGAACTCTGAATAGGAGGACTTCATACTGCAACACCTTGTAGCAGGCCAGACATGCATCTGTTCTATTATCCTCCCTCCGACCAGGTTCTGTCTAGTTGCCTGTGCTCTGTAATCATAGCAAATCTGGGACAGCATCACTATTTGAGGCAGAGATGAAATGAAGACCAGGTCTTTGATTAGCAGTTGGTTTTTAAACTACAGCCATGCTATGAATTAAGCAAGGGATGAAGGGACAGTACCGTTGGCTCCACCCCACTGCCTTTCTGTCATGCAAGTTTAGGCATGAGCAAAGGACCCCTTAACACTCTCCTTTTGAATGTGAATAGCAGCAGTTTCTGGGTATTACTCCCCCTTTAAATGCACTTTGGCTGATCAATCCAATGGAGGTGAGCATGAAAATGCCCCTCCCCCAAAGTTCACTGCTGTACTCATGGATGGTGAAGTAGATTGGGGTGGGGGGAGGTTCCTGCCAATTTTCTCTGAGGGAAAGGCAAAATACCCCCAATAGTATTGGGGCGGGGCGGGAGGCAGAGAACGATGAGAGGGGCATTCAGCCATGGAAGCCTATCAAGTAGGTTTGTGGAGTCCTTTCTGGGGCTCCCTTCACCACAGCTGCACAGGCTGAAATGGGGATAGCAGCTGGGCCTGATTGTGTGGTAAATGCACATGGGGTGGGTTGGTCACATACCGACACCCTTTCTCAAGGCCCCCTCCACAAGGATGCGCTTTTGCGCCCGGTTCGGGGATTATGCGCATTTTCGCGGAGGCGCATTTACGCCTAATCCCTCTGCACGGGAGGCGGCGAGAAGCGGCGAAGCGCATTAAAAGATGCCCAAAAAGCACTTTACAGGTAGTTAATGCGCATAATCGCTTGTTCACACAGCGAAAATGCGCTTTAACGGCCGGAGCAAAATAAAAGTCGCTATTTAACGCGCGTTCGAAAATGCGCATTATCGGGGAGATAACGCGCCTGTACGCCCGTTTTGCGCTCCGCTCGTGTGTAGGTAAAATTTATAATGAGCCTTCAAGGCTCATTAAACGTCTCGTGTGGAGGAGGCCCAAGAAGCCAGGAAGAAGTAACTGATTGGGCAAACAGCCTAGTTGTGCTTTTCTGAGCCAAGCAAACCTAGATTAGATATAAAGTTCTACAGCACCCTTGTGGCCCAACACAAGTCATAGTGAACGTGTTCTCTGAGGGAAGTGCCCCAAATTGCTAGCTACAAAGCAGTGTGCTATGAATACCCAGAAAATGCATTATTTCTGCAGCTTGAGGAAAGAGGTGCGGACAATTTTCAACAAATATAGATGTGTTACACAGCCCGTCCCCGCTGCACTTGCTTTGGGGGAAAGCCTTCAGAAATGGCATGGTGCCGTAAGTTGTGTTTTACTTCTGAGCTGCCCAGTTTATCTCTACCCAGCTTGTCTGAACCCAGACAGTTACACCTCACTATTTTTTCCCATTTTCCCATAAGTGGGAACTCTTAGGGGCATTGAAGCTTACACAATGTTGGACAGAAGTGATCCTAGGTATTTTGAGCCCCCTGAATCCACAGTTCTATATACTTATTAGGATGCAGAATTATCTGAGGCTATTCCAGCCTGGCAGTGCTACAGGCAAATATCTGCCCAGGTTCGGGACAAGGCTAAATAGTCCTCCTGATCCTGAGGGAATGTTTCTTGGCTCAAGTCTCAGGCTGCTCTGAAAGGGCTGGGGGCTTGGCTGTCACATACACATCTTTTGATCTGTAACTGATCCATTTGTGTTTTCACTGGTCCCCCCCCCCCCCCCCGGCCTCTCCTTCAGTCAGCAACAAGTCAGGTGGGCTCCACTGCAGTTTGAAAGGGCCGGAAGAGCCTGTATTGTGCTCAGGCATCTTCCATCCGAGTGAGTTTGCCTGTTGGAGCACTTTGCAGTTCCTCTGTCCCTCAGCCTATGGCCCCCCCCCCCCCGGCTGCTTGTTTCTCCCACCTCCCTTGGCCTGATGTGAAGAGGAGCAGCTTGCGGAGGAGGAAGAGTGACTTCTGGCATGTGTCTGGAATGCCTGGAATTGCTGCTGTGTGTAGTCACAGTTTACCTTCCGCCTGCCAGGCAAAGGGCAGGGAGGCCGCAGCCATTGGGACGGGAAAGCAAGGAGAGCTGTGTGGGTCACAGGAGGGCACTGGACCCATGTTCCTTGGAAGCCAGTGACCCTTATAGCCCTTGCTTGCTCCTTGGAGAGGAGGACTCTCTAGTCCATGCGATCAAGGACTTCTGTCCAGAACAGGCGTTGCTCTCCTCCATCCCAAGATTCCTGGGGTTGTCTGTTGCTATGCAGGGCAGCTCAGGATATGAGGTGCAATCTTGATATTGACGCAGCTGCATTTTCCCCCAGTGACTTGTCATCTGTGTCACCTGTATCTGGGGCTGGTTTCCAGGCCCAGAAACTTTATTCTACGCTACATTCAGGGCAATGGATGCTGAAAGGATTTTGTAGCGCCTCTTTGCGTTCTCCGTCTTATATGGTATCAGTGGGAAGTGATTTCTGCTCCCTTGTCAAGAGCCATGGTGGCTTGGCTGCGACTGGAAGAGGGACACTTGGCCCCATCCACCTCTTTACCCTTTGCAGTGTCTCCACGCATCTAGACTGTAGATGAGGGGTGGGAGGCTCAGGCCCAGGCAGATCCTTTGGGGTTCCCCAGGTGGCCCAACCACCCTGTCCTCTGATCACTGACCGTTGGTTGGTTTTCCAGCTTCCCCATATTTTCTCCCTGTTCTAAAAGCTTGAAATGGCTTTCCTGAGGCTTAATTGCTGGCAGTAAAAGTTTTAAGTTAAAATATCCTGGTGGTTTTGGTACATTGGTCCCCCCCCCCCCCCCCCAGTGCAGCACCTGCCACTCTGCTGCTGAAATTCACCATGGTGCTGGCAAAATAAAACTGGTGGTTTGCTGCCAAATTTCAGAGGCAAACTGCATATTCTCTTTTTGCCACTGTCACATGTGGTGGCATGGTCTCGGTGGCAGGAATGTCATCCACTAGAGGAAGTTGAAAGTGGCACCTGGAACCTTCCACAAAGTTTCCCATCTCCATCTTAAAAGTTCTGACGTGTCATTCTGCGTATGTGCAGAGACCACTCAACACATGTCAGGATTAAGCAACGTTCTTTTCTCACAGATTGCTTCTGGATGACAAGAGTAGAGCTGCTGTTCTTTTTAACACCCATTGTGGAAAATACTAAGGAAGATCAGGGCTTCTGGTCTGAAAGGCAGCCGAGAAATACTTTAAATAAAATCCAGTATATAAAACTATGGGGGTGGAGCTCAAGTGATTGCCCTCCCCCACTTCAGATTTTTTAAAATGAATAATAGGCTCTTTTATAATTAACTGCCTAGCAGGAAAGTGTGTGCATTTGTTCTTTTATAATTTATAAATTATAGAAATGTTGGAAGCATTGCATTTTAAATTGATGGATTCTGTTACACTTATCCTTGAGAAAATGGAACTGGTTGACACACCTCCAAACCCAGGTTGGGACCTTTGACAGTAAGCACCTACGTCTTGTTTGGATTCAGCTTCAGTTTGTTTTTCCTCATCCAGCCCATTACCACCTCTAAGCATTCATTCAGAGGAGACACACTACCCTTAGCTGACGCTGTTGTTTGGGTGTCATTAGCATACTGATAGCACCCCACCCCATGCCTCCGAATGATCTCTCCCAGCGGTTTCATGTAGATGTTAAACAGCATTGGGGATAGGATGGCGCCTTGAGGTACGCCACACAACAGCTCCTTCTTTGAGGAGCAACTATTCCCAAGCATCACCATCTGGAACCTGCCTGAGAGGTAGGACCGGAACCACTGAAGCACAGTGCCCCTGATTCCCAGTCTCCTCAGGCGTTCCAGAAGGATACCATGGTCAATGGTATCGAAAGCCGCTGAGAGATCCAGAAGTACCAACAGGGACACACTTCCCCTGTCAATAGATTGGCTACTGGAGGGGTGGGGCGAAAAGGGGAGTCAGTCATTGGTTGCACAGGTAAGCACTCTTTCTCAAATGTCTCCCCATATTAGTTCAATTACAGAATTGTTTGTCATCCCAAATCAGATTAGGAACAGGTCCTGCTGCTAACTTCTGCTGCAGTGTTGTGATGCCCCCCCGCCTGAGGTTATATCAGTACTTTCTAGGAACAGAAAGAAGGGCTTAGTGTTGGTCAATATTAGGCTTGATGTGGACTGCAGGGAGTGGATGCACATCTGATTTAATCCCCATCTCCACTGCCAATGCCCCATGCAGATATCCTAAAGTATTGTCAGATGTCCTTGGTATTGGGACTGGACATATTGTAGCTCTGTGCTCCAGATGTTGGGTTTTTTTTAACGTATGTAGTGTGGTCTTGCTTTGAAAATGTGGTGTATTTGTGAGGACTGCTAGATATTACGAGAGCTTGGGGTGGTTATAATTAGTCTGGGGCTGAGTTGACAGTGGACCCAGAACATGGCTGGCACAGGAACCACTGTGCTCCATTAGAGTGTGCCACCATTCACCTTGCATTCAGGGTGGAATCTCTCTATTTGGACTCATCAGAGAGGACCCTTTCCTTGTTAGGCAGACAGTGGGTTGTATCTTTTGAATATCCCTGGTGGGCATGCTGAACTCCTACCTCTCCCCTTTAAATATGTCCTTTTCTATGATGCTTGCAGTGGCTTCCAGTGTCCACATCTCACCTGCCATGCTACCTTATGATCCTGCTCACACATAGTTCTGTGCATGCAAAGTACCACTTGGTGGCTATGAGAAGGGTCCCCCAGCCAGTACATGAAACAGTTGATGGCCTCTGGGGAGCCAAGTCAAAATCTGGGCTGCCATGCCCTATGGTCTAATTGGAGAACATTGCTAAAAGGAGCTTACTACCAACTGTCTTTTGGTCCCCTCAGTATGAATTCAAAGCCAAAAGTATAAAGAAGAAGAAGGTGACTCTAATGGTGTCGGTAGATGGTGTGAAGGTGTTGCTGAAGAAGAAGAAGAAGAATAAGAAGAAGGTGAGTTTCTGATTTCTCAACCTGTGGTAAGTCCTGAGCCCTGCAGAGGGAAACACACGTCCTGTGGATTTTGGACGGAGACGTTGGAACTGCCCTGCAAATTCTGGACTCTGAAATGTTCTCCATGTTGCCCTTACTAGTCTTATTTGCAAACTGAACAAAGCGTCACAGGCTTCAGTCTCTTCTTTATCCTCATTCTGTAGCTTGATGGTTGCTTCCAATGCTGTGTTGTTGCTGCTGCTATCTTGCAAGTTGTTTCTGTGATGAAAATTGTAATGTGATTTTTCCCTACTGTATCTACTCAGGAGGCTGACAAAGGGATCAAGCCTGTCTTAGATTATTGGGCATAATCTGGTCTAACTTGCAAGAGAAGCAGATGTAAATCATCTCTATAATATTCTTTTCTTCGCAGGTGTGACTGAAAGCACATTTCCCAGCCTACGAACTCCTCTGCTCTTTAATAAAGCCCACAATTGGAAAATGAATGTGGCTCTTCCTTTGCAGAGTTCATAACTGTGATTGGTTTTAGAGGAGACAAGGAAACAGGAAGAGGCCAGCACCTTTCCTGCTGCAGCCCCATTTCTATACCCCTGACCTGGGAAAGCTGCCAACAATGGCGGCCAATAAGGCCCCTGGAGCCACTTACCCTTCTGCTTGGCCCTGGCCTCCCGGCAATGGGCCTTATCACATGGCAGTGCTTCCCCTCCACTCTCATTGACTTCTGTACCCCAAAACTGCTGTGGCTGGTGGGCTCTTTCCTGCGCAGATAATTATTGACTTTTGCAGCAGCCGTCTTGCTGAGGTCCTGGAGGTGGTGGCTGCCACCTATCTACTGGGGATTTTGCATTTTGCTGTGTGCTGTCTGCCCTAGTCCACAGATTGCCATGTGGTTATCTGTAACCCTTGTCTATACAGCCTGGCAATGCCCTAACAGTAGCTTCTAATCCCTGGGCTGGATTTGCCAGCCTTTCCATTTGCTCCTGGCCCGCTTCTCCACCAGTCCTGGCCCCACCAGTCCAGTCAGTCCAGTCAGTCACCTACGCATTGGAACACAAGTGTGGCTCTCCCCTTTGCCTTGCATTTTGTCCTGCTTGTTTCTGGGGTGTTGCCTCTCGCTGTCTATCCCAGCGTTTGTGCTGCCTTCTTCCCTGCATTTTTCTCCCTTTGGTTTACTAACAAGTCCTGAGGGCTGCACAGGATGGGGCACTGGCATTGGACTGGGTTTTCAGCTCTCTTAAGGGCAAGAGTGGCCAACGTTTGGCTACCTATGGCCCATGAAGCTGTTTATCTGGCCCTCAGTGGCCATAGCAAATTTCAATCAAGGTGGAAAAGATCAGAGTTTTCAGAAGTTGTGAAAGATATTACACATTTATTAGTTATATCCCTCTTTGTGTGTTGTAAATAATAACCTGCCCATTGCCTGAGTGCATGTGATCCATAAATGTGAAGCTGACTTGATGGAGGAGGAGGAGGATAATCTATGATCATCTGATTCACTGTTCTGACAAGAGAGCTCTCCCATCCCCACCACAATAATATAGAAGTTGGCATTCCATGCTCTAAGGCATTCAGGAAAATGTAGTAATGAAAGGGCTTGAATCCACAGAGCAGAGCCTCTAAAAAGAGCATACTGATGTCTGAAGGATGATCACTACATGAAACCACCCTGGGGGGGTGTAATCTTTGTGCCACTCAGAGAGGCATTTGTCCTGCTTATGCACAGCTCTCTTTTGCAGAAGAAAGAATGGGACTGGGATGAGAGCAAGCTGCTGGTGATGCACGACCCAATCTACAGGTAAGAGCTTGTGAGCAAGAAAGGAGTGTGAGCTTGCAGCTGGCCACAGCATTGTTTACAGCAGCAGGTTGCATGGAATAGGCAAGTCCTTGATGAACCAGGGGAGGCTCTCTTTTTGCAGAAGAGCCTATGGAAGAAGGATTTGGAGGAGGAGGAGGAGACAGAACTTCAATCATAGAGGCAGAGGTGGGAACAACAAAGGGCTGAGAACAGATAGAGATGGTGGAGTTTTTGTCAGATTATGTGGGTCTTTTCCTTCCCCCGTTAGATTTGGACCAGACTCCTGGCCATCTGGACTCTGATGTCTAGTCCCAAATGCATCTAGATTAGGACCTCTAGTCAATTCTAGTACTGACTAGAGGCCTCTAGATCAAGATGTGATGGCCATATCATTGCAGTGAGACAGGGGCCGGAGGCTTGTGCCCTGCTTCAGCCTTCACTCTCCCACCAACCCTTCTTCATACTGCTCTCCAGGCAGCTCTATACGCAATGTGAAGGCTGCAGGCAAGTTCTTGAGGCCCTGGACACACGCAGAAAAACCTGGAAAATTGACAGATGTAATTCTAGAATTCTGGTTATAATTCCTGGTGCTCTCTTCTCTGCAACGCAAGTTAACAATCAGTAATAACCATTTTAAGGCTAGATCTCTTAATGGAACAGTAGGTAGGAGCATTTGAATAAAAAGTAGCAATGATGCACTTAAAATATTAGCACATTTAAACAAAAACTGGAGAGAGGAAAAAACACGCCTGGACACTAATTCAGATAATCAATTAATATATGCCCCATACACATTTTAGCCTTTGTTTGATGGTCATATAGCCCCAAATAAAGAAAGGAACATGATATTCACTCTACAAATAATAAAGAGGAAGAAAAGAGGATTTCCCCCCTTTTGGTCCCTTAAAAAATAAGCAGGGGAGATGTGTGTCCAGTGCTGGAAAAGGGAGGTGTGGAACACAGCCTTGGAAAGAACTAACTGTTTTTAAAAGTGTTTGCTTGATGAAATTTATTTATTTATTTAAAATATTTCTTGACCACCTTTCAGGACAGAGCCTTCCCAAGGCAGTGTACAATATTAAAACACATAAGAAAACCCAATGTGTTATTAAAATGGTTTAAAACCCCAGTAAACAGAATAAAAACAGCAACAGCAGCAAATCTTTTAAAAACTACTAACACCAGCATAAACTGAAGCTTACAACAGACACCTGCAGCCACAAATGAGCAGCAGAGCCTTGTGACGCAGGGTGAGATGGTAGCATAGTTAGTGTTCACCACTTTTTGGTGCAATGGAGGAGAGGCCCAAGGGCAGGTTATTCAGTCTCTAAAAAGGATAAACATTTAGCGAAGGAATGGCCTTGCTTGTCACCAGACATGAAAGCCAATTGATGCTGATGATATTCAGACTTTCCTTCATGCCAGTGGCAGGTGGGCTTTTATGGGGAAATTTTTATTTCTGAGGTCAAAATATAGCTCGCCTAATACTGGGAAATGTGATACTCCTCCCACAGAACTGTAATCTTGAGGGATCTGGACTGTTACGCAGCTGGGACATTACAATGGGCCAATTACTGAGGTGAAAACAGACAGTCTAGGGGTGCCTCTACAAGAGGCATTTAAAGCTCTTTCAAGGCACATTAAAAAAATTACCTCTACAAGAACGGAGCGCAAATCGGGCGTAGAGGCGCGTTATCTCCCCGATTATGCGCATTATCGAATGCGCGTTAAATCGCGAGTTTTATTTTGCTCCGTCCGTTAAAGCGCATTTTGACTGTGTGAATAAGCGCTTATGCGCATTAACTACTTGTAAAGCGCATTTTGGACATCTGTTAATGCGCTTCGCCGCCTCTCGCTGCCTCTCGTGCAGAGGTATTAGGCGTAAATGCGCTTCAGCGATTATGCGCATAATCGCCTAACCAGGCGCAAAAGCCAATCCTTGTAGAGGGGACCTAGAAAGTCCTGTACTGCTGCTTGTGAACATGCCCTTGGCAGCCCCATTCCCATAGAGCCTAATGCCCTTCATTGCTGCCTGATATCCCACCTGCAACATCCGCCCAACACAACAGTTCCAAAGGCAGGAATCAGGAGTCCCCTGTGCAGATCTCCCTGTTTAGACCTTGGCAAAGTTGCCTGTTGCCTGTTTCCCACACAGTTGTGCTGTTCCTGCAGGATATTCTATGTATCTCACGATTCCCAGGACCTGAAGATCTTCAGTTACATTGCCAGGGATGGCTCCAGTAACATCTTCCGCTGCAATGTTTTCAAGTCCAAGAAGAAGGTAAGCTGCAAGCTGACCTGGCTGACCAATGTACAAGCTTGGGGGCCTCTGATGTCTCCCTAGCGAATGGAATATCTCCCTCAGGTGTATATTGGAGCATTTGTGACTCTGTGTCCCAAGGCAGACCTACTTAGAGGGGAATTGGGATCAGGTTATGAGGAATGCATTTTTCTCCCTTTGAGAGAAGCACAGCTAACTTGAGGGAAGGTCCCTCCCTTGGGGCCAAGTCCCGAGACGTAAAGGACTCTCCTCTCCATTGCCTGACAACTTCCTCCCTTTGTCACTGGTATGCGGGCTCCAGCAGAGCTCTGTTTGCAAAGTCCCAACTTGGGCATGGGGTGGCTGGGGGAGGGGACAGAAAACATCTTAGCCTCAGCAGGAAGAGTGAGTGAGAAATCCCCCACAGCCCTCTTTTAACTGACCCTCAGGGGAAGAGGACTTGCTCCCTCAGGGCGCTTGTCTTTTCCCCACACAACCAAGGCTGCAAAGGAGCATATTCGGGCTGCCACTGCACAGACACCGCCCTGACCATGCGTGACCCCAATGCATTGCTTCCAGCCACCTCCCTCAGCAGCGGATCTCACCTGCCATGTTGCTGAGGAAATGGCAAAGGCACTTGTAGGGGAAAGTGCAAGTACCACCTCCTTGGTCAGGGAAGGAGGGTCCCAGTCCACTATGTCCCCTTCTCTCCTGCTAGACAGAATGAGGAGTTCAAATGTTCTCCCACTCGAGTGCCCCATGTTTCCTCTGAGCTCATAGGGATCAGTCCCCTCTTAGAGATTGGAGCAAGTGAACTACGAACCCACAGTTGCTCTAGGGACAGTGCAGCGGCCGCCAGCAGCCATCACTGCCAAGAACACTCTCCTTCAGCCAGCAGTCATGAGGGGCACTGGGGTGCAAAGAGTTGCCAAGTGAAGCCCAAACTTGTTCCTGCTCCAGATTCTGCTCTTGTAGCCATAGGTGTGACTGTCCCATTCCTAGCTATTAGTCTGCTACAAATAAGAGGCAGGGAGATCAGCATAACAAAACCTCTAAACAAAGAGGGGAAACTCCCAGATTTCCAGGTCCCCAGTGGGACATAAAATATCTAGGACTGCCTCCCCAGACCTCTCAGGGAGGACAAAAACAAGTCTCTTACAGGGGGCTCCTCTGCTCTTTATCTGTGTCTCCCATAGCCCCAGTCCTCTTAGGCAGGGTTAGAGAACTCAGGGAGGGAGGATGGTGAGCGCTCAGCAGGGGAAGAATCAAGGACAAACCAGCTCAGGACAGACTTTTCCCACAATGCAGTTTCCCAAAGCTCCTGGCCAGGTTTGCGGACACCCTCCAACTCTCCCATCAAACTACATGTTACTTTAAAGATGTAGCTACCAGCTACTCAAAAGTAAGCATGGGGAACCTGATCTGGATTGGGACCCTAGAGTAGGGGTGTTTTTAACCTTTTGTTCCCCACTGCAGACCCTTTCTAGATCCCCCCACCTGCAATAATCATTGCCAAAAAATGATCCATTCATAGAAGTGCCCTGCTGGATGAGACCAAAGGCTTATCTAGTCCAGCATCCTGTTCCCACAGTGGCTGACCAGATGCCTATGGAAAGCCCACAAGGAGGACCAATAGTACCCTTCTGTTTGTATTCCCCAGCAACTGGTATTCAGAGTCATACTGCCACTGGCCTTATCCTCTGTGAATTTTTCTAATATTTTTTTAAACCCATCCAAGTTGTTGGCCATCACCACTTTGTTTCAATGGATCCTCTTTTTTTATTATTACATCCAACCCAAAATGACCTGTCCAGCAGTTCCATTGGTAACAGAACAGAACCTTGAGGAAACCCTATTTGCTAAAAGCCAAGGGGTTAACTAGTAGTATCCCAGCGGCACCTTCTGGAACTCACCCAATAGGCGGAAGTAGAGCTACTGCAGAGTCCATGCCTACCAACCCGCTCAGAAGGATACTGAGGTTGATGCTATTGAAAGCTGCCGAGAGGTCTAGCAGAGCCGATAGGGAAGCACTCCCCCATCCAGCTCCCAGCATAGATCATCCACTGCTGTGACCAAGGCTGTTGTACTCCTTTTGTCATCCCTATGCTAGATAAATTCTTAGAGGAGAAGACTGTCAGTGGTTATTAGTCCTGATAGCTATATGTTACCTCCAGTAGCAGAGGTGGTAAGCCTATGTACACCAGTTGCTGGGGAACTGCTGTGGGTCCCCTTCCCTCTGGCATCCAAACGTGCTGGCAAACTGACACGGCATACCCAATCAGTGAGACTTCTTTTATTCAGGGAAATCTCACGGTGAAAAGCGTAATGGTTACACACTTCCAAAATACTTAAAGCTGATTGATGGTCAGAAAGCTCTAGACTTCAAGATAACGTACAGTCAAAATGCTTTAACAACCTACTTTCCTGGTTGTCAACTCAACGGTTCCAAAAACGGGTTCCAAACCCAATCAAGGGAGGGGAATGATTCCTGACATGCTCCTTCAGGTAATCTCAATGGGGAATTCTTGAAAGGCTTAACAAGCCATCCTAAGGGAACTAGACCAGACGCAGCCACACGTTGGTGACTCAGGGAGCATGGCCAAAGCCTAAAGCAAGATCACGGGATGGGTAAAAATTCAGGCACAAGAACTCCCGTGCACATAATTTAGCACTGGGAACTCCCTGCCACCTGAATCTGGCAGAGGAAAAGTCCATCAGCCGAACGCAGAGCTGACCTCAAACACTCAATCCACAGCAAATGCAAGCACAAGTCTACAAAAAACCTCACGGTACTTTTCAAGGCACAGTCCTTAGAAATCCAAAGTCCAAACAGAAGAGAATCCATGTGCAGAGTGCTTTCCAAGTACCAAACGGTGATGGATCCAAACAGGGAGGGATTTCAGGCCATGGTTCGAAGATGTTCCTAGCAAAGGCTCCTCGCCTTTGCTCCAGCTTATACAAGGAGATAAGGGCTTATTCAAAACCACTTGACAGACAGGGGCTCTGGCCCGTAACTCATGCCTGTGTCCAAACGGCGGCAATGCTCAGCCCACCAAGATGACACTACAATCTGAGTGACTCCTTCAACAAGGGCCCCCACCTTTCTAAAACACATTATCAGTTTTCAGAGAAGTCTAACAGCTTCTAACTGACAGAGACAAACTTGCACAGACATTCCAAACTAGTTCTAATTAAATCTACCTACAATCAGCAAGGCCTCCAGCCTTGCTGAAGACTTATACCTGACAGGAACATGGGGGGGGGGGGGGGAGTGCTGTTTCACTTGTGCCCTGTTTGTGGGTTTCCCGTTGACAGCTGGTTGGCCACTGTGTGAACAGAAGGCTGGACTAGATGGACCTTTGTTCTGATCCAGCATGGCTCGTCTTCTGTTCTCAAACTCTAGGAGAGAAACAGAAATGTCTGTTTTTCTTTCTTATAAATGGGACCTCTGCAGTGGGACTCAGACCAAATCATGCAGGGATGCCTGTTGGAATCTACAGAAAATCTGACTTGAGCAATTGAGTTTTCTTTGAATGCTGCAGAGCTGATTTGTAGAAAGAGTTCTGAGGACAGTGATCCGCAGGGCATTCCTGGGGTGGTAATGGCTCCTTCCCCTTCTGAGACTGGAATGGAGTGATAGCCAGGGCTTTGCATTCCAGTTAGCTGGCCCTGCCTGCTCCAGGTGATTCTGGCCAGGCCAGGCCAAGGTTTCTTTCAGACATCATCCTTGCCCTGCTTCTATGCTTTTGGAGGGCCAGCAGCCTGTCAACAAAGCTAAATGGTATCGGAAGCCAGGACAAGGAAGAGAGAGCTCAGCCAGTCTCTGACCTTTTGAGGTATCTTCCAACTAGGATACTTCCTGACTCAGGTCGTTGTGCCATGAACCCTTCTGGCTTCAGTATGCGTCTTCAGGGAGCCCCTGAGGCCAGATTGCCTCCACAGCAGGCACTTGCTGAGTCAGTGTGCTCCGCAAGGCCTACAGGGGCCATAGGAATCAAATGCTTGGGAGGGGAACATAAGAGAGGGCAGCAGCGTGGGCCGATGTGGGCTTCCTGAACGATCAGGCTCCGGTGCACCTTGCCAGTGACCTCTGCACCACTCCTAGCCGGAGATGGGTGCTTGGTGTAATACCTGAGCTCCCATCGGGGGAGCGTTGGGGCTTGGCAGGGTGCGCTGCTCCACAGCATTCGCTTGGAAAGCGGCCTTGTTCTCTGGCCTGGGAGAGACATCTCCTCCTCTCTCCTCTCTGCACAGAGTCAGGCCATGCGCATTGTCCGAACTGTGGGTCAGGCCTTTGAGGTCTGCCACAAACTGAGCCTGCAGCACACTCACCAGAATGCCGATGGCCAAGAGGACAGCCAAAGCGAGAAGGGCAGTGACGATTTGGAGGCACCAGGTACGGGGCAAGAGGGGGAGGGGAGGCTCCTGCTGCCCTTCCTCTTAAGGCTCTGTAGTCACGCAGCAGAGCTCAAGCCCTGAGGAGAGGCTCCGCTCGACCTGTGCAGAAAGGTGGTCAGAAACGTCTGCAGAGTGGAGCATGAGCTCCAGCAATGTGCTCCTAATGTCAGCCCTTGGCAGGCAGAGAAGTGCTCCCACCTCTCCCTCACAGAGTTGAAAGGGTGCACAGAAACACCCCCACCTCCCCTTCATCCCTTGGCATGCTACTGGCCACACTGACACTCCCAACCCCAAGCACCTTTCAGAAAGGCAGCTGGAAGGTTCTTGTTGGTCTGAAGCTCCCAATGAAGGTGCTGGGTCTCCAGCCCAAGAAGGGGCTATGGCGACTCTCTGGACGGCTGACGCAACGCCTCCCTTCCCCCCGCCCTCTCTCTCTTTCTCAGCTTGTGGTCTCCATGAGGCCGAGCCTGTTGGCACTGCTGAGGAAACAGACATTGATGCTGTGGACGTTGGACTGCCGGGGAGCGACCACTTGGAGTTCAACAGAGGGGTGACAGACCTTGATGCTGTCGGCAGAGAGTCACCTGGCCTGATTTGCACCAAGGTACATTTATCTCTGTTGGTCTTGTCCAGGAACAAAATAGGGCGAGCCTAGAGAAGACTGAGCAGGGGATGTCTGTTACACTGCCAATTCCTGCAATCGGGTTCTGGAAAAGAACAGGAGCTAATCGATTTAGCCACCCACACACCCCAGCCAGCCCCAACACACTAAGACAGATGTCGTGCCACAAGCAGCAGGGAAGCAGGCACCTGCAAAGCAGGGCTCCAACTACTAAAGCAAATCCATCAAGCCACATAATTGTCTAGAAGATAAAGAACTTAACTGGTTAATCTGATCAGCAGCGAGGGAGTTGCTTTCGTGCCTTCAATGTAGCAAATCATTTTAATTGTAGGAAAGAAAGTGGAGGTGGTTGTGGAAGGAACAAAACACCTCCACGGAGTTTTCCCCAAAAGAAATTTTATTGTGATTCATGTCACTCCATCCCACTCCACCAGTAAACTGTCTCTGTCCTTGATACCCCAAAGACAGGTGGATACAATGTTTTCCATCAGCCCAAGTGATAGAGAGAAGACCCAGCCCCCTCCCCTCTCATTCCCAAGCCTGTTCTCATCCTTGCAGGCCTGATACTGGCAGGAAGAAGTTGTACTTAGGTGGCTACCTGGACAGACAACAAGTGTCTGTATTTAGGGGCTTCCCATTCAAGCTCTGGAACCTGTCTTCCCTGAGAGGGCAGGTGGGCAGCCTTGTTCTGCTTTTCCAGCTATGTGTGACTTGGGACACACAGGTGAGATCTTTGGGATCTGTGTGTGGTCTCCTTTCTTCTGATCCCTGTGTCTGTCTGTATTTTTCAGGGCTTGCTTCATAAAGACAGTATCCTGATGGCTTCTCCCAAGATGCTGCTCCCTTCATCTGCCCAGTTGCCTGAGCCAGGGGTCCCTTTATCTGCTCACCACCAGATGCAGTTTCTGCAGCAGCTCTTGCAACAGCAGCAACAACAGACTCAAGTTGCTGTGGCCCAGGTCGCTATCCATTGTGTGGAACAACAGAGATACACTGAGCAGAGCCAGTACATGAGCTCACCTAAACATCTAAAGAGCAAGGAGGCCTGCTGAGTGCTCAGTTCCTGCCCTTTAGCTAGGAACCAGCATGAACATTAAGATGTCCTCTGGCTACACTAGGTAGTCTCCAAGGGGGCCTCTTGTCTTCTCTGTCATAAACTTACAGAAAATGTAGGGGGCTCAGATGTTTGGTGACATGATAGAGCATGATAGAATCTTCTTGACTCCGATCTCAGTTTGTTATCTTCTTGTGTTTTGAATTGATTGTTCAGGTTTTCCACTGAGGGAACAGCTTGTTCAACTGCATTATCTCCGCTGGGATTACTTAGAAGTCTGTTTTTGGTAGGGGTGTGCATCGGATCGGATCAGATCCACGATCCGAATCCGATCCGCCCCAAAATTGGAAAAATCCGATCCGATCCAACCAATCCTACAATCCGATCTGCTGAGATCCTATCCGGATCGGATCGGCGGATCGGACGCCATTTTGAATGCTTTTTCCCGTAGCCAAGTATTGTTTTACAAAAACGCCTATAACTTTTTCATTTTTAATGATAGAAGGATGAAACTTGGGCACCTTGTAGACAGGTTAGGGATAGTTATCTGTGAGAAATTTCAGAAGGATTGGTGCATGCATTTTGTGGCAATTAATTTTTTAATAAATAACCAGGAATTCCTATAACTTTGTCATTTTTAAAGTTACACACATGAAACTTTGCCACATTGTAGGTGGTACCTTGGGACCTATGTGTGTGAAATTTCAGAAACATAGGTGCTTGCCTTGTGTGGCAATTAATTTTAGAACAATGGGTAGTAGTGGGGTACATACAGTTATGCCTCCCACTTTTTTATTTTTAAAGATACAAACAGGAAACATGGGCACATTACAGGTAACACTTGGCTAGATATGTGTGTGAAATTTCAGAAACATAGGTGCTTGCTTTGTGTGGCAATTAATTTTTGAAGCAATGAGAAAAAAACACCTATAACTTTTTCATTTTTAAAGTTACATACATGAAACTTTGCCACATTGTGGGTGGTACATTGGGACCTATTTGTGTGAAATTTCAGAAACATAGGTGCTTGCCTTGTGTGGCAATTAATTTTAGAAAAATGGGTAGTAGTGGGGTAAATACAGTTATGCCTCCCACTTTTTTATTTTTAAAGATACAAACAGGAAACTTGGGCACATTACAGGTAACACTTGGCTTGATATGTGTGTGAAATTTCAGAAACATAGGTGCTTGCCTTGTGTGGCAGTTAATTTTTGAAACAATGAGGAAAGAAACACCTATAACTTTTTCATTTTTAAAGTTACACACATGAAACTTGCTCACTTTGTAGATGGGTTAGGGGTAGTTATCTGTCAGAAATTTCAGAATGATAGGTCCAGGCATTTGATGGCTATGGATATTTTAGATTAAAAGTTACAAAAGTTTTTCCACAGAGGCTTGGGCTGTCAATTGCACCCCCCTCCCCCGCCTACCCCTCCCTCTTTTATCTGTCAAAACTCCGTGTTGTTGTAAAGGCAATGTTGGGGACTGGCTGGGAGCTTCCCCTTGGGGAAAAGCACAAGTCCCATAGCTTGCGCGAGAAGGGCGGTGCGCGCTCCTTGCAGGTAGGATCTTCAAGACAGCAGCATCAGGCAGACATTCAAATGGCAAAGCCCAGCATTGGGGATTGGGTGGGAGCTTCCCCTTGGAGGCAGCTCTGTCTCCCACCTACCCACCCATCGCAGGCGGAGAAGAAGGGGGCGTGCACGGAGGAGCTGAGCACGGAGGGGGGGGAGGCAGCTTCCTGATTCACTTCTCTGTAGCAACTGCTCTGGGCAGAGAAAGGGACGTTCGTGGGGAGGGGGGTTTAAAGGGATTCATTGCATAGCACGTCTCCACTGAGAAACCATACTTGCCCATAGGGATTCATTGCATAGCACTTGCCCATTGAGAAACCATACTTGCCCATAGGGATTCATTGGACAGCACTTTTCCATAGAACTCAGTGGGGAAGTGCTATGCAATGAATCCCTATGGGCAAGTGCTATCCAATGAATCCCTATGGGCAAGTGCTATGCAATGAATCCCTATGGGCAAGTGCTATGCAATGAATCCCTATGCCCATAGGGATTCATTGGACAGCACTTGCCCATAGGGATTCATTGCATAGCACTTGCCCATAGGGATTCATTGGACAACACTTGCCCATAGGGATTCATTGGACAGCACTTTTCCATAGAACTCAGTGGGGAAGTGCTATGCAATGAATCCCTTTAAACCCCCCTCCCCACGAACGTCCCTTTCTCTGCCCAGAGCAGTTGCTACAGAGAAGTGAATCAGGAAGCTGCCTCCTCCCCCTCCATGCTCAGCTCCTCCGTGTGCGCCCCCCTCTTCTCCGCCTGCGATGGGTGGGTAGGTGGGAGACAGAGCTGCCTCCAAGGGGAAGCTCCCACCCAGTCCCCAATGTTGGACTTTGCCATTTGAATGTCTGCCTGATGCTGCTGCTGCTGCTGCTGCTGTCTTGAAGATCCTACCTGCGAGGAGCGCGCGCTGCCCTTCTCATGCAAGCTATGGGACTTGTGCTTTTCCCCAAGGGGAAGCTCCCAGCCAGTCCCCAATGTTGCCTTTACAACAATACGGAGTTTTGACAGATAAAAGAGGGAGGGGTAGGCGGGGGAGGGGGTGCAATTGACAGCCCAAGCCTCTGTGGAAAAACTTTTGTAACTTTTAATCTAAAAAATCCATAGCCATCAAATGCCTGGACCTATCATTCTGAAATTTCTGACAGATAACTATCCCTAACCCATCTACAAAGTGAGCAAGTTTCATGTGTGTAACTTTAAAAATGAAAAAGTTATAGGTGTTTCTTTCCTCATTGTTTCAAAAATTGCCACACAAGGCAAGCACCTATGTTTCTGAAATTTCACACACATATCAAGCCAAGTATTACCTGTAATGTGCCCATGTTTCCTGTTTGTATCTTTAAAAATAAAAAAGTGGGAGGCATAACTGTATTTACCCCACTACTACCCATTTTTCTAAAATTAATTGCCACACAAGGCAACCACCTATGTTTCTGAAATTTCACACACATAGGTCCCATGGTACCCCCTATAATGTGGCAAAGTTTCATGTGTGTAACTTTAAAAATGACAAAGTTATAGGAATTCCTGGTTATTTATTAAAAAAATTAATTGCCACAAAATGCATGCACCAATCTTTCTGAAATTTCTCACAGATAACTATCCCTAACCTGTCTACAATGTGCCTAAGTTCCATCCTTCTATCTTTAAAAATGAAAACGTTATAGGCGTTTTTGTAACACAATACTTGGCTATGGGAAAAAGCATTCAAAATGGCGTCCGATCCAGATTGGACATTCGATCCACGGATCGGAATCGGATCAGATCCGACCATCCTCCGATCCGATCTGACCCCCCAGGTCCGATTCCGATCCGCTATCCGATCCGATCCGGGGGTCAGTGCACATCCCTAGTTTTTGGTCCCTTGCTATTTTCTCTCGATGTGCGGTCTCTAGGTGACTTCAACAAAGCTGTTAACTTTCAATATCTCCCAGCTCTTCTTCTCTGCCCTAGATCGTTCCCCCTCCAACCAGTCTTGCATTTCCAATAGTTTGTCTGATCTCCTTGGACGTCTCATTATCATTTCAAACTTAAGATGTCCAAGACGGAATGGACAATATTTACTTCTAAGCTGCCTTCTCCTGAGTTACTTCCTGTATCCATTGGCAACATCACCATCCAGTCTATTGACAAGGCACAAAGCCTTGTCTTTAGCATGGGAGACTCTCTTGCATTTGCTCTCGGCATGCAGTCAGTCACCATTACATTACTTTGCCCTATACAACATAGTGGAAACCCAGTTTTTCTGTACTTCCTCTCTAGGGACATGTAGCTGCATTCACATTATATTTCCACTGCCTCCCTTACCATGCTCCCTCCCTCCCATCTATTGTCTTCCCCTCTTTCGAAATATCTGAAGGCATATTCCTTTACGTTTCTCTGCAAAAGGCAAGGCATATCAATGGTGGTAATAAGAATAACTTCAGCACATATTTTGTGCCCATTTTGTGATTCATCTTAGGTTTGTACTTGGTTATTGTTCTTTTTGATCTTTATTTACAGTTAGACTTTTCCTATTTTTGTGCTGTAAGTGGATGTTTATCTCTGTTTTTGCATGTTGCTTTCTTGATTATGGGTAGCGCTGTTTTTTGCATTGCAGTAATGGCCATGGTTATCTGTTGTCTAGTCCTGTTTTAAGAGTTCTGGCGTTGGTGCATCTTAATTTAGCATCATTTGGTAGCTCCTTTAGGGTATCATTAAACATAGCAAGTCTACTTTAAAATAAAGCCATATGTCTATCCGTTCTTTTTCTGTCTGGGCAGTGGCAGAGATGGGGGCCAGGTGGGGAAAATGTGGTAGATGTTTACCCCATTTGCACAGCATCTGCACACGTGTCTATGTGCACACTTGTATGGCTGATCCAGAATTCACACACACACATGAAGGGGGGGAGGGGGCATTGTTTTTTCCTGTGGGGCGAAGATTGTGAATTGTCTTGAGGGGGGGATGGGATGCTTCCCATGACAGTTGGCAGGTTCCTTTTTTGTTTTCTTCTCCTTTGGGGGGCAGCTTTTAAAATGCTGCCTGTTCTGGCAGTAGTAGTTCTTTTTTTTCTTTTCTTTTTTAAAAAATATTTTAAAAATGGGCGTATGAGCTGGCGGTTGACAGAGGAGAGCTCTGGCTGGCTGTAGCACATGTATCCATTTTAAAATTTTAAAAGGTTGTTTTTCTTTAAAGAACTGCCGCTGTCAGAGCAAGTCACATTTTTTAAACTATAAAAGACGGCGACAAAAGGAAGCCATTACAGAAAGCACCCTTCCCGATTACTCCCAATGTTTCAGGAGCTCCATCCCCTTAAAATGGTCCTCCCAATTTGGAGAACCAGTAATTCGGGGCAGGGGAGAGGTTACCTCCAGCCCCAGCATAGGCATACCGGCATTGGTATATGGTTTTGTCAGGGAAAGGTCTAACTAGCTGGCCACTTCCTCCTCCTCCTCCTCCCCATGACTGCATATGACCAAAACCTTTTCTCCTTGTTTCTGCCCTGCAGGTGCGTTTGCTGAAGGATCAGCTGGCAACAGAGGCGGCTGCCCGACTTGAGGCCCAGGCTCGAGTGCACCAGCTCTTGCTGCAGAATAAGGACCTCCTCCAGCATATCTCACTTCTAGTGAAGCAGGTGCAGGAACTGGAGGCAAAGCTGTTGAGATCTGGCACCAGTAAGTAGGCTGACCAGACCCCCAGGGGTTTCCCGGTCCTAAACGGGAAAAATGGGCCCAACCGGGCCCCAGGGGGCAACCTCCGGGAAACAGTCAGCTCCTCCCGCGAGGAGGGGGGCAGCGCGGCGCAGGGGGGCGGGCGGGCAGCCTGCGCGGGGCGGGCGGCGGCGCGAGGCACTTACCTGCTCGGGTGTCCGCTTCCCTCCAGTGCTCGGAATCTACTGAGAAACAGGCTTCGCGGCCTGTCCCTCAGTAGCGCACCGGGTGATGATGTCATCACCCGGCGCGGTACTGAGAGACAGGCCAGGAAGCCTGTTTCTCAGTAGATTCCGAGCACTGGAGGGAAGCGGACGCCCCAGCCGGTAAGGAGCACGGGGCGGGCGGCGCGGGGCGGGCGGGCGGGCGGGCAGCGCGGGGCGGGGGGGCGGCGTGGGGGGGTTGTTTGGGGTGGGTGGGGTGGCGGGGGGGGGGTCCGGGATTTTGAACCTCAAAATCTGGTCACCCTACCAGTAAGAGTTCTCCCTGGAGAACCATTTTGATTTTGCTGCATCCATCTCTCATTTATAGCATACTTTTCATTTGATAGTGGCGGTTCTTTTCAGTCTTTGTATTCATCCAGACATTTTTGTAGAGAGGAGACTATAACTTAGTGGTAGAGCTTGGGCATCTATCTATCTATCTATCTATCTTTATAGTAGATAGGTAGGCACAGATAGAAACAAAATACTTCTGTACAGTTTTTCTGGTTGCTGAAAACAGTTTACAAGGCAATAATAAAAAGTGCAAATAAAATCTCAATAAAATTCGGTAATCAAAAGAAACAGCCCAAAAAAATTGGCCTTACAGCCCTTATATAAAGAAACCAAAAAGATATATGACTTCTAATGATGTCGCTTTGATTGTAGAGTTCTCAGATTCAGTCCCCACCCCCAGATAAATATTATTAGGTGGGGAGTTTGGGAAAATCCCATTGCTGTCAAACTAAGGGCCTTTCTACACCATTGGAGTGTAGAGGGAGGGGGGCAATCCCGGAAGTACCTACTTCCGGGAATGTCACTCTAATCTACATGGGAAGTGCGACAACCCAGCCATATTTTTTTTGCTCCAGATCCACGAAGAGCGCAGTAGCACTCCAACGAAAAGGTAAGTGGTTTAAAAAAAAAAAAAAAAAACTGCCCCTCCCCCCACCTCCCTGCCATTCCAGGGGTGGCGAAATTGCTGCTACCCCTCCCCTGATGGGCACGTTTTTACTGCTGTGCTTACTTGCGAGTAAGCACGGCAACAGCCGGGACAGGCGGCCACATCTCCTGTGGTCTCGGGACATTTCTGGGACCGCAGGAAGAATTGGGTTTCCCAAGGATCCCTTATCCCAGGGGAAACCTGCGCCCGTCCCGGCCCCAGGACTCCCTGTGCATCATTTGGACTCACAGGGAGCACCCAGGGGCACACCTGCTACAAAAGGCCAGTGTAGAAACGGCCTAGACCATTTTGGGTTCTCTGGACTAATGATCGGATTCAGTATAAGAGTTAGCTGCTTATGTTCACATTGCCATTTCATACAGAGGTCACCAAAGCCTAGAGTGTGTGACTTGACAATAGCAGTCAGTCCGGAGTTAACGGTTTACTCCCATTTCTGCCTTAACTGATCTTTTGCCATTTTGAAATGGAGATGTGCTGAAACGTCTCAGAAAAATTCCCATAAACCTATCAAAATTATGTAGTAGCTGAGAACTGCATGAAAATATTCTTTCCCTGGAAATTCCTATGGATATTTTGCCTGAGCAAGATACTTGAAATTCAGTTGGGACTATAAAAATGGGCCTGGTTCCATCCCACCAAAGACACTTTGGGACAACAGTACCCTTGGTGGTTCCTTTATCCTATGTAATCAGCACTCATAAAAACATGATTGAGGTTGTTTATGCACTTAGGAACTCAAAACTAAAACTGTTGAGTAACAAAAGGGCCTCCTCTTAACTTGAATTTTCATGCAATCATTTTAATTTATACTCTTCTAATTCCAGTTCCAGTCCCAAAGATATTATATATTTTTCTTCGAATTCCAGTTCCACATGTATTCGATTTTTAGGAAATCTAGAAATGTAAGGATTTGGCAAGACAGATTTTTTGCTTTTAATCAATCTCCTTCTTAAGTGTCCCAAAAATTGTGTGACGTTTTCATATCAGCTATAACGGGTGCAGAACTGAGGGAGGTAGATTGCCTCCCACCAGGCCCCCCATGGGCCAGATGATGTTGGGGGCATGCCCCCCCATCCCTTGACATAACATGAAGGGACATAGCCCTCACCCTCGGACATCCTCCTCCTTTTTTCTCTCTGTGTTGGAAGGAAGAAAGAAAGGGAACCAGCCCAGGTGGAGTCTCTAGCTTTGTGTGCCACCTGCCACCTCCCTGAACACCATGTGAACCTATTTCGCCAGCGCTGGGGAGAGCAGCTCCTCTGATAAAAGATAACAGAGGGCTCTGCTGCTGGCATGCAGGGTCCAGAAGAACCCCCACTGTTATCCCCTATCTCAGATCAGAGGTAACAGCAGGATAGTGGGGTGGCTGTATTCCACCTGTGCCGTAAAGAGCAGCTGCTCTTCTCTTCATGAGCTGCATCCCATGCTGTTATCTCCAATTTTGAGATCTGGCTTCTGGTAAATGAGTGTTCTGGAACCAGCCATGCTCACCATGGTAGCCATTTTATGAGTGGGCAAGGTACCTCTATGGAAGCCATTTTGTGAGAGCACACACAACACTCTCAAAATTCCAAAAATTATCCAAAAGTAGGGTGACCATATGGAAAGGAGGACAGGGTTCCTGTATCTTTAACAGTTGCATAGAAAAGGGAATTTCAGCAGGTGTTATTTCTATGCATGCATCACAAGAGTTAAAGCTGCAGGAGCCCTAGCCTCTGGACCAGATACAAAAGAGGGCAGGGCTCCTGCAGCTTTAACTGTTGTGATGAAGAGGGAATTTCACCAGGTGCTGCATGCGTACAAATGACACCTGCTGAAATTCCATTTTCTATGCAACTGTGAAAGATACAGGAGCCCCCCTGTCCTCCTTTCCATATGGCCATCCTATCGAAAGGCTGAGGATCCCTGTGCAAGATCTTTAATGACAGGTAGGTTCACATGGGAGGAGACAGTCCTTCAAGTCCTTTGAGTGACCGTCTCTGCAGTCCCACAATGTGTGTGCCTTGTACTATCCTTGGGGTTCCTGCCACTGTATTTAAAAGGAATTGAGCAGGATGGGGCAAGCCCCAGTTCCCTGGGTAAAGCTCTAAAATTTTCAGAGATTAGCTGTGCACAGCTGCAGCATCCCATTAGCATGACTACACAGATGACCACTTGAACTGCAGTTACAGGTAAGCAACGTGTCCTTTCCAACATATATTTCCTTAATAATGCCAATTTTGGCATTCAGAAAGCATTTGCAGGGAAGAATCAATGGGGAGGAATAGGTTGCTTAACCCTTCCCCTGCTCACTGATTCTCCCCTGCAAATGCACCCACTAGTAGCTTTAAAGGACTATGGTGTGTGGGGGGAGAGACTGGTGTGTGTGTGAGAGAGTGGGGGGGGGAGGGAGAGGGAGCATTTGCCAAGGAGAATCAGCAGATGAAGAAGGGGCTGAGCACCGATCCCTTTCAACTGATGATCCTTCCTGCAAGTGCTTCATTCCCATATTCCCTGTTACCTCTGCCAATGTGGGATTAGGGCATATGCATTTCCCAGTGTGAGGCATACTTTGACCCTTTGGTCCAGTGCAGCCTACATGCTCCCCCTTTGTTTCTCTCATGTCATAGCCTTACTGTGATCATGAAGAAAGTTGTTCTGCCCCTGAGCTGTAGAGTGTCAATGCCAGATCAAGCTCTGCCTGTTCTTTGCACTTGAATCTCACAAGCATGGAATTTGGCCTGCCACTCAAGATCCTCAAGATTCCCCATGGCTGGGGAATGGCCTAACGGACATGGAGTAGAGTCGGAACTCTCTCGCTCTCGTTAAGAAGCAACCGAAATAATTATAAAATCCCTATTTGGAGAGGATGGATTGTTGATTAAAGATTTGATATCGGGTCTGGAAGCTTTGCTGTATCTGTGGAGAAGGAAGCTGCTGGATAGCTGCTGTATCAGCAGAGAGAAAAGTGAAACTAAAAACAGATTGGGAACCCTGGCAGGCGACCAGTGACGGTAATTAATGGATTTTAATTGGAAGAAGTAAGGCTGACTGATAAGACTGGAGGGAGAGACCGAAGCGATTATATGTGGGAAAAGAGACATTTAACCTCCAGCCGAAAGTGTTAGAAGCCGAAACGTATTTGTTTGATAAGAACGGAGAGGATATCTGAGGGTGGCAGCTAAGATTTAGGTGAGGGGTGTGGATTTATGAGTTTAGCTTTATGAAAAGAAAGCAAAAAGGTGAAAAGTCCAGTGCCCCCGCCTGGAGTAGGCTGTCGAAAGATCATCCGTCAGATAGGAACTGGCATTGGCTCACTAGAATTACTGGCATGGCGGACAAAGTGCAGCCTTCAGACAAAGCCGGGAAAATCTCTCCAAGTCATTCTGGAAGTTCTAAATCTGGAAGCAAGCCAGATGCAGTTCCTAAAGCGGCCAAAGGGCAAGCTGGGACATCAGATGATTTAATGGACAAATTTCAGAAGGTGTTAGAGATGGCCTTGCAGATGCAGGAGGAAAGATTAATGCAAAGAATTAAGGACTCACAGATTGAATTTATGACAGGCCTTCAAACTGTGGTGGAAAATATGGAGAATTTGGAGAAGGAGACTGGAAAGCTGAAGGAAGATTGCAAGCAGCAGGGGGAGCATTTGAAGGAGATGGACTTGCGTTTAATTGCCCTGGAAGATAGAGACAGGAGAGTGAACATTCGGATTAGATCTTTTGAAGAGCAAGAGGGGGAGAACCCTAAGGCTTTAAGAGACACAATTTTGGCATGGATTAAGGAAGTGGAACCCCAGGAAACTTGGGAGATGGCTGATATCGAGAGGATCCACAGAGTGGGCTACAAGAAGAAGGGGATGCTCCCAAGGGATATAATTGTTAAATTTGCCAACTATTACAAGAAAGAAAAGTTAATGCAAGCAATTAGACGTCAAGGCCAGCCGATGCTACAAGCAACACCAATCGAGGTTTATCAGGATCTATGCCCTCAAACCGTGCAGTGGCGGAAGAGTGTTAGACTGTGTACAGTGGCTTAGCGGAAGAGGTCGATAACATATAGTTGGGGGTACCCAGTCTTTTTGAGATTTATGTGGAAAGGGAAACAACATAGAATAACATCATGTGAGCAAGGGATGGATCTTTTGGAGAAGCTGGGGTTAGTTGATCCCACAGATGTTGGAGAAACAAAGCAGGATGAAGGCGCTGTAGGAGGAAGTAGTCAATAAAGAAATATTAATGTAATAGGGATAAGAAGAGAGGGAGGGGGGTATGTGTGTCACAGAGGGAGACCAATATAGAGATTTGTGTGAAAGGAAGAGATGGAAAATAAATTAAGGGTTGCAACTTTAAATGTTAAAGGGCTAGGAACGGTTATAAAAAGGAAGAGAATAGAAATGTTATTAAAAAAAGAAAAAGCAGATGTAATTTTTTTGCAGGAAACTCATCAAAAAAAGGAGGGTGTAAATGAGCTTCGGATGAAGGATGTGGGCGTTTATGAAAAGTCTTTGGTACTTCTAAAGCGAGAGGTGTAGCGATTATAATCTCAAAAAATGTGGTATTACTATACAAAGGGTGAAGAAGGATGAAGTGGGAAGATTTCTGATAATTTTTTCATGGTGGGGGAGGAGGAATATATATTGATTAATGTATATGCTCCAAATGGGAAACAAATGGAATTCTTCGATGAAGTCTTTAATGCGGTGGGAGAAGTGGGTAAAAAGAACATTGTGATGGCAGGTGATTTTAATATGGTAATAGATAAAGGGAAAGATAGGGATAATATATTAAGAGATCTTAAGAATGGTGGGAAGACGGGGTTAAGCAAATTAATGGAGGGAAAAGAACTACTGGATGTTTGGAGAGTGTTAAAAGGGGAAGAAAGGAAATATACCTTCTACTCACCTAGGTTTAAGAGTTATTCTAGGATTGATTTTATTTTTGTGTCAAAGAATATGATGTCTAAACTTATAGACTGTGCTATTGGGGTAATTAAGGTCACCGATCACGCATTAATGACGATGGATATTAAAACGAAGAAGGATTATAGACAAGCTAAGAGATGGAGAATTGATATAAGGTTATTAAATAATAAAAATATAGTGGGAAAAATAAAAAAAGAAATACAGGAAATATGGGAGATCAATGAAACGGAGTCAAACTCGCAAGGGTTAATATGGGACACTATGAAGGCAGTGGTAAGAGGGATTTGTATTAGGGAAATGTGTACCCCAAGAAAACAACAGGAAGCACAAAATAAAAAGATTGAAAAGGAGGTAAGGGATTTAGAGGAGAAGCTAAGAAATACAAAAGATAAATGCCTATTTGCCCAAATTCAAGCTAAGAAAAAGGAATTAGAGAAAGAAGAGTTAGAACAAGTCCAAAGGGAATTGCTATATTTAAGGAGGGATTTTTTTGAATATAGTAATAAAAATTTGAAGATGCTGGCCAGGTCCACTCAGTCAGAAAAGGCTAAGAATATGATAGGGACAATTAGAGATAAGATAGGGAAAAGTAGTAATTCAATGAAGGATAAATTAAATATATTTCAGGAATTTTATAGAGAATTATATACATCAGATAGGAGCCCACAGCTTAAGGTATTGGAATATGTAGAGAGGAATTGGAAAATAAGATTACAGAGGCAAGATAGGGATTATATGGAAGGATTGGTCACTGAGAAAGAAATAGAAGGAATTATTGATAAATTAAAAGGAGGGAAATCTCCGGGAATGGATGATTTGGGGCCGGAATATTATAAGATTTTTAGAGGAATTTTAATACCAAGATTAAAAAAAATATTTAACAGTATAATAGAAGGAGGAAAGACCCCGCCATCGTGGGATCATTCTTTGATTATATTAATCCCGAAACCAGGAAAGGATTTGACGGATCCAGCATCTTATAGACCAATATCTTTTATAAATCAAGACTCAAAAATTTTTACGGCAGTAATGGCAAAAAGAATGGGCACGTTTATATATAAATATATTAGAAAAGATCAATGTGGATTTATTTCAGGAAGGCAAATGCCTAATCTAATTGGAAGAGTTTTAAATATAATTAATATTATTTAAAAAAGGAATTTAAAAGCAGGTTTGTTAGCATTGGATATATTCAAAGCCTTTGATTGCGTGGAATGGCCAGCACTTAAAACAATTTTAAAAACATTTGGGCTTGGAGATAAATTCATGGGAGTAATTGATCAGCTGTATAAAAATAATAAAGCAGAAATAATGGTTAATGATGGGTTAATGCAACAGATTACACTAGCTCGAGGAACTAGGCAAGGATGTCCACTTTCACCGATCTTATTTGCAATAGTGATAGAAATTTTGGCAAATGTTATAAGGGAGGATGTAAGATTGAAGGGGATAGGAGGGAAGGAGAAGATTAAAATGAATATGTTTGCGGATGATACACTATTGACATTAGAAGATCCCCTGGAGAGTGGGGAGGTGGTTAAGAAGCATTTGAGAGAATTTGGGGAGGTTACTGGTTTACAAGTTAATTGGGGGAAGTCAGAAATGATGTTATTTAATTATAACAAGGAGGAGTTGGAGGAGTGTAAAGTTAAGTTAGGTCTTAGGCTTAAAAATATAGTACGTTATTTAGGTATTAATATTGCAAAAGATTTAGATAGGTTAGAGGAAATTAATTTTGCAAGTTTGAAAAAACAGGTAGGGGAAAAGTTAGAGGTATATAGAAAATTAAAACATTCTTGGTTTGGTAGAATAGCGGTTATAAAAATGAAGATATTACCTAAGATTATTTTTTTGTTTAGAATGCTGCCGATTAAAATATCAGAAGTAGAGTTAAAGAGCTGGCAAAATATGATTAACGCTTATTGCAGTGGAGATAAGAGAGCTAGGATTAATAAAGGGTTATGGTATAAGTCACAAAAAAAGGAGGTTTGGGACTTCCAAATATAAAGAATTATTATATTGCTAATCAGTTAAGATATGTCATAAATAGTATACTAGGGGAGGAAGATTTAGAATGGTTAGAAATGCAAACAGGGGAACTAGATTTTAAATTGCAAAATATTTTTTTTATTAAAATTAAAAAGAAAGATTTGATGGGACTGGACAAGCCGTTGCTGAAAAATATTTTAGATTTCTGGGAGAAAGTTAAAGGAAAGTTAATACCAGGAGACTCTGCACTCGCCCCAGTGGTGGTAGTGGGAAACTTCCCAAGGACTTTAAAAGTAGAGTTGGAAGGGAGTCTGAAGGATCAGGGAATTATTAAGTTAAGGAACTGGATGGAAAGAATGATAGATAAGGAGCAAATTAGAGAGTTATTAAAAGGACAAAAGATAGCTTGGTTCAAATGTTTACAATTGTAAAAATGGACACAGGAATGGAAAATGAAAAATAAGAAATGTAGAAATAATACAAGATTTGAAGATTTAATTGAATTAAGAGGAAGGAAGGAAGAAACTAAAATTAAAAAAGGGTTGACCAGCGAGATATACAAAATATTGATAGAGGAAGATGATTATCAGGACTCTCTTAAAATTATTTAAAAGATTTGGGAAGACGATGTAAAGGAACAAATTAATGAACATAACTGGGGGAGGATATGGGATGCAAGAATGTTAAAGCTGTTGTTGATTAGAATTAAGGAGAATTATTCAAAGACAGTATGGAGATGGTATTTAACACCGGTAAGGTTTCATCAGATAGATAAAAAAGTGTCTAAGAATTGTTGGAGGGGATGTCAGGAGGTTGGAACTTGTTTTCATATGTTGTGGAGCTGTGAATATGTACAAAAAATTTGGGAAAGGGTGTTCAAAGAAATAAGTGAAATAATTGGAAGTAAACTGGAATTAAGCCCAAAGCTGGCTCTACTAGCAATATGGGATAAAGGAAATGAGAATATAAGTAAGAGAGAACTGATAAACAACCTCCTGGCTCCTGTTAGAATAATGATTGCTAAAAATTGGAAAGGGCAAGGGATATATACTATAGAAGAATGGTATAAAGAAATATGGGATATGGCACTTAATGATAAGCTGACGTGTAAAATGAAAATAAAGAGGGGAATGTCCAGTAAGAATGATTTTGGAGAAATATGGAGCCCCTTTTTGGAATATGTATTAAGAACGGGGAAGGGGCAAATACCTTCGGAAGAGTCTTTACAATTTTGGAAAGAGGAATAATGAATAATTGAAGGTCTCCTGGGGGGAGGGGTGCACGGGGGGTATGTGGGTTATAAAAAATAATAAAAAAAGATTCCCCATGGCTGGCAGAAGCTGAATACACAATGGCAAATAACACAGATTTGTTTTATTTCCACAACGGAATGTCAGTGTTAGTTTTCTAGTCTTTTGTGGTACAAAACCGAGCTTTAAAATGTGCCAGTGGAGCCTAGTGAGATCTTAAGATTTTGCAACGTGGGAGTATTTCCAGAGCAGAATCAGTGTGGCTACATTGCTCTGCATCTCTGCTTTTCCATTTCCCTGTGGCTGGCAGAAGCAGGTGTGTTTTATTCCCATAAGTGGGGGGGGGGGGGGGGGAGATCATGTTGCAGAATTCAGCTTTTCTTGTGCGGATTTTGCCTCCTTCAAGCATTTGCACATAGGCCCCCTCTAGATGGATTCCGTTTGACGCCTGGTTAGCCGATTATGCGCATCTTCTCGGAAGCGCTTTATCGTTAATGCTTGTATGCAGGAGGTAATTGAGCACTCAACGGGTGGCCTTACCGGTTGTTTCAAATGCGTTTTACAAGTAGTTAATGCGGAGAATCGTTTGTTCACATAGGCAAAATGC
Organism: Anniella stebbinsi; assembly: GCA_029215795.1. Classification (NCBI taxonomy): domain Eukaryota; kingdom Metazoa; phylum Chordata; class Lepidosauria; order Squamata; family Anniellidae; genus Anniella; species Anniella stebbinsi. The sequence continues at coordinate 124,156,149 of JARDYH010000004.1, read as the reverse complement.
GCTTTAACGGCTGCAGCAAAATAAAACTCGCTATTTAACGCGCATTCAATAATGCACATAATCGGATGTTTAAAGCGCCTCTACGCCTGATTTGCGCTCCGTTCTTGTAGAGGTAAATTTTTAATGCGCCTTGAAAGAGCTTAAAATGCCTCTTGTAGAGGCAGCCATAGTCGAGTGCTGAGCCATGCCAAAGGCCACAAGAAACAAATGAGCTGCAGCTTTGTTCACTCTGGGACTTAGATGGTGGGGGAGCTGCCTTCCCTCTTTCTCCCCAGAGTACAGAAGAGGTGTCTGATGTGCTGTTGCCCTTTCTCTCCCTGTCTTTCAGTGGAATCTCAAGATAGTTTACTGGAGATCACGTACCGCTCCAGAGCCCTGCCCGTTCTGTGTGACCCCACCACTCCGATGCCCGAGGACAACTTCCCGCTGCAGCTCGAGCACAGCTTCTCCAATGTGGCCAGCTCTCTGGGCAGCCCCTTAGGTAGGAGTGACTACTTGATGAAGCTGGAATGCTTCCGCTTCCTTCCCAGCCTGGCTCCTCCCTTGGGCAGCTTGGAGCTCATCAAATTCCATGAGTCTGGGATTGCCTCTGAGTACGAGTCCAACACAGACGAGAGTGAGGAATGGGACTCGTGGGCCCAGGAGGAGCCTCTTCGCCTGATCAATGTCCTGAACAAGCAGGGGCTGGGAGATAGCCTGGATGAAGAGGTTGCCATATGAAAGGAAGCCAAGATGTCTTAGGTCTGTGGCAAGCAGTGGAGAGAGTCCCCAGGGTTCGGGTTTCATTGCCAATAGGCCTGAACAAGCCTGTTTTCTAAGTCTGGGCACAGACTCTTCACTGGAGAAGGAAAGCATCCTCTTGGGGAACAAAGTTTCAGTGACAGCTGGCAATTCCCAAGGCTGCTACGCAATCTTGACAGTTGGGAGTTGGAGTCCTGTTTTCCTAGGAATTCCACAAAAGTGTGCAAATTTTGGCATCGTGAGAATCTCAACTTTCTTTCTTCCTTTCTTTTAGAAAAAGCAGGTTTTGAGCCCTTAAGGCTGACAAAACTATTGTCTTGAAAGAGTGTGGCCAGAGCCTGATCTCAAACGCCAGCAGTGAGAGTTAACAGAGGTGCCAGTGACCGGGGGGGGGGGGGCTTCAGTGCCCTCCATTGCTCTTTGTTCCTCCCAATAACTACTGAAAGCGGAATAAATTATGCAGATCTTGCAAGTGAATGTATGTTTGCCTAATTTACATAATGTGTACAGCTGGGAGAATTCAGAGGTTATTTTATACAGAAAGTGTTTGACTTTGGCGCAGAATTGTGTTGCGTGTGTTGTGAGGTGAGTTGTGTCGCGTATGCACAGCTCTGCTCTTAGCCAAACCTTGCTGCCTTTCCTGTTTAGCCCTCCCTTCTTCTACTGCTGAAGCAGCATGAAAGGTAAGGTGTGGGATGTGTAGCATTGAGTGGGTAAGGGGGGGGTTGAATGGGGAAGGCCAAGGCAGTGGAAAGGTTACAATTCTTCTTTGGCTTGGATTTTAATCCAAACTAAAGAAGAATTTGAAATAAACATTACAAGCTCACCTGGATTTGACTTCTGAGATGTGCTCAGGTAATCTTTGGAACTACCATTGTTAAAACCGTTCCTGGCTGCATATTCTCCTCACTGCTTTGGAGAAATATAATATGCTCCCAAGTAATTTCACCCACACCCACACCCACACCTTTTCCTTCAACATTTTTTTACGTTCTATCTGCATTTTATTTTGAATTATTGTGGGATTTTGCCATCATTTCAATCATGGAGGAATGAATGGAGGCTTGTGAGAATGATCACTTCCAGTCTTCCAACTTGGGGGAAAATGAGGCAGTAATGGAAGATTTGCCGTTAACAGTTGCCAGGGCTTGCAAATGCTGGCTATGGGAAGTGGCAGGGTGCACCTGCAGTGGTGAGCATGGAAAGGTACATGTCGCTATGCAGGGAGGTGTGTTGCCTTTCATGCAATGCAGTTCTTTCTCATTATGCTCATTAAGCTCTCATTAAGATTTATTTGTGTGAGATTTTGTGCAATTATGTGGCTGAAAAGCTCTTGAAGTTGATTGCGGAAGGACAGCAATTTTCACATCATATCCATGTGGTTCTAAAATGTTGTCTGTGTTTCCAGTGTTCCATGAACAGCATTGGATGCTGTGGACATCAAAGGGGTCATTTGAGAAAGGGGGGGCTGTTTTTTAAGCAGCTCTACATGAGGGACAACATGACTGGCAGCATGGAGGTTCTGAGTGTAGGCATAAGAAGCCACGTGTAGCTCTGTGGGACATTGTCCGGCCTACTTGACGGGACGGGGGACAGGCTGAGGAAGATGTGATCTTTTGTGTCTGTGGGGCCCAGTTCTTCACCCACACTTTCCATACCCAAGCCCAGTTCAAACATAACCAGTCTGACCAACCGTGGGTTACGGGCTCAGGAACCAGCTGTGCGCCCCCTCTTTACCCCTCCCCTTTCCTTCCTGCCCCCTCCTTTGTGGAGTCAACAATTCACCGTTTCCTGTGCTGCTAAATCTGTTCTTGGTTTTGTATCCTGAGCCCTTAAAACATAGTTTCCTGGTTTGAACAACACAGGAAACGGATTCAAGAAACCATTTTTTACTGAAGGGAAGAGTGAACATGGAGGCGCACAGCTCATTCCTGGGATAAGAGACTATAACAGCAGGCCCATTGTTTGCTCATCAACTAGATTTTCAGGGATGCAACTCAGGGAGAAAGTGCCTTCTGAATGAACTGGGTGGAGAGCTTGTTTCCTCACCCCCAGTCTTTACTCATCTAGTTAAGGGGTAAGAAGGGAGCAGCAGAGCCACTCCTGTGTTTTGACAGCAGTGACCAACGTAGTGTGAGAAGAGATAACTACTGCTCCCAATAAGTGCTGGGTGTCCCTCATATCACACCCATCTCAGAGCCTTGCTAAGGCCAAGAGTGAGGCAGGGAAGATGTGATGGGATACGATGAGCTGGAATACATGAAGTGAATGTTTGGAGACAGAAAGAGAATGTGTAGGCTGAATGGATGAGAAAGCACATGTTAAGTGTTACAGAGAAAGGGCAGACACCGGCAAGATGTGGCCTGCAAGTGGCAGCAGGCAAAGCAGGGGTGCCAGCAAGCCCAGCAGTGGTCTTGGCAGGTGCCTCAGGCAAGAATGTATAATGCCAAAAGGGAGCCACCTACTCAGCTCAGCAGTCTCCGTTTTAGCAGGTTATGGGGTATTGTGTAGGGGAAGCCCCAGCCCCGTTCACCTGTTTGTTTTAAGACTTAGTCCCAGAGAAGTGTCTTCTCCCAGATTGGCTGTCTAGGGCTCCTGGCTTTCTTTTATTTTACACCACAGGTGGTTCCTTCATCAAGCATTTTCGGATTTCTCTATCTTTTTGTTCTTTCCTTTATTAGAACAGTGGTTGTTATGGAATTATTTTCTATGTAAGTGCACTTAGTCCCTGGGCAGTGGTGTTAGCTTCTTGGCTTTTGCTAAATAAATCTTTCTTATTTCTAAAGCTAAACTGTGGTTTCTGCTTTCTTTGCTTCCTTCATTTTTCCTGTTCTTCCCAAACTTGCCTCTTTTGCTTTCCGTGAGCAGCAGAGGGGCATGAAAAGAGATGGCTGATTTGTTCAAGGATCCTGAGCAGCAGCAGCAGGAAGAACCTTCGGAATCCAAAGGTGTCCCAAATGTAATGCCCCAAGGCTGGAAAAGAGGAAAAGCCACATGGGAATCTATGGGTAATGGGGGCAAAGCTGAGGAGTTTGTGCACATCCAAAGACTGAAATACCAGTCCTGTTTCCCCACAAGAACACAGCATGCAGAAAGCAGATGTACCAAGTAGGCACTTGACTAGTGATGGTGGAGGGTCAGACCTTGTGGGGCAGAATTATCCCCATCCAGAGAATCACTCTCTCTATATATATGAAATAAAAACAGCCAAAAACATAAATACCCCTCCCTTCCTCCCTCACAGGAAATCAGTGATACTAGTATAACTATCACAAAAAAACTATTACAAAATATATCTCATTCTTCAGATCGTAAACATTTCCTTTCTTTGTAGGTCAGAAAAAAAAGTAAATAACATAAGTTAACCAACCACAGGAGAGATTCCTTTCAATATGCCAACCAAAAGGATTTAAATGCTTTTGGGATTTATCAAGCTGCAGTGAAAGTTAATGAATTACCAAAGGATATCAAGATGGTTCTTGATGAACCTATTTCTCCAGAGGAAGTGGAGGTAGTGATTAAAAACTTGAAAAGTCATAAGTCCCCTGGAAAGCCCTCTTGAGCACCTCAGCCATCCAAATCCCCTGGCGCTCTAATTCACAGGCAAAGTACAAGTTAACTCTTGTGTCACAGGCAAAATACAAGTTACCTCTTCACTATTCAGTCAACTATCCAGAAAAGAGTCCAGCTCAAGGCACATGCGAGTTTGAATGGTTTATAAGATCATGCATTACCTTCTCTGGACAGGCTCCAAAGGGCCAACAACATACTCACTAAATTTGGGCTGGGAGTTATCCTGCGCAGAAGTGCTGCTGCTTCATTTCCCTTTTCTCAACAAAAACCATATTCACTTCTATGACGGTACTCTCTCATAGGTGGGAATAAATATGTCCCTGCGACGAAGTGACTCCAAGAGGGCTATCAGGGCAGCATAGAGTAGATATGCAGCCAGAATAATGTGAACTAATTGCATGGTGAAGTGCAACACCATAGTCACATTTTTACAAAATTACATCTGCAGTAGGAAGTGTCTACATCCAAGCTCTTCATGGTGGTGTGGTGCTTGGGGGGGGGGGGGGCAGGGTAGCTGTTGGCACTCTTGAAATTGCCCTGAGGGATGAAGCTCCACTCAATGATGTATTCAAAGGGAAAGGGAAACAGCCAACATCTGGAGAGAAAATAATAGGAGTAAAATGAGCCCTTAAAAGAAAATATGAGAAGAACACTTTTGGCCTACACCATCCTATTGCCAGCAGTGATCAGGCAGATACTTCTGTGAAGCCCACCTCAGAATAGGAAGACAGCCATCCTCCACTGGTGCTTGTAATCCCAACCACTGGTATTCAGAGGAATTCTGCTTGTGATCGCAGAGTCTCCTTGAAGATATCATAGCTAATGCTGATTGATAGGCCTGACCTCCCTAAATTTGTCTAATCCCCTTTTAAAGCCCATCTATTTCAGTGGCGTCGCCACATCTTGTGGCACCAAACGCCATGTGTTAATTATGTGTGTGTGTGTGGGGGGGGGGGGTTGTCCTGAATCTCTCACCATTCCATTTCATAGTATGAGGGATGAAAATCCTCTCTATTCACTCTGCCCACACTATGCATAATTTTATAAACTTGTCACTTCATATTTTTATAAATATTAAATACCTCCAAACACTTCAGCCTTTTCCTCATAGAGAAAGTGCTCCCAGTCTCCTGATAGTTGTCCTTTTTGACACCTCCACTTCAACCATGTCCTTTTGTGATTGGATAACCAGAACTCTACATAGTATTCCAGATATGGCTGAAGCCTTCATTTAAATAAAGGCATTGTTACACTGGCAGTTTTATTTTCAGTCGCTTTCCTAATAATCCCTAGTATAGAATATACTCCCCCCCCCACCGTTTTTAATCACTACAGCACACTGAGACAACACTATCATCAAGCACAGTCCCCCATGACTCTCTTTATTGGACACCTATCACTTATTTAGACCCCATCAGTGCATACTTGATGTTAGGGTTTATTTATTTTTGGCACCAATTGTAATCTCACTTGCCATTTTGTTGTCCATTTGCATTATTTGGTGTGGTCTTTTTAGAGCTCCTCATAATCTGTTTAGATATTCACCATCTTGAATACTTCGCCATCCTGCTGCTCACCCCATTCCAAATCATTCATGGATATGTTAAATGGCTTTACTCCCCACACAGATCATTTTGGAACTCACTGCTTACCTTTCTCCATTGTGAAAACTATTCCTATCCTTTACTTCTTATTCTTTAACCAATTCATGATTGGTAAGAGGTTAACTGTTCATCTCATGAAGAATAGGCCTCACCCTGACAAGGGGTTTTCCCTCTTCCTCTGGGCAGCACCCTACTAACAAGAGACCAACTTTTCCATGGCAGCAGAGGAGTTGTTGGGATGGGAGCGGGACTTGTCTTGGAAGGATTCATTTACACATTTCTCTGCATTTCTCACCTTCTCTGGGTCAGCCACCTTGGCTTCATAGAATAGTAGAGTTGGAAGGCCTATAAGGCCATTGCGTCCAACCCCCTGCTCAGTGTTCAAGGGAACAAACTTGCTTCCTGAGATCCAGGAACTCATTGCACCAATCGCACAGCCATGACTTCCACCCACCCACCAGGCAAAGCAGTCATACATGTAGAAGTCAGTGCAAAAGACTGAATATCGCCGCATTGCTGTTGTCTTTTTACCTCATCATTTAAGGGCTTGGTGGTTTGTATGTTTTAAGCAGAAGTTTTAGTTGAAGTTCAGTTTGAGCTTTCTTTAGAGGAGGGGAAACATTCACTATCCTGGTTTCTTCACGCTTTTGCTAACTTGCACAAGTACTTAACTTGGCTGCTTTCTGTTTTCCTCAGTAGCTTGTCATTAGGGTTGTAATCCTTCCTTTCTGGGGCTCCCTCATGGCCTCCAGAGACAAGTTAAACCAAAAAGGGCTGCGCCATGAATATGCAGAAATAGGAGGGATCCATCCCAATGGAGACTCCTTAACTGCAAAGGAACCCAATAACTCTTCTTCAAGGGACTGTCATTTAGGGTGCAAGACCTATAATTCCCAGCATGTGTTAGGGAATGCTGGGAGTTGTGGACTTATTTCTGTCTAAACATGCATAGGATTGAACCCTTAGAGTCATTTTGTTGGTTTGTCATTTGTTAGAGATGCAATTCTCTGCCATTCATCCTCTTCCTTGTCTGCTAGTGCTGAATATTTATGTTGCCACCCTTCATGGTTTGATGTCATTTAAGGGTAAATTTGGCTTGTGCCTTATCCTCCAGATAGCTATGAATTTACCACTACCACCCCATCACTGGGTGGGGGCTCCATCCCTTCTAGCCACTTCAAGGGAGCTGACAAGTCAGATGCAGCAGAAAGAGGCCTTCATTAGCCCTTTTCAGGCATTTCCCTCACATGTTGGATCAGCACATGAAGGGAACCACATCAACTAGCCCCGTCCCCCATAGCACATGCGCTGAATAATCCTTCTCCCTGGCATCCTTGCATGAAACACGAACATCTGCAGGGAGGGGGCCTTTGTGTGTATAGCTGTGCATGTGTGAAGGCTCCCGTGCCACCTGGAACCAGATCATGCAAAAGTTGCTTTACATGCACAACCATACATTTGAAAACCCACTCCCTGCAGACCTTAATGCTGCACATGTGGATACCAGGGGAAAGACTACTTGGCGTGTGTGACATGGGCAGAGCTAGTTGGCCCAGCCTTGCTTCCCCACCCTCTTCAAATGCATTGGTTAGGGGAAAGATCTGAAGAGGGCTGTTCTTCACCAGGTTTCCTAGCTCTGCCAGCGCTGAAGGGGTGAGAGTGGGAGGGACATCATGTTACCAGTGGACTATTCCACAGGCAGATGATATCCTTGCTGAGGAGGGAGAGGTGTTTGCATGGAGTGCAAGTGTGAGGGGCATAAGATTGCTCCTGAATGCTGGCTTGTCCCTTCATTCTGTGTATAGAGGACTGGCACGAGACAGCTGAGGCTGCCTGCTGAGAGAGGCGCACTGGTCACCTAGCACAGTGGAATACAGGGACTGATCACTGCATGGCCAGAGTCCGGGACCTGAATACACTTCTTTCTGCTCATCAGACATCTTCATGCATAAGAAAGCAGGGCTGGACTTCATTTGGCTTTTGAGACTACCTAGTTTCTAAATAATCACTAGCCAGCTCTAATGTTGTGGTTGAAACACATGAAATCTTCCTTGCAGCTTACTGGGAAAATTGCATATAGAGGAAAATCAGCCTCTTAAAAGAAATCTGTTTATCACAATGTCCACAGTGAGCTGCAGTGAACTCCCATTTGTCAAAGCCCATTTGTAGCCATTATGGTAACCATTAAAAAGTTTTAACGTGCAACATATTAAAAGGATAAGAAATGAGGGAGGAAGCAGAAAGGCCACATTAATGGATTGTCAACTCTGGTACTTTCAGTGGCCCCAACATTGTTTTTCAGTGATTGCCTGGCCCCCTGTGTGTTTCCATATAAACATTTCAGAATAGGAAAATTGTGAAACAAGCGCTATATGCAGATGCCATCTGCAGTTTGCTACTAGACAGGAGCATACAATTATGTTAAGTGATGTCACTAAATAAGTGAACTAGCCAGATCCGTGTAGCTCACATTGCATCATAGAATCACTCTGTTGGAAGAGGCCATTTAGGCCATCAGGTCCAACTCCCTGCTCAGTGCAGGAATTCAGTTTAAAGCATCCCTGACCGATGGCCGGCAGTCTCTGCTTGAATATCTACAATGACAGAGGACCCCCCCCCCCCCAGGCAGTTGGTTTGGTTTCATTGTCTGACTGCTCTGACCGTTAGAAAGGTTTTCCTGATGTTCAACTGAAATCTGCCTTAGTGTAACTTAAGCCTGCTATTTTGTGACCTACAATCTTGGATAATAGAGAACAGATCTCTTCTGTGTGACAACCCCTTATCCCTCCTCAATCTTCTCTTCTCAGGGCTAAACATACACAGTTCCTTCAATCTTTGGACTTAGTTTCTACTCCCCTGACCACCTTTTGTTGCCCTTCTCTGAAACCGTTCTAATTTATCTGAATCCTTCTCAAAGTGTGGTGTCCAGAACTGATATTAGAGGTGAGCGCAGAATAGAGTGGAACTATTACTTCCCATGATTTACGAATAATGGGTAGTATCTAATTGGAGCCTTGTTTGCATGTCCATTCCTGCCGGGCCCGAGTCCAAGTGCACCCAGCCTTGCCAACCCACATCCATATGTGGTCCTGACATAGCACTTCTGGGGGTCATAGGACCATGGAATAGTGGAGTTGGAAGGGGCCTATAAGGCCATCGAGTCCAACCCCCTGCTCAATTCAGGAATCCACCTTAAAGCATCCCTGACAGATGGTTGTCCAGCTGCCTCTTGAAGGCCTCTGGTGTGGGAAAACCCACCACCTCCCTATGTCATTGATTCCATTGTCGTATTGCTCTAACAGTCATGAAATTTTTCCTGATGTCCAGCCGGAATCTGGCTTCCTGTTAACTTGAGCCCATTATTTCGTGTCCTGCACTCTGCGATGATCGAGAATAGATCCTGGCCCTCCTATGTGTGACAACCTTTCAAGTATTTCAAGAGTGCTTTCATGTCTCCCCTCAGTCTTCTCTTCTCCAGGTTTAACATGCCCAGTTCTTTCAGTCCCTCGTCATAGGGTGTTGTTTCCAAACCCCTGATAATCTGTGTTGCCCTCCTCTGAACATGCTCCAGCTTGTCTGCATCCTTCTTGAAGTGTGGTGCCCAGAACTGGACACAATACTCAAGATGGGGCCTAACCAGTGCCGAATAGAGGGGAACCAGTAACTCACACAATTGGGAAGCTATACTACATATCAATGCAGCCCAAAATAGTATTTGCTTTTTTTGCAGCCACATCACACTGTTGGCTCATATTCATCTTGTGATCTACAACAATTCCAAGAACCTTCTTGCTTGTAGTATTGCTGATCCAAGTATCCCCCATCTTGTAACTGTGCATTTGGTTTCTTTTTGCTTTGTTTCTGTCTAAAAGGGTATTAGCTATCCCGCTCAATTTTGTGTCATCTCCAAATTTGATAAGCATTCCCTGCACCTCCTCATCCAAGTCATTAATAAAAATGTTGATGAGCACTGGGCCCAGGACTGAGCCCTGCGGTACCCTGCACATTACCTCCCCCCAGTGTGAAAAGGTACCATTGATAATCACTCTTTGAGTCCAATTCTGTAGCCAACTTTGGATCCACCTAATAGTTGTTCCATCTAGCCCACTTTTAGCTAGTTTGTGAATCAGAATGTCATGGGGCACTTTATCAAAAGCTTTGCTGAAGTCAAGCTATACTATATCCACAGCATTCCCACAGTCCACAAGGGTGGTTACCCGATCAAAAAATTTGATCAGATTAGTCTGACAGGATTTGTTCTTGACAAATCCATGCTGTCCTCTAGCAATCACTGCATTGTTTTCAAGGTGCTAACAGGTTGACTTCTTCATAATCTACTCCAAAATTTTCCCAGGGATGGATGTCAGACTGACTAGTCTGTACTTCCCAGGTTCCACCTTTTTGCCCTTTTTGAAGATAGGGACAACATTTTTGCCCTTTTTGAAGATAGGGACAACAATGGCCCTCCTCCAGTCATCTGGCACTTCACCCATCTTCCATTATTTTGCAAAGATAATAGTGTTTCTGAGAGTTCCTCTGCCAGCTCCTTCATTATTCCAGGATGCAGTTCATCGGGCCCTGGAGATTTGAATTCTTTCAAAGAAAGTACGTGTTCCTTGACCATTTGTTTATCAATCTCAAACTGCAATCCTGCCCTTTCAGCTTGTACTTCACTTTTTCCAGGGGGGTCAAAGGCCCGCTTTTGGGAGAAGACTAAGCCAAAGTAGGAATTGAGCACTTCGGCCTTTTCTTTGTCATCTGTTACCAATTTGCCATCCTCATGAAGCAGTTGAACCACCATTTCTTTCCTCTGTCTTTTACTATTGAAGTAACTGAAGAAAGCCCTTTTATTGCTTTTAGCATCCCTCACTAGCCTCAGCTCCTTCTCAGCTTTAGCCTTCCTGATACCATTCTGGCACTTCTGTGCTACTCGTTTGTACTCTTCTTTTGTAGCCTGGCCTTCCTTCCATTTCCTCACATGGTGAATCCCCATGTGAGCAAAAATGCCCATTTCGTCCAGAAACCAACATTTTCACCCACCTGGGACCTTGGCCTCCAGAAGCACTGTGTCGTGACTGCGCAGGCATGGTGTAGCTATGCATGCATGGCTCCCATTGGATACAACCTGTCCTTTAGTGGGGATTCCTGCATTGAGCAGGGGGTTGGACTGGATGGCCTTATAACCCCTTCCAAGCCAACTATTCTATGATTCTATTGATGCAACCTAAAATTGCATTTGCCTTTTTTGTTGCCACATCACACTGCTAATTCATACTCCGCTTGTAATCAACTGCAACCCCAAGATACTGCCAAGCCAGGTATCTCCCATCTTATTGCTCTGTATTTGATTTGATTTTATCCTAAATGAAGAGCTTTGCACTTAATCTCTCTTAAATTTCATTCTATTATTTTCTACCAAGTTTTCTAACCTATCCAGATAATTTTGAATTTTGTTTCTGTCTTCTAAGGCAGCCTCCTCAACCTGTGGCCCTCCAGAATTGTTGGACTACAACTCCCAGAAGCTGGCCAGGAAATTCTTGGGGTTGTTGTCCAACACAACTAGATGGCACCAAGTTAGGGAAGACTGTTCTGAGGTATTAGCTATCGCACCCGATTTTGTAATATGCATTCTGCCCACCTCTGCTTCCAAGTCTCTCTCTCTCTCTCTCTCTCTCTCTCTCTCTCTCTCTCTCTCTCACACACACACACACACACACACACACACACACATATATATATATATATATATATATATATATATATATGGGATGTGCATGGATCCCCTGGATCGGATCAGACCTGATCTCGATCCGAAAATCGGATGTCCGATTTTCAGATTGGCCACCATTTTTCCCCATAGACTTGCATTGGCCGGGGGGGTGAGTGGGGGCCTAACTCCCGCCTCCCTGTCCCTCCCCCCATGCTTCTTACCTGCCGGGGCCGTCCACAAACACCTGCAGGCACCTGCGGACGCCAGCAGACAGCCCCGGCAGGTAGCCCCCTCCTCCCCTTCGTGCTCCTTACTTGCTGGGGCCGTCCGCTGTTGTCCGCTGGTGCCCACGGGTGCCAGCGGATGGTAGCGGACAGCCCCGGCAGGTAAGTGCCCCCCTCCCTCCTCCCCACTCGTACTCCTCCTTACCTGCCAGGCCCATCCACTGGCATCCACTGCTGCCCGGGCGGCAGCGGATGGCAGTGGACGGGCCTGGCAGGTAAGCCCCGCCCACTCCTCCTTACCTGCCGGGGCGTCTGCTGCCTTCACCTGCTCGAATCTACTGAGAACTAGGCTTCGCGGCCTAGTCCTCAGTAGAGTGCCAGGTGATGACCACCTGGCACTCTACTGAGGACTAGGCCGCGAAGCCTAGTTCTCAGTAGATTCGAGCAGGTGAAGGCAGCAGATGGCCCCGGCTGGTAAGCCCCCCTCGCACTCCTCCTATCCTGCCAGGGCCATCCGCAGGCGTCCATTGGTGCCCGTGGATGGCAGTGGACGGCCCTGGCAGGTAAGCCCCCTCCCCGCATTTGCACTCCTTACCTGCTGGGGCAGGTGAGGAGCGTGAGTGGGGGGAGGGGGTCCGATCCTCCAATCCAACACAATCCAGATCAGGTCCTTTTCAGATCAAATTGTATTGGATCGGCCAATCCAGGTGCTGAGGATCGGATCGGATAATTTTATCTGATTCCCCCCGGATCTGGTCCAGATCGTGGTTCAGACCCAATCTGTTGCACACCCCTAATATATATCTATATCTATATATGCTTCTAATTTAATTTGAGTTTTACCAAATACTTGACAGCACTTTGGAAACTCTTGCAGCCAGAGATGAACATCGTTTGCACTGCCATATTGGCAGGACAGTAGCCCCCTTCTTTTGCAGCTGGCAAGAGATTTCAGCAGACAGGGATCAGGCATATCAACTCCCAACTCTCCCTTTAAACATCTGTGTACCAGAACCTTGATTAGCCAGGATCCATAGCCATGTGTACAGGATGTTTAAAATATATATACACACATTTGTTCTCCACATTTCATAGAGCTTCCATTTTCCTGAAGGGAAAACCCAACATACATTCAGCGAACATATTTGCCACATAAAGTGGAGCTGTCCTTAGTACAGCAATGTTTGAATTACTGCAAAAATCTGAGAAGTTTAGTAAGCAGTAAAGCCCGTCTTCTGTGTCAGGCATACAGTTGGTGGCTCCGCCACAACCTATACTGGAGACCTTAGCTCTACTGGCCACCTCGCCGATCGAACTGCTCTCCACACCCTCAGAAGGCGAGATTAGAGATCAACCTCCCGTCGACGACAACCCTCCTCAAACATCGACTTGACCTCTACAGCCGCTTGATACTGAGCGACGACTTCGAGAACCTATGGACATACACCATTCTTCATCCCAGCGATGCCCTTCTGATCAGGGCTTACCTTGCCAGAAGCTGAGATGTGTCGATCCCAGGGACGATCTACGGGATCCCTACCCAGTGGACACCACGGAATGGCGGCTGTATCGCTGCGCCAGGAATACGAGGATCGGGAGTGGCGCCCCCACCGCTACTATAGAGACAGGTCACGGTCGCCCAGAGCTGAATGGGAACGATGTTCCGAGTGGTCTCATCCACTCTCTGACCGCTATCGATACGTCTCGAGTTGATCTCGTGATAGCCGTGATTACTATTATAGACCTAGATATGTCTATTATCCTTGGGATTACGCTCCCCCAGCTGCAACCACACGTGCCTTGTGTGAGCAACCGGAGCTTCAGCGCGTCCTGCCTACGCCAACCAAACCGGTGTATCTGACGCGTGACGAAAGGCCCCACCTTCCATCACAGGAAGAAGACATGGATCAGTGGGAGTAACTGCAGGAATCACCCCCGTCTTCTCCTTCCTCGGAAGGAGGATATGCATCCGACTTGTCTTTGATTGCTTCGTTGCATCCTTCCTTACCATCTCCGGACGACGCCGTCGCCCCTTGAGATTGAGCCTCCCCCTCGGAAGAGATGGGATCTTTTTCTGAACAGATCCTTAGAATGGCAAAGGCGCTGGGAGTGGAAACCCAACAGCCCATGGAATGTGTACAGGACCCAGTGTTTGATGCAGTCTACACAGAGGCTGAATTTGGACGACACAATAAGCAACTGGGGCAGGGAAAACAATCGTCAGTTGTATTGACTATCATGTCTTCTGAATGCTGCCATAGTCAACTCAGCGCTGATCCTAATCCACATCACAGTTGATTATTTATTACCATATTGTGTGGGGAGTACCCCCTAGATGAACAACTGTAAAGTTGATTATTACCCCACCATTGACTATCGTGTTGTCCGAATTCAATCAGAGAGTGCTGCACCTGTAGCGATACCTTATTTACCAACGCTTCTACAAACAGTCAAACAATCATAGCTTCTTCCTTCCTCAGCAGCCCCAACCTCGAAATGGCTGGAGTCAATGTACAGGGTACAAGACAAGGACGTACAGTTCCTGTTCTCACACCCTTGCCCTAACTCGATAATTGTGGAATCAGCTCACTCAAGACCACAGAAGGCCTATGCTTCACCGGTGGATAAAGAGGGTAGGCGCCTGGATTTTCTCGGTCGACGTCAATATTCAACAGCAGCTTCAGGGATCGCTTGGCTCATTTTCTTCCAGCATGGCAGTCCATAACATCGGATGCATGGCTCTTGTCCATTATCCAGAGCGGATACAGGATAGACTTCGAGGGTCTTCCTCCCATTGGTATTGTAAGGACGACTACGCCGTCAATACCACTCCAGCAAGAAGTTCAAAAACTATTGCCGAAAGAAGCCATACGACGTGTTTCTCTTTCTCAATGTCAAACAGGTTTCTTCTCCCCATACTTTGCAATACCAAAGCACGACGGGTCCCTTTGCCCCATTTTGGATCTTTGAGAACTGAACAAGTTCATTAGACCTACAAATTTTCGGATGTCAAATTTCCAGACGATTCTCCCACTCTTAAGGAAATCTGCCTGGTTTGCCTCCGTGGACCTCAAAGACGCCTACTTCCATATCACCATCCACCCCACCCACCATCATTTTCTCTGGTTCCTGGTCGGCCTATCCACCTATGAGTTCCAAGTTCTCCCATTAGGCCTAGCTACAGCACTGAGAGTTTTCACGAAGTGTATGGCCGTCGTATGCTCTTACCTCAGAACCCTGGGTGTCGAGGTTTACCCTTACATTGACGACTGGTTGCTGGTTTCCGATTCCAAGCTATGACTGTCAAACAACGTACACTTGGTACTCAAGGTGCTACACCACCTAGGATTTTGCATCAATGAGAAGAAATCTTTTCTAATCCCGACTCAATCGATTCTATTTATCGGGGCTCGGCTCGATGCTTTTCTTCCTCGTTCAAGGGCCATGATATTGGCGACACAAGCTCAGGACATTCGAGGTCGATGTTCCACAACAGCTCTAAAGATACAAAGACTGCTAGAATACATGGCTTCTACTGTAGCGGTAGTCGACTGGGCCCATCTCCATATGAGACCGCTACAGTCGTGGTTTCTCCAAAACTTCAATATGAGACACCACAACAAACATCGGTGCCTTACCATTCCACTTTCCGTCCACCAATCTCTGCAGTGGTGGACTCACTTCCCTCATCTACTGGGAGGCATGCCTTTCACTCAAATTTCCCCTTCGAGAGTCCTCACTACAGATGCCTCAACGGAAGGCTGGGGAGGCCACTGTGGGGAACTTCAGATACAGGGGGGCTGGTCTCCCATAGAAGCGACTTACCATATCAACTACTTGGAACTCCAAGCCGTGAGAAAGGCTCTCCTGTCTTTCGAACCTTACCTGCGAGATCACCATGTACAAGTCATGATGGACAGCACCTCCATTCTGTAGCATATCAACAAGCAGGGAGGAACTCGTTCTGCCACATTACTAAACCTAACCATGGATATATTCCACTGGTCTATTCCACGAGGCATACGATTGACCGCAATACACATTGCAGGAGTCAACAACACCATTGCAGATGCGTTGAGCAGAAGTTTTCAGACCTCTCACGAATGCCAGCTCTCGACAACGATTGTGAATGGTCTGTTCGCGACAGTAGAAAATTCGAGATGCAAATTCCACTGCTCCAGAGTAGGGATCAGCACATCCTCAATGGGCGATGCCTTCGCGCTTTCATGGCAGGGCCAACTATTCTACCTGTTCCTTCTGATACCGTTGTTCAGGACAAAACAGATTGTATCCTGATCGTGCCCTGGTGGCCAAGGCAAACCTGATTTGCTCTCCTACACAGATTAGCGCAGGGCCGCTGTTTCAGACTCCTGCTCATACCGTCACTCATTTCTCGGGAGCAGGGTCGAGTCCATCATCCCGACCTACACACTCTCAACCTTACGGCATGAATAGTGCACCACTCTTACAACTGACAGCTGCTGTACGGGATGTTATTGCTGTAGCTAGAAGATCTACTACTAAGGCCTCATATGCCAGGAATTGGACATGATTTTCATCATTTGCGAATGCTCAGTCGTTCCAACTGGGTTCTGCGTCAATACAGAATATCCTCTTGTTCTTACGCCACTTGTATGATAGAGGCTTACAGTACTCATCCATACGTGTTTATCTAGCTGCGCTTTCAGTGTACCGCAGAACAATTGAGGGTCAGACTTTGTTTTCAAGCCCTCCAGTCAAACAGTTCCTGTGTGGCTACAAATATCTAGTACCACCAGTTCGCACCATGGCGCTGGAGTGGAGATTATCAGTCGTGTTAAATGCGTTGTTGACAAAACCCTTTGAACCACTGTCGACCAGACGTTTCCTTTCTCAGTTTCACCTGAATCAACCTATTGTGTTACCAATTTTCTTCCCGTCTCCCTCTTCCGACCTCGAAAGAAGATTGCATGCCTTGGATGTTCGCCAGGCATTAGCATTCTACAAGGATAGAACACAAACTTTTCACCTAACCAAACAACTCTTTGTTTGCTATGGCAGGCTGAACAAGGGGAACACAGTGTCTAGTCAGGCACTTGCTTCCTGGATAGTTAAGACAATTAAATTAGCTTATCAGCTATCCTAACTAGAACCGTCGACCCATGTGAGAGCTCACTCCATGCGGGCGGTGTCAACATCTGCCTTTATGACAGGCATCGTAATCGAAGAGGTCTGTCAAGCGGCGACTTGGTTGACACTGTTGACATTTGTTAAACACTGTTCCCTCGACCTCAGGTCTTGGAAGGACTGTTCCTTGGGAAGAGTCTTGCATTGGCACCGTCTTGCATTGACACCATCACACCTCCGGTAAGTGTTATGTTTTTTGGTTGCTAATTAATCACCCATATGTGTGATGCACAGAGACCATGAAGAAGAAGAACAGGTTGCTTACCTGTAACTGAAGTTCTTCGAGTGGTCATCTGTACAGTCCCACAACCCTCCCACCATCCCTCTTCAGTGTCAAGTCTTATTTTTGATGCTGTTGGATATATATTTTCCCCCCTTGGTTTGGGACTATAATGTCGGTCTCAAGGAACTTAGGGGAAAGGCGGGAACACGCAGGAGCATGTGCACTACACTGTGGGGGAGGGGTTCCCGCCTAAAACCCCTCCCCCGCCTAAAATCTTTTCCTCAGCTAAAGAATATTCCTGAAATGAGCTTAGTGCAGGCGCTAAGCCCATATGTGTGACTGCACAGA
This sequence comes from Anniella stebbinsi, assembly GCA_029215795.1. Lineage (NCBI taxonomy): Eukaryota > Metazoa > Chordata > Lepidosauria > Squamata > Anniellidae > Anniella > Anniella stebbinsi. Next base: position 124,138,560 of record JARDYH010000004.1, on the reverse strand, counting down.
TGACCATTCGAAGAACTTCAGTTACAGGTAAGCAACCTGTTCTTCCCTCCCTTTATTCTCCTCGCCCACCAGAATCTCCTGCCTTTGGTTACCTGGGTTATCTGCCGGTAATGACCTGGTTAACCTGTTTGGCTACCTCTCTCCCCTCCCCTTTCGCCTGATCGCCAGCTGAAGTTGTCCCCCCTCCCAGAACTGCTCAGGAGTAAATGGGAATGTGCCTCATAGGTTTCCCCCTCCAGCACCCTTTGAAAACTTATTTTTAGTCAGGGCTGCCTCTCCTCCCTCCCCCTTTGCCCAACTGCCATTTCAAGTGAACTGCTCAGGAGTAAATGGGAATGTGCCTCACACACACGCACGCCAAAACAGACAGGGGGATACTGCTTCATTCGTTCCCCCTCTTAACTGTTGTAAAACATACACATGCACATACAGAGAGAGAGCTCATGTCAGGAACCCAGCAAGAAGCAAGGGGACGATATGTCTAAGCTGATCACTAATTATGCGCACATGCGCACATCCTTCCTACCCCCTTTGCTTCTCATGAAACCACCTCCATCTGGCCCCGTGTCTCCATGTAAAAACTATTCCACCAGTGGAGTTAAAATAAACTTTATTTTCAGTTCACATTGGGTCTCATCTTCCTGGAGCTTCCATCCAGAGGGACGGAGAACAAGGAGGAAGTTGCCAGGAGGAGACAGGAAATAAAACTAAATGAAAAAATGGGAGGTTTTCCCAGCAAAGGGGCAGTTCTATGCATGACATCACGACCACACTCTGATCATTAATGTGCTTGAACAGCAATTGTTTACATGGACATAAGGCGCTCTTACTCCCGCGGTAAATAAAACTCGCTATTTAACGCGAATTCGAAAATGCGCATAATAGGAGATAAAAAGCACCTGTTCTCCTCATTTGCATTTCGCTCTTGTAGAGGGAAAATCGGTAATGCGCCTTGAAAGAGCTTTTTGCACTTGTCTTGGTGACTGTGCCTGGGAAACATAGAAACCTTAGCAAACAGCAAATTGCTGGCAGGGCAAAGGGGGAGAGCAAGTTACACAGACACTGTGGTGGTGCCGAGGTTTGAGAAGCAGCAGCTATGGAAATAACCCAACTCAGGGAGGGAGGGAGGAGCTAAGGTGAAAGTGCATTGTCCTGTATGGGAATGTATACTTTAGGCGGGGAAAAGAGAGGAACTCATGGAACAGCACACTTGTTGCATGTAGCAGCCCTGAAGACAGGCATGGGGCCTGGCAGGGCTCTGTTGGAAGAATGTAGCCAGTGACGTGAATAACCTGCTTTATTCTTTTGCTGTCAGTCTGGAGGAGATGTTTGGTAGCAGTTGTGCTTGGCACATACAGGCAGGACTACTGGAGCATTTTGCTGCCGCCTGCATTGCGCCTGCATTTTTGTTCCTTCTCCCCCAGGGCTTGGAGCTTGTGGTAATAGACATTGCAGCTGAAGCCTTCCTTGGATCCACATTTGATGTGGGTCTTGAGTGAGTGTAACGTAGGGAACAGGCGGCAGCAGGCCATGCATTGGCAGCCATTCTGCTGCAGGGGTTGCCACCTGGAAGCCAAGAGGATGTCCTGTGAAGTCATGCAGTCCTTGGCCTCTGCAGCAGTGCCGGCCTTTCTGTGGCTGTTGATGTCCTGGGGATAAGCTCTCTCCTGGGAGCCAGAGGAGGAAGAGCCACTGTGGGGGATTTCTGTGGCTTGGCCAACATCTGCTAGGACTTTCCTGCTGTTGTTTCCATGCATGTCTGGAAAACAGCAGGAGTCCCTTTGACTGTCTTTGTCCATGCACACAAAGTAGCTGTAGGGGGAGTGCCAGGGCCGATAGATGGTGCAGTTCCGCCGTAGAGGCTCGTTGCTCTGCAGTTCTGTAAGGAATAGTCTGACAAAAGGACAGGTGGAGTGAGCCAAGGGGCTCCTTTTCCCTCTCTCACATCTTGCTCATCCTACTGGCTTGCTGATGTGCTGGGAATAGCAGCACACTGTATCCCTGTGGGGATGCCCTAACTATGTTGTTCTAAACACTGTCAGCCAAACTGGGTTTAAGAGCCACGTTGGTTTGTTTTAATCTCCGGTCTATGTTCTTCTGCCATGGGGCAGCCTGTGCTTCTATCTCCCTTCAGCTCACACCATCAGTCTGCTGCTTTCAGTACACCTTCACCAGCGGGGCCTTCCTTGCTGTTCCCCTTTCAACAACAACAACAACAGGCATAAAGCAGCCTCCCCCAATCTGGTGCCCTCCAGATGTTTGGGGCTGTAACTCCAAGCATTCCTGACCATTGGCCAAAACATTTGGAGGGCAGTACATTGGGGAAAGCTGGCACAGAGACCACCGAACTGAAAATGCTGTACAAGGCACATTCATAGCCACTTTCTTGATGGTGGGGCTAAATTTGTTTCCCAAAATTAAGATGGACCATTTGCTGCCCTGCTCTGCTGCCCTTGGTGACTTGTGATGGACAATAAGAAAAACTTGTCACAGCATATCAAGATCCCTAAATGCACAGAACCAAACGATGACAGGCTAACCTTACTTCCATCCTTCCTCAACTGAGAGGAAGGGATTGAGCTGACCACATGTGTTTGCAGGGGCTGCCCCAGATCCACCTTGGTCCTAAAGAAGGAAGTGCCTGGCTATGGACCAGATAGTATCTTGCCTTGGAAGGAGGCACGTACTGGGGCACATGTGGAAACGTTGGGGCTGTGATTGTCATCCACAGAAAATAGACATCTCACCAGTTGTTGCCATACCAAACAAGCTCTGCCTACATTGGTTCAAGGCCAAATGGGGCCCCTCAGCTACAGCTGATATCTTTGAAATGCCAGTGTTTCAAACACAAGGAAAGCCATTGATGCACCAGCAGTGGTATTGGACAACATACATACAATCTGAGGACATCCCTTTTGGAGACTTTTAGATATCCACCTTGGCGGTTTAGGAGTCAGAGAGGGAAAGAACCAAGGCACCACTAGCAGCTCCATAAACCTGTAACTAAATACCAGTTTTCCCATTCACCTGGTCTCTACAGCCTTTTGATTGGACATATACCAATCAGCTTCTTGAGGGTGCTTGGCTAGACATGGTGGTCGGAAGGTCTCCTCACTCCCCTTTCTGCCTTTGATCTTGTCCACCATGAAAGGGGTTGTGATTTTTGCCAGTAGTCAGAAGACAGTAGAGCAGGAAAGCAGAAGGGCATTTCACTTCTCTCTTGCTAAGTTGTGAGAAAACAGACCCACAGAGAGGCAGAAAGGAACACACCCACCTCAAGATCTAGCAGGGGTCCCCAGTTCTCTCATTGTGACCACATCCCCATGTCAACCTTTCTAAGCCAACCTCTTGCAGCCTGTCTGTGTCCCTGACAATATAGCTTACAGCGCAGGAAGCAAGCTTCTACCTCAGAGCCTTAGTCTCCTCTCTTGCACTGTAGCCACAGCCTTATTGCCAGTGATTGGGAGCTTCCTAAAACTGTCAATTACTTAAGGATGCTACCATGGTACAAAATGGTAAAATTAATGGCTTCAGCAGCTCCGAGGTGGTAACAAGCTTTTCCCAGATTTTATTTATTTATTTATTTATTTATTACATTTATATACCGCTCCATAGCTAAAGCTCTCTGGGCGGTTTACAAAGATTACTCCTACTATTACTTCACTTTTCATTCAGAAAACATTTCTTCCGTTCAAGGTTCACTGGATACCCCTTTCTCCCCCCCATCCCCAGCTCACCTGGCAAGCTGGTTGTGTGTAAAGAGCATGTTAAATCAGATACACTCTTCAGGGCAAAGCTGGAGAGAGGTGACCCAGAGATTGTCAACAGGGATTTTTTTTCCATTCCTCTCAGATACTGCTCAACTAAATGGGCTCCTTTACTGTGCAAAAGTATTTCAGTACAAATCACTACCCAGGTAGCTGGCATTGTGATATCGTCTGCTGACATCACAAACCATTGGTCTGGCATTTTAGTGTCTGATGGGAAATGGTGGCAAGTTCAAAAAGCATTTCTGAATGGATCTGATGCTGAAACCTTCCTGAAGTGAGAGACATGTGTAGGAAGGCTGCAATTTCATGGTACATATGCTAATGAATATGGCTTGGTGGCCTTCATGATGCACCATAGCTTCAGCTATTGAATTTATTGTCTGTAACAAGATAGGCAGTAATCGAGGGATTAAAAACAAGTCAAATGCTCACAAAAAGACAGGAAACAAAAGGAAAGGAGAGTAAGGGGAAAGTGGGTAACGGAAGAGGATTTCTCAAGGAAAGCCGGGATGTTTTGCAATCACTAAATGACTGTGGAGGTTTAGGGGATGAACTCATCCACCTCTCAGTAATATGGAGCAACCAAGATGAAAAGCATGTATTCAAATTATTATTATTATTATTATTATTATTATTATTATCATCATCATCATCATCATCATCATCATTATTTATATCCCACCTTTTGCCCAATGCTGGGCCTCAAGGCAGCATTACAAAATTAAAAGCTATAAATAAAAAATACACAAAAGTTAAAAATAAATAGGTTTCAATATCAAAACATTTCAACATTTTAAATACATTTTAAAATTAATAGTCTTAAAACATAACTGGGGTCCACGTTATTCTCCAAAGGCCTGCTGGAATAAGAAAGTTTTTGTATGCCTCCGGAAACACATCAAGGAGGGAGCCAGTCTAGCTTCACTGGGAAGGGAGTTCCAGAGCACTGGAGCAGAAGACCCTCTCCTGTGTTCCCACTAGGCATGCCTGTGATGGTGGTGGGACTGAGAGAAGGGCCTACCCTGAAGATCTCAAAGCTCGTAAGGGAGAATACGGTCTTTCAGATTACCTGGACCCGAGCCATATAGGGTTTTATAGGTCATAACCAGAATTTTTAATTGTGCTTGGAAACAGACTAGAAGCCAGTGGAGCTGTTTTAACAGAGGTGTTGTATGCTCCCTATAACCAGCCCCAGTCAACAATCTGGCCATAGCCCTTTGAACCAGCTGAAGTTTCCGAGCACTCTTCAAAGGCAGTGCCATGTAGAGTAACTAAGGATGTAACTAAGGCATGTGTCACCGTGGCCAGATCAGACATCTCCAGGAACGGGCGCAGCTGGCACACAAGCTTTAACTGTGCAAATGCAGTCGTGGCCACCGCTGAAACCTGGGCATCCAGGCTCAGGGCTGAATCCAGAAGTACACCCAAGCTGTGAACCTGTGTCTTAAGGGAGAGGGTAACCCCATCCAGCACAAGCTGAATCCCTATTCCCTGGTCTGCAAGAAATGGTTGAAATCTTAAGCTTGACAAGGAGATTTGAGCCTGAATAACATAGGAGTGAAGAAAGGACAGAGCAAGAGACACTTAAAAGATAACGTGCATAGTGAATCTGTAATGAAAAAGGAAGCCAGTGGAAAAAGGGAGACATGATCACATTAGCATGCATAGTAAACGAGATGGTTGACAAAGTTTGGAACAGAAGTAAGAAGAAGAGAGAACACAGGATGAGGTATGAGTATGATTAATAGACAGTTAGTCACAAAAAAGTCAGGAAAATAATTATGAAAACTCGGTAAAAGAGAAATACAGTGACCAGAGAAGGGGAAAGCAACATTCATATGACCAGCAGTCAGCAGAAAAAGCAAGACAAACCAATCAGAAAAAATGCTGAGTAGAAGAACAATAGTGGTGAGAAAAGGAAGATTGGGGGGGGCAGTAGATTATAGAAACATGAAATGGAGTAAATCGTATCAAACATTTAATTGATGCAGAAAAAAACCCACATAATTTAAAAATGACAAAAAGAAAGGGAATAGAATACTGGGTAGCAGCAGCAGGGTGAGTGATTAAACCAATACCACCTCCACAGTTGTGGGAGCTCTAAGAGCAAAGGGAGAAGATGAAGGATTCCATCACACCTCTTCTTTTCCTCTGGTTTGCCTTCGCATTTTTACCTCCATTTCAGAAGTTCTGCAAGCGCTCCTCCCTTTCACGATCATAGCTATACTCTCTTTTTGCTCTCCCGCTGCTATTGCGCCTGCCCCACCCCTCCCCTCCTCCTTTCCCCTCCAGTTCATTGGTTCTTGACGTTGATGGACGTGGCAGCCTTTCCCCCTCGCTCATTGGAGCTCCTACTAGAACTTACAAAAATGTGTAATTTTTAATGATAAAGAGATAAAACTTGGCATGGTGACAGGTCTCCAGGAGAGCTTTCGGCATGCCAAGTTTGAATCAAATTGGTTCATACCGTGATTTTTAAAGATTTTTTTAAATCCCCCCCCCCCTTTAAAACCTTTTCTTGATAGTTCACTGGAGTGTATCTCCAGTTCATAAAATAGAGATCTGCTGGTTCTCTTACTCCAGAGTAAATCCCATTGATTTCAACCGAATTTACATCCAAGTCATCCTAAAATCCGATGCAGGCTTACCTTTGAGTAAACCCCATTGTACAGAGAGAGACTTCTAAGTAAACAGGTATAGAACTGGTCAATCAGAAGCTTTTTTAAAAGTCTAAAACAGCAAACTGGAAAGAAGTGCTCTGCAACCCTATGCTCACTTCTGAGACCTTCTGTTTACTCAGAAGTAAGTCTCTCTCTCAAAGGTTGCCACCTCCCCCAATGTATCCGTTTGCTTTGGCTCTTTTCCTGCTGCATTCAAACATATCACTGTCTCATGCATTCTTCCAAAACAACAGCCACAGCCATCACTCTTCTGGACTGATTCTCACCCTCAAGCCAATCTCCCTTCTTCCCTTTGCTTCAAGTTGCCTAGAATGAGTTGTTCACTTCTACTGTCAATGCCAAAAAGCAATCTTGATGAGATTGTAGAAGTGACTGTATCAAGATGCACCAATCCATATAGGTGTGTGCATTGATACAGCATGCCAGTAAAAGCAACTTGTTATGATTGTATGTATGATTGCACCACATTTCTTTTTGTGTATGGGGCTCTACTGCAACCATCTCATCTCTGACCACATGTCAGTCCTCTTATCCCCCACCAAAACTCTGCTGCCCAAATTATTTGCCTCTTCTGATGTTTGGACCATTTCACATGCCACATCTCTAATCCTTCACTGCCTCAAATCTCTCCTAGAACATGGTCATAGAGCCACCTCTGTCCTTCCCTCCAAGTCCCCTCCTCAAAACCCACTTTTCACACGGCCTTTAGCTTAATCCCTCAACCCTAATTCACCAGTGTAATCAACCTTTAGTGCCCTTTATACTTAGCAGAGCATTGCTGATATGAGCGGAGACATTGACAAGACCTATGAGAGATCTGACCTGCAGCAGAGGGGCAGAGCTATGAAGCCCAAGGCTATTTTTGCTTGCACACAGGGTAATGTCCTTCTCAGGCAGAAGAAGAGGGTTTTCCTAACTATTTTAGGATGCGTTGCGCAGAAAATCAAGTTCAATGTTTTGTATTTGCAAGCAGCAGTGAGGAGTATTCTCATGATGGAGAAATCAGAAAAAATTGAGCAGAAGTCATGCGGGAGGAGGAATAGAGAGCCACGAAACCCACTGGACACCAGAGCCAGTTATAGACACTTCTTGTATGTTTTCAAAAAATATTGTAAAGCAGTGTGGTATAGTGGTTAGACTGTTGACTGGGACTTGGGAAAGTTGGGTTCTAGTCACGCCATGATCGCTCATGAAGTTCACTGGATGACTTTGGCCATCACTGACTCTTAGCCTAACCTACCTTACAGGTTGTTGTGACGATAAAGTGGAAAGGAGGACCCCCATTTGATCTGCCTTGAGCTCCTTGCAAGAAGGAAAAAATCAGGATATAAATGTAAATTAAAACAAACAAACAGAAGGGCTAAAAATGTTTCTTTAAAAAAAGTGGGGGGAGTGAAACTTGAGATTCTCAGAATTCCATGCCAGTTTCCTCTGGCTGACACCCCACTAATATAGGTGTTGTTTACTTTCTTTTATAGTTGACCAAAGCATGTTTGAGAATTCAAAAGCTACACCTGCACTAAAGCAGCCAGTTGCCAAAACTGCCTCTCTGCACACCCGATCATCCCCAGGCATGAATCTGAGAGGCCAGCCAGATTGGGGAGGTGGCAGCCACCACCTCAAGGACCTCAGCAAGACTGTTGGTGCAAAAGTCAATGATTTCCTGCACAGGAAAGAGCCCACCAGCCACAGCAGCTTTGGAGGAATAGAAGTCAATGAGAGCGGAGGGGAAGCGCTGTCATGCGGACAAGGCCCATTGCCGGGAGGCCAAGGCCGGGCAGAAGGGTAAGTGGCTCCAGGGGCCTTGTTGGCCGCCATTGTGGCAGCTTTCCCAGGTCAGGGGTCTAGAAATGGGGCTGCAGCAGGAAAGGTGCTGGCCTCTTCCTGTTCCCTTGTCCCCTCCAAAACCAACCACAGCTATAAACATGCCAAGGGAAGTTATGTGGCAGGTGAAAGTAATTAAGAGGTTCAGGGTGGGGGAGTGGCCAGGCGGGCATGGAATGAAGTTGTAACTCACTCGCTCTCCTAAAGAAGCAATGATTTAATCACAAATTCCTTATCCTGGAGCGGTGGATTGTTATTTAAAGACAAGAAATGCTGATCGGAAGATTTACTGCATCTGTGTGAGAAGCTGGATGCAGTTTCATTGCTTCCTCAGCGAGAGGAAAACGAAACTAAGACCGGAGCTTTGGAGCCTGAGATTCACCTTTGGAATGCAACTAATGAAGGTAAATAATGGATTTATAATTGCTGTACTAAGGCTGGCTGACTGACAGATACGCTGGAGGGAGAGATTGAACTGGAAATATACGGGAAAATAGACTTTTAAACCCCAGCGAAAGTGTTAGTAGCCGCCTGTTTGCCAGATTAGAATGGAGAGAGATCTGAGTGGCAAGGCAGGAGGTGGGGGAGGATTTATGAGCAAGAAGAAGCAAAAAGGGGAGAAATTAACTACTCCCGCCTGGAGCCGGCCCTCTAAAGATCATCCGTCAGATAAGAATTGGCAAAGATTAATTCGGTCGGAAAACATGGGGGACAAGCAGTCGGAGAAAGCGAAGAAGGCCTCTCCGAGCAAAGCTGGAAGTATGCCAGCTGCAGTTCCTAAGGTGGCCAAAAAGAGTCAGGCTGATCCAACAGATGAATTAATGAAGAAAATTGAAAAGATGTTTGAGATGGCAATGGTGAAGCAAGATGAAAGATTGGAGAAGGCATTGGCAAAGCAGGAGGATAGACTGGCAAAAAGAATTACAGAGTCACAAACTGAGCTTATGGCAGGCCTTCAAGAGGTGGTGAAAGATGTTGTGGCTTTGCAGGAAGAGACTGGAGAGCTGAAGGATCACTGCAAGAAGCAGGGAGAGCAGATGATGCAGCTGGATTTACGTCTAATAGCCTTGGAAGACAGGGACAGAAGGGCAAATATTCGGATAAAATCTTTTGGGGAACAAGAGGGGGAGAGCTCTAAGGACTTAAGAGATTTAATTTTGGCGTGGATTAAACAGCAGGAGCCCCAGGAAACTTGGGAAATGGCAGATATTGAGAGGGCCCATAGAGTGGGCTACAAGAAGAAGGGGATAATCCCAAGGGATATAATTGTCAAATTTGCTTATTATAAAAAAGAAAAGCTTTTGCAAGCAATTAGACGTCAAGGCCAGCCGATAATACAAACAACACCGGTGGAGATATATCAGGATCTTTGCCCTCAGACTGTCCAGTGGAGGAAGAGTGTCAGAATGTGTACAGGGGCATTGAGGAAGAGATCGATAACATACAGCTGGGGGTATCCAGTCTTTCTGAGATTTATGTGGAAAGGGAAACAACAAAGAATTACATCGTGTGAGCAAGGAATGGAACTTTTGGAGAAGTTGGGCATAGTGGATGCCACAGATGATGGAGAAACAAAGCAAGATGAAGATGCTGCAGGAGGAAGCAATCAATAAAGAATTTTTTTTGTAATAGGGATAAGGGATAAGAAATGTTAAAAGGAGGGGAGGGTTAGACTTTGTTCCGGATGGCTGGGTTGCTTTCCCCCCCCCTAAAGAGTTCTAAAATATATTGGGACCAGTGCCCAGAAGGCTGGTGAGGAGGGGGGTGAAATTGTGGGTGAATGTGGGGGGGGGAGGGTAAGGGAGGGGGGGTAAGTGTTTCACAGAGGGAGACCAACTTAAAGATGTGTGTGAAAGGGACAGATGGAAAACAAATTAAGAATTGCAACTTTAAATGTTAAAGGGCTAGGAACGGTTATCAAAAGGAAAAGAATTGCAATGTTGTTTAAAAAAATAGATATAATTTTTTTGCAGGAATCTCATCAGGCCAAAGAGGGTGTCAATGAGCTGCGAATGAGGGATATGGGCGTTTATGAAAAGTCATTTGGTACTTCTAAAGCGAGAGGGGTGGCAATAATAATTTCAAAGAAATGTGGTATTAATATTCAAAGTGTAAAGAAAGATAAAAATGGAAGGTTTCTCATAGTGTACTGCAGGTTGGGAGAGGAGGAATATGTATTGATTAATGTCTATGCTCCAAATGGGAAACAAATGGAATTCTTTGATGAAGTATTTAATGCAGTGGGTGAGGTGGGTAAAAAGAATATTGTGATGGCAGGAGACTTTAATATGGTACTTGATAAAGGGAAAGATAGGGATAATATGTTAAGAGTCGTTAAGAGGGAGGGGAAGACCGAATTAAGCAAATTAATGGAAGGTAAAGAATTAATGGACGCTTGGAGAGTATTAAAAGGGGAAGAAAGGAAGTATACCTTCTACTCACCTAGATTCAAGAGTTATTCAAGGATCGACTTTATTTTTGTATCAAAGAATATGTTACCTAAACTCACAGATTGTGACATTGGGGTAATTAAGGTCACCGACCACGCACTGATGACAATGGATATTAAAATGAAGAAGGATTATAGATCAGCGAAGAGATGGAGATTGGACATAAGGTTATTAAATAATAAAAATATAGTGGAGAAAATAAAAAAAGAAATGCAGGAAATTTGGGAGATTAATGAAAGGGAGACTAACTTGCAGGGCTTACTGTGGGACACTATGAAAGCAGTGGTAAGAGGGATATGTATTAGGGAAATGTGTACCCTAAAAAAAAACAGGAAGTACAATATAAAAAAACTGAAGAGGAGGTAAGGAGTTTAGAGGAGAGGTTAAGAGAGACAAAAGGTAAACATCTATTTGCCCAAATTCAAGCTAAGAAAAAGGAATTAGAGAAAGAAGAATTAGAACAATTCCAAAGGAATTTGTTATATTTAAAGAGAGACTTTTTTGAATATAGTAATAGAAACTCGAAGATGTTGGCTAGATCCACTCAGTCTGAAAAGGCTAAGAATATGATAGGGACAATTAGGGATAAGTCAGGGAATAGTTGTAACTCAATGAAAGATAAATTAAATATATTTCAGGAATTTTATAGAGAATTATACACATCAGATTTGGGTCCACAAGTCAAGGTACTGGAATATGTAGAGAGGAATTGGAAAATAAGATTGCAGAAGCAAGATAGGGATTGTATGGAAGGATTAGTTACAGAAAAAGAAATTGAGGGAATTATTGATAAACTAAAAGGAGGGAAATCTCCGGGGATGGATGGTTTGGGGCTGGAATATTATAAGATTTTTAAAGAAAATATTTAACAATATAATAGAAGGAGGAAAGACCCCGCCATCATGGGATCATTCCCTGATTACATTAATCCAGAAACCAGGTAAGGATTTGACGGATCCAGCATCTTATAGACCAATATCGTTAATAAATCAGGGCTCAAAATTTTTTACAGCAATAATGGCTAAAAGAATGGGTACATTTATATCTAAATATATTAAAAAAGACCAATGTGGATTTATCTCTGGTAGGCAAATGCCTAATTTAATTGGAAGAGTTTTAAACATAATTAATATCATTAAAAAAAAGGAATTTAAAAGCAGGCTTGTTAGCATTGGATATATTCAAAGCCTTTGATTGCGTGGAATGGCCAGCACTTAAAACAATTTTAAAAACATTTGGGTTTGGAGATAAATTTATGGGAGTGATTGATCAGTTGTATAAAAAAATAAAACAGAAATAATGGTTAATGATGGGTTAACGCAACAGATTACACTAGCTCGAGGAACTAGGCAAGGATGTCCACTTTCACCGATCTTATTTGCAATAGTGATAGAAATTTTGGCAAATGTTATAAGGGAGGATGAAAGATTAAAGGGGATAGGAAGAAAGGAGAAGATTAAAATGAATATGTTTGCGGACAACACATTACTGACATTAGAAGATCCCCTGGAGAGTGGGGAGGTGATTAAGAAGCATTTGAGAGAATTTGGGGAAATTACGGGCTTACAAGTTAATTGGGGGAAGTCAGAAATTATGTTATTTAATTATAACAAGGAAGAGTTGGAGGAGTGTAAAAATAAGTTAGGTCTTAGGCTTAAAAATATAGTACGTTATTTAGGTATTAATATTGCTAAAGATTTAGATAGGTTAGAGGAACTTAATTTTGTAACTTTGAAAAAACAGGTAGGGGGGGCGTGGCTTAGCGAACATGGAATAGAGTCGCAACTCATTCACTCTCCGAAAGAAGCAGTGATTTAAATATAAATTCCCTATCCTAAAATGATCGGAATGCTACTCAAAATCTTCCTATGGAGAGAGGGAAGCCTGCTGTAAACGAAACTGCAGCTGGAAGGAGATTTATGGCTTTATAACCGGCTCGACAGAAGGGAGGAGGACCGGATCGGCAGCGTTGATATACATCTGGCGAAGGTAAATAAAGGATTTATGATTGCTGGCTGATTGAACAGGCCGCAGGGAGGACAGAGCAGCAGCTAATATTTGGAAAAGAGACTTTTAAGCTTTTGTGAAAGAGTTGTTAACTGCATAGCTCGGAGGAGGGGCGAAGTGTGCCCGGTGAGAGGAAACGAAACTTAACTCCGACAGCCTTGGAAAACAATTAAGGAGAACAATTAATGGATTTATAAGTGATATAAAGGCTGATTGGGAGACGGAGGTGACAGAGGGAGTGATTGAGTTGAAGATTTATGAGAAAGAGACTTTTGATCACTGACTAGAAGTGGCTGTGAGCTTACCGGACAGGCTTGAAAAGAGCGCGGCTAAGAATTGAGTGGGAGACTTATGAGCAAGAAGAAAATATCTTCTTGGAGTCGACCTACGGGAGATCGGCCGTCTGATAGGAGTTATAGATTGGTTCGGACTGGAAACATGCCGGACAAAGCCTCTGAAAAGACAAAGAAGGTCTCTCCCAGTCATGCCAGAAGTACCAGCGATAAGGCTGGAACTATGCCAGGTGCAATTCCTAAAACTACCACAGGGAGTCAGGCAGACCCAACAGATGAGCTGACTCAGAATATACAAAAGATGCTGGAACTGGCTATGCTAAAGCAGGAAGAAAAAATGGAGCAGGCATTAGTGAAGCAAGAGGACAGATTAGCAAAAACAATTACAGAGTCACAAAAGGAGCTTATGGCAGGCCTTCAACAGGTGGTGAAAGAGGTTTGAGTTTTGCAGGAAGAAACTGGAGAACTAAAGGATCTATATAAGAAGCAAGAAGAGCAGCTGATGCAACAGGACTTACGTGTTATTGCTATGGAAGATCGGGACCGGAGGGCAAATATTCGAATAAGATCTTTTGGGGAGCAAGAAGGGGAGACCCTTAATAGCTTAAGAGAATTAATTTTGGCATGGGTCAAACAGTTGGAACCACAGAAAGATTGGGGAATGCCGGATATTGAGAGGGCTCATAGGGTGGGGTATAGAAAGAGTGGAACGCTCCCAAGAGATATTATTGTCAAATTTGCTAATTACTACAAAAAAGAAAAGTTAATGCAAGCAATTAGACGTCAAGGTCAGCCAATGCTTCAAGCAACACCAATCGAGGTTTTCCAGGATTTATGCCCTCAGACCGTGCAGTGGAGGAAGAGCGTTAGAATCTGTACAGGGGCATTGAAGATGAGATCGATATCCTATAGCTGGGGATACCCAGTCTTCCTGAGATTTATGTGGAAAGGGAAGCAACAAAGAATAACATCCTGTGAGCAAGGAGTGGAGCTACTGGAGAAGTTGGGCATAATGGATGCCACACTGGATGGAGGAGCAAAGCAAGATGAAGGTGCTGCAGGAGGGAGCGACCAATAGACATTGACATATATTGTAAGAGGGATAAGGGGAAAGAAGAGGCAAGGAGGGGAGGGTAGACTTTATTCTGGAAGGTTGGGCCGAGTTCCCCCCCCTAAGAGTTCTAAGATAAATTGGGGCCAATGCCCAGGAAGCTGGTGAGGAGGGGGGTGAAGATGGGGGTGAATGTGGGGGGGAGGGTTAGGGAGGGGAGGGTAAGTGTTACACAGACGGAGACCAACTTAAAGATTTGTGTGAAAGAGAGAGATGGAAAATAAATTGAGATTAGCAACACTAAATGTTAAAGGGCTAGGAACGGTAATTAAAAGAAAGAGGATTGAAATGTTATTAAAGAAAAAAAATAGATATAATTTTTTTGCAGGAAACTCATCAGGCCAAAGAGGGTGTCAATGAGCTTCGAATGAGGGATGTGGGCGTTTATGAAAAGTCATATGGAACTTCTAAATCGAGAGGGGTGGCAATAATAATTTCAAAGACATGTGGTATTAATATTCAAAGTGTAAAGAAAGATAAAAATGGAAGGTTTATTATTATGTTCTGCAAGTTGGGAGAAGAGGAATATGTATTGATGAATGTATATGCTCCAAATGGGAAACAAATGGATTTTTTTGATGAAATATTTAATGTGTTGGGAGAGGTGGGTAAAAAACATATTGTGATGGCAGGAGACTTTAATATGGTACTAGATAAAGGGAAAGATAGGGATAACATATTAAAAGATATTAAGAGGGAGGGGAAGACGGAGTTAAGCAAATTAATGGAAGGGAAAGAACTAATGGATGTGTGGAGAGTATTAAGAGGGGAAGAAAGGAAATATACCTTCTACTCACCGAGATTTAAGAGTTATTCAAGGATTGACTATATTTTTGTATCAAAAAATATGTTACCCAAAATCATAGATTGTGATATTGGGGTTATTAAGGTCACTGACCATGCATTAATGATAATGGACATGGAAATTAAGAAAGATTATAGACAAGCGAAGAGATGGAGACTGGATACAAGGTTGTTGAATAAAAAATACATAGTGGAGAAGATAAAGAAAGAAATGCAGGAAATTTGGGAGATTAATGAAAAAGAGAATAACCGGCAGGACATATTATGGGATACAATGAAAGCTGTGGTAAGAGGGATTTGTATCAGGGAAAGGTGCACTTTAAAAAAACAACAGGAAGCTCAAAATAAAAAGATTGAAGAGGAGGTAAGGAGTCTAGAAGAAAAGTTAAGGGAGACAAAAAATAAACGCCTAATTGCCCAAATTCAAGCTAAGAAAAAGGAATTAGAGAAAGAAGAACTAGAACAAGTCCAAAAAAAATTGTTATATTTAAAAAGAGACTTTTTTGAATATAGTAATAGAAATTCGAAGATGCTGGCTAGATCCACTCAGTTGGAAAAGGCTAAGAATATGATAGGGACAATTAGGGATAAGTCAGGGAATAGTTGTAACTTAATGAAAGATAAATTAAATATATTTCAGGAATTTTATAGTGAACTATATACATCAGGTTCGGGGCCACAAGATAATGTATTGGAATATGTAGAGAGGAATTGGAAAATAAAATTGCAGAAGCAGGATAGGGATTATATGGAAGGTTTAGTTACTGAGAAAGAGATAGAGGGAGTTATTGATAAACTAAAAGGAGGGAAATCTCCGGGGATGGATGGTTTGGGGCCGGAATATTATAAGCTCTTGTGGCAGGAATTTGAGTCCCCCAGGGAGGCCTATGACTCCCTCTTATGAGAAAGGGGTCATTTATTGTCACAGATCCCTTATGAGAAAGATCTTTACTCTAATTCTTTATAATGCTTTGATACAGTAACTGGCCTAAATGTAGACTAGGGATGAATAACTTTAAGATGGGGAAGGGACCTCCCATAGATCAGTGACTTCCCACCCAATAACTTCAAAGGAGTTATATTCATGCAAGCAATTAAACTCAGTTACAGTGGAGTCCAAAGATACTCACGTATTGGTTTCTTAAAGAATAGGTTTATTGAAGAAGACACATCAGCTGAGGGAGCCAGAGATAGACCTCTGACTGAATTAAGTATATTGGGTATCACTCTTATATAGGAAACTGGAAACATCAGAATTAGCATATCTAGCTTCTTGTACAGAATCACCTTTGTACCAGGGGAAAGTTTACAATAATACAGGGTAGCACATAGGAATGATGTCATTTTTTCTCTAAGTCAAAACAGAGAAAGGCGCCACATATGAATGATGGAGGTCAAGATAAACTAAAACAATACAGAATGCATATAGTTGCTAGTGGACCAAAGTTCATTATGATGAGGCTCAACACATCTAGCTAGTACATTGCTGGTTCTATCTTACAGGAGAACAGATACATGGTTTTATTGGAAGCATGAAATCAATATTAGTTTCTCAATCATTTAAATGTTGTTATCACTAGCTATTGTTATGATCATACCTGAAATATTCCCGCAACAGCTCTTCAAAGAAATTTTAATACCAAAATTAAAGAAATTATTTAATAACATAATAGAAGGGGGGAAGACCCCGCCATCATGGGATCACTCCCTGATTATATTAATTCCGAAACCAGGTAAGGATATGACGGACCCCGCATCATATAGACCAATTTCCTTAATAAATCAAGATTCCAAAATTTTTACAGCAGTAATGGCAAAAAGAATGGGTACATTTATTTTTAAATATATTAAAAAAGACCAGTGTGGGTTTATTCTGTGTAGGCAAATGCCTAATTTAATGGGAAGAGTTTTAAATATAATTAATATTATAAAAAAAAGGAATTTAAAAGCAGGCTTATTAGCATTGGATATATTCAAAGCCTTTGATTGCGTGGAATGGCCAGCACTTAAAACAATTTTAAAAACATTTGGGTTTGGAGATAAATTTATGGGAGTGATGGATAAGTTGTATAAAAACAACAAAGCTGAAATAATGGTTAATGATGGGTTAACGCAACAGATTACACTAGCTCGAGGAACTAGGCAAGGATGTCCTCTTTCACCGATCTTATTTGCAATAGTAATAGAAATTTTGGCAAATGCTATAAGGGAAGATGAAAGAGTGAAGGGGATAGGAAGAAAGGAGAAGATTAAAATGAATATGTTTGCAGATGACACATTACTGACAGTAGAAGATCCCCTGGAGAGCGCAGAGGTGATTAAGAAGCATTTAAGAGAATTTGGAGAAATTACGGGATTAAAAGTAAATTGGGGGAAGTCAGAAATGATGTTATTTAATTACAATAAGGACGAGTTGGAAGAAGGTAAGGTCAAGTTGGGTCTTAGACTTAAAAATATAGTACATTACTTAGGAGTTAATATTGATAAAGATTTAGTTAGGCTAGAGGAACTTCATGTGGTAGCTTTAAAGAAACAAGTAGGGGAGAAATTAGAAGTATATAAGAAATTAAAATACTCTTGGTTTGGTAGAATAGCAATTATTAAAATGAAGATTTTACCTAAGATTAACTTCTTGTTTAGAATGTTACCAATTAAAATATCAGATGTGGAGTTGAAAAGCTGGCAAAATATGATTAATGCATATTGTAATGGGGATAAGAGAGCTAGGATTAATAAAGGGTTATGGTATAAGGCTCAAAAGAAAGGAGGTTTAGGACTTCCAAATATTAAGTATTATTATATTGCTAATCAGTTAAGATATGTTATAAACTGTATTTTAGGGGAGGAAGACCTTGAGTGGCTGGAAACACAAGCTGGAGAAATAGATTATAAATTGAAAAATATTTTTTTAAAAAAAATTCAAAAGAGAGATTTAAAGGGACTGGACAACCCTTTGATGAAAAATATTGTGGAGATCTGGGAGAAATTTAGGGGGAAGTTGATACCAGGAGATTCACCACTTGCCCCAGTGGTAGTAGTGGAGAATTTCCCAAGGGTATTAAAAGTGGAGATAGAAGCGAGATTGAAAGATCAGGAATTAATTAAGTTAAGGAAGTGGATGGAAAATATGAAGGATAATGATCAAATTAAAGAGGTATTAATAGGTCAAAAGTTAGTATGGTTTAAATGTATACAATTGGGGAAATGGACTCAGGAATGGAAATTGAAAAATAAAGAATGTAGAAATAATACAAGATTTGAAGATTTAATTGAGTTAAAAGGAAGGAAAGAAGAAAATAAAACTAAGAAAGGGTTGACTAATGAGATATATAAATTATTGATAGAGGAGGAATTTCAAGATTCACTTAAAGCAATAAAAAAGATTTGGGAAGATGATGTAAAGGGAGAAATTAATGAATATAACTGGGAGAGGTTGTGGAATGCAAGAATGTTAAAGCTGCTATCGATTAGAATTAAGGAGAACTTTTATAAGATACTGTGGAGATGGTATTTAACACCTGTTAGATCTCACCAGATTGATAAAAAAGTATCTAAAAACTGTTGGAGGGGATGCCAGGAGGTTGGAACCTATTTTCATATGTGGTGGAGCTGTGAATACGTACAAAAATTTTGGGAAAGGGTATTTAAAGAAATAAGTGAAATAATTGGAAGTAAAGTGGAATTAAACCCAAAGCTCGCTCTACTAGCAATATGGGATAGAGGGAAAGAGAATAAAAATAAGAGAGAATTGATAAACAACCTCCTGACACCCGTTAGATTAATGATTGCAAAAAATTGGAAAGGACAAGGAAGCTATACAATAGAAGAGTGGTATAAAGAAATATGGGATATGGCTTTGAATGATATGCTGACTTGTAAAATGAAGTTAAAGAGGGGAATGTCCAGTAAGAATGACTTTGGGGAAATATGGAGTCCCCTTTTGGAATATGTATTAAGATCGGGGAAGGGACAAAAACCTTCAAAAGAATCGATAAATTTCTGGATAGATGAAGAATGAATAAGAGGAGGTCTCATGGGATGGGGGGTGCACGGGGGGGATTGTAGAGGATTATGTATGTATTTTATGTTGTTATTATGTTGAAACCAATAAAAATTATTTCAAAAAAAAAAAAGAAAAGAAAAAACAGGTAGGGGAAAAATTAGAGATATATAGAAAATTAAAACATTCTTGGTTTGGTAGAATAGCGGTTACTAAAATGAAGATACTACCTAAGATTAATTTTTTGTTTAGAATGTTACTGATTAAAATATCAGAAGCTGAGTTAAAAAGTTGGCAAAATATGATTAACGCTTTTTGCAATGGAGACAAGAGAGCTAGGATTAATAAAGGGTTATGGTATAAGGCTCAAAAGAAAGGAGGTTTGGGACTTCCAAATATTAAATATTACTATATTGCTAATCAGTTGATATGTTATAAATAGTATTTTAGGGGAGGAAGATCTTGAATGGTTGGAATCGCAAACAGGGGAAATAGATTTTAAATTGTGAATTTTTTTTTTATTAAATTGCAAAAGAAAGATAGGAGGGGACTGGACAACCCGTGGTTGGAAAATATTTTAGAGATCTGGGAGAAATTTAAAGGAAAGTGGATACCAGGAGATTCCCCACTTGCCCCAGTGGTAGCAGTGGGAAACTTCCCAAGGGTCTTAAAAGCAGAGATAGAAGAGAGACTGAAAGATCAGGAAACAATTAAGTTAAGGAATTGGATGGAAAGAATGAAGGATAATGAGCAAATTAAAGTGGTATTAAAAGGACAAAAGATAGCCTGGTTTAAATGTTTACAATTGGGAAAATGGACTCAGGAATGGAAAATGAAAAATAAGAATTGTAGAAACAATACAAGATTTGAAGATTTAATTGAACTAAAAGGAGGAAAAGAAGAAATTAGAAATAAGAAAGGATTGACTAGTGAAATATATAAAATATTGATAGATGATGATCTTCAGGACTCTATTAAAGCTATAAAAATGATCTGGGAAGAAAATGTAAAGGAAAAAATTAATGACTATAACTGGGAGAGGTTGTGGAATGCAAGAATGTTAAAGCTGTTGTCGGTTAGAATTAAGGAGAATTTTTATAAGACAGTGTGGAGATGGTATCTAACACCTGTAAGATTTCACCAGATAGATAAAAAAGTGTCTAAAAATTGTTGGAGAGGATGTCAGGAGGTTGGAACTTATTTTCATATGTGGTGGAGCTGTGAACATGTACAAAAATTTTGGAAAAGGGTGTTTAAAGAAATAAGTGAAATAATTGGAAGTAAACTGGAATTAAGCCCAAAGTTAGCTCTACTAGCAGTATGGGATAGAGAGAATGAGAATAGAACTAAGAGAGAATTGATAAACAAACAACCTCCTGGCACCCGTTAGAATAATGATTGCTAAAAATTGGAAAGGACAAGGAAGCTATACTATAGAAGAATGGTATAAAGAAATATGGGATATGGCATTGAATGATAAGTTGACATGTAGAATGAAAATAAGGAGGGGAATGTCCAGTAAGAATGATTTTGGAGAAATATGGAGTCCCTTTTTGGAATATGTATTAAGATCGGGGAAGGGACAAAAACCTTCAAAAGAGATGTTAAAATTTTGGAAAGATGAAGAATGATTAAGAGAAGGTCTCATGGGGGTGGGGCGCATGGGGGGGGTTGTTGAGGGTTAGGTATTGTATTTTATGTTGTTTATGTTTTATTACGTCAAAATAAATAAAAATTATTTTTTAAAAAAGAGGTTCAGGGCATGCAAGCAGTTGCCAAAACTGGAATCGTGGCTTTCTCCACTCTGCCAGTGAAAAGAAAAGGGTGGTTGTTGTGGACTAGGCAGTTTGGTCTATCATTGCCTTTGAATTACGTGTGTACCAGAAAGTAGCACACCACACGGAGGTGAAGATGGCGAGGGGGAGGGCAAAAAAGCTTTTGGCGCTATTTGAACGGCTGTTCTTGGGCGAGTTGAGAGAGGGCCATGCCAGTTTTCAAGTGGTGCTATCCTGGACAGGATAAATGGTGGCTGTTGCTTTCTGAAGGCTTCATATTGTTGCTGTGTTCAAAGCAGCAACCATTTCTTCACTGCCAGGGACAGCTTTTAGACTGACCATATTATTGTTTGGGAAGAAGCTGCAAACCAGGGATTGGTTCCAAGGCCTTATCCACACCAGCCGTTTATTTCAGAATAATATTGAGGTCGTCCCCACATGACGTTCACCTACTGCCACGGTGATCTTGGGTCGACCCCTCAGTTATTCAGGAATTTCGGTGACTGGATTTTTCACGGCTTTTCCGACTCTCTTGCTACAATCCCGATGTCTGTGGCTGGAATGCCCCTCCTTCCCAAAGCGGTTGCTGTTCGGTGTGAGCTCCTGGCTCAGCAAACAGCTAACCCATTGTCAGAGGCATGTCCAGCGGTTTCGGACATGTGCAGGAGTGGGTGTCTGCCATTTTTGGCACATTTTTTGATTGGGTATCGGCATGTTTTGGTGCCGATCGTGTGTATTTTTTTCACACAAATGTATCAATGCGCAGGAGCGCATTTACGACACAGTACCCATCCCCTCCGCACTGCGGTTTGAGCTGGTGCGCATCTCAGAGGAGTTATTAAAAATATATATTCGTGCCCTGTACTTATCTGCCTAGCCCCGCCCACTTCTGCTGACCCATATTCGGAACCGCCGTCATGGGGCACATGTACTCCCACAACGGCTGTCCTTTACTTGTGAGGAACTTCCCTCGCGTGTGCCTCATGATGAGTGACGATTGCAAAAGCGGGGAACCTCGCGATCCCCCCTCCCCACTCTTGAAAGGGCTCTAGTTGTAGATGAGTCCCAAGTCCCACATTTTGACACAGTTCACACAGTTCTGGCAATGTCCTTCCTGTAACCCTTTTTTCCTGTGCTCGTAGGCAGACACCAACAGATCGAATTCCCCGGCTCAACCCACCTCCACTAATGACCAAAAAGCGCATCCCAAGGGCTCTGAAGACCACTCGAGATATGCTGATTGTTCCCCAACCATTGGTGGGCAGCTTAGAAGCCTCCTTTTCAGAGGAAAGCCAGGAACATGCATGCCAACCCACCAGGACAGAGACGGCATGGCAAGGGACTGGTTCATTGGCACAGGAGAAGGTTGGAAGCAGCCCTAGTAGGGCCTTTGGTGTGCCTGATCTCATTCATGAGGAAAACCTAGAGCCCAAGCTGAGCATTGCTTACAGAATACCCTCTCCACATTACCCAGAGAAGGTGGCTCTCAAAATCAACTCGAGTGCTGGCAAGAGCCTTCCTGAATACCAGTTCCAAAGCAGCATGGATCCCCCCAAGGCAAAGACATCCACTCTAGAGAGTGAATGGCACAGCCCAGACTTGCTGTCCTTCGAGTAGAATTGTCTCCTTTTACCAGTAACCATCCTTCAGTTGCAGAGTCAAGACAGTCACTGTAACTGTTCCCTTGTAAGATGTTCTGAGGCAAATGTTGGGACAGACTCCATATCCTCTGAGGGCAGCTTCAGAAGGTTATGGCAATAAGCATCCTGAGAAAAAGCAGCTGCCGTTTCCATCAGTGGAACATTCTTGCACTTACAATGGAATAGCCAACCATTGGGAATGCACAAGTTGGGCTGGCCCTGAACCAGTCCCTGTATGTAGACTGGCTGGAGACCAAGCTGGGCAAAGATAATCTGCACAACCTGAATGTGGGGATTTGCGAGGCTGAAATTGCACAGCTAATTAAATCCCTTTGGGTGTTCTCTCAGGATCCATTCCTGGGGTGGAATTCCAGAAAAAAATTACCTCCCTGGATCTGCTCCATGAGCAGAGCAGGAAAATCTTCTTCCTTTGCTGGAATAAAGAAGTGCTTCAAGCCAGTCCTTCCTTCCTTGATTCTGATCACTACAGGTACCCTCACGCTGTAAAGCTGTTGGAGACCCAAAGTGCAATTCAAAATCAAGGCACCAGGAGACAGATACCACTGCTCCAAGAGCACAGCTCCATTCCCTTCCATTGCTAGCCTTGCTCTGCAGAACATTGACATGGGTATTGTGTTCCTCCTAATCAGTGGTGCTGATTGTCATGGACTAAGGGGTAGTCCTGGGCTTTTGTCCCTTCTGTTGAAGTTCTACACATGGAAACACTTTAAATCAGCTTCATGAACAAATCCCTTTAATGTCTTAACATGAGAAGCAAGAGCATATTTTGTTGAAAGCCACCATTATTAAAGGCAGGGAAGAGACCAATTTTGGCCTTTTCTTCACCTGCCAAAACCTGCCTTCTGACCTGAGCTGCCTCCAGATAACACTGATCCTGCGCTTCAGGTGCAGTTCTCTTCATCCAAGTGTCTTTTTTGCCAACTTGATGTCCTCAGTAAGCAGAACAAGAAATCTAGGCCACCATTCCACCCCATAATCTGGCCTTCATATCCAGACTCAGAAGTGGGCATTTTGAAGCCAAAGAGGGCTGAGCAGGTTGTACTGAAACTAACCTGTTCTCTGTAATCACTTTACTTAGACCAGACTTACCCAGCCTGGTGCCCTCCAGATGTTTTGAACCACAACTTCCAGCATTCCTGACCATTGGCCATACTGGCTGGGGCTGCTGGGAGTTGAAGTCCAAAACATCTAGACGCTATCTAGTGGGAAAAGGCTGGAGTAGACACTTGCTGTTGGTGGTGACCTTTCCCCCCTCTCATTTTCATCTAAATGACTTTGTGGAACTGGGGACTGGAGGGAGATTGCAAAAGTCCTCTTCCATCTGAGTTGTACTACAGGTGCCGGGCATGTTCACATTGGTGACATGCACGCGCATAGCCATTCATACTCTCTGGAAATGCCAGTGTAATGGTGTCAACCTCATGCATAGGAACATTCCATTTTTGACAAACTCGTCACTGCACACACTCATATGATTTCCAGATGGTGGCCTCAAGTGGGAATTTCCTTGTCAAGGAATTTCATCTCATTTGTACCTCCATAATTAGTCTCATTATTCCTGTGCTACATTTTTTCTGCAAGAGGTTCTCTGCTAAAGCTGAAACACATATGCCGAATATTTAAAATTCAGTGGATTTTATTTCCTCCCTTTAGTAGGCTTCAGGTGTGAAATGTCATCAGCTGTCAGTGATCAATTACTGCCAAGTACTAATTATGATTGCGTGTTACCTGTTAAATGCTATATAATAGGAAAAGTATTACAAGATCAAAAAGTTTTCCAACTGTCTTACAGGTCACCCTTCTTTGGAAGTGTCTCAACTGTTCCTCATTGAGGACAGATCCATAATGGAGACAAGCTTCCTGAAAGTCCGCTTGCCAACCATTGCCACTGGTCTTCTTCTGCATTGTGTAGCCAGCAGGGAATGTTTGAGAGCACATTCCTGTTTCATGATGGGGATAGAGATTCTCACAAGTGGTCTCTTGTGAACTGACTGTGCATTCCTAGGGCAAGCCCAGGGTCCTCTGCAACTTGTAGGGCTCCATGGCAGTCAAGTTGATTTGGGAAGGAAGTTTGAAAACCTCTCTGGCATCCCGTTGCATTTCAGCTCTTACTTAGTACTGTCAAATACTAAATAACTCTGTATGTTTACTGTCAATATCAATCAAACTATTGGGAGAATAAAATCACTGAATGTCAAATCTGGATGACTCCCTAGAAAAATTTGTAAAGAATAGCTATGACAATTTTTGGAAGCAAATGTATTTTAGCTCTTATCTGAACTCCTAATAACTACATGACCGACAGAAATTCAGTAGGTGAAGCTTTCCCCATCATTGATGCTCCAGTACTGAGGAAACTGCACTTCCTCAACTGTTTACTGTTTAGCTGTTAAAGGCACAGAGTTTCTTGTCAAGAAAAACAACAAAAATAAAAGACAGTCCATTCCTATGCAGAGCTATGTACAAATAAATCCACTGAAATCAGTGAGCTCAAGCAAGCTAACTCCACATAGGACTGACTAGACTGTGAGTCAGCCATCCAGCCCCCCATTTGGAAGTTTGATTCTGAGTAAATCTTCTACTCGGATCAAAGTGTACTTATAAGCTGCTGGACTATTTGGACATAAATGCTTTTAGATACAGTTGAAGGCAAGTGGTCAAACAGAGTATCATGCCGCATTGTTCTATGCATATTCACTCAGAAAGCCATGGTGTTCAGTGGGAATTTAGTCTAAAGCATGTGTGAGGAAGACATTTTTCTCCCTCTGTCATAATACTAGAATCCAGAGTCATCCCATAAAGCTGATCGCTGGGAGAATCAGGACAGATAAAAGGGAGGACTTCTTCACACAGTGCATAGTCAAACTATGAAATTTGCTATCACAAGATGTAGTGATGACCACCAATTTAGATGGCTTTAAAAAGGGGTTAGACAAATTCCTTGAGAAGGCTACCAATGCCTACTAGTCCCGATGCCTCTATATTACCACCAGTAATCAGAGGCAGTAAGCCTGTGTACTCCAGTTGCTGGGGAACATGGGCAGGAGGGTGCTGTTGCACTCATGTCTTGCTTCTGGGTCTCCTGTCAACAAATTGGTTGGCTACTGTGTGAACAGAATGCTGGGCTAGATGGACCCATGGTCGGATCCAGCATGGTTCTTCTTATGTTCTTATGAGAAAGAAATCACACACGCACAAAATATTAAATTTGCATGTAAGCCAGCGTCCCTGTGTTATTACACAATTATGTTTCGTGTGTGGACTTCCCATAGGCATCTGGTTGGCCACTATGGAACAGAATGCTTGACTAGATAGGCCTTTCGTCTGATTGAGCACGGCTCTTCTTATGTTCTCTTCTTATATGCTGATTTTAGAAATTGAAGAAAAGTTCCATATCACTGTGGAATGAAGGAGAATCTGCAACAAAACCAGTATCTGAAAATCACAGGTTTTTCAAAATATAAACCAGATTTTGTTTAGCTCTATAATCTAAATTTGTTAAGAAATGTGTGCAGTTCTTGATTACTTGCTCAGATCACGCAATTAAAGTTATTTCCATCTTGTAAACATTGTTGTTGTTTTAACTAAACTTAAAGCAGCCTGGAACCAGGATATCTGAAGAAGCACTGTTTCCCGTAAATTCCTTTTATGCCCTAAGATTTGCCAAGAACGCTCCTCATATTGGGATGTCCAGACAGTAGGGGCAAGTCCTAGACTCTACGAAGGAAAGATTATCTGAACAAATTCTCTAGGACTTTAAGAAGTTTGTAAAAACTAAAACTTTACTAAAACTTTACTAAAAACTAAAACTTTACTAAAAACTTTACTAATTATTTTTTTAAAAAAGTTAACAGCAATTACTTGTTTACTTTATTATTTGTTGAAATGTAACCCACTTTGCAAATGAATTCATTAATCATTTTGTTTCTTATAAACAGGAGTCACTTACTGGCTCTGTTCAGACATAGCTTGGGGAAGGGTGGTTAGACTAACCACAGTGCATGGTGGTTAGCAATAAGCACGTTGAGTGCTCCCACCTGATGACCATGGAACCACGCTCCACAGCATGGTTACCCTCACCACTCTCAAACCATCTACTGCCTTGCAGAAGTCCACAGTCCTCTGACCGGTTCGTCACACGTCCCAATGGCTTCACCAGCATTACAGCCGGCTGCGGACAGCCATTACAGGGCTTTCATTCTTCCTTAGTTCAAAAGTATGCAAAAAAATGCCCCAATTACATATTTACCCCACAGGAAAAAACGTGAAAACGTGCATTTGAGGAGAATTTACTCATTCGCGTAAATGCACAATTGCGCAAGTTAAGAACCTTAAAAAACTGAGAAAACTTGAAGGAAAAGCAGGGTGCAAGAAGGGTATGGGTGAGTTTGCCCATCCTTACATCTTTGTGCGCCATTCAATTCTCTGACTGTGTCGTGATGATCCTGCACAGTGGCAGGAGTGGCAGTGCCGCCTTTGGCTGCTCTTGCTGCCGGGCTCTATGGCAGTGTGCTTGGTTAACCATAGGAGCCTGACAGATGACACACTAATCCATGATTAGAGCCACTAACCCTTTTGCAGCGCATGGTTAGTGGTGGGTGGTTAAACCGTGGTCATGTAGCCATCATGGTTAGAAAAGCACCCTACACCTGACAAGCTAAGCCATCATGGTTAGCTCAATACTCTTAACCATCATGGCTTAGAGTGACGTTTGAACAGGGGCACTACGTTAGTGCATGTAATTAAAGAACATCTTGAAGCACCATTTGGGAGGGACCAGAGTGCAGTGGTAGAGGGCAAGAAGAAGCTCTGCCACAAGAAGCCTTTGCATACAGAAGGTCCCAAGTTCAATCCATAGCATCTCCAGGGGCCTAGGGAACCCTGCAGAGCCACTGCCAATCAGTGGAGACAATTCTGGACTTGGTGTAGGTCATTTTTCTAAACGTAAAAGTACAGGGGAAATCCGCTCCCCCCACAGCTCTCAAGAATTTCCCCTCCCCAGTGAACTCAAAATGCACTCCCCCCCCCCGAAGTGCCCTTTTAATTCTGCTTGTCCCTGTTATATTTGGGGGAAACAAAAAGCAGATTTAGATGCTGTTCACGTTCTCCCCTAGACTGTGCGACTTCAGATTTGCCAACCTGTTTAAACAAAACTTGTGCCTATGCAACCCATATGACTTCATCAGACTTTAAGGAGATGCGAGGCTGTCAAGCTCTTATGTGCAGACCGGAGTGGGGAGAAGGGCAGGGACGTGGGGGGAGGAGAAAAGAGGCTTCCCGGGCTTTGGAGACCATTTGGACTAAGGGCTGCAGGAATGGAAGTCAGGGCAGGCCTGGCCTCCTTTATTAGAAAACGTGGATGTCTCTTTTCAAAAGCCCCGGCTCGGTGGGCCAGTGGCCTGGCTGGGTCCAAGGCAGCAGCTGCCTGTACTCCTACCGCCTCCGGGCCAGGACCACCTTGCAGACACTCTGCAAGGGTAGAGGATCCCTCCGGGCTGCTCTCCAACGCAGTGCCTCCTCCACGGCAGTCTCCACCACCTGCCCTCGCATCGGGAAAGAGCTCCATTATCCCACATCCAGGCCATGGTCCTCCAGCCAGGACTGTGCAGACATTGGCACCCTATGCAGGCCAGATCGGAGAGGGCGGACTTACAATGGAGCGACTCTCCCCAATACTTCCAGGATCCTCCCCTGACCGTCCCCACGGTTGCCACGCCTTCAATGCGCCTGAGCAGCCAGCCCAGCTTCCCTCTGGCACGAGGCGGCAGAAGCGAGGCCCCCGGCACCCCCTGCCCGGGTTTGCCAGGCGGGCTCGCTGTCTGTCACCCGCGGAGCCGCCTTCTGACGTGCACGCATCTGGGCGGGCGGGGGACGAAGGGTCTCTCCTCCACCTGCGCTGCGCCTGGCCTGTGAGGCGCAGACGGCCGTGATCCAGGTGGTAATGCGAGGGTGGCTCTGCCGGTCTCCTCGGGATGGCGGCGGGGCCATCGGTCGTGGAGCCGCTGGGGCAACGGTGGCAGGCAGAGGCCCCGCTGGGCAGCGGCTCGTCAGCCACTGTCTTCCAGGCCCGCTGCCTCGGACGTCCTAAAACAAAGGACAGTAATTGCCCATAGGGAAACCATACTTGCCCATAGGGATCCATGGGACAGCACTTGCCCATAGGGAAACCATACTTGCCCATAGGGATCCATTGCATAGCACCTGCCCATAGAGAAACCATACTTGCCCATAGGGATCCATTGCATAGCACCTGCCCACGGAGAAACCATACTTGCCATTAGGGATTCATTGGACAGCACTTGCCAATAGGGATTCATTGGACAGTACTTGTCCATAGGGAAACCATACTTGCCCATAGGGATTCATTGGACATCACTTTCCCATAGAAAACGGGACGGTGTAAAAGACGGAACGGAACGGGCCGGATCAACCCCTTTATATTAAAAAACCATGCCAAAAACAGTGGCACATGTTAGAAATACTTGAGTACAATATTTTAGGACTAAATCCAACCAATATTATATTGCCGTTAACCCCAGAACTCTCAGAACAACATCCGGAACAGAACGGATGGCCTGGAACGGCCACTTCTCAATGACAGAACCAACCAAACTCACCACTCACACAGTACTAGGTGGGACAGATAGAATACACCACAAAACAGCCATGGAAACCACGTTCCGATACCTGTTCTGGACCATAGTTCATATTGTGCAAAACGGGCCGGAACGGCAACTTCCAACTGAGCCAACTCAACCAAACTTACCACTCACACATTACTAGGTGAGACAGATACAATGCATCACAAAACAGCCACGGAAACCACGTTCTGTTGTGCAAAACAGGTCAGAATGGAAGCTTCCAATTGAGGTAAGTCAACCATACTCAGCAGTCACACATTACTTCATGAGACTTAGGGTGCCTCTACAAGAGGCATTTAAAGCTCTTTCAAGGCGCATTAAAAAAATTACCTCTACAAGAACGGAGCGCAAATCGGGCGTAGAGGCACGTTATCTCCCCGATTATGCGCATTATCGAATGCACTTTAAATCACGAGTTTTATTTTGCTCCGTCCGTTAAAGCGCATTTTGACTGTGTGAATAAGTGCTTATGCGCATTAACTACTTGTAAAGCGCATTTTGGACATCTGTTAATGCGCTTCGCCGCCTCTCGCCGCCTCTCGTGCAGAGGGATTAGGCGTAAATGCGCTTCTGTATTCGCCTAACCAGGCGCAAAAGCAAATCTTTGTAGACCCTGCTGATTCCCTTGGGCCTCTCAGCGGCTTTCAATACCATCGACCATGGTATCCTTCTGGATAGACTGTCTGGGCTGGGAGTTGGAGGCACTGTGTTGCAGTGGTTCCGCTCCTACTTGGATGGCTGATTCCAGAAGGTGGTGCTGGGGGATTATTGCTCTGTGCCATGGCACCTAGGCCATGGGGTTCCTCCATGGCTCTATATTATCCCCTATGCAGTTCAACATTTACATGACACCGCTGGGAGAGGTTATCCAGAGATGTGGGTTGAGGTGCCATCAATATATGGACAATACCCAGCTCTACCTCTCCTTTTCATCAAACCCAGATGAGGCAGTGGCTGTTCTGAAACAGTGCTTGAGCACGGTAATGGACTGGATGAGGGCCAACAAACTGAGACTCAGTCCAGACAAGACAGAGGTACTGTTTGTGGGTGGTTCGTCTGTCCTGCTAGGTGATGTTCACCCAATTCTGGAGGGGGATGCACTTCCCCTAAAGGAACGGGTTTGTAGTTTGGGAGTGCTCCTGGATCCAGAACTGTCACCTGAGGCACAGGTGGACTCAGTAGCAAGGAGCATGTTTTATCAGCTTAGGTTGATATAACAACTGCCCTTATCTGGACAGAAATAGCCTAGCTACAGTTATCCATGCTCTGATTACCTCTCGTCTGGATTACTGCAATGCGTTATATGTGGGGCTGCCTTTGAAAAATGGTCTGGAAACTTCAACTGGTACAAAATAAGGTAGCCAGACTGTTAACAGGGACTGGCCAATGAAACCACATTACGCTAGTCCTTTTCCAGCTTCACTGGCTGCCCATCCAAGTCTGGGCCCAATTCAAAGTCCTGGTATTAACATTCAAAGCCCTAAATGGCTTGGGGCCAGGTCGTCTGAAGGAACGCTTTCTCCCATATGTACCTGCCTGGACCCTAATATCATCCTCAGGGGTCCTTCTCTGTGAGCCCCTGTGAAAGGAAGTGAGGCAGGTGGCTACCAAGAGGAGGGCCTTCTCTGCTGTGGCACCCCAGTTGTGGAATGAGCTCCCTAGAGAGGTTCGCCTGGCACCTACATTATACCCTTTTAGACGCCAGGTAAAGAGCTTCCTATTCTCACAGTATTTAAACAGTTTATTATCATAGTCTTTTAACTCCACTGTTTTAAATCTGTATTTTAAATTTGTATTTTAAATCTGCATTGCTGCGCAGTTTTACCATGGTTGTGCTTTAGGGCTGTGCACGGACCCCCCAATCTGATCTGGATCCCAATCTTGGAGGTCCGGATCAGGCCTGATCTGACCTTTGTAGGATCATGCCCAATCCGATCTGCCTCGGATCTGGATCCAGATCTGCTCCTGGTCCATGCAGAGCCCTCCCTCCCGCTCTCCCCGCTCCCTCCCCCAATTGCCCTCCTTACCTGCAGCCTCCTCTGAGGCATCCTGCCTCCTTGATGTCAGCCGGCTGCTTTCCTGCTAGTCATCACCTGGCATGAGCGGGAAAGTGGCCAGCCAACATGAAGGAGGCAGGACGCTATGAAGGACACCGCAGAGGAGGCTGCAGGTAAGGAGGGCGATTGGGGGGAGGGAGAAAGCAGGGAGAGTGGGAGGGAGGGCTCTGCACAGACCCAGAGCAGATCTGAATCGCAGATCCCATCTGACCCAATCCGGGCCCAGATCAGGCCAGATCACTCCAATCCGCTCCAGATTCGGGATCCAGATCTGGATCTGTGCACAGCCCTATTGTGCTTTTATATTGTGTTTTTATATTGTGTTCGTATACTGATTTATAGTAGGGATGTGTATCGTATCGTTAAAATGTCCGATAACGATACGATAAGGTCATTATCGGACATCCAATTAACGATAATGATACAATAGAAAAACCTCCGATAATCTGAAAATTTTCAGCCCGATTATATTGGATTATTGGACTGCCATATAAATAAACCTATAACTTCTGTATTTTAAAAGTTAGAGGCTTGAAACTTGGTCACAATGCTTATGGGGTATGCCTAAGTATGTGTATGAAATTTGAGATCGATCCCTCCAACCCTTGATTTTATATGAATTTATTAAAGAACGTTTAAGTTCTGACAGAATGACAACTCACCACATGCGTTCATTCAGACCTGTCAAAAAGTTGCAGAATCTTTTAAAAATTCATATAAAATTGAGAGATTGATCTGAAATTTGGCACATATGTGTAGCATCATGTACTAGACATGTGTATGAAATTTGAGATCGATCCCTCCAACACTCAATTTTATATGAATTTATTAAAGAATGTTTAAGTTCTGACAGGTCAGAATGACAGCTCGCCACATGTGTTCATTCAGATGGTAAGTTTGTTGTGGCTACATTTTTATCCACTGAGTGCCTATAAGCGGGGATATCTTTACCAAACTGTGCTTTAGTCTGCAGCAACAGTCAGGAAAGATGCACAGAGCCAAAGCTTCCTGGCTTCGCTTGAGTGTTTTGCAGAGATGGAACCCATCTATGTCCTCTTTCTTTCCCATTTTGTGATTTCTAGGAAAGGCCCAGATAATTGTTTTGGGGTTTGTTTGTTTTTTGCTGCATATGAAATCTCCCTCCCTCTCTCCTTTGGTTTACTCTGTGGTAACTGCAATACCATGAAATAGATGCCTGTGATTAAAAGTAAAGAAGGTTTCAGTGTGAAAGAAATTGAGTCTCAAAGCAGTTGTGCTGGTTAACTTGAAGTCAGGCACCAAGCACCGAATAGTGCTGTGGAGAGTTGTTGTTGATGAAGCACCACTGGAGCTCTTCGTTGGCAGAGAAGCAATAGAAGTTGCTTTTCCTGATATAGCGGACCAAGACTGCAAATCCCAGCCAGCTTTCTATGCTTTCACACAGTGGATCTGAGCCAGTAGGGCTCCCTCTACAGAGCCCCTTAATAATGTCATTAGAAATAGTGATACCCTCAGATTAGAAAACTCTCTTGCTCCATGAATAGGATTGCTGTCCTAAGCACTGTGGCAAGGCGGATTTACCCCAACTGCATTTGGTTAGGTAGAAGCTGAAGCTGGACCAAATGATAATTTTGATTTCATTTGTAGTTTCTAAGTATTCCTTATAATATGCAGAGGCCTTTCTACTGGGCTCAAAACTAGAGATAACTGTATGTGTGAGCTTGTAGTAGAAAGCTAGAGTTATCTCTCAAATACCCCTAGAGAGGGAGATCTTATTTCTAAAGGCAATTTAGTATTGGACACACTGTATACGCTGTTTGTGATTCAGGTCCATTTCAGGGATGCTCATAGCTAAATTATGACTAGTAGAGGCATAGGAGGTGGGATTCTTTGCAGCTAAAAGTCTCTTAAGAATAGATTTGATACCAACAGTGTCAACTTTTCCCAACATCATTTCCCAGCAGGTACCTCTATAAAGAATTTTATTCTGCTTGTATTGATGCCATGTGTCTCAGAAAACTGTGGTGCTGTCCATCTGATTCCTCCTGGCAGCTTTCCATTGTGTCATTTCCCTGAACTAATTCAAACAAGCTTTTGTGGGGGAGGGAAATAATGCCTTGATGTGGTACAAATCTTGCCACTTCTGGAGTTTCACGACTGGTCCTGCCAGCTCAAAGCTTCCCAGCATTTTATGCATTTTTCCCATCTGCTTTTGCTCTTGCCACTGGGAACGTACTGGAAGCTCTGTGGATGTGTAGAGTGGTTCAGGGTAACCACTTTGTCTTTATTCTGTGTCGTCATCACCACTCCCTGGGGTTGGTCCTCCCTTTGTACACCTCTCTTATGTGTTGTGCTTTTCAGCACTTCTCATGTTGCACATTAGGCAGAATTGGCTTAGGGAAGGACGTGAAAGCTAGAAAGAGACTCTTCATTTTTCAATATATTCTCATCCCCCCTGTTGTTTTTAAAAAATAAAAAACATTTACACACATACATTCTTCACGCACACATTCAGGAAGCCTACCCTGCCATGCCCCCTGCTTTTGGGAAGGGTGAGGAGCATATGGAGCAGGTTCCTCGGGAGACAGTGCTTTGGGTGCCCTGAAGCAGTAGCTCTGGAGGGAGTTGGCTCCACGCTCCCCTCACCTTTCCTGAGAGATGCAGAGCCTCCAGGAACTGCTGCTTTGAGGCACCTGG
The DNA here is from genome assembly GCA_029215795.1 of Anniella stebbinsi. Classification (NCBI taxonomy): domain Eukaryota; kingdom Metazoa; phylum Chordata; class Lepidosauria; order Squamata; family Anniellidae; genus Anniella; species Anniella stebbinsi. The sequence goes on along the minus strand of JARDYH010000004.1, from coordinate 124,104,810 downwards.
AGCACGTAACCTTCTCCTTTCTCTGGATCAAGTCCTGTGGCATGGGAAATCTCTGATGCCACACAGAAGCACACAGAAGATCAATGAGAATGGAATCAAGGTTTCCAAAAGGGGGGATTCTCTAGGGCAGGAGAGCAGAATCCCAGGCCCAAGGTCCCAATACTGCCCCCCCTAGGGTTTCCCAGGGGACCTCACCCCTTTCTCCTGACCAGGTGGTTTCTCAGCTTTTGTGTAGTTCTCACCCCACCCCGAATTCTAAAAGGTCGAAAGGCCTCTCCTAAGGCTTTGGGTGCCTCTACAAGAGCGATTTAAAGCTCTTTCAAGGCGCATTACCAAATTTACCTCTACAAGAGTGGAGCGCAAATCAGGGGTCCAGGAGCATTTTATCTCAGATTATTTGCATCTTGCATGCACGTTAAATAGCGAGTTTTAATTTACCGCAGGAGTAAGAGCGCCTTATGTCCGTGTAAACAATTTTCTGAGGAGATGCATTAACAATCAGAGTGGGTAGACTGTGGTTGTGGTGTCATGCAGATAACTGCCCCTTCACTGGGAAAACCTCCCACTTTTTCATTTAGTTTTATTTCCTGTGTCCTCCTGGCAACTTCCTCCTTGTTCTCCATCTCTCTGGATGGAAGCTCCAGGAAGACGAGACCCAATGTGAACTGAAAATAAAGTTTATTTTAACTCCCCTGATGGAATATTTCGTTCATGGAGACACAGGGCCAGATAGAGGTGGTTTCACGAGAAGTAAAGGGGGTAGACAGGATGTGTGGATGTGCGCATAATTAGTGATCAGCTTGGACATATCATCCCCTCGCTTCTTGCTGGGTTCCTGACATGAGCTGTGTATGTGTGTGTGTACTCGCTGGGAAGAGGAGGGGGAAGGAACGAAGCAGCATCCCCCTGTCTCTTTTGGCGTGTGTGTGTGCGAGGCACATTCCCATTTACTCCTGAGCAGTTCAGTTCAAATGGCAATCGGGCAAAGGGGGAGAGAGACAGAGAGAGAGAGGTAGTCGAACAGGTTAACCACGTCATTCCCAGCAGGTAACCTAGGTAACCAAAGGCGGGAGATTCTGGTAGGCGGGGAGAATAAAGGGTGGAAAACCTGTTTGGGAAGTTTCCTGGGACAAAGCGCATTACTTTCAGCAACATTTGTATGCATGTCAACAACTTTAAAGTGCTTCATACAGCCAGTAAGTAATGTGCTTCAATGCCTCTCGTATATAGGTATTAGGCGTAAATGTGCTTATCAGGAAATGCGCATAATCAGGCAACAGGGCGTCAAAGCGAAATCTTGTAGAGGGGGCCTTTGTTCCTGTGGCAGGAGAAGAGCTTTAAGTTAAAATAGGCTGGTATGTCTGGTGTTTTGGTCTTGCCCCTTTGCCTTCTGCCTTGCCCACCATGGGAGTTTGGCCCCTGAGAACTGCTCTAAAATGGGATTTGGCCCTTAGGCTGAAAGAAGTTCGACACTTCTTCCCTAGGAAAACATTGACCTGTGGCCAAGAGTAGGCTGACCAGATTTTGAGACCCAAAATCCCGGTCCCCCCCGCCCTCCCACCTAAAACAACCCCCCCCCCGCGTGCCCGCGCGCCTGCCCCCCCGCGCGGCCCGCCCGCTCCCCCCGCCCGAGCTGTGCCGCCCGCGCACCCGCCCGCCCGCGCCGCCCGCCCGCCCCGCTCGCCCCACGCTGCTCGCGCCGCCCGCCCGCCTCGCGCTCCTTACCTGTGCAGGCCGCGTCCACTTCCCTCCAGTGCTCGGAATCTACTGAGAAACAGGCTTCACGGCCTGTCTCTCAGTATTGCGCCGGGTGATGATGTCATCACCCGGCGCGCTACTGAGGGACAGGCCGTGAAGCCTGTTTCTCAGTAGATTCGAGCACTGGAGGGAAGCGGACGCGGCCTGCACAAGTAAGGAGCGCGGGGCGCGAGGTGCAGGGCACTTACCTGCTGGGGCGGGCGCTTCCCGGGCTCCTCCGCCGCCACCGCCGCCGGGTCTACCGCCGCTCCTCGCTTGTTGCACTGCCGCGTGACCCCCCGCCACCCCGGTTTGCCCCCCCCGCCCCCCGGTTGGGCCGGTTTGCCCCTGGATTCCCGGTTAGGACCGGGAAATCCCGAGCCATCTGGACAGCCTAGCCAAGAGGTACGCCATGGCTGCTCCACTCATAGATGAACCACGAAGCCCCCACTGTGCCTGGCTTTTGTCTCCTGCTTTGGTTTCTGAGCTATGACGGGAGGGAGGGGGGAGGGATGTTGTCTGCACTGGCAGATTCACTGTTTTTGTTGTTGTTGTTTGTTTTGCCCTGCATGGCCTTTTTCATGTAGATCTTGGGGAGGGGGGGGGGGGAAATTGCCATTCTTGTTTCTGGTGCCTCAAGTCTTGTAGTGAGTGTTTGTTCAGCCTTGTCATTGTACCTCCACAGTTCTCTTCATAACCTGATTAGGTAGAATAGATGGTAACAGCAGCACCAAGTAATACCAGAGGGGGTCTAATAGAATTGAAGGAGTTGGTTTCTGTGAGTTCTCATTTCAGACATTACCTTTTGTACCTGGGATTCTGAAGTAGGCTGATTCTTACCTGCATCCTTATTTGTAACTGATAATGTTTTCTTACACCCCATAAAAGTGACTTTGGCCCACCTCTCTATAACCTTTAGTCTTTGGCTCTGGAGGCAGTCAGAGTCTCATTCAGCTGAGAAGGATGCTTTGGTTTTATCTTTAGTGTTGCAATGCATATTATTTCTTCTTAGGCTTTCTTTATGGTGAGTGGTTGCTGCCATGGTAACTGAAACCCTGCCCACCCCCTCCCCTCTGTGTGGGCAGCCAGCAGCCAATCAGGGTTTGCCATCCACCCGGCCACGCCTCTGCTGCAGAGGGGCGACAGACAGCAGATACGCCATCCTTAGCACACTCCGGACAAAAAAGTCAGGGTAAGTCCCTGACATTTTTGCTTCGGGGGAAAGCCCCAGGATGGCTCCGCGATGGCTGCTGCACCATATAATTGACACTGCGCCACCACGCTGGGGCTTTTGTCGCATATCGATAGCCCCCTGGAAGAACAGCTACGATAGAAACCAAGAAACACTGGCTACATTCTTTAGCCATCTCAAAGTAGATGCCTACATTGCACATACTTCCCAGACACTGGAAGTTCTTTTGCTACCCAGGTATCGGTAATACTCCTAATCCTTTTGTATGAATTCATTGTTCTTGTAGGGCGGGGGTGGTGAATGGTGAGTACATCTTAGAAGATGGTATTTATATATGCATGGAATACATTTCTTTGTTATAAATGCACATTTACATAATAAATACCTGTATGCATGATGGCTGTAGATATGAACAGCTGCAAAGCCCGGAGCTGCCCTTCCTCCCTCACCGCCTCCTCCGCCTCCTCGCTCTTTCCTGGAGGGTGGAGGGGAGGTGGTGGCAACAACGGGGGGGGGGGGCTCGTCCTGGCAGCAGCGCCTTCAATGCACCGCCCCTTTCTCGGGGGGAGGGGTCAAGCGGGGGGTGCATAAAGGTGGGGGCACTGCAGTGCGGCGGCCCTCAACTCCCCACCCTCCCTGGCCTCTTTGGCTAGTTGGGCGGCGGTGGCTGCCCAGAAACCCCGGGGGGGGGCTCCCTTCCGGGAGAGGGGGAAGCTAAGCGAGAGGCGGTGGCGCCGTGAAGGCAGAGGAGAGCCGTGACCTGCGCAGGAGCTGCTCTTCAAGCCACTGCGCAGTGAGGCGAAGGGGAGCGCAGGCGCGGCAAAGGCGTGTGTTCTGCGGCTGGTGCTCCTCCCCCCGTGGTACACCTTAAGCATGCCTTTGGCATACGGCCAGTGCCACAGGGCTCAGGTCTGGGCCCAGTGCTCTTCAACATTTTTATTAATGATTTGGAGGAGGTGCAGGGAATGTTTATCAAATTTGCAGAGGACACAACATTGGGTGGGGACAGTGTAAAAAATGGAACGGAACGGGCTGGAACAACCCCTTTATATTAATAAACCATGCCAAAAACAGTGGCATGTGTTAGAAACACTTGAGAACAATATTTTAGGACTGAAACCATTACAATATTATATTATTATTAACCCCATAACTCCCAGAACAACATCCGGAACAGAATGGATGGCCCGGAACGGCCACTTCCGAATGATTGAAACCAACCAAACTCAACCGTCACACATTACTAGGGGGACATATACACTACGGCACAAAACAGCCACAAAAATCATGTTCCGGTGCCCATTCTGGGCCATAGTCCATATTGCGCAAACAGGCCGGAATGGCGGCTTCCAAGTGAGCCAACTCAACGAAACTCACCACTCACACATTGCTGGGTGGGGCAGATACAATACGCTACAATACAGCCACGAAAACCACGTTCCAATACCCGTTCTGGGCCAAGGTCCATATTGCTCAAAACAGGCCGGAACGGCAGCTTCCAATGAGCCAACACAACAGATACACATTACCAGGTGGGACAGATACAATAAGCCACAAAACAGCCACAAAAACCACGTTCCGATGCCCGTTCCGGGCCAAGGTCCATAGTGTGCAAAACAGGCCGGAACGGAAACTTCCAAGTGAGCCAACTCAACCAAACTCACCACTCACACATTACTAAGTGGAACAGATAGAATAAGCCAGGAAACCGCCCCCAAAACCACGTTCCGATGCCCGTTCCGGGCCGTTGTCCATATTGTGCAAAACAGGCCGGAACGGCACCTTCCAAGTGAGCCAACTCAACAGATACACATTACCAGGTGGGAGAGATACAATACGCCATGAAACAGCAACGGAAACCACGTTCCGATGCCCATTCCGGGCCAAGGTCCATATTACGCAAAACAGGCCGGAACGGCACCTTCCAAGTGAGCCAACTCAACAGATACACATTACTAGGTGGGAGAGATACAATACGCCATGAAACAGCAACGGAAACCATGTTCCGATACCCATTCCAGGCCAAGGTCCATATTGCGCAAAACAGGCCCAAACGGCGGCTTCCAAGTGAGCCAATTCAACCAAATTCACCACTCACACATTACTGAGAGGGACAGATGCAATACACCAATAAACAGCCACGGAAACCACGTTCCGATGCCCGTTCCGGGCCATGGTCCATATTGCGCAAAACAGGTCGGAACGTCAACTTCTAAGTGAGCCAACTCAACGAAACTCACCACTCACACATTACTAGGTGGGACAGATATAATACGACACAATACAGCCACGAAAACCACGTTCCAATACCCGTTCTGGGCCAAGGTCCATATTGCGTAAAACAGGCCGGAACGGCAGCTTCCAATGAGCCAACTCAACAGATACACATTACCAGGTGGGACAGATACAATACGCCACGAAACAGCAACAAAAACCACGTTCCGATGCCCGTTCCGGGCCAAGGTCCATATTGTGCAAAACAGGCCGGAACGGAAACTTCCAAGTGAGCCAACTCAACCAAACTCACCACTCACACATTACTAAGTGGAACAGATACAATAAGCCAGGAAACAGCCACGGAAACCACGTTCTGATGCCCGTTCTGGGCTGTGGTCCATATTGCACAAAACAGGCTGGAATGGAAGCTTCCAAGTGAGCCAACTCAACCAAACTCACCACTCACACATTACTAGGTGGGACAGATGGAATAAGCCAGGAAACAGCCCCCAAAACCACGTTCCGATGCCCGTTCTGGGCCGTGGTCCATATTGTGCAAAACAGCCCGGAATGGCACCTTCCACGTTAATCAACTCAACAGATACACATTACTAGGTGGGAGAGATACAATACGCCATGAAACAGCCACGGAAACCACGTTCCGATGCCCGTTCCGGGCCGTGGTCCATATTGCGCAAAACAGGCCGGAACGGAAGCTTCCAAGTGAGGTAAGTCAACCAAATGTACCACACACACAGTACTAGCTGAGACTGATACTATAACTTCTGTAACCTGTTCCAGGCCATAGTTCGTATTACAGAAAATGCTCCGAATGTCAACTTCTAAGTTAATGAAATTCACTCCAATCTCTTTTGGGAAATAGCACAGTCTTACCAGATTTGCAAAGACAGTTTCTAAAGGAGTTTGTTCCTTGTTTGCTAGTCCTACTCAGAAGCCCTAGGTCGCGAAATCAATCAAATTCATACATTGGAACTGACTGAAAATTATCCATGATTTTAAATAAGATAATTCTTAGCAACATCATTCCATTTAGAATGTCTGAACGCCTGTTTCCTATGCATCCTTGCAAAAGAAATTGACATACTTTATTGAATCAAATGAAAAGAAATAGTCTGAAATGTTAACATTTAATACCTTCCATACAATCAAATTTTCTGCTATCTGGCTCACCCTCACAGGGTCAGATTAAGCTGACATGCTGCTATCGCTCTCAGTGTTAATTGGACAAATATAATTTTGGCTGGCTGAATAATAGACAACTTTAATTTCATGATGACTGCAGTTTGCTCTTCCATCCACTAGGGGTGGTAAAAGGTCTGCTGGTTTCTAAAGAGGCAGGGTGTTCCCTTCTTGTTTCAGAACAAAGAGGCAACATTACCTGTGAGCGGAAATCACATTTTAGAAGTGATCCAGAGGAACAAGAAGTGTCTTCTTCATTGCCCACAGAAGGAATAGTGGAACAGACTTTCCATACCATGAGTATAGTGTTCGTGAGTAAGTTTGAGCAACTTTCAGCACATGAAGCTCTTGAGATTTTGAAAACCCCAGTAGCAGGCAAAATATCAACTCTCCCAGCTGCTAAGCCAAAATGTGGCCAGCTATTTGTATATAGCTACGAAGGCCAAAAACATAAAAAAGATGATTGGAGGTGTGATCAGTACAGATGGATTCAAAAAGGAAGGCATTTGTTGCCAGGGGGGGGGGGGCTCCTCTGATAAGAAAAATGTACTTTCAAAGGCTTATTAATGGAGAGCAAGTCATGTTCCATAGATATGCATAGGAAGTGCCTGATAGAAGTGTAGAGAAAGTAATTGTCCATTATCTTGGACAGGATGATAGACCTGAACCATCTGTGCCTCATGGTAATAAGAAAAAATATCCCCTGAGAACTCACGTACGTACCATGCCATCTGTACTGTCAGAAGCTGTGGAACAGAAACATTTTGGCCCATGCAAAGTTTACCAACATAAAGTAGCAACAACCACAGCTTCACCTGAACATATGACAGTAATGCTTCCTAAAGACACACAACAAATTAAAAACAAACTAAAATATGAGAAACAAAAAAACAGAATCAGTCATGATGATATATTTATTAAACAAAAAACCTACGGTTTACAAAAACAATGTTAAGGCTCTACAGATTCCAACCAAGCACCAAAGAGCAAGGAAATTGGGAGTTAAGGCTCACATGCCTTAACGCCACATTCTCCCTAAGGAGGCAGAAAGTGCAAGTGAAATTCTCATTCTCCCAAAGCAGATAAACCATGAGGACAGGGTGGAGAATATGATATGCAGAGGTGACTGTGTGTTTGTGGAAAACTGATCACAAACAACTTAGGGCCACCTACTTCTCTTTTTTTGTTTAGAGCAGCCCTTCCCCAACCTGGTGCCCTCCAAAGGTGTTGGACTACAACTCCCATCATTGCAAGTCAGTATGTCCCATGGTCAGGAATGCTACAACCTGTTTGTCGCTCGTACTAACACCCCGTCCTGCACAATTCATGCTCTGCGCCAAGGATTTTCAGTGCTAAAATTAGTAAGCCTTCACCAAAAAAAGTACATTCTTTACTGCAACATCGCCCTTCGTGCTAGCAATGGCCAAATTTGGCATCTGGAGAAGGCTGCCCTTTGTTGTTGGTTCCCTCCCCCCCTCCCCAAAATCAAGTTTCTGGTCCTCATTATTGGAAAGAAAAGCTTGGACATACAAAGCCTAAGGCAAAGGGAACCGTGAATCAGCTAGTGGAGCTTCAGGACTTCGCCTCTTTCTGTGTGTCTTTCTCTCAGTTCCTTTTGGAACATCACTAGAAGAGACAAAGGCACTTTAACTGTGAACTGAGATTTGACTCTAGGTTCAATTTAGTTTGACAGTAATGTAATGACTGTACTCAACGGAGAGCCCAATGTTACTACTACACCTAGAGCCTTTGCCCTGCACACATAAGCCAGGGTTGAATATTCCGAGCCCCAATAAATGCTCAATTATGTACCAAGATTATCCACATTGTATGATCTAAAAACAACAACAAAAAACAACCATGCAAGCAGGTATAAAGAGCATGTTGCCACAACCTATTCTATGTCACCTTGGAGGTGAAGCTAATGAGAGAAAGGAAGCCCCAACTCTGGATTTACCATAGGAAATCCTGTGCCGAACTCATGCAGCCTTGGAGATGTCCCAAGCATTACAGCCTCACCCACCGAGCCACAGAAGGACTAGAAACTTGCAAAGTTTTATGTTTTTTTAAAATGAAAGCACAGAATGCTAAGAATGGGGAATTCTGTGCCAGATACCAAACGTGGTATCCATGAAAGCTTGTGAGGCACAGCTGCAGATGAGATAAATGCAGACATGCATGGAGCTGCCACGGTTCTTACTTGGTAAGTCTGGGAGTCTGAAGCCGTGATGCTGCCATCGGTCTCCACAATCTCGGGCAGTTCTGGAGTTTCTAGAAAAGGAAAGTAGCCAGGCTAGGATTAGTGATGAGGCAGAAGGGATAAAACAATCACAGCCTGGATTGTGCTTTGGCAGTAAGCCGCTTGTCCATTTTACCTACTCCACAGCCTCACGCCGAAAGCTCAACTTGCTCCATTACGCCACTGTGTGCATCGCAGTTGCCTATGGCTTGCCTTGTGCACATATATGGGGGAGAGAGAGATGCTGTGTGGAACCTAGCAAGAGTAAGGGCTCCTCTAAACGAGCGATTTATTGCATGTTCATGATTGGACACTCATGGAAGTTTTGGGGTCCATTACATGATGTCGTCAATGACCACAACATCTCCTGCACTATCCTCTGGAAATCCTGCTATTAAAAGAACCACTTTTAATGTGGTAATGCCTGGGTAAAAGTGGGATCTTCCACCACTAGATGGCACTGTCTCAATAGAAGGGAAGGAAAGTATTCAATTCAAACCACGTGGTCGCCCCTCTCTGCCCATGTTATGCAGCCCATAACAATTGCACCAAAGAACCAGGAAGCACAAAGCCTCGGGTAAGCAATGTGATTTCCCCTTAATATAGAGACAACGCTTTAAATCACACATTCCAGCCCCAATTCCCCACAGTCTGAGAAATAAGCCTGGTAGGGCTGGAGCAGCGTTATGTTTTACACCTGCCATTGGGCCCAGAACAACTCACTGGAGACGTGCAGTTTGGTCCGACTCTTGCCAACACCAATGCTGGCTAGCTCCACCTGGCACACGTACACGTCGGCATCCTGCAGGGTCACGTTGTTGATGACGAGGGGAAAATCGTCTGTCATGCCCAGCTGGCCCTTGTATTTAGACTTTAAGCGCTGTTTCTTGTCTAGAGATGTGTCAATGATTACCTGCCACGGGTTTTTGTCCTTTTGAAACATCAGGAGGAAAGATAGCAAGCATGGCAACACCAGAGCGCGGGGTCAGCAATTAGAGGGCCAAATCCAGCCCCCGTTCCCCCGTGGAGGTCCTGCCTGCTCCACCTGCTGCTGCCAACCCAGGGTCAAGGGAGGTGTGGGAAGGGAAAGCAACATCTATGGCAAGAGGCCGTGCCATGAGCCCACTGTGGGAGAAGGCGGCGGCGGGGAGAGAAGAGATAGAGCTATGCTTCCAAACACAAAGAATTCTAGTTGCCGGCAAGGAACCCGTTGGCACCAGAGGTGGTTCACTGCTAGGGAAATGTGGGAAGCCGCTGATGCCTGGGATGAATTCGAAGTATTTCCATAAGCGGGGCTACAAACAACAACCCCGTGCCCTTTGGAACCTTAAACGGAAGAGACACATTGATCAGACAGATACACGTTTGGTTTCAAACGCTTCTCTTCTGCTTTCTGTGGGGGACACCACATGTGCATGACAAAAGGACAAGCCAGCCTTTCTGATGGTTTGAAGAGCTGCTCCTGCATTTATAGATTTAAAAAAATCACCTGGCACATTCAGTTTTAAAGCTTTTTTTTCTTTTCTTTTTAAAATCTGAAAAACTGCACTGGGAAAGGTGGGCAAGTCCCCAATGTCACAAACGTCCAGCCAATGGAGACAGCACACAGGGCTGCCTCCTGCCACAAACTTGACAAAAACAGCATCCCCTTGGAATGGATCCCACAACCAACAACGGAGTGAACATGCTTCCAGGACACGGCGATGCCTGTACGTTTGTCCTCTTTCCATATTGAAGTAATGTTCAGAAATGACACACTGAAGATTTTTTTAAAAAAAACCCTGTCCTAAGTGTCGCTCGTAAATATCCCATAGGAACATAGGAAGCTGAAGGGTCAGATCACTGGTCCATTTAGCTCAGTATTGTCAACACTGATTGGCAGCAGCTCTCCAGGGTTTCAGGCAGGGTTTGTTTTTTCCAGCCCTACCTGGAAATGCTGAGGATTGATCCTGGGACCTTCTCCATGCCAAGCAGGTGTTCTGCTCCTGAGCTCAAGCCTCATCCCTTTTGGATGTCTGCAAATCCTCTATTTTACAACTTCATTGAGATCAGTTTAGCCCTGTCCCTATTCTAGACAAACCAGCTTAGGTACTTGCTATTGGGTTTATTTGGGTTTAATCCTGCACACACTAAATTGAGACTCAGGCTGCCTCTACACGAGAGGTTTAAAGCTCCTTCAAGTCTCATTAAATTTTTTACCTCTACATGAGCGGAATGCAAATCAGAAGTTGAGGTGCGTTATCTATCCAATTATGCGCATTATCGAATGCGCGTTAAATAGCGAGTTTTATTTTGCTGCGGCCGTTAAAGCGCATTTTGACTATGTGAACAAGTGATTCTCCGCATTAACTAGTTCTAAAGCACATTCCAAACAACCGGTAAGGCCACCAGTTGTACGCTCAATTACCTCCTGCGTACAGTCATTTAACAAAAAGCTCTTCCGAGAAGATGTGCATAATCGGAGAACCAGGCGTCAAACCGAATTCTTGTAGAGGGAGTCTAAGCCCCATTGAATGGGACTTACTTCCAAGGAGACATACATAGGACTGCACTGTTAAAATGGTGTCCTTATCACTGTTCCTTTGTGTGGCAGTTTGAGACAACAGTTTTGGAAAAGGCAGCATAAAAGCTTTGCAAATAAATATATCCAGTTCTGACATTTTATTTAAAAGGCACAAATATTTATAACATGAAAGGGTTCGCACTGAGCCTTTGAGATGAAGGCCACCCACAGCTTTAATTATGTCTGCATTCAAACACCCCCCCCCCCCCAAAATGGGTTTATTGACGTTTCTTTTAACCAGGGCTAAACCACTGCGGAGTGGCTTTTTCCTCCTGGAGTGACCGCCCAGTGCATGAGCTGTCACACGGTGGCAGTATTGGACTTCCTGGACCAAAGGGGGGTGCGAGTCTTAAAATTACCTAGCCCGGCTTAACTAGAGGGAGAGGCGGGTAATAAATAAATATATTATTATTATTATTATTATTATTATTATTATTATTATTAAGTAATCACCGATCCTAGTCATTTTTAATTTAATTTTTTAAAAACAAAACAAAGTGACAACCTTCTAAAATGGGTATTTCTGTCCGCTAGCATAAGAGTATGCCCGCTTTGGAGTTACACAGCACTTTTCATCAGGAACCATTAGCTGTGGCTGCTACTACCAGTTAACATTTTGATGGTCTCAAATAATTCACAAAAATGCCTATGTCACACAGCCCCTGCCTTGAGGAGACACAAAGATGGGAGGAAAGTGTTGCTGAGAGTCTGGGATAGAAAATGGAAAGTAGGCAAATGGGCTTCCCGATGATCACAGAAAAGTCTGCTCCGGGCACACTGGGAAAACATGAGAAGAATGCAGAGGACTGGAACCGGAGAAAGAAGTAACAGAGGCCACCAATGATGTGTATTTGACAAAGAGTTCTGCATTACTCAAAAGCTTCCTCACGCTTCCAAGGTTTATCTGAGCCCAATGAAAGCACAAAGCCACAACACTTCCCCAAACCCACTCTCTCCCATCCTCAAAGCTTTCCCAAGCCCTCATTTTTTTACTCACAATGTACCAGCTGACTTGAGTGTAGTTGTTATTCTCAGGGAGGGTGAACTCGCACTTGATAATGGCCGTATTCCCGATTTCCACTTCCATCACGTCCAGCGTGGTGACGTCCACATTGCTACCCGCTCCTCCTGAGACAAAGAGACAAGCCAGAGTTGAGGAGCTGAAGCAACATCCAACCTGCTTTCGAAGATGGAGAAGAACAAATCCTCCCTCCCTTTCTACTCCTGCCTTGTGAGGAATATTCTTCTATCGGACTTGCAGGAGCCTTTGAAGGAACACAAGGAATATTAAAATCCTGTACTGATTTAAAAGAGAACGGGCATTTGTTCTTCGGGTTAAAGATACATCAGGATAATGCAAATTGACCTGTAATATGTTATCATGCTCAGAACAGGGTTATAATGTTTAAATCTATTTTTTAAAAAAGTTAAACCAGGATAAAATGTTTCCCCTGATTAATCAGGAAACATTTTTTTCCCATATATATGAATACAAATTCTTATAAAACCTGCAGATAACAAGCACCATCTTAAAAGCAGCATTAGACACCCCTAACAAACTAGCATCATACTTTGTCATTACCAAAAAAAAACAAAAAACCACCTCTTAATTACCCCCCCCCTCCCTCGGCTTGGTTTCCTTCTGCTGGTATCATGAGTTCCATAACTGTTCATATGCTTCAAGCATAATCTTTTTATTCTCTTCTTTCTTCATATATTCTATGTACATTTTCCATTCTGTCTTAAAGGTGTCCCTTTTCTTTTTCTTTTCATAGGTTTTCAGTTTCTGCGACACCTTTTCATTTATCGTAATCTCCCATAAATTTTTCCCACATCTTTATTGTCAGCATTTTTGCTGTTTTCCATTTAAAAGCAATCAAATGTCTAGCTGCTACTAGCATATATTCGATTAGTGCCTTTTCTCTTAGCTCTCTATTTCCGTTATGAAACATATTCAAAAGAGCCAACTCCAGTGATCTATTTATCTTTTGCTCTGTAACCTCTTCCATTTTTTGAAAAACTCTGACCCACAGCTTTTGGACCCTCCCACATACCCACCACATATGCATTTGAGTTCCTTTGACTTCACACCCTCTCCAACATTTTGCTGTTAAGTTTTTATTTATTTTAGCCACTTCACTTGTGTCATATACCATTTTTGTGCCAACGTTAAAGCCCCTTCTTTAATTTTTATAGATGTGGTTTGGAAGGGATATCTCCTGAATATCTCTTTCCATTCTTCCTCTTCCATGCCTCTCCCCAGATCTTCCTCCCATATTTCTTTTATTATTACTTTCCCTCTATTCTCGAGCTTCAATAAAAGCTTCCGTGGCTGTTTCCTGGCTTATTGTATCTGTTCCACTTAGTAATGTGTGAGTGGTGAGTTTGGTTGAGTTGGCTCACTTGGAAGTTTCCGTTCCGGCCTGTTTTGCACAATATGGACCTTGGCCCGGAACGGGCATCGGAACGTGGTTTTTGTTGCTGTTTCGTGGCGTATTGTATCTGTCCCACCTGGTAATGTGTATCTGTTGAGTTGGCTCATTGGAAGCTGCCGTTCCGGCCTGTTTTACGCAATATGGACCTTGGCCCAGAACGGGTATTGGAACGTGGTTTTCGTGGCTGTATTGTGTCGTATTATATCTGTCCCACCTAGTAATGTGTGAGTGGTGAGTTTCGTTGAGTTGGCTCACTTAGAAGTTGACGTTCCGACCTGTTTTGCGCAATATGGACCATGGCCCGGAACGGGCATCGGAACGTGGTTTCCGTGGCTGTTTATTGGTGTATTGCATCTGTCCCTCTCAGTAATGTGTGAGTGGTGAATTTGGTTGAATTGGCTCACTTGGAAGCCGCCGTTTGGGCCTGTTTTGCGCAATATGGACCTTGGCCTGGAATGGGTATCGGAACATGGTTTCCGTTGCTGTTTCATGGCGTATTGTATCTCTCCCACCTAGTAATGTGTATCTGTTGAGTTGGCTCACTTGGAAGGTGCCGTTCCGGCCTGTTTTGCGTAATATGGACCTTGGCCCGGAATGGGCATCGGAACGTGGTTTCCGTTGCTGTTTCATGGCGTATTGTATCTCTCCCACCTGGTAATGTGTATCTGTTGAGTTGGCTCACTTGGAAGGTGCCGTTCCGGCCTGTTTTGCACAATATGGACAACGGCCCGGAACAGGCATCGGAACGTGGTTTTGGGGGCGGTTTCCTGGCTTATTCTATCTGTTCCACTTAGTAATGTGTGAGTGGTGAGTTTGGTTGAGTTGGCTCACTTGGAAGTTTCCGTTCCGGCCTGTTTTGCACACTATGGACCTTGGCCCGGAACGGGCATCGGAACGTGGTTTTTGTGGCTGTTTTGTGGCTTATTGTATCTGTCCCACCTGGTAATGTGTATCTGTTGTGTTGGCTCATTGGAAGCTGCCGTTCCGGCCTGTTTTGAGCAATATGGACCTTGGCCCAGAACGGGTATTGGAACGTGGTTTTCGTGGCTGTATTGTAGCGTATTGTATCTGCCCCACCCAGCAATGTGTGAGTGGTGAGTTTCGTTGAGTTGGCTCACTTGGAAGCCGCCATTCCGGCCTGTTTGCGCAATATGGACTATGGCCCAGAATGGGCACTGGAACATGATTTTTGTGGCTGTTTTGTGCCGTATTGTATATGTCCCCCTAGTAATGTGTGACGGTTGAGTTTGGTTGGTTTCAATCATTCGGAAGTGGCCGTTCCGGGCCATCCATTCTGTTCCGGATGTTGTTCTGGGAGTTATGGGGTTAATAATAATATAATATTGTAATGGTTTCAGTCCTAAAATATTGTTCTCAAGTGTTTCTAACACATGCCACTGTTTTTGGCATGGTTTATTAATATAAAGGGGTTGTTCCAGCCCGTTCCGTTCCATTTTTTACACTGTCCCCACCCAATGTTGTGTCCTCTGCAAATTTGATAAACATTCCCTGCACCTCCTCCAAATCATTAATAAAAATGTTGAAGAGCACTGGGCCCAGACCTGAGCCCTGTGGCACTGGCCGTATGCCAAAGGCATGCTTAAGGTGTACCACGGGGGGAGGAGCACCAGCCGCAGAACACACGCCTTTGCCGCGCCTGCGCTCCCCTTCGCCTCACTGCGCAGTGGCTTGAAGAGCAGCTCCTGCGCAGGTCACGGCTCTCCTCTGCCTTCACGGCGCCACCGCCTCTCGCTTAGCTTCCCCCTCTCCCGGAAGGGAGCCCCCCCCCCGGGGTTTCTGGGCAGCCACCGCCGCCCAACTAGCCAAAGAGGCCAGGGAGGGTGGGGAGTTGAGGGCCGCCGCACTGCAGTGCCCCCACCTTTATGCACCCCCCGCTTGACCCCTCCCCCCGAGAAAGGGGCGGTGCATTGAAGGCGCTGCTGCCAGGACGAGCCCCCCCCCCCCCGTTGTTGCCACCACCTCCCCTCCACCCTCCAGGAAAGAGCGAGGAGGCGGAGGAGGCGGTGAGGGAGGAAGGGCAGCTCCGGGCTTTGCAGCTGCTGCTGCTGCCACCCACTCAAGGGCGCTCAGGGCAGCAGCGGCGTCTCTTTCTGCTGCCCTCTTCCAGGTAGAAGGCAACCAAGCGCCTCCCACCGGGCACTCCCCCCCCCCCCCCCCCGTTGACCCCGGAGTGAGACCAGAGGGTGGAAGCAGAAAAGCCGGGCAAATTCCCCGCATGTAGATAGCCGGGCCTTCCCATGCCTGCTATTTGAGGTGGGAAAAAGGTACCACGTGCCACATTTAGTCTGAGAAATAAACGCTTTTCAAAAAGCTTTATTCAGAGCAACAGGAAAGATAAACTAACACAAGTTTCTATCATCATCGGATACTCCCAGGCAATATCTTCTCTCTGATGACTATGCCTGTCACTTCCTTTCATTTTGCACTTGGAGAAGGCAACTTCAGCCAGGGGCCTTGTTAGGCACTTGAAAGATTCAGGGGCCAAACATCCCATTGGTATCAATGTTTCTTTAGCTTACTTGCCATGTGATCCCCCTGGAAACACCCTCCCCCGCCCACTCCCCAGGCATGGCTGCTATACATAGGGAAAATATCGTATTGGTACCAATGGAAAGAGTTTTTCTTAGCTTAGTTGCCATGCAGAAGGAAGTTGGGGCGCCGGGGGTGTGTGTGTGCAATGCAGCATGTGGGAAGGAAGGCAGGCAAACTCTTCCCTCCAAGGCTGCAATTCCCTTGGAAAATTGCCATGACAATTAAGTAGAGAGAAAACCCTTCCCTTGGCACCAATGGACACTTAGATCTCCATGGGAAATAGATTCAGGACTGGGGCCCACCAGGCCTAGCAATGCCCCCATGCCAGCTCTTACGTTCATGTCCATGGCAGGCTTTGAATAATACCATGTACATGTTAGGTATTATTTTTGAGGGCTGTTTGAACTCTCCCCCACCCAACCTGAATGCAACATTGACTCCCACTTCCTTCTCACAACCAAGCCCTGAATATTTCAACACCAGAACAAATTTGTTTATTGCTACTGAAATTGTACGTTGCCATCTTTTTCAAGCACAGCTCTCCTTAAATAATTGGAACATAAGACATTTGATTACAGGACAGTTTGCAAATAAAACATGTAAACACTCTGAAACAGTCAGCTACAGTAAGGCAGGCAGTGCTGCTATCTATGTCAGGGCAGACAGATGGCGATTAGCTGGGAGCAAAGTTGTCTCCAGATCAGATCTGTGGCTTGGCAAGTGCAAAGCTATACATTGAATTGGTCTTCAAATGGAACCATTGACCTTAAATCATAGCAAGAAGACCTTCATTAGTTAGTGCAATTGTAGCTTCTGGCTTAAAATGTGCTAGAAACATCTGGTTTCAATAAGCCAGGAAACAGCCACGAAAACCACGTTCCGGTGCCCATTCCTGGCCATAGTCCATATTGCGCAAAACAGGACGGAACGGCAACTTCCAAGTGAGCCAACTCAACCAACCTGACCACTCACACATTACTAGGTGGGACAGATACAATACACCAAAAAAACAGCCACGAAAACCACGTTCCGATGCCCATTCCGGGCCATAGTCCATATTGCGCATAACAGGCCGGAACGGCAACTTCCAAGTGAGCCAACTCAACCAAACTGACCACTCACACATTACTATGTGGGACAGATAGAATACACCACAAAACAGCCACGAAAACCACGTTCCGATGCCCGTTCGAGGCCATAGTCCATATTGCGCAATGCAGGCCAGAACGGCAGCTTCCAAGTGAGCCAACTCAACAGTCACACATTACAAGGTGGGACAGATACAATATGCCACAAAACAGCCACGAAAACCATGTTCCAGTGCCCGTTCTGGGCCATAGTCCATATTTCGCATAACAGGCCGGAACGGCAACTTCCAAGTGAGCCAACTCAACCAAACTTATCACTCACACATTACTAGATGGGACAGATAGAATACACCAAAAAACAGCCACGAAAACCACGTTCCGATGCCCATTCCGGGCCATAATTCATATTGCGCATAACAGGCCGGTACGGCAACTTCCAAGTGAGCCAACTCAACCAAACTCACCACTCACACATTAGTAGGTGGGACAGATACCATACACCACAAAACAGCCACGAAAACCACGTTCCGATGCCCGTTCTGGGCCATAGTCCATATTGCGCAATGCAGGCCGGAACGGCAGCTTCCAAGTGAGCCAACTCAACAGTCACACATTACAAGGTGGGACAGATACAATATGCCACAAAACAGCCACGAAAACCACATTCCAGTGCCCGTTCCAGGCCATAGTCCATATTGCGCAAAACAGGCCGGAACGGCAACTTCCAAGTGAGCCAACTCAACCAAACTTATCACTCACACATTACTAGATGGGACAGATAGAATACGCCACAAAACAGCCACGAAAACCACGTTCTGGTGCCCGTTCCGGGCCATAGTCCATATTGCGCATAACAGGCCGGAATCTCAACTTCAAAGAGGAGATCGCAAGTCTAAGACTGTGGAAGGCCTGGCAGATTTAATGGTACAGCAAAACCGCGTATTCTTACAAGCACAATCAAGCTGTTTCCTTATCAGAGGATTACGCGAGAAGGAATATGTAGTCAAATTATTCCCAAGAGAAACATGTTCTTGCAACAGTTCCAGGACATGCTACCACATAATGGCAGCACAGAAGACTGTAGGGAAAAGCATGCACCAGACGAAAGTGATCTGTTCATTGAAGAAACTCCGGATGAGCAGACAAAAAGGAAAATCTGGAAGAAAGAAACCAAGACAAAAGGATGAGCTATACGTATTGGCTGCATCAGATTCTGTTCTGATGGATAGTTATGCTACAACTGATGCCTCACAACAGAGAAAAGAAGCAAATACATACAAAACTGTTGATGAGGAAAGTAAATTACCTTCCTATGACTTTGAGTTTGAACCAGAAGCCCCACAGTTTTCAAGTACCCCTCAGAAACCCTCTCAAGAAAAGCACATTGAGAAAAATCTGCAAGTTCCCTGGGCATCCATGAGAGACTATCCACGCATGAGAAATACAACAATTCAAGGAGTATACATCAACGCTGAGGACATGAAGTCTCGTATGAATCAAAACTGGCTAGTGGACATTGTCATTGAGGGCTTTCTAGTTACTAGAAAAAAATCTGGAGACTGTTTTAAATACTGATGTTGAAGTGAGTGTCTTCGGTCCATTTATTATGCTGTCTTTGGATTTAAATGGGTCTACAACTAGTATACATAACTTTGGAGTAAACTCGGACGTTATGGCGAAGGACATCTGACTTATTCCCACCAATATACACAATACTCATTGGATATGAATGATTGTTTTCTTCAAGTGGAGGATGATTTTGTATCTTGATTCCACACATAGCATTGTGATGAAGTACATTGACATGCTGCAAACATTTATAGAGATGCAGTCCGCTTCACCGATCGATTGGTCAGAATGGGCCATTTATGCTCCAGTTGATATAGCAGTTCAGAAGGACTCTTACAACTGTGGTGTTTTTGTATGTCTCTTTGCACATGTGTTATGCAGTGGCTCACCTGTTCCTTTCCCAGCAGACATGGTCCCTGTACGGCAGTGGATTGCAAATGAACTTCTCAAGCACAAACCACTTCTTCCACAGCCAGGTTTAATTAAGAGACAACAGCAGAGAACAAAGAAGCAAATAAATAACACAGTAACTAAGCAATTCAATAGTCCCATTTCTAGAAATTCACCGAAAGGCACATTCTCTACAATCCACTTCTTGTCTTCAGCAATACAACAGTACTACAATTCAACTTGGTCTTTGTGCTTAATGGGTGATCAGTGCAAGAAACCCAAGAAGGACACCATGGTTCTGTGCCAGGGAGCATATCAGGACTGGTACTTGCCTTGAGATAAAACAAGCTCCTCGTGGTATCTTCAAATGTCCAAGGTGTTGTGAGAAATGAATAATCTATGCTGCAGGCAAACTATTATGTTAAGTGCTGCTATATGTGAACATTTACATTTACAGAGAGAGAGAGAGAGAGACTCACAAGTGTGTGTGTGTGTTATATAGTTTTAGAACACAGATATTATACAACTTGGTCCTTTCATACTATTTGCAGTTATTCTTATTGTATTCATGTTTTCAATAAAGACAGCTTCAGAACATTGAAGCCAATGACAATGGGTTATACTGAGTCAAACAATTGGTCCACCTGGTTCCCTCTTATCCACACAGGGCTGACCTAGACAAGACAACAAACATGCATTTAGCAATTGCGTTATTGGCTTTTAATAATAAATGCCATGTGTTTTACCTATCAAGATTGTGGAATGGGGGCATTAACCCTTTGTTTCCTCATGTGATCCAAATCTGGATTGAGGCTCCTACAATTGCATTTAGCATTGAAAAAAGGAGCTAATCACTCTAAAGAGATAATTTCTCATTAAGCAAATAGCAGTTGTGGGGATTAAAGCCCTACTGGCCCTCATGATAGATTCACGATATGGATTAACCCACCCACCCCAGGCACACCAATTGTGCTAGTACAGGAGTAAATGCTAATTATTTATTTAAATTTACATTTCTATACCGCCCAATAGCCAAAGATCTCTGGGCGGTTCACAAAAGTTAAAACCATCAACACGACTCAAAACTATAAATCAGTATAAGAACACAATATAAAACTACAATATAAAAGCACAATAGGGCTGTGCATGGATCCGGATATGGATCCTGAACCCAGAGTGGATTGGGCTGATCCCACCCAATCTGGGCCCGATCCAAACCAGATTGGATCAGGCCTGGATCGGGCAGCAATCCGGATCTGCTCCAGGTCCATGCCGAGCCCTCCTTCCCACTCTCCCCACTCTCTCCCTCCCTCCCCTCAATCACGCTCCTTACCTGTAGTCTCCTCCATGGTGTCCACCGCGTCGTCCTGCCTCCTCGATGTAGGCCGGCCACTTTCCCACTTGCGGCAGGTGATGACGTCACCCACCACGACCGGCAAATGCGGTGCTCTGAGCAGGAAAATGGCCAGCCAACAACGAGGAGCCAGGACGCTGCGGAGGATACTGTGGAGGAGGCTGCAGGTAAGGAGGGCGATTGGGGGGAGGGAGAGAGGGGAGAGAGCAGAGAGAGCGGAGAGAGCAGGAGGGAAGGCTCGGCATGGACCTGGATTGTGGATCCGTGGCAGATTGGATCTGCCCTGAACTGGACCATCCAGATCGGGATCCAGATGGGATTGGGGAGTCCATGCACAGCCCTAAAACATAAGCATGGTAAAACCGTGCAACAATGCAGATTTAAAATACAGATTTAGAATACAGATTTAAAACAGCAGTGTCAAAAGACTATGATAATAAACTGTTAAAATTAGGGGTGTGCAACAGATCGGGTCCGATCCACGATCCGGACCCGATCCGGGGGACAGCGGATAAAATTAACTGAACCGATCCCCAGAACCTGGATCAGCCGATCCAATATGATCCAATCCAAAAAGGACCCGATCCGGATCGTGTTGGATCAGAGGATTGGACCCCCTCCCCCGCTCATGCTCCTCACCTGCCCTGGCAGGTAAGGAGCTTGAATGCGGGGAGGGGGCTTACCTTCCAGGGCCATCTGTAGCGGATGGCCCCGACAAGTAAGGAGTGCAAGGGGAGAGGAGTGAGGGGGCCCCACTTACCTGCCGGGGCGTCCGCTGCCTTCACCTGCTCAAATCTACTGAGAACTAGGCTTTCCGGCCTAGTCCTCAGTAGAGCGCCAGGTGATGACATCATCACCTGGCGCTGTACTGAAGACTAGGCCACGAAGCCTAGTTCTCAGTAGATTCGAGCAGGTGAAGGCAATGGATGCCCTGGCAGGTAAGGAGGAGTGTGGGGGAAGGGGGGAGGAGGGAGGGGGACCACTTACCTGCCGGGGCCATCCACTGCCATCTGCTGGCGCCCGCTGGTGCCAGCAGACGGCAGCGGATAGCCCCGGCAAGTAAGGAGCGAAGGGGAGGAGGGGGGCCCCGCAGGTAAGAAGCACAAGGGGGGGAGGGACAGGGAGGGGGGAGTTAGGCCCCCACTCATCCCCTGCTGCCATTTTTCCCCATAGACTTGCATTGGGGGAAAGCTTTCTTTTCCCCAATGCAAGTCTATGGGGAAAAATGCCAGCCAATCTGAAAATTGGACATTTGATTTTCAGATCGGGATCGGGTCCGATCCGATCCAGGGGACCTCCGATTTTGTTCCGATCTAATCCAGAACAAAATTGGAGGTCTTGATCTGGGTCCCGATCCGATCCGGGGGGGGGGGTCCGTGCACATCCCTAATTAAAATACTGTGAGGATAAGAAGCTCTTCACCTGGCATCTAAATGGTTATAATGTAGGTGCCAGGTGAACCTCTCTTGGGAGCTCATTCCAGACCCGGGGTGCCACAGCAGAGAAGGCCCTCCTCTTGGTAGCCACATGTCTCACTTCCTTTGGCAGCGATTCATGGAGAAGGACCCCTGAGGATGATATTAGGGTGTGGGCAGGTAGATATGAGAGAAGGCATTCCTTCACATGACCTGGCCCCAAGCCATTTAGGGCTTTGAATATTAATACCAGCACTTTGAATTGGTCCCGGACCTGGACGTGCAGCCAGTGAAGCTGGAAAAGGACTGGCATAATGTGGTCTCATTGGCCAGGCCCTGTTAACAGTCTGGCTGCCTTGTTTTGTACCACTTGAAGTTTCTGGACCATTTTCAAAGGCAGCCTCACATATAATGCATTGCAGTAATCCAGAGGAGAGGTTATAAGAGCATGGATAACTAGGCTATCTCTGTCCAGATAAGGGCACAGTTGGCATATCAGCCTAAGCTGATAAAAGGTGGTCCTTGCCACTGAGCCCACCTGTGCCTCAGGTCTGGATCCAGGAGCACCCCCAAACTACAAACCTTTAGGGGAAGTGCATCCCCCTCCAGAATAGGGTGAACATCACCTAGCTGGACAGATGAACCACCCATGAACAGTACCTCAATCTTGTCTGGATTGAGTCTCAGTTTGTTGGCCCTCATCCAGTCCATTACTGTGCTCAGGCACTGATTCAGAACAGCCACTGCCTCATCTGGTTTTGATGAAAAGGAAAGGTAGAGCTGGGTATTGTCCATATATTGATGGCACCTCAACCCACATCTCTGGATAATCTCTCCCAGCGGTGTCGTGTAAATGTTGAAAAGTTTAGGGGTTAAAATAGAGCCCTGTGGAACCCCATGGCCTAGGTGCCATGGCACAGAGCAATAACCCCCCAGTACCACCTTCTGGAATCGGCCATCCGAGTAGGAGCGGAACCACTGTAACACAGTGCCTTCAACTACCAGCCCAGACAGTGTATCCAGAAGGATACCATGGTTGATGGTACTGAAAGCTGCTGAAAGGCCCAAGGGAATCAAGAAAGTCACACTCCCCTTGTCCCTCTCCTGGCAAAGGTCATCCCACAGGCACAGGGTGACCAAGGCAGTTTCAGTTACAAAACCAGGTTTGAATCCTGATTGAAATGGATTTAGATAATCAGTTTAATTCAAGAGTGCCTGGAGTTGCCCTGCAATCACCAACTTAAGCACCTTGCCCAAGAAGGGGATGTTATCCACCAGCCTATAATTGTTAACATCCTCCGTGTTGAGGTTAGGCTTTTTCAGGAGTGGTCTGATTACTAGGGATGTGCACGGGCTCCCCGGATCGGGACCTGAATTGGGACCTCCAATTTTGTTCCAGATTGGATCAGAACAAAATCGGAGGTCCCCTGGATCGGATCGGACAAGATCCTGATCCGAAAATCGGATGTCCGATTTTCAGATTGGCCTCCATTTCCCCCCATAGACTTGCATTGGGGGAAAGAAAGCTTTCCCCCAATGCAAGTCTATGGGGAAAAATGGTGTGGGGGGTGAGTGGGGGTCTAACTCCCCCTCCCTGTCCCTCCCCCTTCACGCTTCTTACTTGCCGGGGCCATCCGCTGCCGTCCACTGGCGCCCGTGGACGGCAGTGGATGGCCCCGGCAGGTAAGCCCCCTCCCCGCATTTGCGCTCCTTACCTGGACAGCCACGGCAGGTGAGGATTATGAGTGGGAGGAGGGGGCTGGTACTCTGTTCCAATACGATCCAGATTGGGTCCTTTTTGGATCGGATCATCTGGGATGGGCCGATCCAAGTGCTGGGGATCGGCTTGAATAATTTTATCCGATCCAGCCCAGATCAGATCCGGATCGTGGATTGGACCCGATCTGGTGCACACCCCTACTGATTACCACCTCTTTTGAAGAGGCCGGCACCACTCCCTCTTTCATGGAGAAATTGATAACCTCCTGGATCCAGCTGGTGATCCCCTCCTTATTTGATGTAATAAGCCATGAAGGGCAAGGGTCAAGTTCACAGATGGCCAACCAGACTTTGCCAAGCACCTTGTCCACGTCCTTGGGCCTCAGATATTCATTGCATTCCAACAAAGAACTCTGAAGAAAGACCTGAGGGCTGAAATGTGTTGGAGTTCTTTCACTACATTAACATCCTCTTTCTACACCTTTGACCTGGGCTTTTTTGGCAGAACATTTATATCCCACCTACCTCCCAGAAACTCATGGTGAACAAAAATGGTACTTAGCAATTTTGTAACAACCTTGTGGGATAGGTTAGGCTGAGAGAGGTGAATGGCCACAGGTCATTGTAAGCTTCATGATGGAATGGGTCCTACCCATCCTAGTCTGATATTTTGAGGGCTACACCACACCACACAACAACTATGGGCTTAGGTATGAAACTGTCTTTGCAGATCTTGGTTCTGGATTCTGTGAAAGTTTATTAGCTTTTCCATTTAGAACACTGAAAATGGTTTGCTCAATTGCCTTCACTCACACAGAACTTGCCATTCTGGGCTATATTTCAAATGAGTTTCTACCTCATTTTGCTCACCCACAATCTGCTTTTCCAGGTTGTTTTGCACAATATGAACCATTTATGTATTTATTTATTTATTTCATTTATAACCCGCCTCTCCATCTAGATCGAGGCGGGGAACAACACTAAATATAAATATAAAACAATAAAATAGTGGTATTGTAATGTGGATGGTGTGGAGGTTTTGGAGCTTATTGTATCTGTCGCACCTAGTAATGTGTGAGTGGTGAGTTTGGTTGAGTTGGCTCACTTGGAAGCCGTTCCGGCCTGTCTTGCACAATATGGACATTGGCCCGGAACGGGCATCGGAACGTGGTTTTTGTTGCTGTTTCATGGCGTATTGTATCTGTCCCACCTGGTAATGTGTATCTGTTGAGTTGCGTATTGTATCTGTCCCACCTGGTAATGTGTATCTGTTGAGTTGGCTCACTTGGAAGCGGCCGTTCCGGCCTGTTTTGCACAATATGGACCTTGGCCCAGAACGTGCATCGGAATGTGGTTTTCGTGGCTGTATTGTGGCATATTGTATCTTTCCCACCTAGTAATGTGTGAGTGGTGAGTTTGGTTGAGTTGGCTCACTTGGAAGGTGCCGTTCCGGCCTGTTTTGCGCAATATGGACCACGGCCCGGAACGGGCATCGGAACATGGTATCCGTGGCTGTTTATTGGTGTATTGCATCTGTCCCACCCAGTAAAGTGTGAGTGATGAGTTTGGTTGAGTTGGCTCACTTGGAAGCGGCCGTTCCAGCCTGTTTTGCGCAATATGGACCACGGCCCAGAACGAGCATCGGACCGTGGTTTTTGTGGCTGTTTCCTGGCTTATTGTATCTGTCCCACCTGGTAATGTGAATCTGTTGTGTTGGCTCACTTGGAAGCGGCCTTTCTGGCCTGTTATGCACAATATGGACCTTGGATCAGAACGGGCATCAGAACGTGGTTTTCGTGGCTGTATTGTGGCATATTATATCTTTCCCACCTAGGAATGTGTGAGTGGTGAGTTTGGATGAGTTGGTTCACTTGGAAGGTGCCGTTCCGGCCTGTTTTGTGCAATATGGACCATGGCCCAGAACGGGCATCGAAACATGGTTTCCGTAGCTGTTTATTGGTGAATTGCAACTGTCCCACCCAGTAAAGTGTGAGTGATGAGTTTGGTTGGGTTGGCTCACTTGGAAGCCACCGTTCCAGCCTGTTTTGCGCAATATGGACCACAGCC
Organism: Anniella stebbinsi; assembly: GCA_029215795.1. NCBI lineage: Eukaryota > Metazoa > Chordata > Lepidosauria > Squamata > Anniellidae > Anniella > Anniella stebbinsi. The sequence continues at coordinate 124,079,072 of JARDYH010000004.1, read as the reverse complement.
CGGAACGGGCATCGGACCGTGGTTTTTGTGGCTGTTTCCTGGCTTATTGTATCTGTTCCACTTAGTAATGTGTGAGTGGTGAGTTTGGTTGAGTTGGCTCACTTGGAAGTTGCCGTTCTGGCCTGTTTTGCACTTTATGGACCTTGGCCTGGAACGGGCATCGGAACGTGGGTTTTGTGGCTGTTTCATGGTGTATTGTATCTGTCGCACCTGGTAATGTGTATCTGTTGAGTTGGCTCACTTGGAAGTTGCCGTTCCGTCCTGTTTTGCACTTTATGGACCTTGGCCCGGAATGGGTATTGGAACGTGGTTTCCATGGCTGTTTCATGGCGTATTGTATCTCTCCCACCTAGTAATGTGTATCTGTTGAGTTGGCTCACTTGGAAGGTGCCGTTCTGGCCTGTTTTGCACAATATGGACCTTGGCCCGGAACGGGCATCGGAACGTGGTTTCCTTGGCTGTATATTGGTGTATTGCATCTGTCCCACCTAGTAATGTGTGAGTGGTTAGTTTGGTTGACTTGGCTCACTTGGAAGGTGCCGTTCCGGCCTGTTTTGTGCAATATGGACCACGGCCCGGAATGGGCATCGGAACGTGGTTTTGGGGGCTGTTTCCTGACTTATTCTATGTGTTCCACTTAGTAATGTGTGAGTGGTGAGTTTGGTTGAGTTGGCTCACTTGGAAGTTGCCGTTCCAGCCTGTTTTGTGCAATATGGACCTTGGCCCAGAACGGGCATCAGAACGTGGTTTCCGTGGCTGTTTATTGGTGTATTGAATCTGTCCCACCCAGTAATGTGTGAGTGGTGAGTTTGGTTGAGTTGGCTCACTTGGAAGTTTCCATTCCGGCCTGTTTTGCACAATATGGACCTTGGCCCGGAACAGTCATCGGAATGTGCTTTTTGTGGCTGTTTTGTGGAATATTGTATCTGTCCCACCTCCTAATGTGTATCTGTTGAGCTGGCTCACTTGGAAGCCGCCGTTCCGGCCTGTTTTGCACAATATGGACCTTGGCCCAGAACGGGTATCGGAACGTGGTTTTTGTGGCTGTATTGTGCCGTATTGTATCTGTCCCACCTAGTAATGTGTGACGGTTGAGTTTGGTTGGTTTCAGTCATTCGGAAGTGGCCATTCCGGGCCATCCATTCTGTTCCGGATGTTGTTCTGGGAGTTATGGGGTTAATAATAATATAATATTGTAATGGTTTCAGTCCTAAAATATTGTTCTCAAGTGTTTCTAACACATGCCACTGTTTTTGGCATGGTTTTTTTTAATATAAAGGGGTCGTTCCGGCCTGTTCCGTTCCATTCCGGCTTTTACACCGTCCCTGGTTTCAGTCCTAAAATATTGTTCTCAAGTGTTTCTAACACATGCCACTGTTTTTGGCGTGATTTTTTTTTATATAAAGGGGTCGTTCCGGCCCGTTCAATTCCGGCTTTTACACCGTCCCCATTGGGTGGGATCGCTAATGCCCTGGAAGACAGAAACAAACTCCAAAGTGATCTTGATAGACTGGAGTGCTGGGCTGAAAACAACAGAATGAAATTTAATAGGGAGAAATGCCAAGTTCTACACCTAGGAAAAAGAAACAAAATGCACAGCTACAAGATGAGGGATACTTGGCTAAGCAATACTACAAGCGAGAAGGATCTTGGAATTGTTGTAGATCACAAGCTGAATATGAGCCAGCAGTGTGATGTGGCTGCAAAAAAAGCAAATGCTATTTTGGGCTGCATTAATAGAAGTATAGCTTTCAAATTATGAGAGGTACTGGTTCCCCTCAATTCAGTACTGGTTAGGCCCCATCTTGAGTACTGAGTCCAGTTCTGGGCACCACACTTCAAGAAAGATGCAGACAAGCTGGAGGGTGTTTAGAGGAGGGTAACGAGGATGATTAGGGGTCTGGAAACAAAGCCCTATGAGGAAGGACTGAAAGAACTGGGCATGTTTAGCATGGAGAAGAGAAGACTGAGGGGAGACATGATAGCACTCGTCAAATACGAAAGGTTGTCACACAGAAGAGGGCCAGGATCTCTTCTCGATCAACCTAGAGTGCAGGACACGGAATAATGGGTTCCAGTTACAGGAAAACAGATTTCGGCTGGACATCAGGAAAAGTTACCTAACTGTTAGAGCAGGACAACAATGGAACCAATTTCCTAGGGAGGTGGTGTGCTCTCCCACATTAGAGGCCTTCAAGAGGCAGCTGGACAGCCATCTCTCAGGGATGCTTTAAGGTAGATTCCTGCATTGAGCAGAGGGTTGGTCTCGATGGCCTTATAGGCCCCTTCCAACTCCACTATTCTATGATTCTAAGAAGAAGTCCTGCTAGACTAATGTTATTTCATTTTTCAATCAGATAATCCTTAATAGATTGTGGAAATGCTGTGGACATAATAAATCTTGATTTCAGCAAGTCATTTGACAAAGTTCCCCTGGGTGGCACTATTAGTAGATGGATCTACATTTGAATGGAAAACCATACTCAGAGTGTTTGTCAATGGTTCCTCATCAAACTGGAGGAAAGTATTGTGTGGTCCTCAGGGGGCAGGAGGAATAGCTTATCAAGTTTGCAGATTACACAAAATTGGGTGGGATAACTAATACCTTAGAAGACAGAAACAGAAGTTGAATATGAGTCAGCAGTGTGATGTGGCTGCAAAACCAGCAAATGCAATGTTAGGTTGTATCAATAAAAGTGTAGTTTCATAATCACAGGACTTAATAGTTCCACTCTACTTTGTGCTGGTCAGATCTCACCTCAAAATGCAAACCAGTACTTTATAAGGACCAATTAAATGTTACAAAATAGTGAGGAAGCTTTCACTTTCTCCAGAACTCTTCACTTAGAGAATCTGAAAGCTTGTTCATTATTCATAAAGATGCTGCCTTTCTATGGATTTCAGTATTATCAAGTCTTTTAAGTTCTCTTTTAAATAACTGAAAATAAATTAATACATGCTGCTATGTAGACATTTTAAAACTGTGAAATCAAATATCCATGGGCACCACAAGATGGTGCTGAAATTAAAGGCCAGTCAAAGAACAAAACTATAATTACTAGGATTTTTTAAAAAAGCTATCATAGTACCATGCTCTTGGATTCTGTGTGGAAACCATCTAGGGGGATGTGCCATGATAACAAGTAGGGCTGTGCACAGCCCCCTCAATCCGGATCCAGATGATCCGGATCGGGCCTGATCCGGATCAGATCGGGCCTACCCCAATTTGATTTGGATCCAGACCGGACCAGGGAGGGGCTTTGCACAACCCTAAATGTGGCGCTACTGCGACCTAGGCCATGATCCCGCGAGATCTCAAGGGATCGCAGCCTGGTACGCAGTAGCACTGCATTTCCAGGCCAAGGCGGCAGCGATGGAGGTAAGGGGGAGGGTTAGGGCCCTGCAAGTCCCCCCTTCCCCCTTCCCAGCCTTCCGAGGGCAGGGGAGGAGTCTTCCTCTCCCCCCTCCCCTCCATCGCCATCACCGGTCCTCGCTTCCACCGCTGCAGCTCCTTGCTGGCAGTGGCCGCCTCAGCCTGGAAAGGCGTCACTACTGCGAACTAGGCTGCGATCCCGCAAGATTTTGAAATCGAAATCTCGCGGGATCGCAGCCTAGTACGCAGTAGCACCACGTTTTTCCAGGCTGAGGTGGTGATGGAGGTGAGTGGAGAAGGGAGAGGGAGGGAGGCAGCTGTGTCTGGATCCCGGGACTGGTTCAGACCAATCCGGACCTCCCCGATCGGATCCAGGATCCGGAGGTCTGGATCAGCTCGATCCGCTCCGGATCCGGATCCAGTCATAGCCCTAATAACAAGCACTGCTGAGATGCTCACTAGACAGGGTTGTTGATAGGTAATGTTTTTTCCAATTTACCAAAACTGTAAATGACAAACTTTCAGGCAAATACAAGCTAGCACTTTCTGAGCTGCTGCAATGATGGGAAAGGCAGAGTGGGATGGAGATTGTAAGGCAATGGAGGGAGTGCAGCTGGAAAGAGGAAAGGGTGATGTGAGAGCAAAATTATCCAATGTAATATACATTATTCAAAACATTTCTATCCTGCTGTTCAGTCAAAAGTCTCCCAGAGCAGCTTGCAAGATTCTGGCTCAGAATCTAAAAAGACATGAGGAAAGGGATTGTGAGAGGGAGTAGAAGAGGGGATTAAAACAAAAATTAAAGTATGACGGTGATGCTTGAGTCTGTTGGGCCCCCTCCACAAGGATGCGCTTTTGCGCCCGGTTCCGCGATTATGCGCATTATCGTGGAGGCGCTTTTACTCCTAATCCCTCTGCACCGGAGGCGGCGAGAGGCGGCGAAGCGCATTAATTCATGTCCAACAAGCGCTTTACAAGCAGTTAATGCGCGTAATCGCTTGTTCACACCGCGAAAATGCGCTTTAACGGCCGGAGCAAAATAAAAGTCGCTATTTAACGCGCGTTCGAAAATGCGCATTATCGGGGAGATAACGCGCCTGTACGCCCGTTTTGCGCTCCGTGCTTGTGGAGGTAAATTTTTTAATGAGCCTTCAAGGCTCATTAAACGTCTCGTGTGGAGGAGGCCTTGCTCAGATGGATGGGAATATATCAACTGAACTCAGGTTTGCACTGCATCTATTGTCCTTCTGGGATGGCTTGTTTTATTCCTCTCTTTTCTCTCTCTTCCCTACTGCAGTTTCTCTTCTTTTGATTTCAAGACTAATCTGTTTCTTCTCCCATTCTGTCAGGGCAAGATGTTCCAATGAAGCTGGTTTGGAGAGAGAATCACATTTTTTTACTATCGCTTTTCTGTCCCACAATAGGTGAAGAAAGAGGAAGCAGCAATGACCACATGGCCCATTCAGTGGATGCTTTTATCACGCTGCTTTTCCTGCACACAGCAGGAAATGGCGGCAAGTTTTGCCTGAAAAAAAATATCGGATTTACCGTGTCTTGTTTTGTAACGGAAAATAGAGCAGAAGAAGCGGGAGACATGCGGGAGGTGGACGGCGTCATCAAAAGTACCTGCAGGAAAATGTGAGTGGCCAGAAAGGACCGTGTGATAAAACGCTCAGTCATGAAGTTCACTGGGTGTCCTTCAACCAGTCACTGGGCTAGTTCGCATGACCATCATAGCCTACCATGGATTATTTAAGCCATGGTGTGTTGTGGCATGTGCCGGTGGCTATTTTGAATAGGCAGGTGCCATGGCTTATTGTGGCATGCAAACTTGGCGAAGGTGGCTTAAACAACCCTCACATAACCCTACAATAGCCCATGGATTACGCAAGGTTTGTTTAACTCTCACATAAATTGTTAAACTCTCACATAAGCCACAATGCCAGGTTCACATGCCACAATAAGCCACAGCGACCACTTGCTGCGGCTTGAATATTCAAAAGGGCAGGCAGCATATGCCACAACTCACTGTGACTTAAATAAGTCATCATGGACTCCAGTGATCATGCAAGCCCAGTCAGTGTCAAAGTTCGTATATCATGCTAACTGAACCCGTGAATAAGCTACTCAGTGCAGGTTGTTACTGGAACAACCCACGGTGCACCCAACAGACAAATGGGCTCCCAATGGCATGTTCTCCCCCTCCTTCCCCCTCAGTCCTCCAGTCACAATCCCAGTGTCCTTCATGGCAAAACTCGTCTCTCCCTCACCACCCCAATCACTACCCCTTTTCTTTCACTGTTGGTTTTTTCCCCCTTTCAGAGCCTCAGAAATGCACAATTGGGGTTGGGGGTTTTCCTCTGGCCCCAGAAAATTGCACAGTTGCATTTGTTGTATTATTATTATTATTATTATTATTATTATTATCATCATCATCATCATCATCACCATCACCATCTGCCGGGGACTCATATATTATCAATTGGCCAGTGTGCCTACCCAGAAGGGGACTTCTATGAACTGGGCAATGTGCCTACCTCTATCCCAAACGTGACTTTTATTTGCCTCTGCTCCAGCCAATGTGCGCAGCTGTGGCATGAAGAAATGCCCATCTGCCTGCACGGGGATGGCAGGCAGACTGAGTCATTTGCAAGCACGATGAGGTCATGAGGTCACGATGAGGTCACGATGAGGCGTGAGGGTAGTTTTGACGGGATCCTGCCGGTTGGCGCACCGCAGGGGTATCTCCTGGCCCAATGAGGCCCTACCCCCCAATCCTTTTAATTTGTAGACATGCGTGGACTAATCTAGAGACAAGGCAGCAGTTCTACTGCAACAGAATACATCCACTCACTGTGCCATGCACGCATAGGCGCTAGTGGGTTCCTGCTGGTTGGCGCACCGCAGGGGTATCTCCTGGCCCAATGAGGCCCTGCCTGGCTAAGGTTGGCTAAAATAAATAAATGTAACGCCCGTGCTATTCCCCTACCCTCCAATCCTTTTAATTTGTAGACATGCGTGGCCTAATCTTGAGTCAAGGCAGCAGTTCTACTGCAGCGGAATGCATCCACTCACTCCCTGTGCCACACACACATGCATAGGTGCATCCCTCCGCTCCAGCCAAAGTACCTACCTCTACCCTGAACATGACTTTTATTTGCCAAAGTGCCTACCTGTACCCCAAACGTGACTTATATTATTTGCCAAAGTGCCTACCTGTACCCCGAACGTGACTTTTCTTTTACTTGCCAAAGTGCCTACCTGTACCTCAAACATGACTTATTTGCCAAAGTGCCTACCTGTACACTGAACGTGACTTATATTATTTGCCACTGCTCCAACCAATGTGTGCAGCTCTGGCATGAAGAAGAATGCCAACATGCCTGCACAGCTGAGTCCCCTCAAGGCCATCTGTGAGATGCCCCTGAGTACTGGATGACGTCTCTTGAAAAAGGACCACACCTGTAACTTGGAAAATTAAGAAGTTTTAGGCCTTTCTCTGACTCAAAAATCAACTCTCTAGGGCAAAATGGAGAAACAATATAATATCGGATTTGGAAATACGATATGATACGGACCACCTATGATATTATCGGAGACAATAATTTTTTTGGTCCGAAATTCCGATAACAATACGATACGATAATTTCGGCATGCACATCCCTACCTGTTACTGCTTCTGATACTTCCAAAGCCTGCTTGTGCATCTCCAGCAACCAGCCCTGACACTTGCATGCGGATTAAGATGTTTACCACATTGCAGCTGAAATTCAGATAGCCTCTAATGAATTTCCTAACATTGTGCTTCAATTTAACTAAAATACTCTTTGCATGCGTTGGAAAGAATGTTGAAGTAGTTGCTTGGAAAATGTGCTGATTGAAAATTCAGTATTTGGTCCTAAAGTGACAGAAACTGTTCTAAAAGGAAGCAATTATGTATGGTCTGTGAAAGGAATGTCAATGCTAGCAGAGTTTATAGAGAGGCTGAAATGGAAAGCATTTTTAAGTGGCATGGAAGATGAGTCAACAGTAAGTAAAGAAGTAGGTTATTTATTCGATGTCTTGCAGACTAGGAAGACAGAAGATGGTCAGTTGATCAGCACATCAGAAGATACAGTATAATCCAAAAAATGTTGAGCGGTCTGAGCAGTGCAAGTATCTGGAAGGGTTCCTGCATCTGGTAGGTCTTCTGAAGTGTCTTATGAGAGATGACAGTTAGGGAAACTGGACCCTCTTCCTACAACAGTACAGGGAGCCCTTCCTGTGTTTCAGATATATGACCATGCTAACTCCTTAAAATGGGGTTCACTGTTCCTAGAGCAAATGATGGATCTCGAGCTATGCTGCTAAAATCTTCTCTCTTCCTTCTAATGAAGTTGTTGCCTTCTCTCCTGATGACAAAGATCTATGTCTCTTTTTTTTCTGAATTTGGTGACTTCAAGGTCTGTGACAAAGTTTCCTAAGAGTTCCCCCACTGGTTTCTATTAACATTTTAATATCTGATTTGTGTCTATTCTCTTTCATAAAAACTGACCTGGTTTGCCCTGTGCTCTATGCAGCAGGTTGGTACATTGTCTGCACATCAAATTGCCATTCATTCATTCTAGTTTTATCTGCCCAATAACCAAAGTTCAGGTAAATCAAAAGAATAAAATACAAAACAATAGTAGAACAGTGATAAAAGAGCACATAATGAAACCAAGATAAAACCAGCAGCAAAACTAAAGCAGCGTGAAGATCTAAAAACACTAAAACAGTTCTTAGAATGCTTGAGGGAATAAAAAAGATCTTCACCTGCCACTATCTTTGCCTTGTGGACCTCTCCCGGGAGGGCTGGGCCACGACCACTGAAAAGGCCACCCACCTCACGCCATTTGGTTACCCCATCAGCTAACCTATCTCCAAGTCATTTAAGGCTTTAAAGGTCTTTAAACCAGCACTTCATAGGATCCAGAAATGAATTGGCAGCCAGTGAAGATGGCAAAATACTGATGTAATATCACACCAGCCAGCCGCAGTCAACAAACAATGTAGGTGCTCTTTTTTGGACTAACTGAAGTTTCTGGGACATTTTCGAAGGCAGCCCCATTGTAAATGTGAGGCTACCAGAGCATGAATTGTCAGAAGGTTCTCTCTGTCCAGATAGGGTCATATTGGCATATCATCTTGAGCTAATGAAAGGTACTCTAAGCTACCAAGGCCACCCGTGACTCCAGTGACACTGAAGTTCACAAGAGCATCCCCAGACTATGGACTTGATCTTGTAGAGGGGACTGCAATCCCTTCCAGAACAGAATTAACTTCACATAACTAGACAGACAAACCACGCACAAGCTGTATCTCTTTCTTGTCTGGATTGATTCTCAGTTTATTGGCCAATGTTTTTAGGATGTTTTTAAGATGTTTTAATGCAGTTTTAATAATGTGTGCCATGTTTGAATCAGTTTTATGTATTATGATACTTTATATTTACTGTTGTTCCCCGCCTCGATCCAAATGGAGAGGCGGGTAAGAAATAAATTATTATTGTTGTTGTTGTTGTTGTTGTTGTTGTTGTTATTTATCCTGTCTAAGCACTGATTTGGATCATTAACTATCTCACCTGTATTAAATGGAAAGGTGAGGTAGAATCAGAATCATAGTATAGTGGAGTTGGAAGGGGCCTATCAAGCCATAGAGTCCAACCCCCTGCTCAATGCAGAAAACCAATCTTAAAGCATATCTGACAGATGGCTGTCCAGTTGCCAGTGTGGGAGAGCCCACGGCCTCCCTAGGTAATTGGTTCCATTGTCTTACTGCTCTAACAGTCAGGAAGCTTTTCCTGATGTCCAGCCCATTATTTTGTGTCCTGCACTCTGGGTTGATTGAGAAGAGATTCTGGCCCTCCTCCGTGTGACAACCTTTCAAGTATTTGAAGAGTGCAATCCTGTCTCCCCTCGATCTTCTCTTCTCCAGGGTAAACATGCCCAGTTCTTTCAGTCTCTCCTCATAGGGCTTTGTTTCCAGACCCCTGATCATCCTCATTGAACCCCCTCCAGCTTGTCTGCATCCTTCTTGAAGTGTGGTGCCCAGAACTGGATGCAATACTCAAGAGGAGGCCTAACCAGTGCTGAATAGATGGGAACCAGTACCTCAAGTGATTGGGAAGCTATACTTCTGTTAATGTAGCCCAAAATAGCATTTGCTTTTTTTGCAGCCACATCACACTGTTGGCTCATATTCATTTTGTGATCTACAACAATTCCAAGATACTTCTCGCTTGTTGTATTGATGAGCCAAGTATCCCCCACCTCGTAAATGTGCATTTGGTTTCTTTTTCCTAGGTGTAGAACTTGGCATTTATCCCTGTTAAATTTCATCCTGTTGTTTTCAGCCCAGAGCTCCAGTTTATCAAGATCACTTTGAAGTTTGTTTCTGTCTTCCAGGGTATTAGCGACCCAATTTTGTGTTGTCTGCAAATTTGATAAGCATTCCCTGCACTTCCTCATCCAAATCATTAATAAAAATGTTGAAGAGCACTGGGCCTTGGACTGAGCCCTGGAGTACCCCGCTCATTACCTCCCCCCACTTTGAGAAGGTACCATTGATAAGCAATCTTTGAATCCAATTCTGTAGCCAACTGTGGAGCCACCTAATAGTTGTTCCATCTAGCCCACTTTTAGCTAGTTTGTGAATCAGAATGTCATGGGGTACTTTGTCAAAAGCTTTGCAGAAGTCAAGATATATTATGTCCACAGCATTCCCACAGTCCACAAAAAATGATCAAAAAATGAGATCAGATTGGTCTGAGAGGATTTGTTCTTGACAAATCCATGCTGGCTTCTAGTAATCACTGCATTGTTTTCAAGGTGCCTACAGATTTTGAATTTTGAAGCAGATTCTTTATAATCTGCTTCAAAATTTTCCCAGGGATGGATGCCAGACTGACTGATCTGTAGTTCCCAGCTTCCTCCTTTTTGCCCTTTTTGAAGATAGGGACAACATTAGCCCTCTTCCAGTCATCTGGCACTTCACCTGTCTTCCATGATTTCACAAAGATAATAGACAGTTGTTCTGAGAGTTGGGTTACATCCACACATTGTTGACACCTCAGCTCATGTCCCTGAATAAACTCTCCCAGTGATTTCCTGTAGATGTTGAAAAATGTGGGGAATAAAACATAGCCCTGAAGAACCCCCTGCAACACAAATACCACTGGCAGAGCAATAATCTCCCCCCATACCATCTTCTGGAAGCAACCATCCACAGAGGAGTGGAACCACTGCCACAAGTGTTCTGAAAGACTATTTAGAAGGATATGCTCAATAGTATTAAAAGTCACTAGGAGGTCGAAGAGAACCAACAGTTTTACACTCCCCCTATCCTTCTGACAGGATGACTGAGCAGGCCTGAAAGCAGATTGAAATGGATCTAGAAAAACAATTTCATCCAAGACTGCCTGGAATTGATCAGAAACCACTCACTTGAGCATCTTGCCAGGGACAGGGATATTGGCAACCAGCCTAGAGTTTCCTGCTTCTGGGCCCAAGTGAGGTTTATTCAGGAGTGGCCTGATCACTGCCTCGTTTAAAGAGGCTGGTACTTGTTCCTGTGCGCCACTGAGGGTGAAACCTACTCTTTCTCTCACCCAGATTACAGCAGGCCCCTCCCTGCCCAGAAAGTTCCACAGAACAACAATGTGAAAATGCGGTGGAGGTGGGGAAGCAATCTGTCTTTGTCACCTTCACTGTCACAGAATATGCATGATAATAGACTCTAACCATGTTTTTTAGTGGGATTCCACTTGGGTTTTCCTCCTTCTGCATTCTAGTCATCATTCAACTTCCTTCATTACCCTCAACACAGATGTATACCAAAGACTTGCATGAGCTCGGAGGCATGGTTGTGTCAACCACCCAGGACATCTTCATATCCTGTGGAGTGACTAGGGTATTGACAGGAGGGCCAGCCATACCAGCAAGAAAATCCCTCCCCCCCCAAGCTCTCAGAAGTCATTTGCCTCTAGGGATGTAGCACTTCAATAGCCTTCCCCTTGCAGAAGATAAAGGCTGCCTAAAGTCTAAAACGCAGCAGGAAATGATCTGACCATGAGGAGGGAATAGATGTTAAATCCCCCTCCTTTGGACTGCCATCCTGCTGCCTGACTGAGAAAATCGCATTCGGAGGTTGTCCTGCTTCATGGTTTGGGCCAGTGACATGTTGGGGGACAGTCTCCTTCATGATGGCCAGGAAGTCCTAAGCCACCCTGGAATTAAAGGCCTGGGCATGTATGTTGAGGCATCCCAGAACAAGAATGCAATGGGCACCAGATATATCTATCAGCATGTCTTAGGTCCCTCTATACGGGCACGTTTCCCCAGGTTATTTATATGACGCTGCCGCCACTCCGAAGCCATCTAGGGGCAAAGCCCCAAAGCTCCGCTCTAAAAAAGTAAGGCATTTACCCTGACTTTTTTTAGCTTGGAGCAACGCGACGACGGCATGTGCCATCTGTTACTCTTGCTCCGGAGCTTCTGGTAGGCGCGCCACAGTCTATGGCGACCACTGATTGGTCGCCATGGACTGGGCAGGGAAGGGGATGGACCAGAGAGTCATAAGCTCACTGCACCACCTCCATCCCTCCACAGACCTCCCCCCTTCTTCCCCACCCCATATAAAAAAGTTTTTTTTAACTTACCTTGGAAGACTGCTGCTTGTGCTTTTCTTGGTGGGCGTGGTGGTGGCAGTGGCAGGAAAGCCCACCATAGCGCTCCTTACGCTGTAGATGGGTGGGAGCGCAAATGCGGGGCGCGCCTCCTGCCGCCGCCAGTGCGACGCCCTCCCAACGCCATGAAAATATGGGCCTTATCGGTTACATATACCTCTGTGTTTCCACTGCAGTGGTAAGCAAGGAATGCTGGCTTGATTCTCAGAGTGCTTGCAGAAAGATGATGTTTCCCTACTGCTTCCTCAGTCTTTTTTCATACCATGGTGAATCTGTTAAGAAAAAAATGAAATAGTGGCACAAAGTCTTCTAATTGATAATTGGTAGCACTAGGAGCCCTCTGTCTGGAAGCACCCCAGACTGCTGAAAAAGAAAGTTCAGTTTCAGGCTCCAAATTCGACATATTCTTCCCCTCAAATTACATTGTTGGGTTCTCTGTAATGAGATGGTCTCAAAAATCATCGGTGACAAATGTCTTTTCTAGACATTTGGTTTGTAACATAATAATTATGCTATACATTGTTTCTTGTAGCCCTTCTGTTGTGGGGCTAGAGCCAGATTTGGTGGCCAAGGGATATAATCCTTCCTCAGGCAAACACATCAATTTCTAGTGCAGCTGCCATATAGAACATGTGTGTGGTATAGGTAGGCACCAATGGAATACCACTCACAAGAGCTCATCCAAGACGTTTTGCTGCCCGAGGTGAAGCTCAAGACGGCACCCTCTTTGCAGTCCATGTATAAAAGCTGACTGGACTCCTTCAGCACTGGCAATGGGATAGCATCCTCCACCTTACCTGAGGCAGCAGGCTAGGGTAGGAGGCCCAGGACAGGCTGCGCGGCATACACACTACTGCCCTCCAGTAGAGGGGAATGGGGGGGGGGGCTGAGGAGGAACAGTGGGGAGGTTGCCAGTGCTGAACCTCAGCATCTGCTGACTCAGGTGGTTACTTTATTGTGTCAGCCCCACCTGCAACATCACTAATGGCAAATCTGCATTGCCCCCCAAATGTCCACATTTTGGGAGACCTTTTAGAGGAGGGATAAAGCAACTCAAAGACTGCAACTCCTTATCAGCCTTAAGCCAGCAGAGCCAAAGGTGGAAAATGATGGAAGTTGCAGGTCCAACAACACCTGGAGCGCCACAAGTTGTTCCCCTCCTCCCTGTTTTAGAAACTTCTACCCTTTCTAATGTTGTTGTTGTTCACTTGTTTAGTAACTGATTAGTGCCAGGCTTATATTCAAGCACAGAAACGTGGCTGGCAAAAGCCCCTCCTCCCCCGCAGCTAAGTCTTCCCACTTTGTCATATACACATAACTACATTTTAAATATTAAAAATTCAAATCCTTTAAAGGATGTGCACCTGCACTTGTGAGCACTGGCCTACAATCACGGCCGTTATTCCTGCTGCTGTTCTAAAAAATAAGTGAGACACTCGTGCCGACATCACGGTTATCCTTCTCCAATGTTACGTATCATCAGGATGTCATGCTACTGCTAGTATAATTATATGTCCGTGGTTTTTAAGTCACCTGGACGAATCCACCTTTTACTTTCGGCTACATCCCCAAATCTGTGTGTTCCGTAAAGTGGGAGAAAATTGGAAGGGGACTGATTGCATTTTCACTGCTTCTAGAACCTTGAAGCTAGATTCATAATACATTTTGTGTATATCAATTTAAAAATTGGGTCCACTAAGTTTGTTGCCCAAATGCTGAAAGCAGAAAACACAAAAGTGTTGCTGTTTTGCTGCATATTCCTAAAAATGTCAGCCATCCCCTTTTGTAGTGGTGCCACATAGCAGAGTGTGCTGCATTTCAGAAAGCAGCTATTCAAAATCACTAGGTAAAGATGACTATAAAAAGCACAGTAAAAAAAATTTCAGCAGTGGGTTTTATTGTATTTTGTAGGTACTGTTCATCTCTGGCTTGCTTCAAAATTTTGTACAAACTGGTAATAAACTGTATACATGTTTTAGATTCTTGAACCAACGAACTGAGGTCCCGAAGTGACGTGGTGAAGATGCTCTAGTCAGAGTGGCTCTCTCATTGGCTGGTTGTCTTTCAGGCTGGGTTGTCATGTGACTGCCTGTCTGTGCCTGCTGTACAGGTGAGAGGATGTTCTGCACAGCAAGTGTAGACAGGCAGACACGTGACAACTCTGTCCAGCCAGCCCCTTGGCTCCAACAGGGGACTCTTTGCTCTGTGTTTAGCAAGACTGACTTCGTTGCAGGGGGAGACACATTACAAAAGCAAACTTTAACACGCCTGGGAGCTGGCAGACAAAGAAGACGTTTACTTTATTCAGAAAACACATGTTTTTACATTATGATTAATATTATTATTTTCCTGACATGTACACAAGATGAGATTGCAACAAAACATGCACCCTGAATAGCTTTCAAAATAAAAAGTTGAATCCAGTTCAGAAATGTTGCATTTGTGCTCCACACTCCATATGTGTAACATCTGTTACCATATGGTCTCTTTGATAATAGGTTGTAAGATAGGGATCTATTCACACTGTATGTGTTTGCTCTGAGAAAGTAAGTTCCCAAAATATACATACTTAAAAAAAAATAAATTAAGACAAAGCAATGCCCTGAGTATAAAAGTAGCTATTTCCTAAATGGTGCAAGTGATGGTTGGTGTACTAAAAGTTCACACACAAAGGAAATAACAGTAAAACTATTAGATTCTCAGTTAAATCCAAGACTTATTCATTTATTTATTGCATTTTTAGACTGCCCAATAGCCGAAGCTCTCTTATATATCAAAAATGTGCAAACAAAAAATGAAAGGAGATTTTGACCTTGATATTTCAAAACATCAGTTTTTCCTCCTGTATCCTTACAGTATTATATAGAAATAACATAAAAATAGACTTTATTTTAATTAGTATTTGATATTTGGGGTGGTGTTGAGGAGCTATTATGATATATTTCTTATAAAATCCAAAAAGCCATTTTCCTGGTCTATTCTTGCTACAGGCAGACATGTAACATGGTTTGCCAAAATGTAGCCTTGAAAAGATTAAAAGGGTACAATAAAGAAATTCTGAGAAGTTGTAACAAAGAACCCATGGAACTTGAAACCATTAAAGCCTTTGTTCAGGTTGAGAACCTTATGTTAAGGAGTGCTTAACATTACTGAATTTCTTACTAGTTTGAAATATGGGGAAATCTATGTTTTATGTACAAAATATAATTGCATCTCTCACTGTGTTGTTATAGTGGATTGGTACATGTTTGAAGAAATAGCATTGTCACTTAAAACTCCAAAATTAAGAACATTATTAGAATTAATTGAACCAATTGAGATGATCTTGAAAAAAAAAGACAACTAATGTCCAAAGAATGCCTGGATATTACAATATCAATTTTTAGACATAATGTTAAAAATTACCTGCTCTAGTCATATTGAAATTTTATTTGTTTACTTTTGCATACCTTTTTCAAATGCTTTAATGTTTCAGGATTTACGAAGATATGTTTCACCCATTTTCTATCTGATCCATCTCTCATTGGCACATTTGCACTGAGTTTTTTGTTTTTGTTTTATGTAACTAAACTCTTTGCCAATTAATACTAAGACAGAAATATGGGGATGAATACATATGCAAGTATGGAAAACTGCTTTCAATAGTGTAGATACTTTAAAATGTTATTCTAGCTGTTCTTTATAAACTGGTTGACTAACTTCTAATTTTTTATAATTATTTGAAAATGCTGGTTTATTGACGTTTTGTTCATTTTTGTTTAAAGTACCCACACAGAGCAAGGATACTTGGGTGGTCTTCAGGCATTTTTATGTCAGGGAGGAGAGAAATATTCTTAAAATGAAAATGCTAAGCAATTGCTTAACATGAGAGTAGAACCCAGAGTAAACAGAGAGTAAATCTTATTGCTGGCAGTGTAATCTAGGTTGGAATAGTTACTTGAGATCCTTAGATAGATAATGGAAAGCTTTACCTGATTAAGCTTCACCTAATTTCCTTTACTAATTAAGGAAATTGTGTCTTCAGGCTTTCCTCTCATCCAAAAATGGGGCATCTTTTTTTGTAGACAGCTTTCTACTTTCCCCTGGCATTTGCTCAACATAATAAAATGGATAAACAGACATGCTGCACAGCATAAAATAAATGAGATTGCTTAATACTTTAACTGCAATCGTAGTAAGCCCCATTGTGCTAAATCCTAATAAAATTAATAAGATTAATTTTATTAAAAAGTATATGTATGCTAATAGTTCTGTAACAGTATGTTGTTGTATGGTTTGCCCCTTGCCCAAATCGTACTAACGTATTACAATATTTAATATACATTGCTGGTACTCATAAATCTTAGTTCCATTTTGTGCTTTCTAGCAAACAAATGTTCCCATTTCAGGCCCTTGAATGAACTTTATAAATGGCAGGACAACATTTCATATTGTATATTTGATATCTTGTGTTTATAATCAAATGCCTACAATCCCTTTTCCCCATAATCACATATAACAATTGCTTATGACGACTCTCACAAAAACATACTTACTTGTGCTTGTTTAGCTCCTACAAATTGCTGTTCCTCAAAGACAATGACTTAAGATCAGTTTATAAATGAAACTATTTTGATTGCTGTGCCATAGTCAAAATGCCCCTCCTAGCTAACAAATGCAGGCTTTTTCTTTCCCCTTTGCTAATTCTCGCTCTCTTTGTCCACACTCTTGCCAAAGAGATCCCCTAGCACGTTCTGGCGAATGGGAATGATAGACAAAGGAGGAAATGCACCTACTTTCTACATGCTGCTTGTACCTAACCAGTGTGTTCCACGGCAATCTCCTGTTGTTGTACCATAAGGTGACATATAGAACTGGAATGTTACTTGCATTTTCCTCTTCATTCAAATTAACAAAATATAGAAAATAAATTATTTTTAAAATATTGAGAAAATTCTGCAACATTATTCCTTGCCTGTACTGTTGAAACCATCGTTGGAGGTAGTTTTGTTTTGCTCTTTCCTGAATTAAAACTTCACATTGGCCCCTTCTAATAAGCCATAACAGTTTACAAATGTACAGCTTAGCTGTAAAATTAATGCAAATTATGGATCAACAATTTAAAATATATTTAAATTTTGACATTTCTCTATTTCACTTTTTTAAAAAATGCTACCATAATTTTGGCTTTTTGTGGCAACCCTCTGCCCTCTTACCTGGGAGTATGTCCCATGAAATCAGAGGTAATATGTGTATAGGATCAGACTGCATGGGCTATTACTGATGCCCAACACTAGGAGTCAAAACCAACAATATCTGACTGCAAAATCTATAGATACTCATCTTATTATTAATTTTGGTGAAAAGAAAGGCAGGGTCAAACTAGACGACACATTAAATAATTGTATGCATTTAATGTGTTTCGTTTTTAAAGGCTTGAAAGCATTTCATGTGTCTCATTTTTACTTGAAAAACAACAGCTGAGGGGGTGCTCAATCAGGACCCCATGGCACATGTGGAGAGTGGGTTTAACCCTTAACTCCTGTGCTGCAATTCTGGTGTTGAAACACTCCCGCCCCACCCACCCCCATCCACCCCCCCATCCGCCCCCAGTTGCAATTCGCACCAGGAGGGAAACTGCCATTGAGAGCGCTTTTCTCTCCTGGGAGAAATGTTAGCTAAGGGGGGGGGGGATATTCTCCAGGACTACCACATAAGCAGAAACCGCTCCTCATCCATCACAGTCACAATCCCCATCTCCCTTCCCCTTGCTGCAGCTGTTCATTTTAGAGTAAGAACAAGACATGTTACATGTATACACACATTTAATGTACTGTCTTGTAATTCACAATAAAACAGGGCTGAGAATTCTTTCAGACTGACGGCAGAGGGTCTAATGGTGTGAGTTTGTGGGTGTGGGTGTAAAAAGCATTATAAAGTACTTCATCCTTACTTGCATCATGTATAATTTTGCTTGTAATTATAATATAGGTATCCTTTTTTTTACACAGCATATTGATGTTTGAACTTCATTAAAATCATAAGAAGGAAGTGATGTGTGTGCGTGTGTTTAATTTGCAGCTGCTTGTTACCAATACCAAGTCTAAAGAAAGGGCCTATGAAGTCAAGATGGTGTCAAATTACAGCACAGACATTTCTGTTATTCTCTCTATGAAGACTTCATTCAGTTCTGAGTGCCTTTTCCCCCTTTAGTAGGATAACTTGGAAACTCACCAAAAGAAGTGTTGCATCTATTTACAAATTCCATTATTATCAGTTGGATTCATGGCCCAGGAACTTAGAATGTAACCTCTCCAGGCCCAAAGTCTTAATTAACACTGGGCTTCCGTCAGTGAGGCATTGATGTTTAAAAAAACCAAAGTTACTTTCTTATTTCTTGACTTCTCATCTATGAGCCTACAAATTGGACCTAGTTCACTTCCCAGAAACTCTTCCATTTGGTTGCTGTTCTTCTTGATAATGAATTGCGTATAGCCAATATTTTAAAAGATGTTTTAAAGATGCTTCTAATCTGGCACCCTCATCCTAAAACACATTCACCAGAATCCTGTGATTTCTTGTCTACATGTGGAGAGGCTATTCTGCAGTGCATATGGAGAAATGCACAGATTTACATTCTATGTGCACAACCCAACAAAGAATCTGGCCGTGTGTGGAAAGCTAGAACATCCCATCGAAATGGGGAGAGACGACCCACTGCTCTCCCTCTGAACGCACATATAATTGCACACATGGAAGTGGGCACAACTTAGGCATTGCCTCTGATCTCAGCAGTGTACAGACATTTGCTTTTCACTGTGATATGATCTGTGTGACTGCCTCCTGCAGCTTCTGTGCACAAAACTACTGAAATGCTCACAACAGCTTAAGGTATGTGAGCAACTCTGGAGGGGGTTGGGGGGATATTAGGTGGAAATAGATTTCATTGATTTCAGAGAAGTATTTTCCCCGTGTGTTGTGTATAGGATCAGGATGTAAGTGTAGTAGCCTCATATAAACAACTTTTTCCAGAAGTTAGGGGCTAAAATAATTGATAGTTTTCATTTGTACAAATAGAAATATTCTTCAACTGAACTTACAATTCTGAAATGTATAAACATTAAATAGTAGCAGTTATATTGAAAATACCTACTCACATTTTTTCAACAAGGTGACTAATGCTATTAATTTACAGGTAATACCTAAATATGATTAGTAATTCAAACATTGCAAATTACGTTGTTTTAAATTGCTGTACTTTTAAATGCACCATTTAGCGCTAATATGTGTCCTACTAGACTCCGCTATCCCTTTGTTTCTCTTGCATGTATGTTAGCCCACCAAGACAGCTCCACTTTTCTTGCCTGCCACTTATTTCCAGGTCGTAGGTCAGAAGCTCTTCTGAAGTACATAGGCCTTACCAGAATGTCTTCCATGCATTACTCGGAAGTCCTCCTTTTCCAGTGTGCCTGGGCAGTGTCCCTATTTCCTAGCATGCAACACCTGTGAAGAAAAATACTGTATATAAGATCTGAAAGGAGCCATCCCGGTCTT
Organism: Anniella stebbinsi; assembly: GCA_029215795.1. NCBI lineage: Eukaryota > Metazoa > Chordata > Lepidosauria > Squamata > Anniellidae > Anniella > Anniella stebbinsi. Next base: position 124,059,462 of record JARDYH010000004.1, on the reverse strand, counting down.
CTCCCTGACATTTTCAGGAGTCCATGCCGCTGCATTCCCTTGCACAGTCTAACCAATGTGCAGACTACTGTACAACAGCATTGTCCTGAACAGGTAGTCTGAACACTGGGGCGACGGAGCAGGATTGGGTTAGGTTTAAGTTAATCCGCCTTTCATCTTTGCGTAAAAAAGCTCCCTTCCCGCATCAGGCTTCGTTCTCGGCTTTCCCTCAAATTCTGCAGCACTCCTTGAAATGCACTGAAGGGCTGCGATTTCTAGCCTTGACGTGGCACATTTGCAGTAGACTGTGGATCTGGCAATGAATTTAGGACCAGCAGAAGGGGGAGGGCTGGGTCTGAGCATCCATATATGGGATGATGTCACCCTGGGGAGGTTTGGGTATGCACTGTGCCGCTGGTGAGACCGCTGGAATTGCCTGCTCTCAGACATGGGTCTGTGTATAAAATGGTACCAGATGTTTTAGTGTAATGTTAAGCAGTCATTTCATCTTGAGGCCAGGTTTTTTTCTTCAACTGGGCAGGAAATGGGCCCCACTATGGAAAAGCTGTAAAAACTCACGAAGTACAGTTTTGCTGCAGCAAGTTCAGTTCAGAGTGAATTAATGTACGCCTGCAAAAAAGAAAAGAAAACAGAAAAAAAGAAAGAAAACTCTGGTGAAACCGTCATTAAGGGAAACAATAATGTAAACTTTCTGATCCTTTTAGTGAAGCTTCCTTTTCTTTTCTTTATTGGTCGTTCAGACAGTCAGAAAAGGGTTTGTTTTTTTCTCTTGGAACAGGCGAATCATAAGCAGGCCGTTTGGACTTGCACAGTAATTACAGCCACTTCCTGAAAGTGAAGCCCCCATGAAAGTCTGCAGAAATGTTCTTTGTCAGAGAGTCTACATAAGTAATTAGTTCCACATGTGCTCTTCCTATTTTCCTCCAGCTATTTGGGCTGGGTTGAGACATTACTGGAGCTCAAGTCTAACGCTAAACTTTTCACTCCAAGCATTTGCCCTGCAACTATTTCTGGTGTCAAAACAAATCGTTTCTGGTGCTGTCAGTGGCATCGCGATGGGGATCAGCTTTAACAGAGCCCTTTTGGTTCTGTTTTATTTTTATTAGTGCTTGCTGGGGTCATCCTGGTAACTCCTGTTAGGGATAGGTGACTTGAACTGGGATTTAAAAATATTCTCCAAGTGCCACCATTACAGTGAGGTTCAGAGGGTGGCTATAAGGAGAGGGCTATCTCAGTGGTAGCATCCTAGTCGCGGAATGCCCTCCCAAGAGAAAGTTACCCTGTATTGGCACCAGCCAGGTGAAGACTTTTTTTTGATTGTCCTGGGGTTTTAAAATACTTCTTAGAGGTTTTTAAAGATGTCTGATGACTTTTAAGAGTTTTGAAGTTTCTGAAATTTTGAAAAGTTGAAGATCTGCTTGTGTTATGAAGGTTAATAATAATAATAATAATAAATTTTTATTACGGTCAACAAGACCAGCAAGTATATGAAGGTTGATTGTTTTAACCAGTTTTGTCTCAGACACCATGTTTTTAAATGCTGCATTTGTATTCTTTTTTATTGTATTTAGATTGTACTTTAATTTTCAATGTAAACCACCCAGAGAACTGTAGTTATGAAGTGGCATAGTAATGCCATAAATAATAAATAAATAAATAAATAAAACCAAGACACCAAAAACGATTGTAAATTAATTCCACCTCCTCCTTTTTAAAAATCATTTTCTCTGTAACAAAGAAATGAATGAATTCAAAAGATCATAAGAAAATTTACTTGTATCATCAATAAAAATGGCAATCCAAAGTTTAATGAGAGCAACTAGCCCTCATTGGTCTTAATTGTACTCTGGGGTAAGACAGGAAGAGGATTGCTTATTCCAAGTACCCCAAAATTTTTGAATTTTGGAATTGTCATTCAAGAATCACTTTCTCCTCTCCCCTTTCCATGTGAATTGGTTCAAGGAGTAAGACATACAAGACATGCTAAACTGATTTTGGGAATACCTTCTCTTCATTTTATAATAATGGGGTATGCCCTACCATTTGGCTCAATATAGGGTAGCATCCAGTTTGCCTGGCTTTGGAAACAAAAGAGCAACCATTTATAAGAAGTACCCCTGATGATCTCTGACCTAAGCTGTTACTAGGACTCTCACAGGCCATCCTCTGGAGAGGGTGAGCTGGTTTGCTGGATTAGATGTATTCGCAGAAGCAGCTAAACAAAGCAGACCAAGCCCAGAAATTGAAAGGGCTTGACAAACTTTACTGAGTTAAATAAAACTGTAACAATAGGACTGATGTAAATAATAGTTTAACAGCACAGCAAATCAGGCCAGATTTCTAACAGCACTACTACTAAAGAACACAGTGAACATGCTAGTCTTTTCATATACACCCACACAACAAGCTAAAAAGGAAAGTTATTTGGCTCAACCTGGATGCTAGGCAACATCCTACCTCCATGACCCGTTTGCACTCAAAGCTTTCTGTTGCATCCAGAGCTGGTAACTAGATCGACACCCTGAGTGAAGTTTGGTGTTATACCTACTAGTTGTTTTAAAACTCTAAGGGTAAATTAACCCTTAGCTTGCACCCTCTTTTGGTATGATCCCCCAACATAACTATTCCAGTAAGCTTCACCTGAATGCCTGGTGCAAGTTAATTGTCTAAACACAATGCCATTATTGGCTGTACTTTGGCACCATTGGCCAAGAATTGCTTTCATGTGCTGTGCTGTTGCTGGCATCTGTTTGGATGTTGTGCCAGATTTGGTGAGGAATGCAGTGCTGTTGCTATGGTCTCTGGTTGCTATGGTTGCTACTGCAGCCTTGCATGAAGTAACATGTTCCATAGTTTGGAGCTGTGCTGCTGACTGAGCACAGGATCTTACCTAACGTGGGCTGGAACATGCTGTGCCACACTGCCAGCCAGCTGGATGGGAACATAAGCTGAGGTTGCCCAGCTACATTATCCTGACAGTGGACACTGAATTAGTTCCTCTAGATAGAATGGGATAAAGACCTCCATCACACCTAATTTTCCTCCCTGGTTTGCCTCCACATTTTTTTACCTCTGAGGCAGAAGCACGTCAAGCTTATGATCCCTTTCACCTGAAGAGCTGCTCTTTTGCTCCTGTGCTCTTCCGCTCCACTCCACTCCACCCCTCCCCTTCTCTTTCTCCCTCCAGCCAGGTCCTGTCAGATGAGCACTTCAACCAGACCGCCTTTCTGCCAGGCAAAAATGGAATGACCCTTTAGTCTGGCTCTTTGGGGGCACTGAGGGAGTACAATCCTGTCTCTGCAGAGATTCAGGCGTTGTATAATTTTTAAAAAATGCTTTGGAGCCTGGGATGCAAAGTTTGGGTTTTAGATTGAGGCCTGGAGCCGGCTACTGGGAGAGATTGCTTTTCCCTGCCAGGACCTGATGCAATCCATTCAAGCCCCCAGCTCCTCTAAAACTACATGGAGGCTTAGGTCGCATTAAATGCGCTTAGGGAAAATAATCCAGACTTTTAGCATTCTTGGAAAGGCTGCAGAAGAGGCGGGGTGTCAGCAGGACAGGCACAGCGTCATGTGAGTACCATGCTGCAAATCCGCACACCAGGCATGGCAAGAGTGCACTAAATCGCTGGTGTGATGAAGCTAGGCTGACCATATGAAAAGGAGAACAGGGCTCATGCAGCTTTAACAGTTGTAGAGAAAAGGGAATTTCAGCTAGTGTCATTTGTATGCAATTAGTTCCTGGTGAAATTCCATCTTCATCACAACAGTTAAAGTTGCAGGCACTATACTAGAGTGACCCTATACAAAAGAAGGCAGGGCCCCTGCAACTTTAACTGTTGTGATGAAGAGGGCATTTCACCAGATACGAATTGCATACAAATGACGCCAGCTGAAATTCTCTTTTCTCTACAACTGTTAAAGTTACATGAGCCCTGTCCTCCTTTTCATATGGTCAGCCTAGATGAAGCTCAAAGTTAGTTAACATATTAGTTAATACATTGCAGTTTTCCAATACCATCAAGGCCACTTCATTTTATTATCACCTGCCTTGATTCCTTCAATTTAGAAGCAATTTCTTCCCTTCTTCTAGAATGTTATTAATGAGCATGATGTTAAGAGCTTTAACCAAACCAGCAAAGAAGGTTGTTTAACCCTTTCATAAGCCAGAGTCCCCAGGTTCGTACAATATGACAAGCTGTGTGGATGCGGCTTGAATATTCAAAATGTCCACTGACACACACCACAATCCATGGTGGGCTGTTTGATCGTGTGAACTGTGCCACTGTCCAGCCTTCACGTTCATTGTTATGTGAGAAATACAAGCCAGCGTGATGGGATGATGGCGCTTACCATCTTTGCCAGTGGGAGGATAGGGAGCTTTGTGTGCCAAGCCAAACGAGGCTCAATTTCCTAACTGGGCCTGGCTTAGACTGCTGTTGAAAGAGCAGATGCCGTCCACTAAAGGTTGTTCTTGGCAGTGCCTGCAAGTGTGTGAAAGGTTTTTCCAATTAAATACTGACAACCTACACACTGTTTTCATTATATCAGCTGCCTTTCATATATTTTATTCTGCAGCTTTCCCATAATGGCCAGGCAGCATTTCATTCTGTGTGGCTCATGAGTTTGGCCCAATAACCGTAACCTCCAGGGATGCGTTCAAGTGCACATTTGCTCTTGCCTTTTTGAATGCATTATCCAACATGCGCACAAAAGGAGGTTTGAAAAAAGGACTCTTAACGTGGCACGGAGCTTATTTTGCAGACTCAAAAGCACATAAATTGGGGTGCAGGCTTATTTGCAGATATGTGATTTATTCCATTTAGATTGCAAAGTACATTGGCACATATTGTTAGCCATCCAGTGTAGTAGCTCTGTAGAATAACTCCATTTACTGGGATTTACTTGTACAATGAGTGGCTCAAATCATTGTCAGCCAAAAAACCTTATTCACAAAAATTGTCACTATTTCCCCAGGCCACCGGTAGGTTCTTGCCTGTTTGCAATAAGCAGGGTTGGGCCTCCTTTGCACTGGTTGCAGCTGAAACCAGCCCAGCATGATTCTTCGGCCTCTAGCAACCCTCTGCTACTTTAACTGCAGCCCAAGTGTAAGTGCCCGTCCAAATGGCCCTGGTTTGATGTGGTCCAGTACAGTTTAATCCCAAAATACAGCCTACAGCCTATGTAAGCAAAGCACACACCTCTTGCTCCCTGCAGGCATCTTCAAAACGAAGCAATGGGCTGAAGCCACCCATGCCTCTGCTTCACTTCGCAGCATGCTCCCAGCTAAATTAATTAATTAATCAGGAGGGGCAGGGGTCTTGTGGGCATCAAGGGAGGCCTTTGCAGGCACAATCATGCCCGTGAACACCACGTTGGGGACTCAGACTTATGGGGCCAGCTGGGATATGTATAGCTGCCCTGGTCTCAGACTCAAAGCTGAGCTAACTCCGTGGACTGAAACAGTAAAAAAGGCAAACAGTGGTAGGATTATTTGGAAAGGGTTTGGAAATGAAATAGTTGGTCTTATAATACCACTACATAAATCTAAAACTGCATCCCCACAACAAAATTTTGCAGTGTATTTCTAGCCCCTAACAGAAGTGTTCCTGTTCATGGCTTTAGCCTGCCTTGTTTGGAACATGGGCCAGATCTACACCTAGCAAGTTATAGTGGTATGAAAGTGGTATATAAAAGGCAGGAGCCACACCAGGCAGAATACAATGGGCCCGAACAGTTGTCAGTGTACTTCAATACCGCTGTAAAGCAGTAGTGTGGCTCCTGCTTTCATACCACGATATCCTGCTTGGTGAAGATCTGGCCATGTTGTGTGTGTGTGTGTGTGTGTGTGAGAGAGAGAGAGAGAGAGAGAGAGAGAGAAAGAGAGAGAGTAACACACTCAAAACTGTGTGGATTTTTAAACATTCAAAGAATAGCCCTGCAAATGTTGATGCCAAGATCCCCTCTTAACTTCATAATGCGAAGGGGGAGCAGGGGGAGGCTGGGACTGAGGGGCCATTTTGATGGCTTCTTTGCCCCGGGGTGTCTCCAGATCTGTGTGGAGTCAGTGAGATGATGCAACCGCCTATTTGAAGCCACTCCGGGGCAGAGAGATGAAAATGTGTGGCTGAAAAGTCAGGGACTTACTCCAACTTTTCCAGCCAGAGCGAGGGCAGCCCGGCTCTTCTGCAACCCCCTCTAGAAGGATTCGCTTTGGCGCCTGGCTGCCCGATTATGCGCATATTTGCAGAAGCGCATTTACTCCTAATACCTCTGTACGAGAGGCGGCGAAGTGCATTACAGGACGACCGAAACGCACTTTAAACTTGTTGACATGCGGAGAATCGCATGTTCACACGGCGGTAAGGCGCTTTAACTGCCACCGGAAATTAAAGCTCGCGGTTTAACACACATTCGATAATGCACATAATTGGAAGTTTAAAGCGCCTCAGCCCCCAATTTGCGCTCCTCTCTTGTAGAGGTAAAAAATTTAATCAGCCTTGAAAGAGCTTTAAACCTCTCTTGTAGAGGCAGTCTGCCACTCTGTCCTCACTCAGGAGCTGCTCCAGGGGCACTCATGGCAGATGGCGACCCCTAATTGGTTGCCGTCTGCCCAGGTTGGCTAGTGGAATGGATGTCGGAATGCCTCACTCTGCCTTACCATGGGGAGAAGAGTTTATTTCCTTCCCCCGAGCTGCCACCACTTCCTAAATATTTGTCCCCAGCTGCTGCCACCACCACCACTGCCACCTCCTCCTCAAATATTTTCTTCCCTGCCTCCAGCTGCTGCCACCACCTTTTCCTCCTCGCCTTACTCTCAAAGAGGGACGGGGGAGGGGTGGATGACAGATACAAAGCCCGTGCTTGCTCCTTGGTGTGGAGATTATCTGGCACAATGCCACAGGCATGAAAGAGCAGGCTTTTGGGGGGATGCAGTGCCAACTCAGCACCGTGAAGATAGTCCCTGAGAGACAGAAGCCTCTGCAGCCCTGCAGTGTATTCTTAACTTCTCCCACCCTCTCAGCTGAGAAATATCAAGACCTGTAAAATGCATGGCCCTGGCTTACAGCTGTGTCCATCAGTGGCATCCAGGGGTATCTTTTGTCAAGAATTTACAGATCAAGGACACTGACAATTGGTGAAGTGACAGACTTATGGATTCCAGTTCCTTGTTTGAAGAGCCTGAGCCCCTGGTTTGTAGTTAAGAATGGGTGGCCAACACCAATCCCTCTGATTCTGGGTCTTCAGTACGAAGACTAGTTCAGAAATTAAGCAGGCCCAGTGGCTGCTCGGGGTCAACTTTTGGCCACATCTACACGCTAGAACCTCAAAAGTCTTGGCATTGCTTGGGGGGGGCTCCCCTGGTGCCATGCTGCCTATAAGAACCCTTATGGACTGATAATGGTGTGTGCTATGCTCTAATGCTGTATAGAAAAGGGTCAGAAGTAGGGGGCTGCCATATCTCTGGGCACTCATTATTGCCAGGGCTATATTGTAGCAGCCATCTGTTTGTTTCAGATGGTGTGGGGAAGCACATGTGTCAGAATGTACCTGTCATGCCCTGGCTGCTCTTTGGCAGTCAGTGGGGCAGCCAAGGGAGCGTAGCCAGTCATGTACAACATGAGAGAAGGGGGTCTTCTTGAGATCCCTCTTTTCTTCTACCGGAAATTGAAGACATTTCCATTTCAGCAGACCTGTAATGTGTCATTTTTAACTGCTGCTTGTTTTAACGATAACTGTATTTGATGTTTTATATCACGGATTTTTTATAGTGTGCTTTGTTATGGTTGCATTGTTTAATGCATTTCTTGTGAGTTGATCTGGGTATGAAAGTAGAAGAGTGGGATAGAAATAATGAGATTGAGATGCCCCTATTATTCTTAGCAGGGCATCCCCAAGGGTCCAGGGATCCCTTTGAACCTTGGGACTAACCCTGCTATCCCCAGGGTTTCCCCACTCTGTGTCCCCACCTGTCAACTGTTAAAGGCTGCCAAACCAGCCTCTATACAGTCTAGCCTCACCTGTAACTTTGTCTGTTTGATACCTCAAACATACAAAAGGTCCAGCCAAAGGAAGCCTCTATATTTTGGACAGACACAGCTGCACAGGTAGCAACTGCAAATAATATTTTTGTTTTCAAGGGGGGCATTTCTGCACATCCCACGGAGCTGGAAAAATGCGGGGGGGGGGGGAACCCAGCCCTGTTTTTGCACAAAAAGGGTTCTAACCACGATTGGACCAGGGACGGGGGACTTGGTGGCAGACAAGATGGGTTCTGCCAGCAAGTTCCCTGGGATGCCAGGTGAAGCTGACTGGAGGACTGAAGGGGAAGGAATGAGGAAACAACCCATTCCAACCCTGATCATCTGCCAGTTGCACCAACCACACACTATGGGTTGTTCGCAAAACAACCCATAGTGCATAACATGTCGCCCGTTGTGGGTTGGTGTGTCTTGTGAACATGCGCCCCCCCCGTGTGTGAGAGGCGAGTCGGGATAAAATCTGCTCATGTCTGAACTAGTCTTGCATACATGGCAATAGCTGCTGGGGCTTATTGCTTTGTCAGTGTTTTCCCCACCTTGCGAAGGTCAAGGGTGAGAGGCACCAAGCTAATGAATGGCAGCCCAGCTGCTCAACAAAGATGACAAAATCCTGACAGGTGACAAAGAAAAGGTGGAACTGCTGAACTCGTATTTTGACTCAGTTCTGTGGTTGAGTGATGGTCATAGAGAATATCTAAGCACCTTGGGAGTGTTGCTTCAAAGCCTAGCCCAATCCGGGGGCTGGCACTCCTGGCAAACCCAGGGGTGCAGAATGGGCTCACACAATTGGTTTGTGCCAAAGTGGGCTTGAGACTATGCACCTGGCACAAGGGCTGAGTGACATTAGCCAGCAGGCAGCCTAACCAAGGACTCGATCCAAGCCCTATGCCCTCCCCCCAAAACCATTCAAGCTGTAACAAATTAAGTAGGGATGTGCACTGGATTGGATCCGATCCACGATCCGAGTCCAGTCCAGTGGGAAATCGGATAAATTATCCGATTTCCGATCCGACAGCTGGATCGGCCGATCCAGTCCAAACCGATCCGAAAAGGCTCCGAACCGGTTCGGCGGATCGGCGGGCGCCCACTGGCGCCCACCGCCGCTTCCATTGGTGGGCGCCAGCAGGCGCCCGCCGATGAAAGTGGACAGCGGGGGGGGGGCACGGAGGGGAGGAGGGGGGCGCTTACCTTTGAGGGACGTCCGCTCCCGTCTGGTGCTGGCGGCTACTACCAGCGAGCTCCGCGGCCTGCAAGTCTATGGGGAAAAAAATGGCGGCCGATCCAAAAATTTCCGATTTTTGGATCGGGATCGGACTCCATCCGGTCTGGGGGGCCTCCGATTTTGTCCGATCTGATCTGTGACAAAATTGGAGGTCCCGATCCGGGTCCCGATCCGATCCGGGGGGGTCCGTGCACACCCCTAAAATTAAGTTGTGGGGCCAGTTTTAACCCACTTGAGGTCTATGGGTCTTGTTTTGCCCTCTGCCTTCCCTCTCTTCCATGAAACATTTTCATACTGCCTTCACAACAACCTTTACAACTTTCTGTCTTTCTGTTAAACACACACATATTTGATTATTCTGAAAGTTGTCTTGTTGTCTCTTTGCTCCCCCCCCCAAACCTGGGTACCCTAATTCCTGTCATAGTGTACTGCAACTTTTGGTTAAACTTTCTTACATGTGTCATTCTGGGATAGAGAGAGAGAGAGAGAGACCCCCTCTAGATGGATTCCGTTTGACGCCTGGTTAGCCGATTATGCGCATATTCGCTGAAGCGCTTTATCGTAAATGCTTGTATGCAGGAGGTAATTGAGCACTCAACGAGTGACCTTACCAGTTGTTTCAAATGCGCTTTACAAGTAGTTAATGCGGAGAATCGCTTGTTCACATAGTCAAAATGCGCTTTAACGGCCGGAGCAAAATAAAACTCGCTATTTAACGCACATTCGATAATGCGCATAATTGGAGAGAAAATTTGATTTCATGTACATAATAAGCATATGAGGATATCTCATGCATTATATTTATGTATACCATATGCTATAACTGGCATGTATGGGTTCTTTGTATTCTAAATTGTTGTCAATAGTTTTACTGTTGTGGTGAAGGTTAGGGTTAGGGTATTTCTTGCTCTAGTTTTAAGATTGTAAACTAAAATAAGTAAATCAGAAAAGATTTTGCTTTCAGGGTTTCACCTCTCCCTCCCCCCCCCCCCCCATACACAGCCTGAGTATTTGAAGTCATTTAAAGTAATCCATTGGACTCTCCATCTTGAATAGTTCCGCTGTTCCATCCTGGGCTACGCTTTAATTTCCTCCTGGGACTCTTGCCATCGTCTTTGGAGATTAGCACACAACAAAGATTTTGGATTCTGAGATTAGGCATAGGGACTAAGCAGACTGTTCTTCTAAAAGTGGAAGGTGCCAACCTCACTACACATGAAGAGCTCCATCACACCAGCGTTTTATCGCACTTTTCCCATGCCTGGCATGTGTTTTTGCAGCGCAGGACTCCCGTGACGTCATCGCTCTCCTGCACTCATCTCGCCTCTTCCCTACCATTTTTCATCTTATTTTGAAGTGGGGAAAGTCTGATTTCCCCCCCCCCCCATGCACAATAAAGCTGCTCCTCTCTCCCGTGAATTGCTGTCCTTGTGTGATATCGACCTTTTTGTTTTTTGTTGGGGGGGGCGCGTGTGTGTCGAAGGGTGATCTCGCTGACAAAAAAGGAGGGTGGGGCAGTTCTCCGCTCAATTGCTCAGCCGTGAAAGGGGAGGGAGGGCGCCTGAACACCCTGTGGAGAAGGCGAGCGAGGCTGCCGCCGCCCATCCTTGGGACTCGGTCCCATTCAACTCTATGGTTCTTACTCCTGAGTGGGCATGTCTAGGTTTCCTGACCAGAACAGTGTCGGCTTGCCATGCCAACACTGACCACAAACTTCTCCAAAAACTAATTGTTATACTTTCTCTTCACTTATGTTGTTTAATATGATCTTAGGGAAAGCATAGTATGTTGTTTTACTGTAATTGCGCAGTTTTAGGTTGCCATACTATTGTATTTGCACAAAAAAATTAAAAAAATTAAAAAATTATCTTCAGGGGGAAGGAGAACGTAGGGGGCAGGGCAGGAGATTTTGCTGGCACAGTAGCGATACAGGTGAAAAGATACATGAACTGAAATAGCACAACAATGCATAAATGTGAAAGTGCCCAGTGCTCAACTCGCTAAGGAAATGGAAGGGGAAACCACGGATGCAAACCACGGCGGGGTATACTGGAGCACTAAGATGTGGACAGAAGAGCTTAATATGGACCTTGTGCTAAAGAGGGGGAACAGCTTTTCGCTGATGTGATTTACATGAGAAGTACCTCTGCTTTTGGTTCCTATTCACTCATTTACAGATTTACTAAACAAAATTTACTCATACTCCCCCCCCCCATTTCTTTATTTCTCTATCTTTTGTCTTGTCTCTTTCTTTATCCTAAAATGTAACTAGATGGGATGGGGATGGAGTATGGGGGGTACGGATTGGATATTTAGGGGGTGGAGGTGGAATCTTCAGGAGGGGAAAATATATTTGTTTCTGAAAAATTCAATAAGTTTAAATAATAAAAAAATACCCAGTTACAGTTTTTCAAGACTTTCAAGTTTTTCAAACTTTTATGATGATAAAACTCTGTAAAGTAAATCTTGCTCTTACTCTTGATTTGTGTGAGGGATTTTTAGTGGGTTGCTATGAAATATTGTATGAAGGAAAAACAAACACACACTTGCACACACACACACACTGCCCCCTGCATTTCACTGCAACATCTGTTTTTCATTCTGCTTTTCCTGTATTATATTGTGCACTACTGGAAAGAAGGGAGGGAAAGTATTCTTGGATATTGGACATAAGAACAATATAGTGAGTTTTAATTATGCTAACAAAAGGATACATCATAGTGATTCCGAAATGCATGTTCATATTATTTAACAATGGATATACACAGACCTACTGAGTTTGAGCATCGTTAACAGTTCACTGGATGTGTATGTTGCCCTTCCACAGATCAGGGTGGCTCACAAAGGAAAGAAAACATTAAAACAAAATAAAAATTAGAGAATATATATAGAGCTGCTGCACCTCCATAGAGCCCCTTTCCTTCCTTCTGGCCCACCGTGCCCCAGGGCTATAGCCATTACATACTTGAGGCTTTATTACACGGGCAGTTTTAAACACACCCGCCATGACTTTGATCCAGTTCTTCAGCGTGGGACTCGCATGATGTCGTCCCACTCACGTGCTCCGTTGTTCGTTTCTGTTTCGATTTATCCCTGAATGGGCAAAGTCTGTTTCAGGCTAGTTCAACAGGCCAAGCTGAGGTATCGCAGCAATCCCGACCACGTGTGATTCAAAACGCTAGACCTGCATAGGAAATGGAGGGGGAACCCGCAGAAGCAATCGGGGGGGGGGAATGGTAGGTGTGATAAAGGCCTAAAGAAGGGCAGTCAATGGACCTCACATACACCCATCCATTTGTCCCCCCTCTCCTATCCAAGATCTCAGCCTATAAATTACTCCCGCCCATAGAACTTAACTGAAAGATCTGTAGATGGTATAGAAACGCTGGACTTGAATTTCATTTAAATGATAAAAATGGTCCCAATCCATCTGGGAAGAGCTATCGGGGAAAACAAAGTTGCTGTTAGTTGCAAGACACTGGTTTTCAGATATAGGCCTCCATCACACCAGCGATTTACTGCACTCTCGTCATGCCTGGTGTGCGGTTTTGCAGCATAGTACTCACATGACACTGTTGCATAAATTATGCTATTCCCAAGTGTCCAAAGTCCAGATATGAAGCACTTGACGAAAGACCTCCTGAAGCTTTGGAAACTAATTTATTATTCTGCGCAGAATAGGTGACCACTGGGCGCTCTCGCTGCCTTCCAGAGTCACACCGCGCCAAGGTTCAAACAGATACTTTTATACATGACATTAGCCCTCATCCCATTGGTTTACAGCCCAAAAAACATCATTTCCGGCTACAGTTACTCTCGTGTAGACCCGACTAGTGGCCAGACGTGGCATTGCATTGCCATGTGCTATTTTACTTGTATCCAGAGATGCTTTGCAATGTCTCTCCACTTCTATCATTCCCTTATATGGTCATTTTGTCTCTCCAGGTGTGCCAAGGTCACATCTGGATGAGTCACACTCCTGGTTACAATGGAGTCTGACCTGGAGAAGAAGGAGCATTGGCAATATTGACAAGCTCCTAGTTCTTGCGCCACCAAATCACTTGCAAGCAGCTTGACTTTTGCAGAAATGGATACAATGGACAGGCAGTGGGGAATGGGCCTTTGGGTGCTGTGTGTGGATGGTTTGGGTGTGCATGTCAGCGAACACATGTAGGATGTGTGTAAGATGCGTGTCAGGGGAAATGGACATGTTTTGTGGTGAAAATCATAGATCTGTTCAGATTTTTACAACAACGCTGTGCCTGTCCTGCTGATACCCTGCCTCTTCCCCAACCTTTCCTGGAACACTAAATGTCTGGATTATTTTCCCTAAATGCATTAAATCCATCCATGTAGTTTAAAGGAACAGGGACTTGAATGGATTGCATTAGATCATGGCAGGGAAAAGCAATCTCTCCCAGCAGCCTGCTCCATTCTTCAATATAAAACCCAAACCTTGCATCCCAGGCTCCAAAGCATTTTTTTAAACCATACAAGGCCTGAATCTCTGCAGAGACAGGATTGTACTCCCTCGATGCCCCCTAAGAGCCAGACTTAAGGGTTGTTCCATTTTTGCCCAGGAGAAAGGTGGTTTGGTTGAAGTACTCATTTGCCAAGACCTGACTGGAGGGAGAAAGAGAAAGGGAGGGATGGAGTGGAGTGAAAGAGCAAGGGAGCGAAGGATCTCAGGAGCGAAAAAGCAGCTATTCAGGCAAAAGGGATCCTAAGCTTGACACACATTTGCCTCAGAGTTTAAAAAAATGAGGAGGCAAACCAGTTGGGGGGGATTAGGTGTGATGGAGGTCATATTCACAGAAGATCATTTCTGCTCCAATACATTCTGGTCTTTTGTCAGTTCACATAACTGATAGGTGTAGGCTGACCATATGAAAAGGAGGACAGGGCTCATGTAACTTTAACTGTTGTAGAGAAAAGGGAATTTCAGCCAGTGTCATTTGTATGCAATTAGTCCCTGGTGAAATTCCCTCTTCATCACAACAGTTAAAGTTGCAGGCACTATACTAGAGTGACTATATACAAAAGAAGGCAGGGCCCCTGCAACTTTAACTGTTGTGATGAAGAGGGAATATCACCAGGAACTAATGGCATACAAATGACACTGGCTGAAATTCCCTTTTCTCTGCAACTGTTAAAGTTACATTAGCCCTGTCCTCCTTTTCATATGGTCAGCCTAGATAGGTGCTACTGCAGAACAGTGTGTGAAGGGCAGAGAATGTTCCTGGCTGGCTTATTTTGAGCAAGGAGCATTCAAGGAAAAGGTTCCTTCCTTTCTCAGGGATGTTTTCATTATTCCCAGATGGGGAGTTGAGCATGAACTTGTTATGTGGATGTGCCATACTGATATACATGCATATACAAAATAAAACCATTTATCGTCATTTTACATGTGTGCCATTCCCCAGGATTCTATCATACTTTAGCATCACATCCTGATATGGAACCCAGGCTGCCTGATAGGGACTGCTGGCTCAGTTCACGACATCAGATTACTTTAACTTGAGGACCTTTTTAGGATCCAACACCAAAGCCAACCAAACCAAGGCCTAAGACCTAGGCCTCCTCCACACGGGGCGTTTAATGAGCCTTGAAGGCTCATTATAAATTTTACCTACACACGAGCGGAGCGCAAAACGGGCGTACAGGCGCGTTATCTCCCCGATAATGCGCATTTTCGAACGCGCGTTAAATAGCGACTTTTATTTTGCTCCGGCCGTTAAAGCGCATTTTCGCTGTGTGAACAAGCGATTATGCGCATTAACTACCTGGAAAGCGCTTTTTGGGCATCTTTTAATGCGCTTCGCCGCTTCTCGCCGCCTCCCGTGCAGAGGGATTGTGAGTAAATACGCCTCCGCGATAATGCGCATAATCGCGGAACCAGGCGCAAAGGCGCATTCTTGTGGAGGGGGTCCTAGATCTCCTCGGTGGTAAACCTGTATTTGGGCTGAACTACTTCTGAATGTGCATGGGAGCTCTTAGGACAGAAGAGAAATTAGAAATACATAGAAAATTAGCCTGCTGGAGAAACTAGGCTGAAATCTTTCTCCTTGGCATTATAGTTGTCTATGTGTAGGAATATTTTTGTATAGAGGAGCATTCAGTCACAAGGTCCTAGTCACACCTACAATCTGAAAAGGTGCTATCTAGACACAGGTTTACTCCTTTTGGAAGGCTTGGGATTGGTCCCACCCAGACACAGTTTAAGCCCCACTTGTGCCATTAAATGTGGAAGATATGGGGTTTCAAATCCCAGCTTTATGGCACTCAGCTTGACAATATATACTAAATATACCTTACTTTGTTCTTTAAATTTTAATTTCTGCTGCCACCACAATTACTAAGGCACACAGGAGTTACCTTTGTTTAGCTAAGTATATATTTAAATTAAGGGCTTACATCCTCTATCCCTCTTCAGCCCAGCCAACATTCACAGAACAGGGTTAGTTTCTAAGTCTTCTCTCAAGTCCAGCACTCACTCTGGCACAATGGATATTCTGCCTCAACGAGGACTTATTTCTGAAGAGAGGCTTTCACCTAGGTCAGGACCATCACACTGACTTAAGATTTTCAGCTGCTTGCCGAATCCTCTCTGCTTTCTTGAGCATGACTCTTCTGAAATTCTGTCACCAGCTACTATCTTCCAGTCCTTCCAGGCATGCTTCAGGCAATCAGCCTCTTAAGGCCGGCTTTATTCTCTTCTACTTTGCCTCTCCTTCTTCAGCCTACTCTTCTACTTTCCTTCTGCCTTTCATCTCTTGGGGGTCTTCTCTACCCGATTCCAATTCCAACTGACTTGACTCCAGACAAAGAACCTTGCCTGAAGCCCTGGAGAGTCACTGCAGGTCAGTGTCAACAATACTGGGCTAGATGAACCAGCGGTCTGACTCAGTATAAGGCAGCTTCCTATGCAACTTTCAGCTAAGGTTTTTATTCGCTTCCTACCTCCTGGCCACTAAATGGGCTGCTGGTCACTTGCCCTGCGCTTAGTAATACATCGATGCCTTTTGAAGGATCACTGCTGGAACTCTTTCTTTTACTTTCAATTTGTAGTGATTCTTCCATGAGATGTTTCCCTGCTTTTAAAATTGCCTCTGTTGTTCATTTTTCTTTTCTCCCCCACCCCCGCATTCACATTTCTTGCAGCCTGGAGTTTTTTCTCCCCTCCCCTCCCCCCTCAATTCTTCTCTGTTGGGTCAAGGAATGATCCCTCTCTAACACTATAGAGAGTATGGTCCCCTCTACAAGAATTCGGTTTGACGCCTGGTTGTCCGATTATGCACATCTTCTCGCAATCGCTTTTACGGCAAATCACTACACGCGGGAGGCGGTTAAGCGCATAACAGGTTGCCTTATCGGTTGTATGAAATGCGCTTTAGAGGTGTTTAATGCGGAGAATCGCTTGTTTACTTGGTCATAAGGAGCTTTAACGGCCGCAGTAAATTAAAACTCGCTATTTAATGTGCATTCGATAATGCACATAATCACATAGAAAAAGCGCCTCGACCCCTGATTTGCACCCCTTTCTTGTAGAGGTCAAATTTTTAATGTGCCTTGAAAGAGCTTTAAATCGCTCTTGTAGAGGCACAGAAAGACCAGCAGCCATGTTGAAGTAGAAACTGAAGTGCCTCTCCCAAAGAAAATAGCCCCTCCTTTATTGAACCCCACCCCACCTTCCTATTCTCACCCATAAAGAACTACACTGTATGATGCCACATTGCTTTTCTTAGAATCTGTACCCAAGGCCTCTCTTAGCAGTTAAGCCCCTATTGTATACTTTATTACATTCCCAGAGGTTTGATTAGTAGTTAATTAGGTACCCTTTTGCCTCATGTTACATTTAAAGCTGAGAGCCTATCTACACTACATCTTTAAAACAGTTTATAACAGTTTTAAACTGGTTAATAACGGTTTAAAACTCTTATAAACCATTTTAAAGCAGTAGTGTAGATGACCACTCACAACTCTAAATACCTGTTTACATACCATTATAATAAATAATAAATGGTTTCTTCACATCTCCTCAGCACTTCCAGAAGACAGTCCATTTCCAGCTTTGGTGAGTCTTCAAAATAAGCAAATCCCTTCACTAAGAAATGAGGCTAAGAGCCTGACAGGGCGGTTGGGGACTTTGGACTCATTTCTTGGTGAAATGCATATGCACATGCAAGGGATTGCTCACATGCTGCATGACGTCTGATGCTTCCCCTTGCCTTAGGCTGACCATCTGAAAAGGAGGACAGGGCTCCTGTATCTTTAACAGTTTCATAGAAAATGGAATTTCAGCAGGTGTCATTTGTATATATGCAGAACATGGTGAAATTTCCTCATCATCACAAAATTAAAGCTGCAGAAGCCTTGCCCTCTTTTGTATCTGGTCACTCTAGTATAGCTCCTGCAGCTTTAACATTGAGATGAAAAAGGAATTTCACCAGGTTCTGTATGCATACAAATGATACCTGCTGAAATTCCCTGTCTTTTCCAACTGTTAAAGATACAGGAGCCCTGTCCTCCTTTTCATATGGTCAGCCTACCTTGCCTCTACTCCCCAACCCAACCCTGTGACCACTGCGCCAAGTTCCAAAAGCAGCTTGTAACGTGGAGAGAGCAGCTGTGGTGTTTAGAGTGAGAAGCCCTATTGTGCTTCAAGAGTTTGTCATACAATTTTCCTGATCAGGCAAAAATGTTCCTCCTGCTCTAATTCTATAGAATTATTCGCTGGACAAAAAAAAAAGCATTCTTGATGATCTGAGGACCAATTCTCATTATTATTTTTTACCTTGTATTCCAATGCCCAACTTAGAAATATATGTGTATTTGCAGTTTTTCTTTTCAAAATACTTGTAAGTATCAACATATTCTCATTTTAATTTTAAATTGTTTGCTTCTTATGATTAAATGCTTGCAGTCTGTTGATATCTGCTGCATTCTTAAATATCTTCCCTCTTTAATTTCTTCTCTATTTGAAAGCCAGTCCTGTTGAACTATGAGTTAAAGATAATGAACCATAAGAACAGTCCTCCTCCTCCTCTTCTGTCTCCTCCTCCTCCTCCTTCTCCTCCTCCTCCTCCACCTCCACCTCCTATCGGAGGTTAGCTATCATTACAGCTATTTTTGTTTTTGACTTCATAATTGTATAGAAGTACAGCTATACTATTCCCTCAAGTCTTTAGCCGTGATGTTTGTCTTCTCTCCACTGATCTTTTCCTTTCAATTTCCCTAGTATAATAAGTTGGAGAATTATGTATTTTTCTCCTCGAATAATATGACTGAGATATTGCAATTTCTTCTTTTGATGGTTCTGTTGGATTGTTTACTCTCGTTTGTTATTCAGTCAGTCCATGGTATCTTCAACACACGTCAGTATATACACATTTCAAAAGATTCAGTTTTGTTTAAATTGTTTTTCTTAAGTTTCCAAACATCCACTCCATAAAATAGTAATGAAAATACTTAGCATCTTACCGTCTGAGTCTCTAGTGTAAGATTAAGATTCCGATTACATAGCAGTTGTTTCTTGCATTTATCTGTGTTTGTTCATTGCCTTCATTCAGCCAAGTTCCTAAGTATTTATATTTTGTGACATGCTTGATTGGCACATTATTTATTGTAACATTAGGCAGAGTAGAAAACTTTATGCTTATTACCATATATTTGGTTTTCTTGATTTTCATTTTGAGTCCATAATCGTTACTCACTGCACGGATCCGATCTAATAGTTTTTGTAAGTCAGATAAGTTATCTGTCATTACCACAATGTCATCAGCATATCAAACTTTGTTAATTACCTTTCCATTGATATTTATCCCAGCTGTTTGTTCAGTGAGTGCTTCATTAAATATGGCTTAGTTCATTTTGAAGTGATGTCCAGAGGAAATACTGGAAAAATCCAGAATTTTAGCATAGCTGTAATGGGGCACTCCACCCAAAACCAAAAGGGAGCAGCAAAGGCAGCAGTTCATAATCTATGTCGTTATTTTCTTTCAGAGGTCTTACATATGGGATACAGCCCACCCACCTAGAAATATACTCTGCCCCTTCTCTGCCCCCCCCCCAAATTTTATTTCTGGTGCAGCCACTGCCCGTCTTCCATGATTTCACAAAGATAATAGACAGTGGTTCTGAGAGTTCTTCTGCCAGCTCCTTCATTACTCTAGGATGCAGTTCATCAGGCCCTGGAGATCTGAACTTGTTCAAAGAAAATAGGTGTTCCTGGACCATTTGTTGATCAATCTCAAACTGCAGTCCTGCCCCGTCAGCTTGTACTTCACTTTTTCCAGGGGGTTCACTTTGGCCTTTTCTTTGTCATCTGTTATCAATCTTCCATCCTTATTCAGCAATTGAACCACCATTTATTTCCTCTGTCTTTTACTATTCACGTATCTGACACCATTCCGGCACTTCTGTGCTACTTGTTTGTACTTTTCTTTTGTAGCCTGGCCTTCCTTCCACTTCCTATATGTGTCCTTTTTTCTTTTCAGGTCACCTCTAAGCTTTTTGTGGAGCCACATTGGTTTCGTCTGTTGTCTTCTATCTTTTTTCCTTGTTGGAATTGTTTGTAATTGGGCCTTTTAAAATTTCCTTTTTAAAAAACTCCCACCCATCTTGGACTCCTTTTCTCATTAGGGTCACTTGCCATGGGACCTTACTTATCATAGTTCTGAATTTATTAAAATCAGCTTTCCTGAAATCCAGAGTACGCTTATGGCTACACTCAGCTTTTGCTTTGTTTAAAATCAAGAACTCAAATATGATGTGGTCGCTTTCCCCCAGAGTTCCCGTGACTGCCACTTTATCCACTAAGTCATCCCTATTGGTCAGTATCAAGACAAGGATAGCTGTTCCTCTAGTTCCTTCCTCTATTTTCTGTAGGAGAAAGTTATCAGCCACACATGTCAGGAATTTCTTGGAGGGGCCACTTTTGGCAGAATTTGTCTCCCAACAGATATTGGGGTAATTGAAGTCCCCCATTACTACTACATCAGATTTCCTTGAAACACTGGCAATTTGCTTTTCAAAAGTTTCATCCTCATCTACTTCTTGATTGGGTGGTCGGTAGTAGACTCTGACTATCATGTGTCTTTTATTCCTTGCTCCATTTATTTTAATCCAGATGTTCTCAATGGGGCTCCCAGGCTCATCCTCTTGAATTTCTGTGCAGGGATAAGTATTTTTTAACATATATTTTGACTCTGCCTCTATTTCTATTTCTTCTATTCTTTTTGAACAAGTTAAATCCTTCAATTGCTATATTCCAGTCATGTGAGTCACCCCACTTATCAAGTCGTATTTGCTTTCATGTATTAAGAGTTCAAGTTTATTCTGTTTGCTTCCCATACTCTGGGCATTAGTATATAGACATCAAAGCCCATGTGCTTTGCAGTTTGGCTTCTTTACTACATTGTTGTGAACACTGTTTTGGAGACTATTGGAGCTGTTCTATCTGTTATGGTGCATAAGCCTTCATCCATCGTTGCCTCGAATTTAATGTCTCTTGACCCTGTAGGATTCAGTTTAAAGTCCTCCTGATGAAATTCTTCATGCTGTAGCCAAACACATTCTTCCCAGCCCTTGTGAGGTGCAACCCATCCCTTGCCAGCAGTCCATCTTCCAAGTAGCGTAGCCTGTGGTCCCAGAATCCGAATCCCTCATGTCAGCACCAGCTTCATTGCCAATTGTTCACCAGGAGTATTTTTCTTTCCCTTTCTAATCCTCTTCTAAGAACTGGGAGGATGGATGAGAAAACTATCTGGGCCCCAAAGTTCTTGAGGTTCCTTCCCAGAGCTTCAAAGTCTGAAGCGATTTCTTCATAGCTCCACTTGGCAATATCATTTGTTCCCACATGGATGAGAAGAAAAGGATATGTGTCAGTGTGCTTGATGAGCTTTGGCAATCCTTCAGTCACATCTCTAATCTGTGGTCCAGGGAGACAGCATACCTGGTGAGTCCATGGGTCTTCGTGACATACTTGGGTTTTAGTCCCATTCAGCAGGGAGTCTCCCACAACGACAACTCTTCTGTTCTTCTTGATTGACTGACCTTCTGCCTCTTGCTCACTGTTGCACGGGGTCCCCTGTAATCCTTCCTCTGCCAGCTGTCCTCCAGTCTCATCCTCCAGTAGCTGAAAGCGGTTGCCTAACTCTAATGGTTCCACTGGTGCAGAGTGTCTTCCAGTACTTCTGCTCCTGTCACCCTTTTCCAAGGAGTTCCCTCTTCATTGGGTTTCCTCATCTCAGCATTCTCCACTTCTGCTTCAGGTTGCTGTTGCTCTTCAATCTCTTGTGCTTCTTGTTCCTGTTGCAGTTCCACCATTCTGTCGAAGAACTCTTCACCTTCTCTTATTCCTTGGAGGGTGGTGGACACTCGCCACTCAAGTACTCTCACTTTTTCTTCCAATTGTGCAGCCAGCTTGCACTTGTTGCAGGTGTATGCCCTGTTGATCTCAGGCAGGAACACGAACATTGCACACACTTTGCAGGTCACCAATGCTAGGGATTCCTTTCCGTCCATAGTCTCCATTCAGCCTACCAAACATCTAGAGGGCCACAAATTGCCAACCGCTGCTTAGCCCTTCTAGCAAAAAATGATACATAGCAAAATGCATAGGCTGCATTGTTTTGAGAGAAATGAGACTGCTGCAGCATTTCAGTGTTTTTAGCGCATGAGTGAAGTCACAGCAGTTAATCGCCATTTCGGGAGTCGATAGTAAAGAGAAAAGTTAGAATCACACATGGCTAGAGAAGCGAATTCTTAGTTCATTTTGAAGTGATGTCCAGAGGAAATACTGGAAAAATCCAGAATTTTAGCATAGCTGTAATGGGACAGTCCTCCCCAAAGCAAAAGGGAGCAGCAAAGGCAGCAGTTCTAGGCTGACCATATGAAAAGGAGGACAGGGCTCATGTAACATTAACAGTTGTAGAGAAAAGGGAATTTCAGCCAGTGTCATTTGTATGCAATTAGTTCCTGGTGAAATTCCCTCTTCATCACAACTGTTAAAGTGTGCCTTGGATCATGAACTATTTTAGTTGTGGTATTGTTATTACTACTACTAGAGAGAGGATCTGAAAGTCTGGAGCCCTGCTACAGGCTTTTACACTTCAAGTATTTCAATTATTTCAGTTCTTCCCCCACCCCTTCTTTTTTTTAACGATCAAATCTCCTCCAATACCTCCACCACTATGACCATTTCTTCCATTACAATAAATAACACATTTATTCCAATGTTTCATTGAGTCTTTCCTTGTTGCTCTATCTTCCCAATTTTTTAATATAAAGTTATTTTATACATTAATATTCTTTGCCATATACTGTTTTCCCATAACGTAAATGGTGGTGTTTCTTTTCCCCAAATTTGTTTTGCAATAAGGATCTGGGCTACAGCTAACATGTTAGCAATTGGTTAACTCTCCTCATTACTTACATGTCCTTTAAAATTGCCTGCTATTAGAACCAAAGGGTGCATAGGTAAACTACAACCCATTACCTTTTTTATGCAAACCACCTTGTGTCCAAAATCTATTAATTTCCTTACAATTCCACCAAATGTGCACAAAATCAGCACCATCAAATCCACATCTCCAACACTTTGCCAGTTTCAAATTATATATCTTTTGCAATCTCTTGCCAGTCAGGTATCAAAAATAGATAATTTTATAGAAATTCTCTTTTGCAGCTACATCCATATACATTTTATAATTGTAAATACACAATTCATTCCATTGTTTTTCTGCAATTGTTATTTGAAATTTACTTTCTTACTTAAGTTTAGCTTTATTTTTATAATGTAATAAATTCAGAAAGATATTGTAAATTTTTGATAACATTTCCTTTTGTTGTTCTTTTTGGAAAAGTACTTTTTCAAATTCAGTTGATGGTCTAAATATATCTGTAGTTCTAGCCAATTGAGTTAAGGCAATTCCTACTCCGAAAAAAATAAAAAATAGTAAGTCATTATTTTGTCTTGCATTATCAAATTGTGTTAAAGAAAAATATATATACAGATCTTAAATGAGAGATTCCTGGTGCAAGTTGTTTCCTTAATTTTACCCAAACCATCATTATTGCCACTCAGATTACGTTAGAATAATTCCTCTGTTCATTTTGTCTGTGGCTGCCTCTACAAGAGCGATTTAAAGCTCTTTCAAGGCACATTTAAAAAATTACCTCTACAACAAGAGCAATTTAAAGCTCGTTCAAGTCTCATTAAAAAATTACCTCTACAAGAGAGGAGCGCAAATCAGGAGTACAGGCGGGTTTTAGCTCCTTTTATTCGCATTTTCACATTCACATTAAATAGCGAGGTTTTTTTCCCTCCGGATTTACACCGCCTTATCCTACGGGCGGGGAAGGGGGGGAGGGAGGCAAGGAAAGTGGGGAGAGGGGCGTTGAAAAGAAGATGATTTCTTTTGCTGCCTAGGAAAGGCTCGGTTAAACTTAAACACACACACACACACACACACACACCGACCTAAAGAGTCTCTTCCACCCACTTCCTTCCCTCCCTTGCCGTCCTCTCCTGCTTTTTGCTTGTTCAACTGGGGGATTAGCTGGTCCTGTTTCTCTGTCAGGAGAGAGCGGGGGAGTTTGGATCTGGCGTGCAGATGACACCTGCTCCGCGGCCACACATGGGCAAGAGGAGAGGCAGAGCCCGAGGAGGAGGAGGAGGGAGAAGGGAAGAGGGAAGGAAGGCCACGCTCAGCCGCCGCTGCCGCCGCGCTCGCTGGCTTCGCACACTGCAACATCCACCCCTGCCCGCACGCAGAAATGTGTGTAGGTATTAGGCGTAAACGCGCGTGCAAGGTAATTCGCATAATCGGGGAATCGGGCATCAAAGCGACTGCTTGTAGAGGGGACCTGTCCCAAATATATTCAGTGAGTGGTCTATCCAGTCCCAATTGTTCTGTTATCTCCAAACCACTGGGTCATTGCTGCTAACGTTGCTGTCTGATTGCATTTTTCTGTATTAGGAACTGCAAGACCCCCATTTTATATTTTTGCTGTGTTATTTTAAATGTAACCTAGGAAGTTTTGCTTGACAGATAAATTGGTTTATCATGGTCTGTAAAGTCCTAATAATTTTAATTGGTATATTTCAAAGTAGTCAAAGAAAAATAAACTTAGGTAATATATTAATCTTAACCACTGAGATACGTCCCATCCAAGAGATCTTCCTCTTACTTCATCGATCAAAGTCCTTCTTAATATTAGTTATTAACTTATCAAAGTTACTATGTTCTCCAATAGTATCAGCTAGCATAATTCCAAGATAGCATATCTTCTTAATATTAGTTATTACATTATCAAAGTTACTATTTATTATTTCTCCAATAGTATCAACTAGCATAATTCCAAGCTAGTGTATCTCATTTCTTTTCACTGGATTTGACTTTTTATGGTTAATTCTTTCTTAAACTCATAATTAATATTAAACCCCATCATCTCTTATTTAGCTTTGTTAATTTTATACTCTGAGATTTTACCAAATTTCTCCAGCTGTTCTAATACTTTTGGAATTGATTGTTCTGGTCTCCCTAGAGTAAATACCACATCATCTGCATAGATTGCCAACTTAGAACTGGTTCCCTCCATTTGACATCCTGCTATTGCTTTATTAAACCTTATTTCATTGGATATCAGTTCAATACAGAGATTGAACAACATTGGTGATAAGGGACAGACTTGTCTTACTCCCATTTGGAGATATATGTGTTGTTATGAGAGTTCTCCATTAATCTTAATTCTAGCTTTTGGTGTGTTATAAACTCGGTCAGCCCATGTGCTAAATCTGCCCCCCCCCCCCAAACGATTTTTTAAATAGCAAGTTTCAGATAATCCCATTCTATTCTGTCAAAGGCCTTCTTGGCATCTACAAAAAACAAAGCAATAGAATTAGATTCTCTATTTACCTCACTTAAGATATTTATAATTTTGCGGAGATTATCCTTTAGTTGCCTTCCCTTGATAAATACTTTGTTATCTTCTTTTAGATACTGATCTGTCATCTGATTCAATCTATTTGCTAAAACTAATCCCATAATCTTATAATCAACATTAAGCAGTGATATTGGTCTATAAGACTCTGTTATATTCAGGTCTTTAAATAGTTTGGGAATCAAAACTATATTAGCACAATTCCATGAACCTGGCAATCTTTTTTCCTGAAGGATAGCTTGGAATACTTCTTGTAACAGTGGTTTAATTCTTTACTATATGCTTTATAAAACTCCACAGTCAATCCATCAGGACCAGGTGTTTTATTTTTTGTCATTTGATATAATTTCCTGTATAGTAAAATCAGCTTCGATTAACTCTCTGTGCTCATGCATTACTACTGGGGATTGGAGAGTTGGCCTCATCCAAAAAATATTGCAACTGCACCTGGTCTGGAGTGTCTGATCTATATATAGTACTGAAGTATTCCACAAATTCCTGTAATATCTGTTCATTGGAATATAAAAACTGATCTCCACTATTCTTTTTTAATTTTAGAACTCGCAGGTCTCTATGTTGATCTTCTTGTGAAAGATTGGCTAAGAACTTCCCAGGCTTATTTCTATATTCAAATATTGCCTGTTTCTGTTACAGCAAGGTTTTTGCTGCTGCTCATGCATCCAGTAGTTTTACTTTATTTTTTAACTATTTCTAATCTGTCTTTATTATCCACAGTCTCACTCTTTTTAACTTCTATTTGCAATTTATTAATTTCTGTCATTAACTCCTCCCTTTGTTGACACTTTTTTTTAAGGAACATTGCTTTATTAATACATATTCCCCTAATATAAGCATTGAAGGTTTCCCATATTGCTATTAAACCATGTCCTCCATTCTGTTAATCTTAAAAAACATAATAATATGGTTTTTAAACTCCTCTTTAATTTCTTTATTCTGTAATATCAAATTGTTTAATCTCAAATTCTCAAATCCTTTCTTCTCTTTCTTATATTTCCACACAAATCCTACTGGTGCATGATCAGCATAGATCATAGGTTCATGTTTTACTTGACAAATTTCTTTGATGGTGTTAACTGATGTAAAGATATAATCAATCCACAAAGATGTTTTGTGTCTATCGGAAAAGAACGTATATTGCCTTTGTTAATTAAAAAAACCTCCGAACATCTTCCATTGTGTTCTCTTTCAACCAATTCACAAATACCTTTGGGAATACCGCGGCCTAGCTGTGCCACTTACTTCTAAGTGATTGTTACTAACTGTGTTAAAATCCTCAGTTATTACTAGGATGTCTTCCTTCCAATTTTTAATTTTTATCAACATTTCTTCATAAAACTGTTTTTGATTGCTATTGGGAGCATATATCGAGCCTAAAGTCACTATTCTTGTCTCTATTTTAATTTTAGTAAATACATATCTTCCTTCCTCATGTATTTATTTATTTATTTTTATTTATTACATTTGTATACCGCCCCATAGCCGAAGCTCTCTGGGCGGTTTACATAGGATTAAAACAATTAAAAACAATATTCAAAAATTAAAACAGCAAAAACATACAACATACACACAATACACACATACATTTAAAACCACTACAACAACCCAAAAAGCTACAAAAACAAAAACAAACCGAAGCTCCTCAGATATTGCCAAATGCCTGAGAGAAGAGGAAAGTCTTGACCTGGCACCGAAAAGATAACAATGTTGGCGCCAAGCGGGCCTTGTCAGGAGATCGTTCCACAATTGGGGGGCCACCACAGAGAAGGCCCTCTCCCTTGTTCCCGACCTCCGAGCTTCCCTCGGAGAAGGCACTCAGAGGAGGGCCTTAGATGTTGAACGTAGTGTTCGGGTAGGTTCATGTTGGGAAAGGCGTTCCGTCAGGTATTGTGATCCCAAGCCATGTAAGTCTTTAAAGGTTAAAACCAGCACCTTGAATCGGGCTCAGAAACATACAGGCAGCCAATGCAAGCAGGCCAGAATCGGTCTTATATGCTTGAACCGTCTGGTCCCAGTTATCAATCTGGCTGCTGCATTTTGCACAAGCTGCAGCTTCCGAACTATCTGATCCAAGATCTGCATATGTAATTTTGGACTAATTCCAATCATTATTCCCTTTATAGAATCATAGAATAGTAGAGTTGGAAGGGGCCTATAAGGCCATCGAGTCCAACCCTCTGCTCAATGCAGGAACCTACTTTAACGCATACCTGACAGATGGTTGTCCAGCTGCCTCTTGATTGCTCTAATGTGGGAGAGCCCACCACTTCCCTAGGTAATTGGTTCCATTGTCATATTGCTTTAACAGTCAGGAAGCTTTTCCTGATGTCCAGCCAGAATCTGGCTTCCTGACACTTGAGCCCATTATTCCGTGTCCTGCGCTCTGAGTTGATTGAGAAGAGATCCTGACCCTCCTCTGTGTGACAACCTTTCAAGTATTTGAAGAGTGCTATCATGTCTCCCCTCAGTCTTCTCTTCTCCAGGTTAAACATGCCCAGTTCTTTCAGTCTCTCCTCATAGGGCTTTGTTTCCAGACCCCTAATCATCCTCGTTGCCCTCCTCTGAACACGCTCCAGTTTGTCTGTATCCTTCTTGAAGTGTAGTGTCCAGAACTGGATGCAATACTCAAGATGGGGCCTAACCAGTGCTGAATAGAGGGGAATCATTACCGCGCATGATTTGGAAGCTATACTTCTATTAATGCAGCCCAAAATAACATTTGCTTTTTTGCAGCCACATCACACTGTTGTTCACTTTCGTTTTTGCAGATGCATGCATTATATAACCATGAAAAAGCTCTTTGAAATACTTTTCATCTTTCTTTAAAATAGGTGTTTCCTGTATCAGGAGAATGTGTGGATTATTATGTAATATTGGTTTTTTAATCTCTGCCTTTCAAATGGACTATTTAATCCATTCACATTTATTGATAACAGCTTGATCATACTCACTGCCCTGCTCAAATAGTTATAATAAAAAAACAGAAAAAAAGAGAGGAAGAGGAAAGAAAAGTTCTATGTTTCATTTTCTTGAACAAAACACTTTCCAAATTGTCCTATAAATGTCATTTAAGACTACAAGGAAGAAGACAATTCATGACTTTATTACACTGCTAGAGTATCAGAAATTATTTCTAATACACTGAAGAATATTCTGCTGTTTGTACTTGCTTGCAGTGTCCTTTTTTCTGTCCTTTCCCCCCAAGAAAGACTTAGTTCTCTTCACTCTTCAAACAGCATTCTCACCATCAGCCTTCTTCCGCTGGCTAAACTATTATTCAATCTAGATTATATTAATGTTACTGATTTGGCAAAGTCAAAGGATAATGGTCACACCTGTCATTTATAACAGCACTAGAGAAAGATAAATAAAGTCTAAGTTGTGTTGGTTCTTTCTGGTACTGCTTCTAGATTCTGGGAATGCAAATAGACAGAATTAATTTCACAAATGTATGAATGTCAGAATGTTGATCAAATGAAAAAACTAGAGGAATGTGTAGAGGGAAAAACTGTCCCGGATCCTGATATGCATGCCTAAAACATTGCCCATAAACTCCTCCTCCATATCCTTTCTGAATAAAGGAATTCTGATTTTAAAAATGAGAGCAATTTGAAGAAGCTGATGGTGTCTGGCTAAAACTGAATTGGCAGCCTAATTAGGATTTTTCATTGTCATATTAACCCTTTTTATATAAGTGAATGGAATAAACTGACTACCTGCAAGTGTGACACTTAAAGAAATAATTGAACAAAAGTATGGATGAGAGCAGGGCTTAAGAAAGTCTCCAATGAGACCTTGCTTATTACAGTCTGTGACCTTTTATGGGCTTAATTTAATTTGCCTTGGTCAGTACATTCAGATGACAGAGGCCTGGTGATCTGAATGAAAGGCAGGGGTGTAAACTACAGGGGGGGCTCAAGCCCCCACCAGGATTTCCTGGGGGAGGCAATGCCCAACCAAAATGCCCAGGCAAAATTCTCTTTGTCAGAGCAAAAACTGTGTGTTACAAATACACCAGCAAGGATGTCAGTGTTGAGGCAACAGAGGTGCCTGATCTTGCTTGCCATCATCAAGAGGCAGACACAAGGATTATTTGGCACATCCAATATACATCACATGGTAGTGATCGGACAAAGAATATCCTGGTTAGAGCAAATGACACTAATGTGTTGGTTCTGTTAATTTACCATCAAAAGCACTTCCTAGGCCCCCTCTACAAGAATTCGGCTTGATGCCCGATTGCCTGATTATGCGCATCTTCTCACGATCGCTTTTACACCTAATTCCGATAAACGACAGGCGGTGAAGCACCTTACCAACTGTGTGAAACGCGCTTTAAAATTGTTGAGATGCGGAGAATCGCTTGTTTACATGGTCATAATGCGCTTTAACGGCTGCAGTAAATTAAAACTCGCTATTTAACGCAAATGCAAAGATGCACATAATCGGAGAGAAAACGCGCCTCAACCCCAATTTGCGTTCCGTTCATGTGGAGGTAAAAAATTTAATGCGCCTTGAAAGAGCTTTAAATCGCTCTTGTAGAGGCACCCCTAAACTCTTGGGTTTGGTTTGATTGTGGCGTGTCTTCTAACAACAGCAGAAGGACGATCAATGTAACTTATATCACAGAGGAGCTCGGACATGATCTGCTGGAGGCCTTGTCTGGCTACCACGCTTTTACAGGGTCTGATTTCACAGCTGCATTTGCAAGACAGGGAAAAGTTAAACCATTTGAAATCATGAAAAAGAATTCCAAGACTTTCTCAGCCAGCTAGGTGAGTCATTAACTTTAACCGAAGAAGAGATAGCTGGGTTGGAGAAATTTGTCTGTGCCATGTACGGCCACCCTAGACACTCCTCTGTGAGTGAAGTAATATACAGTCTATTTATGAAGAAAACAACACCTAAGATCCAGTCTAAGGCATTCTCCAAAGTTAAAGGGATTAATCCAACAATGTTGCCTTCATCTAAACCTGCATTGATCCAAAAGATTAAAAGAAGCAATTCAGTGTCATGGCTGTGGAAAAGAGCAGATTGTATAAAACCTGACGACGGGTTTGATCCTACTGAACATGGCTGGTACTTGGAAAATGGCAGGTGTCACATAAAATGGTACAATGGTCCAACACTCCCAGAAAATCTTGAAACGGCCGCAGAAGAGGACAGTGAAAAAGACAATGAGGAAAGTGATTTTGACAATGATGATAGAAGTTCCATGAAAGTGAAGAGGACATCCAATGAAATTTATTTGTTATCGCAGAACATAGTTTTTATTTTGTAAATTGTAAATATTTGCTGAAGATTTTAAAAACATTTGTTAAAAACAATTCAACTTAATAAATAGTCTTTTTTACATATCATCATACTTGTCCTGTTTGAAATTTTGTAAAGAACATTTGAACATGTTCAACTGTAAAAAAAAATCACAGTTGAACATGTTCAAAAGGATCTGTGCATCAGATCGAGAGATATTTAGGGTGGATACTTTTGAAATGAAAGCCCTGTATGACAAACTGTAAAATCATACAATCCTGAAAAAGTGGACGAGATATCACTCATAGTTCCCTACACACTGGGGTAAACCCCATGTTGTTATACATTTTCTTAATCCTCATTTAAAAATGCAACTTTCAAAAGTCATATAGTTTTTGAGTAAATCATGGTTAAACGTCACACATAACCAATGTGAACATTGATTTTATACATTCAAATGAAATTATCTCAAAAACTAATGGAGTTAACAAAAATGTGTAATTACAAAAAGTATTTGTCATTAAAATTTCATCTCTGGAGCATAAACGGGTGAGAAGTTATTCATATTTAAATGTGGCAACTACATAATAGTGTGACAGCCATATTGATGATGTCATCACACAGCCCCCACCACCACCACCACCACTGGAATTTTGTAAGACTTACTTTTCTGAAACACTTATGTCATATATAAACAAAAAATATTCACAAAGCTTTTGCGCTCGCTGGGGTAAATAAATCCTGCTCTGGCTCTGGGACTAAAATGAGGCTTTTATTGTGCAATCATACTGCCTCATTCACAGAGTTTTACAGGGAATCCAGACAATAACTTTTTGTAGTCCTCCTGTGTTTTCCTACCACTTCTTCCATCTTTTTTCTCACCAGAAAAAAATGAATTAAAAAAAGAAAAGAAGGAAAAGCCGCACAATATATTTTTTTTTATTCTTAGCTCTAGCAATCCTGTTTGGAAGCAAGCCTGCTGACATTCTTGAATCAGCAATACAACCTTAACTGTTGTGATGAAGAGGGAATTTCACCAGGAACTAATTGCATACAAATGACTCTGGCTGAAATTCCCTTTTCTCTATAACTGTTAAAGTTACATGAGCCCTGACCTGGATTTTATCTGGTCACCCTAGATTTGTTGAATCTTCCTAAATTGCTTGTAGGCTTAGCTACATGCAGTGTCAATGAACTGAGCTTGTGAATGGCCATAGGAATGCATTGAGATGGTTATGTGAGACTGAACATTGGTCTGTATGAAACAGAAAACCTGTGCCCCAGACTCTGGGAAGCTTACAGTTCTGCCTTTGCCTCCTTCTGACACATTTTGGTATCACTTTCTAGATATTGTCTTATGAGGCCTTACAGCAGACCTATACAGTATGCCAGTATTACAGTTTCAACATGAATCCAGACAATAAGTGCCCCTCCCTTCCAACTGAACATGGAAGTATATTGGAACGTAGGCTGACCATATGAAAAGGAGGACAGGGCTCATGTAACTTTAACAGTGGTAGAGAAAAGGGAATTTCAGCCAGTGTCATTTGTATGCAATTAGTTCCTGGTGAAATTCCCTCTTCATCACAACAGTTAAAGCTGCAGGCACTATACTAGAGTGACCATATACAAAAGAAGGCAGGGCCCCTGCAACTTTAACTGTTGTGATGAAGAGGGAATTTCACCAGGAACAAATCGCATACAAATGACACCGGCTGAAATTCCCTTTTCTCTACAACTGTTAAAGTTACATGAGCCCTGTCCTCCGTTTCATATGGTCAGCCTATTGGAACGGCTTTTGGTGCTATACAATTGCCTATGGCAAATGTCAGGGGCCCCAACTATCAGGCAGGAGTTCACATAGAAAGGCTCCCAAAGAATCTGGGAAGCTAATCCCCTTCTCTCTCTCCATCACTATCTTACCATATAGGTACTACACTTTTACATAGTTCGATTCCTGGGGGTTCAGATTCACCATTAAGCCAAATTGAGAACTTTTATTTTTATTTTCTTATTTTTATTAAACATTTATTAACTTTGCTATAAAGCAGCCTATAAATATTGTAAATAATAAAATAAATGATAAAATCTCCACAATGTATACAAGAATCTCGTGAGGTAAGCCAGTGCCATTTTTAAAATACCACTGATGGGTAGTAAATCCAACCACCTAGCTTCCGAGACTGGAGATAGAATATGATAGTTTTATAGAAAGGGAATTTCAGCAGGTGTCACTTGTATGCATACAGAACCTGGTGAAATTCCCTCTTCATCACAACAGTTGAAGCTGCAGGAGCTATGCTAGAGTGGGCAGGGCTCGCACAGCTTTAACTGTTGTGATGAAGAGGGAATTTCACCAGGTGCTGAATGCATACAAATGACACCTGCTGAAATTCTCTTTTCAGTGCAAGTGTTAAAGGTACAGGAGTCCTGTCCTTCTTTCCATATGGTCACCCTAATATAGCCATCATGATCAGTAGCTATTGATAGCCTTATGCTCCATGATTTGTATAATCCTCTTTTAAAACTGTGTGAAGAAGTATTTGCTTTTATCTGTCCTGGATCTCCCAGCATTCAGCTTCATGGGACAGCCCCAGGTTTTAGTATTATGACAGAGGGCGTAAACTGTCTCCCTAACCACTTCCTATTCAACATACATAAGGTTATACACACCACTATCATGTCTCAGCCTTGTGTGGCTTTTTTTTTTTAGCTAAAAAGCCTCAGATGTATAATTTTTCCCCATAGGGGAGTTAGTCCAGCCCTTTGATCATGTTACTCCAGTTATTCAAGAGGATGCAAGCTGCTCAGAGGCTTTGGATCCTCTTGCACACTTGAACCACAGTCATATTATACCATGGGAACTGTAAGCTCTACAGCACCCATGAAGTAGCACAGCTGTGAATTGGATATACATGAGCACAAGAACTGAAGGTGACCTTCCCTAGCTGGAGGTAATCCTCCTCTCAGGAGGAGTTAAAGCTCCCAGAGACAACCAAAACCAAGGAGCCACCCATGGCAGGAGGTCTGGGGGAGCCTGGGCCTTCAGGAAAGATAACCATGATTCTGTCCCCACAGGAGGAGGGGAGTTCTGCCTCTAAGGCAGAGGATGTGCTACCACCCAGCCCACAAAAGCATCATCACCTCAAAAGGTAGGACAGTAGGGCCCCTTTAAGGATAACTGCTTGAATAGAAAGAAAGACTCATCAAGAGGAAGGAGCTCCTTGGAAGCAAGGACTGTAACAAACTGCAGCTGAGTCCTGGTTGGGGCTCAGGATGCTCTGGCAATATAAACCTGCAGTATCAGTCTAGCCATTGCTAGAAATATTGTCTTCTATCACCTCCTAGTGCCTTATATTTTGTTTTCCTGACCTGGCCTTGAGATTGAACATTTGTGCTACTGACCTTGGACTCCTGCTTGACTCTGCTTCTTGGACTGTGTTTTATATTGTTTATATTCTTGGACTGTTTAGCTGTATATTGACCCTCGCTGCTCTTCAGACCTCTCTTTTGGAACTCTCCCTCTTCCCTAGTAAAACTGTGCCTTTGACCATTGCTTGCTTATTGTCTTGCTTTTGGATTGCCCCTTAGAGCTCCATCACACTTTGGGTTTATTGCACCTTCATAGTTCCTCGTTTCTGGTTTTGTGCTGTTGACTCGCATGACGTGGTCCCTGTCCTGCACTATTCTCGCTTCCCCCCACAAACACACTTCTAGCGCCTTATTTTGGACTGGGGAAAGTCTGTTTCATCTTAGAAGTGTGCAATGAAGACCCAAATGTAAACCAGTAAATCCGCTTCTGTGGTTGGGGGGGGGGGGGGTGTCTTGAAGGCCATTTTCAGTGACAAAAGAATAGGGCATGCTTTTAATCCGCCAGGGCAGTTTTACAACTTACTTCCTCCTTTTCATCTTTGGACACGTTAGGAGTTGGAAGGAAGGTTTCAGTGCTCCAACTCCCTCTTTCTTTTGGCTTCCTTCCTTGCTTTGCTGAACCCCTGTCCTGTTGGAATCGCAGAACTTCACCCTGGCACCTATCCACCTTAACCTTTCAAACCACTCTGATGCTTCCACATGCTTCCATTTCTGTCCACTTCCATCATCCTTCCACATGCCTTATAAACCTTCCTAGTGGTTCTCTTCTGTTTTGTGTAATTATTCTTCCTCCTATATTGTCCTATATTATCCTATATTATAATACCCTATATATATTTATTATCCTATACTATATTATCATGGCTGATAATGCTGCTGATTCCCATGGAGAAGATGCATGGAGAAGTTCCATGGGAGACTGCGGGAGAAAAATTTCCTGGTGCTAGTGGGCTTTTTAACAGGCTTTTGTAGCAATGCATCCAGAGAGTCCAACGTGGGGGCGTAGGGCTTGACGTTAGCGTTCTAGTTCCTTTTACTGCCTCAAATCTTCTTAGGCAACGCAGTTTAATACAGAATCAAGCCCACAGGCAACATTTCCAAGGAGACCGGATTTGCAAGACAAAAGGCTATCCTTTCCAGTGAGTCATAACCAGTGAATTGCTAGCCCTCTTCTTGGCAACAGATTAACATCTGAAAGACCATAGGAGAGATCTTTTGATCTGACAGGAAGAGAAAGCAATATAACTATGAAGTAAAATGGAGCTATGGGTGTGTGTGCGAATTTAGTATGACTTGGATGTAAATGCAGTTGAAATCACTGGGATTTACTCCAGAGTAAGGGAACCATCCATCTCTATTTTATGAACTGGAGATGCTCAGCTTCGCATGACCAAAGCAAAGAAAAAGCGATCCTTCACAAATGCAAAGAGGTGGAAGATCATACTGGTGAACTATCAGCAAAAGGTTTTAAAGGGCAGGGAAATTTAAAAATTATTTAAAAATTAAGGGATGAACTGATCTGATTCAAACTTGGCAAGCTGAAAGCTCTCCTGGAGACCTATCACCATGCCAAGATTCATCTGTTTATCTATAAAAATTATGTAGATGTAAGCATTTTGGTTAATTTGCATTTTAAAAGTTCCCTAAAAGGCATTGACCTATCTGATTCAAACTTGGCATGTGAAAAGCTCTACTTAAAAGCTCTCGAGCTCCCAAGTTTCATATCTTTAAAAATTACATAGGTGTAAGTATTTTTGTACATTCTAATAGGAGCTCCAATGAGAGAGGGGGTAAGGCTGCCAAGTCCATCACAATGTCCATCCATGACAAGAACCAATGAACTGGAGGGGGAAGGAGAAGGGTGGGACAGGTACAATAGCAGCGGGAGAGCAAAAAGAGAGTTCACCGGTATAGCTAGATGGTGAAAGGAAGGAGCGCTTGCAGCGCTTCTGAAATGGAGGTAAAAATGCGAAGGCAAACTGGGGACGGGAAATAGGTGTGATGGTGCCCTTAGTCTAAGCTACCACTGAGCTTGATCCAGTCAAGCAGGACACAGGGGTGCTATTCAGAAGTGTACAGAAGGTGGGTGGTCAGGGGACCCATGCAGCATGGAGTGGGACACTAACCACTACAAGGGGGTCCGCCACACAAATGGGAACCACATGGCGGAGTGTAGTTTCCCTACCCACCCACCCTCTGTGGATAAATGTTGTACCTCTGCATGGTTCACCCGCACATCCTGGCATCCTCAGTGCCCCAAACAGGTGCACTGCATCCACTCTGATGGGAAAAATTGTGGGAACCATTGAGAAACTCCATTGCAGCAAGAGTGTCGCCATAAGTGGCAATTGCTCTTGCCAGCGGACTCTATGGTTGCCACTATTCTCCCCCCCCCTGCTGAAAATGACAAAAATAACCATGGAATTCCTCTTACACAAAACAGGAACCAGTGTGGACTCCCACTAAACATCTTGCAGAAGATAGTTAGTGGGCGTGGATAATCTGCCCACAGTGTGTGGGGGGGAATTCTCCCAACACATGATACACTAACCCACTGTGGATTGCATTTTTTTAGTGATCCACAGCAACTTAGCATGTTATCTGAACAATACCAGAGCCTCTGTGCAGCTCTGATGAAGTCTATCTCCAGTGAGAAAAAGAATGGACTGGAAAGGAGATCTCCAGCCACAGTGGTTTATACTGGCTGTAACTGGAGGCCAGTATGAGCACAGGGAAATGTGTCTATGTTAAATTACTAATACGACCATCCTACTGAATGGAATTCTCAATTCTGCTTTTGGCCCTAGATATTTTTTCTGGTGCAGAGACCACGTTAGTTTGGCAGTGATCTATAGGACTTGAAAAGGGTTAGAAAGTAGGTGGAGAACCGCTAGGTGAGGAGCTGCTGGAGAACCACCTTCAGGTGCACAGAGCAACTATGTACAGGTACATACATGACTCACTGTGCTTGTCCTTGATGTAGGATGTGACAAGAGAGGAAAATGCAGCTGGTCTATCGATGATCACTGCAAAGAAATCACCCCTTTCTAAAAAAGAAAAAGTTGTGTTATCAGAAGGATCAAAGCTTACCACATGAAATGTTAGAAATATGAAAAGTCCATGAAAATCTTTAGGCACCCTGGGGACAAACATTCCATTTGGATTGCCTGAGAAACCATCCGTCATGTCTTCTTCACATTGCAGTTGGACGGAGCAGAGAAACTGCAAGGGAAGAGCAAGATCCTAGTAATTTTCCATAAGAATTTTAAGCTCAACTCCTGGCACTCATGCAAAGAAAGGTTAATTGCCCCTTTATCAAACCGCACACTTGAAAAAGTCCTTTTGTGGAGGTTGCTCCATGCATTTTACTAAACTTTCATTGCATGTTTCCATTCTCCCCCTCTGCAGCCCACACCCTTTTTCTGCTGTCCAGCTGGAATTCATAAAGGATGTAGAAGCCAAGGCAAATGTTGGCCCCACCCTCCACCATCTAATTTAATGCACCTTCAAAGCCAGAAGGCTGATCTAATTCAGCTTAGCGACTACAAGGTTGGCAAATCTTACTTAAGGCTTCAGCGCTGTGTTTTTATAACTGTCCAGTAATGCAAGCTTTGATATACAATAAAAAACAACAACATACTACTGTAGTAAGTTTCATTGTGCTGAGGTTAATGTTTTCTGTGAAGAATCCTTATTGTTAGACCATTATCATATTTGACCCAAAGTGTTGTATTTCTTCCTAATATCATGTAGACAGAATGTGAGCAAATGCTCTACAGCCAGGATGATATCCCTTTAAAAAAAGTTACGTAAAAGGACAACAATCCCTTTGGGGAGTCTGGTTTCTGTATTTCAATTTACAGATATATGATAGTTTAACAGAAATATAACGATTGGTTGAACCAAAGCAAAAATGTTTTGAGAAACACTTGAGAATAGTTGGAGAACATGCTTAAACACACCAGGAGATTCCACTGGTGTTCTCTGTTGCAGAGGTAAATCACGGAATTAAACAAAATTTGCCCACAACTATGCAATATATGTATGAATCATAGAATCATAGAATCATAGAATGGTAGAGTTGGAAGGGGCCTATAAGGCCATTGAGTCCAACCCCCTGCAATATTTGTGTCATGTTAAATAAAACTGAACTAAAAATATAACTCTATTTCAAGGAAACCACAAAGGCTAAATGCGCAAAATAAAGCCACAGATTCGTTTTCACATTAGTTTTCCATTCTATATAAATGGTCTGAATGTCATTCCTTCCTAGTGCCACCTATCAATGCTGCTCTACTGGATAAAAAGGGTGAAAATCTAAATTGTCCCCGGAATGGGTCTATAGGCAAACAGTCTGACCCACTTGCCTAGCAGATACAAGTGGTTTTCTGATGGCTCTTGAGAATTTTCTTGCAGGCAACCTTGGGGCTGTCTTCACAGCGCCGGGTTGGTGCCGCCTCCCTCTCAAACCCCACACTTTCCCTCTCCCGATGCCAAGGAGGGAACATGGGGTTTCTGGGTGGCCATCCGTGTATTGGAGCCACCCCACCCTCTTCCTGGTGGAAGACAATCAATCGCCAGTTGCCTTCCACCAGGCATCGCCCCCAGATTGGCCCCGGAGCGATGTCAGATGGCGGAAGCACCACATTAACGTCACTCTATTGAAAAAGTCGGGGTATATCCTGACTTTTTCAAACCACAGCATCGCAGGAAAGCCCTATGCTGGTTGTGAAGCTGCACCTGCATCATCTAACCAACACAGCGCAAATCCACAGCTGCCGCGGAGCTCTCCCTGCATATAGACAGCCCCCTTGTTGAAACCCTGATCTTCCAAACCTCTGGAATGGGGAAATAATCTGGGAAGTTGACATGATCGCTCCTGAGTGTCCCTTCCTGCTTAGTAGGAAGCTGGCTCCCTGCCCTTCTGGGGAGCTAGTGGTGATGAAATAGCAGGCACAATAAATAGTTGGAGCAATGTTGGCAGAATACTTGTGATGATTCTGAGTACTTAGACAGAGCTTATGCGATGGCTGTAATGGCAACAAAGGTATCTTACTTTTATGCTACCATTGCATCAGAGTTATCCTGTGGAGTTGTTCTGAGTAGTCAGAGCACTCTTACATTTTATTTATGAAGTGGGGAGGAGGAGGATTCCTTGGTGGCCTGCTGTGATGAGTTTGCAAGACACGAATTCGGATGACACAATAAGCAACTGGGGGGTGGGGGGTGGGACACAATCATCAGTTGTATTGACTATCGTGTCGTCCAAATGCTGCCATAGTCAACTCAGCGCTGATCCTAATCCACACCACAGTTGATTATTTATTACCATGTTGTGTGGGGAGTACCCCCTAGATGAACAACTGTAGGGTGACCATCCACCCAGATTTGTCCAGACATGCCCGGGAAATGGGGAGCAAATCCGCATCCGGGCAGAAAAACTGTTTTGGGGGGCCAAATCCAGAAATTTAGCCCCCCAAAAGGGTGACCAGATGGCCCTGGGGCGATCCAGGCCAACCGGGGGGCGGCGGGGGCAAACCGGGGCAGTGGGGGGTCACGCAGCGGTGGCGGGAGGCTGGCGGCGCGAGGCACTTACCTGCTGGGGCGTCCGCTTCCCTCCGGTGCTCGGAATCTACTGAGAAGCCAGGAAGCCTGTTTCTCAGTAGATTCCGAGCACTGGAGGGAAGCAGACGCCCCAACCGGTAAGGAGCGCGGGGTGGGTGGCGCGGGGGCGGCGGGGGCGGGGGGCGGCACGGCACAGGGGGCGGTGGGTGCGGGGGGGCAGCATGGGGGGCAGCGTGGGGGGGGCGGCACGGGGGGGCGGCCCAAGGGGGGCGGCGCGGGTGGGGGGCGGTGCGGTGCGGTTGGGGCGGGCGGCTTGCGTGGGTGGGGCAGGCGGCCTGTGTGGGGCGGGCGGCGACGCGAGGCACTTACCTGCTGGGGCTTACCTGCCGGAGGGAAGCGGACGCCCCAGCCGGTAAGGAGCGCGGGGCGGGCGGCGCGGCGTGGGGGGGTGGTGCGGGGCGGGTGGCGCGGGGCGGGCGGCGGTGCGAAGCATGCGGGTGGGGGGGTGGCTCGGGGCGGTGCGGCACGGGTATGCGGTGGTGGGGTTGTTTTGGGTGGGTGGGGTAGCGGGAGGGGGGGTCCGGGATTTTGATCCTCAAAATCTGGTCACCCTAAACAACTGTAAAGTTTATTATTACCCCACCATTGACTATCGTGTTGTCCGAATTCAGCCTTCGCTGATGAAGTTATCCATATCTGTTCTGCCATAGCTAGTGAATATTCCTTTGGCAACTGCTTGTCTTGTTGTTTATGATACTTTCCCATTTCTACCCAAGGATGTGGACAGGATTCTTGCAGAACTGAGACCTATCACTTGTGCACTTGACCCTTTGTCCATCTTGGCTGATAAAGGCAGCAGAGGTTGGAATGGCCAAGTTGGCAATGGGAGTGGCAAACGACTCATTTTCTAGCAGGCATTCTTCCACCGCTAGGGGCACCTCTAGATGGGCACTTTTCCCCACAGTAGCTTCGGAGTAGCGGCAGGTGGATTACATGACGCTGCCACCACTCCTAAACTACTGCGGTGAAAAGCCCTAAAGCTCCGCTCTAAAAAAGTTGGCATTTACCCTGACTTTTTTTTAGCTTGGAAAGGGCTGGGCAGGGAAGGGAATGGACCAGCGAGCCATAAGCTCGCTGCACTGCCTCCACAGTCCTCCCCCCATTTTAAATAATAATTTTTAAAAACTTGCCGTGGAAGAGGGGGGCGATGCTCCCAGCTGCCCCTACGGCCACCGCTGGGCAGGCACGGGCGTGGCGGCGGCAGGAAAACCCATCGTGGCGCTCCTTCTGCTGTAGATGGGTGGAAGGAGCGTCAATGCGGGGGGCGCTGCCTGCCGCCGCTGCTGTGCGATGGAACAGGCGCTGTGAAGAGGAGGGCTAGGTGGTCTCCCTTTTCCCTTTAAAAGTCCTCCCTGAATTCCGTTGCATTGGATCATTTAAGTAAACATATCAGTCCTGGCTCACCTGAACTGGTTTCCAGTTGGTTTCCAGACCAAATTCAAAGTGCTGGTTGTAACCTATAAAGTCCTATATGACTTCAGTACCTCAAGGACTGTCTCTCCCCATATGAACCTACATGGGCCATGAGGTCAGCATCACAGGCCCTTCTCTGTGTGCCCCCTCAGAGGTGTCAGGAGGTGTCAGTACAGTAACAGGCAGTTTCTGTGACAGCCCCATGTTTATGG
Organism: Anniella stebbinsi; assembly: GCA_029215795.1. NCBI lineage: Eukaryota > Metazoa > Chordata > Lepidosauria > Squamata > Anniellidae > Anniella > Anniella stebbinsi. Next base: position 124,018,361 of record JARDYH010000004.1, on the reverse strand, counting down.
AACGCTCTCCCCAAGGAACCTCATCTGGCTCCAACATTGTCAAATTCCCAGCGACAGGCAAAGATGTACTTCCCCCACCCCCCAGACATTTGGACATTAGTCATGCCCCAATTGTTGTGGGCTGTTTTTGTGGTGTTCATTCTAGGTATGAGTGGGGGAATAGTTTGTATTTTGTGGAGGAACACTTTTCATATTGATAGTTTTTAGAGAATGTTTCTATTGTGTTGATTTTTATTTGTATTGTGTTGATTATGGTTCTGTATTTGTGCTTGTGCTGGGAAGTAATGCATAAATTTAATAAATAATCACCACCATTTCCAGCCAGCCTTTAATATTCCACTGTTGAGCAAAGTACTCAAATGTGTTATGTGTCTTAGCTTTAGGTTTTTGAGTATAATAGAAACTATTGAGATCTATTTCCCAACCTGGTGACCTCCAGATATCTTGGACTACAACACTCATAATTCTCAGCCAATATGGCCAGTCTTGGGGCACCAGGCTGTGGAAGGCTAATCTAGGGCTGCCTCTACAAGAGTGATTTAACGCTCTTTCAAGGTGCATTAAAAAAATTACCTCTACAACAAGAGCGATTTAAAGCTCTTTCAAGTCTCATTAAAAAATTACCTCTACAAGAGAGGAGCGCAAATGGGGCGTAGAGGCGCGTTATCTCCCCGATTGTGCGCATTATTGAATGCGCGTTAAATAGCGATTTTTTTTTTTGCTCCATCCATTAAAGCGCATTTTGATGGGAAGCTGCTGCCGCCGCCGCTCTCTCTCCACTGTCCTCCGGCTCCTGCTGAGGGGATCAGGCTGTCAAAAGGCGCTTCCCTCCCCTCCCCGCCGCTCAGCCACATTTCCAAGGCAGCCTCACGCACCCCTCTCTCTCCACTGTCCTCCGGCTCCTGCTGAGGGGATCAGGCTGTCAAAAGGCGCTTCCCTCCCCTCCCCGCCGCTCCCCAGCTAGCTGGCTGGTAGGCTGTGGGCAGCACGGCTGCTTCGTCTCTGGGCGGGCGCCCGCCCGCCCTCCTGCAACTCCTTCCCCACAAGAGGGGCACCTCCTGCTTGGCACCCGCAGCGGGGGCCCCGGCGGGAGGCGGCGGCGGTGGTGGTAACGGGCGGGCGGGCGGGCAGGCAGGCGCCCCACTCGGCTTTCTCTCTCTTCCTCTCCGGCGACTAGTTGGGAGTCACGCTGCGATCGTCTCTTTTTTTTTTCCTTCCCTCCCCCTTCAAGTGTTGCCTGTTGCCGCCGGAGCAGATCGAGAGGGCCCTTAATTTCAATAGATCTTGATCATGGGGTTCCAGAAGCTTCTGCTTGGCCAATGTGGGGACAAGGTGCTAGACAAGATGGGGAGGGAAGGGGAGGGGAGGGAAGCGCCTTTTGTTGCCGCCTCTCGTGCAGAGGTATTAGGCGTAAAGGCGCTTCAGGGATAGTGTGCATAATCTCCTAACCGGGCGCAAAAGCGAATCCTTGTGGAGGGGACCTAGGTCTATTTCAATCTGGGTTTAGGCTTTTTTAATTTAAATACTATACCACTTTCTGAGAAGGAAGTTCCATTAAGTGGGGCACTACAATTGAAATGGCCCTGTGTACAGTCTGGCTTATTTCATTTGGGACATGGCCACAGAGCAAAGCCTGTGAGGAAGATCTGGGTATTCAGGCAGGCTCATGCAGCAGCAGGAGGAGGCAGTCCTTCATGTACTTTGATCTGAAGCCATTTAGGCCTTTATAGATTAAAACCAACACATTGAATTGTGCTCAAAAATGGACCGGTAGCCAGTGCAGGTGTTGCAAAAATGATGTAATATGTTCCACATGACTGGTCCCTATTAATAAACATGCAGCACTAATTGCAGTTTTGAAATCATCTTCAAAAGCAGCCCCAGGTACAGCACATTGCAGTAGTCTAAAAGAGATGTTACCAGTTTGTGAATAACTACGGCCAGGCTATTATTGTCTAGGATGGGTCTAGGAAGGATTTTCAGTAACAGAGGACATGAGCCTCCGGAGATAAATCCAGATATAATATTGCTCCCAAACTGCAACCTTGATCTTTCAGGTGGAGCCCAGAACTCCCTGAATAACACTTCTAAGCCCAGATGAAGCACCCATCTACTGCTTCCCTTGAATTTGATGAAAAAGAGAATTGGAGCTAAATGACATCAGCATACTGATGACATCTGTCTCCAAACCTCTGGGTGACTTCACTCACTATCTTCAGGTAGATGTTAACAGCATAGGGGCAAATAGAACCATGCAGAACACCATCACACAGGGGAGGCAGTGTGGTGCCTTCCAGATGTTTGGGGCTATAGTTACCATGACCTCCTTGGTCAATGGTATGGGTTTATGGGAGTTGGTTGTTAAATTCCTCCTATCCACATGGGCCCGAGTGCCTTCCTCAGTGTCCTGTGGAGTGCAGGGTGGTGTCCCATCTCTGGTGGCCTAGTATCACTCTCCATGGAAAGAGCCAGGGATGTGTTGTGTAGTTGCAGTAGCACGTAATGTCTCCTGATTGTCCTGGTCCTACGTGTTGTATTCTTCCACTCCTCTATTGCCCTTTGTTTTCTTTTTCTTCCTTGGAAACCTCTTCCTTCTGTTGCTCTTTCAGGAGGGCCTCCTGCTTCCCATCTAAAAACCTTTTGCTCTCTCTGATAAGTTGAAGCGTGCAGAGGCGTGCCTCAAGCCTCACCACTTTTTCTTCCTGCTGAAGACTGTCTAAATGCTTGGAAAGTTCCGGGATGGGTGCATGGCACTGGAAACCCCGCAAAAGTGCAGGGTTTTGGATCATCATGGCAGCAACTCGCTGCCATAAAGACAGCCCCAGGAGAGCTACTAGCTTGCAGGCAGGAAGACAGGTCACTGGAACAATTCCCTCCATCTCCATAGTGTACGTATTCCAGATGACTCTGCCCTTTCCATGGACTCCCCAGCAACTTCTCCCACTAACCACCCATGTAAAACTCCCCTGTGCACTCACTTACTTGCTCACTCTCAGGAAACAGAGAGCTTTCTACGGAGCTGACCTGCTCTGATTAATCTCAGCTCACTGTGGCCCCATGCATAAGCTACAGAGGCTTTTATAGCAGCAGGCTGACCCAACAGTCAAAGTTCCACTGCCAACTTAAAAGAAAAAAGGGGGAAAGCTGTTTTTTTTTTAAGGCAATTTAGGAAGCAAAAAACAAAAACAAAACAAAGGCAATTTAGAATAAAATAGCCACAGTAGCAGTCAGGTGACTTAGCAACCTAAGCAAAGAAAGGGAAGACAAAGCCCAAAACAGAGAGAAAGAAAGCAGTCAAAGCTCCAGTCAAAGAAGAAATGGTCCTGGTTGGTCCATATATAGCCTTATACAACAACTGCTTGAAGATATTGGCTGCATTCAGACAACACATTAGTCAATGGTGGGTTGAGTAGCCAACTCACTGTTGGTTATTTTGTGGGTACTCGCCACACAACATATTCCTACACAACTGTGGGTGGTTGGGACTGGCGTTGAGTGGACTAATACTCAACCCAACATTTGACTGACACAGCCCCCGCCCCTCTCCCCACCCTCCCTCCTCCCTCGGCCTTCCCAGTTCTATTCCAGCAGCCTCTGCAAGTTGCACCAGTTGTAGCAGAGTGGCAGTCAACGCTTTGGTCATTCTTGCCACCTGCCTCTATGGGCTTGTGTTTTAACCCACTCACCACATGGCATTAACACACTCACCCCTCCACACAACACTTTAAACAACTGGCTTCAAGCTAAACAACTTGCAAGCCAGTTGTTTCTCTCAGTTACTTATTTGGGCGGAATAGCATACCGTCAGTAGTTTGTGAGCGGTGTATTATCCTCCACACAACACACTAAGCAACACAACTGACGATTGTTTTCCCCACCCTCAGTTGCTTAATGTGTTGTCCGAATGCAGCCAGTGTGTCAATGAAAGATATCCACAGTCCTTAGGGTTTTTTTTCTCCAAGAACTCCAAGAAATGTTGACTTCTTCCTTGGCACCAGATTGTGGGAGAGTGTGAGGTGTACTGCTATTGAGCAGAAAATTGTGGGTTAGAAAGAATGCTTTTGCAATGTATGGGCCAGAGAAACAGCCCTACCTTTATCTTCTGCTGATGATCATTATTTACATTAACTTGCCTCACTTTGCCTTTTTTCTGCAACAAGGATTGCTGCTGGAGCAGAAAAATGTGGGTCCAAAGGAGTGATTGTGTGTTGCTGTGTGGATCTCCCCCTAACCCTCTGATTTGCAGACATGACTTCAAGCTAGTTTGCCGCAATTCCCCTTTTCTGTGCAATGGGTTGCTTCCTTGGTTCCACCTACTGCAATCCCTTGGCTCTGCCTGCTGTGACCTGTTGGCAATTCCTACCATTAGCTGCCCCACCCTCTGCTCGACCAGCTCCAGTGGGTACCAGCTTTTACTGATGTTCAGGCTGGGAGATTGCTATACCCACCATTCCCCCTGCATTCCTCAGATCTCTAGCCATACATATCAACTGTACTAATATTCCTGGTTCAGTTATAATTTTCTCTCCTTTCCCCTGCACAATAATTTTTGTGTTAGATCTATACAACATTAGTTGCAGAGTACAGCAGGGGACATGGAAAGGGCTGGCAAGAGGCAGGTATCAGTTGGTTTTAGATTATTACAGGTAGGTTGTCCATCTGACCAGCAATGCCTGGATCCATCTGGAAATGAAGTCCATTTGGGAAATCTGGCCGGTTTCCTTAACATTTATTCAAATGTCCAGGAAAAATAGACCGTCTCCGCTTCTCCCGGAAGTCTGGGGGGTGAGTTGCAGGACATGGAAGCTGCTGAGACAGAGGAAGGAGAAACAATTGTATTTTGGACCAGCAGGGAGGATGCTGGGAGTGGTAGTCCTGAGATGGGAGGCAGGGCTCTGGAGCCCACTTGACTCCACCCTCCTAGCATGATGTGTCACTTCCTTCTAGAGCTAGGCCACCATCATTCTCTGCCCTGGCTGTGTCTACTGCTGCTGCTGCTGCTATAGCTTACTCACTTCTCCTGGAGCTGCAGTCCAGGGAACCAACAGGTCAGTGAGCCAGACTCAGAAGCTCAATTCGGATGACATATTAAGCAATGAAGGAGGGGGGGAACAATCGTCAGTTGTGTTGCTTATTGTGTCATGTGGGGAGTAACACACAACGTACACACAACTGACAGTACACTAATCAGGCAATTTAAACAACGGAGGGAAACAACGGGCTTGCACAATGTTTAGCCCCAAGCCCCGTTGTTTAAAGTGTCATCCGAATTGAGCCCCCCCTCTCTCCATGGACTATTCCATTTGGGAATAGAGTTCTGCCGCCCAGAGCAGCCGAAAACTCCCGGCCGCTCTATAAAGCCAGCAGAACTCACAGTGCATGCTGGGATATGGGTGGGGAATTGAGGAAGTGGGAGGGAGGAGATGCTGCAACCAAAATGGCTGCCATCCGTTCTTAGCAACCGGTGCATTTGCTGGTGCCGAGCAGCGCCGGCTACAGCGTGTCATTTGGGGAGCACTGCCTGCCTAATGCACGGTCAGTACGCTATTTCCCCCTCCATTGCCTAATATGTCGTCCGAATTCAGCCAGAGAGAGGGAGGAACAGGGTGGCAGGCAGAGAAATATTCTTCCCATGGCCATGCGCTCCCACCCTCCGCCCCCCACAAGCACTGAGTTTCAGGCAGGCTGGGCATGAGGGAGAAGGATCTCCTTTCGATGCTGGCCATGATGGCGGGGGTGGGGGTGGGGAGTCCTGCCCTTCAGTTGCTGCTTGCTGTCCTCCATAAGCTCCCCCCCACATGTGCCCATCTAGGCCTACAATAGGAGCACTCCCAGCCCCCCCCCCAGGTCATCCGGGACTTCTCTTGGCAGTAGCCATGGCGTCTGCCAAGAAAAGACTGGGATGGCTGTGGGGGAGGGGATTGGATCCTGCGCTTCTGAAAATGCCCCCTCTCCCTCCCATCGCCTATCCAGATGCCATGGCGGCAACCCAGATGAAGCCCGGATGCCCACATGGAAGGGTCTGGGATGCCCCATTTCCATGCTTTCAGAAACAGGCCTTCACAGCCCTGCCCATCACCCATTGCAAGTGTCCAGAAGAAGCCTGGATGCCCGCACATGGGAGAGGCTGGGACTGCCTGTTTCCACATTGGTTGAGGACCAGGAAGATCAAGGTTCTGCTCAGCTGGTGGGTCTGTCTCTTTCTCTCAGCCTAATCAAACTCACAAGGCTTGAATTTGATTTGTGAAGGTAGGTTTTGGGGTGAATGGATGAATAAATCAATGAAATGATAGGATGGAAGGGTGATGCAAAGGTACAAGGGATAGAGATGGGAGGGAGAGATAAGGATCTGATAAAGAGATAAATCTTGCCCCTGTTCTCTGATTTAACTTATAAACAATATAAACACCTTCCCACTTTAAAACATCCATCCTAGCCTTATTGGAGTACTGTATGATTTTTTTAAAAAAGTATTGCATATTATAAAACTCTCATGGTCTTATTTAGCCTCTTGTTTAGCCTTTTTGTCCGAAGTTTCATTCTGCAAGTAAACATATATATTTTTCTTGCACTTGATTATACAAATTGGTGAGGTCTGTTCATAGTTATTATATATTTACAAGGGGATAATGTGGAAAATAATATGTTCTCAGAATTTTAAATCTTAGATGGGGGGGGGGGTATCTTGTCCAGAGCCCCCTCAAGCTGAGCAGTGTTGGCGTTGTCATCACCGAAATATTATATTCCAGTATTTTCCCTGTTGCTCTACTGTGTTCTCTCAGGCCTGGCTTGCAGGCATGTTTTTGACTTGCAGTACAGATACAGCATCAAACTTCATGTGTAGATTGGCAAAACACTACTGATTCACTTAGCAGAGGAGTGGATCATGAGGCACAGTGGGGTATTGTTTGTTTGTTTCTTTTGTTATTTTATTTTTATACTGCCTTTCCATATATTTGGTGATCAAAGCAGTTTACATTTTTTTAAATAGCAAAAATAGCAACACATAAGGCAAATATATCCACAATAATATGTAACATCTCACAAATCACAGCAAAAAAATGGTTCATAACAAGCTCATCTCCAGGTACCAATAAATAACAACAGCACTGCTGGGTCCCAGTGATAGTACAATTGAAGTCAATTTGATTTAGCTCATTAAGTAGGAGACTTTAGATAGCTGTTCCTCACTCACCTGCATGTGTTCCTCAATGGGTTGTTTCAGAATTAAGTTGCAATGAGCTCATTGGATTGATTGCCTAGTAGCAAGTATATTTGGCATTGCAGCCCAATGCTGTAGTATTCCAATTTAACTTGATTAATCATGTTGACTTCAAAGTTACTTTTTCTAACAGTTGAATCCTAAGCGTGTTTGGTCAGAAGTCAGTCCCACTGAGCTCAATGAGGCGTATTCCCTACTAAGTTTATGTAGGACGTAGGGTGACCATATGTCAGGAAAAACCAGGACATGTCAGGATTTTTGGTAACAAATCCAGGAAGGGGGGGGGGGATTATGAAATTTGAAGAAAACTCTGGATTTTGCCATCCCCTCCCCAAAAAGGCAGCTCTACTTTAATGTAAATTGGAAATAACATAAATGCTTACAGCTCCGTAATTTTTAAAGATAAGGAGATGAAACTTGGCACCATGATAGCCCTTAGGTAGAGCTTTAGCAATGCCAAATTTGAAGTAGATATGTTCTTTTGTTGATTTTTAGGAATGTTTTAAGTTTGAGGTTTTAAAATTATTATTTTTTAAGCTGTCATTTTTAAAGATAAAGAGATGAAACTTGGCATCATGATAGATCTTAAGTAGGGCTTTAGCCATGCCAAGTTTCAAGCAAATCTGTTCATCTGTTGATTTTTAGCAAGTTTCAAAATAAAATTGTACTTTAAAAAGAAAAACATTTAAAAAGCCAGCCAGCCGGCTGGTAGCAAACCCTGTTAAGCAGCAGCTTGCAGCGGAGTGGGGATACAATCAGAAAATATATTTGAGGGAAGGGGAGAATGTATCACACAGATTATAGCAACAAAGTACAGCAAAAGCTACAAAAGTAGGAGTGAAGTTAATTTCAGCTACATTGGATGTCTCACTTGTTATTTCAGTGATTTTAACATTAAGATGTTCTGTACAACAGATTTGTCTGAATTGTGTGCTGTAAAATCAGACATGTGACCAAGGCTATGTTCGGGTGGGCACCCCCCCCCCTTGGTGCTGGACATTCCCCCTGGGGGCGGACATGTTGGTGGGGATGCCCCCTTGGGGGGGCTGACCATGTTGTCCTCCTTTTTGGTTTCGAAAATATGGTCACCCTATGTAGGAGTGCAGCCTTATGCTGGTGGTTTCCTTATCCACCCCTGCGTTGCCAAAACTGCTAAAATATATGCAACAGAATAACATATATGATCTCTCTACAGGACAAGGAGGCAGACTGCCAAAAGAACATTACACTCTGCTCTTATTCTGAAGAGGGAGTTTGAACTCCACTCTCCTAACAGCAAACCCTTGTGACGTACGTTTTTGTTCCATTTTCTCACTTTCTCTTCATATTCTTATCAATACATTGCTGGAGGAGGAGAAGGCTATCAATGGCTACTACCCCTGACATTTATGTGCTACCTCCAGTATCTGTGGCAGTAAGCCTGTGTGCACCAGTTGCTGGGGAACATGGGTGGGAGGGTGCTGATACACCATATCCTGCTTTGTTGGTCCCTGGTTGACAGCTGGTTGGCCACTGTGTGAACAGAGTGCTGGACTAGAGCCAACATGGCACTTCTTGGTCTGATCCAGCATGGCACTTCTTATGTTCTCATGCTTAATTCTATTTATGTTTAATTCTATTCTACCCTACGCATGCATGAAATTAATTGCTCGACAATTCCAAAGGATTCTATCCTTAAAAGCAGCTTAAACATAATTTATTTTTAAAAATAAATTTTAAAAAGGAGAGGAAGGGCAGGTGGATGTTGGGAAGCATAGCACTAAATTAACTTGTCAGGGATGGAAAACCTACAGAAGGATACCAGTAACTCCAGAATCCACTTTTTGGGGGCCTGAGAGTGCACCCATTGAATTTACCATAGTGCCTTGTGGCCTTGAAGCTACAAGAGGGGAGGGGAGGGGAGATGGTTTCTCCCCCTACAATACAATACAATTAACTAGAAAACAACAATGCATTATGATATCCTACAGTTGCTGCCTCTTTCTGGGAATGAGAGAGAATTTTTATTTTGTGCGGCAAGTCCCACTCTTTCTAGTTGCTGCAAGGAGCTTTATGCTGTTAAAGAAAAAGGGGGGGATGAGGAGAGCCCTTGGCTACCTTACCAGTGGTGGAGTAGGGCAGGACCTTGCAGCCAAAGTTCAGGGGCCCACAGAAAAGAGCAGATAATGGGGAAGTGTCAAACAGGTGCTGCCGGCACAGTGCTGGCAGGAGAATGCGGGGGGGGGGGGGGGGGAGAGAGAGAGAGAGAGAGATCAAGGGTGAAGGTGCTTGCCACAGTATCTTTTATTTTTTCTTATTAAAACAAAACCAGACATTTTATAGCCAGGGGGCAGCCATGCAACCATGTGAATGGTACAGATGCATGCTGTATTATTTTTTACTTTCAAACTATATTACCCGTTTCTACAACAAAATTGTGCTGAGTCCCATGTAAATGTGTTAGTTAATTTTATTCCTGTACTCATGACATTATTATGAGTTCAGTTAGTTTAAGCAGCTGTAAAGCTTAGAACGGCACACCTTATGGCATCTTGAAGGATCTAAAGCATGAATTCATATCCTTCTCATAAAATGAAAAGGATAGTTCAGCATACTGAAGCTGTGATCCCAATCACAGAACCGCTTGAATTCTCCTAAGGTTTTCTGATGAATTCACTGATCTTTTGGATCTAGCTATTGGCTCTTGCGCCTGTGGGTACGGCAGGGTGGGGGGAAAGAAAGGTGTTTCACTTCTTCTGTAATTGCTAGTTATTTCCTATAGTCCACCTGCAGTTCCTGAAGACTGAGGGGTTGTCTTGATGGCAGCGCATTGGTGCTGCTAGCCCTGAGATCCCGTGTTAGCACTCCTTTGAAGGGCAGAACGAGCAGCGTTGATGGGCACACCCTGACGTCACCTCATTCTCTCTGTCTCTAATCTCTTTCCGGCTACGTACAAGATGTTCCTAACGTGTTGCTAATATTCCCCAGTCCATGAAATGTTGCATTCTTATACCATTCTTATGCTGTGCTCTATTGTGCTATTGTGTACAATCACGCTGTGTCCTCGTGGACAGTAAGACTGAAGATCTATATAAACCGTGCAAAGCTACAATAAATGATGCTTCCTGCCAAGAACATCTCGGTGTGTGTCTCATCTTTCCTTCACTCCTTTGCATTGTCCCCACGTGGAGGAGCGAACGCGGGGTTTACAGGGGAAGAGGAGGGAACATGCACCAGCTCGCTCCTTTAAAAAAAACAAAAAACCTTCTTTAACTGCAAAGCCTCACAGTTCTAGGAAGCGTACAGAGGCAGACTGGCCCTTTCCCCGCTGCCCCGGTGAGCCTGCGCCTAGCTGCAGTTCATTTTTCGTTTTTTTTCCATTTAGTTTTAAGTGAAGCTCTGCAGGTTCCACAGGCGCGGAGGCAGCCCTTTACCTGAGTGTCGGTCTGTTTGGGGGCTTTGTTCTTTTGCTCCCCTTCCGTGGCCCTTTGGGCCCCCTCCACAAGGATGCGCTTTTGCGCCCGGTTCGGCGATTATGCGCATTATCGCGGAGGCGCATTTACTCCTAATCCCTCTGCACGGGAGGCGGCGAGAGGCGGCGAAGCGCATTAATTGATGTCCAAAAAGCGCTTTACAAGCAGTTAATGCGCATAAACGCTTGTTCACACTGCGAAAATGCGCTTTAATGGCCGGAGCAAAATAAAAGTCGCTATTTAACGCGCATTCGATAATGCGCATAATCCGGGAGATAACGCGCCTCTACGCCCGTTTTGCGCTCCGCTGGTGTGGAGGTAAAATTTATAATGAGCCTTCAAAGAGCATTAAACCTCTCTTGTGGAGGTAGCCTTGGAGAGAGAGAGGGGGGAGAGAGAGGCACAGAAGCAGGGAGCAGCAGGGAAGGAGGAGGATCAGAGAATGTGGCGGGGAGGTGAGCTAGGCAGCCTCTTCCATGCTCAAGCAACACTGTCTCCCCTGGAAGTGGTCCGAGAAGACATGGGTCCCCTCTACAAGGATTCGCTTTTGCGCCTGGTTAGCTGATTATGCGCATAATCGCAGAAGCGCATTTACACCTAATCCCTCTGCATGAGAGGCGGCAAGAGGCGGCGAAGCGCATTAACAGATATCCAAAATGCGGTTTACAAGTAGTTAATGCGCTTTAACGGACGGAGCAAAATAAAACTCGCGATTTAATGCACATTCGATAATGCGCATAATCAGAGAGATAACGCACCTCTACGCCCCATTTGCGCTCCGCTGGTGTGGAGGTAAATTTTTTAATGAGACTTCAAAGAGCATTAAACCTCTCGTGAAGAGGCACCCAAAGCTGCAGCCGCAAAGGAGTCGCCACGGCTGTGCTCTGAAGGAAAGAAGACTCACTCTCCTCAGGTGACAAGCAGGGAGCAGGGTGGAGAAGAAGCCGTGGGAATGCCAGAGGGAGACATCAAAGTAATTGAAGAATTAAAATTTGGAGGCAATTCTTTGCGGGCCCGCCCCTCCCCTGTTCCTGCCGATGGTGACCAATCAGAGGTCTCCATCTGCCCGGACATGCCTCCAATGCAAATCCAGAGGATGGCAACAGACTGCAGATGCCCTGTCCCCTCACAGGAAGAGGAAAATGTTGGGGTAAGTCCCCAACTTTTTAAATTCGGGTCTTTGGGGGAAAGCCTTGGAATGGCTTCACAATGGCTGCTGCATCATATAAATGATTTACCATCACTGCAGATCCACCCTGGGGCTTTCCCCTCATCAAGATGTGCCCTGAGACTGCAAAAAGCCCAAAGTAAAATTGTTTAAAGCCATAAAGACATTTCCTGGAGGCATGATATAAATTTATTATAAGTGCATCTGCATGTAGGTTTATCTCTTTAGTTCCTATCACTAGAAATGTTAAAATATTTTAACAGTTCAGTTTTTTAAAAAAATTGGGCAAGCAGTCAGAAAATTTCATGTTGAAGCATGGACAATTTTGACTTTCAGAGAATGAATGTTTATGTAGCATGGGCAAAAGGAATATATTTTGGCTAAACTAGTTGTCCTTACACTGTAAAGCAGTCACAGCTTAATGAGAATACTGGTGTCTCATAATACGGCTTAATTGAATGCAAGGGGAGTATACATAGGTAGGCAACTCTTGACTGTTCCTTAAAGGGGTATGGGATAGGCTGCACATAAAGTGTTCGTGAACTGTACAGAACATCTAAGGTTCTTTCTCTTGAAAACCCCCTACAGAATTCCCCATTTGCCTTTTGTTTATACGCAGGGATATCTGGTCACTCGACAAAAGAGGGCAGGGCTACTGCAGCTTTAACTGTTGAGATGAAGAGGGAATGTCACCAAGGGCTGCATGCATATAAATGACACCTGCTGAAATTCCCTTTTCTATACAACTGTTAAAGATGCAGGATCCCCCCTGTCCTCCTTGCCATAGGGTCACCCTACTTGAAAGCTACTTGGCTTTTCAGTCAAGATAATAACTTTGGGTCATTTCACTTGCATGTGATACAGTTGTCATGTAAAATGTTCTTGAGTATTGAATTTAGTCTGCTTCTGAAACAATCATGCTTAAAATCCCTATACTAATGCAGCACTGTGTTCTGGCAATCTTTTTAGTAGCCTCTTCAATATAATTGTTCGTCTCTTAGATTTATGGTAAAGAACTAGGTGATGAAAATCACAATGAATCTGAAATAAGCAAAGTGTTTGGATTGCATTTAAAAGGAACTTGCCTGTACATTTGCTTCCATGTGTCTGCTCTGGTGGGGACTAGCAATTAGATTGGTGATCTGACCTGTTTCTGTAATAGCCAGAAGTGCAGAATTCAATACTGCTGGACCCAGAGTTCAGCCAACTGAGAATCTGAGTTTTTCTTTTTAAAAAAGGATTCTTCCTTTATGGCTGCAAAGATGTCATTGGAAGTGTGTCATAATGACTGCTGAGCTCTCAGTATTTGAGCTCTCTGATGGTGATGTCCACCCACTTTTGTTTTTAAGAGATGTGTTTGTAAAATAAATATGGGAAGTGGCGATGTCATAGTCCTGCCCCTTCGTTTCCCCTTTTTCCAAATCCTGACTGCATTTTGCAACAGGAAATTGGTTTAGTTGTAGGATTCACAGATACTCAATGATATCTTACTTTATTGTCTTTTAGATTCTGTTCTGGTCTATAATTCAATAAAAACTTTGCAGAAATACATTCAGTATGCCAAAAAGAATGGGTAAATTCATGCCTAAGTTAAAGGCCAAATTTCCCTGCTTCAAGAAGGGTCGAGATGAGAGTGAGGCTGAGAGCACCATATGCCAGCCTGGAACATTTGTGTCTGTTGCACATAAAGGTGCTTTGGATTTGAAGAACCATGTTTGGTCAGAGAAGCACAAGAAGGCTGTTTGAGGAGAGAGCGCTTCCACCAAAGTGACTGATTTCTTTGTGAGACCAGGAAGCAAATCTGAGGATGCAGTCTCTGCGATGGAGGGTACACTAGCCTTCCACACTGTGATGCATCACAGTGCCTTTAGAACAATGGATTGCACCTCTGGCTTGTTGAAGACAATATTCCCTGATTCACAAGTAGCCCAGAAGTTCGCAAGTGCTCGCACCAAGACAGAAGCAATTGTAAACTCTGTGCTGGCACCGCAGTCTGTGGAAAGTGCCCTGCACGCAATGAAAGACTACAACATACCATACTGTGGAGACTCAACGGATGGAAGCAACCATGGTGCAGTGAAAATATTTCCAGTTGTAGTCCAATATTTTGACTGGAAGAATGGTGGTTTGCAGCCCAAGCTCATCGAAGTGAGGAACACACCTAATGAGACAGCAGATACAATTGGCAACTATGTGAAGGATGCTCTGGAGGAGAATGGCTTGTTGGAGAAGTGCATTGCCTTCACAGGTGACAACTGTAATACCATGTTTGGGGGTTGCCCAGCACACATTTTGAACAACACGGGGCAGACACACTTGATGTGGATGTGAAGAGTATTATTTTAAAAATATACCAGTACTTCAGGATTTACACTGTGGGGGTCTGAAGGAGTACTGTGAGTTTGTGAATACAGAAAGGTGCTTTCCCACAGCAAGGCACAGTGGCGGTCCTTATTCCCTGGAATCATAAGGCTACTGCAGATGTTTCCAGCCTTGAAGTCCTTCTTTCTCTCCCAAAGCTGCTCTCAAGAAGTTCTTTGAGGATGACTTCAGTGAGATCAATCTCTGGCATATGCACTCACTCATGAGCATGTTCCAAGCACACATCAAAAAGTTTGAACATGAAAACAACTCTGTGGTGGAAGTGCTGAAATGCCTGGACTCTGTAATCAACATCCTCCGTGAACGGAAGGCCCACAACTTCATGTCCCTTAAAGTCAGGGAACTCCTGGGAAAAAATCGCAAGGCGGGACTTGCCGCACAGTGTGACTCACTCTGTGCCCAAGTGGAATGTCAGTACTCCACATGCACTGAATATCTGGAGATGTGGATGAGACCCCTGGAAGAGTTCTCGATATTCATGTGGATTAGGGATGTGTATCGTATCGTTAAAATGTTGGATAATGCGTTCATTCAGTCCTGTCAAAAAGTTGCAGGATCTTTAAAAATTCATATAAAATACAGGGGTGAAGGGAGTGATCTGAAATTTGGCACATATGTGTAGCATCATGTGCTAGACATGTGTATTAAATTTGAGATCGATCCCTCCAACCCTCGATTTTATATGAATTTATTAAAGATCGTGCAACTTTATTGACAACTGGTTGACCTGGCCTCTGTGGTATCTTGTTGTCTGCTTTTCCCCCATAGGTTTGCATTGGGGGAAACGCATGCATAACTTTTTTATTTGAAATGATAATGACATGAAACTTGGGGAGCCAGGACTAGCAAGATCCAATCTGCAATGTCCAAAAAGTTTCATGTCTCTATCTTTTCAAATTAAAAAGTTATAGGGGATCCCCCGAAAGCCCCACCCCCCACAGTAACTTCTTCATTTTTAAAGATAAAAACTTGAAACTTGTGGGACATTGAAGATGGGATCTGTCTGGTCATTTGTGGAAAAAAAATCAGAGCAATTGCTCAAACCCTCAATTTTCTATGAATTTTTTAAAGATCATGCTCCTTTTGAAAGCTGGTTGACCGGGCAATAGACACATAGACACATACACTTTCTTTAAAGAACTTAAACAGGTGTAACTTTTTTATTTTAAAAGATAGAGACATGAAACTTGTTGGACTTTGCAGAAGGGATGTTGCTAGTCCTGGCTCCCCAAGTTGCATGTCTTTAACTTTAAAAATAAAAAAGTTATATGAGGTCCCTCAAAAGCCCTCCCCCTGTAACTTCGTCATTTAAAAGTTTGAAACTTGAAATATTTTCCCCAGTGCAGCTTGTCTATTGCTAGTCATGTGTTAAAAAAATTCAGAGCAATTTCTCAAACCCTAGATTTTATATGAATTTTTAAAAGATCATTCTAGTTGGCAGCTGGTTGACCAGGCCTCCTATTTGCTTTCAAAGTACCACAATCGTTAAAAAAATCATAAAATACAGGGTTGGAGGGATTGAACTTAAATTTGGCACATATGTGTAGCAACATGTGCTAGACATGTGTGCCAAATTTCAGTATCTTTTAAAATAAAAAAGTTGCACCCATTAAGTTCTTTAGGGAAAGCGTATGTGTTTATTGTCTAATAGTTTTTTTATAATTTTTCTATTTTTTAAGTTAGAGACTTGAAAGTGGCCCACAGTGCTTATGCGATATGCCTAAGTATGTATATGAAATTTGAGATCGATCCCTCCAACACTCAATTTTATATGAATTTATTAAAGATCGTGCAACTTTTTGACAGCTCTGAATGCACGTGGCTTTAGCTGTTATTCAGAGCTGTCAAAAGTTGCACGATTTTTCAAAAATTCATATAAAATACGGGGGTGGAGGGATTGTATTGAAATTTCATACACATACTTAGGCATATTCCATAAGCACTGTAACCATTCAAGTCTCTAACTTTTAAAATACAGAAGTTATAGGTTTATTTATATGGTGGTCCAATAATCCAAAAAAATCCGATATAATCGGACTGAAAATTTTCAGATCCGATAATTATCGGAGGTATTTCTCTCTATCATATCATTATCATTAATCGGATGTCCAATAACCCCATTATCGGATTGTTATTGGACATCAGAACGATACGATACACATCCCTAATAAACACCCAAAACAGTTTTTAAAAAATATTATTGAAAAAAGGGGGGGGCTGCAGATGTTCCCCTGCACCCATGCAATGACCCACGGTGGTGGCAGCAGCAGCTCCTTTCTACAGACCCCACACTTGCACTCCTTGGGTGTGGATAATGTGAAGGAGCGCAAATGCAGTGAGGGGGTGAGGGCTCACGGCACCAATGCACGGCCGTCAAGATACGGCCTTAGTTTCTGACTTATTTCTTGGTGCCTGAGCTTTCATAGGCAACAGCTAGCTTTTATCAGACACATGATGCGGACATTTAAGATGTCACTGTTGACAGATTTAACTTGTGGTCAGTTAGACAAGATCAGCTATTGGTCATGTTATTTCCAAGGGCTTCCCTTAAGAAAAAGAAGACATTCTTTCCCCATGAGTCACGAACCAAGTGGTTGTTTTTATATAATTTTTCCTTTAGTTGGTTAAAATTGGAACATGGTCATCTTATCTTCCCCTCATTCTGAAGCTGATTTTTCCTTCATTTCTTTAAATGTTTCTCCAGCACTATTTAGATTTGGTGGTGTGTTTTCTTCTACCATCTGACAACTAACTAGACTATATTAACAAATATAGACTATATTAACAAATCCCGAGTTTGTAGCTGATAGTTTCTCCTATGTACTTCCAGCAGCTACATAGAACATAATCTCTCACTGCTAGAATGGGAAAAATCCTAATATAATCACATTTTCTTTTCTTAAATTAACTACTCTATCTTCTGGAACTGTCAACCAATTAAAGACTTTAATCAATTAACTCTTTGGATATAAATTGATTAATCAATTATATTTACATTTTTGTTAAAACATTGCCAAATATTCCTGGAGATGCTTCTGAGATACTAGAGACAATTTCTTTGAGTGGAAAAATAGTAGGTTTTGAAGCAAATGCTACATCTCATCCCACAATAATAATGAAGACTGACACCACTTTATGATATTTTTTAGTTTTCTTGAAGGATGCAGTGAATGATATTGAAAACTGTTAGGGGCTCTTTAAGTCAGGATAGCAAAGAACAATGCCCCTATAGTGTTGCATAGGAGACTGGGGATATGGAGTAAATGATATCCATTGCATTCTAATAAATTACCCTGAAGGACCTGAAGGTCTAAAATGCATCGGAGATATACCACAATATTTTGTTGCAGGTTGTCATTTTTTTCTGTCTAATTTAAATGATGGTTGCATTGTATGTCTGAATTTCCTAATCCACACAGAAGCACAGAGATTAGGTGGGCTAAAAATCCAGATGAATACATGTGAACGAAGCCCAAGCAATTTCGTGTTTTTTCTTTAAAATGTGCAATATTAAGGATGTGCAATATTTGTGGTATGATTTTCAGCAAATAGCTCTGCACCCTGTGACATGGTCCATGGCCTAAACCAAGCATATCACATTCACAGCTCCTAGACAGTATACAGCTTTCCCTCTCCTCCCCACAATGGTTATGGTTGTTGTTGTTTTCTTTTAAGTACTTTTACAAGCCTAGCTAGTGATCTTTGACAGTTCAATAGTCCAGGTCTATACTAATCTGTTTTCACAACAGATAAATACCTGAAAAGCAGTCCAAGTCAACCTTTCTTTAGTGGCTACAGTTCATACAAACTTCACCAGTTATAGGCAAAGTATTATTCCTGATTTGTATAACCTAATTTTGTTAGTCTTATAGAATTTTTTTTTGTTTCTGTGAGAATTCCTTAGATGTTTCCTCTGAGCAGCAATCTCCAAATCTACCCCATAATTTTGTTTTACATTAGGGTGACCAGATAAAATCCAGGTCAGGGCTTATGTAAATTTAACAGCTGTAGACAAAAGGGAATTTCAGCCAGTGTCATTTGTATGCAATTAGTTCCTGGTGAAATTCCCTCTTCATCACAACAGTTAAAGTTGCAGGGGCCCTGCCTTCTTTTCTATATGGTCACTCTAGTATAGTGCATGCACCTTTAACTGTTGTGATGAAGAGGGAATTTTACCAGGAACTAATTGCATACAAATGACACCTGCTGAAATTCGCTTTTCTCTACAACTGTTAAAGTTACATAAACCCTGACCTGGATTTTATCTGGTCACCCTATTTTACATGAAATGAGTCGGTGGCACCTCAAAGATATGCAGATCTACCCCTCATTCCTGTCCCTTGAAAATTTATTGACACTCTTTTGGCCTTCTCAAAATTTCTTGGATGTTTCAACTGAGTAGGGACATGTAAACCACCCTTGAAATGTCACATTAGGCAAAATCCTGCAACCACTCTAATCCTGGGGGAGCAAATAACAGGTGTAGCTGTAGTGTTGCACTATTTTTGCCCTGCTTTCTCCATGCTTTTTGCCTTACTATCATTTTTACCATGCAAACCAGATGGGTCTAGATTTATAATATGCACAAACTCTATGTGCTCTTTGACAGGAA
Organism: Anniella stebbinsi; assembly: GCA_029215795.1. Lineage (NCBI taxonomy): Eukaryota > Metazoa > Chordata > Lepidosauria > Squamata > Anniellidae > Anniella > Anniella stebbinsi. Next base: position 123,999,525 of record JARDYH010000004.1, on the reverse strand, counting down.
AATATTATCTTAAAAGAAATTCTCTTCAATTTAATTTATTTAATTCAAGGCAGAAACACTTGAGTCAACTTGGAGCTTTTGACCATGAGGCATTTGTTGTGTGCTCATCATTCTTTATTCACCATTGCTTGCAGGTTCTTTAGGCAAGGTCGTGACCCTCCAGTTTCACTTCTGTTTGTAAAGCATTTTTTTTTTAGAACAGGGGAAATGGAGTATTATTTTTGATGGTGAAAGAAAGCGCTGTTTCCTGTTGTGTATTTGTGCTATTCTGCTATAGCACAGCTCCACATGGAGTTATGTAGCAGAAAAGGAAAAGCTCCTTCTGTAGAGCTCAGAGCCCAATTGTGCAACGAAACTGAAAGTGGATGTAGTTGATTAACAGCCTCGTGTAGAAAATCCCTAGATCTTTTTTCTCCCTCTTTCCTGTTGAATTTCAATATAAAGCCAAAGAATTACAAAGGCCATTGTAATTCTAACTATTTTTCTCAGTCACTCAGTATATATATTGACTGAGGGATTTGCCTCCTCATTAGCAAGCAACTAGCTCCTATTCTATGAGAAAAAGCAAACTTGATTTTACTAGTCTTTGATCAAAGTAATTCCCTTTTAAACAACCCACAAGACTCCTGTCTTTCTGTTGTATCTCATTCAATGGATAGAAGGTGGTGGAGATCGAAAGTAACTTTCTTCACTGACCCTCAAGCTGTTTTGAGTTATGTGTGCTGTGAATTTCTATGAGCAAACGTATGGCAATATTCATTAATTGCACTTATGGCTATTGGCTTTCTTCCAGGCATATTCAAGGGTGCTTCCAGATGGATGGCTCCTAGCACTGTCAATCAAAAGGCTTTGTGCAGCTATTCCCTCATTCCCTCCTTAACAGGGTTTTTTTTCTGGTAAGGAAAAAAAGAGGGAAGAAATCTGGGGAAAACATAAGAGGGCTACAAATGGATGATAGCAACGTCTGGACCCACTTGTACAATTCTGTACGTTAGCCAGGGCAATTGTACAATAAATGCCTCATCTGGAAGCATCCATAGTCACAGAGCAAAGAGCTTTCCTTTCTTAGGGGTTTCCAATGAAGAGGGCCGGGTCATTTCTACGTTTGCTGGGGAAGGGGACACTGGATACATACAGCTTCTCGTGGGAAAAGACATCTGGTTATTTAGCTCGCTAGAGTAACACAGCAGAGCAACATATTACCAAGGGAGAAACTGGCCAGAATATGATTTTAAATTGATGTTTTGGGGTCCTGGGGAATCAAGATAGTAGCAAAGTAATCTAGATTCTGACAACATCTTTACAAAAAGGAGGGGGGGGAACCACGGCTTTTAGGGGAGGTATAATTTCACTGCAGCAAACAGTGGCTGCTCTCAACCATCCACCCTCAGGAGCAAGCCTGAGGGTGGGTGGGCTCTTTGGAGAACCACTTTGGCAGGGGATCCTTCTTGATAGCCAGGCATTGTGGGAGGAGTTTCCCAGGAGACTGCCTGTACCAGGCAAAAGCCTTTTGCACTGGGCAGGCATGGGGAACTTCTGGTCCATGGGCCAGATACAGCCTGCTTGAGTTCCCCATCCAGCCTGCCAGCTTCTTCCCCAGGCCCCTTGCTCTTTCTCCCAGCAGGAAGAGCTCTTATCTCCAATTTTTCACTTATTTCTCTCTCTTGTTCTCTTTCTGGATCAGCCCCCCCCAAAATATAAAGCCCATACCTAACATCCATATACCCTGCTTTCTCCCCACTCTTGGGTCAACCCAAAGGCCTCCCGAATCCCTCCCATTCCTCTCTGCAGCCCAGTCTCTCCACTTCTTCCTCTCCAATGTTAGGAAGCCCTCTAACCGTTACCACCACATCGCGTCTCTCCAATTTGTCCTCCCAGCTTGTTGGCTTGCCCCCATCAGTCTCCCTTTTCCTCCCATTCCATCGAGTCATCTCGCCCCCCCCCCCCCAACTCTTCACCCATTGCCCTGCTGTGGTCCCTAAACCTCCCCCCTTACATGGCAGCGTTATCCCTTCCTTCCTTGGGGCACCACTCATCATCTTTCCTCCCTAAGCATGCCTCTGGTCAACATTCCCTTTTGGAATCAGCCATCCACATAGGAGAAGAACCATGGCAACGTAGTGCATCCATCACCCAGCCCAGATAGCCTTTCCAGAAGGATACCATGATCGATGTATTGAAAGTTGCTGAAAGGTCCAAGAGAATCAACAGTCGCCCTCCCCTTCCCTCAGAGAAGGTCATTGCACAGAGTAACCAAAGCAGTTTCCACTCAAAAATCAGGTCCGACGATTGATTGAAATGGACCTAGAGAATCAGTTCCATTCAAGAGTGTCTGGAGCTGACTGGCAACCACCCGCTATGGGATGTTGCCCAGGAAGGTGACGTTGGCAAATGACCTATGGTTGTGAACGGCTTCTGCATTCAGGTTATGCTTCTTGAGGAGTGGTTTAATTATGACCTCCTTTAAAGAGGTTGGTACCACCCCTCTCTTAAAGGGGAATTTACAACCTCTTCATGGCCCAGGGCAATCTGTGTTCTCCTACCCCTGTGTTCTCCTACCCCTGACTCCCTCCGTGAGTCCCAGGGGTAGGTAGGCGCTCTTGGCTGCCAGGGACTCAGTTAGGACATCCCAGAGCTCCTTCTGCAGGGCCTCGTAGCGCAAGGCCATGTTCTTGGCCTTGTGACTCCCATCCTTGTGGAGCTCCCTGTTCTCCGGCCTCTGCTGCCCATCCTGCTCACAACTCCCACCCCCTCTTTACTATCATCACTGCCACACTGTAGGCTTGATAATGGATATTAGCCTTTATTCGGTGAGCCTTTATTCGGTGGAACTTGGCATAAGGCTTCCTCCACCGGAGTTCTACTCCACTTCCCTTGCTTCATTCCCCTCAGTTTAGGTGTATGCCAAGAAGCTGCCTGGGCGAGGGAGAGAGCACTTGGGTGTGATTGGGTCAACTGCTCAAGCCATCTCTGCATTCCACATAGTGACCAGAGCATCATACCAGCAAGAACATCCCCTAGAGCCTTCTGGAATCCATTGGAGTCCATTAGATCTCCCACCCTTGCAGAGGGTGGAGGCCTCTGAGAAGTCAGCCCTCTTATCCACAATTAAATCATGGATGAGGGAGATTTTGTTTTAGACTGACCTGGCATTCCGCAGATTCCCCACTAGACCCAAGGGCAAACTGGTAAGGCCGCCAGGAACCTCTGGTTGGAGGAAGAACTGGAAGAGGTGATAGGCATAAGGAGTCTAATCCCTCTTGTCCTCAACAGGTTTTTCATCCTTGATACTATCTCACTCTCACCACCCCCCCCTCTCTCTCTCACCCCTACCGAAGGAGATGGCTGCTTGGGGACAGCGGGTGTTTCCAGGAGGAGGGGTTCTAGCAAAAACAGTCATAAGGCATATTGTGCAGTGATTCCTTCTTATTTTACTTAATGGATTTTCCGCAGTAAGAAAAAAGTCTGCAGAAATGGTGGGAAACCAACAGGAGGGTTACGAGAGGAAGACACTGTTGTTTGGACCCACCCACCCTGCAAGGTTCTGTGAATGAGGCAGGGTAATGGTGTCATGGCAGACTTGTCTGGAAGTTTCCTATATTTGGTGCTTCTACACAATGGGTATTTCCACACCGACAGCTCCTAGCACTACCACTCAAAAGGCATTGTGGGGGACTATCTTTTACAGATTTTTTTGGTGTAAAAAAAGAGAGAGAAGTGGTTGGAAACACAGGATGCTTATAAAGGGAAGAAGACATCATTTGTCCCACAACAGTTATCCTTGCCTTGGTTACATCACAGTTAGACTCTATGTGGGGGACTCTTGAAGAACGTCTGGAAGCTTCAACTGGTGCAAAATGTCCAGCCAGATTGCTAATGGTATCAGGTCCATATCACCTCAATACCTGTACTGGTTGCCATGAATGAAGCAGGGCAATTGCAGGATAAAAGCTTTGTCTGAAAGCACCCAGCATAGAATGCAAGGCAACTGCATAATAAGAGCCTCATTAATAGTGAATGAACAACGGATTGTAATTTCATACGAAACAGTGAGTTCTGTTTTTTGGCTTTGAGGTAACAAACTAACAGACCCGTCTGAGCACTGGTATCATAAAAGGGGCTCCAACCTGATTGCTGGATGTGCCTAGAACTATTTGTTGTGCTCTGTAAGTAATTTTCCAGAACGTTTCCAGGTCTAAGAAAACAACAGAGTCTGTTCGATATAGAGTTCTGCATTATGTGTCACTCTGTCTTCCATGAGTTTACACTCATGTTTAGTCAGGAGTGTTACCAGTTTGCAAATCACACAACACATTCCAGTTTTTTATTCATCCAGAAAGCTTTGGAGCGTATTGGAGCTCCCCCTGCTGCTAAGCTTTTGCCACTCAAACTGCCTTTCTCCCCCCGCCCCCCGGCTCACTAGCTGGTTAGATTCAGTGCACAAGTCCTAATCATCAGTAATGGCATCATCCTAAAAACAATCCAACACAGCTTATTATTGTACATCCAGTTCTACTGGTGAATGCACAGGGCAGCTCCACTGTGTAAATGGTTCTGCAGAAAATTGCTCGTGGTGCAGCCTACAGATTGAATTTTGTTTATTTTTGTTTATTTTTATTATTTTGTAAACCGCTTTGGGATTTGTTTAAAATGAGAATCGTTATATGTGATGTTTTACTGTTTATTGCTATAAGCGCTTGTGATGTTTTACTGTTTATTGCAATTTATCTATGATGTAAGTGCTGTTTGGACTTTGAATGGTAAGGATGATAAGTGGTTAATGCTGTTGGGAAGGAGAGGGAGTGAATAGAATGTTGGAATGAAGGCTGATTGGCTGTTGGATTCGAGTGTTTGGATGACAGTTAGCAGTAAGGAGTTGCATGTGTATAGAGTAGGGATGTATATCATATCGTTAAAATGTACGATAACGATTTGATAAGGTCATTATTGAGCATGTGTTTAATGATAACGATACGATACAATAACCTACGATAATCATCGGAGATGATCATTTTCGGGCGTTTTTATCGTTTTATTGGACTGCCATATAAATATACCTATAACTTCTGTATTTTAAAAGTTAGAGGCTTGAAACTTGGTCACAGTGCTTATGGGGTATGCCTAAGTATGTGTATGAAATTTGAGATCGATCCCTCCAACCCTCGATTTTATATGATTTTTTTAAAGATCGTTTCCGTTCTGACAGGCCTGAATGAACACACGTGGCGAGCTGTCCTTCTGATCTGTCGGAACTGAAATGATCTTTAATAAATTCATATAAAATCGAGAGTTGGAGGGATCGATCTCAAATTTCATACACATACTTAGGCATACCCATAAGCTCTGTGACCAAGTTTCAAACCTCTAACTTTTAAAATGCAAAAGTTATAGGCATTTTTTTCTTTAAAAATAGGGCTGCAAAAAATATCGTTTTTTCACGATAATTATCGTGAAGATGATACAGTTCACCTATGATATGAATGAAGACGATAATTGTTTTGGTCCGAAATGACGATAACGATAAACGACAATGTTTGGCGTGCACACCCCTAGTATAGAGTTAACAGAGTGAGAGAAGAGTCTGGGTTTGTCTGCTGAGGGGTTTAGATCAGAGTAGGTTCAAAGTGTGTTATTGTTTTGGGAAAAGAGGGAACAGGAGGGGATAGACTCACTAGTCTATCTCCTCCTATTCCCTCTTTTCCCCAAACAATAACTCACTAGTAGAGTAGGCAAGGATAGAGTAGCCCAGGAAACAGGGTACTCTATTGTAACAAAACAAATATTGCTACAAATGAAACCATAAGATTGATAAACTGCATAAACTTATTGTTAAAGTTATTTTGATTCATAAACTTGATTGGATTCTTAAAGTATCTGAGGTAAGAAGGTACAGTGTTATACAGTGGCAGCGGCGAAGTAAAAGGGTGAATAGAGTGGAGCTGGGCTGGTTGCTGTAAGGCCAAAAAGGGCCAGTGAATCACAGAACCAGTGAGCAGCCGCCATATGCCGACTTGGTCCATGGTTGGGATCCTTTTACAGAAAGAAGTAAAAAAGGAGACCCAAAGGGAGGTCATGACAGTATATATTTATTGTTATTAAATGAATACTAATGTGTGCTAGGAAGCACTGCTGGAGCTGGCCCTTTAGATGCAGCCCTATTGATTCTGGAACAAAATAACCAATTTGTAGCATTGCCAAAAAACATCTCTGAGCTAGATGTGACTAGATGGCAAAAAATCATGACTAAAACGGGTCAAACTTGAATGACAGCAACAAGCCAAATTTATATTTATTTATTTATTACATTTGTATACCGCCCCATAGCTGAAGCTCTCTGGGCGGTTTACATAGGATTAAAAACAATTAAAAACAATATACAAAAATTAAAACAGCAAAAACATACAACATACACACAATCTGTACATTTAAAAACCACTTCAACACTTCAAAAAGCTACAAAAACAAAACAAAACAAACCCAGTTTAACAAGAAATATTTTATTTTTGAATAAACTTTGCACTGCACCTTGTATGCTTCTTAAGAAAAAATGCACACATTTTTTAAACCCTTCACCCCATCTATTCAGTCAATGTTGATGTTGTGCCAGGTGTTACTATTTTGTACAATAAAGCCAATATTATTTTTATACCAGAAACACATCTGAGAAAATAGAAAGGGATGTTTTTATAATCCTTTTTTCCAATGGACAAATCAATCAGGCATTCAATATAAAACTCTTAGAAAAATCACAGATAAACTATTTGATCCCAGTGACCCCTTTCCTTCTGTTTTTAAAGAGAATCAAAGAGAGCAGCCCTCTAGCCCCTAAACAGCATCTTGGGGGTGGGGGTCACATAGGGCAGTTTGGATTCCTGGCTCTGATGTCGGAAATAGAATTCTGGCCTCAGACCCAGGAGTTCAAACTCCCCTTGCAGCCAGCATGGGGAGAACTGAATGGTCTGCCTCTCCGTGCTTGCAAAAGCAACCTCAGAGAGAATGGAAAGGGGGCATTTCTGTTGGCAGGGACTGGGAAGCAGGGATATAAGATATCCCAGCCTCCCTCCTTCCCCCTCTGCAGAGCCCTAGCTAGATGGGCAAAAACACCCATCTACCAGGATACTTGTCAGCCTCCAACTTCAGAGGCTGACATGCATCTGGACAGGATTGTACCCTAAATCAAGAAATAATATTATTATACATATTGGTGTGGTTAACAGTGACGTCCTATACAGTTCAATGAGATACTCCCATGTAAGCGAATATAGGAGTGTAGCCTTAGAGCCTATCTACACACACAGGATAAAATACTTTGAAAACATTTTGAAAACTGTATATGGAGTGTATCCTGGGCCCCAACAGTTCTCAAAACTGTTATAAACCGTTTTAAAGCAGTAGTGTATATAGGCTCTCAGTTTCTTTTCTTAATCAAAGAATGTTATCTAAAATAGAACACAGGGTGAAGGATGAAATAATATTAGCTGGGGATCTAAATGGAGGGGGATTGTTTTTTGTAAAAGTCCTTATACCTCTACTGATTCTTTGAACCATGCATTGGTTCCAAAAGAATTCCAAACATGACTAGGAAACAATTATTTAACTGATTTCTGGAAATATCAATTTGCTTCAGATAAAAAGTAATGCTTTGAGAAAGTGCAGTTTTGCATTTTAAACTCACTTGAATCACAGCATAATCGTGACAACAATAATAAAATGGAGTTTGCTTTTGTTGCTAAACATATTTACTTGGAAAAAATACTGTTTTATTGTAGAAAAGAATATATTGTATAAAGTAAAAATAATAAAATTAGCATCTATAGCAATGTACATGCCTGGCTGACTATAACTTTTTTTAAAAAAATAAATAAGAAAGGATGCTGTGGTGGAGTGTCAGCTCTGGGGGGCCCCAGCAGGCCCACACGGTCCCAGGTGTTGATGCTGGTCCTATTTGCTGCTGGCTCCATCACCTACCACTCTCTTGACAGTTGTTTCTGGGGGATGGTGCAGGGCCCTGGACATCAGCCTTGAGGGCTGATGTTCAGCTCTAGCTGCACCACTGTGCACATCTAATCCTGGACCTGCTCTCCTCATGTCTACAAGTGATGGAAAGATATTATGTTTATTGTACAATGACAATTTGAAAAGCTTTTGATCTGCTTTATCCCCCCACCCCATCCCAGAATGTATAAAATTCTGTCAGATTTACTACCCACTGATTATACACCACTGAAAATAAGAACAAATAGCAATGCCACCATTGCATTAGTAGTGTTACAGAGAGATGGTTTTATGAGATGAATGCAGGTTTTAAACACACATGGTGGAGCCAAGGATGTAAAAGCTTTGTGAAAAACCACTATTACTATTATAAAGTTAACTACTGGATCTGAACTCATTAGAAAACTAGAAATACTTTAATTAGAACATCTTAAATAATCAGTAAAAAAGAACTGGAACCAGAAAAAGAATGAGAATGAACATGTAATATAAAACCAGTATCGGGGAGGAGTTATATATTCTGAGTATAGGTTTCTGTAATTCTGCCCTTTTCAAGGGCTGGGCCTAGGAAGCATTAGGCAGGGATTGGAAAGATGAATATATTTTGAAAACCCAGGAGACTCTGAAAACACCTAGATGTGAGCTGTACTAATTGGCTGCAGTTGCCTTACCAGTGCCATCAATACAACTAAGTGTTTAACAGGCATTTTTTGGTTTAAAATTCTTATCGCCACCACAAAGATCCAACATAAAGGATGCAACTTGGAGGGCATTTTGTTAGAAATTTCAGATAGCTATAATACTGTTTAAAAAAAATGCAAGTCAAGTGTATTAGAAATATGACAGGCCTAGATCAGCTTATGATCCATCTGTTTAAGATGGATAGTGCTTTGTTTTCTTGGTTTTATTAAATCAGCTGAAAAGTATAATAATCTTGAAGTTAACTAATCACAGCAACACTTCTGTGATTATTTACTAAGTCCTTTCTTTCCTCTTTAAAATTGATTTGTTTGCTTCTTCACTGACTTATTATACATGTCGCTTATTGTACAATACAATCTGATATTAAGTACGATTAAAATAAGCATTTATAAGTACTTGGAATTTATTTTTGTTTTATGCATGCTTCATAGTACTTACGGCTGACATTTAGTTGCAACAGTTTTAGACATATTAGCTTGCTTCACCCCATTACATTTACATTACATTACATTTACTCCCATGAACGGGTTAGTTATGAGTGCTGAACCAGTTAACTAAACCTTTTTGGGGGGCTGGAATAGGAACCAAACTAGAACAGCTTCAGTTGTAGCTGAACCTGAACAGGAAGTTCATTAAAACATTTAATGGTTTGACTCCCTGGTCTACATGAGGAACTTGGACAGATCTTCCTTGATTTCAGCTTCATCCCAAGGTCCATGGATAATGTCTTTGAAGAGCTGCAGCCTGATGAGGCAATAAGGACACAGGCAGGAGATGGTCACAAGAAGGAGGGCAAAGAGAATAGTGCCAACACTGGAGATGGTCAGCAAGCCCACCAAGGCAGACATGGCAAATAGCAAAGTCACTGCCACATAGCAGTGGGGAGTCTGGGCTTTGAGCTTCTTTTGTAGCATAGGCCATAGGGCAAATATCTGGATAGCAAATGTCACCATGACAAAAGCGTGTAAGGAGCGGGGCAACCGCGAGGCTAAGCAGACTGAGGCAAAGATGGCCATGTTGAGAGACAGTGTACTGGACACAATGGCAGCGTTGGCCCCGTAGTCATAGAAGATCAAGTGTCCAATGAGCATGAGGGAAGACATAGCATAAATAGTATCTGTGCTGATGGACTCCGTTAATGTCTTTAATATGGGGGAGAAGCCATAGGTGAAAGCCACAAACACCACAGAATTTTTCAGATCGGCCCATCGTGTCTGGCCACTTTGATTTCTCCCTATTCCTGAGTCTACTGCATCAAAGAGGACATAACCAATTAGGGAAGAGATCAGTCCAGCTCCAAATAACCATTGGGGAGCCAGCAGCCCTACATCCATGTACCACCAGATGACAACAAAGACACAGACGCTGCACAGCTGCTGTATCACCACTCCAGATTCAAACACCACTGCCCCGTACCGGTACTTGCATGCATGGACATTTTTGCGTAGCTTCTCCAAGAAGCTTTGGTCCACGTAATTATCAGGAAACGGCTGCCTCTTGTACAACACTTTCTGCCAGCGCTCCCTTGCGTCCTGTCCCAGCTGGACACTGAGCATGCTTCTGGCCAAGCTATGGTCTAAAGGCCCCTTTGCATTGGAACGCCTTAAAGTGTCATGAGAAGATGAAGTTCATGTCTGCACTTCTTACTGATTTTCCAGATCACTGCTGGAATCTAAAACAAAACAACACAATTAAATCAAGCTTTCCAAACCAAGAACAAGTGGTGCAGCAGACGGTCAATCCCCACAGATACTGGGCGCTTCCAGATAAGGCATTTATCGTTCACCAAATTTCACAGGGGCTTCAGGTGTCTTCCCACTGCTGCTTCTGTTCACACTGAGTACTGCTGGTCTCAAGAACTCCATTTGCGCAGCCCAACAGGGCCCAGAAAGTAGGAAATCCAGAGCACTGGGGAACAGCAGAAGATGCACTCAGCAAAGAAAAAGGACTTGTCCTTCCCTATGCTACTACGTATGATTCTGGTGAAGGGCAGGAAAGAAGAGGCAAGTCACCCTGTCCCACACCCAGGCTTCGACTGGAGGGATGGTGCTCTCTGCAACCCTTGTGCAAAAATGCACATCGGGAAAACCACTTCTATCAGGGCTGCTGCACAGACAGCTGCTGCACTGACACTCCAGGGCCAGATCTACACCAAGCAGGTTAGAACACTTTGAAAACGGTTTGAAAACTATATATGGAGTGTGTCATGCGCCCCAGCCGTTGTCAAAACCAATATGAACCGTTTTAAAGCAGCAGCAGTAGTGTAACTCCTGCCCAGCTCTTACGCATTTATCTGTGTGCACGACTCTCCAAACTGCCTCCTCCTGGCGGCCAGACCCTTTCGCTTCTTCTCTGCCTTATGTTCTTCAGGGTATTTGGGGCATCCCTATTACCTATGCTCCTTCGGCCTCTGCCTGAACAGAGATATTGGGGTGGGGGGGGGGGGATTCATCGCGCAACATCCCTTCAAGCACGGCCAGGCTGGGTGCGGCAGAAGCCGTCTCGCTTTTTCTCTACCCGCATCCAGCTCAGCGCTTTGGGGCCATTTCCACCGGAAACGGGGGAGCTTTCCGTTTGAAGAGAGGCAGAAATGGAGGCGGCCCTCCTCTCCCCACCCCGGAGTACAATCGAGGTTGAAGTCAAAGCAGGGGTCGAAGAAGAGCACCGCCTGCCTCGGGTGGGAGGGCCGGTCCTGGGCTCCAGCCAAGCCGCCGTCCCCCAACCGCAGCAGCTGAACGGCCGCGTCTTCACCCCCTTCCCTACACTGAACCGAAGAGCCAAATCCACACGTGCGAAAAAGGAGACGCCCGGGATCAAGCGCTGGCCTTACCTGGGCCCCATCGGCCGCCTCCGCCTCGCCGGCTCCAGGAAGGAGATCCCGGCGTGGAGACACATCCGGCTCTGCCACCGAAGTCGGGTTCAGGCTGCCGCCTGCTGGACCAAGCGGGCCCGGGACTCTTGCAAGGAGGCGGCCCTCGGCGCAGGAGCCCCTCCGCGCTTCCTAGAATGGGATCCCCACGGCTGCAACGCCGGAGAGGTCGTCCGACTGCGCACACGCGGGACCCGCCACCGCCGGAGACACGGCTGCGCCGAGGAAGTGATGGGAGGCAGGCACGGAGGGAGGGAGGGCACCGCTCCGACACGAAAGCGAGCGAGCGAGCCAAGCAGGTTTAAAAGTGTAGTGGGGGGGGGGGGGGTGTTGCATATGAACCCCTAGGCCCTCTTAGGGAGGTGTAACCTTTACTACATACAGTTCAGACTCCTTTAAGTTCAGTGCTACTGACTTCCAAACAGACTGCGTGTGCGGCATTGGGAATGGGTGTGTGTGTGTGAAACTGATGACTGCAAGCAGCAACCGACAACAACCCCTGCCTAAAATATGTGCTCCTGCCATTTAACCAGGCCTGTGGACTCCCCGCCTTACCAAAGTGACCAATGCTTCTGCCTCTACTGGAAGTAGTAGAGCGGCTTAAGGACAATTTCTGGCCAAATCATGCACATGTGATACAAGTGTGAAATTTGGTAGATTAAAATTAGATATAGAGGCATCTCGGGAAATCATCGTAATGGCCACCTACTTGGAAAATGGTGCCCCAAATCCAGTTTTCTCACAATAACTATTATTTTTCATCTCACAGAAAAGATGTCTCAGTACAGAATTAAAGAGCATAAAATTTGCTACAAAAAAATCTCAATCTTTTCTAGGACCAACCCTTGCTGAGATATTAAGGTTTTATTCCTAGGCCTCATCTACAAGAATTCGCCTTTACGCCTGGTTAGGCGATTATGCGCATATTCGCAGAAGCGCATTTACGCCTAATACCTCTGTACGAGAGGCGGCGAAGCGCATTACTGGAGAACCGAAACGCAATTTAAACTGTTGACATGCGGAGAATCGCTTGATCACATAGTCAAAATGCACTTTAACGGCCGGAGCAAAATAAAACTCGCTATTTAACGCGCATTCGATAATGCGCATAATTGGAGAGAAAACGCGCCTCTACGCCCGATTTGCGCTCCGTTCTTGTAGAGGTAAATTTTTTAATGTACCTTGAAAGAGCTTTAAATGCCTCTTGTAGAGGCAGCCCTACCCATTTGTCTGAGAGGTCAACAAGATGCACCATCTCACCCTCATTTCAATCTTGTACTTTGTGTTGCAAGCCCTGAAACTTTCAGAGATCATATTTTTGAACAAGAATATGTATTGAAGCATCAATGGGGTTTTTGTGTGTGTGAAAATAATGTGAAATTTCCATAAGCTGTTTTTTATGATTTATTCTTATTTGTAACTTTTCTTTCTTTTTTGTTTCACATTAGATCACAATGAAGAAGTTTACAATGGAAAAAAGTACGAACAGGTTACTTTTACAAGGTACATCCCCGTCAGTCCCGCAACCCAACAGAAGTGAAATGGATAGGACAAATTGCATATTTTGCCAAGAAGGCAGTTCCAACGATCTTCAGTGTCCTGCTAATTTAAAAAGAAAAGATAAAGGTGCTGGTTATAAAACAGATGCTAAAAAGCTGATTTGATTGGATGAACTGATTGATGAACTCACAGACTGATTGATTTTATTACGGTCATAGACCAATCAGTCAGCACAAAAGCAGTATAGCATGCCAATAAAATATAGAATACATAAAAACATAATAAAAGCCAATGAATAAAATACTTACAATCCTCATTCAGAGGAGTCTAGAACTAAAATTAAATGATTGTGATTCTATAATAACCAATTAGTCTCAATTTCCATTGATTAATTGCAGATGCACAGAAACTTGCCACTTTTGAAGTGATCTTGAGGACATTATCTTAAAGTAGAGGCACTAGATATTGTTCCTCCGTTCTCCGCAAGAACCACTGTAAAACAGGAGTTATAACTATGTGATGCAAATCCTGATAGAAAGTACTATTTACCAAAATGTGCCCTATTGTTTCTATGTCTCCCGACCCACAGGGGCATACCTTATATGGTTTCCTTCTAAATCTTACATCCAATAAGGCGGAAGGTAATACATTGTATCTTGCCAGGGTAAAAGCTTGCCTGAATTTTGGGATGTGCAGCTCAGACAGAAAATTTGCAGGCAAAGATGCCCTTCCATTGTCTCTATAATCAAAGTGGTTTAGAAGCACTACTTAAATGAGTTTGGAACCCCACATCCCAGATATGTAGTTGAAGTAGCATTCTGGCTTTTGCATAACCTAGAGCAATTAGGTAACTGGGAGTTTCTCATAAAGCGTGGATTTCCAATTTGTCTGGCATGCATCAATGTCATACGAGCCAGGCCCACTGGGAAGAAAATCAGCTTTAGCCAATAGTAGATCTTAAGAATACATGCGCGGGCCTCCAGGGAGATTTGGTCCATCTTTAAACACACACATGAATTAGGGTCACAGCATGGGACTCCCAGCACCATGCAGAGGAACTTAGTATGGTTTCAAATTGGGCAAAGCTTTTATATACGCAGAGTTGGGATTCATATAGCATTTGGGAAATAAACTTAGCCTGGAATACTTGAATGGCTGAGGGAAGATATTGTCCTCTTTTCAGATAGAAGAAACGCAGCAGCACCTTAATACTCCTTTTGAGCATTTCAATTGTATTTTTAATTTGTGTGCACCATGAACTGGAAGAGTGAAATATAATACCCAAATATCTGAAAAATGTGACCTGTTCAATAGGGTGGTTGTTCTTCCACTTACGCTTTATTCTCCTTCTTGAGAAGACCATAAGCTTGGACTTAGCATAGTTGATCGTCAATAGTTCATTTTTACAATAACAGTCTAAAGCTTTTAAAAGATGTCTCAAACCTATATTCGTCCATGATAATAGAACTGCATCATCTGCATAGAGGAGTATAGACAGAGGTTCATTTGCTAATTTTGGGGGTAGGAACATACCTTCACCAAATCATTCACCAGTTAGTTGATGTAAAAGGTGAATAATGTGGGCACCAGTATGCAGCCTTGTTTTACTCCATTGAAGGACGGAATTCGCCCTGTTAGGTGTCACATCCTATTACATCTAACCTGTTACATTTAGTTCTATCTCATTATATTTTAGTCAGCAGTTTTTGTGCCACTTGGCAGAGTGTTTTCTCCGTGTAGTTTCTATTCCTTCTCCAGAGTTTCATCTTGTGAGTGTACTATTACATGGTAAAGCTCCTAGTTCATCAAATGAAATCAGCTTTTTAGCAACTGTTTTATAACCAGCACCTTTATCTTTTCTTTTTAAATTAGCAGACACTGAGGATCGTTGGAACTGCCTTCTTGGCAAAATATGCATTTTGTCCTATCCATTTCACTTCTGTTGGGTTGCGGGAGTGATGTACCTTGTAAAAGTAACCTGTTCATACTTTTTTCCATTGTAAACTTCTTCATTGTGATCTAATGTGAAACAAAAAAGAAAGAAACGTTACAAATAAGAATAAATAATTAAAAACTGCTTATGGAAATTTCACATTATTTTCACACAAAAAAAACCCCATTGATGCTTCAATACATATTCTTGTTCAAAAATATGATCTCTGAAAGTTTCAGGGCTTGCAACACAAAGTGCAAGATTGAAATGAGGGTGAGATGGTGCATCTTGTTGACCTCTCAGACAAATGAGTAGGAATAAAACCTTAATATCTCAACAAGGGTTGGTCCTAGAAAAGATTGAGAAGGAGCTTTTTTGTAGCAAATTTTATGCTCTTTAATTTTGTACTGAGATCTTTTCTGTGAGATGAAAAATAATAGTTATTGTGAAAAAACTGGATTTTGGGCACCATTTTCCAAGTAGGCGGCCGCTACGATGATTTCCCGAGATGCCCCTAGATCTAATTTTAATCTACATGGTAATAAATACCACCACACCAAATTTCACACTTGTATCACAATGTGCATGGTTTTGATGCTAAACCGCTCTCCGAAAGGTGGGTAGCAGCTCTAGCGGCGGCGAGGGTATTAACGGCTATATGAGCATTTGCGCTCAAGGATACCAACAAGAGGAAACTCAGACTCCTCTAAATTCGTAAACTTAATTAGAAATAAAATGTAACGGTTACAATGTAACAGAGCATCTGGGGGAATTTAACTAAATAGTGTTATGGTGCTACATGGTTCAAGTGTGGGACTAGGTAAGGAGCTTGCTGCTGAGCCAGCTCCAAATCAGAGTGGTATAAGCACAATTGCTACAACTCTTTAAATGTTAATTGCACAGCAAGTGTGCTTATGTCCATTGTGGAAGAGTATGACAATATAATGCAATTATGGTAAAGCGTTCAAAATTGCAAATCACAGCACAGCAACCTGTTGTGTGTCCCAATTGTTACTTTTCTAATTGCATTCATGAACCTGTACTTTTGCCTAAATGAATGTGTGTGTCCCTGACAGATAGCATCCATTGGATGGAATGAATACCTGTTTCCGCATTCCAGAGCCTAATCCACACCAAGCGGGATATTACACTATGAAAGCAGTATGAAAGTGGTATATAAAGGCCTGTCCAGCTGATGCTCTTTTATAAGTTAGCAGCACTTGCTTATTAAACATACTATCATTGCTTCCTAAAACATTGCAAAAGAGTAGTTTGAACTGATGCTGCAGAAGGGGCATCTGAGACAGGTGCTCTTCTGGTTCAAGTACACACTGCCTTGGTGAACCACTGTTTTGCTGACTGCCAGTGGATCTCAGGCAGGATCCCTTCCTAGTCCTACCAAGAGAAGCTGGGAATTGAACTTTCAACCTTTTGCATGCAGAGTGTGCCCTGTAACTTAGCCACAGAGCATCTCCTTTTTCAGACAGACTTCCTGTCCGCTCCTGTATCCTGCACAACTTTCTTGTCCTTACCTCCAAAGCCATTCATAGGCTTGTTTCCACCGGTATCTCTCTGCTCTTAGATTCCAGTGCCTGCCTGTGACCTTCACTCATCCAACTGCACTGCCCTCAGATTCCCAAAGGTCTCCTGCACACTCAAATGACTGCTTTTTCTTTCTCCTAGCTACCTGCTAGCATGTCTGTGATGCCGACCTCTCTTACTTCCTTCACACCCTCCTCAAATCCCACTTTACAGTGAAGTTTCTGGCACAATCCCTAAGCATCCATACCTTACTAAGCCTAAATGTAGATGATGATGAAGACAAAGAAGATTGTAATGTCCATGGTGCTTTATAAAGAACAGGTATGACAGGTCCCTACTCAAAGGAGCCTCCAATCTAAGAAAGACACAGGTAAACAACAGAGGAAGGGGGTAGGGGAGAAATTGAGGCCACGGAAGGATATGTTATTATTTCAATTACATGTACTGTGGCTTCGTTAAAATAAAGTATGTCAGCCTCCCCCCAACTCAACTGAAGAGCACTATAGCTTGAGGGATCAAGAAAGGAAAAGATCATGGACTGTGCCAGTTGTCTGGGTGAAGGAGCAGGCAGTTCCAGAAGGAGAAGAAAAGCACGGGTGGGGAGACAATGACAAGAAACGAGATTTGGAGAGAGAGAGAGAGAGAGAGAGAGAGAGAGAGCGAAGGCAGGTGCCATAATGTTTAAATGAGGGGCCCCGGGCAGCATCAAGAGTTCAAGCAGTCAGGACTCATATAGGATGTTCAGGGGCATCTGGCACTTCTGGAGAGGTAAGGGGCCAGAGAGCAACGATGCCACACACAAGCATCCCGTGTCCACCTGGGCTTCTATTCCCCACCCCTTGTGCACAATTCTTTTGGACTCTAGAATATACAGTGCAAAAGCCCTTTGAGGCAGGGACAGGGCCTCTTTTACTCTGTAATGGCCCATACAGTGCTATCTAAACAAATACATAATGAAGTGCCAGGTATTTGGACCGTGCTATATTAATAACTAGGAAAAAATATCCCCACTACCCTTTTTTAATTATATAAAAATAGTAGAGAAGACTGACTACTAAAAATAGCAGAAAATGCTGATAGTATGAAGTTATGGAGTTTTCTACATGAGGCTGTTAAATTGCTGAATCTACTTTTGATTTTGTCGCAGAATTGAGATTGAGCACTACACAAAGAGTATTTCGTTTGGTGGCATTGTGGTATGGTGGAACAGCACAACTACACAAGTGAAAACATCGGTTTCTTTCACTTCCATAATTAAATACATTTTCCGTGGTCTAGAAAAACTAACTGAACGTGCTCTTTAGACACAGAAGTAAAACTGAAAGGTCACATTATCATCTAGAGAATCTGTAAAAAAAAACCTGTGACTACAGAATGATGAGTGCACAGTAAATGCCTTGTGTAAAAAAGCCCAGGAAATAAGTTTAGAAGAATAGAATAGTATTGGCACGCCCTCTCTAGCTACATCTTCAAACCAAAATGAACATCTTTCTGAACCCCTTCCCCCACCTCACAACATTAACGGGTCAAGGACAGGAGTTATTCAAGAGTTATTAAAGACCAACTTGTTGAGTAGGATCCCTTTTATTATAACCAGGATGACCGTTGCATATAATGGGTTGCATCCAATGTTAGTCTAACATATCAGTATGTCTATTCTTAGTAGGATTAACATTAGATACAACCCAATATACCTGTGCTATAGATGCTACAATCTTAACCATGCTTTCTAGAAAGTGAGACTCTGGGGGGCTTAATTCTGAGTCAAGACCATTTGAACAAGACTGTTGATATCTGATTTTGCTAGCATTAGAGAAAAGCAGTTTCCTCAAAGTCTGTCCCTGAAAATATGCTGAGATCTAGTGATATTACAAGGAACCTTTTTCATAGTAGATTATGATTTTTTTCAGTCTGCATGTTTGGAGAGGCCCAACAAACATTTTAGGTGGCATGTTCACCACCTTTAAATATTAGGAAGGGAAGGAAGGGAAAGAAGCCAGACTACAAAGCACTTAGGCTTCGATGTCTATATACCAATGCCCAGAGTATGGGAAACAAACATAATGAACTTGAACTCTTAATATATGAAGGCAAATATGACTTGATAGGTATAACTGAAACTTGGTGGGATGACTCCCATGACTGGAATATAGCAATTGAAGGATATAACTTGTTCAAAAAGAACAGAAAAAATAGAATGGAAGGCGGAGTTGCACTATATGTTTAAAAATACTTATCCCTGCACAGAAATACAAGAGGATGAGCCTGGGAGCCCCATCGAGAGTATCTGGATTAAAATAAATGGGGAAAGGAATAAAAGGAGCAAGATAATTGGAGTCTACAATTGACTCCCCAATCAAGGAGAAGACGAGGAAGAAACTTTTGAAAAGCAAATTGCCAGTGTTTCAAGGAAATCCAATGTAGTAGTAATGGGGGACTTCAATTACCCCGATATCTGTTGGGAGACAAATTCTGCCAAAAGTGGCCCCTCCAAGAAATTCCTGACATCTGTGGCTGATACCTTTCTCCTACAGAAAGTAGAGGAAGGAACTAGAGGAACCGCTATCCCTGACTTGATATTGACCAATAGGGAGGACTTAGTGGATAAAGTGGCAGTTACGGGAATTCTGGGGGAAAGCGACCATGTCATACTTGAGTTCTTGATTTTAAAGGAAGCAAAAGCTGAATGTAGCCAAATGTGTACTCTGGATTTCAGGAAAGCCGATTTTAATAAACTCAGAACTATGATAAGTAAGGTCATATGGCAAGTGACCCGAATGAGAAAAGGGGTCCAAGATGGGTGGGAGTTTTTTAAAAAGGATGTTTTAAAGGCACAATTATAAACAATTCCAACAAGGAAAAAAGATAGAAGACAACAGAAGAAACTAATGCGGCTCCACAAAAAGCTTAGAGATGAAAATAAAAAAGGATACATATAGGAAGTGGAAGGAAGGCCAGGCTACAAAAGAAGAGTACAAACAAGTAGCACAGAAGTGCTGAAATGGTGTTAGGAAGGCTAAAGCTAAGAAGGAGCTGAGGCTAGCGAGGGATGCTAAAAGCAATAAAAAGGCTTTCTTCAGATACGTGAATAGTAAAAGAAAGAGGAAAGAAATGATGGTTCAACTGCTTAATGAGGATGGCAAATAATGGTTCAACTGCTTAATGAGGATAATAATAATAATAATAATAATAATAATAATAATAATTAATAATAATAATAATAATAATTTATTTCTTACCTGCCTCTCCGTCTGGTTTATCTTGTATATGTTTGGTTTAGTATATCTGGTAAGTATGGAATTTTGAACAGAATTGGTGTGGTTTATGATGTAATAAATAGGAGAGGGGGTCTAGTAGTGTAGAGGGGTGTTAGGAGTTTGGAGGGTGGTTAATGTTTGTGGAGTGAGAGTTTAGTTTTCTAGGTACTTAGGATTAGGGTGGAGAGTTTAGCGTGGGCATGTTTGAAGATATTATATCCTGAAATGAAACTTTGTTAACTAAAATAAACTTATTATTAATTTGTTAGCTACCAAATACCATATGCCAGCTTGGCCTTATGTACCTGCCCTACCGTTAGTCAACACACACACACACACACATCAGATTATACCCACAGTTTATTTTATTTTACAAGAAGATCCTAAATTAAACCTTCTCCCCTCATAGCTAGGGGGAAGGTTTTATTTAACCCTCCCTCAGGTTTTTCAAGCGGAGGCGCTTGGCCTGGGAAGGGTTTATGTAACATGCCAGATATAGGGGTTACGTCGCACTAACAGATGACAAAAAAGGCCAAAGTGCTCAATTCCTACTTTGGCTCAGTCTTCTCCCAAAAGCGGGTCTTTGACCCCCCCCCCCCTGGATTGTAGTTTGAGATTTATAAACAAATGGTCAAGGAACACGTACTTTCTTTGAACAAGATCAAATCCCCAGGGCCCGACAAACTGCATCCTAGAGTAATAAAGGAGCAGGCAGAAGAACTCTCAGAACCACTGTCTATTAGCTTTATGAAATCATGGAAGATGGGTGAAGTGTCGGACGACTGGAGGGGGGCTAATGTTGTCCCTATCTTCAAAATGGGCAAAAAGGAGGAACCTGGGAATTACAGACCAGTCAGTCTGAAATCCATCCCTGGGAAATTTTTGGAGCAGATTATAAAGAAGTCAATCTGTAAACACCTTGAAAACAATGCAGTGATTACTAGAAGCCAGCATGGATTTGTCAAGAACAAATCCTGTCAGATTAATCTGATCACATTTTTGATCGGGTAACCTCCCTTGTGGACTGTGGGAATGCTGTGGATATAGTATATCTTGACTTCAGCAAAGCTTTTGACAAAGTGCCTCATGACATTCTGATTCACAAACAAGTGAAAAGTGGTCTAGATGGAACAACTATTAGGTGGATCCACAGTTGGCTACAGAATTGGACTCAAAGAGTGCTTATCGATGGTACCCTTTCACACTGGGGGGAGGTAACAAGCAGGGTACTGCAGGGCTCAGTCTTGGGCCCAGTGCTCTTCACATTTTTATTAATGATTTGGACAAGGAGGTGCAGGGAATGCTTATCAAATTTGTATATGACACAAAATTGAGTGGGATCGCTCATACCCTGGAAGACAGAAACAAACTGCAAAGTGATCTTCAGAGACTGGAGCGCTGGGCTGAAAACAACAGGATGAAATTTAATAGGGATAAATGCCAAGTTCTACACCTAGGAAAAAGTTACAAGATGGGGGATACTTGGCTCAGCAATACGACAAGTGAGAAGGATCTTGGAATTGCTGTAGATCACAAGCTGAATATGAGCCAACAGTGTGATGTGACTGCAAAAAATGCAAATGCTATTTTGGGCTGCATTAATAGAAGTATAGCTTCCAAATCGTGCAAGGTACTGGTCCCCCTCTATTCAGCACTGGTTAGGCCCCATCTTGAGTATTGCATGCAGTTCTGGGCATCACACTTCAAGAAGGATGCAGACAAGCTGGAGCGCGTTCAGAGGAGGGCAACAAGGATGATCAGGGGGCTGGAAACAAAGCCCTGTGAGGAGTGATTGAAAGAACTAGGCATATTTAGTCTGGAGAAGAGAAGACTGAAGGGAGACATGATAGCACTCTTCAAATACTTGAAAGGTTGTCACACAGAGGAGGGCCAGGATCTCTTCTTGATCAACCCAGAGTGCAGGACACGGAATAATCGGCTCAAATTACTGGAAGCCAGATTCCGGCTGGACATTAGGAAAAACTTCCTGACTGTTAGAGCAATACGACAATGGAGCCAATGACCTAGGGAGGTGGTGGGCTCTCCCACACTAGAGGCGTTCAGGAGGCAGCTGGACAACCATCTGTCAGGGATGCTTTAAGGTGGATTCCTGCGTTGAGCCGGGGGTTGGACTTGATGGCCTTATAGGCCCCTTCCAACTCTACTATTCTATTTTCCAGCATCTTGCTGGACAGAGGTGGATAACAGGGACCCTCCATGCTATTGGGCGGTATAAAAATTAAATAAATAAATAAATACCCCTCTCAATGGCTCTGACAGGATCTCAGTTCAACAGCAGCCATTTCTTCTAAGGGCTTTTCTGTGCTCTAAAGCTACTCAGCATTGCATTAGGCCTGGTTAGAATTTAACTGATACTGAAAACACCAATTGGCAGATAGTATCACAAACTGTGCTTAAGCAACTGAAATGACAACACCCTTAAAGAGGTTGAAAGCTTACATGCTGGATGCCAGCTCACAGGGACATAGGGCATTTGATGACAGGGATGTCAAAGTCCACTTGCTTTAGCAGGTAAAGTTACTGGGACAAGTTACTGCAACACATCTTGCCTGTGACTTGATAAATAATACAGCCTTAGGTTAATAACAGCCTTACACACACTTCAGAGAATACAGTCCTTCCTTTGCAGGATATCTTGCCTTCTGTGGATATGATGAATCCAGATACCTGCACACTGGTGAAAGGGCCTTCTTGAAGCATGCTAAATTCAGATGGACCAAATTCTCTGTCTAGAGCACTTGCAGGGGCTAAGCCCATATTCACTGGAAAATGTGAACTCGTTTGCCCTCCTTAATGAAAGGTTTTGTGCTTTTGTTTTTAATTGTCTGTGCTAATCTGTTTTCCAATTTTACAGATCCCAGAATGAATTGCCTTTTGTCTGCCATCTTATAGAGCAAGGAAGGTATTATGCTGTTTTCTGGCTAAAACAAAAAGGAAGAATATGCTCTGTCCTAGGGCCAGTAGCCAGTATTTACAATATATAATGCTTTGTAACATGCAGCCTGATCTTATGTATTACATGGGTGTAGATCCGACAGCCTAAGGCACTAATATACTCTGTGCTCTGTACATACAAATTTCTCCATAAAAAATATGGATCACCTCTGAATGGTGTTCATCTAAAACCCAACAGCCAATTCATGGCCTCTAAAGACATAGCATTTTGCCATGACAGCAAAATGTACTGCTTTTATTCACTTATATACAGCATCAGGATTTTTTCAAAACTTGTTGGACTCCTTTTGTATTATTTATGTGTAGACATTACAGAATGGATATTAACTTTAGTCCTATGGAGATTTCTCCTCTCATACAATCAAGGTCACATGAGGGGAGAGTGGGGCTGCACTGAAGCTCGGAAGTGGGGGAGCCTTGTCTGTTTGTGAAGGGCACCCTTCACCCGTGACTGAGACCCCTGCTCTTGAAGAAAGGTTGCCCATCTGACTGGTAGATATATTAGGGAATCATCGTTGGCAATTGGGATTCAGAGCTGAAGTGGATAGGTTCTGACATATGGGCCAATCCCTGCACTCCATACTGTACTGCCCTGTTCAGACAACACACTAAGCCACGATGGTTCAGTATTTTGAGCTAACCATGATGGCTTAGCATGTTGTGTGAAAGGCATTTTTCCTAACCATGGTGACTACATAACCACAGTTTAACCACGCTCACTAACCACTTGCTGCAAAAGGGTTAGCAATCCTAACCATGGCTTAGCGTGTTGACTGAACAGGCCCTATCTGTTTTCATCTTACACTGCCTGTCTGCCCCTGAAACAAAGATGACCACTAAACCAGTATGATGGCACAATTTACATGTCAATACAAGTGCTTGCAAGGGTTTCTATGTGTAGGGAAAGCACTGACATGGGCCCTTTAGTTGCCTGCAAGCAGCCCCTCGGTGGGAAAAATCTCTCTCTCTCTCTCCAGGACTGTTTGTATAAAAGGGCAACCCGTCATGGCTTAACATACCTGCGGGGGCTATCACATTGTGCCTGGGGGCCATAAGCGCTATTTTTTATGGCACCTTGTGAGCACACAGCTTACCACGGCATATCATATTGTGCAAATCCAGAGAGTAGGGGTTGCTTGAGGGTTAGACAACTTCTAAATAACCATAAAATAAGCCATGGGTTAAATGAGGGCTGCCATGCAAAAATAGTCCCTGTGGGTGCTCGACAACACAACAGCCTCAGCGAGTAAATTAAGCTATGGTGGACTGTCGTGTCGTGCGAATCAGGTCTCTCTAGCCCTCTCTTCCCGGTGTTTGCTGCATTGCCATATGCTCATCTTCTCCATGTGTCCAGAAGAGGTTAGGACATGGAATAGGTAACCTCTAGGGTATTTTTTAAATTGCAAACAAATCTGTATTATTTTTGGATGCTACAAATCATAGAGTCGTAGAATAGTAGAGTTGGAAGGGGCCTATAAGACCATCAAATCCAACCCCCTGCTCAATGCAGGGATCTACCTTAAAGCATCCCTGACAGATGGTTGTCCATCTGCCTCTTGAATGCCTCTAATGTGGGAGAGCCCCCTCCCCCAGGTAATTGGCTCCATTGTCGTATTGCTCTAACAGTCAGGAAGTTTTTCCTGATATCCAGCCGGAATCTGGCTTCCTGTAACTTGAGCCCATTATTCCGTGTCCTGCATTCTGAGTTGATCGTGAAGAGATCCTGGCCCTCCTCTGTGTGACAACCTTTCAAGTATTTGAAGAGTGCTATCTTGTCTCTCCTCAGTCTTCTCTTCTCCAGGCTAAACATGCCCAGTTCTTTCAATCTCTCCTCATAGGGCTTTGTTTCCAGACCCCTGATTATCCTCGTTACCCTCCTCTGAAGACACTCCAGATTGTCTGCATCCTTCTTGAAGCGTGGTTCTGCTTGAGTTTTTCTTTTCTTTTTAAACAGTTTGTATAAATGAAACAGAAAACTCAGGAGCACAGCTGGCATTTATTTATTTATTTCTATTAAAATTAAGAAATAAAACAGGCTATGTCAGTGTCACATAAGGCATTTGATTGTTTCCCATATTGCCTCTTCATGTTTTTAAAGACCTGATTGTGGTGGCTTTTCTTACTTTGAACACAAAGGGAAATGCTAGCTGGTCCCATGTAGACTGGCACCAATATCATGTCCTGTTACTTGGCACCTTCCCCCATAGCCAGAGATTTGTCTTTTAAAAATGAATAATCTCATTTTTATTTTGCACCAAATATGGATCGTGCAAATTAAAAAGGTAGTTATGTAATTTTTGTCCACTAAAGGTGATGTATAGTATTGCAGCCTAGTAGTTCCAGAGTGGCCAGAAGTTGGAACTGCTTTAAATAGCAAATGGGGTGACCCTTGCAGATGGCAGGATGCAGTCCTCAGTATGTCCTATAGAACCAAATGGAACTTACTTCTGAAGAAACATACATAGGGTCTTGCCCATGGGAATGGGAACTGCAGGAACTTTTTGAGGAAACCACATTTAATACCACTTTAGATTAATGCAGATGCTTTAAAAGTGTGACAGGGCCCTACTATGGAAAGGACGCAGAAAGCCCAAAAGCAAGGGAGGGGTTGGGGGGAGATACAGCATTTGCCAGCTAAAGCTGAGTTCATTAGCCACCTTAATGTCTTTGATGAGTCTAGGTGAATTTCTTTAGTGAGGGGAGGGACAGCCAGTAGGAAACTACATTTCCCAGCATGTCCAGGAAATTTTGCATTTTTCTCTTTTCCACAAGCTCGCTCCATAGAGATGGGGTGCTTTCAAATTGATGGCTCCTAGTGCTACCATTCAAAATATATTTTCCGACAATTCACCTTTTTCTGTGGTAAGAAAAAAGACAGAAGTGGGAACTCACAGGAGGGTTACAAATGGAAGACAACTAAGTCTGTACCCCCTGTAAAATTTTGTATCTGAGGCAGGGTAATTGCACAATAAAAGCTTTGCTATGAAGCACCCATAGAGTAGAACATCGTGGCAGTCTAAGTATATGGGGAAAAGGTTCCCAATTCATTTTGATGCTTCGCTGCCCAGGATAAGAACAAGAGCTGCTCATAGAAATATCAGAGAAATCCAGGATTTTATTGTAAGTGAAAGGCCAGTAGCATATTGCCCCTGCCCTAACAAAAGTTAGGCAAAGGCAGAAATAGTTCGTTTAATTCAGCTCTTGTTTTGTATGCATTTTTGTAGTGTTCTCAAATATTTTCTAAAAATGCTTTGTAAGTTTAAAGTGTGTGTGTATGGGGGGAATTGGGGTGTTTGTATGTAGGAGAGCAGCGCTCTATATTTTAAAGGCTTTTAAAACATCTTTTTAAAAAATAGAGACCAGGGGCTTGTAAGAGATCATGTGTGCAGGATAGCCCTGGTTCTCCCAACCTCTGCTATTTTCCCCTATTTTTTAATCTCCATGATCAGTATTTTTCAGTCTGCTTTCCACTAGTGATTTTGAAGTTACTTACCTCAGTTTACTTCTTTCTGTGCAATGGGTTGCTGATGGATCTCTTCCCCTGCTTTGCACTAGCGATCTTGAAATTACTTGCTTTGGTTAGCCTTTTGGGGGGTGGGGGGTGGGAGGGTTGCAATTAAGTACTGAGGACATGCTATTAATCCCCTGGCCAAAATGCTCAGGGTGATCTTGAGATAAACAATGAAGTTAGGGAAGCATCCAAAGGAAAAAAATGTGGTAATGGGCGATTTCAGTTATCCTCACATAGATTGAATAAATGTGTGTTTTGGTCATAACAAAATGTCTTGATACCATACATAGCTGTGCCCTTGAACAGCTGACTATGAACAGCTGGTTATGAAGCTGATCAGAGGGAAGGCAACCCTGGATTTTATCCTTAGTGGTACACAAGACCTAGTGTAAGATGCAAGTCTTGTTGAATTGACTGGAAAGAGTGATCACTGTGCTATCAAATTGAAGTAGAAAATTGCCAAGGAAATCAACACAGTTGAATTTGACTTCAAAAGAGGAAACCTCTTTAATACTGGTAAAAAGGAAGATGTAAGGGAAAGTCAAAAGGGTCAAGCTTTTCAAGAGTGCACTGGGATTACTCAAAATCCCAATAATAGAAGCTCAGCTAGTATGAATAATGCTGGTGAGGAAAGACAGAACAAAGTCCAAGAGTCACCAGCATGGTTAACGAACAGTGTCAAGGAAACTATTAGAGACAAGAAGACTTCCTTCATAAAATGGAAGTCTTGCCCTAACAAGAACAAAAGGAACACAAATTTGAGCAAAGGAAAAGCAAACGTATTATAAGGGATGCCAAAAAATATTGCTAATAATATGAAAACTAACAAACAATTCTTTGAATACATCAGAAGGAGCAAACTGGCTAGAGAAGGACCATTGGGTGACAAGGCAGTTAAAGCAGCGCTAGAGGAGGGTGACAAGATTGCAGAGAAACTGAATGAATTCTTTGTGTCCGTCTTCACTGCAAAAGATGTAGGCCAGATGCCCATGGATGATTAACTGAGGGAAATGGTGCTCACTAGAGATCTTATCTCTTATCAATAAGATTCTTGACCTTATTGATGAATTGAAAACAAATCACCAGGTCCAGATAGTACCCATATGAAAGTTCTTAGAGAACTCATATGTGAAATTGCTAATCTTTGTCACATTTCTAGAGTATGAGCCTAGTAGTTACAGGTTTAAGGATCCAAAAGTTCCAAAGTGGTCAGCACGAACAGGGATCAGGCAAAAGGCAAGGTCTCAATGGTCCAGGTCACAGGCAACAAGGTTCCAAGGCAACACAACAGATAAGGGGCGGGCAGGCAGCAGGTCAGAGTCCAGTCCAGAATTACTCAACCCAGGAATCGGTCAAGGAAGGAAAACTGGATTCAGAAATGGCTGGCTAAAGTTTCCAGCAACTCTTTCAGCCTTACACTGTTTTTATGCAGAGGCTGTCAGAGCCACACCCAAACCTCAGTTGTGAGCTCTTTAACAACTGCAGCTGAAAAGGTCCTTGTGAGCAAGCCTCCTATATGTTAGTAGATCTTTTCTCACAAGGAGGCCTCTGGCTCAGTCTAGCACTCCCTCTGAGTTGCTGTCTCTTCAGGCAGGGTGACCATATGAAAAGGAACTATACTAGAGTGACCAGATACAAAAGAGGGCAGGACTCCTGCAGCTTTAACTGTTGTGATGAAGAGGTCAATTCAGCAGGTGCTGCATGCTTACAAATGACACCTGCTGAACTTGCCTTTTCTATACAACTGTTGAAGATACAGGAGCCCTGTCCTCCTTTTTATATGGTCGTCCTACTTCAGGGCTTAGGGGTTTCTCTGCTTCCACTTCTGAGGCACTCTGTGGGAATAACAGTTGTGTGATGGGAGTATGTGTTCTAGGTTTCCTACTCCTCCCTCCATGATTGTGTGAACTGGGCCTTGGACTTCCAAAGAGCTTCTGGCAAAGTATCTCACCAAGGGCTTCTGAGCAAACTTAGTAGTGATGGTATAAGAAGAAAGGTCCTCTTATAGAGAGATAACATCTCTGTACTGGGTAGAGCCTAATATGAACAGCTGCAGCATCCTCCCATTTTTAATCTCAAGGCTGTAACTAAATATAGATTCCATGGTGTTAACATTCATCCCCCCATCTCCCCTCCCCTCTCCCACCTTTTTCTTTATTTACCATCTTATCTGATCTGATGAGGCCTGGAGAACTCAAAAGCTTTGGTAGTATTTTGTGACATTTGAATTGGCCTAATATAAAAGTATGGTGATATGGATTTTAGAAAATTTCTCTTGAATTTTTCTTTTGCCCAACACCGTTACCTTTGTTCTTGGTTAGAGAATAGAAAGCAGAGAATAGGAATAAAAGAACCGTTTTTGCAATGAAAGGATGTAAACAGTGGGGTGCCCTATGGTCTGTATTGGGACCAGTGCTTTTAGACATAAATAAGTTTAAAAGCACTGGTCCTAATACAGACCTAGACTTAGCGTGAGAAGTGAGTCGGCCAATTTTGCTGAGGACAATAAATCATTAAGAATGGTTAAAGGGACATCAAAGAGCTCTAAAAGGATATCTCCAAACTGGGCATTCAAATAGCAAATACAGCTTGTTGAGCGGGTGGTGTCTCCCCAAGGATGTTGAGGTTGTGGGCGAAGCGTGCGGCCGCTGTGAAAAAAGAGAGCTCTACGCTGGGGATAATTGGGAATCATCCTCTCCAGTGGGCGCGAGCGGACACGACCTGAGCAGCTGAGGCAGGGGTCGCGTGCGGACGACATATTAGGCAACGGAGCCCGGAAGAAGCAAGTTATTGTTCCGGTGCTCCCCACACGACATCACACCCACCCACCGCACCTTGCGTGGCCGAAAGTCCTGGGCCTCCTCCACACGAGACGTTTAATGAGCCTTGAAGGCTCATTAAAAAATTTACCTCCACAAGCACGGAGCGCAAAACGGGCGTACAGGCGCGTTATCTCCCCGATAATGCGCATTTTCGAACGCGCGTTAAATAGCGACTTTTATTTTGCTCAGGCCGTTAAAGCGCATTTTTGCGGTGTGAACAAGCGATTACGCGCATTAACTGCTTGTAAAGCGCTTTTTGGACATGAATTAATGCGCTTCGCCGCCTCTCGCCGCCTCCGGTGCAGAGGGATTAGGAGTAAAAGCGCCTCCGCGATAATGCGCATAATCGCGGAACCGGGCGCAAAAGCGCATCCTTGTGGAGGGGGCCCTGGTGTCCTTCTGAGCTGCTGGTGCTCCTCCTCCTCCTCCTCCTCCCCCCTCAGTCCTCCTGGCCCTATCCCATCATGCATCAGAAGTTCTGCTGCCTGTATAAGAGTGCGTGCGTGCGTGCGTGCGTTGGGCCGTTCCTGCCAGAGAACTCTATGACCTGCCGGAATAGTGCGTTCGATGGGGGAGATTACACAACGGAGGAACCCTCTGCGTGACATCCTGATAAGCAACGGAGCAGCCCGTTGCCCCCCCCTTGTTTAAATCGGCAAAATAATGTACTGCGAGTTGTGTGTGTCTATCCTCCTCAACATAATGGACTGTTGATCCCCCCCCGCCCCCCGTTGATTATCGTGCCCTCCGAACCAGGCCAGGGGGCTTTAGGGCAATCCTTCAGGGCGACCCTGACGGCGCTTTTAAGACAGCCCTGTTTTTCCACACGTAGAGAAGTCCTGAGTTTAAAGGGTCTGGACGCCGGCCTTTGCTGCTAGTTCTTGGGGGCGCTGAGGGCGAACTCTGCAGCCGACCACGGCTGTACTTTACATTCCAGGCTCCTCTGCTGTGTTGCAGCAGCGCAGCTTTCACAACTGTCCCGGAGACCAGCAGAAAGTAACGTTCAGACCCGGAAACTGGGCGTTTTGTGTGAGTCTAACGAATTTGTGGGCTTCACCCACCAGGGTAAGTCCCTGCGGGAGCCTTAAAAGCATACAAAAGGCCCTCAGGCTGTCCCACGAAATGCCTGGTCCATGAAAGATATTTAAGGACCCATTTACTCGCGCCCACGCGTTGAGAACGCCCAAATCCCACAGTATTTTCTTTCGAAAGCCAACTGCCTTACTACTGCATCTCGCCTGGCAACGAAGCAGCGTCCACGACGCCGATGGCGTTCCCGGCGCTGACGTAGCCACCCATCTTGTGGCTCCCTGACGTCGCCAGCGGGGAAGAGCGCGCGTGGCCGCGGAGAGGGGAGGGAAAAGAAAAGAAAAGAAAAAGCTCCATCCAATCAGCAACCGCTTTTCGAGAAACGGCGCAGGCATTGGCTGGTGGCGGCCGCCATTGGGCCACTTTCTTTTGAGGGACGTGGGTGGGGCGAAGGGGGTAAAAGGCCCAATGCGCAGGCGCGGTGTGTTCCCTTCGGTCTTGCTCCTTTGGCCCGCTGCGGCTGACGCGTCACATTCCAGTCCAGCGCGTCGGGGCTCGAGCGAGAGCCAGGGGCGACGCTGCTGCCGGCCTGCGCCGAGAGGCAGGAGCCGGGCAGAGGGGCGCCTCTGCGGCCCCTGGTCCGTCCGTCCGGTCGCAGGACGCGCCGTCGCCCTGTCCTGCCCCGTCCCTCGCGACCCACGCCCGCCGCTGCCAGGAGGATGCGCCGCCGCCCCCTGGCCCGCAGAGGAGGCAGACGGGGGAGACGATGAAGGAGCTGCCCCGCCGGCTCCCGCTCCTGGCCAGTTGCTGCTTCCTTCTCGGTGGCCTGCTCGGGTGAGTCCCCAGGCCGCCCCGGATCTGTGGAAGAAGTGGGGGGCGGTGGGGGGGGTAATACTGGGCCACACTTCTCCCCCTCAGGGCTCTTGGGGCGTCTCGAACAGCCTCCGGAATTGCCCCTTTCCCCTCCCCACCCCCACCGCCCGGGCCTACTTTCATGCAGTGGGGGTGGGGGGAGTAATGGAAAGGACGCAAATGCCCCGAGCGTTTTCTTTCCACACGAACAGGGCGCCTCCTCCTCCTGTTTATCGCTATCGTTGTTTGAGCCAGAACCCTTCAATTCCCCTCATGGCGAAAGGGGTGTGGTGGTGCTCAGGCGCCTCGTGCTTTTCAAACTGGTGGACGTGGGCAAGACGTTTTCGTTGTGCATGATTTAAAGGCAGAAAACGGAGGAAAAAGACGACACGTCTTACTAAAGGAATTAGCGGTTTACATGGCTCCAAAACAGGTTTTTTAATAGGACGTACTAAAACAAAGGACAGCACTTGACCATAGGGATTCATTGGACAGCACTTCCTTTGGGATCCAGTGCACCACACTTGGCCATAAGGAAACCATACTTGCCCATAGACTTTGAAGCGCTGAGAACGAAACCCAAGAACTTTGGGGCCCCAGACAGTTTTCTCATCCATCCTCCCAGTTCTTGGAAGGGGATTAGAAAGGGAAAGAAAAATGCTCCGACTACAAAGGTGGTGCCGACATGAGAGATCTGGATTCTGGGACCACAGGCTACGCTACTTGGAAGATGGACTGCTGACAAGGGATGGGTTGTACCTCACAAGGGCTGGGAAGAATGTGTTCGGCCACAGCATGAAGAACCTCATCAGGAGGGCTTTAAACTGAATCCTATGCGGGAGGGAGACGTAAACCTTGAGGCAACAATGGATGAAGGCTTATGCACCATAACAGAGAGAACAGTTCCAGTAGTGCCTCAAAACAGTGTTCACAACAATGTAGGAAAGGGGGCTTTGATGTCTATATACTAATGTCCAGAATATGGGAAACAAACAGAATGAACTTGAACTCTTAATACATGAAGGCAAATACGTCTTGATAGGTATAACTGAAACTTGGTGGGATGACTCCCATGACTGGAATATAGCAATTGAAGGATATAATTTATTCAAAAAGAAGAGAAGAAATAGAAAGGGAGGTGGAGTTGCACTATATGTTTAAAAATACTTATCCCTGCACAGAAATACAAGAGGATGAGCCTGGGAGCCCCATCGAGAGTATCTGGATTAAAATAAATAGGGCAAGGAATAAAAGGAGCATGATAGTCGGAGTCTACTACTGACCACCCAATCAAGGAGAAGATGAGGACAAAACTTTTGAAAAGCAAATTGCCAGTGTTTCAAGGAAATCCAATGTAGTAGTAATGGGGGATTTAATTACCTTGATATCTGTTGGGAGACAAATTCTGCCAAAAGTGGCCCCTCCAAGAAATTCCTGACATCTGTGGCTGATACCTTTC
Organism: Anniella stebbinsi; assembly: GCA_029215795.1. Lineage (NCBI taxonomy): Eukaryota > Metazoa > Chordata > Lepidosauria > Squamata > Anniellidae > Anniella > Anniella stebbinsi. Next base: position 123,967,078 of record JARDYH010000004.1, on the reverse strand, counting down.
TCCTACAGAAAGTAGAGGAAGGAACTAGAGGAACGGCTATCCTTGACTTGATACTGACCAATAAGGAGTACTTAGTGGATAAAGTGGCAGTTACTGGGACTCTTGGGGAAAGTAACCACGTCATACTTGAGTTCTTGGTTTTAAAGGAAGCAAAAGCTGAGTGTAGCCAAACATGTACTCTGGATTTCAGGAAAGCCAATTTTAAGAAACTCAGTACTATGATAAGTAAGGTCCCATAGCAAGTGACCCAAATGAGAAAAGGAGTCCAAGATGGGTGGGAGTTTTTAAAACAGGAAATTTTAAAGGCACAATTACAAACAATTCCAACAAGGAAAAAAGATAGACGACAACAGAAGAAACCATAGGGATCTATAGGATAGCAGTTTTCCCTATGGGCAAGTATGATTTCCCTATGGGCAAATGCTGTCCCATGGATCCCCATGGGCAAGTATGACTTCCGCATGGGCAAGTGCTGGCCCATGGATCCCTATAGGCAAGTATGGTTTCCCTATGGGCAAATATGGTTTCTGTATGGGCAAATACTGTCATTTGTTTTAGTACTTCCCTTTTTAAATTTATTTTTTAAGAAGATGAGAATTTGCACTTAACACACAGATTCTTTACTACAGAGATGAGTAACATTATGATCCTTCAGGTTTGGCCTACAGCTCTCTTCAACTTCTCACCATTGGCTATGTATGATAGCTAGGGCTAATGGGAGTAGCAATCCAACAACATCTGGAGAGCCACAGGTTGCCCAGCTATGTTTTACTGTGACATTCTGATTCTGCATAGGTGTACAAAATCACATCCATTATTGTAAAAAATACATTCTGTTAAATAATTTCACTAGCTTTTTAAGTGATCTAGTTTAATATAACGTCCAAGTATAGTGTGGTGAACCATCCTATTGGGAACATCAAAGGATGAGTAACTGTTATTGAAGGGGTATTAAACTTTTGTGACTTTGAGAATGTAAACTATCATGGATATGGTGCTCCCATCTCTAAGCATACACTGAAAGTGGGGCAGTCACGCAATTAAAGAAGCCTTAGTTGATAAAACTAGTTTACATGGATTGTTGGATTACATCTGCATAGATTTGCAGACAGCTCTCAATTGTTATTGATGGGGGAACAAGCACCCATTTTTTAGGGATGGGGAACCTATGGCTTTCTAAATGTTGGGTTCTAAAACCCATCAGCATGGCTAGTGGTCAGGGATGCTGGGTGTTGTATTCTGCAGCATCTGGAGGGCCACAGGTTCTCCATACCTGGACATGTATATGTTGCAGCAGGTGCCATCTTGCTATTATTGCCTGTGTGAGATTAAAGAGTGCCTACCACTTGCAGTCTTTATGAACACTTCTATTAAAATTAACTTTTTTTTTGAATTGGGTTGCCTGATCAGGGTTGCCTTTTTAACTTAATTGGAAAGTTTTTTAAGATTTAAAAGTTGCAGCCCAAATTGAAAAGGATGAAGACATAATCTGGTAACCAAATTGGCTTATTAGTATCACAGGGTTGTTAAAAGTTAATTAGACCAAATTAAGTGACATTGGCCCCATTCACATTCATATGGACAGTTGGTGAGTAGTGGAGGGGTAATGGAACCATGACAAGTAGGCCCATCACACAAACAGGAACCCCATGGTTCTGCTATTCACCCCCCAGTTATATCACATAACTGCATGGTTTAACCACACATCCCGCTACCTTCCGTGGCCCAAACAGGTGCTGGTAACAGTTTGTGACACCAGTCCCCCTTTGTTTCTCCTATTAAATCAAAGGATCCAAACTATAGAACATGCATTAGAATGTTGCTCACTGACTCTGTGACTCACTGACCCTTTTGGCCTTATAGCAGCCAGCCCAGCACTCTCTATTCCCCCCTTTCCTTCACTGCTGCCGCCATTGAACACTGTACACTGCCTCAGGTACCTTAAGAATCCACTCCAGTTTATGAAACAGAATTAACTTTTAATTAACAATAAGTAAGGTTATGCAGTTTACAAAGCTTATTGTTTCCTCAGTTTCAATACTTGTTCGTTTCAAATCGGTTTCAAATGCAATCCTGCCTACACTACCCCTTAAACTACACTCTCTCCTCCCATTCGCTCTGTTCCCAAAGTAATAAAAGACGTTCCTATGCTCTCACTAGACCCTTCCACAGACAAACCCAGATTCCAACTCTCTCTTTCTCCAGTACAATCCTTACTGCCTCTCTTAACTCCTCCCCCTCACAGCTAACTGCCAATCCAGACCTTTGAACCACCAGCCAATCAGCATTCACTTCACATTCTCCCCCTCCCACCAGATTTAACCATTTACCAACCTGGTATTTGAAGTCCACACAGCACTTACTTCCTGAATAGAAAATATCATTGACTTACATTATATACTTACATTATACTTACATTATTGCCAATTTATATACTTACATTATATAAATTGGCAATAAACAGTAAAACATCACACAGTTCCATTACAAAAAAAGTGTGGCCCATAAAGGAAATCTGCAACAGTAAGAGCGTTGCTGGAATTGGCGGTTACTCTTGCTGGTGGACTCTATGGTTGCCACCATTTTTTAATCTCCCCACCCCCAACGATGAGAAAAATCCACGGAGTTCCTGCCAGATGACACAAGAACTACATGCCAGGCCCGCTAACCCTCCTGCAGTAGGTGGGTAGTGGGCATGGGAACTCTGCCCACCTTGGGGGGGGGGGGGAGCACCTGCCACACAACATGCTAACCCACTGTGGATTGTGTTTTTGAGTGACCTATGGTGGGTTAGCGTGCAGGCCCATTGAGTATGCCCCCAGAGTGCCTAGCAGTGTCTCAAAAAGATGCATTTGGTCTATAGCATGGAATCTTTCTAAAGTCATGAGAATCTGTTTCCTAAAGGTGTGGGTTTAGCCAACCCATTGGAAAAGGAAGCTGGAGGCCAGCTACATTGTGTTCCCAAAAGACTTGGAAACCAAAGAAAAGCTTATCACAGTAAATATCCACACTCCAAACCATAGGTGAAAGAAGCTTGACTAAATAGTTAAGTGTGCACATCTGTGCAGGATGTGTTTTCTGGTCTTTTTCTTCTGCACAACAACCCAGGAATTGTATGCCCCTATATATATGGAGGTGCGGATCTGTTTCTGGTCTCAGTTCTGCATTGTGTTTATACATTTTTATAGAATAGTAGAGTTGGAAGGGTCCTATAAGGCCATCAAGTCCAACCCCCTGCTCAATGCAGAAATCCACCTTAAAGCATACCTGACAGGTGGCGGTCCAGGTACATCTTGAATGCCTCTGGTGTGAGAAAGCCCACTACCTCCCTAGTTAATTGGTTCCATTGTTGTCATTAGAGATGTGAAGGCCCAGGGAAAAAAAGGAAAAATTTGGGTGGGTGGGTGGAATGGGGTTTTCCCGTTTTTTTTCCTGAAACCTTTTTTTTTGTTCTTTTGTGGAAAAATTGGAAAAAATGGGGAAAAAATGAAGAAAACATGGATTATGGAATGTTTTATGTTGATGTGATGAATAAAATGTTTAAGACAAAGTGTTCATATATTTACTTCTCCAAATGATTTATAAAAACTTCTTATGGAAATGAGTGCTTTATGTCTGCTTGACACTGGAGGACTAGAGGAGATATAAATAATTTTCTTGGCTACTAATGTTGATGGTTTCTTCTGTTTTATTTTTACATTTTTTTTGCTACTCCTCATAACCTGGCAAAACCAAAGAGGTTCCTTACAGTTCAGGAGCTTGTAGCTCCATTTGTTACAAAAAGAAAAAGTAATTTTAAAAAGTGAATTCAATTTGTAATAATTGTTTGAATATACTGTACTTTTAATATATCAAATGTGATAATTTTATGCTAAACCAACTTGTATATAATTAGATTTTATGTTCCTAAAGTAACAAAGTGAATTCAATCTGTAAAAAGTGCTAATATTGCATCCCCCCCCAAAAATTCAGTTTTTTCCCAAAATACTCCCCCCCCCCCCCCCCCCGGGAAAAATAATTTTTTTCCCATGGCTTCAAAATTTTCGGAAACTTTTCATCTCTAGATTTTCCTGATGACCAGCCGGAATCTGGCTTCCTGTAACTTGAGCCCATTATTCTGTGTCCTGCATTCTGGGTTGATTGAGAAGAGATTCTGGCTCTCCTCTGTGTGACAAAGTTTCAAGTATTTGAAGAGTGCTTTCATGTGTTCCCTCAGTCTTCTCTTCTGAAGGCTAAACATGCCCAGTTTTTCATTGCAATTCTGTATGCAATTTTGAAAAGATTATCTTTTTATATTGCACAAATATTTAAATTGCTTATTCTCTTTAAATATGTAATTAAAAGCGTATTTTGACATGTTTAAACTTCTGAGAACTGCGTCTCAGCATGTGGAGAACTATAAAATAGAAAGTTTCAGTCTGCTTGTTAGTCCAATGTGCAAATAGGGGTTTTTTGTGTAGGAGTTTGCAATTATCAATTTTCCCAGGCATCTCTCCTCATAAGTAACCCCTTTTAGCCCTAAATAGTTAACAATTGAACCAAAGTACAGCAGTTTATTAAACTTTAATCAACACAGTTATATATTGCGAGACTCACAATATTCACTTCAGTGCAGCTGGTGGATTCAGTGAGGATGGGATACGGGCAGCAAACCAAGAAATGTTCATGACTCCCAAAGCATCTTTGAATTATCAGGTGGACAAATGTAAACACTTAGCAGTAAACAGACCTATAGTTACGAATTTAGTAGAAGGAGAGTAAACCTTCCTCAGGTTTTTCCTCAGCAACAGCAGATAACCTATTAGAATATGAAACCTTTTTCCAATACTGTGTCCTAATTTGCGTAGTCTATAGCAGCTCTCCACTCCCTGTCTTATTCAAAAAATTTTTTAAAAAATAAAAGCTTGCAAAAATATTAGGGCAGTCTTCTTTGACTCCCTTTCTAGTCTCTAGCTTTGCTCTTGCTCATTCCTCTATGTCTTTGCCTTGCTATTTCCATCTTCCTACCAGCCTCCAGCCTTGCTGTTTTCCTCCACCACTTTAGCTCACTGTTTCTCCCCCTTCTAGCCTTTCTCATTCTCTATTCCTTTGCCTTGCTGTTTCCCTCTTTCTCCCAGCCTCACATTTCTCTCCCCACTGGACACATCTAGTTCACTTCTGACCACCTAGGACCCCATAGCAGCCATTATGTGATTAGCCTTATCCTCCATGGGAGCCATTTTGCGGTAGTGCCCACAGCAGTTACTCAAATTCCCCAATGTACCCACAGGTCCAAAACAATTGGGGACCCCTGATTTATAGGCTATTATGATGTGTAGTGGACATATTATTGAAGGACGTTTCATATATTACAGGTTTGGAAATTTTATCTGTTACTGAAGCTATCTGCAGGCTGTTCTAAGAGCCTCTTGAATGCTTCTGATGTGGTAATTGGTTCCATTGTTGTACTGCTCTAACAGTCAGGAAGTTTTTCCTGATGTGCAGCCGGAATCTGGCTTACTGTAACTTGAGCCCATTATTCCATGTCCTGCAATCTGGGATGATTGAGAAGAGATCCTGGCCCTCCTCTGTGTGACAACCTTTCAAGTACTTGAAAAGTGCTATCATGTCTCCCTTCAGTCTTCTCTTCTCCAGGCTAAACATGGTCAGTTCTTTCAGTCTGTCCTCACAGAGCTTTGTTTCCAGACCCCTGATCATCCTCGTTGCCCTCCTCTGAACATGCTCCAGCTTGTCTCTATCCTTCTTGAAGTGTGGTGCCCAGAGCTGGACGTAATACTCAAGATGGGGCTTAACCAGTGCTGAATAGAGGGGAACCAGTACCTTGCGTGATTTGGATGCATCCCAAAATAGCATTTGTTTTTTTTTACAGCCACATCACACTATTGGCTCATATTCAGCTAGTGATCTACAACAATTCCAAGAACCTTCTCGCTTGTCGTGTTGCTGAGTCAAGTAACCCCATCTTGTAACTGTATTTGGTTTCTTTTTCCTTGATGTAGAACTTGGCATTTATCCCTATTCAATTTAATTCTGTTGTTTTCAGCCCAGTGGTCCAGCCTATCAAGATCACTTTAAAGTTTGTTTCTGTCTTCCAGGGTATTAGCTATCCCACCCAATTTTGTGTCATCTGCAAATTTGTTAAGCATTCCCTGCACCTCCTCGTCTAAATCATTAATAAAAATGTTGAAGAGCACTAGGCCCAGGACTGAACCCTGCAGTACCCTGCTCATTACTTTCCCCCAGTGTGAGAAAGTACAATTGATGATCACTCTTTGAGTCCGATTCTGTATCCAACAGTGAATCCAACTAATAGTTGTTCCATCTAGCCCAATTTTAGCTAGTTTGTGAATCAGAATGTCATGGGGCACTTCGTCAAAAGCTTTGATATATTATGTTCACAGCATTCCCACAGTCCACAAGGGAGGTTACCCGATCAAAGAATGAGATCAGATTAGTCTGACAGGGTTGTTCTTGACAAATCCATGCTGGCTTCTAGCAATCACTGCATTGTTTTCAAGTTGTTTACAGATTGACTTCTTTATAATCTGCTCCAATATTTTCCAAGTGATGGATGTCAGACTGACTGGTCTGTAGTTCCCAGGTTCCTCCTGTTTGCTCTTTTTGAAGATAGGGACAACATTAGCCCTCCTCCAGTCGTCTGGCACTTCACCCGTCTTCCTTGATTTTGCAAAGGTAATAGACAATGGTTCTGAGAGTTCTTCTGCCAGCTCCTTTATTACTCTAGGATGCAGTTCATCGGGAACTGGAGATTTGAACTCGTTCAAAGAAATTAGGTGTTCCTTGACACCTAATCAATCTCAAATTGCAATCCTGTACTTCACTTTTGTCCGGGGGGGGGGGGGGGGTCATAGACCCGCTTTTGGGAGAAGACTGAGCCAAAGTAGGAATTGAGCACTTTGGCCTTTTCTTTGTCATCTGTTATCAATTTGCCATCCTAATTAAGCAGTTGAACCACCATTTATACCCTCTGTCTTTTACTAATCACGTATCTGAAGAAAGCCTTTTTGTTGCTTTTAGCATCCCTCGGGTACCCTCAGCTCCTTCTCAGCTTTAGCCTTCCTGATACCATTCTGGCTACCTGTCTGTACTCTTCTTCTGTAGCCTGGTCTTCCTTCCACTTCCTACATGTATCTTTTTTTGTTTTCTGGTCATCTCTTTAGTTTTTTGTGGAGCCACATTGGTTTCTTCTGTTGTCTTTTATCTTTTTTCCTTGTTGGAATTGTTTGTAATTGTGCCTTTAAAATGTCCTTTTTGAAATGTCCTTCTTGGGGAGCAGAATAGCAGGCCATTCAGGCTGCAAAAGGTGTTTTGTGACCTACAGACACATGTAGACAGGTGTATTAGTAACAATATATTTTTATGCTGATGCATGTTTCATTGGCAAGTCTGGTTTCCAAATATCTGTTTATATAATGCATCTGAGCTCTTGCCACTGTGATCCCTCACTCCGCCGCTCCCAAATAATTTGCTCAGGTAAGCTGTTATCCACTGTACTCCATCCCTCCTCTGTCTGAGCAGGCTTTCAGAGGAGGGAAGTCTCCTCTTCTGCATCCAACATATAAATACAGGGGAAGGGACAGAACACCTGTCCCTCTTCTGTCAATCCTATCAGTTTCACCTGAACCTTGACTTTATGCTTACAAGTAGTATGCTGGTGCACACTGTCCAGCTTAGAAAACCACATACCTTCAGTCCATGGTTTGTTTAGTGTGATATGCAAACCCAGAACTCTGGCCTTTTCTCTCTCCCCCCCCCCCCCAAAAAAAAAACAAAAGCCAAGAGTAAACCATGGTTTCTTTTTCTAGCTTGTCAGGGTAGAGAAGGCCAGAATTCCAGGTTCTCGTGTCATACTAAACAAATCACAGACAGAAGCCTTTGGTTTGTTGAGCTGCTCCTGTTGCAAGCAGGACACCATGCACTAGCACACTGCTTATAAATGCTAAGCATTATGTGCAAACTGGGTCAGTTTGTTTAGTACTCAGAATTGTACAGAGTACCCCAGATGAGGTCTGACGAGTGCAAGATAAAGTTATTTCTCACCGCCGCTTGGAAACTTCCGATTAATGTAGCCAAAAGATTGCATCAACTTTTTTGCAGCTGTATCACTTTAAGACGAGCCATGCTGGATTAGACCAAAGCCCTGTCTAGTCCAGCATTCTGTTCACGTAGTGGCCAACAAGTTGTCTGTGGGAAGCCCATGAATGGGACATGAGTTCAATAGCACTGCTGACTCACCTTCAGCTTCTGATTGACAGCAGTCCCAAAATCCTTTTCCCATGTACTATTGCCAAGCCCAGTATTCTTCATCCTGTAGCTATGCATTTCCACCTTAAATACAGAACTTTGCATTTGTCTGTTTGAATTTAATTGTATTAGTTTTGGTGAAGTTTTCCATTCAAAGTCATTTTGAATGTTGTCTCTAGTCTCCTAAGGAATATCCTGTCTAATGCTTTCACTCATCTACAAATTTGATAATGATTTGCTCCATCCCTTTATCTAAGTCGGGTGGTAAAATTGTTGCCCTCTATATGTTTGGGCCTACAACCCCTTTCAGTCCTATCCAGCATAGTCAATGGTGAAGGATGACGGGAATTGTAAGCTAAAACATCTGGAAGGTCATGAGTTGCCCAGCCCTGATTTAAGTGTACTGGGCCCGGGATAGAGCCTTGTGGCACTTTTCTCAAAACCTCCCTCCAATTTGATGGGGAATCATCGATGAACACACTTCTGAGTGCTGTTTTCCACTTAGCTGTGAACATACCTGACTGGATCAGCATCTAGCTTGCATCACCTTCAGTTTGCTAACCAGAATATAACGAGGAATTTTGTCAGATGCTTTGTTAAAATCAGGGTAAATCATGTCCATGATATTCCCACAATCCACCGAGCTAGTCACCCAATAGAAAAAAAGATTTCTGATTATTAGTCTGACAGGATTTATTCTTGAATTGTAATCCTGAACCCTTCCCAGTTCAGCTACATAAGCGAGGCTGCACACAGTTCCTCTTTTGGGAGAAGACACAGGCAACATTGGAATGGACTAGGTCATTTTTAGAGGTTGTATCTTGACCACTTCAGAGCACCAGCTATGATGTAAATGTATCTGCCAGTCCATTGTATTAAGTGTGACTCTTACTTTTATTTAACAGACTTCCCAGCTGGTATGTCTTTTGTAAAGAGAGTCCTTCATCTGCATCTTTGTATTCACCAAATAAGAACTCTCCCTTGGCAAACATGGATGAAAGTATCCAGGAAAAGGTAACTGCATGTAGAGTAAATGGAATGATATTCTTGAAGAATTGGACACAATTGTACTTTTCACATAAGTTATTAATGCATGATGAATAAATGTCCAACTTACAGAGTCAGAGGTTATATTTAAAATAAAAATAGCCTTTCCAAATGGCTTTCCTTCTTATATATTTTGAGATTATGGAAACTAAGTTATTGAAACAGAATTACACTTATAGCATTGTTTTTAAATGTCTGAAGATTCAATGCAGTAGCTAGGTCCATTGGGTTGTATCCAAAGCAGCCCTTCTGTAAGGGTTCTCCATGTGCTCTGAAAAGCTTCTCCTGAGGGTTGAGGCCCAAAGAAAAGGCCTGGGATGTGGGGTGTGCCATGTTCCCCAGCCTCAATCCCATTCCAGTTCTGAAAAGTACTCTGAGGCAGAAGAGATGCCTCCTTTAATCTAAAACCTGTTACATTAATGCCTTCTTGGCCAGAAGACATGGCTCTGTCTGACTCCTCAGGTGCAGACCTCACCCCCCCCCCCCCATTACAGCCTCCACCACACCATGCTGTAGGAGTCAGCGGCTACAATATCAGGCAAATAGCTTCTCTGAGGGGTGAGGTAAACTGCAGGTTTTGATCTGCTGGCCTTCATAAGGCTTCAGAAAGCCTTTGACTGTTGCAGAGTCAACAGCTCTCCTTGGCTGTGCCTCAACTAGCTTGGAGCTCTCCAGTGTTCAGAAAAACCCTGCCTGGTCTAAACTTGCTTTGTGATTTCGCAGACCAGATCTGTTTGGACCTGACTTGTCTGATGAGACTGATTGACCTTGCTTTCTCGCATGTAAACCTGCCTCATTGGTTTTGGCACCTCTGGGTACCTTGAACCAAGCCAGAAAGGACAGAGGAGATCTTTGACCAATGCCCCATACACACTGCAATCCCTTGCCCCCAGGTTTTTCTTCATGGCCCCTGGACTTTTACAGGGTTTGTGGAGGGAGTGTCAGGTGGCTGCAATGGAAAGGAGCAAGTCAGTAATTACCCTTGTGCATCTGCTGCTTTGGAAACAGTCCACCGTAAATCGAAATCATTGCTAAAAAATCATTGTGGGGACTTAACCATCTGAAAATCTCCAAATCACTCAAATATCCTGCTTTTAAGTCTCACCAAAAATTACATGGCTTGGGAGAGATCTAAAGGTATGTAAATAGTCTAAGGTGGTTAAAAGAAGAAAAGTAGTCTACAGTTACAGATCCTCAGGTCTTCTCAGCTGGAGAAGACACTGTGAGAAGGGCCTGGTCAGAAGATCTTGATGTCCAAGGAGGCTTATAAGAGAGGAGGCAGTCCTCAAAGTACTTTGGTCCCAAGTAATTTAGGGCTTTAAATGTCAATACCTGCCCTTTTAATTCATCCTGGAAACAACTGGCTGCAAGAATTGTTCTCAATGCTGGCATAATATGGCCCATGCTTCTAGCAATAGTTCATAATCATGCAGCTATATTTGGACAAATTGGAGTTCCTGAGCCATTTTCAAGGGCAGCCCAATGTAAAGTTGAATTCTGATTATGAAATAGGAAGACACTTGGAAAATAATGATTGTTACTGTATATCAGTGCTTAACATTTTGAATTAGGGCCTACATGTAAACTTAAACTTTTAGGATCCGCTTGTAAATTAACTTCAAATTTCAAGTCTTACTTTCCCCCTCAACAACAGAAAATACAAGTAAACCACATTGACACTGAACAAGTATATAATGTTACATTTGTAATGTTAATTTTTGCAATGAGTGAGTTTGCGCATCACAACAAACCAGGTGAATGAGCAAGAACAAGTGAGCATGCCTTCTCTGGCTGCCCAGTTGCTCCTGCTGCAAGTGGGAGAGGTTACTGAGTTGTTTAGCGTTGTGTGCAAAATGGGAACCTTGGTTTTGTGGGGGAGCGAAAAAACCCTGGGTTCCAATTCCCCCCAAAGCTAAGCAACCCAGGGACAGTGTCTTTAGGTTGTCTAGCCTATCCCATTTGTAGGTGGCAAGAGCCAGCATGCATGCTTATTCCTACGATTGGTTGTTGTGATGTTCGAAACAGACCATTATGTATCTGGATAGAATTTTAAATGTGACACATAGGGAGGCTGTCTCTTAAAGGCGCTGTACAACTGTTAGAGGGCAAATGAACAGTATCAGCAGCGAGGAACAGGAGGATTAGGTGTGAGCCCCCTCTGCTGGGGTATGGGATTCAGCAAGTTCCCTCTGATGCTAACCCCTGAACACCAGTTGATCTTCAGAAATTAAGATTTCTTTAAGAAAGCCTTAATATGATTTTAATATTTATAATGGTTTGGTGTTTGAAACCTGAAAGATTATTTTAAAATGTTAGGATTACAAATATTCCATCTCGAAGGTGGTGTTTCCATGAAAAATGGCAACTGCATTTATTTAAATATGTCTTTGCATCTTTCAACTAGGAGGAGACTGATGGATCCATTGGAACACTATCTTTAGAACACATTGATTCCAGTATAAGCAGTTCAGAAGAATGTTCAGTTGACTGCACAAAGCAAAAAGAGGCAAGTGTTTTTCACTTTGCTTTTTTAAAATTCATTTTTAAAAATAAAGAATACCTTTATGGATTGTAGGTGTGCATTTCTCCAATATCTTCAGGTGGAACTTAATTTGGTGAAGTAGGGCTGCAATATTATTCGGTTAATCTATTATCATAGAATCATAGAATAGTAGAGTTGAAAGGGGCCTATAAGGCCATTGAGTCCAACCCTCTGTTCAGCGCAGGAATTCACCTTAAAGCATACTTGACAGATGGCTGCGCAGCTGCATCTTGAATGCCTCTAGTGTGGGAGAGCCCACCACCTCCCTAGGTAATTGGTTCCATTGTCGTACTGCTCTAACAGTCAGGAAGCTTTTCCTGATGTCCAGCCGTGTCCTGCACTCTGGGATGATTGAGAAGAGATCCTGGCCCTCTTCCATGTGACCACCTATCAAGTATTTGAAGACTGCTATCATGTCTCCCCTCAGTCTTCTCTTCTCCAAGCTAAACATGCCCAGCTCTTTCAGTCTCTCCTCATAGGGCTTTGTTTCCAGACCCCTGATCATCCTTGTTGCCCTCCTCTGAACTCCCTCCAGCTTGTCTGCATCCTTCTTGAAGTGGGGTGCCCAGAACTGGATGCAATATCAAGATGAGGCCTAATGGGTGCTGAATAGAGGGGAACCAGTATCTCATGTGATTTGAGGCAGGCATATCCAGTGGAATTTTAGAATGTTTTTAGGATGTTTTTAGGATTTTTTATGCAGTTTTAATAATATGTGTCATGTTTTAATCAGTTTTATGTATTTTATCATGTTGTTGTTCCCCGCCTCAATCCAGACGGAGAGGCGGGTAAGAAATAAATTGTTATTATTATTATTTGGAAGCTATACTTCCATTAACGCAGCCCAAAATAGCATTTGCTTTTTTTTGCAGCCACATCTCACTGTTGGCTCATATTCAGCTTGTGATCTACAACAGTTCCAAGATCCTTCTTGCTTGTATTTTTTAAAAAAATATATATTATTTTTTTCAACATATAATACAACATAATCATAAAAATAATATATTAACATAACCTTAACAACCCCCCAGTGCTCCCCTAACCCATTGAGACCTTCTTTTATTCTATTATATTATACATTCTTCCAAAATTGTAAAGAATCTTTTAAAGGTGTACTTCCTTTCCCCTTTATTAAAACAAACTCTAAAAATGGCCCCCATATATTTTCAAAATCGTTCTTCTTAGATAATCCCCTCTTTACTTTTATATTACATGTTAATTTATCGTTAATCGCGATATCCCATACTTCTTTATACCATTCTTCTATTCTGTAATTTCCTTGTATTTTCCAATTCTTAGCTATCATTAATCTGGCGGGTGTCAGGAGGTTGTTAATCAAATCCTTCATATATTGATTCCCATATGCTTTATCAAAAATCGAAAGTAAAGCCAAATTTGGACTTGCTTCCACACTGCTTCCCATTATTTCACTTATTTCTTTAAAAACCCTTTTCCAAAATTTTTGTACGTACTTACATGTCCATCACATATGAAAATATGTTCCAACCTCCTGACATCCCCTCCAACATATCTTCGAAATTTTCTTACTTCTTGCTTGTATTGCTGAGTCAGGTATCCCCAACTTGTAACTGTGCATTTGCTTTCTTTTCCCTTGGTGTAGAACATGGTATTTATCCCTATTAAATTTCATTCTATTATTTTCATCCTAGTACTCCAGCCTATCAAGATCACTTAGGAGTTTGTTTCTGTCTTCCAGGGTATTAGCTATCCCACCCAATTTTGTGTTGTCTGCACATTTGATAAACATTCCTTGCACCTCCTCATCCAAATCATTAATAAAAATGTTGAAGAACACTGGGCCCAGGACTGAGCCCTGCAGTAACCCGCTTATTACTTCCACCCATTTTGAGAAGGTACCATTGATAAGCACTTTTTGAGTCAGATTCAGTAGCCAGCTGTGGATCCACCTAATAGCTGTTCCATCTAGCCCACTTTTAGCTAGTTTGCTAATTAGAATGTCATGGGGCACTTTGTCAAATGCTTTGCTGAAGTCAAGATATATTATGTCCACAGCATTCCCACAGTACGCAATGGAGGTTACTTGTGGTCTGTGGGAATTACTTCTGGGCTAATCAAAATCAGTATCCAGTTTAAAGCAAGACAAAGATCAATGCATTCTTTTCACTCCATGGTGGTGAAGGCAGCAATGGATCACTGCCTCTCTGTTCTTCCATCAGATTTTTTTTACTGTCTGATGGAAGTGTTAGATCTTCTGTATTCAGAACCTATTTTTGGGGGGCATTCTGTGTATTCTGGATGAACACTTCTAGTATTGTTTTGCTTTTAGATTACTTTTATTATGTTCACTTATGTTTCTGTTGTCTTAGATTGTTTATGGTGTATTAGAAGCAGTATGCAAAGCATCAAGAGCTTTCTACTCAGCCTAGTAGTTATGAAACCTTGCCATGAAGAATGGGTTCAACTTGGTTGCCTTCCCACTGCCCTGACATCCTACTCTTACTGCTTTCATTCTAGTTGGACACACTGACTATTCCTAAAATCAAAATTACCTTTGCTTCTCACCATCCTATTGGCTGTTGTACTGTTTATTTGATAAAATGGTTATCGTGGAGTTTCTCATTTATTCTGACCTAGTTAATGGCAAAGCCCTTTGAATCACCGGATATCTGTGATCACTGTGTGCTCATATTCAAGGGTTTTTTTTGCCTGGAAGTGATCATCTCCATGAAAAGGGCTAGTGAACTCTTTGTTCCAATCTGCCCTACCTAGTCCTTAGTAGAGTCAAAGCAGAGCTCAACCCAGACCTGCTTTTCTGTCCAGAATAGTTTTGGTGTTCCATCTGAACCAAGACATCACTGTCCTGGTGTTCTCCCTGAACTCATCATCCCAGAATACATGCTGTATGCACTCAATTACAAGCGAGCCCTGGATTTTTTACGCTGACAAAACAGCTGGAGTGTGCCTAGATCTGTCCCTTCAACTGCTACAAATAAGTACAACCTGGTTTTACTGATGCTTTCAAATTACATTTTGTTTTTCTCTTCTGGACAACATGGATAAAATAAAAATCTTTTTAATTACAGTCATATGCACATTTAACAAGCCAATTAGAATGTCTAGCTTGTAGCCCTAGTGTAGCATAGTGGATGGTACTATCCTCCAGATGAAATATGAAATCCAGGATTTGGTTATAATTCCTTTTGCTTAAATTACATGATTTTTTTTTGAGTTAACTACATTATAAGTTGATTAGACTTGTCAGTGCATGGAGAAAGAATAATTTAAGGCTCCTTAATTTGAAAATCTAGTATTTGTTAGTTCAATTTAGTTAACTCCCAAAATAGTGAAACAGTACAAATGCATCTTGAAATATTATTTGGGTTATGTAGTTTGAGTAGATTTGAAGGTTAGTTCTTACTACTCATTCCCCTGCACTTCTGAAATGGATCTATGTGGTTGGCTTTCTATATGAAATAGTAGACTTGTAGGGTTAATTATTCTTTTCTATGGTCAGAGTAATCAAAAGAAACTTTGCAAAATTTGCAGAGTCTCAACTGAACCTTAAGTATGTAATTACTTTTTTGGACAGAGCATGGAAATGGGGGAATTAAGAGAGCCTGAAATTGAGCCACAGTCATCAGTGGATTCAAATGAAGCTTCTCTTAGTATAGCTGGCATCCCTGAGAGTACTTTCAGCATTTCTACCTCAGACATCTCACCAGTCTCTCAGCCCAGGTAAGCCTTTTGTTTGTTCATACTTGTATCATGTTATTAATGCATCAAGAAGTATTTTACGTTGCATCTGTTCTCAACATAAAGTAGAAGTGTGGACTGTGGGACATGCAGCCAACTCTGTGCATCCTGTATTCTATCCTCTTTCCTATGCTGGACTATTTTATCTCTTGCCTGTCTTGACTGGCATGTCAATGATACCATATTAAAGTTGGCAAATTGCATTTGTTTGAAGTTACTTGAATTAAGAGTGGTACTACTGCTCCATAGTTTAAGTTCCAATGTTGGCATGTCTAACACTGTGACTGGAGTATCATAAGAATTGTCTATTTTTGATAGGGAATCGTCATTTGAGTTCTCAGAAGATTAAGGGAGCTCACAATATATCAGATACAATACTCTACAGAGGTGGAAGCAGCTAGAGATGTGAAGGGCGGGGTGGGAGGGGGAACTCTTCCAAACTTTCATATTTCTACAGTTGATTGGAACACAGGAGAGGGCCTTCTCTGTGGTTGTTCCTAGGCTGTGAAATTCCATACCACAGAAGCTTTTGCTGCTCAGTTAAGACCTTTTTTTAATTTGACAGGAGCTTGATTCCTTGATTTGAAAGTTGTTCTTATCTGTTGCAAACAGACTCCTGTTCTTATTGCCTCTGTTTGTGGTTTTGATAGATACTAAACTGATGTAAGGTCTAGTGGTGTTGCAATAGAAAGATATCCTTTTAATAAATTCAAAATTGTAAACAAAAATGTCAATTACTAAATGTGTCTAAATGTCCCAAAACTTACTATAAACCTTCAGTTTGTCCTCTATAAGAGACTATAGCTATTGGATTGGCATTCCAAAAGCTCTCAGTGTGTTGACAGGCTTAGTTTCAAAAATTGTCAATGTGTGGTTGATAAGCTGGACTGTAACAAGGTACCAATCTTTTCCTGTCTTCGCTTGCACCTTAATCATGAAGCCAGAGTACTGCATAGTGCAAAGTTAGTATACATAATATAGTGTGAAAAACACTCTCTGCCCCTTTTCCAGCAGGCTGCTGCATTTCTATGTTGGATATGGAGGATGGCGCTTCTCTCCTCTGGCAGCCTGCTTTATTTCTATGCTGGGCATATAGGAGTGATGGAGTGACCCACTACTCATCTTCCAGCCTACTCACTTACCTGTATCAATTTCATGTTGCCTATGTTCTTTTGCTTAAATGCAAGGTTGCTCTTGGAACACAAAGGGATTTTAGCTGTTGAGAAACATGGTAATAGTGATCCCAGATACTTACTGCTTCCCTAATGTCCCGTCCTTCTCAAGTAGCAGTTATTTAAGTGAAGGACACTGCCCTCTAAAGATCATCTATGTATGTGAGTCCAGTCTACAACTCATATTTCTACATCTGTTTAGTTGTTTCAATGCCACACTATACCCAGAGGTGTAACAGGCGAATGATCAAATCACCCTTTGTAGGAAACTGTAAAAGATACCAAAAAGGTTCTTGCCACCTCTTCCACACACACAGTCCACCGAAGGTATGCTGGCACTATTCTTTGTCATAAACCAAAGGGTACACCAGCAGCACTGATTTATTTGCTAAGTTTTGTTTCGGCTTGGCAATTTTTAAATCTTGTTTAAATGGCTAGAGTCACTATTCCCTCCATATAATCTCCTTTACAGCAGGGATGTGGAACTGCTGGTCCTCCAGATGTTATTGGACTCTAGAACTCCCATCAGCTCTGGCCAGCATGACCATTTATAAAAAATGGTGGGAGCTGCAGGCCAACAACATCTAGCGGGCCAAAGGTTCCCCATCCTTTACAGAAAGTTCATTTTAAGAGAACCTTCAGAAATGGGATGATAGGTGTGAATGAGTTACGCCAGTAGAATTGTCTTGTCTTGGTTAAGATTATTCAAGAGAAGAACCAAATAGTAGCAAGGGGCAAGGTCAAGACATTGCTTGCTTGTCACCACGACTTTAGCTAATCTAGCAAAAGAAAGAATATATTGCCCCAAAGCTCAGGGAGCTGATTCTCCCAACATCATGTTTCCTAGGAAGCCATTTATTGCCAGAGCTACACATAGCTAGAGCATGGTTTGTCGCAGTAACTTGCATAGATGCTCAGTAAAGTACAGAATGAGGATTAGAGCAGGCAAGGGGATAGAAGTTAACTCAATTATTCCCAGATTCTTTTAGAAGCCCAATTTTGAAAGATGTTTAAGTGAGAGAAGCCCATCAGACAGGGAGAAAAGAGTACTAGGGAGATCCTTGTTAGCTATTTAATTCATCTCTTTGACTAGTAGAATATTTGCAGTTTCAAAGAGGTGAACACCCTATTTGTGTTTTTCCCCCTTCAGTACAACAGAGAATTCCAGTGCTGATATCCCCGTAATCAACTCTGTTGAAGGTGAACAGTCAGAACCTGACTGTGATATTGGTGGGGTACTTGAGGCTGACCCTCAGAGTGACCCTTCCTCTCTTGTCACTTCACCAGAGAGGTGAGTATTAAAATAACTGTTTGCTGTTAGTTTAGTGTTCTGACATGATATTTTCATGCTCTTCATTTTAGGTATTCATGTGTTTGTGTAAAATCTGCAATCTAAAAATATTTCAGATTGCCTCTGGAGGAGTTTCTAATATTGGCGTATTTTCAGCCTTGTAGGTCAACACATAGAAAATATCTCTTCACATAGAAAGGGAAAGATGACTAAACCAGAATTTCACCCCAAAGTTGCTGCAACTGAGCAAAAGACAGATCCAAAATCTGCCCTGAATGCTTCCGGAAACGTAAGAGGGGAGGTATGTCTTATAAGACAGATTATCCTGGTGGTACCTGAATTGTTTAAGTGAACAACACATGTTTTGTTCCCTGCACCTTTTTAAAGATACTTTGCAGCTTCTCAGCTTATACTCAACAGTAATATGTGTTACTGCTTGCTTTAGATAGATGCTTAACTTTTTTTTTTACTTCTGTAAAAAAAGTTCTACTACTAAGTTCAAAACAATCAAAATACGATAACTACATGTTAATAAAATAGTGCAGTAACCAGCAAATAAAACTCACCATCCCAGACTTTGAGTAGAAAACACTTGTTAAAATTAAGTAGTCAAAGAGGGCCCTTCAGAAATCTGTTTTATAATTTAGGACCCCTATTGAAAAGACCCTTTCATCCCCACCAGCCATTTTTCACCTGGTGACAGGGCAGCGAGGAGGACCTCAAAAACCAAGGGTCACATGGAGGAAGCAATTCTTGATAGATCTTTGTTCTAGCCTTTTAGTGCTTTAAAGCCCAAACCCCACAGCTTGAAATGAGCACAGAAACAAATTGGTAGCCAATTTGGTAGCAGTATGATCCATCTTGCTTCCGAAGAAAAGTCTGGCTACAGCATTCTGAACCAATTGAACTTTTCAGACTGTCTTCTAGGATAGTCTTACATAGAATGTGTTGCATCAATTCAACCTCAAAGGGAGAGAATAGGGCTTGCCCTTTTATAACTTAAAAACAAATGAAACAGAGCAGGAAAATCAATGGAATTGCAAATAGAATTTAATGATCTTAAAAACCTGCCTGTTTAAGACCAGAGTTAAGTCTATCTCATGTTGGCTCAAGCTCCACAAAGCCAGGAAATTGGAAGCTAAGGCTTTTACAGACGTGCCCCATGATGAGTAATGATGTGCAATCACTTGCTTGCTTACAACTTTCCCACCATGCATCCACACCTTTCCTTGGCCTTACAGGCCCAAATCCAGAGGGGGAGGATGGAGTGCCTGGGACCAGCAAAGATGACCCACTGGTTCTGTATTGGTCTTTTGAAGCATCCAAGCCTTCCTATATTGTTAGGGGAATCCTGTAAGTTGACCTATGGCTGTAAGTTGCTTGTAAGCAAGCACAAATTGTGACATTTACGTGGAATGTCTGTTAAGGCATCAGTCTTAGCTTCTAGTTCCCGGCTTTGTGGAGTTTGAGCCAACATGAGAATAGGCTTAGCTCTGGTCTTAAATCAGCAGGTTTTTTATCATTTACTTTCCCTGGTTTTTAAAAAGAAAATGTATTATTACAGTGTTCTGGAAAAACAAAAATGCAAACTAAAAAACAAAGCAAAAAAAGTCATTAACTGGATAGATGGGTGCTAATGGAAAGTTCTCCTTCGTGGTCTCTGTGCATTCCTACATATGGGCTCTGTGCCTGTTACGGGCTCTGCACCTTTGCTGAGCCTAATTCGGGAAACTTCTATAGCTGAGGAACCTTTTGGCAGGAACCCCCCCCCCCCCCATTGTACTGTGCATACCCCAGCAGGTTTCCCACCCATTCCCTCAGTTCTCTTTCGACCGCTTTTGCGAGTCACCTCATTGGGAACTTTTCCCATGTGTTTTTGTCTCTCTTCATGTGGTTAGCTGAGCTTGTATAGTTATTTCTTTTACTCTTTGTATTTTTTCTCTTTCTTTTTTTTTTTAATGGCCGTTGTCGCAGGCTGCAATTAATTTTTTCCTCAGGCGCATGGCTCTTAAAAGCACCGTTTCATAAGTGCTCTCGTTGTGGCAGTAAGCTACCACAGACTGATCATCATTCTCTCTGCCTTTTTTGTTTGGGAGGGGTACACATTTATGTAGCCTGTTCTCTTTGTTTATCCTTCAAGAAACAAACAAGAAAACATTGTGCGATTAGGCTTAAGGCAGAACTTTGGAGAAGGGCACTTAAAGCAGTGGACTCACAGAAGCCTTCCTCTGCATAGACCCCAAAAAGTTCTACACTGGAGATGGCTTCACCGGGGTTTACGTCTCCACAGACCTCTACTAGCAAAGCTGATCCACCAACACCAGGTCACTTGTTGGCTAGTTGAGCAGCTAGGAAGCTAGCAAAAAGGGCTAAGACTTCAAAGCATACTTCGGAGTTGGCTAAGAAAAAAAAAGCAAGGATCCAAAGCGCCCTGATCAAGCCTTAAGGCCACAGGTCCTGACGCCTTCTTTGCTAGCAAACCCACCTATTCATGTGCCCCCAGAGGAGCCTGTTATAGAACTGATCTCCACAGCTTTGGAGCGTGAGATTTGTGATCTCTCACCCCTGATGGTGGCATCTCAGGATTGAAGATCTTCATCTATACAAGAACCACCACCTTCGTTACTGAGAGAGGATCGTCGATGTTGTGTTTGATCACCCGATTCGGTTTTCTTGGTGCTGAGCAGGAGATACACTGATAGGGCATATCCACATTATGGAGACAGATCCAGGTCCCCAATGAGAGACTGAGACCGTGAATCTAATATACACTAGATGAGTGGCATCATCAGCGAGATCCTGAGCTATACTCCAAACGTACTCACTATCTAGGGGCAGTGTCCCCTTGCTACCGACCGTGCCCATTGGCCATGGTGTCCCAACCAGCCATTGAGGATACTTTTGTGCATTCCCCTACTGATACCTGCCCGCTCAGTTTTTTTGCAGGAATCACAAGTTAGACATCAGATAGAGGCTGACCCAAGCTCATAAGTAGAATGTCCACTGCCTTCTCAGCCCGTACAGTTGGGTGGTGGGTACAATGTATTGGCTACATGTCCAGATCTGTCCCCATTATCTGTTGAGGACTATCAATCTTAAACATCCTTTAACTCATTGGCACTGTCATTAGTTGCATCTCTGGATGACGCTGTAGGATCAAGGGACAGAGCATCTCTGTCCGAAGACATGAGCAGTTTTACAGAACAAGTAGGGAGGATGGCTCAGTACCTAGGAATCAGTGTTCGACAATCTGTAGAGCAGATTCATGACCCAGTATTTGATGCAGCCTACTCCAGAGTCCTCTGCACCTGTGGCAATCCCATTTCTACTAGCGCTACTTCAAACAGTCCAGCAGTCCTCGAAAGTGCCATCCTTAATGGCCCTTACTTCAAAAAAACTCTAATTGATGTATAAGAATCAGGAAAAGGATGCTGCCTTTTTATTTTCTCTCCCATATCCAAACTCCATCATTGTGGAGTCTGCCCAGTGTCGGTCCCAGAAGATGGACAGAGAAGGATGAAGACTTGACTTTTGGGAAGAAGGTGATACTCCTTGACGGCACTAGGCCTGAAGGTCACTAATTAACAAGCCACCATGTCAAGATAACAATACTTCCTATGGGAGAAAATGAATTCCCTTTGTGACTATCTACCTGAGAATCAGAGAGAATTAGCCCGAATGTTTCAATCTGAAGCAGTGAGACTCTCACGGCAACAGATCAACACAGCCCGCTTTCAGGCTGACTGCGACACAAAGTCGATAGTGGGTGCAATCACCCCAAGGTGTCACACATGGCTCAGAGCAGTGGGATTAACCCCAGAAGCCTGCTCCAGGATTAAAGACTTACCTTTTGATGGAGAAAGTCTGTTCAATGTGAAGACAGACAAACAGGTGAACTGTTCAAAAGACTAAGATTACAGCAAAGAAGATGGGCCTGGGATTCCATCAGCAGCCCCAAGCTTACAAACCGAGATGCTGGTTCAGGTATCAGCAACCACCTTTTCAGAGGCAAGCATTTGATAGATTGCCTTGATATCAGCTGTAGCAGCAGAAACAGCAACCATCAACATCAAAGTACTGTCAGAGTCGCAGAAGGCTGACCTGGCCGCCGACATTGCCTTTGAATTTTTGATTCGAACATCATGTCCTTTTCCAACCCCTCCAGTTGTTGACAACCTTTTATCTTGTTTTCTAACCACTTGGACTCTGCTGACTCCTAGATATTGTTCACCAGGGCTACAGAATATAGTTTGACATCCTCCCTCGTATTGGCACTGTGAAAGTAACAACTCCCTCAGAGGTATTGCGGGAAGAGTCTGTGACTTTACTTCAAAAGGGAGCTATTCAAAAGGTAATTCCTTTCTGATCGGATAACGGCTTCTCTCAGTATTTCACAGTGCCAACACAGGACAGGAGACTTCACCCTATTCTGGATCTCAACGTCTTTATTCTTAACAAGAAATTCAGGATGACAACTTTGGCAACTATTCTTCCCTTACTTCAAAGCAGTTCCTGGTTCGCGGCTGTGGACCTAAAAGACACATACTTCCATGTTGCAATCCATCCTTTGTACCGATGCTTCCTTAGTTTTGTTATCGGGAGCGAGATGTTTCAGTTCACAGTTCTCCCATTTGGATTGGCAACAGCATCGTTGGTTTTTACGAAGTACATGGCTATAGTATGCACGTTCCTTCAGCTTTGAGAAATGGAAGTGTCTGGACGACTGTGTCCTGCTGGGCACATCCAAGACCTCCCTGAACGCAACCTTCTCCAGGCACTGGACCTGCATGTAAATACCGGAAAATCGACTCTGTTTCCTACACAAAGGATCCAGTTCATAGGCACACTGTTAGACTCCACCAAAGGTCTTGCATCCTTACCCCAAGAAAGAAGATGAAACATCCACAAACTCACAGAGAGACTCTGTCGAAATCGTCTCACCAGTGCACATATGATACAGACACTCTTGGGACGCATGGTGGCAATGGTGTTGGTGGTTTTGTGGGCATGCCTACAGATGAGTCCTCTGCAAAACTGGTTCCTTAGCCTCTTCCTGGTTGATGCAGATGCCTGAAAATTCTGCTTAAGGTTTCCACACAACATTGCTCAATCTCTAAGGTGGTGGATGGACCTGAAAAACCACTCCCAGGGCATTCCATTTATTCAACCTCTGCAATCCCGTACTTTGAGAATGGCTGCTTTCATGAGTGGGTGGGGGGCTCATTGCAGACCCCTTCAGATCCAAGGCCTCTGGTCATGAGAGGAGAGCCGATGCCATATAAATCAACTAGCAAGGAATGCTAAAAGCAACAAAAAAGCTTTCTTCAGGTAGGTGCATAGTAAAAGACAGAGGAAAGAAATGGTTGGTCGACTGCTTAATGAGGATGGGAAATGGATAGTAGATGACAAAGAATAGGCCAAAGTGCTTATTTCCTACTTTGGCTCAGTCTTCTTCCAAAAGCGGGTCTATGACCCCCCTGGAAAAAGTGAAGTACAAGCTGAAGGGGCAGGATTGCAGTTTGAGATTAATAAACAAATGGTCCAGGAACACATAATTTCTTTGAATGAGTTCAAATCTCCAGGACCCGATGAACTGCATCCTAGAGTAATAAAAGAACCTCTGTCTATTATCTTTGCGAAGTCATGGAAGGCGGGTGAAATGCCAGATGACTGGAAGAGGGCTAATGTTGTCCCTGTCTTCAAAAAAGGGCAAAAAGGAAGAACCTGGGAACTACAGACCAGTCAGTCTGACATCCATCCCTGGGAAAATTTTGGAACAGATTCTACAGAAGTCTATCTGCAAGCGCCTTGAAAACAATGCAGTGATTGCTAGAAGCCAGCATGGATTTGTCAAGAAGAAATCCTGCCAGACTAATTTTTTGATCAGGTAACCTTCCTTGTGGACTGTGGAAATGCTGTGGCCATAATATAGCTTGTCTGCAGCAAAGCTTTTGAGAGAAAGCACCCCATGACTTTCTGATCAGTATGCTAGCTAAAAGTGGGCTAGATGGAACAACTATTAGGTGGATCCACAGTTGGCTACAGAATCGGACTCAAAGAGTGCTTATCAATGGTACCTTCTCAAACTGGGGGGAGGTAATGAGCGGGGTACCTCAGGGCTCAGTCCTGGGCCCAATGCTCTTTAACATTTTTATTAATGATTTGGACAAGGAGGTGCTGGGAGTACTTAACAGATTTGCAGATGACAGAAAATTTGGGTGGGATAGCTAATACCATGGAAGACAGAAACAAACTTCAAAGTGATCTTGATAGGCTGGAGCGCTGGGCTGAAAACAACAGACTGAAATTTATTAGGGATAAATGCCAAGTTCTACACCTAGGAAAAAGAAACCAAATTCACAGTTACAAGATGGGGGATATTTGGCTCAGCAATACGACAAGCGAGAAGGATCTTGGAATTGTTGTAGATCACAAGCTGAATATGAGCCAACAGTGTGATGTGGCTGCAAAAAAAGCCAATGCTATTTTGGGCTGCATTAATAGAAGTATAGCTTCCAAGTCGTGTGAGGTACTGGTTCCGCTGTATTTGGCACTGGTTAGGCCTCATCTTGATATTACATCCAGTTCTGGGAACCACACTTCAAGAAGAATGCAGACAAGCTGGAGCGTGTTCAGAAGAGGGCAATGAGGATGACCAGGGGTCTGGAAACAAAGCCCTATGAGGAGAGAATGAAAGAAAGACACATGTTTAGCCTGGAGAAGAGAAGATTGAGGGGAGAGATGACAGCAGTCTTCAAATACTTGAAAGGTCATGCCAGAGTGCAGGACACGGAATAATGGGCTCAAGTTACAGGAAGCCAGATTCCGGCTGGACATCAGAAAAAACTGCCTGACTGTTAGAGCAATACAACAATGGAACCAATTCCCTAATTCCCTTCTCTCCTACACTAGAGACATTCAAGAAGCCCTTGGAAAGCCATCTGTCAGATATGCTTTAAGGTGGATTCCTGCATTGAGCAGGGGGTTGGACTCGATGGCCTTATAGGCCCCTTCCAACTCTACTATAGTATGATTCTATGAACTTTTGGACTTTTGGAAAGCCCTTTGTGCCTTCGAGGGCGATATGAGGATGAAGCATATTCAGGTCCTTACAGACAACACTGCCGTCCTTTGGCACATCAACAGCCGGACGGGTGGGGGTGCTCTTTTGTTCAGCTTGGTGATATTGGCAGAGATTTTCGAATGGTTGATACCAAGAGGAATATATCTCACTGCACTGCACGTAGGTGGTGTCGATAATGTCTTAGCAGAGACTCTGAGTCAGGAACATCGAATCTGCCATGAGTGGGAAATGTATTCTTAGATACTTCACCTCCTGTTTTGCAGATGCGGATGTCCGATTATCGATTTCTTCCCAAACTCTGACCAATACTGCCTGTGCGAGGTTTTGTTCGAGAGGGGGCCTGGGGTGAACATCAGTAGGGGAGGCGTTTCACCTCTTTGGAACAGGACTCCTTTTTTACCTATTTCCCCCATTCCCACTACTCCCTCGGGTTCTTACCAAGATATGACTCAATGAGACAGATTGTATCCTCATTGCCCCTTGGTGGCCCAGGCAGCCTTGGTTCACCCACCCTATTACAACTGTCCAAGAAAGAATGCCTTCAACTCCCGTCGATACTGGATCTCAGGACTGAGGCAAGATAAGGCATCCAGAGACCTACTGACACTGAAATTTGACAGCCTGGAAGATCCGAGGAGGGGCAAATCGCCTTTGATGCCAATGGGCATGCAGGTTATTTTAGTAGTCGCATGAAAGCTAAATACCAGGCATTCTTATGCAGCGTTTGCAGATTTTGCTAACGCTAATAAATTTGATCCTGTGACTATCAGTCCGAGATATTTTGGGGTTTCTCTTTCATTTATTTGATAAAGACTTGAAATGCTCCTCCATTAAAGTTTACATGGTGGCTATTTCTGCATTTAGAGATCAGGTGTCGGGATTTTCACTATTCTCACACCCCCTTAGTCAAGAAGCTCATGAGAGGATTGAGAAATCTTGCACCCTTGATCTGTTCACCGATCCCGCCATTGAGTCCTTCTGTTGTGCTTAATGCGCTGATGGCTGAACCTTTGAACCTTTAGCGATGGTGGACTTTTAATTGCTATCCTGGAAGTTTGCCTTTCTAGTGGCAGTCATATCCTCTAGACGATCCAGCGAACTTTATGGCTTGCGTATTGACCCACCTTATCTGATGTTTCATAGAGATAAGGTACACTTGTGCCCAGATGTGGCTTTTTTCCCAAAGGTGCTCACAGATTTTCATGTCAACCAATATATATCATTACCAACGTTTTCCTCGACCCCAGTGTCTGCTTTGGAGATTAAGGTACACATGCTTGATGTAAGGTGAGCATTGGCCTTTTACAAGTTGTGTATTGCTAACTTTCGCTCTACACAACGACTCTTCGTTTGCTTTAGTGGACCCATAAGGCAAACCTGTCTCTTCGCAAAGACTGGCATCCTGGTTGGTGCAGACAATCAAACTAGCGTATGAACTGGCCAAGGTGGAAATACCCCAACAAATTTGGGCGCATTCCACATGAGGCGTAGCATCGTTTGGTCGTGGAATACCTCTTGTAAATCTGTGCTGAGCAGCGATATGGTCCAGACCGTCAACCTTCGTGAAGCATTACAAGCTTGACGTGAGGGCAAGACTGGATGCAGCATTTGGGAAAGCTGTCCTGTCATCAATTTTGCACTGAGATGCCTACACTTGTCTAGGAAGTCTGCTTGTTCATCGTCCATTGTGGGAATCACAGAAATCACAAAGAAATGCAGGTTGCTTACCTGTTACTGTGGTTCTTTGAGTGGTCATCTGTGTATTCACACAAGCCCACCACCACCACCACTTTGGTGTCAGTGTCAATGCTGATGTTGGTTCCAAAGTGAAAGTCATTCCCTCGGTTTTGGGACCACTTTGGCGGTCTCAAGAGAACTGAGAGAATGGGTGGGAACCCACCAAAGCATGTGCAATACAGTGGTGGGGGAGGGTTCCCGCCAAAACATTCTTCAGCTATAGAAGCTTCCCAGACTAGCACCTATACATGTGAATGCCCAGATGACCACTCAAAGAACTACAGTTACAGGTAAATAACCTGCATATATGTTCAGAAAAGCTTACTTAAACCTGTACAGGATTCCAGCCCAACTTTTTCCTTCTCTTCGTTAGTGATCTGTCTGTCAGGCAAAATGGCTCAGACCTCAAAATTACCTCACTCTTGTCTCATTTGAGTGTCCTGCTGCTCCTCCCCTGCTGTCAGAATGCTGACAGGAAAACTGCGCTGGACATATGCTTGACTCAGGTCAAGTATCAGGATTCTAAACTCCTGGCGAGAGTTTCCAGGGATAGAGGAGGCTGCTCTACGCAGACCACTCCAAATGTAGAAGGCAACAAGAACAGTGGGGCAAGGGAGGGGAGACAGTAGACTCACCCGCACTGCTCCCCTCCTTGCATGTAGAGCTTGCGCATGTGAGGCAAGAGCCTTGCACATCTTTTTCCTACCAATCAGAAAAGAATAGTGATGATTGCGGTCCTGATACTGGCTGCATTTATATGACACACTAGCCTATGATGGGAAACTAGCCATGCACTGTGGATTGTTTTGTGAACAACCCATGGTCCATGGTTAGTGTACCCACCAGATGATCGGGCAAAGAACGCGCACTACCTGTCTTGTCTGCCACCAAGTCCCCCTTGCGGCTCTGATTGTGATCTCAATTGATCAGAGCCCATTTTTGTATAAAAATGGGGCCAGGAATTTTTTTTCACTCATCCCCGTGCCTGGGGAAGGTGTGCAAATGTCCCTTTATTTATTTTTATTTTTACGTTTTTTAAATCCTTCAATTTTCTGCTGATGGCCATGGGCGCAACAGCAGGAAACCGAAAGATACCAGCTTTCTCCTCCTGACCCTTGTATGTTGCACTTGGCAAGGATATTGTAACTATAACTTGTGTTTATGCTTTATGGTTTTAAATTTTGTATATTGGTGTTTTTATTGTTCAATGTTTTTAATTTTTGTAAACCTCCCAGAGAGCTTCGGCTATGGGGCAGTATATAAAAGGAATAAATAAATAAATAAATAGGTGAGGATAGTCCGTATTGAGTGTGCATCCCTTTTTCAGGGTGCCTGGCACACCATTCCCCTTCCCCGGAAAGTTCCCTTAAGCCGCTTGGATTTTGACAGCTGTCACAATCCAAGCGGCGAGAGTGATCTTTACGATTAAACAGGGACTCACTTATGCTCTTATGGTAAGGACTGGGGATACCAAGGGGGAGTGGGGTCTCAAATGGGGGACTGCACCCAGGGGCTACTGCACCCAGGGGCTACTGCACCCATAAAAGCATGGGAAACCCGCAGGCAAGTGGGTAATTTGAAATCTTTTTCTCCCAGGGAAGTGAACTAACGTTCGCAGCCCTGCTCAGTAAGGGTGGCTTCAGTTTCTGTCATTCTTGCCGAGTGGCTCACTGCCCAATGCCCTTTACCCATGTTGGGTTTGCAAGTCTGGGTTTGCACGACACATCAACCCAGCGCAGATAGAACTACCCCTACTGGTTATCAGGTGGGTTGTTTGGAAAACAACAACCTACCTGATAAGAACGGTCTCAGTTCGCACGATATACTAACCCATTGTGGGCAGTCACCCCATGATAGGTTAGCATGTCATATGAAGCCAGTGACTGTGTTTCTGCTTTCAGAAAGTCAGCATATGGGCCCTGATCCCCATGTTTCCTTTACCTACCTACCACGTGGGAAAAATTATCAAGGAAAGGGGATGTTGTGCTCTTGTGCTGCATTTCTATTTACAGGAAGGTGGTACGAGGCCTGGTCCTTCTGCTTCCCCCACATGTGTATTCCATCCACTTCCTTAATTCCCTGAGAATTAAACTAGATATTACTTTAAAGATGTAACTATTTTTTCTGTTTTACTCAGAAGTGCATGGGACCTAATATGAATCAAGACCATAGAGTTGTCGGTGGTGGTGGTGGTGAGGGTTAATCCTTTAGCCTATGGCCTGCAATTTACGTTACAACTGGATGCCTTTTTGGCAATTGGAGGCATGGGGGGTGATCCAGATTGGGATTACAGTGTATAGGTGGGGGGCAAAGTGTTAGAATCCCCCTAGCACCCGCCCCCAGCTTCCCCCCGATCTATGTATCCTCTCTTTGTGTAAATTCACATTCCATAACAGAAGGAATAAGCATTGCACATAGCATAGAATAGATTTTGTCTGCAGCATATGAAAACATTAGAGTACTGGTAGCATTCTAACTTCAGAATGAAACTGGGCGTACACAACTTCTTTTATAAGCAGTCGAATTTTGCAGCTTATGAACTTTTTTTTGTGAATCACCTGAACTAAAGGGGTACTCTTGTACCCTTTTAATGAAGGTCTTATTTCCCACTTTAAATATGTTATACTACATTCTGTTTTGGAACCTGGATTGTAAATGACTGGATTATCCAGGGTAGTGATTAAGAAACTACTTATCGTAAGATTTCAAAGTGTATGTCTATACCAGGACAGAAGTTTGATTTCTTTTCTTTAACAGGAACACTAGTTATTTCAAATAACTTCTCAAAACACAAGCTGTGTATGCAGTTTTTTTCATGAAACATTGCAATGCAACAGATTTGTCAAACTACCACTAGGCCTACAAGTGTTTGCCTTTTAATATTCTGTTCTTTATAAGCCTTACACAATTTTGGTGCTTGCCATATTGCCTACATATTATACTGACTGAGCCTTTCTTAATATCTCAAAAACTAACATCCTTTTGCTGCCCTGTGCAGAGAAAAGCAGGAGATATTGACCCAACTTCTGTAATAACCCCAAAGGACCCAGGAGATATTCCCACATTTGACGAGTGGAAGAAGCAGGTTATGGAAGTGGAAAAGGAGAAGAGTGAGTTCAATTGTTTTTTTCTATCAAACTTTGGACAGAATTTTCCCTAAAAAATTCAATTTTTAACATCGGCTACATTTTATGACTTTAGAAAGGGTTTTGTAAGTTTGCTTTCAAAGGAAGATACTCTAGTATTATTTATAGCAGTAATTTGGTACTAATGCAGTTGAGCAAAAGTTGAGTTTTTCCTTGTTCTAAGATGCAGCACACAGATTTCCCTAGGGAAAGTTACTGAAGTAGTGTCAGCAGCTTTGCATCCCAGTGACCAGTTTCTCATAGAAGGGTGGTCTTACCCTCACTGTCATATCAGTCTGCTTGCATCATAACTGCTTCCTGAGACTTCACAGTATTCCATTCCTATGGAATTGCCTACTTTCATGAATGACTAGGTTTTAAGTTTGTTTGTTTTTTAACTATAGGATTTATAGGCATGAAGGTGGGTACTGGGTGGGAAGATCTGTCCCTCCGGATACATTCAATCTGTGACTTGTCTAGAGCTACAAATAGGCAGAGCTAAATGTGACAGTTTAGAAGATATAACTATCTTCTGTTATATTTGTGTATCTATTGGCCGATAATCTGTATTACTGAAAAATCAGATAGCATGTAGCTAATGTTGGTTTCTAACTGTTTGTTTCTGAAAACTCTTGCAAATACCCTGAATGTATGATCTCTTGCTAGGACAAGTTGCTGTCCTGGACATTTGTCCATTTGGGGGACAAGATGCTACCTATTCTCAAAAGAAACTATCCTTTGACCAATCTTCTTCCTATTACTACCCTGTTTCTTATCTGTGTTTCACCTCCAAACCTCTGGAGCCTGCTGTTTACACCTTCTGTCTTGACTTTTTCCTCCAACTCAGCTGTTTATCCCTTCCACTCCACAGAAATTGACCTTACTCACTTCCAAATCTTTAGATTGTCTCTATCCAATTATCATTCCCCTTGGTCTCTCTCTGCTGTCCTTGATTACAGCTGGCCATTTTCTCCTGCTTAATTCTCTTCATGCTTTAGGTGTCTGTGAGTCTGTCTTCAGATGGTTCTTTTCCTACCTTTCTAATTGTTCATTCAGTGTTTCCGTAGAGGGAAGCTCAGGCCTCTGTTTTTGACAGTTTAGAGCTCTTTTGTTCTGCATATTGCCCCTGGTTTATTTATTTATTTATTTATTTATTTATTACATTTGTATACCGCCCCATAGCCGAAGCTCTCTGGGCGGTTTCATCAAAGCCCATGGCTTCTTAGTGCGACCTATACATATAAAGTGATGACTCCCAGCAATACATCTCTACCCCAGGACTTTCCCTATCTGTATCTCCAACTGTCTCGGATATTTCCGTGCGGACACTTGAACGTCATCTCATGTAAAATATGGTGGTGTTTGGATGATCATGGGGGGTGGAATCTTGGCTTCCCCCCTGCCCTGAATGTCTTGCGTATATACCTGACATTTACATAATTACCTGCGCTGCAATGTGGGTAAGCCGTAGAGATGTAAAATTTCTGAGAATTTTGAGGCCATGGAAAAAACATTTTTTCCCTTGGTTTTTCTTTTTTGGTGGTGGTGGGGGGAACAGGACAAATTTTAGGGGAAATGAAAAATAAGCAATACTTATTTTTAGTGCTCTTTACAAATCTAAGGCCATGTTGTTGCGAACCCCAACCTGGTACCCTCCATATATTTTGGACTTCATCTCCCATCAGCTTCAGACAGCATGGCCAATCGTCAGGAATGCTGGGTATGGTTGTCCAAAATATCTGGAGGGCACTAGTTCAGGAAGGGCTGCTTTTCTGTTCCTAAAGTTGTTTTATGTTTGCTCATAAAATTATTATGTTTTAAAACTTCAAGTAAGCTTAGTTAGTAAATTTGTAATTATTGTCCAGATAGATT
This sequence comes from Anniella stebbinsi, assembly GCA_029215795.1. Lineage (NCBI taxonomy): Eukaryota > Metazoa > Chordata > Lepidosauria > Squamata > Anniellidae > Anniella > Anniella stebbinsi. The sequence goes on along the minus strand of JARDYH010000004.1, from coordinate 123,935,208 downwards.
AGAACTAATTAAATGACTGCTACAGCATTAAAAATAAGATTCCAAAGAACAAAACCCAAACTGTCAAGAATGCACATTTACTGTCAAAAATGCACAATGGTGACTCTACCCAGATGTTGAGAAACTGAGCATAAAAATCAGTCTACAATCCCTATTGCAAATCAAAGGCTGTAGGATGGGTACAAAATCACTTCTTACCAGGTTCAGACAACGCGCCAACCTGAGCTGCAGCGGGCTCTGTTAACTACGAACCCCTCAAACTAGAATCTCTTCCAAACATAGGCCAAAGTTTTGTGTTAGTTTTGTTCCACAAACCCTGAGTTTTGTGCCACCCCCAACAACTGTGTATTGATACCACAAGTGTGGGTTGGGAGGAAACACACCAAAAAACCAACTTTGTCATAGCACCTCCAAAATGGTGCCAGGGTTTTGTGCCATTTTGTTCCACAAACCCCGGGTTTTGTGCAACACACTCCCCATTGTGAAAACAACATACCCTTAGGTGTGGTCTGGTGAATAAGAAAAATCTCACGTTCTCAGATCAACCCCAAACCAATGCCAAAGTTTTGTGCACTGAGGACAAGAAAGTCCCAGGTTGCAAACTGAGACTACAACTCTCAAATGCAAGAGCAAGATGTATTTCTGCCTCTCGGGGACACTGGCATTGAAGCAGAGACTGAAACTGATAGTGATAGCTATAGCTCAGAAATTGAGTCTGATTAAATTTCATGTATATTCATTGAATCTTTTTCTCAGTTCTTTTTATGGGAATGGGTGCTTTATGTCTGCTTGACAGTGTGGCAGACTAGCAGAGACATAAATAATTTTCCTTGTTACTAATGTTGATAGTTTCTTCTGTTTTATTTTTAAATTGTTTTTTGCCTGCTCCTCATAAACTGGCAAAACCAAAGAGGTTTCTTACAGTTCAGGAGCTTGTAGCTCCATTTGTTGCCAAAAAAAGGTAAAAATTTAAAAAGTAAATTAAATTTGTAATAATTGCTTGAATACATTGTACTTTTGATATACCAAATGTGATAATATTATGCCAAACAAACTTGTACATAATTACATTTTATGTTCCTAAAGTAACAAAGTGACTTTGAATCTGTAAAAAGCGCTAATATTGCATTTTTTCATTTTTTCTGAAAATTTTCATTTTTTCTGAAACCTCCTGGAAAAACCCATTTTTTCCCCATGGCTTCAAAATTTCCAGAAATTCAACCCTTGGCTTTATCTTTGCCATCTTTCTTTCCTTTATTCCCCATATTCATTCTGTTGCCAAATGATGTTGCTTCTCCATTTACAACATTTGTAGGAATCTAGCCCTTCCCCCACCCCCCTCCGCCCTCAGCAAAAACTCAGGTCTGTATCCTGGTAATCCTGGTAATCAATCTCCTCTTTTGTCTTCCATTGTTTTACTTCTGTCCAGCACTGTTACCAAAACCTTCCACCTCTCTCGCTGCTCTGATCCTGTGACAGCCTTCCTGAAATCACTACACTGACTTCCTATCCACTCCAGATCCAGCACAAGCTTTAGAGCTCTCCATAGCTTTGCCACTCCCACTGTGTCTCTCTCATCTTATATCCTGATACATTCCTATTGATGAGCTTAGCTCCTTCAGCTCCACCACCTTTCTCCCTTGCCCCATATATTTGGAATTGCCTTCCAGATCTTTCCCTTCAAATCCCTCCTCAAAACCCATGTTTTCTTTGATCCCTTGGCACAGCCCCTATTTCATGCATTACTGCACCCTTCCCCGACCTGGTGCCCTCCAGAATGGCCAGTAGTCAGGTATGCTGGGAGTTGTACTCCAAAACATCTGGAGGCCACATCAGGTTGTGGAAGACTCTACTGTAACTAACCCCCAAGTACATGTAACTGAATTAATCACATATTCTTCCCCTGTTTACATTTGCCCCATTTCCATCTCCTTTCTCTGTTTCTCTTGTGTTGACTTTTAAAAAGGGAACTTTTGTATCCTGTGAAGCACCATGCATATTGACCGCACTACGTAAATAAAATAGCTCCCCGGAAACTGCTTAACTTTCAGGTTGCATTTGTTAAGGGGTGTGTGTGTGTGTGTATATATATATATATATATATATGTATAATTAGAGTATATATATATATATATATATATATATGTATAATTAGAGCCTTCAGCGAGGGAACTATGTTGATCCTCCTGCTTGTTCTACATTCCTTCATCGCTGTGGACAATTGGGCTAGTTCCCAGAGATCTTCATGTAATAATCCAGCCAAGCCTATTGTAATAGTAAACTTTTTCCACTCTGGATCGAGCAGAAACGATGCCCATAGAAGACTGAAGTGAAGAAGGCAAAGAGGGACTGGGATTAGTAGCTCAGGAACAAATTTACCTTGCTATGCATTTCTAAGAATTACGTACACCAGGGGTAGGCAGCCTTGCAAGTCGGGTGGGCATTTTCGTGGCTATGGACTGCCATATGGTTCAAATTTTGCTTCAGAACAGGCTAAATTTGTCCCATTTAGTGCTCTGTAGTGTTATTTTAATTTTATTGATTGATTGATTGATTGATTTGCTGTAGGGGCCACATGTAACCCACTTCTGTCATATACCATAAGCACCTGCCTATTATCTAGTGCAAATATTCAGTTAATGTCATTTTACTTTTTATTTACTGCACCACAACCTTGGCCTTGGCTACACATGCAACAGAAAGAGACAATAGGAAGTCTAGTAGTACAATGGACTATACCAGTTCAGACTATAGGTGGGATATAACGTTTCTGAATTCTCCCTTAAGTAAAAATACTCCCTATAAGTAAAAACACCTAGCACTTCATTCTGTTGTATGTATAGACAAGGCCTTTATGTCCTTTGTGTATGTTAACCAAGACATTAGATTTATTTAAGTAAGCATATGTGTTCTGGTCTGGAGGGATTATACTAGGTTTAGCTAATCCCATGTTAATGCCTTTGTCTTTTGGGCCAAATTCCTAAGGGAAAGTATAACCATTTGGACAAGTTGGGTGGCAGAGTTTGAGCTTTAAACCAAATTCGCTTTTACTCATAGAGCACTATGACACCACTATCATTCTGTAGATAGTCTCAGAACTACCAGTATGTAATACATTTAGTATGAATTTAGACCCAAGTGATAAAAGTGCAGTAATAAGATTCCAATCTAATTCCAGCCAAGTGTCCCCTGGGGGGCCAGGGTAAGGCGAAAGGTTGAAACTAAAAAAGGAACCCAGTGATATCTCAGAAATGTTTTTCAGGGCCCTTGGTTGTACAAGAGAAATTTATACTTCCTGGTCTGTTGATTAAAACATTTATATACCACTCTTTATTGTATTAGATTTCAGATCAGTGCACAGCATAAAGTCAGTACAATAAAACAGTACAATAATAAGACCAGCAGATGATCCTTAAAAACAGAATGGAGAATTGCACAAATTAAAAATGGCTAACTGCTTAAGCTGTTAAATAACGTGTTTACCAGGTGCCTTTATACAAATTGCGTTAGCAAGAAGCTTGGAAGTATTGGCTTAGTAAATGTTTCCTAATAATTCTCTGGTATGCTTTCTCTTGAATGCAGGTCAGTCAATGCATCCATCTTCCAATGGAGGTCCACATCTCACAAAAAAGGTCCAGAAAAATAGGAATAATTATGCTTCAGTAGAGTGTGGTGCCAAAATATTGGCAGCTAATCCAGAGGCAAAGGTACCAATGGCTTAAAAAATTGAGTTGAACACCTGACTTCAATAGATTGCTTCTAAATACTTTTACAAGAAACTAATGGAAGTTGAACGTCTTAGTTGTAGGAACAGGTTTATTTCCCCCTAAACACTGCAAGAGGCCTCCCACTGCTGCTAGCTAGGATGGAGAGAATGGTAGCTCTGCAACTTACCTGCCCCCTTGAGAGGGAAGGGCTTGAAGAGGCAAAGAGCAGATGGTAGTGTGAACCATTGTGTCCACGGAAAGCAACTTTTGCCCACAAGCTGATGCCACAATAGACATGCTCATCTTTAAGGTGCCACAGAACTTGGTTTTCATCCAAAGGTGGGGCAGAGAGAAGGATTCTATCATTTTTGTTCAGTGTGTCTGGCGGGGAACTCTTCAAAAGTCTCATCCTAGACAGCCCCATCAAGGAATTGGTAGGGGACAGGGAAGTGGGAGATCAAGTTCAATCTGAGTTTCATATTATAGCATGAATAAATCAAATTTTCAGCCAAAGTTTTTTATTTTTATTTTGGTTTGCATAACTGAAACAGCTATATATAGCCATTCTGGGCAACTGAGCCTCAGAGTGTGATATACCCAAATCATTACAATGAAGTTGGCTGAGGTGAGCCTTGAACATACATCTCAATGATCTAAGGCCAAAAATATTCATTGTTCCCTGTCATTATTTGGGGCACAATAAACTCTTGTTTTGTCTTGCTTAAGATGAGCCTGGTTTTGCTGTGCTTCTGTTAATTTCTAGGCTGCTTGTTTTATTTATAAGTACTATTTTGACTGTATTTTGTTTGTATCATTGTTGATTGTATTTTTTAAAAAATCTCGTTTATTGCCTTGAATGCTACCATCGGATGGTAAAAATAATTTAAATAAAACCTGATGTTGGCTCTCTAAATAAGTGGTGTCTTGAGTTAGCTTAAATCTTACTTGATCTTTTGATAACACAATGTTATGCACATAAGTGGCTTTATGCTGAGTCAGCCCATTGGTCCATCTAGCCTGGTAGTGTTTAACTGACTGGCAGTAGCTCTCTCAGCCCTACCTGGAGCTGCCAGGGATTGAATGTGGGGCCCTTTCGATGCAAAGCATGTACTCTGATGCTCTTTACAGTGCGTTAAATTGCCTTAAGAGTGTTCTTTTAAACCAAAATGGTGTATACAAATACTGTAAACTAAAGGTACCCTCGGTTTTTTTGTGTGTGTGTTTCCAGATTTCTAAAAGCAATGGTAGTAAAAGTACAACTGTTTTTAGAACTTTCAGTAGCTCCTTTTTAGTACTTCTTTAATATTCTCATTTTTCATAGAGTACGTCAGCTATACTAATGGAGAACATGGATCTTTACATGTTGAATCCGTGCAGTACTAAAATCTGGTAAATACTCTTTCTCTACTTTAGAAATTTGAAACATCTGCTATGCTATCCAGTGGCTTACACATTGTGACAGGCCTTGGTATTTACAGTTCCACCGTGATATTTCAACAATATAGAAAGTATTTTCAAAGTAGAAATTGGCTTCGTCAGATGAAATGCTTTTTTGCATTATCTCAGGATTTGCCTAATTTCATGTGTATATTAGAACACTTTAATAAAGTGCAATCCTAAGTATTTGTGTGAGTTTCGTAGCAGGTTATCCCAACACTTCTGAAGTTCTGCCCGTTTTTGCCAGCCAGGATGAGAGACGGGAGGGGTGTGTTTTCTTCCTGGTGGAGCTTGTTTTGTTTTGTGTTTTTTAAAAAATTCTCTCCCGTTGAAATTAATGGGAGGGATATTTCCTAGAACAGCTCAAGGCCTGTGGATGAGTAGCCTGATCTGGGGAAAGGTGTGGGAGAGGTTTGGATGCAGGTGGTTCAAGGCCGTCCCCCAGAATGCCCTGTTTTGAGGCCTGTTGCCAGTGGTAATCCTACAACAGCGTAGCTTTCTGTGGGCCTTCAGACTGAACAAGCCACTCCACCGTCAGAGCTTCTCTTTGCTATCAGAGGCATCCCTCTACCCCATTCTAACCTATGGTTAATTGGGAGTTAGGATTACTCTGCTCATATGGGATTCATGTTGTGGCATTCCCCCTCCCCCCTTTTGTTTAAGACTAATCTTCTCCCCTACAAATACATTGCATAATTGTGCTACAGGCCCAAAAATGATACAGCAAGTATTTTGTGCAATACAGTGTCTGCTTCAGACAGTATACTATTGTGCCTGTGTGCTCACGGAGCAACCGCTTGCACAACAGGGATTTTGCAGTTCTGCAAGCAATCCAAAACAAGCGGAGATAATCATTTCTATGGGACACGTCAGTGGTGCTCTCAGAAAGGAGCTCCGCAGACGTGTCCTGATCTGGAAATGAGTGTTTCTGCTTGTTTCCAGGTAACTTTTAGAACTGCAAAATTCATAGAACCGTAGAATGGTATTGTTGGAAGAGGCCCATAAGGCCATCGATTCCAACCCCATACTCAATGCAGGAATCCACCTTACAGCATCCCTAACAGATGGCTGTCCAGCTGCCACTAGACCGCCTGTAGTGTGGGAGAGAACCCTACCTCCCTAGGTAATTGGTTCCATAGTCGTATTACTCTTAACAGTCAGGAAGTTTTTCCTGACGTCCAGCCGGAATCTGGCTTCCTGTAACTTGAGCCCATTATTCCGTGTCCTGTACTCTGGCAAGATCGAGAAGAGATTCTGGCTCTCCTCTGTGTGACCACCTTTCAAGTACTTGAAGACTACTATCACGTCTCCCCTCAATCTTCACTTCTCCAGGCTAAACATGCCCAGTTCTTTCAGACTCTCCTTCATAGCGCTTTGTTTCCAGATCCCTGATCATCCTCATTGCCCTCCTCTGAGCCACCTCCAACTTGTCTGCATCCTTCTTGAAGTGTGGTGCCCAGAACTGAACACAATACTCAAGATAAGGCCTAACCAGTGCTAAATAGAGGGGAACCAGTATCTCATGTGATTTGGAAGCTATACTTCTATTAATGCAGCCCAAAATAGTATTTGCTTTTTTTGCAGCCACATCACACTGTTGGCTCATACACAGCTTGTGATCTACAACAATTCCAAGAACCTTCTCACTTGTCGTATTGCTTGAACCAAGTATCACCGATCTTGTAACTGTGCATTTGGTTCTGTTGTTTTCAGCCCAGTGCTCCAGCCTATCGATCACTTTGAAGTTTGTTTCTGTCTTCCAGGGTATTAGCTATCCCGCCCAATTTTGTGTCATCTGCAGATTTGATAAGCATTCCCTGCACCTCCTCATCCAAGTCATTAATAAAAACTTTGAAGAGTACTGGGCCCAGGACTGAGCTTTGCGGTACCCCCTTGTTACCTCCCCCCAGTTTGAGAAAGTACCATTTATAAGCCCTCTTTGAGTCCCGATTCTGTAGCTAACTGGATCCACCTAATAGTTGTTCCATCTAGACCACTTTTCACTCGTTTGTTAATCAGATTGTCATGGGGCACTTCGTCAAAAGCTTTGCTGAAGTCAAGATATACTATATCCACAGCATTCCCACAGTCCACAAGGGAGGTTACCCGATCAAAGAATGAGATCAGATTAGTCTGACAGGGTTTATTCTTGACAAATCCATGTTGGTTTCTAGCAATCACTGCATTGTTTTCAATGTGTTTACAGATTGACTTCTTTATAATCTGCTCCAAAATTTCCCCAGGGATGGATGTCAGGCTAATTGGTCTGCAGTTCCCAGGTTCCTCCTTTTTGCCCTTTTTGAAGAGAGGAACAACATTAGCCCTCCTCCTGTCATCCGGCACTTTACCCATCTTCCATGATTTCGCAAAGATACTAGACAGTGGTTCTGAGAGTTCTTCTGCCAACTCCATTAATACTGTAGGATGCAGTTTATCAGGAACTGGAGATTTGAACTCGTTCAAAGAAGTTAGTGTTCCTTGACCATTTGTTTATCAATCTCAAACTGCAATCCTGCCCCTTCAGCTTGTACTTCACTTTTTCAGGGGGGTCATAGACCTGCTTTTGAGAGAAGACTGAGCCAAGTAGGAATTGAGCACTTCAGCCTTTTCTTTGTCATCTGTTATCAATTTGCCATCCTCATTATGCAGTTAAACCACCATTTCTTTCCTCTGTCTTTTACTATGCACATACCTGAAGAAAACTTTTTTGTTGCTTTTAGCATTACTTACTATTCTCAGCTCATTCTCAGCTCTAGCCTTCCTGATACCATTCTGGCACTTCTGTGCTACTTGTTTGTACTCTTGTTTTGTAGCCTGGACTTCCTTCCACTTCCTATATGTGTCAGTTTTTGTTTTCAGGTCATCCCTAAGCTTTTTGTGGAGCTACATTGGTTTCTTCTGTTGTCTTCTATCTTTTTTCCTTGTTGGAATTGTTTGTAATTGGGCCTTTAACATTTCCTTTTTTTAAAAACTCCCACCCATCTTGAACTCCTTTTCTCATTAGGGCCACTTGCCATGGGACCTTACTTATCACAGTTCTGAGTTTATTAAAATAGGCTGTCCTAAAATCCAGAGTACGTGTATGGCTACACTCAACTTTTGCTTCCTTTAATTTTATTTATTTATTTATTTATTTATTTATAACATTTGTATACCACCCCATAGCCGAAGCTCTCTGGGTGGTTTACTTAGGATTAAAAACAATTAAAAACAATATACAAAAATTAAAACAGCAAAAACATACAACATACACATAGTACACACACATACATTTAAAACTACTGCAACAACCCAAAAAGCTACAAACTCCAAAACAAAAACAAACCCAGGCTCCTCAGATATTGCTAAATGCCTGAGAGAAGAGGAAAGTCTTGACCTGGTGCTGAAAAGATAACAATGTGGGTGCCAGGCGGACCTCATCAGGGAGATCGTTCCACAACTGGGGGGCCACCACTGAGAAGGCCCTCTCCCTTGTTACCGACCTCCGAGCTGCCCTCAGAGTAGGCACTTGGAGGAGGGCCTTAGATGTTGAACTTATTGTATGGGTAGGTTCATATCGGGAAAGGTGTTCCATTAGGTATTGTGGTCCCAAGCCGTGTGTGGCTTTATAGGTTAAAACCAGCACCTTGAATCGGGCTTGGAAACCTACAGGCAGCTAATGCAAGCAGGCCAGAGTAGGTCTTATATGGTCGAACCTTCTGGTTCCTGATATCAATCTGGCCGCTGCATTTTGCACAAGCTGCAGCATCTGAACCGTCTTCAAAGGCAGCCCCATGTAAAGTGCATTGCAGTAATCTAACTTGGAGTTTACCAGAGCATGGACAACTGAAGCCAGGTTATCCCTGTCAAGATAGGGGCATAGCTGGGCCACCAACTGAAGCTGGTAGAAGGCACTCCGTGCGACTGAGGCCACCTGAGCCTCAAGTGACAGAGATGGTTCTAGGAGAACCCCCAAGCTACGAACCTGCTCCTTCAAGGGGAGTGCAACCCCATCCAGAACAGGTTGAAGACCCTCCATCCAGTCAGCAGAACCACCCACTAACAGCATCTCAGTCTTGTCTGGATTGAGTTTCAGTTTATTAGCCCTCATCCAGTCCATTGTCGCAGCCAGGCACCGGCTCAGCACGTCCACAGCCTCACCTGATGAAGATGAAAAGGAGAAGTAAGAGCTGCGTGTCTTCAGTGTATTGATGACAATGCACTCCAAAACTCCAGATGACTGCACTCAATGGTTTCATGTAGATGTTGAACAGCATGGGGGACAGGACTGATCCCTGCGGAACCCCATACTGGAGAATCCACGGGGCCGAGCAGTGTTCCCCAAGCACCACCTTCTGAAGCCAACACGCCAAGTAGGAGTGGAACCACTGCAATGCAGTGCCTCCCACTCCCAACTCAGCCGGTCGTCCCAGAAGGATACCATGCTCAATGGTATCGAAAGCCGCTGAGAGATCAAGGAGAATCAACAGAGTCACACTCCCTCTGTCTTTCTCCTGACATAGGTCATCATATAGGGCGACCAAGGTTGTTTCCGTACCAAAACCAGGCCTGAAACCCGACTGAAATTGATCCAGATAATTGATCTCATCCAAGAGTGCCTGGAGCTGGCTCACAACCACCCGCTCCAGGACCTTGCCCAGGAATTCAAGTATGACGTTGTCACTTTCCCCCAGAGTTCCTGCGACTGCCACTTTATCCACTAAGTCATCCCTATTGGTCAGTATCAAGTCAATGTTAGCCGATCCTCTAGTTCCTTCCTCCACTTTCTATAGCAGAAAGTTTTCAGCACACGTTAGGAATTTCTTGGAAAGGCCACTTTTGGTAGAATTTGTCTCCCAACAGATATTGGGGTAATTGAAGACCCCCATTACTACTACATCGCTGTTCCTTGAAAAACTGGTAGTTTGTTTTTCAAAAGTTTCATCCTCATCTTCTCGTTGATTGGGTGGTCGGTAGTAGACTCCAACTATCATGCTCCTTTTATTCCTTGCCCCATTTATTTTAATCCAGATGCTCTCAATGGGGCTCCCAGGCTCATCTTCCTGTATTTCTGCAGGGATAAGTATTTTTAACATATAGTGTGAGTCCGCCTCCCTTTCTATTTCTTCTGTTCTTTTTAAACAAACATATTCACCTTTGTGCAAGACCACCACATATGTAAATACGTTCCCACCCCCGAACAGCCCCTCCCAACAATCTGGGGGTGTCCCTGGGCTCATCAATGATATTTTTCTTGACGTTAGATACCACCTGTGAATCAGTTTTAACATAAGTTCCCTGTTACTACATGATACTGTATCAAATGGACTTTTATCCCACAGTGCATTCCAATCTTTTCCCTCAATGTGGATTCCTAACTCCGTTTCCCACACCATTTTAAGTGGGTCCTCTATGCCAACATCCTGAGTCAATATCCATTTATATAATTTCGAACTCATGCCTTTTATAACTCCATTGTATCCCATCATCTCTTGTTCAAACACTGTTAGATTCCTAGTAGCTGCGATTTGCAAATCTGGTCGCAAGAGGAGCACATGAGCTTGTGCAATTTTTATCCATTGTCCTTTCTCCTCTCCTAACTTTTCTGCCAGTTGTTCTTGGCTAATCAAATGCCCATTTTGGAAGAAATCCCTAAGGAGATATAATCCTTTGGATTTCCACTTAAATTTTTCCCTGGCTGTAAGTCTCTCTTCAAACTCTGGGTGGTAATAAATTGGAGTTAACGGTGAGAGTCCTGGTGATAAGGTTCTCCTCCTTGATTTCCAAACTTTCAAAGTTGTTAATGTGAATCCATCCATCCATTTGCCTTCATGGGCATTAGTATATAGACATCGAAGCCCATGTGCTTTGCAGTCTGGCTTCTTTCCTACATTGTTGTGAACAGTGTTTTGGGGCACTATTGGAACTGTTCTCTCTGTTATGGTGCATAAGCCTTCATCCATGGTTGCTTCAAGGTTTACATCCCCCGCCCCCGTGGGATTCTGTTTAAAGCCCTCCTGATGAGGTTCTTCATGCTGTGGCTGAACACATTCTTCCCAGCCCTTGTGAGGTGCAGCCCGTCCCTTGCCAGGAGTCCATTTTCCAAGTAGCGTAGCGGTCCTACTGGCACAAAAGAAACAGCTGGAGAGAGGCAACACCCTAGGATACTGCTCATTAATTCTCAAGAAATATGATTACAGAGTGAAAAATGACAAGCCTTTGAGGAAGCAGGAATTCTGTGCGGGTAGATTGATTCAACTCATGGCAATTTAAAGCAAAATTTAAATCGTTACTTAAATCAGCAAGAAAACTGTCTATTCAAATCACTGATTTAAATCAAATTTCCCATTAAAACATTTTATATATTTCCTGAACAATGATGCAAAGTCGACCACTGAGCCATGTTAATTTACAACTAGAGTATTGTTTACACTGTTTCATCTTTACAAGCAGGCTTTGCGCCTCTTCGTCTCAATGTATATATTTTGCATGCTTCTGTTTTTAACTGTATAGGGAATGTCCTTAGAATATTCCCATATAGGGTCTCTTATCATCAGCACACCTGACAGTTTGAGTTTAATAGCACAATACTGTACATATTGCCTCATTAATAAGTCCCATTGAGTTCAATGAGGCTTACGCCCAGTTAGGTGGGTATAAGATTGCAGTCTCAGTATGAGGATACAGGAACTTGCATGCTGGACAATTTTGTCATCTTTTTTTTCCCTTTCTAGTGTTGCTTCTTCCTGCTTCGCTCTGTCTTGGCCCAGCCTTGCCTTTACCAAAAAAACAAAGCAAGCAATACTGAAATACCCACAATTGTTAGTTCAAAGCAAGGTCTGATCGTTACTGAGCAGAAAAAAATCTCATGTGTTACTTCTTCTTAAAAAAAAAAAACAATTTTTTTGGCGCTTCTGTTTTTATGTACCCCACTATACTGATCTTTCTGTCTTAACTAACTCCTTCACCTTGCTTGGCACAACTCCAGCACCACATTTAGCACAGAACACACAATCTATCAAGCCTGCGTCTGTCATTGTAGAGAACTTGTGTCTTGAGTCAGAGAAACCGAAAGCCCAGAACTTTAAAGAAACAGAAACTGCTAGTTAGGTGGGTCAGAGCCATTTTCATGAACTGAAAAACTGAAATTAATGCCCTTTTTTTACTGATAGATAAATGCCCATTTTTTACTGTTCAGAAGACAGGTTAAACCACAATGTTTTTTGTTAACAAAAAAGCCTTAACCACCATGATTTAAGGTGTCTTCTGAACAGGGCCTATAAGTGTAGGATCTATGATAAGATTGTTAAGTTAGAAATTTAGTATTTTTTCTTTTAAAAAATAAAAGTATCCATTAAAAAAATTTTTAAAGTTTTTTTTAAAAAAATCTAATTTTTATTCACTCTGATTCTGTAGCACATTGAAAACTCATACCACATTAGTGTTTGTTAGTCTTTAACAGCAAAAGCCTACGTAGGAGGAAGTCCTGTATCCCCTAGACAGCATCTGGGGGCATAGAATATTTTGGTTTCCATCCTCTGAGCTGAGAGCCAACATGATGCACTCCTTGTTGTAACCAATGAGGAGAGAACCACACGTTCTTCTTCGTGGTCTCTGTGCATCACACAGTATGGGCTCGCGCCGACGCCGAGCCTCCCTTCGGAAACTTCTAGAGCTTAGAAATTATTGGCGGGAACCCCTCCCCCCTCCGTCCTATCGCGCATGCCCGGGTTCCCGCCTACCTCAGTTCTTTTTCGACCGCCTTGCTGGTTGCCTCCTGGAGAACTTCTTCTGATAAGTAGTTAACTTAGATTCTTCTTAGATCCCTTCATTCTATCTAGTTTTCTTCCGTTTCTTCTTCCTCTTCTTCTTTCTTACTTAGCTATCCGCTTTCTAAAAAAAAAAAAAATTGATATATTTGTTATATTTGTTATTAGCTTAATTAGCGTTAAGATTTAATATATAGTGGACCACGTTGTTGGTTAGTTGGCCCTTGTTGGCCCGAATAGTTAGAGTTTTCAGAGGCAGCAGCAAAGCTCTCGTTCTGCCTTCAGTTCTAAGATGGCGCAGACGTCCCTCTTTAAGGCCTGCGTAGGCTGCAAGGCGAAGTTGACTTTGTCTGATGGCCACTCGAGGTGCCTCCTTTGCCTAGGGGAAGCACATATAGTGGACTCATGCGCTCATTGCCTAAAATTTTCAAGGCAAACGCGCAAGAACAGGGCTAATAAGCTGAGAGCCCTATTATGGAAGGCGGCGTTGGAAACGGTGGACGCACCAGTCCCGACAACGAGTACGGCCCCGGCAGTTCCCGTGGCGCAAACAACCCGCCCTGGCAAAACCAAGTCCTCCCTTCCCGCGGATGCGGGCAAGGCGAAGCGACAGAAAGGAGAGTTTAAAAACGGGACCAAGACCCACCATGCCCACAAGAAAAAGGGAAAATCGGAAGGGGCATCAAAGCCGAAGCATCGCCCCTCGGCAGAGTACATGACCCCGGCGGCTGCACAGCACTCGGCGTCGAGGCCGGCACCGGCATCGAAACAACCATCGACATCGATGTCCAGACCGGCGCTGCCATCGAAGCCAGCATCAGCAACGGCGTCGAGGCCGAAGTTGACATCGAAGCCGAAGCCGGCGTCAGTACCGACAAGCTCCCCGGTACCGATGGGACGCCACTTGTCTTCCCCAGCGGCGTCGATCTCACTACCGATATCGTGGCCTTCGATAGCGACGCCACCGACACCAACGCAGCGAGGACCAACGCAGCGAGGAGACCATCACTTCTCGGTACCGAACGCGCCACCTCAAAAATCGACGTCGAAGGCACATCCAGCAGTTTCCCCGCTATCGTTTGAAACGGAGGACCGACGTTTCGACCCACTCCCACCTTGGGCTCCCTCCCACCAGTCTCTCTCACCGCAACGATCTTTGTGTGGGGATATGCAGAGCCACCAACCAGCTCAGATGGACGACTGGGATCGTTTTTCTACCCGCTCCTCCCACTCGGCCGCATCCCAGGGGAAGGACCAGCATAGAAAGCCTCTCTTCGATCAATATACAGGGGAAAGGCTGTATGAATCAGAAGGCTTCATTGCTCCGCCTCTACCTCCGAGACATTCTCCTTCTGCCACGGTGTCGGCACCGCCTCACACTGAGGAACGCGCTGCCTCCCCTCTGCCTCCTCTTGGCACTATGTGCATAAGGGCTCCCAGCTCTCATTCCGAGGAGGATTACCCCTCTGACTCGTCAGAGGCCTCGGTGGCGGCCCGCCCATCCTTCCCCTCACCGGAAGAAGACGTCGGCTCCGACAAACGCGCCTCTCCATCCGTAGAAGTGGTCTCGTTCTTGGACCAGATGCAGCGCCTGGCCCAGTCTTTGGGCATAGAGGTCCCAGAATCAGAGGATACCCCTGCAGATGTAGCCTACGACGTCATGTACGGCGAGGCGTCGTCAACTGTGGCGCTGCCCATTCTTCCCACCATTTTGCGCACTTTGAAAGAGTCCTGGAAGACCCCGGCTTCAACAGGACCAATTTCTAAGCGGGTGGACGCCCAATATAAGTTACAGGAACAGGACGCTGGCTTTTTATTTCAACATCCGAAGCCCAACTCGGTAATAGTAGAATCGGCCCAAGGGCGTGCTTCTAGGTCCCATTCCTCACCGGTGGATAAGGAAGGCCGGAAGCTGGACGCTTTCGGGAGGAGAATTTACGCTTCCTCTGCTCTGGCGATTAAGATCTCGAACTATCAAGCCCTCATGGCTCGCTATCACCTCTTCTTATGGGAGAAGGTGACAGCACTGCACGCCCATCTGCCGGATGAGATAAAGACTGCAGCTCAGGTCTTTCAACAAGAGGCTACGGCACTAGCCAAGCAAGAGCTCTCCACCGCGCGTCACTTAGCAGACTGTCTCTCCAAATCTATGGTGGCGTCAGTGGCATTAAGAAGGCATGCCTGGCTCCGCTCTTCAAATCTTTCTCAAGAAACAAAGACCAGGATTGAGGACCTCCCCTTTGATGGCGAGGGCCTCTTTAATGCATCAACAGACTCACAGATGGACACTATTCAGAAGGCGAGAGTCACGGCGAAGAAAATGGGGTTTTATCCCTCCCAGGCCCCTCAGCCTTATAGACCGCGTAGATGGCCCAGACAGAATTTCTACCACCAACGCCAGCCGCACTTTCGACAACAGCAGCATCAGCCCCGTTTTCAGCAAGCGCAACCCGCATTTCGTCAGCAAAGAGCTTACCCTCAGGGTAGGTCCCGCCAACACAAAGCGAGGCAGGACCCCGCTCTAAAACAACATCTTTGACTCCCCCCTGCTGGGACATTATCTGACTCCACAGTTCAACCACAGGCTCCTTCCCTACTACGAAGCTTGGACCCATATTACGACAGACAAATGGGTGTTGGACATCATTCGTCGGGGGTATTTGATGGAATTTGTCAATCTTCCACAGTTAGGGCACCTGAAGCATACACCATCCTCCATCACACTGCAACAGGAGATATCCACCCTCCTTCAAAAGGGAGCCATTGTGCCGGTCAACATCACGGACGCACACACAGGGTTCTACTCCCGGTACTTTACAGTCCCGAAAAAAGACGGAGGTCTTCGCCCTATCATGGACCTGCGGCTCCTCAACGAATTTCTACAAGTAAAAAAATTCAGGATGATCACCCTGGGATCCATTTTACCCCTTCTTCGTCGCAATATGTGGTTCACGCTCGTAGATTTAAAAGACGCATACTTCCACATACCAATTCATCAGTCCCACCAGCGATTCCTCCGATTCATAGTGGGGGGACGCATCTTCCAGTTCACCGTCCTTCCATTTGGGTTGAAGACTGCCCCAAGGGTGTTCACGAAATGCATGGCGGCAGTCTGCGCTCACCTTCGTTCGGCAGGGGTGGAACTCTACCCCTACCTGGACGACTGGCTGATCGCTTCACCATCCGAGCAACAAGCACTACGGGATGTCCGTCTCACGACATCGCTGTTGCGGAGTTTGGGCCTTGTGGTCAATACGGAGAAGTCAGTTCTGTCCCCTGCCCAGAGGATACAGTTTATTGGGGTCCTCCTCGATTCGACGAAAGCACGAGCCTTCCTTCCCCAAGCAAGGGGCATTCAACTGCAGCAGCTGGCAAGGTGGGTCATGTCCTCCGCCTCACACAGGGTACTTACCCTCCAGAAGCTACTGGGGCTTATGGCCGCCGCGGTCTTTGTAGTGCGGTGGGCTCGTTTACGAATGCGTCCGCTGCAACGCTTCCTGCTGGATGTCTTCGACCCAATGCTCCAACCGAACTCTGTCGAAGTAGTAGTCCCACACACCATACGTCGCTCTCTTTGTTGGTGGACGCTCCAAGAGAACCTCTTGCAGGGGCTTCCGTTCGTCGCGGCAGAACCGTCTGTTTCAATAACCTCGGACGCCTCACAACTGGGATGGGGAGCCCATTGCTGCCAATTGAAGGTGCAAGGCGAATGGTCTCCAAAGGACATGAAGCGCCACATCAACTTTTTGGAGCTATTAGCAGTGCAGAAAGCCCTCCTTGCGTTCAGGGACTATATCACTGGCCGCCACGTCAGGATCGTATCCGACAATATGTCGGTTGTCTGGTACCTGAACAAGGAGGGGGGCACGCGTTCCAGACCACTGCTCGGTCTTACACTGGGCATCTTCGAATGGGCAATCCTTCACAAGCTAAACTTGTCGGCAGTCCACATCGCCGGAACGGACAACGTGCAAGCGGATGCCCTCAGCAGGACTTTCCCGGCGACGCACGAGTGGTCCCTTTCGCAGCAGGCTTTCTCGATCCTAGTCGACAGATGGGGATGCCCACGCCTCGACGTCTTCGCGTCTGCGGAAAATGCAGTCTGCAAAGCATTCCTGTCAAGGGCCGGGGCGGGAAACGGCTCCCTCGGAGACGCCTTCAACACCTCCTGGGGACAGGGCCTTGTTTATGCCTTCCCGCCGTTCCCCCTGATCCCAAGGGCACTATCGATCCTGCAATTCAGGGAAACAGACGCCATCTTGGTGACGCCGTGGTGGCCCCGCCAGTTCTGGTTCGCCCCCCTCCTCCGCCTGTCCAGAGGAGAGTACCTCCGGCTACCAAAGACGGAGGACCTGATCACAATGAACCAAGGGACAGTTCGTCACCCGGACCTCCACAAGCTGCACCTCACAGCGTGGCGAATCCGTCGCGATGGCAGCACTTAGATCTTCCGCTGTCTGTGCGCACGGTCCTAGAGGAGTCTTCCAGGCCCGCCACTAGACTATCGTATCGTAGGAAGTGGAATCGCTTCGTAGCGTTCACAGGAAAGAAGGGTGTGGCACCCTATTCATGTGGCGTTGCGGACGTCCTAGTTTTCCTAGACTACTTGCACAAAACAGGACTAAAGAGTACGTCGGTTAAGGTTTACCTGGCGGCCATTTCCGCGAACCATGACCTTATTCAAGGCTACACGGTTTTTTCCCACCCGTTAGCCAAACGTTTCATTAGGGGCCTCCGGAACATCTGTCCCCCGATACGTCCTATGGTTCCACAATGGAGCTTGTCAGTAGTACTGGCTGCCTTATCCAGCAAGCCCTTCGAACCAATGGCTACCATAGACTTGCGCCTACTTACCTTTAAGGTAGCCTTCCTGGTGGCTATCACGTCTGCCAGACGGTCTTCGGAGCTTTGCGCTCTACTGATAGATCCACCCTACACACAATTTCACAGAGATAAAGTTGTCCTGCGGCCAGGCCCGGACTTTAAGCCAAAGGTCATTTCGGCCTTTCACATCAATCAGGACATTGTACTGCCCACTTTTTTCCAGAACGCAAGTGATACCGTGGGCTCAAGGTTACACGCGCTGGATGTCAGGCGGGCTTTGGCTTTCTATAAGGACAGAACTGCCGCATTCCGAAAGTCTACGCACCTCTTCGTAAGCTACGGCGGAAAGTCGAAAGGTCAAGCAGTCTCGGCCCAGCGCTTCGCAAAATGGGTGGTCAATACTATTACCCTTGCCTACGAATTAGCAGGGAGAGTGCCACCAACTTCATTGAGGTCGCATTCCACAAGGGCCATGGCCACGTCGACAGCGTTGCTTAGGGGAATTCCTATCCCTGAGCTGTGTAGAGCGGCCACTTGGTCCTCCGCCTCAACTTTCGTGTCTCACTACAAGTTGGACATCAGAGCACGTTCGGACGCTAGCTTCGGTCGAGCAGTGCTGTCTTCTCTACTGCAGTGATGTTGCATCAGCGAGTCTACCCTCCTCCGGTAAGTGTTGCTAGCTACTCGCCCATACTGTGTGATGCACAGAGACCACGAAGAAGAAATGCAGGTTGCTTACCTGTAACTGTAGTTCTTCGAGTGGTCATCTGTGCAGTCACACAACCCCCCCACCGTCCCCTCTAGACCTCGCTGTGGGAGTCTATGAGTGTCATCGCCATGCCATTCCTTCTGTTAGTAGTATTCTGAATTACACTACCTCACGGACTGTCTGCAAAGGCGGTCTTAGGGAACTGAGGTAGGCGGGAACCCGGGCATGCGCGATAGGACGGAGGGGGGATGGGTTCCCGCCAATAATTTCTAAGCTCTAGAAGTTTCCGAAGGGAGGCTCGGCGTCGGCGCGAGCCCATACTGTGTGACTGCACAGATGACCACTCGAAGAACTACAGTTACAGGTAAGCAACCTGCATCTACCTACTTCTCCATGGAGATGGGGAAAAGGACATTCCCGGGGGCAGGGAGCAGAAGAGACTGAGAGGCAGCAGCAGCCATACAACATACCCTATGGCTGCTCCAGCCCCCTCCCCTCCCCCTCCCCGAAGCCTTTGCTTGAGGGGCTAAAACGCCCATCTAGCTTAAATGTATTGGATCTGGTCTCAGAGCTGGTGTTGGATTCATCCAGGCTTTTGGTCCCGGGCGACTTCAACATCCTATTCGAGGTGGGTTTGTCAGGTGCAGCTTGGGAGTTCATGGCATCCATGACAACCATGGGCCTATCCCAATTGGTCTCTGGACCCACACATTCAGCAGGTCACACCCTCGATGCTGTTTTCAGTTCCAAACAGACGGATCTGTGGGTGGTGGTAACAAATACCTCCGAATTGTCATGGACAGACCATTTTCTGGTCAGGGTTAGTATCAGGGCTACCACCCACCCCTGCAGGGGTGGCGGACCTATTTAGATGGTCCGCCCTCGAAGGCTGATGGATCCTTCTGGATTCCAGAAAGCCTTAGAGGGTTCTATGGCTGGTATCGTCAACGATCCTGTAAAAGCCCTGGTCAATAGATGGAATCAAGACCTAACTAGGGTTATCGACACGATCGCCCCCAAACGTCCTCTCCGACCTGTTTCTAACCGGGAACCCTGGTATATAGAAGATCTCAGGGAGTTGAAGCGGAAAGGACAACGACTGGAGCGCCGATGGCGGAAAACTCGACTTATATCTGACAAGACACGACATAGAGAACGTCTTCGTTCCTATGGGGTGGCAATACATGCAGCGAAGAAAGCTTTCTTCTCTGTGCGCATTGCGTCTGCGAATTCGCGTCCAGCAGAACTGTTCAGGGTGGTGAGGGCTCTAACCTGGGCAGCGTCCCCCATGAATCCGACCTTAGAGCCTTCGGTAGTTCGCTGTGATGCCCTGTGATGCCTTTAACAATCATTTCACAGATAAAATCTCTCGGATAAGAGCCAACTTAGATGCTGTCGTTATAGCAGAGGCTGACAATGGAGTGTCCAGCGTCTCTGCGAGTAGGATTACACTGGATCAGTTTCAGTTGGTGAGTACCGAGGACGTGTACAAGCTGCTTGGATGAGTGAGGAAGACGACTTGCCCTCTCGATCCCTGTCCTCCTTGGTTGGTCGCCCAGGGAGGAGATGCAGTTAGATCACAATTACAATATATTATTAATGCATCTCTCAGGGAGGGGAGTTTTCCATCATGTTTAAAAGAAGCAGTAATACGGCCGCTTCTAAAAAAGCCCTCCCTGGACCCTAATAACTACAGGCCAGTATCAGATCTTCCATTTTTGGGCAAGGTGATCGAGAGGGCAGTTGGCTTTCAACTCCAAGCAGTTTTGGATGACACTGATTTTCTAGACCCATTTCAAACCGGCTTCAGGGCAGGATATGGAGTTGAGACCGCTTTGGTCACCTTAGTGGATGATCTACACCTGAGTATTGACAGGGGGAGTGTGTCCCTGTTGGTACTCCTGGATCTCTCAGTGGCTTTCGATACCATCAACCATGGTATCCTTCTGGAGTGCCTGGAGGAATTGGGAATTGGGGGCACTGTGCTTCAGTGGTTCCTGTACTACCTCTCAGGTAGGTTCCAGATGGTGATGCTTGGGGATAGCTGCTCTTCAAAGAAGGAGCTGCTATGTGGTGTACCACAAGGTGCCATCCTTTCCCCAAAGCTGTTTAACATTTATATGAAGCCTCTGGGAGAGATAATCCGGAGGCATGGGGCGGGGTGCTAACGATACGCTGATGACACCCAAATATATTTCTCTATGCCTTCGACAACATCGTCAGCTAAGGATAGTGTGTCTCCTCTGAATGAATGCTTGGAGGCGGTAATGGGCTGGATGAGGAAAAACAAACTGAAGCTGAATCCAGACAAGACAGAGGTGCTTGCTGTCAAAGGCCACAACCTGGGTTTGGAGGTGCGTCAATCAGTTCTGGATGGGGTTACACCCCCCTGAAAGACTGTGTTCGCAGCTTGGGAGTACTCCTGGATCCGTCGCTTCAAATGACAGCCCAGATAGACGCGACAGCCAGGAGTGCCTACTATCAGCTTCGGTTGATACGCCAGCTGCGCCCCTTCCTAGTGTTGGAAGACCTAAAGACGGTAGTGCACACGCTGGTAACTTTGAGGCTCAACTTCTGCAATGTGCTGTACATAGGGCTACCTTTGTGCCTAGTCCAGAAACTTCAACTAGTTCAAAATATGGCAGCCAGGTTGGTCACCGGTACACCTAGGGGTGACCACATAACACCAACTTTAAAATCACTTCATTGGCTGCCAATCAGTTTCTGGGCGAAGTATAAAGTGTTGGTTATTACCTTTAAAGCCCTACATAGTTTGGGTCTGTATTATCTGCAGGATCGCCTTCTCCCGTATAATCTGCTCCATACATTCATGTCCTCTGGGAAGAACTTACTCCAATCAGCTAGAACTAGGCTGATGACTGTTACCCAGAGGACCTTCTCTTCTGCCTCTCTGAGGCTGTGGAATGGCCTGCCAGAGGAGATTCAACAAATTTGCAGTCTTCATGAATTTAAGAGAGCCGTGAAGAATGATCTCTTCTGGCAGGCCTCCCCATTTGAATTTTAAGATGTTTTTAATGATGTATTAAGTTTTTATTTGTTTTAATATTTAGTCTATTTTGTGGTTCTTGTGTTTTATATTTGTTGTTGTTCACCGCCTCGATCCAGAGGGAGAGGTGGGTTATAAATAAATAATAATAATAATAATTACTACTCATAAGTCCCTCGAGTTCAGAGGCTTAGGAGTACCCAGGGTGCCTCTGATAGGATTGTGCCCTTAGATGCAGTTTTTCAATTTATATCAATGAAATTCTCTGCCCACATTTGTTAGAGAAGCTATACCCTAGGCATTATTTTATTTAGGATTTATTATAGAATCAGTTTGGGGGCATGTAAGATTTTTCCTAATGGACTCTCAGTGGCTCAGAAAGTTCTAATTTGATTAATTTCCAGCTGTTGCCTTGCCACAACCTAAGACTGAAATCGTATGTCTACTTACATGGAAGTAAAATCCATTGAACTAGGAGGAAATGATTTATGGCAAGCATAGGATTAGGTGATATAAAACACACTGAGCGTTTGCTTAACAAAAGTCTGCATTGCAACCTTTGCAATTCTTACAAAGAATTATTAACATCTCAAAACTTTGTCTTCTCTCCAATCTACTACTGTGCCATAGGAACTCCTGTCAAAGAAAGGAAGAAATACACAACTCTGCCTTGCATAAATCTATTCTTCATTCACTTTTATTTTTAAAATACATATTTAACTTGTCACAGTTCAGACTAACAATTTGAAATGTTAAAACTGCAAGTATTTGCTCATATCGGTCCAGTGTCTTGCTGGGAAATCAAACCCTCTCCTTTTTTTAGGCTAGAAGGCCTGCTAGCTCTTATTAGAAAAGAGAAATTAATTGTTCCCCCCTGCCAGTCCCGCTCCTGAAGTCCCCATTCAGATTTGCTAGCTTCCTATACCTCCACACCTTTAGAATTTGGATGATTAGTGACACAAAAAACTTTAAAGCCTACCAAAGTCCCTTGTTTCCAGCTCATTCACTACTCACTAGAGCAGGGACTGACAGTCACAAGTCTGTTCTTGGGATGTGCTTTTGTAGGTTGCTGGTATCTTTTGTATGTGAAAAACAAGGATGCACTTGTGAAACTTTATAAAGGGCATTTTGAAGCACAGTTCCAGGGTGGTGAAAATCTACAGTGCAGGGGATTTTGAGTGAGTCAGTAATATTTCAGCTGTTCCTTGGGAATTGCTGTGCACCCACTCCATACTGTACTATTTTTCTGTTCTAAAGGTTTGTTGTTGAACTGTGTGAACCAATTCAAGTAAAGCAGCTGGACATTGCCAATCATGAGTTATTCTCATCTACTCCTAAGGACTTCCTGGTGTCTATCAGTGACAGGTATGTGTTATGAAACCAGTTGATTTATTTTCACAAAGGCCAACAATGCAAAACTTCTCTCATTGTTGTGAGTTCATAATTTTTATACTCTGAATAGCCATAGCCAGCATCCTAATTTAGAGGGTTACGATATAATGCAAATTGTTAGGAAATTTCTCATTTGATGTGTATTTCCTGATGTATTGCCAGGTGAAAAATGGGTATGTGGAATGTGGCCTTCAAAATGAAGATCTTTAAAATTGCTGTCTTAAGTTTTAAAAGTTACCACTGAATCATCTTTTTTCACGATCAGTTCTGGGGACTTTAGCTGGCTTAATCATTGTCTGTTTTAATCACCTACAATGTGGGGTGGGGAACACTTCTTTCAGCCTGATGGTCAGATTCAATATTGGAGAAGTTTGGGGGGCGGCGGGGGCACATTCCATTGGCAGGTGAGGCCAAAAGCAAAGGGGGACAAAGGCAAAATGGGGGCAGGGCCCAAAATAGAAGCATATCTTAGATTAAACCTCTTACTGCCAGTAACGAAGCCTTAGGGCATTTCAACCTTTTAGAATTGGGGGGGGGGGGGGACTGCAAAAACCACCAAATGATGGAGGGCTGGGGGAAAGGGATGGAGCCAAGGGAAACAGTGTGGCCTTTGTGGGAATGCCAGAGGCCCTGATGGGCACTCCAGGCGAGCTAGATTTGGCCCCCCAGGCCTGCGGTGTCTCACTCCTGACACACATGGAGGGGAAGGCATTGTACAACCTTTTCAATAACAATGTTTTTGTATCTAACATCTTGAATAAGAGATTATGAACAAGTTGAACTATAAGAAATCGCTGTGCTTGCTCATTCCCATGTGTGTTGTGTTCTAGGTATCCAACCAATAAGTGGGTCAAGCTGGGCACTTTTCATGCTAGAGATGAGAGAAATGTCCAGAGTTTTCCGCTGGACGAACAGATGTATGCCAAATATGTAAAGGTAACTTATTTGTCACTGTGATTTCAAGTTTCTCACTTGGATGGACAAAGAGATTTCATGCTGACCATTATCACACCTACTAAGGTTGGCAGGGGACCCAAGCCTGAAATGTTACTAGGTAGCAAAGTACCCAGCCAAAAGGCACTGATGTTAGTATGGAATTTAACTGGAAAGCGGCACGCACAGCTCTAAAGTTAGATAGGTAATTTATTAAGATGGGGAAAGAGCTAAAAATTATACAGAGAATCAGACAGAACCATTGAAACAATACGCCAAGGAAAATAATAAATCAGTGGCTAAACTGATCCTATCTATACATTACCGAAGGAAGTGTCTCCCAATAAGACAGGGCCTCAACCGTTATTCAGAACCACACACGCTCAAAGCAGGTGGGTGGAGACAATTGGACAGCTCTCAATCTCCCCTTTTGTATTTCCCAGTCTCTGGAAACTCAGGGAAGATCTCTCGCAGCCAATCCCAGGCCAGTCTCAGCAGTGCTCCTGCGCCTTGAGAGAGAGGGGGACTTTCTCACAGGAATACAGCTGAGATAATTTTCCCCAATTAATGAAGTGCTGGAGCCCAGACTGTCTCAAGTTAACAAATTTACAGGTACCACTATAGTTTGGCCCAATGGATGGAGCAACAAGATGAAATTCACTCAGAATACTCCACAGAGTGCCGTCCTTGACATGTTGTATGAACAGTGGCCCATGCCTGCAGGCCTAGGGAGGAAATCCAGATGAGTTCGTGTGAATCAGCTGTAGAATGTGCATATATTCCTATCAGAAGCTAATATTTGGTGACAGTCACAACTCTTGACAGCCATTGCAGGTGCCTGTGATTCTCCCTGTGCAGTTGGCAAGGGCAAAATAGTCCTTGCTGCTTCCCATTGACCTGGTTCACGTGACAGCCCCTGGTTGGAGGTTGCATATTCATAATGGACAGCCAACACATGCCGCAGCTCCTCAAGGGTAAATTCACTGGCTCAATTCGGACGACACGATAGTCAATGGTGGGGTAATAATCAACTTTACAGTTGTTCATCTAGGGGTTACTCCCCACACAACATGGTAATAAATAATCAACTGTGGTGTGGATTAGGATCAGCACTGAGTTGACTATGGCAGCATTCGGATAACACAATAGTCAAAACAACTGACGATTGTTTCCCCCACACCTGTTGTTTATTGTGTCGTCCGAATTGAGCCACTGTCTGAGTTCACAAAATATGACAACCCACACTCAAGGCAAATATGGGTTGAGTGAGTGTTCATATTGAACTAAGGTTGTTGTGTGAATCGAGCCATGCTAATAAACCATGGTTTGTTAACCATGAACAGCTCATGAAGAGAACTCAAGATTTGCTGTTGGGTTGTGAACTGTGGGTTGTCGTGTTGTGTGAGCCCACTGCCACAATAGCTGCTTTTTTCTCGCTAGAGAGAATCAAACATCCACTGCCCTGGTTGTTTTCATACTTCATCTTCTGCATGGCTGTTTTTTTATATTCTCTCCCAACTACATGCAAAAGTAGATGCTGTTCAAGAGAACAAGCAAATTGCTGGGGCACTTGTACTAAGGGATTATAAATTCTTCATTAATTTTGTAATTCCATTTGTTATGCCCAATCCTAAACTGAGAATCAAACAGAACATTTGGTGAACTTGAATGTTGCCTTTCAGCATAAAGACAGAGGATGCATTCGGATGTCACGATAGCCTAGAATGGGTTAATAAGCTACTCGCAAGTAGCTTACTTTTTAAAAAATAGCCCACAATCCCCCACCATACGAGCTACTGTGAGTAGCTTATTAAACTACTATGTGCAATTTGACTCGCTCCTCTGCCCTCTGTCCTGCTGCAGTCCTGCTGCACAAGCAGTGGTGCTGCTTCACCTCTGAAGTGCTGGAAGTTTGCAGGATCGGGACAAAATTTTGTACGCATCCCTCCCCAAGTAAAGGAAGCACGTGATTAACCATCACACAAGCCTTCTGCAATAACTCACCAAGGAGGGAAAATTCCGAGTGCCCCCAAAAGGGGGAAGCGACTAGAAAACCTTGGGGGTTTGCAGAATTGGGACCAGACTCCACACGCAGCCTGTCCTAGTTGGGAGGCACCCGATCTATCACCAACCCCCTGCGCATTTACTCCAGAGGAGCAAAAATTTCAAGTGCCCCAAAAAGCGGGAGAAGCCGGGAAAACCTTTGGGGGTTGCAACATTGGGACCGAACCTCATAGCCATCCTTGTCTACAAAGGAGGCACCCAATGCGCTCTGAAAACCCAGCATCCAAACTCTAAAAGCAGTGAAAATCCCAGGTGCACCAAAAAGGGGAGATGCCTATGAAACCTCATAGTCTTCCTCCTCTACACTGCTAGCTTGGTTTCTTTAATGTGGTCTAAGCAGTAAGCCAGTGAAGAGCAGCGCAGCTGCTGTTTTGACCGGTCTTGCCACACAGCTTGGTAGCCAGCCAAAATAACCTATGTTGATTGCCACAAAACACGATGACCCATGATGGCTTAAATAACCCACTCTGCAGATCGTGGGTTATTAGAGTAGGTTATTATTTCAACCAAATAAAACACCATGGGTTAAAAAAACTCCCACACAATTACCCATGATGGGTTAATTAATCCATCACTGTGGAAGGAGCGAAAATCCCAGGTGCACCAAAAGACGGGAGATGCTTATAACACCTTGAGAGTTTGCGGGATCATGGTTTAATTAACCAATCATGGGTTATTGTGACATCTGAACACAATCAAATTCATTTTATATAGGTGCTTTTTTGCCCATGTTTCCTGTGTCCCTGCACCATTGTCTAGAACTGGCAAAAAAAGTAATAAATTAAGCTAGGCTATGCTTGTTTTAAGTATGCCGAAAGAGAAATATGGCTGTGAATTTTGGGTAAAAATGAGAATGCTGGAGAAGTGACAACTGGTCTGACAGATGTATTTATGTACATATGTATATACTTGGAAAAAAATAGCTAACTGTTCACAACCAACAGAGATTTTGTGTGCAAAAAGATGCACCGGAGACCAATGTTATGAAAGGGAACACTTCAGGCTGTTCACACAGCACATCCCCCCATGGGTTACTTAACCCTTGGTGAGGCTGCAGCACATATGGCTCGGGGTTGTCATTTCGTGCGAACCCAGCGAGCCTGGATTATGCGAGGGTTCAATAATCCACACTTGCTGAATTCGCACAAAATGACAGCCCCTTAGTGGGAGTTGCATATGCAGCTAACAATTTAGAAAGTAGATACAATATACTTGGTAAAATATAATTTTGTATCTTAAAAATCTAACCAGACATAGGGGTAAAATGAAAATCGTGATTTTTTTCACAAGCTCTTAAAATAGCCGTGACACTATTACATGGAATGTATCACAATTCACATTTTGAATTTCTAAAAAAACAGGATCCATTATTTTCAATAGATATTAATAACTTTGGTTATGTTTTTTCTTCTGCTCTCATTCAAAAAGCCTTCCATATGCTTGTTTACTTTTGTAAACAAATAAAAAAGTGACAGGAAGTGGAATCAAATTCTTTATTACACATCTTAAAAATGAAAGTTTCGACTAGCCCTTCTTCCCAGTAGTATGCAGTTTATTTATTATTGTGCTGTAATTTACAAAGCATGCTAGGTGTTTTGTCCATATAACAAGAAGCTGGAATTATTTGACTCTGCATGTTGTATGCCTTAGTATGCATCTTATCTTTCCCTGCAAATGCATCCTTTGTAGCTGTGTTTGGGGGTTGGGGGGTTGGAGAGGGGAGAGAGGGTAACTGACAGTGTTCATTGTCCTTATTTGTATAGGTAGCTAATTGTTGCCTGCGACCTGCGTACAGCCTACTGACAATTCTTTCTTCTCCCCCCCCACCCCTTTTCTCTTGCTTCAGATGTTCATCAAGTACTTAAAGGTTAGCAACCTCTTCATAATATTGAATGCGTAGGGCATGGATACATTCTGTGGCTCAGCACACTAATGCATGGCAAGAATTGAGCCTGGCATGATCCTTTCTGTTACCACATGGCTAATGTGAATTTGGTTTTTATTTTGTACAAAAACTATATGTCTTTAGGTCTTTTGTTATTAAATGCTTCTTATTCTTTAGGTGGAGTTGATATCGCATTTTGGATCAGAACACTTTTGTCCTTTAAGCCTTATAAGGTAACCTCAATGAAATATTGCTTGTCCCCTTTAAACATCGCCTTCTGTTTGTAACCCCCCCCCCAAAAAAAATTGAGATTCTGAAATATATTGACATATGCAAAAGCTATTTATATGGGAAACTGAATTTTTCAAGTCTTAGCAAACATCTTGAGAACTTAGTGGCTTTATAGAGGAAGTTCTAATATACAAAGGGCAGCGTGGAAGCTTACAAACAAGCCAAGTAAGAAATAGTGAAGAATTGGGAAGATGCAGTGTATCACAGTTTTGCATAAAATTCCAGTTTGGCATGCACCCCCTGTAGATTCTAAAACAACCATAATTTTTCACATCTTCACTCAGTTTAATGTGGTTTACAGAGTGTTTGGAACTAGCATGGTTGAAGAATATGAAGAAATAGCTGATTCACAGTACCAGTCTGAAAGGCAGGAGCTCTTTGATGAAGATTATGGTAAGTAAGATCACTGTAGTTCTTAAGATTAATCTTAATTGCTTAAACTGTCAGCATGGGGAGCTCTAGATTCCTTGGTGGGATCATTCTTTAATTTATTTCTAAATAAGAGAAGAAGGCCAGAGTATTGGGGAGGCACAGTGGCTAAAGGAAGCACACAAAAGTAGTAGTCCAGTCCCTATAATGAAGTCCCATAAAAAAAATCTGTTCTGATTTATGTAACCAACAAAACCACTGATGTATAAGAGAACCAGAAAAACTTGGGTAGATATTATCATAGTCTGGAACAGATTTTCTAGGCACCATCTTTCAAAATGGCTGCCGCCAAATTTTAACTGCACCTATTTCAGCTCCTAGAACAGTTGTTGTTCTAGAGTCTAAATACTTCTACTTCAGTCTGAGCCTGGGAATCTAATTGGGTTGGTGAAGCCTAAGAGGCATTGAGGAAGGGGGGAAATGACTTTGTTTTATAAACACGCTGAACATTCTCTGTAGCAATGGGGAAGTGAGACCAACTCTGGGTTGGGCAACTCTAGGAAGACTCCACCATCAGGGCACAATACTCTGCCATCGTGGGTTGCTATGATGGCACCAGGTATCTATTAATCCACTTCCGTTCACAGCGGCAATAGCTTTTTTTGAGGTATAACTGCTACCACCACTAGGGGCAGCTACAGGTGAGTCATTATACTGGTTCAGCTTTGCCTGTCTCAGTCCATAGCCTACAAAGGGGCTGCAGTGGTGGCCCTAGGCATCGGCTCCAAATCTGCATTTTAATATTGTCGTGATCTCTTGTGCTGCTTTGGACATACTTTTTCTGTAAATGGCCACTTTATTAAAGTGGTTTTGTTTCAGCGCTAACTATACTAGTCCACTCCAGGCAGATCTGGGTCAGATGGTTTTGAACTTCCCCTGTGATAAGGAAGCTTTACTATTAAGAGTGTTTTTTCTTCAATTTTAAATAGATTATCCTTTGGACTACAATGTAGGAGAAGAAAAATCTTCAAAAAATCTTCTTGGTTCTGCCACAAGTGAGTAATTATAAGGTTTCTCTCTTTCTTTGCAGGGTGGCAGTGGGAGAGACTTATGCGTCTCACATTCTTACCACATGTATAGGAAAGATTAATCTCAGATGTGCTCTCAGCTGTGAGTCTTGAAATGAATACAAGGGAAATACGTTTTGGAGAGGTTTGCCAGAGTAGAGTCTAGGAAAAGAATATGAGAAAACTATTCTTACTGATACACGTAGAAGAAGTCTGAAGCTTTACTGAACACAGGCATGGTAACTAGAAGTCATAAATATGGAATAAGTTGAAAGCCAATATGGTGTAGTATTGGGTTTGGGTTGAGGAAGGCTCTATTCAGAAGACACATTAAACCACAGCTTGAACCACAGTGAACCTTATTCACCACAGTTAAAGCCATGGTTTAAGTAAGGTGTCTTCTGAACAGGGCCAAAGCCTGGGTTTGAATCCCCACTTGGGCCTGTGAAGCTTGTTGTGTGACTTTAGGCTGAGATGCTACTCAGACTACATAGTAACTGACACTCAGAAGGGCTGTTCACACACCCGCTAACTCACACTCAGTGGTTGAGGGTGGGTTGTTTTGAACCTTAAGTTGTTTGATGAACCGTGGGTTGGTGTGTTGTCTGAACATCCTCAGGATGGCTTGTTAACCATGCAGTGTGGCTTATTTTCTCGAACAAGCCACCTCGAGAATCCATGGTTTGTTGTTGGATTGTTCAGGTTGGATTGTTCAGGGTGATTTCATGCATACATCCTCTAATGTTTAATATATTAATATTAAATTATGTTCTTTCAAATTTAGTTAAAGGTCTGTCTAAGCAGCTCTTAATTCATAAAAAATAGATTAGAGACCTGAATATTACATTATTTTTCCTTGAATAATACCAAAAAAAATTCTTTTCAGATGCTCTTTGCTTCCACACATTACCACAGTGGCCCAGTTCACATACAGTGATAACCTTAAAACACACACACACACACGGGTTACTGTGAACAATCCAGTGTGCTAGTTCATGTGGCCTGATCACTCCCACTTGGCTTCTCCTGTCAGTGGGATCAGCTAAACAATCCTGGGATGCATGTTCTCTGAGTTATTTAGCATGACATCCAAACCCAGACTTCTGGCTTATTTCTACCCTGACAAGCCAGAGTTAAAACCCAGGGTGGAAACTACTGTTTAAAAACAAGCAACAACTGGGTTACCATTGCATGTGAACTGTGCCAGTATGTCATTGTTTGCTGAAAACATTTCGTGGAACACATCAATATTTGTGGGAAAATTCTTGTAGCTAATATTTATCTTTTACCCATAGATGGAAATTTGTGCCTTCTATAACATTAGGATATTGACCTGGTTCACACATAACATTAGTCCATGGTATGAAATTATTGAATTCTGGGTTGTCGTGATGTGTGAATGCAGCCACGCCAACAAACCATGGTTTGTTAACCACAAACAACCCAGAAAGAAAACCCATGGTTTGTTATTGGGTTGTGAACTTTGGGTTCTTTGGCGTGGTCTCTGTGCATCACAGGGAGCTCAGGTTTGGGAAACTTCTACAGCTAAAAAGGCATTTTAGGAGGGCACCCTCCCTCCACCGTCTACTGTGCATGTCCTAACGTTTCCCATCATTCTCTCAGTCTCTCTTCAACTGCCATAGCAGCAGCATTGTGAGGGAAGCTTTATAGCATGTTTTAGACAAAATACTTCTTCTAGGTGTTTATTCTCTCTTTCTCTTTGTGAATTTATACTTCTTTCTTTCTGTTTTGCATTTTTTTAATATCTTTTGTTTGAGCACCATTCAGAAATTAGTAGTAAACTGCCACCTTCAGACAGGCACACTTTTTGTCTTTCGTGCTTGGGAGAGGGCCATGTGGAAGAAACGTGCCCATATTGCCAAGTGTTTTCAAAACAAATGAGATGTCATTCAGATAGATTAAAAGCCATTTTGTGGTGAAGGGCGCTGAAGTTGGTAGGCGATCAGGACGCCATGATAGCTGTGTCTTCAATAAACCTTCAGACGAGCCCTAGTGATCAGGCAGCTGCCTTGGGTGTGGGTGAATCCCCAGCACAGTCTGATCTTTTATCAGACATGCATGCCTCTAACTCCAGGTCGTACGCTTACTCTGACGGTAGCAAAAAAGCTAAACAAAAAAGCGAAGGTACTAAAACAACTGTCGGGCTCTTTAAGTGAACCAAAACAGAAGAAGCTGCCAAATAAGACAGTGGATTTGGATCCGACCCAACCGCAGGCTAATGAGTGATCGGAAGATGTGACTCTGTCACCATTGACTGGTCTCCCAACTCCAGGAGTGTTGTCTCTTGGCGTCAATAATTCCACTATGGCCTCTGTAGACAATGACTGAAATTGCACGATTGAGGAACCAACTGCAATGCTGCCGGTTCTACCATTAATGTTGTCTCCAGTTCAAAATGTGATGCCAATAGACCCACATAATGCAATATCTATCAGTGAAGGGAAGAGACACCACTTTGCTTCCTTCAGTTAGGCCAAGGCCGTCATCGTGGAGAGGATACGGCCGGGACCGTTGAGGGGGGTCACCACACTCCATATATTCGACCTCAACAGTCAGAGGATATGTGGCCTCTTATTATCCTAGGGAGCTTTCTCAGTCTCCTCATCGGTGGGATAGACATTTGGATTGGGAATATCCCTGCTCCCCTTATCGTTACAGAGATTGGGATAGGCGAGAAGAAGCTAGAGATTGTTATGGATATACTTGACACCAATATGATAATCAGCAACCTCCATCTGCCACAGTGTCAAGACCTCCTGAGGTTGAAGTACGACTCAAAGTGCCTCCGCTGGTGGACCATCATCCTCAATTATCTACGGTTCAACTAGATAGATCTGGCCCGCTTGCATTGGCTGCCTGTAGGTTCCGAGCCCGATTCAAGGTGCTGGTTTTAACATATAAAACCTTACATGATTTGGGACCACAATACCTGATGGAATGTCTTTCCCGACATGAACCTACCCGTTCACTATGCTCAACATCAAAGGTCCTCCTCTGGGTGCCTACTCCAAGGGAAGCTCAGAGGACGGCAACAAGGGAGAGGGCCTTCTCTGTGGTGGCCCCTCAATTATGGAATGATCTCCCCAATGAGGCCTGCCTGGTGCCAACACTGTTATCTTTTCAGCGCCAGGTCAAAACTTTTATTTTCTCCCAGGCATTTTAACAGCTCAAGTTGAGGTTTGATATTATGGCCAGGCTTAACAGTTAAAATGTTTTAAAGTGTTTTAATGATAGCTGTTTTTATGTTTATGGTTTTAAATTTTGTATATTGTCTTTTTAATGCTCAATCTTTTTAATTTTTGTAAACCGCCCAGAGAGCTTCAGCTATGGGGCGGTATATACGTGTAAATAATAATAATAATAATAATAATAATAATTAATAATGGCGCCAGTGACTGCTTCAATACCGAGGGATACTCTTCAAGCGCTTGTCAAGCCACCTCATACTCAGCAACAGGATGCACCTCAGCATTCAGAATCAATATTATGGGATCTGGTTCAACTTGCTACACAGATAAAAGAAACACAGATTCCAATTCGGTCTGATGAGTCGCCGATGTCAGAGGCTTACCTTTCAGACTCTACGTCTCCTTCATGTCAGCCATCGATTTCTTCTCCGGAAGCTGCGTCGACCAGTATAGGGATCGTCCTAGATATCCCCCTCCCCCTCAATACCCAACTTTTTTGCCCCTCCGGCGATCAGCACCATCAGCATCCCTATCGAGACTGCCCAATGAAGAAGCTTTACCGCAGCGGCATCAATCACCAATACTATCATCCTTACCAGCGTCGACCACAATGGCACCTCCACAGCTTCCACCACCTCAACGTCGTCACTCATGGGACCAGCAGGAGCAAGTATTGTCTCCCAGCTCTGAGTTATTCAGGTGTCGTCACCAACCTCCTCACCTGACCAATCACGACCTCAGGCACAAGTTTCTGTGGAGAGGAAGCAGATCATACAGGAGATCAGAACAGCACCATCCAAGCTCACCTTACTTGGTGGAAGATTATGAATTGAATTCTAACTCTTACTTTTCTGCCCCACCTTCTATTCAATTGTCTAACGACGTTGCAACTACCCAAGAAGGAGCTTCACTGTCTGAAGATACTTACCACTTTTCGGACCAAATCCTCAGTATGGCTCAAGAGTTAGGCATTGAGACACAACAGCTTGCTGAAAAAATCTCAGACCCGGTTTTTGATACAGTCTATACCGAAATTTAATAGGGATAAATGCCAAGTTCTACACCTAGGAAAAAGAAACCAAATGCACAGTTACAAGATGGGGGATACTTGGCTAAGCAATACGACAAGCGAGACGGATCTTGGAATTGTTGTAGATCACAAGCTGAATATGAGTCAACAGTGTGATGTGGCTGCAAAAAATGCAAATGCTATTTTGGGCTGCATTAATAGAAGTATAGCTTCCAAATCGTGCGAGGTACTGGTTCCCCTCTATTCAGCACTGGTTAGGTCTCATCTTGAGTATTGTGTCCAGTTCTGGGCACCACATTTCAAGAAGGATGCAGACAAGCTGGAGCGTGTTCAGAGGAGGGCAATGAGGATGATGAGGGGTCTGGAAACAAAGCCTTATGAGGAGAGATTGAAAGAACTAGGCATGTTTAGCCTGGAGAAGAGAAAATTGAGAGGAGACATGATAGCACTCTTCAAATACTTGAAAGGTTGTCACACAGAGGAGGACCAGGATCTCTTCTAGGTCAACCCAGAATGCAGGACACAGAATAATGGGCTCAAGTTACAGGAAGCAAGATTCCGGCTGGACATTAGGAAAAACTTCCTGACTGTTAGAGCAATAGGACAATGGAGCCAATTACCTAGGGAGGTGGTGGGTTCTCCCACATTAGAGGCATTCAAGAGGCAGCTGGACAACCGTCTGTCAGGAATGCTTTACGGTAGATTCCTGCATTGAGCAGGGGGTTGGACACGATGGCCTTATAGGCCCCTTCCAACTCTCCTATTCTATGATTCATCTCCTCCAGTCTCCATTCCCTTTTTATCAACCTTGCTTCATATAGTGAAGCAATCTTGGAAGGCACCAGCATCTATGGCGCCTACATCTAGGAGACCAGAAGCCCTTTATAGGGTACTAGAAAAGGGCGATGTTTTCCTGTTCACACATCCATGACCAGACTCCATAACTGTTGAGTCCTCGCAGGGGAGGTCACAGAAAGTACCTGCGTCAGCGGCAAATAAGGAAGGACGCCAGTTGGACTTAGGGTCGCAGACTACCTGGCTATGATGTCCAGGTACCAGCTGTTCTTGTGGGAGAAAATGGATGCTCTCTGTAATTACTTACCAGAGGAGCAAAGAGAACTTGGAAGGAACTTTCAAAATGAAGCCCTTCAATTCTCTTGCCAAAAAATGAACATGACTCGTCACCTCACAGATTGCAGCTCCAATCCAGTGGTCGGAGCTGTAGCACTACGATGCCATGCTTGGTTCCGGCCCGCAGGGTTAACCCCAGAAGCTTGCACATGAATTGAGGACCTTCCCTTTGATAGAGAGGAGGCCTCTTTAACGTGAGTACTGACAACAATGGAGGAGATACAGCAAGGAAAATGGGCATATCGCCACAAACCTCTCAGCCTCAATACAGACAATGCCAATGGGCACATCCACAGCCGTGCCACAATCCATGGCAATATTTGGATTAGTCGCAGTGCTACTCGCAATACCAACAACCGCGAAAGCAACAGACTGCGAAACGCTACAGGCAGCCCCGCCAGAGGTTTTACCAGATGTAAAAAAAGCGCCTTTGACCCTACTGACACTCATTCGGGTCCCCTGATCAGATAGCTTTTTGGGAATTGGCTCTCCAACTTCCTTCCGGCCTGGAGGGAGACTACATCCAACACTTGCGTCGGCGACATTGTTCAGTTCAGCTACCTGATAGAATTCGAAGTTCTCCCTCCTCTTGGTACCGTGAGACTTACTCCTTCAGCTGTCCCGTTGGTAGAAACTGCAACCCTTCTCAAAAGGGATGCTATTCGAAGAGTTATCCTATACTGCGTGACGGTAGTGTTACGGGCTTTAACGACAAAACCTTTCGAACCTTTGGCTACCACGGACATTAGGCTACACTCCTGGAAAGTTGCGTTCCTGGTTGCAATCACTTCAATGCGCAGGTCTGGAGAGTTAAGTGCCTTGCACGTCGACACACCTTACCTTGTCTTCCATAAAGACAAGATTGTTCTTCGACCAGACATGTCCTTTCTACCCAAGATCGTTAATGGAATTTCAGTCAAGCCAGGACTTGGTCCTTCCAGCATTTTTTCCTGCACCGTTGAACCCACTGGAGACC
Organism: Anniella stebbinsi; assembly: GCA_029215795.1. NCBI lineage: Eukaryota > Metazoa > Chordata > Lepidosauria > Squamata > Anniellidae > Anniella > Anniella stebbinsi. The sequence goes on along the minus strand of JARDYH010000004.1, from coordinate 123,899,429 downwards.
AAGGTGCATTCTTTGGATGCTTGGAGGGCAATGGGCCTTCTACAAGGCAAGAACTGAACCCTTCCGAAAAACCAATAGGTCCAAGAAAAGTGCAGAGCGCATATGTGTGAATGCACAGATGACCGCTCAAAGAACCACTGTTACGAGTAAGCAACTTGTCTTTCTTTCAGCCATGGGTTGTTGATACTTGCAAATCCAAAAGCATGAGTTATCCATGGGTTGTTCTGCCAGAGAGCAGAAAAAAATTAAACACTTTGGTTTTACATGCCGACACTAAAGCACCTCAGAGCCATTTGGGATATAGGGTGGGAGTGGATGAAGGAGGATGTAAACAAACAACTCAGGGATTGAGGGGGGAAAGCAAGATTTGTTCAATTGCTGCCAGAGAAATCCTGAGTAGGGTAACAAACCATGGGTTAAATAATCCATGGGTTAGTGTTATGTGTGAACCAGGGATGAGCAGAGCATGTGAGCCATTTCCAATTTCAATTAACAACCCAGGAACAATTGTCCATGATTACTTCTAGGATTAACTCTGGGTTGTTTAACCATAATCAACCCAGAGATTCCAGGTTCAGATGTCACGAACGGACCCTGGAACATTCTTGGTTTGTTAATTGAAATTGGAAATGGCTCGCAATCTCTGCTCATGCCCAGCAATTCCTGGATTAAACAATCCAGGATTTTCCGCTGTGACCTGTAAACAGGGTCATTAAGTTATGGCTACTTGATAGTATCTTCCAGCATTTATAACTGACTGGCCACCATCCTTATTCCTTTCTGTGTGCTCTTAACACTTTGAATTTTTGATTGAGAAATAAATGGATTAATGATGACTTGCAATGTTCTAATAATCATAGCTGAGATACTTAATGAAATATACAAAATTTAAGAAATCTTATGTGAATTTTTCATTTTTATAACTGTTTAGACCATTTTATAATATGGTCTAAACAAGGAAATTTCCCTTTTGCTAGTATAACTAGGTCTAATTTCATCTTATTAATTAATAACTCAGTTACTTTGCATAATCTCTTTGGTAGTTTGTTTAATCAGAGTAGTATCCAGTGTTAGAGTAGACCCATTGAAATGAATGGGACTTATGTTTTCAGTTCTAAGAAACACTGATAAATTCTTCGTTTTGATAGTAATTTTATTTCTTGACATGGATCGTTAAATCATGAGCACTGTCTTGGGCACACTCCTTGTTATCACAATCCATATTTGGGGTGTGTACATATGCTACATTGGACCTCCATGCCAAATAGCAAGCCAAAAACACTTGTAGGAAGTAGCAAATTTGGGAAAGGCTGTTCCTTGCAAGCTATCACAGTGTTTTTATAGGTGTGGTGCTACCTCTTTCATACTTTTTAGATGCCATTTTAAATATGGTGAATATTGCTGCTAATATACTTGGAGCGAAAACTGAAGAGGACTTGACAGAGCAAGGTAAATTTTGCAATTTGCTGGAATAAACTGATGTTTTTAAATAGTTGTTCCTTTGTCCAAATTGGGGTTTCCCTCTGCTTCTCCATAATGACTTCTGTAAAAATATTGGTTTCGATCCAAGCTTAGTTAAGCTTATACGCAATGAAATAAATGGGACTTAAATTAGTCTATTCTAAGTATAATTTAAGCATGACTAAGGATTGATCTAACTCTTTCCATATATATTGTATTTAGAACAGTTAGAACATTTTATATCTTGCATTTCCTTAATGAGCCCAAGGCAATTCATGTGTTAGAACAATAGCATCATTGTAAAACAGTTTGACATAAGAATAAATATAATAAAGCAACCATAAAACATTAAAATAGCAGAGGGAAAGTCATCAAATAATTTAGCTACACGAATTAAAACCACTTCAAAATGGATCAGTCATTTAGGCTCAAAAGCATTCATCATTCTATGGAAGGCCATTACAAAAGGGAACAAGCTGAGCTTCCCTCAGAGCTTTGGCATAAAAAAAATATACAGATGGACTTCTCTTGTTTTTGTGCTGTTTAAGTAGAATTAGTACTGAAAGTTATGAGGTGCTGAACTTGAATTTGGCATTACCTAAGTGTGTTGCATTTGCTCTTGTCATTTCCTGGTTACAGTCTCTTTTGTCCCATAACATACCTTTTGCTTTTTCTCCCCCTTGCCCCTTTAAATGCTTTCCCCCAAATTTTACATCCTAATACTTGACATGCACAGACTTAAGATTTCACTGGGTAGCTTCACTGAACAGCTCTGCAGATCTTTCTTCAGATTGTGGTGGCCTTCCCAGAGACATGTGCAACAAACATATAGAAGTCCTCCTCAGGAAATGTTTTGAGGCTTCTTTCACTGAGTGCTTTTACAACTAATTTCCCATATTCGAGGGTGATCTACTTACCAACAACTTGGCCTCCACCAAGATAGCCTTTTTTTTGGAAGGTTTGAAGCAGGGGTGGGAAACATTTAACCTTCCAGGTAAAGTTGGACTTTAACTCCTGTCAACCCCAGCTAGTATGACCAATAATCAGAGATGCTGGGAGTTGTTGTTATTATTATTATTATTATTATTATTATTACATTTATATACCACCCCAAAGCCAAAGCTCTCTGGGCGGTTTACAGAAATCAAAAACTGAACATTTAAAAACCAGTATACAAAATTTTAAACCATAAAAGTCTAAAAACAAACTTAATATCATTTAAACTATCCAGGAGTCAGTTTAAAAAGCTGTTAAATGCCTTGGAGAAGAGAAAAGTCTTAACCTGGTGCTGAAAAGATACGTGTTGGTGCCAGGCAAGCCTGGTCGAGGAGATCATTCCAAAGTTCGGGGGCCACCACTGAGAAGGCCCTCTCCCTTGTTGCCATCCTCTGTGCTTCCCTCGGAGTAAGCACTTGGAGGAGGACCTTAGATGTTGATCGTAGTGTACAGGTAGGTTCATGTCGGGAGAGGCATTCCATCAGGTATTGTGGTCCCAAGCCATATAAGGCTTTATAGGTTACAACCAACGCCTTGAATCAGGCTCGGAAATGTACAGGCAGCCAATGCAAGCGGGCCAGTGTCGGTCTTGCATATTCGAATTTTCTGGTTCCTGATATCAATCTGGCCGCTGCATTTTGCACAAGCTGCAGCTTCTGAACTGTCTTCAAAGGCAGTCCCACATAGAGCATATTGCAGTAATCTAACTTGGAGGTTACCAGAGCATACCTGAAGCCAAGTTATCCCTGTCCAGATAGGGGCGTAGCTGGGCCACCAACCGAAATTGGTAAAAGGCACTCAGTGCCATTGAGGCCACCTGATCCTCAAGTGACAGAGTTGGTTCTAGGACAATCCCCAGGGGAGTGCAACCCCATCCAGAACAGGTTGAACATCCTCTATCCGATCAGAAAAACCACCTACTAACAGCATCACAGTCTTGTCTGGATTGAGTTTTATTACCCCTTATCCAGTCCATTGTCGCAGCCAGGCACCAGTTCAGCACATCCACAGCCTCACCTGATGTAGATGAAAATGAGAAATAGAGCTGTGTGTCATCAGCATACTGATGACAACATACTCCAAAACTCCGGATGACTGCACCCAACGGTTTCATGTAGATGTTGAACAGCATGGGGGATAAGACTGACCCCAGCGGAACCCCATGCTGGAGAATCCACGGGGCCGAGTAATGTTCCCCAAGCACCACCTTCTGAAACCGACCTGCCAAGTAGGAACAGAACCACTGCAATGCAGTGCCTCCCACTCCCAACTCAGCCAGTCATCCCAGAAGGATACCATGCTCAATGGTATCGAAAGCTGCTGAGAGATCAAGGAGAATCAACAGAGTCACACTCCCCCATCTTTCTCCCGACCAAGGCTGTTTCCGTGCCAAAACCAGGCCTGAAACCTGACTGAAATGGATCCAGATAATCAGTCTCATCCAAGAGTGTCTGGAGCTGGCCCGCAACCACTCGCTCAAGGACTTTGTCCAGGAATGGAACATTTGCCACCAGTCTATAGTTAAGATTTTCCAGGTCCAGGGAAGTTTTCTTTAGGAGTGGTGTCACTGCCACCTCTTTCAGACAGTCTGGGACCACTCCTTCTCGCAGAGAGGCATTAATCACTTCCCTGGCCCAGCCGGCTGTTCCATCCCTGCTAGCTTTTATTATCCAAGAGGGGCAAGGATCCAGTATGGAGGTGGCTGCACAAACCTGTGCAAGCACCTTGCTAATCATCTTTCAGTCTTCATCTTCACCATTAGTTACAACTCTATATACTTTGGATATTCACTGGGCTCTGGAATTTTATAAAAGTAGGACCGAGAGCTTCCATAAATCACAGAAACTATTTGTTATGGAGGCCCTAGAAAAGGGTCACCTGTTTCATCTCAGAGATTTGCATCATGGACTGTCCATACCATAAAGCTCGCATATGAGATCCCTGGTCTTAAATTATTAAGTCCAATTAAGGCACATTACACACAAGGAATATCCTCATTGATAGCTTTCAGATGAGCTTTCAGGCGAGGGGGATCTAGATGAGGGGGTTCGATACCAGACCTGTAAAGCTGCGACATCGAGCTCAAGAGGATTGTTGATTTGGTCGAACTGTCCTGCTATTGCTCCTACAGTGAAACATTTCTACCCCTCTACCGACCTTCAGTAAGCTTGTATGATCCACGGAGACCACAAAAAAGAAAAGCAGGTTGCTTACCTGTAACTTTAGTTACACAACCAATCCATCGTCCCTGCTTATGTGTTGGTGGTGATGTCAGTGTTGGTACCGAGGTGAGATCTGAGGCCATATTAGGCAGTCTCAAGGGACATATGGGCAGGAACTCACTAAGGACATGTGTAGTAGGACGGTGGATGAGGGTTCCCGCCAAAACTATCCTCAGCTGTAGAAGTTTCCTGAATTGAGGCTGCACGCAGGTGTAGAGCCCAAATATGTGAATGTATGAATGACCACTCGAGAACTAGAATTACAGGTAAGCAACCTGCCTTTTTCCTGGATCTACTCATTTTCTCCATAATATCCAAGAAAATGGGGATGTACAAGCAAATCTCAAGTGGCTCAAAGAAGTGAAAACGCTTTTGGATGGAAACTTTATGATGCATGTATGTTGGTGTCTATCAATTGTGAAGACGTCTAGTTTAAGTGGACATGTCCAAAGCGACCTTGTCATACCAATCCACCACATAGGAGATTTCTGCACTTCATTTATACAGCTTGTCACTTTCATTCATTTGCTCTTAGGGTGTTCATTAAAATGCTAGCAAGACTGCTAGCACACTATCAGTAGTCAGTGTACCCTTACTGGGATGACATACTGATCAGATCTGGGATATTGAATGTGTACTCTCAGTGTCTATGACAAAATTGATAACTCCACCTGGAAAATAGTGTTTTATCACCCCCACAACAGATTCACCATCTGGGGGTATGCATATGCTTGGCATAGAGCATGTGTTTGCCTTTCAAGAACAAATACACAAGCTCACAAATTACAAACTTGGCATCTTTTGTTATTCAGACTTGATGACACTATAAAGCTCCTGGTCATGCTTGTGTCTTGTTGGGATGTGATCCCGTGGGTGCAGTTCCATGCCATGCTTCTCCTGAGGTTCTTCCTCCCATTCCTAGACTAGACAGTGCAGAAATTATCCCTGCGTTTGCTAGGAGCTGTGGTGGTGGATGGCCCCTCCAAACTGGCTTATTTCAGGGTCACCTTTCGTGAGTGAGGTGGGCTGGCCTCTTAATCAACACCCCTGCAAGCCTCTTTAGCTGAAGAGTGCACCTGCATGGTGGTGGCTCAAGGCATGTAGCTGGACATATAGAACCTCCAGAAAGCATCAACTTGTTGAAACTTTGGGTCAGAAAGCTGGTACTTTTTGCCTTCTTGCCTCACATCAAGACCAGGGGCATGGCGATCCATGTGGACAACACGTCAGCAAAGACATATCTAAATCATCAAGGGGTAAATCACCCATTTGTCAACAGTTTTGTGGCACTATAAAGGCTAATTGCAATATAAGCTTTCATGGACCACAGTCCACTTCATTGATGCGTGAAGTGTTATTCTGATCAGTGTTATTCTGAGTGGCAAGGAGTTAACAGTGAGGAAGAGGGAAATGAAATGCAGGAAGTACAGATCGAGACAGTTATGTTATTAATAGTAACCATTCACAAAACATGACTTAGGAAGGTATTACATTCTGTCTGCCTCTTAAAGGGGACTCAGCAGCCCCCTCTCTTTATCTGCATACTGCAGGAAAGAGCAGTGGGGTTGAGTACTATTGATACCACAATCTCCTCAACTAATGGGAGAGCGCATTTGCACTACCTGGGACATGTGAATCTTTAAACACACTTCTAGAACAAAATGCTTCACATACAACAAAAATATTTATGCACTAATTAATGGTGAGCAGCTTAATGGAACAATATTACTCAGAGTGCAACATGTATTCACATAAGATTTAGGAGAAATCCCTATTCCATTATTGCCATTATTAGCTAAGGAACTGGATCTGTTTGGCCTCCAGGCCTGCTGGTTGATCTCCGCAAAGTGGAGTAATGGCGCGTTCCTTGAGAGAAGCTGCTATGTCAACAGCTTACAGGTCCTGCCCCTATTTCAGGCTGGTATGCAAAGCAGACAATAGTATTTGTGTATTGGTCTGTTTGCAGAGTAGGTCCTTCTTACAGTTGGAATTGAGGGATTGGCTTTCAAATTCAATGCTCATCCTCTGTCTCCTTTTCATGAGACCTGAAAAAATGGAAGTGTAAAAAAAGCTCAAATCTTCCCTTTAAACACTGTTCTTGGTTTTAATCATAAGGCCATTTTGCAGGCCATTCATTTCAATGTTTATTTTCTGTAGCTGTTGACAATCCTATGATATGGAACTTGGTCTCTTTAAATTTTCATGTCTTTTTGATAGGAAATCAGAGTGTGCCTGAAAATACAACTGCCACATCCAGGGCAGCACCCAAATTGCCAGAGCCAACCACCATTCCTTCTTTAGAGTAAGTGACTGGTTGTGCATGTGTATTTTTAATCTGCCCAGCCCAAGAGTCTTTTAGTATGTTAAAATTAATTTATACACAGTACAAAGAAACATTAAGACTAGACAGAATATAAATTACTCTTCCTGTCTATTCTCCCCTGTACCCCAATGGCTCTTAGCTTGATCGCTGTTTCTTGGTTCCATCCCAAATATGACAAATTATTCTTTCAGTCAGCCTTTCCTGCTACCCCCAGCATTCCAATGCTACAACATTAGAGAAATTTAAATTTTGGCTTTATTGCCTAGCATGTGAGAGTGCTATTCCCTCTTGCTCACATTGCCCAATCACTCTTTTCCCAAAATGATGACAATCAAATTTACAATAGTACAGAAATTATAGTTTATAATGAAAATTACTTCATTTAAAAATAAATTTGTGGTCCTCTGTGATTTTTTAAATGTAAATGACCTTGCTGTAAATCTCAGGTCATCTATGGATTTGTAGGGCAAGTCTCTGAGCCTTAGCGAGGTTAAGGTGGGAAGTCATAATTTCCAAGTTGGCAGTCAAAGATGTTGACTCACCGTCACCATCACTTTTTTTATTAAGATATGCTGAACTACATTTTGATGTCTACCTTTCAAATTCTGTTTATAGGCTTGTTACTTCAGAGATACCACAAACTGATAAGGAGCTGTTAGTCTTAGATATAACAAGAGACAGCCCAATTGTTCAGTTAGTCCACGAATATGAAGAGGAAGTCAGTCAGTCAACAGTGACTCTACTTCCCAGTGATGAACAAGAAGAAGAAATTCCATGGTTTGAGTCTGAAACACAAATCTATTGCTGTGAGTTGGTGACAGTCTGTTGTATTTCCAGTTTTTCAGAATATTTGTACAAGTGGTGTTCAGCAACAGCCACTCTTCAACGCCACCGTAACAAAACAGACACCAGTTGGGAAAAATATTTCTCTGTTGCTACTTGGCAGGCCCAGCTAGTTCCAACCAAATCATTGCATATTTCAGTACATGAACATCCTCCAGAGAAATTGGAGTCCTTAATTGTAGAGCCATCCAAAACAGTTGTAGGTGTCTTAAGCAGTATGTTGAATGAGGCTATGATTAATCAGACCGAGGGTACTTTTGAACTGGAGCCTAGTCATCCACAAACTGTGTCCCAGTCCATTCTCCTGGATGTTACAACAGGAGCCAAGTCACTGTCTGCAATAGATGTGTCCTCAGAACCTACAAAACAAGAAGCTGCATCCGAAAGCCCAGAGGTACCTTCCCAAGAGGAAATCCCTGCTGAAGATGATGGAGTTATAGGGTCTGTTACAGAGAAGCCATCTGCAAGCAGCATTGTAACTGAATTGAAGGAGATGAGCACAGAAGAAAAAGTATCTGCTGAAATAATTTCAAAACCAACAGAGACTGTTCCACAGCCTGAATGTACAGTAGCCATAGAAAGCTCTGATGGGGAAACAAAGATTAGTTCTTCTGAAATGGAAACACCAGTTGAGTCTGTTGTACAGTCATCATCTTTGGAAATAAAAGATGATGAGCAGACAGTTGAGGAAACATTTCTTGCTATTCCCGTTTCTGGTGGTTTACCACGAACTGCTACAGACTTTTATGCTGAATTACAAAATTCCACAGACTTGGGTTATGCAAATGGGAATCTTATTCATGGATCAAACCAAAAAGAGTCTGTGTTTATGAGACTCAACAATCGTATTAAAGCCTTGGAAGTAAATATGTCTCTCAGCAGCCGCTATTTGGAAGAACTTAGTCAAAGGTAAGAGTAGCAATGAAAGTCTTATATTTTTATTCATTTTAAAAGTTGATGAAGAAAATTCTCTGTGCAAATGAAACAAAGCAATCTCTTCCATCTGAGTGTAAGCTACTCAGTTCTGAAAAGGGAAACAATGGTTCTCTATGCTTATGAGTAAAGAAACAGGAGTGCCCATAACAGGAGACTTGATGTTCCATGTTGTAGAAACATATGTTTTATGGATGCGCACGACCCAAAATATTGTATTTTATCGTTATCGGAATTTCAGACCAAAAAAATTATTGTCTCCGATAATATCGTAGGTTAATCATCTCGTCTTCACGATAATTATTGGAAATCCGATATTTAATTTGCAGCCCCATTGTACCCCATAGAGCTGAATTCTTTTTAGAAAACATGCCTATAACTTCTATATTTTCAAAGTTACAGGCTTGAAACATGGTCACAATGCTTATGGGGTATGCCTAAGTATGTGTATGAAATTTGAGATTGATCCCTCCAACACTCAATTTTATATGAATTTATTAAAGTTCATGCAACTTTATTGACACAGCTGGTTGATCGGGCCTCAGTGCTGTCATCTTGTTGTCTGCTTTTTTCCCCATAGGCTTGCATTGGGGGAAACCCGTGCATAACTTTTTTATTTGAAATGATCATGACATGAAACTTAGGGAGCCAGGACTAGCAAGATCCAATCTGCAATGTCCAAAAAGTTTCATGTCTCTATCTTTTCAAATTAAAACCTTATAGGGGGTCCCCCGAAAGCCCCACCCCCGCTTTAACTTCTTCATTTTTAAAGATAAAAACTTGAAACTGCTCCTTCTCAAAGTTGGTTGACTGGGCCTCAGCTTTCAGAACGAGCACAATCTTTAAAAAATTCGTAGGAAATCGAGGGTTTGAGCAATTGCTCTGATTTTTTTTTTCACAAATGACCAGCCAGATCCCATCTTCAACGTCCCACAAGTTTCAAGTTTTTATATTTAAAAATGAAGACGTTAAGCGGGGGTGGGGCTTTTGGGGGACCCCCTATAACTTTTTAATTTGAAAAGATAGAGACATGAAACTTTTTGGACATTGCAGATAGGATCTTGCTAGTCCTAGCTCCCTAAGTTTCATGTCATTATTTCAAATAAAAAAGTTATGCATGCGTTTCCTCCAATGCAAGCCTATGGGGAAAAAAGCAGACAACAAGATGACAGCACGGAGGCCCGATCAACCAGCTGTGTCAATAAAGTTGCATGAACTTTAATAAATTCATATAAAATCGAGGGTTGGAGGGATCAATCTCAAATTTCATACACATGTCTAGCACATGTTGCTACACATATGTGCCAACTTTCATATCAATCCCTCCACCCCTGTATTTTATATGGATTTTGAAAGATCCTGCAACTTTTTGACAGGTCTGATGAACGCACGTGGCGAGCTGTCATTCTGACCTGTCAGAACTTAAACGTTCTTTAATAAATTCATATAAATTCGAGGGTTGGAGGGATCGATCTCAAATTTCATACACATGTCTAGCACATGTTGCTACACATATGTACCAAATTTCAGATCAATCCCTCCACCCCTGTATTTTATATGGATTTTGAAAGATCCTGCAACTTTTTGACAGGTCTGATGAACGCACGTGGCGAGCTGTCATTCTGACCTGTCAGAACTTAAACGTTCTTTAATAAATTCATATAAAATCGAGGGTTGGAGGGATCGATCTCAAATTTCATATACATACTTAGGCATACCCCATAAGCACTGTGACCAAGTTTCAAGCCTCTTAACTTTTAAAATACAGAAGTTATAGGTTTATTTATATGGCAGTCTGATAATCCGATATAATCGGGCTGAAAATTTTCGGATCGGATATTTATTGGAGGTTTTTCTATCGTATCGTTATCGTTAATTGGATGTCCGATAATAACCTTATTGTATCGTTATCGGACATTTTAACGATACGATACACATCCCTTATATGTTTACAAATGTAGAAGTAATGCATGTCATATGTGCGTATGGCAGTACGAAGGTTATGAAGCTCAGCTTTATTGCAGTGCATAAGATTTCTTGTGTATGTGAATGTCGCTTCACAATGTTTCTTCATAATGCAAAGCACGCTGTCTATGTGTTCAGAAAAATAATTTAAACTAGACAATTGTTTGGAAAATAACTTTTCCTTTGAAGAGGGGGCATAAAGAAGGCCAGGTGCTTCCATGTCAGTTTTTGGGTGGGGAGTACCAGCAGCGCAAATAACTAGTTCAAAAGATCAACATTGTGAAGTATCTCCTTCCAGCTGATGGAGGGAGAAATTAAATTGGCAAGAGATGAAGAGTTGGGTATTCTCTAAGATACTTTTTAACTCCTTTTATAGATATCGTAAGCAAATGGAAGAAATGCAGAAGGCTTTTAATAAAACTATAATAAAGCTTCAGAATACTTCACGCTTAGCAGAACAACAGGTAGGCTAGTACTGAGTGGAGCCTTTTGCTTTCCATTACTACTTTTCTGTAACTTGAAGTGGTGAATGTGATTATCTTCCTTTCACTTCATTTTGCTTCTCAGGCAATTTCCGCAACATCTATGCTAGCTGGTGTTTTCCTCTTACCATTTAACTGATTAATTCTCAGTCAAAAGATTAAGATTGTATTTTAGCATATTCAGTCTATTAACCTGGCCTTAAGCAGAACACAAATTCATACATGTTTATTTTAAGACTTTGAATATGATAAACATTCTGCAGTCATGTTTGGTAATATTTGCTCTTTTAAAATTAGAAAAAAACAATTGTTTAATCTTTTCTAGATCAAAGGAAATTTATTGTGTTCCTATAACAGCATCTTGTGGGTTTGAGCACTCTTCTGAGTGGATCAACCTTTAAGGGTTAATTTGAACAGTTTTTCTGCACTCCAAATAAGTTATGAAAACATGAATTGTTCTTTGCTAGCTAGTGAGCTATGAAGAGGCCTGAGGTCGCTCCCCTTGACTTGACTCCCTGTGGCTTCAGAAATGGGCATTCGCCACACATGGTAAATGTCTGTGGCCCTTAAAGATAGAAACTTGTTTTGGGGGGCAGAATAGAGCTGAGATCATGAATGTTGTTGTGCCAGTACAGTACACCATCACCATTTGCTCCTTTAAGCAAAACCTCAAGGACAAACTAGTTGAAGCCACCTGAGAAGGAATCCCAAGATTATTCTATCCACATGATCCTAGGTATACTTTAATCCAGAAGTAGGCCATCTTTTTGGTTCTGTGGGCACAGCCATAATTTTTGTCTTGGACGTGGGGGCATGTAATTTTTGTCCTTTTTGGAGGATTTCCTCTTCTCTTGCCCTCTCCCTCTATTTCCTCTTCTCTTGCCCCCCCCAGTTTCCTTCCTCCTCATCCTCCCCATCTCAGGATCCCACCCCCACAGCTGCTGCTTCTCTTAAATTTATCTTTTTGCCCCTTTTCCAGTCACCACTGAGGCCACCCCCTGGCCCCTCACTCAAACTCTCGCAACCTCGCCTGCCTGTACATCGGCTCACTCCCTTGATTCTGCTGCCACCACGTCCCTTGCCTGTCTGCTTGCCTCTTCGTTCCCTCCGCTTCTGCCACCGCTTCCCCTCACTCCCGGCTCCTGCCACCACTGCCCTTGCTTTCCGCCACCCTCTCACCCAAACTTCCACCGCCACTCTTCCTTGCGTGCCGCCCGCTCAGCCAAATTTCTGCCACCCCTACCCACCCATTCAGTCACTCCTGATGCCTCCTCCCTCACTTCTTCCTTCAGCGCCAGCCAGCCACTTCTTCCTACCACTCCTTGTACCTTAGGAGCAAGGAAGCCGGAAGTCTGCCAACTTCTTGCTTCCTCACTGCTGAGCTAAGTGCGACATTAGGAAGATTCACAAGAGGGGGCAACCAGGGTCCTGAGGGCACCATGCTGCCTGCTTTAATCCCTCATCTTGTAATTTAAACCTTGTGTCTTGTATCACAATTATCCAAACTTCAAGAAGGGAATGCCTTGTTCTATGTAGCAAGTACTCTGCAGGCTGGACTGAAAGGGAGAAGAATGTTTTTTTTATTTCTTCTCTTCACTTAGGACTTGAAGCAGACAGAGGCCATCCAGCTTCTTCAGGCACAACTGACCAACATGACACAACTTGTCTCCAATCTGTCATCAACTGTGGCTGAATTAAAAAGAGAGGTAAAATCTGAATAATATGGAAGATAAATCTTTTACCAATAGGATGCTAAACTGGGAACTCCTGCTGTACATTCCAGTCCAAGTGCTTCTTTTTGAGAACAGCAAAATTCTTAAATATAAATTTGGGGAGAAAGGGGACTGGTGCCATTATAGATAACTAACTTCAGTCAGATTTGACACATCTGGGGAAAAATGTTTTTAGACTTGAAAATACTAACACATTTCTAAGCCTCAATGCCAATTTAATGTCCTTAAGTAACGCTTGAATTTGTCATGCGCAAAATACTACATGAGATTCCCATTGGGAATTTGTTTATGGTGCAAACAACCCACAGTGCGTAGCTTGTTTCTCCACACACTTCCCTGGGTCCTCCAGCTAGCTGTGCCTGGCATCTCGGGACTGGGCGGCTGAATCCATCTTGTCTGCCACCAAGTCCCCACCCCCGCTTCGATTGCAGTTGGAGCCCTTTTTCAAAAAACAAACAAACCCAACCCTGTTTTTGTGCAAAACCGGACTGGAATTATTATTATTATTTCACCTCTTTCTCACTCGTGGCGGTTTTTCTAGATGGACATGACGAGCTTTGCCAAGTCATGCTGTCTTTTACAGATTCAGGAATTTCCTGACAATTGAGCATGTTTTAAGTATGACTGCTTTCTGGATGTTGGTGTGGATGTATTCTGGTAGGCCCAGTTTCTAGAGGTTTTCTGTATACTTTTTTGATGTGATGACTGACGTGACTAACGGAATAATTGTGACCTTTTCCTGTTGCCATAGTTCTTTGACTTCCATGGCCAGTGGTGTATATTTGTCTCTCTTTTCTTCTTCCTTTTCAATAACATTTTTGTCATTCGGTATTGCTATGTCGATGAGGTATGTGTGTTTTCCTTTTTTGTCTATGATTGTTACATCTGGTCGGTTGCAGGGTATTGTCTTGTTGGTATGAATTCTTCTATCACAGTATATTTTATGATCTGCATTTTCCAAGATTGTGTCGGGTGAGTATGTATAGTATGGTGTAGGTTGTTTGATAAGGTTGAATTTGATGGCCAGTTGTTGGTGAATTATTTTTGCATCTGTGTTGTGTCTGTCCATATAGTCCATTCCTGCCAGAATTTTACATCCTCCTGTTATATGGTCTATTGATGGCATTTCCTGCATAGGTCTGTTGTTACACTGTTGTCTTTTTTTTAATGTATTTTTGGTAGTTCTTCTTCGTGGTCTCTGTGCATCACACATATGGGCTCGCGCCGACGCCGAGCCATTTCCGGGAAACCTCATTAGCTAGCTTAGATTTTAGGCGGGAACCCCTCCCCCCACCATCCAACCACGCATGCTCCGGGTTCCCGCTCCCTGCTTACCTCAGTTCTTCTTCGACCGCTTCGCTGATTGCCTCGCGGGAGACTTCGTCTAATACGGTCGTATCTGTTAGTGATAAAAATAGTATTTAGTTAGCTTAGTTGATCTCTTCTATTCTTCTCTCTAGTTTTTACTTCAAATATATATATAAAAAAAATTTTTTTAGATAGTGTTAGTTTAGCCTTTTTAGGGGCGTCTTGTCGTCTTATGGCGCAGACTGCCCTCTTTAAACTTTGCTCACGGTGTAGGGCTAAATTGGCCCTCACCGACGGACATTCATTGTGCCTCACTTGCCTCGGAGAGACTCATATTGTTGAGGCTTGCACGCATTGTATGCGTTTTTCGAGGCAAACTAGAAGGAACCGCGCAGATCGCCTTCGTAGCCTGCTGTGGAGCAAGGCTTTGTCAGCCGTTGAAAGACCCCATTTGCCGGTTATGCAGGCAGCACCATCTACATCTGGGGAGTGTGGGCCTTTGCCCTCTAATCGCTCGAGCCCAGCACCTCCTGGCTCGCCCTTGGTAAGGGTCGCAGCTCAGGCCTCGTTGCCAGCATCATCTCCGCCTTCCTCGCCTCCGACTGTGAAGAGGGCTAAGACAAAGCCGCGTGAAAAGGCTAAAAAGGCAAAGAAGTCTGTTCCACCGTCTTCTTCTTCGACGTCGAAAAAGTCGGCCTCTTTACCGCCATCGATGCCGTCTTCGACATCGACTAAAGTGGCGGTTACAGTCCACAAATCTTCCTCGGTACCGGCGTCGGTATCGTTACCGAGGCAACGGTCAAGGTCGACTCGCTCTCCCTCGCCATCTCTTCAGCAGAAAGCATCGACTCCGACGACCTCGATACCGAGGCACCGTTCGCCATCGACATCACCACTGTTTTGAGACCCCTCGCTACCGAGGACACCAACTGTGATGTCTCCGACTTGCTCACTACCTTCTCCGGTACCGATGGAGGTTCCGGTACCGATCGAGATTCCGTCGGATGAGGAGGACACGGTGCCTGTTGAGCTTCCGCCGCCGCCGCCAGTCCGACGACCTGTCGACCTCAAGCGCCGATCTCGATCCCGCCGGTATTGGTCATCTCCTTCTCGGTCTCGATCTCGCTCCCGGTCCCGGGATTGGGATGTCTTCTCTGAGCAGTCACGCTCTTCTCGAAGGTCTACTCGATACCGATTCGACCCTTATACGGGGCAACGTATCCGTCCGACATCGTCGCGAGGGGCGTCTTCTCAGGCACCACCAGTCCCGCCGCGTCGATCGACATCGATCACTCAGTCCTCGCGCCGGCTACGAGATCGGCCGGGCTCGGTACCGGCTCGAAGTCGTCACCCTTCGCAGTCGTTTGAGGACTATGCTTCGGACACCTCGTCTGTCCCGTCCCCGCGCTCGTCAGAGGCATTGCCATCGGATGATGTCGGTACCGCAGATAGGGCCTCACCATCGATGGAAATGGGAAATTTCTCAGACCAAATGATGAGGTTGGCACAATCCCTCGGCATCGAATGCCAACAACCAGTAGAGGATGTGGACGATCGTATATATGATGTCATGTATACAGATCCCTCTCCGCAGCTCACTATGCCCCGACTCTACTCAAGACTGTTAAGCAGTCGTGGACTAATCCAGCCACAATTGGTGCAACATCTAAACGCCTGGATGCACTCTATAAGGTGAAGGAATCTGAGGCTCCCTTTCTTTTCCAGCACCCGAAGCCTAATTCCATAGTGGTGGAGGCAGCGCAGGGGAAGTCTGGCAAGACACATTCGGCCCCCACGGATAAGGAAGGCCGCAAGCTCGACTCTTATGGTCGCCGCATCTTCTCCTCGGCGGCATTGGGCGTCAAGGTCACTAATTACCTCGCCATGATGGCCCGCTACCAACTGTTCCTTTGGGAAAAGATTGCCGCACTTACGGATTACTTACCAGAGGATCAGCGGGAGTTAGCTCGGGTTTTTCAGGCAGAAGCCATGAGATTGTCTAAACAAGAGCTGACTACGGCACGTCATCTGACAGACTGTGTCGCAAAGTCAATGATTGGCGCTGTCGCCTTGCGCCGCCACACATGGTTGCGCTCAGCAACGCTCCCGCAGGAGACAAAGAATAAGATTGAGGATCTTCCCTTTGATGGGGAAGGTCTGTTCAATGCATCCACAGATACAACTATGGACACTATTCACAAGGCCAAAATGACAGCTAAAAAGATGGGATTCGCCCAGCCGCAACAACAATCTTATCGCCCAAGAAAATGGTACCGGCCGGTGCCATACCACTCTAGGCAGCAACAAGACCGTGCTCGACGGTATCAACTTGCTATGAGCCAGCCATCCTATCAGCAGCGCAAGTCAGCGTCGCATTACGCGCCATCTCGCGGCAAGCAATCTCAGAGTCAAAAGCAGCGGCTTTGACTTCCCACTACCACTGCCCGACGGCTCAGAGAACAGACTGAACCCTTTTCTTCATGTATGGGAGTCCATAACATCGGACTCTTGGGTTCTAAAAATAATAGCGGAAGGCTACAAAATAGACTTCGAAGTCCCACCTCCTGTCGGTACCGTAAAAATCACGGCACCATCGGTGACACTGGATCAAGAGACCGCCGCCCTTCTCAAAAAGAGGGCAATTACAAAGGTCCACAGCTCGCAGCTGCACACGGGGTTTTACTCCCGTTATTTTACGGTGCCGAAAAAGGACGGGGGACTTCGTCCTATTATGGATCTCAGATCTCTGAACAAGTTTATAAGGCCAAAAAAAATTCGGATGATTACCTTAGCTGCTGTCCTGCCCATGCTAAGGAGGAACAGCTGGTTCACTCTAATCGATCTGAAGGACGCTTATTTTCACATCTCCATTCACCCTTCACACCGCCGATATCTGCGTTTTGTGATTGGCCAACAAGCCTACCAGTTTTCCGTCCTTCCATTCGGCCTGAAATCCGCGCCAAGAGTGTTCACCAAGTGCATGTCGGCAGTTTGCGCATACCTTCGGTCAAACAACATGGACCTTTATCCATACCTAGACGATTGGCTAATCGTCTCCCCATCCGAAAGCCAAGCTCTGGCCGACGTCCACGAGGTCATCTCCCTTCTGTCGTCGCTTGGGCTGCAAATAAATTACGAAAAATCAATCACCAAGCCATCGCAAAGAATTCAGTTTATAGGAGTTGCACTCGACTCTCCCGTGGGGAGAGCCTTTCTCCTGCGGGACAGGATAAGCGCCATCGTACACCTATCTACGAAGCTGCAGACCGATCGGCGCGTCTCTGCGTTCATGATCTTGAGACTCCTAGGATTGATGGCAGCCTCCGTCTTCGTAGTTCGATGGGCTCGACTGCATATGCGGCCTCTCCAACAATTCCTCATTCACCATTTCTCTCCCATGCAAAACCCACACAAGATAATACTTACCGTTCCGCGCTCCGTGCTGGCGTCACTAAAATGGTGGTCGAATCCGCACAGCCTCTCCCAGGGCATACCATTTACCACTCCACGCCCCTCTGGAATGCTGACGACAGATGCGTCTCTGCAGGGGTGGGGAGCTCACCAAGGCGACCTGTCAACACAAGGAAAGTGGTCACCTTCGGAGACCTGCCTTCATATAAACCTCTTGGAGCTACTGGCAGTTGAAAAAGGCGTTGCGAGCGTTCCTCCCCCAACTTCAGGGCCACCATGTTCGAATACTTTCTGACAACACCTCTGTAGTGTGGTACCTAAACAAGGAGGGGGGCACACGCTCGCCCGCTCTTCTTCGCCTTGCGATGGACATTTTGTCGTGGGCCATTGCCCACAACATACTCCTGTCCGCGCTGCATATTGCGGGGACGGACAATGCCAAAGCAGACAACCTCAGCAGGTCATTCAGGGACACACACGAGTGGGAACTTTCCCCGCGCATGGTGTATCGTCTCTTTGCGCGTTGGGGGACTCCCGACATCGACCTGTTTGCCACGGCTGCCAGCGCAACTTGCCGTACCTATTGTTCGAGGGCGGGAATCGTCCTTGGGGGATGCCCTCCAGTGGGACTGGTCCAAGGGGTTCCTTTACCTTTTTCCGCTGTTCCCGATGATACCCCAGGCTGTAGCACGAATCCAGCGTTACCAATCAGACGCCATGCTCATTGCCCCATGGTGGCCAAGGCAACCTTGGTTCACGCCACTACTCAGACTGTCGCGCTCGGAGACATGGCACCTACCGTACTCACCAGATCTTCTATCCAAGGAGAACGGCACAATCCTTCACCCGGACATCAAAACATTGCGGCTCACGGCGTGGAGAATCCGGCGTGTTGGCACCGTCTCTCCCTCTCGGACGAGATAACATCCATTCTGGATGCATCGCGAAGGCCTTCCACCAGGCTTTCGTACAGCAGCAAATGGAAGCGTTTCCAACATTATGCTACCACTCATTCCTTTGACTGCTACGCATCTACTATGCCTAACATTATTTCATTCCTTTACTCCCTACATGCTACAGGACTTAAACCGGCATCCCTTCGTGTTTATCTAGCTGCCATTGCAGCCAACCATTGTTTGGTTGACGGTTTCTCAGTTTTTACTCATCCACTCGCAAAGGCATTTCTCAAGGGTGTGCGTAATTTGTTTCCCTCCATTCGACCAGTCGTCCCTCAATGGAGCCTCTCGGTTGTTCTCTCTGCCCTCACTTCTAAACCGTTTGAACCCTTAGCAACAGTTGATATTCGTTTGTTGACGTTCAAGACCGTTTTTCTAGTTGCAACCACGTCTGCTAGATGCGCTTCAGCGCTAGCAGCACTACTCGTGGATCCACCTTATTTGCAGTTCTTTCGAGATAAAGTTGTGTTACGCCCTGACCCAACGTTCGTTCCGAAGGTTTCTTCTACGTTTCACATGAGCCAAGATATTACATTGCCCACATTCTTCAAACCTTCTTCTGACCCATTGTCTTCGTCATTGCATGCATTGGACGTTCGAAGAGCTTTGGCTTTCTATACGTCGAGATCGGCCTCGTTTCGCAAATCTCGCAAACTGTTTGTTTGCTATGGAGGACAGAACAAAGGCATGGCTGTTTCTCCACAGCGTATTTCTAAATGGATTGTGGGCACGATTGCCCTAGCCTACCAAGTTGTTGGAAAGGAGGCCCCTTTTCAACTAACTGCACACTCCACTAGGGCGCAGGCAACTTCTTCGGCCCTCCTCCACGGAGCGTCTATCTCTGACCTTTGCAAGGCGGCTACCTGGTCTAATGCTTCCACCTTTGTGAAGCATTACCGTCTCGATGTTAGAGCACGTCAGGACTCCTCCTTTGGTAGAGCGGTCCTCTCTTCGATATGTCAATAGTGTCACCAGCATGCCACCCCTCCTCCGGTAAGTTTTTGCTTGTTATTCGCCCATATGTGTGATGCACAGAGACCACGAAGAAGAAATGCAGGTTGCTTACCTGTAACTGTAGTTCTTCGAGTGGTCATCTGTGCAGTCACACAACCCACCCGCCATCCCCTCTTGGCATCGCTGTTATCCTTGTCAAGCGGTTCGCGCATGCTCACTTTATTTGCATTATTCTACCTTAGTCGCGAGGCCAAGCGGTCTCAGGGAACTGAGGTAAGCAGGGAACGGGAACCCGGAGCATGCGTGGTTGGATGGTGGGGGGAGGGGTTCCCGCCTAAAATCTAAGCTAGCTAATGAGGTTTCCCGGAAATGGCTCGGCGTCGGCGCGAGCCCATATGTGTGACTGCACAGATGACCACTCGAAGAACTACAGTTACAGGTAAGCAACCTGCATTTCTTGGTGGCTATAACTTGATACTGTATAGCTATTAGGAATCCTTCTGTTTCTGGAAATGTCTCACCCTTCCTGAGCCCTTCATACGATTGTTCTTTGCTTATTTGTGGGTTCTGTATTATGTTGTAGTGCTTCCCATGGGGTGCTTTTTGTGCCCATTTTTCTTTTTTCTCTGTGAGTGTGAGTGGTTGTGTTTGGTCTTCGTTTTGTAGTGCTAGGTTGAGTGGGGTGTAGAGATGTAAAATTTCCGGAAATGTTGAAGCCATGGGGGAAAAAACTTTTTTCCCCGGGCTGGGGGGAACAGAAATTTTCAGAAAAAATTAAAAATGCAATATTAGCACTTTTTACGGATTGAAAGTCACTTTGTTACTTTAGGTACATAAAATGTAGTTATGTACAAGTTGGTTTTGCATAAAATTATCACATTTGGTTTATTAAAAGCACAGTGCATTCAAGCAGTTATTACAAATTTAAGTTACGTTTTTAAAAAATTACCTTTTTAAAAAAAATCTAACTGTAAGGAACGCCTGAACTGTAAGGAACCACTTTGGTTTTGCCAGTTTATGAGGAGCAGGCAAAAAACAATTAAACAAACAAACAGAAGAAACAATCAACATTAGTAACAAAGAAAACTATTTATGTCTCCACTAGTCCTCCACAGTGTCAAGCAGACATAAAGAACCCATTCCCATAAAAAGAACTGAGATAAAAGGGGGACCAAGATTCAATGAGTATGCATGAAATTTAATCAGACTCAATTTCTGAGCTATAGCTATCACTATCAGTGTCAGTCTCTTGTGACAATGGCAGTGCCCCCTAGAGGCAGAAATGCATCTTGCTCTTATATTTGAGAGCTGTAATCTCGGTTTGCAACCTAGGATTTGCTTGTCCTCGGTGCACAGAAATTGTAATAATCTGATACTGGACATAGTTTTTAGAGATCTTTTGGAGAAGTAAATATATAAACACATTGTCTTAAACATTTTATACATCATGCTAAAATAAAACATTCCATAAACTCCCCCCCCCCATTTTTTTCCTATTGGGGGGGGGGGGAGGGAACCAAAAAAGGATTCAGGAAAAAAAATGTTTCCCTCCCCCAAATGTTTGTGGGATTTTTTTTCCGGCCCTTCACATCTCTAGTGGGGTGTAATTTTTATCTGTTTTTACTATGGCTTTATGAATAGAGGTGTTTTTAGTGTGGAAGAATTCTCTGAGTGATTTTATCTGTTTAGCGTGAATTGTGTTAATGTCCAGCAGACCTCTTCCTCCTTCTTTCCTGCTGATTCTTATTCTTTCAATGCATGAGTTGAGATGGAGCATGTGGTGTTTTGTGAGTTCAGTGTGATTGAGTCTGTTTATTTCTTCGAGTTCAGTGTGTGACCCAGTGTATGATTCTGAATGAGTATTGCGTAGGGGTTGATGGCTTTGAAAATGTTTTTCGAGTTGAGTTTAGATTTTAGGATTTGTGATAGGTGAGTTTTATATTACATTCTTAGTTGAGTTTTTACTGTGGAGTGATTGATTTTTCTGTTTTGTTGGAATCCTAAGTATTTGTATGTTGCATTTTCTGCCATGTTACCTAATACTTCGTGATTTAGTGTTTCTGCTATTTCTTCTACTTTCCATTTTCCGCTTTCTATGTGTAGCGTCTTGCATTTTCCTATCCCAAATTCCATTTTCATGTCTGTCGCTAGTTCTTCAGTGATTCGCAGGAGGCCTTTTATCTGTGTTGAAGTTGAAGCATAGATTTTGATGTCATCCATGTACAGGAGATGATTGATTCTGTGCTTTGCTTGTTTTTGATGTTTTATGTCGATGCCATATGTGTTGTTGTTAAGGGTGTTGGATAGTGGATTGAGACACAGGCAAAAACCATAGAGTGCTGAATACGTCACCTTAGAATATGCCATGTTTGATATTTATTTTTTCTGTATATGATCCTTGTCTGTTGTTAGGTGTATTGTCATTCTCCATGATTCTAGTTAGAAAGTTTTGGATTGAGGAATGTATTTTGTATATTTTGAGTACTTTTTTCAGCCAGCTGTGTGGGATGGAGTTGAAAGCCTTTTTATAGTCTATGTAGTAGGTGTGGAGGTTTCTTTTCTGTTTTTCTGTTTGCTTCATGATGACACTGTCTATTATTAACTGTTCTTTGCATCCTCTACTGTTCTTTTTACATCCTTTTTGTTCTTCTGTGAGTATATTATGTTGGGTGAGATGTGCTTCAATTTTCTGTGTGATTGTGGCGGTTATAATTTTGTAGAATGTTGGAAGTTAGCTGGGTTTTGGGTGTCTGGAGTTTTTGGTTTAATGTAGGTTTTGCCTTCAATAAGGAATAGAGGGAATAGGTATGGGTGTTCTATGACTGTGTTGATCTGTTGAGTGAGGTATTCGTGTGTTGATGTAAGCTGTTTGTACCAGAAGTTTTGCATTTGGTCTGGGCCAAGTGCTTTCCAATTGTGTGTCCTTTGTATTGTTTCCTTCAGGTCTTCCAGAGTTATTGTATACTCTGTCTGCTGTGGTAGTTGTCTCTGTCTTTTGTCTTCTTGTCTTATCATGTTTGTGTTTTCTTGTGTTGTACTGGTTCTGACCAGATATTTTTCCAGACTGGTTATTTCTTCTTTAGTTGGGGGTGTAATGTTGTTTTCTTTTTTCTTGCTTATTCTTTGGTATAATAATTTCTCATTTCTTTTTGGGCTTTTCTTTTGTTTGATTCTTTGTACCTTCTTAGCCTGATGCTCTGGACTGCCAGTATTTGTTTCAGTGTGTTGAGAGCTACTATTGCTGTTTCTTTATTGTTTGGTGTTTTTGAGGATGTTTTTGAGGATGTTTTTCGAGCGATTTCCATTTATGTATTGTGTCATTCTTCCCATATCCTTTTGTAGCTTTTCAATTTTGTTTTCAATTTTGTTTTCAATTCTGATTTGCCATTTTGGTTTGGTTTCTAATCTTGTTGTTTGTGGGGAGTTCTTGTTTGTTACAGGTGAGGATTGCTGTGGCTGCTGCAGAGATGACTGTGTGGATTTCTTCTAGGTTGCTAATGTCGTTAATGTATGCCAGGAGCTTACTATTCATTATGTTTATGAGTTTCTGTGTGTCCTTGTTAAACTTTTGTCTAGGTAGTGGGTTTCTTTTCATTGGGTCAGTTTCTCTCCATTTTGTTAGATTTGTCTCAATTTCTTCCGTCAGTTGCTGCTCTACGTTCATGTTTGTTGTGTCATTGTGTGTTTCAGGTTGTGGCATTGGCCGGGACTCCTCTGGTGGGGTTGTTGTGTCTAGGATTGCTGTTTCTTCTATGGATGTTCGTGTGCTTGTTGTTGGTGCATCTGTGCTTTTCATGTTGATGTACTGTTGTGCTAGTTCTTCTTTGATTTTTTGAATTTCATGTTCCATTAGCCTTTCGTTGTTGATTATAACTCTTTTTTGATCTATTAGTCTTTGTTCTGTTACAGTGTCTGTTAGGTGGGGGTAGATTTCCATAGGTAGTCTGTGAAGTTCTGTTTGGTATCCTGATGCTGTTGTTTCGAGTTGTGTGCTTTTATAGTAACAAAGCATAGCGTTACGGTTCATTTCATCTGACCAAGCTATGCATTACCTTGGGTGTCCCGCCTTGGTGGTTGCCTGTGGGACAGGCAAAAAAACACATCTGGGGGAGTTTGGGTGGTTGTGCTTTTCCTTGTTCATTGCCTGTTCGTTTCCGTTTTGGCCGACAGTTAGGTTTGTGCAGCGTTGTCGGCCTTGACGCTGTCTGTTTGAGGCTTTTTTTCTGCTTTCTGGAACCATTTATTTCACACTAGCAGGGTGGTTAGCCCTGACTAGTGGTGGTTGGCTAGGGTCCAACCGTGCCCATGTAACCCCTTGCGGGATTATTATTATTATTACTGGCACTTTCCCATGCCCACTGAATGTGTGCTGATGTCCCCCTGATTTGTTTTGGTTTCCCCCCCTTCCGTTTATCGCTCTTGCGCAATAGCGGGTTAATGAAGAATAATGTCTAGCCCTGCCTGGAGCCCTGTATTTTGCCGTTGAGGATGGCCTGTATCTAGTCCCCTGCACCCATTTTTTAGGGTGCTCGACACGCGGTTTCCCTTCTCCCTCAAGTTCATTGAAGCAGCTTCTAGTTTGACAGTGTACAAGGATGTGGTCCAACCTTAAAAGCATGGTAACCCTTTCAGAAAACAAACATGATGTTCAGATCATACTTGATTTGAATCTCATCCCTCCTGGCACTGTGGGGGGGTGGGGGTGGGGGGAATAGATGAGGAAAATGATCACCATAATAACAGTGACCAGCCCTTTACTGTGTAGTAGCCCCCATGTGTATGTAGTAGCCACCGTTTATTCGGTCCTCAGTTGGTTAAACAGAAGAGTCCCAGTGCTTGCTGAAAATCCCCTCCCCCAGGATATTCAGATGTTTAAAAAGTATTATTCCTCCCATCCCCACATCAAGTAACATTGTCTGAAATCTGTAACTAAGGGTCAGCCTGGCTGGGAAAATCCTGGGTGGTGTAGGACTTTTTTCTGTCTAAACATGTATAGGATAGATCTCTCAAGGTGACTTACAATTAAAATTTTATGGGGCCTAAATAACAGGAATTGGGTCTTGGTATCAGCTGACTGAGTACACAAGCAAGCTGGTATTGCAGCCTAGCTTTGAGGGACCTAAGTGTTTCCATGCTAAGTTATCAAAACGTTTAAAACAGAAGGATATTTTATGTGTTTCTTTATAAAACCGTATTTATTCTTTTATATTCTTTGTATGATTTTATCTGTATGCCGCCCTGAGATCCTTGTGATATAGGGTGGGATACAAATGTTATAATAATAAATAAATGCTGCTTCTACAGATCTGCTATTCTTAACTTACTTTAATTTAAAATGGCCCGTTTGAATGTCTGCATTGTAGGGGTCCTGCATAGTTTAGTTGCAAGGGAATTCCACAACCCTCAGGTTATCACCTAGAAGGCTTTATCTCTCATGCCTTCCAAGCAAATAAAACATTTTATTGTGTGTTTAATATTTTATTGTAATCCACCCTGATTATGTATTTGAGGACAGGATATAAATCTAAATAATAAATAAAACAATTGGTCTTTCTCAGTACTCTAGATGAAGTTCGTATGTCATGTTGCAATTGTTCTCTTACATGAATGTTTGTTTCATATTTAACTGTAAATCTCCCTTGTCATTATTTTAGGTTTCTGATCGCCAAAGCTATCTTGTGATTACTTTGATACTCTGTGCCATCCTAGGTTTGATGTTCTTTGTGCAGCATTGCAAAAATAAGTCAGAGTTGAATGATGATTACTTCTCAAAAATTCCCAAAAGTAATCACTATCCTAGTCCCAAAAGGTAATTTATTTCCCAATTTACCTGTGACTTTAATTTGTGTTCTTTCCTAGAATTTGGGGGATTTTCTACCATCTATATTAGTCAGTATGTGTGTTACGAAAAATCTCTGTCTGCATAGCTGGGATATTAGAAGAGCACTGAAAAGTGCTCCATTATTATTATTTTAATTCCCAAAGGCCACCTGAGGTCAATTGCCTATTAGAGAGATGTGACTTTTGGAGGTTGTTAGTGCAAGGTAAGGGCCAAAACATTTCCCTTCTGGCTACCAGCTCTATATTCTAAGGAGAAGATGTCTGCATGTGGAAGCTCTCAAATAACCCAGGGGGATTTGTGTGCATACACTTAGCCTACATGGAATAGGCAAGACTTACTAAGCTCAGTGGGGACTATTCATGGGTGAGCTTACATAACTGTCTTTTATAATAGACCAGGGTTGGAGAATGTGTGAACACCCCCTTCACAAATCAGCCTTAGCCAGCATAGCCAATGGTGAAAGACGATGGGAATTGTAGGCCAAAACATCTGTATGGCCATAAGTTGCCCACTCCTAGGCTAGACAGATGATGTCACCGATAGCATTATCTTCACTGGCATCAAGTATGCAATGTTGATCAGAGAATCATAGAGAATCAGAAAATCATAGAATAGTAGAATTGGAAGGGGCCTATAAGGCCATCGAGTCCAGCCCCCTGCTGAATGCATGAATCCACCTTAAAGCATCCACTCAAATATAGCATAACCTCATGACCAACTTCATCCTCACAGATAAATGCAAGAGATTGTGCTTTCAGTTACATTCTGGTGATTTCTCCAAATTCACTCTTGGACCCCAATCTTGATAGCTTAAAAAGCAGGGGCTGTTGGACTTTACAACTGGGTTCGGATGACACAATAGTCAACGGTAGACTAAACATTGTGTTGTCTCTCAGGGAAAAACCACGCCACGGTTGGTTATTTCACAGAAATAACTAACACAAATAATCAACCGTGTACGAAGTTGATTATCTGCACAACTGTTGATCGTTGTGTTGTGTGGCGGGCTCTGTTGATTATTCCCCTGCCTACAGAGTCGTGAGGCAAGAGCAGCAGAAACTCCTGCCACTCTTGCCGAGCAGGGCTCTATAGTCAAGGGAAATAATCTCATCCCAGGAAACACTTGGGGAGTTGTCAGTTGTGTTGTCCCTTGTTGGGGCGACGTGATCCACAGCTCCCCACGCATTCCGAGACAGGTTCATGCCATCCCTGGGTGGGCGCCACCAGTCGTGGCACCCCCCATGTTCTCAGGGATGTGCACATCCCTTTCCCTCTGCCCCTGCTGCAGAGGAAAAGTGTTGGTGACAGGGGATGCTGGGAACCCCTGCTGCTGCTTCAGAGCGGCAAGAGCTCCTAGCATCCCCCGTTGCCAGCTACCACAGCATGGCGATTTATTGCTATGCCGAGAGCGTCTCTCCGCCTTTGGCATAGCAACAAATGGGGAAGCTGGCGTTGCGGAGGGATACCATTGCTAGAGCCACCCCCTTCCTTGTTTCTATGGCCCCGCTGGCAAAGGAGGCAGTGGAGCGGAGCGAACTGATCCCCTGTCAGGAGATGAGATTGCTCCACGCCCTCGTGTCCTTCCCCAGTGGACGGATCTCCTCCCTTGGCAGGCGAGGAGACCCATCCGCAGTTTCTTGTTTCATGGAGGAATGTGTGCTGCTGCAGCAAGAAGCTGCAAAAGTGTCTCCTCTCCTGTCAGGCATGGAGACCTGTCTGCAGCTTCTTGCTTTGGCAGCAGGCACACACAAACACGTGCCACGTCCACTGCTGAAGCAAGAAGCTGCAGACAGGTCTCCTCACCTGGCTAGGGAGGAGACCCATCCACAGCTTCTTCCCCCATGGCTGCTGCCATAGCAAGAACCGTTGAATAGATCCCCTCCACTGACAGGACAGGAGATCTGCCTGCCAGTGCTTGCTGCTGCGGTGGCCACAGGACAGGAGATTGGTCCACCGCTTCTTGGCCGCAGCAAGAAGGAGGTGGGTGACTGTCTCTTCCCCACCCCTCCACCCCTACCCATGGAATGGCAGCTCTCCGATAAGGTAAGGGGAGCCAGTGCCACAATTTAGTGGGGAGAGAGCAATAGCCAACTCTGTCCTTATAGCCTACTCCACGGATGACTTATTAGCATGTTGCCCAAGTGCAACATGCAAATAGTAATCTGTGGAGTAGACTATAAGGGCAGAGTTGGCATTGCGTTGTCCGAACGCGCCCTGCATCTTCATGTTCTGCTTGTAGACTGCCAACTCACTGAGAACTGACCAATCTGCAATTTGACAATTGTTCTCTGTGGCTGCCTCTACAAGAGGCATTTAAAGCTCTTTCAAGGCGCATTAAAAAATTTACCTCTACAAGAACGGAGCGCAAATCGGGTGTAGAGGCGCATTTTCTCTCTGATTATGCGCATTATCGAACACGCGTTAAATAGCGAGTTTTATTTTGCTCCAGCCGTTAAACCGCATTTTTACTATGTGAACAAGCGATTCTCCGCATTAACTACTTGTAAAGCGGATTCGAAACAACCGGTAGGTCACCAGTTGAGTGCTCAATTACCAGCATTTACGATAAAGCGCTTCAGCGATTATGCGCATAATCGGCTAACCAGGCGTAAAACGGAATCCATCAAGAGGGTGCCTGTATTTGCTTCTGACTTAACTGTAGTTTTCACTTTTATTAAAAGTTCACAATGTATGTAATACTTTGCTACTAGAGGCAACAAGATATGTAGAGCACATCTTGATATGAAGTTTTTAATCTTCAGGTGCTACTGCAAAAATGATAGATATACTAGCTTTTTATTGTTTTTTCCCATCTTGCAGAATTTGGGTTTGGAGACATCAGTAGGAATCGAATCAGTCTGAAAAAATAACATAGGCTTGGCCAAGAGGTTGTGCTTTCATTTGAAAGGGATGTTTGCAGCTGATGCCTGTGAAAATAGTGGCATATGTTATGAAATTTGAACTATAACTCACATAAGCTCTCCTGCAATATGAAGCTGGTAACTAGAAATACTTTTTATTCGTTTCCTGTGCTATTAAAAACTGGAAGAGTACAAATGACAGATTTCTGAGAATTCTTCCTAGGTGGAAGACTTGGTGTTGTATTTAGAGAGAAGGATATTTATTCCCCAACTGAAAATGAAAGTATCGTGTGTGTTTTTCCTACAGATGTGTTTCTTCCTATGATGATATGAATTTGAAAAGAAGAACCTCCTTTCCGCTCATCAGGTCTCAGTCTTTTCAGTTAAACAGCAAAGAAGGTAGGAATGACAGTGGTTTAGGTACTTGTTTCCACAGCATTGCTTTGTAAAATCTGCACTGTATTTAAGTACAGCCTCCATTTTGTAGCAGTTAAAGAATGCATAGTTGTATTTGGCTCAGAAGTAACTTTGGCCCTTTCCGCACCATAGGGGGCAGGGAGAGTTGGAAGCGGCTGAACTCGGAAGTGAGCACTTCCGGGTCCGGCGCAATGAGGCTGCACCACAACATGACGGCCTGGGCTTCTCTTGGGCCGTCAGAAGTCGTTGCAGCCATTTTTTTTACGATCCATGGAGCAGCGCACAAGTGCTCCTCCGCAAAAATAATTTTTTAAAAGAAAACTGCGGCCCGCGATTGGCTCTCCCTCCCCCCTGCCATCCTGGGGATGGCGATTTTGCTGTCCCCTCCTCGATGGCCTCGGAGCCACGCAGTGCAGCTCCGTGGCCATTGGTGCAGCCGCGCCCGGGATGGGCAGCCACACCAGCCACCCATCTTGCTTCCCTCCTGGGAGCAGGGAATGAATCGGGATAATTGCATTCCCTGAACTCCCAGGAATATGGAGTGCTGGCCCCTGCCTGCTTGCGGGATGCCCTGTGCGTCATGCGGATTCTCCGCGAACAGGCAGGGGCAGCCACGGGGAAAATGGCTGGTGCGGAAAGGGCCTTTGCAAACATTTGGACAATTAAATCTTTCAAGAAGATGGCCAGTTTTCCAGGGAAAGTATGATTTGGGCAGCTGAACTAAAATGGAACAGTCCCAAGGCAGAAGGCAGATTTTAGCCAGTGTTCCCCAATCTGGTGACCTCCAGAAGTGCTTGTATAATCTGAACCATTTTTCCTTCTTTTTAGTGGACCCAGATGACTTCTACATTGTAGAACCATTGAAGTTTTCCCCAGAAAAAAAGGTACTTCATTACATAGGAACTTGTAGCAAGAGCACCATGGGGCTTGCCAGTAGATAGCAGTTTGTTCCTTAGTTCCTGTGTGTGCATGTGTGTGAGTGTGTGTTTAAAAACATGCCTCATTTTAATTGGATGATAAAAGTGAGCATGTAGAATCTTGCCTCTGAACTGAACTAGATGATCTTGAAGGGCTCCTTGCTTACCAATTCTGTTTTTTGTTTTTAGAAGAAACGGTGTAAATATAAAAGTGAGAAAATTGAAACTGTCAAGCCAGTAGCTGAGCCAGTGCATCAGGTAGCTAATGGAGAAATAAAAAGCAGGAAGCCATTTACAAATCAGAGAGACTTCTCTAATATTGGTGACGTATATCACTCTTCATACAAAGGTCCCCCATCAGAAGGAAGTTCAGAAACCTCATCACAGTCTGAAGAGTCCTACTTCTGTGGCATTTCAGCATGCACAGGTCTGTGCAATGGACAAATCCAAAAGACAAAAACTGAGAAGAGGGCTCTGAAACGAAGACGATCTAAAGCGCCAGAACAGGAGAAGCTCATAAAAGCTTTAATACAGACTAAGACGGGGTCCTTGCCAAGTCTGCACGATATCATCAAAGGAAACAAGGATTTAACCGTGGGAACACTCGGTGTCACAGCTGTTTCTGGACACCTTTAAAATTCATAGAACTCTTCATAATGGGAGCTTTTTGTATGACAAATCTTGTAGTATTTGGGTGACAGGGAAGAAGAGGTTGGTTTATTGGGAAGCATCTAAAAATTACGCTGTTCTTTTAAAAATAGATAAGATTGTGTCAACAACTATCCGTGGTTAACAAGCTTCAGCTTTTTTTCAAAGCTGATTTTATATATGGACAACTTTGGAATTGGTGGAGATTGTATGTAGGGCTGGGGGCGGGGCCCATTTATACAGTGTTTTTCACAATTGCTGAAGCTAACGTCTTGAAACTCAGTTTGTGGAACAGAGTTAAAGCAGAATTGTTTCCCAGTTTGCTATGGTCCTATTTGTAGCACCTTCACATATTTATGTGCCTTTTGTCTATTTATAATACCACTGGATGGGAATTATTTTATTTTTATATTTGAAGTCCCCTAGAAATACAACACTAAACTGCTATGTAGATCAATATGTTTGCCTCCAGTGAGACTAAGTGATGTGACAGATACTGTGGAAATATTCCCAGGTAGACTTTCTCTTTAGATCTTCTTTTTTAAACTTACTTGTGGCCATTACCTTCTGTTTTCACAATTAAGATCATTATCCAATGGTACAGTAGCCCTGCAGGATGTGATACTGACAAACTTGCCTTGTTGCCCAGACTGACTTGATTGACAAAGATAAACAACATTGTGCTGTTTAGTTGTCTTCCTGTGCTAAGAAATTGGGAGGAAGAACTATTAGCCCCAGTTCCAGATAAATTTGGCATTCAATAGAAATGCAGCTATGAGTTTTAAACTTGATACAGTCTATAATCTGTTCCAAAAGATATGTCCGTATTGTTTTCTTTTGTATTGGGTAACATATGTGCTGTGTGTGTGTACTCTCTCATGTGAGTTAATTTTTATTGCATACCTGGAATGTGAGTACATCAGAGTGAATGTGATGGAAGGTCTTTTTTAAGAGTTTGAGGTTATGTTGCATAAGTTAACTTATTGAGCACTTTTAGTAGTGTCTCCTTGTGGTCTTTTCTTAAAAGAATTAACGCCTTTCCTGAATATCATACATAATGTGATTTATTTAAAGTCTTTGTTCTTCAGCTTTCATGTTAGAGTATTTTTTACAGTGATGTACTTAGTCTGCACAGCTAGCCAGTCTAAGACATGGACCCTGTTTTTTTTAAGAACATGGCGGGTAGAGATGGGGGCCCAAATCAGAATGGAAATCGAAAGGGTTATACCATTTGTGTGAATCAATACAAAATTGTGGCACTAGAACTTTTAATAAACTACAGATTTATGGTGCCAGTAGAAACTGTGAATTTCCAAATAAATCTCAACACTTGTCTTTAAACTGTGTTATGTATTGTGCTTTTCACAAATTATTCTGGAGTCCAGCTTCCCCACTGTGGGGCAATAATGAAACCACTGGTTGTTTCAACTATTTTACGTGCATGGTGGTCCCCATACTTCAATTGCCCATTGCGTTGCTATGACATCGTCTACCATTACTTCCACCCCCTGCAGATCCTATGGAGCAAACATGTTGTTTCACTACTTAGGGGAAGGGGTGGGAAACCTTGGGAGTTCCAGGGACTACTTTTCATCCAGTGGGCCACACTCTTGCCATGCCACTGAATTTGGTGGCATGGCAGCGGCAGCAAAACATTTTAAACTTTAAAACAAGTTAATTTAAGGCTCTGTTTCAGTTTGCTGCTAAATTTGGCAGGAAGCCACTAATATTTTTTTGCCATCATGCTGCCAAATTCGGTGGCTGGGTCCACATAGCCTAAAACAAGGCCCTTGCCAAGTCTGCACCATATCATCAAAGGAAACAAGGATTTAAGCATGGGAAAACGTCAAAGTTATTTCTGGGCACCTTTAAAATTCATAGAACTCTTCACAATGGGAGCTTTTTAAATTAAAGGGCTCCCCCCCCCCCCCCCCCGGGTCGCATGTTACTCATTCCTGAATTAGGTGGACGTAGTGCCGTAATGTGTGCACAGGTGCCCTTATACTGTGGAAAAACAGCATTGCTATGGCAATTGCACTCATGGTGATCCATCTTCTCAGTTTAGGGAACATTTAAAGGATTTAGGCACGTGATACAAGCCAGGTTCCTGTGTTAAACCACTGATGAATTTAGCTCAGCGTTATCATCATTGCCGATTTGAGTGCCATTTTTTGGTAGAAAGGCAGGGTACATCAAATAAACAAACATTGACAGTTAGCCTTAAGGGCCAAGTTCAGTTTCAGAGAAATTCTTGGGAACCCATTCCAATGGTGGGCACTGGCTAAAGGCAAAAGAGGTGAGGTCAGAGGCAAAAAGATCAGGGTTAAGATACCAAGTGTACCAGCATATTATAGCTTAAAACTCTTCCTGCCAGTAACTAACTAGGCATTCAGAGAGGCATTTCAACCTTTTAAGAATTGGGGGGGGGGGGGACTTCACAATAGTGAGGAAACCACCCAATGACCGGTGGTTGAGGGAAACAAACGTGGCTATCTGGGGAACCTTGGGGGGGGGGGGGCTGGGTTTGGCCCCTAGGCCTGTTGTTGCCTGGTCTTAAAAGGCCATGGGTAGATGGGTGCATAGTGCATCCAAATGCGTATCCATCCACTCCTTGAAGTGCTTCTTTTCCCTTGCATAGTGAAGCATTACATCTCCCTAATTGGCTGAAGCCATTCATGGACCTCAGCAAAGACAGGTTTTAGGTGTAGAGTCCTTCAGAGGATCCTAGAAGGTTTGGCCTGAACAGTCAAAGGGTTGGTTGAGACCTAACCACGGTTTATTAAGCCAAGAACAAGCACACTTGCCCTCCCCCTCGTACACCAAGTTTAGCAGCCATATATCATGGTTAATTTTAAACTGCAGTCTCCTATTATGTATGGAACAGGAAATCTTGGCTCTAGTCTTCAACTACATCTGAACCTGTTTTAAGAGCTTGAATGGGTCACACAGAGTGACAGAAGCAGGAAGTGCAGAGTGAGTAGCATGTCAGAGGTCCTGTGGGTGTAATCCCATTAACGTCAGGTGTTGCTTCAATTAATTATGAGATCCAAACTGAACTTAGAAATAGTGGAATAGGCCTGCTGCATATCATAGCCTTTCCTTTAGGCTGAGTGCTTGCAGGAAAATAAGATGCAAAGCTGTGAGTAAAGCTATGTGTTTTCAGTTACAAACGGGAGAAAATGAGAGGCCTTAGACAGCTGACTGCAATTCCTATGCTATCCAGCATTACTTAATATGGTGGCTACTCCCCCTTAAGGATGACAACACTCTATCAGGACTGTTCAGACTTTGCACTGGATGTGTGTTCAATGGGTGTGCATGTTCAGATGGTCATAAGCCATTTGTCAACATGCATTCATATCAGATTTGTACACATACCTGATTTGTACTGGTTATGTATATAGCTGTATATGTATTGAATGAAAACATAGTTGTATGAAGTAATGAACATGTGCCAACTTTACAGGGTTACATAAAGTTGTAGCCATCTGTGGGATGCCTTGAGTACAACACTTCTTAACCTGAAGGAGCTACCATAGGAAACTGGACGTCTATTTCTGAGGAGATTGTGAAGACATTGTAAGATAGCTGAAGATTTGTGAGAGGAAGGAGACGGAGGAGACTACAGGAAGGATTAACCAAAAAGGCGTTTTCGAGAAGGTGAAGGAAAGAACAGCTCTCTGTCCCCAGATAACATTCATCCAACAGCTGCTCCACAGACAGGGAATGACATAGGCTGAGGTTTAAATCTGTATTCCAGTCCAGAACAGTGTAACAGCAGACAGGTTTGAGAGAGACTAATCACTTATTAATAGATAATTGATTTCATAGAATCACAGAATAGTAGAGTTGGAAGGGGCCTATAAGAAGGGATGTACACTGACCCCCCCGGATCGGATCGGATAGCGGATCGGAATCGGACCTGGGGGGTCGGATCGGATCGGAGGATGGTCGGATAGGATCCGATTCTGATCTGTGGATCGGATGTCCGATCCAGATCGGACGCCATTTTGAATGCTTTTTCCCATAGCCAAGTATTGTTTTACAAAAATGCCTATAACTTTTTCATTTTTAAAGATAGAAGGATGAAACTTGGGCACATTGTAGACTGGTTAGGGATAGTTATCTGTGAGAAATTTCAGAATGATTGGTGCATGCATTTTGTGGCAGTTAATTTTTTAATAAATAACCAGGAATTCCTATAACTTTGTCATTTTTAAAGTTACACACATGACACTTTGCCACATTATAGGGGGTACCTTGGGACCTATGTGTGTGAAATTTCAGAAACATAGGTGTTTGCCTTGTGTGGCAATTAATTTTTGAAACAATGAGGAAAGAAACACCTATAACCTTTTCATTTTTAAAGTTACACACATGAAAGTTGCTCACTTTGTAGATGGGTTAGGGATAGTTATCTGTCAGAAATTTCAGAATGATAGGTCCAGGCATTTGATGGCTATGGATTTTTTAGATTAAAAGTTACAAAAGTTTTTCCACAGAGGCTTGGGCTGTCAATTGCACCCCCCTCCCCCGCCTACCCCTCCCTCTTTTATCTGTCAAAACTCTGTGTTGTTGTAAAGGCAACGTTGGGGACTGGCTGGGAGTTTCCCCTTGGGGAAAAGCACAAGTCCCATAGCTTGCACGAGAAGGGCAGCGTGCGCTCCTCGCAGGTAGGATCTTCAAGACAGCAGCAGCAGCAGCATCAGGCAGACATTCAAATGGCAAAGTCCAACATTGGGGACTGGGTGGGAGCTTCCCCTTGGAGGCAGCTCTGTCTCCCACCTACCCACCCATCGCAGGCGGAGAAGAGGGGGGCGCGCACGGAGAAGCTGAGCATGGAGGGGGAGGAGGCAGCTTCCTGATTCACTTCTCTGTAGCAACTGCTCTGGGCAGAGAAAGGGACGTTCGTGGGGAGGGGGGTTTAAAGGGATTCATTGCATAGCACTTCCCCACTGAGTTCTATGGAAAAGTGCTGTCCAATGAATCCCTATGGGCAAGTATGGTTTCTCAATGGGCAAGTGCTATGCAATGAATCCCTATGGGCAAGTTCTGTCCAATGAATCCCTATGGGCAAGTATGGTCCCTTTCTTTACAACAACACAGAGTTTTGACAGATAAAAGAGGGAGGGGTAGGCGGGGGAGGGGGTGCAATTGACAGCCCAAGCCTCTGTGGAAAAACTTTTGTAACTTTTAATCTAAAAAATCCATAGCCATCAAATGCCTGGACCTATCATTCTGAAATTTCTGACAGATAATTATTCCTAACCCATCTACAAAGTGAGCAACTTTCATGTGTGTAACTTTAAAAATGAAAAAGTTATAGGTGTTTCTTTCCTCATTGTTTCAAAAATTAATTGCCACACAAGGCAAACACCTATGTTTCTGAAATTTCACACACATAGGTCCCAAGGTACCCCCTATAATGTGGCAAAGTGTCATGTGTGTAACTTTAAAAATGACAAAGTTATAGGAATTCCTGGTTATTTATTAAAAAATTAATTGCCACAAAATGCATAGCACTTCCCCACTGAGTTCTATGGAAAAGTGCTGTCCAATGAATCCCTATGGGCAAGTATGGTTTCTCAATGGGCAAGTGCTATGCAATGAATCCCTATGGGCAAGTTCTGTCCAATGAATCCCTATGGGCAAGTATGGTTTCTCAGTGGGGAAGTGCTATGCAATGAATCCCTATGGGCAAGTTCTGTCCAATGAATCCCTATGGGCAAGTATGGTTTCTCAGTGGGGAAGTGCTATGCAATGAATCCCTTTAAACCCCCCTCCCCACGAACGTCCCTTTCTCTGCCCAGAGTAGTTGCTACAGAGAAGTGAATCAGGAAGCTGCCTCCCCCCCTCCGTGCTCAGCTCCTCCATGCGCGCCCCCTTCTTCTCCGCCTGCGATGGGTGGGTAGGTGGGAGACAGAGCTGGCAAAGTTGTGCTTTGCCATTTGAATGTCTGCCTGATGCTGATGCTGCCGATGCTGCTGTCTTGAAGATCCTACCTGCGAGGAGCGCGCGCTGCCCTTCTCGCGCAAGCTATGGGACTTGTGCTTTTCCCCAAGGGGAAGCTCCCAGCCAGTCCCCAATGTTGCCTTTACAACAATACGGAGTTTTGACAGATAAAAGAGGGAGGGGTAGGCGGGGGAGGGGGTGCAATTGACACCCAAGCCTCTGTGGAAAAACTTTTGTAACTTTTAATCTAAAAAATCCATAGCCATCAAATGCCTGGACTTATCATTCTGAAATTTCTGACAGATAACTACCCCTAACCCATCTACAAAGTGAGCAAGTTTCATGTGTGTAACTTTAAAAATGACAAAGTTATAGGCATTCCTGGTTATTTATTAAAAAATTAATTGCCACAAAATGCATGCACCAATCTTTCTGAAATTTCTCACAGATAACTATCCCTAACCAGTCTACAATGTGCCCAAGTGTCATCCTTCTATAATTAAAAATGAAAAAGTTATAGGCGTTTTTGTAAAACAATACTTGGCTATGGGAAAAAGCATTCAAAATGGCATCCGATCCGCCGATCCGATCCAATCCGGATCGGACCTCAGCAGATCGGATCGGATCAGAGGGTTGGATCGGATCGGATCAGATTTTTCCGATTTTGGGGCGGATCGGATTCGGATCGTGGATCGGACCCGATCCAATGCACACCCCTACCTATAAGGCCATTGAGTCCAACCCCCTGCTCAATGCAGGAATCCACCTTAAATCATTCCTGACAGATTTATTGGACTTTATCACATTTGGACTTTATCTTTCGCTTGTATTACCTACTTACTCAGATGAGAGTTTACTTGGGAAGACATGATAACTTTCTCTCTGCTCTAGCTCAAAAAGATGTATCTCTCATGCTACTGCAATCCATCCTTTTGTCTATTTAGCAAAATAATGGGCAGAATTAATTTCTTCAAACCTTTCAGTAAAAGGGGGCAAACTTCAGCAAAAGGGTAACGCCATTGTATAGTATTATTCTAAATGATACCTTCAAATAGAAAGCGGGACTGACTCAGTTTGTTTCCCTCCCACTGGGTTAAGTAGGAGGAAGGTTCACTAGCTTCAGTCTCATGTGGAACATTATTTTCACAGGCTGCTGATTTCTAGATTATCAAAGAA
Source organism: Anniella stebbinsi (assembly GCA_029215795.1). Taxonomy (NCBI): domain Eukaryota; kingdom Metazoa; phylum Chordata; class Lepidosauria; order Squamata; family Anniellidae; genus Anniella; species Anniella stebbinsi. Next base: position 123,862,029 of record JARDYH010000004.1, on the reverse strand, counting down.
ATACATCATGAAGTTCAAGGAGCAACCCAAGGAAATCATACTCTCTCCTACTCCAAGGAATTTAACAAAGATGCTGTAGACACCTCACTCTTACAACTGCATGCAATAGAATTTGATTCCCTGTGACAAGCTGGCATCTCTTCCATAATGTTCCTGTTCCCAAAAAGGACAGTCGAGCAAAATTCATCTAGATCTCAAGCACCTAAAGATGCTAAACAAATTCCAGACACCAAAGTATGTGATTATAATATGGAACAGGATATTTACATCTGCCCATATCTAGATGAGTTCCTAATCAGAGCTCCATCTCTGGAGGAGGCTTGTCTGGATGTACAGACAACACTGAGTATATTTACACAAGGGGGGGATGGGGGGGATCAGTTAATACTAAAATGCCATTTCTGCCCAGTGCATATTATCCAGGCTCTGGAGTAATTCTAGACTTATTTTCTCGCATCATGTTCTTACCTCCCAACAGACAGCATGGGCACATTCAAGACATCCCCTGGGATGGCCTCATGCTCTGTGGTCCACCCTTGAACACAGTCATCTAAAATCTCTCATGAACATTGGCTAGCTTACTCTCCCACCTAGAGGATGGCCTTGGAAATGTTTTTTATTCCACAAGGCTTTTTGAATATATATTTTTGTGCCCCTTGCATGTTTTATTCTGTTGTGTTCTAATTGTTTTTTGCGTCTTTACTGTGATTTTACTCTGAGTTATTTTGGGAGCCATTAAGAAATGGCTATTCTTAAAAGCTAGAAATAAGCAAGCAAAGGCCTGATTATATATATGATTTTCTAAAGATAGGACAAGAGTCTTAAGCCAAACACTGCAAACAGGCAAGCTATTGCCTTCACCACTGCCATTTCCTTTAATAAGCCACAGAATTTCTGCTTGCTATGATGTTTCTGAGAGTAGAACTACTCTCATTCTTCCTTCCGAAGCAGCCCAGTTCCTCTCCTGGAATCGAATGTTAAAATCTTTAATGAGCCTCAGTTTAACCCCCTCATTATTTTTATATTAAAAACTCACTTTTTTTATGATCATATCAGGCAGATGAGTCATGGGGGCCCTTTCAGGACAAGATAAACTTGGGGTTGTATCCAATGTTACTGTAATGCTGGATGAATCCTCTAAGTTAACCTATGCCGGTGTGCTGCTTACATTAGTAGCTGGTGGGATGGGTTGAACTGTGGGCTGCATCACACCTATTCCCCCCCCCCCCGTTTTTGCCTCTGCATTTTTTACCTCCATTTCAGAAACGCTTCACAATCGTAGCTATACCTGTGAACTCTCTTTTTGCTCTCCTGCTGCTATTGCACCTGCCCTACCCTGCCCGTCCCTTCTCCTTCCCCCTCCAGTTCATTGGTTCTTGTCATTGATGGACATTGTGATGGGCGTGGCAGCCTTCCCCCCTCGCTCATTGGAGCTCCTATAGCAATTAACGAAAATGCTTACATCTGTGTAATTTTTAAAGATAAAGAGATGAAACGTAGCATGGTGATAGGTCTTAAGGAGGGCTTTAGCCCTGACAAGTTTGAATCAGATCGGTTCATCCTTTGGTTTTCTAGGATTTTTTAAAATTCCCCCCACTTAAAACCTTTTCCTGATAGTCCACCAGTGTGATCTTCCATCTGTTTGCATTTGTGAAGGATTGATTTTCCTTTGCTTTGACCAGGCGAAACTGAGTGTGAAGACAATGACTTTGGGACTAGCCTACTCTACAGGATTGGCTACCCAGTTGAAGGCCTGCGCTCAGCTGAAGGCATAGGCCTTGAAATTAAGGGAGTGGGGCGGAGGTCTTGGCAGGCCTCTGGATCGTCTTGTCTTAGGAGGGGGTGTCAAGGCCGCTCAGGCTGTCCAGATGGCCAGCGCTAACGAGCTCTGGCTGTGAGAATGAAGGGAGTAGCTGGAGGGCGGTTGCCATAGCTACTGTGCCAGGAGCTGTGGAGTGGCTAAAAGTGAGCCTTTGGAAAGATTTACTTCATCTTCAGCGAGGATACGCTGGGTTTTAGTTAGGAATTTTATTGTTTTATAGACTGTTCGGTTTGGGGAGATACTCTGACACTTTTAGAGTGTGATTAATTGGGGTTTCAATTGTTTATTGTTGATAGTGATAGAAGAATAGGCTTTGTAGTAGAATGGGCCTTGTAGTAGCATAATAACTGAACCAATGCAACGCCATTTTAGACTAACTTTGCACCCTGTATGTCTGGCAAACCCTGTATGTCTCTTTGTTCTTTTGTCTCCTTGAAGTTGCAGCTTCTGCCTTATCAGCAGAGAGAGAAAGAGAGCTGAATTCCATAGGAATTAGGTCATAGTTTGAGAAAGAAGTATAAAAGGCATCAAGTAGCCATTTTCTCTTTGTTAGCCTTGCCTCATGGCGTTAGCCTACTGGGCTAACCTGTTGTACAACATTTTGTAATAAATCTGTTTTCCCACTGATTTGCCTGCTTCAATTCTGGTTCTGGATATTGGCAAGCCCGCCAGAATAAAAATCCACAAAGCGTTTTATGCAACAATAGCTTTTATTGCTGCTAAACCTAACCTACCTCATTATTTCCTAATCCCCGCCCCTTCCCGTTTCCTTTTTTCCAATGTACCCAACCTAGATTTCTCCCTTTAGCTTATTCAAGTGTATTGGACTCGACCAAGGCCTTAACTTAGATAGAGTGTGAATAAACTGCTTTGATCCCTAAATTCTGTGTGGTTATTTCAAGTGTTGGCTCAAGCCAGTTCTGGCGGGAACTTGGGTGGCAGGGGGTCACTTGCCACGGCAAGGAACGGTTCGGTTTCCTTGACACTGAGCAGCTCCAATTCATAGAACAGAGATCTGTTGTTCCCTTACTCAACAGTAAATTCCATTGATTTCAACTGCATTTACATCCAAGTCATACTAAAATCTGATGCATGCTTGCCTTTGAGTAAACCCCATTGAACACAGAGACTTACTTCTGAGTTAACACCTATAGAACTGACTTTTAATAGTGGGATCACTCAGAAGCTTTTTTTAAAAGTCTAAAACAGCAAACTGGAAAGAAGTGCTCTGCAACCCTATGCTTCCTTCTGAGGTCTTCTGTTTACTCTTGTTTTTGTGGCATTATTGTAACACTGTCTCTTCTTCTGGATTTGGAACTGCACCATAATAAATGGGGGGAGGGGGGAATCATTCACCACTATTGAGATTTCCAACAGCAAACATACAGTGAGATATTTGGGATTGCTTTGGAATACGAGATGCTTGGTTGGGATAGAATCGGTTGGGGTATTGGGGGGGGGGGGGGAAATCGTTCTCTACCACATTGAGATTTCCACCAACACACATATTGCAGGACCTATCTGTGGTTGCACTGGAATCTGAATTGCCAGGTGGGGGTAAAACAGTTTCAGTAGTATGGTATTGCAGTTAAAAATAAGTGATAAATGGGAGGTCTGAGCAAACCAATTCTTTGCTTCAAATTGCATCCTCCCAACATCACTTCACATCAGAACAGATATGTGGGCTAAGGTTTCTGAACTCAAGTCCCTGTGAGGAGCTTTTAGAACAGCCTTCCCCAACCTGGCACCTTTCAGATGTAGTCCAGCACCTCCAGAGGATTCCAGACTGGGAAAAGGCACTGGCCTACATATGCACTATAATATAAATAAGCAGCCTTTTCCTGTTCAAAATCATTATGTTCCACACCCTCACACTGACACGCTGCACTTTTTCTTGATGTATGAAATGGGTGCTTGCGTTGACATTTCTAATTGCTGGCAACATCATAAATCACAGTGGTGCTAGGAAACGGAGCTAAAAGCACTACATCCCAAGCCATTAGTAGCAGTTCCACTCTCAGCCCTGGTACTTCAGAGGAGTCCCCATCTCCCACTGTCAACTCATAAGAATAAAGGCATGGGTCAACTTACGGAGGAATCCTCTCAGAAACTTCGTAAGACAATACTAGACCAGGACAATATGAGGCATTTTTGCTGTTCTTAGACATCCCATTTTCCCCATCTGAATTTGGGCCTGAAAGACTAAAGGTGCATAGAGAGTAAATTATAAGGAAGCACCAATTATGACATTGCACAGTATCAGCACTGATCACGGGGACGTCTATTAAGGCATCAAACTAAGCTTCTAAGTCCCTGTCCTTTTGGAAGTTGAGCCAATATGAAAAAGCCTTAACTCTGGTCTTAAACCAGCAGGGTTTTTTTTTATCATTCAATTGCCCAAATTTTTGAAAAGGAATTACACACACACACACACTTTGCTTTTAGATTTGCCAGTCTGGGTGCTCTATGGACCAAAATGTGGGGTACAAATAGGGCTATTTCACTGAAAGCCAAAGCACATGGCAGATTCCGGACCTTTGCATGTAAAACCAAGACTTTTCTGATACCTCTAAATTTCAGAACAATTGGTCAAACCATTTTAATTTTATGATGATTAGAACATCCCTCCAATCCCCCCCTGTTTTTAACTGACCGGCCTTAACAATATAATATTGTGAAGCAAGCATGAAAATGTTAAACACATGTTGCTCAGAAGGGAAGCGTAGAAAAGTTCAGCAAACATTTTAAAAATTGACATTTGAGCATCTCCTATTTAACATGGGCCTCTCCCTTCACCAGGTGACAAGAAGTGTGGATCCTGGGTCCAGTCTTTAGCTAAACTACAACAGCTTCCTGTCTGCAGTTCCCAAGAGATGCATTTAAACAAATGAAGAATCCGTTTTAGCTTACGGAGTTAGCCATCCCACAACTCCTGCCATTTCTACACAAAGAAGGAGGCAAAATTACAAAATGGGATCCTTGCATGTCCAATGGCAAGTTAGTTGGCTGTCCTGGCAGCCTTGTCAGCTAATTCTGACTTAAATTTTAACATATTCTGGAATCCCAACAGCAATAAAAACATGGTAATACAGGGAATTAAAAGTTTCTGTTTGAGAGATAAGAAGCAATGGTACAAACTGAACATGAACAAGTTCAAGGCTAGCAATGAGCTGTAGGAGTCAGTATATCTTATAGATTTTCCCAAGCGTTTAACATAATTTAAAACTGGTGAGATGACCAAAAATTATGCAAAAAAACCTGATGATTCAATCAGGATGTTTTGTGCAACCTTTTTGTATTTATGGACCAAGGATTCTGGGATTTTACCTTCTGTAAAAATTGCAGCAACATCACTATGTGACAAATATGTTTCTTTCATTTACAGCATGTTTACCCTACTCCTTAGCCAAAATGGCTGCAGAGCAGCTTACAAAGATCTGTAGTACGATAGACCCTGGCCTTGGCCTAGCAATCTAAAATACATGATATACAAGGGAAAAGGCATGGGGAGGGAGGAGGACCAAAGCAAGCTCAGGCGCTAGTTCTCAGGAGTTCAGTTTTAGAATCACTAGCTAGGATGGGAATGGTTCAGATGGGAGGGAGAGCAACGACACTTGGTTGCCACAGAGGGGACAGAATAGGCCTGCTCTTCTCTCCCTCTGCCCTGCAGCCCAGTTGTTCTAACCACAATTGCTGTGTAGAAGGGTTCCCAGCCCATGGAAGCCATACAACCCAACAGCAAGTGCAAAGAGGCCTCCTGGTCAAAGGTGACAAAGGTGATATTACCGAAGCAATGCTATTTATTGCAGGAGGAATTGAGTCTAATTGTAAAGGTAGAAACCAAAGAACTTTAAAAACTAGTCTTCCCACTAAAGAATGAACAAAGTACTTCCCCAAGAGTGGAGATGGCAGCTTAGCAACACACTGCAATGCACAAGCTCAACCGGGGCTCAAAATATACAGGCAGACTGGACAGGAGAGCTGTCACCTGTTCCAATACCTAACTGGAGCCCCTCGTGAGGAATTGGGTCTAGTAGTTCCTTAGAGTACTAAGCTTCAGGTCACCCACTAAAATTGATTGGCTGAAGATTCAAGGCAGATGAAAGAAAGTATGTCCACACTGCATAATGATTTTGTGGCATGTGCTGCCACAACATGTGGAGATGGCCCTTGGCATAAAAGGCTTTAAATGGGGAGGTCAGGCCTATCAATGGCCCTTGGCCATGATGGTAACGTGGCACCTCGATGGTCAATTGGTATTCCTCTGAATACCAGTAGCTGGCTGGGAAGGCGAAGAGGCCAGCTGCAAGGGAGGCCTATTGCCTTGCCATGGGTTCTCAGAGGCATCTGGCTGGACACTGTAGCAACCCTGACACTGGATCTTAGGCTCTTGGGTCTGGTTTACTTGGCAGATGCCGCTACTTGAATTTCATTAGATTCGAGGGCTGCTTCCCCTCTCCGAAGGCAAAATCTTTCTGATGGAGAGAATTAAGAGACAGTATTAGAGCAATTTATAGACCTGAGATTGCAAACCTAAGCACTTTTCCGTGGGAGCAAGGCCTACTAAACTTGGGGGGAATTGCTTTCGGATAAATATGCCCAGTATTTGCTTGGAGAAATAAATTTGTCTACTTAGCCAGCATAGAAGCTGTGGCCAGGCTTCCTAACAAGTCACAGATGTGGGGATGAGTCTGTGCAGAACAGCACGCTGGCCTTGCCAGCTACTGCTGAACAGGAGGGTTTGAAGCCCATGTCGGGAGACCGGGGAGAGGCGTGTCTGTCAGAGAGCAGAGGCTGTGCCCCTCTTGAGCAGAAACCGATCCCGTGAAGAAGTGTAAGGTGCTGGGGCTCCTCCCCGGGCAGGCTGTACACGAGGGACAGAGGCACAGGCTAAGGCCTCCTTCACACCTACATTTTTCCCCCTGGTTTGCCTCCACAATTTCCACCTCCATTTCATTAGCACATCAAGCTAATGGTCCCTTTCACATGGGATTGCGATATTGCCACTGTACTGGTAAACCCTCCTTTCTCTTGTTCGCTCTCCCACTTCACCCTGCCCCACCCCACCCCGCCGCTTCTCCTTCCCCTTCCAGTTCATTGGTTGTGACATTGGGATGGACATGGGTGCCTTCCCTCCCCCCATCGCTCTGGCTTTGTTGTCTAGCGTTTTACCGATTTAACGTTTCATCGGCTGGGTGCCGTTTCTGTGGGCAATGAGGGGGAGGTTGGAGCAGCACACGTCCGTTCAAACGACTCAGCACAAGTCCGTTTGTTCCACACGGCATGCTGGAAGAGGAGAACCACTCCGCCCTCCTCTTTCGTTAGCAAGATCTTCCTTCAAAGCTCCCAAAAAAGGACATAGTGCGAGGACGGCAATATGCAGGGATGGAAGGGGGGTTAATCCGACACGAAGGAAATAAACCAGACTTTCCCCACTCTAGGAAAAAATGGAGGGGAAGACTGCAAGACAGGCATGACATCATGTGAGTATCGCGCTGCAAAACAGGCATGATGAAAATCCGATAAAACACTGGTGTGATGGAGCCCTAAGTAAAGTGGACAACTTAAAGGTTTGGTTTATCGTTTTCAAGGTGTTCTGTGTTTGCTCCCTTACCCTATTTGTCTTGATCATTGGTTAATCTGTTAATAAAGTTTGCTTAGTTAACAATTGGATTCCTGCAGTGTAATTTAAAGGTATCTGACCAGATCTCAGGGAGATTTCCTCCATGTGGCTAGACTCAGAGTAAGATGTGCATGATAAAAGGGTGGTGAGGGGAACAAAGCAACCCTCCCACACACACCCAAGAGGAAAACATTACAGGAGCTTTTACACAGTGCTGCAATCTTATTTCGTGAAAGTGCCAAGAGGCCCATTGAGTTAGTCCCATGAATTAGTCTTGCAACTGCATATCCTACCTATTGGAGACTCTCAAATAAAATTCTGGTGCAAGTATCTGTCCGAACATGCTGAAACACCCCCTCCCTCCCTCCTTCCCTCAAATTGCATAGGTTTTCGTCAGTCAAGTATTGTATCTTCCATGTTTTTTCAGTGAGTAAATGGCCTCCCAGATTTCTGTAGATCTTTCTCATCTCTTTTATGACCTCCTTGTCATAACAGAATACTTGCCTCTGTTTTCTGTTGGTCGCAGTGAAATGTTGCAGTGAGCAGCGCCTGTGTCAGTGTGGAGGAGGTGTGGGGAGAGCCTGGGAAATGTGGCCAGTGTGTGTGGGGGGGGGGGGCAGAGAGGTGCATAAGGGAGGCACAGCCCAGACACTGGAGAGTGAAACTGGCGCACATGCACTTACTGTTGTACTGGAGCAGAAGAGTGGGACAGTTTAGCTTATTGTCCAAGACCTAATGGCAGTAGAGTGGAATGGCAAGAGAAGCTGGTTGTTGTCCATTTGCCTTGCTTGATGATAGGGAAGTCATCTTGCACTGTTGCAAGGCTTGCCAGATGGGGTGAAGCGGATAGAACAGTGGCCTGATGACAGAGGCATTGTCCTTGATCCTGGAAGACATGGATGCTTGAGAAGGAACAGGAGAGTATGTGGTCCTAGAAGTTGTACCGAAAGGTTAGGAGATGGCAGCTGGGAAGGAAGGAATCCCTTAGGCTTAGTAGAACACCAAAAGCATGAGCCCTACGGAGACATGAGCCTTTCTACATGAAGCATTTTTGTGCACTTATGATTCCTCACTCACGGTAGTCTGTGGGGTGCTTTACACGACCTCATCATCTTCCAGGGCCTCTCCAGTTCTGTGCAACCAATAACATGGTATTTTTTTCTAACAAAGAAGGTCCAGTATCTCCTGAATGACGGCATGAAACCTAGTGTATTTGCGCAATTCCACTATACCACAGCACCACCTAGTGCTTGTCTAATGGTACATATAGAAAGTCAGAGAAAGAAAAATCTTGGGGGGAAAAGAGCTCATCTTAATCCCACAAAAGCTGGAAGCAAAAGCCTCAGTCAAGTAGTGTGTTAAAAGCCTCAGGTAGAAAAGCTCATAGCAGCAGCAGAAGGGTGTGCTCTGTCTGAGCCATTACCTGTATTTCCAGGGGATGCACTCAGGCCCATCCCCCCCCCTTGGAGAAGGATGTGTGTGCAGTGGGGAGTGGGGGACAGCTTGAAACCGGCAGGCCGGCAGGTGTGGGGAAGACAGGTACACAAACTAGGGAGAAGGAGGACAAAAAGAGGAGCATCAGGGAAAGTTTTGGGGGGAGGGAAGAAAAGAGAGAGGAAGAGATCCTTGCCTGTTCTTTTTATCAGAAGCCGTGGAGAGCGTTGTACATGGTGAAGTCTACTAGACAAAATGCTGTCTGAAGGCTTTTTTTCAGTTTCAGTTTCCCTTGAATTGTAACTTTTTAAAAAGTAGTATATGTGATCAAACAGAACATCATTTTGTCTGTTTCAGTAATGCAATGCTAATAAATTCTGGTAGTAAACAGAAGGCACAAGGCACAGTGGCATGGAATAATTTAATAGGTGTTAATGGTCAAATTGTTCCACTTCTTGTGGAACTCTTGAAGCATACAGGCCAGACCACAAACTGTTGTGGGCAGAAGAAACTCACTATTTCCAGATGGAAGTCATTCTTGCTCAGCTTGGTGCTGATGGCATAATCAGTGGTGGGTGTACTTTTGTCTTTGGCGAAGGTATACTCCTGACTCATTAGGTTTGAGGGAGACAACACTTTTTACAGAGACAGGTGGTTTTGGAAAAGGGATTGTTGCTCACCCCACTTTTGCCTCTGTTAAAATAGAATTTTAATAGATGTTTATATTGTTTCAAATATCTGCTTGATCCAAAGTGATAGACAGAAGAATTTTGTGTACATCAAGGGCAGTGATGCCTTCCTTTAAGGTTAAGATATCAACTAGGTTCCTTGTGCCAGCAAATGCCATTGAGAATCTATGCTGGCATAGCACCAAGTTATTCTGGCATAACCCAAACAATGGTGCAACCCCACTGGTCCATTCCCCCCCCCCCCCAGCAGCATTGGGAGTATGTTGGGAGTAGCCGGCGATGGGCAGATCTGTCAAAGCCATTACCATGGATGTCTTCTTTTTCCACCTCCAAGTCCATTTTATTCCAGTTTCAGGGTTTTTGAGGCAGGGGGAGAGTATTTTTTTTAAAGGGTGCATTTTATGCCTCCCCCCCAAACGGTGCAATATTTGTGTGCCGCCTGCACAATCAGGGTCCCCAATAACCCAGCAGGAGCCCAGGCGAATACAGCCATTCCCATGTATGTGTTCCTTTCAGCCCTTCCATTGGTTGCCTAGATATCAGGGTGGGGCCAGGGGGCATGATCCCATCCCCGCCTCAACACATTTAGCTCATATGTGAAAGGGACAATCAGAAGGGGCTTAACACTACAGCTAATCATAGCACTGTGATCGCCCCATTTCTCTGAGCAGCAGCGAGAAGTTCTCAAGGTGAATCACTTACCCAGGTTTGGTTTCCTTTGGAAGGAGTTAGCTGGATGTTTTGTAATGTTAATTTTTTCAAATATAGAGGTTGAGTATAGGTGGAGGCATCTATTTACTATTCCAACAGACAGCTCAAGTCCACTGCCCCCGTGTTAGGGGAAGAGAGAGAGAGACCCAGCACCCCAAAACTGCTGTACGAAGTGTGACTTCTCATGTACCTTCTCCACCTCTGGGGGTTGTGTTTTGGTTAAACTATCCTTTCTCCTGTGGTTCGCAGTGCCTCCCATGCAAGAGACACAAGGGTAAGTTGCAGGGTAGAAAGAGTGCTCCGCCATTGGAACGTCTGGCCAAATGCTCACGACCCTTTGGTCTTGCAGGATCAGAGCCTGGCTACATGGAGCAGCAGAAATTACAAATGGGCTAGCAGCACCCAGAGTTTACAAAAGAAGAAGTGGGGGGGGGGAATGTATGCTTTGTTTTGAGGGAGCACTGTGGTCTGTGCAGTGCTGTGCGTATGGCGGCTTTCTGACTCCTCAAGGCTCATCTTTGGGGTAAGGGGAGAGTTTCAAGAATATCACTATCCTCACTGCCATCAAAATTGGTTGTTGCTGATATCCTTTGTTTATTTCCTGCTGGGGTGGGTCATTTTCCTCAGCACAAATAATTTTGTTTTAAAAATCCATTCCCATCAGAGCCCAATTAGTTGAAAATATTTCCATGGGGTTGTGACTGAATAAATGGGGAATGCATTTAAGTCTGTGTGCTGTGTGTTGCGTCACAACTTTGTATTTCAGCTTTGTGTGTGTTGGGGTGGGGGATGGGACGGCCTCTAGTCTTGACACCAATCCTTTTCAGCTGATGGTGCTGCAACTTCAGCTGATGGTGCTGCAACAAAGGTGACACTTCTTATTTTTGTTGTGATAGAGAATACACATTGGCATTGATCATGTGCTTGTGTATGCCAAGTCCTCCATGTGCTTTTAAATGATAGGAAGCCTATTTAGGTCTACTCTGAGTAAGTATCACTGAATTCAGTGGGACTTACTCCCATGTCAGCGTGCATATGTGTGAGTAATGGTTCCCCCCCCCCTTTGTTTTCAATGTTGGAGAAGCAATCTTGGCCAGAAATTGCTTTCTCTGTGTTGTTACTCTAGATATATCTGTGGAGGTGGGGAAGGGATGGTGAGTTGAACTGTTTGTAAATTTGGGTTTGGGATCCATTTTGTTTTGCATTTTGTTTTACTCAGGTACATTGTAAACATGTGGTTTTAAACACCCCCTTTTCCTTTCGGTGGTGCAGATTAATACATATTTCTGGCTGAATTCCTGCTGTTTAATGCTTGTTGGGCCACGCTCAACCCCCCCCCCCCTCAAGATTATGTAACCCAGACTCTCTCACTTGCAGTGATTGAGGGCACAATCCTATTGGATCCACCCTTGATACTTGTAAACCTCCAAATTTGGAGGCTTATGAGTATCCAATGCAGAGTGGGAGGCATTTTAGCCAGATGGGCATTTTTGCCTGTCTAGCGGAGGCTTCAGGGAGGGGGAGGAAAGGAGGCTAGAGGTGGCTGGGGGGGGGGGGGATAACTCACATCACCTCCCATTTCCTCCCTGTCCACTGACACGGCTCCTTTCACCCCTCTATGAGCTTGTGTTTGCAAGCCCATGGAAGCAGCAGGCACTGTCTGCTGTCTGGGAGGGCCATACAATTGTCCTTCTGTACTGCTTTCTGGGAGCAGCACAGGAGACCACCTGGTGAAGGGAGGTTGACGGGTGCCACCAAGAACCACCCAGCCCCTGCCTCAGCTGCCATTGGCCTGCTAGCAAGGGTGCCTTCCTGCATTTCCAAGCTCTGCTGGACTGTTTTACCTTGCAGCTTGCTAGTAAGGGTTTGCAGCTGGGGATTGTTGTGGTGGCTGGATTGGGCCAGAGCCTCAGCCTCACCTGCAAGAGACTCATATAAGAAGCAGCTGTGCCGTGGGCAGCAGGGTCGACCCCGAAGGGGTGACACTAAAGGGATTTGCCCCTTTGGGTTGACATTTCGGGGAGCCACGTGGGTGAAGTTGCCCCCCCCCCCCGTTGGTTTGGATGCAAGAAGGCTGGCAGGCTCTGTGTGAGAGACAGGCCTGTGACCCTGACTTAGGGTGAAAGCCTAGGTGGGGGAAGCTGTTGGTGAGTGGGGTCCCCCCTGAGTGAGAGTCAGGGAAGGTGAAAGATAGAAACAGATGTCAAGAGTTCCAATCAACGGGGGGTAAAATACAACCACATATGGGTCTTATTTAATTGCACTAATCTATTGCCTTGGCCCCTTAATTTTCTCCTCTTCCTTACTCTTTTTTTGGGATGGAGAGTAAGGGGTGGCTACAAACCAGGATGTGCCAAGGTGGAAGGGAGGGTGACATGGAGGTAGTGGGTGACCCAGTCATCATGGGTAGGGGAAGGTATGGTATGATGGGGAGGAAATGCCATCGAAGCTTTGGGGGATCTAGGGGGCTACAAGCCATTCTCTCCCCATCCCGCAGGTTCCTCGTCAACTGGCTACTGTACCCTGTGGCCTAGTGGTGGTGTTGCTGAATGCCAGGTCAGTTCGTAATAAGACCTCAATCATCCACGATATGATCGTGGATGAGGGAGTTGACCTGGCTTTCATCACGGAGACCTGGGTGGGTGAGCTGGGCGGTGTAGATATGACCCAGCTTTGCCCACCTGGTTCTGTGCAGCACCAGCCCAGGCTGGAGGGCGGGGGGGGGGGGGAGTTGCTGTGATCCATAAAAAATTCAATCCTACTCACCAGAAAACCCATCAACCCTGGGAAAGGCTGTGAAGGCCTGTACCTTGTGCTGGGCCAAAGAGACAGATTGAGGATACCATTGGCATACCGCCCACCCTGCTACCCAATGGACTGCCTGACCGAGCTGGCTGAGGCAGTCTCGGATGTGATGCTGGATAATCCTAGGACCCTGGTCCTGGGAGATTTCAACATTCATGCTGAGGCTGCCTTAACAGGACCAGCTCGGGATTTCAAGTCCTCCATGACAACCATGGGGCTGTCTCAATTTGTCAGTGGACCAACACATAGGGCAGGGCATGCCCTTGACTTGGTCTTTGCCTCAGGGTGTGAGAGGGGTGGTCTGGATATTGGGGGGATGGAAACTACCCCGTTGTCATGGTCAGACCACTTCCTAGTGAAATTTGGTCTCACAGTGTCAGTTCCTCCCTGCAGAGGTGGGGGACCCATTAAGATGGTCCACTCCCAGAGACTTATGGGATCTGAATGCTCTGGGGGAATTTTCAGTAGCCAGATCTGGGGATTCTGTTGAGGCCCTTGTCACACTGTGGAACGGTGAGGTGCGAAGGGCCATCGACACAATCGCTCCCAAGCACCCTCTTCAACATAGTGGAGCTCGGAAGGCTCCCTGGTTTACTGGGGAGCTCCAGACAATGAAACAGGTCAGAAGACGGCTGGAGCATAAGTGGCGTAAGATTTGACTTGAAGGTGACCGAACACAGGTAAGAGTGTACAATCATGCTTAACGCGTGGTGGTGAAGGCAGCAAAGAAGGCTTATTTTGCTGCCTCCGTCATGTCCTCAGGCTGTCGTCCAGCTGAGCTTTTCCGGGTGGTACGGGGGTTACTTACATCTAACCCACCTAATCTGATATTGGAACCCTCGGAGGCTCACTGTGAGGAATTTGCAAGACACTTTGAGGATAAAATCACTCACGTTCACGCTGACTTGAACACTGCTATTGATTCAGTGTCTGCTGAGGTGTCCAGTGCATTGTCTTATCCTGTTTTGTGGGATCAGTTTCAGTTTTTGGAACCTGAGGATGTGGACAAGACGCTTGCATCTGTTTGACCCACCACATATTCTCTCGACCCTTGCCCATCATGACTTATTAAAGCAGGTTAACAAAAACATACCCTAATTTATCCAGAGTATGTCATAACACTGAGAATGCATTTGTAGAAGAGTCCACTTCTTCGAGATTTAAAGTAAAGGGAGATTGGAGTCCAAAGAACCCATTTTCACACACAGGCAAACTGAAGCAGCCGGCAATTATTTATTTATTTGTTTATTTGTTTATTTATTACATCTTTATACTGCCCATCAGCTGAAGCTCTTTGGGCAGTGCACAGTTAAAAACCATAAGAACAACAATATAAATTTAAACACCAAAAAGTTAAAAAGGCAGTATATAACGAGCTACATTAAAAAACAGGGAAAGCCTGTGCAAAAAGGAATGTCTTCAGGAGGCGTTTAAAAGATGCTATGTTTTCCACCTCCCAAACCGCACAAGGGAGGGTTTTCCAGAGGGTGGGTGCCACTACAGAGAAGGCCCGCCATCGAGGTTCTTCATGGCAGCATTCCGTTCGTCTTGGAATGGCCAGGAGGGCCTCCTCTGAGGATCGTAGTTGTCTTCCAGGTATATATTAGGGAAGGTGATCTGCTAGGTATGCTGGTCCCAGGTTGTTTAGGGCTTTGTAGAATAACAGCATAACCTTGTATGTGGCTTGGTAGCTAACAGGCAGCCAGTGCAGTTCCTTTAATACAGGTTTTATATGAGCAGAGCTAGGTGTATCCATGAGCACCATAGCTGCTACATTCCAAACCACACACATAGGTAGCCCCACATAGAGCCCATTACAGTAGTCTAGTCATGAGGTTACCAGTGCATGAATGACCATGGCAAGGCTATCCCTATCCAGGAATGGGCATAGTTGGCTTACCAACCGAAGTTGATAATGGGCGCTCTGGGCCACCAAGGTCACCTGGGCCTCCGGTGACAGAGATGGATCCAGGAGCACTCCCAAACTACGGCCCTGCTCCTTTGGAGGGAGTGCAACCCCATCCAGAACAGGCAAACACCCCAATTCCCAGACCTGGGAACCACCAACCCACAAGGCCTCTGTCTTATCGGGATTGAGCTTCAGTTTGTTGGCCCTCATCCAAGCCATAACTGTATCCAGGCACTGGTTCAGAACATTGCACAGCCTCTCCCAATTCAGATGTTACAGAGAGATAGAGCTGGGTGAAGATATTGCCCCAATATCTGTTGGGAGACAAATTCTGCCAAAAATGGTCCCTCCAAGAAATTCCTGACATGTGTGGCTGATAACCTTCTCCTACAGAAAGTAGAGGAAGGAACTAGAGGAATGGTTATCCTTGACTTGATACTGACCAATACGAATGACTAGTGGATGAAGTGGCAGTTACTGGAACTCTTGGGGAAAGTAACCACATCATACTTGAGTTCTTGATTTTAAAGGAAGCAAAAGCTGAGTGTAGCCAAATGTGTACGCTGGATTTCAGGAAAGCTGATTTTAATAAACTCAGAACTATGATAAGTAACGCCCCATGGCAAGTGACCCTAATGAGAAAAGGAGTCCAAGATGGGTGGGAGTTTTTAAAAAAGGAAATTTTAAAGGCTCAATTACGAACAATTCCAACAAGGAAAAAAGATAGAAGACAACAAAAGAAACCAAAGTGGCTCCACAAAAAGCTTAGAGATGACCTGAAAATAAAAAAGGATACATATAGGAAGTGGAAGGAAGGCCAGGCTACAAAAGAAGAGTACAAACAAGTAGCACAGAAGTGCCAGAATGGTATCAAGAAGGCTAAAGCTGAGAAGGAGCTGAGGCTAGTGAGGGATGCTAAAAGCAATAAAAACGCTTTCTTTAGATACGTGAATAGTAAAAGACAGAGGAAAGAAATGGTGGTTCAATTGCTTCATGAGGATGGGAAAAGGATAGTAGATGACCAAAAAAAAGGCAGAAGTGCTCAATTCCTACTTTGGCTCAGTCTTCTCTCAAAAGGGGGTGTATGACCCCCCTGGAAAAAGTGAAGTACAAGTTGTCAGGGCAGGATTGCAGTTTGAGACCCCCTCTAGAAGGATTCGCTTTGGCGCCTGGCTGCCCGATTATGCGCATATTCGCAGAAACGCATTTACTCCTAATACCTCTGTACGAGAGGCGGCGAAGCACATTACGGGATGACCGAAACGCGCTTTAAACTTGTTGACATGCGGAGAATCGCATGTTTACATGGTGGTAAGGCGCTTTAACTGCTGCCACAAATTAAAACTCGCAGTTTAACGCGCATACGATAATGCACATAATCGGATGTTTAAAGCGCCTCAGCCCCCAATTTGCGCTCCTCTCTTGTAGAGGTAAAATTTTTAATCAGCCTTGAAAGAGCTATAAACCTCTCTTGTAGAGGCAGCCTGAGATTGATAAACAAATGGTCCAGGAACACATAATTTCTTTGAACGAGTTCAAATCTCCAGGGCCCGATGAACTGCATCCTAGAGTAATAAAGGAGCTGGCAGAAGAACTCTCAGAACCTCTGTCTATTATCTTTGCGAAATCATGGAAGGTGGGTGAAGTGCCAGACGACTTTAGAAGGGCTAATGTTGTCCCTATCTTCAAAAAGGGCAAAACAGAGGAACCTGGGAACTACAGAGCAGTCAGTCTGACATCCATCCCTGGGAAAATCTTGGAACAGATTATAAAGAAGTCAATCTGTAAACACCTTGAAAACAATGCAGTGATTACTAGAAGCCAGCATGGATGTCGAATGTTAGGTGTATCATAGACAATTCACAAGGCCGGGAAGTCTTGTGAATTGTAAATTGAAAGATTGGGAATTGTTATGAGAAAATCTGTGTCTTTGTAAGCTGATCATCTGTCACTGTTTCTCACAGGGAAGTTTGCTAGGAATGGCCTTGAGCTGGTCAGTTTCCTTGAGAACAAAGAATGTTTGGAAAAGGTGGGGACTATCTTGCAAGCTGTCACTCACATTGTGGTGTCATCAAGATTCAGTCAGTCTGACATCCATCTCTGGGAAAATTTTGGAGCAGATTATAAAGAAGTCAATCTGTAAACACCTTGAAAACTATGATGACTAGAAGAAGCCAGCATGGATTTGTCAAGAACAAATTGTGTCAGATTAATCTGATCTCAGTTTTTGATTGGGTAACCTCCCTTGTGGACTGTGGGAATGCTGTGGATATAGTACATCTTGACTTCAGCAAAGCTTTTGACAAAGTGCCCCATGTCATTCTGATTCACAAACTACTGAAAAGTGGGCTAGATGGAACAACTATTAGGTGGATCCACAGTTGGCTACAGCATCGGACTCAAAGAGTGCTTATCAATGGTACCTTTTTACACTGGGGGGAGGTATTGAGCGGGGTACCACAGGGCTCAGTCCTGGGCCCATTGCTCCAACATTTTTATTAATGATTTGGACAAGGAGGTGCAGGGAATGCTTATCAAAGGTGAAGACAACACAAAATTGGTGCAGGGAATGCTTATCAAAGGTGAAGACAACACAGAAACAAACTCCAAAGTGATCTTGATAGACTGGAGCACTGAGCTGAAAAGAACAGGATGAAATTTAATAGGGATAAATGCCAAGTTCTACACCTAGGAAAAAGAAACCAAATGCACAGTTACAAGATGGGGGATACTTCGCTCAGCAATATGACAAGCAAGAAGGATCTTGGAATTGTTGTAGATCACAAGCTGAATATGAGCCAACAGTGTGATGTGGCAGCAAAAAAAAGCAAATGCTATTTTGGGCTGCATAATAATAATAATAATAATAATAATAATAATAATAATAGTTTATTTATTTATTTATTTATTTATTACCCACCTCTCCATTTGGATTGAGGCGGGGAACAACAATATGATAAAATACATAAAACTTATTAAAACGTGGCACACATTATTAAAACTGCATGAACACATCCTAAAAACATTTTAAAATTCCACTGGATATGCCTGTTAAAAGACTGTTAAGTTGACGAGTCTCCTCTGGCAGGCCATTCCACAGTCCGGGAGCGGCATTAATAGAAGTATAGCTTCCAAATACTGGTTCCCCTCTATTTGGCACTGGTTAGGCCTCATCTTGAGTATTGCGTCCAGTTCTGGGCACCACACATCAAGAAGGATGCAGACAAGCTTGAGGGGTTCAGAGGAGGGCAACGAGGATGATTAGGGATCTGGAAATAAAGCCCTATGAGGAGAGATTGAAAGAACTAGGCATGTTTAGCGTGGAGAAGAGAAGACTGAGGGGAGACATGATAGCACTCTTCAAATACTTGAAAGGTTGTCACACAGAGGAGGGCCAGGATCTCTTCTCGATCAACCCAGAGTGCAGGACACGGAATAATGGGCTCAAATTACAGGAAGTCAGATTCCAGGTGGACATCAGGAAAAACTTCCTGATTGTTAGAGCAATACGACACTGGAACCAATGACCTAGGGAGGTGGTCGGCTCTCCCACATTAGAGACCTTCAAGAGGCAGCTGGACAACCATCTGTCAGGGATGTTTTAAAGTCAATTCCTGCATTAAGCAGGGGGTTGGACTTGATGGCTTTATAGCCCCCTTCCAACCCTACTATTCTATAAGCCACAGCCAGATCAACGGTGCTGCCACCGTTCTTCATGCAGGGCTATGATTATGCAATTCATAAAATGGCTACTTTTCTTGAAAAGACTGAGCAGCCTGTCCTTTTGAAAGCAGACAATGTATTTTCAAGGGAACTGCTCATTTGTCTTAGACAGCTTGTGTTTTACTGGAAGGAAGATCGGAATAAATACCTGGCTGTATGAAGAGCTCTTAGTTTCTGTCCTTTTTTGTTTGTTTGTTTTGTTTTCTTTCGTTATATTGGGTTTCTTATCCCATCCTCGTCGCCAGTGTTGTGTCCACAAACCTGGGACCCTTGGAAGTAGGAATCTGGCTCCACACAAAACTTAGGTGGTAGATATTTATTGTAGTGCTCCTTCTTTGCAGGCAGCTACAGGCAGACTGGCCTTTGCATTGCCCGCCTGCTACAAAACCTGGAATGGATTATCTGTGCTTAATTGCAGGTCATTCATAAATCCTGGCCTGGCTCAAAGAATGGGCCTACCACAAACACTACAACTTGCCATCTAATTTTTGATTCCTTTACTCCTAACTCCTCTTCCTTGTTGAGATCCTGCATTCCCATGGGTTGAGAGGACCCTGGCTGGCTATTATCCAACTGTTAGTCTGCATGCAGACAAACTCCTCTCTGTTACTCTCACTTGCGCTATGGCAGTTTGACAACCTTTTCCCCATCCTCCCTGTCTGGCTACAAATCCGTTCCCTTCCCGCATTTTCTTGGATGCTTCTGCAGAGGCTTTAGGCCCAATCCCTAGACCTCTGTCCGCTTGAGTTTTAGCAAGGGCAAGGTAGCAGGCTCTTCATGTCTCAGGATCTTTCCAGTTACTTCTGGCATGATAGGCTACTTCATTGGGGTATGTGAAGTAGCTGTGAGTAGAGAGGGATGGATAACAAGGGCACAAAAAGCCGCAGACAGAGCAATTTAGGCTTCATATTATATTGACATCTGAAGGTACAGGGCTGCTTTTGTGCTTAAAACTTTTCAAAGTAGCTTACAACTCTCAAATGAAGGGGGAGATGATGGTGGATGAGCTGAAGGGGGATAGGTAAAATGACAGGCATCCCAATCTAAAGCATGTGAAAGCCAGATAACTACGGTAGCTAAAGGGAATGTTGTTCTGCTTTCAATTTTGCTGCTGGAAATGCAGAAGATCCCAACTATGCTGATGCTGTAGCAGGGTAAGTTTTATGGAGCTTCTAAAATAAGAATATGAGGAAACAGCCCAAATTTAAAAAAAATCCATATCCATGCAGTGGCACACAAAAATGAAGCAAGGAGGACTGTGATGAGTTCTTTGGATATTTAAGCAGGGGAAGGAAAGAAAATCTGGCACCGAAAGAGCAGCAACTTCCACCTACTAGGCTAGATGGATAATTTTGCAAGTCCTAGGACAGATGTATCATTTTCAACAGACATTCAGGTTTTTAAGGTGGAAGAACAAAAAAAGCAATTACAAAAAAAGGGCTACTTGGTCAAATGTGACAGGCCGGACCAAAAATGAGTCAGAAGCAAAATAATACTTAGCTTCTTCCTCAGTAGCTTTCACTGAGCTTGCTTGAGTGGATTTTGCATTACAGTGGTGGGAGTTACCTCGGGGCTTGTTCTCTGCTCTGTGTAGGCAGGGCGAAGTTATCTTGCATCAGAGCAGTGGGTGGAAGCTCTGAGGTTTTCTGCTGTCAACCAAATGGTTTTTTTCAGTGTTGGGTGCAGGTGCTGTATGGAGACACAAGGCAGGAAGAGAGCGCTCCTCTGATGCAGCTTCTGAGCTTGGCCCTGCGAGTGAAGAATCCAGACACGGGTTTCTCCACTCCATGCGTCTTTCTGACATGCAGCAGAACCAGCATTATGTCTATCCCCAGGTCTTCTGGACAAGCAGCAGTGCAATTTCTAGCTCTGGCTGTGCCCCATCAAGCTTGTGCCCCAGTGGGATTGTGCCCCATCAGGAGATCTGCCTGCCTGTGCCAGAGAGGAAAAAGCAGAGGCACAGCAACAGAGATGGCACACGTCTCTGTTTCCTAGTGGTGGTTCTGCTGACCCTGCTAGCTCTCGCTGGGGTCGGGTTAGCAATGTTTCAGATTTACCATCTACAGCAGGAGCTTGATGCACTGAGAGAGGTAACACCTGTTCACTTAGCAGAGGCCTAGAAAAAGCCAGGAGAAAATGCCTGGGACGCTGGAGGAAGGGAATCCAGGGCTACTGGTATCTGCCTAGATTTGCACCTCTTGAGGATGGGGCCCTTCATTTAAAGTGGTTTGGGGTGTTTTTTCTTCCCCAGTGTGAATGTCTGCCTCTTACCTTGACAGCTTTCAAGCTCTGGACATACGCCTCAATCTCTGCTCAAAGGTGAGTACTCCTTCTCCTTGTTCAAGGAGGGAGGGAACGCAGCAGCACAGAAATCAGCCATGTGTCTCCTGTGCCATTCTGCGTGCCCTTGCGCTTCTTATAACCTCCTCAGGTGATGACTCCATCTTGAATAATATTCCAAGGCATTTGGCTCAGGCAATTGTAACATCTGCAACATTTTATTTGGGAGGGAAGGGGACAGACTCTTTTGCTCTCAATGGAAGCCTCGATGATTCATCCATCGTGGGGTTGAATTGTAATAGTTTATGCAGTTCAGGAGATCTCTTTTGAGCCCAAATGCCCACTGGTTTACAGGTAGTCTGAGAGTATCATTGCCTGTGATGATCATCTCACTACCATTTCTTCATGGATATAGAGGTGTTTTAGTGTTGTAAAAATGTACAAAACCTGTTTTACAAGAGACAACGGCAGAACAAAGATGAGTGTATTTACAGGAAACCATAACTTCCATCATACCAGCTACAGCTCTCTCAAACTATTTTCTACCTTTCACCTAACTTAATATAATTGTAGCCCTAACATTTCTCCACACGAAGGCATTGATGGATTAATCTCTTTTAGCTATCAGTCTTGTAAGTTCCTGCCCACCTCTGCTGATAAGTCTATGTGGTTCTGATGCTTTGCCATATCTTCTGATTGCGATATGCAGTCCAATTCAATGACGCCTCGTGACGGAGTAATTTCTGTTGTCACAGGCATCTGCCAAGCATCCAGTTAAGTTTTTGGTTTCCTGCATCATTCATCACTGGTCCTGTGTCAAACTGGAATTCCTACTCAGTCGACTTTTTTCTTTTCTACTGCAACATAGGATTCCTGAACGGGTCAGCAGAAAAGAAAGTCAAAAGGAGAGCACATTTAACAGGTGGGCAGCAAAACACATAACAAGACATCCTGCACCAGACAGTAATGGCATGAAAGGCTGATACAGCTAGGGAAACAAATAGGCTGGCTGGGTTGATGTTCTTGTGAGTACCTGGGAAACTTGTTCTCACGACCAAATTGGACATTTGGCAGCCTCCGCTGAACCTCTGAAAAGTGGTGGGAGAAGGCAGCAGAAGGCTTTGGAATGCCGAAGCAACACCTGCTGTTCCTTCCCCAGCCCTCCTCCCTCTCCCAGCGCCCAGAGAGCTTTGGCTATGGGGCGGTATATAAGTGTAATAAATAATAATAATAATAATAATAATAATAATAATAATAATAACAACAACAACTGGAAACACATGTGCAGGGACCCTGACTGGGCAAAAGCAGCTGGGGAGGTGAAGGGCAGAGAAGAAGGGAAAGATAGGGGGACAGCTAAGCCCCCACCCCACCCCCATGCTACTTTTTCAATGTGTGGAAGAGGCCTAGGTTCCCTGACCTGGTTTGCCACCAGATGTGCAGTTTGGCCTTCAGGCCAGGATCAGACCCTCAGAGGGCTTCTGTAACTTTAAGAGCTGTATGCAAGAGAACATTTCACCAAGTGTGGCACCCTTCCATCACTACCATACTCCTGGAATCTCCAACATGGTGTCTATTGACACCAATGTGTCCACGGGCATCTCTTATGGCACCCGCCAGGCTCCCCGCCCCTCCTGATTTTTGTTTTATTTCTTAAGAATGTTTTGAATAGAAGGCAGTCATGCCTTTTAACTGGAAGGGCTGCCCTCCAGCACCACCTTAATTTGATTCAAAAGTGTGGTTTTGTGTTTTGGAGCCCAGATCCTACCTCTAGCTTGTACTTAGATTCTTGGCAAGTTACTTTTCTTTTCATCTCATTACTTTAATTTCTAGGAAATGAGTGTTCTGTGACCGACCACGCCCACAATGGCAGCCATTTTATGAATGGGCAAAGTGCCTTCATGGCAGCCATTTTCAGGGACCGCCCATGACAGTCTCAAAATTCCAAATGTGCTCACTGACTCAAAATGTTGGAAAGCCCTGCCATCCTGTACTGAGGGGAGATTTGCCATCTCTAGGCTGACCAGATAAAATCCAGGTCAGGGCTCCTGTAACTTTAACAGTTGTAGAGAAAAGGGAATTTCAGCCAGTGTAATTTGTACGCAATTAGTTCCTGGTGAAATTCCCTCTTCATCACAACAGTTAAAGTTGCAGGCACTATACTAGAGTGACCATATACAAAAGAAGGCAGGGCCCCTGCAACTTTAACAGTTGTGATGAAGAGGGAATTTCACCAGGAACTAATTGCATACAAATGACACTGGCTGAAATTCCCTTTTCTCTACAACTGTTAAAGTTACAGGAGCCCTGACCTGGATTTTATCTGGTCACCCTAGCCATCTCCTATTTATGCAACTCTCAAAGGTACTGGAGCTCTCTTGGGATCCAGATTTGTCAACCATGCAGCAGCTCTTAAGCTCCATGTGCAGGCAGCTTAAATCAGCTTGGCCCACACCAGCCAATTGCATGTGACTTTTTTAAAAGGCATGTTTGAATGGCAGGTTCTCTCACTCCTGGTTTAGCACTTCATAGCTATACTAGAAATATGGAACAAGTTGCCCCAAAGAGAAGGGACAAGGTGACAAGATGACATCACCCGGCGCGCTACTGAGGGACAGGCCGCAAAGCCTGTTTCTCAGTAGATTCTAAGCACCGGAGGGAAGCGGACGCCCCAGCAGGTAAGTGCCTCATGCCGCCTGCCTCGCACCGCCCGCCCGCCCGCCTCCCGCCACCGCTGCGTGAACCCCCGCCGCCCCAGTTTGCCCCCGCCGCCCCCCAGTTGGCCCGGATCGCCCCAGGGCCATCTGGTCACCCTTTTGGTGGGCTAAATTTCCGGATTTGGCCCCCCAAAACAGTTTTTCCCCCGGATGCGGATTTGTTCCCCATTTTCCGGGCATGTCCGGACAAATCCGGGAGGATGGTCACCCTAGTAAGCCATAATAAATGACACTCTTGGCTCGAGCTAGACGGAGAGGCGGGTAAGAAATAAATCGTTATTATTATTATATTATTATTATTATGGCTGATGGCAGGAGCTAGAGCAGAAATCAGGTGCGAGGCAAGGCAACCAGGGTGTTAATCTTGTAGTACGTTTGGGGGGTGGGGGAGGTTGAAAAATACAATAACACCTAGTTGTCTTTTATTTTCACAATGGCATCTAATGTGTCTAGGCAAAGCAAATCAGCAATCTCTTCCACTGGAATGGGAGAGTACCTATGGACATGCCTTCATCTCTGGTGTTCAGTATGAAAACAGGGGCCTAGTGATTGACGAAGCTGGCCTCTACTTTGTGTACTCCAAAGTCTTCTTCCGGGACCGGGCCTGCACCACCCGGCCTCTGAACCATGTCGTCTTCAAAAGGAATCCAGCTTATCCCGACATCCAGGTGCTGATGGAGGACAGAAAGATGAACTACTGTGTGACAATGCACATGTGGGGCAAAAGTAGCTACTTGGGTGCCTTGTTCAACCTCTCCCGGCAGGACAGTGTGTATGTGAGTGCCTCTGAAGTTGCACTGGTGAACACTGAGGAGTCAAAAACCTTCTTTGGTTTATATATGCTTTAGGGAAAGCGGCAAATGCGCATTCATCATATGGGCTACATGGGAATTCTGAGCAACATGAGCACTCAGTGGGACAGCTGTGTTTGGGACGAGATGGACGACAGATGTTGCTTCTAGGGCAGAGGCACTCATATGGTTTCCTATTTGTCACCGAGAGAGTAAAAGCAGCCCTGAAATTATTCTGCACAGGTTTAAATAGAAAATTGTCTTCTCCTGCTGGATTGTTTTCAGGCCAAACCATGACTTGCTATGCAGAGGGCTCCAGGGGCCTGTCTAAATGCTCAGAAAGCCCCTGGATGTGTGTGTGGTGGTGTGGCATTGATTATATGGCACAGCTGCTATGATGCACCCCCCCCCCCCCCCCCCCGGGGCTTTCTGCCGAAGCTGTGGGAGAAAAAAGTCAGGGACTTACCCTGGTTTTTTTCTCCGGAACGAGGCAAGGATGCGCAAGATGGCATCAAGACAGCCCCAAAGCCTCACTCCAGAGTCGCAGTGGAGGCATGGCCAGGCGGTGCCTGAAGGAAGGTGACCTGCGATTGGTTGCCTCCTACCAGGAACAGGGCGGGGACAGCTCTGGTCCCTGGATGGCCACCCAGAAACCCTGCACGCCTGCCTCGGCATCAGGTAATCCCGACGCCACCCGGGAGTGGGGGAGGGAAAGTGTGGGGTTTCTAAGGGATGCGGTGCCAACCTGCACTGTGAAGAACCCCCGCCCCAGATATTTTCAGCTCTCGCAGAGCAGAAAATTTGTGGACTACATTTACCAAACATAACAGCCAAATGTGGGCATGCATTAAGAGGTGTTATTGTTATGTTTTTATTATATTTTATTGTATTTTATTATTTTAATCCATTTTAAATTGTTTTTGATACCCCCCCTTGAATGCCATATTTGGTAGAAAGGTGGGATATAAATTAAATGAATAAATATTGGTTTCTGTGGCAGCTGAGGTGTGAAGGGAGAGAAAAACGTCTTTGCAACCTTTAGGGTACAACTATCTAGCAAGTCTGTTTTCATCCAACATTTATGTCTTAAGGATGTTTGCTGCCTTCCAGTGCATCAATCTTGATATGATGTGACCCTGTTTAATTTCTAAAACAAAAAGTTTTGTTTTTCTCTCTGATTCTTTGAATGTCCACGGGATTGTTGTCACTCATTTGATTACCCTTTTAGAAATGTAGGCTATCCTTAAAGTATTTAGCTTTCCACACCTTAATGTGACAGGCATTAATGGTTTAAAACTTCAAATGTTTCTGTGCATGAGGTTTCAAACAAAAGTAACAACCAGTGCCGGTGAGGAGAGGGATTATTCTTCCAGCCTTCTTCCTTGGCTCTTCCACCCCCAACATAAACCTTCTCACATCCTACCATTTTCATCCTGTAATGAAGGCCAAACGGGCAGCTGCTTGACCACCCAGCCCTGGGGTGCTTCCAGACAGAAGGCTCCTAGTGCTACCATCAAAAGGCTGTTCCGTCTTTGCTCCCTTACAGGATTGCTTTCTGGTTAAGAAGAAAAGATGGAAGAAGCAATGGGGAAGCATAGGTGGGTTATGAGTGGAAGATGTTGTCATCTGGGCCTCAGTAAAATGAAGCAGGGTGGTAGCACTATAAGAGCCTTTTCTGGAAATACCCCTGAATATGCCTCCTTGGTCAGAATTGGTACCTTCTTAACCATCACTGATGTGCAGCAGTGCCTGAGCAGTTCAGACTGCATTATGAGTTTAATGTGAGGTGAAACTTTAAGTTTAAATGGCTGTGGAACTTTGTAAAGGATTAGTTTCCTATATATTTTGAGTTTTCTAGACTATTTCGATTAATTTTAATTGCTAAGGGATTAAAATCTTTAATCCCCTAGTAGTTAAAATTAATCAAAATAGTCTAGAAAAGATTTAAGCAGGCGAATATTCTCAATGCTCTGGGATCTTGGCAGCCTGGGTGGTGGTGGCGAGACATTGGCTGGTTTTGGACGGCATATTAAGCAATGGAGGGGTAAATAGCGTGCTGACTGTGAGTTAGGTAGTCAGAGCTCCCCACACAACACGTTGCAGCCTGTGTTGCCCGGCAGCGGAAACCACTCCGGGTGCTAATAGCATACGCAGCCGTGACTGACAGCCCGCCAGCCATTTTCCCCACCCACCAACCACCGCCAGGCCTCCCAGATGTATCCCAGCACGCACCACTGCCCAAAAGCCATGGTTAACGCCATCGAAGCAGCAGGAGGACACACCTCTCACACCCCATTGGATGCACAGAGACACTGGGTGGGACACCCCAGCCCCTGGTGAAGTAGCAGACAGGAGGAGTGACCAGACAGACAGAGCGGCTGCCCCCCGTCCCCATCATAGCACCCCCAACCATAGGCACCCATGCCCCATCACACCTGGTGCCCCGATGGGACCGTGAAAGGAACGACCAGCTAGCCATGAGCCCGATCCATCCCCCACAGCGCCCCAGAGCCCTATCCATAGCTGAGGAAGGCTGCGGTTGGCCAATGCACAGGCAAGCCTGTGTACACCCAGGCACCAGACACAAGGCAGCCCAAGGGCATCTTCCCGGAAACACAGGAATGAAGGCAAGAGAGGGGGAAAATGAAAAAAACTTTATTCAGCATGGCATATATGGGCACAGGGCCGGTGCGAAAATTAATTGGAAAGGCTAGTCTCCCCCAGGCTGGGCAAAGGTGACCAGGAAGGCACAGTGCTTACTGGTCAGCAGAGCATGGCACCTTGAAGCCGCAAGCTTCGGAAAGGGATGAAGGGAAGGCAGGTAGGGTTTCACAGCCAGGAAGCAATGTCAGTCCACAGACGGCACCCCACAGCCAAAGCTCACACGGGGTGGGTAGTGCAGCCAGATCCATTCACCGATACTCTCATGCACCCGTGATGCTTCTGTACGGGCACGGCGGTCCCCAGCAACGTTCATGGGCCTGGGCAATGGAGCAACGTCCTGCCCATCCACAGCAATGGCGTCATCGTCCTCACCCGGCTGAGAGAGGTCAGGGTGGTCGGCCAGTAACATATCCCCACGGGACTCACAGATGTTGTGCAGGATACAGCAGCACACCATGACGTCAGGGATGGTGTTAGTCTGCAAGTCCAGCAAGCTAAACAGGGAGTGCCAACGCTCCTTCAGCCACCCAAAGGCGCGCTCCATGGGCAGGCGGGCACGACAGTGGTAGTAGTGGTATTTACACTGCACGGCATTGCGGGGGTAACGGTACAGGGCCATCAGCCATGGCTGAAGGGCAAAGGCTTGGTTGGTCAGGAGCTGCAGCCCCACGGCACGCCCACACACGGAAGCGGGCCCGGAGGAAAGGAAGCAGCCCGACGACACCTTGGCCACCAGGGGGGAGTTCCAGAAGACGGCCGTATTGTGGCTCTGCCCAGACACACCCACATAGACATCCATGAACTGCCCCTTGGCATCCACCACCACCTGAAGAACCAGGCTGTAGAAATGCTTGCGGTTGTAGTACTCATCGCCGCGAGAGGGAGGCCAAGATGCACACGTGGCCAACACCCCAGTAGTCACTGTGCCTGTATCTCATCTGCGCAGCAGCAGCAGGACGGCAGCCTGGCAACAGGGCAAGGCCTCCACAGCACCAAGGGGCCAGCGACTGCTGCCCATCCCGAACGTCAGCCCCACGGGCAAGGCACCACCCAAGCGGCGCAACTGGGCACATAGCACGTCCTCCTCGTGGCCGTCACCATGGTTCTGCGTAGCCGCCTGGATTGCCGCCTACAAGCCGGCCATAGCAAGGTCTTGGTGGGACATAGCCACTAGCGGTGGAATGGCCAGAGGGGAGGCAAGCACTATGGGAGGGCTTGGTGGGCGTGCCGGAGCAGGAGGGTGGAGGGAGAAGCGGCACCATGGCCAGCATGGGATGGCCCAAAATGGGAGTGTGAGAACAGGAGGCCAAGGCAGCATTGTTATGTCTGCTGGACACCTGCAAGAGAGGGCAGTGAAAGGAAGAGGGCAAAATCGGGGGATGCTATGGGACAGCGCTGCTTCATGAAGATGTGAGGGAACTACAGAGGGGGGATGGGCACAGGTCGTCTATGCCAATGGAAGGGCCTATGGCCACATGGGGATCAAAAGGCGGCACCGCCTGACGCTCCGCTCCAGATGTCGAATGCAACGCAGGGGTTCTCCCAGGGCCATCTCCAGAGCGCAGAGGCGCCATGCCATATGGACCCTCCACCTGCTGTGAATGGCATGGCAGAGGGAGTGCAGCTTCCCTGAGGAGGGAAGAGAAGGGGGAGAGGAAGGAGGACAGCCATCAGTGAAACGGAGGCCATAGCGGTTTCCCTGAACCCAGTCCAACCTACCCAGACACCCACCTCCTTGCTGCAAAGCCCTGTGGCGGTGGTATGGGGCACACGCCTCCCTGTGCAGACCGGGGTGGCCAGCATGGAGCCAAGGGGACCTGTAGGGTGCTGGCATCTCTTCGGTATGGGTCTGCAATGAGGGACAGTGGGGCTGGGAATGGCTCATCTCTAAGATGTGCAACATTGTAACAGGTGGGCACAGCATCTACTTGGCTTTGAGCAGGAAGAACGGCCTGAGGGAGGCAGTTGCCAGAGCAACAGGAGGCAATAAGAGGGCCCAGCGCAGCACGGGGAGGGGGTGTCTACTGCCAAGGACCCTCAGCGGATGGCCCAGGGGGGGCATTACATGCCTGTGGCTCAGGGCGTGTCATATGGAAAGGTCTCCTATCCCTCCTCTCCCTCTTCGTTGGAGTCGGGCGGGAAGTCCCGGGCCTGCTCGGCCTGGCTGCCAAAGCTTCGCCACTCCTGCCCTCCGGTCTACCCCTCTGCCATCCCTGAGGCACCTGCTGCAGCCGGTGCCACTCGTGGGGCCCGGTATGCTGTGGCCGCTGGCGGAGGCAGATACTGCTGGGGTGGCATGTAGGGGACTGGTTGCAGGGCGCCATGGTACGCTCCCCGGAATGCCTGGGCAACCTCTCTGAGAACCTTGGTTTGACGATCGATGGCAGCTGTGTGCTTGCACATGCCTCGGTCGATGATGGTGTCGGTGGCCACCATGGCCTCAGTCATCCCAGTGACATGGTCATCCAGACCACAGCGCACCTCCTGCCCCGCCTCCTATATGGCTTGGGAGCATCCGTCCATGGCTTGGGTGGCCAGGCGCGTCGCCCACATGGTGAAGACAGGCTGGTCTCCTCCTCGCCCGCCATGCGTGTGAATAGCTCATGGATGTGGCCTTCTGTCACCTCCGTGTCCGTGACCAGGTCCTTCACCTTGCGCCTGTTGCGCAGACGGGCACATCTCTGTGCATTGGTCGGGGGATGGTCTTGAGGGGCTGGTCCCGCGACATCCTCGCCAGTGGGGGGGGAGGCGATTCCTCTAGGGGGGCTGTGTCCTCCATCTCTGCATCCTCCAGCTGCAGGGGGGCCTCTATCTCCTCTGTGAGCACAGCCTCGCCAACTTGGAGGTTGGCTTCCAGAAGCGCATCCTCCTCCATCTCGTACACTTCCACGATGCCCTTCAGCTCTTCCTGGAAAGGTGACAGTTCTGGCTGTAGGATATCGCCCACCTGGAGCTCCACGAGCTGCTCCATTTCTTCCTGCACCTCCTGAGACGCTGGCCCCATCTCCGTAATGGGATCCATGATGCACCAGTCGAACCCCTCCACCATGGTGCTGTTGCTCTTTGTCTCCACACACATATGTAGTGTGCCCTCTGCCCTCCCTGCTCCCCGAGTGCCTGTGGCATGGGTGCCGGCTCTGGCACCGGCTGGTTGTGGCTTCGCGGGCAGCACCCGTGGCCGTGAAGGCCCAGGTAGATCATCCTCCTGCTGAGACTCTGGCACTATAGGCACGGGTCGCTTGTCCTCTACCTGCAACTCTGCACAGAACAACCGTAGGAACGCTGTTGGGCTGTTGGTGCTAGAGGAAACTGTCACAGGGGAGGTGCTCCTTGAGGAGCAGGCTGTCCTGGCCTCCATGGGTGTTGGTTGTGGCAGCAGAGAGAGGCTGTGGTTTCCCATGGGCCCGCTCCTCGGCTTTGGCACAGCTGGCCATGGGTCTGGATGGGCCTTCGCCACCAGCATGCTGATCAGTGGTGGCCGTGGGGTGTTGATCTGTGGAGGCGGTTGGGGTGTCCGGGTAGCGGTGTCATCGCGGCATGCCCCTTGGGCCTGTCGGGCTCATTGTCACGTGCGTGGTGCCTTGTCGGTTGCGACCCTGGTGCCCGCCATATGCCTGGCACAATGTCATGGTGCTCCTCCAGCAGGCGTGCCAACTCATCGTAGAAGGGCATGGTGCATGGCTCGATCCCGGTTCTGTTATTGACAGTCTCCTTGAACTTCCTCTTGAGTCCGTTCAGC
Organism: Anniella stebbinsi; assembly: GCA_029215795.1. Taxonomy (NCBI): domain Eukaryota; kingdom Metazoa; phylum Chordata; class Lepidosauria; order Squamata; family Anniellidae; genus Anniella; species Anniella stebbinsi. The sequence continues at coordinate 123,831,122 of JARDYH010000004.1, read as the reverse complement.
TTCTCCTTGCATTGCTTGGCATTGCGGTTTTGTCCCCGTTCCCGCATCTGCCTGGAGAGCCAGGGGTATAGCTGGTCATGCCTGGCTGTGGCCATGATCCTCCTTGCTTCCCAGCTGCCCCACAGTTCTATGAAGTCCCCGATTTCCACCTCGGACCAGTGCTGCGCTCTGCATCTTCCCTGGGGGTCCTGGCTGCTTCCCTCTCCTTGAGTTTGCGAGCCAGCGCCCTTGGTCAGAGTGCCACGTCTATCCTCTCCCTCTGGGTCCATGGTGCCATGGTGGAGGTGCTTTACGGTGCTCCCGGGTGTCTCTGTCCCTCACCTGGTGTTCCCTGTCCCGTGTGCTTGTGGGATGGTTGGGGCTGTTGGGCTGTTGTGTTTGCTGGGAATGGGCCCTGTTTGGCGGCGGAGTGTTGTTGCTGGCTGCAGGCGCTGCATGACTGTGGGAATGTTGTGCATACCTTCGGCTGTTTCCCACAATATCCACAGCTGGCCAACCGCTGTGTTGTGAAGGTGGGCTGCCCACGGGCGCCCTTTGCATTGGCATTCTACGCGGCTTGGCCAGTGAGCACTGTCTGGCCGTGTTGGGTGTATGAAGGGGGGCTTGGTGACCGCTGCTTCCCTAGCCCACCTGCTTCTGGGTAAGGTGACGGGAGAGGGCACGGTATCGTCTGGGCCATTTTTGCCTGGGTTGTGGTGCTCCCTGCTGGGTGGGCGGGCGGTGCCCCTGTGTTCCTGGGCAATAGGGGGCATCTGGGGGTGGTACGTGTCCTGTGGCTTCCCCCCTCCTTTGCCCTCGTTCCCCTATTGCGGCTCTGTTTGGTTGATGACTTTGCTATGGTGTTTGGGTGCTGAACGGCCGCACGGAGCACGTGCTTCCAGGAGCTGGCCCTTTCCTGAGCTCCATGCCGGCTGCCTGGGGCGGGAGGCGGGAGTCTTTGGTTGCTATGGCGACATCAGCATCGAGCTGTTGGGGGTATGGCTGAGTGACCGGCTGCGTTCAGCCGCTCTTGCTGCTTGCCTCTATGGTCTTCTGTGATACCGTACTCAACGCATGGAATTAACGCACGTGCCCCTCCACACAACACTTTAATCAACTGGCTTTGGGCTAAACAACGTGCAAGCGTGTTGTTTCTCTCCGTTGCTTATTTTGCCTGCTTAGCATACTATGAGTTGTGTGTGCATTGTGTGTTGCTCTCCACACAACACGATCAACAATGCAACTGACGGTTGTTTGCCCCCCACTCTCCATTGCTTAATATGTCATCTGAAACCAGCCATTCTCTGTTGGCCATACACTAAAATGGAGGTGAAATGGGAATTTTTGCTGTTCCAGTCAGGAAGCGTTCTATGTGGCAAAGGGGACACAGGCACTCCTAAAGCATAAACATTTGCATTCTGAAACGGGAGAGGAAGGGTAAGTCTGCCTCTCTGTCTAGACACCACTTCTGTGAGGCCTGGCTCATGAATGGAGAACTGCTAAGCTATGGCCCATGGGGGTTCTGAGCGCTCTGGCATGCAGCACCCAGTCTCTGGCTTGTTTCTAGGAAATACATTTCTTTGAAAGGCAGCAAAGAGGAGCTTGCTTGTGGCCATAACTTGATGATGTATGTCTCGCTGTGCTTTGAGGGATGGAAAACTGAAGCTTGGTTTCTCAGTAAATGGGGCCCTTAGTCAAGAGACCTTGCTTTCCATTGCAGAGCTCTTCGTCCACTTTTGAATACACCAAAACCCTGTAGAACTATTTTTATCCCACTTGCTGGACTGTGTGAATTAGAAACATTAGTGGGAAAGAAATGCCCATTTTGTTCACAAAGGCCAAGGCTAGGGTTCAGTCTTTATTCTAGAGTGATTTCAAAGAGCATCTTATAGCTGAACTGCAGCCTAGACCAGGGCTGTCAAGGCTTAGGCCCCGCAGGCCAAATCCAGTCTGCATAGGGTCCCAGTACAACCCTCCAGGATTCCCCAAATGGTTGTGTTTCCTTCCCCTGGCCTCAGCCTCATCCCATGAGAGCTGGTTGGGTGGTGGTTTTACAGCTTTTGTGTGTTGATTTCAGAAGAGGTTGAAATGCCTCTCTGTGACTGTGGTAGCAAGAGATTTTAAACTACCATATGCCAGTCTGTGGGGCTCACCCCTTTTGCCCTCAGCCCTGCCACCATTGGGATGGGATCTCAGAGAGCTTCTCTGAAAAGGAATTCAGCCCTCAAGCTGAAAGATTCAACGCACCTGTCAAAGACTAATTATGTCTATCTGAATTTGGTTTTCTTGAGCATGAGTAGAAGTAGCTGCTCTTGAACATGTGGAGCTTTTAGCCCAGAGATTCCTAGGACTGACTTGTAAGCTTTGGTGAGTGAAAGTCTTTTAAGAATTAACATCTATTACGAACTAACCACAAGATAATCATTTACTAGGTTGTGGAAACCTTCAAGAGAAGAAATTACCTCTTATACTGAAGACTCCTAACTCACTTTCTGATGTGGCATCTTTTGATGTGGCAAAATAACATGACGGAACATTAGTGTCAATAAGAATTGGGTCACAAAAGATTCATTCTAGTCAAGGCTGGCTCCAAATGCCCCACGTGGGAGGGATGCAGAGGGTACCGCATTACTATCCGTTTGTATCCCCTTAAAATTTACTCAGAGTGGTGCGACTGGAGGGGATGGTAGAATAGTAGGCTGACCATATGAAAAGGAGGACAGGGCTCCTGTAATTTTAACAGTTGAAGAGAAAAGGGAATTTCAGCCAGTGTCATTTGTACGCAATTAGTTCCTGGTGAAATCCCCTCTTCATCACAACAGTTAAAGGTGCAGGCACTATACTAGAGTGACCATATACAAAAGAAGGCAGGGCCCCTGCAACTTTAACTGTTGTGATGAAGAGGGAATTTCACCAGGAACTAATTGCATACAAATGACACTGGCTAAAATTCCCTTTTCTCTACAACTGTTAAAGTTACAGGAGCCCTGTCCTCCTTTTCATATGGTCACTCTAGTATAGTGCCTGCACCTTTAACTGTTGTGATGAAGAGGGAATTTCAACAGAAACTAATGGCACCACTACGGGGGGGATGGGACAGTGGCACTTCTAGTGCTCTTTGTGTTTAAACCACAACCACCAACTCTCTCCAAGTAGAAAATGAGCAAGCAAGGAACAGGCTGGGCAGGCTAGAATCTCTCTTTCTTTCTGATTGGGTTTTCTTGTGTGCATTTTGTTTGTTTTAATCACAGGGAGTTGTTTGTGTGGGGAGAGACTCAAAAATGGTATCCCCAACCTACAGTCCAAACTGGATTCATTCTGCTACCTGTGTAACCAGGCCTGAGGGCCAAACTCAGAGTGACAACATCTACACAATTAGCCACTGTGTGAATAGCATTTTGAAAGTAAATTACAGGCACAGAGGAGCTGATTTGGATCAGGAACTTGGCATTGGGGGCAGGAGAAGGCTTTATCCCCCCCCCCCCAAGTCTTGCTTCAGATGGGGAGGGAGGAATCTGAGGTAAAATCCTCAACCTAGAGCAATTTAAGATCCCCTCACTCCCAAGCAATAGCAAAGTCCACCCTGTCTCTACAAGCAAGCAGGTGGGAAACGGTGGCCCTGGTCTTGTTCAAGTCCAAGAACCCTGTTCAGCAGAGAGGAAAGGCTTAAACAGGGCAGCCGCCTAAGCCCAGTCAGCCGCAAGAAGAGCACTGCAGTTCACGTTGTAGGAAATGTGCTCTCACCAAGCCGTGAAGTCACGGCCTGAGCAGCGAAGTGGAAGCCAGAGGGAGCCTTGTGGTTTGTGACACATTCACACCTATCAATCGGAAACTCTGCCACATCAAACAGATCCTGCTATGCTCAGTTGTGAGGGAAAGAGCCCTTGCTTTCATACTTGTGGGCTGAGCATATTAGTACAGAAGCAGTCAGAAATGGAATTAAATGTTGTGCATGTGCTGCTATTGGGGGGGGGGGCATGTAGCTGCTTTTTGAACTAAAATAATTGCTTTACTATATGAATATAATGCTCAATAGGATATTCTCCAAACACTTCCTAGTTGCTGACTTTGAGTGGGGTGTTCAAGGAACTAAATTCTCCCTTTTAACCAGCATAGAACAGCAGCGTCCCCCAAACCTGATGCACACAACCCCCCCTCTTCCCACGAGCTCTTCAGTAAATGGCATTCGGGATATCATTCTGCACCTCCCCCTAAGGGTGTGAGAGTCAGAATACTAATAATGATCAAACAATATGTGTTACTTATATAAAGCACCCAAACAGATATATCCATCCTGCAAAATTTTAAAATCACAGAACACCAGAATGCCTGAAGGTCATTTAGTCCATCCCCTGCTAAGCTGAGAATCTCAGGAAGAAAACAAATGCCTTTCTAACAGAGTGGGGAAAGGGGGAAGTTCAAAAGGCATTTAAAAGCCTAGCAGGATGTTGTGGGAATTTGTGTAGGTATATTTGAGAATCCCTCTTATGAGAAAGGGACCTCAAATGTCTATGGGAACTTTTAGAATCTCTCTTATGATAAAGAGACTTCAAGCCAGAGGACTCCTTATTTTAAGAGGCTCTTAAGTAGTCTAAAGGCATTCTAGGTGTGGATCTAATAATTATAATTGATAGAAGGTGATTTAACTTCAATGAATTAGAATTTGGATATGGCCTAACTTCTCACATAGCAACCAGAATTGGTGGAGTCCAAACAGCTGACATACAACACATTAAATAATACTTACAATAATCAATCTCTTCAATAAGGCTTTATTGGAAACGAACAGCTGTGTTCTGAGTCAAAAGAAGGTTCTGACTGACTAGGGTGCCCATCCGCCCGGATTTGTCTGGACATGCCTAGAAAAAGGAGGGCAAATCCAATCCGGGGGAAAAACCTGTTTTGGGGGGCCAAATCCGGAAATTTACCCCCCCCCCAAAGCCTGTTTCCGGTACTTACAGTTTTGGTCTTCTGAGGCCTGCCAAAGCCATTTCTGGGTTCTTAGAGGGCCGTCGCTATGGCGATGGCCTTCTAGGAATCCGGAGATGTCTTCAGCAGGCCTCTGCAGGCCCGTTTTTAGGCCTTCTGGTTTCAGCCTTCTGAGGCCTTCCGAAGCCATTTCCGGGTTCCTAGAGGGGCCGTCACCTCTAGGAATCTGGAAATGGCTTTGGCTGGCCTGGGCGGGCCCATTTGGGGCACCTCTGAGGCCTGCCCCTGGTGGGTCATCCTCATCCACACTTACCAAAACTCAGTCTGCAAACCCCTTCCGGCTCCCGCTCGACGATCCTGGGCCTCTTCTTGGATGGTGCAGGCAGAGGACAAAAAGCAGGCAGAGCAGCAGGTAGGACAGTTTTATCCTGGGAGTTACAAGGTTCTGAAAAATTTTCCAAAACTGCCCTCCACCTGTTAGGATCTCTCCTCTCCCAGGTCTCATCCTGTACTTTTCTAATCCCCTTCTCTGCAACCCCTTGCTACCACTAAGAATATTTTCAAGGTGAATGTAAAAATCCCCATAATTTGCCCAGAGAAATGGGGGAGGGGGGGAAGCAAGCATGGGAGCAGCCTTGGGAGAGGTATGTTTGTGTGAGTGTATTTATGTGATGGGTGCATGGGGTGCATGTTCATTTGTCTATGAATGGATGTGTGTGCGTGTGTTTTGGGGTGGGTGATCCTGAGAGAGTTTACTTGTTTGCAGTGTGTGAGTGTATTTATCTGATGGGTGCATGTTCATTTGTCTATGAATGGATGTGTGCGTGTATGTTTTGTGGTGGGTGATTCTGAGAGAGTTTGGTATTTGTGTGCATGTTGAGAGTGTGTGGGGAGCTATAGTTTTGTATGTGAGAGTTGGGGGAATGATATGGAGTTGATATTCCTATTTATGGGAAATAAATTTGAATGAATTTTCTAAGAATTCATTTAGAGATGGTTTGAGCAAATTGTTTTAGCTGTCTGGAAAACAGGTGTTGTGCTGGAACAGAAAACTGGCTTCAAAGCAGTACCTTTATCTGGTTACCTCACCCATTTGCTTTTCTTTTATTGTTTTGTTGGAGGAGAACATTGTAATATATTGATGTATGAATTGACTTATTAGCAATATTTATTTACTGCTTCTTATTTGAATAAATCATGAAACAGCTTTAAAAAAGAATATAAAAATGTGCAATGGTATCATATTAGAAGTTCATTTGAACATACAGTAGCTCATGGCTGTGTGAAAAGCAAAGTAAATGGGTGCAATTTCAATGGGCTTTTAAAATATCATGAATATATAATTTCTTATCCATCTCTATTGGAGGATGATTGTTACTGGCCATGGTGTTTTTACTTCATCTATGTGATATTTACTGGTGTTAGCATTTGTTTTATCCTTTTAGTAACTGTACAAAAATAGATGATTCTTGTTAAATACAGTATCCTCCTCCAAGCTGGTTCTCTCCAGATGTGTTGGATAGAACTCCCAATGCCCAGTCAGCATGACCAGATAGAAATCACAGTCAAAGACATTTGGAGAGGATCAGGTTGGGGAAGGCTGAAATACATAGAGTTCTAAGTTGTTTTTTTAAAAGTCATATTCCTCCTCAGTTTATTAATCTTCACAAGATCATATCTAGCTGAGCTGGAGTCTAGATCCACATTGTATATTGTATCTTCTATATATTTTCTCAATTAATTCCCAAAACCCATGTCAGACTGTTAATGATTTTTCCATTTAATTCACTAATCTTTTGGATCTAACTATTAGCTCTTGCGCCAATGTGCATGGTGGGTAGAGAAGGGTTTTTCACTTCTCCTGTAATTGCTAGTTATTTTATATCGTCCACCTGAAGTTTCTGAAGACTGAAACCCCAAAGTAAAATTGTTAAAAGTCCTAAAGACATTTCCATCAAAGTCCATTAGAGTTCTACTGATGAAAATTCTGACCAGCAAAATATCTCAACCTATGCCAATATGAGTAAGATTTCCCAAAACCTTTGCTGGGTCTCTCTTTTCCTCTTCCTTTTCTGCAACGTTTTTGTCATTAGGTATTGCTATGTCAATGAGGTAGTTGTGTTTTTCTTTTATATGTATGACTGTTGTGTCTGATCACTTGCAAAGTATTGTCTTGTCCCAGAATTGTTCTGTCCCAGCATAGCATGGCTTGGCTTGACTTGTTTGAGTGTGTCTGGATCTCCTAGGCTCTGAAAGCATCTTTCTGGAAAGCACCTGCTGGTTGCATGATCGAGGAGGCTAGGTTCTGTGAGTGCATAGTTGTCCTTGACAGGAGGGCCTTGCACTTGCTAGAGTAAGGTGAATAGATGTGAAGAGGCTGCAATTCTACATTCATTTATCTGGGAGTAAGCTTCATTGAAATCAACAAGAGTTATTTCTAAAGTTTCTTTGGGCAGTTTTCTTTGGGTCCCTGACTGGGATTTCTATTCTCTACACACTGAGGCAGTGTAAATTCAGGATATACTTGGATAAAAGGAGGGAAAGGTCCTTGTCTAGCATTGTGATAATGGGCATCTGTTCTGGTCTTTCTTTGTATTGCTACTGACCATGGTTTTGTTTACATGGCTAATGAACCAGAGATATAATGACACATTTTTAGATTAGTTTCTCACTAATAAACCAGTAGTTGAAACAAGCTAAGAGGTGAGAAGTGACTACAACAAGCCTTTAGTCCATTTTGTTCCATGGCTAATGTTTGCAGGGTAATCGTATTTTATACTCTTCCTGCAATGCTAGGTTGCTAGTTTGTTGTACTAGATTTTTCTGCACTTGTCAACTGCTTCATTTGTTCAGTGGTAGCAATGCTGAATCTGTGAGTATGGATAAGAGAAATGTTATGGGGAAAGAGTGTTAAATGTTAGGAAAGTTGGGACTATGGTCATCCAGTGAAGGATTTGCAGTCAGAAAACTTATTTGAGGGAAGGGGAAACTATCACACAGAGCATAGCAAAAGTTTCAAAGTACAGCAAAAGCTACAAAAGTAGGAGTGAGTAAAGTTAATTTCAGATACATTGAATGTCTCACTTGTTCTTTATTTTAGTGATTTTAACATGAAGATATTGTGTAGAACAGGTTTGTCTTAATTGTATGCTGTGAAATCAGACATGTGACCAAGGCCATGTTCGGGAGGGCACGCCCCCTTGGGGGCTGGACATGTTGGTGGGCATGCCCCCTTGGGGGATGGCCACATTGGTGGGCATGCCCCCTTGGGGTGGCCATGTTGTCCTCCTTTTTGGTTTCCAAAATATGGTCACCCTATGACTGACTTCACTATACAGGGCATAGCTTTTATATAGGAATCTGGAAACATCAGAATCAGCATAATCAGAACCTTTTACTAAGGGAAAGTTTACCCTAATTCAGGGTATCACATAGGAATGATGTATCTTGGCCCTAGATCAAGATAAGAAAAGGTGCCACATAAGAATGATGGAGGTCAAGATAAACCAAACCAAAACAGAATGCGTATAGTTGCTAATAGAACTAAGTTCATTATGGCAAAAGCTTAACACATCTATACAAGAAGGCAACTTCTTCTCATCTAGCTAGTACACTGCTGGTTCTACCTTACAGGAGAACTGTTCAAGGTAGATATTAGTCTCTGAGTTATTGAAATGCTTATACCATGATTAATTCTCTCGACATAGGATGGAAAGCTTAAAGTCCAGTGGGTTTCAAGACTCCAGTGTTCTTCCTCAGGGAGGTTAATGTCTATGTGCCATTGCCCACATAGATCACTCCCCTATCCTGCAAATTCTTCATGGCCTGGCTACCATAGGCTCTGGCCTGGTTGTGCTGTTGGTGAATGCCAGGTCAGTCCACAATAAGACCTCACACATCCACGATTTGATTATGAATGAGGGAGCCAACCTGGCATGCATTACTCAGACCTGGGTGGATGAGTTGGACGATGGAGACCTGACCCAACTTTGTCCACCCAGGTACTCTGTGCAATATTAGACAGGCTGGAGGTCCAGGTGGGGAGAGTTGCCATGATCCACAGAGACATTATCTTACTCACTAGGAAATCCTTCCTCCTGAGAAAGGCTTTGAAGGCCTGTTATGCCAATGAGACAGATTTGGGATGCTACTGGTGTACCACCCACCCTGCTGTCCAACGCCTTTCCTGACTGAACTGGCAAAAGCAGTCTCGGACGTGGTTCCAGAGATTTCAATATCCACACAAAGGCAGCCTTAACAGACCAACTCAGAACTTCGTGGCCTCCATGACAACCATGGGCCTGTTTGTCTTTGGTCCAACATATAAAGCAGGACACACCTCAATCTGACTTTTGCCTCAGGGCATGAGGAGGTGGCCTGGATTTTGGGAGTGGTGCTGGTGGTGGAAATCACCTATTGCTAGTGTCAGACCACTTCCCAGTGAGGTTTGGTTTCATGATGTCAGTTCCTCCCTGCAGACCCATTAAGATGATTTGCGCCTGGGAACTTCTGGAATCCAAGGGATTCCTTAATGTTCTGGGGGATTTTCCAGTAGCCAGAGCTGGCCATGCTGTTGAGGCCCTTGTCATGCTATGGAATGGCGACATGCAACAGGCCTTCGACGTGGGCCTCTTCAAAATAGTCCCTTGGTTTACTTGGGGGCTTCAGACAATGAAACAGGCCAGAAGATGGCTAGAGTGCAAATAGCATAAGACTTGTCATGAAAGTGACCAAGCATGCATGCAAGCTCATAATTGCTCCTATTGCGTAGCTGCGAAGGTGGTGAAGAAGGCTTTGCTGTTTCTATCACATCTGAGCTCTTCTGAGTGGTTTAGGGGTTCTTTAATCTGTCCCAGTGAATCTAGTGTTGGAGCCCCGCTGTGAAACATTTTGAGAATAAAATTGCTCATCTTCATGCCAGCTTGAACACCACAATTAATACAGTGTCTGTTGAAGTGCCACATGAATTGTCTTGTCCTGTGTTGTAGGATCAGTTTTAGTTTCTGAAGCCTCAGGAGCTGGACAAGACACTTCATCTGTGCAACCCACCAAATGGCTTCTTTGAGCTAGCTGAGGAGGACTGACTGGCTGGAACAGGCGAGTGGTGAACACATTATTGCATGACTGTGTGGTCCCTGCTGCCTTGAATGTGGTGGTGAAGCGACCACTCCTAAAACAACCTCTTCCTTGATCCAGAAATAGTGGCAAACTTTTAATACCTCTTGAAAATACTCCTATACCCCCAGGCTTTCACTGACTTGTAAGGGATTCTGTTACCACCTTGTTTATTGAGCTTTTCTACAGGAGACTGTTAACCCGCTGTACCCGCTGTATCTATTTTCAGTTTCATTGCAAAACTGAGACCATAGCACTACCGAAGGAGCATTTCCTTTTGGGCTTTTCCAGTATATATCTTCTAGGTAGCACTGTGGTATAGTGAAATAGCACAAATACACAAGAGGAAATCATGCTTTCTTTCATTTTCACAATTAAATACTACATTTTCCTTGCTTTTTTTTTTTTAAATAACCCTGAAAGTGTTTTTTAGACACAGAAGTGAAACTAGGTCACAACGTCACCTAAAGAACTCATAAACAACCCTGAGAATGGCGAGCACATGATAAATGTTTAATGTAGAAAAGCCCATTGTTATGGTACTGCAGTGTTTTAAAATGTTTAAATTATTTTTTATCATCATCACCATCGTTGTCTTTATGTCATTATGTTGTATTTTAATTTGACCTGGTTAGGAACTTTAATAGCGTAAGTAGTATAAAAAATACAAATAAAGTCTATAGACTGTTTTAAAAAAATAAATAAAAAACTCAATGGGAAGAAACTTCCCAGCTCTCCATGTGCAAAGTTTTCACTAGCTTGCTCATAACAAACTGGCTCTAGGTCCCACTTAACCCTTTAAATATAATATGAGAATGCTTTATTACCCCCCCACACCCTCTTTTTAGTATTACTTCTTCATCCATGGTGAAGAAGCCATACATTTCTGCTCTTCAGAATGTATAATTAGTGAACATAAGAGTGGTACTGGATCAGGTCGAAGGTCTATCTAGTCTATCATTGTGTGTGTCTGCACTAATGCCCCAATGGGAAGCCCATAAGCAGAGGGGCATCTACTCTGGTTCTACTCCACCCCCAAGTTGATTGTGTCAGATGACACATGCCTCTCCCTGTAGCTGACACTGAGCTTCTTTCCCTAAATCCGGCATTATTTCAAATACATTTTGTGACAGATTTCCCCATCACTGTGGATTCTGTGCAGTTTGGGAATCTGTGTGACCTCAGCTGGCTTCGGCATGGGCTAGTGGAAACAGTCTGATAGTTGTGTGGGGCAGGGGTGTGGTGACAGCAGAGGTCTAAACATGGCTACCTGGAAGTAACTCATTGCCTTCCACTGCACTTAGCTGAGAAGAGGGATGGGGAGGAGAACCAGCCCTGCTCATCTGAAACAGTGCTGTTGCGAACGTGGGCTCAATCACGGCACTTCCACTCTTTACTGCTACACTATTTTGCAGTTGTACACTTTCAATATAGGTACTTTAGATTTTTTCGACTCTTTTGTATTTTTGCTCTGATGTTTGTGTTATTTAGCTTCTCTGATGTTTGGAATAAAAACAGGTAGGAAGCTATTGCTGTGTATATTTATTGTTTTATATTGTTTTATAATTTTATCTGTAAGCTGTCCTGAGATCCTAGTAATATAGGGCAGGAGACAAATAAATAAATAAATAAATAAATAAAGCTATAACTCTGTGACAGTTTCCTGGAATGGGATGAAATTGTAGTGGTGGGGTGCTCTCATAGGGAGCCTTCGGATCCTGCCCAGGATTTTCCCTTCTTCATGGAATAGTAGGCATTCTCCACCCACCCCCACCATTCAGCAGTTACTTCTGTTCCTTTCTATTTTTATTTGTACATTTATGCATTTCTGAATGTACATATTTTCAGAGTTGCAAATAGGGAACTTCTACTCTTTTCTTTGCAATTACACAATTGCGCATTTGCACTGAATCGAAGCAGTGATTTACCATGTGATTGGAATTAGGGAAAGCTGTCATTGTGAGCAGGGAGAAGTGGCAGAAGAGAAGGGGTTTGAGCCCAAATTCCCTGACTGGGGCTTATTTGTGCTGGTGGGGTGCTCTCATGGGAAGCAAATCCCCGCCCTTCCTTCAAGAAACTACTATTTCTAGCATTAGTTACTTTCCATTCAGAATAATGTACTAGCAGGAGAGAGCCTGAAAAGGGGTGGGAAACAAGCCCCTTGCATTTGTCAGGCAGCACCTGCCAGGTTGATGACATGTAATTCTACTACACCACCTCGACCCAGAAATATGTTTATTTCAAGCACCGAAAATCTGGGATTTAGGCAGAGTGGGGGGGGGGGGATATCCATCCCCATGTAACACAGATGGACCAAAGCCAATTTCCTAATACTGTGGATAATACCATGATGCACTTTTATTCTGTGGCCATGAAGATGGCTCCCAGATCAGTGCTGGGACTGAGAGAGAGGATTACAGAATTACTGTCGTGTAAGTCCAGTGTTGTTATCCAATCTTTCCTTTTATTTTTTTTAAAAAGGAAAGTGCAGTTAGGGGCAGAGCTCGCAGTTGATCGCAGGAGCTACTGAGGAGGGAGAGTCCATTTTCTGTGGTAAAACGTTGAGTTCATCTGCTTTCCCACTTAAGGGTCTAACCTAAAGTCCCCTCTACAAGAAGTCGGTTTGGCGCCTGGTTGTCCGATTATGTGCATCTTCTCACAATTGCGTTTATGCCTAAATCCTATAAACGACATGCGGTGAAGCGCATAACCGGCAGTATGAAACGCGCTTTAAAGTGGCCGAAATACAGAGAATCGCTTGTTTACATGGTCAAAATGCACTTTAACAGCCGCGGAGAATTAAAACTCGCTTTTTAACGCGCATTCAATAATGCACATAATCAGACAGATAAAGCGCCCCAACCCCCGATTTGCACTCCGCTCTTGTAGAGGTAATTTTTTAATGCGACTTGAAAGAGCTTTAAATTTCTCTTGTAGAGGCACCCTAAGCCTCCTTCATTTCAATGAGTCTATTCTATGTATGAATAACTTTGGAAACTACCCAGAGGGCATCTCTACATGAGGCTTTCATGCACTGGTGATTGGAGGTTTGCAGGTCTTTTACACAACATTCTCAGCCTCTTCCGTGCTTTATAACCTTTATCCCATTTTTTTTAAGATCAGGGAAAGTGAGCATTTTCTCTAGAAGAGCGATGCACTCTAGAAGTGCGATGCACTACATAAACTTCCATAATTGCACTATTCCACCACACCACCTAGAGGCTGTATAATGAAATATATAGAACTTGTAGAGAAAGAAAGAAAAACCCTGAAAAAATCACATGTCAGCACATGTAAAGAAGTCAATATTACTTCTGCAAAGAATCCGGAAGCAGAAGCCCCAGTAAAGCTGCAGGATAAAACCCTGGTGTACAGAAGGCCAATGTCTTGTGTAATTGTGCAACTCTGCTATACCACCGTGCCATCTACTGATTATATAGTGAAACATATAGAAAGGCAGAGAAATAAAAATCCTGGCAAAATGCACCAATAAAGGAGCTATCTTAATCCTGCAAAGAATCTGGAAGCAAAAGCCTCAGTAAAGGTCTGGGATAAAAGTCTCATGTAGAAATTAGGGATGTGCATCGTATCGGACAAATTGGTGGAAATTGGGCATCTGATGTTCTTTTTGTTTCTTTTTTTTAAAATAATTTTTATTAATTTCAACACAGTAAACATACACAATATAAAACATACACAATATAAAACAAACTACAACCCTCAACAATCCCCCCCGTGCACCCCCCCGAGACCTTCTCATGATCATTCTTCCTCCTTCCAAAATTTTAATGATTCTTTTGAAGGTGTTTGTCCCTTTCCCGATCTTAAAACATATTCCAAAAAGGGACTCCATATTTCTCCAAAATCACTCTTATTGGACATTCCCCTCTTTATTTTCATTTTACATGTCAACATATCATTCAAGGCCATATCCCAAATTTCTTTATACCAAACTTCTATTGAGTAGCTTTCTTGCCCTTTCCAATTTTTAGCAATGATTATTCTAACCGGTGCCAGGAGGTTGTTTACCAATTCTCTGTTAGTTATATGCTCATTCTCACTATCCCATATTGCTAGTAGAGCTAACTTTGGGTTTAGTTCCAATTTACTTCCAATTATATCACTTATTTCTTTAAAAACCCTTTCCCAAAAATTTTGTACATGTTCACAGCTCCACCACATATGAAAATAGGTCCCAACCTCCTGACATCCCCTCCAACAATTCTTAGACACTTTTTAATCAATTTTTATCACTCAGCGCACCATCACTCTATTGTGGAACACGTCGCAAGGCCTGTTTATCAGTAGTACGGATGCAGTGGACAGCAGCAAGGAGGCAGCAGGTAAGGAGCATGAGTGGGGGAGGGGAGAGGTCCCCCCTTATCTGCTGCTGTCCTGTGCTGCTGTCCGCTGCTTCCGTACTACTGATAAACAGGCCACCTGTTTATCAGTAGTACGGAAGCAGCGGACAGCAGCACAGGACACTGGCCGGTAAGGACTGTGAGTGGGGGGAGGGAGAGGGAGGGAGGGAGGCCCCCCTTACCTGCAGTTGTCCTGCACTGCTGTCCACTGCTTCCATCTACGGAGAATTAAGCTTTGCAGCCTGCTTCTCAGTAGAGTGACGACGAGCCGCGTGATGACAGGCCGCAAAGCCTAATTAGCAGGAGACAGAAGCAGCGGATGGCAGCAGATGACAGCGCGGAACGGCAGCAGGTAAGGAGTGCGAGGGGGGAGGGCTGCCATTTTAGGTGTTTTCCCCATAGACTTGCATTGGGGAAAGCTTTCTTTCTCCCAATACAAGCCTTTGAGGAAAACACCTAAAATGGCAGTCCGATATCAAAATCGGAACTTCCAATTTTGTATTGGTATCGGATCCGATCTGATAACATGGATCTCCAATTTTTCCAATCCGATATTTTACAAAATCTGAAGTTCCGATTCCGATACGATTTTTGGGGTCCTTGCACATCCCTAGTAGAAATACCCCATGTCTTTTCTATCATTCTGGAGTTGCAGCAAGTGAACAGTTATGTTCTTTTAATGCTCCCAGGAATCATACCCAAGTGCTTCCAGGTGGATGGCTCCTAGCACCTAGTGCTAACAATTATTAAAAGACATTGTGCAGCTATCCCAACTTTTCCTCATTAACAAATTTTCTGTGGTAAGAACAAAATTGGAAGAAGCAGTAGGAAAACATGGGAGGATTACAAACAAAGTATCTTGTTGCCTGGAAAACCACCCATCCCACCTTTGTGAATGAGAAGACAATTGCACCTCAACTGGAAGCATCAATATCAGTGATTGGTGGATGTTTTTTGGGTCTGAGAACTACATAGACGGCTGATGGGGGGCATGACTGGCATGTGCCCTAGTGCAGGGCACCATACAGTGTGAGCACCTCCTCTTGTGTTCTTATACTGTGTCTACACTAACTAGTAGCAGTGGCTCTCCAGGGTTTCAGACAGGAGCCTTTCCCAGCATACCTAGAGATGACAGGGATTGAATTTAGGACTCCTTGGATGCAGCTAAAGCCCTTTCCCCAGACTGCATTTGGCCTTAACTCTGCCATTTCCTTGGTGAGGCTCAAATCTGCCTCACTGGCATCTTGCCCTGGTGCTCCATCTAGTGAGCTAATCGTGTTTTCTCCTGTAAGAGTAGTTCCGCTTCTTGCTTCTCCTAGTTGTGTGAAGGGGGTTGAGTGAACTACCCTAATAAGGACAGCACATTACCAATTAATTTATAAACTAAGAGGAGTCATGGCTAACTGGAACCACTAGACTGTGACCCTGAAGCCTCAGCTCCTTTTTCCAGGAAACAGTAAATGTCATACCGGGAGGGGGGCCACTTACACATCGCCAAAAAAGAGGATACAGATTTGCATACTATTTGCATATGTAGAGATGCACATTAAGAAAACATAACTATTATTACAATAGAAATACAATACTTCTCACCATATTGAGCAGGCACACAGGTGACCCGTACTCCTGGTCTCTCTGAGGCCCCCCTGCTGCTCTCGCTTCTTATAGCTCTTTCCCTTGGACTGGGCAGCCCTTTCAATACAAGATAGTCCCTTGTAAAACAGGACATGTGTCCACCCGATGCAGAGATCATTGGAGTTCCAGTATGGAACCACCGGATGGTAGCAGTGCTACAGTTTAGTAAATTTCAATTCTGGACTTAGGCTAGAGATGATATACAACTGTCACATTTTCCTCTCCCCTGAGAGACCACACATCTGTTTATAGAAGACTTGAAAAGGGTACTGCTAAAAAGGTACCTTTTCAAGAGTTCTACTAATGCATGGTATTCGCTTTGTTTATTCTTTTGTTAGTTTATATGCAGCAGTTAGGTTGTCATAAGAGTCCTGCTGGAAGAGACCAAAAGCCTATCTAGTCCAGCATCCCATTTCTACAGCAGCCAATCAGATGCCTATGGAAAGCCCACATGAGGCCAATTACTGGTATGGACCTACATTCTTCTTTGTCATCTGCAATGTACGTAAAACCACTGAATACCACAAATTCATGGGCGTACCACTCCCCTATTCAGAGTTTCCACAGAGTTACCTCCCAGTAGACATCTGGCCTCACTGTTACATGGGGTCAAGTCCCCACATCAGGCAATGGAACTGGAAAGCGTGACAAATTGCATTGCTCTCCCCATCCCACCCCTGCCAGGAAGGCCTGTGGCTTCTTTCTATTGTGGGCAGCCGTGACTGGAGCTGCTACTGCTTTTACTGCCCATCAGCATCGCCATCTGCTCCCGCCTACATGCTATCCTGAGAGGCTGGCCCTGGCTGACCTCCTCCACCACAGGGAAGAAGGAACAGATGGAAGGACGTGGGTGGCAAGAACCTTGGTGGACTGACAGGCTGGGTGGGGAAGTGCCTTCTCTGACTGAGCTGGAAGGGATTGTCAGGAAGTGTGGATTGGGGGCCTCAGATTGAGCTGGGACAGATTGTCTCTCCTACTGAGCTGCTGCCCTCCTGTCACAACCAGCCCTGTGTCCCCTGCTGCTACTGTTTGGTTTCGGAGAAAGAGAAGGCGTCTTTACATGACACATTTCACCTGTGCTCATGACTGTTCGCTCATGGCAGTTTGCGGGTTCTTTTCATGACTTTTTCAACCTCTGGTGCCTCTATCATCAGTCTTTAGCTTTATTCTACCATTTTATAAATTGCCGAAAGTGCAGTAACAACCCCCCTGCCAAAAACTGCCATCAAAGAGGTGGTATAATTCAAGAATATGCAATATTGTAGAAATCTTGCAGCACCATCTAATGGATGTATAAATGAAACATCTGCACCCATCATAAATCCACAAAGACACTGGAAGACAAAGACCTGTTAAGGCTGTGAGATTTTCTTTAATGTAGAGAAGCCCAGAGAGAGAGAGAGAGAGAGAGAGATTAGTGATCAGTATTTACCCCTCATCCTACTCCAATTATGTTTTTATTGAAGCTTGTCATTTCATTTCTAGATAATGGCTACTTCCAAACAAAACAGCCTTAGATTCATAGGATCATAGAATAATAGAGTTGGAAGGGGCCTATAAGGCCATCAAGTCCAACCCCCTGCAGGAATCTACCTGACAGATGATTGTCCAATTGCATCTTCAACGTCTCTAGTGTGGGAGAACGCACTACCTCCCTAGATAATTGGTTCCATTGTCGTATTGCTCTTACAGTCAGGAGGTTTTTCCTGATGTCCAGCCGGAATCTGGTTTCCCGTGACTTGAGCCCATTACTGCACTCTGGCCCTCCTCTGTGTGACAACCTTTCAAGTATTTGAAGAGTGCTATCATGTCTCCCCTCAATCTTCTCTTCTCCAAGCTAAACATGCCCAGTTCTTTCAATCTCCTCACAGGGCTTTGTTACCAGACCCCTAATCATCCACGTTGCCCTTCTCTGAACATGCTCCAGATTGTCTCTTTTCACAAAGAGAGTCTGTTCCCCCCCATCCCCCTATCCCCCTATCCCCTACCCCCTTTGTAGACATTTCTTCCTAATCAGAGTCCTGACCCCTGCTCTCCAAGGATCTTTCTGATTCAGGGTGAGCTGGCACTCAGTCCACACCCATAGTGTGAGTGGCTGACAGAGATGGAAATACAAGGGTCCCAACCATCCTTATTATCCCAACCATCCCAGCAAGGCATATGCACAATTCTATCCCACATGCAAGTGAGCTCCATGCTAATGAGCTCCTTCATGCTGGGGCATGCTTTCCCTGCTCCCCCCACCGGGTAGTGTACACTCATTTATCTACCACTGTACACATATGTGTGTATTTGTGCATGTATATATAACTTTACTTCTTATTCTCCATTTTTCAGGCTGGGGGTTGTTGTTTTGTTTTGTGAAAGAGCCAATTCATAGGTGAAATGAGGATCAGTAGGACTGCCTAGATGTTGGCAGAGCTTGCATGAGATGGGAAAGCCAATCAGGCTGTGGAATATCCACTCCAAAGCCTTGTGGGGAGGGGGAGGCAATTCTATTCTATGCATCTGATTCCCTGTATAAGCAGTGTCTATGACCCCCTCTAGAAGGATTTGCTTTGGCGCCTGGCTGTCCGATTATGCGCATATTCGCGGAAGCGCATTTACTTCTAATACCTCTGTATGAGAGGCGGCGAAGCACATTACGGGACGACCGAAACACGCTTCAAACTTGTTGACATGCGGAGAATCGCATGTTTACACGGGGGTAAGGAGCTTTAACTGCCGCCACAAATTAAAACTCGCGGTTTAACGCGCATTCGATAATGCGCATAATCGGAAGTTTAAAGCGCCTCAGCCCCCATTTGCGCTCCTCTCTTGTAGAGGCAAAAATTTTGATCAGCCTTGAAAGAGCTTTAAACCTCTCTTGTAGAGGCACCCTATGAAGGCAGAAGTAGGGAAGCGAAACAGCCCTGAGGTAGTTTACAGATGTCTTGAGGAAAGGCTGCCTGTAAAGAAGGCAGTGGGAGTCCACCCTCCATTTGAATCAGAGAGTTCTGAAAGGAAGCCTGCCTGTAAACAATGCTGTGGGATACCACCCTCCATTTGAATCAGAGGTCTTATCTGATGTTTCTTCCAGCTGTATCTGTTTCTAGAAGGGGTTGTACAGCATTTCACTCCTGACAACGGAAGTATCTAGCTATGATGTGGTTTGTGGTTACCTGGGACTCTGTGCCGTTAATGACATTTTCAAATGTTAACTCTGTTTACAGAAAACCCAGGCAACACTGCTGCTTTTCACCATACATATAAATACTTTTACCAACATGCTTATCAGGCATAGTATTTATGATCCACCCATATTTAGAACACTCTGTATACTTTTGCCCATCAAAAGAGTGATAGGGAAGGTCTAACTCTATAGAAGACAGTTTTTGATATTCAAAGTGCCTCGTATGCATCGGCTCTACTGATTTTGTTACTTTATGTGGCAATGATCACTACACTGGATAGCTTTAAAAGAGAGTTACACACATTCATGGAGGAGGGGGGAGTATCAATGGCTATTTGCTATGACACCTAATGAAAATGCAAAGTTCAGAGGATGTTTACCTGTTTACATGCATTGCTGGAGACAGACAACACGGAATGAGCTGTTGCCGCCTCTGCTGCTTATTTATTACATTTATTTCCCCTTTTTTCTCATGGCAAGGAATCCAAGGCAGCAAATATGATTCTCCTCCTCTCCATTTTATCCTCACAGCAACTCTGTAAGGTAGGTTTAGGGTGACCATATGAAAAGGAGGACAGGGATCCTGTATCATTAACAGTTGTATAGAAAAGGGAATTTCAGCAGCTGTCATTTGTATGCATGCAGCCCTTGGTAACGTTCCCTCTTCATCACAACAGTAAAGCTGCAGGAGCCCTGCCCTCTTTTGTATCTGGTCACACTAGAATCATAGAATCATAGAATAGTAGAGTTGGAAGGGGCCTATAAGGTCATTGAGTCCAACCCCCTGCTTAGACTGACCATATGAAAAGGAGGACAGGGCTCATGTAAATTTGGAATGGTCTGCCGGAGGAGGTTAGACAAATTGACAGTCTTCATGAATTCAAGAGAGTCATGAAGACTGTTCTCTTCCGGCAGGCCTATCCGGATGAATTTTAAATGTTTTAATGATGTGTTTCTCTTGTTTTAAAATTTTTAACTTTGTCATGCTTGTATTTGCATTGTGTTCCCCGCCTCGATCCGTAGGGAGAGGCGGGTTATAAATAATAATAATAATAATAATAATAATTATTATTATTATTATTATTATTAACAGTTGCAGAGAAAAGGGAATTTCAGCCGGCGTCATTTATATGCAATTAGTACCTGGCGAAATTCTCTCTTCATCACAACAATTAAAGTTGCATGCACTATACTAGAGTGACCAGATACAAAAGAGGGCAGGGCCCCTGCAGCTTTAACTGTTGTAATGAAGAGGGAATTTCACCAGGTACGAATTGCATACAAATGATGTCGGCTGAAATTCCCTTTTCTCTACAACTGTTAAAGTTACATGAGCCCTGTCCTCCTTTTCATATGGTCAGCCTACCCCTGCTCAATGCAGGAATCTACCTTAAAGCATCCCTAACAGATGGTTGTCCAGCTGCCTCTTGAATGCCTCTAACATGGGAGAGCCCACCACCTCCCTAGGTAATTGGTTCCATTGTCGTATTGGTCTAACAGTCAGGAAGTTTTTCCTGATGTCCAGCCGGAATCTGGCTTCCTGTAACTTGAACCCATTATTTTGTGTCCTGCATTCTGGGTGGATTGAGAAGAGATCCTGGCTCTCCTCTGTGTGACAACCTTTCAAGTCTTTGAAGAGTGCTATCATGTCTCCCTTCAGTCTTCCCTTCTCCACGCTAAACTTGCGTCGTTCTTTCAATCTCTCCTCATAGGGCTTTATTTCCAGATCCCTAATCATCCTCGTTGCCCTCCTCTGAACCCCTCAAGCTTGTCTGTATCCTTCTTGATGTGGGGTGCCCAGAACTGGACGCAATACTCAAGATGGGGCCTAACCAGTGCCGAATAGAGGGAAACCAGTACCTCGCATGATTTGGAAGCTATACTTCTATTAATGCAGCCCAAAATAGCATTTGCTTTTTTTGCAGCCTCTCTGTTAGTCCCTCAACACCATATATCTGATATTCAATGAACAGACAACATATGCCATGTTAATAATTTTAAAGACACAATTGCAAACAATTCCAACTAGGAAAAAAGATAGAAGACAACAGAAGAAACCAATGTGGCTCCACAAAAAGTTTAGAGATGACCTGAAAATAAAAAAAGGATACATATAGGAAGTGAATGGAAGGCTAGGCTATAAAAGAAGAGTACAAACAAGTAGCACAGAAGTGCCGGAATAGTATCAGGAAGGCAGAGAAGTTAGCTAGGATAGAAATACATGACTGCTCTCTTAGTTGTAAATTAGCATGGCTTAGTAGTCAGACTTGCACCATTGTTCAGGAAATTTTTGAAAAGCTTTCAATTGGAAACTTGATTTAAATCAATGATTTAAACTGACCTTTTTTCTTGCTGATTTAAAATTAATTCACCATGGGTGGTTTGCTAACATTTCTTTCCACATATTAGAGCACCTATATCAGCAGAGTGTGGGAGGGGGCTCTTCCCTCTTTGTAAATCTGAGTGAATTGTGTTGTATTCAAATGTGGCAAAGAAAGTAGCTGAAGAAGATTTCAATAGCTTATTACTTAAGATGTCAATAGAGGATGAC
This sequence comes from Anniella stebbinsi, assembly GCA_029215795.1. Taxonomy (NCBI): domain Eukaryota; kingdom Metazoa; phylum Chordata; class Lepidosauria; order Squamata; family Anniellidae; genus Anniella; species Anniella stebbinsi. The sequence continues at coordinate 123,809,380 of JARDYH010000004.1, read as the reverse complement.
AAAGGTCCAGCTGCTCCCAAGGGCTGAATATGCCAGCAGTTCCCTGCCAGAACTATTAGGGTTTCTCTAAATGAGTGATTTATTGCGCTCATGATTGACTACTCATGGAATTTTGCGGGTCCATGACACAACATCATCAACAGCCAGGACATCTTCTGTGTTATCCCCTGGAAATAGGCATTTCAAAGAGAGATAATGCGGTATTATATCCAGGATCTCTGTGCCACGAGATGGCGCTGTCTAATGGGACATTTCCGAGGAGGAACATTTTTAATTCCAAATCACATGGTCCTGTGTGAAGGAGCATAGGAATACTGCAAGGACAAGAGCCATGGTAAGGTTGCTGGATTTTTCCTGGGTTTTTCCTGTGTATAGAGAAGCTCCTAGAGGAGTCTACCTAGCTGCTGACATGTCCTAAGCCCCATGCAAAGAATTGGCCGTATTGCTCCTTCATTTGTGTTTTCAATAGTAATGTTTGATCTCAGCCTTTCTCCTTCCTAGAACCTCAGTGGTTTTGGCAGGTGGCTGTGTATAGCTGTATTTTGGTGAAAAGGAAACGCAAGTTGATACATTGAGGGCTTTTCATTGGTGGGCAACGTATGGGTTGTTGATGCAGTCGGATAAGGAATTTTGTGTTGCCTTAGAAGATATCAAATAACAGAGGTAACGTGCTGTTTTAAGAAAGACTCTCCCAGGACACCATCAAAGCAATATGCAAAGCTTCAAGATGCATTGGACATCCTGAGCTTGAGTGCTCATGTTCTCAGCATGTTCAAAACAATGTTATATCTAAAGAATTCCTGGGCTCCCCTGTTTGGCCTCTTGTAGTGTTGATGCATAAAACAGAAGCCCTTTGCCTGCCAGAATCTCAGTGAGTAATAACCAGAATACTGCTTGGGTTTCTAAAGCAAGGGCCCTAACTGAAAACACAGCAGACCCCGATCTGATTTAAGAGGCATTAGGAGAATGGAATCCCCCTCCCACACATACACACACACACATACTTCTTATGGGCCAAACAGAAGAGAGACCCATATATGAAATTAAGTGGAAGAGCAGTCTAGATTATGATCATCATCATCATCATCATCATCATCATCATCATCAAAGTGATGTATTTTAATGTATAGGTCACAACGATAGACATACAGGCTGGCTTCCAAACAAATTGCGTCATTCATTCTGTCCATCCGAGAAAGCTTTGAGCTCATGTCTCTTGATCATCAGCCTCCTGTATGTGGCACTTGGCAAGCACCTTTTCAAACTGAGGGAACTTCCCAGTGCCATTTGAGAAGGCACAGGGGGCTGTTGTTCAAAGACAAGAACAAGTCATAGAATCATAGAATAGTAGAGTTGGAAGGGGCCTATAAGGCCATCGAGTCCAACCACCTGCTCAATGCAGGAATCTACCCTAAAGCATCCCTGATAGATGGTTTTCCAGCTGCCTCTTGAATGCTTCTAATGTAGGAGAGCCCACCACCTCCCTAGGTAATTGGTTCCATTGTCGTATTGCTCTAACAGTCAGGAAGTTTTTCTGATGTCCAGCCGGAATCTGTTTTCCTGTAACTTGAGCCCATTATTCCATGTCCTGCATTCTAGGTTGATCGAGAAGAGATCCTGGCCCTCCTCTGTGTGACAACCTTTCAAGTCATTGAAGAGTGCTATCTTGTCTCCCCTCAATCTTCTCTTCTCCAGGCTAAACATGCCTAGTTCTTTCAATCTCTCCTCATAGGGCTTTGTTTCCAGACCCCTAACCATCCTTGTTGCCCTCTTCTGAACACGCTCCAGCTTGTCTGCATCCTTCTTGAAGTGTGGTGCCCAGAACTGGATGCAATACTCAAGATGGGGCCTAACCAGTGCCGAATGGAGGGGAACCAGTATCTCACACAATTTCGAAGTTATACTTCTATTAATGCAGCCCAAAATAGCATTTGCTTGTTTTGCAGCCACATCACGCTGTTGGCTCATATTCAGCTTGTGATCTACAACAATTCCAAGATCCTTCTCGCTTATCACATTGATTAGCCAAGTATCCCTCACCTTGTAACTGTGCATTTGGATTCTTTTTCCTAGTTGAAGAACTTGGCATTTATCCCTATTAAATTTCATTCTGTTGTTTTCATCCCAGCGCTCCATTCTATCATGATCACTTTGGAGTTTGTTTCTGTCTTCCAGGGTATTAGCAATCCCACCCAATTTTGCGTTGTCTGCAAATTCATAAGCATTTCCTGCAACTCCTCATCTAAATCATTAATAAAAATGTTGATAGCAGCCATTTTGTGAGAGCACCCAAACACTCTCAAAATTCCACTGGCCCAAAGAGGTTGGGGACCCTCTGCCCTAAAATAATACAAAAAGCTTTCATAATGAAGGTCAAATTTAACCATATTATACCGACGTGCAGACTTTTACTGATCTTAATGGAATAAAACATCCCTCACAATCTAACTTTGAGTTTACTTTTGGCAATTACAAACTTGGAAAATGAGCCCAAACCAAAACAGAACACCACAATGGTGAAACTATTCTATGCAACCAGGTAAAGCTTTTTATACTGCCAGTCTGAGATTGCATTTTGAGGGAAAGGTTAGGAAATATCATAGTTTGAAATACAGATAAATTCTCAAAGCAAGCAGCAACACGGAAGATATTCCCTTTAAGAAACCCAGTATATCTTTTTAGGACAAGACTTTGAACTGATTCCAAACTTGGAGTTTTCAGATGAATAGCCTACATATTATTTCCCCTTCAACTACTGAAAGTGTCAGTCCAAGGTCATAGGATTGGACCTGTTTGATCGCATAGCTATCAATGTGCTATACGTGGGAAGATAACTTTCTGCCAAAAACAACAGCTGCTGCTCTATTTCAGTTAATGCCGTCCTGTTAAGCTATGCAAAATTTTCCAAAGCTGATTACAGAGGTCTAAAGCCAATTTGTGCGTAGGAGAACAAGATCATATCATCAGCATATAACAAAACTAAGAAAAAGTTTCCTATTGCCAACAGAGGTGAAAATGTTTCTTATCTTTAAGTTCACAAATGATATTATCTTCTTCTATGTATGTCCTCAGTGGACTCAAAAATCATACATCTGATTGTTATTAAACTTTCAGGATTTGTGGTACCTCTATCTGGAATAGTTTTGGGTAGTGCTGTGCAGCGCTCTGTTAACGAATCCCAAATCAGAATCAAATCGGGGTGATTCGGCAGACAGAGCAACAGATCAGAGGCGAGTCGGGGGAGGTCCAGATCAATCTGAGTCGAAGCGGACCAATCCGAAGCAATTTGGATCAATTCTGATCCATTTAGAAATGCAGACAGCTTGGCTGCACTTGTAACTGCTGTTTTGGAGGGGGAGGATGGGGAGGAAGAGTTTGCAGGGGGGAATGGGCTGTTAATTGACAGCTTCATCCCCCAATCTTCCTGAATTCTCCAGCAGCCTCCAATCACAATGGTGGAGGAGGGCTTAATGAGAATCATGAGATCAAGCTGCCTTCCTCCTTGTTCATTGTGGGTAGAGACTTGGTAGGAGAAAGAACGCTGATTTTGGAGTTAGACTGGGTGGTTGGAGAGGAAACTGGAGAGTGTTTGTTTTGTTTGGGTGTTGGGACAGTGGGGTATTTTCTTAATCTCCCCCTTTGTTCTCACTGTTGCCTTTCTTTCTGCATCCTTGAGAAAAAACCCAAAGAAATATAGAAAAAAAATCCCTGAACTGTGTTTGTTTGTTGTCATTCCAACCCCCCCCCCTTTGTTCCCATTAGTCCTTTTCCCATCTGTTTGTTCAGGCTTCACCCCCACCCACACCCACACCCATAATCTCACTTTTGTGTGTTAGCAATATTCATTTTTTAAAAAATCCTTTTCATCTTTGGGCTGGATAGCTTCTGTGGGTGGTGGGAGTTGTGCTTTTTTATTTCCCCCCCACACCTTATCTCACTGTTATCTCTTTGCCTTCTGGATTCCTCTGTCCTGAAAAATAAATAAATATATTTTAAAAATCCCTTAACTGTGTCTGTTGCATTCCCATCTCTCCCCACCTCACTTACTTCCCATTAGAGTTAGTGCTTCATTTGTGTCAGTAGCGCTCTCTCGCTCTCTCTCTCCCCCCCCCCCCCCCCCCTCTCTCTCTCTGAGTGCCTGTCTGTTTGTTGGCTGTAGCCTGGGTGTTTGTGTTTGGGCAAAGCAGCACACGCACAATGCATACACATTGTCTAAGTACTACTTTGAATAATAATAACAATAACAATAATACAACAATTATAATTCAATAATGAAACTGCAGAGTTTGGGCTAGACAGAGGAGTCAGAGGTGGGCGTGGGTGAGGTGCTGGTGGGACCAGTAGGCAGGCTGGCCTCACTTTGCTTTCACTCCAGCTTGGCTCACTTACTAAAGCCACACACTTAGCTCCGTTTTGTCAGCCTGACTTGCAGGAAGCCTGCCTGCCTGCAAGAACTTGCCTGCTTCTCCAATATTATATCAGTCTGGTCCTGCCTCACAGGGAGGGTTTGCTCCCAGCCAGGCAATGTGTGTATTGCAGGTATCCTGTTCCTAATACTTTGAATGGGAAGAGCCTGAGGGGATCTGTTACTTTCAGAACAAAGAAAACTTAAGTAAGGGAGATTTGCACTTGAATAGATACTGTGAGGTGGCACACTCTGTTTGCTAAGTGGCTGCTTTCAGGGATTTGCCTGAAAAATCCTATTTTTAGATTACAGGGAAGCCACTGCACAGATTTTTCTGAGATTAGGCACACATAAGCATCAGAAGGGCTTCTGTAAGATGTATAACTTACATGTTTGTGCCTTACAAAATGAGAAAGTTATAGCACTTTGCTTTCAGTGGTTTGCCTGAAAAATCCTATTTTTAGCTGTAGATTACAGGAAAACCCCTGCACAGATATGCCTGAAATGTGATACACATGAGCAGCTCTGTGTCATCTGTAAGGTGTCCAACTTTCATGTTTCTATCTTAAAATATTAAAAAAAGTTATAGGTGTCTATTTTTTCCAATGCAAGTCCATGGGAAAATGACAAATCCGAATGATTCGGACATCCGGATTGAGATTCGGATTTTGATCCGAAGCAAATCGGGCTAGATTCAGTAGGTCTGAATCGACATCAGAAGTGAATCGAGGGGTCTGTGCACAGCCCTAGTTTTAGGCTTATTGAAAATTTCATCCCTCACCTTGAAATGAAAAGGTAGCCAATCAAATTTATTTTAAAGATTTACCCCTTCAATACCATTTGATCGATTTCAGCCAAACTTGGCATGATGATTCAGCACTGCAGTGAGAAAATGTAAACCATACAATAAAGTGCATCCACCATCTTGAAACACAATGTTAGCCAATCAAAACTTTTGAAAACTCACTGGCAATGGAAATTCAATAGAAACAGAGGTAAAAATTATGATCACTGGAAATGTAGTGGTGTTTTTTTTAATAGTAAACTCAGGCAGGGTCTACACTACTGCTTTAAAATGGTTTATAACAGTTGCCTGTTTGGTGTAGTTCTGGCCTCAGTTGAAGAGTTAGTGTCCAATATTTAACCTGGAACTGACCGATTGGCAACAAAACCAATGTTGTGGTTATGTGAAAGAGCTATTTCAGTTTCAAAAAATAAAATGGCTGTAGTGGTTAATGAGGTCATCCTGGACAAGTTCGATGCTGACAAAAGAATTTATTACTCTATGGATGCAGTACTGGATGTGGATGAAATCATCCACTACCCTATAGAGATCCTAAACTCACAGAATCTGTCAGAGTTGCCTCTGCACAAGTTACATTTAAAGGTCAGAACACCAATAATGCTTTTGTGCAATTTAAGTCCCCCAACAATAGGCTGGGGGATATATATAGTATTGCTACTGGCCATGGCAGTAGCAATACTATATATATATAGTATTGTTCCTGCAACAATATAGTATTGTTGCAGGAACAATACTATAGTGACCATATACAAAAGGCAGGCCCCTGCAACTTTAACTGTTGTGATGAAGAGGGAATTTCACCAGGAACTAATTGCATACAAATGACACTGGCTGAAATTCCCTTTTCTCTACAACTGTTAAAGTTACGTGAGACCTGTCCTCCTTTTCATATGGTCAGCCTAACCAGGAACTAATTGCCTACAAATGACACTAGCTGAAATTCCCTTTTCTCTACAACTGCTAAAGTTACATGAGCCCTGTCCTCCTTTTCATATGGTCAGCCTACCCAACAATATGTAATGGGGCACTCCTTCAGGTAAAGATCTCACATGATTGAAACCGCTGTTTTAACCGAGTGTGCTGCGGGTAAAGCTGTATTTGTCTCTAGAATTCCGTTGATTCCTTCAAATTTCCTATTTGATTTCAAACAAATACAGTTTCCAGTTAACCCCTCCTTTGCTGTGACTATTATCAAAGCACAGGGACAGTCACTGAAATTTGCTGGTTTGGAATTGCAGACTGAGTGATTGTCTCATGAACAGTGTTACATTGCACGTTGCCATGTAAGTTCACCTCACGATTTGTTCATTTTAGCACCCAATAGAAGAACAGCCAACAAAGTGTACAAAGAAGCCGAGTCCCCCCCTTAATGGGGAGTGATGAATTGAGGGGGAGAGCAGGCTGGCAGCGAAGTGAGAAAGGCTGGTAAAGAGCAGCTCTGCAGCAGCAGCAGCAGCAGCATCTCCTTCCTAGGAGGGTACTGCTGAGCAAACCAGTGCAATGATGGGGTGGGGCGAAAGAGGTGGACCCAGCAGAGTGAGATCTCGCCCTGTCCCCTGCAACAAGAATTGCCATGGCCAGTAGCAAGAAACCTGCCCACAGCCATGAAACAGAACTCATTCTCTGGCATGCTTCAAGGCACAAGGCACAGGTATTACAGAACCAAGCTCAGATGTTAGACCACTTGGATTGTGATTCCAAAGACTACATGAAGCAAATAGTGGAGGTGGACAGATACAACCGTGCTCAGCAAGATGCCTTTCTTTCAGTTTTGGAAAGGCAGTGCTCACTGTTAGAGACCCTGGTTGGGACTCTGGCAGTAGGAGGAGAGGGACGCCCTCAAAACAGAAGCAGCAACATTGTTGCCCAGGAGCAGGAGCTGGTAATGAAGGGACCTGCTTGCCCTAGCCTGGCATTGCCCGGGCCTTCCAGCCGCCTGCAGCTTCACTCAAACAGGAAGTTTCTCATGGACAATGTGGAGGGGCTGCCCAGCCAAAGCATGGCTGTTGCCCGGCCATCAGGCAAGGAGCAGGGAAGGGGCCCACCCAAGACAAAGCGGTTGAAGGCAGGAGGATGCTATGCCAAGGCCACCAATGTCTAGGCCACAGAAGAGGAAAATCACACACGACTCATTTTGTCAAAATTGCACAGAGGAAGCAACGCAACCTAACCTAACCATGTAACAGAACAGAGCACAGACATCAATGAGAAAACTGCTAGTGAGAAGGAGGAAGAACCACTGTTGGAGTATTCCCAGAGTCTCCTGCCCCTGTGTTCATCCACTCCAAAGGCAGGTTAATAAAAAGGCAAAAGTCAAAGGCACAGTTTTACCAGGGAAGTAGGTGGTTTCCAGAAAAGAGGTCCGAGACGCAACCCATATCAAAACACAAGAAAGCAGTCAAATAGAAATGTAGTCCAAAAAGCAAAGTCAAACAGTAGTCCAGAGGTCAGTAGCATGAAGGTTCAATTGCTAGGCAAGGTTAAGGAAACAAGAACACAAGGCACCGAAACCTGAGGCAAGGTGTTGTTTCCAACAGCTCTCAAGTTTCAACTAAGAATTAGGCTCAGTTCAGACGACATGATAATCAACGGAGGGGGGAAGAGGCAACCATCAGTTGTGTGGCTTATTGTGTTGTGTGGCAGGCAACACACAATGCACACACAACTGATGGTACACTATTTCAGGCAATTAAACAACTGAGAAAAACAATGGGCTGCTCAATTGTTTATCCCAAAATCCCTTGCTTAAAGTGTCGTGTGTCGGGAACCCCCCTCTCTCTGGCTGGTTTCACAGGACATATTAGGCAACGGAGCAGGAGATAGCATACTGACCGTGCGTTAGGTAGGCGGTGCTCCCCACACGACACGTTGCTCTGCTGTCTGTTGAGTGGCTGAAAGTTCCGGTGTCCAACTCTATAACCAAACGGAATAGTCCCCAGAGAGAGGGGAGGTTGGTTTCGGATGACACTTTAAACAACGGGCTTCGGGCTAAACAACTTGCAAGCCCATTGTTTCTCTCCGTTGCTTAATTGGGCGGAATAGCATACCATCAGTTGTGTGTGTGTGGTGTGTAACCCTCCACATGACACAATAAGCAACACAACTGATGGTTGCTTCCCCCCCCCCCTCCATTGCCTAATGAGTTGTCCAAAACCAGCCATAGTGTACTATTCCACTTGGTCATAGAGTTTGCCGGCAGGAGCAGCCAAAAAACCTCCGTCACTCCTATACAGTTGGCAGAACTTGCAGTGCATGATGGGATATGAATGGAGGACTGAGGGAGGGAGGGAGGAGGGAGGAGACGCAGCAGCCCAGAAGGACGCTGGGACTTTCAGCTGCGCAACAGGGGGAGGGGCAACATTTCATGTGTCGGGCACCGGCAAAATAACGCACGGTGAGTGTGTTATTAAGCCTTCCATTGTCTGATGAAGAAAGGCATGCATGCTGAAGGTCAGGTTCTAGATGAGTATACAACTTTGCAGTGTTCTCCAAAGGCATTAGACTCTTATTGCAGGTTGAAGTTTAGGCTAAACCTGGACATTATTATCCATTGCTTTTATCCTCACATTGCAAGTTGCCCGTGGTTTGTTGTTGGTTTATGAATTCATAAGCAACCAAGAGTTTCTGAGCTTGCACATTCCTGGGTTATTAATTGAAAGTGGAAACACCAAATAGATGGGAAGCAGCTTGCTCGTTGCTTGACTTGTCTCTGGCAATCCCTGAGGTCAATAACCCAAGAATTGTAGTGTGATGTGTGAACCAGGTCATTATCTATGAATGGCCCATGTTTTCTCAGTAACCTGAGAGCAGATAGATAGATAGATAGATTGTTTCTTTATAGGTTTTTACATTACTAATGTTAAGTATTTTTTTTCTTAATTCTGTCAATTCATTTTCTTCCTGAACTGCATATTTTCTAATGAAGTGTTGCTTTCAACCACTTCATTGTTATATATTGAGCTCAAGGGAGATAGACTTGGGCTTAACGTATTTTTGTACCTGTGCTATATTAGGCTCGCAGCAGCACAATTTCAGAACAGCAGGGCTGACTCCCCTCGCCATTCCTGTACTTGGCAAAGTGCAATGGAAAGCAATGAGCTACTTCTGGGTAGCCACATTTAGCCCTCTGCTCTCACCACGCCCTCTGCCCCATGCAACTTTCCCTTCAGCCAATCAGTGCCCCTTCCACCAGCTAAAGCCAGCTGAGGTTTTAATGGTTTATCTATTTTATGATTTTTGTATTATTTATTGCTGTTCCCCGCCTCGATCTGGATGGAGAGGCAGGTTAGAAATAAAATAAAATAAATAAATAAAAATAAAACCCATCACAAAATGGGTTTGGATTTAGGTAAAGAAACACTGTGCTAGCTACGGAGAGGGCCAGGCATCATCTGACATGATCAACTATAGGGTGGAGTAGAACCGGAATAAACGCTCCCCAGAACTGTAGAGGCTATTGAAGACATAAAGGAAATGATTCTCCCCCAGGCATTATTTGAGCATCATCAGACGGGGGTGGGGGAGAGCACGGGTTTCCCTACTGTCACTTTTCTGTCCCACAATAGGGATGAACAGCTTCCTCTGACTTCACAGGGAGAAGAAAGGAAGCAGCAACGACCATCTGGCGCCTTCAGTGGGCATTTTTGTCATGCTGCTTTTCCTGCACACAGCAGGAAATGGCAGCAAGTTTTGCCTCAAAAGGAAAATAAACCAGATTTACCAGGTCGTATTTTGTCACAGAAAATAGAGCAGAAGGAGCGGCAGATGCACAGGAGGCAGGCAGGTGGCATCGTCAAAAGGGCCCGTGAAAACCAGTGAGCGGCCAGCAATGAGCATGTGTGATAAGATACCCGTCTCATGATGCTCTGTGTCCTGTGAAGCCAGTAAGTAAATTGTTCCATAGCTCACTCCCTAAATATAATTTCTAGGCATATGGTTTTGCTTTCCATAAAGATTTATACTGGGGGGGTATGGCTTGTGTGCAGGCAAAATGGCCACCTAGGATTATTGCTCTCTCACTCACTGGCATGTAAAGCAGGCTGGCCATCTCTTCTTCACTTCTCCATCACAGAAGGCAAATCTACTGAGGAAGTTGCCCAGTTGTCACAAAGTGTGCGTCCTCTGCCAAGGGGAAGCATGTCCCTCTGTCCACCTTACATCCCAAGATATTACTGGAACCACATCAATGCAGCAATTATAGACTTTATTAATTCCTGTTACAGCACAGGATCAGTCAAATCAGTTTTTGCAGGGTCAGTTCTCCTTTCAGCAACTGTTTTAAGTAGTTCCAGGATGAGGCCCGGAATCTCCGGCACAATAGCCCTAGGTTTCTGCAGGATCCTGGATACACAATTGCAGCTCAAGTTAAATCACTGCAGGACTGGGATGTACACTCTCAGAGCAATACTGGTAAGTATCAGCTGGATCAGGTTGAATGTCTACATTGCTGGTAGCTGTGGGTTCCTAGTGCATAGTTGCAAGACCTAAAGGGCTGCTTACATAGGCTGACCAGGGCTCATGTAACTTCAACAGTTGTAGAGAAAAGGGAATTTCAGCCAGTGTCATTTGTATGCAATTAATTCCTGGTGAAATTCCCTCTTCATCACAACAGTTAAAGTTGCAGGGGCCCTGCCTTCTTTTGTATATGGTCACTCTAGTATAGTGCCTGCAACTATACTAGATCAGCCTAGCTTACATAATGCTGGAAGTTGCTGAGTAATTGCAGAGTTTAAATTACCTGTTTCTGAGCTTGCTGGAGAATTAGGCAAATCTCTTCTCATCCATGTGTTCCAACTGCATAGGTAAATATCACCTATGTTTGCTAGCAGCCCCATCTCTGCTGTAGGTCCCTGGCCTTCAAGGAAGCCCAGCTGCCCTTCTCCCCTCCCTCCTATCCCTTCTTTACCTCCCACTCTTTACTCCTTCTAGTTGCCCTTCCCAGCCAGTCTTCCTGAGCCTCCTTACTCCATCTCTACTCTTCTTCCTCCCCTGAGCCACAGCCACAGATAGAAAGACTTCAGGCTTTTATCCTGCGCTTCTACCCCACTTCCTCCATCTCTTCCCATGGAGCCCTGGATCCATTTCAAGAGCCCCTGTCCGCATTCCCTGTTCTTCTGTTGAACCAGTCCTCCTATCTGTGGCTGGCTGCGGCTGCTAGGCAACCAGGAATACCTAGGGGATTGTACAGTGACCCCTGATGCCCCCTCACACCATTAAAAAAAATGAAATAAGGTTAGTCTGGCAGGTTAGTCTCAGACAGATACCATGTAGTGCATTGGTGTTCTTGCAGCCAAATTATAAAAGGTGTCCCTGTATAATTTGTTATAATTAGTCTTCTCTGCTACCACACACAGCGGAGCCCTACAGAACACACTGGGCTCCTGATTCCAAAAATGAAACTATTGGTTATGTGTGGTGGTTTGGAAGGCAATGTACGTTTAATTCAGCTGGGAATATAGCTAGTAAAAGGAAAACAGCTCCTACAAGGAACTAGGATGTGACTGTGAACTGCATGGTCAGAGCTGCTAAGGCTTTGCTCTTTTGTTTTTATAAAGTGGTTTTGTATCTTACTCCTGCTTCGGTTATTGGCTACAACATATTAGTGACAAAGGATGGCACTTCTATCTGTGAATCCACTTTCACTTTTTCTTCAAAACCCGATGCATTCCCTGTTTGGATTGAGATGTTTAAAAACTACTTAACTGTATCTAACGATAAAGAGACCCCCTCGAGCAAAGAAATGTGCATTACTTATTCACTAATTGGGGGCTAAAGGACAATGTATATTTATTTTAAACTTCCCTTTGCAGCAGGTGGTAAATATGATAAATTTTCCATGCCAAAAGTGAATATAGTAGCGAATTGCTACAATTTCTGCCAGCATGAACAGAAACCTGGGGGACCTAGACTGCAATACGACGCTGCTTTGAGGGATTTTTCGTGGTTCATGTGATTTTGGAGGTATGGCAGATGAGATGATTGGAGACCATCTATGCCTAGAATATGAGTGCGCTTGTTTCTAGAGACAGTTCTTACAATAGAGAAACTTTAACTTGGGAGTTGGCAGCTTTTGTGCTATGTGCCACATTTGGCTATTTGAGAAACTGTCCTGGGAACCACCACAAAATGGCTGCCAAGGGAGGTGTAGGTAGTCACAAAAGACAAGTAACCTGCCCCAAAGGTTGAGTACAAGGCAGATTAGGGGGTGGCGTGGCATCTAAGCTCCAAAACACTAAAATTGGCAGAGGTTAATGGTCATAGGATACCAGTTGGTTTCCAGAATTCTTTCAGGGATTCTTTGGTTAGGGCTGCTAGTAACTGGCTTGAGACCAGTGGAGGCTGGTGGCTCTGATATCAGTGGGGCAGTGAATCTGCTCCAGAATTCGGTCAGAACTCAAAAGGAGCTATCCAGTCTGAGAAGCTTAGATAGCTCCTTTAGAGTTCTGACTGAAACCCAGATCAGCTTAACTGACCCACTGACATTGGAGCCACCAGCCTCCCCTGCTTGAGACAGTGGCTGACTTGATGGATTGTATGTAGTTTGTTTGAAGTAATGCTCCTATTCTTCGGAATATTGAGAGGGAAGGGGTTAGAGTCTCTTATTGCATTTAGCTGATCTGCCATGTGACTGTAAAAGCCTGAAAAAACAGGAAAGTCTTTGCCTAGCATAAAAAAGAGAGTAGTGTGGGTGCCAAGTGGATTTCCCTTGGGACAGCGTTACAGAACTTGGGAGGAGGGGCATTTCGGGAAAAAGCCCTCTCTCATGTTGCCACCTGCTCAGCCTCAGAATGAGGGGGAACGTGAAGAAGGACTGCTGTGGATTACTTTAAAGTAAGGGAAGGTACATATGGGAGGAGACATTCCATTAGGTAACAAAGTAGCAAGCCATGTAGAGCTTTATAAGTCAAAACTAGCACTTTGAATTGGTCCCAAAAACTAACTGGGAGTCAGTACAGTGGTATATGATCATAGTGCCTGGTCCTACTCTTGCAGCACTATTTTGCAGTAGCTGAAGTTTCTAGACCCTATTCAAAGGCAGCTCTGCATACAATGACCTCCTTCAGATAGGGGGAAATCCTGTTCCCTTACTGTGGCTCTGCTTCCTGCTTCTCTTCGGCGTCTACAATGAACTGTAATTACATAAGGAAGAGAGCAGCGACCAAGTGGCTTGTGCAGCTCAATGCAGTTGAATGGGACAGTGCCCTCTAGTGGGCATTTTATAGTGCAACTTTGCCTGCACACGACAGGAAAACCCAACAAATATCAATATATCCAAGAAGAGACAGGTTTTCTGAGGTTTATTTTTAGCACTAAAATCAGAAAATGGACCGGGAGATGCACAGGAGGCTGATGACATTGTCAGAATGACCTGCAAACATCCGCGAGTCACGAGTGTGCTATAAAATGCTCATTTAAAGAAGCCTAATGTATTACAACAATCCAAATGGGAGTTTACTAGAGTATGAATCACTGCAGCTAGGCTATCCACCTCCAGATAGGGTCATAGCTGGGAAACCAAGCAAAGCTGGTAAAAGTTGCTCTGTACCACACAGACCACTTGAGCTTCTAATGGCAGATTTGGATCCAGCAACCCCCCGCCCTCGAACAGGTTGAATCCCACACATCTGGTCTGAGGAGGTTCTTTCTTGTCTGGATTGAGTGTTAGCCCTCATCCAGTCCATTACCAGAGCCAAGCAACAGTTTTTAGTAAACATTGTTTTTAGTAAGGAAGGAAATCTTAGGACTGATGCCTGATAATGATGCCTAATTAACCTCGTTGGAATTTGAAACTTTTCCATTAATTAATTTTAATAATAATAATAATATATTTATTTATTTATTTATTACCCACCTCTCCCTCTGGGAACAACATTAAATACAATGTTTCAAATAACTGAGTGGGGCACAAAAGATAGGGTGTGTCTTGCTCATCACCAGTGATATCATGGGCACTGTCCAGTTGGTGTTCATGAAATTGCATTACAACAGTACAAATTTTGGTTCACTAGTACTGAAGGGACTTCACTTTTGTTTTACTGTGGTGCCTCAATGCTCAGGAGAAAGCAGTTTGGTAGTGATAGTAAAGCAGCACGATAAATAAATGTGCCTCCTGTGCAACATTAAGCTGAAGACTGCTATCAAACAATTCAGTTGAAGGTGCCAAATCCTGATGTTCTTCATCAGGGGATATTAAAGAGAACTTTTTACCATCCCTTCAGCAAATGTGTATGACTTTCTTCTTGCAAACTTTGTATTCCAGGTACAAGTGAAGAAGGATGGGAGTACTTCCATGTCTCTAAAAATGTAACATACGTATACAAGTTACAGGACTCCTCTCATGGTCTGGATCTGGCAATCCCATGTGAAAATAATCTAACTACATCCACCATGTTGACATGTGTAATGAAAGCCGAATGGCCTGCTCGCTTCAACACAGGATGAAGAATGGCTGGGGTGGGCGCACGGTGGTGCGACGTTGATTATACGATGCAGCAGCAATCGCACACCCACCCCGGAGCTTTGCGCCAAAGCTGCAGAGAAAAAAAGTTGGGGACTTACCCTGACTTTTTTCTCTGGAGTGAGGGGAGGACATGCAAGATGACATCAAGACACCCCTAAGCTTCTCTCTGGAGTTGCTGCAGAGGCGTAGCCAGGCGAATTGCGACCCCTGATTGGTTGCCGTGTGCCGGGGCAGAGGACAGGGGACATGACCGGCACCAGAACCCCTGCGACATCAAGATTAATTGCTGCCTCCCTGTAACAGCAAAAACATGGGGTTTGGATCATTGTGGTGGCAAACCATCACTGCAAAGACAGTCCTGGTCAAATTAGTATAAAGAAGTGACAGGACCAGGGAGTGTTTGCTCTGCCCTTTCCTTACCTTCTGCTTTTCTGCTGAAAGTTCCTAATCTGTCATTCTTATGAAAAATGCAATGCAGCATTTCTAAGAATGCATTCAGCAGTTGAACAGAGTTGACCCTATCATGACACCTATGTAATCTATCTATCATCTATCTATCTATCTATCTATCTATCTATCTATCTATCTATCTATCTATCATCTATCTATTCGTCATCCATACAATTGCAACATTGTTGAGGCTGATTGACTCACACAGTATGATGTTTCTCTATGATTAGGCAGTTTCAGAAGAAAGGGTAAACTAAAAAAAGCATAGCTTTTAGTTCATGAACACATATTTCTTACTCATGAGAAAATAACATGTTCAAAGCAAATGAATGCTACTAATCTTAAGGAAGGGACTCCTCTGTCGTCATCATGATCAACAGCAAATCTATTTTCCATACTACTACCTTAGCTGAAGTAAATAAAAGTAGCAAACAAAAGAGCTTTTGAGCATGGTTTATCAGTAAGGAGCTTTTCTCAACAACCATGCCATTAGGGGATGTCAGAAAGATGCCAGTTCCCATTTATCAGAAAGTAATTAACATTTCAGTTTATAGCACAATATGTCCCATAGATGAAAATTCAGAGAATCTGTCTCAGCAACAAATATGAAATGTTTTTTCCTAGAAAATGCCAAGCCCTAGAAATTACAAGCATGGCTTTTCTCTTATGTCTCCCTTTCTGGCAATCAACCTGATCAAATTTATGTTGTTCACAAAGCAGCATCCACCCGCAGAAAATAAGATCTGAAGTAAAAATATAAAATGGTATAGAAGTGTTTCACAGAGCTGACCAGGACTGGAGGGACTTTAACATCAGGAGTGGAGAAGGGAAGGAAAGTGGCTCTCTCTTCTTTTGAGAGCCGAAATTGCTCAAGGCAGCCGTGAACGGCCGGCTGGTGGCTGGAGAGACGGAGCAGTGCGAGCAGAGAGGAAAGAAAAGTGCTGGCAAACATCGTTGCCCCCTTCCCCCACTCTCTTCTTTTGAGAAGCTGAAGCTGACCGGCGACTGGAATGTGTCTGGGAGCGGCAATATCTGTTGTATGGGGCAGAGGGAGATATGGCGATAGCAGGGCAAAATGCCATTACAGAGGAAGGAGCGATGGATATCTAATACCCATCTTACCTTCCGGTAGCCCTGCTATCCCGGGGATCTAGGGGAACGAACCAGGCCACCCACAGAACCTCTCCTTGCTCCTATGCAATGCCAGGTCAGTTAAAAACAAAACAAATATAATCTATGACCTCCTTACAGAAGAGGAGGCCGACCTGGCATGCTTCACAGAGACCTGGCTGGGAGATGACAGTGGCCCAATATGGGCCCAGGCTCTCCCAGCTGGGTACTGTGTTAGTGAGCAGGTGAGGGAAAGTGGGCGGGGGGGGGGGCGGAGTAGCTGTGGTCTACAAAAACAATCTTAACCTGACCAGACATCCTGTCCAGGAATTGAATCATATTGAGTGTGTGTACCTGAGTCTGAAGGCCAGGGATAGACTAGGGATTCTGTTAGTGTACCGGCCCCCCCGCTGCCTATCAGACTCCCTGGCTGAGCTCATGGAACTGGTCTCGGAGCTGGTGTTGGATTCACCCAGGCTTTTGGTCTTGGGCGACTTCAACATCCCATTCGAGGCTGGTTTGTCAGGTGGAGCTCGGGAGTTCATGGCATCCATGATAAACATGGGCCTATCCCAATTGGTCTCTGGACCCACACATTCAGCAGGTCACACCCTCGATGCTGTTTTCAGTTCCGAACAGTCGGATCTGTGGGCGGAGGTAACGAATACCTCCGAAATGTCACGGACAGACCATTTTCTGGTCAGGGTTAGTATCACGGCTACCACCCACCCCTGCAGGGGTGGCGGACCTATTAAGATGGTCCGCCCTCGAAGGCTGATGGATCCTTCTGGACTCCAGAAAGTCTTAGAGGGTTCTGTGGCTGGTATCATCGACAATCCTGTAGAAGCCCTGGTCAGTAGATGGAATCAAATTCTAACTAGGGCTATCGACACGATCGCCCCCAAACGTCCTCTCTGACCCGCTTCTAACAGGGCGCCCTGGTATACAGAAGACCTCAGGGAGTTGAAGCAGAAAGGATGAAGACTGGAGCGTCAATGGCAGAAAACTCAACTTATATCCAACAAGACACAAGAACTGTTCCGGGTGGTGAGGGATACCTTCCCCCCTGAATCCAACCTTAGAGCCTTTGGTAGTTCGCTGTGATGCTTTTAACGATAATTTCACAGATAAAATCTCTCGGATAAGAGCTGACTTAGATGTCATCATTATAGCAGAGGCTGACAATGGAGTGTCCAGCGACTCCACGAGTAGGATTACACTGGATCAGTTTCAGTTGGTGAGTACCGAGGACGTGGACAAGCTGCTTGGATGAGTGAGGAGGACGACTTGCCCCCTCGATCCCTGTCCTTCTTGGCTGGTCATCCAGAGAGGAGATGCAGTTAGATCACATTTACCACATATTATTAATGCATCTCTCTGGGAGGGGAGTTTTCCAACATGTTTAAAAGAGGCGGTAGTGCGGCCGCTTCTAAAAAAGCCTTCCCTGGACCCCCTGGACCCCCTGGATACTACAGGCCAGTATCAGATCTTCCATTTTTGGGCAAGGTGATCGAGAGGGCGGTTGCCTTCCAACTCCAGGCAGTTTTGGATGACACTGATTTTCTAGACCCATTTCAAACTGTCTTCAGGGCAGGATACGGAGTTAAGAACGCTTTGGTTGCCTTAGTGGATGATCTACGCCTGAGTATTGACAGGGGGAGTGTGTCCCTGTTGGTACTCCTGGACCTCTCAGCAGCTTTCGATACCATCGACCATGGTATCCTTCTGGCATGCCTGGGGGAATTGGGAATCGGGGACACTGTGCTTCAGTGGTTCCAATCCTACCTCCCGGGCAGGTTCCAGATGGTGATGCTTGAGGATAGCTGCTCCTCAAAGAAGGAGTTGCTATGTGGTGTACCACAGGGTGCCATCCTTTCCCCAATGCTGTTTAACATTTATATGAAACCGCTGGGAGAGATCATCCGGAGGCATGTGGCGGGGTGCTATCAATACGCTGATGACACCCAAATATATTTCTCTATACCTTCGATAACATCGTCAGCTAAGGATAGTTGTCTCCTCTGAATGAATGCTTGGAGGCAGTAATGGGCTGGATGAGGAAAAACAAACTGAAGCTGAATCCAGACAAGACGGAGGTGCTTGCTGTCAAGGGCCACAACCTGGGTTTGGAAGCGTGTCAACCAGTTCTGCATGGGGTTGCACTCCCCCTGAAAGACTGTGTTCGCAGCTTGGGAGTACTCCTGGATCCGTCGCTTCAAATGACAGCCCAGATAGACGCGACAGCCAGGAGTGCTTACTATCAGCTTCGTCTGATCGCCAGCTGCGCCCCTTCCTAGAGTTGGAAGACCTAAAGACGGTAGTGCAGGCACTGGTAACTTCGAGGTTTGACTTCTGCAATGCGCTGTACATAGGGCTACCTTTGTACCTAGTCCGGAAACTTCTTCAGAATATGGCAGCCAGGTTGGTCACCGATACATCTAGGGGTGACCACATAACACCAGTTTTAAAATCACTTCATTGGCTGCCAATCAGTTTCCGGGCGAAGTATAAAGTGTTGGTTATTACCTTTAAAGCCCTACATGGTTTGGGTCCAGGTTGCCTGTGGGATTGCCTTCTCCTGTATAATCTGCCCTGCACACTCAGGTCCTCTGGGAAGAATTTACTCAAATCAGCCAGAACTAGGCTGATGAGTGTTACCCAGAGGACCTTCTCTTCTACCGCTCCCAGACTTTAGAATGGTCTGCTGGAGGAGATTCGACAAATTAGCAGTCTTCATGAATTTAAGAGAGCCATGAAGGTTGCTCTCTTCCGGCAGGCCTATCCAATTGAATTTTAAGATGATTTAAATGATGTATTGGTTTTTATTTGTTTTTAATATCTCATCTATTGTGGTCTTTGTATTTTATATTTATTGTTGTTCCCCGCCTCGATTAGGAGGGAAAGGCGGGTTAATAATAATAATAATAAAATAATAATAATAATAATAATAATATCATTGTGGTAAAACTTCCACTGGTTTTGGCAAAAGGTTACATGCCAGATTGATTAGTGAAATGCAGTGAGAGAATCTGACCGCTTCTCCCTCAATTTTCCAAAAAAATAGGAGTATCCCCTAATTCAAATGATATACAGTTAACACACTAGCAAATTGTCTCAAGCAAATTACTAGTAGTACTAACCACAGAATCCCTGAGGTAATTCTGGAAACTCTACGAGATCTATCCTGGTAAGGCTGGATTATTCAAACAAATCCCACAACCTTGCAGACAACAGAGACTCACTATATAGGTCCATTACAACATAGTAATTTTAATCTCCTCCAGCAGATCCTATTCCAATCCTATTCCAATCCAAGTAGAAAACCAAATCAAATACATGACCCATGTGTCAGCTCAGGCACATACGGGACCAGCTGCATGGTTGAAATGGTGGTCTTCAAGTCTTGACCTATTTCTTGTTATGAGGCATTGAAGTGGATTCTGGTCCTCAAGGACCATTCACCAAAGCTGAATTTCTTAAAGTAAAGGTTGGCAGAATACTTCTCATTTAGTGGTCATGCTTGAATTGTACAAGTAGCCTGCTTGATGTTTTGGGACCTGGAAACCTCAAGGACTGCCTTCTTCCCTCTGTTCCTCCCTGCATGCTCTGGTTGTCAGCTGAGACACTGCTTCAGATCCCATTCTCAGGAGCCTCAGCAGGCAGCCGCAAGGTTGAGAGCCTTCTTTGTGGCTGTGCCCACCTAGTGGAATGCTCTGCCAAGAGAGATTCATCAGGATGGGGAGTGTGTGGCCCTCCAGTTATTGTTGGGCTCAAGCTCCCATCCCTCACTATTAGCTTTGCTGGTAGGGCTGATGGCAGTCCAATAACAGCAGGACGGCCACACCTTCCCCAACCCCTGCTTGAGGTAGTATGTAAAAACCTGGATCTTTAAGAAGACATTTGGTTAAAGGTTTTGATAGCCCTGGTGTTTAACTGCTGTTCTTATAAGCTGCTGTTGTTGTCGTTGCTCTTTAATTTGGTTTTAAAAGTTATTTTAAGTATTGCTTAACTTGTCTGATTACAGCCTTGAGTTCCCTTAGGGAAATAGGTGGGATATAAGGTTTTTTAAAAAATAAAACGTAATAAAAATTTAAATACTCAGGAACTAGGTTAATCCAATGACATGTTGCATAAGAGACTACAGCCCTATTCAGATATTCAGAAACTTACACCAGCGTATGAGGAGGAAGAGCTAGGTCTGTCTTCATGGTGCTGGGTTGGCATCGCCTCTCTCCAAAATATCACATTTTTCCTCTCATGGGGTAGGGTTGGGCAATCCCAATGCCGAGGAGAGTTTGTGGGGTTTCTGGTGGCCATCCAGGCACCCCGCCCTGCCCTCCTCCACGGAGGTGACCAATCGCTGTCGCCTTCCACCAGGGACCACCCCTGGATTGGCTCTGGAGCAACGTCAGATGGAAAAAGAGATGTACTGACTTCACTCCGATTGAAAAAGTCATGGTTAAGAGCCTATCTACACACGCAGGATGAAACACTTTGAAAACGTTTTGAAAGCTGTATGTGGAGTGTGTCCTGGGCCCCAACAGTTCTCAAAACTGTTAGCCTATCTACACTACTGCTTCAAAACGGTTTTAAATGGTTTATAACAGTTTTGAGCACTGCTGGGGCCCAGGACACACTCCACATACAGTTTTCAAAATGTTTTCAAAGTGTTTTATCCTGCATGTGTAGATAGGCTCTAAGTCTCCGACTTTGTCAGTGCACAGCTTTACGGGAAAGCCCCATGGTGGCTGTGAAGCTGCATCTGCGTCATATAACTGATGCAACACAGATCCGCAGCCACCACAGATCTTTCCCCGCGTATAGACGGCCCCCAAGGCAGTATGCTAGCTCTGCCCCTGTCCTGCCCCCCTTCCCCTTCCCCATTCTCATCACCATCTTTGAGTTCAAGGGAAATTTCTATCCATGGTGTGGTTCTGCACAATGTTAAAACTTGAGATAGCATGCTTGTTCTTGTTCCTGTCTTCACTGTTGATGTAAGTAAATTTCTGGATGCCTGTGGAGCTTACAAGATAAGTCTATATATACTTCTTCTATAGACACTTCCTCACTGGGGTAGGGATAGTGGTGGCTGTGCAATCTAGCACTCTATAGGGGCAGCATTAAAACCATTCTCTCTTTTACAGTAAGGTAGGCTGACCATATGAAAAGGAGGACAGGGCTCCTGTAACTTTAACAGTTGTAGAGACAAGGCAATTTCAGCCAGTGTCATTTGTATGCAATTAGTTCCTGGTGAAATTCACAACAGTTAAAGTTGCAGGCGCCCTGCCTTCTTTTGTATATGGTCACTCCAATATAGTGCCTGCAACTTTAACTGTTGTGATGAAGAGGGGATTTCACCAGGAACTAATTGCATACAAATGACACTGGCTGAAATTCCCTTTTCTCTACAACTGTTAAAGTTACAGGAGCCCTGTCCTCCTTTTCATATGGTCAGCCTACAGTAAGGTCCATGTTCCTTAGCTCACTTTATCCACCAGCACTAGTCTCAGTGGTGTAAAAATAAAGGGAAAAGTGTTTGCTGTTAGTGCTGCTGCTGCTGTCAAAGTCCAGCAGCTTCACCCCACCACCCAGGTACCAGAATTTTTTGCAATCGAAAACTGACTGCCCCTTCATCCCTTAAATAGCTTAGAAGAAGCACTCTGCATTGCAGCTGCCGGGGGGGGGGGGGCATTATTTCATTTGAATGGTGTAATAATGCTTTTCTAGTTTCTAAGACTGTTCGTTTTAATGCTATGCTGCGCTATGGTGTGCCTGCTCTCACCCTGCTGAGTAATATCTGAGACCAGAAACAGTTTTTTTTCCAATATAGCTCCATATCAAAATGCCAAGTGGGAGTTTCAGTCATTCTGAAAGCCAAACTTTCTCCGCTCTAGATTAGGGTAAAGATTATATGTTGCATAAAAAGCGCCACCTGCAACTGAAATCTATTCTGCTGAAATATTATGTCATTTCTGAGGACTGAACATTTTAGCCTCAGATAAAGGACTACCTGAGTCAGATGGAAACCACTTTAAGGATACAATCCTGTGCATGTTTAGATAGAAAAAAAGTGCTACAGCCTCCTGAGAGTTGCAGGACTTTTTTCTGCCTAAACATGCATAGGATTGCACTCTTAATGTCAGAGATATTACTAACTGCTGAAAAGACCCATGGCTCAACCCCCAGGACACAAATTTACTTATGTGCAAACGTAAAAATGATTGCTAGAAATTAAATTTCACATAGGGAAGCCAATTAATTCCCCATCCAAATCACCCAAATGAATTATTCAATTAATGTTTGCTCCACTTCAGATCACCCAATCAGTTAATTTACCCATTAACTTTATTAATTTCCCACCTAGATGATACAGATCCAGATCCAAAATCAACTTTTCTTAAGTTAATTGCCTCATTAGTCAATCATCACATCATTATCCCCCTAGATTAAGTTTAAAATAGGGTTAGTAGCAGTGGGGGCTGCCTCCTTTCAGGTCTGGAGGAGATTCTCCCTATGAGATGAAGTGGCCTGTGGGAGTTCCCCTCCCTCTGTCTTTCAACTTAGCTGAGCTGTTGGTTCGCAGCTGTACCAAACACATGAACTCAAACCTCAAAATGTTCCTGGGAAGAGAAAGGCTGTTGTTTCTGCTTCCTTTCCAGGGAGAAGGAAACGGTGGGTGGGTGGAGAAGGAAGAGGGGCAGCCGTCTCTTTTTCTGGGCCATGTCTTCAATGTGCTGCACAACCCCTATGCTTACTTCTGAGGTCTTCCTTCCTTCCCAGTGGGCTTGGCATTTTGAGCATGATCACACACAGTGCAGCAGTGAGGCGATGCTCTCTGCTCCGCTGCTAGCTCAGGCTCTCTCCTCCCCTTCCCACAACGCACCTGAACCACAGCCAATTGCTGCACTGCTCCCAGCCTGCCACAGGCCGCACACAGCTGCTGAACAGTGGCAGCAGCATGAAGTGGCCAGCAGGTGACCTGAGGCTATGGCCCCACCAGCCACCCCCTGCCAAATGTGCCTTATCAGAGTGGCTGCTGGGGACATGGCCATCTCCCACTTTAGTTTTGGAGGAGAGTGATGCAAATGCACTGCTTGTGGGGGTTGAAAATATTCTGGTGAAAATTATAACAAATATCTGGAGTGAACTTCTTATTCACCAAGTATTACAAATACATGGAATATAAGCTCTATAAAATATTATCACATTTTCATTGTGAAGCAGAACATTACATATTAAGTTGGGCACAAGGTCTAGAACAACCTATAATATTTGATGCCTGGGAATACACATTTGGACATCTGGTAATAATGTTTCTGTATCTGCAAATGTGCAAGGAAGTTTCTTTAAGGTAATGACCACACGGTATCTAACAGTACACCACAGTTTGTGTAGGATACCAGACAGCAAATGCTGGAAATGTTATACTGAGGTTGGCAATTACTATTGTATGTATGTGGTAGGCAAGTAAATGTGTCAGGGCATCATCAGACGAGCGTTTTATCACACGCTCACTGCTGCCCACTTATGCACATCCTTTAGACCACAGTGTCTGCCTCCTGCATGCCTTCCGCTCCTTCAGCTCGTTTGTCCATCACAAAATAGACCTCTTTTAATCTGACTTTTTAAAAAACAGAATGTGCCGCAATCTCCTGCTGTGTGTGCAGGAAAAGTGGCACAATAAAAATGGCCCCTGAATGAGCCACATGGTCTTTGTTTACTTCCTCTTTCCTCTCTTGGAAGAAAGAGGAGGTAATGAAGGACAAAAGCAGGGGTGGAGAAGCGACGGTAAGGAAACTTGATTTCCCCCCATGTGATAACGCTCTCAGACATTATTGGACGCAGATAAGAGATGTAACTGAGAGTCAAAAGTACTCATGAAAAATAGTGATTTTGGACTCATTGTTCTTTTTGTGGCTATACTAAAAATCTGCCTATACATTAGTGTGAAATGCTCTCCTATATGATTGGCAGGATCTACACTATTGCTTTATAATGGTATTGAAGTGCATTGACAACTGTTGGGGCCCATGACACATTCCATGTACTATTTTCAAACCTCTTTCATAGTGTTATATCCTGGCCATTGTTGCTGTGAGATTATATTACACTAAATATTAGAAAACAATATTCATCCCTTCTGTCACTGAGTGAGAAGGTAAAGTTTATAAATATGCAATTTTAGTGAAGCTAACAAGCTTCATAAAGCTAAAGGAAGGAAGACAAAACCATAATAGATTTTTCCTTGAACTGGAAATATTTTATTACTCTTTGGGAAAAGAAAACACTCTTCAACTGCTGTAGAACATCTGTTCAATTTGTGGTAAAGTACCTATTCTTCTTTCTTTCCTCCAGTTTTTGGGAATTTTGAACTAAAATGTTTCAGCCTGTATTTTAATTTTTAAAAATGAAATGTTAAAAAAAATTAAAACAGGATACATTTTTTTAACAGCTGCTATAAATTCTACCATGATGTAAAGGAATTATAATACCCATTTATCTTACGAAGGTGTTGTAAGGATTACTGAAATAATGTATGAGATCACTTTAAAGCACTATATAAGTGTTAAATATTAAACCTAGCATTGGAGTCAGTGTTTCTTAGGTTCTTACCCTAAGCCTCCAACAACAATATCCACTGTTCTTGGATCATGTTGATGTCAGCTAAATTTGACAATGACAACAAAGAGGTCTAGAGGGCTGACATACGTTTGATTGCATGGTGCAAGTCCTTTGTTGAGTTTTATTTTCTCATTGGATGGCCTTGAATAAATCACACTTTTGTGGTCTCTGTTTCCCTTGTGTAAGGAAGTCTGACCAGCCAAAAGCACATGCTATTGGAAAATATAACCAGAAGACTAAACCATCAGCTGACCTACAGGAACACAGGAAATGATGTGATAAGTTGCTGAGAAATCCAGCATCACAGTCAGCAATTTCTTATGCAATGCCTTCAACTTAGTAGAAGAAACTGACACGTTTCATGTTCTCATTAGATTTTAAATAGACCCCAGTATGTCTGTTTGCTGTCAATATGTGCGAGTCCTGCATTAATCTCTAAGTGCAACTTTATCCCATTGTCCAGGAAATAAGGCCTCCCCATATTTACAAATGCACGTGTATCATTGGGCCCTTTGAGAAGACTGAGGACACGATTTGAGCCAGCAACCAGTTGAACAGTGAAGAAATCCTCGGCAGAGACATCCTCCATATGGGCCAAATAAATGTAGGCAAAATACATGCCGCTTTCCAAGATTTCCAGCAAGGAGTTACTTGCTTTCATTGCAACGCCAGTGCAGTTCTGTCTCCATTTCCAGCTGATGTCAGCCTGGGATGTTACTGGTGCTTCCATGCATAAACCAGGAGTGGGCAGGGGAGCCAAAGCAAAGCACACCAAAAATCATTATCATCATCATCATCATTAGGGATGTGCACTGGATCGGACCCGATCCACGATCCGAGTCCGGTCCAGTGGGAAATCGGATAAATTATCCGATTTCTGATCCCGCAGCTGGATCGGCCGATCCAATCCGAACCGGTCCGAAAAGGCTCCGAACCGGTTCGGCGGATCGGCGGATCGGCGGGCGCCCACTGGCGCCCACCGCCGCTTCCATTGGCGGGCGCCAGCGGGCACCCGCCGATGAAAGTGGACAGCGGGGGGGGGGGAGGAGGGGGGTGCTTACCTTCTCGTTCCGTCCGCTCCCGTCCGGCACTAACAGCTACTACCAGCGGGCTCCGCGGCCTGCTCTAGGGTGGCGCGCCGGGTGATGTCACCACCCGGCGCGCTACTCTAGAGCAGGCCGCGGAGCCTGCTGGTGGTAGCCGCCGGCCCTGGACGGGAGCGGACGGGCCGAGAAGGTAAGCAGGGGGTGCGTGGAGGGGAGGAGGGGGAGGGGGGAGGGGGGCCCTTACCTTCCCGGCCCGGCGGCTCCCGTCCGGCGCCGGCGCCTACTACTCCCAGCAGGCTCCGCGGCCTGCTCCAGGGTGGCGCGCCGGGTGATGTCATCACCCGGCGCGCTACTCGAGAGTAGGCCGCGGAGCCCGCTGGTAGTAGCCGCCGGCGCAGGACGGGAGCGGATGGGCCGAGAAGGTAAGCAGTGGCGGGGAAGGGGGCTTACCCCCCCCGGAGCCATCCGCGTCTATCCGCTGGCGCCCGCGGGCGCCAGCGGATGGAAGCGGGCGGCCCCAGGGGGGGTAGGGAGCGCGGGGGAGGGGGCTTACCTGCCGGGGCCGTCCACAGCAGACGGCCCCGGGGGGGGAGGGAGTTAGGCCCCCCCTCACCGACCCGCCGCCATTTTTTCCTCATAGACTTGCATTGCAATGCAAGTCTATGGGGAAAAAAATGGCGGCCGATCCAAAAATTTACGATTTTTGGGTCGGGATCGGACTCGATCCGGTCCGGGGGGCCTCCGATTTTGTCCGAACCGGTCCGGGACAAAATTGGAGGTCCCAATCCGGGTCCCGATCCGATCCGGGGGGTCCGTGCACACCCCTAATCATCATCACCATCACCACCACCACCATCTTCTATCATCATCATCATCATCATCATCATCATCATCATTTAGAGTCAGCTCATCCACAATGTCTCTCTCTGAAGAAGGACCTCTCTTCGTGACACATGTGTTGGGCCTGGTGGAGCCTCTCTGAACCTCTCTGGGAAGACTATTCCATAACTGGGGTGCCAGTACCAAAATGGTCCTCTTCCTAGTAGTCACCCACTTCACTTCATTTGGCAGGGACACTTGGAACAGGTCCTCTGAGAAAGATCTTAAGGTTTAGGTAGGTACAATATGGGAGAAGATGATCTTTAAGGTAACCTGATCCCAAGTCACTTAGGATTTTAAAGGTTAAAACCAGCACTTTAAATTGGGTCCAGAAATGAATAGAAACTGACAATGGGCTCCATCACATCTATTTTTCCCCCTGGTTTGCCTTTGCATTTTTACCTCCATTTCAGAAGTGCTGCAGGTGCTTTTCCCTTTCATGATCATAGCTATACCGGTGAACTCTCTTTTTGCTGTCCCACTGCTTTTGCACCTGCCCCACCCCACCCCACCTCCTTCCCCCTCCAGTTCATTGGTTCTTGACATGGATGGACATTGTGATGAACGTGGCAGCCTTCCCCCCTAGCTCATTTGAGCTCCTATTAGAATGTATAAAAATGCTTACATCTGTGTAATTTTTAAAGCTAAAGAGATGAAACTTGGGATCTCGAGAGCTCTTAAGTAGAACTTTAGGCATGCCAAGTTTGAATCAGATCGGTTCATCCCTTGATTTTTAAATATTTTTTAAATTTCCCTGCCCTTTAAAACCTTTTCCTGATATTTCACCAGTGCAATCTTCCACATCTTTGCATTTGTGAAGGATCAATTTTCCTTTGCTTTGATCAGGTGAGGCTGTGCATCTCCAGTTCATAGAGTATAGATCTGCTCGTTCCCTTACTCCAGAGTAAATCCCAGTGATTTCAACTGCATTTACATCCAAGTCATACTAAAGTTTGATGCAGGCTTACCTTTGAATAAACCCCATTGAATAGAGAGAGACTTACTTCTGAGTAAACAGAAGTAAGACCTCAGAAGTAAGCATAGGGTTGCAGAGCACTTCTTTCCAGTTTGCTGTTTTAGACTTTAAAAAAAGCTTCTGATTGACCAGTTCTATACCTTGTCTAGTACCCCAGGCTAAGGTAATCTGTTGTGTTAGGCCATCATTTACCATCACCTCTGCCTTATTATTTGCATACAACTGATTAATCACCCCCACAAATCTTTCTCCAAAGCCGAATATTTTTACAATAGTTTTTAACGCCGGCCATTCCACGCAATCAAAGGCTTTAAAAATATCCAATGCTATCAATCCTGCTTTTAAATTCCTTCTTTTAATACTATTTATTATGTTTAAAACCCTCCCTATTAAATTTGGCATTTGCCTCCTTGGAATAAATCCACATTGATCCTTTTTAATATGATCATTTATAAAGGTATTTAATCTTTTTGCCATAATCGCTGTGAAAATCTTAGCATCCTGATTAATTAACGATATAGGTCTATACGAAGCTGGATCCATCAAATCCTTATCCACTTTCAGAATTAAAATTATCAACGAATGTTCCCACGACGGCGGGGTCTTCTCACCCTTTATAATATTATTAAATAATTTCTCCATTTTTGATACTAAAATTTCCTTAAATATCTTATAATACTCCGGCCCCAGTCCATCCACTCCTGGAGATTTCCCTCCTTTCAATTTATCAATACTCTCCTCTATTTCTTTTTCCGTCACCAAAGCTTCCATGTAATCCCTATCCTTATCTTTTAATTTTACCTTCCAATTTTTCTCTACATATTCTTGTATTCTCATTTGTGGAATCGCATCTGAAGTATATAATTCCCTATAGAATCCTTCAAAAAATTTTAATTTATCCCTCATTAAATTACATTTTTCCCCATTTTGTCTTTAATTGTCCCTGTTATATTTTTCTCCTTCTTTGATTGCGTTGATCTTGCCAGCATTCTAGAATTTCTGTTACTATACTCAAAACAATTCCTTTTCATATATATTAATTCTTTTTGAACTCTTTCTATGTCCTCCCCCTCTAATTCCTTTTTTTTTGCTTGGAGCTGGGCATATATACGCATATCCTTCTTACTCCTAAATTGTTGCTCTAATTCCTTAATATCTTCTTCAATCTTTTTACTATGTGCCTCTTGTTGTCTTCTTAATTTACATGTTTCTCTAATACAAATTACCCCTCACTACTGCTTTCATCGTGTCCCAAACCATCCCCTGCAAGATTATCCCTAATTCGTTTATTTCCCAAATACTCTTAATCTCCTTTTTCATTTTCTCAACAATATTTTTATAATTTAAAATCCTAGTATCTAATCTCCATCTTTTTGCCTCTCTATAATCTTTCTTTACTTTAATATCCATAGTCATTACTGCGTGATCTGAAACTTTGATTACATCAATTTCACAATCCATAATCTTCGAAAGCATATTCTTTGTCACAAATATATAATCAATCCTAGAGAAACTCTTATATTTTGGTGAATAAAAGGTGTATTTTGTTTCGTCCCCCTTTATTTCTCTCCAGACAACCTTTATTTCTTTATGCTCCATTACTCTTGCTAAACCCATTTTCCCTATACCTTTTGAATTATCTTTATCCTTACTTCTATCCATCACCATATTAAAATCCCCCGCCATTACCATATTTACGTTCCCTAGATTCCCAATAATTCTAAACACTTTATCATAAAATTCCACTTGCTTTACATTTGGCGCATATACATTAATCAAGATATATTTTTCTTCCCCCAGGAGACCCTGTAATATAATAAATCTTCCCTCTACATCCTTTACCACCTTAACAACATTAAATGCACATTTTTTAGAAATTATTATCGCAACCCCGCTTGCTTTTGAAGTTCCATATGCTTTCTCATATATGCCCATATCCCCCAATTTTAATTGATTTCTTCCATCTTCTTTCTGATGTGTTTCTTGTAAAAATATTATATCAGCTTTCTTTTTTCTCAAAAGCCCTTCAATTCTCTTCCTTTTAACAACACTACCCAGCCCATTTACATTTAAAGGCCGCCCTGAGCCAAGATTCTTCTTCTTCCCCTCTTCTTAGAACCCGTCGGGGGGGGGGGAACGGGAAACACCCGACATGGAACCCAAACAGAACCCCCTCTCCTTTTCTTCCATTGTTATCCTTCTTTAAAATTTGTCTCAGTCATACAACACTTCCTCCAGCTGCCCCTCCTTCTTCTTTCTCTGCATCTTCCTCCATAAGCCCCAGGGACTTCAGCAATTCCAACCCTTACTCACAAGAATTTATTCTCTGTTGTTTCCCTTTGTAGATGAATCTCAAGAAGACCGGATACCCCCAACTGTAAACAATTGAGTTCTTGCGTAGAATGGTTGTACAAAGCTTCACACTCTTCCTCCACTGGATGGTCTGGAAACAAAGATCTTGAAATATCTGAATTGGTGAAGATTGAAACATCATTTGCCCAGCACTTCTGATAATCTGCATTAATTTCTCTTTTTTGTAAAAGCTGGCAAATCTCACGATTACATCTCTTGGGAGCATCCCACTTCTTTTGGGGCCCATCTTGTGGACCCTGTCCAGATCCAATTCAACCCATGATCCCTGAGGGTCTAATCCTTTTATCCATTGCATGACATTTGCTCTCAAACTCTTTGGATTTTCTGCTTGCTGTTCCATGTATTTTCTAATGCGAATATTCATCCTTCGATCTTTATCCTCCATAGAGATTAGCCGTAGATCCAAATCTATTACTCGTTCTTCATTGTGCTCCAATTTATCTCTGTTTTGCATAACCTGCTGCTCCAACGATTCATATCTGTCACTTATCTTTTGGAGACTTGTTTGCAATTCAACTTGTGAGGACTGAATCTTTTTGACCTCCACCAACATTTCCTGCTTATGGCACTCCATCAGAACTAAAAGATTAGCTTGAAGCATCTCCAGGGACAGTGCTTCTGTTTGTTGTTTAGTTGCCTTGGGAACCGCTCCTGGCTTAGAGCCATCTTTGATAATGCCAGCGGCCGAAGCCTGCTGCACAGTCTTGCCGTCCGCCATATCTGCGGCCGAATTCTCTGAATTCTTGCGAGACAGGCGAGTCCAACTGCTGTCCGAGGGGTGCTTCCTTACTCTCACCCATTTTTTACCATTCAACCTTTTCTTTTCCCCCCCTCTGTCTGACATCAGACATGCAGCCTACAGTGCATTTGTTAAAAGCTAATTCAGATATAATGTCTCCAAGGCAAGGTAAGAAGTAATTCTTTTAAATTTATTGCAGTTTATATCAGCAAAGCACAGTTCTAGTCCCGTCGACTCCCCCGAGTTTTCAGCGTCCCACCGATGATTCAGCGCCTCCCTTCCACTATTTTAGCTTCTGTAATTATTCCCCTTGCCAACATTTATCTTGACTTACGATTTGAAGATCTATTAATTAGGATAACATGCTTTTACTTATCCGTCATCCCGGAGAGAGTGAAAGTCCATCCGCTCACTCCATGACCGATGCTCCGCCCCCCAGGAAAGGTTATTTTTCAATTAAAATTCTGAAGGTTTTTTTGCTATCAATCCGCAGATATGGTTATGTACTGGCACTATATTCCTCTAGCAAGGTAGAAATTTTATTTAATTTATTTAAAGATCACAAAAACGATGCAACCTTTCAAGAGACCTGGACACCTCTTGAAAGCTTGTACATTTTTGTGATCTTTTGGTTGACCCATTAAGGCATTACACTAACACGGATTTAGAGATTTTACTAGGGAGAGCCCCATTGAACTCAAGAGACTGATGTGGTTAGGAATGGATTGCACAGTTAGCGCTGGGAGGAGAAAGAAGTCAGCACGAGCAATTAAGGGAAAAGCTAATTTCGATGCTTAGGCTGCCCTGGCTCTCCTTTTCCTAACTCCATTTAAATGATGCCATTTAAAAAGATAAGTGACCTTACCTAATCAGATATCCATGTAGTGAATGTAATGCCATTGAAGTCAAGGGAACAAACATTTTCACAGGAAATATTGACAAATTAATCAGGCTCCCAAAACATTTTAGTATATGCCCTGTGATGTTGTCCAACAACAATGAAATGTAATTGAATCACTGTGTCATTGAGCTAGGGTAACCAGATGGCTTGGGGTTTCCCGGTCCTAACCAGGAAACCTGGGGTGAACCGGCCCAACCGGGGGGCGGTGGGGGCAAACCGGGGTGGCGGGGGGTCACGCGGCGGTGGCAGCAAGTGAGGAGCGGCGGTAGACCCGGCGGCGGTGGCGGTGGAGGAGCCCGGGAAGCGGCCGCCCCAGCAGGTAAGTGCCCTCCCTCACGCCTCACGCTCCTTACCCACAGGGGCGTCCGCTTCCCTCCGGTGCTCGAATCTACTGAGAAACAGGCTTCGTGGCCTGTCCCTCAGTAGTGCGCCGGGTGATGACATCATCACCTGGCGCAATACTGAGAGACAGGCCGCAAAGCCTGTTTCTCAGTAGATTCGAGCACCGGAGGGAAGCGGACGCCCCTGCGGGTAAGGAGCACGAGGCACGGGGCGCGGGACACTTACCTGCTGGGGCGGCCGGGTCCACCGCCGCCGGGTCCTCCACCGCCGCTGCCGGGCTCGTGAGGCCAGAGGCCGCGCGGAAGGGACGGGAGAGGGCCGGGTCCGGAAGTGACGTAATCGGCCCTCCCCCGCCTTTTCCGCGCAGCCTCTGGCCTCGTCGGGGCTAGTCGCGATGGCGACGACCCCCGAGGAGCCCGGACGCCTGCACGGAAGAGGTGGGGGAGGGCCGATTATGTAACTTCCGGATCCGGCCCTCCCCTGCCTCTTCTGCGTGGCCACTGGCCTTACGAGCCCAGCGGCGGGGGACCCAGCGGCAGCGGAGGAAGACCCGGCGGCGGCGGCGAGGGACCTGGGGGGGGTGGCGGACCTGGTGGGGGCGGCAGCGGAAGAGAACCCGGTAGGTCCGGGCTGATGTTTTTTGGGGGTGGGTGGCTTGGTGGGGGGGTTGTTTTGGGTGGGGGTGTGGCTTGGGGGGTTTGTTTTGGGGGGGTGGCTTGGTGGGGGGTGTTTTGGGTGGGTGGGGTGGCTTGGGTTGTTGTTTTGGGTGGGTGGGGAGCTTGGTGGGGGGGTTGTTTTGGGTGGCGGGGGGGGGACCGGGATTTTGGGTTCCAAAATCTGGTCACCCTACATTGAGCTGTTACAGTGGGCAACTACTAGACAAATCAAATGTGTTTCTACAAATAACCCAGGCCATCTAACCTTTCCGGATCGGATCAGATTGGATCAGCTGATCCAGCGGTGAGATCAGAAATCAGATAATTTATCCGATTTCCCCCTGGATCAGATTCGGATCGTGGATTGGATCCGATCCAGTGAACATCCCTAATAGTAAGACATTGATTTTAATGGGGGTTAGATGGCACCAAGAAATCATGGTGCCCACCCCCCCATAGAATACATTTTGTTATGCTTAGCTAGCTAGTTCATACTGCTGTTAAGCACAGGGAGCATGCCATTATATATCTGGAAATACATTTATCTTTAAGAAATACACTGCTACACTTCCTAGGATCAGAAATAAGTAATGCAGCACCATCTTTGTTGACTTTCCACCATCAGGCAGTCTGTTTTCATTTAGACAGGTTTCTAAACTGTTTACTGACATATATTTTAACTGGTGCACATTCCTTATTTCTTTTTTACTGAGGTGTTTTAATTGATTTTTTAAATATATATTAATTATATATTAATTATAATTTTACCTTACATATTATTGTTGTTAGCTGCTATGCGTGCTATTTGTAGTGGAAAGGAAGGGCGTGCATTTAATGAATAAATGAGAAATAACAAATAAATACACCACTTCCAAACTCTTCCAACTCTTGTCTCACAACATTTCTTTCATTGGGCTCTGACTCAGGGGTCAAGCTTTAAATATATGTATCCCATGGTGGAAATTGCCAATTTGCAATGGAAAAAAGCACTACTAAATGTAACGGGATAAGTCTGAACGTTTTTGGTGTTTCAAATAAAATGACTGCTTTATCTCATTGAATGCATATGCCAAAATCCATATAGTGTAATACTTTTATTAGGCTAACCAAAAGACCACAAAAGATGTGCAAGCTTTCCAGATCTCTTCATGAGGCATGATGCTACAAAAAACAGATTGGTAGGGGACAGAAAGGCTGACTGGATCTTGTAGCCAGGATGTCTGCCTACTCAGGGTCTTAAAATGATATGGAGGAGGAGTTGTTGTTGCAGACACTCAAATGGGGTTCTGCCAGGTGATGTGATGGTTTCTGGGTTAGGTGCCCCCTAAGACCACTGGGAAGATGAAAGTAGCAGACATTTGCTGATCCTCCATTTTTTAAAATATAAAGATGTTGACATTATTAAAACTACGTTAAATTATATGACATTTTTCTTTAGAGTTTGGAACTGTCATGCATGTTTTCAGGGCGATTGGTGAAAAACCAGATATCAGTTTGTGCAGAGGCTTAGTGAGGGCAGCAGGCCAGGCAGTGTGGCACAATTTCAGTTTCCCACTGGCATTTTGTGTGCAGCCTAGTGCACAAATACACGTTCAACCACTAAATACCTGCTGATGGTAGGCAATATTTGATTCTGGTCTCAGCCCTCAAGACATGTTGAATTAAATTTGTGATGGTAGGTTTCAGGTGATGGATAAATGAGTCAATGAAATAATAGGATGGAAGGGTGAGGCAAAAGGTACAAGGGGTAAGTTGGGAGAAATCTTGCCCCTGTTATCTGGTTTAATTTATAAACAGGATAAACACCTTCCAACCTTAAAACATCAACCCTAGCCTTATTGGAGTACTGTATGTTTTTTAAAATTATAGTATTGCATATTATAAGTCTTATTTAGTCTCTTGTTTAGCCTTTTTATTCAAAGTTTCTGCAAGTACAAATTGGTAAGGTCTATCCATAGTTATTATATATATTTATAAAGGGATGATGAGGAAAAGCCTTTTAAACTAAAATGTGGAACCCAAGCGAAACGTACTTATTTTACTGTTTCACTCATTCTGTCATGTATTATTATTATTCATCTCTTTCTTGCTCATGGCAGTTTTATCTAGATGGACATGACGGGCTTTGCCAAGACATGCTGTCTTTTACAGATTCAGGAATTTCCTGACAATTGAGCATGTTTTAATTAGGACTGCTTTCTGGATGTTGGTGTGGATGTAGTTTGGTAGGACCAGTTTCTGGAGGTTTTCTTGATAGATTTTTGATGTGATGTGACTAATGGAATAATTGTGACCTTTTCCTGTTTCCATAGTTCTTTGACTTCCATGGCCGGTGGTGTATATTTGTCTCTCTTTTCTTCTTCCTTTTCAACAACATTTTTGTCATTCGGTATTGCTGTCGATGAGGTATGTGTGTTTTTCTTTTTTGTCTATGACCATTACATCTGGTTGGTTGCAGGGTATTGTCTTGTCGGTATGAATTGTTCTGTCCCAGTATATTTTATGATCTGCATTTTCCAAATTGATTCTCTGATGTTAGTTATGTGTGAGGAAAAACGTAATTTTTAAGCATAGTCCACAGTGAACTATGATATCTCAGCTAAAAAGGGAGGTGGGGTGTTTGGAAGAACTGCTTTGTCAATTGTGTGATGTGTGTATTGGGAAACTGGCATGGAGATTCTCTGATGGTAGTTATTTTTTTTAGCTGAGATATCCTAGTTCATGGTGGACTATGCTTAAAAATTAAATTTTTCCTCACCCATAACTAACATCAGAGAATCTCCATATGCCACTTTTGTTTTTAAGAGACGGGTTTGTAAGATAAACATGGAAAGTGGTGATGTTGTGCTCCTGCCCCTTCTTTCCCCCTTTTTCCCAACTGACTGCATTTCACAACAGTAAGGTGGTTTAATTGTAGGAGATACTCAATTATATCTTACTTTATTGTCTTTTAGATTCTGTTCTGGTCTATAATTCAGTAAAAACTTTGTAGAAAAACATTCAGAATGCGAAAAAGAAAGCGTAAATTTCTGATACATTGACTGTCTTACTTGTTCTTTATTTCAGTAATTTTAACATTAACGTATTATGTAGAACAGATTTGTCTTAATTGTGAGGTATGAAATTAGACATGTGACCAAGGCCACACACCCCTGGGGTGGTCATCTCAAGATGGGCCCGCCTTGGGGGCTGGGCATGTTCAGTGGACATGCCTCCTTGAGGGCGGCCATCTTGTCCTTTTTGGTTTTCAAAATATGGTCACCCTACACAGTACCCAGATGGGAGGACCTGGGTCCATGTCAGGCCACTGTCATCTCCCAGCCAGGTCTCTGTGAAGCATGCCAGGTCGGCCTCCTCATCTGTAAGGCGATCATAGATAATATTCGTTTTATTTTTAACTGACCTGGCATTGCATAGGAGCAAGGAGAGGTTCTGTGGGTGACATGGTTCGTTCTCCAAGATCCCCAGAGTAGCAGGGAGACTGGAAGGTAAGATGGGTGTTAAATATCTATCTCTTCTTCCCCAGTAATGGCACTTAGCCCTCTAGTGGAAAGCTGACAGCAGCTGGAAAACATCAAGTTCAAGGTAACTCATTTCTAAGGGATGAGTGGAAGTATTCCGGATTATCCAAATGGTGATACAGTAGACCTTGCCAGTAGACCTTGCCAGCAGGACATAATAGCTGGATCAAGAAACCCACTAGGGTGACCAGATCGTCCTGGATTTCCCGGTCCTAACCAGGAAAACTGGGGCAATCCGGGCCGACAGGGGGGTGGCAGGGGCAAACCGGGGAAAAGATCAGCTGAGCATTTCTTTCCTGCCCGCGCTGCTCCCCGGCCTCCACAAGAAAGAAGTGCTCAGCATTAGGGAGCATCAACAAATTCCTTGTCTGGTGGCTAACTGCTTTAGCCACCAGACAAGGAATTTGTTGACGCTCCCTAACGCTGAGTGCTTGTTTCTTGCCGAGGCTGGGGAGCAGCGCGGACATTTTAAAGCAGGCTCTTCCTTCTCCTTTGCCTGCTGCTGCTGTTGCTGTTCCTCAGGTACCTCCAGGGAGCCCAGGAGCCTCACAGCAGCCAGGCAGAGGCTCTGCTGCCCAGGAACCGGCCCGCACGCGAAGGCACCGGCGGGGCGCACACACAACG
Source organism: Anniella stebbinsi (assembly GCA_029215795.1). Taxonomy (NCBI): domain Eukaryota; kingdom Metazoa; phylum Chordata; class Lepidosauria; order Squamata; family Anniellidae; genus Anniella; species Anniella stebbinsi. The sequence continues at coordinate 123,772,471 of JARDYH010000004.1, read as the reverse complement.
CCGGCAAGGGGGAGGAGAAGGGGAGGAACAAAGGATCAAAGAGATCGAGAGAGAGTGATCCTTGCACTCATGGCTGCAAAACTGCTCAGCCGTTCTGCTTGAGTAAAAAGTGAAAGTAGGAAAGCAGACACGAGCCAACTTCTTTTGTTTCTCCTTCTGTGCAGCCAAGCATGCAAGCATCAAAGAGATCGAGAGAGAGTGTTTCCTTTTTCTTCACGGGAGGCGGGAGGGGGAGGAGGGGGAGACCAAGCCTCTGTGGAAAAACTTTTGAAACTTTTAATCTAAAAATTCCATAGCCATCAAATGCCTGGACCTATCATTCTGAAATTTCTGACACATATCTACCCCTAACCCATCTACAAAGTGAGCAACTTTCAGACTTCTAACTTTTAAAATAAAAAGTTATAGGCGTTTCTTTCCTCATTGTTTCAAAAATACCTTGCCACCACATGCCTGGACCCAGCTTTCTGAAATTTTACACACATATCAAGCAAAGTGTTCCCTGTAATGTGCCCATGTTTCCTGTTTGTATCTTTAAAAATAAAAAGTGGGAGGCGTAACTGTATTTCCCCACTACTACCAATTTTTCTAAAATTAATTGCCACACAAGGCAAACACCTATGTTTCTGAAATTTCACACATGTAGTTCCCAAGGTACCACCTACAATGTGGCAAAGTTTCATGTGTGTAACTTTAAAAATGACAAAGTTATAGGCATTCCTGGGTATTTATTGAAAAATTAATTGCCACACAAGGCAAACACCTATGTTTCTGAAATTTTACAAACATAGGTCCCAAGGTACCACCTACAATGTGGCAAAGTTTCATGTATGTAACTTTATAAATGACAAAGTTATAGGTGTTTCTTTCCACATTGTTTCAAAAATAAATTGCCACACAAGGCAAGCACCTAGCTTTCTGAAATTTCACACACATATCAAGCCAAGTGTTACCTGTAATGTGCCCAAGTTTCCTGTTTGTACCTTTAAAAATAAAAAAATGGGAGGCATAACTGTATTTACCCCACTACTACCCATTTTTCTAAAATTAATTGCCACACAAGGCAAGCACCTATGTTTCTGAAATTTCACACACATAGGTCCCAAGGTACCACCTACAATGTGGCACAGTTTCATGTGTGTAACTTTAAAAATGACAAAGTTATAGGCATTCCTGGGTATTTATTTAAAAATTAATTGCCACAAAATGCATGCACCAATCTTTCTGAAATTTCTCACAGATAACTATCCCTAACCAGTCTACAATGTGCCCAAGTTTCATCCTTCTACCTTTAAAAATGAAAAAGTTATAGGCGTTTTTGTAAAACAATACTTGGCTATGGGAAAAAGCATTCAAAATGGCGTCCAATCCGGATCGGACATCCGGTCCGATCCGATCCGACCATCCTCCGATCTGATCCGATCCGACCCCCCAGGTTTGATTCCGATCCGCTATCCGATCCGATCCGGGGGGTCAGTGCACATCCCTAATTTTAATCTTCTCCTTCCCTCCTATCCCCTTCAATCTTGAATCCTCCCTTATAACATTTGACAAAATGTCTATCACTATCGCAAATAAGATCGGTGAAAGTGGGCAACCTTGTCTTGTTCCTCGGGCTAGTATAATCTGTTGCGTTAACCCATAATTAACCATTATTTCTGCTTTATTATTTTTATACAGTTGATCCATCACTCCCATAAATTTAACTCCAAGCCCAAAAGTTTTCAAAATTGTTTTAAGTGCTGGCCATTCCACGCAATCAAAGGCTTTGAATATATCCAATGCTAATAAACCTGCTTTTAAATTCCTTTTTTTAATAGTATTAATTATATTTAAGACTCTTCCAATTAAATTAGGCATTTGCCTTCCTGGGATAAATCCACATTGATCTTTTCTAATATATTTATTTATAAACGTACTCATCCTTTTTGCCATTATTGCTGTAAATATTTTTGAGTCTTGATTTATTAAGGATATTGGTCTATAAGATGCTGGATCAGTCAGATCCTTTCCTGGTTTCGGGATTAATATGATCAAGGAATGGTCCCACGATGGGGGGGTCTTTCCCCCTTCTATTATACTATTAAATAATTTTTTAAATCTTGGTATCAAAATTCCTCTAAAAACTTTATAATATTCCGGCCCCAAACCATCCAATCCCAGAGATTTCCCTCCTTTTAATTTAACAATAATTCCTTCTATTTCTTTCTCAGTAACTAATCCTTCCATATAATCCCTATCTTGCCCCTGTAATCTTATTTTCCAATTCCTCTCTACATATTCCAATACCTTAACCTGTGATCCCATATCTGATGTATATAATTCTCTATAAAACTCCTGAAATATATTTAATTTATCCTTCATTAAATTACAACTTTTCCCTGTCTTATCTCTAATTGTCCCTATCATGCTCTTAACCTTTTTTGACTGAGTGGACCTAGCCAGCATCTTCGAGTTTTTATTACTATATTCAAAAAAATCCCTCCTTAAATATAGCAAATCCCTCTGGACTTGTTCTAACTCTTCTCTCTCTAATTCTTTTTTCTTAGCTTGGATTTGGGCAAATAGGCGTTTATCTTTTGTCTCTCTTAGCTTCTCCTCTAAGTCCCTTACCTCCTTTTCAATCTTTTTATTTTGTGCTTCTTGTTGTTTTCTTAGGGTACACATCTCCCTAATACAAATCCCTCTTACTACAGCCTTCATAGTGTCCCATATTAACCCCTGCGAGTTTAAATCCTTTTCGTTAATTTCCCATATTTCCTGCATTTCTTTTTTTATGTTTTATGTTTTATGTTTATGTACCTTGTACCTACCTTGTATCAATTCTCCATCTCTTAACTTGTTTGTAATCCTTCTTCATTTTAATATCCAACATCATTAATGCATGGTCTGTGACTTTGATTACCCCATAGCACAATCTATAAGTTTAGACATCATATTCTTTGATACAAAAATATAATCAATCCTGGAATAACTCTTAAACCTTGGTGAGTAGAAAGTATATTTCCTTTCTTCCCCTTTTAATACTCTCCAAACATCCATTAATTCTTTTCTCTCCATTAATTTGCTTAATCCCGTCCTCCCAACACTCTTAAGATCTCTTAATATATTATCCCTATCTTTCCCTTTGTCTAATACCATATTAAAGTCACCTGCCATCACAATATTCTTTTTACCCACTTCACCCACTGCATTAAAAACTTCATCGAAAAGTTCCATTTGTTTTCCATTTGGAGCATATACATTAATCAATACATATTCCTCCTCCCCTACCATGCAAGAAATTATCAGAAACCTTCCCGCTTCATCCTTCTTCACCCTTTGTATAGTAATACTACATTTTTTTGAAATTATAATCACTACACCTCTCGCTTTAGAAGTGCCCAAAGACTTTTCGTAAACGCCCACTTCCCTCATCCGAAGCTCATTTACACTCTCCTTTGTTTGATGAGTTTCCTGCAAAAAAATTACATCAGCTTTCTCTTTTTTTAATAACATTTCTATTCTCTTCCTTTTTATACAGTTCCTAGCCCTTTAACATTTATTGTTGCAACCCTTAATTTATGATCCATCTCTCTCTTTCACCCACATCTCTATATTGGTCTCCCTCTGTGATACACCTACCCCCCTCCCTCACCCACTCACCCACATTTACCCCCCAACTTCACCCCCCTCCTCACCAGGCCTTCCTGAGCAATGGCCCCAATTATTCTTAGAACTCTTCGGGGGGGGAGAAGCAACCCAACATTCCCGGAGCAAAAATCGGACCCTCCCCTCTCTTATAATCTTTTCTTATCCCTTTTACAATAATGTTTCTTCATTGACGGCTTCCACCTACGGCACCTTCCTCTTGTGGACGATCAGGACAGCCTTCCCCTCCAGCACCTTCATCCTGTTTTGTTTCTCCAGCAACCGTGGGATCCACTAAGCCATCCCTTGCTCATACTATGTTATTCTATGTTGCTTCCCTTGCCACATAAATCTCAAAAAAACTGGGTATCCCCAACTATATGTTATCGATCTCTTCCGCAAAGCCACTATGCACAGTCTAACACTCTTCCGCCACTGCACCGTTTGAGGGCATAGATCTTGGTAAACCTCAATTGATGTTGCTTGTAACATCAGCTGGGCTTAACGTCTAATTGCTTGCATCAACTTTTCTTTCTTGTAATAATTAGCAAATTTGACAATTATATCTCTTGGGAGCATCCCCTTCTTCTTATAACCCACTCTGTGGATCCTTTCAATATCCGCCATCTCCCAAATTTCTTGAGGTTCAATTTCCTTAATCCATGCCAAAATTATGTCTCTTAAATCCTTAGGACTCTCTCCCTCTCTCTCTCCAAAAAATCTAATTAGAATGTTAACTCTCCTGTCCCGATCTTCCAAAGCAATTAAGCGCAAGTCCATCTCTTTCAAATGGTCCCCCTGTTTCTTGCTGTCTTCCTGCAGTTTCTTTGTATTCCTCTCCATTCTCTCCATATTATCCACCACAGTTTGAAGGTCCACCATAAATTCCTGCTGTGAGTCCTTGATTCTTTGCATTAGTCTTTCCTCTTGCTTCAGTAAAGCCACCTCCATCACATTCTGAATTTTGCTCATTAAATCATCTGAGGTCTCTGCTTGACTCTCTTTGGCCGGTTTTGGTACTGCACCTGCTGCTTTAGGAGTTGTGCCATATTTAGTATTTCCGGAGTGACCGGGGGATTTCCCTGTCTTGTCCAATTGCTGCTGCTTGTCCAACATATTGTCTGGCGTAGTTCCAGCAACTCTCACAAGACGCTGCTAGTTCCTGTCAGAGGGGTGATCTTTCGATGATCTGCTCCAGGCGGGGGCACTGGATTTAACACCTTTTTGCTTTCTTTTCATAAAGCTTAACACATAAATCCGCACCCTTCACCTGTATCCTCTCGGCTCAAATCAACAGTTGCGCTTCTGCTTCTAGCTCCTTCAACTGGAGGTTAAAAGTCACTTTTCCCACTTAAATCAGTTCCACCTCTCCCTCTAAAGTTATCTTAACCTTGCAGCTTCCAATTAAAGTCCATTAATTACCTTCAGTTGGCACTCTGTCAAGCTCCCATTCTCCTCCTCCAAAATGGTTTCGTTTTCTCCTCTGCTGTTATAGCAATTATCCAGCTGCTTCTCTCACCGCAGATGCAGTAAAGCTTCCAGACCCAAAATCAAGTTGTTAATCAAGAATCCATCACCTCCAAATTAGGGATTTTGTAAATATTTCATTGCTTCTTTATGAGAGCAAGAAAGTTCCGACTTTACTCCATGTCCCGTTAGGCCACTCCCCCTTCTTTTTGATATCCTCATACAAGATCAGTAGAAAAGAAAATATATTTTCTATTTTTCTAAAGAAAACAGGTCCTGGATTAGAAAATAATAGCTAAAGAACTCTAGTTAGGAGGAGATACACCAGTGCTAGCCTAAACAAAAAATGGGATATATGCAGTAAAGAAAGATTAGAAAGGAAGGATAAAGGTGCAATCCTCTAGCCAGAAAAAAGATCCTACAACTCCCAGAATTCCACAGCCAGCATCCATAGGATTGTTCCCTAACCAGAAGCAAGCCTCACTGAGTTTAATAGGACTTATTCCCAGGTAACTGTGGAGAAAGAAGAAAGAATGATCTGGTCACTGTAGCAATTTTTTCTCAGGATGTTTTTAGGATGTTTTAGGATGTTTTAATGCAGTTTTAATAATATGTGTCAAGTTTTAATCAGTTTTATGTATTTTATCATGTTGTCGTTCCCTGCCTCGATCCAGACGGAGAGGCGGGTAAGAAATAAATTGTTATTATTGTTGTTGTTGTTGTTGTGGTTGTTGTTATTCAGCGTGATTTAATATTAAGCAAGAAAGAGAGTCTCTCTTTAAAACATCGTAATACTTGAGATGTAATATAAGCTAGGATTTCACAAGTCAATTTCTATTAAAGGTCTTGCTCTAGGCATAAACAGAAGAGGAAATTTCTCCCAACCCCTTAGAAACACAATAGCAAAACAGAGCAACTGGGTTGGGTACAGTGGGGACAATATATACAGTATAATAATGACAGTAATAACAATAGTAATATTTTTTATTCTTTTATTTTACAGTCTAATATATATAATGGAAACAAATACATGATATATAGCAGGCCAATAAAACAATATTGTAATATTTAAAACTATCTTTACCTACAAACACTTTACTAATACCAAATGGTAAAATCAGTGGTAAAATGAGCATTCACAATTATACAAACATATATCAACAATACATACAACACAAATATCAACAGTATTATATTTTAAAATATTATTTATTAAAAATTCCTACTTAAAATCAATTGTTTGGTATTAATAAAGTATTTCTAGGAAAAGATGGTTTTTAAATATTACAATATTGTGTTTTATTGGCCTGAGATATATCATTTCCATATATGTTTTAATTAGAATGTGAAATTAAATAATTTAATTTTAAAATTAGTATTGCTATTACTATCATTATTATTATTGTATATATTGTCACCAGTGTACCCAATCCGGTTGCTCTGCCTTGCTCCAGGCATAGCCTTTTGCAGATGTTTAACTGTACGCTATTGGGAGAACTGGTGATAAACACTCACCATATGGTCTTAGTGGTGAGTTTCTACCAAACCCTGTTACTATGCCACTATCAAAACATCTGACTACAAGTTACAAGATTATAAAGTTTATGTTTTTTTAATTTATTCCATTTATACCCCACCATTTTCCCTCCAAGTTACCCAAGGTGGTGTACACAATCCTCCTCCTCTCCATTTTATCCTTATAATAGCAACAACCCAGTGAGGTAGGCTGGGCTGAGAGTCTTTGACTGGCCCAAAGTCACCCAGTGAGCTACTACAGCTGAGTAGGGACTAGAACCCAGATCTCCCAACTCCCAGTCCGACACTCTAGCCACTACACCACACTGGCTTTCTGTACAAATTATAGTACATTTCACTTCTGGAAGCTCTTCAAATAGAGGACTGTCCTCTGTTTTTGAAATTTCCCCCAGCCATGCAGGGTTTGCCATGCAGCCTGGAGAGTTTTATTTTTAAAAAATATGAGATTTAACATCTCCTTCAGCAGGAGGAACTACTTTTTGTGCTATTGGATTGTGCTATGCCCCCATTTTTCCCATGACAGTTTTTAAAATCTTCAAGCACTGCACTACCCTACAAATGTCCACCCAAGCTATTGATTTATGTTCTCATCATTCTAGTTTGACCCAGTTTTGTTTTGAAGATAAGTCCAGGATGTGGTGCCTTGTGGTTCGGATAAGAGCTGAACCAGATGAGTTGAAGCATGCCACAGAAATACTCCTATTGAAAGCTTGTGAAAACTACCCCTCAGTCTTCTCTTCTCCAGGCTAAACATGCCCAGTTCTTTCAGTCTTACTTCATAGGGCTTTGCTTCCAGACCCCTAATCATCCTCGTTGCCCACCTCTGAACACGCTCCAGATTGTCTGCATCCTTCTTGAAGTGTGGTGCCCAGAACTGGACTCAGTACTCAAGATAACACATGACCAGTGCCGAATAGAGGGGAACCAGCACCTCGTGTGATTTGGAAGCTATACTATTAATGCAGCCCAAAATAGCATTTCCTTTTTTGCAGCCACATCACACTGTTGGCTCATATTCAGCATGTGATCTACAATGATTCCAAGATCTTTTTCGCTTGTAGTATTACTGAGCCAAGTATTCCCCCATCTTGTAGCTGTGCATTTGGTTTCTTTTTCCTAGGTGTAAAATTTGGCATTTATCCCTATTAAATTTCATTCTGTTGTTTTCAGCCCAGCGCTGTAGCCTATCAAGATCACTTTGAACTTTGGCCCCCTCTACAAGATTTCGCTTTGACTCCCAGCTGCCCGATTATGCACATCTCCTGACAATCACTTTTACGCCTAATCCCTATATACGAGGCGTTGAAGGGCATTACTGGCTGTATGAAACGCGCTTTAAAGTTGTTGACATGCATGCAAATGTTGCTGAAAGTAATGCACTTTGTCCCGGGGAAACTGCCCAAACAGGTTTTGCACGCTTTATTCTCCCCGCCTACCAGAATCTCCCGCCTTTGGTTACCTAGGTTACATGATGTGGTTAACCTGTTTGGCTACCTCTCTCCCCTCCAATTTCGCCACCAGCTGAAGTTGTCCCTCCTCCCAGAACTGCTCAGGAGTGAATGGGAATGTGCCCCATAAGTTTCCCCCTCCAGCACCCTTTGAAAACTTATTTTTAGTCAGGGCTGCCTCCCTCCCCCCCTTTGCTCGATAGCCATTTCAAGTGAACTGCTCAGGAGTAAATGGGAATGTGCCTCGCACACATGCACACCAAAACAGACAGGGGGATGCTGCTTCATTCGTTCCCCCTCTTCCCAGCGAGCTTAACTGTTGTAAAACATACACACGCACACACACAGAGAGAGCTCATGTCAGGAACCCAGCAAGAAGCAAGGGGACGATATGTCTAAGCTGATAGCTAATTATGCACACATCCGCACATCCTTTCTACTCCCTTTACTTCTCGTGAAACCACCTCCATCTGGGCCCCATGGGAGATTTTCCCAGTGAAAGTGCAGTTCTATGCATGACATCAAAACCATCTGATCATTAATGAGCCTCCTCACAAAATTGTTTACATGGATATAAGGCGCTCTTACTCCTGCGGTAAATTAAAACTCGCTATTTAACATGCATTCGAAAATGCGAATAATCAGAGATAAAATGCGCATGGACCCCTGATTTGCGCTCTGCTCTTGTAGAGGTAAATTTGCTAATGCGCCTTGAAAGAGCTTTAAATCGCTCTTGTAGAGGCACCCTTTGCTTCTGTCTTCCAGGGTATAAGCTATCCCGCCCAATTTTGTGTCTTCTGCAAATTTGATCAGCATTCCCTCATCCAAGTCATTAATAAAACTGTTGAAGTGCACTTGGCCCAGGACTGGGCCCTGTGGTGTCCTGCTCATTACTTCCCTCCAGTTTGAGAAGGTACCATTGATACACACTATTTGGGCTCTTTTGGAAGGGGAAAATCGTGTTTTTTTGCAGTGGCTCTGCTTCCTACTTCTCTTCCCCATTTGCAATGAGCTGAAATTGCACAAGGAAGAGAGCAGCAACCATGTGGCCCAAATAGTTCAATGGGAACATCACCCTCCAGTGGGCATTTTATAGCGCAACTTTGCCTGCACATGGCAGGAAATCCCAACAAATCCCAACTTATTTCAGAAGAGTCGGGTTTTCTGTGGCTTCATTTATAATGGTAAAACCAGGAAATGGAGTGGGAGACATGCAGGAGGCTGACAGCATTTTCAAAATGACCCATGAATATCTGTGAGTGGCCAAACACCAGCGTACTATAAAATGCTTGTTTAAGAAGCTCCTTGAGTCCAATTCTATATCAATTGTGGACCCACCTAATAGATGTTCTATCTAGCCCACTTTTAGCTAGCTTGCTAATCAGAATGGCATGGGGTACTTGGTCAAAAGCTTTGTTGAATTCAAGATATACTATGTCCACAGCATTCCCACTGTCCACAAGGGAGGTTACCCGATTAAAAAATGAGATCAAATTAGTCTGACAGGATTTGTTCTTGACAAATCCATGCTGGCTTCTAGTCATCACTGCATTGTTTTCAAGGTGTTTACAGATTGACTTCTTAATAATCTGCTCCAAAATTTTCCAGGGATGGATGTCAGACTGACTGGTCTGTACTTCCCAGGTTCCTGCTTTTTACCCTTTTTGAAGATAGGGACAACATTAGTCCTCCTCCAGTCATCCGGCACTTCACACTTCTTCCATGATTTTGCAAAGATAATAGACAGTGGTTCTGAGAGTTCTTCTGCCACCTCCTTTATTACTCTAGGATGCAGTTCATCAGGCCCTGGACATTTGAACTCGTTCAAAGTAATTAGGTGTTCCTTGACCATTTGTTTATCAATCTCAAGCTGTAATCCTGCCCTTTCAGCTTGTGTTTTACTTTTGGGAGAAGATTGAGCCAAAGTAGGAATTGAGCACTTCTGCCTGTTCTTTGTTCTCTGTTATCATTTTGCTATCTTGTTATCATCCTGTTTGCCATCCTGTTATCATTTTGCCATCCTCACTGAGTAGTTGAACCACCATTTCTATCCTCTGTCTTTTACTATGCATGTACCTGAAGAAAGCTTTTTGTTGCTTTTGTCATCCCTTGCTAATTCAGTTCATTCTCAGCTTTAGCATTCCTGCACTTCTGTGTTACCTGTCTGTACTCTTCTTTAGTCAGTTGTAACATTATCATTTATTTCAATGGAAACTAACTTAAATTCATTTAGTCTGGATCCAACTCTGAAAACTGTGACATGTACTACCTGTGACTTAGGAGGTTCTCCAATACTAATTGTACTCAAGGTCTGTTCAGATAATATCACTTGATTACAAAGAAGTTAAGGAACAAATAGTAAATAACATTTAATACAATTTACAGAAAGTAAACAGCACTTTCTATAAACATTCAACAAAAGATGGTGTATTCAAAACCGTGCTTAATCACTGCATTAAATACATGGGCCAAACGCGTTTTGACAAAGCCTTCTTCAGTGGACAGTTTTCTGAAAATATACATAAAGAATAATAATAAGTGCCTCGGATATTAGGGCAAGAATTACAATTTTCACTAATAAGGTATTATAAAGAATAAAGGAAACCTACCAGAGCTGTTAAGTGCTTACAAGAAGTAATTTTTATATTTAAAAATGTTTGGCTGACTAAGTTAGTCCCAAAGTGTGGGCGTATATGGCTTGAGTTTTAAGGGCACAGATATCTGAAGTGCCTCTGTTGATAAGGGCTGGACTCTGTGCCTTTAAAACTCAAGCCTTTTTGGCAACATCATAGGAGTTTGGCCCCACTAAATATCTCATTATAAACAGCCTCGCTCCTAACCGTTTTTTTCAAACGTTAGCAGTCTATGAAAATTGAGGTAGCATGTAATTGCTGTAAGTACTTTTTATTGGTTATTTTAGTTTTGGTACATGTTTGGTTGCATTCCTGTTTTAATAATTATTATATGTAAATACTGTATTCTATTCCAGGCTGCACCTTACTTTTAATTCTGGGGAGTGATGTCCATATGTGCCCACACTTCGGGACTCAATTCAATATGTGGTTGGGGGGAAAGGGATGAGGCTGGGGGAAAGGTGTATGGCCTTCTGGGGAATCCTAGAGTGCTAGATTGGGACCCATGGAGGGCGTGGATTGGTCCCCAGGCCTGAGCTTCCCTTTCCCGTCTTTAGAATGTTATTATCAGTTGAACCCCATCTGCCCTGAATCTAACATATGTAACAAGGCAATCAAGAGCTCCAGTTTGAGAGTTAGTTGTAGAAATCTGCTTGGCAGTGAAACTGGGCTAGGGCTAGTTCAGGGGTGGGGAAACTTTTTTCTGTCAAAGGCCACATTCCATTGTGGATATGGCTGGTTAGCAGTGGTTGGGGCCACACCATTTTCTTTCTTTCTGTCACCCTTCCTCCCACTCTCTGGCCCTTTCTACACCTAAGGGTCTAGAGGGAGGGAGGGAGGGAGGGAGGGAGGGAGGGAGGATCACTGACTTACCTGCTTCCGCGGCCCTCCCTGGGTGTCCAAACGGAAGCATGATGTCCCAGAAGGGAAGAAGGATGTTGCGCCCACCATTTCTTTTTTTTACAAACAGGAGCCAGGAGCGCAATTGTGCTCCAATGAAAAGTAAGTCAAAACAAAACAAAAGCCCCGACCCCGCTCTCCCCACCCACGATGCCCATGGACTCCCCCTAGCCCAGCTCCTTCCCTCTTGCTGACCCCCGCTACTCACGGGGAGGAGGGAAGAAGCCAGGATATGCGCCCACACCACCTGCAGTCCTCGGGATCGTCCCAGGACCGTGGGTAAAATCGGGATAACCGAAGTCTCAGTTATCCTGGGACAATGGAGGGGTCATCCTTACCTGCTCCCGGGTTCCCCTGTGCATCATTCAGAGACACAGGGACGATCCAGGGATGACCCCAGGAAAAAAAGGCCAGTGTAGACATGGCCGCTCTCTCTCCCGTTCTCTTCTCTTTCTGATACCCCATTCTCTCTGAGCTTTTCTTCACCAGACATTTATTGTGCACTTCTCATTCCCTATTCATGGCTGTTGAAGGGTTCTTTAGACAACATTGTGACCCTCCAGTTTCATTTCTATTTGTAAACAGCACTTTTTGAGAGTCTTTTTAGAGCAGGGAAAATACTCTATATTATTTCTGATGTTGAAAGATCGCCTGATTTCCTCTTGTATATTTGTGCTAAACCACTATACAACAGTGTCACCTAAAGGTAATAATAATAATAATAATAATAATAATAATAATAATAATAATATTTATTACCCACCTCTCCCTCTGGATTGAGGCAGGTAACAACATTAAAAGCAAATGATATAAAATACATCAAACTGATTGAAAACATATAAAAACGAATACATTATTAAAATACCAATAAAACTCTTAAAATTCGACTGGGTAGGCATGCTGGAAGAGATCAATCTTTATAGCTCTCTTAAATTCTCGCAGACTGGTAAGTTGGTGGATCTCTCCAGGCAGGCCATTCCACAGTCTGGGAGAGGCAGAAGAGAAGGTCTTCTGGGTAATAGTTGTCAGCCTAGTTTTGGCTGACTGTAGTAAATTCTTCCCAGAAGACCTGAGTGTATGGGGTGGATTGTACGGGAGAAGGTGATCCCTCAGGTAACCTGGACCCAAACCATGTAGGGCTTTAAAGGTAATAACCAACACTTTATACTTCACCTGGAAACTAATTGGCAACCAGTGAAGTGATTTTAAAGCTGGTGTAATATGGTCACCCCTAGGTGTACCGGTGACCAACCTGGCTGCCATATTTTGAACTAGTTGAAGTTTCTGGACAAGGTACAAAGGTAGCCCTATGTACAGCGCATTGCAGAAGTCGATCATCGAAGTTACCCACGCGTGCACTACTGATTTTAGGTCTTCCAACTCTAGGAAGGGGCGCAGCTAGCGTATCAACCGAAGCTGATAGTAGGCACTCCTGGCGGTCGCATCTATCTGGGCTATCATTTGGAGTGACGGATCCAGGAATACCCCCAAGCTGCGAACACAGTCTTTCAGGGGGAGTGTAACCCCATCCAGAACTGGTTGATACACCTCCAAACCCAGGTTGTGGCCTTTGACAGCAAGCACCTCCGTCTTGTCTGGATTCAGCTTCAGTTTGTTTTTCCTCATCCAGCCCATTACGCCTCCAAGCATTCATTCAGAGGAGACACACTATCCTTAGCTGACGCTGTTGTGAAAGGCATAGAGAAATATATTTGGGTGTCATCAGCATACTGATAGCACCCCGCCCCATGCCTCCGGATGATCTCTCCCAATGGTTTCATGTAGATGTTAAACAGCATTGGGGAAAGGATGGCACCTTGTAGTACACCACATAGCAACTCCTTCTTTGAGGAGCAGCTATCCCCAAGCATCACCATCTGGAACTTGCCCGAGAGGTAGGACCGGAACCACTGAAGCACAGTGCCCCCGATTCCCAATCCCCTCAGGTGTTCCAGAAGGATACCATGGTCAATGGTATCCAAAGCCGCTGAGAGATCCAGAAGTACCAGCAGGGACACACTCCCCCTGTCAATACTCAAGCGCAGATCATCCATTAAGGTGACCATAGTGGTCTCAACTCCATATCCAGCCCTGAAGCTGGTTTAAAATGGGTGTAGCAAATCTGCATCATCCAAAACTGCTTGGAGTTTGAAGGCAACCGCTCTCTCGATCACCTTGTCCCGGAAATGGAAGATTTGATACTTGGCTATAGTTACCAAGGTCCAGAGGGTCCAGGGAGGGCTTTTTTAGAAGCGGCCATACCACCTCTTCTATTATTATTATTATTATTATTATTATTATTAATATCCTGCCTTTTTCCCAATAATGGGACTCAAGTAATGGAAAACTTCCCTCCCTGAGAGATGCATTAATAATATGTGGTAGTTGTAGTCTAATTGCATCTCCTCCCTCAGCGACAAGCCAAGAAGGACAGGGATCGAGAGGGCAAATTGTCCTCCTCACTCATCCAAGCAGCTTGTCCACATCCTCGGTACTCACCAACTGAAACTGATACAGTGTAATTCTACTCATGGAGTTGCTGGACACTCCATTGTCAGCTTCTGCTATAATGACAGCATCTAAGTCTGCTCTTATCCTAGTGATTTTATCTGTGAAATGATCGTTAAAGGCATCACAGTGAACTGCGAAAGGCTCTAAAATCAGGTTCAGGGGGGATGGTGTCTGAGTTAGACCCCTCAACACCCTGAACAGTTCTGCTGGACATGAATTTGCAGACGCAATGTGTGCAGGGAAGAAAGCTTTAATTGCTGCACATATTGCCACCCCATAGGAACGAAGATGTTCTCTATGTCGTGTCTTGTCAAATATCAGTTGAGTTTTCTGCCCACAGCGCTCCAGTCATCGTCTTTTCCGCTTCAACTGCCTTAGAGCTTCTGTATACCAGGGTGCCCAGTTAGAAGTGGGTCGGAGAGGACGTTTGGGGGCGATCGTGTTGATAGCCCTAGTTAGGTCTTGATTCCATCTATTGACCAGGGCTTCTACAGGATCGTCGATGATACCAGTCATAGAACCCTCTAAGGTTTTCTGGAATCCAAGACAATCCATCAGCCTTCAAGGGCGGACCATCGTAATATGTCCGCCACCCCTGCAGGGGTGGGTGGTAGCTGTGATACTAACCGAAACCAGAAAATGGTCTGTCCATGACAATGCAGAGGTATTTATCACCCCCACCCACAGATCCGTCTGTTTGGAACTGAAAGTAGCATCGAGGGTGTGACCCTGAATGTGTGGGTCCAGAGACCAATTGGGATAGGCCCATGTGTGGCAGGAATTTGAGTCCCCCAGGGAGGCCTATGACTCCCTCTTATGAGAAAGGGGTCATTTATTGTCACAGATCCTTTATGAGAAAGATCTTTACTCTAATTCTTTATAATGCTTTGATACAGTAACTGGCCTAAATGTAGACTAGGGATGAATAACTTTAAGATGGGGAAGGGACCTCCCCTAGATCAGTGACTTCCCACCCAATAACTTCAAAGGAGTTATATTCATGCAAGCAATTAAACTCAGTCACAGTGGAGTCCAAAGATACTCACGTATTAGATTCTTAAAGATAGGTTTATTGAAGAAGACACATCAGCTGAGGGAGCCAGAGATAGACCTCTGACTGAATTAAGTATATTGGGTATCACTCTTATATAGGAAACTGGAAACATCAGAATTAGCATATCTAGCTTCTTGTACAGAATCACCTTTGTACCAGAGGAAAGTTTACAATAATACAGGGTAGCACATAGGAATGATGTAATTTGTCTCTAAGTCAAAACAGAGAAAGGCGCCACATATGAATGATGGAGGTCAAGATAACCTAAAACAATACAGAATGCATATAGTTGCTAGTGGACCAAAGTTCATTATGATGAGGCTCAACACATCTAGCTAGTACATTGCTGGTTCTATCTTACAGGAGAACAGATACATGTTTTTATTAGAAGCATGAAATCAATATTAGTTTCTCAATCATTTAAATGTTGTTATCACTGAGCTATTGTTATGATCATACCTGAAATATTCCCGCAACACCATGTTTGTCATGGATGCCATGAACTCCCGAGCTGCACCTGACAGAAGTTGCTCAGGACCAAAAGTCTGGGCGACTCCAACACCAGCTCCAAGACCAGTTCCGTGAGCTCGGCCAGGGAGTCTGATGGGCAGCGGGGTGGCCAGTACACTATCAGAATCCCTAGTCTATCCCTGGCTTTCAGATTCAGGTATACACACTCGATGTGATTCAATTCCCAGACAAGAATCTGGTCAGGTTAAGGTTATCTTTGTAGACCACAGCTACTCTACCACCACCCTGCCCACTTTCCCTCACCTGCTCAGTAACACAGTACCCAGATGGGAGGGCCTGGGCCCATGTCGGGCCACTGTCATCTCCCAGCCAGGTCTCTATGAAGCATGCCAGGTCGGCCTCCTCATCTGTAAGGAGGTCATAGATGATATTCGTTTTGTTTTTAACTGACCTGGCATTGCATAAGAGCAAGGAGAGGTTCTGTGGGTGGCCTGGTTCATTCTCCAAGATCCCCGGGGTAGCAGGGTGACCAGAAGGTAAGATGGGTGTTAGATATCTCTCTCTCCTTTCCCTGTAATGGCACTTCACCCTGCCATCGCCATATCTCCCTCTGCCCTGCACAACACATATTGCCGCTCCCTTACACATTATGGCTCTGCTGGGTTTCCAGTTGCCTTGAGCCTCTCAGAAAGGTGGGATGGGGTTGTGATGTTCTGGCAAGCATCTCTTGCTCACCTCCTCCCTCACAGGCATTAGCAGCCTCTCCAGAGGCACAGCCGCAGCTCAGCTGGGCTCCCGGTTTCCTTGAGCTTCTCAAAGGGGTGGGATGTTCCAGCAGGCGTTTCTTGCCCTCCTCCTCCTCCCACACTGGTGTTCACAGCAAAAAGCTCTTGCCTTATTGGTTTCTCACCCCACACTGGAACCTTTACAACAGCTGACTTTTCAAGGCTTCTCCCAGAAAGCTTCTCCAGCCAAAGAGCTCCAGACTCCACCCTCCCAGCTCCACTACAGAGTGAGGGCCCCAATCCTGCAGATGGTTCAGTTCAGGGGGTTGCAGTTGGTGGAGCACTTACAAAGAGCTGTTGCCTTGTTGATTTCTCACCCCACAGAAAATGAAACATTCCTCATGTAGTGCTTAGATCTCTACCTAGCAAGGAAACTGTGTGTTTGCTTAAGGTTGGAGGCTAGGTTGACCATAGGAAAAGGAGGACAGGGCTCCTGCATCTTTAACAGTTTTATAGAAAAGGGAATGTCAGCAAGTGAAATTCCCTCTTCATCACAACAGTTAAAGCTGCAGGAGCTATACTAGAGTTACCAGATACAAAAGAGAGCAGGGCTCCTGCAGCTTTAACTGTTGTGATGAAGAGGGAATTTCACCAGGTGCTGCATGCATACAAATGACACCTGCTGAAATTCCTTTTTCTATATAACTGTTAAAGATACAGGAGCCCTGTCCTCCTTTTCCTATGGTCATCCTATCTTGTGCTGATGTAGACACTCAAAGATCATTGATGATGAGTGGCTAGAATAGTTTTCATATATATTTAATAAATATTTGTTTGTGTTATTTTAATATAGCTCCTGAAGAAGGATTGTTTCCAATCCGAAACATTGGACTGTCTAAAGGATTGTTCTCTAAAAAAATTTTTAAATTATTGAATAAAGAACATTTCTACACCAGCACCAGAGCCAGTCTCTTTTAGTTCCTCAACTACCATTGGTACAAGCTATAAGACATTTTCCTTCACCCAGAGCAGATTGTCCTAGCTGCTTATATTGGTTTTATAGATTTCTGCCTGTAAAATATTGGAGCTGCTGGCTGGATCTATTGACAATGGCCTACCTGCAGTGAGAAGGCTTGCTTTTGCCAGCGAAGAGCTCTGTTCTCACCTGCTAGTACATGAAACTTAGGGTGACCAGATAAAATCCAGGTAAGGCCTCATGTAACTTTAACAGTTGTAGAGAAAAGGGAATTTCAGCCAGTGTCATTTGTATGCAATTAATTCCTGGTGAAATTCCCTCTTCATCACAACAGTTAAAGTTGCAGGGGCTCTGCCTTCTTTTGTATATGGTCACTCTAGTATAGTGCCTGCAACTTTAACTGTTGTGATGAAGAGGGAATTTCACCAGGAACTAATTGCATACTAATTGCATGACACTGGCTGAAATTCCCTTTTCTCTACAACTGTTAAAGTTACATGAGCCCTGACCTGGATTTTATCGGGTTACCCTAATGAAACTATGGACGGGGGTGGTTGTGCTTTACTTTTCATGGGAGGAAACAGCTTAGACCCCCTCTACAAGAATTCGGTTTGACGCCTGGTTCTCCGATTGTGCGCATCTTCTCGGAAGCGCTTTATGGCAAATGACTGCACGCAGGAGGTAATTGAGCGCACAACTGGTGGCCTTACCGGTTGTTTGAAATGTGCTTTAAAAGTAGTTAATGTGGAGAATTGCTTGTTCACATAGTCAAAATGCGCTTTAACGGCCGCAGCAAAGTAAAACTCGCTAGTTAACGTGCATTCGATAATGCGCATAATCGGATAGATAACGCGCCTCAACTCCCGATTTGCGCTCCGCTCATGTAGAGGTAAAATTTTTAATGAGACTTGAAAGAGCTTTAAACCTCTTGTGTAGAGGCAGCAAAAGTCTGGGTACATCTTGACGAGGGTTTTGCCCCAGGCCAGGGTGGATCTGGAGTGGCAGTAGGTCATCTATATGATGCAGCTGACATTCCGAAGCCAACCAGGGGCAAATCCCTGAAGCTCCGGTTTTAAAAAGTCGGGCTACAGCGGAGCCGATGGTGACCCCTGATTGGTCGCCATTGGCTGGACAGGGAAGGGGGCGGACTGCCATGCCCCCCCCAAATTGAGAAGTCTATGCCCCTGAGCATATGTAGATCAAGGTGTAAGACTCTGTCTCGATATCCGGTAAGGAGCATCAGTGCTGATAGGAGTCGGAGGATCCTACTCTGTGTTATCTTTAGAAGTAGAGTGAGCCACACCTGTCTCGGCCACCGAGGGGTGACTATGATGTAGACTGTGTGGACTACACAATATTAATATTATCATACCACAGTACTCATGGGATGAGAAGAAAAACTAGGGGAACAGGTAAATAGACTTTCAGTTCACATGACCTGGAATGCATCCCCTAGGGACCTGTTCCAGTTCCCCGCTCTCGAACAAAAACAGATGACCAATCGTGTTGTGAGGTAACACGAAGAGGTTTATCTCTGAAGTCCCCCATTCTTGAAAAAACTCGAGATAGAACCAAAGATTTGGCTGCTACTCATGTGGGTCCCTCTGAACTCTGTTGAGCCAGACCGTTAGATACTTGTCTCATTCGCCAAATGAGATTTCCCTGCGGATGGTCCCATCGAAAATTGTCAATAGGGCAAATGCAGGGAGTGGGTTCCTCCTCCCCTGCTTACATGCCACAACACAGGTGTGTTGTTCATAATAGCCCACACTCTGTGATTGGTCAGGTAAGTCTCAAAAGACTGGAGCTCCTTCCTTACTACTATGAGCTTCAGTAAGTAGATGTGCTGCATATTGTTTCTCCCTTGCCACATTCCTTGGGGGTCAAGAGGGCTGCAAAGAGATTCCCAGTCAAACAGGAAAGTGTTTGTACAAGGACTTGAGATGGGGGAGGAGGCGGAAAAAGACATGCCCCGTAGCAAATAGTCTGTGCAAGTACACCAATGTAGGGTTGTTAGATCCAGGTGAGTCTGGATTCTGTGTTCACTATGAGGCCCAAAGAGCTCAATAAATTGAGTAGTCACCCTGTCTTCAATAGCATTTCCTTTGAAGATGCCACCAGAAGCCAGTTGTCTAAATATGGGTAGATTTCTACCCCTTGTAGGCAAATGAACACAAGGACCAGTGCCATACATTTTGTAAATATTCTAGGGCTTAGGCTGAACGGGGGTACCCAAAAGTAGGATATGTGTCATCAGGAATTCCTGGTTCTGACGTACGTATTGAGCCGTCTCAAATTCAGAACAGGTTGAAGAGATCTGTAGAGGAGTGGACCAAATATTAAATCAGAGAGTGATATAGGTTTTCTGAAGGAGGGGCCACTCTGTACAGCTACCCCATCAACAGGCAATGCAGAAGAGAGCAATGTTGGGTATCGCAATTGCCACTGGAGGAAGTTTTCTCACAACTCCATCCAGCTCCACTGAGATCACTGTCATTGTGACCTGTCCACAGGGCTCAACCGTTGATTCATGATACTGTCGTGAATGTGTCAGTATGTCCACCTAGCTCTTCCCCTTTCCAGCCCCACCGATGGAGCTGCTCAGTATCGAGAAAGGCATGTGTACCAATATAGGGGTTGGTATCAATGCCTGGTACGGGAGTTACGGGTCCATTGCAAGAGGTGTCCCCCTCATAATTGATGCCAATCTCTGTACTGGTATGGCATTCTCAGGGGAGGCAACCCAGTGGAAGTTCTGTCCCTCTTTTCTTTTTCTTTTCTTTTTCTTTTCTTTTTCTTTTCTTTTTCTTTTCTTTTTCTTTTCTTTTTCTTTTCTTTTTCTTTTCTTTTTCTTTTCTTTTTTTAACAGGGACCCGAGAATGATGCCCTAGACATCACAGGCACAAAAACTCTCTCTGTTGAAATCATAGCACTCCGATTGTAGCAGCTCTAGGGAGCAGCCCTGTAATTGGCAGCTAACCTGTAATGGCTGTGCTAATTAACTTGGTGGAGAGATGTCTACTTCCAGCTGCATGTTAGACGTCTCCTCTTGGTACCGAGAGATCGGTACTGAAGGAGGCAGTTGAGTCTCACCCTTTGATGTCGATTCTGCCTGCTAGACGTCTCATCTTGACATCGAAGCTGCATATTAGATGTCTCGTCTTGGTACCAAGGAGCTTGGTACCGAAGGAGGCAGTTGAGTCTCACCCTTTGATGTCGATTCTGCCTGCTAGACGTCTCATCTTGATGTCGAAGTTGCATGTTAAAGCTCTAGTATCGAAAGTGATCGCCATCAAAGGGGCCACCCTCAGTATCGGGGGGGCTAACAGCTGCAGAGGGGTTAGAACCTGGTCTTTCTCTAGCTGGAGAAACACAGGTAGAGAGCATCCAGATGTTGGAAGATCGGAACGACCCATGGTTAGGGCCCAAGGACGCTGAGGGGTTCTCCTCCATAGAATCATTCCACACGATCAGTCCCAGAAGGCTTAAGTGATCCGGCCTTCTTAGATATTCCTTTTGCTGTAGAGACAGCTAGGGAGCATCCAAATGTTGGAAGATCTGAATGACTCATGGTCAGAGTCAGGGTCCAAGGACGCAGAGAGGCTCTCCTCCGTAGAACCGCTCCATGCGATCAGCCCCAGAAGGTTCGGGCCTTCTTAAATATCCTTCTTGCTGTAGATACAGCCTGGGGAGCGTCCAAATGTTGGAAGATCGGAATGATCCATGGTCAGAGACATGGCCCGAGGACACAGAGGGGCTCTCCTCCGTAGAATCGCTCCATGCGATCAGCCCCAGAAGGCTCTGGCCTTCTTAGATATCCCTCTTGCTGTAGATACAGCTAGGCAGCGTCCAAATGTTGGAAGATCGGATGAGGCATGAAGAGGCCATGTCTCCAATACTTCAAGGAGCCTGTGCCATAAGTATAATGATTGCCTGGAAGAATCCATGGCTTCTAGAGCTTTTATCCACAGAATTGCCATACAGTAGTGACAGGTTTTGACGACCTGAGCCTCACCCAAAACAAATCAAACAGAGAAAAGTCTGTCTGCTGGGGAAGCTTGCTGATGCACTTAACACATTTTCAAAAGGAGCCTTAATGGCTGTGCAATCCCCCTCCATGCGATCCAAGATTGCTGGAGAATAAAATATCTAAAATGACTAAAAATGAACTAAAATGACTAAAAATGAACTAAAAACAAAGTAAAATAACTAAAAATCTTAGCACTCCAAAGCTTTCTCCTTACAAGAAAGACAGAAGTTCCCAACAAGACATCCTTTCAGGAAGGCGGTCGAAAAAGAACTGAGGAGAAAGGCAGGAACACGGAGTCAGTAGACGGCGGGGGAGGGGTTCCCACCAAAAATGTTTGCCTTAGCTATAGAAGTTTCCGAGACAGGCTCCGCTCAGGTGCAGAGTCCATATGTGTGATGCACAGAGACCACGAAGAAGAACTCCTGCCTACAAACACTGAAAGCATCCTTAGGATTCTACAGTAGGAAGGAGTTTTGATGGGACAGCAACCCCATGACACACTGTTTTCCTGAAACTGCTACTGAGTAGATGCAGTACCCCAACAAACCTTACTATGGCAGAAGTTTGGGGTAGTCCCTACTGAGGAATACATATACTGCCATGCTAAGAACGTAAACCTATATATGAAGATTTGTGCTACATCCACACCCTGTTCTACCAACAGCACCACACTTTCAAGGCAGCATGCAGTTTTGTGGAGAAAGATCACTGACTGCTAATTAATGCAAAAGAGCTTCACTATATGGCTGAATTTGGATGACACAATAATCAACTGGGGGGGGGGAACAATCGTCAGTTGTATTGACTATCGTGTCATCCGAATGCTGCCATAGTCAACTCAGCGCTGATCCTAATCCACACCACAGTTGATTATTTATTACTATGTTGTGTGGGGAGTACCCCCTAGATGAACAACTGTAAAGTTGATTATTACCCCACCATTGACTATTGTGTCGTCCGAATTCAGCCTATGAGTGAGGTTGGATACACATTGGATGTGTGATAGTTAGCTCTCAAATTGTTCTCTTTTATTTTGGAAGTAATATATTGCTGCTTGCCAATGTGTGTTGTGTCACTGCTTTGGGAAAGGCTCAGTGGTCTGGTCTGGTCTGGGTAGTTGGGGGCAATGTCAGGAATAGAACAGTAACGGCAATGCTGGAGTTCAATTCCAGTTTTCATTAGGGAAAGGCAAAGCTCAAAAGCCAGCACTTGGATATATTCACATTTGAATGGTGAAACACACCCACATACCAGCAGCAGAGTTTAAAAGATTCCTGTTGATTACATTTTGCTCTTCGTATAAGCTAGACCTACAGATGCTCCTGAAGAATAATCAAATGTGGTCTGCAATGTGGGGGTGGGGACTGTTCCCTTTTCTACCCTATGTGGCTGTAGGGAAGAACAGCTCGGTTCCCCTTTCTTGTGGTATTTTTCCTGTGAGCTGTACCTGCCGTTTGCATTACAGTGCTAGTAAAAACATACTAAGCAGGCCATGACTGTTCTTTGGGCTGAAGAGACATGAAAATGCAAGCGGTCTGCACCACAATGCACTTCACACCCAGAGAACCACAAGGGAAGTACCATGGGAATATGCCATGAGTCAATTGCACATTGGACCCCAAGCCAATCTGTAAAGATCTGATGATACATTAAACAATAGCAGAGACACAACTGCAAGTGCAAAGCCCAAAGAAACCCTTAATGGGTTTGGTGTGAATTGTAGCTGGGGTTGATACAAAAGCGGACAGGACTCCTACAGAAAGAATTTCCGTTTCAAGCAACACCTGCTGAAATTTCCTCTTCTACACAACCATTGAAAGTGCAGGGGCCTGTCCTCTTTTGCATCTGGCCACCCTACTTCACCAGGAAAGGTAGGTGGTGTGAAATGCTCAGAGAGTATGCCCCCCCATTGCAGTAATTGTGAGAATACACAGAGCATTGCTAAGCCCAGGCCATCTGACGTTAGTCCTGCAAGAGCTACTATTGCATTCTCAGCATTCAAACAGGTAGATCAAGCTGCTGAGAAAGCACAATTCTTTCCTGGTTGTAAGTGTTGTACAGAACAGATGTGCACAAATGTTTTGTTTATCTATTGGGTTGTGAGGCTGGTAAGCCCAAGAGAGCCTGGTCCAAGAGTGCGCTCCATGGCTAAGCAGGGATGTGAATCTGGCTCTCTCCAGTTCTAGACCAAGCCCCTAATTACATTGGTTCTTGTTCCCTTCTCCAAGCCTGTCTGTGTGTGATTCCATGTTGTTGTTGTTCTGCAGGGGAAGTTCCCACATTCAATTTGTACAAATTTAGATTTAATCAGAACAGAGGCATAGCAAGACTATTTGGAGCCCGGGGACAAGGTATAAATTTTGCGCACCCCCCCTCCTCACTAGCACTGAAACACAGGACAGTAGTCAATACTCAATATGACAAAATAATAAATACTATTATCATCATAAAACGGCAATTTTAAGTGAAATAATTTTTAAGTTTTAACTGCTACAACCACAATAAAAATGTTACCAACAGTTATATATCAACCGCCCATTCCAAAAAGTCATCATACAAAATTATTTTTTCTCGCCTTCACGCCCACAAATTTGTCTATGATAACATCAAAGTCTATTTTTTCAACTGTTTCCTTCACTACACTGTGAAGTGCAAGTTCACAGAGACGATCTTGTCCCATCAACGCCCTTAGATATGAGAGAATGAGCTTCAGCTTGCTGAAGGAACGCTCACAACTGGCTATTGATACTGCAATTGTTAAAAGAATTTGCAGAGCAGTGCACAAATTTAGAAAGATATCATCACCATAAGACACAATGAAAGAAATAAGATCCAAAGGCGTTGATGGTAAAGCATCACCTCTCATAGTAAGCAGCATTTTACAGTCGCAAATCTTGTTGAACAGGTCTTTGCCATCAACATCAGTGTCATAAAAAATTGCTAGATCAGAGCAATTTGTGCGAAGAGTATTCAAATCCTCACTCTTAACAAGATTGTGAACATCCAATAAAAATCAAAATTTTGAGTTCAAGTCATTGAGATGAATGAATCTAGTTGTTATTTCCTGTTGAAATCGATCTAGAACACTCTTCCAGTACACGCACAATCTCCTTTTCTGCAGAAAGCCCAGCATCTCGTGCCAATTCTCCTGGCATCCGTCTCCTTCTCTTGATTCGTTTTTGAAATTCAACTCCCCATTCTGCACATCTGGTCTTTGCACTCTTAACTGCACATTGAAACAAATCATCATGTGTTGAGTTAATTTGTATTTCCAATGCTTCAAGATCAGATGCTGCATCCTTGAAATTCATGGTGGGGTCCTAAAGACGTTTTTGAACCCGATCAATTCTTTGTAGAATGTCATTCCAGAACTACAGTAACACGAGGAAATTGAATTCCATAATATTCAACAGCAGCCTTTCTGCATCAGTTCTAGTATCATTTGACTGATTCCTATCTTCTGATAGTGTCTCTAGCAGTTCCACTAGTTCATTTAATCCCTCATAGATTGCTTTAATAGCCTCCGCTCTTGCACTCCATCGGGTTTCAGATT
Source organism: Anniella stebbinsi (assembly GCA_029215795.1). Classification (NCBI taxonomy): domain Eukaryota; kingdom Metazoa; phylum Chordata; class Lepidosauria; order Squamata; family Anniellidae; genus Anniella; species Anniella stebbinsi. Next base: position 123,747,537 of record JARDYH010000004.1, on the reverse strand, counting down.
CCCGCTTAACAGCGATCGGTATAGCTTTCTTTAGTTCCTCCCAATGAAGCGTAGAACGAGAAAAAAATACATAAATACTTTCGACTGTTCTGAAAAAGGTGATGACGAGTGCATCTTGTTTGGCTGAGTAAACTCCTGCCAAGTTCAAACTATGATTGTTACAATTGACGAGCAGTGCTTGCTGATTTCTGGCACAATTCCTTTGTTGAAGATCAGATATATGCCCAGTCATCACTGACACATTATCGTAGCATTGCGATCTACAGTCATCCAGAGGCAAGTTGTCAGATTCCAGTTTTTCAATGATGACTCTTTCAAGAGTAGCTGCATCTTTGGTGTGAATCTCAATATATCCAGGAATGACTCTTTTATCGTAACTTTCTTGCTCACAAAATCGACATCCACATACCAGATCACTTCAGAGAACTGCTCTCTGTGTCCGAGATCGGGAGTTGAGTCCAGTAAAATGCCATAATACTTGTTTTTTCTGATATCACTCCACAACTGATTCCTAACAGTAGATGCTAGAATGCTGATAAATTTATTTTGGATTTCTGGTGACAGGTAGGAGACTGATCCTGGATTTTCTGTTGCATGTTTTAGGTGGTTTACCAAAACTGGGTCATATTGAGCAACGAGTTTGAGAAGAGACAGAAAATTTCCGGCATTTGTTGCATCTTCATTAGTTAAACTTTCATTATGACCACGTAATGCCAAATTTTGAGAGGCAAGGAACTTTATACAACTAAGAACACGTTTCAAAACATCATGCCATCCTTGTTTTTCAGTTTGAATCTGATCTTCAACTTCTGTATCTATTCCTTTTCTAGTGATGATCCTTCGCTCTGCTTCTTTCCATGTAGTAAAGGACTGGCGGTGACTGGGGCTGTTCTCATGAGCCACAAGTTTTTCAGCTTTTTTCCACCTTTTAAAGACACCAGCCAATGCAAAGGAAGATCGAGAATTGGAAGTCGATGAAATAAACAACAAACAACAGAAGCAATAAGCAGCTTCATTTGTCAGGGAATAAAGCAGCCATGATTGATTTACTAACTCCCCATTAGCAAGCTGGTGCTTGAACCACGTTGTTTTCATTGAGTGTCCACCAACTAATGCAAATGGACCTTCTGCGTTTTGAAATACTGAAGCTCCACAGGTTATCAGTTCAGTTCGAAGTTTCTGTGACACCACTGCTAGTTGTGACAATTGGTCGAATTGCAGATATCCAATGTCATTGAACATGAGTACTGCAGGAATACCGTTTCAAGGGTCACCATCATCATCATCATCTTTATCTTCTCCTGTGTTAGATCCCACGGCATCATCGATGCTTCTATTGTTTTCATCATTGTCATCCTGTGGCAGCTCCTTTTCTTTGTACTGTAGAATAGGTTCAACAATTTCAGTTTGTGTTTGATCAAGAACATCTTTGCATTGATCTAGACCATCAGTTTTAGCCTTTTTAAAGAATCTTTCCATTAAGTGACTAGACTTTTTTGCTTCATTATCGATAACAATCTTTCTCTTCCAACGTTGAGCGCCACTTAATTTTCTTCCTGACATGATCTGAAAACAAGAAAATTAGAAGCGTGCCCACTGAACATTGGTGCAAGAGCTAATATCTAGATCCAAAAGATCAGGGAATTCATCGGAAAACCTTATTTATCGATAAGAAAAAAAAATATCGATAAGAATATGAAGAGAAAGTGAAAAAGTGGATCAAAAACTTACATCACAAGGGTTTGCTGTTAGGAAAGTGTAGTTCAAACGCCCTCGTCACAATAAGAGCAGAATACAATGTTCTTTTAGCAACCTACCTCTTTGTCCTGTAGTGAGATTTGGTCCGATATGCAGAGACCAGGAGGAAGTAGGCCCGGATCCCAAGGGGAGGGAGGAGATGGGAGCGATCTTTATGAAAACGACAAAAACGCCAAGAGGAAGGGGGCTGGGGGGGGCGTTTTTGCCATTTTCATAAAGACTGCTCCCATCTCCTCCCTCCCCCCTCCCCTCGCGATTTCCCTAGAGCGGCAATGGGCTGGGAAGGAAAGGAAAGGTAGGGTGTTTTTCTCAGCTCCTCCTCCCCCCCCCCCCACCCGCCGTCGTGGCCAGGGCCCAATTCTCCCCCTGAAATAAAATTGATGCTGCTTGTGGGAACCGGCACTATATAACAGCACTATATAAATATGAATCCTATTCTGCCCCCCCCCAAGACGGCGCCTGGGGCAGCTTGCCCCCCCCCCCCCCCAGCTATGCCTTTGAATCAGAAATGCTCATTTATTTGACTTGGAGGTTTTGCTTGAAAATGATTGTTTCTCCTCCAAATTGATACATTCCTTTGGGGTAGAGTGGCCAGATGCAAAATACCTCTGTCATGTTAAGTGGCATGTGCTGAAATCCCCACTTCTACACAACTATCAAAGGTGCAGAAACCCTGTCCTCTTTTGCATCTGGCCACCCTAACACCAAACAGCAAGAATTCCACAAAGAGTGAGATATATAATTTGTTTCTGTCCACTATTTTGATTCCATGACCTGGGAAATACGAGCCAAGAGTATAATTGTCCTGAAGTGCAAGTTAACTGAAAGAGAAACACATCTCTGAGGAAATCCCCAAAGGAAAGTGGGGCTGAAGGTCATGTTGGTCTAACTGCATGCAATAGATGAAGCAATCCTAAAATTATCAAAATGTTCTGTCTGGTCTGTGTGCTCACATTTCTTTATTTAGTTAGTTATTATTTATTTAAAAATATTTAACCTGCCTTCCAGGGTGCAGTGCCCTCATAAGGTGGCTTATGATATGACAAAAATATGAAATACATATTACAATTAAATACACACACATAGGAGCAGCAGCAGCAGCTAATGATTTTAAGAGCGTCATGTTTCCTTACCGTTGCTTTCCCCCCGCTTCTGTCCCACAATACTTCCTCTTTCTTCCCTGTGTGATGAAAGAGGAAGTAAATAATGACCATGTGGCCCATTCAGTGGCCATTTTTATTGTGCCACTTTTCCTGCACACAGCAGGAAATGGCAACACATTTCGTTTCACAAAAAAATCAGATTTAAAGGGGTCTATTTTGTGACGGAAAGAAGGCAAGAAGTATAGTGTCTGCAACTTTAACTGTTGTGATGAAGAGGGAATTTCACCAGGAACTAATTGCATACAAATGACCCTGGCTGAAATTCCCTTTTCTCTACAACTGTAAAAGTTACAGGAGCCCTGTCCTCCTTTTCATATGGGCCCCCTCTACAAGGATTCGCTTTTGCGCCCGGTTAGGCGATTATGCGCATAATCGCTGAAGCGCATTTACACCTAATACCTCTGCACGAGAGGCGGCGAGAGGTGGCGAAGTACATTAACGGATGACCAAAATGCGCTTTACAAGTAGTTAATGCGCATAAGCGCTTGTTCACACAGTCAAAATGCGCTTTAACGGCCGGAGCATGGTTTACAGGTCAGAGGACCTCTCTGTCAAGTGGCTTTGAATAGGCCAGGCCTCCGGTCTAGAAGAGGGGGAAGCAAGGCTGAAGAAGCCTTGCTGGAGATTGTCTTTCGACGCAAGGCCTGCAACCCCTCCTGTTGGATTCTGCCTGTTTTGAGATTTTGGAAACACTCTGCACATACTCTCTCAGTTGCTATTTGGACCCTGGATTTTTAAGGACTGTGCCATGGAAAGTACTGTGAGGCTTGTTATAGACTTTCCATAGACTTGTGTTTGCTGTGGATTGTGTGTTTGATGGGCCTGAGATTTTACTTTCCCTGTGTATCAGCTCAGCATTCGGCAGGCTGTGTTTGATGGGGTGAGATCTTTGGTCACCTTAGTGGATGATCTATGCCTGAGTATTGACAGGGGGAGTGTGTCCCTGTTGGTACTCCTGAACCTCTCAGCGGCTTTCGATACCATTGACCATGATATCCTTCTGGAGTGCCTGGAGGAATTGGGAATTGGGGGCACTGTGCTTCAGTGGTTCCAGTCCTACCTCGCAGGCAGGTTCCAGATGGTGATGCTTGGGGATAGCTGCTCTTCAAAGAAGGAGCTGCTATGTGGTATACCACAAGGTGCCATCCTTTCCCCAATGCTGTTTAACATTTATATGAAAACGTTGGGAGAGATTATCTGGAGGCATGGGGCGGAGTGCTATCAATATGCTGATGACACCCAAATATATTTCTCTATGCCTTCGACAACAGCGTCAGCTAAGGATAGTGTGTCTCCTCTGAATGAATGCTTGAAGGTGGTAATGGGCTGGATGAGGAAAAACAAACTGAAGCTGAATCCAGACAAGACGGAGGTGCTTGCTGTCAAAGACGACAACCTGGGTTTGGAGGTGTGTCAACTAGTTCTGGATGGGGTTTACACTGTTGAGGAAAATTTCTCTTAAGATTAATAAAAGGACTGGACAGTTGCAAAGTGTCCAGAGGATTGACTATAGCGCCTGATGTCAATTAACAGGGGAATGATTTTTTCTATCTGCTCCTGAAAAGATCAAAGAGATAGTGGGTTTTTCCCTGGGAGTTTTTTTCTGTAGGTTTGTGCATAGTCATTGTCTATTCAAGTGTATATATATATATATCTGTAAATATCTGATAGAGAGGTTGAATGAGGATATGAGGTTAGACGGTGATGTTATTTGATGTGGAAATCTTCCTGGAAACTTGTATTATATTTGATGACCAAAACTGCTGTACATATACTAGAGGAAATACTGGAATCTCAGTAAAGCTTATACTACACACAAACCACTGTTGTGTGAGTATTCTTACTTGGAGGGATCTCTGGAACACGCTTACTCTACTGTAAGGAACTGGGAGCGCTAATCTCCACGGACATTTACTCCCCCTGAAAGACTGTGTTCACAGCTTTGGGATAATCCTGGATCCGTCGCTCCAAATGACAGCCCAGATAGACGCAACAGCCAGGAGTGCCTATTTTCAGCTTCGGCTGATACGCCAGCTGCGCCCCTTCTAGAGTTGGAAGACCTAAAGACGGTAGTGCACGCACTGGTAACTTCAAGGTTCGACTTTTGCAATGCGCTGTACATAGGCCTACCTTTGTGCCTAGTCCGGAAACTTCAACTAGTTCAAAATATGGCAGCCAGGTTGGTCTGTGGTACACCTAGGGGTGACCACATTACACCAATTCCAAAATCACTTCATTGGCTGCCAGTTAGTTTCCGGGCAAAGTATAAAGTGGTTTGGGTCCAGGTTATCTGCAGGATCGCCTTCTCCCGTATAATCTGCCCCACACACTCAGGTCCTCTGGGAAGAACGTACTCCCATCAGCCAGAACTAGGCTGATGAGTAGTACCCAGAGAACCTTCTCTTCTGCATCTCCCAGACTGTGGAATGGCCTGCCGGAGGAGATTCGACAAATTAGCAGTCTCCATGAATTTAAGAGAGCCGTGAAGACTGATCTCTTCTGGCAGGCCTACCCAGTTGAATTTTAAAATGTTTTTAATGATGTATTAGTTTTTATTTGTTTTAATATTTCATTTATTTTGTGGTCCTTGTTTTTTATATTTATTCCTGTTCCCCGCCTTGATCCGGAGGGAGAGGCGGGTTATAAATAAATAAATTTATTATTATTATTATTATTATTATTATTATTATTATTTTGTCTCTGGCCGGCTCTGGTGGCTCAGAGCAGAAGTGTTTCTCCCTCCCTGGATTTTGTTTAGGCTTTGGCCAAGTCCCTTGAGTTGCCAGCATATGCAGCATCTGTAGAAGTTGAAATCGGATGGTGGCAAACCCTACCCCCCCCCCCCCAAGTGCTTGCCAGAAGAATCGTATCAGGAAAGGAGCCTAAAGTTTTCTAAGTATCTTTCAGCTTTAAGTAGGGTGTTGTTTGGAGAATGTAACCATTATGCCTTGTACCGTGTGATTTCCACAATAAAAAGAAGTCTCACCGACGTGAGTGTCTCGTGTCACTTTGCCAGCATGCTCACAACACAATTATGTGCTCTAGAGCATGCTCGGTCATCTTCAGTTCGAGCCTTCAACCATTTGTGCTCTAGCCAACATCCAGCCTGCTTCATTGACCGCAGCTCACCAGCATACCAGGAAGCAGAGCAGGCTCCTCAGCACTAGAGAGAGCACTCAGTTGCAATCAAGTTGTCGGCCCTCTGCATCTCACTGTTCCATAGTGATGCTAGGGTCTTGGCCAGATGGCCAGCTCTCTCCTCTGGAAAATCCCTAAGAGCATTCAGAAATCCATCGGTCTCCTGGGGCAGATAATCCAAATGGGTCCCCCACCCCTGCAGGAAGGAAGTAACATTATGTGTTCAGATCTCACCAGGAAGTGATCTGACCATGACAATGGGTTTACTTGGATTCCCCCCAATTTTCAGATTACTCAGCTCACCACTTGGAGCAAAAACCAAGTCAAGGGTATGCCTTGCTTCATGTGTTGGGCTGATGAAAAACTGAGACTGCCCCATAGTTGTCATGGAGGCCATGAAGTCCCGAGCCAGAGCTCTAGAGACAGCCTCAGTATGAAAGTTGAAGTCACCCAGAACCACACTTGAGACCACCTCCACCAGCTCAGTCAGGGAAGCTGCTGGGCAGCAGGATGAGCAGTAACACCAGCAGCATCTACGATCTGTCTCTGTGTCCCAACATCTAGAGCAGTCCCTCAAGGCCTGCTTCAAGATGAAGTGGCTTCCTGGTAATAGAGATGAGATTCTGTAAACTATGGTGACTCCACCACCAGCCTGACCCTCCTGCCTATGCTTGTGCTGCGCCACTGAGTACCCAGGTAGGGTACCCAGCTCACCCACCCAGGTCTCAGTAGTACACAGCAGATTGGCCCTTTCATCCATTATTAAATCATGGATGAGTGTGGTATTATTGTGGACTGACCTGGCATTAAATAGTGTTCATATATGTCTCTATAAACTTAACCATAAACCTCTCTTTCTCTCTCTGGAGCTGTTGCGTGGCATTGATTATATGACAATCCTGCAATTGCGCACCCACCCCGGGGCTTTCTGCTGAAGATGTGGAGAAAAAAAGTCAGGACTTACCCTGACTTTTAAGTCTGGAGTGAGGCGAGGACCCACAAGACGGTGTCAAGACAGCCCCAAAGCTGTGCTCTGGAGTAGCAGCGGAGGCGTGGCCAGGCGGTGTCTTGTGGAAGGTGACCTGCAATTGGTCGACTTTCCCCAGGTGACTGTCCAGAAGCCCCGTGCTCCCTCCTCAGCATTAGGTAATCCCAACACCACCCCAGGGGAGGGAAAGCACAGGATTTTTGAGTGATGTGGTGCAAACTCATCACCGTGAAGACCCCCCCCCTCTCTCTCTCTCTCTCTCTCACACACACACACACACACACCTACACTTATTTATACCCTTCCTTTCAGAATATTTTTTCCCAAGGCAGCTTACAAGTAATATCAAAATACGTTTCTTTTTTAAATCGCAATAAACAATATTAACATATACCATGAATCCATGTTGTGTGGGTGGGTGGAGGTAATAATCTGGATGTAAATCTGCATAGAAACAGTTGTTCAAAAATTACACAAGTCATTGAATGGAGGGTTCACTTCTATGCATAACTTTCTAGGAAAGAAAGATAATAGAATTTTAATTGGGAAAATAACTGAGTGTTTAGTGCAGTATAGAACCACAATGATAAATCTAGTTCCAGCTGATTGCAGAAGAGCATTGCTTGAACAGTACAAAGTATCCCAGGAAAGCTTTTCTCTGACATCTGCATATTATCATTTGCATTTGTTGAAATGATGGCCTTTTGATGTCAAATTCTAGGAGGACAATTATGTTGCTCCATTGCATCCAAAATGTTTCTTTTGATGTCAGTTTTTCCTGCATTGTGTTTTTTTTTAACCTATTAGAATTATGCATGTTTGCATTTTTAAAAAAATTACATTTGAAGCCCATGTTTCTTCCAGGGTAGCATACATGGAGCTTTCCCTTTTTTATCCTCACAGCAACCTTGTGAGGGTCCCCTCTACAAAGATTCACTTTTGCGCCTGGTTAGGTGATTATGCGCATAATCGCAGAAGCGCATTTACGTCTAATCCCTCTGCACGAGAGGCGGCGAAAGGCGGCGAAGCGCATTAACAGATGTCCAAAATGCGCTTTATAAGTAGTTAATGTGCATAAGCGCTTATTCACACAGTCAAAATGCGCTTTAACGGACGGAGCAAAATAAAACTCGCGATTTAACCTGCATTCGATAATGCGCATAATCGGGGAGATAACGCGCCTCTACGCCCGATTTGTGCTCCGTTCTTGTAGAGGTAATTTTTTTAATGCGCCTTGAAAGAGCTTTAAATGCCTCTTGTAGAGGCACCCGAGGTCCAGTTGAGAGATCATGAGTGGCCCAAGGTAATCCAGAGAGCTTTGCAGCAGAGTGGAAACAATGACCTAGGGAGGTGGTGGGCTCTCCCACACTGGAGGCCTTCAAGAGGTAGCTGGACAGCCATGTGTCAGATATGCTTTAAGGTGGATTCCTGCATTGAGCAGGGGGTTGGACTTGATGGCCTTATAGTCCCCTTCCAACTCTACTATTCTATGATTCTATCCAATACGCTACATTGACTCTTTTAGTTGACAGTGTGGCTGATAATTCACTAGCTGAATGGGATGAATCTTTTGACAAAGTACTACTGGGCTGCCTTTTGATTGGATCAGCATTCTGCCATTAGCCAGTTGCCTGAAGCTTGGCAGATTGTAGCCAGACAAGGGCCCAGCTGTGCTCCAGGTTCTTTCACCCAAAGGCTAGCAAACAACTTGGTATAATAAAACAGACCTTGAACTGGCAGGAGGCCAGGGCCCCTCCGCCTTTAATAGCTGTGTTTGACTCTCCTTGTCCAGAGAGATAAGGATAGAGGGATGGGTGGGCAAACAGTGCCCAGTCCACACTGAGGCTGCTTCCTTTGAAAGCTCAAGAAACCATGAATCAATCAAATTTCTAAGGAGCCACACAAGCACAAGTCCTAGAAGCAGGTAAAAATCTAGATGTATAAACCATTAATCTTTTGCCTGTTATTTTTTCTGGATATTTACATCCTACCCTCCAATGATTTTTTTCAGGGTTCCTTCTCTACATTGTATCCACTGAGTGACTTTAGCCTTAACTGTCTTCTAACTCAGCAACTCAAGAAAGAAGAAGAGGCAGAAACGTTGCTAGGCTGGGGCTATGAGGCCCTGGCTCCAAATTGATTTCCCAGGGCCCTGAGTAGTAGGATGGCCCTACTTGCTGTCAAAATGTGGTCACATGACCACCATGTGCTTGGTCACTTGACCAAAACAAAGACCAATGACTGGAAGTGACATCACCACCTGTCAAAACAAAGGCCATGTGGCTGGAAGTGAGATGTTTGGGTGGGAGACTGGAATTTATTTTTTATTTTTATTTTTTTGCAAGTAACTGGAAATGGCGTATGTTGTGAGGGTGCATGACCAAAAGTGACATGCTTTGGTGGATGATGGGAAATGATGTGTATTTGCAGGCCACCAGAAATGGCTTATGCTGTGATGATGCAGGAGCACCCAAGCCACATGGCTGGAAACAGCCCCACAGTAACATGAGGGCCCTCTGGGTGACACATACTGTACTCATATACTGTACACATATAGGTACTCATGTGTGCCAAATTTCAGAAACATAGGTTTGGGGACTTGTCTCCCCAAAGAACTTCAGTGGTTGGCTAAGGAATATCAAGTGACCTGCCCCTCGGCCAATAGGAAGAGGTTTCAGACAAGAGTGAAATATAAAATGCTACAAGATGCAAAGGAAAGAGGAGGTCTGGGTTTACCAGACTTAAAACTGTATTTTTCTGCCTGTTGTTTGGTATGGATGAAAGAGTGGATATTGTTGAAAAATAAAAGGTTACTGGAACTAGAAGGACATGAATTGAGATATGGGTGGCATGGATACTTGTGGTATGATAAAGCTAAGGTCAATGTAGAATTTAACAATCACAATGTACGACATGCTATTTTGAGAATATGGAATAAATACAAACCCAGGCTTTGTCAGAAAATACCTTTGTGGTTAGCAGCACAGGAGGCCCATCATAGAAGAGACATTATAAGTATGTATATTTGGTTGACATATTGGGATGTATTAGAATTGAGGCAAGGTGAATACAAATTAAAATCAAGAGAAGAGTTGATGAATGAAGGTTACATATGTCAATGGTTTTCATACTTACAAATGTTGGAAAGGTTTAAAGTAGATAAGCAAACTTGTGGTTTTAAACAAACAAAGTTGGAATTTGAAAGGGTATTGTGTACAAATGATGAACATGCTATTGCAAAAGTTTATAAATTGTTATTGAAATATGAGATGGAAGAAAGGCAAGTAAAGGATTGTATAATAAAATGGGGCCAAAACTTTGGATATAATATACCAATGGAACAATGGGAAAATATGAGGTTACAAGGCCTAAAATTTACATTAAGTTCTAGTCTTAAAGAAAATTTTTATAAGATGATGTTCAGATGGCATATGTCTCCCTCAAAATTGACTAAAATGTACAAAGGCTTTTCAGGAATCTATTGGAAATGTGAAGAACAAGAAGGAACTTTTTATCATATATGGTGGACTTGCAAAAAAGCTAAAAACTTTTGGATACAAATTCATTCTCTAATTCAGAAGATACTAAAGATCAATATAAAACTGAAGCCAGAATACTTCCTTTTGGGCTTAATGGATGATCAAATGAAAAGTAGGGCTGTGCACAGATCTGGATCTGGATCCCAAATCCCAAATCCGAAGCAGATTGGGGTGAATTGGATCTCCAAAAACTGGATCCAAATCACATCAGGGGAGGTCTGAATTGATCTGGATCGGATCAGTTCAGTCCGAATCAATCCGGATCGATACGGAGATTCGGATGCCATTGGGGGAAAGAAAGGGCTATAACATCTTTATTTTTAAAGATATAAAAATGAAACTTGGGCACATTGCAGATGACATATAGGTACTCATGTGTGCCAAATTTCAGAAACATAGGTGCAGGCATTTACTCGCAAGGAACTTTTAAAAAAGCAATTTTCCAGGCAAACCAAAAGTGCTATAACTTTCTCATTTTTCAAGATACACATATGAAACTTGGGCACATTGCAGATGGCATATAGATCATCTAATCTCTGTAGTCAGAATTAAGACCTTGTCCAAGGGGCATATCACATGATATTCCTTAGCCAACCACTGAAGGTCTATGGGGAGACATGCTCAGGCCTGTTCCTAAAGTATGTGTCACCCAGAGGGCCCTTATGTTACTGTTGGGCTGTTTCTGGCCACATGGCTTGGGTACTACTGCTCCTGCATCATCAAAACACATGCCATTTCCAGTGGTCTGCAAATACATGTCATTTCCCATCGCCCACCAAAGCATATCACTTCCGGTCATGCAACCTCACAACATATGCCATTTCCGGCCGCCTGCAAAAAATACATAATTTCCGGTTGCCCACCAGAACGCGCCACTTCCAGCCACATGGCCTTTGTTTTGATAGGTGGTGACATCACTTCCATTCACATGATCTTTGTTTTGGTGGTCACGTGACTGTATTTTTGACAGCAAGTAGGGCCATCCTACTTCTGCCCTGGATTTATTCCCCAGAGCCCTAAGTGTCCATTGTTGCCAATGGGAGTTCTTTTTTCTCAACTTAATTGTCCTGAAGGGGGTGATTTTCAAGGGAGATTGCAGCTGGAGAAGGAATGGTTAACTTCCCCTCCCCACATACTCCACCCCCAATCCCCACTCCATGACAATGAAACTCAGACAAACCCTTCAATTGCTGCCAATGGGAGGTGTCCCCCCCCCCAATTGCAAATCCATAGCCACCCTGCTACTTGACTCTTGGAAAAGGCACATTTTCGTAAAGTACTTTTACATTGCTATTTTTCTTCAATGTGGCTCCGGAGCTATTCCACAGCAGTGTCCTCCATCTTCTTGTTTTAAATCCTGAGCGTGTCTCTGTGACCTGGCTGTGACCTGGAAGTAATGGGGTCAAGGAGTTGGGCCTCCCCTTCCCCCATTTCCTCTTTCCTCCATTTGCGGTATGGTTGCTTTCAGAATAAGTAGCCTCCTCTTCCCATTCATGATAGCAGTAGTGCTGTTTTATTTACAATACTGGAGTAACTTGTTTAAATGTAGTGCACAATAAAGAATACACAGAGGAGAAAGAAAAATACTGCCAGTAGCAGTATTTCACAGTCGGGTTATTGCAATACACCTACAATTTTGCAATCATGTGATTCACCTACAACTAAGGAATACAGAGAAGGGAAGGAGAGAGGGCAGCTGACCTCGGTATTTCCCAGTCATGATACACCTGCAACTTCGCAGGCATGCAATACACCTACAACTAAGGAATACCCCGAAGAGAAGGCGAAAGGGCAGCCAGTACAGCAAGGAAGCATGGATGGAGCTGAGAACAAGCCTCCCCAATCATGGAATCAGTCATGCTGGGTCACCCTTTCAGAGGAATAGCAGCTGCTGATTCATTCATTCATGTCTCCCCTTCAGAACAGTTCCCTGTATGTGTGATTTTCCTGTGTGTTTGCGGGGTGGTGGAGGAGGAAAGCGGAAGCAGCCGCCGCCGCCACTGCTGTTATTTATTTATTTAATTATTTAATTCCATTTATATACTGCCCCATAGCCAAAGTTCTCTGGGCGGTTTACAAAAATTAAAAACATTGAACATTAAAAACACCGATATACAAAATTTAAAACCATAAAGCATAAAAAATAAGTTATAATTACAATATACTTTAAAACAACAATTCTGGGTCAAAAACACAACACTCCAGAGCACTGGCAGAGGAGGCCATTTCAGCCCTTTCCCTCCGTGCAGGAGCAGGTGCCCCCTGTCTGTCTTACTGGTTCACAGTTGGTAGGGTAAACTATCCCACATTCCTCATCTCAGGGAAGTTTAATGGGAGAACAGAGAGGGACAGGAGCAAGACTCACTCATTGGCTGAGCAGCATCTATGGGGTTGATGATGTTCACTGCTAGCGGGACTCCACCCATCCAACCACAAAGTAAGATAGATTAAAGTGCAGTTTGAGCTGTAAAAACGGGATTTTAAGATGGTGTTTACTCCCCATTTTTGCTTTGTGTGTCTGACAGATCAAAGCTGATTTCATGAGAATCTGGATAATACCCGGAAGCGCTTCTCCTTTCATTTTCATGTAGATGACCCTCACACCAATTCTTCCTTCCCTGTATGTTGATCAGTCTAAGAGGTGGTCATTTGCAGCTGTGTGTGTGAGTGGTATAAAGGGACTCAACTCCCTGCTCGCAGGGATCCGTAGAATTGTTGGACTCATATTGTCTCTGCCACCAGGTTGTCTCTACCAGGTTGTGCCTTTACATGTATAGTAAGGCAGGGTCACATCATGGTGGTGTTTCCCCATTGCTATTTGTGGATTGGCTCTTTCTATGCATGGTGTAAGCAAGATGCCACTCCATGATTGGTGTATGTCAACAATGTTGCCATGAACTCTGTAATGGTTGAATTGCTCCATTCTCCCTTGCTTACTGTCCAGTCTCAGCTTTGCTGCTAGGAGTGCCTTTGATCCCCACTAAGCTACACTGATGTGAATAAGACTGCCAGCACAGTGGGGGTCATTGGGTTGCTCTGTGGGCTTTTCCACACCAGGCTTTTTATCCTGCAACTTTACCAGAGTTTCTGCTTCCATATTCTTTGCGGGATTAAGATCGGCCATATTCACACACTTCTGCTTTTTCCCCCAGGGAGTTCCTTTATCTGCAAGCTCATTATGTTTCATTATGCAGCCACTAGATGGCACTGTGTTATAGTGCCACTTCCACTTTTCACAGAGGAATTCAATTCGGGTTATTTAAATTGCTCATTATCCACAATCTTAAAAAAACAACAGGATAATGGTCAGGAATATAAAGGACCTACAAACTTCCATGTGTAACCAATTTTGATTGCCGCCTTTATGATTTCACAAGGAATTAAAAGACCCTATTGCAGAAAAACTGGATTGCAAAATCTATATTGGAATGTGAGGAAACCTGAGAGAAATACAAATTGAAGAATAGCACTCAAATGAGCTCATTTGCTATTGGTTAAAGGTGCTTCCAGGTGGAGCACTAGAGCACTAGCAATGAAAAGGCGCATTGTGCAGCTGTTCCATGTTTTTCTCCTTCGAGGATTTTCTGCAATATGAAATAGGACAGAAGCTGTTGAGAAAATACAGGAGTGTTACAAGAAGAAGAAGAAGAAGAAGAAGAAGAAGAAGAGGAAGAGGAGGAAGAGGAGGAGGAGGAGGAGGAGGAGGAGGAGGAGGAGGAGGAGGAGGAAGAGGAAGAGGAAGAGGAAGAGGAAGAAGAAGAAGAAGAAGAAGAAGAAGAAGAAGAAGGAGAGGAAGGAGAAGAAGAGGAAGAGGAAGTCTGGACTTCACATAAAATTCCATGAATGAAGCAGAGGCTGATAGTGCGATAAATACCTCATCTGGAAGCGCCCCTTGATTTTAATCCAGGTTGCAAATTTGAGTTTAGGATTAAACACAGACTCAGAAGACATGGGGATGGTATAAGGAAAAGGCAGTTTATTTGTCTGGATAAAATTCCTATGGAAGGCAAATACCTTTTCTTGTTTTTTCAGTTTCTTGAGCATTTGTGACAAATATATAAAGAGAATTATGCCAGGGCATAATAAATCTGAGGAAAGTATAAAATAAGGAAATGGGAGGGAAATGATTGTGGAGATGTCTGGCACACCTTTGGGTTCTGGGTGCTGCCAGGAGCTGCTTTCAGGGCATGGATAGGTAGCCTGGTGCCCTCCAGATGTTTTGATTACAACTCCCATCAGCCCCAGATAGCATTGCTAATGGTCAGGGATTATGAGAGTTTAGGTCCAAAACAACCAGATGGTACCAAATTGCCTACCCCTGCTTAGGGTATGAAAGCTACAGAACATTTTGGAATTACTCCATTTGGCACTACATCTCCAACTGAACCTCAATAATAGTTGGGCATCCTCATGCAATTAAAAATATCTATATCCTGTAATTACTGGAGATCCCCAAAACCAAATTCCACAAATGGCAGAGTGGGTAGGACCAGGGAGCAAAAATTAACCCCATTGGGGCTGCCTCTACAAGAGAGGTTTAAAGCTCTTTCAAGGCGCTTAAAAAAAATTACCTCTACAAGAACGGAGCGCAAATCGGGCGTAGAGGTGCGTTATCTCTCCGATTGTGTGCATTATCGAATGCGCGTTAAACAGCGAGTTTTATTTTGCTCCGGCCATTAAAGCGCATTTTGCCTATGTGAACAAGCGCTTATGCGCATTAACTACTTGTAAAGCGCAATTTGGTCACCCGTCAATGCACTTCGCCGCCTCTCACTGCCTCTCGTGCAGAGGTATTAGGCGTAAATGCGCTTCAGCGATTATGCACATAATTGCCTAACCAGGCGCAAAAGCGAATCCTTGTAGAGGGGACCACAGACTCTGGTATAACAAGTAAAAGGAGATCACAACTGTAAGACGTCCTGACCTGACTATGAGTGGGATCCCATGGGATATGATGGGAGCTGGCTTGATCAGGCAGTAGCAAGTATTGCCAAACTGCCTGCAAGTAGATCTGAAGCTCACTCCTCTGAGGCTGGCTGTTAACCCTCTTGGATCAGGCTCCTCTTTCTGAAGAATGGAGAGCCTCAAAGAGATAGTCCTCTGACCTGGTCCCCAGCACTTGGTAGCTCCTCAGTTTCTAACTTGTGTGTTACCTGAGATGCTAAGCAGGCATCAAAAAGCACGAGGCCCCTGGTGTAAAGGATGTTAATTCCTCTGAGGAATCTGACCCAGAGGGAAGTGCTTTGGGGATTCCAGTTTGGGGGCCTCCATAGGCTGACCATATGAAAAGGAGGACAGGGCTCATGTAACTTTAACTGTTGTAGAGAAAAGGGAATTTCAGCCAGTGTCATTTGTATGCAATTAGTTCCTGGTGAAATTCCCTCTTCATCACAACATTTAAAGTTGCAGGGGCCCTGCCTTCTTTTGTATATGGTCACTCTAATATAGTGCCTGCAACTTTAACTGTTGTGATGAAGAGGGAATTTCACCAGGAACTAATTGCATACAAATGACACTGGCTGAAATTCCTTTTTCTCTACAACTGTTAAAGTTACATGAGCCCTGTCCTCCTTTTCATATGGTCAGCCTAGGCCTCCAGCTCAAGGGGTTCCTGGCTGACAGGCTGTGGGTCAGGGTCAGGGTCAGGATCAAGGTTTAGCTCCTCCATGACTTGCATCATTAGTCTTCCTGATCCAACTTGTTTCTCCTCCTCCTCCTCCTCCTCCTCCTCCTCCTCTGTGCCACGTTCCTGGCTGCTTCTCAGAATGGCGGTCGTGTCATAAGTTGTTTTGAGGATCCTTTTTTGAGCCAAAAGGCAATATGTGGTTGGTTTTATAAATAACAGTTATTAAAAAGTTTTAAGCTGGTCCTTGCTCATATCTGAATTTCTCTTTACATTGAATAATGAACTGACTAAAATCTACCATAGAAATGTAGGGGCCGCCTTGATGGCTTCTTTGCCTCAGAGTGGCTCCAAATCTGCTCAGCATTGGTTAGATGAGATAGCCACAGGTTCAAAACCACCCTAGTGAAAAGAGCTGAAAATGCACGGCAGCCTGGCTCTTCCGCTTGTCTGTCCTCACTCAAGAGTTGCTCCAGGGGCATTCCTGGTGGATGGCAAGCCCTAATTGGTCACCATCCGCCTGGGCAGAGGCCGGGGCAGAGCCAGCAAGCAGAATGGATGCCGAAGCACCCAGCACTGCCTTGTTTGGGAGAAGGGTGTTTTCTACCCCCGAGCTGCCTCTGCCTCCTCCTCCTCCTCAACTAAATTTTCTCTACCCCCCCAGCTGCTGCTGCTGCTGCTGCCTCCTCCTCCTCCTCAATTATTTTCTCCCCCCTGAGCTGTTGCCACTGCCTCCTCCTCCTCCTCCTCCTCCTCCTGCTTGGAGGGAGGGGGCAGATGACAGCAATAAGTCCTGTGCCTGCTCCTTGGCATGGGAATGATCTGGTGCAACCCTGCAGGGAAGAAAGAGCAGCGCTTTGGGGGAATGTGGTGCCACGTTGGTGCCGTGAAGACACCCCCAGAGTACAGGCCAAAGTAGATGCAGGAATGTGTTTCCACTCTCTTTAAACTTCATACCAGCTGAATGAAGGTGTGAAGGGTGCAATCTGAATTGGGATCATAGTGCTTTCCTTCCATGCCAGTTTTCTTGATGGAAATCCCCCTTACCCTAGGGTGACCAGATAAAATCCAGGTCAGGGCTCATGTAACTTTTAACAGTTGTAGAGAAAAGGGAATTTCAGCCAGTGTCATTTGTAGGCAATTAGTTCCTGGTGATATTCCCTCTTCATCACAACAGTTAAAGTTGCAGAGCCCTGCCTTCTTTTGTATATGGTCACTCTAGTATAGTGCCTGCACCTTTAACTGTTGTGATGAAGAGGGAATATCACCAGGAACAAATTGCATATAAATGACACTGGCTGAAATTCCCTTTTCTCTACAACTGTTAAAGTTACATGAGCCCTGACCTGGATTTTATCTGGTCACCCTACCATACAGGGTAGGTGGCATGTCTGAAAGAATCCCAGAATCAGCC
Source organism: Anniella stebbinsi (assembly GCA_029215795.1). NCBI lineage: Eukaryota > Metazoa > Chordata > Lepidosauria > Squamata > Anniellidae > Anniella > Anniella stebbinsi. Next base: position 123,729,914 of record JARDYH010000004.1, on the reverse strand, counting down.
AGGTCAGTGAACCAACAGCAGCAGTTTGGGGGAGAGAGATCCATTTTACTTTTACACACGCTCCCAGCTCATTTGTAGTTCACAGATCAGCAAGTGGCTTCAGCTTCAGCAAACAGGAAAGCAGCCCTGTATGGTTGACATGCTGTATAGAATAAACAAAGGGAGGGAGTGGGGCAAAAGAAAGAAGCTAACCACAGGCATTTCCCATTTCCTTTTCTCTACTATTGATGAGTTTACACTAATAGAGGCCATGGGAACTTTTCTCCTTGAATACATCAAGCGGAGCCCACCTTCAATAAGATTGATTTAGAATCAGCATGCCATTGTACAAAGTGTACAAGCCTGTAGTGATGACCTCACTGGACATTTGATTATTTTCTAATGTCCAGGGGTACAGTATGAACGAGGAGTTAACATAATGAGGCTCAGTGTCAGATCCTGTTGGGCAGTTTCATGATTTGCCTCCAAATCGACTTGGTCACTAGAATCATATTTCAACTGCACCTTATTTTGAGAATGAAACTTATGCATGATGAGTTCGTCCACCTCTGTCTTCGGGGGACTGCAATTTAGCACTAAGAAGTCCTCGTCGGGCTGAGAGTAAACCCTGAGAAACAGCGAGCCCTTTGCCCTTTGCAAGGTGATGGTCCCCTTCAGAAAGAACAGGTAGAGGCCATCACAGTGGATTGGGATGGAGTGGTTCAGATCACTGAGTTCCATTGTGCCATCCTTCCGTTTCATGCCAATAGGATTCTTGAAGACAACAGACTGATCTGAAATGGAAGAAATCCCAGAAAAAGTCATGGATGTGTCAGCCTCAGAGCCCCAAGGGTCTCTCCCCCACTCCCCAAAATAGATTTGATTTTTTTCAAGGGAGGGCAGGCAGAGAAATTGTGAAGGGGGGAGACAGTGACCTGGTTTGCATGATCACTGGAGTCCACTGTGCCTTATTTAAGCCACAATGAGCACCAGGTTGCCTATTCAGGCTGCTGCTTGTGGTGTCATCTGAATCTGAGCTGTAGGGCATGCTTGAGGGTTAAACAATCCTCAGATAAGGCATGAGCAGTTATAATGTTATTTAAGGGTTGTTTAACCCTCAACTACCCATGTTGCTTGGGTTAAGATGACACGACAACCTATGGCAACCTCTGCCAGAGGTTGAATATTCAAAATGGCCACCAACCTGCACCACAACCCACCATGGCCTAAGGCATCATAGGTTGCTGTGATCATGCGAACTGATCCACTGAGAAAATCTAGAAGAGAAGTACAGAAACAAGGGGAGTGAACTGAAGCCTTAATATTTTTTAAAGGTTAACAGCAGTTTATTGCTTATTAGCCAGTCAGGCCATGCGCATACAGGAACACAATAAAATACTCCTCTCGGCCAGAGGGAATACCAAAATACGTGTTAGTAAAATGGCTGAGCAAGTTAAAAACATCTTGTAATCTTGGACAATATTTGCTAACATGTCATATTATATTGATAAGTTTAGTCTTCTATGGCAGTCAGTGACTTCCATTTCTCCAGAGCCCGTTTGACAAACTTGGCAGTCCTATATGATGTACAGTAATCTATACCATATCATGACAGGTGCCTAGCGCCCAACCACTTATAATTACAAAGGACTCCAAAAAACTGATAAGTCCACAATATTGTGTTTATTTTTATCAATGAACAACAGTGTTCATATAATTTATAACTCATTATATGCACATAAGCATATATATTCTCTTAAAGTATAACCATTTGTTTACAAATAAATTGGTCCACATACAGAGATACACTCATGAACACATTCCAATCAGTATTATTTAGTAGTACTATTCCAACGTTGTCCACTGTATATTATTTTACATACTAATCAGCATATAATATTTCATATTACAGGGCTCCGGTATTCCACCTGTTTCAAACAACTGCATTAGAATATGCTGTATTAAAATATAATAAACGACATTATAGCAGCCATAATTCACACCTTTAGTTACTATACAATTTTGTAGTAAACTCAGACAAACTCCCCACCTTATTCCAAGAACAATTGCCATCATATTGTTAAAGGGCAAAAAGCCTCCTAGTAGAATCTAAAGAAAATATATTAACTATTCATATATCAAAATCAACAACGCTTCATGTAGTCTGCTCCAAAATATGTGAGCACTTACTAGTTCTAAGACGTAGCGTTTGTTTCAAAGACGCTGACCAGAGCTGTAAAGTGATTACCATTGAAGAGCGTTTTTATTAACGTTAAGAGAACATATATGCTAGAGATACTGTAAAATATTATACAGAGGACAATGTTTGGAATTGTATCTGTAACACTTATGTGCATATAATGAGTTATAAATTATATGAACATTGTTGTTCATTGATAAAGATAAACACAATATTGTAGACTTATCAATTTTTTGAAGTCCTTTGTAATTATAAGTGGTTGGGTGCTAGGCACCTGTCATGATATAGTATTACAACCACTGCCTCTTTTCTAGTAATCTATACCAGCCAATAGTGTTAACTAAGGATGTGTATCACATCATTAAAATGTACGGTAACGATATGATATGCTCTTTATCGTGCATCCATTTAACGATAACAATACGATAGGGAAGCCTACAATAATTATCGGAGACAATAAAAATCCTATGATAATTATCGGATTTTTATCGTTTTATCGGAAGGCTCTTTCTCTTTTGCCACCACATGGATGGAGCTAGAGAAGGTGGGGTGTGCTTGCTGAGACTGACAGATTCAGTGACCAATCATGCAGCAAGGATTCCAGCAGGCTCCAATCACAATGTTGGAGGAGGGCTAAGGATATCCCCGCATAAAACCCCCACACTTGGTGTTCCAGCTCTGTTGGGAGTTAGGCGTTGATGGGAGAAGGGTGGATTTTGTTGGAGCTCTGTCCTGGCTCCTGGGTCTTATAGTTACTTGGTGGTGAATTGTTGGAGATTCATTGTAGTCTTGCATCTTTGTGTCTCAGGTTCATTTGGCTGTTCGTTGCTTGTGTGTTTGAGTTATAATTTTATACATTTTCTGGTTGGTTTGATTGAAGGGTTAGGTTAGCATGAGTGGGAGTACTGTGACTGAGTGAGTGTGCTTTGTCCTCTTCCCTGTTTAACTTTCTTAAAAAAACAAAAAATATATATTTTTAAAAATTATATTTCTCTCCCTCTCTCTCTCTGGGTGTGTGTGTTTGCTTGATTGACTGTGGCTGCCTCTACACAAGAGGTTTAAAGCTCTTTCAGGTCTCATTAAAATTTTTACCTCTACATGAGCAGAGCGCAAATTGGGAATTGAGGCGCGTTATCTATTCTATTATGCGCATTATCGAATGTGCGTTAAATAGCAAGTTTTATTTTGCTGCGGCCCCTTTAAAGCGCATTTTGACTATGTAAACAAGCGATTCTCCACATTAACTACTTCTAAAGCGCATTTCAAACAACCAGTAAGGCCACCAGTTGTGCGCTCAATTACCTCCCGAGTACAGTCATTTACCATAAAGTGCTTCTGAGAAGATGCACATAATTGGAGAACCAGGCGTCAAACCGAATTCTTGTAGAGGGGGGTCTGTGAGTGTGCTGGTGTGTCCTGTAGCCTGCTACACAGGATATCACTCACTCCACAATCTGTGTGGTCAAAGCAACACACAAAGTCACAAACTATGGGCAAAGCATACGTTGTAATTAATTTCAATCACTTTGTAGCAGTATGAAACGCGGCTTAAGTGCGCCTTGGGTGAGGTGGCTCTCGGTCTAGGCGAGATACTGTTGCTGCTGGGGGCAGTTCTGCAGTGGCTGTCTCTCCCTCTCACACATTTTATTTCTTTTTTAAAGACACTGCTCCAGCCAATGTTTCCAGTCTGGAGGGACTGCTTTAGTGAGCCTTGACAGATTCCTATATTATTATTTTTCGTCACTATGTCCCTGGGTCTGCTCCTCGTGGAGTCCGTTAGTGAAGGACTGCAGAAGCATCCCCCTCACACATTTTTTTTGTTTTTGAGACTCTGGTCCAGGCAATGTGCCTACCTCTACCCTGAATGTGACTTTTTATTTGCCAATGTGCCTACTTCTACCCTGAAAGTGACTTTTTATTTGCCAGTGTGCCTACCTCTACCCTGAATGTGACTTTTTATTTGCCAATGTGTCTACCTCTACCCAGAACGTGACTTTTTTATTTCCCTCCGCTCCAGCCAATGCCTACCTCTACCCCGAACATGACTTTTATTTGCCTCTGTTCCAGCCAATGTGCGCAGCTCGGGCATGAAGAACTGCCAACCTGCCTGCACAGAGATAGCGGGCAGACTGGGTCATTTTTCAAGCACAATGAGGTCAAGGCGGTGCGTGAGGGTTGTTTTGGTGGGATTCGCAGTTGTCAAAGCAGCACATGTATATCTGCTAGGATCCTCCAGGTTTCCACACTTCCGCGGTATCTCCTGGCCCAATGAGGCCCTTCCTAGGAAAGACTGGCTAAAATAAAAAACTGTAACACCCATGTTATTCCCCTACCCCCCAATCCTTTTATTATTTGTACTTAGACATGCATGGCCTAATCTAGAGTCAACGCAGCAGTTCTACTGCAGAGGAATGCGTCCACTCACTGTGCCATGCACGCATAGGCGTGGATAATAGTAATAATAAGCAAATATGCTTTTAGTTTTAGTGGGATCCTGCAAGTTTCTGCACTTCCAGGGTATCTCTTGCCCCAATCTCTTGCCGCTTTCAGGGACAGATCCAACTGGCCCTCTGTCTCTATGCCCACCTCTGCCAAAAATAACTGCCTGCCTGCATCAGCCTGCCTACCATCTGTGCACGGGGATCGTCTTCCTCCTCCTAGTCTCCATTACTGAGAGGATGCATAAGCATCTCACACATTGCCTTTTTTGAGCCACCGTGCCTGCCCAGCCTGCCTTGGTGGGTCGATGACGTGCATGTGCATTTTTGGCTTCAATCAATACCAACATCGAGAGAAGCTATGTCAAACTGACATATGCGCTCTCATCGCGGAGTTCTGCCATGAGTCCACTCCCTACAGCCGTTCAGTAAGGTCGCCAACTTTAAGGACTAGCTCTTTAAAAGTTAGGAGTTATAGCACCTAGCAGCAGCAGCATGGAGTGCATTACTGGAAACAGTGCATGTTGTTGAGAACTTACTTCTGAGTAACAGCTGCAGCTGTGCATCTGAAATTGGGCACAGATGAGTCCCCTCAAGGCCATCTGTGAGATGCCCATGAGTACTGGACAACGTCTCTTGAAAAGGACCACATTTCAGCCATCTGAAACAGTGTATTTGAAAGCTTACTTCCAAGTAATGCTTGCACCAATTGTTCTAAAATTTGGCACAGAAGACTAGCAACACTCAGTCTGCACTGTAACCAAGTTTCAAACCTGTAACTTGGAAAATTACAAAGTTTTAGGCCTTTCTGACTCAAAAATCAACTCTAGAGTCTCTCGGGCAAAATGGAGAAACAATATAATATTGGATTTCCAATGATTATCAGAAATACAATGCGATACAATATGGTTCACCTATGATATAATCAAAGACAATAAATTTTTGGTCCGAGATTCCAATAACGATACTATATTTCCGGGTGTGCACATCCCTAGTATGTAATAATCAGGCCCAACTATTAAGGGCTCAAGATATTGCTTCCTCAGCTCTGTGTACAATGGGGACTCTGCTAGGAAGTGAGCATGTCCTCTACCTTGAGACAGCCAGCTGGGCAATCTGGTTTTACACTATGGTGGGACCTAGAGCGTGCCTTCACCTCCATCAGCTGGAGTGAATTCAGTCTGCACCTAGTCATAAGCTATCTCAGCTCATATGAGATGATAGAAGTCAAGTACAGGGGAACCTTTCCCAGGAAGGCAACAATACTTTTATAAATCAAGTTGAAACGACACCCAGCAGCGATGGCCATTGCTGTCTGGATGTCAACATCATGTAGCCTTCTAAGGATCTCCTCCCTGGCACTATCATACCCCCTCGGCAAATAGGTATGTTTGTGAAAAGCCCAACTCAGAAATAGATATGCTTATCTTGTCTGCCCATGAGTCTCTCCTCATATCTTCATATGCTGATAGAACCAAGGGTGAAACCATTGGAACACTATCTTTAGCCAAAAGAGGATGGCTGCTTTTTGAACAAGCATTCCCACTGAATGACAAGCTGTTTCTAATCGAACAATGGCCTTGGAGGTGGATCTAGGTACCCCGGGTACTCTGGATAAGAATGTGTGCTGCGTTGACTCCAATGAGGTAATGTCTGCATGTGCCCAGGCAGGTGCCCCATATAAAATCTGGGGGAGTAATTTACCTTGGTGTAGCTCTATTAAGGGGGCCACCATCTTTCCACCTGGTTCTGCTGCAAAGCGAAGGATAGAATTGCCAATTGCATTAGCTGTCAGAACTGTTGCTTTCAAATGCTCAGACCAGGATCCTGTTATGCATTGGGGGGGGGGGGGGTCCTGAATGACCTTTCAGGAGTCCCTTAAAGCCCAGGGCCTATGAGTACAAAGATTCAGCATTCCTTCCAACTATGTAATCCTTGACTCTGCAATTTCTATAAGTAGAGCTATCAGTGTGGGTGGCTAGAGGCAATAATACTTAAAGGACAGTGATAGCTGGTAAAATTTTGGTGATGTGTTTCAGTGGGAGCTAGGATGGTCCAAGAAAGCAAAGGTGATGATTGGAGATGATTCATCTTTCTTCTTTGCTTAGATAAGAGGAAGGAGGCAAGTGAAGTATGTGTATGGAGCAGGAAGTCAGTCTGTGCTGGAACTGGATCTGATAAAAAGGCAGGGAGCTGACTTTTCTCTCTGGACAAGCTTCTTTGGCAATATGGGTTCCCCTAGACCTCTGATGGGGAACAGGAATCTGCTGGAGTGGTTAATGCTATGAACCCACATCTTATGCTTAGCTGGTATATATGGGTAAATAAATAAAATATCACAGAAATGGCATAAGCTTTCAGTGATAATCTTCTAAAGAAACTGAATCCTGGGTAATTACTGGAACCCTTGAACTTCTCTCCACTCAGAAGTGGGGTTCACATGCATAACAAAATGAAGAAGTTTCACTAAGATTTTCTGTTAGTGCATATGACTGTGGTAAGTAAGTGGGGTGCAATGGAATTCAGTTGAATACCCTCAAACTTTGAAAGCATGTGTGACAGGGGAGTTGCCTTGACGGTGCTGCATTGCCACATTCCCCCTAAAACCTGCAGTTTCCCTCATGCGGGATTGTGCTTGCTAATCCCCACGCCAAGGCAGGAGCATAGGTTTCCAGTGGTCATCCAGATACTGGAGCCACCCCACCTTCTTCTTGGCTTCCAGTGACCAATCGCCATCTGCCAGAACCACCCCCCAGTTCGGTCATGGAGTGAGGTCAGAAATCGTCAGGGTAAGTCCCTGACTTTTCAGCTGTGGATTTTTGGCTCTTTGCGGGGTAGCTCTAAATCGGCAGCTGCATCATACAACCGACGCATCATGGATTCGGAGCCACCCCAGGGCAAAGACAACATATAGACAGCCCTGGGGTTGTGCAGATGCATGAGCTAGCCTTACCCCCCAGATTCCTGCATCGAGCAGGGGGTTGGACTCGATGGCCTTATAGGTCCCTTCCAACTCTACTATTCTATGATTCTATGATGCTGGTCACAGCCCACTTTGGCTACATGTTTAGCAGCCACATAAAAGGACCCTATGTGCAAACTGACATACCTACATAGGGCTAGTCCATGCTATGGGGTCCCTTGACATAACTACCAAATGTACAGACGGTGTACAGGCTAGCTGGTGTAACTTCATGATCCTTTCACATGCGCTTTCAACATATGGGGGGGTCATGTGAACTCCCTTTGTATTTAATGGGTTTTCCTTGAATAGGGGGCATAGAAATGACAAATCAAGACTTGACCTCACAACTGACCAGAGAGCTGTCTACACACAGGGAAAGCCCCATGGTGGCTGTAGACCCACCCCCATCGGTTAGATGACACAGGTGCAGGTTCGCAGCCACTGCGGGGTTTCCCCACGATACTGCGTTTTCAAAAAGTTGGGGATTTACCCGACTTTTTCAAAGGGAGTTATATCAACACCGTGCTTCCACCATGTAACGTCACTCTGCAGCCAATCTGAGGGCAGAACCTGGTGGAAGGCAAGCAGCAATTGGTCACCTTCCACCAGGACGCAGATATCTGTCCAGAATCCTATACTCCCACGGCTTTGCTCATTAAAAAAGGTGGTGAATCCTAATACATACAGAATGTTTTTGATTTACTTTCGATGCACTTTGTAAATAATGATTCAATATTCAATAGCATGCAATGGATACTATGTATATGTTTTATCGGTCTTTTACAGATATGGAATTGTTTTTCTGAAGAAGCCAAAATACACGGTGAAACAGGACAAATTACCGGATGCCTGTAACATTGTAACTTTGTTATTTTGAAACTTTGTTTGGTGCTTTACCTAAAAACTTTGCTTAGTGCTTGCCCCTTATCTGATTAGTAAAAAAAAACCTGTTGTACTTTTATTGTGCATATTGTTCTCTTCTGATTGTTTAACACTTATCTTGCATGTGTAGCAAATGTTTAGCTCATCAGCATTTGGAAAAATCACTTGGTATAACTCACACACATGTTGAATGCGTAATAACTGTTTAGCTTATCAGCATTTGGGTATTTGTATAAATGTGTGTTGTATAATTGTTTCCATTTGGGGCATTACCCAATATAATTGCAGTTGTGTGCTCTTCAGCATTGGTTTGCTTTGGTTCTATTCAACTGTTGCCCTTCTTGGCTTGATGTCTAGATGATGTCACCTTCCTTTTGTAATCCTCCAGTGTTTTCCCACTACTTGTTCTATTTTCCATTAAGGGGGAAAAGACAGATTAGCTTTTCATCAGAAGCGTTCAGAGACCTTTGCCAGGAAGCATCTCAGAATGCAAGCACAGGTTCAGCCGATAACATATGCCAGCACCAGGCACAAATGTTTTACTCCTGCTCTCTAAACTGTCAATCCTTACACCCATCCTGGCACTGATTCTACCCCTTGGGTTTGCCCAAGTATCAGAATTTGTTTCATAAAAGGGGAGAGGGGGAGAGACCAGAGTATACCAGAGAGAGGAAAATTTCTTCTCATGCTGTCACAACCCAGTTTCAAACTCCTACCTCGTTTGCTGTAAGAAGGTGGGAAGGAATTGATAGATCTGGGTATGCTGGTGAGAAGAAGGTTCTTCTCTTATTGACAAACCTCACATATCCTGTCTCCTGCCTGGATTCACTGGGGGGATAGGAAAAGGGAAGGCAGAGGATATAGTGTGCCAGGGAGAGAAGGCAGGATTTGTCTCTCCCTTATGTAGCCTGGTCATTGGGAAGGGACAAGTGTTCATTAGCAAGAGAGGGGGTGTTTTAAAGCAACACAACCCACCTCGATCCTTTGGGATATGACAGAACACACAGTTCAAAAGATAAAACAAGAAATAAACAATGCTAACTCACTACTGGGCTTGATGTAGATCCATTCTGGCTGTGGACCTGGGCTTTGTGGACCTGGACTCTGAAATAGAAATAGAACAAAATAACATGTTAGGAAAAGTATCCACAAGCCCAAGGTGGAACTACAGAGTGGAGACTCAGATGTGGCATACAAGATGGAACAATGTGCATCTCACACAATGAGGAGCCTGTTGCATGGGAAGTTTAATAGGTCTTGGTTGCAGTTATTTAGTGCAACTATTTCCTGCAAGCCACAGAACTCCAGTACTCCAATCAACCTACTGAAAAGTGAAGAAATGCATCAAAGTAATTACGAAAAAACAAAACAAAAATACAGTTTTATTTAAGTTTTATAAGTAATGCATTGCTCATATCAAAAGTTTAGAAAATATATTTGAGGGAATATTTCCAAAATGTTGATTTTAAAGATAGCTGCTACTGTGATGTGATATAACACTGTGCTTTATCAGATACATAGAAAACTATTTTGTGCATTAACAAAATTCATCTATTTCTTTTCATCTACAATAATTTTAGCTTCCCAGTGACAAAGAATATATAATTTAGAGCTATAACAAAAAATGTGCTCAGATGGAATATAGGAAACTGCCTCATATCATGTCAGACTATTGGTCCATCAAACTCCGTATTGTGTACCCAAAGTGGCAGTGACTCTCAATCAGGAGTCTTCCGCAGCCCTACCTAGAAATACCAGGATTGAACCTGGGACCTTTTGCATGGAAAACATGTGCTCTGCCATTGAGCTATGGTCCTTCCCCCATATACCAGAATAGCAGGCATGTTTGGAGGATCATAATTATTTATGACCTTTGTCATAAAACATGCTCATGTCTGAAAATAACAAATACAACATAAGTGTTTCTAAAGTGCTTTCAAAGTGGTATAGTATTGTTCCTATTTGGTTAGTAGTCCATACAAGACATTGGGTGAGTTTACATGTCATACTAAACCAACCTGAAGATAAGCCATGGTGGGTTGTTTTTTTGCTGGATAACCCATGTTACTTCTGACATAGATTGAGTGCATTCAAGTAGCTGTGGGTTGTTTCCCCCTCAGTTCTTCCACCCACTCCTGGCATATATCCCAGGCACTTTTATGGCAGAACTCATTGACTGAATTCGGACAACACGATAGTCAATGGTGGGGTAATAATCAACTTTACAGTTGTTTATCTAGGGGATACTCCCCACCCAACATGGTAATAAATAATCAACTGTGGTGTGGATTAGGATCAGTGCTGAGTTGACTATGGCAGCATTCGGACGGCACAATAGTCAATACAACTGACGATTGTTTCCCCCTCCCCAGTAGCTTATTGTGTTGTCCGAATTCAGCCATTGTTTCCTCACTCCCTACATCAGCACGCTCTCTGCAATTAATCTGCTGGTGTTGCTGGCTCATGAAGAAACTCCCCCCTTCCCCATCAGATTGTAAAGAGGAAATAATTTTATGAACCCTTATGAACATGAAAATGCATTTGCAAACAGTTTTTTTAAAGGGAGTCTTGCACAAGTGCACAGAAGTTCAAGACCACCTGTTCACCATTTAACCCAGCATACATATATTCCCTCTCTTGTCAATGTCCTTGTCAATTTCATCTTCCACTTTGGTACTTGCCTTGCTAGTGAACACCTTTTTTAAAAATAAAAAAAAAGTCTGCTTGAAAAGCTCCCTCTCTTGAAGTCGACAGCCACTTCCAGCTCCCCACTCCCTTCGTTCTAGTCACTTCCCTCCACTGGTCTCTGCTGTTAGCTATCAGATATTCATACAAGTTACAGAGCAGTGACAGGAAAGATAAACAAGTTTCAAGACAGAGCAGTGATGGGGATCAGTAAAGATATGAACATTTCAAAGCAGAGTAAGGTTGATCAGTTAAGATATGCACATTTCAAGGCAGACAAGTAAGGTGGTTCGATAAATATATGCAAATTTCAGGGCAGAGCAATGAATGGGATTGATAAATATACGTAAATTTCAAGGCAGAGCATTAAAGTGGGGGGGGAATTGTAGGTTATATGAGGATAGCTTAACAAGTGCGCAGACAGACAGCAGTTGCAAAAAACAGACTGTTAAGACTTATGGTAAAGGTAAAAAAGAAAACAATAATAGCTTTTATTCTAAGTAAAAAAGTACATATGTCGTCCTCTCAGATACTGGAGAAACAGAAAACAAACCTCATTTCAAAGCAAGGAGGAGAGATAAGAAAATGGAGGAGTGAAACAGAGCAGATTGGAAGGAGAGTGGTCAAGATATAGGAGCTGGAGAAAGGGCAATTAAGCCAATAAAGGCCCATTCTACACCACGGGGGTGTAGAGGGCCCAGCATGAGCAAACCCGGGTTCGGTGCGCTCAAACCACATGACAGATGCGATGACCTGGGCTTCTCCCGGGCTGTCACAAGTCATGGCAGCCATTTGTTTTAAATGATCCATGGAGAGCGCACGAGCGCTCCTCCACGAATGTAAGTATTTTTTTTAAAAAAAAACGCTGTGCGCGATCACACCTCCTTTCCTCCACCAACCTGGGGATGGCAATTTTGGCTTCCCCCCAAACCTGATGGCCTCAGAGCCACACGGTGTGGCTCCGTGGCCATCGGTGCAGCTGCGCTTACTTGTGAGTAAGTGTGGCTGCACCAGAGCAGACGGCCACATTCTTCCGTGGTCCTGGGAACTTCCTGTTGGCTGCTGTTGGTCCTTTTGCTATATGTTTCTTGCAATGAAAGGAATTTGATCTACTATCAGCAATTACTACATCATGGACAATAACCTTGTTTGGAAACAGGACCTGCTATGAAACATTTGTGGCTATGAAGTTCTTGTAGGATCCAGCATGATGCAGACCATACATAAAGGATCAATATGTCTTTCATATTTCTACCCAATCGATAGACATAAGTGCTGCAGATGTGCCATGGGTAAATTCAACACTATTGTGTGCAAAACTCTAGGCATCACAACAGAACTCCAGTCTTAAACTTTGACAAAGTTCCATAGTGAAAGCAACTTCCATCAGCTCCTGCTAACACAGGCAACAGTGAGGGATGATGGAGGGTCACAAGGTGCTCATCCATGGCCCCCTCTACAAGATTTTTGGTGCCTGGTTGTCCGATTATGTGCATCTTCTCACAATCACTGTTACGATAATGACTATACGTGGGAGGCGGTTAAGCACATAACTGGTGGCCCGACTGGTTGTTTAAAACGCACTTTAAAGTGGTTAAAATGTGGAGAATCGCTTGTTTACTTGGTCAAAATGCGCTTTAACGGCCGCAGAGCAGGAAAACTAGCTATTTAGCGTGCATTCGATAATGCACATAATCGGAGAGAAAACGCGCCTCTACCCCCGATTTGTGCTCCGCTCTTGTAGAGGTAAAATTTTTAATGAGACTTGAAAGAGCTTTAAACCTCTCGTGTAGAGGCACCCTAAGTCTTATCCCATGACTGGGGTGCTTCCAGACTGAGGGCTCCTAGTAGCTCGCAATCAAAAGGCATTGTGCAGCTGTTTCACCTTTTTTTCTTTAATGGATTTTCTGCATTAAGGAAAAAATATGAGAGAAGCAGTAAGAAAATGCAGGAGGGTTATGAGTAGAAGACAACAATGTCTGGACTCCTCATAAAGTTTGATAAATGAGGCAGGGTGATGGTGCCATAAAAGGATGTCTGGAAGCACCCAAGGACATACCTTTGCAGAAGACATGTTGATTCTCCTGCAGCAGGATATGTCCTTATACATGTTTGATAATTTTAGGTTTAATCCAGAACAGATGTTAAGATGTTTAGGTATATCCAGAATATTCCATGATAATATCGAAGCCGTCCCTACCGGGCCTGATCCAGGGATCTGGGGAAGACCCTCAGTTGTCCCAGGATATGGATGATGGCTTTTGTCCCGTACTTCCCCCTCTCTCCGTACAACCCAAGGTGGGCAGCTGGTGTGCCCTTCCTTCCCACAGCTGCTGCTTTTCCTCATGAGTAGCAGGGCTCAGCGACCAGGCAAGCAGCTGCACAGAGTGATCCCATGGGTATTGGGGGTGAAGGGGAGAGCATTGTCACCGTGTTTTGAATGGGTATTGGCATGCTTCAGTGCCGAGTGTGTTATTTATTTTTTAAAAACAATCACAGCTTTGCGCAGGATCGCAACTCTGATCTTGCGCAAGCTTCACAAGTTTTAAAACAAAAACCTTCTCCCTGGAATGGCTCTCCTAATTGCAGGAAAAGTCCCTGGCGTGTGCCCCATGAGGGATGATCGCTGAAGCTGAATAATCAGGTGATCTCTCATAGGATGTCAATGTGCTAAGGTGACCACCAACAGAGGCACACAACTCTGGTTGTAACTGCCTTGATTTTAAAGTTCTATTCCCAGCTAATGTTAATAAACAACACTAATCCACCCTACATCCCTTTCCCTCCCCTCTTACCCAACATCTGTATTCAAAACTCAAGACAAGTTGTACTTCTGGTGCTTAGCAGTCACCAGATACTGTGACAGGTCTGAATCCCCCCTATTCTTTTCCCTTTTCTCCCCTATGGATTTCCAAGGATGGGATCTGTGTGTGTAGTACTCTGTTGCACACATGGATCTCACTCCAGCAGGAAAAGCTGTTTCTAAATGTGGATCTCCCTTCATAGATCCTGCCAAAGTAAAATTGTAAAGGTTTTGTTTTTGTTTTGCTATTTTGCTATTTTCCAGCTTATCCTGTTAAATGCTATTTCCCACTAAATTTGGGAGTGTGGGTGATGTTAAACCTTTTACTGAAAGTTCTTAGCAGTTCTTATGTACAGAAACATTGCAGAAATGATTGATTACAATACTTGTTTAGAAGATGTTCCAATGTGACCTGATAAATCCCAATATTTTCTAATAAAGGATAGAAGTGAGAATGAAATTTATAATTGTCCAAAAGTCTCAAGATTACCAAACCTTGAGATTACCAGTAAACTAAAAAATAATTGTGAGTCATTTTGGATATTTACTAGTGAACCTCAGGATGATATTAATTATTAGTCTATGATGGCACTTGATATTTCCAACACCAAAAGTTAAATGTTCTTTACATATTCCATATATGAAACACTTAAAATACCAAGCTGATGTGAGAAAAGGCTGCAATGTTTCTCTCTTAAAGAAGCAAAGCAATGAAATAAAGCTGCCATGTGCTGTTGGTGAGCCTAGTGATAATAGGTGGAAAACTGTAAGGTTATTTTTCTTACAGCTTGTATGCCAGAGGATGAACTTAAATACCTAGCATTTACATCAAGAGTAGATTTGCACATACCTGAACCCCACAGCAGTCCATTTTTTATATATATATGCAAGGTGTTTTGCAGCATGCATTTCAATGCATAAAGGGGCAATTTCTGGCCGTTTTGATAGCAAGCTTATCTATACCAATACCATGTGATTTAAAAGAAGCCTCATGTTATGAAAAGTGCCTTGCTTTGTCAGAAGAGCAGAAGACATACAAAAGACCATGGACTTCTGCATGGAAAAGCCTATGGCCTATGTGAATCCATCATGAGACATAGCACTGTGAGGCTCTGGGGCACTTACCCTAAGGTAGCACAAACCAAGGAGGATCAGGCAGACAAGCAAGACCATCCACTGCACAATCATGGACCCAAGCTGCAGCGAGATTTTCCTGGTTTGCTTCCTGTTCTCATCCTTTGCACGTGCTTCTTCCAGCCTTCTGGCCTCCATCTCCAGCTCTTCCTCCATGCAATTGCCTTCCAATGGAAATGCACACAAGGAAAGAAAACACCTTCTACCCAAAGGATAAAATCACCACTGAAGCCAAAGAGCTGTGAAGTCCCACAGACATCAAGTATCATTAGGAGATCATTTAAAACTTCATATGCAGACAGAGGTGGGGGACTTCTTTGTGACTAATCTGAAATTTCCCTTTATTCACACTCTCTCTCTCTCTCCCTCTCCTCTGGCTCTTGCTCTCTCTTTCTCTGTGGGTGATTGTGGTGGCTGATATTCATTTTTGAATAAAGGCATATAAACAGATCCCCAAAGTTATTTGCTGTCAACAACAAAGTTATAACAGTCAATAGGAACTTTCTCAATTCAGACTACTCTCTGACAAAATTCCTCTTGATGTAAAGGCAGATGTCAGAGACTTGACTTTTTGTTACATACCTTGGACCAAAGATATTAAGAGAATATGAATTTCAAGCAATGTGAAAAAGAAAAAAAGGTGCTGCTCAGGACAGACTGGATGCCAAAAGAAGTGGTGCAAGAAATATCAGATCACACTAGTTTTAGGCTACAATCCTAAACACACTCACTAGAGTAGATCTCATATTGATCTTAGTCGGATTTCTGTATTAGTTCCATGTGCAGATGTTTGATGGAATTTGTATACACATACATAAACCCACTTTTATACAGCATAAGTATTTATATTGATTGATTGATTGATTGATTGATTGATTGATTTTGTTACATTTGTATACCGCCCCATAGCCGAAGTTCTCTGAGCGGTTTACATAAGATTAAAACACTTAAAACAATATACAAAAATTAAAACCGCAAAAACATACAATATACACATACATTTAAAACCACTATAATAACTTTTAAAAGCTATAAGCCTAAAAACAAAACAAACCCAGGCTCATCAGATATTTCTAAATGCCTGAGAGAAGAGGAAAGTCTTGACCTGGTGCCGTAAAGATAACAATGTTGGTGCCAGGCGGGCCTTGTCAGGGAGATAATTCCACAATTTGGGGGCCACCACAGAGAAGGCCCTCTCCCTTATTGCTGACCTCTGAGCTTCCCTCAGAGTAGACATTCAGAGGAGGACCTTAGATGTTGAACGTAGAGTTCGGGTAGGTTCATGTCGGGAAAGGCGTTCTGTCAGGTATTGTGGTCCCAAGCCATGTAAGGCTTTATAGGTTAAAACCAGCACCTTGAATCGGGCTCGGAAACATACAGGCAGCCA
Organism: Anniella stebbinsi; assembly: GCA_029215795.1. Classification (NCBI taxonomy): domain Eukaryota; kingdom Metazoa; phylum Chordata; class Lepidosauria; order Squamata; family Anniellidae; genus Anniella; species Anniella stebbinsi. The sequence goes on along the minus strand of JARDYH010000004.1, from coordinate 123,713,441 downwards.
ATGCAAGCAGGCCAGAGTAGGTCTTACATGCTTGAACCTTCTGGTCCCAGTTATCAATCTGTCTGCTGTATTTTACACAAGCTGCAGCTTCCGAACCATCTTCAAAGGCAGCCCCATGTAGAGTGCATTGCAGTAATCTAACTTGGAAGTTACCAAAGCATGGACAACTGAAGCCAGGTTATCCCTGTCCAGATAGGGGCGTAGCTGGGCCACCAACTGAAGTTGGTAGAAGGCACTCCGTGCCACTGAGGCCACCTGAGCCTCAAGTGACAGAGATAGTTCTAGGAGAACCCCCAAGCTACGAACCCGCTCCTTCAAGGGGAGTGCAACCCCATCCAGAATAGGTTGATGACCCTCCATCCAGTCAGCAGAACCACCAACTAACAGTGTCTCAGTCTTGTCTGGATTGAGTTTCAGTTTATTAGCCCTCATCCAGTCCTCACCTGATGAAGATGAATAGGAGAAATAGAGCTGTGTGTCATCAGCGTACTGATGACAACGCACTCCAAAACTCCTGATGATTGCACTCAGTGGTTTCATGTAGATGTTGAACAGCATGGGGGACAGGACTGACCCCTGCAGAACCCCATACTGGAGAATCCATGGGGCCGAGCAGTGTTCCCCAAGCACCACCTTCTGAAGCCGACCCACCAAGTAGGAGCGGAACCACTGCAATGCAGTGCCTCCCACTCCCAACTCAGCCAGTAGTCCCAGAAGGATACCATGGTCGATGGTATCAAAAGCTGCCGAGAGATCAAGGAGAATCAACAGAGTCACACTCCACCGTCTTTCTCCCGACATAGGTCATCATACAGGGTGACCAAGGCTGTTTCCGTACCAAAACCAGGCCTGAAACCAGACTGTTTATATCCATGTTGATTGGACTATTAAAAATTTCATTCTCACTTTGATCTTTATTAGAGAATGATAGTGATAATAGTTATTCTATCCTGTATTACCATCAAGGCGGTTGATGCATGGTTTTCACAGGAACGCACCACTGCAACAGACGCATGGCCATATATCCCCCATCTCTGCCCAGACATGCATACACGGTGGATAAAAAACAATTGTTTTTTTAAAATCTATTTTAATTTAATTTTTTTTAAAAAAAAATCATAAATAAAATACCAATTTTTCTTACTTAAAAAATAACATAGTTACAATTACATTTAATCATAAGCATGCTAAACCTACAGTTACAATCTTGTAAAAATGAAGTTACCTACTAATCAAACATGGGCATTCATCTTATGAAAATGACTCTGTCCAGCGTAACCACCAGCTCTTGCTTCTTATCTATTTTATTTATTTGTGTATTCATTACATTTCTAATCCACTCAATAACTGATGTTCTTCGGGTGGATCACAAACAGTTCTGGAAAGTTCTGCACTTTCAGTTTCTCAGACTAAAGTAACAAGTTCTCTGCAAAGACATCCACTAGATAGGATTGCTGTTCCTCTGTGCTTATGTGATGGCGGAATTGGGCCAAGCAAGGCAGAGGAGTTAGCAAGGACAGAGTGGATATATAAAAAAAATGATTTTTTCAAAATTTAAATTGGATTTTTTTCAGCCCAGTAATGACCAAACTTTGCTTTGACCTATCCGTCATGGGCATTTGGGTTTTGTTTGCTACATTGCTGTCATTGTCATTTTCGTGAGGACATGACCAAGATAGAGAGAAACAGAAAGGAGCAACCCTAGAAAGACAAAGAGGAGACAAAACTGACTAGGACGCAACTTACTGTATTCCTATACTAAAGCTGCAATTGTATACCCACTTACCTGGGGGTAAGCTCCATTGAACTCAATAGAATTTATTTCTGAAGGGACATTTAATAATAATAATAATAATAATTATTATTATTATTATTATTTCTTACCCGCCTCTCCCTCTGAATCGAGGCGGGGAACAACAATAAATATAAATACGAAGACCATAAAATAGATAAAACATTAAAACAAATGAAACTAATACATTATTAAAAACATCTTAAAATTCAACTGGGTAGGCCTGCCGGAAGAGATCAGTCTTCATGGATCTCTTAAATTCAGGAAGATTGCTAAATTGTCGAATCTCTCCCAGAAGAAGCCACTCCACAGTCTGGGAGCAGCAGAAGAGAAGGTCCTCTGGGTAACACTCGTTAGCCTAAGTCTGGCTGATTGTAGTAAATTCTTCCCAGACGACCTGAGTGTGAGGGGCGGATTATACGGGTGATCCCACAGGTAACCTGGAACCAAACCATATGACATTAGCCTCATTCTGTCTTGGGTGCTGATCTTAAATAAGACCTTATATGGGAATATTTTAAAGACATTCCCTCTATAGTAGGTAAAAAGAAAAGAATGCAATATATATATAGTGAGACAAGGAAATGTCAAGCATGATTGTAAAAAGGAAACAGGGTAAATAATACTCTCTTTAATCATTAATTATCTTGGCTTAGTGGGCAGATTTGCATCATTGTTCAGGAAACATGAAAAAGTTTCATTTGGAAACATGATTTAAATTGACTTTTTTTTCTTGCTGATTTAACCCGCTGATTTAAATCTACATAATTTAAAACAATCCACCCTGCACAGTTTCTCTGGTGCAAACACACAGATTCCTCAGCTAAGGGGCTGATCTTTTAAAAGCATGACATCAATATTAAAGATATTTTATTCAAAATATTGTACTAAAGCATTATTTTATCTGTGTGGATATTTATAAAAGCATATTTTAATCTGCTCTATTCCCAAAGACTCAGAACAGACAACATTGCAATATCTTTAAAATTACAAAGCATAGACATAATCAACCATCATTTTTTTAAAAAGCATTTTGCTCTTTGCTGGTCTAAAATGAAAAGTTCTTATGGTCTGAGAGAAAAGAGTTCCAAAGGCGCCCCCTTGTGGCTCAGGCAGTCTTTTTGCTGCAACTGACTAAGAGCTCCATCACACCAGTGATTTAGGCCCCCTCCACAAGGATTCGCTTTTGCGCCTGGTTAAGTGATTATGCGCTTCATCCCTGAAGCGCATTTACCCCTAATAACTCTGCACGAGAGGCAGGCAGGGAGAGGGGAGGGGGGAGGCAAGACCCCCGGAGGCAGGAGCCGATCTCGGCCGGGGAGCAGCGGAGGGGGCAGCGAGAGTCCTCCGCCGGCCTTTCTCTCTGCAAAGGCAAGAAACTGGGGGTGGGGGGGGCGCTTAGGGGAGCCAGGAGGAGTTGTCACTGCTGGACGGGGAGCGTCTTCTTCCCGGCGGGGGCGGGGACGGCGGGGAGAGGGGGGGCGGCGGCAGGGCGACCCCTTCTTCGGCCACGCGAAGCTCTCCTGCGCGCGCTGGCTGCAGCCTCAGCGCTCCGCTCCATTGCCTGCCTGCGTGCCTGGCTGCTTCGCCCTCCCCCGCCGGAGGGAGGGAAGTCTGTCGAGGGACGTGGGCGGGCGAGGAAGGCAAAAGACGGAGCCAGAGGAGCCGGCTAGGGAAGCCAGGAGCCGAGCGGGGGAGCGAGCAGCAGCTGCAGCAGCAGCACATCCCGCCGCAAAATAAAACTCGCTATTTAACGCGCATTCAATAATGCGCACAATCGGAGGGATAGCGCGCCTCTACGCCCGATTTGCGCTCCCTCCTTGTAGAGGTAAATTTTTTTAAGCGCCTTGAAAGAGCTTTAAACCTCTCTTGTAGAGGCAGCCTTAGTGCATTCTTGTGCCTGGTGTATGGATTTGCAACATGGTACTCACATGACGCCGTACCTGTCCTGCTGACACCCCGCCTCTTCCCCAGACTTTCCTAGAATGCTAAAAGTCTGGATTATTTTCCCTAAGCGCATTTAATGCACCCTAAGCTTCTGTGTAGTTTAGAAGAAACTGGGAGATTGAATGGATCGCATCAGGTCCTGACAGGGAAAAGCGATCTCTCCCAGCAGCCGGCTCCAAACCTCAATATAAAACCCCAACCTTGCACCCCAGGCTCGAAAGCCTTTTTTAAAATCATACAATGCCTGAATCTCTGCAGAGACAGGATTGTACTCCCTCGATGCCCCCAAAGATCCAGACTAAAAGGTCCTTCCATGTGCTCATCTGACAGTACTGTTATAAACTGCTTTAAAGCGCTTTATAACAGTAGTGACAACTGTTGGGGCCCAGGACACACTCCAAAACAGTTGTCACTACTGTCATAAAGCATTTTAAAGCACTTTAAAACAGCAGTGTAGATCCACCCTAGGTGTTATGGAGCTCTAAGGCTGCAATCTGTGCATTGGTTTCTACTAGGCTGACCATATGAAAAGGAGGACAGGGCTCCTGTAACTTTAACAGTTGTAGAGAAAAGGGAATTTCAGCCAGTGTCATTTGTATGCAATCAGTTCCTGGTGAAATTCCCTCTTCATCACAACAGTTAAAGTTGCAGGGGCCCTGTCTTCTTTTGTATATGGTCACTCTAGTATAGTACCTGCAACTTTAACTATTGTGATGAAGAGGGAATTTCACCAGGAACTAACTGCATACAAATGACCCTGGCTGAAATTCCCTTTTCGCTACAACTGTTAAAGTTACAGGAGCCCTGTCCTCCTTTTCATATGGTCAGCCTAGTTTCTACCAAATTTCAAACTGTATCTGGCTGATTCGGACAGAGTCAGGAGATGTCTGAATCAAAGCATCCTAACCTGCAAGGGGAGGAAGCTCTATAGCATTGCAAGGCAAGTGGTCATCCGGTTGCTGCTGTTATTGGTTTGCTGGATTTACCTCACCTGTGGAACTTCTTAGCTGCCTCCTTACAGACTCTGGTCCAGCAAAGTGCCACCTCACTCCCACCTGAAACAACTTTAGGGTCTGGGGCATAAAAAACAGACCCCTGCGAGGGAGGGACCACCGCCAGCAGGGTCACCGCCAAAGGGGTGACACCAAAGGGCGGGTGCCACTTTGGGGGAAACACTTAGGGGTTATACAAAGGTGAAAGGAGGAAGAGGGCTGCTTGCTTCCGGTTTTGGCCTGCAGGGATGCCTCCACGTCACACCGTGTGAGGGTCCTGCAGTGAGTCTGCAGTAGCAAAGGTGTGCTTTCCAAAGAAGGGGGTGATGGGAGTCAGGCAGTAGCCATCACAGTTATATGGGGCAGGGGGAGATGCAGAGGAGGAGATACAGAGGGGGGAGAGATGTACATCTTAATGAGAGAGCATAAAGCAATAGGGTGCTGGCTGTCCCCAAACTGTCCCCCAACTCAAATAACTTGGATGGCCCTGGCAACAGACCCCATGGGCTGAAAGTGCTGCTGGTGAATGCCAGGTCAGTGAAGGGAAAAACATCTGCTATCCAGGACTTGATCCTGGATGCGCATGCTGACCTGGCTTGTATCACAGAGACCTAGTTGGATGAGGTGGGGGTGGGGGTGGGGTAACCTCTCTCAGCTTTGCCCACCAGGGTTCTCTGTCCAGCAGCAGGCAAGATCTGGGGGGCAGGCAGGTTGGAGTGGCAGTGGTCTATCGGGATTCCATCCCCCTGACCAGGTGCCCTATCCCAGTCTGCTGGGTCCAAGGGTGTGTATCTGAAGGTGGGTGCCTGGGACAGAATAGGGATTCTGCCGGTGCACCGTCCACCCCACTGCTCAACAGTCTCCCTTCCTGAGCTAGCCAGGGTAGTCTCGGGGTTGGTCTTGGAGTCCCCCCGGCTTGTTTTGCTGGGGGATTTCAACATCCATGCTGAGGCTGCCCTGTCAGGAGTGGTTCAGGACTTCATGTCCGCCATGACAACCATGGGTCTGTCCCAAATGGTATCTGGCCCCACTCATGCTGCTGGGCACCCTCTGGACCTTGTTTCCTTTGTTGGATGGGGGTGACAGTGATCTGAGAGTGGAGCAACTTTCTATAGTTCCATTGTCATGGACAGAACACTTCCTGGTTTGGTTTAGACTCGCTTGGACTCAGAACCTCTGCAGGATGAGGGCCGATTAAGATGGTCTGCCCCAGGAGGCTGATGGAGAAGTTGGACTTCGACGGACCGGCTCAAGACAGCAGCCTGGGATTTGAGGCAGTGGGGAGAATTTGCATACTGCTGAGGTATTCTGGGAAGTGAGCAGAAGTCACTGTGCGCAGCAGAGAAGTTGGACTTCGACTGACCGGCTCAAGATGGCGGCCTGTGTGCTGTAAATGTACTTTTCTTCTTCTTCTCTATAGCATATAATGGATGGAAAGAAATCTCTAGCAGTGGTGACCTGCAAAGTGTGTGCAATGTTTGTATTCCTGCCTAAGATCAACATGGTGTACATCTGCAACAAGTGCAAGCTGGTTGCACTACTGGAAGAAAAAGTGAGAGTACTTGATCGGCAGGTGACCACCCTCCAAGGAATAAGAGAAGGTGAAGAGCTCATAGGTGAACGGTGGAACTGCAACAGCAATAAGAAGCACAAGAGATGGAAGAGCAACAGCAAGAAGCAGAAGTGAAGAATGCTGAGGTGAGGAAAGCCAATGAAGAGGAAGCTCCATGGAAATGGATGATAGTTAGGAGCAGAAGAATTAGAAGACACTCTGAACCAGTGGAACCACTAGAGCTATAGAACTGCTTTCAGCTACTGGGGGATGAGACTGGAAGACAGCCTGCAGAGGAAGAGAGGATCCCATGCAACACTGAGCAAGAGGCAGAAGGTCAGTCAACCAAGAGGAAGAGAACAGTAATTGTGGGAGACTCCCTGCTGTGTGGGATTGATACCCAAGTATGTTGCGAAGACCCATGGACTCGCCAGTATGCTGTCTCCCTGGAGCACAGATTAGAGATGTGACTGAAGGGTTGCCAAAGCACATCAAGCCCACTGACACATATCCTTTGCTTCTCATCCATGTGGAAACAAATTATACTGCCAAACGGAGCTACAAAGAACTCACGTCAGACTTTGAAGTTCTGTGAAGGAAACTCAAGAATTTTGGGGTCCAGATAGTTTTCTCATCCACCCTCCCAGTTCTTGGAAGAGAAAGGGAAAGGGGAAGAAAAATACTCCAGGTGAATGACTGGCTACAAAGGTGGGGCCAATGTGACAGATTCAGATTCTGGGACCACGGGCTACGTTACTTGCAAGATGGACTGTTGGCAAGCAATGGGTTGCACCTCACAAGAGGTGCATAATAAGACCTCCCTCATCCACGACTTAATTGTGGATGAGGCAGCTGATCTCGAATGCATAACTGAGACCTGGGTGGGAGAGCAGGGAGGAGTCAGTCTCTCCCAGCTATGCCCACCAGGGTACTTGATTCAGCATCAGGGTAGACCTGAGAGCTGAGGAGGGGGGGTTGCTGTGGTCTACAGGAACTCTCCCTCTGCAAGCTCCTTGTCCATGTGACTACTGGTCTGGAATGTTTGCACCTTGTGTTGGGTCAGCGGGTCAGATTAGGGATTCTGTTGGTGTACTGCTCACTCCGCTGCTCAACAGACTCCCTAGCTGGACTGATAGAGTTGGTCTCAGGGGTACTGTTGAGATCCCCCAGACTGTTGGTTCTGGGGGATGTCAACATTCACGCGGAGGGCACCTTATCCGGGGCAGCTCAGGATTTCATGGTCTCCATGACAACCATGGGACTGTCCCAACATGCCACTGGCCCAATGCATGTAGCAGGCCATACTCTAGACCTGGTTTTCACAACTTGACAGGCAGATGGTGATCTGAAAGTGGGGGACTTCACATCAGTCTCTTTGTTATGGTCAGATCACTACTTGCTGAGGTTTAGACTTACAGCAGCTTTTCCCCTCTGCAAGGGTGGGGGAACTATTAAGATGGTCTTCCCCTGGAGACTAATGCATCCGGATGGTTTCCGAAGGGCTCTGGGGAGTTTTCCGGCTGATAGGGCTGATGCTCCTATCGAAACCTTGGTTGATCTGTGGAATGAAGAAATGACCCGGGTGGTCAACATGATTGCTCCTGAGTGCCCTCTCCTGAGTAGAGCTCATATGGCTCCATGGTATACCCAGAGCTGAGAGCGATGAAACAAAATAGGAGATGGCTTGAGGTGGTTTTTCTGACCAGATAGGGTGTTCAACCTGTTCTGGATGGGGTTGCACTCCCCCTGAAGGAGCAGGTTTGTAACTTCGGGGTTCTACTAAAACCATCTTTGTCACTTGAGGCTGAGGTGGCCTCAGTGGCATGGAGTGCCTGCTACCAACTTCAGCTGGAGGCCCAGCTACGCCCCTACCTGGCTTCATTGTCTATGCTCTGGTAACCTCCAAGTTAGATTACTGCAATGTGCTCTATGTGGGGCTGCCTTTGAAGATGGTTCGGAAGCTGCAGCTTGTGCAAAATGCAGCAACCAGACTGATATCAGTAACCAGAAGGTTTGAACATATAAGACCGACACTGGCTGTATGTTTCCGAGCCCAATTCAAGGTGCTGGCTTTAACTTATAAAGCCTTTCAAGGCTTGGGACCACAATACCTGATGGAACGCCTCTCCCAACATGGACCTATCTGTACACTACGCTCAACATCTAAGGTCCTCCTCCGAGTGCCTACTCCAAGGGAAACTTGTAGGATGGCAACAAGGGAGAGGGGCTTTTCAGTGATGGATCTCTCCGAGACTCGCCTGGCGCCAACACTGTTATCTTTTCGACGCCAGGTTAAGACTGGCATTTAACAGCATATGTTGAGCTTTTTAACTGACCCATGGATAGTTTAAATGATATGCAGTTTATTTTTAGGCTTTTATGGTTTTTAATTTTGTATATTGGTTTTTAAATGTTCAACTGCCTAGACAGCTTTGGCTATGGGGCAATATATAAACTTAAATAATAATAATAATAATAATAATAATAACAACACCCCAGCAAAAATGAAGTACAAACTGAAGGGATAGAACTGAAGCTTGAGATTGATAAACAAATGGTCAAGGAACACCTAATTTATTTGAATGAGTTCAAATCTCCAGGGCCTGATGAACTGCATTCTAGAGTAATAAAAGAGCTGGCAGAAGAACTCTCAGAACCAATGTCTGTTATCCTTGCAGAGTCATGGAGGATGGGTGAAGTGCCAGTTGACTGGAGGAGGGCTAATGTTGTGCTTATCTTCAAAAAGGGCAAAAAAGGAGGAACCTGGGAACTACAGACCAGTTAGTCTGATATCAATCCCTGGGAATTTTTTTGGAGCAGATTATGAAGAAGTCAATCTGCAAGCACCTTGAAAACAATGCAGTAATTATTAGAAGCCAGCATAGATTTAGAAGCCAGCATAGATTTGTCAAGAGTAAATCCTGCCAGACTTATTTGATCTCATTTTTGGATCGGGTAACCTCCCTTGTGGGAATGCTGTGGACATAATATACTTTGACAAAGTGCCCCATGACATTCTGATTCATAAACTAGCTAAAAGTGGGCTAGATGGAACAACTACTAGGTGGATCCACAGTTGGCTACAGAATTGGACTCAAAGAGTGCTTATCAATGGTACCTTCTCAAACTGGGGGGAGGTAATGAATGCGGTTCGGCAGGGCTCAGTCCTGGGTCCAGGGCTCTTCAACATTTTTATTAATGACTTGGATGTGGATGAGCAGGGAATGCTTATCAAATTTGCAGATTACACAAAATCGGGTGGGATAGCTAATACTCTAGAAGACAGAAACAAACTTAAAAGTGATCTTGTAAGGCTAGAGCGCTGGGCTGAAAACAACAAAATGGAATTTAATAGAATTAAATGCCAAGTTCTGCACCTAGAAAAAACAAACCAAATGCACAGTTACAAGTTGGGGGATACTTGGCTCAGTAATATTACAAGCGAGAAGGATCTTTGAAATGTTGTAGATCACAAGCTGAATATGAGCCAACAGTGTGATGTGGCTGCAAAAAAAGCAAATGCTATTTGGGGCTGCATTAATACAAGTATAGCTTCCAAATCACATGAGGTACTGGTTCCCCTCTATTCAGCACTGGTTAGGCCTCATCTTGAGTATTGTGTCCAGTTCTGGTCACCACATTTCAAGAAGGATGCAGACAAGCTGGAGGAGGTTCAGAGGAGGGCAACAAGGAAGGTCAGGGGTCTGGAAACAAAGCCCTATGAGGAAAGACTGAAAGAACTGGGCATGCTTAGCCTGGAGACTAGAAGACTGAGGGGAGACATGATAGCAGTCTTCAAATACCTGAAAGGTTGTCACACAGAGGAGGGCCAGGATCTCTTCTCAATCATCCCAGAGTGCAGGACACGGAATAATGGGCTCAAGTTACAGGAAGCCAGATTCCAGCTGGACATCAGAAAAAACTTCCTGACTGTTCAAGCAATACGACGACGGAACCAATTACCTAGGGAGGTCGTGGGCTCTCACACACACTAGAGGCCTGTCTGTCTGCTAGAGAGTTATGGCATATAGTATCATGTCAATTACAGTTCGATCCATTGTCCCACGCAAAACTGACTTTATGGGGAAATCCAGAACTAAGAATTGGAAAAAAAGCATTCTTGTGGAGGACATGCATGGGAAAGACAGTTTTTACTTTGGATCAATTAATAGGCCCAGACAATGCGTTTTTGTCATTTTGGAGTGTCCTATTTTGCCTAATCAATGGATTGTTGCCTTAGCCTCTGTGACTGAAGCTTCTATGGATCTTAGGCTACATCTTATTCAGCAAAAAATCTTGTTTCGGGTTTATTGGACTCCACAATGCCTTTTCAATAAGGATCTGTATAACTTGCATAACTGTTGGAGACTTAATGCACCTAATGCTTCTTTAATTCATGTTTTGGCAATGCCCAGTAGTTGCCTGTGACAACCTCCCTTTGGGTCTCCTACCACTTTCTATAATAAAAGGATCCCAGCCATGGACCAAGTCAGTATATTGCTTCTCACTGGCTCTGTGTTTCACTGACTCTTCTTGGCCCCACAGCAACCAGCCCAGCACTCTCTATTCACCCTTTTACTTCACTGCTGCCACCATATAACTCTGTACCTTACCTCCGGTACTTTAAGAATCCAATCCAGTTTATAAAACAAAATAACTTGTATTTAACAATAAGCAAGTTCATGCAGTTTATAAATCTTGTGATTTCATTTGTTGCAATACTTGTTTGTTACAATACAGTATCTTATATATCTTTGCCTATTCCCTCTATTCCCAAAATAATAAACACGTTGTTCCTACTCTGTTCTAAACCCTTCAGCAGCCAAACCCAGACTCTCTCTTTCAGTCAACTCTCCACACACAATTCCTAACTGCTCCTAACTGCTAACTGTCACTGACTTCAAGCACTTGAATCCAACAGCCAATCAGCCTTCACTTCAACATTCTATTCACTCCTCCTCCCTACAGAATTAACCACTTGCCATCCTTACCATTCAAACTTCAAACAGCCCTTACAACCTAACTAGCAATAAACAGAAAAACATCACATTGCCCCCTTTTGGGAGGAAGTCATAATAAAGATAAATTTTGCACTGAAACTTTAACAGTTGTAGCGAAAAGGGAATTTCAGTCAGTGTCATTTGTATGCAGTTAGTTCCTGGTGAAATTCCCTCTTCATCACAACAGTTAAAGCTGCAGGCACTATACTAGAGTGACCATACACAAAAAAAGGCAGGGCCCCTGCAACTTTAACAGTTGTGATGAAGAGGGAATTTCACCAGGAACTGATTGCATACAAATGACACTGGCTGAAATTCCCTTTTCTCTACAACTGTTAAAGTTACATGAGCCCTGTCCTCCTTTTCATACGGTCAGCCTAACGCTGACTGACTGTCGAGAGAGGGGGGGGAGGAAAGGGGGGGAGGAAAGGGGCGGAAGGGAGAATGGCGTGCTCTGAAAGGGGACTGGGCTGGCTGGCTGAATAAGAGCGCTCCGCACCGCAGCATTGTATTGCAGGTCCCATTTTCCACGTACAGCTGTCACTTTTGCTCCGGCGAAGGCAAAAAAAAGGACGGGGGGGGGGGGGGGAGAGAAGAAAGCAAGGCCGCGAAACAGACAGAGCACAGGCAGTCTAAGCTTTTAGGTCTATGGGCCCTTCAAAAAACTACAATCCCCAAAAGGCCTCACGGGAAGACAGACAGACAGACAGACAGCCGAAGCCCAGCAGGACCCAGGATGCTTTGCAGTGGTGGAGTCGAACGGAGGAAGGAAGATGAGCGCCATCGCGCGCCACTAATTTAACGGCGTGCAAGCGGGGAGGGGGGGGTGATGTCGGGCCCAGGGTTGGATGCGGCGGGGCTAGTCAAGGGGACCGGAGCCGGGGGGTCGCGCGCTCGGCGAAAACTCCTTACGGTGGAGGAAGCGGAACTCTTTGAGCTCGCGCAGGCAGCGGGCAGCGGCCTCGACCCGGAAGTGTTCAAGTGAGTGACTGCAGGCGAAGGGGTCGTTGAGATTCGTGTCCTGTTGCCATCGTGATGCGACGCCGTTTCCCCTGGTGGCCAGGCAGAGGCGGAGACGCGCTCTTGGGTCTGGGCGCCCCCTTGTATTCCGGGAGGGGAGGGGAGGGGAGGGGAGGGGGCGGCGATCCGTCTGTGGGGTCGTGAAGGGGGCGCCAAGCACACGCCGCCCCTTTCAGTGAGGCGCTGCCGGGAGAGGGCAAATGAACCAGGATGACTTTGGCTATATTGCCTGAAATGTATTGGGGGGGGGGGGCTGCGTTTTGGTTCCCCCCCTGGAAATCCAGAACAGCCACTGATACCATCATAAAATATATTTGAGGGGAGAATGTATCACGCAGAGCATAGCCACAAAGTACAGCCAAAGCTACAAAAGTAGGAGCGGGTGAAGATAATTTCAGATGCACTGAATGTCATTTGTTCTTTATTTCAGTGATGTTAACATGAAGATGTTCTGTAGAACAGATTTGTCTTAACTGTGTGCTGTAAAATCAGACATGTGACCAGTGTTCAGGTGGGCACACACACACCCCTTGGTGTTGGATGCGTTGGTGGGGATGCCTGACTATGTTGTTCTCCTTTTTAGTTTCCAAAATATGGTCACCCTAGCTGGGAGTCCCCACTTGCACATGAAGCTCACTGGGTGACTTTAGGCCAGTCACTGACTCTCACCTAACCCACCTCATAGAGTGGTTGTGAGGATAAAATGGAGAGGAGGAGGGCCATGTAAGCTGCCTTCGGTTCCTTGCAAGAGGAAAAAAGGAAATAATAAATAATAACACTGGGCTGCATTGAAGGGTTGTTGTGTAAACCACTCATTCTGTGTAGCTCACCTCACCGGTGCCCCACCTCCTACCTGCAATATTGAATGTGGACTATGTACATTACAGGATTATCATATGTCACTATTTCTCAGGCTGCAGACAGACAGATGCACCCTGTAGGACAATAGGATTGATGGAAGCCTCTCTCTCTCTCTCTGTCTCTCTCAGCCCCAGTCTGCAATAGCTACACACTAAATTTGCAACATAACTTAAAATAAATGTTTTAAAGGATAAAAACATTCACATTTTCACATGAAATAAGGCCTAGGTTTAAAAGCATGAAGAGAAGTCTGCTTTTCTAGTTTTTTGAGGGTGAGTGGGCACATTGCCTTTCAACCTCATCTAAAATAAAATCTTGGGTTTCCTCACTGTCGCTTATAGGCAGCTGTAAAGTTTGCCTGCTGGGCAAAAAATGATGAGCAGAAAGTAACCAGAAAGTCCCATGTTTAGACAGTGAAATTGTCAATATTATTCTCTCAAAGTCTGTGTTCCCTCCTAGGATCCTGCTGGACCTTCTGCGCATGAATGTTGCCCCTTTGGCAGTCTTCCAGATGCTGCGCTCCATGTGTGCCGGGCAAAGACTTGCTGGTGCTGAGGTTGCTCCAGAGCCAGCACGAGGTCAGTGGTGCCCCATCCATCAGAGAAAGAGTAGCTTATTAATGCCTGCTGTGGGTCAGAGCTTAATTTGAGCCAGGGGGACCAGTAGCAATGACAAGAATACCTCTGAGCATCTGCAATGTGTCTCACCTATGTTTTGATGGTTTTCCACAGTTAGTTCCTGTATCTTGGATGAGGGGGATGTACAGCACGCAGGGTAGAGTCATAGTACCACTTTCTCTCCATATATTAGTGGCTACCTTTAACTTCTGGACTCAAGAGTTATAAAAATTACAACTGTAGGCTTTCTGGCAGCACTAGGAATTGGACTTTGATGTTCTGTTTCAAGTGGACGTGTCCATGAAAGCTTATGGCAGAATCAACTAGCTAGTCTTTAAGGTTCTAAAAGGCTCTTTGTTGGTTTTGAAAATATACATTCCTTTTTAATTATTTTCTCCGTTTATATGCTTGAAAGTAGAATTTATAGACTGTGTACATTCTGATTAATTCTTCAGTCTCTGATGATATTTGCAATAGAACACAATCCTAATTTGTCTTGCAGATCATCCATCAAAATCAGTATTTTTTCTTTAAAAAAATGCCTGTCTTTTTATCACATTCTAACATCTCATTTCCCTTCTGTAAATGATACCCTGACTAATAGGTATTATATCACTAAGAACATAGGAAGCTGCCTTATACTGAATTAAAGCATTGTTCCATCTAGCTCAGTATTGTCTGCACCAGAGGCCGGCAATCTTTTTGGACCCGTGGGCACATTCAGCAATTTGTGTAGCGGTCCTGGGCATTAACCCAAAATGGCTGCCAAAGGAGGCATGGCTAGTCACAAAGGACAAGCAACCTGAGGTGGGGTTTGAACCCCAACGCACTAAACTCATGGTTTTCAGCACCAACAGAAACCTATTTCACAGAAGGCTGACTCTTTTCTCCTCTTCCTGTCAGCCAACTCATTCGCCCCATTTCTTTTTCACCACCTTCTCTCTCTCTCTTTCTCCTGCCCTGCTTCATCACCGATATATGGGCTAACTCACTCACTCACTCACTCACACATATCCATCCCCGCTTCATTCACCCTCATATTCATCCAATGTATGCATCATGTAATTATTATTTATATGTTCCTCCCTTCTTCTCATTACAGTCACATGAGACACCATACTCTTTTCAAGATCCCCTCAAATTCCCCTCGTTCCTTTGTCTCTTTTCTCTTTCTCACACACATGCAGTTCCCATCCATTCAGACAGACAAGCACACAACCCTCCTCAACCATCCAAGTTGCTCCCAGCTAGCTCCCCCAGCCCCCACTGGCTTCCAGGCAGCTTCTCTGACCTCCGGATGGCTTACCAACTTCCTTCCTACCACCCCTCCCCCTGCTCTCCCTAGCCCCCTGCTGCTCTATTTAATTCCCACCACAGCAACCCAGACGGAAGTACCTTTTTGGTTTTGGCTTTTTTTGGGTGGCTATGGGTGCTGCAAAGGGAAGCCTAAGCCTGCAGCTACCCACCTTCTTCTTTTCCTAATAATGTGCCTGAGCTCCATGTGTGGCTCAGAAGTGTTAATGAGAAATGAAGATAGCAGCAGCTGAAGGCCCTCACTTTGCGACTGCCAGGAAGAACATTTATGAGCTTTACTTATTTTTTTAAAATAGCAGGGATAGGGCACCTTGGAAGCCCATGGGCATCACGTTGCCTACCCCAGCTGACTGGCAGTGGCTCTGCAGGGTTTCCGGCAGGGGCCTTTCCTGCCTAGAGATACCAGATTGCATTCCAGATTGCACTTTGTGTGTGCCTCGGGCCATGTGTTTCTCTGATTTACTGGTCTTCCGCAGTTTTCTCTGTCTCCCCATTCAAAACCAAATATTTTGGTTGTCTCAATTCAGAATGATTGCTTCTAATCAACAGGGGTGTGAGTAGAAAGGAACACATTTGATGGGCAACTTATGTAATAGCACTACTTGTTCTTAGCTAAGGCTCCTTCACAGCAATTATGGCAGTGCTTGTGCTTGGCATTACATTTAACCAAAGAATGCATGTAACCTAAGGTTGACCATTTCTGGCTTATAATTTCATTTAGGAGAAAGGCAGTAAGAAGCCTTGATAAAGTGAGAGGCAGAAGGCTAGGGAGATTAGGCATAAGTAGCAGAGGGCGGTGCAGAAAACAAGGGTCAGTGCTAGAAACTGTGGAGTCTATGAGGGAGCTGTTTAGCCATGAGGAAAGCACCACAAAAGATACGAAGGCTGGAGCAACAGAAGGGTGTGGGCAAAGCTCTAGCACAACAGGTTGTAGTTTGTGGCCACGGCCACGCATCATGTGAAGCCAGAATTTGCTGAGAATTCTGGCTTACTTTGAATGAGCAAGCGTGCAGGTACACACTACTCAATCAATCCCACTTGGCTTCTTCTGTCTACAGAACTGGTTAAACAAACTAGAGAACCTCTGTCCTTTGCTTGTTTACCGTTACGTCTGGACCGAGATCTCTAGCTCTTCAAACAGGCCAGAATTATAAACCAAGAAAAAGCCCTAATTTATGAATCCATCTTATTAGAAGAGCAACAAGCCAAAGATCCCGGTTTGGACATAACAGTACACAAACGACAAATGGAGGTTCCCTGGTCATTTTAGTTGCTTCTGCTGGCAGGAGGAACCATGCAGGAGTAATCAATAAGTGTATGCCAGCACACTTCTCATTCACAATAAGCCGGAACACTCAGCAATTCTGAACTGGGCCGGAGTTTCTTTCTTAGTGCCTCTCCTCAGTTGCAACTTTGTGAGCATTTATGCATTGGCCTTCTTGTGTTTTGTTTCTTTTGGCACTTACTCATATAAGCTGCAGTATGAGATCACTTGGCTGGATAGCATCCCATATATACTGCTGAATGTATTCTAGTTTGGGCTTGCTTGCTTTTTCCTTTGATATCTGATAGTTAATCTACTATGCTAGCTGTGCTAAAATTTGCCTGGATTTTGCTTGTTTATCATAAAGTTCACTTACTCCCATAATCCCACAGCCCTCATTTTTTCACAGGTCAAAAACAAACATTGCAGGTTCCAAAAGTTCTTGTAGAGCCTCCGTTTGCTTTCTCATTATGGAGAAGAGGAGCAACTGCTGCTACAGTTTAAAGTTGGTTTCTCCTTGAAATGTTGCACACACAGGCACATAACAAAGAAACCGTTTCTACTGGGGTGGGGGTGGGGAGGCAGCTTGGGGAAGAGGAAGCTTGGAGCAGAGAAGCGATGCTGGGATGCTGCTCGGCCTTTTCCTCAACTGCTGCTTCCCCATTCCATATCCCCTTGCCAAAGCACGCTCTCTGGATAATGCACCTGTGTTTACCCTAAACATGTGCCTGGAGACCCACAAAGGGGGAAGGTGGGGAGTGCAGCTGCAAAATAAAAAGTGGCAGGCAGGGATTCTCAGCTGATTTTCTGCTATAAATTGTGCCCCACAAGCGTGCACCAGCAATTGGTTTTCCATGACATACTGCCCCAAACCTAGATATTTGCCTGAGCTGTCATCACAGGTAGTTGGAATCCTATTGGAAGTGACCAGTAGTCACTGATGGTTCTATCCATGAATTTGTCTAATTACCTTTGAAAAACATTGAAGTGAGTGGTCATTGACACATCTTATGGCAATGAATTTCATAGACTAATTACACATTGGCTGAATTCGGACAACACGATAGTCAATGGTGGGGTAATAATTAACTTACAGTTGTTCATCTAGGGGGTACTCCCCACACAACATGGTAATAAATATTCAACTGTGGTGTGGATTAGGGTCAGCGCTGAGTTGACTATGGCAGCATTCGGACAACACAATAGTCAGTACAACTGACGATTGTCCCCCCCCCCCCCCCAGTTGCTTATTGTGTCGTCCAAATTCAGCCATTGTGTGAAGAAGTATTTCGCTTTTGCCTGTGCAGAGTCTACTGCCAAACCGTTTAATTGGATGGCCCTGAGTTCTAATATTATGAGAGAGTTTATTTTTGTTTGTTTATTGCATTTCTATACCACCCATTAGCCGAATATTTTCCCTCTCTCTACTTTCTCCACAGCAGTCATATTTTTTATAAACTTCCATCATGTTTTCCTCCCCATCTAATAATCATTTTCTAAACTAAAATACTTTAGTTTTTCCTTCATAATAATAATAATAATAACAACAACAATAATAATAATAATAATAATAATAATATGTTTATTTCTAACCCGCCTCTCCCTCTGGATCGAGGCAGGGAACAACATTAAATATAAATACAAAGATCATAAAACAGATAAAACACTAAAAACAAATAAAACTGATACATTATTAAAAACATCTTAAAATTCAACTGGGTAGGCCTGCCAGAAGAGATCAGTCTTCACGGCTCTCTTAAATTCAAGAAGACTGTTAATTTGTCGAATCGCCTCCCGCAGGCCATTCCACAGTCTGTGAGCGGCAGAAGAGAAGGTCCTCTGGGTCACACTCGTCAGCCTAGTTCTGGCTGCTTCCCAGAAGACCTGAGTGTGCAGGGCAGATTATACGGAATATGTTCCAACTTGGTCATCTTGGTTCTCCTCTTCTATTTCTTTTGCAGTTCAACAATATCCTTTTTGAAATAGGGTAACCAGGGCAATTCACGGTTGCACAATAGATTATGTAATGCATTATGATACTGGCAGTTTTGTTTTCAGTCCCTTTCCTAGTAATCCCTAGCATGGAATTTGCCTTTTCCACAGCTGCTACACACTGGGTCAACATCTCCATCGAGATATCCATCACAGCCCCAATACTTTCTGCTGTAGCTGAGGGGTGAGAAAGCATCGTTGTCGGTGGCAGGGAGCGGGAGGATATTCGCTACCCTTTGGCTCCTCAGATGCTCTCTAAGTTGCTAAAGTACCCTGTTTTTGCTGCCCAGCTGTCCCCTGGAAATAATTTATGAATGCATAACATCCTTAGGGACACCATTGTGAATACTGTCAAGTTTATTCCTATCCTCTCTTTCCTGTCCTTTAGCCAGGTATTGACTCCTATGAGAACTTTTCCAGTTTAATAGAAGACTTTAAATTCCAAGCTTTTTCAAACTCCCAAGAATATCATGTCTTCTGCTATCTATTCTCTCAATCTTTGAGGCTGACACTGAAAGAATTCTAAAAGACTGGTAAGGTAGGACTAATTCTTTCTCAGCAAGCCATGTGCTTCTTTCTTTAAAAATGCTTTCCACCCATTTACATGGTCAAACATTATGTTAAATGGTCTGTAAGTTCCTGCCCCATCCCCGATCTCTTTTTAAAAATTGTTATTTAAAGCATTTCGACTTGACTTTTTAGCTAAAAGGGCCACCAGAGTGACTCCTAAATAGCGGTAGTAAAATAATCCCTGCCCTTATGTTTACAATCTAAAAGATGTAACACACAAAGCAAAAGGGATAGGGAAGGAGATAGAAATTTTACAACATTGTTATACTGGTTATTTTCCAATCCTCTTTAATCGACAAGTTACATATCTTTGACATGAGGTCACTGGTTTTATATTTGGTGTTTGGGGTATATGCTGTCTTAGCTATGTAGGTCTGCACTTTCTCACTGATGTTAAATAGGAATTTATGACCTGTTCTTTTATAGGGCCATATAATTTTGTCATATTTTTTCTGACAATAGGTGCTGCTGAATTGCTAGCCTTGGCTTAGCTGAGGTATGAGCTTTGCATTATTAAGAGGTGGCTCCTGAATAGCACTGACAAATACTGAAGTTGAATAATACAGTAAGGGAGCAATCCTATGGTCCCTATACATTGTCTTAGGGGCCATAGGACAGTGGGGATTCCTCTTTCTGAGGTCAGAGACAGTGCTTCAAGCTGGGAATCAGAGCTCCAACTCCCCTCCCCTTAGAAAATCCACCTTGGAGAGGGAGAAGGGAGGAGACTGGAGAGGCCAGGATTCCAATTTCCCTCCCTCCCCCTCTGAAGCACCATTGTTAGTCAGGCAAAAATGTCAGTCTAGTGAAAAACCCAGTGATCGCCTCTGCTGTCCTTCCCTCCCTGCCGGCTTCAGCCTTGCAGGGCATTCAATAAACAGAAACCTCTTGAGTTTTGGGGCTTCCATCTCATGAGGGTGCAACCCATAGGACTGTATTCTAAACTGTTCTTGGGTATAGCATAGGCTGTCAATGATTCTATGCATCAGATGTGCATCAGTTGATCTTGATTCCATATATAAGGAATAGCAAAAAAAGTTTCAAGCAAGTTCTTAGCTGGATCATAAAGCTATACTTACCTTCATACTATAGTGATTTAAAGGTCTTTTGTATTAGTCTTTACTCATAGCACTTAGTCAAAGAAAAGATGGTATAGTTATTCATTCTTCCAGAGATGCTCAAAATTTTACAGCAGGGTGTTGTCTTGTGTAACATTTGTAATAAGTTTTTTTTCTGTTTAGTAACAAAATACCCTGGGGCTAATAGAACAAATGCTATTCAATGTACTAATGATATTACTGCTGTTTAAGATTTTATTGAAGGTATTTCATAGAAACCCATATATAACATGTATATATTTACAAAAAATTAAAATCATGTGGTGCATTACATGTGGAATTGCAAGAAGATAGTTGAAGAGCTCAGGAGATCAAAATAGATTTTGTAAAGTTCTTTATATTGCTTCATTTTCTCCTCTACTCTTCAGCTTAATTAGAAATCAATATCCTAATTCAAGTATTTTGAGTCCAGACATTTCCCACTAAGTATGAATTGTATAGGGAGAAAGAAAGTAACCATGGTACTTTATATAAGTTATCTAACTATAATCATTTGTTGAGGTATTTGAGCATTCACAAGTTTATTTCTGTGTCTGTCACCATGTGGTGTTCTAATTTGTTTCTATGTCTCTCTTTGAATTAGAGACCCCAATTGTCTCTGCCAAGACCAGTAAAATCCCTGCACCACTCTCTTTTTCCTCTGTCCTTCGACCGCCACGAATAAGAGTCACTAAGGCTGTGGTCTACAGTCCTGCTGCAGCTTGCTCGCCTCTCTCTCAAGGTCCCCCTGGCTCTTTCCAGTTTTCTTGCTGCCTGTTCTCTCCTTTTGCAGGTTGTGTGTGTTATCTACTGGGTTTTAGTGCAGGCTTCTGTGATAAGAATCCCTTTTAAAGAGTGGTTCACTTGCTTCCAAGATCCTAAACTTTACTTGACAGTAAATACTATGAATTTCAGCAGAATTTGCTTCCAAGTAGATGTGCTTAGTATTTTAACTTTAAACCTGTAAAAACCAAACACTATG
Organism: Anniella stebbinsi; assembly: GCA_029215795.1. NCBI lineage: Eukaryota > Metazoa > Chordata > Lepidosauria > Squamata > Anniellidae > Anniella > Anniella stebbinsi. Next base: position 123,692,444 of record JARDYH010000004.1, on the reverse strand, counting down.
CAAATACTGATCACTCCAGTTCTGACAACATGGTGTGTGTTTGTGTGAGCATGTATTTCAGAAAGAAAGCATTTAATACTACTGATTTGGGGGTAGTTCAGCTGAATTTAGAGACTCTGGGACCCAGTATATTTTCTTTAGTGCATATCTAAATATATTATCTTGGCAGGACTTCAAACTGTGGGACTAAAAGTTCCCTGTGATTTTTGAAGGAATTGTATGTTAAGAGTGTAGCAACAAAAAGGCAGTAATTACATCCATGCAGCGGTGTCTCCCCCATACTGTCACATCAAAAAAGAAATGGCATGCAGATATTTAGCACTCCTGTTTCTAATGTGGATTGTGCCCCTGATGCAGATGCTATTGTTTTGTTTAGGGTCAAGCATAGTATGGTTCCATGTCCCTATCATTGCAAGCCCCTCCATCTGGAAGTGTCCTAATGCACATGAAGGTTCCTGTTAAAAAGCCCACTTTACCCAGTACATTAGTCTGTAAAGTGCTGTTACGTACTCTGTGCTTTCTGGAAACGTCTGGCTGAGTTATTTTTCTGAGCTATTTTTTACTTAGTTTGGATAACTATGTACTATATTAGTTTCCTTTTCGGACATCAAAATGTTGAGCCTAGATTATTATCTGTCTGAATCGAGCTACGATGTGGTGAGAACCTCAGAATTCTCACTTTTGTGTTAAAATAGTCTATCCTTTATGATACCTGAACTGAATGTTCTTGACAAGTTTGGGGAAACCCTACAGGAGAGATTTTGTGGGCATATGTCAGCTTAAAGCTGACTGCATAGTACTTTTTCACACATAAATTACCAACATACTAGATTGTCGCCTTCAGGATGTCACTATATATGCACGAAAGGGACTCCTTCCCCTCTCTCTTGTTGCTCCCTCAGCAGTTTAACTGCCGCTTGCAGTAGCTGCCATTTGTCTCTGCAATACTCCTTCTGTGCAAGAAAACATGGCAGTTGGGCCTGTACACCAGAAGAAAATATAGCAGCTTCTGCAAGTGACAGCTACACGAGACAGATGATGCCTTCTGGGGAGGCTGATCAGATATGAACTAGCCCGCTTCACAGTTTAATTGAAGAATACAATTTAAACAGTCAGCCTCATATAGAGATGTGGGGAAAAAAACAGGAAAATTTTATTTTTTCCTGAAAAATTGAAAAAAATGAAGAAAAAATGGATTATGGAATGTTGTATTTTAGCATGATGCATAAAATGTTTAAGACAATGTGTTTATATATTTACTTCTCCAAATGATTTCTAAAAACGATGTACAGAATCAGATTATTACAATTTCTGTGCACCTAGGACAAGCAAGTCCCAGGTTTCAAACTGAGATTACAGCTCTCAAATACAAGAGCAAGATGCATTTCTGCCTCTAGGGGGCACTGCCATTGTCACAAGAGACTGAAACTGATAGTGACAGCTGTAGCTCAGAAATTGAGTCTGATTCAATTTCATGCATGCTCATTGAATCTTGATCCCCCTTTTATCTCGGTTCTTTTTATGGGAATGGGTTCTTTATGTCTGCTTGGCACTGTGGAGGACTAGCAGAGACATAAATAGTTTTCTTTGTTACTAATGTTGATGGTTTCTTCTGGGTTTTGTGGTTTTTTAACTGTTTTTTACCTGCTCCTCAAAGTGGCAAAACCAAAGAGGTTCCTTACAGTTCAGGAGCTTGTAGCTCCATTTGTTACCAAAGAAAAAGTAAAAAATTTAAAAAGTAAATTCAATTTGTAATAATTGCTTGAACACACTATACTTTTAATATACCAAATGTGATAATTTTATGCCAAACCAACTTGTACATAACTTCATTTTATGTTCCTAAAGTAACAAAGTGACTTTCAGTCTGTAAAAAGTGCTAATATTACATTTTTTCAATTTTTCCAAAAAGTTCCATTCCCCCTCCCCAATAAAAAACCCAGTTTTTTCCCCCATGGTTTCAAAATTCCCAGAAGTTTTACATCTCTAGCCCATAATGACTATGTTTGAGGAAAACCCTGTATTTGCCTCTTGAACTTCTTGCAGCTCCCAGTTCAACCACTTTGGTCAGGTATCTGGCAGTTTCATGCATGAACAGTGATGGAGAGGCAGGCTTGGGATTCAGCAAGCAACAGATTGTTTCCTGTGCTGGTGGGTCATGTAGAGAGCGGCCAATGTCTGAAAGGGCTGGACAGGAGAGGGACTTGGAGGAGGAGCGGAATGTCTTCTTTATCAATAATGAAGCCTGAAAAGGATAGATTCCTACTGTGACATTCAGATTGCTATTCCCAGCTAATACACAATGCAAGGAATGATTTTAACAAATTTACCACATGGCACAATAGAATAAAAATTACAGATTCTTGGGGAAATAAAGAAATTGTAGGGCAGATGAAGTGCTTCCATCACACTTGAAGGACTCATGTTTGGCAGAAATGATCAAATAAGTTTAAGCTTCCAGTTGTGTTGAGGGAGAGGGCGGGGATGGTGTCGAAGATGGACCACCTCTGCCCCTACCCTCACCCCAAACCTGGGGGCCAGAATTGACTTGGGAAGGCTTGGTATGTGCTCCTACCTTCTTCTCTCCTCTTACTGGCGATAGTGACTCCATCACTGCCAACCCCGACAGGAAGTATCTTGGCAGCATAAGACAATTCACACAAAATGGTAACCCATTGCGGGTGACAAGCAACACCCTGTGAATTGTTTGGCGAACAATCCACAATGTATGGTTTGTGCACCTGACAAACGATCAGTGTTGCCGAGTGTTGTATCCCCCCTCCTTCCCCTCAGGTCCTCCTGCTGGCTCCGCCTTGGGGACTTGGCAGCAGAACTCATCTTGTCTGCTGCCAAATCCCCTGTCTCTGTTCTGGTCACAGTCAGAGAGCTCTTCCTCCCCCCCACCTCGCTACTACCCCTTTTTTTGTGCAAAAGCAGGGCTAGGAACATTTTCGGGCACCCTTAGAAACAGTTGCTGGAGATTCGAGCAACTGGGGATTAATAGCAGGGGACCCCAAGGTTCAGGGCAACCCTTTGAATCCTGGGATCCCCTTGCTAAGGGAATGGTCTACCCATTTTTCCACCTGTCAACTGTGAAAGGCTGTCAAACCAGCCTCTGTACAGTCTTGCCTTGCCTTTTACCTCAAATATACAAGGGCCTAGGTAAGGCAACCCTATGTATCTATGAATTAAAAACAATTATTATTATTATTATTATTATTTATTATTATTATTATTATTATTATTATTATTATTATTATTTGTAAACCACCCAGAGAGCTTCAGCTATAGGGCAGTATATAAATGTAAATAATAATAATAATAATAATAATAATAATAATAATTTAAAAGGGGCATTTGTGCACATTCCATAGGGCCAGGAAAATGGGAGGGGGGAATTCCCAGCACCATTTTTGTGCAAAAAAAGAAAAACCTATTTTTAAAAAAGGGGCCTGATTGCTGTCAAAGGGGGGGACAGAGGGATCAGCAGAATGCAGGGGGCCAATGACAACTCCTCCAAAGTGCTGTTTGGGCACCATTGGAGGGGCATTGCTGTCAAGGGGAAAGTGGTATTGCAATGGGCTTGGCCGCAGTTGCTCGGGAAGAGCAGCAGGGGTTTCTGTTGCTTTGCCGAGTGGATTGCTGTCCAATGCCCTTTACCTACAATGGATTGGCATGTAAGGGTTCAGTTAACACTCCAAACCATTGTGGGTAAAACAGCCCCAACAACAGGACAGATTGTTTTCGAAAACAACCCCCCTATGGAAGGCGTCTGGGTTTGGATGACATGGTTAACCCCCTGTAGGGTGTTCCAGACAACAACTCATGATGAGTTGATGTGTATGCCTAGACTGTAGTCACTTTCAGGGTTGCAGTCAGCAGTGCTAGGCTGATTTTTAATCAATTCAAAGAACAATTAAAATATATTCGCACACTTTCAACCTCTGTGGGTGCCATTTGTGAATATAATGTTGGTTAGGTTATTTTGGATGCATCTTCATTAAATATGCTAGCACAAAGAAATTAGAATTTCACAAAGTCGTTACTACAAGAAAAGACCATCTGTAATCTTCTTTAATTCCAATTCTTAATTTGGGAATCTGGAATATAGAATATGCCCTATTATCGAAGTTTCAGATTATTACTAGTAGAAAAATGTTTTCATCCTAAAATGCAAGCTATTTGCTACTTTTGATGCAAACTATATGAAATATTTGTTCATGAAATTGGATCTAATGAGGAGGAATTGGCATATCTGTTCAAAAAGATGTCCTTGCATATCTGCCCTACTGATCAGCTGGAAGATGAATTTTAATCTATTTTTAAAGCTTTAGTAGGTTGATCAACCAGTTTAAATATGTACTAAAGCATGGATACTTAATTAAGAGTGGAACAGTGTATTTCAGAATATGGACAGCAGAACTACTTGGGAAAGTAAACCCTGTCCACTTTTAAGAGAAATTCATGTTCTGTTGTGTGTTTGCTTTACATGTTGCTGCAAATGGCAGCACCACAGTTAGTGCTGCTCCGGAGAATAAAAAAATACAAACTTTTTCTGATTCCTACTTCAATACAGAGGCCAACAATCACTAAGTCCTCTTATTCCAAGAATGGAAGGCAGATGTTGGGGGCAAGGAAGGGAGCAGGCTTTCGGGAGCAGGCTGAGCCATTCTTCCTTTCCATCTAAGTGATTGAAGGAAAGAATGGCTCAGACTGCTCCCGAAAGAAGGTCTATGACTCCCCTGGGAAAAGTAAAGTACAAGCTGAAGGGAAAGGAGGATTGCAGGTTGAGATTGATAAACAAATGGTCCAGGAACACCTAATTTCTTTGAACGAGTTCAAATCTCTAGGGCCCGACGAACTGCATCCTAGAGTATTACAGGAGCTGGCAGAAGAACTTTCAGAACCACTATTATCTTTGCGAAATCATGGAAGACGGGTGAAAATGCTGAACAACTGGAAGAGGGCTGATGTTGTCCCTATCTTCAAAGAAGGGCAAAAAGGAAGAACCTGGGAACTACAGACCAGTTAGCCTGACATCCATCCCTGGGAAAATTTTGGAGCAGATTCTACAGAAGTCAATCTGCAAGCACCTTGAAAATAATGCAGTGATTACTAGAAGCCAGCATGAATTTGTCAAGAACAAATCCTGCCAGTCTCATCTGATCTCATTCTTTGATCGGGTAACCTCCCTTGCGGACTGTGGGAATCCTGTGGACATAATATATCTTGACTTCAGCAAAGCTTTTGACAAAGTGCCCCATAACATTCTGATCAGCAAGCTAGCTAAAAGTGTGCTAGATGGAACAACTATTAGGTGGATCCACAGTTGGCTACAGAATTGGACTCAAAGAGTGCTTGTCAATGGTACCTTCTCAAACTAGGGGGAGGTAATGAATGGGGTACCGCATGACTCAGTCCTGGGCCCAGGGCTCTTCAACATTTTTATGAATGACTTGGATGTGGTTTAGCAGGGAATGCTTATCAAATTAGCAGAAGACACAAAATTGGGTGGGATAGCTAATACCCTGGAAGACAGAAACAATACTGGAGATTTATTAAATTTGCATCTCCTAGATAAGATATTGACATATTTTAAGCATTTAAGTAACTCTAGCATTTCATATCTTGGTCATAATAAAGCTCTGAACTTAGTATCTGTTTTCCTCCAGGGAGAACCAGAACCATTCCTGCAGCAACGGTGAACCAAGCTCTTCCAGATCATAGCAACCGGGAAGGATGTGTTCAGCGTGTACCTCGGCAGCCAAGTGCCAGTAGGCTGCAGAAGGCTGGATGTCCTGGGAAAAGTACATAGATGCTTGGAAAGGGAATGGCAGAAATATTTGTGGGTCCAGTTGTGCAGTGAAATTGCAACATAGTAAATACAACTAGTCAAGACTGATTAGGATTGTTTCAAAACATCACACATAGGTCATATCAGGAAAGCAAGTGCAAGGAATGGAATGAAGATGGATTGCGTCATAATACACTAATAAAGATTCTAATGAACCCATCCTTGTTAATTTTCATTTTTTAATTCAAATTGTTTGGTTATAGTTGCTGGTACAGAATATACTTTGCAGCTGCATTTCTATTAAATCTTAGTGCCATCGCTACCTGTAAAGCTGTGTAAGTTTGTATGTCTGGAAATGTTTACCCACTTCCAAATGAGTTAGAAACTTGGCATACTGATAGGTCTGGCTGTACTATGTACCAGAAAAATCTAAAAACATGACATTTTGGGCTTTAAGTATATTTTAAAGAATTTAATTTTTAAAACCTGGGCTTATGCCTACAACTCCCAGCGTGCTTTGGATGGGAGGCCAGACTTACCAGCCTTTGGTGGCCATTGGGAGTGGGTGGGTGGGTGGCAGCTGCGTGCCTTTCACAACCCAGACTCCTAAGGTTGGTCTTGAGCAGTCAACCCAATTCCACATAAAAAGAAACCCACATAAATGGTGCCTCCTCCCATCCACGTATACACAATGGCAATGGTTTTAAAATTATAACTAGATAAGACAGCGTGACTTTGAGAGGCCGAACGCTGCACATACTGAAAGGCACCCCGTCCTAATATTGTTGATGTCTCACAGTCTGGGGGAAGTGCATGTGCGACCTTTGCCCTTAAGCAGGAGGGAGGGGAGGCAATTTGTGCATGCCCAGAAACAGGCCCAAGGAAGGGGGGCAAGTGCTCAAGCTAGCCCCTGCCCTTCAGGTCAGGCTCCTGATGGAGCACTTGATGGGAGAGAAGAAGCATGGGCTGAGGCAGTCCCAGCAGGACTTGGTCAGAGCTGGGCCCGGCCACTGACAGCCACTTACCTCCCCTCCTTGGCGATGCTACTCCTTGACGTTCTATCGAGGAGCAGCATCAGCAACAAGAGGAGGGAAGCGCCTCTCGGAAGACGTGGGGACCTGTGGCCCACCAAACGCATGCTGGGAGGTGCAGTACTGGCATTATTATTATTATTATTTATTTATTTATTACCTGCCTCTCCATTTGGATCAAGGCAGGGAACAACAATATGATAAAATACATAAAACTGATTAAAACATGACACACATTATTAAAACTGCATTAAAACATCCTAAAACATCCTAAAAACATTCTAAAACATTCTATAATTCTAAAGTAGAGTGGCTGATTTTAAATAAAGCATGGGTTAGCAAACCCAAGTCACTGTCTCTCAGTCCTAACTCCGCTCCCACTTTCCTGACCTCTCACTGTCTTTGTTCTACCTGACTTCCTCCAACTGCCGCTAACCCCCCATCCACCATTCCATTCTAGCCTCAGCTATATCAGTCATTCCTCCATTCACTCTTCTGTCTCAATGGTATAGTCAGGCTTTTACATAAAAATCATAAACTTTATTCAGTAATTCCTGCATCTGTCTTGGAATGTGATTTAGTCATAACAGGAAAAACAACACAACATAAAAATCTCATCAAGTTAAAAGGACTTGGAAAAAAAATTAAAAATCACTTGGGAGTGGAAAGCATTAATGCAGTCACTAGGCCAGCCTGCCTGGCAAAAAGAAATCCATAAGCCGGGTGCCACAACTAAGAAGGCTCGCTCTCCAGTTGTCTCCCACCACACCTCAGGCAGTGTAAGATTTACACATTATTCAGGGACCTAGGCTTATGCCTACAACTCCCAGCATGCCTTGGGCAAGAGGGAAGACTTACTGAGCTTTGGTGGCCATCAAATGGAAGTGGCTCACTATCCTAGGCCTGAAGGGAGAGTGCCTGGGGCTGGCTACCTTGGTTGCTAGGCACCATCAGGGGATGGAGGGCACAGTTCCAGGCCCATCACCGATGGCAATGACCGAACTAGTTCAGTCAGCTGGCCAGCCAGCTCCTTCATGGTCTACTATGGGCCCCTCTTGTGCAGTGAAAGGCATGCCAGGAGTTTTTTTGTTTTGTGCAGAGACAAGAAAAATCATGGCAGCAGCTTCTTCCTCAGGCCCAGCGAAGGGGGGCAAGTGCCCGGGCCAGCCCCGGTGCTTCAATATAGCTTCCTGCCAGAGCACTTGATGTGGGTGAGAAGTGCAAGCCGAGGCAGGTGCAGACCTTTGACCCAGCCACCCTCAGAGGTTTCCCAGTGCTTGCCAAGAGCCCCGAGCAGAAAGTGGTTGAGGGGGCCATGGAGAGCTGTGGCTTCAAGGCGACCCCTGGCCTGTGTCAGGTATGAGAGAGAGAGAGGGGGAAAAAATGAATTTAAGTCGTTTAAAAGTTACCATACAGACCTAGCATCGGCCTACTACTTTAAGATGATTACCTCACAGACATATATCTTAGGGGGCCTGTGCAGCGCTTTCTCAATCCCACCTAAGTTTACTCAGTCTTGCTCCCAGCCTTTGGCTGCAATCCTATGCACACTTACTTTGGGATAAATACCATTCAATTCAGTGAGGCTTACTTCAGACTTTCAATCATTTGCTGAAACAAGCCTATTGAAGAACATGGAGCAAATGAATAGGTACCAGTTTTGGACCACATAACCTCTTAAGAGTGCTTGAAGACAATTTTGAGATTTGTGTTCTTGACTTTAGGTGGCCAGATCAAATAATGCCCTAGAACAGTTGGTAATCAAACTGACCGGAGAAAAGGTGACCCTGGACTTAATCCTAAATGGATCTCAAAACCCAGCTGTTGTTGAACAAATTAGAAACTGTGACTTTAGTGGTATCCAGTATCCAACTGCCAAGAAGTCCAACACACATCTGACTTCTAAAGAAAAAAATCTCAAAAATGAAGGGGCTGGGAAAAAGTAAGTTGAAAGAAAAAGTAGAGTCAGCTGTCTCTAGAATGCTTGGGGCTTACTTAAACTCACAATAATAGAAGCTCTGCTAAAATGGATTCTACAGATTAGAAAAGGTAGTTCCAAATCCAAGAAAGTGCCAGTGTGTTTAATGAACAGAGTCAAGGAAGCTATTTGGAGGCAAAAATGTTTCTAAAATAAAATGAAAGTCTTTCCCAAAAAGGTGCACAGATTTTGACAAAAGAAATGCAAGAAGACAATAAGGCATGTAAAAAAATGGGGAACATATTATTAAAAATCAGCAAGACTAAGAATTAAACACGTTAAAGCAGTCATCCCACATGCCACAGAAGGACTCCAGACAAATGAGATGGTGAGGTAGCTGGATCCAGACACCAGCTGCCTGGAGGGGTGAGGCTAAAAAAAATGAGGGAAAGGAGTACTGGTGTTGCAGCAGGGCTCTGGGTGCTGCATTGGGGAAGTTCAGAATAAAAGGATGGGTCTTCTTACGGCTCAGTAACTTTTGAAGAACATGAAATAAAGAGTACGAAAAACAAAAAAATGGACAGTTCTCAGAATGAAGGGATGTAAGCAGTGGAGTCCCCCAAGGATCTGTATTAGGACCTGTGCTTTTTAAACTTGTACATAAATGATCTGGAATTAGGAGTGATCAGTGAGGTTTGTGGGTGACACCAAATTATTCAAGATGGTAAAAACAAAAATGGATTACAAAGCACTCCAAAACAATCTCAGTAAACTGGACAACAAAGTAGAAAATGCAGTGTACATGAAGTAACGCATATTGGGACAAAAAATCCTGGCCTCATACTCACATTGATGAGGTCCTAAACTGGCAGTGATTGACCAAGAAAGAGATCTTAGGATAACATTGGACAGCTCCATGAAGCTGTTGACCCAGTGTGCAGCTGCTGTCAAAGAGGCAAATTTGATGCTAGGGATCATTAAGAAGAACTGAAGATACAATTGCCAATAATTCAATGCCTTTATACAAATCGATCATGTGGCTACATGTATACAGTTCTGGGTACCACATCTCAAAAAGAATATTTTGGATTTGGAATATTTTGGATCTGGAAAGATTTGGAAAAAGGTGACCAAAATTATCAGGGGATTGGAAAAACTCCCCCATGAGGAAAAGGTTGGGACTTCTAAGTTTAGGAAACAGGGATAACGAAGCATAACAGTGATTTAAACATTATGCATGCTGTGGAGGGGGGGTCCTTCCTCTTCCATAATATCTAGAGCTAGCCAATGAAGCTGAGTGGTGGGAGATTCAAGTCTAACAAACAGAAGTACGTCATGCAGCTGCAAGATCTGGTGACAGCCACTAACTTAGACGGCTATAAAGGGGGGATTAGCCAAATTCATACAGAATGAGGCTATCGATAAGGCTACTAGTAACAATGGCTATATACTACCCTCTGTATCAAAGGCCACATGCTTCTTAATACCAGTTACTAGAGAACACAAGCAGGGGGTGATAGTGCATTCATGCCCTGCTTACAAGCTTCTGATATCCACTTAAAATACAAGATGCTGAGTCTGGTCTGATTCTGCAGGGCTGTTTTTTTACTGCTCTATATTATTTTCAGAGTCTAGAGTTCTTACAAGTGGAATCTGCAACAACACTTTGCAGTATGGAGTGCTCTTTGTTAAGGATTCCAGCTGTTCTTTCCCATTCCCCTGCCCCTCTGGGACAGATTGAAAATGGTATTTGGCATTGTGTCCTTGCAACAGTTGTCAGTGATCTCAATACCATTATACAACAGTAGTGTAGATCCTGCCCAGTTTTCTGATCTTTCACCGCTCACTATCAGCCCCCTGCGCATGCTCAGTCAGGCTGTTTTGAGTTTTTTTTCCTCCACCTTAGTTTGTTTTCCTATAGGTGTTGTTGTTGTTGTTGTTGGGTCATAGCCGGGGTTCCTCCAAAATTGCAGTTCCCTCCCTTTTGTGCATGGGTGTTACTGTTTTGAGTACATAAGGATTGTCCCTTGGGGAACTGAAATTGCTATTAGTATGTATTACACAGGATAGAACAAAAGAGCAAGGAGTTCAGAGGGGTCGGATCACAAATTAGCTGTCTTCTTAAGCAAGATCAGACTAAAAAGCTGTGCCTTGGGAAGGTAGTTAACTAACCCAATGGGTGCAGGGGTGGTACGTGGCTGCTTGAACTCTGGCCAGCGGTGTTTGCTCACTGTTGTCAGCCTAACTGTAGCCTGTGGGTAGTAACTCTGCCCTGTATTCTCAGAAACTTCCAGTCCTTTTTCTAATCCCTTGGGCAGTCCCTGTTTCCTCAGCAATTTCAACAGTATTTATCTATCTGCTGTTTTAACCTCTCCCCTGCATTTCCTCTGTGGCCTTTCACCTCAGTTGTAATGCACCTCTCCCTACATGTTGGGTTTGAGAAGGGCAGCTCCTCACCCCGATCGATCGCCGTGTCTCAGCATCCTCCCTGCCATCCCCAGCCCTGCCAGTGTTCTGAGAATTGTGCTCATGCAGACCCTATTTCTTAAGTGTACTTTAAAAGTAAGTTGCCACCTCTACACCGGGTAGAATTTGCACCAAGTCAACAATTTCTTTGGCTTGAGGGATAAGTTATTTCATTTTCTGTAAATGTTCAGCTACTTGATAAAATCTTATAGATTATATAAAGAATTTGATGCTGAAGCTTTGTGCTATCAAAGCCTTCTCTACGTGTAAGTGGCAACATTTCCAGTCCCCCTTATGTAGTCAGGGAGACTCTGCACTTCTTCAGCCAAGTCAGCATCTTTTAGGCCAGGGTGCCATTGCCAGGGAGTTTTCTTTGTGAATTTTAATATGGAAACAGTTGAACAGAGCCGTTCTTGTATCACATATGTAATAATAATAATAATAATAATATATTTATGTATTTATTACCCGCCTCTTCCAACGGATCGAGGCGGGGAACAGCATCAAACATAAAATACAAAACTGATTAAAACACATAAAACCAATACATCATTAAAATACCAATAAAACACCAATAAAACACTTTAAAATTCATCTGGGTATTATAGATCTTTGAAATTCCTGAAGACTAGTGAGTTGGCGAATCTCTCCCGGCAGGTCATTCCACAATCTGGGAGCGGCAGAAGTAAATTCTTCCCAGAGGACCTGAGCGTGCGGGGCAGATTGTATGGGAGCAGGTGATCCCGTAGGTAACCTGGACCCAAACCATGTAGGGCTTTGAAGGTAATAACCAACACTTTGTACTTTGCCCGGAAACTGATTGGCAGCCAGTGAAGAGATTTTAAAACTGGTGTAATGTGGTCACCCCTAGATGTACCGGTGACCAACTTGGCTGCCATGTTTTGAACTAGTTGAAGTTTCCAGACTAGGCACAGAGGTAGCCCTATGTACAGCACATTGCAGAAGTCGATCATCGAAGTTACCCGCGCGTGCACTACTGATTTTAGGTCTTCCAACTCTAGGAAGGGGCGCAGCTGGCGTATCAGCCGAAGCTGATAGTAGGTACTCCTGGCAGTCGCATCTGTCTGAGCTGTCATTTGGAGCAACGGATCCAGGAGCACCCCCAAGTTGCGAACACAGCTTTTCAGGGGGAGTGTAACCCCATCCAGAACTGGTTGACACACCTCCAACCCCAGGTTGTGGCCCTTGACAGTAAGCACCTCCGTCTTGTCTGGATTCAGCTTCAGTTTGTTTTTCCTCATCCAGCCCATTACCACCTCCAAGCATTCGTTCAGAGGAGACACACTATCCTTAGCTGACGCTGTTGTGAAAGGCATAGAGAAATATATTTGGGTGTCATCAGCGTACTGATAGCACCCCGCCCCATACCTCCAGATGATCTCTCCCAGCAGTTTCATGTATATGTTAAACAGCATTGGGGATAGGATGGCACCTTGTGGTACACCACATAGCAGCTCCTTCTTTGAGGAGCAACTATCCCCAAGCTTCACCATCTGGAACCTGCCCGAGAGGTAGGACCGGAATCACTGAAGCACAGTGCCCCCGAGTCCCAATCCCCTCAGGCGCTCCAGAAGGATACCATGGTCGATGGTATCAAAAGCCGCTGAGAGGTCCAGAAGTATCAACAGGGACACACTCCCCCTGTCAATACTTAAGCGTAGATCATCCACTAAGGCGACTATAGCAGTCTCAACTCCATATCCTGCCCTGAAGCCAGTTTGAAATGGGTCTAGAAAATCTGTATCATCCAAAACCGCTTGCAGTTGGAAGGCAACCACCCTCTCGATCACCTTGCCCAAAAATGGAAGATTTGATACTGGCCTGTAGTTATTAAGGTCCAGGGGATCCAGGGAGGGCTTTTTTAGAAGCGGCCGTACTACTGCTTCTTTTAAACATGATGGAAAACTCCCCTCCATGAGAGATGCATTTATAATATATTGTAATTGTGATGTAACTGCATCTCCTCCCTGGGCAACAAGCCAAGAAGGACAGGGATCGAGAGGGCAAGTCATCCCCCTGACTCGTCCAAGTACTCACCAACTGAAACTGATCCAGTGTAATTCTACTCGAGGAGTTGCTGGACACTCCATTGTCAGCCTCTGCTATAACAACGGCATCTAAGTCAGCTCTTATCCTAGAGATTTTATCTGTGAAATGATCGTTAAAGGCATCACAGTGAACTACTGAAGGCTCTAAAATCGGGTTCGGGGGGGGAGGGTGCCCGGGTTAGACTCCTCACCACCCTGAACAGTTCTGCTGGACGTGAGTTCGCAGACGCAATGCGTGCAGAGAAAAAAGCTTTCTTCGCTGCACGTATTGCCACCCCATAGGAACGAAGATGTTCTCTATGTCGTGTCTTATCAGATATAAGTCAAGTTTTCCGCCATCGGCACTCCAGTTGTCGTCCTTTCCGCTTCAACTCCCTGAGATCTTCTGTATACCAGGGCGTCCGATTAGAAGCGGGTTGGAGAGGACGTTTGGGGGCGATCGTGTCAATAGCCCTAGTTAGGTCTTGATTCCATCTATTGACCAGGGCTTCTACAGGATCGTCAACGATACCAGCCATAGTTCCCTCCAAGGCCTTCTGGAATCCAGACGGATTCATCAGCCTTCAAGGGCGGACCATCTTAATAGGTCCACCACCCCTGCAGGGGTGGGTGATAGCCATGATACTAACCCTGACCAGAAAATGGTCTGTCCATAACAATGCAGAGGTATTTATTACCTCCACCCACAGATCTGTCTGTTCGGAGCTGAAGACAGCATCGAAGGTGTGACCTGCTGAATATGTAGGTCCAGAGACCAATTGGGCTAGGCCCATGTTTGTCATGGATGCCATGAACTCCCGAGCTGCACCTGACAAGCCAGTCTCGAATGGAATGTTGAAGTCGCCCAGGACCAAAAGCCTGGGCGAATCCAACACCAGCTCCGAGACCAGTTCCATGAGCTCGGCCAGGGAGTCTGACAGGCAGCAGGGTGGCCGGTACACTAACAGAATCCCTAGTCGATCCCTGTCCTTCAGACTCAGGTACACACATTCGATGTGATTCAATTGCCAGACAGGAAGTCTGGTCAGCTTAAGATTGTCCTTGTAGACCACAGCTACTCCACCACCACCCCCGCCCACTTTCCCTCATCTGCTCACTAACACAGTACCCAGCTGGGAGAGCCTGGGCCCATGTCGGCCCACAGTCATCTCCCAGCCAGGTTTCTGTGAAGCATGCCAGGTCGGCCTCCTCATCTGTAAGGAGGTCATAGATGAAATATTTGTTTTATTTTTAACCGACCTGTCATTGTATAGGAGCAAGGAGAGGTTCTGTAGGTGGCCTGGTTCGTTCTCCAAGATCCCCGTGGTAGCAGGGCGACCGGAAGGTAAGATGGGTGTTAAATATCTATCTCTCCTTCCCCTGTAATGACACATCGCCCTGCTATCGCCATATCTCCCTTTGCCCTGCACAACAGATATTGCCGCTTCCAGATACATTACAGTTCAGCTGCACTCCCAGCCACCTTGAGCATCTCAGAGGGGTGGACAGGGCCGGTGTTCTAAGCCTCTCCACAGGTGGGCTGGGGCTGCGCTGGAGGAGACGTAGGGAGCCCCTAAGCACACCTCTGTCTCTCTCCCCACCGGTGTTCTGAGCCTCTCCGCAGGTGGGCTGGGGCTGCGCTGAAGGAGACGCAGGGAGCCCCTACACACACACCTTACGTACTACTAAAGTCCCACCATCAAGCTCCTTAATTCCCTAAAAGATGCCACCTCTTTTCTGCACTGGAAGTCTTTGTTTTAATTTAATCATGTCTGTCTTTTGGGTCACACAGCTGAGGATAAAATCATACAGTCAACTTTAATATGATGAGGAATAACCTGGTGATTCATTTCAGTGCTACAGTACGCACTCTAACATATCCTTTGTCCAAGAGTGTGTGTGTGTGTGTGTGTGCTGCAAAACGACCTTCTCATTTCAACTACAAAATACTTGTCTTGCTTAAAATATGAACTGAGCCCTGCTCTTCCACTGCAAATCATTTATTAATTAGCTTGGCCTAATGGAGTGCAGATGATAAGGAGCTAGTTAAGTGCTCAAGACAGACAAGTAAAATGTTCCCTTTTGCCTGCTGATACCGTTTTCATTCAGTAAATACAATACTAATGTATTCCAAGCCTGTTGGTGATATTACCTGGACAGGACAGGAAATCAAATTATATTTAATAAGTATCTCTCAGAAAAACTCCCATGGGGCCAGTTTACGTGATCAAACAGTACACCATGACTTAAGCCATGGTGGGCTGCAGCACAGGCAGCCACCATTTTCAATATTCAAGCTGTGACTGTCATATCATCTGAGATCAGCAGGGGTGGGTTGTGTGATGGTAAAACAATCCTCACATAACTTACGGCCCGTTATTTAAGCCACAGTGATCATCAAAACCAGGTCAGTGTCTCTCAACATCATCTTCTAGAGTCTAGACAGGAAAGAGCGTAACCAATGTATAAAAATGCCCCCCAACCTGACTTAACAGAATCCAATGATCAATTATGTTATTCAAATAATGTTGAGAGATCTAGTACATTTAGCAGGGCCACATTTCCAGTCCCTTTCCAAAGTCAGTTCATTCACCAGGCCCATCAAAGTGGTTTCCATTCCATCCCAAAACTTAGAAGCTAGATTGAAATGGACCAAGGAAATCAGCTTCATTGAAAATGCTTAGACCTATCTTGGCACTGCCTTTACTACCATCTTACCCCAAAATGAGAGGTTTGAGACTAGGTAAGGGGGGGGGGGGTTAGGAAGAGCCTCTGTGGTATCAGACATACTACTGCATCTCCAGCACAAGTTAAGTATAGTTGCCCTGAAAGCAGCATTAATCACAGTCCATACCAGAATTGCTGTCTTTCCCAGCTATATAATCATAGAATAATAGTGTTGGAAGGGGGCTATGAGGCCATTGAGTCCAACCCGCTGCTCAATGCAGGAATCCACCTTAAAGCATACCTGACAGATGGTTGTCCAGCTGCCTCTTGAAGGCCTCTATGTCGGTAGCCAAGAAAGCCATGCACTTTTCCCAGCATCCTATCTCCATCCTTAAGCAACAATAACTTACATTGGTCAACTGATAAAGCAAGGCCCCTGGAAACCAAAGTGATATCTTAAGTCTGATCCAATGCCAGCTACTGTATTCACAAATGCGTCACAAAAATGTTACAGCAGGCCTGCCCCATTTCTTCCTAGTTTACCACAGGGATTAGGTTGAATAAGCCCTCCAATCATTGAAAAGATGGCAATGAGTAAATGCAAAATAATCACTACCATGGAATATATCTTCAAAAGAGCTCTAAGCTGTGTTTACAGATGGCATGGGTTTTCCAATACTTGTACTCTAACCATTGTTCTAGTTGCTTTCTTGCCCACAAATCTCCAGTAATCCAAAAGAAAAACTGGGCTCAGTTCTACAAGCTATTGTGTTACAAGCTACTTAAGTTGTTCCTCCATTCCAGAGATCAACTAGGGCGTCACAAGAATGGTCAAAAATGTCAGTAGAAATGCCAAAGGCTTATTTAAGACCAAATGTATTAGCCAGAACTTACATCCCTGTACAGGTCAAGGTACCTCTAATCCTTTTAGGTACCTGGAATCCTAATGATGACTTGTGATGATCCTCCAATGTGTTTATGTCACACATCCACACACACACACACACAGTGAAATTCATGACTGGGAGGATCATCCGACGGGGGAAATCGCGCTTCCCTCCATCACATACCATTGCTCTGCTTCCTGCTTCACTTCCTCATTGGGGATGAACTCAAATTACACGGGTTGTGCAGAGACCATGTGGCCCCTACAGAACAATGGGAACAGTGCCCTTTATAGCAAAACTTTCCTGCACACAGCAGGAAATCCCGACAAATCCCAACTTATTTCAAAAAAGTCGGGGTTTCTGTGGCTTATTTTAAAACACGAAGACCGGGAAATGGAATGGGAGTCATGCAGCAAGACCACTGCGCTGTTGAAATGACCTGCAAAAATCCATTACTGGCCAGGGGGGGTATTTACCTCTTCTCTCCATACCATTTTCTCAATCTAAACCCACACACACACCCTGGTGCTATTTGCATACCTGGGAAAACATTCAGAGACTATGCAGAAAATGAGCATTTTCCAGAACCCACCTTGCAATGGACTGGAGCTAAGTGTGGGGAAAGGAGAGGGTGAAGATGAAACAGGTCTTCATAGGGATGGGAAACCCACAGGGCGACAGCAGAAAGGGTGGAAGTGGGAGGACTCAGTTTGTAGAGATGGCAAGGTCTGTTAAAGTAAGGAATTACCAGGACTGAAAGTTGATACTGCAAGAAAGGTGCTTGAGCCTTCCTAGATCTGCCTATGTGCTGTGACCTTTGGTTGGGCAACAGTGAAGTACATACTATTGGCTCCCTTGATAAGGCAGGGATGGACTTAGCTGGGCTTTGGAGTGGGAGCCAGGGAATGTCTTGAAAAGCCAGTGGGACTGAGGAGGAAGCTGCTCCCGAGCTTAGTTTGACTACCCAACCAGACTGTGAAAATGTTTCGGCTTTTTAGCCACACTAAGCGCTGCTTGCAGGTGAAACGGGCATTGCAGAGGCCACTATGGCCAGTCAATTTTCCAGCAATGGTGCAGCAGAGCAGGTAAGTGATAAGGGGAAGGGCAACCGTAGCAATCTCAGTGCAGGCTGATGGCTCTGTTGCCTGTGGAGCAGTGAATCCGCTCTGGGTCTCAGTCGGAACCAGTCAGAACTCTAAAGGATCTATCCAAGGTGCTTCAGATAGCTCCTTTAGAGTTCTGTCTGGTTCCAAATGAAACCCAGAGCAGATTCACCGCCCCCACTGGCATTGAAGCCCCCAGCCTCCACTGCTCAGTAACCAGGTGTTTTCATTTTACATAAGCTTTTATACAGGATTTCTTGCCAAGGAAGCTTGGCAAGAAAATTATGCTTTAACTAGGATGGATACTATATTAACAAAAATCAGCAGGTTTAATTTTCTCTAGAGTCCCCAGCTACATACTTTGAAATGGAAAACGTCCCCTCTTAAAACCTTTCTCTGTGATAAACACACCTTTGCATCTCTTTGTGTGACACATCTTCTAACCCCATTATAATATTTGTTAATTTCTTCATTTAGGGTTTTCATACCTGGAGTGCAAGGACAAGTGACTCAATAGCTCAAGGGATATCAGTGTAAATGTGGACAAAGTTGTTTTTCTTAGCGGCATTTTTCTAGGCTATGTACAATATGAATACTTAGCCCTTGACTAGATAAATCAGCATTGTGGGTGTTTTGAAATGCATGAAAACATCTCATGGGAAGAATTACACATTATTTCCCACAGTTTTCACAGCCAGTGGAGCCCTTATCCTAATTTTGTCAAATGCGCATTTTTACACATGAAACTCTTCCTATATGACAAACAGAGGAGTGTTTACACCCAGTTGCATTCCTCATATTCGAGGTGCACTGAGGAGCCAATTCTAACATAATATTTTCCACCCTAGAGGAAATCACATTGAAACATTAAGTCCCAATGCCAACTCCACCTGCATTTTGCCGGCACAATCCACAAGTACAACACAAAGTCCCTGCCACTCTTGCTCATAGTTTGTCCTGGCAGAATCCATATGGGTTTATCTCTCCTCCCTGACATTTTCCTGTACAAGTATTCCTTTATGGTGAGAAAACGCTAAATCCAAATTGGCCCTTAGAGCAGGTTCTAACTGATGTGGGAAATATTGACAAAGTGGAGCCATTATCAGAGGAATCCAAGAACATATTTATTTTAATGTTTATGTTGCATTTTTCTTTATAAAACAAACTCAAAGTGGCTTATAAAAAATTCGTAGAAGACATAAATCACACTAAAACCAGTACAAATTATTAAAACCAGTTTCACATAATAAAACCAAGAGCAAGATTAAAATATATCAGCATAAAAAGGAGATAGAACTTTTAAATATGAATTGTGTGTTGCCTTTGTAAAGAGGCAACAATAGAAATCTAGGGTTGTTGTTGTTTTTTAAAAATACATTTGCCCTTTGGACCTGATTCCTAGCCCTGTCCAGCAATGTTGACCTTGCCTTAATTTAATCAATGATCTTTGTATTAAACATTAACCTCCCGATAACAGTCTATGAATCAGTGTGGAATTTATGCATAACTTTGAATTTAGGGTTAGGATATGATATGAAAAGGAGGTCAGTAACAATGCAGAGGCCATCTAGACTGCTTATTAGAAGGCACTTGGTGAACATGTAACTGGATGGGAACACAACAGCTCATCCAAGGTGCTAAAAGCTATTCAGGCAGAGAGAGAGACTTGGATTTTGTTCAAGACACATGTAAGTTTTTTTATGCTGTTTACACAAGATTTTACAGTAGTTTACAAAGTAAAAATAATAACACAGTATAAAGGCCTCTCTCAGAAGGAAATTGCAGAGTATCAGGATGCCACAGAAAAAGCAGAGCCTAATCTTGACCCTCTTTGAAATGGAGGCTGAAGCAGGACCCCATCAGAAGATCACAAGGGGAGGGGGGCTAAGCAGGAAGAAGAATTGCTTGAGAGCTTCAGCTAATGGGCGGTATAGAAATGTAATAAATAAAAATAATCAGGACCCTGGACCAGCACTTTGAATTGGATTGGGAAGTGAATTGAAGCTAAAACAGACTTCACAAAATATGTGATACATAAGAATATCTGTCCACACCTATTAACAACTGGGCTGCCACATTCTACCTTAGCTGAAATTTCCAAACCACTTTCAAAGATAGCCCACATACATTACAGTCCGATCTGGAAGTTACCAATGCATAACAGCGACCTTTGTGTCATTATCCAGGACAAGTTATCCTGTCTCACTTTCATGTCTCCATCTGTGAAATAGATATAAGTATGAACTCCTTCCATAAATGTGGAGAGAAGAGTAGGAGCTTCCAGACAGAAAGTTGCTACCACTACCAATTGGAAGACCTTGTTCAACTCTTCTATCTCTTTTTCCTTAATGGGTTTTCTGCAGTAAAAAACAAGATGGAAGAAACAGTGGGTAAACATGAGAAGGTTACAAGTGGAAGTGTCTAGACCCCCTGTAAAACCCATGAATGAGGCAGGACGATGGCACAATAAAAACATCTCCTGGAAACATCCCAAGCCATTCCGCAAATAATACTGTATAAATAAGGGGTAGCAACAGTAGCTGTTCTTAGTCATAATTTACAGGTTTGAAATAAGATGGACTGAAATCTCCCCACCCCATCTGGCAGAGTAAACTCAGCAGGCTGGTCCTGTTGGGTGTCCATTTTGAATCATTGGAGAGAAGGAAATCCAGCTGCACTGTTGTTCTTTGTCATGGATACATTGCTGAGACAAGCAGAGGGCCCTTTGCCACTGTCCCAGGGGAGTCTGCTTTGTAAGAGTGTGTGTCCAGTCATGCTTGCAACCTTAGATATTAAAGGTCCCTTGCAAACTGTGAAGAATTTCTCCTCTCTGCTTGTCTTGTATAGTTTCTCTGTAGATTCTGTGCATCACCAGACGCAGTCTGTCTCCTCATGGCCCAAGGATGTGGGGATCCTTGCTCTGGAGGTATATTTCCCTTCCCAGTATGTAGACCAGGCTGAACTGGAGAAATATGATGGGGTAGAGGCAGGGAAATACACAGTGGGGCTAGGCCAGAAACAGATGGGTTTCTGTGCAGCCCATGAGGACATCAACTCCCTGTGCCTGACTGTGGTACAGCGTCTGGTAGAGCGAAGCCATCTTTCCTGGGATTCTATTGGTCGCCTGGAGGTTGGCACAGAGACTATCATTGACAAGTCCAAGGCTGTCAAGACAGTTCTGATGCAGCTCTTTGAAGATTCAGGAAACACAGACATTGAGGGCATTGACACTACCAACGCCTGCTATGGAGGTACAGCTTCCCTCTTCAATGCAGCTGACTGGGTGGAGTCCAGCTCCTGGGATGGTAAGTGATATCAGTTTGAGCCTGGCTTGGTTGTTTTAATTCCACAAAAAGGAGGCAGTGGTTGTATTACAAAATTAAATCAAGGTGACTGGCACCCAACCACCTTAATATATCAAGGACTCAAACAAATGTTTAAACCACTGTATTATGTATATATTTCTCAGTAGCAACTGTAACATATAATATCGTTCATTATATACACATACGTGTATTCATATTCAATAAGGACCCAATAGTATGTGTGCAAGAATATTAACATTGGGAATATATGAATTTCTGTATGTAATTAATGCTAAGTTTATATATTGTGTTATAGAATGTTTTGAACTCCTGTAAATAGATTAGAAACACGTATGTGTAATGATATTATAGGATTACAGTTGCTACTGAGAAATATATACATAACACAGTGGTTTAAACATTTGTTTGAGTCCTTGATATATTAAGGTGGTTGGGTGCCAGTCGCCTTGATTTGATTTGTTTTTTTTAATGGCACAACCATTGTGTCTTGGACCTGCCCTCTGAAAGAGCACAACTAGGTAAACTGCTCAGTTTGGTAGGGTGCCCATATGAAAAGGAGGATAAGGCTCTTATATCTTTAACAGTTGCATAGAAAAGGGAATTTCAGCCAGTGTCATTTGTATGCATGCAGCACCAGGTGACATTTCCGCTTCATCACAAGAGTTAAAGCTGCAGGAGCCCTGCCCTCATTTGTATTTGGACAGGGCTCCTGCAGCTTTGACTGTTGTTATGAAGAGGAAATGTCAACTGGTGCTGCATGCATACAAATGACACCTGCTGAAATTCCCTTTTCTATGCAACTGTTAAAGATATAGGAGCCCTTTCCTTCTTTCCAATGGTCACCCTACAGTTGGGTAAACTTATGTCATCCAAACACCACAGGGCCAGGCACACTGATCATAGAGTCATAGACTCATAGAATAGTAGAGTTGGAAGGGGCCTATAAGGCCATCGGGTCCAACCCCCTGTTCGGTGCAGGAATCCACCTTAAAGCATCCCTGACAGATGGTTGTCCAGCTGCCTCTTGAAGGCCTCTAGTGTGGGAGAGCCCACCACCTCCCTAGGTAATTGGTCCCATTGTCGTGTTGCTCTAACAGTCAGGAAGTTTTTCATGATGTCCAGACGGAATCTGGCTTCCTGTAACTTGAGCCCATTATTCCATGTCCTGCATTCTGGGTTGATTGAAAAGAGATCCTGGCCCCCCTCTGTGTGACAACCTTCCAAGTATTTGAAGAGTGCTATCATATCTCCCCTCAATCTTCTCTACTCTAGGCTAAACATGCCCAGTTCTTTCAATCTGTCCTCATAGGGCTTTGTTTCCTGCCCCCTGATCATCCATGTTGCCCTCCTCTGAACCCCCTAGCTTCTCTGCATCCTTCTTGAAGTGTGGTTCCCAGAACTGGATGCAATACTCAAGATGAGACCAAATAGAGGGAAACCAATATCTCACGCAATTTGGAAGCTGTACTTCTATTAATGCAGCCCAAAATAGCATTTGCTTTTTTTGCAGCCACATCTCACTGTTGTCTCATGTTCAGCTTGTGATCTACAACAATTCCAAGATCCTTCTCAC
The DNA here is from genome assembly GCA_029215795.1 of Anniella stebbinsi. Classification (NCBI taxonomy): domain Eukaryota; kingdom Metazoa; phylum Chordata; class Lepidosauria; order Squamata; family Anniellidae; genus Anniella; species Anniella stebbinsi. Next base: position 123,669,631 of record JARDYH010000004.1, on the reverse strand, counting down.
TTGAAGTACTGTTGAGCAAAGTATCCCCCATCTTGGCTCAGCATTTGGCTTCTTTTTCCTATGTGTAGAACTTGGCATTTATCCCTATTAAATTTCATTCTGTTGTTTTCAGCGCTCCAGCCCATCAAGATCACTTTGAAGTTTGTTTCTGTCTTCCAGGATGTTAGCTATCCCATCCAATTTTGTGTCATCTGCAAATTTGATAAGCATTCCCTGCTCTCCTCATCCAAGTCATTAATAGAAATGTTGAAGAGCACTGTGCCCAGGACTGAGCCCTGCGGTACCCTGCTCGTTACCACCCCCAGAGTGAGAAGGTACCATTGATAAACACTCTTTGAGTCAGATTCTGTAGCCAACTGTGGATCCACCTACTAGTTGTTCTAACTAGCCCACTTTTAGCTAGTTTGCTAATCAGAATATCATGGGGTACTTTGTTGAAGTCAAAATATATTATGTCCACAGCATTCCCACAGTCCACAAGGGAAGCTACCTGATCAAAAATGAGATCAGATTAGTCCTGCAGGATTTGTTCTTGACAAATCCATGCTGGCTTCTAGTAATCACTGCACTGTTTTCAAGGTGCTTACAGATTGTCTTCTTTATATTCTGCTCCAAACATTTCCCAGGGATAGAAGTCAGACTAACTGGTCTGCAGTTCCCAGGTTCCTCCTTTTTGCCCTTTTTGACGATACGGACAATGTTAGCCTTCCTCCAGTCATTCAGCACTTCTCCTGTCTTCCATGATCCTTGTTCCTTGAAAGCCAGGAGCTCATTTTACCAAGCACAAAGCCATGATTACTGTGCAGCTGGCAGATAGTCATACACTGTGCAGCTGGCAGATAGTCATACATGTGGCACTCAGTGCAATTCATTATACTGTTAGCTTTCTACCTTCATAATTTTTTATTGTTGTTTACAAAGAAATGAATTTATTTCTTAGGAGAAGCATATTTATACTTATTCATTAGAAGAAGGTGGGGAAAAGTGAAATGCCCCATTGCTAAATTCACAAGGGTGTTTAACTCTTTGTGTGTTAAAAGGCTTCTTTTCACCTTGACGCTTCATCACTGGGGCTCCTTGTGGTAATTGAGGACACCCCCCACCCATGCAAATTCTAATTCACAGTCTTTGTTGCTTGGGTTCTATTCCAATCCTCTCTGTTACACAAAGCCAAATTACTTGTGATGTGGGAAGTCTATGACCTGCATTTTAAAAAAAAACATGTTATATCAGGTGTGGGAGTTGATTCAGATCAAGACCAGAGTGCTAAGAGGAAGGGTTTTAATATTTTCCTTTTTCTACATTCTTTTTTCCAATGGAAATTACCCCTGCCTTGAAGCTGCTATTTGCCCGGGGGCAGGGCTGTGTCTCCTATGTCACAGCTAGTTCAGCTCTGAGACTGCCATCCAAAGCAGGAAATCCCATTGAACTCACTAGAACAACATGTATAGAATTGGGCTTATTGACAGATTCCCACCAAGTTTTTCAGTTAGGAGGAATCTGAAGATGACGACTGCAGCAGCTCTCATCTAGAGATATTAACAGAGAGGTGAATCTCTTTGTTGTTCTACATATGATGCAAATTGCAAATCAGTTTCAAGATTTTAAAAGTGCCGTATAACTTTTTTAAAAAAACTTTGTTCCTATCGTCTGCCCTCTGGTTCTACAGCTCACCCTGGAACTTTACTGGCGCTTTATTGAGGGAAATCCGGTGCACTGGATAAAAGCTTGGACTTTGATCTCATTCAGGGGCTTACGCGGCGGCCTTTGGCAGGCCCCTGCCTTTTAACCTCAGCTCTCAACATCAGCTGGAAAAAATCACCTACCTTGTGTCGTTGTAGCATTTAAGCCACATGATTCTGAAATTCCCCAGCCAGAAATTAGGCAGCTGTGGCTTCTCCCACCATTTCCTTCCTCTTGTCCTGTTGGCTTCCCACACCTCTGCCAGCTTAGTGAGCAGGACGTCAAGACTGTTGCACTGCAGCTGGAGGAGGGCAGATATGGGAGAATCAAGGAAACAACAGGTAGCAGAAACTGTGGTTGCCTTGTCCCCTGAGCCAGTTGCACATTTGAAGTTGCTGGGGAATCTTGAGGTTGCACACTGACTGCCCTCATTTGTTTGCCAAAGGCTTCACGGTATAGGTTGGGTTTTTAAGGTGGGATATAGGGCCAAACTACATGCAGTTTTCCCCCAAGGGTTTATAATACTATCAAGAAGGTGGAGGAGGAGACTGCAACCTGCCTTGGAAGACCTTTGTGGGGCGAAGTCTTTATCACTTTCCCTTCCAGCATGGCTGGCTGGGGGGGATTCTGGGAGTTGTAGTCCAACACATCTAGAGGGCACTACGTTGGGAAAAGCATCCTTAGCACATGTAAACTACATTGGTGGATATCCATCCTATTACTCTTGTCTCTCCTTTGTCCTATTTCTGTTGACCTCATACTGTCCAACTTTAGATTGTAAGATCCTTGGGGCTTTTAACTTTGTAAAAGGTTGTGTAGACGGATAGATATTCACAACTAATTGTTGCTGGATTTGGCTTCTATCTATAAGTAAACTATGAAATGTTTTTATAATGAAAACAACTTTGCTTTTCTCATCATCAACGTTGACACTTTGGTGATGCTGTTCCCATGCCAGGACGCTATGCCTTGGTGGTTTGTGGTGATATTGCTGTCTATGCCACTGGAAATGCAAGGCCTACAGGTGGAGCAGGAGCTGTAGCTATGCTGGTTGGACCAGATGCCCCGCTGGCTTTAGAGAGAGGTCAGTATCACAATTCTGTCTGGTCTATATACATTTATGGCTCGGAGTTTCAGCCATAACTAGAAATTAGAATATTCTGCAGGTGGGATGGCAGTATGAGAAAACATTCCGTTAAAAGAAAAGGAAAGGAAATAAAAGAGGGGTGATTTGGGGGATGGTTCTGCAACAAGATTTCTTCTGCTGTATCAGAGTAAACTCCGTGCCCATCACACTCACAATGCCAGTACCATGACAAGCCAACTGCAATGCAGACAACTGTGGCAGAGATCAAATTTGTGGGTTTGTTTTACTGCAAATGTCAAACGTAATCTGGACAGTCAAAGATGGAATTCTGTCACGCTTCATAAACTCTGCTATGTATATAGCAGTCACATTAAATATGCCTGAATGAGTATATTGAGATTTGCTGGACTGGAGGTTCACAGAAGTCTTGCTGACAGGGAAAACAATTCTATGTTGGTAAAATGTATCCATTTCTCTCACAGATTTCATGAATGTGGGAGGCTGCAAGTGAGGCTGGGGGCGCTTTTCCATTTCACACACATAGTGGCAACCTTTCCATCTGGGAGAATGGGCCCCTTATGTCTGAGGCATTAGTATGCTCAAGAAGGCGTTCTGAGAGCAGCTGCCTGTGCTTTCTAGCCAACTCAACCTACTCTGCCTCTCCTTCCATCCCCTCCCCCAGCCAAGTTTAGAATGAGTCATGTTTGGTTCCTTTGGAACATGGGCAGCTTCTGGACAAGTCTAGCTTTGCCTTATGGCTTCTGTTCCCTGGGGGAGGCAGGAGACAGCCCTCTCACATTTGGTGAGTACCAAGTTCCAGGTCAGACAATGTGAAGTCTAAAGCCCTACTCAGAGATGCTTTCCCTCCCCACCTCCACAATTACCATTGCACAAGGGGCAAGCCCATTGCCCCTGCTGCTTCCTGCAGCCGCCCACTTGTTGGAGCTGAACTTCTATAATGGGGAGCCTTTTCTCCCCATTAAAGGCCCTGCTCGCAACCAGTGGTGCAACCAGGGCTGGACCTCAGGGCCAAAGTCCAGGACCCCACAGTCTGGGGGATGGGAACAGGAATCACCACCCAGAGAGTGGCAGCAGATGGGGGCAAACAGATCCAGTATCAGCACCCACCAGGACTGATGCTGCTCCCCAGAGCATCCCTTTTTCTTATTTTACCAACTTTTCACAGTCAGGGAGGCAGCTGTCTAGGTACGTACACAGGAGGAGGTGCTCCCTTTATTACGTTCACTTTAAAAATATATCATTCTTTTCTGCAACCAAATTATGCTCATTACCCTGCCTCAAATATATGGAAGTCTTCAGGAAGGTGATGAGATGAGTGATAGGGGAGGGGTCAACAGACTTGCATGATGGTAATGGGGAAGAACACGTGAACAGGGTTCAAGCTGAGTTGCGATCTGGCATGTTCATTTTAGAAACCAAGCACAAGGTAGAGAAGCAACCTGGAATGGTAGTAATTCTTTGTGGACTGTGCTCTTAGTACAAGACACAGAGCATACATTAATGATAAATGTGGATTCAAATCTCATTGACAAGGATATATCCCTTCCTCCTCTGTAGTGACAAAAATAAATGACTATAATGTGGGGTAATAATTAATATTTGCATGGGTTTTTTTCTGAATACTCAACTAATATATAGGTAAGACTTTGAGACCTTGAAATGTGCTAAAAAGTAGGGATGTGTATCATATTGTTAAAATGTCCGATAATGATACGATAAGGTCATTATCGGACATCCAATTAACGATAACGATACGATAGAAAAACCTCTGATAAATATCCGATCCGAAATTTTTCAGCCCGATTATATCGGGTTATCGGACTGCCATGTAAATAAACCTATAACTTCTGTATTTTAAAAGTTAGAGACTTGAACCTTGGTCACAGTGCTTATGGGGTATGCCCAAGTATGTGTATGAAATTTGAGACCGTTCCCTCCAACCCTCGATTTTATATGAATTTATTAAAGATCATTTAAGTTCTGACAGGTCAGAATGACAGCTCGCCAAGTGCATTCATTCAGACCTGTCAAAAAGTTGCACGATCTTTAAAAAATTCATATAAAATATAGGGGTGGAGGGATTAATCTGAACTTTGGCACATACGTGTAGCATCATGTGCTAGACATTTGTATGAAATTTGAGATCGATCCCTCCAACCCTCGATTTTATATGAATTTATTAAGGTTCATGCAATTTTATTGAGAGCTGGTTGACCTGGCCTCCATGCTGTCATCTTGTTGTCTGCTTTTTTCCCATAGGCCTGCATTGGGGGAAATGCATGCATAAGTTTTTTATTTGAAATGATAATGACATGAAACTTGGGGAGCCAGGACTAGCAAGATCCAATCTCCAATGTCCAAAAAGTTTCATGTCTCTATCTTTTCAAATTAAAAAGTTATAGGGGGTCCCCCGAAAGCCCCACCCCCCACAGTAACTTCTTCATTTTTAAAGATAAAAACTTGAAACTTGTGGGACATTGAAGATGGGATCTGTCTGGTCATTTGTGAAAAAAATCAGAGCAATTGCTTAAACCCTTGATTTTCTATGAATTTTTTAAAGATCATGCTTGTTCTGAAAGTGGGTTCCGCTCTCCTCCCCAGCAAAGGCATATAATCAAATTTTCTTATCACTAAACTGTATAACTAAGCTATACACATATTCCACATATTCCTCTCTCTCTATTTTTAACCCTTTCTTATTGGTTGAATCCACAGATGCCCAAATCATTTTTCTCCCTTCACATAATCTATAAGGGGTTTCCATTGAGTTCTAAATCTGGCTGTTAACTTTTCTCCAATTATTAACGTTATGTTTCGCCATCTCCGCCATTTCCAATAATTTCAGAATCCATTCCTCCATTGCAGGTATCGTTGTGTTTTTCCAGTTTTGTACATATAACAGACTCATCGCAATCGTCATTTTTCATTATTAGCATAATTAGTTTTTTCAACCCCCACCCCTCTTCCCCTGTTCCAATAGCTCCAGCAGCCAATCATCTTTTTAAAGTAACATTAAGCTTATTCTATTTTTATGTGTATACATTTAAGATTCCACAATTTCTTTCCAGCTAATCTTCCATTAAATCCAAAACAAAAAGATATTCCAGCTTCAGTCCCATCTTTTCTTTCTTTCGTTCTTTCGTTTTTTTTGTTTTTACGAGTCTCCAGTCCATAGCCGAGTGTCCTTCTTGTTGTTCACATATCCAGCACAGTCACGAGGCATCTTGTATATTTTAACCAGTTTCCAAAGGGACTTCTTTTTTAAGTTTTTCAGCCCATTCTTTTGATTTTCCCGCCGGGCTCCACTTACATCTCCTCCCCTTGACAGCAAGGCTCACACCCTCCGGGGTGCCCCATCGGAGAATCCTCTTCTTCTGCTTTATTTTTTGTATACGACCCAGCTCATAACTCTTCCTCCTGTAAACAAAGACCCCCACCCCTCGGGGCCTCTCATCTGGAAATAATCTTCCTCTACTTCTCACTTGCTGTCTGTGACACAGGGACTTTCTTACCTGGTACTCTATTGCCCATCCCTTTCAGAGCAATCATCCCCTTTGCCTTTGGTGTCAGCAGCGCCTTTAACCTCATTAATCCTTTGTATTATAGTAATGTCCAAATTTATTCCTTCTTGACTCTTTTCTCGTTCTATTTACGTGGGTTCATCATCCATAATTTTTCCTAGTAATTCCATTTTAATTCCAAGATTGATTTCACACTGATGTCATTTAGCTTCAATCTGATCCAATTTGTTGCACATTTATTGGAAAAGCTTTTGGACTTGTATTTGTACTTGCTCAATTCCAGCCATTTTTCGGGTATTTTTTTCCCAGTATTTCCCGTTGCAAAGGCCGTTGTATCTCTATGATGTTACTTCTCTATAGCAGCCTTAACTGGAGCGCCTGTTGCGATCAGAGCGAAAGAGGCAGTTCTCTGTCTCCCAAACCTCAATTGCTCTTTCGTCTTCTTCCTCTCTCCATGACAATCCAATCTGCCACTCTGTACTTTCTTTAACTATGTTGTGGTATGTTGAGTCTGCCTGCTTTCTCAAACGGAAGAGAAAGGGAAAGAAAAAAACACGAGCTGCTTCACACTTCTTAGCTAGCCATTGCAACGCACTTCGACGGTTTAAAAAGGAAGAAAAACACACAAAAAAACCCAACTTGCGACGTCTTTAACCCCTTAATCCACAGGTATTATCTCCATGATCCCCTTCAAATTCAATCTTCTTCTCCCCCATTGATTGGTCCCAAGAAAAGATTTATCTCACCGGTTCTCTTTACTGCGGTGAACGCATTCATCCACTGTTGCGAAGTTCCATATATCCTCTTTGAAGTGGAGGCTGGTGGGCCATGTGTCTCTCAAAGGAAACTTCGAAGTAGGTGTGAGCGATCTAAGACCATCAATCTTCTCCTCCCTTTGCAGTTCTGCTGATGCTGCTTCCACTCATCAGAAAAAACACCCAGAAGGCTTAACAATTTAATTATGGTATCTCCAGCTCTTCCCCTAAATCTGGGGAGATTCACCTATCCGGGTATTCACCCTGGACAGTTTAAAACCTACTTTGTCTCTCTGCTCAACACGGAGATGTTCAGCCTGCCATAGCCCTAAACCAGAAATTAAGAAAAGTTTTCTTTCCTGCTCTCTTATTTGTTTTTGTTTTTTTGTTTTTGTTTTTTTGCATAGCCTCAACAGGGAGTATCTGCACAGAGCTTTCACTCCAATTCTATTCCACCCCAAGCCAATCATGTCATATGACACATGGTGCTCTTTGTACCTAGTGCAACATTTCTTGCCCTATATCCATTTCCCCCCCAAACTCATTTTGTGACGGATTTTCCCATCACTGTGGTTTCCGTGCAGTTTGGGAGTCTGTGTGATCTCAGCTGACTTCTGCTGATTGGCTGAAGGGAAAGTTGCATTGGGCAGGGGCATGGTGAGAGCAGAGGGCTGAACGTGGCTACCCGGAAGTCACTCATTGCCTTCCATTGCACTTTGTCAAGTACAGGAGCGGGGAGAGGAGCCAGCTCTGCTGCTTTGAAACTGTGCTGCTGCGAACATGAGCTCAGTCACTGCCTTTCTGCTCTTTACTGCTGCACTATTTCGCAGTTGTGCAATTGTGCAGTTGTTGAAGCCTGTTAATTCAAAGCTTCACAACTATGAAGGAGCATAGCTGGGAAAGGGTGGGCGCCTGTTGGGTCTATGGAAGCTAGGCTGGCCATATGGAAAGGAGGACAGGGCTCCTGTATCTTTAACGGTTGTATAGAAAAGGGAATTTCAGCAGACGTCATTTGTATGCATGCAACACCTGGTGAAATTCCCTCTTCATCACAACAGTTAAAGCTGCAGAAACCCTGCCCTCTTTTGTATCTGGTCACTCTAACTAAAGAGGGAAGGGCTCCTGCAGCTTTAACTGTTGTGATGAAGAGGAAATTTCACCAGGTGCTGCATGCATACAAATGACACCTGCTGAAATTCCCCTTTCTATGCAACTGTTAAAGATACAGGAGCCCTGTCCTCCTTTCCATATCGTCGCCCTAGTGGAAGCATCCTTTCACTGCTACGGAGTTGAGAAGAGGAAGAGGAGGAGGAGGAAGAGGAAGAAGAAGAATATTGTCAGAGCTCCATCATTAGTTGCTATTTGTTGCACATTACAACTATGTAACTGATTTGCTAAGTTTCAGGGCAGGATATTCCATGTTCAATCCTGCCCATGTATCATGCTGGTTGTCACTTTGCAACTGCGATGCTACAGGATTTTGGATGGATCAGCAGTGAAAGCAGCGCCATGCAGACAGCCCCCAGGTTGCAGACTATCTAATGCTGCCCTTGGGCTAGTGGCTATGGCCACTAATGGAACAGGAAGCTAATGCTTACTAGTGCAATTGCAAATTCGCTGAAACTACCATTTCCAGAATGCGACAACACAGCAGAGCTTGTGGAAGGGCGTTCTCCTTTTCTTTTCTTCTGCTTTTTTGGAAGAGTACTCCACTGACTTGTCCTGTTCCAAAAGTTCTAGTTTGAGCTAGTTTCCAGAGTTGCAGTATGAAACACTAGCAGTAATTCCCACTAACACAACATGATTGGCATTGATAGACTACCAGCATGCTTATATCAAAAGCCAAAATAAATGAGAAAAAGGTTTGGTTTTTTTACTCACTCTAAACATAGAGTAAAATTAAAGGTGTTAAAACACTTCCCTTTCTCCGTAATTTGCATGCTCTCAAGGTCATAAAACTGAGCAGGCCTTGAGTTTCAAGTACTTTTCTGTATGTCTTTAAGTTGAATTTTTGGGGTGTCTAAGACACCTCTGACCCAGCACAATCTGTAGTTGGCCACGAACATCTCTCTTGCCCCGGCTCCTTCTGGGTGTCTGTGCTAAAGTGTGTCTGATTCTGTGTATAAGGAAGGATTTCTCCCTGTTCTCTATAGCCCTAATTTGACTTCACCAATTTTATGTTGGAAGCCTGGCATCTTTCCATGCTTCTAGTAGATTTCCCCCCTCCCCTCTATCTTGTAAACTGGGGTCCACCATTGCTTCTATCAGCCTTCCCAACCTGGTGCCTTCCAGATGTTTTGGATTTTCACTCCCAACAATCCCAGCCAATATGGCCAGTGCCAGGAATGATGGGACTTGGAATACAAAACAACTGGAAGGTGCCAACTTGGAGAAGTCTCTCTCTCTCTCTCTCTCTCTCTCTCTCTCTCTCTCTTTCTTTCTTTGTCTCTCTCAGGGAGTTACACTGAATTAAAACAAAAAGCCACGACTTGAGCACTGAAAATACATCCTCTCTGTGCTCAGAGCATAAACAGACTGTCAACCAGAAAATTACCAACAAGAAGATTTTTTTCTACAATCACTTGTGGGATGAAATACATTTTATCAAAAGCGGCACTATGGTTAATAGCCTGTGGTTGATTCCCCTTCTCAATATCATTAATTCTTAGTGGAATGTCGGTGGATTCTTTTTTTCTCTCAAGGTCTCCGTGGGACTCACATGGAACATGTCTATGACTTCTATAAGCCAGACTTGGCTTCAGAGTATCCTGTGGTGGATGGGCAGCTCTCCATTCAGTGCTACTTCCGAGCCCTGGATCGGTGCTACGCTACATACCGCAAAAAGATTGAAAGCCAATGGCAGAAAGGTCTGTGCTGCTGGAAGGACAATAAGCTGTGAACTTCCCCCGTTATTCCCCCCTACCATTTTTGGTGTCTATCTCCACTTCCAATAAGATGGAGATGGATCTATGTTTGCACCCACGTACCAAGGTTCTGCCCTGGGGCAGAGGTGAAGGGGTTATCAAATGGTGCATGGGCCCTGATCACAGGCATAGTTCTCTCTTCAGCAAAGGTATCTTGTCCAAGGGCCTGTTTTCACGGTGCCGCTTCACCGCTCCTTCCCCCTAAAACCCCTCGGTATTGCTGCTGCAGGGTGGGAGCAGGAAATCCCCATGCCAGCGGGGAGCATGGGGTTTTCCAGCCATCCAGGTACTGGAGCTCAACCTGCTCTCTTCCTGGGCTTCCGGCAACCAATCAGCGGTAGCCATTTGCCTGGAACAGCACCCTCCCTCCCTCCCTCCCTCCAGAGTTCCAGGCTTCCCCCCCTTTTTTTTAAAGAAAGAAGTCAGTGTAAGTCCCCGATTTTGTTAAAACACAGCATCGAGGCAAAGCCCTGCAGTGGCTGCAAATCTGCAGCTGTGTTGTATAACCGATGCAGTGCCAATTTGCAGTGCCAATTTGCAGCCACTTTGGAACTTTGAAGATGTATTGACTATTGACAGCCCCCCGGACAATAATGTTTGTTATATGGAAATGCTCATCTAAGAGACCCATGTTACACAGTCTTGTATTTTCTATTCCCCTTCCTATAACTATAAAGGTACAACACACTGTTATGTATGCAACACATTATTAACTAAAATGTTTGTGTATGCATCATTACACAGCATTAACTGAAAAGTTTCATTTCTGAAAAAACACTTAGAGCTATTTTTTGATAATAGACAATTCTGCTGAATCACTGAGACCTCACTATGCCCTTCCATTTATGTTAAGATTTTGCAGTGATGTAACCTTAGTTTTTAATCAAAATGGGAAAATTATATTAATCCAGACCCACATACCATGAAACAACCTATGAGCCCCCAACTGGTGTGTGTGTGTGATGGAAGGGAAGAGACTGGATCACTGCCCTGACCCCAGGAACAGAGGCTGGTCATGTTCCAGCCCATCTAATTCTGAATAGGGCTGCATCTGCCACAGTCTCAGTCTGCCCTTGTCCCCCATGCCAGCTATTTAGTTGGGTTTAAAACAATCAAGCAAACAAACAAACAAAAGGGCATGCTAGGGCTAGCTGCATGACAAACGTCACATCTAGCGTGACCCTGAGGATATGGAGTGGTGGAGGGAAAGCGGTGTGTGTGTGTGTTTGTGTGTGTGTGTGTGTGTGTATCTCTCCATTGATGGCATTGTCCTTCTCTTTCCCTCCCTGGGTATGGTTGCTGCATGGCTTCCATCTCTCTTTACTTTTCAAATCCTTCTGTCTGGAGGCAGCTGGAGTAAACAAGCACTGTACTCTTGAAGACTTCCAGTTCATGATCTTCCACACACCCTTCTGTAAACTGGTGCAGAAGTCCCTGGCACGAGTGTTGCTGAATGACTTCCTTGCATCTCGTGAGCCTAATACTGAGAGTGGAATCTACAAGGGGCTAAAGGAATTCAGGTTAGTAGTGATGGCTGCAGGGGTTCTCCGGTAATGCAGCTAGGGCAATATTCACAAGCTTTTAGTGGGATGGGCATTCCCTTTCTGCCAGGTCACCATTAGAGACAATGCTGGGATTTTGGATCAATCCACCGAGCAATTTGAATGTTCTTTCATATTGAGGTCTACAGACTTAAGGTGAAAAAAATTCCAACAGCAGGCAGAAGAGTTTAGGTTAATTTATCCGAGGCTTTGGATGGTCAGATTTTTAGACCACAGGGAGTGAAGGGGTCTTTTGAGGAGATATTATGACAGGAGGCAAGATTGTTAGAACTTCTTTAAGATTTGGCTCCATAAAAGGGGGTGACATTTTCCAGTCATAGTAATGTTCTCTCTTCATTTTCATCCTTAACTGAAACAGCGTAAGTTCATGTATCTCCATTTGTTTGCATTCCTGCATTGTAAACCTTGCCTCTCCTCACTGCCACTGTCTTAATTGAAATTATAGAAAATTAGACAACTCGCTGTCCTTGAATAATTTGCAAAGGGTCATGTTTACTGAGGTCACACATCAACCACACCTGCACTCTGATGGATGGGCCTCAGGCTATCAACATTTCATTCGCAGGGTTGAGTATACACATTCGTGCACACATTGCAACCCCCAACACCCCCCAGGGTATATTGTTACTTTCCTTCATCTCTGCAAGGAGGCTGATTCGTATTCTTTGGGGAAAAGTATGTATTTATTTAAGTTATTTATAAACTGCTTAAAGTGGGTAAACCTCAGCGATCCTGTGTCTGTTTGTGGTGTGTGTATGAGAGAGAGAGAGAGAGAGAGAGGGTGGGTGTAAGTGAATGGTTGCATTGATTTCAATGATTCTATGCAAATGTATATGCACTGAGGCTGAACTGAGGAAAACTCAGTGAAATACTATACACCTATACATACGTGAGCATATACCTCAGTCCACACAACAGAGTACTTAAAAGTAGCATTACAAGTATACTAAAGGAATTGCTATAGGTTTGGGCCACAAAAAAAATGCCCTTCTTCTCTTTAGCAATGTGAAATTGGAAGAAACCTACTCCAGCAAGGAGGTGGACAAAGCTTTTCAGAAGGCCAGCCAAGAGCTATTCAGACAGAAAACCCAACCCTCCCTTTTCCTCTCTGCTCGCAATGGCAACATGTACACTCCATCTGTGTATGGCTGCCTTGCATCTCTCCTGGCACAGTAAGTTCCATGTACTTCTCTCCTACAATGCAGTTATGCACTTCCCTCTCTGATACTGGATTCTTCACATGAAGAGGGCTTTAATATTCGTACAATATCTATGTTTTATAAATTTGATAGAACAGAAGGTGACATGGCCCTCTGCTTATTAAAAATTGTCTTAACCAGGATGCAAAGATTAATTATCCTAAGTAAGGGCTGAGGCATCCAAATATGCTGCTAGTCCTTAATATTCTGACTGTGTCTGTTCTAATAACACACTGGCTTTTGTTTATTAAAAATTGTGGATTCTATTTTCAAATGTTTATTTTTTCCTACTTTTCATATGGCAACATACATATGCTTAGGTAACATACGATGCCACAGTTTTCAGCTCTCTGTCTCTAGTATTAGATATATTTACAATTTTGCTTGAATAAAACTAAGGTAGTAATACTTTTGAATGTGCAATCCTATAGGTACATACCTAGGAATTGACTCCACTAAACAGAATGGATCTTACTTCTGAATAAACATGTATAGGATTGCTCTGTAAATTTCATTAAAATGCCAGATAGTACAATTTTATATGTTGTTATCAATTATGTGTTTTTTGTTGTTAAAGTAGTAAAATTAATTGAGGTTTAATAAGAAATAAATTATTGTATATCTTTACATTTTCCCACAATGTCCAGGATTTTTTTCTGTGAGAAAACGTTTTCCCCCTCCATGGCTTCAACATTTCCAGAAATTTTACATCTCTATCTATTCCAGTATCTTACCACCCACCACCGCTATTCTATCTTTGTCATTTCTGGTTGCCCCTCTGCTAAGGATTACTGACAGACAAGAAATGAAAGTATATATCTTTTCCCTTCAGAACTGTCTGCTAATGGGTTACTCTGAATTCCTGCAGGTACCCTGCCCAACAGCTGGCTGGCTCCAGAATCGGGGTCTTCTCCTATGGCTCAGGATTATCAGCCAGCATGTTCTCCCTGAAGGTGTCCCAGAATTCTGCTCAAGGTGAATCCCATCTTATTATAAAGCTCCCTTTTCTCCTCTTCCCAAATGTATTGTGCTGTTGGAGTATCCTGAGATACTTTGGGCTGCCTGCAAAAGCCATTTGAGCTCTGCATTTCTGATTTTTTAAAATTTTATTTTATTTATTAATTACATTTATATACCGCCCCATAGCCGAAGCTCTTTGGATGGTTTACAAAAATTAAAACATTGAACATTTAAAACCCAATGTTTTACAAACGCATACATCCACATACATTCCTCTGTGACAGAAAAACATTAAATCAGATTCTTGCCCTGGGTTTGGGGATTTGTGAATGCATTAGAGAACTACTCTAAGGCACTCTCTTGGGTGTAGCACTTCCCTCTCTCTATGGTAGGGATACCCAACATTTTTTGGCTCCGAGGGCTGCACGCGATGCTGGCTTGGGTGTTGTGGGCACTCACCCATGATCCTGATACAGAAAGAGGGATCTGTATCAAGATCACTGGGGGAGGGAGAGGAGAGCCTTCTAAGCCTGATACAGATGGTTATTTCTTTGCTCCTGCTATTTGTGTTAGGGCCAGTAAGTGAGGGAGTTCAGTGGCAGGGCACCTGTGGGTGTCATGATTAAGGCCTGGGGAAACTGCAGAATGTGGATCCCTGCTCAATGGAGCCTCCAAAGGCACTGCTGTGTGGAACACAGGCTTTGCAGTTGCTCCAGTGACTGCTGGGCATTGCAGATTGGAGCCTATCAGGAGAGGGAGGCAATAGCAGCAGCACAGTGTACCGGACAGACAAATTGTGTAGGCAGAAGCAGCTGTACATTAAGATCTTTAACGTTGCTCTTGCTCCAACATGTTGTCCTGGCCAATTTGCAGGGGACAAGGCAGGCACCTGGTTAGCAGTGCCCCTCCTCCTGTATCTCAAGAAGCTGCTTCAGCCCCTCAATTGGGGTCTGGGAGGGGGTCATTGCACAGTGTGGCGCCACTCTAGTTTGGGAACCTGAAAGAGCAGGCAGAGCTTGTAGGCATCGCACAGGCCAGTTAATTCACTTTGTGCCAAAAAATAAAGAAGATTGGCTCGGAGGAGGGGGGAAATCTTGTTGCCCACGTGGAGGCTGGAGGTGCTGGTATCCCTGGAAGGGTCAGGTTTTCTCATTGCAGGGTTTGTGACTTCTATCTTCCAGGCTCACCACTGGAAAAACTGGTGACCAGCCTTTCAGATCTGGAGGCTCGGTTGGACTCCCGGAAATGTGTTCCCCCAGAGAACTTTGCTGAGATCATGAAAGTTAGAGAGGACACGCATCATTTGGGTGAGCACAAGAAGACATAGAGAGCAGCCACAGCTTTTCCCTAAGGCATCAGTCATGTCCCAATCATTCCACAAGATCCTAAGAACAGTACATTTGAAAGGGGGGGACATTGCCAGGGGGCAGAATGTGTGGCTTTCTGAGGAGAGATCTGTACGTAGGAGCAGTTAGGGAACCAGTCTCCTGTTTGTACCGGACAGCCCACCCATGCAGCAGGGTGCAGTGCCTTTCCTCAGTCAGCAGGGTCAGAGTCAGCGCCACTCCCCTGCCCCACATCCTGCTCCATCCAGGAGGGCTCGCTGCTGCCGCTCCTCCACTGTCCCGCTGCCTCCAGCACGTGCTCTAGAGAGCCCCGCCACGACATCTGCCACAGCAAGGGAGTGACTGGCGGTGCTCTCTGGGGCAGTCGCCTGGGCCTTCACGAGCGCCACAGGACAGGTCTCGTGAAGCCCTGGCAAGCTCCTGTTAGGCCCAGGAAGCAGCAAAGGTCAGGGAGTGCAGGAGGTTCAGGGAAAGGGGGGGCACGATGCAACAGCGGCAATGTGGGGAAGGGACGTGAGGCAGGAGGAGCAGGAGGGGGCAAAGGGCAGGAGGCAGGAGGCAGTGTTCGCCCACTTCAGGCGGCGACAGAGCTCACACTGAGGCTGTTGCTTGTGGATGTCTCCTGCGAAAGCTACTTGAGCTCTACATTTTGTATGTATTCCCCCCCCCAAGGCAGAAAACTATTCCATCAGATTCAGCCCCTGGGATTTGGGAATGGAGAATGCTCTAAGGCACCCTCTTGAGATAAAGTATTTCCCCCTCTCTACAGACTCAGGGACCTGGTTTGCAAGTAACAAGAAGCCACCATGGGGGCATTGCTTTGTAGGGCTTCTCATTGCCACACAAAACCCATGGGCTGTTTTAGGGTTGCAAGTGGCTTGTCAACCACCCCAACAACCCACCCTTGTCAGATTCACTCCTGGCGCAGCTCAAATATTGAAAATGGCAGGAAAATTCACTCACGGTGGCTTCTTGTTACACACAAACTGAGCCAGAGTATGTAAAAGCAGTTCTACACAGCACACAGACTTGGCAGTTGCCACGAGCAATCCAAACTGATCGGTTAAGCACTGCAAGTCAGAGCCAGGGGCCATTACGGGAGTCAGGCAGAAAGTACTGTTGGTACAAGGTGCTCCTTGTACCAACACTGTGACGTATAAAGGATCCTACTCTGTTCCCTCCGTCTTAGCCTCTTGGTCTACTATTGCTAAGCATTATGAGGAGGACTATTTCATTTGGTAGCTGTACAGGACAAAAAAAGATGACATTTACTTCCCCGGTACTGGAACACCATCACTGAGTGTGAACGTGGGTATCCCTCCTGGGTGTCTGAATGGGAGTCACAGTTTTCTGAAGCTGCCTCCCCCAACGTCTTCTTATCTCATAAAGACTTAAACCACCTCCCATCAAGAAATGTGCATAGTGGAAGGAATATGCATAGTGGGTGACCCACTCCCTTAAGAAACAGTGCAGAGAGCAACCCTCAAGCCCTCCATGCGCACGTGTGCACACACACACACACACACACACACACACTGCTCCTCCTTATTTACACACCTCTTGCTCTGTCTTTCTGCAGTGGGCCACACTCCCCATGGGTCCAAGGATGACCTGTTCCCAGGAACCTGGTACGTAGAGCAGGTGGATGACAGGAACCGCAGGAAGTACACACGAAGACCAAACTAGGAGAGAACAGAGCTGTCACTAAGAGGGCTTCCCTGGTAAGTGAGAATCCTGAGTCCAAGTTCACTGAGGGATGGGATGTGTTGTCACACAAGAAAGACTCACTGCTTTTCGTAAGGTGACCTTACCAATTGACCTCCTGGTCTCCTGAACTGCCCTGTCAGTGTTTAGCACTTCAGCATTTATCGTTTCATTCTCTCCCTGCAGCTGACTTGCCCTAAAATGTCTGACGGTATGTCGTGCCAGGGAGAAAAGGAGGAAGCCCCCAGGAGCATTGCCTAATAACTCCCAGCATTCCTGATCATTGGCCAGGCTGGCTGGGGCTGATGGGATTTGAAGTCCAAAACATCTGAAGGGCACCAGGCTGAGGAAGGCAGGTCAAAAGGGAGAGTCAGCCAAGCCTACTCAGGAACTACTCATCTTGCCTTCATGCTTGAGGCATCATGAACTAAACAATTAACCAGTTAGATTTCTGCCCCGTATTTCAGACAGATGCTATCTTCTAAAGTGACTCACATCAGTCCAAAGAAGAAAGAGGCCCTGCCTTCAGGCTTACAAAATGTAAAGACTAGACACACCATGGAAGGGAAAGGGAGGGGAGGGGAAAGGCAGAGAAGGGAGATCTGTTTGACAAGGCCAGAATTGAAAGGGTCAGATGGAAAAGGGCATTTAAGCCCTGTTGGGCCCAGGCTGGCTTTGCTTTGATAGAAGTGGTGCTATGGCGACTCAGGGCTGCTTCCCCTTCCTTTTGTTGCAGCAGCCCCAGAGCAACAGACACTGGCTGAATTTGGACGACACAATAAGCAACTGTTGGGGTGGGGGGAAACAATTGTCAGTTGTATTGAATGTCATGTTGTACAAACGCTGCCATAGTCAACTCAGCGCTGATCCTAATCCACACGATGGTTGATTATTTATTACCATGTTGTGTGGGGAGTACCCCCTAGATGAACAACTGTAACGTTGATTATTACCCCACCATTGACTATCGTGTTGTCCAAATTCAGCCACTGAGAGAGGAGTTTTTTTGTTTAGGGAGGAGGGAGAAATCAAGCACCCTTCCAAGCTGGTGGCCGGGGTCAGGCTAGTCCTCCCCTTGCCAGAGCATTCTTCTTCCCAGGGCCCTTTGCTCCTCTAGCTGGTGGCAGAATGGCCATCCCCTGGCTTCTGCAGTCACAGGACAACCTGCTCTGATCAAGACGGCATAAGCCAGCTGGTGGTGGTGGTGGTGGTGGTGGCAGGGTGGTGATGGGGGGGAGCTGGGGGCTGGCCCTGCTTTTGGGTAGTGAACTGTGCTAGATGACCTGAAGCCCTTTCCAGCTCTCTCTTCATCCTTCTATTGGTTCTGTGCCGTCTCGTCCATCCCTCGGAGGGTTGGCCATTATGCATGTAGCTGAGTTGACACATGCCCTCCCAACTGCAAGTAGCCCTTTTGGCCGTTTTTCAGGGAGGGGCCCAGAGAACAATGGCAAATTGTTCACTCCCCACTTACCATGATGATGCCTGAAGCCGAACAGGAGTGAGGCTAATGCTCACTAAGGATATGAAAAATGATGTCCAGTAAAAGTGGGAAAGGCAGTTGCTGCTGCCACCAGGATCATAAATATTGGCAGAGGTGCAAAAAGGTGAACAATGGAGGGGGGTCTTGAATCTTTCACCATTTCCCTAAAAATTTTGACTGAGAACCTGTGGCTCAGGCTTAATGAGCGATGAGAAGGGGCCTTCTGAAGTGGCCAACCGTTCCATGCTCCAGCCTGCTAATTCTGGACTCTCTGTGACCCAGGATGACCATTAGGCTAGTGACCCCATGGCAAGTAGCCAAAGCAAAGGACTGCTAATTCATAACCTTGTTGTGATCTTTGTGGACCTGAAGGGTGCAGCAGCAGCACTCAGTGTTATTCCTCTCAAAAAGCCCAGCAGTTCACCAGATCTCATTTCTATTCCCACTTAGAGTTTCCAAGCCTCATGGACAGAGCCCAAAGCAATGGCTGAACTGTCAGGAAGCACAGTAAACCAGCTCCCATCTCTGCACTTCTGAAGTTGGCTGCTGGGCTCCTGTCCCACAACACTGTTTTTTATCTATGTTGCTGAAAGGGACCTATTTTATCCCTGCCTTTGCACCCCAGGGCTTGTGCAACTGATGGATTTGCCTTGTGTGCCTTGTGACTGTTCGCTTTTGCTGGAGTCATTTGCTTCTCCCTTCAGCACCTGTTTGGATTGTATCCCTTGCTGGTTTATGAAAGGTTTGTTTGAGTGTAGCAAGTATATTAACACTTGTGCCCAAGGGGCATTTTTATTTGGCTCAGCTTAGGGGGGAGGGATGATTTTTGTGATCCTTCCAGTCGAGCAAGATTCTGCGCCTGCCTAGTCCTTCAGGATGCCCCTGGCACTAGGTGTCCCTTTATTAGCTGTATTCTCAAAAGACTGTTCCCATTTCTCCTGGCTCTAAATAGTACTTGATTTATGATGGCTAATGAAGACGAATCCCCAACTGCTCTGGAAATATAACTGAAGGGTGGTTTAAAATAACTAGAATAAACAAACAAATAAACAAATAAATAAACAAATAAATAAAGCTGAAGTCTTCTACACAGAACTGTCTTGCTCTGTGATCTTTTGTATTTTCTTTCACCTGATACAACCAAATACAGCAGGAGAAGAAACTCTTTTTATTACTACAGCTGTAGGCTGCAGTAATATTCCACCGCTGAGATTCTGCCCACTCAAGCTACAGCTGCAAATTGGCTGAGCATATTAACTAAGCACAACATCCCCAAATTAGTTCCACGTGGCCTGTTTATGGCACAAGTCACACATTTCTCATTTGGCAATGCATAGTCCCCACAAGACTGCACTGCCCTTTTGGTGGCAGTGATCACTTTCCCACTGTTTAATTCCTGCAAATGTTTTAAGACTTTAATGAGCTTGGTGAAACAAGAGAGGGAAACTTTAGGCAACCAGCCAATTAAAGATTGAGGGTTCCCATCCCACATCCCTTCCTGAAACTCAAGTTTTCCCCCGTCATGCTCTCACTGGAGGAGTGCCACTCAGAGGAAGAGCTAGAGGCCACAGAAACTCAGGGCACCCCAGGCCAGGGACCGCCTGAGCCCTCAGGGGAGGTGTTTGAAGGGCCATCCCTGTTAGGACACAGGGACTCTCTGCTTCTGAGGCAGAGGCTGAGCAACCCGCTGATTCCCGGGAGCATTGTCACCACAGCCAACAGGCTAGTAGGGCACCTGTATGAAGGAGGGCTTGTCTCCAGAAAAGGTCTCAGGAGCAAGTGATTCCTCAAGAGTAGGGCTCTGAAAAGAAAGCTACTGCAGCTGAGCTCTGAGTGGGGTCCAGCAGGCTTTGGACTTAAAAGCCTTCACTAGAAACCCAGCCAGTGTTGGAACAACTTAGTTGATCCTGCCTTTGCTGTGTGTCTTGCCTCCTGAACTGTGCCCTGTGACTGATGCTCTGTTTCCTGACATTTTGGATTGCCAAACCACCCTGCTTCTGGACTGCGTAAAGCACCTGACTGGTTCACTGTGTTTGACATCTTGCTTGTATCCTGACTACTATTGAGTTGCCTGTTCCTCTTGTCTGATTGACTGCCTCTATTCTTCTTCCTGGACAGAGACCGCCTCTGTTACAGCCTCTGAACCCCACTGGACTAACCACTGTAGGCTTGAAGGTTTCCTGACTTCTCTGCAGTCAAAGCAGGACACCCCCACACATAAGATACAAAATGGCAGCAAATGGAAGCCATGGCTTCCCAAGTGTCTCAGAGCTGTTCCCTCTACTATCACAAGATATAGTTTATGGGAAGATCTACAAACACAGGGTGGCTGTGCCATTGTTCCACTGAGAATGAGCTGAAGCTAGCAAAGGATGCTAAAAGGAACAAAACAGTTTTCTTCAGGAACGTGCATAGTAAAAGGCAAAGGAAAGAAATGGTGTTTCAGTTACTCAATGAGGGTGGCAAATTGATAACAGAGGACAAAGAAACAACAGCAGGATGAAATTAATAGAGATAAATGCCAAGTTCTACACCTAGGAAAAAGAAACCAAACGCACAGTTACAAGATGGGGATACTTGGCTAAGCAATACTACAAGCGAGAAGGATCTTGGAATTGTTGTAGATCACAAGCTGAATATGAGCCAACAGTGTGATGTGGCTGCAAAAAAAAAAAAAGCAAATACTATTTTGGGCTGCATTCATAGAAATATAGCTTCCAAATCACGTGACAAACTAGTTCCCCTATATTCGAGTTGTCACACGGAGGAGGGCCAGGATTTCTTCTCGATCATCCCAGAGTGCAGGACTTGAAATAATGGGCTCAAGTTACAGGAAGCCAGATTCTAGCTGGACATCAGGAAACACTTCCTGACTGTTAGAGCAAAACGACAATGGAACCAATTACCTAGGGAGGTTGTGGGCTCTCCTATCCTAAATGCCTTCAAGATGCAGCTGGAAAGCCATCTTTCACATATGCTTTAAGGTAGGGTGACCAGATAAAATCCAGGTCAAGGCTCATGTAACTTTAACAGTTATAGAGAAAAGGGAATTTCAGCCAGTGTCATTTATAGGCAATTAGTTCCTCGTGATATTCCCTCTTCATCACAACTGTTAAAGTTGCAGGCACTATACTAGATTGACCATATACAAAAGAAGGCAGGGCTCCTGCAACTTTAACTGTTGTGATGAAAAGGGAATATCACCAGGAACTAATTGCATACAAATGACATTGGCTGAAATTCCCTTTTCTCTACAACTGTTAAAGTTACATGAGCCCTGACCTGGATTTTATCTGGTCAGCCTACTTTAAGGTAGATTACTGCATTGAGTAGGGGGTTGGACTCAATGCTTCATTGGCCCCTTCCAATTCTACTATTATATGATTCTATGCTCCTTTAAAAATTGGTTAGATGTGCTTTGCATAGCTAGGGAAACAGATGAGATTGCCACAGTCAGTGAGAGAAAGGCTACTTCTTAATTTCCTGCCCCTTTCAATATTGGCTGGCTACAGACAATGGGAAACACACATCCTTTAAAGACTGGTGATTGAGCAACTGGCAGGTTCTCCTCTGTGAGGGGCTCCAGAGGGAAATACAGGTGACAGGCCCAGTTGGTATAAGGATGCATGAGGACATAACTTTTCACCTTGTCTTAGGTAGCAAGTCCTGGTTTAGTTTATCACATCACACTGTTTTAGAGATGGCAACAAGGTCAACACAAGGCATGGGCACCAGCAATCATTCTATATTGAAGGCAAAAAGCTTGAGTGACCCTCTGCTTCTTCCAAGGGTCTTGAATAGCTCTCTGCTCCCCTGAATAGCTGTGAAGGAGCCCACTTGTACTAGCCTAAATGTGAAGGCTGACCCCTGGCCCTCTAGGTAGAAAATAACTTTTTCTTGGGCTACTAACAGTAGGCTGACCATATGAAAAGGAGGACAGGGCTCATGTAACTTTAACAGTTGTAGAGAAAAGAGAATTTCAGCCAGTGTCATTTGTATGCAATTAGTTCCTGGTGAAATTCCCTCTTCATCACAACAGTTAAAGTTGCAGGGGCCCTGTCTTCTTTTGTATATGGTCACTCTAGTATAGTGCCTGCAACTTTAACTGTTGTGATGAAGAGGGAATTTCACCAGGAACTAATTGCCTACAAATGACACTGGCTGAAATTCCCTTTTCTCTACAATTGTTAAAGTTATATGAGCCCTGTCCTCCTTTTCATATGGTCAGCCTAACAGCCCTGCCACAATTCCTTGACTGAAACAGCAAACTCAGCCTTAAGCCCAACCCTTTAGAGGAGGGATAGGTTGCTGAGCTAGTCCTGTACAGCTGTTTCCAGCTGGAAAAGGAGCAGCCATACATCTATAGCAAACCTAGATGTAGGGAACACTGTGGCAAGAAAGAGGAGAAAAACTTATCTCAACCGCAGTTGCCAGGAAATGGGATAATTCACTATAGACTCATAAAAAGGGGGTAGAGAAATACCATCACGCCCATACATGGAACATTACTGATATATTTTATTTTATTTAAAACATTGCTTAGTTGCCTTTCAGGTCAGAAGCTCACCCAAGATGGCTTATGACCATGTATAAAACAGTATATACATTAAAAGCAATAAAAACATTGACAGTAAAATATAAATTAGAACAATAAAAGTTAACATAAAAAACTAGTAATAAAACAGCAAGGGCAACAGCTGCAAAACAGTATTCCATTATTAGAAGGCCATAGTAAAATAAAATGTTTCAAGGCCTCCTTCTTGAAAGCCTGTAGGAATGGTGCATGGCAGATTGTTGGTGGGAGTTTGTTCCACAGGTGTGGAGCCACTGCTGAGAAGGCCTCTCTTATGTGGGGACCCACCTAATATCTCTCACTGGTGGGCAGGGGAGAAGGCCCTCTCTTTTTGATCTTAAAAGTGCAGGCAGGCACTTTTAAGTGCAGGCAGGCGGTCCTTCAAGTAGCTTGGTCTCATATCATTTAGGGCTTTAAAGGTCAAAACCAGCACTTTGAATTGGGCTCGTAAACACACAGGTAGCCAGTGCAGCTGGCGTAGTATAGGCGTTATGTGGTCAAATTGCCTTGCCCCCACCAATACTGCATTTTGCACCAGCTGAAGTTTCCGAACCATCTTCAAAAGCAGACCCATGTATAACACATTACAGTAATCCAGCTTGGATGTGACCAGTGCATGGATAACTGAAGCAAAATCCATCCTCTCCAGATAGGGCCGCAGCTGGTGTACCAGCCTAAACTGGTAGAATGAATTCCTAGAAACCGGAGCCACCTGGGCTTCCCCATTAAGCTCAGAGTCCAGCAGGACTCCCAAACTGCGTACGTGGTCTTTTAGGGAGAGTGCAACCCCATCTAAGACCAACTTCCATCTGAAGTAGTTGGTTTCCCCACCCATAGTACCTCTGTCTTGTCTGGATTAAGTTTAAACTTGTCCACCCTCATCCATGCCAAAACAGCCTCCAAACACTGGTTCAAGAGCTCTACAGCCTCCCTGGGATGTGCAGCTGGAAACAAGAGGTAGAGCTGAATATCATCCGCATACTGGTGACACTTCAGCCCAAACCTCCTGATGACTCCCCCCAGTGGTTTCATGTAGATGTTAAAAAGCATAGGGACAAGATATAATCTTGCGGCACCCCACAGGCTAATGGCCATGGGGTGGAATAGAAGTCCCCCAGCACCACCTTCTGAGACTGTTCCTCCAGAAAGGACTGGAACCACTTTAAAGCTGTGCCTCCCAAGCCCAATCTAGATAAACGATCCAGAAGGATACCATGGTCGACGGTATCGAAAAATGCTGAGAGGTCCAGGAGAACCAACAGGGTTGCACTCCCCCCATCCATTTCGCAGAGTAAGTCATCATCCAGGGCGACCAAGGCGGTTTCCATCCCATAACTGGGCCTGAAACCTGACTGGAAAGCAGTTTCATCCAAAACAACTGGAGTTGTGAGGCCACCACACGCTCCATCACCTTGCCCAAGAATGGTAAATTTGTGACAGGGCGGAAATTATTCAAGACCGTAGGGTCTAAATTTGGGGGGGGTCCCAAGAAGGGCCTCACTGCAGCTTCTTTTAAGGCTGTGGGGACCTCACCAGACCTCAAGTAGACATTTACCAACTTAGAAGTCCAGATATCCAGCCCAGCTCTGACAGATTTAAAAAGCCAGGATGGGCAAGGGTCTAAGGGACAAGTAGTAGACCACAGTCCTCCAAGCAGTGCTAGTCAATAGTTGCCTTAAAGCCTCCAGGTAAGGAGATGCCACAGCTCCCTCAGGAAGCTTGTGTCTCTGCTGAGCTGCTCTTACATAGCGGAAGACGGGATGGAAAGTGTTTTGACACAGTGTCCATTCACATGAGCAGTGTTTAGTATGCTTCTAGGTAGTGTTGCTGACTCTGTTCATTGTCCAACCAACCACCCTTCAGGAGTTACTGGCTTTATTTAGTTAATTTCCCAGGGCTGTGAACAGAGATACACACATCAGAGCTGCCAAGCCCCAGTGGAACTGCATTCCTACTCTTTTGTTCAGAAGTACGTTTGCTGCAGGTCAGACTTGGACCATGCCCCTTATAAATAGCAGTCCTGCCCAGCACAGATTTGTTTGGGGCTTGTGACGTCACCCTCCCACTCCTTCCCTCTCCCCAGAGCAGCTTTTTGATTTTGGTTTTCCTACGAAATACAAGACAGCATACACGTTTCTGGGGGTAAATATGATAGTAGTGTTTGAACAGAAAAATGGTCAGCATAAAAGGCAAGAAGGCAGAGTTCATCCCACAGTAGAAAAAAACCTCACTCACTGGATTGAGCAGGGGGTTGGACTCGATGGCCTTATAGGCCCCTTCCAATTCTACTATTCTATGATTGTGGAATGCTATCAACACATATTGAGCTTGAGCTCATGCAAAACCATCTTCCTGGAAGCAATGCAAATGTTTGGCTTCAGGCAGTGACTAATTCTGAAGTGGCAAATCTCTGTCTGAGCACATGGGCAGTGGTTCATATGACTGAATGCTGCTCTGTACAAAGAAAAGATACATTCCGTGCCCATCAAAAACAAGTGACTCCTGAAGAAGGATAAACTAGAAGCCTCCTTAACATGCCAGTTTTCCATGTGCAACGGCCCTTTGGCGTAGGGAGAACTAGGTTACTGGCTCAGGAGGACATCATTGTGAAGAGACACAGGAGAGCTGGGCTCAATGCTACTGGTGTAGTCTGCTTCTCAGGAACACGGGTTAGAAGTGTCCAATGTGCAATGGGAACTCCACGTTGCATTGTTATATGCTGTACTCTTTACACTGATGGGAGCTGAGCTGGGTTCACTCATAAGAAGTAGCATGATAATACAACAGCTCACAGCAGTGTTGGAACATCCTGATGTGTCATAGATCACTTGACCAGTACTGCAACGAAGGCACGCCAAAGTACCCAGTTCTCAGATGCCACATTAAATAAACTATTTCTACTGTTTAGCCCCCCTCAGGCAGGACTACTATGGAAGAAACTGGACAACTTTTGCAATTTCTTTTTTATTGCCATGTATAACACCACAACTTACAGGTTCTCCACCACAATTTAAAGTGTAACTTGAACAACTTCTGTCACATGTTGCTTCAGTTCCTGCAGGTTTTGTAGTGCTGAAGATATGCTCATGACGCTCCACTTATGCCCAGTCACGATGCTAGAATGGTGGTATGACAACAGCTCGACTTTGGCCTTCCCCAAGAGCCCTGCAAACACAACAACACACAGTCCATGTATCCTAGGAGACAGACATTGAAAGTTTTGTCTTGGCCAAAACTGCTTCAGTGAGGGGAAGAAGAAAGATGGGGGCTGCAGACAATGAGGCCCTCTGTACAAACAGGGATAGAGCTGAACGAACACCAGGTCTGGCCATCTTCATAAAGGAATTCAACTAAATGAACAGCCCAACTGTCTCTCTCTTAAACAGAGACCCTTCCTCACTTGCCTGTCACAGCTGCTCTACACACACACACACACACACACACACACACGCTCTTGCTTGCACCTATTCTATCTCCCTGGAGGATCATAATGTTCATTGGATCCACGTCTAAAAGCATCTTCATGACAGTCATCCACAAGAGTGGAGGAGCTCTTTTCCCAACTTTCACCCAAACCCTTCCTCATTTATTTGCAAGCGTATCATGTGCATACAAGGAAGGAAATAACCATGAACCATTCCCAAATATACTTTCTGTACTCAGGACAGAGACTTGGGGAACCTGGGCTCCAGGTAACACCGCAGAAGTATCAACATTGCTAGAACAGTTAGCAGCAGCAAGGTAGAGCTGCTGCTATTAGAATCACCATCCCCGGCACTTCTGGCAAAAGAGAGGAGGCACTGGTGATATGGGGAGCAGTGGAGGCTGGGTTCAGCACCTTGAATAGCTCCTTTAGACTGAAACCCAGAGCAGATTCACTGCCCCACCGATGAGGCCCACCTAGCGCCAACATTCTTATCTTTTCGGCACCAGGTCAAAACTTTTATTTTCTCCCAGGCATTTAACAACTTAAGTTGAGTTTTTAACTGAGTCTTTGGCCTGGCTGAAAGTTTAAAATTGTCTTAAATGTTAGCTGTTTTTATGTTTTATGGTTTAAAATTTTGTATATTCAATCTTTTAACTTTTGTAAACTACCCAGAGAGCTTTGGCTATGGGGAGATATATAAATGTAAATACTATTATTAATAATAATAATAGGAGTCACCAGCATCCACTGAAGGCAAGTACTACCTTCCTCAGCTCCAGTTCAGAGAGAAGGGCTTTTCTAATGCCAACTGCCAAACTCTGTAGTGCTGAAAATAGTGGGGGGGGGAGGTGTGTGCCTCTCCTTACCGATGACTGTTGGCAACAGGTTGGCATTGGAGGCCTTGGCTCTGTAGAACAGCAGAGTGCCAGTGAGTGGGACGAGCTGCTGGAAAGCTGCTCCACTGAATTCATGCAAGACAGGAATGCTGCCTTGCACCGAGCCAACCACCATGTGGGAGGCATCTTGTCCAGAAAGCTGCAGCAGCCCCTCTTCACTGCCCAGTGCCTTGTCACTGTGGGTTGTGGTGATCTGTGGGGAAAACAGTGAAATTAGAGTGGTGCCTTCCATTGCAGAAGAGATCTGCTTCCAGACCCCAGCTTAGAAATACACAGCAGACAGCTAAGCTTTTCTTATCAAGACAAGAGGCACAGGGGAAGTGAGGTCTTGCATTCTTACAGGCCTCTGTGAGGTTAAAGGTAACAACCACAGGATAGGCAGAAACTTATTATGTGCAGCTACATATCCATGCTGGGAAAGCGATGCCAGCAGGGTTTCTGCCTGTTGTGCTTCTGTAAAGATGAACAGTTATGCCAGGAAAAAACTGGCAGCCTCTCCTGAGCAGACTCAAGAGCCATCATGCTGGGTGATCTTGCAGCTGACTTCTTGTTCCCAAACGAACTGGCCTTTGTGTATGAAGGGCATCGATGTACCTTCAGACCAGCATCCTGTGCCAGAAGCAGCCCGTTGACCAGGTTCACCTCCTTCTGGGCAGTTGCTTTAAGGAGCCCCACTGCCACGGCAGGAGTCAGGTAACTGCCAGCCTTCTGCAAGGTCGAGCCTAGGGAGCATTATAGGCACAGTCAAAATCACCCAAATGCCCCAGAATGTTCATTTTCCTTACCCTGCAATGGAAAGACTGAGCTGACACCCAGGAACGAACTGGGATCTCTGATCAAAGACTATGCTAGAAACAGCTAACTCAGACAGGGCCAGGTTCCCAATTGCTCCTTGGCAGGGACCGTGAAACAAACACCCGGACAGCTTTCTTCCAGCTCCGCTTCTCTGGGGGAGCACATGCCAGTAGCAGGTCTGCCAGGGTGACTTGCTCCCCCTCTCTTCTTCTTCTTTTTACAGGCTCTACAGCTGCACTTTTAACAGCTATCTGACAAACATACATTTAACAGCTGCAACTTTCTTGACACAGAAATACGTTATGGGGAAACTACACTTGCTTAATTGTCAGGCTGTTGTTAAAGGGAAAGAAGAAAAAGCCTGTAAAAAGCCAACAACTCTACCAGTAGCAGCAAGTGCAACATAGCTTGCTTCGGGGGGACCTTACTTCTGCTCAGCAGCACTTTCATCAATACAGCAGCTTCTTTTCTGTCTTAGCCAGTGCTAGCAAGGATTGACCAGCTAAAGGGGAAGGTTTATTTAGCACCAAGAGCAGATGAAGTCTTATGTAACTCACAATAGACAAAATAGGAAAAGATGGAGCCTCAGTGATGGTACAGGGTAGTACATTTTGCAAGATAGGGATGTTGCGGGAAGAATGTGTGTTTTTCCAAAGAGAGAATACATCTTGGATAGGAAGCACAAAGAACAGAGTGGAGAGTGAAACAAAGCTGGGGTGGGCGGGTTACAGACAGGCTGGAGAGCATCTGGTAGAGCGAGGGGGTAAATAAGCAGAGCTTCGAGTGTTCTCTGATTCTGCACAAGCACAGAACGGGTCCTGCATCCAGAATACATCTCCCTGAGGATCTTTGTTTTCATACATTTTTAAAAACAAGTTTGAAGATAGATGGGCAGTGAGTGGCGAGATCTCAGAAAAGAATGTACATGGGTTGCAAAATCCTGCTTTTCTTCACAGAATATGGAATGTTTTTTAAAGCACAGGTACACAAGCCCTACAACAGGAGGCGATGAGAGAGCAAAAGCACAGGGCTGAAAGACATAAAAAGCCATTATCTGAAGCCCAAGTGCTACTCCTGGATTTCTCATCTCACCATGGGTGACAAACTGCACGCCTCCATTCACTTGGTGGGTCAGTGCATACAGCAGAGTCCCCAGAGCTCTAGCCAATGCAATCCATGGCTTGGTATGAGATGCATAGGCGCTGCTGAGAGCTTGCCCATTTACCTGGGGGAAGGAAGAAGAGGAGCATGAGACTGCTGGCAGGAAAGACAAAAAGACACCCTTTGCTCCATTTATGCAGCTTATAGTGACTGGGTCCTAAGCCCCACAGGCACTCTTCTTAAGGATGAATTGCTCCGTGCCAAGCCCCCGCTTACTGCCTTCTTGTCAATCTACCCATGCTCCAAACCTGAGACTTGCCTTTGAGCGGAAGATTAACTTTTAGAGCTGATCTTCCTCCCTCCTACTTTAGAATTTGACCAGTCAGTGGGTTGGCCAATTCCATTGTTACAGTCATTTGCTAACCAGTGATGCTGGCAGATAAACTGGGTGAAAGCTGGGCTTGCAAGTTCAAAGTATGACACTTTTCAGCCTGGCACAGCTTCTTTGCAAGCTAAGTTAGCATTTTGTAATTCAGCCAAGTTTCTTTGTAAGTTGTGTTATTTATTTATTGCATTTATTGCATAGCTGAAGCTCTCTGAGCGGTTCACAAAAGTTGCATAGTGCATTGCTTTCTCTACAAACTCAGCTCTTAATAAGCTATGCAAAAGTCAACAAACTAGAGCTTTGCAGGACCTAAGCTATTTTGCAAATTAAAATAAATATAGCTCAATTAGAGATTCTACCAAGCTCAAATTTTAGAAACAGAATAATCTGCAGACTGAAGGCTAACCTTAATTTCGCTTACAAAGAAATGTAATATAAATTAAAATCGTTACCTGCTAAACAAAAGATTGACAAAAGCAACGTAAAAGGAGGACTCACGGTGCCAACTAGTGCCTGGCCCTGGGCCAAGTCCACTAGCTGCATGGCAATCTCTCTGCCGCAGCGGCTCTGAGCTTCTCTGGTGCTGGCACCCAGGTGGGGGCAGCTAATTACATTGGGGTGGTTTACCAAGGCCTTGTCCTTGGGTGGCTCCTAGAGGAGACAGAATAGCCAAGCTAGTTACCAAGTACTGCATCATCTCCACAAGTATAAAGATGTATCATTTCATTCTCCTGACTATCACTGTCTCACCCCACCCCCAGGCTAAGCTGGGCCAGCCACAGCCACCCTGCCAAGTGCTGCAGGGACTGGATCACACGGAGTAGCCTTAATCACATCTCTGGGAAACCAGTGGATGCTATAGCCTGACAGTGACACCTGGCTTGCAGCACTCTCACCTCTTTTCTTGTGCAGCAGGATACAGGCACAGCTGAAGTAGTTGGACCACGAAAGCTGAACTGGGTGAAGGGGGCTGACTCAGCAGTCTTGGGCTATGGCAGGGGTCTGAACTAGGCACTTATTTCCCAAATTAAAGAGGATTTGAACTTGGACAACTAAAGAAAAGCAAGCTGGGGGCTCACACATGGCCTCAGGCACCAGAAGGGATCCCCCATGATCCCCTCAACCTAAGGAGTTCCAGGGGGAAACTAAGTGCCCCAAAGCCTCACCTCAGTGAAGACATCCAGGGCTGCTCCTCCACACTGGCCAGACTGGAGTGCCTGAAGAAGAGCTCCCTCATCCACGATGCCCCCTCGGGCACAGTTGACCACCTGGACTCCACGCCGGCACTGAGCAAAAGTGGTGTCATTCAGGAGCCCTAGAAAGGAAGTGGCAGCAAAAGCGGAGAACTCACAGCCCTACGCCGGATCCAGTCCACTCTGATCAAGGGCGGCTTTTAGGCTGCAGGTTTACAATTATACCAGCCCCAAGTGAGGAGTTGGGTGTCATGATGAGCACCCACGATTTCTGTTTTAGAAAACAGCCATTGAGACTGCAAAGACAGGGTTGCAAATGCATAGCCAAGGCGTAGTGAAATCTCTTGAGGTGAGAATGGGGCTGCGGAAGGCACTGTCTGGCGCGTTACTCCTTTGCAAGGGTATCAAGAACAGAATTATGCAAAAGAAGCCAATATCGAAACATTTGCTTATTTCCCATGATTTCCAGAGCTTGCATAATTCAGCTTTTTGTGGCACAGAATTTTAACACAGGTAACGCACAGCTGCTGCTGCTGCTGCTGCTCCACCAGTAGTCCAGAACTCCACCTCCCCCTTCAGTGTGTTTGGCTGACCCTTTTCACTCTATAGCCACCCTTCCCTGTGTGGGTGGAGCTTTGTCACATCCATCACCTGCCCTCTCCACTCCCACCTGCAGGACTTCTGCTCAGTTTCCTCCCCACCCCAAGCGGGTCATCTCAGCCCCTCAGCCCACAGTTGCGGCTTTGCTCCCATTACACAGCCCTGATGGTGGATTGATTGTGGAACCATAAGCCACTTCCATCCACTTCCCAGTGAGGAGGAGGGTGCACACATGCACAATCCAGCACCCTGCAAGGATCCCTCTGAAAAGGCAAGGGGCCACTTGCTTCCCTTACCTGTAGTGGAAGGCAGGAGAGGGGTATGGACTGTGATGAAATCACAGAGCGGCCAAATCTGTTTCAAGGGCAGCTGTTCGACATGAAAGGCAGCAGACTCCTCGGGAGTGATGATGGGGTCATAGCCTATGGTCTAGCGGCATGTGGGATGGGGAGAGAGTTGTTTAAAATGGCTGAGGTTCTTTCCCTGCTGCCCCCCCCACTCACGTCCTCTCCTAATAGAAAGAGGCAGGGCACAGGCTACCCGCAGGCCTTTTGAGAAGAGGGGGTCCAGTCCAGCATGGATGGTCACCTCCAGGGTGTTCTTACCTTCATTCCAAAGGACTGCATGCGGATGGCCACCTCTCGTCCAATCCTGCCCAGGCCTAGAATGCCCAGAGTCTTCCCCTGGAGCTCCATCCCCATGAACTAGGTTGGAAAGTACACAGCTACATGAGAGCACTGCTGAAGCTGCCTGCAGCTCCCCTCTCCCCATCCCAGCACCTCTGCAAGACAGCCAGAGACACCAACAGCACAAAGCACTTACCTTTTTGCGGTCCCATTTCCCCTCCTTCATTGAAGCTGCTGCCTGTGGGATTTGTCTGAAATGAAAGCCCCCCCCCCCATTTTAGCAGGATCCAAGAAAGGTCCATGCCTACAACAGACGCACTATCTGCATTACTCCCTCTCTGTGCCATGCTGGCTCTAAAGATTTAGGATTAAAAAATCTCTCTCCAGTGCTTCCTATCTGCCATATGGTGGTTTGGGCTCTGTGAAGGTATATGAACACCCTCTGAAGTTATGTGCCCAAAGGAGAAGAGGGTCTGCCCGGGACACCTGGATTTCCATGTGCAAATTGGTAGCTAGCTTCTTGGCCAGGTGACAGAAGCCCTTGAGTTCAGGTCTTTTCCTTTTGGAGGCTTTGAAGAGACCTTGAAAGTGGTGTCCAATTGAGATAGGATCTTTATGATGAAACAGGGCTAGATCAAGGAAAGGGAGGAGTTGGTAGCAGAACTAGACACTGCATGCAAGTATGGATCACAAAACCTGAATAGCCACATCTTGCAGAGCAAAGGAACTTCAGGAGGGGAACATTTGGAGTAAAGAAGTGGCAGAGCAGTGGGGTTGCTTAACCCCACTGCTCCTCACCTGCTCTTTTAATCCTGGAACACCTGCCCCCAAGGGTTCCAGTCATGCCTTGTGAAGGCACTTTTTCCGCATGGGAAACATATGGCCTGAAGGGTTGGATTTAAACATAAAAACACCAGGAGGAAAAGGTTAAGTATCCCCTCTGCTCTAACTCTCTCCCTCCCTAAATCCCTTTTCTGCAACATGCAGTGGTTGCCAGGCTCTTTGACATGCTTGGCAGTGCATAGTTCCACATGTAGCTGAAGGAACTGCAAATTATCCCCAAGCTCTTTGAGCCAGAGGCCAATTGAAGTTACAGATCCATCGGAATGCCCGGTCAACTCCCAAATGCCCCCATGTCACTTACCTGGCCAGACACATGACCATTCCACATGTCAGCTCTGCTGCGCTGAGACTGTTGCCAGTAGGTGTGCTAAGTTGCAAAGCACAGAGAAAGAAAATTGGACTTGGTACCTTGCAAAATAATGATCATTGCTTTCAAAGCCTTCAGGGGCCCAAGGCTTCCATGCCAAAAGCTTTCCATGCGCAGTGGTCCAGAAAACCTACTCCACAGTGGTAGCTATTCCTTGGTTAGGGAAAGTACTCACAATATGCTCCAAGGATCTATTCTTTTATATATACTTATGCTCCTGGGTGAAATCCTAGTATTACAAATGGATACTGGAGTGGAGCATTTTGGGCAGAAAAAATATAAGTGCTCTCAAGGGATTCTCAGAGGAGGGGCCTTCACTTAAGGTTCTATTGCACCGGAGTATCAACTATGTAACAACAGATCTGCTTAAGGGACATCCTTCAGGGATTATATCGGCGCATAATCAGAAGTATGGAAAGCATCGCACAGAAAAAAGCAGGCTCCTTTCCTCCTCAGTCATGCTACACACAGTGCAGGAACTTTTAGCTAACAATGCACCTGATGCTCCAAAAAAGCATCGTGCATTAAGTACTTGGGGTATTCTGTGCAGGCAAAATTATATGGTTTGCTATTCTAAATAAAGGACTCTCCTATCCATACCCCCATTTTTCCTTTGAAGCACAGCAACCTGTTGCCACCCACCCCAGCCCTTCAGATGTAGGCATTCTCTACTATTTGTGGTGTTCAATCCGCCACTCCATGGCTGTCTTTGGATGTGATGTTAAACCATAGTTTAGGACAACAGGAATGTGCCTGGGAGAGTGTTGGCTTGCCCATTCCTCTTCCCCTCTCCTTTCTAGTGCAGCTCTGAGGAGGAGATGGGTAGCTTCCACTTCCATTTTCAACTAACTGCAGTTAGTTGTTCTATCTCAATATATATGTAATTAGTGTTCACTATGATTTAGGGAAACAATGCAGGATCATAAACTGTGGTTTGAAGTTGGCTTTCCCCTCTAAATCATAGTTAATACTAACCACAGTTTGTTCAGGTTCAGGCATGAGTAACTGTGATTTGTTCAAAATGGAAACAAATGCTTCTGATCACCTCCTTGCTCCCATGCCCACGTTGAGAAGGGAGTGTGCAAGTCCCAAGGCTTAGGCACATTATGCTAAGTCATAGTTTGATGTAACATGCCAACTAGGGCAATGTTTAGCTGATAGCAAGCTTGGCATGTCCACCCTCACCCTCCCCTTCTCTTTACCTATACATAATTATGCTTTCATGCTATTTGATGAAGTCCAGCTGTCAAAATCCATAAACAATCAATCCATAAACAAGTTTTTTTTCAGATTACAGATTTGAATTGATTAATGAATTAGAAGTGATTTTTTTAAAAAAATATTTTATCAAATACAAAGGTTCGCCAATAGTCAGAAAGCATTTTTAAAAATGAATATATATATATATATATACATATATATATATATACACACACACATACATACACACACACACATACATAGATACAAATAATAAATGCTGCTTCCATACCAGGGGCTTTTAACATTGCTTTTCATAATCAGCTGGAAAGTGGCACTTTATCTGCAATCCATTTCCACATGGCCCTGAACATAGCACTATATTGTCATTTTAAATCCATCATGCCCATCTCCATGGCAAATGTATATTTTGCAAGAGATGGATCCAGAACAAGCAAAAGCACAGCAGTTGATCTCAGAGGAAGATTTATTTAAATTTATTTCTTTATTACATTTATATCATTTCCCCCCCCCCCCCCCTCTTGCAAGAAACCCAAAGTGGCTTACATAGTCCTTACCCTCTGAGGTAGGTTAGGCTGAGTATCAGTGACTGGGGCTAAAGTCATCCAGTCAGCTCCATGGCTGAATAAGGACTAGAATCCAATTCTCCCAAGTCCCAGTTTAACACTCTCGCCACTACACCACACAGGCTTTGAGGTTGTTCTGAAAGGCAGCGATGAAGGGACCCCTTCCCCTTTCTTCTCTAGTGCCAGGAGAAGGCTAGAGGAAAACTTCCTTCCCTCACACAGGGGCCTTTCTCCCCCTCTGGCTCTGGCCAAGGGGATTTCTCCTGCCTCTCCCTGCAAGTACCTCTTTCAGGAGGCTGGGGTGGGTCATGCTTTAATAGTTGCCCCTGTCAGTGTCGAGAAGCAGGAGAGGGGGGGCATGGATGCAGTTCCCCCCCTGCTCCTATCTGCGAGACGTGTTGCTCCTGAAGCCTCCCCACTCCCAGCTCGGATCTGAGACATGGTTCAATGGAAGAGCCCCTGCGTGGCAGGCAGGAGCTCCAGATCCAATCCCTGGCCTCTCCAGTTAAAAAAGAATGAGGAGAGGCCTTTCCCTCAGCCTGAGAGACTGAACAGCTGCTGCCAGTCAGAAGAGACCCTAACTGGATGGAATGGCAAACTGCATAACTTGGTAGGAGGCAGCTTCCTCAGATCCTACCATATAAATTTACTTGGGGCCATAAAAAACTAGTTTTCATTACTGCACTTTCCTTCCAAAAGCAAGTGACCTGGGCTGTAAATGCAGTGGAGCAACAGATGTGATAAGAATCCATAGTGATTTGCCAGTCTACATGTGCCAGGCAGGTGATGCAATTAAATCAGGGAGGGGGGAGAAACTTGGGGGCATTTGCTAATTCTACTTGCATGGCAAGTGCAAGGGTAGCAACAGGGGGAGCTCGGGAGGGGGTGGGAATAGTTTTCACACACCTCAGCTACAGGGAAGATGCCCCACCCAAGCAAGCCAGAGGCTGCTGGCAATTATGTCACCTGGATTTTCCAGAATAGCAGACTAACAAAGGCATTTCCATAGAAAAGGGTGAGTGGGATAGCAACCAGAACCAACAAAAGGCAGATGTCATCTTAGAAGAGCCATTCTTTATCTTACACACAGAAGGGAAAGCCTCTATTGATTAACTGACTCAAACTCACACTTTCAGCAATTAAGTGCTTTGAAAAATGTATGCCCAGGGCTCTTCCTGCATGCCGTTTGCCTCAATGAGCCTGTTGTGCCAAGGCTCAGCCTGGAGTGGCAGAGCAGGGTGGGCTGTACAAAGGGGGCCACCCTGCAGCTTCCCTTTGACCTCTGCTGCCCACACATCCCACTGGAGAGGTGGCCCGGCCCCTTACTTCATCACCAGGATCCCTCGCCTTGTAGCAGCCTCAACATCCACGTTGTCTACTCCGGTGCCAGCTCTTCCAATAACCCACAGCCTGTCAGCTGCAGGAGCATTGATGACATCTGCGGTCACTTTGGTTGCTGAACGGACAATGAGCCCATCACAATCCTAAAGAAATCAGAACTGACATATTAATTTATTTATTTATTACATTTGTATACCGCCCCATAGCCGAAGCTCTCTGGGCGGTTTACATAGGATTAAAAGCAATTAAAAACAATATACAAAAATTAAAACAGCAAAAACATACAACATACACACAATCTGTACATTTAAAAACCACTTCAAAAACTACAAAAACAAAACAAAACAAACCCAGGCTCCTCAGATATTGCCAAATGCCTGAGAGAAGAGGAAAGTCTTGACCTGGTGCCAAAAAGATAACAATGTTGGCGCCAGGCGGGCCTCATCGAGGAGATCATTCCACAATTGGGTAGCCACCACAGAGAAGGCCCTCTCTCTTGTTGCTGACCTCCGAGCTTCCCTCGGAGGAGGGCCTTAGATGTTGAACGTAGTGTTCGGGTAGGTTCATGTCGGGAAAGGCGTTCCATCAGGTATTGTGGTCCCAAGCCGTGTAAGGCTTTATAGGTTAAAACCAGCACCTTGAACCGGGCTCGGAAACATACAGGCAGCCAATGCAAGCGGGCCAGAGTAGGTCTTATATGTTCGAACCTACTGGTTCCAGTTATCAATCTGGCCGCTGCATTTTGCACAAGCTGCAGCTTCCGAACCACCTTCAAAGGCAGCCCCACATAGAGTGCATTGCAGTAATCTAACTTGGAGGTTACCAGAGCATGGACAACTGAAGCCAGGTTATCCCTGTCCAGATAGGGACGTAGCTGGGCCACCAACCGAAGTTGGTAGAAGGCACTCCGTGCCACTGAGGCCACCTGCGCCTCAAGTGACAGAGATGGTTCTAGGAGAACCCCCAAGCTACGAACCCGCTCCTTCAAGGGGAGTGCAACCCCATCCAGAACAGGTTGAACACCCGCCATCCGGTCAGCGGAACCACCCACTAACAGCGTCTCAGTCTTGTCTGGATTGAGTTTCAGTTTATTAGCAAGGTGCTGCCCAGAAACCTGGAAGCCAGGCAGTGCCTGCGGAATGAGCCTTGCTGTAGTTCTTAAATTGTCAGATCTAAAATATAAATATATAAAATATAATATTTTATATAAATATTATATTTATATTTTATATAAATATAAATAAATATATAAAATATAAAATATAAAAGTATATGATTTAAAAGTGTCAATTTCAACTGATTTATATGAAGTAAAATACAGCATTCTAGAAAGAGTTAATTATGCATAAGCATCAACAAAAGTATTTTCTCTTCTTCTTCTTCTTCTTGAAATTCACAATAATAAAAATTAGTAAGAAAAAAATGTCTAACATCTGTCCTCTGCCCCTGCCTCCAGCCTGTAGGGATAACAGGGAATCTTTTGAAGAGGGTTGAGGAAATGAGATCCTTTGCTGCCAAGGCATTTTGCACCAGCAAAAGCCAAAGCCCGCAACCTGAACAATGAATGAAAACTCAGAAATGATACACCACTGCCTCTGTTATGTAATTATGCCTATTATGCTATTTTGTCTGGCTTTGTTATAGATGATAAATCAGAGTAAGGAACTATTCAGGGCACTGAAGCTGCATTGCCCCCAACAAATGGACGTCCGTGTCCCCAGGGATTTTAACAGCTATTGCTAATGCACTCTCAAGAGTCATAGGTAGCCATGTTAGTCCATTAGAAATGATCCAAAAGCCACAGTTAGGGCAATACACTTACTAATAAAGTGTGGGGAAAATGTCACACAGTAGTGAGCAAATTTTCAAATTCTCCAGAACACTACTTCAGGCTTCAGTGTTATGTAAAATTAGAGTTCAGGGTAGGAGGAATAGAAGAATAAGCTGGGGATGATAGGAAGGATCCAAAGTCTGTAGTTTATGAGTCTTGAGGAGGTATTGTGTTGACTTAATTAGACTAGACTGGACTAGGTGCCAGAGAGATTTCAGGTTGCATCAAGGGTTACACAGCTATTTCCCCCATATCAGCAATTACTGGGATCTGTCTCCAGCACTAAGCAAAACACATGGGTCTTTTGAGAGGCAAAGAGCAGAAGTAATTACAAACCTAGTAGCCCTAATTTTAGAGAAGCTGTAGAACAGTTTTCAGATATACACTCGCTAAAGAGTCAACAGAAGCCAAATTCAATAATATGGCCTTGGGCAGGGGTGGCCCCCAGATGTTTTGTGGGGGCCCAGATGTTTTGGCCTACAACTCCCATCATCCCTCATCATTGATTGTGCTGGGTACACCTGATTGGAGTTGTAGGCCAAAACATCTGGAGGAATGCAAGTTTACCATCCCTGGCCCAGTGGATGGAGGACATGAAATCTCCAACAAGCAAAGCCCCATCTTTCAGTAGTAGTTCAAGGATCCAATTTTGGTCAGCTAAATTCAGTAGAACTGGAGGAAGAAGACGCTCTTCCACCTACAAAAATGAGAATTAACCTTTGGGGGCTACCTGCCAAACTGGCAATCCCAACATCTGGCCCCAAATTCAGACAAGCTAAAGCAGAAACATCACAGACACAACCAAAACATGGCCACTGAGAAAGCCAAACAGCAAATTCCAGGTATCTTTGAAATCACTGTAATGCCCTCTGCCTTTGATGTCTGTCCAGATGCTTCAATCGCTGCAGAAACATGGCAGCCTGCCTCTCAACTAGGGTCAATTGCCAAGAGCACATTGGTTCCTGGCAATTAGACTGGGGGAAGGAGAGGGGCTTACATCAGGGGTGGGTTACATATGGCCTTCAGATGTTGTTGGACTGCAATTCCCAACCTTCTGCTGAATAAGGCTGGTAGGAGCTGCAGTCCAACAACACTGTCCACACCTGGTCTGCACCGTCTGCCTATAACCTACCAGGCTCAATTCAAGATGCTTGTTTTGACCTAGAGAAGCCTCAATGGTTTGAAACCCAAAAAACTGCCTCCCCCCCCCATGGCTCTTTGACACTCTATCCATGAACCAACCACTTTCAGACACCATGGACACAACTAGACATGTCACAAATGGCTGCCCAATTGTGCAATTCTTTCTACCTGAGAATCAAAACCTTGGGATACCCACTTTCAGACTTTTTCAGTTGGACTGGGTACATGGTGTTGCAGATAAGCATTTGGCATGCACGTTCAAAATCACTATTATTTAGCCTTTGGGTTTGGGTAGGCTCATCTTTTAAATCAATGCACATACAAGAAAGAACCTTGTCATCTCTTCCTTTCCAAGAAGCAGCAGATGTAAGGCTGAGGAAGGGGAATTTAGCCAATATGGCCTTAGGGGCAAAGTGAGGAATATTGACACATCAGCAGAAATATTAACCCAATTAACTACTTTTAGCATAACCAGTTTGGAGGTGTGCTCTACAGTTAGACATGTGGAGGCAAATTTCTCTCCTGTTCCACAAGCTCTAAGGCTGCCAAACATATTATCTCACTCCCAACCCCCCCCCCCCCCCCCGCTTCCAAACAGGCAGGGTTCAGTGAACAGGGATAGTCAGCATTTCTTTAGCAGAGTCCAACCACTTATCAGCAAAGCAACAAGCATAGAGAAAATGTGCATACACACGCATGTAAAGGAAGCCTGCATTCTGCAAGCATGGACACATATTTCTGGCTGGTAGTGGCCACAACCACATATTCTATCTCGTACATGGTCTTGCTTTCTTTGCGCTGGAGTTCTGTCCTATATTATGGGGCAAACTTCATATATAGAGCTTTAATAGTTAAATATAGAAATGTCCTATTTAAACATGCCTAGTAAGAGGATAACCATATGAAAAGGAGGACAGGGCTCCTGTATCTTTAAAAGTTGTATAGAAAAGGGAATTTCAGCAGGTGTCATTTGTATGCATGCAGCACCTGGTGAAATTCCCTCTTCATCTCAACAGTTAAAGCTGTAGGATCCCTGTCCTCTTTTATATCTGGTCAAGAAGGCAGGGCTCCTGCAGCTTTAACTGTTGTGATGAAGAGGGAATTTCACCAGGTGCTGCCTGCATACAAATGACACCTGCTGAAATTCCTTTTTTTATGCAACTGTTAAAGATATAGGAGCCCTGTCCTCCTTTTCATATGGTCACCCTGCCTAGTAATCTTGGTGACCTTAGCTATGTTTGTTTTGGATACCAGTGGCCTAGCAAGTGTGGGAGTAGGTTAATCATTCTGGGGTAAACACTAAGCATATGCACTGGATTTGGATGAATTCTGAAGCCCAAGCAGAATAGGCAGCTTTGGTCCAGTTCTGCTGGGTCCCAAGGTGAAGTGGGTTTCCCTCAAAAAACCCAAAGCCACTCCAGAACAAGGCTTTAATACGGATTCATATTTCGGATACAATACACACTCGTCAGCTTTATGTCTCCAAATAGCATCTTTTGGTTTCATTTCTCTAAATGTTGCAAGTGAAGGGGGTGGCAGGCAGTGCAATGAGAATCTGACAGGTCCACTGTCTATACCTAGGAAATGTTTTACCATGGGCTTCTATCACTGTGCTTTGAAGGAGAGCAAGATGGCCATTCTTCCAACACTGAAACAAGACTTAAATTGGTTTTCAAGCACTGTAACTCCCTACCCCAAGGTTGAGAAACCTCTTTCCTTCTGAGGGCCAAAGTCAATTTCAGAGAAGCTCTTGGGGGGCACATTCCATTGGTGGGTGAGCCAAAGGCAAAAGGTCTGGGTTCAAAAGTACAAAAAAACCTAGCATATTGTAGCTTAAAGCTCTTACCACTAGTAACTAAGTCGTAGGAGAAGCATTTCAACCTTTCAGAATTGAGGGGGGAGGCTGGATTTGGCTGTTGGGCACTTGGTTTCTCACACCTGCCCTAGTCCCTGCACTTATCCTTTTGAACCTTTGCAGATTTCTTGCCTGGGGACACCTCTATGAATGTGCCATTTTCATACAAATTGACAAAAAAACATAAGCAAAGACAGTGGGGAAAGAATCAATTCCCCTCTTTTAAAAACTGAAAAACACCCTTTCTACATGAATTGCTGCACCTATCCTTCTGAAACTTTGCAGGGTTCTTACTTAGGGACATCTCTAGGCTGCGTGTAATTTCAGATCAATGATTCACAAGGAACATAGATAAGTATGTCTTCTTTTGGAGACCCTCAAAATGTCATTGCTGCTCTTGCATAAAATCTCCTGTGGCTATTGTTCTGAACTTTGGCTTACAATCCCCTCAGAAGCGGCAACTATCTCTGAAATTTTCATCCAATTCTACCAAGAAATGGAAAAAATTAAAATATAAAGACACATAGTATCCACACACACAAAACAATCTTACACCTTTTTTTCTGACATTAGATAGTCACAATCCCCTCTTAAGAAGCTAGTATGCCTGCAACTATCATCAAATTCTAACCAAGTATGGGGGGGGGGGGGGGAGTTATAGCCATTTTTTAATTTCCTATGATAGTCAATGGGAAACACAAAAGTTTTCTGAAATGACTTGGGTTTCATATCAGTCAATGTGGTCTGACTTCAAATTAATTTGAGCAGGAGCAGGCCATTTTCTGAAGTAGGGGTCAGTGCACAGCTTTAGTAAACACCATGTTCCTGCCTCCCATTTTGAAGAAATAATCAAATTTTCTAGTAATCAAATTGTTTTGGACTGTATGTGTACCAATTTTCAGTTTCTTTGCTTTAATATTTAGGGTTACACTTGATGACTTCTCCTGTTTCAGAGGAAAAATGAACAAGAAAAAAGTAGTGTCTAATTTTTTAGATGTTTTAGTAGCTCAGACAATGAGTATAGAATTTTACAGCTTTCATTATGCAACCTTAGCTTGCTCTGTGTTGAAGTGCTGGCCTCTATGATGACGTAAATGCCATATCTTACTTTTTCAACGTTCATTGTAAACATCCCCCCTTTGAAGCCTTTCCTAGTCATCCCAGTCCTGGCTCTGTGTGTACCAACTGTAACCATTAATTGTAACCAGTTAAAGTTTGTACATTTACCAACTACTTTTACCAATTTTGAATCCCCTGATTTAAGGGAAAAGTTTGCAAACTTCCCATTTCTAGCATAGTAAATATATTGTTGGTCACTGGGAAGTTCCCTAACGATTTCAATTGAGACTCCTAGCACTAGCAGTCAAAAGGCATCATTTAGCCATTCCATCTTTTCCTTCTTAACTGATTTTTCTGGTAAGAAAAAAGAAAGAAGAGGTGAGAAAACACAGGAGGGCTACAAGATGAAGGCAAGGTTTCCCTCAGGAGCCCTCATAACATTCTATGAATGAGGCAGTGTGAATGCAAAATAAAAGTCTTAGCTGGAAGCAGCCTGAGAGAGGGGGAAAGAGAGAGAAAAAGAATTCAGTCAATTCCAAAGAAAAGATATTTGTCACACTCCAGCACAACTAGAGCCAGGGTCAGCTATGAGCTCCATCACACCAGCGATTTAGTGCATTCTTGCCATGCCTGGTGTGTGGATTTACAGCATGGTACTCACATGATACTGTGCCTGTCCTGCTGACACCCCGCCTCTTCCCCAGCCTTTCCTAAAACGCTAAAAGTCTGGATTATTTTCCCTAAGCGCATTTAATGCACCCTAAGCTTCTGTGTAGTTTAGAAGGAACTGGGAGCTTGAATGGATCGCATCAGGTCCTGGCAGGGAAAAGCGATCTCTCCCAGCAGCCAGCTCCAAGCCTCAACAGAAAACCCAAACCTTACATCCCAGGCTCAAAAGCATCTTTTAACATCATACAATGCCTGAATCTCTGCAGAGACAGGATTCTACTCCCTCAGTGCCCCCAAAGAGCCAGACTAAAGGGCCGTTCCATTTTTGCCCAGGAGAAAGGTGGTCTGGTTGAAGTGCTCCTCTGCCAGGACCTGACTGGAGGAAGAGAGAAGGGGAGGAGTGGAGTGGAGTATTAAAGGAGCAAAAGAGCAGCCATTCAGGTGAAAGGGATCATAAGCTTGACTCGCTTCTGCCCCAGAGGTAAAAAAAAAACATGGAGGCAAACGGGGGGGAATTAGGTGTGATGGAGGTTTATGTAGCTGAAGAGATGGGAGTTCTGCCAAAACACACACACACACAAAAAAAATCCCAGGCTCAGTTACCACTACAGCACACTGACAGGTGAGGAGCAAAAGTTTCCTTCCACCCCTTCGCTACCAGGACCCTGGCAATGTATGCCCACTCCCTATGCTGCCGACATAATGACATGGTTTTAGGTAATGTTAAAAATGATACGGAGCCTGCTCTGAGCATGTGCGAAGTGCC
The DNA here is from genome assembly GCA_029215795.1 of Anniella stebbinsi. Lineage (NCBI taxonomy): Eukaryota > Metazoa > Chordata > Lepidosauria > Squamata > Anniellidae > Anniella > Anniella stebbinsi. Next base: position 123,626,132 of record JARDYH010000004.1, on the reverse strand, counting down.
CTCCCCTCCCTTCACCTGTGAGCCAAACACAAGGCGGGCTATGGATGAGGGCTTCGGTCCCAAATAGGCGCAGCGCTCAACTGAGGCTCTTCCCCCGGCAGACGGGTTTCATCCCACCCGCCTCGTAGCTCGAGCAGAGTGAGAAGGGCCTGCTGCTGCTGCTACTCCTTCCGCCCCCGCCGCTTTCCCGTCCGGCGTCGAAGGAAGGAGGCGCGCCCAGAGGGTCCGGCTGGCGGCGCTCCGGCACTCGTCGAGCCCTCCTTGTTCGAGGGCGGCGGCGGCGGCGGCACTCTGCCAGGACCCTTGCACCCCGCCGCCGCCGCCCTTCCTCTCCCTCCCCGGGGCAGGGCGTACCCTTTCGCACCTGCAGGCGGGCAACCGCCTGCCTCCCCGCGGCCGGGCGTCGGTCTCACCTGGAGCTCAGCCAACAGCTGGTCCTTGCTCAGATTGGCCTTCTCCAGCACGTCGATGCCGGCCGCCTGCAGGATCTCCTTGCAGCACGGGTCCAGGCTGTCGCTGATGAGCACTTTGCGGAGCGCCGCCGAAGCCATTCTCGCCGTGCCTCTCGCTGCCCAAGCACCGCTTCGCAGAGCGCCCGCGCGGACCAGGAGAAGAAGGGCCACGGCGGCGCCGCCCCCCGCGGGATTGGCGCAGAGCGGCGAGGGGCCGCCCCCGGCCCCGCCTGGCCCGCCCCCCGCCTCGGCTCCATGCCGCCACGGCCCACCCGCCCGGTGGCAGGAGCCGGGGCGTCTTCCTCGCCACAGTAGTGGCCTGGCTGGCTGGGTGGCAGGCGCGCTTCCCCGGCCTGTCCGACCTGCGAGGGGCGCAGCTGGACTCCGCTTCCGCGGGCGCGTTTCGAAGCGGGGGGGGGGGGGGGCGCGAAGGCTTCTCGGCCTCCGAGGGTTGCCGTGGTGGCGCTCCTCGCCCTCTCCGTGGCGCGCCCGCCCCGCCACACGAAGGGGATTTGGCTCCATCCCGAAAGGACGGCCGTGGTTTGCTTCTGCCACGTTAGCGAAAAACCGCGGCTCCTCCTTGCCGGCGGGTGGGCTGCTTCCGGAGGAGCGTTCCCATGAACCCGTTCCGACGTGTGCTGCCAAACGCAAGCAGGGCCCCCGCGCTGCCTGTGAGACTCCATCCTACGCCGCTGAAATCTTAGAAATACGGCTCGTGGGATTACCTGTTGTCTCCCAGAGAGTCGGGACGGTGTAAAAACGGGGACCCTTTTACGTTTAAAAAACCCACGCCAAAAACAGTGGCGTGTGTTAGAAACCCTTGAGAACAATATTTTCAGGCTAAAACCCTTGCAATCGGACTATTAACACCAGAACTCCCAGAACAACACCCGGAACGGAACAGAAGGGCCTGGAAGAGCCACTTCCAAATAAGTGAAAACACTGTAACTCCATGCTGGGAATGTAATAAGCCACAAACCTTCCACAGAAACCACATTCCAATATCCGTTCCGGGCCATGGTCCATATTGCGCAAAATAGGCCGGAAGAGCAGCTTCCAAGTGAGCCAACTCATTACTAGGTGAGACAGATATAATAAGCACCAAAACATCCACAAAACCACATTCTAATACCCATTCTGGCTCACTTGGAAGCTGCCAGTCCAGCCTGTTTTCCATAAGACGGAATATGGCCCAGAATGGATATCAGAATGTGGTTCCTGTAGAATTTTTGTGGCTTGTTATATCAATCACATCTAATAATATGTGGCTGATGAGCTTGGTTGGTTTGGCTCACTTGAAAGTTGCTGTTCTGGCCTGTTTTGTGGAATAGGGCATATGGCCCAGAACGAATATTGGAACGGGGTTTCTGTGGACTTTTTGTGGCTTATTGTATCCGTGCCATGGAGTTACATGTGACTGGTGAGTTTGGTTGATTTTGCTCGTTTGGAAATGGCTGTTCTGGGCTGTTCCATTCTGAATGTTCTGGGAGTTATGGGGATAATAGCAATATTATATTGCAAGGATATTAGTCCTAAAGTATTGTTCTTAAGTGTTTCTAACACATGCCATTGTTTTTGGCACTTTTTTTTAATGGGTGGTTCTGGCCCGTTTGGCTCTATCTTTAACACTTTCCTGAGTCTTTCTGCTTCTTGAAATGCTGTGAAACACCCTCGCCTCCTAGCTTTTTCCCCCGATATAAGTTGCACATTTCGGAATGCTGTGTAGAGATGCTAGCTTGAGCAAAGCTGCAAGTATAGAAGCTATACACACACATGTACGCATGCCCACACACAGCTGTATGGAAACGTCCATGAGAATGAGGAGTCAGAAGATGAATTCTGACCTCAAAAGCCTGTGGCAGCTGACATTGCAGAAATCACCGTTTATTTAAAGTTACGTTTGAAACCAGGTATGGACAAAACCCAAATATCTAGTTATGGTGGCTGAATCTTTCTAAATGCTCCCTTGCACCTGTATAATGTTTGGAAGTGTTACACTCAAATCAAGTGTGCAGCCCACCTCTGCATCTGGGAGAGTCCAGAATTTCTGGTGTTTCCTACCCAAAGTCATATTACAATATTACAAGTTGCTTTTCTTCTCAAAACAAAATTTCTTCATGATCCAGTGAAGGTTTCATGCATTGTGGTAGAAGCTGTTGCCTGTGCCTGGTAAAACATGAGGGCTACATCATGTCTTCTGTTGGCTCCATGCACACTACTGCTCATGCTCCAAGGACAGGAAGGGTAGGCAATATCCCTCCAGTTATTGGGATCCACTGCCACTCCCACAGCAGAGCTTTATTTTCTAACAGCATGCACACAGAGTGGTCCTCTTTCCAAAACCCTTTTGCCCTGCCCCCCTTCTACACACACACACACACACACACACACACACACACGCACACACATTTTCTACTGTCACCTAGTGCAGAAATGGGCTTTCCACAGTGCAGAGGTTTCTCAGGATTTTTGTTTGCTGCCCTAGTATAAATGAAGAATGATGGCATCCTGGTATAAATCAAGAGTGTGCAAGCAGTACAGCATCTTCCCCATGTGACATTGCAGAAGATTTTAGGGTGTACTATTTGGGATGCTGGACAAGGTTGAAGCAGCTGGACAACTCAGACCGGTCTGCTCCTGCCAGTATACAGAGCCGTGCGGGGGGGGGGGGGGAGTTGGCCCGGGGCCCACGATTTTGAGGGGGCACTCCGACAAGGAGGTCCCCCTTAGCTTATGCTACTGCTTCCGTAGCGTAAGCGGTCCATCGAGAAGCAAGGGGCCCGCCTTGCAGAAACAGCACAAAAGCCGTCCGTTGTGAATACCACGGTCAGACTACAAACTCTAGAGGGCCATGCTGCATGTGGGGCAGGGAGATATGTGCCTTGAGGTAGAACAGGTTTAATATGAAGGTGTTATGTAGAAGGGACATGTTGGTGGGCATGCCCCCTTGGGGCAGCCATGTTGTCCTCCTTTTTTGAAATGGAGGGGCACACACATCTGGCCTGGGCATGTTACCAGCTCTGCACGGCCCTGCCATTATATCAGGTGCCACTTGTGTTGTGCCTAGTCTGCCTATATGATCAAGCAGAACCTGCTGCACTGCACAGGAAACACAAAAGATATGTAGCTGCCTCATATGTTATAGAATAGAATTAACACACACTAAATATTTCACGTGCATCCACTTCTACAATGACATGCAAAAGCAGCCCTTGATCAGGTTTCACTCGAGTGCCATCTCCAAGAGTTGCACAAAGCAAATAGTCAGTCTGGTCTTTGATAAGAAATGTACATAACCTGTTGATCCCAGCAGTTACTCATCCCATGATATGTTTATAAAATCAAGGTCAGCATCAAGCTTCTAGTCATGAGCTTTTATTATGTAAATTACTGTGGAGAGAGACATCAATGAGTTTGCTGAGGCTACTTCAACTGGATCCATCAGGTAGCATTATTATTATTATTATTATTATTATTATTATTATTATTATTATTATAACCCGCCTTTCCCTCCGGAAAGCGGACCTGAGTGTGTGGGGTGGATTATAGGGGAGGTGATCCTGCAGGTAACCTGGATAGATTGGCAGGAAAGGTTAAACTTCTCTTTTTGCCCTGTGCAAGATAGCACAAACAGCAGAGGTCATTAGGAAAGGAACCTCTCCTGAAAAAGAGCTTAAAGCTGATTCTTTAGGGCTCCAGCATACAAGCTATCCCATGCAGAGACTTTAGTAGACTCCTTTTTAGTTCCTCTACAGCCTAGAACAGGTCTGGGTAGCTGATTTCCATCTTAGGGCTCCATCACACCAGCAATTTAGTGCACTCTTGTCATGCCTGATGTGCGGATTTGCAGCATGGTACTCACATGACACTGTGCCTGTCCTGCTGACACCCCACTTCCCCAGTCTTTTCTGTCTTTTCCTAGAATGTCTAAAGTATGGATTATTTTCCCCAAGCACGTTTAATGTGCCTTTAAGCCTCTGTGTAGTGCTGTATTTTCACGTTTTCCTTTGTTGGGGGCGTGTGCTGTGACGGGAGTCTTGCTGTTGGCTTGAATGGATTGCATCAGGTCCTGGCAAGGAAAAGCGATCTCTCCCAGCAGCCGGCTCCAAGCCTCAATATCAAACCCAAACTTTGCATTCCCGGCTCAAAAACTTTTTTTAAAATTGTACAATACGCAAATCTCTACAGAGACAGGATTCTACTCCCTCGATGCCCCCAAAAAACCAGACTAAAGGGGCGTTCCACTTTTGCCCAGCAGAAAGGTGGTCTGGTTGAAGTGCTCATCTGACAGGACCTGACTGGAGGAAGAAAGAGAAGGGGAGGGGGGAGGGGAGTGGAAGAGGAAGAGGAAAGAGCAGCTATTCAGGTGAAAGGTCATGGCTCTAATCTGTGCTCCAGGGAGACAGCACACCTGGCGAGTCCATGGATGTTCGCGACATGCTTGGGTTTCAATCCCATGCAGCAGGAAGTCTCCCACAACGACAACTCTTCTGTTCTTCTTGATCGACTGACCTTCTGCCTCTTGCTCACTGTTGCACGGGGTCCCCTGTAATTCTTCCTCTGCAGACTGTCCTCCAGTCTCATCTTCCAGTACCTGAAAGCGGTTACATAGCTCTAGTAGTTCCACTGGTGCAGAGTATCTTCTAAAGTTATTACAGTGGTTTAAATAAATGTATGTGTATATTATGTGTATATTGTATGTTTTTGCTGTTTAAATTTTTGTATATTGTTTTTAATTGTTTTAATCCTATGTAATCCGCCCAGAGAGCTTCGGCTATGGGGCGGTATACAAATGTAATAAAATAAATAATTAAATAAATAAATACTCCTAACTGTCACCGTCTTCCAAGGAGTTCCCTCTTCGTTGGCTTTCCTCACCTCATCATTCTCCACTTCTGCTTCGGCTTGTTGTTGCTCTTCCATCTCTTGTGCTTCTTATTGCTGTTGCAGTTCCACCGTTCTGTCTAAGAACTCTTTGCCTTCTCTTATTTTTTGGAGGGTGGTGATCACCCGCCGCTCAAGTACTCTAACTTTTTCTTCCAATAGTGCAACCAGCTTACACTTGTTGCAGGTGTAGGCCATATTGATCTCAGGCAGGAATACAAACATTGCACACACTTTGCAGGTCACCACCACTAGAGATTTCTTTCCATCTAATATATGCTATAGAGAAAAGAAAAAAAGTAGATTTATTAACCTGCATGTGCCGTTAGGTGCACAGACCACTTTCGTGAGCTGGTCAGTCAAAGTCCAACTTCTCTGCTGCTCCTGGTGACTTCTGCTCACTTCCCAGAATTCCTCAGCGGAATGCAAATTATCCGTGCTACCTCAGATTCCAGGCCACTGTCTTGAGCCATTCAGTCAAAGTCCAACTTCTCTGCTGCTCACTTCCCAGAATTCCTCAGCAGTATCCAATTTAAATTCCATTGTTGTACCTTAGTTTTAGCTGATCTATCATATAAGGCATGTTTTGTATATAAAAATCTCTCAAACAAAACAAGCCATAATCTGCCCATTGTGCTATTTTTCTTCTCAACCCTTCATCTAGTAGTCTGGAGTATGTTTGTAAGGGAGTCGATGGAGAGCACACTGGTGCTAATTTGGTCTGCCACCTTTTCCAAATAGTAAAAGTTGTTAATGTATTTGGGTTTTTAATTTGGCGGATATCTCCTGTCTTTATTATTCTGTGAGGTACAGCCCACATGGGGCCCCTCCCCAACATCTCCTCCTCCAATCCGATCCAATTCTCTCCCCCCCAGCCATTATTATGAATCCCAATTGTCTTACTTGAAATGCTTCGTAATATATCAATAAAGAAGGGAGTCCCCGGCCTCCACCAGCAGTTTTTTTTATAATAGTATTTCATTCCTAACCGACGTGTTTTGCCCTGAAAAATAAATGCATTTATTTGTTTTTGCCAATTTCTTGACATTTGAGGCTGGATGAGGATGGGGAGGACTTGGAATAGGTACAAGAGTCTTGGAATCACTTTCATCTGAATTGCTATTCTTCCTAAAATTGATAATTTTAGTTTTGACCATGATCTCATATTTCATTTCATCTCCTTAATTAATGCTTTATAATTTAAGTTAAATATTTTGGCCATATTACATGGTACTTATATCCCTAAATATTAATAGGTTCTGTGCCATGGCACCTTACAGGGCTCTATATTATCCCCTATGCTGTTTAACATTTACATGAAGCAGCTAGGAGAGGTTATCTGGAGATGTGGGCTGAGGTGCCATCAATATGTGGATGACACCCAGCTCTACCTCTCCTTTTCATCAAACCCAGGTGAGGCAGTGGCTGTTCTGAATCACTGCCTGAGCATGGTAATGGTCTGGATGAGGGCCAACAAACTGAGACTCAATCCAGACAAGATGGAGGTACTGTTCGTCTGTCTGGCTAGGTGATGTTCACCCTGTTCTGGATGGGGTTGCACTCCCCCTAAAGGATTGGTCTGTAGTTTGGGGGTGCTCCTTGATCCAGAACTGTCACTTGAGGCACAGGTGGACTCAGTGGCAAGGAGTACCTCTTATCAGCTTAGGCTGATATACCAACTATGCCTAGGCTGACTATATGAAAAGGAGGACAGGGCTCATGTAACTTTAACAGTTGTAGAGAAAAGGGAATTTCAGCCGGTGCCATTTGTATGCAATTAGTTCCTGATGAAATTGCTTCTTCATCACAACAGTTAAAGTTGCAGGGGCCCTGCCTTCTTTTGTATATGGTCACTTTAGTATAGTGCCTGCAACTTTAACTGTTGCGATGAAGAGGGAATTTCACCAGGAACTAATTGCCTACAAATGACACTGGCTGAAATTCCCTTTTCTCTACAACTGTTAAAGTTACATGAGCCCTGTCCTCCTTTTCATATGGTCAGCCTAACTATGCCCTTATCTGGACAGAGATAGCCTAGCTACAGTTATCCATGCTCTGATAACCTCTCGTCTGGACTACTGCAATGAGTTATACATGGGGCTGCCTTTAAAAATGGTCCGGAAACTCCAACTGGTACAAAATAGGGCAGCTAGACTGTTAACAGGGACTGGCCAATGAGACCATATTACCCCAGTCCTTTTTCAACTTCACTGGCTGCCGGTCCAGGTCTGGGCCCAATTCAAAGTGCTGGTGTTCACATTCAAAGCCCTAAACGTCTTGGAGCCAGGTTATCTGAAGGTACACCTCCTCTCATATGTACCTGCCCAGACCCTAAGATTATCCTCAGGGGTCCTTCTTCTTGAACTCCTGCCAAAGGAAGTGAGGCAGGTGGCTACTAGGAGGAGGGCCTTCTCTGCTGTGGCACCCCGGCTGTGGAATGAGCTCCCTAGAGAGGTTCGCCTGGCACCTACGTTATACTCTTTTAGACGCCAGGTGAAGACTTTTTTATTTTCACAATATTTTAACAGTTTATGTTCATAGTCTTTTAACTCTGCCATTTTAAACCTGTATTTTAAATTTGTATTTTAAATCTGCATTGCTTTGTATTTTTTACTCTGGTTGTGTTTTTATATCGTGTTTTTATACTGTTTTGTTGGTTTACATTTTTGTGAACTGCCCAGAGAGCTTCGGCTATTGAGAGGTATATAAATGTAATAAATAAATAAATAACCAAAAAAAAAATTGGTTGTTGTTCTTGTAACCCACACTCATATAGTACGGGACTCTGTTGTTAACCTTTTGGGAGGACAGGACAAAGCACAGGCTATTCCAGTACAGTCAGAAAGTCAGAAACAAAAAGGGACTATGGACAGAAAGGGTTCTCTAGTATTGGTGACTTGCAAGGTGTGTGCAATGTTTGTGTTCCTGCCTGAGATCAACATTGCGTACACCTGCAATGAGTGCAAGGTGGTTGCACTATTGGAAGGAAAAGTCAGTGTACTTGAGCGACAAATGTCCGCCCTCCAAGGAATAAGAGAAGGCAAAGAGTTCTTAGACAGAGACCCAACAGCAGAGAGAAGCATAGGAGGTGGAAGAGCAACAGCAAGCTGAAGCAGTTCAGTTCATCTGCCACCTCCTGTTTTGCTCCTATAAGCCATTAGCTGTTTTTTTCAGCTGTGCCAACCTCACTACCTGCTTCTCTCTTGGCATCTTTATGGATCTTTAGAGCATAGCTGGCAGATGATAGCATAGATCAAGTTGAGAAGGTGAATGAATCCTTGTGGTTGTGGCCGACGTCACTAAGTCCTGCAATAGTGTTGCCTGGCTAGATATGGGAACATATCTATTGTATGCTACAATTGCAGAGGCTGAGCTCTGCCAAATTCTCAGGGAGAGAGATATTAGACTGGGCTTCCAAGTAGTATGACCCATGGTGTTTGTGTATGACCTGAGTTGATGGCGAAGGGAGCTGATAAAGCAAAAGTTAGCATCAAAAACAGGAATCCTGGCTCTAATTTGGAGTTTTATGTGTATTTTAGTTTTAATCTTTTTTGAACATTTAATCTGTATGCATGTCACAGGAGCATGAGGCTTCTACATGCAAATGAGTGGCGAATCTGGCCTGGGAGGAGATCTGAGGATGTTTGCTGAAACCTGAGAGGTATGAGGATTTTTGACTGCGAATCCAAATAAGTCTCAGTTCTACCTCTGACCTCTAATATTAACAGTGGACTACATTGCAGGGCTGCTAGAAACTACTCTCTCCTCTCTCTCTCTCTCTCTCTCTCAGCAATGTTTAGCCTGCAACAGAGGCCTAATACCTTCAGACAACACTTCAGGGTTGTTGTAAACCAATCAAAGCCTGACCTGCAGTACTCAATATGAATTACATTGCAGGGCTGTTATAAGTCAATCTCTGCCAGCTACAACCCCATTTAATCTGCAAAATGGGGATAATGAACCAACATAGACCTCCTGTAGATGGATTCCGTTTGACGCCTGGTTAGCCGATTATGCGCATAATCGCTGAAGCGCTTTATCGTAAATGCTTGTATGCAGGAGGTAATTGAGCACTCAACTGGTGACCTTACCGGTTGTTTCAAATGCGCTTTACAAGTAGTTAATGCGAAGAATCGCTTGTTCACATAGTCAAAATGCGCTTTAATGGCCGGAGCAAAATAAAACTCGCTATTTAACGCGCATTCTATAATGTGCATAATCGGAGAGAAAACACACCTCTACGCCCGATTTGTGCTCCGTTCTTGTAGAGGTAAATTTTTTAATGCGCCTTGAAAGAGCTTTAAATGCCTCTTGTGGAGGCAGCCATAGATAGTTTTAAAAGTGGATTAGACAAATGCATGAAGGATAAGGTTATGTATGGCAATATGGAGGCTAAGGTCAATATAGAGGAAATTGTAATATGGAGGATAAGGAAATGATGACAATGTGCTATTTCCATGATAAGAGGCAGCATATGCCTCTGAATGATGATTCTGGGAAACATACAGCAGGAGAGGGTTGTTCCCTTGTGTCCTGTTTATGAGCTTCCCATGGGCAGAGATTTAGAGTGCACTATAACAATCCTTTATATTGCAACTTCAAAACTCTCAACTTCTTGTTAAGCCTAGGAACCAAGTGTAGATAAAGCAATGGGAAAGGGTGCTTAGAAGCAAATCATAACTATGGCCTCGACCATTTCTCCATTCTAGAGCATGGCCAGACCATTAATTGGGAAGGAGCTCTTTTGGTGTCAAAATGATATGTCAGTTGTAGTAAACCTAGGCTGACCAGATAAAATCCAGGTCAGGGCTCATGTAACTTTAACAGTTGTAGAGAAAAGGGAATTTCAGCCAATGTAATTTGTATGCAATTAGTTCCTGGTGAAATTCCTTCTTCATCACAACAGTTAAAGTTGCAGGGGCCCTGCCTTCTTTTGTATATGGTCACTCTAGTATAGTGCCTGCAACTTTAACAGTTGTGATGAAGAGGGACTATCACTAGGAACTAATTGCCTACAAATGACACTGGCTGAAATTCCCTTTTCTCTACAACTGTTAAAGTTACATGAGCCCTGACCTGGATTTTATCTGGTCACCCTAAGTAAACCTGCTCTTCCACAGCTCCTATTTATTTTGGCGGGTCATGTGCTTGAGAATTTATCTGTCGATTGTGCCCCTTGTTATTGTGCTGGCTTTAACACAGAAGCTGCTAACGAAATATATAACAGAAAAGCCCATCAGACTAATTGACAGGGTAATAAACCCTCTAACCATGTGTGTGTAAAAATGAAATCAGATTAAAACAGGCCTGTTTGAGATAGAGCTCTGTAATCTGTTCCTTTGTCTGTTTGCAGGTACCTTGAACTTTCTCCTGAGTATGTTGTCATTGCACCCATCTGTAGCAACAGCAGATGTTTGCTGATTAGCAGTTTCCAGCTTGACCTCTCCCACATAATGGAACAAGCCATTACTTTTATTGCTCTCCTAAAGTAAGTTTTTCAAAGAATGACAAGCCTGCATTTTCCCATAGCCTGTACCACTAGTAATTTTTCTAGGGTGACCAGATAAAATCCAGGTCAGGGCTCATGTAACTTTAACAGTTGTAGAGAAAAGGGAATTTCAGCCAGTGTCATTTGTAGGCAATTAGTTCCTAGTGATATTCCCTCTTCATCACAACTGTTAAAGTTGCAGGCACTATACTAGAGTGACCATATACAAAAGAAGGCAGGGCTCCTGCAACTTTAACTGTTGTGATGAAAAGGGAATATCACCAGGAACTAATTGCATACAAATGACATTGGCTGAAATTCCCTTTTCTCTACAACTGTTAATGTTACATGAGCCCTGACTTGGATTTTATCTGGTCAGCCTAAATTTTCCCTTATTTAGAAAAGCTCCTATCTCAGTAAACAGTGTTGCCTTCCCTGCCATCACTATGCATCCATCCTTGGCTTTCTAATATCATGTATAGTAACTTATATCCTTAAAGCAAACTCATTTGCCAAGTGCTGCATCATATATTGTCCAGATAGGGCCATCCATGCACAAGAAGCTTCAGGAAACCTCAAAGTTTACAAAAGTATACACCACCACCACAAAAATACCCTAAGGTCCTACTTGTATAGTCTGTTTTCAGTTTGGAGGGGGAGAATACCATTGCTTATGTAGCCCAAACAGCAACAGCAATATGGGAGATATCAACATGCTTGAAGAGACTCCAATGTTTGCAGAAATACATGGAGTTATGAAAAAACCCAACCCTAAGATGGCAACTCCCTTAAAAAAACAGTGCAGTGAGAACTAAGCATACTCTTTTGACAAAGTGCCCCATGACATTCTGATTCACAAACTACTGAAAAGTGGGCTAGATGCAACAACTACTAGGTGGATCCACTGTTGTCTACAGAATCGGACTCAAAGAGTGCTTATCAATGGCACTTTTTCACACTGAGGGGAGGTAATGAGCGGGGTACCGCAGGGCTCAGTCCTGGGCCCAGTGCTCTTCAACATTTGTATTAATGATTTGGACGAGGAGGTGCAGAAAATGCTCATCAAATTTGCAGATGACACAAAATTGGGTGGGATAGCTAATACCCTGGAAGACAGAAACAAACTACAAAGTGATCTTGATAGGCTGAAGCGCTGGGCTGAAAACAACAGAATGAAATTTAATAGGGATAAATGTCAAGTTCTACACCTAGGAAAAAGAAACTAAATGCACAATTACAAGATGGGGGATACTTAGCTCAGCAGTACTACAAGCGAGAAAGATCTTGGAATTGTTATAGATCACAAGCAAAAAAAGCAAATGCTATTTTGGGCTGTATTAATGGAAGTATAGCTTCTCAATCGCACGAGGTACTGGTTCCCCTCTATTTGGCACTATTCACAATCTTGAGTATTGTGTCCAGTTCTGGACACCACACTTCAAGAAAGTTGCAGACAAGCTGGAGCATGTTCAGAGGTGGGCAACGAGGATGATTAGGAGTCTGGAAACAAAGCCCTATGAGGAGAGACTGAAAGAACTGGGCATGTTTAGCCTGGAGAAGAAAAGATTGAGGGGAGACATGAGAACACTCTTCAAGTATTTGAAAGGTTGTCACACAGAGGAAGGCCAGGATCTCTTCTCGATCAACCCAGAATGCAGGACACGGAATAATGGGCTCAAGTTACAGGAAGCCAAATTCCAACTGGACATCAGGAAAAACTTCCTGACTGTTAGAGCAATACAACAATGGAACCAATTACCTAGGGAGGTGGTGGGCTCTCCCACATTAGAGGTCTTCAAGAGGCAACTGGATAGCCATCTGTCAGGGATGCTTTAAGATGGATTCCTGCATTGAGCAGGGGGTTGGACCTGATGGCCTTATAGGCCCCTTCCAACTCTACTATTCTACGATTCTATGATCTTGAATTTGTATTGGTGTCTGGAGTGAGTGAGTGCAAACTGATGTAGTGATGGTGATTGGCTTGTGTGAGGTAAAGATGGTGAATATTTATGCTGTGGAGTGAATGGCTTTTGCTAAAGGATCAGGCTCATAGCTTTGGAGTTCTTCTGGACCTGGTTTTAATCCAGCTGGTGCAAAATGTAGTTGTTTGCCCCCTGACAGTATCAGAGGGAACATATTACACCAAAAACTTGGATGGTTGCGCTGGTTCCCAAATTCAAGATTAGATTTGAAACTGGGAGTACTGATAAAGAACTGAGACTAGGTACTTACCCCCAGCGAGAATAATTCCCAAAGGACAAAGGAGAGACATGGCCTGTTCCTATGGAATTTGAGCTTGTTGGACACACTGTAGCCAGATGCTCAGAAAAATATCATTTTCTGTCAAATAAAAGCATTTAAATTTTTATCAAGTTGCAGAAAGCACGCAATGCAGTAGCTGGACTGACTTTCCTGGGGGGCAGTTTCAAAACATAGACCACACTGCTGAGAAGGTTCTGCGCTTAGTCCTAGGAGACCTTACATCTGAAACAGAGGGGGGCAGACATGGAGCAGAGAAAGGGGAAATCATATGGGGGAAGATGCTCCCTAGAGTAATTTCTAGGATCTCCCTGGTTCTGTGTTGTTGTTTTTTAAAAAATGGTGCTACATTAGTTGCTTTTCATTCTTCTAGTGCAGAGGCCAATCTTAGGGACATGTTACGTACTTTTGATAGAAACTTAGCAATTTCACATTTGAGTTCTTTAAGAACTGTCAGGTTTACACTATCTGGGCCCAGTGGCACAAATCATTCACTATGATTACCAGGAGAGTTTCTATTCCAAAATCAGAATGAAAAAGAACCAGATGATGATCTTAAACTACGAACTGCTGGATCTTGGTCACCACGGCCCCCTCCACAAGGATGCGCTTTTGCGCCCGGTTCCGGGATTATGCGCATTATCGCGGAGGCGCATTTACGCCTAATCCCTCTGCACGGGAGGCGGCGAGAGGCGGCGAAGCGCATTCATTCATGTCCAAAAAGCGCTTTAGAAGACGTTAACGCGCATAATCGCTTGTTCACACCGCGATAATGCGCTTTAACGGCCGGAGCAAAATAAAAGTCGCTATTTAACGCGCATTCGAAAATGCGCATTATCGGGGAGATAACGCGCCTGTACGCCCGTTTTGCACTCCGCTGGTGTGGAGGTAAAATTTATAATGAGCCTCTAAGGCTCATTAAACGTCTTGTGTGGAGGAGGCCCACAACACGCTTGAGTGCCTTGTGCCAATCTTCTATCAGCTTAACTGGATACCAAAGCCATAAGTGGCTTGGGATCAGGATATCTCAAGAAATGGCTCCTCCCAGAAGAACCTGCCTGAGAGCTCTGTTCCATTACAGAAGTCTTCCCCTGAATCCCCTTGTCCATGGACTGTGGTGAGTGTCCATGACGGGCAGGTCTTTTCCACTGTGGTGCCAGGATTATGGAATAGCCTCATAATCGCGCTGTTCCAATGAGCTTTTTAGAATGGTTGCTTTCTTGACATATGTGAGTCTGCTGCAATTTCTCTATTTTGATGCTGTATTTATTATGTATTATGTTTTTATGTTAGCTATTGTAAGCCACTTTAAATGTACTTTATACAAAAAAGTAGGACATAAATAAATAAAAGTAAAACTTGCCTTAAATTAGAATATTTGAAATAGGACAATAAAGTCCCCCCATAAAGGATGTACTACTGATAGTTGGAAAATTGTCTTCTCTCAAGGCATCTCCCCATTATCTCTATTTTCTTATTGGATTTGCATGGATTTTAGTAAATGTGAGGTCTGCAATACCTTTTCCATGTGATAAAATTGAAAACAATTATCACAGGATGAACATCACAGCAAGGAGGAGCCCAACCTAGCCCCAAACACTGGCAAGCGAAGGAACAGTGGCACAGAGCTTGTTTTGTCCTTCTCTGCCAAAAAGAACACCTATAAGAACTTTGAAACTAAGAACTGGTGCCTCAGTTTTGCTCTTTTTTTCCTCCTCCCTCCTAATCATTTTTTCTTTGGTGTCATGCAGTTTGTAATCCTGAGGGCAGGGAGTTAATCTCTGTAACCCACTGTGACAGCCTTTTTTACAGACCAGGGGGAAACGTGTGGGTACGTTTCTCAATTTTATACAGTTTATTATGCTTATATTAGCCAAGTTCTGAACACATCTTGACTTACATAACAGAAATATCCACTAGGTGGCTATAAGGGATGCGAATTTGCATCCACTCTTTGAAGTGACAGCAGTAGGAGCCTGCACTTTTTAAGCAACTCCCACTTACAAACACCTTCCATGTGCAAAGGTGGCCTATGTAAAGCCAGAAGGAGGAGGAGGAGGAGGAAGAAGGGAGGGCACAAGCCTATCTGGCCACTGTGCTTGTCCTCTTGCTCTGGTCATAAGGGCGCGTGAGTCATAGGCATCAACTGAAAGTCCCCCCCCCCCCCCCCTGCAGCTCAAGCATCTCAGGTAGCAGCACCAGGAAAGGCTCCTCCGCCAGGGACAATGCTAAGACAGGACAGGCCAGCCTCATGGGCCTAGGAGGGTGGCAGGGCGACGGGACCTGTGAACCCAACACATGCTGCTGGGGACACCGTCATTGGAGGGATGCTGTGGCCCACCTGCCTGCCCCCAGAGGCGACGCCGCGCCCCGGCTTCTTCCCATGAACTTCCATGCCAAATCCCGAAGTGCCCCAGTGGGAGAACCGCTACCAGGCCCAAAGGCTGGAAGACAGGCTTGTGGTTTAGGTCGCCTACAGACGGGGAAGGTTGCCTAGTGGGTGGAGCGCCAGAGGGAGGAGGGAGGCGCGGGCGGAGAGGGACCAGGCCGGCTGGCTGGGCTGCACGGGATCCCTCGCGGACCCGGACGGTTGGACCCCCTTCGGAGGACTCACGAGGGGCCACGCCGAGTCGCGTCGGCTTTCCGCAGCATTGGTCTGGACCTGGGCCGTGGTGAGAGGCGGGAGAGGAAGCAGTCGGAGGAGGGAGGGACGGAGGGAAAGCCCTGGCGGGGTGCCGCGTCGCCATCGGCAAGAAGAACAGGATGCTGCGTGGCGGGGGGAGGTCGGTGGTGAAGGGATCGAGAGGCAGACCGGCGGGCTCAGTCCTCCATCCTGCACGTGTGATGGGATACTGCGGCTGGCTTGCGAAGGCTGAGGTCTGGGGGCGATCAGCGAGTCAGGGGCCCCAAGGAGGCTGGATTCTCGAACCTTGCGAGCCGCCGCGCTGTAGATGCTCGTGCGGGGCGCGCAGGGGTGGGTAGGTGGGTGGCAGGGAGGCCTTGTCGGGCAGCCTTGTCCCATCTGGCGAGGGGAAAGGAAGGGGAAAGGACCAGGGCAGAGGCTCTCCGTCTGTAGGGCAAGGAGAGGCATTTGAACAGAAAGGGAGGGGGGGGGGGGTGTTAGAACACGCATTTGAAGACTTGCTTTGCGGGAGGCGCTATTTACAGTGATGGCCAAAATTGTGGACACTTTTTGAAATTTTTCATGTTTTGCAACTTTGAATGCTTATAGAAAATGTTCTGTTTCACAAAGTTCAATTGTTTATATATCAATTGAAAGAGAATTTAATGCTGAATTCAAAACAAAAAAAGAATGCAAATACCTGCAGTTAAAAAGAAGTTATGCTGCAAATACTGCAATCATGATCAATTTTCAGTAAAATCTGACAAAAACATATCAGATACTTTAGTTATGATTGAAATGTAATATCAGTATTTGGTAGGGAAGCCTTTATTTTTGGAAGCAGCATCACAGTGACGTCTCATAGAGCCTACAAGTGTTTTAAGCTCTTCCTTCTTTATGACATGGTTCCAGGAATCATTTATAGCCTCAATTAATTGGTTTTTATTTGATGGACGCCTCATTTGTACAAGAATTTTCAAAAGGTGCCACAAATTTTCTATCCAGTTCAGGTCAGGTCTGTTTCCTGGCCAGGTCAACAATTGAATGCCCTTTGCTGTGAACTACTGTTTGCATATTTTTTGTTGTGTGACAGGGAGCTGAATCTTGTTGAAAAATAAATGGTGCATTGTTTGGAAAGAGATCCCTGATGGAAGGTAACAGTTTTGGTTCCAGGATGGTGTCAATGTATTTTCGTGCATTTAGCCTGCCATCGATTACATGAAGGCGGCCAACACTATCTGCTGACATACATGCCCAAATCATAACGCTTGTTGGGTATTTTAAAGTTGCCTCAATGCAGTCAGGATGTAGCTCTTCTCCTACTCTATGTCTCACATATTTTCACCCATCACTACCAAATAAGCTTATCCTACTTTCATCACTCCAAATAACTTGCTTCCATTGATCTTCTGTCCATTCACTGTGTTCTTTTGCCCACTGTAGTCATTTCCGGTGCTGCTTTAGATTCAGAAATGGCGTTTTTCTCGGAAACCTACCTTTTAGTCCAAAATCTGATAGTCTTCTCCTTATCGTTCTGGAACTGACAGAAACACCAGTTGCATCAAGTACACCTTCGATGGCCTCAGATGAAATTTTTCTGCCCTTGAGACACAGCCTTTTTATTCTTCTGTCATCAACAGATGATGTGCACTTTTTACGGCCTTTTCCTGCCTTGCTTTTAATTGTTTTTGTTATATCGTAAACAAAACTTTCGAACTCCAGATGTAGTCACTAAACGACCAACATGCCTTGCAATTTTAGCATAGGAAAGACGTGATTCACGTAATACAACAATCCTGCTTCTTCTCCTGGGTGTCCAATCAACTCTTTTCTTTGGTGCCATTTCACTATTTATGATGTACAATTTTTATATGAGAAATAATTCAAATATTCACAATTGTGCCTCCGATACAGTGATATTTGTTCTGTCTTCTACAGAACAAACAGCAAAACTGACTTTCCCCAACTTGAAACATGAGGTAACATAGCTACTGCCATATGATTGGTCCCCAAAACAAGGACTGTGATTGGTCAGTACGGTTTGCAATTCCAAACTGCTTCTGAACTCAATCACAACTTGTGTTTCTTTTTAGAATAAAGTAAGCATAACTTTTTTTTAACTGCAGGTATTTGCATTCTGGGGTTTTTTGTTTTGAATTCAGCATTAAATTCTCTTTCATTTGATATATAAACATTTGAACTTTGTGAAACAGAACATTTTCTATAAGCATTCAGAGTTGCAAAACATGAACATTTAAAAAAGTGTCCACAATTTTGGCCACCGCTGTATTTACCGCACACTGTAATCTGGTAGGTTGAATGGTGTCTGGTCCTGGATATTTCTTCCTTGGTGCTGGGAAGAATTTGAAATGGATTTTCCCAGGGTTTCCCAAGGAATTGAAATGGATTTATTTGCATTTTATTTATTTATTTTAATTTTCAGGAGGCCAGGGCAGGAGGGTGGGACCCTTCCGTGCTTGCTGATTATGTTCTCACGCTGCAAGGCATCCTAGGGGAGGGAAATGCTTCACAATAATGACTTTCCATGACATTTCGGGTGCTTCCAAATGGAGGGCCCCTAGTGCTATCAATTAGAAGCCACCATGCAGCTATTCTGTTATTCCAAATTTTCTGCAGCAAGAAAATGATGGAAGCGGTGGGAAAACACAGGAGGGTTTATACAGGGAGCCCAAATCATGCTGCCTGAACTCCCTGTAAAATTCTAAGAATGAGGGAGGCCAATGGTGCCATAAAACCTCATCTGGAAGCATCTTAGTGTAAGTTTTAATTATAGTTGGCTATGTTCGTATTGTACTTTTTGTTGCAGAACCCATTGTACAATTCTCAGTAATGAGAAAGGATGCTAAACTATAGTTATTATGTTTGGAAGGAAAAAGCAAGTGGATAAGCAAAAGAGGTATTTTATTCCACAAAAATAAACAGGTGGATCACATGTAGGCACAGGAGATTGGAGTTTGAAGATCATCATTATTCGATTCAGTCACACTGAATTTACAGTTTATTTTTGTTGAATAAAACACTGCTTCTGTTTACTCTCTTGCTATTTGACATTTTACATGATCAAGAGACTGGACATGACTCAGGTAGCATTCGCTCACCAATTGCTTTAATGCAACAAGACTGAACTCACCTTGCAACGGAGCTCTGTAGTACAACGAAAAGAGAACTGCCCACCCCCACCCCCAAGGTTTAACACTTTTATAGGTTTCTTACAGTTACCATACATAATTAAGAGCATGCTTTATTGCAGAGATCAGTTGTCCAATCACAAAGCTTACAATGTTCTAAGCATGACATCATGACATAATCTGTTGCCTGGTTACATGTGAAGGAGCTGATCTATACATTCTGTATCTCCCTTTGGTCCCCTGACCACACATTTCCTGCTGCCCTTTATTATTAGCCAGGAGAGACAGCAGCCTATTATTAGCCAGGAGAGAAAAAAGACTTCCTCTTTTTTCCTCAGCAACCCAGGGTGAAAAACAGGGTAAACTTCTTTTTGACATTTCTATTAATAAAGCAACCTTTTAAATGCATAATAGTGAATTTCCACCCCAACATCCTTTGTGGGGTTTCCCATTTTGTTGAATTGTATTTGGAGGCAGGCAGAGATTATGCATGATCTTAGCCAAAAGACAGAGGAACCATAGCATTAAGAACAGTTGAAAAGTTTTTGCTTTCTTTTCAGCAAGAAAAAGACAGCACTGCATCTGACAAGTTGTTCTTTGGGTCGGGGAATGTTCAGAGAATTCAGTGTCCCCTTTGACAAAAGATCAACTTGTCAGGTGCCACACAGTGCCATCATTTTTATAGAGACCTTCCGGATTTGCCTTTGATGCCTTTGGGTTCTGGATAGAGAAATTGTTCCAATATCTTTGAAGAATGTTGCAATTAGATGGGTGAAGAGAATGGGCTCAAGTTACAGGAAGCCAGATTCCAGCAGGACATCAGGAAAAACTTCCTGACTGTTAGAGCAGTATGACAATGGAACCAATGACCTAGGGAGGTGGTGGGCTCTCCCACATTAGAAGCATTCAAGAGGCAGCTGGACAGCCATCTGTCAGGTATGCTTTAAGATGGAATCCTGCATTGAGCAGGGGGTTGGACCCGATGGCCTTATAGGCCCCTTCCAACTCTACTATTCTAAGATTCTATGATTCTATGAGGTATTAGCCATGATATACCTATCTACCTGAATGAATTTGTCTAATCCCTCTATCAGTCTATCTGAGCTAGTAGCCATCACCACATCTGGTGGTACCAAATTCCACAAGTTACATATGTATTGTGTCTAACCTGAACCTACTGATTCTCTCTTTCTTTGGGTGACTCAGAGTGCTAATGTTATAAAGGAGGATGAAAAATGTATATTTTATCTGCATCCTCTGTAGCAGGAGTGGGCAGAAGGTGGTTGGGACATCAAATCCCAGAAGTCCTTGACAGCATGGTCAATGGTCAGTGGTGCTGGGAATTGAGATCCAAAAATCTGGAAACCTACTTTCTGCCAACTACTGCTCTATAACATGCATGTTTTTTTTATAAATCTCTTATGTCCCCTTAGTTACCTTTTGTTCTCAATGGGAAGAAAGTCCTGCCCAAAACAATAGCCTTCCCTCATAGGGAAGATGCGCCAACCTCTTTATCTTTTTGGTTGTCCTTTCCTGTACCTAGCTCTGCAATATCCCCCATTATCACTTTTTGCATTTCTGTAATAGGAATGTAAAAGCTGCCTTGGCTAGTTTTTGAACAGATTGCTTTCTGTTTTGTTTCCTGCATGAGCAACATTCACATGTGCACAATGGGAGAAGAGTTTGCAAAAGAAAATGCCTTATATCTTCTGGCTTTCTAGAACCAGTGCTGTAGCTTCTAAGCTAGTGTTTTGTCTGGGCTCGTGATGAAATTTGGCTGTGAAAATGAAATAGTCCTAGTCTACCACCTTCTCCCTTTCCCACCCCCACAGCACTGGTCGATACTGTACAACAGAGGCATCAGATGCAGCCACACATCCTGAGCTATTTGAACACGGGTGCTTTGCTGCAGACAGCCACCACCAAGGGCTTGGATGTGGCTCATTCCACAGTGCAGGTGCAGCCTGGAGCTCCAAGTGACTTAGAGACAATCCCTGTTGAGAGCCATCTACCAGGATGCTTTGAGCAGAGCTCCACAGCACAAACTCAGACCCTGCGAGATTTTGAAAAGGTAAGCAGGGCCTCAAAACTTTAATTATTTTTGCTATACTTTTTCCTTTGGGCAGTGGGAAAATTTCCTGTACAGGGACTAAAACAAGAGCAAGAAGACACCGGCTGCGTTCGGACGACACAAAAACCACAGGTGGGTTTTGGAGTCAATTGACGGGAATGCTCAACAGTTGCTATTTGTGTTGTCTGGCAATTTCCACACCACAGTTGAATGTTTTGACAGAAAAACCACTGGTGAAACATAACTGGCTGCAGAGTTGATTTCTTGCACAACCTGTGATTTTTGTGTCATCCAAACTGAGCCAGTGGTGTTTCTGCCCTATTGAATGCATTTTTTCACTTGGCTACAGAGTTTTCACCTAATCGAGCTTTGTGGTCGTCATTACAGATAACGCAGGACACAGAGTAAAGAAAGCTGAGGAGATGGTGGCTTGAAGAAACAGACACTTTTACTTGTGGCTAGCTTAAGGACTCCCACCCCAAGGTGACCTGTCTTAAGACTCTGTTTATCATCTGATTTTGGTTCTCTGCCCTCTTGACTAACTTTATATGCTCCTATCCCTTTTCAGAGGTGGGTCTGTAGGTCTACTACTGGGTGTTAGAACCCCAGCCTTGGAACTGGTCATTGCTACTTTCTGATACTGGATATGATCTTCTAGATTATTTGGATGTTATTCAGCTCTGAGACTGTTTTCACATATCCTAGTTGTTTGATTCCTTCTGTGTCTGGTCTCTTGTTATTGTTTTGCGATCAGTCATGGCCGGTGGTGGCTGGAACAGCTCTGGTTAATGCTGTTGTACTCTGCTTGTTCTATTTTTCTGGCTTCATACTATTTCTTTCTCCTCATTTTCTGCGCTCTATTGTTATTTCTTCCTATCCGTATCTTATGGCTCATTCTCTTTTCATTTCTCCTACTTTAGTTCTTATCTGGTGCCTCCCCTCTTCTTACCTCCCTTTCTCTTGTTCCTTATGGAACTGCGGGTCTATTGCTTCTAAGGCTGTTGTCATTCACGACTTATTTATCTCTAGATCTCTTCACCCCCTCGCTCTTACTGAAACCTGGCTTCCTGCCCATGTTATTGCCATTTCAGCTGCCCTCTCTCGGAGGACCCTCTTTTTCTCACACTAGTCACTCGGAGGATCGTAGCAATGTCGTGGGTCTTTTATTATCAAGCTTGTACAGGTTCCAGCCTCTTTCTATTCCACCTTCACATTGTTTTTCTTCTTTTGAGGTACAGATGGTGAGGCTTTTCATTCCATTGCGGCTGCGGGTTGCAGTTGTCTATCACCCTCCAGGTCTGCTTTCGAAATTCATCTCTGGTTTTGATTCATGGCTGACCTTCTTCCTTTCTGATAATTCCCCTACCCTTACCTTGGGTGACTTTAGTATCCATGTGGATGCCCCTTAAGACTCTGCAGCTTTACTTTTTCTCTCTCGTTATCATCCTCTTTTGATCTTAAGCTTTGGTCTGACTCATCCACACATTCCCTCAGACACTGTCTGGATCTTGTCTTCACTAGGAATTGCTCTATCTCTGACCTTTCTGCTGTTGACTTTCCTCTGTCAGATCATCATCTGGTTTCCTTTATGATTACTCATAATCCTCCTTCCTTACATTCTGTTTCTTGCTCTTGTCGTGATTTAATTCTTCTTTATCCTCAGCTCTTGACAATTTTGCTCCATCTTTGACATGGATGGTTCGTCCTTCTCAAGCCCAACCATGGCTCACCTCTTGCATCCGCTATCTTCGTTCATGTAACCGGGCTGCTGAACACCTTTGGCGTAGGACCAGGGACTGGGCGGATTTTGTGCATTACAAATTTGTTCTTCTTTCTCTTCTGCTATTTCCTTGGCCAAACAGAAGTATTATTCATTGCTAATCCAGTCAAATGCTAAGCATCCTCAGCTGCCCTTCGCTTCTTTCAATTCTCTTCTGAAGCCTAGTCTAGCATCTCTCCCGCCTCCCCTGTCTGCTAATGACTTTGCCTCTTTCTTCAACACCAAAATTCAAACAATTCACTCTGATCTCACCATCTCTGCCCCTCAAATGTCAGTTCAGCCTGCAACTTTTTCTGCATTCTCTTTGGTCTCAGCTGATGAACTGTCTAGAATTTTGCATTCTTTGAAGCCTTCCACTTGTTCTCTTGATCCGATCCCTTCTCGTCTCTTTATCAATATTATTCCTGTTATCCTCCCTTCCTTGCTTCATATCATTAATATTTCTTTGTCTCCTGGTTCATTTCCTTCTGCTTTTAAGCATACTACGGTCTCTCCTATTCTTCAAAAGCCTTCTCTCGATGAACTTTCTCTCACTAACTATAGTCCTGTCTCCTTGTTGCCATTTGTTTCAAAGGTCCTGGAGCGGGTGTTTTACTCTCATTGCCTCGATTTTCTTTCTAGTAACTCTGCTCTGGATTCTTTTCAGTGTAGGTTTCGTCCTTCGCATTCCACTGAGACAGCCCATACGAAGATTACCAATGATCTTCTTATAGCCAAGTCTAAAGGCCTTTATTCTGTTCTTATTCTCCTGGATGTTACGGCAGCCTTTGACACGGTTGATCATGATCTTCTTTTGGATTCCCTTCGTGATGTCGGATTTTGCAACTCTGTCTATGACTAGTTTGCTTCTTACCTATCGGGTCGTTCATTCAACATATTGGCTAATGGTCGCTTGTCTTCTTTCTTTCCCCTTTTACTTGGAGTTTCACAGGGCTCGGGGCTTGGCCCGTTGTTGTTTTCTTTATATATGTTTTTTTTTTTAAAAAAAATATTTTTCGACATAATACAACATAAACAACATAAAATACAATACATACCGCATACCCCCCGTGCTCCTCTCCCCCCAGGAGACCTTTAATTATACATTATTCTTCTTTCCAAAAGTGTAAAGACTCTTTTGAAGGTATTTGCCCCTTCCCCGTTCTTAATACATATTCCAAAAATAGACTCCATATATCTCCAAAATCATCCTTACTGGACATTCCCCTCTTTATTTTCATTTTACACGTTAGCTTATCATTAAGTGCCATATCCCATATTTCTTTATACCATTCTTCTATAGTATATATCCCTTGCCCTTTCCAGTTTTTAGCAATCATTATTCTGATGGGAGCCAGGAGGTTGTTTATTAATTCTCTTTTAGTTATATTCTCATTGCCTTTATCCCATATTGCTAGTAGAGCCAGCTTTGGGCTTAATTCCAATTTACTTCCGATTATTTCACTTATTTCTTTGAACAGCCTTTCCCAAAATTTTTGTACATGTTTACAGCTCCACCACATATGGAAATAAGTTCCAACCTCCTGACATCCCCTCCAACAATTCTTGGACACTTTTTTATCTATCTGATGAAATCTTACCGGTGTTAAATACCATTTCCATACTGTCTTATAATAATTCTCCTTAATTCTAATCGACAAAAGCTTTAACATTCTTGCATCCCACATCCTCCCCCAGTCATGTTCATTAATTTGTTCCTTTAAATCATCTTCCCAAATCATTTTAAGAGAGTCTCGATATTCAGCCTCCTCTGTCAGGATTCTATATATTTCACTAGTCAGACCTTTTCTAGTTTTAATTACTTCCTTCTTTCCTCTTGATTCAATTAAATCTTCAAATCTTGTATTATTTCTACACTTCTTATTTATCTTTTTCCATTCCTGTGTCCATTTTTCCAATTGTAAGCATTTGAACCAAGCTATCTTTTGTCCTTTTACCAACTCTCTAATTTGCACCTTATCTATCATTCTTTCCATCCAATTCCTTAACTTAATAATTTCCTGACCCTTCAAACTTCCTTCCAACTCTACTTTTAAATTCCTTCGGAAATTTCCCACAACTACCACTGGGGTGAGTGGAGAGTCTCCTGGTATTAACTTCCCTTTAACTTTCTCCCAGATCTCTAGAATGTTTTTCAGCAACGGGTTGTCCAGTCCCCTCAAATCTTTCTTTTGAATTTTATTATTAAAAAAAATATTCTGCAGTTTAAAATCTAGTTCCCCTGTTTGCATTCCTAACCATTCTAAATCTTCCTCCCCTAATATACTATTTATAACATATCTTAACTGATTAGCAATATAATAATTATTTATATTTGGAAGTCCCAAACCTTTCTTTTGTGTCTTATACCATAACTCTTTGTTAATCCTCGCTCTCTTATCTCCGTTGCAATAAGCATTAATCATATTTTGCCAGCTCTTTAACTCTGCATCCGATATTTTAATCGGTAGCATTCTAAACAAAAAATTAATCTTAGGTAATATCTTCATTTTTATAACCGCTATTCTACCAAACCAAGAATGTTTTAATTTTCTATATACCTCTAACTTTTCCCCTACCTGTTTTTTCAAACTTGCAAAATTAATTTCCTCTAACCTATCTAAATCTTTTGCAGTATTAACTCCTAAATAACGTACTACATTTTTAAGCCTAAGACTTAACTTTACTTTACCTTCCTCCATCTCCTCTTTGTTATAATTAAATAACATCATTTCTGACTTCCCCCAATTAACTTGTAAACCAGTAATCTCCCCAAATTCTCTCAAATGCTCTTTAATCAGCTCCCCAACCTTCAGGGGATCTTCTAATGTCAGTAATGTGTCATCCGCAAACATATTTATTTTAATCTTCTCCTTCCCTCCTATCCCCTTCAATCTTAAATCCTCCCTTATAACATTTGCCAAAATTTCTATCACTATTGCAAATAAGATCGGTGAAAGTGGGCAACCTTGTCTTGTTCCTCGGGCTAGTATAATCTGTTGCGTTAACCCATCATTAACCATTATTTCTGCTTTATTATTTTTATACAATTGATCCATCACTCCCATAAATTTTACTCCAAGCCCAAATGTTTTCAAAATTGTTTTAAGTGCTGGCCATTCCACACAATCAAAGGCTTTGAATATATCCAATGCTAATAAACCTGCTTTTAAATTCCTTTTTTAATAGTATTAATTATATTTAAATCTCTTCCAATTAAATTAGGCATTTGCCTTCCTGAGATAAATCCACATTGATCTTTTCTAATATATTTATGTATAAACGTACTCATCCTTTTTGCCATTATTGCTGTAAATATTTTTGAGTCTTGATTTATTAAGGATATTGGTCTATAAGATGCTGGATCAGTCAGATCCTTTCCTGGTTTCGGGATTAATATGATCAAGGAATGATCCCATGATGGGGGGGGTCTTTCCTCCTTCTATTATACTATTAAATAATTTTTTAAATCTTGGTATTAAAATTCCTCTAAAAACTTTATAATATTCCGGCCCCAAACCATCCAATCCTGGAGATTTCCCTCCTTTTAATTTAGCAATAATTCCTTCTATTTCTTTCTCAGTAACTAATCCTTCCATATAATCCCTATCTTGCCCCTGTAATCTTATTTTCCAATTCCTCTCTACATATTCCAATACCTTAACCTGTGATCCCATATCTGATGTATATAATTCTCTATAAAACTCCTGAAATATATTTAATTTATCCTTCATTAAATTACAACTTTTCCCTGTCTTATCTCTAATTGTCCCTATCATGCTCTTAGCCTTTTTTGACTGAGTGGACCTAGCCAGCATTTTCGAATTTTTATTACTATATTCAAAAAAAATCCCTCCTTAAATATAGCAAATCCCTCTGGACTTGTTCTAACTCTTCTTTCTCTAATTCTTTTTTCTTCGCTTGGATTTGGGCAAATAGGCGTTTATCTTTTGTCTCTCTTAGCTTCTCCTCTAAGTCCCTTACCTCCTTTTCAATCTTTTTATTTTGTGCTTCTTGTTGTTTTCTTAGGGTACACATTTCCCTAATACAAATCCCTCTTACTACAGCCTTCATAGTGTCCCATATTAACCCCTGCGAGTTTAAGTCTTTTTCGTTAATTTCCCATATTTCCTGCATTTCTTTTTTTATGTTCTCCACTATATTTTATTATTTAATAGCCTTGTATCGATTCTCCATCTCTTAACTTGTTTATAATCCTTCTTCATTTTAATATCCAACGTCATTAATGCATGGTCTGTGACTTTGATTACCCCTATAGCACAATCTATAAGTTTAGACATCATATTCTTTGACACAAAAATATAATCAATCCTGGAATAACTCTTAAACCTTGGTGAGTAGAAAGTATATTTCCTTTCTTCCCCTTTTAATACTCTCCAAATATCCATTAATTCTTTTCTCTCCATTAATTTGCTTAACCCCGTCCTCCCACCACTCTTAAGATCTCTTAATATATTATCCCTGTCTTTCCCTTTGTCTTTGTCTTTGTCTTTGTCTTTCCCATATTGAAGTCACCTGCCATCACAATATTCTTTTTACCCACTTCACCCACTGCATTAAAAACTTCATCAAAAAATTCCATTTGTTTTCCATTTGGAGCGTATACATTAATCAATACATATTCCTTCTCCCCTACCATGCAAGAAATTATCAGAAACCTTCCCGCTTCATCCTTCTTCACCCTTTGTATAGTAATACCACATTTTTTTGAAATTATAATCGCTACACCTCTCGCTTTAGAAGTGCCAAAAGACTTTTCGTAAACGCCCACTTCCCTCATCCGAAGCTCATTTACACCCTCCTTTGTTTGATGAGTTTCCTGCAAAAAAATTACATCAGCTTTCTCTTTTTTTAATAACATTTCTATTCTCTTCCTTTTTATACAGTTCCTAGCCCTTTAACATTTAAAGTTGCAACCCTTAATTTATTTTCCATCTCTCTCTTTCACCCACATCTCTATATTGGTCTTCCTCTGTGATACACATACCCCCCTCCCTCACCCCCCCCCACATTTACCCCCCATCTTCACCCCCCTCCTCACCAGGCCTTCCTGGGCAATGGCCCCAATTATTCTTAGAACTCTTCAGGGGGGGGGGAGAAGCAACCCAACATTCCCGGAGCAGAAATCCAACCCTCCCCTCTCTTATAATCTTTTCTTATCCCTTTTACAATAATATTTCTTCATTGACGGCTTCCACCTACGGCACCTTCCTCCTGTGGACGATCAGGACAGCCTTCCCCTCCAGCACCTTCATCCTGTTTTGTTTCTCCAGCAACCGTGGGATCCACTAAGCCCAGCTTTTCCAGAAGATCCATCCCTTGCTCACACGATGTTATTCTGTGTTGCTTCCCTTGCCACATAAATCTCAGAAAGACTGAGTATCCCCAACTATATGTTATCGATCTCTTCCGCAAAGCCACTGTACACAGTCTAACACTCTTCCGCCACTGCACCATTTGAGGGCTTAGATCCTGGTAAACCTCAATTGATGTTGCTTGTAGCATCAGCTGGGCTTGATGTCTAATTGCTTGCATCAACTTTTCTTTCTTGTAATAATTAGCAAATTTGACAATTATATCTCTTGGGAGCATCCCCTTCTTCTTATAACCCACTCTGTGGATCCTCTCAATATCCGCCATCTCCCAAATTTCTTGAGGTTCAATTTCCTTAATCCATGCCAAAATTATGTCTCTTAAATCCTTAGGACTCTCTCCCTCTCTCTCTCCAAAAAATCTAATTCAAATGTTAACTCTCCTGTCCCGATCTTCCAAAGCAATTAAGCGCAAGTCCATCTCTTTCAATTGGTCCCCCTGTTTCTTGCTGTCTTCCTGCAGCTTCTTCGTATTCCTCTCCATTCTCTCCATATTATCCACCACAGTTTGAAGGTCCACCATAAATTCCTGCTGTGAGTCCTTGATTCTTTGCATTAATCTTTCCTCCTGCTTCAGTAAAGCCACCTCCATCACATTCTGAATTTTGCTCATAAAATCATCTGAGGTCTCTGCTTGACTCTCTTTGGTCGGTTTTGGTACTGCACCTGCTGCTATAGGAGCTGTGCCATATTTAGTATTTCCGGAGTGACCCGGGAATTTCCCTGTCTTGTCCTATTGCTGCTGCTTGTCCAACATATTGTCTGGCATAGTTCCAGCAACCCTCGCAAGACGCTGCCAGTTCCTATCAGATGGATGATCTTTCGATAATCTGCTCCAGGCAGGGGCACTGGATTTAGCTCCTTTTTGCTTTCTTTTCATAAAGCTTAACACATAAATCCGCACCCTTCACCT
The DNA here is from genome assembly GCA_029215795.1 of Anniella stebbinsi. Classification (NCBI taxonomy): domain Eukaryota; kingdom Metazoa; phylum Chordata; class Lepidosauria; order Squamata; family Anniellidae; genus Anniella; species Anniella stebbinsi. The sequence goes on along the minus strand of JARDYH010000004.1, from coordinate 123,597,141 downwards.
ATATCCTCTCGGCTCAAATCAACAGTTGCGCTTCAGCTTCTAACTCCTTCAACTGGAGGTTAAAATTCACTTTTCCCACTTAAATCAATTCCACCTCTCCCTCTAAAGTTATCTTAACCTTGCTGCTTCCAATTAAAGTCCATTAATTACCTTCAGTTGGCACTCTGTCAAGCTCCCATCCACCTCCGAAACAGTTTCGTTTTCTCCTCTGCTGTTATAGCAGTTATCCAGCTGCTTCTCTCACCACAGATGCAGTAAAGCTTCCGGACCCGAAATCAAGTCGTTAATCAAGAATCCATCACCTCCAAATTAGGGATTTTGTAAATATTTCATTGCTTCTTTATGAGAGCAAGCAAGTTCTGATTCTACTCCATGTTCCGTTAGGCCACTCTTCTTTATATATGTTGTCCTTGGGTAATCTTATTCGATCTCATGGCCTCCAATATCATTTGTATGCTGATGATACACAATTATATCTTCCATCTCCAGAACTTTCTCCTGATGTAAAGGATCATATCTCGGCATGTCTTTCGGATATATCAGCTTGGATGCTTCATCGTCGTTTGAAACTTAATATGGCAAAGACAGAATTGCTTGTTTTTCCTCCCAAATCTTCGCCCAATGTTTCATTCTCTATTACTGTTAATAATGTTACACTTAATCCAGTTGAGGAAGCTCGTAGTCTCGGTTTTATATTCGACTCCTCACTTTCCTTTACTCCTCATATTGAGGCAGTAGCTAAATCCTGTTATTTTTTCTTATATAATATTGCCAGGATCTGATCGTTTTTATCTGTCTCTTCTGCCAAGACTCTTGTTCATGCTTTGGCTATTTCTTGGCTGGACAATTGTAACCTTCTCCTGACTGACCTTCCTTCTTCTCACCTTAGTTCGTTGGTTCATCATTCTGCTGCTAAGATCATCTTCTTGGCTCATCGTTTTGATCATGTCATTCCATTCCTGAAATCCCTTCATTGGTTTCCAATTCACCTCAGAATCCAATATAAGCTTCTTCTGTTGACTTTCAAAGCTTTTCACAGTCTAGCTCCTTCCTATCTTTCTTCTCTTATTTCACATTATTGCCCCGTTCATGCTCTTCGCTCATCAAATATTATGTTTCTTACCTGCCCAAGGGTCTCTGGCTTGGCTTTGTCCATTTTCTCCCGCTGCCCCCGATGCCTGGAATTCTCTTCCACAGCATTTGCGGACCACGAGTTCAATGACAGTCTTTAAAGCTCAATTGAAACTTTTCTTTTTTCTGAAGCTTTGAGAACTTCATTTTGATCTTACTTTTATACTGCTAGTTTTATTGTCCCCTGTGCCTGTTTGGTGCATTCCCTTCCTTTTATTGTTTTATTGTGATTTTATCAGAGCGTAAGCCTATGTGGCAGGATGTTGCTGTTTTATTGTTTTACTATGTACAGCACCATGTACATTGATGGTGCTATATGAAATAATAATAATAAAGCACTGTTTTGAATGTATTCCATTTTCCCACCACTCAGACTGCAGTATGCAATAAGTGGGATGATATGATTCTTATACTGGCTGAGGAATCTATTGGCTTACTGTGCAAAGCATGTCCCAGCTGATACTCCATTGTACTGTCCTCCAATTCCTCCTACCTCTCTCCAGAAAAATGGCTCATAGGCCAATTCCAGAGGATGTGCGACAAAGCCCCAGTGGCCAGTTCTTTTAAAAAGAAGCAACTCAGGGATGGAAAAGCAATTAGAGGATGTTTAACCCTTTCCCTGCCCTTTCCCCACTACAGTCCCCCACATTGCTCCCCCCGTGGAGCTCCAGCTGTGTGTTTACCTTCACAAACACACAACTAGAACTTCATGTGGGGAAAACAGTGTTGGGGATGGAGGAAGGGGGAGTTGCAGCAAAACGACAGTAGGTGGGAGAAAAGGGTTACGCGTTTTCTCCATCTGTTACTTCTATAGGCAAAACCCCCTTCTCCCAAAGCTAGTTTTGTTTACAAAAAAAGCACTCATTGGGCTTCATTTGCATGCAGCATATCTTTTGCTCCTGTTCCTGAGCTAGTTGCTACATAGGATTGGTTTCAGCGTAAGATTTTCCTTCACAGAAGAAGGATAAAGATGTGGAGGAATGTGTGTGGTGCTCCAGGAGGCAGGCAGGCAGTGAAAGAGGAGGAGGAGGAACTTCTTCCTTGGTGCCTGGTGCACTGCTAATCCTTGGGAAATGTAATTTTCTCAAAGGTTACTGCCATGTCAAGAGAAGGGCATGCTTCTATGGTTCAGATTAAAGTCAGAGCCAGAGAAGAATTCCAGTGTCATAATTCAAGATGAGACTCAAGCCAAAAAATACAAGTCTTTGTGACATGAATACAGTGAGAGATGATGTGATATCTGAATATATACTTTGAACTGTTACTTTCCTTGATTCTCCCTTTATATGTTTAAACCCTGAACTAGTGAGGTCAGTAGGGTCGCCCATTTTTTAATTTAAGAAATTCTGCCCCCAGCACCAAATGGGGCCAGGGCAGAACTTCAACCTAATGGTTCAGGGATAGAGCAGAACGTGGTGTGCCAAACGTGGACCCTGGGATACTCTGGAGCTTTCTGGCTTTTCAGACCTCAGCGCTGGTGATCTGACAGTTTGGCATTCCTTGTTGAACCAATGAAATACGGCCAGAGTTGGCAGCTCGAGTCACAAGCCTTATTTAGGGTTTCACCTGAGCCTTTCATGGAAGCTTTAAAGCTCGCCAGGCCCATGGCAGGAAGCAAGGTGAAGAATCTTTCATTCCCCGTGGTGCAGGATGAAGAGGTGGAACCAGACCCCTAGTGGAATTTGGGGGGTTCTCCCCATCCTCTCATTCCCCTCTAATGCCGTGCCTCGCTCACACTACTCACCATCTCTCTCTATTCCTTTTCAATGACCTTGGCTGCCCAATCCATCCTGTTCCACTCAGAGCTGCTAATCTCCTGCAGTTGGTGAGGGACTGCTGTAAGGTGGCAGTGGAGCTACAGAGCTCTCCTCAGCCCAGCTCAGATTACACCACTTGCGTATGTGTGTTAATATAGGAAGAGCCTCTGCCAAGGATTCCTCAAATACCTCCTGGAGGTAAAAAAAGAAAGCAAGCCACACTCTGTCCCTGAACTGAGCAGTGACTGCAGGTCCACAGGGCTGCTGATGCCCAAAGTTTTGAGTTCTTTCCCATGTCTCTGTAGGCCTCCCAGGCTATGCTACAGTAGCCATTTTGCTAAGCTTCCCTTCCTTTCTCGTCGCAATGTTACTGGAGTGAAGGGGGTGTGAGAAGACTTCCACCCCATGGATCCCCAACCATGTCTAATGGATATCGTACTTTGTCTCAGCATCTCCATGACTTGAAGAAAGAGAACTTCAGCCTCAAGCTGCGCATCTACTTCTTGGAGGAGCGCATGCAGCAGAAGTATGAAGCCAGCAGGGAGGATATCTACAGACGGGTAAGTTAATTGAGACTTGGGGGTACAGCTGCCACAATTAGGCTTGTCTGAATGTAGAGGCAGAGTTTAGTTTTAGTTTGCTATGCTGCTTCACTAAAGAAAAGTAGCTGCAACATTTCAGCATGTTGGGCCACTGATCCCACAGGCAGCTATGCCATTTTATCACTGGAACATTGGGCCCTGGGTAAGGTCAGTCCTTCAGTCAAAAACAGTGTGCCATCTCAACCAGGGAGAATCCTGGTCTTCTGGTGAATAATTACCTGTGTCTTGGGCAGGGTTTTGAAATATGGGTATATAACTCCGTAGGGGAGTGTAGAGAGCCTCACAGGGAACTTGAGGCCAGAAAGAACAACTGCCTGACCTCCTGGCAACATCAGAAATCTGATTAAAGGCACATATCCTCTAGAGGTAGCTATTAAATATGTATATTTTGTATTTTTTCTCTTTGTGAACAAGCTGCAACATGAAAGTAAGCCGTATAATCTGCTCTACTTGGTAGTTAAATTAGTTGATGTTGTTAATATTAAACTTACAATTCTGAAAATGTTAGTGTTTGGGGAATAAAATACTGTGGGAAACTAATGGAAAGTGTAAATGTGAACCCTTAACCCTGTGCAAGTGAAATTCACCTTTTAAGGGTCATTGGTTGAAAGCATTCACTCTGGATAAGCAAAATTAATTTTTTTCCCAAAGGCTTGCTAGTGGAAGATGCTTGATTAATGGCATTTTATGTATAGTGGCTACCAGCTAATGAAACCATCCCACTTACATGGGTGGCCACTGAAGGAAACAGATTGAAAGCTGGAATGAATCCAGAGGTGCCAGAAGTTTGAGTTTTTGCAATTAGTTGGTAAGGAAGATTCTTGGAGGAAGGGTTTCAAAGGTACGTTGTTGCTTCTGAGGAATTGATGCTGCCTTACAGATGAGTGTTGCCTGTTTCCTCTGTATGCAGCATGTATATTTGTAAATTTACAAAAATGTAATGAATTTCCAGTACTCTTTGCTAACAAGGAAACTGACCCTGTAAAAGACTTTTTTCCTGAAACTTCCTACTGCTCTGGGAAGTGGGGAACCTGAAACAATATTTTAAAATACTTAAAACAGTTGTTTTCAAACTGTGTTTTGAGGGACCATGGTGTTCCTCAGGTGCTTGTCTGGGGTTCTGAAAGGCTAAAAATGGTGGGACAGTTTTCCTCAAAGACAGCTTGCCTGCCACTACTGATCTTATTTTGCACTGCTGTAGGAGACCTTGGATTCTAGGCGAGAGGTGGGCACAAGCGGCTCATGGGCTGTATGAGGTCTTCCAACCTATATATTTGTCAATGTGGTGGTGGCAAAATAAAATCAAGCAGTGATAAAATCAAGCAGTGGTGATAAATCTCTACAGAGCCTTAGAAAGGTCAAATAGTGGTTTTGGTAGTGAACGCCCAGGTTTATTTGCTGCCACTGTCTGTGCCCACAAATTTGGCAGGCTGGGGTGGAAAGTTGCCCCAGAATCCTCCAAACTTCTTTGCTGCTATTCTAGGGCATAATTCATTCTGGGTAGCAGTAAGGCTAAATAAATGGTCAGTGCTCTGAATAAACGAAAGTATGCACCTTAGAACAGAGGTGAACAGACTTCAGACTTGCAGAATTTATTTATTTATTTATTTTGCTAGAGCACTGAGATCTACCAACCAGCTACACAAAATGGTGTCTCAGAGGACGAAGTCAATTATGTACTGTACCCCAAGAACAATATCATAGAATCATAGAGTAGTAGAGTTGGAAGGGGCCTATAAGGCCATCAAGACCAACCCCCTGCTCAGTGCAGGAATCTACCTTAAAGCATCCCTGACAGGTGGTTGTCCAGCTGCCTCTTGAAGGCCTCTAATATATATTGCTTCTGAATTACCAGAGATCAGGAATTCCAACACAATTCACTAACACTGGCTAGCAGAGCTGTACAAAAATATGGTCAAAAGCAGGCATGCTGCTGTTTTACATATGAGGAACAATGAGGCTAAGAGCTGAGATTTTTTTTCTTGCCATTTTACTTATTCTTATTAAAGTATTTGGAGTCAGAAACCCTTGAAGATCTACTGTAAATCACTTAGAGATCTACAAGTAGTTCCCAGTCTACCTTCTGCTTGCCCCTCTCTGTGAACATGTCCCTGGATCTTTTCCTCAGCAGAAGAGTGGATAGGGAATATTTTCCTTGAAGGTGAAAAGTTTCAAAACCATTATTATAAAGCAAGGGTGGGCAACCTTGGGAGGTCAGGAAGCAATTTTCACCCCATACTCCCCTGCATGGGCTGCAGTTTACAAGGTGACCCAAAAATGAATTTAAAAATCAGGGGCAAAAATAGCACTGGAGGTGGGTGCATGTGGCCCATGGGCCACCAGTTGCCCAGCCCTGTTATAAAGCACCTTAGCCAGGCATTTCACTGGAATCTAGATAAGTGGCATTTGAATTACTCATTACGAGCACTATGAATGTTTGTTGTGAATAAGTAATTTTGTCTGTCAAAGGATATGAAAGTAAATGGATGGGGAAAGTAGCAACAGAATGGGATGCAGAGGACCCTACCCCACAACATCAGCCTACTTTAACCCTACAATCACCTCTTCTCCGTGGCATGAAAGCCACTGAGTGAGGCAACCTGATTGGCAAAACATAAGATGGTGGCCAGAGAGCCCTCAAAGAATACAGTGTCCAAGTACCTATCCCACCCAGATGGTCAGAATGCTTCTCATTCAACCCCTAGTGACTCGTCTTTAAGGCTATGTTGGAGGGAAGCAAAAACTTACAAGAGGTATTGAATACATAAGCCTTAATTCCCACCCCATGCCCCCACTGTCCCAACAGACATAGAAAGAAAGGAAAGCCCGTGGAGAACCAGTTCAGGCCCCAATAAAAAGGCTGCTCTTTTCTAACACCTAAGCATGAAGGTGCCAGAGCCAGTCCAGAAACCAAGGAGTTGCTCACTCATCTGTTTGGGCTAACATTGGCCTTCCTGATTGTCTCCATCATCCCCATTCCCAGCTGCTTTCATCATTTTTTGTGCAAGTTCTACATCAGGGATGGGGAACCTTCTTGGCCAGAGGGCCAGATCCCATTTTGGAAAAGCTCTTGGGAGCTGCATTTCAGTGGTGGGTGGGCCAGAGGCAAAAGTGAAAAAGGGTTTAAAAAAACCACCTCCCAATGTCCATAGTTTTCTGTAGGAAGTAGTGTTAAGCGCTTTTGAATAAGTAACTTTAGCCTGTCATGCATGGAAAAGCTGGCAAATGTACAGGAAAAATGCACATGTTCCCACACTGAAACCTATAAATAAGAAAACATACCACAAGTGACTCTAGATTATCCATAGATTCACAGACATGAGCATTGTGGTGTTTGCTATACTCATATGTCTGCAGCCAGAATATATACCCATAACTCTGTACATAATGAGGGGGTGGGGATGACCATAGCTCAGTGGTACAATACTTGCTTGGCATACAGTAGATCCCATGTTTTCAACTCCTCTGGTTAGAAGGATCTCCAGTAGCAAGTCTGGGAAAGACTCAAGGCTCTGGAGAACCATCACCAGCCAGAGTAGACAGTACTCAGTTAGATGGACCAATTGTTTGACTTGGCAGAAGACAGTGTCAAAGGTTCATAATAAGAACTCTCATTGAAGAGGTTTGCAGTCACTGCACTGCAAGAGAAGTGTCACCATGGTGTTGACAGCTGTCCTTAACATTGTGAAGAGCAAGTGCAGCTGACAAGCTGCAGAGCTGCCAGCCAATGGCTTGTTGTTCCCAGGTAGTGGAGTTATAAATAGCCTGGTTACTGGGTGAGATGATTATGAGGTTTGTTCTGTCTCTCGCTGGCTGTGGGTCCCAGCAGTCTGTGGGAGAATTGGTGTGACAGCTGAAATAGTGTGGCAACATCAGACATAGTGGCTTTGTTGTTGGAAAAAAAAGGCGAGAATTGAAACTGCTATTTTTATCTTGTAAAAATTTGCCAAGTGCTTCCTTGCTGTACCAGATGCTCCATGGACACAAATAACTTTGCCAAGAGAGTTGGGAGTGTGAACCTGTTGGTTTTCTTGGACCTACCTAATCTGTCCAAGTTGGGTGTTGGAGGCACTGTGTGGTGTGTTTCCAATTCTATTTGGATGGCTGATTCCAGAGGACGGTGCTGGGAGAGCACTGCTCAACCCCACGACAGCTTGGCTTTGAGGCCTGACAAGGACCCCCTCTAGATGGATTCCGTTTGACGCCTGTTCCTCCAATTATGCGCATCTTCTCGGAAGCTCGTAAATGCTTGTATGCAGGAGGTAATTGAGCGCTCAACAGGTGGCCTTACCGGTTGTTTCAAATGCACTTTACAAGTAGTTAATGCGGAGAATCACTTGTTCACATAGTCAAAATGCGCTTTAACGGCCGGAGCAAAATAAAACTCGCTATTTAACGTGCATTCGACAATGCGCATAATTGGAGAGAAAATGCGCTTCTACGCCCGATTTGCGCTCCGTTCTTGTAGAGGTTAAATTTTTAATGCACCTTGAAAGAGCTTTAAATGCCTCTTGTAGAGGCAGCCACGGTTCCATTCTCTCCCCTGTGCTCTTTAACATCCACATAAAACTGGGAGAGGTGACCTGGAGATTTGGTGTGAGGTGTCACCAATATGTGAGTGACATCAACTTTGTCTTTAAAAATAAATTCAAATGAGGCTTTGGGTGCCCTAAATCAATGCCTAGGTATGGTGATGGATTGGATGAGGGCTAATATGCTTTGATGGAAGTCCTGTTGGTGGGCGGTTCATCCATCCAGGTAAGTGTTCAGTTCAACCTGACCTAATAATAATAATAATAATATTTATTTCTTACCCACCTCTCCCTCAGGATTGAGGTAGGAACAACATCAATACAAATGACATAAAATACATAAAATTGATTAAAGACATAAAATTAATACATTATTAAAATACCAATAAAACTTAAAATTCTACTGGGAAGGCCTGCCGGAAGAGATCGGTCTTTATGGCTTTCTTAAAGTCAGAGAGACTGTTAAGTTGACGAATCTCTCCCGGCAGGCCATTCCACAGTCTGGGAGCAGTAGAAGAGAGGGTCCTCTGGGTAACAGTTGTCAGCCTGGTTTTGGCCATCTGTAGCAAATACTTCCCAGAGGACCTGAACGTGTGGGGCGGATTGTATGGGAGAAGGCGATCCCGCAGGTAACCTGGACCCAAACCATGTAGGGCTTTAAAGGTAATGACCAACACTTTGTACTTCGTCCAGAAACTAATTGGCAGACAGTGGAGAGATTTTAAAGCTGGTGTGATATGGTCACCCCTAGGTGTACCAGTGACCAAGCTGGCTGCCATATTTTGAACTAGTTGAAGTTTCTGGACTAGGCACAGAGGTAGCCCTATGTGCAGCGCATTGCAGAAGTCGAGCCTTCAAAGTTACCAGTGCGTGCACTAAAGCACGGGCTGGCAATTTGCGACCCTCCACGTGTTTAGCCTGCAATTCTCATCAGCCCTAGCTAGCATAACCAATGGTGAAGGATCATGGGAGTTGTAGTCCAAAACATCTGGGGACCACAAATTGCTCACTTTTGTCCTAAAGGATCAAGTTCACAGTCTGGGGGATGCTTATGGATTCAGCCCTCTTGCTAGAGACCCAGGTGGCTTCTGTGGCTTGGAGCGCCTTACATTGGCTTCGCCTGTTATGTTAGCTGTGACCATACAGGATGGAGTTAGCCTGGTCACAGTAAGTCATGCTCTTGTAATCGTCCTATTTAGATCATTGCAGTGAATTGAATATTGTCTGGAAACTGCACTTGAGCCAAAATAGAGCACGACTGCTAACCAGGAGTGAGCAATTTGATCATATGCCAGTCATTTTCCAGCTGCACTGGCCCCCAATCCATTTTCAGTCCCAAGTCAAAGTGCTGGTTTTAACCGTTGAAGTCTTTAATGGCTTGGGACCAGGATACCTGAAATAGCACCTTCTTTCATACATATGCATACCCAAACCTTGAGATTCATGTCACAGGCCCTGTTCCAGGTTCCCTCATCAAATGAAGTGAGGCAGGTGACTAGCAGGGAAAAGACCTTCTCAGTGGTGGCATCCCAGTTGTAGAATGCCCTCCCCAGAGAAACTCACCTGGCACTTTCTTTACAATCATTCCACCACCAGTTGAAGATTTTTTTTAAAAAATTGGGGCCTTTAAAAAATAGCTTTTTATGTTTTTCAACCACTGCTTATGAGTTGTGATCCTTTTCAGTCATCTGGTTTTATTCTGCTCTCTATGAGATTTTTTTAGACTGCAAGTTTTTTTATGGGATTGTTATTTTATCATAATATATTTTAATTGTATCTTATTCTGCTGTGTTTTACCATTTTGTATTTGTAAACTACCCAGAGAACAATGTTATTGGGCAGCTGTATATAGTATAGTAAATAAAACATAGATACAAACTATATCACAGGATAGAAAATAGTTCTGTTAGCAGGGGGTGGCCCATCTAACACACAAGACATTTGACATAAACATTAGACAGATCACCGTGCAGCGTTCTCCTGGGCTCCCCTATTTCCATTGGTGCTTAGTGCTGATGCAAAGCCCCAGCCAGCCATTTTGCCAGCTAAAAAACATGAGAGGGGAAAGTAATTTGCAGTTGCTTAACTACATGGTATTGTCTTCCTTCTTTCTTACTGCAAAATGGAGGCTTCAACAGCTGGAGGATAGAGCAAATTACATGGGGACAATGTTAGGGGGGCTATTTCTGCCTGGAACGGTGACATTTAAACCATAAACTTCCCAACCAACATCTCATGTTCTTACCCACTACGCTGCACAAGTAAGTAAATAGTAATTGAGTATGTAGGTGGGTGATCCAAGTGTGGACGGACAGCTCAGGTTGTCTGTACCAGCTGATCTGTGTTCCCCAAGCTAGGCAACTGAAGTGAGGACATTCTGTTTCAGAGGAGACAAGTATTATGTAGCTCAGCTGGCTCCTGGCTGTGCTATTCATGGGATACTGAATAATATGACTTGCTCCTGTGCTTAAATCAGTGCATGAGGAATATGAAGGAGACAAGCAAGTTAGAACTTTGTGGAGCAGTCTGTGTGGAATGGTGGATGCATTTGTGCTACTGCTTTATCTGATAGAACTAGAACTAGAACTGGACGTGCGCATCTTGATGCAATATTTGCACATATGGCAATTTCATATGCTCGCATTAACATAGTGAACATGCCAGCTGTGTGGGCCCATGCTGAGTTCAACATGTGAGGGAACAGTCATATCGTGTTCAAGATGCAACATTTACTGCTACATTTACTGTCCCACTACCTAATACACATTGGGCTTCTTCACAATGACATGGCAAGTGTAGATTCCGTTGCAACCTGGACACATGCAGAAACAGCCGCATGAATGCTTCACCCCATTGTCAAGCTTATTACAGATCCATATTTAGGCTGACCATATGAAAAGGAGGACAGGGCTCATATAACTTTAACAGTTGTAGAGAAAAGGGAATTTCAGCCAGGGTCATTTGTATGCAATTAGTTCCTGGTGAAATTCCTTCTTCATCACAACAGTTAAAGTTGCAGGGGCCCTGCCTTCTTTTGTATATGGTCACTCTAGTATAGTGCCTGCACCTTTAACTGTTGTGATGAAGAGGAAATTTTACCAGGAACTAATTGCATACAAATGACATCGGCTGAAATTCGCTTTTCTCTGCAACGGTTAAAGTTACATGAGCCCTGTCCTCCTTTTCATATGGTCAGCCTATCCATATTGCCTCCATAGATACTTTGGTGGTCATGTGAATTGATGCTGAAACTATCTGCAATTAATCAGTGTTAAATTATTATCTATTATCTTTGCAAAATTATGGAAGACGAGTGAAGTGCCGGATGACTGGAGGAGCTCTAATATTGTCCCTATCTTCAAAATGGGCAAAAGGAGGAACCTGGGAGCTACAGACCAGTTCGTCTGACATCCATCCCTGGGAAAATTTTGGAGGAGGTTATAAAGAAGTCAGTCTGCAAGCACCTTGAAAACAATGCAGTGATTCCTAGAAGCCAGCATGGATTTGCAAAGAACAAATCCTGTCAGACTTATCTGATCTCATTTTTTGATCAGGTAACCTCCCTTGTGGACTGTGGGAATCATAGAATCACAGAATCATAGAATAGTAGAGTTGGAAGGGGCCTATAAGGCCATCAAGTCCAACCCCCTACTCAATGCAGGAATTTACCTTAAAGCATCTCGGACAGATGGTTGTCCAGCTGCCTCTTGAATGCCTCTAATGTGGGAGAGCCCCCCCCCCCCCCCAGGTCATTGGTTCCATTGTCGTATTGCTTGAACAGTCAGGAAGTTTTTCCTGATGTCCAGCCAGAATCTGGCTTCCTATAACTTGAGCCCATTATTCCGTGTCCTACATTCTGGGTTGATCGAGAAGAGATCCTGGCCCTCCTCTGTGTGACAACCTTTCACGTATTTGAAGAGTGCTATCATGTCTCCCCTCGATCTTCTCTTCTCCAGGCTAAACATGCCTAGTTCTTTCAGTCTCTCCGCATAGGGCTTTGTTTCCAGACCCCTAATCATCCTTGTTACCCTCCTCTGAACACGCTCCAGCTTGTCTGCATCCAAGAAGGACACAATACTCAAGATGGGGCCTAACCAGTGCCAAATGAGGGAAACTAGTACCTCGCTCAATTTGGAAGCTATACTGTGGAATGCTGTGGACATAATATATCTTGACTTCAGCAAAGCTTTTGATGAAGTGCCCCATGACATTCTGATTCACAAACTACTGAAAAGTGCACTAGATGGAACAACGATTAGGTGGATCCACAGTTGGCTACAGAATTGGACTCAAAGAGTGCTTATCAATGGTGCCTTCTCAAACTAGGGGGAGGTAACGAGCGGAGTACCGCAGGCCTCAGTCCTGGGTCAAGTGCTCTTCAACATTTTTATTAATGATTTGGACGACACAAATTTATTAATGATTTTCAGATGACACAAAATTAGGTGGGATCGCTAATACCCTGGAAGACAGAAACAAACTTCAAAGTGATCTTGATAGCCTAGAACACTGGGCTGAAAACAACAGAATGAAATTCAATAGGTATAAATGTCAAGTTCTACACCTAGGGAAGAGAAACCAAATGCACAGTTACAAGATGAGGGATACTTGGCTCAGCAATACGACAAGCGAGAAGGATCTTGGAGTTGTTGTAGATCACAAGCTGACTATGAGCCAATAGTGTGATGTGGCTGCGAAAAAAGTAAATGCTATTTTGGGTTGCATTCATAGAAGTATAGCTTCCAAATCAATCAAGGTACTGGTTCCCCTCTATTCAGCACTGGTTAGGCCCCATCTTGAGTATTGCATCCAGTTCTGGGCACCACACTTCAAGAAGGATGCAGACAAGCTGGAGCATGTTCAGAGGAGGGCAACAAGGATGATCAGGGTCTGGAAGCAAAACTTTATGAGAAGAGCCTGAAAGAACTGGGCATGTTTGGCCTGGAGAAGAGAAGACTGAGGGGAGACATGATCTCACTCTTCAAATACTTGAAAGGCTGTCACACAGAGGACGACCAGGATCTCTTCTTGATCATTCCAAAGTGCAGGATGAAGAATAATGAGCTCAAGTTACAGGAAGCCAGATTCCGGCTGGACATCAGGGAAAACTTCCTGACTGTTTGAGCAATATGACAATGGAACCAATTACCTAGGGAGGTGGTGGGCTCTCCCACACTAGAGGCATTCAAGAGGTAGCTAGACAACCATCTGTCAGGTATGCTTTAAGGTGGATTCCTGCATTGAGCAGGGGGTTGGACTCCATGGCCTTATAGGCCCCTTCCAACTCTACTGTTCTATGATTCTAAATTATATTTTCTGGCTGTGGGGAGGTCCAAGCATTTCAGGGGAACCAGTATTGCTTCTGTGGGGGAGATCTGAGCATTTATTGTCCATTTCATGACCAAGTGTTTCAGAGGAACCAGCATTTTAAAAGGGACAGTAAAATCAGTTTCAAGATTCAAAGAAATATTGGTCCTCTCAAATACTGTTACTTAAAGCATCTATTTAAATGTGGCATTCCTCGTACTCCCTTGCATATTTTCAATGGTTCCCAGACTGCCCTGCTTATCTAGGCAACTGTCCCTTGTAAACAGTTGTCCTGAGCATGTCCTCATTATCCAGGAAAGCAATTTGTTTACCTTTGGAGTGGAGATCCACTAGAGGGAAAGGAAAGGGTGTGTGTGAAAAGGGGGAGCTGTAAACCCAAGGCATGCAGTAGGCGCCATGTAGAGATTAGCATATGCTGTCAGAACTGGTGAGAGCAGTAACTCTGTTTTGCTTTGCTCTTCTAACACCTCCCCCATATTTCTATTTGAATCTCCTTTCTTGTCCTCCCTGATGCCAGTGGCTGCCTGTAGGAACAAGAACATTTGCTTGCTGTCCAGACCAAGCAGAATTATGTTGCCAAAGCAGCTCCTGGCTGGCTCCCGTTTCTCCTTTTCCTCTTCCTCTTCCATGGCTCATTCGGACATTGTTGTTTTGTTACTCTCTGGTGTTTTCACTCATTCTGCCTTTTTTCTTAATGGAGGAAAAAAATCTGTTATGGAGGGAACAACTGAATAGCTGCATTGTGAGGAGCCCTCTTCCTGGAACCACCACTCTAGGGGAAGGCATGGCAAGCTGAGAGGGAAGGGAGGAGCTGGCGCCTGGAGGCAGATATGGAAGATGGGTTGGATGGGATATTCTGCAGGATTTGCAAGATATGCAATAGGGACCAAAGCTCCAAACCCATGACTGCTCTCATACCTATATAATACGGGTGAGAAAGCAATGCTGCAAGCCTTGATATACCTGCTCTGTATGTAGGCCTTTGTATGTAGTTTGGTTCTTGCAAGAGAACTGCATGGTGGGATTGGAAGGATGCATAAGCCTGAATGTGAGGTAATGCTGAAACTGCTTAATTGGAAGGAGATGGTTAATTGGAATTTCTAACTGTTAAGACCTTTTCATATAGTATAAGACAAATAGACTAGATTGATAAGGAGGACTGACCATCCAGGTCAATCTGACATTGCTAGAAGAGTTATGAGCTGTCATTGATAAGGTAGAATGAAGTAAGTTTTCTTTTGATCTGTTTTGTTTTGCTTTAGAATTTTGCCAACTGCTAATTGGTAAGATGCTACTATGTATAAATATACCTGCTTTTCATACTACCAATTGAGAAGTTCTTTGTCTTAGGACTCTCTCTATACTGCTGTACTACCCTCAATAAAACAGAGTTGCCTTACAACCAAAGTGGATTTTTATCTGTGACAATTTGGGGGCTCTTGTGTGGGATGAGCACACCTTGAGAGGAGAAGAGATTTGATGGATAGCTTTTTGTCCAAACCACACAAGGCCTTTGTAATCTCTAACTGTGGGGCTCTGGCTTTGCCATTCTGCCTCTCTTTTCCACTCTGGGTAAGCCTCATCCCCCTTTTTTATTACAGCTCTGTTAGATTGACCTAACTTTCTATTAGATTAAGCTAAGGGAATTTTAAGTTGTTTTCTGGGTTGTTTTCTGGGTAAACCTGAGTCCCTGTATGAGAGTGAGGTTGCTCTGAGTACTAGAGCTGAGTACCAGGATCAATTCTGGGTCCAGCAGCTGCTCTGAACCCACTGTGAAGGGCAACCTAGTGACCGGTGGTGTTTTGAAAGCCAGGGCTGGTCTCTCTACAGATAATCCTGTGTACTTTTTGTTTCGTTTTGTTTTGTGAGGTGAAGTGAGTCTATCCATTTTCCTATTCCCTCCAAATATGAGCTATTTATCGGACCCCTCAATAAGCCATTTCTTGTGAAAATGGTGTGCATGTGTGTGTGTATGGAAGCCCTGTGTGACTGTGAAGCTACCATGTTTTCCTATTCCATGAGCTGTTCTGATTGAGCCGCCCTTTGCGCCTTCTCCAAAGTGGAGACTATGCCATAGAGGGTAAAAGAAGTTTGGACCTCTCCCTCCAGAGGCCATTCCGTGTGAAAGCCCTGTGTGATCAGGAGGTACGGGGTCATCGGGCTCCATGGCAGCACCTTTGCCACCCAAAGAGACTCCAGCGCATTTTATGTATGTCCATTATGGGCAGAAAACTTGCAAGTTTTTAAAGGAATGGAATTGGTATAACAGAGATGACCCCTCTAAGCAGTTTCCCTTGTGTGGGACTTTTGACTTGGACAAGGTGGTCCATTTGAGGGCCACCCTGGAAAGTAGAGGTAATTGGTTAATCAGGTCGAATGGGATGCATTTTTTTCTTGATTTGAGAAATCCTCAAAGAGGCAACATGAAACTCAGATTAGGAGTCTAAAGGACTCCCAAGAGACGCTCAAAATAAAGCTTAAGACTGCACCAACCCACAGCTGGAAAAATAATCTGCAACATAAGAAAGTTTCATGACGATCTTCTTGATTTTTGCCCAATTGCTCCACCGCCATACAACCTGCAGCATGCACAGAGGCAGCCATCCCCGCTCCTCCCCCTCTCCCTGCTGCTTAGCCACAAGCAACCCTGAAGTCAGACCTCAGAAGGAAGCATAGGGTTGCAGAGCACTTCTTTCCATTTGCTGTTTTAGACTTAAAAAGAAAAAGTTTCTGAGTGACCACACTATCAGGGTGACCAGATCGCCAGGGATTTCCCGGTCCTAACCGGGAAAACTGGGGCGATCCGGGCCAACCGGGCCCTGGGGGCAAACCTCCGGGGAAACGGTTGGCTCGATCTGGAGCGCTCCCCCTCCTCCCTGTTCAAAGCACCCAAGCCCCTCGCGGGCAACACTCACCTGGGCTCATGTCGCTGGCTTGCTCGTGCCGCCGCTGCTGCCCGTCGCCTTGCAGGAGGAAGTGAGGGCGCACAGCTCAGGTGTCCCATCGTCCCCCCCAAACCGGCCCTGGAGCAGGCGACCTTGGGGCGGCGCAGAAGAAACTTCCCCCTGGGCGGACGAGGCAGACTGTTGCCCCTCCTCAGCACACTTCCTCCAGACCCTCCCCCGGGCTCACATTCCCCTGCATGGGCGAATGTGGTCACCCACCGCAGGACTTCATCACACCAGAGATTTTTGCATGGTGGCTTTCCCACCTTGTTTCTGCCGCGTTTACTGCCTGGATTAACAGTTTCTTGTGCCTGCCCACCCCGTTCTCATCCCTTGGAATTCTCCTTCCACCAGGCTACTCCTATGGAAGCAAATTTCAATTTGGCTAGTGTAAATGCCTGTCAGATCAGGCTGCAGATTGACTTACTTCAGAGTAAACATCCATAAACATCCCTAGATCACAGGCTGCAGATTTCCTCCACTTCAGAAATAAACCACCCCCAACCCCAGAAACAATCCAGGAGCTTAACCTGTGAAACATGAAAACAAAACCAAAAAAAACTCTCCTTTGCCTAGAGCTGCCTGGATCACCAGCCCACAGCAGCATCTGCCCACCTCATTCTCCTTTGCCCTGCAGTTCTTTGGAAGAACCGGACAAAAGCCGTTTCTTTAAAAAGCGGGGAAGAAATGGGAGGAATGCAGGAGAGCCAGACTTCATAAAATTGGTGCACTGTAATCCCGAGAGGAGTGTGCATTCAAACCTCAACGTCATCTGGGTGAAGCACAAAACCAATGGTGTGATGAAGCCCTGCGGTGGGTGACCACATTCGCCCATGCAGGGGAATGTGAGCCTGACTGACCATGTTGGCAACACTTTCAGAAGTGAGGGAAAAAACACTCTCTTAGAAAAGCAAACGTCCCTGCTTTACACGAGTGTAAAGCCAAACAGTAAAAAGCCAAACAGTCCTGTGAAGCCCAGATCCATCGTTATCAAATTTTGATTGTAGCATAATTGTACTGTAGTTAAAAATGGCATGAATGATGTATGAAGGAAACGGGCAAGCCAGGTCATGTGTGTGTAAATGGAAGAAAGTTCCCCAGAATTCAATAGGACTTGCCAATTAGTAAGCATGTATATCTAGGTCCTGCCTTCTTTTGTATATGGTCACTCTAGTATAGTACCTGCAACTTTAGCTGTTGTGATGAAGAGGGAATTTCACCAGGAACTAATTGCATACAAATGACACTGGCTGAAATTCCCTTTTCTCTACAACTGTTAAAGTTATATGAGCCCTGTCCTCCTTTTCATATGGTCAGCCTATGTATATCATTCCATCCTTAAATCAGCACCCTTCTGTATTTTTTTAAACAATGCAACACCATTGCATGTATCAATAGTGTAATAGCAGCAGGTTCTCAAAGAAAATACATAGTTGAAAGTTAGTGCAGGAGAAGCGAAGAGCTGCAATTTACTAGGGAGCAAAACAAGAACTGATGTTGAATGATATGTATGTTAGAATATTCATGGCCAAATGTGTTTTTGTTTAGTACACATCTGTTAGGGAATTAGTGTAACTGTCATTTTCCTGATTTTTTAAAATTAATACCCAAGAGAGTTGCTTAAATACTTTAGGCTGCAATCCTATACATACTTACCTGGGAATAAATCCTATTTAACTCAGTAGGATTTATTTCTGAATAGACACACATAGGATAGCTTTCTTTGTTTCCCTAGACCTTTACATATTGCTCAGTTTTTTTTAAAAAAACACCTAGCCCCCAAAATTGTTTTTTTTTAAATCCTAGCCCCCTAAAATTGTTTTTTAAAAAATCCTAGCCCCCCAAAATTGTTTTTTAAAAATCATAGCCCCCCCAATTTTTTAAAAACAAAATTCTAGCCCCCCTCAAATTAAAACAAAATCCTAGCCCGCCCCCTTAAAAAAATTGTCCCGGTTTTGTGGATTCAGAATATGGCAACCCTACCCAGGTGAGTGTCGCGAGCGAGCGCTGGGTTGGAAGCCTTTTGCTCCTTGGGCTGCCTGATGCCCCGCTCTAAAAGATTGTGTAGGGCTCCAGATACCATCATCCCCAAGGATGATGGGGTTGTAGTCCAACACCAACTGGGGCAGTTTGGGCATGTTGCTGGGGACAATGGGACTTGAAGTCCCAACACAATATCGTGAGCTCCGCACACCCCCTTTGGATGGCCATTTTGGACCTGGATTTTGGTTTCCAAAATCTGGTCACCCTACACACTATTAAAAGTCAGTTCTGTAGGTGTTTACTCAGAAGTAAGTCTCTCTCTGTTCAATGGGGTTTACTCAAAGGTAAGCATGCATTTGAGTTTAGTATGACTTGGATGGAAATGCAGTTGAAATCAGTGGGATTTACTCTTGGGTAAGGGAACCAGCAGATCTCTATTTTATGAACTTATAGGATCATAGAATCATTGGAAGGGGCCTATAAGGCCATCGAGTCCAACCCCCTGCTCAGTGCAGGTGCACACTGAAGATGCACAGCTTTGCAGGATCAAAGGAAAGGAAAATCGATCCTTCAACTGGTGGACTATCAGGAAAAGGGTTTAAGGGGGAAGGGATGAACTGATATGATTCAAACTTGGCATGCTGAAAGCTCTACTTAAGAGCTATCACTGTGCCAATTTTGATCTCTTTATCTTTAAAAATGAGGGAGCTGCAGGCAAGGAGAGTGCATTGTCTGCATTTCTTTTCAGGTGAAAATGTACCCTTGGTCATGTCTACTCAAAAGTAAGCAATTGGTATAATGCACAAGGCACACAACTGCGAAAACAATAAAAATATTTTCCAAAAGTTGAGGTAAATATTTTTTTATCAACTGTCTGATAGGAGAACACTATATATATATATATATATATATATATATATATATATATATATAATTTTTGCTTATAAAAAGCTACACAATTCAATGAAAAATGATATCAAACTGCAGTCAATATTATACAAACAAACTATTTGCAATGTTGCTGTTACAAAGGAAGTTTTCCAAAATAAACTCTACTGTTTTATATTGTTGTATTTTATAATTGCTATTATTTGCAACTGAGAGAGATGGTTCACAAAAACAAACTGGGTTTTTTTGCTACTATTGACACAAGAAATACAGAAAAAAGATAACAGGTTTCTGGTATAATAATAATAATAATAATAATAATAATAATAATAACGATTTATTTCTTACCCGCCTCTCCGTCTAGATCGAGGCGGGGAACAACAACATGATAAAATACATAAAACTAATTAAAACATGACAAATATTATTAAACCTGCATTAAAACATCCTAAAACATCCTAAAAACATTCTAAAAATTACATTGGATATGCCTGCCGGAAGAGAACAGTCTTTATAGCTTTCTTAAATTCTAAAAGACTGTTAAGTTGACGAGTCTCCTCCGGCAGGTCATTCCACAGTCTGGGAGTGGCAGAAGAGAAGGTCCTCTGGGTAACAGTTGTCAGTCTAGTCTTGGCCAACCGCAGTAAGTTCTTCCCAGAGGACCTGAGCGTGCGGGGCGGATTGTACAGGAGAAGGCGATCCCGCAGGTAACCTGGACCCAAACCATGTAGGGCTTTAAAGGTAATGACCAACACTTTATACTTCGCCCGGAAACTAATTGGCAGCCAGTGGAGCGATTTTAAAGCTGGCGTAATATGGTCACTCCTAGATGTACCGGTGACCAACCTGGCTGCCAAATTTTGAACTAGTTGAAGTTTCCGGACTAGGCACAAAGGTAGCCCTATGTACAGCGCATTGCAGAAGTCGAGCCTCGAAGTTAGCAGCGCGTGCACCACCATCTTTAGGTCTTCCAACTCTAGGAAGGGGCGCAGCTGGCGTATCAGCCGAAGCTGATAATAGGCACTCCTGGCCGTTGCATCTATCTGGGCTGTCATTTGGAGCGACGGATCCAGGAGCACCCCCAAGCTCGAACACAGTCTTTCAGGGGGAGTGTAACCCCATCCAGAACCGGTTGACACACCTCCAAACCCAGGTTGCGGCCTTTGACAGCAAGCACCTCCATCTTGTCTGGATTCAGCTTCAGTTTGTTTTTCCTCATCCAGCCCATTACCGCCTCCAAGCATTCATTCAGAGGAGACACACTATCCTTAGCTGACGATGTTGTCGAAGGCATAGAGAAATATATTTGGGTGTCATCAGCATACTGATAGCACCCCGCCCCATGCCTCCGGATGATCTCTCCCAACGGTTTCATATAAATGTTAAACAGCATTGGGGAAAGGATGGCACCTTGCGGTACGCCACACAGCAGCTCCTTCTTTGCAGAGCAGCTATCCCCAAGCATCACCATCTGGAACCTGCCCGAGAGGTAGGACCGGAACCACTGAAGCACAGTGCCCCCAATTCCCTCAGGCGTTCCAGAAGGATACCATGGTCGATGGTATCGAATGCCGCTGAGAGGTCCAAAAGTACCAACAGGGACACACTCCCCCTGTCAATACCCAGGCGTAGATCATCCGCTAAGGCGACCATAGCAGTCTCAACTCCGTATCCACCCGTTTCACGTGAAGCCAAGCTTCCTCAGATAACCACTTATGTTGTAGCTGAAAATTAATAAACAAATACATTTTAAAATTTGTATTTTTAACTTCACCCCAATAGGAAGTTGCACATTCAGTCTTATATAGTTTTATAAAATATCCAGTTGTAAAAAAACTTAGTGAACTCACCACCTACTACGAGGCTATTGCCGTGGAAATAAGGAGTTGTCCTTCATGATAATTGAAGAGATTATTCTGTGGAAACGTATACATGTTTTTGTAAAAGCTGTATGAGAGACTCCTCCTTCATGGTTGAGTGGAGAACTGCACCACCCTCTTTGGTTAGCGAGACCTCCCTTAGACACACACGCCCCCAACAAAGAACGGGATGGTCGGATAGAATGCCACCACAGCAATACCCGGGAGAGAGGAGTGCATTTATTTCTCATGGAGGGAAAATAATCCAGACTTTCCCCGCCCAAAGAGAAATGAAACATGGAGGGGAAGAGGTGAAATGAATGTAGGAGGTGGATGGTGTCATGTGAGTACCGGGCTGCAAAACCGCATACCAGGCACGGCGAGTGCCTGGTATCGCTGGTGTGATGGAGCCCTGTGTGACTGACAGTTCCAGCTTCCAACCAGCGAATGACTTTACCAGGGCTTTCCTTTGCACTTCCAATCACAGGGCTTTTGGGATGGATATAGAAGAAACTTAACAGAAGATGGTTACATTGAATTTTGTGACTGTCTGTGGTGGCAGCAGTGCTCAGGGTTTCCAGGAATGCCAGCACTAACTGGGAGATGCCTGTGTCCCATGTCTTCTCTGTTCAGTGGGTGGCTACTGCTACCACTGAATCCTCCATCAGCTGTGTGGTGTTTCCCCAAGTCCTGACAACACGGTCAAATTCCTCCAGTGCTAATAATAATAATAATAATATTTATTTATTACCCGCCTCTCCCTCCAGCTAGAGGTTCAGGGAGGGCAGGGCACCACCTTCTTGCTAAAGCGGGTGCTTGTTTGCAACTTATGAGCTTCAGGGAGCATAGGACTGGTCTTCAGGCTGGACTTCAGGCAGAGGTCTTGTCTTGCCATCTCTAATGCCTCCTCTCCCAATGCTGATAATGTAAAGCCCAGTGACAAACTGGGCTTCTCTCTCTGAAACAAAGAGTGAGAAGGACACTCCTGTGGGTGTCTGCAGAAGGAGGGAGACAAGGGGAGCCGTTGCTTTCCATAGATGAGCCATCTCCTGATTCCCAGCTTTCTTTAAAAAACAAAACAAAACCCTGATATGCACAGGGCCAACCTTTCCTTTAGACCAGCTCCCATTAGCCTTAGTCAGCACAGCCAAGGTGAGGGATGATGGGAGTTGGAAGCCAAGACACCTGGAGGGCCACAGGTTGTCCACCTCTGCTTTAGGCAGAGTCAGGTGGTTGCCTCAAGCAACTGATTTTGGGTGTCCTGAAAGAACAGGAAATGGATAGCCATTTAGGGTGCAATCCTATTGTGATAAGCCTCCAAATGTGGAAGTGGGAGGGTGGGAGCAGCGCCTCCCTGTCCTCCTGCCTGATAGTTTTGCTAGACAGGCTTTTTTGCCTGTCTAGCGAAAGCATCTCAGACTGCGAAGGAAGGGGAGGTAGGAGAGGCCTCAAGTGAGCTCATATCCTGACCTCCCCACCCACCAAAACACCTTTCCCCCTCCTCCCATGTTTGTGTTCCTGACCTCGGAAAGGCAGCCAGCACATTTTTTTCCATGCTGGCTGCAAAGGGGAAGGAGTCAGAACTCCAATTCACAGCTCCAAGGTTCAAGTGCTATCTCTGACCTTGGAACTGAGAATCTGTACTATCCTATGGCCCATCAGACACTCTCTAGGGGCGTAGGATGATCGTTCTCTTAATTTATTATTGTTCTATTGAGGGAGAGGTTAGGGTGACCAGATTTTGGGAACCAAAATCCCAGTCACCCCCCCGCCACCCTACCCACCCAAAACAACCCCCACACTGCGCGCCTGCGCCGCCCGCCCGTGCCGCCCATGCTGCCCGCGCCCGCACACCCACCCGCCTCACGCCGCCCGGCCGCCCGCCTCGCAGCCGCCCATGCAGGTAAGTGGGGGGGCCTCCTCCTCCCACCTCGCGCTCCTTACCTGCAGGGGCGTCCGCTTCCCTCCGGTGCTCGAATCTACTGAGAAACAGGCTTCGCGGCCTGTCCCTCAGTAGAGTGCCGGGTGATGATGCATCACCCAGCGCTCTACTGAGGGACAGGCCGCAAAGCCTGTCTCTCAGTAGATTTGAGCACCGGAGGGAAGCGGACGCCCATGCAGGTAAGTGGGGGGGGGCCTCCTCCTCCCGCCTCACACTCCTTACCTGCAAGGGGCGTCCGCTTCCCTCCGGTGCTCAAATCTACTGAGAGACAGGCTTTGTGGCCTGTCCCTCAGTAGAGCGCCGGGTGATGATGTCAACACCTGGCGCGCCACTCTGGAGCAGGCCGTGAAGCCCGCTCGCAGTAGCAGCCGGCGCCGGACGGGAGCGGACGTCCCTGCAAGGTAAGTGTGCTGTGCGCCCCCCTCCCCCCTGCCCCCCTGCCCCCCTGCCCCCTGCTTACCTTGCAGGGACGTCCGCTGCCGTCCGCCGCCAGCTAGAACAAGCCCCGGATGGCGCAGGGGAGGAGGCCAAAACGACGCGTACCCGGAAGTGCGGGCACGCGTTGTTCCGGCCGCCTCCCCTGCGCCATCCGGGGCTTGTTCTTGGCCAGCGCAACCACGCTAGCCAATTACAAGCCCCAGATGGCGCTGGGGAGGAGGCTGGAATGACGCGTACCCGGAAGTGCGGGCGCGCATCGTTCCGGCCTCTTCCCCGGCCGATCTAGGCTTTGTTCTTGGCCGGCGCAGTAGCGCCGGCTAAGAACAAGACGTAGATGGCACAGGTGAGGCCCAATTTTCCGGACTTTGGGGGATATTCTGAAATTTCCCCCCGGATTCAAATTTGGCCCCCTTATTCCAGACTTGTCTGGGGGGATCCGGACGTCTGGTCACCCTAGGAGAGGTGCTTGTGGGATTTGCTGCTTCAGATGTCGAAATTACTTGATAAGCATTCAGTATTGTGCACTTTGACTGGGGGCAGGGAAACAATCTTGATTTGCTGCTCCAGTCCTGGATATGAGGAAAAATATGCAGCCACTATTCTGCCCATTGGTTTTGTGAGAAACTATTTTGTTCCTGTATATCAGTGCTTTGGCCAATGAATGAAGTGATAGCTATGATTGACATGCCCACTGTCTGGAGAATGAAATTCCTGTTTTATTTTTAAGCCCTACCCCCCATTGGTGGGAAGTGATTGCTCTACCGTTAAAAACAACAGTTCAGATCTCCAGGGTGCTGGTATAGCTGTGACTGGGCAGCAGCCTATCTGAAATTATTTATAGGCCATCTTTAAAGCAAAAAAGCATTTTAAAATCATGATTCCTCCACCCCCCACACACAATTTGTAAACATTTTAAAAATGACCTGCCAATGCATGCAGATAGCCCAGCATTATTTTTATATACATATTTACGGAGGCAGGGCTAAGGCTGCGGGTGTGGGTTATAACAGCCCTGCAAAATAGCCTGGTGTTATAACCATTTTGCTAAAGCGAGGGAGAAGTTAGAGTAGTGTATGACAGCCCTGCAGTGTAGTCCAGTCTTGTTATCTGTTTTTCTGAAATTTAGACTGGGTTCAGACGACACAATAGTCAATGGTTGATTAAATAGTCCCTGAAATAACCAAAGCCAATAAACAGTGGTGTACAGAGTTGATTATCTGCACAACTGTTCATTATTGTGACAATAGGGTGACCAGATAAAATCTAGGTCAGGGCTCATGTAACTTTAACAGTTGTAGAGAAAAGGGAATTTCAGCCAAGGTCATTTGTATGCAATTAGTTCCTGATGATATTCCCTCTTCATCACAACAGTTAAAGGTGCAGGCACTATACTAGAGTGACCATATACAAAAGAAGGCAGGGCCCCTGCAACTTTAACAGTTGTGATGAAGAGAGAATTTCACCAATAACTAATTGCATACAAATGACACTGGCTGAAATTCCCTTTTCTCTACAACTGTTAAAGTTAAATGAGCCCTGACCTGGATTTTATCTGGTCACCCTATTATTGTGTTGTGTGGTGGGCTCCATTGATTATTTCCCCTTCCTACAGAGTCACGAGGCAAGAGTGGCATAAACCCCTGCCGCTCTTGCTGAGCGGGGCTCTATAGGCAGGGGAAATAATCCCATCCCAGAAGGATTGAGGAGCCACCAATTATGCCATCCCTTGGTGGGACACTGCAATCCGCGGCACTTCACGAGCTTCACAGGACAGGCACATGCCATTCCTCCATGCAGCCACCACCAAAGCAAGAAGCTGAGGAAGGGTCCTCTCAGGAGGAGACCCGTCCACAGCTCCTGGCTTTGACAGCAGCCTTACAGAGGAACATGCACTGTGGCCACCACAAAAAACTGGGGCAGCCACAGCAGCAGCTTCTGGCTGCGGTGGTGGCTGCAGCAAAACCATGGAATGGTGTCCCAATAAGGTAAGGGGAAACCATCGCCACCATTTGGTGGAGAGTGCAGAGAGGGGGCAGAGAGCAATAGTCAACCTGCCCTTATCGCCTACTCCATGGATAACGAATAATATGATTTTTTTACTTTGGATCAATTCATAGGCCCAGAAAACAAGTTTTTGTAATTTTCTAATTTACGTGCTAAATATAATTTACCTACTATGGCTGAATGGCAATACTTGCAATTGCAATACTAGCTAGAATCTAGGTTTGGTCCCCCTCTTTTACAGCTTCAGAACTCCATTATTGTTAGAAACACTTATAGCAGCTGAACAGACACGTTGACCCAAATACATAAACATTTAGTAGTAGTAAATAAATATGATACCCATGGTTTAAGACAGATTGGAATAGAGAATTGGAGTGTCCTATCTTGCCTAATCAGTGGATTGTTGCCTTAG
Organism: Anniella stebbinsi; assembly: GCA_029215795.1. NCBI lineage: Eukaryota > Metazoa > Chordata > Lepidosauria > Squamata > Anniellidae > Anniella > Anniella stebbinsi. The sequence continues at coordinate 123,571,320 of JARDYH010000004.1, read as the reverse complement.
AGCCTGTATCTGAAGCTTCTACTGATCTTAAGCCACACATTATTCAGCAAAAAAATCTTGTTTCAGGTTTATTGGACTCCACAATGCCGTTTCAATAAGGATTTGTCTAACTTGCATAACTGTTGGAGATGTAATGCCCTTAATGCTTCCTTAATGCATATTCATTTGCATTACTCTCTCCCCCCCACACCTTTTTTAAAAATTAAATGAACGGTATACCTGATGGGGGGAAATGATGATATTACTATATATGTAATGTTTCTTGGTTTTTCTTTTTCACTATATACTTTTTGTTCTGTTTTGTTAATATTCACAATAAAAAAGAGTGGGGGGGAACCCCCCAAAAAAACACGGATGACTTATTAGCACGTCCCCCAAGCACGACATGCAAATAGCCATCCATGGAGTGGACTATAAGGGCAGAGTTCACTATTGTGTCATCTGAACGTACCCTTAGTAGGCTTCATCCGCTCAAAAGGGGCTACCGTACCTGTAAATTTCACCTAAGTCTGCCAAAAAGTAACATGTTATAGCCATTTGTTCATTTTCCCATGCTAGTCAGACCTGAAGTGAAACAGGTTGCACCCAAAATGGTTTGAGGCAAAATGCCTTGCTATCAAAAGCACCAAAGTCAGTTCCAAAATGAATATATGTTTCTGTGCAAAGCCCTATTCAAAACCCTATTCATTTGGGAGGGGCATTTCACTGATTTTTCAGGGGTGCTCAGTTTTCAAAAATGGTTTTGGGGTATTTATGGTGGTGAGTGGTCATTTGGCAGTTTCCTCTTTAGAAAAAGCAATCCCCAAAACCCTTTTTGTCTGCCACCTGTGGTAGCCACTGCAGGAAAGCTCTCCTAGGTAGGCCCAATCTGCCACCACCCCACCCCAAGCCCCTTTGAAATGGTGCTGTGTTGTGAGGTCGTATCATTCGAGGTTCATGGGCGGGGCGGCGGCAAATGGCAGCTGCTGGCTAACAGGTCCAAGAGCAGCTCCACTGCTACCAGTGATGACAAAAACATGGATTAAAAATCAGGGCGCCATCACTGACACCCTGAAACCATTTGATGTCTTTTTAGTGTCTCCTGAAATCCCCCCAACCAATCTCCTTGGGTTCTTCTTCATGGTCTCTGTGCATCACACATATGGGCTCTGTGCCTGCGCAGAGGCTCGACTCAGGAGAACTTCCATAGCTGAGAATCTTATCTGGGCGGGAACCCTCTCCCACCCACCACTGCGCATGCCTGAGAGGGTTCCCGCCCGATCTCCCAGTTCTTCTTCGACCACCATTGCGGCTGCATCATCGAGAACTTCTCTCCTTGGAGTTAGCTCTGAAAGAAATCGAAAACAACTTTTCTGTGTATAGTTTTTTGTGTAAATAGTTTTTTAAAAAAACAGAGAGAAAGAAGAGAATAAGAAGATTTATATCGAGTCGTGATCCATTGATCGCATCTTGGGTGCCGCATGGCCCTCTGGGCTCCCTTCAAGAAGTGCACCAGTTGCGGTAGCAAATTGCCAACTACGGACGGCCACAACCTCTGCCTTCTTTGCCTTGGCGAGGGGCATAAAGTCGACACTTGCCCAAATTGCCCTGGCAGCAGTCGGTCCCACCAAGACCAAAATGGCTGCTACATCATCCTCCCCACCAAATATTGTGGTGCTCTCAGCCCCTGTATCACCGACAGACTCTAGAGTTGATCAGGCTGGCAAAAATACGCCTTCGACATTGGCAGCACCTGGAGCGACTGTGCCTACAACGAAATCTTCTAAATGGGCACAAACCACTCTCCACCCGGAAGAGGCGAAAGAATAAGAAGTTAAAGCGAACTGCCCAGCCAGGGAAAAGGCAGCCAAAGGAGTGTGGACCTTTACCGCCTCCACTTTTGGATTCATCGATACCGACTCTTGTCGACGTCGACCAGCCCCCGGAACGCTCGTTACCAAGAGGGAACGCAATAGTGTCTGCTTCCATTTCTGACGGTGAGATCAGAGATTCTCCGCCTTGAGGCGACGAACCTCGATCTCAGCCCCCACTGGACCGCCAAGAGTCCCCGCCCCACAGTCTTCTACAGGCTGGAGTCTGAGGGCATCACGACCCACCGGCGCCACAGTGCCCGCATGCTGTCCAGGAACGCGGCCGCCATTATTATAGGGAGCACTCCTACCGGTCCCGCTCACCTCATTCGGACTGGGATAGCCGATCCAACTACTCCTATTATCCAAGTCATTGCTACTATGACGACTGGCAAAGGCCTTATGATCATCGTTACTGTGTATACCCTACATCGTCGAGTCGTAGATCGACACCACCACTCAGACCTAGCCGCTCACACTCACCACGACCGAGACAAGACCATCCTCAGTCCCCTTCTCAGGCAGCAACCGCGTCGGCGCACAGCCACCCCTCGACACCGAGACCTATCTCAGCACCGTACCCCATGCCAACACCGCTAACGTGCCAGGATATGGAGCGAGGCGCGGTCTCCCACCCAGCCACCTTGCAGACTTCAGGCTCGGACTCTGAGTCTAACACTGCCCCTTGCTCTTCTGTCGCACAATCCTTTTCATCACCGGAGGACCAAGTGAGTTCTCAGGGCCCTATCTCACCCTCCGAAGACCTCAGGAACTTCTCCGATCTCATACAGAGAATGGCTCAATCCCTTGGCTTGGAATCACACCATGCACTGCAAAAAGTCTCCGACCCAGTTTTTGACGCGGTCCACACCGAAGCGTCGATGCCGGTGGCTATTCCTTACCTACCGACACTCTTGCAAACAGTACAACAGTCGTGGAAGGCACCAACATCCATGCCCCCGACATCTAAACGTCTGGAGAATATGTACCGGGTTCTGGAAAAAGATGCGGAGTTCCTATTTACGCACCCGCAACCTAATTCGGTGATCATTGAGTCCTCACAAGGTCGATCCCAACACCTCCACTCGACACCAACAGATAAAGAGGGTCACCGGCTAGACCTCATGGGCAAGAGGCTCTTTTCTTCGGTAGCTCTCAGCCTTAAAGTGTCTAACTACCAAGCGACCATGGCGAGATACCAGTTATTCTTCTGGGAGAAAATGGCCTCCATTTGCGAACACTTGACAGGGGACCAAAGGGAACTGGCCCGCCTTTTTTAAACAGAGGCCACTCGTCTCGCCCGCCAACAGATAAACACCACTAGACATCAAACGGATTGTGGGACAAAGATCCTGGTAGGGGCAGCTGTCCTCCGCAGACACGCCTGGCTTAGGTCAGTTGGCCTCGCCCAGGAGGCGAGGACCCGCATTGATGATCTACCCTTTGACGGTACAGGTCTGTTTAACTCCAAAATGGACGAGGCTATGGATTCAGTCCAGAAGGCGCGAACGACAGCCAAAAAGATGGGCATGACTACAACGTCGCAACACTTCGGACCAAAAAGATGGTACCGCCAACCACTGCCCACCGTTGCCCGCTATCAGCCAGACCGCCAACCTTTTAAACCACTGCAACACCACCAACAGCAGACTAAGCGCCCACCACTTGCTTCTCCAAAATTCCGATACCAGCGTAAACGAACCGACCACCAGGACAAACGGCAGTTTTTACGTCAAGCCCACAAACTCAATCCTGTCCCCACCATTCGGGACTCGGCTAGCTGCACATCAGAATATGTGGCACATGATATTGTCGGATGCGTGGGTTCTAAAGATCGTCGACAGCGGTTACCGCATCAAATTCGATACAATACCCCCAGTCGGGCCTTTCCTATCTACCCAGCCGACACCCATGCTATGGGCAGAGGTTTCCTCCCTGCTGCACAAAGGAGCCGTCATTCCGGTCCCACACCATCAGAGGCGTCGGGGTTTTTACTCATGCTATTTCACCGTCCCAAAGGCGGATGGGGGTTCCCGCCCCATCCTCGACCTCCACGGCGTGAATTCCTTCATCACTCCCAAAAAATTTCGCATGGCGTCCTTGGTTACTATCCTGCCGCTGTTGACCGCAGACGCATGGTTCGCATCCATAGATCTGCAGGATGCGTACTTTCATATTGCTATCCACGCGGACAGCCAACAATACCTCCGGTTTGCAATTGGCCAAAGAGCATTCCAACTTCGAGTTCTTCCGTTCGGCCTCTCCACAGTACCACGTGTCTTCACAAAGTGCATGGCTGTGGTGTGCGCATGCCTGAGAAGGAGCGGCATCCAGGTACACCCGTATTTAGACGACTGGCTTCTGGTTGGGACCTCGCACAGCCAACTGGCGCAGGATGTGAACACCGTCCTCCAGCTCCTCTCAGACCTGGGTCTCCTCATCAATATGAAGAAGTCCCATCTCTCTCCAGTGAGATCGATAAAGTTTATTGGAGCAATCCTCGATGCCGATGAAAGGAAAGCCTTCCTACCCACAGACAGGGCCCATACTCTGATTTCATTGGCCAGGCAGGTCATTCAGCACCACTTAGTGAAAGCCCTTACCATACAGAAACTTCTTGGGCACATGGCGGCCACCACTGCTGTCATCCCCTGTGCTCGGCTACGTATGAGGCGACTGCAGCTTTGGTTCACCAGAACATTCTCTCCACTACAGCATGCCAACAAAGTTCACCTACAGCCCCCTTCAGAAGTGACGAGGTCAATCAAATGGTGGACACACTAAACGAACCTCCTTACAGGACTCCAGTTTACACCTTCGACGCCTACGAAAATAATCACCACCAACGTGTTGAAAGTGGGATGGGGAGCACACTACGACTCCTGCAAAGTGCAGGGGCTCTGGACGACACGACAACGGATCGCCTGCATAAATTTTCTGGAACTCTTGGCAGTACAGAAGGCCCTCAGAGCCTTCGAAACACATCTATATGGACACCACATCGAAATAGTGACGGACAACACGACAGTGGTGTTTTACATCAACAAACAGGGTGGAACGAAATCCATTCCACTCACCAGACTAGCTATACACACCTTGGAATGGTGCACCCGCAGGCGCATCACCATAACAGCTGTCCATATTGCAGGACACAGCAACCAATTGGCAGACCAACTGAGCCGGACACGCTCCCTAGTCCACGAATGGCAACTCCATCCGCAGGCCCTCCAGTGCATCTTCGATCGCTGGGTTCACCCTTCCATCGATCTGTTCGCGACAAAGGAGAACTCGGTCTGCGAGTCCTTCTGCAGCAGAGCGGGCCTCGGCCGGGGATCGATGGGGGATGCTTTTCTTCAGAAATGGAACGGACAGTTCTTTTTCCTCTTCCCACCAATTCTACTCCTCACGAGAGTACTCTCCAAGATCTTCTCCAACAACACAGACTGCATCATCCTTACCCCGTGGTGGCCAAGGCAGGGGTGGTTTGCCCCCCTCCTGAACAGAGCACGGGGACACTACTATCGGTTCAGACCAGAACCAGACCTTCTATACCAGGCACAGGGCCAGGTCAACCATCCCAATATGGACACAATCCATCTCACGGCATGGAGGCTGATGCCACAGTAAGGGAAGACCCCATTCCCCCACAAATATCCTAGACGCAGCAAGGAAACCAGCCACTAGAGCCTCCTATGATAGAAAATTGATGTTTTTCTCTAAATTTGCTCAAGAACATGGTTTCAACCCTTTCTCTTGTTCCGTTCATCAAGTTATGTCATTCTTGTTACTCCTAGTTGACAGAGGCCTTAAGATGGCATTGATCAAAGTATATTTGGCAGCGATTTCTGCTTCCCACCAACAAATTGACCACTCCACGGTGTTCTCCCATCCACTCATCAAGCGTTTCCTCAAGGGACTTTCTAACCTCACACCACCCTCCCAACCACCTCCTTTTCCATGGAGCCTTTCAGTTGTGCTACATGCCCTTACAAGCAAGCCTTTTGAACCCCTAGCCACTACGGATTTACGGCTACTTACCTTCCTTGTGGCAATCACATCGGCTCGCAGAGCTAGCGAGTTGACTGCCTTGCGCATCGATGAGCCTTACTTTGTCTTCCATCGTGATAAGGTTCTCCGCCCAGACATACAGTTTCTACCAAAAGTGATCTCTACCTTCCATGTGAACCAGGACATTGTGCTCCCTGCCTTCTTTTCAGCCCCGTCATCTCCGTTGCAGACAACGTTACACACATTAGATGTGCGGCAAGCCCTGGCTCTCAGGTCTCAAGGAACTGAGGAGGAACTGAGGAGGGCAGGAACCTGACTCAGGCATGCGCAATGGAACAGTGGGTAGGCTGTCCAGATGGCTCGGGATTTCCTGGTCCTAACAGGGAATCCAGGGGCGAACCGGCCCAACCGGGGGGCGGGGGGGCGAACCGGGGTGGCGGGGGGTCACGCGGCGGTGGCAGCAAGCAAGGAGCGGTGGTAGACCCGGTGGCGGTGGCGGCGGAGGAGCCCGGGAAGGGCCGCCCCAGCAGGTAAGTGCCTTCCCTCGCGCCTCACGCTCCTTACCCGCAGGGGCGTCCACTTCCTTCCGGTGCTCGAATCTACTGAGAAACAGGCTTCACGGCCTGTCCCTCAGTAGCGTGCCGGGTGATGACATCATCACCTGGCACGATACTGAGAGACAGGCCGTGAAGCCTGTTTCTCAGTAGATTCGAGCACTGGAGGGAAGCGGGTAAGGAGCGCGAGGCGCGGGGTGCGGGGCACTTACCTGGTGGGGTGGCCAGGTCCGCCGCCCCGCCGCCGCCACCGGGGCCACCGCGCCGCCGGGTCCGCCGCCACCGCCGCCGGACCGGCCGCCGCCGCCGCCGGGTCCCCCGCCGGCTCGTAAGGCCAGCGGCCGCGCGGAAGAGGCAGGGGAGGGCCGATTATGTCACTTCCGGATCCGGCCCTCCCCTGCCTCTTCCGCGCGGCCGCTGGCCCTATGAGCCGGCGGGGGACCCGGTGGCGGCGGTGGTGGCGGCGGCGCGGCGGCGGCGGCGGAGGAGGCAGCAGAAGAGAACCCGCCCCGGTAGGTCCGGGCTGATGTGTTTTGGGGGTGAGTGGCTTGGTGGGGGGGTTGTTTTGGGTGGGGGGGTGGCTTGGGGGGTTTGTTTTGGGGGGTGGCTTGGTGGGGGGGTTGTTGGCGGGGGGGGACAGGGATTTTGGGTTCCAAAATCTGGTCACCCTAACAGTGGGGGAGGGGTTCCCGCCAAAATCTTAGCTATCGACGTTTCTTGAATGGGGCTCGGTGCCGGCACAAGCCCATATGTGTGACTACACAGATGACCACTCAAAGAACTATGGATACAGGTAAGCAACCTACATTTTTGTGTTTTGGCTTCATTCACCTGTTAGTATCCTCTGAAATTCTTTGCCCTGCATGAGATGTATTAGTTTCTGTACGTGGCGTCTCTGTAGCCTGGATTAGGTTGGCCTCACCCCACAAACTGCAGTGCCCTGCCCCCTCCCCTTGGTTTGCCAAGACCACACCTCTAACTCATGACTGTCCTTCTTTTCATTGGTGAAATGCTGGCAAATACGGCTTTGCATTGCAAGCATCTCTGGGATAGTGACAATCATCAGAATGAACTGTGCATTGGGAGAAACCAGAAAATGGGTAGCAATTAAATGTCAGTAGAACTATGCATTTTGGATGGTGCAGAAGTAAACTTTGAAATCACTACAGGAGAACAAGGAGGTATAATCAGGTATTTGTAAAACTGCCACTACAGCCATAGCATGTTAGAGGAGAAATTGAATCAAATGATTCAGTAAGCAAGGTTAGTGCTGATTGTGTGGACAATGGAAATGTTCCTGGGATAGTTGTTGGGGGCCCTAAGGCAGCAAAATCCTCTCTGCTTCTGCCTTTTCTAATGAAACATTTTGTTTTCCTGGGGTGGGGGAAGACTGGGAGGCCTTTCCTTCCAGGTGGGTGGGAGAAGTAGGGTTTGGCAGAAGGCCAAAAGCCTTTCTTTTGGGGTCTATGGCTGTTCTAGCTGCAATTAGGTCCAGCTGCAATCAAACATCCCCTGAACCTGAGCCAACTTTACTGAAATCCTACTTGTTCTTTATACGGAACAAGCAGTGTTACTGCTGCTTCTCTGGCTAGACTGAAAGCGCTAAACACAGGGAAGCATTTGGAGATCTGGAGAAGCATGTTTGAGTTTACTTGAGGAAGAGGAGCTTTTATTAGGAAGGAGAGATGGACTAGGAGGAAATAAGGGAAGCCTGAACTGTGCGTTCAGTCAGAACTTTGCAATGAAACAAGCCAATTTGGCAGGGTAACAAATTAACAAAGAACAGCAGTCTCCTAACACCATCTTTATTAAATTTTATTTGACATTGTTATGTCAGATTTGTAGTTACTAAACTCAGACTGTAGCTTTACATGTAGTGCTCAGATCCTACTTCACCCAATTCTGACCTGGCAGTTACTGCCTCCTAGAACTAACAGTCATCCCTCCACCTGCTTTTTCTTCAGTTGCGTTCGGACTACATATTAGGCATATATTAGGGGGGGGGGGGAATAGCACACTCACCATGCATTATTTTCCCAGTGCCCAACACACGACATGTTGCCCCTCTCCCCGTTGCACTGCTGAAAGTCCCGGCATCCTTCTGGTGCTCCTTCCTCCTTCCTCTCTCCCTCCTCCCAGTCCTCCCAGCCCTATCCCATCATGCACCTCAAGTTCTGTCAGCTGTATAGGAGCAGCCAGGGGGGGAGGGGTTCGTCTGCTCCTGCCGGGGAACTCTATGATCGACTGGAATAGTGCATGGAGAGAGGGGGGATCCCGACACACAACATTTTAATCAACGGGTTTTGGGATAAGTAACGGAGCAGCCCATTGTTTTCCCCCGTTGTTTAATTCATCATAATAGCATACTGTCAGTTGTGTGTTGCCCAACACACGACACAATAATCAACAGAACCGATGGTTGATTCCCCCCCTCCATTGATTATTGTGTTGTCCAAATCAAGCCTTAATCTGTTAGGAAAAAGATTCAGACTGCAACCCTATACATCTGTGAGGGGTCGTCGGGGATCGCTGTCTCTTGCACAGCACCCATCAGCCCCAGCATGTCATTGCCAGGGAGCTCCTCGCCCTTCCAAACCAGCTCAATGAGTTTGGCTGGACTAGGACAGCTGTGGGCAGCAGCAGTGCAATTGAATGGCAGCTCTGGTCAGCACAGGCTTGAGGAGGGTGTTAATCACTTTGATGACCAACACCTGAAGGGGGAGGGGGGGTGAAAGGCCAGGGACTACTGGATGAAAGAGGAGATAAGGAAGGAGGAGATGTAGGGTGTGTTTGGATGACACTTTAGGCAACGGAAGGGTTAATAACACACTCACCGTGCATTATTTTGCCGGTGCACACCACACAACATGTTTCCCCTCCCCTGTCGCGTGGCTGAAAGTCCCAGCATCCTTCTGGGATGCTGCGTCTCCTACCTCTACCTCAGTCTTCCGGCCGTATCCCATCATGCAGCACAAGTTAAACCGGCTGTATAGGGGCGGCTGGGTTTTTTTCAGCTGCTCCTGCCAGCGAACTCTATGCCCACACGGAATAGTGAACGGAGAGAGGGGGGGTTCCCTCCACACGACACTTTAAACAATGGAGTTCAGGATAAACAACGTGCAAGCCCGTTGTTTTTCTCCGTTGTTTAAGTGCCCCAAATAGCGTACCATCAGTTGTGTGTGCGTTGTGTGTTGCCTGCCACATGACACAATAAGCAACACAATTGACGGTTGCCTCTTCCCCCCTCTGTTCATTGTCGTGTCGTCTGAACTGAGCTGGAGACACACAGAGCACATATCTGCTGGAGCGAGGAAAACAAGAGAAGAAAATGAAACTGCTTTTTATAAGGGAAATGCCAGCCACTGTTCCTCTAAACTCCTGGATGGAGCCAGTCAACATGGGGGGCAAAGAGATCTTCAGCTCTTCCTACATTGACCCTTTAAGGAGAAGCTCCGAAAAGGCCCCAACAAACTCTGCTGCAGAAGCCGGGAGGTGTTGGCGTCTCTTGGAAAGGCACCGGGAGGAAATGGCAGCAGAAGGTTTGGCAGCTGTGGGCACTGTTTCTTCAGTGGGGGGATTACTTGCCTGCCCGTCATCAATCCATGCCTTAAGAAGAAAGGGGAAAAAATTGGGGATGTGTAGCGTATCGTTACGATGGCCGATAACGAACCGATAAGGTCGTTATCAGACATCCGATTAACGATAACAATACAATTCCCTCAGGCCCTATCTGATCCAATCTAAAATCCATATGTCCAATAACTATCGGACATATCGGATTATCAGACGTAGGGCTGGCCTCCCTCCCCGCTCCCACTCGCGCTCCTTACCTGGGTCTTGTCCGCTGCTGTCTGCTGCCGTCCACTGCTAGGAACTACTGAGAACTAGGCTTTGCGGCCTAGTTCTCAGTAGAGTGCCAGCGCTCCGGGTGATGATGTTACCCAGCACGCTGGCACTCTACTGAGAACTAGGCTGCAAAGCCTAGTTCTCAGTAGTTTCTAGCAGCGGACGGCAGCGGACAAGGCCCAGGTAAAGGGGACCCCTCCCTCCCCCCTTGCACTCCTTACCTGGGCCTTGTCCGCTTTGCGGCCTAGTTCTCAGTAGTTCCTAGCAGCGGACGGCTGCGGACAAGGCCCAGGTAAGGGGGACCCCTCCCTCCCCCCTCTCGCGCCTTACCTGGGCCTTCCCCGCCACTGCCGCCCCGTAGTGCTGCTAAACAGGCTTTCCGGCCTGTTCGTCAGTACAGAGCTGTGCCGAGTGATGACGACATCACTCGGTGCTTCTCTGTACTGACGAACAGGCCGGAAAGCCTGTTTAGCAGTACTATGGGGCGGGGGCGGCGATGGGTAAGGAGCGCGAGTGGGGGGAGGGAGCGCCGGCCCAGTGTATTTCCCCACAGACTTGCATTGGGGGAAAGCTTTCTTTCCCCCAATGTAAACCTATGGGGAAAAACACTGTTATCGTATCGGAACTTCCGATATTTATCGGATTTCCGATCCGATCAAATCTGGGTACCCCCCAATATGATTGGATCTGGAATTTTTTTATGTCGGAATTTCCGATAACGATACGATAATTTCGACCGTGCACATCCCTAGAGAAAATTATCCTAGCAAATGAGCTAATCCCCAATTGTTTATGTTAAGTTTAAAGACAATCAGAGTTGTAACTGGGAAAGTCTCTCTTATTAAACTTTTGAGTTAAATTTATTTATTTATTTTATTCCATTTATATACTGCCCCGTAGCCAAAGCTCTCTGAGCAGTTCACAAAAATTAAAAACACTGAACGTTAAAAACACCGATATACAAAATTTAAAACCATAACACGCATAAAAACAAGTTATAATTACAATATCCTTTAAAAACAACAATTCTGGGTCAAAGCACAACAACAACAACAACTCAAAACTCTCATCATATGCTGTTAAATACCTGGGAGAAGAGGAAAGTCTTGACCTGGCGCTGAAAAGATAGCAATGTTGGCGCCAGGCGAGCTTCGTCGGGGAAATCATTCCATAATTGGGGTGCCACCACTGAAAAGGCCCTCTCCCTTGTTGCCACCCTCCGTGCACATCTACGATGTGGATCGTAGTGTACGGGTAGGTTCGTGTCGGGAGAGGCGTTCCATCAGATATTGTGGTCCCAAGCTGTGTAAGGCTTTATAGGTTAAAACCAGCGCCTTGAATCGGGCTCGGAAATGTATAAGCAGCCAATGCAAGCGGGCCAGGTAGGTCTTATATGCTCGAACCGTCTGGTTCCTGTTATCAATCTGGCTGCTGCATTTTGCACAAGCTGCAGCTTCTGAACCGTCTTCAAAGGCAGCCCCACATAGATTACATTGCAGTAATCCAATTTAGAGATTGCCAGAGCATGGACAACTGAAGCCAAGTTATCCCTGTCCAGATAGGGGCGTAGCTGGGCCACCAACTGAAGTTGGTAGAAGGCACTCTGTGCCACCAAGGCCACCTGAGCCTCAAGTGACAGAGATGGTTCTAGGAGAACCTCCAAGCTACGAACCCGCTCCTTCAGGGGGAGTGAAACTCCATCCAGAACAGGTTGAACACCCTCCATCTGGTCAGCAGAACCATCCACTAACAGCATCTCAGTCTTCTCTGGATTGAGTTTCAGTTTGTTAGCCCTCATCCAGTCCATTGTCACAGCCAGGCACTGGTTCAGCACATCCACAGCCTCACCTGCTAAAGATGAAAATGAGAAATAGAGTTGTGTGTCATCAGCATACTGATGACAATGCACTCCAAAACTTCAGATGACCGCACCCAACGGTTTCATGTAGATGTTGAACAGCATGGGGGACAAGACTGACCCCATACTGGAGAATCCACGGGGCCAAGCAATGTCCCCCAAGCACCACCTTCGGGAGCTGCCCCTCCAAGTAGGAGCAGAACCACTACAATGCAGTGCCTCCCACTCCCAACTCAGCCAGTCGTCCCAGAAGGATACCATGGTCAATGGTATCGAAAGCTGCTGAAAGATCAAGGAGAATCAACAGAGTCACACTCTCCCTGTCTTTCTCCCGACATAGGTCATCATATAGGACGACCAAGGCTGTTTCCGTGCCAAAACCAGGTCTGAAGCCAGACTGAAATGGATCCAGATAATCCATCTCATCCAAGAGTGTCTGGAGCTGGCTTGCAACCACGCTTAAGGACCTTGCCCAGGAATGGAACATTTGCCACCAGTCTATAGTTATTAAGATTTTCGGGGTTTAGGGAAGATTTCTTCAGGAGTGGTCTCACTTCCGCCTCCTTCAAACGGTCTAGGACCACTCCCTCTCGTAGAGAGGCATTAATCACTTCCCTGGCCCAGCCGGCTGTTCCATCCCTACTAGCTTTTATTAGCCAAGAGGGGCAAGGATCCAATACAGAGGTGGTTGCACGAACCTGTCCAAGCACTTTGTCAACATCCTCGAGCTGTATCAACTGAAACTCATCCAAGAAAACAGGACAAGCCTGTGATGTGGACACCTCTGTAGATTCACCTGCTATAACACTGGAGTCAAGTCCTGGCGGATGCCCAAGATTTTATTCTGGAAGTGCCTAGCAAATTCAGTACAGCGGGCCTCAGATGGTTGTACCACATCCTTGGGGCCAGCATGTAATAGCCCCCGGACAAGTCTGAAAAGCTCCGCTGGGCGGCAGATTGATGATTTGATGGTGGCAGCAAAGTATTGCTTTTTTGCCGCCCTCACTGCCCCTGAATATACCTTACACTTACCAGTGTTTGATTGCATCCATCAGGAGTTTGTCTCCATCTGCCCCCAAGCCGTCTTCTATTTTGTTTCATTGCTCTCAGCTCTGGGGTATACCATGGAGCTGTATGAGCTCTAGACAGGAGAGGGCGCTCAGGAGCAATCGTGTCAACTGCCTGGGTCATTTCTGCATTCCACATATCAATCAGTTGATGTGTCTCTGATGGAGTCAAAGGACCAAGGGGCTTTTGATGTGCCTTTAGCACAAGACCCACGCACAACATCCTGTACCTTTATTAGACCAACCAAAGATCTCAAAAAAAATGTGCAAGCTTTTGAAATCTCCAGAACATGCAGAACTGTGACATCAAATCAAGTTTTTTTTCCTCCCCTTTCCCTTCAAACACCTCCCCCAGCCAAACCTGGGGAGGATCTATATGAGAGCCCCTTTCATGTATGAGGCAGCACTGTGCTGGTGTGTGTGTGTGTGTGTGTGCGCGCGCGCAAAATGCATTTGTTGCTTTGGAAGCCCATGCTAATGAATACAGCACAGTATCCATCATGTTTATAATGCAATCAAGAAGATCCATGCTGGATCAGACTTAAGGCCTATCTAGTCCAGCATTCTGTTTGCACAGTGTCCAATTAGATGCCTAGTGGGGAATCCCAAAGCAGGACATAAATACCATAGCATTGTCCTGCTTGTGGTCCCCAGTAACTGGAATTGAGGGGCATACAGCCATGAATTTGACTTTAAAAGCCATCCAAATTGGTGGTCATCAGTGCATCTTGTGGTAGCAAATTCCATAATATTATTATGTGCTATGTGAAGATATACTTCCTTTTATCTGTCATGAATTTCCTCTCATTCAGTATGATTTGGTGGGGGGTTCTAATATGAGAGAAGTGTATCATTTTCCTCCATCCCTCCTTTTTTAAGCTAAAAAGATCCAAATATTGTGACCATTCCTCATAAAGAAGTTGTTCCAGCCCCTTGATAATTTGCATTGTCCCTTTCTGCAACCCTTTTCTGTCTTCAATGGTCCTTCAAGACAAAAGGGATTATTAGTTGGCTAGCAGTAGCAGTGGTTGGAGCAACGTCCCTGGCACTCACTAACAGTTTGCCTGCATGTGGGGGTTTGTAGCCAACAGTCCCCCCTTTTCTAAACCTAATATTCTTACCTTGTGTTTCCTCTCTGGGAGACATTGGGTGAATTCAGACGACGGAGGAGGAAATAGCATTCTGATTGTGCGTTATTTTGGCGGCGGTGCAGCAGCACCTGCCACACGGCATGTTGCCACTCCTCCCGTGGCACGGCTGAAAGTCCCAGCATCCTTCTGGGCTACTGCGTCTCCTCCCTCCCACTTCCCTCAGTCCTCCGGCCATATCCCAGCATGCACCGCAAGTTCTGCCGGCTGTATCGGAATAATACACGGAGAGAGGGGGGTTTCCCTCCACATGACACTTTAAACAATGGAGTTCAGGATAAACAATGTGCAAGCCCGTTGTTTTTCTCCATTGTTTAAGTGGCCAAAATCGCGTACTGTCAGTTGTGTGTGCATTGTGGGTTGCCCTCCACACGACACAATAAGCAACACAACTGATGATTGTTCCCCCCCACGCCATTGATTATTGTGTTGTCCAAACCAGGCCATTTTTCCTAGCTGTTCAAGGAGGAAGGATTGGTTATTTCTATAGCGTTTGCAATATAGAAAGTGGGGGGGAAACATGGGGAACATTTAGAGCAGTTATAGATAGCTGGTACACAGCTGTTCCATGTCAATTAAGAGTGTAGAGTTATTATGACCTCTGTTGCTATATCTGCAGGGAATCTGCGTCCCTGCCCCTTAAAATGGGAGATCCCCCACCACTTTGAACAAAAGCTTCATCTGCCTAAAGGGATTAGGGTTTATTCACCTCCCGAAGCCCCAGAAGTACTGAAATTACTTGAACCGCAAATTGTACAAATTATTAGAGGGTTTTTTTTGTTTTTTATAAGCATGCTTATTTTTTAAATCTGTTGCAATCAGGCAAAAAGTATTAATTTTGCCTGATTAAAGTTTGTTCTTTACTACTTTGATGATACATGCTAGAGCAAATTCTCTTCCAATACATAATTCCACAAAACTTAACCACTGAGTTCTGTGTAAAATAATGGTGCATTATGACAAAAAAAAGTCATACAACTCCCAGCATGCCCCAACTAGCTGTCTAAACATGCATAGGATTGCACCCTAAGAATATTTTAATTGACATAATTGATTGTGACTGTGAGGTTTCTTGCTGCAAGATTTAGGGACGGGACTTAGCACCAAAACATAGATCGTTAGACATTACCAGTACTATTTCCCCCTCTTTTTCTCCTTCTTCTCTCTGGCCAGTTATAGTTACAGAATGTATGTGTGAAAAAGCTATTTTATCAAGAATTATGTGAGCGAAAGCTGACAACACCATTTGTTCTTGGTGTGTATGCTTGAATTGTATTATTTACACATGCACAGTATGGGTAGTAGCAAATGTTAGCCGTACAAAGAGTAGTCCTATTGAAATGAATGAGAACTAAGTTAGTTGTGACTAACTTAAGTCCCATTCATTTCAATAGTCTACCCTACACAGGACTAACTAAAGCACCAGATTGATGAATTCAGCCATTCTACATTCATTCACATTCTTGAGTCTGAACAGTGCATCTGTACTCTCCCACTGTATGCATACACACAGGATGCCTCTAAAAGAGCGATTTAAAGCTCTTTCAAGGCACAGTACCTCTACAAGAGCGGAGCGCAAATCAGGGGTACAGGCGCGTTAAATCTCTGATTATTCGCATTTTTGAATGCGCGTTAAATAGCGAGTTTTAATTTACCGCGGACGTAAGAGCGCCTAATGTCCGTGTAAACAATTTTGTGAGGAGGCGCATTAACAATCAGATGGTCTTGTTGTCATACATATGTGTGAATAATTAGTGATCCGCTTAGACAACTCATTTTGCTGGGTTCCTGAGAGACAGGAAGCAGGGAAAGGGGGGGCGGACAGGGGGAGGGTGTTTTCATGCTTGCCTGCATGCCTGCCTCCATCCATAGATACACACACACACACACAAACACACACTTGCTTGCTTGCTTGCTGGGTGTGTGTGCGTCTGAATGTTTTACATCACCAAAACGACAACGGATGATTGAGGAGAGAAGGGAAAACAATTGCTCTCACTGGGAAAATAAGGAGGAGGAGGAAGGAACGAAGCAGCTTCCCCTGTCTGTTTGGGTGTGCATTTGGGCAGATCTCTACTCTCTCTCTCTCACTCCTTCTCTTTGGTCTCTCGCTCTCTTCCTCTCTCTCCGGCAAATGGTGGGGGGCAGAGAGAGGCAGCCGAAAATACTTTTTAAAAGGCTGCTGGAGGGGAAAACTTCTGAGGCACATTCCCATTTACTCCTGAGCAGTTCTGGGAGGGGGGACAAACTTCAGCTGGCAGCGAAATTGGAGGGGAGAGAGGTAGCCAAACAGGTTAACCACATCATTCCACAGGTAACCTAGGAATCCAAAGGTGGGAGATTCTGGCAGATGGGGAGAATAAAGGGTGCAAAACCTGTTTGGGCAGTTTCCTGGGACAAAGCGCATTACTTTCAGCAACATTTGCATGCAAGTCAACAACTTTAAAGCGGGTTTCATACAGCCAGTAATGTGCTTCAGCGCCTCTTGTATATGCGCATAATCAGGCAACCAGGCATCAAACCGAAATCTTGTAGAAGGGACCACAGCCCTCCACAGGCTCTGTAAAGAAAGGCAGGTGGGGTGGGTAGTTGGGAGCAGAACAAGATGTGGGAGCGATTTGGAATACAAAAAGCACAAATAAAGTACAATTGTTTGGCGAAGGTGTAAAATTGATATCAAACAAGTTTTTTTACAAGTCAGATAAGGTAATAGCACCAAGCAAAGTTTCAAAGTTACAGGCATCCGTTTTTTTGTCTTGTTTTGCCGTATATTTTGGCTTCCTCAGAAAAACAATTCCATTATTGCCTATTTTCAACATTTATAACCTGGTTTCAGTTGTCTATGCTCTGGTAACCTTTAAGTTAGATTACTACAATGCACTCTACATCGGGCTGCCTTTGAAGACAGTTCAGAAGCTGCAGCTTATGCAAAATGCGGCAGCCAGATTAATTACAGGGACGAGGAGGTTCAAACATATAAGACCAACTCTTGCCTGTTTGCAGTGGCTGCCTGTACGTTTCCAAGCCCGATTCAAGGTGCTGGTTTTACCCTATAAAGCCTTACATGGCTTAGGACCGCAATAACTGATGGAACGCCTCTCCCGACATGAACCTACCAGAACACTACGTTCAACATCTAAGGTCCTCCTAAGGGTGCCTACTCCGAGGGAAGTTCGAAGGATGGCAACAAGGGAGAGGGTCTTCTCAGTGGAATGATCTGCCCAGCGAGGCCTGCCTGGCACAACATTGTTATCTTTTCGGTGCCAGGTCAAGATTTTTCTCTTTTCCCAGGCAAACCTACTTCAAGATTGAGTTCAAAAGTAGGGAAGTTTCACAGTTGAATAGGTTATGAGGGCTTCAACAAAACACTGGGATGGAAGGACTATTTAAAGTTTTCAAACTCTTGTACTCCCATGGCATTGCTCTTTAAAAGGCAATAATGGAATTGTTTTTCTGAGGAAGCCAAAATATACGGCAAAACAAGACAAAAAAAGGATGCCTGTAACTTTGAAACTTTGCTTGGTGCTATTACCTTATCTGATTTGTAAAAAAACTTGTTTGATATCAATTTTACACCTTCGCCAAACAATTGTACTTTATTTGTGCTTTTTGTATTCCACTGACTGTTTAACACACATGTTGGATGTATAGTAATTGTTTAGCTTATCGGCTTTTGTGTATTTGTATAAATTCGCTTTGCATAATTGTCTCCATCTGGGGCATTACCCAATACAATTACAGTTGTGAGCTCTTTAGCATTTGTTTGTTTTAATCTATCTTTAGGTCTGGCTGAGAGCTCAACGTTGTTTTTAAATGGAAGTTGTCTTTGTATGCTGTCTGTTTTCACGTTTTTATGGTTTAAAATTTTTGTATATAAATTTTTAATGTTTAATGTTTTCATCTTTTGTAAACTGCCCAGAGATAATATCCCACTTTTTCATTTTTAAAAAAATCCCCTTAAGGTTTCCTTTTGTCTGTCCCAGGTACCTGAAAGTCTGAAATTGAAAGAAGGCAAACCCACTTCAAGATTGAGTTCAAAAGTAGGGGAGTTTCACAGTTGAACAGGTTATTGTCATTCCTGTTTGTTTGTACCTTTCAGGACATTGAGCTGAAGGTGGAAGTGGAGAGTCTGAAGCGGGAACTCCAGGAGAAGCAACAAGCCTTGGATAAAGCTTGGTAAGTGTGGGGATAGGTGGCTCTTCCCTGGGAACATAAGCAGGAAGGTGCTATTTCATTCATGCCCTGCTTGTGAGCTTCCCATAGGCCGCTGGTTGGCTACTGTGGGAACAGAACGTTCCAACAGGGCACTTCTAATGCTATTGCCTGCAAGAGCCCATCTCACACACATCCCGAGCTCAGGAGCTTTACAGGTATGCTCTCCCTCCTCTGTCCTTTGATAGCAGGGATCAACAAACACTGCACTAATTATCATATAGGCTAGGGCTGCAATCCTTTGCACAGTTATTTCAATTCCCCGTGAAAAGGAATCCCAGAACTGGATTTTTTCTATCTTGAAATGCAAAATGCCTTTCTGTAGAAAAATATTCAAAAACTACAACTTAAACCTCTTTCCAGTCCAAAGCACTACTATTGCTCATGTAAAGCTAAACTGTAAGGCTCGTGCCTAGATGCTTGGGTATTCAATGCAAATGTTGCACTTTTTATTGAACCCTGAGGCATCTGGGAAGAAGGGTTTTTTATTATTATTGTTACTGACCTGATTCGCACAACAGGGCAGGCTCATTGGGGGTTGTCAATCCATGATGAGTTGTGGTGCCTGCCAGGCAACATTTTGAATATGCAACCCCTACATGGGGTTTGTCATGTCATATGAACCCAAGGGTTATTTGAGGGTTAAACAACCCTTGCATAACTGTCAGATTGTTGTAGGGTTATGTGAAGGTTGTTTAACTCTCAAATAACCATCAGTGGCTGGGATCGAACCATACAGCAACCCCCACTTGGGGTTGCATGTTCAAAATGTTGCCTGGTGCACACCATGGCTCATCATGGGTTAAACTGTCATGTGAAACAGTTCCTTGATTTAGTGTAAACATTGACTACAGGGCCTGCTATTTTGCCATGTTATAGTTTGAAGCACTGCAGTGTCTGGTCAGGCTATAGGACTACACTGCTTGTCTTTGCCTGAGGCTCAGGAGTTACTGGGCTTGCCCACTGCTCCTTAAACATTTTCCTTGGGAGTGTTTGTTTTGCTCGGTGTGAATAGTAATTCGTGTCTAGTGGGGTGTCTTCACGGCACCACTTTGCCTCTGCCTCCTCTGGAAACCCTGTGGTTTCACTGCTGCAGGGTGGGGGCAGGAAACCCCCATAGCAGGAGGGAGTGCCATTCAGCTCGCCATGCCCGCCCCCTGCCCTCTACCCAGCCTTCTCATTCTTCCAGCGACCTATCAGTGGTCGTCATCCGCTCCAGAATGCTCCCAGCTTGATGCCGAAGCGAGGTCACTCATTGGAAGGACTGTGGTGACCTCACTTCAAAGCAAAAAGTCAGGGTAAGTCTCCAACTTTTTAAATTTGCATCTTCAGGGAAAAGCTATGTGGTGGCTACGAGTTGTCGGTTGTGTCACATAACTGACGCAGTGCCACCATGTAGCCACCGCAGGGCCAATAAGGCATATGGACAGCCCCCTAGACGCTAATTCATGTTTGATTCTGAATATTATAAACGATGCAAGGTTGTACTTTTAATCAGGTTATTACAGTTTTTAGTAACATCACTAAATTGAAATTAGTGGAACTTCCTTCTAAGTAAACTTCCTTTGTGTGAAAGGAAATCTCAGTTAAATGAATGGAATTCCTTTCTATGCATACATAATGTGGTAAAACAGGGTGTTTTAAAATTACGCTATCTCAAGAAACGAGTTATATCCAATGTTAATCCTACTTAGAGTAGACCCATTGAAATGAATGGGACTTAAATTAGACTAACATTGGATACAACTCATAAAGTCCCCCTTAGGGGCCTTTGAGCAAAAAGGACCCAGATATTCCTAAGAGCTTATGTACATGCATATTAATTTGCCCCGTGTTATACTGCTCTCTCCCTTTGAATGCGTGAAATTATCTTGTGCTGGGTCAGTTTGTCTAATGTGATCTGACTGGCAATGGCTCTTGAACAGGCTCATGAAGATGTATTTCCCAGCCTTGCTACCTGAGATCCTTTTAGTCACAGGAACTGAACCCAGGACTTTTGGCATACAAAGCAGATTCTCTCCCCCTGAGCCATGGGCTTTCTTGTAAATAGATAACTATAAGAAATTGATATCTGTTGTGTCAAACGCTGGAGGTGCCTTTTGTTTTGACTAGCTCGTTCTATGAATTCCAGGGCAGCAGCAGAGCACCTGAGCAGTCAGAATGAAGTTGAGATCTGTCACCAGCAAAATAATGAGTATGGAATCCTGGAAAAGAAAATCTACCTACTGCAGGAGGTGAGGAAATGGGCTGCCATTGTAAACAGCAGGGACAGCTGCGCTTTGTTGGCCATTTTGGTACGGGACAACCACTAGGCAGGCAGTGATGGCCGATGCTTGCCACCTTGGAAGAGCCAGAAGAGGAAGGTTTCGGTTTCTTTTCCCTTGCTTTGAACCTATTATCCCCACTTGATGGTGGACTTAAAGCCAAGATATCTAAGGGATATCAATGTTTATGCCCAGCATGTAGTCCTAACTGAATGCTAAAAGCAAAATCATTAAAATAACACCATCCCAGGTAAATTTCAGTCTTCACTATAATACTTTGATTCTGAAATCTGAGTTAAGTGTGTCATTTGTATTTTTGCAGTAGTTTAGTTTTGAACCACTAATCAAAGTTTGTCGTTATTGAACTTCAAAAGAGTTGAACTCTTATAAAGAGTTCTGATTTGATTTAGGTCAGGGTAGGGCACCCTCCATCCCACAGAAGTACCTAATATAGCCCACAGAGAGTTGGGCACCCTCCATGGGCCCTTTTCCCTCCCCAAGCCCAGTCCCCTTGTCTGGAGGCAGGGGAGAGGAATTCCCACAAGCAGTTTGGGGGAGAGGAATCCCCACGTTATCACCAATCTCTGATTGGAGATAACAAAGGGATTCCGCTTTGGTCTGCTTGGGAGCAATTCAAAGGGATAACCTGGGGTTACCATGGGCTCAGCCAGGGCTTGCATGACGAGCTTCTGCAAGTTGTGGCCAAATCCTTTTCTCCGCACAGAGAGAAGCATGGAGCGCTGTTCCTCTTTCTCCCTGGAGGGAGAGGTGCCAAGAAGTAGGTGGGATAGGATTGGGCCAGATGATGTCATGTGTCAAGGATAAAAATCCACTTTGGTTGTAAAGCAACTCTGTTTTATTGAGGGTAATACAGCTGTATGGAGAGAGACCTACAGACAAAGAACTTCTCAACTGGCAGTGTGAAAAGCAGGTATACATAGTAGCATTTTAATCAATTCGCAGTTGGCAACATTCTAAAGCAAAATAAAGATAGTTAAAAGAAAACTTAATCAGTATATCTTATCGACAGGTGGCCCATAACTCTTCTAGCAATGTCAGGTTGACCTGGATGGTCAGTCCTCCTTATCAAACTAGTCTATTTGTCTCATCCTATATCAAAAAGGTCTCGACAGTTAGAAATACCAATTAAGCATTTCGTTCCAATTAAGTAGTTTCAGCATTACAGCACATTCAGGCACATACATCTTTCCAATTCCATCATGCAGTTCACTTGCAGGAACCAAACTACTTACAGAGGCCTACATACAGAGTAGGTATATGAAGGCTTGCAGCCTTGCTTTCTCACATGGAAGGGATCGGACTTCAGGGTGGGGCCTGCACCCAACCACTTGACATCATCCAGCCTGCCAGCCCTGCAGACCAATACAGGTTTTCCAGCCTGATTTAGGTGTTCAGATTCCATATGCAAGGCAATTAGCTTGCAAAGTTGCTTGTTGTCTTGAAGTGTTCTTTGATTGAATCCAGCAAACTAAGCTTTTGCGCACCTTACTTTGATGGCTATTGACATTTGCAGGAAGCTACCATACTGAACAAAGTCAGTCAGGAAATCATATATTATTTTAAAGCATGAGGGAGGAAGTTGAACCTTAATGTCAAGTGTTGTCATGTCAAAGTGTGAGAAGTGACCGTTCTTTTAGAGATTGTGGATTCTGATATCCAGGATTATGTTTAACCCAGCTCTAAGTAGTACTTCCATTGGGAATGAGTTTCAGACAGCCCCCTCATGCATTGAAAGAACATGTGAGGGGCACATGACTAGCCCCATTCCCAGCTGGTCTGCTGGCCATAAATTCAGAATGCATCAGAAGGGGTTCTATGGGCTTCTCTACACAACACTTTTATCGTACACTCATGATAGGTCTCACTCACAGAAGTTTGTAGTTACTTTACACGATGTCGTCAACCTCCAGGGCCCCTCGCATACTTTATGCCTATCCCATTTTTTTAAGATTGGGGAAAGTCCAGCATTTCCTCTAGAAGCAGAATCATCTGCTTTAATAGCTGTGTACTTCCAGAACTGTGCCATACCACAGCGCCATGTAGTGGATCTATAATGAAACATAGAGAACTTGCAGAGAAAGAAAACTCCTGGAACACAGACCGTGTGAATGAACTGACCTTAATCCTGCAAAGAATCTGGAAACAGAAGCTGCAGGATAAAACTCTGGTGTAGAGAAGCCCTATGTAAGTACAGTGTATGGTATTAGGGTTCCTCCATCTGCATGGCCAGTAGGGGAATTTGGCCACTAGACAGTCAGCAGTAGGAATGGGGCTAGCCTGCGTGGCCTGGCACTCACCATTACACATTCTTTCAATGTAACATGGGCTTTCTTTTGATTCTAGAAGTGGTCCTGCATTATCATTGCCTTAAGAGATAACTAAATCAATTAATGGATGCTGAATATTTAGGTAGTATCCAATGTTAGTCCTACATTGAGTAAACCCATTGAAATGAATTGAATTTAGTTAGTCATGACTAACGTTTGTATTTTTTTTCTCAGTAAGGAAGATCCAGAACAATGTTTGGATGTAAACAGAACTTCACTTTATTTCTAATCCTTATGTTCTATCTCTTTCTCTTTTTTTCCACCTCACTTCCTCCTTTCTCTCTTTTCCTCCCTCCTCCTGAGGCCCACTAGGGACAGACCTCTTCACAACTCACAACAAGAAAGTGCATACAACTATTAGAATACAACACTAACTTCAGCCCCATTCATTTCAGTGGGTCTACTCTATGTAGGACTAATATTGGATACTACCTTATGTCTCCTAATGGTGAATATCCTGCAGCCTAGGAGCTTAATGCAAATCAGTCCCTTTGTTATACTTACAGAATGATGCATGGGTGGGTTTGGACCACACTTAGTTGGATCACCCCTTGTGAAGACTTTATGGCCCCATCTACATGGGGGCACCATGCACGGTCCAAAGCCACTTAGCCAGCAGTGTCTTCCAAGGCTCCCATTGCCTACATCCCCACTATTGTTTCCGATCTGAGGTCAGAGATAACAGTGGGAATTCCTTTGGGGCACTTCTTGGAGGCCAAATGCAGAACCTCCATGGACTGGATTAGACCTGCAAGCCAGAGGTTTTGCATCCCTGATCTATGCCATGTTAGAGTTTATGATACAAAACAGAAGGTGGTAGATATTCCTAGTAGATGTAAAGGGGTGTCATCCTGTGATGTGGCATAGGCAGAAATTGTAATGAAACCCCATGTGGAATATTGGCTGTAGATTCCACAAATATTTTCACTCTCAAGCTCCCAAAATGAGAGGAAGGCCTCCCCAAGGAGATGTGGACAATGAGAGCTTCTCCCATATTTATTCTCCTCTTCCGTGAGCTATCACAAAACACTTGTGGCCAGCAAGTACGTTGGAAAACCCAGAAGCCTCCTGCACAGCAGCTTTAAGGTGATGCTTGGGATAGCTTGGTCAGAAGTCTCATAAAGCTCACATATAATCTTCTGCCATTCTTATTCTGATTCCTGTTGAGGAAAGACACTTTGGTCTCTTTGATTTGGACTCAACAGCAACCACCAACATGATACTCAGGTTTGTAGGTCTTCTGGACCTAATGACCTTGGTTTGTCTCATCTCTGGTTCTGTCTCTAGGAGGCCCAGTCAGCAAAGACCAAAGCAGATGAGATGACAACTCTGGCTGAGGCTGAGAAGGAACGCTGCAAGGAACTCAGGAAGCAGCTGATGGAGTTCTCCAAGAAGCAGGATGAAACCCCCCAAAACCAGGCTCTTTTGGAAACCTGCAACATTACTTTGGCAGAGAAGGAAAAGTGCGTATCTATGGGTTTTGTTACACTGATTTGATTTGTGTCTGCCACCCATTAGGCAAAATCTGTCAAGTTCAGGGAATGGTTTTGCATTTCTAAACCTGTAGAGCTGAGACCTGCACAAACTTTATTATCTCTCTTTGCATGTGTTTAATTTAGGGGTGCCTTGGCATAAGATAATTTATCTTCATTTTGTTCATTTGTTTTGAGTTTTGGTAGTGGAGAAAGTGGCTCCCAGTTCAGTCAGTGTCTCTATGAAGTACTCATATGCTCCGAACTGGCAACCGCCATGCCCAATGGCCACCCCACCATGTATCCTGCTTGAGGCACAATACTATTTCCTTGCTCTAGCCAAGTAATCAGACTATTTATCTTATGTAGGAGGATTGAGGAGCTGACCTGGAGTCTGAGAGACAAAGAGCAGCTCCTTGAACTGCTGACCACAGAGAAGCAAAATCTGCTACAATGTTTGGAGGAGCCCCAGGAAAAGAAAGTGCAGGTAACCATGCAGCGGAAGATCTCCCAGTCCCCACCTTCTGCAGATAAAGCATTAGTGGCGCTTTTGCCCTCGTTTCAGCCTGTTCTCCTTGCTGCCAGTAGAACACAGCATTAGATCATGTGTCTGAGAGATTAACTTAGAAAGAAAGGGGGGAATAGGATTCCTGAATGCCAGGTGAAGGAGGGCAGGAAACCCCTGCTGTGGGACAAACATTTGTAATAGTCCCTCCTCCAGCCATACCAGACTTTTACTGCGCCAGGAAGTCTGGGTGCTGCCAGATGAGGCTTTTATAATGCCCTCGCCCTGCCTCATTCACAGAATTTTATGGGGGTCCAGATGACAATGTTTTTGTCTGTAATCTTTCCGTGTTATCCTCCCACTTATTCCATTTTTTTTGTACCACAGAAAGCCTGTTAAGAAAAAAATGGAATTACTGCATAATTTCTTTTGATTAGTAGTGCTAGGAGGTCTCTAGCTGGAAGCACTCTGGACCTTGTAACTTGCATTCTGTCCCAATCCAGTCCCCAAATTCCTCAGATCTATAGTAGAAGCACTCCCATAGATCCAAGAATCCCTCCAATTATGAGTCTTTTGCTTGAATGCTTTGAAAATGAGAAACTTAACCTCAAAAACACCATGCTGTCCAGAAAAAATGTACCCCAGGTACTTGTTCTCTTTTGTGTGACATTCCGGCAGCCCAAATATAAAGACAATTCAGTTTGCACATAATGAATGAGCTGAGGGTCCTCATTGCAGGCAGTGCTAATTACACTATAGCACACACAGATAGGGAGGGTGCATTGTTTCAAAGAATACCCCCATTTACCTCTGCTGGGGTAATAATCCCTCAAGCACAGAACCTCAAATATCCTTAAATAAAAAATTAATGAAGGTCACAAAATATTCCAGGAATGTGGGAGGGTTGCAGAGTGTGTTGCGTGTGGCTGAGCTTCATCCAGCACTTGCAGGAGCGCCTGTAAGTTCTGCACTAGTGTGCAAACTGCAGCCCCTTTGCTATCTCCAAGCTGTGATTGGAGGTAACAAGGGGATTCCCCTGCAAGCCATTTGCACCCCATCTGTGATCAGAAATAACAAGGGCATTCCTCTCCCTGCCTCCAGGCCAGAGGATGGGGCTTGAGGAGTGGGTGGAGCCTGGGGAGGTAGGGTGACCAGATAAAATCCAGGTCAGGGCTCATGTAACTTTAACAGTTGTAGAGAAAAGGGAATTTCAGCCAATGTCATTTGTATGCAATTAGTTCCTGGTGAAATTCCCTCTTCATCACAACAGTTAAAGGTGCAGGCACTATACCATATACAAAAGACCATATACAAAAGAAGGCAGGGCCCCTGCAACTTTAACAGTTGTGATGAAGAGGGAATATCACCAGGAACTAATTGCATATAAATGACACTGGCTGAAATTCCCTTTTCTCTACAACTGTTAAAGTTACATGAGCCCTGACCTGGATTTTATCTGGTCACCCTATGGGGAGGGAGTCCAAACCTATGCAGGCTCAGATGAGCAACCTCAATGGCCTGGAGGTTGGCCATCTATGGTCTAGAACATGACGAGAACGTGTAGCGGGCTGCCCTAGCAAATCGAAATGTTGCTCTCCTTTTGTCTGTGTCTGAAACAGATGGAGCAATGGATTTACCTCGAAGCAGCACCTTTCTGGCCCTTTGCATCTGTTTCTCCACAAGACAGAATTATGTGCAAGCTAGTCATTAGAGCTATGATCCTATCTATGGCATTTAATACAGGAAATGTGCAGCTGCTTGTTACAGACTTTCACATCAAGCAGTAGCCAAAGTTATGGCAAGATGGAGCTACAGCTTTGAAATCTTCTGGGCAGCCCTTAATGACTGTGATTTCCAAATAGGGAAGTGTTGCAATGACAAGAAGTACACCCTCCCTCCACCCAACCCCCTTCGTTAAAGTGTCTTCATTCACTGTCTGGAACCAGTTTCCTCCCATACATATGGAATATCCATCTACATGCCTGTTATCTCTGATGAAAGATAACAGTGGGAATTCCTCCAGTGGGTGTGTATGTGTGTTCCTTCAGGGCCCAGGGTTTGGAGGACAAGCCCTGCTCCCTAGAGTAAGAAGTAACCCATGGAAGCTCTGTGGGCCAGATGTGGAACTTCTGCAGGCTGGATTAGACCTCGGTCCAGAGGTTCCACATCCCTGTCCTTATGACCATAGAAATAGGAAGCATTTCTTGAACACACCGTTTTGGACGCCATCTTGAATTCTGGCCTTCCTCTTTGAGAAACCAGCTTGGGAACATTTTTAATTTTTTTAATTTATTACATTTATATCCTGCCTTTTTTCCTCCTTAAGGAACCCAAGCCAGTGTATGTAATCCTCCTCTCCATTTTATCCTCACAACTGGTAGGTTGGGTTGAGAATCTGTGACTGGCCCAACGTCATCCAGTGAGCTTCCATGTCCAAGTGGGGAATAGAACCCGAATCTCCCAACTCCCAGGCTACCACTCTGACCACTACACCACACTGGCTCTCAATTTTAAGTTTAACTTTAAGATTCACTATGGTCAAAATAGACTAAATTAGATGAAAGATGATATTTCTAGAGCATGTTCAGAGGAGGGCAACGAGGATGATCAGGGGTCTGGAAACAAAGCCCTATGAGGAGAGACTGAAAGAACTGGGCACATTTAGCCTGGAGAAGATTGAGGGGAGACATAATAGCATTCTTCAAATACTTGGAAGGTTGTCACACAGAGGAGGGCCAGGATCTCTTCTCAATCCACCCAAAGTGCAGGACACGGAATAATGGGCTCAAGTTACAGGAAGCCAGATTCCGGTTGGACATCAGGAAAAACTTCCTGACTGTTAGAGCAATACGACATGGAACCAATGACCTAGGGAGGTGGTGGACTCTCCCACATTGGAGGCTGGACAGCCATCTGTCAGGGATGCTTTAAGATGGATTCCTGCATTGAGCAGGGGTTGGACTTGATGGCCTTATGGGCCCCTCCCAACTCTACTGTTCTATGATTCTAGAAAAGTGGGTTCATGAAAAGTGAACACTTTTTGCATCTTGTTTTTGAGGAAATTAACCTAGATTAAAGGACATTATTTCCTTTTATTGTCTGTAGATTTCCCATAAATTAGGGTTAATGGATTTATGTAACTTTTAAAAGTGTGTATGTGTGGTGCCCATGGATACCAATGCACCTTCAAACACTTTCTTGGCACTTGTCAAGGTGTCCTTCCACTCACACAGGGTTTGTATTTTTGTTTAAATGAACACATTTTCTTATCAGCAGTTAGGACTACTTTTCTCTTCTTCCAAGCATTTAACAGTGTATGTTGAGGGTTTTGTTGTTGTTTGACCCAGAATAGTTTTTTTAAATGGATATTGTATTTATAATCTGTTTTTATGCTTTTTAAGCTTTTTAAATTTTGTATGTTTTTTAATGTTTAATGTTTTTAACTATTGTAAACCGCCAGAGAGCTTCAGCTATGGGGTGGTATATAAATGCAAATAATAATAATGTGAAATAAGTTTCTGTTGGTGTTGAAAACTGTGAGTTCAAAGGCCTACACTCAAGTCTTTTGGGCAGGTTACCTGTCCTTTTCCATGGCAGCCATTTTGTGGTGGTGCCTAGGAGTTTTGCAAACTGTCAGATGTGCCTACAACTCCAAAAGGTTGCCTACTCCTGCTCTAAAATTGAAATGTGAAGGAAATCGTGTCCAGCATGGTCTAGCATGTTGAATAAGTTGTCGCCCTAGTATTCCGTTTGTTCAGTGTTACAACAGTTGCAGTGTCTGCCCTTCAATCAAAAGAGATCTCCAGAATAGCGACAACTTTGTGAAATGAAGGCTGCAATCCTGCCTCTGTACACTTGGAAGTCCTACTGAACCAGAGGGTAGGAGGTTACTTCCCAACGAACATGCGGATAATTGGACTGCAAATAATGCAGCCTAATGGATGAAGGTCATTTTGTATATGTGGCAGCTAGTAATGTTTGTCCCCTGTGCGGGACTGCTGAGCAGCCAGACTCAGCGGCTGGCATACAGACGAGCTTTCTGCGTTTCTAGAAGCGTGTTTGCCGCGTTCATACTTAACATGTTTCGGGTTTAGGCATGAACGTCCAGGTTTTACTTTCCTGTGATGTCGCCCCTCTTTCCCAGCATGACGCTTGGGCGTGGCCTCCTAGGAGAGGGGGAAAGCGCTCGAGCTGGCTCGGGAGCACTTTCTTCTTTTTGCGCAGGGGCGGCAAGGAAACTACAATTCCCAGGAACCTCTCCGCGGCACGCCTGCGTGCTGCTGCCGATCGCAGCCGCCATCTTGAAATCTGAGCCGTAATCAAAAGAGCATCAGCCGCCCGAGCATCATTTCGGCTTTTGTGGCAGCTGGGGGAAGGGAGGGCGGCGCTGGCTGCGACCCTTTGCCTTCTGGCTGGCCTCTGGCAGGCGGCGCTTTTGGGCGCAGCAGGGGCTGTGGGGAGGGGTGCGCGCGCGCGCCTTCCAGGTCCCCTCACACGCTCCCCGCCCGCGGGTGCCTAGCTGCCTGCCTGGCGGGCGGCGGCTCCTTGGGGAGGGGCTGTCGGACGTGAAGGAGGGAGGGAGGGCCGCCGCCCCTGGGCCGGGCCGTTGTTCGGAGAGGCTAGGGCCGCCTGGGCCCCTCCGGCCCAAACCCGCGCTGGGGTGCTGGAGCGCGGAGGTGCCGGCCCGCCTCGCCGCCGGGGCGCCGCAGAGCAACTCGGAGGTGGCCGGAGCGCCTCCGTGAGCCGAGGGCGGCCGCGCGGGGTGGGGTGGGGCGGGGCGGAGGAGGATGAGGGACGCGTGCCGGATCTGTGGCCGGGAGCTGTGCGGCAACCAGAGGCGCTGGATCTTCCACGCCGCGGCGAAGCTCAACTTGCAGGTCTTGCTGGCGCACGTGCTGGGCCAGGAGGTCCCTCGGGATGGCAAGGCCGAGTTCGCCTGCAGCAAGTGCGCCTTCATGCTGGAGCGCATCTATCGCTTCGACACGGTCATTGCCCGCGTCGAGGCGCTCTCGATCGAGCGCCTGCAGAAGCTGTGGCAGGAGAAAGGCCGCCTCAAGGGCTGCATCGTCGGCCTCTACCAGAAGAACAACGGCGACCAGGCGGGAGGCGTCGCCAGCAGCCTGCCCGACGAGCGCTATTCGGCGCTGCTGCAGGAAGACTTCGCGTATTCGGGCTTCGAATGCTGGACGGCAGAACCGGAGGAGCGCGTGGGGTGGGGGGAGCCGCCGCCGACAGCCGGCCACGCCGCCGATAGCCGCCCCAGGCGATGCCGGGGCTGCGCTGTGCTGCGCGTTGCGGACGCCGACTACGAGGCCATCTGCAGAATCCCGCGGAAAGTGGCGAGGAACGTCTCCTGCGGACCATCTCGGTGCTCTGCGAGCGCTGCTTGTAATGAGGAGGAGCCGCCGCCGCCGCCTGCGTGTGAGTCGATGAAGGCAGCAGCAGACTCGTCGTCAAGCGACAAGGCTCCTTTCGACGAGGAAAGCCTGGGAGGGGGAACTCCGGGCTCGTCCCTGGAGTCCCTGGACGCGACAGGGGCCGCCAGTCCTTCACGTCAGAAAGACGAGGAAAGGGACGCGGAGGCCCCGAAAAGCGGGAGGTGTGGCTGCAGCCCAGGTGCTCGCAATGCGTCCCTGCCTGGGAGCAGGCTGGACATCGCTCTTTCCCTGGTTAGGGCTTTTGATTGCAAGCCCATCCAGAGTCCCAGGGGTAGCAAGCTGCCTATTCCAGTCAAATCGAGCTCCCTTTGCCAGGATCTGGTGGATAAAACCACGTATTCTGCCTTCCCAAATGTGGCAGTGAAATCTCACCCTGGATATGCCTTAGCCTTTCCTTTGGAGATGTCTGACCTTCAGGAATTGTGGGAAGACCTGTGTGTGGACTACATGCCATTTCGGGTTAAGGTAGAGGACCTGTTCTACCATCTCTGCTCCTGAAATCCTTGAGTGTTGTCTTGTGCATTTGAGTCATTATTTTTGCAGTCCATTTGCAGTTTACTTGCAAGCTGTCTGCAACCAGGTGGTTTCTACTCCTTTCTTTTTCTCATCTGAAAAGGTCCCCCACCCCCACCCCGTTTGTTTTTGGCATATCATTTAAAAGAATACTAATTTTAGAGATACCTCTTTTCTGCCTTTTATTGCTCTTTTGTTTAGAAATAGTGACTCTTCATAATTTCCTGTAGAAATGTGCTGTAGATAAATGTGCTATAGACAGCCTTCTTCAGTTGGAAGTTTAGATATTCTAAACAACTGGTATATCTTCTGAATTTTAGAAGGTTTAGGAATTAATGGCAGTTGCCACCAGCAGCATGTCACCTGCAGATATGCAGCTGAGTCTGCCTTTCATCATGGATTTCCTTACCTTTGCTAGAATTTGAAATCTCATTAAGGTGCAAGTTCCTCGTTATTTTTAACAAAGACTGCCGCTGTCAGCTTTAATTCAGAAATATCCATGTCAGTCTAATTGCATTCACATTAGTAGCAATTGCTAATTTCAGTTAGAAATACTCTTGTTTGTATCTATAGCAACCAACCTGACGATGATGGGTGATAATGGCATTTCATCTTCATTGGATTTTCCTCTTCATTGGAGTTGTCTGATTCTCAGATTCTAGCTTTGATAATAGAAAATTCACTGAAATTCTGTTAATCACTTGGAAAACTAATTGAAGCATTACATCCAGAGCTGAGTCTTGCTTGCAACACCTCCAGAAAATCTGTTTCAATTCAATCTTCAGACTATAGATATTCTGCAGTCAGTGAAGGAGTGGTCCCTTCTCTATAGTTTTGTGACTATTTGCACAGAATGTGTGCACTCCTGCTCCTAGCTATTCATGGAGAAATCCTGTTGAAGCCCATAGGCGTGATTGCTGGCAAGACTTCAATAATGCCTATGATATTGCAAAGGTTCCAGAGTCTATTGGTCTTCAACTGGTAGGCCAGTTGACCCATAAGTGAGTTGCCACCTGACTTAGGGGGAGTCTTATAGACTAGAAAGAAAATCTCAGCTCTAGACAGATGCAATAAAAAAAATCATAAATAAGAAAAATACTAAGTGGCTGCTATATGCAGGCTAAAAGTAAAAGGCAGTTCCTAGAGCTGAATAAAAGGATATTTGATTTAACTTCCTTGCAAAGATATGTAACCGAAACCCATGTTTTTGCTGCTAATCTGCAGTGTATTTTTCTTTAATGGAGGCATCCCCTTCCCCCACGCTCATGTGCTTATTTTCTATGGCAACACAATACTGTCATCAGCTAGGGTGGTGATTTTCATGGAAACTGCAGCAGAAGAGAAAGCTGTTCTGATTCTAAAATGTTTCATTATAAAACCACAAGTGGAAAATCAGAAATGTGCAAATGAAGTAAGTTTCTCTGAAAACTTATTTGAGTAAATATTGCATTCTACCCGTAGAATGTGGCAAAAGAGGCAGATACTCTCTAGAATGCTAAGATGGTGTTGCCTCCCAACATTGGGACCTCATGTGGTATAGTGGTTAGAGTAGCTTCACAACCTGGTGCCCTCCAGAAGTTTTGGACTGCAATTCCCAGCATTCCTGAGCATTGACCATGCTGCCTAGGGCTGATCTGATGACAGTTCAAGTTCAAAACATCTAGAGGGTTTGGGAAAGGCTTGGCTAAAGTGCCAGACTTGGACCAGGAGACTTGGAATCAAATGTCCACCAGCCAAGATGTTCACCTTGGCCTTGTCCCTAAACCTAACCTGCTTCATAGGGTAGTTGTGAGAATAAAAAGGTGGAGAGGGAATCTATGTTCACTGCCCTGAATTCCTCGGAGGAAGGGTAGCATACTGCATCATGGCCGCGTTTGGACGACACGTTGGTGGGAACTCCACCCCACAAACTGAGTGGTGGGATTTGTAGCATGTCGCCTTAAAGTGTCTTGGGGCGGTCCTGCCCTGGTAAAAGTTGTCTGTAGGATGGAGTTCACCAGTGTGTGGGGTAATCTTCTCTTCCCGCCCTCCCCACAGAATGGTGGTGCTGGCTCCAGTTTACCATATTGGGGCACCACCATTCAGTGGGGAGGGGTGGAGAGAGGTGAAAGACGCGATGCACCTGTCACCCTAGTAACAAGTGGCGGTGGCGTGCATCCCTGGAGAATGGATCCATCCACCGAAGGAAGAAGGTGACGGCCTCGGCGGATGGATCCATTTTGCAGTGAAGCGCCTCCGCTTGTTGCTAGGGTGATGGCATGATACAACTGTCACCACTGCAGCCATCACCGTAAGGAGAAAGGGGAGCGCCTGGATCGCTCCTCAGAGGAAAAGCGATCTATCCGCCTCTTCCTCCTTTCATAGAATCAGAATAGTGGAGTTCGAAGGGGCCTATAAGGCCATCGAGTCCAATCCCCTGCTCAGTGCAGGAATCCACCTGAAAGCATCCCTGACAGATGGCTGTCCAGCTGCCTCTTGAAGGCCTCTAGTGTGGGAGAGCCCACCACCTCCTTAGGTCATTTGTTCCATTGTTGTACTGTTAAGTCAGGAAGCTTTGCCTGATGTCCAGCCGGAATCTGGCTTCCTGTAACTTGAGCCCATTATTCTGTGTCTTGCATTCTGGGTTCACCGAGAAGAGATCCTGGCCCTTTTCTGTGTGACAACCTTTCAAGTATTTGAAGAGTGCTCTCATGTCTCCCCTCAGTCTTCTTTTCTCCAGGCCAAACGTGCCCAGTTCTTTCATTCTCTCCTCATAGAGCTTTGTTTCCAGACCCCTGATCATCCTTGTTGCCCTCTGAAGACGCTCCAGCTTGTCTGCATCCTTCTTGAAGTGTGGTGCCCAGAACTGGATGCAATACTCAAGATGAGGCCTAACCAGTGCCAAATAGAGGGGAACCAGTACCTTGCACGATTTGGAAGCTATACTTCTATGAATGCAACCCAAAATAGCATTTACTTTTTTCGCAGCCACATCACACTATTGGCTCATATTCAGCTTGTGATCTACAACAACTCCAAGATCCCAGATCCTTCTCACTTGTATCCCCCATCTTGTAGCTGTGCATTTGGTTTCTTTTTCCTAGGTGTAGAACTTGGCATTTATCCCTATTAAATTTCATTCTGTTGTTTTCAGCCCAGTGCTCCAGTCAATCAAGTGCGGCTAAACCAATCTGCGGCAGTACGCCACAGGAAATATTCTCCTCCCCCGTGCTGCAATCTATTTGGAGATTGGGTTGAGAGGATGGAAGCTCTCCTTCCATCCCCTCAACCTGATCTACAAATAAATTGCAGTGGGGGTGGTGAAGACTATCTCCCACAGCTTGACGTTTATTGTCAAGCCAAGAGATACATCATGTCTTCCTTTGTGGCTCTCAGACATGGAAGGAGACACCCTTCTCCCCCTGTCACGTAAAACTCAAATGACTAAAAAAAAGCCCCATATACACACTGTAGCAAGTTACAGTGGGAAACATGCATGCTGGACGTCCATGCTGTATGTGTGTCCCTTGGATGTTGTGCTCACGCTTGAACCAAACAGTCAATAGTAAAGCCTTGAGCAGTGTGTTATGGTTAGGCTTTAATGGGTGTTGTTTTTAATGGGTGCTAGGATCAGATGGCCAGTCCTTGCTCTGCCTACAGGTGATTCTCCCTACCTGGTGGAGCATTCCTTTCCCAGGGCTACTAGGATGGAAGAACAGATCACATTTATGGGCCTTGCATCTTCACACACACACACTGGACGCTGAGCAGCATCGGGCAAAGGCTTTTATAGCCTCATCCTAAGTCTCGGTTGCAATCTTGTAATAGGGCTGGAATTCCGGTCCTGGCAGGTCTTCCACCCTCTCCATGCCTCATGATAGATAGCATTCTCCAGTCATTGCAAGACTGGCCCCAAAGCAGCCGAGAAGCATGGTGCCACCTCTTCTGGCCACAGCAATCTTCGCCCCCTTCTTCATGACAATTTCAGTTCAGTGGGGAGGGCCCTTGCAAAAAACAACTAAGAAAGGGCTGTGCTATAACATACTGAGGTCAAGATTGGGCAATTCAGGTTTCTTCCAGAAAATGTTTGCTTTAGGTAATTGTGACAGAGAGATCAGCACAGAGAGGGTATTCCCAATCTAGAAAAGATAAAAAATTTCTTTAACCTCATATACACAAATGACATGTGAAGACACAAGTTGGTGGGATTAGAATTGTCATGGAGATCTGTAGACGAGAGCGTGATATTAGTTATGCCTCCCCATTAAAAATAATGTTCTGTAGCAATATTTCAAATGGAGGGTTTGTCATGTAAATATTGCAGGTGCTAGTGGTTGGACTGGATTACTACAGGAATTTTCTCCACCAGTGACTCCAGCCAACTGGGATCATCTAGAAAGTCTTGTAAAGTTCTACTGCACCTTCAGCTCTGATGGGCAGAGAATTATGAGACATTTGTGCTCTGCAAATCAAGGGCAGTGTAGTGATGCAGATCCCTGGGCAGTGAATTTACTAGGCTGATGTCTAGAACCTGAAGCACAGAGTTTCATGGGTCACTGGGCAATTATGCCAGTCTTTGCTCTTCATGCAACCCTGGGGACATTGTAAAAGAAAGAAGTGGTTTTGCTAGCTTTACAGTTAAGAACCTTATAAGAGGTCTAAGTAGGTTCGAAACTGGAACCTGAGCTCCCTTTTGCTTTCTGTGCTTCCTTGGTGACGTGAAGGCGTTTGAAGGCAAAATCCTGAAAGAAAAGATTGAAGATTTGTGAGCTGTTATGACTGTAATTGTGTGGCAGGCAGCATAAAATATTTTAATAATAAATAAAGTAACATTGGATTCTTGGCACTGACTCTAGAAGCTCCTCCTGATACTACTTGAATGAATAAAATAACAGTAGCTTCTGCTTAGGGTTGCACTGTAAATTTAACATGTTTACTCAGAAGTAAGCACTATTGAATTCAAGAAAATATGTATCGGAGCGCAGCCTTCATTTGACTAGGTTGACAAGGAAAGAAAAGGGCTGCATGGCAAGAAATGGAACCGAGAAGAACAGGCGGGAGCAGGAGAATGAATTTTCATATTTGAATTAGTAATCGGAGAGAAATATTAAGTGTTTGAGGAGAAAATTGAAATGTCACATGAATGTGTGTATAAAGAAGCTGTATTTTTGGAATCGAGTAATCTCAAAGCAATATTGTAAGTCTCATTCATTTACCAGCCCCACCTCTCTCCAACAGTGCTCAATGAATTGTATAATAATGGAAGATAACTTAGGTGCTTTTCTCAGTAAATGTCACTTTTTCTTCTTCTCTTTCTCTCTTGAGAATTTGTGTGAGGATCAGCAGCAACTTACTCACTGTGACTTGTCACCTGGCATGCAAGCAACTGAATTAAATAAGACAGAACTGCTGGAAAAAATCAGGTGCTTTGATGCTACAAATAAGGTACTATTTAAAATGTCAAAATAGCTGTAAATACGTTTGGTTAAAGTGTGTGTGTGTAGTGAGAGAGCAGGATCACATCCACCTGTGGCCTTCTTCCAGCCATTGCGATGGACATAGCTAGCACCTACTGGCACCTATGTGCATAGGTGTTATGCATTGGTTGGCAGTTGGACACCAGGTCCAAAACATGGAAATGCCTACCTGGAGACAAGCAGACAAGGTCCCATTGCCCCATCACATTTGATGCTGCATAATTTCCCTTAAAACAAGAGTGGAAAACCCTTTTTAGCCTGATGGCCAAATTGGCTCCAGGCAAGTAAGTCAGGGGCCACATGCCAAAGTGGGCAAGGCTGCCTACTGCTGCCATGTCCCCCCGCCCCCCGGCAATATGATTGCCCAGACACGCACGGGCATGCACGCATGCACAATACTTTCCCCACCCCATCCTGAAAAAGAACAGCACAGCAATTAGGCAATTGCACAGTGATTTTGAACATCATTCATTGGCTGTTGAAAAAAATCTCTTCTCTCTAACCTGCTGATTGGAGATAAGAGGTTTTCCCTGCCTGGGTAGAGGGGCAGCAGGGTCTAGAGAAGAAGCTTGCGAGCCAGAGGGGGAGCCCCTGCAGGCTCTATTCAGTTTCCCTGTCTTTGCCTTAAAGTAGGGGTGCAGAATCCCAGGGCTGGGGGCCAAATTCATTCCACTTGGGTCCCAATCTTGCACTCTGGGGTTCTCCCTTTCCCCAACCAATCGTTTGGTGGTTTCCTGACTTTTGTGCATTTATACCCCCTTGCTGAAAGGTTGTCATACCTCTCCTAAAGTTATTGGCAGTAAGACATGCTGGTATATTTGTTTGTATTTTCACCGCACGCACCACTGTGCAGCCTCTAAGAGTGTCTTTAAAATGGAATTCAGCCCACACTCCTACTCTGACGCATGCAGCTGGACAGATGTAGCTACTTTGGGGTTCCTGTATGACTTAATTGCAAGTCACTCAGTTCGCCCACCCTCAGTTTAAAATGTCGCCAGCCATGTAATCTGCCCCCTTTTATTAATACCATTTGAGATTTTGTTTAAATCAAGATTAGATACATTCAATTAAAGTCTTGCTTTATATGCTCTAAGTGTGCCTTCTTAAACTAGCAGATCCACGTGTATTGTGTGTGTGTGTGTTTACAGCAAAAAAGCTGTTCTGAGCCAATGGGGGCCACCAGTGTGCACCCCTTTCCTTCCCCACACGTTTGGGAATTCAGGGTAGTTTAGTTTACTTTTGATGTAGGTTACTGAAGGCATAATGGTTTTGACTTGTTTGCACATCTGTAGGTTGAGGCAAGTATTCTAAGGGTGGTCCAGCAAGTACAGGTAGTGCTAGTTTCCAAGGTCAGACCCCATAATCCAGTGATTCTCAAGCCCTTCATTGGTAATTCTCTTAACCTTTCACTGCTCTTGACTTGGGAGTAGTTTTCAGTCCCTATCTCTTGCAGATGGGTGACTTCAGATACATACTTGGCAGCTTAAGGTGAAAAGGTTTAGAATGGTGTCATGGCCAGGCTCCAGGAAAAGGCCATAGGGTTAAAAGGTTGGTTCTGACACATGCACCCCTCCATACTCCCACTTGCCATTTCTTATCCCATTGTCCTTGTACCTATATTGAGCCTCACAAGGACAAGAGAGCGAGCCTACCATGGAAGCTGCCAATCCCCTTTCAGTGCCAAACTAGCTACCCTGTTCATATGATTTCCAATTTATGGTATTTTACTTGACCATTTCTTGCTTTTCCTAATAGAAAAGGCATTATTGTGCAAGATATCAAAAGAACTACACCAATGTGATCTTAAGGGGCTAATAAAATGAGAGGGATAATGTACTCAACCAGGTAAAGTGCAAGCCAGAAACGTCTTCAGTTTGTTCCACGTTTGCCTATGACTGTCCGCTGAATGTGATCTACGGCTGAAGCAATGAGAAGTGCATGGGTTTATACTGATATGCTTAATCATCTTTACTCATGTATATGGTCCCTTGCAGTCAGAAGCAGGCAGTATTGAGCAGTGTCAGGATCAGAGTGAGGGAGGTAAGAACTAAAATAAAAAAATAAATTTGAGTAGATTTGAGAGACAAATTACTTGATGTCTGATGTTGAACCTAACTCTCAACTATAGGGGCTTTGAAAGGAAAAGCTGAAAATCTCAAGTTTCTTCCAAAATTCTTCCAAAGTGTTGGGGGCAGTGAGTTGCTCATTGATGCAATAGATATATGGTGCTTTAAACATAGGGATTCAAGTAAATACATAGAGAGGTTGTTGAGTAATGCAGTGGCAGGTTAAACTTATATTTGCAGTGGAAGAACAAAATTAAATGAGTGCCATGCACTGCCTAGTCCAAAATGTGTTTGTGTTTATGGCATTCAGCAGCTGCTAGAGAAACTGAATGAAATGAATTTTGAATTGAAGTCTGTCCAGCACGCATCTCAGAAGCAGGATCACAAAATCCAGAATTTGAAGGAGACCTTGAAGAGCAAAGAGAATGAGGTTTGTAATGTTGCTGTATCCTTGCAGAATACAGAGCTGGTGACTGAAAAGTACCTTTCTGGCCTTTTTGTGTAGCATATGAATTCTTCCCAGCGTGTGGCATTGCATGTAACATTGCATGTAACAAGGGAACTTCCAGCTAGTTGGTGACCCAAAAGAGGATGGTTTAGCTGACTTTTCAGTATAGCATCTCTGTGGATTGGGTTGCCACAGTTAGGTAAGAGGCAACCTCTGCCCCCTATTTTCTGGTTTACTTGCTAACTTATAATTGCTCAATCCTGTATCCTGTAGTCCAAGGAGCTGTACCGTGTAATTGAGGGGCAGAATGAGACAATAGTCAAACTACAAGACATGCTACATAGAAGCCAGCTTGGACAATTGCAGGTATGGATCTTATTTTCTTGCCTTATCCCAAAGGTTCAAAGTATGTAGTCCTGATGTTTAGAGTATTATAAGAAAATTAGCTCTAAAATGTCATCTATAATTCGCATGAAGTTCCAAGAAGATGCCAGCTACATTTTCTGCATCAACTCAGATAAGATAGTCTTGTAGCACATTTGGCAGATGCTTTTCCAAAGGAAGAGAGTTACATAAATAGGACATCTCTGGAGGGTAGTTTGTTCTTTGCCAATGGAGTATAGCTGTGGTGTGCAGACAGAATAATAAACTGGTCAATCATTTAGTTTTAGAGTCTGCAATAGAAAATAGGGGAGGAAAAGACTGATAGACTTGCATCACTCAAGATTTTCTAAGGGATCAACCCCAGCACTTTGAATTTAGCATAGAAGGTGACAGAAAAGTAGTGCAGGCAGGGGAGCACCATCTCTGAACACTCATCACTTTGTTCTGCCTTGAGTCTGTACTTCCATGTTTAATAGCTAACATGGGATTTCTATTCTTATGTTCACTGCCATGCAAGTTTGCATGAAGGGAGATGCACATTTGATGAGAAGCAGCAGGCAGGATGGCCAGAGTTGTTGACCCTTCTCTTGCCTTCACCTTTTACTGTACGATCTTTCCACCTGGTCTCTTTTCTCCATTGGCCCACAAAATGTGTCTGTGAAGCTGGTCAGGCAGGGGCAAGCTGCCAAAGGGGAGGGGTTGCAGAGGAGGAGGAGGAAGAGGAGTGGTCAAAGGAGAGGCTAAGCAACCTTCCTCCGTTACTTGCCTGCAAATGTCACTCCCACCTCCCCTTTGGACATTTGGCAGCAAACACCGACTTACCAGTCTGTGTAACTCTGTAAGAGCATGTTGCTGAAGTCTAACCTTGGCATTATAAAGGAACAAGTTGTGGCCCATGAAAATCCATATGCTACAGTGGTCTGCTTTGCCACTGTCTCCTCCTGCCCCAAGAACAGGCAGGAGTAATTTCCAGAGCCAGTTCCCCAGTTGAGGGAGCCCTGGGCAAAGTCCCATCTGGTGGGCAAAATCTCCTGCTTTGGTGGGCAAAATCTCCTGCTTTGGTGGGCTTACTTGGCATTGGTGGCGACTAGCAGCAGTGTCCCAAGTAGCACTGAGTGGCTGGGACCGTCATTTGAACTTCCCCCAATGCCCTAGAGTGGTGTTATGCTGGAGGCCACAGTGTGAAATTTCAATAGCAGTTGGACCCAGCTGCGAGGCGTGGCATCTCAAGAGTGCCGTGCTGGAAGGTTTTTTTTAAAGGTCCCAGATCAGGCCTCGGCACTGGGTCCTGCCAGCTCCCCAGTAATGCCAGGTGCTGATGTCTGCCCTTGGGTATTTCCTCCCTTAAGTGCCACTTTTAGCATGGGAGGTGGGAGCTCTTGGGGGGCACTCCTTGCCAGCCTCTGATGCAGGAGGAGAAAGGGGCTGGGGAGTGCTGAACTGGCGAACTGCTGGTGCTGGGCAGAGAGCAGGAGGGAGTACCTT
Source organism: Anniella stebbinsi (assembly GCA_029215795.1). Classification (NCBI taxonomy): domain Eukaryota; kingdom Metazoa; phylum Chordata; class Lepidosauria; order Squamata; family Anniellidae; genus Anniella; species Anniella stebbinsi. Next base: position 123,530,398 of record JARDYH010000004.1, on the reverse strand, counting down.
CACATCCCTATCATCTGCCCAACCCTCTGGGGTCCTGCTGTTACCTTGGTGTGTGTGTGTGTGTGGGGGGGGGTTACACTCTCCCTAGTTGCTCAGCTGAGTTCTGCACACAAAGTGATCTGAAGGAGCCTTACGTTAGGCTAGGGGAAGAAAGTGCTTGTTCACCTACCTTCAGCTGAACCCTCTGGCATCTCCAGAGGCAGTGGCACCTATGCACCTGTCTCTCCTGCTGCAGACATGCCGTGTGGGTTGAAAGACCTATATGCACAACCTCATGCATGCTGTTGCAGTGTTGGGAGCACAGTGTGTATGGGTGTCTATCCTGAAAAGGAAGAGGGCCTCAGACCTTTAGTACCTGTGGGAATACGCAGCCCACCCCCCTTTGTGCCTTCAGTGCCCTAAATGTTCAGTTTAGAAATATTTGGGAGGGAGATGGCTACCAGTAAGGAGAAGCCGTGGCAGCACAGGATGGCAAAGGTCTCTTGAGTAGCTTGCATAGCCCTGAGAACCCCTTCTGTACTGTAACTGGTTGCAAATGATCAGATGAACAGAACCAGCTTGGTACACTCTTACTGCGAACTGTGTGGTCAAATTAACAGTCCCCAAATTAAGCCAAATGAAAGCAATTTTTCGCTGCTGACTTGCAAACGTCCAGAGATAACTCTATGGCTGAATTCGGACAACACGATAGTCAATGGTGGGGTAATAATCAACTTTACAGTTGTTCATCTAGGGGGTACTCCCCACACAACATGGTAATAAATAATCAACCATGGTGTGGATTAGGATCAGCGCTGAGTTGACTATGGCAGCATTCGGACAACACGATAGTCAATACAACTGACGATTGTTTCCCCCCACCCAGTTGCTTATTGTATCGTTCGAATTCAGCCTATATCTGGGCAAAGATAGCCCAGGTTCACCAAGGTATTCACTGTCCTTAGAGCTAGTGTGGTGTTGGAGTTAGGTGGGGCAATGGGAGAGATCCAAGTTCCAATCCCTGTTTAGCTATGAAGCTCACAGGTTGCCATGGACCAGTCACCATATCTCAGCCTAACCTACCTCACAGGATTATTATGAAGATACCATGGCTGCATTCAGATGCCACATTAGTCAATGGTTGGTTGAGTAGCCAACTCACAGTTGGTTATTTTGTGGGTACTGCCCACACAACATATTCCCACACAACTGTGGGTAGTTGGGGCTGGAGTTGAGCAGCCCCTGTGAGTTGTGCTGGCTGTAGCAGAGCAGCTGGTGCGGTTTTGGCCACTCTTGCCCAGGAACTTGGTAGGCAGCCGAGATAGTCAACTCAACTCTGCAAAATAGTCCACTGGCTCAGTTCAGACAATACGCTAACCAATGGTTGTGCAACTAGTCAACTCTGCAGCGGGTTGTGTTTCTCAGTTGGTTATTTTGGCAAAATAGTCAACCATGGGATGGTTTTTGCCCAACAGACAACACAATAACCAACCAACCTGCTGAACTGACAGTTGACAACTTAAACCACCATTGAATAATGTGTTGTCCGAACTGAGCCAATGAGGAGGGTGAACCATGAACATCACCTTTGGTTCCCTGGAGGAGAGGAGATATATACATGGAATAAATAGGCCAATAGCTTTCCCAGACTGGCAGCACAGCTGTCATGGCACAGCATTTTAGGTCATGTTTGCTTGAGTGTGGCATGATGCAAGTGCCACACATCCTCTACAACTTCCCTGCTTCCTCATTAAAGTGAATGGATCAGTGCTACTGCTGAGAAAGTGATGGGAGCCACCAGATTGGCAGAAAAGGGAATGACTGTTGTTCTGCAAGTCAGACGTGTCCACCTGGGGCAGCTGTTAAGAGCAGTTGAATGTTGTGATCTTCTCACTCCATTTGTATTCCCAGGAAGGCAATCTTAAACGTCTGCCACAATAAAGGATGACCTGCAACATACCTCAGAATGTTCTTTTAAAAGCTATGAAAATGTTGGCCTTCCAGTGATTTCACAGTCTAAACATGCATTGAGCAGCAGGTTGGACTCGATGGCCTTATAGGCCCCTTCCAGCTCTACTATTCTATGATCATGCTCCTGTTTTCTCTTTCTATATCTTGCTAGATCTCAGAGGGTTCTTCCACGTTGCAAGAAAAGCAGCAAATAGCACTTCTTGATTTGCAGAACACACTTTTCTGCACTCAGCTGGAAGTACAGCAACTAAAGAGGGCTCAGCAACAAAAAGAACGGCAGATGGCTGAAGCCAGAAGGACCACCCAGTTTCTAGAGACCGTGTTGCAAGAAGAACAGCAGCAGAAAGAGGCAGCATGGCAACACAATACGGTATGGCATGAAGTCTTTTAATACCTGGAAATATCTGGTCCAGCCAGAACTCCTGCAGTTGAGCTTCACATCTCATTGGCTGCCTGGATGTACTTCTGTGTTGTACTTTGAGGACCAGAGAATGTGTGCAATTGCAGTGGAAACTGCCATCATTTCGGTAAAGGCAGGTTCACCTGACCGGTTTGTGGCAGTGTGGTGAAAGTGACCCGAGTTAGTGTTTTTGGCACTGGCCCAGCTTGGCTCAGCTTTTCAGAGCCTCTGATGGGGGTCCAGCTAATGGAGATTGTACGTTGCCTTCCAGGAGTTGCGTGCTGCTCTTCAGCAGTTAAAAACAGAGCTGCAGAACAAACACTGGCAATGTTGTACTTTGGAGATGGAAAAATGGGCAGAGGTGCAGCGACAAGAGCAGAAAACTAAGCATTTGAGCCACAACCTTGCTTGGAGTGAACAGCTTCTACAGGTGAGATGGGGATGATGGGCTTTCAAGCCCTGTCAACACCAGATTGCAGGTGCTCTGTCCTCTCTGGGCATGGGGGAATCGAGTGGTGGAAAGAACTGGGAGAGAGCGGGGGGGGGGGGGAATGGGAATGGGTGCGAGGTCATGGGCTCTGTGTGGGTGGATGAGGGAGTTCTTTTATGTGGGAGGGGGTGTAAGTGGGGAAGGGGGGGTGCATATCCATGCGGGGAGTAGTTTGCATGGTGTGGAAGGAGCCTGTGCAGGGCAGGCTGTGCGCACGTGTGAATGTGGGGGAGCAGGTGTGTGCGTAGGCGGGAGAGTAAATGTGTTTCCATGCGTGAGGGAGCACACTTGTGCGTTTCTGGGATCATGTGTGCAGATAGGGATACAAATGTGTTTACGTGTTGGGGAGAGCAGGTGTGCGCGGGGATAGGGCCGTGTATGCCTGGAAGGGGGGGGAGCGTAGAGAAGCCTGTTTGCCAGGGCATTGTGGGGGGGGACCGAGTGGAGTGCAAGGGGAGAAGTGGGTGGGGGTGGAGGGAACTGCCTTCTTGGCTTATACTTTTGTGTGGGGAGGGTTGCGCTTGTGTGGGGAGTGCGTGTCTGAGGGAAAGCGTGTGTGTGCGTCCGCGTGCATGCGCAAATGGGATCTGGACCCCCAGTATGTTTGCCTAGAACCAATTCAACCCTCAGGTTGAAACAGACTCGCCACCACCTCTGTTATAGCCCATAAAACCTCCCCTGCACTTACAGCCATTCCCTTTAATCTGGAATGGTGTCACAGCAATACATTAAAACAACAAACCCTGGAGAACAAGCAGGAGGCGCGACTTTGAAGACCCGTTCGACCGAGCAGCTTTGCTTGTTCCCCTGGACGCCCCTGAACAAGGTCCAGAGAGGGGGGTTGGTTTTGTCCTTATTTGTTTTCTCCACAAGTATTGCTAGGCTGCCTTTCAGGGTAGGAAGAACCCTAACAAGGGACTTTGCGCAATGAAATCTCATCCAACAATTAATAATGTCCACAAACGCCAGCAATAAAGCATCTAGTCCAGACAGTACTAAACTCTAAAACACAATAACAGTTTAAAAGCCCAGAACAGCCCAATGAGACACACTCAGGGTAAAGGCCAGTGAAACTGTCAATTCCCCCAGGGCTCCCTTAAAAGCTTCCAATGTGGGGGATCTGGCAGCCCCTGGACTGCTACTTTTCCAGAAGCTTTGGGGGGGCCTTCTCTCATGCACTGGCCCGCTTAATCATATTTGGCCCACCATCATACTTCTTTTTTTTAGCTCAGATTCATGGCGTAAAAGAATTTACAGCCAATCCTTTTTTTTGCTACCTAGATTTGAAGCCCTATACATGCTATGATACTACAATAATATTTATGCCTTTTCAAAACAGATTATTTCATCAGACTGAATGAAATTAAATATTAACCAGGCAGGCCTTATCGCAGTTAATGAATACATAAAATAATGTAATACTTTTACAGACTCAGAGGGTCCATAGGTTTCTGCTTTGCATGCAGAAAGTATGTGTGTGTGTGTATATATATATATATATATATAATCATCTTTTAATAAATATATAACATTTTCTGGTTCAAAATCCCAAAACGTGGGAAAGCATGAGTTTTAGCCTGTCACATGGCCTATTTCAATTATCTGCCCAAGAAATTCTTTTACAGAACTGAAGGACTAACGACGGGTCTTTTGGCACCATTAAATACTAATAGCTTTTTTTGGCATGAGTTTTTTCATGGACTGATTTGCTTCTCAGATGCAGTTTCTCAAGCTGTGCCACGGTAACTCCATCCTCCCCACCCTCCAGTGGGCCCAATCCTCCCCCTCCCTTCCCCCCGCACTGCCGAGAGAGAGGGTGAGTGAACAAGCAGAGGGAGAGAGAAGAGCCACAACTCCTGCCCACTTGCTCAACCTCTCTGGTAGTCAAGTGGCATAGCTCCCCCACTGCCCCATCCAGAGTGCAGGAGGTGCGGTGGACGGAGATGCCAGCTTGTTCAAGGATTCCCCCCTCTTCCTCGCCCATCGGCACCCTCCCTCTGGACAGTGCAGCAGAGGGGGTTGGGCCCAGCAAGGGCAGTCTTCCCTGTTGTGCCATCCAGAGATTGAGAGAGAGGAAGAGAAGTCCAGCAAGAGGAGACAGCAGCTCTTCCGTTGCCTTACTGCTTGCCCAGTCTTTGGATAGCAAGGATTGGGCAAGTGATGTTTGTTGTTGCCTCTAATCACTTTCTCTCTCTCTCTCTTTCTCTCTCTCTCTCCATGCTTACTTGACCTCTACCTTTGGGCAATGGGGTGGGGAGGAACGGGCCCTGTGGGGCCCCTTAGAGTGAATGAGTAAGCAACAGGTGGTGGCTGCAGCAGCCTTTGTGTGCTCCCTTTCCCTCTCTCTCTAGCTGGCATGGTGGAAAGGGCTTCGTGAGCCCAATCCCCACTGTCATGCCACCTGGGGCGGGGGGAGCTCAGGTGAGGGAGAGAGAGGATGAGGTGGCTGCTACTTAGATGTGCAGCTGCTCCTGCACGCTCGCTTACCCCCACTCCCAGGTGGGGTAGTGTTGGGAATTGAGTTCAGCAGTGCTCCACTCGCACAGAGAGGGCAGGTGGCCAGAGTTGGCTGCTCATTGTTTCTCTCTAGGCAGCACATGTGGCCCAATCCTCCTCGCTGTGACATCCACAGAGGGGAGGTAGGAGCTGTTCCTGCCTGCTCTTGGTTCCACACATGGCTGCTGGGCCCAATTCGCCCTGCCTTGCCTCCCAAGGAGGGACTCACAATGCAGGTGGCCCAGTAGGGCCAGTTCTTAACGGCCACATCTCCAAGAGGGCAGGTGAACAGTTGTGGGCAGCAACGGCCGTTCTTTGCCATTAGGACTCACTTGTCTTGTTTCGCGGGCAGGTGAACAGTAGCTGTGTCCGTGCAGCCTTCCCTCCGAATCTGGGTGGGAGTAGGGGAAGCGGTTACTATTGCTGTGTATGGGACCAAAATGCTGCCTCCAGGGGGCCCAAACCTCTTCAAGGCTGCTGCACCTCAGTAGCAGCTGGTCAGCAGAGTCGGTGGAGCCTCCCAAGGGTGCCAATCCCTGATGCCAGCCCTGACTGGAAAAGCCCCATTGTTGCTGCTGCTGCTGCTGCTGCCTCCTCTGCCTGCTGGTGCCTGAATGAAGCAACACAATGTCCCTCCCAATCAACTCCTAGTGGTTGGTGCATGCCACAGAACTGTCCAGGTTTTGTGTGTCCCTCTCCCTGCATCTCTGTGCCACCATCTCTCCTGACCCAGTCCCAAATGCAGAATAATCCCTTCCTTTGAGGTTTTCTTAACAGCCCATCTACTGCTGCTAAGTGAAGCACAGGGCAAACCAGTTCTCCCCTCTGCAGAAAGCTTCTGCTTCCCCTTCCCCTATTAATGGCCCAATCCTGTGTATAATGGGGCATGCCTGAATGTTGGAAATCAATGGGTTTAGACCTGTCTAACTCTGCATAAGATTTATGGATTGCCTCATTGATTTGCGCATTTATATTTCACCCTTTTGTGATCGAACCAAACTCAAAGTGGCTTAGAAATCAATTAGGCAGTAAGACTCGCAATACAGTATCTTCTGGCCCCCATAGAGAAAGAGCTACTGTATACTGGAGACCAGGGGAGTACCTTCATTGTAGGCTGGTGATGGGGAACATGTAGGAATAAATACGATCCAAGCTATGGTCCAGACAGTTTCGGCTATGGGGCGGTTTTTAAATTATTATTATTATTATTATTATTATTATTAATAATAATAATATATGAGGCCAAAATTGTACAGAGCTAAGTTGCAGGGAATTGTACATAAGCAGCTGCCACAGTGCTGGATGAGTATGTTCACCTCTACCCCCTCCTTTGAGGAGCCATGCAGTGATAATACCACTCCAGCCTACTATAGAGCACATTGCAGTGATCTGTCAGTGTTAAAAAAGTAAAAGGTTGTGGTCAGATCTTTGTTTCTAAGTAAAGTTTCATCTGTTGTAACTTGGGTATGACAATAGGTTGTGACTAATACCTAAAGTCCATGGGGTAAAGTTGAGTCAAGTGCTGCTCCTAGGCTTCAAATCTGTTTTATTGTCTGCATCCACAACAGACATGTTCACTTCCCTGAGAGCCCCTAGATTTCCCACGAGCGTTGTTTCTACTTTGGAGTTTCCTGAATTTGCTCAGTAACATTCTTACTGCATTATTGATGGCCCTGATACATTTCTATGGTTTTCTAGGAAACTAAGGAACTCCTGCAGTATCATCAGAATTTGGACAAGAGCCCCACATCTGCTGATAAAATGGTGCAGAAATTGCAACAACGAATTAAAGACAGAGATACTGCCGTGGAGGTATTTGCAGAGCTGTCCAGCGCGACCTCTTGCTGGTCTTGTTGTGGTCCCAAGCAACAAATATGCTCCTTTCCCTCCTGTTTGACACATAGAAGAAAGGAGGGAGGTGGGAACTGAACATATCGTTAAGAGGAAGAGTAGGACACATGAGGTGTGCCTCTATGACCCTTGTTATTCCTCCCCACCCCCCATCCCTGGACTGTTGTAGCGAGCAGTAGATGAACATTTCTGTGTGCTTGAAGACAGAGAAAAAGAGCTGCAGAAACTTCATTTGTCTGTGAAAGAGCAAGAGCGTGATCTGGAAGGACTACGCAAAGTGCTCTCCAGTAACCAGGCTACCATTCAGGTAGGTTGCTACAGTAATAAGGGCAGTGCTTATGTCTGTCTCTCTGCCATGGTTTCCTGCTCACTGTTAAGATTTGACACTATAATGCAATGCTTTTCAAGAAAGCTCTTGAAATATCTCCTTTGCCATGACTTTTAGGTTGACTTGAGCTAGGTCGCAGTTAATCCAGTGTTCCAGAGGAGCAGCCCAATGTTTCATCTAACTGAACATTTCTACCCTGATTTGCAACAGGTCTCTAGAGTCTCAGCAGTTTCAGAACCTAATTCCTGCTGAATTAGGTTCTTATCCAACTATAGATATAAAGAATAGAATGTGAATCTTAGAACCCTGACTTACGTCTACTCTCCCAGAGAGTGAGGTTGGGAATTACTCCAAAGCAACATGGAAAGCATATAGAAGGACCTGATGGAATTAGTGCTGTTCATTTTGGGCTTCAGGAAATTCATAAGGAGTCCCAGCTCTGTCCCATGTTAATCTGTTCGCTGCCCACTTTTTCTATATTAGGGCCTGGAGAGCTTGTGGAAAGCCAAGGGCTTGGAACTTGAGCAGCTGTTGGCCACCTACCAGAACTTAAAGTGGTTGAAAGAAGAAATGGAAGCAAAATCCCACAGATGGCAGATCGAGCAAGAGAGAACCGTTCAACAACTCCAGGCAGCTCTGCATGACAGGGGCAAGGAAGTGGAAGTAAGGCTTGTGGGCCGGCATTTTCTGCTGGAGCATGGAAGGCAGGAATATTTTCCATGCTAAGATTTGAAGGTAGTGGTTGGGGCGGCATTAGAGCGATTACCACCCCTTTCCAGGCTCATGGTCATTCTGCAGGTATGCCCTTCAGGATCTTGGAGCTGCTTTCTGGAATCCAGAAAGCTGCTTTTCTTAATGTTGGCTATGGTGCATTGCCATAAGTTCTGCCTGGCCCTTGGAAGCATCGCCAGGTGCTTTTTGCGCTAGAATGATCTGCTTCTGTCCAAATGTTTTACAGCTGGGTCAGGAGCAGAGCAACAGGACCTCTGGAGTTGGAGGACCTGTTCTCCTCCTCCCTCCTAATCCTTGTCCTTATCCTAGGTGCTCTCAACAACACTGTTCTGCAAGCTGGGGCCTGGGCAGAGGAATATTGTGGAAGAGCTCTGCCTCCGCCTTCAACAGAAGGAGCACATCATCAAGGAACTCCTTAGGGACAAGAGTAGACAAGCAGTAGAACAAGTGGCTGAGCTTCAGGAGTTGCTTCAAGCTGTGAGCTGCAGAGAGCAGCAAAGTCATGTAAGTGGGACAGAGTGCAGCAGTTCAATGAGACTAGCATTGTTCTCTGGTGCTTCAATTGTTAACCTTTCCCATCAGCTTCTCCAGTGCCTTGAGTTGGGGTCCTTGTGGTCTGCTAAGGTTCCCTCTCCCTCTCCCAGCATTTTGTCTAGTTTCCTCCTATCTAGGATATAGAATAGTAGAGTTGGGAGGGGCCCATAAGGCCATCGAGTCCAACCCCCTCCTCAATGCAGGAATCTACCTTAAAGCATCCCTGACAGATGGTTGTCCAGCTGCCTCTTGAAGGCCTCTAATGTGGGAGAGCCCACCACCTCCCTAGGTAATTGGTTCCATTGTCGTACTGCTCTAACAGGAAGTTTTTCCTGATGTCCAGCCAGAATCTGGCTTCCTGTAACTTGAGCCCATTATTCCGCGTCCTGCACTCTGGGATGATCGAGAAGAGATCCTGGCCCTCCTCTGTGTGACAACCTTTCAAGTACTTGAAGAGTGCTATCATGTCTCCCCTCAATCTTCTCTAGGCTAAACATGCCCAGTTCTTTCAGTCTCTCCTCATAGGGCTTTGTTTCCATTTCCTCACCTACTCCCAGGCTCTGGGAAAGTATACGACTCCCAGCATACAGTGCCTGGACTTACCGGGATCCAGGAGCTGTCTTTGCCCAGAAACTTTATCTTTATCTCTCCTTTCCTTGTTGCATCATTAGATATCTTCTGCGAAGCTGGCACAAGCTCTATTAGAAAGAAGTTGTGAGTTGCAAGTTCTGCGTCAACAGCTGATGGGCCACACTCTTCAACAGAAAACAGACACTTCCACTGCCCAACTAATAAAAAGTGATGTGGCTCTTGAAGTAAGAATGCATGTTTGTGCGAGAGCATATTTTGCATCGGAGAGTGAAAGGCAAAGAGCTGGACACCAGACAAGTTGAGGGGTTGGCAAAGGGGCAAGTGTAGAAAGCTCAGCTGGAAAAGGATTGATAGGCCTTTGTGGAGAGATGAGGCTTCTTTGGACAGATAAGGAAGAAAAGGGCTGAACAAATGGAGATCCTAGGTAAGATTTTATATCCTGAGCAGGCTCTTCCATCCTCAGTCATAGAATCACAGAACAATAGAGTTGGAAGGGGCCTATAAGGCCATCGAGTCCAACCCAGCTTGCTTCACTTTCATCACTTGTGCTCAGGGCCACGGTCCCATATGGAGTGCTTGAAGATGTTTAAGTAAACATATTTCATGGTATGAATATGGCATGCCCAGATCTTGTGAGATTTGCTGGAGCCAATCAGAACAAGCAACGTTTTGAATTGTGAGCTTTTGTTTAATTGCCTAGGCTACCCTAAAGAGGGAGGGAGTGCTTATGCAGAAAAGTTGCAAGAGTTATAGTTCTGATGAAAGAAGCATGCAATACTATGAGACATGCTATCTCAAGAACTACAAGTCCAAAAGTGCTTTAGTTCCTGCTGGCGTTTTTGAGGCATAGGAAACAGGAGCCATCAGAGTGTGTCTCCTGCTGCTGCCAATTTCCATAATAAAGTGGAACATAGAAATTTCAAGGACAGCAGGAGGCAGTGCTGCTGATAGGATTTAAAGGGTCCAGAATCTGTGTGAGTAAATGAGTCAGGCTTCTGTTCTTCAGCATTAAACCAGAAATTGACACCAGATCCCAGGGTCAAGGAACAGCATCTATAGGGCTTTTGTCACTGATGTGTGATTGAACACATATGTTACAGGCAAAGTAATCAGGTGTTCTACAGAATAGCTAGGAATTCTATTGACTGGTGAATGGTGACAGCCAAAGTACTGAACAAAGCGAAATGAAAAATGCATTACATGACCAACCTTCTAGGCATTGCATGTAAGTCCTAAGAAATGCATATTTCCAGGCTTAGGAAATGTGAGAAAACACAAAAAAAGTATTGGGCATTGTAACTTTGATCAGAATAGATTGTGATTGTGCCTGAAGTGGCAATTCTTGTGCACAAATCATTTAGGGCTTTAAAAAAATCAGCAGCAGCTCTTCCAATTGGGTCCGGGAAGCAACTGGGAACCAACACAGTTGTTGAAGAACTGACATTATATATTCCAAACAGTCTTGCCCCAGTTAATGCCCCCGCAGCTGCATCCTGATCCAGTTGTTCTTTCTAGATGCTCTTCGAAAGGCAGCCCCAGTTGAAAGGAAAAATTGGAATTGTATGGCAGCATAGGCAGCTCTGTGAGCTGAGACTTCAGAAGGACAATGTCCACCAGCAGGAAGGAGGACAGATGATCAAGGAAGAGGGATAACAGAGTAACCCAAACCTGTAAGGATGGGGGCGTTCAGGGAGGCTAACGCCCAAATGACTTCATGCTTGTGAGGGATGTGAGAGACCGTAGAAAGGCATTCATGGGCAATGTTAAGTGGAAGAAGGAGACCAAGGAAGGGGTAAAAGGTCTGCCGCTTTAGCGAGATGGTGGATTGGTAACAGACGAGGGAGAGAAGGCAGAACCACTTAACCCTTACTTTGCCGCAGTATTCTTCCACAAAGGAACTGTGTTCAACCTGAGAGAAGTAGAACAAACCTCTAGCACAAAGGCTTTCCTAGCTACTTTAAATGAAATCTAATTTCCAGGGTGAAATGGATTACATCCTATAGTGCTGATGGAGCTTGCAGGCATTATTTCAGATCTGCTGTTTGTAATCTTTGAGAATGGGTGAGGCACCAGAAGACTAGAGAGAAGTAAATGTTGTCCCTTTCTTCCAGAAGGGAGAAAAAGCAGATCTGGGAAATTACAGACCTGTCAGCCCAGTGTTGGCACTGGGCAGAATTCTAGAAAATATGATTAAGGAGTCAGTTGTAAGCATCTAGAAAAGAATGCATTGCTTACTTGGAGCCAGCATGGATTATCAAGAATAAAACAGTCCAGTGCGACCTTATCTTCTTTTTTGATGGAACAACAAGCAGACGTGTGGCACCTTAAAGACTAGCAGATTTATGCTGGTATAAGCTTGCATCTGATGAAAGGGGTAGTGTCCATGAAAGCTTAGGCAAAAATAAATTTGTTAGTCTTTTAGATGCCACAAAACTTTGTTGGTTTTGCTGCAAGAGACTAACATAGAAATTTCCCTCTGGATTTTTTTTTAAATAGATCACAGGAATGTATAGCATATCTTGATTGCAGCAAAGCATTTGTCATAGTCCCCCAAAACACCCTTGTTGACAAAATGTGGGCTGGATGATCATAGAATAGTAGAGTTGGAAGGGCTCTATAAGGAAACAAAGCCCTACAAGGAGAGACTGAAAGAACTGGGTATATTTAGGAGAAGAGATGATAGCACATTTCAAGTACTTGAAAGGTTGTCACACAGAGGAGGGCCAGGATCTCTTCTTGATCATCCAAGAGTGCAGGACGCGGAATAATGGGCTCAAGTTACAGGACTGTTAGAGTAGTACGACAATGGAACCCATGACCTAGGGAGGTCGTGGGCTCTCCCACACTAGTGATATTCAAGATGCAGCTGGACAGCCATCTGTCAGCTATGCTTTAAGATGGATTCCTGCATTGAGCAGGGGGTTGGACTCTATGGCCTTTTATAGGCCCCTTCCAACTCTACTATTCTATGATTCTATAAATGCAGAAAGGAAATCTACACAATAAGTACAGGATGCGGGAAACCTCGCTTGGCAGCAGTACATCTGAAAAGGATCTAGGCAGTTTATCATTAGCTGAACATGAGGCTGCTTTGTGATGCAGCTGCTAAAAAAACTAAAGTATACATAGGCTACATGAACAGAAACATAGCATCCAGATAACAAGAATCTGGAAAATCATAGTTCTATTCCTATTCTGTCAAGGCCACATTCCGGTGCTGCATTGTTAGAAGGATATTGACAAGAGAAGGGTGACCAGTATGCTGAGGAGTCCGGAAACCAAGTTGTATTTGGAATGGTTGAAAGATAGGAGTATGTTTACCCTGGAGAAGAGAATAGGGGGAACATAACTGGTGTTCTTCAAACATCTGAAGAGCTCTCTTGGAGAATTTGGAGCACACTTGTTCTCTGTTGCACCAGTGGGCAGGACAAGAACAAATGCATGGAAATTGCAAGGAAGCAGATTTAGGCTACACATTAGGAGAAACTTCTTAATAGTTGGTGATAGTGGAACAGACCACCCCGGAAAGTGGTACAGTGTCCTCGGGAGCTATTTAAGCAGCTCTGGGCAGCCATCTGTCAAAGATGTAGTAGTTGCATCCTGCATAACTAATCAGGGGGTCAGACTAAATCAGGGTGAGCAACATGAGGCCCCTAGGAGGCCACCAGCAACACACTGCCAAATTTGGTGGTAGCAGCAAATTTTAAGTTTATTTTTTACAAAAAGAATTGGTAAATTTAATTCTTTTAGCACTACAGAGTTGATTGCCATCAAATATCGAGGGCGGGGGGGAGAGGGGTTTGTGTTTTGTTTTGTTTGTTTTTGTTTTAAAAAACATTGGGTCTTTCCAGTTAAACATTTAGTGTTGCATGTAGTTTGGCCCTAAGTGCGCATTTCAGAAGTGCCAAAGCAAAGTGTGTTAGGAGCAGAGCCTGGAAGTTTTCCCTTCTTTCCTGGTGGCTTAACGAGACAAGAGCAATATGGAGGTGGGTGCGTAGAATTAGGCTTTGTTGGATGGAGGGAACTTTTAGCAGTTTGCGGAGTGTGAGAAAGCTAGTTTCTCACTTCCAGACAGTTTACTTTGGAATTAAAATCGTGTTCAAGGCTTCAAAATCCATGAAATATCAGTAAAGAAATGTATGCATTGTGTTCTTAGGCAATGAAGCAAGAAAACTCTGGCAAGAACACCACGACCATGATCTCTAAAAAAGGCGATATCAGATCCAGGAAGGAGAAAGGTTGGTCCATAAGCAGTTTCTGCTCCACTTGACCCACAATGACTTCTTGCTTGCTCAGTTCTGCTACTTCATGTAACAGATGGTCTCTAAACTCATAGGCTTTGGTGAGTGAATGCCCCTTTGTGATAGGGAAATTAGTGAGATGTTTGTATTTTGGAATAATTGTTAAAACGTGGGATCAATCGCTGCTGGAAGACCAGTATGGGTCACTTGTGGATGGGCTCGGATACTGTGTTCTTTGCTGATGGAGCAGAAAGGTTGGTGATGTGGTGGGATAATTCCAGAATTAGAGCCACTTGCCACAGCAGACTAACCAGGAATTATTGATTTCTGTCAGTCTTTTCCAGCCTGGTGACCCCCAGATATGTTGGACTACAACTCCCATCACTGCCCAGAGGTTGGGGTGATGGCTATCCTAGTCAAATACATCTGGAAGGCACCAGGCTTGGGAAGGAGTCTCACTGCCCGGCTGACGTTTCAGTTTCTTAGGCAACGTGCTCGTGTAGGTGGTTGCCGTACAAAGCCAGGCATACTTGGATGTCAAATGTTATCTGGATCCATTACAACCTGGCTCCTGGCTCAGTTTTGGCACTGAAACATGAATAACCTAAACCAAGGGAAGGATGAGGGAATGTGCAGATGCTCTTGGTGTTCAACTGTCAGTACTGAGTTCCAGTGCTATTCCCATCTGGATGGCTTCTCTGCTGCATGGCAGTTACAGTGGTGTATGTCAGGGCTTTATTTTGTAGACAAGACAGGGTTAAAGTAACCATTGAAAAGGACCAAACACAAAAAAGCTCTACCAAGTGATAAGGTTCCTTACACATTTGGGGGGAAAATCTCTTTATCAAAGGAATTTCCTTCAATGTGCCTTGAATACACTGCTTGAGGCAACTTCTTTTTCAGCTCACCTAGGCAAAAAGATGCATGTGGCCATGTGTCATATCATTTCACCTGTGTTTGCTTTCCCTCCAGGTGTTTTGGAGACAACTGCCAGACTAGAGAAGGAACTTGAGCTGTTGATACAAAAGGAAAGAGAAAGCAGAGTGAGTTTGAGGAGTCTGGAGATATCTAAGGGAAACTTCCAGTACAACCAGCCTGTTCATAGTCTATGTATTATCATAGTTCTGGGCTCCTTCCTTTCATGGGGAAGGATGCCACGTGCCAGGCTACAGATCGGGTAGATTTCCTTTATCTCGCTGCTGCTGTTCAACAGAGGTTTCTCTCTTGCTGTATCTCCGAATGGCGTGATAAATTCCCCTAAATTCCCCTGCAATGGGATCCCCAGGTCCACAGTTCTGCTCCCAATCAGATGACTCTTATCAAGGAATCCAGGTTTAATATCTGTTATCCTAGAAAAAGGAAGAATGCGCTGGGCTCTTCTTGGAAGAGTCTGGCGATATGACCTGAAAATCCAACAGAGGGAAAAGTTAGTCTAAATCAGCATGCGAAACCTTGAGCACTTCTTCTTGTAAAGATGTCTCCTCCTGTTCTTTCATACTCTCTCATATTTCTTATTCATAGTTGGAACTCTCTGCTCTTCAGTCTGTGGTGGCCTCCCAGGAGGAGGAGCTGCAGGTCCAAGCTTCTGATGTTGAATCTCTTACTAGGAACATCCAGATCAAAGAAGAATTTATAAAGGTAGGACTACCAACAAGTGTCTTATCTCCAGTTCTGTCTTCCAGTAGATGTTAATGGGGGGCTTCTCATGTCTAGCATATTCCACTGACCTTCTGGTTTCTACATTTACTGCAAAAAGAGGAAAATCTATGTTTAAATACCGAAGAATAAGCTGCAAAATTGTTTAATGCTAAGCAGGCTTGTTTGTTTGTGTTTAATCCTAGGCTTTATGGTGTTGTAACAAAAAGACCTATGTTGGGCTTTTAACGGAAAGCCTCCCATTTAGGATGCTACACAAGACTTTCATGATGTAGTAGATCTCTTGCTTTCAACCGACTGAAAGGCTTGTAGTAGATGCAGGGCCAGGAACATGAACTGCATTTCCTCATTCTCCAAGTCTCACACTCCTTGACTTCCAGGACTTGCAAATGCAGCTGGTTGACCCTGAAGAAATGTCAGCAATTGAGCGACTTACCCAGGAAGTTTTGATGCTTCGGGAAAAGGTAGCCAGAGTGGAATTGCAAAGACAGGAAGCCACGGGAAACAGGAGGCTGCAGGTATGACAAAAAAGTTTCCCCACCATGTGTGATGGGCTCTGGCTGGTTTGAGTCTGGCCTTCCTCAAAGGAGCTCAGGGCTGGGTGCATAGGCTTTCTCCCCCACCCCACCCATTTTTATCCTTGCAACAACCTTGTAAAATAAACCATATTGAGAATGAGTGACTGGCTGATGATCTCATGAAGTTCTTCACTAAGTGAGCAGGCTTTTAACTCAGTTCCCCTGTCCAGGGACAATAGTCTGTCATAGTCTCAATTGTCCTGGATGTTTACTGCATGATTTCATCTTTTTGTGATATCAGCACTCATGTAAGACATGTGATGGGATCTACCGGCATATATGCTGACAGCCTAGATCTGACTGAGGGCCTTTTTCCCATAAGCTACAGGGATGCAGCTCAAGTCACGCTTGAGAGCAGTGTCATCAAAAATACATTTTGGCAGGAGTCTTGTTTCTGGTTGGTCGTTATGTAGCAATAAAATTCACATTTTTCCATAAAGTGAAGTAGAATGTTCACCTTGCAGCTGTTGCTCATTTTGGAGGGCCTGGCAACAGAGAAGGAACAGTTGAATGAAACCCTGAAAGCAGAACAGCAGCTCTACAGCACATTGGTGAAGTTTCATGCTCATCCTGACAGGTGAGGAGATTCCCTGCTCTCCTCCAGTAGCTGCTGGTAATGCTTGGACATCTTGCAGGGAGAGGCTGGATTTCCCTGTGTTGTTCATGAGCTAATTCCAGCACCTTCCTCTTAATTAGGTTTCGTTGCTTCCCCTCCTTCCCCCACACCATTACTATTCCCTGTTCTTTTCTATGTTGGAGAGAGTGATACTGAGGGAGACCTGGTTCTCATGACACAAGGGTGATTAATAAGCCAAGTGTCTTGTTAACCATCCCCATGCATGCCAGCTCATTTCATTAATGACCTCACTGGGTGTGACTTGTCATTACGAGCAGACCTGGTAAGGTTGGCTGGCTGGAGTGGTTAAAATTACCCAGGAACCCTATAGCAGAGTGTTATTTGCACAAAACAACAAGTGATACCCAGCGATGGTAATTAGGGAAATCAGGTGGCACATGTGGGTTAATAAGCACTATGGCTTATTAACCACTCATGTGCATGTGAACCCAGGAGAGAGAGAGAGAGAGAGTGAGTTTCCGGGATCAGCTCTAGTTGGGTTATTGCTGCAGTTTAGAGGGTTCAGAGTAACTGGTAAACAGATAAAGATCATGGCAGAACTTATAAACCCCTCCTAACCTGCTTCCCTTTCTGCATGGCTTCACCAGCTCTGAACAAGAACAGACTCTGCACCTGCAGCTGGAGGAGGTCCAGGCACTCCGTGGACAGTTGGAAGAGGCTCTTGGAAGGAGCCTGGAGCATCTGAGCAGGCTGGAATCACTGGATGGCATTGGAGGTGGGGAACAGGAGCGTGTGACAGTCCTGCCCAAGCATGCCTTCTGAGCTATGGCCTTCACACTGCTTCTGGCACAGGATGGAAGCTGATCACTCACAGAGCACGCCTGCCTTGACACTGGGAAGGCAGCTGAGTGTGTGCTGGAAATGGCATTCAGGTCAATCCCAAGTGTGGTACCATTCATATTCCTGGTTTGATCCTGCCAGGGTGGATGTAAAATGGATTTCAGCATCTTGGCACTCCTTTCTATTTTCTCACCAGTCAGCACCCCTCTTTTCCTCTTCCCAACCCCCAAATTTGGCTAAATAAAGATTTTCCCCACCTCACCTCCACTCTTTCAAGAATCTGTGTTAATTGTTCTGTTTCATACATCTGTCATGGGTTTGTGATAGAATTTAAGTGGGGGGGATAAGGATTTTTTGGTTGCTGGCCTTGTTTTGCTTTTGTGCCTCCCACAACGATTTCATCCAATAAACTCCATGAAGCTCCCCTGAAAAAATATTCCAAAACCGTCATCACATCCAGTCTCCTCAAAACAGCTGTCAGGCACAAGCATTGTTTTAATGGGAGTAGTCAACTCCCAAGTAGTTCGAACTATGAATTGTTCCCAGATTGGGTAGCTGCTCAGTAGCTATATTTGGGCCTTGGTTTTACAAAATTGTGAACACTTGTGCTCCATCCAAATTTTAACCACAAAGAGAATTGCAGTAAATCCCAACTAGACAGCTGTTCCTGTATTGCCATACTAAGGAATGCACTGTAGGAAACCTTTTGCAGCCAGCCAAGTCTGTAATAGCTGCAGAACAATGCCAGCTTGTGCAGACCGAGTCCCATCAGTTCTTGGGGAGAGGGGTTGGGGAGTGCAGCCTTCCCAGGCAGGATTCGGTCAAAACTTGGCACAAGGTTCAGCTAAATCTTGCGCAAACCAGCAAAGGCCCATTGCAATCATAAACAGGTCCATACTGCTACTTTATCAATCCCACTGGCATGAAATAGTAGCTCATGATCTTTTTTGTCACGAAAGCTATCATTTCTCATATTTTCAAAGTTTGTGGGGGTTGCGTGGCTAGGTTTTGGCCCAGGGAGCCACAAGCATCCAGCCCACTTTCAGGCCCTACTTATTTAGAACTGTCTAATATTTGTATTTTCTGTGTCAATTTACACTGGGGGCTTCCAGGGTCATTGGTGAACAGGACAGTATAGCTACCAGACTCTTCCATTTATTACATATGAAATTATTGTTAGACAACATAATGTGCCACTATGCAAGATTGAAATGTAGGCTTGCTCTAGAAATAATGACAAAATGTTGAAATCCTACCGCATGGATGCAAAATGGACAGAAATGATCAGGTACTCTAAATCAAGGGTGAGGAGCCTCTCCAGCTCGTCCGGTCTGCCAGGCAGCTCCATCAGGCAAGGCCCCTCCCCAACTCCCAAGAAGCAAGAGGGGGGTGGGAGGGAATATGCTGTGACCTTGAAGCTCTGGCTCAGTCCAGCTTTGCTTCCCCTTGAGAAGTGAGCTTCACCCAGCCCCTTTTCCAATCGGGGAAGACGTAGGGGAGCGAAATCAGCCATACATTCAGCCCGCGCTTGGAGGAGCCTGCTGAGTCTCGCACCAGCTGTGCTCCCCCTCCTCCTCCTCCTGCAGCAGCAGCAGCAGCTCCCACCCCGTCTCCCTTTTCCGATTCTCCCCGTGGGCCAGAGACCCTCTTCATCTTGAGTAGGAGTGTACCCGATAATTCCCATAAATTTTGCCTCTGTGTAGTATTTATTCAGCATTTACTTGTTATTTCTTGAGCAAGCTTACATTTCAGTCATACCTAATGACACATTATACTGTCTAACAATAATAAATGAAAGGGTTTGGTACCCATGTTGCTCTTTTTCCTTTCACCAATGATCTTGGCAGCCCTAAAACAGCATAAATCAACACAGATTGTTCTGTTCTGCTCGGTGGTTGTGGGCCTGCTGGGCCCATACTACATCAATCCACCCATGTAATCCTCCAGCAGCTTTGAAAGTCCGGAATAAAATGCCATTTGACAACAAGAAAAACCTACAAACCTACTCCTTTATATGAGAAGAATCATCAAAGTGGCAGTATGGACCTGACCACCTCTCTCTCCAGGTAGACATGGCTGAAAGCAATTGCCGTGAGGTGAGGTGATTATGAGAACAGGACCTTGGCAGCCACAGCTCAGTCAGTCAAAAGGCCAGATGTTGCGTTCCATCACTTACCCCACCCACCCCCACTGAGAATCTACAAACATAATTGAAGCTGAGGGCCTGTATCAGCTTTGAAATGGTGTAGGGATTGTAGCAAGTATGCATGCCTCTTCTATGAAGGTGACATTTACATACCCTGACTTCAAACTTTGCAATCATGATGCCGGGACTTCCTAGCTTGGCATAGTTGGGTTCATGATGCTTTGCTTTTTGCTTTTCATTGGTACAAAGTCTTAATGTGTGGAATTCACTTACTATGATAGCTAAAACTAGAAACTCCATATTCTGAGGCAAGATGCCTCTGATTATCTGATGTGATGCTGGGACGGAAGGGCTGTTGGTTACCTGCGCTGCTTAAGGAGCATTTGACTGGCCAAGTGATGGAGAGAGATAGATGGACATTGTGATCTGTTCCAGGCAAGGCAGTTACCTTTTTGCCATCTTCCAGGAAATACTAAACTTTCACTGGTACATAGATGATTGTTATTCCAGTACTGTAAATACTAGGCAGGACCAGCCCTACCAAAGTGAGATGCCCACCTCAGATAGCTGACTTTGGGTGTCATGAAAAGGAAGCAATTGCATTTTTATTGGCTGGGAGTGGGAGAGATGTTTCTGGGATTTTCTGCCTCAAGCTGCAATCCTAAACACATTTACCTGAGAGTAACTCTCATTGAAGTTAGTGGGACTTATTTCTGAGTAGACATATGCTGAGTAGATTGTGCTGTCAGGTATCAGAAAACCTTAGCTGGCCTTGGACACTATGGACTTTAACTTGGGGAGGGGTGCTATTTGCTGCTCAAACTTGGGCCAGCCTTAATTTAGATTATTTGAAAAACAACAAGAAAATTCTCTTGGAACCAATATATCAATTGTCATTACTTATTTTCATAATAAAAGCTCTATTTCTAACTAATATATTGTTACATGCTCCAAAAACGTGTCTCCCATCAGAGGCAGACCCATGTAAAGCTTGGTACAGTAATCTGCTCTAGATGTAATCGGGTTGTGCATAACTGTCGCCATATATTTAACAGACAAGTAGTTCCATCATTTCATAACCATTCTTGAAAGCTTACTCTTGTTTTCTGTTCTTCTCCTTAACTTTCTAGACATAACTTTCTGTTTCTCTCTAGTACTGAGAATATGGTTTCAAATATATGCAGTTTGTTCCCTTTAGCAAGGCATAACAATTGGTTTCAACCCAAGTTCTTGATTGACCAAAACATCTATCTCAGGATTTGTTATGAGCGAGATCCTCACAAAGCTTTGTTCTGATCTTCCAGGGTGTTAATGGCCCATTTGGCCACTTTGCCATTCAGGATTCATATATACAGCCTAGTGCAAGACTGCATGCTTGAAGCCTTAAGGTTTCCTCCTCGGGCAGCATCTGTTCTTTATGCTCTGCATCCCCTTCCCTTTGTGTGTCTTTGCGATGAAACAGGAAAATGTACAACCCCTTCCTAGCACTTAATTACGTGATAATAACCCCTAAATGTGTTATAGCACTCCCACGCCTGCCATTTGTTTGCAGAACTGCTTCAACTAGGCAGTACAGTTATCTTTCAGAATTATATCAGCACAGACTCACTTACTTAACTTTTCTCCCATCTCAGACTACTTCTGTCTGGAAAGCTTAGGAGCAATTCCATTTTCTTTTTTTGGTTTGCACCTAGGCTGTTTTAATTGTGTAGTGAGCATACAACCCTATTTTATGTGTCTGTCACAATAGTGATTAATGTGCTGTTTGGGCATTAATCATGTTTTCCTAGGTCAGATAAGACTAGGAAGATGCAATGGAAGCACAACTCCCAGGGATGATGCCTGAAACGAAATTGATGCTGATGATGTGGGCGCCCGCAGTAAAATGTTGCAGCCTCTTTTATTTTATTTATTTACTTACTTACATCCCACCTTTTTCCCAGGACTGGGACTCAAGGCGGTTGAGTGCTCTTCTTCAGGGCATCAGCCAGTCTACAATAAGAGTCTTGCAATGTAATCCTATGCATGTCTATTGGGAAGTAAGTCCCATGGACTTGATGGTACTTACTCCTAGGTAAGTGTGCATAGGGTTCCAGCCTTATAGTATCATTCAGCATTTATGGGAGGTGGCATGGAGGTTTCAGGAGGAGGAAAATGAAAAAAGACACAATTTTTCTTTGCAGCCCTTCTGAAACCTCGCAATGTGCTACTGGGCTCAGGTTCAGGGTTGGTTTGCAGTTGGAACCTGATAGCTTTGCTGCTATGTAGTCAGGCAGGAGGAGGAGAAATTCCTGGAGAATTAGGGGAAACCTCTCCCTATCATAGAGAACAGTTTTTAAAAACCTCATGGAGTACATTTCTCTGGCTCTTAAATTTATCCTCCAGAATATAAGCCGTTAGGGGATCAAGCAGGTCAATTCCCTGTTTGGAATCTAGAACATTCCATTAGTTCTAGAACAGCCTTCCCCCAACCCAGTGATCTAAAGATGTTTTGGACTTTGAGTACCATTAGCCCCACCTACCATGGCCAATGGTCAGGAATGCTGGGAGTTGTAGTCCAAAACATCTGGAGGGCACCAGGTTTGGGAAGACTTTTTAAAGAGCCAACAGTCCTTGATCTGTTTTTGGTGGGTTTTAATGTATAGACCAATTTTATGCATAACTGCGGAGTCTCTAGAGATACCATTCCCTTTTTTGTGGATTGTCCAATTTGCCTGCCAAATGGATGTGCTCTGGACCAACTTAGGTTTGGGATTTGATGGATGATGATGATGATTTTGATTTTTACCCAACCTTTCAGGGTATATATCCTAATGAAATCCTGCCAAAGAAGAAAAGGTTATTCATATATTGTTACAATATCAGTCGAACATAAAAATCCTATCTCTTCTTTCAGCAGTCCTGCTAAACAGGCAACGTCTGAGTGCACTTGGCATACTCACGGTCGACCAGGTCAAGCCTGGTCAGTTTCTGTGACCCTCAGGCAGGTGGAAGGGCTAAGCCAAACCTACCACATGCTATTCTAGAGGTGAGCTCTGACAATAGAGCCTTACCTAGCCAAAAGGCACAGCACCATCCAGGCACAATAGGCAAGTATCGCCAAGCTTGGAGGCACTCTGAAGTTTACAGAAGTGTACACACACACACACACACACACACACACACACAAACCCAAGTTGAGGGAATCCCTAAAACAACACAATACTGACTGCATATGGGTGAGAGGATAGAATGGGGTGTCATGGAAGAGGGCAGGGTGCTGGCCGGCTGGCCAGACATCAACAGGAGTACACCATACTACAACATCCTATTGCAGGTTCCACATATAGAATAAAGAAGAAGGAAATCCACTTGAATTTGAGAGGTGCTGAAGTGCCAGGGCAGGTGAGAAGTAATGAATCTCTCATGTATATCTGATTTGCCTTCAGGCTGCTGCACATGGCCTATATGCAAGCAATTCATTAGGAAATCCTTTGGACACAAACCACTCTTGCTGAAACAGCCATTTAAAACCCCAACTTTAGGGAAGTGTAGCTGGCTTGCTAACTCTCAACCAAGTAGATAAAAGTTCATGCCATGCAAGAACAACTGAATGGAAAAAGGTATGTTTACAATGTACAATGAAACCATGAGTGACTTGATAGATCTACACAAAATAATTTTATTATTCAACCAGATGTCCATAATAAAATGTCACAACGTAGAATATTAGATGCATTGAACACAGGTACAATTAAAAACACTATTCTCCTCTAGGTGGCCAAAGAGCACTCTTCACACTTAGGATAATGTTACCACCTGCTTAGAGGTCACGGAGAGACTTTTACCTTTAGTAGGTTTAGGTGGATGCAGTGGAAGAAGTCTTGACACCATCTGTTTATTCCAGTGGATGGAGTGAAGCTGCTCAAGGATTTCTGCAACAAAGAATTCCGACAGCACTGAAGTCAGGAGTCAGCGACGGTAATAATGAGCTTCCATCATTAATTTGCTTTTTACCTCTTCCCTATACGTTTGGATGGAGGATCTCTCAATAGTAGAGGACAATGCTCCAAGACCATGAATGCTTCAAGTGGGAATATTTGACTGAAGAGTTAAGATGTGGACCCAGGCTTTCAGTCACATTGGGATAATTTCCCCCCATTGCTTGCAACAGACCCTTTAGAAGTCCCTTGGAGGTCATCCTTGTTGAGACAAAGGAAAAAAAGCTTTTCTGCCAACCCAAAGAATCCAGAGGTTTCAAATCTAGACAGAATTATCCTGGAGCTTCGAGCAGAACAAACCTGGCTTGTTCACTTTAGTCAGCCTCTCAGAATGAAAGGAAGAAACAGCAGTCAATATGATGTCCATTTTCCAATATCATCATCTAAGGGAGGAATATGCTTTGGAGTTTGTCAGGGCCCCCAAGAACAATTTCCTCAGAACCTATCAACCATGTTGCTCTGTTCAGAGTTGCTCTGCTCAATCCTTTTTTTACAGTGTCAAAACAGAATGGCGATGGATACGTAACAGTTATTAAGGAAAGACACTTGTGCATGAAGGCACTTTGATCCACCTTAGCAGCACTCCAGGAGATAAATTATTTAGTCTTCATAGATCTATTGCCCCATTACAATCAGAGTGGGTCACAGGAAGTTCCTACAATTTTCCTATGACCAAATATATTTCCAGTATTCTGCTCATTGGCCTGTCATATGTTCCCAAGGTATTTACATAATGACAGTTTACCTTTACTTGGATGTCCTAATTTGGTGTTATTCTTGCAGCAAACCAGGAGGGATGTCAGAGCAGCCATTAATTGATTAAGAGCATTATTTCAGAGCAACACGGATACAGATTTTCTTAAATAATTTCAGCACTTTGATCATCTTGGGATCAAGGAGGACTTGCAATGGGACAGTGACTTAGGCCATGAGTACACATCCACATTCCCAGAAAGGTGAGAAAGGTATAGAGTGATGGCTGAGACAGGCAGAGTGTCCCAGGAAGGCATATAGACTTCTAAAGATGTCTGCTTCTTTAGCTCCAGCATACACATACATAAACTGGATTTCAGGGCATTCAAACAGGTTCTTCTAGCCTTCAAGGACAGAATCCAGAACAGATTGCAGATTGCAAGAAAGTTTGAAAGTCCAATTCTAAATTCCTTTGCAAACCTAGAGAACAATCCAGTGTCCTCCAGGATACAAGACAAGTGCTCCTACAGTGAGCTGGCAAGAGTGACTTCTTTATGCCTTTTGTCTGATTTCACTGGCACCAAATATGTTGCAACTGACTTGGGAACAACATGGAGGTAATTTTGGAGGGTCCTTTTTGCTGAGGAGACTCTGGTTTTCAGCGTTAGCTTGTTCATGATTTGACCCTGGTGGCTGCTTAGCACAATGTTAATGGACCCCTCCAGACATTTAGAGGAGCTCTTTTAGACCACTTACGGTAAAGGTAGTCCTTTAGACAGTGCATCTCCATCTAGATAAATGAAGGAGACTATGATGGATTCTCACGGGATAGTGCAGAAGGTTCCATCTTGCAGGACTTCAGCTGACTCAGCAAGGAGGGTAGTGACTACAGCTTTTGTAGAAGGTTTCCTCTAGGAGAGTTTCACTGGAAAGTGAATAGATAAGGGACTCCTAAGTAGTGTGTAGTATAATTGTGAAACTATCTTACCAAATTATGCAGCTATTTTATATATCTATAATATGGGTGAATAGATTTGGATCTCCTCCATGTCATGATGTATGTCTAGATTCTTTAGTCTTAAAGGATGTTGTAACAGCAACAGATACAGCTTCAGCTTCTGGGAGTAATACTCCTCCCTATCCCCAAAAGAACTTTGTAGAAAAAAATGGGAATAAAAGATATAATTTTTCCTTATATTGCTGTCTTTTGTGTAAGAATGGAGTTGCTGTGTATTCTTCATAGCTGTTTGTTCCCTATTATAGCTTGTCACAAAGCCTCTGACACCTGTTGGCTAAGCTAGCCTGCCCCAGTGTGGTGCCCTCCAGATAGGATGGGCTGCAACTTCTATTATTCCCAGTGAGCAATCCACCTGTTTTAGAAGCCCCAGGTGGCAGCAAAACCTGGAGATTGGTGGGCCACCATTTGTGGCTGGTGGGATGTGTTCATCTTGCTAGATAGTATACATAAAAAAACGGAAAGCCTCAGAATGGTACTAGGAGATTATATATATATATATATATATATATATATATATATATAATCTTTAATAAAATAGTGAAATGCCCAGCATGGTTTGGCAGAAACCTTCCTCGGGAGCATGAGAAATAAATATATTGAGGTATCTAATAAAGCAAACCTCTCAAGCAAGTTGTATACACCTGCTTTACTTGAAAACAAATACTCCTCAGTACACACCTACAAGAATGTGCTGATTTTCAAATGGAGAAACCAACTTTTTTCTTAATTGCTGTATTTAAATATGTTTTAAACATATTTTTAAATGTGTTTTCCCTGAAAATACTAAAAAAGCGCCATTTTTCAGCTAAGAATTGTTTCAGAATATTCAGGAAGTTTGAAATCCTGTCCACAACTAAGTTCCATTGCAGGTTGAATTCCTCAAGCAGCCCTACTTTTGAGTTAAGATCTTTTTTTTTTTTTTGCAAGATTCCTTGGTGATCCAAATGCCGTCCACATTGGAAGTTATTTTATCCATGGAATTTGGATAAAGTGGATGGGGATGAGTCAGAGTCCTGCTACAAAAGATGGCTTCTGCCCTAACAGGATGCACTCAGGGCCCCAAGTCTAGGCAGGAGTATGAGAGACCCTGGCATGCTCACACCTTAACCCAAAGAATGAGGTCACCCCTCTTCCCCTCTTTCACCATTTCCTGACCTCAAGTGGGCAGGCTTAGTTTTCTCCTAATATCAACATCAGACACTTAAGAAGTTCCTCAGCCTCCTGTTTTTTTCTTAATGCTCCCCTTTTTTGTTGTTGGTGTTGCTAAAGGATAGGTGTGTGCCTTTCGTTTTTCTCCCTTTAATATCGGGTCTCACGCTTGTTCGTTTGTGCTGCTATCTATTGTCCATGTAGTTTTCTTATTGAATTCAAGTCTCTTTCAGCATTTTGCCATGTCTTATTTTGGTGACTAATCTTCTAATCTTCAATTTTATTTTATTTTTTACTCCCCTTAATTCCTTTAATTTCTAATCTGTTTGCTTGCCATTATTTCTCTTGCTCTTGTTCTGAGGGGTGTCTGTATGCCCTATTTATCCTGTTGTGACTGTATAGTGGCACTGCATTGTTTATATGATGCAGCCACCAAATCACAGCCACAAGAAGCTTTCCTCCTCGAAACTGCGCTTTTTGAAAGTGTTGATTTACCATGACTTTTCCATTTGCTCTGAGGTCACCACATTGTTTCCTCATGTGTCAGTGGTGGCCTTGGATCGGGGTATCTAAATGGGCATAGCTCTGGGCAGATCAGGTAAGCACAGAAATGCAGGGCAGGGAGCAGCCTTGACAAGCTGAGTGGCCACCAGTGCTGAGGTTTTTCTGGCCAGATAGCCTGCAGTCCCTCCTGCCATCTAACTTTATCATTTCTGCCTCGCAGCAGTGATGCTGTGGATTTTGAGGGAATCAGATATCAATGTAGCATTGTATAGACACCCCCCTGGTTTCTGTCCCTTCTTGACCCTTTATTGTTTTTCTGTTTCTCTTTCTTGATAATTTATTTTATCTTTTACTAGCAAAAATACCCTGCATTGCTTGGCCCCCCTAAGATATGTGTCTGTGAGGTAATCATCTTAAAGTAGTTGGATGGTGCTAGGTCTGTGAGTTAACTTTTAATCAAATTATGTTTGTTTCCTTTTTTCCTCTCTCACCCTCATGACAACCCTGCAAGGTAGGCTGATGCAAAGCCTATGAGGTAACTTCAAAATTAATTGAATTTGTTTCTTTTCTCTCCCCCCACCCCCATGCATGGCCAGGGCTGCCCTGAAGCCACCAGCATGCCTTTTGCCATGGTACCCAACTTACCCAATGGGAATTTTGCCACTGAGACTCATGGGAAGTGAAGTCTGTCTGAGCCAGTCCGCATTGCACTGTGCAGTTGGTGCCTGTATGGGGGCCATCAGGGAGCCAGCTGACTGACAGCCTGCCTGTTAGCTCGGTCGTTGTCATTGGCAAGTGACAGCCCCAGGTGCTGTCACTTCGGGATTGGGATGATGAGCCACTTCCAGATGATGACTGCCAAAGCCCGATAAGTCTTCCCTCCCACCCAAGGCATGCTGGGAGTTGTAAGCATAAGCCTAGGTCCCTGAATAACATGGTAGTCTTTGAACACTGTCTGAGGTGTAGCGGGAGACAACTGGAGAGCGGGCCTTTTTAGTTGTGGCACCCTGCTTATGGATTTCTTTCTCCCAGGCAAGCTGGTCTAGTGACTGTATTAATGGCTTTCCAGTGCCAAGTTAATTTTTTATTACTATTTTCCAATGCCTTTTTATGCTGCATTTTTTTTCCTGTCATAACTAAACTACAACATTCCAAGACAGATGCAGGAATTACTGAATGAAGTTTATGACTTTTATGTAAAAGCCTGACTATACCATTGAGACAGAAGAGTGAATGGAGGAATGACTGATATAGCTGAGGCTAGAATGGAATGGTCGATGGGCAATTGGAGAAAGTCAGGTAGAAGGAGAACAAAGTCAGTTAGTGAGAGGTCAGGAAAGTGGGAGCAGAGTTAGGACTGAGAGATAGTGATTGGTTTGCACATAGTGACCTGATTTGCTAACCCATGCTTTATTTGAAATCAGCCACTCTACATGCCAGTACTACACCTCCCAGCATGCGTTTGGTGGGCCACAGGTCCCCACGTCCTGTGAGAGGCACTTCCCTCCTCTTGTTGCCCATGCTACTCCTCGATAGGACGTCAAGGAGTAGCATCACCGAGGAGGGGAGGTAAGCGGCTGTCAGTGGACGTGTCCAGCTCTGGCCATGTCCTGCTGGGACTGTAAATTTGGTCCTTTTAACCTCAGAACCAATACCAAATGGGTCTGGAACACCCCAGTGGGTAACCAGTGCTTTTCCAAACAGACAAACTGACCACCACAGATATGATTGTAAATAAGAATCTATTTATTTAAGATAGTCACAAACTTGAATAGATAAGTATCTATTGAAGAGGTATATAGTATCTCTTTCTCTTTGTGGTTACAGGAAAAGAGAATGCAATACGAATATGAAGTTAATTACAAGAATTGCGGTTGCAAAATAGGCTTTCAGGACAGGCACTACAATTTTAGCTAGCAAGAAATAGCTTGAGCTTTTACCATTGTTATGATTTCTCCCTCCTCCCTCCTGTACACTATTTGCGGGTTACAGCAAAACTAATTTCCTCTAATAACTAATATAATGGCATCTTTACACTACTTGGGTTATGTTAATCAGAGTAGGTCAAGAAAGTGTGGTAAGATCTCTCCTTCTGGAAAGCTGAAGAATCCTAGGTTAGGATTTAAATCAGAAGAAGGTAAGGTTTCTTCATCTAGAGAATTAGAGTATCCTAGGTTAGGGGAAATAGGTAAGGTCTCTCCATCCAAAAAGCTGGAGAGTTATACATCAGAGTCAGAGAGGATAGGTAAGTTGGCAGAGTCAGACAGAAAACTGGAAAATTCTACATCATAGTCATAGAGGATAGGCAAGTTTCTCCATCTAGAAGAATGGCAGAGTCAGACAGAAAACTGGGAACTTTTACATCATAGTCATAGAGGATAGGCAAGGTTTCTCCATACAGGAGGTTGGAGAATTCAGAGTCAGAAAGGGTAAGTAAGGTTTCTTCATTCAGAAGATGGGAAAATTCAGAGTCAGAAAGATGTAAGAAATTATCCAGGTCAGAAATTATTTATTATTATTATTATTATTATTATTATTATTATTATTATTTATTACCCGCCTCTCCCTCCGGATTGAGGCAGGGAACAACATCAAGCATAAAATACGCAAACTGATTAAAAGCACATAAAACCAATACATCATTAAAATACCAATAAAACACCAATAAAACACTTAAAATTCATCTGGGTAGGCAATAATAATATATGGGATAGAAATATGGGATAGGATGTCTTTGTCAGGTAGACTGGAGAGTTCTGAATTAAGAAAAGGAGATTGAATTTCTCCACCAGAAAGGCTGGAAAATTCTAGGTCAGATAGATAGTTGAAGGAAATTATCTAAGTCAGATAGGTAAAGCAAAGTATCTGTATCAGAAAAGTTGGAGAATTCTACCAGATCAAGAAAGGGAACTTCATAATTACCTAAGTCCTCAAGTCTGTCCAGTCGAAGAGGAAATGGGCCCAGAAGGAGGATGGAAAAATATAAAAAACATCCCTATGTGTTAGCAGCTTTTATATACTTGTTCTGACCAAAGGTGGGGCTCAGTGAGTGATGAGATCACTAATCAGATGGTGAGATGAATAAGTGATTAGACCACCCATCCACCAATTAGAAGTGTAAGTGTCTCCCTCCTCCCAATATTTCATGTGTTATACCCATGTGTCTGGGGAACACCTGGATGGGTCACTGTGACAGGCTGTATATCGGCACGTTGTCTTGATTGACAACAGCCTCAAACACCAGGCCTAGACAAGCACACCCCTCTCAGGCTAAGCACCACCACTTAAACACCTGAGGGAAGGGTAAAAGACACACCACTTTTCCCTTATAGCAGAGGGGGAAAGGTACAAAGGTTTTGAAAAGGTTCTTCTGTGATTATATTGGCTTAAGGTTTAAGATAATGTGTTTCTTTAGAAACTAATAGAGCAGGCTACAAAGCTAAGCTGACACGTGGTTTGTGGTAGCAAAAATAAAAGAAAATGTTTATTGTTGTTTACAGTTCTTTCAAATTCTATTCTTAATAATTCTAATAATCTTAATAATGATCCTAAATCCTTAAAACTTTATATTTATTTACTCTTCATACACTCCTGACAAGAACACACAGCTAAACACATCTATTCTCCACCTAACTACCCTCCTCCCAACCAACACTTACTAACTGCCAAACCCCTCCATCACACAATATATATACTCCTCCCCCTCCCTTTTCCAGCATCACCAGCCACACCCACTCAGTCCAACATTCCGCACTCTCCAAACACACTAATCCAGACATACCTAAGGAAACAGAAATGTAGGGTATCGCCACATAGACCTTCTCACGGAACTCTTTTAATATGAACATTGTCTGGTACATCTTCTCATGGGTACATTTTTTATCAGCAGGTGCACATCATGATAGACAAAACAATATTGTCCTTTCCATCTATCTCACACTTCTGCTGTAGCCTTGACCAGTCTGTGGCCTTGACTAGATGCCACCTGCAAAAGCCTCTTACGTTTTTTTCCTTCTCTTCACAGACCGTCCTGCAAGTTCAGCTAAAATAGCATAGTCCAGAATTAGAACTTAAATCCTTCATGTCCCTGGCTCAAGGGTATGGAATGTATATCTGGGGGTCTTTGAATGTGAGTCTGGGGTCTTTTAGGGAGTCTTCTTCTGAGTCTTCCCAAAACCCTCGCTGAGGTCATTCCCCCATTCCAGATCCATTTGGCCATATTAGTTGAATAAAGCCTGTTCTGTACAGCAAGATTTAACCCATTTAGTACCAGATTAACAGGGACTGCCTTGGCCGACGCTTCTCATCCACCAGGTGCTCTATCAGGAGCCTGTATTGAAGGGCCAGAGCCAGCCAGGGCACTTGCCCCCATCATTGAGTCTGTTTCTGGGCATGTGCAGAGTTCCTCCCATTCCTCCCTTCCCCTTAAGGGCAAAGGCCACATGCTTGCTTCCCCCAGATTCTGAGAAAACAGCAATAATAAGCCTTTTAACAAGTTCAGAGTTTGGCCTCTCAAAGTCACACTTTTGTATCTAGTTATGATTTTAAAACCACTCATGGCAGGTGGGAGGAGACACCATAAGTGGATGCAGTTCATTTATTTGAGTTGTTTCCTTTTATGTGGAATTGGGTTGACTACTCGAGACTGACCTTACGAGTCTGGGTTGTGAAAGGCATGCAGCAGCCATCCATACGTACACACACAATGGTCGCCAAAGGCTGATAAGTCTGGCCTCTCACCCAAGGCATGCTGGGAGTTGTAGGCATAAGGTTAGTTTTTTATTAAATTCTTCAAAAATACTTTAAACCCGAAATGTTGTGTTTTTAGATTTTTCTGGTATATTGTATAGCCAGACCTGTCAACGTGCCAAATTTCAAGTTTCTAACTCATCTGGAAGTGGGTAAACATTTCCGGATGTACATTGCACACACATACTTTCCGCTTTATAGGCAAAGATTATCATTCTTTTTGTTTTGTTTTCTTCCTCCCAACACAAAAGCCTTTTTGTGATATGTAAACTCTGCTGCCTTCTGTTCTGCCCCTTTGCCCTCTTATTTCTGCTTAGTTTGCAGACTTAGCAGTAATTTCTCTTTCTTCTACTCTTGTTTCCACTTTAGATCAGCTTGCTCCTCCTCCTCTCTGTTCTGTCTATCTTCTTCCTCCCCCCTCAATTCATTCAATTTTTTTCACTTAATCCCCCCTTTTTCCTGTGTTTGATTTTTTGCTTCATGTTCTCTTCGTTTCCTGTTTTCTAACTTCAAGTCCCATGACCTCTGGACTCTCCACACATCATTTACCGCAAAGGAGAGGCCCTATAAGTTAGGGTGACCAGATTTTGGAACCCAAAATCCCGGTCCCCCTCCCGCCAACAACCCCCCCACCAAGCCACCCCCCAAAACAAACCCCCCACCAAGCCACCCACCCCCAAAAAACATCAGCCTGGACCTACCAGGGCGGGTTCTCTTCTGCTGCCTCCGCCGCCGGGTCGGGCCGGATCCGGAAGTGACGTAATCGGCCCTCCCCCACCTCTTCCGACCGGCCGCTGGCCTTACGAGCCAGCGGGGGACCCGGCCCCAGCAGCAGCGGCGCGGTGGTGGCCCCGGCGGCACAGCGGCGGCGGTGCAGCGGCGGACCTGGCTGCCCTAGCAGGTAAGTGCCCCGCGCCCCGCGCATCGCGCTCCTTACCCGCTTCCCTCCGGTGCTCGAATCTACTGAGAAACAGGCTTCACGGCCTGTCTCTCAGTATCGCGCCAGGTGATGACGTCATCACCCGGCACGCTACTGAGGGACAGGCCGCGAAGCCTGTTTCTCAGTAGATTGAAGCACCGGAGGGAAGCGGACGCCCCTGTGGGTAAGGAGCGTGAGGCGCGAGGGAGGGCACTTACCTGCTGGGGCGGCCGCTTCCCGGGCTCCTCCGCCGCCAGCGCCGCTGGGTCTACCGCCGCTCCTTGCTTGCTGCCACTGCCGCGTGACCCCCCCGCCACCCCTGTTTGCCCCCCCGCCCCCCGGTTGGGCCAGTTCACCCCTGGATTCCCGGTTAGGACCGGGAAACCCCGAGCCATCTGGACAGCCTACTATAAGTTCTCTTTGGGCTGGAAGGGAGCATTCTGCCATCAAAGGTTGAGGCAGGCCTAGCAGGAAAGGGTGTGAACCCCATTTCAAGTCAGGTCCATCTTGGAGGGAGCTGGACCCTAAATTGAAATGGGACCAGTTTGCCTTATAAACTCCCCCTCTTGTCATACCTGATCTTCCTTGCCATACAAGCTCCGTCCTTGTTTCTGTTATTTTGTTGCCATTTTGACAATTTCATTTACTGACATTCATCTTTCCTATTCACATCATACGTTCTGCTTCTCATCATAAATAACTTCATTTACTTGCTCAACATTTTCATCTCCTGCTGGGTGTTCCCTTCCATTCTCTATATTCTTCTGTTAACTATCTCCTGACATCACCCGAATTCTCTCCTGTTCATCCTCTCCTATGGATTTTTTGTTTAGATTCAAATAACTTATTTTTGATGATTCAGTTTTACCTCTAAGATATCTATTGTTTCACACATTGCAGACTCAATACCAGATATTCTGTGGAATGCCTAGGGAGAAGGTACGGAAGAAAATTACTCTCTTGTAAAATTTGACAGCTTAGTTGGCTTTCTTGTTTTAGATTGTTTCCACACTAGCCCGTTACTCTGGAATTGCCATTCTTTGTTCACTCACTTTTTATGGAGCATCTAGATGACATTGTTAGACTTCTGTAGTTTTATAGACCTGTTTTGTGACTATTTCTTGGTAATAAATGCAGTTGTAGCCCTAGCTGTCTGGGAATGACTCACAAAGCATTATTGAGGCTTTTATGGCTCCTATTCCTTTAGCAAACCTGTTTGCAGGTTTTGCCATTTTAGTGCTTCATGATGAGCAGGGATGAAAATTAGTGAAGATTCTGAGGATTAGCCCTTCTGAATTATCCCTTGACTACCCTTTCTGAATTGCACCAATATCATTTTCTGTTCCCATAAAAAGGGAGTAATTGTCTCTCATGATTACTTTTTTCTTTTCAACTTTTAAATAAAGAAATAGCACTACAACAGCAGCCATCAACCAACTACCACGAATATTCTTTTTGTGGATTTTGTTTTGTGCTGTTAATTCCCTGACACAGCTTCAAGCAATATTTATGCTAACCAGGGAGATGCTGAGGACAAGCTTGTATCTCTATTCACAAAGACCCTCCCCCAAAAAGCATACAGCCCATCAGTGAAGACAAAGGATCTAAACCTGCAATAGAAAAGGGCCTTACGAAACTTCACCAGCTCCCTCCTTCCTCCTTCCAGCGTTTCCACTTGGCTGGGACACATCCTGCATCATGATTTTGAGGCAGACTTCCAGTTTTCCTGGGCTAGAGGAAGAATCTTATGAACAAATACATTTTGTTGAGGCTTTTCCTCAGATAAAAACTAATAGAGTTATTTTTTTCTACTCTAAACGGTATTTTGTATTCTAAAAGGCATTATAAGTGTAGCTGCAGAAGAACTGAAATTTTGGTCCTGGCTCAGACTCAAGAACTCACCAGTGGCTTTGAGAATGGAAACAATCAGAGGGCGATCATGCGCTGTTTGGCGTTTGCTGCAGCATGGGCCTCCTCCACACGAGACGTTTAATGAGCCTTAGAGGCTCATTATAAATTTTACCTCCACACCAGCGGAGCGCAAAACGGGCGTACAGGCGCGTTATTTCCCCGATAATGCGCATTTTCGAATGCGCGTTAAATAGCGACTTTTATTTTTCTCCGGCCGTTAAAGCGCATTATCGCGGTGTGAACAAGCGATTATGCGCGTTAACGTCTTCTAAAGCGCTTTTTGGACATGAATTAATGCGCTTCGCCGCCTCTCGCCGCCTCCCGTGCAGAGGGATTAGGCGTAAATGCGCCTCCGCGATAATGCGCATAATCCCGGAACCGGGCGCAAAAGCGCATCCTTGTGGAGGGGGCCATGGAACAGAATGTTCCCTTCAGCAGCCTGATTTGAGATACTCCATTGCCAATGGAAGTCTCTCCAGTAATTTCAATAGATTTCCCATTCGACCAATAAAACAAACATGCTCTGAAAACTCAGTTCTTTCTGGGTTTAGAATAAAACATGTTCTCTGTTTAGTAGAATGACTATGGATGATGATGATGATGATGATGATGATGATGATGATGATTTGTTATAGGTACATAACAAATTAATGCAAACCAAAGAATACCTAAAAAATCTATACCATACCACCAAATACCCAACAAAGTACTAAATATCTCTTTGAGTTGCTTTCTAAAGACAGACATTGGTGAGTTTGGGGATGAGGGTTAGAAAGCAGAGGCTGAGAAAGTTATCCCTTCATTTTTTCCTGAGTAAGATGTCTGTTCTAAGTGGTATGGATCATCCAAAATGGCGTTTAGTCCATTTCACCTCTTTGACTTTGTGAAAATCTATATTTTGCTCTAAATTTGGTAAACTAATTCATTTTGAGCACATCGATTTGGATCATAAGATACATTAATAGAAAGAAAGTTTTCTGTCACATCCTCACCTCTGCAACCGCTTGTTCCCCTCCAAAAGCCTCTCTAGTAGCTGCAGGGAGGGGAGAGGTCTTGAACAATGTGGAATGGGCTGCTGTGGAAGGGGAGCCACCCAAATTCAGGCTCGGATCCTAAGTTATCTAAGAAAGTTGATGGAAGGGAAATTTCCTGTCCCACATTTGGATGCCTGCGTGGGCAGGGGGAGAAGGAGAAGGAGATTTTAAACTTTCCTCAATGACCTTCCTTTTGTTCACTTAAGGATCCAAGCCAATGTATTGGTTTTGCTCAATTTGTTTCCATTACATTAATTTGTAGAAATAATGGGGTCAGGGCCTGCCCAAGTATAAATAGCGCTGTGGCTGAGGGGTGCTTTTTGTGCCCTCCCCCAACCATAGTCTTGCAGATCCACCCAGAGGATTTATGGGGCCCGGTGCAGGTGTGATGTCCATCAAGAATGACATTGCTCAAAACCTTGATCTTTCAGCCACTGTGCTACAATTTGCACACAAGCCAAAGTTTGAAAAGCCACACAGGCCCTGTTCAGAAGACACCTTAAACCATGGCTTTAAACACAGCGAATAAAGCTTTTTGCCTTATTCACTGCTGTTAAAGCCGTGGTTTAAGGTGTGTTCGGAACAGGGCCATTCTGAGCAGTGACAGTGCGCTACACACCACAGCAGAAATACCCGCACGTTTTACTTCTAATGTTTTTTGTTTTTTTGTTTTGTAGACATTCCTATCATTTGGTTAGCATTCTTTATTTGAGAATATCCATTATTTTTATCTTTAAAAATAATAAAACTTATAAATAAAAAAGGACTTCAGCTGACTTCTTACAACTTGCTGCTTTATTTTATTATTATTTATATAGTGCTTACAATAGTTGAAGTGCTAAGTGCTTGGTAATTTTGCCTCAAAGTAAAGCTTATTCCACTGATTTTGACCTAGTGCAAATGACATCAAAGTGGAAATTGAAAAGAAACATACTTTCAAGCTCATTGAAGGATGATCTTTCTGTACTTAATACCTGAACAACTGTAGAACCTTGAAAGAAAGGTCACAGACATCTGCTTTTTGCCACCTTTGGTCACTGTAGACAGTACATTAAAAAAAAACAAAAAACAGCCACTGAACTCAGCTTGGTACGCTGTTCAACTCAGCTTGGCGCCCCCTCAACTTGGTGCCCCGGGCAACCAGCTCACTCATCCTTAAGGCAGGCCTGAATGGGGGCGTTGAAAAGTAGTCCCAAGAACAAGGGAGTATACTATTCAGAGACCTCTGGCATGTACAAAGTGGGGATAGAAACTAGGACCTCCAGGAAGTATCTAGAAGCTATAGGATGAAAGCCCCATTTTTTTGTCACTGCAAGTCCACCCTTTTGTTTCCCTGAATTCTTAAGAGGCTAAAGTCTGAGTGCTTTGATAGAAGTTCCTTCTCCTGAAGGAGTTCTTCAGAAAGTTTACTTCACAGCATTCTGATGAGCCACAGGATTCCACATTACAGGCATCTTCAAGTCAGGAAAAAGCTAGACGGGGGCAGGGATCCTGTCTCCCCATGGTCAAGAAAAGGTTTGACAATTTGCTGTGCATTGCCATTGGTGTGTTTAGTCATGTAGCGTCCAGGAGCACTCTCTTGTTTCAGCTGTACCTGAGCTTTGTAAGAGTGTAAGACACAACTTTCCCCAACTTGGTGCCATCCAGGTATTTTGGACTTCAACTTACATCAGCCCTGGTCAGCATGGCCAGTGGTCAGGAATTCTGGGAGCTGTAGTCCAAATCATCTGGAGGGCACAAGTTGGGGAAGGCTAGCATAAGAAGAGGCCTGCTGGATTATGCCAGGGATCCATAGTCCAGGATCCTGTTTTCAACAGTGACCAGCCAGATGCCTCTTGAAAGCCCAACACAAGGCATAAAAGCCTGTTGCTTGTTCACAATCCCCAGCAACTGATTTTGAGAATATTGTTTCTGAATGTGGAGGTTCAATTTTGTGCTCTCTGCACTCCTTGCATGCCATGCATGGTATTATAAACCTCTATTATATACCCCCGTAGTCATTTTTTTTTATCAGCTAAAAAGTCCCAAACAAGGTCAGGGAACATTTTTTCATAGGACTGTTGCTGTTCAGTTCCTTTTTCTGCACCTTTTCCAGCTCTTCAATGTCCTTTTTGAGTTAGAGCACCTAGAAATATACACAGTATTCCAAGTGTGTCACACCATAAAATTCTAGAAAAGGTATTTCAATCCTTTTCCTAAATAGCCCAGCAAAGAATGTGCCTTCACCACCACAGCATATTGAATTGATGTTAAATCACTACTGGTTGACACACATAGAGAGAGAGAGAGAGAACTTTTGCTCCAATGTACATTATATTGTATTCACTCACTTGATACCACATTTGCCATTTTTGGCTCATTTATCCAGTTCTGGAATAATTTGGTGTCATCCACAAACTTGGCTACCTCACTATTCATCACTGACTCCAGATTGTTTATGAACAAATTAGATAGCACTGGTCCCAATATATCCTGGGGAAATCCACTTCTTTCATTGTTAGAATTACCTGTTTTGTTCCTACTCCCTGTTTCTTGAGCAAGTTGCTGATCCATAAGAGAACCATTCTATTATCTCAAACTTGCTAATTTTACTCAAGCCTTTAATGAGGTTTTTTAAAAAGGTTTTTGAAAGTTCCAAGTATACAATATCTATTGGATCACCCTGATTCATATGCTTGTTAATACTTCCAAAAAGATCTAAAAATATTTAGTGAGGCAAAATGTCCTGTTGCAGAAACCATGCTAATTCGTCCATAATAAAACTTGTTTTTTATGTAGTTGATAATGTTACATTAAATTTCCTTGGAGTAGACATTAAGCTAACTGGCCTATAATTTCCAAGGCCTTCTCTGGATCCCTTTTCAAAAATGTGGTGTTATATTTGTTATTGTCCAATCATCTGGTATGGAGGCTTGAGTTTAGGAAGAAGTTTATTTTTTATAATGATAAAATAGAAAAAGAACTAATTTCATTATAAATCATTAATGATTATCATTATTTATATGAAGAATTTTTAATTTACTTGGATGGTATTAGGCCACCAATTTGTCAATAATTCCAAATAGACAGGCACTTCTGGATAACTATCACCTAAATCATCAGACTGTGGCACAGAGGAAGGGGAGGTTAAGTCTTTCCCCGCACTGAAACCCTGACACCCCCTTCCTGACACCCACAGTGACTAATAGCCCTGGAGAGTAAGCTTCCATACAGAGTCTTCTTTTCCAGGGCGAATAGCAGATTTGAGGCAGGAAGGGGGATTTTTGTTGGGACTATGGCAGGGAAAGAAAAAAAATTAGACTTTCCCTCCCTGCACACTACAATCCTAATAAAAACCAGGGGTCCGCCATGTCTGCTATTTTATTTTTAATTGACATGATTACAAGCAATGTGTTTAACATTCCATTCAGTTTGCCCCTTCGGGAGGTGTGATCATAGGTATTTGACAGGGATCTTTGCTTAGCAGTAGTGAGGCTGGAGCTGTGATGATACATGCACTGCATCCTAGTCTGGGAGTCCTCCGCCTTTTAAATAAGCGCATTGCCCTGGGCAAAGAGGGAACTGTTTGCCTTGCCCCCACTACTGTGTAGTGGGGAAGAGAAACAGTTCCTCCCACAAAGGCACAGGACAGTGAGTAAGTCCTGTCACTTCCCATCTCTTGGGTAAGACGAGTTATGGACCTTTGTTCCCTGGTCAGCTCAGGCTTCCACTAAAGAACAGCCTCCATCCACTCCTTTCTTTCCTTCAATCTCCTCGATCCATGTTACCCCTCCCCCCCCCCAATTCTACCAGCTCCTCTTCCGGACGAATGTCTAGACAACTAAACTAATGGACCTGCAACACAAGTGTAATTTTGCTGCTCTGTGCTTTTCGCTAAAGGTCCTCACAAACTGTTTGCTTGAGCCGGGCTCATTTGGCTTCTCAGACTCCAGAGCTGGGGAACCCAAGCTCAGCCACTGTTGGGCTTTTGTTGGGCTTGGAGGACACATATACGATCGTAGTACATGAAGGGGGCAAATTTCTGCTAAAACGGAAATTGGGTGCCCACTCCATAGGAACAGCTGTAGTGCAGGCATTAACCGATACTGTGGTGCAAAGCAGAGACTATATGAGATCCACCAGATGAGTGTTTCAATGCACGCTCGTTACTGGGGGAACTCATGGATTTTTGCAGGTCCCTCTTGTAATGTCATCTGCCTCCCACCCCTTCTAGCCTCCTTCGCACCACCAAAAAACACCCCAGTAAGTCTGACTTATTTTTAAAGATGGAAGTTGCCACTGTCTCCTGCTGTATGCAGGGGAAGCAGCACAATCAAAACAACCCACTGAATGGGCCACGTGCAGGTTGTTTGAAAGAGGAAGTAATGAGGGACAAACGCGCAGGCGGAGAAGAGGCTGTAAACAAACGCTATTTCCCCCCGTGTGATGATGCTGTATAACTTCAGATCGCACTTGGGCTCAGTCGCAAAGTGTACTGTTTTCTTTATGGGAATCTATACTCAAGCTGGCTAGTGACAATGCTGAGGAACTGGTATTAATAAATGGAAACTGCAGAGCCTGTACTGAAATTAAAGGAGACCCAACTGACTGCTTCTGCTTTGTGGTATCATTCCCAGGTCTAAGTGTGGCTGAGGATGCTGAAGACGCCAGCACCGAGTTCACAGACAGTATTGAGGAAGAGGCCCAGCAGAAAGTCACTCACCAGCAGGTGAATCAGAGAGCAAAGCACTAGGCTTCTGTTTCAAAGAGATGGTTGCAGAGACACCAAGGACTGTGAGTCAGTGGCAGCCATTTTATGCACAATGTGGCATTTGAAGGGACTGTGTTGTTTTGTGGGAGCCGTGAAGTCCTGGGATTAACTGAGAAACCGTTGAGACTTTATTCTTTATTCCATTGAGACTTTATTCTCCTGCCTAAAGATGGAGCCTAATCTTTGGGGCCTGGCATGAATAGACAACAAACTGCAGATAAAACAGGAACCTGTTAAATGTGGATTAGATTAAAGATGAAGTGGGAGAGGTCTGCACAGTAAATGTGGGAAGATAGTGCAGCAAAGGGACAACTTAATGACAGTGTTTATTTCTCAGTCTCCAGTTCTAGCTGTCAAATACACCTGGCTTTCCAACACAAGCTCTCCTGATTGTACACTTGGAGGATTTCATTGACCATTGCCAATTTGCTAAGTCACACTTTGAGGAAAAGAAGAGCAGCATATGTTTGTCCTGTATGCTACTTTCTGGTTAATTTCCAAACAGAAATATAAAGGGACTTAAGCTTCCCTGGAAAACCCAGCCCCATATCCTAGATGTGTTAGATTAGGTAGTGGCTACTCCAAGATGTAGAGATGGGAAAGCATGTGATACGTGCCTTTTTGATGTTCCTGGGATAAGCTCTGGCTCTCAAAACAGTCTTCAAGTCTGATGAGCCCTTAGCTTTAGAAAGGAATCTGTACAATGTGCTGTCCACATTTTATGCTAGATTGAAATGATAACAATGAAGCATACTATGCTGAACCATTAAAAGTCCATGCTGAAAGCTGTCTCTTGGAGTAGGCAGGACCCCCTCTACAAGAGTTCGCTTTGACGCCCGGTTCCCCGATTATGTGCATTTCCTGATAAGCGCATTTACGCCTAATACCTATTCACAACAGGTGTTGAAGTGCATTACGGGCTGTATGAAACACACTTTAAAGTGGTTTACATGCTAAGAATCGCATGCAAATATTGCTGAAAGTAATGCGCTTTGTCCCAGAGGAACTCCCCAAACAGGTTCCCTCCCTTTATTCTCCCCACCCACCAGAATCTCCCGCCTTTGGTTACCTGAGTTACCTGCCGGTAATGACCTGGTTAACCTGTTCGGCTGCCTCTCTCCCCCCTTCGCCCGATTCCCATTTCAGGTGAACTGCTCAGGAGTTCACCTGCACACACACATACACACACACAGCACTCATGTCAGGAACCCAGCAAGAAGCAAGGGGATCACATCCACACATCCTTCCTGCCCCCTTTACTTCTCGTGAAACCACCCCCATCTGGCCCCATGTCTCCATGTAAAAAATACTCCATCAGGATACTTCAAAG
Organism: Anniella stebbinsi; assembly: GCA_029215795.1. NCBI lineage: Eukaryota > Metazoa > Chordata > Lepidosauria > Squamata > Anniellidae > Anniella > Anniella stebbinsi. Next base: position 123,488,951 of record JARDYH010000004.1, on the reverse strand, counting down.
AAACTTTATTTTCGGTTCACGTTGGGTCTCTTCTTCCTGGAGCTTCCATCCAGAGAGACGGAGAACAAGGAGGAGACAGGAAATAAAACTAAACAAAAAAGTGGGAGGTTTTCCCAGCGAAGGGGCAGTTCTATGCATGACATCATGACCACAGTCCGCCCACTCTGATCGTTAATGTGCTTGAACAGCAATTGTTTACACGGACATAAGGCGCTCTTACTCCTGCGGTAGATAAAACTCGCTATTTAATGCGAATTCGAAAATGCGCATAATAGGAGATAAAAAGCGCTTGTACTCATTTGCGCTCTGCTCTTGTAGAGGGAAAATCAGTAATGCATCTTGAAAGAGCTTTAAATCGCTCTTGTAGAGGCACCCCAGGTTGCAAATAACTAGAAGTGAGAGTATTCCAAGAGACATGCAATGTTTTTTCTGTTACTTTCTTAACATTGTTAGATAACTCAATACCTCTCTGCCTATCTTTACTGTTATGTTTTGCACGGACTACTATTGTGTTAGATGCCCCAGAGTCATTTTTCTCCTTGCTGAGTCTGTGCACTTGTGTTTATTTAGCAACTAATTCTCTGGTGTGTATCCCAGTGATTGCGTCTCCTTGTCATTCAGGAATGACCTGCTTCCTCTTGTTGTAATTGCACATTCTAGAATATTAAGGGAGATGCTGATGACAGCCTGGTGGGCCGTTCCAGTTGTCCTGCTTTACTTTCTGCAGTGATGGAAAACAGTCTGCAGGTGGAGCTGCTTTCTGCAAAATCTGAGATTCAGCAAGTTTTAGAGCAGAAAAAGAAGCTGGAAGGGGAGCTACAGGATCTCAAGGGGCAGATTGAGGAAGCTGGGTTCTCCTCTGTATCTCAACTCAGGTAAGCCAAGCGGACCTCAGAAAATGTCCCATTGGAATCCAACAGCCTGAGTTCTTTTCTGTATTTGTCTTCTGCGGGCTCAGCAAAGGTCAGCCATAGGTAACAGTCATGTTTTGGATGTGAGGTGCAGAGTGCAGCACTTACAGTGTCATTTCAAAGAGCCACTTTAGCTGCCATACTCCGTGGTTTGATGATGCATGCCACTCTACTCCTTCCTGATTGCCTGGTGACAATTCTCCTCCTCCAGCAGCACTGTTTTCTTTACCGGTGCCAGACAAACGTGTGGAAAGGTGACAGCTGCACAGTGTGAGGGCAAGGTCATGGATTACTTACCTCTGCCATAGAGCAAGGAGAAGCATGCAGGGGAGGCCTCTCTAGCATAAAGTAGAGAGCCCTTCCAGCTGGCTTACAAAAGATGCTTCTATTCCTAGAGTGTAGGAAGATGGAAATACTTATCTCAAGGGCATGCTATCAAAACAAGTTGATTTGCCACCTTCATGTGGGCCAGGAGAAAGACCATGCAAAGGTAACATTCAGTCGCTGTACCTGAGTGGTAGTGAGTGAGTAGGAGAAGTGCTTTCTCTGGTCCCCTCTACAAGGATTCACTTTTGCGCCCGGTTAGGCGATTATGCGCATAATCGCTGAAGCGCATTTACACCTAATACCTCTGCGCGAGAGGCGGCGAAGCGCATTAACGGATGACCAAAATGCACTTTCCAAGTAGTTAATACGCATAAGCGCTTATTCACATAGTCAAAATGCACTTTAACGGCCGGAGCAAAATAAAACTCGCGATTTAACACGCATTCGATAATGTGCATAATCGGAGAGATAACGCGCCTCTACGCCCAATTTGCGCTCCGTTCTTGTAGAGGTAAAAAATTTTAAGCGCCTTGAAAGAGCTTTAAACCTCTCTTGTAGAGGCAGCCTATGCTACTTTAAAAGTTGCTGCTTCCCACCCACCCTGATTGCTTACTTAGCTCAATCAAAAGGAAAGGGAGCAACCCTCAGGCTGATGGAGTCTTGAAATACTTCCTTTACTGGTGCTAGGAGGTGATGGTTCAACTCAAGGCCCTATCAAGTGGAAATGACTGGGTTTAGTTGTTCAAGACCTACTTGTTATCACTAGTTCTTAATTCTGGTGCCTATGTCCCCACAGGAAAGCCCTGCTGAGCCTGTGTCAAGAGAATGCAGAGCTCAAGGAACAAGTTGGAGAAGCAATGTTGTCAGAGGGTTGGGAGAATGAGGATGAAAAGGAAGATGAGGAGGACCTGAGGCTGGAAATCAGGAAGTTACAAGAAAAGTTGCACACTTCAGAGGTTGTGATTGGCCTCCTCAAAGAACAGCTGTCTCTGAACAGCCAAGGAGGTGAAGGCTCCTTCAGTAGCCAGTTCACTGCTCAGAAGATGGAGCAGCTCCAGATGGTTAAGCAGAGCACCCACCAGGGGCTTCTCCATGATAAACTCTCACAATGGCACTGCCCACCACCCCAACATGTGGATTCCAGCTCATCCCACAGTCCAAAAGGGATCCAGGTAACTCTAGATTAACCCAGAGCTTGTAAACTCGGCTTAGATCAGGAGCTGCCCACCATGAATTAGCTATTCCTGTTCATGAGTAGTCCTTCTTTCCCTTTGGTCTTCTGTGCCAGAACAGTCTAAGCTTTGCCATCTGTGAATCTGGTTCCAACTGCTTTTCACAGCCAGGACTGTGGACATCAGCATCACCAATCTCCAGCCAAAAGTGCTTGTGCTTATGTAGCTGAAATAGCACCACCCATGCCCGAGGGGAGGTGTCAGAGGCTCAGGAAAACTCCAAGTTTTGAAGGAGTATAAAATATCTGTGACGGAAAAACCTCCTAAGGGATTAGCCAGGACACATTGGCTTTGGAATGCTGACTGACGGGGGTTGGTGATTGGAGAAGTAGGAGGAACCGTGCTAAGGAGCATTTATAATTTCAAATCACTGAGTTTATGAACTTACATAATGATGTAGCACTCCAAAATCCACACAAGTCAGATGGATTAGGCGTGGGTGGCACAACCTACAAGAAGTGTTTTTTAGGCCAGGGTATGTTGAAATCAGCCATGATGAACATGCTTTTCCTTTTGCAGGCTGACACATCCCTCACTGCTTCTCTTCAGATGGGTGGAAATGGACTCGCAAATGGCTTTTGGCAGCAGCCCCACTCAGAGTTGCCTCAGTGCAGGCAACAATGTTACAAGCCACGGGGCAAACTCTTGGTTTCAGAGGCCACCATCCAAGCTCAGATGGCCCAGTTGGACCAATACCGGGCCTTGTGCAGTGAGTATCGTTACACCAAGGGCTGTGGCTATCGGTCTTCCATTAAGCCTAAGTGTGGGTGTGAATGTGCACATGCATGTTTGTGGTAATAAATCAAGGCCACTCTCAGCATCATAATCATCTTCCTACGTGCCCCCTCCATCTGTATTGCAGCACTGTTTCTATTCTGTGAGAAATGTGCAACAGTGTAATTAAGTAACTTAGAATTATGTGTAACCACTGAGAGCATCCTATATCCCGAAATTATTTCCTCACTCCTGCATAAGAGTTTCAAGTCAGAAGCAAGTCTCCATACACTCCAAGCCAATGTGTTTAGTTCATTGTCTAGTTGTTATGTCATGGTGCTGCTGTATGTCCTCCAAATAAGCCTTTCAGCTCAGTTCTTAAGTAATGGAAGCAGCTCCAATCCCCCAATGTGAATTCTAAACTAAAATAGTGGAACAACTGAACAAATCCGACATCTGTGACAAAGGAAGAATGAGTAATGCTCCCTGGGACCCCCTCAAACCAGGATAGGAGACTTACCACCTACTATGGAGCTCAGTCCTGAAAAGCATAGGAGAGGAGGAAGACAAAAGACCAACAATGGGACTAAAGGGACTAAAAGCAACAATATATGACTGAGACATAGAAGGAAAGAAGCTAATGCTTGAGATTGCAAACCAGATCCAGGACTTATGGTAGGAATGGACTGATGTTCTTCAGCTCTTGTAAAATAAAATGTGTGAAGTCTCCCAGCAATTTGAAAGCATTATTAAAGACAAAATTAGTAAGCATATAGAAGGGCATGTCCTTCTGAAGAAGAATCAACACAGCTTCTGCAAAGGCAAGTCCTGTCTCTCTAATCTTCTAGAATTCTTTGAGAGTGTCAACAAACATGGAGACAGGGGAGATCTGGTGGACATTGTTTATTTGGACTTCCAAAAGACTTTTGAAAAGTCCCTCACCAAAGACCCCTCAACAAACTTAGCTGTCATGGAATATGAGGAAGGGTCCTCTTATGGATCAGTAACTAGTTAAAGAACAGAAAGCAGAGAGTAGGAATAAATGGTCAATTCTCCCAATGGAGGGAAGTTTAATAATAATAATAATAATAATAATTATTATTATTATTATTATTTATTTCTTACCCGCCTCTCCGTTTGGAGAGGTCCCACAGGGATTGGTATTGGGACCAATTCTTTTCAACTTGTTCATACACTTTCAAATGCTTTTGTTACAATTCTGCTGATATCAAACTATATTTTTTCTAGACTATCATTTGTCAGTGTGAAGGTAAGAAGGGTAGGTCTCTCAGGGAACAGGCTTTTATGAACAGGAGGCTGCCATCACAATGCTGAGTTGGTGCCACTCCACCGCCAAACCCAGAGGTATCACTGCTGCAGGGTGGCGGCAAATAATCCCCACTGGGGGAGGCAGTGCAGGCTTTCTGGCAGCCATTCCTGCAACCTCAGCCCTCCCACAGTGTTTAGCAACCAATGGGAGGTCACCTTCTACCCGGGAATGCCCCCAACCCAGCTCCGGAGCAAGGACAGGCAGCGGAAGAGCCGCATTGACCTTGCTCAGGCAGGAAAAGTCAGGGTAAGTCCCCACTTTTCAGTTGCAGATCTTTGGCTTTTTGCCCTGAGGTGGCTCTAAATCAGCAGCTGTATCATATAACTGATGCAGCGTAGATTCAGAGTGACTTTAGGGCAAAGACGACATTTAGACAGCCCCCATATCACAGGAAACCTGATCGTAGTCCTGGGTCATGAAATAGAATAACAGAACACATGAAGACTGCTTGCTGGATAAATGATTCCTCCCAAACCCCCTTAACCCTTTCTCTCCTTCTCTCACTCATGGAGCCCACATGTATTCAAACATACAAGCAACAACTGTCGTAGGCAATTGTGTAGGAGAGTCTTGGGAATCTCCCTTATGAGAAAGAGATCCCAGGCTAGAGAGGCTACTTATTCTAGAAGGCCCTCAAGAGGTCAGGCCAGAGGGCTGAGATCCTATGTGTGGGCTTACGAATTAGGATGAAGGTATACTTATTGGCTATGTGATTAATTCTTACAGATATCTTAAATTGCAATAGAATTTCAAGTGAATCCTTCTCTAAACAAGAGAGGGCTAGCATATGAAGGAATGAAGAGACACACACCGAAATGTTCTTGGCAGGAAGCATGCAAGCAAGCAAGCATGCATCATTTATTGTCTCTTAACATGGCTTATATAGATCTTTAGCAATGCTGTGCACGTGGACACAGCATGATTCCACACAGTAGAACACACACACATAATGGCTTGTCATAGGATAATACAATAGAGCACAGAGTGAGAATGCAACATCATTATGGCAACATCACTTCTGCTACATCATTACTGCAACAATGTTCTTGGATAGAGAAATATTAGCTGGCCTGCAGGAACATCTTGTATGTAGCCGGAAAGAGCCGGAAAGAGATTAGAGACAGAGAGAAGAACTAGGTGAGGCCACGTCAGGGTTTGCCCAGCAACGCTTTGTCAGCTGTTCTTTCCTTCAAGCATAAGCGTGCGCAGCACATTTCATTAGGTGGTGCCCCCAGGGATTTTTAAAGGTAAACTTGGGAGTAAATTCCATTTAACTAGGGTGACCATATTTTGGAAACCAAAAAGGAGGACGTCATAGCCAACCCTCAAGGAGGCGTGCCCACCCCAACATGTCCAGCCCCCAAGGATGTGTGCCCATCCTGACATAACCGTCCCCAAGCGTGTGTGACCTTGGTCACACGTCTGATTTACTGAACTGTAAACCAGAATCTAAAAGTCAATAAAATATGATATCGTCGAGCATCTCTGAATCCTACAACTAAACCATTACTGTTATGAAATGCAGTCAGAGCTTGGAAAAAGGGGGAAAGGGACAGAACTACAACATCACCACTTCCCATGTTTATTTTACAAACATGTCTCTCAAAAACAAAAGTGGGTTACATCACCATCAAAGAATACAAATGCTGAGATTTCAGCAGGCATTATGACACACTTCCAATGACATCTTTGCAGCCATAAAGGCTAGAATCCTTTTTTAAAAGAAAAACTCAGATTTTCAGGTGGCTGAACTCTGGGTCCAGCAGTATCACATTCTGCATTTCTGGCTATTACAGAAACAGATCAGATCACCAGTCCAATTGCTAGTCCCCACCAGAGCAAACACATTGAAGCAATGAAACTTAGATAAGTGTGGACTTAACAAGTTCCCATTGATTCACTGTGTCTATTCTAGTTAGGAGCAGCAATTGGATTTAGGCCTCCAAGTTGTATGCATCCCTCTTGAAGTGTGGTGCCCAGAACTGGATGCAATATTCAAGATGAGGCCTAACCAGTGCCAAATAAAGGGGAGCCAGTACCTTATTAATAATCTATTAATGCATCTCAAAATAGCATTTGCTTTTTTTGCAGCCACATCGCACTGTTGGCTCATATTCAGCTTGTGATCTACAACACATGCAAGTGAAATGATCCAAAGTTATTCCCTTGTCTGAAAAGCTATGTAGGAACATTGAGTAGCTATAAAAGGCACGGTGTCATATGTTATACATCATAATGTTGTACATTTTGATATATACATGAAAATACTTGCAGGTAATATATAAAAGAACTGGCAAGAAAGTTCAGAGACTTGGGCACTTGGGTAAGCAGAAATAGGAGCAATAAGCAGAGGTGGAGTCTGAACATCCAAAACACAAAACGCTGTGTCCTTTGAATCCACATTTGTTTGCTCCTGCAGAAACCCATTTTTAAAAAAGCAAAGTGAAGCATATTGGCTGGTAATTAGACCGAGGTTCTGTGTGCAAAGCAGAAAACCACTCCTTTGAGCCTGCAGTTTGAGCCCCCACCTCACCCCTCGCACCTTCAACCTTAGGCTTCCTGCTGCTCAGCTGCCAGCAGCCCGCCTGTGCTGCCCGCCGCTTGCCCACGCTGCCCGCCCACCCTGCCTTACTTACCCCCAGGCCCACGCTGTTGCTGCTGCTGCTGCTGCCTCCTTCTTTTTTGCCACTCGTACTCCGTTCCCCCCCACCTTTTCCAGTATGAAAGGGTCTCTTAACACTTGAATTAAGAGGCCGTTTCATACTGGGAAAGGTGGGAGGGGGATAGAGCAGGCCGCGTGTTCTCTAGAGGAGTGGAGATCACCTAACGCCATTAGCGTGGCTGGGAGAATCCTCCCAGCCACACTAATGGCGTTAGGTGATCTCCACGCTTTCCAGAGCTCTGGAGAACGCCCGGCCTGCTCTGCCCCCTCCTCCACCCCCTCCCATCTTTCCCAGTGTGAAAGGGCCTCTTAATTCAAGCATTAAGAGACCCTTTCATACTGGGAAAGGTGCGGGGGGGAGGGGGCAGAGGAGGCCACACATTGTCCGAAGCTCCGGAAAGTGCGCAGGTGGCCTACGCTATTAGCGTGTTAGTCATGCTAATAGTGTAGGCCATCTGTGCACTTTCCATAGCTTCGGACAATGCACGGCCTGCTTCACCCTTCTCTCCGTGCCGCATCTTTCCCGGACTTTTCATTAGGTGGTGCCTGGGCACCAGGTGAAGCACCTGTGCGCACGCCTATGAGGGCTAGTTTCCCACTCAACAACCAGATTTGGTGGAGACCACACTGACACACACAGATACTTACATCATGAATCTCTCTTCAAAAAGGCTTTATGGAAACGGAGTCAGAACAGAGTTCTAACTGCCTTGGCTATAGACTTCACACTCTTTTATAGGTTTTCAAACATCATTACATCATTATACATGCCCAGGGACGGTACATAAGATATTGATAGATGTAACAATGATCTAATACTTATTTTGCTGATCATACAAGAAAATAGTCATAAGTTATAGTTTTGCTGATTATTGAGATTATGTCGTTGTCCTGGGGTATGCAAGCAACATTGAAAATCTCTTTGGGTAGTTCCTTAATTCTAAACTTGTCTCTCTCCACTGGTGCTTCTGCTTTCTCTAACGAATGTCCCAGGAAATGGCTGTGGTTAGTATGCTGTGAATAACATAATTTCAGCTAATAAGAAAAGCTGATGTTAGTACTTTTACAGAGAAAGGAAAAGGCTGTTGTAATAGTAAATTAATTAAAAGGGAAAATGAATACCAAAAGATCAACTTATATATACCTGGACAACAACCTGAAAGTGAAGAGCTACTGGAATGCTCACTTAAAAGGTTTTCCTTCTACACAACCCTCCCTGGTCCTTCCCCCCCCCCCCCAGTCCCCACTAGTTCCTGCTGGCTTCTCTGCCCCATAAGATGGCTTACCATTGCCCTTCATAGCTCATCCCCATTGCTCTCCCTAGTCCCCTGCTTCTCTCTTTAGTCCTCCATCCTGCCCCCACAACTTACCAAATATTTGTTTCTCTCAGTGGCCGGCATGTGTGGCCCAGCAGAATTCATGGGTAATGAACATGGCAGTGGCTGAAGGCCCTCACTTTACTTTGAAGTTATCTCACCTCAGTGGAGGTGTGGGTGGGACCCTTGGAATTTGCAGTGTCTTCTGAGGATGTCTGGTTCTCTTTAACTGATGGGCAATGGAAAAGGCTAAAACTATTGCATTTCTTTATAACAGGTGAACCCATAGTACAGCAGAACAACAAGAAGATACAAGTGGATCTCCAGGACCTGGGCTATGAGACCTGTGGAAGAAGTGAAAATGAGGCTGACAGGGAAGAAGCCACTAGTCCAGGTAATGTACGATGTTCCTCAGGCTGCCAGCCCCAAAGAGGTTGAGACATCTTATCTCACAAAGGGCTCCTGATGGGAGAGTGGTTCTGAAAGCAGGGATTTGCTGTGGCTCCATATTGAGGGAAAAGCCAGATTTACTACTGCATAATGTGTCATAGGGCTCTAATGTCTAGTCGTGTGTGTGTCTTTCACAGAATGTGAATGTCAGGATGAGGAGTTAAAGTCTTGGAAGAAGCTGCTGGGCTCCCCTCCAAGCAGGCTGGTGAAGCATGAGACACTCCTGGACCTCAGTCAGTGTGATGATGCTGCCATTCTCCGCCAGAATATCCAGGCCCTCCAGGTGCAGCTGCAGAGTTCCCACAGAGTCATCCAGAACCTCCAGAGTCATGTGTGCTCCATATCCACTAGCAGCAACTATGCCTCTGGCGGCGAGCACCCACTCAACCTGAAGCAGGGCTACACCATGGGCAGCTCTCCTTCCCAGAGCATGACAGAAGAAGATGAAGGCTGGCACTCTGACAGCTTGGGGTCCTTCAGCCCCCGTATTCTCCAGCCCAACAAAGCCCTGGCCAGGCTCATCCAGAGAGTGTCCCTGCTTGAGGCTCATCTGGGTGAGGCCAAGCCAAAATTGATATTGCCAGAGGAGTTGAAACCTACAGCATCCATGGGGTAGGCATGAGATGGATTTCCAGGGGGCAAGGATGGGGCTGATCAGCTGGGCCTGGTAGAGACTGACATGGACTCCTGTACAGTTGCAGTGTGACAAGGCATCCTCTCCATTTATATGCTGCTCAGCATCTGCTCCAAAAGTGTCACAACATACCTCTTGGCTCTTTCCCAATTATGGCAAAGGGTGATGGAAGACATGACCTGAATAAGCTTCATTAAGCAATTTAAGCCTCCTATGGAGCAACTCTGTCATCCAGATTATTTTGAATAGACTTTTGTCTAATACACCAGCTCTCTCTACATGAGAGTACCTTTAAACAATTTATGCAATTGAAATTAATGTGGTAAAGAAACACATAAGTTGCCACATAACATGTGAATCAGGTATGAGTTCTCCCTCCTGCCATTAAAGATTACTGAACTCATTCGATCACCTGAAGGCAGCATGCTTTTCTCTTTTTTCTGGAGTGAATGAGGAACCGAGATTCTCATTGTGTTTTTACTAGTGTGCTGGCTGGGCCTCTGAATAGCTATGGCCAATTTTTGCTGTCTTCTCCCCCAGGAAATATGATTCATTGGTCCAAGTTCAGGCCCGGGAACTCTCCCATCTGCGCCAGATGATGCGGGAGGGACAAGGAGTGTGCCGCATGCTGAGCCAACACTTCAGGGACACCATCAAGTCCTTTGAGGAGCTTCTGCGAGGCACTGATGTCGATTACTTCTTTGGGCAGAGCTTCCGTGAGCAACTGGCACAAGGGAACCAGTTAGCAGGACGACTGGCCAGGAAGCTGAACACTAGTGAGTTCACCAGAGACTCACAAAGCTTTAAGTTAGAAGGGTTATTTTGACATCTTGAAAATGGGTGTTAACCATGAAGCTCACAAATACTCTCTTCTTGCAGCGTTTTCATGACTGGCTTACCATATTGTTCCAGATTGTCTGTCTCTCCAGCATTCAAATTCTTGAATGGGAAACGGTATATAAATATTGTAAAATAAATAAATCAGGACACAAAATAAAGCTTTTCAGCTACTCCAGAAAGCAGGAATAAGGTGGTGCAAATATCCATGCTGCACCAATGTAGTTCCAGCAGACTCTATGCAGACTTGTGTAGAATCGTGGTGGTCTAGATATAATGGGCCCCAACTGGATTTTTTTAAAAGAAGATCTGAGATGGACTATATAAAGGAAAAACCTCTGAGCCTGTATTAGGACATATTGCCTAGGGGTGTAGTGAAATCTCAAACAATTGAAGCCTTTAAAGCATATTATACAAGCATTCTAATTAATGAGACAAGGCAATTGAAAAGGTTGTTGAGGTCAGTCTAACTACATATCCAAAGGCTTCCATCAGTGTAAATGAAGTTGCCTAGTCCCTTGATAGGAATACCTTTGGATAGGATTGATGTTTATGGTAGGGGTTGGATATTATGAAACCATAAACCCTTACGGCTTCATGGGCTTGCCATATGAAATTGCAGAATATGCAGAAGCAGGAATGGAATGCTGAATATCTCCATCAGATGTTACATGGGCTATTGCTGAGTAACAATTTAGGTGCACCCCTTATTTCTATAACCTGTTAATGAGATCCCTTTTGGAATCCACTCCACAAGACATTCATGGAGCTTCTCTCAGGGCTTGTATTTCTCCCCTTGCATCTGCCTGTGTGCATCTTGCTGTGTTCATGCATCTAGTTCAGCTAATGGAGGGATCTAATTGATTGGCTGCTACTACCTGGGGGCTTGAGTAAAATTCTATAAAGCATGGGAATTAGAATAGAGTTACAAAGGGAACTAGATATAGATACATGTACCCTAGATACACAGAAGAATAGTGCACTCCATAAATCATGAGCACAGTGGTAAAATAACAGACAGCAGTTATTCCAGTCATACAGCATGCATAATTAGGCCTCGAGAGTATGAGTTCAGAGCAAATCATGGAAGCTTAGCTAAAGCAGAGCTTACAACTCAGTTAGGCTTTCTAGAATTATGTCTTATAAGTGGGCGCTTATTGGAGACTTTGGAATGGCATCAGCTTTTCCTACATTTTTCTCATGATTTCCTGTTCTATCCCTTATTAAAAGAGAGCACACAAGGGAGAAATTTGCATACCATGGCATCAGGGCACCTGAAAAGTCTGCATAATCATTGACTAACTTGCTTTCTCGGAATTCTGTTTTCAGGGACTGATTTAAACATGGAGGACAAATCAAGTCATGAACTGCTTGTTCTGAGGTAATGATAGTGAATTCCCAGCTGCAGGCATATGTTGGCATTACCTGTTCTAGCTTTGGGAAATCCAGGCATCCTTTTTACTGCATGCCTTCTGTGTGGGATCTGTATTGGGACCAATGCTTTTCATATTCTCCTCATACAAATCTATGGTGCAGCCACACTTGGAATGCTGTGTATAGTTCTGGTCACCACACCTAAAAAAAAGACATAGTAGAGTTGGAAAAGTGCAGAAAGGGGCAACTAAAATGATCAAGGGGCTGGAGCATCTCCCCTATGAGGAAAGGTTACAACAGCTGGGATTGTTTAGTTTAGAAAAAAGGCAAGTAAGGGGAGACATCATAGAGGTGTACAAAATTATGCAGAAAGTCGATACAGAGACATTTTTCTCCCTCTCTTAATACTAGAACCCATTAAAGTGATTGGTGGGAACTTCAGGGCAGATAAAAGGAAGTACCTTCTTCACACAGTGCATAGTTAAAAGTATGGAACCAACTTCCACAAGGTGTAGTGATGGCTTTAAAAGGGGATTGGACAAATTCATGGAGGATAAGTCTATCAGTGTCTACTAGTCCTGATGTGTATATGCTACCTTCAATATCAGAAGCAGTATGCCTCTGTACACCAGTTGCTAGAGGATTCGCTGCTTGCGGGTTTCCCATAGGCAGCTCATTGGCCACTGTATGAGCAGACTGCTGGTCTGATCCAATATGGCTCTTCTTATAGTCCAGAAAGAACAGGCCTAGTTATCTTTGTTCATGGAATAGGAGCAAGGCTGGTCAGTTTATTGAACACCACATGCCGAATTAGGACCAACTCATGGCCTTATCAGCATGGGATTTTCTGTCATGTAATGAGTTCTCTTCAAGCAGAACCTGTGAGATTGTTGGTGGGCTGAGAGGGCAAAGGTAAGTGGGAACAGAGAGGTGGAGTGGGGTGTGAAGCTGGGGGAAGGAATCTGTCTGTGCAAATGCCTTAAATAGTCTTCAAGCCTTGTCTCATCCCAGGCTGAGCAAGGAGCTCCAGGAGAAAGAACAAATCATCAAGACCTTCCAGACCAAGCTTCAAGTGCGCTCAGTGACCCCTTCCAGTAGCCACACTATGTCTGAGTCACCCCGTTCTGGCAGCAGCACTTCCTTCTCCGATGGCCTGGAGAGCTGCTCTGACATGGATGATGTGAATGAGTTCATCTACCAGGAGGACCCCAGTGAAGGACAGTTCCACAGCTCCCTAGGCAAAGGTATAGTCTCAAAGACCTCTTCTCTGCACAAAACTGTTGAGTGGGAGATATTCTGCCAGGACCAGCACCTTCCTTCGGCTCTTTCAGTTGACTAGTCAGCCAAGCTGTGGAAGCTCAGTTGGAAATCTGAAATATGCTCAGTGGTGCAATCATATTGTATCATAGTTAACTCATTTCCATTCAAAGGTGAATGTTTGACATGACAAAATAGAGAGTGCCTGCCAAAGATGTCCCAAGTGTTCCTTGAGGACACGTTTTGCACTTCAGAGCTGTAGCATGTATGCTCTGGGCATTAAATTTCCATGAAGGCTTCTTTACACCTCTCCTTGAACTAGGGCCACTTGAAAAGGTCTCTTGCAGTTCTTTCTTTGACTCCACCCCCCCAGGGTCGGGGAGCAGAGATATGTGTCTTTGATGCCACTAAAAGAAAGGCAATCAGCTCTCTTCTCTTTTGTGGTATCGCTTCATTGTCTATGGGCTTCTCTAAATGGACATGCTCGTTTCTGGATACTCGCGGAAGTTTCCAGGTCAATTAAATGATGCTGTAAACAAACAGGACATCTCTCATGGTTCCCCCTGCCCCATTCTGTTTTTAAAAAGTTCAGAGAAAAGCTGAAATAAGCCCTTAATGGCATGAAATTAGCAGTGCATAAAGCTGGCATTGCACTTTGAACTTGTGGAGGAAGGACTTTAAATGGAGGGAGAAGAGGGTAAAAAGCCTCCCTGCAAGAAAGGGAGGCAGATTTGATCCCTATGTGTCTATTAAGAAGTAAGTCCCACTGTGTTCAATGGGCTTACTCCCAAGTAAGTGTGCAAACTTACAGCACAATATTACTTCTACTCTGAAGTAAGTCCTGGCTTTCCTGGGGGCTGTGAGGAAACACAAAAGCAAGATTGCCCCCTGCCACTCCTTTGTACATTCCAGGAGGGAGGGAGGGGCTCCCTTGATTCAACCCTGTGTGCTGTTTAAAGGAGCCCCTGGGGAACTGCAGGATCTTCCACCTTGTTGTCCCCCTCTCCTCCTGTGTAATCCCAACTCTCTCAATCATGCCAAAGAAGCAGGAAGCCCAGCAGCACCATGGAAACAACAGGATTCCCTTAATGTGAAGATGCCCTATAATGCCCAAGAAGACTGTTGGGAACAAAGGGCAATAAATGCCCTGTAAGTTTCATAACATATGAAAGTCCCCTTTCCCAATATCTCTGTATCCTAGGACACCCCCCCCCCCCACCAGTGGTGAATGCATGAGTCTGTATATCCTTAAAATCACTGAAAATTTCACTGGAGAACCAAAATTAAAAATGAGGGAGAGGCCAGAAATTGTACATGGTTGGCAAGAAGTGTGAAATGATGTCTGCTGGGTTTGGTTTTTTTTAAAGGGGGGGGATTATGCCCTAATAAAAAGTATAGGGTAGGATGGAGAACTTTGCAGAAATGTTTGTATAAATGGCTGATCAACAGCCTTGTGTAGAAAAGCTTAGAGATAGTTGTGAATTCTCAGCATCTTCCCCCCCAAATTAGTTTCCCCCCAATTTGCATTTGCATGTTACATATGTTTTAAGAGAGACAATGAGGACATCCTCCCACCCACAGGGTGTTCATTTGGTACAAGGTAAGAAGAAGAAGAAGAAGAAGAAGAAGAAGAAGAAGAAGAAGAAGAAGAATCTTATTTATCCTCACCCTCTCAATAGATGTTTCGGACTTGCCTGAGGAGGGCTCAGAATATTCAGATACTTGGTCCTATCGTGTTCTGCCTGTCCTTGGAACTAAAATATGTGGGAGTTCTGTATCATTGCTGCTCACCTTGTTTGTTTGTGATAAGGAGGGAAAACAAAAAAAGAGAGGAGCCCTCACCAGTTAGAACCTACACACAAGAATGACCTCTCAGCTCATGTAAGCTAATCAAAGTGCAAAGGCCTTACTAAATACTAAATACTCATCCAAGTGGATGAAATGGTTTATCATAGCAAGATAAAATATAGTAGTGTGTAATTAGCATAGAGGAAATACATCTTAACACAAAAATGTGTGTTTATAACATTCAATACAGTGACGAACAATATCTCTATATTTGCTCAGTTAGAGCTACAATGACGAGCAGTTACTGATAACTGACATACGATAATATGCTGTACTGCACAATTGAAATGTATAACATCCTAAATAGTGATGAACAATTTCTCAATATTTGCTCACTTGGAGCAAACACACTGGCAAATGAAATAAAAACAAATGAATATTCCTGTACAGTATACTAACTCTCATACATCATAGCTAAAAGACACTTATTACCTACATTAATTGGAAATTGTTGCTTTGAAATGGGTTCCTGTGCGGAATGAATTTTCAGTGATGCTCATTGACATGGAAGGGAGGAAATGAATCTGGAGCGTAAACACTCACCCTTATATAAGGAAGGTAATGAGTGTCTTTTAGCTATGATGTATGAGAGTTAGTATATTGTACAGGAATATTCATTTGTTTTTATTTCATTTACCAGTGTGTTTGTCAACACGGGTGTCAGAGTGTAACTAAGCATCTTTAATCACCTTCAGGCATGTATTATATTACTGTTGAAGTCTGGAAACGGCTCGCATAATCCGGAGTAACTGTCTAAGAATAATAATTGCCTGCTACTACAACTTTCATTGACTTAATCATATAGCTTTCGCCTGCTACCAAAGTTTTTGTCAAGCCAACCCAAGTAGTAATTGTTTGCTATTAATAGCTTTTTTAAAAATTTTTTTATTATTTTTCAACATAACATAATACAACATAAACCTAAACAACATAAAATACAATACATACCGCATACCCCCGTGCTCCCCTCCCCCCAGGAGACCTTCAATTATACATTATTCTTCTTTCCAAAAATGTAAAGACTCTTTTGAAGGCATTTGCCCCTTCCCCGTTCTTAATACATATTCCAAAAATAAACTCCATATATCTCCAAAATCATTCTTACTGGACATTCCCCTCTTTATTTTCATTTTACACGTTAGCTTATCATTAAGTGCCATGTCCCATATTTCTTTATACCATTCTTCTATGGTATAAAATGGTATACCATTTCCAGTTTTTAGCAATCATTATTCTGGTGGGAGCCAGGAGGTTGTTTATTAATTCTCTCTTACTTATATTCTCAATACCTTTTTCCCATATTGCTAGTAGAGCCAGCTTTGGGTTTAATTCCAAATTACTTCCAATTATATGACTTATTTCTTTAAACACCCTTTCCCAAAATTTTTGTACATGTTTACAGCTCCACCACATATGGAAATAAGTTCCAACCTCCTGACATCCCCTCCAACAATTCTTGGACACTTTTTTATCTATCTGATGAAATCTTACCGGTGTTAAATACCATCTCCATACTATTTTATAATAATTCTCCTTAATTCTAATCGACAAAAGCTTTAACATTCTTGCATCCCATATCTTCCCCCAGTCATGTTCATTAATTTGTTCTTTTAAGTCATCTTCCCAAATCATTTTAAGCGAATCCCTATATTCAGCTTCCTCTGTCAGGATTTTATATATTTCGCTAGTTAGACCTTTTCTAGCTTTAATTACTTCTTTCTTTCCTCTTGATTCAATTAAATCTTCAAATCTTGTATTATTTCTACACTTCCTATTCATCTTTTTTCATTCCTGTGCCCATTTTTCCAATTGTAAGCATTTGAACCAAGCTATCTTTTGTTCTTTTACCAACTCTCTAATTTGCTCCTTATCTGTCATTCTTTCCATCCAATTCCTTAACTTAATAATTTCCTGACCCTTCAAACTTCCTTCCAATTCTACTTTTAAATTCCTTGGGAAATTTCTCACAACTACCACTGGGGCGAGTGGAGAGTCTCCTGGTATTAAACTCCCTTTAACTTTCTCCCAGATCTCTAGAATGTTTTTCAGCAACGGGTTGTCCAGTCCCCTCAAATCTTTCTTTTGGATTTTATTATTAAAAAAAATATTTTGCAATTTGAAATCTCGTTCCCGTTTGCGTTTCTAACCATTCTAAATCTTCCTCCCCTAATATACTATTTATAACATATCTTAACTGATTAGCACTATAATAATTCTTTATGTTTGGAAGTCCCAAACCTCCTTTCTTTTGTGTCTTATACCATAGCCCCTTATTAATCCTAGCTCTCTTATCTCCATTGCAATAAGCATTAATCATATTTTGCCAGCTCTTTAACTCTACATCCGATATTTTAATCGGTAGCATTCTAAACAAAAAATTAATCTTGGGTAATATCTTCATTTTTATAACCGCTATTCTACCAAACCAAGAATGTTTTAATTTTCTATATGCCTCTAACTTTTCCCCTACCTGTTTTTTCAAACTTACAAAATTAATTTCCTCTAACCTGTCTAAATCTTTTGCAATATTAACTCCTAAATAACGTACTATATTTTTAAGCCTAAGACCTAACTGAACTTTACCTTCCTCCATCTCCTCTTTGTTATAATTAAATAACATCATTTCTGACTTCCCCCAATTAACTTGTAGACCTGTAACCTCCCCAAATTCTCTCAAATGTTTCTTAATCAGCTCCCCCTCCTTCAGGGGGTCTTCTAATGTCAGTAATGTGTCATCCGCAAATATATTTATTTTAATCTTCTCCTTCCCTCCTATCCCCTTCAATCTTGAATCCTCCCTTATAACGTTTGCCAAAATTTCTATTACTATCGCAAATAAGATCGGTGAAAGTGGGCAACTTTGTCTTGTTCCTCGGGCTAGTGTAATCTGTTGCGTTAACCCATCATTAACCATTATTTCTGCTTTATTATTTTTATACAGTTGATCCATCACTCCCATAAATTTCACTCCAAGCCCAAATGTTTTCAAAATTATTTTAAGTGCTGGCCATTCCACGCAATCAAAGGCTTTGAATATATCCAATGCTAATAATCCCGCTTTTAAATTCCTTTTTTTATAATATTAATTATATTTAAAACTCTTCCAATTAAATTAGGCATTTGCCTTCCTGGGATAAATCCACATTGATCCTTTCTAATATACTTATGTATAAACGTACTCATCCTTTTTGCCATTACTGCTGTAAAAAATTTTGAATCTTGATTTATTAAAGATATTGGTCTATAAGATGCTGGGTCAGTCAGATCCTTTCCTGGTTTTGGGATTAATATGATCAAGGAATGATCCCATGATGGGGGGGGGGTCTTTCCCCCTTCTATTATACTATTAAATAATTTTTTTAATCTTGGTAGTAAAATTCCATTAAAAACTTTATAGTATTCCGGCCCCAAACCATCCAATCCCGGAGATTTCCCTCCTTTTAATTTAGCTATAATTCCTTCTATTTCTTTCTCAGTAACTAAACCTTCCATATAATCCCTATCTTGCCCCTGTAATCTTATTTTCCAATTCCTCTCTACATATTCCAATACTTTAACCTGTGATCCCATATCTGATGTATATAATTCTCTATAAAATTCCTGAAATATATTTAATTTATCCTTCATTAAATTACAATTTTTCCCTGTCTTGTCTCTAATTGTCCCTATCATACTCTTAGCCTTTTTAGACTGAGTGGACCTAGCCAGCATCTTAGAATTTTTATTACTATATTCAAAAAATTCCCTCTTTAAATATAGCAAATCCCTCTGGACTTGTTCTAACTCTTCTCTCTCTAATTCTTTTTTCTTAGCTTGGATTTGGGCAAATAGGCGTTTATCTTTTGTCTCTCTTAGCTTGTCCTCTAGGTCCCTTACCTCCTTTTCAATCTTTTTCTTTTGAGCCTCTTGTTGTTTTCTTAGGGTACACATTTCCCTGATACATATCCCTCTTACTACAGTCTTCATAGTGTCCCATATTAAACCCTGCGAGTTTATGTCCTTTTCGTTAATTTCCCATATTTCCTGCATTTCTTTTTTAATATTCTCCACTATATTTTTATTATTTAGTAACCTTGTATCGATTCTCCATCTCTTAACTTGTTTATAATCCTTCTTCATTTTAAGATCCAACGTCATTAATGCATGATCTGTGACTTTAATTACCCCTATAGCACAATCTATAAGTTTAGACAACATATTTTTTTACACAAAAATATAATCAATCCTGGAATAGCTCTTAAACCTTGGTGAGTAGAAAGTGTATTTCCTTTCTTCCCCTTTTAATACTCTCCAAACATCAATTAATTCTTTTCTCTTCATTAATTTGCTTAATCCCGTCCTCCCACCACTCTTGAGAACTCTTAATATATTATCCCTATCTTTCCCTTTGTCTAATACCATATTAAAGTCACCTGCCATCACAATATTCTTTTTACCTACTTCTCCCACTGCATTAAAAACTTCATCAAAAAATTCCATCTGTTTCCCATTTGGAGCATATACATCAATCAACACATATTCCTCCTCCCCTACCCTGCAGGAAATAATCAGAAACCTTCCCGCTTCATCCTTCTTCACCCTTTGTATAGTAATGCCACATTTTTTTGAGATTATAATAGCTACACCTCTCGCTTTAGAAGTACCAAAAGACTTTTCGTAAATGCCCACCTCCCTCATCCGAAGCTCATTTACACCCTCCTTTATTTGATGAGTTTCCTGCAAAAAAATTACATCAGCTTTCTCTTTTTTTAATAACATTTCTATTCTCTTCCTTTTAATAACAGTTCCTAGCCCTTTAACATTTAAAGTTGCAACCCTTAATTTATTATCCATCTCTCTCTTTCCAACACATCTCTATATTGGTCTCCCTCTGTGATACACATACCCCCCCTCTTCACCAGGCCTTCCTGGGCAATGGCCCCAATTATTCTTAGAACTCTTCAGGGGGGGGGGGAGAAGCAACCCAGCATTCCAGAACAGAAATTATTTCTTCATTGACGGGTTCCACCCATGGCTCCTTCCTCCTGTGGATAATCAGGACCATCTCCCCCTCCAGCAGCAGCATCCTGCTTTGTTTCTCCAGCAACCATGGGATCCACTAAGCCCAGCTTTTCCAGAAGCTCCATCCCTTGCTCACACGATGTTATTCTATGTTGCTTCCCTTTCCACATAAATCTCAAAAAAACTGGATATCCCCAACTATATGTTATCGATCTCTTCCGCAAAGCCACTGTACACAGTCTAACACTCTTCCTCCACTGCACCGTTTGAGGGCATAAATCTTGATAAACCTCAATTGATATTGCTTGTATCATCAGCTGGGCTTGACGTCTAATTGCTTGCATCAACTTTTCTTTCTTGTAATAATTAGCAAATTTAACAATTATATCTCTTGGGAGAAGCCCCTTCTTCTTATAACCAACTCTATGAACCCTCTCAATGTCCTTCATCTCCCAAATTTCTTGAGTTTCAATTTCCCTGATCCAATCCAAAATTATGACTCTTAAATCCTTAGGAGTCTCTCCCTCTCTCTCTCTCCAAAAGATCTAATTCGAATATTAACCCTCCTGTCCCGATCTTCCAAAGCAATTAATCGTAAATCCATCTCTGTCAGTTGGTCCCCATGTTTCTTGGTATCTTCCTGCTGCTTCTTCATATTCATCTCCATTCTATCCATATTATGCACCACAGTTTGAAGATCCACTATAAAATCCTTCTCTGAGTCCTTAATCCTTTGCATTATCCTTTCCTCCTGCTTAAATAAAGCAGTCTCCATCATCTTCTGAATTTTGCTGAATAAATCCTCTGAGGACTCTACTTGCCTCTCTCTGGCCGGTTTTGGTACTGCACCTGCGTCTTTAGAAGCTGTGCCTTTAGTATTTCCAGAATGGACAGGTGATTTCCCTGTCTTGTCGGCTTGCTGCTGCTTGTCCGACATTTTGTCTGGCATAATTCCAATAACTCTCACCAGACGCTGCCAATTCCGATCGGAAGGATGATTTTTTGTTTCTCTGCTCCAGCCTAGGGCTTTGGACTGGGTTTTTTGCTTTCTTTTCACCAATCCACCCCTTTGTCTGAGCTCAAGTAAGCAAATACACTTCTGCTTCTATCTCCTTTGGCTGGAGATTAAAAGCCACTTTTCCACATAAATCAGTTCCTCCTCTCCCTCTAAAATTGTCTTAACCTTGCGGTTTCTAATTAAAGTCCATTAATTACCTTCCGTTGGCACTCTGTCGAACTCCCAATCCTCCTCCTCGTTAGTTTCATTTTCCGTCCGCCGTCCAGGCAGTTATCCAGCTGTTAATCTCTCCACAGATGCAGTAAAGTTTCCGGACCCAGAATCAAGTCATTAATCAGGAATCCATCACCTCCAAATTAGGGATTTTATAAATATTTCTTTGCTTCTTGTGAGAGCAGGAAAGTTCCATCTCTATTCCATCTTTGCTAGGCCACTCCCCCGCTATTAATAGCTTTGATTACGTTTACTATTAGCAACTGTTTGATATTGTAGCTTCAAGTGAGCAAATATAGAGAAATTGTTCATCACTATATAGGATGTTATACACTTCAATTGTGCAGCACAGCATATTATCGTATGTCAGTTATCAGTAACTGCTCGTCATTGTAGCTCTAACTGAGCAAATATAGAGATATTGTTCGTTACTGTATTGAATGTTATAAACACAGATTTTTGTGCTAAGATATTGTATTTCCTCTATGCTAATTACACACTACTACATTTTATGTTGCTATGATAAACCATCTCATCCACTTGGTTAGGGTTTAGAGTATTTAGTAAGGCCTTTGCACTTTGATTAGCTTACATGAGCTAATAGGTTCTTTTTAAAAAAAATAATTTTATTTATTTCAACATATAACATAACAATACACAATACAAAAGCCTCAACAACCCCCCGTGCTCCCTACCCCCCGAGACCTTCTAACCCTATTGCTTATAAATTTTTCCAAAACTGCATTGATTCTTTAGACGGTGTATAGCCTCTCCCCTTTTCTAAAACATATTCTAGAAACATAGCCCAAATCCTTCCAAAATCATTCTTTTTAGTTAATCCCATCTTTACTTTCATTGCACAAGTTAATCTGTCATTAATAGCAATATCCCACACTCCTTTATACCACTCTTCCATACAATAGTCCCCTTGTGTTTTCCAATTTTTGGCTATCATAAGTCTTGCCGGTGTCAGGAGATTATTTATTAATTCTTTAATATTATTATTACCTTATTCTTTGTCAAATAAACCCAATAAAGCTATCTTCGGACTTGCTTCTACCTTCTTATCTACTATCTCATTTATCTCCTTAAAAACTCTCTCCCAAAATTTTTTAACATGTTCACAAGTCCACCACATATGGTAATATGTCCCCAATTCCTGACAACCCCTCCAACAATAACTTGACGCCTTCTTATCTATCTGATGTAATCTTACCGGAGTGAGATACCATCTCCAAATAATTTTATACTGATTTTCTTTTATCCTTATAGAAAATAACTTTACATTTCTTGATTCCCAGATCTTTCTCCAGCTGTCCCCAGTGATCTGAATTTTCAAATCCTCTTCCTAGATTGTTTTCAAGCTTTCATACCCCTTGTCCTCCTCCACTAATATCTTATAAATCTCGCTCATTAAACCTTTTTTACTTCTACTATCCATTTTATTTCCTCCCACCTTCTGTCTAACCTCAATTAACTTTTCAAAGCTTGTTTCCTTTCTACACTCCTTATTTTGCTTCTTCCATTTGACTGTCCACTGTTCCAATTGCATACTCTTAAACCATAAATTTTCCTGACCCGTTAATATTTCTTCTATTTGTTTTTTATTGGTCATTTTCATTACCCAATCTTTCAATTTAATTATTTTTCCCCCTTAATAACCCCTCCAATTCTTCTCTCAAATTACCTGGGAAGTTATCCATTAAAACCACTGGGGACAGAGGGGAAATTCCCGGCATTAATTTCTTCTTATATTTTTCCCAAATTTCTCTAATATTTCTTAAGATGGGGTTAACTATTTCTTTCAGTTAAATCTTTTTTATATTACTAAAGAAAACATTCTGTAACTTAAACTCTAATTTCTTTGTCTGCGGTTCTAACCATTCTAAATCCTCATCCCCAGCTATGCTACTTATAACATACCTTAATTGGTTAGCAATATAATACATCTTTATATTCGGTAAACCTAAGCCTCCTTCCCTTTGATTCTTATACCAATTTATTTTATTTATTCTTGGCTTCTTATCCCTATTACAATAATTATTTATCATACACTGCCAGCTCTTAATTTCTACTTCCATTATCTTAATTGGTAACATCCTAAACAAAAAAATAATCATTGGTAGTATCTTCATTTTAATTACCGCTATTCTACCAAACCACGATAGCTTAACCTTCCTATAAGCCTCTAACTTCTGTAATATTTTAATTTTCAATCTACTAAAATTTATTTCTTCTAACTTTTCTAACTCTTTAGAAATAAAAACTCCTAAGTAACCCAATATATTTTTAACCTTCAAACCTAACCTTAAACTCAGCTCATCCTCTTCTACCTTATCATAGTTAAAAAGCATCGTATTAGATTTCCCCCAATTTATCTGCAACCCCGTAACCTCTACAAATTCCCTCAAATGTTTTTGGAGTCCTTCTAGATTCCCCCCCGGATTTTCTAGTGTCAATAAAGTATCATCCGCAAACATATTAATGTTTATTTTATCCTGTTCTCCTATCCCTTTTAATTTCTCATCTTCCCTAATACAATTTGCTAACATTTCAATCACAATTGCAAATAATATCAGGGAGAGAGGACATCCTTGTCTAGTACCCTGGGCTAAGGTAATCTGTTGTGTTAGGCCATCATTTACCATCACCTCTGCCTTATTATTTGCATACAACTGATTAATCACCCCCACAAATCTTTCTCCAAAGCCGAATATTTTTACAATAGTTTTTAACGCCGGCCATTCCACGCAATCAAAGGCTTTAAAAATATCCAATGCTATCAATCCTGCTTTTAAATTCCTTCTTTTAATACTATTTATTATGTTTAAAACCCTCCCTATTAAATTTGGTATTTGCCTCCCTGGAATAAATCCACATTGATCCTTTTTAATATAATAATTTATAAAGGTATTTAATCTTTTTGCCATAATCGCTGTGAAAATCTTAGCATCCTGATTAATTAACGATATAGGTCTATACGAAGCTGGATTCATCAAGTCCTTATCCACTTTCGGAATTAAAATTATCAACGAATGTTCCCACGACGGCGGGGTCTTCTTACCCTTTATAATATTATTAAATAATTTCTCCATTTTTTATACTAAAATTTCCTTAAATATCTTATAATACTCCGGCCCCAGTCCATCCACTCCTGGAGATTTCCCTCCTTTCAATTTATCAATACTCTCCTCTATTTCTTTTTCCGTCACCAAAGCTTCCATGTAATCCCTATCCTTATCTTTTAATTTTACCTTCCAATTTTTCTCTACATAGTCTTGTATTCTCATTTGTGGAATCGCATCTGAAGTATATAATTCCCTATAGAATCCTTCAAAAAAATTTAATTTATCCCTCATTAAATTACATGTTCCCCATTTTGTCTTTAATTGTCCCTATTATATTTTTCTCCTTCTTTGACTGCGTTGATCTTGCCAGCATTCTAGAATTTCTGTTACTATACTCAAAAAAATTCCTTTTCATATATATTAATTCTTTTTTAACTCTTTCTATGTCCTCCCCCTCTAATTCCTTTTTTTTTTTTGGCTTGGAGTTGGGCATATGTACGCATATCCTTCTAAATTGTTGCTCTAATTCCTTAATATCTTCTTCAATTTTTTTACTATGTGCTTCTTGTTGTCTTCTTAATTTATACGTTTCTCTAATACAAATACCCCTCTCTACTGCTTTCATCGTGTCCCAAACCATCCCCTGCGAGATTATCCCTAATTCGTTTATTTCCCAAATACTCTTAATCTCCTTTTTCATTTTCTCAACAATATTTTTATAATTTAAAATCCTAGTATCTAATCTCCATCTTTTTGCCTCTCTATAATCTTTCTTTACTTTAATATCCATAGTCATTACTGCGTGATCTGAAACTTTTATTACATCAATTTCACAATCCATAACCTTCGAAAGCATATTCTTTGTCACAAATATATAATCAATCCTAGAGAAACTCTTATATTTTGGTGAATAAAAGGTGTATTTTGTTTCATCCCCCTTTATTTCTCTCCAGACAACCTTTATTTCTTTATGCTCCATTACTCTTGCCAAACCCGTTTTCCCTATACCTTTTGAATTATCTTTATCTTTACTTCTATCCATCACCATATTAAAATCCCCCGCTATTACCATATTTACGTTCCCTAGATTCCCAATAATTCTAAACACTTTATCATAAAATTCCACTTGCTTTACATTTGGCGCATATACATTAATCAAGATATATTTTTCTTCCCCCAGGAGACCCTGTAATATAATAAATCTTCCCTCTACATCCTTTACCACCTTAACAACATTAAATGCACATTTTTTAGAAATTATTATCGCAACCCCTCTTGCTTTTGAAGTTCCATATGCTTTCTCATATATGCCCATATCCCCCAATTTTAATTGATTTCTTCCATCTTCTTTCTGATGCGTTTCTTGTAAAAATATTATATCAGCTTTCTTTTTTCTCAAGAGCCCTTCAATTCTCTTCCTTTTAACAACACTACCCAGCCCACTTACATTTGAAGTTACTAATCTTAATTTGCTTCCCATATCTCCAATTTTGGTTTTCCCTTCAGCTCTCGTTCTGTGACACATTTAACCCTCCTCATCCTCCCACCCTCCCCCACATGTACCCCCACTTCCCCCCTTCCCATCCCAGGTCGCCCTGGGCCAAGGTTCTTCTTCCCCTCTTCTTAGAACCTGTCGGGGGGGGAGCAGGAAACACCCGACATGGAACCCAAACAGAACCCCCTCTCCTTTTCTTCCATTGTTATCCTTCTTTAAAATTTGTCTCAGTCATACAACACTTCCTCCAGCTGCCCCTCCTTCTTCTTTCTCTGCATCTTCCTCCATCAGCCCCAGGGACTTCAGCAATTCCAACCCTTGCTCACAAGAATTTATTCTCTGTTGTTTCCCTTTGTAGATGAATCTCAAGAAGACTGGGTACCCCCAACTGTAAACAATTGAGTTCTTGCGTAGAATGGTTGTACAAAGCTTCACGCTCTTCCTCCACTGGATGGTCTGGAAACAAAGATCTTGAAATATCTGAATTGGTGAAGATTGAAACATCACTTGCCCAGCACTTCTGATAATCTGCATTAATTTCTCTTTTTTGTAAAAGCTGGCAAATCTCACGATTACATCTCTTGGGAGCGTCCCACTTCTTTTGGGGCCCACTCTGTGGACCCTTTCCAGATCCTCTTCAACCCACGATCCCTGAGGGTCTAATCCTTTTATCCATTGCATAACATTTGCTCTCAAACTCTTTGGATTTTCTGCTTGCTGTTCCGCATATTTTCTAATGCGAATATTCATCCTCCGATCTTTATCCTCCATAGATATTAGCCGTAGATCCAAATCTATTACTCGTTCTTCATTGTGCTCCAATTTATCTCTGTTTTGCCCAACCTGCTGCTCCAACGATTTTGGAGACTTGTTTGCAATTCAACTTGTGAGGACTGAATCTTTTTGGCCTCCACCAACATTTCCTGCTTATGGCGCTCCATCAGACCTAAAAGATTAGCTTGAAGCATCTCCAGGGACAGTGCTTCTATTTGTTGTTTAGTTGCCTTGGGAACCGCTCCTGGCTTAGAGCCATCTTTGATAATGCCAGCGGCCGAAGCCTGCTGCACAGTCTTGCCGTCCGCTAGACAGGCGAGTCCAACTGCTGTCTGAGGGGTGCTTCCTTACTCTCACCCACTTTTTACCATTCAACCTTTTCTTTTCCCCCCCTCTGTCTGACATCAGACATTCAGCCTACAGTACAGCTTTATTAACTTTATCCAGGCATTTGTTAAAAGCTAATTCAAATATAATGTCTCCAAGGCAAGGTAAGAAGTAATTCTTTTAAATTTATTGCAGTTTATATCAGCAAAGCACAGTTCTAGTCCCGTCCGACTCCCCCGAGTTTTCAGCATCAAACCGATGACTCAGCGCCTCCCTTCCACTATTTTAGCTTCTGTAATTATTCCCCTTGCCAACATTTATCTTGACTTACGATTTGAAGATCTATTAATTAGGATAACATGCTTTTACTTATCAGTCATCCCGGAGAGGAAACTGGTTGTTGGCCACAGAGTGTAAATTGTGTCAATTCTTACAGATCTTGACAGTCGTTCTGGCAAAGCTTCTGCTCAGCTATCTCAACCGACCAGCATCACTTCATCCCCTGCTGTTGCTGCTGCGGCTGCTCCAGTCGAATCCCTCCAAGGGAACCTTGCTCTGCCTTCTTCCCAACATCCTTTGCAGATTACCAGCCAAGCTTCCAGAGGTATTATGGGTTTGTGGGCTAAAATTGAAGAAGGGAGGGGGGAAATGGTATTTGGTATTGACCAAATTATGGTATTGACCTTTTCTCTTTCCTTCCCCCACCTTTCCTTTATAAAATTAATTACATTCACTGTTAAAAATAATGTTCTGAAGATCAACATGGGAAGTAGATAGGTCAGCAAGATGGGGGAAATGGTCAAGAAAGAATGTTCAGGGATCACCATCTCTAATGGGGCTAACGGGGTGCATCCCCTCACCATTGAGCAACTTATGATTCAGGGTTCTCTGGTTTTACCCCTGGAGCCTTTAGTCTCTTCCCATAGTAACCTATACAAAGTATAACCACAAGCTGCTTCTGTACATCTGTAATCAGAAGAAACAACGTCCAACTAAAAGGCTGTGAACTTCCAGGCAGTTCGAACCCTGATACCTCCTCTTTTAGAAACTTCAATTTCAGTTTCCATAACTTTATAATACATAGCCAAAGGTCTTTACAATGCACAAGAATGTTAAAATGGAAGAGGACTTTCCTAATTCAAACTTGATTTAAATAAAAACCCATTATAAAACCTCAACACAGTTAAAAACTTTGATTTAAATAAAAACTATTATAAATTCCATAACACAGTTAAAAACAGACGATATTAGTCAACCAACAAGTGGGTTGACCACTTAAAACTAAAAAGATTAACATTATAATACGTTATAGTTTTTCGATTTAAAGTTTTTTATTATTTTCAAACAAAGATAAAACACAAACAATACAACATACAATATTAAGATGGACTTCCGAATTTCTCCAACTTACAAAAATATCTACAGTTTCTTTTACACTTTGTCACAACAAAGATATATATATATAAAAAAAGAATATTGAGTGAATTCCCTGACTTCCCTATCTTACCAATTGTTTTTCTTCCAATTGTTTTGCTGAATCCACATGCAACTATATCCTTCCCTTCTCTCTCTTTTTAAAAAATCTATCAGAGGTTTCCATTTCTCCCTAACCTTATAGTTGTTTTCTCCTTTATTATCGCAGGGAGTTTTGCCATTTCCGCCAACACTGTCATCTTCAATATCCATTCCTCCTCTGTTGGTGTTTTCTTACTCTTCCAGTTCTGAGCATATGTTAGTTATGGACTTTGAGTCAAAGTCCATAACTTTGACTCAACTGTTCATCAATTAGCCCCAGCAAAAAGTACTCCTGTCGCAGTTGTATTTTAAACTTCAGTACCTTTTGCATTACATTATGCATTTGTATCCAAAAGGATTTTGCTTTTTTACATGTCCACCAAAGATGATAAAAGGTTCCTTCTTGATCTTCACATTTCCAACACCTTCCCGATGTCCCTTTATACATTTTCGCCAATTTTGATGGAGATATGTACTATCTATACATCATTTTATAAAAAAAATCTTTCATAATGTAAATTTCAAGCCTCTCAACCACATGTTTTCCCACTAATCCATTGTAATGTTATATCCAAAATTTTGAGCCCATTTTATCATACAATCTTTTACCTGTTCATCCTCAGTCTCATACTTTAACAAAAGTTGATATGTCTTTGAAATAACATGCTCATCATTTATACATAAAACTCTTCCAAATTGAGATTTTATGCATTCAAATCCTGTTTTTTTGTCTATCTTATATCTTTCCATCATTTGTAAATATGAGAACCACTGACAAACATGTCCTTCACTCAGTAACCCTTCTCTTGATTTTATTTTAACCTCACCTTGTACTTTCCAATATATCATTATACGCCAACCATTCATTTGTACTAGCCAATTCTCTTCTATAAAGCGCTTCCTACGAGGAAATCCATAATGGTGTTTTCTTACACAACCTGTGTTTATATTTAATCCATGTTCTCAAAATCGCTCGTCTCCCATAATGATTATTAAATTCTACATTCACTTTAACTTTATCATACCACAAGTACCCATGCCAACTAAATCTTAGATCATGACCTTCTAATTCCAATAACCTTCCATTTTTAATCAATATCCATTCCTTCATCCATACCAAGCAACAGGCAGTGAAATACGTTCTCAAATTCGGTAAACCAAGGCCTCCTCTTTCTTTCGCATCCTGTAATTTTTTAAACTTCACCCTTGGTTTTTTGGATTGCCATATAAATTTGGAAATCTCTCTCTGCCATTGCTTGAATGATAATTCTGACGTTACAATAGGTATTGTCTGAAACAAAAATAACATTCTTGATAAAAAATTCATCTTAATTGTAGCAATTCTTCCCAGAAAGGACAGCTGCAACTTATCCCACCTTATTAAATCTTGTTTGACTTCATTCCAAATCTTAACATAATTTTTATGGAATGACATACAATTCATATTTGTCAAATTTATTCCCAAATATTTTATTTTCTAATTTAAAATCTTTTCTAATTTAAAACCTGTTTTATTCTGCCACCTTTAATTGATCTTGCTTATTCATGTTTTTTGAAACCTGCTAATGTGCCAAATTCACTCAACTTATTCATTATAGTTTCAGTTCCTTTCAAGGCTCCTCCAAAGTGGGGGTATGTGGTTATGTATTGTATTTTATGTTGTTTTGTGTTGTATTATGTTGGAAATAAAATTTATAAAATAATAAAAAAAGAGGGGGGGAAAAAGGATCCTCCAAAGTGAACACCAGATCGTCTGTGAAAGCTCTTAATTTATAAACTTCTTTTTAAATCTTAATTCCTCCAATTTTTTCTTCTTGTCTTATAGCTCTATTCAATATTTCCAAAACCAGAATAAATAACAAAGGTGACATTGGACAACCCTGTCTAGTCCCTCTTTGGATCTTATATGGTTTCGACAGATCTCCATTTATAATAATCTTTGCACTCTGTGAAGCATAAATTGATTTCACCCATGTTATAAAATTTAACCCAAAGTCCATTTCTTCCAGAACTTTAAACATAAAGTCCCAGTTAAGATTATCAAATGCTTTCTCAGCATCCAAAAAATTAAAGCCACTTATTTTTCTGGGTGTACAATGTTCAGTACAATGTTGTACAATGTTCAGTACAACTCTGTTATCTGTCTTTTTGGCAAAAACACACATTGATCTTCATGAATAAATTCCTGCAATACCATCTTAAGTCTTTCCGCTAATATCAATGTAACTAATTTATAATCATTATTTAACTATGATAGCGGTCTATAATTTTTTGTCAAAGTTAGGTCCTGGCTTTCTTTAGGTATCAATGTTATATATGCTGATTTCCACATCTCTGGTATTTTCCTCTCTTTCAAAATACAGTTCATTGTACTTTGTAATGGTAGTAATAGTTCCTCCTCAAAATTCTTATAGTAAGTGCCTGGGAGTCCGTCCGGTCCTGGCGTTTTCCCCAACTTAATTATCTTTATTGCTGCAACCATTTCAGCCATAGTGATATTTCTGTTTATTATTTTTTTCTGTTCCTGTGAAATTTTAAGCAAATTTTGTTTTTGTAAATAACTATCCATTCTGTCTGATGGCATCTGATGTTTCTTGTATGAGTTCAAGTAATATTGCAGGAACGCTCTTTGTATCTTCACATCGTCTATTATTTCTATATCTCCGTCCTGAATATTAACTATTGTCTTCTTTTCTTTTTCCTTTCGCAATTTATAAGCTAGCCATTTTCCTGGTTTATTTGCACTTTCAAATCCTCTCTGTTTCACAAAATTTAATTTTGTGGTGCACGATGTTGACTGTTAGGGAAATGGAATGGAAATTAAATTTTGTGCAACAGAGTGCCACATGTATGACTATCTGCCTGCTGGACAGAAGTCATGGGTGTGTGCTTAGTGTAATGAGCTCCTGGCTCTCTGGGAACAAGTCCATTCCCTTGAGGCCAAGGTTGCTGACCTCGAGAGCTAAGAGAGGCAGAGAGGTTGATAGATGAGACCTTCAGGGACCTAAAAGTGACATCCCACTCCATCAGTGATAGCTCCTCTGAAGTCACAGAGAATGAAGGTCTCGAGGAAGGAGGTGTCAGTCCGAGAAAGAGGGAAATGATCCCTTAGAAGGGACCCATTCCTTAGAAGATGAGCAAATATCCTCTCGCACTGAGGATGTGCCTTTGGGGGAGGGGGGGCTTGTGGTAGTGGGGGATGCAATCATTAGGCACATAGACAGCTAGCTGGGTTTAAGATTGGTGTGTTGACCACATGGTGACTTGCCTGCCTGTTGCGAAGACAGTGGTAGGCAGTGGCCCTGTTCAGAAGACACATTAAACCATGGCTTTAAGCATGGCAAAAAGCCTTATTCACTGTGGTTAAAGACATGGTTTGAGGTGTCTTCTAAACAGGGACAGTTTAGAAGACACTTCTACAGGTGGAGTCAGTTGTCATGGTCCATGTTGGTACCAATGATGTGGGGAAATATAGTTGTGAGGTCCTGGAAGCCAAATTTAGGTTGCTAGGCAGGAGGTTGAAATCCAGGACCACCAAGGTGATTTTCTCTGAAATGCTACCAGTTCGATGTGCAGGGCCAGCTAGACAGACAAAGCTGAGAAGTCTCAATGCGTGGATGAGATGGTGGTGCAGAGAGGAAGAGTTCAGATTTGTTAGGCACTGGGAACATTTTGGGACAAGCTGGGCCTGTACAAGAGGGACAGGCTGCACTTAAACCAAAATGGAACCAAACTACTGGTGCTAAACATAAAAACCGTGGCAGAGCAGCTTTTAAACTAAATCCTGGGGGAAAGCTTACAGGAGCTGGGAAGCATTAGGTTCAGGTTAAATCATCTGAAGGAGATGAATATGAAAAAAAAAATTATTGTCCCAATGTAGAATGGGAGCAAATAGGCCATGAGTAAAGCATAGAACTTGATAGCCAATCAAAGAGGTTAAAGTGCAACAGTGAAAAACAGACACACCAGAGACTTAATCCTAAGTGGTGTTGCCCAGGACCTGATACGAGATGTAAATATTGTTGAACCAGTCGGTAACAGTGACCACAGCACTGTTAGATTCCATATATATATATTGAAGTGGGAAACTGCCCTGGAAGTCCAACATGGTCTTCAAAAGAGGAAACTTCTCTAAAATGAGGGAATTGATGAAAAGACAGTTGAAAGGGGGAATTCAAGAGGGTTAAATCCTTGCAAAATGCATGGAGATTACTCAAAAACACAATAATAGAGGCTCAACTAAAATGTATTCCACAGGTTAGGAAAGGTAGCACCAAGTCCAAGAGGTCACCAGCATGGTTAACATGCAGTGTCAAGGAAGCTATTGTAGAAAAGGGTGTCTTGCCCAAGTGAGGAAAATAAACGGGAGCACAAGCTTGCACAAAGGTGATGCAAGCAAACAATAAGAGATGCAAAAAAAGCATTTGAAGAGCACATTGCTAACAATGTCAAGGTCAACAATGAAGAATTCTTTAAATATATCTGAAGCAGGAAATCATCTAGGGAAGCAGCTGGACAGTTGGATGACAACAGAGTTAAGGGAGTGCTAAACGAGGACAAGGAGATTGCAGAGAAGCTGAATGAATTCTTTGCATCAGTGTTCACTGCAAGATGCAGGACAGATGTCTGTGCCTGAACTGATGTTTTCAGGAAGGAAGTCTGAGAAACTGAGGCAAATAGGGATGACAAAAGATGAAGTTCACAACCTTATTGACAAATTGAAAGCAAATAAATCACCAGGCCTGTATGGTTTCCATCCTAGAGTTCCATCAAAGAACTCAAATATGAAAATTGCTGACCTTTTAAACAATATATGCATCATGTCCCTAAGCTCAGCTTCTGCACCAGAGGACTAGAAGATGGCCAATATAACACCAATATTAAAAAAGGGATTCAAGGGGGATCCAGGAAATTACAGGCCGGTCAGCTTGACATCTGTTCCAGGTAGATTGGTTGAAAGCATTATTAAAGACAAAATGAGTAAGCAAATAGAAAGGCATATCCTGCTGAAGAAGAATAATCAACACGGCTTCTGCAAAGTCTCTCACCAAAGACTCCTCAACAAATTTAGCAGTCATGGAATAAGGTGAGAGGCCCTCTTATGGATCAGTAACTAGTGAAAGAACAGAAAGCAGAGAGTAGGAATAAATGGTCAATTCTCCCAATGGAGGGAAGTAAATGGTGGTGTCGTGTTTCAAGGATGCCACTTAGGAATGTCCAGGTCCGAGGTCAGTAATCCAGTCTGTCAGTCAAAAGCCGAAGTGCCATTTGAAGTCCAGATAACCGTATTGAAATTGCAAGACATTGAATCGTAGTCAGGAATGTCAGGATTTGTCCAGGCAAGTCCACAGGGTCAGGATATGTCCAGGCAAGTCCAAGGGTTCAGGAGCACACAGGAGAATAGTCGGGTCACAATCCAGGCTTGAATCAAGGCATGGAGCAGGGCAAGGCACAGACATCCAAGTTGAAAGTTGCTTTCAGCACCGTGGCTGAGTTCTGGCCAGACTTTTATGGGACAGGGATTAATGAACAATTATGTCAGCTGGCCTGAAGCCCATCCAGTCTCCACCACCATCTATGGAGTGTTATGCCCCAAACACTCCCCGGCTCAGCTGTTCCTTAACTTTCTCATTAACTGACTCACAACAAGTGGGGTCCCACAGGGATCAGTACTGGGACCAATTCTTTTCAACTTGTTCATAAACGATCTGGAATTCGGAGTGAGCAGTTTGCCGATGACACCAAATTATTTGAGGTTGTTAGGACATAAAGGGATTGTGAAGAGCTCCAAAGGGATCTCTCCAATATAAACAAGTGTAAGGTGATGCATGTTGGGGGTAAAAATCCAACTTCAAGTATAACCTTATGGGATCTGAACTGCAGTGGCTGAACAAGAAAGAGATCTTGGGGTTATGGTGGAAAGCTCAATGAAAATGTCAACCCAGTGTTAGGCATTATTAGAAAAGGAATTGAGAATAAAAGTGCCAGTATCATACTGCCTTTATACAAATCTATGGTGCAACCACACTTAGAATACTGTGTACAGTTTTGGTCACAACACCTAAAAATATAAATTATAGAGCTGGAAAAAGTGCAGAAAAGGGCTACAAAAATGATTAAGGGGTTAGAATATCTCCCCTATGAGGGAAGGTTACAATAGTTGGGATTTGTTTAGCTTGGAAAAAAGGACGCTAAGGGGAGACATGATAGAGGTGTACAAAATTATGCAAGGTGTGGAGAATGTGGATAGGGAGACATTTTTCTCCCTCTGTCAAAATACCAGAACCCAGGGTCATCCCATGAAGCTGATTGGTGGGAGATTCAGGACAAATAAAAGGGAGTACTTCTTCACACAGTGCATAGTTAAATTATGGAATTCACTACCACAAGATCTAGTGGTGGCCACCAATTTGGATGGCTTTAAGAGGGGGTTGGATAAATTCCTGGAGGAGAAGGCTATCAATGGCTACTTGTCCTGATGGTTATGTGCTACCTCCAGTATCCAAAGCAGTAAGCCTGTGTGCATCAGTTGCTGGGGAACATGGGTGGGAGGGTGCTGTTCCATTGTGTCCTGCTTTGTTGGTCTTGTGACGCCCTGCCTGCACCTGTGACACTCACTGGGCTACACAACAGGGCTGTCCACGCCACTCGCACTCAGGGCTTACTTCAACCCCCCCCCCCCCCTGTGCTTATGACGTGTTTGAGGGTTTAGGCTTACTGCTGCTGCTGCTCCTGTCCCGCCTTTACTCTTTTAGGCCCCACAGCCCAGCACTCTAGCCCTCAAATCCCCCTTCGTTCTATCTGGTGATATTCCCTCTTCATCACAACAGTTAAGGTGCAGGCACTATACTAGAGTGACCATATACAAAAGAAGGCAGGGCCCCTGCAACTTTAACAGTTGTGATGAAGAGGGAATTTCACTAGGAACTAATTGCATACAAATGACACTGGCTGAAATTCCCTTTTCTCTACAACTGTTAAAGTTACATGAGCCCTTACCTGGATTTTATCTGGTCACCCTACTGAAGAGGTTCTTTATCCCTCAAGCTGTAGAGAGCATCTTCTGAAAGGAGCCCACCTGGTTTGGATGTCACCAATTTAACTTGCTGTCTCTGTCTCTCATCTCTCTTTTGTGTCTAGGCTTCCATCCTGATTCCTTGTCCAAGCCAACTAGTTCCCCTTTGGCTCCATTTGACTCAGAGCCCTGCTCCTTCATGCCTGCAGGGCCTCCACCTCCACCTCCAGCCCTTGCTCCACTCCTTGGCTGCTGCAGAACACCGGTTTTCTCATTGGCCGAGGCACAGCAGGAGTTGCAGACACTGCAGAAGCAGCTGGGAGAAAGTGAGCACTTTGGCCTTGACTTCCCCCATCACCTCTGGCATGTATCTTTGCATGGCTTGATGAACAGCCTCTGCATGACCTGACTTCATCCCTGCTCAGATCATTGAAACTCACCATCTCCGAGGGGAGCAGAAACCATTGCTTACTTCTTTTGTTTGGTCATTTGGGGCTGACATTTTGAAGGTTCCAAAGAGACAATGGAGCTTAG
This sequence comes from Anniella stebbinsi, assembly GCA_029215795.1. Lineage (NCBI taxonomy): Eukaryota > Metazoa > Chordata > Lepidosauria > Squamata > Anniellidae > Anniella > Anniella stebbinsi. The sequence continues at coordinate 123,453,099 of JARDYH010000004.1, read as the reverse complement.
GAACAGGTTAAATTAAGCATGGATTCACTGATGAGAATTGTTGGAGCTTTGTGTTTGCTCTGCATCACTTTCTCTGCTCTACCAGTTCCCTATCTGTGGGCTGGATCAAGTAAGTTGATCAGGAGGAGTCAAGAACCCTGCAGCAAAGCTGGGAGGTGGACTGAAAGGCCTTGGGTTCCAGCTAGGATTCTGTGGCTATGCTTTTCACAACTGAAATAAATGTTTGCTGTCTCATGTGCCTTTCCAACACATACAGGGAATTTTCTATGAATGTGGAGGTAGCTGATCCTATCCTTTGGAGGCGAAAGAACGGCCAGACATAACAATAATCCAGAGTATGGCTGTTGCCTTACCCAGAGTTTACCCATGAGTTGTCTGCCAGATGATTGTGCAAAACACAGTTTTTTCCATTCCTGTGTTGTTTGATTCCCTTCTGCTTGACCCACTCCCATCCTGTATCCCAAATGCCTTTGTGGCACTGTAAGTACTGGCATGTAGAATGGCTTGGTTTTTTTCCCACTCTAGCCTGCTGCTTCTGTAGCCTGGCTGAACAACTCATGGTTCTGGGATCACACATGGTTTAAATAACCTAACATTCACAACTGAACAATAAATCATAGGTTCTCTTCCTGGGTTGTTCGTTAACAACCCATAGTTAATCCACAGTTCCAGATTCACATCTAACAACAACCCAGGATTCCAAAATTTGTACTCTGAGTTGAGTTATGTGCAAATTCTTTGCATGAGTACAAAAAAGTTGTGTTATGTGTAAAGATTTCAGATTTCTGCTGCCACCTTAACATCTCTAAGACAAGGAGAATCTAGAAAAGCAGGCTACTTTCAGCTTGGATTGATGAGAGTCCTGCTCCATCGAGCTCCACCCTGAACCACCGGGGACTGACAGGCTTAACATCTTACTTGCCGTTCTCCATTCCTACCAGTTACCATGAGACTGCACCCCCATCTTACTGGATGGGGGTGCAGTCCTGATCTAGCAGACACCACCCCTTTGCTCCCAGCCCCCCATCCTGCCACTCAGGATCTGAGCTTCAGGAGACCTCACAACTTCACTTGTGTGCCTGTCTGGAACGCATCAAGAGCCACCACTATGTTTGGAAGGAGACAGACTGCTTTGCATGGGCTGCAGGCATGGAGGAAGGAGTTCATATAGCTCCAGGCCCTGGCTTCTTCCCAGTAGCCTGCATGACATGACTCCTCTCTGTGTCCTGCTGGAATGGCCCTCAGTGCTTCCTGTTAGTGCTGGGGATTATAGCTCTTGCCTGAGAACTGGAGCAGGGCTGAATGACATCTGCAGAGCCCTACAGACCCCATTCCCCACCTGTCCATGTCTGGCACCGAAAGGGCAAAAGCAGAAGAGACGTTTCTTGCTTCCACGACATGTTTGCTAAAGAGATCTTTGGCTATGAGGGCATTTTCAAATTCATGCCTTCACAGCTGAGTGAGGACTGGAACCAGGTTCTCCCTGGTCCTCGTCCAGTGCTCTCACCACCGCACCATATCAGCACCAAAATTAGCTTTCGTGGTTGGTTACATTTTTATCCTATCCTTCCTCCAAGGAGCTCAGGGCAGTGGTTGTGGACCCTCGTGCCCTGTTTACTCTGATCACAAACTTGTGAGAGAGCTTCGGCTGAAAATGTGTGGTGGCCTCATATGAACTTCATTTTTGAGCAGGAAGTTAAATGTGGATCTCCCTAGTCCAACATCACATTGCTTTAGCTGTGATTTCTTCAACCAGCCCATAGCATTTTGGAGCATTGACGATCTGGGGAGTGTAGAATTAACAACACTTCCCTCCCCCTCCCCCGCCACACACGCTGCAGGAGCCACAGTCTAACCAGCAGCCCAGGAGGTGGTGCCCCATCCTCAGGGGCAAAATCATCTAGTGCTGCTACCTGGCCCTGGTTACTTCCAGTGGTGGGAGGGTTATTTCTTTCTCTGACCATTGTGGGACCTTGAAAGGGAGCAGTAGTGAACATCTAAGGCCTGTGGGATCCAAGAGGCGGTGCTCTGTCCTGTCCCAGGGACAACATTGCACAGGAGGGGGCTATTTTCCCATGTGGCCATTGTGGAACCTTTAAAGAGAAGCAGTTGGGGCACCACAGCCTTTGCATTAAAAAATTTTAAAAATCTTTTGTTATTGTATGTTAAGTCTCTTTTCTAGAAGCCTCCTTGGACACTTGGATGGAAAGCCAGGATATAAATATTATAAATAAATACATGCTCATGGTATGTGAGCTTGTTTCATGGTCGCAGCTCTGTGCAGCCCCACATCTGTGGACCAGAGAGAAGGAAGGCTCACTAGTGTTACTGTGCATAAAGACTGGTATGGTGCAGGGAGCTCAGCTAGGCCAGGAAAGCAGGCCTAGTGGAAGTGACCTTCCTACTTGTGTCTCAACAGGGGGCTCATTTCCCTCAGCCAGCCTTTATTTCTGGGCAATATGGTGGGCCACGCTTGATGTCACATGGTGAAGTAGTTCTATCACCAGGAACTCCCACACTGTTGTTTGTGATTTTTTTAAAAAAAGTGACTAGCTTGGGGGTGGGGTGGGGGTTGTGTTAACTTTTACTCCCTGGACCATTTGCCCAATTAAAAACAATCCTCTTTCAGCACAAGTGCACCATTGGGAGGTGGAGGAGGGATTTTAATCAGAACAATTGTGCAAAGGGAAAGGTTTAAATTCCCTTCCCATCACACTTTGGGTTTATGGCACTGTCATATGTCCTCATTTCCGGTTTTGGTGCTGTTGACTCACATGACATGGTCCCTGTCCTGCACTATTCTCGCTCCCCACCCCCAACACACAAGCACACTTCTAGCGCCTTATTTTGGACCAGGGAAATTCCGTTTCATCTTGGAAGTGCACAATGAAAACCCAAATGTAAACCTAGTAAATCCGCTTCTGTGGTTGGGGGGGGGGGTGTCTTGAAGGCCGTTTTCAGTGACAAAAGAATAGGGCATGCTTTTAATCCGCCAGGGCAGTTTTACAACTTCCTCCTTTTCATCTTTGGACACGTTAGGAGTTGGAAGGAAGGTTTCAGTGCTCCAACACCCTCTTTCTTTTGGCTTCCTTGTTTTGCTGAATCCCTGTCCTGCTGGAATCACCCTGGCACCTATCCACCTTAACCTTTCAGACCACTCTGATCCTTCCTCATACATCCATTTCTATCCATTTCCACCACCCTTCCATGTGCCTCATAAAACTTCCTAGTGGTTCTCTTCTGTTTTATGTAATTCTTCTTCCTCCTATGTTGTCCTATAATATCCTATATTATTATATTACCCTATATTTATTATCCTATATTATCATGGCTGATAATGTTACTGACTCCGCCCAGAGAATTTCGATGGAAGATCACAGGAGAAAACATTTTCTGGTGCTAGTGGGCTTTTTTACCAAAAGTGTGCGCTAACAGGCTTTTGTAGCGATGCATCCACAGTCCAACGTGGGGGCGTAGGGTTTGAATTCAGTGTTCTGGGTCCTTTTACTGCCTGAAATCTTAGGCAAAGCAGTTTAATACAGAATCAGGCCCACAGGACATTTCCAAGGAATGCTGATTTGCAAGACAAAAGGCTATCCTTTCCAGTGTGTCATGACCAGTGAATTGCCTGCCCTCTCCTTGGCAACAGATTAACATATGAAAGAACATAGGAGCGAACTTTTGAAGTAAAACAGGGCTATGGTATGTGTACCAATTTAGTATGACTTGGATGTAAATGCAGTTGAAATCAATGGGATTTACTCTGGAGCCATCTCTATTTTATGGACTGGAGCTGCTCAGCTTTGCATGATCAAAAGAAAGGAAAAACGATCCTTCACAAAGGCAAAGAGGTGGAAGGTTGCACTTGTGAACTATCAGCAAAAGGTTTTAAAGGGAAATTAAAAAGTTCTTAAAAATGAACTGATGAACCGATCTGATTCAAACTTGGCATGCCAAAAGCTCTCCTGGAGACCTATCACCATGCCAGGTTTCATCTCTTTATATAATTTACACAGAAGTAAGCATTTTGGTCAATTTGCATTTTAAAAATTCCTAAAAATCAAGGCATGGACTTATATAATTCAGACTTGGCATGGCAAAAGCTCTACTTAAGAGCTCTTCAGATCCCAAGTTTTATCTCTTTAGCTTTAAAAATTACACAGGTGTAAGTATTTTTGTATGTTCTAATAGGAGCTCCAATGAATGAGGGGGGAAAGTTGCCAAGTCCATCACAATGTCCATCAACATCAAGAACTAATGAACTGGAGGGGGAAGGAGAAGGGGTGGGTTGGGGAGGGGAGGGGAGGGGCAGGTGCAATAGCAGCGGGAGAGCAAAAAGAGAGTTCAGTATAGCTATGATAGCGAAAGGGAGGAGCGCTGCAGCACTTCTGAAATGGAGGTAAAAATGTGAAGGCAAACCGGGGGGGGGAATAAGTATGATGGAGCCCCCAGTCTGATTTGGGTTTGTTTTGACTGTTTTTTAATAATAATAATAATAATAATAATAATAATAATAATAATAATAATACATGGATAGTCTTATTTCTGGTAGTTATTTTTTACTATTACTTTCTCATTCTTATTCTTCACCGTCAGCAAATTTACAGCTGAAAGGAAGGACTAACAATGTTTTCCTATAGAAATAAAAAAGCAATGTGTTTTCTGCACTGCATTTTGTTTTGTTACTCTTTAACGCTGTGGTAACCTGGAGAGACCAGCTTAGTTTCATATCCCAATGTAAAGTCTGTGGGTATTGATACATTAAGAAAAAAAATCACAATCTTACCAGGTCTTAGGTTGTTTTGCATTCACAATGGCCTCCTTCACACAATTATCAACAGCAGCCCTGTGATTTTGAATTGAAAAGGAAATGCTATTGCAGCCTATTCTTTTAAATGAAACAGTGCCAGCTAATGGTGGAATAAATCCCATCATAAATTAGATTCTGGATTGTCTCTGCATTTTTAAAACACGGGATTACTGGGGAAAACCACGAGAGAAGCTGTCATGTAATCAACCCGCAAACTTCTGTGAGTGGCCAGTCACGAGCATGCTATAAATCACTCGTTAAGAGAAGCCTTGTGAATCTGAAACTTGATAAATTCCCACTTGCAAGGAAGAGAATGTCACTCTAGAATTGTGCCTGGTAGAGGAATGGATTCTGGTCTCTGGGTGGCTGCTGAAGGGGGGAAGATGTCCCAGCAGAGTTCTCTTAATGAAGGAGAGACCCAAAGCAAGCCCTCCTCCTTGCTCCAAGGTCCCCTGTGTGATATTTGCAATGTCGTGTTCCTTCCTTTCAAAGGTCCCTCTTCACTGAACAAGGCACTTTTATACGAGTGGGTGTGGTGTCCAGACCTCTTTCTGATTTACCTCTGTCCTTTCTGCCTAGGTATAAAGCTCCCTGCACGGTCACCAATGAAGCCAGGGTCACTGGCTGGCTTTTTTTCAGCAGGCAGACCTGCCATCTCCTCCAAACACTGCCTCCAGGCCTGCCATCATGCTCCTCAGTTGTTGTCCCTGCAAAAGTCTGCTGACTGGAAGATGAAATTTGAGGGGGGCATGGGGGAGAGCAGGACCCCCTGGTCTATGCCTCCACTCAGACAGGCTCCAGAGCAGCTTATCTCTGGGATCTTGCCTTCATCTTCTCCAGCAGTGCTTTCTCGCCAGGAAGTCTCAGGTAAAGCCTGTGATTCTACCTACTTCTGTGCATGAGTTCATGGATTCTGTGAAGTTGTGCTGCCTTTTCAGCTGTCTTTGATTGTGTAACAAACCAATCAGAGCTCTTTGAGTCATTAATAATACCAGGTACTGGAGCTGGATAAACCAAGGCTATTTTATTCTTGGTTGCGTGATTTCTCATGCCAGGTTACAATGTGAATTATGATAATTGTAGCTCACAAGCATACACAGTCTGGTCTCCTTCTAAGTCATGACTTTCCCAGAATGCTAAAATTGGCCTAACCCTATCCAAATCTAGTCCTGATTCTCCTCTCCCTTCTTTTCTTGCTGGGTGGACATAGCTGCTGATTTGCTGGAGCAGCACCTGTCTGAGATCCAGATTCTTCGCCAGCGTCTAGAGGAGTCCATCTGCACCAGTGACTACCTGCGGGAGCAATTGGAGACATGCTTGGCCTTGATGGCAAAGAACAATGGTAAGAGAAGAGCCATCATTGCACCTCCTTGGGGAGGGGGGTCACCATAAATGGCAGCCCAGCCCAGGGTGTTCTGTCAGAAGTATCTAGATCTCACATCCACCTCCTAGCCTGGGTCAATTGGATGCAATAAAATGGGTTCTGTAGTAAACAGAAGGTTTCCAGTTAGACTGGACCTTTACTGAATGGGCCCACAAAGGAGTTGACATTACAGAAGGCCATTGGCAACAGGGAAGAGCGTTGCTGGACATAATAGCTATATATCCCGTGCTGTGTGATATAGGGTGACCAGATAAAATCCAGGTCAGGGCTCATGTAACTTTAACAGTTGTAGAGAAAAGGGAATTTCAGCCAGTGTCATTTGTTTGCAATTGTTCCTGGTGAAATTCCCTCTTCATCACAACAGTTAAAGTTGCAGGGGCCCTGCCTTCTTTTGTATATGGTCACTCTAGTATAGTGCCTGCAACTTTAACTGTTGTGATGAAGAGGGAACATCACCAGGAACTAATTGCATACAAATGACACTGGCTGAAATTCCTTTTTCTCTACAACTGTTAAAGTTACATGAGCCCTGACCTGGATTTTATCTGGTCAGCCTAGTGTGATACCCTCATTTCAATCCCAAGGGCTCTAATACTCAGATACTCAAGGTTGGAGAAGTTCCCCTAATGGTCATATCAAGTATTTCCCATTGTACTTGCATCAGGGCTTTCCCATTCTGGGCTTTCCCATTCCAGGCTTTCCCATTGTACTATAGCGCCCAGGCAAGGAGGAGGTGGAGCTGGACTCAGCTGGTGCCTTGAGGAGCCAGCCCAGATCAAAAGCAAGGTGGCTGTGGTCTGGCAAGTGGGCATTCCAATGGGGAATAGCCTAGCTGGCTGGAGGTTTCCCACAACCACTTTATACAGCCATTCATGGAGAAGGAAACATGCTCAGCTATACCAATAGGCACCACCTTTCATTTTTATTTGTTCTGGAGTACGATATAACATCCCAATAGGAACATCGGAAGCTGCTTGATACTGAGTCAGGCTGTGGGTCCATTGAGCCCAATATTGCCAACACCGACTGGCAGCAATGGCTTTCTAGGGTTTCAGGTGGTATTCTTGTCCTTGCCCTACCTGGAGAAGCTAGGGGTTGAACCTGGGATCGTCTTGCATGTCGCACTGTGCTGTGCCCCCCCTCATTCCACAACCCTTTAAATAAACTTTACTTCTGCACCTGGATATGGGACTCAAAAAACAAAGCAGATACAGTTTTAACAAATTTCCTATGCTTATAAATCAACTGCTTGATCTAGCTATTTTCAAGACCATTTAGTTTCAAATGATTCATCTTCTGTATGATGAGATACAGATGCAACTTTATAATTCAACATGAAGGATTTCCTTCTGCTGCTGTTTTGAGCTGCTCAATCCTCTGACCCAACCACACACTCAATATTTTCTTGGCTTCTTTTATTCTGTTGCCAAATTATTTAGGACAGGGATAGGTAACCTTGTGCCCTCTAGATGTTTTGGACTACAACTTTTAGAAGCCCCAGCCAACATGACCAACAGTCAGGGATTAATGGAGTTGTAGTCCAAAAACTCTGCAGGGCACCAGGTTGCCTATTCTTGATTTAGAACAACAATTTCAACTAGGGATGTGTATCATTGTCATGAGGCAGTCTGAAGAATCTTCCTGTGAGGAGGAAGAAGTGGCAGAGACTGCAGCCTCACCCATTCCCCAGGACTTACCGGAGGAGGAGGAACAGCAGGGAGGGTCCTCTGAAGTGCCTCAGGAAAGTCACCCTCTTCCACCCCCTGTCTCCAACGAGGAAGATTCTGGGTCTGAAGGGGTTTGTCCGGTAACTCCCCAACAAAGGCGGAGGCTGAAGCGTGCGGAGCAAGCGCGTCCCACAAGACGCAGCATGAGATTGAAAAAAACAGAGCACAGCTGATGCAGGCCTTAAATAAGATTGCAAAGGAATGTGGAACAGCTGTGAGAACAGGCTCAGGTGAATATAAAAGGGGAAAACAGAAAGCAAGGTTTTCGTTGGGAACAACCGACGTATTTGGCTCCTGACACTCCCGCATACTTCTGGCTTGCAACCTGTGGACTGAACAACCAGCGTGACTGTTGACCCTGAACCCTGGACTCCGCTCATATCTGGTTTGACCTTCGGCTTCAACATTTGGACTGACTGAATCTCTGACGTGACCCTTGCTTTGGTAAATGGACCTTGTGGACTGCTCTGCATTTCAGTGTAAGTTCGGCACGTGACTCAGACCAGGGGGTTAATCTCTGGAGTATAAATAAAAACCTTCAAACGAATAAGTTCTGGCGTCCGTCCCAGACATACTTTGATAAGGGGTTTGGCTAAAGTCCCAGATTGAAAACTGTTGTAATACGACAATCATGTCATTCAAATGTCCAATAACGATCTGATGAGGTCGTTATCGGACATCCGATTAACAATAATGATAAACATTCCAGGAGGCTCTATCTGATCTGATCCGAAATCCGTATGTCCAATAACTATCGGACACATCGGATTATCAGACCGCCAGTTTAGGGCCGGCCCTCCCTCCCCCCTCGCGCTCCTTACCTGGGCCTTCTGGTCTGCCATCCGCTGTCCTCCGCTGCTCCGGACTACTGAGAACTAGGCTTTGTGGCCTAGTTCTCAGTAGAGCGATGACGCTCCGGGTGATATCATCACCCAGCGCACTGGTGCTCTACTGAGAACTAGGCTGCAAAGCCTAGTTCTCAGTAGTCTGGGGCAGCAGAGGACAGCGGACGGCAGCCCAGAAGGCCGCAGGTAAGGGGGGACCCCTCTCTCCCTCCTCACGCTCCTTACCTGCGGCCTTCCCCGCTGCCCCGTAGTACTGCTAAACAGGCTTTGTGGCCTGTTCGTCGGTACAGAGAGGCACCGAGTGATGACGTCGTCATTTGGCACCTCTCTGTACTGCTGAATAGGCCGCAAAGCCTGTTCAGCAGTACTACGGACCGGCGGTGGTAGCCGCGGTGGCGATGATGGAGGCGGCAGCGGCAGGGGTTAGCCAGCCCAGTGTTTTCCCCATAGACTTGCATTGGGGGAAAGCTTTCTTTCCCCCAATGCAAACCTATGGAGAAAACACTGTTATCGTATTGGAACTTGCCAGATTTCCAATCCGATCAAATCTGGGTACCCCCTGATATGATCGGATCGGATTTTTTTTTATATTGGAATTTTCTATAACTCTACAATACGATAATTTCGGCCATGCACATTCTTAATTTCAACCTCTTCAGAAACAGGTTTGCTCAAAATCCTGTTTCTTGCACTGAAAAAATAACCACCAGCTAATTTTGATAATCCACTATTAATCAGAAGGAAAAATCCTATCTGTATGCCAATTTTTAATGCAACCTATTAATTAAAAAGTGATGATGATGATTTATTCAATTTAACCCGCTGTATACAAAGTACTAGGGTGACCATCCGCCCGGATTTGTCTGGACATGCCCGGGAAATGGGGAGCAAATCCGCATCCGGGTGGAAAAACTGTTTTGGGAGGCCAAATCCGGAAATTAATTCCCCCAAAGGGTGACCAGATGGCCCTGGGGTGATCCGGGCCAACCGGGGGGCGGCGGGGGCAAACCGGGGCAGCGAGGAGTCACGCGGCAGTGGCGGGAGGCTGACCTGCTGGGGCGTCCACTTCCCTCCGGTGCTCGGAATCTACTGAGAAACAGGCTTCGTGGCCTGTCCCTCAGTAGCGTGCCGGGTGATGATGACATCACTAGGCGCACTACTGAGAGACAAGCCAGGAAGCCTGTTTCTCAGTAGATTCCGAGCACCGGAGGGAAGCGGATGCCCCAGCTGGTAAGGAGCGCGGGGCGGGCGGCGCGGGGGCGGGCGGCGTGGGGGGGGCAGCGTTGGGGGGAGGCGGCGCGGTGGGTGGGGGGCGGCACAGGGGGGCAGCACAGCACGGGGGGCAGCGCGGCGGGCGAGTGGCCTGCGCGGGGCAGGCAGCAGCGCGAGGCACTTACCTGCTGGGGCGTCCGCTTCCCTCCGGTGCTCGGAATCTACTGAGAAACAGGCTTCGCGGCCTGTTCCTCAGTAGCGTGCCGGGTGATGATGACATCACTAGGCGCGCTACTGAGAGACAAGCCAGGAAGCCTGCTTCTCAGTAGATTCCGAGCACCGGAGGGAAGCGGACGCCCCAGCTGGTAAGGAGTACGGGGCGGGCGGCGCGGGGGCGGGCGGCGTGGGGGGGCGGCGTTGGGGGGAGGCAGCGCGGTGTGGGCGGGGGGCGGCACAGGGAGGCAGCACAACGCGGGGGGGGCGGCGCGGCGCGGGGGGGCAGGCGGGCGGGCGGCCTGCGCGGGGCGGGCAGCAGCGCAAGGCACTTACCTGCTGGGGCGCGCTACTGAGAGACAGGCCAGGAAGCCTGTTTCTCAGTAGATTCCGAGCACCGGAGGGAAGCAGACGCCCCAGCCGGTAAGGAGCGTGGGGCAGGTGGCGCGGGGCGGGCGGCGTCGCGGGGCGGGCAGGAGCGCGACGTATGCGGGCGGGGGGGCGGCGCGGGCGCACGGTGGGGGGGTTGTTTTGGGTGGGTGGGGTGCCGGGGGGGGTCCGGGATTTTGATCTTCAAAATCTGGTCACCCTACAAAGTACTCAAGTTTCTCCCTTTTCTGAATTATGGAGAAATCTGAATATAATTATACTTCCAACCCTATTTTTATTTTAGTCTTAGTTTTTTAATTTATTCATCCAGTGAATAATTTTTCTGGTTATGGAATTAAGACTATAATCCTTATATACAATCACCAAGCAGAAATTTCATTGAATTCATAGGGACTTGTGTCTGGATAAATACACAATAAATCCTTTCCTTCCTTAAGCCCCTTCACTCTAATATTATTCCATCTATTTTTGTTCTCTCCATCTTCTATGACAGGGTAAGGAACTTTTTCTGTCAGGGGCTCCTAGGAGAACGGGTTCGGTACATGCAGACTGGGGCCAGCAATTGCATATTTGTTCCGAGCTGCCAGAAATAAGGAGACTTTTTTCCTGAGCATCCTCCACTTTCATATTATTGTGGGTCCCAATCTAAATCAAGTCTGGGGGAGTTTGTCCATTATACTAGAGAATACCCGTTGGATGAGTTTGACAAGCGGGGACTAAGGACGATCATTAGCAGACCATTATAGTTTCTGCAGCTACAAAAGAGTTTGGAACCATGATATGGAGAACTGAGCAGGGACATTTCTTCCAGCTCTTCCTCTCTAGCTGCTCGGAAGCTAGAAACTGAACCTCTTTGTAGGAGATACAGATGCAAAGGAAGAATTATGATTTGATAGAGCTGCTGCTGGCAAAATTAGATTCAAAGTGTTGTGCTTTGATTGCAGGGGCTCTTAAGCAGGATGACCTGGTGCTGGTAGATGATGGCAACAAACAGAGGGCCAATGTCATAGGCCACCTCAAGAACTACAGCACTTATAAGAAACAGAGTCTGGAAGGCAAAAGTCTGACCCACAAGATGCAATCTCTACTACAGCCTTGCCTGGAACCACAAGGCAACAAGGTAACCCAACAAGGAGATGCCTAGGATGCAAAATATTCCACTGAAGGGATTTATAGTTTTCAGGAGCCACGTGGTCCTTCTGAGCCATTTAAAGATGGGACTGCTAGCATTTCCAAAGAAAGCCACAGAGCCTATTAATGTAGAGTGACCATATGGAAAGGAGAACAGGGCTCCTGTATCTTTAGCAGTTGTATAGGAAAGGGAATTTCAGCAGGTGTTATTTGTACACTGCAATGGTTTTTAGAATGTTTCTCACCATTGGCCCATGGAGATAAGAAAAGCTGCTTATCCCCGATGCTGGTTGTCCCCTTGGCTTTATTTATTTATTTGATTTGTATTCCTCCAAATGGCAAATGCCATCGGGGGTGGCTTATGATTATAAAATCATTATTCAAGGAGAAAATGAGGATGAAACTTTTGAAAAACGAACTGCCAGTGTTTCAAGGAAGTGCAATGTAGTAGTAATGGGGGACTTCAATTTCCCTGATATCTGTTGGGAGAGAAATTCTGCCAAAAGTGGCCCCTCCAAGAAATTCCTGGCATGTGTGGCTGATAACTTTCTCCTACAGAAAGTAGAGGAAGGAACTAGAGGAAGGGCTATCCTTGACTTGATATTGGCCAATAGGGATGACTTAGTAGATAAAGAGGCAGTCACAGGAACTTTGGGAGAAAGTGACCACGTAATTCAGTTCTTGATTTTAAAGGAAGCAAAAGTGGAGTGTAGTCATATGTGTACTCTAGATTTCAGGAAAGCTGATTTTAATAAATTCAGAACTATGATAAGGTCCCATGGCAAGTGGCCCTAATGAAATAGGAGTCCAAGATGGGTGGGAGTTTTTTAAAAAGGACATTTTAAAGGCCCAATTACAAACAATGCCAACTAGGAAAAAAGATATTAGGTTAGGCTGACCAGATAAAATCCAGGTCAGGGCTCATGTAACTTTAACAGTTGTAGAGAAAAAGGAATTTCAGCCAGTGTCATTTGTATGCAATTAGTTCCTGGTGATGTTCCCTCTTCATCACAACAGTTAAAGTTGCAGGCACTATACTAGAGTGACCATATACAAAAGAAGGCAGGGCCCCTGCACCTTTAACTGTTGTGATGAAGAGGGAATTTCACCAGGAACTAATTGCAAACAAATGACACTGGCTGAAATTCCCTTTTCTCTACAACTGTTAAAGTTACATGAGCCCTGACCTGGATTTTATCTGGTCACCCTAGTTGTGTGAACCCAAACATTTTCTATATCCATAAAAGGGGATCAGAGTGCATCGTTTGTGAACACCAGATTTAGATAGGAAGCCAGCTTTTGTTGAAGTTGAACTAAATGATCTGCATATTTCAATCCAAGAATGATTTGAAAAAGACTATTCGTTTATTTATTTATTTATTTATTTATTTTATTTCTAACCTGCCTCTCCATCCAGATCGAGGCGGGGGACAACAAGAAATATACATACAAGAATCATAAAATAGATAAAACTTTCTTGTTGAACAAAAAAACAGAAAGCCATCATCTCTCTTTTACACACACACACACACACACACACACACACAGGCATCCCCCCTCTCTGCCAGGCATTCTTTCTCACATATAGGCACACACACACACACACACACACACACACACAAAACTACACACAATTCACCTTTGGAAACCATTCTCATCCAAAAGTCTCAACTCTGTCAGGTGTCATCCATCCACACACCCAATCACGTGTTAAGAATGTAAATGAATGTGATTGTGGGATTTATAGTTGTTCTTTTTGTTCTGTATATGGGCTTCTTCTTGAAGCTGGCTACTCTCAGAAGTTTGTGTGTCCCCCCGTGGCTCCGCTGGAATAAACCCTAATAGTGTCAAATCAACAATGTGTAAAGCTGGGGTTGTGCTATGAACTTGCAGAGGAAGGATTTTCCCGTGTCTGTGATCAAGGGAGAAGAGGGTAAAATGCCTCTCTGCAACAAAGGGAAGCAGATCTTATCTTCCACCCCACCAAGAGCACCCCTTTAAGTTCAATGGGCCTCACTCCCAAGTAAGTGCGCTGAGGGTCTTATGTCTGCTCAGAAGCAAGTCCTGTTGTCTTCAATGGGATTCACTCCCAAGTAAATGCTCTGAGCATCTCATGTCCGCTGGACACAAGTCCCTTTGTTTTCAATGGGGCTTACTCCCAAGTAAGTGCACTGAGCATCTTGTGTCTGTTCAGAAGTAAGTCCCTTCAACTTCAATGGGCTTACTCCCAAGTAAGTGTGCTGAGCGACTTATGTCTACCCAGAGTAAGTCCTTACTTTCCTGGGGGCTCGAGGAAATAGTACAGCAGATGACACTTTAGGCAACGGAGGGGTTAATAACACACTCACCATGCGTTATGTTCCCGGTGCTTGCCACACAACATGTTGCCCCCCTCCCTCAGTCCTCTGGCCATATCCTATGATGCACCGCAAGTTCTGCCAACTGTATAGGAGCGGCCCGGTTTCTTTCATCCACTCCTGCCGGGAAACTCTATGACTGACTGGAATAGTACACGGAGAGAGGGGGGCTCCCGACACAAGATTTTAAGCAACGGATTTCGGGATAAAAAACTTAACAGCCCGTTGTTTTCCCCATTGTTTAATTCACTAAAATAGCATACTGTCAGTTGTGTGTGCATTGTGTGTTGCCTCCCACATGACACAATAAGCAAAACAACTGACTGTTGATTCACCCCTTCCGTTGATTATCATGTGATCCAAACTGAGCCACTATGTCTTTTGAAATTGGTAGGACTTGCTTCTGAGTAAGCATGCTTTATTAGCCCAACACTAAAACCTTAGCATTGCATTCTAAACCAACAGAAGTGCCCCATTCTTAATGAGGAGGATCCTGCACCCAAGCATTGGATTACAGGCTTTTGCAAAAGAAAGAGTGTGGGTGGAAGCTTTATTTCTATGGGTTGGAAATGATGCAGGGGATCCATTAGCTTTCCCTTTGCTTTCAACACTTGGGTGGGTGGGGAATCTTCCTTAATTACAACCAAACCCAGGCAGTCAAAAAAACAAGTGGCCACCTCCTATATCTTGACAAAACTATATGTCCTAGTCACACGAGCGAGGGAGCGAGGCTCTCTGAGCACGAGGAGCCCCAGTGACGAAGCATCTGCAAACAAGCGAATTAAGCAACTGGCCGGGGCAGGATTTTTTTCCCCTTCCCTACTCACCGCAGTAACTGTAAATAAATAAATAAGCTCTAAATAAACCCCACCTTCTCCCAGTAACAAATACCTAGTAAACAAACACTATAACAGCAATAATACAAAAAATTAGTTATAAAGGTAGAAAGCCCAGCTGGGGTGTGGGGGCTTCCCAATGTATTGCACTGAGTGCCACATGTATGACTATCTGCCTGCTGGGCAGGAGTCATGGGTTTGTGCTCGGTATACTGAGCTCCTGGCTCTCTGGTAACAAGTTCATTCCCTTGAGGCCAAGGTTGCTGACCTGGAGAAATTAAGAGAGGCAGAGAGGTTGGTAGATGAGACCTTCAGGGATCTAATAGTGATGTCCCACTCCATCAGGGACAGCTCCTCTGCAGTCACGGAGAATGCAGGTCTCGAGGAAGGAGGGCGTCACTCTGAGGAAGAGGGAAATGACCCCTTAGAAGGGACCCAGTCCTCAGAAGATGAGCAAATATCCTCTTGCACCAAGGATGTGCCTCCGGGGGGAGGGGGGCTTGTGGTACTGGGAGATTCAGTTGTTAGACACATAGACAGCTGGGTTTGTGATGTGCGTGTAAACCGCCTAGTGCAAAGGTTGTAGATAGCTCATGCTGTCTAAATAGCATAGTAGACAGTATTGGGGTGGAGTCAGTTGTTGAGGTCCATGTTGGTACCAATGATATGGGGAAATATAGTTGTGAGGTCCTAGAAGCGCAATTTAAGTTGCTAGGCAGGAGGTTGAAAACCAGGACTACCAAGGTGGTTTTCTCTGAAATGCTACCAGTCCCACATGCAAGACCAGCTAGACAGGCAAAGCTGAGGAGTCTCAATGCATGGATGAGATGGTGGTGCGGGGTGTGTGTGTGTTCTGATTTGTTAGGCACTGGGGAACATTTTGGGACAAGCTGGGCTTGTATAAGAGGGAAAGCCTCCACTTGAACCAAAATGGAATCATATTGCTGGCGCTAAATATAAAAAAGGTGGCAGAGCAGGAAAACTGACAGGAGCTGGGAAACATCCTGTTTGGGTTAAATCATCTGAAGGAGATGAATATGGAAATGCTTCTGATTGTCCCAATGTAGAATGGGAGCAAAAAGGCCATGAGTAAAGCACAGAACATGATAGCCAATCAAAGAGGCCTTAGTGCCACAGCAAAAAAATGCACATGCCAGAGACATCTGGGGAGGGACACCGTATACAGGTGTTTTTATGCAAATGCTAGAAGCCTCCAAGCCAAAATGGCTTGGTTTCAAAGGAGAACCTGGACATAGTGGCCATTACAGAAATCTGGTGGAACTGAGAGAACCAGTGGGATATGGTCATCTCTGGATATAAACTCTACAGGAAAGACAGGGAAGGGCATACGGTGTTGCTCTATATGTCAAAGAGGGCATAGTGTTGAGTAAACTAGACCACCTAATGGGTCAGACTCTTCAACAATACCCCAAACCTAATTTAGTGCTGGGAATGTGCTATCGTCCCCCAGACCAGAATGCTCAAGGTGACCTTGAAATGGAAAATGAAATCGGAGGCCTCCAAACAAGGAAGTGTTGTAATAATGGATGACTTCAGTTACCCCCAAATTGACTAGATAAATGTATATTTCAGTTATGACAAGATGCCTTAACCAACTGTGCCACAGAACCAGTTGGTCATGGAACTGACCAGAGGGAAGGAAACCCTGGACTTGCTCCTAAGTGGCATCGCCCAGGGCCTAGAACAAGGTGTAAATGTTGTTGAACCAATTGGTAATAGTGACCACAGTGCTATCAGACTAAATTTAAATTGAATGAGTGTTCACTGCAAAAGATACAGGACAGATGCCTGTGCCTGAACTGATGTTTTCAAGAAGGGAGTCTGAGGAACTGAGGCAAATAGTGGTAGCAAAAGATGAAGTTCGCAACCTTTTTGACAAATTGAAAGCAAATAAATCACCAGGCTTGCATGATATCCATCCTAGAGTTCTCAAAGTAATATGAAATTGTTGATCTTCTTACCAAAACATGCAATGTGTCTTTAAGTTCAGCCTCTACACCTGAGTATTGGAGGATGGCCAATGTAACACCAATTTTTAAAAGGGATCCAGGGGGAATCCAGGAAATGACAGGCCAGTTAGTTTAACATTTGTTCCAGGTAAATTGGTTGAAAGCATTATTAAAGACATGAAGCTGATTGGTGGGAGATTCAGGACAAATAAAAAAAAGTACTTCTTCACATAGTACATAGTTAAATAATGGAATTTACTACCACAAGAAGTAGTGATGGCCACCAATTTGAATGGCTTTAAAATTCCTGGAGAAGGCTATCAATGGCTACTATCAGAGGCAGTAAGCCTGTATACACTAGTTGTTGGGGAAGATGGGTGAAAGGATGCTGTTGCACTGTGTCCTGCTTGTGGTTCCCTGGTCAACAGCAGGTCAGACACTGTGTGAACAGAGTGCTGGACTAGATGGACCCTCACAGTCTGATCCAGCATGGCTCTTATCTTCTGCATGACTCACCTGTATCTACGAAGCTTACACAGGTTGGAATTGCTGGGAGAATGAAAGCTTTCTAAGCTTTTTCTTCCAAACGTGGTGAAAAGGAGCAGAGATAAGGAAGGGGGTGGACTGGATGGAATCAGAGCAAAACTGAATGCTTAAGACAACATTTAAGGTCCTCCTCCGGGTGCCTACTCAGAGGACAGCAACAAAGGAGAGGGCCTTCTTCGTGGTGGCCCCCCCAATTATGGAATGATCTCCCCAACAAGGCCTGCCTGATGCCAACATTGTTGTCTTTTTGGCACCAGATCTAGACTTTTCTATTCTCCCAGGCTTTTAGCAGCATATGTTGAGTTTTTAATTGATTCTAGATATATCTTTAGGTTTGGTTGAGTGCTCAAATTTGTTTTTACCTGTATCTTGTCTTTGTATGCTTTCTGTTTTATGTTTTAAATTGTGTATATTGGTTTTTAATGTTTTAATTTTTTGTAAGCTGCCCAGAAAGCTTCAGCTATGGGGTGGTATAGAAATGTAATACTACAACAACAACAACAACATGGAAATACAGAGAGATCTGTGGGTGAGGGACCAGGAAAAATGGGAGTAACAGATGGGCATGCAGAGAGACAAGCACCATGGGTTGCAAAGGGAAAGAGGTGCAGAGACCAGAAAGGATTACAAAGACAGGGATGTAGATCTGTGACTCTGCAGAGACAGCATATGCTATGTAGTTCAGAGAGAGAGAGAGAGAGAAAGACACTATGATTCTAAAGAAAAAGGGTGTCACTACAGGATGTACTAAAATAGAAGAATTAGTCTTGTAACAGAAATTCTTTCTCATGCTTAAAGTAGCAATGCAGCCTTCGTGTGTGTGCTTGTGTGTGTGAATATATTATAATTTGCTCATTTTTTAAAAGTCCTATGGACAAAACAGAACAAATCCATGCTTTCCCCCCCGTGGCCTCTCCTGCAGAAACACTGGTCGGGATTTCGTTAATTCTGTTCCATCTGTTCAGTGGAATATCAGGTGTCTTGTTACATTGGATATTTTTTTAACCAGAATTTCATTCTACTTGCCATAATTCGTATTAACACTAATGTGCACTTGTGCTTATGTGCACTAGCACTAATGGGGATTAACATAAATCCCCCCCCCCCCGCTCAAATTGAAAACAAATGGTCTGCAAATTCATGACTTAGAAAAAGTTGGTCTGCTGCTGGTTGAATTCATAGAAATCTAAACTCATTTGAATGCGCTGTGGACTTCTCTGACATCCCAAAACATTGGCCGATGCTTCCCAAGGCGATGCTTCCTCTGCCTCTGGATGTTTTAGAGTTGGAGCTCCACCCTGAACTGGAAGGGATTGTGGAGATGTGGAGGCTGGTCTTTGCACCTCCCAGGAGCTCCGGCAGGCACATAAGCAAAGGAAGCCTGTAGCCATTACCCTCACCAACTCTGGACTGGAGGAGGTTGGTGGAGCAGCTTCCTTTTGTCCATGACTTTGTGATGCATTTCAAATGCTTGGGACCAGGGGCATTTGCCCAGGCAGCCACGGAAGAGAGATTTAACCTGGGGTTGGCTCACACACACACACACACACACACACACTGTGTCCCTCAATTGACCTTTCCCATAGATCACTATCTCTCCATATATATATATATATATATATATATATATATATATGGTCCCCTACTCATTTTTAGGGAGAATTTAAAAAATGAGTTTTCCCCACTGGCTTTCTGAAGCGGTACAGCTCATTCTACCATTCCAGGAGTCTACAACCTCATTCTGTTGTGAGTGCAGGCTAGGGAATGGAATGGAAGCCTCTGTCTTGTTTTTTGCATAGTGCATAGTGACTGTATTCACTCTAGAAAATCACCGTCATCATCTCCTCAGGAGCAATCCATGAAGGAAGAGATCCAGGTACTCAGAGCCCAGTTGGCTGAGCAAGAGAATCGCCTGCAGAGTGCTAGCCATGTCAAGAAGAGCATGGAGAACGTCCTCCTCGCCCACAGTAAGTGACCTTCCCCTTTGCTAGAACAAGTATCAAGACATCTCAAGGCACAGATACTGGGATAGTAAACTCATTAATTTGGCTCTTTCTACATGTCTTGATATCATCATCCTTTCCTGGAGGCTAAAGATGGACTAACGTGTGGTGTTTTGAGTTTACTGAGGTTCTCTGAATTATTCCTCAAAGCTTATTTGCATCCCTGAACTCGAGCATCTTTGTTTTTCAATGGGTAAAATGCTTCATGTCCAATTGGGAAAAAAAATGAGCATTTTTAAAAGTATGCATTTTTCCAAATTGAAATATATATATATATTTTAAAAATGTGTAATTTTCCCAACTGAAAATGTCTGAAAATGCAGATTTGGGGTGGGGGGGTGGGGGTGGATTTGTGCAAGTGCAAATTTGTGCAACTGTGTTCTTTCAAATGTAAACATAGGAATTGCAAAAATTTCCTGAGAATTGTCTTCCTGCTTGCATTTGTGTTCTGGGTTGCAAAGAGCACATGATCACATGATTTGCAAACCAGAACAAAATCTTCATGTGCATCCCTACTTTTGGCATGTATACCCACATGTATACATGGGACATAGGACCCAAATGGGACTTTTCCAGAGGTGTGGTATGCGCATCACAAATTTATGCATTGAGCTCTTATTCAAATAGGGAATAGCTGCTTCCAAGTGTGGAAAACAAGATTGATTTTTGCAAAGATTATTCTCACACACTTATACACAAACGTTACAGTGGAGGAAAATAACTTGATTTGTACACCTGCCCCCAGCACATGGGGAGTATACTTATTCCGAACGGACCTAACTGATAGACAGAAAAGACCCAAGGTCAGCAACTCACCTGTGGGATGCAAGCCTCCACCAGACTCCGAGGAAGAGCTCAAGCAGCAAGCAGACCTGTGCCACTTATGGAACCTGAACTTGGATTCAGTGGGTGCTTTAACAGGAAAAAGGCCTCCTCTGACTGGGTTTGGATCATTGCATTCCAGTCAAACACTCGAAAGAACATGAGGAGCTTTTCCCACAGGTCTATAAGAGTACCCAGCCCTGCTTCTGCCTTAGAACCTCTTCTCTTGGGGAAGAGGGGGGATGATCTCACACTGCACCTGCTTCAGTTCTACTCATGAGAATTTTAGCAACGATCCTGACAGAGTTGATCACCCCCACGTAATTGTAAGTTTGGTGAATGCACTAAAGATTCCCAGCCCCGTCTCATAAACAACCATTTCTAGTCTTTCCTGAGAAGGAATGACCCACAAAACAAATTAAGCTTGTATTATAGTTATAGCGTAACTGTAATACGATCAGAAAGGGCAATAAAGAAAGGGTGATGACGGCACGAAGTTATTTATCTCCTGAAGGATCTCTCCAAACTGAGGGAATGGGCATTAAAATGGCAAATATAATTCAGTGTAAAGTAATGCACATTGGAGCAAAAAATCCAAACTTCACTTACACACTGATGGGGTCTGAGTTGGTGGTGACTGACCAGGAAAGGGATCTTGGTGTTATGATGGACAGCTCAATGGAAATTTCAACCCTGTGTGTGTGGCTGCTGTAAAAAAGGCAAATTCCATGTTGAGGATCATTGGGGAATGAATAAAAAATAAAACTGCCAATATCATAATGCCCTTACACAAATGGTGCAACCACACTTACAATACTGTGTACAGTTCTGGTAACTGCACCTAAAAAGGGATATTGTAATGACGGAAAAAGTGGAGAAAAGGGCAACCAAAATGATCAAGGAGCTCTTGGAGCAGCTCCCCTATGAGGAATGTTTATAAGGTTTAGGGCTGTTTGGCTTAGAGAAAAGGATGTGCATACGGCTCTGAATATGTTGCTGGGGAACACAAGCAGGGGAGAGTTAAACTGCATTCATGTCCTGTAGGCTTCTAGTTGGCCACTGTGAAAACAGAATATTGCACTAGTCAGGCCTTTGGTTTCGAAATCCAGCATTACTTTTTCATGTTGTTAAGCAGGATGGAAGAAACAGTTAAGGCTAAGGCTGGTCATTTCTTTGTTACAGTGACGAGGACATATGCTGTGCTGAGGAAAGCAAGGACTAACCTGGAGGTATGTTCAATCTCACTTGTCCCTTCAGTGATGCAAGAGAAGAGCATTGGGAACAGGCCATGATGGGGATATGTCATTATGATATGACAACTGTGGAATTTGCTGCCACAAGATGTAACGATGGCCACAATTTTGGATGGCTTTAAAAAGGGATTAGACAAATTCAACGTCTATTTGTTCTGATGACTGTATGGTACCTCCAGTATCAGAGGCTGGGGAACATAGGCAGGAGGGTGCTGTTGCACTCATGTCCTACTGTGTGAATAGAATGCTGGACCAGATGGATCCTTGGTCGGATCCAGCATGGTCCTTCTCATGACATTCCATTGGGTAATGAGAAACATGGGGGCTTGCTCTGAAGTTCCTTTCAACCAACCTGGTAATCACTCTTAAAGAAACTCTGTATCTAGAAAGAGATGCTATATAATTTATGTTGTTTATTTACACAAATGTTGATGCCAAATTTTTCATTAAGCCCATTAGGAGCTACAGATTTCAAGGTAAAGATCCAAAACACCTCCCACTGACAAAATAAATGAGGATCTTATCCTTTATATCTAGATATGTGTACTTGTTAATTCACTATAAATCTCAATTCCTCCATAAATGTTTACATTCCATGAAATGTGATGTTAACGAAGCCGGGGGGGGGGGCACTCTATTTTTCAGCTTGCTTTCATGTTCACTGATTTATGACTTGAGATCACAGAAAAGACATGATTGGATTGACAGGCGATGAAATCTTTTCACAAAAAAACTTCCCCTCTGGGCGATTGAGAAATTGCTTCAACTGCAGAGACTGAGCACATTTGAAATGTTCACGTGTGATGGAGGGCCTGATTCTGTCATGAACTATATCTGAATGCGTCACTTTGACCTTGAGATTGAAAGATCTAAGATAACCTATGATAGGTGGATTGTGACATCCTGGGATGTCTTTAACCAAATGCCAGTGTTTTGACACTGTGTGTTTAATTGAAAAAAATAAATGTATTGTACTCCAAGGACCCAAATACTTTATTATCCTGTGTCTTGAAAAAGCTCATATTTGTGGTATCTATCAGCCTTGCCCCTCGCTACACCTTCTTTAACATTGAACTAACTTTAAAAAGTCAATTCTAGTATGGAAGGCATTAAACTTAGGGGTTGGCACAAACATTAATTCCTTATTCAATATGGACAATGCATCCATGTTAAATCTCTATGAAAACAAATTGGCCATTAAATCTGTGTGGTACTCTTTCCTCCAGCATCCTGAACATTTTAATATTGGATGATGGGTCTAAAAAAATATTCTCCAAGTTATGTTATGAATCACCAAATTTATTACTACTTCCAGTAGATGGTTCTGGAAACCTCACTATTTTCTTTTCACATTTCGACTGACTTAGCCATGGGAAGATCTCATTTTTATAGTCTAACATCTAATTTTTAAATTTTCATGACCTTTTAAATCCTTAAAATACATGTGCTAATGGTTCCTCTTGCAACTGGAAAGAGTGGAAACTCTTTATTTCCAGAATGGGGGCAAATCAACAGAGCTCGCAGAAGGGAGCTCTGGTGACCTGTTCCATCCCAGATTGCTGCCAGAAGACCTAGTTCCTGTTGCGCTAATGGTAGATCCATTATACTGCTCTTGGTCAAATAAGATGAACATTCTTTGTCACTTTAGCCCTAACAGCCTCTCACTGTCTAGGGTGAGCTTCTGGGGGAAAGGGCTGGAGGGAGAATCTTAACACCCTTGCTTTGTGCATTGTCTCCATAGGGGATGTCCCAACAGCCTACATGTATCTCTGCCATCATGTGACCATGTTCTTGTATGAACCATGAAGGGACTGGAGACAGCCAAGCGCACAGAAACAAGAAGAGAAGGAAAACCAGAACGAACTACAGATCCCCATTCCCACCTAAGCCAGGCATAAGAAATTGTCTGCTTAGCACATCTGAATTTTCATTGCCCATCAAATTCTGGCTTTCTGTATTTGTCCTGGAACCTAACCACAATTTGTTCTGGAACCTAGCCACCATCTTGCCTATCAACTCCTGCTGTTTTCTTGACAATCTCCATGTATGTTCTGGAATAACTCTGCTGCTAGACATCAAGTTGAAATTTGTCTGAAAATGTTCCAGCCATCAGTGCAATATTAGAAATAGACTAGACTACTGCTATACATGCTGCTGTCAGACGATTGTTCTAAAAATACCATCAGAGTGGACTCCAAAACTGCCTCGTCTGACTCTGAGACTGGATGTTTGGTTGGAGCCCAGTCAGTTCTAGCATTCTCCTGCATGCCTATTTATGCTGTTATCAATATAGATCAGGGTGTACCATGTACTTATGAACACTATATTTCCTTGCTCCAGAGAAGTGTGGCCTTAACATAGATTCTTTGCAAATGTGATTGTGCTGGGAGCAGGGAGAGCAAAGCTCCCTTAGACACATTCGTTGGACTCTTTAGCTGCTCATTTTCATCTTTTGAAGTTGCCTCTAAAGCAGGCATTCCCCTCACCCCAGCACATAGGCTGTTTTCAGAAATGCTCCCCCACCCCCTTGTAGGCTATCCTACAATTGCTTAGGAGGAGGGTGGACAGCTAGAAGATAACAACCAGTTTATATATAATGCAACTGCAACAATTTGTGAAGAAGTTAGAAAGGCCCTCCTTATAGCCTTTACAGCCTTATATGCTGTAAAGAGGAGTATGAAGGGCTAAAGAAAAGGTGGGTGGGGGAGTTTGGCTTAGATTTGTTGGGGGGGGGTGAAATTAAGCATTTTTTTTTCTTCTGTGATCTGAATTCCCAATATATATTTTTTTTAAAAAAAATGAAAATCACAATTTTATAGCGTGTGTATGTTTATGTTGGGAACTGGCCCACAAATTTTATTAGCAATTCTTGCTCTCAGTGCAGGAGAGGCCTACACAAATTCCCAAAGAAGCCCTCCTTGTATTAAGATGATTTTAATAGGTGCAAGTGGTTGCAGTGCATCTCCAGGTACTTTCGGGTGAGACCAGTTTTCTAGATCCATTTCAATTGGGCCTTGGGCTTGGTTCTAGCACAGAAATTGCCTTGGTCATCCTCCTGTGCTGGGAGGACGGGGAGGCCCTGCCAATTCTCTGGCGTGTCTTAACTTTTGGTAACGCTGACCATGATATCCTTACAGATTGTGACTGGGAACTTCTTAACACTGTAGCAGTTTTATTATGTAGATGACCGATGCTGGGAGGTGATAGTGGGGAATTTGGCCATGGTATTAATGCTATGGGCTCTATCCCATCCACCATTCTACATCTCTATGAAACCCCTGTGAGGTTATTGGGAATCTGGAGTGAGGTGTCATCGGTATGTTGAAAACACCACATTCTGTTTTTCATGTTCAGTGGACTGTATTTCCCCCACAGTCCAAGCGAACACAGATGCACCAACCACCTGGAACTAAACTAAACTAAACCTGTGTTTCATTTAATAACTGGGCACTTCTATTAGCCACACAATTTCAAGGAAAAGTCTTCAGCACTTTCTAAACAGTGAATTGCTGAGAGAGGGTGGTAATACAGGCTCTGTAGAAAGCCACCCAAATTATCTATTACTTGGGGTGGGGAGCTTCCAGGTGAGACTTTTGTCACATCACCACCCTGCCTTGTTCAAACAATTTTAGGGGGTGGTCTAGATTATTTAGTCTTCCACTCGCAACCCTCCCGTGTTTCTCCACTGCTTCTTCCATCTTTTTCTTACACAGAAAATCTGTTAAGGAGAAAATTACAGAATAGCCACACCACCTCTTAAGAGCCCTCTGTTTGGAAGCAAACTCTAGGTCTTTTCCAGGGCTGTGGGGGAAGAAGGGAAATCAGCTCCTTCCTCAGCAGTGCTTGCCTGACAAGCCTCCTTGAACAAGAACACTTGAATACCAGCAAGTATAAGGGCCAATTCCCAAATGCCTCTATTTGCAGGACATTATCAGTGCAAGATTCTGCCTGCATCTCCCTGTGCTTTGCCAGGAGGAAAAACAGTTGTGCTGAAAAGAAAACTCCCTTCTCTCCCCAGCTCAAGCAGCCTTGTGCAGATGTAGTTCCAGTGGCACCTGCAAGTTGGACCCAGATGAGAGGTAGCAAGGCAGGCTGGAGCGGAATGCGTATGATCCAGACTCATTTGTTCCCTTTACTTCATTTCAGCAAGTGTTGATGCCAAATGCTTTTGGCCATGTGTACATGAAACCTGACGCTAGGCAAAGAGAAATTGTGCCTGTGAGCGCCAAGAAAGTAGCAAAGAAGCCACAAAATACCTACTTATTTTGTCAACTATCCTGTCCTTGTGGAAACCACACCTCCTCTTCCTCCTCTGACCCCTTCTATTTCTGCCCTGACCCCTAAAGCACAGACATGGCCAGCTTCTGCTCCTCGGACCTTAATGCTCCTGGGAGGCTACCCGAATCGTCCTTCTTAGCTCACCTCAGCCCACGGCAACTCTTCCCACCCTGTTTCTGCACTTTAAGCTTCATGGCACAAACGTAATGACTGCTGACCTAAACTTCATTGATTACATGCCGCCTTCATACTGGAGGAAAATATTCTTTAAAGCACCCAGTATACTCATATTCAGAACTGCTTCAACCATTAGAAAAGATATTAAGACAATAAGGGAAGAATCAAAACTATGATTTAAAAAATCCTAACTGATATACTAGCTATATAAATTTCAGATGACTCAAAAGCGTTTTGCATTCCCAAATAAACTTATTTATTTATTGCATTTATATCCCGCCTTTTTTTCTCCACGGAACCCAAGGCGGTGTACATAATCCTCCTCTCCATTTTATCCTCACAATAACGACCCTGTGAGATAGGTAGTTGGGCCTGAGAGTCTGTGACTGGCCCAAAGTCACCCAGTGGGTTTCCATGGCCAAGTGGGGACTAGAACCTGGATCTCCTGACTCCCAGTCCAACACTTTAGCCCCTAAATATATACATTTCCAAAATGTGGTCTTTAAAATGCCCCAGAGGCTAAAGTGGCTAGAATAGGGCATCCTGGCTACCTAAAGGTCACACCAAGTACTGATGATGTCTTTGCATTGCAGCAGGAAGCTTGTTCATGTTGTACACCCTAGCCAAAGCAATCTGCAAATCCACAACCATATGCCTAGCAGTTGAGAGGGCAAAAAATATGCAGGAAGAGCATGTCACTCTGTCAGAAGCAGAGGTCTCTTCATGCCACTAAGGCATTAAACCAGCTCAGTGGTTTAATTTCATCTCCACTGATGGAAGTTAACTATCTGTCCTTATAGCATTGTCTTCCAGTTGGAGGGACACTTTGAGCCAGGCTAGTCATGCAAGCTACACAGTAGAAGCAGCTCCAGTCAATACAAGATTATGCAGTCAGCTAGAGGAAATCCGAGCCCTTGAGAAGAGGTGCATGCAGCTCTCAGGCTTTGAAGTGACTGTTTCAGCCAGGGGTGCCAAGTGACAGGTAGAGTGTAACTGTGTCAGATGCTCCCTTGCACTTACCCCAATGTGGAAACGGAACCTGGCAGAAACTCAGCCCAAGGCAAATTCAGTAACGAAGGCAGGCAACTTAAGAACAAGGCAGTAGAAGGCCAGATCTTCCAATTTGGCCAGGAAAAGGGGGATTTGGGGGGAGGGGAAAGAGAAGAGGAAAAGCCCCAAAGTAGCCTGACAACACCAACTCCCCCCCCCCCCCCCCGTCAAAAGGCTGAAGCTGAGAAAGGATGGCCCTTTCCGTTCCAAGGCTTAGTGTGCTGTGAATATAGACCAGACTCCTTCCTGCAATGTTATAGGCCTCAAGACTCCAGGGTTTGTGCCAGCTTCATTCATGGATGTTTCTTACAGTGAAAAGGCCGAGGCTTAATCGTGAGTGGATCAGAGGGGAGTAATAGGCAGCTAGTGGCCAGAGATACAGTCAAATACTGGAAGGGGAGGGGAGGGATTGCCTAAACAGATCTATCTTCCATGGACATGGCTATCAAGTCATTATTAGCCATGACAGCTTGAAATGGAACTTCCATGCGGCGAGACCATATGCCTTTGATTACTAGGCAGCATCCCTTTGACTGAACAGGAACAAACAATGGAGGGAAGTTGTCACTAGCCGGTGCTGCTTATGAGCTTCCCAGGGGCACCTGGCTGGAACCTTTGGTCTGATTCAGCAAGGTTGTTCCAGTAGTAGTCAACAGTGCTACTACTTACTCCTGCACTGTGGAAGTTTAATTTGCACATATCTGCAGACCATATCTGGTATTGTTATTTGGGAGTGGAAACATTTCCCATAGGAATGAGCATAACTCAAGCTGCCCTTCACGTTTGTGCACCACAGTACAAAGGCAGCTTCTGAATGGTGCAATTCCCTGGGCAGGGTACATATTAAAGCAATTCACAGGAAAAGACATACACCCTGCAGTGTGGGATTGCATCACACTGAAGTTGCTGTCACAATACTCGGTGCACATGTAAAGGGCCTGCAGTGGTGGGTATTCCAAATGTAAGTGCAGCCCTGCTGTATCAGAGCAGAGGTCCGTCTGAGCCAGCTGTTCTTTAGTGGCAGACCACTGCACCTGAACCAGGAGATCCCGTTTGGCCACATGCTAGACCAATTCTACATCACCATCGAGACGAGGCCTCTCTGGTCTCCTCCCTCCTCTGCCCCCGCTGTAATTGTAAAGTGCCCAGCCATAGGCATCATGTAAAAACAAACACAACTACAACATGAAGTCAGGAAGCAGGTGACTCTCCCAGGAAGTGCTTATCTGTGTCTTGATGCTGTGCTACTCCTCAAAAACTCTTGTGCAGGGATTGCAAAAGGGTGTGCAGGATGGGCCAACCAGAAGAGGGACTCAAGCCTCTTAACTTGCACCTTAACTTTCCCCCAAAGGGAGCCATTTTTGCAGTAGTTTGCAGTGTAGAAGAGAGAATGCACCCAAAAACACAATACAACTAGTTTTGTGCAACTAAGAGGCGAAAGTCCTATGTCAGAAATAGCCATCAGAGAAACATGTTCTTAGCATGAAAAACCAAAATGGGGCTGGGATTATACAGAGCTTTTGACTCTGACAAAAGAGTCTAGGAGCTGTCTGCCCATCCTGTTACGGTATGCAGACAAATCAGCAGCCTCTCTGTCCCTGCAGTAATGAGGAGGACCTGACTCAGATGGGTTTGTAGAGGAGAGTAGTAACGTATTTCTTCTTGTAGCGATGGGTAGCACTGAGTACCATGACACCATCCTGCAGGAGGAAAGAGGAATATTACCATGGTCACAGGAGAGGGCAGGCTACTAATTGCAGTCAGCAGGTGACAGAATGCAATTCTGAATACATGGAGTTTCTATTGCAAGGGGGGAGGGGAATTGAAGAGACTTCAGATCGACATTTACAATTAAGAGACCTTGCACGTTTGTCTCTTCATCCTCCCTCCCTCCCTCCCTCCCTCCCTCCCTCCCTCCCAAATTATTTCCAAACTAAGACGCTGGCAGAATCTAAGCACAAGCAGGGCAGCTTTTGGCCTTCTTGGGAAAGACTGGAATAAAGCGGGATGTTGGAGAGGAGACAATGCCACTGCCGCGCTTGTTCATGATACAAAGATACAGATCAGCCCACAAAACAGAAAGAATGAAATTAGCCTCAGGTACCAGGAGTGTTTCCCCATTTCAGTTTCTCCACAAAGATGAGACAGCTCATGCTTTTTCTGAGCACCTCCCTCCTGCTGGCATTTGTAAATGTTGAAAGTCTGCAAGATGGTGCAGAGCACAGCAGAAACAGGAGAGGTGGAGGTGTTCAATCAGGTAGCTTCAAGTTCCAAGCAGGAGAAACAGGGAAAGGCCCCTCTTCCTCAGGTAAGCCAATGCAGGCTGCCTAGCCTCTTCCCTTACCTTAATGGAGAGTGCATAGAGATGGTTCAGCATTACGTGGTTTGGCTCAGGCAAGAGGGCTGGATCACACTGAAAGAAACAGCAGGGGGTGTCACCTAGGCAGTTGTTTCTAGTTCTCACACTGGGTGCTGCACATGTCTGAAATTTGAGTCACAGATGCATACCCTACAGAAGGCAGGCATGAACTGTCTTGCTCCTGATGCTCTGAGCTGAATAGGACCAATGGCTCACTGTAATCACCTCTTTTAGAGCAGGGGTGGGCAGCATGCAACTCCCCAGTGCAGCCTCCACCCCCACCCCCCAAATTCAGGGGGACACCCCCCCAAAAAAACCATTTGAGACCCATTCACCCAGTTGAATGCTCTTGCTAAATAGAGTTTAGGGATTGGTACTCACTGAAATGTTAGTATCCTTGTTAAGGATGACCTGGAGAAGATGGGGAGGAAGGATTGGTGGGGATTTGAAACACTCATCTGGCCGATATACATACATTTCCTGGCCATAAATTCCAGGAGGAGAGCCAGAAAGGTCTATTAAAAATGAAGGTAGGATGAGAAAAGATAACCAAAACCACACACAATCATTTTGGATATTCATATTAACAGGACAAGAAAGTCACCTCGACAAGAAGTTTCTGAACTTTCCAGGGAGTCCACTTTTAAAGCATCAAACACTTCGAAGTCAGACTTCTTGACATGAATAATATTGTTAATTGTCCCCATCTGACTGGTGACCACGGGCTGAAACAAAATGCAGAAGGGTTCATGCCACACCTGCATGTCATGTCCCCACCTCTCCCAACATACATATGCACAGCAGTCACATCCCCAATGTAGAAGTACTCCTGCCCTGTCCTGGTAACACCTCCTGCGTATGACCAGCCCACAGGACAATGGCTGAATGTATACATGCTGGTTAAGCCTTTCCATCCTAATTCTGCTCACATTCCAGCCCCAGACTCTGCTTCATTTCCTGTGCCATTCCTACTGGAGAGCTGGTATAGGAAGAAGTTAGGAGATCCACAGCCATGAACTCACTATGAGATATTAGGTAAGCCTTCCTCTCTCTCTCTCTCCCTCTTTCTCGCTCTGTCTCAACTTCAGCTCCCCATCTGCAACATGAGGATTCAATTGGTAATAATACAAACCTACCTTATAGGGTTGTTTAAGGAAGAGAGATTCAAAAGAGAACAGGACTCCAGCATCTTTAAGAGTTGTATAGGAGAAGGAATTTCAGCTGCTGTAGCTACCATTAAAGAGGCATTAAAGTCCTGTTCTCTTTTGCAACTGGCCGCCATGTTGTTGTTGTTGTTGTTGTTGTTGTAAAGATTACTGAAATAACATAGGTAAAATTGAAGATTCAAAAATTCCTCTGTAAATTTTAAGTACACTCCCAGTGTCCCACCTGAAAACATCAGGAATCTCACTCCTCATCAATTCCTCTCAGTTTTATTAATGACAAACTGCTTTTCAAATCCCCCAATTCTAAAATAAAATTACATATCTTAAAGACAGGCAAGGCCCAGATGCTTCTAACCAGCTAGTAAAAAACAATGCAAACACATCAATACTAACAGATATAATGTATAAGCAATGCAAGAGTTGGATTATCAAGCCCCGAATAAAGTAAACAGGTAAAATAATAAATCTCTTTAAATTAAAACCACCCCAACTACATTAAAAAGTTCATCAGAATTACCATAAACAAACACACACAGTCACACGTAAAGAAACACTACATAAATTCAGAAACCCAGTAACTGCCATGAATTCTATCCTGTAAAACAAGGCATTAAAGAACCAATGAATCCCCCCCCAAAAGCTAGAAGAATGGCTGGCTGGGTGATCACCAAAGGGCCCCTTATTATGCTGGTGACACAAGAACTGGAGCTCCCGCTTGTCCCTTGTCAGGAGCCACAAAGAGTGCACTGACCCTGACACACAGACCGCTGGCACGACGGGCTCCTGGGTCAGAGAAATAAGCAACAAGGGCAAACCCCCCCACACACACACACACACACGTCACCCTGGGCCTCTCACATCCTTCACCTAAAAATTTGGCAAGGAGCAGCAGGGCCTCTCAGCAACATGAGATGAAGATACCAAGAAGAAAAGGAATTACCTCAGAGGGATCATGTACCCACTGGCCATCCACAAAGAACTTGTACTGGTGTTCACCTTCAGGAAGGTCCAGGATAGCAACAAAGTCATTGTGGCTAAAAGAAGAGGGAGTGATGCACAGTGAGAGACAGCACCTGGCAATCTCACGTACCCACTGCCCATAAATCCAGGTGAGAAAAGGGGCATCTTCCAAGACTAGCTTGGACACACAAGCAGCAAGAGGAAAGAATGAAGACCAATTTAAACAGCTGCAATTGCAAGGGGAGGGAGATTCTCTCATTGGCTCATTAAAACGTGCACGCTATGGAAGATGCAGAAAGTTGCAGACACTAAAAAATGTCTGATCTGAGAAAGGGATGATCACAGAGGAATCAACCTTACTTTGAAAAGGCCCCAGCTGATCAAACAGGAAACGACTCCAAATCTAAGTGAGCTACACTGCACAAGAATTTGCAGAAAGATGCAGAGAAGATTTAAGTGTGGCTGTGTAAGGCTGCCACTCACCTGAGATTAGCAACCGTCTCCTGGGGTTGGCCAAGTGCCAAATTGCTACCTGATTCGGTGTATTGTTGCTGACAGTAAGGGGGAGAGAGAGGGAGGGAACGAGGGTGAGGGCTGTCAGCTCAGAGAGGTTCTAGATGGCCTGGATGGAAGAGCTGCTGTGTCTAGGCAGGCAAGCAGATTCCGCATGCAGCTCTGGAAGCCCAAGCTGGCAATGGGGCCTATTCAGCTGCTTCAAGCAGTGATCCAAAAGGGAGGAACCAAGTATCTTCTCCTTCCAGCTGCTGCTTCCCGAGTTCCCATTATTGACTCATTCCTCTCCATTTCCCCTGCTCAGCACCTACCAAGACAGGAGGTCAAATGGGATCAGTGTAAGAAGGGCTCATAAAGCATCACACAGTTAAGAGCAGGGAGGGGGACCTCCGGCACACAGGGCCCAACCTGAGCCATGGAACGTGAGGCTCCTCCCCAAGCCCCTGGAGGGAGGAACCTGAAATAATACAGAGATTTCCCTTCACCTTTCGGACGGGGCTTGCAGGAACTGCCTTCTGCATGCTCTGGCCAAGTCCCTTCCTGCGCCGCTCATGCCCCAATCTCGACACAAGCGATATGGGAAGAAGCAGCCCAACTCAGCTGGAGCTTGCAGGACTGACTCCTGCAAACCCCAGCAGAGACCCTTCCTCTGCACAGAGAAAAATCAATTGTTTTTGAAAAGTGGGCGGAGGCCATTAGCAGCCCAGTGGACGATGCCACCAACAGGACGGAATAAGTGACACATCTTTGGGAGCCCCTTCAGTTACAGCTATTGTTCCACCACAAGCAAGCAGAGACATTGAAAGGGGGGAGGGGAAATCAAATGGGCCACATTGTTAGCAAATATGACCTTTCATTCAAATTCTAATCATATTTATCTAGAAAAATGTGATGCTTCACACATACATATTTGTGAGGAAAGAAAGACTTTGCACATGTCTAGGTAAATTGTAGAAATGAAGACTTTTCCCGATCAAGCAGCTATAAGGAATAGGTTCAGAAGGTGTAGGGAGCAGAGAAAAAGATTAGCTCATGGCACCAAGACTGCAAATTCAGATTCCAACATGCAATTTCATTTATCAGAATGAGAATGGTCCTTCTCATCATGTTCAAAATCCCTGCAATGTGCATTGATACCCAAACCACCTGCCACCAGTTCCACTTCTTCTGTGCACAAGTTTGTATGAAAGACACTTTTAATGAAGCAGCTAAATTACCACAACAGAGAGGGCCTGAAATTGATTAGGAATGAAACCACCAATACCTCTCTCTGGCTTTCAGGTATCTTTGTTGGGGAGGTTCAAAGGAGACGTATCTGTCCTCCAAATACCTCTGTCTTTGTTTAGGACAGATCAGAAACATACTGCTTCTGCACAATGGACTTGCATTCTCTTACAATGCACATGGTCATAAATGTTTTGAAGCCTCTGACATTTGGGCAAGGTGATCGAGAGAGTGGTTGCCTTCCAACTCCAAGTAGTTTTGGATGACACTGATTTTCTAGACCCATTTCAAACTGGCTTCAGAGCGGGATACGGAGTTGAGACCGCTATGGTTGCCTTAGTGGATGATCTACGCCTTATTGACAGGGGCAGTGTGTCCCTGTTGGTGCTCCTGGACCTCTCAGCAGCTTTCGATACCATCGACCATGCTATCCTTCTGGAATGCCTGAGGGGATTGGGAATCGGGGGCACTGTGCTATAGGTTCCGGTCCTATCTCTCAGGCAGGTTCCAGATGGTGATGCTTGGGGATTGCTGCTCTTCAAAGAAGGAGCTGCTATGTGGTGTACCACAAGGTGCCATCCTTTCCCCAATGCTGTTTAACATTTATATGAAACCGCTGGGAGAGATCATCTGGAGGCATGGGGCGGGGTGCTATCAATATGCTGATGACACCCAAATATATTTCTCTATGCCTTCAATAACATCATCAGCTAAGGATAGTGTGTCTCCTTTGAATGAATGCTCGGAGGCAGTAATGGGCAGGATGAGGAAAAACAAACTGAAGCTGAATCCAGACAAGATGGAGGTGCCACAACCTGGGTTTGGAGGTGTGTCAACCAGTTCTGGATGGGGTTACACCCCCCCCCCCGAAACTGTGTTCGCAGCTTGGGGGTACTCCTGGATCAGTCGCTCCAAATGACAGCCCAGATACACACGACGGCCAGGAGTGCCTACTATCAGCTTTGTCTGATACACCAGCTGCGCCCCTTCCTAGAGTTGGAAGACCTAAAGACAGTAGTGCACGCACTGATAACTTCGAGGCTCGACTTCTGCAATGCGCTGTACATTTGAAACTTCAACTTCAACACACAAAATATGGCAGTCAGGTTGGCCACCGGTACACCTAGGGGTGACCACATTACACCAATCCTAAAATCACTCCACTGGCTGCCAATTAGTTTCTGGGCAAAGTATAAAGTGTTGGTTATTACCTTTAAAGCCCTACATGGTTTGGGTCCAGGTTACCTGCGGGATAGCCTTCTCCCATATTATCCGCCCTGCACAATCAGGTCCTCTGGGAAGAATTTACTCCAATCAGCCAGAACTAAGCTGACGAGTGTCACCCAGAGGACCTTCTCTTCTGCCGCTCCAAGACTGTGGAATGGCCTGCCGGGGGAGATTCGACAAATTAGCAGTCTCCTTGAATTTAAGAGAGCCGGCAGGCCTACCCAGTTGAATTTTAAGATGTTTTTAATAATGTATTAGTTTTTATTTGTTTTTACTTATTTTAAACGTTTTATCTATTTTATGGTCCTTGTATTTATAATTATTGTTGTTCCCCACCTCGATCCGCAGGGAGAGGCGGGTTAGAAATTTTTTTATTATTATTATTAATCATAAACTACATTAAGCCCAAGTAAATGGTCGCCTAGCTTGAATCTATCTCATTCCCTCCATTATAACGTTGTGCCTTTATTTTTTTTGTTAATAAAACATATAACTAATGATCATCACTTGCTGCTAGTCATCTGATAGAAGCTAGTTTAGCCTGGTGTCTGGGAAAACTCCAGTTTAAATCTGCCTCAAACTGACTAGTGGCCTTAGGCTCACTGCCTTGAGCCACCATCTACAATATAGGGATAATACTGGCCTACCTCACCAGGCTGTTGTAAAAACTACTGAGATACAGCATGTGAAGCATTTTAAACGTTTGAAATGTGCAACATAAACATCAACTATAATTAGTGTGTATGAATGAGCCAAACACCAGAAATAGAGCTTTCAATAGCATCCAACGTCACATCAAACTCTGTTTCGTTTTTGTTTTGTTTGGAGTAAACTTGCACATTTAGTGGTGAGTTGTAAGTAATCAAGCAATGAAAATTCAAGTGAAAAGCATGCACATACGAAATGCCAGGGCATTTTGTACATACATGCTTTTCATCCGATTTTTCATTGCTTGATTACTCACCACTGAATGTGTGAACCTATTCCATCAAAAAAAGAAAAAAACAACTTTTGATGTCAAATGGGATGCTATGGAAGTTCTGTTTCTGGTATTTCTGGCTCATTTCAGTAGAACTGACTTCCAAATTATTACCGGGATTTCAACCTTAGTTTGAGTTTTTCATTTTCAGCCAGTGCTTTGCTCTTTGTAGGATGGGGGAAGAACAAATCTCCCCACCCAACGCACCCCACCCACCAGTACATACACACACAGTGAGCTTCAGCCAAATCACCCTTCTTCACCCAGTCACACATCACCCTTCTTCACCTTTTAATGAGGGGGATCTTAGTGCTCCAATCGTTGAAAGACCCTGAGATGAAGACTTCCTTGCCTCCATCAGTCCAGCGGATGACTGTGGGACGAGCCTGCTGGGTTGGCTTGACTGACTCATCTAAGTCATGGTGCCATGACACAAAATCCTTTTCCTCAGGAAGCTGCAATAGGAAGACAAGAGCTGCATCTTCTCCTCATCCTCCAGTACACAATGTGAAAAAGGGATTTAAATAACCCCCTGAACTGCCCGGTTGATCAGGCCGGCACAGCTTGGAGACGCAAGCAGTTTGTGAAGCAAGCAAAAGGATTTATTGCGGGGAATTGGGGAAGAGGAGCTGCAATGAATATAACAATACAAGAAAAGCAAGTGCAAGTATTTCACAGAGAGTCTCACACCCCCTCTGGGTAAAAACCTTAGCCACAGAACACTCACAAAGTTACACAAACTCTATGAGGGCAGAAATGCTTTGGAATGGTACAAGCTGCAGCCATTCAGGACGTGGGAAACAGAGCTCTCCGGATTGCTGTCTTGCTATCAACGGGCAAGAGGAGATTCATGTCAGAGACATCCCTCTAACCCTCCATCCGTTCAGTAGCACAACCTCATTAAATTACACCAATCCAGCCAACTGAGTCTTGGTAGCAGAGCCTCCTGGATCGCCTCCTGCTTTCAATGGGCGAGAGGAGATTCACGCCAGAAGATACTCGCTCCTTGCCCCTCAGCTAGTTTGCTCCTAGTTACTGTGACACTTATTTATCCAGTTGTCTCTGTGGGAGTACAACTGAGTACAACTGCCAGCTGAGTCTCGGGACGGTACCTCTTGGATCCAGCCCATCCAGAGGCGGGAAGGATGTGCACCAAGGAGGGCCCTTCCCCCATCCCCCAGCTGGATGGAGAGTCCGCCATAATATTTCTGCAGTATGACAGAGGCAAGATGGTACTCACTTATCTTTGCCCTGGATCATGGAATCATAGAATAGTAGAGTAGGAAGGGGCCTCTTAAGACCATCGAGTCCAACCCCCTGCTCAATGCAGGAATCTGTCTTAAAGCATCCCTGAGAGATGGTTGTCCAGCTGCCTCTTGAATGCCTCTAATGTGGGAGAGCCCACCACCTCCTTAGGTAATTGGTTC
This sequence comes from Anniella stebbinsi, assembly GCA_029215795.1. NCBI lineage: Eukaryota > Metazoa > Chordata > Lepidosauria > Squamata > Anniellidae > Anniella > Anniella stebbinsi. The sequence continues at coordinate 123,416,240 of JARDYH010000004.1, read as the reverse complement.
CATTGTCATCTTGCTCTAACAGTCAGGAAGTTTTTCCTGATGTCCAGCCGGAATCTGGCTTCCTGTAACTTGAGCCCATTATTCTGTGTCCTGCAGTCTGGGTTGATTCAGAAGAGATCCTGGCCCTCCTCTGTGTGACAACCTTTCAAGTATTTGATGACGAACTGCACCCACGAAATTCACACACAACATACTCACGGGTTTTCAGATAGCTCTATTCTGGGTCAGAGAGGAAGCCGAAAAAAGTTCTCAAGTGCACCTGGTAACATCCAAAAATGCCACAACCTTCCCGAGACAAAGGAAGACCAGGCTTTTATATCTTTGGTTCCTCATTGGGGCTTATGGCTACAGGTGGTGGGGGGGAGAAGCTGGAGTGATCTTTTGTTTATAATACATCATGTCCAGTTCTGGGCCGGAATGCTTTGTTTTGATGGATTGACAGCATCTCCTGACTCCCCAGCAATTTCCCAAGGCTGGTTTGGGGTAAAGGTGCCTTTTGTTTGATGTTGTTGAGAAAATTTGGCACCTTTGTGCCCTGTTTGGGGAATTTAGGGTGCCTGGTGCTTATCTAGTTCCCTCCCTGAACTTTGAGACCATTGCATTCACCTTCTTCCACCCACCAGAGCCAGGGCAATTCACTTAAGGTTGCGACTTCGCCTCTGCCATCCCACTCGGAGATATCCCATCGACGTCTACATATTTTGGTAACACAGAGACAATCAGCTTATTTACAATTCAGTTACATCTGAGGTCATGCTGGCACATATCTCTTTTATATTACACCATAATTGTTACATTTCAGACAAAGGCTGTGGTGCCCGTGTTTACATTAAGGAGAGGAAGAGCGTAGGCTGAAGTTCCCTTCACAAGGTCGTAAAGCAGGCAACTTTATTCAAGTAAAAAGGGAGAAGAGAGATGGAGGAGGGGGTGATAGGTTGAAGGTGCAGAGAAAGAAAACAATCTTTATTGATAACAGGCTGAATACAAGACAGCCAATCCAGAACGAGGGGGGAGGGGAGGTTAGAGAGAAAATCTTAAAAGTCAGCAACTACAGGCATACAGTAAAAGGCACATTCCGGCACAATATAGGACCCAGATCTGTCAACAAGACCACACACAAAAACCTCATAATGTAATCAAGTACATGAATAAGCATGTATCCAAGATTTTTTTAGGCCCATTCAAGAAAGTGGAATCCTTTCTTCCCCAGGAACAGCAAATCCTGCTCAGGCTTCATAGCCACAAGTGCTTAACATCTAAGCTTTCTCCTCTTGTTCAATACGTCAGGGGGGCTTATTTCTTACAGTGTTAAAAGTTTGTACTCTCTGCCAAAGACAATCTAAACACTGGCCTTACAAGACTGTAATCCATTTTGGGTTGTATCCAATGTTAGTCTAACTTAAGTCTCATCCATTTCAATGCTTTAAGGAGAATTAACCTTGGATGCAATCCTTTGTGGTTTTTTGGTATTTGCCCTTACAGTAGAACTTCTCAGTCCTGTTACATATTGTAGACATAATGGGCTCTACATTATCTGTGTTAACTAGGGTGGGTTATATGGGGACGATCCTATTATACAGCAGGATGCTGGAGTTGATGCCCACTTAGTCCTTGGAAACCATAATTCTATTAAATGACAATGACACACATACATATTGGATACATAGGGTGCTGATGTTTGCACTGTCGCCAATGTACTTAACAAGACACAAAAGAAGATAACAACCAGAATCCAACTCAAACAGGTAGACCAGCCCTGAAAGAACACGGGGCCAGGCCTGTCTATACCTTGGAGTCATGGGTGCTGAAGACATTGGGATCATCAGTGCTGCCAACCATGATCTTGTGCGAATGATCCTTGGTATGGTGGGTGCTGCTGGCCCCATCTGAGCGGTGAGACTTGGAGCTATGGCGTTCCCCAGACACTTTCTCACTGGTTGTGTTCCCCATGATAGCACTGCAAAATGATTTGGGGGGGGGGGGGGAAACTAAGCATAAATTACAACTCTCCAGTACATAATTGGGTCCCATAGGAACCAGGGAGAAAAACTCCCTTTAGATCTTGGTTTCCAAAATACACCTTGTCTGCTGGCCCCACTCAGAAACTGCAAAGAAAAACACCTGCCATGGAAGCCTCATTCCTGGAGCATCCTAGGAAGCTTGAAGGTGCTCACCTGCTTCCTAAAACACTCTAGGAACAGAGCTTCTATGGCAGGAACAATAGAGCATTTGTCTTCCTTTTTTCTGGAAAAGGTCCAGGTAACAGAATGTGGGATGTTAGGATCTTTCAGTAAAGGAGTAGATTGAAGCAAGGAAAAGGGCTAAGAGCTAACGTCATTTGAGAATGGACCAGAGTGTTGGCTTTATCTGATCAAAGCAGGTGCCAGGCCTATGAAACACTGTTGGGCAGGAGTTAGATATGAGTGAGTGAATGAGTGAGTGGTGTGTGAGAGTAAGCTGCAAGTTATATGTCAGTGGGGGTGGGGGGGCGCACACATGTGCAGTCCCTGTCCCAGTACATACCCGATGCAACCCCTAAGGGCGAAAAGTTGTACACCTGCTTTAGATGCTTCTCCAGTGGCAAGATCAAACCTAGTACTTTTGAACAACCTCCTCAATGCCAAAATCTAGCAAATGTTACTTTGATTTTAAGACATAAGTGACCCCTATTCATCAAGATGTTGCAAAATAGTGCATTCAATATCAAATTATTTTTATGGACTGGTATTAAAACAGGTATTTCAATAACTGTCCATTTCTATCACTCTGCAAACATCCAGAGAGAAGAAAACACACACCAAGTAAACTCAGAATGAAGGCAGCAGCTGTTCAGAACTCCTCAACCACATAGCTCAAGAGGAGAGATGCCAGGAAGAATCCTGTTTCCAAGTAAAAGAGCAGGGGGAAATTAAAGGGACAGGTTGGAATTCTCCAAGCAGGCCCTTGGGACATGCATGTAAAAGATGATGGAATACACAACAACCAGTAGCTCATACTGATCATTTACCAGCTAGCTTCAACCAATGCTAGGTCATTGCTGGGCCTAAATGTGGTCAAGGGTCCAGGGAACCATCATTTCAGGGTCAACATAGTTAACAAATCCATCCTGGCTTCAACAGCCTCTTCTGCATATAGAAATAACCTTATTTACTAGGAAGAGTTAATTCAATGCAGGATAAATCTTTTTCTCTCTAACACTAGTCAACATATCAAGCCATTGGACAGAGGCTTTGTCTCCTCCTAAAAACACCACTGAAAGCTAAACAATTGTCAACAATCCTTAAAGGAACTTTCCCTCCCTTTGTTACAGAGTAGAAATGGATTTGTTTTTAATCAGACTGCAACAGACTGTTAAGTAGCACCCTTCTCTGACTGAAATGCTGTTATTTTTAGCCATTTCATGATTCTCAGGAAATTAGGAGTGGGCTGACCTGTACTGCCCTCCCCTTCTGAGCGTCTGGAATAGTCAACTTTAGAAGAGCGGACAATGTCCTGGCCACGTGCAAACCTGTTTGACATGTTCCAGAATAGTAAGAAACATCTGACTTAAAGTTCCAGTCTTTGGGGCACTTTTAGAGTTGGCTCCTAGTGTTAGCAGTCAAAAGAGATTGTGTAGCTATTCTGTCTTTTCCTCCTTAATAGTGTGTGTGTGTAAAAAGAAAAAAGATGAAAGAAGCAGTGGGAAAATTCCATGACACAGGGAGATTGAACAATAAAAAAATTAATCTGGATACATCCTTACAACTCATCTCAACACATTTCAAGCTGCAGAAAACACAGGCTTTGCACTGCTTAGATTTACATTTAATTTAGCAAACATGATGGAAAGCCAGTGGAAATCACAAATATTTACTGGGAGTGTATGTCTTTTTTTTTCTTCTATTGGCAGAAAAAAAAATACATTTCTACAGTGCAGGCCAAACATTTGCAGATAAATATACACAAATCAGCATTCTGACCCGACCCCTCCCCCGTTTTTATACTCCTTTATTCTTCAACAGCATAGAAGCGTTTCATTCAAACTGCTTCATTTCTAAAATGTGAGGTGCCACATCTCATAATGGGGACCTGTGTGGGAAGGTTAAATGATTACTCAGTGATGAGGAACAGGAAGCATTCGGTACATGCTCGAAGCATTCGTCATCATTTCTATTTCCCACTATTGTGAGCTGAACTCTGACACCGAAAACTGGTTCAAAAGTCAAACGCACCCCCCCACCCCCTTTTCTCCTTATCCATCCTTAAGAGGCTGAGTGGCTATTAAGTTAACAGGCTCTCTCTTGGGTAGGGGGGCTTGGCTGGCACCGTGAGGAGGAGGGAAGGCTCTGTCTAGCAATGCCAAGGGGGCACAGGGCCCTCGCCCGTTCTCCAACGATGCTCACTACACACCTCTCAGGGAGGCGGGGCTAAGGAGAGAACAACGAGCCCTGCACGTGCAAACCAGGACTGAGTCGTCACACGTGCATCCGCCGCGCGACGCGGTTTTAAGGCCAGGATGCTGCCCTGCGGCAGGGCTCGACGTGAACATGACACGCAGGTCATGGCGGCAGCAGGCCCCGGCCCCGACACGCAGGGCGTTTCCCAGGTGGCGCAGATCGACGCGCTTTATACGCTCCTCCTCCTCTTTTGCCCCCTCCCTCGGCCGGCAACTTCCCGGCGCGGCGCCCCCAACTCACCTGCCGAGCCGCCTCCGCCCTGCCCCCCCTCCTCCTCCTCCTCGCAAAATGGCAACGCCGGGCGGCACATGCGCAGCGCAGCACACCCCCCGACCCCCCCCCCCCGTCTTCCCCTGTTCGCCTCGGCGTCGAGCAATGCAAGCCCCCCACCCCACGGGGAGGTTTTTCTTCTCTCAAAGAGGGGCAGGCAGGCGGGCGGGCCACGGGACCCTTGTCCCCTGTCTACCCCCGTCGGAGGAAGGGAGTTGTGGGAATGCATCTAGGAGCCCATATGGGAAAGGGACGAGGTGGGGGGGAGGTTCCCCTCCTTCTAGGAGCCTGTCCGTCCGTCCGTCTCTCGGCCATGTCCAGTGAAGAAGGGCCTTGGCCTGTGAGATGGCTGGGAGAGATCATAAGGACACGGACGGAGGGGCGGAGCGATGTAAGGCAGGTGAGCGCAGGAAGTGAGAACGTGGGAGGGGGCTGTCTCAGCCGCTGAGGCGGGACAGTGTAGAAGGGAAGGGGCCGGAATGACAGAAATCCCTGCTCTCTTATTTTTATTTTATTATTTTTAAATGCCTAAAACAACAGCATGTGTTAGAGACTCTTGAGAACAATATGTTAGGACTGAAAGTCTTGCAATATTATATTATTGACAAATATTATTATATATCCCAAACCCATCTAGAACAGAACGGAGTGGCCCAGAATGTCAACTTCTAAGTGAGCCAAACCTACCAAATTTACCAGTCACACATAGCTGGAAGTCACAAAACCTCCACAGAAACCAATAATAATAATAATAATAATAATAATAATAATTTCTAACTTGCCCCTCCCTCTGGATCGAGGCGAGGAATATAATACAAAAATCATAAAACAGATAAAACATGAAAAACATCTTAAAATTCAACTGGGTAGGCCTGCCAGAAGATATCAGCCTTCACGGCTCTCTTAAATTCAAGAAGACTGTTAAGTTGTTGAATTTCCCCCGGCAGAAGCCACTCCACAGTCTGTGTCACGGAGCCTGTTTGGTGTTGAGGCAGCAGCCGGCGTGATGTGCATTTGCGCTCCTTCCACCCATCTACAGTGGAAGGAGCGTCACGCCAGATTTTACTTGCCACCACTGCCACACCTGCTTCTAAGGTAAGTGTTATTTTGTAAAATGGGGGGGGGAGCCCTGCAAAGGCACGGAGGGTAGGTTTTTTAAATTATTATTTGTAAACTGGGGGGGTAGGTTTGGGGAGGCATTTATTGATAAACTTTACAGTACAAAGGAACAGCCCACAGACATCATGCTCAAAAGTAGATGTGATCCCCAGAGTGGCAAATTTTGCTCTATGAGGAACAGGGAAGTGTCAAGCAGACCTTTCAATACTTTACACCACGTTTCCTTCTCTAAATATGTAGCATTTTCAAAAGCATTATCAACTACTATCCCACCAAGAACATTTACAAGATCTTTCCACTGTAATTGCAGATGACTAGCCTTGTGACTCTTCACTTTGTCAGATATGAGCCTATCTACACACGCAGGATAGAACACTTTGAAAACGTTTTGAAAACTTATGTGGAATGTGTCGTGGGCCCCAACAGTTCTCAAAACTGTTATAAACCGTTTTAAACCATTTTAAAGCAGTACTGTAGATAGGCTAACAGTTTTGAGAACTGTTGGGGCCCAGGACACATTCCACGTACAGTTTTCAAAACATTTTCAAAGTGTTTTATCCTGCGTGTGTAGATAGGCTCACAGTTTCCTCCAGTTATAATTTGCGGGGAGACTCAAGCTGCCTCTACAAGAGAGGTTTAAAGCTCTTTCAAGGCGCTTAAATTTTTTTACCTCTACAAGGAGGGAGCGCAAATCGGGCGTAGAGGCGCGCTATCCCTCCGATTGTGCACATTATCGAATGCGCGTTAAATAGTGAGTTTTATTTTGCGGCAGGATGTGAAGCCGGCGCCCTGCCTCCCGAGTGCTGCTGCTGCTGCTGCTGCTGCTGGCTCCCCCGCTCAGCTCCTGGCTCCGCTCCTACCGGGCTCCCGCTGACCTCTCGCTCTCGCTCTCCGTCTTCCAGCTCCCTTTTCCCTTTTTCTTGCCCTGTTCCCCCCCTTGCTCCGTTTCATTCAATCGCCCCGTCAGTTCCTTCGCTCTCCAGCATAACAACTTGCAGGGATCTGCCTTAAAGAGACAGGCGCCCGCCCGCCCTACCTCCCCCCCTCCCTCCCCCCTCCCTGCCTGCCTCTCGTGCAGAGGTATTAGGCATAAATGCGCTTCAGCGATGAAGCGCATAATCACATAACCAGGCGCAAAAGCGAATCCTTGTGGAGGGAACCTCATTCTGTTTTCTGACTCCAAGCAGAGCAGAGCAGAAGAGGAAGCTGCCCCAGCTGGACTAGAAGGAATATAAGGAAGAGAGCTCCCAGAGAGCGAGCGATCAAAGAGAGAGAGCGAACAGGAGTTTGTCAGGGGGAGTTCGGCAGGGGAGGTCAAGGGGGAGGTTCTTAACAAAATTCCAACACAATCAGTAAAGTCAATGGACTGGATGAGAGCTAATAAACTCAAACTCAATCCAGACAAGACTGAGATGCTGTTCGTGGGTGGTTCTTCTGACCGGATAGAGGGTATTCAACCTGTTCTGGATGGGGTTGCACTCCACTTGAAGGAGTAGGTTTATCACTTGGGGTTAAACCATCTCTGTCACTTGAGGCTCAGGTGGCCTCAGTGGCACAGACTTCGGTTGGAGGCCCAGCTATGCCCCTATCTGGACAGAGTTAACCTGGCTTCATTGTCTACTTCCAAGTTAGATGACTGCAAGGCGCTCTATATGGGGCTGCCTTTAAAGACGGTTTGGAAGCTGCAGCTTGTGCAAAATGCAGCTGCCAGATATCAGGAACCAGAAGGTTTGAACATGTAAGACTGACACTGGCCCACTGATGTTGGCTGCCTGTATGTTTCCGAGCCTGATTCAAGGTGCTGGTTTTAACCTATAAAGCTTTACACGGCTTGCGACAACAATACCTGACGGAATGTCTCTCTCAACATGAACCTACCTGTACACTACGCTCAACATCTAAGGCCATCCTCCAAGTGCTTATTCCAAGTGAAGCTCAGAGGATGGCAACAAGGGAGAGGATTTTTTCAGTGGTGGCCCCCAACTGTGGAATGATCTCCCCGACGCCAACATTTGTTATCTTTTCTGCACCAGGTTAAGACTTTTCTCCCAGACATTTAACAGCATATGTTGAGTTTTTTAACTGACCCCTGGATAGTTGATTTGTAGTTTGTTTTTATGCTTTTATGGTTTAAAATTTTGTATATTGGTTTTTTAATGTTCAATATTTTTAATCTTTGTAAACCGTCCAGAGAGCTTCGACTATGGGGCGGTATATAAATGTAATAAATAATAATAATTACATGAGAAGTACTTTCAGAGGACTGTTTTCAAGTGGATAACATGGTTAAGGCATTTAGCTGCTTTGAACCCATAAAATAAACTGCAAAAAATGTGGAGCCAATCACAGCATAACTAGTTCTGCGTTTAAGGAGCAATTCATCCAGAGTTGGAAGGGAAACAGAGGAGTAGGTGCTTCCTCCCAAGCCTCCAAAGGAGGTTTCCTATTGTCCAATCTCTTGCTGGGCTAGTAGGGCAGGAAGAGCAGTGGGGGCGATATCTGTCTCTCTGTCATACTGTTACGCAGTTTTCTTTAGATGGGTGTCCAAGCCTGTCTGGCAATGGTGCACAGCCAGGGGCGGGAGACTCCATAGGGTTTTGCATATCCCGGCCTCTCCTTTCTCCTCACCTCCCTGTCCATTGAAATGCTTCCCTTTCTCTCCCCTTCTGAGGCCCCATTTGCAACCCTTGGAAGCAGCTGTCGCAATACTTTCCGCAGTGGCTGTGAGTGGGCATGGGAGTCGGAACTTATAGCTGTCTCTATGGCCTCAGGAGGGGGACTCCAAACAATTCTATGTTCCCTGGGACACTCACCAGTGACCACAGGATTTCTTTCTGTGACAGTCTGAGCCTCCTTGGGGAGGCCTACTTTTCCTGTAGAGAACTATAGCCCTAAACTGTAATGTTTTCTGTTGTAGACATAGCGATGGGTCTGGAGTGTACAGTGATATAAAATGGTCACTAGTCTTAGTTTCTGTCCCTTACTTGGTGTGCCCCAGGACTGCTTCCCTCCATTCAACCACTAGTGGAGTACTTTGGCTCCTACTTTGGAGTCACTGTCACTACGTATTCATATCCAGCTGAATCATCCTTTGGTTTATAATCACTTTATTGCAGAACAAAACTCAATTTCCTGAGGAGTTCCAAGTCATATATTTCCTCATTTCAGGGCATCTGGGGAAAGGATTTTTTTTAAAAAAAGTTAATCACGAAGCAAAACAGGCTGATGTTCATTATAGAAGAATGGGGAAGTACATGGGCAAAAGCTTTCTCCACAACAACCTTAGTGCAGACTTAGAACAGCATGAATCATAAAAGGAACACAGATTAAGGGCACAGTCTATTGGGATGCAATCAGCCTTTGAATTTGGAGGCTGATGGACATCCTGAGCAGATTGGGAGGAGAATGGAGGCAATATTTGCCTTCGTGCTCCTCCCAATCTGCATTTTTGCTAGATGGATGTTTATCCCCATCTAGCTGGGGCTCTGTGGAGCGGGTGGGAAGGAGGCTGGGAAAGCCAGAGGCTTCTTCATAAACTGGCCTCCCCAGTTCCCTCCCCACCCACAGAACCACCCCACTCCAAGGTCGCTCTTGTGAACTCGGAGAGGCAGTCAGTGAGGTTCTCTCTGCACCAACTGCGAGGGGGCTGGGAGCTCATACTCTTGGGTCTGAGGTCGGAGCACCATCTAGGAGCCATAGGATTGCTCCATAAGTGATAAAACCCAAAGGAACTAGAAGCTCAGGCTTAATTTAAGTACATCGTATTTAACAACATTGATCTTTTGTACTTAAAAATAAACACAAATTGCAGCAAAGAGAGCCACAAGGCCAACCAGCATAAAGCATCGGTGCAACAAATCAATGTTTGAGTTGTCTACAGGCCTAGTTCTCATGGGCTTCAGGATCCGGTTATGCTGGGTCAGGATAGCTTCCTTGGCTCTATTCCATTTCCTTGGGCCATGTAGGCGGTACTGGTATGGTGTGCAAGGCCCAAACATAATCTCCCAGGCCAGCTTGGGATCTGTGAGAAACAGAGACCATATGTTGGGCTTTACACCTATCAGAGAAGCCAGTTCATCCATGTATGTAATGTAGTCCACTTGAATGGTGTGGCGTGGGCTTTTCACATACCTGAAAGAAAAAAGTGTAGTTTTACTATTTGACTGAATAGAGGAAATATCCCATTCAGAAGGTAATGGGGGTGGGGGGTGGTAAGGTTTTCTCCAGAGCTCGTCCTCCCATGAGGTGGAGGGAACCCTCAGATACCAGAACCAGAAGGGTGGCAGATCTTGTACCCTTCCCCACCATCAGGAAGGCTGTATGACTTGCTGCCACACTATGCCTTACTCTCCTTCTGCTGCAAATGCCAAAACAAGAGAACAACTGGCATGGCTCTTCAGAGTTGGGGGGGGGGGCAATATGTTACTTTGAGGCATCCTCAGAGCAAGACATTGACTCACGTGATGCTCTGCACTGTCACGGCTATCTGGAGCACTGCCCACCTGATGACACACTCTGAAATCAGGTGAGAGGGATCTCTGGGAACAAAGCTCTCTAGAGAGCCCACCCTGCCCAAATACCTCACTTAGAGGCACTCTGGATCAGGTGACCCTGGAGATTGCCTGTGCTGTTCTCTGGGGTCACGTCTGAGGAAGGATTCCGCAGGACAAGGCATTGAGGGGGAAATAGGCAGTGGTGGCAACAGCTGCTTGAGGGAGGAGGAGGAGGAGGAAAAGGAGGACAGTGCATCTTTACACCCGTGGTCTCCTTGAGAGGTTTTCTCCAGTAACATTAATCTTAGCATAGCTCCATTTCTCAGCAAAAACTGGATTGTAATGCCATTGGTAAGTACAGCCTCGCAGAGGGTACTTGTGCCAGGTACAAAGGTTATTCAAGGGGTACAGAACCAATTTTGGGTAGGGTGGGTGGATAGAGAAACTCTACATGCAGCGAAGGTAGGCTGCCCTAATTCCCATCATTCTTCCAATGGAGGAGCGATGGGGACTACATCAGTTCTGTCCTGTCTTTGCCTGTCCCACTGGGGCAGGAGAAGCAGAAGCAGTTGAGTCCTCTTCGCTTGTCCAATGGCTTACCCGCCCCACCTCCTTCCATTGTGGGAAAGAAGTGGGCCAGGTGAAACAGAGTCAGGCCACCCTGCACCCTCATCCCCACCCTTATCTTCAATCTCAAGTTGGAGATAACAGCAGGGATGGGAGAGTGCAGGGTGGCAGGAATTGGCCTTTGCCAAGGAGAGCAGCCACTCTCCTTGGTACAGACAAATCTCACCACCCAGCATTTCTGGTGTTATCTCCCACCTCAGATCAGAGATTACAGCTGGGTTTCCACTACTGGCATGCACCAGCAGGGGCATCCCTGCTCTTATCTCCAATCTGAGATCTGAAGTAACAACAGATAATACCCTCTGAAGGGATTGTTCCAGAGGGTGGGCTTAGTCTCTAAGCCCTGCTCCCTGGAGGAACCAGTGGAGGCTCTGGGGGCTGGATTGAGGTGTCTCTTGGGCTGGATGTGGCTCATGGGCAAGAGGTTCTATACCTCTATTTACACCAATGACTTTGGACATTTCCTCAGCTCATACTTAGCTTTGAACCCAACCATTAAGATGGGTCCCATTTAAATATTTTACATTCCTGCTTCTCTTTTTCCTTCTCTTTCTCCAATTTTCTGCTATTTTCTTTCATGTGAAGTTGCTGATGTGCAGCCACTTTTAGATTGCTCACCCAACCTTTAATTGACATGGATCTCTTTATTTTCTACATTTCCACTTCCCTGATAATCAGTGATAAAGAAAACGAAATAGTAGTATTGCTACTGGTGCCACTGCCACCATGCTTGGGTTGGGCACTGAATCTCATACATAGGATTGAATCAACTGCCTAAATCCACTGCGGAGGGAGGGAAGTGAGGAAAACCCTGGGCTGCTCCAGGTGAACTTTCACAACAGGGTTTAAGACACTGGCATAGCGGATGGCAGTGGAGGCACCATTCTGCATGACCCCTATTTCCCTATGTGGTAGCAATTTAGCTTCTGATTAGGCACTCCTGGTACCTTCACTGAGAGGTTTGGGCAAGGTAATGGCAGACTCTGGTCCAAGCCAGGTCTTGCTTCCCTTCCTCAGGGCTCACAGGCCATCCCTCTGTGGCAGCTGTGGGCCTCTATTTTTGCTGTTGTTGTTTGTTTAATCTTCATGTGGTTTGAATAAGATTCCAATTAACAGAACAAGAGGGAAAAACAACAACAGCATCTGTTAAGCTACCATAAAGGAAACCCTTCTCCAAAAGAACAAGTATGAAAGAACTTTGCAACTTGAGATTATGCCCCCTACCCTGAACTGCAGCAGTTGATGCTGGTGCGTGAAGAAAGTAACAGTGGCCTTTCAAGGAGGCACCAAAGGTCTGGGACCTCGCTGGGGCAACTCTCATCATGGCCAAAGGGATTCCAGTTATCAGGAGGAAAATCATAAACAAGGGAACACCAAAGAAGTGTCATGAGGAATTGGGCCCTGTCAGAAGATCTGCGACACAGGATTTGGGATGAGGTTATAAAAGGTCTTGGGGGGATCTACACGTGCTCGAGGTGCCTCCTATCGCTTGAAGTGCGTCCCGAAGCCTCTTGATGCACAAGACGTTCCTTTAAATCTGCCCCAAAGAGCTGAATCTTCGTGGTAAATAATGCCTATTTTACATGTCTTAAGTCGATGTAACCCAATTTATGTGAGAGGGGATGTTTCCATGCTGCGTTGTTTCCTCCCCCACCCCCTCACTTACTACGATGACTCTCCATATATGGTTTCCCTTTGTTCGATCTTCTTAGCCAATGGCAGAGAAGGTGAAGTTTAGGTGCATAGTGCAGACATTCTTTAGGCACCGTTTTTGACATCGCTGGTTGCTCACAGTTTAGCCATTTCTTTGGAGTTCAATCGTAAGTAGTTGCATCCTTATTCTTTTTTTATTCTTTTTAAAAATTAATGTATGCGCATCTGCACATGTGCGCACTTTCGCAGAGTCTTTTTGGACATCTACTACGCTAATTCCCCTCCCTCCCTTTACACACACATTTGAGAACTTTGAGACTTTGAGAACGAGGTTCTCCCACCAATCCTGACTACTGAGACGGACCCAGTATCGGTGGAAAACAACTTCTCATTCTTTGGAAAAGGACTTTCCGGCATTCAAGGTGCTCGTCCTCAAGCACGACCAGTGCATGAACAGCTGATGGTAATACATTAACAGACACGGCAATGATGCTAATAATTTCGAGGAGCGGATCTAGAGAATCCATCCTCACGAAACAAAGGAAAATGCAGGGATGGAGGGAACAACCTGATGCGCACAAACACACATACGCAGAACAAGTGTCTCAACCAGTTATGGATGGGGTTACACTCCCCCTGAAAGACTGTGTTCGCAGCTTGGGGGTGCTCCTGGATCCGTCGCTCCAAATGACAGCCCTGATAGATGTGACGACCAGGAGTGTCTACTATCAGCTTTGGCTGATACGCCAGCTGCGCCCCTTCCTAGATTTGGAAGACCTAAAGACGGTAGTGCACGCGCTGGTAACTTCGAGGCTCGACTTCTGCAATGCGCTACACATAGGGCTACCTCTGTGCCTAGTCCAGAAACTTCAACTAGTTCAAAATATGGCAGCCAGGTTGGTCACTGGTACACCTAGGGGTGACCATATTACGCCAGCTTTAAAATCGCTCCACTGACTGCCAATTAGTTTCCGGGCAAAGTATAAAGTGGTGGTCATTACCTTTAAAGCCCTACATGGTTTGGATCCAGGTTACCTACGGGATCGCCCTCTCCCATACAATCTGCCCCGCATGCTCAGGTCCTCTGGGAAGAACTTACTACAGTCGGCCAAGACTAGGCTGACAACCGTTACCCAGAGGACCTTCTCTTCTGCTGCTCCCAGACTGTGGAATGACCTGCTGGAGGAGACTCGTCAACTTAACAGTCTTTTAGATTTTAAGAAAACTATAAAGACTGTTCTCTTCCGTCAGGCATATCCAGTGGAATTTTAGAATATTTTTAGGATGTTTTTAGGATGTTTTAATGCAGTTTTAATAATATGTGTCATATTTTAATCAGTTTTATGTATTTTATCATATTGTTGTTCCCCGCCTCGATCCAAATGGAGAGGCGGGTAAAAAATAAATTATTATTATTATTATTATTATTATTATAAATAATAATAAAAAAGGGCAGGTAAATTTGATGACGTTACCTACGAGAAGATCTAAAACCCGCCTTTCCAGAACGCAGTAATGCTACAATAAAAGACGGGATTTGAAAGAAGTGTGAACCGGAGAGACGGAACACAGCGGTAGAAGCAGCAGTAGAAAAAGGTAAGTGTGGTGCATGATATTTTGCTGCAGTTAAAAAAAACAGCGATAAGAGGCACCTCCTCTACGACGTGTAGTTGCCCCCCAGGTCTCATGCTTCTCAGCCTCATGGTTGGCCAGTAAGCCACATACCCCACCTTCTCTCCCTTTGTGTCAGGTTTATTCCAGGCATTCCCTTGTCACATGAACTTTCAGAAGTCTGAGAAGATTTTTTTTTTCATGTTATCTAGATTGGGAGAGGATAGGCAGGTTTTTCACCTCCCTTGGCAAATTTTACAGGTCATAATGAATTTAGTAGAAGTTTATATGGCTTCTTATTAATTCATTCTAACTTGACAGTGTGGGAGAGGCACAAAAGCACAAAAGCATCTTCCTAGATGAGGACTGTCCAACACACTACCCATGGGTGCCACTGCATTAGCAAGACCAGGCTGAAGCAAACACCAAGCTATTCCCTCCTCTGCAAATAAATGAAGTCCTTTTCCCATTCACTTTCAAAAGGGGGGGAAATAAAACTGGCTGGAGGTTTTAGGGAGGATTATACCCCCTCACCAAGGTCTCTCAGGGTTGGGGGGGGGGGCTGACATCAGCCCTTCCAGCAAATTTTGGCAGGGGGGATTTCCCCCCTCCCTAGGTAAGTTAATGGAGTGATTCATCCATTCTTACACAGATAGGGAAAAAAGTCCTCCCTGTCAAACATCTGCTGGGGAGAGGGGTGAAGCCTACTCCCTCCCTAAGGGCAACAAGGGTATTTGGCAGGGGTAGGCGCCAGCTCCCCAAAACCCTGAGAGACCTTGGTGAGGGGGTATAATCCTCCCCCAACCCCACAGCCAGTGGATCAGAGAAAGCCAGATCCTGTAGCATCCGAACGTCTCTGTAGCTGGCACCACCACCACCACCACCACCCTTCTCACCCTGCAGCTGCCAATTTGTGGTGGTGCCCAGGGTACTTCTTCAAAATGTCAAATGTGTCCTAGGGGCACATTTGGCATTAGGAGACTCCTGCCCCAGATATTTTTGTTCTAGTAACCAGGGGGCAAGCATAACCAAGAGGCAGGCTTTGTGAGGAGAGTGGATCTGCCTATCCTTGATGAATCGATGTGGAGCAGTGAGACAAGGGCCAACTAGCTGATTTTGGCAGCAGCTGCAGATGGCACCTTCTCACAGGCTTGAGGATTTACTACAGGCTTTTAGGTTCAAGCGTGAGCATGGCATGCGAGGGACACATGCAGAAAGGGCAGCCACACCAGTTCTGTGGGGCAGAGAGCAAAGAATGGGCTCCCACTCGTTCACCCCATCCATTGTTTTCAACAGTCCCAGTTAACGTTTAGGCTGAAGTATTTAATAAAGGTTGTAACGGTATTTCATCCAATATTGGCGTCCACCTTTTTATTGTCACTGCAACCACAGGTTGTCTTAGGTCCCCTCCACAAGGATTCGCTTTTACGCCCGGTTAGGCGATTATGCGCACAATCGCTGAAGCGCATTTACACCTAATACCTCTGCACGAGAGTCGGCGGGAAGAAGAAGGCGTGGTCATGTGTCTGTGGTCCCCCCTCCCCCACCGGCGCCCTAGCGGGAAGGATCGGGCAGGTGCTTGGTGACATTTTCAGGGCTGTAACCCGGGGACGTCGTCTGCCGGAGTGAGGCAAGGAAGGCGGCTCTCTCTCCCTTTGCCCAGACGGCGGCGGCCCCTGGGGGACGGGGTGGCGGCGGCGCTGCTGCTGAGGCTTCAAAGCGAGTGACGGAACGGTCCCTGCGCCGCCCGCCTGCGGGATTTACCTGAAAGCCGATCTCTAGTCCAGCTCCTGGGGCAACAGGGTCGAAAGCCAAGCGGCTCCCTTTGGAGAGAAGCGGGTCCTTCTGTCCGATCCAGCCTCCACCTGGACAGGCTGGGCGACGCATTTTAAAGGCTCCCCTCCTCCCGCTTTCCTCCCTTCCGCGCAATCCTGTTCTTTCCACGCTCAGGGAGGGTGACATAATTTCCTCCTCCTCCTCCTCTCATTCAGCCTCCTGACCGCCCGGCTGTCAGCTGTCAAAATGCGCTTTAACGGCCGGAGCAAAATAAAACTCGCTATTGAACGCGCATTCAATAATGCGAATAATCGGATGTTTAAAGCCCCTCAGCTCCCAATTTGCGCTCCTCTCTTGTAGAGGTAAAAAAATTAAAGCGCCTTAAAAGAGCTTTAAACCTCTCTTGTAGAGGCACCCTTACTTTGGGCTGGTTGAAGTCCTGACCAATCTAAGCTGCAGAGACTGGTAAGTATTTGGAGTTAGAACTACGTAGAGCTGACAGGGATGAATTAGATCCTATTAAGGTGCAATCCTATCGATCTTTGCCTTCTGTCTTCCCACCCTGCATATTTCCAGGGACCACAGCATTGCTCTCGAAGAGCACAGTCCTGTTGGATCTGCCCTAGGTACTCGTAAGTCTCCAAACTCAGAGGTTTACGAGTATCCAGTGCAAAGTGGGAGGTGCAACATTTTAGCTAGACAGGCATTTTCTCTGTCTAGCCAAGGCTTCGGGAAGGGGGAGTGGAGGCTGGGATAGCTTGGATCCCTACTTCCCCAGTCTCCTCGCCTCCCGACCCACTGGCATGTCCCTTTTCATCCTTCTACAAGCTCGCATTTGCAAGCCTGAAGGAGCAGCTGGCATGGTTCTCTCCATGCTGGCTGCAAGGGGGCAGGGGAGGAGGCAGGGAGTTTGGTTTCCTGGCTCAGAGCCTCAGAGCAAGAAATCCAAACTATCCTATCACAAAATATCCCAAACTCTGTCTGAGAAGCATAGGATTCCTCCTTAAATCTCTTCTGTCAGGAAAACAAATTTTATATCGGTTTGAGAGACAGCAGAGCAAGCAAGTCGGCATGAGGATTTTAGGGTGAACCACATCTGCCTAATAAATTCAGGTAGCTGCAGAGCACATTGTATTTAGCTGCTGGGGGAAAACACATTTTTGTGTGTATTTTAATTTATTGATATAGATATTTATAAGCAAACTTTCTGGACCCAGTCCACCAAAGGTAGCAAACAAAATACAAATATAAAAATGAAGATACAATAATTATAATAAAACTTTAAAATTAAAATACAGTAAACCATCAGTGTATAGCCCTAATACAAACCAACTAAATTTCTTACAAAAGGTTTTGACCAAAATAAACAAATTCTCTCAATCAGATAAAATTATTGCAGGTGACTCAAACTGGAACTTACAGGGGGCAAGATTAATGAATAATATGACACAAAAACTAATTTCAAAGCAGGATAGAAAAGTATATCACTATATGGAGATTCTACAAAAACATATTTATGATGCATGGATTGAAATAAATCTTAATGACTACAGTCATACCTACTATTCAGAAATACACAAAAGCTTTAGTAGGCTGGATACAAGTTTCATGACAGAAACCCTGTTATGAAGAACAAAAAAAAATGGAAAGTAACAGATCATGCCCTAATCAAGACACTGGTAGAGATAGATAAAAAATTAAAAAAGATTATAGATGGAGATTGGACCCCATATTATTAACTAACCTAGGTAAAAGCTCGAAGCTGTTAGCAAATAGAGTTCAAAAAAGATCAAGAGAAGAATTTTAGCATTGAATACGAAGGAAGGAATAAGAAAACATCACCAAAAGTAAATTGGAGAGATATTACAAAAATATTACAAATACTTGTATAAAGGAAAAAAGACAAACAAAACAGATTCAGGAATATCAGGGCAAAGCAAAAATGCCACCACTAAAAGAAGAACAGAAACAGTATTCAGAAGCCCAGATAGAAGGAGATCAAAGAAGATATAAAAGAGTTAAAAAATAACAAATCACCAGGTCAGGATGGATTTACCAGAGAATTTTTTAAAGTATTTGCAGACCTGTTGGTACCACAGTTAAAGAAATTGTATCATGAAATACAAGAAACCCCACCCCCTCCCAAAGACATGGACGCAAACTATAATAACTCTTATTCCCAAACCCAATAAAGATAAGTGCAACCTGGATTCATACAAACCAATATCATTGCTGAATGTAAAATATGGGCCAAACATTTAAAGGAAATTATTAGTGAATGTATAAGACTGGATCAATACGAATTTTTTTAAACACAGATTTATTGCAGATCCAATTAGGAAATTATTCGGCATAATCAATATGTGTACGATAAAAAAGATTCCCACAGTAATAATGCCATTGGATCTATATAAGGTCTTTGATACTCTTAATCTCAAATTTATATTAAATGTGCCAGTTATATATAATTTGGGAAGTAAGTTTAAATATATCATAGAGACCATATACGTACAATCAACAGCAAGAACACAATATAATGGATTAGAAACAGGGAATAAGATTAAATTCGGATACAAGGCAAGGGTGTCCCCTTTCACCACTTCTATTTACAATGATAATCAATTTTGTTGCAGACAGAATTAGGAGTAATGCAGATAGTAAAGGGATATGTGTGAGTGGAAAAGAATTTAAACTAAACTTATAGGCAGACAATATTTTATTAACATTAGGAGATTCAAAAAAGGGGATAGAAGAATTGATAAGAGAACTAACGGAATTCCAACAGGTGGTAGGACTTAAGGTAAATATAAAGAAATCTGATTTGATGTGTATGACCGTAGGATCCCCAGGAACAAACAGACATTTCAAAAATGACAGGTATTCCTATAGTAACAAAATTGTTTAGCTATTTAGGAATCCTGATCCCTAAAAGACAGAAATTATGGAAAACTTTGGAAAGACTTAAAGAAGGATATAGCCAGATGGGAATAGATAAATCTATCAATCCAGATTAGGACTATAAAAATGAAGTTATTACCAAAATTTACTTATTTCTTTAATGTATTACCACAAGAAATCCCACTTAAAAGGTTTAAAACATGGCAAAACAAGATAGAAAAAAATATTTTAAGAGCAAAAGACCAAGAACAGCAAAGGCTTTCAGATACAGACCTGTGCAAGAAGGAGGATGGGGTATACCACATCTATGACACATATCAATTAAAACATTTGTTAACAATAATAAAGAAAGGGATGGGTTCACAGTGGACAAAAATAGAAAAAGAACTGATGGAATTAAAGGAAGAAGAAATACAGGATGTGTTCAATATTAAAATATATATTAAACAACAAATGAGAAATAAAGGAAGCACAATAAAAGGACTATTGAAAGCTTGGAATTTTAGAAAAGAGAAATTACTGCCAGGGAACTCACCCTTAACACCAATCTGGGCGCATCCGGACTTCGATATCAAAAGCAAAGCAGTAGACAAAAATAATTTGAAAGAAACAGGAATCTCAAGAACTTTGGGGCCCAGATAGTTTTCTCATCCATCCTCCCAGTTCTTGAAAGAGGAAGAGGAAGGGAAAGAAAAATATTCCGGGTGAACAACAGGCTACAAAGGTGGTGCCGACGTGAGGGATTTGGATTCTGGGACCACGGGCTATGCTACTTGGAAAATGGACTGCTGGCAAGGGACAGGTTGTACCTCATAATGACTGGGAAGAATGTGTTTGGCCACAGCATGAAGAACCTCATCAGGAGGGCTTTAAACTGAATCCTATGGGGGCGGGAGACGTAAACTTTGAGGCTACAACGGATGAAGGCTTATGCACCATAACAGAGAGAACAGCTCCCATAGTGCACCAAAACAGTGTTCACAACAATGTAGGAAAGAAGCCAGACTACAAAGCACACGGGCTTCAATGTCTATATACTAATGCCCAGAGTATGTATAACTGAAACTTGGTGGGATGACTCCCATGACTGGAACATAGCAATTGAAGGATACAAGTTGTTCAAAAAGAACAGAAGAAATAGAAAGGGAAGCAGAGTTGTACTATATGTTAAAAATACTTGTCCCTGGAAGCCCCATTGAGAACATCTGGGTTTAAATAAATGGGGCAAGGAATAAAAGGAGCATGTTAGGCTGCCTCTACAAGAGAGGTTTAAAGCTCTTTCAAGGCGCTTTAAAAAAATTACCTCTACAAGAACGGAGCACAAATCGGGCGTAGAGGCGTGTTATCTCTCCGATTATGCGCATTATCGAATGCGCGTTAAATCGCAAGTTTTATTTTGCTCTGGCAAAGCGCATTTTAATTATGTGAACAAGCGCTTATGCGCATTAACTATTTGTAAAGCGCATTTTGGTCATCCGTTAATGCGCTTCGCCACCTCTCGCCGCCTCTCGTGCAGAGGTATTAGGTGTAAATGCGCTTCAGCGATTATGCGCATAATCGCCTAACCAGGCGCAAAAGTGAATCCTTGTAGAGGGGACCTTAGTTGGAGTCTACTACCGACCACCCAATCAAGAAGAAGATGAGGATGAAACTTTGAAAAGCAAACTGTCAGTGTTTCAAGGAAATCTGATGTAGTAGTAATGGGGGACTTCCATTACTCCAATATCTGTTCGGAGACAAATTCTGCAAAAGGTGGCCCCTCCAAGAAATTCCTGACATGTGTGGCTGATAACTTTCTCCTACAGAAAGTAGAGGAAGGAACTAGAGGAACAGCTATCCCAGGAACAGCTATCTACTAAGTCATCCCCAATAGGGATGACTTAGTAGATAACTCTGGGGGAAAGTGACCATGTCATACTTGAGTTCTTGATTTTAAAAGAAGCAAAAGCTGAATGTAGCCATACGCGTACTCTGGATTTTAGGAAAGCCAATTTTAATAAACTCAGAACTATGATAAGAAAGGTCCCATGGCAAGTGATCCTAATGAGAAAAGGAGTCCAAGATGGGTGGGAGTCTTTAAAAAAGGGAAATTTAAAGGCACAATTACAAACAATTCCAACAAGGAAAAAAGATAGAAGACAACAAAAGAAACCAATGTGGCTCCACAAAAAGCTTACAGATGACCTGAAAATAAAAAAGGATACATATAGGAAGTGGAAGGAAGGTCAGGCTACAAAAGAAGAGTACAAACAAGTAGCACAGAAGTGCCAGAATGGTATCAGGAAGGCTAAAGCTGAGAAGGAGCTGAGGCTAGCGAGGGATGCTAAAAGCAATAAAAAGGCTTTCTTCAGATACGTGAAAAGAGGAAAGAAATAGTGGTTCAACTGCTTCATGAGGATGGCAAATTGGTAACAGATGACAAAGAAATGGCCAAAGTGCTCAATTCCTACTTTGGCTCAGTCATCTCTCAAAAGTGGGTCTATGACCCCCCTGCAGTTTGAGATTGATAAACAAATAGTCAAGGAACATCTAATTTCTTTGAATGAGTTCAAATCTCCAGGGCCCAACGAACTGCATCCTAGAGTAATAAAGGAGCTAGCAGAAGAACTCTCATAACCACTGTCTATTATCTTTGCAAAATCATGGAAGACGGGTGAAGTGCCGGACGACTGGAGGAAGACTAATGTTGTCCCTATCTTCAAAAAGGGCAAAAAGGAGGAACCTGGGAACTACAGACCACTCAGTCTGACATCCATCCCTGGGAAAATTTTGGAACAGATTATTAAGAAGTCAATCTGTAAACTCCTTGAAAACTATGCAGTGATGACTAGAAGCCAGCATGGATTTGTCAAGAACAAATCCTGTCAGACTAAACTGATCTCATTTTTTGATCCGGTAACCTCCCTTGTGGACTGTGGGAATGCTGTGGATATAGTATAACTTGACTTCAGCAAAGCTTTTGATGAAGTGCCCCATGACATTCTGATTCACAAACTAGTGAAAAGTGCACTAGATGGAACAACGATTAGGTGGATCCACAGTTGGCTACAGAATCGGACTCAAAGAGTGCTTATCAATGGTACCTTTTCACACTAGGGGGAGGTAATGAGTGGGGTACTGCAGGGCTCAGTCCTGGGCCCAGTGCTCTTCAACATTTTTATTAATGATTTGGACGAGGAGGTGTAGGGAATGCTTATCAAATTTGCAGACAACACAAAATTGGGTGGGATCGCTAATACCCTGGAAGACAGAAACAAACTCCAAAGTGATCTTGATAGACTGGAGCGCTGGGCTGAAAACAACAGAATGAAATTTAATAGGGATAAATGCCAAGTTCTACACCTAGGAAAAAGACACCAAATGCACAGTTACAAGATGGGGGATACTTGGCTCAGCAATACTACAAGCGATAAGGATCTGGAATTGTTGTAGATCACAAGCTGAATATGAGCCAACAGTGATGTGGCTACAAAAAAAGCAAATGCTATTTTGGGCTGCATTAATAGAAATATAGCTTCAAAATCGCGCGAGGTACTGGTTTCCCTCTATTCGGCACTGGTTAGGCCCCATCTTGAGTATTGCGTCCAGTTCTGGGCACCACACTTCAAGAAATAGCAGACAATCTGGAGCGTGTTCTGAGGAGGGCAACGAGAATGATCAGGGGTCTGGAAACAAAGCCCTATGAGGAGAGATTGAAAGAACTGGGCATGTTTAGCCTGGAGAAGAGAAGATTTCGGGGAGACATCTTAGCACTCTTCAAATACTTGAAAGGTTGTCACACAGAGGAGGGCCAGGATCTCTTCGCGATCAACCCAGAGTGCAGAACATGGAATAATGGGCTCAAGTTACAGGAATCTAGATTCCGCCTGGACATCAGGAAAAACTTCCTGACTGTTAGAGCAGTATGACATGGAACCAATTACCTAGGGAGGTGGTGGGCTGTCCCACATTAGAGGCATTCAAGAGGCAGTTGGACAACCATCTATCAGGGATGTTTTAAGGTAGATTCCTGCATTGAGCAGGGGGTTGGACTTGATGGCCTTATGGGCCCCTTCCAACTCTACTAGTCTATGATTGTATGATACAAATGAGAAGTTTCTATGAAGAGCAGCAACCTATAACACAAGAAATATAGAATAATAGTACACAAAATATGGGAATGTCGTGGCTAGCATGGATGCAAATTAGCAAATTTATAAGCACTAGAAAGATAATAAGGCAAAATACACGAGAGTAAACAGAATTGGAAAAATTCATAGATAATTATGAATTAGGAGATAAGGGCACAATAACACAAATGTATAGAATTTTGATAAAGCAGGAGATAAGAGGGAATATAACTGTTAAACAGATATGGGAAAGAAACGAAGAGGAAATAGGGGAAGGGGAAAACTCTTTTGATAGATTCCCCGTTCAAACGGTATCTACAAGAATAAAAGAAGGTGCGCTAAAATCAGTTCAGAAATGGTATCTGACACCCGTGAAATAGCAAAAATCAATAACAGTGTATCACCGTTGTGCTGAAGAGGATGCAAAACCAACGGAACTCAAATTCATATGTGGTGGGAATGTAGGAAGGTCAGGAAGTTTTGGAATAAGGTTTTTCAAGAAATAATAATAAAAATATACTGGTCAAGAGATTCGTAAAAGACCAGAGCGAGCTTTACTGAATATGTTTGTTAAAGAAAACAGAGAGATAAAAGAAAAAAATATTAATTGTTTTTTTGTTGACAGCAGCAAGGCAATTAATAGCAAGTAACTGGAAGACAGCTTGGATGCTGACAGTATCTTTGTGGAAAAAGAAAATTTGGGACATAAACGGAAAGTTGACACAGAAGTTAAGAATACATAGAGGAATAAAGAAAAGAGATACTTTCAGGATGGATTGGCAAAAATATATAGACTATATGAAAAAGGAATTAAACAGAATGACTTTGGTAGAAGCTTACAGAAATTTGTGGGACTCATAAAAGCAGATGATTAATAAATGAAATGGAAATTTAACATACTACCCTGGATAAGAAAATTAAAATGAAAGATGTAAGAAGGAAAACTCTGTAATCGACTAAGTGTGGGGAGGGATTTTTTCCCTTTTGATTTCATTGTATTTTAATTTTGAAATAATAAAAAAAAACCGTAAACCACAATCCAACCTTTATAAAACATATTCATAGCCAAAGCAATATCTAGACGGAGAGGCGGGTAAGAAATAAATCGCTATTATTATTATTATTATTATTATTATTATTATTATTATTATACATGAAAAAGCAGAAGTGATGTTAAAGGTGAGCCAACAAGTAAGGCTTTCAATGCTTAAAAAGGTAATGAGGAGTCATGGGGGGAAAAAGGGGAAAAAAGGAAATGTTCAAGATTGTAGTAGTTGCTAAGGGAAAACTAGTTTTTTTGCTTCACCCTGACCCCTTCGCAGACTACTGTAGTCTGATGTACAGGTAGCACCTTTAATTTTGACATTTTTTTTAATCGTAAGAAGCTAGTGACTTTACACTTTGATTCTGCCATTCTATCCATATTACCACTTAGTAACAGCCAGAGTGGGAGGAAGAAGCATTCAAGTTATGCCCATCACATACCGTTTAGCCATGAGTGCTCTGCTCATAGTAATTTCAGACATCATCTCACATGTTGATGGTAGCTTAGAAAGTCCTAGAAAACAGAGGCAAAGGTGAAGAGGCAATATCTTGGAGGAACAGGATAGAAACAGATGGAAAAAGTGCTCAATGACGACAAAAGGCACTGTGGAAAAGTCCTGATGCTACCATGAGCTCAACAAAACCAGAACTTCATCACCATAGCTGGATGGAACTTTCTTTTCGTCTGAGATGTTCTGTGCACATTATTAGGCTTTGATTATCTCCTGGACCAAAATGGTTCTGAGTTTTCCAATAGAAAGAGGAAGTTCAAATAAGAGATTGCTCCATTGGCAGCTCTAGATCAAATACTATTCCATCTCCATCAACTAGACTGCAGAGCTGAATTAAAAACATTTAGTACCAGGAAATAAATACCTGTCATGTCCAGACAATACCCATTTGTCATAATGGCTCAGGATGTTAATTCTGAAACTATAAGATTAACAGCAGCATCCAGAAGAAGTATAAAGGAGCTTACCCTTAAACACAAGTGTAGCCCAGCGACCCTGCAGTTCTGCAATGGGCATAATGGCACCCAGGGGTTGGACAAGACCAATGATAGCCAGTGTGGGCTTCTCCAGATGAGGGGGGAAAACAAATTTATATAGGGGGGTCTGATTATCAATGACTCTCACACAGTTCCCAAGGAAGGGAAAAGAGAAACTGTATCCCGTGGCAAAGACAACAAAATCTATATCCTCTTCCTTAGAGCCATCTTCAAAGATAACAGCAGTGTCAGTAAATTCACTGATATTTGGTTTCACTAGTACTCTCCCTGAAATGATGCAGTTTGGGAGTTCATCGTTGATGGTTGGATGCTGGCTCAGAAACCTGAAAGGTATAAATAATACATACATACATACATAAATAGAAAATAATGCAATCAGAATTGGTTCTTTGATCTTAGTTTTTCACCTTAGAAACTGGTTCTGGTAACTCAACTACTTTGCCAACAAGAAGCCTACAGGTGCTGAACAGAGAAGGGTTAAAGCCAACATAGCACACTGTAAGAACTGTATTAAGGGGACCTTGGGAACGTCTGCAAGAAGTCCACAGAGTGTGAATAGTCTATTCCATGGATGACTATTTGCGAGCCGCACTTGGGCAACACAGAAGTAGTGCTCCATAAAGTAGAGTATGCACACTCTGTGGAGTAATCGTTTCCCCCTCTCTGCACTCCCCACCAAATGATGTGGTGCCAGTTCCTGCTTACCTTACCAGGGTGCCACCATTCCGTGGGGATGGGGGGAAGGGAGGAGGAGAGCCGCAGCATGCGCAGACGCCCTGTGGCCATTGCTGAAGCGATGGTGGAGGCAGCGCACCTCCTGACAGGAGATGGAAACAATGCGCCATCACTCCGACGGCTGCACATGGATAGGCAACAGGGATGTTGCTGGTGCTGTTGCGTCCTTCGCCAGAGGCTGGATCTCGTGCCCTGACACATGTGAGACCATTCCGCAGCTTCTTGCTTCTGCAGTGGCAGTGCACAGAGAAACACGTGCCGCCCCTGCCACTGTGGAATGGACTCCTCGCGTGTCAGGGTGTAAGATCCTGCCTCTGGCAAAGGACGCATCAATTCCGAGTGATGTCATCCCTGTCAGGGCATCACATGGACGCGTCAGGGCAGACGCGTCCTTCCCCATCGGGGCCATGGCAACAGGGAAGTGGGCGACTATAGCACCCTTCCCTGGTGCTATGGCTTGGAGAGGCACCATGCCAAACAATCTCTCCTGCAGCTGTGACAAGGAGGATAGATTTTTGCACCTCCCATCCCCATTCGCCAGAAGAGAAGGAGAATCCTTTGCATTGGCAGGAGAGATGCTTCCCCATCCCATGCCCTTCAGTGCAAGAATCCGTCCTGCTTGTCACAGCTGCAAGAGAGACCATTCCCCCCCCCCCCCCCATCAGTGAATGGATTTCTCCTGCGGTTTGATGTTGCACGTCCAGCCACAGGAGACATCCTTCGCCCCCCGCCCTGCGATCCATTTGGGGATCGGCTTGAGGGGATGGAAGGGAGCAAGGGACATGCACGTCCCTGGGAACATGTGGGGCGCTGCGATAGGCAGCACCCCACCCAGGGACAGCATGTGCCCATCCCAGGAAGCACGTGGGAAGTCCCCGATTGCTCTGCCTCATTAAGGGACAGCATGATTGGGGCTGCCAAAGTGCTTCCAAGGATGGGATTATTTCCCATGCTGATGGAGGCAAACTGGGCAAGAGCAGTAGAGGTTTCTGCCGCTCTTGCCTTGCGACTGTGTAAACATGGGAAATAATCCATGGAGCCCACCACACAACACAATAATCAATGGTTGTGCAGAGAAACAACTCTGCAAACCGTTGGTTATCTCCGTTGCTTATTTCTGGGAAATAACTAACCATGGCATGTTTTTTGCCTAACAGACGATACGTTAGTCAATGGGGGACTATTTAAGCAATGGTTGCTTAAATAGTCTGCCACTGACTAACGTGTCGTCCTAACTGAGCCAGTGTGTGGTTTATCCTTAGGCCCAGAGGGAAACATGAGAAAAGCATTATTGGGTCCGGTAAATCCTGCAGTGACCTACAGCAGCTTGTTCTAGATACTTTAGTTCTTAACCTGTTTGGACTTTCTGGTACGATTAAACAAAATGAGACGCTAAAAGTCCTATTTCATCCTTCATGCTATACTCTCATTAGCCTTGATTATCAGGAGGACTACATCACTACTCCCCTTCAGTAGCATTATAATGGAATGCTTAGCCACTAAATACATTAAACATCAAAAGCTGTTCACAAGATGGCATGGGAGAAGAGGTGTGTCATGGTATTTTAATGATGTATTGGTTTTATGTGCTTTTAATCAGTTTTGTATTTTATGTTTAATGCTGTTCCCCGCCTCGATCCGTTGGGAGAGGCGGGTAATAAATAAATACATTTATTATTATTATTATTATTATTATTATTATTATTATTATTACCAGTGCACATTTATGGCATTAAAATCATTTGAAAAGGCCTTTGAGCTATTTTATTCTAATAAAAAATGATCAGGAAATGAAATATTCAAATCATCATCATTTTTGTTATCATTTAGACTTTAAAACATTAATAAAATAATAATGAATCCCACTTTCCCTTTCATCATCTGCCTTTTCAGGCTGAAAGGTACTTTGGGCCCAGTAATGTTTGCCTTTTATCATTGTAAAACCTCTATAACATCGTTCATGGAAGCAACGGCAAGTACAAACCAGTAGTAGTTTACATTGACAAGAAAGGGTTGGGAGGGTCTGATGTAAAACACTCCAAAGCCCACCTCAGCTTGATTGTTATATTGCTATAACTACATACTATATTGAAATACCTGTAACTAACCCACAATGAGTTTCATGGTGGTAGTAGTGGTGGTGGGATAATTTGGAGAGGAGGGGCAGTAGGTGGGGAAGTGGTTAACGCGCCCTTATTCAGTCCCCAAATGGTCCCCTCACGAAGCAGCTTTTCAGGGGTGGGGGTGGAGGAGGAGGATGGGTCATGAAGGTTCAGTCATACATGTTCGTATATAGCATGTAGTTAGACCTTGAAAATCAGAGCCTTGAAGAATATAAGCAGAAGAGGTAGCTGGCACTCAGGAATTCATCCTTCTGTCCCTGGATGACAGGGCACGATCTGAGAGCACACGAAGCCGCTCCCTGCGGAAACTAAAGCAGTTTGGGTTTGGTCAGTATCTGGAGAGGGAATCACCTGTGAGCTGTAGTGTACCACCTTCAGCTACATGATAGAACAAAGGTGAGACATAAATGTACTAAACAAATAAATGCAATAAAACAATGTAGTATATTGCTGGGTAATACCTGTGTTTAGGTTTCAAGCCATAATGAGAATGGTTGAATCTGGAATTTAATCCATTCTCTATCCACTGATTTACCATGGATGCGGTGAAAAATTGCTTCCTTAACATATTATACCGAGTGGAAAACACCACATCTCCTGGATAGCCATTGTCTCCAACACGATTCAGTACCCATGCCCCACGACGAGTGCTGAGGAAGACCTGGGGAAAGTAAAGAAAGAGAATGATTTAAGGTAAGAAATTCACTTGTAATATGTTCTTCACATTATTCCATGTTCCACTTGCAACTTCCCCAAAAACCTCATGTCTTTAGGTTGATATCATTTGCCAGACAGATGCTAATGTTTGTAAAGCTAAGCAGAGGTGGAAAGGAGCAGAATTTGTACCTCATAAGACAGTACTGTTGATCATATATGCTATTAGTAAACCCAGTTCTCAGAATGCCAGAATCATCCATACACAAGAAGACGGTGGCAGGTTCAGGGAAGCACCAAGGGTGCCTCCCAAAACAGGCCAATAACCATAGAGCATGCCCAGTGACCCAGGAACGTTAGCTGAATGTTTGGAATAGGGGAACAGAATGGGTTTCCTAGATGTGGGCAAGCTTCCAGCCAGTCAGCCATGAACAGAACCATGCCACAATGCAACATTTTATTTATTTATTTATTGCATTTTTATACTGCCCAATAGCCGAAGCTCTCTGGGCGGTTTACAAAAATTAAAACCATAACAACTATTCAAAATATAAAACAACAACAGTATAAAAACATAGCATAAAAATATAAGAGCACAAGCAGGATAAAATCAAGTAGCAATGCAGAAATTAATACATATTTGAAATACAAAATTTAAAACAACGAAGTTAAAAATTAGACTGATAAACTGTTAAAATACTAAGAAAATAAAAAGATCTTCACCTGGTGTCAAAAAGAGTATAATGTAGGTGCCAGACAAACCTCTCTAGGGAGCTCATTCCACAGCCGGAGTGCCACAGCAGAGAAGGCCCTCCTCCTGGTATTATTATTATTATTATTATATTATTATTATTATTATTATTATTATTATTATTATATTTATATCCCGCCTTTTTCCCAATAATGGGACTCAAGGTGGCTTACAAATTAAAACATGTACAGTTAAAACAAATAGTGATATACAAAAATTAAAAATATAATTAAACACAGTACATTTCAAAACAGTTTAAATACACATAATTAAAAATCCGAACTATAAGCAGTATATCCACAAAGGTCTGAATTACTCCCCAAAGGCCTGCTGAAACAGAAAAGTTTTAGCCTGCCTCCGAAAGCACACCAAGGAAGGAGCCAGTCTTGGCAGGGGCTCAAGGCAAAGGACCCCTGAGGATGATCTTAGGGTCCAGGCAGGTACATATGAGAGGAGGTGTACCTTCAGATAACCTGGCCCCAAGCCATTTAGGCTTTGAATGTTAATACTAGAACTTTGAATTGGGCCCAGACCTGGACCAGCAGCCAGTGAAGCTGGAAAAGGACTGGCGTAATATGGTCTTGTTGGCCAGTCCCTATTAACAGTCTGGCTGCCCTGTTTTGTACCAGTTGAAGTTTCCAGACGAGAGGTTATCAGAATGTGGCTATCTCTGTCCAGATAAGGGCACAGTTGGTGTATCAGCCTAAGATGATAAAAAGTGCTCCTTCCCACTGAGCCCACCTGTGCCTCAAAGTGACAGTTCTGGATCCAGGAGCACCCCAAAAATACAAACCCGATCCTTTACGGGGAGTGCAACCCCATCCAGAACAGGGTGAACATCATCTAGCCGGACAGACGAACCACCCACAAACAGTACCTCCGTCTTATCTGGATTGAATCTCAGTTTGTTGGACCTCATCCAGTCCATTACCATGCCCAGGCACTGATTCAGAACAGCCACTGCCTCACCTGGGTTTGATGAAAAGGAGAGGTGGAACTGGGTGTGATCCGCATATTGATGACACCTCAACCCACATCTCCAAATAACCTCTCCCAGTGGTTTCATGTAAATGTTGAACTGCATAGGGGATAATATAGAGCCATGGGGGAACCCCATGGCCTAGGTGCCATGGCACAGAGCAATAATCCCCCAGCACCACCTTCTGAAATCTGCCATCCAAGTACGAGTGAAACCACTGTAACACAGTCCCTCCAACTCCCAGCCCAGACAGCCAATCCAGGATAACATGGTCGATGGTATCGAAAGCCGCTGAAAGGTCCAAGAGAATCAACAGAGTCGCACTCCCCCTGTCCCTCTCCCGGCAAAGGTCATCCCACAGGGCGACCAAGGCAGTTTCCGTTCCAAAGCCAGGCCTGAAGCCTGATTGAAATGGATCTAGATAATCCGTTTCATTCAAGAGTGCCCAGAGTTGTCCTGCAACTACTCGCAGTTTGTTCTTCCATGAAATAGTGTGTATGCTGAATGAGCTCTACTTCTCCAACACGATTAAGGTGGGCGATGAGAGAAGACTCATCCAATGTTTCTGAGAGCTGGCTTTTCCTAGGCCTGCAGGTGCCCTATATGTCTCGCATGTCCAAATTATACCTCCTGAGAGTTAGGCCTTGAAGCACTACAACCACAGTTGCAGTTACCGCAAGGCTTTTCAGGCCACAGCAGACACCAAGGTTCTGTTTGTGGAAATGAACACCGGTGTGTTTGGGAAAAGCAGCCCCACCACTGTTCTGAACTTCTCCACTGGCAGAGACGCTCTTGGCTGGAGTTCTCTTCAGTGGCCCACTGGTTCTGATCGATAAGGTTCCAGTGTGTCCAGTCATCCTGAGAGGCCAGGTTTTCACACTATAAACCTGGCTCATGGCACTGTACTAGTACTTCAGGATGCCCATGGATAAAAACTTTTACTACTACCTCTCCGTGGAGAGGGACACAATTAAGATGTGGAGGCTAGAGAAATATACAAGCTGGCCTATCATATATTTAAAAGAAATGGATCCACTCTAATCAGTGTGTGTTTGATAAACGGAATCCTTTTGCTATTTCTTGGAACATACACTGTAAATTTCTCTTGATCAAAATCTGTTGTTGTTGTTTTTAAAGGGTCTGCCACTGGTCAACTTGCCCCTTCTCTTGTATTTCAGGCAAGCTGTCCGCTATTATTATGTATCTCTTTCTCGCTCGTGGCGGGTTTCTAGCATGACAGTCTTTGCCAAGTCATGCTGTCTTTTACAGATTCAGGAATTTCCTGACAATTGAACATGTTTTAATTATGACTGCTTTCTGGATGCTGGTGTGGATGTATTCTGGTAGGCCCGTATAGTTTTTTGATGTGATGCCAGTAAATTGTGACCTTTTCCTGTTGCCATAGTTCTTTGACTTCCATGGCTAGTGGTGTATATTTTTCTCTTTTCTTCTTCCTTTTCAATAACATTTTTGTCATTTGGTATTGCTATGTGGATGAGGTATGTGTGTTTTTCTTTTTTGTCTATGACCATTACATCTGGTCAGTTGCAAGGTATTGTCCTGTCCATATGAATTGTTCTGTCCCAGTATATTTTATGATCTGCATTTTCCAAGATTGTTTCGGGAGAGTATGTATAGTATGGCCAGTTGTTGGTGAATTATTTTTGCAGCTGTATTGTGTCTGTATAGTCCATTCTTGCCAGAATTTCACATCCTCCTGTTATATGGTCTATTGTTTCTTGGAATTGATGGCATTTCCTGCATAGGTCTGTTGTTACACTGTTGTCTTTTATGATGTATTTTTGGCAGTTCTTGGTGGCTATAACTTGATCCTGTATAGCTATTAGGAATCCTTTGGTTTCTGGAAATAGTTCACCCTTCCTGACCCAATTGTTCTTTGTTTATTTGTGGGTTCTGTATTGCGTTTTAGTGCTTCCCATGGAGTGCTTTTTGTGTCCGTTTTTCTTTTTCTCTGTGAGTGTGATTGGTTGTGTTTGATCTTTGTTTTGTAGTGCTAGGTTGAGTGGGGGTGTAGTTTTTATCTGCTTTTACTATGGCTTTATGAATGGGGGTGTTTTTAGTGTGGAAGAATTCTCTGAGTGATTTTAGCTGTTTAGCATGAATTCTGTTAATGTCCAGCAGATCTCTTCCTACTTCTTTCCTGCTGATTGTTAT
The DNA here is from genome assembly GCA_029215795.1 of Anniella stebbinsi. Classification (NCBI taxonomy): domain Eukaryota; kingdom Metazoa; phylum Chordata; class Lepidosauria; order Squamata; family Anniellidae; genus Anniella; species Anniella stebbinsi. Next base: position 123,383,778 of record JARDYH010000004.1, on the reverse strand, counting down.
TCTTTCAGTGCATGAATTGGGATGGAGCATGCAGTGTTTGTGAGTTTGGTGTGATTGAGTCTGTTTATTTCTTTGAGTTCAGTGTGTGACCAGTATATGATTCCGAATGAGTATGTGAGGATGGATATTGCATAGGTGTTGATGGCTTTGAAAATATTTGTAGAATTGAGTATTTGTGATAGGTGAGTTTTATATTGCATTCTTAGTTGAGTTTTTACTATGGAGTGATTGATTTTTGTGTTTTGTTGGAACCTAAGTATTTGTATGTTTCATTTTCTTCCATGTTATCTAATATTTCGTTATTTAGTGTTTCTGATGTTTCTTCTTCTTTCCAATTTCCTCTTTCTATGTGTAGCATCTTGCATTTTCCTATCCCAAATTCGATTTTCATGTCTGTCGTCAGTTCTTCACTGATTCGCAGGAGGCGCTTTATCTGTGTTAAAGTTGAAGCATAGATTTTTATGTCATCCATGTACAGGAGGTTATTGATTCAGTGCTTTGCTTGTTTTTGGTGTTTTATGTCGATGCCGTATGTGATGTTGTTAAGGGTGATGGATAGTGGATTGAGACACAGGCAAAACCATAGGGCTTTGAATGCATCACCTTGGAATATGTCACGTTTGATATTTATTTTTTCTGTCCGTATATGGTCCTGTTGTTAGGTGTATTGTCACTCTCCATGTCTCCATGATTCTTGTAAGAAAGTTTTGGATCGAGGGGTGTATTTTGTATATTTCCAGTACTTTTTTCACCCAACTGTGTGGGATGGAGTCGAAAACCTTAGTTGTTGTTATTGTCATCATCATCATCCCTTTTTAAGCAAGCCATGCATGATTGGTTATACAGTTTGTTAACATACCCATCCTCCAAAAGTATTACAACCTTATTTTAAAGTTGTGAAATTGCTCTGAAAATTGGTAAGGAGATGTGTTGCTGGCAACACCACAGGCAAATCCTGTAGAGCCAGATTTTCTCCTTGTTCAAACCTAAGATGATAGAACCTGTGGAACCAGTTTTTCAGCACTCCCCAAAGGTGCTTCCAGAGGAAAGAGCTTCTAGTGCTAACAATTAAAAGGCATTGTGCATCTATTATGTCTTTTTCTCCTTATAGGTGTTTTTTCCCCCAAGAAAAAAGAGGAAAGAAGCAGTGAGAAAACAGAGGGAGATTATGTTGTCTAGATCCCCCATAAAGTTCTATGTCTGAAGAAGGGCAACTGCAGAAGAAAAGCCTTGTCTGGTAGTACCCCAAGACTGAAAAGGATCCATTTGTACTAAATGTAGTGAAGGTGCTTTCAGAGTGACCCCACTCTCTTGTTGCCATATAATCCATTTCTTTGTATCTGGCTTGAAATTCACAAGGTTGCCTAACATTCATCGTTTTCTAATATTTTAAAAATTAATTTCTTCTTCTAACATTCAACTCTTATAATTTCGATACATTTTGAGACTGTCACATCAAGCAAAGTTGTCACAATATAGAGCCAAACCTGCTTTGCTCTGTGGCTTATCTCCACAGCAATGTCCACGCCTGAGTTCCCAATGCCAATTACAATGACTCTTTTTCCTGTAAATTCATCAGAACTCTTGTAGTCACGACTGTGAAAGTATCGGCCTTTGAACTTTGCAATTCCTGTAAGCAAACAGAGAAATTGTTCAAGCTCATGCTGCATGGATGTGTATTGTGCACCAGCCAAGCACTGTACCTTTCTGCTTGTATGAAAATGATAAATTGATAGTTCAGCACAAACTGCACCATGACACCAATCAGTCAGCAAAAAGCTAAACCACCACACACTCCACACACTTACTCTTCTTTTGTGCTAGTGAGGTATTCCTTTTTTTGTGTGGAGAAAGTTGCTATTTATAAGATACCACACACACGCACGCACACAGATGGCGTTTGCCACAGTGGGAGAGGGGGACCAACAGGAATCTCCAGAGCAGATATCTGCTCAGTGACAACTAGCAGGTGCTCTGGAGAGCTCCACTGATCCCAACCCTCTGCTGTGGCAAATGTTCACTCTGAGTGAAACAGAGGACGGGCGGCTACTCTCGGATACCTGACTTCTGGATGGTGCTGAGAGACCCCCAGTGCAATCCAGAGAGCAGGCTCTTCGTAGAGCCATGACAGCAAAAGAAAGCAGCTGACATGGCTCTTTAGAGAGCTGGCCAGGCCCACACACCTGGCTCTGAGGGACTTCTTCCACAGAGCCAGGAATTATTGGAGGGCATTCCTCAGTAAATTTCCTGGGACACCCCCTCCCACAATGTCTGACTTTGAGGAAGGACCCCCGTTAGAGCTACTCATTTGGGCCTTTGGCAGCTCTTTGATGAACCACAACAGCTGTTTTTTTTACAGCCGCTTGGACAGCTCTTCAGAAAGCAGTAGCAATGGTGGCACTGGGAGGGTCAAGGGGGGAGATGGGAGACATAGTGTGGGAATGCAGGAGAGACATAGTAAGGGCAGCAAAGAGCTTGTGCCAGCTCTGGGCTAGGGTGGAGGAGCTTTCTTTAGCCCCCTCCCCCAGATTATGAATAAATTGGCAGACTGTTAAGTGCCCTTAACCGTGCAACAGAAGTCCTCTTTGTTTGTCCGGACTGGTTTGCATGATCATTGTGGTTTGCGGCTCAAGCTGGGCACCCATGGACTCCCATTCCACAACCCAACCACCACTCGTAGGTTGTTGTGTTATCCGGATTCAGCAAGAGTAGGTTGTTGGCATGGTTAACAAAGCACCTAGAACCCATGGGCTGTTTGGGCTTGTGGGTGGTTTGTTAACCATGCCAACAACTCACCCTCACCAGATTTGGACAACATGGCAACCCACGAGCGGGGGCTGGGTTATGACTGCCTGGCAAGTGCCGCAAACTACAGTGCGAACCAGGTCACTCACTGCTTTCCTCTTCTACTGTTCATCCCCAGAGCAGCTACAGAGAAAGAAGCAGTAGGGATCACTGTGCTAAAACACACAACTGCAGTTACTGCTTCTATACATGGCAAAATACAGGAAGTCAGTGTCTGACCAACTAGAAAAAGAGCAGAAATTTGAATGGGGGGGGCCTGCCACAAATGCATGCCTATATCTGATTCTTAATGGTGCCAGTGTAGTATGATAGATCATAATCTACTTGCCCAGTCAGGAAGCTCCGTGACTGGAATGAAGAACCCACTGCCTGTCTAAGTCTGGAGTCCCCAACGTGGTGTCCATGGCTCTCTGCCCCTCCTGATTTTTTAAATTTATAGCTCAAGGCCATAGCTCAGTGGTAGAGCACATGTCCAGCATATTGAAGGTCCCTCATTCAATCCCTCGCATTTCCAGGAAGGGCTGGGAGAGACTTCTGCCTGAAACCCTGGGGGCTGTCTTCACAACAATGTATTGGCGCTGTAACCCCCCAAACTCCGTGCTTGTATTCCTGCAGGTTGTCCCCATGCTAAGGAGTGAGCACGGGTTTTGCATCAGAGGAGCTACTGCTGCGCCCGTGCACTACCGTGCAACTGCACATCCCTGCACGGGCACTGCTGCATGTCCACACGCCCTCCACTTTTTATTTTATTTTTTTACCCTTTTCCTTCTCCCCACACCAGAGAAGTGCAGAGGTGTTCCAGTGGCCATTCGGCTCACTGGCCTGCCCCCTCCCCCATCCAGGCAGATGGCAACCAATCAGGGGTCGCCATCTGCTTGGCCACGCCCACCACCACCACCCGCCACAACTCTGGAGTGGCAACAGATGCAGATGCACCATCATCACCTCGCTGTAGAGGAAAAAGTCAGGATAAGGCCCTGACTTTTTATTTCAGATCTTCGGGGAAAAGCCTTGGGATGGCTGTGCAATGGCTTCTGCATCATATTATAAACAACATAGCGCCACTGCAGAGCCACCCTGGGGCTTTCCCTTCATATAGATACCCCCCTGGAGAGCCACTGGCAGCTCATGGTAAACTATAATGAGCTAGATGTATGTTTGTAAATTTATAAAAACAAACAACCTGGGGAGGCTGGCATGCTGCAAAGCAAAACACCAGCATGCAGCACCATTTTTATTTATGGTCCCTAGAGGCATTTTTAGAGAATACAAATGTTGAGTGGCTGTAGCCCAGTGCTTTGCTTAGAGCTGTGCCCAGCTTCCCACAAAAAAGAAAATGGTGAGCTGGAGGAGCATTCTGAGAAGTAGCGAGCATTCTGGGGGGGTGAGGAGACTAGAGAAAGTGCCATGGGGGTGCTAGAGGAGGTGGTGGGAAACAAGGAGTATGTGCTTTGCCTGTGCTCCATGTTGTGTTTTGACTGTTTGGGGTGGTTGTTTTATGCTTTGCCTTGCGTGTGTGTGGGTGGGAGAGATTTGGGGAGGGGTTGGGTGTGCTGTGTGTTTTGGCTGAGTTTGTTGTTTGTTTGTTTGTTTCCCTGAACATCAGCAGTTTGCCAGCACAGAACTGGTTAATAATGAGAGAGAGTGCAATGTGTTTTCCTCTGTCAAGAATCCTTATGTCAGTGTTAGGTGCACAAAGCAGCCCCTTATTGACATGAACTGTAAAAGTGTGAGGTGTGCGAGGCCCTGGCAACTGCAAAAATGGCAAGTCATGCATATTGATTCCAATACCCATTTTTGGCTTCCAGAATATAATATTTATCACTAGACTCTGCTCTGTTGTCCCATTCTCTATGAAGTCTGTAGCGAAGAAGAAGAAGAAGAAGAAGAAGAAGAAGAAGAAGAAGAAGAAGAAGAAGAAGAAGAAGAAGAAGAAGAAAAAGAAGAAGAAGATCACATCAAAGGCCTACCTAGTCCACCATTCTACTTGCACAGTGGCCAACCAGATGCCCATGGCAAGCTAAGAAGCAGAACACATAAATGCAATAGATCCCTCCTGCTCATATTGCCCAACAACTGGCATACTGTCTCTGATAGTGGAAGTAATATATAGCCATCAAGGCTAGTAGCCATTGATAGTCTTATCCTCCATGAAAGGAGAAGGAATGCTGCTCCTTTGGCAGATACAGACCATACCTGGAAAGGAGTCCAGTGGCATATATGCATTGGTGTGGTGACCAGTACAAACCAGGACTGCATCAAAGGTCGATAGTTCCTGTTTCCCGTCAGTCTCTATGACAACATCCCACTGGCCAGTTCTAGAGAAGTCTGGGTGCCTTGTTACACTGCACACTTTAGTCTGAAAGCAAGAAGTCAGCAAGAGAGTGAAGCAACTCCAAAGAACAAGGATTTATTTCTGTGATCTTAGTGTCTACCTCAGGACATGATCCAAATATACATTTATAGACACCAAGGGGCTGTAGTTCTAACCCTACTTACCCTGAATGGTAGTGGGAATTATTTCTAAGTAAACATGGTTAAGACCAGACCTCAGATTATTCCTTCTTAACCAAATACTTTTGAAACCCACTCTGAATGAGGCAAGCCTTCATTTAATACAAATGGTAAATTATTATTATTATTATTATTATTATTATTATTATTTGTTATTGTTATTAAATGTAGGTATTATTGTTTGCTAAAATAGTTATTTTATTTATTAACACATTGATATTCCATATTTCTCTCTTAGTGGGGGTCGGAAGACACCCAAGGTGTGTAAGAAATGTTGTTTAAATTCAATACATCAAAATGCATTTTAACAAAATGATCAGGACATGGCTAATGATGCTTCAGGCCATCTGTACAAATACTTGGTATTTTAGTTTTCATTTGTTTATAAAAAGCATTTTTATATCCTGCCTTTCCATTGAAAAAGAAAATGTACAAGATTTATAACAAATATTTCAAAATCAATAGCAACATTAATTAAGAACTAATTTAAAACAAATAGAAGAAAGCAGGAGTACAAAGAAATGTGTAGTGCTTATATAAAGGTATATAAGCTGTATAATATATAAAGTCTGCTCAGACTATGTTAACAGCTTGTAAACAGTTTAATTAGTTATTCAAAAAAAGTTTACCTCTACTGTATATTTGGCATTAGTATATCAGATACATGCATATTTACGCCTGTGTGGTGATGTTGTAAAAACAATATATTATACAAAACATCTCTTCATCCCAGTTTTTTCGATATTTTGTATTTCTAATAGTTGTGTGCCATGTGTATGATGTATGTTTGTTTTTTCCAGACAGACATGACGGGTTTTGCCAAGGCATGCTATATTTTACTGATTCAGGAATTTCCTTACTATTGAACATGTTTTAAGTATGACTGCTTTCTGGATGTTGGTGTGGATATATTTTGGTAGGCCCAGTTTTTCTTTTTTTAAAAAATAATTTTTATTTTTTCAACATATAAAACAACATAATCATAAAATAATATACTAACATAACCTTAACAACCCCCCAGTGCTCCCCTACCCCATTGAGACCTTCTTTTATTCTTTTATATTATACATTCTTCCAAAATTGTAAAGAATCTTTTAAAGGTGTACAACCTTTCCCCCTTATTAATACAAAATCCAAAAATGCCCCCCATATATTTTCAAAATCGTTCTTCTTAGATAATCCCCTCTTTACTTTTATATTATATGTTAATTTATCATTAATCGCAATATCCCATATTTCTTTATACCATTCTTCTATTCTATAATTTCCTTGTATTTTCCAAATCTTAGCTATCATTAATCTAGCGGGTGTCAGGAGGTTATTAATCAAATCCCTCATATTTTGATTCCCAATTTCTTTATCCCAAATTGAGAATAAAGCCAATTTTGGACTTGCTTCCACAATGCTTCCCATTATTTCACTTATTTCTTTAAAAACCCTTTTCCAATTTTTTTGTACATATTCACAAGTCCACCACATATGGAAATATGTTCCAACCTCCTGACATCCCCTCCAACAGTTCTTTGAAATTTTCTTATTTATCTGATATAATCTTACTGGTGTTAAATACCACCTCCAAATTATTTTGTAATAATTCTCTTTTATCCTAACTGATAATAACTTTAGCATTCTTGATTCCCATATCCTCCCCCAGTTATAATCACTGATTTGTTTTGTTAAGTCATCTTCCCATATTGTTTTAAGAGAAACGTGTTGGTCTCCATCCTCTATCAATATTTTATAGATTTCACTTATCATACCTATTTTGATTTTATTTTCCCCTTCCTTTTCTCTTGATTCTATTAAATCTTCAAATCTTGTATTATCTCTACAATCCTTATTTTTCTTTTTCCAATCCATTGTTCCAATTGTATACATTTGAACCAAGAGATCTTTTGTCCTCTTAATATCTCTTCTATTTGCTCCTTTTTAGACATTCTTTTCAACCAATCTTTCACCTTAATAATTTTCTGTCCCCTGATAATAACTTTAGCATTCTTAATTCCCATATCCTCCCCCATATTTGTCCATAGAAGAGAAATTTGTCCATATCTCTTCTTAAATTCCCTGGGAAGTTTTCCAGTAATACAACTGGAGTTAGAGGAGAGATTCCTGGTGCTAATTTTTTTATATACCTCTCCCAAATCTCTACAATATTTTTTAAAAGTGGATTTTCCATTTCCTTCAATTGTTTCTTTTGTATTTTGCTAAAAAAGATATTTTGTAATTTTAACTCTATTTCTCCTGTCTGTGTCTCTAACCATTCTAAATCATCTTTTCCTACTATACTATTTATAGCATGTCTTAATTGATTAGCTATATAATACATCTTTATATTTGGAAGTCCCAACCCTCCTTTCTTTTGCATCTTATACCATTTCCCTTTATTAATCCTGCTTTTTTATCTCCATGATGTATGTTTGTTTTTTCCAGACAGACATGACGGGCTTTGCCAAGGCATGCTATATTTTACTGATTCAAGAATTTCCTTACTATTGAACATGTTTTAAGTATGACTGCTTTCTGGATGTTGGTGTGCATGTATTTTGGTAGGCCCAGTTTCTGAAGGTTTTCTGTATAGTTTTTTTTATGTGATGCCAGTGACTGATGTGACTAACAGAATAATTGTGACCTTTTCCTGTTGCCATAGTTCTTTGACTTCCATGGCCAGTGGTGTATATTGTTCTCTCTTTTCCTCTTCCTTTTCTAAACATTTTTGTCATTAGGTATTGCTATGTCGATGAGGCAAGTGTTTTTTTCTTTTTTGTCTATAACTTGGGACCACAATACCTGATGGAACGCCTCTCCCGACACGAATCTACCCATACACTATGATCTACATCTAAGGTCCTCCTCCGGTTGCCTACTCAGAGGGAAGCACGGAGGGTGGCAACAAGGGAGAGGGCCTTTTCAGTGGTGGCCCCCCAATTATGGAATTATGGAATGATCTCCCCGACGAGGCTCGCCTGGTGCCAACATTGTTATCTTTTTGGCGCCAGGTCAAGACTTTCCTCTTTTCCCAGGCATTTAACAGCATATGTTGAGGGTTTTGTGTTGTTGTTGTTGTGCTTTGACCCAGAATTGTTGTTTTTAAAGGATATTGTAATTATAACTTGTTTTTATGTTTTTTATGTTTTTAAACTTTGTATATTGGTGTTTTTTTTAATATTCAATGTTTTTAATTTTTGTAAACCGCCCAGAGAGCTTTGACTATGGGGCGGTATATAAATGGAAATAATAATAATAATAATAATAATATAACTGTTATTTCTGGTAGGTTGCAGTGTATTGTTTGGTCCATATTTTATTATTTATTTATTTTATTCCATTTATATACCACCCCATAGCTGAAGCTCTCTGGGCGGTTTACAAAAATTAAAAACATCGAACAATTAAAACACCGATATACAAAATTTAAAACCATAAAGCATAAAAACAAGTTAATTGTTCTGTTTCAGTATATTTTATGATCTGCATTTTTCAAGATTGTTTTGGGTGAGTACGTATAGTATGGTGTAAGTTGTTTGATGAGGTTGAAATTGATGGTCAGTTGTTGTCAAATTATTTTTGCAGGTGTATTGTGTCTGTCCGTACAGTTCATTCCTATCAGAATGTTATATCCTCCTGTTACATTATCTATTGTTTCTTGGAGTTCATGACATTTCCTACATAAATCTGTTGTTACACAGTTATCTTCTATGGTGTATTTTGGGTAGTTCTTGGTTGCTGTAACTTGATCCTGTATGGCTATTAGAAATCCTTCTGTTTCAGGAAATAACTCACTATTCCTAAGCCATTTGTACAATTGTTTTGTTTATTGGTGGGTATTGGTGGGTATTATGTGATGTTGTAGTGCTTCCCATGTAGTGTTTTTGTGCCCATTTTTCTTTTTTCTCTGCGAGTGTTCAGGTTTGGTCTTCGTTTTGTTGTGCTAGGTTGAGTGGGGTGTGTATCTTCTTTTACTATGGCTTTATAGTAAAAGAATGAGGATGTTTTTAGTGCGAAAGAATTCTCTGAGTGATTTTAACCGTTTAGCATGAATTGTGTCAGCGTCCAGCAGACCTCTTTCTCCTTCTTTCCTGCTGATTGTTATTCTTTCAATGCATGAATTGGGGTGCAGTATGCAGTGTTTTGTGAGTTGTGATTGAGTCTGTTTATTTCTTCAAGTTCAATGTGTGACCAAAGTAGGATTCCGAATGAGTATGTGAGTTGATGACTCTGAAAATGTTTTTAGAGTTGAGATTGGATTTTAGGATTTGTACTAGGCGGATTTTATATTGCATTCTTAGTTGAGTTTTTACTGTGGAGCATTGTGCTTCAGTTTGAGGGATTAAACAGAAAGGAGAAACAGCTGAGCCTGGGAGTGTTTGGGGAGTGGCCCTTCATGGGAACAGGCAGAAGCTTGCTGAAGGCCAATGCAGCTGACAACAATTCTCAATCACCCACATCCCCATAAAAGACATGCCAGAACTCAGAAGCAATGCTAGAAGCAACTATTGTTCTTGGTGCCTTGTCTTTGTCGCTTGCATACCAGCTCCTTGATGTTGCCTGGACATATCCTGACCTTGGACTGGACCCTGACTACTCTTTGATGTTTTGCTGAACCCAGTATTGTTTGACTCAGCTTCTGACAGATACTTCGGCTTTCGACCACGGACTGTTTATTGACATTTCCCTCCTGCTTATCAAGTTTAATGCCGGTGATTTACAACATGGAGTGGTTGATTTTTGTGTTTTGTTGAAATCCTAAATAGTTGTATGATTCAGTTTCTTCCATGTTATCTAATATTTCATTATGTAGTATTTCATCTTTTTTGTTTATTTCCATTTTCCTCTTTCTATGTGTAACATCTTGCATTTTCCTACCCCAAATTCCATTTTCATTTCCGTCGTCAGTTCTTCAATGAATTGCAGAAGGGCTTTTATCTGCATCAGTAAGCTCCATCACACCAGCGTTTTAATGCACTCTCAACATGCCTGGTGTTTGGTTTTGCAGCGCAGAACTCACATAACATCGTACCCATCCTGTTGTGATCTCACTGTGATTGTGCCTTTTCCCCTTCCTCTTCTGTTTTATTTTGGTATGGGGAAAGTCCAATTCTTTTCTCCATGCACAATAACATCGCTGTTCCATTCCTGTGTAATTTCCTTTTTGATGCTATTTGAGATCGTCCCGATTTTTCTGCTGGGGGTGTGTCTGTGGAAGGGCATGTGTGTAGGGCGGTGTCACTGATGAAAGCAGAGGGCAGGGTGGGTCTCCTCCAGTGTGGCATTTCAATTTCCTTTCCTCACCATTCTCCTTGGGAATGCCTGCTGGGTCGTTGGTATGGAGTTCGCAGGTCAAGTGGGCTAAACCAGCTGTTCTCATGAATACCCAATTTGCCAATGCAGTTTATAAGGATCCTAGGGAAAGCATTGTGTGTTCTTTGTGTGATCCTAGGGAAAGCATTGTGTGTTCTTCTCCTAAGTTTTACTGTGCAACAATACTTCGTTGAAACAAGGATAGCTTGTTAATCCTGTAATCCCTTAAATACACCATTGCATCATTACACCATTTCAGCCTATCAGAATTGCATTCAATTGCATTTGCACAGAAATAATAATAATTAAAAAAAAACCATGGGAAAATAAGAATTAGGGCGGGGGAAGGAACGCACATCCCACGTCCATCTCAAAGTCCCTCCCAGCCACAACAACCAATGAACTGCAAGGGGAAGGAGTAGACAGGGCAGTATGTTAGTGATGCGAGCCTGCACAGGTGAAAGGATGCATGTGCTGAAATAGCGCTGAAATCACGCAACAACACACACACGTGAAAGTGATCAGCTCTTGAGGCGCTGTCAAAATGGAGGTGGATAGTGCGGGAACAACCCAGGGGAAAAAAACATGTTGTAATGGAGCTCAATGTCAAAGCAGAGATTTTTATATCATCCATGTAGAGGTGGTGATTCATTCTGTGCTTTACTACTTTTTGGTGTTTTATGTTGATGACATAAGTGTTGTTGTTAAGGGTGTTGGATAGTGGAAGGAGACACAAGCAAAACCATAGAGCACTGTATGCGTCACCCTGAAAAATACCATGTTTAATATTTACATTTTCAGTCTGTATATGATCCTTGTTTGTTGTTTGGTGTATTGTTGTTCTCCATGTCTCCATTATTATCGTCAAAAACATTTGGATCGAGGGATGTATTTTGTATATTTTTTCAGCCAACTGTGTGGAATGGAGTCAAAAGCCTTTTTATATTCTATGTATCAGATGTGGAAGTTTCTTTGGTGTTTTTCTGTTTGTTTCATGATGACACTGTCTATTATTAACTGCTGTTTGCATCCTCTGCTGTTCTTTTTACATCCTTTTTGTTCTTCTGTGAGTATATTGTGCTGGGTGAGATGTGCTTCAATTTTCTGTATGAGTGTGGCAATTATAATTTTGTAAAGTGTTGGGAGGCGAGTTATGGGTCTATGGTTAGTTTTGGGTGTCTGGAGTTTTGGGTTTAAAGTAGATTTTGCCTTTTGTAAGAAATATAGGGAATAGGTTACCTTTTAACTCCAAGCAGTCTTGGATAATACAGATTTTCTAGACCCATTTCAAACCAGCTTCAGGGCAGGATATGGCATTGAAACTGCTATGGTTGCCTTAGTGGATGATCTACGATTGAGTATTGAAAGGGGGACTGTGTCCCTGCTGGTACTTCTGGACCTCTCAGCGGCTTTCGATACCATCGACCATGGTATCCTTCTGGAACGCCTGAGGGGACTGGGACTCAGGGGCACTGTGCTTCAGTGGATCCAGTCCTACCTCTCGGGCAGGTTCCAGATGGTGAGACTTGGGGATAGCTGCTCCTCAAAGAAGGAGCTGTTGTATGGTGTACCTCAAGGTGCCATCCTATCCCCAATGCTGTTTAACATCTACATGAAACCGCTGGGAGAGATCATCCGGAGGCATGGGGTGAGGTGCTATCAGTATGTTGATGACACCCAAATATATTTCTCTATGCCTTTGACAACAGCGTCAGCTAAGGATAGTGTGTCCCCTCTGAATGAATGCTTGGAGGCGGTAATGGGCTGGATGAGGAAAAACAAACTGAAGCTGAATCCAGACAAGACGGAGGTGCTTGCTGTCAAAGGCCACAACCTGGGTTTGGAGGTGTGTCAACCAGTCCTGGATGGGGTTACACTCCCCCTGAAAGGCTGTGTTTGCAGCTTGGGGGTGCTCCTGGATCCGTCTCTCCAAATGACAGCTCAGATAGACGCGACATCCAGGAGTGGCTACTATCAGCTTCGGCTGATACGCCAGCTGCACCCCTTCCTAGAGTTAGAAGACCTAAAGACGGTAGTGTATGTGCTGGTAACTTCAAGGCTCGACTTCTGCAGTGTGCTGTACATAGGGCTACCTCTGTGACTAGTCCAGAAACTTCAACTAGTTCAAAATATGGTGGCCAGGTTGGTCACCGATACACCTAGGGTTGACTATATCACACCAGTTTTAAAATCACTCCACTGGCTGCCAATTAGTTTCTGAGTGAAGTACAAAGTGTTGGTTATTACCTTTAAAGCCCTACATGGTTTGGGTCCAGGTTACCTGCAGGATCGCCTTCTCCTCTGGGAAGAACCTACTACAGCCAGGCAAGACTAGGATGACAACTGTTACCCAAAGGACCTTTTCTTCTGCCGCTCCCAGACTATGGAACGACCTGCCGGGAGAGATCCGTCAATTTACCAGTCTTCTAGAATTCAAGAGAGCTATAAAGACTAGTCTCTTCTGGCAGGCTTACCCAGTCGAATTTTAAAACTTGGTTGATTTTAATAGTTTTATATATTTTATATTGTTTGTACTGATGTTGTTCCCTACCTTGATCCGGAGGGAGAGGCGGATAAGAAATAAATAAATATATTATTATTATTATTATTATTATTATTATTATTATTGTGTGGGTGTTCTATGACTGTGTTGATCTGTTGAGCAAGGTATTCATCTGCTGATGTAAACTGTTTGTACCCAAAATTATGAATTTGGGCTGGGCTAGGCACTTTCCAGTTGTGTGTCCTTTGAATTGTTTCCTTCAATTCCTCCAGGTTTATTGTATACTCTGTTTGCTGTGGTAATTGTCTCTGTCTTTCTTCTTTTTGTCTTATCCAGTTTGTGTTTTCTTTGTATTGTACTGGTTCTGACCAGATATCTTTTCCAGAATGTGGTTATTTTTTCTTTAGTTGGGGGTGCAATGTTGATTTCTTTTTTCTTGCTTGTTCTTTGGTATAATTTCTCGTTTCTTTTAAAGAGAGTGTTTTGGACTTTCTTTCGTTTGATTCTTTGTATCTTCTTAACCTGGTGGTCTGGAGTGCAAAAGTGTTTGCTTCAGTGTGACGAGAGCTCCCGTTGGTGTTTCTTTGTTGTTTGTTGTTGTTTGTTGTTGGGTATCTCTGAGGATATTTTTGAACAATTTCCATTTATGTACTGTGTCATTCTTCCTACATCCTTCGTAGCTTTTCAATTTTGTTTTCAATTCTATTTTGCCATTTTGGTTTGGTCTCTAATCTTCTGCATGCTGTTTGTGGGGAGTTCCTGTTTGTTGCAGGTGAGGACTGCTATGGCTGCTGCATAGATGACAGCGTGGACTTCTAGGTTGCTCTCGTTGTTAATAAATATAAATAATAAATAAATAACGATTTATTTCTTACCCGCCTCTCCATCTAGATCGAGGCGGGGAACAACATGTATGTCGTGAGTTTACTATTCATTCTGTTTCTGTGTGCCCTTGTTAAACTTTAGTCTAGGTAGCAGGTTACTTGTCTGGGAATCCTCTGGAGGGGTTGTTGTGTCTAGGGTTGCTGTTCCTTTTATGGGTGTTTGTGTGATTGTTGTTGATGCATCTGTGCCTTTCATGGTGGTATTCTGTTCTTCTATTTCTTTTTTTTTTAAAATTAATTTCATGTTCCATTAGCCTTTTTTTGTTGATAATAACTCTTTTTTGGTCTATTAGGTTTTGTTCTGTTACAGTGTCCATTAGGTGGGGTAGATGATGATGATGATGATGAACAACATTTATACCCTGCCTTTTTTCCTCTTGCAAGGAATCCAAGACGCCTTAGGCTTACATGGTCCTTTTCCTCTCCATTTTCTCCTCTCAATAACCCTGTGAGGTATGTTAAGTGAAGAGTCAGTGACTGGCCCAAAGTCACCCAGTGAGCATCATGGCTGAGTGATGACTAGAACCCGGATCTTCTGAGTGCCAATCCACTACAGTAAGTTTATCTGGTTATTAGTGAATTTATCATAATACTATGTATTAAACTATACATTATATTGAAATGTAATGAATATAAATATGCCTTGTTATTTATTGTCAGTATTTGGGGGGGATGCAGAAGAAGGGCCCCCCAATACTGTTTTGCCCTGGGCCCCAAGTTACCTCCCTACAGTCTTGGCTCTGTCTCAGCTCCAGCCCCCTGGAAACTGAAAAGTCTGCGCCCTTAATGGTTCCTATCAGCAAAATCCCCCCTGGCGTCCTCAAAGTCGGACAAGAGGACAGTGTTGCCCTATTATCTGAGCTACGGGTTCCATGTCTGGGGTTCATATAAGGTGTTGGTGTGCTTTATTTTGATGCAGAGTTAACTGGAATCTTCCAACTGCATATCCAGCTTTCTCCTGTGGAAGCAGACTGGAAGGTGGAGGCAATGTGTTTTGTATTTCCATTGTGTTCAGTAGGAGTGTGATGACTTACACAAATATAGGGACTGGGAGAGGAGTCTGAGGGAGGTTAGGGTGCCACTTAAGCTTGCTCCTACCCAAACATGTCCCCAATGCCACCCATTTTTGTCCACTGTGGTAGTGGAGTTACATCAGTTATGGGATACACTAGCATAATGGTACACCACAGCATCCCTGAAAGCAGCATATTTCCTGGCTACACTAGTGCAGGGTATGCAAACCAAGTCCTAAAGCATCAAAATCCAATCCAGTTGTCATAGCTAGTATATAGGATTGTGCTGTAAGTAATCCTATGGAGCTACAAAAGAACAGTGACTATAATTCTTGGTGAGCACTTAGTGGATTCAAATGGAAGTGTGCCATTTGTCCCAGCGGTAGTCTATCCATGTAACCCTGCTTGTGTCACTTCTTGTCAGAGATGTAGATTTCAGTCATCAAATAGGGCATTACAGAAAAACAAAAATGCTGCCAAAAAGAAATACTAAATACTAGGGGTGTGCACGGACCCCCCGGATCGGATCGGGACCCGGATCGGGACCTCCAATTTTGTCCCGGACCGGTTCGGACAAAATCGGAGGCCCCCCGGACCGGATCGAGTCCGATCCCGACCCAAAAATCGTACATTTTTGGATCGGCCGCCATTTTTTTTCCCATAGACTTGCATTGCAATGCAAGTCTATGAGGAAAAAATGGCGGCGGGTGGGTAAGGGGGGGCCTAACTCCCTCCCCCCCCCGGGGCCGTCCGCTGTGGACGGCCCCGGCAGGTAAACCCCCTCCCCCGCGCTCCCTACCCCCCCTGGGGCCGCCCGCTTCCATCCGCTGGCGCCCGCGGGCACCAGCGGATAGAAGCGGACGGCTCCGGGGGGGGGGGTAAGCCCCCTTCCCCGCCACTTACCTTCTCGGCCCGTCCGGCGCCGGCGGCTACTACCAGCGGGCTCCGCGGCCTACTCTCGAGTAGCGCGCCGGGTGATGACATCACCTGGCGCGCCACCCTGGAGCAGGCCGCGGAGCCTGCTGGTAGTAGTAGGCGCCGGCGCCGGACGGGAGCCGCCGGGCCGGGCAGGTAAGGGCCCCCCTCCCCCCTCCCCCCTCCGCGCGCCCCCTCCTCCCCTCCACGCACCCCCTCCTTACCTTTCCGGCCCGGCGGCTCCCGTCCGGCGCCGGCGCCTACTACTTCCAGCAGGCTCCGCGGCCTACTCTAGAGTAGCGCGCCGGGTGATGACATCACCCGGCGCGCCATCCTAGAGCAGGCCGCGGAGCCTGCTGGGAGTAGTAGGCGCCGGCGCCGGACGGGAGCCGCCGGGCCGGAAAGGTAAGGGCCCCCCTCCCCCCTCCGCGCGCCCCCTCCTCCCCTCCACGCACCCCCTCCTTACCTTTCCGGCCCGGCGGCTCCCGTCCGGCGCCGGCGCCTACTACTTCCAGCAGGCTCCGCGGCCTACTCTAGAGTAGCGCGCCGGGTGATGACATCACCCGGCGCGCCATCCTAGAGCAGGCCGCGGAGCCTGCTGGGAGTAGTAGGCGCCGGCGCCGGACGGGAGCCGCCGGGCCGGAAAGGTAAGGGCCCCCCTCCCCCCTCCGCGCGCCCCCTCCTCCCCTCCACGCACCCCCTCCTTACCTTTCCGGCCCGGCGGCTCCCGTCCGGCGCCGGCGCCTACTACTACCAGCAGGCTCCGCGGCCTGCTCTAGAGTAGCGCGCCGGGTGATGACATCACCCGGCGCGCCACCCTAGAGCAGGCCGCGGAGCCTGCTAGTAGTAGTAGGCGCCGGCGCCGGACGGGAGCCACCGGGCCGAGAAGGTAAGTGCCCTCCTCCTCCCCCCCCCCCGCTGTCGACTTTCATCGGCGGGCGCCCGCTGGCGCCCGCCAATGGAAGCGGCGGTGGGCGCCAGTGGGCGCCCGCCGATCCGCCGATCCGCCGAACCGGTTCGGAGCTTTTTCGGACCGGTTCGGATTGGATCGGCCGATCCAGCTGCGGGATCGGAAATCGGATAATTTATCCGATTTCCCACTGGACCGGACTCGGATCGTGGATCGGGTCCGATCCAGTGCACATCCCTACTAAATACCAAGTTTGCCTAAAACCTAAACTCAGCAACCAACAGCTTTTATCTTATTTTTCAAACATCAAACATATATTGCATACTGCAGTGCCTATCAATACCCGTGCAAAAACACACGAGATCCAAAATATTACCTGCCTGATTCATCTGTACTGCTTATGGACACTATTAAAAGACTAAATGATGCTTCTTTTTAAAATGGTATTGTAATTCAGACAACAACTGCCAAGGAATCTAGACTCTTTGTTTTGGGGAAGTCTCACACATGCACACCCATACACACACACGCACACACTCATTCCTATTCCCAGTCCTACTCTTCTTACCTTGAAGCGGATGTACTTCAAAAGGTCAAAGTGCTTGGCATACATGCGGAAATAGTCCATGATCTTGGAGTTGTGCATATAGTTGGGAAAGTCATCCGGGATGGGGAAGTCACTGAAGCACATCATCTCCTTGGAGGTGTTGATGATCACAGAACTATAAATGCTAGCCCGGCCTTCCTCCGGATTCTCCTGCAAGGAGTATGATTTTAGGTTTTGTTATATACATTTTTTGTTTATCATCTTGGGCAACTCACATATGAAAATATTGCTTTGTGCTTCCTCCTCCCCAGTCATTGGAAAATCCAAGTGAGGCATTACAGGATCAATTTCCTTTGTGGGAGAAACACTGGAGACTTACAATATACAGATATGCAATGTTTAAAAAGCATCACAGGAGAACAGAGTAGGCACACATGTAGCTTTAGATTCATTTACAGAAGTTTCAGTATTCTGGAATGCCATAAGACAGCATCTTCAGAAACTCTCTGCCTACCCAGCAAACTAAAGAGACATCAGGAACACTGAACCTGTTCATGACATTTGGGAAGTGCATTACATGTTTTTGAATAGATTCTGCAGAGGAACCTATAGCAAAGGAGTGGGGAAACTCAGTCCCAGTGTCCCAATCCAGCCCTCCTGGGGCCTCAATCAGTCTTACCTTGAATCTCCAGAGTCCCCCAATATCTTCACCGCTTTCAAAGCAAATAGGCTCCAGATCTTCCTCCAAACAGCATTTGATGTTACAAAGTCCAGAGGAACCAGCTCCTATAATTGCCACTCTCTTCTTCCCAGAATCAGACATGATAGAGCTGGACTAGGAGGATTAAGAGATTATTTCTTTCCACACAGTTCCACCATTTCACATTGAATAATTTAATAACAGCACCTAGTTAAACAATGGAGTTCACTTCCACAAGATGTAAGAATGGCCACCAAATTAGATGGCTTTAAAAGAGGATTGGACAACTTCATGGAGGATAAGGCTATCAGTGGCTACTTCCTCCAGTATCAGCGGCAGTATGCTTATGAACACCAGTTAGTGGGGAACATGGATGGGAGAGTGATGTTTCATTCATGTCCTGCTTGTGGGTTTCCCGTGAGCAGCTGGTTGACCACTGTGCGAACAGAATGCTAGACAAGATGGACCTTGGTCTGATCCAGCACAGCTCTTCTTATGTTCTTCATCAAAACCAAAATATCACCATAGCATTGTTTTTCATATTCTCTTTGATCACATTGCACCCAAAGCACAACCCTGCCTCACTCTCCTTTCTATTGCCTATTAAAATAGTAGTGATCACATGACCTAATAAGTTAAACTGTCTAAGACACAAAGACAGAAATAAGAACACAGACTTCTGATTCTGAAGAATCAAGTAAGTTTCATTTGAAGATATGACAGATGGCATAATATGGACTGATTCACATATGTCTGTTATTTCAAGTCATGGAATGGCTGGCTGGAGCATGCTAGGAGTTGTAGGGCATTTTCTTTCTAAACATGCATAGGATTGTGCTCTAAAATAATTATTTTTCTATTAAGATAAGAAGATGGAGGGAGGGAGGGAGAGAGAGAGAACATGTGGTTGTTTTATTTGAGTTTACAGATTCTTTTCTTTCTTTCTTTCTTTTCTTGACCTCCAGTGCACCAACCAAACACAGCACTTAGGAGCCACAATCCAGTACCACTGTGTAGTTTATTAAAAGTTGTAGTGCAGCTTGAGTGAGTCTTTGACTGAGTTCAGATATCACAATAACCCACGATGGGTTTATTAATCCATGGTTGCTTAATTAAATCATCACGGGTTATTGTGTCATGGGAGATTTTTAACCCATAATGGCTTCATTGGCCAAAATAACCCACTCTGATAACCCACAGTTTGCAGAGTGAGTTATAACCCACCATGGGTTATCGTTTGGTTGGCGATCACTGTGGGTTATTCTGGCTGGCTACAGAGCTGTGCAACAAGAGCAGTCAAAACAGTTGCCTCTCTGCTCTTCACTGGCTTAGTGATTAGAGATCAAGCCAGCAGTGTAGAGGAGGCAGGCTATGAAGTTTGGTCCTGATCCTGCAAACTCCCAAGGTGTTCCAGGTAGGATGTCCATATGAAAAGCAGGGCTCCTATAGCTTTAACTGTTGTGATGAAGAGGGAATTTCACCAGGTGCTGCATGCACACAAATAACACCTGCTGAAATTCCTTTTTCTATACCACTGTTAGATACATGGGCCCTGTCCTCCTTTCCATATGGTCACCCTAGGCCTATAGGCATCTCTCATTTTTTTGTGCACCCAGGATTTTCGCTGTTGTCACCGTTAACAGCGGGTTGTCATCATGCATCGGGTGTCTCCTTAGTAGAAGAGGCAGTATGAGGTTTGGTGCCAATCCTGCAAACCACAGGGTGTTATAGGCATCTCCTCCTTTTTAATGCACGTTGAATTTTCACTCCTCTGGAGTAAACGCACAAGAGTTTGATGGTATTTTATTTTTTTTATTTTAAAACCTTTTTGTACCACCACCTCACCATTTCTGGCATCATGGCGCTTTACAATAATACATAAAACAATTTTGATTAAGAACCCTCAACCCACATTAAAATTTAAACCACTCCTCCCCCAAACTCTTGTGAAATTAAGAACCCCTTACAGAGGCGTTTAAAACAATTGACGGTGGGAGCCTGTCTAATCTCCGGTGGCAAATTGTTCCATAATCGGGGGCCAACCACTGAAAAAGCCCTGGCCCTTGCACATTCCAAATTGTAGCGGGGGACGATCAGGTCACCCTGCCCTTGAGAGCAGGTCTGCCAATCGTGGGATGCAGGAGTAAGGTGAGTTCTCAAGTAACCAGGGCCCAAGCAGTGAAGGACTATGTGTAGTTAATAAAACCTTGTTGAGCACCTTAGCAGCCACCGGCAGCCAGTGGAGCTCTTGAAGCATCAACGTGATAGAGGACTACTTCAGAAGCCCCTTGACCAACCTGGCTGCCGCATTTTGTACAGCCTATAGGCGCTGGATTTGCTTCAAGGGAAGCCATGTATACAGCAAGTTGTAATATTCAAGCCTGGAGGTGACCAAGGCATGAACTGCGATGGTCAGATCGGCCTCTGACAAAAAGGGTCAAGAATGACACCCAGGTCTCGTGTCTTGGCCACAATCCTCGGTCAGATTCCTGAAAATGAAACATCTGCAAGCTCCTGCATTGAACCTGCCAGCTGCTGACCTCGACCAACAACCATCAACTCAGTCTTCTCCCCCACAGAGGTATGAGCCCACCGAGACGTAAAGATGGGTATCATTGGCATACATATGGTACCTCAGCCCATGGGCTTTAATTAACTCTGCCAGCGGCCTCACATACACTTTGACCATGAAAGGTGAGAGGATAGAACCCTGTGGAACTCCACAGGGGAGGGCTGTGGGGGCAGATGAACAAGTGCCCGTGGTAACCAGCTGAGCCCTAACATCCAGGTAGGACTGGAACAAGGCAAGACCCAGACCCTCCAGGCCCACCTGGGTCCTTAACCATCTAATCAATTCATGGTCCACTGTGTCGAAGGCCGCTGAGAGATCCAAGAACAGTAAGATGGACAGATGGCCTTTGTCCATCGCTAAAAGAAGATCATCACAGACCACAGCAAGGGTAGTCTGAAGCCAGATTGAAAAAGATCTAGAAAATCTGAGTCATGGAGGAGCCATTGGACCCACTCCAGTACCACTTTCTCCACCACCTTACCAAGAAAAGGAAGGTTGGAGACTGGTCGGTAGTTTGCTGGCAGTGATGGATCAAGAATTGGTTTTTTAAGGAGTGGCCGCACACTGGCCAATTTTAGGCAGGTGGGCATCCTAGCCTCCATCAGGGATGCATTCAAGCAGGGCGGATCAACCAAGTTGGACAAACTGGAGCTGACCGAAAATCCTCTCCAGCTCAGTCAAAGACACTAGGCCAAAGCAATCAAGTATAGGTTGTGACCGGGGAGCTTCCAGAGGCAACTCTGCAGGTAGACCTGGAGGAAAACCAGCCCTAATTCTGCTAATCTTTCCAATAAAAAATTGGGCAAACTCATCACATCCATCAACTGTAGGTTCTGTTACAGCTGCTGCACAGTCAAGATTTATCAGGCTACGCAGCACTGAAAAGAGGCCGGCCAGCCGGTTCTTTGTTGCATCTAAGCAAGAGGAGAATAAAGATTTCTTTTTCTTCATCACAGCCCTATGATATTGTTGGCGATACTGCACAAGGGATTCACGATCAACAAGGGAGCGGCTTTGCCTCCAGTGCCACTCTTATTTACGCAAGCCTCTGTTTCATCCCACGCAACTCATCTGAAAACCAAGGCGAGTTTGCGTGGGCGACTCTGAGCCAGCCGCCGCCTTGGGGCTAAATAATCAATGGCGATGGTCAGCCAAATATTATAGCAGTCCACCAGCTCATCCACTGAGTAATCAGTGCTCCACTGAGGTTTACAAGCCCTCAAAGCATGCTGGAAACCCTCTGGATCCAACTTACTTCTCGGACGGACCCAAACTTGTGGACCATCACCTCTTTGGGGGGGGGGGGAAGAGGTGTCTTAAACACACAATGAAGGAGGTAATGATCCGTCCATGACAAAGGGGTTAGATGACAATCCCCAATGGCCAACCTCAGGCTGAAGATGAGATCGAGTGTATGACCTCCAGTGTGAGTGCTTCCAACAACATTCTGTGAGAACCCCAGCCCTCATGGTCTCAAGGAAAACTCTGGCCAACACATCACAGGTATCATCCACATGTACATTTAAGTCACCCAGGACCCACAGCCTGGGTGACTCCAAGATCAGGTCAGACAACAACTCAGTCAGCTCAGGGGCAAACTCTTTCAAGTGTGCAGGTGGTTGATACACTACCAGGAGTTTGCAAGTAGTGTTCTCACGAGAGAGACATGACACCAAGAGGTGTTCAAAAGATCTCGTGTCTGGGCTTGGAACCACCCTACAATTTAAATTAGATGAATATATCAGGGCAACCCCTCCTCCCCAACGGCCTTGTCTTTCCCACTGATGCACCAAGTACCCAGCCGCCTCATCCAGCCAGGTCTGGGATCTCGTCCATAATCAAATCATGGATGGCACTGGTCTTATTAGAAGCAGACCTAGCATTCACCATCATAAGAGAGAGGGGACTACCACCAATAAGCCCATTCCCTGATACCAAATGAGCAAGGGGAGCGGATGAAGGGGGAAGCTCCCGCCATTGCCGCCTCCCACCTAACACTCGCTGCTTGCACTCACCCCCAACATACTGTATCTGTAGGGCATTTATCTGTAGGGCATTATTAAGAATCCTTCTTGTCAAATCTGAACAGGCCCGCCATAGGTCATAGACTGAGTCCTTGTATTCATGCCAAGAGGTATCTCAACAACATCTCTCTTTATAGGGGAGTGTTGATTCGTTATATTTTCCTGGACACTAATTAATGGGCTTGAATTGAAATCCAAGTCCTCAATCTGCTCCATTTGTGGGCAGTTCTTGTTGACATTAGACTTCACTAAGCGAGCCATCTTTGTTGGTGGCCAGAAAAGTTCCTCAGGTCTCTCAGACGATCCAAGTTCATCTTCCTCCAGATATCTCATATCATTCCAGGTAGGTGGATTTGATCCAGTTATATTTACGGTTGGCTTATGAGAGACTAGGGTGTCCTGTAACTCTTTGGGTGCCTCCCAACTAGGAGGGGCTTTCAGTCCCAATCCTGGAAACCACCCAAGGTTTTCTGGGCATCTCCCTCTTTGAGGGGGCACTTGGGATTTTTGCTCCTCTGGAGTAGATGTGCATGAGTTTGGAGGTAGATCGGGTGTCTCCTGGCTAGGAGAGGCTGCATGTGGAGTTTGGTCCCAATCCTGCAAACCCCCAAAGTTTTCTAGCCACTTCCCCCTTTTGGGGGCACTCAGGATTTTCCCTCCTTGGTGAGTTAAATGTTCCAGCAAGCCATCTATACCCTTTTCCAGGATAACGCACTCCAACACCTCTTCCCCAACTTCAGTTTTCCATAATTTTCCCTTCCAGCAGTCAGCCATCATAACAGTCTTTGGCCACAATGAGCATCCTCACTGCCCAGTTATCAGGTTTCCCTACTAGGATTTCTTGCAATCCTATGCATTTCACTTGGGAGCACCTCACTTTCTTTAATGGGGCTTGCACTCCTGTGAATTTGCATAGAATTGCAACATCGCAAGATTTCAAATTGTGTGTCCTACAGAACTATCAGCTCATGTTGCTTTTATATTTGAGTTTTCGCCAGGCTTGTGACAACACAGAAGGAAACAGAACTTGCTTCTGAACTATGCATCCAGAAGTTACTTCCTTGCTTTCTAGGACAACACAGTAGGATGACAATGAAAACAGTAGAAGCACTGTGACAAATTCCATTCTCTAGGCTAACTTTAGCCAACAAGCTATGAGACAAGGAGATGGGACCAACAAGCTCTGACAAGCCCTTTGTTTGAATAACATGTAAATTTCCATAGCAAAGACCTGAAAGCAGATGCATAAGTCTGCTTAGCATAATCCACCTTATGAATGTTGTTACAGAGGGTTGCAAACACACTGGCTCTAGGCATGTGTAGTGTATCCTATAGATTAAATTGGCATTACATTGGTCAAGAATCCATTTTGTTCTGGAAGACATTGCCTGAGAATGGTGTTAAGGCTCTGGAACAACCACAGAGGCAAAGGAGCCATAGAATGTTCCTGCTTCCTCGATTCAATTAAAGACGCTTGATCCCTGCAATCATAGGAAACATGCAAATCCTGCCTGCCTGCCATGCCACCACTCAACCAAATAAGCCATAAAGGTACCTTTGAATTGGCCAGTCAAAAGCCTGGTGGGGAAATGGTCCAATCCTAAAGGGTCACAACGAGATCAGCCAGATCAAATAATATCTGAGTATCTTTAATTACGCCTTTTTGTTTTGAATATTGGGCTTTACTACTCTGCATAGCAAGCTAGACGAAACAACAGCAATAATAATTTAAACAGACAAAAAAACAAACCTGCTATTGCTGGTATTTTTGTAATTTGGAATGAAGATTGTAACAGATTACACTCTTTTCTTGATTGGCCCAATTACAGAGATCCTAATATAGTCCCAGAGCCAGGCAGGATTTATTTACCCCAGTGAATGCAAAAGCTTAGTGAATATTTTTTTGTTTATATATGACATAAGTGTCTCAGAAAAGAGAGTCTTACGAAATTCCACTGATGGGGGGCTATGTGATGACATCATCAATATGGCTGCAGCGCTATTATGTAGTTGCCACATTTAAATATGCATAACGTCTCACCTGTTTATGCTCCAGAGATGATTTTTTTCTGAAATGTTTCAAATTTAATGACAAATACTTTTTGTAATTACACACTTTTTGTTAACTCCATTAGTTTTTGAGATATTTTTATTATTATTATTTATTGTATTTTTATACCGCCCTATAGCCAAAACTCTCTGGACGGTTCACAAAAATTAAAACCATGAAATCATTTTTAAAATATAAAACAAACCACAATCTAAAAACACAAAATAACATACAATATAAAAACACATATAACATTTAAAATCAGTGTTCGCATTGGTTATGTGTGATGTTTAACCATGATTTACTCAATAACTATACGACTTTCAAAAGAATACTCAAGAACAAAAAGTTGCATTTTTTAATGAGGATTAAGAAAATGTATATTAACATGGGGTTTACCCCAACGCTTAGGGAATTATGAGTGATATCTCGTTACATGTCTACTTTCTCAGGATTGTATGATTTTACAGTTTATCATACAGGGCTTTCATTTCAGAAGTATCCACCATAAATATCTCTTGATCTGATGCACAGATCATTTTGAACATGTTCAACTGCAATTTTTACAGCTGAACATGTTCAAATGTTCTTTACAAAATTTCAAACAGGACGAGTATGATGATATATAAAAAAAAGACAATTTCTTAGGTTGAATTGTTTTTAACAAATGTTTTAAAATCTTCAGCAAAAATTTACAATTTACAAAATAAAAACTATGTTCTGTGAGAAGGGTTAACAAATAAATTTCATTGGATGTCCTCTTCACTTTCATTGGAACTACTATCATCGCTGTCAAAATCACTTTCCTCATCTTCTTTTTCACTGTTCTCTTCTGTGGCCACTTCAAGATTTTCTGGGTGTGTTGGACCATCTTACCATTTTATGTGGTATCTGCCATTTTCCAAGTATCAGCCGTGTCCAGTAGGATCAAGCCCATCATCAGGTTTTATACAATCTGCTTGTTTTCCCAGCCATGACACTGAATTGCTTCTTTTAATCTTTTCGATCAATGCAGGTTTAGATGGAGGCAGGATTGTTGGATTAATCCCTTTAACTTTGGAGAATGCCTTAGACTGGATCTTAGGTGTTGTTTTCTTCACAAATAGACTGTATCTTACTTCACTCACAGAGGGGTGTCTAGGGTGGCCGTACATGGCACAGACAAATTTCTCCAACCCAGCTATCTTTACTTCGGTTAAAGTTAATGACTCACCTAGCTGGCTGAGAATTTCTTGGAATTCATGATTCTTTAAATGGTTTAACTTTTCCCTGTCTTGCAAATACAGCTGTGAAATCAGACCCTGTAAAAACGTGGTAGCCAGACAAGGCCTCTACCTGATCATGTCCGAGCTCCTCTGTGTTACAAGTTACATCGATCGTCCTTCTGCTGTTGTTAGAAGACACGCCGCAATCAAACCAAACCCGAGAGTTTAGGAAGTGCTTTTGATGGTAAAGTGCTTTTGATGGTAAATTAACAGAACCAACACATTTGTCATTAAATTTGAAACATTTCAGAAAAAAACCCATCTTGGGAGCATAAACGGGTGAGAAGTTATGCATATTTAAATGTGGCAACTACATAATAGCGCAGCAGCCAATATTGATGACTTCATCACGCAGCCCTCCCACCACTGGAATTTTAAGACTCACTTTTCTGAGACACTTATGTCACATATAAACAAAAAGTATTCACTAAGCTTCTGCACTCGCTGGAGTAAATAAATCCAGCCTGGCTCTGGGACTAATGGATTTGAGATTCAATGTAGTGAGATCAACATCAGTTATTTAACATTATGCTTACAACACCTCATTATACCTTTGAGTTCTAGCTCCCTCCCCACCATCTAGGATGTTGAATGCATTGCTTTGTGTTCTGTAAGCAATACTCATTTCGTCAGCAAAAAACTACTGATTTCCAAAGGTGTAAAGTCCAGAGTGTATGTAAATATATTTTTTGAGAAAACCTTTTCCGTTGGGAGATTTGACTTGGGTCCCCTCTACAAGATTTCAGTTTGACGCCCAGTTGCCTGATTATGCGCATCTCCTCACAATCGCTTTTACGCCTAATCCCTATACATGGGAGGCGTTCAAGCGCATTACTGGCTGTATGAAACGCGATTTAAAGTTGTTGACATGCTGAGAATTGCATGCAAATGTTGTTGAAAGTAATGCACTTTGTCCCGGAGGAACTCCCCAAACAGTTTCCCTCCCTTTATTCTCCCCGCCTACCAGAATCTCCCGCCTTTGGTTTCCTAGGTTACCTGCCGGGAATGACCTGATTAACATGTTCGGCTACCTGTCTCCTCCACCCCTTCGCTCCGATTGCCATTTGAAGTGACCTGCTCAGGAGTAAATGGGAATGCGCCTCGCACACACACACATGCCAAAACAGACAGGGGGATGCTGTTGCGTTCCTTCCCCCTCCTCTTCCCAGCAAGCTCAACAATTGTAAAACATACACACGCACAAACACACGCACAAACACACACACACACAGCTCAGGTCAGGAACCCAGCAAGAAGCGAGGGGACGATATGTGAGCTGATCGCTAATTATGCGCACATCCGCACATCCTTCCTACCCCCTTTACTTCTCATGAAACCGCCTCCATCTAGCCCTGTGTCTCCATGAACAAAATATTCTATCAGGGGAGTTAAAATAAACTTTATTCTTTAAAACTAAACGAAAAAGTGGGAGGCTTTCCCAGCGAAGGGGCAGTTCTATCCATGACATCACGACCACAGCCCGCCCACTCTGATCGTTAATGCACCTCCTCAGAAAGTTGTTTACATGGACATAAGGCGCTCTTACTCCCGCCGCAAATTAAAAGTCGCTATTGAATGCGCATGCGAAGATGCAAATAATCGGAGAGAAAACGCACCTGGGCCCCTGATTTGCACTCCACTCTTGTAGAGATAAATTTGGTAATGCGCCTTGAAAGAGCTTTAAATTGCTCTTGTAGAGGCACCCTTAGTCTGTCTCTTTCTTCTTCCCATAGCAAGTAGACAATGTGGGTAGTACTGAAAAGGATGAGCGACCATTTACTTCAGCACTAGCTCAGCTTTTGACTGAACCTTGTAGCCCACAGCATCAACTCCATGACAGTTTGCCTAGAACCAGCAGCAGGTCAACTCCAGCAGCAGTCTGATCTGTGCTTCTAGAAAGAAAACATTTCTGTGCTTCCCCTCAGGGTAAATGAGCTTTACCTTCTTTGTCTTTTAATGAAAACTGGCAACAATCTTTTATAGAGAAGTGACAATATTCCTCCCAAAATAATACCAAAAGCAATACAAGATGCTTTCCTTTGCTTATGTTGTCCCTAGCTAAGGCATGGAGAGTGAGGAAAACCTGTATTGGCATGTTTGCATAAACAGTACCTCTGCCAGATAGGAGGGACAGCCCAACACATTTTGCTGCCTGAAGCAAAACCTATGCAATTTTTACATGAAACTAAACAGTCAATAAAGAAGTGCTGATCATTATTAGGATATAAATTAAATAAAGGGAAGCATAAATATTGAAATACATGTACTAATATATATTTTTTTTAATCATGTAAGAGATCATTATAGTTATACCTGGAACATAAACCCAGTAAGACATCTTGGAATAAAACTGACAAATAAGATCAGGAAGTAACCTATGACTTCCATGCCTGATGCCTGTAAGCCTCTGAACGTCCAAGGAAGAGCGTGGTGGGAGGAGTGGCAAAGATGACTGTCTCTTGGCATTTTATCTAGTCAGGCCCTGCAGAAAGGGAGAAAAGGAGCCTGGAAGGGCTGGGGATACTTTGTTAACCACTCCGCGCTCACAGGAATGCCCCCTTTACCCCCTCTTTAGGGTAGCCCGCATGGTTCTCTCCACAGCGGCTGCAAGAGGGAGGAGGCAGGGAATGTGCATTGCCAGGCCAAAGTCGGGGCCTTGTCTCTGAACTCAGATCCAGAGATCTGAAATATCCTCTGGCCATTCCAGATACAGTCTAGGGGCTACAGGATTGCTTCCAAAATGATTTATGTAAAACCAAGTATGGAAGTTTATAGAAAGAGTGTGTTTTACTAATCAAAGAATGGGAAAATTTACATGTTGTTTTCAGGAAGGATACATGCAATAAAGTATGGTGACCAGATTTTGGAAACCAAAATCCAGGTCCAAAATGGCCGCCCGAAGGGGGCGTGCCCACCAACATGTCCGGCCCCTAGGGGGCGGGTCCAGCCCCAAGGGGCGTGCCCACCCGAACATAGCCTTGGTCACATATCTGTTTTCACAGCACACAATTAAGACAAACATGTATTTCCTTATCTGAAAAGCTGTGTAGAAATAGTGAGTAGCTGTAAAGACGTGGGGCAGATGTTAGACATCAACATTATATATATTGTGATATATATGTGAAATTGCTTTCAGGCAACATGTCTAGAATTTTATCAGGTGTCACTTGTATGCATGCAGCACCTGGTGATATTCCTTCTACATTACAACAGTTAAAGCTGCAGGAGCCCTGCGTAGCATGACAAGATACAAAAGAGGGCAGACATACACACCCCAGGTAAGAGCAGCAGTAGCAGCATCCACACACACCTCATGCTCACCAAAGGCAATAAAAAATAAAATCTACATACTCCTGCACGCTCACCCAAAGTGGGGGGAAACTCCACACCCTCCCAAAAGCAATTAAAACAACAACCTCCCCACACACACTTAACTGGGGGGGATAGAAATCCACCCCCACACTCACCAAAGACAAAATAATGACAATAATAATAATAATAATAAACCACCCACACAATGCAAAATAACACAAAAACATGCATACACCCATTGCAATAAAATAATATTAAAAATACAACACTCACCCACATACTCACCCAAGGAAAAATAATAAAAATCCAGACAAGCACCAAGGCAAAAAACAACCAAACGAATGACTACACACAACCAAGACTGAAAATTAAATAAATATCCACACACACCAGCATACTCACCCATGGCAAACCTAATAATAGTTTTAAAACACACACACATACCACCCCAATTAATGAATCAAAATATATGGACAATATTAAAGAAAAGTTCACTAAACAGCAGCAGCACCCAACAATAAATAAAATCACATCCAGGCAGCCCCAGCCCTGCGCACTAGGATGGATTTCTTAGTCAACAACATAAGGAAGTAATAGGTTATATGTTGGTTGCAGCAAGACTACTGTATGCAAAAAAGTGATTGAAGAAAATGTGGGACTTTGCTATGATGGGTTTTTAGAACTACTAAAAATAAATAAAAGAGGGGATACATTTGTAAAAAAAAATTAATGGACGAATGTTACCAATTTCAAAATATCCAATATCCCAGCAAAATATCCAAACACTTAATTTTGTTTTTCAATAACTCATTTAAAATTTATGGATATATAATGAAGAGAAAATTGTTTATTGGTAACTCTGGATTTTGCATAAGAAACATATAACATATATGCAAGTGAGTATGAAAATGTATGTATCTTATTTAAGTGATTCAGAGAAGGGATGTCTTATTGGTTGATGTATTATGTATTGCATTACTCCAGATGTATGGTGGAGAAAATGTTCAGGATGATTGTACTAGCAGAATAATAATAATAATATCATCACGTAAAATAAAAATAAATAAATAAAATAACTAGGAGCAAATCATACCTTCTCAGCCTATTTTATTTGCAAAATTATAGTATTTACCTCATGGGAGGTAACTTACCTCTGTGATAAAATAATTCAAAATTCCCTTATACGTGCCTCTGAAATTAAAAAGTTAATAAGGTGTGTCTCATGAAGACCTCAAGTTAACTTAGCAAGAGGAAAACACGTAGGGAAGTTAATGATAGCTACATTCCTAATGCTGAAGTTACACAAGCACAAGAGGATAAGTAAAAACTGATACTACAATAGACTTTGCCCTCTGATGAGTCTTCGAAGAAAAGCTATGTCAAACATTATGCCTGGCAAGATTGCAAAGTTTGTGCATTCCATCCCTTAGAAGTCAGAGACAGAACGAATTGAATCCACATCAGAAGTTTCTTTGAAGCTTATGTTTATTTTAGATAACTAGAATTTATAGAAACTAGTTGCTGTTTAACTGAAAGAGAACCATGTATGATTTTGCTATTTAAGGTTGCTAAAAATCTGCAGCCAGCACCATTTCTAGGTTTTGATTTCTAGATGGGTGCTTCTTGCAAGAAGGGGATTAAAGAGCTGCAGCCAGTTTTTGATCTTACACATGTCTTTCATCTGATTGGGATAGTGACGGTTGGGACACGAAACTACACGAGTCTAACTTCAAGACTCTTACCACACCTCACAGGATTGGTATGAGGATTTTCAAACACCCTGTGCCCAGTTATAGAAATTATAGATAAAAATAATAAAGTAATAATTTTACTTTATTCCTTTTGGCAGGCAAAGACTGTGTATCCTGTCATTACTTCCTCAGTACTTTTGCCCTTTCTTTTCCTCACATTTATATATTTACAGCTCACATGTTTGAAATGTATCTTCTAGCTGCTTCACAAGCTCCTGTGTGTTTAAGGTATTATACAAAGTGAGACACAGGAAGCAGACAGGCAAGCAGGCACTTTGTTAATATAATCCAGATACCCTTTCAAAATATTATGCCACACATTGGCTGAATTCAGACAACATGACAGACAACACGATAGTCAATGGTGGGGTAATAATCAACTTTACAGTTGTTCATCTAGGGGGTACTCCCCACACAACATGGTAATAAATAATCAACCATGGTGTGGATTAGGATCAGCACTGAGTTGAGTATTTGGACGACATGATAGTCGTCCAAATTTGTGTCGTCCAGCATTTGGACGACATGATAGTCAATAAAACTGACGATTGTTTCACCACCCCCAGTTGCTTAATGTGTCATCTGAATTCAGCCATGGTATCACACACAGGTGATAAACTCTACCAAGTCCCTGGTACTTTTCAATGACTAGAACTATACCTTTACTCACCACATGTAAACAACTCCTGGCATTTGACAACGACTTCATATTTGCAAACTATAACAAACATGCAACAAACCTGAGAAAGCTGCAGTTGATCAGGAAACATTACAACAAATAAATATACTGCCTTCTCCGTCTCTTCCACAATGCAAATGCTTTTCAGGGTGGAGAGCAGAACCGCCAAATGGCATTATTACGCAATAATCCCTCCCACTGGTTTCTTCCAATTAGACTGAGGTAACAAAACTCTGAAGAGTGGAATGGATTTGAAAATGTTTAATCCAGAGTTGTGTTCTGTGCTGTAGAAAAGCAAGCTTGCCACTGCCAAAACAACTTTCTGGAAACAAAATCAGCAAAACAACTAAACTCATGAACTATTAGTGACCTTTCAGCTTCCAGGAAGGAGCAATCTGTAAGTGGAGCCCCTCCTCTTGGAGTCATTTCAAGGATGCGAACCCAGTTTGGCAACCAAGAAGAAGCACCACCCCCACCCCCGAAGAACTGAAGCTTGCCTTACTTCAGAAAGACTGGAGTAGTATTTACTGCTTATATGGCACAGGAGAGCATACAAATCCCATTCTTTTTTATGTATGAGAGAATTAGCATGCACCTTAACTCATCTTTAGTTCCATTTTGTGGTTGTTTTTAATTCCTAGAATACTAAGCGAAGCAGGATCTGCACACGGATACTTCCTAATATTGTTCCCTGCAGCCGATAGATAATCTCCGTTCTGCCAGGTGTGCAACCTTTTGGGCATATTGTTTAAAAGATTGAATAGAACTGTCCTCCGAGCCCTAAGAGAAGCATTGTAAGTCATGATGCAGCAAATTTATAATCCTGTCACACACAAAAAGTAGAGGGATTGGTTTTCTAATTCCAATATAGCCATACTTCCCATGTTTCCCCTCTCCTTGCAAACAATAAAGACACAGAAGCACCTACAAGTCAGGCTAAAAACTATGAGAAACCCGGCATCAGGTGGCAGCAGCAACAGACAAGTAGCTGGGTCAAGACTATTTTTACACATTACATTGGATGCATGTAAACTTATCTGTATGCATGTACACATTGGCATATGAATCTCTTAATCAATATAGGGGCAGGATTCCTAAAAATGTGCTTTTCCCTATCTGGGTAAATGAACGTGTGCAATGCTCGTTGTGTGGCCTGTACTCACCTGACCTATCTAACCATAGATAGGTCAGGTGAGTACAGTGTATCTCAATGTAGTAGTGTATCTCAATGTAGTAGTGAGATACACAGAGGTATCTCACTGTCCTCTCCTGAGGTGGCCTGAATTTCTGGTGATGCATTGTTTTGTAGAGGGACTGGGACTGGGTCAGGGAACCCCCTCCCCCCGAATTCTCAGAGCAACATCACTGTGGAATTCTCTGCCATGGAAAATTCTCTTGGTCCCTTCATTTATTTTTAATCTGATTTTAAAGATCTGGCTGTTTATTGATTTGAAACTGGCACAGGATGATTTTTAAATTGTTGTTGCTTGTTTTATTGTGTGCTTTCAAGGATGGGCAACTTGTGCCCGTCCAGATTTTTGGGCCTATGATTCCCACCAGCCCTAGCCAACATAGCCAATGGTGAGGCAGCAGCAGATACTGCAGCAGAACTCAGGGCTTCCAAGGATGGCTTGAGAACCACTACTAGCCAGATTTACACCACACAGGAAAGAACACTTTAAAAACGTTTTGAAAACTGTATATGGAGTGTGTCCTGGGCCCCAACAGTTAAAGCAGTAGCATAGAGCCTGCCTGGGAAATGCCTGGTGTTTCACGCTGTCTGTTCAGTGGGTGGCTGACAACAACTTCTTAATCAAGTATGTGGAGTTCCATCAAGTTCCCATGATCTGAATCAATCTCTCCAAGCACTTTCTCCCTGGCTGCCAGTATAGAGGAGTTAGTCCACCACCTTCCTACTAAAGGTGGCGCCTGTCTGCAACTTGTAGTAGAGGAGCACAAGCTCCAGAAAGGCAGTGAGTGTAGTTGGGCGGGGCAGCGTGCGGGAGGGAACTGGTTTTGCAACCTCTGCTTCCTCATCTTCCACTGCTTAATATAAGGCCTCACTGACAAAATAAAGAATGAGGAGGCACATCCTTTCTCTGCCTGAATGAGAAAGGTGCTGATGCTCTGAGGGCTTTACAAACAGATAGAATTTTATAAGTTCAACCAAGCACTATTCTTTGTGTGTGTGTTAACATAGTCACACAACTCTCACAACAAAGAATACAACAAATTGCCCACAAAACCAAAGGGGGGGGGGAATTCCCTCATTGCACATATCTGCCAAAAACTGGACAGGCTTCATTCTCTCAAAAAGGTCCATTATGCCTGAAGCACTTATCTAATTTATAATCTTCAAAAAGTCAAACTTCACTTTGGATCCAAACCGTTGCCTATCCATCTTAACACCTCTGTTATGTTTCTGTGCTGATTGGCTCTGTGTATATACATGGCACTCTGTGATTTTGGTTGAGTGTTGATATGGAAATCTGAACATACATTCACATGTTCAGGTGGTTTTAAGAATCTAGACATGTTTAAAACATCACTGCATGTAGTACTTGCTGCCCTTAAAGAGGCAATGGTGTAACCATTTCTGAAAATGCCTTCACTGAATCCAGAGATTGCCTGGTCCCTAATACCCCCTTTTGGGGCAAGAGTGACCAGAGGGGGGTGGAGAACAAGCTGCAGACATTCTTGGAAGTTAGTGATTATTTAGATCCATTCCAGTCTGGATTCAGACCTAGATACAAGCTTGGGTGGCCCTGATGGATGAACTTTATCCATCAGGGCCACCAAAAGAGGGAGAGAGAGAGAAGGTATTATTCAACGGTATCAGTGAGAGCATTACAGTAGTCCAGTCTTGATACCAAATAGCGTTTTATACCATTGACCATGGTAACCTCCTGGGTAACTATGCATTGGCAATTGGGGGCACTGTTTTATAATGGTTCCCCCCCCCCCCCGCTCTCTACAGAATAGAGTCCAGAAAGCAGCATTACATGGCTGTAGCTCAGCCCCCTGGCAATTATCGTGTGGGGTGCTGCAATGTACCATTTTGTCTCCAATGTTATTTAACATAGATATGAAACCACTGGGTGTGGTCATTAAGAATTTTGGGGCAAGGTGTCATCAGTATGCTGATAATACTTAGCTCGGTTTCTACGTTACATCTGAATCAGGAGAGGCTATGCGTTATCTCAACCACTGCTTAGTTGCACTGGTGGACTAGATGAGGAAAGCAAAAAAGCCAGAGGCAAAGGGGTGAAAATGGAGATGTGGTTTATCAAAAATAATTACCAACACGTTTTGGTCCCTAAGGTCCTTCCTCAGGCCAATAAGCTGAATCTGAATCTTGATAAGATGGAGACACTGTGGATAAGTGGTTCCCAGTTCTAGGAATTAGGAAGTTTATCTGTTCTGGTGTTATACTCTCCCTGAAAGAAGAGTAAGCAGTTTGAGGGTGCTCTTAAATTCATCATTATCATTGAAAGCTCAAGTAAAGTGCCTTTTACCAACTGTGGCTCGAACTTCAGTTGCAACCAGCTTAGCTACTGTGAGCCATGCATTGGTAAATCAGGATTGGCCTACTGTAATGCTCTCACTGACAGCAGTGAAACACTAATGCTCTCATGCAAAGCTATCCTCCCAACCATGCTAATGGTGTGGTCGATCTGCACAGTTTCCGTAGGCCTGGAAAAAACGCGCCTGGCTTGCCCCCGCCCCCTGCTCACATCAGTCGAGATCTGAAAGGGTCTCTTAATGCAAGCATTAAGAGACCCTTTTATCCTCAATTGGAGTGGATGGGCAAGCCATACGCACGTTTTCTGGGCCTTGTGTTAATCCTGGAAGTCAAGAACTCAACTATTACATGGTCACTTTCCCCTAGAGTTCCTGTAACTGCCACTTTATCCACTAAGTCCTCCCTATTGGTCAGCATCAAGTCAAGAATAGCAGATCCTCCAGTAAGAGAAAGTTATCAGCCATACATGTCAGGAATTTCTTGGAGGGGCCACTTTTGGCAGAATTTGTCTCCCAACAGATATCGGGGTAATTGAAGTCCCCCATTACTACTACACTGGATTTCCTTGAAGCACTGGCAATTTTCATCCTCATCTTCTCCTTGATTGTAATAGACTCCGACTATCATGTTCCTTTATTCCTTGCCCCATTTATTTTAATCCAGATGCTCTCAATGGGGCTCCCAGGTTCATCCTCCTGTATTTCTGGGCAGGGATAAGTATTTTTAAACTTATAGTGCAACTCCGCCTCCCTATTTCTTCTCTTCTTTTTGAATAAATTATATCCTTCAATTGCTATATTCCAGTCATGGGAGTCATCCCACCAAGTTTCAGTTATACCTATCAAGTCATATTTGCCTTCATGTATTAAGAGTTCAAGTTCATTCTGTTTGTTTCCCATACTCTGGGCATTAGTATATAGACATCAAAGCCCATGTGCTTAATAGTCTGGCTTCTTTCCTACATTGTTGTGAACACTGTTTTGAGGCACTATTGGAACTGTTCTCTCTGTTATGGTGCATAAGCCTTCATCCGTTGTAGCCTCAAAGTTTACGTCTCCCTCTCCCATAGGATTCAGTTTAAAGCCCTCCTGATGAGGTTCTTCATGCTGTGGCCAAACACATTCTTCCCAGCCCTTGTGAGGTGCATCTTCCAACTAGCATAGCCCGTGCTCCCAGAATCTGAATCTCTCACGTCGTCACCACCTTCGTAGCCAGTTGTCACCACCTTCGTAACTAGTCATTCACCCATTGGACAAATTCTTTTAACCCGTCTTGTCTACCTCTCCAGATCAAAACAAAACCATCTATATATCTCATTATTCTGCAGCTGCATCACATTGTTATGTCAAACAAATCACAACTTGTTCATGGTGGTTTGGTGTCCCGCATCCTACCTCCTTTATCAACACTTGGCAACAGATGCCTGACAAGATGTCACCACATCACCAGTTCTCTTGTCATTGGCTGGCTGAAGTAATAAGGCAGGGAACCTGAGATCTATAGCACTGTCAAATACCCCTAAACAAAAAACAGTCTTAAAGCTTCTCCTCCCTGCTGTGGCCACTCTTTCAATAAAGACACAAGTTTCTTTCAGTACTAAAACTTTACTGGTGTGCAAGCAGAAAATATAAAATTCAGCACATAGGCTCTGAAACACTGAACTGTATTTACCTGTGCCTGAAGCTTTCCTGTTCAGAAGTAACACTGGATATTTAACCCCTTCTAATTGTCAAAAGTCTACATGAAGACAATTTTGATGTCAAATTCAATAGGCTAATAGGCATATAATTACTAAGGGGACCTCTCTCCCATTTTTTATAAATAGTTATGCTCATTTCCCAAGGTTTGCAGAACTTAACATAAATTTAAGACAGTACCTTTGCCATAATAGGTGCCTAGATTGAAGGTTTCCTTTAAATCGAAGATAGGGAGACCAGGTTAGGAGTGTTCCATACCATGGGGGCAGGGTGGAAAGTTGTAAATGTCTAGACTCCTAAACTCTTTCCACTGATCTGGATAGACCTCTGGTACTGATAGATCACTGGATGTTTTGCAATAGATTGGCAAGGATTTCTGACTCCCAGTTGTGTAACAGCAGTAGCGAAGTTACTTTCCTCCCCTAAATTGTAGCACTGAAATGAAGAAAGCTTAAGAGAAAACCAGGAATGGATTTTTCTGTGAGCTCAGTTCAGTCCTTGTACTCAAAATAAATTCCTGAGCTCAAAACCCTTTAATCTGAAGTGTATATCTTTTGCAGCTGGCTCTGGCTGGTGGATCTGAGGGTTCAAGTATAAAACAAGCCTGAAGTCTGCTCTACCTGGAATAGCTGCAAAACTAAATAGACATGGGGGTAGATAACCCAGTATCCCACTACATCTCTCACAATCCCTGAACATTGGCCATGCTTGTTGGGGCTTATAGGAGTTTAGTTTAAAACATCTGGAGGGCGCCAGTTTACCATCCAGGATTATCTAGTCCCCTATCTCGGATGCAACAGCAGTTCTGTGTGCAAACCCTGGGATGGGTGGAGGGGGAGATAATGGTAATGGCCATTACCAATAGTAGCAACATTTCCTATATGAGGTTTTCCCCTTCTCATGGCTCTAGATTGGCCAATTCAGGATTGGTAGCTTGATTAAATTAGTGACCAGGGAATTAGAGAGGCATCTGCGCATTCCAGAGTTCCCATACCTTTATATATCAGAAAGGGTTGCACCTTATGATTTAATTAGGTTAAAGGTCAGCAAATACTAATTGCAGCTTCCATGCCCTAGTTGATCCTAAGCCCTTGCTTGGCCTCCCTGGGCAGCATGAAGATTTTAGATTCAAGGTTGCAAGGCATACTTTAACAGGGTGGCAAGACCAAGCTCCGCAGTAACTAAGTGCCCCTCACAAGTTTTTATATGATTCTCCATTATCCAGTATACACAGAACTCACCAGTCTACCTGTACTCAATTTCCCATGCTTCTGATCTCTGCAGACACATGTCAAGTAGGATGGAAAGGCTGGGTCAAGAGGATTTGTCTCAGCTCAGTCCTATGTGTAACTTAGCTTTACATTTTATTCTCCTGCTCAGAAAACATGGGGGAAATGTAAACTAGCAGAAGGTGGGAGATAGATTATATTAGACACAAAACAACCCCTGCCCACCCCTTGACAGGTGGGCGACTGTCCCCATTTCCATGGCAAAACAGGCAAAGGCAGTCTCCAAAATGCAGCAAAGTAGCAGGGACAAATGCTGCTTTCAATGACACAGTTCCTCCTGGTGCACCTGGTTCTTCATGGACGCTTTCCCCCTCCTCATGCATAGAAGGCATATATTAAAACAACCAGGCTAACTTTGGAATAAATGTTCAACCCTTTAATATTAAAGACAGATATGACATCCCACAACACTGATACAGTACAAGAAAAAAGTGTGCTACGTAAGCAAATATACAGTTCTGTTAGAAATCATAATGAAAGCTAATGCCAGAAAGAGTGATTTTGTCAGCTACATTTTTAGTGATATTTCCTCTAACATATGCAACCTGATTCTCAGATGATTTTGCCAGTTCAAGCAGAGTTGAAACAAGAGACAAGCACACACTAGCAGGTTAACACAGTTGGAGAATCACTGTCATAGTATAATAACCTAACTGCCAGTTAGGTTTTACTGATTGAGCCACATACATAGTTTATAGAATATCAACTTCTCCTCACACTGCAACAAATATATAAAACACACAACATGAGATCTACAATGCACTTCTACTATACCACACTGACAGAGCGCTTAGAACTGTAGTTTAAAACAATACTTTAGCACGAGCCTTAATAGTGCCTGGTAAGCTGAACTTTTACTAGAACAGAGGCAACAAACACATTTTCTCATTAGTATGTTATTTGCAGTAAATGTTAGTGGCCTTCATTAGGCAAGGGTTGCATTTCAACTGAATATATGTTTATAAAGACCTTTCTTCTCCATGGAGCCAATACATAATCAGCTAGGAATGGGGCGAAGGCCATTTGTAGAACATCAAAAAATGAGACAGGAAACCCAACATAGGGCCAGCCAGTCATAACATTTTACGGGTTTAAACCTCAGGAAAACTGGCATTGAGATTGGAATACCCACCCAATATAAAAGGTTACAATTTAATAGTTATAATACAACGGGTAATATAGAGAGGGAAAACACACATTTTAAACAGAACTTCAGAACAGAAGGCACAGCAATATATTAGATTTATGTTATACACTACAGAATAAAAACCTATTACCAAAAATATAAAGTTATATAAGATTTCTTTCAAGCAACTATACCAGGCAACAAAAAAACATATTTGTTAAACTGGTAAAGTTAGGCTCCGGCAAGTCACTTTATGTTTGAATGCCAAAGTTAATCGTAACAACACTGAAGACACAAGATAACTGGTAGGTCTCTGGGTGATTTGTAGTAGATTGGCAAGGACTTTAAACTCCTAATTGTTTAATAATAGCAACAACAAAATGACCCTCTTCCCCCTGGCCTCCTAAATGGTTCTGCTGAGATCAAGAAAGCTTAAGGTAACATGGGTGAATTTTGTGTGGAAAGTCTCAGCTACATTCAGTTCTGGAACTTAAAACTAATTCCTGGGCTTGGCATTATTTAATTCTAATTATGTATCTTTTGCACCAAGCTCTGCTTAGTGGAGGGGGGTTCCAGTAAGGGGTTCCAGTAAGTAACAAACTAGACCCAAGAAACCTGAAATCTGCTCATTTCTCTTGTAGAGTGATTAGCACATACTTTGGGGAACAAAATATGTTACAAATATTATGGCATTCAGGTACAGCTTTTCCATAGCTTCTCAGAATTATCAAGTTCTATGAAGATCTGCCTTTAAAAAGTTAAATAAATGTATGTTGAAACGTGCAATTCTATACACACTGACCTCGGAGTCAGTCCCACTAAACACAGTGAGACATATTTCTGGGTAGACTGGGCTAGGATGGCCCTGTAAAGCATGAGTAAGCTTTTGACATCACTTAGGATCACCTTATACTTAGGGTTGTGTGTAAAAGACATGAATTTGCCAACAATTCTTCACTATTCATCTGCACATGGGCAGTTGCACAGTTGGAGGGGTGAGAGACATAAGGTAATCACACTTGTTTTAGCCTTGTGGACATCACAGCGCTTTTCACAGAGCTGCATTCAGGACTGTAAATATATTGAGATTATGGTTACCCATCACAGCAGAAGGGCATTGCAATAAAGTCTCTTTAATCTATTACCTTTTAATCCATTATCCTTTCATCCACATTTTGGGGCCACCAAAG
This sequence comes from Anniella stebbinsi, assembly GCA_029215795.1. Classification (NCBI taxonomy): domain Eukaryota; kingdom Metazoa; phylum Chordata; class Lepidosauria; order Squamata; family Anniellidae; genus Anniella; species Anniella stebbinsi. The sequence continues at coordinate 123,343,208 of JARDYH010000004.1, read as the reverse complement.
GAGTCATAGGCTGGTTTCAGATGACACATTAAGCAAGGGGGTAGGAAACAATCGTCAGTTGTGTTGCTTATTGCGTCATGTGGAGGGTTACACACCACGCACACATAACTGACAGTATGCTATTCCGCCCAGTTAAGCAACGGAGAGAAACGAGCTTGCACGTTGTTTAGCTCAAAGCCCCGTTGTTTAAAGTGTCGTCCGAAACCAACCCCCCTCTCTCCGTGGACTATTCCGTTTGGAAATAGAGTTCTGCCGGCCAGAGCAGCCGAAACCCCCCAGTTGCTCTATACAGCCAGCAGAACTCGTGGTGCATGCTGGGATACGGCTGGGGGACTGAGAGAGGAGGGAGTAGACGTAGCAACCAAGATGGTCGCCGGAACTTTCAGCTGCACAAGGACCGGAGTTGCAGCATGTCGTGTGTGAAGCACCGCCTACCTAACGCACGGTCAGTATACGCTATTTCCCCCTCCGTTGCCTAATGTGTCATCCGAAACCAGCCATACTTTATCGCTCCTTGAAGCACCTACCTTTGATTACGCTTCTAGAAAACAAGGTGTGTGAAGTGCTAGATTCTTCAGCCACACACTTCTCCTGGAAAGAGTCCCTCCCTCCATAAATTGGTTTGATTGTTCAGGCAGTATTATGCCTGTAATAAGTACAGCTTTAGCAAGCAGTTTTCCCATCACCAGTTTCCATTTCTCCCATGTTACTGGTAACATAACAAGATCTTACCACACTGAAGTTGCATACTCTAAAGAAGCTATCCTTCTGGAAAAGGAACGGGCATTTATAAAAGATGTTTCATCTACAAACTGCATCACAAATATTATAATGCACTTAAAAAGAAAGATAAGAGCTCTTGCAGCAACTAAAAGGAGTATCAAATAAAAAAACTGGGATTTATGAAATTGTTAATATTGAACAAAGATTACTTAGAGCAAGAGATTGCAAGGCCTGGGAGAAATGAAACAGGAAAAAATGTGGGGAAACCCTTTTACTCCTCCAGCCCAGGTGTGACTTGATCCCTTCCCCCAAAATTTCCAGGTTTTCTTTTAAAGATGGAAGACTTGTTTTTTTCACCCTTCATATTTTTGGTAGGATGCGACTGTATGATAAACTACTGAAGAATGCAGGCAAGATCAATGGCTAGGCCTGACCGATCCATGAAATAAAGCTTTAAAACTCTGCAGGAGAGAGTGGTCCAGAAAATGAAAGCCTGTCAGCTCTGCACACCAGTCAGAAGAGTCAAAGAGTCACAAAACATGCCATTATTAAAAATGAACAAACAAGCCAAGAACATCAATTGGAATACATACAGCCTTGACACAGTATCTACCAGAAAAACATAGTATAAAAAAATTATCAACCATTTATGTGAGATACTACCAGAAAAATGGTTTTGCTACTGGCACACTGTGATTTTTTTACCAGTTCACAATATTGCTGCTAATCAAAAATCCTATGAAAATTAAGGATGGTATGACTGGCTAGTTGGCTCCAGAGTTGCATTAGAGTTTCAGTGTTTGTCACCTCAAACATAAAGTTTTACTATGGGATTGTTTGTGCAGTTTTATTGGTTGGTTCATGCTCCAGCCCATAAAACATATTGCTAGATATTCAGAAAGCAAGATGCACCAATTAACTTTTCCAAGATGAGCCAAAGCAGCTCACTTTATCCTCTTAAGAAGATTTTTTCTGGTCCTTCCCATCCATCTTGATCAGCTGAAGCATATTTTTATTGTTTGCACTTGCACAAATAGACCTGTTCCATTAAGGCCATCAACTCCACAAGGTAAAGAGAGCAGGAGCACTGACAGGTGACAACCAGAAGTACTCCACTAGGCTGTACTGCATGTAGCCCATTATTAGCCCAAAGATCACATCTGTCACATTGTGTCTGCCTAGCATGACTCGGGAGATTCCCACTATGAAGGCCCAAAGTACCACCAGCACCCGCAGAGGGATAGCCAATACAAGATGATGTAGAATAAATCTGCAAACCATGGCGGCTCTGGTAGCATGGCCAGATGGAAAGGAATATTTGTCCACGGAGATAGTGGCAAACATGTCCATTCTGTTGTGGGCTGGGCGCCTTCTTTTTATAAGTCCTTTTACTGCTGCCACCAAAACTAGATCGAGCATCAGAGCTGTGAGACAAGGTGAATAAAGAACTTTCAGATATTTTAAAGAATAACACTGTAAACAACAAACCTTAGAGATCAGCAAATCTATTGCAGCTGTTCTATAAACCAATGCCCACTTACCAGATGCAAGGATGGTCAGGCCACAACACTTTGGTTAATCTTTAAGGTGCCACAGGATTCATTATCATTTTACATCAATATTACAAACATAAATGTATTCAATTGTCAAAGCAACCCAACCCTAAGAGAATTTCAATTTTCAGTATTCTAGATTGGGGGGTGAGGTAGGGAAGCCAGTTAAGCAGAGTTGGGTTTACTATATAGAATGCCCATAAGTATCAAATTGAAGCTGTTGCAATCAAACTAAATCTGCACAACTTCAAAAAGCAATATCACCAAGAGACTTTTCATTCTCCCTCCTTGCAGCCTCATCTTCCAGCAGTAGGTCCCTTAGTGCAGCAAGGGCTAGCTCTACGTATTAACGAATGTATATCTGAAACACCTTCAATTTTTTCAGTGTTTTTCCAGAACTGGAAAAAACATAGCTAAGTATTAAATTTGACACAATAAGTACTGTAACAATAACAGTAAACCAATGTCAAAACACATTCATTACAGTCCTAACAGCTTTCTGGTTTTATATATATATATATATATACACACACACACACACACACACACACATTTCCTTAGCAGATAAGGATATCTTCAAATATGTGAGCAGAAACCACTGCAATGGAAGATTCTTCCCATAAATAGCACACTAAGGGAGGGGGGATACGACCTTATCTCTAAGCAATTCTCCCTGGTACCCTGACAATAGGGCCAGTCACAGCAATATCAAATGAAACAAGGATTAAAAAAATGGAGAATGAAGATCCCTCCTGGGTAGGGTAAAGGGAGCTCTTACCAAAGAGCAGGTTGAGCAACACCTCACGGCCTGCTGAGCTGCCACTTCTACAGAGCCCATACAATGTACCTGCTAGCCAAGGAATGCCATGTCCTGAGACCTCTATCACCTTCATGAGAGGGCGAGCACCGCCCCAAGAGGAATTCTCTTCAGCACACACACCCAGCTGTTTAGAAGCCCAAAGATCAACAGCCAACAAGGAACGCAGGGCAATACCCACAAAAGACGGGTTCAGCTTCATGCAGTCTTCTTCGGGTAGAGCCTGCGGAGGGCCAGTGCTGACTGTAGAGTCCCTGCGACGAGATGGACTTTCTGGGGTTGCAGGGTTCCTCTGACTTGTCAGAGGTAGAAACTCCAGCCTATTGCCACGAACCCGTCTCTCACGACTGTTCTTTGGGCTGTTCCTAGGGCTGGGCATGATCGTGCTGATCTGTTGGAAGAGGAAAACAGAAGGTGGCTTCTAAAAACTGGGGGGGGGGGGTGGATTAGATGGGGCAGTTTGAGTTAACGTATGGAACTAAAATACTAAAAACCTCCATCCCTGTTTGCAGTGCAATGCTATAAATGCTGAAGTCCCACTAACTTCAATGGGGCTTAGTTCTAGGTAAGTATCTAAATAAACAGGACTGCAGCCTAAATCAGCTAAGTCGACTTTGTAGATTTTTGCAGGTATTTCTAAATTTAATTTTAAAGGGCAGAGTATACACAATCCTGTGATCAGTCTTCTCATGCAATTTCAAGCCAAGCATTCTATCTGAAGTTGTAATTTTAATGTAGGGCACAATTCGCATGTTCGGCAAACAAGCAACTCCATTCCGATCTGAAATGTGAGATCCTACAGTCACGAGAGGACTGTATCACAATCATTTCTGCATGTGTTTGAACTGACTCTTAAACTCATAAACTTATGAGGATCAGAGCATTGTTTTCATGACAAATTTAGTGGAGATCATAAAAATGGATTTCCTTCCCCTAAACAATATGCAAAAGATTATTTTTTAAAAAAATAGGCCAGAAGGACCTTGAAGTGTATAATATGAAATGAACATAAATGTAATCAATCTGTTAAAAATCAAACATTTAATAAAAAAAAAGTTAAATCATTTCATGGCTAGTTACCACTATTTAATACATCATTAACTTCAGTGTCCTTCAGATCTTGGCATAGGGATTGTGAGTGCCATCAATCTCCCCTACCCGATTTTATTAATGCTCTGTAGAAAGAGACAGGCGTTTCTTGAAAAACTTGTGGTGTTGCCAGATGAGCCTTTTTATTGTGCAACCGCTCTGCCTTTGGATGGGTGGTGCTAGGAGGAGCCCTTCCCTCTGAAAACGACCTTGCTCGCTTCAATCTAGGCCTGGGCAACAAAGAGAAAAAGAACCCACCCGGGAGGATCTGCGGTTACGGAAGAGTTGAGAGTCTCGGCGGGCAGGAGCAGCAAGGCGTCCCGGGGGGAGGGGGACTCGAGCCTCCCCCCACCCCGCGCCTGCCTTTCTTTTTCCCCATTAATAAATGCGATTTCTACCCTGCTCCACCCAACGGCCCTGAGCAACATGAAAATGTTTCCATTACGGCAGCGGGGGGAGCGAGGAGGCGGCGGAATAGCCTGAGACCTACCAGTGACTTGGCGGGCGGGGAGAAAAGGGGCGCAGTCGCCTAGCGGCTCCTCTCTCTCCTGACCCAAGTTGGGGACCGGGGGGGGGGGCTCCCCTCCCCTCCCCTCGCCGACTTGGCAACCACTTTGGAGAGACGCGCCCGCCAACCCCCCGGCTCTCACCCCCCCACCGCCCCAGGTAAACGCCATCGAGCCTTCACCAAGCTACCCACCTGTCACTCTTTTCCGGGCGGCTGTTACCTAGCGACCTTTAGCCCTCCCTCCCTCCGACTCTCCTGCAACTTCGCTTCCGCTGCCGCCGCCGCCGCGCGTAGCGATGCTTTAGGCGCCATGGTGCATGGGGGTGCGGAGAGACGAGCAGCCCGGAGTTAGACGAGAAGGGCGCAGGGGGGCCCTGGAGGCCTCATCCTGTGGGAGCTGGGGGCGCGCGGGCGGAAAGAGCCCCCTCCCCGCTTACCGAACTCTGGCAGTCCTCCAGCAGGTATCCCAGCAAGCAATGCGGCCGAAATCCATGGGCACCGCCATCTTAGATGATGCAAACCCCATTGGCTGCCTCAGTTACTGGGTGGAACTCAGCAGCCTCTGGCAAAGAGTCTGCCAGGAGCAACGGCAGCACCATTACAACACCCGCGCCCAGCAGAGCAATCCCAAGGTTGGCACCCACGCCCCAGGGAGCCTCCCACCACCCATCCTACACGGGGGACCTGGCAGTCGCCAGGAAGACCCACGGCCCCCAAAGCCCGCCCACCTCCCTCCTAGAGCATCTTCCGCACACACAGGAAAGAAGGCAAGTGTGGGGTGGTTTGGAAAACTTTATTCAGCAGGGAAGGCAGACATGGGCAGTAAGGCACATGGGCACCAGTATGCCAGGGCAGAGCCCACAGAAAGGACAGTCGCCCCCGGGAAGGGAGGAGGAGGAGGCTGGAAGCCACAGCGGTGAAGAGGGGACGGCCGAGGCCACACCCCCAGGGAGCCAAGCACTTAATGTGCCAAGGGGACGAGGTGGAGAGGGGTGGCATGCCAGGGAGAGATGCCAGCCCACAGATGGGAGTACACAGCCGAGGCTCACACGGGGTCGGGGTAGCGCAGCCAGATCCAGGCACTGATGCTCTCACACATCCGGGACGCCTCCGCACGGGCGCGACGCTCCCCAATGGGGTTCTCTGGCCCCGCAGCAAAGGCTTGATGTCACGCCCATCCACAGCGATGGCATCGGCGTCCTCGCCCTCCCGAGGGAGGTCGGGGTGCTCGGCCAGTAACACGTCCCCACGGGACTCGCAGATGTTGTGCAGGATGCAGCAGCACACCATCATGTCTGGAATGATGTCGGCCTGCAAGTCCAACAAGATGAACAGGGAGCGCCAGCGCTCCTTCAGATGCCCAAAGGCACGCTCCACGGGCAGGCGGGCACGGCAATGGTAGTCGTTGTATTTACGCTGCACGTTGGTGCGCGGGTAGCGGTATGGGGCCATCAGCCACGGCTGTAGGGCGAAGGCCTGGTCGGCTAGGAGGAGTGGACTCACCTCATGGCCACACACGGAAGCGGGACCAGGCTTCAGGAAGCGCCCCAATGTCAGCTTGGCAGCCAGGGGGGAGTTCCAGAAGACAGCTGTGTCATGGCTCTGCCCAGACACGCCCGCATACACGTCCAGGAAGCGGCCCTTGGCTTCCACAACTGCCTGCAGAACCATGCTGTAGAAATGCTTGCGGTTGAAGTACTCCTCGCCACGGGTGGGCGAAGCCAGGATGCGCACGTGGGTCGAGTCCATCGCCCCCACCGCCCGTGGGAAGCCCAGGGCACGGAAGCCACGCATGTTCTCCTCGTCCCCCACCCGGATGCTGTCTTCCAGGTACAGCTCGTTCAGCACGCTCACCATCTCACGGAAGATTTCACACGCGGTAGACACACCCACCCCGAAGATGGTCGACAAGGGCAAGTAGCCCACGTTGAACGCCAGCTTGTACAGTGTGAGGCCGAGGCGATGGGAGACTGGAATACATCTGCGCATATTTGTACACTCCCGCTGTAGGACAGGGGTCACCTCGGCCACCAACACCTTGAATGTTGCGCGAGACATGCGGAAGCTCCCACGGAAGTGCTCGTTGTCCCAGTCCTCCAAGTCCTGCATCTCATGCCACACGGCGTCTGTCCAGGGGAGCACCCAGCGGCACACGCTTTCACGCTCAGCAAGAAGCTCGGCCGACGTCGAGAGGGGTGGGGCTCCTTCGGCCGCGCCTTCGGCCAACTTCTCTGCGAGCAACGTGGAGGCCGCACGGGGACGAACCAGTGGCAGGATGGTGGCCTGGAGACAAAACACAGTCTCCGTCGCTCCAAGCAGCCAGCGGAAGGTCTCCGTCCCGAACACTGGCTTCGCGGGCATGGCCCCACCTAGCCGGCATAGGCGAGCACGGAATAGGTCCTCCTCGTCGGCGTGGGCGTGGTTTTGTGTGGCCACTTGGATTGCTCCTTGCAAGCAGGCCGTCGCGAGCTCCCTCCGGGACATCCTTGCAAATGCCGGGCGGGCTGGAGAGGGGGCGGGCAGGACGGGAGGAGTGGTGGGCGAGACGGAGCAGGAGGGTGGAGGGAGGTGGGGCTAGAGATGGAGCATGGGACCATCAACATCGTTAGCGTGGGAATGGGAGGGCAGGAGGATTTGTTTAGGCTAAAGCACACCTGCAAGGCAGAGGGGAATGACAGGAAGCGGCTAGAGTGGGGCGCGTGATGGGGAATCCGCAGAGCGGGCTGTTACTACGCTGCGACTAGGGGGCATGGGCGTGAGCCTCCAAGCTGCCACACAACCCTATGGCTGGCCGTGGTTCGGACGGCGACGGCGACGGACGCTTCGTTCCAGACGTCGAATGCGACGTATTATTTCTCCCAGGGCCACCTCCAGAGTGTGGAGACGGTGTGCCTTTTGGGCCCTCCGCCTTCTACGGATGGCAGGGCGGAGGGAGCGCAGTTTCCCTGGGAGGCGAGAACAGAAGGGGGAGAGGAGGGGGAGAGCCATCAGTGACACGGAGGCCACACTAACACCACTGCATACCACCCAACCTCCGCGCCGAAGGGCCCTTCGGCGTCGGACAATGCGCCCTGCTTGGTGGCCGTCGGACCTGTAGGGTGTTGCCATCACGCCTGGTTCTGGCTGCAATGAGGGGAGATAGGGCTGGGAACGAGAGGCATCCAGCGTGTGCAACATTGTTGCATTGGGATGCTGATGGACATAGCCTTCAGCGTCTAGACCTGGCTGAGGGAGGCGGCGGCCAGAGGGACGCGTATCTAACGGGGTCGTATCGCGTATAGGGGTGCGGGAGAGTATGCAACTGCACGTCCCTATGGTTCTATGGGGGATGGGTCTAGGGGCTCGTAGGATGACTTCGCCTTAGGCCATGTCATCCTGAGTGGGCCTTTCCACCTCCTCCTCCTCCTCGCCCCCCTCCTCCTCTCCCTCGTCATTGGTGTCAGGTGGGATGGCGCGGCCCCTTTTTGGGCGGCCGCCTATGCTCCGGTGCACCTGCCCTCCGGCCGCCCCCCCTGCCTTCCCTGAGGCACCTGCTGCTGACGCCGCCAACCATGGGGCCCGATACAGTGCGGCCATCGGTGGCGGCATGTACTGCTGTTGCTGCAGCGATGCCATGTATCCATACGGCCCCATGTAGGGCGCAGGCTACAGTGGCCCATGGTAGGCTCCACGGAAGGATTGGGCGAGCTCCCTGAGCACCTCGGTTTGGCGGTCGATGGCTGCTGTGCGCTCCCGCATGCTTCGGTCGATGATGGCATCGGTGGCGACCATGGCCTCAGTCATGCAGGTGACATGGCGCTCCAGACCTATATGCACATCCCTCCCCGCCTCCCGGGTGGCTTGGGCGCACTCCTCCACGGCTTGTGCGGCTGTGCGCGTGGCCCACACGGTGAGGACACGCTCCTTGGTGCGCCTGGCCTCCTCCTCGGCCGCCATGCGTATGAACAGGTCGTGGATGCGCTCCCCAGTTGTCTCCGTGACAGAGACCAACTCCCTCGCCTCCTGCAGCCTGTTGCGCATCTGGACACACCTCTGCGCGTTGGTCAGGGGACGGGCTTCTTCTCAACCTCACCGTGCTCGCCTACATGCGGTGGTGGCGGCTCCTCCTCTAGGGGGGGCCCTCCCTCCATCGGCTCGTCCTCCGGCTGTGGGGACCCCTGGATCTCCCGCTCCAGCACAGCCTCCCCGGTCTCGAGCTCCACTTCCGATGGCGCCTCCACCTGCATCGCCTCCATCTCCACGTACGTTTCGTCGGAGGCCTGCGTATCAATATGCAGCAGCTCTTTCTGGGACGGCAACAGTTCAGGCTCGAGCACATTGCCCACCTGTTGTTCCACGAGCAGCTCCATTTCGTCCTGTTCCTCCTGGGACACAGGCCCCGTCTCCGTTACGACATCCAGGATCCCGTGCGGTATTCCCTGCACCATAGTTGCGTGTTTTGAGGACTCTAGCCGTGTGCGTGGCGCTGGCACTGGCCGTGCCACTCGCCCTACGGTGGCAGCCACACTCCCCTTCGCGAGAGTGTCCTGCATACGGGACAGCCCTGGCTCTTCCTCCCCCTGCTGGGTCTCTGGCACCAGGGGGGTAGGTGTGGGGTCCTCTACCTGCATGTCCGCACAGATGAGGCGTAGGAAGGCCATAGGGCTGCTGCTGCTGGAGGAGGCTGGCATGGGGGAGATGCTCCTTGAGGCGGTGGCTGTCCTGGGCGGCATGGGTGACGGCCTTGCAAGCACCGATGGACTTTGGGATGCTGCGGGCCGGCTCATTGGCCTCGCCTTGGCCGGACATGCTTTAGCTGTTGCCCTCGCAACTTTCTTGGCAGGGGGTGCGGAAGATGGTTTCGGGGCTCTCTTAGCGGGGGGTGCGGAAGATGGTTTCGGGGCTGCCTTGGCAGGAGGAGCAGGGGATGCTTTCGGGGCTCTCTTAGTGGTGGGTGCGGAAGATGGTTTCGGGGAGGCCTTCGCAGGAAGAGTGGAAGATGGTTTCGGGGCTGCCTTGGCAGAAGGAGCGGATGATGCTTTCGGAGCTGCCTTGGCAAGAGGAGTGGGGGATGCTTTCGGGGTTGCCTTGGCGGGGGGTGTTGGCCGTGGGTCGACCGGCCTTGCTGGAGGCTCCTGTTTCTGTGCGGTGGGGCCCTCTTCCCGTTGCGCCCCTTGGTCCTGCTGTGCTCGTTGACGTGTGCGCGGAGGCTCGTTGGTGGCAACCCCGTTGCCCGCCGTGACGCTCCAACAGCAGGCGTGACAGTTCGTCGTAGAAGGGCATGGTGCATGGCTGGGCGCCGGTTCTTTTATTGTGAGTGAAGACCTCCTTGAACTTTCTCTTGAGTCCATGGAGCTTGTCCTTGCATTGCTTTCTATTGTGGTCATATCCCCGTTCCTGCATTTTCTCGGCTAGCCATGGATAGAGCTTATCGTGCCTGGCAGTGGCTATGATCCTCCTGGCTTCCGGGCTCCCCCAGAGCTCTATGAAGTGGCCGATCTCCTCCTCGGACCAGCGCAGCGCTCTGCATCTTTCCTGGGGGTCCTGGCTGCTCCCCTCTTCAGGGGATTGTGAGCCGGTGTCCTCGGCCGGATCGTCCCTTGGCCCCTCTCCCTCTGGCTCCATGTTGCCAATGGGTGTGTGGTTCGGTGGTGAGGGTGGTCTGTGCCTTGGGCTGCCTTTCCCAGTCCCGTGTGGATGTGTGTCGGTGGGTGCTGGTGGGCTCTAGTGCTTGCTGTGAATGTGCCCTGTACGTAGGCGTTGTTATCTTTGGTGGCCGGGGCCTCTTCATGTCCTTGGGATTGTTGCGCATGCCTTCGTTGGTTTTCCACAACATCCGCAGGTGGCTGGCTGTTGCCCACGGGCACCAATTGCCTAGGCATTTCTAGCGTCTTGGGGATAGGCTTCGCCTACGCTCGCTGTCCAGCCGTGTTGGGCGAATGGGGGGAGGGGAGCTATCGGGACACTGCTTCCCCTGCTCTCGTCCTTCTGGGTGATGCGAGGGTGGGGGTGGCGTTGCGGTGGGGGTCTACTCTGGATGGGTGTCGTTCCCCCTGTTGGGGTGGGGTGGGGGGCTACCCCTTGTTCCTGGGCGCCTGGGGTTGTTGCTTGTTCCGTCTCCACCTCCCCCCCTTTGCCATGGCTCTGTTCTGGTGCGCTTCCCTGTCCGTTTGGGTAGCTGAGTGGGCACCCTGTGTGAGTGCTTGCAGGAGCAGGCTCCTTTTTGAGCTCCGTGCCAGCTGCCTGGTGGGGAAGGCGGGCGTCCCAGTTGCTATGGCGGCGAAACCAGCGATCCATTTCATCTGCACCTGAGCTCCCATCCGCTTTCTGCTGCTCTTGCCGCTCTCCTCTATGGTCTTTTCTGTTAACGTACTCACCTCAGTTGTTTAACCCACGCACCTCAAGTGGCTGAATTCGGACAACACGTTAGTCAATTGACTAACTTTTAAACAACTTGCAAGTGAGTTGTTTAACTCCATTGTTTAAAACCGCAACTTAAACAACTGTGGGTTGGTTAACCATGGTGTGGCTGAATTCGGACAACACGTTAGGTTAACCCACTGACGGTTGTTTAACTTAACAACCGTTGGTTAACGTGTCATCCGAATTGAGCCAATGAATATGTTTTCAAAATATACCTGGCACTGCCCAGATATCTGAATAACATATAGTAGGGAAGCAGATCTCAGTGGACGCAGAGAACTGTTGTATGCAGGTGCTCTGAAGTTATTATTATGAAAACAGGAAAGCAGCCAGAATACAGAATACTTTATTGGCATAATTTACTGTATAATATCTACATTTAACAGGTTTTGGCAGAGAGCCAGTATAGTCAAGGCCGCTGGTGACTTGGGCCTTTTTTACTCTTAAGACACACCATGGCACTTTTTAATTTTTTTAGTTAAATGAGCTTGTGTATAAATTAATCATCTGCACTCCAGTAAGTACATAACATAAGTGAAGACATACAGAATGATACAGCAGTTAAGAGCCAAACTGCATGTAGCTTGAATTGTGCTTAAATAGTGTGCTTAAGATTGACCATCCCTCTTTCTTAACAAAAAGCAGCTGTGGGGACCCAATTGTGATCAGGGCTGTTGCAGGGAAGAATTTAATTCACCCACCCACCGACCCATGCTGTTTTCCTGGTTTCCTTATGGTGCTGGTGGCATTATACCACTACTATGGAGCCACATAGAGGATAATATTTTCATGGCATACAAAGAAGTGTTATTATTAATCCTGATGATATCTGCAGATTAAGCCGCTATTAGAAACAGGGAAGGGCTGGGTGGTGTGTTGTTGTTGTTTTTAAAGTTGGCAACCCTAAACCCTGAAAAAAACCCTGGAGTACGAATATTAGGTATTTTATTGTACAGCTTTAATTGAACAGTTCTCAAAGGGCACATCGTTTATCTTATGTACTAAGTGCAAAGATAAAATTAATTACATCTGTTACAATGCAATCATAAATATGTCTACGCAGAAGTGAGGCCCAACTGAGTTTATTGGAGAATTGATACATTTTAGTAAGTTTGTTTAGGACTACAGCTTTGAGGTGCTGTCCTGCGTAGTTTAGCTGCTTAAAAATCCCATCAGTTAAAAAGGGACAGTCGGAGATGCCACTTCAGATTTCAGTGGGGTGGAGTAGCATCAAGAGTCATGCCCCTATCTATCTGCCATGGTATCATGTGTTGATGTCATGGTTGTTGCAAGATTAAATTGTATTCAAAGTAGTGTATTTTTAAAGTATATGCTGCAGTTACTGTTTTATACTTTATAATTACTATAGCAATATCAACACCAGTCAGTAAAATTCTTTTTGTTTTGTTTTTAACCAAAGGAATTAGGCATACCTCCATAGTATATTAGGCTGCTATGTGTCAAGGCAGCGCAATTTATACTGTATTTTTAATGCTGTGTTTTATTGTCTTAAGAATTGTTACAAACTGCCCAGAGACAGTACCTGTGATTGACAAGGTGTGTGGAAAGCCCCAATAGCTGCTGCCTGGAATAAGTAAGTAGAAGAAATGAGTGTGTGTAGTTTGCGCAAACATTGTAATAGGGATGGGGATTGTTTCATTTGTAAATACAAATTTTGCAGACCGAGGCTTGTAGAAATCTTTGAGGCTGCGGAGAAGAGGTAAAAGACTTTAGGCATAAGTATCGCAGTTAGCAAGTCTCTATAGTGGGCCATAAATAACAAGAACATTTCTAATCCAATATACAAGACCTGCAGCCCCTGATGATGGTCACTGGCAAGCCGCAAGACAAGGGTAATAAGCGCAACAATACACACCCTGCTGGTGACATCGCATGGGAACACAAAAGGAGCAAGTCTGGAAATACCTCAAAGACACCCCCTACTGACCGACCCAAGGCGGGCCAACTTCTGTACAGGGAGCATGTGCTAAACCCTCTTCCACAGCTGTAACTAGCCCATGTTCTTCAAACTTTGAAGATATAGAAAATACTCTTGAGGGGCTATCCTGCAAGGATCAGGCTGTTATGTTAGCCCAAATGTATGGCATGAGTTTGGCAAAGAGGTATAAATATCAGAGGGGTCTGGCAGCTCTTTAAAAAGTTATTTCTAAGTTTGATAAGCTCTTTGAGGCTCTCTTTAATGGTAGCCTGGAATTTTACGAGTCTGAGCTGTATGAGTGCTTGGATGCTATTAAATTTCATGGCAAATATCTGGAGTGTGTTGATACATCATTTAGAATCATTCAAACTCTCCAGACTCTTTTCAAGAGCCTGAAGAAGCACCGCGAGCTTGGGAATGGCCTCAGCCTATAATGGAGAGGTGTTTGGGGAAGAATTCCGCTTTCTTAATTTAGATCAAATAAATTCATACGCTCAAGCAATCGAAGCATTATACGAGGCTATAAAGAATGCTCTTGATGATGTCAACAGGCGCATTGATCCTGGAGATGTGGTGCAATTGAGATTAGAAGGTGATGGACTACAGAACCCACTTTTTTCAATTAGAAGAGCCAGGAGTGCTTTAACGCCAAGGATTTTCTAACTCATGTTGAAAACCTCATACAGAGTAAAGCGGAGATTTGTGGGGATACCACTTTAAGGATAGTGGTTACAATCCTGAGAGCCCCCAGAGGGGGTGCATGTCAACAACTAAAATCTATTCCTTTTAGCAGTATTATTGACAAGAAAAGGCATTTTTAGTAGGTTTGAATAATGAAAACAAATCTCTCTGTTTTGCCAGGGGACTCTTAGCCGCTATGGCCCAGGGAAACTCCACAGATGTGGAACTGTTAGATGCTGCCAGAAAATTGCACCATGATTGGGATGGTTGGATCAGAGAATGGTAGCATTCACCGACATACTGCTCATCAACATTCAGTCAACCAATAAAGGCTGGGGTCTGTTTAAAACTCAGGAGCCTAGGTATCCTAAAACATATTTTATTTTCTTACATGGGGGGGGGGGGGCACTACTACGGCGTGAAAAACATTCAGGGTCTTTTCAGCACCAGAAATTATTGCATTTATTGTTACACCCTTTTCACACACACACACACACACACACACACACACACACGTGTTTCTACTTTTGTAGAGCCTGTAAGAGTATGGACTGCGCATACGATGACAGTCTGACATATTGTGTGACAAATTGTAAGATACAATGCAGGTTGTTAGAGTGCTTAAACAGAGATTCGAATCTGGTCAAGGTAAAAGAGTTGGAATGTAATTATAGAGAATCGTGTGAGAACTGTTATGCTTTTGCTGAACAGGTTCATGTGCCTGGGAAGACAGTGTAAGGTGTGTAAGTTGGAACTTCAAGCTATAACTTGACGTATGTACTACATGCAGGGATTCTTGTGCCTAACAGATCTGTAAAAAAAATTTTTATGATTTTGATTGTATGCAGGAAACAGGTATCCATGTCCCTAATTTTATTTATGGCCAAGCTTTTAAAGGCGAAACACACAAGATATTTATGTCCGATAAGCTGTGGTCTCAAGCAGGGAAAAGTTGGACATTTAGGGGTGAAACATGTCTTTCAGAATTTGTACAGTTGTTCGCTGAGACTGCCTTCAAGGGGTGCACATTCATTGCGCATAATGCTAACGGGTACAACTTCTATTTTATCGTTATAGAGCTCATCAAAGAGAAGCTTGACCTGGAACTCATTACTCAGGAGGGAAAGTTGATAAGTGAAAAGTCTGAAATTGAGATTTATTGATTCCCTTAACCATCTACCTATGGCTCAAAGCTTCCCATGAGCCTTGAGGGCTGTAAGGGGCATTTTCCACATTTTTTTTAACACAGCTGAAAATCAAGATTATGTAGGTCCTATGCCCCATGTAAACTACAACGACATAAATTACATGATGCCTAAAGAAATAGGTGAGTTTTTAAAGTGGAATGAAGAAAACAAGTCAAAGACTTTTGACTTACAAAAAGTGTTGTCATATTATTGTAAACAGGATGTTAAAATCCTAGCAGATGCTTGTCCCAAATACAGACACGAAATCATAGCGATGACCAAACAGACCATGGCGATGAATGCTTTTGAGGAGGAGACGAGTGCTATAGATCCATTTCAACACCTCACTCTGGTGAGCATCTCCCTGCAGATGTATTGTTTTTGTTTTCTGGTGCTGCAGATGATAGCAATAACGCTGCCAGATGATTATCACATACAAACAAAAGGGTTTTCAACAGCGTAGATCCAATGGTTGATGCACATTGAACATAAAACATACAGATCCGCTATGCCTTAAGAGGTGGAGAGGTCGAGATCAGTTCTTATTTCTTGGATGGCTACACTGTCAGAGATGGTAAAAAAAAAATGTTTTTGAATTTAACGGATGTTATTGGCACGGCTGTGGTCAATGCTACAATCTTGGAGATCAAAATCCTATGAGTTTCTTAACAACCTTAATCAAAGGAAGAACTTCTTGAAGCAAAGCAGTTTTGAGGTCAGGCCTGTCTGGGAACATGAATGGAGACACATGCTAAAAACAAATGTGGATCTTAGGGCTTTTCTCATGACCACTCAATTTCCAGAGCCTCTAAAGCCTAGAAATATGCTTTTCGGGGGGTCGTACTAATGCTATATGGCTCTACTACAAACCAAAACAAGGTGAACAGATCCATTACTAGGATTTTACTAGCCCGTGCCGATTTGTCAATAAAACCAAAGAATACCCTATCAGGCACCCCCAAATCATACACACTGGATTTAGAAGATTCTCTGGCTATTTTGGCATGGCTAGAGTAAAAGTGTCCCTCCCAGAGGTGTTTTCTTTCCGGTGCTCCCCATCAGAGTGTGTGAGAAGCTAATGTTTCCGTTGTGCTGCAGTTGTGCAGAAGAACAATTGGATCCATGTTCCCACACATTTGGTGCACCGTGGAGTTGAACCTGGCTCTAGGAAAGAGGTACAGGTTAATGAAAATTTTTGAAGTTTGGCATTTTGCAAGAAAGTCAGGCACTTTGTTTGCCCCTACATTAAAATGCATCTTCACCAGAAACAAGAGGCCTCAGTTTACCCCAATTGGTGCATAAGTGCTGCTATTAAACAAAACTACATCACGGCTTATTATGAAAAGGAGGGTGTGGAGTTACGCCCTGAGCACATTGGTGTAAACCCTGCCAAGCAGCAGTTTGCAAAATTGTTTCTAAATTCACTGTGGGGTAAATTTGCCCAGAGAACCAATTTGCCACACACCACCATTGTGAGAGATCCTGATGATCACTTCCGGCATGTCTTTTCTGGAAATTTGAGGTGTCCTTGTTTGATTTTATCAATGAGGAGGCATTCTGTGTGTCTTGGAGCCTCGGTAAAGACATGGTGGTACCCTCCCACAACACCAACATCTTCATTGTTTCACCATGGCTTATGCTCTTTTAGAACTCTACAAACTGCTAGATAGGCTGCAAGATCATTGTTTGTACCATGACACAGACTCCATAATATTTGTGAGTCGGGAAGGCGAGTGGAATCTGCCTTTAGGCGACTACTTAGGAGATCTCATGAGCGAAATCCCATCACATCAGCATATTATGGAATACGTGGCGGCTGGTCCGAAAAGTTACACTTACTGTATTAATAACAACAATATTTGCTTAAAAGTGAAAGGAATTACTCTGAATGTCATGAACAGCATTAAAATAAACTTTGACAGCCTTAAAGAATTGGTTTTTGCCTATGTCTTGAAGTGTGGCCAGGGTCCGCCTCGCCGGATAGTCATGCAGCAGAAAGGCATTGTTCGAAACACAAATAAGAACAGCAGTGTTCTTCAATTTTTTTTAACCCTGACAAGACAAAATGAGTTGGAGAAAAACAAACTGAACCTTTCCCCCCCCAAAGCCCTGGACCCCCCTCAGCACCCCCACTTCCTCCCTGTGAAATTGACGAAACCATTCAAGAAATTTTGGATGGTATTCACATCAGGTTTAGAAAGAATGCGGAGCATGTGCTGAACATATCTGTATGGGATGATAGAGGTATGTTTCTGTACCAGGGTAAGACCTTGCCGGGGTCTAGCATCCTAGATTTGGTAAAAGGCATCACTCAGTCTGGCGTTCTCTCTCATAAGAGAAAACCAAAAGGCTGGGATGATTTTCTGAAAGCCTTGGCTGAACTTAATATGCCTGCTTCTGTTGTGGGGAATTTGCCTGCTAGACTGCAATTGGAAAACTTGAAATTGCAACAAGCCCCCAAAAAGATAATCACCACTGCCCCAAAAAACAATTCAAGAGGCCAGAATGGCTGGAATTTCTGGCAACACCTTCTAGAGAGACAACCAAGAAACGCAATTGGCTAACTTTGTAAAATAAATAAACATAATATGTATGAGTCACAATTCTTTATTATAATTTGTTATTACATGATGGTCAGCATGTCTGGACATGTTGAAATGTGGTACATAGACTTCTAAGGCAGCTTTGACTGGCAACCTCCCCATGGTTGACTATATGGATCTTAGGGCTCAGGGCTACCCCACCCCTTTGATTTGTTTGTACGAGGTCCTGAGCCTGTATTTGCTCTCTAGTACAGTTGCCTTTGGGCTCACTCATCTTTACTGCCTCCTGGAAAGATAGTATCGAGATATTGTCTGTTATCATTGGGGGGCTATGAATCAGTTGGTTGTTGTACGTCAATAAATCTTTACGATTAGAAAGCCTAGTAAGAATCCCTTGCTGTTCCTGAGCTGGAAGAGCACCGAAACTGAAAATCAGCTTAGATTCTTTGGGTGTAAAGAATTCGCCAACCCAGGTTTTCTTGGCCACTGTCCCTTCCTCCTCATGGTCTGATATGGTAGAACTCAGAATCGTGCAGGATGATGACCTGGAAGGAGGGGGACAAGAGTAGAGCTTAGGTCGATCAGATCCCCTATTGGAGGATCCTTATCAACCAAGCTTGCTGGTTGTAGAAGACTGGTCAGCTGCAGGGGGACCAGGTTTTTGAAATGCCTATATAACGGCAGACGTCTACGTTGAAAAGCTGTTCTGCAAGCATATATGGTGGAAGTTGTATCAACGGAAGCAAAAGTTACAATGGCTTTTTGAAAATGCCCATGAAATATACCGCCCAAACCTATGCCATACATGATAGGTGCTCTGTGGAAGCCTGGGAATCTATGGCCTGCCTGTGCCACATAGTAAGACCTGTAAGTAGCAGGGTTACCATAAGCTTTTAATGCAGCTGTGGCGATACCCCACATTTCTGTCTCCTTAGGTATGTCTGGCTTAGTGTGTTTGGAGAGTGCGGAATGTTGGACTGAGTGGGTATGGCTGGTGATGCTGGAAAAGGGAGGGGGAGGAGTATATATATTGTGTGAGGGGAGTAGTTAGTGAGTGTTGGTTCGGAAGTGGGTAGTTAGGTGGAAGATAGATGTGGTTAGCTGTGTGTTCTTGACAGGTGTTTGAAGAGTAAATAAATATAAAGTTTTAAGGATTTAGGATTATTATTAAGATTATTATAATTATTAAGAATAGGCAGGTTTTAAATTGAATTTAAAAGAACTGTAAACAACAATAAACATTTTATTTTTGCTACCACAAA
The DNA here is from genome assembly GCA_029215795.1 of Anniella stebbinsi. Lineage (NCBI taxonomy): Eukaryota > Metazoa > Chordata > Lepidosauria > Squamata > Anniellidae > Anniella > Anniella stebbinsi. The sequence continues at coordinate 123,324,504 of JARDYH010000004.1, read as the reverse complement.
CCACATGTCAGCTTGGCTTTGTAACCTGCTCTATTAGTTTCTAAAGAAAAACATTACCTTAAACCTTCAGCCAACATACTCACAGGAGAACCTTATTCAAAACCCTTAACACCCTTTTCTCCTCTGCTATAAGGAAAAAGTGGTGCATCTTTTACCCTTCCCTTAGGTATTTAAGTGGTGGTGCTTAGATGAGGACTGGTGTTTGAGGCTGTGGCGGCACAGCAACCTTTATTTATTTATTACATTTATATACCGCCCATAACCAAAGCTCTCTGGGCAGTTTACAAAAATTAAAACTTTGGACATTAAAAATCGATATACAAAATGTTAAAGCATAAAAGCATAAAAACAGACAACATATAAAAACAGTGTACATTTAAAACAACTGCAAACTCTCAGCCAGGACTAAATATAGTTCTGGGTCAATTAAAAACTCAGTATATGCTGTTAAATGCCTGAGAGAAGAGGAAAGTCTTGACCTGGCGCCAAAAAGATAACAATGTTGGCTTCAGGCGAGCCTCGTCGGGGAGATCATTCCATAATTGGGGGGCCGCCACTGAAAAGCCAGTCTTCCTTGTTGCCATCCTCTGAGCTTCCCTCTGAGTAGGCACACGGAGGAGGGGGTTAGATGTTGAACATAGTGTACGGGTAGGTTCATGTTGGGAGAGGTATTCCATCAGGTATTGTGGTCCCAAACCATGTAAGGCTTTATAGGTTAAAACCAGCACCTTGAATCAGGCTCAAAAACATACAGGCAGCCAATGCAAGCAGGCCAGAGTCAGTTTTATATGTTCGAACCTCTTGGTCTGGGTTATTAGTCTGGCTGACGCATTTTGCACAAGCTGCAGTTTCTGAACCGTCTTCAAAGGCAGCCCCACGTAGAGTGCATTGCAGTAACTGTCAAGAAATTGATCATGGGCATTCAAGTAACTCATAATCTAATATTGATTTCATTTACTAATAGATACCTGTAACAGTTCTCCTGTAAAGCAGAACCAGCAAATGAGAAGAAGCTGCCTTCTTGTATAGTTGTGTTAATGAACTTTGTTCTATTAGCAACTATATGCATTCTGTTTTGTTTTAGTTTATCTTGACTTCCATCATTCTTATATAGCGCCTTTCTTTATTTTGACCTAGAGACAAGATACATAATTCCTGTGTGATACCCTGTAGTATTGTAAACTTTCCCTTAGTACAACAGTTATGCTGTACAAGATTCTGATTATGCTAATTCTGATGTTTCCAGTTCCCTATATAAGAGTGATACCCTGTATACTAAAGTCAGTCAGAACCCAAGTTCTGGCTCCGACAGCTGTTCGTATCTAATAAAGTTTGTTGACGAGATTGAGCGTTGTAAATATATTTATGTCAGTGACTGGTTTCCATCAAAGTTCGCATTGTCGCTTGGTGGGAAATTAGGCCTCATTTGAATTAATTACAGTTAAAGCATCTCCTAAGTAACTAGATTATTAGGCCCACACATTGAAGTCAATGTACTTCTGAGAGACTTCTAAAATAAGGAGCCTCTACCTTGATATCTTTTTGTCATAAAAGAGAGACTCATAAATTCCACAAACACTTAATAGTTCCTTTATCATAAGGGGAACTTTTTTTAATAGCTGCATTACTATTTCCCGCCACAGTAACCTAACTTGGAGAGTACCAACGCATAGACAACTGAAGCCAGGTTATCCCTGTCCAGATAGGGGCATAGCTGGGCCACCATCCAAAGTTGGTAGAAGGCACTCCATGCCACGGACAGAGATTGTTCTAGGAGAACCCCCAAGCTACAAACTTGCTCCGATCCAGAACAGGTTGAAGACCTTCCATCCGGTCAGCAGAGTCACCCACTAACAGCATCTCAGTCTTGTCTGGATTGAGTTTCAGTTTATTAGTTTCAGTTTATTGAGTTTCAGTCCATTGTCGCTGCCAGGCACCATTCAGCACATCCACAGCCTCACCTCATGAAGATGAGAAGGAGAAGTAGAGCTGCGTGTCAGCATACTGATAACAATACATTCCAAAACTCAAGAAGACTGCACCCAACAGTTTCATGTACATGTTGAACAGCATGAGGGGACAAGACTGACCCCTGTGGAACCCCATACTGGAGAATCCACAGGGCCGAGCAATGTTCCCCAAACACCACCTTCTGAGCTGACCCGCCAAGTAGGAGAGGATACCATGACACTATGGTTAATGGTATCAAAAGCCACTGAGAGATCAAGGAGAACCAACAGAGTCACACTCCCCCTGTCTTTCTCCCAACATAGGTCATCATACAGGGCTACCAAGGCTGTTCTCTTGCCAAAACTAGGCCTGAAACCTGACTGAAGTGGATCCAGGTAATCAGTCTCATCCAAGAGTGTCTGGAGCTGGCCCGCAACCACTTGCTCAAGGAATTTGCCCAGGATGGAACATTTGCCATCAGCCTATAGTTATTAAGATTTTCTGGGTTCAGGGAGTATTCCTTCAGGAGTGGTCTCACTACTGCTTCTTTCAGGCGGCCTGGGAACACTCCCTCTTGCAGAGAGGCATTAATCACTTCCCTGGCCCAGCTACTTCTAGGGTAAATATGCAACCTCACAACCACCTTACCTAGACGGAATGTTCTGATCTGTCTTTATTTCAACGGTGTTGGTGTCAATGTGGTGCTTACTGACAGGCATGTAGTGGGGCTTATCATACGTGATGGTAATGCAGTCGTGGGTCTTCCTATGCACCAGTATGCATCATAGCAGGGACAAATAAAAGTCTCCTACTTTCTGGTGCTCCACAATGTCTGTGTACAGGTACAGCATGTTGAAGCCCCCCGTGATGTCTGTGGAATAAGACATTTTATTCTTGACAGGCTGATTCAGGGGTGCTCCTAATAGACGTGCTAGCTCCTCGCTGACCAATACAGCAAAACTTTCAGGGGCTTTCAGTCTAACTTTACCAGCCACCTGATCGTAAAACAGCCAAATTTCAGGTATATAACTTGCCAGTACTCTCAGGTCTCCTCATAATGGAGAGGTGTGTGTTTCTTCTTCTATAAATGGGTTCATTTTTTTTACTACATCTTCAATGTTGCTGCAGTATCCTCTACGCAACTCAAAGTGCCACATGGTTTCACCCTCAATCAATTCTAACCATGCCAATTTGGTGAGTGTGTACCAAGAATGGGAATACTGGATCGCTGCTAAACCCACTTCCCATTCCCTTCTCAGATCCAAATGCCGAGCCAACTGTGTTGTGAAGAATGAATTTGTATTCTGAGGGAAGGTTTCTGCTCAAGCGTTGCTAGGGAGTGTAATGTAAAAAACGTTCTCAGCCATGCCGCTCAGGTTCACCAATGTCTGCTGCAGCCACCCAGCTTCTCCTAGTTTGTGAGGCTATAATTTTTTTCAATCTGGTAGACCCGGTTCTGGTGAGCATTCACCCTTTGTAACTCCTCCGGGTAGAACCCCCTACGACCATTTCACCATCATAATCTTTTAGCTGGAACACAGGCCTCTTTCCTCTTCTACTGACTTCATCGTCTATGAAGATTTCATGCAAATATGGCCCTTCATAACTTTTATCGAAACTTCCCTCATTTTTCTACCTTTCACTCCGCTGTTTGATTTTAAAATAGCATCCATAACCCAGATCTGAGCAGAATTAGAGGGGGTTAACCTCTACAGGCCTAGCCTGTATAATTCTGTAAAATCTCTGATTATAACTTTTTAAAAGTTCAGATAGCACTTCTACATATCTATAAGAATTGTTGGCTGTGAAATATATCCACATCCGTGACTTTAAAATTCAGTTAAACCTCTCAATTACTGTGGCCTTCACATTGTTATGAGGAACAAAGTGCCGAATCTCATGTTGTTTTAACACATGACTCACTTTCTTGTTCAGAAATTAATGGCTGGAATCTGTTTGTAATGTGTGGTGTGCTCCTCCTCTAAAAATGGTCTTGAAGGCTGAGGACACAGCTGTCCCTGTCTTGTCTTCCAAAGCTATGGCCCACGCTTGTTTAAATGTATTTATGGCCGCTATTGTATTTAGATAAGTGTTGCATATCCACCAAATCAGCCTGCCATTGAGCATCCACATTTGAAATAACCATCTTGTTTCTTTTAAACTGCTTTATACAACATATATGTGTCCTGGTCTATAAGCCAATCTTTAATGAGGCTTCTAGTTAGAGTTTTGCTGTGCTTAGATTAGGCTGACCATATTTTGGAAACCAAAAAGGAGGACAAAATGATTGACCCCCAAGGGGGCATATCCACCAACATGTCTGGCCCCAGGGGGTGTGTCCAGCACCAAGGGGTGTGCCCACCTGAACATAGCCTTGGTCACATATCTGTTTTTACAGCACACAATTAAGACAAATCTGTTCTACATAACTTCTTAATGATAAAATCACTGAAATAAAGAACAACGTATTTGAGATTAACTTCACTTCTACTTTTGTAGCTTTTGCTGTACTTTGAAGCTTTTGCTATATTCTGTGTGATACATTCTCCCCTTTGCTCAAATATCTTTTCTGACTGTACCCTCACTCCGCTGCAAACTGCTGCTGCTGTTAACAGGACTTGCTGGCTGGCTGGCTTTTTTATTTTTAAATTTCATTTTCTTTAACCTTATGTTGATTGTCACAAGTTTCTCTACTCTAACATTAGGGTGGCAGACACTACTTCTCCCATTCACGCTTCTCACTTATAAACATTAGCTTCTCAAGGCTTGCACATTGACACCACTTCTCACATACAGATTTGAACTCCTGTCTACTTCCTGCACAAACACGGGACTCTGAGACCCTCTTTCTAATGTCCTGCATTGCCTGCCAGCACCGTTGGTCTACGTTACAACAGATGTCTCTGGGTTATTATTATTTATTATTTTTATTTATTTCATATCTAACCCGCCTCTCCATCCAGATCGAGGCGGGGAACACTAACAGAATCCCTAGCCTATCCCTGGTCTTCAGACTCAGGTACACACACTCGATGTGATTCAATTCACGGACAGGAAGTCTGGTCAGGTTAAGATTATCCTTGTAGAACACAGCTACTCCGCCCTCACCTGCTCACTGACACAGGATCCAGCTGGGAGGGCCTGGACCCATGTCGGGCCACTGTCATCTCCCAGCCAGGTCTCTGTGAAACATGCCAGGTCGGCCTTCTCATCTAGAAGAAGATCATGGATGATGTTTGTTTTATTTTTAACCGACCTGGCATTACATAGGAGCAAGGAGAGGTTCTGTGGGTGGCCTGGTTCTTTCTCCAACATCCCCGGGGTAGCAGGGCGACTAGAAGGTAAGATAGGTGTTAGATATCTATCTCTCCCCCTGTAACGGCATTTCGCCCTGCTGTCGCTATATCTCCCTTTGCCCTGCACAACACAAATTGCCACTCCCTGAAACATTCTAACTGCCGTTCAGCTGGCTCTAATGTTGTCACTCCAGCCTCTGTTCAGCCTGGGCTTCTCAGAAGGAGGGAGAGGGAAAACAAGGCTAAAATGTTCTGTTTGCCTCTTTCTTTTCCTCTCCATTCTGCTGTTGTCACTCCAGCCTCTGTTCAGCCTGGGCTTCTCCCGCTCCCACTCTGCTGTTGTCTGTGCAGCCTCTGTTTTCTCTCTCTCTAAGTTATTGCAGCCAAACCAAAGCCTCCAGCCTCAGACAGTCTCCCTCTTTCTCTCTGCCAAAGTCTCCCGATGGTCCAGCCGGCCGCACACTTGTGGCCAGGGGTATTGCTAATAATAATAATAATAATAATAATAATAATAATAATTCTTACCCGCCTCTCCATTTGGATCGATGCAGGGAACAGCAATAAATATAAAATATGATTTAAAACATGGCACATATTTTTAAAATAGCAATAAAACATCCTAAAAACATCCTAAAAACATTCTAAAATTCCACTGGACATGCCTGCCAGAAGGGATTTGTGTTTATAGCTTTCTGAAATTTGAAAAGACTGTTAACTTGACGAGTCTCCTCCAGCAGGCCATTCCACAGTCTGGGAGCGGCAGAAGAGAAAGTCCTGTGGGTAATGGTGTCATCCTAGTCTTGGCCGACTGTAGTAAATTCTTCCCAGAGGGGAGGATTGTAAGGGAGAAGGAGAACAATAACCGTGCAGATTAGAAGCAAATGACGTATTTTGAACTAGTTACAAGAATTTCCTGTATTTCATGTTCCTGTATTATATCTGTGTATTTTCTAGCCGTGAAAGCCCAAAATGAGAGAACTGGATAAAATGAACAGTAACCGTGCAGATCAGCAGCAAATGACTTATTATGAACTAGTTACAAGTATTTACTCTATTTCCATTGATTTCATTTGTATGTGACATCTTTGTATATTTTCACTTAACCCTCGCTATTCAGGAACCTTTTTAGCCTTAATATCTCAAAATGAGAGAATTGGGAATAATGAACAATAACCGTGCAGATTAGAAGCAAATGACATATTTTGAACTAGTTACAAGAATTTCCTGTATTTCGTGTTTTCACGAATGTATTTCATACAATGTATTTTCATTGAACCCTCGCTATAGAGGAACCTTTTCTAGCTGTAAAAGCCCAAAATGAGAGAATAGGGAAAAATGAACAGTAACTGGGCAGATTAGCACCAAACGACCTATTATGAACTTGATACAAGCAGTTAATCTATTTCCAGTGATTTCACGCCCAAAATGAGAGATTTTTTGAAAAAGAACAGTAACGACGCAGAATAGCAGCAAACGACTTATTATGAACTATACAAGCATTTACTCTATTTCCAGTGAATTCATGCCTAAAATGAGAGAATAGGGTAAAACGTATAGTAACCGTCCAGAATAGCAGGAAATGACTTACTATGAACTAATTACAAGCATTTACTCAATTTCCAGTGATTTGATTTGTATGTGACATCTTTGTACATTTTTATTAAACCCTCGCTATAGAGAACCTTTTCTAGCCTGAAAAGCCCAAAATCAGAGAATTGCGTAAAATGTACAGTAATTGTGCAGTTCAGAAGCAAATGACCTATTTTGAACTCCTTACAAGCATTTCCTGTATTTCCAGTGTTATCACGTTTGTGACATCTTTGTGTACTTTTATTGAACCCTCGCTATTCAGGAACCTTTTCTAGCCTTAATAGCCCAAAATGAGAGAATTGGGTAAAATGTACAGAAACCGTGCAAATTAGCAGCAAATGACCTATTTTGAGCTAGTTACAAACATTTGCTCTATTTCACGTGATTTCACGCCCAAAATGAGAGAATTGGGAAAAATGAAAAGCAACTGTGCAGAGTAGCAGCTAGTGAGCTACTTTAAACTTGTTACAAGCATTTACTTTTTTCCAGTGATTTTACGCACAAAATGATATAATTGGGAAGAATGAAGAGTAACCGTGCAGATCAGCAGCAAATGACCTATTTTGAACTAGTTACAAGCATTTACTCTAGTTTCAGTGAGTTCACTTGTTTCTGACACCTTTGTGTATTTTTACTGAACACTCGCTAGTTAGGCGCATGTTCTAGCCATAAACTCCCAAAGTGGTAAATTGGGTAAATTGTACAGGAACCGTGCAGATCAGCAGCAAATGACCTATTTTAAACTAGTTACAAGCATTTACTCTAGTTTCAGTGAGTTCACTTGTTTCTTTGTGTATTTTTACTGAACACTCGCTAGTCAGGCGCGTGTTCTGGCCTTAAAATCCCAAAATGGTAAATTGGGTAAATTGTACAGGAACCGTGCAGATCAGCAGCAAATGACCTGTTTTGAACTAGTTACAAGCATTTACTCTAGTTTCAGTGAGTTCACTTGTTTCTGACACCTTTGTGTATTTTTACTGAACACTCGCTAGTTAGGCGCATGTTCTAGCCATAAACTCCCAAAGTGGTAAATTGGGTAAATTGTACAGGAACCGTGCAGATCAGCAGCAAATGACCTATTTTGAACTAGTTACAAGCATTTACTCTAGTTTCAGTGAGTTCACTTGTTTCTGACACCTTTGTGTATTTTTACTGAACACTCGCTAGTCAGGCGCGTGTTCTGGCCATAAACTCCCAAAGTGGTAAATTGGGTAAATTGTACAGGAACCGTGCAGATCAGCAGGAAATGATCTATTTTGAAGTAGTTACAAGCTTTTACTCTAGTTTCAGTGAGTTCACTTGTTTCTGACACCTTTGTGTATTTTTACTGAACACTCGCTAGTCAGGCGCGTGTTCTGGCCTTAAAATCCCAAAATGGTAAATTGGGTAAATTGTACAGGAACCGTGCAGATCAGCAGCAAATGACCTATTTTGAACTAGTTACAAGCATTTACTCTAGTTTCAGGGAGTTCACTTGTTTCTGACACCTTTGTGTATTTTTACTGAACACTCGCTGGTCAGGCGCGTGTTCTGGCCTTACAATCCCAAAATGGTAAATTGGGTAAATTGTACAGGAACCGTGCAGATCAGCAGCAAATGACCTATTTTTAACTAGTTCAAAGCATTTACTCTAGTTTCAGGGAGTTCACTTGTTTCTGACACCTTTGTGTATTTTTACTGAACACTCGCTAGTTAGGCGCGTGTTTTAGCCTTAAACTCCCAAAGTGGTAAATTGTACAGGAACCGTGCAGATCAGCAGCCAATGACCTCTTTTGAACTAGTTACAAGCATTTACTGTAGTTTCAGTGAGTTCACTTGTTTCTGACACCTTTGTGTATTTTTACTGAACACTCGCTAGTCAGGCGCGTGTTCTGGCCTTAAAATCCCAAAATGGTAAATTGGGTACATTGTACAGGAACCGTGCAGATCAGCAGCAAATGACCTGTTTTAAACTAGTTACAACCATTTACTCTAGTTTCAGGGAGTTCACTTGTTTCTGACACCTTTGTGTATTTTTACTGAACACTCTCTAGTCAGGCGTGTGTTCTGGCCTATAAATCCCAAAATGGTAAATCGGGTAAATTGTACAGGAACCGTGCAGATCAGCAACAAATGACCTATTTTGAACTAGTTACAAGCATTTACTCTAGTTTCAGGGAGTTCACTTGTTTCTGACACCTTTGTGTATTTTTACTGAACACTCGCTAGTCAGGCGCGTGTTCTGGCCTTCAAATCCCAAAATGGTAAATTGGGTAAATTGTACAGGAATCATGCAGATCAGCAGCAAATGACCCATTTTGAACTAGTTACAAGCATTTACTCTAGTTTCAGGGAGTTCACTTGTTTCTGACACCTTTGTGTATTTTTACTGAACACTCGCTAGTTAGGCTTGTGTTCTAGCCATAAACTCCCAAAATGGTAAATTGGGTAAATTGTACAGGAACCGTGCAGATCAGCAGCAAATGACCTATTTTGAACTAGTTACAAGCATTTACTCTAGTTTCAGGGAGTTCACTTGTTTCTGACACCTTTGTGTATTTTTACTGAACACTCTCTAGTCAGGCGTGTGTTCTGGCCTTTAAATCCCAAAATGGTAAATCGGGTAAATTGTACAGGAACCGTGCAGATCAGCAACAAATGACCTATTTTGAACTAGTTACAAGCATTTACTCTAGTTTCAGGGAGTTCACTTGTTTCTGACACCTTTGTGTATTTTTACTGAACACTCGCTAGTCAGGCGCGTGTTCTGGCCTTCCAATCCCAAAATGGTAAATTGGGTAAATTGTACAGGAACCGTGCAGATCAGCAGCAAATGACCTGTTTTGAACTAGTTACAAGCATTTACTCTAGTTTCAGGGGGTTCACTTGTTTCTTTGTGTATTTTTACTGAACACTCGCTAGTTAGGCCCGTGTTCTAGCCTTAAACTCCCAAAGTGGTAAATCGTAGAGGAACCATGCAGATCAGCATTAAATGACCTATTTTGAACTAGTTACAAGCACTTACTCTAGTTTCAGTGAGTTCACTTGTTTCTGACACCTTTGTGTATTTTTACTGAACACTCGCTAGTTAGGCGCATGTTCTAGACATAAACTCCCAAAGTGGTAAATTGGGTAAATTGTACAGGAACCGTGCAGATCAGCAGCAAATGACGCATTTTGAACTAGTTACAAGCATTTACTCTAGTTTCAGGGAGTTCACTTGTTTCTGACACCTTTGTGTATTTTTACTGAACACTCGCTAGTTAGGCGCGTGTTCTAGCCTTCCAAAGTGGTAAATTTGGTAAATTGTACAGGAACCGTGCAGATCAGCAGCAAATGACCCATTTTGAACTAGTTACAAGCATTTACTCTAGTTTCAGGGAGTTCACTTGTTTCTAACACCTTTGTGTATTTTTAATGAACACTCGCTAGTTAGGCCCGTGTTCTAGCCATAAACTCCCAAAGTGGTAAATTGGGTAAATTGTACAGGAACCGTGCAGATCAGCAGCAAATGACCTATTTTGAACTAGTTACAAGCATTTACTCTAGTTTCAGGGAGTTCACTTGTTTCTGACACCTTTGTGTATTTTTACTGAACACTCGCTAGTCAGGCGCGTGTTCTGGCCTTCAAATCCCAAAATGGTAAATTGGGTAAATTGTACAGGAACCGTGCAGATCAGCAACAAATGACCTATTTTGAACTAGTTACAAGCATTTACTCTACTTTCAGTGAGTTCACTTCTTTCTGACACCTGTGTTTTTTTTTACTGAACACTCGCTAGTTAGGCGCATGTTCTAGCCATAAACTCCCAAAGTGGTAAATTGTACAGGAACCGTGCAGATCAGCAGCAAATGACCTATTTTGAACTAGTTACAAGCATTTACTCTAGTTTCAGGGAGTTCACTTGTTTCTGACACCTTTGTGTATTTTTACTGAACCCTCGCTAGTCAGGCGCGTGTTCTGGCCTTAAAATCCCAAAAGGGTAAATTGGGTAAATTGTACAGGAACCGTGCAGATCAGCAGCAAATGACCCATTTTGAACTAGTTACAAGCATTTACTCTAGTTTCAGTGAGTTCACTTGTTTCTGACACCTTTGTGTATTTTTACTGAACACTCGCTAGTCAGGCGCGTGTTCTGGCCTTCAAATCCCAAAATGGTAAATTGGGTAAATTGTACAGGAACCGTGCAGATCAGCAGCAAATGACCCATTTTGAACTAGTTACAAGCATTTACTCTAGTTTCAGGGAGTTCACTTGTTTCTGACACCTTTGTGTATTTTTACTGAACACTCGCTAGTTAGGCCCGTGTTCTAGCCTTAAACTCCCAAAGTGGTAAATCGTAGAGGAACCATGCAGATCAGCATTAAATGACCTATTTTGAACTAGTTACAAGCATTTACTCTAGTTTCAGTGAGTTCACTTGTTTCTGACACCTTTGTGTATTTTTACTGAACACTCGCTAGTCAGGCGCGTGTTCTGGCCTTCAAATCCCAAAATGGTAAATTGGGTAAATTGTACAGGAATCATGCAGATCAGCAGCAAATGACCCATTTTGAACTAGTTACAAGCATTTACTCTAGTTTCAGGGAGTTCACTTGTTTCTGACACCTTTGTGTATTTTTACTGAACACTCGCTAGTTAGGCTTGTGTTCTAGCCATAAACTCCCAAAATGGTAAATTGGGTAAATTGTACAGGAACCGTGCAGATCAGCAGCAAATGACCTATTTTGAACTAGTTACAAGCATTTACTCTAGTTTCAGGGAGTTCACTTGTTTCTGACACCTTTGTGTATTTTTACTGAACACTCTCTAGTCAGGCGTGTATTCTGGCCTTTAAATCCCAAAATGGTAAATCGGGTAAATTGTACAGGAACCGTGCAGATCAGCAACAAATGACCTATTTTGAACTAGTTACAAGCATTTACTCTAGTTTCAGGGAGTTCACTTGTTTCTGACACCTTTGTGTATTTTAACTGAACACTCGCTAGTCAGGCGCGTGTTCTGGCCTTCCAATCCCAAAATGGTAAATTGGGTAAATTGTACAGGAACCGTGCAGATCAGCAGCAAATGACCTGTTTTGAACTAGTTACAAGCATTTACTCTAGTTTCAGGGGGTTCACTTGTTTCTTTGTGTATTTTTACTGAACACTCGCTAGTTAGGCCCGTGTTCTAGCCTTAAACTCCCAAAGTGGTAAATCGTAGAGGAACCATGCAGATCAGCATTAAATGACCTATTTTGAACTAGTTACAAGCATTTACTCTAGTTTCAGTGAGTTCACTTGTTTCTGACACCTTTGTGTATTTTTACTGAACACTCGCTAGTTAGGCGCATGTTCTAGACATAAACTCCCAAAGTGGTAAATTGGGTAAATTGTACAGGAACCGTGCAGATCAGCAGCAAATGACGCATTTTGAACTAGTTACAAGCATTTACTCTAGTTTCAGGGAGTTCACTTGTTTCTGACACCTTTGTGTATTTTTACTGAACACTCGCTAGTTAGGCGCGTGTTCTAGCCTTCCAAAGTGGTAAATTTGGTAAATTGTACAGGAACCGTGCAGATCAGCAGCAAATGACCCATTTTGAACTAGTTACAAGCATTTACTCTAGTTTCAGGGAGTTCACTTGTTTCTAACACCTTTGTGTATTTTTAATGAACACTCGCTAGTTAGGCCCGTGTTCTAGCCATAAACTCCCAAAGTGGTAAATTGGGTAAATTGTACAGGAACCGTGCAGATCAGCAGCAAATGACCTATTTTGAACTAGTTACAAACATTTACTCTAGTTTCAGGGAGTTCACTTGTTTCTGACACCTTTGTGTATTTTTACTGAACACTCGCTAGTCAGGCGCGTGTTCTGGCCTTCAAATCCCAAAATGGTAAATTGGGTAAATTGTACAGGAACCGTGCAGATCAGCAACAAATGACCTATTTTGAACTAGTTACAAGCATTTACTCTACTTTCAGTGAGTTCACTTCTTTCTGACACCTGTGTTTTTTTTTACTGAACACTCGCTAGTTAGGCGCATGTTCTAGCCATAAACTCCCAAAGTGGTAAATTGTACAGGAACCGTGCAGATCAGCAGCAAATGACCTATTTTGAACTAGTTACAAGCATTTACTCTAGTTTCAGGGAGTTCACTTGTTTCTGACACCTTTGTGTATTTTTACTGAACCCTCGCTAGTCAGGCGCGTGTTCTGGCCTTAAAATCCCAAAAGGGTAAATTGGGTAAATTGTACAGGAACCGTGCAGATCAGCAGCAAATGACCCATTTTGAACTAGTTACAAGCATTTACTCTAGTTTCAGTGAGTTCACTTGTTTCTGACACCTTTGTGTATTTTTACTGAACACTCGCTAGTCAGGCGCGTGTTCTGGCCTTCAAATCCCAAAATGGTAAATTGGGTAAATTGTACAGGAACCATGCAGATCAGCAGCAAATGACCCATTTTGAACTAGTTACAAGCATTTACTCTAGTTTCAGGGAGTTCACTTGTTTCTGACACCTTTGTGTATTTTTACTGAACACTCACTAGTCAGGCGCGTGTTCTGGCCTTCAAATCCCAACATGGTAAATTGGGTAAATTGTACAGGAACCGTGCAGATCAGCAGCAAATGACCCATTTTGAACTAGTTACAAGCATTTACTCTAGTTTCAGGGAGTTCACTTGTTTCTGACACCTTTGTGTATTTTTACTGAACACTCGCTAGTTAGGCCCGTGTTCTAGCCTTAAACTCCCAAAGTGGTAAATCGTAGAGGAACCATGCAGATCAGCATTAAATGACCTATTTTGAACTAGTTACAAGCATTTACTCTAGTTTCAGTGAGTTCACTTGTTTCTGACACCTTTGTGTATTTTTACTGAACACTCGCTAGTTTGGCGCATGTTCTAGACATAAACTCCCAAAGTGGTAAATTGGGTAAATTGTACAGGAACCGTGCAGATCAGCAGCAAATGACCCATTTTGAACTAGTGACAAGCATTTACTCTAGTTTCAGGGAGTTCACTTGTTTCTGACACCTTTGTGTATTTTTACTGAACACTCGCTAGTCAGGCGCGTGTTCTAGCCTTCCAAAGTGGTAAATTTGGTAAATTGTACAGGAACCGTGCAGATCAGCAGCAAATGACCCATTTTGAACTAGTTACAAGCATTTACTCTAGTTTCAGGGAGTTCACTTGTTTCTGACACCTTTGTGTATTTTTAATGAACACTCACTAGTTAGGCCCGTGTTCTAGCCACAAAACTCCCAAAGTGGTAAATTGGGTAAATTGTACAGGAACCGTGCAGATCAGCAGCAAATGACCTATTTTGAACTAGTTACAAGCATTTACTCTAGTTTCAGTGAGTTCACTTGTTTCTGACACCTTTGTGTATTTTTACTGAACACGCGCTAGTCAGGCGCGTGTTCTGGCCTTAAAATCCCAAAATGATAAATCGGGTAAATTGTACAGGAACCGTGCAGATCAGCAGCAAATGACCTATTTTGAACTAGTTACAAGCATTTACTCTAGTTTCAGTGAGTTCACTTGTTTCTGACACCTTTGTGTATTTTTACTGAACACTCTCTAGTCAGGCGTGTGTTCTGGCCTATAAATCCCAAAATGGTAAATCGGGTATATTGTACAGGAACCGTGCAGATCAGCAACAAATGACCTATTTTGAACTAGTTACAAGCATTTACTCTAGTTTCAGGGAGTTCACTTGTTTCTGACACCTTTGTGTATTTTTACTGAACACTCGCTAGTCAGGCGCGTGTTCTGGCCTTCAAATCCCAAAATGGTAAATTGGGTAAATTGTACAGGAATCATGCAGATCAGCAGCAAATGACCCATTTTGAACTAGTTACAAGCATTTACTCTAGTTTCAGGGAGTTCACTTGTTTCTGACACCTTTGTGTATTTTTACTGAACACTCGCTAGTTAGGCTTGTGTTCTAGCCATAAACTCCCAAAATGGTAAATTGGGTAAATTGTACAGGAACCGTGCAGATCAGCAGCAAATGACCTATTTTGAACTAGTTACAAGCATTTACTCTAGTTTCAGGGAGTTCACTTGTTTCTTTGTGTATTTTTACTGAACACTCGCTAGTCAGGCGCGTGTTCTGGACTTCAAATCCAAAAATGGTAAATTGGGTAAATTGTACAGGAACCGTGCAGATCAGCAGCAAATGACCTATTTTGAACTAGTTACAAGCATTTACTCTAGTTTCAGTGAGTTCACTTGTTTCTTTGTGTATTTTTACTGAACACTCGCTAGTCAGGCGTGTGTTCTGGCCTTCAAATCCCAAAATGGTAAATTGGGTAAATTGTACAGGAACCGTGCAGATCAGCAGCAAATGACCTGTTTTGAACTAGTTACAAGCATTTACTCTAGTTTCAGTGAGTTCACTTGTTTCTGACACCTTTGTGTATTTTTACTGAACACTCGCTAGTCAGGTGCGTGTTCTGGCATTCAAATCCCAAAATGGTAAATTGGGTAAATTGTACAGGAACCGTTCAGATCAGCAACAAATGACCTATTTTGAACTAGTTACAAGCATTTACTCTAGTTTCAGTAAGTTCATTTGTTTCTGACACCTTTGTGTATTTTTACTGAACATTCGCTAGTCAGGCGCTTTTTCTGGCCTTCAAATCCCAAAATGGTAAATTGGGTTAATTGTACAGGAACCGTGCAGATCAGCAACAAATGACCTATTTTGAACTAGTTACAAGCATTTACTCTAGTTTCAGTGAATTCACTTCTTTCTGACACCTTTGTGTATTTTTACTGAACACTCGCTAGTTAGGCGCATGTTCTAGCCATAAACTCCCAAAGTGGTAAATTGGGTAAATTGTACAGGATCCGTGCAGATCAGCAGCAAATGACCTATTTTGAACTAGTTACAAGCATTTACTCTAGTTTCAGTGAGTTCACTTGTTTCTGACACCTTTGTGTATTTTTACTGAACACTCGCTAGTTAGGCGCATGTTCTAGCCATAAACTCCCAAAGTGGAAAATTGGGTAAATTGTACAGGAACCCTGCAGATCAGCAGCAAATGACCTATTTTGAACTAGTTACAAGCATTTACTCTAGTTTCAGGGAGTTCACTTGTTTCTTTGTGTATTTTTACTGAACACTCTCTAGTCAGGTGCGTGTTCTGGCCTTCAAATCCCAAAATGGTAAATTGGGTAAATTGTACAAGAACCGTGCAGATCAGCAGCAAATGACCTATTTTGAAGTAGTTACAAGCATTTACTCTAGTTTCAGGGAGTTCACTTGTTTCTGACACCTTTGTGTATTTTTACTGAACACTCACTAGTCAGGCGCGTGTTCTGGCCTTCAAATCCCAAAATGGTAAATTGGGTAAATTGTACAGGAACCGTGCAGATCAGCAGCAAATGACCCATTTTGAACTAGTTACAAGCATTTACTCTAGTTTCAGGGAGTTCACTTGTTTCTGACACCTTTGTGTATTTTTACTGAACACTCGCTAGTTAGGCCCGTGTTCTAGCCTTAAACTCCCAAAGTGGTAAATCGTAGAGGAACCGTGCAGATCAGCAGCAAATGACCTATATTGAACTAGTTACAAGCATTTACTCTAGTTTCAGTGAGTTCACTTGTTTCTGACACCTTTGTGTATTTTCACTGAACACTCGCTAGTTAGGCGCATGTTCTAGACATAAACTCCCAAAGTGGTAAATTGGGTAAATTGTACAGGAACCGTGCAGATCAGCAGCAAATGACCCATTTTGAACTAGTTACAAGCATTTACTCTAGTTTCAGGGAGTTCACTTGTTTCTGACACCTTTGTGTATTTTTACTGAACACTCGCTAGTTAGGCGCGTGTTCTAGCCTTAAACTCCCAAAGTGGTAAATTTGGTAAATTGTACAGGAACCGTGCAGATCAGCAGCAAATGAGCCATTTTGAACTAGTTACAAGCATTTACTCTAGTTTCAGGGAGTTCACTTGTTTCTGACACCTTTGTGTATTTTTAATGAACACTCGCTAGTTAGGCTCGTGTTCTAGCCATAAACTCCCAAAGTGGTAAATTGGGTAAATTGTACAGGAACCGTGCAGATCAGCAGCAAATGACCTATTTTGAACTAGTTACAAGCATTTACTCTAGTTTCAGTGAGTTCACTTGTTTCTGACACCTTTGTGTATTTTTACTGAACACTCGCTAGTCAGGCGCGTGTTCTGGCCTTCAAATCCCAAAATGGTAAATTGGGTAAATTGTACAGGAACCGTGCAGATCAGCAGCAAATGACCTATTTTGAACTAGTTACAAGCATTTACTCTAGTTTCTGTGAGTTCACTTGTTTCTGACACCTTTGTGTAGTTTTACTGAACACTCGCTAGTTAGGCGCGTGTTCTAGCCATAAACTCCCAAAGTGGTAAATTGTGTAAATTGTACAGGAACCGTGCAGATAAGCAGCAAATGACCTATTTTGAACTAGTTACAAGCATTTACTCTAGTTTCAGTGAGTTCACTTGTTTCTGACACCTTTGTGTATTTTTACTGAACACTCGCTAGTTAGGCGCATGTTCTAGTCATAAACTCCCAAAGTGGTAAATTGGGTAAATTGTACAGGAACCGTGCAGATCAGCAGCAAATGACCCATTTTGAACTAGTTACAAGCATTTACTCTAGTTTCAGGGACTTCACTTGTTTCTGACACCTTTGTGTATTTTTACTGAACACTCGCTAGTTAGGCGCGTGTTCTAGCCTTGAACTCCCAAAGTGGTAAATTTGGTAAATTGTACAGGAACCGTGCAGATCAGCAGCAAATGACCCATTTTGAACTAGTTACAAGCATTTACTCTAGTTTCAGGGAGTTCACTTGTTTCTGACACCTTTGTGTATTTTTAATGAACACTCGCTAGTTAGGCCCGTGTTCTAGCCATAAACTCCCAAAGTGGTAAATTGGGTAAATTGTACAGGAACCGTGCAGATCAGCAGCAAATGACCTATTTTGAACTAGTTACAAGCATTTACTCTAGTTTCAGTGAGTTCACTTGTTTCTGTCACCTTTGTGTATTTTTACTGAACACTCGCTAGTCAGGCGCGTGTTCTGGCCTTCAAATCCCAAAATGGCAAATTGGGTAAATTGTACAGGAACCGTGCAGATCAGCAGCAAATGACCTATTTTGAACTAGTTACAAGCATTTACTCTAGTTTCTGTGAGTTCACTTGTTTCTGACACCTTTGTGTAGTTTTACTGAACACTCGCTAGTTAGGCGCATGTTCTAGCCATAAACTCCCAAAGTGGTAAATTGGGTAAATTGTACAGGAACCATGCAGATAAGCAGCAAATGACCTATTTTGAACTAGTTACAAGCATTTACTCTAGTTTCAGTGAGTTCACTTGTTTCTGACACCTTTGTGTATTTTTACTGAACACTCGCTAGTTAGGCGCATGTTCTAGCCATAAACTCCCAAAGTGGTAAATTGGGTAAATTGTACAGGAACCGTGCAGATCAGCAGCAAATGACCTATTTTGAAATAGTTACAAGCATTTACTCTAGTTTCAGTGAGTTCACTTGTTTCTGACACCTTTGTGTATTTTTACTGAACACTCGCTAGTCAGGCGCGTGTTCTGGCCTTCAAATCCCAAAATGGTAAATTGGGTAAATTGTACAGGAACCGTGCAGATCAGCAGCAAATGACCTATTTTGAACTAGTTACAAGCATTTACTCTAGTTTCTGTGAGTTCACTTGTTTCTGACACCTTTGTGTAGTTTTACTGAACACTCGCTAGTTAGGCGCGTGTTCTAGCCATAAACTCCCAAAGTGGTAAATTGTGTAAATTGTACAGGAACCGTGCAGATAAGCAGCAAATGACCTATTTTGAACTAGTTACAAGCATTTACTCTAGTTTCAGTGAGTTCACTTGTTTCTGACACCTTTGTGTATTTTTACTGAACACTCGCTAGTTAGGCGCATGTTCTAGTCATAAACTCCCAAAGTGGAAAATTGGGTAAATTGTACAGGAACCGTGCAGATCAGCAGCAAATGACCTATTTTGAACTAGTAACAAGCATTTCCTCTAGTTTCAGGGAGTTCACTTGTTTCGTTGTGTATTGTTACTGAACACTCGCTGGTCAGGCGCGTGTTCTGGCCTTACAATCCCAAAATGGTAAATTGGTTAAATTGTACAGGAACCGTGCAGATCAGCAGCAAATGACCTGTTTTGAACTAGTTACAAGCATTTCCTCTAGTTTCAGTGAGTTCACTTGTTTCTGACACCTTTGTGTATTTTTACTGAACACTCGCTAGTTAGGCGCATGTTCTAGACATAAACTCCCAAAGTGGTAAATTGGGTAAATTGTACAGGAACCGTGCAGATCAGCAGCAAATGACCCATTTTGAACTAGTTACAAGCATTTACTCTAGTTTCAGGGAGTTCACTTGTTTCTGACACCTTTGTGTATTTTTACTGAACCCTCGCTAGTTAGGCGCATGTTCTAGCCTTAAACTCCCAAAGTGGTAAATTTGCTAAATTGTACAGGAACCGTGCAGATCAGCAGCAAATGACCCATTTTGAACTAGTTACAAGCATTTACTCTAGTTTCAGGGAGTTCACTTGTTTCTGACACCTTTGTGTATTTTTAATGAACACTCGCTAGTTAGGCCCGTGTTCTAGCCATAAACTCCCAAAGTGGTAAATTGGGTAAATTGTACAGGAACCCTGCAGATCAGCAGCAAATGACCTATTTTGAACTAGTTACAAGCATTTACTCTAGTTTCAGTGAGTTCACTTGTTTCTGACACCTTTGTGTATTTTTACTGAACCCTCGCTAGTCAGGCGCGTGTTCTGGCCTTAAAATCCCAAAACGGTAAATTGGGTAAATTGTACAGGAACCGTGCAGATCAGCAGCAAATGACCCATTTTGAACTAGTTACAAGCATTTACTCTAGTTTCAGTGAGTTCACTTGTTTCTGACACCTTTGTGTATTTTTACTGAACACTCGCTAGTTAGGCGCATGTTCTAGTCATAAACTCCCAAAGTGGAAAATTGGGTAAATTGTACAGGAACCGTGCAGATCAGCAGCAAATGACCTATTTTGAACTAGTTACAAGCATTTCCTCTAGTTTCAGGGAGTTCACTTGTTTCTTTGTGTATTGTTACTGAACACTCGCTGGTCAGGCGCGTGTTCTGGCCTTACAGTCCCAAAATGGTAAATTGGTTAAATTGTACAGGAACCGTGCAGATCAGCAGCAAATGACCTGTTTTGAACTAGTTCCAAGCATTTACTCTAGTTTCAGTGAGTTCACTTGTTTCTGACACCTTTGTGTATTTTTACTGAACACTCGCTAGTTAGGCGCATGTTCTAGACATAAACTCCCAAAGTGGTAAATTGGGTAAATTGTACAGGAACCGTGCAGATCAGCAGCAAATGACCCATTTTGAACTAGTTACAAGCATTTACTCTAGTTTCAGGGACTTCACTTGTTTCTGACACCTTTGTGTATTTTTACTGAACACTCGCTAGTTAGGCGCGTGTTCTAGCCTTAAACTCCCAAAGTGGTAAATTTGGTAAATTGTACAGGAACCGTGCAGATCAGCAGCAAATGACCCATTTTGAACTAGTTACAAGCATTTACTCTAGTTTCAGGGAGTTCACTTGTTTCTGACACCTTTGTGTATTTTTAATGAACACTCGCTAGTTAGGCCCGTGTTCTAGCCATAAACTCCCAAAGTGGTAAATTGGGTAAATTGTACAGGAACCGTGCAGATCAGCAGCAAATGACCTATTTTGAACTAGTTACAAGCATTTACTCTAGTTTCAGTGAGTTCACTTGTTTCTGTCACCTTTGTGTATTTTTACTGAACACTCGCTAGTCAGGCGCGTGTTCTGGCCTTCAAATCCCAAAATGGTAAATTGGGTAAATTGTACAGGAACCGTGCAGATCAGCAGCAAATGACCTATTTTGAACTAGTTACAAGCATTTACTCTAGTTTCTGTGAGTTCACTTGTTTCTGACACCTTTGTGTAGTTTTACTGAACACTCGCTAGTTAGGCGCGTGTTCTAGCCATAAACTCCCAAAGTGGTAAATTGGGTAAATTGTACAGGAACCATGCAGATAAGCAGCAAATGACCTATTTTGAACTAGTTACAAGCATTTTCTCTAGTTTCAGTGAGTTCACTTGTTTCTGACACCTTTGTGTATTTTTACTGAACACTCGCTAGTTAGGTGCATGTTCTAGTCATAAACTCCCAAAGTGGAAAATTGGGTAAATTGTACAGGAACCGTGCAGATCAGCAGCAAATGACCTATTTTGAACTAGTTACAAGCATTTCCTCTAGTTTCAGGGAGTTCACTTGTTTCTTTGTGTATTGTTACTGAACACTCGCTGGTCAGGCGCGTGTTCTGGCCTTACAATCCCAAAATGGTAAATTGGTTAAATTGTACAGGAACCGTGCAGATCAGCAGCAAATGACCTATTTTGAACTAGTTACAAGCATTTACTCTAGTTTCTGTGAGTTCACTTGTTTCTGACACCTTTGTGTAGTTTTACTGAACACTCGCTAGTTAGGCGCGTGTTCTAGCCATAAACTCCCAAAGTGGTAAATTGTGTAAATTGTACAGGAACCGTGCAGATAAGCAGCAAATGACCTATTTTGAACTAGTTACAAGCATTTACTCTAGTTTCAGTGAGTTCACTTGTTTCTGACACCTTTGTGTATTTTTACTGAACACTCGCTAGTTAGGCGCATGTTCTAGTCATAAACTCCCAAAGTGGAAAATTGGGTAAATTGTACAGGAACCGTGCAGATCAGCAGCAAATGACCTATTTTGAACTAGTAACAAGCATTTCCTCTAGTTTCAGGGAGTTCACTTGTTTCGTTGTGTATTGTTACTGAACACTCGCTGGTCAGGCGCGTGTTCTGGCCTTACAATCCCAAAATGGTAAATTGGTTAAATTGTACAGGAACCGTGCAGATCAGCAGCAAATGACCTGTTTTGAACTAGTTACAAGCATTTCCTCTAGTTTCAGTGAGTTCACTTGTTTCTGACACCTTTGTGTATTTTTACTGAACACTCGCTAGTTAGGCGCATGTTCTAGACATAAACTCCCAAAGTGGTAAATTGGGTAAATTGTACAGGAACCGTGCAGATCAGCAGCAAATGACCCATTTTGAACTAGTTACAAGCATTTACTCTAGTTTCAGGGAGTTCACTTGTTTCTGACACCTTTGTGTATTTTTACTGAACCCTCGCTAGTTAGGCGCATGTTCTAGCCTTAAACTCCCAAAGTGGTAAATTTGCTAAATTGTACAGGAACCGTGCAGATCAGCAGCAAATGACCCATTTTGAACTAGTTACAAGCATTTACTCTAGTTTCAGGGAGTTCACTTGTTTCTGACACCTTTGTGTATTTTTAATGAACACTCGCTAGTTAGGCCCGTGTTCTAGCCATAAACTCCCAAAGTGGTAAATTGGGTAAATTGTACAGGAACCCTGCAGATCAGCAGCAAATGACCTATTTTGAACTAGTTACAAGCATTTACTCTAGTTTCAGTGAGTTCACTTGTTTCTGACACCTTTGTGTATTTTTACTGAACCCTCGCTAGTCAGGCGCGTGTTCTGGCCTTAAAATCCCAAAACGGTAAATTGGGTAAATTGTACAGGAACCGTGCAGATCAGCAGCAAATGACCCATTTTGAACTAGTTACAAGCATTTACTCTAGTTTCAGTGAGTTCACTTGTTTCTGACACCTTTGTGTATTTTTACTGAACACTCGCTAGTTAGGCGCATGTTCTAGTCATAAACTCCCAAAGTGGAAAATTGGGTAAATTGTACAGGAACCGTGCAGATCAGCAGCAAATGACCTATTTTGAACTAGTTACAAGCATTTCCTCTAGTTTCAGGGAGTTCACTTGTTTCTTTGTGTATTGTTACTGAACACTCGCTGGTCAGGCGCGTGTTCTGGCCTTACAGTCCCAAAATGGTAAATTGGTTAAATTGTACAGGAACCGTGCAGATCAGCAGCAAATGACCTGTTTTGAACTAGTTCCAAGCATTTACTCTAGTTTCAGTGAGTTCACTTGTTTCTGACACCTTTGTGTATTTTTACTGAACACTCGCTAGTTAGGCGCATGTTCTAGACATAAACTCCCAAAGTGGTAAATTGGGTAAATTGTACAGGAACCGTGCAGATCAGCAGCAAATGACCCATTTTGAACTAGTTACAAGCATTTACTCTAGTTTCAGGGACTTCACTTGTTTCTGACACCTTTGTGTATTTTTACTGAACACTCGCTAGTTAGGCGCGTGTTCTAGCCTTAAACTCCCAAAGTGGTAAATTTGGTAAATTGTACAGGAACCGTGCAGATCAGCAGCAAATGACCCATTTTGAACTAGTTACAAGCATTTACTCTAGTTTCAGGGAGTTCACTTGTTTCTGACACCTTTGTGTATTTTTAATGAACACTCGCTAGTTAGGCCCGTGTTCTAGCCATAAACTCCCAAAGTGGTAAATTGGGTAAATTGTACAGGAACCGTGCAGATCAGCAGCAAATGACCTATTTTGAACTAGTTACAAGCATTTACTCTAGTTTCAGTGAGTTCACTTGTTTCTGTCACCTTTGTGTATTTTTACTGAACACTCGCTAGTCAGGCGCGTGTTCTGGCCTTCAAATCCCAAAATGGTAAATTGGGTAAATTGTACAGGAACCGTGCAGATCAGCAGCAAATGACCTATTTTGAACTAGTTACAAGCATTTACTCTAGTTTCTGTGAGTTCACTTGTTTCTGACACCTTTGTGTAGTTTTACTGAACACTCGCTAGTTAGGCGCGTGTTCTAGCCATAAACTCCCAAAGTGGTAAATTGGGTAAATTGTACAGGAACCATGCAGATAAGCAGCAAATGACCTATTTTGAACTAGTTACAAGCATTTTCTCTAGTTTCAGTGAGTTCACTTGTTTCTGACACCTTTGTGTATTTTTACTGAACACTCGCTAGTTAGGTGCATGTTCTAGTCATAAACTCCCAAAGTGGAAAATTGGGTAAATTGTACAGGAACCGTGCAGATCAGCAGCAAATGACCTATTTTGAACTAGTTACAAGCATTTCCTCTAGTTTCAGGGAGTTCACTTGTTTCTTTGTGTATTGTTACTGAACACTCGCTGGTCAGGCGCGTGTTCTGGCCTTACAATCCCAAAATGGTAAATTGGTTAAATTGTACAGGAACCGTGCAGATCAGCAGCAAATGACCCATTTTGAACTAGTTACAAGCATTTACTCTAGTTTCAGGGAGTTCACTTGTTTCTGACACCTTTGTGTAGTTTTACTGAACACTCGCTAGTTAGGCGCGTGTTCTAGCCATAAACTCCCAAAGTGGTAAATTGTGTAAATTGTACAGGAACCGTGCAGATAAGCAGCAAATGACCTATTTTGAACTAGTTACAAGCATTTACTCTAGTTTCAGTGAGTTCACTTGTTTCTGACACCTTTGTGTATTTTTACTGAACACTCGCTAGTTAGGCGCATGTTCTAGTCATAAACTCCCAAAGTGGAAAATTGGGTAAATTGTACAGGAACCGTGCAGATCAGCAGCAAATGACCTATTTTGAACTAGTTACAAGCATTTCCTCTAGTTTCAGGGAGTTCACTTGTTTCGTTGTGTATTGTTACTGAACACTCGCTGGTCAGGCGCGTGTTCTGGCCTTACAATCCCAAAATGGTAAATTGGTTAAATTGTACAGGAACCGTGCAGATCAGCAGCAAATGACCTGTTTTGAACTAGTTACAAGCATTTCCTCTAGTTTCAGTGAGTTCACTTGTTTCTGACACCTTTGTGTATTTTTACTGAACACTCGCTAGTTAGGCGCATGTTCTAGACATAAACTCCCAAAGTGGTAAATTGGGTAAATTGTACAGGAACCGTGCAGATCAGCAGCAAATGACCCATTTTGAACTAGTTACAAGCATTTACTCTAGTTTCAGGGAGTTCACTTGTTTCTGACACCTTTGTGTATTTTTACTGAACCCTCGCTAGTTAGGCGCGTGTTCTAGCCTTAAACTCCCAAAGTGGTAAATTTGCTAAATTGTACAGGAACCGTGCAGATCAGCAGCAAATGACCCATTTTGAACTAGTTACAAGCATTTACTCTAGTTTCAGGGAGTTCACTTGTTTCTGACACCTTTGTGTATTTTTAATGAACACTCGCTAGTTAGGCCCGTGTTCTAGCCATAAACTCCCAAAGTGGTAAATTGGGTAAATTGTACAGGAACCCTGCAGATCAGCAGCAAATGACCTATTTTGAACTAGTTACAAGCATTTACTCTAGTTTCAGTGAGTTCACTTGTTTCTGACACCTTTGTGTATTTTTACTGAACCCTCGCTAGTCAGGCGCGTGTTCTGGCCTTAAAATCCCAAAACGGTAAATTGGGTAAATTGTACAGGAACCGTGCAGATCAGCAGCAAATGACCCATTTTGAACTAGTTACAAGCATTTACTCTAGTTTCAGTGAGTTCACTTGTTTCTGACACCTTTGTGTATTTTTACTGAACACTCGCTAGTCAGGCGCGTTTTCTGGCCTTCAAATCCCAAAATGGTAAATTGGGTAAATTGTACAGGAACCATGCAGATCAGCAGCAAATGACCCATTTTGAACTAGTTACAAGCATTTACTCTAGTTTCAGGGACTTCACTTGTTTCTGACACCTTTGTGTATTTTTACTGAACACTCGCTAGTTAGGCGCGTGTTCTAGCCTTAAACTCCCAAAGTGGTAAATTTGGTAAATTGTACAGGAACCGTGCAGATCAGCAGCAAATGACCCATTTTGAACTAGTTACAAGCATTTACTCTAGTTTCAGGGAGTTCACTTGTTTCTGACACCTTTGTGTATTTTTAATGAACACTCGCTAGTTAGGCCCGTGTTCTAGCCATAAACTCCCAAAGTGGTAAATTGGGTAAATTGTACAGGAACCGTGCAGATCAGCAGCAAATGACCTATTTTGAACTAGTTACAAGCATTTACTCTAGTTTCAGTGAGTTCACTTGTTTCTGTCACCTTTGTGTATTTTTACTGAACACTCGCTAGTCAGGCGCGTGTTCTGGCCTTCAAATCCCAAAATGGTAAATTGGGTAAATTGTACAGGAACCGTGCAGATCAGCAGCAAATGACCTATTTTGAACTAGTTACAAGCATTTACTCTAGTTTCTGTGAGTTCACTTGTTTCTGACACCTTTGTGTAGTTTTACTGAACACTCGCTAGTTAGGCGCATGTTCTAGCCATAAACTCCCAAAGTGGTAAATTGGGTAAATTGTACAGGAACCATGCAGATAAGCAGCAAATGACCTATTTTGAACTAGTTACAAGCATTTACTCTAGTTTCAGTGAGTTCACTTGTTTCTGACACCTTTGTGTATTTTTACTGAACACTCGCTAGTTAGGCCCGTGTTCTACCCATAAACTCCCAAAGTGGTAAATTGGGTAAATTATACAGGAACCGTGCAGATCAGCAGCAAATGACCTATTTCGAACTAGTTACAAGCATTTACTCTAGTTTCTGTGAGTTCACTTGTTTCTGACACCTTTGTGTAGTTTTACTGAACACTCGCTAGTTAGGCGCGTGTTCTAGCCATAAACTCCCAAAGTGGTAAATTGTGTAAATTGTACAGGAACCGTGCAGATAAGCAGCAAATGACCTATTTTGAACTAGTTACAAGCATTTACTCTAGTTTCAGTGAGTTCACTTGTTTCTGACACCTTTGTGTATTTTTACTGAACACTCGCTAGTTAGGCGCATGTTCTAGTCATAAACTCCCAAAGTGGAAAATTGGGTAAATTGTACAGGAACCGTGCAGATCAGCAGCAAATGACCTATTTTGAACTAGTTACAAGCATTTCCTCTAGTTTCAGGGAGTTCACTTGTTTCGTTGTGTATTGTTACTGAACACTCGCTGGTCAGGCGCGTGTTCTGGCCTTACAATCCCAAAATGGTAAATTGGTTAAATTGTACAGGAACCGTGCAGATCAGCAGCAAATGACCTGTTTTGAACTAGTTACAAGCATTTCCTCTAGTTTCAGTGAGTTCACTTGTTTCTGACACCTTTGTGTATTTTTACTGAACACTCGCTAGTTAGGCGCATGTTCTAGACATAAACTCCCAAAGTGGTAAATTGGGTAAATTGTACAGGAACCGTGCAGATCAGCAGCAAATGACCCATTTTGAACTAGTTACAAGCATTTACTCTAGTTTCAGGGAGTTCACTTGTTTCTGACACCTTTGTGTATTTTTACTGAACCCTCGCTAGTTAGGCGCGTGTTCTAGCCTTAAACTCCCAAAGTGGTAAATTTGCTAAATTGTACAGGAACCGTGCAGATCAGCAGCAAATGACCCATTTTGAACTAGTTACAAGCATTTACTCTAGTTTCAGGGAGTTCACTTGTTTCTGACACCTTTGTGTATTTTTAATGAACACTCGCTAGTTAGGCCCGTGTTCTAGCCATAAACTCCCAAAGTGGTAAATTGGGTAAATTGTACAGGAACCCTGCAGATCAGCAGCAAATGACCTATTTTGAACTAGTTACAAGCATTTACTCTAGTTTCAGTGAGTTCACTTGTTTCTGACACCTTTGTGTATTTTTACTGAACCCTCGCTAGTCAGGCGCGTGTTCTGGCCTTAAAATCCCAAAACGGTAAATTGGGTAAATTGTACAGGAACCGTGCAGATCAGCAGCAAATGACCTGTTTTGAACTAGTTACAAGCATTTACTCTAGTTCAGTGAGTTCACTTGTTTCTGACACCTTTGTGTATTTTTACTGAACACTCGCTAGTCAGGCGCGTGTTCTGGCCTTCAAATCCCAAAGTGGTAAATTTGGTAAATTGTACAGGAACCGTGCAGATCAGCAGCAAATGACCTATTTTGAACTAGTTACAAGCATTTACTCTAGTTTCAGGGAGTTCACTTGTTTCTGACACCTTTGTGTATTTTTAATGAACACTCGCTAGTTAGGCCCGTGTTCTAGCCATAAACTCCCAAAGTGGTAAATTGGGTAAATTGTACAGGAACCGTGCAGATCAGCAGCAAATGACCTATTTTGAACTAGTTACAAGCATTTACTCTAGTTTCAGTGAGTTCACTTGTTTCTGTCACCTTTGTGTATTTTTACTGAACACTCGCTAGTCAGGCGCGTGTTCTGGCCTTCAAATCCCAAAATGGTAAATTGGGTAAATTGTACAGGAACCGTGCAGATCAGCAGCAAATGACCTATTTTGAACTAGTTACAAGCATTTACTCTAGTTTCTGTGAGTTCACTTGTTTCTGACACCTTTGTGTAGTTTTACTGAACACTCGCTAGTTAGGCGCATGTTCTAGCCATAAACTCCCAAAGTGGTAAATTGGGTAAATTGTACAGGAACCATGCAGATAAGCAGCAAATGACCTATTTTGAACTAGTTACAAGCATTTACTCTAGTTTCAGTGAGTTCACTTGTTTCTGACACCTTTGTGTATTTTTACTGAACACTCGCTAGTTAGGCCCGTGTTCTACCCATAAACTCCCAAAGTGGTAAATTGGGTAAATTGTACAGGAACCGTGCAGATCAGCAGCAAATGACCTATTTTGAACTAGTTACAAGCATTTATTCTAGTTTCAGTGAGTTCACTTGTTTCTGACACCTTTGTGTATTTTTATTGAACACTCGCTAGTCAGGCGCGTGTTCTGGCCTTCAAATCCCAAAATGGTAAATTGGGTAAATTGTACAGGAACCGTGCAGATCAGCAGCAAATGACCTATTTTGAACTAGTTACAAGCATTTACTCTAGTTTCTGTGAGTTCACTTGTTTCTGACACCTTTGTGTAGTTTTACTGAACACTCGCTAGTTAGGCGCGTGTTCTAGCCATAAACTCCCAAAGTGGTAAATTGTGTAAATTGTACAGGAACCGTGCAGATAAGCAGCAAATGACCTATTTTGAACTAGTTACAAGCATTTACTCTAGTTTCAGTGAGTTCACTTGTTTCTGACACCTTTGTGTATTTTTACTGAACACTCGCTAGTTAGGCGCATGTTCTAGTCATAAACTCCCAAAGTGGAAAATTGGGTAAATTGTACAGGAACCGTGCAGATCAGCAGCAAATGACCTATTTTGAACTAGTTACAAGCATTTCCTCTAGTTTCAGGGAGTTCACTTGTTTCGTTGTGTATTGTTACTGAACACTCGCTGGTCAGGCGCGTGTTCTGGCCTTACAATCCCAAAATGGTAAATTGGTTAAATTGTACAGGAACCGTGCAGATCAGCAGCAAATGACCTGTTTTGAACTAGTTACAAGCATTTCCTCTAGTTTCAGTGAGTTCACTTGTTTCTGACACCTTTGTGTATTTTTACTGAACACTAGCTAGTTAGGCGCATGTTCTAGACATAAACTCCCAAAGTGGTAAATTGGGTAAATTGTACAGGAACCGTGCAGATCAGCAGCAAATGACCCATTTTGAACTAGTTACAAGCATTTACTCTAGTTTCAGGGAGTTCACTTGTTTCTGACACCTTTGTGTATTTTTACTGAACCCTCGCTAGTTAGGCGCGTGTTCTAGCCTTAAACTCCCAAAGTGGTAAATTTGCTAAATTGTACAGGAACCGTGCAGATCAGCAGCAAATGACCTATTTTGAACTAGTTACAAGCATTTACTCTAGTTTCAGTGAGTTCACTTGTTTCTGACACCTTTGTGTATTTTTACTGAACCCTCGCTAGTCAGGCCCGTGTTCTGGCCTTAAAATCCCAAAACGGTAAATTGGGTAAATTGTACAGGAACCGTGCAGATCAGCAGCAAATGACCCATTTTGAACTAGTTACAAGCATTTACTCTAGTTTCAGTGAGTTCACTTGTTTCTGACACCTTTGTGTATGTTTACTGAACACTCGCTAGTTAGGCGCATGTTCTAGACATAAACTCCCAAAGTGGTAAATTGGGTAAATTGTACAGGAACCGTGCAGATCAGCAGCAAATGACCCATTTTGAACTAGTTACAAGCATTTACTCTAGTTTCAGGGACTTCACTTGTTTCTGACACCTTTGTGTATTTTTACTGAACACTCGCTAGTTAGGCGCGTGTTCTAGCCTTAAACTCCCAAAGTGGTAAATTTGGTAAATTGTACAGGAACCGTGCAGATCAGCAGCAAATGACCCATTTTGAACTAGTTACAAGCATTTACTCTAGTTTCAGGGAGTTCACTTGTTTCTGACACCTTTGTGTATTTTTACTGAACACTCGCTAGTTAGGCCCGTGTTCTAGCCATAAACTCCCAAAGTGGTAAATTGGGTAAATTGTACAGGAACCGTGCAGATCAGCAGCAAATGACCTATTTTGAACTAGTTACAAGCATTTCCTCTAGTTTCAGGGAGTTCACTTGTTTCGTTGTGTATTGTTACTGAACACTCGCTGGTCAGGCGCGTGTTCTGGCCTTACAATCCCAAAATGGTAAATTGGTTAAATTGTACAGGAACCGTGCAGATCAGCAGCAAATGACCTGTTTTGAACTAGTTACAAGCATTTCCTCTAGTTTCAGTGAGTTCACTTGTTTCTGACACCTTTGTGTATTTTTACTGAACACTCGCTAGTTAGGCGCATGTTCTAGACATAAACTCCCAAAGTGGTAAATTGGGTAAATTGTACAGGAACCGTGCAGATCAGCAGCAAATGACCCATTTTGAACTAGTTACAAGCATTTACTCTAGTTTCAGGGAGTTCACTTGTTTCTGACACCTTTGTGTATTTTTACTGAACCCTCGCTAGTTAGGCGCGTGTTCTAGCCTTAAACTCCCAAAGTGGTAAATTTGCTAAATTGTACAGGAACCGTGCAGATCAGCAGCAAATGACCCATTTTGAACTAGTTACAAGCATTTACTCTAGTTTCAGGGAGTTCACTTGTTTCTGACACCTTTGTGTATTTTTAATGAACACTCGCTAGTTAGGCCCGTGTTCTAGCCATAAACTCCCAAAGTGGTAAATTGGGTAAATTGTACAGGAACCCTGCAGATCAGCAGCAAATGACCTATTTTGAACTAGTTACAAGCATTTACTCTAGTTTCAGTGAGTTCACTTGTTTCTGACACCTTTGTGTATTTTTACTGAACCCTCGCTAGTCAGGCGCGTGTTCTGGCCTTAAAATCCCAAAACGGTAAATTGGGTAAATTGTACAGGAACCGTGCAGATCAGCAGCAAATGACCCATTTTGAACTAGTTACAAGCATTTACTCTAGTTTCAGTGAGTTCACTTGTTTCTGACACCTTTGTGTATTTTTACTGAACACTCGCTAGTCAGGCGCGTTTTCTAGCCTTCAAATCCCAAAATGGTAAATTGGGTAAATTGTACAGGAACCATGCAGATCAGCAGCAAATGACCCATTTTGAACTAGTTACAAGCATTTACTCTAGCTTCAGTGAGTTCACTTGTTTCTGACACCTTTGTGTATTTTTACTGAACACTCGCTAGTTAGGCGCATGTTCTAGTCATAAACTCCCAAAGTGGAAAATTGGGTAAATTGTACAGGAACCGTGCAGATCAGCAGCAAATGACCTATTTTGAACTAGTTACAAGCATTTCCTCTAGTTTCAGGGAGTTCACTTGTTTCTTTGTGTATTGTTACTGAACACTCGCTGGTCAGGCGCGTGTTCTGGCCTTACAATCCCAAAATGGTAAATTGGTTAAATTGTACAGGAACAGTGCAGATCAGCAGCAAATGACCTGTTTTGAACTAGTTACAAGCATTTACTCTAGTTTCAGTGAGTTCACTTGTTTCTGACACCTTTGTGTATTTTTACTGAACACTCGCTAGTTAGGCCCGTGTTCTAGCCATAAACTCCCAAAGTGGTAAATTGGGTAAATTGTACAGGAACCGTGCAGATCAGCAGCAAATGACCTATTTTGAACTAGTTACAAGCATTTACTCTAGTTTCAGTGAGTTCACTTGTTTCTGTCACCTTTGTGTATTTTTACTGAACACTCGCTAGTCAGGCGCGTGTTCTGGCCTTCAAATCCCAAAATGGTAAATTGGGTAAATTGTACAGGAACCGTGCAGATCAGCAGCAAATGACCTATTTTGAACTAGTTACAAGCATTTACTCTAGTTTCTGTGAGTTCACTTGTTTCTGACACCTTTGTGTAGTTTTACTGAACACTCGCTAGTTAGGCGCGTGTTCTAGCCATAAACTCCCAAAGTGGTAAATTGGGTAAATTGTACAGGAACCATGCAGATAAGCAGCAAATGACCTATTTTGAACTAGTTACAAGCATTTACTCTAGTTTCAGTGAGTTCACTTGTTTCTGACACCTTTGTGTATTTTTACTGAACACTCGCTAGTTAGGTGCATGTTCTAGTCATAAACTCCCAAAGTGGTAAATTGGGTAAATTGTACAGGAACCGTGCAGATCAGCAGCAAATGACCCATTTTGAACTAGTTACAAGCATTTACTCTAGTTTCAGGGAGTTCACTTGTTTCTGACACCTTTGTGTATTTTTACTGAACCCTCGCTAGTTAGGCGCGTGTTCTAGCCTTAAACTCCCAAAGTGGTAAATTTGCTAAATTGTACAAGAACCGTGCACATCAGCAGCAAATGACCTATTTTGAACTAGTTACAAGCATTTACTCTAGTTTCAGTGAGTTCACTTGTTTCTGACACCTTTGTGTATTTTTACTGAACCCTCGCTAGTCAGGCCCGTGTTCTGGCCTTAAAATCCCAAAACGGTAAATTGGGTAAATTGTACAGGAACCGTGCAGATCAGCAGCAAATGACCCATTTTGAACTAGTTACAAGCATTTACTCTAGTTTCAGGGAGTTCACTTGTTTCTGACACCTTTGTGTATTTTTACTGAACACTCGCTAGTTAGGCGCATGTTCTAGACATAAACTCCCAAAGTGGTAAATTGGGTAAATTGTACAGGAACCGTGCAGATCAGCAGCAAATGACCCATTT
Organism: Anniella stebbinsi; assembly: GCA_029215795.1. NCBI lineage: Eukaryota > Metazoa > Chordata > Lepidosauria > Squamata > Anniellidae > Anniella > Anniella stebbinsi. The sequence goes on along the minus strand of JARDYH010000004.1, from coordinate 123,291,763 downwards.
TGAACTAGTTACAAGCATTTACTCTAGTTTCAGGGACTTCACTTGTTTCTGACACCTTTGTGTATTTTTACTGAACACTCGCTAGTTAGGCGCGTGTTCTAGCCTTAAACTCCCAAAGTGGTAAATTTGGTAAATTGTACAGGAACCGTGCAGATCAGCAGCAAATGACCCATTTTGAACTAGTTACAAGCATTTACTCTAGTTTCAGGGAGTTCACTTGTTTCTGACACCTTTGTGTATTTTTACTGAACACTCGCTAGTTAGGCCCGTGTTCTAGCCATAAACTCCCAAAGTGGTAAATTGGGTAAATTGTACAGGAACCGTGCAGATCAGCAGCAAATGACCTATTTTGAACTAGTTACAAGCATTTCCTCTAGTTTCAGGGAGTTCACTTGTTTCGTTGTGTATTGTTACTGAACACTCGCTGGTCAGGCGCGTGTTCTGGCCTTACAATCCCAAAATGGTAAATTGGTTAAATTGTACAGGAACCGTGCAGATCAGCAGCAAATGATCTGTTTTGAACTAGTTACAAGCATTTCCTCTAGTTTCAGTGAGTTCACTTGTTTCTGACACCTTTGTGTATTTTTACTGAACACTCGCTAGTTAGGCGCATGTTCTAGACATAAACTCCCAAAGTGGTAAATTGGGTAAATTGTACAGGAACCGTGCAGATCAGCAGCAAATGACCCATTTTGAACTAGTTACAAGCATTTACTCTAGTTTCAGGGAGTTCACTTGTTTCTGACACCTTTGTGTATTTTTACTGGACCCTCGCTAGTTAGGCGCGTGTTCTAGCCTTAAACTCCCAAAGTGGTAAATTTGCTAAATTGTACAGGAACCGTGCAGATCAGCAGCAAATGACCCATTTTGAACTAGTTACAAGCATTTACTCTAGTTTCAGGGAGTTCACTTGTTTCTGACACCTTTGTGTATTTTTAATGAACACACGCTAGTTAGGCCCGTGTTCTAGCCATAAACTCCCAAAGTGGTAAATTGGGTAAATTGTACAGGAACCGTGCAGATCAGCAGCAAATGACCCATTTTGAACTAGTTACAAGCATTTACTCTAGTTTCAGTGAGTTCACTTGTTTCTGACACCTTTGTGTATTTTTACTGAACACTCGCTAGTCAGGCGCGTTTTCTAGCCTTCAAATCCCAAAATGGTAAATTGGGTAAATTGTACAGGAACCATGCAGATCAGCAGCAAATGACCCATTTTGAACTAGTTACAAGCATTTACTCTAGCTTCAGTGAGTTCACTTGTTTCTGACACCTTTGTGTATTTTTACTGAACACTCGCTAGTTAGGCGCATGTTCTAGTCATAAACTCCCAAAGTGGAAAATTGGGTAAATTGTACAGGAACCGTGCAGATCAGCAGCAAATGACCTATTTTGAACTAGTTACAAGCATTTCCTCTAGTTTCAGGGAGTTCACTTGTTTCTTTGTGTATTGTTACTGAACACTCGCTGGTCAGGCGCGTGTTCTGGCCTTACAATCCCAAAATGGTAAATTGGTTAAATTGTACAGGAACCGTGCAGATCAGCAGCAAATGACCTGTTTTGAACTAGTTACAAGCATTTACTCTAGTTTCAGTGAGTTCACTTGTTTCTGACACCTTTGTGTATTTTTACTGAACACTCGCTAGTTAGGCCCGTGTTCTAGCCATAAACTCCCAAAGTGGTAAATTGGGTAAATTGTACAGGAACCGTGCAGATCAGCAGCAAATGACCTATTTTGAACTAGTTACAAGCATTTACTCTAGTTTCAGTGAGTTCACTTGTTTCTGTCACCTTTGTGTATTTTTACTGAACACTCGCTAGTCAGGCGCGTGTTCTGGCCTTCAAATCCCAAAATGGTAAATTGGGTAAATTGTACAGGAACCGTGCAGATCAGCAGCAAATGACCTATTTTGAACTAGTTACAAGCATTTACTCTAGTTTCTGTGAGTTCACTTGTTTCTGACACCTTTGTGTAGTTTTACTGAACACTCGCTAGTTAGGTGCATGTTCTAGTCATAAACTCCCAAAGTGGAAAATTGGGTAAATTGTACAGGAACCGTGCAGATCAGCAGCAAATGACCTATTTTGAACTAGTTACAAGCATTTCCTCTAGTTTCAGGGAGTTCACTTGTTTCTTTGTGTATTGTTACTGAACACTCGCTGGTCAGGCGCGTGTTCTGGCCTTACAATCCCAAAATGGTAAATTGGTTAAATTGTACAGGAACCGTGCAGATCAGCAGCAAATGACCTGTTTTGAACTAGTTACAAGCATTTACTTTAGTTTCAGTGAGTTCACTTGTTTCTGACACCTTTGTGTATTTTTACTGAACACTCGCTAGTCAGGTGCGTGTTCTGGCATTCAAATCCCAAAATGGTAAATTGGGTAAATTGTACAGGAACCGTTCAGATCAGCAACAAATGACCTATATTGAACTAGTTACAAGCATTTACTCTAGTTTCAGTAAGTTCATTTGTTTCTGACACCTTTGTGTATTTTTACTGAACATTCGCTAGTCAGGCGCTTTTTCTGGCCTTCAAATCCCAAAATGGTAAATTGGGTTCATTGTACAGGAACTGTGCAGATCAGCAACAAATGACCTATTTTGAACTAGTTGCAAGCATTTACTCTAGTTTCAGTGAGTTCACTTCTTTCTGACACCTGTGTGTATTTTTACTGAACACTCGCTAGTTAGGCGCATGTTCTAGCCATAAACTCCCAAAGTGGTAAATTGGGTAAATTGTACAGGAACCGTGCAGATCAGCAGCAAATGACCTATTTTGAACTAGTTACAAGCATTTACTCTAGTTTCAGTGAGTTCACTTGTTTCTGACACCTTTGTGTGTTTTTACTGAACACTCGCTAGTTAGGCGCATGTTCTAGCCATAAACTCCCAAAGTGGAAAATTGGGTAAATTGTACAGGAACCCTGCAGATCAGCAGCAAATGACCTATTTTGAACTAGTTACAAGCATTTACTCTAGTTTCAGGGAGTTCACTTGTTTCTTTGTGTATTTTTACTGAACACTCTCTAGTCAGGTGCGTGTTCTGGCCTTCAAATCCCAAAATGGTAAATTGGGTAAATTGTACAAGAACCGTGCAGATCAGCAGCAAATGACCTATTTTGAACTAGTTCCAAGCATTTACTCTAGTTTCAGGGAGTTCACTTGTTTCTGACAACTTTGTGTATTTTTACTGAACACTCGCTAGTTAGGCGCGTGTTTTAGCCTTAAACTCCCAAAGTGGTAAATTGTACAGGAACCGTGCAGATCAGCAGCAAATGACCTATTTTGAAGTAGTTACAAGCATTTACTCTAGTTTCAGTGAGTTCACTTGTTTCTGACACCTTTGTGTATTTTTACTGAACCCTTTCTAGTCAGGCGCGTGTTCTGGCCTTAAAATCCCAAAACGGTAAATTGGGTAAATTGTACAGGAACCGTGCAGATCAGCAGCAAATGACCCATTTTGAACTAGTTACAAGCATTTACGCTAGTTTCAGTGAGTTCACTTGTTTCTGACACCTTTGTGTATTTTTACTGAACACTCGCTAGTCAGGCGCGTGTTCTGGCCTTCAAATTCCAAAATGGTAAATTGGGTAAATTGTACAGGAACCATGCAGATCAGCAGCAAATGACCCATTTTGAACTAGTTACAAGCATTTACTCTAGTTTCAGGGAGTTCACTTGTTTCAGACACCTTTGTGTATTTTTACTGAACACTCACTAGTCAGGCGCGTGTTCTGGCCTTCAAATCCCAAAATGGTAAATTGGGTAAATTGTACAGGAACCGTGCAGATCAGCAGCAAATGACCCATTTTGAACTAGTTACAAGCATTTACTCTAGTTTCAGGGAGTTCACTTGTTTCTGACACCTTTGTGTATTTTTACTGAACACTCGCTAGTTAGGCCCGTGTTCTAGCCTTAAACTCCCAAAGTGGTAAATCGTAGAGGAACCATGCAGGTCAGCATTAAATGACCTATTTTGAACTAGTTACAAGCATTTACTCTAGTTTCAGTAAGTTCATTTGTTTCTGACACCTTTGTGTATTTTTACTGAACATTCGCTAGTCAGGCGCTTTTTCTGGCCTTCAAATCCCAAAATGGTAAATTGGGTTAATTGTACAGGAACTGTGCAGATCAGCAACAAATGACCTATTTTGAACTAGTTACAAGCATTTACTCTAGTTTCAGTGAGTTCACTTCTTTCTGACACCTGTGTGTATTTTTACTGAACACTCGCTAGTTAGGCGCATGTTCTAGCCATAAACTCCCAAAGTGGTAAATTGGGTAAATTGTACAGGAACCGTGCAGATCAGCAGCAAATGACCTATTTTGAACTAGTTACAAGCATTTACTCTAGTTTCAGAGAGTTCACTTGTTTCTGACACCTTTGTGTATTTTTACTGAACACTCGCTAGTTAGGCGCATGTTCTAGCCATAAACTCCCAAAGTGGAAAATTGGGTAAATTGTACAGGAACCCTGCAGATCAGCAGCAAATGACCTATTTTGAACTAGTTACAAGCATTTACTCTAGTTTCAGGGAGTTCACTTGTTTCTTTGTGTATTTTTACTGAACACTCTCTAGTCAGGTGCGTGTTCTGGCCTTCAAATCCCAAAATGGTAAATTGGGTAAATTGTACAAGAACCGTGCAGATCAGCAGCAAATGACCTATTTTGAACTAGTTCCAAGCATTTACTCTAGTTTCAGGGAGTTCACTTGTTTCTGACAACTTTGTGTATTTTTACTGAACACTCGCTGGTCAGGCGCGTGTTCTGGCCTTACAATCCCAAAATGGTAAATTGGGTAAATTGTACAGGAACCATGCAGATCAGCAGCAAATGTCCTATTTTTAAGTAGTTCAAAGCATTTACTCTAGTTTCAGTGAGTTCACTTGTTTCTGACACCTTTGTGTATTTTTACTGAACACTCGCTAGTTAGGCGCGTGTTTTAGCCTTAAACTCCCAAAGTGGTAAATTGTACAGGAACCGTGCAGATCAGCAGCAAATGACCTATTTTGAAGTAGTTACAAGCATTTACTCTAGTTTCAGTGAGTTCACTTGTTTCTGACACCTTTGTGTATTTTTACTGAACCCTTGCTAGTCAGGCGCGTGTTCTGGCCTTAAAATCCCAAAACGGTAAATTGGGTAAATTGTACAGGAACCGTGCAGATCAGCAGCAAATGACCCATTTTGAACTAGTTACAAGCATTTACGCTAGTTTCAGTGAGTTCACTTGTTTCTGACACCTTTGTGTATTTTTACTGAACACTCGCTAGTCAGGCTCGTGTTCTGGCCTTCAAATCCCAAAATGGTAAATTGGGTAAATTGTACAGAAACCATGCAGATCAGCAGCAAATGACCCATTTTGAACTAGTTACAAGCATTTACTCTAGTTTCAGGGAGTTCACTTGTTTCTGACAACTTTGTGTATTTTTACTGAACACTCGCTAGTTAGGCGCGTGTTTTAGCCTTAAACTCCCAAAGTGGTAAATTGTACAGGAACCGTGCAGATCAGCAGCAAATGACCTATTTTGAAGTAGTTACAAGCATTTACTCTAGTTTCAGTGAGTTCACTTGTTTCTGACACCTTTGTGTATTTTTACTGAACCCTCGCTAGTCAGGCGCGTGTTCTGGCCTTAAAATCCCAAAACGGTAAATTGGGTAAATTGTACAGGAACCGTGCAGATCAGCAGCAAATGACCCATTTTGAACTAGTTACAAGCATTTACGCTAGTTTCAGTGAGTTCACTTGTTTCTGACACCTTTGTGTATTTTTACTGAACACTCGCTAGTCAGGCGCGTGTTCTGGCCTTCAAATTCCAAAATGGTAAATTGGGTAAATTGTACAGGAACCATGCAGATCAGCAGCAAATGACCCATTTTGAACTAGTTACAAGCATTTACTCTAGTTTCAGGGAGTTCACTTGTTTCAGACACCTTTGTGTATTTTTACTGAACACTCACTAGTCAGGCGCGTGTTCTGGCCTTCAAATCCCAAAATGGTAAATTGGGTAAATTGTACAGGAACCGTGCAGATCAGCAGCAAATGACCCATTTTGAACTAGTTACAAGCATTTACTCTAGTTTCAGGGAGTTCACTTGTTTCTGACACCTTTGTGTATTTTTACTGAACACTCGCTAGTTAGGCCCGTGTTCTAGCCTTAAACTCCCAAAGTGGTAAATCGTAGAGGAACCGTGCAGGTCAGCATTAAATGACCTATTTTGAACTAGTTACAAGCATTTACTCTAGTTTCAGTAAGTTCATTTGTTTCTGACACCTTTGTGTATTTTTACTGAACATTCGCTAGTCAGGCGCTTTTTCTGGCCTTCAAATCCCAAAATGGTAAATTGGGTTAATTGTACAGGAACTGTGCAGATCAGCAACAAATGACCTATTTTGAACTAGTTACAAGCATTTACTCTAGTTTCAGTGAGTTCACTTCTTTCTGACACCTGTGTGTATTTTTACTGAACACTCGCTAGTTAGGCGCATGTTCTAGCCATAAACTCCCAAAGTGGTAAATTGGGTAAATTGTACAGGAACCGTGCAGATCAGCAGCAAATGACCTATTTTGAACTAGTTACAAGCATTTACTCTAGTTTCAGGGAGTTCACTTGTTTCTGACACCTTTGTGTATTTTTACTGAACACTCGCTAGTCAGGCGCGTGTTCTGGCCTTCAAATCCCAAAATGGTAAATTGGGTAAATTGTACAAGAACCTTGCAGATCAGCAGCAAATGACCTATTTTGAACTAGTTCCAAGCATTTACTCTAGTTTTAGGGATTCACTTGTTTCTGACAACTTTGTGTATTTTTACTGAACACTCGCTAGTCAGGCGCGTGTTCTGGCCTTCAAATCCCAAAATGGTAAATTGGGTAAATTGTACAAGAACCTTGCAGATCAGCAGCAAATGACCTATTTTGAACTAGTTCCAAGCATTTACTCTAGTTTTAGGGATTCACTTGTTTCTGACAACTTTGTGTATTTTTACTGAACACTCGCTGGTCAGGCGCGTGTTCTGGCCTTACAATCCCAAAATGGTAAATTGGGTAAATTGTACAGGAACCGTGCAGATCAGCAGCAAATGTCCTATTTTTAACTAGTTCAAAGCATTTACTCTAGTTTCAGGGAGTTCACTTGTTTCTGACACCTTTGTGTATTTTTACTGAACACTCGCTAGTTAGGCGCGGGTTTTAGCCTTAAACTCCCAAAGTGGTAAATTGTACAGGAACCGTGCAGATCAGCAGCAAATGACCTATTTTGAAGTAGTTACAAGCATTTACTCTAGTTTCAGTGAGTTCACTTGTTTCTGACACCTTTGTGTATTTTTACTGAACCCTCGCTAGTGAGGCGCGTGTTTTAGCCTTAAACTCCCAAAGTGGTAAATTGTACAGGAACCGTGCAGATCAGCAGCAAATGACCTATTTTGAACTAGTTACAAGCATTTACTCTAGTTTCTGTGAGTTCACTTGTTTCTGACACCTTTGTGTATTTTTACTGAACACTCACTAGTCAAGCGCGTGTTCTGGCCTTCAAATCCCAAAATGGTAAATTGGGTAAATTGTACAGGAACCGTGCAGATCAGCAGCAAATGACCCATTTTGAACTAGTTACAAGCATTTACTCTAGTTTCAGGGAGTTCACTTGTTTCTGACACCTTTGTGTATTTTTACTGAACCCTCGCTAGTGAGGCGCGTGTTTTAGCCTTAAACTCCCAAAGTGGTAAATTGTACAGGAACCGTGCAGATCAGCAGCAAATGACCTATTTTGAACTAGTTACAAGCATTTACTCTAGTTTCAGGGAGTTCACTTGTTTCTGACACCTTTGTGTATTTTTACTGAACACTCACTAGTCAAGCGCGTGTTCTGGCCTTCAAATCCCAAAACGGTAAATTGGGTAAATTGTACAGGAACCGTGCAGATCAGCAGCAAATGACCCATTTTGAACTAGTTACAAGCATTTACTCTAGTTTCAGTGAGTTCACTTGTTTCTGACACCTTTGTGTATTTTTACTGAACACTCGCTAGTTAGGCGCATGTTCTAGCCATAAACTCCCAAAGTGGAAAATTGGGTAAATTGTACAGGAACCCTGCAGATCAGCAGCAAATGACCTATTTTGAACTAGTTACAAGCATTTACTCTAGTTTCAGGGAGTTCACTTGTTTCTTTGTGTATTTTTACTGAACACTCTCTAGTCAGGTTCGTGTTCTGGCCTTCAAATCCCAAAATGGTAAATTGGGTAAATTGTACAAGAACCGTGCAGATCAGCAGCAAATGACCTATTTTGAACTAGTTCCAAGCATTTACTCTAGTTTCAGGGAGTTCACTTGTTTCTGACAACTTTGTGTATTTTTACTGAACACTCGCTGGTCAGGCGCGTGTTCTGGCCTTACAATCCCAAAATGGTAAATTGGGTAAATTGTACAGGAACCGTGCAGATCAGCAGCAAATGTCCTATTTTTAACTAGTTCAAAGCATTTACTCTAGTTTCAGGGAGTTCACTTGTTTCTGACACCTTTGTGTATTTTTACTGAACACTCGCTAGTTAGGCGCGTGTTTTAGCCTTAAACTCCCAAAGTGGTAAATTGTACAGGAACCGTGCAGATCAGCAGCAAATGACCTATTTTGAAGTAGTTACAAGCATTTACTCTAGTTTCAGTGAGTTCACTTGTTTCTGACACCTTTGTGTATTTTTACTGAACCCTCGCTAGTGAGGCGCGTGTTTTAGCCTTAAACTCCCAAAGTGGTAAATTGTACAGGAACCGTGCAGATCAGCAGCAAATGACCTATTTTGAACTAGTTACAAGCATTTACTCTAGTTTCAGGGAGTTCACTTGTTTCTGACACCTTTGTGTATTTTTACTGAACACTCGCTAGTTAGGCGCATGTTCTAGCCATAAACTCCCAAAGTGGAAAATTGGGTAAATTGTACAGGAACCGTGCAGATCAGCAACAAATGACCTATTTTGAACTAGTTACAAGCATTTACTCTAGTTTCAGGGAGTTCACTTCTTTCTGACACCTGTGTTTTTTTTTATTGAACACTCGCTAGTTAGGCGCATGTTCTAGCCATAAACTCCCAAAGTGGTAAATTGGGTAAATTGTACAGGAACCGTGCAGATCAGCAGCAAATGACCTATTTTGAACTAGTTACAAGCATTTACTCTAGTTTCAGGGAGTTCACTTGTTTCTGACACCTTTGTGTATTTTTACTGAACACTCGCTAGTCAGGCGCGTGTTCTGGCCTTCAAATCCCAAAATGGTAAATTGGGTAAATTGTACAAGATCCTTGCAGATCAGCAGCAAATGACCTATTTTGAACTAGTTCCAAGCATTTACTCTAGTTTTAGGGATTCACTTGTTTCTGACAACTTTGTGTATTTTTACTGAACACTCGCTGGTCAGGCGCGTGTTCTGGCCTTACAATCCCAAAATGGTAAATTGGGTAAATTGTACAGGAACCGTGCAGATCAGCAGCAAATGTCCTATTTTTAACTAGTTCAAAGCATTTACTCTAGTTTCAGGGAGTTCACTTGTTTCTGACACCTTTGTGTATTTTTACTGAACACTCGCTAGTTAGGCGCGGGTTTTAGCCTTAAACTCCCAAAGTGGTAAATTGTACAGGAACCGTGCAGATCAGCAGCAAATGACCTATTTTGAAGTAGTTACAAGCATTTACTCTAGTTTCAGTGAGTTCACTTGTTTCTGACACCTTTGTGTATTTTTACTGAACCCTCGCTAGTGAGGCGCGTGTTTTAGCCTTAAACTCCCAAAGTGGTAAATTGTACAGGAACCTTGCAGATCAGCAGCAAATGACCTATTTTGAACTAGTTACAAGCATTTACTCTAGTTTCAGGGAGTTCACTTGTTTCTGACACCTTTGTGTATTTTTACTGAACACTCACTAGTCAAGCGCGTGTTCTGGCCTTCAAATCCCAAAATGGTAAATTGGGTAAATTGTACAGGAACCGTCCAGATCAGCAGCAAATGACCCATTTTGAACTAGTTACAAGCATTTACTCTAGTTTCAGGGAGTTCACTTGTTTCTTTGTGTATTTTTACTGAACACTCTCTAGTCAGGTTCGTGTTCTAGCCTTCAAATCCCAAAATGGTAAATTGGGTAAATTGTACAAGAACCGTGCAGATCAGCAGCAAATGACCTATTTTGAACTAGTTCCAAGCATTTACTCTAGTTTCAGGGAGTTCACTTGTTTCTGACAACTTTGTGTATTTTTACTGAACACTCGCTGGTCAGGCGCGTGTTCTGGCCTTACAATCCCAAAATGGTAAATTGGGTAAATTGTACAGGAACCGTGCAGATCAGCAGCAAATGTCCTATTTTTAACTAGTTCAAAGCATTTACTCTAGTTTCAGGGAGTTCACTTGTTTCTGACACCTTTGTGTATTTTTACTGAACACTCGCTAGTTAGGCGCGTGTTTTAGCCTTAAACTCCCAAAGTGGTAAATCGTACAGGAACCGTGCAGATCAGCAGCAAATGACCTATTTTGAAGTAGTTACAAGCATTTACTCTAGTTTCAGTGAGTTCACTTGTTTCTGACACCTTTGTGTATTTTTACTGAACCCTCGCTAGTCAGGCGCGTGTTCTGGCCTTTAAATCCCAAAATGGTAAATCCGGTAAATTGTACAGGAACCGTGCAGATCAGCAACAAATGACCTATTTTGAACTAGTTACAAGCATTTACTCTAGTTTCAGGGAGTTCACTTGTTTCTGACACCTTTGTGTATTTTTACTGAACACTCGCTAGTCAGGCGCGTGTTCTGGCCTTCAAATCCCAAAGTGGAAAATTGGGTAAATTGTACAGGAACCGTGCAGGCCAACAGCAAATGACCTGATTTGAACTAGATACAAGCATTTACTCTAGTTTCAGTGAGTTCACTTCTTTCTGACACCTGTGTGTATTTTTACTGAACACTCGCTAGTTAGGCGCATGTTCTAGCCATAAACTCCCAAAGTGGAAAATTGGGTGAATTGTACAGGAACCTTGCAGATCAGCAGCAAATGACCTATTTTGAACTAGTTACAAGCATTTACTCTAGTTTCAGGGAGTTCACTTGTTTCTTTATGTATTTTTACTGAACACTCGCTAGTCAGGCGCGTGTTCTGGTCTTCAAATCCCAAAATGGTAAATTGGGTAAATTGTACAGGAACCGTGCAGATCAGCAGCAAATGACCTGTTTTGAACTAGTTACAAGCATTTACTCTAGTTTCAGTGAGTTCACTTGTTTCTGACACCTTTGTGTATTTTTACTGAACACTCGCTAGTCAGGTGCGTGTTCTGGCATTCAAATCCCAAAATGGTAAATTGGGTACATTGTACAGGAACCGTTCAGATCAGCAACAAATGACCTATTTTGAACTAGTTACAAGCATTTACTCTAGTTTCAGTAAGTTCATTTGTTTCTGACACCTTTGTGTATTTTTACTGAACACTCGCTAGTCAGGCGCGTTTTCTGGCCTTCAAATCCCAAAATGGTAAATTGGGTAAATTGTACAGGAACCCTGCAGATCAGCAGCAAATGACCTATTTTGAACTAGTTACAAGCATTTACTCTATTTTCAGGGAGTTCACTTGTTTCTTTGTGTATTTTTACTGAACACTCGCTAGTCAGGCGCGTGTTCTGGCCTTCAAATCCCAAAGTGGAAAATTGGGTAAATTGTACAGGAACCGTGCAGATCAGCAACAAATGACCTATTTTGAACTAGTTACAAGCATTTACTCTAGTTTCAGGGAGTTCACTTCTTTCTGACACCTGTGTTTTTTTTTACTGAACACTCGCTAGTTAGGCGCATGTTCTAGCCATAAACTCCCAAAGTGGTAAATTGGGTAAATTGTACAGGAACCGTGCAGATCAGCAGCAAATGACCTATTTTGAACTAGTTACAAGCATTTACTCTAGTTTCAGGGAGTTCACTTGTTTCTGACACCTTTGTGTATTTTTACTGAACACTCGCTAGTCAGGCGCGTGTTCTGGCCTTCAAATCCCAAAATGGTAAATTGGGTAAATTGTACAAGAACCTTGCAGATCAGCAGCAAATGACCTATTTTGAACTAGTTCCAAGCATTTACTCTAGTTTTAGGGATTCACTTGTTTCTGACAACTTTGTGTATTTTTACTGAACACTCGCTGGTCAGGCGCGTGTTCTGGCCTTACAATCCCAAAATGGTAAATTGGGTAAATTGTACAGGAACCGTGCAGATCAGCAGCAAATGTCCTATTTTTAACTAGTTCAAAGCATTTACTCTAGTTTCAGGGAGTTCACTTGTTTCTGACACCTTTGTGTATTTTTACTGAACACTCGCTAGTTAGGCGCGGGTTTTAGCCTTAAACTCCCAAAGTGGTAAATTGTACAGGAACCGTGCAGATCAGCAGCAAATGACCTATTTTGAAGTAGTTACAAGCATTTACTCTAGTTTCAGTGAGTTCACTTGTTTCTGACACCTTTGTGTATTTTTACTGAACCCTCGCTAGTGAGGCGCGTGTTTTAGCCTTAAACTCCCAAAGTGGTAAATTGTACAGGAACCGTGCAGATCAGCAGCAAATGACCTATTTTGAACTAGTTACAAGCATTTACTCTAGTTTCAGGGAGTTCACTTGTTTCTGACACCTTTGTGTATTTTTACTGAACACTCACTAGTCAAGCGCGTGTTCTGGCCTTCAAATCCCAAAATGGTAAATTGGGTAAATTGTACAGGAACCGTGCAGATCAGCAGCAAATGACCCATTTTGAACTAGTTACAAGCATTTACTCTAGTTTCAGGGAGTTCACTTGTTTCTGACACCTTTGTGTATTTTTACTGAACCCTCGCTAGTGAGGCGCGTGTTTTAGCCTTAAACTCCCAAAGTGTTAAATTGTACAGGAACCGTGCAGATCAGCAGCAAATGACCTATTTTGAACTAGTTACAAGCATTTACTCTAGTTTCAGGGAGTTCACTTGTTTCTGACACCTTTGTGTATTTTTACTGAACACTCACTAGTCAAGCGCGTGTTCTGGCCTTCAAATCCCAAAATGGTAAATTGGGTAAATTGTACAGGAACCGTGAAGATCAGCAGCAAATGACCCATTTTGAACTAGTTACAAGCATTTACTCTAGTTTCAGTGAGTTCACTTGTTTCTGACACCTTTGTGTATTTTTACTGAACACTCGCTAGTTAGGCGCATGTTCTAGTCATAAACTCCCAAAGTGGAAAATTGGGTAAATTGTACAGGAACCGTGCAGATCAGCAGCAAATGACCTATTTTGAACTAGTTACAAGCATTTACTCTAGTTTCAGGGAGTTCACTTGTTTCTTTGTGTATTTTTACTGAACACTCGCTGGTCAGGCGCGTGTTCTGGCCTTACAATCCCAAAATGGTAAATTGGGTTAATTGTACAGGAACCGTGCAGATCAGCAGCAAATGACCCATTTTGAACTAGTTACAAGCATTTACTCTAGTTTCAGGGAGTTCACTTGTTTCTGACACCTTTGTGTATTTTTACTGAACACTCGCTAGTTAGGCCCGTGTTCTAGCCATAAACTCCCAAAGTGGTAAATTGGGTAAATTGTACAGGAACCGTGCAGATCAGCAGCAAATGACCTATTTTGAAGTAGTTACAAGCATTTACTCTAGTTTCAGTGAGTTCACTTGTTTCTGACACCTTTGTGTATTTTTACTGAACACTCGCTAGTCAGGCGCGTGTTCTGGCCTTCAAATCCCAAAATGGTAAATTGGGTTAATTGTACAGGAACCGTGCAGATCAGCAACAAATGACCTATTTTGAACTAGTTACAAGCATTTACTCTAGTTTCAGTGAGTTCACTTCTTTCTGACACCTTTGTGTATTTTTACTGAACACTCGCTAGTTAGGCGCATGTTCTATCCATAAACTCCCAAAATGGTAAATTGGGTAAATTGTACAGGAACCGTGCAGATCAGCAGCAAATGACCTATTTTGAACTAGTTACAAGCATTTACTCTAGTTTCAGTGAGTTCACTTGTTTCTGACACCTTTGTGTATTTTTACTGAACACTCGCTAGTTAGGCGCATGTTCTAGCCATAAACTCCCAAAGTGGAAAATTGGGTAAATTGTACAGGAACCGTGCAGATCAGCAACAAATGACCTATTTTGAACTAGTTACAAGCATTTACTCTAGTTTCAGGGAGTTCACTTCTTTCTGACACCTGTGTTTTTTTTTATTGAACACTCGCTAGTTAGGCGCATGTTCTAGCCATAAACTCCCAAAGTGGTAAATTGGGTAAATTGTACAGGAACCGTGCAGATCAGCAGCAAATGACCTATTTTGAACTAGTTACAAGCATTTACTCTAGTTTCAGGGAGTTCACTTGTTTCTGACACCTTTGTGTATTTTTACTGAACACTCGCTAGTCAGGCGCGTGTTCTGGCCTTCAAATCCCAAAATGGTAAATTGGGTAAATTGTACAAGATCCTTGCAGATCAGCAGCAAATGACCTATTTTGAACTAGTTCCAAGCATTTACTCTAGTTTTAGGGATTCACTTGTTTCTGACAACTTTGTGTATTTTTACTGAACACTCGCTGGTCAGGCGCGTGTTCTGGCCTTACAATCCCAAAATGGTAAATTGGGTAAATTGTACAGGAACCGTGCAGATCAGCAGCAAATGTCCTATTTTTAACTAGTTCAAAGCATTTACTCTAGTTTCAGGGAGTTCACTTGTTTCTGACACCTTTGTGTATTTTTACTGAACACTCGCTAGTTAGGCGCGGGTTTTAGCCTTAAACTCCCAAAGTGGTAAATTGTACAGGAACCGTGCAGATCAGCAGCAAATGACCTATTTTGAAGTAGTTACAAGCATTTACTCTAGTTTCAGTGAGTTCACTTGTTTCTGACACCTTTGTGTATTTTTACTGAACCCTCGCTAGTGAGGCGCGTGTTTTAGCCTTAAACTCCCAAAGTGGTAAATTGTACAGGAACCGTGCAGATCAGCAGCAAATGACCTATTTTGAACTAGTTACAAGCATTTACTCTAGTTTCTGTGAGTTCACTTGTTTCTGACACCTTTGTGTAGTTTTACTGAACACTCGCTAGTTAGGCGCATGTTCTAGCCATAAACTCCCAAAGTGGAAAATTGGGTAAATTGTACAGGAACCGTGCAGATCAGCAGCAAATGACCTATTTTGAACTAGTTACAAGCATTTACTCTAGTTTCAGGGAGTTCACTTGTTTCTTTGTGTATTTTTACTGAACACTCGCTGGTCAGGCGCGTGTTCTGGCATTACAATCCCAAAATGGTAAATCGGGTAAATTGTACAGGAACCGTGCAGATCAGCAGCAAATGACCCATTTTGAACTAGTTACAAGCATTTACTCTAGTTTCAGGGAGTTCACTTGTTTCTGACACCTTTGTGTATTTTTACTGAACACTCGCTAGTTAGGCCCATGTTCTAGCCATAAACTCCCAAAGTGGTAAATTGGGTAAATTGTACAGGAACCGTGCAGATCAGCAGCAAATGACCTATTTTGAAGTAGTTACAAGCATTTACTCTAGTTGCAGTGAGTTCACTTGTTTCTGAAACCTTTGTGTATTTTTACTGAACCCTCGCTAGTCAGGCGCGTGTTCTGGCCTTAAAATCCCAAAACGGTAAATTGGGTAAATTGTACAGGAACCGTGCAGATCAGCAGCAAATGACCCATTTTGAACTAGTTACAAGCATTTACTCTAGTTTCAGTGAGTTCACTTGTTTCTGACACCTTTGTGTATTTTTACTGAACACTCGCTAGTGAGGCGCGTTTTCTGGCCTTCAAATCCCAAAATGGTAAATTTGGTAAATTGTTCAGGAACCATGCAGATCAGCAGCAAATGACCCATTTTGAACTAGTTACAAGCATTTACTCTAGTTTCAGGGAGTTCATTTGTTTCTGACACCTTTGTGTATTTTTACTGAACACTCACTAGTCAGGCGCGTGTTCTGGCCTTCAAATCCCAAAATGGTAAATTGGGTAAATTGTACAGGAACCGTGCAGATCAGCAGCAAATGACCCATTTTGAACTAGTTACAAGCATTTACTCTAGTTTCAGTGTGTTCACTTGTTTCTGACACCTTTGTGTATTTTTACTGAACACTCGCTAGTCAGGCGCGTGTTCTGGCCTTCAAATCCCAAAATGGTAAATTGGGTAAATTGTACAGGAACCGTGCAGATCAGCAGCAAATGACCTATTTTGAACTAGTTACAAGCATTTACTCTAGTTTCTGTGAGTTCACTTGTTTCTGACACCTTTGTGTAGTTTTACTGAACACTCGCTAGTTAGGCGCGTGTTCTAGCCATAAACTCCCAAAGTGGTAAATTGTGTAAATTGTACAGGAACCGTGCAGATCAGCAGCAAATGACCTATTTTGAACTAGTTACAAGCATTTACTCTAGTTTCAGGGAGTTCACTTGTTTCGTTGTGTATTGTTACTGAACACTCGCTGGTCAGGCGCGTGTTCTGGCCTTACAATCCCAAAATGGTAAATTGGTTAAATTGTACAGGAACCGTGCAGATCAGCAGCAAATGACCTGTTTTGAACTAGTTACAAGCATTTCCTCTAGTTTCAGTGAGTTCACTTGTTTCTGACACCTTTGTGTATTTTTACTGAACACTCGCTAGTTAGGCGCATGTTCTAGACATAAACTCCCAAAGTGGTAAATTGGGTAAATTGTACAGGAACCGTGCAGATCAGCAGCAAATGACCCATTTTGAACTAGTTACAAGCATTTACTCTAGTTTCAGGGAGTTCACTTGTTTCTGACACCTTTGTGTATTTTTACTGAACCCTCGCTAGTTAGGCGCGTGTTCTAGCCTTAAACTCCCAAAGTGGTAAATTTGCTAAATTGTACAGGAACCGTGCAGATCAGCAGCAAATGACCCATTTTGAACTAGTTACAAGCATTTACTCTAGTTTCAGGGAGTTCACTTGTTTCTGACACCTTTGTGTATTTTTAATGAACACTCGCTAGTTAGGCCCGTGTTCTAGCCATAAACTCCCAAAGTGGTAAATTGGTTAAATTGTACAGGAACCCTGCAGATCAGCAGCAAATGACCTATTTTGAACTAGTTACAAGCATTTACTCTAGTTTCAGTGAGTTCACTTGTTTCTGACACCTTTGTGTATTTTTACTGAACCCTCGCTAGTCAGGCGCGTGTTCTGGCCTTAAAATCCCAAAACGGTAAATTGGGTAAATTGTACAGGAACCGTGCAGATCAGCAGCAAATGACCCATTTTGAACTAGTTACAAGCATTTACTCTAGTTTCAGTGAGTTCACTTGTTTCTGACACCTTTGTGTATTTTTACTGAACACTCGCTAGTCAGGCGCGTTTTCTGGCCTTCAAATCCCAAAATGGTAAATTGGGTAAATTGTACAGGAACCATGCAGATCAGCAGCAAATGACCCATTTTGAACTAGTTACAAGCATTTACTCTAGTTTCAGTGAGTTCACTTGTTTCTGACACCTTTGTGTATTTTTACTGAACACTCGCTGGTGAGGCGCGTGTTCTGGCCTTACAATCCCAAAATGGTAAATTGGGTAAATTGTACAGGAACCGTGCAGATCAGCAGCAAATGACCTGTTTTGAACTAGTTTCAAGCATTTACTCTAGTTTCAGTGAGTTCACTTGTTTCTGACACCTTTGTGTATTTTTACTGAACACTCGCTAGTTAGGCGCATGTTCTAGACATAAACTCCCAAAGTGGTAAATTGGGTAAATTGTACAGGAACCGTGCAGATCAGCAGCAAATGACCCATTTTGAACTAGTTACAAGCATTTACTCTAGTTTCAGGGACTTCACTTCTTTCTGACACCTTTGTGTATTTTTACTGAACACTCGCTAGTTAGGCGCGTGTTCTAGCCTTAAACTCCCAAAGTGGTAAATTTGGTAAATTGTACAGGAACCGTGCAGATCAGCAGCAAATGACCCATTTTGAACTAGTTACAAGCATTTACTCTAGTTTCAGGGAGTTCACTTGTTTCTGACACCTTTGTGTATTTTTAATGAACACTCGCTAGTTAGGCCCGTGTTCTAGCCATAAACTCCCAAAGTGGTAAATTGGGTAAATTGTACAGGAACCGTGCAGATCAGCAGCAAATGACCTATTTTGAACTAGTTACAAGCATTTACTCTAGTTTCAGTGAGTTCACTTGTTTCTGTCACCTTTGTGTATTTTTACTGAACACTCGCTAGTCAGGCGCGTGTTCTGGCCTTCAAATCCCAAAATGGCAAATTGGGTAAATTGTACAGGAACCGTGCAGATCAGCAGCAAATGACCTATTTTGAACTAGTTACAAGCATTTACTCTAGTTTCTGTGAGTTCACTTGTTTCTGACACCTTTGTGTAGTTTTACTGAACACTCGCTAGTTAGGCGCATGTTCTAGCCATAAACTCCCAAAGTGGTAAATTGGGTAAATTGTACAGGAACCATGCAGATAAGCAGCAAATGACCTATTTTGAACTAGTTACAAGCATTTACTCTAGTTTCAGTGAGTTCACTTGTTTCTGACACCTTTGTGTATTTTTACTGAACACTCGCTAGTTAGGCCCGTGTTCTAGCCATAAACTCCCAAAGTGGTAAATTGGGTAAATTGTACAGGAACCGTGCAGATCAGCAGCAAATGACCTATTTTGAACTAGTTACAAGCATTTACTCTAGTTTCAGTGAGTTCACTTGTTTCTGACACCTTTGTGTATTTTTACTGAACACTCGCTAGTCAGGCGCGTGTTCTGGCCTTCAAATCCCAAAATGGTAAATTGGGTAAATTGTACAGGAACCGTGCAGATCAGCAGCAAATGACCTATTTTGAACTAGTTACAAGCATTTACTCTAGTTTCTGTGAGTTCACTTGTTTCTGACACCTTTGTGTATTTTTACTGAACACTCGCTAGTTAGGCGCGGGTTTTAGCCTTAAACTCCCAAAGTGGTAAATTGTACAGGAACCGTGCAGATCAGCAGCAAATGACCTATTTTGAAGTAGTTACAAGCATTTACTCTAGTTTCAGTGAGTTCACTTGTTTCTGACACCTTTGTGTATTTTTACTGAACCCTCGCTAGTGAGGCGCGTGTTTTAGCCTTAAACTCCCAAAGTGGTAAATTGTACAGGAACCGTGCAGATCAGCAGCAAATGACCTATTTTGAACTAGTTACAAGCATTTACTCTAGTTTCTGTGAGTTCACTTGTTTCTGACACCTTTGTGTAGTTTTACTGAACACTCGCTAGTTAGGCGCATGTTCTAGCCATAAACTCCCAAAGTGGAAAATTGGGTAAATTGTACAGGAACCGTGCAGATCAGCAGCAAATGACCTATTTTGAACTAGTTACAAGCATTTACTCTAGTTTCAGGGAGTTCACTTGTTTCTTTGTGTATTTTTACTGAACACTCGCTGGTCAGGCGCGTGTTCTGGCATTACAATCCCAAAATGGTATATCGGGTAAATTGTACAGGAACCGTGCAGATCAGCAGCAAATGACCCATTTTGAACTAGTTACAAGCATTTACTCTAGTTTCAGGGAGTTCACTTGTTTCTGACACCTTTGTGTATTTTTACTGAACACTCGCTAGTTAGGCCCATGTTCTAGCCATAAACTCCCAAAGTGGTAAATTGGGTAAATTGTACAGGAACCGTGCAGATCAGCAGCAAATGACCTATTTTGAAGTAGTTACAAGCATTTACTCTAGTTGCAGTGAGTTCACTTGTTTCTGAAACCTTTGTGTATTTTTACTGAACCCTCGCTAGTCAGGCGCGTGTTCTGGCCTTAAAATCCCAAAACGGTAAATTGGGTAAATTGTACAGGAACCGTGCAGATCAGCAGCAAATGACCCATTTTGAACTAGTTACAAGCATTTACTCTAGTTTCAGTGAGTTCACTTGTTTCTGACACCTTTGTGTATTTTTACTGAACACTCGCTAGTGAGGCGCGTTTTCTGGCCTTCAAATCCCAAAATGGTAAATTTGGTAAATTGTTCAGGAACCATGCAGATCAGCAGCAAATGACCCATTTTGAACTAGTTACAAGCATTTACTCTAGTTTCAGGGAGTTCATTTGTTTCTGACACCTTTGTGTATTTTTACTGAACACTCACTAGTCAGGCGCGTGTTCTGGCCTTCAAATCCCAAAATGGTAAATTGGGTAAATTGTACAGGAACCGTGCAGATCAGCAGCAAATGACCCATTTTGAACTAGTTACAAGCATTTACTCTAGTTTCAGTGTGTTCACTTGTTTCTGACACCTTTGTGTATTTTTACTGAACACTCGCTAGTCAGGCGCGTGTTCTGGCCTTCAAATCCCAAAATGGTAAATTGGGTAAATTGTACAGGAACCGTGCAGATCAGCAGCAAATGACCTATTTTGAACTAGTTACAAGCATTTACTCTAGTTTCTGTGAGTTCACTTGTTTCTGACACCTTTGTGTAGTTTTACTGAACACTCGCTAGTTAGGCGCGTGTTCTAGCCATAAACTCCCAAAGTGGTAAATTGTGTAAATTGTACAGGAACCGTGCAGATAAGCAGCAAATGACCTATTTTGAACTAGTTACAAGCATTTACTCTAGTTTCAGGGAGTTCACTTGTTTCGTTGTGTATTGTTACTGAACACTCGCTGGTCAGGCGCGTGTTCTGGCCTTACAATCCCAAAATGGTAAATTGGTTAAATTGTACAGGAACCGTGCAGATCAGCAGCAAATGACCTGTTTTGAACTAGTTACAAGCATTTCCTCTAGTTTCAGTGAGTTCACTTGTTTCTGACACCTTTGTGTATTTTTACTGAACACTCGCTAGTTAGGCGCATGTTCTAGACATAAACTCCCAAAGTGGTAAATTGGGTAAATTGTACAGGAACCGTGCAGATCAGCAGCAAATGACCCATTTTGAACTAGTTACAAGCATTTACTCTAGTTTCAGGGACTTCACTTCTTTCTGACACCTTTGTGTATTTTTACTGAACACTCGCTAGTTAGGCGCGTGTTCTAGCCTTAAACTCCCAAAGTGGTAAATTTGGTAAATTGTACAGGAACCGTGCAGATCAGCAGCAAATGACCCATTTTGAACTAGTTACAAGCATTTACTCTAGTTTCAGGGAGTTCACTTGTTTCTGACACCTTTGTGTATTTTTAATGAACACTCGCTAGTTAGGCCCGTGTTCTAGCCATAAACTCCCAAAGTGGTAAATTGGGTAAATTGTACAGGAACCGTGCAGATCAGCAGCAAATGACCTATTTTGAACTAGTTACAAGCATTTACTCTAGTTTCAGTGAGTTCACTTGTTTCTGTCACCTTTGTGTATTTTTACTGAACACTCGCTAGTCAGGCGCGTGTTCTGGCCTTCAAATCCCAAAATGGCAAATTGGGTAAATTGTACAGGAACCGTGCAGATCAGCAGCAAATGACCTATTTTGAACTAGTTACAAGCATTTACTCTAGTTTCTGTGAGTTCACTTGTTTCTGACACCTTTGTGTAGTTTTACTGAACACTCGCTAGTTAGGCGCATGTTCTAGCCATAAACTCCCAAAGTGGTAAATTGGGTAAATTGTACAGGAACCATGCAGATAAGCAGCAAATGACCTATTTTGAACTAGTTACAAGCATTTACTCTAGTTTCAGTGAGTTCACTTGTTTCTGACACCTTTGTGTATTTTTACTGAACACTCGCTAGTTAGGCCCGTGTTCTAGCCATAAACTCCCAAAGTGGTAAATTGGGTAAATTGTACAGGAACCGTGCAGATCAGCAGCAAATGACCTATTTTGAACTAGTTACAAGCATTTACTCTAGTTTCAGTGAGTTCACTTGTTTCTGACACCTTTGTGTATTTTTACTGAACACTCGCTAGTCAGGCGCGTGTTCTGGCCTTCAAATCCCAAAATGGTAAATTGGGTAAATTGTACAGGAACCGTGCAGATCAGCAGCAAATGACCTATTTTGAACTAGTTACAAGCATTTACTCTAGTTTCTGTGAGTTCACTTGTTTCTGACACCTTTGTGTATTTTTACTGAACACTCGCTAGTTAGGCGCGGGTTTTAGCCTTAAACTCCCAAAGTGGTAAATTGTACAGGAACCGTGCAGATCAGCAGCAAATGACCTATTTTGAAGTAGTTACAAGCATTTACTCTAGTTTCAGTGAGTTCACTTGTTTCTGACACCTTTGTGTATTTTTACTGAACCCTCGCTAGTGAGGCGCGTGTTTTAGCCTTAAACTCCCAAAGTGGTAAATTGTACAGGAACCGTGCAGATCAGCAGCAAATGACCTATTTTGAACTAGTTACAAGCATTTACTCTAGTTTCTGTGAGTTCACTTGTTTCTGACACCTTTGTGTAGTTTTACTGAACACTCGCTAGTTAGGCGCATGTTCTAGCCATAAACTCCCAAAGTGGAAAATTGGGTAAATTGTACAGGAACCGTGCAGATCAGCAGCAAATGACCTATTTTGAACTAGTTACAAGCATTTACTCTAGTTTCAGGGAGTTCACTTGTTTCTTTGTGTATTTTTACTGAACACTCGCTGGTCAGGCGCGTGTTCTGGCATTACAATCCCAAAATGGTAAATCGGGTAAATTGTACAGGAACCGTGCAGATCAGCAGCAAATGACCCATTTTGAACTAGTTACAAGCATTTACTCTAGTTTCAGGGAGTTCACTTGTTTCTGACACCTTTGTGTATTTTTACTGAACACTCGCTAGTTAGGCCCATGTTCTAGCCATAAACTCCCAAAGTGGTAAATTGGGTAAATTGTACAGGAACCGTGCAGATCAGCAGCAAATGACCTATTTTGAAGTAGTTACAAGCATTTACTCTAGTTGCAGTGAGTTCACTTGTTTCTGAAACCTTTGTGTATTTTTACTGAACCCTCGCTAGTCAGGCGCGTGTTCTGGCCTTAAAATCCCAAAACGGTAAATTGGGTAAATTGTACAGGAACCGTGCAGATCAGCAGCAAATGACCCATTTTGAACTAGTTACAAGCATTTACTCTAGTTTCAGTGAGTTCACTTGTTTCTGACACCTTTGTGTATTTTTACTGAACACTCGCTAGTGAGGCGCGTTTTCTGGCCTTCAAATCCCAAAATGGTAAATTTGGTAAATTGTTCAGGAACCATGCAGATCAGCAGCAAATGACCCATTTTGAACTAGTTACAAGCATTTACTCTAGTTTCAGGGAGTTCATTTGTTTCTGACACCTTTGTGTATTTTTACTGAACACTCACTAGTCAGGCGCGTGTTCTGGCCTTCAAATCCCAAAATGGTAAATTGGGTAAATTGTACAGGAACCGTGCAGATCAGCAGCAAATGACCCATTTTGAACTAGTTACAAGCATTTACTCTAGTTTCAGTGTGTTCACTTGTTTCTGACACCTTTGTGTATTTTTACTGAACACTCGCTAGTCAGGCGCGTGTTCTGGCCTTCAAATCCCAAAATGGTAAATTGGGTAAATTGTACAGGAACCGTGCAGATCAGCAGCAAATGACCTATTTTGAACTAGTTACAAGCATTTACTCTAGTTTCTGTGAGTTCACTTGTTTCTGACACCTTTGTGTAGTTTTACTGAACACTCGCTAGTTAGGCGCGTGTTCTAGCCATAAACTCCCAAAGTGGTAAATTGTGTAAATTGTACAGGAACCGTGCAGATAAGCAGCAAATGACCTATTTTGAACTAGTTACAAGCATTTACTCTAGTTTCAGGGAGTTCACTTGTTTCGTTGTGTATTGTTACTGAACACTCGCTGGTCAGGCGCGTGTTCTGGCCTTACAATCCCAAAATGGTAAATTGGTTAAATTGTACAGGAACCGTGCAGATCAGCAGCAAATGACCTGTTTTGAACTAGTTACAAGCATTTCCTCTAGTTTCAGTGAGTTCACTTGTTTCTGACACCTTTGTGTATTTTTACTGAACACTCGCTAGTTAGGCGCATGTTCTAGACATAAACTCCCAAAGTGGTAAATTGGGTAAATTGTACAGGAACCGTGCAGATCAGCAGCAAATGACCCATTTTGAACTAGTTACAAGCATTTACTCTAGTTTCAGGGAGTTCACTTGTTTCTGACACCTTTGTGTATTTTTACTGAACCCTCGCTAGTTAGGCGCGTGTTCTAGCCTTAAACTCCCAAAGTGGTAAATTTGCTAAATTGTACAGGAACCGTGCAGATCAGCAGCAAATGACCCATTTTGAACTAGTTACAAGCATTTACTCTAGTTTCAGGGAGTTCACTTGTTTCTGACACCTTTGTGTATTTTTAATGAACACTCGCTAGTTAGGCCCGTGTTCTAGCCATAAACTCCCAAAGTGGTAAATTGGTTAAATTGTACAGGAACCCTGCAGATCAGCAGCAAATGACCTATTTTGAACTAGTTACAAGCATTTACTCTAGTTTCAGTGAGTTCACTTGTTTCTGACACCTTTGTGTATTTTTACTGAACCCTCGCTAGTCAGGCGCGTGTTCTGGCCTTAAAATCCCAAAACGGTAAATTGGGTAAATTGTACAGGAACCGTGCAGATCAGCAGCAAATGACCCATTTTGAACTAGTTACAAGCATTTACTCTAGTTTCAGTGAGTTCACTTGTTTCTGACACCTTTGTGTATTTTTACTGAACACTCGCTAGTCAGGCGCGTTTTCTGGCCTTCAAATCCCAAAATGGTAAATTGGGTAAATTGTACAGGAACCATGCAGATCAGCAGCAAATGACCCATTTTGAACTAGTTACAAGCATTTACTCTAGTTTCAGTGAGTTCACTTGTTTCTGACACCTTTGTGTATTTTTACTGAACACTCGCTGGTGAGGCGCGTGTTCTGGCCTTACAATCCCAAAATGGTAAATTGGGTAAATTGTACAGGAACCGTGCAGATCAGCAGCAAATGACCTGTTTTGAACTAGTTTCAAGCATTTACTCTAGTTTCAGTGAGTTCACTTGTTTCTGACACCTTTGTGTATTTTTACTGAACACTCGCTAGTTAGGCGCATGTTCTAGACATAAACTCCCAAAGTGGTAAATTGGGTAAATTGTACAGGAACCGTGCAGATCAGCAGCAAATGACCCATTTTGAACTAGTTACAAGCATTTACTCTAGTTTCAGGGACTTCACTTCTTTCTGACACCTTTGTGTATTTTTACTGAACACTCGCTAGTTAGGCGCGTGTTCTAGCCTTAAACTCCCAAAGTGGTAAATTTGGTAAATTGTACAGGAACCGTGCAGATCAGCAGCAAATGACCCATTTTGAACTAGTTACAAGCATTTACTCTAGTTTCAGGGAGTTCACTTGTTTCTGACACCTTTGTGTATTTTTAATGAACACTCGCTAGTTAGGCCCGTGTTCTAGCCATAAACTCCCAAAGTGGTAAATTGGGTAAATTGTACAGGAACCGTGCAGATCAGCAGCAAATGACCTATTTTGAACTAGTTACAAGCATTTACTCTAGTTTCAGTGAGTTCACTTGTTTCTGTCACCTTTGTGTATTTTTACTGAACACTCGCTAGTCAGGCGCGTGTTCTGGCCTTCAAATCCCAAAATGGCAAATTGGGTAAATTGTACAGGAACCGTGCAGATCAGCAGCAAATGACCTATTTTGAACTAGTTACAAGCATTTACTCTAGTTTCTGTGAGTTCACTTGTTTCTGACACCTTTGTGTAGTTTTACTGAACACTCGCTAGTTAGGCGCATGTTCTAGCCATAAACTCCCAAAGTGGTAAATTGGGTAAATTGTACAGGAACCATGCAGATAAGCAGCAAATGACCTATTTTGAACTAGTTACAAGCATTTACTCTAGTTTCAGTGAGTTCACTTGTTTCTGACACCTTTGTGTATTTTTACTGAACACTCGCTAGTTAGGCCCGTGTTCTAGCCATAAACTCCCAAAGTGGTAAATTGGGTAAATTGTACAGGAACCGTGCAGATCAGCAGCAAATGACCTATTTTGAACTAGTTACAAGCATTTACTCTAGTTTCAGTGAGTTCACTTGTTTCTGACACCTTTGTGTATTTTTACTGAACACTCGCTAGTCAGGCGCGTGTTCTGGCCTTCAAATCCCAAAATGGTAAATTGGGTAAATTGTACAGGAACCGTGCAGATCAGCAGCAAATGACCTATTTTGAACTAGTTACAAGCATTTACTCTAGTTTCTGTGAGTTCACTTGTTTCTGACACCTTTGTGTAGTTTTACTGAACACTCGCTAGTTAGGCGCGTGTTCTAGCCATAAACTCCCAAAGTGGTAAATTGTGTAAATTGTACAGGAACCGTGCAGATAAGCAGCAAATGACCTATTTTGAACTAGTTACAAGCATTTACTCTAGTTTCAGTGAGTTCACTTGTTTCTGACACCTTTGTGTATTTTTACTGAACACTCGCTAGTTAGGCGCATGTTCTAGTCATAAACTCCCAAAGTGGAAAATTGGGTAAATTGTACAGGAACCGTGCAGATCAGCAGCAAATGACCTATTTTGAACTAGTAACAAGCATTTCCTCTAGTTTCAGGGAGTTCACTTGTTTCGTTGTGTATTGTTACTGAACACTCGCTGGTCAGGCGCGTGTTCTGGCCTTACAATCCCAAAATGGTAAATTGGTTAAATTGTACAGGAACCGTGCAGATCAGCAGCAAATGACCTGTTTTGAACTAGTTACAAGCATTTCCTCTAGTTTCAGTGAGTTCACTTGTTTCTGACACCTTTGTGTATTTTTACTGAACACTCGCTAGTTAGGCGCATGTTCTAGACATAAACTCCCAAAGTGGTAAATTGGGTAAATTGTACAGGAACCGTGCAGATCAGCAGCAAATGACCCATTTTGAACTAGTTACAAGCATTTACTCTAGTTTCAGGGAGTTCACTTGTTTCTGACACCTTTGTGTATTTTTACTGAACCCTCGCTAGTTAGGCGCGTGTTCTAGCCTTAAACTCCCAAAGTGGTAAATTTGCTAAATTGTACAGGAACCGTGCAGATCAGCAGCAAATGACCCATTTTGAACTAGTTACAAGCATTTACTCTAGTTTCAGGGAGTTCACTTGTTTCTGACACCTTTGTGTATTTTTAATGAACACTCGCTAGTTAGGCCCGTGTTCTAGCCATAAACTCCCAAAGTGGTAAATTGGGTAAATTGTACAGGAACCCTGCAGATCAGCAGCAAATGACCTATTTTGAACTAGTTACAAGCATTTACTCTAGTTTCAGTGAGTTCACTTGTTTCTGACACCTTTGTGTATTTTTACTGAACCCTCGCTAGTCAGGCGCGTGTTCTGGCCTTAAAATCCCAAAACGGTAAATTGGGTAAATTGTACAGGAACCGTGCAGATCAGCAGCAAATGACCCATTTTGAACTAGTTACAAGCATTTACTCTAGTTTCAGTGAGTTCACTTGTTTCTGACACCTTTGTGTATTTTTACTGAACACTCGCTAGTCAGGCGCGTTTTCTAGCCTTCAAATCCCAAAATGGTAAATTGGGTAAATTGTACAGGAACCATGCAGATCAGCAGCAAATGACCCATTTTGAACTAGTTACAAGCATTTACTCTAGTTTCAGTGAGTTCACTTGTTTCTGACACCTTTGTGTATTTTTACTGAACACTCGCTAGTTAGGCGCATATTCTAGTCATAAACTCCCAAAGTGGAAAATTGGGTAAATTGTACAGGAACCGTGCAGATCAGCAGCAAATGACCTATTTTGAACTAGTTACAAGCATTTCCTCTAGTTTCAGGGAGTTCACTTGTTTCTTTGTGTATTGTTACTGAACACTCGCTGGTCAGGCGCGTGTTCTGGCCTTACACTCCCAAAATGGTAAATTGGTTAAATTGTACAGGAACCGTGCAGATCAGCAGCAAATGACCTGTTTTGAACTAGTTCCAAGCATTTACTCTAGTTTCAGTGAGTTCACTTGTTTCTGACACCTTTGTGTATTTTTACTGAACACTCGCTAGTTAGGCGCATGTTCTAGACATAAACTCCCAAAGTGGTAAATTGGGTAAATTGTACAGGAACCGTGCAGATCAGCAGCAAATGACCCATTTTGAACTAGTTACAAGCATTTACTCTAGTTTCAGGGACTTCACTTGTTTCTGACACCTTTGTGTATTTTTACTGAACACTCGCTAGTTAGGCGCGTGTTCTAGCCTTAAACTCCCAAAGTGGTAAATTTGGGAAATTGTACAGGAACCGTGCAGATCAGCAGCAAATGACCCATTTTGAACTAGTTACAAGCATTTACTCTAGTTTCAGGGAGTTCACTTGTTTCTGACACCTTTGTGTATTTTTAATGAACACTCGCTAGTTAGGCCCGTGTTCTAGCCATAAACTCCCAAAGTGGTAAATTGGGTAAATTGTACAGGAACCGTGCAGATCAGCAGCAAATGACCTATTTTGAACTAGTTACAAGCATTTACTCTAGTTTCAGTGAGTTCACTTGTTTCTGTCACCTTTGTGTATTTTTACTGAACACTCGCTAGTCAGGCGCGTGTTCTGGCCTTCAAATCCCAAAATGGTAAATTGGGTAAATTGTACAGGAACCGTGCAGATCAGCAGCAAATGACCTATTTTGAACTAGTTACAAGCATTTACTCTAGTGTCTGTGAGTTCACTTGTTTCTGACACCTTTGTGTAGTTTTACTGAACACTCGCTAGTTAGGCGCGTGTTCTAGCCATAAACTCCCAAAGTGGTAAATTGGGTAAATTGTACAGGAACCATGCAGATAAGCAGCAAATGACCTATTTTGAACTAGTTACAAGCATTTACTCTAGTTTCAGTGAGTTCACTTGTTTCTGACACCTTTGTGTATTTTTACTGAACACTCGCTAGTTAGGTGCATGTTCTAGTCATAAACTCCCAAAGTGGAAAATTGGGTAAATTGTACAGGAACCGTGCAGATCAGCAGCAAATGACCTATTTTGAACTAGTTACAAGCATTTCCTCTAGTTTCAGGGAGTTCACTTGTTTCTTTGTGTATTGTTACTGAACACTCGCTGGTCAGGCGCGTGTTCTGGCCTTACAATCCCAAAATGGTAAATTGGTTAAATTGTACAGGAACCGTGCAGATCAGCAGCAAATGACCCATTTTGAACTAGTTACAAGCATTTACTCTAGTTTCTGTGAGTTCACTTGTTTCTGACACCTTTGTGTAGTTTTACTGAACACTCGCTAGTTAGGCGCGTGTTCTAGCCATAAACTCCCAAAGTGGTAAATTGTGTAAATTGTACAGGAACCGTGCAGATAAGCAGCAAATGACCTATTTTGAACTAGTTACAACCATTTACTCTAGTTTCAGTGAGTTCACTTGTTTCTGACACCTTTGTGTATTTTTACTGAACACTCGCTAGTTAGGCGCATGTTCTAGTGATAAACTCCCAAAGTGGAAAATTGGGTAAATTGTACGGGAACCGTGCAGATCAGCAGCAAATGACCTATTTTGAACTAGTTACAAGCATTTCCTCTAGTTTCAGGGAGTTCAGAACACGCGCCTGACTAGAGAGTGTTCAGTAAAAATACACAAAGGTGTCAGAAACAAGTGAACTCACTGAAACTAGAGTAAAAGCTTGTAACTAGTTCAAAATAGGTCATTTGCTGCTGATCTGCACGGTTCCTGTACAATTTACCCAATTTACCACTTTGGGAGTTTATGGCTAGAACACGCGCTAACTAGCGAGTGTTCAGTAAAAATACACAAACGTGTCAGAAACAAGTGAACTCACTGAAACAAGAGTAAATGCTTGTAACTAGTTCAAAATAGGTCATTTGCTGCTGATCTGCACGGTTCCTGTACAATTTACCCTATTTACCATTTTGGGATTTGAAGGCCAGAACACGCGCCTGACTAGCGAGTGTTCAGTAAAAATACACAAAGGTGTCAGAAACAAGTGAACTCACTGAAACTACAGTAAATGCTTGTAACTATTTCAAAATAGGTCATTTGTTACTGATCTGCACGGTTCCTGTATAATTTACCCAATTTACCATTTTGGGATTTTAAGGCCAGAACACGCGCCTGACTAGCGAGTGTTCAGTAAAAATACACAAAGGTGTCAGAAACAAGTGAACTCACTGAAACTAGAGTAAATGCTTGTAACTAGTTCAAAATAGGTCATTTGTTGCTGATCTGCACGGTTCCTGTATAATTTACCCGATTTACCATTTTGGGATTTTAAGGCCAGAACACGCGCCTGACTAGAGAGTGTTCAGTAAAAATACACAAAGGTGTCAGAAACAAGTGAACTCACTGAAACTAGAGTAAATGCTTGTAACTAGTTCAAAATAGGTCATTTGCTGCTGATCTGCACGGTTCCTGTACAATTTACCCAATTTACCACTTTGGGAGTTTATGGCTAGAACACGCGCTAACTAGCGAGTGTTCAGTAAAAATACACAAAGGTGTCAGAAACAAGTGAACTCCCTGAAACTAGAGTAAATGCTTGTAACTAGTTCAAAATAGGTGATTTGCTGCTGATCTGCACGGTTCCTGTACAATTTACCCAATTTACCATTTTGGGATTTGAAGGCCAGAACACGCGCCTGACTAGCGAGTGTTCAGTAAAAATACACAAAGGTGTCAGAAACAAGTGAACTCACTGAAACTAGAGTAAATGCTTGTAACTAGTTCAAAATAGGTGATTTGCTGCTGATCTGCACGGTTCCTGTACAATTTACCCAATTTACCATTTTGGGATTTGAAGGCCAGAACACGCGCCTGACTAGCGAGTGTTCAGTAAAAATACACAAAGGTGTCAGAAACAAGTGAACTCACTGAAACTAGAGTAAATGCTTGTAACTAGTTCAAAATAGGTCATTTGTTGCTGATCTGCACGGTTCCTGTATAATTTACCCGATTTACCATTTTGGGATTTGAAGGCCAGAAAACGTGCCTGACTAGCGAGTGTTCAGTAAAAATACACAAAGGTGTCAGAAACAAGTGAACTCCCTGAAACTAGAGTACATGCTTGTAACTAGTTCAAAATAGGTCATTTGCTGCTGATCTGCACGGTTCCTGTACAATTTACCCAATTTACCACTGTGGGAGTTTATGGCTAGAACATGCGCCTAACTAGCGAGTGTTCAGTAAAAATACACAAAGGTGTCAGAAACAAGTGAACTCACTAAAACTAGAGTAAATGCTTGTAACTAGTTCAAAATAGGTCATTTGTTGCTGATCTGCACGGTTCCTGTATAATTTACCCAATTTACCATTTTGGGATTTTAAGGCCAGAACACGCGCCTGACTAGCGAGTGTTCAGTAAAAATACCAAAGGTGTCACAAACAAGTGAACTCACTGAAACTAGAGTAAATGCTTGTAACTAGTTCAAAATAGGTCATTTTTTGCTGATCTGCACGGTTCCTGTATAATTTACCCGATTTACCATTTTGGGATTTTAAGGCCAGAACACGCGCCTGACTAGAGAGTGTTCAGTAAAAATACACAAAGGTGTCAGAAACAAGTGAACTCACTGAAACTAGAGTAAATGCTTGTAACTAGTTCAGAATAGGTCATTTGCTGCTGATCTGCACGGTTCCTGTACAATTTACCCAATTTACCACTATGGGAGTTTATGGCTAGAAAACGCGCTAACTAGCGAGTGTTCAGTAAAAATACACAAAGGTGTCAGAAACAAGTGAACTCACTGAAACTAGAGTAAATGCTTGTAACTAGTTCAAAATAGGTCATTTGCTGCTGATCTGCCCGGTTCCTGTACAATTTACCCTATTTACCATTTTGGGATTTGAAGGCCAGAACACGCGCCTGACTAGCGAGTGTTCAGTAAAAATACACAAAGGTGTCAGAAACAAGTGAACTCACTGAAACTACAGTAAATGCTTGTAACTAGTTCAAAATAGGTCATTTGTGACTGATCTGCACGGTTCCTGTATAATTTACCCAATTTACCACTATGGGAGTTTATGGCTAGAACACGCGCCTGACTAGCGAGTGTTCAGTTAAAATACACAAAGGTGTCAGAAACAAGTGAACTCACTGAAACTAGAGTAAATGCTTGTAACTAGTTCAAAATAGGTCATTTGTTGCTGATCTGCACGGTTCCTGTATAATTTACCCGATTTACCATTTTGGGATTTTAAGGCCAGAACACGCGCCTGACTAGAGAGTGTTCAGTAAAAATACACAAAGGTGTCAGAAACAAGTGAACTCACTGAAACTAGAGTAAATGCTTGTAACTAGTTCAAAATAGGTCATTTGCTGCTGATCTGCACGGTTCCTGTACAATTTACCCAATTTACCACTTTGGGAGTTTATGGCTAGAACACGCGCTAACTAGCGAGTGTTCAGTAAAAATACACAAAGGTGTCAGAAACAAGTGAACTCCCTGAAACTAGAGTAAATGCTTGTAACTAGTTCAAAATAGGTGATTTGCTGCTGATCTGCACGGTTCCTGTATAATTTACCCAATTTACCATTTTGGGATTTTAAGGCCAGAACACGCGCCTGACTAGCGAGTGTTCAGTAAAAATACGCAAAGGTGTCAGAAACAAGTGCACTCACTGAAACTAGAGTAAATGCTTGTAACTAGTTCAAAATAGGTCATTTTTTGCTGATCTGCACGGTTCCTGTATAATTTACACGATTTACCATTTTGGGTTTTTAAGGCCAGAACACGCGCCTGACTAGAGAGTGTTCAGTAAAAATACACAAAGGTGTCAGAAACAAGTGAACTCACTGAAACTAGAGTAAAAGCTTGTAACTAGTTCAAAATAGGTCATTTGTTGCTGATCTGCACGGTTCCTGTACAATTTACCCAATTTACCACTTTGGGAGTTTATGGCTAGAACACGCGCTAACTAGCGAGTGTTCAGTAAAAATACACAAACGTGTCAGAAACAAGTGAACTCACTGAAACTACAGTAAATGCTTGTAACTAGTTCAAAATAGGTCATTTGTTGCTGATCTGCATGGTTCCTGTATAATTTACCCGATTTACCATTTTGGGATTTTAAGGCCAGAACACGCGCCTGACTAGCGAGTGTTCAGTAAAACTACCAAAGGTGTCACAAACAAGTGAACTCACTGAAACTAGAGTAAATGCTTGTAACTAGTTCAAAATAGGTCATTTGTTGCTGATCTGCACGGTTCCTGTATAATTTACCCGATTTACCATTTTGGGATTTTAAGGCCAGAACACGCGCCTGACTAGAGAGTGTTCAGTAAAAATACACAAAGGTGTCAGAAACAAGTGAACTCACTGAAACTAGAGTAAATGCTTGTAACTAGTTCAGAATAGGTCATTTGCTGCTGATCTGCACGGTTCCTGTACAATTTACCCAATTTACCACTATGGGAGTTTATGGCTAGAACACGCGCTAACTAGCGAGTGTTCAGTAAAAATACACAAAGGTGTCAGAAACAAGTGAACTCACTGAAACTAGAGTAAATGCTTGTAACTAGTTCAAAATAGGTCATTTGTTGCTGATCTGCACGGTTCCTGTATAATTTACCCGATTTACCATTTTGGGATTTTAAGGCCAGAATATGCGCCTGACTAGAGAGTGTTCAGTAAAAATACACAAAGGTGTCAGAAACAAGTGAACTCACTGAAACTAGAGTAAATGCTTGTAACTAGTTCAAAATAGGTCATTTGTTGCTGATCTGCACGGTTCCTGTATAATTTACCCGATTTACCATTTTGGGATTTTAAGGCCAGAACACGCGCCTGACTAGAGAGTGTTCAGTAAAAATACACAAAGGTGTCAGAAACAAGTGAACTCACTGAAACTAGAGTAAATGCTTGTAACTAGTTCAAAATAGGTCATTTGCTGCTGATCTGCACGGTTCCTGTACAATTTACCCAATTTACCACTTTGGGAGTTTATGGCTAGAACACGCGCTAACTAGCGAGTGTTCAGTAAAAATACACAAAGGTGTCAGAAACAAGTGAACTCCCTGAAACTAGAGTAAATGCTTGTAACTAGTTCAAAATAGGTGATTTGCTGCTGATCTGCACGGTTCCTGTACAATTTACCCAATTTACCATTTTGGGATTTGAAGGCCAGAACACGCGCCTGACTAGCGAGTGTTCAGTAAAAATACACAAAGGTGTCAGAAACAAGTGAACTCACTGAAACTAGAGTAAATGCTTGTAACTAGTTCAAAATAGGTGATTTGCTGCTGATCTGCACGGTTCCTGTACAATTTACCCAATTTACCATTTTGGGATTTGAAGGCCAGAACACGCGCCTGACTAGCGAGTGTTCAGTAAAAATACACAAAGGTGTCAGAAACAAGTGAACTCACTGAAACTAGAGTAAATGCTTGTAACTAGTTCAAAATAGGTCATTTGTTGCTGATCTGCACGGTTCCTGTATAATTTACCCGATTTACCATTTTGGGATTTGAAGGCCAGAAAACGTGCCTGACTAGCGAGTGTTCAGTAAAAATACACAAAGGTGTCAGAAACAAGTGAACTCCCTGAAACTAGAGTACATGCTTGTAACTAGTTCAAAATAGGTCATTTGCTGCTGATCTGCACGGTTCCTGTACAATTTACCCAATTTACCACTGTGGGAGTTTATGGCTAGAACATGCGCCTAACTAGCGAGTGTTCAGTAAAAATACACAAAGGTGTCAGAAACAAGTGAACTCACTAAAACTAGAGTAAATGCTTGTAACTAGTTCAAAATAGGTCATTTGTTGCTGATCTGCACGGTTCCTGTATAATTTACCCAATTTACCATTTTGGGATTTTAAGGCCAGAACACGCGCCTGACTAGCGAGTGTTCAGTAAAAATACCAAAGGTGTCACAAACAAGTGAACTCACTGAAACTAGAGTAAATGCTTGTAACTAGTTCAAAATAGGTCATTTTTTGCTGATCTGCACGGTTCCTGTATAATTTACCCGATTTACCATTTTGGGATTTTAAGGCCAGAACACGCGCCTGACTAGAGAGTGTTCAGTAAAAATACACAAAGGTGTCAGAAACAAGTGAACTCACTGAAACTAGAGTAAATGCTTGTAACTAGTTCAGAATAGGTCATTTGCTGCTGATCTGCACGGTTCCTGTACAATTTACCCAATTTACCACTATGGGAGTTTATGGCTAGAACACGCGCTAACTAGCGAGTGTTCAGTAAAAATACACAAAGGTGTCAGAAACAAGTGAACTCACTGAAACTAGAGTAAATGCTTATAACTAGTTCAGAATAGGTCATTTGCTGCTGATCTACACGGTTCCTGTATAATTTACCCGATTTACCATTTTGGGATTTTAAGGCCAGAACATGCGCCTGACTAGAGAGTGTTCAGTAAAAATACACAAAGGTGTCAGAAACAAGTGAACTCACTGAAACTAGAGTAAATGCTTGTAACTAGTTCAAAATAGGTCATTTGCTGCTGATCTGCACGGTTCCTGTACAATTTACCCAATTTACCACTTTGGGAGTTCATGGCTAGAAAACGCGCTAACTAGCGAGTGTTCAGTAAAAATACACAAAGGTGTCAGAAACAAGTGAACTCACTGAAACTAGAGTAAATGCTTGTAACTAGTTCAAAATAGGTCATTTGCTGCTGATCTGCCCGGTTCCTGTACAATTTACCCTATTTACCATTTTGGGATTTGAAGGCCAGAACACGCGCCTGACTAGCGAGTGTTCAGTAAAAATACACAAAGGTGTCAGAAACAAGTGAACTCACTGAAACTACAGTAAATGCTTGTAACTAGTTCAAAATAGGTCATTTGTGACTGATCTGCACGGTTCCTGTATAATTTACCCAATTTACCACTATGGGAGTTTATGGCTAGAACACGCGCCTGACTAGCGAGTGTTCAGTTAAAATACACAAAGGTGTCAGAAACAAGTGAACTCACTGAAACTAGAGTAAATGCTTGTAACTAGTTCAAAATAGGTCATTTGTTGCTGATCTGCACGGTTCCTGTATAATTTACCCGATTTACCATTTTGGGATTTTAAGGCCAGAACACGCGCCTGACTAGAGAGTGTTCAGTAAAAATACACAAAGGTGTCAGAAACAAGTGAACTCACTGAAACTAGAGTAAATGCTTGTAACTAGTTCAAAATAGGTCATTTGCTGCTGATCTGCACGGTTCCTGTACAATTTACCCAATTTACCACTTTGGGAGTTTATGGCTAGAACACGCGCTAACTAGCGAGTGTTCAGTAAAAATACACAAAAGTGTCAGAAACAAGTGAACTCCCTGAAACTAGAGTAAATGCTTGTAACTAGTTCAAAATAGGTGATTTGCTGCTGATCTGCACGGTTCCTGTATAATTTACCCAATTTACCATTTTGGGATTTTAAGGCCAGAACACGCGCCTGACTAGCGAGTGTTCAGTAAAAATACGCAAAGGTGTCAGAAACAAGTGCACTCACTGAAACTAGAGTAAATGCTTGTAACTAGTTCAAAATAGGTCATTTTTTGCTGATCTGCACGGTTCCTGTATAATTTACACGATTTACCATTTTGGGTTTTTAAGGCCAGAACACGCGCCTGACTAGAGAGTGTTCAGTAAAAATACACAAAGGTGTCAGAAACAAGTGAACTCACTGAAACTAGAGTAAAAGCTTGTAACTAGTTCAAAATAGGTCATTTGTTGCTGATCTGCACGGTTCCTGTACAATTTACCCAATTTACCACTTTGGGAGTTTATGGCTAGAACACGCGCTAACTAGCGAGTGTTCAGTAAAAATACACAAACGTGTCAGAAACAAGTGAACTCACTGAAACTACAGTAAATGCTTGTAACTAGTTCAAAATAGGTCATTTGTTGCTGATCTGCATGGTTCCTGTATAATTTACCCGATTTACCATTTTGGGATTTTAAGGCCAGAACACGCGCCTGACTAGCGAGTGTTCAGTAAAACTACCAAAGGTGTCACAAACAAGTGAACTCACTGAAACTAGAGTAAATGCTTGTAACTAGTTCAAAATAGGTCATTTGTTGCTGATCTGCACGGTTCCTGTATAATTTACCCGATTTACCATTTTGGGATTTTAAGGCCAGAACACGCGCCTGACTAGAGAGTGTTCAGTAAAAATACACAAAGGTGTCAGAAACAAGTGAACTCACTGAAACTAGAGTAAATGCTTGTAACTAGTTCATAATAGGTCATTTGCTGCTGATCTGCACGGTTCCTGTACAATTTACCCAATTTACCACTATGGGAGTTTATGGCTAGAACACGCGCTAACTAGCGAGTGTTCAGTAAAAATACACAAAGGTGTCAGAAACAAGTGAACTCACTGAAACTAGAGTAAATGCTTGTAACTAGTTCAAAATAGGTCATTTGTTGCTGATCTGCACGGTTCCTGTATAATTTACCCGATTTACCATTTTGGGATTTTAAGGCCAGAATATGCGCCTGACTAGAGAGTGTTCAGTAAAAATACACAAAGGTGTCAGAAACAAGTGAACTCACTGAAACTAGAGTAAATGCTTCTAACTATTTCAAAATAGGTCATTTGCTGCTGATCTGCACGGTTCCTATACAATTTACCCAATTTACCATTTTGGGATTTGGAGGCCAGAACACGCGCCTGACTAGCGAGTGTTCAGTAAAAATACGCAAAGGTGTCAGAAACAAGTGAACTCACTGAAACTAGAGTAAATGCTTGTAACTAGTTCAAAATAGGTCATTTGTTGCTGATCTGCACGGTTCCTGTATAATTTACCCGATTTACCATTTTGGGATTTGAAGGCCAGAACACGCGCCTGACTAGCGAGTGTTCAGTAAAAATACGCAAAGGTGTCAGAAACAAGTGAACTCACTGAAACTAGAGTAAATGCTTGTAACTAGTTCAAAATAGGTCATTTGTTGCTGATCTGCACGGTTCCTGTATAATTTACCCGATTTACCATTTTGGGATTTTAAGGCCAGAACACGCGCCTGACTAGCGAGTGTTCAGTAAATATACACAAAGGTGTCAGAAACAAGTGAACTCACTGAAACTAGAGTAAATGCTTGTAACTAGTTCAAAATAGGTCATTTGCTGCTGATCTGCACGGTTCCTGTACAATTTACCCAATTTACCACTTTGGGAGTTTATGGCTAGAACATGCGCTAACTAGCAAGTGTTCAGTAAAAATACACAAAGGTGTCAGAAACAAGTGAAATCACTGAAACTAGAGTAAATGCTTGTAACTAGTTCAAAATAGGTCATTTGTTGCTGATCTGCACGGTTCCTGTACAATTTACCCGATTTACCATTTTGGGATTTGAACGCCAGAACACGCGCCTTACTAGCGAGTGTTCAGTAAAAATACACAAAGGTGTCAGAAACAAGTGAACTCACTGAAACTAGAGTAAATGCTTGTAACTAGTTCAAAATAGGTCATTTGTTGCTGATCTGCACTGTTCCTGTATAATTTACCCGATTTACCATTTTGGGATTTTAAGGCCAGAACACGCGCCTGACTAGAGAGTGTTCAGTAAAAATACACAAAGGTGTCAGAAAGAAGTGAACTCACTGAAACTAGAGTAAATGCTTGTAACTAGTTCAAAATAGGTCATTTGCTGCTGATCTGCACGGTTCCTGTACAATTTACCCAATTTACCATTTTGGGATTTGAAGGCCAGAACACGCGCCTGACTAGCGAGTGTTCAGTAAAAATACGCAAAGGTGTCAGAAACAAGTGAACTCACTGAAACTAGAGTAAATGCTTGTAACTAGTTCAAAATAGGTCATTTGCTGCTGATCTCCACGGTTCCTGTACAATTTACCTGATTTACCATTTTGGGATTTGAAGGCCAGAACACGCGCCTGACAAGCGAGTGGTCAGTAAAAATACACAAAGGTGTCAGAAACAAGTGAACTCACTGAAACTAGAGGAAATGCTTGTAACTAGTTCAAAATAGGTCATTTGTTGCTGATCTGCACGGTTCCTGTACAATTTACCCAATTTACCACTTTGGGAGTTTATGGCTAGAACATGCGCCTAACTAGCGAGTGTTCAGTAAAAATACACAAAGGTGTCAGAAACAAGTGAACTCCCTGAAACTAGAGTAAATGCTTGTAACTAGTTCAAAATAGGTCATTTGCTGCTGATCTGCACGGTTCCTGTACAATTTACCCAATTTACCATTTTGGGTTTTGAAGGCCAGAAAACGCGCCTGACTAGCGAGTGTTCAGTAAAAATACACAAAGGTGTCAGAAACAAGTGAACCCCCTGAAACTAGAGTAAATGCTTGTAACTAGTTCAAAATAGGTCATTTGTTGCTGATCTGCACGGTTCCTGTATAATTCACCCGATTTACCATTTTGGGATTTTAAGGCCAGAACACGCGCCTGACTAGCGAGTGTTCAGTAAAAATACACAAAGGTGTCAGAAACAAGTGAACTCACTGAAACTAGAGTAAATGCTTGTAACTAGTTCTAAATAGGTCATTTGCTGCTGATCTGCACGGTTCCTGTACAATTTACCCGATTTACCATTTTGGGATTTTAAGGCCAGAACATGCGCCTGACTAGAGAGTGTTCAGTAAAAATACACAAAGGTGTCAGAAACAAGTGAACTCACTGAAACTAGAGTAAATGCTTGTAACTAGTTCAAAATAGGTCATTTGCTGCTGATCTGCACGGTTCCTGTACAATTTACCCAATTTACCACTTTGGGAGTTCATGGCTAGAACACGCGCTAACTAGCGAGTGTTCAGTAAAAATACACAAAGGTGTCAGAAACAAGTGAACTCACTGAAACTAGAGTAAATGCTTGTAACTAGTTCAAAATAGGTCATTTGCTGCTGATCTGCACGGTTCCTGTACAATTTACCCTATTTACCATTTTGGGATTTGAAGGCCAGAACACGCGCCTGACTAGCGAGTGTTCAGTAAACATACACAAAGGTGTCAGAAACAAGTGAACTCACTGAAACTACAGTAAATGCTTGTAACTAGTTCAAAATAGGTCATTTGTTACTGATCTGCACGGTTCCTGTATAATTTACCCAATTTACCATTTTGGGATTTTAAGGCCAGAACACGCGCCTGACTAGCGAGTGTTCAGTAAAAATACACAAAGGTGTCAGAAACAAGTGAACTCACTGAAACTAGAGTAAATGCTTGTAACTAGTTCAAAATAGGTCATTTGTTGCTGATCTGCACGGTTCCTGTATAATTTACCCGATTTACCATTTTGGGATTTTAAGGCCAGAACACGCGCCTGACTAGAGAGTGTTCAGTAAAAATACACAAAGGTGTCAGAAACAAGTGAACTCACTGAAACTAGAGTAAATGCTTGTAACTAGTTCAAAATAGGTCATTTGCTGCTGATCTGCACGGTTCCTGTACAATTTACCCAATTTACCACTTTGGGAGTTTATGGCTAGAACACGCGCTAACTAGCGAGTGTTCAGTAAAAATACACAAAGGTGTCAGAAACAAGTGAACTCCCTGAAACTAGAGTAAATGCTTGTAACTAGTTCAAAATAGGTGATTTGCTGCTGATCTGCACGGTTCCTGTACAATTTACCCAATTTACCATTTTGGGATTTGAAGGCCAGAACACGCGCCTGACTAGCGAGTGTTCAGTAAAAATACACAAAGGTGTCAGAAACAAGTGAACTCACTGAAACTAGAGTAAATGCTTGTAACTAGTTCAAAATAGGTGATTTGCTGCTGATCTGCACGGTTCCTGTACAATTTACCCAATTTACCATTTTGGGATTTGAAGGCCAGAACACGCGCCTGACTAGCGAGTGTTCAGTAAAAATACACAAAGGTGTCAGAAACAAGTGAACTCACTGAAACTAGAGTAAATGCTTGTAACTAGTTCAAAATAGGTCATTTGTTGCTGATCTGCACGGTTCCTGTATAATTTACCCGATTTACCATTTTGGGATTTGAAGGCCAGAAAACGTGCCTGACTAGCGAGTGTTCAGTAAAAATACACAAAGGTGTCAGAAACAAGTGAACTCCCTGAAACTAGAGTAAATGCTTGTAACTAGTTCAAAATAGGTCATTTGCTGCTGATCTGCACGGTTCCTGTACAATTTACCCAATTTACCACTGTGGGAGTTTATGGCTAGAACATGCGCCTAACTAGCGAGTGTTCAGTAAAAATACACAAAGGTGTCAGAAACAAGTGAACTCACTAAAACTAGAGTAAATGCTTGTAACTAGTTCAAAATAGGTCATTTGTTGCTGATCTGCACGGTTCCTGTATAATTTACCCAATTTACCATTTTGGGATTTTAAGGCCAGAACACGCGCCTGACTAGCGAGTGTTCAGTAAAAATACGCAAAGGTGTCAGAAACAAGTGAACTCACTGAAACTAGAGTAAATGCTTGTAACTAGTTCAAAATAGGTCATTTTTTGCTGATCTGCACGGTTCCTGTATAATTTACACGATTTACCATTTTGGGTTTTTAAGGCCAGAACACGCGCCTGACTAGAGAGTGTTCAGTAAAAATACACAAACGTGTCAGAAACAAGTGAACTCACTGAAACTACAGTAAATGCTTGTAACTAGTTCAAAATAGGTCATTTGTTGCTCATCTGCATGGTTCCTGTATAATTTACCCGATTTACCATTTTGGGATTTTAAGGCCAGAACACGCGCCTGACTAGCGAGTGTTCAGTAAAAATACCAAAGGTGTCACAAACAAGTGAACTCACTGAAACTAGAGTAAATGCTTGTAACTAGTTGAAAATAGGTCATTTGTTGCTGATCTGCACGGTTCCTGTATAATTTACCCGATTTACCATTTTGGGATTTTAAGGCCAGAACACGCGCCTGACTAGAGAGTGTTCAGTAAAAATACACAAAGGTGTCAGAAACAAGTGAACTCACTGAAACTAGAGTAAATGCTTGTAACTAGTTCAGAATAGGTCATTTGCTGCTGATCTGCACGGTTCCTGTACAATTTACCCAATTTACCACTATGGGAGTTTATGGCTAGAACACGCGCTAACTAGCGAGTGTTCAGTAAAAATACACAAAGGTGTCAGAAACAAGTGAACTCACTGAAACTAGAGTAAATGCTTGTAACTAGTTCAAAATAGGTCATTTGTTGCTGATCTGCACGGTTCCTGTATAATTTACCCGATTTACCATTTTGGGATTTGAAGGCCAGAACACGCGCCTGACTAGCGAGTGTTCAGTAAAAATACACAAAGGTGTCAGAAACAAGTGAACTCACTGAAACTAGAGTAAATGCTTGTAACTAGTTCAAAATAGGTCATTTGTTGCTGATCTGCACGGTTCCTGTATAATTTACCCGATTTACCATTTTGGGATTTTAAGGCCAGAACACGCGCCTGACTAGCGAGTGTTCAGTAAAAATACACAAAGGTGTCAGAAACAAGTGAACTCACTGAAACTAGAGTAAATGCTTGTAACTAGTTCAAAATAGGTCATTTGCTGCTGATCTGCACGGTTCCTGTACAATTTACCCAATTTACCACTTTGGGAGTTTATGGCTAGAACATGTGCTAACTAGCAAGTGTTCAGTAAAAATACACAAAGGTGTCAGAAACAAGTGAAATCACTGAAACTAGAGTAAATGCTTGTAA
This sequence comes from Anniella stebbinsi, assembly GCA_029215795.1. Classification (NCBI taxonomy): domain Eukaryota; kingdom Metazoa; phylum Chordata; class Lepidosauria; order Squamata; family Anniellidae; genus Anniella; species Anniella stebbinsi. The sequence goes on along the minus strand of JARDYH010000004.1, from coordinate 123,249,289 downwards.
CTAGTTCAAAATAGGTCATTTGCTGCTGATCTGCACGGTTCCTGTACAATTTACCCGATTTACCATTTTGGGATTTGAACGCCAGAACACGCGCCTTACTAGCGAGTGTTCAGTAAAAATACACAAAGGTGTCAGAAACAAGTGAACTCACTGAAACTAGAGTAAATGCTTGTAACTAGTTCAAAATAGGTCATTTGTTGCTGATCTGCACTGTTCCTGTATAATTTACCCGATTTACCATTTTGGGATTTTAAGGCCAGAACACGCGCCTGACTAGAGAGTGTTCAGTAAAAATACACAAAGGTGTCAGAAAGAAGTGAACTCACTGAAACTAGAGTAAATGCTTGTAACTAGTTCAAAATAGGTCATTTGCTGCTGATCTGCACGGTTCCTGTACAATTTACCCAATTTACCATTTTGGGATTTGAAGGCCAGAACACGCGCCTGACTAGCGAGTGTTCAGTAAAAATACGCAAAGGTGTCAGAAACAAGTGAACTCACTGAAACTAGAGTAAATGCTTGTAACTAGTTCAAAATAGGTCATTTGCTGCTGATCTCCACGGTTCCTGTACAATTTACCCAATTTACCATTTTGGGATTTGAAGGCCAGAACACGCGCCTGACTAGCGAGTGGTCAGTAAAAATACACAAAGGTGTCAGAAACAAGTGAACTCACTGAAACTAGAGTAAATGCTTGTAACTAGTTCAAAATAGGTCATTTGTTGCTGATCTGCACGGTTCCTGTATAATTTACCCAATTTACCATTTTGGGATTTTAAGGCCAGAACATGCGCCTGACTAGAGAGTGTTCAGTAAAAATACACAAAGGTGTCAGAAACAAGTGAACTCACTGAAACTAGAGTAAATGCTTGTAACTAGTTCAAAATAGGTCATTTGCTGCTGATCTGCACGGTTCCTGTACAATTTACCCAATTTACCACTTTGGGAGTTCATGGCTAGAACACGCGCTAACTAGCGAGTGTTCAGTAAAAATACACAAAGGTGTCAGAAACAAGTGAACTCACTGAAACTAGAGTAAATGCTTGTAACTAGTTCAAAATAGGTCATTTGCTGCTGATCTGCACGGTTCCTGTACAATTTACCCTATTTACCATTTTGGGATTTGAAGGCCAGAACACGCGCCTGACTAGCGAGTGTTCAGTAAACATACACAAAGGTGTCAGAAACAAGTGAACTCACTGAAACTACAGTAAATGCTTGTAACTAGTTCAAAATAGGTCATTTGTTACTGATCTGCACGGTTCCTGTATAATTTACCCAATTTACCATTTTGGGATTTTAAGGCCAGAACACGCGCCTGACTAGCGAGTGTTCAGTAAAAATACACAAAGGTGTCAGAAACAAGTGAACTCACTGAAACTAGAGTAAATGCTTGTAACTAGTTCAAAATAGGTCATTTGTTGCTGATCTGCACGGTTCCTGTATAATTTACCCGATTTACCATTTTGGGATTTTAAGGCCAGAACACGCGCCTGACTAGAGAGTGTTCAGTAAAAATACACAAAGGTGTCAGAAACAAGTGAACTCACTGAAACTAGAGTAAATGCTTGTAACTAGTTCAAAATAGGTCATTTGCTGCTGATCTGCACGGTTCCTGTACAATTTACCCAATTTACCACTTTGGGAGTTTATGGCTAGAACACGCGCTAACTAGCGAGTGTTCAGTAAAAATACACAAAGGTGTCAGAAACAAGTGAACTCCCTGAAACTAGAGTAAATGCTTGTAACTAGTTCAAAATAGGTGATTTGCTGCTGATCTGCACGGTTCCTGTACAATTTACCCAATTTACCATTTTGGGATTTGAAGGCCAGAACACGCGCCTGACTAGCGAGTGTTCAGTAAAAATACACAAAGGTGTCAGAAACAAGTGAACTCACTGAAACTAGAGTAAATGCTTGTAACTAGTTCAAAATAGGTGATTTGCTGCTGATCTGCACGGTTCCTGTACAATTTACCCAATTTACCATTTTGGGATTTGAAGGCCAGAACACGCGCCTGACTAGCGAGTGTTCAGTAAAAATACACAAAGGTGTCAGAAACAAGTGAACTCACTGAAACTAGAGTAAATGCTTGTAACTAGTTCAAAATAGGTCATTTGCTGCTGATCTGCACGGTTCCTGTACAATTTACCCAATTTACCACTGTGGGAGTTTATGGCTAGAACATGCGCCTAACTAGCGAGTGTTCAGTAAAAATACACAAAGGTGTCAGAAACAAGTGAACTCACTAAAACTAGAGTAAATGCTTGTAACTAGTTCAAAATAGGTCATTTGTTGCTGATCTGCACGGTTCCTGTATAATTTACCCAATTTACCATTTTGGGATTTTAAGGCCAGAACACGCGCCTGACTAGCGAGTGTTCAGTAAAAATACGCAAAGGTGTCAGAAACAAGTGAACTCACTGAAACTAGAGTAAATGCTTGTAACTAGTTCAAAATAGGTCATTTTTTGCTGATCTGCACGGTTCCTGTATAATTTACACGATTTACCATTTTGGGTTTTTAAGGCCAGAACACGCGCCTAACTAGAGAGTGTTCAGTAAAAATACACAAAGGTGTCAGAAACAAGTGAACTCACTGAAACTAGAGTAAAAGCTTGTAACTAGTTCAAAATAGGTCATTTGCTGCTGATCTGCACGGTTCCTGTACAATTTACCCAATTTACCACTTTGGGAGTTTATGGCTAGAACACGCGCTAACTAGCGAGTGTTCAGTAAAAATACACAAACGTGTCAGAAACAAGTGAACTCACTGAAACTACAGTAAATGCTTGTAACTAGTTCAAAATAGGTCATTTGTTGCTGATCTGCATGGTTCCTGTATAATTTACCCGATTTACCATTTTGGGATTTTAAGGCCAGAACACGCGCCTGACAAGCGAGTGTTCAGTAAAAATACCAAAGGTGTCACAAACAAGTGAACTCACTGAAACTAGAGTAAATGCTTGTAACTAGTTCAAAATAGGTCATTTGTTGCTGATCTGCACGGTTCCTGTATAATTTACCCGATTTACCATTTTGGGATTTGAAGGCCAGAACACGCGCCTGACTAGAGAGTGTTCAGTAAAAATACACAAAGGTGTCAGAAACAAGTGAACTCACTGAAACTAGAGTAAATGCTTGTAACTAGTTCAGAATAGGTCATTTGCTGCTGATCTGCACGGTTCCTGTACAATTTACCCAATTTACCACTATGGGAGTTTATGGCTAGAACACGCGCTAACTAGCGAGTGTTCAGTAAAAATACACAAAGGTGTCAGAAACAAGTGAACTCACTGAAACTAGAGTAAATGCTTGTAACTAGTTCAAAATAGGTCATTTGTTGCTGATCTGCACGGTTCCTGTATAATTTACCCGATTTACCATTTTGGGATTTTAAGGCCAGAACATGCGCCTGACTAGAGAGTGTTCAGTAAAAATACACAAAGGTGTCAGAAACAAGTGAACTCACTGAAACTAGAGTAAATGCTTGTAACTATTTCAAAATAGGTCATTTGCTGCTGATCTGCACGGTTCCTGTACAATTTACCCAATTTACCATTTTTGGATTTGGAGGCCAGAACACGCGCCTGACTAGCGAGTGTTCAGTAAAAATACGCAAAGGTGTCAGAAACAAGTGAACTCACTGAAACTAGAGTAAATGCTTGTAACTAGTTCAAAATAGGTCATTTGTTGCTGATCTGCACGGTTCCTGTACAATTTACCCGATTTACCATTTTGGGATTTGAAGGCCAGAACACGCGCCTGACTAGCGAGTGTTCAGTAAAAATACGCAAAGGTGTCAGAAACAAGTGAACTCACTGAAACTAGAGTAAATGCTTGTAACTAGTTCAAAATAGGTCATTTGTTGCTGATCTGCACGGTTCCTGTACAATTTACCCGATTTACCACTTTGGGAGTTTATGGCTAGAACATGCGCTAACTAGCAAGTGTTCAGTAAAAATACACAAAGGTGTCAGAAACAAGTGAAATCACTGAAACTAGAGTAAATGCTTGTAACTAGTTCAAAATAGGTCATTTGCTGCTGATCTGCACGGTTCCTGTACAATTTACCCGATTTACCATTTTGGGATTTGAACGCCAGAACACGCGCCTTACTAGCGAGTGTTCAGTAAAAATACACAAAGGTGTCAGAAACAAGTGAACTCACTGAAACTAGAGTAAATGCTTGTAACTAGTTCAAAATAGGTCATTTGTTGCTGATCTGCACTGTTCCTGTATAATTTACCCGATTTACCATTTTGGGATTTTAAGGCCAGAACACGCGCCTGACTAGAGAGTGTTCAGTAAAAATACACAAAGGTGTCAGAAAGAAGTGAACTCACTGAAACTAGAGTAAATGCTTGTAACTAGTTCAAAATAGGTCATTTGCTGCTGATCTGCACGGTTCCTGTACAATTTACCCAATTTACCATTTTGGGATTTGAAGGCCAGAACACGCGCCTGACTAGCGAGTGTTCAGTAAAAATACGCAAAGGTGTCAGAAACAAGTGAACTCACTGAAACTAGAGTAAATGCTTGTAACTAGTTCAAAATAGGTCATTTGCTGCTGATCTCCACGGTTCCTGTACAATTTACCCAATTTACCATTTTGGGATTTGAAGGCCAGAACACGCGCCTGACTAGCGAGTGGTCAGTAAAAATACACAAAGGTGTCAGAAACAAGTGAACTCACTGAAACTACAGTAAATGCTTGTAACTAGTTCAAAATAGGTCATTTGTTGCTGATCTGCACGGTTCCTGTATAATTTACCCAATTTACCATTTTGGGATTTTAAGGCCAGAACACGCGCCTGACTACCGAGTAGTCAGTAAAAATACACAAACGTGTCAGAAACAAGTGAACTCACTGAAACTAGAGTAAATGCTTGTAACTAGTTCAAAATAGGTCATGTGCTGCTGATCTGCACGGTTCCTGTACAATTTACCCAATTTACCACTTTGGGAGTTTATGGCTAGAACATGCGCCTAACTAGCGAGTGTTCAGTAAAAATACACAAAGGTGTCAGAAACAAGTGAACTCACTGAAACTAGAGTAAATGCTTGTAACTAGTTCAAAATAGGTCATTTGTTGCTGATCTGAACGGTTCCTGTATAATTTACCCAATTTACCATTTTGGGATTTTAAGGCCAGAACACGCGCCTGACTAGCGAGTGTTCAGTAAAAATACCAAAGGTGTCACAAACAAGTGAACTCACTGAAACTAGAGTAAATGCTTGTAACTAGTTCAAAATAGGTCATTTGTTGCTGATCTGCACGGTTCCTGTATAATTTACCCGATTTACCATTTTGGGATTTTAAGGCCAGAACACGCGCCTGACTAGAGAGTGTTCAGTAAAAATACGCAAAGGTGTCAGAAACAAGTGAACTCACTGAAACTAGAGTAAATGCTTGTAACTAGTTCAGAATAGGTCATTTGCTGCTGGTCTGCACGGTTCCTGTACAATTTACCCAATTTACCACTATGGGATTTGGAGGCCAGAACACGCGCCTGACTAGCGAGTGTTCAGTAAAAATACGCAAAGGTGTCAGAAACAAGTGAACTCACTGAAACTAGAGTAAATGCTTGTAACTAGTTCAAAATAGGTCATTTGTTGCTGATCTGCACGGTTCCTGTGTAATTTACCCGATTTACCATTTTGGGATTTGAAGGCCAGAACACGCGCCTGACTAGCGAGTGTTCAGTAAAAATACACAAAGGTGTCAGAAACAAGTGAACTCACTGAAACTAGAGGAAATGCTTGTAACTAGTTCAAAATAGGTCATTTGTTGCTGATCTGCACGGTTCCTGTATAATTTACCCGATTTACCATTTTGGGATTTTAAGGCCAGAACACGCGCCTGACTAGCGAGTGTTCAGTAAAAATACACAAAGGTGTCAGAAACAAGTGAACTCACTGAAACTAGAGTAAATGCTTGTAACTAGTTCAAAATAGGTCATTTGCTGCTGATCTGCACGGTTCCTGTACAATTTACCCAATTTACCACTTTGGGAGTTTATGGCTAGAACATGCGCTAACTAGCAAGTGTTCAGTAAAAATACACAAAGGTGTCAGAAACAAGTGAAATCACTGAAACTAGAGTAAATGCTTGTAACTAGTTCAAAATAGGTCATTTGCTGCTGATCTGCACGGTTCCTGTACAATTTACCCGATTTACCATTTTGGGATTTGAACGCCAGAACACGCGCCTTACTAGCGAGTATTCAGTAAAAATACACAAAAGTGTCAGAAACAAGTGAACTCACTGAAACTAGAGTAAATGCTTGTAACTAGTTCAAAATAGGTCATGTGCTGCTGATCTGCACGGTTCCTGTACAATTTATCCAATTTACCACTTTGGGAGTTTATGGCTAGAACATGCGCCTAACTAGCGAGTGTTCAGTAAAAATACACAAAGGTGTCAGAAACAAGTGAACTCCCTGAAACTAGAGTAAATGCTTGTAACTAGTTCAAAATAGGTCATTTGCTGCTGATCTGCACGGTTCCTGTACAATTTACCCAATTTACCATTTTGGGATTTGAAGGCCAGAAAAAGCGCCTGACTAGCGAGTGTTCAGTAAAAATACACAAAGGTGTCAGAAACAAGTGAACCCCCTGAAACTAGAGTAAATGCTTGTAACTAGTTCAAAATAGGTCATTTGTTGCTGATCTGCACGGTTCCTGTATAATTTACCCGATTTACCATTTTGGGATTTTAAGGCCAGAACACGCGCCTGACTAGCGAGTGTTCAGTAAAAATACACAAAGGTGTCAGAAACAAGTGAACTCACTGAAACTAGAGTAAATGCTTGTAACTAGTTCTAAATAGGTCATTTGCTGCTGATCTGCACGGTTCCTGTATAATTTACCCGATTTACCATTTTGGGATTTTAAGGCCAGAACACGCGCCTGACTAGCGAGTGTTCAGTAAAAATACACAAACGTGTCAGAAACAAGTGAACTCACAGAAACTAGAGTAAATGCTTGTAACTAGTTCAAAATAGGTCATGTGCTGCTGATCTGCACGGTTCCTCTACAATTTACCCAATTTACCACTTTGGGAGTTTATGGCTAGAACATGCGCCTAACTAGCGAGTGTTCAGTAAAAATACACAAAGGTGTCAGAAACAAGTGAACTCCCTGAAACTAGAGTAAATGCTTGTAACTAGTTCAAAATAGATCATTTGCTGCTGATCTGCACGGTTCCTGTACAATTTACCCAATTTACCATTTTGGGATTTGAAGGCCAGAAAACGCGCCTGACTAGCGAGTGTTCAGTAAAAATACACAAAGGTGTCAGAAACAAGTGAACTCACAGAAACTAGAGTAAATGCTTGGAACTAGTTCAAAATAGGTCATTTGTTGCTGATCTGAACGGTTCCTGTATAATTTACCTAATTTACCATTTTGGGATTTTAAGGCCAGCACACGCGCCTGACTAGCGAGTGTTCAGTAAGAATACACAAACGTGTCAGAAAGAAGTGAACTCACTGAAACTAGAGTAAATGCTTGTAACTAGTTCAAAATAAGTCATTTGCTGCTGATCTCCACGGTTCCTGTACAATTTACCCAATTTACCACTTTGGGAGTTTATGGCTAGAACATGTGCCTAACTAGCGAGTGTTCAGTAAAAATACACAAAGGTGTCAGAAACAAGTGAACTCCCTGAAACTAGAGTAAATGCTTGTAACTAGTTCAAAATAGATCATTTGCTGCTGATCTGCACTGTTCCTGTACAATTTACCCAATTTACCATTTTGGGATTGTAAGGCCAGAACACGTGCCTGACCAGCGAGTGTTCAGTAAAAATACACAAAGGTGTCAGAAACAAGTGAACTCCCTGAAACTAGAGTAAATGCTTGTAACTAGTTCAAAATAGGTCATTTGCTGCTGATCTGCACGGTTCCTGTACAATTTACCCAATTTACCATTTTGGGATTTCAAGGCCAGAAAACGCGCCTAACTAGCGAGTGTTCTGTAAAAATACACAAAGGTGTCAGAAACAAGTGAACTCACAGAAACTAGAGTAAATGCTTGTAACTAGTTCAAAATAGGTCATGTGCTGCTGATCTGCACAGTTCCTGCACAATTTACCCAATTTACCACTTTGGGAGTTTATGGCTAGAACATGCGCCTAACTAGCGAGTGTTCAGTAAAAATACACAAAGGTGTCAGAAACAAGTGAACTCCCTGAAACTAGAGTAAATGCTTGTAACTAGTTCAAAATAGGTCATGTGCTGCTGATCTGCACAGTTCCTGCACAATTTACCCAATTTACCACTTTGGGAGTTTATGGCTAGAACATGCGCCTAACTAGCGAGTGTTCAGTAAAAATACACAAAGGTGTCAGAAACAAGTGAACTCACTGAAACTAGAGTCAATGCTTGTAACTAGTTCAAAATAGGTCATTTGTTGCTGATCTGAACGGTTCCTGTATAATTTACCCAATTTACCATTTTGGGATTTTAAGGCCAGAACACGCGCCTGACTAGCGAGTGTTCAGTAAAAATACCAAAGGTGTCACAAACAAGTGAACTCACTGAAACTAGAGTAAATGCTTGTAACTAGTTCAAAATAGGTCATTTGTTGCTGATCTGCACGGTTCCTGTATAATTTACCCGATTTACCATTTTGGGATTTTAAGGCCAGAACACGCGCCTGACTAGAGAGTGTTCAGTAAAAATACACAAAGGTGTCAGAAACAAGTGAACTCACTGAAACTAGAGTAAATGCTTGTAACTAGTTCAGAATAGGTCATTTGCTGCTGGTCTGCACGGTTCCTGTACAATTTACCCAATTTACCACTATGGGATTTGGAGGCCAGAACACGCGCCTGACTAGCGAGTGTTCAGTAAAAATACGCAAAGGTGTCAGAAACAAGTGAACTCACTGAAACTAGAGTAAATGCTTGTAACTAGTTCAAAATAGGTCATTTGTTGCTGATCTGCACGGTTCCTGTATAATTTACCCGATTTACCATTTTGGGATTTGAAGGCCAGAACACGCGCCTGACTAGAGAGTGTTCAGTAAAAATACACAAAGGTGTCAGAAACAAGTGAACTCACTGAAACTAGAGGAAATGCTTGTAACTAGTTCAAAATAGGTCATTTGTTGCTGATCTGCACGGTTCCTGTATAATTTACCCGATTTACCATTTTGGGATTTTAAGGCCAGAACACGCGCCTGACTAGCGAGTGTTCAGTAAAAATACACAAAGGTGTCAGAAACAAGTGAACTCACTGAAACTAGAGTAAATGCTTGTAACTAGTTCAAAATAGGTCATTTGCTGCTGATCTGCACGGTTCCTGTACAATTTACCCGATTTACCACTTTGGGAGTTTATGGCTAGAACATGCGCTAACTAGCAAGTGTTCAGTAAAAATACACAAAGGTGTCAGAAACAAGTGAAATCACTGAAACTAGAGTAAATGCTTGTAACTAGTTCAAAATAGGTCATTTGCTGCTGATCTGCACGGTTCCTGTACAATTTACCCGATTTACCATTTTGGGATTTGAACGCCAGAACACGCGCCTTACTAGCGAGTATTCAGTAAAAATACACAAAAGTGTCAGAAACAAGTGAACTCACTGAAACTAGAGTAAATGCTTGTAACTAGTTCAAAATAGGTCATGTGCTGCTGATCTGCACGGTTCCTGTACAATTTATCCAATTTACCACTTTGGGAGTTTATGGCTAGAACATGCGCCTAACTAGCGAGTGTTCAGTAAAAATACACAAAGGTGTCAGAAACAAGTGAACTCCCTGAAACTAGAGTAAATGCTTGTAACTAGTTCAAAATAGGTCATTTGCTGCTGATCTGCACGGTTCCTGTACAATTTACCCAATTTACCATTTTGGGATTTGAAGGCCAGAAAAAGCGCCTGACTAGCGAGTGTTCAGTAAAAATACACAAAGGTGTCAGAAACAAGTGAACCCCCTGAAACTAGAGTAAATGCTTGTAACTAGTTCAAAATAGGTCATTTGTTGCTGATCTGCACGGTTCCTGTATAATTTACCCGATTTACCATTTTGGGATTTTAAGGCCAGAACACGCGCCTGACTAGCGAGTGTTCAGTAAAAATACACAAAGGTGTCAGAAACAAGTGAACTCACTGAAACTAGAGTAAATGCTTGTAACTAGTTCTAAATAGGTCATTTGCTGCTGATCTGCACGGTTCCTGTATAATTTACCCGATTTACCATTTTGGGATTTTAAGGCCAGAACACGCGCCTGACTAGCGAGTGTTCAGTAAAAATACACAAACGTGTCAGAAACAAGTGAACTCACAGAAACTAGAGTAAATGCTTGTAACTAGTTCAAAATAGGTCATGTGCTGCTGATCTGCACGGTTCCTCTACAATTTACCCAATTTACCACTTTGGGAGTTTATGGCTAGAACATGCGCCTAACTAGCGAGTGTTCAGTAAAAATACACAAAGGTGTCAGAAACAAGTGAACTCCCTGAAACTAGAGTAAATGCTTGTAACTAGTTCAAAATAGATCATTTGCTGCTGATCTGCACGGTTCCTGTACAATTTACCCAATTTACCATTTTGGGATTTGAAGGCCAGAAAACGCGCCTGACTAGCGAGTGTTCAGTAAAAATACACAAAGGTGTCAGAAACAAGTGAACTCACAGAAACTAGAGTAAATGCTTGGAACTAGTTCAAAATAGGTCATTTGTTGCTGATCTGAACGGTTCCTGTATAATTTACCTAATTTACCATTTTGGGATTTTAAGGCCAGCACACGCGCCTGACTAGCGAGTGTTCAGTAAGAATACACAAACGTGTCAGAAAGAAGTGAACTCACTGAAACTAGAGTAAATGCTTGTAACTAGTTCAAAATAAGTCATTTGCTGCTGATCTCCACGGTTCCTGTACAATTTACCCAATTTACCACTTTGGGAGTTTATGGCTAGAACATGTGCCTAACTAGCGAGTGTTCAGTAAAAATACACAAAGGTGTCAGAAACAAGTGAACTCCCTGAAACTAGAGTAAATGCTTGTAACTAGTTCAAAATAGATCATTTGCTGCTGATCTGCACTGTTCCTGTACAATTTACCCAATTTACCATTTTGGGATTGTAAGGCCAGAACACGTGCCTGACCAGCGAGTGTTCAGTAAAAATACACAAAGGTGTCAGAAACAAGTGAACTCCCTGAAACTAGAGTAAATGCTTGTAACTAGTTCAAAATAGGTCATTTGCTGCTGATCTGCACGGTTCCTGTACAATTTACCCAATTTACCATTTTGGGATTTCAAGGCCAGAAAACGCGCCTGACTAGCGAGTGTTCAGTAAAAATACACAAAGGTGTCAGAAACAAGTGAACCCCCTGAAACTAGAGTAAATGCTTGTAACTAGTTCAAAATAGGTCATTTGTTGCTGATCTGCACGGTTCCTGTATAATTTACCCGATTTACCATTTTGGGATTTTAAGGCCAGAACACGCGCCTGACTAGCGAGTGTTCAGTAAAAATACACAAAGGTGTCAGAAACAAGTGAACTCACTGAAACTAGAGTAAATGCTTGTAACTAGTTCTAAATAGGTCATTTGCTGCTGATCTGCACGGTTCCTGTATAATTTACCCGATTTACCATTTTGGGATTTTAAGGCCAGAACACGCGCCTGACTAGCGAGTGTTCAGTAAAAATACACAAACGTGTCAGAAACAAGTGAACTCACAGAAACTAGAGTAAATGCTTGTAACTAGTTCAAAATAGGTCATGTGCTGCTGATCTGCACGGTTCCTCTACAATTTACCCAATTTACCACTTTGGGAGTTTATGGCTAGAACATGCGCCTAACTAGCGAGTGTTCAGTAAAAATACACAAAGGTGTCAGAAACAAGTGAACTCCCTGAAACTAGAGTAAATGCTTGTAACTAGTTCAAAATAGATCATTTGCTGCTGATCTGCACGGTTCCTGTACAATTTACCCAATTTACCATTTTGGGATTTGAAGGCCAGAAAACGCGCCTGACTAGCGAGTGTTCAGTAAAAATACACAAAGGTGTCAGAAACAAGTGAACTCACAGAAACTAGAGTAAATGCTTGGAACTAGTTCAAAATAGGTCATTTGTTGCTGATCTGAACGGTTCCTGTATAATTTACCTAATTTACCATTTTGGGATTTTAAGGCCAGCACACGCGCCTGACTAGCGAGTGTTCAGTAAGAATACACAAACGTGTCAGAAAGAAGTGAACTCACTGAAACTAGAGTAAATGCTTGTAACTAGTTCAAAATAAGTCATTTGCTGCTGATCTCCACGGTTCCTGTACAATTTACCCAATTTACCACTTTGGGAGTTTATGGCTAGAACATGCGCCTAACTAGCGAGTGTTCAGTAAAAATACACAAAGGTGTCAGAAACAAGTGAACTCCCTGAAACTAGAGTAAATGCTTGTAACTAGTTCAAAATAGATCATTTGCTGCTGATCTGCACTGTTCCTGTACAATTTACCCAATTTACCATTTTGGGATTGTAAGGCCAGAACACGTGCCTGACCAGCGAGTGTTCAGTAAAAATACACAAAGGTGTCAGAAACAAGTGAACTCCCTGAAACTAGAGTAAATGCTTGTAACTAGTTCAAAATAGGTCATTTGCTGCTGATCTGCACGGTTCCTGTACAATTTACCCAATTTACCATTTTGGGATTTGAAGGCCAGAACACGCGCCTGACTAGCGAGTGTTCAGTAAAAATACGCAAAGGTGTCAGAAACAAGTGAACTCACTGAAACTAGAGTAAATGCTTGTAACTAGTTCAAAATAGGTCATTTGCTGCTGATCTCCACGGTTCCTGTACAATTTACCCAATTTACCATTTTGGGATTTGAAGGCCAGAACACGCGCCTGACTAGCGCGTGGTCAGTAAAAATACACAAAGGTGTCAGAAACAAGTGAACTCACTGAAACTACAGTAAATGCTTGTAACTAGTTCAAAATAGGTCATTTGTTGCTGATCTGCACGGTTCCTGTATAATTTACCCAATTTACCATTTTGGGATTTTAAGGCCAGAACACGCGCCTGACTACCGAGTAGTCAGTAAAAATACACAAACGTGTCAGAAACAAGTGAACTCACTGAAACTAGAGTAAATGCTTGTAACTAGTTCAAAATAGGTCATGTGCTGCTGATCTGCACGGTTCCTGTACAATTTACCCAATTTACCACTTTGGGAGTTTATGGCTAGAACATGCGCCTAACTAGCGAGTGTTCAGTAAAAATACACAAAGGTGTCAGAAACAAGTGAACTCACTGAAACTAGAGTAAATGCTTGTAACTAGTTCAAAATAGGTCATTTGTTGCTGATCTGAACGGTTCCTGTATAATTTACCCAATTTACCATTTTGGGATTTTAAGGCCAGAACACGCGCCTGACTAGCGAGTGTTCAGTAAAAATACCAAAGGTGTCACAAACAAGTGAACTCACTGAAACTAGAGTAAATGCTTGTAACTAGTTCAAAATAGGTCATTTGTTGCTGATCTGCACGGTTCCTGTATAATTTACCCGATTTACCATTTTGGGATTTTAAGGCCAGAACACGCGCCTGACTAGAGAGTGTTCAGTAAAAATACACAAAGGTGTCAGAAACAAGTGAACTCACTGAAACTAGAGTAAATGCTTGTAACTAGTTCAGAATAGGTCATTTGCTGCTGGTCTGCACGGTTCCTGTACAATTTACCCAATTTACCACTATGGGATTTGGAGGCCAGAACACGCGCCTGACTAGCGAGTGTTCAGTAAAAATACGCAAAGGTGTCAGAAACAAGTGAACTCACTGAAACTAGAGTAAATGCTTGTAACTAGTTCAAAATAGGTCATTTGTTGCTGATCTGCACGGTTCCTGTGTAATTTACCCGATTTACCATTTTGGGATTTGAAGGCCAGAACACGCGCCTGACTAGCGAGTGTTCAGTAAAAATACACAAAGGTGTCAGAAACAAGTGAACTCACTGAAACTAGAGGAAATGCTTGTAACTAGTTCAAAATAGGTCATTTGTTGCTGATCTGCACGGTTCCTGTATAATTTACCCGATTTACCATTTTGGGATTTTAAGGCCAGAACACGCGCCTGACTAGCGAGTGTTCAGTAAAAATACACAAAGGTGTCAGAAACAAGTGAACTCACTGAAACTAGAGTAAATGCTTGTAACTAGTTCAAAATAGGTCATTTGCTGCTGATCTGCACGGTTCCTGTACAATTTACCCAATTTACCACTTTGGGAGTTTATGGCTAGAACATGCGCTAACTAGCAAGTGTTCAGTAAAAATACACAAAGGTGTCAGAAACAAGTGAACTCACTGAAACTAGAGTAAATGCTTGTAACTAGTTCAAAATAGGTCATTTGCTGCTGATCTGCACGGTTCCTGTACAATTTACCCGATTTACCATTTTGGGATTTGAACGCCAGAACACGCGCCTTACTAGCGAGTATTCAGTAAAAATACACAAAAGTGTCAGAAACAAGTGAACTCACTGAAACTAGAGTAAATGCTTGTAACTAGTTCAAAATAGGTCATGTGCTGCTGATCTGCACGGTTCCTGTACAATTTACCCAATTTACCACTTTGGGAGTTTATGGCTAGAACATGCGCCTAACTAGCGAGTGTTCAGTAAAAATACACAAAGGTGTCAGAAACAAGTGAACTCACTGAAACTAGAGTAAATGCTTGTAACTAGTTCAAAATAGGTCATTTGTTGCTGATCTGAACGGTTCCTGTATAATTTACCCAATTTACCATTTTGGGATTTTAAGGCCAGAACACGCGCCTGACTAGCGAGTGTTCAGTAAAAATACCAAAGGTGTCACAAACAAGTGAACTCACTGAAACTAGAGTAAATGCTTGTAACTAGTTCAAAATAGGTCATTTGTTGCTGATCTGCACGGTTCCTGTATAATTTACCCGATTTACCATTTTGGGATTTTAAGGCCAGAACACGCGCCTGACTAGAGAGTGTTCAGTAAAAATACACAAAGGTGTCAGAAACAAGTGAACTCACTGAAACTAGAGTAAATGCTTGTAACTAGTTCAGAATAGGTCATTTGCTGCTGGTCTGCACGGTTCCTGTACAATTTACCCAATTTACCACTATGGGATTTGGAGGCCAGAACACGCGCCTGACTAGCGAGTGTTCAGTAAAAATACGCAAAGGTGTCAGAAACAAGTGAACTCACTGAAACTAGAGTAAATGCTTGTAACTAGTTCAAAATAGGTCATTTGTTGCTGATCTGCACGGTTCCTGTGTAATTTACCCGATTTACCATTTTGGGATTTGAAGGCCAGAACACGCGCCTGACTAGCGAGTGTTCAGTAAAAATACACAAAGGTGTCAGAAACAAGTGAACTCACTGAAACTAGAGGAAATGCTTGTAACTAGTTCAAAATAGGTCATTTGTTGCTGATCTGCACGGTTCCTGTATAATTTACCCGATTTACCATTTTGGGATTTTAAGGCCAGAACACGCGCCTGACTAGCGAGTGTTCAGTAAAAATACACAAAGGTGTCAGAAACAAGTGAACTCACTGAAACTAGAGTAAATGCTTGTAACTAGTTCAAAATAGGTCATTTGCTGCTGATCTGCACGGTTCCTGTACAATTTACCCAATTTACCACTTTGGGAGTTTATGGCTAGAACATGCGCTAACTAGCAAGTGTTCAGTAAAAATACACAAAGGTGTCAGAAACAAGTGAAATCACTGAAACTAGAGTAAATGCTTGTAACTAGTTCAAAATAGGTCATTTGCTGCTGATCTGCACGGTTCCTGTACAATTTACCCGATTTACCATTTTGGGATTTGAACGCCAGAACACGCGCCTTACTAGCGAGTATTCAGTAAAAATACACAAAAGTGTCAGAAACAAGTGAACTCACTGAAACTAGAGTAAATGCTTGTAACTAGTTCAAAATAGGTCATGTGCTGCTGATCTGCACGGTTCCTGTACAATTTATCCAATTTACCACTTTGGGAGTTTATGGCTAGAACATGCGCCTAACTAGCGAGTGTTCAGTAAAAATACACAAAGGTGTCAGAAACAAGTGAACTCCCTGAAACTAGAGTAAATGCTTGTAACTAGTTCAAAATAGGTCATTTGCTGCTGATCTGCACGGTTCCTGTACAATTTACCCAATTTACCATTTTGGGATTTGAAGGCCAGAAAAAGCGCCTGACTAGCGAGTGTTCAGTAAAAATACACAAAGGTGTCAGAAACAAGTGAACCCCCTGAAACTAGAGTAAATGCTTGTAACTAGTTCAAAATAGGTCATTTGTTGCTGATCTGCACGGTTCCTGTATAATTTACCCGATTTACCATTTTGGGATTTTAAGGCCAGAACACGCGCCTGACTAGCGAGTGTTCAGTAAAAATACACAAAGGTGTCAGAAACAAGTGAACTCACTGAAACTAGAGTAAATGCTTGTAACTAGTTCTAAATAGGTCATTTGCTGCTGATCTGCACGGTTCCTGTATAATTTACCCGATTTACCATTTTGGGATTTTAAGGCCAGAACACGCGCCTGACTAGCGAGTGTTCAGTAAAAATACACAAACGTGTCAGAAACAAGTGAACTCACAGAAACTAGAGTAAATGCTTGTAACTAGTTCAAAATAGGTCATGTGCTGCTGATCTGCACGGTTCCTCTACAATTTACCCAATTTACCACTTTGGGAGTTTATGGCTAGAACATGCGCCTAACTAGCGAGTGTTCAGTAAAAATACACAAAGGTGTCAGAAACAAGTGAACTCACTGAAACTAGAGTAAATGCTTGTAACTAGTTCAAAATAGGTCATTTGTTGCTGATCTGAACGGTTCCTGTATAATTTACCCAATTTACCATTTTGGGATTTTAAGGCCAGAACACGCGCCTGACTAGCGAGTGTTCAGTAAAAATACCAAAGGTGTCACAAACAAGTGAACTCACTGAAACTAGAGTAAATGCTTGTAACTAGTTCAAAATAGGTCATTTGTTGCTGATCTGCACGGTTCCTGTATAATTTACCCGATTTACCATTTTGGGATTTTAAGGCCAGAACACGCGCCTGACTAGAGAGTGTTCAGTAAAAATACACAAAGGTGTCAGAAACAAGTGAACTCACTGAAACTAGAGTAAATGCTTGTAACTAGTTCAGAATAGGTCATTTGCTGCTGGTCTGCACGGTTCCTGTACAATTTACCCAATTTACCACTATGGGATTTGGAGGCCAGAACACGCGCCTGACTAGCGAGTGTTCAGTAAAAATACGCAAAGGTGTCAGAAACAAGTGAACTCACTGAAACTAGAGTAAATGCTTGTAACTAGTTCAAAATAGGTCATTTGTTGCTGATCTGCACGGTTCCTGTGTAATTTACCCGATTTACCATTTTGGGATTTGAAGGCCAGAACACGCGCCTGACTAGCGAGTGTTCAGTAAAAATACACAAAGGTGTCAGAAACAAGTGAACTCACTGAAACTAGAGGAAATGCTTGTAACTAGTTCAAAATAGGTCATTTGTTGCTGATCTGCACGGTTCCTGTATAATTTACCCGATTTACCATTTTGGGATTTTAAGGCCAGAACACGCGCCTGACTAGCGAGTGTTCAGTAAAAATACACAAAGGTGTCAGAAACAAGTGAACTCACTGAAACTAGAGTAAATGCTTGTAACTAGTTCAAAATAGGTCATTTGCTGCTGATCTGCACGGTTCCTGTACAATTTACCCAATTTACCACTTTGGGAGTTTATGGCTAGAACATGCGCTAACTAGCAAGTGTTCAGTAAAAATACACAAAGGTGTCAGAAACAAGTGAAATCACTGAAACTAGAGTAAATGCTTGTAACTAGTTCAAAATAGGTCATTTGCTGCTGATCTGCACGGTTCCTGTACAATTTACCCGATTTACCATTTTGGGATTTGAACGCCAGAACACGCGCCTTACTAGCGAGTATTCAGTAAAAATACACAAAAGTGTCAGAAACAAGTGAACTCACTGAAACTAGAGTAAATGCTTGTAACTAGTTCAAAATAGGTCATGTGCTGCTGATCTGCACGGTTCCTGTACAATTTATCCAATTTACCACTTTGGGAGTTTATGGCTAGAACATGCGCCTAACTAGCGAGTGTTCAGTAAAAATACACAAAGGTGTCAGAAACAAGTGAACTCCCTGAAACTAGAGTAAATGCTTGTAACTAGTTCAAAATAGGTCATTTGCTGCTGATCTGCACGGTTCCTGTACAATTTACCCAATTTACCATTTTGGGATTTGAAGGCCAGAAAAAGCGCCTGACTAGCGAGTGTTCAGTAAAAATACACAAAGGTGTCAGAAACAAGTGAACCCCCTGAAACTAGAGTAAATGCTTGTAACTAGTTCAAAATAGGTCATTTGTTGCTGATCTGCACGGTTCCTGTATAATTTACCCGATTTACCATTTTGGGATTTTAAGGCCAGAACACGCGCCTGACTAGCGAGTGTTCAGTAAAAATACACAAAGGTGTCAGAAACAAGTGAACTCACTGAAACTAGAGTAAATGCTTGTAACTAGTTCTAAATAGGTCATTTGCTGCTGATCTGCACGGTTCCTGTATAATTTACCCGATTTACCATTTTGGGATTTTAAGGCCAGAACACGCGCCTGACTAGCGAGTGTTCAGTAAAAATACACAAACGTGTCAGAAACAAGTGAACTCACAGAAACTAGAGTAAATGCTTGTAACTAGTTCAAAATAGGTCATGTGCTGCTGATCTGCACGGTTCCTCTACAATTTACCCAATTTACCACTTTGGGAGTTTATGGCTAGAACATGCGCCTAACTAGCGAGTGTTCAGTAAAAATACACAAAGGTGTCAGAAACAAGTGAACTCCCTGAAACTAGAGTAAATGCTTGTAACTAGTTCAAAATAGATCATTTGCTGCTGATCTGCACGGTTCCTGTACAATTTACCCAATTTACCATTTTGGGATTTGAAGGCCAGAAAACGCGCCTGACTAGCGAGTGTTCAGTAAAAATACACAAAGGTGTCAGAAACAAGTGAACTCACAGAAACTAGAGTAAATGCTTGGAACTAGTTCAAAATAGGTCATTTGTTGCTGATCTGAACGGTTCCTGTATAATTTACCTAATTTACCATTTTGGGATTTTAAGGCCAGCACACGCGCCTGACTAGCGAGTGTTCAGTAAGAATACACAAACGTGTCAGAAAGAAGTGAACTCACTGAAACTAGAGTAAATGCTTGTAACTAGTTCAAAATAAGTCATTTGCTGCTGATCTCCACGGTTCCTGTACAATTTACCCAATTTACCACTTTGGGAGTTTATGGCTAGAACATGTGCCTAACTAGCGAGTGTTCAGTAAAAATACACAAAGGTGTCAGAAACAAGTGAACTCCCTGAAACTAGAGTAAATGCTTGTAACTAGTTCAAAATAGATCATTTGCTGCTGATCTGCACTGTTCCTGTACAATTTACCCAATTTACCATTTTGGGATTGTAAGGCCAGAACACGTGCCTGACCAGCGAGTGTTCAGTAAAAATACACAAAGGTGTCAGAAACAAGTGAACTCCCTGAAACTAGAGTAAATGCTTGTAACTAGTTCAAAATAGGTCATTTGCTGCTGATCTGCACGGTTCCTGTACAATTTACCCAATTTACCATTTTGGGATTTCAAGGCCAGAAAACGCGCCTAACTAGCGAGTGTTCTGTAAAAATACACAAAGGTGTCAGAAACAAGTGAACTCACAGAAACTAGAGTAAATGCTTGTAACTAGTTCAAAATAGGTCATGTGCTGCTGATCTGCACAGTTCCTGCACAATTTACCCAATTTACCACTTTGGGAGTTTATGGCTAGAACATGCGCCTAACTAGCGAGTGTTCAGTAAAAATACACAAAGGTGTCAGAAACAAGTGAACTCCCTGAAACTAGAGTAAATGCTTGTAACTAGTTCAAAATAGGTCATGTGCTGCTGATCTGCACAGTTCCTGCACAATTTACCCAATTTACCACTTTGGGAGTTTATGGCTAGAACATGCGCCTAACTAGCGAGTGTTCAGTAAAAATACACAAAGGTGTCAGAAACAAGTGAACTCACTGAAACTAGAGTAAATGCTTGTAACTAGTTCAAAATAGGTCATTTGTTGCTGATCTGAACGGTTCCTGTATAATTTACCCAATTTACCATTTTGGGATTTTAAGGCCAGAACACGCGCCTGACTAGCGAGTGTTCAGTAAAAATACCAAAGGTGTCACAAACAAGTGAACTCACTGAAACTAGAGTAAATGCTTGTAACTAGTTCAAAATAGGTCATTTGTTGCTGATCTGCACGGTTCCTGTATAATTTACCCGATTTACCATTTTGGGATTTTAAGGCCAGAACACGCGCCTGACTAGAGAGTGTTCAGTAAAAATACACAAAGGTGTCAGAAACAAGTGAACTCACTGAAACTAGAGTAAATGCTTGTAACTAGTTCAGAATAGGTCATTTGCTGCTGGTCTGCACGGTTCCTGTACAATTTACCCAATTTACCACTATGGGATTTGGAGGCCAGAACACGCGCCTGACTAGCGAGTGTTCAGTAAAAATACGCAAAGGTGTCAGAAACAAGTGAACTCACTGAAACTAGAGTAAATGCTTGTAACTAGTTCAAAATAGGTCATTTGTTGCTGATCTGCACGGTTCCTGTATAATTTACCCGATTTACCATTTTGGGATTTGAAGGCCAGAACACGCGCCTGACTAGCGAGTGTTCAGTAAAAATACACAAAGGTGTCAGAAACAAGTGAACTCACTGAAACTAGAGGAAATGCTTGTAACTAGTTCAAAATAGGTCATTTGTTGCTGATCTGCACGGTTCCTGTATAATTTACCCGATTTACCATTTTGGGATTTTAAGGCCAGAACACGCGCCTGACTAGCGAGTGTTCAGTAAAAATACACAAAGGTGTCAGAAACAAGTGAACTCACTGAAACTAGAGTAAATGCTTGTAACTAGTTCAAAATAGGTCATTTGCTGCTGATCTGCACGGTTCCTGTACAATTTACCCAATTTACCACTTTGGGAGTTTATGGCTAGAACATGCGCTAACTAGCAAGTGTTCAGTAAAAATACACAAAGGTGTCAGAAACAAGTGAAATCACTGAAACTAGAGTAAATGCTTGTAACTAGTTCAAAATAGGTCATTTGCTGCTGATCTGCACGGTTCCTGTACAATTTACCCGATTTACCATTTTGGGATTTGAACGCCAGAACACGCGCCTTACTAGCGAGTATTCAGTAAAAATACACAAAAGTGTCAGAAACAAGTGAACTCACTGAAACTAGAGTAAATGCTTGTAACTAGTTCAAAATAGGTCATGTGCTGCTGATCTGCACGGTTCCTGTACAATTTATCCAATTTACCACTTTGGGAGTTTATGGCTAGAACATGCGCCTAACTAGCGAGTGTTCAGTAAAAATACACAAAGGTGTCAGAAACAAGTGAACTCCCTGAAACTAGAGTAAATGCTTGTAACTAGTTCAAAATAGGTCATTTGCTGCTGATCTGCACGGTTCCTGTACAATTTACCCAATTTACCATTTTGGGATTTGAAGGCCAGAAAAAGCGCCTGACTAGCGAGTGTTCAGTAAAAATACACAAAGGTGTCAGAAACAAGTGAACCCCCTGAAACTAGAGTAAATGCTTGTAACTAGTTCAAAATAGGTCATTTGTTGCTGATCTGCACGGTTCCTGTATAATTTACCCGATTTACCATTTTGGGATTTTAAGGCCAGAACACGCGCCTGACTAGCGAGTGTTCAGTAAAAATACACAAAGGTGTCAGAAACAAGTGAACTCACTGAAACTAGAGTAAATGCTTGTAACTAGTTCTAAATAGGTCATTTGCTGCTGATCTGCACGGTTCCTGTATAATTTACCCGATTTACCATTTTGGGATTTTAAGGCCAGAACACGCGCCTGACTAGCGAGTGTTCAGTAAAAATACACAAACGTGTCAGAAACAAGTGAACTCACAGAAACTAGAGTAAATGCTTGTAACTAGTTCAAAATAGGTCATGTGCTGCTGATCTGCACGGTTCCTCTACAATTTACCCAATTTACCACTTTGGGAGTTTATGGCTAGAACATGCGCCTAACTAGCGAGTGTTCAGTAAAAATACACAAAGGTGTCAGAAACAAGTGAACTCCCTGAAACTAGAGTAAATGCTTGTAACTAGTTCAAAATAGGTCATTTGCTGCTGATCTGCACGGTTCCTGTACAATTTACCCAATTTACCATTTTGGGATTTGAAGGCCAGAAAACGCGCCTGACTAGCGAGTGTTCAGTAAAAATACACAAAGGTGTCAGAAACAAGTGAACTCACAGAAACTAGAGTAAATGCTTGGAACTAGTTCAAAATAGGTCATTTGTTGCTGATCTGAACGGTTCCTGTATAATTTACCTAATTTACCATTTTGGGATTTTAAGGCCAGCACACGCGCCTGACTAGCGAGTGTTCAGTAAGAATACACAAACGTGTCAGAAAGAAGTGAACTCACTGAAACTAGAGTAAATGCTTGTAACTAGTTCAAAATAAGTCATTTGCTGCTGATCTCCACGGTTCCTGTACAATTTACCCAATTTACCACTTTGGGAGTTTATGGCTAGAACATGTGCCTAACTAGCGAGTGTTCAGTAAAAATACACAAAGGTGTCAGAAACAAGTGAACTCCCTGAAACTAGAGTAAATGCTTGTAACTAGTTCAAAATAGATCATTTGCTGCTGATCTGCACTGTTCCTGTACAATTTACCCAATTTACCATTTTGGGATTGTAAGGCCAGAACACGTGCCTGACCAGCGAGTGTTCAGTAAAAATACACAAAGGTGTCAGAAACAAGTGAACTCCCTGAAACTAGAGTAAATGCTTGTAACTAGTTCAAAATAGGTCATTTGCTGCTGATCTGCACGGTTCCTGTACAATTTACCCAATTTACCATTTTGGGATTTCAAGGCCAGAAAACGCGCCTAACTAGCGAGTGTTCTGTAAAAATACACAAAGGTGTCAGAAACAAGTGAACTCACAGAAACTAGAGTAAATGCTTGTAACTAGTTCAAAATAGGTCATGTGCTGCTGATCTGCACAGTTCCTGCACAATTTACCCAATTTACCACTTTGGGAGTTTATGGCTAGAACATGCGCCTAACTAGCGAGTGTTCAGTAAAAATACACAAAGGTGTCAGAAACAAGTGAACTCCCTGAAACTAGAGTAAATGCTTGTAACTAGTTCAAAATAGGTCATGTGCTGCTGATCTGCACAGTTCCTGCACAATTTACCCAATTTACCACTTTGGGAGTTTATGGCTAGAACATGCGCCTAACTAGCGAGTGTTCAGTAAAAATACACAAAGGTGTCAGAAACAAGTGAACTCACTGAAACTAGAGTAAATGCTTGTAACTAGTTCAAAATAGGTCATTTGTTGCTGATCTGAACGGTTCCTGTATAATTTACCCAATTTACCATTTTGGGATTTTAAGGCCAGAACACGCGCCTGACTAGCGAGTGTTCAGTAAAAATACCAAAGGTGTCACAAACAAGTGAACTCACTGAAACTAGAGTAAATGCTTGTAACTAGTTCAAAATAGGTCATTTGTTGCTGATCTGCACGGTTCCTGTATAATTTACCCGATTTACCATTTTGGGATTTTAAGGCCAGAACACGCGCCTGACTAGAGAGTGTTCAGTAAAAATACACAAAGGTGTCAGAAACAAGTGAACTCACTGAAACTAGAGTAAATGCTTGTAACTAGTTCAGAATAGGTCATTTGCTGCTGGTCTGCACGGTTCCTGTACAATTTACCCAATTTACCACTATGGGATTTGGAGGCCAGAACACGCGCCTGACTAGCGAGTGTTCAGTAAAAATACGCAAAGGTGTCAGAAACAAGTGAACTCACTGAAACTAGAGTAAATGCTTGTAACTAGTTCAAAATAGGTCATTTGTTGCTGATCTGCACGGTTCCTGTATAATTTACCCGATTTACCATTTTGGGATTTGAAGGCCAGAACACGCGCCTGACTAGCGAGTGTTCAGTAAAAATACACAAAGGTGTCAGAAACAAGTGAACTCACTGAAACTAGAGGAAATGCTTGTAACTAGTTCAAAATAGGTCATTTGTTGCTGATCTGCACGGTTCCTGTATAATTTACCCGATTTACCATTTTGGGATTTTAAGGCCAGAACACGCGCCTGACTAGCGAGTGTTCAGTAAAAATACACAAAGGTGTCAGAAACAAGTGAACTCACTGAAACTAGAGTAAATGCTTGTAACTAGTTCAAAATAGGTCATTTGCTGCTGATCTGCACGGTTCCTGTACAATTTACCCAATTTACCACTTTGGGAGTTTATGGCTAGAACATGCGCTAACTAGCAAGTGTTCAGTAAAAATACACAAAGGTGTCAGAAACAAGTGAAATCACTGAAACTAGAGTAAATGCTTGTAACTAGTTCAAAATAGGTCATTTGCTGCTGATCTGCACGGTTCCTGTACAATTTACCCGATTTACCATTTTGGGATTTGAACGCCAGAACACGCGCCTTACTAGCGAGTATTCAGTAAAAATACACAAAAGTGTCAGAAACAAGTGAACTCACTGAAACTAGAGTAAATGCTTGTAACTAGTTCAAAATAGGTCATGTGCTGAAGATCTGCACGGTTCCTGTACAATTTATCCAATTTACCACTTTGGGAGTTTATGGCTAGAACATGCGCCTAACTAGCGAGTGTTCAGTAAAAATACACAAAGGTGTCAGAAACAAGTGAACTCCCTGAAACTAGAGTAAATGCTTGTAACTAGTTCAAAATAGGTCATTTGCTGCTGATCTGCACGGTTCCTGTACAATTTACCCAATTTACCATTTTGGGATTTGAAGGCCAGAAAAAGCGCCTGACTAGCGAGTGTTCAGTAAAAATACACAAAGGTGTCAGAAACAAGTGAACCCCCTGAAACTAGAGTAAATGCTTGTAACTAGTTCAAAATAGGTCATTTGTTGCTGATCTGCACGGTTCCTGTATAATTTACCCGATTTACCATTTTGGGATTTTAAGGCCAGAACACGCGCCTGACTAGCGAGTGTTCAGTAAAAATACACAAAGGTGTCAGAAACAAGTGAACTCACTGAAACTAGAGTAAATGCTTGTAACTAGTTCTAAATAGGTCATTTGCTGCTGATCTGCACGGTTCCTGTATAATTTACCCGATTTACCATTTTGGGATTTTAAGGCCAGAACACGCGCCTGACTAGCGAGTGTTCAGTAAAAATACACAAACGTGTCAGAAACAAGTGAACTCACAGAAACTAGAGTAAATGCTTGTAACTAGTTCAAAATAGGTCATGTGCTGCTGATCTGCACGGTTCCTCTACAATTTACCCAATTTACCACTTTGGGAGTTTATGGCTAGAACATGCGCCTAACTAGCGAGTGTTCAGTAAAAATACACAAAGGTGTCAGAAACAAGTGAACTCCCTGAAACTAGAGTAAATGCTTGTAACTAGTTCAAAATAGATCATTTGCTGCTGATCTGCACGGTTCCTGTACAATTTACCCAATTTACCATTTTGGGATTTGAAGGCCAGAAAACGCGCCTGACTAGCGAGTGTTCAGTAAAAATACACAAAGGTGTCAGAAACAAGTGAACTCACAGAAACTAGAGTAAATGCTTGGAACTAGTTCAAAATAGGTCATTTGTTGCTGATCTGAACGGTTCCTGTATAATTTACCTAATTTACCATTTTGGGATTTTAAGGCCAGCACACGCGCCTGACTAGCGAGTGTTCAGTAAGAATACACAAACGTGTCAGAAAGAAGTGAACTCACTGAAACTAGAGTAAATGCTTGTAACTAGTTCAAAATAAGTCATTTGCTGCTGATCTCCACGGTTCCTGTACAATTTACCCAATTTACCACTTTGGGAGTTTATGGCTAGAACATGTGCCTAACTAGCGAGTGTTCAGTAAAAATACACAAAGGTGTCAGAAACAAGTGAACTCCCTGAAACTAGAGTAAATGCTTGTAACTAGTTCAAAATAGATCATTTGCTGCTGATCTGCACTGTTCCTGTACAATTTACCCAATTTACCATTTTGGGATTGTAAGGCCAGAACACGTGCCTGACCAGCGAGTGTTCAGTAAAAATACACAAAGGTGTCAGAAACAAGTGAACTCCCTGAAACTAGAGTAAATGCTTGTAACTAGTTCAAAATAGGTCATTTGCTGCTGATCTGCACGGTTCCTGTACAATTTACCCAATTTACCATTTTGGGATTTCAAGGCCAGAAAACGCGCCTGACTAGCGAGTGTTCAGTAAAAATACACAAAGGTGTCAGAAACAAGTGAACCCCCTGAAACTAGAGTAAATGCTTGTAACTAGTTCAAAATAGGTCATTTGTTGCTGATCTGCACGGTTCCTGTATAATTTACCCGATTTACCATTTTGGGATTTTAAGGCCAGAACACGCGCCTGACTAGCGAGTGTTCAGTAAAAATACACAAAGGTGTCAGAAACAAGTGAACTCACTGAAACTAGAGTAAATGCTTGTAACTAGTTCTAAATAGGTCATTTGCTGCTGATCTGCACGGTTCCTGTATAATTTACCCGATTTACCATTTTGGGATTTTAAGGCCAGAACACGCGCCTGACTAGCGAGTGTTCAGTAAAAATACACAAACGTGTCAGAAACAAGTGAACTCACAGAAACTAGAGTAAATGCTTGTAACTAGTTCAAAATAGGTCATGTGCTGCTGATCTGCACGGTTCCTCTACAATTTACCCAATTTACCACTTTGGGAGTTTATGGCTAGAACATGCGCCTAACTAGCGAGTGTTCAGTAAAAATACACAAAGGTGTCAGAAACAAGTGAACTCCCTGAAACTAGAGTAAATGCTTGTAACTAGTTCAAAATAGATCATTTGCTGCTGATCTGCACGGTTCCTGTACAATTTACCCAATTTACCATTTTGGGATTTGAAGGCCAGAAAACGCGCCTGACTAGCGAGTGTTCAGTAAAAATACACAAAGGTGTCAGAAACAAGTGAACTCACAGAAACTAGAGTAAATGCTTGGAACTAGTTCAAAATAGGTCATTTGTTGCTGATCTGAACGGTTCCTGTATAATTTACCTAATTTACCATTTTGGGATTTTAAGGCCAGCACACGCGCCTGACTAGCGAGTGTTCAGTAAGAATACACAAACGTGTCAGAAAGAAGTGAACTCACTGAAACTAGAGTAAATGCTTGTAACTAGTTCAAAATAAGTCATTTGCTGCTGATCTCCACGGTTCCTGTACAATTTACCCAATTTACCACTTTGGGAGTTTATGGCTAGAACATGCGCCTAACTAGCGAGTGTTCAGTAAAAATACACAAAGGTGTCAGAAACAAGTGAACTCCCTGAAACTAGAGTAAATGCTTGTAACTAGTTCAAAATAGATCATTTGCTGCTGATCTGCACTGTTCCTGTACAATTTACCCAATTTACCATTTTGGGATTGTAAGGCCAGAACACGTGCCTGACCAGCGAGTGTTCAGTAAAAATACACAAAGGTGTCAGAAACAAGTGAACTCCCTGAAACTAGAGTAAATGCTTGTAACTAGTTCAAAATAGGTCATTTGCTGCTGATCTGCACGGTTCCTGTACAATTTACCCAATTTACCATTTTGGGATTTCAAGGCCAGAAAACGCGCCTGACTAGCGAGTGTTCAGTAAAAATACACAAAGGTGTCAGAAACAAGTGAACCCCCTGAAACTAGAGTAAATGCTTGTAACTAGTTCAAAATAGGTCATTTGTTGCTGATCTGCACGGTTCCTGTATAATTTACCCGATTTCCCATTTTGGGATTTTAAGGCCAGAACACGCGCCTGACTAGCGAGTGTTCAGTAAAAATACACAAAGGTGTCAGAAACAAGTGAACTCACTGAAACTAGAGTAAATGCTTGTAACTAGTTCTAAATAGGTCATTTGTTGCTGATCTGCACGGTTCCTGTATAATTTACCCGATTTACCATTTTGGGATTTTAAGGCCAGAACACGCGCCTGACTAGCGAGTGTTCAGTAAAAATACACAAACGTGTCAGAAACAAGTGAACTCACAGAAACTAGAGTAAATGCTTGTAACTAGTTCAAAATAGGTCATGTGCTGCTGATCTGCACTGTTCCTCTACAATTTACCCAATTTACCACTTTGGGAGTTTATGGCTAGAACATGCGCCTAACTAGCGAGTGTTCAGTAAAAATACACAAAGGTGTCAGAAACAAGTGAACTCACAGAAACTAGAGTAAATGCTTGTAACTAGTTCAAAATAGGTCATGTGCTGCTGATCTGCACTGTTCCTCTACAATTTACCCAATTTACCATTTTGGGATTTGAAGGCCAGAAGACGCGCCTAACTAGCGAGTGTTCAGTAAAAATACACAAAGGTGTCAGAAACAAGTGAACTCCCTGAAACTAGAGTAAATGCTTGTAACTAGTTCAAAATAGGTCATTTGTTGCTGATCTGAACGGTTCCTGTATAATTTACCCAATTTACCATTTTGGGATTTTAAGGCCAGCACACGCGCCTGACTAGCGAGTGTTCAGTAAAAATACACAAACGTGTCAGAAAGAAGTGAACTCACTGAAACTAGAGTAAATGCTTGTAACTAGTTCAAAATAGGTCATTTGCTGCTGATCTGCACGGTTCCTGTACAATTTACCCAATTTACCATTTTGGGATTTGAAGGCCAGAAAACGCGCCTGACTAGCGAGTGTTCAGTAAAAATACACAAAGGTGTCATAAACAAGTGAACTCACAGAAACTAGAGTAAATGCTTGTAACTAGTTCAAAATAGGTCATGTGCTGCTGATCTGCACAGTTCCTGCACAATTTACCCAATTTACCACTTTGGGAGTTTATGGCTAGAACATGCGCCTAACTAGCGAGTGTTCAGTAAAAATACACAAAGGTGTCAGAAACAAGTGAACTCCCTGAAACTAGAGTAAATGCTTGTAACTAGTTCAAAATAGATCATTTGCTGCTGATCTGCACTGTTCCTGTACAATTTACCCAATTTACCATTTTGGGATTTGAAGGCCAGAACACGCGCCTGACTAGCGAGTGTTCAGTAAAAATACACAAAGGTGTCAGAAACAAGTGAACTCACTGAAACTAGAGTAAATGCTTGTAACTAGTTCAAAATAGGTCATTTGTTGCTGATCTGAACGGTTCCTGTATAATTTAACCCAATTTACCATTTTGGGATTTTAAGGCCAGCACCCGCGCCTGACTAGCGAGTGTTCAGTAAAAATACACAAAGGTGTCAGAAACAAGTGAACTCACTGAAACTAGAGTAAATGCTTGTAACTAGTTCAAAATAGGTCATTTGTTGCTGATCTGCACGGTTCCTGTATAATTTACCCGATTTCCCATTTTGGGATTTTAAGGCCAGAACATGCGCCTAACTAGCGAGTGTTCAGTAAAAATACACAAAGGTGTCAGAAACAAGTGAACTCCCTGAAACTAGAGTAAATGCTTGTAACTAGTTCAAAATAGGTCATTTGTTGCTGATCTGAACGGTTCCTGTATAATTTAACCCAATTTACCATTTTGGGATTTTAAGGCCAGCACACGCGCCTGACTAGCGAGTGTTCAGTAAAAATACACAAAGGTGTCAGAAACAAGTGAACTCACTGAAACTAGAGTAAATGCTTGTAACTAGTTCAAAATAGGTCATTTGTTGCTGATCTGCACGGTTCCTGTATAATTTACCCGATTTCCCATTTTGGGATTTTAAGGCCAGAACATGCGCCTAACTAGCGAGTGTTCAGTAAAAATACACAAAGGTGTCAGAAACAAGTGAACTCCCTGAAACTAGAGTAAATGCTTGTAAATAGTTCAAAATAGGTCATTTGCTGCTGATCTGCACGGTTCCTGTACAATTTACCCAATTTACCATTTTGGGAGTTGAAGGCCAGAAAACGCGCCTGACTAGCGAGTGTTCAGTAAAAATACACAAAGGTGTCAGAAACAAGTGAACCCCCTGAAACTAGAGTAAATGCTTGTAACTAGTTCAAAATAGGTCATTTGTTGCTGATCTGCACGGTTCCTGTATAATTTACACGATTTACCATTTTGGGATTTTAAGGCCAGAACACGCGCCTGACTAGCGAGTGTTCAGTAAAAATACACAAAGGTGTCAGAAACAA
Organism: Anniella stebbinsi; assembly: GCA_029215795.1. Classification (NCBI taxonomy): domain Eukaryota; kingdom Metazoa; phylum Chordata; class Lepidosauria; order Squamata; family Anniellidae; genus Anniella; species Anniella stebbinsi. The sequence goes on along the minus strand of JARDYH010000004.1, from coordinate 123,219,066 downwards.
GTGAACTCACTGAAACTAGAGTAAATGCTTGTAACTAGTTCAAAATAGGTCATTTGTTGCTGGCCTGCACGGTTCCTGTACAATTTACCCAATTTACCTTATTTGGAGTTTAACGCTAAAACACGCGCCTAACTAGCGAGTGTTCAGTAAAAATACACAAAGGTGTCAGAAACAAGTGAACTCCCTGAAACTAGAGTAAATGCTTGTAACTAGTTCAAAATAAGTCATTTGCTGCTGATCTGCACGGTTCCTGTAGCATTTAACCAATTTACCACTTTGGAATTTTAAGGCGTGAACACGCTCCTATCTAGCGAGTGTTCAGTAAAAATACACAAAGGTGTCAGAAACAAGTGAACTCCCTGAAACTAGAGTAAATGCTTGTAACTAGTTCAAAATAAGTCATTTGCTGCTGATCTGCACGGTTCCTGTAGAATTTAACCAATTTACCACTTTGGAATTTTAAGGCGTGAATATGCTCCTATCTAGCGAGTGTTCAGTAAAAATACACAAAGGTGTCAGAAACAAGTGAACTCCCTGAAACTAGAGTAAATGCTTGTAACTAGTTCAAAATAAGTCATTTGCTGCTGATCTGCACGGTTCCTGTAGAATTTAACCAATTTACCACTTTGGAATTTTAAGGCGTGAACACGCTCCTATCTAGCGAGTGTTCAGTAAAAATACACAAAGGTGTCAGAAACAAGTGAACTCACTGAAACTAGAGTAAATGCTTGTAACTAGTTCAAAATAGGTCATTTGCTGCTGGCCTGCACGGTTCCTGTACAATTTACCCATTTTACCATTTTGGAATTTTAAGGCCAGAACACGCTCATATCTAGCGAGTGTTCAGTAAAAATACACAAAGGTGTCAGAAACAGTGAACTCCCTGAAACTAGAGTAAATGCTTGTAACTAGTTCAAAATAGGTCATTTGCTGCTGATCTGCACGGTTCCTGTACAATTTACCCATTTTACCATTTTGGAATTTTAAGGCCAGAACACGCACCTGACTAGCGAGTATTCAGTAAAAATACACAAAGGTGTCAGAAACAAGTGAATTCCCTGAAACTAGAGTAAATGCTTATAACTAGTTCAAAATAGGTCATTTGCTGCTGGCCTGCACGGTTCCTGTACAATTTACCCAATTTACCTTATTTGGAGTTTAACGCTAAAACACGCGCCTAACTAGCGAGTGTTCAGTAAAAATACACAAAGGTGTCAGAAACAAGTGAACTCCCTGAAACTAGAGTAAATGCTTGTAACTATTCAAAATAAGTCATTTGCTACTGATCTGCACGGTTCCTGTATAATTTACCCGATTTCCCATTTTGGGATTTTAAGGCCAGAACACGCGCCTGACTAGCGAGTGTTCAGTAAAAATACACAAAGGTGTCAGAAACAAGTGAACTCACTGAAACTAGAGTAAATGCTTGTAACTAGTTCGAAATAGGTCATGTGCTGCTGATCTGCACGGTTCCTGTACAATTTACCCAATTTACCACTTTGGGAGTTTATGGCTAGAACATGCGCCTAACTAGCGAGTGTTCAGTAAAAATACACAAAGGTGTCAGAAACAAGTGAACTCACTGAAACTAGAGTAAATGCTTGTAACTAGTTCAAAATAGGTCATTTGTTGCTGATCTGCACGGTTCCTGTATAATTTACCCGATTTCCCATTTTGGGATTTTAAGGCCAGAACATGCGCCTAACTAGCGAGTGTTCAGTAAAAATACACAAAGGTGTCAGAAACAAGTGAACTCCCTGAAACTAGAGTAAATGCTTGTAACTAGTTCAAAATAGGTCATTTGCTGCTGATCTGCACGGTTCCTGTACAATTTACCCAATTTACCATTTTGGGAGTTGAAGGCCAGAAAACGCGCCTGACTAGCGAGTGTTCAGTAAAAATACACAAAGGTGTCAGAAACAAGTGAACCCCCTGAAACTAGAGTAAATGCTTATAACTAGTTCAAAATAGGTCATTTGTTGCTGATCTGCACGGTTCCTGTATAATTTACACGATTTACCATTTTGGGATTTTAAGGCCAGAACACGCGCCTGACTAGCGAGTGTTCAGTAAAAATACACAAAGGTGTCAGAAACAAGTGAACTCACTGAAACTAGAGTAAATGCTTGTAACTAGTTCAAAATAGGTCATTTGTTGCTGGCCTGCACGGTTCCTGTACAATTTACCCAATTTACCTTATTTGGAGTTTAACGCTAAAACACGCGCCTAACTAGCGAGTGTTCAGTAAAAATACACAAAGGTGTCAGAAACAACTGAACTCCTTGAAACTAGAGTAAATGCTTGTAACTAGTTCAAAATAAGTCATTTGCTGCTGATCTGCACGGTTCCTGTAGAATTTAACCAATTTACCACTTTGGAATTTTAAGGCGTGAACACGCTCCTATCTAGCGAGTGTTCAGTAAAAATACACAAAGGTGTCAGAAACAAGTGAACTCCCTGAAACTAGAGTAAATGCTTGTAACTAGTTCAAAATAAGTCATTTGCTGCTGATCTGCACGGTTCCTGTAGAATTTAACCAATTTACCACTTTGGAATTTTAAGGCGTGAATATGCTCCTATCTAGCGAGTGTTCAGTAAAAATACACAAAGGTGTCAGAAACAAGTGAACTCCCTGAAACTAGAGTAAATGCTTGTAACTAGTTCAAAATAAGTCATTTGCTGCTGATCTGCACGGTTCCTGTAGAATTTAACCAATTTACCACTTTGGAATTTTAAGGCGTGAACACGCTCCTATCTAGCGAGTGTTCAGTAAAAATACACAAAGGTGTCAGAAACAAGTGAATTCCCTGAAACTAGAGTAAATGCTTATAACTAGTTCAAAATAGGTCATTTGCTGCTGGCCTGCACGGTTCCTGTACAATTTACCCAATTTACCTTATTTGGAGTTTAACGCTAAAACACGCGCCTAACTAGCGAGTGTTCAGTAAAAATACACAAAGGTGTCAGAAACAAGTGAACTCCCTGAAACTAGAGTAAATGCTTGTAACTATTCAAAATAAGTCATTTGCTACTGATCTGCACGTTTCCTGTATAATTTACCCGATTTCCCATTTTGGGATTTTAAGGCCAGAACACGCGCCTGACTAGCGAGTGTTCAGTAAAAATACACAAAGGTGTCAGAAACAAGTGAACTCACAGAAACTAGAGTAAATGCTTGTAACTAGTTCAAAATAGGTCATGTGCTGCTGATCTGCACAGTTCCTGCACAATTTACCCAATTTACCACTTTGGGAGTTTATGGCTAGAACATGCGCCTAACTAGCGAGTGTTCAGTAAAAATACACAAAGGTGTCAGAAACAAGTGAACTCCCTGAAACTAGAGTAAATGCTTGTAACTAGTTCAAAATAGATCATTTGCTGCTGATCTGCACTGTTCCTGTACAATTTACCCAATTTACCATTTTGGGATTTGAAGGCCAGAACACGCGCCTGACTAGCGAGTGTTCAGTAAAAATACACAAAGGTGTCAGAAACAAGTGAACTCACTGAAACTAGAGTAAATGCTTGTAACTAGTTCAAAATAGGTCATTTGTTGCTGATCTGAACGGTTCCTGTATAATTTACCCAATTTACCATTTTGGGATTTTAAGGCCAGCACACGCGCCTGACTAGCGAGTGTTCAGTGAAAATACACAAACGTGTCAGAAAGAAGTGAACTCACTGAAACTAGAGTATATGCTTGTAACTAGTTCAAAATAAGTTATTTGCTGCTGATCTGCACGGTTCCTGTACAATTTACCCAATTTACCATTTTGGGATTTGAAGGCCAGAACACGCGCCTGACTAGCGAGTGTTCAGTAAAAATACGCAAAGGTGTCAGAAACAAGTGAACTCACTGAAACTAGAGTAAATGCTTGTAACTAGTTCAAAATAGGTCATTTGCTGCTGATCTCCACGGTTCCTGTACAATTTACCCAATTTACCATTTTGGGATTTGAAGGCCAGAACACGCGCCTGACTAGCGAGTGTTCAGTAAAAATACACAAAGGTGTCAGAAACAAGTGAACTCACTGAAACTAGAGTAAATGCTTGTAACTAGTTCAAAATAGGTCATTTGCTGCTGATCTGCACGGTTCCTGTACAATTTACCCAATTTATCATTTTGGGATTTGAAGGCCAGAAAACGCGCCTGACTAGCGAGTGTTCAGTAAAAATACACCAAGGTGTCAGAAACAAGTGAACTCACTGAAACTAGAGTAAATGCTTGTAACTAGTTCAAAATAGGTCATTTGTTGCTGATCTGCACGGTTCCTGTATAATTTACCCGATTTCCCATTTTGGGATTTTAAGGCCAGAACATGCGCCTAACTAGCGAGTGTTCAGTAAAAATACACAAAGGTGTCAGAAACAAGTGAACTCCCTGAAACTAGAGTAAATGCTTGTAACTAGTTCAAAATAGGTCATTTGCTGCTGATCTGCACGGTTCCTGTACAATTTACCCAATTTACCATTTTGGGAGTTGAAGGCCAGAAAACGCGCCTGACTAGCGAGTGTTCAGTAAAAATACACAAAGGTGTCAGAAACAAGTGAACCCCCTGAAACTAGAGTAAATGCTTGGAACTAGTTCAAAATAGGTCATTTGTTGCTGATCTGAACGGTTCCTGTATAATTTACCTAATTTACCATTTTGGGATTTTAAGGCCAGCACACGCGCCTGACTAGCGAGTGTTCAGTAAGAATACACAAACGTGTCAGAAAGAAGTGAACTCACTGAAACTAGAGTAAATGCTTGTAACTAGTTCAAAATAAGTCATTTGCTGCTGATCTCCACGGTTCCTGTACAATTTACCCAATTTACCACTTTGGGAGTTTATGGCTAGAACATGCGCCTAACTAGCGAGTGTTCAGTAAAAATACACAAAGGTGTCAGAAACAAGTGAACTCCCTGAAACTAGAGTAAATGCTTGTAACTAGTTCAAAATAGATCATTTGCTGCTGATCTGCACTGTTCCTGTACAATTTACCCAATTTACCATTTTGGGATTGTAAGGCCAGAACACGTGCCTGACCAGCGAGTGTTCAGTAAAAATACACAAAGGTGTCAGAAACAAGTGAACTCCCTGAAACTAGAGTAAATGCTTGTAACTAGTTCAAAATAGGTCATTTGCTGCTGATCTGCACGGTTCCTGTACAATTTACCCAATTTACCATTTTGGGATTTCAAGGCCAGAAAACGCGCCTGACTAGCGAGTGTTCAGTAAAAATACACAAAGGTGTCAGAAACAAGTGAACCCCCTGAAACTAGAGTAAATGCTTGTAACTAGTTCAAAATAGGTCATTTGTTGCTGATCTGCACGGTTCCTGTATAATTTACCCGATTTCCCATTTTGGGATTTTAAGGCCAGAACACGCGCCTGACTAGCGAGTGTTCAGTAAAAATACACAAAGGTGTCAGAAACAAGTGAACTCACTGAAACTAGAGTAAATGCTTGTAACTAGTTCTAAATAGGTCATTTGTTGCTGATCTGCACGGTTCCTGTATAATTTACCCGATTTACCATTTTGGGATTTTAAGGCCAGAACACGCGCCTGACTAGCGAGTGTTCAGTAAAAATACACAAACGTGTCAGAAACAAGTGAACTCACAGAAACTAGAGTAAATGCTTGTAACTAGTTCAAAATAGGTCATGTGCTGCTGATCTGCACGGTTCCTCTACAATTTACCCAATTTACCACTTTGGGAGTTTATGGCTAGAACATGCGCCTAACTAGCGAGTGTTCAGTAAAAATACACAAAGGTGTCAGAAACAAGTGAACTCACAGAAACTAGAGTAAATGCTTGTAACTAGTTCAAAATAGGTCATGTGCTGCTGATCTGCACTGTTCCTGTACAATTTACCCAATTTACCATTTTGGGATTTGAAGGCCAGAAGACGCGCCTAACTAGCGAGTGTTCAGTAAAAATACACAAAGGTGTCAGAAACAAGTGAACTCACTGAAACTAGAGTAAATGCTTGTAACTAGTTCAAAATAGGTCATTTGTTGCTGATCTGAACGGTTCCTGTATAATTTACCCAATTTACCATTTTGGGATTTTAAGGCCAGCACACGCGCCTGACTAGCGAGTGTTCAGTAAAAATACACAAACGTGTCAGAAAGAAGTGAACTCACTGAAACTAGAGTAAATGCTTGTAACTAGTTCAAAATAGGTCATTTGCTGCTGATCTGCACGGTTCCTGTACAATTTACCCAATTTACCATTTTGGGATTTGAAGGCCAGAAAACGCGCCTGACTAGCGAGTGTTCAGTAAAAATACACAAAGGTGTCATAAACAAGTGAACTCACAGAAACTAGAGTAAATGCTTGTAACTAGTTCAAAATAGGTCATGTGCTGCTGATCTGCACAGTTCCTGCACAATTTACCCAATTTACCACTTTGGGAGTTTATGGCTAGAACATGCGCCTAACTAGCGAGTGTTCAGTAAAAATACACAAAGGTGTCAGAAACAAGTGAACTCCCTGAAACTAGAGTAAATGCTTGTAACTAGTTCAAAATAGATCATTTGCTGCTGATCTGCACTGTTCCTGTACAATTTACCCAATTTACCATTTTGGGATTTGAAGGCCAGAACACGCGCCTGACTAGCGAGTGTTCAGTAAAAATACACAAAGGTGTCAGAAACAAGTGAACTCACTGAAACTAGAGTAAATGCTTGTAACTAGTTCAAAATAGGTCATTTGTTGCTGATCTGAACGGTTCCTGTATAATTTAACCCAATTTACCATTTTGGGATTTTAAGGCCAGCACACGCGCCTGACTAGCGAGTGTTCAGTAAAAATACACAAAGGTGTCAGAAACAAGTGAACTCACTGAAACTAGAGTAAATGCTTGTAACTAGTTCAAAATAGGTCATTTGTTGCTGATCTGCACGGTTCCTGTATAATTTACCCGATTTCCCATTTTGGGATTTTAAGGCCAGAACATGCGCCTAACTAGCGAGTGTTCAGTAAAAATACACAAAGGTGTCAGAAACAAGTGAACTCCCTGAAACTAGAGTAAATGCTTGTAACTAGTTCAAAATAGGTCATTTGTTGCTGATCTGAACGGTTCCTGTATAATTTAACCCAATTTACCATTTTGGGATTTTAAGGCCAGCACACGCGCCTGACTAGCGAGTGTTCAGTAAAAATACACAAAGGTGTCAGAAACAAGTGAACTCACTGAAACTAGAGTAAATGCTTGTAACTAGTTCAAAATAGGTCATTTGTTGCTGATCTGCACGGTTCCTGTATAATTTACCCGATTTCCCATTTTGGGATTTTAAGGCCAGAACATGCGCCTAACTAGCGAGTGTTCAGTAAAAATACACAAAGGTGTCAGAAACAAGTGAACTCCCTGAAACTAGAGTAAATGCTTGTAAATAGTTCAAAATAGGTCATTTGCTGCTGATCTGCACGGTTCCTGTACAATTTACCCAATTTACCATTTTGGGAGTTGAAGGCCAGAAAACGCGCCTGACTAGCGAGTGTTCAGTAAAAATACACAAAGGTGTCAGAAACAAGTGAACCCCCTGAAACTAGAGTAAATGCTTGTAACTAGTTCAAAATAGGTCATTTGTTGCTGATCTGCACGGTTCCTGTATAATTTACACGATTTACCATTTTGGGATTTTAAGGCCAGAACACGCGCCTGACTAGCGAGTGTTCAGTAAAAATACACAAAGGTGTCAGAAACAAGTGAACTCACTGAAACTAGAGTAAATGCTTGTAACTAGTTCAAAATAGGTCATTTGTTGCTGGCCTGCACGGTTCCTGTACAATTTACCCAATTTACCTTATTTGGAGTTTAACGCTAAAACACGCGCCTAACTAGCGAGTGTTCAGTAAAAATACACAAAGGTGTCAGAAACAAGTGAACTCCCTGAAACTAGAGTAAATGCTTGTAACTAGTTCAAAATAAGTCATTTGCTGCTGATCTGCACGGTTCCTGTAGCATTTAACCAATTTACCACTTTGGAATTTTAAGGCGTGAACACGCTCCTATCTAGCGAGTGTTCAGTAAAAATACACAAAGGTGTCAGAAACAAGTGAACTCCCTGAAACTAGAGTAAATGCTTGTAACTAGTTCAAAATAAGTCATTTGCTGCTGATCTGCACGGTTCCTGTAGAATTTAACCAATTTACCACTTTGGAATTTTAAGGCGTGAATATGCTCCTATCTAGCGAGTGTTCAGTAAAAATACACAAAGGTGTCAGAAACAAGTGAACTCCCTGAAACTAGAGTAAATGCTTGTAACTAGTTCAAAATAAGTCATTTGCTGCTGATCTGCACGGTTCCTGTAGAATTTAACCAATTTACCACTTTGGAATTTTAAGGCGTGAACACGCTCCTATCTAGCGAGTGTTCAGTAAAAATACACAAAGGTGTCAGAAACAAGTGAACTCACTGAAACTAGAGTAAATGCTTGTAACTAGTTCAAAATAGGTCATTTGCTGCTGGCCTGCACGGTTCCTGTACAATTTACCCATTTTACCATTTTGGAATTTTAAGGCCAGAACACGCTCATATCTAGCGAGTGTTCAGTAAAAATACACAAAGGTGTCAGAAACAAGTGAACTCCCTGAAACTAGAGTAAATGCTTGTAACTAGTTCAAAATAGGTCATTTGCTGCTGATCTGCACGGTTCCTGTACAATTTACCCATTTTACCATTTTGGAATTTTAAGGCCAGAACACGCACCTGACTAGCGAGTATTCAGTAAAAATACACAAAGGTGTCAGAAACAAGTGAATTCCCTGAAACTAGAGTAAATGCTTATAACTAGTTCAAAATAGGTCATTTGCTGCTGGCCTGCACGGTTCCTGTACAATTTACCCAATTTACCTTATTTGGAGTTTAACGCTAAAACACGCGCCTAACTAGCGAGTGTTCAGTAAAAATACACAAAGGTGTCAGAAACAAGTGAACTCCCTGAAACTAGAGTAAATGCTTGTAACTATTCAAAATAAGTCATTTGCTACTGATCTGCACGGTTCCTGTATAATTTACCCGATTTCCCATTTTGGGATTTTAAGGCCAGAACACGCGCCTGACTAGCGAGTGTTCAGTAAAAATACACAAAGGTGTCAGAAACAAGTGAACTCACTGAAACTAGAGTAAATGCTTGTAACTAGTTCGAAATAGGTCATGTGCTGCTGATCTGCACGGTTCCTGTACAATTTACCCAATTTACCACTTTGGGAGTTTATGGCTAGAACATGCGCCTAACTAGCGAGTGTTCAGTAAAAATACACAAAGGTGTCAGAAACAAGTGAACTCACTGAAACTAGAGTAAATGCTTGTAACTAGTTCAAAATAGGTCATTTGTTGCTGATCTGCACGGTTCCTGTATAATTTACCCGATTTCCCATTTTGGGATTTTAAGGCCAGAACATGCGCCTAACTAGCGAGTGTTCAGTAAAAATACACAAAGGTGTCAGAAACAAGTGAACTCCCTGAAACTAGAGTAAATGCTTGTAACTAGTTCAAAATAGGTCATTTGCTGCTGATCTGCACGGTTCCTGTACAATTTACCCAATTTACCATTTTGGGAGTTGAAGGCCAGAAAACGCGCCTGACTAGCGAGTGTTCAGTAAAAATACACAAAGGTGTCAGAAACAAGTGAACCCCCTGAAACTAGAGTAAATGCTTATAACTAGTTCAAAATAGGTCATTTGTTGCTGATCTGCACGGTTCCTGTATAATTTACACGATTTACCATTTTGGGATTTTAAGGCCAGAACACGCGCCTGACTAGCGAGTGTTCAGTAAAAATACACAAAGGTGTCAGAAACAAGTGAACTCACTGAAACTAGAGTAAATGCTTGTAACTAGTTCAAAATAGGTCATTTGTTGCTGGCCTGCACGGTTCCTGTACAATTTACCCAATTTACCTTATTTGGAGTTTAACGCTAAAACACGCGCCTAACTAGCGAGTGTTCAGTAAAAATACACAAAGGTGTCAGAAACAACTGAACTCCCTGAAACTAGAGTAAATGCTTGTAACTAGTTCAAAATAAGTCATTTGCTGCTGATCTGCACGGTTCCTGTAGAATTTAACCAATTTACCACTTTGGAATTTTAAGGCGTGAACACGCTCCTATCTAGCGAGTGTTCAGTAAAAATACACAAAGGTGTCAGAAACAAGTGAACTCCCTGAAACTAGAGTAAATGCTTGTAACTAGTTCAAAATAAGTCATTTGCTGCTGATCTGCACGGTTCCTGTAGAATTTAACCAATTTACCACTTTGGAATTTTAAGGCGTGAATATGCTCCTATCTAGCGAGTGTTCAGTAAAAATACACAAAGGTGTCAGAAACAAGTGAACTCCCTGAAACTAGAGTAAATGCTTGTAACTAGTTCAAAATAAGTCATTTGCTGCTGATCTGCACGGTTCCTGTAGAATTTAACCAATTTACCACTTTGGAATTTTAAGGCGTGAACACGCTCCTATCTAGCGAGTGTTCAGTAAAAATACACAAAGGTGTCAGAAACAAGTGAATTCCCTGAAACTAGAGTAAATGCTTATAACTAGTTCAAAATAGGTCATTTGCTGCTGGCCTGCACGGTTCCTGTACAATTTACCCAATTTACCTTATTTGGAGTTTAACGCTAAAACACGCGCCTAACTAGCGAGTGTTCAGTAAAAATACACAAAGGTGTCAGAAACAAGTGAACTCCCTGAAACTAGAGTAAATGCTTGTAACTATTCAAAATAAGTCATTTGCTACTGATCTGCACGTTTCCTGTATAATTTACCCGATTTCCCATTTTGGGATTTTAAGGCCAGAACACGCGCCTGACTAGCGAGTGTTCAGTAAAAATACACAAAGGTGTCAGAAACAAGTGAACTCACAGAAACTAGAGTAAATGCTTGTAACTAGTTCAAAATAGGTCATGTGCTGCTGATCTGCACAGTTCCTGCACAATTTACCCAATTTACCACTTTGGGAGTTTATGGCTAGAACATGCGCCTAACTAGCGAGTGTTCAGTAAAAATACACAAAGGTGTCAGAAACAAGTGAACTCCCTGAAACTAGAGTAAATGCTTGTAACTAGTTCAAAATAGATCATTTGCTGCTGATCTGCACTGTTCCTGTACAATTTACCCAATTTACCATTTTGGGATTTGAAGGCCAGAACACGCGCCTGACTAGCGAGTGTTCAGTAAAAATACACAAAGGTGTCAGAAACAAGTGAACTCACTGAAACTAGAGTATATGCTTGTAACTAGTTCAAAATAGGTCATTTGTTGCTGATCTGAACGGTTCCTGTATAATTTACCCAATTTACCATTTTGGGATTTTAAGGCCAGCACACGCGCCTGACTAGCGAGTGTTCAGTGAAAATACACAAACGTGTCAGAAAGAAGTGAACTCACTGAAACTAGAGTATATGCTTGTAACTAGTTCAAAATAAGTTATTTGCTGCTGATCTGCACGGTTCCTGTACAATTTACCCAATTTACCATTTTGGGATTTGAAGGCCAGAACACGCGCCTGACTAGCGAGTGTTCAGTAAAAATACGCAAAGGTGTCAGAAACAAGTGAACTCACTGAAACTAGAGTAAATGCTTGTAACTAGTTCAAAATAGGTCATTTGCTGCTGATCTCCACGGTTCCTGTACAATTTACCCAATTTACCATTTTGGGATTTGAAGGCCAGAACACGCGCCTGACTAGCGAGTGTTCAGTAAAAATACACAAAGGTGTCAGAAACAAGTGAACTCACTGAAACTAGAGTAAATGCTTGTAACTAGTTCAAAATAGGTCATTTGCTGCTGATCTGCATGGTTCCTGTACAATTTACCCAATTTATCATTTTGGGATTTGAAGGCCAGAAAACGCGCCTGACTAGCGAGTGTTCAGTAAAAATACACCAAGGTGTCAGAAACAAGTGAACTCACTGAAACTAGAGTAAATGCTTGTAACTAGTTCAAAATAGGTCATTTGTTGCTGATCTGCACGGTTCCTGTATAATTTACCCGATTTCCCATTTTGGGATTTTAAGGCCAGAACATGCGCCTAACTAGCGAGTGTTCAGTAAAAATACACAAAGGTGTCAGAAACAAGTGAACTCCCTGAAACTAGAGTAAATGCTTGTAACTAGTTCAAAATAGGTCATTTGCTGCTGATCTGCACGGTTCCTGTACAATTTACCCAATTTACCATTTTGGGAGTTGAAGGCCAGAAAACGCGCCTGACTAGCGAGTGTTCAGTAAAAATACACAAAGGTGTCAGAAACAAGTGAACCCCCTGAAACTAGAGTAAATGCTTGTAACTAGTTCAAAATAGGTCATTTGTTGCTGATCTGCACGGTTCCTGTATAATTTACACGATTTACCATTTTGGGATTTTAAGGCCAGAACACGCGCCTGACTAGCGAGTGTTCAGTAAAAATACACAAAGGTGTCAGAAACAAGTGAACTCACTGAAACTAGAGTAAATGCTTGTAACTAGTTCAAAATAGGTCATTTGTTGCTGGCCTGCACGGTTCCTGTACAATTTACCCAATTTACCTTATTTGGAGTTTAACGCTAAAACACGCGCCTAACTAGCGAGTGTTCAGTAAAAATACACAAAGGTGTCAGAAACAAGTGAACTCCCTGAAACTAGAGTAAATGCTTGTAACTAGTTCAAAATAAGTCATTTGCTGCTGATCTGCACGGTTCCTGTAGAATTTAACCAATTTACCACTTTGGAATTTTAAGGCGTGAACACGCTCCTATCTAGCGAGTGTTCAGTAAAAATACACAAAGGTGTCAGAAACAAGTGAACTCCCTGAAACTAGAGTAAATGCTTGTAACTAGTTCAAAATAAGTCATTTGCTGCTGATCTGCACGGTTCCTGTAGAATTTAACCAATTTACCACTTTGGAATTTTAAGGCGTGAATATGCTCCTATCTAGCGAGTGTTCAGTAAAAATACACAAAGGTGTCAGAAACAAGTGAACTCCCTGAAACTAGAGTAAATGCTTGTAACTAGTTCAAAATAAGTCATTTGCTGCTGATCTGCACGGTTCCTGTAGAATTTAACCAATTTACCACTTTGGAATTTTAAGGCGTGAACACGCTCCTATCTAGCGAGTGTTCAGTAAAAATACACAAAGGTGTCAGAAACAAGTGAACTCACTGAAACTAGAGTAAATGCTTGTAACTAGTTCAAAATAGGTCATTTGCTGCTGGCCTGCACGGTTCCTGTACAATTTACCCATTTTACCATTTTGGAATTTTAAGGCCAGAACACGCTCATATCTAGCGAGTGTTCAGTAAAAATACACAAAGGTGTCAGAAACAAGTGAACTCCCTGAAACTAGAGTAAATGCTTGTAACTATTCAAAATAAGTCATTTGCTACTGATCTGCACGTTTCCTGTATAATTTACCCGATTTCCCATTTTGGGATTTTAAGGCCAGAACACGCGCCTGACTAGCGAGTGTTCAGTAAAAATACACAAAGGTGTCAGAAACAAGTGAACTCACAGAAACTAGAGTAAATGCTTGTAACTAGTTCAAAATAGGTCATGTGCTGCTGATCTGCACAGTTCCTGCACAATTTACCCAATTTACCACTTTGGGAGTTTATGGCTAGAACATGCGCCTAACTAGCGAGTGTTCAGTAAAAATACACAAAGGTGTCAGAAACAAGTGAACTCCCTGAAACTAGAGTAAATGCTTGTAACTAGTTCAAAATAGATCATTTGCTGCTGATCTGCACTGTTCCTGTACAATTTACCCAATTTACCATTTTGGGATTTGAAGGCCAGAACACGCGCCTGACTAGCGAGTGTTCAGTAAAAATACACAAAGGTGTCAGAAACAAGTGAACTCACTGAAACTAGAGTAAATGCTTGTAACTAGTTCAAAATAGGTCATTTGTTGCTGATCTGAACGGTTCCTGTATAATTTACCCAATTTACCATTTTGGGATTTTAAGGCCAGCACACGCGCCTGACTAGCGAGTGTTCAGTGAAAATACACAAACGTGTCAGAAAGAAGTGAACTCACTGAAACTAGAGTATATGCTTGTAACTAGTTCAAAATAAGTTATTTGCTGCTGATCTGCACGGTTCCTGTACAATTTACCCAATTTACCATTTTGGGATTTGAAGGCCAGAACACGCGCCTGACTAGCGAGTGTTCAGTAAAAATACGCAAAGGTGTCAGAAACAAGTGAACTCACTGAAACTAGAGTAAATGCTTGTAACTAGTTCAAAATAGGTCATTTGCTGCTGATCTCCACGGTTCCTGTACAATTTACCCAATTTACCATTTTGGGATTTGAAGGCCAGAACACGCGCCTGACTAGCGAGTGTTCAGTAAAAATACACAAAGGTGTCAGAAACAAGTGAACTCACTGAAACTAGAGTAAATGCTTGTAACTAGTTCAAAATAGGTCATTTGCTGCTGATCTGCACGGTTCCTGTACAATTTACCCAATTTATCATTTTGGGATTTGAAGGCCAGAAAACGCGCCTGACTAGCGAGTGTTCAGTAAAAATACACAAAGGTGTCAGAAACAAGTGAACTCACTGAAACTAGAGTAAATGCTTGTAACTAGTTCAAAATAGGTCATTTGTTGCTGATCTGCACGGTTCCTGTATAATTTACCCGATTTCCCATTTTGGGATTTTAAGGCCAGAACATGCGCCTAACTAGCGAGTGTTCAGTAAAAATACACAAAGGTGTCAGAAACAAGTGAACTCCCTGAAACTAGAGTAAATGCTTGTAACTAGTTCAAAATAGGTCATTTGCTGCTGATCTGCACGGTTCCTGTACAATTTACCCAATTTACCATTTTGGGAGTTGAAGGCCAGAAAACGCGCCTGACTAGCGAGTGTTCAGTAAAAATACACAAAGGTGTCAGAAACAAGTGAACCCCCTGAAACTAGAGTAAATGCTTGTAACTAGTTCAAAATAGGTCATTTGTTGCTGATCTGCACGGTTCCTGTATAATTTACACGATTTACCATTTTGGGATTTTAAGGCCAGAACACGCGCCTGACTAGCGAGTGTTCAGTAAAAATACACAAAGGTGTCAGAAACAAGTGAACTCACTGAAACTAGAGTAAATGCTTGTAACTAGTTCAAAATAGGTCATTTGTTGCTGGCCTGCACGGTTCCTGTACAATTTACCCAATTTACCTTATTTGGAGTTTAACGCTAAAACACGCGCCTAACTAGCGAGTGTTCAGTAAAAATACACAAAGGTGTCAGAAACAAGTGAACTCCCTGAAACTAGAGTAAATGCTTGTAACTAGTTCAAAATAAGTCATTTGCTGCTGATCTGCACGGTTCCTGTAGAATTTAACCAATTTACCACTTTGGAATTTTAAGGCGTGAACACGCTCCTATCTAGCGAGTGTTCAGTAAAAATACACAAAGGTGTCAGAAACAAGTGAACTCCCTGAAACTAGAGTAAATGCTTGTAACTAGTTCAAAATAAGTCATTTGCTGCTGATCTGCACGGTTCCTGTAGAATTTAACCAATTTACCACTTTGGAATTTTAAGGCGTGAATATGCTCCTATCTAGCGAGTGTTCAGTAAAAATACACAAAGGTGTCAGAAACAAGTGAACTCCCTGAAACTAGAGTAAATGCTTGTAACTAGTTCAAAATAAGTCATTTGCTGCTGATCTGCACGGTTCCTGTAGAATTTAACCAATTTACCACTTTGGAATTTTAAGGCGTGAACACGCTCCTATCTAGCGAGTGTTCAGTAAAAATACACAAAGGTGTCAGAAACAAGTGAACTCACTGAAACTAGAGTAAATGCTTGTAACTAGTTCAAAATAGGTCATTTGCTGCTGGCCTGCACGGTTCCTGTACAATTTACCCATTTTACCATTTTGGAATTTTAAGGCCAGAACACGCTCATATCTAGCGAGTGTTCAGTAAAAATACACAAAGGTGTCAGAAACAAGTGAACTCCCTGAAACTAGAGTAAATGCTTGTAACTAGTTCAAAATAGGTCATTTGCTGCTGATCTGCACGGTTCCTGTACAATTTACCCATTTTACCATTTTGGAATTTTAAGGCCAGAACACGCACCTGACTAGCGAGTATTCAGTAAAAATACACAAAGGTGTCAGAAACAAGTGAATTCCCTGAAACTAGAGTAAATGCTTATAACTAGTTCAAAATAGGTCATTTGCTGCTGGCCTGCACGGTTCCTGTACAATTTACCCAATTTACCTTATTTGGAGTTTAACGCTAAAACACGCGCCTAACTAGCGAGTGTTCAGTAAAAATACACAAAGGTGTCAGAAACAAGTGAACTCCCTGAAACTAGAGTAAATGCTTGTAACTATTCAAAATAAGTCATTTGCTACTGATCTGCACGGTTCCTGTATAATTTACCCGATTTCCCATTTTGGGATTTTAAGGCCAGAACACGCGCCTGACTAGCGAGTGTTCAGTAAAAATACACAAAGGTGTCAGAAACAAGTGAACTCACTGAAACTAGAGTAAATGCTTGTAACTAGTTCTAAATAGGTCATTTGTTGCTGATCTGCACGGTTCCTGTATAATTTACCCGATTTACCATTTTGGGATTTTAAGGCCAGAACACGCGCCTGACTAGCGAGTGTTCAGTAAAAATACACAAACGTGTCAAAAACAAGTGAACTCACAGAAACTAGAGTAAATGCTTGTAACTAGTTCAAAATAGGTCATGTGCTGCTGATCTGCACGGTTCCTCTACAATTTACCCAATTTACCACTTTGGGAGTTTATGGCTAGAACATGCGCCTAACTAGCGAGTGTTCAGTAAAAATACACAAAGGTGTCAGAAACAAGTGAACTCACAGAAACTAGAGTAAATGCTTGTAACTAGTTCAAAATAGGTCATGTGCTGCTGATCTGCACAGTTCCTGCACAATTTACCCAATTTACCACTTTGGGAGTTTATGGCTAGAACATGCGCCTAACTAGCGAGTGTTCAGTAAAAATACACAAAGGTGTCAGAAACAAGTGAACTCCCTGAAACTAGAGTAAATGCTTGTAACTAGTTCAAAATAGGTCATTTGCTGCTGATCTCCACGGTTCCTGTACAATTTACCCAATTTACCATTTTGGGATTTGAAGGCCAGAACACGCGCCTGACTAGCGAGTGTTCAGTAAAAATACACAAAGGTGTCAGAAACAAGTGAACTCACTGAAACTAGAGTAAATGCTTGTAACTAGTTCAAAATAGGTCATTTGCTGCTGATCTGCACGGTTCCTGTACAATTTACCCAATTTATCATTTTGGGATTTGAAGGCCAGAAAACGCGCCTGACTAGCGAGTGTTCAGTAAAAATACACAAAGGTGTCAGAAACAAGTGAACTCACTGAAACTAGAGTAAATGCTTGTAACTAGTTCAAAATAGGTCATTTGTTGCTGATCTGCACGGTTCCTGTATAATTTACCCGATTTCCCATTTTGGGATTTTAAGGCCAGAACATGCGCCTAACTAGCGAGTGTTCAGTAAAAATACACAAAGGTGTCAGAAACAAGTGAACTCCCTGAAACTAGAGTAAATGCTTGTAACTAGTTCAAAATAGGTCATTTGCTGCTGATCTGCACGGTTCCTGTACAATTTACCCAATTTACCATTTTGGGAGTTGAAGGCCAGAAAACGCGCCTGACTAGCGAGTGTTCAGTAAAAATACACAAAGGTGTCAGAAACAAGTGAACCCCCTGAAACTAGAGTAAATGCTTGTAACTAGTTCAAAATAGGTCATTTGTTGCTGATCTGCACGGTTCCTGTATAATTTACACGATTTACCATTTTGGGATTTTAAGGCCAGAACACGCGCCTGACTAGCGAGTGTTCAGTAAAAATACACAAAGGTGTCAGAAACAAGTGAACTCACTGAAACTAGAGTAAATGCTTGTAACTAGTTCAAAATAGGTCATTTGTTGCTGGCCTGCACGGTTCCTGTACAATTTACCCAATTTACCTTATTTGGAGTTTAACGCTAAAACACGCGCCTAACTAGCGAGTGTTCAGTAAAAATACACAAAGGTGTCAGAAACAAGTGAACTCCCTGAAACTAGAGTAAATGCTTGTAACTAGTTCAAAATAAGTCATTTGCTGCTGATCTGCACGGTTCCTGTAGAATTTAACCAATTTACCACTTTGGAATTTTAAGGCGTGAACACGCTCCTATCTAGCGAGTGTTCAGTAAAAATACACAAAGGTGTCAGAAACAAGTGAACTCCCTGAAACTAGAGTAAATGCTTGTAACTAGTTCAAAATAAGTCATTTGCTGCTGATCTGCACGGTTCCTGTAGAATTTAACCAATTTACCACTTTGGAATTTTAAGGCGTGAATATGCTCCTATCTAGCGAGTGTTCAGTAAAAATACACAAAGGTGTCAGAAACAAGTGAACTCCCTGAAACTAGAGTAAATGCTTGTAACTAGTTCAAAATAAGTCATTTGCTGCTGATCTGCACGGTTCCTGTAGAATTTAACCAATTTACCACTTTGGAATTTTAAGGCGTGAACACGCTCCTATCTAGCGAGTGTTCAGTAAAAATACACAAAGGTGTCAGAAACAAGTGAACTCACTGAAACTAGAGTAAATGCTTGTAACTAGTTCAAAATAGGTCATTTGCTGCTGGCCTGCACGGTTCCTGTACAATTTACCCATTTTACCATTTTGGAATTTTAAGGCCAGAACACGCTCATATCTAGCGAGTGTTCAGTAAAAATACACAAAGGTGTCAGAAACAAGTGAACTCCCTGAAACTAGAGTAAATGCTTGTAACTAGTTCAAAATAGGTCATTTGCTGCTGATCTGCACGGTTCCTGTACAATTTACCCATTTTACCATTTTGGAATTTTAAGGCCAGAACACGCACCTGACTAGCGAGTATTCAGTAAAAATACACAAAGGTGTCAGAAACAAGTGAATTCCCTGAAACTAGAGTAAATGCTTATAACTAGTTCAAAATAGGTCATTTGCTGCTGGCCTGCACGGTTCCTGTACAATTTACCCAATTTACCTTATTTGGAGTTTAACGCTAAAACACGCGCCTAACTAGCGAGTGTTCAGTAAAAATACACAAAGGTGTCAGAAACAAGTGAACTCCCTGAAACTAGAGTAAATGCTTGTAACTATTCAAAATAAGTCATTTGCTACTGATCTGCACGGTTCCTGTATAATTTACCCGATTTCCCATTTTGGGATTTTAAGGCCAGAACACGCGCCTGACTAGCGAGTGTTCAGTAAAAATACACAAAGGTGTCAGAAACAAGTGAACTCACTGAAACTAGAGTAAATGCTTGTAACTAGTTCTAAATAGGTCATTTGTTGCTGATCTGCACGGTTCCTGTATAATTTACCCGATTTACCATTTTGGGATTTTAAGGCCAGAACACGCGCCTGACTAGCGAGTGTTCAGTAAAAATACACAAACGTGTCAAAAACAAGTGAACTCACAGAAACTAGAGTAAATGCTTGTAACTAGTTCAAAATAGGTCATGTGCTGCTGATCTGCACGGTTCCTCTACAATTTACCCAATTTACCACTTTGGGAGTTTATGGCTAGAACATGCGCCTAACTAGCGAGTGTTCAGTAAAAATACACAAAGGTGTCAGAAACAAGTGAACTCACAGAAACTAGAGTAAATGCTTGTAACTAGTTCAAAATAGGTCATGTGCTGCTGATCTGCACAGTTCCTGCACAATTTACCCAATTTACCACTTTGGGAGTTTATGGCTAGAACATGCGCCTAACTAGCGAGTGTTCAGTAAAAATACACAAAGGTGTCAGAAACAAGTGAACTCCCTGAAACTAGAGTAAATGCTTGTAACTAGTTCAAAATAGATCATTTGCTGCTGATCTGCACTGTTCCTGTACAATTTACCCAATTTACCATTTTGGGATTTGAAGGCCAGAACACGCGCCTGACTAGCGAGTGTTCAGTAAAAATACACAAAGGTGTCAGAAACAAGTGAACTCACTGAAACTAGAGTAAATGCTTGTAACTAGTTCAAAATAGGTCATTTGCTGCTGATCTGCACGGTTCCTGTACAATTTACTCAATTTATCATTTTGGGATTTGAAGGCCAGAAAACGCGCCTGACTAGCGAGTGTTCAGTAAAAATACACAAAGGTGTCAGAAACAAGTGAACTCACTGAAACTAGAGTAAATGCTTGTAACTAGTTCAAAATAGGTCATTTGTTGCTGATCTGCACGGTTCCTGTATAATTTACCCGATTTCCCATTTTGGGATTTTAAGGCCAGAACATGCGCCTAACTAGCGAGTGTTCAGTAAAAATACACAAAGGTGTCAGAAACAAGTGAACTCCCTGAAACTAGAGTAAATGCTTGTAACTAGTTCAAAATAGGTCATTTGCTGCTGATCTGCACGGTTCCTGTACAATTTACCCAATTTACCATTTTGGGAGTTGAAGGCCAGAAAACGCGCCTGACTAGCGAGTGTTCAGTAAAAATACACAAAGGTGTCAGAAACAAGTGAACCCCCTGAAACTAGAGTAAATGCTTGTAACTAGTTCAAAATAGGTCATTTGTTGCTGATCTGCACGGTTCCTGTATAATTTACACGATTTACCATTTTGGGATTTTAAGGCCAGAACACGCGCCTGACTAGCGAGTGTTCAGTAAAAATACACAAAGGTGTCAGAAACAAGTGAACTCACTGAAACTAGAGTAAATGCTTGTAACTAGTTCAAAATAGGTCATTTGTTGCTGGCCTGCACGGTTCCTGTACAATTTACCCAATTTACCTTATTTGGAGTTTAACGCTAAAACACGCGCCTAACTAGCGAGTGTTCAGTAAAAATACACAAAGGTGTCAGAAACAAGTGAACTCCCTGAAACTAGAGTAAATGCTTGTAACTAGTTCAAAATAAGTCATTTGCTGCTGATCTGCACGGTTCCTGTAGAATTTAACCAATTTACCACTTTGGAATTTTAAGGCGTGAACACGCTCCTATCTAGCGAGTGTTCAGTAAAAATACACAAAGGTGTCAGAAACAAGTGAACTCCCTGAAACTAGAGTAAATGCTTGTAACTAGTTCAAAATAAGTCATTTGCTGCTGATCTGCACGGTTCCTGTACAATTTACCCATTTTACCATTTTGGAATTTTAAGGCCAGAACACGCTCATATCTAGCGAGTGTTCAGTAAAAATACACAAAGGTGTCAGAAACAAGTGAACTCCCTGAAACTAGAGTAAATGCTTGTAACTAGTTCAAAATAGGTCATTTGCTGCTGATCTGCACGGTTCCTGTACAATTTACCCATTTTACCATTTTGGAATTTTAAGGCCAGAACACGCTCCTATCTAGCGAGTGTTCAGTAAAAATACAGAAAGGTGTCAGAAACAAGTGAACTCACTGAAACTAGAGGAAATGCTTGTAAGTAGTTCAAAATAGGTCATTTGCTGCTGATCTGCACGGTTCCTGTACAATTTACCCAATTTACCTTATTTGGAGTTTAACGCTAAAACACGCGCCTAACTAGCGAGTGTTCAGTAAAACTACACAAAGGTGTCAGAAACAAGTGAACTCACTGAAACTAGAGTAAATGCTTGTAACTAATTCAAAAAAGATCATTTGCTGCTGCTCTGCACGTTTTCTGTACAATTTACCCAATTTACCATTTTGGGATTTTAAGGCCAGAACACGCTCCTATCTAGCGAGTGTTCAGTAAAAATACACAAAGGTGTCAGAAACAAGTGAACTCCCTGAAACTAGAGTAAATGCTTGTAACCAGTTCAAAATAGGTCATTTGTTGCTGATCTGCACGGTTCCTGTATAATTTACACGATTTACCATTTTGGGATTTTAAGGCCAGAACACGCGCCTGACTAGCGAGTGTTCAGTAAAAATACACAAAGGTGTCAGAAACAAGTGAACTCACTGAAACTAGAGTAAATGCTTGTAACTAATTCAAAAAAGGTCATTTGCTGCTGATCTGCACGGTTTCTGTACAATTTACCCAATTTACCATTTTGGGATTTTAAGGCTAGAACAAGGGCCTAACTAGCAAGTGTTCAGTGAAAAGACACAAAGGTGTCAGAAACAAGTGAACTCACTGAAACTAGAGTAAATGCTTGTAACTAGTTCAAAATAAGTCATTTGCTGCTGGCCTGCACGGTTCCTGTACAATTTACCCAATTTACCTTATTTGGAGTTTAACGCTAAAACACGCGCCTAACTAGCGAGTGTTCAGTAAAACTACACAAAGGTGTCAGAAACAAGTGAACTCACTGAAACTAGAGTAAATGCTTGTAACTAATTCAAAAAAGGTCATTTGCTGCTGATCTGCACGGTTTCTGTACAATTTACCCAATTTACCATTTTGGGATTTTAAGGCTAGAACAAGGGCCTAACTAGCAAGTGTTCAGTAAAAATACACAAACGTGTCAGAAACAAGTGAACTCACTGAAACTAGAGTAAATGCTTGTAACTAGTTCAAAATAAGTCATTTGCTGCTGTCCTGCACGGTTCCTGTACAATTTCCCCAAATTACCTTATTTGGAGTTTAAGGCTAAAACACGCGCCTCACTAGAGAGTATTCAGTAAAACTACACAAAGTGTCAGAAACAAGTGAACTCACTGAAACTAGAGGAAATGCTTGTAACTAGTTCAAAATAGGTCATTTGCTGCTGGCCTGCACGGTTGCTGTACAATTTACCCAATTTACCTTATTTGGAGTTTAACGCTAAAATACGCGCCTAACTAGCGAGTGTTCAGTAAAACTACACAAAGGTGTCAGAAACAAGTGAACTCACTGAAACTAGAGTAAATGCTTGTAACTAATTCAAAAAAGGTCATTTGCTGCTGCTCTGCACGTTTTCTGTACAATTTAACCAATTTACCTTATTTGGAGTTTAAGGCTAAAACACGCGCCTAACTAGCGAGTGTTCAGTAAAAATACACAAAGGTGTCAGAAACAAGTGAACTCACTGAAACTAGAGTAAATGCTTGTAACTAGTTCAAAATAAGTCATTTGCTGCTGATCTGCACGGTTCCTGTAGAATTTAACCAAATTACCACTTTGGAATTTTAAGGCGTGAACATGCTCCTATCTAGCGAGTGTTCAGTAAAAATACACAAAGGTTTCAGAAACAAGTGAACTCCCTGAAACTAGAGGAAATGCTTGTAACTAATTCAAAAAAGGTCATTTGCTGCTGATCTGCACGTTTTCTGTACAATTTAACCAATTTACCTTATTTGGAGTTTAAGGCTAAAACACGCGCCTAACTAGCGAGTGTTCAGTAAAACTACACAAAGGTGTCAGAAACAAGTGAACTCACTGAAACTAGAGTAAATGCTTGTAACTAATTCAAAAAAGGTCATTTGCTGCTGCTCTGCACGTTTTCTGTACAATTTACCCAATTTACCATTTTGGGGTTTTAAGGCCAGAACACGCTCCTATCTAGCGAGTGTTCAGTAAAAATACACAAAGGTGTCAGAAACAAGTGAACTCCCTGAAACTAGAGTAAATGCTTGTAACTAGTTCAAAATAAGTCATTTGCTGCTGATCTGCACGGTTCCTGTAGAATTTAACCAATTTACCTTATTTGGAGTTTAACGCTAAAACACGCGCCTAACTAGCGAGTGTTCAGTAAAACTACACAAAGGTGTCAGAAACAAGTGAACTCACTGAAACTAGAGTAAATGCTTGTAACTAATTCAAAAAAGGTCATTTGCTGCTTATCTGCACGGTTTCTGTACAATTTACCCAATTTACCATTTTGGGATTTTAAGGCTAGAACAAGGGCCTAACTAGCAAGTGTTCAGTAAAAATACACAAAGGTGTCAGAAACAAGTGAACTCACTGAAACTAGAGTAAATGCTTGTAACTAGTTCAAAATAGGTCATTTGCTGCTGGCCTGCACGGTTCCTGTACAATTTACCCAATTTACCTTATTTGGAGTTTAACGCTAAAACACGCGCCTAACTAGCGAGTGTTCAGTAAAACTACACAAAGGTGTCAGAAACAAGTGAACTCACTGAAACTAGAGTAAATGCTTGTAACTAATTCAAAAAAGGTCATTTGCTGCTGCTCTGCACGTTTTCTGTACAATTTACCCAATTTACCATTTTGGGATTTTAAGGCCAGAACACGCTCCTATCTAGCGAGTGTTCAGTAAAAATACACAAAGGTGTCAGAAACAAGTGAACTCCCTGAAACTAGAGTAAATGCTTGTAACCAGTTCAAAATAGGTCATTTGTTGCTGATCTGCACGGTTCCTGTATAATTTACACGATTTACCATTTTGGGATTTTAAGGCCAGAACACGCGCCTGACTAGCGAGTGTTCAGTAAAAATACACAAAGGTGTCAGAAACAAGTGAACTCACTGAAACTAGAGTAAATGCTTGTAACTAATTCAAAAAAGGTCATTTGCTGCTGATCTGCACGGTTTCTGTACAATTTACCCAATTTACCATTTTGGGATTTTAAGGCTAGAACAAGGGCCTAACTAGCAAGTGTTCAGTGAAAATACACAAAGGTGTCAGAAACAAGTGAACTCACTGAAACTAGAGTAAATGCTTGTAACTAGTTCAAAATAAGTCATTTGCTGCTGGCCTGCACGGTTCCTGTACAATTTACCCAATTTACCTTATTTGGAGTTTAACGCTAAAACACGCGCCTAACTAGCGAGTGTTCAGTAAAACTACACAAAGGTGTCAGAAACAAGTGAACTCACTGAAACTAGAGTAAATGCTTGTAACTAATTCAAAAAAGGTCATTTGCTGCTGATCTGCACGGTTTCTGTACAATTTACCCAATTTACCATTTTGGGATTTTAAGGCTAGAACAAGGGCCTAACTAGCAAGTGTTCAGTAAAAATACACAAACGTGTCAGAAACAAGTGAACTCACTGAAACTAGAGTAAATGCTTGTAACTAGTTCAAAATAAGTCATTTGCTGCTGTCCTGCACGGTTCCTGTACAATTTCCCCAAATTACCTTATTTGGAGTTTAAGGCTAAAACACGCGCCTCACTAGAGAGTATTCAGTAAAACTACACAAAGTGTCAGAAACAAGTGAACTCACTGAAACTAGAGGAAATGCTTGTAACTAGTTCAAAATAGGTCATTTGCTGCTGGCCTGCACGGTTGCTGTACAATTTACCCAATTTACCTTATTTGGAGTTTAACGCTAAAATACGCGCCTAACTAGCGAGTGTTCAGTAAAACTACACAAAGGTGTCAGAAACAAGTGAACTCACTGAAACTAGAGTAAATGCTTGTAACTAATTCAAAAAAGGTCATTTGCTGCTGCTCTGCACGTTTTCTGTACAATTTAACCAATTTACCTTATTTGGAGTTTAAGGCTAAAACACGCGCCTAACTAGCGAGTGTTCAGTAAAAATACACAAAGGTGTCAGAAACAAGTGAACTCACTGAAACTAGAGTAAATGCTTGTAACTAGTTCAAAATAAGTCATTTGCTGCTGATCTGCACGGTTCCTGTAGAATTTAACCAAATTACCACTTTGGAATTTTAAGGCGTGAACATGCTCCTATCTAGCGAGTGTTCAGTAAAAATACACAAAGGTTTCAGAAACAAGTGAACTCCCTGAAACTAGAGGAAATGCTTGTAACTAATTCAAAAAAGGTCATTTGCTGCTGATCTGCACGTTTTCTGTACAATTTAACCAATTTACCTTATTTGGAGTTAAGGCTAAAACACGCGCCTAACTAGCGAGTGTTCAGTAAAACTACACAAAGGTGTCAGAAACAAGTGAACTCACTGAAACTAGAGTAAATGCTTGTAACTAATTCAAAAAAGGTCATTTGCTGCTGCTCTGCACGTTTTCTGTACAATTTACCCAATTTACCATTTTGGGATTTTAAGGCCAGAACACGCTCCTATCTAGCGAGTGTTCAGTAAAAATACACAAAGGTGTCAGAAACAAGTGAACTCCCTGAAACTAGAGTAAATGCTTGTAACTAGTTCAAAATAAGTCATTTGCTGCTGATCTGCACGGTTCCTGTAGAATTTAACCAATTTACCTTATTTGGAGTTTAACGCTAAAACACGCGCCTAACTAGCGAGTGTTCAGTAAAACTACACAAAGGTGTCAGAAACAAGTGAACTCACTGAAACTAGAGTAAATGCTTGTAACTAATTCAAAAAAGGTCATTTGCTGCTTATCTGCACGGTTTCTGTACAATTTACCCAATTTACCATTTTGGGATTTTAAGGCTAGAACAAGGGCCTAACTAGCAAGTGTTCAGTAAAAATACACAAAGGTGTCAGAAACAAGTGAACTCACTGAAACTAGAGTAAATGCTTGTAACTAGTTCAAAATAGGTCATTTGCTGCTGGCCTGCACGGTTCCTGTACAATTTACCCAATTTACCTTATTTGGAGTTTAACGCTAAAACACGCGCCTAACTAGCGAGTGTTCAGTAAAACTACACAAAGGTGTCAGAAACAAGTGAACTCCCTGAAACTAGAGTAAATGCTTGTAACTAGTTCAAAATAAGTCATTTGCTGCTGGCCTGCACGGTTCCTGTACAATTTACCCAATTTACCTTATTTGGAGTTTAACGCTAAAACACGCGCCTAACTAGCGAGTGTTCAGTAAAACTACACAAAGGTGTCAGAAACAAGTGAACTCACTGAAACTAGAGTAAATGCTTGTAACTAATTCAAAAAAGGTCATTTGCTGCTGATCTGCACGGTTTCTGTACAATTTACCCAATTTACCATTTTGGGATTTTAAGGCTAGAACAAGGGCCTAACTAGCAAGTGTTCAGTAAAAATACACAAAGGTGTCAGAAACAAGTGAACTCACTGAAACTAGAGTAAATGCTTGTAACTAGTTCAAAAAAGGTCATTTGCTGCTGGCCTGCACGGTTCCTGTAGAATTTAACCAATTTACCTTATTTGGAGTTTAAGGCTAGAACAAGGGCCTAACTAGCAAGTGTTCAGTAAAAATACACAAACGTGTCAGAAACAATTGAACTCACTGGAACTAGAGTAAATGCTTGTAACTAGTTCCAACTAGCTCATTTGCTGCTGTCCTGCACGGTTCCTGTACAATTTACCCAAATTACCTTATTTGGAGTTTAAGGCTAAAACACGTGCCTCACTAGCGAGTATTCAGTAAAACTACACAAAGTGTCAGAAACAAGTGAACTCACTGAAACTAGAGGAAATGCTTGTAACTAGTTCAAAATAGGTCATTTGCTGCTGGCCTGCACGGTTCCTGTACAATTTACCCAATTTACCTTATTTGGAGTTTAACGCTAAAACACGCGCCTAACTAGCGAGTGTTCAGTAAAACTACACAAAGGTGTCAGAAACAAGTGAACTCACTGAAACTAGAGTAAATGCTTGTAACTAATTCAAAAAAGGTCATTTGCTGCTGCTCTGCACGTTTTCTGTACAATTTACCCAATTTACCACTTTGGGATTTTAAGGCCAGAACACGCTCCTATCTAGCGAGTGTTCAGTAAAAATACACAAAGGTGTCAGAAACAAGTGAACTCCCTGAAACTAGAGTAAATGCTTGTAACCAGTTCAAAATATGTCATTTGTTGCTGATCTGCACGGTTCCTGTATAATTTACACGATTTACCATTTTGGGATTTTAAGGCCAGAACACGCGCCTGACTAGCGAGTGTTCAGTAAAAATACACAAAGGTGTCAGAAACAAGTGAACTCACTGAAACTAGAGTAAATGCTTGTAACTAGTTCAAAATAGGTCATTTGTTGCTGGCCTGCACGGTTCCTGTACAATTTACCCAATTTACCTTATTTGGAGTTTAACGCTAAAACACGCGCCTAACTAGCGAGTGTTCAGTAAAACTACACAAAGGTGTCAGAAACAAGTGAACTCACTGAAACTAGAGTAAATGCTTGTAACTAATTCAAAAAAGGTCATTTGCTGCTGATCTGCACGGTTTCTGTACAATTTACCCAATTTACCATTTTGGGATTTTAAGGCTAGAACAAGGGCCTAACTAGCAAGTGTTCAGTAAAAATACACAAAGGTGTCAGAAACAAGTGAACTCACTGAAACTAGAGTAAATGCTTGTAACTAGTTCAAAATAGGTCATTTTCTGCTGGCCTGCACGGTTCCTGTACAATTTACCCAATTTACCTTATTTGGAGTTTAACGCTAAAACACGCGCCTAACTAGCGAGTGTTCAGTAAAACTACACAAAGGTGTCAGAAACAAGTGAACTCACTGAAACTAGAGTAAATGCTTGTAACTAGTTCAAAATAAGTCATTTGCTGCTGGCCTG
Source organism: Anniella stebbinsi (assembly GCA_029215795.1). Lineage (NCBI taxonomy): Eukaryota > Metazoa > Chordata > Lepidosauria > Squamata > Anniellidae > Anniella > Anniella stebbinsi. The sequence continues at coordinate 123,190,834 of JARDYH010000004.1, read as the reverse complement.
CACGGTTCCTGTACAATTTACCCAATTTACCTTATTTGGAGTTTAACGCTAAAACACGCGCCTAACTAGCGAGTGTTCAGTAAAACTACACAAAGGTGTCAGAAACAAGTGAACTCACTGAAACTAGAGTAAATGCTTGTAACTAATTCAAAAAAGGTCATTTGCTGCTGATCTGCACGGTTTCTGTACAATTTACCCAATTTACCATTTTGGGATTTTAAGGCTAGAACAAGGGCCTAACTAGCAAGTGTTCAGTAAAAATACACAAACGTGTCAGAAACAAGTGAACTCACTGAAACTAGAGTAAATGCTTGTAACTAGTTCAAAATAAGTCATTTGCTGCTGTCCTGCACGGTTCCTGTACAATTTCCCCAAATTACCTTATTTGGAGTTTAAGGCTAAAACACGCGCCTCACTAGAGAGTATTCAGTAAAACTACACAAAGTGTCAGAAACAAGTGAACTCACTGAAACTAGAGGAAATGCTTGTAAGTAGTTCGAAATAGGTCATTTGCTGCTGGCCTGCACGGTTGCTGTACAATTTACCCAATTTACCTTATTTGGAGTTTAACGCTAAAACACGCGCCTAACTAGCGAGTGTTCAGTAAAACTACACAAAGGTGTCAGAAACAAGTGAACTCACTGAAACTAGAGTAAATGCTTGTAACTAATTCAAAAAAGGTCATTTGCTGCTGCTCTGCACGTTTTCTGTACAATTTAACCAATTTACCTTATTTGGAGTTTAAGGCTAAAACAAGCGCCTAACTAGCGAGTGTTCAGTAAAAATACACAAAGGTGTCAGAAACAAGTGAACTCACTGAAACTAGAGTAAATGCTTGTAACTAGTTCAAAATAAGTCATTTGCTGCTGATCTGCACGGTTCCTGTAGAATTTAACCAAATTACCACTTTGGAATTTTAAGGCGTGAACATGCTCCTATCTAGCGAGTGTTCAGTAAAAATACACAAAGGTGTCAGAAACAAGTGAACTCCCTGAAACTAGAGTAAATGCTTGTAACTAGTTCAAAATAAGTCATTTGCTGCTGATCTGCACGGTTCCTGTAGAATTTAACCAATTTACCTTATTTGGAGTTTAACGCTAAAACACGCGCCTAACTAGCGAGTGTTCAGTAAAACTACACAAAGGTGTCAGAAACAAGTGAACTCACTGAAACTAGAGTAAATGCTTGTAACTAATTCAAAAAAGGTCATTTGCTGCTGATCTGCACGGTTTCTGTTCAATTTACCCAATTTACCATTTTGGGATTTTAAGGCTAGAACAAGGGCCTAACTAGCAAGTGTTCAGTAAAAATACACAAAGGTGTCAGAAACAAGTGAACTCACTGAAACTAGAGTAAATGCTTGTAACTAGTTCAAAATAGGTCATTTGCTGCTGGCCTGCACGGTTCCTGTACAATTTACCCAATTTACCTTATTTGGAGTTTAACGCTAAAACACGCGCCTAACTAGCGAGTGTTCAGTAAAACTACACAAAGGTGTCAGAAACAAGTGAACTCACTGAAACTAGAGTAAATGCTTGTAACTAATTCAAAAAAGGTCATTTGCTGCTGATCTGCACGGTTTCTGTACAATTTACCCAATTTACCATTTTGGGATTTTAAGGCTAGAACAAGGGCCTAACTAGCAAGTGTTCAGTAAAAATACACAAAGGTGTCAGAAACAAGTGAACTCACTGAAACTAGAGTAAATGCTTGTAACTAGTTCAAAATAGGTCATTTTCTGCTGGCCTGCACGGTTCCTGTACAATTTACCCAATTTACCTTATTTGGAGTTTAACGCTAAAACACGCGCCTAACTAGCGAGTGTTCAGTAAAACTACACAAAGGTGTCAGAAACAAGTGAACTCACTGAAACTAGAGTAAATGCTTGTAACTAGTTCAAAATAAGTCATTTGCTGCTGGCCTGCACGGTTCCTGTACAATTTACCCAATTTACCTTATTTGGAGTTTAACGCTAAAACACGCGCCTAACTAGCGAGTGTTCAGTAAAACTACACAAAGGTGTCAGAAACAAGTGAACTCACTGAAACTAGAGTAAATGCTTGTAACTAATTCAAAAAAGGTCATTTGCTGCTGATCTGCACGGTTTCTGTACAATTTACCCAATTTACCATTTTGGGATTTTAAGGCTAGAACAAGGGCCTAACTAGCAAGTGTTCAGTAAAAATACACAAAGGTGTCAGAAACAAGTGAACTCACTGAAACTAGAGTAAATGCTTGTAACTAGTTCAAAATAAGTCATTTGCTGCTGATCTGCACGGTTCCTGTAGAATTTAACCAAATTACCACTTTGGAATTTTAAGGCGTGAACATGCTCCTATCTAGCGAGTGTTCAGTAAAAATACACAAAGGTGTCAGAAACAAGTGAACTCCCTGAAACTAGAGTAAATGCTTGTAACTAGTTCAAAATAGGTCATTTGCTGCTGGCCTGCACGGTTGCTGTACAATTTACCCAATTTACCTTATTTGGAGTTTAACGCTAAAACACGCGCCTAACTAGCGAGTGTTCAGTAAAACTACACAAAGGTGTCAGAAACAAGTGAACTCACTGAAACTAGAGTAAATGCTTGTAACTAATTCAAAAAAGGTCATTTGCTGCTGCTCTGCACGTTTTCTGTACAATTTAACCAATTTACCTTATTTGGAGTTTAAGGCTAAAACACGCGCCTAACTAGCGAGTGTTCAGTAAAAATACACAAAGGTGTCAGAAACAAGTGAACTCACTGAAACTAGAGTAAATGCTTGTAACTAGTTCAAAATAAGTCATTTGCTGCTGATCTGCACGGTTCCTGTAGAATTTAACCAAATTACCACTTTGGAATTTTAAGGCGTGAACATGCTCCTATCTAGCGAGTGTTCAGTAAAAATACACAAAGGTGTCAGAAACAAGTGAACTCCCTGAAACTAGAGTAAATGCTTGTAACTAGTTCAAAATAAGTCATTTGCTGCTGATCTGCACGGTTCCTGTAGAATTTAACCAATTTACCTTATTTGGAGTTTAACGCTAAAACACGCGCCTAACTAGCGAGTGTTCAGTAAAACTACACAAAGGTGTCAGAAACAAGTGAACTCACTGAAACTAGAGTAAATGCTTGTAACTAATTCAAAAAAGGTCATTTGCTGCTGATCTGCACGGTTTCTGTACAATTTACCCAATTTACCATTTTGGGATTTTAAGGCTAGAACAAGGGCCTAACTAGCAAGTGTTCAGTAAAAATACACAAAGGTGTCAGAAACAAGTGAACTCACTGAAACTAGAGTAAATGCTTGTAACTAGTTCAAAATAGGTCATTTGCTGCTGGCCTGCACGGTTCCTGTACAATTTACCCAATTTACCTTATTTGGAGTTTAACGCTAAAACACGCGCCTAACTAGCGAGTGTTCAGTAAAACTACACAAAGGTGTCAGAAACAAGTGAACTCACTGAAACTAGAGTAAATGCTTGTAACTAATTCAAAAAAGGTCATTTGCTGCTGATCTGCACGGTTTCTGTACAATTTACCCAATTTACCATTTTGGGATTTTAAGGCTAGAACAAGGGCCTAACTAGCAAGTGTTCAGTAAAAATACACAAACGTGTCAGAAACAAGTGAACTCACTGAAACTAGAGTAAATGCTTGTAACTAGTTCAAAATAAGTCATTTGCTGCTGTCCTGCACGGTTCCTGTACAATTTCCCCAAATTACCTTATTTGGAGTTTAAGGCTAAAACACGCGCCTCACTAGAGAGTATTCAGTAAAACTACACAAAGTGTCAGAAACAAGTGAACTCACTGAAACTAGAGTAAATGCTTGTAACTAATTCAAAAAAGGTCATTTGCTGCTGCTCTGCACGTTTTCTGTACAATTTACCCAATTTACCATTTTGGGATTTTAAGGCCAGAACACGCTCCTATCTAGCGAGTGTTCAGTAAAAATACACAAAGGTGTCAGAAACAAGTGAACTCACTGAAACTAGAGTAAATGCTTGTAACTAGTTCAAAATAAGTCATTTGCTGCTGGCCTGCACGGTTCCTGTAGAATTTAACCAATTTACCTTATTTGGAGTTTAAGGCTAGAACAAGGGCCTAACTAGCAAGTGTTCAGTAAAAATACACAAACGTGTCAGAAACAATTGAACTCACTGGAACTAGAGTAAATGCTTGTAACTAGTTCCAACTAGCTCATTTGCTGCTGTCCTGCACGGTTCCTGTACAATTTACCCAAATTACCTTATTTGGAGTTTAAGGCTAAAACACGTGCCTCACTAGCGAGTATTCAGTAAAACTACACAAAGTGTCAGAAACAAGTGAACTCACTGAAACTAGAGGAAATGCTTGTAACTAGTTCAAAATAGGTCATTTGCTGCTGGCCTGCACGGTTCCTGTACAATTTACCCAATTTACCTTATTTGGAGTTTAACGCTAAAACACGCGCCTAACTAGCGAGTGTTCAGTAAAACTACACAAAGGTGTCAGAAACAAGTGAACTCACTGAAACTAGAGTAAATGCTTGTAACTAATTCAAAAAAGGTCATTTGCTGCTGCTCTGCACGTTTTCTGTACAATTTACCCAATTTACCATTTTGGGATTTTAAGGCCAGAACACGCTCCTATCTAGCGAGTGTTCAGTAAAAATACACAAAGGTGTCAGAAACAAGTGAACTCCCTGAAACTAGAGTAAATGCTCGTAACTAGTTCAAAATAAGTCATTTGCTGCTGATCTGCACGGTTCCTGTAGAATTTAACCAATTTACCACTTTGGAATTTTAAGGCGTGAACATGCTCCTATCTAGCGAGTGTTCAGTAAAAATACACAAAGGTTTCAGAAACAAGTGAACTCCCTGAAACTAGAGGAAATGCTTGTAACTAATTCAAAAAAGGTCATTTGCTGCTGATCTGCACGTTTTCTGTACAATTTAACCAATTTACCTTATTTGGAGTTTAAGGCTAAAACACGCGCCTAACTAGCGAGTGTTCAGTAAAACTACACAAAGGTGTCAGAAACAAGTGAACTCACTGAAACTAGAGTAAATGCTTGTAACTAATTCAAAAAAGGTCATTTGCTGCTGATCTGCACGGTTTCTGTACAATTTACCCAATTTACCATTTTGGGATTTTTAGGCTAGAACAAGGGCCTAACTAGCAAGTGTTCAGAAAAATACACAAACGTGTCAGAAACAAGTGAACTCACTGGAACTAGAGTAAATGCTTGTAACTAGTTCCAACTAGCTCATTTGCTGCTGTCCTGCACGGTTCCTGTACAATTTCCCCAAATTACCTTATTTGGAGTTTAAGGCTAAAACACGCGCCTCACTAGAGAGTATTCAGTAAAACTACACAAAGTGTCAGAAACAAGTGAACTCACTGAAACTAGAGGAAATGCTTGTAACTAGTTCAAAATAGGTCATTTGCTGCTGGCCTGCACGGTTGCTGTACAATTTACCCAATTTACCTTATTTGGAGTTTAACGCTAAAACACGCGCCTAACTAGCGAGTGTTCAGTAAAACTACACAAAGGTGTCAGAAACAAGTGAACTCACTGAAACTAGAGTAAATGCTTGTAACTAATTCAAAAAAGGTCATTTGCTGCTGCTCTGCACGTTTTCTGTACAATTTACCCAATTTACCATTTTGGGATTTTAAGGCCAGAACACGCTCCTATCTAGCGAGTGTTCAGTAAAAATACACAAAGGTGTCAGAAACAAGTGAACTCCCTGAAACTAGAGTAAATGCTTGTAACTAGTTCAAAATAAGTCATTTGCTGCTGATCTGCACGGTTCCTGTAGAATTTAACCAAATTACCACTTTGGAATTTTAAGGCGTGAACATGCTCCTATCTAGCGAGTGTTCAGTAAAAATACACAAAGGTTTCAGAAACAAGTGAACTCCCTGAAACTAGAGGAAATGCTTGTAACTAATTCAAAAAAGGTCATTTGCTGCTGATCTGCACGTTTTCTGTACAATTTAACCAATTTACCTTATTTGGAGTTTAAGGCTAAAACACGCGCCTAACTAGCGAGTGTTCAGTAAAACTACACAAAGGTGTCAGAAACAAGTGAACTCACTGAAACTAGAGTAAATGCTTGTAACTAATTCAAAAAAGGTCATTTGCTGCTGCTCTGCACGTTTTCTGTACAATTTACCCAATTTACCATTTTGGGATTTTAAGGCCAGAACACGCTCCTATCTAGCGAGTGTTCAGTAAAAATACACAAAGGTGTCAGAAACAAGTGAACTCCCTGAAACTAGAGTAAATGCTTGTAACTAGTTCAAAATAAGTCATTTGCTGCTGATCTGCACGGTTCCTGTAGAATTTAACCAATTTACCTTATTTGGAGTTTAACGCTAAAACACGCGCCTAACTAGCGAGTGTTCAGTAAAACTACACAAAGGTGTCAGAAACAAGTGAACTCACTGAAACTAGAGTAAATGCTTGTAACTAATTCAAAAAAGGTCATTTGCTGCTGATCTGCACGGTTTCTGTACAATTTACCCAATTTACCATTTTGGGATTTTAAGGCTAGAACAAGGGCCTAACTAGCAAGTGTTCAGAAAAATACACAAACGTGTCAGAAACAAGTGAACTCACTGGAACTAGAGTAAATGCTTGTAACTAGTTCCAACTAGCTCATTTGCTGCTGTCCTGCACGGTTCCTGTACAATTTCCCCAAATTACCTTATTTGGAGTTTAAGGCTAAAACACGCGCCTCACTAGAGAGTATTCAGTAAAACTACACAAAGTGTCAGAAACAAGTGAACTCACTGAAACTAGAGGAAATGCTTGTAACTAGTTCAAAATAGGTCATTTGCTGCTGGCCTGCACGGTTGCTGTACAATTTACCCAATTTACCTTATTTGGAGTTTAACGCTAAAACACGCGCCTAACTAGCGAGTGTTCAGTAAAACTACACAAAGGTGTCAGAAACAAGTGAACTCACTGAAACTAGAGTAAATGCTTGTAACTAATTCAAAAAAGGTCATTTGCTGCTGCTCTGCACGTTTTCTGTACAATTTACCCAATTTACCATTTTGGGATTTTAAGGCCAGAACACGCTCCTATCTAGCGAGTGTTCAGTAAAAATACACAAAGGTGTCAGAAACAAGTGAACTCCCTGAAACTAGAGTAAATGCTTGTAACTAGTTCAAAATAAGTCATTTGCTGCTGATCTGCACGGTTCCTGTAGAATTTAACCAAATTACCACTTTGGAATTTTAAGGCGTGAACATGCTCCTATCTAGCGAGTGTTCAGTAAAAATACACAAAGGTTTCAGAAACAAGTGAACTCCCTGAAACTAGAGGAAATGCTTGTAACTAATTCAAAAAAGGTCATTTGCTGCTGATCTGCACGTTTTCTGTACAATTTAACCAATTTACCTTATTTGGAGTTTAAGGCTAAAACACGCGCCTAACTAGCGAGTGTTCAGTAAAACTACACAAAGGTGTCAGAAACAAGTGAACTCACTGAAACTAGAGTAAATGCTTGTAACTAATTCAAAAAAGGTCATTTGCTGCTGCTCTGCACGTTTTCTGTACAATTTACCCAATTTACCATTTTGGGATTTTAAGGCCAGAACACGCTCCTATCTAGCGAGTGTTCAGTAAAAATACACAAAGGTGTCAGAAACAAGTGAACTCCCTGAAACTAGAGTAAATGCTTGTAACCAGTTCAAAATAAGTCATTTGCTGCTGATCTGCACGGTTCCTGTAGAATTTAACCAATTTACCTTATTTGGAGTTTAACGCTAAAACACGCGCCTAACTAGCGAGTGTTCAGTAAAACTACACAAAGGTGTCAGAAACAAGTGAACTCACTGAAACTAGAGTAAATGCTTGTAACTAATTCAAAAAAGGTCATTTGCTGCTGATCTGCACGGTTTCTGTACAATTTACCCAATTTACCATTTTGGGATTTTAAGGCTAGAACAAGGGCCTAACTAGCAAGTGTTCAGTAAAAATACACAAAGGTGTCAGAAACAAGTGAACTCACTGAAACTAGAGTAAATGCTTGAAACTAGTTCAAAATAGGTCATTTGCTGCTGGCCTGCACGGTTTCTGTACAATTTACCCAATTTACCATTTTGGGATTTTAAGGCTAGAACAAGGGCCTAACTAGAAAGTGTTCAGTAAAAATACACAAACGTGTCAGAAACAAGTGAACTCACTGGAACTAGAGTAAATGCTTGTAACTAGTTCAAAAAAGGTCATTTGCTGCTGTCCTGCACGTTTTCTGTACAATTTACCCAATTTACCATTTTGGGATTTTAAGGCCAGAACACGCTCCTATCTAGCGAGTGTTCAGTAAAAATACACAAAGGTGTCAGAAACAAGTGAACTCCCTGAAACTAGAGTAAATGCTTGTAACCAGTTCAAAATAGGTCATTTGTTGCTGATCTGCACGGTTCCTGTATAATTTACACGATTTACCATTTTGGGATTTTAAGGCCAGAACACGCGCCTGACTAGCGAGTGTTCAGTAAAAATACACAAAGGTGTCAGAAACAAGTGAACTCACTGAAACTAGAGTAAATGCTTGTAACTAATTCAAAAAAGGTCATTTGCTGCTGATCTGCACGGTTTCTGTACAATTTACCCAATTTACCATTTTGGGATTTTAAGGCTAGAACAAGGGCCTAACTAGCAAGTGTTCAGTAAAAATACACAAAGGTGTCAGAAACAAGTGAACTCACTGAAACTAGAGTAAATGCTTGTAACTAGTTCAAAATAAGTCATTTGCTGCTGGCCTGCACGGTTCCTGTACAATTTACCCAATTTACCTTATTTGGAGTTTAACGCTAAAACACGCGCCTAACTAGCGAGTGTTCAGTAAAACTACACAAAGGTGTCAGAAACAAGTGAACTCACTGAAACTAGAGTAAATGCTTGTAACTAATTCAAAAAAGGTCATTTGCTGCTGATCTGCACGGTTTCTGTACAATTTACCCAATTTACCATTTTGGGATTTTAAGGCTAGAACAAGGGCCTAACTAGCAAGTGTTCAGTAAAAATACACAAAGGTGTCAGAAACAAGTGAACTCACTGAAACTAGAGTAAATGCTTGTAACTAGTTCAAAAAAGGTCATTTGCTGCTGGCCTGCACGGTTCCTGTAGAATTTAACCAATTTACCTTATTTGGAGTTTAAGGCTAGAACAAGGGCCTAACTAGCAAGTGTTCAGTAAAAATACACAAACGTGTCAGAAACAATTGAACTCACTGGAACTAGAGTAAATGCTTGTAACTAGTTCCAACTAGCTCATTTGCTGCTGTCCTGCACGGTTCCTGTACAATTTACCCAAATTACCTTATTTGGAGTTTAAGGCTAAAACACGTGCCTCACTAGCGAGTATTCAGTAAAACTACACAAAGTGTCAGAAACAAGTGAACTCACTGAAACTAGAGGAAATGCTTGTAACTAGTTCAAAATAGGTCATTTGCTGCTGGCCTGCACGGTTCCTGTACAATTTACCCAATTTACCTTATTTGGAGTTTAACGCTAAAACACGCGCCTAACTAGCGAGTGTTCAGTAAAACTACACAAAGGTGTCAGAAACTAGTGAACTCACTGAAACTAGAGTAAATGCTTGTAACTAATTCAAAAAAGGTCATTTGCTGCTGCTCTGCACGTTTTCTGTACAATTTACCCAATTTACCATTTTGGGATTTTAAGGCCAGAACACGCTCCTATCTAGCGAGTGTTCAGTAAAAATACACAAAGGTGTCAGAAACAAGTGAACTCCCTGAAACTAGAGTAAATGCTCGTAACTAGTTCAAAATAAGTCATTTGCTGCTGATCTGCACGGTTCCTGTAGAATTTAACCAATTTACCACTTTGGAATTTTAAGGCGTGAACATGCTCCTATCTAGCGAGTGTTCAGTAAAAATACACAAAGGTTTCAGAAACAAGTGAACTCCCTGAAACTAGAGGAAATGCTTGTAACTAATTCAAAAAAGGTCATTTGCTGCTGATCTGCACGTTTTCTGTACAATTTAACCAATTTACCTTATTTGGAGTTTAAGGCTAAAACACGCGCCTAACTAGCGAGTGTTCAGTAAAACTACACAAAGGTGTCAGAAACAAGTGAACTCACTGAAACTAGAGTAAATGCTTGTAACTAATTCAAAAAAGGTCATTTGCTGCTGATCTGCACGGTTTCTGTACAATTTACCCAATTTACCATTTTGGGATTTTAAGGCTAGAACAAGGGCCTAACTAGCAAGTGTTCAGAAAAATACACAAACGTGTCAGAAACAAGTGAACTCACTGGAACTAGAGTAAATGCTTGTAACTAGTTCCAACTAGCTCATTTGCTGCTGTCCTGCACGGTTCCTGTACAATTTCCCCAAATTACCTTATTTGGAGTTTAAGGCTAAAACACGCGCCTCACTAGAGAGTATTCAGTAAAACTACACAAAGTGTCAGAAACAAGTGAACTCACTGAAACTAGAGGAAATGCTTGTAACTAGTTCAAAATAGGTCATTTGCTGCTGGCCTGCACGGTTGCTGTACAATTTACCCAATTTACCTTATTTGGAGTTTAACGCTAAAACACGCGCCTAACTAGCGAGTGTTCAGTAAAACTACACAAAGGTGTCAGAAACAAGTGAACTCACTGAAACTAGAGTAAATGCTTGTAACTAATTCAAAAAAGGTCATTTGCTGCTGCTCTGCACGTTTTCTGTACAATTTACCCAATTTACCATTTTGGGATTTTAAGGCCAGAACACGCTCCTATCTAGCGAGTGTTCAGTAAAAATACACAAAGGTGTCAGAAACAAGTGAACTCCCTGAAACTAGAGTAAATGCTTGTAACTAGTTCAAAATAAGTCATTTGCTGCTGATCTGCACGGTTCCTGTAGAATTTAACCAAATTACCACTTTGGAATTTTAAGGCGTGAACATGCTCCTATCTAGCGAGTGTTCAGTAAAAATACACAAAGGTTTCAGAAACAAGTGAACTCCCTGAAACTAGAGGAAATGCTTGTAACTAATTCAAAAAAGGTCATTTGCTGCTGATCTGCACGTTTTCTGTACAATTTAACCAATTTACCTTATTTGGAGTTTAAGGCTAAAACACGCGCCTAACTAGCGAGTGTTCAGTAAAACTACACAAAGGTGTCAGAAACAAGTGAACTCACTGAAACTAGAGTAAATGCTTGTAACTAATTCAAAAAAGGTCATTTGCTGCTGCTCTGCACGTTTTCTGTACAATTTACCCAATTTACCATTTTGGGATTTTAAGGCCAGAACACGCTCCTATCTAGCGAGTGTTCAGTAAAAATACACAAAGGTGTCAGAAACAAGTGAACTCCCTGAAACTAGAGTAAATGCTTGTAACTAGTTCAAAATAAGTCATTTGCTGCTGATCTGCACGGTTCCTGTAGAATTTAACCAATTTACCTTATTTGGAGTTTAACGCTAAAACACGCGCCTAACTAGCGAGTGTTCAGTAAAACTACACAAAGGTGTCAGAAACAAGTGAACTCACTGAAACTAGAGTAAATGCTTGTAACTAATTCAAAAAAGGTCATTTGCTGCTGATCTGCACGGTTTCTGTACAATTTACCCAATTTACCATTTTGGGATTTTAAGGCTAGAACAAGGGCCTAACTAGCAAGTGTTCAGTAAAAATACACAAAGGTGTCAGAAACAAGTGAACTCACTGAAACTAGAGTAAATGCTTGAAACTAGTTCAAAATAGGTCATTTGCTGCTGGCCTGCACGGTTTCTGTACAATTTACCCAATTTACCATTTTGGGATTTTAAGGCTAGAACAAGGGCCTAACTAGCAAGTGTTCAGTAAAAATACACAAACGTGTCAGAAACAAGTGAACTCACTGGAACTAGAGTAAATGCTTGTAACTAGTTCAAAAAAGGTCATTTGCTGCTGTCCTGCATGGTTCCTGTACAATTTACCCAAATTACCTTATTTGGAGTTTAAGGCTAAAACACGCGCCTCACTAGCGAGTATTCAGTAAAACTACACAAAGTGTCAGAAACAAGTGAACTCACTGAAACTAGAGTAAATGCTTGTAACTAGTTCAAAATAGGTCATTTGCTGCTGGCCTGCACGGTTCCTGTACAATTTACCCAATTTACCTTATTTGGAGTTTAACACTAAAACACGCGCCTAACTAGCGAGTATTCAGTAAAACTACACAAAGGTGTCAGAAACAAGTGAACTCACTGAAACTAGAGTAAATGCTTGTAACTAGTTCAAAATAGGTCATTTGCTGCTGGCTGCACGGTTTCTGTACAATTTACCCATTTTACCATTTTGGAATTTTAAGGCCAGAACACGCTCCTATCTAGCGAGTGTTCAGTAAAAATACAGAAAGGTGTCAGAAACAAGTGAACTCACTGAAACTAGAGGAAATGCTTGTAAGTAGTTCAAAATAGGTCATTTGCTGCTGATCTGCACGGTTCCTGTACAATTTACCCAATTTACCACTTTGGGAGTTTATGGCTAGAACATGCGCCTAACTAGCGAGTGTTCAGTAAAACTACACAAAGGTGTCAGAAACAAGTGAACTCACTGAAACTAGAGTAAATGCTTGTAACTAGTTCAAAATAGGTCATTTGCTGCTGGCCTGCACGGTTCCTGTACAATTTACCCAATTTACCTTATTTGGAGTTTAACGCTAAAACACGCGCCTAACTAGCGAGTGTTCAGTAAAACTACACAAAGGTGTCAGAAACAAGTGAACTCACTGAAACTAGAGTAAATGCTTGTAACTAATTCAAAAAAGGTCATTAGCTGCTGATCTGCACGGTTTCTGTACAATTTACCCAATTTACCATTTTGGGATTTTAAGGCTAGAACAAGGGCCTAACTAGCAAGTGTTCAGTAAAAATACACAAACGTGTCAGAAACAAGTGAACTCACTGGAACTAGAGTAAATGCTTGTAACTAGTTCCAACTAGCTCATTTGCTGCTGTCCTGCACGGTTCCTGTACAATTTACCCAAATTACCTTATTTGGAGTTTAAGGCTAAAACACGCGCCTCACTGGCGAGTATTCAGTAAAACTACACAAAGTGTCAGAAACAAGTGAACTCACTGAAACAAGAGGAAATGCTTGTAACTAGTTCAAAAAAGGTCATTTGCTGCTGGCCTGCACGGTTCCTGTAGAATTTAACCAATTTACCTTATTTGGAGTTTAAGGCTAAAACACGCGCCTCACTAGCGAGTATTCAGTAAAACTACACAAAGTGTCAGAAACAAGTGAACTCACTGAAACTAGAGTAAATGCTTGTAACTAGTTCAAAAAAGGTCATTTGCTGCTGATCTGCACGGTTTCTGTACAATTTACCCAATTTACCATTTTGGGATTTTAAGGCTAGAACAAGGGCCTAACTTGCAAGTGTTCAGTAAAAATATACAAACGTGTCAGAAACAAGTGAACTCACTGGAACTAGAGTAAATGCTTGTAACTAGTTCAAAAAAGGTCATTTGCTGCTGTCCTGCACGGTTCCTGTACAATTTACCCAAATTACCTTATTTGGAGTTTAAGGCTAAAACACGCGCCTCACTAGCGAGTATTCAGTAAAACTACACAAAGTGTCAGAAACAAGTGAACTCACTGAAACTAGAGGAAATGCTTGTAACTAGTTCAAAATAGGTCATTTGCTGCTGGCCTGCACGGTTCCTGTACAATTTACCCAATTTACCTTATTTGGAGTTTAAGGCTAAACCACGCGCCTAACTAGCGAGTATTCTGTAAAACTACACAAAGGTGTCAGAAACAAGTGAACTCACTGAAACTAGAGTAAATGCTTGTAACTAGTTCCAACTAGCTCATTTGCTGCTGTCCTGCACGGTTCCTGTACAATTTCCCCAAATTACCTTATTTGGAGTTTAAGGCTAAAACACGCGCCTCACTAGCGAGTATTCAGTAAAACTACACAAAGTGTCAGAAACAAGTAAACTCACTGAAACTAGAGGAAATGCTTGTAACTAGTTCAAAATAGGTCATTTGCTGCTGGCCTGCACCGTTCCTGTACAATTTACCCAATTTACCTTATTTGGAGTTTAACGCTAAAACACGCGCCTCACTAGCGAGTATTCAGTAAAACTACACAAAGTGTCAGAAACAAGTGAACTCACTGAAACTAGAGTAAATGCTTGTAACTAGTTCAAAATAGGTCATTTGCTGCTGGCCTGCACGGTTCCTGTACAATTTACCCAATTTACCTTATTTGGAGTTTAACACTAAAACACGTGCCTAACTAGCGAGTATTCAGTAAAACTACACAAAGGTGTCAGAAACAAGTGAACTCACTGAAACTAGAGTAAATGCTTGTAACTAGTTCAAAATAGGTCATTTGCTGCTGGCTGCACGGTTTCTGTACAATTTACCCATTTTACCATTTTGGAATTTTAAGGCGTGAAAACGCTCCTATCTAGCGAGTGTTCAGTAAAAATACACAAAGGTGTCAGAAACAAGTGAACTCCCTGAAACTAGAGTAAATGCTTGTAACTAGTTCAAAATAGGTCATTTGCTGCTGATCTGCACGGTTCCTGTACAATTTACCCAATTTACCACTTTGGGAGTTTATGGCTAGAACATGCGCCTAACTAGCGAGTGTTCAGTAAAAATACACAAAGGTGTCAGAAACAAGTGAACTCACTGAAACTAGAGTAAATGCTTGTAACTAGTTCAAAATAGGTCATTTGCTGCTGGCCTGCACGGTTCCTGTACAATTTACCCAATTTACCTTATTTGGAGTTTAACGCTAAAACACGCGCCTAACTAGCGAGTGTTCAGTAAAACTACACAAAGGTGTCAGAAACAAGTGAACTCACTGAAACTAGAGTAAATGCTTGTAACTAATTCAAAAAAGGTCATTTGCTGCTGATCTGCACGGTTTCTGTACAATTTACCCAATTTACCATTTTGGGATTTTAAGGCTAGAACAAGGGCCTAACTAGCAAGTGTTCAGTAAAAATACACAAACGTGTCAGAAACAAGTGAACTCACTGGAACTAGAGTAAATGCTTGTAACTAGTTCCAACTAGCTCATTTGCTGCTGTCCTGCACGGTTCCTGTACAATTTACCCAAATTACCTTATTCGGAGTTTAACGCTAAAACACGCGCCTAACTAGCGAGTATTCAGTAAAACTACATAAAGGTGTCAGAAACAAGTGAACCCCCTGAAACTAGAGTAAGTGGTTGTAACTAGTTCAAAATAGGTCATTTGTTGCTGACCTGCACGGTTCCTGTATAATTTACCCGATTTACCATTTTGGGATTTTAAGGCCAGAACACGCGCCTGACTAGCGAGTGTTCAGTAAAAATACACAAACGTGTCAGAAACAAGTGAACTCACAGAAACTAGAGTAAATGCTTGTAACTAGTTCAAAATAGGTCATTTGCTGCTGATCTGCACGTTTTCTGTACAATTTACCCAATTTACCATTTTGGGATTTTAAGGCCAGAACACGCTCCTATCTAGCGAGTGTTCAGTAAAAATACACAAAGGTGTCAGAAACAAGTGAACTCCCTGAAACTAGAGTAAATGCTTGTAACTAGTTCAAAATAAGTCATTTGCTGCTGATCTGCACGGTTCCTGTAGAATTTAACCAATTTACCTTATTTGGAGTTTAACGCTAAAACACGCGCCTAACTAGCGAGTGTTCAGTAAAACTACACAAAGGTGTCAGAAACAAGTGAACTCACTGAAACTAGAGTAAATGCTTGTAACTAATTCAAAAAAGGTCATTTGCTGCTGATCTGCACGGTTTCTGTACAATTTACCCAATTTACCATTTTGGGATTTTAAGGCTAGAACAAGGGCCTAACTAGCAAGTGTTCAGTAAAAATACACAAAGGTGTCAGAAACAAGTGAACTCACTGAAACTAGAGTAAATGCTTGAAACTAGTTCAAAATAGGTCATTTGCTGCTGGCCTGCACGGTTTCTGTACAATTTACCCAATTTACCATTTTGGGATTTTAAGGCTAGAACAAGGGCCTAACTAGCAAGTGTTCAGTAAAAATACACAAACGTGTCAGAAACAAGTGAACTCACTGGAACTAGAGTAAATGCTTGTAACTAGTTCAAAAAAGGTCATTTGCTGCTGTCCTGCACGGTTCCTGTACAATTTACCCAAATTACCTTATTTGGAGTTTAAGGCTAAAACACGCGCCTCACTAGCGAGTATTCAGTAAAACTACACAAAGTGTCAGAAACAAGTGAACTCACTGAAACTAGAGTAAATGCTTGTAACTAGTTCAAAATAGGTCATTTGCTGCTGGCCTGCACGGTTCCTGTACAATTTACCCAATTTACCTTATTTGGAGTTTAACACTAAAACACGCGCCTAACTAGCGAGTATTCAGTAAAACTACACAAAGGTGTCAGAAACAAGTGAACTCACTGAAACTAGAGTAAATGCTTGTAACTAGTTCAAAATAGGTCATTTGCTGCTGGCTGCACGGTTTCTGTACAATTTACCCATTTTACCATTTTGGAATTTTAAGGCCAGAACACGCTCCTATCTAGCGAGTGTTCAGTAAAACTACACAAAGGTGTCAGAAACAAGTGAACTCACTGAAACTAGAGTAAATGCTTGTAACTAATTCAAAAAAGGTCATTAGCTGCTGATCTGCACGGTTTCTGTACAATTTACCCAATTTACCATTTTGGGATTTTAAGGCTAGAACAAGGGCCTAACTAGCAAGTGTTCAGTAAAAATACACAAACGTGTCAGAAACAAGTGAACTCACTGGAACTAGAGTAAATGCTTGTAACTAGTTCCAACTAGCTCATTTGCTGCTGTCCTGCACGGTTCCTGTACAATTTACCCAAATTACCTTATTTGGAGTTTAAGGCTAAAACACGCGCCTCACTGGCGAGTATTCAGTAAAACTACACAAAGTGTCAGAAACAAGTGAACTCACTGAAACAAGAGGAAATGCTTGTAACTAGTTCAAAAAAGGTCATTTGCTGCTGGCCTGCACGGTTCCTGTAGAATTTAACCAATTTACCTTATTTGGAGTTTAAGGCTAAAACACGCGCCTCACTAGCGAGTATTCAGTAAAACTACACAAAGTGTCAGAAACAAGTGAACTCACTGAAACTAGAGTAAATGCTTGTAACTAGTT
The DNA here is from genome assembly GCA_029215795.1 of Anniella stebbinsi. NCBI lineage: Eukaryota > Metazoa > Chordata > Lepidosauria > Squamata > Anniellidae > Anniella > Anniella stebbinsi. The sequence continues at coordinate 123,173,733 of JARDYH010000004.1, read as the reverse complement.
CAAAAAAGGTCATTTGCTGCTGATCTGCACGGTTTCTGTACAATTTACCCAATTTACCATTTTGGGATTTTAAGGCTAGAACAAGGGCCTAACTTGCAAGTGTTCAGTAAAAATATACAAACGTGTCAGAAACAAGTGAACTCACTGGAACTAGAGTAAATGCTTGTAACTAGTTCAAAAAAGGTCATTTGCTGCTGTCCTGCACGGTTCCTGTACAATTTACCCAAATTACCTTATTTGGAGTTTAAGGCTAAAACACGCGCCTCACTAGCGAGTATTCAGTAAAACTACACAAAGTGTCAGAAACAAGTGAACTCACTGAAACTAGAGGAAATGCTTGTAACTAGTTCAAAATAGGTCATTTGCTGCTGGCCTGCACGGTTCCTGTACAATTTACCCAATTTACCTTATTTGGAGTTTAAGGCTAAACCACGCGCCTAACTAGCGAGTATTCTGTAAAACTACACAAAGGTGTCAGAAACAAGTGAACTCACTGAAACTAGAGTAAATGCTTGTAACTAGTTCCAACTAGCTCATTTGCTGCTGTCCTGCACGGTTCCTGTACAATTTCCCCAAATTACCTTATTTGGAGTTTAAGGCTAAAACACGCGCCTCACTAGCGAGTATTCAGTAAAACTACACAAAGTGTCAGAAACAAGTAAACTCACTGAAACTAGAGGAAATGCTTGTAACTAGTTCAAAATAGGTCATTTGCTGCTGGCCTGCACCGTTCCTGTACAATTTACCCAATTTACCTTATTTGGAGTTTAACGCTAAAACACGCGCCTCACTAGCGAGTATTCAGTAAAACTACACAAAGTGTCAGAAACAAGTGAACTCACTGAAACTAGAGTAAATGCTTGTAACTAGTTCAAAATAGGTCATTTGCTGCTGGCCTGCACGGTTCCTGTACAATTTACCCAATTTACCTTATTTGGAGTTTAACACTAAAACACGTGCCTAACTAGCGAGTATTCAGTAAAACTACACAAAGGTGTCAGAAACAAGTGAACTCACTGAAACTAGAGTAAATGCTTGTAACTAGTTCAAAATAGGTCATTTGCTGCTGGCTGCACGGTTTCTGTACAATTTACCCATTTTACCATTTTGGAATTTTAAGGCGTGAAAACGCTCCTATCTAGCGAGTGTTCAGTAAAAATACACAAAGGTGTCAGAAACAAGTGAACTCCCTGAAACTAGAGTAAATGCTTGTAACTAGTTCAAAATAGGTCATTTGCTGCTGATCTGCACGGTTCCTGTACAATTTACCCAATTTACCACTTTGGGAGTTTATGGCTAGAACATGCGCCTAACTAGCGAGTGTTCAGTAAAAATACACAAAGGTGTCAGAAACAAGTGAACTCACTGAAACTAGAGTAAATGCTTGTAACTAGTTCAAAATAGGTCATTTGCTGCTGGCCTGCACGGTTCCTGTACAATTTACCCAATTTACCTTATTTGGAGTTTAACGCTAAAACACGCGCCTAACTAGCGAGTGTTCAGTAAAACTACACAAAGGTGTCAGAAACAAGTGAACTCACTGAAACTAGAGTAAATGCTTGTAACTAATTCAAAAAAGGTCATTTGCTGCTGATCTGCACGGTTTCTGTACAATTTACCCAATTTACCATTTTGGGATTTTAAGGCTAGAACAAGGGCCTAACTAGCAAGTGTTCAGTAAAAATACACAAACGTGTCAGAAACAAGTGAACTCACTGGAACTAGAGTAAATGCTTGTAACTAGTTCCAACTAGCTCATTTGCTGCTGTCCTGCACGGTTCCTGTACAATTTACCCAAATTACCTTATTCGGAGTTTAACGCTAAAACACGCGCCTAACTAGCGAGTATTCAGTAAAACTACATAAAGGTGTCAGAAACAAGTGAACCCCCTGAAACTAGAGTAAGTGGTTGTAACTAGTTCAAAATAGGTCATTTGTTGCTGACCTGCACGGTTCCTGTATAATTTACCCGATTTACCATTTTGGGATTTTAAGGCCAGAACACGCGCCTGACTAGCGAGTGTTCAGTAAAAATACACAAACGTGTCAGAAACAAGTGAACTCACAGAAACTAGAGTAAATGCTTGTAACTAGTTCAAAATAGGTCATTTGCTGCTGATCTGCACGTTTTCTGTACAATTTACCCAATTTACCATTTTGGGATTTTAAGGCCAGAACACGCTCCTATCTAGCGAGTGTTCAGTAAAAATACACAAAGGTGTCAGAAACAAGTGAACTCCCTGAAACTAGAGTAAATGCTTGTAACTAGTTCAAAATAAGTCATTTGCTGCTGATCTGCACGGTTCCTGTAGAATTTAACCAATTTACCTTATTTGGAGTTTAACGCTAAAACACGCGCCTAACTAGCGAGTGTTCAGTAAAACTACACAAAGGTGTCAGAAACAAGTGAACTCACTGAAACTAGAGTAAATGCTTGTAACTAATTCAAAAAAGGTCATTTGCTGCTGATCTGCACGGTTTCTGTACAATTTACCCAATTTACCATTTTGGGATTTTAAGGCTAGAACAAGGGCCTAACTAGCAAGTGTTCAGTAAAAATACACAAAGGTGTCAGAAACAAGTGAACTCACTGAAACTAGAGTAAATGCTTGAAACTAGTTCAAAATAGGTCATTTGCTGCTGGCCTGCACGGTTTCTGTACAATTTACCCAATTTACCATTTTGGGATTTTAAGGCTAGAACAAGGGCCTAACTAGCAAGTGTTCAGTAAAAATACACAAACGTGTCAGAAACAAGTGAACTCACTGGAACTAGAGTAAATGCTTGTAACTAGTTCAAAAAAGGTCATTTGCTGCTGTCCTGCACGGTTCCTGTACAATTTACCCAAATTACCTTATTTGGAGTTTAAGGCTAAAACACGCGCCTCACTAGCGAGTATTCAGTAAAACTACACAAAGTGTCAGAAACAAGTGAACTCACTGAAACTAGAGTAAATGCTTGTAACTAGTTCAAAATAGGTCATTTGCTGCTGGCCTGCACGGTTCCTGTACAATTTACCCAATTTACCTTATTTGGAGTTTAACACTAAAACACGCGCCTAACTAGCGAGTATTCAGTAAAACTACACAAAGGTGTCAGAAACAAGTGAACTCACTGAAACTAGAGTAAATGCTTGTAACTCGTTCAAAATAGGTCATTTGCTGCTGGCTGCACGGTTTCTGTACAATTTACCCATTTTACCATTTTGGAATTTTAAGGCCAGAACACGCTCCTATCTAGCGAGTGTTCAGTAAAACTACACAAAGGTGTCAGAAACAAGTGAACTCACTGAAACTAGAGTAAATGCTTGTAACTAATTCAAAAAAGGTCATTAGCTGCTGATCTGCACGGTTTCTGTACAATTTACCCAATTTACCATTTTGGGATTTTAAGGCTAGAACAAGGGCCTAACTAGCAAGTGTTCAGTAAAAATACACAAACGTGTCAGAAACAAGTGAACTCACTGGAACTAGAGTAAATGCTTGTAACTAGTTCCAACTAGCTCATTTGCTGCTGTCCTGCACGGTTCCTGTACAATTTACCCAAATTACCTTATTTGGAGTTTAAGGCTAAAACACGCGCCTCACTGGCGAGTATTCAGTAAAACTACACAAAGTGTCAGAAACAAGTGAACTCACTGAAACAAGAGGAAATGCTTGTAACTAGTTCAAAAAAGGTCATTTGCTGCTGGCCTGCACGGTTCCTGTAGAATTTAACCAATTTACCTTATTTGGAGTTTAAGGCTAAAACACGCGCCTCACTAGCGAGTATTCAGTAAAACTACACAAAGTGTCAGAAACAAGTGAACTCACTGAAACTAGAGTAAATGCTTGTAACTAGTTCAAAAAAGGTCATTTGCTGCTGATCTGCACGGTTTCTGTACAATTTACCCAATTTACCATTTTGGGATTTTAAGGCTAGAACAAGGGCCTAACTTGCAAGTGTTCAGTAAAAATATACAAACGTGTCAGAAACAAGTGAACTCACTGGAACTAGAGTAAATGCTTGTAACTAGTTCAAAAAAGGTCATTTGCTGCTGTCCTGCACGGTTCCTGTACAATTTACCCAAATTACCTTATTTGGAGTTTAAGGCTAAAACACGCGCCTCACTAGCGAGTATTCAGTAAAACTACACAAAGTGTCAGAAACAAGTGAACTCACTGAAACTAGAGGAAATGCTTGTAACTAGTTCAAAATAGGTCATTTGCTGCTGGCCTGCACGGTTCCTGTACAATTTACCCAATTTACCTTATTTGGAGTTTAAGGCTAAACCACGCGCCTAACTAGCGAGTATTCTGTAAAACTACACAAAGGTGTCAGAAACAAGTGAACTCACTGAAACTAGAGTAAATGCTTGTAACTAGTTCCAACTAGCTCATTTGCTGCTGTCCTGCACGGTTCCTGTACAATTTCCCCAAATTACCTTATTTGGAGTTTAAGGCTAAAACACGCGCCTCACTAGCGAGTATTCAGTAAAACTACACAAAGTGTCAGAAACAAGTAAACTCACTGAAACTAGAGGAAATGCTTGTAACTAGTTCAAAATAGGTCATTTGCTGCTGGCCTGCACCGTTCCTGTACAATTTACCCAATTTACCTTATTTGGAGTTTAACGCTAAAACACGCGCCTCACTAGCGAGTATTCAGTAAAACTACACAAAGTGTCAGAAACAAGTGAACTCACTGAAACTAGAGTAAATGCTTGTAACTAGTTCAAAATAGGTCATTTGCTGCTGGCCTGCACGGTTCCTGTACAATTTACCCAATTTACCTTATTTGGAGTTTAACACTAAAACACGTGCCTAACTAGCGAGTATTCAGTAAAACTACACAAAGGTGTCAGAAACAAGTGAACTCACTGAAACTAGAGTAAATGCTTGTAACTAGTTCAAAATAGGTGATTTGCTGCTGGCTGCACGGTTTCTGTACAATTTACCCATTTTACCATTTTGGAATTTTAAGGCGTGAAAACGCTCCTATCTAGCGAGTGTTCAGTAAAAATACACAAAGGTGTCAGAAACAAGTGAACTCCCTGAAACTAGAGTAAATGCTTGTAACTAGTTCAAAATAGGTCATTTGCTGCTGATCTGCACGGTTCCTGTACAATTTACCCAATTTACCACTTTGGGAGTTTATGGCTAGAACATGCGCCTAACTAGCGAGTGTTCAGTAAAAATACACAAAGGTGTCAGAAACAAGTGAACTCACTGAAACTAGAGTAAATGCTTGTAACTAGTTCAAAATAGGTCATTTGCTGCTGGCCTGCACGGTTCCTGTACAATTTACCCAATTTACCTTATTTGAGTTTAACGCTAAAACACGCGCCTAACTAGCGAGTGTTCAGTAAAACTACACAAAGGTGTCAGAAACAAGTGAACTCACTGAAACTAGAGTAAATGCTTGTAACTAATTCAAAAAAGGTCATTTGCTGCTGATCTGCACGGTTTCTGTACAATTTACCCAATTTACCATTTTGGGATTTTAAGGCTAGAACAAGGGCCTAACTAGCAAGTGTTCAGTAAAAATACACAAACGTGTCAGAAACAAGTGAACTCACTGGAACTAGAGTAAATGCTTGTAACTAGTTCCAACTAGCTCATTTGCTGCTGTCCTGCACGGTTCCTGTACAATTTACCCAAATTACCTTATTCGGAGTTTAACGCTAAAACACGCGCCTAACTAGCGAGTATTCAGTAAAACTACATAAAGGTGTCAGAAACAAGTGAACCCCCTGAAACTAGAGTAAGTGGTTGTAACTAGTTCAAAATAGGTCATTTGTTGCTGACCTGCACGGTTCCTGTATAATTTACCCGATTTACCATTTTGGGATTTTAAGGCCAGAACACGCGCCTGACTAGCGAGTGTTCAGTAAAAATACACAAACGTGTCAGAAACAAGTGAACTCACAGAAACTAGAGTAAATGCTTGTAACTAGTTCAAAATAGGTCATTTGCTGCTGATCTGCACGTTTTCTGTACAATTTACCCAATTTACCATTTTGGGATTTTAAGGCCAGAACACGCTCCTATCTAGCGAGTGTTCAGTAAAAATACACAAAGGTGTCAGAAACAAGTGAACTCCCTGAAACTAGAGTAAATGCTTGTAACTAGTTCAAAATAAGTCATTTGCTGCTGATCTGCACGGTTCCTGTAGAATTTAACCAATTTACCTTATTTGGAGTTTAACGCTAAAACACGCGCCTAACTAGCGAGTGTTCAGTAAAACTACACAAAGGTGTCAGAAACAAGTGAACTCACTGAAACTAGAGTAAATGCTTGTAACTAATTCAAAAAAGGTCATTTGCTGCTGATCTGCACGGTTTCTGTACAATTTACCCAATTTACCATTTTGGGATTTTAAGGCTAGAACAAGGGCCTAACTAGCAAGTGTTCAGTAAAAATACACAAAGGTGTCAGAAACAAGTGAACTCACTGAAACTAGAGTAAATGCTTGAAACTAGTTCAAAATAGGTCATTTGCTGCTGGCCTGCACGGTTTCTGTACAATTTACCCAATTTACCATTTTGGGATTTTAAGGCTAGAACAAGGGCCTAACTAGCAAGTGTTCAGTAAAAATACACAAACGTGTCAGAAACAAGTGAACTCACTGGAACTAGAGTAAATGCTTGTAACTAGTTCAAAAAAGGTCATTTGCTGCTGTCCTGCACGGTTCCTGTACAATTTACCCAAATTACCTTATTTGGAGTTTAAGGCTAAAACACGCGCCTCACTAGCGAGTATTCAGTAAAACTACACAAAGTGTCAGAAACAAGTGAACTCACTGAAACTAGAGTAAATGCTTGTAACTAGTTCAAAATAGGTCATTTGCTGCTGGCCTGCACGGTTCCTGTACAATTTACCCAATTTACCTTATTTGGAGTTTAACACTAAAACACGCGCCTAACTAGCGAGTATTCAGTAAAACTACACAAAGGTGTCAGAAACAAGTGAACTCACTGAAACTAGAGTAAATGCTTGTAACTAGTTCAAAATAGGTCATTTGCTGCTGGCTGCACGGTTTCTGTACAATTTACCCATTTTACCATTTTGGAATTTTAAGGCCAGAACACGCTCCTATCTAGCGAGTGTTCAGTAAAAATACAGAAAGGTGTCAGAAACAAGTGAACTCACTGAAACTAGAGGAAATGCTTGTAAGTAGTTCAAAATAGGTCATTTGCTGCTGATCTGCACGGTTCCTGTACAATTTACCCAATTTACCACTTTGGGAGTTTATGGCTAGAACATGCGCCTAACTAGCGAGTGTTCAGTAAAACTACACAAAGGTGTCAGAAACAAGTGAACTCACTGAAACTAGAGTAAATGCTTGTAACTAGTTCAAAATAGGTCATTTGCTGCTGGCCTGCACGGTTCCTGTACAATTTACCCAATTTACCTTATTTGGAGTTTAACGCTAAAACACGCGCCTAACTAGCGAGTGTTCAGTAAAACTACACAAAGGTGTCAGAAACAAGTGAACTCACTGAAACTAGAGTAAATGCTTGTAACTAATTCAAAAAAGGTCATTTGCTGCTGATCTGCACGGTTTCTGTACAATTTACCCAATTTACCATTTTGGGATTTTAAGGCTAGAACAAGGGCCTAACTAGCAAGTGTTCAGTAAAAATACACAAACGTGTCAGAAACAAGTGAACTCACTGGAACTAGAGTAAATGCTTGTAACTAGTTCCAACTAGCTCATTTGCTGCTGTCCTGCACGGTTCCTGTACAATTTACCCAAATTACCTTATTTGGAGTTTAAGGCTAAAACACGCGCCTCACTGGCGAGTATTCAGTAAAACTACACAAAGTGTCAGAAACAAGTGAACTCACTGAAACTAGAGGAAATGCTTGTAACTAGTTCAAAAAAGGTCATTTGCTGCTGGCCTGCACGGTTCCTGTAGAATTTAACCAATTTACCTTATTTGGAGTTTAAGGCTAAAACACGCGCCTAACTAGCGAGTATTCAGTAAAACTACACAAAGGTGTCAGAAACAAGTGAACTCACTGAAACTAGAGTAAATGCTTGTAACTAGTTCAAAAAAGGTCATTTGCTGCTGATCTGCACGGTTTCTGTACAATTTACCCAATTTACCATTTTGTTATTTTAAGGCTAGAACAAGGGCCTAACTTGCAAGTGTTCAGTAAAAATATACAAACGTGTCAGAAACAAGTGAACTCACTGGAACTAGAGTAAATGCTTGTAACTAGTTCAAAAAAGGTCATTTGCTGCTGTCCTGCACGGTTCCTGTACAATTTACCCAAATTACCTTATTTGGAGTTTAAGGCTAAAACACGCGCCTCACTAGCGAGTATTCAGTAAAACTACACAAAGTGTCAGAAACAAGTGAACTCACTGAAACTAGAGGAAATGCTTGTAACTAGTTCAAAATAGGTCATTTGCTGCTGGCCTGCACGGTTCCTGTACAATTTACCCAATTTACCTTATTTGGAGTTTAAGGCTAAACCACGCGCCTAACTAGCGAGTATTCTGTAAAACTACACAAAGGTGTCAGAAACAAGTGAACTCACTGAAACTAGAGTAAATGCTTGTAACTAGTTCCAACTAGCTCATTTGCTGCTGTCCTGCACGGTTCCTGTACAATTTCCCCAAATTACCTTATTTGGAGTTTAACGCTAAAACACGCGCCTCACTAGCGAGTATTCAGTAAAACTACACAAAGTGTCAGAAACAAGTAAACTCACTGAAACTAGAGGAAATGCTTGTAACTAGTTCAAAATAGGTCATTTGCTGCTGGCCTGCACCGTTCCTGTACAATTTACCCAATTTACCTTATTTGGAGTTTAACGCTAAAACACGAGCCTCACTAGCGAGTATTCAGTAAAACTACACAAAGTGTCAGAAACAAGTGAACTCACTGAAACTAGAGTAAATGCTTGTAACTAGTTCAAAATAGGTCATTTGCTGCTGGCCTGCACGGTTCCTGTACAATTTACCCAATTTACCTTATTTGGAGTTTAACACTAAAACACGTGCCTAACTAGCGAGTATTCAGTAAAACTACACAAAGGTGTCAGAAACAAGTGAACTCACTGAAACTAGAGTAAATGCTTGTAACTAGTTCAAAATAGGTCATTTGCTGCTGGCTGCACGGTTTCTGTACAATTTACCCATTTTACCATTTTGGAATTTTAAGGCGTGAACACGCTCCTATCTAGCGAGTGTTCAGTAAAAATACACAAAGGTGTCAGAAACAAGTGAACTCCCTGAAACTAGAGTAAATGCTTGTAACTAGTTCAAAATAGGTCATTTGCTGCTGATCTGCACGGTTCCTGTACAATTTACCCAATTTACCACTTTGGGAGTTTATGGCTAGAACATGCGCCTAACTAGCGAGTGTTCAGTAAAAATACACAAAGGTGTCAGAAACAAGTGAACTCACTGAAACTAGAGTAAATGCTTGTAACTAGTTCAAAATAGGTCATTTGCTGCTGGCCTGCACGGTTCCTGTACAATTTACCCAATTTACCTTATTTGGAGTTTAACGCTAAAACACGCGCCTAACTAGCGAGTGTTCAGTAAAACTACACAAAGGTGTCAGAAACAAGTGAACTCACTGAAACTAGAGTAAATGCTTGTAACTAATTCAAAAAAGGTCATTTGCTGCTGATCTGCACGGTTTCTGTACAATTTACCCAATTTACCATTTTGGGATTTTAAGGCTAGAACAAGGGCCTAACTAGCAAGTGTTCAGTAAAAATACACAAACGTGTCAGAAACAAGTGAACTCACTGGAACTAGAGTAAATGCTTGTAACTAGTTCCAACTAGCTCATTTGCTGCTGTCCTGCACGGTTCCTGTACAATTTACCCAAATTACCTTATTCGGAGTTTAACGCTAAAACACGCGCCTAACTAGCGAGTATTCAGTAAAACTACATAAAGGTGTCAGAAACAAGTGAACCCCCTGAAACTAGAGTAAGTGGTTGTAACTAGTCCAAAATAGGTCATTTGTTGCTGATCTGCACGGTTCCTGTATAATTTACCCGATTTACCATTTTGGGATTTTAAGGCCAGAACACGCGCCTGACTAGCGAGTGTTCAGTAAAAATACACAAACGTGTCAGAAACAAGTGAACTCACAGAAACTAGAGTAAATGCTTGTAACTAGTTCAAAATAGGTCATTTGCTGCTGATCTGCACGGTTCCTGTACAATTTACCAAATTTACCATTTTGGGATTTGAAGGCCAGAAAACGCGCCTGACTAGCGAGTGTTCAGTAAAAATACACAAAGGTGTCAGAAACAAGTGAACTCCCTGAAACTAGAGTAAATGCTTGTAACTAGTTCAAAATAGGTCATGTGCTGCTGATCTGCACGGTTCCTGTACAATTTACCCAATTTCCCACTTTGGGATTTTATGGCTAGAACATGCGCCTAACTAGCGAGCGTTCAGTAAAAATACACAAACGTGTCAGAAACAAGTGAACTCCCTGAAACTAGAGTAAATGCTTGTAACTAGTTCAAAATAGATCATGTGCTGCTGATCTGCACGGTTCCTGTATAATTTACCCAATTTACCATTTTGGGATTTGAAGGCCAGAAAACGCGCCTGACTAGCGAGTGTTCAGTAAAAATACACAAAGGTGTCAGAAACAAGTGAACTCCCTGAAACTAGAGTAAATGCTTGTAACTAGTTCAAAATAGATCATTTGCTGCTGATCTGCACGGTTCCTGTACAATTTACCCAATTTACCATTTTGGGATTTGAAGGCCAGAAAACGCACCTGACTAGCGAGCGTTCAGTAAAAATACACAAAGGTGTCAGAAACAAGTGAACTCCCTGAAACTAGAGTAAATGCTTGTAACTAGTTCAAAATAGGTCATTTGCTGCTGATCTGCACGGTTCCTGTAGAATTTACCCTATTCACCATTTTGGGATTTGAAGGCCAGAAAACGCGCCTGACTAGCGAGTGTTCAGTAAAAATACACAAAGGTGTCAGAAACAAGTGAACCCCCTGAAACTAGAGAAAATGCTTGTAACTAGTTCAAAATAGGTCATTTGTTGCTGATCTGCACGGTTCCTGTATAATTTACCCGATTTACCATTTTGGGATTTTAAGGCCAGAACACGCGCCTGACTAGCGAGTGTTCAGTAAAAATACACAAAGGTGTCAGAAACAAGTGAACTCCCTGAAACTAGAGTAAATGCTTGTAACTAGTTCAAAATAGGTCATCTGCTGCTGATCTGCACGGTTCCTGTACAATTTACCCAATTTACCATTTTGGGATTTGAAGGCCAGAAAACGCGCCTGACTAGCGAGTGTTCAGTAAAAATACACAAAGGTATCAGAAACAAGTGAACCCCCTGAAACTAGAGTAAATGCTTGTAACTAGTTCAAAATAGGTCATTTGTTGCTGATCTGTACGGTTCCTGTATAATTTACCCGATTTACCATTTTGGGATTTTTAGGCCAGAACACGTGCCTGACTAGCGAGTGTTCAGTAAAAATACACAAAGGTGTCAGAAACAAGTGAACTCACTGAAACTAGAGGAAATGCTTGTAACTAGTTCAAAAAAGGTCATTTGCTGCTGTCCTGCACGGTTCCTGTACAATTTACCCAAATTACCTTATTTGGAGTTTAAGGCTAAAACACGCGCCTCACTAGCGAGTATTCAGTAAAACTACACAAAGTGTCAGAAACAAGTGAACTCACTGAAACTAGAGGAAATGCTTGTAACTAGTTCAAAATAGGTCATTTGCTGCTGGCCTGCACGGTTCCTGTACAATTTACCCAATTTACCTTATTTGGAGTTTAAGGCTAAACCACGCGCCTAACTAGCGAGTATTCAGTAAAACTACACAAAGGTGTCAGAAACAAGTGAACTCACTGAAACTAGAGGAAATGCTTGTAACTAGTTCAAAAAAGGTCATTTGCTGCTGTCCTGCACGGTTCCTGTACAATTTACCCAAATTACCTTATTTGGAGTTTAAGGCTAAAACACGCGCCTCACTAGCGAGTATTCAGTAAAACTACACAAAGTGTCAGAAACAAGTGAACTCACTGAAACTAGAGGAAATGCTTGTAACTAGTTCAAAATAGGTCATTTGCTGCTGGCCTGCACGGTTCCTGTACAATTTACCCAATTTACCTTATTTGGAGTTTAACGCTAAAACACGCGCCTAACTAGCGAGTGTTCAGTAAAACTACACAAAGGTGTCAGAAACAAGTGAACTCACTGAAACTAGAGTAAATGCTTGTAACTAATTCAAAAAAGGTCATTTGCTGCTGCTCTGCACGTTTTCTGTACAATTTACCCAATTTACCATTTTGGGATTTTAAGGCCAGAACACGCTCCTATCTAGCGAGTGTTCAGTAAAAATACACAAAGGTGTCAGAAACAAGTGAACTCCCTGAAACTAGAGTAAATGCTTGTAACCAGTTCAAAATAGGTCATTTGTTGCTGATCTGCACGGTTCCTGTATAATTTACACGATTTACCATTTTGGGATTTTAAGGCCAGAACACGCGCCTGACTAGCGAGTGTTCAGTAAAAATACACAAAGGTGTCAGAAACAAGTGAACTCACTGAAACTAGAGTAAATGCTTGTAACTAGTTCAAAATAGGTCATTTGTTGCTGGCCTGCACGGTTCCTGTACAATTTACCCAATTTACCTTATTTGGAGTTTAACGCTAAAACACGCGCCTAACTAGCGAGTGTTCAGTAAAACTACACAAAGGTGTCAGAAACAAGTGAACTCACTGAAACTAGAGTAAATGCTTGTAACTAGTTCAAAAAAGGTCATTTGCTGCTGGCCTGCACGGTTCCTGTACAATTTACCCAGTTTACCTTATTTGGAGTTTAATGCTAAAACACGCGCCTAACTAGCGAGTATTCAGTAAAACTACAGAAAGGTGTCAGAAACAAGTGAACTCACTGAAACTAGAGCAAATGCTTGTAACTAGTTCAAAAAAGGTCATTTGCTGCTGATCTGCACGGTTTCTGTACAATTTACCCAATTTATCATTTTGGGATTTTAAGGCTTGAACAGGGGCCTAACTAGCGAGTATTCAGTAAAACTACACATAGGTGTCAGAAACAAGTGAACTCACTGAAACTAGAGTAAATGCTTGTAACTAGTTCAAAATAGGTCATTTGCTGCTGGCTGCACGGTTTCTGTACAATTTACCCATTTTACCATTTTGGAATTTTAAGGCCAGACCACGCTCCTATCTAGCGAGTGTTCAGTAAAAATACAGAAAGGTGTCAGAAACAAGTGAACTCACTGAAACTAGAGGAAATGCTTGTAACGAGTTCAAAATAGGTCATTTGCTGCTGATCTGCACGGTTCCTGTACAATTTAACCAATTTACCTTATTTGGAGTTTAAGGCTAAAACACGCGCCTAACTAGCGAGTGTTCAGTAAAACTACACAAAGGTGTCAGAAACAAGTGAACTCACTGAAACTAGAGTAAATGCTTGTAACTAATTCAAAAAAGGTCATTTGCTGCTGATCTGCACGGTTTCTGTACAATTTACCCAAATTACCTTATTTGGAGTTTAAGGCTAAAACACGCGCCTCACTAGCGAGTATTCAGTAAAACTACACAAAGTGTCAGAAACAAGTGAACTCACTGAAACTAGAGGAAATGCTTGTAACTAGTTCAAAATAGGTCATTTGCTGCTGGCCTGCACGGTTCCTGTACAATTTACCCAATTTACCTTATTTGGAGTTTAACGCTAAAACACGCGCCTAACTAGCGAGTGTTCAGTAAAACTACACAAAGGTGTCAGAAACAAGTGAACTCACTGAAACTAGAGTAAATGCTTGTAACTAATTCAAAAAAGGTCATTTGCTGCTGCTCTGCACGTTTTCTGTACAATTTACCCAATTTACCATTTTGGGATTTTAAGGCCAGAACACGCTCCTATCTAGCGAGTGTTCAGTAAAAATACACAAAGGTGTCAGAAACAAGTGAACTCCCTGAAACTAGAGTAAATGCTTGTAACCAGTTCAAAATAGGTCATTTGTTGCTGATCTGCACGGTTCCTGTATAATTTACACGATTTACCATTTTGGGATTTTAAGGCCAGAACACGCGCCTGACTAGCGAGTGTTCAGTAAAAATACACAAAGGTGTCAGAAACAAGTGAACTCACTGAAACTAGAGTAAATGCTTGTAACTAGTTCAAAATAGGTCATTTGTTGCTGGCCTGCACGGTTCCTGTACAATTTACCCAATTTACCTTATTTGGAGTTTAACGCTAAAACACGCGCCTAACTAGCGAGTGTTCAGTAAAACTACACAAAGGTGTCAGAAACAAGTGAACTCACTGAAACTAGAGTAAATGCTTGTAACTAGTTCAAAAAAGGTCATTTGCTGCTGGCCTGCACGGTTCCTGTACAATTTACCCAGTTTACCTTATTTGGAGTTTAATGCTAAAACACGCGCCTAACTAGCGAGTATTCAGTAAAACTACAGAAAGGTGTCAGAAACAAGTGAACTCACTGAAACTAGAGCAAATGCTTGTAACTAGTTCAAAAAAGGTCATTTGCTGCTGATCTGCACGGTTTCTGTACAATTTACCCAATTTATCATTTTGGGATTTTAAGGCTTGAACAGGGGCCTAACTAGCGAGTATTCAGTAAAACTACACAAAGGTGTCAGAAACAAGTGAACTCACTGAAACTAGAGTAAATGCTTGTAACTAGTTCAAAATAGGTCATTTGCTGCTGGCTGCACGGTTTCTGTACAATTTACCCATTTTACCATTTTGGAATTTTAAGGCCACACCACGCTCCTATCTAGCGAGTGTTCAGTAAAAATACAGAAAGGTGTCAGAAACAAGTGAACTCACTGAAACTAGAGGAAATGCTTGTAACGAGTTCAAAATAGGTCATTTGCTGCTGATCTGCACGGTTCCTGTACAATTTAACCAATTTACCTTATTTGGAGTTTAAGGCTAAAACACGCGCCTAACTAGCGAGTGTTCAGTAAAACTACACAAAGGTGTCAGAAACAAGTGAACTCACTGAAACTAGAGTAAATGCTTGTAACTAATTCAAAAAAGGTCATTTGCTGCTGATCTGCACGGTTTCTGTACAATTTACCCAATTTACCATTTTGGGATTTTAAGGCTAGAACAAGGGCCTAACTAGCAAGTGTTCAGTAAAAATACACAATCGTGTCAGAAACAAGTGAACTCACTGGAACTAGAGTAAATGCTTGTAACTAGTTCCAACTAGCTCATTTGCTGCTGTCCTGCACGGTTCCTGTACAATTTACCCAAATTACCTTATATGGAGTTTAAGGCTAAAACACGCGCCTCACTAGCGAGTATTCAGTAAAACTACACAAAGTGTCAGAAACAAGTGAACTCACTGAAACTAGAGGAAATGCTTGTAACTAGTTCAAAATAGGTCATTTGCTGCTGGCCTGCACGGTTCCTGTACAATTTACCCAATTTACCATTTTGGGATTTTAAGGCTAGAAAAAGGGCCTAACTAGCAAGTGTTCAGTAAAAATACACAAACGTGTCAGAAACAAGTGAACTCACTGGAACTAGAGTAAATGCTTGTAACTAGTTCAAAATAGGTCATTTGCTGCTGTCCTGCACGGTTTCTGTACAATTTACCCATTTTACCATTTTGGAATTTTAAGGCCAGAACATGCGCCTAACTAGCGAGTGTTCAGTAAAAATACACAAAGGTGTCAGAAACAAGTGAACTCACTGAAACTAGAGTAAATGCTTGTAACTAGTTCAAAAAAGGTCATTTGCTGCTGATCTGCACGGTTTCTGTACAATTTACCCAATTTACCATTTTGGGATTTTAAGGCTAGAACAAGGGCCTAACTAGCAAGTGTTCAGTAAAAATACACAAACGTGTCAGAAACAAGTGAACTCACTGGAACTAGAGTAAATGCTTGTAACTAGTTCAAAAAAGGTCATTTGCTGCTGTCCTGCACGGTTCCTGTACAATTTACCCAAATTACCTTATTTGGAGTTTAAGGCTAAAACACGCACCTCACTAGCGAGTATTCAGTAAAACTACACAAAGTGTCAGAAACAAGTGAACTCACTGAAACTAGAGGAAATGCTTGTAACTCGTTCAAAATAGGTCATTTGCTGCTGGCCTGCACGGTTCCTGTACAATTTACCCAATTTACCTTATTTGGAGTTTAACGCTAAAACACGCGCCTAACTAGCGAGTGTTCAGTAAAACTACACAAAGGTGTCAGAAACAAGTGAACTCACTGAAACTAGAGTAAATGCTTGTAACTAGTTCAAAAAAGGTCATTTGCTGCTGGCCTGCACGGTTCCTGTACAATTTACCCAGTTTACCTTATTTGGAGTTTAATGCTAAAACACGCGCCTAACTAGCGAGTATTCAGTAAAACTACAGAAAGGTGTCAGAAACAAGTGAACTCACTGAAACTAGAGCAAATGCTTGTAACTAGTTCAAAAAAGGTCATTTGCTGCTGATCTGCACGGTTTCTGTACAATTTACCCAATTTATCATTTTGGGATTTTAAGGCTTGAACAGGGGCCTAACTAGCGAGTATTCAGTAAAACTACACAAAGGTGTCAGAAACAAGTGAACTCACTGAAACTAGAGTAAATGCTTGTAACTAGTTCAAAATAGGTCATTTGCTGCTGGCTGCACGGTTTCTGTACAATTTACCCATTTTACCATTTTGGAATTTTAAGGCCAGACCACGCTCCTATCTAGCGAGTGTTCAGTAAAAATACAGAAAGGTGTCAGAAACAAGTGAACTCACTGAAACTAGAGGAAATGCTTGTAACGAGTTCAAAATAGGTCATTTGCTGCTGATCTGCACGGTTCCTGTACAATTTAACCAATTTACCTTATTTGGAGTTTAAGGCTAAAACACGCGCCTAACTAGCGAGTGTTCAGTAAAACTACACAAAGGTGTCAGAAACAAGTGAACTCACTGAAACTAGAGTAAATGCTTGTAACTAATTCAAAAAAGGTCATTTGCTGCTGATCTGCACGGTTTCTGTACAATTTACCCAATTTACCATTTTGGGATTTTAAGGCTAGAACAAGGGCCTAACTAGCAAGTGTTCAGTAAAAATACACAATCGTGTCAGAAACAAGTGAACTCACTGGAACTAGAGTAAATGCTTGTAACTAGTTCCAACTAGCTCATTTGCTGCTGTCCTGCACGGTTCCTGTACAATTTACCCAAATTACCTTATATGGAGTTTAAGGCTAAAACACGCGCCTCACTAGCGAGTATTCAGTAAAACTACACAAAGTGTCAGAAACAAGTGAACTCACTGAAACTAGAGGAAATGCTTGTAACTAGTTCAAAATAGGTCATTTGCTGCTGGCCTGCACGGTTCCTGTACAATTTACCCAATTTACCATTTTGGGATTTTAAGGCTAGAAAAAGGGCCTAACTAGCAAGTGTTCAGTAAAAATACACAAACGTGTCAGAAACAAGTGAACTCACTGGAACTAGAGTAAATGCTTGTAACTAGTTCAAAATAGGTCATTTGCTGCTGTCCTGCACGGTTTCTGTACAATTTACCCATTTTACCATTTTGGAATTTTAAGGCCAGAACATGCGCCTAACTAGCGAGTGTTCAGTAAAAATACACAAAGGTGTCAGAAACAAGTGAACTCACTGAAACTAGAGTAAATGCTTGTAACTAGTTCAAAAAAGGTCATTTGCTGCTGATCTGCACGGTTTCTGTACAATTTACCCAATTTACCATTTTGGGATTTTAAGGCTAGAACAAGGGCCTAACTAGCAAGTGTTCAGTAAAAATACACAAACGTGTCAGAAACAAGTGAACTCACTGGAACTAGAGTAAATGCTTGTAACTAGTTCAAAAAAGGTCATTTGCTGCTGTCCTGCACGGTTCCTGTACAATTTACCCAAATTACCTTATTTGGAGTTTAAGGCTAAAACACGCACCTCACTAGCGAGTATTCAGTAAAACTACACAAAGTGTCAGAAACAAGTGAACTCACTGAAACTAGAGGAAATGCTTGTAACTCGTTCAAAATAGGTCATTTGCTGCTGGCCTGCACGGTTCCTGTACAATTTACCCAATTTACCTTATTTGGAGTTTAACGCTAAAACACGCGCCTAACTAGCGAGTGTTCAGTAAAACTACACAAAGGTGTCAGAAACAAGTGAACTCACTGAAACTAGAGTAAATGCTTGTAACTAATTCAAAAAAGGTCATTTGCTGCTGCTCTGCACGTTTTCTGTACAATTTACCCAATTTACCATTTTGGGATTTTAAGGCCAGAACACGCTCCTATCTAGCGAGTGTTCAGTAAAAATACACAAAGGTGTCAGAAACAAGTGAACTCCCTGAAACTAGAGTAAATGCTTGTAACTAGTTCAAAATAAGTCATTTGCTGCTGATCTGCACGGTTCCTGTAGAATTTAACCAATTTACCACTTTGGAATTTTAAGGCGTGAACATGCTCCTATCTAGCGAGTGTTCAGTAAAAATACACAAAGGTTTCAGAAACAAGTGAACTCCCTGAAACTAGAGGAAATGCTTGTAACTAATTCAAAAAAGGTCATTTGCTGCTGATCTGCACGTTTTCTGTACAATTTAACCAATTTACCTTATTTGGAGTTTAAGGCTAAAACACGCGCCTAACTAGCGAGTGTTCTGTAAAACTACACAAAGGTGTCAGAAACAAGTGAACTCACTGAAACTAGAGTAAATGCTTGTAACTAATTCAAAAAAGGTCATTTGCTGCTGATCTGCACGGTTTCTGTACAATTTACCCAATTTACCATTTTGGGATTTTAAGGCTAGAACAAGGGCCTAACTAGCAAGTGTTCAGTAAAAATACACAAACGTGTCAGAAACAAGTGAACTCACTGGAACTAGAGTAAATGCTTGTAACTAGTTCCAACTAGCTCATTTGCTGCTGTCCTGCACGGTTCCTGTACAATTTCCCCAAATTACCTTATTTGGAGTTTAAGGCTAAAACACGCGCCTCACTAGAGAGTATTCAGTAAAACTACACAAAGTGTCAGAAACAAGTGAACTCACTGAAACTAGAGGAAATGCTTGTAACTAGTTCAAAATAGGTCATTTGCTGCTGGCCTGCACGGTTGCTGTACAATTTACCCAATTTACCTTATTTGGAGTTTAACGCTAAAACACGCGCCTAACTAGCGAGTGTTCAGTAAAACTACACAAAGGTGTCAGAAACAAGTGAACTCACTGAAACTAGAGTAAATGCTTGTAACTAATTCAAAAAAGGTCATTTGCTGCTGCTCTGCACGTTTTCTGTACAATTTAACCAATTTACCTTATTTGGAGTTTAAGGCTAAAACACGCGCCTAACTAGCGAGTGTTCAGTAAAAATACACAAAGGTGTCAGAAACAAGTGAACTCACTGAAACTAGAGTAAATGCTTGTAACTAGTTCAAAATAAGTCATTTGCTGCTGATCTGCACGGTTCCTGTAGAATTTAACCAAATTACCACTTTGGAATTTTAAGGCATGAACATGCTCCTATCTAGCGAGTGTTCAGTAAAAATACACAAAGGTTTCAGAAACAAGTGAACTCCCTGAAACTAGAGGAAATGCTTGTAACTAATTCAAAAAAGGTCATTTACTGCTGATCTGCACGTTTTCTGTACAATTTAACCAATTTACCTTATTTGGAGTTTAAGGCTAAAACACGCGCCTAACTAGCGAGTGTTCAGTAAAACTACACAAAGGTGTCAGAAACAAGTGAACTCACTGAAACTAGAGTAAATGCTTGTAACTAATTCAAAAAAGGTCATTTGCTGCTGCTCTGCACGTTTTCTGTACAATTTACCCAATTTACCATTTTGGGATTTTAAGGCCAGAACACGCTCCTATCTAGCGAGTGTTCATTAAAAATACACAAAGGTGTCAGAAACAAGTGAACTCCCTGAAACTAGAGTAAATGCTTGTAACTAGTTCAAAATAAGTCATTTGCTGCTGATCTGCACGGTTCCTGTAGAATTTAACCAATTTACCTTATTTGGAGTTTAACGCTAAAACACGCGCCTAACTAGCGAGTGTTCAGTAAAACTACACAAAGGTGTCAGAAACAAGTGAACTCACTGAAACTAGAGTAAATGCTTGTAACTAATTCAAAAAAGGTCATTTGCTGCTGATCTGCACGGTTTCTGTACAATGTACCCAATTTACCATTTTGGGATTTTAAGGCTAGAACAAGGGCCTAACTAGCAAGTGTTCAGTAAAAATACACAAAGGTGTCAGAAACAAGTGAACTCACTGAAACTAGAGTAAATGCTTGTAACTAGTTCAAAATAGGTCATTTGCTGCTGGCCTGCACGGTTCCTGTACAATTTACCCAATTTACCTTATTTGGAGTTTAACGCTAAAACACGCGCCTAACTAGCGAGTGTTCAGTAAAACTACACAAAGGTGTCAGAAACAAGTGAACTCCCTGAAACTAGAGTAAATGCTTGTAACTAGTTCAAAATAGGTCATTTGCTGCTGGCCTGCACGGTTCCTGTAGAATTTAACCAATTTACCTTATTTGGAGTTTAAGGCTAAAACACGCGCCTAACTAGCGAGTGTTCAGTAAAACTACACAAAGTGTCAGAAACAAGTGAACTCACTGAAACTAGAGTAAATGCTTGTAACTAGTTCAAAATAGGTCATTTGCTGCTGGCCTGCACGGTTCCTGTACAATTTACCCAATTTACCTTATTTGGAGTTTAACGCTAAAACACGCGCCTAACTAGCGAGTGTTCAGTAAAACTACACAAAGGTGTCAGAAACAAGTGAACTCACTGAAACTAGAGTAAATGCTTGTAACTAGTTCAAAATAGGTCATTTGCTGCTGGCTGCACGGTTTCTGTACAATTTACCCATTTTACCATTTTGGAATTTTAAGGCGTGAACACGCTCCTATCTAGCGAGTGTTCAGTAAAAATACACAAAGGTGTCAGAAACAAGTGAACTCCCTGAAACTAGAGTAAATGCTTGTAACTAGTTCAAAATAGGTCATTTGCTGCTGATCTGCACGGTTCCTGTACAATTTACCCAATTTACCACTTTGGGAGTTTATGGCTAGAACATGCGCCTAACTAGCGAGTGTTCAGTAAAAATACACAAAGGTGTCAGAAACAAGTGAACTCACTGAAACTAGAGTAAATGCTTGTAACTAGTTCAAAATAGGTCATTTGCTGCTGGCCTGCACGGTTCCTGTACAATTTACCCAATTTACCTTATTTGGAGTTTAACGCTAAAACACGCGCCTAACTAGCGAGTGTTCAGTAAAACTACACAAAGGTGTCAGAAACAAGTGAACTCACTGAAACTAGAGTAAATGCTTGTAACTAATTCAAAAAAGGTCATTTGCTGCTGATCTGCACGGTTTCTGTACAATTTACCCAATTTACCATTTTGGGATTTTAAGGCTAGAACAAGGGCCTAACTAGCAAGTGTTCAGTAAAAATACACAAACGTGTCAGAAACAAGTGAACTCACTGGAACTAGAGTAAATGCTTGTAACTAGTTCCAACTAGCTCATTTGCTGCTGTCCTGCACGGTTCCTGTACAATTTACCCAAATTACCTTATTCGGAGTTTAACGCTAAAACACGCGCCTAACTAGCGAGTATTCAGTAAAACTACATAAAGGTGTCAGAAACAAGTGAACCCCCTGAAACTAGAGTAAGTGGTTGTAACTAGTCCAAAATAGGTCATTTGTTGCTGACCTGCACGGTTCCTGTATAATTTACCCGATTTACCATTTTGGGATTTTAAGGCCAGAACACGCGCCTGACTAGCGAGTGTTCAGTAAAAATACACAAACGTGTCAGAAACAAGTGAACTCACAGAAACTAGAGTAAATGCTTGTAACTAGTTCAAAATAGGTCATTTGCTGCTGATCTGCACGGTTCCTGTACAATTTACCAAATTTACCATTTTGGGATTTGAAGGCCAGAAAACGCGCCTGACTAGCGAGTGTTCAGTAAAAATACACAAAGGTGTCAGAAACAAGTGAACTCCCTGAAACTAGAGTAAATGCTTGTAACTAGTTCAAAATAGGTCATGTGCTGCTGATCTGCACGGTTCCTGTACAATTTACCCAATTTCCCACTTTGGGATTTTATGGCTAGAACATGCGCCTAACTAGCGAGCGTTCAGTAAAAATACACAAACGTGTCAGAAACAAGTGAACTCCCTGAAACTAGAGTAAATGCTTGTAACTAGTTCAAAATAGATCATGTGCTGCTGATCTGCACGGTTCCTGTATAATTTACCCAATTTACCATTTTGGGATTTGAAGGCCAGAAAACGCGCCTGACTAGCGAGTGTTCAGTAAAAATACACAAAGGTGTCAGAAACAAGTGAACTCCCTGAAACTAGAGTAAATGCTTGTAACTAGTTCAAAATAGATCATTTGCTGCTGATCTGCACGGTTCCTGTACAATTTACCCAATTTACCATTTTGGGATTTGAAGGCCAGAAAACGCACCTGACTAGCGAGCGTTCAGTAAAAATACACAAAGGTGTCAGAAACAAGTGAACTCCCTGAAACTAGAGTAAATGCTTGTAACTAGTTCAAAATAGGTCATTTGCTGCTGATCTGCACGGTTCCTGTAGAATTTACCCTATTCACCATTTTGGGATTTGAAGGCCAGAAAACGCGCCTGACTAGCGAGTGTTCAGTAAAAATACACAAAGGTGTCAGAAACAAGTGAACCCCCTGAAACTAGAGAAAATGCTTGTAACTAGTTCAAAATAGGTCATTTGTTGCTGATCTGCACGGTTCCTGTATAATTTACCCGATTTACCATTTTGGGATTTTAAGGCCAGAACACGCGCCTGACTAGCGAGTGTTCAGTAAAAATACACAAAGGTGTCAGAAACAAGTGAACTCCCTGAAACTAGAGTAAATGCTTGTAACTAGATCAAAATAGGTCATCTGCTGCTGATCTGCACGGTTCCTGTACAATTTACCCAATTTACCATTTTGGGATTTGAAGGCCAGAAAACGCGCCTGACTAGCGAGTGTTCAGTAAAAATACACAAAGGTATCAGAAACAAGTGAACCCCCTGAAACTAGAGTAAATGCTTGTAACTAGTTCAAAATAGGTCATTTGTTGCTGATCTGTACGGTTCCTGTATAATTTACCCGATTTACCATTTTGGGATTTTTAGGCCAGAACACGTGCCTGACTAGCGAGTGATCAGTAAAAATACACAAAGGTGTCAGAAACAAGTGAACTCACTGAAACTAGAGGAAATGCTTGTAACTAGTTCAAAAAAGGTCATTTGCTGCTGTCCTGCACGGTTCCTGTACAATTTACCCAAATTACCTTATTTGGAGTTTAAGGCTAAAACACGCGCCTCACTAGCGAGTATTCAGTAAAACTACACAAAGTGTCAGAAACAAGTGAACTCACTGAAACTAGAGGAAATGCTTGTAACTAGTTCAAAATAGGTCATTTGCTGCTGGCCTGCACGGTTCCTGTACAATTTACCCAATTTACCTTATTTGGAGTTTAAGGCTAAACCACGCGCCTAACTAGCGAGTATTCAGTAAAACTACACAAAGGTGTCAGAAACAAGTGAACTCACTGAAACTAGAGGAAATGCTTGTAACTAGTTCAAAAAAGGTCATTTGCTGCTGTCCTGCACGGTTCCTGTACAATTTACCCAAATTACCTTATTTGGAGTTTAAGGCTAAAACACGCGCCTCACTAGCGAGTATTCAGTAAAACTACACAAAGTGTCAGAAACAAGTGAACTCACTGAAACTAGAGGAAATGCTTGTAACTAGTTCAAAATAGGTCATTTGCTGCTGGCCTGCACGGTTCCTGTACAATTTACCCAATTTACCTTATTTGGAGTTTAACGCTAAAACACGCGCCTAACTAGCGAGTGTTCAGTAAAACTACACAAAGGTGTCAGAAACAAGTGAACTCACTGAAACTAGAGTAAATGCTTGTAACTAATTCAAAAAAGGTCATTTGCTGCTGCTCTGCACGTTTTCTGTACAATTTACCCAATTTACCATTTTGGGATTTTAAGGCCAGAACACGCTCCTATCTAGCGAGTGTTCAGTAAAAATACACAAAGGTGTCAGAAACAAGTGAACTCCCTGAAACTAGAGTAAATGCTTGTAACCAGTTCAAAATAGGTCATTTGTTGCTGATCTGCACGGTTCCTGTATAATTTACACGATTTACCATTTTGGGATTTTAAGGCCAGAACACGCGCCTGACTAGCGAGTGTTCAGTAAAAATACACAAAGGTGTCAGAAACAAGTGAACTCACTGAAACTAGAGTAAATGCTTGTAACTAGTTCAAAATAGGTCATTTGTTGCTGGCCTGCACGGTTCCTGTACAATTTACCCAATTTACCTTATTTGGAGTTTAACGCTAAAACACGCGCCTAACTAGCGAGTGTTCAGTAAAACTACACAAAGGTGTCAGAAACAAGTGAACTCACTGAAACTAGAGTAAATGCTTGTAACTAGTTCAAAAAAGGTCATTTGCTGCTGGCCTGCACGGTTCCTGTACAATTTACCCAGTTTACCTTATTTGGAGTTTAATGCTAAAACACGCGCCTAACTAGCGAGTATTCAGTAAAACTACAGAAAGGTGTCAGAAACAAGTGAACTCACTGAAACTAGAGCAAATGCTTGTAACTAGTTCAAAAAAGGTCATTTGCTGCTGATCTGCACGGTTTCTGTACAATTTACCCAATTTATCATTTTGGGATTTTAAGGCTTGAACAGGGGCCTAACTAGCGAGTATTCAGTAAAACTACACATAGGTGTCAGAAACAAGTGAACTCACTGAAACTAGAGTAAATGCTTGTAACTAGTTCAAAATAGGTCATTTGCTGCTGGCTGCACGGTTTCTGTACAATTTACCCATTTTACCATTTTGGAATTTTAAGGCCAGACCACGCTCCTATCTAGCGAGTGTTCAGTAAAAATACAGAAAGGTGTCAGAAACAAGTGAACTCACTGAAACTAGAGGAAATGCTTGTAACGAGTTCAAAATAGGTCATTTGCTGCTGATCTGCACGGTTCCTGTACAATTTAACCAATTTACCTTATTTGGAGTTTAAGGCTAAAACACGCGCCTAACTAGCGAGTGTTCAGTAAAACTACACAAAGGTGTCAGAAACAAGTGAACTCACTGAAACTAGAGTAAATGCTTGTAACTAATTCAAAAAAGGTCATTTGCTGCTGATCTGCACGGTTTCTGTACAATTTACCCAAATTACCTTATTTGGAGTTTAAGGCTAAAACACGCGCCTCACTAGCGAGTATTCAGTAAAACTACACAAAGTGTCAGAAACAAGTGAACTCACTGAAACTAGAGGAAATGCTTGTAACTAGTTCAAAATAGGTCATTTGCTGCTGGCCTGCACGGTTCCTGTACAATTTACCCAATTTACCTTATTTGGAGTTTAACGCTAAAACACGCGCCTAACTAGCGAGTGTTCAGTAAAACTACACAAAGGTGTCAGAAACAAGTGAACTCACTGAAACTAGAGTAAATGCTTGTAACTAATTCAAAAAAGGTCATTTGCTGCTGCTCTGCACGTTTTCTGTACAATTTACCCAATTTACCATTTTGGGATTTTAAGGCCAGAACACGCTCCTATCTAGCGAGTGTTCAGTAAAAATACACAAAGGTGTCAGAAACAAGTGAACTCCCTGAAACTAGAGTAAATGCTTGTAACCAGTTCAAAATAGGTCATTTGTTGCTGATCTGCACGGTTCCTGTATAATTTACACGATTTACCATTTTGGGATTTTAAGGCCAGAACACGCGCCTGACTAGCGAGTGTTCAGTAAAAATACACAAAGGTGTCAGAAACAAGTGAACTCACTGAAACTAGAGTAAATGCTTGTAACTAGTTCAAAATAGGTCATTTGTTGCTGGCCTGCACGGTTCCTGTACAATTTACCCAATTTACCTTATTTGGAGTTTAACGCTAAAACACGCGCCTAACTAGCGAGTGTTCAGTAAAACTACACAAAGGTGTCAGAAACAAGTGAACTCACTGAAACTAGAGTAAATGCTTGTAACTAGTTCAAAAAAGGTCATTTGCTGCTGATCTGCACGGTTCCTGTACAATTTACCCAGTTTACCTTATTTGGAGTTTAATGCTAAAACACGCGCCTAACTAGCGAGTATTCAGTAAAACTACAGAAAGGTGTCAGAAACAAGTGAACTCACTGAAACTAGAGCAAATGCTTGTAACTAGTTCAAAAAAGGTCATTTGCTGCTGATCTGCACGGTTTCTGTACAAGTTACCCAATTTATCATTTTGGGATTTTAAGGCTTGAACAGGGGCCTAACTAGCGAGTATTCAGTAAAACTACACAAAGGTGTCAGAAACAAGTGAACTCACTGAAACTAGAGTAAATGTTGTAACTAGTTCAAAATAGGTCATTTGCTGCTGGCTGCACGGTTTCTGTACAATTTACCCATTTTACCATTTTGGAATTTTAAGGCCACACCACGCTCCTATCTAGCGAGTGTTCAGTAAAAATACAGAAAGGTGTCAGAAACAAGTGAACTCACTGAAACTAGAGGAAATGCTTGTAACGAGTTCAAAATAGGTCATTTGCTGCTGATCTGCACGGTTCCTGTACAATTTAACCAATTTACCTTATTTGGAGTTTAAGGCTAAAACACGCGCCTAACTAGCGAGTGTTCAGTAAAACTACACAAAGGTGTCAGAAACAAGTGAACTCACTGAAACTAGAGTAAATGCTTGTAACTAATTCAAAAAAGGTCATTTGCTGCTGATCTGCACGGTTTCTGTACAATTTACCCAATTTACCATTTTGGGATTTTAAGGCTAGAACAAGGGCCTAACTAGCAAGTGTTCAGTAAAAATACACAATCGTGTCAGAAACAAGTGAACTCACTGGAACTAGAGTAAATGCTTGTAACTAGTTCCAACTAGCTCATTTGCTGCTGTCCTGCACGGTTCCTGTACAATTTACCCAAATTACCTTATATGGAGTTTAAGGCTAAAACACGCGCCTCACTAGCGAGTATTCAGTAAAACTACACAAAGTGTCAGAAACAAGTGAACTCACTGAAACTAGAGGAAATGCTTGTAACTAGTTCAAAATAGGTCATTTGCTGCTGGCCTGCACGGTTCCTGTACAATTTACCCAATTTACCATTTTGGGATTTTAAGGCTAGAAAAAGGGCCTAACTAGCAAGTGTTCAGTAAAAATACACAAACGTGTCAGAAACAAGTGAACTCACTGGAACTAGAGTAAATGCTTGTAACTAGTTCAAAATAGGTCATTTGCTGCTGTCCTGCACGGTTTCTGTACAATTTACCCATTTTACCATTTTGGAATTTTAAGGCCAGAACATGCGCCTAACTAGCGAGTGTTCAGTAAAAATACACAAAGGTGTCAGAAACAAGTGAACTCACTGAAACTAGAGTAAATGCTTGTAACTAGTTCAAAAAAGGTCATTTGCTGCTGATCTGCACGGTTTCTGTACAATTTACCCAATTTACCATTTTGGGATTTTAAGGCTAGAACAAGGGCCTAACTAGCAAGTGTTCAGTAAAAATACACAAACGTGTCAGAAACAAGTGAACTCACTGGAACTAGAGTAAATGCTTGTAACTAGTTCAAAAAAGGTCATTTGCTGCTGTCCTGCACGGTTCCTGTACAATTTACCCAAATTACCTTATTTGGAGTTTAAGGCTAAAACACGCACCTCACTAGCGAGTATTCAGTAAAACTACACAAAGTGTCAGAAACAAGTGAACTCACTGAAACTAGAGGAAATGCTTGTAACTCGTTCAAAATAGGTCATTTGCTGCTGGCCTGCACGGTTCCTGTACAATTTACCCAATTTACCTTATTTGGAGTTTAACGCTAAAACACGCGCCTAACTAGCGAGTGTTCAGTAAAACTACACAAAGGTGTCAGAAACAAGTGAACTCACTGAAACTAGAGTAAATGCTTGTAACTAGTTCAAAAAAGGTCATTTGCTGCTGGCCTGCACGGTTCCTGTACAATTTACCCAGTTTACCTTATTTGGAGTTTAATGCTAAAACACGCGCCTAACTAGCGAGTATTCAGTAAAACTACAGAAAGGTGTCAGAAACAAGTGAACTCACTGAAACTAGAGCAAATGCTTGTAACTAGTTCAAAAAAGGTCATTTGCTGCTGATCTGCACGGTTTCTGTACAATTTACCCAATTTATCATTTTGGGATTTTAAGGCTTGAACAGGGGCCTAACTAGCGAGTATTCAGTAAAACTACACAAAGGTGTCAGAAACAAGTGAACTCACTGAAACTAGAGTAAATGCTTGTAACTAGTTCAAAATAGGTCATTTGCTGCTGGCTGCACGGTTTCTGTACAATTTACCCATTTTACCATTTTGGAATTTTAAGGCCAGACCACGCTCCTATCTAGCGAGTGTTCAGTAAAAATACAGAAAGGTGTCAGAAACAAGTGAACTCACTGAAACTAGAGGAAATGCTTGTAACGAGTTCAAAATAGGTCATTTGCTGCTGATCTGCACGGTTCCTGTACAATTTAACCAATTTACCTTATTTGGAGTTTAAGGCTAAAACACGCGCCTAACTAGCGAGTGTTCAGTAAAACTACACAAAGGTGTCAGAAACAAGTGAACTCACTGAAACTAGAGTAAATGCTTGTAACTAATTCAAAAAAGGTCATTTGCTGCTGATCTGCACGGTTTCTGTACAATTTACCCAATTTACCATTTTGGGATTTTAAGGCTAGAACAAGGGCCTAACTAGCAAGTGTTCAGTAAAAATACACAATCGTGTCAGAAACAAGTGAACTCACTGGAACTAGAGTAAATGCTTGTAACTAGTTCCAACTAGCTCATTTGCTGCTGTCCTGCACGGTTCCTGTACAATTTACCCAAATTACCTTATATGGAGTTTAAGGCTAAAACACGCGCCTCACTAGCGAGTATTCAGTAAAACTACACAAAGTGTCAGAAACAAGTGAACTCACTGAAACTAGAGGAAATGCTTGTAACTAGTTCAAAATAGGTCATTTGCTGCTGGCCTGCACGGTTCCTGTACAATTTACCCAATTTACCATTTTGGGATTTTAAGGCTAGAAAAAGGGCCTAACTAGCAAGTGTTCAGTAAAAATACACAAACGTGTCAGAAACAAGTGAACTCACTGGAACTAGAGTAAATGCTTGTAACTAGTTCAAAATAGGTCATTTGCTGCTGTCCTGCACGGTTTCTGTACAATTTACCCATTTTACCATTTTGGAATTTTAAGGCCAGAACATGCGCCTAACTAGCGAGTGTTCAGTAAAAATACACAAAGGTGTCAGAAACAAGTGAACTCACTGAAACTAGAGTAAATGCTTGTAACTAGTTCAAAAAAGGTCATTTGCTGCTGATCTGCACGGTTTCTGTACAATTTACCCAATTTACCATTTTGGGATTTTAAGGCTAGAACAAGGGCCTAACTAGCAAGTGTTCAGTAAAAATACACAAACGTGTCAGAAACAAGTGAACTCACTGGAACTAGAGTAAATGCTTGTAACTAGTTCAAAAAAGGTCATTTGCTGCTGTCCTGCACGGTTCCTGTACAATTTACCCAAATTACCTTATTTGGAGTTTAAGGCTAAAACACGCACCTCACTAGCGAGTATTCAGTAAAACTACACAAAGTGTCAGAAACAAGTGAACTCACTGAAACTAGAGGAAATGCTTGTTACTCGTTCAAAATAGGTCATTTGCTGCTGGCCTGCACGGTTCCTGTACAATTTACCCAATTTACCTTATTTGGAGTTTAACGCTAAAACACGCGCCTAACTAGCGAGTGTTCAGTAAAACTACACAAAGGTGTCAGAAACAAGTGAACTCACTGAAACTAGAGTAAATGCTTGTAACTAATTCAAAAAAGGTCATTTGCTGCTGCTCTGCACGTTTTCTGTACAATTTACCCAATTTACCATTTTGGGATTTTAAGGCCAGAACACGCTCCTATCTAGCGAGTGTTCAGTAAAAATACACAAAGGTGTCAGAAACAAGTGAACTCCCTGAAACTAGAGTAAATGCTTGTAACTAGTTCAAAATAAGTCATTTGCTGCTGATCTGCACGGTTCCTGTAGAATTTAACCAATTTACCACTTTGGAATTTTAAGGCGTGAACATGCTCCTATCTAGCGAGTGTTCAGTAAAAATACACAAAGGTTTCAGAAACAAGTGAACTCCCTGAAACTAGAGGAAATGCTTGTAACTAATTCAAAAAAGGTCATTTGCTGCTGATCTGCACGTTTTCTGTACAATTTAACCAATTTACCTTATTTGGAGTTTAAGGCTAAAACACGCGCCTAACTAGCGAGTGTTCAGTAAAACTACACAAAGGTGTCAGAAACAAGTGAACTCACTGAAACTAGAGTAAATGCTTGTAACTAATTCAAAAAAGGTCATTTGCTGCTGATCTGCACGGTTTCTGTACAATTTACCCAATTTACCATTTTGGGATTTTAAGGCTAGAACAAGGGCCTAACTAGCAAGTGTTCAGTAAAAATACACAAACGTGTCAGAAACAAGTGAACTCACTGGAACTAGAGTAAATGCTTGTAACTAGTTCCAACTAGCTCATTTGCTGCTGTCCTGCACGGTTCCTGTACAATTTCCCCAAATTACCTTATTTGGAGTTTAAGGCTAAAACACGCGCCTCACTAGAGAGTATTCAGTAAAACTACACAAAGTGTCAGAAACAAGTGAACTCACTGAAACTAGAGGAAATGCTTGTAACTAGTTCAAAATAGGTCATTTGCTGCTGGCCTGCACGGTTGCTGTACAATTTACCCAATTTACCTTATTTGGAGTTTAACGCTAAAACACGCGCCTAACTAGCGAGTGTTCAGTAAAACTACACAAAGGTGTCAGAAACAAGTGAACTCACTGAAACTAGAGTAAATGCTTGTAACTAATTCAAAAAAGGTCATTTGCTGCTGCTCTGCACGTTTTCTGTACAATTTAACCAATTTACCTTATTTGGAGTTTAAGGCTAAAACACGCGCCTAACTAGCGAGTGTTCAGTAAAAATACACAAAGGTGTCAGAAACAAGTGAACTCACTGAAACTAGAGTAAATGCTTGTAACTAGTTCAAAATAAGTCATTTGCTGCTGATCTGCACGGTTCCTGTAGAATTTAACCAAATTACCACTTTGGAATTTTAAGGCATGAACATGCTCCTATCTAGCGAGTGTTCAGTAAAAATACACAAAGGTTTCAGAAACAAGTGAACTCCCTGAAACTAGAGGAAATGCTTGTAACTAATTCAAAAAAGGTCATTTACTGCTGATCTGCACGTTTTCTGTACAATTTAACCAATTTACCTTATTTGGAGTTTAAGGCTAAAACACGCGCCTAACTAGCGAGTGTTCAGTAAAACTACACAAAGGTGTCAGAAACAAGTGAACTCACTGAAACTAGAGTAAATGCTTGTAACTAATTCAAAAAAGGTCATTTGCTGCTGCTCTGCACGTTTTCTGTACAATTTACCCAATTTACCATTTTGGGATTTTAAGGCCAGAACACGCTCCTATCTAGCGAGTGTTCATTAAAAATACACAAAGGTGTCAGAAACAAGTGAACTCCCTGAAACTAGAGTAAATGCTTGTAACTAGTTCAAAATAAGTCATTTGCTGCTGATCTGCACGGTTCCTGTAGAATTTAACCAATTTACCTTATTTGGAGTTTAACGCTAAAACACGCGCCTAACTAGCGAGTGTTCAGTAAAACTACACAAAGGTGTCAGAAACAAGTGAACTCACTGAAACTAGAGTAAATGCTTGTAACTAATTCAAAAAAGGTCATTTGCTGCTGATCTGCACGGTTTCTGTACAATGTACCCAATTTACCATTTTGGGATTTTAAGGCTAGAACAAGGGCCTAACTAGCAAGTGTTCAGTAAAAATACACAAAGGTGTCAGAAACAAGTGAACTCACTGAAACTAGAGTAAATGCTTGTAACTAGTTCAAAATAGGTCATTTGCTGCTGGCCTGCACGGTTCCTGTACAATTTACCCAATTTACCTTATTTGGAGTTTAACGCTAAAACACGCGCCTAACTAGCGAGTGTTCAGTAAAACTACACAAAGGTGTCAGAAACAAGTGAACTCCCTGAAACTAGAGTAAATGCTTGTAACTAGTTCAAAATAGGTCATTTGCTGCTGGCCTGCACGGTTCCTGTAGAATTTAACCAATTTACCTTATTTGGAGTTTAAGGCTAAAACACGCGCCTAACTAGCGAGTGTTCAGTAAAACTACACAAAGTTTCAGAAACAAGTGAACTCACTGAAACTAGAGGAAATGCTTGTAACTAGTTCAAAATAGGTCATTTGCTGCTGGCCTGCACGGTTCCTGTAGAATTTAACCAA
Source organism: Anniella stebbinsi (assembly GCA_029215795.1). Classification (NCBI taxonomy): domain Eukaryota; kingdom Metazoa; phylum Chordata; class Lepidosauria; order Squamata; family Anniellidae; genus Anniella; species Anniella stebbinsi. Next base: position 123,141,352 of record JARDYH010000004.1, on the reverse strand, counting down.
TTTACCTTATTTGGAGTTTAAGGCTAAAACACGCGCCTAACTAGCGAGTATTCAGTAAAACTACACAAAGGTGTCAGAAACAAGTGAACTCACTGAAACTAGAGTAAATGCTTGTAAACTAATTCAAAAAAGGTCATTTGCTGCTGATCTGCACGGTTTCTGTACAATTTACCCAATTTACCATTTTGGGATTTTAAGGCTAGAACAAGGGCCTAACTAGCAAGTGTTCAGTAAAAATACACAAACGTGTCAGAAACAAGTGAACTCACTGGAACTAGAGTAAATGCTTGTAACTAGTTCCAACTAGCTCATTTGCTGCTGTCCTGCACGGTTCCTGTACAATTTACCCAAATTACCTTATTTGGAGTTTAAGGCTAAAACACGCGCCTCACTAGCGAGTATTCAGGAAAACTACACAAAGGTGTCAGAAACAAGTGAACTCACTGAAACTAGAGTAAATGCTTGTAACTAGTTCAAAATAGGTCATTTGCTGCTGGCCTGCACGGTTCCTGTACAATTTACCCAATTTACCTTATTTGGAGTTTAACGCTAAAGCACGCGCCTAACTAGCGAGTATTCAGTAAAACTACACAAAGGTGTCAGAAACAAGTGAACTCACTGAAACTAGAGTAAATGCTTGTAACTAGTTCAAAAAAGGTCATTTGCTGCTGATCTGCACGGTTTCTGTACAATTTACCCAATTTACCATTTTGGGATTTTAAGGCTAGAACAAGGGCCTAACTAGCAAGTGTTCAGTAAAAATACACAAACGTGTCAGAAACAAGTGAACTCACTGGAACTAGAGTAAATGCTTGTAACTAGTTCCAACTAGCTCATTTGCTGCTGTCCTGCACGGTTCCTGTACAATTTACCCAAATTACCTTATTTGGAGTTTAACGCTAAAACACGTGCCTCACTAGCGAGTATTCAGTAAAACTACACAAAGTGTCAGAAACAAGTGAACTCACTGAAACTAGAGGAAATGCTTGTAACTAGTTCAAAATAGGTCATTTGCTGCTGGCCTGCACGGTTCCTGTACAATTTACCCAATTTACCTTATTTGGAGTTTAAGGCTAAACCACGCGCCTAACTAGCGAGTATTCAGTAAAACTACACAGAGGTGTCAGAAACAAGTGAACTCCCTGAAACTAGAGGAAATGCTTGTAACTAGTTCAAAATAGGTCATTTGCTGCTGGCCTGCACGGTTCCTGTACAATTTACCCAATTTACCTTATTTGGAGTTTAACGCTAAAACACGCGCCTAACTAGCGAGTGTTCAGTAAAACTACACAAAGGTGTCAGAAACAAGTGAACTCACTGAAACTAGAGTAAATGCTTGTAACTAATTCAAAAAAGGTCATTTGCTGCTGATCTGCACGGTTTCTGTACAATTTACCCAATTTACCATTTTGGGATTTTAAGGCTAGAACAAGGGCCTAACTAGCAAGTGTTCAGTAAAAATACACAAACGTGTCAGAAACAAGTGAACTCACTGGAACTAGAGTAAATGCTTGTAACTAATTCAAAAAAGGTCATTTGCTGCTGATCTGCACGTTTTCTGTACAATTTAACCAATTTACCTTATTTGGAGTTTAAGGCTAAAACACGCGCCTAACTAGCGAGTGTTCAGTAAAACTACACAAAGGTGTCAGAAACAAGTGAACTCACTGAAACTAGAGCAAATGCTTGTAACTAGTTCAAAAAAGGTCATTTGCTGCTGATCTGCACGGTTTCTGTACAATTTACCCAATTTACCATTTTGGGATTTTAAGGCTAGAACAGGGGCCTAACTAGCAAGTGTTCAGTAAAACTACACAAAAGTGTCAGAAACAAGTGAACTCACTGAAACTAGAGTAAATGCTTGTAACTAGTTCAAAAAAGGTCATTTGCTCCTGGCCTGCACGGTTCCTGTACAATTTAACCAATTTACCTTATTTGGAGTAAGGCTAAACCACGCGCATAACTAGCGAGTATTCAGTAAAACTACACAAAGGTGTCAGAAACAAGTGATCTCACTGAAACTAGAGTAAATGCTTGTAACTAGTTCAAAAAAGGTCATTTGCTGCTGATCTGCACGGTTTCTGTACAATTTACCCAATTTACCATTTTGGGATTTTAAGGCTAGAACAAGGGCCTAACTAGCAAGTGTTCAGTAAAAATACACAAACGTGTCAGAAACAAGTGAACTCACTGGAACTAGAGTAAATGCTTGTAACTAGTTCAAAAAAGGTCATTTGCTGCTGGCCTGCACGGTTCCTGTAGAATTTAACCAATTTACCTTATTTGGAGTTTAAGGCTAAAACACGCGCCTAACTAGCGAGTATTCAGTAAAACTACACAAAGGTGTCAGAAACAAGTGAACTCACTGAAACTAGAGTAAATGCTTGTAACTAATTCAAAAAAGGTCATTTGCTGCTGATCTGCACGGTTTCTGTACAATTTACCCAATTTACCATTTTGGGATTTTAAGGCTAGAAGAAGGGCCTAACTAGCAAGTGTTCAGTAAAAATACACAAACGTGTCAGAAACAAGTGAACTCACTGGAACTAGAGTAAATGCTTGTAACTAGTTCCAACTAGCTCATTTGCTGCTGTCCTGCACGGTTCCTGTAGAATTTACCCTATTCACCATTTTGGGATTTGAAGGCCAGAAAACGCGCCTGACTAGCGAGTGTTCAGTAAAAATACACAAAGGTGTCAGAAACAAGTGAACCCCCTGAAACTAGAGTAAATGCTTGTAACTAGTTCAAAATAGGTCATTTGTTGCTGATCTGCACGGTTCCTGTATAATTTACCCGATTTACCATTTTGGGATTTTAAGGCCAGAACACGCGCCTGACTAGCGAGTGTTCAGTAAAAATACACAAAGGTGTCAGAAACAAGTGAACTCACTGAAACTAGAGTAAATGCTTGTAACTAGTGCAAAATAGGTCATTTGTTGCTGATCTGCACGGTTCCTGTACAATTTACCCGATTTACCATTTTGGGATTTGAAGGCCAGAACACGCGCCTGACTAGCGAGTGTTCAGTAAAAATACACAAACGTGTCAGAAACAAGTGAACTCACAGAAACTAGATTAAATGCTTGTCACTAGTTCAAAATAGGTCATGTGTTGCTGATCTGCACGGTTCCTGTACAATTTACCCAATTTACCACTTTGGGAGTTAATGGCTAGAACATGCGCCTAACTAGCGAGTGTTCAGTAAAAATACACAAAGGTGTCAGAAACAAGTGAACTCCCTGAAACTAGAGTAAATGCTTGAAACTAGTTCAAAATAGATCATTTGCTGCTGATCTGCAGGGTTCCTGTACAATTTACCCAATTTACCATTTTGGGATTTGAAGGCCAGAAAACGCGCCTGACTAGCGAGTGTTCAGTAAAAATACACAAAGGTGTCAGAAACAAGTGAACTCACTGAAACTAGAGTAAATGGTTGTAACTAGTTCAAAATAGGTCATGTGCTGCTGATCTGCACGGTTCCTGTACAATTTACCCAATTTACCACTTTGGGAGTTTATAGCTAGAACATGCGCCTAACTAGCGAGTGTTCAGTAAAAATACACAAAGGTGTCAGAAACAAGTGAACTCCCTGAAACTAGAGTAAATGCTTGTAACAAGTGCAAAATAGGTCATTTGTTGCTGATCTGCACGGTTCCTGTACAATTTACCCGATTTACCATTTTGGGATTTGAAGGCCAGAACACGCGCCTGACTAGCGAGTGTTCAGTAAAAATACACAAACGTGTCAGAAACAAGTGAACTCACAGAAACTAGATTAAATGCTTGTCACTAGTTCAAAATAGGTCATGTGTTGCTGATCTGCACGGTTCCTGTATAATTTACCCGATTTACCATTTTGGGATTTTAAGGCCAGAACACGCGCCTGACTAGCGAGTGTTCAGTAAAAATACACAAAGGTGTCAGAAACAAGTGAACTCCCTGAAACTAGAGTAAATGCTTGTAACTAGTTCAAAATAGATCATTTGCTGCTGATCTGCACGGTTCCTGTACAATTTACCCAATTTACCATTTTGGGATTTGAAGGCCAGAAAACGCACCTGACTAGCGAGCGTTCAGTAAAAATACACAAAGGTGTCAGAAACAAGTGAACTCCCTGAAACTAGAGTAAATGCTTGTAACTAGTTCAAAATAGGTCATTTGCTGCTGATCTGCACGGTTCCTGTAGAATTTACCCTATTCACCATTTTGGGATTTGAAGGCCAGAAAACGCGCCTGACTAGCGAGTGTTCAGTAAAAATACACAAAGGTGTCAGAAACAAGTGAACCCCCTGAAACTAGAGAAAATGCTTGTAACTAGTTCAAAATAGGTCATTTGTTGCTGATCTGCACGGTTCCTGTATAATTTACCCGATTTACCATTTTGGGATTTTAAGGCCAGAACACGCGCCTGACTAGCGAGTGTTCAGTAAAAATACACAAAGGTGTCAGAAACAAGTGAACTCCCTGAAACTAGAGTAAATGCTTGTAACTAGTTCAAAATAGGTCATCTGCTGCTGATCTGCACGGTTCCTGTACAATTTACCCAATTTACCATTTTGGGATTTGAAGGCCAGAAAACGCGCCTGACTAGCGAGTGTTCAGTAAAAATACACAAAGGTGTCAGAAACAAGTGAACCCCCTGAAACTAGAGTAAATGCTTGTAACTAGTTCAAAATAGGTCATTTGTTGCTGATCTGTACGGTTCCTGTATAATTTACCCGATTTACCATTTTGGGATTTTTAGGCCAGAACACGTGCCTGACTAGCGAGTGTTCAGTAAAAATACACAAAGGTGTCAGAAACAAGTGAACTCACTGAAACTAGAGGAAATGCTTGTAACTAGTTCAAAATAGGTCATTTGCTGCTGTCCTGCACGGTTCCTGTACAATTTACCCAAATTACCTTATTTGGAGTTTAAGGCTAAAACACGCGCCTCACTAGCGAGTATTCAGTAAAACTACACAAAGTGTCAGAAACAAGTGAACTCACTGAAACTAGAGGAAATGCTTGTAACTAGTTCAAAATAGGTCATTTGCTGCTGGCCTGCACGGTTCCTGTACAATTTACCCAATTTACCTTATTTGGAGTTTAAGGCTAAACCACGCGCCTAACTAGCGAGTATTCAGTAAAACTACACAAAGGTGTCAGAAACAAGTGAACTCACTGAAACTAGAGGAAATGCTTGTAACTAGTTCAAAAAAGGTCATTTGCTGCTGTCCTGCACGGTTCCTGTACAATTTACCCAAATTACCTTATTTGGAGTTTAAGGCTAAAACACGCGCCTCACTAGCGAGTATTCAGTAAAACTACACAAAGTGTCAGAAACAAGTGAACTCACTGAAACTAGAGGAAATGCTTGTAACTAGTTCAAAATAGGTCATTTGCTGCTGGCCTGCACGGTTCCTGTACAATTTACCCAATTTACCTTATTTGGAGTTTAACGCTAAAACACGCGCCTAACTAGCGAGTGTTCAGTAAAACTACACAAAGGTGTCAGAAACAAGTGAACTCACTGAAACTAGAGTAAATGCTTGTAACTAATTCAAAAAAGGTCATTTGCTGCTGCTCTGCACGTTTTCTGTACAATTTACCCAATTTACCATTTTGGGATTTTAAGGCCAGAACACGCTCCTATCTAGCGAGTGTTCAGTAAAAATACACAAAGGTGTCAGAAACAAGTGAACTCCCTGAAACTAGAGTAAATGCTTGTAACCAGTTCAAAATAGGTCATTTGTTGCTGATCTGCACGGTTCCTGTATAATTTACACGATTTACCATTTTGGGATTTTAAGGCCAGAACACGCGCCTGACTAGCGAGTGTTCAGTAAAAATACACAAAGGTGTCAGAAACAAGTGAACTCACTGAAACTAGAGTAAATGCTTGTAACTAGTTCAAAATAGGTCATTTGTTGCTGGCCTGCACGGTTCCTGTACAATTTACCCAATTTACCTTATTTGGAGTTTAACGCTAAAACACGCGCCTAACTAGCGAGTGTTCAGTAAAACTACACAAAGGTGTCAGAAACAAGTGAACTCACTGAAACTAGAGTAAATGCTTGTAACTAGTTCAAAAAAGGTCATTTGCTGCTGGCCTGCACGGTTCCTGTACAATTTACCCAGTTTACCTTATTTGGAGTTTAATGCTAACACACGCGCCTAACTAGCGAGTATTCAGTAAAACTACAGAAAGGTGTCAGAAACAAGTGAACTCACTGAAACTAGAGCAAATGCTTGTAACTAGTTCAAAAAAGGTCATTTGCTGCTGATCTGCACGGTTTCTGTACAATTTACCCAATTTATCATTTTGGGATTTTAAGGCTTGAACAGGGGCCTAACTAGCGAGTATTCAGTAAAACTACACAAAGGTGTCAGAAACAAGTGAACTCACTGAAACTAGAGTAAATGCTTGTAACTAGTTCAAAATAGGTCATTTGCTGCTGGCTGCACGGTTTCTGTACAATTTACCCATTTTACCATTTTGGAATTTTAAGGCCAGACCACGCTCCTATCTAGCGAGTGTTCAGTAAAAATACAGAAAGGTGTCAGAAACAAGTGAACTCACTGAAACTAGAGGAAATGCTTGTAACGAGTTCAAAATAGGTCATTTGCTGCTGATCTGCACGGTTCCTGTACAATTTAACCAATTTACCTTATTTGGAGTTTAAGGCTAAAACACGCGCCTAACTAGCGAGTGTTCAGTAAAACTACACAAAGGTGTCAGAAACAAGTGAACTCACTGAAACTAGAGTAAATGCTTGTAACTAATTCAAAAAAGGTCATTTGCTGCTGATCTGCACGGTTTCTGTACAATTTACCCAATTTACCATTTTGGGATTTTAAGGCTAGAACAAGGGCCTAACTAGCAAGTGTTCAGTAAAAATACACAATCGTGTCAGAAACAAGTGAACTCACTGGAACTAGAGTAAATGCTTGTAACTAGTTCCAACTAGCTCATTTGCTGCTGTCCTGCACGGTTCCTGTACAATTTACCCAAATTACCTTATATGGAGTTTAAGGCTAAAACACGCGCCTCACTAGCGAGTATTCAGTAAAACTACACAAAGTGTCAGAAACAAGTGAACTCACTGAAACTAGAGGAAATGCTTGTAACTAGTTCAAAATAGGTCATTTGCTGCTGGCCTGCACGGTTCCTGTACAATTTACCCAATTTACCATTTTGGGATTTTAAGGCTAGAAAAAGGGCCTAACTAGCAAGTGTTCAGTAAAAATACACAAACGTGTCAGAAACAAGTGAACTCACTGGAACTAGAGTAAATGCTTGTAACTAGTTCAAAATAGGTCATTTGCTGCTGTCCTGCACGGTTTCTGTACAATTTACCCATTTTACCATTTTGGAATTTTAAGGCCAGAACATGCGCCTAACTAGCGAGTGTTCAGTAAAAATACACAAAGGTGTCAGAAACAAGTGAACTCACTGAAACTAGAGTAAATGCTTGTAACTAGTTCAAAAAAGGTCATTTGCTGCTGATCTGCACGGTTTCTGTACAATTTACCCAATTTACCATTTTGGGATTTTAAGGCTAGAACAAGGGCCTAACTAGCAAGTGTTCAGTAAAAATACACAAACGTGTCAGAAACAAGTGAACTCACTGGAACTAGAGTAAATGCTTGTAACTAGTTCAAAAAAGGTCATTTGCTGCTGTCCTGCACGGTTCCTGTACAATTTACCCAAATTACCTTATTTGGAGTTTAAGGCTAAAACACGCACCTCACTAGCGAGTATTCAGTAAAACTACACAAAGTGTCAGAAACAAGTGAACTCACTGAAACTAGAGGAAATGCTTGTAACTCGTTCAAAATAGGTCATTTGCTGCTGGCCTGCACGGTTCCTGTACAATTTACCCAATTTACCTTATTTGGAGTTTAACGCTAAAACACGCGCCTAACTAGCGAGTGTTCAGTAAAACTACACAAAGGTGTCAGAAACAAGTGAACTCACTGAAACTAGAGTAAATGCTTGTAACTAATTCAAAAAAGGTCATTTGCTGCTGCTCTGCACGTTTTCTGTACAATTTACCCAATTTACCATTTTGGGATTTTAAGGCCAGAACACGCTCCTATCTAGCGAGTGTTCAGTAAAAATACACAAAGGTGTCAGAAACAAGTGAACTCCCTGAAACTAGAGTAAATGCTTGTAACTAGTTCAAAATAAGTCATTTGCTGCTGATCTGCACGGTTCCTGTAGAATTTAACCAATTTACCACTTTGGAATTTTAAGGCGTGAACATGCTCCTATCTAGCGAGTGTTCAGTAAAAATACACAAAGGTTTCAGAAACAAGTGAACTCCCTGAAACTAGAGGAAATGCTTGTAACTAATTCAAAAAAGGTCATTTGCTGCTGATCTGCACGTTTTCTGTACAATTTAACCAATTTACCTTATTTGGAGTTTAAGGCTAAAACACGCGCCTAACTAGCGAGTGTTCAGTAAAACTACACAAAGGTGTCAGAAACAAGTGAACTCACTGAAACTAGAGTAAATGCTTGTAACTAATTCAAAAAAGGTCATTTGCTGCTGATCTGCACGGTTTCTGTACAATTTACCCAATTTACCATTTTGGGATTTTAAGGCTAGAACAAGGGCCTAACTAGCAAGTGTTCAGTAAAAATACACAAACGTGTCAGAAACAAGTGAACTCACTGGAACTAGAGTAAATGCTTGTAACTAGTTCCAACTAGCTCATTTGCTGCTGTCCTGCACGGTTCCTGTACAATTTCCCCAAATTACCTTATTTGGAGTTTAAGGCTAAAACACACGCCTCACTAGAGAGTATTCAGTAAAACTACACAAAGTGTCAGAAACAAGTGAACTCACTGAAACTAGAGGAAATGCTTGTAACTAGTTCAAAATAGGTCATTTGCTGCTGGCCTGCACGGTTGCTGTACAATTTACCCAATTTACCTTATTTGGAGTTTAACGCTAAAACACGCGCCTAACTAGCGAGTGTTCAGTAAAACTACACAAAGGTGTCAGAAACAAGTGAACTCACTGAAACTAGAGTAAATGCTTGTAACTAATTCAAAAAAGGTCATTTGCTGCTGCTCTGCACGTTTTCTGTACAATTTAACCAATTTATCTTATTTGGAGTTTAAGGCTAAAACACGCGCCTAACTAGCGAGTGTTCAGTAAAAATACACAAAGGTGTCAGAAACAAGTGAACTCACTGAAACTAGAGTAAATGCTTGTAACTAGTTCAAAATAAGTCATTTGCTGCTGATCTGCACGGTTCCTGTAGAATTTAACCAAATTACCACTTTGGAATTTTAAGGCGTGAACATGCTCCTATCTAGCGAGTGTTCAGTAAAAATACACAAAGGTTTCAGAAACAAGTGAACTCCCTGAAACTAGAGGAAATGCTTGTAACTAATTCAAAAAAGGTCATTTACTGCTGATCTGCACGTTTTCTGTACAATTTAACCAATTTACCTTATTTGGAGTTTAAGGCTAAAACACGCGCCTAACTAGCGAGTGTTCAGTAAAACTACACAAAGGTGTCAGAAACAAGTGAACTCACTGAAACTAGAGTAAATGCTTGTAACTAATTCAAAAAAGGTCATTTGCTGCTGCTCTGCACGTTTTCTGTACAATTTACCCAATTTAACATTTTGGGATTTTAAGGCCAGAACACGCTCCTATCTAGCGAGTGTTCATTAAAAATACACAAAGGTGTCAGAAACAAGTGAACTCCCTGAAACTAGAGTAAATGCTTGTAACTAGTTCAAAATAAGTCATTTGCTGCTGATCTGCACGGTTCCTGTAGAATTTAACCAATTTACCTTATTTGGAGTTTAACGCTAAAACACGCGCCTAACTAGCGAGTGTTCAGTAAAACTACACAAAGGTGTCAGAAACAAGTGAACTCACTGAAACTAGAGTAAATGCTTGTAACTAATTCAAAAAAGGTCATTTGCTGCTGATCTGCACGGTTTCTGTACAATTTACCCAATTTACCATTTTGGGATTTTAAGGCTAGAACAAGGGCCTAACTAGCAAGTGTTCAGTAAAAATACACAAAGGTGTCAGAAACAAGTGAACTCCCTGAAACTAGAGTAAATGCTTGTAACTAGTTCAAAAAAGGTCATTTGCTGCTGGCCTGCACGGTTCCTGTACAATTTACCCAGTTTACCTTATTTGGAGTTTAATGCTAAAACACGCGCCTAACTAGCGAGTATTCAGTAAAACTACAGAAAGGTGTCAGAAACAAGTGAACTCACTGAAACTAGAGCAAATGCTTGTAACTAGGTCAAAAAAGGTCATTTGCTGCTGATCTGCACGGTTTCTGTACAATTTACCCAATTTATCATTTTGGGATTTTAAGGCTTGAACAGGGGCCTAACTAGCGAGTATTCAGTAAAACTACACAAAGGTGTCAGAAACAAGTGAACTCACTGAAACTAGAGTAAATGCTTGTAACTAGTTCAAAATAGGTCATTTGCTGCTGGCTGCACGGTTTCTGTACAATTTACCCATTTTACCATTTTGGAATTTTAAGGCCAGACCACGCTCCTATCTAGCGAGTGTTCAGTAAAAATACAGAAAGGTGTCAGAAACAAGTGAACTCACTGAAACTAGAGGAAATGCTTGTAACGAGTTCAAAATAGGTCATTTGCTGCTGATCTGCACGGTTCCTGTACAATTTAACCAATTTACCTTATTTGGAGTTTAAGGCTAAAACACGCGCCTAACTAGCGAGTGTTCAGTAAAACTACACAAAGGTGTCAGAAACAAGTGAACTCACTGAAACTAGAGTAAATGCTTGTAACTAATTCAAAAAAGGTCATTTGCTGCTGATCTGCACGGTTTCTGTACAATTTACCCAATTTACCATTTTGGGATTTTAAGGCTAGAACAAGGGCCTAACTAGCAAGTGTTCAGTAAAAATACACAATCGTGTCAGAAACAAGTGAACTCACTGGAACTAGAGTAAATGCTTGTAACTAGTTCCAACTAGCTCATTTGCTGCTGTCCTGCACGGTTCCTGTACAATTTACCCAAATTACCTTATATGGAGTTTAAGGCTAAAACACGCGCCTCACTAGCGAGTATTCAGTAAAACTACACAAAGTGTCAGAAACAAGTGAACTCACTGAAACTAGAGGAAATGCTTGTAACTAGTTCAAAATAGGTCATTTGCTGCTGGCCTGCACGGTTCCTGTACAATTTACCCAATTTACCATTTTGGGATTTTAAGGCTAGAAAAAGGGCCTAACTAGCAAGTGTTCAGTAAAAATACACAAACGTGTCAGAAACAAGTGAACTCACTGGAACTAGAGTAAATGCTTGTAACTAGTTCAAAATAGGTCATTTGCTGCTGTCCTGCACGGTTTCTGTACAATTTACCCATTTTACCATTTTGGAATTTTAAGGCCAGAACATGCGCCTAACTAGCGAGTGTTCAGTAAAAATACACAAAGGTGTCAGAAACAAGTGAACTCACTGAAACTAGAGTAAATGCTTGTAACTAGTTCAAAAAAGGTCATTTGCTGCTGATCTGCACGGTTTCTGTACAATTTACCCAATTTACCATTTTGGGATTTTAAGGCTAGAACAAGGGCCTAACTAGCAAGTGTTCAGTAAAAATACACAAACGTGTCAGAAACAAGTGAACTCACTGGAACTAGAGTAAATGCTTGTAACTAGTTCAAAAAAGGTCATTTGCTGCTGTCCTGCACGGTTCCTGTACAATTTACCCAAATTACCTTATTTGGAGTTTAAGGCTAAAACACGCACCTCACTAGCGAGTATTCAGTAAAACTACACAAAGTGTCAGAAACAAGTGAACTCACTGAAACTAGAGGAAATGCTTGTAACTCGTTCAAAATAGGTCATTTGCTGCTGGCCTGCACGGTTCCTGTACAATTTACCCAATTTACCTTATTTGGAGTTTAACGCTAAAACACGCGCCTAACTAGCGAGTGTTCAGTAAAACTACACAAAGGTGTCAGAAACAAGTGAACTCACTGAAACTAGAGTAAATGCTTGTAACTAATTCAAAAAAGGTCATTTGCTGCTGCTCTGCACGTTTTCTGTACAATTTACCCAATTTACCATTTTGGGATTTTAAGGCCAGAACACGCTCCTATCTAGCGAGTGTTCAGTAAAAATACACAAAGGTGTCAGAAACAAGTGAACTCCCTGAAACTAGAGTAAATGCTTGTAACTAGTTCAAAATAAGTCATTTGCTGCTGATCTGCACGGTTCCTGTAGAATTTAACCAATTTACCACTTTGGAATTTTAAGGCGTGAACATGCTCCTATCTAGCGAGTGTTCAGTAAAAATACACAAAGGTTTCAGAAACAAGTGAACTCCCTGAAACTAGAGGAAATGCTTGTAACTAATTCAAAAAAGGTCATTTGCTGCTGATCTGCACGTTTTCTGTACAATTTAACCAATTTACCTTATTTGGAGTTTAAGGCTAAAACACGCGCCTAACTAGCGAGTGTTCAGTAAAACTACACAAAGGTGTCAGAAACAAGTGAACTCACTGAAACTAGAGTAAATGCTTGTAACTAATTCAAAAAAGGTCATTTGCTGCTGATCTGCACGGTTTCTGTACAATTTACCCAATTTACCATTTTGGGATTTTAAGGCTAGAACAAGGGCCTAACTAGCAAGTGTTCAGTAAAAATACACAAACGTGTCAGAAACAAGTGAACTCACTGGAACTAGAGTAAATGCTTGTAACTAGTTCCAACTAGCTCATTTGCTGCTGTCCTGCACGGTTCCTGTACAATTTACCCAAATTACCTTATTTGGAGTTTAAGGCTAAAACACGCACCTCACTAGCGAGTATTCAGTAAAACTACACAAAGTGTCAGAAACAAGTGAACTCACTGAAACTAGAGGAAATGCTTGTAACTCGTTCAAAATAGGTCATTTGCTGCTGGCCTGCACGGTTCCTGTACAATTTACCCAATTTACCTTATTTGGAGTTTAACGCTAAAACACGCGCCTAACTAGCGAGTGTTCAGTAAAACTACACAAAGGTGTCAGAAACAAGTGAACTCACTGAAACTAGAGTAAATGCTTGTAACTAATTCAAAAAAGGTCATTTGCTGCTGCTCTGCACGTTTTCTGTACAATTTACCCAATTTACCATTTTGGGATTTTAAGGCCAGAACACGCTCCTATCTAGCGAGTGTTCAGTAAAAATACACAAAGGTGTCAGAAACAAGTGAACTCCCTGAAACTAGAGTAAATGCTTGTAACTAGTTCAAAATAAGTCATTTGCTGCTGATCTGCACGGTTCCTGTAGAATTTAACCAATTTACCACTTTGGAATTTTAAGGCGTGAACATGCTCCTATCTAGCGAGTGTTCAGTAAAAATACACAAAGGTTTCAGAAACAAGTGAACTCCCTGAAACTAGAGGAAATGCTTGTAACTAATTCAAAAAAGGTCATTTGCTGCTGATCTGCACGTTTTCTGTACAATTTAACCAATTTACCTTATTTGGAGTTTAAGGCTAAAACACGCGCCTAACTAGCGAGTGTTCAGTAAAACTACACAAAGGTGTCAGAAACAAGTGAACTCACTGAAACTAGAGTAAATGCTTGTAACTAATTCAAAAAAGGTCATTTGCTGCTGATCTGCACGGTTTCTGTACAATTTACCCAATTTACCATTTTGGGATTTTAAGGCTAGAACAAGGGCCTAACTAGCAAGTGTTCAGTAAAAATACACAAACGTGTCAGAAACAAGTGAACTCACTGGAACTAGAGTAAATGCTTGTAACTAGTTCCAACTAGCTCATTTGCTGCTGTCCTGCACGGTTCCTGTACAATTTCCCCAAATTACCTTATTTGGAGTTTAAGGCTAAAACACGCGCCTCACTAGAGAGTATTCAGTAAAACTACACAAAGTGTCAGAAACAAGTGAACTCACTGAAACTAGAGGAAATGCTTGTAACTAGTTCAAAATAGGTCATTTGCTGCTGGCCTGCACGGTTGCTGTACAATTTACCCAATTTACCTTATTTGGAGTTTAACGCTAAAACACGCGCCTAACTAGCGAGTGTTCAGTAAAACTACACAAAGGTGTCAGAAACAAGTGAACTCACTGAAACTAGAGTAAATGCTTGTAACTAATTCAAAAAAGGTCATTTGCTGCTGCTCTGCACGTTTTCTGTACAATTTAACCAATTTATCTTATTTGGAGTTTAAGGCTAAAACACGCGCCTAACTAGCGAGTGTTCAGTAAAAATACACAAAGGTGTCAGAAACAAGTGAACTCACTGAAACTAGAGTAAATGCTTGTAACTAGTTCAAAATAAGTCATTTGCTGCTGATCTGCACGGTTCCTGTAGAATTTAACCAAATTACCACTTTGGAATTTTAAGGCGTGAACATGCTCCTATCTAGCGAGTGTTCAGTAAAAATACACAAAGGTTTCAGAAACAAGTGAACTCCCTGAAACTAGAGGAAATGCTTGTAACTAATTCAAAAAAGGTCATTTACTGCTGATCTGCACGTTTTCTGTACAATTTAACCAATTTACCTTATTTGGAGTTTAAGGCTAAAACACGCGCCTAACTAGCGAGTGTTCAGTAAAACTACACAAAGGTGTCAGAAACAAGTGAACTCACTGAAACTAGAGTAAATGCTTGTAACTAATTCAAAAAAGGTCATTTGCTGCTGCTCTGCACGTTTTCTGTACAATTTACCCAATTTACCATTTTGGGATTTTAAGGCCAGAACACGCTCCTATCTAGCGAGTGTTCATTAAAAATACACAAAGGTGTCAGAAACAAGTGAACTCCCTGAAACTAGAGTAAATGCTTGTAACTAGTTCAAAATAAGTCATTTGCTGCTGATCTGCACGGTTCCTGTAGAATTTAACCAATTTACCTTATTTGGAGTTTAACGCTAAAACACGCGCCTAACTAGCGAGTGTTCAGTAAAACTACACAAAGGTGTCAGAAACAAGTGAACTCACTGAAACTAGAGTAAATGCTTGTAAATAATTCAAAAAAGGTCATTTGCTGCTGATCTGCACGGTTTCTGTACAATTTACCCAATTTACCATTTTGGGATTTTAAGGCTAGAACAAGTGCCTAACTAGCAAGTGTTCAGTAAAAATACACAAAGGTGTCAGAAACAAGTGAACTCACTGAAACTAGAGTAAATGCTTGTAACTAGTTCAAAATAGGTCATTTGCTGCTGGCCTGCACGGTTCCTGTACAATTTACCCAATTTACCTTATTTGGAGTTTAACGCTAAAACACGCGCCTAACTAGCGAGTGTTCAGTAAAACTACACAAAGGTGTCAGAAACAAGTGAACTCACTGAAACTAGAGTAAATGCTTGTAACTAGTTCAAAATAGGTCATTTGCTGCTGGCCTGCACGGTTCCTGTACAATTTACCCAATTTACCTTATTTGGAGTTTAACGCTAAAACACGCGCCTAACTAGCGAGTGTTCAGTAAAACTACACAAAGGTGTCAGAAACAAGTGAACTCCCTGAAACTAGAGTAAATGCTTGTAACTAGTTCAAAATAGGTCATTTGCTGCTGGCCTGCACGGTTCCTGTAGAATTTAACCAATTTACCTTATTTGGAGTTTAAGGCTAAAACACGCGCCTAACTAGCGAGTGTTCAGTAAAACTACACAAAGTGTCAGAAACAAGTGAACTCACTGAAACTAGAGGAAATGCTTGTAACTAGTTCAAAATAGGTCATTTGCTGCTGGCCTGCACGGTTCCTGTAGAATTTAACCAATTTACCTTATTTGGAGTTTAAGGCTAAAACACGCGCCTAACTAGCGAGTATTCAGTAAAACTACACAAAGGTGTCAGAAACAAGTGAACTCACTGAAACTAGAGTAAATGCTTGTAAACTAATTCAAAAAAGGTCATTTGCTGCTGATCTGCACGGTTTCTGTACAATTTACCCAATTTACCATTTTGGGATTTTAAGGCTAGAACAAGGGCCTAACTAGCAAGTGTTCAGTAAAAATACACAAACGTGTCAGAAACAAGTGAACTCACTGGAACTAGAGTAAATGCTTGTAACTAGTTCCAACTAGCTCATTTGCTGCTGTCCTGCACGGTTCCTGTACAATTTACCCAAATTACCTTATTTGGAGTTTAAGGCTAAAACACGCGCCTCACTAGCGAGTATTCAGGAAAACTACACAAAGGTGTCAGAAACAAGTGAACTCACTGAAACTAGAGTAAATGCTTGTAACTAGTTCAAAATAGGTCATTTGCTGCTGGCCTGCACGGTTCCTGTACAATTTACCCAATTTACCTTATTTGGAGTTTAACGCTAAAGCACGCGCCTAACTAGCGAGTATTCAGTAAAACTACACAAAGGTGTCAGAAACAAGTGAACTCACTGAAACTAGAGTAAATGCTTGTAACTAGTTCAAAAAAGGTCATTTGCTGCTGATCTGCACGGTTTCTGTACAATTTACCCAATTTACCATTTTGGGATTTTAAGGCTAGAACAAGGGCCTAACTAGCAAGTGTTCAGTAAAAATGCACAAACGTGTCAGAAACAAGTGAACTCACTGGAACTAGAGTAAATGCTTGTAACTAGTTCCAACTAGCTCATTTGCTGCTGTCCTGCACGGTTCCTGTACAATTTACCCAAATTACCTTATTTGGAGTTTAACGCTAAAACACGCGCCTAACTAGCGAGTGTTCAGTAAAACTACACAAAGGTGTCAGAAACAAGTGAACTCACTGAAACTAGAGTAAATGCTTGTAACTAGTTCAAAATAGGTCATTTGCTGCTGGCCTGCACGGTTCCTGTACAATTTACCCAATTTACCTTATTTGGAGTTTAACGCTAAAACACGCGCCTAACTAGCGAGTGTTCAGTAAAACTACACAAAGGTGTCAGAAACAAGTGAACTCCCTGAAACTAGAGTAAATGCTTGTAACTAGTTCAAAATAGGTCATTTGCTGCTGGCCTGCACGGTTCCTGTAGAATTTAACCAATTTACCTTATTTGGAGTTTAAGGCTAAAACACGCGCCTAACTAGCGAGTGTTCAGTAAAACTACACAAAGTGTCAGAAACAAGTGAACTCACTGAAACTAGAGGAAATGCTTGTAACTAGTTCAAAATAGGTCATTTGCTGCTGGCCTGCACGGTTCCTGTAGAATTTAACCAATTTACCTTATTTGGAGTTTAAGGCTAAAACACGCGCCTAACTAGCGAGTATTCAGTAAAACTACACAAAGGTGTCAGAAACAAGTGAACTCACTGAAACTAGAGTAAATGCTTGTAAACTAATTCAAAAAAGGTCATTTGCTGCTGATCTGCACGGTTTCTGTACAATTTACCCAATTTACCATTTTGGGATTTTAAGGCTAGAACAAGGGCCTAACTAGCAAGTGTTCAGTAAAAATACACAAACGTGTCAGAAACAAGTGAACTCACTGGAACTAGAGTAAATGCTTGTAACTAGTTCCAACTAGCTCATTTGCTGCTGTCCTGCACGGTTCCTGTACAATTTACCCAAATTACCTTATTTGGAGTTTAAGGCTAAAACAC
The DNA here is from genome assembly GCA_029215795.1 of Anniella stebbinsi. Classification (NCBI taxonomy): domain Eukaryota; kingdom Metazoa; phylum Chordata; class Lepidosauria; order Squamata; family Anniellidae; genus Anniella; species Anniella stebbinsi. The sequence continues at coordinate 123,123,833 of JARDYH010000004.1, read as the reverse complement.
GCGCCTCACTAGCGAGTATTCAGGAAAACTACACAAAGGTGTCAGAAACAAGTGAACTCACTGAAACTAGAGTAAATGCTTGTAACTAGTTCAAAATAGGTCATTTGCTGCTGGCCTGCACGGTTCCTGTACAATTTACCCAATTTACCTTATTTGGAGTTTAACGCTAAAGCACGCGCCTAACTAGCGAGTATTCAGTAAAACTACACAAAGGTGTCAGAAACAAGTGAACTCACTGAAACTAGAGTAAATGCTTGTAACTAGTTCAAAAAAGGTCATTTGCTGCTGATCTGCACGGTTTCTGTACAATTTACCCAATTTACCATTTTGGGATTTTAAGGCTAGAACAAGGGCCTAACTAGCAAGTGTTCAGTAAAAATGCACAAACGTGTCAGAAACAAGTGAACTCACTGGAACTAGAGTAAATGCTTGTAACTAGTTCCAACTAGCTCATTTGCTGCTGTCCTGCACGGTTCCTGTACAATTTACCCAAATTACCTTATTTGGAGTTTAACGCTAAAACACGTGCCTCACTAGCGAGTATTCAGTAAAACTACACAAAGTGTCAGAAACAAGTGAACTCACTGAAACTAGAGGAAATGCTTGTAACTAGTTCAAAATAGGTCATTTGCTGCTGGCCTGCACGGTTCCTGTACAATTTACCCAATTTACCTTATTTGGAGTTTAAGGCTAAACCACGCGCCTAACTAGCGAGTATTCAGTAAAACTACACAGAGGTGTCAGAAACAAGTGAACTCCCTGAAACTAGAGGAAATGCTTGTAACTAGTTCAAAATAGGTCATTTGCTGCTGGCCTGCACGGTTCCTGTACAATTTACCCAATTTACCTTATTTGGAGTTTAACGCTAAAACACGCGCCTAACTAGCGAGTGTTCAGTAAAACTACACAAAGGTGTCAGAAACAAGTGAACTCACTGAAACTAGAGTAAATGCTTGTAACTAATTCAAAAAAGGTCATTTGCTGCTGATCTGCACGGTTTCTGTACAATTTACCCAATTTACCATTTTGGGATTTTAAGGCTAGAACAAGGGCCTAACTAGCAAGTGTTCAGTAAAAATACACAAACGTGTCAGAAACAAGTGAACTCACTGGAACTAGAGTAAATGCTTGTAACTAATTCAAAAAAGGTCATTTGCTGCTGATCTGCACGTTTTCTGTACAATTTAACCAATTTACCTTATTTGGAGTTTAAGGCTAAAACACGCGCCTAACTAGCGAGTGTTCAGTAAAACTACACAAAGGTGTCAGAAACAAGTGAACTCACTGAAACTAGAGCAAATGCTTGTAACTAGTTCAAAAAAGGTCATTTGCTGCTGATCTGCACGGTTTCTGTACAATTTACCCAATTTACCATTTTGGGATTTTAAGGCTAGAACAGGGGCCTAACTAGCAAGTGTTCAGTAAAAGTACACAAAAGTGTCAGAAACAAGTGAACTCACTGAAACTAGAGTAAATGCTTGTAACTAGTTCAAAAAAGGTCATTTGCTCCTGGCCTGCACGGTTCCTGTACAATTTAACCAATTTACCTTATTTGGAGTAAGGCTAAACCACGCGCATAACTAGCGAGTATTCAGTAAAACTACACAAAGGTGTCAGAAACAAGTGATCTCACTGAAACTAGAGTAAATGCTTGTAACTAGTTCAAAAAAGGTCATTTGCTGCTGATCTGCACGGTTTCTGTACAATTTACCCAATTTACCATTTTGGGATTTTAAGGCTAGAACAAGGGCCTAACTAGCAAGTGTTCAGTAAAAATACACAAACGTGTCAGAAACAAGTGAACTCACTGGAACTAGAGTAAATGCTTGTAACTAGTTCAAAAAAGGTCATTTGCTGCTGGCCTGCACGGTTCCTGTAGAATTTAACCAATTTACCTTATTTGGAGTTTAAGGCTAAAACACGCGCCTAACTAGCGAGTATTCAGTAAAACTACACAAAGGTGTCAGAAACAAGTGAACTCACTGAAACTAGAGTAAATGCTTGTAACTAATTCAAAAAAGGTCATTTGCTGCTGATCTGCACGGTTTCTGTACAATTTACCCAATTTACCATTTTGGGATTTTAAAGCTAGAACAAGGGCCTAACTAGCAAGTGTTCAGTAAAAATACACAAACGTGTCAGAAACAAGTGAACTCACTGGAACTAGAGTAAATGCTTGTAACTAGTTCCAACTAGCTCATTTGCTGCTGTCCTGCACGGTTCCTGTACAATTTACCCAAATTACCTTATTTGGAGTTTAAGGCTAAAACACGCGCCTCACTAGCGAGTATTCAGTAAAACTACACAAAGTGTCAGAAACAAGTGAACTCACTGAAACTAGAGGAAATGCTTGTAACTAGTTCAAAATAGGTCATTTGCTGCTGGCCTGCACGGTTCCTGTACAATTTACCCAATTTAACTTATTTGGAGTTTAACGCTAAAACACGCGCCTCACTAGCGAGTGTTCAGTAAAACTACACAAAGGTGTCAGAAACAAGTGAACTCACTGAAACTAGAGTAAATGCTTGTAACTAATTCAAAAAAGGTCATTTGCTGCTGATCTGCACGGTTTCTGTACAATTTACCCAATTTACCATTTTGGGATTTTAAGGCTAGAACAAGGGCCTAACTAGCAAGTGTTCAGTAAAAATACACAAACGTGTCAGAAACAAGTGAACTCACTGGAACTAGAGTAAATGCTTGTAACTAATTCAAAAAAGGTCATTTGCTGCTGATCTGCACGTTTTCTGTACAATTTAACCAATTTACCTTATTTGGAGTTTAAGGCTAAAACACGCGCCTAACTAGCGAGTGTTCAGTAAAACTACACAAAGGTGTCAGAAACAAGTGAACTCACTGAAACTAGAGCAAATGCTTGTAACTAGTTCAAAAAAGGTCATTTGCTGCTGATCTGCACGGTTTCTGTACAATTTACCCAATTTACCATTTTGGGATTTTAAGGCTAGAACAGGGGCCTAACTAGCAAGTGTTCAGTAAAACTACACAAAAGTGTCAGAAACAAGTGAACTCACTGAAACTAGAGTAAATGCTTGTAACTAGTTCAAAAAAGGTCATTTGCTCCTGGCCTGCACGGTTCCTGTACAATTTAACCAATTTACCTTATTTGGAGTAAGGCTAAACCACGCGCATAACTAGCGAGTATTCAGTAAAACTACACAAAGGTGTCAGAAACAAGTGATCTCACTGAAACTAGAGTAAATGCTTGTAACTAGTTCAAAAAAGGTCATTTGCTGCTGATCTGCACGGTTTCTGTACAATTTACCCAATTTACCATTTTGGGATTTTAAGGCTAGAACAAGGGCCTAACTAGCAAGTGTTCAGTAAAAATACACAAACGTGTCAGAAACAAGTGAACTCACTGGAACTAGAGTAAATGCTTGTAACTAGTTCAAAAAAGGTCATTTGCTGCTGGCCTGCACGGTTCCTGTAGAATTTAACCAATTTACCTTATTTGGAGTTTAAGGCTAAAACACGCGCCTAACTAGCGAGTGTTCAGTAAAACTACACAAAGGTGTCAGAAACAAGTGAACTCACTGAAACTAGAGCAAATGCTTGTAACTAGTTCAAAAAAGGTCATTTGCTGCTGATCTGCACGGTTTCTGTACAATTTACCCAATTTACCATTTTGGGATTTTCAGGCTAGAACAGGGGCCTAACTAGCAAGTGTTCAGTAAAACTACACAAAAGTGTCAGAAACAAGTGAACTCACTGAAACTAGAGTAAATGCTTGTAACTAGTTCAAAATAGATCATTTGCTGCTGATCTGCACGGTTCCTGTACAATTTACCCAATTTACCATTTTGGGATTTGAAGGCCAGAAAACGCACCTGACTAGCGAGCGTTCAGTAAAAATACACAAAGGTGTCAGAAACAAGTGAACTCCCTGAAACTAGAGTAAATGCTTGTAACTAGTTCAAAATAGGTCATTTGCTGCTGATCTGCACGGTTCCTGTAGAATTTACCCTATTCACCATTTTGGGATTTGAAGGCCAGAAAACGCGCCTGACTAGCGAGTGTTCAGTAAAAATACACAAAGGTGTCAGAAACAAGTGAACCCCCTGAAACTAGAGTAAATGCTTGTAACTAGTTCAAAATAGGTCATTTGTTGCTGATCTGCACGGTTCCTGTATAATTTACCCGATTTACCATTTTGGGATTTTAAGGCCAGAACACGCGCCTGACTAGCGAGTGTTCAGTAAAAATACACAAAGGTGTCAGAAACAAGTGAACTCACTGAAACTAGAGTAAATGCTTGTAACTAGTTCAAAATAGGTCATTTGTTGCTGATCTGCACGGTTCCTGTATAATTTACCCGATTTACCATTTTGGGATTTTAAGGCCAGAACACGCGCCTGACTAGCAAGTGTTCAGTAAAAATACACAAACGTGTCAGAAACAAGTGAACTCACTGGAACTAGAGTAAATGCTTGTAACTAATTCAAAAAAGGTCATTTGCTGCTGATCTGCACGTTTTCTGTACAATTTAACCAATTTACCTTATTTGGAGTTTAAGGCTAAAACACGCGCCTAACTAGCGAGTGTTCAGTAAAACTACACAAAGGTGTCAGAAACAAGTGAACTCACTGAAACTAGAGCAAATGCTTGTAACTAGTTCAAAAAAGGTCATTTGCTGCTGATCTGCACGGTTTCTGTACAATTTACCCAATTTACCATTTTGGGATTTTAAGGCTAGAACAGGGGCCTAACTAGCAAGTGTTCAGTAAAACTACACAAAAGTGTCAGAAACAAGTGAACTCACTGAAACTAGAGTAAATGCTTGTAACTAGTTCAAAAAAGGTCATTTGCTCCTGGCCTGCACGGTTCCTGTACAATTTAACCAATTTACCTTATTTGGAGTAAGGCTAAACCACGCGCATAACTAGCGAGTATTCAGTAAAACTACACAAAGGTGTCAGAAACAAGTGATCTCACTGAAACTAGAGTAAATGCTTGTAACTAGTTCAAAAAAGGTCATTTGCTGCTGATCTGCACGGTTTCTGTACAATTTACCCAATTTACCATTTTGGGATTTTAAGGCTAGAACAAGGGCCTAACTAGCAAGTGTTCAGTAAAAATACACAAACGTGTCAGAAACAAGTGAACTCACTGGAACTAGAGTAAATGCTTGTAACTAGTTCAAAAAAGGTCATTTGCTGCTGGCCTGCACGGTTCCTGTAGAATTTAACCAATTTACCTTATTTGGAGTTTAAGGCTAAAACACGCGCCTAACTAGCGAGTATTCAGTAAAACTACACAAAGGTGTCAGAAACAAGTGAACTCACTGAAACTAGAGTAAATGCTTGTAACTAATTCAAAAAAGGTCATTTGCTGCTGATCTGCACGGTTTCTGTACAATTTACCCAATTTACCATTTTGGGATTTTAAGGCTAGAACAAGGGCCTAACTAGCAAGTGTTCAGTAAAAATACACAAACGTGTCAGAAACAAGTGAACTCACTGGAACTAGAGTAAATGCTTGTAACTAGTTCCAACTAGCTCATTTGCTGCTGTCCTGCACGGTTCCTGTACAATTTACCCAAATTACCTTATTTGGAGTTTAAGGCTAAAACACGCGCCTCACTAGCGAGTATTCAGTAAAACTACACAAAGTGTCAGAAACAAGTGAACTCACTGAAACTAGAGGAAATGCTTGTAACTAGTTCAAAATAGGTCATTTGCTGCTGGCCTGCACGGTTCCTGTACAATTTACCCAATTTAACTTATTTGGAGTTTAACGCTAAAACACGCGCCTCACTAGCGAGTGTTCAGTAAAACTACACAAAGGTGTCAGAAACAAGTGAACTCACTGAAACTAGAGTAAATGCTTGTAACTAATTCAAAAAAGGTCATTTGCTGCTGATCTGCACGGTTTCTGTACAATTTACCCAATTTACCATTTTGGGATTTTAAGGCTAGAACAAGGGCCTAACTAGCAAGTGTTCAGTAAAAATACACAAACGTGTCAGAAACAAGTGAACTCACTGGAACTAGAGTAAATGCTTGTAACTAATTCAAAAAAGGTCATTTGCTGCTGATCTGCACGTTTTCTGTACAATTTAACCAATTTACCTTATTTGGAGTTTAAGGCTAAAACACGCGCCTAACTAGCGAGTGTTCAGTAAAACTACACAAAGGTGTCAGAAACAAGTGAACTCACTGAAACTAGAGCAAATGCTTGTAACTAGTTCAAAAAAGGTCATTTGCTGCTGATCTGCACGGTTTCTGTACAATTTACCCAATTTACCATTTTGGGATTTTCAGGCTAGAACAGGGGCCTAACTAGCAAGTGTTCAGTAAAACTACACAAAAGTGTCAGAAACAAGTGAACTCCCTGAAACTAGAGTAAATGCTTGTAACTAGTTCAAAATAGATCATTTGCTGCTGATCTGCACGGTTCCTGTACAATTTACCCAATTTACCATTTTGGGGTTTGAAGGCCAGAAAACGCACCTGACTAGCGAGCGTTCAGTAAAAATACACAAAGGTGTCAGAAACAAGTGAACTCCCTGAAACTAGAGTAAATGCTTGTAACTAGTTCAAAATAGGTCATTTGCTGCTGATCTGCACGGTTCCTGTAGAATTTACCCTATTCACCATTTTGGGATTTGAAGGCCAGAAAACGCGCCTGACTAGCGAGTGTTCAGTAAAAATACACAAAGGTGTCAGAAACAAGTGAACCCCCTGAAACTAGAGTAAATGCTTGTAACTAGTTCAAAATAGGTCATTTGTTGCTGATCTGCACGGTTCCTGTATAATTTACCCGATTTACCATTTTGGGATTTTAAGGCCAGAACACGCGCCTGACTAGCGAGTGTTCAGTAAAAATACACAAAGGTGTCAGAAACAAGTGAACTCACTGAAACTAGAGTAAATGCTTGTAACTAGTGCAAAATAGGTCATTTGTTGCTGATCTGCACGGTTCCTGTACAATTTACCCGATTTACCATTTTGGGATTTGAAGGCCAGTACACGCGCCTGACTAGCGAGTGTTCAGTAAAAATACACAAACGTGTCAGAAACAAGTGAACTCACAGAAACTAGAGTAAATGCTTGTCACTAGTTCAAAATAGGTCATGTGTTGCTGATCTGCACGGTTCCTGTATAATTTACCCGATTTACCATTTTGGGATTTTAAGGCCAGAACACGCGCATGACTAGCGAGTGTTCAGTAAAAATACACAAAGGTGTCAGAAACAAGTGAACTCCCTGAAACTAGAGTAAATGCTTGTAACTAGTTCAAAATAGGTCATCTGCTGCTGATCTGCACGGTTCCTGTACAATTTACCCAATTTACCATTTTGGGATTTGAAGGCCAGAAAACGCGCCTGACTAGCGAGTGTTCAGTAAAAATACACAAAGGTGTCAGAAACAAGTGAACCCCCTGAAACTAGAGTAAATGCTTGTAACTAGTTCAAAATAGGTCATTTGTTGCTGATCTGTACGGTTCCTGTATAATTTACCCGATTTACCATTTTGGGATTTTTAGGCCAGAACACGTGCCTGACTAGCGAGTGTTCAGTAAAAATACACAAAGGTGTCAGAAACAAGTGAACTCCCTGAAACTAGAGTAAATGGTTGTAACTAGTTCAAAATAGGTCATGTGCTGCTGATCTGCACGGTTCCTGTACAATTTACCCAATTTACCACTTTGGGAGTTTATGGCTAGAACATGCGCCTAACTAGCGAGTGTTCAGTAAAAATACACAAAGGTGTCAGAAACAAGTGAACTCCCTGAAACTAGAGTAAATGCTTGTAACTAGTTCAAAATAGGTCATTTGCTGCTGATCTGCATGGTTCCTGTATAATTTACCCGATTTACCATTTTGGGATTTTAAGGCCAGAACACGCGCCTGACTAGCGAGTGTTCAGTAAAAATACACAAAGGTGTCAGAAACAAGTGAACTCCCTGAAACTAGAGTAAATGCTTGTAACTAGTTCAAAATAGGTCATTTTCTGCTGATCTGCACGGTTCCTGTACAATTTACCCAATTTACCATTTTGGGATTTGAAGGCCAGAACACGCGCCTGACTAGCGAGTGTTCAGTAAAAATACACAAAGGTGTCAGAAACAAATGAACTTATTGAAACTAGAGCTAATGCTTGTAACTAGTTGAAAATAGGTCATTTGCTGCTGATGTGCACGGTTCCTGTATAATTTACCCAATTCACCATTTTGGGATTTTAAGGCCAGAACACGCGCCTGACTAGCAAGTGTTCAGTAAAAATACACAAAGGTGTCAGAAACAAGTGAACCCCCTGAAACTAGAGTAAATGCTTGTAACTAGTTCAAAATAGGTCATTTGCTGCTGATCTGCACGGTTCCTGTACAATTTACCCAATTTACCATTTTGGGATTTGAAGGCCAGAAAACGCGCCTGACTAGCGAGTGTTCAGTAAAAATACACAAAGGTGTCAGAAACAAGTGAACTCCCTGAAACTAGAGTAAATGCTTGTAACTAGTTCAAAATAGGTCATTTGCTGCTGATCTGCATGGTTCCTGTAGAATTTACCCTATTCACCATTTTGGGATTTGAAGGCCAGAAAACGCGCCTGACTAGCGAGTGTTCAGTAAAAATACACAAAGGTGTCAGAAACAAGTGAACCCCCTGAAACTAGAGTAAATGCTTGTAACTAGTTCAAAATAGGTCATTTGTTGCTGATCTGCACGGTTCCTGTATAATTTACCCGATTTACCATTTTGGGATTTTAAGGCCAGAACACGCGCCTGACTAGCGAGTGTTCAGTAAAAATACACAAAGGTGTCAGAAACAAGTGAACTCACTGAAACTAGAGTAAATGCTTGTAACTAGTGCAAAATAGGTCATTTGTTGCTGATCTGCACGGTTCCTGTACAATTTACCCGATTTACCATTTTGGGATTTGAAGGCCAGAACACGCGCCTGACTAGCGAGTGTTCAGTAAAAATACACAAACGTGTCAGAAACAAGTGAACTCACAGAAACTAGATTAAATGCTTGTCACTAGTTCAAAATAGGTCATGTGTTGCTGATCTGCACGGTTCCTGTACAATTTACCCAATTTACCACTTTGGGAGTTAATGGCTAGAACATGCGCCTAACTAGCGAGTGTTCAGTAAAAATACACAAAGGTGTCAGAAACAAGTGAACTCCCTGAAACTAGAGTAAATGCTTGAAACTAGTTCAAAATAGATCATTTGCTGCTGATCTGCAGGGTTCCTGTACAATTTACCCAATTTACCATTTTGGGATTTGAAGGCCAGAAAACGCGCCTGACTAGCGAGTGTTCAGTAAAAATACACAAAGGTGTCAGAAACAAGTGAACTCACTGAAACTAGAGTAAATGGTTGTAACTAGTTCAAAATAGGTCATGTGCTGCTGATCTGCACGGTTCCTGTACAATTTACCCAATTTACCACTTTGGGAGTTTATAGCTAGAACATGCGCCTAACTAGCGAGTGTTCAGTAAAAATACACAAAGGTGTCAGAAACAAGTGAACTCCCTGAAACTAGAGTAAATGCTTGTAACTAGTGCAAAATAGGTCATTTGTTGCTGATCTGCACGGTTCCTGTACAATTTACCCGATTTACCATTTTGGGATTTGAAGGCCAGAACACGCGCCTGACTAGCGAGTGTTCAGTAAAAATACACAAACGTGTCAGAAACAAGTGAACTCACAGAAACTAGATTAAATGCTTGTCACTAGTTCAAAATAGGTCATGTGTTGCTGATCTGCACGGTTCCTGTATAATTTACCCGATTTACCATTTTGGGATTTTAAGGCCAGAACACGCGCCTGACTAGCGAGTGTTCAGTAAAAATACACAAAGGTGTCAGAAACAAGTGAACTCCCTGAAACTAGAGTAAATGCTTGTAACTAGTGCAAAATAGGTCATTTGTTGCTGATCTGCACGGTTCCTGTACAATTTACCCAATTTCCCACTTTGGGATTTTATGGCTAGAACATGCGCCTAACTAGCGAGCATTCAGTAAAAATACACAAACGTGTCAGAAACAAGTGAACTCCCTGAAACTAGAGTAAATGCTTGTAACTAGTTCAAAATAGATCATGTGCTGCTGATCTGCACGGTTCCTGTATAATTTACCCAATTTACCATTTTGGGATTTTAAGGCCAGAAAACGCGCCTGACTAGCGAGCGTTCAGTAAAAATACACAAAGGTGTCAGAAACAAGTGAACTCCCTGAAACTAGAGTAAATGCTTGTAACTAGTTCAAAATAGATCATTTGCTGCTGATCTGCACGGTTCCTGTACAATTTACCCAATTTACCATTTTGGGATTTGAAGGCCAGAAAACGCACCTGACTAGCGAGCGTTCAGTAAAAATAAACAAAGGTGTCAGAAACAAGTGAACTCCCTGAAACTAGAGTAAATGCTTGTAACTAGTTCAAAATAGGTCATTTGCTGCTGATCTGCACGGTTCCTGTAGAATTTACCCTATTCACCATTTTGGGATTTGAAGGCCAGAAAACGCGCCTGACTAGCGAGTGTTCAGTTAAAATACACAAAGGTGTCAGAAACAAGTGAACCCCCTGAAACTAGAGTAAATGCTTGTAACTAGTTCAAAATAGGTCATTTGTTGCTGATCTGCACGGTTCCTGTATAATTTACCCGATTTACCATTTTGGGATTTTAAGGCCAGAACACGCGCCTGACTAGCGAGTGTTCAGTAAAAATACACAAAGGTGTCAGAAACAAGTGAACTCACTGAAACTAGAGTAAATGCTTGTAACTAGTGCAAAATAGGTCATTTGTTGCTGATCTGCACGGTTCCTGTACAATTTACCCGATTTACCATTTTGGGATTTGAAGGCCAGAACACGCGCCTGACTAGCGAGTGTTCAGTAAAAATACACAAACGTGTCAGAAACAAGTGAACTCACAGAAACTAGAGTAAATGCTTGTCACTAGTTCAAAATAGGTCATGTGTTGCTGATCTGCACGGTTCCTGTATAATTTACCCGATTTACCATTTTGGGATTTTAAGGCCAGAACACGCGCCTGACTAGCGAGTGTTCAGTAAAAATACACAAAGGTGTCAGAAACAAGTGAACTCCCTGAAACTAGAGTAAATGCTTGTAACTAGTTCAAAATAGGTCATCTGCTGCTGATCTGCACGGTTCCTGTACAATTTACCCAATTTACCATTTTGGGATTTGAAGGCCAGAAAACGCGCCTGACTAGCGAGTGTTCAGTAAAAATACACAAAGGTGTCAGAAACAAGTGAACCCCCTGAAACTAGAGTAAATGCTTGTAACTAGTTCAAAATAGGTCATTTGTTGCTGATCTGTACGGTTCCTGTATAATTTACCCGATTTACCATTTTGGGATTTTTAGGCCAGAACACGTGCCTGACTAGCGAGTGTTCAGTAAAAATACACAAAGGTGTCAGAAACAAGTGAACTCCCTGAAACTAGAGTAAATGGTTGTAACTAGTTCAAAATAGGTCATGTGCTGCTGATCTGCACGGTTCCTGTACAATTTACCCAATTTACCACTTTGGGAGTTAATGGCTAGAACATGCGCCTAACTAGCGAGTGTTCAGTAAAAATACACAAAGGTGTCAGAAACAAGTGAACTCCCTGAAACTAGAGTAAATGCTTGAAACTAGTTCAAAATAGATCATTTGCTGCTGATCTGCAGGGTTCCTGTACAATTTACCCAATTTACCATTTTGGGATTTGAAGGCCAGAAAACGCGCCTGACTAGCGAATGTTCAGTAAAAATACACAAAGGTGTCAGAAACAAGTGAACTCCCTGAAACTAGAGTAAATGCTTGTAACTAGTTCAAAATAGGTCATTTGTTGCTGATCTGCACGGTTCCTGTACAATTTACCCGATTTACCATTTTGGGATTTGAAGGCCAGAACACGCGCCTGACTAGCGAGTGTTCAGTAAAAATACACAAACGTGTCAGAAACAAGTGAACTCCCTGAAACTAGAGTAAATGCTTGTAACTAGTTCAAAATAGATCATGTGCTGCTGATCTGCACGGTTCCTGTATAATTTACCCAATTTACCATTTTGGGATTTGAAGGCCAGAAAACGCGCCTGACTAGCGAGCGTTCAGTAAAAATACACAAAGGTGTCAGAAACAAGTGAACTCCCTGAAACTAGAGTAAATGCTTGTAACTAGTTCAAAATAGATCATTTGCTGCTGATCTGCACGGTTCCTGTACAATTTACCCAATTTACCATTTTGGGATTTGAAGGCCAGAAAACGCACCTGACTAGCGAGCGTTCAGTAAAAATAAACAAAGGTGTCAGAAACAAGTGAACTCACTGAAACTAGAGTAAATGCTTGTAACTAGTTCAAAATAGGTCATTTGCTGCTGATCTGCACGGTTCCTGTAGAATTTACCCTATTCACCATTTTGGGATTTGAAGGCCAGAAAACGCGCCTGACTAGCGAGTGTTCAGTTAAAATACACAAAGGTGTCAGAAACAAGTGAACCCCCTGAAACTAGAGTAAATGCTTGTAACTAGTTCAAAATAGGTCATTTGTTGCTGATCTGCACGGTTCCTGTATAATTTACCCGATTTACCATTTTGGGATTTTAAGGCCAGAACACGCGCCTGACTAGCGAGTGTTCAGTAAAAATACACAAAGGTGTCAGAAACAAGTGAACTCACTGAAACTAGAGTAAATGCTTGTAACTAGTGCAAAATAGGTCATTTGTTGCTGATCTGCACGGTTCCTGTACAATTTACCCGATTTACCATTTTGGGATTTGAAGGCCAGAACACGCGCCTGACTAGCGAGTGTTCAGTAAAAATACACAAACGTGTCAGAAACAAGTGAACTCACAGAAACTAGAGTAAATGCTTGTCACTAGTTCAAAATAGGTCATGTGTTGCTGATCTGCACGGTTCCTGTATAATTTACCCGATTTACCATTTTGGGATTTTAAGGCCAGAACACGCGCCTGACTAGCGAGTGTTCAGTAAAAATACACAAAGGTGTCAGAAACAAGTGAACTCCCTGAAACTAGAGTAAATGCTTGTAACTAGTTCAAAATAGGTCATCTGCTGCTGATCTGCACGGTTCCTGTACAATTTACCCAATTTACCATTTTGGGATTTGAAGGCCAGAAAACGCGCCTGACTAGCGAGTGTTCAGTAAAAATACACAAAGGTGTCAGAAACAAGTGAACCCCCTGAAACTAGAGTAAATGCTTGTAACTAGTTCAAAATAGGTCATTTGTTGCTGATCTGTACGGTTCCTGTATAATTTACCCGATTTACCATTTTGGGATTTTTAGGCCAGAACACGTGCCTGACTAGCGAGTGTTCAGTAAAAATACACAAAGGTGTCAGAAACAAGTGAACTCCCTGAAACTAGAGTAAATGGTTGTAACTAGTTCAAAATAGGTCATGTGCTGCTGATCTGCACGGTTCCTGTACAATTTACCCAATTTACCACTTTGGGAGTTAATGGCTAGAACATGCGCCTAACTAGCGAGTGTTCAGTAAAAATACACAAAGGTGTCAGAAACAAGTGAACTCCCTGAAACTAGAGTAAATGCTTGAAACTAGTTCAAAATAGATCATTTGCTGCTGATCTGCAGGGTTCCTGTACAATTTACCCAATTTACCATTTTGGGATTTGAAGGCCAGAAAACGCGCCTGACTAGCGAATGTTCAGTAAAAATACACAAAGGTGTCAGAAACAAGTGAACTCCCTGAAACTAGAGTAAATGCTTGTAACTAGTTCAAAATAGGTCATTTGTTGCTGATCTGCACGGTTCCTGTACAATTTACCCGATTTACCATTTTGGGATTTGAAGGCCAGAACACGCGCCTGACTAGCGAGTGTTCAGTAAAAATACACAAACGTGTCAGAAACAAGTGAACTCACAGAAACTAGATTAAATGCTTGTCACTAGTTCAAAATAGGTCATGTGTTGCTGATCTGCACGGTTCCTGTATAATTTACCCGATTTACCATTTTGGGATTTTAAGGCCAGAACACGCGCCTGACTAGCGAGTGTTCAGTAAAAATACACAAAGGTGTCAGAAACAAGTGAACTCCCTGAAACTAGAGTAAATGCTTGTAACTAGTGCAAAATAGGTCATTTGTTGCTGATCTGCACGGTTCCTGTACAATTTACCCGATTTACCATTTTGGGATTTGAAGGCCAGAACACGCGCCTGACTAGCGAGTGTTCAGTAAAAATACACAAACGTGTCAGAAACAAGTGAACTCACTGAAACTAGAGTAAATGCTTGTCACTAGTTCAAAATAGGTCATGTGTTGCTGATCTGCACGGTTCCTGTATAATTTACCCGATTTACCATTTTGGGATTTTAAGGCCAGAACACGCGCCTGACTAGCGAGTGTTCAGTAAAAATACACAAAGGTGTCAGAAACAAGTGAACTCACTGAAACTAGAGTAAATGCTTGTAACTAGTGCAAAATAGGTCATTTGTTGCTGATCTGCACGGTTCCTGTACAATTTACCCGATTTACCATTTTGGGATTTGAAGGCCAGAACACGCGCCTGACTAGCGAGTGTTCAGTAAAAATACACAAACGTGTCAGAAACAAGTGAACTCACAGAAACTAGATTAAATGCTTGTCACTAGTTCAAAATAGGTCATGTGTTGCTGATCTGCACGGTTCCTGTATAATTTACCCGATTTACCATTTTGGGATTTTAAGGCCAGAACACGTGCCTGACTAGCGAGTGTTCAGTAAAAATACACAAAGGTGTCAGAAACAAGTGAACTCCCTGAAACTAGAGTAAATGGTTGTAACTAGTTCAAAATAGGTCATTTGCTGCTGATCTGCATGGTTCCTGTAGAATTTACCCTATTCACCATTTTGGGATTTGAAGGCCAGAAAACGCGCCTGACTAGCGAGTGTTCAGTAAAAATACACAAAGGTGTCAGAAACAAGTGAACCCCCTGAAACTAGAGTAAATGCTTGTAACTAGTTCAAAATAGGTCATTTGTTGCTGATCTGCACGGTTCCTGTATAATTTACCCGATTTACCATTTTGGGATTTTAAGGCCAGAACACGCGCCTGACTAGCGAGTGTTCAGTAAAAATACACAAAGGTGTCAGAAACAAGTGAACTCACTGAAACTAGAGTAAATGCTTGTAACTAGTGCAAAATAGGTCATTTGTTGCTGATCTGCACGGTTCCTGTACAATTTACCCGATTTACCATTTTGGGATTTGAAGGCCAGAACACGCGCCTGACTAGCGAGTGTTCAGTAAAAATACACAAACGTGTCAGAAACAAGTGAACTCACAGAAACTAGATTAAATGCTTGTCACTAGTTCAAAATAGGTCATGTGTTGCTGATCTGCACGGTTCCTGTACAATTTACCCAATTTACCACTTTGGGAGTTAATGGCTAGAACATGCGCCTAACTAGCGAGTGTTCAGTAAAAATACACAAAGGTGTCAGAAACAAGTGAACTCCCTGAAACTAGAGTAAATGCTTGAAACTAGTTCAAAATAGATCATTTGCTGCTGATCTGCAGGGTTCCTGTACAATTTACCCAATTTACCATTTTGGGATTTGAAGGCCAGAAAACGCGCCTGACTAGCGAGTGTTCAGTAAAAATACACAAAGGTGTCAGAAACAAGTGAACTCACTGAAACTAGAGTAAATGGTTGTAACTAGTTCAAAATAGGTCATGTGCTGCTGATCTGCACGGTTCCTGTACAATTTACCCAATTTACCACTTTGGGAGTTTATAGCTAGAACATGCGCCTAACTAGCGAGTGTTCAGTAAAAATACACAAAGGTGTCAGAAACAAGTGAACTCCCTGAAACTAGAGTAAATGCTTGTAACTAGTTCAAAATAGGTCATTTGCTGCTGATCTGCATGGTTCCTGTATAATTTACCCAATTTACCATTTTGGGATTTTAAGGCCAGAACACGCGCCTGACTAGCGAGTGTTCAGTAAAAATACACAAAGGTGTCAGAAACAAGTGAACTCCCTGAAACTAGAGTAAATGCTTGTAACTAGTTCAAAATAGGTCATTTGCTGCTGATCTGCACGGTTCCTGTACAATTTACCCAATTTACCACTTTGGGAGTTTATGGCTAGAACATGTGCCTAACTAGCGAGTGTTCAGTAAAAATACACAAAGGTGTCAGAAACAAGTGAACTCCCTGAAACTAGAGTAAATGCTTGTAACTAGTTCAAAATAGGTCATTTGCTGCTGATCTGCATGGTTCCTGTATAATTTACCCGATTTACCATTTTGGGATTTTAAGGCCAGAACACGCGCCTGACTAGCGAGTGTTCAGTAAAAATACACAAAGGTGTCAGAAACAAGTGAACTCCCTGAAACTAGAGTAAATGCTTGTAACTAGTTCAAAATAGGTCATTTTCTGCTGATCTGCACGGTTCCTGTACAATTTACCCAATTTACCATTTTGGGATTTGAAGGCCAGAACACGCGCCTGACTAGCGAGTGTTCAGTAAAAATACACAAAGGTGTCAGAAACAAATGAACTTATTGAAACTAGAGCTAATGCTTGTAACTAGTTGAAAATAGGTCATTTGCTGCTGATGTGCACGGTTCCTGTATAATTTACCCAATTTACCATTTTGGGATTTTAAGGCCAGAACACGCGCCTGACTAGCGAGTGTTCAGTAAAAATACACAAAGGTGTCAGAAACAAGTGAACCCCCTGAAACTAGAGTAAATGCTTGTAACTAGTTCAAAATAGGTCATTTGCTGCTGATCTGCACGGTTCCTGTACAATTTACCCAATTTACCATTTTGGGATTTGAAGGCCAGAAAACGCGCCTGACTAGCGAGTGTTCAGTAAAAATACACAAAGGTGTCAGAAACAAGTGAACTCCCTGAAACTAGAGTAAATGCTTGTAACTAGTTCAAAATAGGTCATTTGCTGCTGATCTGCACGGTTCCTGTAGAATTTACCCTATTCACCATTTTGGGATTTGAAGGCCAGAAAACGCGCCTGACTAGCGAGTGTTCAGTAAAAATACACAAAGGTGTCAGAAACAAGTGAACCCCCTGAAACTAGAGTAAATGCTTGTAACTAGTTCAAAATAGGTCATTTGTTGCTGATCTGCACGGTTCCTGTATAATTTACCCAATTTACCATTTTGGGATTTTAAGGCCAGAACACGTGCCTGACTAGCGAGTGTTCAGTAAAAATACACAAAGGTGTCAGAAACAAGTGAACTCCCTGAAACTAGAGTAAATGGTTGTAACTAGTTCAAAATAGGTCATTTGCTGCTGATCTGCATGGTTCCTGTAGAATTTACCCTATTCACCATTTTGGGATTTGAAGGCCAGAAAACGCGCCTGACTAGCGAGTGTTCAGTAAAAATACACAAAGGTGTCAGAAACAAGTGAACCCCCTGAAACTAGAGTAAATGCTTGTAACTAGTTCAAAATAGGTCATTTGTTGCTGATCTGCACGGTTCCTGTATAATTTACCCGATTTACCATTTTGGGATTTTAAGGCCAGAACACGCGCCTGACTAGCGAGTGTTCAGTAAAAATACACAAAGGTGTCAGAAACAAGTGAACTCACTGAAACTAGAGTAAATGCTTGTAACTAGTGCAAAATAGGTCATTTGTTGCTGATCTGCACGGTTCCTGTACAATTTACCCGATTTACCATTTTGGGATTTGAAGGCCAGAACACGCGCCTGACTAGCGAGTGTTCAGTAAAAATACACAAACGTGTCAGAAACAAGTGAACTCACAGAAACTAGATTAAATGCTTGTCACTAGTTCAAAATAGGTCATGTGTTGCTGATCTGCACGGTTCCTGTACAATTTACCCAATTTACCACTTTGGGAGTTAATGGCTAGAACATGCGCCTAACTAGCGAGTGTTCAGTAAAAATACACAAAGGTGTCAGAAACAAGTGAACTCCCTGAAACTAGAGTAAATGCTTGAAACTAGTTCAAAATAGATCATTTGCTGCTGATCTGCAGGGTTCCTGTACAATTTACCCAATTTACCATTTTGGGATTTGAAGGCCAGAAAACGCGCCTGACTAGCGAGTGTTCAGTAAAAATACACAAAGGTGTCAGAAACAAGTGAACTCACTGAAACTAGAGTAAATGGTTGTAACTAGTTCAAAATAGGTCATGTGCTGCTGATCTGCACGGTTCCTGTACAATTTACCCAATTTACCACTTTGGGAGTTTATAGCTAGAACATGCGCCTAACTAGCGAGTGTTCAGTAAAAATACACAAAGGTGTCAGAAACAAGTGAACTCCCTGAAACTAGAGTAAATGCTTGTAACTAGTTCAAAATAGGTCATTTGCTGCTGATCTGCATGGTTCCTGTATAATTTACCCAATTTACCATTTTGGGATTTTAAGGCCAGAACACGCGCCTGACTAGCGAGTGTTCAGTAAAAATACACAAAGGTGTCAGAAACAAGTGAACTCCCTGAAACTAGAGTAAATGCTTGTAACTAGTTCAAAATAGGTCATTTGCTGCTGATCTGCACGGTTCCTGTACAATTTACCCAATTTACCACTTTGGGAGTTTATGGCTAGAACATGCGCCTAACTAGCGAGTGTTCAGTAAAAATACACAAAGGTGTCAGAAACAAGTGAACTCCCTGAAACTAGAGTAAATGCTTGTAACTAGTTCAAAATAGGTCATTTGCTGCTGATCTGCATGGTTCCTGTATAATTTACCCGATTTACCATTTTGGGATTTTAAGGCCAGAACACGCGCCTGACTAGCGAGTGTTCAGTAAAAATACACAAAGGTGTCAGAAACAAGTGAACTCCCTGAAACTAGAGTAAATGCTTGTAACTAGTTCAAAATAGGTCATTTTCTGCTGATCTGCACGGTTCCTGTACAATTTACCCAATTTACCATTTTGGGATTTGAAGGCCAGAACACGCGCCTGACTAGCGAGTGTTCAGTAAAAATACACAAAGGTGTCAGAAACAAATGAACTTATTGAAACTAGAGCTAATGCTTGTAACTAGTTGAAAATAGGTCATTTGCTGCTGATGTGCACGGTTCCTGTATAATTTACCCAATTTACCATTTTGGGATTTTAAGGCCAGAACACGCGCCTGACTAGCGAGTGTTCAGTAAAAATACACAAAGGTGTCAGAAACAAGTGAACCCCCTGAAACTAGAGTAAATGCTTGTAACTAGTTCAAAATAGGTCATTTGCTGCTGATCTGCACGGTTCCTGTACAATTTACCCAATTTACCATTTTGGGATTTGAAGGCCAGAAAACGCGCCTGACTAGCGAGTGTTCAGTAAAAATACACAAAGGTGTCAGAAACAAGTGAACTCCCTGAAACTAGAGTAAATGCTTGTAACTAGTTCAAAATAGGTCATTTGCTGCTGATCTGCACGGTTCCTGTAGAATTTACCCTATTCACCATTTTGGGATTTGAAGGCCAGAAAACGCGCCTGACTAGCGAGTGTTCAGTAAAAATACACAAAGGTGTCAGAAACAAGTGAACCCCCTGAAACTAGAGTAAATGCTTGTAACTAGTTCAAAATAGGTCATTTGTTGCTGATCTGCACGGTTCCTGTATAATTTACCCGATTTACCATTTTGGGATTTTAAGGCCAGAACACGCGCCTGACTAGCGAGTGTTCAGTAAAAATACACAAAGGTGTCAGAAACAAGTGAACTCACTGAAACTAGAGTAAATGCTTGTAACTAGTGCAAAATAGGTCATTTGTTGCTGATCTGCACGGTTCCTGTACAATTTACCCGATTTACCATTTTGGGATTTGAAGGCCAGAACACGCGCCTGACTAGCGAGTGTTCAGTAAAAATACACAAAGGTGTCAGAAACAAGTGAACTCCCTGAAACTAGAGTAAATGCTTGTAACTAGTGCAAAATAGGTCATTTGTTGCTGATCTGCACGGTTCCTGTACAATTTACCCGATTTACCATTTTGGGATTTGAAGGCCAGAACACGCGCCTGACTAGCGAGTGTTCAGTAAAAATACACAAACGTGTCAGAAACAAGTGAACTCACTGAAACTAGAGTAAATGCTTGTCACTAGTTCAAAATAGGTCATGTGTTGCTGATCTGCACGGTTCCTGTATAATTTACCCGATTTACCATTTTGGGATTTTAAGGCCAGAACACGCGCCTGACTAGCGAGTGTTCAGTAAAAATACACAAAGGTGTCAGAAACAAGTGAACTCCCTGAAACTAGAGTAAATGCTTGTAACTAGTTCAAAATAGGTCATCTGCTGCTGATCTGCACGGTTCCTGTACAATTTACCCAATTTACCATTTTGGGATTTGAAGGCCAGAAAACGCGCCTGACTAGCGAGTGTTCAGTAAAAATACACAAAGGTGTCAGAAACAAGTGAACCCCCTGAAACTAGAGTAAATGGTTGTAACTAGTTCAAAATAGGTCATTTGTTGCTGATCTGTACGGTTCCTGTATAATTTACCCGATTTACCATTTTGGGATTTTTAGGCCAGAACACGTGCCTGACTAGCGAGTGTTCAGTAAAAATACACAAAGGTGTCAGAAACAAGTGAACTCCCTGAAACTAGAGTAAATGGTTGTAACTAGTTCAAAATAGGTCATGTGCTGCTGATCTGCACGGTTCCTGTACAATTTACCCAATTTACCACTTTGGGAGTTAATGGCTAGAACATGCGCCTAACTAGCGAGTGTTCAGTAAAAATACACAAAGGTGTCAGAAACAAGTGAACTCCCTGAAACTAGAGTAAATGCTTGAAACTAGTTCAAAATAGATCATTTGCTGCTGATCTGCAGGGTTCCTGTACAATTTACCCAATTTACCATTTTGGGATTTGAAGGCCAGAAAACGCGCCTGACTAGCGAGTGTTCAGTAAAAATACACAAAGGTGTCAGAAACAAGTGAACTCACTGAAACTAGAGTAAATGGTTGTAACTAGTTCAAAATAGGTCATGTGCTGCTGATCTGCACGGTTCCTGTACAATTTACCCAATTTACCACTTTGGGAGTTTATAGCTAGAACATGCGCCTAACTAGCGAGTGTTCAGTAAAAATACACAAAGGTGTCAGAAACAAGTGAACTCCCTGAAACTAGAGTAAATGCTTGTAACTAGTTCAAAATAGGTCATTTGCTGCTGATCTGCATGGTTCCTGTATAATTTACCCGATTTACCATTTTGGGATTTTAAGGCCAGAACACGCGCCTGACTAGCGAGTGTTCAGTAAAAATACACAAAGGTGTCAGAAACAAGTGAACTCCCTGAAACTAGAGTAAATGCTTGTAACTAGTTCAAAATAGGTCATTTGCTGCTGATCTGCACGGTTCCTGTACAATTTACCCAATTTACCACTTTGGGAGTTTATGGCTAGAACATGCGCCTAACTAGCGAGTGTTCAGTAAAAATACACAAAGGTGTCAGAAACAAGTGAACTCCCTGAAACTAGAGTAAATGCTTGTAACTAGTTCAAAATAGGTCATTTGCTGCTGATCTGCATGGTTCCTGTATAATTTACCCGATTTACCATTTTGGGATTTGAAGGCCAGAAAACGCGCCTGACTAGCGAGTGTTCAGTAAAAATACACAAAGGTGTCAGAAACAAGTGAACCCCCTGAAACTAGAGTAAATGCTTGTAACTAGTTCAAAATAGGTCATTTGTTGCTGATCTGCACGGTTCCTGTATAATTTACCCGATTTACCATTTTGGGATTTTAAGGCCAGAACAAGCGCCTGACTAGCGAGTGTTCAGTAAAAATACACAAAGGTGTCAGAAACAAGTGAACTCACTGAAACTAGAGTAAATGCTTGTAACTAGTGCAAAATAGGTCATTTGTTGCTGATCTGCACGGTTCCTGTACAATTTACCCGATTTACCATTTTGGGATTTGAAGGCCAGAACACGCGCCTGACTAGCGAGTGTTCAGTAAAAATACACAAACGTGTCAGAAACAAGTGAACTCACAGAAACTAGATTAAATGCTTGTCACTAGTTCAAAATAGGTCATGTGTTGCTGATCTGCACGGTTCCTGTATAATTTACCCGATTTACCATTTTGGGATTTTAAGGCCAGAACACGCGCCTGACTAGCGCGTGTTCAGTAAAAATACACAAAGGTGTCAGAAACAAGTGAACTCCCTGAAACTAGAGTAAATGCTTGTAACTAGTGCAAAATAGGTCATTTGTTGCTGATCTGCACGGTTCCTGTACAATTTACCCGATTTACCATTTTGGGATTTGAAGGCCAGAACACGCGCCTGACTAGCGAGTGTTCAGTAAAAATACACAAACGTGTCAGAAACAAGTGAACTCACAGAAACTAGAGTAAATGCTTGTCACTAGTTCAAAATAGGTCATGTGTTGCTGATCTGCACGGTTCCTGTATAATTTACCCGATTTACCATTTTGGGATTTTAAGGCCAGAACACGCGCCTGACTAGCGAGTGTTCAGTAAAAATACACAAAGGTGTCAGAAACAAGTGAACTCCCTGAAACTAGAGTAAATGCTTGTAACTAGTTCAAAATAGGTCATCTGCTGCTGATCTGCACGGTTCCTGTACAATTTACCCAATTTACCATTTTGGGATTTGAAGGCCAGAAAACGCGCCTGACTAGCGAGTGTTCAGTAAAAATACACAAAGGTGTCAGAAACAAGTGAACCCCCTGAAACTAGAGTAAATGCTTGTAACTAGTTCAAAATAGGTCATTTGTTGCTGATCTGTACGGTTCCTGTATAATTTACCCGATTTACCATTTTGGGATTTTTAGGCCAGAACACGTGCCTGACTAGCGAGTGTTCAGTAAAAATACACAAAGGTGTCAGAAACAAGTGAACTCCCTGAAACTAGAGTAAATGGTTGTAACTTGTTCAAAATAGGTCATTTGTTGCTGATCTGTACGGTTCCTGTATAATTTACCCGATTTACCATTTTGGGATTTTTAGGCCAGAACACGTGCCTGACTAGCGAGTGTTCAGTAAAAATACACAAAGGTGTCAGAAACAAGTGAACTCCCTGAAACTAGAGTAAATGGTTGTAACTAGTTCAAAATAGGTCATGTGCTGCTGATCTGCACGGTTCCTGTACAATTTACCCAATTTACCACTTTGGGAGTTAATGGCTAGAACATGCGCCTAACTAGCGAGTGTTCAGTAAAAATACACAAAGCTGTCAGAAACAAGTGAACTCCCTGAAACTAGAGTAAATGCTTGAAACTAGTTCAAAATAGATCATTTGCTGCTGATCTGCAGGGTTCCTGTACAATTTACCCAATTTACCATTTTGGGATTTGAAGGCCAGAAAACGCGCCTGACTAGCGAGTGTTCAGTAAAAATACACAAAGGTGTCAGAAACAAGTGAACTCACTGAAACTAGAGTAAATGCTTGTCACTAGTTCAAAATAGGTCATGTGCTGCTGATCTGCACGGTTCCTGTACAATTTACCCAATTTACCACTTTGGGAGTTTATAGCTAGAACATGCGCCTAACTAGCGAGTGTTCAGTAAAAATACACAAAGGTGTCAGAAACAAGTGAACTCCCTGAAACTAGAGTAAATGCTTGTAACTAGTTCAAAATAGGTCATTTGCTGCTGATCTGCATGGTTCCTGTATAATTTACCCGATTTACCATTTTGGGATTTTAAGGCCAGAACACGCGCCTGACTAGCGAGTGTTCAGTAAAAATACACAAAGGTGTCAGAAACAAGTGAACTCCCTGAAACTAGAGTAAATGCTTGTAACTAGTTCAAAATAGGTCATTTGCTGCTGATCTGCACGGTTCCTGTACAATTTACCCAATTTACCACTTTGGGAGTTTATGGCTAGAACATGCGCCTAACTAGCGAGTGTTCAGTAAAAATACACAAAGGTGTCAGAAACAAGTGAACTCCCTGAAACTAGAGTAAATGCTTGTAACTAGTTCAAAATAGGTCATTTGCTGCTGATCTGCATGGTTCCTGTATAATTTACCCGATTTACCATTTTGGGATTTGAAGGCCAGAAAACGCGCCTGACTAGCGAGTGTTCAGTAAAAATACACAAAGGTGTCAGAAACAAGTGAACCCCCTGAAACTAGAGTAAATGCTTGTAACTAGTTCAAAATAGGTCATTTGTTGCTGATCTGCACGGTTCCTGTATAATTTACCCGATTTACCATTTTGGGATTTTAAGGCCAGAACAAGCGCCTGACTAGCGAGTGTTCAGTAAAAATACACAAAGGTGTCAGAAACAAGTGAACTCACTGAAACTAGAGTAAATGCTTTTAACTAGTGCAAAATAGGTCATTTGTTGCTGATCTGCACGGTTCCTGTACAATTTACCCGATTTACCATTTTGGGATTTGAAGGCCAGAACACGCGCCTGACTAGCGAGTGTTCAGTAAAAATACACAAACGTGTCAGAAACAAGTGAACTCACAGAAACTAGATTAAATGCTTGTCACTAGTTCAAAATAGGTCATGTGTTGCTGATCTGCACGGTTCCTGTATAATTTACCCGATTTACCATTTTGGGATTTTAAGGCCAGAACACGCGCCTGACTAGCGAGTGTTCAGTAAAAATACACAAAGGTGTCAGAAACAAGTGAACTCCCTGAAACTAGAGTAAATGCTTGTAACTAGTGCAAAATAGGTCATTTGTTGCTGATCTGCACGGTTCCTGTACAATTTACCCGATTTACCATTTTGGGATTTGAAGGCCAGAACACGCGCCTGACTAGCGAGTGTTCAGTAAAAATACACAAACGTGTCAGAAACAAGTGAACTCACTGAAACTAGAGTAAATGCTTGTCACTAGTTCAAAATAGGTCATGTGTTGCTGATCTGCACGGTTCCTGTATAATTTACCCGATTTACCATTTTGGGATTTTAAGGCCAGAACACGCGCCTGACTAGCGAGTGTTCAGTAAAAATGCACAAAGGTGTCAGAAACAAGTGAACTCCCTGAAACTAGAGTAAATGCTTGTAACTAGTTCAAAATAGGTCATCTGCTGCTGATCTGCACGGTTCCTGTACAATTTACCCAATTTACCATTTTGGGATTTGAAGGCCAGAAAACGCGCCTGACTAGCGAGTGTTCAGTAAAAATACACAAAGGTGTCAGAAACAAGTGAACCCCCTGAAACTAGAGTAAATGCTTGTAACTAGTTCAAAATAGGTCATTTGTTGCTGATCTGTACGGTTCCTGTATAATTTACCCGATTTACCATTTTGGGATTTTTAGGCCAGAACACGTGCCTGACTAGCGAGTGTTCAGTAAAAATACACAAAGGTGTCAGAAACAAGTGAACTCCCTGAAACTAGAGTAAATGGTTGTAACTAGTTCAAAATAGGTCATGTGCTGCTGATCTGCACGGTTCCTGTACAATTTACCCAATTTACCACTTTGGGAGTTAATGGCTAGAACATGCGCCTAACTAGCGAGTGTTCAGTAAAAATACACAAAGGTGTCAGAAACAAGTGAACTCCCTGAAACTAGAGTAAATGCTTGAAACTAGTTCAAAATAGATCATTTGCTGCTGATCTGCAGGGTTCCTGTACAATTTACCCAATTTACCATTTTGGGATTTGAAGGCCAGAAAACGCGCCTGACTAGCGAGTGTTCAGTAAAAATACACAAAGGTGTCAGAAACAAGTGAACTCCCTGAAACTAGAGTAAATGCTTGTAACTAGTTCAAAATAGGTCATTTGCTGCTGATCTGCACGGTTCCTGTACAATTTACCCAATTTACCACTTTGGGAGTTTATGGCTAGAACATGCGCCTAACTAGCGAGTGTTCAGTAAAAATACACAAAGGTGTCAGAAACAAGTGAACTCCCTGAAACTAGAGTAAATGCTTGTAACTAGTTCAAAATAGGTCATTTGCTGCTGATCTGCATGGTTCCTGTATAATTTACCCGATTTACCATTTTGGGATTTGAAGGCCAGAAAACGCGCCTGACTAGCGAGTGTTCAGTAAAAATACACAAAGGTGTCAGAAACAAGTGAACCCCCTGAAACTAGAGTAAATGCTTGTAACTAGTTCAAAATAGGTCATTTGTTGCTGATCTGCACGGTTCCTGTATAATTTACCCGATTTACCATTTTGGGATTTTAAGGCCAGAACAAGCGCCTGACTAGCGAGTGTTCAGTAAAAATACACAAAGGTGTCAGAAACAAGTGAACTCACTGAAACTAGAGTAAATGCTTGTAACTAGTGCAAAATAGGTCATTTGTTGCTGATCTGCACGGTTCCTGTACAATTTACCCGATTTACCATTTTGGGATTTGAAGGCCAGAACACGCGCCTGACTAGCGAGTGTTCAGTAAAAATACACAAACGTGTCAGAAACAAGTGAACTCACAGAAACTAGATTAAATGCTTGTCACTAGTTCAAAATAGGTCATGTGTTGCTGATCTGCACGGTTCCTGTATAATTTACCCGATTTACCATTTTGGGATTTTAAGGCCAGAACACGCGCCTGACTAGCGAGTGTTCAGTAAAAATACACAAAGGTGTCAGAAACAAGTGAACTCCCTGAAACTAGAGTAAATGCTTGTAACTAGTGCAAAATAGGTCATTTGTTGCTGATCTGCACGGTTCCTGTACAATTTACCCGATTTACCATTTTGGGATTTGAAGGCCAGAACACGCGCCTGACTAGCGAGTGTTCAGTAAAAATACACAAACGTGTCAGAAACAAGTGAACTCACTGAAACTAGAGTAAATGCTTGTCACTAGTTCAAAATAGGTCATGTGTTGCTGATCTGCACGGTTCCTGTATAATTTACCCGATTTACCATTTTGGGATTTTAAGGCCAGAACACGCGCCTGACTAGCGAGTGTTCAGTAAAAATACACAAAGGTGTCAGAAACAAGTGAACTCCCTGAAACTAGAGTAAATGCTTGTAACTAGTTCAAAATAGGTCATCTGCTGCTGATCTGCACGGTTCCTGTACAATTTACCCAATTTACCATTTTGGGATTTGAAGGCCAGAAAACGCGCCTGACTAGCGAGTGTTCAGTAAAAATACACAAAGGTGTCAGAAACAAGTGAACCCCCTGAAACTAGAGTAAATGCTTGTAACTAGTTCAAAATAGGTCATTTGTTGCTGATCTGTACGGTTCCTGTATAATTTACCCGATTTACCATTTTGGGATTTTTAGGCCAGAACACGTGCCTGACTAGCGAGTGTTCAGTAAAAATACACAAAGGTGTCAGAAACAAGTGAACTCACTGAAACTAGAGTAAATGGTTGTAACTAGTTCAAAATAGGTCATGTGCTGCTGATCTGCACGGTTCCTGTACAATTTACCCAATTTACCACTTTGGGAGTTTATAGCTAGAACATGCGCCTAACTAGCGAGTGTTCAGTAAAAATACACAAAGGTGTCAGAAACAAGTGAACTCCCTGAAACTAGAGTAAATGCTTTTAACTAGTTCAAAATAGGTCATTTGCTGCTGATCTGCATGGTTCCTGTATAATTTACCCGATTTACCATTTTGGGATTTTAAGGCCAGAACACGCGCCTGACTAGCGAGTGTTCAGTAAAAATACACAAAGGTGTCAGAAACAAGTGAACTCCCTGAAACTAGAGTAAATGCTTGTAACTAGTTCAAAATAGGTCATTTGCTGCTGATCTGCACGGTTCCTGTACAATTTACCCAATTTACCACTTTGGGAGTTTATGGCTAGAACATGCGCCTAACTAGCGAGTGTTCAGTAAAAATACACAAAGGTGTCAGAAACAAGTGAACTCCCTGAAACTAGAGTAAATGCTTGTAACTAGTTCAAAATAGGTCATTTGCTGCTGATCTGCACGGTTCCTGTATAATTTACCCGATTTACCATTTTGGGATTTGAAGGCCAGAAAACGCGCCTGACTAGCGAGTGTTCAGTAAAAATACACAAAGGTGTCAGAAACAAGTGAACCCCCTGAAACTAGAGTAAATGCTTGTAACTAGTTCAAAATAGGTCATTTGTTGCTGATCTGCACGGTTCCTGTATAATTTACCCGATTTACCATTTTGGGATTTTAAGGCCAGAACAAGCGCCTGACTAGCGAGTGTTCAGTAAAAATACACAAAGGTGTCAGAAACAAGTGAACTCACTGAAACTAGAGTAAATGCTTGTAACTAGTGCAAAATAGGTCATTTGTTGCTGATCTGCACGGTTCCTGTACAATTTACCCGATTTACCATTTTGGGATTTGAAGGCCAGAACACGCGCCTGACTAGCGAGTGTTCAGTAAAAATACACAAACGTGTCAGAAACAAGTGAACTCACAGAAACTAGATTAAATGCTTGTCACTAGTTCAAAATAGGTCATGTGTTGCTGATCTGCACGGTTCCTGTATAATTTACCCGATTTACCATTTTGGGATTTTAAGGCCAGAACACGCGCCTGACTAGCGAGTGTTCAGTAAAAATACACAAAGGTGTCAGAAACAAGTGAACTCCCTGAAACTAGAGTAAATGCTTGTAACTAGTGCAAAATAGGTCATTTGTTGCTGATCTGCACGGTTCCTGTACAATTTACCCGATTTACCATTTTGGGATTTGAAGGCCAGAACACGCGCCTGACTAGCGAGTGTTCAGTAAAAATACACAAACGTGTCAGAAACAAGTGAACTCACAGAAACTAGAGTAAATGCTTGTCACTAGTTCAAAATAGGTCATGTGTTGCTGATCTGCACGGTTCCTGTATAATTTACCCGATTTACCATTTTGGGATTTTAAGGCCAGAACACGCGCCTGACTAGCGAGTGTTCAGTAAAAATACACAAAGGTGTCAGAAACAAGTGAACTCCCTGAAACTAGAGTAAATGCTTGTAACTAGTTCAAAATAGGTCATCTGCTGCTGATCTGCACGGTTCCTGTACAATTTACCCAATTTACCATTTTGGGATTTGAAGGCCAGAAAACGCGCCTGACTAGCGAGTGTTCAGTAAAAATACACAAAGGTGTCAGAAACAAGTGAACCCCCTGAAACTAGAGTAAATGCTTGTAACTAGTTCAAAATAGGTCATTTGTTGCTGATCTGTACGGTTCCTGTATAATTTACCCGATTTACCATTTTGGGATTTTTAGGCCAGAACACGTGCCTGACTAGCGAGTGTTCAGTAAAAATACACAAAGGTGTCAGAAACAAGTGAACTCCCTGAAACTAGAGTAAATGGTTGTAACTTGTTCAAAATAGGTCATTTGTTGCTGATCTGTACGGTTCCTGTATAATTTACCCGATTTACCATTTTGGGATTTTTAGGCCAGAACACGTGCCTGACTAGCGAGTGTTCAGTAAAAATACACAAAGGTGTCAGAAACAAGTGAACTCCCTGAAACTAGAGTAAATGGTTGTAACTAGTTCAAAATAGGTCATGTGCTGCTGATCTGCACGGTTCCTGTACAATTTACCCAATTTACCACTTTGGGAGTTAATGGCTAGAACATGCGCCTAACTAGCGAGTGTTCAGTAAAAATACACAAAGCTGTCAGAAACACGTGAACTCCCTGAAACTAGAGTAAATGCTTGAAACTAGTTCAAAATAGATCATTTGCTGCTGATCTGCAGGGTTCCTGTACAATTTACCCAATTTACCATTTTGGGATTTGAAGGCCAGAAAACGCGCCTGACTAGCGAGTGTTCAGTAAAAATACACAAAGGTGTCAGAAACAAGTGAACTCACTGAAACTAGAGTAAATGGTTGTAACTAGTTCAAAATAGATCATGTGCTGCTGATCTGCACGGTTCCTGTACAATTTACCCAATTTACCACTTTGGGAGTTTATAGCTAGACCATGCGCCTAACGAGCGAGTGTTCAGTAAAAATACACAAAGGTGTCAGAAACAAGTGAACTCCCTGAAACTAGAGTAAATGCTTGTAACTAGTTCAAAATAGGTCATTTGCTGCTGATCTGCATGGTTCCTGTATAATTTACCCGATTTACCATTTTGGGATTTTAAGGCCAGAACACGCGCCTGACTAGCGAGTGTTCAGTAAAAATACACAAAGGTGTCAGAAACAAGTGAACTCCCTGAAACTAGAGTAAATGCTTGTAACTAGTTCAAAATAGGTCATTTGCTGCTGATCTGCACGGTTCCTGTACAATTTACCCAATTTACCACTTTGGGAGTTTATGGCTAGAACATGCGCCTAACTAGCGAGTGTTCAGTAAAAATACACAAAGGTGTCAGAAACAAGTGAACTCCCTGAAACTAGAGTAAATGCTTGTAACTAGTTCAAAATAGGTCATTTGCTGCTGATCTGCATGGTTCCTGTATAATTTACCCGATTTACCATTTTGGGATTTGAAGGCCAGAAAACGCGCCTGACTAGCGAGTGTTCAGTAAAAATACACAAAGGTGTCAGAAACAAGTGAACCCCCTGAAACTAGAGTAAATGCTTGTAACTAGTTCAAAATAGGTCATTTGTTGCTGATCTGCACGGTTCCTGTATAATTTACCCGATTTACCATTTTGGGATTTTAAGGCCAGAACAAGCGCCTGACTAGCGAGTGTTCAGTAAAAATACACAAAGGTGTCAGAAACAAGTGAACTCACTGAAACTAGAGTAAATGCTTGTAACTAGTGCAAAATAGGTCATTTGTTGCTGATCTGCACGGTTCCTGTACAATTTACCCGATTTACCATTTTGGGATTTGAAGGCCAGAACACGCGCCTGACTAGCGAGTGTTCAATAAAAATACACAAACGTGTCAGAAACAAGTGAACTCACAGAAACTAGATTAAATGCTTGTCACTAGTTCAAAATAGGTCATGTGTTGCTGATCTGCACGGTTCCTGTATAATTTACCCGATTTACCATTTTGGGATTTTAAGGCCAGAACACGCGCCTGACTAGCGAGTGTTCAGTAAAAATACACAAAGGTGTCAGAAACAAGTGAACTCCCTGAAACTAGAGTAAATGCTTGTAACTAGTGCAAAATAGGTCATTTGTTGCTGATCTGCACGGTTCCTGTACAATTTACCCGATTTACCATTTTGGGATTTGAAGGCCAGAACACGCGCCTGACTAGCGAGTGTTCAGTAAAAATACACAAAGGTGTCAGAAACAAGTGAACTCACTGAAACTAGAGTAAATGCTTGTAACTAGTGCAAAATAGGTCATTTGTTGCTGATCTGCACGGTTCCTGTACAATTTACCCGATTTACCATTTTGGGATTTGAAGGCCAGAACACGCGCCTGACTAGCGAGTGTTCAGTAAAAATACACAAACGTGTCAGAAACAAGTGAACTCACAGAAACTAGATTAAATGCTTGTCACTAGTTCAAAATAGGTCATGTGTTGCTGATCTGCACGGTTCCTGTATAATTTACCCGATTTACCATTTTGGGATTTTAAGGCCAGAACACGCGCCTGACTAGCGAGTGTTCAGTAAAAATACACAAAGGTGTCAGAAACAAGTGAACTCCCTGAAACTAGAGTAAATGCTTGTAACTAGTGCAAAATAGGTCATTTGTTGCTGATCTGCACGGTTCCTGTACAATTTACCCGATTTACCATTTTGGGATTTGAAGGCCAGAACACGCGCCTGACTAGCGAGTGTTCAGTAAAAATACACAAACGTGTCAGAAACAAGTGAACTCACAGAAACTAGAGTAAATGCTTGTCACTAGTTCAAAATAGGTCATGTGTTGCTGATCTGCACGGTTCCTGTATAATTTACCCGATTTACCATTTTGGGATTTTAAGGCCAGAACACGCGCCTGACTAGCGAGTGTTCAGTAAAAATACACAAAGGTGTCAGAAACAAGTGAACTCCCTGAAACTAGAGTAAATGCTTGTAACTAGTTCAAAATAGGTCATCTGCTGCTGATCTGCACGGTTCCTGTACAATTTACCCAATTTACCATTTTGGGATTTGAAGGCCAGAAAACGCGCCTGACTAGCGAGTGTTCAGTAAAAATACACAAAGGTGTCAGAAACAAGTGAACCCCCTGAAACTAGAGTAAATGCTTGTAACTAGTTCAAAATAGGTCATTTGTTGCTGATCTGTACGGTTCCTGTATAATTTACCCGATTTACCATTTTGGGATTTTTAGGCCAGAACACGTGCCTGACTAGCGAGTGTTCAGTAAAAATACACAAAGGTGTCAGAAACAAGTGAACTCCCTGAAACTAGAGTAAATGGTTGTAACTAGTTCAAAATAGGTCATGTGCTGCTGATCTGCACGGTTCCTGTACAATTTACCCAATTTACCACTTTGGGAGTTAATGGCTAGAACATGCGCCTAACTAGCGAGTGTTCAGTAAAAATACACAAAGGTGTCAGAAACAAGTGAACTCCCTGAAACTAGAGTAAATGGTTGTAACTAGTTCAAAATAGGTCATGTGCTGCTGATCTGCACGGTTCCTGTACAATTTACCCAATTTACCACTTTGGGAGTTTATAGCTAGAACATGCGCCTAACTAGCGAGTGTTCAGTAAAAATACACAAAGGTGTCAGAAACAAGTGAACTCCCTGAAACTAGAGTAAATGCTTGTAACTAGTTCAAAATAGGTCATTTGCTGCTGATCTGCATGGTTCCTGTATAATTTACCCGATTTACCATTTTGGGATTTTAAGGCCAGAACACGCGCCTGACTAGCGAGTGTTCAGTAAAAATACACAAAGGTGTCAGAAACAAGTGAACTCCCTGAAACTAGAGTAAATGCTTGTAACTAGTTCAAAATAGGTCATTTGCTGCTGATCTGCACGGTTCCTGTACAATTTACCCAATTTACCACTTTGGGAGTTTATGGCTAGAACATGCGCCTAACTAGCGAGTGTTCAGTAAAAATACACAAAGGTGTCAGAAACAAGTGAACTCCCTGAAACTAGAGTAAATGCTTGTAACTAGTTCAAAATAGGTCATTTGCTGCTGATCTGCATGGTTCCTGTATAATTTACCCGATTTACCATTTTGGGATTTGAAGGCCAGAAAACGCGCCTGACTAGCGAGTGTTCAGTAAAAATACACAAAGGTGTCAGAAACAAGTGAACCCCCTGAAACTAGAGTAAATGCTTGTAACTAGTTCAAAATAGGTCATTTGTTGCTGATCTGCACGGTTCCTGTATAATTTACCCGATTTACCATTTTGGGATTTTAAGGCCAGAACAAGCGCCTGACTAGCGAGTGTTCAGTAAAAATACACAAAGGTGTCAGAAACAAGTGAACTCACTGAAACTAGAGTAAATGCTTGTAACTAGTGCAAAATAGGTCATTTGTTGCTGATCTGCACGGTTCCTGTACAATTTACCCGATTTACCATTTTGGGATTTGAAGGCCAGAACACGCGCCTGACTAGCGAGTGTTCAGTAAAAATACACAAACGTGTCAGAAACAAGTGAACTCACAGAAACTAGATTAAATGCTTGTCACTAGTTCAAAATAGGTCATGTGTTGCTGATCTGCACGGTTCCTGTATAATTTACCCGATTTACCATTTTGGGATTTTAAGGCCAGAACACGCGCCTGACTAGCGAGTGTTCAGTAAAAATACACAAAGGTGTCAGAAACAAGTGAACTCCCTGAAACTAGAGTAAATGCTTGTAACTAGTGCAAAATAGGTCATTTGTTGCTGATCTGCACGGTTCCTGTACAATTTACCCGATTTACCATTTTGGGATTTGAAGGCCAGAACACGCGCCTGACTTACGAGTGTTCAGTAAAAATACACAAACGTGTCAGAAACAAGTGAACTCACTGAAACTAGAGTAAATGCTTGTCACTAGTTCAAAATAGGTCATGTGTTGCTGATCTGCACGGTTCCTGTATAATTTACCCGATTTACCATTTTGGGATTTTAAGGCCAGAACACGCGCCTGACTAGCGAGTGTTCAGTAAAAATACACAAAGGTGTCAGAAACAAGTGAACTCCCTGAAACTAGAGTAAATGCTTGTAACTAGTTCAAAATAGGTCATCTGCTGCTGATCTGCACGGTTCCTGTACAATTTACCCAATTTACCATTTTGGGATTTGAAGGCCAGAAAACGCGCCTGACTAGCGAGTGTTCAGTAAAAATACACAAAGGTGTCAGAAACAAGTGAACCCCCTGAAACTAGAGTAAATGGTTGTAACTTGTTCAAAATAGGTCATTTGTTGCTGATCTGTACGGTTCCTGTATAATTTACCCGATTTACCATTTTGGGATTTTTAGGCCAGAACACGTGCCTGACTAGCGAGTGTTCAGTAAAAATACACAAAGGTGTCAGAAACAAGTGAACTCCCTGAAACTAGAGTAAATGGTTGTAACTAGTTCAAAATAGGTCATGTGCTGCTGATCTGCACGGTTCCTGTACAATTTACCCAATTTACCACTTTGGGAGTTAATGGCTAGAACATGCGCCTAACTAGCGAGTGTTCAGTAAAAATACACAAAGGTGTCAGAAACAAGTGAACTCCCTGAAACTAGAGTAAATGCTTGAAACTAGTTCAAAATAGATCATTTGCTGCTGATCTGCAGGGTTCCTGTACAATTTACCCAATTTACCATTTTGGGATTTGAAGGCCAGAAAACGCGCCTGACTAGCGAGTGTTCAGTAAAAATACACAAAGGTGTCAGAAACAAGTGAACTCACTGAAACTAGAGTAAATGGTTGTAACTAGTTCAAAATAGGTCATGTGCTGCTGATCTGCACGGTTCCTGTACAATTTACCCAATTTACCACTTTGGGAGTTTATAGCTAGAACATGCGCCTAACTAGCGAGTGTTCAGTAAAAATACACAAAGGTGTCAGAAACAAGTGAACTCCCTGAAACTAGAGTAAATGCTTGTAACTAGTTCAAAATAGGTCATTTGCTGCTGATCTGCATGGTTCCTGTATAATTTACCCGATTTACCATTTTGGGATTTTAAGGCCAGAACACGCGCCTGACTAGCGAGTGTTCAGTAAAAATACACAAAGGTGTCAGAAACAAGTGAACTCCCTGAAACTAGAGTAAATGCTTGTAACTAGTTCAAAATAGGTCATTTGCTGCTGATCTGCACGGTTCCTGTACAATTTACCCAATTTACCACTTTGGGAGTTTATGGCTAGAACATGCGCCTAACTAGCGAGTGTTCAGTAAAAATACACAAAGGTGTCAGAAACAAGTGAACTCCCTGAAACTAGAGTAAATGCTTGTAACTAGTTCAAAATAGGTCATTTGCTGCTGATCTGCACGGTTCCTGTATAATTTACCCGATTTACCATTTTGGGATTTGAAGGCCAGAAAACGCGCCTGACTAGCGAGTGTTCAGTAAAAATACACAAAGGTGTCAGAAACAAGTGAACCCCCTGAAACTAGAGTAAATGCTTGTAACTAGTTCAAAATAGGTCATTTGTTGCTGATCTGCACGGTTCCTGTATAATTTACCCGATTTACCATTTTGGGATTTTAAGGCCAGAACAAGCGCCTGACTAGCGAGTGTTCAGTAAAAATACACAAAGGTGTCAGAAACAAGTGAACTCACTGAAACTAGAGTAAATGCTTGTAACTAGTGCAAAATAGGTCATTTGTTGCTGATCTGCACGGTTCCTGTACAATTTACCCGATTTACCATTTTGGGATTTGAAGGCCAGAACACGCGCCTGACTAGCGAGTGTTCAGTAAAAATACACAAACGTGTCAGAAACAAGTGAACTCACAGAAACTAGATTAAATGCTTGTCACTAGTTCAAAATAGGTCATGTGTTGCTGATCTGCACGGTTCCTGTATAATTTACCCGATTTACCATTTTGGGATTTTAAGGCCAGAACACGCGCCTGACTAGCGAGTGTTCAGTAAAAATACACAAAGGTGTCAGAAACAAGTGAACTCCCTGAAACTAGAGTAAATGCTTGTAACTAGTGCAAAATAGGTCATTTGTTGCTGATCTGCACGGTTCCTGTACAATTTACCCGATTTACCATTTTGGGATTTGAAGGCCAGAACACGCGCCTGACTAGCGAGTGTTCAGTAAAAATACACAAACGTGTCAGAAACAAGTGAACTCACAGAAACTAGAGTAAATGCTTGTCACTAGTTCAAAATAGGTCATGTGTTGCTGATCTGCACGGTTCCTGTATAATTTACCCGATTTACCATTTTGGGATTTTAAGGCCAGAACACGCGCCTGACTAGCGAGTGTTCAGTAAAAATACACAAAGGTGTCAGAAACAAGTGAACTCCCTGAAACTAGAGTAAATGCTTGTAACTAGTTCAAAATAGGTCATCTGCTGCTGATCTGCACGGTTCCTGTACAATTTACCCAATTTACCATTTTGGGATTTGAAGGCCAGAAAACGCGCCTGACTAGCGAGTGTTCAGTAAAAATACACAAAGGTGTCAGAAACAAGTGAACCCCCTGAAACTAGAGTAAATGCTTGTAACTAGTTCAAAATAGGTCATTTGTTGCTGATCTGTACGGTTCCTGTATAATTTACCCGATTTACCATTTTGGGATTTTTAGGCCAGAACACGTGCCTGACTAGCGAGTGTTCAGTAAAAATACACAAAGGTGTCAGAAACAAGTGAACTCCCTGAAACTAGAGTAAATGGTTGTAACTTGTTCAAAATAGGTCATTTGTTGCTGATCTGTACGGTTCCTGTATAATTTACCCGATTTACCATTTTGGGATTTTTAGGCCAGAACACGTGCCTGACTAGCGAGTGTTCAGTAAAAATACACAAAGGTGTCAGAAACAAGTGAACTCCCTGAAACTAGAGTAAATGGTTGTAACTAGTTCAAAATAGGTCATGTGCTGCTGATCTGCACGGTTCCTGTACAATTTACCCAATTTACCACTTTGGGAGTTAATGGCTAGAACATGCGCCTAACTAGCGAGTGTTCAGTAAAAATACACAAAGCTGTCAGAAACAAGTGAACTCCCTGAAACTAGAGTAAATGCTTGAAACTAGTTCAAAATAGATCATTTGCTGCTGATCTGCAGGGTTCCTGTACAATTTACCCAATTTACCATTTTGGGATTTGAAGGCCAGAAAACGCGCCTGACTAGCGAGTGTTCAGTAAAAATACACAAAGGTGTCAGAAACAAGTGAACTCACTGAAACTAGAGTAAATGGTTGTAACTAGTTCAAAATAGATCATGTGCTGCTGATCTGCACGGTTCCTGTACAATTTACCCAATTTACCACTTTGGGAGTTTATAGCTAGAACATGCGCCTAACTAGCGAGTGTTCAGTAAAAATACACAAAGGTGTCAGAAACAAGTGAACTCCCTGAAACTAGAGTAAATGCTTGTAACTAGTTCAAAATAGGTCATTTGCTGCTGATCTGCATGGTTCCTGTATAATTTACCCGATTTACCATTTTGGGATTTTAAGGCCAGAACACGCGCCTGACTAGCGAGTGTTCAGTAAAAATACACAAAGGTGTCAGAAACAAGTGAACTCCCTGAAACTAGAGTAAATGCTTGTAACTAGTTCAAAATAGGTCATTTGCTGCTGATCTGCACGGTTCCTGTACAATTTACCCAATTTACCACTTTGGGAGTTTATGGCTAGAACATGCGCCTAACTAGCGAGTGTTCAGTAAAAATACACAAAGGTGTAAGAAACAAGTGAACTCCCTGAAACTAGAGTAAATGCTTGTAACTAGTTCAAAATAGGTCATTTGCTGCTGATCTGCATGGTTCCTGTATAATTTACCCGATTTACCATTTTGGGATTTGAAGGCCAGAAAACGCGCCTGACTAGCGAGTGTTCAGTAAAAATACACAAAGGTGTCAGAAACAAGTGAACCCCCTGAAACTAGAGTAAATGCTTGTAACTAGTTCAAAATAGGTCATTTGTTGCTGATCTGCACGGTTCCTGTATAATTTACCCGATTTACCATTTTGGGATTTTAAGGCCAGAACAAGCGCCTGACTAGCGAGTGTTCAGTAAAAATACACAAAGGTGTCAGAAACAAGTGAACTCACTGAAACTAGAGTAAATGCTTGTAACTAGTGCAAAATAGGTCATTTGTTGCTGATCTGCACGGTTCCTGTACAATTTACCCGATTTACCATTTTGGGATTTGAAGGCCAGAACACGCGCCTGACTAGCGAGTGTTCAGTAAAAATACACAAACGTGTCAGAAACAAGTGAACTCACAGAAACTAGATTAAATGCTTGTCACTAGTTCAAAATAGGTCATGTGTTGCTGATCTGCACGGTTCCTGTATAATTTACCCGATTTACCATTTTGGGATTTTAAGGCCAGAACACGCGCCTGACTAGCGAGTGTTCAGTAAAAATACACAAAGGTGTCAGAAACAAGTGAACTCCCTGAAACTAGAGTAAATGCTTGTAACTAGTGCAAAATAGGTCATTTGTTGCTGATCTGCACGGTTCCTGTACAATTTACCCGATTTACCATTTTGGGATTTGAAGGCCAGAACACGCGCCTGACTAGCGAGTGTTCAGTAAAAATACACAAAGGTGTCAGAAACAAGTGAACTCACTGAAACTAGAGTAAATGCTTGTAACTAGTGCAAAATAGGTCATTTGTTGCTGATCTGCACGGTTCCTGTACAATTTACCCGATTTACCATTTTGGGATTTGAAGGCCAGAACACGCGCCTGACTAGCGAGTGTTCAGTAAAAATACACAAACGTGTCAGAAACAAGTGAACTCACAGAAACTAGATTAAATGCTTGTCACTAGTTCAAAATAGGTCATGTGTTGCTGATCTGCACGGTTCCTGTATAATTTACCCGATTTACCATTTTGGGATTTTAAGGCCAGAACACGCGCCTGACTAGCGAGTGTTCAGTAAAAATACACAAAGGTGTCAGAAACAAGTGAACTCCCTGAAACTAGAGTAAATGCTTGTAACTAGTGCAAAATAGGTCATTTGTTGCTGATCTGCACGGTTCCTGTACAATTTACCCGATTTACCATTTTGGGATTTGAAGGCCAGAACACGCGCCTGACTAGCGAGTGTTCAGTAAAAATACACAAACGTGTCAGAAACAAGTGAACTCACAGAAACTAGAGTAAATGCTTGTCACTAGTTCAAAATAGGTCATGTGTTGCTGATCTGCACGGTTCCTGTATAATTTACCCGATTTACCATTTTGGGATTTTAAGGCCAGAACACGCGCCTGACTAGCGAGTGTTCAGTAAAAATACACAAAGGTGTCAGAAACAAGTGAACTCCCTGAAACTAGAGTAAATGCTTGTAACTAGTTCAAAATAGGTCATCTGCTGCTGATCTGCACGGTTCCTGTACAATTTACCCAATTTACCATTTTGGGATTTGAAGGCCAGAAAACGCGCCTGACTAGCGAGTGTTCAGTAAAAATACACAAAGGTGTCAGAAACAAGTGAACCCCCTGAAACTAGAGTAAATGCTTGTAACTAGTTCAAAATAGGTCATTTGTTGCTGATCTGTACGGTTCCTGTATAATTTACCCGATTTACCATTTTGGGATTTTTAGGCCAGAAAACGTGCCTGACTAGCGAGTGTTCAGTAAAAATACACAAAGGTGTCAGAAACAAGTGAACTCCCTGAAACTAGAGTAAATGGTTGTAACTAGTTCAAAATAGGTCATGTGCTGCTGATCTGCACGGTTCCTGTACAATTTACCCAATTTACCACTTTGGGAGTTAATGGCTAGAACATGCGCCTAACTAGCGAGTGTTCAGTAAAAATACACAAAGGTGTCAGAAACAAGTGAACTCCCTGAAACTAGAGTAAATGCTTGAAACTAGTTCAAAATAGATCATTTGCTGCTGATCTGCAGGGTTCCTGTACAATTTACCCAATTTACCATTTTGGGATTTGAAGGCCAGAAAACGCGCCTGACTAGCGAGTGTTCAGTAAAAATACACAAAGGTGTCAGAAACAAGTGAACTCACTGAAACTAGAGTAAATGGTTGTAACTAGTTCAAAATAGGTCATGTGCTGCTGATCTGCACGGTTCCTGTACAATTTACCCAATTTACCACTTTGGGAGTTTATAGCTAGAACATGCGCCTAACTAGCGAGTGTTCAGTAAAAATACACAAAGGTGTCAGAAACAAGTGAACTCCCTGAAACTAGAGTAAATGCTTGTAACTAGTTCAAAATAGGTCATTTGCTGCTGATCTGCATGGTTCCTGTATAATTTACCCGATTTACCATTTTGGGATTTTAAGGCCAGAACACGCGCCTGACTAGCGAGTGTTCAGTAAAAATACACAAAGGTGTCAGAAACAAGTGAACTCCCTGAAACTAGAGTAAATGCTTGTAACTAGTTCAAAATAGGTCATTTGCTGCTGATCTGCACGGTTCCTGTACAATTTACCCAATTTACCACTTTGGGAGTTTATGGCTAGAACATGCGCCTAACTAGCGAGTGTTCAGTAAAAATACACAAAGGTGTCAGAAACAAGTGAACCCCCTGAAACTAGAGTAAATGCTTGTAACTAGTTCAAAATAGGTCATTTGTTGCTGATCTGCACGGTTCCTGTATAATTTACCCGATTTACCATTTTGGGATTTTAAGGCCAGAACACGCGCCTGACTAGCGAGTGTTCAGTAAAAATACACAAAGGTGTCAGAAACAAGTGAACTCACTGAAACTAGAGTAAATGCTTGTAACTAGTGCAAAATAGGTCATTTGTTGCTGATCTGCACGGTTCCTGTACAATTTACCCGATTTACCATTTTGGGATTTGAAGGCCAGAACACGCGCCTGACTAGCGAGTGTTCAGTAAAAATACACAAACGTGTCAGAAACAAGTGAACTCACAGAAACTAGATTAAATGCTTGTCACTAGTTCAAAATAGGTCATGTGTTGCTGATCTGCACGGTTCCTGTACAATTTACCCAATTTACCACTTTGGGAGTTAATGGCTAGAACATGCGCCTAACTAGCGAGTGTTCAGTAAAAATACACAAAGGTGTCAGAAACAAGTGAACTCCCTGAAACTAGAGTAAATGCTTGAAACTAGTTCAAAATAGATCATTTGCTGCTGATCTGCAGGGTTCCTGTACAATTTACCCAATTTACCATTTTGGGATTTGAAGGCCAGAAAACGCGCCTGACTAGCGAGTGTTCAGTAAAAATACACAAAGGTGTCAGAAACAAGTGAACTCACTGAAACTAGAGTAAATGGTTGTAACTAGTTCAAAATAGGTCATGTGCTGCTGATCTGCACGGTTCCTGTACAATTTACCCAATTTACCACTTTGGGAGTTTATAGCTAGAACATGCGCCTAACTAGCGAGTGTTCAGTAAAAATACACAAAGGTGTCAGAAACAAGTGAACTCCCTGAAACTAGAGTAAATGCTTGTAACTAGTTCAAAATAGGTCATTTGCTGCTGATCTGCATGGTTCCTGTATAATTTACCCGATTTACCATTTTGGGATTTGAAGGCCAGAAAACGCGCCTGACTAGCGAGTGTTCAGTAAAAATACACAAAGGTGTCAGAAACAAGTGAACCCCCTGAAACTAGAGTAAATGCTTGTAACTAGTTCAAAATAGGTCATTTGTTGCTGATCTGCACGGTTCCTGTATAATTTACCCGATTTACCATTTTGGGATTTTAAGGCCAGAACACGCGCCTGACTAGCGAGTGTTCAGTAAAAATACACAAAGGTGTCAGAAACAAGTGAACTCCCTGAAACTAGAGTAAATGCTTGTAACTAGTTCAAAATAGGTCATCTG
Organism: Anniella stebbinsi; assembly: GCA_029215795.1. Taxonomy (NCBI): domain Eukaryota; kingdom Metazoa; phylum Chordata; class Lepidosauria; order Squamata; family Anniellidae; genus Anniella; species Anniella stebbinsi. Next base: position 123,082,260 of record JARDYH010000004.1, on the reverse strand, counting down.
CTGCTGATCTGCACGGTTCCTGTACAATTTACCCAATTTACCATTTTGGGATTTGAAGGCCAGAAAACGCGCCTGACTAGCGAGTGTTCAGTAAAAATACACAAAGGTGTCAGAAACAAGTGAACCCCCTGAAACTAGAGTAAATGCTTGTAACTAGTTCAAAATAGGTCATTTGTTGCTGATCTGTACGGTTCCTGTATAATTTACCCGATTTACCATTTTGGGATTTTTAGGCCAGAACACGTGCCTGACTAGCGAGTGTTCAGTAAAAATACACAAAGGTGTCAGAAACAAGTGAACTCCCTGAAACTAGAGTAAATGGTTGTAACTAGTTCAAAATAGGTCATGTGCTGCTGATCTGCACGGTTCCTGTACAATTTACCCAATTTACCACTTTGGGAGTTAATGGCTAGAACATGCGCCTAACTAGCGAGTGTTCAGTAAAAATACACAAAGGTGTCAGAAACAAGTGAACTCCCTGAAACTAGAGTAAATGCTTGAAACTAGTTCAAAATAGATCATTTGCTGCTGATCTGCAGGGTTCCTGTACAATTTACCCAATTTACCATTTTGGGATTTGAAGGCCAGAAAACGCGCCTGACTAGCGAGTGTTCAGTAAAAATACACAAAGGTGTCAGAAACAAGTGAACTCACTGAAACTAGAGTAAATGGTTGTAACTAGTTCAAAATAGGTCATGTGCTGCTGATCTGCACGGTTCCTGTACAATTTACCCAATTTACCACTTTGGGAGTTTATAGCTAGAACATGCGCCTAACTAGCGAGTGTTCAGTAAAAATACACAAAGGTGTCAGAAACAAGTGAACTCCCTGAAACTAGAGTAAATGCTTGTAACTAGTTCAAAATAGGTCATTTGCTGCTGATCTGCATGGTTCCTGTATAATTTACCCGATTTACCATTTTGGGATTTTAAGGCCAGAACACGCGCCTGACTAGCGAGTGTTCAGTAAAAATACACAAAGGTGTCAGAAACAAGTGAACTCCCTGAAACTAGAGTAAATGCTTGTAACTAGTTCAAAATAGGTCATTTGCTGCTGAGCTGCACGGTTCCTGTACAATTTACCCAATTTACCACTTTGGGAGTTTATGGCTAGAACATGCGCCTAACTAGCGAGTGTTCAGTAAAAATACACAAAGGTGTCAGAAACAAGTGAACTCCCTGAAACTAGAGTAAATGCTTGTAACTAGTTCAAAATAGGTCATTTGCTGCTGATCTGCACGGTTCCTGTATAATTTACCCTATTCACCATTTTGGGATTTGAAGGCCAGAAAACGCGCCTGACTAGCGAGTGTTCAGTAAAAATACACAAAGGTGTCAGAAACAAGTGAACCCCCTGAAACTAGAGTAAATGCTTGTAACTAGTTCAAAATAGGTCATTTGTTGCTGATCTGCACGGTTCCTGTATAATTTACCCGATTTACCATTTTGGGATTTTAAGGCCAGAACACGCGCCTGACTAGCGAGTGTTCAGTAAAAATACACAAAGGTGTCAGAAACAAGTGAACTCACTGAAACTAGAGTAAATGCTTGTAACTAGTGCAAAATAGGTCATTTGTTGCTGATCTGCACGGTTCCTGTACAATTTACCCGATTTACCATTTTGGGATTTGAAGGCCAGAACACGCGCCTGACTAGCGAGTGTTCAGTAAAAATACACAAACGTGTCAGAAACAAGTGAACTCACAGAAACTAGATTAAATGCTTGTCACTAGTTCAAAATAGGTCATTTGTTGCTGATCTGCACGGTTCCTGTACAATTTACCCAATTTACCACTTTGGGAGTTAATGGCTAGAACATGCGCCTAACTAGCGAGTGTTCAGTAAAAATACACAAAGGTGTCAGAAACAAGTGAACTCCCTGAAACTAGAGTAAATGCTTGAAACTAGTTCAAAATAGATCATTTGCTGCTGATCTGCAGGGTTCCTGTACAATTTACCCAATTTACCATTTTGGGATTTGAAGGCCAGAAAACGCGCCTGACTAGCGAGTGTTCAGTAAAAATACACAAAGGTGTCAGAAACAAGTGAACTCACTGAAACTAGAGTAAATGGTTGTAACTAGTTCAAAATAGGTCATGTGCTGCTGATCTGCACGGTTCCTGTACAATTTACCCAATTTACCACTTTGGGAGTTTATAGCTAGAACATGCGCCTAACTAGCGAGTGTTCAGTAAAAATACACAAAGGTGTCAGAAACAAGTGAACTCCCTGAAACTAGAGTAAATGCTTGTAACTAGTTCAAAATAGGTCATTTGCTGCTGATCTGCATGGTTCCTGTATAATTTACCCGATTTACCATTTTGGGATTTTAAGGCCAGAACACGCGCCTGACTAGCGAGTGTTCAGTAAAAATACACAAAGGTGTCAGAAACAAGTGAACTCCCTGAAACTAGAGTAAATGCTTGTAACTAGTTCAAAATAGGTCATTTGCTGCTGATCTGCACGGTTCCTGTACAATTTACCCAATTTACCACTTTGGGAGTTTATGGCTAGAACATGCGCCTAACTAGCGAGTGTTCAGTAAAAATACACAAAGGTGTCAGAAACAAGTGAACTCCCTGAAACTAGAGTAAATGCTTGTAACTAGTTCAAAAAAGGTCATTTGCTGCTGGCCTGCACGGTTTCTGTACAATTTACCCAATTTACCATTTTGGGATTTTAAGGCTAGAACAAGGGCCTAACTAGCAAGTGTTCAGTAAAAATACACAAACGTGTCAGAAACAAGTGAACTCACTGGAACTAGAGTAAATGCTTGTAACTAGTTCCAACTAGCTCATTTGCTGCTGTCCTGCACGGTTCCTGTACAATTTACCCAAATTACCTTATTTGGAGTTTAAGGCTAAAACACGCGCCTCACTGGCGAGTATTCAGTAAAACTACACAAAGTGTCAGAAACAAGTGAACTCACTGAAACTAGAGGAAATGCTTGTAACTAGTTCAAAAAAGGTCATTTGCTGCTGGCCTGCACGGTTTCTGTACAATTTACCCAATTTACCATTTTGGGATTTTAAGGCTAGAACAAGGGCCTAACTTGCAAGTGTTCAGTAAAAATACACAAACGTGTCAGAAACAAGTGAACTCACTGGAACTAGAGTAAATGCTTGTAACTAGTTCAAAAAAGGTCATTTTCTGCTGTCCTGCACGGTTCCTGTACAATTTACCCAAATTACCTTATTTGGAGTTTAAGGCTAAAACACGCGCCTCACTAGCGAGTATTCAGTAAAACTACACAAAGTGTCAGAAACAAGTGAACTCACTGAAACTAGAGGAAATGCTTGTAACTAGTTCAAAATAGGTCATTTGCTGCTGGCCTGCACGGTTCCTGTACAATTTACACAATTTACCTTATTTGGAGTTTAAGGCTAAACCACGCGCCTCACTAGCGAGTATTCAGTAAAACTACACAAAGTGTCAGAAACAAGTGAACTCACTGAAACTAGAGTAAATGCTTGTAACTAGTTCAAAATAGGTCATTTGCTGCTGGCCTGCACGGTTCCTGTACAATTTACCCAATTTACCTTATTTGGAGTTTAACACTAAAACACGTGCCTAACTAGCGAGTATTCAGTAAAACTACACAAAGGTGTCAGAAACAAGTGAACTCACTGAAACTAGAGTAAATGCTTGTAACTAGTTCAAAATAGGTCATTTGCTGCTGGCTGCACGGTTTCTGTACAATTTACCCATTTTACCATTTTGGAATTTTAAGGCCAGAACACGCTCCTATCTAGCGAGTGTTCAGTAAAAATACAGAAAGGTGTCAGAAACAAGTGAACTCACTGAAACTAGAGGAAATGCTTGTAACTAGTTCAAAATAGGTCATTTGCTGCTGATCTGCACGGTTCCTGTACAATTTACCCAATTTACCACTTTGGGAGTTTATGGCTAGAACATGCGCCTAACTAGCGAGTGTTCAGTAAAAATACACAAAGGTGTCAGAAACAAGTGAACTCACTGAAACTAGAGTAAATGCTTGTAACTAGTTCAAAATAGGTCATTTGCTGCTGGCCTGCACGGTTCCTGTACAATTTACCCAATTTACCTTATTTGGAGTTTAACGCTAAAACACGCGCCTAACTAGTGAGTGTTCAGTAAAACTACACAAAGGTGTCAGAAACAAGTGAACTCACTGAAACTAGAGTAAATGCTTGTAACTAGTTCAAAATAGGTCATTTGCTGCTGGCCTGCACGGTTCCTGTACAATTTACCCAATTTACCTTATTTGGAGTTTAACGCTAAAACACGCGCCTAACTAGTGAGTGTTCAGTAAAACTACACAAAGGTGTCAGAAACAAGTGAACTCACTGAAACTAGAGTAAATGCTTGTAACTAATTCAAAAAAGGTCATTTGCTGCTGATCTGCACGGTTTCTGTACAATTTACCCAATTTACCATTTTGGGATTTTAAGGCTAGAACAAGGGCCTAACTAGCAAGTGTTCAGTAAAAATACACAAACGTGTCAGAAACAAGTGAACTCACTGGAACTAGAGTAAATGCTTGTAACTAGTTCCAACTAGCTCATTTGCTGCTGTCCTGCACGGTTCCTGTACAATTTACCCAAATTACCTTATTTGGAGTTTAAGGCTAAAACACGCGCCTCACTGGCGAGTATTCAGTAAAACTACACAAAGTGTCAGAAACAAGTGAACTCACTGAAACTAGAGGAAATGCTTGTAACTAGTTCAAAAAAGGTCATTTGCTGCTGGCCTGCACGGTTTCTGTACAATTTACCCAATTTACCATTTTGGGATTTTAAGGCTAGAACAAGGGCCTAACTTGCAAGTGTTCAGTAAAAATACACAAACGTGTCAGAAACAAGTGAACTCACTGGAACTAGAGTAAATGCTTGTAACTAGTTCAAAAAAGGTCATTTGCTGCTGTCCTGCACGGTTCCTGTACAATTTACCCAAATTACCTTATTTGGAGTTTAAGGCTAAAACACGCGCCTCACTAGCGAGTATTCAGTAAAACTACACAAAGTGTCAGAAACAAGTGAACTCACTGAAACTAGAGGAAATGCTTGTAACTAGTTCAAAATAGGTCATTTGCTGCTGGCCTGCACGGTTCCTGTACAATTTACACAATTTACCTTATTTGGAGTTTGAGGCTAAACCACGCGCCTAACTAGCGAGTATTCAGTAAAACTATACAAAGGTGTCAGAAACAAGTGAACTCACTGAAACTAGAGGAAATGCTTGTAACTAGTTCAAAAAAGGTCATTTGCTGCTGGCCTGCACGGTTCCTGTACAATTTACCCAGTTTACCTTATTTGGAGTTTAATGCTAAAACACGCGCCTAACTAGCGAGTATTCAGTAAAACTACAGAAAGGTGTCAGAAACAAGTGAACTCACTGAAACTAGAGCAAATGCTTGTAACTAGTTCAAAAAACGTTATTTGCTGCTGATCTGCACGGTTTCTGTACAATTTACCCAATTTATCATTTTGGGATTTTAAGGCTTGAACAGGGGCCTAACTAGCGAGTATTCAGTAAAACTACACAAAGGTGTCAGAAACAAGTGAACTCACTGAAACTAGAGTAAATGCTTGTAACTAGTTCAAAATAGGTCATTTGCTGCTCGCTGCACGGTTTCTGTACAATTTACCCATTTTACCATTTTGGAATTTTAAGGCCAGAACACGCTCCTATCTAGCGAGTGTTCAGTAAAAATACAGAAAGGTGTCAGAAACAAGTGAACTCACTGAAACTAGAGGAAATGCTTGTAACTAGTTCAAAATAGGTCATTTGCTGCTGATCTGCACGGTTCCTGTACAATTTAACCAATTTACCTTATTTGGAGTTTAAGGCTAAAACACGCGCCTAACTAGCGAGTGTTCAGTAAAACTACACAAAGGTGTCAGAAACAAGTGAACTCACTGAAACTAGAGTAAATGCTTGTAACTAGTTCAAAAAAGGTCATTTGCTCCTGGCCTGCACGGTTCCTGTACAATTTAACCAATTTACCTTATTTGGAGTTTAAGGCTAAACCACGCGCCTAACTAGCGAGTATTCAGTAAAACTACACAAAGGTGTCAGAAACAAGTGAACTCACTGAAACTAGAGTAAATGCTTGTAACTAGTTCAAAAAAGGTCATTTGCTGCTGATCTGCACGGTTTCTGTACAATTTACCCAATTTACCATTTTGGGATTTTAAGGCTAGAACAAGGGCCTAACTAGCAAGTGTTCAGTAAAAATACACAAACGTGTCAGAAACAAGTGAACTCACTGGAACTAGAGTAAATGCTTGTAACTAGTTCAAAAAAGGTCATTTGCTGCTGGCCTGCACGGTTCCTGTAGAATTTAACCAATTTACCTTATTTGGAGTTTAAAGCTAAACCACGCGCCTAACTAGCGAGTATTCAGTAAAACTACACAAAGGTGTCAGAAACAAGTGAACTCACTGAAACTAGAGTAAATGCTTGTAACTAATTCAAAAAATGTCATTTGCTGCTGATCTGACGGTTTCTGTACAATTTACCCAATTTGCCATTTTGGGATTTTAAGGCTAGAACAAGGGCCTAACTAGCAAGTGTTCAGTAAAAATACACAAACGTGTCAGAAACAAGTGAACTCACTGGAACTAGAGTAAATGCTTGTAACTAGTTCCAACTAGCTCATTTGCTGCTGTCCTGCACGGTTCCTGTACAATTTACCCAAATTACCTTATTTGGAGTTTAAGGCTAAAACACGCGCCTCACTAGCGAGTATTCAGTAAAACTACACAAAGTGTCAGAAACAAGTGAACTCACTGAAACTAGAGGAAATGCTTGTAACTAGTTCAAAATAGGTCATTTGCTGCTGGCCTGCACGGTTCCTGTACAATTTACCCAATTTACCTTATTTGGAGTTTAAGGCTAAACCACGCGCCTAACTAGCGAGTATTCAGTAAAACTACACAAAGGTGTCAGAAACAAGTGAACTCACTGAAACTAGAGTAAATGCTTGTAACTAGTTCAAAAAAGGTCATTTGCTGCTGATCTGCACGGTTTCTGTACAATTTACCCAATTTACCATTTTGGGATTTTAAGGCTAGAACAAGGGCCTAACTAGCAAGTGTTCAGTAAAAATACACAAACGTGTCAGAAACAAGTGAACTCACTGGAACTAGAGTAAATGCTTGTAACTAGTTCCAACTAGCTCATTTGCTGCTGTCCTGCACGGTTCCTGTACAATTTACCCAATTTACCTTATTTGGAGTTTAAGGCTAAACCACGCGCCTAACTAGCGAGTATTCAGTAAAACTACACAAAGGTGTCAGAAACAAGTGAACTCACTGAAACTAGAGTAAATGCTTGTAACTAGTTCAAAAAAAGTCATTTGCTGCTGTCCTGCACGGTTCCTGTACAATTTACCCAAATTACCTTATTTGGAGTTTAAGGCTAAAACACGCGCCTCACTAGCGAGTATTCAGTAAAACTACACAAAGTGTCAGAAACAAGTGAACTCACTGAAACTAGAGGAAATGCTTGTAACTAGTTCAAAATAGGTCATTTGCTGCTGGCCTGCACGGTTCCTGTACAATTTACCCAATTTACCTTATTTGGAGTTTAACGCTAAAACACGCGCCTAACTAGCGAGTGTTCAGTAAAACTACACAAAGGTGTCAGAAACAAGTGAACTCACTGAAACTAGAGTAAATGCTTGTAACTAATTCAAAAAAGGTCATTTGCTGCTGATCTGCACGGTTTCTGTACAATTTACCCAATTTACCATTTTGGGATTTTAAGGCTAGAACAAGGGCCTAACTAGCAAGTGTTCAGTAAAAATACACAAACGTGTCAGAAACAAGTGAACTCACTGGAACTAGAGTAAATGCTTGTAACTAGTTCCAACTAGCTCATTTGCTGCTGTCCTGCACGGTTCCTGTACAATTTACCCAATTTACCTTATTTGGAGTTTAAGGCTAAACCACGCGCCTAACTAGCGAGTATTCAGTAAAACTACACAAAGGTGTCAGAAACAAGTGAACTCACTGAAACTAGAGTAAATGCTTGTAACTAGTTCAAAAAAAGTCATTTGCTGCTGTCCTGCACGGTTCCTGTACAATTTACCCAAATTACCTTATTTGGAGTTTAAGGCTAAAACACGCGCCTCACTAGCGAGTATTCAGTAAAACTACACAAAGTGTCAGAAACAAGTGAACTCACTGAAACTAGAGGAAATGCTTGTAACTAGTTCAAAATAGGTCATTTGCTGCTGGCCTGCACGGTTCCTGTACAATTTACCCAATTTACCTTATTTGGAGTTTAACGCTAAAACACGCGCCTAACTAGCGAGTGTTCAGTAAAACTACACAAAGGTGTCAGAAACAAGTGAACTCACTGAAACTAGAGTAAATGCTTGTAACTAATTCAAAAAAGGTCATTTGCTGCTGCTCTGCACGTTTTCTGTACAATTTACCCAATTTACCATTTTGGGATTTTAAGGCCAGAACACGCTCCTATCTAGCGAGTGTTCAGTAAAAATACACAAAGGTGTCAGAAACAAGTGAACTCCCTGAAACTAGAGTAAATGCTTGTAACTAGTTCAAAATAAGTCATTTGCTGCTGATCTGCACGGTTCCTGTAGAATTTAACCAATTTACCTTATTTGGAGTTTAAGGCTAAAACACGCGCCTAACTAGCGAGTGTTCAGTAAAACTACACAAAGTGTCAGAAACAAGTGAACTCACTGAAACTAGAGTAAATGCTTGTAACTAGTTCAAAAAAGGTCATTTGCTGCTGGCCTGCACGGTTCCTGTACAATTTACCCAGTTTACCTTATTTGGAGTTTAATGCTAAAACACGCGCCTAACTAGCGAGTATTCAGTAAAACTACAGAAAGGTGTCAGAAACAAGTGAACTCACAGAAACTAGAGCAAATGCTTGTAACTAGTTCAAAAAAGGTCATTTGCTGCTGATCTGCACGGTTTCTGTACAATTTACCCAATTTATCATTTTGGGATTTTAAGGCTTGAACAGGGGCCTAACTAGCGAGTATTCAGTAAAACTACACAAAGGTGTCAGAAACAAGTGAACTCACTGAAACTAGAGTAAATGCTTGTAACTAGTTCAAAATAGGTCATTTGCTGCACGCTGCACGGTTTCTGTACAATTTACCCATTTTACCATTTTGGAATTTTAAGGCCAGAACACGCTCCTATCTAGCGAGTGTTCAGTAAAAATACAGAAAGGTGTCAGAAACAAGTGAACTCACTGAAACTAGAGGAAATGCTTGTAACTAGTTCAAAATAGGTCATTTGCTGCTGATCTGCACGGTTCCTGTACAATTTAACCAATTTACCTTATTTGGAGTTTAAGGCTAAAACACGCGCCTAACTAGCGAGTGTTCAGTAAAACTACACAAAGGTGTCAGAAACAAGTGAACTCACTGAAACTAGAGTAAATGCTTGTAACTAATTCAAAAAAGGTCATTTGCTGCTGATCTGACGGTTTCTGTACAATTTACCCAATTTACCATTTTGGGATTTTAAGGCTAGAACAAGGGCCTAACTAGCAAGTGTTCAGTAAAAATACACATACGTGTCAGAAACAAGTGAACTCACTGGAACTAGAGTAAATGCTTGTAACTAGTTCAAACTAGCTCATTTGCTGCTGGCCTGCACGGTTCCTGTACAATTTACCCAATTTACCTTATTTGGAGTTTAACGCTAAAACACGCGCCTAACTAGCAAGTGTTCAGTAAAAATACACAAACGTGTCAGAAACAAGTGAACTCACTGGAACTAGAGTAAATGCTTGTAACTAGTTCAAAAAAGGTCATTTGCTGCTGGCCTGCACGGTTCCTGTAGAATTTAACCAATTTACCTTATTTGGAGTTTAAGGCTAAAACACGCGCCTAACTAGCGAGTATTCAGTAAAACTACACAAAGGTGTCAGAAACAAGTGAACTCACTGAAACTAGAGTAAATGCTTGTAACTAATTCAAAAAAGGTCATTTGCTGCTGATCTGACGGTTTCTGTACAATTTACCCAATTTACCATTTTGGGATTTTAAGGCTAGAACAAGGGCCTAACTAGCGAGTATTCAGTAAAACTACACAAAGGTGTCAGAAACAAGTGAACTCACTGAAACTAGAGTAAATGCTTGTAACTAGTTCAAAAAAGGTCATTTGCTGCTGTCCTGCACGGTTCCTGTACAATTTACCCAAATTACCTTATTTGGAGTTTAAGGCTAAAACACGCGCCTCACTAGCGAGTATTCAGTAAAACTACACAAAGTGTCAGAAACAAGTGAACTCACTGAAACTAGAGGAAATGCTTGTAACTAGTTCAAAATAGGTCATTTGCTGCTGGCCTGCACGGTTCCTGTAGAATTTACCCAATTTACCTTATTTGGAGTTTAACGCTAAAACACGCGCCTAACTAGCGAGTGTTCAGTAAAACTACACAAAGGTGTCAGAAACAAGTGAACTCACTGAAACTAGAGGAAATGCTTGTAACTAGTTCAAAATAAGTCATTTGCTGCTGGCCTGCACGGTTCCTGTACAATTTACACAATTTACCTTATTTGGAGTTTAACGCTAAAACACGCGCCTAACTAGCGAGTGTTCAGTAAAACTACACAAAGTGTCAGAAACAAGTGAACTCACTGAAACTAGAGTAAATGCTTGTAACTAGTTCAAAAAAGGTCATTTGCTGCTGGCCTGCACGGTTCCTGTACAATTTACCCAGTTTACCTTATTTGGAGTTTAATGCTAAAATACGCGCCTAACTAGCGAGTATTCAGTAAAACTACAGAAAGGTGTCAGAAACAAGTGAACTCACTGAAACTAGAGCAAATGCTTGTAACTAGTTCAAAAAAGGTCATTTGCTGCTGATCTGCACGGTTTCTGTACAATTTACCCAATTTATCATTTTGGGATTTTAAGGCTTGAACAGGGGCCTAACTAGCGAGTATTCAGTAAAACTACACAAAGGTGTCAGAAACAAGTGAACTCACTGAAACTAGAGTAAATGCTTGTAACTAGTTGAAAATAGGTCATTTGCTGCTCGCTGCACGGTTTCTGTACAATTTACCCATTTTACCACTTTGGGAGTTTATGGCTAGAACTTGCGCCTAACTAGCGAGTGTTCAGTAAAAATACACAAAGGGGTCAGAAAGAAGTGAACTCACTGAAACTAGAGTAAATGCTTGTAACTAGTGCAAAATAGGTCATTTGCTGCTGATCTGCATGGTTCCTCTATAATTTACCCAATTTACCATTTTGGGATTTGAAGGCCAGAAAACGCGCCTGACTAGCGAGTGTTCAGTAAAAATACACAAAGGTGTCAGAAACAAGTGAACTCATTGAAACTAGAGTAAACGCTTGTAACTAGTTCTAAATAGGTCATTTGTTGCTGATCTGCACGGTTCCTGTATAATTTACCCGATTTACCATTTTGGGATTTTAAGGCCAGAACACGCGCCTGACTAGAGAGTGTTCAGTAAAGATAAACAAAAGTGTCAGAAACAAGTGAACTCACAGAAACTAGAGTAAATGCTTGTAACTAGTTCAAAATAGGTCATGTGCTGCTGATCTGCACGGTTCCTGTACAATTTACCCAATTTACCACTTTGAGAGTTTATGGCTAGAACATGCGACTAACTAGCAAGTGTTCAGTAAAAATACACAAAGGAGTCAGAAACAAGTGAACTCACTGAAACTAGAGTAAATGGTTGTAACTAGTTCAAAATAGGCCATGTGCTGCTGATCTGCACGGTTCCTGTACAATTTACCCAATTTACCACTTTGGGAGTTTATGGCTAGAACATGCGCCTAACTAGCGAGTGTTCAGTAAAAATACACAAAGGTGTCAGAAACAAGTGAACTCCCTGAAACTAGAGTAAATGCTTGTAACTAGTTCAAAATAGGTCATTTGCTGCTGATCTGCACGGTTCCTGTACAATTTACCCAATTTACCATTTTGGGATTTGAAGGCCAGCACACGCGCCTAACTAGCGAGTGTTCAGTAAAAATACACAAAGGTGTCAGAAACAAGTGAACTCCCTGAAACTAGAGTAAATGCTTGTAACTAGTTCAAAATAGGTCATTTGCTCCTGATCTGCACGGTTCCTGTATAATTTACCCAATTTACCATTTTGGGATTTTAAGGCCAGAACACGCGCCTGACTACCGAGTGTTCAGTAAAAATACACAAACGTGTCAAAAACAAGTGAACTCACTGAAACTAAATGCTTGTAACTAGTTCAAAATAGGTCATGTGCTGCTGATCTGCACGGTTCCTGTACAATTTACCCAATTTACCACTTTGGGAGTTTATGGCTAGAACATGCGCCTAACTAGCGAGTGTTCAGTAAAAATACACAAAGTTGTCAGAAACAAGTGAACTCCCTGAAACTAGAGTAAATGCTTGTAACTAGTTCAAAATAGGTCATTTGCTGCTGATCTGCACGGTTCCTGTACAATTTACCCAATTTACCATTTTGGGATTTGAAGGCCAGAAAACGCGCCTGACTAGCGAGTGTTCAGTAAAAATACACAAAGGAGTCAGAAACAAGTGAACCCCCTCAAACTAGAGTAAATGCTTGTAACTAGTTCAAAATAGGTCATGTGCTGCTGATCTGCACGGTTCCTGTACAATTTAGCCAATTTACCACTTTGAGAGTTTATGGCTAGAACATGCGACTAACTAGCGAGTGTTCAGCAAAAATACACAAAGGTGTCAGAAACAAGTGAACTCACTGAAACTAGAGTAAATGGTTGTAACTAGTTCAAAATAGGTCATGTGCTGCTGATCTGCACGGTTCCTGTACAATTTACCCAATTTACCATTTTGGGATTTGAAGGCCAGCACACGCGCCTAACTAGCGAGTGTTCAGTAAAAATACACAAAGGGGTCAGAAAGAAGTGAACTCACTGAAACTAGAGCTAATGCTTGTAACTAGTTCAAAATAGGTCATTTGTTGCTGATCTGCACGGTTCCTGTATAATTTACCCAATTTACCATTTTGGGATTTTAAGGCCAGAACACGCGCCTGACTAGCGAGTGTTCAGTAAAAATACACAAAGGTGTCAGAAACAAGTGAACCCCCTGAAACTAGAGTAAATGCTTGTAACTAGTTCAAAATAGGTCATTTGTTGCTGATCTGCACGGTTCCTGTATAATTTACCCGATTTACCATTTTGGGATTTTAAGGCCAGAACACGCGCCTGACTAGCGAGTGTTCAGTAAAAATAAACAAAGGTGTCAGAAACAAGTGAACTCACAGAAACTAGAGTAAATGCTTGTAACTAGTTCAAAATAGGTCATGTGCTGCTGATCTGCACGGTTCCTGTACAATTTAGCCAATTTACCACTTTGAGAGTTTATGGCTAGAACATGCGACTAACTAGCGAGTGTTCAGTAAAAATACACAAAGGTGTCAGAAACAAGTGAACTCACTGAAACTAGAGTAAATGGTTGTAACTAGTTCAAAATAGGTCATGTGCTGCTGATCTGCACGGTTCCTGTACAATTTACCCAATTTACCACTTTGGGAGTTTATGGCTAGAACATGCGCCTAACTAGCGAGTGTTCAGTAAAAATACACAAAGGTGTCAGAAACAAGTGAACTCCCTGAAACTAGAGTAAATGCTTGTAACTAGTTCAAAATAGGTCATTTGCTGCTGATCTGCACGGTTCCTGTACGATTTACCCACTTTACCACTTTGGGAGTTTATGGCTAGAACTTGCGCCTAACTAGCGAGTGTTCAGTAAAAATACACAAAGGGGTCAGAAAGAAGTGAACTCACTGAAACTAGAGTAAATGCTTGTAACTAGTGCAAAATAGGTCATTTGCTGCTGATCTGCATGGTTCCTCTATAATTTACCCAATTTACCATTTTGGGATTTGAAGGCCAGAAAACGCGCCTGACTAGCGAGTGTTCAGTAAAAATACACAAAGGTGTCAGAACCAAGTGAACTCATTGAAACTAGAGTAAATGCTTGTCACTAGTTCTAAATAGGTCATTTGTTGCTGATCTGCACGGTTCCTGTATAATTTACCCGATTTACCATTTTGGGATTTTAAGGCCAGAACACGCGCCTGACTAGAGAGTGTTGAGTAAAGATAAACAAAAGTGTCAGAAACAAGTGAACTCACTGAAACTAGAGTAAATGCTTGTAACTAGTTCAAAATAGGTCATTTGCTGCTGATCTGCACGGTTCCTGTACAATTTACCCAATTTACCACTTTGGGCGTTTATGGCTAGAACATGCGCCTAACTAGCGAGTGTTCAGTAGAAATACACAAAGGTGTCAGAAACATGTGAACTCACTGAAACTAGAGTAAATGTTTGTAACTAGTTCAAAATAGGTCATTTGCTGCTGATCTGCACGGTTCCTGTACAATTTACCCAATTTACCATTTTGGGATTTGAAGGCCAGAAAACGCGCCTAACTAGCGAGTGTTCAGTAGAAATACACAAAGGTGTCAGAAACAAGTGAACTCACTGAAACTAGAGTAAATGTTTGTAACTAGTTCGAAATAGGTCATTTGCTGCTGATCTGCACGGTTCCTGTACAATTTACCCAATTTACCATTTTGGGATTTGAAGGCCAGAAAACGCGCCTAACTAGCGAGTGTTCAGTAAAAATACACAAAGGTGTCAGAAACAAGTGAACTCCCTGAAACTAGAGTAAATGCTTGTAACTAGTTCAAAACAGGTCATTTTCTGGTGATCTGCACGGTTCCTGTACAATTTACCCAATTTACCATTTTGGGATTTGAAGGCCAGAACACGCGCCTGACTAGCGAGTGTTCAGTAAAAATACACAAAGGTGTCAGAAACAAGTGAACTCACTGAAACTAGAGTAAATGCTTGTAACTAGTTCAAAATAGGTCATTTGCTGCTGATCTGCACGGTTCCTGTACGATTTACCCACTTTACCACTTTGGGAGTTTATGGCTAGAACATGCGCCTAACTAGCGAGTGTTCAGTAAAAATACACAAAGGTGTCAGAAACAAGTGAACTCCCTGAAACTAGAGTAAATGCTTGTAACTAGTTCAAAATAGGTCATTTGCTGCTGATCTGCACGGTTCCTGTACAATTTACCCAATTTACCATTTTGGGATTTGAAGGCTAGAAAACGCGCCTGACTAGCGAGTGTTCAGTAAAAATACACAAAGGTGTCAGAAACAAGTGAACCCCCTGAAACTAGAGTAAATGCTTGTAACTAGTTCAAAATCGGTCATTTGTTGCTGATCTGCACGGTTCCTGTATAATTTTCCCGATTTACCATTTTGGGATTTTAAGGCCAGAACACGCGCCTGACTAGCGAGTGTTCAGTAAAAATACACAAAGGTGTCAGAAACAAGTGAACTCACTGAAACTAGAGTAAATGCTTGTAACTAGTTCAAAATAGGTCATTTGCTGCTGATCTGCACGGTTCCTGTACGATTTACCCACTTTACCACTTTGGGAGTTTATGGCTAGAACTTGCGCCTAACTAGCGAGTGTTCAGTAAAAATACACAAAGGGGTCAGAAAGAAGTGAACTCACTGAAACTAGAGTAAATGCTTGTAACTAGTGCAAAATAGGTCATTTGCTGCTGATCTGCATGGTTCCTCTATAATTTACCCAATTTACCATTTTGGGATTTGAAGGCCAGAAAACGCGCCTGACTAGCGAGTGTTCAGTAAAAATACACAAAGGTGTCAGAAACAAGTGAACTCATTGAAACTAGAGTAAATGCTTGTCACTAGTTCTAAATAGGTCATTTGTTGCTGATCTGCACGGTTCCTGTATAATTTACCCGATTTACCATTTTGGGATTTTAAGGCCAGAACACGCGCCTGACTAGAGACTGTTCAGTAAAGATAAACAAAAGTGTCAGAAACAAGTGAACTCACTGAAACTAGAGTAAATGCTTGTAACTAGTTCAAAATAGGTCATTTGCTGCTGATCTGCACGGTTCCTGTACAATTTACCCAATTTACCACTTTGGGCGTTTATGGCTAGAACATGCGCCTAACTAGCGAGTGTTCAGTAGAAATACACAAAGGTGTCAGAAACATGTGAACTCACTGAAACTAGAGTAAATGTTTGTAACTAGTTCAAAATAGGTCATTTGCTGCTGATCTGCACGGTTCCTGTACAATTTACCCAATTTACCATTTTGGGATTTGAAGGCCAGAAAACGCGCCTAACTAGCGAGTGTTCAGTAGAAATATACAAAGGTGTCAGAAACAAGTGAACTCACTGAAACTAGAGTAAATGTTTGTAACTAGTTCGAAATAGGTCATTTGCTGCTGATCTGCACGGTTCCTGTACAATTTACCCAATTTACCATTTTGGGATTTGAAGGCCAGAAAACGCGCCTAACTAGCGAGTGTTCAGTAAAAATACACAAAGGTGTCAGAAACAAGTGAACTCCCTGAAACTAGAGTAAATGCTTGTAACTAGTTCAAAACAGGTCATTTTCTGGTGATCTGCACGGTTCCTGTACAATTTACCCAATTTACCATTTTGGGATTTGAAGGCCAGAACACGCGCCTGACTAGCGAGTGTTCAGTAAAAATACACAAAGGTGTCAGAAACAAGTGAACTCACTGAAACTAGAGTAAATGCTTGTAACTAGTTCAAAATAGGTCATTTGCTGCTGATCTGCACGGTTCCTGTACGATTTACCCACTTTACCACTTTGGGAGTTTATGGCTAGAACATGCGCCTAACTAGCGAGTGTTCAGTAAAAATACACAAAGGTGTCAGAAACAAGTGAACTCCCTGAAACTAGAGTAAATGCTTGTAACTAGTTCAAAATAGGTCATTTGCTGCTGATCTGCACGGTTCCTGTACAATTTACCCAATTTACCATTTTGGGATTTGAAGGCTAGAAAACGCGCCTGACTAGCGAGTGTTCAGTAAAAATACACAAAGGTGTCAGAAACAAGTGAACCCCCTGAAACTAGAGTAAATGCTTGTAACTAGTTCAAAATCGGTCATTTGTTGCTGATCTGCACGGTTCCTGTATAATTTTCCCGATTTACCATTTTGGGATTTTAAGGCCAGAACACGCGCCTGACTAGCGAGTGTTCAGTAAAAATACACAAAGGTGTCAGAAACAAGTGAACTCACTGAAACTAGAGTAAATGCTTGTAACTAGTTCAAAATAGGTCATTTGCTGCTGATCTGCACGGTTCCTGTACGATTTACCCACTTTACCACTTTGGGAGTTTATGGCTAGAACTTGCGCCTAACTAGCGAGTGTTCAGTAAAAATACACAAAGGGGTCAGAAAGAAGTGAACTCACTGAAACTAGAGTAAATGCTTGTAACTAGTGCAAAATAGGTCATTTGCTGCTGATCTGCATGGTTCCTCTGTAATTTACCCAATTTACCATTTTGGGATTTGAAGGCCAGAAAACGCGCCTGACTAGCGAGTGTTCAGTAAAAATACACAAAGGTGTCAGAAACAAGTGAACTCACAGAAACTAGAGTAAATGCTTGTAACTAGTTCAAAATAGGTCATGTGCTGCTGATCTGCACGGTTCCTGTACAATTTAGCCAATTTACCACTTTGAGAGTTTATGGCTAGAACATGCGACTAACTAGCGAGTGTTCAGTAGAAATACACAAAGGTGTCAGAAACATGTGAACTCACTGAAACTAGAGTAAATGTTTGTAACTAGTTCAAAATAGGTCATTTGCTGCTGATCTGCACGGTTCCTGTACAATTTACCCAATTTACCATTTTGGGATTTGAAGGCCAGAAAACGCGCCTAACTAGCGAGTGTTCAGTAGAAATACACAAAGGTGTCAGAAACAAGTGAACTCACTGAAACTAGAGTAAATGTTTGTAACTAGTTCGAAATAGGTCATTTGCTGCTGATCTGCACGGTTCCTGTACAATTTACCCAATTTACCATTTTGGGATTTGAAGGCCAGAAAACGCGCCTAACTAGCGAGTGTTCAGTAAAAATACACAAAGGTGTCAGAAACAAGTGAACTCCCTGAAACTAGAGTAAATGCTTGTAACTAGTTCAAAACAGGTCATTTTCTGGTGATCTGCACGGTTCCTGTACAATTTACCCAATTTACCATTTTGGGATTTGAAGGCCAGAACACGCGCCTGACTAGCGAGTGTTCAGTAAAAATACACAAAGGTGTCAGAAACAAGTGAACTCACTGAAACTAGAGTAAATGCTTGTAACTAGTTCAAAATAGGTCATTTGCTGCTGATCTGCACGGTTCCTGTACGATTTACCCACTTTACCACTTTGGGAGTTTATGGCTAGAACATGCGCCTAACTAGCGAGTGTTCAGTAAAAATACACAAAGGTGTCAGAAACAAGTGAACTCCCTGAAACTAGAGTAAATGCTTGTAACTAGTTCAAAATAGGTCATTTGCTGCTGATCTGCACGGTTCCTGTACAATTTACCCAATTTACCATTTTGGGATTTGAAGGCTAGAAAACGCGCCTGACTAGCGAGTGTTCAGTAAAAATACACAAAGGTGTCAGAAACAAGTGAACCCCCTGAAACTAGAGTAAATGCTTGTAACTAGTTCAAAATCGGTCATTTGTTGCTGATCTGCACGGTTCCTGTATAATTTTCCCGATTTACCATTTTGGGATTTTAAGGCCAGAACACGCGCCTGACTAGCGAGTGTTCAGTAAAAATACACAAAGGTGTCAGAAACAAGTGAACTCACTGAAACTAGAGTAAATGCTTGTAACTAGTTCAAAATAGGTCATTTGCTGCTGATCTGCACGGTTCCTGTACGATTTACCCACTTTACCACTTTGGGAGTTTATGGCTAGAACTTGCGCCTAACTAGCGAGTGTTCAGTAAAAATACACAAAGGGGTCAGAAAGAAGTGAACTCACTGAAACTAGAGTAAATGCTTGTAACTAGTGCAAAATAGGTCATTTGCTGCTGATCTGCATGGTTCCTCTATAATTTACCCAATTTACCATTTTGGGATTTGAAGGCCAGAAAACGCGCCTGACTAGCGAGTGTTCAGTAAAAATACACAAAGGTGTCAGAAACAAGTGAACTCATTGAAACTAGAGTAAATGCTTGTCACTAGTTCTAAATAGGTCATTTGTTGCTGATCTGCACGGTTCCTGTATAATTTACCCGATTTACCATTTTGGGATTTTAAGGCCAGAACACGCGCCTGACTAGAGAGTGTTCAGTAAAGATAAACAAAAGTGTCAGAAACAAGTGAACTCACTGAAACTAGAGTAAATGCTTGTAACTAGTTCAAAATAGGTCATTTGCTGCTGATCTGCACGGTTCCTGTACAATTTACCCAATTTACCACTTTGGGCGTTTATGGCTAGAACATGCGCCTAACTAGCGAGTGTTCAGTAGAAATACACAAAGGTGTCAGAAACATGTGAACTCACTGAAACTAGAGTAAATGTTTGTAACTAGTTCAAAATAGGTCATTTGCTGCTGATCTGCACGGTTCCTGTACAATTTACCCAATTTACCATTTTGGGATTTGAAGGCCAGAAAACGCGCCTAACTAGCGAGTGTTCAGTAGAAATATACAAAGGTGTCAGAAACAAGTGAACTCACTGAAACTAGAGTAAATGTTTGTAACTAGTTCGAAATAGGTCATTTGCTGCTGATCTGCACGGTTCCTGTACAATTTACCCAATTTACCATTTTGGGATTTGAAGGCCAGAAAACGCGCCTAACTAGCGAGTGTTCAGTAAAAATACACAAAGGTGTCAGAAACAAGTGAACTCCCTGAAACTAGAGTAAATGCTTGTAACTAGTTCAAAACAGGTCATTTTCTGGTGATCTGCACGGTTCCTGTACAATTTACCCAATTTACCATTTTGGGATTTGAAGGCCAGAACACGCGCCTGACTAGCGAGTGTTCAGTAAAAATACACAAAGGTGTCAGAAACAAGTGAACTCACTGAAACTAGAGTAAATGCTTGTAACTAGTTCAAAATAGGTCATTTGCTGCTGATCTGCACGGTTCCTGTACGATTTACCCACTTTACCACTTTGGGAGTTTATGGCTAGAACATGCGCCTAACTAGCGAGTGTTCAGTAAAAATACACAAAGGTGTCAGAAACAAGTGAACCCCCTGAAACTAGAGTAAATGCTTGTAACTAGTGCAAAATAGGTCATTTGCTGCTGATCTGCATGGTTCCTCTGTAATTTACCCAATTTACCATTTTGGGATTTGAAGGCCAGAAAACGCGCCTGACTAGCGAGTGTTCAGTAAAAATACACAAAGGTGTCAGAAACAAGTGAACTCATTGAAACTAGAGTAAATGCTTGTCACTAGTTCTAAATAGGTCATTTGTTGCTGATCTGCACGGTTCCTGTATAATTTACCCGATTTACCATTTTGGGATTTTAAGGCCAGAACACGCGCCTGACTAGAGAGTGTTCAGTAAAGATAAACAAAAGTGTCAGAAACAAGTGAACTCACTGAAACTAGAGTAAATGCTTGTAACTAGTTCGAAATAGGTCATGTGCTGCTGATCTGCACGGTTCCTGTACAATTTACCCAATTTACCACTTTGGGAGTTTATGGCTAGAACATGCGCCTAACTAGCGAGTGTTCAGTAAAAATACACAAAGGTGTCAGAAACAAGTGAACTCACTGAAACTAGAGTAAATGTTTGTAACTAGTTCAAAATAGGTCATGTGCTGCTGATCTGCACGGTTCCTGTACAATTTACCCAATTTACCATTTTGGGATTTGAAGGCCAGAAAACGCGCCTGACTAGCGAGTGTTCAGTAAAAATACACAAAGGTGTCAGAAACAAGTGAACCCCCTGAAACTAGAGTAAATGCTTGTAACTAGTTCAAAATAGGTCATTTGTTGCTGATCTGCACGGTTCCTGTATAATTTTCCCGATTTACCATTTTGGGATTTTAAGGCCAGAACACGCGCCTGACTAGCAAGTGTTCAGTAAAAATACACAAACGTGTCAGAAACAACTGAACTCACTGAAACTAGAGTAAATGCTTGTAACTAGTTCTAAATAGGTGATTTGTTGCTGATCTGCACAGTTCCTGTATAATTTACCCGATTTACCATTTTGGGATTTTAAGGCCAGAACACGCGCCTGACTAGCGAGTGTTCAGTAAAAATACACAAACGTGTCAGAAACAAGTGAACTCACAGAAACTAGAGTAAATGCTTGTAACTAGTTCAAAATAGGTCATTTGCTGCTGATCTGCACGGTTCCTGTACAATTTACCCAATTTACCATTTTGGGATTTGAAGGCCAGCACACGCGCCTAACTAGCGAGTGTTCAGTAAAAATACACAAAGGTGTCAGAAACAAGTGAACTCACTGAAACTAGAGTAAATGCTTGTAACTAGTTCAAAATAGGTCATTTGCTGCTGATCTGCACGGTTCCTGTACGATTTACCCACTTTACCACTTTGGGAGTTTATGGCTAGAACATGCGCCTAACTAGCGAGTGTTCAGTAAAAATACACAAAGGGGTCAGAAACAAGTGAACTCACTGAAACTAGAGTAAATGCTTGTAACTAGTTCTAAATAGGTCATTTGTTGCTGATCTGCACGGTTCCTGTATAATTTACCCAATTTACCAGTTTGGGATTTTAAGGCCAGCACACGCACCTAACTAGCGAGTGTTCAGTAAAAATACACAAAGGTGTCAGAAACAAGTGAACTCACTGAAACTAGAGTAAATGCTTGTAACTAGTTCAAAATAGGTCATTTGCTGCTGATCTGCACGGTTCCTGTACGATTTACCCACTTTACCATTTTGGGATTTGAAGGCCAGAAAACGCGCCTGACTAGCGAGTGTTCAGTAAAAATACACAAAGGTGTCAGAAACAAGTGAACTCATTGAAACTAGAGTAAATGCTTGTCACTAGTTCTAAATAGGTCATTTGTTGCTGATCTGCACGGTTCCTGTATAATTTACCCGATTTACCATTTTGGGATTTTAAGGCCAGAACACGCGCCTGACTAGAAAGTGTTCAGTAAAGATAAACAAAAGTGTCAGAAACAAGTGAACTCACTGAAACTAGAGTAAATGCTTGTAACTAGTTCGAAATAGGTCATGTGCTGCTGATCTGCACGGTTCCTGTACAATTTACCCAATTTACCACTTTGGGAGTTTATGGCTAGAACATGCGCCTAACTAGCGAGTGTTCAGTAAAAATACACAAAGGTGTCAGAAACAAGTGAACTCACTGAAACTAGAGTAAATGTTTGTAACTAGTTCAAAATAGGTCATGTGCTGCTGATCTGCACGGTTCCTGTACAATTTACCCAATTTACCACTTTGGGAGTTTATGGCTAGAACATGCGCCTAACTAGCGAGTGTTCAGTAAAAATACACAAAGGTGTCAGAAACAAGTGAACTCACTGAAACTAGAGTAAATGTTTGTAACTAGTTCAAAATAGGTCATGTGCTGCTGATCTGCACGGTTCCTGTACAATTTACCCAATTTACCATTTTGGGATTTGAAGGCCAGAAAACGCGCCTGACTAGCGAGTGTTCAGTAAAAATACACAAAGGTGTCAGAAACAAGTGAACCCCCTGAAACTAGAGTAAATGCTTGTAACTAGTTCAAAATAGGTCATTTGTTGCTGATCTGCACGGTTCCTGTATAATTTTCCCGATTTACCATTTTGGAATTTTAAGGCCAGCACACGCGCCTAACTAGCGAGTGTTCAGTAAAAATACACAAAGGTGTCAGAAACAAGTGAACTCACTGAAACTAGAGTAAATGCTTGTAACTAGTTCAAAATAGGTCATTTGCTGCTGATCTGCACGGTTCCTGTACGATTTACCCACTTTACCACTTTGGGAGTTTATGGCTAGAACATGCGCCTAACTAGCGAGTGTTCAGTAAAAATACACAAAGGTGTCAGAAACAAGTGAACTCACTGAAACTAGAGTAAATGCTTGTAACTAGTTCTAAATAGGTCATTTGTTGCTGATCTGCACGGTTCCTGTATAATTTACCCAATTTACCAGTTTGGGATTTTAAGGCCAGCACACGCACCTAACTAGCGAGTGTTCAGTAAAAATACACAAAGGTGTCAGAAACAAGTGAACTCACTGAAACTAGAGTAAATGCTTGTAACTAGTTCAAAATAGGTCATTTGCTGCTGATCTGCACGGTTCCTGTACGATTTACCCACTTTACCACTTTGGGAGTTTATGGCTAGAACATGCGCCTAACTAGCGAGTGTTCAGTAAAAATACACAAAGGGGTCAGAAAGAAGTGAACTCACTGAAACTAGAGTAAATGCTTGTAACTAGTTCAAAATAGGTCATTTGCTGCTGATCTGCATGGTTCCTGTACAATTTACCCAATTTACCATTTTGGGATTTGAAGGCCAGAAAACGCGCCTGACTAGCAAGTGTTCAGTAAAAATACACAAAGGTGTCAGAAACAAGTGAACTCATTGAAACTAGAGTAAATGCTTGTAACTAGTTCTAAATAGGTCATTTGTTGCTGATCTGCACGGTTCCTGTACAATTTACCCGATTTACCATTTTGGGATTTTAAGGCCAGAACACGCGCCTGACTAGAGATTGTTCAGTAAAGATAAACAAAAGTGTCAGAAACAAGTGAACTCACTGAAACTAGAGTAAATGCTTGTATCTAGTTCAAAATAGGTCATTTGCTGCTGATCTGCACGGTTCCTGTACAATTTACCCAATTTACCACTTTGGGCGTTTATGGCTAGAACATGCGCCTAACTAGCGAGTGTTCAGTAGAAATACACAAAGGTGTCAGAAACATGTGAACTCACTGAAACTAGAGTAAATGTTTGTAACTAGTTCAAAATAGGTCATTTGCTGCTGATCTGCACGGTTCCTGTACAATTTACCCAATTTACCATTTTGGGATTTGAAGGCCAGAAAACGCGCCTGACTAGCGAGTGTTCAGTAGAAATACACAAAGGTGTCAGAAACAAGTGAACTCCCTGAAACTAGAGTAAATGCTTGTAACTAGTCCAAAATAGGTCATTTGCTGCTGATCTGCACGATTCCTGTACAATTTACCCAATTTACCATTTTGGGATTTGAAGGCCAGAAAACGCGCCTGAATAGCGAGTGTTCAGTAAAAATACACAAAGGTGTCAGAAACAAGTGAACCCCCTGAAACTAGAGTAAATGCTTGTAACTAGTTCAAAATAGGTCATGTGCTGCTGATCTGCACGGTTCCTGTACAATTTACCCAATTTACCACTTTGGGAGTTTATGGCTAGAACATGCGCCTAACTAGCGAGTGTTCAGTAAAAATACACAAAGTTGTCAGAAACAAGTGAACTCCCTGAAACTAGAGTAAATGCTTGTAACTAGTTCAAAATAGGTCATTTGCTGCTGATCTGCACGGTTCCTGTACAATTTACCCAATTTACCATTTTGGGATTTGAAGGCCAGAAAACGCGCCTGACTAGCGATTGTTCAGTAAAAATACACAAAGGTGTCAGAAACAAGTGAACCCCCTGAAACTAGAGTAAATGCTTGTAACTAGTTCAAAATAGGTCATTTGTTGCTGATCTGCACGGTTCCTGTATAATTTACCCGATTTACCATTTTGGGATTTTAAGGCCAGAACACGCGCCTGACTAGCGAGTGTTCAGTAAAAATACACAAAGGTGTCAGAAACAAGTGAACTCACAGAAACTAGAGTAAATGCTTGTAACTAGTTCAAAATAGGTCATGTGCTGCTGATCTGCACGGTTCCTGTACAATTTACCCAATTTACCACTTTGGGAGTTTATGGCTAGAACATGCGCCTAACTAGCGAGTGTTCAGTAAAAATACACAAAGGTGTCAGAAACAAGTGAACTCACTGAAACTAGAGTAAATGTTTGTAACTAGTTCAAAATAGGTCATGTGCTGCTGATCTGCACGGTTCCTGTACAATTTACCCAATTTACCACTTTGGGAGTTTATGGCTAGAACATGCGCCTAACTAGCGAGTGTTCAGTAAAAATACACAAAGGTGTCAGAAACAAGTGAACTCACTGAAACTAGAGTAAATGTTTGTAACTAGTTCAAAATAGGTCATGTGCTGCTGATCTGCACGGTTCCTATACAATTTACCCAATTTACCATTTTGGGATTTGAAGGCCAGAAAACGCGCCTGACTAGCGAGTGTTCAGTAAAAATACACAAAGGTGTCAGAAACAAGTGAACCCCCTGAAACTAGAGTAAATGCTTGTAACTAGTTCAAAATAGGTCATTTGTTGCTGATCTGCACGGTTCCTGTATAATTTACACAATTTACCATTTTGGGATTTTAAGGCCAGAACACGCGCCTGACTAGCGAGTGTTCAGTAAAAATACACAAAGGTGTCAGAAACAAGTGAACTCACTGAAACTAGAGTAAATGCTTGTAACTAGTTCAAAATAGGTCATTTGTTGCTGGCCTGCACGGTTCCTGTACAATTTACCCAATTTACCTTATTTGGAGTTTAACGCTAAAACACGCGCCTAACTAGCGAGTGTTCAGTAAAAATACACAAAGGTGTCAGAAACAAGTGAACTCCCTGAAACTAGAGTAAATGCTTGTAACTAGTTCAAAATAAGTCATTTGCTGCTGATCTGCACGGTTCCTGTAGAATTTAACCAATTTACCACTTTGGAATTTTAAGGCGTGAACACGCTCCTATCTAGCGAGTGTTCAGTAAAAATACACAAAGGTGTCAGAAACAAGTGAACTCACTGAAACTAGAGTAAATGCTTGTAACTAGTTCAAAATAGGTCATTTGCTGCTGGCCTGCACGGTTCCTGTACAATTTACCCATTTTACCATTTTGGAATTTTAAGGCCAGAACACGCTCATATCTAGCGAGTGTTCAGTAAAAATACACAAAGGTGTCAGAAACAAGTGAACTCCCTGAAACTAGAGTAAATGCTTGTAACTAGTTCAAAATAGGTCATTTGCTGCTGATCTGCACGGTTCCTGTACAATTTACCCATTTTACCATTTTGGAATTTTAAGGCCAGAACACGCACCTGACTAGCGAGTATTCAGTAAAAATACACAAAGGTGTCAGAAACAAGTGAATTCCCTGAAACTAGAGTAAATGCTTATAACTAGTTCAAAATAGGTCATTTGCTGCTGGCCTGCACGGTTCCTGTACAATTTACCCAATTTACCTTATTTGGAGTTTAACGCTAAAACACGCGCCTAACTAGCGAGTGTTCAGTAAAAATACACAAAGGTGTCAGAAACAAGTGAACTCCCTGAAACTAGAGTAAATGCTTGTAACTAGTTCAAAATAAGTCATTTGCTACTGATCTGCACGGTTCCTGTAGATTTTAACCAATTTACCACTTTGGAATTTTAAGGCGTGAACACGCTCCTATCTAGCGAGTGTTCAGTAAAAATACACAAAGGTGTCAGAAACAAGTGAACTCCCTCAAACTAGAGTAAATGCTTATAACTAGTTCAAAATAGGTCATTTGCTGCTGGCCTGCACGGTTCCTGTACAATTTCCCCAAATTACCTTATTTGGAGTTTAACGCTAAAAAACGCGCCTAACTAGCGAGTGTTCAGTAAAAATATACAAAGGTGTCATAAACAAGTGAACTCACTGAAACTAGAGTAAATGCTTCTAACTAGATCAAAATAGATCATTTGCTGCTGATCTGGACGGTTAACTTTAGATTTCACCCAATTCTCTCATTATGGGCTTTTAAGGCTTCAACAAACGCCTAACTAGCGAATATTCAGTAAAACTACACAAAGGTGTCAGAAACAAGTGAACTCACTGAAACTAGAGTAAATGCTTGTAACTAGTTCAAAATAGGTCATTTGCTGCTGATCTGGACAGTTAACTTTAGATTTTACCCAATTCTCTCATTATGGGCTTTTAAGGCTTCAACAAACGCCTAAATAGCGAGTATTCAGTAAAACTACACAAAGGTGTCAGAAACAAGTGAACTCACTGAAACTAGAGTAAATGCTTGTAACTAGTTCAAAATAGGTCATGTGCTGCTGATCTGCACGGTTCCTGTACAATTTACCCAATTTACCACTTTGGGAGTTTATGGCTAGAACATGCGCCTAACTAGCAAGTGTTCAGTAAAAATACACAAAGTTGTCAGAAACAAGTGAACTCCCTGAAACTAGAGTAAATGCTTGTAACTAGTTCAAAATAGGTCATTTGCTGCTGATCTGCACGGTTCCTGTACAATTTACCCAATTTACCATTTTGGGATTTGAAGGCCAGAAAACGCGCCTGACTAGCGAGTGTTCAGTAAAAATACACAAAGGTGTCAGAAACAAGTGAACCCCCTGAAACTAGAGTAAATGCTTGTAACTAGTTCAAAATAGGTCATTTGCTGCTGATCTGCACGGTTCCTGTACAATTTACCCAATTTACCATTTTGGGAGTTTATGGCTAGAACATGCGCCTAACTAGCGAGTGTTCAGTAAAAATACACAAAGTTGTCAGAAACAAGTGAACTCCCTGAAACTAGAGTAAATGCTTGTAACTAGTTCAAAATAGGTCATTTGCTGCTGATCTGCACGGTTCCTGTACAATTTACCCAATTTACCATTTTGGGATTTGAAGGCCAGAAAACGCGCCTGACTAGCGAGTGTTCAGTAAAAATACACAAAGGTGTCAGAAACAAGTGAACCCCCTGAAACTAGAGTAAATGCTTGTAACTAGTTCAAAATAGGTCATTTGTTGCTGATCTGCACGGTTCCTGTATAATTTACCCGATTTACCATTTTGGGATTTTAAGGCCAGAACACGCGCCTGACTAGCGAGTGTTCAGTAAAAATACACAAAGGTGTCAGAAACAAGTGAACTCACAGAAACTAGAGTAAATGCTTGTAACTAGTTCAAAATAGGTCATGTGCTGCTGATCTGCACGGTTCCTGTACAATTTACCCAATTTACCACTTTGGGAGTTTATGGCTAGAACATGCGCCTAACTAGCGAGTGTTCAGTAAAAATACACAAAGGTGTCAGAAACAAGTGAACTCACTGAAACTAGAGTAAATGTTTGTAACTAGTTCAAAATAGGTCATGTGCTGCTGATCTGCACGGTTCCTGTACAATTTACCCAATTTACCACTTTGGGAGTTTATGGCTAGAACATGCGCCTAACTAGCGAGTGTTCAGTAAAAATACACAAAGGTGTCAGAAACAAGTGAACTCACTGAAACTAGAGTAAATGCTTCTAACTAGATCAAAATAGATCATTTGCTGCTGATCTGGACGGTTAACTTTAGATTTCACCCAATTCTCTCATTATGGGCTTTTAAGGCTTCAACAAACGCCTAACTAGCGAATATTCAGTAAAACTACACAAAGGTGTCAGAAACAAGTGAACTCACTGAAACTAGAGTAAATGCTTGTAACTAGTTCAAAATAGGTCATTTGCTGCTGATCTGGACAGTTAACTTTAGATTTTACCCAATTCTCTCATTATGGGCTTTTAAGGCTTCAACAAACGCCTAAATAGCGAGTATTCAGTAAAACTACACAAAGGTGTCAGAAACAAGTGAACTCACTGAAACTAGAGTAAATGCTTGTAACTAGTTCAAAATAGGTCATTTGCTGCTGGTCTGCACGGTTTCTGTACAATTTACCCAATTTAGCATTTTGGGATTTTAAGGCTAGAACAGGAGCCTAACTAGCAAGTGTTCAGTAAAAATACACAAAGGTGTCAGAAACAAGTGAACTCACAGAAACTAGAGTAAATGCTTGTAACTAGTTCAAAATAGGTCATGTGCTGCTGATCTGCACGGTTCCTGTACAATTTACCCAATTTACCACTTTGGGAGTTTATGGCTAGAACATGCGCCTAACTAGCGAGTGTTCAGTAAAAATACACAAAGGTGTCAGAAACAAGTGAACTCCCTGAAACTAGAGTAAATGCTTGTAACTAGTTCAAAATAGATCATTTGCTGCTGATCTGCACTGTTCCTGTACAATTTACCCAATTTACCATTTTGGGATTTGAAGGCC
Source organism: Anniella stebbinsi (assembly GCA_029215795.1). Classification (NCBI taxonomy): domain Eukaryota; kingdom Metazoa; phylum Chordata; class Lepidosauria; order Squamata; family Anniellidae; genus Anniella; species Anniella stebbinsi. The sequence goes on along the minus strand of JARDYH010000004.1, from coordinate 123,053,339 downwards.
AGAACACGCGCCTGACTAGCGAGTGTACAGTAAAAATACACAAAGGTGTCAGAAACAAGTGAACTCCCTGAAACTAGAGTAAATGCTTGTAACTAGTTCAAAATAGGTCATTTGCTGCTGATCTGCACGGTTCCTGTAGAATTTACCCTATTCACCATTTTGGGATTTGAAGGCCAGAAAACGCGCCTGACTAGCGAGTGTTCAGTAAAAATACACAAAGGTGTCAGAAACAAGTGAACCCCCTGAAACTAGAGTAAATGCTTGTAACTAGTTCAAAATAGGTCATTTGTTGCTAATCTGTACGGTTCCTGTATAATTTACCCGATTTACCATTTTGGGATTTTAAGGCCAGAACACGCGCCTGACTAGCGAGTGTTCAGTAAAAATACACAAAGGTGTCAGAAACAAGTGAACTCACTGAAACTAGAGTAAATGCTTGTAACTCGTTCAAAATAGGTCATTTGCTGCTGGCCTGCACGTTTCCTGTACAATTTACCCAATTTACCTTATTTGGAGTTTAACGCTAAAACACGCGCCTCACTAGCGAGTATTCAGTAAAACTACACAAAGTCTCAGAAACAAGTGAACTCACTGAAACTAGAGGAAATGCTTGTAACTAGTTCAAAATAGGTCATTTGCTGCTGGCCTGCACGGTTCCTGTACAATTTACCCAATTTACCTTATTTGGAGTTTAACGCTAAAACACGCGCCTAACTAGCGAGTGTTCAGTAAAACTACACAAAGGTGTCAGAAACAAGTGAACTCACTGAAACTAGAGTAAATGCTTGTAACTAATTCAAAAAAGGTCATTTGCTGCTGCTCTGCACGTTTTCTGTACAATTTACCCAATTTACCATTTTGGGATTTTAAGGCCAGAACACGCTCCTATCTAGCGAGTGTTCAGTAAAAATACACAAAGGTGTCAGAAACAAGTGAACTCCCTGAAACTAGAGTAAATGCTTGTAACCAGTTCAAAATAGGTCATTTGTTGCTGGCCTGCACGGTTTCTGTACAATTTACCCAATTTACCTTATTTGGAGTTTAACGCTAAAACACGCGCCTAACTAGCGAGTGTTCAGTAAAACTACACAAAGGTGTCAGAAACAAGTGAACTCACTGAAACTAGAGTAAATGCTTGTAACTAATTCAAAAAAGGTCATTTGCTGCTGATCTGCACGGTTTCTGTACAATTTACCCAATTTACCATTTTGGGATTTTAAGGCTAGAACAAGGGCCTAACTAGCAAGTGTTCAGTAAAAATACACAAAGGTGTCAGAAACAAGTGAACTCACTGAAACTAGAGTAAATGCTTGTAACTAGTTCAAAATAGGTCATTTTCTGCTGGCCTGCACGGTTCCTGTACAATTTACCCAATTTACCTTATTTGGAGTTTAACGCTAAAACACGCGCCTAACTAGCGAGTGTTCAGTAAAACTACACAAAGGTGTCAGAAACAAGTGAACTCACTGAAACTAGAGTAAATGCTTGTAACTAGTTCAAAATAAGTCATTTGCTGCTGGCCTGCACGGTTCCTGTACAATTTACCCAATTTACCTTATTTGGAGTTTAACGCTAAAACACGCGCCTAACTAGCGAGTGTTCAGTAAAACTACACAAAGGTGTCAGAAACAAGTGAACTCACTGAAACTAGAGTAAATGCTTGTAACTAATTCAAAAAAGGTCATTTGCTGCTGATCTGCACGGTTTCTGTACAATTTACCCAATTTACCATTTTGGGATTTTAAGGCTAGAACAAGGGCCTAACTAGCAAGTGTTCAGTAAAAATACACAAAGGTGTCAGAAACAAGTGAACTCACTGAAACTAGAGGAAATGCTTGTAACTCGTTCAAAATAGGTCATTTGCTGCTGGCCTGCACGTTTCCTGTACAATTTACCCAATTTACCTTATTTGGAGTTTAACGCTAAAACACGCGCCTAACTAGCGAGTGTTCAGTAAAACTACACAAAGGTGTCAGAAACAAGTGAACTCACTGAAACTAGAGTAAATGCTTGTAACTAATTCAAAAAAGGTCATTTCCTGCTGCTCTGCACGTTTTCTGTACAATTTACCCAATTTACCATTTTAGGATTTTAAGGCCAGAACACGCTCCTATCTAGCGAGTGTTCAGTAAAAATACACAAAGGTGTCAGAAACAAGTGAACTCCCTGAAACTAGAGTAAATGCTTGTAACTAGTTCCAACTAGCTCATTTGCTGCTGTCCTGCACGGTTCCTGTACAATTTACCCAAATTACCTTATTTGGAGTTTAAGGCTAAAACACGCGTCTCACTAGCGAGTATTCAGGAAAACTACACAAAGGTGTCAGAAACAAGTGAACTCACTGAAACTAGAGTAAATGCTTGTAACTAGTTCAAAATAGGTCATTTGCTGCTGGCCTGCACGGTTCCTGTACAATTTACCCAATTTACCTTATTTGGAGTTTAAGGCTAAAACACGCGCCTAACTAGCGAGTATTTAGTAAAACTACACAAAGGTGTCAGAAACAAGTGAACTCACTGAAACTAGAGGAAATGCTTGTAACTAGTTCAAAATAGGTCATTTGCTGCTGGCCTGCACGGTTCCTGTACAATTTACACAATTTACCTTATTTGGAGTTTAACGCTAAAACACGCGCCTAACTAGCGAGTGTTCAGTAAAACTACACAAAGGTGTCAGAAACAAGTGAACTCCCTGAAACTAGAGTAAATGCTTGTAACTCGTTCAAAATAGGTCATTTGCTGCTGGCCTGCACGTTTCCTGTACAATTTACCCAATTTACCTTATTTGGAGTTTAACGCTAAAACACGCGCCTCACTAGCGAGTATTCAGTAAAACTACACAAAGTCTCAGAAACAAGTGAACTCACTGAAACTAGAGGAAATGCTTGTAACTAGTTCAAAATAGGTCATTTGCTGCTGGCCTGCACGGTTCCTGTACAATTTACCCAATTTACCTTATTTGGAGTTTAACGCTAAAACACGCGCCTAACTAGCGAGTGTTCAGTAAAACTACACAAAGGTGTCAGAAACAAGTGAACTCACTGAAACTAGAGTAAATGCTTGTAACTAATTCAAAAAAGGTCATTTGCTGCTGCTCTGCACGTTTTCTGTACAATTTACCCAATTTACCATTTTGGGATTTTAAGGCCAGAACACGCTCCTATCTAGCGAGTGTTCAGTAAAAATACACAAAGGTGTCAGAAACAAGTGAACTCCCTGAAACTAGAGTAAATGCTTGTAACCAGTTCAAAATAGGTCATTTGTTGCTGGCCTGCACGGTTTCTGTACAATTTACCCAATTTACCTTATTTGGAGTTTAACGCTAAAACACGCGCCTAACTAGCGAGTGTTCAGTAAAACTACACAAAGGTGTCAGAAACAAGTGAACTCACTGAAACTAGAGTAAATGCTTGTAACTAATTCAAAAAAGGTCATTTGCTGCTGATCTGCACGGTTTCTGTACAATTTACCCAATTTACCATTTTGGGATTTTAAGGCTAGAACAAGGGCCTAACTAGCAAGTGTTCAGTAAAAATACACAAAGGTGTCAGAAACAAGTGAACTCACTGAAACTAGAGTAAATGCTTGTAACTAGTTCAAAATAGGTCATTTTCTGCTGGCCTGCACGGTTCCTGTACAATTTACCCAATTTACCTTATTTGGAGTTTAACGCTAAAACACGCGCCTAACTAGCGAGTGTTCAGTAAAACTACACAAAGGTGTCAGAAACAAGTGAACTCACTGAAACTAGAGTAAATGCTTGTAACTAGTTCAAAATAAGTCATTTGCTGCTGGCCTGCACGGTTCCTGTACAATTTACCCAATTTACCTTATTTGGAGTTTAACGCTAAAACACGCGCCTAACTAGCGAGTGTTCAGTAAAACTACACAAAGGTGTCAGAAACAAGTGAACTCACTGAAACTAGAGTAAATGCTTGTAACTAATTCAAAAAAGGTCATTTGCTGCTGATCTGCACGGTTTCTGTACAATTTACCCAATTTACCATTTTGGGATTTTAAGGCTAGAACAAGGGCCTAACTAGCAAGTGTTCAGTAAAAATACACAAAGGTGTCAGAAACAAGTGAACTCACTGAAACTAGAGGAAATGCTTGTAACTCGTTCAAAATAGGTCATTTGCTGCTGGCCTGCACGTTTCCTGTACAATTTACCCAATTTACCTTATTTGGAGTTTAACGCTAAAACACGCGCCTAACTAGCGAGTGTTCAGTAAAACTACACAAAGGTGTCAGAAACAAGTGAACTCACTGAAACTAGAGTAAATGCTTGTAACTAATTCAAAAAAGGTCATTTCCTGCTGCTCTGCACGTTTTCTGTACAATTTACCCAATTTACCATTTTAGGATTTTAAGGCCAGAACACGCTCCTATCTAGCGAGTGTTCAGTAAAAATACACAAAGGTGTCAGAAACAAGTGAACTCCCTGAAACTAGAGTAAATGCTTGTAACTAGTTCCAACTAGCTCATTTGCTGCTGTCCTGCACGGTTCCTGTACAATTTACCCAAATTACCTTATTTGGAGTTTAAGGCTAAAACACGCGTCTCACTAGCGAGTATTCAGGAAAACTACACAAAGGTGTCAGAAACAAGTGAACTCACTGAAACTAGAGTAAATGCTTGTAACTAGTTCAAAATAGGTCATTTGCTGCTGGCCTGCACGGTTCCTGTACAATTTACCCAATTTACCTTATTTGGAGTTTAAGGCTAAAACACGCGCCTAACTAGCGAGTATTTAGTAAAACTACACAAAGGTGTCAGAAACAAGTGAACTCACTGAAACTAGAGGAAATGCTTGTAACTAGTTCAAAATAGGTCATTTGCTGCTGGCCTGCACGGTTCCTGTACAATTTACACAATTTACCTTATTTGGAGTTTAACGCTAAAACACGCGCCTAACTAGCGAGTGTTCAGTAAAACTACACAAAGGTGTCAGAAACAAGTGAACTCCCTGAAACTAGAGTAAATGCTTGTAACTAGTTCAAAAAAGGTCATTTGCTGCTGGCCTGCACGGTTCCTGTACAATTTACCCAGTTTACCTTATTTGGAGTTTAATGCTAAAACACGCGCCTAACTAGCGAGTATTCAGTAAAACTACAGAAAGGTGTCAGAAACAAGAGAACTCACTGAAACTAGAGCAAATGCTTGTAACTAGTTCAAAAAAGGTCATTTGCTGCTGATCTGCACGGTTTCTGTACAATTTACCCAAATTACCTTATTTGGAGTTTAAGGCTAAAACACGCGCCTAACTAGCAAGTGTTCAGTAAAAATACACAAACGTGTCAGAAACAAGTGAACTCACTGGAACTAGAGTAAATGCTTGTAACTAGTTCAAAATAGGTCATTTGCTGCTGTCCTGCACGGTTTCTGTACAATTTACCCATTTTACCATTTTGGAATTTTAAGGCCAGAACATGCGCCTAACTAGCGAGTGTTCAGTAAAAATACACAAAGGTGTCAGAAACAAGTGAACTCACTGAAACTAGAGCAAATGCTTGTAACTAGTTCAAAAAAGGTCATTTGCTGCTGATCTGCACGGTTTCTGTACAATTTACCCAAATTACCTTATTTGGAGTTTAAGGCTAAAACACGCGCCTAACTAGCGAGTGTTCAGTAAAACTACACAAAGGTGTCAGAAACAAGTGAACTCACTGAAACTAGAGTAAATGCTTGTAACTAATTCAAAAAAGGTCATTTGCTGCTGATCTGCACGGTTTCTGTGCAATTTACCCAATTTACCATTTTGGGATTTTAAGGCTAGAACAAGGGCCTAACTAGCAAGTGTTCAGTAAAAATACACAATCGTGTCAGAAACAAGTGAACTCACTGGAACTAGAGTAAATGCTTGTAACTAGTTCCAACTAGCTCATTTGCTGCTGTCCTGCACGGTTCCTGTACAATTTACCCAAATTACCTTATATGGAGTTTAAGGCTAAAACACGCGCCTCACTAGCGAGTATTCAGTAAAACTACACAAAGTGTCAGAAACAAGTGAACTCACTGAAACTAGAGGAAATGCTTGTAACTAGTTCAAAATAGGTCATTTGCTGCTGGCCTGCACGGTTCCTGTACAATTTACCCAATTTACCTTATTTGGAGTTTAAGGCTAAACCACGCGCCTAACTAGCGAGTATTCAGTAAAACTACACAAAGGTGTCAGAAACAAGTGAACTCTCTGAAACTAGAGGAAATGCTTGTAACTAGTTCAAAATAGGTCATTTGCTGCTGATCTGCACGGTTCCTGTACAATTTACCCTATTTACCTTATTTGGAGTTTAAGGCTAAACCACGCGCCTAACTAGCGAGTATTCAGTAAAACTACACAAAGGTGTCAGAAACAAGTGAACTCTCTGAAACTAGAGGAAATGCTTGTAACTAGTTCAAAATAGGTCATTTGCTGCTGATCTGCACGGTTCCTGTACAATTTACCCAATTTACCACTTTGGGAGTTTATGGCTAGAACATGCGCCTATCTAGCGAGTGTTCAGTAAAACTACACAAAGGTGTCAGAAACAAGTGAACTCACTGAAACTAGAGTAAATGCTTGTAACTAGTTCAAAAAAGGTCATTTGCTGCTGATCTGCACGGTTCCTGTACAATTTACCCAATTTACCATTTTGGGATTTTAAGGCTAGAACAAGGGCCTAACTAGCAAGTGTTCAGTAAAAATACACAAACGTGTCAGAAACAAGTGAACTCCCTGAAACTAGAGTAAATGCTTGTAACTAGTTCAAAATAAGTCACTTGCTGCTGATCTGCACGGTTCCTGTAGAATTTAACCAATTTACCACTTTGGAATTTTAAGGCGTGAACATGCTCCTATCTAGCGAGTGTTCAGTAAAAATACACAAAGGTTTCAGAAACAAGTGAACTCCCTGAAACTAGAGGAAATGCTTGTAACTAATTCAAAAAAGGTCATTTGCTGCTGATCTGCACGTTTTCTGTACAATTTAACCAATTTACCTTATTTGGAGTTTAAGGCTAAAACACGCGCCTAACTAGCGAGTGTTCAGTAAAACTACACAAAGGTGTCAGAAACAAGTGAACTCACTGAAACTAGAGCAAATGCTTGTAACTAGTTCAAAAAAGGTCATTTGCTGCTGATCTGCACGGTTTCTGTACAATTTACCCAATTTACCATTTTGGGATTTTAAGGCTAGAAAAAGGGCCTAACTAGCAAGTGTTCAGTAAAAATACACAAACGTGTCAGAAACAAGTGAACTCACTGGAACTAGAGTAAATGCTTGTAACTAGTTCAAAATAGGTCATTTGCTGCTGTCCTGCACGGTTTCTGTACAATTTACCCATTTTACCATTTTGGAATTTTAAGGCCAGAACATGCGCCTAACTAGCGAGTGTTCAGTAAAAATACACAAAGGTGTCAGAAACAAGTGAACTCACTGAAACTAGAGCAAATGCTTGTAACTAGTTCAAAAAAGGTCATTTGCTGCTGATCTGCATGGTTTCTGTACAATTTACCCAAATTACCTTATTTGGAGTTTAAGGCTAAAACACGCGCCTAACTAGCGAGTGTTCAGTAAAACTACACAAAGGTGTCAGAAACAAGTGAACTCACTGAAACTAGAGTAAATGCTTGTAACTAATTCAAAAAAGGTCATTTGCTGCTGATCTACACGGTTTCTGTACAATTTACCCAATTTACCATTTTGGGATTTTAAGGCTAGAACAAGGGCCTAACTAGCAAGTGTTCAGTAAAAATACACAATCGTGTCAGAAACAAGTGAACTCACTGGAACTAGAGTAAATGCTTGTAACTAGTTCCAACTAGCTCATTTGCTGCTGTCCTGCACGGTTCCTGTACAATTTACCCAAATTACCTTATATGGAGTTTAAGGCTAAAACACGCGCCTCACTAGCGAGTATTCAGTAAAACTACACAAAGTGTCAGAAACAAGTGAACTCACTGAAACTAGAGGAAATGCTTGTAACTAGTTCAAAATAGGTCATTTGCTGCTGGCCTGCACGGTTCCTGTACAATTTACCCAATTTACCTTATTTGGAGTTTAAGGCTAAACTACGCGCCTAACTAGCGAGTATTCAGTAAAACTACACAAAGGTGTCAGAAACAAGTGAACTCTCTGAAACTAGAGGAAATGCTTGTAACTAGTTCAAAATAGGTCATTTGCTGCTGATCTGCACGGTTCCTGTACAATTTACCCTATTTACCTTATTTGGAGTTTAAGGCTAAACCACGCGCCTAACTAGCGAGTATTCAGTAAAACTACACAAAGGTGTCAGAAACAAGTGAACTCGCTGAAACTAGAGGAAATGCTTGTAACTAGTTCAAAATAGGTCATTTGCTGCTGATCTGCACGGTTCCTGTACAATTTACCCAATTTACCACTTTGGGAGTTTATGGCTAGAACATGCGCCTATCTAGCGAGTGTTCAGTAAAAATACACAAAGGTTTCAGAAACAAGTGAACTCCCTGAAACTAGAGGAAATGCTTGTAACTAATTCAAAAAAGGTCATTTGCTGCTGATCTGCACGTTTTCTGTACAATTTAACCAATTTACCTTATTTGGAGTTTAAGGCTAAAACACGCGCCTAACTAGCGAGTGTTCAGTAAAACTACACAAAGGTGTCAGAAACAAGTGAACTCACTGAAACTAGAGCAAATGCTTGTAACTAGTTCAAAAAAGGTCATTTGCTGCTGATCTGCACGGTTTCTGTACAATTTACCCAATTTACCATTTTGGGATTTTAAGGCTAGAAAAAGGGCCTAACTAGCAAGTGTTCAGTAAAAATACACAAACGTGTCAGAAACAAGTGAACTCACTGGAACTAGAGTAAATGCTTGTAACTAGTTCAAAATAGGTCATTTGCTGCTGTCCTGCACGGTTTCTGTACAATTTACCCATTTTACCATTTTGGAATTTTAAGGCCAGAACACGCGCCTCACTAGCGAGTATTCAGTAAAACTACACAAAGTGTCAGAAACAAGTGAACTCACTGAAACTAGAGGAAATGCTTGTAACTAGTTCAAAATAGGTCATTTGCTGCTGGCCTGCACGGTTCCTGTACAATTTACCCAATTTACCTTATTTGGAGTTTAAGGCTAAACCACGCGCCTAACTAGCGAGTATTCAGTAAAACTACACAAAGGTGTCAGAAACAAGTGAACTCTCTGAAACTAGAGGAAATGCTTGTAACTAGTTCAAAATAGGTCATTTGCTGCTGATCTGCACGGTTCCTGTACAATTTACCCTATTTACCACTTTGGGAGTTTATAGCTAGAACATGCGCCTAACTAGCGAGTGTTCAGTAAAAATACACAAAGGTGTCAGAAACAAGTGAACTCCCTGAAACTAGAGTAAATGCTTGTAACTAGTTCAAAATAGGTCATTTGCTGCTGATCTGCATGGTTCCTGTATAATTTACCCGATTTACCATTTTGGGATTTTAAGGCCAGAACACGCGCCTGACTAGCGAGTATTCAGTAAAACTACACAAAGTGTCAGAAACAAGTGAACTCACTGAATCTAGAGGAAATGCTTGTAACTAGTTCAAAATAGGTCATTTGCTGCTGGCCTGCACGGTTCCTGTACAATTTACCCAAATTACCTTATTTGTTGTTTAAGGCTAAAACACGCGCCTCACTAGCGAGTATTCAGTAAAACTACACAAAGTGTCAGAAACAAGTGAACTCACTGAAACTAGAGGAAATGCTTGTAACTAGTTCAAAATAGGTCATTTGCTGCTGGCCTGCACGGTTCCTGTACAATTTACCCAATTTACCTTATTTGGAGTTTAACGCTAAAACACGCGCCTAACTAGCGAGTGTTCAGTAAAACTACACAAAGGTGTCAGAAACAAGTGAACTCACTGAAACTAGAGTAAATGCTTGTAACTAATTCAAAAAAGGTCATTTGCTGCTGCTCTGCACGTTTTCTGTACAATTTACCCAATTTACCATTTTGGGATTTTAAGGCCAGAACACGCTCCTATCTAGCGAGTGTTCAGTAAAAATACACAAAGGTGTCAGAAACAAGTGAACTCCCTGAAACTAGAGTAAATGCTTGTAACCAGTTCAAAATAGGTCATTTGTTGCTGGCCTGCACGGTTTCTGTACAATTTACCCAATTTACCTTATTTGGAGTTTAACGCTAAAACACGCGCCTAACTAGCGAGTGTTCAGTAAAACTACACAAAGGTGTCAGAAACAAGTGAACTCACTGAAACTAGAGTAAATGCTTGTAACTAATTCAAAAAAGGTCATTTGCTGCTGATCTGCACGGTTTCTGTACAATTTACCCAATTTACCATTTTGGGATTTTAAGGCTAGAACAAGGGCCTAACTAGCAAGTGTTCAGTAAAAATACACAAAGGTGTCAGAAACAAGTGAACTCACTGAAACTAGAGTAAATGCTTGTAACTAGTTCAAAATAGGTCATTTTCTGCTGGCCTGCACGGTTCCTGTACAATTTACCCAATTTACCTTATTTGGAGTTTAACGCTAAAACACGCGCCTAACTAGCGAGTGTTCAGTAAAACTACACAAAGGTGTCAGAAACAAGTGAACTCACTGAAACTAGAGTAAATGCTTGTAACTAGTTCAAAATAAGTCATTTGCTGCTGGCCTGCACGGTTCCTGTACAATTTACCCAATTTACCTTATTTGGAGTTTAACGCTAAAACACGCGCCTAACTAGCGAGTGTTCAGTAAAACTACACAAAGGTGTCAGAAACAAGTGAACTCACTGAAACTAGAGTAAATGCTTGTAACTAATTCAAAAAAGGTCATTTGCTGCTGATCTGCACGGTTTCTGTACAATTTACCCAATTTACCATTTTGGGATTTTAAGGCTAGAACAAGGGCCTAACTAGCAAGTGTTCAGTAAAAATACACAAAGGTGTCAGAAACAAGTGAACTCACTGAAACTAGAGTAAATGCTTGTAACTAGTTCAAAAAAGGTCATTTGCTGCTGGCCTGCACGGTTCCTGTAGAATTTAACCAATTTACCTTATTTGGAGTTTAAGGCTAAAACACGCGCCTAACTAGCGAGTATTCAGTAAAACTACACAAAGGTGTCAGAAACAAGTGAACTCACTGAAACTAGAGTAAATGCTTGTAAACTAATTCAAAAAAGGTCATTTGCTGCTGATCTGCACGGTTTCTGTACAATTTACCCAATTTACCATTTTGGGATTTTAAGGCTAGAACAAGGGCCTAACTAGCAAGTGTTCAGTAAAAATACACAAACGTGTCAGAAACAAGTGAACTCACTGGAACTAGAGTAAATGCTTGTAACTAGTTCCAACTAGCTCATTTGCTGCTGTCCTGCACGGTTCCTGTACAATTTACCCAAATTACCTTATTTGGAGTTTAAGGCTAAAACACGCGTCTCACTAGCGAGTATTCAGGAAAACTACACAAAGGTGTCAGAAACAAGTGAACTCACTGAAACTAGAGGAAATGCTTGTAACTAGTTCAAAATAGGTCATTTGCTGCTGGCCTGCACGGTTCCTGTACAATTTACCCAATTTACCTTATTTGGAGTTTAAGGCTAAACCACGCGCCTAACTAGCGAGTATTCAGTAAAACTACACAAAGGTGTCAGAAACAAGTGAACTCTCTGAAACTAGAGGAAATGCTTGTAACTAGTTCAAAATAGGTCATTTGCTGCTGATCTGCACGGTTCCTGTACAATTTACCCTATTTACCTTATTTGGAGTTTAAGGCTAAACCACGCGCCTAACTAGCGAGTATTCAGTAAAACTACACAAAGGTGTCAGAAACAAGTGAACTCTCTGAAACTAGAGGAAATGCTTGTAACTAGTTCAAAATAGGTCATTTGCTGCTGATCTGCACGGTTCCTGTACAATTTACCCAATTTACCACTTTGGGAGTTTATGGCTAGAACATGCGCCTATCTAGCGAGTGTTCAGTAAAACTACACAAAGGTGTCAGAAACAAGTGAACTCACTGAAACTAGAGTAAATGCTTGTAACTAGTTCAAAAAAGGTCATTTGCTGCTGATCTGCACGGTTCCTGTACAATTTACCCAATTTACCATTTTGGGATTTTAAGGCTAGAACAAGGGCCTAACTAGCAAGTGTTCAGTAAAAATACACAAAGGTGTCAGAAACAAGTGAACTCACTGAAACTAGAGTAAATGCTTGTAACTAGTTCAAAATAGGTCATTTTCTGCTGGCCTGCACGGTTCCTGTACAATTTACCCAATTTACCTTATTTGGAGTTTAACGCTAAAACACGCGCCTAACTAGCGAGTGTTCAGTAAAACTACACAAAGGTGTCAGAAACAAGTGAACTCACTGAAACTAGAGTAAATGCTTGTAACTAGTTCAAAATAAGTCATTTGCTGCTGGCCTGCACGGTTCCTGTACAATTTACCCAATTTACCTTATTTGGAGTTTAACGCTAAAACACGCGCCTAACTAGCGAGTGTTAAGTAAAACTACACAAAGGTGTCAGAAACAAGTGAACTCACTGAAACTAGAGTAAATGCTTGTAACTAATTCAAAAAAGGTCATTTGCTGCTGATCTGCACGGTTTCTGTACAATTTACCCAATTTACCATTTTGGGATTTTAAGGCTAGAACAAGGGCCTAACTAGCAAGTGTTCAGTAAAAATACACAAAGGTGTCAGAAACAAGTGAACTCACTGAAACTAGAGGAAATGCTTGTAACTCGTTCAAAATAGGTCATTTGCTGCTGGCCTGCACGTTTCCTGTACAATTTACCCAATTTACCTTATTTGGAGTTTAACGCTAAAACACGCGCCTAACTAGCGAGTGTTCAGTAAAACTACACAAAGGTGTCAGAAACAAGTGAACTCACTGAAACTAGAGTAAATGCTTGTAACTAATTCAAAAAAGGTCATTTCCTGCTGCTCTGCACGTTTTCTGTACAATTTACCCAATTTACCATTTTAGGATTTTAAGGCCAGAACACGCTCCTATCTAGCGAGTGTTCAGTAAAAATACACAAAGGTGTCAGAAACAAGTGAACTCCCTGAAACTAGAGTAAATGCTTGTAACTAGTTCCAACTAGCTCATTTGCTGCTGTCCTGCACGGTTCCTGTACAATTTACCCAAATTACCTTATTTGGAGTTTAAGGCTAAAACACGCGTCTCACTAGCGAGTATTCAGGAAAACTACACAAAGGTGTCAGAAACAAGTGAACTCACTGAAACTAGAGTAAATGCTTGTAACTAGTTCAAAATAGGTCATTTGCTGCTGGCCTGCACGGTTCCTGTACAATTTACCCAATTTACCTTATTTGGAGTTTAAGGCTAAAACACGCGCCTAACTAGCGAGTATTTAGTAAAACTACACAAAGGTGTCAGAAACAAGTGAACTCACTGAAACTAGAGGAAATGCTTGTAACTAGTTCAAAATAGGTCATTTGCTGCTGGCCTGCACGGTTCCTGTACAATTTACACAATTTACCTTATTTGGAGTTTAACGCTAAAACACGCGCCTAACTAGCGAGTGTTCAGTAAAACTACACAAAGGTGTCAGAAACAAGTGAACTCCCTGAAACTAGAGTAAATGCTTGTAACTCGTTCAAAATAGGTCATTTGCTGCTGGCCTGCACGTTTCCTGTACAATTTACCCAATTTACCTTATTTGGAGTTTAACGCTAAAACACGCGCCTCACTAGCGAGTATTCAGTAAAACTACACAAAGTCTCAGAAACAAGTGAACTCACTGAAACTAGAGGAAATGCTTGTAACTAGTTCAAAATAGGTCATTTGCTGCTGGCCTGCACGGTTCCTGTACAATTTACCCAATTTACCTTATTTGGAGTTTAACGCTAAAACACGCGCCTAACTAGCGAGTGTTCAGTAAAACTACACAAAGGTGTCAGAAACAAGTGAACTCACTGAAACTAGAGTAAATGCTTGTAACTAATTCAAAAAAGGTCATTTGCTGCTGCTCTGCACGTTTTCTGTACAATTTACCCAATTTACCATTTTGGGATTTTAAGGCCAGAACACGCTCCTATCTAGCGAGTGTTCAGTAAAAATACACAAAGGTGTCAGAAACAAGTGAACTCCCTGAAACTAGAGTAAATGCTTGTAACCAGTTCAAAATAGGTCATTTGTTGCTGGCCTGCACGGTTTCTGTACAATTTACCCAATTTACCTTATTTGGAGTTTAACGCTAAAACACGCGCCTAACTAGCGAGTGTTCAGTAAAACTACACAAAGGTGTCAGAAACAAGTGAACTCACTGAAACTAGAGTAAATGCTTGTAACTAATTCAAAAAAGGTCATTTGCTGCTGATCTGCACGGTTTCTGTACAATTTACCCAATTTACCATTTTGGGATTTTAAGGCTAGAACAAGGGCCTAACTAGCAAGTGTTCAGTAAAAATACACAAAGGTGTCAGAAACAAGTGAACTCACTGAAACTAGAGTAAATGCTTGTAACTAGTTCAAAATAGGTCATTTTCTGCTGGCCTGCACGGTTCCTGTACAATTTACCCAATTTACCTTATTTGGAGTTTAACGCTAAAACACGCGCCTAACTAGCGAGTGTTCAGTAAAACTACACAAAGGTGTCAGAAACAAGTGAACTCACTGAAACTAGAGTAAATGCTTGTAACTAGTTCAAAATAAGTCATTTGCTGCTGGCCTGCACGGTTCCTGTACAATTTACCCAATTTACCTTATTTGGAGTTTAACGCTAAAACACGCGCCTAACTAGCGAGTGTTCAGTAAAAATACACAAAGGTGTCAGAAACAAGTGAACTCACTGAAACTAGAGGAAATGCTTGTAACTCGTTCAAAATAGGTCATTTGCTGCTGGCCTGCACGTTTCCTGTACAATTTACCCAATTTACCTTATTTGGAGTTTAACGCTAAAACACGCGCCTAACTAGCGAGTGTTCAGTAAAACTACACAAAGGTGTCAGAAACAAGTGAACTCACTGAAACTAGAGTAAATGCTTGTAACTAATTCAAAAAAGGTCATTTCCTGCTGCTCTGCACGTTTTCTGTACAATTTACCCAATTTACCATTTTAGGATTTTAAGGCCAGAACACGCTCCTATCTAGCGAGTGTTCAGTAAAAATACACAAAGGTGTCAGAAACAAGTGAACTCCCTGAAACTAGAGTAAATGCTTGTAACTAGTTCCAACTAGCTCATTTGCTGCTGTCCTGCACGGTTCCTGTACAATTTACCCAAATTACCTTATTTGGAGTTTAAGGCTAAAACACGCGTCTCACTAGCGAGTATTCAGGAAAACTACACAAAGGTGTCAGAAACAAGTGAACTCACTGAAACTAGAGTAAATGCTTGTAACTAGTTCAAAATAGGTCATTTGCTGCTGGCCTGCACGGTTCCTGTACAATTTACCCAATTTACCTTATTTGGAGTTTAAGGCTAAAACACGCGCCTAACTAGCGAGTATTTAGTAAAACTACACAAAGGTGTCAGAAACAAGTGAACTCACTGAAACTAGAGGAAATGCTTGTAACTAGTTCAAAATAGGTCATTTGCTGCTGGCCTGCACGGTTCCTGTACAATTTACACAATTTACCTTATTTGGAGTTTAACGCTAAAACACGCGCCTAACTAGCGAGTGTTCAGTAAAACTACACAAAGGTGTCAGAAACAAGTGAACTCCCTGAAACTAGAGTAAATGCTTGTAACTAGTTCAAAAAAGGTCATTTGCTGCTGGCCTGCACGGTTCCTGTACAATTTACCCAGTTTACCTTATTTGGAGTTTAATGCTAAAACACGCGCCTAACTAGCGAGTATTCAGTAAAACTACAGAAAGGTGTCAGAAACAAGAGAACTCACTGAAACTAGAGCAAATGCTTGTAACTAGTTCAAAAAAGGTCATTTGCTGCTGATCTGCACGGTTTCTGTACAATTTACCCAAATTACCTTATTTGGAGTTTAAGGCTAAAACACGCGCCTAACTAGCAAGTGTTCAGTAAAAATACACAAACGTGTCAGAAACAAGTGAACTCACTGGAACTAGAGTAAATGCTTGTAACTAGTTCAAAATAGGTCATTTGCTGCTGTCCTGCACGGTTTCTGTACAATTTACCCATTTTACCATTTTGGAATTTTAAGGCCAGAACATGCGCCTAACTAGCGAGTGTTCAGTAAAAATACACAAAGGTGTCAGAAACAAGTGAACTCACTGAAACTAGAGCAAATGCTTGTAACTAGTTCAAAAAAGGTCATTTGCTGCTGATCTGCACGGTTTCTGTACAATTTACCCAAATTACCTTATTTGGAGTTTAAGGCTAAAACACGCGCCTAACTAGCGAGTGTTCAGTAAAACTACACAAAGGTGTCAGAAACAAGTGAACTCACTGAAACTAGAGTAAATGCTTGTAACTAATTCAAAAAAGGTCATTTGCTGCTGATCTGCACGGTTTCTGTGCAATTTACCCAATTTACCATTTTGGGATTTTAAGGCTAGAACAAGGGCCTAACTAGCAAGTGTTCAGTAAAAATACACAATCGTGTCAGAAACAAGTGAACTCACTGGAACTAGAGTAAATGCTTGTAACTAGTTCCAACTAGCTCATTTGCTGCTGTCCTGCACGGTTCCTGTACAATTTACCCAAATTACCTTATATGGAGTTTAAGGCTAAAACACGCGCCTCACTAGCGAGTATTCAGTAAAACTACACAAAGTGTCAGAAACAAGTGAACTCACTGAAACTAGAGGAAATGCTTGTAACTAGTTCAAAATAGGTCATTTGCTGCTGGCCTGCACGGTTCCTGTACAATTTACCCAATTTACCTTATTTGGAGTTTAAGGCTAAACCACGCGCCTAACTAGCGAGTATTCAGTAAAACTACACAAAGGTGTCAGAAACAAGTGAACTCTCTGAAACTAGAGGAAATGCTTGTAACTAGTTCAAAATAGGTCATTTGCTGCTGATCTGCACGGTTCCTGTACAATTTACCCTATTTACCTTATTTGGAGTTTAAGGCTAAACCACGCGCCTAACTAGCGAGTATTCAGTAAAACTACACAAAGGTGTCAGAAACAAGTGAACTCTCTGAAACTAGAGGAAATGCTTGTAACTAGTTCAAAATAGGTCATTTGCTGCTGATCTGCACGGTTCCTGTACAATTTACCCAATTTACCACTTTGGGAGTTTATGGCTAGAACATGCGCCTATCTAGCGAGTGTTCAGTAAAACTACACAAAGGTGTCAGAAACAAGTGAACTCACTGAAACTAGAGTAAATGCTTGTAACTAGTTCAAAAAAGGTCATTTGCTGCTGATCTGCACGGTTCCTGTACAATTTACCCAATTTACCATTTTGGGATTTTAAGGCTAGAACAAGGGCCTAACTAGCAATTGTTCAGTAAAAATACACAAACGTGTCAGAAACAAGTGAACTCCCTGAAACTAGAGTAAATGCTTGTAACTAGTTCAAAATAAGTCACTTGCTGCTGATCTGCACGGTTCCTGTAGAATTTAACCAATTTACCACTTTGGAATTTTAAGGCGTGAACATGCTCCTATCTAGCGAGTGTTCAGTAAAAATACACAAAGGTTTCAGAAACAAGTGAACTCCCTGAAACTAGAGGAAATGCTTGTAACTAATTCAAAAAAGGTCATTTGCTGCTGATCTGCACGTTTTCTGTACAATTTAACCAATTTACCTTATTTGGAGTTTAAGGCTAAAACACGCGCCTAACTAGCGAGTGTTCAGTAAAACTACACAAAGGTGTCAGAAACAAGTGAACTCACTGAAACTAGAGCAAATGCTTGTAACTAGTTCAAAAAAGGTCATTTGCTGCTGATCTGCACGGTTTCTGTACAATTTACCCAATTTACCATTTTGGGATTTTAAGGCTAGAAAAAGGGCCTAACTAGCAAGTGTTCAGTAAAAATACACAAACGTGTCAGAAACAAGTGAACTCACTGGAACTAGAGTAAATGCTTGTAACTAGTTCAAAATAGGTCATTTGCTGCTGTCCTGCACGGTTTCTGTACAATTTACCCATTTTACCATTTTGGAATTTTAAGGCCAGAACATGCGCCTAACTAGCGAGTGTTCAGTAAAAATACACAAAGGTGTCAGAAACAAGTGAACTCACTGAAACTAGAGCAAATGCTTGTAACTAGTTCAAAAAAGGTCATTTGCTGCTGATCTGCATGGTTTCTGTACAATTTACCCAAATTACCTTATTTGGAGTTTAAGGCTAAAACACGCGCCTAACTAGCGAGTGTTCAGTAAAACTACACAAAGGTGTCAGAAACAAGTGAACTCACTGAAACTAGAGTAAATGCTTGTAACTAATTCAAAAAAGGTCATTTGCTGCTGATCTACACGGTTTCTGTACAATTTACCCAATTTACCATTTTGGGATTTTAAGGCTAGAACAAGGGCCTAACTAGCAAGTGTTCAGTAAAAATACACAATCGTGTCAGAAACAAGTGAACTCACTGGAACTAGAGTAAATGCTTGTAACTAGTTCCAACTAGCTCATTTGCTGCTGTCCTGCACGGTTCCTGTACAATTTACCCAAATTACCTTATATGGAGTTTAAGGCTAAAACACGCGCCTCACTAGCGAGTATTCAGTAAAACTACACAAAGTGTCAGAAACAAGTGAACTCACTGAAACTAGAGGAAATGCTTGTAACTAGTTCAAAATAGGTCATTTGCTGCTGGCCTGCACGGTTCCTGTACAATTTACCCAATTTACCTTATTTGGAGTTTAAGGCTAAACTACGCGCCTAACTAGCGAGTATTCAGTAAAACTACACAAAGGTGTCAGAAACAAGTGAACTCTCTGAAACTAGAGGAAATGCTTGTAACTAGTTCAAAATAGGTCATTTGCTGCTGATCTGCACGGTTCCTGTACAATTTACCCTATTTACCTTATTTGGAGTTTAAGGCTAAACCACGCGCCTAACTAGCGAGTATTCAGTAAAACTACACAAAGGTGTCAGAAACAAGTGAACTCGCTGAAACTAGAGGAAATGCTTGTAACTAGTTCAAAATAGGTCATTTGCTGCTGATCTGCACGGTTCCTGTACAATTTACCCAATTTACCACTTTGGGAGTTTATGGCTAGAACATGCGCCTATCTAGCGAGTGTTCAGTAAAAATACACAAAGGTTTCAGAAACAAGTGAACTCCCTGAAACTAGAGGAAATGCTTGTAACTAATTCAAAAAAGGTCATTTGCTGCTGATCTGCACGTTTTCTGTACAATTTAACCAATTTACCTTATTTGGAGTTTAAGGCTAAAACACGCGCCTAACTAGCGAGTGTTCAGTAAAACTACACAAAGGTGTCAGAAACAAGTGAACTCACTGAAACTAGAGCAAATGCTTGTAACTAGTTCAAAAAAGGTCATTTGCTGCTGATCTGCACGGTTTCTGTACAATTTACCCAATTTACCATTTTGGGATTTTAAGGCTAGAAAAAGGGCCTAACTAGCAAGTGTTCAGTAAAAATACACAAACGTGTCAGAAACAAGTGAACTCACTGGAACTAGAGTAAATGCTTGTAACTAGTTCAAAATAGGTCATTTGCTGCTGTCCTGCACGGTTTCTGTACAATTTACCCATTTTACCATTTTGGAATTTTAAGGCCAGAACACGCGCCTCACTAGCGAGTATTCAGTAAAACTACACAAAGTGTCAGAAACAAGTGAACTCACTGAAACTAGAGGAAATGCTTGTAACTAGTTCAAAATAGGTCATTTGCTGCTGGCCTGCACGGTTCCTGTACAATTTACCCAATTTACCTTATTTGGAGTTTAAGGCTAAACCACGCGCCTAACTAGCGAGTATTCAGTAAAACTACACAAAGGTGTCAGAAACAAGTGAACTCTCTGAAACTAGAGGAAATGCTTGTAACTAGTTCAAAATAGGTCATTTGCTGCTGATCTGCACGGTTCCTGTACAATTTACCCTATTTACCACTTTGGGAGTTTATAGCTAGAACATGCGCCTAACTAGCGAGTGTTCAGTAAAAATACACAAAGGTGTCAGAAACAAGTGAACTCCCTGAAACTAGAGTAAATGCTTGTAACTAGTTCAAAATAGGTCATTTGCTGCTGATCTGCATGGTTCCTGTATAATTTACCCGATTTACCATTTTGGGATTTTAAGGCCAGAACACGCGCCTGACTAGCGAGTATTCAGTAAAACTACACAAAGTGTCAGAAACAAGTGAACTCACTGAAACTAGAGGAAATGCTTGTAACTAGTTCAAAATAGGTCATTTGCTGCTGGCCTGCACGGTTCCTGTACAATTTACCCAAATTACCTTATTTGTTGTTTAAGGCTAAAACACGCGCCTCACTAGCGAGTATTCAGTAAAACTACACAAAGTGTCAGAAACAAGTGAACTCACTGAAACTAGAGGAAATGCTTGTAACTAGTTCAAAATAGGTCATTTGCTGCTGGCCTGCACGGTTCCTGTACAATTTACCCAATTTACCTTATTTGGAGTTTAACGCTAAAACACGCGCCTAACTAGCGAGTGTTCAGTAAAACTACACAAAGGTGTCAGAAACAAGTGAACTCACTGAAACTAGAGTAAATGCTTGTAACTAATTCAAAAAAGGTCATTTGCTGCTGCTCTGCACGTTTTCTGTACAATTTACCCAATTTACCATTTTGGGATTTTAAGGCCAGAACACGCTCCTATCTAGCGAGTGTTCAGTAAAAATACACAAAGGTGTCAGAAACAAGTGAACTCCCTGAAACTAGAGTAAATGCTTGTAACCAGTTCAAAATAGGTCATTTGTTGCTGGCCTGCACGGTTTCTGTACAATTTACCCAATTTACCTTATTTGGAGTTTAACGCTAAAACACGCGCCTAACTAGCGAGTGTTCAGTAAAACTACACAAAGGTGTCAGAAACAAGTGAACTCACTGAAACTAGAGTAAATGCTTGTAACTAATTCAAAAAAGGTCATTTGCTGCTGATCTGCACGGTTTCTGTACAATTTACCCAATTTACCATTTTGGGATTTTAAGGCTAGAACAAGGGCCTAACTAGCAAGTGTTCAGTAAAAATACACAAAGGTGTCAGAAACAAGTGAACTCACTGAAACTAGAGTAAATGCTTGTAACTAGTTCAAAATAGGTCATTTTCTGCTGGCCTGCACGGTTCCTGTACAATTTACCCAATTTACCTTATTTGGAGTTTAACGCTAAAACACGCGCCTAACTAGCGAGTGTTCAGTAAAACTACACAAAGGTGTCAGAAACAAGTGAACTCACTGAAACTAGAGTAAATGCTTGTAACTAGTTCAAAATAAGTCATTTGCTGCTGGCCTGCACGGTTCCTGTACAATTTTCCCAATTTACCTTATTTGGAGTTTAACGCTAAAACACGCGCCTAACTAGCGAGTGTTCAGTAAAACTACACAAAGGTGTCAGAAACAAGTGAACTCACTGAAACTAGAGTAAATGCTTGTAACTAATTCAAAAAAGGTCATTTGCTGCTGATCTGCACGGTTTCTGTACAATTTACCCAATTTACCATTTTGGGATTTTAAGGCTAGAACAAGGGCCTAACTAGCAAGTGTTCAGTAAAACTACACAAAGGTGTCAGAAACAAGTGAACTCACTGAAACTAGAGTAAATGCTTGTAACTAGTTCAAAAAAGGTCATTTGCTGCTGGCCTGCACGGTTCCTGTAGAATTTAACCAATTTACCTTATTTGGAGTTTAAGGCTAAAACACGCGCCTAACTAGCGAGTATTCAGTAAAACTACACAAAGGTGTCAGAAACAAGTGAACTCACTGAAACTAGAGTAAATGCTTGTAAACTAATTCAAAAAAGGTCATTTGCTGCTGATCTGCACGGTTTCTGTACAATTTACCCAATTTACCATTTTGGGATTTTAAGGCTAGAACAAGGGCCTAACTAGCAAGTGTTCAGTAAAAATACACAAACGTGTCAGAAACAAGTGAACTCACTGGAACTAGAGTAAATGCTTGTAACTAGTTCCAACTAGCTCATTTGCTGCTGTCCTGCACGGTTCCTGTACAATTTACCCAAATTACCTTATTTGGAGTTTAAGGCTAAAACACGCGTCTCACTAGCGAGTATTCAGGAAAACTACACAAAGGTGTCAGAAACAAGTGAACTCACTGAAACTAGAGGAAATGCTTGTAACTAGTTCAAAATAGGTCATTTGCTGCTGGCCTGCACGGTTCCTGTACAATTTACCCAATTTACCTTATTTGGAGTTTAAGGCTAAACCACGCGCCTAACTAGCGAGTATTCAGTAAAACTACACAAAGGTGTCAGAAACAAGTGAACTCTCTGAAACTAGAGGAAATGCTTGTAACTAGTTCAAAATAGGTCATTTGCTGCTGATCTGCACGGTTCCTGTACAATTTACCCTATTTACCACTTTGGGAGTTTATAGCTAGAACATGCGCCTAACTAGCGAGTGTTCAGTAAAAATACACAAAGGTGTCAGAAACAAGTGAACTCCCTGAAACTAGAGTAAATGCTTGTAACTAGTTCAAAATAGGTCATTTGCTGCTGATCTGCATGGTTCCTGTATAATTTACCCGATTTACCATTTTGGGATTTTAAGGCCAGAACACGCGCCTGACTAGCGAGTATTCAGTAAAACTACACAAAGTGTCAGAAACAAGTGAACTCACTGAAACTAGAGGAAATGCTTGTAACTAGTTCAAAATAGGTCATTTGCTGCTGGCCTGCACGGTTCCTGTACAATTTACCCAAATTACCTTATTTGTTGTTTAAGGCTAAAACACGCGCCTCACTAGCGAGTATTCAGTAAAACTACACAAAGTGTCAGAAACAAGTGAACTCACTGAAACTAGAGGAAATGCTTGTAACTAGTTCAAAATAGGTCATTTGCTGCTGGCCTGCACGGTTCCTGTACAATTTACCCAATTTACCTTATTTGGAGTTTAACGCTAAAACACGCGCCTAACTAGCGAGTGTTCAGTAAAACTACACAAAGGTGTCAGAAACAAGTGAACTCACTGAAACTAGAGTAAATGCTTGTAACTAATTCAAAAAAGGTCATTTGCTGCTGTTCTGCACGTTTTCTGTACAATTTACCCAATTTACCATTTTGGGATTTTAAGGCCAGAACACGCTCCTATCTAGCGAGTGTTCAGTAAAAATACACAAAGGTGTCAGAAACAAGTGAACTCCCTGAAACTAGAGTAAATGCTTGTAACCAGTTCAAAATAGGTCATTTGTTGCTGGCCTGCACGGTTTCTGTACAATTTACCCAATTTACCTTATTTGGAGTTTAACGCTAAAACACGCGCCTAACTAGCGAGTGTTCAGTAAAACTACACAAAGGTGTCAGAAACAAGTGAACTCACTGAAACTAGAGTAAATGCTTGTAACTAATTCAAAAAAGGTCATTTGCTGCTGATCTGCACGGTTTCTGTACAATTTACCCAATTTACCATTTTGGGATTTTAAGGCTAGAACAAGGGCCTAACTAGCAAGTGTTCAGTAAAAATACACAAAGGTGTCAGAAACAAGTGAACTCACTGAAACTAGAGTAAATGCTTGTAACTAGTTCAAAATAGGTCATTTTCTGCTGGCCTGCACGGTTCCTGTACAATTTACCCAATTTACCTTATTTGGAGTTTAACGCTAAAACACGCGCCTAACTAGCGAGTGTTCAGTAAAACTACACAAAGGTGTCAGAAACAAGTGAACTCACTGAAACTAGAGTAAATGCTTGTAACTAGTTCAAAATAAGTCATTTGCTGCTGGCCTGCACGGTTCCTGTACAATTTACCCAATTTACCTTATTTGGAGTTTAACGCTAAAACACGCGCCTAACTAGCGAGTGTTCAGTAAAACTACACAAAGGTGTCAGAAAGAAGTGAACTCACTGAAACTAGAGTAAATGCTTGTAACTAATTCAAAAAAGGTCATTTGCTGCTGATCTGCACGGTTTCTGTACAATTTACCCAATTTACCATTTTGGGATTTTAAGGCTAGAACAAGGGCCTAACTAGCAAGTGTTCAGTAAAAATACACAAAGGTGTCAGAAACAAGTGAACTCACTGAAACTAGAGTAAATGCTTGTAACTAGTTCAAAAAAGGTCATTTGCTGCTGGCCTGCACGGTTCCTGTAGAATTTAACCAATTTACCTTATTTGGAGTTTAAGGCTAAAACACGCGCCTAACTAGCGAGTATTCAGTAAAACTACACAAAGGTGTCAGAAACAATTGAACTCACTGAAACTAGAGTAAATGCTTGTAAACTAATTCAAAAAAGGTCATTTGCTGCTGATCTGCACGGTTTCTGTACAATTTACCCAATTTACCATTTTGGGATTTTAAGGCTAGAACAAGGGCCTAACTAGCAAGTGTTCAGTAAAAATACACAAACGTGTCAGAAACAAGTGAACTCACTGGAACTAGAGTAAATGCTTGTAACTAGTTCCAACTAGCTCATTTGCTGCTGTCCTGCACGGTTCCTGTACAATTTACCCAAATTACCTTATTTGGAGTTTAAGGCTAAAACACGCGTCTCACTAGCGAGTATTCAGGAAAACTACACAAAGGTGTCAGAAACAAGTGAACTCACTGAAACTAGAGGAAATGCTTGTAACTAGTTCAAAATAGGTCATTTGCTGCTGGCCTGCACGGTTCCTGTACAATTTACCCAATTTACCTTATTTGGAGTTTAAGGCTAAACCACGCGCCTAACTAGCGAGTATTCAGTAAAACTACACAAAGGTGTCAGAAACAAGTGAACTCTCTGAAACTAGAGGAAATGCTTGTAACTAGTTCAAAATAGGTCATTTGCTGCTGATCTGCACGGTTCCTGTACAATTTACCCTATTTACCTTATTTGGAGTTTAAGGCTAAACCACGCGCCTAACTAGCGAGTATTCAGTAAAACTACACAAAGGTGTCAGAAACAAGTGAACTCTCTGAAACTAGAGGAAATGCTTGTAACTAGTTCAAAATAGGTCATTTGCTGCTGATCTGCACGGTTCCTGTACAATTTACCCTATTTACCACTTTGGGAGTTTATAGCTAGAACATGCGCCTAACTAGCGAGTGTTCAGTAAAAATACACAAAGGTGTCAGAAACAAGTGAACTCCCTGAAACTAGAGTAAATGCTTGTAACTAGTTCAAAATAGGTCATTTGCTGCTGATCTGCATGGTTCCTGTATAATTTACCCGATTTACCATTTTGGGATTTTAAGGCCAGAACACGCGCCTGACTAGCGAGTATTCAGTAAAACTACACAAAGTGTCAGAAACAAGTGAACTCACTGAAACTAGAGGAAATGCTTGTAACTAGTTCAAAATAGGTCATTTGCTGCTGGCCTGCACGGTTCCTGTACAATTTACCCAAATTACCTTATTTGTTGTTTAAGGCTAAAACACGCGCCTCACTAGCGAGTATTCAGTAAAACTACACAAAGTGTCAGAAACAAGTGAACTCACTGAAACTAGAGGAAATGCTTGTAACTAGTTCAAAATAGGTCATTTGCTGCTGGCCTGCACGGTTCCTGTACAATTTACCCAATTTACCTTATTTGGAGTTTAACGCTAAAACACGCGCCTAACTAGCGAGTGTTCAGTAAAACTACACAAAGGTGTCAGAAACAAGTGAACTCACTGAAACTAGAGTAAATGCTTGTAACTAATTCAAAAAAGGTCATT
Organism: Anniella stebbinsi; assembly: GCA_029215795.1. Lineage (NCBI taxonomy): Eukaryota > Metazoa > Chordata > Lepidosauria > Squamata > Anniellidae > Anniella > Anniella stebbinsi. Next base: position 123,027,691 of record JARDYH010000004.1, on the reverse strand, counting down.
TGCTGCTGTTCTGCACGTTTTCTGTACAATTTACCCAATTTACCATTTTGGGATTTTAAGGCCAGAACACGCTCCTATCTAGCGAGTGTTCAGTAAAAATACACAAAGGTGTCAGAAACAAGTGAACTCCCTGAAACTAGAGTAAATGCTTGTAACCAGTTCAAAATAGGTCATTTGTTGCTGGCCTGCACGGTTTCTGTACAATTTACCCAATTTACCTTATTTGGAGTTTAACGCTAAAACACGCGCCTAACTAGCGAGTGTTCAGTAAAACTACACAAAGGTGTCAGAAACAAGTGAACTCACTGAAACTAGAGTAAATGCTTGTAACTAATTCAAAAAAGGTCATTTGCTGCTGATCTGCACGGTTTCTGTACAATTTACCCAATTTACCATTTTGGGATTTTAAGGCTAGAACAAGGGCCTAACTAGCAAGTGTTCAGTAAAAATACACAAAGGTGTCAGAAACAAGTGAACTCACTGAAACTAGAGTAAATGCTTGTAACTAGTTCAAAATAGGTCATTTTCTGCTGGCCTGCACGGTTCCTGTACAATTTACCCAATTTACCTTATTTGGAGTTTAACGCTAAAACACGCGCCTAACTAGCGAGTGTTCAGTAAAACTACACAAAGGTGTCAGAAACAAGTGAACTCACTGAAACTAGAGTAAATGCTTGTAACTAGTTCAAAATAAGTCATTTGCTGCTGGCCTGCACGGTTCCTGTACAATTTACCCAATTTACCTTATTTGGAGTTTAACGCTAAAACACGCGCCTAACTAGCGAGTGTTCAGTAAAACTACACAAAGGTGTCAGAAAGAAGTGAACTCACTGAAACTAGAGTAAATGCTTGTAACTAATTCAAAAAAGGTCATTTGCTGCTGATCTGCACGGTTTCTGTACAATTTACCCAATTTACCATTTTGGGATTTTAAGGCTAGAACAAGGGCCTAACTAGCAAGTGTTCAGTAAAAATACACAAAGGTGTCAGAAACAAGTGAACTCACTGAAACTAGAGTAAATGCTTGTAACTAGTTCAAAAAAGGTCATTTGCTGCTGGCCTGCACGGTTCCTGTAGAATTTAACCAATTTACCTTATTTGGAGTTTAAGGCTAAAACACGCGCCTAACTAGCGAGTATTCAGTAAAACTACACAAAGGTGTCAGAAACAATTGAACTCACTGAAACTAGAGTAAATGCTTGTAAACTAATTCAAAAAAGGTCATTTGCTGCTGATCTGCACGGTTTCTGTACAATTTACCCAATTTACCATTTTGGGATTTTAAGGCTAGAACAAGGGCCTAACTAGCAAGTGTTCAGTAAAAATACACAAACGTGTCAGAAACAAGTGAACTCACTGGAACTAGAGTAAATGCTTGTAACTAGTTCCAACTAGCTCATTTGCTGCTGTCCTGCACGGTTCCTGTACAATTTACCCAAATTACCTTATTTGGAGTTTAAGGCTAAAACACGCGTCTCACTAGCGAGTATTCAGGAAAACTACACAAAGGTGTCAGAAACAAGTGAACTCACTGAAACTAGAGGAAATGCTTGTAACTAGTTCAAAATAGGTCATTTGCTGCTGGCCTGCACGGTTCCTGTACAATTTACCCAATTTACCTTATTTGGAGTTTAAGGCTAAACCACGCGCCTAACTAGCGAGTATTCAGTAAAACTACACAAAGGTGTCAGAAACAAGTGAACTCTCTGAAACTAGAGGAAATGCTTGTAACTAGTTCAAAATAGGTCATTTGCTGCTGATCTGCACGGTTCCTGTACAATTTACCCTATTTACCTTATTTGGAGTTTAAGGCTAAACCACGCGCCTAACTAGCGAGTATTCAGTAAAACTACACAAAGGTGTCAGAAACAAGTGAACTCTCTGAAACTAGAGGAAATGCTTGTAACTAGTTCAAAATAGGTCATTTGCTGCTGATCTGCACGGTTCCTGTACAATTTACCCAATTTACCACTTTGGGAGTTTATGGCTAGAACATGCGCCTATCTAGCGAGTGTTCAGTAAAACTACACAAAGGTGTCAGAAACAAGTGAACTCACTGAAACTAGAGTAAATGCTTGTAACTAGTTCAAAAAAGGTCATTTGCTGCTGATCTGCACGGTTCCTGTACAATTTACCCAATTTACCATTTTGGGATTTTAAGGCTAGAACAAGGGCCTAACTAGCAAGTGTTCAGTAAAAATACACAAACGTGTCAGAAACAAGTGAACTCCCTGAAACTAGAGTAAATGCTTGTAACTAGTTCAAAATAAGTCACTTGCTGCTGATCTGCACGGTTCCTGTAGAATTTAACCAATTTACCACTTTGGAATTTTAAGGCGTGAACATGCTCCTATCTAGCGAGTGTTCAGTAAAAATACACAAAGGTTTCAGAAACAAGTGAACTCCCTGAAACTAGAGGAAATGCTTGTAACTAATTCAAAAAAGGTCATTTGCTGCTGATCTGCACGTTTTCTGTACAATTTAACCAATTTACCTTATTTGGAGTTTAAGGCTAAAACACGCGCCTAACTAGCGAGTGTTCAGTAAAACTACACAAAGGTGTCAGAAACAAGTGAACTCACTGAAACTAGAGCAAATGCTTGTAACTAATTCAAAAAAGGTCATTTGCTGCTGATCTGCACGGTTTCTGTACAATTTACCCAATTTACCATTTTGGGATTTTAAGGCTAGAACAAGGGCCTAACTAGCAAGTGTTCAGTAAAAATACACAAAGGTGTCAGAAACAAGTGAACTCACTGAAACTAGAGTAAATGCTTGTAACTAGTTCAAAAAAGGTCATTTGCTGCTGGCCTGCACGGTTCCTGTAGAATTTAACCAATTTACCTTATTTGGAGTTTAAGGCTAAAACACGCGCCTAACTAGCGAGTATTCAGTAAAACTACACAAAGGTGTCAGAAACAATTGAACTCACTGAAACTAGAGTAAATGCTTGTAAACTAATTCAAAAAAGGTCATTTGCTGCTGATCTGCACGGTTTCTGTACAATTTACCCAATTTACCATTTTGGGATTTTAAGGCTAGAACAAGGGCCTAACTAGCAAGTGTTCAGTAAAAATACACAAACGTGTCAGAAACAAGTGAACTCACTGGAACTAGAGTAAATGCTTGTAACTAGTTCCAACTAGCTCATTTGCTGCTGTCCTGCACGGTTCCTGTACAATTTACCCAAATTACCTTATTTGGAGTTTAAGGCTAAAACACGCGTCTCACTAGCGAGTATTCAGGAAAACTACACAAAGGTGTCAGAAACAAGTGAACTCACTGAAACTAGAGGAAATGCTTGTAACTAGTTCAAAATAGGTCATTTGCTGCTGGCCTGCACGGTTCCTGTACAATTTACCCAATTTACCTTATTTGGAGTTTAAGGCTAAACCACGCGCCTAACTAGCGAGTATTCAGTAAAACTACACAAAGGTGTCAGAAACAAGTGAACTCTCTGAAACTAGAGGAAATGCTTGTAACTAGTTCAAAATAGGTCATTTGCTGCTGATCTGCACGGTTCCTGTACAATTTACCCTATTTACCTTATTTGGAGTTTAAGGCTAAACCACGCGCCTAACTAGCGAGTATTCAGTAAAACTACACAAAGGTGTCAGAAACAAGTGAACTCTCTGAAACTAGAGGAAATGCTTGTAACTAGTTCAAAATAGGTCATTTGCTGCTGATCTGCACGGTTCCTGTACAATTTACCCAATTTACCACTTTGGGAGTTTATGGCTAGAACATGCGCCTATCTAGCGAGTGTTCAGTAAAACTACACAAAGGTGTCAGAAACAAGTGAACTCACTGAAACTAGAGTAAATGCTTGTAACTAGTTCAAAAAAGGTCATTTGCTGCTGATCTGCACGGTTCCTGTACAATTTACCCAATTTACCATTTTGGGATTTTAAGGCTAGAACAAGGGCCTAACTAGCAAGTGTTCAGTAAAAATACACAAACGTGTCAGAAACAAGTGAACTCCCTGAAACTAGAGTAAATGCTTGTAACTAGTTCAAAATAAGTCACTTGCTGCTGATCTGCACGGTTCCTGTAGAATTTAACCAATTTACCACTTTGGAATTTTAAGGCGTGAACATGCTCCTATCTAGCGAGTGTTCAGTAAAAATACACAAAGGTTTCAGAAACAAGTGAACTCCCTGAAACTAGAGGAAATGCTTGTAACTAATTCAAAAAAGGTCATTTGCTGCTGATCTGCACGTTTTCTGTACAATTTAACCAATTTACCTTATTTGGAGTTTAAGGCTAAAACACGCGCCTAACTAGCGAGTGTTCAGTAAAACTACACAAAGGTGTCAGAAACAAGTGAACTCACTGAAACTAGAGCAAATGCTTGTAACTAGTTCAAAAAAGGTCATTTGCTGCTGATCTGCACGGTTTCTGTACAATTTACCCAATTTACCATTTTGGGATTTTAAGGCTAGAAAAAGGGCCTAACTAGCAAGTGTTCAGTAAAAATACACAAACGTGTCAGAAACAAGTGAACTCACTGGAACTAGAGTAAATGCTTGTAACTAGTTCAAAATAGGTCATTTGCTGCTGTCCTGCACGGTTTCTGTACAATTTACCCATTTTACCATTTTGGAATTTTAAGGCCAGAACATGCGCCTAACTAGCGAGTGTTCAGTAAAAATACACAAAGGTGTCAGAAACAAGTGAACTCACTGAAACTAGAGCAAATGCTTGTAACTAGTTCAAAAAAGGTCATTTGCTGCTGATCTGCACGGTTTCTGTACAATTTACCCAAATTACCTTATTTGGAGTTTAAGGCTAAAACACGCGCCTAACTAGCGAGTGTTCAGTAAAACTACACAAAGGTGTCAGAAACAAGTGAACTCACTGAAACTAGAGTAAATGCTTGTAACTAATTCAAAAAAGGTCATTTGCTGCTGATCTGCACGGTTTCTGTACAATTTACCCAATTTACCATTTTGGGATTTTAAGGCTAGAACAAGGGCCTAACTAGCAAGTGTTCAGTAAAAATACACAATCGTGTCAGAAACAAGTGAACTCACTGGAACTAGAGTAAATGCTTGTAACTAGTTCCAACTAGCTCATTTGCTGCTGTCCTGCACGGTTCCTGTACAATTTACCCAAATTACCTTATATGGAGTTTAAGGCTAAAACACGCGCCTCACTAGCGAGTATTCAGTAAAACTACACAAAGTGTCAGAAACAAGTGAACTCACTGAAACTAGAGGAAATGCTTGTAACTAGTTCAAAATAGGTCATTTGCTGCTGGCCTGCACGGTTCCTGTACAATTTACCCAATTTACCTTATTTGGAGTTTAAGGCTAAACCACGCGCCTAACTAGCGAGTATTCAGTAAAACTACACAAAGGTGTCAGAAACAAGTGAACTCTCTGAAACTAGAGGAAATGCTTGTAACTAGTTCAAAATAGGTCATTTGCTGCTGATCTGCACGGTTCCTGTACAATTTACCCTATTTACCACTTTGGGAGTTTATAGCTAGAACATGCGCCTAACTAGCGAGTGTTCAGTAAAAATACACAAAGGTGTCAGAAACAAGTGAACTCCCTGAAACTAGAGTAAATGCTTGTAACTAGTTCAAAATAGGTCATTTGCTGCTGGCCTGCACGGTTCCTGTATAATTTACCCGATTTACCATTTTGGGATTTTAAGGCCAGAACACGCGCCTGACTAGCGAGTATTCAGTAAAACTACACAAAGTGTCAGAAACAAGTGAACTCACTGAAACTAGAGGAAATGCTTGTAACTAGTTCAAAATAGGTCATTTGCTGCTGGCCTGCACGGTTCCTGTACAATTTACCCAAATTACCTTATTTGTTGTTTAAGGCTAAAACACGCGCCTCACTAGCGAGTATTCAGTAAAACTACACAAAGTGTCAGAAACAAGTGAACTCACTGAAACTAGAGGAAATGCTTGTAACTAGTTCAAAATAGGTCATTTGCTGCTGCTCTGCACGTTTTCTGTACAATTTACCCAATTTACCATTTTGGGATTTTAAGGCCAGAACACGCTCCTATCTAGCGAGTGTTCAGTAAAAATACACAAAGGTGTCAGAAACAAGTGAACTCCCTGAAACTAGAGTAAATGCTTGTAACCAGTTCAAAATAGGTCATTTGTTGCTGGCCTGCACGGTTTCTGTACAATTTACCCAATTTACCTTATTTGGAGTTTAACGCTAAAACACGCGCCTAACTAGCGAGTGTTCAGTAAAACTACACAAAGGTGTCAGAAACAAGTGAACTCACTGAAACTAGAGTAAATGCTTGTAACTAATTCAAAAAAGGTCATTTGCTGCTGATCTGCACGGTTTCTGTACAATTTACCCAATTTACCATTTTGGGATTTTAAGGCTAGAACAAGGGCCTAACTAGCAAGTGTTCAGTAAAAATACACAAAGGTGTCAGAAACAAGTGAACTCACTGAAACTAGAGTAAATGCTTGTAACTAGTTCAAAATAGGTCATTTTCTGCTGGCCTGCACGGTTCCTGTACAATTTACCCAATTTACCTTATTTGGAGTTTAACGCTAAAACACGCGCCTAACTAGCGAGTGTTCAGTAAAACTACACAAAGGTGTCAGAAACAAGTGAACTCCCTGAAACTAGAGTAAATGCTTGTAACTAGTTCAAAATAAGTCATTTGCTGCTGGCCTGCACGGTTCCTGTACAATTTACCCAGTTTACCTTATTTGGAGTTTAATGCTAAAACACGCGCCTAACTAGCGAGTATTCAGTAAAACTACAGAAAGGTGTCAGAAACAAGTGAACTCACTGAAACTAGAGCAAATGCTTGTAACTAGTTCAAAAAAGGTCATTTGCTGCTGATCTGCACGGTTTCTGTACAATTTACCCAAATTACCTTATTTGGAGTTTAAGGCTAAAACACGCGCCTAACTAGCGAGTGTTCAGTAAAACTACACAAAGGTGTCAGAAACAAGTGAACTCACTGAAACTAGAGTAAATGCTTGTAACTAATTCAAAAAAGGTCATTTGCTGCTGATCTGCACGGTTTCTGTACAATTTACCCAATTTACCATTTTGGGATTTTAAGGCTAGAACAAGGGCCTAACTAGCAAGTGTTCAGTAAAAATACACAATCGTGTCAGAAACAAGTGAACTCACTGGAACTAGAGTAAATGCTTGTAACTAGTTCCAACTAGCTCATTTGCTGCTGTCCTGCACGGTTCCTGTACAATTTACCCAAATTACCTTATATGGAGTTTAAGGCTAAAACACGCGCCTCACTAGCGAGTATTCAGAAAAACTACACAAAGTGTCAGAAACAAGTGAACTCACTGAAACTAGAGGAAATGCTTGTAACTAGTTCAAAATAGGTCATTTGCTGCTGGCCTGCACGGTTCCTGTACAATTTACCCAATTTACCTTATTTGGAGTTTAAGGCTAAACCACGCGCCTAACTAGCGAGTATTCAGTAAAACTACACAAAGGTGTCAGAAACAAGTGAACTCTCTGAAACTAGAGGAAATGCTTGTAACTAGTTCAAAATAGGTCATTTGCTGCTGATCTGCACGGTTCCTGTACAATTTACCCTATTTACCTTATTTGGAGTTTAAGGCTAAACCACGCGCCTAACTAGCGAGTATTCAGTAAAACTACACAAAGGTGTCAGAAACAAGTGAACTCTCTGAAACTAGAGGAAATGCTTGTAACTAGTTCAAAATAGGTCATTTGCTGCTGATCTGCACGGTTCCTGTACAATTTACCCAATTTACCACTTTGGGAGTTTATGGCTAGAACATGCGCCTATCTAGCGAGTGTTCAGTAAAACTACACAAAGGTGTCAGAAACAAGTGAACTCACTGAAACTAGAGTAAATGCTTGTAACTAGTTCAAAAAAGGTCATTTGCTGCTGATCTGCACGGTTCCTGTACAATTTACCCAATTTACCATTTTGGGATTTTAAGGCTAGAACAAGGGCCTAACTAGCAAGTGTTCAGTAAAAATACACAAACGTGTCAGAAACAAGTGAACTCCCTGAAACTAGAGTAAATGCTTGTAACTAGTTCAAAATAAGTCACTTGCTGCTGATCTGCACGGTTCCTGTAGAATTTAACCAATTTACCACTTTGGAATTTTAAGGCGTGAACATGCTCCTATCTAGCGAGTGTTCAGTAAAAATACACAAAGGTTTCAGAAACAAGTGAACTCCCTGAAACTAGAGGAAATGCTTGTAACTAATTCAAAAAAGGTCATTTGCTGCTGATCTGCACGTTTTCTGTACAATTTAACCAATTTACCTTATTTGGAGTTTAAGGCTAAAACACGCGCCTAACTAGCGAGTGTTCAGTAAAACTACACAAAGGTGTCAGAAACAAGTGAACTCACTGAAACTAGAGCAAATGCTTGTAACTAGTTCAAAAAAGGTCATTTGCTGCTGATCTGCACGGTTTCTGTACAATTTACCCAATTTACCATTTTGGGATTTTAAGGCTGGAAAAAGGGCCTAACTAGCAAGTGTTCAGTAAAAATACACAAACGTGTCAGAAACAAGTGAACTCACTGGAACTAGAGTAAATGCTTGTAACTAGTTCAAAATAGGTCATTTGCTGCTGTCCTGCACGGTTTCTGTACAATTTACCCATTTTACCATTTTGGAATTTTAAGGCCAGAACATGCGCCTAACTAGCGAGTGTTCAGTAAAAATACACAAAGGTGTCAGAAACAAGTGAACTCACTGAAACTAGAGCAAATGCTTGTAACTAGTTCAAAAAAGGTCATTTGCTGCTGATCTGCACGGTTTCTGTACAATTTACCCAAATTACCTTATTTGGAGTTTAAGGCTAAAACACGCGCCTAACTAGCGAGTGTTCAGTAAAACTACACAAAGGTGTCAGAAACAAGTGAACTCACTGAAACTAGAGTAAATGCTTGTAACTAATTCAAAAAAGGTCATTTGCTGCTGATCTGCACGGTTTCTGTGCAATTTACCCAATTTACCATTTTGGGATTTTAAGGCTAGAACAAGGGCCTAACTAGCAAGTGTTCAGTAAAAATACACAATCGTGTCAGAAACAAGTGAACTCACTGGAACTAGAGTAAATGCTTGTAACTAGTTCAAAATAAGTCATTTGCTGCTGATCTGCACGGTTCCTGTACAATTTACCCAAATTACCTTATATGGAGTTTAAGGCTAAAACACGCGCCTCACTAGCGAGTATTCAGTAAAACTACACAAAGTGTCAGAAACAAGTGAACTCACTGAAACTAGAGGAAATGCTTGTAACTAGTTCAAAATAGGTCATTTGCTGCTGGCCTGCACGGTTCCTGTACAATTTACCCAATTTACCTTATTTGGAGTTTAAGGCTAAACCACGCGCCTAACTAGCGAGTATTCAGTAAAACTACACAAAGGTGTCAGAAACAAGTGAACTCTCTGAAACTAGAGGAAATGCTTGTAACTAGTTCAAAATAGGTCATTTGCTGCTGATCTGCACGGTTCCTGTACAATTTACCCTATTTACCTTATTTGGAGTTTAAGGCTAAACCACGCGCCTAACTAGCGAGTATTCAGTAAAACTACACAAAGGTGTCAGAAACAAGTGAACTCTCTGAAACTAGAGGAAATGCTTGTAACTAGTTCAAAATAGGTCATTTGCTGCTGATCTGCACGGTTCCTGTACAATTTACCCAATTTACCACTTTGGGAGTTTATGGCTAGAACATGCGCCTATCTAGCGAGTGTTCAGTAAAACTACACAAAGGTGTCAGAAACAAGTGAACTCACTGAAACTAGAGTAAATGCTTGTAACTAGTTCAAAAAAGGTCATTTGCTGCTGATCTGCACGGTTCCTGTACAATTTACCCAATTTACCATTTTGGGATTTTAAGGCTAGAACAAGGGCCTAACTAGCAAGTGTTCAGTAAAAATACACAAACGTGTCAGAAACAAGTGAACTCCCTGAAACTAGAGTAAATGCTTGTAACTAGTTCAAAATAAGTCACTTGCTGCTGATCTGCACGGTTCCTGTAGAATTTAACCAATTTACCACTTTGGAATTTTAAGGCGTGAACATGCTCCTATCTAGCGAGTGTTCAGTAAAAATACACAAAGGTTTCAGAAACAAGTGAACTCCCTGAAACTAGAGGAAATGCTTGTAACTAATTCAAAAAAGGTCATTTGCTGCTGATCTGCACGTTTTCTGTACAATTTAACCAATTTACCTTATTTGGAGTTTAAGGCTAAAACACGCGCCTAACTAGCGAGTGTTCAGTAAAACTACACAAAGGTGTCAGAAACAAGTGAACTCACTGAAACTAGAGCAAATGCTTGTAACTAGTTCAAAAAAGGTCATTTGCTGCTGATCTGCACGGTTTCTGTACAATTTCCCCAATTTACCATTTTGGGATTTTAAGGCTAGAAAAAGGGCCTAACTAGCAAGTGTTCAGTAAAAATACACAAACGTGTCAGAAACAAGTGAACTCACTGGAACTAGAGTAAATGCTTGTAACTAGTTCAAAATAGGTCATTTGCTGCTGTCCTGCACGGTGTCTGTACAATTTACCCATTTTACCATTTTGGAATTTTAAGGCCAGAACATGCGCCTAACTAGCGAGTGTTCAGTAAAAATACACAAAGGTGTCAGAAACAAGTGAACTCACTGAAACTAGAGTAAATGCTTGTAACTAATTCAAAAAAGGTCATTTGCTGCTGCTCTGCACGTTTTCTGTACAATTTATCCAATTTACCATTTTGGGATTTTAAGGCCAGAACACGCTCCTATCTAGCGAGTGTTCAGTAAAAATACACAAAGGTGTCAGCAACAAGTGAACTCCCTGAAACTAGAGTAAATGCTTGTAACTAGTTCAAAATAAGTCATTTGCTGCTGATCTGCACGGTTCCTGTAGAATTTAACCAATTTACCACTTTGGAATTTTAAGGCGTGAACATGCTCCTATCTAGCGAGTGTTCAGTAAAAATACACAAAGGTTTCAGAAACAAGTGAACTCCCTGAAACTAGAGGAAATGCTTGTAACTAATTCAAAAAAGGTCATTTGCTGCTGATCTGCACGTTTTCTGTACAATTTAACCAATTTACCTTATTTGGAGTTTAAGGCTAAAACACGCGCCTAACTAGCGAGTGTTCAGTAAAACTACACAAAGGTGTCAGAAACAAGTGAACTCACTGAAACTAGAGCAAATGCTTGTAACTAGTTCAAAAAAGGTCATTTGCTGCTGATCTGCACGGTTCCTGTACAATTTACCCAATTTACCTTATTTGGAGTTTAACGCTAAAACACGCGCCTAACTAGCGAGTGTTCAGTAAAACTACACAAAGGTGTCAGAAACAAGTGAACTCACTGAAACTAGAGTAAATGCTTGTAACTAATTCAAAAAAGGTCATTTGCTGCTGATCTGCACGGTTTCTGTACAATTTACCCAATTTACCATTTTGGGATTTTAAGGCTAGAACAAGGGCCTAACTAGCAAGTGTTCAGTAAAAATACACAAACGTGTCAGAAACAAGTGAACTCACTGGAACTAGAGTAAATGCTTGTAACTAGTTCAAAATAAGTCATTTGCTGCTGATCTGCACGGTTCCTGTAGAATTTAACCAAATTACCACTTTGGAATTTTAAGGCGTGAAGATGCTCCTATCTAGCGAGTGTTCAGTAAAAATACACAAAGGTTTCAGAAACAAGTGAACTCCCTGAAACTAGAGGAAATGCTTGTAACTAATTCAAAAAAGGTCATTTGCTGCTGATCTGCACGTTTTCTGTACAATTTAACCAATTTACCTTATTTGGAGTTTAAGGCTAAAACACGCGCCTAACTAGCGAGTGTTCAGTAAAACTACACAAAGGTGTCAGAAACAAGTGAACTCACTGAAACTAGAGTAAATGCTTGTAACTAATTCAAAAAAGGTTATTTGCTGCTGCTCTGCACGTTTTCTGTACAATTTACCCAATTTACCATTTTGGGATTTTAAGGCCAGAACACGCTCCTATCTAGCGAGTGTTCAGTAAAAATACACAAAGGTGTCAGAAACAAGTGAACTCCCTGAAACTAGAGTAAATGCTTGTAACTAGTTCAAAATAAGTCATTTGCTGCTGATCTGCACGGTTCCTGTAGAATTTAACCAATTTACCTTATTTGGAGTTTAACGCTAAAACACGCGCCTAACTAGCGAGTGTTCAGTAAAACTACACAAAGGTGTCAGAAACAAGTGAACTCACTGAAACTAGAGTAAATGCTTGTAACTAATTCAAAAAAGGTCATTTGCTGCTGATCTGCACGTTTTCAGTACAATTTAACCAATTTACCTTATTTGGAGTTTAAGGCTAAATCACGCGCCTAACTAGCGAGTATTCAGTAAAACTACACAAAGGTGTCAGAAACAAGTGAATTCACTGAAACTAGAGTAAATGCTTGTAACTAGTTCAAAAAAGGTCATTTGCTGCTGATCTGCACGGTTTCTGTACAATTTACCCAATTTACCATTTTGGGATTTTAAGGCTAGAACAAGGGCCTAACTAGCAAGTGTTCAGTAAAAATACACAAACGTGTCAGAAACAAGTGAACTCACTGGAACTAGAGTAAATGCTTGTAACTAGTTCAAAAAAGGTCATTTGCTGCTGTCCTGCACGGTTCCTGTACAATTTACCCAAATTACCTTATTTGGAGTTTAAGGCTAAAACACGCGCCTCACTAGCGAGTATTCAGTAAAACTACACAAAGTGTCAGAAACAAGTGAACTCACTGAAACTAGAGTAAATGCTTGTAACTAGTTCAAAATAGGTCATTTGCTGCTGGCCTGCACGGTTTCTGTACAATTTACCCAATTTACCATTTTGGGATTTTAAGGCTAGAACAAGGGCCTAACTAGCAAGTGTTCAGTAAAAATACACAAACGTGTCAGAAACAAGTGAACTCACTGGAACTAGAGTAAATGCTTGTAACTAGTTCAAAATAAGTCATTTGCTGCTGATCTGCACGGTTCCTGTAGAATTTAACCAAATTACCACTTTGGAATTTTAAGGCGTGAAGATGCTCCTATCTAGCGAGTGTTCAGTAAAAATACACAAAGGTTTCAGAAACAAGTGAACTCCCTGAAACTAGAGGAAATGCTTGTAACTAATTCAAAAAAGGTCATTTGCTGCTGATCTGCTCGTTTTCTGTACAATTTAACCAATTTACCTTATTTGGAGTTTAAGGCTAAAACACGCGCCTAACTAGCGAGTGTTCAGTAAAAATACACAAACGTGTCAGAAACAAGTGAACTCACTGGACCTAGAGTAAATGCTTGTAACGAGTTCAAAATAAGTCATTTGCTGCTGATCTGCACGGTTCCTGTAGAATTTAACCAAATTACCACTTTGGAATTTTAAGGCGTGAAGATGCTCCTATCTAGCGAGTGTTCAGTAAAAATACACAAAGGTTTCAGAAACAAGTGAACTCCCTGAAACTAGAGGAAATGCTTGTAACTAATTCAAAAAAGGTCATTTGCTGCTGATCTGCACGTTTTCTGTACAATTTAACCAATTTACCTTATTTGGAGTTTAAGGCTAAAACACGCGCCTAACTAGCGAGTGTTCAGTAAAACTACACAAAGGTGTCAGCAACAAGTGAACTCCCTGAAACTAGAGTAAATGCTTGTAACTAGTTCAAAATAAGTCATTTGCTGCTGATCTGCACGGTTCCTGTAGAATTTAACCAATTTACCACTTTGGAATTTTAAGGCGTGAACATGCTCCTATCTAGCGAGTGTTCAGTAAAAATACACAAAGGTTTCAGAAACAAGTGAACTCCCTGAAACTAGAGGAAATGCTTGTAACTAATTCAAAAAAGGTCATTTGCTGCTGATCTGCACGTTTTCTGTACAATTTAACCAATTTACCTTATTTGGAGTTTAAGGCTAAAACACGCGCCTAACTAGCGAGTGTTCAGTAAAACTACACAAAGGTGTCAGAAACAAGTGAACTCACTGAAACTAGAGCAAATGCTTGTAACTAGTTCAAAAAAGGTCATTTGCTGCTGATCTGCACGGTTCCTGTACAATTTACCCAATTTACCTTATTTGGAGTTTAACGCTAAAACACGCGCCTAACTAGCGAGTGTTCAGTAAAACTACACAAAGGTGTCAGAAACAAGTGAACTCACTGAAACTAGAGTAAATGCTTGTAACTAATTCAAAAAAGGTCATTTGCTGCTGATCTGCACGGTTTCTGTACAATTTACCCAATTTACCATTTTGGGATTTTAAGGCTAGAACAAGGGCCTAACTAGCAAGTGTTCAGTAAAAATACACAAACGTGTCAGAAACAAGTGAACTCACTGGAACTAGAGTAAATGCTTGTAACTAGTTCAAAATAAGTCATTTGCTGCTGATCTGCACGGTTCCTGTAGAATTTAACCAAATTACCACTTTGGAATTTTAAGGCGTGAAGATGCTCCTATCTAGCGAGTGTTCAGTAAAAATACACAAAGGTTTCAGAAACAAGTGAACTCCCTGAAACTAGAGGAAATGCTTGTAACTAATTCAAAAAAGGTCATTTGCTGCTGATCTGCACGTTTTCTGTACAATTTAACCAATTTACCTTATTTGGAGTTTAAGGCTAAAACACGCGCCTAACTAGCGAGTGTTCAGTAAAACTACACAAAGGTGTCAGAAACAAGTGAACTCACTGAAACTAGAGTAAATGCTTGTAACTAATTCAAAAAAGGTTATTTGCTGCTGCTCTGCACGTTTTCTGTACAATTTACCCAATTTACCATTTTGGGATTTTAAGGCCAGAACACGCTCCTATCTAGCGAGTGTTCAGTAAAAATACACAAAGGTGTCAGAAACAAGTGAACTCCCTGAAACTAGAGTAAATGCTTGTAACTAGTTCAAAATAAGTCATTTGCTGCTGATCTGCACGGTTCCTGTAGAATTTAACCAATTTACCTTATTTGGAGTTTAACGCTAAAACACGCGCCTAACTAGCGAGTGTTCAGTAAAACTACACAAAGGTGTCAGAAACAAGTGAACTCACTGAAACTAGAGTAAATGCTTGTAACTAATTCAAAAAAGGTCATTTGCTGCTGATCTGCACGTTTTCAGTACAATTTAACCAATTTACCTTATTTGGAGTTTAAGGCTAAATCACGCGCCTAACTAGCGAGTATTCAGTAAAACTACACAAAGGTGTCAGAAACAAGTGAATTCACTGAAACTAGAGTAAATGCTTGTAACTAGTTCAAAAAAGGTCATTTGCTGCTGATCTGCACGGTTTCTGTACAATTTACCCAATTTACCATTTTGGGATTTTAAGGCTAGAACAAGGGCCTAACTAGCAAGTGTTCAGTAAAAATACACAAACGTGTCAGAAACAAGTGAACTCACTGGAACTAGAGTAAATGCTTGTAACTAGTTCAAAAAAGGTCATTTGCTGCTGTCCTGCACGGTTCCTGTACAATTTACCCAAATTACCTTATTTGGAGTTTAAGGCTAAAACACGCGCCTCACTAGCGAGTATTCAGTAAAACTACACAAAGTGTCAGAAACAAGTGAACTCACTGAAACTAGAGTAAATGCTTGTAACTAGTTCAAAATAGGTCATTTGCTGCTGGCCTGCACGGTTTCTGTACAATTTACCCAATTTACCATTTTGGGATTTTAAGGCTAGAACAAGGGCCTAACTAGCAAGTGTTCAGTAAAAATACACAAACGTGTCAGAAACAAGTGAACTCACTGGAACTAGAGTAAATGCTTGTAACTAGTTCAAAATAAGTCATTTGCTGCTGATCTGCACGGTTCCTGTAGAATTTAACCAAATTACCACTTTGGAATTTTAAGGCGTGAAGATGCTCCTATCTAGCGAGTGTTCAGTAAAAATACACAAAGGTTTCAGAAACAAGTGAACTCCCTGAAACTAGAGGAAATGCTTGTAACTAATTCAAAAAAGGTCATTTGCTGCTGATCTGCTCGTTTTCTGTACAATTTAACCAATTTACCTTATTTGGAGTTTAAGGCTAAAACACGCGCCTAACTAGCGAGTGTTCAGTAAAAATACACAAACGTGTCAGAAACAAGTGAACTCACTGGACCTAGAGTAAATGCTTGTAACTAGTTCAAAATAAGTCATTTGCTGCTGATCTGCACGGTTCCTGTAGAATTTAACCAAATTACCACTTTGGAATTTTAAGGCGTGAAGATGCTCCTATCTAGCGAGTGTTCAGTAAAAATACACAAAGGTTTCAGAAACAAGTGAACTCCCTGAAACTAGAGGAAATGCTTGTAACTAATTCAAAAAAGGTCATTTGCTGCTGATCTGCACGTTTTCTGTACAATTTAACCAATTTACCTTATTTGGAGTTTAAGGCTAAAACACGCGCCTAACTAGCGAGTGTTCAGTAAAACTACACAAAGGTGTCAGAAACAAGTGAACTCACTGAAACTAGAGTAAATGCTTGTAACTAATTCAAAAAAGGTCATTTGCTGCTGCTCTGCACGTTTTCTGTACAATTTACCCAATTTACCATTTTGGGATTTTAAGGCCAGAACACGCTCCTATCTAGCGAGTGTTCAGTAAAAATACACAAAGGTGTCAGAAACAAGTGAACTCCCTGAAACTAGAGTAAATGCTTGTAACTAGTTCAAAATAAGTCATTTGCTGCTGATCTGCACGTTTTCTGTACAATTTAACCAATTTACCTTATTTGGAGTTTAAGGCTAAAACACGCGCCTAACTAGCGAGTGTTCAGTAAAACTACACAAAGGTGTCAGAAACAAGTGAACTCACTGAAACTAGAGCAAATGCTTGTAACTAGTTCAAAAAAGGTCATTTGCTGCTGATCTGCACGGTTCCTGTACAATTTACCCAATTTACCTTATTTGGAGTTTAACGCTAAAACACGCGCCTAACTAGCGAGTGTTCAGTAAAACTACACAAAGGTGTCAGAAACAAGTGAACTCACTGAAACTAGAGTAAATGCTTGTAACTAATTCAAAAAAGGTCATTTGCTGCTGATCTGCACGGTTTCTGTACAATTTACCCAATTTACCATTTTGGGATTTTAAGGCTAGAACAAGGGCCTAACTAGCAAGTGTTCAGTAAAAATACACAAACGTGTCAGAAACAAGTGAACTCACTGGACCTAGAGTAAATGCTTGTAACTAGTTCAAAATAAGTCATTTGCTGCTGATCTGCACGGTTCCTGTAGAATTTAACCAAATTACCACTTTGGAATTTTAAGGCGTGAAGATGCTCCTATCTAGCGAGTGTTCAGTAAAAATACACAAAGGTTTCAGAAACAAGTGAACTCCCTGAAACTAGAGGAAATGCTTGTAACTAATTCAAAAAAGGTCATTTGCTGCTGATCTGCACGTTTTCTGTACAATTTAACCAATTTACCTTATTTGGAGTTTAAGGCTAAAACACGCGCCTAACTAGCGAGTGTTCAGTAAAACTACACAAAGGTGTCAGAAACAAGTGAACTCACTGAAACTAGAGTAAATGCTTGTAACTAATTCAAAAAAGGTCATTTGCTGCTGCTCTGCACGTTTTCTGTACAATTTACCCAATTTACCATTTTGGGATTTTAAGGCCAGAACACGCTCCTATCTAGCGAGTGTTCAGTAAAAATACACAAAGGTGTCAGAAACAAGTGAACTCCCTGAAACTAGAGTAAATGCTTGTAACTAGTTCAAAATAAGTCATTTGCTGCTGATCTGCACGGTTCCTGTAGAATTTAACCAATTTACCTTATTTGGAGTTTAACGCTAAAACACGCGCCTAACTAGCGAGTGTTCAGTAAAACTACACAAAGGTGTCAGAAACAAGTGAACTCACTGAAACTAGAGTAAATGCTTGTAACTAATTCAAAAAAGGTCATTTGCTGCTGATCTGCACGGTTTCTGTACAATTTACCCAATTTACCATTTTGGGATTTTAAGGCTAGAACAAGGGCCTAACTAGCAAGTGTTCAGTAAAAATACACAAAGGTGTCAGAAACAAGTGAACTCACTGAAACTAGAGTAAATGCTTGAAACTAGTTCAAAATAGGTCATTTGCTGCTGGCCTGCACGGTTCCTGTACAATTTACCCAATTTACCTTATTTGGAGTTTAACGCTAAAACACGCGCCTAACTAGCGAGTGTTCAGTAAAAATACACAAAGGTTTCAGAAACAAGTGAACTCACTGGAACTAGAGTAAATGCTTGTAACTAGTTCAAAAAAGGTCATTTGCTGCTGTCCTGCACGGTTCCTGTACAATTTACCCAAATTACCTTATTTGGAGTTTAAGGCTAAAACACGCGCCTCACTAGCGAGTATTCAGTAAAACTACACAAAGTGTCAGAAACAAGTGAACTCACTGAAACTAGAGTAAATGCTTGTAACTAGTTCAAAATAGGTCATTTGCTGCTGGCCTGCACGGTTCCTGTACAATTTACCCAATTTACCTTATTTGGAGTTTAACACTAAAACACGCGCCTAACTAGCGAGTATTCAGTAAAACTACACAAAGGTGTCAGAAACAAGTGAACTCACTGAAACTAGAGTAAATGCTTGTAACTAGTTCAAAATAGGTCATTTGCTGCTGGCTGCACGGTTTCTGTACAATTTACCCATTTTACCATTTTGGAATTTTAAGGCCAGAACACGCTCCTATCTAGCGAGTGTTCAGTAAAAATACAGAAAGGTGTCAGAAACAAGTGAACTCACTGAAACTAGAGGAAATGCTTGTAAGTAGTTCAAAATAGGTCATTTGCTGCTGATCTGCACGGTTCCTGTACAATTTACCCAATTTACCTTATTTGGAGTTTAACGCTAAAACACGCGCCTATCTAGCGAGTGTTCAGTAAAAATACACAAAGGTTTCAGAAACAAGTGAACTCCCTGAAACTAGAGGAAATGCTTGTAACTAATTCAAAAAAGGTCATTTGCTGCTGATCTGCACGTTTTCTGTACAATTTAACCAATTTACCTTATTTGGAGTTTAAGGCTAAAACACGCGCCTAACTAGCGAGTGTTCAGTAAAACTACACAAAGGTGTCAGAAACAAGTGAACTCACTGAAACTAGAGTAAATGCTTGTAACTAATTCAAAAAAGGTCATTTGCTGCTGCTCTGCACGTTTTCTGTACAATTTACCCAATTTACCATTTTGGGATTTTAAGGCCAGAACACGCTCCTATCTAGCGAGTGTTCAGTAAAAATACACAAAGGTGTCAGAAACAAGTGAACTCCCTGAAACTAGAGTAAATGCTTGTAACTAGTTCAAAATAAGTCATTTGCTGCTGATCTGCACGGTTCCTGTAGAATTTAACCAATTTACCTTATTTGGAGTTTAACGCTAAAACACGCGCCTAACTAGCGAGTGTTCAGTAAAACTACACAAAGGTGTCAGAAACAAGTGAACTCACTGAAACTAGAGTAAATGCTTGTAACTAATTCAAAAAAGGTCATTTGCTGCTGATCTGCACGGTTTCTGTACAATTTACCCAATTTACCATTTTGGGATTTTAAGGCTAGAACAAGGGCCTAACTAGCAAGTGTTCAGTAAAAATACACAAAGGTGTCAGAAACAAGTGAACTCACTGAAACTAGAGTAAATGCTTGAAACTAGTTCAAAATAGGTCATTTGCTGCTGGCCTGCACGGTTCCTGTACAATTTACCCAATTTACCTTATTTGGAGTTTAACGCTAAAACACGCGCCTAACTAGCGAGTGTTCAGTAAAAATACACAAAGGTTTCAGAAACAAGTGAACTCACTGGAACTAGAGTAAATGCTTGTAACTAGTTCAAAAAAGGTCATTTGCTGCTGTCCTGCACGGTTCCTGTACAATTTACCCAAATTACCTTATTTGGAGTTTAAGGCTAAAACACGCGCCTCACTAGCGAGTATTCAGTAAAACTACACAAAGTGTCAGAAACAAGTGAACTCACTGAAACTAGAGTAAATGCTTGTAACTAGTTCAAAATAGGTCATTTGCTGCTGGCCTGCACGGTTCCTGTACAATTTACCCAATTTACCTTATTTGGAGTTTAACACTAAAACACGCGCCTAACTAGCGAGTATTCAGTAAAACTACACAAAGGTGTCAGAAACAAGTGAACTCACTGAAACTAGAGTAAATGCTTGTAACTAGTTCAAAATAGGTCATTTGCTGCTGGCTGCACGGTTTCTGTACAATTTACCCAATTTACCATTTTGGGATTTTAAGGCCAGAACACGCTCCTATCTAGCGAGTGTTCAGTAAAAATACACAAAGGTGTCAGAAACAAGTGAACTCCCTGAAACTAGAGTAAATGCTTGTAACTAGTTCAAAATAAGTCATTTGCTGCTGATCTGCACGGTTCCTGTAGAATTTAACCAATTTACCACTTTGGAATTTTAAGGCGTGAACATGCTCCTATCTAGCGAGTGTTCAGTAAAAATACACAAAGGTTTCAGAAACAAGTGAACTCCCTGAAACTAGAGGAAATGCTTGTAACTAATTCAAAAAAGGTCATTTGCTGCTGATCTGCACGTTTTCTGTACAATTTAACCAATTTACCTTATTTGGAGTTTAAGGCTAAAACACGCGCCTAACTAGCGAGTGTTCAGTAAAACTACACAAAGGTGTCAGAAACAAGTGAACTCACTGAAACTAGAGCAAATGCTTGTAACTAGTTCAAAAAAGGTCATTTGCTGCTGATCTGCACGGTTCCTGTACAATTTACCCAATTTACCTTATTTGGAGTTTAACGCTAAAACACGCGCCTAACTAGCGAGTGTTCAGTAAAACTACACAAAGGTGTCAGAAACAAGTGAACTCACTGAAACTAGAGTAAATGCTTGTAACTAATTCAAAAAAGGTCATTTGCTGCTGATCTGCACGGTTTCTGTACAATTTACCCAATTTACCATTTTGGGATTTTAAGGCTAGAACAAGGGCCTAACTAGCAAGTGTTCAGTAAAAATACACAAACGTGTCAGAAACAAGTGAACTCACTGGAACTAGAGTAAATGCTTGTAACTAGTTCAAAATAAGTCATTTGCTGCTGATCTGCACGGTTCCTGTAGAATTTAACCAAATTACCACTTTGGAATTTTAAGGCGTGAAGATGCTCCTATCTAGCGAGTGTTCAGTAAAAATACACAAAGGTTTCAGAAACAAGTGAACTCCCTGAAACTAGAGGAAATGCTTGTAACTAATTCAAAATAGGTCATTTGTTGCTGATCTGCACGGTTCCTGTATAATTTTCCCGATTTACCATTTTGGGATTTTAAGGCCAGAACACGCGCCTGACTAGCAAGTGTTCAGTAAAAATACACAAACGTGTCAGAAACAACTGAACTCACTGAAACTAGAGTAAATGCTTGTAACTAATTCAAAAAAGGTCATTTGCTGCTGATCTGCACGTTTTCAGTACAATTTAACCAATTTACCTTATTTGGAGTTTAAGGCTAAATCACGCGCCTAACTAGCGAGTATTCAGTAAAACTACACAAAGGTGTCAGAAACAAGTGAATTCACTGAAACTAGAGTAAATGCTTGTAACTAGTTCAAAAAAGGTCATTTGCTGCTGATCTGCACGGTTTCTGTACAATTTACCCAATTTACCATTTTGGGATTTTAAGGCTAGAACAAGGGCCTAACTAGCAAGTGTTCAGTAAAAATACACAAACGTGTCAGAAACAAGTGAACTCACTGGAACTAGAGTAAATGCTTGTAACTAGTTCAAAAAAGGTCATTTGCTGCTGTCCTGCACGGTTCCTGTACAATTTACCCAAATTACCTTATTTGGAGTTTAAGGCTAAAACACGCGCCTCACTAGCGAGTATTCAGTAAAACTACACAAAGTGTCAGAAACAAGTGAACTCACTGAAACTAGAGTAAATGCTTGTAACTAGTTCAAAATAGGTCATTTGCTGCTGGCCTGCACGGTTTCTGTACAATTTACCCAATTTACCATTTTGGGATTTTAAGGCTAGAACAAGGGCCTAACTAGCAAGTGTTCAGTAAAAATACACAAACGTGTCAGAAACAAGTGAACTCACTGGAACTAGAGTAAATGCTTGTAACTAGTTCAAAATAAGTCATTTGCTGCTGATCTGCACGGTTCCTGTAGAATTTAACCAAATTACCACTTTGGAATTTTAAGGCGTGAAGATGCTCCTATCTAGCGAGTGTTCAGTAAAAATACACAAAGGTTTCAGAAACAAGTGAACTCCCTGAAACTAGAGGAAATGCTTGTAACTAATTCAAAAAAGGTCATTTGCTGCTGATCTGCTCGTTTTCTGTACAATTTAACCAATTTACCTTATTTGGAGTTTAAGGCTAAAACACGCGCCTAACTAGCGAGTGTTCAGTAAAAATACACAAACGTGTCAGAAACAAGTGAACTCACTGGACCTAGAGTAAATGCTTGTAACTAGTTCAAAATAAGTCATTTGCTGCTGATCTGCACGGTTCCTGTAGAATTTAACCAAATTACCACTTTGGAATTTTAAGGCGTGAAGATGCTCCTATCTAGCGAGTGTTCAGTAAAAATACACAAAGGTTTCAGAAACAAGTGAACTCCCTGAAACTAGAGGAAATGCTTGTAACTAATTCAAAAAAGGTCATTTGCTGCTGATCTGCACGTTTTCTGTACAATTTAACCAATTTACCTTATTTGGAGTTTAAGGCTAAAACACGCGCCTAACTAGCGAGTGTTCAGTAAAACTACACAAAGGTGTCAGAAACAAGTGAACTCACTGAAACTAGAGTAAATGCTTGTAACTAATTCAAAAAAGGTCATTTGCTGCTGCTCTGCACGTTTTCTGTACAATTTACCCAATTTACCATTTTGGGATTTTAAGGCCAGAACACGCTCCTATCTAGCGAGTGTTCAGTAAAAATACACAAAGGTGTCAGAAACAAGTGAACTCCCTGAAACTAGAGTAAATGCTTGTAACTAGTTCAAAATAAGTCATTTGCTGCTGATCTGCACGTTTTCTGTACAATTTAACCAATTTACCTTATTTGGAGTTTAAGGCTAAAACACGCGCCTAACTAGCGAGTGTTCAGTAAAACTACACAAAGGTGTCAGAAACAAGTGAACTCACTGAAACTAGAGCAAATGCTTGTAACTAGTTCAAAAAAGGTCATTTGCTGCTGATCTGCACGGTTCCTGTACAATTTACCCAATTTACCTTATTTGGAGTTTAACGCTAAAACACGCGCCTAACTAGCGAGTGTTCAGTAAAACTACACAAAGGTGTCAGAAACAAGTGAACTCACTGAAACTAGAGTAAATGCTTGTAACTAATTCAAAAAAGGTCATTTGCTGCTGATCTGCACGGTTTCTGTACAATTTACCCAATTTACCATTTTGGGATTTTAAGGCTAGAACAAGGGCCTAACTAGCAAGTGTTCAGTAAAAATACACAAACGTGTCAGAAACAAGTGAACTCACTGGACCTAGAGTAAATGCTTGTAACTAGTTCAAAATAAGTCATTTGCTGCTGATCTGCACGGTTCCTGTAGAATTTAACCAAATTACCACTTTGGAATTTTAAGGCGTGAAGATGCTCCTATCTAGCGAGTGTTCAGTAAAAATACACAAAGGTTTCAGAAACAAGTGAACTCCCTGAAACTAGAGGAAATGCTTGTAACTAATTCAAAAAAGGTCATTTGCTGCTGATCTGCACGTTTTCTGTACAATTTAACCAATTTACCTTATTTGGAGTTTAAGGCTAAAACACGCGCCTAACTAGCGAGTGTTCAGTAAAACTACACAAAGGTGTCAGAAACAAGTGAACTCACTGAAACTAGAGTAAATGCTTGTAACTAATTCAAAAAAGGTCATTTGCTGCTGCTCTGCACGTTTTCTGTACAATTTACCCAATTTACCATTTTGGGATTTTAAGGCCAGAACACGCTCCTATCTAGCGAGTGTTCAGTAAAAATACACAAAGGTGTCAGAAACAAGTGAACTCCCTGAAACTAGAGTAAATGCTTGTAACTAGTTCAAAATAAGTCATTTGCTGCTGATCTGCACGGTTCCTGTAGAATTTAACCAATTTACCTTATTTGGAGTTTAACGCTAAAACACGCGCCTAACTAGCGAGTGTTCAGTAAAACTACACAAAGGTGTCAGAAACAAGTGAACTCACTGAAACTAGAGTAAATGCTTGTAACTAATTCAAAAAAGGTCATTTGCTGCTGATCTGCACGGTTTCTGTACAATTTACCCAATTTACCATTTTGGGATTTTAAGGCTAGAACAAGGGCCTAACTAGCAAGTGTTCAGTAAAAATACACAAAGGTGTCAGAAACAAGTGAACTCACTGAAACTAGAGTAAATGCTTGAAACTAGTTCAAAATAGGTCATTTGCTGCTGGCCTGCACGGTTCCTGTACAATTTACCCAATTTACCTTATTTGGAGTTTAACGCTAAAACACGCGCCTAACTAGCGAGTGTTCAGTAAAAATACACAAAGGTTTCAGAAACAAGTGAACTCACTGGAACTAGAGTAAATGCTTGTAACTAGTTCAAAAAAGGTCATTTGCTGCTGTCCTGCACGGTTCCTGTACAATTTACCCAAATTACCTTATTTGGAGTTTAAGGCTAAAACACGCGCCTCACTAGCGAGTATTCAGTAAAACTACACAAAGTGTCAGAAACAAGTGAACTCACTGAAACTAGAGTAAATGCTTGTAACTAGTTCAAAATAGGTCATTTGCTGCTGGCCTGCACGGTTCCTGTACAATTTACCCAATTTACCTTATTTGGAGTTTAACACTAAAACACGCGCCTAACTAGCGAGTATTCAGTAAAACTACACAAAGGTGTCAGAAACAAGTGAACTCACTGAAACTAGAGTAAATGCTTGTAACTAGTTCAAAATAGGTCATTTGCTGCTGGCTGCACGGTTTCTGTACAATTTACCCATTTTACCATTTTGGAATTTTAAGGCCAGAACACGCTCCTATCTAGCGAGTGTTCAGTAAAAATACAGAAAGGTGTCAGAAACAAGTGAACTCACTGAAACTAGAGGAAATGCTTGTAAGTAGTTCAAAATAGGTCATTTGCTGCTGATCTGCACGGTTCCTGTACAATTTACCCAATTTACCTTATTTGGAGTTTAACGCTAAAACACGCGCCTATCTAGCGAGTGTTCAGTAAAAATACACAAAGGTTTCAGAAACAAGTGAACTCCCTGAAACTAGAGGAAATGCTTGTAACTAATTCAAAAAAGGTCATTTGCTGCTGATCTGCACGTTTTCTGTACAATTTAACCAATTTACCTTATTTGGAGTTTAAGGCTAAAACACGCGCCTAACTAGCGAGTGTTCAGTAAAACTACACAAAGGTGTCAGAAACAAGTGAACTCACTGAAACTAGAGTAAATGCTTGTAACTAATTCAAAAAAGGTCATTTGCTGCTGCTCTGCACGTTTTCTGTACAATTTACCCAATTTACCATTTTGGGATTTTAAGGCCAGAACACGCTCCTATCTAGCGAGTGTTCAGTAAAAATACACAAAGGTGTCAGAAACAAGTGAACTCCCTGAAACTAGAGTAAATGCTTGTAACTAGTTCAAAATAAGTCATTTGCTGCTGATCTGCACGGTTCCTGTAGAATTTAACCAATTTACCTTATTTGGAGTTTAACGCTAAAACACGCGCCTAACTAGCGAGTGTTCAGTAAAACTACACAAAGGTGTCAGAAACAAGTGAACTCACTGAAACTAGAGCAAATGCTTGTAACTAGTTCAAAAAAGGTCATTTGCTGCTGATCTGCACGGTTCCTGTACAATTTACCCAATTTACCTTATTTGGAGTTTAACGCTAAAACACGCGCCTAACTAGCGAGTGTTCAGTAAAACTACACAAAGGTGTCAGAAACAAGTGAACTCACTGAAACTAGAGTAAATGCTTGTAACTAATTCAAAAAAGGTCATTTGCTGCTGATCTGCACGGTTTCTGTACAATTTACCCAATTTACCATTTTGGGATTTTAAGGCTAGAACAAGGGCCTAACTAGCAAGTGTTCAGTAAAAATACACAAACGTGTCAGAAACAAGTGAACTCACTGGAACTAGAGTAAATGCTTGTAACTAGTTCCAACTAGCTCATTTGCTGCTGTCCTGCACGGTTCCTGTACAATTTACCCAATTTACCTTATTTGGAGTTTAAGGCTAAACCACGCGCCTAACTAGCGAGTATTCAGTAAAACTACACAAAGGTGTCAGAAACAAGTGAACTCACTGAAACTAGAGTAAATGCTTGTAACTAGTTCAAAAAAAGTCATTTGCTGCTGTCCTGCACGGTTCCTGTACAATTTACCCAAATTACCTTATTTGGAGTTTAAGGCTAAAACACGCGCCTCACTAGCGAGTATTCAGTAAAACTACACAAAGTGTCAGAAACAAGTGAACTCACTGAAACTAGAGGAAATGCTTGTAACTAGTTCAAAATAGGTCATTTGCTGCTGGCCTGCACGGTTCCTGTACAATTTACCCAATTTACCTTATTTGGAGTTTAACGCTAAAACACGCGCCTAACTAGCGAGTGTTCAGTAAAACTACACAAAGGTGTCAGAAACAAGTGAACTCACTGAAACTAGAGTAAATGCTTGTAACTAATTCAAAAAAGGTCATTTGCTGCTGCTCTGCACGTTTTCTGTACAATTTACCCAATTTACCATTTTGGGATTTTAAGGCCAGAACACGCTCCTATCTAGCGAGTGTTCAGTAAAAATACACAAAGGTGTCAGAAACAAGTGAACTCCCTGAAACTAGAGTAAATGCTTGTAACTAGTTCAAAATAAGTCATTTGCTGCTGATCTGCACGGTTCCTGTAGAATTTAACCAATTTACCTTATTTGGAGTTTAAGGCTAAAACACGCGCCTAACTAGCGAGTGTTCAGTAAAACTACACAAAGTGTCAGAAACAAGTGAACTCACTGAAACTAGAGTAAATGCTTGTAACTAGTTCAAAAAAGGTCATTTGCTGCTGGCCTGCACGGTTCCTGTACAATTTACCCAGTTTACCTTATTTGGAGTTTAATGCTAAAACACGCGCCTAACTAGCGAGTATTCAGTAAAACTACAGAAAGGTGTCAGAAACAAGTGAACTCACAGAAACTAGAGCAAATGCTTGTAACTAGTTCAAAAAAGGTCATTTGCTGCTGATCTGCACGGTTTCTGTACAATTTACCCAATTTATCATTTTGGGATTTTAAGGCTTGAACAGGGGCCTAACTAGCGAGTATTCAGTAAAACTACACAAAGGTGTCAGAAACAAGTGAACTCACTGAAACTAGAGTAAATGCTTGTAACTAGTTCAAAATAGGTCATTTGCTGCACGCTGCACGGTTTCTGTACAATTTACCCATTTTACCATTTTGGAATTTTAAGGCCAGAACACGCTCCTATCTAGCGAGTGTTCAGTAAAAATACAGAAAGGTGTCAGAAACAAGTGAACTCACTGAAACTAGAGGAAATGCTTGTAACTAGTTCAAAATAGGTCATTTGCTGCTGATCTGCACGGTTCCTGTACAATTTAACCAATTTACCTTATTTGGAGTTTAAGGCTAAAACACGCGCCTAACTAGCGAGTGTTCAGTAAAACTACACAAAGGTGTCAGAAACAAGTGAACTCACTGAAACTAGAGTAAATGCTTGTAACTAATTCAAAAAAGGTCATTTGCTGCTGATCTGACGGTTTCTGTACAATTTACCCAATTTACCATTTTGGGATTTTAAGGCTAGAACAAGGGCCTAACTAGCAAGTGTTCAGTAAAAATACACAAACGTGTCAGAAACAAGTGAACTCACTGGAACTAGAGTAAATGCTTGTAACTAGTTCAAACTAGCTCATTTGCTGCTGGCCTGCACGGTTCCTGTACAATTTACCCAATTTACCTTATTTGGAGTTTAACGCTAAAACACGCGCCTAACTAGCAAGTGTTCAGTAAAAATACACAAACGTGTCAGAAACAAGTGAACTCACTGGAACTAGAGTAAATGCTTGTAACTAGTTCAAAAAAGGTCATTTGCTGCTGGCCTGCACGGTTCCTGTAGAATTTAACCAATTTACCTTATTTGGAGTTTAAGGCTAAAACACGCGCCTAACTAGCGAGTATTCAGTAAAACTACACAAAGGTGTCAGAAACAAGTGAACTCACTGAAACTAGAGTAAATGCTTGTAACTAATTCAAAAAAGGTCATTTGCTGCTGATCTGACGGTTTCTGTACAATTTACCCAATTTACCATTTTGGGATTTTAAGGCTAGAACAAGGGCCTAACTAGCGAGTATTCAGTAAAACTACACAAAGGTGTCAGAAACAAGTGAACTCACTGAAACTAGAGTAAATGCTTGTAACTAGTTCAAAAAAGGTCATTTGCTGCTGTCCTGCACGGTTCCTGTACAATTTACCCAAATTACCTTATTTGGAGTTTAAGGCTAAAACACGCGCCTCACTAGCGAGTATTCAGTAAAACTACACAAAGTGTCAGAAACAAGTGAACTCACTGAAACTAGAGGAAATGCTTGTAACTAGTTCAAAATAGGTCATTTGCTGCTGGCCTGCACGGTTCCTGTAGAATTTACCCAATTTACCTTATTTGGAGTTTAACGCTAAAACACGCGCCTAACTAGCGAGTGTTCAGTAAAACTACACAAAGGTGTCAGAAACAAGTGAACTCACTGAAACTAGAGGAAATGCTTGTAACTAGTTCAAAATAAGTCATTTGCTGCTGGCCTGCACGGTTCCTGTACAATTTACACAATTTACCTTATTTGGAGTTTAACGCTAAAACACGCGCCTAACTAGCGAGTGTTCAGTAAAACTACACAAAGTGTCAGAAACAAGTGAACTCACTGAAACTAGAGTAAATGCTTGTAACTAGTTCAAAAAAGGTCATTTGCTGCTGGCCTGCACGGTTCCTGTACAATTTACCCAGTTTACCTTATTTGGAGTTTAATGCTAAAATACGCGCCTAACTAGCGAGTATTCAGTAAAACTACAGAAAGGTGTCAGAAACAAGTGAACTCACTGAAACTAGAGCAAATGCTTGTAACTAGTTCAAAAAAGGTCATTTGCTGCTGATCTGCACGGTTTCTGTACAATTTACCCAATTTATCATTTTGGGATTTTAAGGCTTGAACAGGGGCCTAACTAGCGAGTATTCAGTAAAACTACACAAAGGTGTCAGAAACAAGTGAACTCACTGAAACTAGAGTAAATGCTTGTAACTAGTTGAAAATAGGTCATTTGCTGCTCGCTGCACGGTTTCTGTACAATTTACCCATTTTACCACTTTGGGAGTTTATGGCTAGAACTTGCGCCTAACTAGCGAGTGTTCAGTAAAAATACACAAAGGGGTCAGAAAGAAGTGAACTCACTGAAACTAGAGTAAATGCTTGTAACTAGTGCAAAATAGGTCATTTGCTGCTGATCTGCATGGTTCCTCTATAATTTACCCAATTTACCATTTTGGGATTTGAAGGCCAGAAAACGCGCCTGACTAGCGAGTGTTCAGTAAAAATACACAAAGGTGTCAGAAACAAGTGAACTCATTGAAACTAGAGTAAACGCTTGTAACTAGTTCTAAATAGGTCATTTGTTGCTGATCTGCACGGTTCCTGTATAATTTACCCGATTTACCATTTTGGGATTTTAAGGCCAGAACACGCGCCTGACTAGAGAGTGTTCAGTAAAGATAAACAAAAGTGTCAGAAACAAGTGAACTCACAGAAACTAGAGTAAATGCTTGTAACTAGTTCAAAATAGGTCATGTGCTGCTGATCTGCACGGTTCCTGTACAATTTACCCAATTTACCACTTTGAGAGTTTATGGCTAGAACATGCGACTAACTAGCAAGTGTTCAGTAAAAATACACAAAGGAGTCAGAAACAAGTGAACTCACTGAAACTAGAGTAAATGGTTGTAACTAGTTCAAAATAGGCCATGTGCTGCTGATCTGCACGGTTCCTGTACAATTTACCCAATTTACCACTTTGGGAGTTTATGGCTAGAACATGCGCCTAACTAGCGAGTGTTCAGTAAAAATACACAAAGGTGTCAGAAACAAGTGAACTCCCTGAAACTAGAGTAAATGCTTGTAACTAGTTCAAAATAGGTCATTTGCTGCTGATCTGCACGGTTCCTGTACAATTTACCCAATTTACCATTTTGGGATTTGAAGGCCAGCACACGCGCCTAACTAGCGAGTGTTCAGTAAAAATACACAAAGGTGTCAGAAACAAGTGAACTCCCTGAAACTAGAGTAAATGCTTGTAACTAGTTCAAAATAGGTCATTTGCTCCTGATCTGCACGGTTCCTGTATAATTTACCCAATTTACCATTTTGGGATTTTAAGGCCAGAACACGCGCCTGACTACCGAGTGTTCAGTAAAAATACACAAACGTGTCAAAAACAAGTGAACTCACTGAAACTAAATGCTTGTAACTAGTTCAAAATAGGTCATGTGCTGCTGATCTGCACGGTTCCTGTACAATTTACCCAATTTACCACTTTGGGAGTTTATGGCTAGAACATGCGCCTAACTAGCGAGTGTTCAGTAAAAATACACAAAGTTGTCAGAAACAAGTGAACTCCCTGAAACTAGAGTAAATGCTTGTAACTAGTTCAAAATAGGTCATTTGCTGCTGATCTGCACGGTTCCTGTACAATTTACCCAATTTACCATTTTGGGATTTGAAGGCCAGAAAACGCGCCTGACTAGCGAGTGTTCAGTAAAAATACACAAAGGAGTCAGAAACAAGTGAACCCCCTCAAACTAGAGTAAATGCTTGTAACTAGTTCAAAATAGGTCATGTGCTGCTGATCTGCACGGTTCCTGTACAATTTAGCCAATTTACCACTTTGAGAGTTTATGGCTAGACCATGCGACTAACTAGCGAGTGTTCAGCAAAAATACACAAAGGTGTCAGAAACAAGTGAACTCACTGAAACTAGAGTAAATGGTTGTAACTAGTTCAAAATAGGTCATGTGCTGCTGATCTGCACGGTTCCTGTACAATTTACCCAATTTACCATTTTGGGATTTGAAGGCCAGCACACGCGCCTAACTAGCGAGTGTTCAGTAAAAATACACAAAGGGGTCAGAAAGAAGTGAACTCACTGAAACTAGAGCTAATGCTTGTAACTAGTTCAAAATAGGTCATTTGTTGCTGATCTGCACGGTTCCTGTATAATTTACCCAATTTACCATTTTGGGATTTTAAGGCCAGAACACGCGCCTGACTAGCGAGTGTTCAGTAAAAATACACAAAGGTGTCAGAAACAAGTGAACCCCCTGAAACTAGAGTAAATGCTTGTAACTAGTTCAAAATAGGTCATTTGTTGCTGATCTGCACGGTTCCTGTATAATTTACCCGATTTACCATTTTGGGATTTTAAGGCCAGAACACGCGCCTGACTAGCGAGTGTTCAGTAAAAATAAACAAAGGTGTCAGAAACAAGTGAACTCACAGAAACTAGAGTAAATGCTTGTAACTAGTTCAAAATAGGTCATGTGCTGCTGATCTGCACGGTTCCTGTACAATTTAGCCAATTTACCACTTTGAGAGTTTATGGCTAGAACATGCGACTAACTAGCGAGTGTTCAGTAAAAATACACAAAGGTGTCAGAAACAAGTGAACTCACTGAAACTAGAGTAAATGGTTGTAACTAGTTCAAAATAGGTCATGTGCTGCTGATCTGCACGGTTCCTGTACAATTTACCCAATTTACCACTTTGGGAGTTTATGGCTAGAACATGCGCCTAACTAGCGAGTGTTCAGTAAAAATACACAAAGGTGTCAGAAACAAGTGAACTCCCTGAAACTAGAGTAAATGCTTGTAACTAGTTCAAAATAGGTCATTTGCTGCTGATCTGCACGGTTCCTGTACAATTTACCCAATTTACCATTTTGGGATTTGAAGGCCAGCACACGCGCCTAACTAGCGAGTGTTCAGTAAAAATACACAAAGGTGTCAGAAACAAGTGAACTCACTGAAACTAGAGTAAATGCTTGTAACTAGTTCAAAATAGGTCATTTGCTGCTGATCTGCACGGTTCCTGTACGATTTACCCACTTTACCACTTTGGGAGTTTATGGCTAGAACTTGCGCCTAACTAGCGAGTGTTCAGTAAAAATACACAAAGGGGTCAGAAAGAAGTGAACTCACTGAAACTAGAGTAAATAATTGTAACTAGTGCAAAATAGGTCATTTGCTGCTGATCTGCATGGTTCCTCTATAATTTACCCAATTTACCATTTTGGGATTTGAAGGCCAGAAAACGCGCCTGACTAGCGAGTGTTCAGTAAAAATACACAAAGGTGTCAGAACCAAGTGAACTCATTGAAACTAGAGTAAATGCTTGTCACTAGTTCTAAATAGGTCATTTGTTGCTGATCTGCACGGTTCCTGTATAATTTACCCGATTTACCATTTTGGGATTTTAAGGCCAGAACACGCGCCTGACTAGAGAGTGTTGAGTAAAGATAAACAAAAGTGTCAGAAACAAGTGAACTCACTGAAACTAGAGTAAATGCTTGTAACTAGTTCAAAATAGGTCATTTGCTGCTGATCTGCACGGTTCCTGTACAATTTACCCAATTTACCACTTTGGGCGTTTATGGCTAGAACATGCGCCTAACTAGCGAGTGTTCAGTAGAAATACACAAAGGTGTCAGAAACATGTGAACTCACTGAAACTAGAGTAAATGTTTGTAACTAGTTCAAAATAGGTCATTTGCTGCTGATCTGCACGGTTCCTGTACAATTTACCCAATTTACCATTTTGGGATTTGAAGGCCAGAAAACGCGCCTAACTAGCGAGTGTTCAGTAGAAATACACAAAGGTGTCAGAAACAAGTGAACTCACTGAAACTAGAGTAAATGTTTGTAACTAGTTCGAAATAGGTCATTTGCTGCTGATCTGCACGGTTCCTGTACAATTTACCCAATTTACCATTTTGGGATTTGAAGGCCAGAAAACGCGCCTAACTAGCGAGTGTTCAGTAAAAATACACAAAGGTGTCAGAAACAAGTGAACTCCCTGAAACTAGAGTAAATGCTTGTAACTAGTTCAAAACAGGTCATTTTCTGGTGATCTGCACGGTTCCTGTACAATTTACCCAATTTACCATTTTGGGATTTGAAGGCCAGAACACGCGCCTGACTAGCGAGTGTTCAGTAAAAATACACAAAGGTGTCAGAAACAAGTGAACTCACTGAAACTAGAGTAAATGCTTGTAACTAGTTCAAAATAGGTCATTTGCTGCTGATCTGCACGGTTCCTGTACGATTTACCCACTTTACCACTTTGGGAGTTTATGGCTAGAACATGCGCCTAACTAGCGAGTGTTCAGTAAAAATACACAAAGGTGTCAGAAACAAGTGAACTCCCTGAAACTAGAGTAAATGCTTGTAACTAGTTCAAAATAGGTCATTTGCTGCTGATCTGCACGGTTCCTGTACAATTTACCCAATTTACCATTTTGGGATTTGAAGGCTAGAAAACGCGCCTGACTAGCGAGTGTTCAGTAAAAATACACAAAGGTGTCAGAAACAAGTGAACCCCCTGAAACTAGAGTAAATGCTTGTAACTAGTTCAAAATCGGTCATTTGTTGCTGATCTGCACGGTTCCTGTATAATTTTCCCGATTTACCATTTTGGGATTTTAAGGCCAGAACACGCGCCTGACTAGCGAGTGTTCAGTAAAAATACACAAAGGTGTCAGAAACAAGTGAACTCACTGAAACTAGAGTAAATGCTTGTAACTAGTTCAAAATAGGTCATTTGCTGCTGATCTGCACGGTTCCTGTACGATTTACCCACTTTACCACTTTGGGAGTTTATGGCTAGAACTTGCGCCTAACTAGCGAGTGTTCAGTAAAAATACACAAAGGGGTCAGAAAGAAGTGAACTCACTGAAACTAGAGTAAATGCTTGTAACTAGTGCAAAATAGGTCATTTGCTGCTGATCTGCATGGTTCCTCTATAATTTACCCAATTTACCATTTTGGGATTTGAAGGCCAGAAAACGCGCCTGACTAGCGAGTGTTCAGTAAAAATACACAAAGGTGTCAGAAACAAGTGAACTCATTGAAACTAGAGTAAATGCTTGTCACTAGTTCTAAATAGGTCATTTGTTGCTGATCTGCACGGTTCCTGTATAATTTACCCGATTTACCATTTTGGGATTTTAAGGCCAGAACACGCGCCTGACTAGAGACTGTTCAGTAAAGATAAACAAAAGTGTCAGAAACAAGTGAACTCACTGAAACTAGAGTAAATGCTTGTAACTAGTTCAAAATAGGTCATTTGCTGCTGATCTGCACGGTTCCTGTACAATTTACCCAATTTACCACTTTGGGCGTTTATGGCTAGAACATGCGCCTAACTAGCGAGTGTTCAGTAGAAATACACAAAGGTGTCAGAAACATGTGAACTCACTGAAACTAGAGTAAATGTTTGTAACTAGTTCAAAATAGGTCATTTGCTGCTGATCTGCACGGTTCCTGTACAATTTACCCAATTTACCATTTTGGGATTTGAAGGCCAGAAAACGCGCCTAACTAGCGAGTGTTCAGTAGAAATATACAAAGGTGTCAGAAACAAGTGAACTCACTGAAACTAGAGTAAATGTTTGTAACTAGTTCGAAATAGGTCATTTGCTGCTGATCTGCACGGTTCCTGTACAATTTACCCAATTTACCATTTTGGGATTTGAAGGCCAGAAAACGCGCCTAACTAGCGAGTGTTCAGTAAAAATACACAAAGGTGTCAGAAACAAGTGAACTCCCTGAAACTAGAGTAAATGCTTGTAACTAGTTCAAAACAGGTCATTTTCTGGTGATCTGCACGGTTCCTGTACAATTTACCCAATTTACCATTTTGGGATTTGAAGGCCAGAACACGCGCCTGACTAGCGAGTGTTCAGTAAAAATACACAAAGGTGTCAGAAACAAGTGAACTCACTGAAACTAGAGTAAATGCTTGTAACTAGTTCAAAATAGGTCATTTGCTGCTGATCTGCACGGTTCCTGTACGATTTACCCACTTTACCACTTTGGGAGTTTATGGCTAGAACATGCGCCTAACTAGCGAGTGTTCAGTAAAAATACACAAAGGTGTCAGAAACAAGTGAACTCCCTGAAACTAGAGTAAATGCTTGTAACTAGTTCAAAATAGGTCATTTGCTGCTGATCTGCACGGTTCCTGTACAATTTACCCAATTTACCATTTTGGGATTTGAAGGCTAGAAAACGCGCCTGACTAGCGAGTGTTCAGTAAAAATACACAAAGGTGTCAGAAACAAGTGAACCCCCTGAAACTAGAGTAAATGCTTGTAACTAGTTCAAAATCGGTCATTTGTTGCTGATCTGCACGGTTCCTGTATAATTTTCCCGATTTACCATTTTGGGATTTTAAGGCCAGAACACGCGCCTGACTAGCGAGTGTTCAGTAAAAATACACAAAGGTGTCAGAAACAAGTGAACTCACTGAAACTAGAGTAAATGCTTGTAACTAGTTCAAAATAGGTCATTTGCTGCTGATCTGCACGGTTCCTGTACGATTTACCCACTTTACCACTTTGGGAGTTTATGGCTAGAACTTGCGCCTAACTAGCGAGTGTTCAGTAAAAATACACAAAGGGGTCAGAAAGAAGTGAACTCACTGAAACTAGAGTAAATGCTTGTAACTAGTGCAAAATAGGTCATTTGCTGCTGATCTGCATGGTTCCTCTGTAATTTACCCAATTTACCATTTTGGGATTTGAAGGCCAGAAAACGCGCCTGACTAGCGAGTGTTCAGTAAAAATACACAAAGGTGTCAGAAACAAGTGAACTCACAGAAACTAGAGTAAATGCTTGTAACTAGTTCAAAATAGGTCATGTGCTGCTGATCTGCACGGTTCCTGTACAATTTAGCCAATTTACCACTTTGAGAGTTTATGGCTAGAACATGCGACTAACTAGCGAGTGTTCAGTAGAAATACACAAAGGTGTCAGAAACATGTGAACTCACTGAAACTAGAGTAAATGTTTGTAACTAGTTCAAAATAGGTCATTTGCTGCTGATCTGCACGGTTCCTGTACAATTTACCCAATTTACCATTTTGGGATTTGAAGGCCAGAAAACGCGCCTAACTAGCGAGTGTTCAGTAGAAATACACAAAGGTGTCAGAAACAAGTGAACTCACTGAAACTAGAGTAAATGTTTGTAACTAGTTCGAAATAGGTCATTTGCTGCTGATCTGCACGGTTCCTGTACAATTTACCCAATTTACCATTTTGGGATTTGAAGGCCAGAAAACGCGCCTAACTAGCGAGTGTTCAGTAAAAATACACAAAGGTGTCAGAAACAAGTGAACTCCCTGAAACTAGAGTAAATGCTTGTAACTAGTTCAAAACAGGTCATTTTCTGGTGATCTGCACGGTTCCTGTACAATTTACCCAATTTACCATTTTGGGATTTGAAGGCCAGAACACGCGCCTGACTAGCGAGTGTTCAGTAAAAATACACAAAGGTGTCAGAAACAAGTGAACTCACTGAAACTAGAGTAAATGCTTGTAACTAGTTCAAAATAGGTCATTTGCTGCTGATCTGCACGGTTCCTGTACGATTTACCCACTTTACCACTTTGGGAGTTTATGGCTAGAACATGCGCCTAACTAGCGAGTGTTCAGTAAAAATACACAAAGGTGTCAGAAACAAGTGAACTCCCTGAAACTAGAGTAAATGCTTGTAACTAGTTCAAAATAGGTCATTTGCTGCTGATCTGCACGGTTCCTGTACAATTTACCCAATTTACCATTTTGGGATTTGAAGGCTAGAAAACGCGCCTGACTAGCGAGTGTTCAGTAAAAATACACAAAGGTGTCAGAAACAAGTGAACCCCCTGAAACTAGAGTAAATGCTTGTAACTAGTTCAAAATCGGTCATTTGTTGCTGATCTGCACGGTTCCTGTATAATTTTCCCGATTTACCATTTTGGGATTTTAAGGCCAGAACACGCGCCTGACTAGCGAGTGTTCAGTAAAAATACACAAAGGTGTCAGAAACAAGTGAACCCCCTGAAACTAGAGTAAATGCTTGTAACTAGTTCAAAATCGGTCATTTGTTGCTGATCTGCACGGTTCCTGTATAATTTTCCCGATTTACCATTTTGGGATTTTAAGGCCAGAACACGCGCCTGACTAGCGAGTGTTCAGTAAAAATACACAAAGGTGTCAGAAACAAGTGAACTCACTGAAACTAGAGTAAATGCTTGTAACTAGTTCAAAATAGGTCATTTGCTGCTGATCTGCACGGTTCCTGTACGATTTACCCACTTTACCACTTTGGGAGTTTATGGCTAGAACTTGCGCCTAACTAGCGAGTGTTCAGTAAAAATACACAAAGGGGTCAGAAAGAAGTGAACTCACTGAAACTAGAGTAAATGCTTGTAACTAGTGCAAAATAGGTCATTTGCTGCTGATCTGCATGGTTCCTCTATAATTTACCCAATTTACCATTTTGGGATTAGAAGGCCAGAAAACGCGCCTGACTAGCGAGTGTTCAGTAAAAATACACAAAGGTGTCAGAAACAAGTGAACTCATTGAAACTAGAGTAAATGCTTGTCACTAGTTCTAAATAGGTCATTTGTTGCTGATCTGCACGGTTCCTGTATAATTTACCCGATTTACCATTTTGGGATTTTAAGGCCAGAACACGCGCCTGACTAGAGAGTGTTCAGTAAAGATAAACAAAAGTGTCAGAAACAAGTGAACTCACTGAAACTAGAGTAAATGCTTGTAACTAGTTCAAAATAGGTCATTTGCTGCTGATCTGCACGGTTCCTGTACAATTTACCCAATTTACCACTTTGGGCGTTTATGGCTAGAACATGCGCCTAACTAGCGAGTGTTCAGTAGAAATACACAAAGGTGTCAGAAACATGTGAACTCACTGAAACTAGAGTAAATGTTTGTAACTAGTTCAAAATAGGTCATTTGCTGCTGATCTGCACGGTTCCTGTACAATTTACCCAATTTACCATTTTGGGATTTGAAGGCCAGAAAACGCGCCTAACTAGCGAGTGTTCAGTAGAAATATACAAAGGTGTCAGAAACAAGTGAACTCACTGAAACTAGAGTAAATGTTTGTAACTAGTTCGAAATAGGTCATTTGCTGCTGATCTGCACGGTTCCTGTACAATTTACCCAATTTACCATTTTGGGATTTGAAGGCCAGAAAACGCGCCTAACTAGCGAGTGTTCAGTAAAAATACACAAAGGTGTCAGAAACAAGTGAACTCCCTGAAACTAGAGTAAATGCTTGTAACTAGTTCAAAACAGGTCATTTTCTGGTGATCTGCACGGTTCCTGTACAATTTACCCAATTTACCATTTTGGGATTTGAAGGCCAGAACACGCGCCTGACTAGCGAGTGTTCAGTAAAAATACACAAAGGTGTCAGAAACAAGTGAACTCACTGAAACTAGAGTAAATGCTTGTAACTAGTTCAAAATAGGTCATTTGCTGCTGATCTGCACGGTTCCTGTACGATTTACCCACTTTACCACTTTGGGAGTTTATGGCTAGAACATGCGCCTAACTAGCGAGTGTTCAGTAAAAATACACAAAGGTGTCAGAAACAAGTGAACCCCCTGAAACTAGAGTAAATGCTTGTAACTAGTGCAAAATAGGTCATTTGCTGCTGATCTGCATGGTTCCTCTGTAATTTACCCAATTTACCATTTTGGGATTTGAAGGCCAGAAAACGCGCCTGACTAGCGAGTGTTCAGTAAAAATACACAAAGGTGTCAGAAACAAGTGAACTCATTGAAACTAGAGTAAATGCTTGTCACTAGTTCTAAATAGGTCATTTGTTGCTGATCTGCACGGTTCCTGTATAATTTACCCGATTTACCATTTTGGGATTTTAAGGCCAGAACACGCGCCTGACTAGAGAGTGTTCAGTAAAGATAAACAAAAGTGTCAGAAACAAGTGAACTCACTGAAACTAGAGTAAATGCTTGTAACTAGTTCGAAATAGGTCATGTGCTGCTGATCTGCACGGTTCCTGTACAATTTACCCAATTTACCACTTTGGGAGTTTATGGCTAGAACATGCGCCTAACTAGCGAGTGTTCAGTAAAAATACACAAAGGTGTCAGAAACAAGTGAACTCACTGAAACTAGAGTAAATGTTTGTAACTAGTTCAAAATAGGTCATGTGCTGCTGATCTGCACGGTTCCTGTACAATTTACCCAATTTACCATTTTGGGATTTGAAGGCCAGAAAACGCGCCTGACTAGCGAGTGTTCAGTAAAAATACACAAAGGTGTCAGAAACAAGTGAACCCCCTGAAACTAGAGTAAATGCTTGTAACTAGTTCAAAATAGGTCATTTGTTGCTGAT
Organism: Anniella stebbinsi; assembly: GCA_029215795.1. Taxonomy (NCBI): domain Eukaryota; kingdom Metazoa; phylum Chordata; class Lepidosauria; order Squamata; family Anniellidae; genus Anniella; species Anniella stebbinsi. The sequence continues at coordinate 122,988,331 of JARDYH010000004.1, read as the reverse complement.
CTGCACGGTTCCTGTATAATTTTCCCGATTTACCATTTTGGGATTTTAAGGCCAGAACACGCGCCTGACTAGCAAGTGTTCAGTAAAAATACACAAACGTGTCAGAAACAACTGAACTCACTGAAACTAGAGTAAATGCTTGTAACTAGTTCTAAATAGGTGATTTGTTGCTGATCTGCACAGTTCCTGTATAATTTACCCGATTTACCATTTTGGGATTTTAAGGCCAGAACACGCGCCTGACTAGCGAGTGTTCAGTAAAAATACACAAACGTGTCAGAAACAAGTGAACTCACAGAAACTAGAGTAAATGCTTGTAACTAGTTCAAAATAGGTCATTTGCTGCTGATCTGCACGGTTCCTGTACAATTTACCCAATTTACCATTTTGGGATTTGAAGGCCAGCACACGCGCCTAACTAGCGAGTGTTCAGTAAAAATACACAAAGGTGTCAGAAACAAGTGAACTCACTGAAACTAGAGTAAATGCTTGTAACTAGTTCAAAATAGGTCATTTGCTGCTGATCTGCACGGTTCCTGTACGATTTACCCACTTTACCACTTTGGGAGTTTATGGCTAGAACATGCGCCTAACTAGCGAGTGTTCAGTAAAAATACACAAAGGGGTCAGAAACAAGTGAACTCACTGAAACTAGAGTAAATGCTTGTAACTAGTTCTAAATAGGTCATTTGTTGCTGATCTGCACGGTTCCTGTATAATTTACCCAATTTACCAGTTTGGGATTTTAAGGCCAGCACACGCACCTAACTAGCGAGTGTTCAGTAAAAATACACAAAGGTGTCAGAAACAAGTGAACTCACTGAAACTAGAGTAAATGCTTGTAACTAGTTCAAAATAGGTCATTTGCTGCTGATCTGCACGGTTCCTGTACGATTTACCCACTTTACCATTTTGGGATTTGAAGGCCAGAAAACGCGCCTGACTAGCGAGTGTTCAGTAAAAATACACAAAGGTGTCAGAAACAAGTGAACTCATTGAAACTAGAGTAAATGCTTGTCACTAGTTCTAAATAGGTCATTTGTTGCTGATCTGCACGGTTCCTGTATAATTTACCCGATTTACCATTTTGGGATTTTAAGGCCAGAACACGCGCCTGACTAGAAAGTGTTCAGTAAAGATAAACAAAAGTGTCAGAAACAAGTGAACTCACTGAAACTAGAGTAAATGCTTGTAACTAGTTCGAAATAGGTCATGTGCTGCTGATCTGCACGGTTCCTGTACAATTTACCCAATTTACCACTTTGGGAGTTTATGGCTAGAACATGCGCCTAACTAGCGAGTGTTCAGTAAAAATACACAAAGGTGTCAGAAACAAGTGAACTCACTGAAACTAGAGTAAATGTTTGTAACTAGTTCAAAATAGGTCATGTGCTGCTGATCTGCACGGTTCCTGTACAATTTACCCAATTTACCACTTTGGGAGTTTATGGCTAGAACATGCGCCTAACTAGCGAGTGTTCAGTAAAAATACACAAAGGTGTCAGAAACAAGTGAACTCACTGAAACTAGAGTAAATGTTTGTAACTAGTTCAAAATAGGTCATGTGCTGCTGATCTGCACGGTTCCTGTACAATTTACCCAATTTACCATTTTGGGATTTGAAGGCCAGAAAACGCGCCTGACTAGCGAGTGTTCAGTAAAAATACACAAAGGTGTCAGAAACAAGTGAACCCCCTGAAACTAGAGTAAATGCTTGTAACTAGTTCAAAATAGGTCATTTGTTGCTGATCTGCACGGTTCCTGTATAATTTTCCCGATTTACCATTTTGGAATTTTAAGGCCAGCACACGCGCCTAACTAGCGAGTGTTCAGTAAAAATACACAAAGGTGTCAGAAACAAGTGAACTCACTGAAACTAGAGTAAATGCTTGTAACTAGTTCAAAATAGGTCATTTGCTGCTGATCTGCACGGTTCCTGTACGATTTACCCACTTTACCACTTTGGGAGTTTATGGCTAGAACATGCGCCTAACTAGCGAGTGTTCAGTAAAAATACACAAAGGTGTCAGAAACAAGTGAACTCACTGAAACTAGAGTAAATGCTTGTAACTAGTTCTAAATAGGTCATTTGTTGCTGATCTGCACGGTTCCTGTATAATTTACCCAATTTACCAGTTTGGGATTTTAAGGCCAGCACACGCACCTAACTAGCGAGTGTTCAGTAAAAATACACAAAGGTGTCAGAAACAAGTGAACTCACTGAAACTAGAGTAAATGCTTGTAACTAGTTCAAAATAGGTCATTTGCTGCTGATCTGCACGGTTCCTGTACGATTTACCCACTTTACCACTTTGGGAGTTTATGGCTAGAACATGCGCCTAACTAGCGAGTGTTCAGTAAAAATACACAAAGGGGTCAGAAAGAAGTGAACTCACTGAAACTAGAGTAAATGCTTGTAACTAGTTCAAAATAGGTCATTTGCTGCTGATCTGCATGGTTCCTGTACAATTTACCCAATTTACCATTTTGGGATTTGAAGGCCAGAAAACGCGCCTGACTAGCAAGTGTTCAGTAAAAATACACAAAGGTGTCAGAAACAAGTGAACTCATTGAAACTAGAGTAAATGCTTGTAACTAGTTCTAAATAGGTCATTTGTTGCTGATCTGCACGGTTCCTGTACAATTTACCCGATTTACCATTTTGGGATTTTAAGGCCAGAACACGCGCCTGACTAGAGATTGTTCAGTAAAGATAAACAAAAGTGTCAGAAACAAGTGAACTCACTGAAACTAGAGTAAATGCTTGTATCTAGTTCAAAATAGGTCATTTGCTGCTGATCTGCACGGTTCCTGTACAATTTACCCAATTTACCACTTTGGGCGTTTATGGCTAGAACATGCGCCTAACTAGCGAGTGTTCAGTAGAAATACACAAAGGTGTCAGAAACATGTGAACTCACTGAAACTAGAGTAAATGTTTGTAACTAGTTCAAAATAGGTCATTTGCTGCTGATCTGCACGGTTCCTGTACAATTTACCCAATTTACCATTTTGGGATTTGAAGGCCAGAAAACGCGCCTGACTAGCGAGTGTTCAGTAGAAATACACAAAGGTGTCAGAAACAAGTGAACTCCCTGAAACTAGAGTAAATGCTTGTAACTAGTCCAAAATAGGTCATTTGCTGCTGATCTGCACGATTCCTGTACAATTTACCCAATTTACCATTTTGGGATTTGAAGGCCAGAAAACGCGCCTGAATAGCGAGTGTTCAGTAAAAATACACAAAGGTGTCAGAAACAAGTGAACCCCCTGAAACTAGAGTAAATGCTTGTAACTAGTTCAAAATAGGTCATGTGCTGCTGATCTGCACGGTTCCTGTACAATTTACCCAATTTACCACTTTGGGAGTTTATGGCTAGAACATGCGCCTAACTAGCGAGTGTTCAGTAAAAATACACAAAGTTGTCAGAAACAAGTGAACTCCCTGAAACTAGAGTAAATGCTTGTAACTAGTTCAAAATAGGTCATTTGCTGCTGATCTGCACGGTTCCTGTACAATTTACCCAATTTACCATTTTGGGATTTGAAGGCCAGAAAACGCGCCTGACTAGCGAGTGTTCAGTAAAAATACACAAAGGTGTCAGAAACAAGTGAACCCCCTGAAACTAGAGTAAATGCTTGTAACTAGTTCAAAATAGGTCATTTGTTGCTGATCTGCACGGTTCCTGTATAATTTACCCGATTTACCATTTTGGGATTTTAAGGCCAGAACACGCGCCTGACTAGCGAGTGTTCAGTAAAAATACACAAAGGTGTCAGAAACAAGTGAACTCACAGAAACTAGAGTAAATGCTTGTAACTAGTTCAAAATAGGTCATGTGCTGCTGATCTGCACGGTTCCTGTACAATTTACCCAATTTACCACTTTGGGAGTTTATGGCTAGAACATGCGCCTAACTAGCGAGTGTTCAGTAAAAATACACAAAGGTGTCAGAAACAAGTGAACTCACTGAAACTAGAGTAAATGTTTGTAACTAGTTCAAAATAGGTCATGTGCTGCTGATCTGCACGGTTCCTGTACAATTTACCCAATTTACCACTTTGGGAGTTTATGGCTAGAACATGCGCCTAACTAGCGAGTGTTCAGTAAAAATACACAAAGGTGTCAGAAACAAGTGAACTCACTGAAACTAGAGTAAATGTTTGTAACTAGTTCAAAATAGGTCATGTGCTGCTGATCTGCACGGTTCCTATACAATTTACCCAATTTACCATTTTGGGATTTGAAGGCCAGAAAACGCGCCTGACTAGCGAGTGTTCAGTAAAAATACACAAAGGTGTCAGAAACAAGTGAACCCCCTGAAACTAGAGTAAATGCTTGTAACTAGTTCAAAATAGGTCATTTGTTGCTGATCTGCACGGTTCCTGTATAATTTACACAATTTACCATTTTGGGATTTTAAGGCCAGAACACGCGCCTGACTAGCGAGTGTTCAGTAAAAATACACAAAGGTGTCAGAAACAAGTGAACTCACTGAAACTAGAGTAAATGCTTGTAACTAGTTCAAAATAGGTCATTTGTTGCTGGCCTGCACGGTTCCTGTACAATTTACCCAATTTACCTTATTTGGAGTTTAACGCTAAAACACGCGCCTAACTAGCGAGTGTTCAGTAAAAATACACAAAGGTGTCAGAAACAAGTGAACTCCCTGAAACTAGAGTAAATGCTTGTAACTAGTTCAAAATAAGTCATTTGCTGCTGATCTGCACGGTTCCTGTAGAATTTAACCAATTTACCACTTTGGAATTTTAAGGCGTGAACACGCTCCTATCTAGCGAGTGTTCAGTAAAAATACACAAAGGTGTCAGAAACAAGTGAACTCACTGAAACTAGAGTAAATGCTTGTAACTAGTTCAAAATAGGTCATTTGCTGCTGGCCTGCACGGTTCCTGTACAATTTACCCATTTTACCATTTTGGAATTTTAAGGCCAGAACACGCTCATATCTAGCGAGTGTTCAGTAAAAATACACAAAGGTGTCAGAAACAAGTGAACTCCCTGAAACTAGAGTAAATGCTTGTAACTAGTTCAAAATAGGTCATTTGCTGCTGATCTGCACGGTTCCTGTACAATTTACCCATTTTACCATTTTGGAATTTTAAGGCCAGAACACGCACCTGACTAGCGAGTATTCAGTAAAAATACACAAAGGTGTCAGAAACAAGTGAATTCCCTGAAACTAGAGTAAATGCTTATAACTAGTTCAAAATAGGTCATTTGCTGCTGGCCTGCACGGTTCCTGTACAATTTACCCAATTTACCTTATTTGGAGTTTAACGCTAAAACACGCGCCTAACTAGCGAGTGTTCAGTAAAAATACACAAAGGTGTCAGAAACAAGTGAACTCCCTGAAACTAGAGTAAATGCTTGTAACTAGTTCAAAATAAGTCATTTGCTACTGATCTGCACGGTTCCTGTAGATTTTAACCAATTTACCACTTTGGAATTTTAAGGCGTGAACACGCTCCTATCTAGCGAGTGTTCAGTAAAAATACACAAAGGTGTCAGAAACAAGTGAACTCCCTCAAACTAGAGTAAATGCTTATAACTAGTTCAAAATAGGTCATTTGCTGCTGGCCTGCACGGTTCCTGTACAATTTCCCCAAATTACCTTATTTGGAGTTTAACGCTAAAAAACGCGCCTAACTAGCGAGTGTTCAGTAAAAATATACAAAGGTGTCATAAACAAGTGAACTCACTGAAACTAGAGTAAATGCTTCTAACTAGATCAAAATAGATCATTTGCTGCTGATCTGGACGGTTAACTTTAGATTTCACCCAATTCTCTCATTATGGGCTTTTAAGGCTTCAACAAACGCCTAACTAGCGAATATTCAGTAAAACTACACAAAGGTGTCAGAAACAAGTGAACTCACTGAAACTAGAGTAAATGCTTGTAACTAGTTCAAAATAGGTCATTTGCTGCTGATCTGGACAGTTAACTTTAGATTTTACCCAATTCTCTCATTATGGGCTTTTAAGGCTTCAACAAACGCCTAAATAGCGAGTATTCAGTAAAACTACACAAAGGTGTCAGAAACAAGTGAACTCACTGAAACTAGAGTAAATGCTTGTAACTAGTTCAAAATAGGTCATGTGCTGCTGATCTGCACGGTTCCTGTACAATTTACCCAATTTACCACTTTGGGAGTTTATGGCTAGAACATGCGCCTAACTAGCGAGTGTTCAGTAAAAATACACAAAGTTGTCAGAAACAAGTGAACTCCCTGAAACTAGAGTAAATGCTTGTAACTAGTTCAAAATAGGTCATTTGCTGCTGATCTGCACGGTTCCTGTACAATTTACCCAATTTACCATTTTGGGATTTGAAGGCCAGAAAACGCGCCTGACTAGCGAGTGTTCAGTAAAAATACACAAAGGTGTCAGAAACAAGTGAACCCCCTGAAACTAGAGTAAATGCTTGTAACTAGTTCAAAATAGGTCATTTGCTGCTGATCTGCACGGTTCCTGTACAATTTACCCAATTTACCATTTTGGGAGTTTATGGCTAGAACATGCGCCTAACTAGCGAGTGTTCAGTAAAAATACACAAAGTTGTCAGAAACAAGTGAACTCCCTGAAACTAGAGTAAATGCTTGTAACTAGTTCAAAATAGGTCATTTGCTGCTGATCTGCACGGTTCCTGTACAATTTACCCAATTTACCATTTTGGGATTTGAAGGCCAGAAAACGCGCCTGACTAGCGAGTGTTCAGTAAAAATACACAAAGGTGTCAGAAACAAGTGAACCCCCTGAAACTAGAGTAAATGCTTGTAACTAGTTCAAAATAGGTCATTTGTTGCTGATCTGCACGGTTCCTGTATAATTTACCCGATTTACCATTTTGGGATTTTAAGGCCAGAACACGCGCCTGACTAGCGAGTGTTCAGTAAAAATACACAAAGGTGTCAGAAACAAGTGAACTCACAGAAACTAGAGTAAATGCTTGTAACTAGTTCAAAATAGGTCATGTGCTGCTGATCTGCACGGTTCCTGTACAATTTACCCAATTTACCACTTTGGGAGTTTATGGCTAGAACATGCGCCTAACTAGCGAGTGTTCAGTAAAAATACACAAAGGTGTCAGAAACAAGTGAACTCACTGAAACTAGAGTAAATGTTTGTAACTAGTTCAAAATAGGTCATGTGCTGCTGATCTGCACGGTTCCTGTACAATTTACCCAATTTACCACTTTGGGAGTTTATGGCTAGAACATGCGCCTAACTAGCGAGTGTTCAGTAAAAATACACAAAGGTGTCAGAAACAAGTGAACTCACTGAAACTAGAGTAAATGCTTCTAACTAGATCAAAATAGATCATTTGCTGCTGATCTGGACGGTTAACTTTAGATTTCACCCAATTCTCTCATTATGGGCTTTTAAGGCTTCAACAAACGCCTAACTAGCGAATATTCAGTAAAACTACACAAAGGTGTCAGAAACAAGTGAACTCACTGAAACTAGAGTAAATGCTTGTAACTAGTTCAAAATAGGTCATTTGCTGCTGATCTGGACAGTTAACTTTAGATTTTACCCAATTCTCTCATTATGGGCTTTTAAGGCTTCAACAAACGCCTAAATAGCGAGTATTCAGTAAAACTACACAAAGGTGTCAGAAACAAGTGAACTCACTGAAACTAGAGTAAATGCTTGTAACTAGTTCAAAATAGGTCATTTGCTGCTGGTCTGCACGGTTTCTGTACAATTTACCCAATTTAGCATTTTGGGATTTTAAGGCTAGAACAGGAGCCTAACTAGCAAGTGTTCAGTAAAAATACACAAAGGTGTCAGAAACAAGTGAACTCACAGAAACTAGAGTAAATGCTTGTAACTAGTTCAAAATAGGTCATGTGCTGCTGATCTGCACGGTTCCTGTACAATTTACCCAATTTACCACTTTGGGAGTTTATGGCTAGAACATGTGCCTAACTAGCGAGTGTTCAGTAAAAATACACAAAGGTGTCAGAAACAAGTGAACTCCCTGAAACTAGAGTAAATGCTTGTAACTAGTTCAAAATAGATCATTTGCTGCTGATCTGCACTGTTCCTGTACAATTTACCCAATTTACCATTTTGGGATTTGAAGGCCAGAACACGCGCCTGACTAGCGAGTGTACAGTAAAAATACACAAAGGTGTCAGAAACAAGTGAACTCCCTGAAACTAGAGTAAATGCTTGTAACTAGTTCAAAATAGGTCATTTGCTGCTGATCTGCACGGTTCCTGTAGAATTTACCCTATTCACCATTTTGGGATTTGAAGGCCAGAAAACGCGCCTGACTAGCGAGTGTTCAGTAAAAATACACAAAGGTGTCAGAAACAAGTGAACCCCCTGAAACTAGAGTAAATGCTTGTAACTAGTTCAAAATAGGTCATTTGTTGCTAATCTGTACGGTTCCTGTATAATTTACCCGATTTACCATTTTGGGATTTTAAGGCCAGAACACGCGCCTGACTAGCGAGTGTTCAGTAAAAATACACAAAGGTGTCAGAAACAAGTGAACTCACTGAAACTAGAGTAAATGCTTGTAACTCGTTCAAAATAGGTCATTTGCTGCTGGCCTGCACGTTTCCTGTACAATTTACCCAATTTACCTTATTTGGAGTTTAACGCTAAAACACGCGCCTCACTAGCGAGTATTCAGTAAAACTACACAAAGTCTCAGAAACAAGTGAACTCACTGAAACTAGAGGAAATGCTTGTAACTAGTTCAAAATAGGTCATTTGCTGCTGGCCTGCACGGTTCCTGTACAATTTACCCAATTTACCTTATTTGGAGTTTAACGCTAAAACACGCGCCTAACTAGCGAGTGTTCAGTAAAACTACACAAAGGTGTCAGAAACAAGTGAACTCACTGAAACTAGAGTAAATGCTTGTAACTAATTCAAAAAAGGTCATTTGCTGCTGCTCTGCACGTTTTCTGTACAATTTACCCAATTTACCATTTTGGGATTTTAAGGCCAGAACACGCTCCTATCTAGCGAGTGTTCAGTAAAAATACACAAAGGTGTCAGAAACAAGTGAACTCCCTGAAACTAGAGTAAATGCTTGTAACCAGTTCAAAATAGGTCATTTGTTGCTGGCCTGCACGGTTTCTGTACAATTTACCCAATTTACCTTATTTGGAGTTTAACGCTAAAACACGCGCCTAACTAGCGAGTGTTCAGTAAAACTACACAAAGGTGTCAGAAACAAGTGAACTCACTGAAACTAGAGTAAATGCTTGTAACTAATTCAAAAAAGGTCATTTGCTGCTGATCTGCACGGTTTCTGTACAATTTACCCAATTTACCATTTTGGGATTTTAAGGCTAGAACAAGGGCCTAACTAGCAAGTGTTCAGTAAAAATACACAAAGGTGTCAGAAACAAGTGAACTCACTGAAACTAGAGTAAATGCTTGTAACTAGTTCAAAATAGGTCATTTTCTGCTGGCCTGCACGGTTCCTGTACAATTTACCCAATTTACCTTATTTGGAGTTTAACGCTAAAACACGCGCCTAACTAGCGAGTGTTCAGTAAAACTACACAAAGGTGTCAGAAACAAGTGAACTCACTGAAACTAGAGTAAATGCTTGTAACTAGTTCAAAATAAGTCATTTGCTGCTGGCCTGCACGGTTCCTGTACAATTTACCCAATTTACCTTATTTGGAGTTTAACGCTAAAACACGCGCCTAACTAGCGAGTGTTCAGTAAAACTACACAAAGGTGTCAGAAACAAGTGAACTCACTGAAACTAGAGTAAATGCTTGTAACTAATTCAAAAAAGGTCATTTGCTGCTGATCTGCACGGTTTCTGTACAATTTACCCAATTTACCATTTTGGGATTTTAAGGCTAGAACAAGGGCCTAACTAGCAAGTGTTCAGTAAAAATACACAAAGGTGTCAGAAACAAGTGAACTCACTGAAACTAGAGGAAATGCTTGTAACTCGTTCAAAATAGGTCATTTGCTGCTGGCCTGCACGTTTCCTGTACAATTTACCCAATTTACCTTATTTGGAGTTTAACGCTAAAACACGCGCCTAACTAGCGAGTGTTCAGTAAAACTACACAAAGGTGTCAGAAACAAGTGAACTCACTGAAACTAGAGTAAATGCTTGTAACTAATTCAAAAAAGGTCATTTCCTGCTGCTCTGCACGTTTTCTGTACAATTTACCCAATTTACCATTTTAGGATTTTAAGGCCAGAACACGCTCCTATCTAGCGAGTGTTCAGTAAAAATACACAAAGGTGTCAGAAACAAGTGAACTCCCTGAAACTAGAGTAAATGCTTGTAACTAGTTCCAACTAGCTCATTTGCTGCTGTCCTGCACGGTTCCTGTACAATTTACCCAAATTACCTTATTTGGAGTTTAAGGCTAAAACACGCGTCTCACTAGCGAGTATTCAGGAAAACTACACAAAGGTGTCAGAAACAAGTGAACTCACTGAAACTAGAGTAAATGCTTGTAACTAGTTCAAAATAGGTCATTTGCTGCTGGCCTGCACGGTTCCTGTACAATTTACCCAATTTACCTTATTTGGAGTTTAAGGCTAAAACACGCGCCTAACTAGCGAGTATTTAGTAAAACTACACAAAGGTGTCAGAAACAAGTGAACTCACTGAAACTAGAGGAAATGCTTGTAACTAGTTCAAAATAGGTCATTTGCTGCTGGCCTGCACGGTTCCTGTACAATTTACACAATTTACCTTATTTGGAGTTTAACGCTAAAACACGCGCCTAACTAGCGAGTGTTCAGTAAAACTACACAAAGGTGTCAGAAACAAGTGAACTCCCTGAAACTAGAGTAAATGCTTGTAACTCGTTCAAAATAGGTCATTTGCTGCTGGCCTGCACGTTTCCTGTACAATTTACCCAATTTACCTTATTTGGAGTTTAACGCTAAAACACGCGCCTCACTAGCGAGTATTCAGTAAAACTACACAAAGTCTCAGAAACAAGTGAACTCACTGAAACTAGAGGAAATGCTTGTAACTAGTTCAAAATAGGTCATTTGCTGCTGGCCTGCACGGTTCCTGTACAATTTACCCAATTTACCTTATTTGGAGTTTAACGCTAAAACACGCGCCTAACTAGCGAGTGTTCAGTAAAACTACACAAAGGTGTCAGAAACAAGTGAACTCACTGAAACTAGAGTAAATGCTTGTAACTAGTTCAAAATAGGTCATTTGCTGCTGTCCTGCACGGTTTCTGTACAATTTACCCATTTTACCATTTTGGGATTTTAAGGCCAGAACACGCTCCTATCTAGCGAGTGTTCAGTAAAAATACACAAAGGTGTCAGAAACAAGTGAACTCACTGAAACTAGAGCAAATGCTTGTAACCAGTTCAAAATAGGTCATTTGTTGCTGGCCTGCACGGTTTCTGTACAATTTACCCAAATTACCTTATTTGGAGTTTAAGGCTAAAACACGCGCCTAACTAGCGAGTGTTCAGTAAAACTACACAAAGGTGTCAGAAACAAGTGAACTCACTGAAACTAGAGTAAATGCTTGTAACTAATTCAAAAAAGGTCATTTGCTGCTGATCTGCACGGTTTCTGTGCAATTTACCCAATTTACCATTTTGGGATTTTAAGGCTAGAACAAGGGCCTAACTAGCAAGTGTTCAGTAAAAATACACAATCGTGTCAGAAACAAGTGAACTCACTGGAACTAGAGTAAATGCTTGTAACTAGTTCCAACTAGCTCATTTGCTGCTGTCCTGCACGGTTCCTGTACAATTTACCCAAATTACCTTATATGGAGTTTAAGGCTAAAACACGCGCCTCACTAGCGAGTATTCAGTAAAACTACACAAAGTGTCAGAAACAAGTGAACTCACTGAAACTAGAGGAAATGCTTGTAACTAGTTCAAAATAGGTCATTTGCTGCTGGCCTGCACGGTTCCTGTACAATTTACCCAATTTACCTTATTTGGAGTTTAAGGCTAAACCACGCGCCTAACTAGCGAGTATTCAGTAAAACTACACAAAGGTGTCAGAAACAAGTGAACTCTCTGAAACTAGAGGAAATGCTTGTAACTAGTTCAAAATAGGTCATTTGCTGCTGATCTGCACGGTTCCTGTACAATTTACCCTATTTACCTTATTTGGAGTTTAAGGCTAAACCACGCGCCTAACTAGCGAGTATTCAGTAAAACTACACAAAGGTGTCAGAAACAAGTGAACTCTCTGAAACTAGAGGAAATGCTTGTAACTAGTTCAAAATAGGTCATTTGCTGCTGATCTGCACGGTTCCTGTACAATTTACCCAATTTACCACTTTGGGAGTTTATGGCTAGAACATGCGCCTATCTAGCGAGTGTTCAGTAAAACTACACAAAGGTGTCAGAAACAAGTGAACTCACTGAAACTAGAGTAAATGCTTGTAACTAGTTCAAAAAAGGTCATTTGCTGCTGATCTGCACGGTTCCTGTACAATTTACCCAATTTACCATTTTGGGATTTTAAGGCTAGAACAAGGGCCTAACTAGCAAGTGTTCAGTAAAAATACACAAACGTGTCAGAAACAAGTGAACTCCCTGAAACTAGAGTAAATGCTTGTAACTAGTTCAAAATAAGTCACTTGCTGCTGATCTGCACGGTTCCTGTAGAATTTAACCAATTTACCACTTTGGAATTTTAAGGCGTGAACATGCTCCTATCTAGCGAGTGTTCAGTAAAAATACACAAAGGTTTCAGAAACAAGTGAACTCCCTGAAACTAGAGGAAATGCTTGTAACTAATTCAAAAAAGGTCATTTGCTGCTGATCTGCACGTTTTCTGTACAATTTAACCAATTTACCTTATTTGGAGTTTAAGGCTAAAACACGCGCCTAACTAGCGAGTGTTCAGTAAAACTACACAAAGGTGTCAGAAACAAGTGAACTCACTGAAACTAGAGCAAATGCTTGTAACTAGTTCAAAAAAGGTCATTTGCTGCTGATCTGCACGGTTTCTGTACAATTTACCCAATTTACCATTTTGGGATTTTAAGGCTAGAAAAAGGGCCTAACTAGCAAGTGTTCAGTAAAAATACACAAACGTGTCAGAAACAAGTGAACTCACTGGAACTAGAGTAAATGCTTGTAACTAGTTCAAAATAGGTCATTTGCTGCTGTCCTGCACGGTTTCTGTACAATTTACCCATTTTACCATTTTGGAATTTTAAGGCCAGAACATGCGCCTAACTAGCGAGTGTTCAGTAAAAATACACAAAGGTGTCAGAAACAAGTGAACTCACTGAAACTAGAGCAAATGCTTGTAACTAGTTCAAAAAAGGTCATTTGCTGCTGATCTGCATGGTTTCTGTACAATTTACCCAAATTACCTTATTTGGAGTTTAAGGCTAAAACACGCGCCTAACTAGCGAGTGTTCAGTAAAACTACACAAAGGTGTCAGAAACAAGTGAACTCACTGAAACTAGAGTAAATGCTTGTAACTAATTCAAAAAAGGTCATTTGCTGCTGATCTACACGGTTTCTGTACAATTTACCCAATTTACCATTTTGGGATTTTAAGGCTAGAACAAGGGCCTAACTAGCAAGTGTTCAGTAAAAATACACAATCGTGTCAGAAACAAGTGAACTCACTGGAACTAGAGTAAATGCTTGTAACTAGTTCCAACTAGCTCATTTGCTGCTGTCCTGCACGGTTCCTGTACAATTTACCCAAATTACCTTATATGGAGTTTAAGGCTAAAACACGCGCCTCACTAGCGAGTATTCAGTAAAACTACACAAAGTGTCAGAAACAAGTGAACTCACTGAAACTAGAGGAAATGCTTGTAACTAGTTCAAAATAGGTCATTTGCTGCTGGCCTGCACGGTTCCTGTACAATTTACCCAATTTACCTTATTTGGAGTTTAAGGCTAAACTACGCGCCTAACTAGCGAGTATTCAGTAAAACTACACAAAGGTGTCAGAAACAAGTGAACTCTCTGAAACTAGAGGAAATGCTTGTAACTAGTTCAAAATAGGTCATTTGCTGCTGATCTGCACGGTTCCTGTACAATTTACCCTATTTACCTTATTTGGAGTTTAAGGCTAAACCACGCGCCTAACTAGCGAGTATTCAGTAAAACTACACAAAGGTGTCAGAAACAAGTGAACTCGCTGAAACTAGAGGAAATGCTTGTAACTAGTTCAAAATAGGTCATTTGCTGCTGATCTGCACGGTTCCTGTACAATTTACCCAATTTACCACTTTGGGAGTTTATGGCTAGAACATGCGCCTATCTAGCGAGTGTTCAGTAAAAATACACAAAGGTTTCAGAAACAAGTGAACTCCCTGAAACTAGAGGAAATGCTTGTAACTAATTCAAAAAAGGTCATTTGCTGCTGATCTGCACGTTTTCTGTACAATTTAACCAATTTACCTTATTTGGAGTTTAAGGCTAAAACACGCGCCTAACTAGCGAGTGTTCAGTAAAACTACACAAAGGTGTCAGAAACAAGTGAACTCACTGAAACTAGAGCAAATGCTTGTAACTAGTTCAAAAAAGGTCATTTGCTGCTGATCTGCACGGTTTCTGTACAATTTACCCAATTTACCATTTTGGGATTTTAAGGCTAGAAAAAGGGCCTAACTAGCAAGTGTTCAGTAAAAATACACAAACGTGTCAGAAACAAGTGAACTCACTGGAACTAGAGTAAATGCTTGTAACTAGTTCAAAATAGGTCATTTGCTGCTGTCCTGCACGGTTTCTGTACAATTTACCCATTTTACCATTTTGGAATTTTAAGGCCAGAACACGCGCCTCACTAGCGAGTATTCAGTAAAACTACACAAAGTGTCAGAAACAAGTGAACTCACTGAAACTAGAGGAAATGCTTGTAACTAGTTCAAAATAGGTCATTTGCTGCTGGCCTGCACGGTTCCTGTACAATTTACCCAATTTACCTTATTTGGAGTTTAAGGCTAAACCACGCGCCTAACTAGCGAGTATTCAGTAAAACTACACAAAGGTGTCAGAAACAAGTGAACTCTCTGAAACTAGAGGAAATGCTTGTAACTAGTTCAAAATAGGTCATTTGCTGCTGATCTGCACGGTTCCTGTACAATTTACCCTATTTACCACTTTGGGAGTTTATAGCTAGAACATGCGCCTAACTAGCGAGTGTTCAGTAAAAATACACAAAGGTGTCAGAAACAAGTGAACTCCCTGAAACTAGAGTAAATGCTTGTAACTAGTTCAAAATAGGTCATTTGCTGCTGATCTGCATGGTTCCTGTATAATTTACCCGATTTACCATTTTGGGATTTTAAGGCCAGAACACGCGCCTGACTAGCGAGTATTCAGTAAAACTACACAAAGTGTCAGAAACAAGTGAACTCACTGAAACTAGAGGAAATGCTTGTAACTAGTTCAAAATAGGTCATTTGCTGCTGGCCTGCACGGTTCCTGTACAATTTACCCAAATTACCTTATTTGTTGTTTAAGGCTAAAACACGCGCCTCACTAGCGAGTATTCAGTAAAACTACACAAAGTGTCAGAAACAAGTGAACTCACTGAAACTAGAGGAAATGCTTGTAACTAGTTCAAAATAGGTCATTTGCTGCTGGCCTGCACGGTTCCTGTACAATTTACCCAATTTACCTTATTTGGAGTTTAACGCTAAAACACGCGCCTAACTAGCGAGTGTTCAGTAAAACTACACAAAGGTGTCAGAAACAAGTGAACTCACTGAAACTAGAGTAAATGCTTGTAACTAATTCAAAAAAGGTCATTTGCTGCTGCTCTGCACGTTTTCTGTACAATTTACCCAATTTACCATTTTGGGATTTTAAGGCCAGAACACGCTCCTATCTAGCGAGTGTTCAGTAAAAATACACAAAGGTGTCAGAAACAAGTGAACTCCCTGAAACTAGAGTAAATGCTTGTAACCAGTTCAAAATAGGTCATTTGTTGCTGGCCTGCACGGTTTCTGTACAATTTACCCAATTTACCTTATTTGGAGTTTAACGCTAAAACACGCGCCTAACTAGCGAGTGTTCAGTAAAACTACACAAAGGTGTCAGAAACAAGTGAACTCACTGAAACTAGAGTAAATGCTTGTAACTAATTCAAAAAAGGTCATTTGCTGCTGATCTGCACGGTTTCTGTACAATTTACCCAATTTACCATTTTGGGATTTTAAGGCTAGAACAAGGGCCTAACTAGCAAGTGTTCAGTAAAAATACACAAAGGTGTCAGAAACAAGTGAACTCACTGAAACTAGAGTAAATGCTTGTAACTAGTTCAAAATAGGTCATTTTCTGCTGGCCTGCACGGTTCCTGTACAATTTACCCAATTTACCTTATTTGGAGTTTAACGCTAAAACACGCGCCTAACTAGCGAGTGTTCAGTAAAACTACACAAAGGTGTCAGAAACAAGTGAACTCACTGAAACTAGAGTAAATGCTTGTAACTAGTTCAAAATAAGTCATTTGCTGCTGGCCTGCACGGTTCCTGTACAATTTACCCAATTTACCTTATTTGGAGTTTAACGCTAAAACACGCGCCTAACTAGCGAGTGTTCAGTAAAACTACACAAAGGTGTCAGAAACAAGTGAACTCACTGAAACTAGAGTAAATGCTTGTAACTAATTCAAAAAAGGTCATTTGCTGCTGATCTGCACGGTTTCTGTACAATTTACCCAATTTACCATTTTGGGATTTTAAGGCTAGAACAAGGGCCTAACTAGCAAGTGTTCAGTAAAAATACACAAAGGTGTCAGAAACAAGTGAACTCACTGAAACTAGAGTAAATGCTTGTAACTAGTTCAAAAAAGGTCATTTGCTGCTGGCCTGCACGGTTCCTGTAGAATTTAACCAATTTACCTTATTTGGAGTTTAAGGCTAAAACACGCGCCTAACTAGCGAGTATTCAGTAAAACTACACAAAGGTGTCAGAAACAAGTGAACTCACTGAAACTAGAGTAAATGCTTGTAAACTAATTCAAAAAAGGTCATTTGCTGCTGATCTGCACGGTTTCTGTACAATTTACCCAATTTACCATTTTGGGATTTTAAGGCTAGAACAAGGGCCTAACTAGCAAGTGTTCAGTAAAAATACACAAACGTGTCAGAAACAAGTGAACTCACTGGAACTAGAGTAAATGCTTGTAACTAGTTCCAACTAGCTCATTTGCTGCTGTCCTGCACGGTTCCTGTACAATTTACCCAAATTACCTTATTTGGAGTTTAAGGCTAAAACACGCGTCTCACTAGCGAGTATTCAGGAAAACTACACAAAGGTGTCAGAAACAAGTGAACTCACTGAAACTAGAGGAAATGCTTGTAACTAGTTCAAAATAGGTCATTTGCTGCTGGCCTGCACGGTTCCTGTACAATTTACCCAATTTACCTTATTTGGAGTTTAAGGCTAAACCACGCGCCTAACTAGCGAGTATTCAGTAAAACTACACAAAGGTGTCAGAAACAAGTGAACTCTCTGAAACTAGAGGAAATGCTTGTAACTAGTTCAAAATAGGTCATTTGCTGCTGATCTGCACGGTTCCTGTACAATTTACCCTATTTACCTTATTTGGAGTTTAAGGCTAAACCACGCGCCTAACTAGCGAGTATTCAGTAAAACTACACAAAGGTGTCAGAAACAAGTGAACTCTCTGAAACTAGAGGAAATGCTTGTAACTAGTTCAAAATAGGTCATTTGCTGCTGATCTGCACGGTTCCTGTACAATTTACCCAATTTACCACTTTGGGAGTTTATGGCTAGAACATGCGCCTATCTAGCGAGTGTTCAGTAAAACTACACAAAGGTGTCAGAAACAAGTGAACTCACTGAAACTAGAGTAAATGCTTGTAACTAGTTCAAAAAAGGTCATTTGCTGCTGATCTGCACGGTTCCTGTACAATTTACCCAATTTACCATTTTGGGATTTTAAGGCTAGAACAAGGGCCTAACTAGCAAGTGTTCAGTAAAAATACACAAAGGTGTCAGAAACAAGTGAACTCACTGAAACTAGAGTAAATGCTTGTAACTAGTTCAAAATAGGTCATTTTCTGCTGGCCTGCACGGTTCCTGTACAATTTACCCAATTTACCTTATTTGGAGTTTAACGCTAAAACACGCGCCTAACTAGCGAGTGTTCAGTAAAACTACACAAAGGTGTCAGAAACAAGTGAACTCACTGAAACTAGAGTAAATGCTTGTAACTAGTTCAAAATAAGTCATTTGCTGCTGGCCTGCACGGTTCCTGTACAATTTACCCAATTTACCTTATTTGGAGTTTAACGCTAAAACACGCGCCTAACTAGCGAGTGTTAAGTAAAACTACACAAAGGTGTCAGAAACAAGTGAACTCACTGAAACTAGAGTAAATGCTTGTAACTAATTCAAAAAAGGTCATTTGCTGCTGATCTGCACGGTTTCTGTACAATTTACCCAATTTACCATTTTGGGATTTTAAGGCTAGAACAAGGGCCTAACTAGCAAGTGTTCAGTAAAAATACACAAAGGTGTCAGAAACAAGTGAACTCACTGAAACTAGAGGAAATGCTTGTAACTCGTTCAAAATAGGTCATTTGCTGCTGGCCTGCACGTTTCCTGTACAATTTACCCAATTTACCTTATTTGGAGTTTAACGCTAAAACACGCGCCTAACTAGCGAGTGTTCAGTAAAACTACACAAAGGTGTCAGAAACAAGTGAACTCACTGAAACTAGAGTAAATGCTTGTAACTAATTCAAAAAAGGTCATTTCCTGCTGCTCTGCACGTTTTCTGTACAATTTACCCAATTTACCATTTTAGGATTTTAAGGCCAGAACACGCTCCTATCTAGCGAGTGTTCAGTAAAAATACACAAAGGTGTCAGAAACAAGTGAACTCCCTGAAACTAGAGTAAATGCTTGTAACTAGTTCCAACTAGCTCATTTGCTGCTGTCCTGCACGGTTCCTGTACAATTTACCCAAATTACCTTATTTGGAGTTTAAGGCTAAAACACGCGTCTCACTAGCGAGTATTCAGGAAAACTACACAAAGGTGTCAGAAACAAGTGAACTCACTGAAACTAGAGTAAATGCTTGTAACTAGTTCAAAATAGGTCATTTGCTGCTGGCCTGCACGGTTCCTGTACAATTTACCCAATTTACCTTATTTGGAGTTTAAGGCTAAAACACGCGCCTAACTAGCGAGTATTTAGTAAAACTACACAAAGGTGTCAGAAACAAGTGAACTCACTGAAACTAGAGGAAATGCTTGTAACTAGTTCAAAATAGGTCATTTGCTGCTGGCCTGCACGGTTCCTGTACAATTTACACAATTTACCTTATTTGGAGTTTAACGCTAAAACACGCGCCTAACTAGCGAGTGTTCAGTAAAACTACACAAAGGTGTCAGAAACAAGTGAACTCCCTGAAACTAGAGTAAATGCTTGTAACTCGTTCAAAATAGGTCATTTGCTGCTGGCCTGCACGTTTCCTGTACAATTTACCCAATTTACCTTATTTGGAGTTTAACGCTAAAACACGCGCCTCACTAGCGAGTATTCAGTAAAACTACACAAAGTCTCAGAAACAAGTGAACTCACTGAAACTAGAGGAAATGCTTGTAACTAGTTCAAAATAGGTCATTTGCTGCTGGCCTGCACGGTTCCTGTACAATTTACCCAATTTACCTTATTTGGAGTTTAACGCTAAAACACGCGCCTAACTAGCGAGTGTTCAGTAAAACTACACAAAGGTGTCAGAAACAAGTGAACTCACTGAAACTAGAGTAAATGCTTGTAACTAATTCAAAAAAGGTCATTTGCTGCTGCTCTGCACGTTTTCTGTACAATTTACCCAATTTACCATTTTGGGATTTTAAGGCCAGAACACGCTCCTATCTAGCGAGTGTTCAGTAAAAATACACAAAGGTGTCAGAAACAAGTGAACTCCCTGAAACTAGAGTAAATGCTTGTAACCAGTTCAAAATAGGTCATTTGTTGCTGGCCTGCACGGTTTCTGTACAATTTACCCAATTTACCTTATTTGGAGTTTAACGCTAAAACACGCGCCTAACTAGCGAGTGTTCAGTAAAACTACACAAAGGTGTCAGAAACAAGTGAACTCACTGAAACTAGAGTAAATGCTTGTAACTAATTCAAAAAAGGTCATTTGCTGCTGATCTGCACGGTTTCTGTACAATTTACCCAATTTACCATTTTGGGATTTTAAGGCTAGAACAAGGGCCTAACTAGCAAGTGTTCAGTAAAAATACACAAAGGTGTCAGAAACAAGTGAACTCACTGAAACTAGAGTAAATGCTTGTAACTAGTTCAAAATAGGTCATTTTCTGCTGGCCTGCACGGTTCCTGTACAATTTACCCAATTTACCTTATTTGGAGTTTAACGCTAAAACACGCGCCTAACTAGCGAGTGTTCAGTAAAACTACACAAAGGTGTCAGAAACAAGTGAACTCACTGAAACTAGAGTAAATGCTTGTAACTAGTTCAAAATAAGTCATTTGCTGCTGGCCTGCACGGTTCCTGTACAATTTACCCAATTTACCTTATTTGGAGTTTAACGCTAAAACACGCGCCTAACTAGCGAGTGTTCAGTAAAAATACACAAAGGTGTCAGAAACAAGTGAACTCACTGAAACTAGAGGAAATGCTTGTAACTCGTTCAAAATAGGTCATTTGCTGCTGGCCTGCACGTTTCCTGTACAATTTACCCAATTTACCTTATTTGGAGTTTAACGCTAAAACACGCGCCTAACTAGCGAGTGTTCAGTAAAACTACACAAAGGTGTCAGAAACAAGTGAACTCACTGAAACTAGAGTAAATGCTTGTAACTAATTCAAAAAAGGTCATTTCCTGCTGCTCTGCACGTTTTCTGTACAATTTACCCAATTTACCATTTTAGGATTTTAAGGCCAGAACACGCTCCTATCTAGCGAGTGTTCAGTAAAAATACACAAAGGTGTCAGAAACAAGTGAACTCCCTGAAACTAGAGTAAATGCTTGTAACTAGTTCCAACTAGCTCATTTGCTGCTGTCCTGCACGGTTCCTGTACAATTTACCCAAATTACCTTATTTGGAGTTTAAGGCTAAAACACGCGTCTCACTAGCGAGTATTCAGGAAAACTACACAAAGGTGTCAGAAACAAGTGAACTCACTGAAACTAGAGTAAATGCTTGTAACTAGTTCAAAATAGGTCATTTGCTGCTGGCCTGCACGGTTCCTGTACAATTTACCCAATTTACCTTATTTGGAGTTTAAGGCTAAAACACGCGCCTAACTAGCGAGTATTTAGTAAAACTACACAAAGGTGTCAGAAACAAGTGAACTCACTGAAACTAGAGGAAATGCTTGTAACTAGTTCAAAATAGGTCATTTGCTGCTGGCCTGCACGGTTCCTGTACAATTTACACAATTTACCTTATTTGGAGTTTAACGCTAAAACACGCGCCTAACTAGCGAGTGTTCAGTAAAACTACACAAAGGTGTCAGAAACAAGTGAACTCCCTGAAACTAGAGTAAATGCTTGTAACTAGTTCAAAAAAGGTCATTTGCTGCTGGCCTGCACGGTTCCTGTACAATTTACCCAGTTTACCTTATTTGGAGTTTAATGCTAAAACACGCGCCTAACTAGCGAGTATTCAGTAAAACTACAGAAAGGTGTCAGAAACAAGAGAACTCACTGAAACTAGAGCAAATGCTTGTAACTAGTTCAAAAAAGGTCATTTGCTGCTGATCTGCACGGTTTCTGTACAATTTACCCAAATTACCTTATTTGGAGTTTAAGGCTAAAACACGCGCCTAACTAGCAAGTGTTCAGTAAAAATACACAAACGTGTCAGAAACAAGTGAACTCACTGGAACTAGAGTAAATGCTTGTAACTAGTTCAAAATAGGTCATTTGCTGCTGTCCTGCACGGTTTCTGTACAATTTACCCATTTTACCATTTTGGAATTTTAAGGCCAGAACATGCGCCTAACTAGCGAGTGTTCAGTAAAAATACACAAAGGTGTCAGAAACAAGTGAACTCACTGAAACTAGAGCAAATGCTTGTAACTAGTTCAAAAAAGGTCATTTGCTGCTGATCTGCACGGTTTCTGTACAATTTACCCAAATTACCTTATTTGGAGTTTAAGGCTAAAACACGCGCCTAACTAGCGAGTGTTCAGTAAAACTACACAAAGGTGTCAGAAACAAGTGAACTCACTGAAACTAGAGTAAATGCTTGTAACTAATTCAAAAAAGGTCATTTGCTGCTGATCTGCACGGTTTCTGTGCAATTTACCCAATTTACCATTTTGGGATTTTAAGGCTAGAACAAGGGCCTAACTAGCAAGTGTTCAGTAAAAATACACAATCGTGTCAGAAACAAGTGAACTCACTGGAACTAGAGTAAATGCTTGTAACTAGTTCCAACTAGCTCATTTGCTGCTGTCCTGCACGGTTCCTGTACAATTTACCCAAATTACCTTATATGGAGTTTAAGGCTAAAACACGCGCCTCACTAGCGAGTATTCAGTAAAACTACACAAAGTGTCAGAAACAAGTGAACTCACTGAAACTAGAGGAAATGCTTGTAACTAGTTCAAAATAGGTCATTTGCTGCTGGCCTGCACGGTTCCTGTACAATTTACCCAATTTACCTTATTTGGAGTTTAAGGCTAAACCACGCGCCTAACTAGCGAGTATTCAGTAAAACTACACAAAGGTGTCAGAAACAAGTGAACTCTCTGAAACTAGAGGAAATGCTTGTAACTAGTTCAAAATAGGTCATTTGCTGCTGATCTGCACGGTTCCTGTACAATTTACCCTATTTACCTTATTTGGAGTTTAAGGCTAAACCACGCGCCTAACTAGCGAGTATTCAGTAAAACTACACAAAGGTGTCAGAAACAAGTGAACTCTCTGAAACTAGAGGAAATGCTTGTAACTAGTTCAAAATAGGTCATTTGCTGCTGATCTGCACGGTTCCTGTACAATTTACCCAATTTACCACTTTGGGAGTTTATGGCTAGAACATGCGCCTATCTAGCGAGTGTTCAGTAAAACTACACAAAGGTGTCAGAAACAAGTGAACTCACTGAAACTAGAGTAAATGCTTGTAACTAGTTCAAAAAAGGTCATTTGCTGCTGATCTGCACGGTTCCTGTACAATTTACCCAATTTACCATTTTGGGATTTTAAGGCTAGAACAAGGGCCTAACTAGCAATTGTTCAGTAAAAATACACAAACGTGTCAGAAACAAGTGAACTCCCTGAAACTAGAGTAAATGCTTGTAACTAGTTCAAAATAAGTCACTTGCTGCTGATCTGCACGGTTCCTGTAGAATTTAACCAATTTACCACTTTGGAATTTTAAGGCGTGAACATGCTCCTATCTAGCGAGTGTTCAGTAAAAATACACAAAGGTTTCAGAAACAAGTGAACTCCCTGAAACTAGAGGAAATGCTTGTAACTAATTCAAAAAAGGTCATTTGCTGCTGATCTGCACGTTTTCTGTACAATTTAACCAATTTACCTTATTTGGAGTTTAAGGCTAAAACACGCGCCTAACTAGCGAGTGTTCAGTAAAACTACACAAAGGTGTCAGAAACAAGTGAACTCACTGAAACTAGAGCAAATGCTTGTAACTAGTTCAAAATAGGTCATTTGCTGCTGTCCTGCACGGTTTCTGTACAATTTACCCATTTTACCATTTTGGAATTTTAAGGCCAGAACATGCGCCTAACTAGCGAGTGTTCAGTAAAAATACACAAAGGTGTCAGAAACAAGTGAACTCACTGAAACTAGAGCAAATGCTTGTAACTAGTTCAAAAAAGGTCATTTGCTGCTGATCTGCATGGTTTCTGTACAATTTACCCAAATTACCTTATTTGGAGTTTAAGGCTAAAACACGCGCCTAACTAGCGAGTGTTCAGTAAAACTACACAAAGGTGTCAGAAACAAGTGAACTCACTGAAACTAGAGTAAATGCTTGTAACTAATTCAAAAAAGGTCATTTGCTGCTGATCTACACGGTTTCTGTACAATTTACCCAATTTACCATTTTGGGATTTTAAGGCTAGAACAAGGGCCTAACTAGCAAGTGTTCAGTAAAAATACACAATCGTGTCAGAAACAAGTGAACTCACTGGAACTAGAGTAAATGCTTGTAACTAGTTCCAACTAGCTCATTTGCTGCTGTCCTGCACGGTTCCTGTACAATTTACCCAAATTACCTTATATGGAGTTTAAGGCTAAAACACGCGCCTCACTAGCGAGTATTCAGTAAAACTACACAAAGTGTCAGAAACAAGTGAACTCACTGAAACTAGAGGAAATGCTTGTAACTAGTTCAAAATAGGTCATTTGCTGCTGGCCTGCACGGTTCCTGTACAATTTACCCAATTTACCTTATTTGGAGTTTAAGGCTAAACTACGCGCCTAACTAGCGAGTATTCAGTAAAACTACACAAAGGTGTCAGAAACAAGTGAACTCTCTGAAACTAGAGGAAATGCTTGTAACTAGTTCAAAATAGGTCATTTGCTGCTGATCTGCACGGTTCCTGTACAATTTACCCTATTTACCTTATTTGGAGTTTAAGGCTAAACCACGCGCCTAACTAGCGAGTATTCAGTAAAACTACACAAAGGTGTCAGAAACAAGTGAACTCGCTGAAACTAGAGGAAATGCTTGTAACTAGTTCAAAATAGGTCATTTGCTGCTGATCTGCACGGTTCCTGTACAATTTACCCAATTTACCACTTTGGGAGTTTATGGCTAGAACATGCGCCTATCTAGCGAGTGTTCAGTAAAAATACACAAAGGTTTCAGAAACAAGTGAACTCCCTGAAACTAGAGGAAATGCTTGTAACTAATTCAAAAAAGGTCATTTGCTGCTGATCTGCACGTTTTCTGTACAATTTAACCAATTTACCTTATTTGGAGTTTAAGGCTAAAACACGCGCCTAACTAGCGAGTGTTCAGTAAAACTACACAAAGGTGTCAGAAACAAGTGAACTCACTGAAACTAGAGCAAATGCTTGTAACTAGTTCAAAAAAGGTCATTTGCTGCTGATCTGCACGGTTTCTGTACAATTTACCCAATTTACCATTTTGGGATTTTAAGGCTAGAAAAAGGGCCTAACTAGCAAGTGTTCAGTAAAAATACACAAACGTGTCAGAAACAAGTGAACTCACTGGAACTAGAGTAAATGCTTGTAACTAGTTCAAAATAGGTCATTTGCTGCTGTCCTGCACGGTTTCTGTACAATTTACCCATTTTACCATTTTGGAATTTTAAGGCCAGAACACGCGCCTCACTAGCGAGTATTCAGTAAAACTACACAAAGTGTCAGAAACAAGTGAACTCACTGAAACTAGAGGAAATGCTTGTAACTAGTTCAAAATAGGTCATTTGCTGCTGGCCTGCACGGTTCCTGTACAATTTACCCAATTTACCTTATTTGGAGTTTAAGGCTAAACCACGCGCCTAACTAGCGAGTATTCAGTAAAACTACACAAAGGTGTCAGAAACAAGTGAACTCTCTGAAACTAGAGGAAATGCTTGTAACTAGTTCAAAATAGGTCATTTGCTGCTGATCTGCACGGTTCCTGTACAATTTACCCTATTTACCACTTTGGGAGTTTATAGCTAGAACATGCGCCTAACTAGCGAGTGTTCAGTAAAAATACACAAAGGTGTCAGAAACAAGTGAACTCCCTGAAACTAGAGTAAATGCTTGTAACTAGTTCAAAATAGGTCATTTGCTGCTGATCTGCATGGTTCCTGTATAATTTACCCGATTTACCATTTTGGGATTTTAAGGCCAGAACACGCGCCTGACTAGCGAGTATTCAGTAAAACTACACAAAGTGTCAGAAACAAGTGAACTCACTGAAACTAGAGGAAATGCTTGTAACTAGTTCAAAATAGGTCATTTGCTGCTGGCCTGCACGGTTCCTGTACAATTTACCCAAATTACCTTATTTGTTGTTTAAGGCTAAAACACGCGCCTCACTAGCGAGTATTCAGTAAAACTACACAAAGTGTCAGAAACAAGTGAACTCACTGAAACTAGAGGAAATGCTTGTAACTAGTTCAAAATAGGTCATTTGCTGCTGGCCTGCACGGTTCCTGTACAATTTACCCAATTTACCTTATTTGGAGTTTAACGCTAAAACACGCGCCTAACTAGCGAGTGTTCAGTAAAACTACACAAAGGTGTCAGAAACAAGTGAACTCACTGAAACTAGAGTAAATGCTTGTAACTAATTCAAAAAAGGTCATTTGCTGCTGCTCTGCACGTTTTCTGTACAATTTACCCAATTTACCATTTTGGGATTTTAAGGCCAGAACACGCTCCTATCTAGCGAGTGTTCAGTAAAAATACACAAAGGTGTCAGAAACAAGTGAACTCCCTGAAACTAGAGTAAATGCTTGTAACCAGTTCAAAATAGGTCATTTGTTGCTGGCCTGCACGGTTTCTGTACAATTTACCCAATTTACCTTATTTGGAGTTTAACGCTAAAACACGCGCCTAACTAGCGAGTGTTCAGTAAAACTACACAAAGGTGTCAGAAACAAGTGAACTCACTGAAACTAGAGTAAATGCTTGTAACTAATTCAAAAAAGGTCATTTGCTGCTGATCTGCACGGTTTCTGTACAATTTACCCAATTTACCATTTTGGGATTTTAAGGCTAGAACAAGGGCCTAACTAGCAAGTGTTCAGTAAAAATACACAAAGGTGTCAGAAACAAGTGAACTCACTGAAACTAGAGTAAATGCTTGTAACTAGTTCAAAATAGGTCATTTTCTGCTGGCCTGCACGGTTCCTGTACAATTTACCCAATTTACCTTATTTGGAGTTTAACGCTAAAACACGCGCCTAACTAGCGAGTGTTCAGTAAAACTACACAAAGGTGTCAGAAACAAGTGAACTCACTGAAACTAGAGTAAATGCTTGTAACTAGTTCAAAATAAGTCATTTGCTGCTGGCCTGCACGGTTCCTGTACAATTTTCCCAATTTACCTTATTTGGAGTTTAACGCTAAAACACGCGCCTAACTAGCGAGTGTTCAGTAAAACTACACAAAGGTGTCAGAAACAAGTGAACTCACTGAAACTAGAGTAAATGCTTGTAACTAATTCAAAAAAGGTCATTTGCTGCTGATCTGCACGGTTTCTGTACAATTTACCCAATTTACCATTTTGGGATTTTAAGGCTAGAACAAGGGCCTAACTAGCAAGTGTTCAGTAAAACTACACAAAGGTGTCAGAAACAAGTGAACTCACTGAAACTAGAGTAAATGCTTGTAACTAGTTCAAAAAAGGTCATTTGCTGCTGGCCTGCACGGTTCCTGTAGAATTTAACCAATTTACCTTATTTGGAGTTTAAGGCTAAAACACGCGCCTAACTAGCGAGTATTCAGTAAAACTACACAAAGGTGTCAGAAACAAGTGAACTCACTGAAACTAGAGTAAATGCTTGTAAACTAATTCAAAAAAGGTCATTTGCTGCTGATCTGCACGGTTTCTGTACAATTTACCCAATTTACCATTTTGGGATTTTAAGGCTAGAACAAGGGCCTAACTAGCAAGTGTTCAGTAAAAATACACAAACGTGTCAGAAACAAGTGAACTCACTGGAACTAGAGTAAATGCTTGTAACTAGTTCCAACTAGCTCATTTGCTGCTGTCCTGCACGGTTCCTGTACAATTTACCCAAATTACCTTATTTGGAGTTTAAGGCTAAAACACGCGTCTCACTAGCGAGTATTCAGGAAAACTACACAAAGGTGTCAGAAACAAGTGAACTCACTGAAACTAGAGGAAATGCTTGTAACTAGTTCAAAATAGGTCATTTGCTGCTGGCCTGCACGGTTCCTGTACAATTTACCCAATTTACCTTATTTGGAGTTTAAGGCTAAACCACGCGCCTAACTAGCGAGTATTCAGTAAAACTACACAAAGGTGTCAGAAACAAGTGAACTCTCTGAAACTAGAGGAAATGCTTGTAACTAGTTCAAAATAGGTCATTTGCTGCTGATCTGCACGGTTCCTGTACAATTTACCCTATTTACCACTTTGGGAGTTTATAGCTAGAACATGCGCCTAACTAGCGAGTGTTCAGTAAAAATACACAAAGGTGTCAGAAACAAGTGAACTCCCTGAAACTAGAGTAAATGCTTGTAACTAGTTCAAAATAGGTCATTTGCTGCTGATCTGCATGGTTCCTGTATAATTTACCCGATTTACCATTTTGGGATTTTAAGGCCAGAACACGCGCCTGACTAGCGAGTATTCAGTAAAACTACACAAAGTGTCAGAAACAAGTGAACTCACTGAAACTAGAGGAAATGCTTGTAACTAGTTCAAAATAGGTCATTTGCTGCTGGCCTGCACGGTTCCTGTACAATTTACCCAAATTACCTTATTTGTTGTTTAAGGCTAAAACACGCGCCTCACTAGCGAGTATTCAGTAAAACTACACAAAGTGTCAGAAACAAGTGAACTCACTGAAACTAGAGGAAATGCTTGTAACTAGTTCAAAATAGGTCATTTGCTGCTGGCCTGCACGGTTCCTGTACAATTTACCCAATTTACCTTATTTGGAGTTTAACGCTAAAACACGCGCCTAACTAGCGAGTGTTCAGTAAAACTACACAAAGGTGTCAGAAACAAGTGAACTCACTGAAACTAGAGTAAATGCTTGTAACTAATTCAAAAAAGGTCATTTGCTGCTGCTCTGCACGTTTTCTGTACAATTTACCCAATTTACCATTTTGGGATTTTAAGGCCAGAACACGCTCCTATCTAGCGAGTGTTCAGTAAAAATACACAAAGGTGTCAGAAACAAGTGAACTCCCTGAAACTAGAGTAAATGCTTGTAACCAGTTCAAAATAGGTCATTTGTTGCTGGCCTGCACGGTTTCTGTACAATTTACCCAATTTACCTTATTTGGAGTTTAACGCTAAAACACGCGCCTAACTAGCGAGTGTTCAGTAAAACTACACAAAGGTGTCAGAAACAAGTGAACTCACTGAAACTAGAGTAAATGCTTGTAACTAATTCAAAAAAGGTCATTTGCTGCTGATCTGCACGGTTTCTGTACAATTTACCCAATTTACCATTTTGGGATTTTAAGGCTAGAACAAGGGCCTAACTAGCAAGTGTTCAGTAAAAATACACAAAGGTGTCAGAAACAAGTGAACTCACTGAAACTAGAGTAAATGCTTGTAACTAGTTCAAAATAGGTCATTTTCTGCTGGCCTGCACGGTTCCTGTACAATTTACCCAATTTACCTTATTTGGAGTTTAACGCTAAAACACGCGCCTAACTAGCGAGTGTTCAGTAAAACTACACAAAGGTGTCAGAAACAAGTGAACTCACTGAAACTAGAGTAAATGCTTGTAACTAGTTCAAAATAAGTCATTTGCTGCTGGCCTGCACGGTTCCTGTACAATTTACCCAATTTACCTTATTTGGAGTTTAACGCTAAAACACGCGCCTAACTAGCGAGTGTTCAGTAAAACTACACAAAGGTGTCAGAAAGAAGTGAACTCACTGAAACTAGAGTAAATGCTTGTAACTAATTCAAAAAAGGTCATTTGCTGCTGATCTGCACGGTTTCTGTACAATTTACCCAATTTACCATTTTGGGATTTTAAGGCTAGAACAAGGGCCTAACTAGCAAGTGTTCAGTAAAAATACACAAAGGTGTCAGAAACAAGTGAACTCACTGAAACTAGAGTAAATGCTTGTAACTAGTTCAAAAAAGGTCATTTGCTGCTGGCCTGCACGGTTCCTGTAGAATTTAACCAATTTACCTTATTTGGAGTTTAAGGCTAAAACACGCGCCTAACTAGCGAGTATTCAGTAAAACTACACAAAGGTGTCAGAAACAATTGAACTCACTGAAACTAGAGTAAATGCTTGTAAACTAATTCAAAAAAGGTCATTTGCTGCTGATCTGCACGGTTTCTGTACAATTTACCCAATTTACCATTTTGGGATTTTAAGGCTAGAACAAGGGCCTAACTAGCAAGTGTTCAGTAAAAATACACAAACGTGTCAGAAACAAGTGAACTCACTGGAACTAGAGTAAATGCTTGTAACTAGTTCCAACTAGCTCATTTGCTGCTGTCCTGCACGGTTCCTGTACAATTTACCCAAATTACCTTATTTGGAGTTTAAGGCTAAAACACGCGTCTCACTAGCGAGTATTCAGGAAAACTACACAAAGGTGTCAGAAACAAGTGAACTCACTGAAACTAGAGGAAATGCTTGTAACTAGTTCAAAATAGGTCATTTGCTGCTGGCCTGCACGGTTCCTGTACAATTTACCCAATTTACCTTATTTGGAGTTTAAGGCTAAACCACGCGCCTAACTAGCGAGTATTCAGTAAAACTACACAAAGGTGTCAGAAACAAGTGAACTCTCTGAAACTAGAGGAAATGCTTGTAACTAGTTCAAAATAGGTCATTTGCTGCTGATCTGCACGGTTCCTGTACAATTTACCCTATTTACCTTATTTGGAGTTTAAGGCTAAACCACGCGCCTAACTAGCGAGTATTCAGTAAAACTACACAAAGGTGTCAGAAACAAGTGAACTCTCTGAAACTAGAGGAAATGCTTGTAACTAGTTCAAAATAGGTCATTTGCTGCTGATCTGCACGGTTCCTGTACAATTTACCCAATTTACCACTTTGGGAGTTTATGGCTAGAACATGCGCCTATCTAGCGAGTGTTCAGTAAAACTACACAAAGGTGTCAGAAACAAGTGAACTCACTGAAACTAGAGTAAATGCTTGTAACTAGTTCAAAAAAGGTCATTTGCTGCTGATCTGCACGGTTCCTGTACAATTTACCCAATTTACCATTTTGGGATTTTAAGGCTAGAACAAGGGCCTAACTAGCAAGTGTTCAGTAAAAATACACAAACGTGTCAGAAACAAGTGAACTCCCTGAAACTAGAGTAAATGCTTGTAACTAGTTCAAAATAAGTCACTTGCTGCTGATCTGCACGGTTCCTGTAGAATTTAACCAATTTACCACTTTGGAATTTTAAGGCGTGAACATGCTCCTATCTAGCGAGTGTTCAGTAAAAATACACAAAGGTTTCAGAAACAAGTGAACTCCCTGAAACTAGAGGAAATGCTTGTAACTAATTCAAAAAAGGTCATTTGCTGCTGATCTGCACGTTTTCTGTACAATTTAACCAATTTACCTTATTTGGAGTTTAAGGCTAAAACACGCGCCTAACTAGCGAGTGTTCAGTAAAACTACACAAAGGTGTCAGAAACAAGTGAACTCACTGAAACTAGAGCAAATGCTTGTAACTAGTTCAAAAAAGGTCATTTGCTGCTGATCTGCACGGTTTCTGTACAATTTACCCAATTTACCATTTTGGGATTTTAAGGCTAGAAAAAGGTCCTAACTAGCAAGTGTTCAGTAAAAATACACAAACGTGTCAGAAACAAGTGAACTCACTGGAACTAGAGTAAATGCTTGTAACTAGTTCAAAATAGGTCATTTGCTGCTGTCCTGCACGGTTTCTGTACAATTTACCCATTTTACCATTTTGGAATTTTAAGGCCAGAACATGCGCCTAACTAGCGAGTGTTCAGTAAAAATACACAAAGGTGTCAGAAACAAGTGAACTCACTGAAACTAGAGCAAATGCTTGTAACTAGTTCAAAAAAGGTCATTTGCTGCTGATCTGCACGGTTTCTGTACAATTTACCCAAATTACCTTATTTGGAGTTTAAGGCTAAAACACGCGCCTAACTAGCGAGTGTTCAGTAAAACTACACAAAGGTGTCAGAAACAAGTGAACTCACTGAAACTAGAGTAAATGCTTGTAACTAATTCAAAAAAGGTCATTTGCTGCTGATCTGCACGGTTTCTGTACAATTTACCCAATTTACCATTTTGGGATTTTAAGGCTAGAACAAGGGCCTAACTAGCAAGTGTTCAGTAAAAATACACAATCGTGTCAGAAACAAGTGAACTCACTGGAACTAGAGTAAATGCTTGTAACTAGTTCCAACTAGCTCATTTGCTGCTGTCCTGCACGGTTCCTGTACAATTTACCCAAATTACCTTATATGGAGTTTAAGGCTAAAACACGCGCCTCACTAGCGAGTATTCAGTAAAACTACACAAAGTGTCAGAAACAAGTGAACTCACTGAAACTAGAGGAAATGCTTGTAACTAGTTCAAAATAGGTCATTTGCTGCTGGCCTGCACGGTTCCTGTACAATTTACCCAATTTACCTTATTTGGAGTTTAAGGCTAAACCACGCGCCTAACTAGCGAGTATTCAGTAAAACTACACAAAGGTGTCAGAAACAAGTGAACTCTCTGAAACTAGAGGAAATGCTTGTAACTAGTTCAAAATAGGTCATTTGCTGCTGATCTGCACGGTTCCTGTACAATTTACCCTATTTACCACTTTGGGAGTTTATAGCTAGAACATGCGCCTAACTAGCGAGTGTTCAGTAAAAATACACAAAGGTGTCAGAAACAAGTGAACTCCCTGAAACTAGAGTAAATGCTTGTAACTAGTTCAAAATAGGTCATTTGCTGCTGGCCTGCACGGTTCCTGTATAATTTACCCGATTTACCATTTTGGGATTTTAAGGCCAGAACACGCGCCTGACTAGCGAGTATTCAGTAAAACTACACAAAGTGTCAGAAACAAGTGAACTCACTGAAACTAGAGGAAATGCTTGTAACTAGTTCAAAATAGGTCATTTGCTGCTGGCCTGCACGGTTCCTGTACAATTTACCCAAATTACCTTATTTGTTGTTTAAGGCTAAAACACGCGCCTCACTAGCGAGTATTCAGTAAAACTACACAAAGTGTCAGAAACAAGTGAACTCACTGAAACTAGAGGAAATGCTTGTAACTAGTTCAAAATAGGTCATTTGCTGCTGCTCTGCACGTTTTCTGTACAATTTACCCAATTTACCATTTTGGGATTTTAAGGCCAGAACACGCTCCTATCTAGCGAGTGTTCAGTAAAAATACACAAAGGTGTCAGAAACAAGTGAACTCCCTGAAACTAGAGTAAATGCTTGTAACCAGTTCAAAATAGGTCATTTGTTGCTGGCCTGCACGGTTTCTGTACAATTTACCCAATTTACCTTATTTGGAGTTTAACGCTAAAACACGCGCCTAACTAGCGAGTGTTCAGTAAAACTACACAAAGGTGTCAGAAACAAGTGAACTCACTGAAACTAGAGTAAATGCTTGTAACTAATTCAAAAAAGGTCATTTGCTGCTGATCTGCACGGTTTCTGTACAATTTACCCAATTTACCATTTTGGGATTTTAAGGCTAGAACAAGGGCCTAACTAGCAAGTGTTCAGTAAAAATACACAAAGGTGTCAGAAACAAGTGAACTCACTGAAACTAGAGTAAATGCTTGTAACTAGTTCAAAATAGGTCATTTTCTGCTGGCCTGCACGGTTCCTGTACAATTTACCCAATTTACCTTATTTGGAGTTTAACGCTAAAACACGCGCCTAACTAGCGAGTGTTCAGTAAAACTACACAAAGGTGTCAGAAACAAGTGAACTCCCTGAAACTAGAGTAAATGCTTGTAACTAGTTCAAAATAAGTCATTTGCTGCTGGCCTGCACGGTTCCTGTACAATTTACCCAGTTTACCTTATTTGGAGTTTAATGCTAAAACACGCGCCTAACTAGCGAGTATTCAGTAAAACTACAGAAAGGTGTCAGAAACAAGTGAACTCACTGAAACTAGAGCAAATGCTTGTAACTAGTTCAAAAAAGGTCATTTGCTGCTGATCTGCACGGTTTCTGTACAATTTACCCAAATTACCTTATTTGGAGTTTAAGGCTAAAACACGCGCCTAACTAGCGAGTGTTCAGTAAAACTACACAAAGGTGTCAGAAACAAGTGAACTCACTGAAACTAGAGTAAATGCTTGTAACTAATTCAAAAAAGGTCATTTGCTGCTGATCTGCACGGTTTCTGTACAATTTACCCAATTTACCATTTTGGGATTTTAAGGCTAGAACAAGGGCCTAACTAGCAAGTGTTCAGTAAAAATACACAATCGTGTCAGAAACAAGTGAACTCACTGGAACTAGAGTAAATGCTTGTAACTAGTTCCAACTAGCTCATTTGCTGCTGTCCTGCACGGTTCCTGTACAATTTACCCAAATTACCTTATATGGAGTTTAAGGCTAAAACACGCGCCTCACTAGCGAGTATTCAGAAAAACTACACAAAGTGTCAGAAACAAGTGAACTCACTGAAACTAGAGGAAATGCTTGTAACTAGTTCAAAATAGGTCATTTGCTGCTGGCCTGCACGGTTCCTGTACAATTTACCCAATTTACCTTATTTGGAGTTTAAGGCTAAACCACGCGCCTAACTAGCGAGTATTCAGTAAAACTACACAAAGGTGTCAGAAACAAGTGAACTCTCTGAAACTAGAGTAAATGCTTGTAACTAGTTCAAAAAAGGTCATTTGCTGCTGATCTGCACGGTTCCTGTACAATTTACCCAATTTACCATTTTGGGATTTTAAGGCTAGAACAAGGGCCTAACTAGCAAGTGTTCAGTAAAAATACACAAACGTGTCAGAAACAAGTGAACTCCCTGAAACTAGAGTAAATGCTTGTAACTAGTTCAAAATAAGTCACTTGCTGCTGATCTGCACGGTTCCTGTAGAATTTAACCAATTTACCACTTTGGAATTTTAAGGCGTGAACATGCTCCTATCTAGCGAGTGTTCAGTAAAAATACACAAAGGTTTCAGAAACAAGTGAACTCCCTGAAACTAGAGGAAATGCTTGTAACTAATTCAAAAAAGGTCATTTGCTGCTGATCTGCACGTTTTCTGTACAATTTAACCAATTTACCTTATTTGGAGTTTAAGGCTAAAACACGCGCCTAACTAGCGAGTGTTCAGTAAAACTACACAAAGGTGTCAGAAACAAGTGAACTCACTGAAACTAGAGCAAATGCTTGTAACTAGTTCAAAAAAGGTCATTTGCTGCTGATCTGCACGGTTTCTGTACAATTTACCCAATTTACCATTTTGGGATTTTAAGGCTGGAAAAAGGGCCTAACTAGCAAGTGTTCAGTAAAAATACACAAACGTGTCAGAAACAAGTGAACTCACTGGAACTAGAGTAAATGCTTGTAACTAGTTCAAAATAGGTCATTTGCTGCTGTCCTGCACGGTTTCTGTACAATTTACCCATTTTACCATTTTGGAATTTTAAGGCCAGAACATGCGCCTAACTAGCGAGCGTTCAGTAAAAATACACAAAGGTGTCAGAAACAAGTGAACTCACTGAAACTAGAGCAAATGCTTGTAACTAGTTCAAAAAAGGTCATTTGCAGCTGATCTGCACGGTTTCTGTACAATTTACCCAAATTACCTTATTTGGAGTTTAAGGCTAAAACACGCGCCTAACTAGCGAGTGTTCAGTAAAACTACACAAAGGTGTCAGAAACAAGTGAACTCACTGAAACTAGAGTAAATGCTTGTAACTAATTCAAAAAAGGTCATTTGCTGCTGATCTGCACGGTTTCTGTGCAATTTACCCAATTTACCATTTTGGGATTTTAAGGCTAGAACAAGGGCCTAACTAGCAAGTGTTCAGTAAAAATACACAATCGTGTCAGAAACAAGTGAACTCACTGGAACTAGAGTAAATGCTTGTAACTAGTTCCAACTAGCTCATTTGCTGCTGTCCTGCACGGTTCCTGTACAATTTACCCAAATTACCTTATATGGAGTTTAAGGCTAAAACACGCGCCTCACTAGCGAGTATTCAGTAAAACTACACAAAGTGTCAGAAACAAGTGAACTCACTGAAACTAGAGGAAATGCTTGTAACTAGTTCAAAATAGGTCATTTGCTGCTGGCCTGCACGGTTCCTGTACAATTTACCCAATTTACCTTATTTGGAGTTTAAGGCTAAACCACGCGCCTAACTAGCGAGTATTCAGTAAAACTACACAAAGGTGTCAGAAACAAGTGAACTCTCTGAAACTAGAGGAAATGCTTGTAACTAGTTCAAAATAGGTCATTTGCTGCTGATCTGCACGGTTCCTGTACAATTTACCCTATTTACCTTATTTGGAGTTTAAGGCTAAACCACGCGCCTAACTAGCGAGTATTCAGTAAAACTACACAAAGGTGTCAGAAACAAGTGAACTCTCTGAAACTAGAGGAAATGCTTGTAACTAGTTCAAAATAGGTCATTTGCTGCTGATCTGCACGGTTCCTGTACAATTTACCCAATTTACCACTTTGGGAGTTTATGGCTAGAACATGCGCCTATCTAGCGAGTGTTCAGTAAAACTACACAAAGGTGTCAGAAACAAGTGAACTCACTGAAACTAGAGTAAATGCTTGTAACTAGTTCAAAAAAGGTCATTTGCTGCTGATCTGCACGGTTCCTGTACAATTTACCCAATTTACCATTTTGGGATTTTAAGGCTAGAACAAGGGCCTAACTAGCAAGTGTTCAGTAAAAATACACAAACGTGTCAGAAACAAGTGAACTCCCTGAAACTAGAGTAAATGCTTGTAACTAGTTCAAAATAAGTCACTTGCTGCTGATCTGCACGGTTCCTGTAGAATTTAACCAATTTACCACTTTGGAATTTTAAGGCGTGAACATGCTCCTATCTAGCGAGTGTTCAGTAAAAATACACAAAGGTTTCAGAAACAAGTGAACTCCCTGAAACTAGAGGAAATGCTTGTAACTAATTCAAAAAAGGTCATTTGCTGCTGATCTGCACGTTTTCTGTACAATTTAACCAATTTACCTTATTTGGAGTTTAAGGCTAAAACACGCGCCTAACTAGCGAGTGTTCAGTAAAACTACACAAAGGTGTCAGAAACAAGTGAACTCACTGAAACTAGAGCAAATGCTTGTAACTAGTTCAAAAAAGGTCATTTGCTGCTGATCTGCACGGTTTCTGTACAATTTCCCCAATTTACCATTTTGGGATTTTAAGGCTAGAAAAAGGGCCTAACTAGCAAGTGTTCAGTAAAAATACACAAACGTGTCAGAAACAAGTGAACTCACTGGAACTAGAGTAAATGCTTGTAACTAGTTCAAAATAGGTCATTTGCTGCTGTCCTGC
Organism: Anniella stebbinsi; assembly: GCA_029215795.1. Classification (NCBI taxonomy): domain Eukaryota; kingdom Metazoa; phylum Chordata; class Lepidosauria; order Squamata; family Anniellidae; genus Anniella; species Anniella stebbinsi. The sequence goes on along the minus strand of JARDYH010000004.1, from coordinate 122,951,236 downwards.
ACGGTGTCTGTACAATTTACCCATTTTACCATTTTGGAATTTTAAGGCCAGAACATGCGCCTAACTAGCGAGTGTTCAGTAAAAATACACAAAGGTGTCAGAAACAAGTGAACTCACTGAAACTAGAGTAAATGCTTGTAACTAATTCAAAAAAGGTCATTTGCTGCTGCTCTGCACGTTTTCTGTACAATTTATCCAATTTACCATTTTGGGATTTTAAGGCCAGAACACGCTCCTATCTAGCGAGTGTTCAGTAAAAATACACAAAGGTGTCAGAAACAAGTGAACTCACTGAAACTAGAGTAAATGCTTGTAACTAATTCAAAAAAGGTCATTTGCTGCTGATCTGCACGGTTTCTGTGCAATTTACCCAATTTACCATTTTGGGATTTTAAGGCTAGAACAAGGGCCTAACTAGCAAGTGTTCAGTAAAAATACACAATCGTGTCAGAAACAAGTGAACTCACTGGAACTAGAGTAAATGCTTGTAACTAGTTCCAACTAGCTCATTTGCTGCTGTCCTGCACGGTTCCTGTACAATTTACCCAAATTACCTTATATGGAGTTTAAGGCTAAAACACGCGCCTCACTAGCGAGTATTCAGTAAAACTACACAAAGTGTCAGAAACAAGTGAACTCACTGAAACTAGAGGAAATGCTTGTAACTAGTTCAAAATAGGTCATTTGCTGCTGGCCTGCACGGTTCCTGTACAATTTACCCAATTTACCTTATTTGGAGTTTAAGGCTAAACCACGCGCCTAACTAGCGAGTATTCAGTAAAACTACACAAAGGTGTCAGAAACAAGTGAACTCTCTGAAACTAGAGGAAATGCTTGTAACTAGTTCAAAATAGGTCATTTGCTGCTGATCTGCACGGTTCCTGTACAATTTACCCTATTTACCTTATTTGGAGTTTAAGGCTAAACCACGCGCCTAACTAGCGAGTATTCAGTAAAACTATACAAAGGTGTCAGAAACAAGTGAACTCTCTGAAACTAGAGGAAATGCTTGTAACTAGTTCAAAATAGGTCATTTGCTGCTGATCTGCACGGTTCCTGTACAATTTACCCAATTTACCACTTTGGGAGTTTATGGCTAGAACATGCGCCTATCTAGCGAGTGTTCAGTAAAACTACACAAAGGTGTCAGAAACAAGTGAACTCACTGAAACTAGAGTAAATGCTTGTAACTAGTTCAAAAAAGGTCATTTGCTGCTGATCTGCACGGTTCCTGTACAATTTACCCAATTTACCATTTTGGGATTTTAAGGCTAGAACAAGGGCCTAACTAGCAAGTGTTCAGTAAAAATACACAAACGTGTCAGAAACAAGTGAACTCCCTGAAACTAGAGTAAATGCTTGTAACTAGTTCAAAATAAGTCACTTGCTGCTGATCTGCACGGTTCCTGTAGAATTTAACCAATTTACCACTTTGGAATTTTAAGGCGTGAACATGCTCCTATCTAGCGAGTGTTCAGTAAAAATACACAAAGGTTTCAGAAACAAGTGAACTCCCTGAAACTAGAGGAAATGCTTGTAACTAATTCAAAAAAGGTCATTTGCTGCTGATCTGCACGTTTTCTGTACAATTTAACCAATTTACCTTATTTGGAGTTTAAGGCTAAAACACGCGCCTAACTAGCGAGTGTTCAGTAAAACTACACAAAGGTGTCAGAAACAAGTGAACTCACTGAAACTAGAGCAAATGCTTGTAACTAGTTCAAAAAAGGTCATTTGCTGCTGATCTGCACGGTTTCTGTACAATTTCCCCAATTTACCATTTTGGGATTTTAAGGCTAGAAAAAGGGCCTAACTAGCAAGTGTTCAGTAAAAATACACAAACGTGTCAGAAACAAGTGAACTCACTGGAACTAGAGTAAATGCTTGTAACTAGTTCAAAATAGGTCATTTGCTGCTGTCCTGCACGGTGTCTGTACAATTTACCCATTTTACCATTTTGGAATTTTAAGGCCAGAACATGCGCCTAACTAGCGAGTGTTCAGTAAAAATACACAAAGGTGTCAGAAACAAGTGAACTCACTGAAACTAGAGTAAATGCTTGTAACTAATTCAAAAAAGGTCATTTGCTGCTGCTCTGCACGTTTTCTGTACAATTTATCCAATTTACCATTTTGGGATTTTAAGGCCAGAACACGCTCCTATCTAGCGAGTGTTCAGTAAAAATACACAAAGGTGTCAGCAACAAGTGAACTCCCTGAAACTAGAGTAAATGCTTGTAACTAGTTCAAAATAAGTCATTTGCTGCTGATCTGCACGGTTCCTGTAGAATTTAACCAATTTACCACTTTGGAATTTTAAGGCGTGAACATGCTCCTATCTAGCGAGTGTTCAGTAAAAATACACAAAGGTTTCAGAAACAAGTGAACTCCCTGAAACTAGAGGAAATGCTTGTAACTAATTCAAAAAAGGTCATTTGCTGCTGATCTGCACGTTTTCTGTACAATTTAACCAATTTACCTTATTTGGAGTTTAAGGCTAAAACACGCGCCTAACTAGCGAGTGTTCAGTAAAACTACACAAAGGTGTCAGAAACAAGTGAACTCACTGAAACTAGAGCAAATGCTTGTAACTAGTTCAAAAAAGGTCATTTGCTGCTGATCTGCACGGTTCCTGTACAATTTACCCAATTTACCTTATTTGGAGTTTAACGCTAAAACACGCGCCTAACTAGCGAGTGTTCAGTAAAACTACACAAAGGTGTCAGAAACAAGTGAACTCACTGAAACTAGAGTAAATGCTTGTAACTAATTCAAAAAAGGTCATTTGCTGCTGATCTGCACGGTTTCTGTACAATTTACCCAATTTACCATTTTGGGATTTTAAGGCTAGAACAAGGGCCTAACTAGCAAGTGTTCAGTAAAAATACACAAACGTGTCAGAAACAAGTGAACTCACTGGAACTAGAGTAAATGCTTGTAACTAGTTCAAAATAAGTCATTTGCTGCTGATCTGCACGGTTCCTGTAGAATTTAACCAAATTACCACTTTGGAATTTTAAGGCGTGAAGATGCTCCTATCTAGCGAGTGTTCAGTAAAAATACACAAAGGTTTCAGAAACAAGTGAACTCCCTGAAACTAGAGGAAATGCTTGTAACTAATTCAAAAAAGGTCATTTGCTGCTGATCTGCACGTTTTCTGTACAATTTAACCAATTTACCTTATTTGGAGTTTAAGGCTAAAACACGCGCCTAACTAGCGAGTGTTCAGTAAAACTACACAAAGGTGTCAGAAACAAGTGAACTCACTGAAACTAGAGTAAATGCTTGTAACTAATTCAAAAAAGGTTATTTGCTGCTGCTCTGCACGTTTTCTGTACAATTTACCCAATTTACCATTTTGGGATTTTAAGGCCAGAACACGCTCCTATCTAGCGAGTGTTCAGTAAAAATACACAAAGGTGTCAGAAACAAGTGAACTCCCTGAAACTAGAGTAAATGCTTGTAACTAGTTCAAAATAAGTCATTTGCTGCTGATCTGCACGGTTCCTGTAGAATTTAACCAATTTACCTTATTTGGAGTTTAACGCTAAAACACGCGCCTAACTAGCGAGTGTTCAGTAAAACTACACAAAGGTGTCAGAAACAAGTGAACTCACTGAAACTAGAGTAAATGCTTGTAACTAATTCAAAAAAGGTCATTTGCTGCTGATCTGCACGTTTTCAGTACAATTTAACCAATTTACCTTATTTGGAGTTTAAGGCTAAATCACGCGCCTAACTAGCGAGTATTCAGTAAAACTACACAAAGGTGTCAGAAACAAGTGAATTCACTGAAACTAGAGTAAATGCTTGTAACTAGTTCAAAAAAGGTCATTTGCTGCTGATCTGCACGGTTTCTGTACAATTTACCCAATTTACCATTTTGGGATTTTAAGGCTAGAACAAGGGCCTAACTAGCAAGTGTTCAGTAAAAATACACAAACGTGTCAGAAACAAGTGAACTCACTGGAACTAGAGTAAATGCTTGTAACTAGTTCAAAAAAGGTCATTTGCTGCTGTCCTGCACGGTTCCTGTACAATTTACCCAAATTACCTTATTTGGAGTTTAAGGCTAAAACACGCGCCTCACTAGCGAGTATTCAGTAAAACTACACAAAGTGTCAGAAACAAGTGAACTCACTGAAACTAGAGTAAATGCTTGTAACTAGTTCAAAATAGGTCATTTGCTGCTGGCCTGCACGGTTTCTGTACAATTTACCCAATTTACCATTTTGGGATTTTAAGGCTAGAACAAGGGCCTAACTAGCAAGTGTTCAGTAAAAATACACAAACGTGTCAGAAACAAGTGAACTCACTGGAACTAGAGTAAATGCTTGTAACTAGTTCAAAATAAGTCATTTGCTGCTGATCTGCACGGTTCCTGTAGAATTTAACCAAATTACCACTTTGGAATTTTAAGGCGTGAAGATGCTCCTATCTAGCGAGTGTTCAGTAAAAATACACAAAGGTTTCAGAAACAAGTGAACTCCCTGAAACTAGAGGAAATGCTTGTAACTAATTCAAAAAAGGTCATTTGCTGCTGATCTGCTCGTTTTCTGTACAATTTAACCAATTTACCTTATTTGGAGTTTAAGGCTAAAACACGCGCCTAACTAGCGAGTGTTCAGTAAAAATACACAAACGTGTCAGAAACAAGTGAACTCACTGGACCTAGAGTAAATGCTTGTAACGAGTTCAAAATAAGTCATTTGCTGCTGATCTGCACGGTTCCTGTAGAATTTAACCAAATTACCACTTTGGAATTTTAAGGCGTGAAGATGCTCCTATCTAGCGAGTGTTCAGTAAAAATACACAAAGGTTTCAGAAACAAGTGAACTCCCTGAAACTAGAGGAAATGCTTGTAACTAATTCAAAAAAGGTCATTTGCTGCTGATCTGCACGTTTTCTGTACAATTTAACCAATTTACCTTATTTGGAGTTTAAGGCTAAAACACGCGCCTAACTAGCGAGTGTTCAGTAAAACTACACAAAGGTGTCAGCAACAAGTGAACTCCCTGAAACTAGAGTAAATGCTTGTAACTAGTTCAAAATAAGTCATTTGCTGCTGATCTGCACGGTTCCTGTAGAATTTAACCAATTTACCACTTTGGAATTTTAAGGCGTGAACATGCTCCTATCTAGCGAGTGTTCAGTAAAAATACACAAAGGTTTCAGAAACAAGTGAACTCCCTGAAACTAGAGGAAATGCTTGTAACTAATTCAAAAAAGGTCATTTGCTGCTGATCTGCACGTTTTCTGTACAATTTAACCAATTTACCTTATTTGGAGTTTAAGGCTAAAACACGCGCCTAACTAGCGAGTGTTCAGTAAAACTACACAAAGGTGTCAGAAACAAGTGAACTCACTGAAACTAGAGCAAATGCTTGTAACTAGTTCAAAAAAGGTCATTTGCTGCTGATCTGCACGGTTCCTGTACAATTTACCCAATTTACCTTATTTGGAGTTTAACGCTAAAACACGCGCCTAACTAGCGAGTGTTCAGTAAAACTACACAAAGGTGTCAGAAACAAGTGAACTCACTGAAACTAGAGTAAATGCTTGTAACTAATTCAAAAAAGGTCATTTGCTGCTGATCTGCACGGTTTCTGTACAATTTACCCAATTTACCATTTTGGGATTTTAAGGCTAGAACAAGGGCCTAACTAGCAAGTGTTCAGTAAAAATACACAAACGTGTCAGAAACAAGTGAACTCACTGGAACTAGAGTAAATGCTTGTAACTAGTTCAAAATAAGTCATTTGCTGCTGATCTGCACGGTTCCTGTAGAATTTAACCAAATTACCACTTTGGAATTTTAAGGCGTGAAGATGCTCCTATCTAGCGAGTGTTCAGTAAAAATACACAAAGGTTTCAGAAACAAGTGAACTCCCTGAAACTAGAGGAAATGCTTGTAACTAATTCAAAAAAGGTCATTTGCTGCTGATCTGCACGTTTTCTGTACAATTTAACCAATTTACCTTATTTGGAGTTTAAGGCTAAAACACGCGCCTAACTAGCGAGTGTTCAGTAAAACTACACAAAGGTGTCAGAAACAAGTGAACTCACTGAAACTAGAGTAAATGCTTGTAACTAATTCAAAAAAGGTTATTTGCTGCTGCTCTGCACGTTTTCTGTACAATTTACCCAATTTACCATTTTGGGATTTTAAGGCCAGAACACGCTCCTATCTAGCGAGTGTTCAGTAAAAATACACAAAGGTGTCAGAAACAAGTGAACTCCCTGAAACTAGAGTAAATGCTTGTAACTAGTTCAAAATAAGTCATTTGCTGCTGATCTGCACGGTTCCTGTAGAATTTAACCAATTTACCTTATTTGGAGTTTAACGCTAAAACACGCGCCTAACTAGCGAGTGTTCAGTAAAACTACACAAAGGTGTCAGAAACAAGTGAACTCACTGAAACTAGAGTAAATGCTTGTAACTAATTCAAAAAAGGTCATTTGCTGCTGATCTGCACGTTTTCAGTACAATTTAACCAATTTACCTTATTTGGAGTTTAAGGCTAAATCACGCGCCTAACTAGCGAGTATTCAGTAAAACTACACAAAGGTGTCAGAAACAAGTGAATTCACTGAAACTAGAGTAAATGCTTGTAACTAGTTCAAAAAAGGTCATTTGCTGCTGATCTGCACGGTTTCTGTACAATTTACCCAATTTACCATTTTGGGATTTTAAGGCTAGAACAAGGGCCTAACTAGCAAGTGTTCAGTAAAAATACACAAACGTGTCAGAAACAAGTGAACTCACTGGAACTAGAGTAAATGCTTGTAACTAGTTCAAAAAAGGTCATTTGCTGCTGTCCTGCACGGTTCCTGTACAATTTACCCAAATTACCTTATTTGGAGTTTAAGGCTAAAACACGCGCCTCACTAGCGAGTATTCAGTAAAACTACACAAAGTGTCAGAAACAAGTGAACTCACTGAAACTAGAGTAAATGCTTGTAACTAGTTCAAAATAGGTCATTTGCTGCTGGCCTGCACGGTTTCTGTACAATTTACCCAATTTACCATTTTGGGATTTTAAGGCTAGAACAAGGGCCTAACTAGCAAGTGTTCAGTAAAAATACACAAACGTGTCAGAAACAAGTGAACTCACTGGAACTAGAGTAAATGCTTGTAACTAGTTCAAAATAAGTCATTTGCTGCTGATCTGCACGGTTCCTGTAGAATTTAACCAAATTACCACTTTGGAATTTTAAGGCGTGAAGATGCTCCTATCTAGCGAGTGTTCAGTAAAAATACACAAAGGTTTCAGAAACAAGTGAACTCCCTGAAACTAGAGGAAATGCTTGTAACTAATTCAAAAAAGGTCATTTGCTGCTGATCTGCTCGTTTTCTGTACAATTTAACCAATTTACCTTATTTGGAGTTTAAGGCTAAAACACGCGCCTAACTAGCGAGTGTTCAGTAAAAATACACAAACGTGTCAGAAACAAGTGAACTCACTGGACCTAGAGTAAATGCTTGTAACTAGTTCAAAATAAGTCATTTGCTGCTGATCTGCACGGTTCCTGTAGAATTTAACCAAATTACCACTTTGGAATTTTAAGGCGTGAAGATGCTCCTATCTAGCGAGTGTTCAGTAAAAATACACAAAGGTTTCAGAAACAAGTGAACTCCCTGAAACTAGAGGAAATGCTTGTAACTAATTCAAAAAAGGTCATTTGCTGCTGATCTGCACGTTTTCTGTACAATTTAACCAATTTACCTTATTTGGAGTTTAAGGCTAAAACACGCGCCTAACTAGCGAGTGTTCAGTAAAACTACACAAAGGTGTCAGAAACAAGTGAACTCACTGAAACTAGAGTAAATGCTTGTAACTAATTCAAAAAAGGTCATTTGCTGCTGCTCTGCACGTTTTCTGTACAATTTACCCAATTTACCATTTTGGGATTTTAAGGCCAGAACACGCTCCTATCTAGCGAGTGTTCAGTAAAAATACACAAAGGTGTCAGAAACAAGTGAACTCCCTGAAACTAGAGTAAATGCTTGTAACTAGTTCAAAATAAGTCATTTGCTGCTGATCTGCACGTTTTCTGTACAATTTAACCAATTTACCTTATTTGGAGTTTAAGGCTAAAACACGCGCCTAACTAGCGAGTGTTCAGTAAAACTACACAAAGGTGTCAGAAACAAGTGAACTCACTGAAACTAGAGCAAATGCTTGTAACTAGTTCAAAAAAGGTCATTTGCTGCTGATCTGCACGGTTCCTGTACAATTTACCCAATTTACCTTATTTGGAGTTTAACGCTAAAACACGCGCCTAACTAGCGAGTGTTCAGTAAAACTACACAAAGGTGTCAGAAACAAGTGAACTCACTGAAACTAGAGTAAATGCTTGTAACTAATTCAAAAAAGGTCATTTGCTGCTGATCTGCACGGTTTCTGTACAATTTACCCAATTTACCATTTTGGGATTTTAAGGCTAGAACAAGGGCCTAACTAGCAAGTGTTCAGTAAAAATACACAAACGTGTCAGAAACAAGTGAACTCACTGGACCTAGAGTAAATGCTTGTAACTAGTTCAAAATAAGTCATTTGCTGCTGATCTGCACGGTTCCTGTAGAATTTAACCAAATTACCACTTTGGAATTTTAAGGCGTGAAGATGCTCCTATCTAGCGAGTGTTCAGTAAAAATACACAAAGGTTTCAGAAACAAGTGAACTCCCTGAAACTAGAGGAAATGCTTGTAACTAATTCAAAAAAGGTCATTTGCTGCTGATCTGCACGTTTTCTGTACAATTTAACCAATTTACCTTATTTGGAGTTTAAGGCTAAAACACGCGCCTAACTAGCGAGTGTTCAGTAAAACTACACAAAGGTGTCAGAAACAAGTGAACTCACTGAAACTAGAGTAAATGCTTGTAACTAATTCAAAAAAGGTCATTTGCTGCTGCTCTGCACGTTTTCTGTACAATTTACCCAATTTACCATTTTGGGATTTTAAGGCCAGAACACGCTCCTATCTAGCGAGTGTTCAGTAAAAATACACAAAGGTGTCAGAAACAAGTGAACTCCCTGAAACTAGAGTAAATGCTTGTAACTAGTTCAAAATAAGTCATTTGCTGCTGATCTGCACGGTTCCTGTAGAATTTAACCAATTTACCTTATTTGGAGTTTAACGCTAAAACACGCGCCTAACTAGCGAGTGTTCAGTAAAACTACACAAAGGTGTCAGAAACAAGTGAACTCACTGAAACTAGAGTAAATGCTTGTAACTAATTCAAAAAAGGTCATTTGCTGCTGATCTGCACGGTTTCTGTACAATTTACCCAATTTACCATTTTGGGATTTTAAGGCTAGAACAAGGGCCTAACTAGCAAGTGTTCAGTAAAAATACACAAAGGTGTCAGAAACAAGTGAACTCACTGAAACTAGAGTAAATGCTTGAAACTAGTTCAAAATAGGTCATTTGCTGCTGGCCTGCACGGTTCCTGTACAATTTACCCAATTTACCTTATTTGGAGTTTAACGCTAAAACACGCGCCTAACTAGCGAGTGTTCAGTAAAAATACACAAAGGTTTCAGAAACAAGTGAACTCACTGGAACTAGAGTAAATGCTTGTAACTAGTTCAAAAAAGGTCATTTGCTGCTGTCCTGCACGGTTCCTGTACAATTTACCCAAATTACCTTATTTGGAGTTTAAGGCTAAAACACGCGCCTCACTAGCGAGTATTCAGTAAAACTACACAAAGTGTCAGAAACAAGTGAACTCACTGAAACTAGAGTAAATGCTTGTAACTAGTTCAAAATAGGTCATTTGCTGCTGGCCTGCACGGTTCCTGTACAATTTACCCAATTTACCTTATTTGGAGTTTAACACTAAAACACGCGCCTAACTAGCGAGTATTCAGTAAAACTACACAAAGGTGTCAGAAACAAGTGAACTCACTGAAACTAGAGTAAATGCTTGTAACTAGTTCAAAATAGGTCATTTGCTGCTGGCTGCACGGTTTCTGTACAATTTACCCATTTTACCATTTTGGAATTTTAAGGCCAGAACACGCTCCTATCTAGCGAGTGTTCAGTAAAAATACAGAAAGGTGTCAGAAACAAGTGAACTCACTGAAACTAGAGGAAATGCTTGTAAGTAGTTCAAAATAGGTCATTTGCTGCTGATCTGCACGGTTCCTGTACAATTTACCCAATTTACCTTATTTGGAGTTTAACGCTAAAACACGCGCCTATCTAGCGAGTGTTCAGTAAAAATACACAAAGGTTTCAGAAACAAGTGAACTCCCTGAAACTAGAGGAAATGCTTGTAACTAATTCAAAAAAGGTCATTTGCTGCTGATCTGCACGTTTTCTGTACAATTTAACCAATTTACCTTATTTGGAGTTTAAGGCTAAAACACGCGCCTAACTAGCGAGTGTTCAGTAAAACTACACAAAGGTGTCAGAAACAAGTGAACTCACTGAAACTAGAGTAAATGCTTGTAACTAATTCAAAAAAGGTCATTTGCTGCTGCTCTGCACGTTTTCTGTACAATTTACCCAATTTACCATTTTGGGATTTTAAGGCCAGAACACGCTCCTATCTAGCGAGTGTTCAGTAAAAATACACAAAGGTGTCAGAAACAAGTGAACTCCCTGAAACTAGAGTAAATGCTTGTAACTAGTTCAAAATAAGTCATTTGCTGCTGATCTGCACGGTTCCTGTAGAATTTAACCAATTTACCTTATTTGGAGTTTAACGCTAAAACACGCGCCTAACTAGCGAGTGTTCAGTAAAACTACACAAAGGTGTCAGAAACAAGTGAACTCACTGAAACTAGAGTAAATGCTTGTAACTAATTCAAAAAAGGTCATTTGCTGCTGATCTGCACGGTTTCTGTACAATTTACCCAATTTACCATTTTGGGATTTTAAGGCTAGAACAAGGGCCTAACTAGCAAGTGTTCAGTAAAAATACACAAAGGTGTCAGAAACAAGTGAACTCACTGAAACTAGAGTAAATGCTTGAAACTAGTTCAAAATAGGTCATTTGCTGCTGGCCTGCACGGTTCCTGTACAATTTACCCAATTTACCTTATTTGGAGTTTAACGCTAAAACACGCGCCTAACTAGCGAGTGTTCAGTAAAAATACACAAAGGTTTCAGAAACAAGTGAACTCACTGGAACTAGAGTAAATGCTTGTAACTAGTTCAAAAAAGGTCATTTGCTGCTGTCCTGCACGGTTCCTGTACAATTTACCCAAATTACCTTATTTGGAGTTTAAGGCTAAAACACGCGCCTCACTAGCGAGTATTCAGTAAAACTACACAAAGTGTCAGAAACAAGTGAACTCACTGAAACTAGAGTAAATGCTTGTAACTAGTTCAAAATAGGTCATTTGCTGCTGGCCTGCACGGTTCCTGTACAATTTACCCAATTTACCTTATTTGGAGTTTAACACTAAAACACGCGCCTAACTAGCGAGTATTCAGTAAAACTACACAAAGGTGTCAGAAACAAGTGAACTCACTGAAACTAGAGTAAATGCTTGTAACTAGTTCAAAATAGGTCATTTGCTGCTGGCTGCACGGTTTCTGTACAATTTACCCATTTTACCATTTTGGAATTTTAAGGCCAGAACACGCTCCTATCTAGCGAGTGTTCAGTAAAAATACAGAAAGGTGTCAGAAACAAGTGAACTCACTGAAACTAGAGGAAATGCTTGTAAGTAGTTCAAAATAGGTCATTTGCTGCTGATCTGCACGGTTCCTGTACAATTTACCCAATTTACCTTATTTGGAGTTTAACGCTAAAACACGCGCCTAACTAGCGAGTGTTCAGTAAAACTACACAAAGGTGTCAGAAACAAGTGAACTCACTGAAACTAGAGTAAATGCTTGTAACTAATTCAAAAAAGGTCATTTGCTGCTGCTCTGCACGTTTTCTGTACAATTTACCCAATTTACCATTTTGGGATTTTAAGGCCAGAACACGCTCCTATCTAGCGAGTGTTCAGTAAAAATACACAAAGGTGTCAGAAACAAGTGAACTCCCTGAAACTAGAGTAAATGCTTGTAACTAGTTCAAAATAAGTCATTTGCTGCTGATCTGCACGGTTCCTGTAGAATTTAACCAATTTACCACTTTGGAATTTTAAGGCGTGAACATGCTCCTATCTAGCGAGTGTTCAGTAAAAATACACAAAGGTTTCAGAAACAAGTGAACTCCCTGAAACTAGAGGAAATGCTTGTAACTAATTCAAAAAAGGTCATTTGCTGCTGATCTGCACGTTTTCTGTACAATTTAACCAATTTACCTTATTTGGAGTTTAAGGCTAAAACACGCGCCTAACTAGCGAGTGTTCAGTAAAACTACACAAAGGTGTCAGAAACAAGTGAACTCACTGAAACTAGAGCAAATGCTTGTAACTAGTTCAAAAAAGGTCATTTGCTGCTGATCTGCACGGTTCCTGTACAATTTACCCAATTTACCTTATTTGGAGTTTAACGCTAAAACACGCGCCTAACTAGCGAGTGTTCAGTAAAACTACACAAAGGTGTCAGAAACAAGTGAACTCACTGAAACTAGAGTAAATGCTTGTAACTAATTCAAAAAAGGTCATTTGCTGCTGATCTGCACGGTTTCTGTACAATTTACCCAATTTACCATTTTGGGATTTTAAGGCTAGAACAAGGGCCTAACTAGCAAGTGTTCAGTAAAAATACACAAACGTGTCAGAAACAAGTGAACTCACTGGAACTAGAGTAAATGCTTGTAACTAGTTCAAAATAAGTCATTTGCTGCTGATCTGCACGGTTCCTGTAGAATTTAACCAAATTACCACTTTGGAATTTTAAGGCGTGAAGATGCTCCTATCTAGCGAGTGTTCAGTAAAAATACACAAAGGTTTCAGAAACAAGTGAACTCCCTGAAACTAGAGGAAATGCTTGTAACTAATTCAAAAAAGGTCATTTGCTGCTGATCTGCACGTTTTCTGTACAATTTAACCAATTTACCTTATTTGGAGTTTAAGGCTAAAACACGCGCCTAACTAGCGAGTGTTCAGTAAAACTACACAAAGGTGTCAGAAACAAGTGAACTCACTGAAACTAGAGTAAATGCTTGTAACTAATTCAAAAAAGGTCATTTGCTGCTGCTCTGCACGTTTTCTGTACAATTTACCCAATTTACCATTTTGGGATTTTAAGGCCAGAACACGCTCCTATCTAGCGAGTGTTCAGTAAAAATACACAAAGGTGTCAGAAACAAGTGAACTCCCTGAAACTAGAGTAAATGCTTGTAACTAGTTCAAAATAAGTCATTTGCTGCTGATCTGCACGGTTCCTGTAGAATTTAACCAATTTACCTTATTTGGAGTTTAACGCTAAAACACGCGCCTAACTAGCGAGTGTTCAGTAAAACTACACAAAGGTGTCAGAAACAAGTGAACTCACTGAAACTAGAGTAAATGCTTGTAACTAATTCAAAAAAGGTCATTTGCTGCTGATCTGCACGGTTCCTGTAGAATTTAACCAAATTACCACTTTGGAATTTTAAGGCGTGAAGATGCTCCTATCTAGCGAGTGTTCAGTAAAAATACACAAAGGTTTCAGAAACAAGTGAACTCCCTGAAACTAGAGGAAATGCTTGTAACTAATTCAAAAAAGGTCATTTGCTGCTGATCTGCACGTTTTCTGTACAATTTAACCAATTTACCTTATTTGGAGTTTAAGGCTAAAACACGCGCCTAACTAGCGAGTGTTCAGTAAAACTACACAAAGGTGTCAGAAACAAGTGAACTCACTGAAACTAGAGTAAATGCTTGTAACTAATTCAAAAAAGGTCATTTGCTGCTGCTCTGCACGTTTTCTGTACAATTTACCCAATTTACCATTTTGGGATTTTAAGGCCAGAACACGCTCCTATCTAGCGAGTGTTCAGTAAAAATACACAAAGGTGTCAGAAACAAGTGAACTCCCTGAAACTAGAGTAAATGCTTGTAACTAGTTCAAAATAAGTCATTTGCTGCTGATCTGCACGGTTCCTGTAGAATTTAACCAATTTACCTTATTTGGAGTTTAACGCTAAAACACGCGCCTAACTAGCGAGTGTTCAGTAAAACTACACAAAGGTGTCAGAAACAAGTGAACTCACTGAAACTAGAGTAAATGCTTGTAACTAATTCAAAAAAGGTCATTTGCTGCTGATCTGCACGGTTTCTGTACAATTTACCCAATTTACCATTTTGGGATTTTAAGGCTAGAACAAGGGCCTAACTAGCAAGTGTTCAGTAAAAATACACAAAGGTGTCAGAAACAAGTGAACTCACTGAAACTAGAGTAAATGCTTGAAACTAGTTCAAAATAGGTCATTTGCTGCTGGCCTGCACGGTTCCTGTACAATTTACCCAATTTACCTTATTTGGAGTTTAACGCTAAAACACGCGCCTAACTAGCGAGTGTTCAGTAAAAATACACAAAGGTTTCAGAAACAAGTGAACTCCCTGAAACTAGAGGAAATGCTTGTAACTAATTCAAAAAAGGTCATTTGCTGCTGATCTGCACGTTTTCTGTACAATTTAACCAATTTACCTTATTTGGAGTTTAAGGCTAAACCACGCGCCTAACTAGCGAGTATTCAGTAAAACTACACAAAGGTGTCAGAAACAAGTGAATTCACTGAAACTAGAGTAAATGCTTGTAACTAGTTCAAAAAAGGTCATTTGCTGCTGATCTGCACGGTTTCTGTACAATTTACCCAATTTACCATTTTGGGATTTTAAGGCTAGAACAAGGGCCTAACTAGCAAGTGTTCAGTAAAAATACACAAACGTGTCAGAAACAAGTGAACTCACTGGAACTAGAGTAAATGCTTGTAACTAGTTCAAAAAAGGTCATTTGCTGCTGTCCTGCACGGTTCCTGTACAATTTACCCAAATTACCTTATTTGGAGTTTAAGGCTAAAACACGCGCCTCACTAGCGAGTATTCAGTAAAACTACACAAAGTGTCAGAAACAAGTGAACTCACTGAAACTAGAGTAAATGCTTGTAACTAGTTCAAAATAGGTCATTTGCTGCTGGCCTGCACGGTTCCTGTACAATTTACCCAATTTACCTTATTTGGAGTTTAACACTAAAACACGCGCCTAACTAGCGAGTATTCAGTAAAACTACACAAAGGTGTCAGAAACAAGTGAACTCACTGAAACTAGAGTAAATGCTTGTAACTAGTTCAAAATAGGTCATTTGCTGCTGGCTGCACGGTTTCTGTACAATTTACCCATTTTACCATTTTGGAATTTTAAGGCCAGAACACGCTCCTATCTAGCGAGTGTTCAGTAAAAATACAGAAAGGTGTCAGAAACAAGTGAACTCACTGAAACTAGAGGAAATGCTTGTAAGTAGTTCAAAATAGGTCATTTGCTGCTGATCTGCACGGTTCCTGTACAATTTACCCAATTTACCTTATTTGGAGTTTAACGCTAAAACACGCGCCTAACTAGCGAGTGTTCAGTAAAACTACACAAAGGTGTCAGAAACAAGTGAACTCACTGAAACTAGAGTAAATGCTTGTAACTAATTCAAAAAAGGTCATTTGCTGCTGCTCTGCACGTTTTCTGTACAATTTACCCAATTTACCATTTTGGGATTTTAAGGCCAGAACACGCTCCTATCTAGCGAGTGTTCAGTAAAAATACACAAAGGTGTCAGAAACAAGTGAACTCCCTGAAACTAGAGTAAATGCTTGTAACTAGTTCAAAATAAGTCATTTGCTGCTGATCTGCACGGTTCCTGTAGAATTTAACCAATTTACCACTTTGGAATTTTAAGGCGTGAACATGCTCCTATCTAGCGAGTGTTCAGTAAAAATACAGAAAGGTGTCAGAAACAAGTGAACTCACTGAAACTAGAGGAAATGCTTGTAAGTAGTTCAAAATAGGTCATTTGCTGCTGATCTGCACGGTTCCTGTACAATTTACCCAATTTACCTTATTTGGAGTTTAAGGCTAAACCACGCGCCTAACTAGCGAGTATTCAGTAAAACTACACAAAGGTGTCAGAAACAAGTGAACTCTCTGAAACTAGAGGAAATGCTTGTAACTAGTTCAAAATAGGTCATTTGCTGCTGATCTGCACGGTTCCTGTACAATTTACCCAATTTACCACTTTGGGAGTTTATGGCTAGAACATGCGCCTATCTAGCGAGTGTTCAGTAAAACTACACAAAGGTGTCAGAAACAAGTGAACTCACTGAAACTAGAGTAAATGCTTGTAACTAGTTCAAAAAAGGTCATTTGCTGCTGATCTGCACGGTTCCTGTACAATTTACCCAATTTACCATTTTGGGATTTTAAGGCTAGAACAAGGGCCTAACTAGCAAGTGTTCAGTAAAAATACACAAACGTGTCAGAAACAAGTGAACTCCCTGAAACTAGAGTAAATGCTTGTAACTAGTTCAAAATAAGTCACTTGCTGCTGATCTGCACGGTTCCTGTAGAATTTAACCAATTTACCACTTTGGAATTTTAAGGCGTGAACATGCTCCTATCTAGCGAGTGTTCAGTAAAAATACACAAAGGTTTCAGAAACAAGTGAACTCCCTGAAACTAGAGGAAATGCTTGTAACTAATTCAAAAAAGGTCATTTGCTGCTGATCTGCACGTTTTCTGTACAATTTAACCAATTTACCTTATTTGGAGTTTAAGGCTAAAACACGCGCCTAACTAGCGAGTGTTCAGTAAAACTACACAAAGGTGTCAGAAACAAGTGAACTCACTGAAACTAGAGCAAATGCTTGTAACTAGTTCAAAAGAGGTCATTTGCTGCTGATCTGCACGGTTTCTGTACAATTTACCCAATTCACCATTTTGGGATTTTAAGGCTAGAAAAAGGGCCTAACTAGCAAGTGTTCAGTAAAAATACACAAACGTGTCAGAAACAAGTGAACTCACTGGAACTAGAGTAAATGCTTGTAACTAGTTCAAAATAGGTCATTTGCTGCTGTCCTGCACGGTTTCTGTACAATTTACCCATTTTACCATTTTGGAATTTTAAGGCCAGAACATGCGCCTAACTAGCGAGTGTTCAGTAAAACTACACAAAGGTGTCAGAAACAAGTGAACTCACTGAAACTAGAGGAAATGCTTGTAACTAGTTCAAAATAGGTCATTTGTTGCTGGCCTGCACGGTTCCTGTACAATTTACCCAATTTACCTTATTTGGAGTTTAACGCTAAAACACGCGCCTAACTAGCGAGTGTTCAGTAAAACTACACAAAGGTGTCAGAAACAAGTGAACTCACTGAAACTAGAGTAAATGCTTGTAACTAATTCAAAAAAGGTCATTTGCTGCTGCTCTGCACGTTTTCTGTACAATTTACCCAATTTACCATTTTGGGATTTTAAGGCCAGAACACGCTCCTATCTAGCGAGTGTTCAGTAAAAATACACAAAGGTGTCAGAAACAAGTGAACTCCCTGAAACTAGAGTAAATGCTTGTAACTAGTTCAAAATAGGTCATTTGCTGCTGATCTGCACGGTTCCTGTAGAATTTAACCAATTTACCACTTTGGAATTTTAAGGCGTGAACATGCTCCTATCTAGCGAGTGTTCAGTAAAAATACACAAAGGTTTCAGAAACAAGTGAACTCCCTGAAACTAGAGGAAATGCTTGTAACTAATTCAAAAAAGGTCATTTGCTGCTGATCTGCACGTTTTCTGTACAATTTAACCAATTTACCTTATTTGGAGTTTAAGGCTAAAACACGCGCCTAACTAGCGAGTGTTCAGTAAAACTACACAAAGGTGTCAGAAACAAGTGAACTCACTGAAACTAGAGTAAATGCTTGTAACTAGTTCAAAAAAGGTCATTTGCTGCTGATCTGCACGGTTCCTGTACAATTTACCCAATTTACCTTATTTGGAGTTTAACGCTAAAACACGCGCCTAACTAGCGAGTGTTCAGTAAAACTACACAAAGGTGTCAGAAACAAGTGAACTCACTGAAACTAGAGTAAATGCTTGTAACTAATTCAAAAAAGGTCATTTGCTGCTGATCTGCACGGTTTCTGTACAATTTACCCAATTTACCATTTTGGGATTTTAAGGCTAGAACAAGGGCCTAACTAGCAAGTGTTCAGTAAAAATACACAAACGTGTCAGAAACAAGTGAACTCACTGGAACTAGAGTAAATGCTTGTAACTAGTTCAAAATAAGTCATTTGCTGCTGATCTGCACGGTTCCTGTAGAATTTAACCAAATTACCACTTTGGAATTTTAAGGCGTGAAGATGCTCCTATCTAGCGAGTGTTCAGTAAAAATACACAAACGTGTCAGAAACAAGTGAACTCCCTGAAACTAGAGTAAATGCTTGTAACTAGTTCAAAATAAGTCACTTGCTGCTGATCTGCACGGTTCCTGTAGAATTTAACCAATTTACCACTTTGGAATTTTAAGGCGTGAACATGCTCCTATCTAGCGAGTGTTCAGTAAAAATACACAAAGGTTTCAGAAACAAGTGAACTCCCTGAAACTAGAGGAAATGCTTGTAACTAATTCAAAAAAGGTCATTTGCTGCTGATCTGCACGTTTTCTGTACAATTTAACCAATTTACCTTATTTGGAGTTTAAGGCTAAAACACGCGCCTAACTAGCGAGTGTTCAGTAAAACTACACAAAGGTGTCAGAAACAAGTGAACTCACTGAAACTAGAGCAAATGCTTGTAACTAGTTCAAAAGAGGTCATTTGCTGCTGATCTGCACGGTTTCTGTACAATTTACCCAATTTACCATTTTGGGATTTTAAGGCTAGAAAAAGGGCCTAACTAGCAAGTGTTCAGTAAAAATACACAAACGTGTCAGAAACAAGTGAACTCACTGGAACTAGAGTAAATGCTTGTAACTAGTTCAAAATAGGTCATTTGCTGCTGTCCTGCACGGTTTCTGTACAATTTACCCATTTTACCATTTTGGAATTTTAAGGCCAGAACATGCGCCTAACTAGCGAGTGTTCAGTAAAAATACACAAAGGTGTCAGAAACAAGTGAACTCACTGAAACTAGAGTAAATGCTTGTAACTAGTTCAAAAAAGGTCATTTGCTGCTGATCTGCACGGTTTCTGTACAATTTACCCAATTTACCATTTTGGGATTTTAAGGCTAGAACAAGGGCCTAACTAGCAAGTGTTCAGTAAAAATACACAAATGTGTCAGAAACAAGTGAACTCACTGGAACTAGAGTAAATGCTTGTAACTAGTTCAAAAAAGGTCATTTGCTGCTGTCCTGCACGGTTCCTGTACAATTTACCCAAATTACCTTATTTGGAGTTTAAGGCTAAAACACGCACCTCACTAGCGAGTATTCAGTAAAACTACACAAAGTGTCAGAAACAAGTGAACTCACTGAAACTAGAGGAAATGCTTGTAACTAGTTCAAAATAGGTCATTTGTTGCTGGCCTGCACGGTTCCTGTACAATTTACCCAATTTACCTTATTTGGAGTTTAACGCTAAAACACGCGCCTAACTAGCGAGTGTTCAGTAAAACTACACAAAGGTGTCAGAAACAAGTGAACTCACTGAAACTAGAGTAAATGCTTGTAACTAATTCAAAAAAGGTCATTTGCTGCTGCTCTGCACGTTTTCTGTACAATTTACCCAATTTACCATTTTGGGATTTTAAGGCTAGAACAAGGGCCTAACTAGCAAGTGTTCAGTAAAAATACACAAACGTGTCAGAAACAAGTGAACTCACTGGAACTAGAGTAAATGCTTGTAACTAGTTCAAAATAAGTCATTTGCTGCTGATCTGCACGGTTCCTGTAGAATTTAACCAAATTACCACTTTGGAATTTTAAGGCGTGAAGATGCTCCTATCTAGCGAGTGTTCAGTAAAAATACACAAAGGTTTCAGAAACAAGTGAACTCCCTGAAACTAGAGGAAATGCTTGTAACTAATTCAAAAAAGGTCATTTGCTGCTGATCTGCACGTTTTCTGTACAATTTAACCAATTTACCTTATTTGGAGTTTAAGGCTAAAACACGCGCCTAACTAGCGAGTGTTCAGTAAAACTACACAAAGGTGTCAGAAACAAGTGAACTCACTGAAACTAGAGTAAATGCTTGTAACTAATTCAAAAAAGGTCATTTGCTGCTGCTCTGCACGTTTTCTGTACAATTTACCCAATTTACCATTTTGGGATTTTAAGGCCAGAACACGCTCCTATCTAGCGAGTGTTCAGTAAAAATACACAAAGGTGTCAGAAACAAGTGAACTCCCTGAAACTAGAGTAAATGCTTGTAACTAGTTCAAAATAAGTCATTTGCTGCTGATCTGCACGGTTCCTGTAGAATTTAACCAAATTACCACTTTGGAATTTTAAGGCGTGAAGATGCTCCTATCTAGCGAGTGTTCAGTAAAAATACACAAAGGTTTCAGAAACAAGTGAACTCACTGAAACTAGAGTAAATGCTTGTAACTAATTCAAAAAAGGTCATTTGCTGCTGCTCTGCACGTTTTCTGTACAATTTACCCAATTTACCATTTTGGGATTTTAAGGCCAGAACACGCTCCTATCTAGCGAGTGTTCAGTAAAAATACACAAAGGTGTCAGAAACAAGTGAACTCCCTGAAACTAGAGTAAATGCTTGTAACTAGTTCAAAATAAGTCATTTGCTGCTGATCTGCACGGTTCCTGTAGAATTTAACCAATTTACCTTATTTGGAGTTTAACGCTAAAACACGCGCCTAACTAGCGAGTGTTCAGTAAAACTACACAAAGGTGTCAGAAACAAGTGAACTCACTGAAACTAGAGTAAATGCTTGTAACTAATTCAAAAAAGGTCATTTGCTGCTGATCTGCACGGTTTCTGTACAATTTACCCAATTTACCATTTTGGGATTTTAAGGCTAGAACAAGGGCCTAACTAGCAAGTGTTCAGTAAAACTACACAAAGGTGTCAGAAACAAGTGAACTTACTGAAACTAGAGTAAATGCTTGAAACTAGTTCAAAATAGGTCATTTGCTGCTGGCCTGCACGGTTCCTGTACAATTTACCCAATTTACCTTATTTGGAGTTTAACACTAAAACACGAGCCTAACTAGCGAGTATTCAGTAAAACTACACAAAGGTGTCAGAAACAAGTGAACTCACTGAAACTAGAGTAAATGCTTGTAACTAGTTCAAAATAGGTCATTTGCTGCTGGCCTGCACGGTTCCTGTACAATTTACCCAATTTACCTTATTTGGAGTTTAACACTAAAACACGCGCCTAACTAGCGAGTATTCAGTAAAACTACACAAAGGTGTCAGAAACAAGTGAACTCACTGAAACTAGAGTAAATGCTTGTAACTAGTTCAAAATAGGTCATTTGCTGCTGGCTGCACGGTTTCTGTACAATTTACCCATTTTACCATTTTGGAATTTTAAGGCCAGAACACGCTCCTATCTAGCGAGTGTTCAGTAAAAATACAGAAAGGTGTCAGAAACAAGTGAACTCACTGAAACTAGAGGAAATGCTTGTAAGTAGTTCAAAATAGGTCATTTGCTGCTGATCTGCACGGTTCCTGTACAATTTACCCAATTTACCTTATTTGGAGTTTAAGGCTAAACCACGCGCCTAACTAGCGAGTATTCAGTAAAACTACACAAAGGTGTCAGAAACAAGTGAACTCTCTGAAACTAGAGGAAATGCTTGTAACTAGTTCAAAATAGGTCATTTGCTGCTGATCTGCACGGTTCCTGTACAATTTACCCAATTTACCACTTTGGGAGTTTATGGCTAGAACATGCGCCTATCTAGCGAGTGTTCAGTAAAACTACACAAAGGTGTCAGAAACAAGTGAACTCACTGAAACTAGAGTAAATGCTTGTAACTAGTTCAAAAAAGGTCATTTGCTGCTGATCTGCACGGTTCCTGTACAATTTACCCAATTTACCATTTTGGGATTTTAAGGCTAGAACAAGGGCCTAACTAGCAAGTGTTCAGTAAAAATACACAAACGTGTCAGAAACAAGTCAACTCCCTGAAACTAGAGTAAATGCTTGTAACTAGTTCAAAATAAGTCACTTGCTGCTGATCTGCACGGTTCCTGTAGAATTTAACCAATTTACCACTTTGGAATTTTAAGGCGTGAACATGCTCCTATCTAGCGAGTGTTCAGTAAAAACACACAAAGGTTTCAGAAACAAGTGAACTCCCTGAAACTAGAGGAAATGCTTGTAACTAATTCAAAAAAGGTCATTTGCTGCTGATCTGCACGTTTTCTGTACAATTTAACCAATTTACCTTATTTGGAGTTTAAGGCTAAAACACGCGCCTAACTAGCGAGTGTTCAGTAAAACTACACAAAGGTGTCAGAAACAAGTGAACTCACTGAAACTAGAGCAAATGCTTGTAACTAGTTCAAAAGAGGTCATTTGCTGCTGATCTGCACGGTTTCTGTACAATTTACCCAATTTACCATTTTGGGATTTTAAGGCTAGAAAAAGGGCCTAACTAGCAAGTGTTCAGTAAAAATACACAAACGTGTCAGAAACAAGTGAACTCACTGGAACTAGAGTAAATGCTTGTAACTAGTTCAAAATAGGTCATTTGCTGCTGTCCTGCACGGTTTCTGTACAATTTACCCATTTTACCATTTTGGAATTTTAAGGCCAGAACATGCGCCTAACTAGCGAGTGTTCAGTAAAAATACACAAAGGTGTCAGAAACAAGTGAACTCACTGAAACTAGAGGAAATGCTTGTAACTAGTTCAAAATAGGTCATTTGTTGCTGGCCTGCACGGTTCCTGTACAATTTACCCAATTTACCTTATTTGGAGTTTAACGCTAAAACACGCGCCTAACTAGCGAGTGTTCAGTAAAACTACACAAAGGTGTCAGAAACAAGTGAACTCACTGAAACTAGAGTAAATGCTTGTAACTAATTCAAAAAAGGTCATTTGCTGCTGCTCTGCACGTTTTCTGTACAATTTACCCAATTTACCATTTTGGGATTTTAAGGCCAGAACACGCTCCTATCTAGCGAGTGTTCAGTAAAAATACACAAAGGTGTCAGAAACAAGTGAACTCCCTGAAACTAGAGTAAATGCTTGTAACTAGTTCAAAATAAGTCATTTGCTGCTGATCTGCACGGTTCCTGTAGAATTTAACCAATTTACCACTTTGGAATTTTAAGGCGTGAACATGCTCCTATCTAGCGAGTGTTCAGTAAAAATACACAAAGGTTTCAGAAACAAGTGAACTCCCTGAAACTAGAGGAAATGCTTGTAACTAATTCAAAAAAGGTCATTTGCTGCTGATCTGCACGTTTTCTGTACAATTTAACCAATTTACCTTATTTGGAGTTTAAGGCTAAAACACGCGCCTAACTAGCGAGTGTTCAGTAAAACTACACAAAGGTGTCAGAAACAAGTGAACTCACTGAAACTAGAGTAAATGCTTGTAACTAGTTCAAAAAAGGTCATTTGCTGCTGATCTGCACGGTTCCTGTACAATTTACCCAATTTACCTTATTTGGAGTTTAACGCTAAAACACGCGCCTAACTAGCGAGTGTTCAGTAAAACTACACAAAGGTGTCAGAAACAAGTGAACTCACTGAAACTAGAGTAAATGCTTGTAACTAATTCAAAAAAGGTCATTTGCTGCTGATCTGCACGGTTTCTGTACAATTTACCCAATTTACCATTTTGGGATTTTAAGGCTAGAACAAGGGCCTAACTAGCAAGTGTTCAGTAAAAATACACAAACGTGTCAGAAACAAGTGAACTCACTGGAACTAGAGTAAATGCTTGTAACTAGTTCAAAATAAGTCATTTGCTGCTGATCTGCACGGTTCCTGTAGAATTTAACCAAATTACCACTTTGGAATTTTAAGGCGTGAAGATGCTCCTATCTAGCGAGTGTTCAGTAAAAATACACAAACGTGTCAGAAACAAGTGAACTCCCTGAAACTAGAGTAAATGCTTGTAACTAGTTCAAAATAAGTCACTTGCTGCTGATCTGCACGGTTCCTGTAGAATTTAACCAATTTACCACTTTGGAATTTTAAGGCGTGAACATGCTCCTATCTAGCGAGTGTTCAGTAAAAATACACAAAGGTTTCAGAAACAAGTGAACTCCCTGAAACTAGAGGAAATGCTTGTAACTAATTCAAAAAAGGTCATTTGCTGCTGATCTGCACGTTTTCTGTACAATTTAACCAATTTACCTTATTTGGAGTTTAAGGCTAAAACACGCGCCTAACTAGCGAGTGTTCAGTAAAACTACACAAAGGTGTCAGAAACAAGTGAACTCACTGAAACTAGAGCAAATGCTTGTAACTAGTTCAAAAGAGGTCATTTGCTGCTGATCTGCACGGTTTCTGTACAATTTACCCAATTTACCATTTTGGGATTTTAAGGCTAGAAAAAGGGCCTAACTAGCAAGTGTTCAGTAAAAATACACAAACGTGTCAGAAACAAGTGAACTCACTGGAACTAGAGTAAATGCTTGTAACTAGTTCAAAATAGGTCATTTGCTGCTGTCCTGCACGGTTTCTGTACAATTTACCCATTTTACCATTTTGGAATTTTAAGGCCAGAACATGCGCCTAACTAGCGAGTGTTCAGTAAAAATACACAAAGGTGTCAGAAACAAGTGAACTCACTGAAACTAGAGTAAATGCTTGTAACTAGTTCAAAAAAGGTCATTTGCTGCTGATCTGCACGGTTTCTGTACAATTTACCCAATTTACCATTTTGGGATTTTAAGGCTAGAACAAGGGCCTAACTAGCAAGTGTTCAGTAAAAATACACAAACGTGTCAGAAACAAGTGAACTCACTGGAACTAGAGTAAATGCTTGTAACTAGTTCAAAAAAGGTCATTTGCTGCTGTCCTGCACGGTTCCTGTACAATTTACCCAAATTACCTTATTTGGAGTTTAAGGCTAAAACACGCACCTCACTAGCGAGTATTCAGTAAAACTACACAAAGTGTCAGAAACAAGTGAACTCACTGAAACTAGAGGAAATGCTTGTAACTAGTTCAAAATAGGTCATTTGTTGCTGGCCTGCACGGTTCCTGTACAATTTACCCAATTTACCTTATTTGGAGTTTAACGCTAAAACACGCGCCTAACTAGCGAGTGTTCAGTAAAACTACACAAAGGTGTCAGAAACAAGTGAACTCACTGAAACTAGAGTAAATGCTTGTAACTAATTCAAAAAAGGTCATTTGCTGCTGCTCTGCACGTTTTCTGTACAATTTACCCAATTTACCATTTTGGGATTTTAAGGCCAGAACACGCTCCTATCTAGCGAGTGTTCAGTAAAAATAAACAAAGGTGTCAGAAACAAGTGAACTCCCTGAAACTAGAGTAAATGCTTGTAACTAGTTCAAAATAAGTCATTTGCTGCTGATCTGCACGGTTCCTGTAGAATTTAACCAATTTACCACTTTGGAATTTTAAGGCGTGAAGATGCTCCTATCTAGCGAGTGTTCAGTAAAAATACACAAAGGTTTCAGAAACAAGTGAACTCCCTGAAACTAGAGGAAATGCTTGTAACTAATTCAAAAAAGGTCATTTGCTGCTGATCTGCACGTTTTCTGTACAATTTAACCAATTTACCTTATTTGGAGTTTAAGGCTAAAACACGCGCCTAACTAGCGAGTGTTCAGTAAAACTACACAAAGGTGTCAGAAACAAGTGAACTCACTGAAACTAGAGCAAATGCTTGTAACTAGTTCAAAAGAGGTCATTTGCTGCTGATCTGCACGGTTTCTGTACAATTTACCCAATTTACCATTTTGGGATTTTAAGGCTAGAAAAAGGGCCTAACTAGCAAGTGTTCAGTAAAAATACACAAACGTGTCAGAAACAAGTGAACTCACTGGAACTAGAGTAAATGCTTGTAACTAGTTCAAAATAGGTCATTTGCTGCTGTCCTGCACGGTTTCTGTACAATTTACCCATTTTACCATTTTGGAATTTTAAGGCCAGAACATGCGCCTAACTAGCGAGTGTTCAGTAAAAATACACAAAGGTGTCAGAAACAAGTGAACTCACTGAAACTAGAGTAAATGCTTGTAACTAGTTCAAAAAAGGTCATTTGCTGCTGATCTGCACGGTTTCTGTACAATTTACCCAATTTACCATTTTGGGATTTTAAGGCTAGAACAAGGGCCTAACTAGCAAGTGTTCAGTAAAAATACACAAATGTGTCAGAAACAAGTGAACTCACTGGAACTAGAGTAAATGCTTGTAACTAGTTCAAAAAAGGTCATTTGCTGCTGTCCTGCACGGTTCCTGTACAATTTACCCAAATTACCTTATTTGGAGTTTAAGGCTAAAACACGCACCTCACTAGCGAGTATTCAGTAAAACTACACAAAGTGTCAGAAACAAGTGAACTCACTGAAACTAGAGGAAATGCTTGTAACTAGTTCAAAATAGGTCATTTGTTGCTGGCCTGCACGGTTCCTGTACAATTTACCCAATTTACCTTATTTGGAGTTTAACGCTAAAACACGCGCCTAACTAGCGAGTGTTCAGTAAAACTACACAAAGGTGTCAGAAACAAGTGAACTCACTGAAACTAGAGTAAATGCTTGTAACTAATTCAAAAAAGGTCATTTGCTGCTGCTCTGCACGTTTTCTGTACAATTTACCCAATTTACCATTTTGGGATTTTAAGGCTAGAACAAGGGCCTAACTAGCAAGTGTTCAGTAAAAATACACAAACGTGTCAGAAACAAGTGAACTCACTGGAACTAGAGTAAATGCTTGTAACTAGTTCAAAATAAGTCATTTGCTGCTGATCTGCACGGTTCCTGTAGAATTTAACCAAATTACCACTTTGGAATTTTAAGGCGTGAAGATGCTCCTATCTAGCGAGTGTTCAGTAAAAATACACAAAGGTTTCAGAAACAAGTGAACTCCCTGAAACTAGAGGAAATGCTTGTAACTAATTCAAAAAAGGTCATTTGCTGCTGATCTGCACGTTTTCTGTACAATTTAACCAATTTACCTTATTTGGAGTTTAAGGCTAAAACACGCGCCTAACTAGCGAGTGTTCAGTAAAACTACACAAAGGTGTCAGAAACAAGTGAACTCACTGAAACTAGAGTAAATGCTTGTAACTAATTCAAAAAAGGTCATTTGCTGCTGCTCTGCACGTTTTCTGTACAATTTACCCAATTTACCATTTTGGGATTTTAAGGCCAGAACACGCTCCTATCTAGCGAGTGTTCAGTAAAAATACACAAAGGTGTCAGAAACAAGTGAACTCCCTGAAACTAGAGTAAATGCTTGTAACTAGTTCAAAATAAGTCATTTGCTGCTGATCTGCACGGTTCCTGTAGAATTTAACCAAATTACCACTTTGGAATTTTAAGGCGTGAAGATGCTCCTATCTAGCGAGTGTTCAGTAAAAATACACAAAGGTTTCAGAAACAAGTGAACTCACTGAAACTAGAGTAAATGCTTGTAACTAATTCAAAAAAGGTCATTTGCTGCTGCTCTGCACGTTTTCTGTACAATTTACCCAATTTACCATTTTGGGATTTTAAGGCCAGAACACGCTCCTATCTAGCGAGTGTTCAGTAAAAATACACAAAGGTGTCAGAAACAAGTGAACTCCCTGAAACTAGAGTAAATGCTTGTAACTAGTTCAAAAAAGGTCATTTGCTGCTGATCTGCACGTTTTCTGTACAATTTAACCAATTTACCTTATTTGGAGTTTAAGGCTAAAACACGCGCCTAACTAGCGAGTGTTCAGTAAAACTACACAAAGGTGTCAGAAACAAGTGAACTCACTGAAACTAGAGTAAATGCTTGTAACTAATTCAAAAAAGGTCATTTGCTGCTGCTCTGCACGTTTTCTGTACAATTTACCCAATTTACCATTTTGGGATTTTAAGGCCAGAACACGCTCCTATCTAGCGAGTGTTCAGTAAAAATACACAAAGGTGTCAGAAACAAGTGAACTCCCTGAAACTAGAGTAAATGCTTGTAACTAGTTCAAAATAAGTCATTTGCTGCTGATCTGCACGGTTCCTGTAGAATTTAACCAATTTACCTTATTTGGAGTTTAACGCTAAAACACGCGCCTAACTAGCGAGTGTTCAGTAAAACTACACAAAGGTGTCAGAAACAAGTGAACTCACTGAAACTAGAGTAAATGCTTGTAACTAATTCAAAAAAGGTCATTTGCTGCTGATCTGCACGGTTCCTGTAGAATTTAACCAAATTACCACTTTGGAATTTTAAGGCGTGAAGATGCTCCTATCTAGCGAGTGTTCAGTAAAAATACACAAAGGTTTCAGAAACAAGTGAACTCCCTGAAACTAGAGGAAATGCTTGTAACTAATTCAAAAAAGGTCATTTGCTGCTGATCTGCACGTTTTCTGTACAATTTAACCAATTTACCTTATTTGGAGTTTAAGGCTAAAACACGCGCCTAACTAGCGAGTGTTCAGTAAAACTACACAAAGGTGTCAGAAACAAGTGAACTCACTGAAACTAGAGTAAATGCTTGTAACTAATTCAAAAAAGGTCATTTGCTGCTGCTCTGCACGTTTTCTGTACAATTTACCCAATTTACCATTTTGGGATTTTAAGGCCAGAACACGCTCCTATCTAGCGAGTGTTCAGTAAAAATACACAAAGGTGTCAGAAACAAGTGAACTCCCTGAAACTAGAGTAAATGCTTGTAACTAGTTCAAAATAAGTCATTTGCTGCTGATCTGCACGGTTCCTGTAGAATTTAACCAATTTACCTTATTTGGAGTTTAACGCTAAAACACGCGCCTAACTAGCGAGTGTTCAGTAAAACTACACAAAGGTGTCAGAAACAAGTGAACTCACTGAAACTAGAGTAAATGCTTGTAACTAATTCAAAAAAGGTCATTTGCTGCTGATCTGCACGGTTTCTGTACAATTTACCCAATTTACCATTTTGGGATTTTAAGGCTAGAACAAGGGCCTAACTAGCAAGTGTTCAGTAAAAATACACAAAGGTGTCAGAAACAAGTGAACTCACTGAAACTAGAGTAAATGCTTGAAACTAGTTCAAAATAGGTCATTTGCTGCTGGCCTGCACGGTTCCTGTACAATTTACCCAATTTACCTTATTTGGAGTTTAACGCTAAAACACGCGCCTAACTAGCGAGTGTTCAGTAAAAATACACAAAGGTTTCAGAAACAAGTGAACTCCCTGAAACTAGAGGAAATGCTTGTAACTAATTCAAAAAAGGTCATTTGCTGCTGATCTGCACGTTTTCTGTACAATTTAACCAATTTACCTTATTTGGAGTTTAAGGCTAAACCACGCGCCTAACTAGCGAGTATTCAGTAAAACTACACAAAGGTGTCAGAAACAAGTGAATTCACTGAAACTAGAGTAAATGCTTGTAACTAGTTCAAAAAAGGTCATTTGCTGCTGATCTGCACGGTTTCTGTACAATTTACCCAATTTACCATTTTGGGATTTTAAGGCTAGAACAAGGGCCTAACTAGCAAGTGTTCAGTAAAAATACACAAACGTGTCAGAAACAAGTGAACTCACTGGAACTAGAGTAAATGCTTGTAACTAGTTCAAAAAAGGTCATTTGCTGCTGTCCTGCACGGTTCCTGTACAATTTACCCAAATTACCTTATTTGGAGTTTAAGGCTAAAACACGCGCCTCACTAGCGAGTATTCAGTAAAACTACACAAAGTGTCAGAAACAAGTGAACTCACTGAAACTAGAGTAAATGCTTGTAACTAGTTCAAAATAGGTCATTTGCTGCTGGCCTGCACGGTTCCTGTACAATTTACCCAATTTACCTTATTTGGAGTTTAACACTAAAACACGCGCCTAACTAGCGAGTATTCAGTAAAACTACACAAAGGTGTCAGAAACAAGTGAACTCACTGAAACTAGAGTAAATGCTTGTAACTAGTTCAAAATAGGTCATTTGCTGCTGGCTGCACGGTTTCTGTACAATTTACCCATTTTACCATTTTGGAATTTTAAGGCCAGAACACGCTCCTATCTAGCGAGTGTTCAGTAAAAATACAGAAAGGTGTCAGAAACAAGTGAACTCACTGAAACTAGAGGAAATGCTTGTAAGTAGTTCAAAATAGGTCATTTGCTGCTGATCTGCACGGTTCCTGTACAATTTACCCAATTTACCTTATTTGGAGTTTAACGCTAAAACACGCGCCTAACTAGCGAGTGTTCAGTAAAACTACACAAAGGTGTCAGAAACAAGTGAACTCACTGAAACTAGAGTAAATGCTTGTAACTAATTCAAAAAAGGTCATTTGCTGCTGCTCTGCACGTTTTCTGTACAATTTACCCAATTTACCATTTTGGGATTTTAAGGCCAGAACACGCTCCTATCTAGCGAGTGTTCAGTAAAAATACACAAAGGTGTCAGAAACAAGTGAACTCCCTGAAACTAGAGTAAATGCTTGTAACTAGTTCAAAATAAGTCATTTGCTGCTGATCTGCACGGTTCCTGTAGAATTTAACCAATTTACCACTTTGGAATTTTAAGGCGTGAACATGCTCCTATCTAGCGAGTGTTCAGTAAAAATACAGAAAGGTGTCAGAAACAAGTGAACTCACTGAAACTAGAGGAAATGCTTGTAAGTAGTTCAAAATAGGTCATTTGCTGCTGATCTGCACGGTTCCTGTACAATTTACCCAATTTACCTTATTTGGAGTTTAAGGCTAAACCACGCGCCTAACTAGCGAGTATTCAGTAAAACTACACAAAGGTGTCAGAAACAAGTGAACTCTCTGAAACTAGAGGAAATGCTTGTAACTAGTTCAAAATAGGTCATTTGCTGCTGATCTGCACGGTTCCTGTACAATTTACCCAATTTACCACTTTGGGAGTTTATGGCTAGAACATGCGCCTATCTAGCGAGTGTTCAGTAAAACTACACAAAGGTGTCAGAAACAAGTGAACTCACTGAAACTAGAGTAAATGCTTGTAACTAGTTCAAAAAAGGTCATTTGCTGCTGATCTGCACGGTTCCTGTACAATTTACCCAATTTACCATTTTGGGATTTTAAGGCTAGAACAAGGGCCTAACTAGCAAGTGTTCAGTAAAAATACACAAACGTGTCAGAAACAAGTGAACTCCCTGAAACTAGAGTAAATGCTTGTAACTAGTTCAAAATAAGTCACTTGCTGCTGATCTGCACGGTTCCTGTAGAATTTAACCAATTTACCACTTTGGAATTTTAAGGCGTGAACATGCTCCTATCTAGCGAGTGTTCAGTAAAAATACACAAAGGTTTCAGAAACAAGTGAACTCCCTGAAACTAGAGGAAATGCTTGTAACTAATTCAAAAAAGGTCATTTGCTGCTGATCTGCACGTTTTCTGTACAATTTAACCAATTTACCTTATTTGGAGTTTAAGGCTAAAACACGCGCCTAACTAGCGAGTGTTCAGTAAAACTACACAAAGGTGTCAGAAACAAGTGAACTCACTGAAACTAGAGCAAATGCTTGTAACTAGTTCAAAAGAGGTCATTTGCTGCTGATCTGCACGGTTTCTGTACAATTTACCCAATTCACCATTTTGGGATTTTAAGGCTAGAAAAAGGGCCTAACTAGCAAGTGTTCAGTAAAAATACACAAACGTGTCAGAAACAAGTGAACTCACTGGAACTAGAGTAAATGCTTGTAACTAGTTCAAAATAGGTCATTTGCTGCTGTCCTGCACGGTTTCTGTACAATTTACCCATTTTACCATTTTGGAATTTTAAGGCCAGAACATGCGCCTAACTAGCGAGTGTTCAGTAAAACTACACAAAGGTGTCAGAAACAAGTGAACTCACTGAAACTAGAGGAAATGCTTGTAACTAGTTCAAAATAGGTCATTTGTTGCTGGCCTGCACGGTTCCTGTACAATTTACCCAATTTACCTTATTTGGAGTTTAACGCTAAAACACGCGCCTAACTAGCGAGTGTTCAGTAAAACTACACAAAGGTGTCAGAAACAAGTGAACTCACTGAAACTAGAGTAAATGCTTGTAACTAATTCAAAAAAGGTCATTTGCTGCTGCTCTGCACGTTTTCTGTACAATTTACCCAATTTACCATTTTGGGATTTTAAGGCCAGAACACGCTCCTATCTAGCGAGTGTTCAGTAAAAATACACAAAGGTGTCAGAAACAAGTGAACTCCCTGAAACTAGAGTAAATGCTTGTAACTAGTTCAAAATAGGTCATTTGCTGCTGATCTGCACGGTTCCTGTAGAATTTAACCAATTTACCACTTTGGAATTTTAAGGCGTGAACATGCTCCTATCTAGCGAGTGTTCAGTAAAAATACACAAAGGTTTCAGAAACAAGTGAACTCCCTGAAACTAGAGGAAATGCTTGTAACTAATTCAAAAAAGGTCATTTGCTGCTGATCTGCACGTTTTCTGTACAATTTAACCAATTTACCTTATTTGGAGTTTAAGGCTAAAACACGCGCCTAACTAGCGAGTGTTCAGTAAAACTACACAAAGGTGTCAGAAACAAGTGAACTCACTGAAACTAGAGTAAATGCTTGTAACTAGTTCAAAAAAGGTCATTTGCTGCTGATCTGCACGGTTCCTGTACAATTTACCCAATTTACCTTATTTGGAGTTTAACGCTAAAACACGCGCCTAACTAGCGAGTGTTCAGTAAAACTACACAAAGGTGTCAGAAACAAGTGAACTCACTGAAACTAGAGTAAATGCTTGTAACTAATTCAAAAAAGGTCATTTGCTGCTGATCTGCACGGTTTCTGTACAATTTACCCAATTTACCATTTTGGGATTTTAAGGCTAGAACAAGGGCCTAACTAGCAAGTGTTCAGTAAAAATACACAAACGTGTCAGAAACAAGTGAACTCACTGGAACTAGAGTAAATGCTTGTAACTAGTTCAAAATAAGTCATTTGCTGCTGATCTGCACGGTTCCTGTAGAATTTAACCAAATTACCACTTTGGAATTTTAAGGCGTGAAGATGCTCCTATCTAGCGAGTGTTCAGTAAAAATACACAAACGTGTCAGAAACAAGTGAACTCCCTGAAACTAGAGTAAATGCTTGTAACTAGTTCAAAATAAGTCACTTGCTGCTGATCTGCACGGTTCCTGTAGAATTTAACCAATTTACCACTTTGGAATTTTAAGGCGTGAACATGCTCCTATCTAGCGAGTGTTCAGTAAAAATACACAAAGGTTTCAGAAACAAGTGAACTCCCTGAAACTAGAGGAAATGCTTGTAACTAATTCAAAAAAGGTCATTTGCTGCTGATCTGCACGTTTTCTGTACAATTTAACCAATTTACCTTATTTGGAGTTTAAGGCTAAAACACGCGCCTAACTAGCGAGTGTTCAGTAAAACTACACAAAGGTGTCAGAAACAAGTGAACTCACTGAAACTAGAGCAAATGCTTGTAACTAGTTCAAAAGAGGTCATTTGCTGCTGATCTGCACGGTTTCTGTACAATTTACCCAATTTACCATTTTGGGATTTTAAGGCTAGAAAAAGGGCCTAACTAGCAAGTGTTCAGTAAAAATACACAAACGTGTCAGAAACAAGTGAACTCACTGGAACTAGAGTAAATGCTTGTAACTAGTTCAAAATAGGTCATTTGCTGCTGTCCTGCACGGTTTCTGTACAATTTACCCATTTTACCATTTTGGAATTTTAAGGCCAGAACATGCGCCTAACTAGCGAGTGTTCAGTAAAAATACACAAAGGTGTCAGAAACAAGTGAACTCACTGAAACTAGAGTAAATGCTTGTAACTAGTTCAAAAAAGGTCATTTGCTGCTGATCTGCACGGTTTCTGTACAATTTACCCAATTTACCATTTTGGGATTTTAAGGCTAGAACAAGGGCCTAACTAGCAAGTGTTCAGTAAAAATACACAAATGTGTCAGAAACAAGTGAACTCACTGGAACTAGAGTAAATGCTTGTAACTAGTTCAAAAAAGGTCATTTGCTGCTGTCCTGCACGGTTCCTGTACAATTTACCCAAATTACCTTATTTGGAGTTTAAGGCTAAAACACGCACCTCACTAGCGAGTATTCAGTAAAACTACACAAAGTGTCAGAAACAAGTGAACTCACTGAAACTAGAGGAAATGCTTGTAACTAGTTCAAAATAGGTCATTTGTTGCTGGCCTGCACGGTTCCTGTACAATTTACCCAATTTACCTTATTTGGAGTTTAACGCTAAAACACGCGCCTAACTAGCGAGTGTTCAGTAAAACTACACAAAGGTGTCAGAAACAAGTGAACTCACTGAAACTAGAGTAAATGCTTGTAACTAATTCAAAAAAGGTCATTTGCTGCTGCTCTGCACGTTTTCTGTACAATTTACCCAATTTACCATTTTGGGATTTTAAGGCTAGAACAAGGGCCTAACTAGCAAGTGTTCAGTAAAAATACACAAACGTGTCAGAAACAAGTGAACTCACTGGAACTAGAGTAAATGCTTGTAACTAGTTCAAAATAAGTCATTTGCTGCTGATCTGCACGGTTCCTGTAGAATTTAACCAAATTACCACTTTGGAATTTTAAGGCGTGAAGATGCTCCTATCTAGCGAGTGTTCAGTAAAAATACACAAAGGTTTCAGAAACAAGTGAACTCCCTGAAACTAGAGGAAATGCTTGTAACTAATTCAAAAAAGGTCATTTGCTGCTGATCTGCACGTTTTCTGTACAATTTAACCAATTTACCTTATTTGGAGTTTAAGGCTAAAACACGCGCCTAACTAGCGAGTGTTCAGTAAAACTACACAAAGGTGTCAGAAACAAGTGAACTCACTGAAACTAGAGTAAATGCTTGTAACTAATTCAAAAAAGGTCATTTGCTGCTGCTCTGCACGTTTTCTGTACAATTTACCCAATTTACCATTTTGGGATTTTAAGGCCAGAACACGCTCCTATCTAGCGAGTGTTCAGTAAAAATACACAAAGGTGTCAGAAACAAGTGAACTCCCTGAAACTAGAGTAAATGCTTGTAACTAGTTCAAAATAAGTCATTTGCTGCTGATCTGCACGGTTCCTGTAGAATTTAACCAAATTACCACTTTGGAATTTTAAGGCGTGAAGATGCTCCTATCTAGCGAGTGTTCAGTAAAAATACACAAAGGTTTCAGAAACAAGTGAACTCACTGAAACTAGAGTAAATGCTTGTAACTAATTCAAAAAAGGTCATTTGCTGCTGCTCTGCACGTTTTCTGTACAATTTACCCAATTTACCATTTTGGGATTTTAAGGCCAGAACACGCTCCTATCTAGCGAGTGTTCAGTAAAAATACACAAAGGTGTCAGAAACAAGTGAACTCCCTGAAACTAGAGTAAATGCTTGTAACTAGTTCAAAATAAGTCATTTGCTGCTGATCTGCACGGTTCCTGTAGAATTTAACCAATTTACCTTATTTGGAGTTTAACGCTAAAACACGCGCCTAACTAGCGAGTGTTCAGTAAAACTACACAAAGGTGTCAGAAACAAGTGAACTCACTGAAACTAGAGTAAATGCTTGTAACTAATTCAAAAAAGGTCATTTGCTGCTGATCTGCACGGTTTCTGTACAATTTACCCAATTTACCATTTTGGGATTTTAAGGCTAGAACAAGGGCCTAACTAGCAAGTGTTCAGTAAAACTACACAAAGGTGTCAGAAACAAGTGAACTTACTGAAACTAGAGTAAATGCTTGAAACTAGTTCAAAATAGGTCATTTGCTGCTGGCCTGCACGGTTCCTGTACAATTTACCCAATTTACCTTATTTGGAGTTTAACACTAAAACACGAGCCTAACTAGCGAGTATTCAGTAAAACTACACAAAGGTGTCAGAAACAAGTGAACTCACTGAAACTAGAGTAAATGCTTGTAACTAGTTCAAAATAGGTCATTTGCTGCTGGCCTGCACGGTTCCTGTACAATTTACC
Organism: Anniella stebbinsi; assembly: GCA_029215795.1. Taxonomy (NCBI): domain Eukaryota; kingdom Metazoa; phylum Chordata; class Lepidosauria; order Squamata; family Anniellidae; genus Anniella; species Anniella stebbinsi. Next base: position 122,915,356 of record JARDYH010000004.1, on the reverse strand, counting down.
CAATTTACCTTATTTGGAGTTTAACACTAAAACACGCGCCTAACTAGCGAGTATTCAGTAAAACTACACAAAGGTGTCAGAAACAAGTGAACTCACTGAAACTAGAGTAAATGCTTGTAACTAGTTCAAAATAGGTCATTTGCTGCTGGCTGCACGGTTTCTGTACAATTTACCCATTTTACCATTTTGGAATTTTAAGGCCAGAACACGCTCCTATCTAGCGAGTGTTCAGTAAAAATACAGAAAGGTGTCAGAAACAAGTGAACTCACTGAAACTAGAGGAAATGCTTGTAAGTAGTTCAAAATAGGTCATTTGCTGCTGATCTGCACGGTTCCTGTACAATTTACCCAATTTACCTTATTTGGAGTTTAAGGCTAAACCACGCGCCTAACTAGCGAGTATTCAGTAAAACTACACAAAGGTGTCAGAAACAAGTGAACTCTCTGAAACTAGAGGAAATGCTTGTAACTAGTTCAAAATAGGTCATTTGCTGCTGATCTGCACGGTTCCTGTACAATTTACCCAATTTACCACTTTGGGAGTTTATGGCTAGAACATGCGCCTATCTAGCGAGTGTTCAGTAAAACTACACAAAGGTGTCAGAAACAAGTGAACTCACTGAAACTAGAGTAAATGCTTGTAACTAGTTCAAAAAAGGTCATTTGCTGCTGATCTGCACGGTTCCTGTACAATTTACCCAATTTACCATTTTGGGATTTTAAGGCTAGAACAAGGGCCTAACTAGCAAGTGTTCAGTAAAAATACACAAACGTGTCAGAAACAAGTCAACTCCCTGAAACTAGAGTAAATGCTTGTAACTAGTTCAAAATAAGTCACTTGCTGCTGATCTGCACGGTTCCTGTAGAATTTAACCAATTTACCACTTTGGAATTTTAAGGCGTGAACATGCTCCTATCTAGCGAGTGTTCAGTAAAAACACACAAAGGTTTCAGAAACAAGTGAACTCCCTGAAACTAGAGGAAATGCTTGTAACTAATTCAAAAAAGGTCATTTGCTGCTGATCTGCACGTTTTCTGTACAATTTAACCAATTTACCTTATTTGGAGTTTAAGGCTAAAACACGCGCCTAACTAGCGAGTGTTCAGTAAAACTACACAAAGGTGTCAGAAACAAGTGAACTCACTGAAACTAGAGCAAATGCTTGTAACTAGTTCAAAAGAGGTCATTTGCTGCTGATCTGCACGGTTTCTGTACAATTTACCCAATTTACCATTTTGGGATTTTAAGGCTAGAAAAAGGGCCTAACTAGCAAGTGTTCAGTAAAAATACACAAACGTGTCAGAAACAAGTGAACTCACTGGAACTAGAGTAAATGCTTGTAACTAGTTCAAAATAGGTCATTTGCTGCTGTCCTGCACGGTTTCTGTACAATTTACCCATTTTACCATTTTGGAATTTTAAGGCCAGAACATGCGCCTAACTAGCGAGTGTTCAGTAAAAATACACAAAGGTGTCAGAAACAAGTGAACTCACTGAAACTAGAGGAAATGCTTGTAACTAGTTCAAAATAGGTCATTTGTTGCTGGCCTGCACGGTTCCTGTACAATTTACCCAATTTACCTTATTTGGAGTTTAACGCTAAAACACGCGCCTAACTAGCGAGTGTTCAGTAAAACTACACAAAGGTGTCAGAAACAAGTGAACTCACTGAAACTAGAGTAAATGCTTGTAACTAATTCAAAAAAGGTCATTTGCTGCTGCTCTGCACGTTTTCTGTACAATTTACCCAATTTACCATTTTGGGATTTTAAGGCCAGAACACGCTCCTATCTAGCGAGTGTTCAGTAAAAATACACAAAGGTGTCAGAAACAAGTGAACTCCCTGAAACTAGAGTAAATGCTTGTAACTAGTTCAAAATAAGTCATTTGCTGCTGATCTGCACGGTTCCTGTAGAATTTAACCAATTTACCACTTTGGAATTTTAAGGCGTGAACATGCTCCTATCTAGCGAGTGTTCAGTAAAAATACACAAAGGTTTCAGAAACAAGTGAACTCCCTGAAACTAGAGGAAATGCTTGTAACTAATTCAAAAAAGGTCATTTGCTGCTGATCTGCACGTTTTCTGTACAATTTAACCAATTTACCTTATTTGGAGTTTAAGGCTAAAACACGCGCCTAACTAGCGAGTGTTCAGTAAAACTACACAAAGGTGTCAGAAACAAGTGAACTCACTGAAACTAGAGTAAATGCTTGTAACTAGTTCAAAAAAGGTCATTTGCTGCTGATCTGCACGGTTCCTGTACAATTTACCCAATTTACCTTATTTGGAGTTTAACGCTAAAACACGCGCCTAACTAGCGAGTGTTCAGTAAAACTACACAAAGGTGTCAGAAACAAGTGAACTCACTGAAACTAGAGTAAATGCTTGTAACTAATTCAAAAAAGGTCATTTGCTGCTGATCTGCACGGTTTCTGTACAATTTACCCAATTTACCATTTTGGGATTTTAAGGCTAGAACAAGGGCCTAACTAGCAAGTGTTCAGTAAAAATACACAAACGTGTCAGAAACAAGTGAACTCACTGGAACTAGAGTAAATGCTTGTAACTAGTTCAAAATAAGTCATTTGCTGCTGATCTGCACGGTTCCTGTAGAATTTAACCAAATTACCACTTTGGAATTTTAAGGCGTGAAGATGCTCCTATCTAGCGAGTGTTCAGTAAAAATACACAAACGTGTCAGAAACAAGTGAACTCCCTGAAACTAGAGTAAATGCTTGTAACTAGTTCAAAATAAGTCACTTGCTGCTGATCTGCACGGTTCCTGTAGAATTTAACCAATTTACCACTTTGGAATTTTAAGGCGTGAACATGCTCCTATCTAGCGAGTGTTCAGTAAAAATACACAAAGGTTTCAGAAACAAGTGAACTCCCTGAAACTAGAGGAAATGCTTGTAACTAATTCAAAAAAGGTCATTTGCTGCTGATCTGCACGTTTTCTGTACAATTTAACCAATTTACCTTATTTGGAGTTTAAGGCTAAAACACGCGCCTAACTAGCGAGTGTTCAGTAAAACTACACAAAGGTGTCAGAAACAAGTGAACTCACTGAAACTAGAGCAAATGCTTGTAACTAGTTCAAAAGAGGTCATTTGCTGCTGATCTGCACGGTTTCTGTACAATTTACCCAATTTACCATTTTGGGATTTTAAGGCTAGAAAAAGGGCCTAACTAGCAAGTGTTCAGTAAAAATACACAAACGTGTCAGAAACAAGTGAACTCACTGGAACTAGAGTAAATGCTTGTAACTAGTTCAAAATAGGTCATTTGCTGCTGTCCTGCACGGTTTCTGTACAATTTACCCATTTTACCATTTTGGAATTTTAAGGCCAGAACATGCGCCTAACTAGCGAGTGTTCAGTAAAAATACACAAAGGTGTCAGAAACAAGTGAACTCACTGAAACTAGAGTAAATGCTTGTAACTAGTTCAAAAAAGGTCATTTGCTGCTGATCTGCACGGTTTCTGTACAATTTACCCAATTTACCATTTTGGGATTTTAAGGCTAGAACAAGGGCCTAACTAGCAAGTGTTCAGTAAAAATACACAAACGTGTCAGAAACAAGTGAACTCACTGGAACTAGAGTAAATGCTTGTAACTAGTTCAAAAAAGGTCATTTGCTGCTGTCCTGCACGGTTCCTGTACAATTTACCCAAATTACCTTATTTGGAGTTTAAGGCTAAAACACGCACCTCACTAGCGAGTATTCAGTAAAACTACACAAAGTGTCAGAAACAAGTGAACTCACTGAAACTAGAGGAAATGCTTGTAACTAGTTCAAAATAGGTCATTTGTTGCTGGCCTGCACGGTTCCTGTACAATTTACCCAATTTACCTTATTTGGAGTTTAACGCTAAAACACGCGCCTAACTAGCGAGTGTTCAGTAAAACTACACAAAGGTGTCAGAAACAAGTGAACTCACTGAAACTAGAGTAAATGCTTGTAACTAATTCAAAAAAGGTCATTTGCTGCTGCTCTGCACGTTTTCTGTACAATTTACCCAATTTACCATTTTGGGATTTTAAGGCCAGAACACGCTCCTATCTAGCGAGTGTTCAGTAAAAATAAACAAAGGTGTCAGAAACAAGTGAACTCCCTGAAACTAGAGTAAATGCTTGTAACTAGTTCAAAATAAGTCATTTGCTGCTGATCTGCACGGTTCCTGTAGAATTTAACCAATTTACCACTTTGGAATTTTAAGGCGTGAAGATGCTCCTATCTAGCGAGTGTTCAGTAAAAATACACAAAGGTTTCAGAAACAAGTGAACTCCCTGAAACTAGAGGAAATGCTTGTAACTAATTCAAAAAAGGTCATTTGCTGCTGATCTGCACGTTTTCTGTACAATTTAACCAATTTACCTTATTTGGAGTTTAAGGCTAAAACACGCGCCTAACTAGCGAGTGTTCAGTAAAACTACACAAAGGTGTCAGAAACAAGTGAACTCACTGAAACTAGAGCAAATGCTTGTAACTAGTTCAAAAGAGGTCATTTGCTGCTGATCTGCACGGTTTCTGTACAATTTACCCAATTTACCATTTTGGGATTTTAAGGCTAGAAAAAGGGCCTAACTAGCAAGTGTTCAGTAAAAATACACAAACGTGTCAGAAACAAGTGAACTCACTGGAACTAGAGTAAATGCTTGTAACTAGTTCAAAATAGGTCATTTGCTGCTGTCCTGCACGGTTTCTGTACAATTTACCCATTTTACCATTTTGGAATTTTAAGGCCAGAACATGCGCCTAACTAGCGAGTGTTCAGTAAAAATACACAAAGGTGTCAGAAACAAGTGAACTCACTGAAACTAGAGTAAATGCTTGTAACTAGTTCAAAAAAGGTCATTTGCTGCTGATCTGCACGGTTTCTGTACAATTTACCCAATTTACCATTTTGGGATTTTAAGGCTAGAACAAGGGCCTAACTAGCAAGTGTTCAGTAAAAATACACAAATGTGTCAGAAACAAGTGAACTCACTGGAACTAGAGTAAATGCTTGTAACTAGTTCAAAAAAGGTCATTTGCTGCTGTCCTGCACGGTTCCTGTACAATTTACCCAAATTACCTTATTTGGAGTTTAAGGCTAAAACACGCACCTCACTAGCGAGTATTCAGTAAAACTACACAAAGTGTCAGAAACAAGTGAACTCACTGAAACTAGAGGAAATGCTTGTAACTAGTTCAAAATAGGTCATTTGTTGCTGGCCTGCACGGTTCCTGTACAATTTACCCAATTTACCTTATTTGGAGTTTAACGCTAAAACACGCGCCTAACTAGCGAGTGTTCAGTAAAACTACACAAAGGTGTCAGAAACAAGTGAACTCACTGAAACTAGAGTAAATGCTTGTAACTAATTCAAAAAAGGTCATTTGCTGCTGCTCTGCACGTTTTCTGTACAATTTACCCAATTTACCATTTTGGGATTTTAAGGCTAGAACAAGGGCCTAACTAGCAAGTGTTCAGTAAAAATACACAAACGTGTCAGAAACAAGTGAACTCACTGGAACTAGAGTAAATGCTTGTAACTAGTTCAAAATAAGTCATTTGCTGCTGATCTGCACGGTTCCTGTAGAATTTAACCAAATTACCACTTTGGAATTTTAAGGCGTGAAGATGCTCCTATCTAGCGAGTGTTCAGTAAAAATACACAAAGGTTTCAGAAACAAGTGAACTCCCTGAAACTAGAGGAAATGCTTGTAACTAATTCAAAAAAGGTCATTTGCTGCTGATCTGCACGTTTTCTGTACAATTTAACCAATTTACCTTATTTGGAGTTTAAGGCTAAAACACGCGCCTAACTAGCGAGTGTTCAGTAAAACTACACAAAGGTGTCAGAAACAAGTGAACTCACTGAAACTAGAGTAAATGCTTGTAACTAATTCAAAAAAGGTCATTTGCTGCTGCTCTGCACGTTTTCTGTACAATTTACCCAATTTACCATTTTGGGATTTTAAGGCCAGAACACGCTCCTATCTAGCGAGTGTTCAGTAAAAATACACAAAGGTGTCAGAAACAAGTGAACTCCCTGAAACTAGAGTAAATGCTTGTAACTAGTTCAAAATAAGTCATTTGCTGCTGATCTGCACGGTTCCTGTAGAATTTAACCAAATTACCACTTTGGAATTTTAAGGCGTGAAGATGCTCCTATCTAGCGAGTGTTCAGTAAAAATACACAAAGGTTTCAGAAACAAGTGAACTCACTGAAACTAGAGTAAATGCTTGTAACTAATTCAAAAAAGGTCATTTGCTGCTGCTCTGCACGTTTTCTGTACAATTTACCCAATTTACCATTTTGGGATTTTAAGGCCAGAACACGCTCCTATCTAGCGAGTGTTCAGTAAAAATACACAAAGGTGTCAGAAACAAGTGAACTCCCTGAAACTAGAGTAAATGCTTGTAACTAGTTCAAAATAAGTCATTTGCTGCTGATCTGCACGGTTCCTGTAGAATTTAACCAATTTACCTTATTTGGAGTTTAACGCTAAAACACGCGCCTAACTAGCGAGTGTTCAGTAAAACTACACAAAGGTGTCAGAAACAAGTGAACTCACTGAAACTAGAGTAAATGCTTGTAACTAATTCAAAAAAGGTCATTTGCTGCTGATCTGCACGGTTTCTGTACAATTTACCCAATTTACCATTTTGGGATTTTAAGGCTAGAACAAGGGCCTAACTAGCAAGTGTTCAGTAAAACTACACAAAGTGTCAGAAACAAGTGAACTCACTGAAACTAGAGGAAATGCTTGTAACTAGTTCAAAATAGGTCATTTGTTGCTGGCCTGCACGGTTCCTGTACAATTTACCCAATTTACCTTATTTGGAGTTTAACGCTAAAACACGCGCCTAACTAGCGAGTGTTCAGTAAAACTACACAAAGGTGTCAGAAACAAGTGAACTCACTGAAACTAGAGTAAATGCTTGTAACTAATTCAAAAAAGGTCATTTGCTGCTGCTCTGCACGTTTTCTGTACAATTTACCCAATTTACCATTTTGGGATTTTAAGGCTAGAACAAGGGCCTAACTAGCAAGTGTTCAGTAAAAATACACAAACGTGTCAGAAACAAGTGAACTCACTGGAACTAGAGTAAATGCTTGTAACTAGTTCAAAATAAGTCATTTGCTGCTGATCTGCACGGTTCCTGTAGAATTTAACCAAATTACCACTTTGGAATTTTAAGGCGTGAAGATGCTCCTATCTAGCGAGTGTTCAGTAAAAATACACAAAGGTTTCAGAAACAAGTGAACTCCCTGAAACTAGAGGAAATGCTTGTAACTAATTCAAAAAAGGTCATTTGCTGCTGATCTGCACGTTTTCTGTACAATTTAACCAATTTACCTTATTTGGAGTTTAAGGCTAAAACACGCGCCTAACTAGCGAGTGTTCAGTAAAACTACACAAAGGTGTCAGAAACAAGTGAACTCACTGAAACTAGAGTAAATGCTTGTAACTAATTCAAAAAAGGTCATTTGCTGCTGCTCTGCACGTTTTCTGTACAATTTACCCAATTTACCATTTTGGGATTTTAAGGCCAGAACACGCTCCTATCTAGCGAGTGTTCAGTAAAAATACACAAAGGTGTCAGAAACAAGTGAACTCCCTGAAACTAGAGTAAATGCTTGTAACTAGTTCAAAATAAGTCATTTGCTGCTGATCTGCACGGTTCCTGTAGAATTTAACCAAATTACCACTTTGGAATTTTAAGGCGTGAAGATGCTCCTATCTAGCGAGTGTTCAGTAAAAATACACAAAGGTTTCAGAAACAAGTGAACTCACTGAAACTAGAGTAAATGCTTGTAACTAATTCAAAAAAGGTCATTTGCTGCTGCTCTGCACGTTTTCTGTACAATTTACCCAATTTACCATTTTGGGATTTTAAGGCCAGAACACGCTCCTATCTAGCGAGTGTTCAGTAAAAATACACAAAGGTGTCAGAAACAAGTGAACTCCCTGAAACTAGAGTAAATGCTTGTAACTAGTTCAAAATAAGTCATTTGCTGCTGATCTGCACGGTTCCTGTAGAATTTAACCAATTTACCTTATTTGGAGTTTAACGCTAAAACACGCGCCTAACTAGCGAGTGTTCAGTAAAACTACACAAAGGTGTCAGAAACAAGTGAACTCACTGAAACTAGAGTAAATGCTTGTAACTAATTCAAAAAAGGTCATTTGCTGCTGATCTGCACGGTTTCTGTACAATTTACCCAATTTACCATTTTGGGATTTTAAGGCTAGAACAAGGGCCTAACTAGCAAGTGTTCAGTAAAACTACACAAAGGTGTCAGAAACAAGTGAACTTACTGAAACTAGAGTAAATGCTTGAAACTAGTTCAAAATAGGTCATTTGCTGCTGGCCTGCACGGTTCCTGTACAATTTACCCAATTTACCTTATTTGGAGTTTAACACTAAAACACGAGCCTAACTAGCGAGTATTCAGTAAAACTACACAAAGGTGTCAGAAACAAGTGAACTCACTGAAACTAGAGTAAATGCTTGTAACTAGTTCAAAATAGGTCATTTGCTGCTGGCCTGCACGGTTCCTGTACAATTTACCCAATTTACCTTATTTGGAGTTTAACACTAAAACACGCGCCTAACTAGCGAGTATTCAGTAAAACTACACAAAGGTGTCAGAAACAAGTGAACTCACTGAAACTAGAGTAAATGCTTGTAACTAGTTCAAAATAGGTCATTTGCTGCTGGCTGCACGGTTTCTGTACAATTTACCCATTTTACCATTTTGGAATTTTAAGGCCAGAACACGCTCCTATCTAGCGAGTGTTCAGTAAAAATACAGAAAGGTGTCAGAAACAAGTGAACTCACTGAAACTAGAGGAAATGCTTGTAAGTATTTCAAAATAGGTCATTTGCTGCTGATCTGCACGGTTCCTGTACAATTTACCCAATTTACCTTATTTGGAGTTTAAGGCTAAACCACGCGCCTAACTAGCGAGTATTCAGTAAAACTACACAAAGGTGTCAGAAACAAGTGAACTCTCTGAAACTAGAGGAAATGCTTGTAACTAGTTCAAAATAGGTCATTTGCTGCTGATCTGCACGGTTCCTGTACAATTTACCCAATTTACCACTTTGGGAGTTTATGGCTAGAACATGCGCCTATCTAGCGAGTGTTCAGTAAAACTACACAAAGGTGTCAGAAACAAGTGAACTCACTGAAACTAGAGTAAATGCTTGTAACTAGTTCAAAAAAGGTCATTTGCTGCTGATCTGCACGGTTCCTGTACAATTTACCCAATTTACCATTTTGGGATTTTAAGGCTAGAACAAGGGCCTAACTAGCAAGTGTTCAGTAAAAATACACAAACGTGTCAGAAACAAGTCAACTCCCTGAAACTAGAGTAAATGCTTGTAACTAGTTCAAAATAAGTCACTTGCTGCTGATCTGCACGGTTCCTGTAGAATTTAACCAATTTACCACTTTGGAATTTTAAGGCGTGAACATGCTCCTATCTAGCGAGTGTTCAGTAAAAACACACAAAGGTTTCAGAAACAAGTGAACTCCCTGAAACTAGAGGAAATGCTTGTAACTAATTCAAAAAAGGTCATTTGCTGCTGATCTGCACGTTTTCTGTACAATTTAACCAATTTACCTTATTTGGAGTTTAAGGCTAAAACACGCGCCTAACTAGCGAGTGTTCAGTAAAACTACACAAAGGTGTCAGAAACAAGTGAACTCACTGAAACTAGAGCAAATGCTTGTAACTAGTTCAAAAGAGGTCATTTGCTGCTGATCTGCACGGTTTCTGTACAATTTACCCAATTTACCATTTTGGGATTTTAAGGCTAGAAAAAGGGCCTAACTAGCAAGTGTTCAGTAAAAATACACAAACGTGTCAGAAACAAGTGAACTCACTGGAACTAGAGTAAATGCTTGTAACTAGTTCAAAATAGGTCATTTGCTGCTGTCCTGCACGGTTTCTGTACAATTTACCCATTTTACCATTTTGGAATTTTAAGGCCAGAACATGCGCCTAACTAGCGAGTGTTCAGTAAAAATACACAAAGGTGTCAGAAACAAGTGAACTCACTGAAACTAGAGGAAATGCTTGTAACTAGTTCAAAATAGGTCATTTGTTGCTGGCCTGCACGGTTCCTGTACAATTTACCCAATTTACCTTATTTGGAGTTTAACGCTAAAACACGCGCCTAACTAGCGAGTGTTCAGTAAAACTACACAAAGGTGTCAGAAACAAGTGAACTCACTGAAACTAGAGTAAATGCTTGTAACTAATTCAAAAAAGGTCATTTGCTGCTGCTCTGCACGTTTTCTGTACAATTTACCCAATTTACCATTTTGGGATTTTAAGGCCAGAACACGCTCCTATCTAGCGAGTGTTCAGTAAAAATACACAAAGGTGTCAGAAACAAGTGAACTCCCTGAAACTAGAGTAAATGCTTGTAACTAGTTCAAAATAAGTCATTTGCTGCTGATCTGCACGGTTCCTGTAGAATTTAACCAATTTACCACTTTGGAATTTTAAGGCGTGAACATGCTCCTATCTAGCGAGTGTTCAGTAAAAATACACAAAGGTTTCAGAAACAAGTGAACTCCCTGAAACTAGAGGAAATGCTTGTAACTAATTCAAAAAAGGTCATTTGCTGCTGATCTGCACGTTTTCTGTACAATTTAACCAATTTACCTTATTTGGAGTTTAAGGCTAAAACACGCGCCTAACTAGCGAGTGTTCAGTAAAACTACACAAAGGTGTCAGAAACAAGTGAACTCACTGAAACTAGAGTAAATGCTTGTAACTAGTTCAAAAAAGGTCATTTGCTGCTGATCTGCACGGTTCCTGTACAATTTACCCAATTTACCTTATTTGGAGTTTAACGCTAAAACACGCGCCTAACTAGCGAGTGTTCAGTAAAACTACACAAAGGTGTCAGAAACAAGTGAACTCACTGAAACTAGAGTAAATGCTTGTAACTAATTCAAAAAAGGTCATTTGCTGCTGATCTGCACGGTTTCTGTACAATTTACCCAATTTACCATTTTGGGATTTTAAGGCTAGAACAAGGGCCTAACTAGCAAGTGTTCAGTAAAAATACACAAACGTGTCAGAAACAAGTGAACTCACTGGAACTAGAGTAAATGCTTGTAACTAGTTCAAAATAAGTCATTTGCTGCTGATCTGCACGGTTCCTGTAGAATTTAACCAAATTACCACTTTGGAATTTTAAGGCGTGAAGATGCTCCTATCTAGCGAGTGTTCAGTAAAAATACACAAACGTGTCAGAAACAAGTGAACTCCCTGAAACTAGAGTAAATGCTTGTAACTAGTTCAAAATAAGTCACTTGCTGCTGATCTGCACGGTTCCTGTAGAATTTAACCAATTTACCACTTTGGAATTTTAAGGCGTGAACATGCTCCTATCTAGCGAGTGTTCAGTAAAAATACACAAAGGTTTCAGAAACAAGTGAACTCCCTGAAACTAGAGGAAATGCTTGTAACTAATTCAAAAAAGGTCATTTGCTGCTGATCTGCACGTTTTCTGTACAATTTAACCAATTTACCTTATTTGGAGTTTAAGGCTAAAACACGCGCCTAACTAGCGAGTGTTCAGTAAAACTACACAAAGGTGTCAGAAACAAGTGAACTCACTGAAACTAGAGCAAATGCTTGTAACTAGTTCAAAAGAGGTCATTTGCTGCTGATCTGCACGGTTTCTGTACAATTTACCCAATTTACCATTTTGGGATTTTAAGGCTAGAAAAAGGGCCTAACTAGCAAGTGTTCAGTAAAAATACACAAACGTGTCAGAAACAAGTGAACTCACTGGAACTAGAGTAAATGCTTGTAACTAGTTCAAAATAGGTCATTTGCTGCTGTCCTGCACGGTTTCTGTACAATTTACCCATTTTACCATTTTGGAATTTTAAGGCCAGAACATGCGCCTAACTAGCGAGTGTTCAGTAAAAATACACAAAGGTGTCAGAAACAAGTGAACTCACTGAAACTAGAGTAAATGCTTGTAACTAGTTCAAAAAAGGTCATTTGCTGCTGATCTGCACGGTTTCTGTACAATTTACCCAATTTACCATTTTGGGATTTTAAGGCTAGAACAAGGGCCTAACTAGCAAGTGTTCAGTAAAAATACACAAACGTGTCAGAAACAAGTGAACTCACTGGAACTAGAGTAAATGCTTGTAACTAGTTCAAAAAAGGTCATTTGCTGCTGTCCTGCACGGTTCCTGTACAATTTACCCAAATTACCTTATTTGGAGTTTAAGGCTAAAACACGCACCTCACTAGCGAGTATTCAGTAAAACTACACAAAGTGTCAGAAACAAGTGAACTCACTGAAACTAGAGGAAATGCTTGTAACTAGTTCAAAATAGGTCATTTGTTGCTGGCCTGCACGGTTCCTGTACAATTTACCCAATTTACCTTATTTGGAGTTTAACGCTAAAACACGCGCCTAACTAGCGAGTGTTCAGTAAAACTACACAAAGGTGTCAGAAACAAGTGAACTCACTGAAACTAGAGTAAATGCTTGTAACTAATTCAAAAAAGGTCATTTGCTGCTGCTCTGCACGTTTTCTGTACAATTTACCCAATTTACCATTTTGGGATTTTAAGGCCAGAACACGCTCCTATCTAGCGAGTGTTCAGTAAAAATAAACAAAGGTGTCAGAAACAAGTGAACTCCCTGAAACTAGAGTAAATGCTTGTAACTAGTTCAAAATAAGTCATTTGCTGCTGATCTGCACGGTTCCTGTAGAATTTAACCAATTTACCACTTTGGAATTTTAAGGCGTGAAGATGCTCCTATCTAGCGAGTGTTCAGTAAAAATACACAAAGGTTTCAGAAACAAGTGAACTCCCTGAAACTAGAGGAAATGCTTGTAACTAATTCAAAAAAGGTCATTTGCTGCTGATCTGCACGTTTTCTGTACAATTTAACCAATTTACCTTATTTGGAGTTTAAGGCTAAAACACGCGCCTAACTAGCGAGTGTTCAGTAAAACTACACAAAGGTGTCAGAAACAAGTGAACTCACTGAAACTAGAGCAAATGCTTGTAACTAGTTCAAAAAAGGTCATTTGCTGCTGATCTGCACGGTTCCTGTACAATTTACCCAATTTACCTTATTTGGAGTTTAACGCTAAAACACGCGCCTAACTAGCGAGTGTTCAGTAAAAATACACAAAGGTTTCAGAAACAAGTGAACTCCCTGAAACTAGAGGAAATGCTTGTAACTAATTCAAAAAAGGTCATTTGCTGCTGATCTGCACGTTTTCTGTACAATTTAACCAATTTACCTTATTTGGAGTTTAAGGCTAAAACACGCGCCTAACTAGCGAGTGTTCAGTAAAACTACACAAAGGTGTCAGAAACAAGTGAACTCACTGAAACTAGAGTAAATGCTTGTAACTAATTCAAAAAAGGTCATTTGCTGCTGCTCTGCACGTTTTCTGTACAATTTACCCAATTTACCATTTTGGGATTTTAAGGCCAGAACACGCTCCTATCTAGCGAGTGTTCAGTAAAAATACACAAAGGTGTCAGAAACAAGTGAACTCCCTGAAACTAGAGTAAATGCTTGTAACTAGTTCAAAATAAGTCATTTGCTGCTGATCTGCACGGTTCCTGTAGAATTTAACCAAATTACCACTTTGGAATTTTAAGGCGTGAAGATGCTCCTATCTAGCGAGTGTTCAGTAAAAATACACAAAGGTTTCAGAAACAAGTGAACTCACTGAAACTAGAGTAAATGCTTGTAACTAATTCAAAAAAGGTCATTTGCTGCTGCTCTGCACGTTTTCTGTACAATTTACCCAATTTACCATTTTGGGATTTTAAGGCCAGAACACGCTCCTATCTAGCGAGTGTTCAGTAAAAATACACAAAGGTGTCAGAAACAAGTGAACTCCCTGAAACTAGAGTAAATGCTTGTAACTAGTTCAAAATAAGTCATTTGCTGCTGATCTGCACGGTTCCTGTAGAATTTAACCAATTTACCTTATTTGGAGTTTAACGCTAAAACACGCGCCTAACTAGCGAGTGTTCAGTAAAACTACACAAAGGTGTCAGAAACAAGTGAACTCACTGAAACTAGAGTAAATGCTTGTAACTAATTCAAAAAAGGTCATTTGCTGCTGATCTGCACGGTTTCTGTACAATTTACCCAATTTACCATTTTGGGATTTTAAGGCTAGAACAAGGGCCTAACTAGCAAGTGTTCAGTAAAAATACACAAAGGTGTCAGAAACAAGTGAACTTACTGAAACTAGAGTAAATGCTTGAAACTAGTTCAAAATAGGTCATTTGCTGCTGGCCTGCACGGTTCCTGTACAATTTACCCAATTTACCTTATTTGGAGTTTAACACTAAAACACGCGCCTAACTAGCGAGTATTCAGTAAAACTACACAAAGGTGTCAGAAACAAGTGAACTCACTGAAACTAGAGTAAATGCTTGTAACTAGTTCAAAATAGGTCATTTGCTGCTGGCCTGCACGGTTCCTGTACAATTTACCCAATTTACCTTATTTGGAGTTTAACACTAAAACACGCGCCTAACTAGCGAGTATTCAGTAAAACTACACAAAGGTGTCAGAAACAAGTGAACTCACTGAAACTAGAGTAAATACTTGTAACTAGTTCAAAATAGGTCATTTGCTGCTGGCTGCACGGTTTCTGTACAATTTACCCATTTTACCATTTTGGAATTTTAAGGCCAGAACACGCTCCTATCTAGCGAGTGTTCAGTAAAAATACAGAAAGGTGTCAGAAACAAGTGAACTCCCTGAAACTAGAGGAAATGCTTGTAAGTAGTTCAAAATAGGTCATTTGCTGCTGATCTGCACGGTTCCTGTACAATTTACCCAATTTACCTTATTTGGAGTTTAACGCTAAAACACGCGCCTAACTAGCGAGTGTTCAGTAAAACTACACAAAGTGTCAGAAACAAGTGAACTCCCTGAAACTAGAGTAAATGCTTGTAACTAGTTCAAAATAAGTCATTTGCTGCTGATCTGCACGGTTCCTGTAGAATTTAACCAATTTACCACTTTGGAATTTTAAGGCGTGAACATGCTCCTATCTAGCGAGTGTTCAGTAAAAATACACAAAGGTTTCAGAAACAAGTGAACTCCCTGAAACTAGAGGAAATGCTTGTAACTAATTCAAAAAAGGTCATTTGCTGCTGATCTGCACGTTTTCTGTACAATTTAACCAATTTACCTTATTTGGAGTTTAAGGCTAAAACACGCGCCTAACTAGCGAGTGTTCAGTAAAACTACACAAAGGTGTCAGAAACAAGTGAACTCACTGAAACTATAAATGCTTGTAACTAGTTCAAAAAAGGTCATTTGCTGCTGATCTGCACGGTTCCTGTACAATTTACCCAATTTACCTTATTTGGAGTTTAACGCTAAAACACGCGCCTAACTAGCGAGTGTTCAGTAAAACTACACAAAGGTGTCAGAAACAAGTGAACTCCCTGAAACTAGAGTAAATGCTTGTAACTAGTTCAAAATAAGTCATTTGCTGCTGATCTGCACGGTTCCTGTAGAATTTAACCAATTTACCACTTTGGAATTTTAAGGCGTGAAGATGCTCCTATCTAGCGAGTGTTCAGTAAAAATACACAAAGGTTTCAGAAACAAGTGAACTCCCTGAAACTAGAGGAAATGCTTGTAACTAATTCAAAAAAGGTCATTTGCTGCTGATCTGCACGTTTTCTGTACAATTTACCCAATTTACCTTATTTGGAGTTTAACGCTAAAACACGCGCCTAACTAGCGAGTGTTCAGTAAAACTACACAAAGGTGTCAGAAACAAGTGAACTCACTGAAACTAGAGTAAATGCTTGTAACTAATTCAAAAAAGGTCATTTGCTGCTGCTCTGCACGTTTTCTGTACAATTTACCCAATTTACCATTTTGGGATTTTAAGGCCAGAACACGCTCCTATCTAGCGAGTGTTCAGTAAAAATACACAAAGGTGTCAGAAACAAGTGAACTCCCTGAAACTAGAGTAAATGCTTGTAACTAGTTCAAAATAAGTCATTTGCTGCTGATCTGCACGGTTCCTGTAGAATTTAACCAATTTACCACTTTGGAATTTTAAGGCGTGAACATGCTCCTATCTAGCGAGTGTTCAGTAAAAATACACAAAGGTTTCAGAAACAAGTGAACTCCCTGAAACTAGAGGAAATGCTTGTAACTAATTCAAAAAAGGTCATTTGCTGCTGATCTGCACGTTTTCTGTACAATTTAACCAATTTACCTTATTTGGAGTTTAAGGCTAAAACACGCGCCTAACTAGCGAGTGTTCAGTAAAACTACACAAAGGTGTCAGAAACAAGTGAACTCACTGAAACTAGAGCAAATGCTTGTAACTAGTTCAAAAAAGGTCATTTGCTGCTGATCTGCACGGTTCCTGTACAATTTACCCAATTTACCTTATTTGGAGTTTAACGCTAAAACACGCGCCTAACTAGCGAGTGTTCAGTAAAACTACACAAAGGTGTCAGAAACAAGTGAACTCACTGAAACTAGAGTAAATGCTTGTAACTAATTCAAAAAAGGTCATTTGCTGCTGATCTGCACGGTTTCTGTACAATTTACCCAATTTACCATTTTGGGATTTTAAGGCTAGAACAAGGGCCTAACTAGCAAGTGTTCAGTAAAAATACACAAACGTGTCAGAAACAAGTGAACTCACTGGAACTAGAGTAAATGCTTGTAACTAGTTCAAAATAAGTCATTTGCTGCTGATCTGCACGGTTCCTGTAGAATTTAACCAAATTACCACTTTGGAATTTTAAGGCGTGAAGATGCTCCTATCTAGCGAGTGTTCAGTAAAAATACACAAACGTGTCAGAAACAAGTGAACTCCCTGAAACTAGAGTAAATGCTTGTAACTAGTTCAAAATAAGTCACTTGCTGCTGATCTGCACGGTTCCTGTAGAATTTAACCAATTTACCACTTTGGAATTTTAAGGCGTGAACATGCTCCTATCTAGCGAGTGTTCAGTAAAAATACACAAAGGTTTCAGAAACAAGTGAACTCCCTGAAACTAGAGGAAATGCTTGTAACTAATTCAAAAAAGGTCATTTGCTGCTGATCTGCACGTTTTCTGTACAATTTAACCAATTTACCTTATTTGGAGTTTAAGGCTAAAACACGCGCCTAACTAGCGAGTGTTCAGTAAAACTACACAAAGGTGTCAGAAACAAGTGAACTCACTGAAACTAGAGCAAATGCTTGTAACTAGTTCAAAAGAGGTCATTTGCTGCTGATCTGCACGGTTTCTGTACAATTTACCCAATTTACCATTTTGGGATTTTAAGGCTAGAAAAAGGGCCTAACTAGCAAGTGTTCAGTAAAAATACACAAACGTGTCAGAAACAAGTGAACTCACTGGAACTAGAGTAAATGCTTGTAACTAGTTCAAAATAGGTCATTTGCTGCTGTCCTGCACGGTTTCTGTACAATTTACCCATTTTACCATTTTGGAATTTTAAGGCCAGAACATGCGCCTAACTAGCGAGTGTTCAGTAAAAATACACAAAGGTGTCAGAAACAAGTGAACTCACTGAAACTAGAGTAAATGCTTGTAACTAGTTCAAAAAAGGTCATTTGCTGCTGATCTGCACGGTTTCTGTACAATTTACCCAATTTACCATTTTGGGATTTTAAGGCTAGAACAAGGGCCTAACTAGCAAGTGTTCAGTAAAAATACACAAACGTGTCAGAAACAAGTGAACTCACTGGAACTAGAGTAAATGCTTGTAACTAGTTCAAAAAAGGTCATTTGCTGCTGTCCTGCACGGTTCCTGTACAATTTACCCAAATTACCTTATTTGGAGTTTAAGGCTAAAACACGCACCTCACTAGCGAGTATTCAGTAAAACTACACAAAGTGTCAGAAACAAGTGAACTCACTGAAACTAGAGGAAATGCTTGTAACTAGTTCAAAATAGGTCATTTGTTGCTGGCCTGCACGGTTCCTGTACAATTTACCCAATTTACCTTATTTGGAGTTTAACGCTAAAACACGCGCCTAACTAGCGAGTGTTCAGTAAAACTACACAAAGGTGTCAGAAACAAGTGAACTCACTGAAACTAGAGTAAATGCTTGTAACTAATTCAAAAAAGGTCATTTGCTGCTGCTCTGCACGTTTTCTGTACAATTTACCCAATTTACCATTTTGGGATTTTAAGGCCAGAACACGCTCCTATCTAGCGAGTGTTCAGTAAAAATAAACAAAGGTGTCAGAAACAAGTGAACTCCCTGAAACTAGAGTAAATGCTTGTAACTAGTTCAAAATAAGTCATTTGCTGCTGATCTGCACGGTTCCTGTAGAATTTAACCAATTTACCACTTTGGAATTTTAAGGCGTGAAGATGCTCCTATCTAGCGAGTGTTCAGTAAAAATACACAAAGGTTTCAGAAACAAGTGAACTCCCTGAAACTAGAGGAAATGCTTGTAACTAATTCAAAAAAGGTCATTTGCTGCTGATCTGCACGTTTTCTGTACAATTTAACCAATTTACCTTATTTGGAGTTTAAGGCTAAAACACGCGCCTAACTAGCGAGTGTTCAGTAAAACTACACAAAGGTGTCAGAAACAAGTGAACTCACTGAAACTAGAGCAAATGCTTGTAACTAGTTCAAAAAAGGTCATTTGCTGCTGATCTGCACGGTTCCTGTACAATTTACCCAATTTACCTTATTTGGAGTTTAACGCTAAAACACGCGCCTAACTAGCGAGTGTTCAGTAAAAATACACAAAGGTTTCAGAAACAAGTGAACTCCCTGAAACTAGAGGAAATGCTTGTAACTAATTCAAAAAAGGTCATTTGCTGCTGATCTGCACGTTTTCTGTACAATTTAACCAATTTACCTTATTTGGAGTTTAAGGCTAAAACACGCGCCTAACTAGCGAGTGTTCAGTAAAACTACACAAAGGTGTCAGAAACAAGTGAACTCACTGAAACTAGAGTAAATGCTTGTAACTAATTCAAAAAAGGTCATTTGCTGCTGCTCTGCACGTTTTCTGTACAATTTACCCAATTTACCATTTTGGGATTTTAAGGCCAGAACACGCTCCTATCTAGCGAGTGTTCAGTAAAAATACACAAAGGTGTCAGAAACAAGTGAACTCCCTGAAACTAGAGTAAATGCTTGTAACTAGTTCAAAATAAGTCATTTGCTGCTGATCTGCACGGTTCCTGTAGAATTTAACCAAATTACCACTTTGGAATTTTAAGGCGTGAAGATGCTCCTATCTAGCGAGTGTTCAGTAAAAATACACAAAGGTTTCAGAAACAAGTGAACTCACTGAAACTAGAGTAAATGCTTGTAACTAATTCAAAAAAGGTCATTTGCTGCTGCTCTGCACGTTTTCTGTACAATTTACCCAATTTACCATTTTGGGATTTTAAGGCCAGAACACGCTCCTATCTAGCGAGTGTTCAGTAAAAATACACAAAGGTGTCAGAAACAAGTGAACTCCCTGAAACTAGAGTAAATGCTTGTAACTAGTTCAAAATAAGTCATTTGCTGCTGATCTGCACGGTTCCTGTAGAATTTAACCAATTTACCTTATTTGGAGTTTAACGCTAAAACACGCGCCTAACTAGCGAGTGTTCAGTAAAACTACACAAAGGTGTCAGAAACAAGTGAACTCACTGAAACTAGAGTAAATGCTTGTAACTAATTCAAAAAAGGTCATTTGCTGCTGATCTGCACGGTTTCTGTACAATTTACCCAATTTACCATTTTGGGATTTTAAGGCTAGAACAAGGGCCTAACTAGCAAGTGTTCAGTAAAAATACACAAAGGTGTCAGAAACAAGTGAACTTACTGAAACTAGAGTAAATGCTTGAAACTAGTTCAAAATAGGTCATTTGCTGCTGGCCTGCACGGTTCCTGTACAATTTACCCAATTTACCTTATTTGGAGTTTAACACTAAAACACGCGCCTAACTAGCGAGTATTCAGTAAAACTACACAAAGGTGTCAGAAACAAGTGAACTCACTGAAACTAGAGTAAATGCTTGTAACTAGTTCAAAATAGGTCATTTGCTGCTGGCCTGCACGGTTCCTGTACAATTTACCCAATTTACCTTATTTGGAGTTTAACACTAAAACACGCGCCTAACTAGCGAGTATTCAGTAAAACTACACAAAGGTGTCAGAAACAAGTGAACTCACTGAAACTAGAGTAAATACTTGTAACTAGTTCAAAATAGGTCATTTGCTGCTGGCTGCACGGTTTCTGTACAATTTACCCATTTTACCATTTTGGAATTTTAAGGCCAGAACACGCTCCTATCTAGCGAGTGTTCAGTAAAAATACAGAAAGGTGTCAGAAACAAGTGAACTCCCTGAAACTAGAGGAAATGC
Organism: Anniella stebbinsi; assembly: GCA_029215795.1. Classification (NCBI taxonomy): domain Eukaryota; kingdom Metazoa; phylum Chordata; class Lepidosauria; order Squamata; family Anniellidae; genus Anniella; species Anniella stebbinsi. The sequence goes on along the minus strand of JARDYH010000004.1, from coordinate 122,894,955 downwards.
TTGTAAGTAGTTCAAAATAGGTCATTTGCTGCTGATCTGCACGGTTCCTGTACAATTTACCCAATTTACCTTATTTGGAGTTTAACGCTAAAACACGCGCCTAACTAGCGAGTGTTCAGTAAAACTACACAAAGTGTCAGAAACAAGTGAACTCCCTGAAACTAGAGTAAATGCTTGTAACTAGTTCAAAATAAGTCATTTGCTGCTGATCTGCACGGTTCCTGTAGAATTTAACCAATTTACCACTTTGGAATTTTAAGGCGTGAACATGCTCCTATCTAGCGAGTATTCAGTAAAAATACACAAAGGTTTCAGAAACAAGTGAACTCCCTGAAACTAGAGGAAATGCTTGTAACTAATTCAAAAAAGGTCATTTGCTGCTGATCTGCACGTTTTCTGTACAATTTAACCAATTTACCTTATTTGGAGTTTAAGGCTAAAACACGCGCCTAACTAGCGAGTGTTCAGTAAAACTACACAAAGGTGTCAGAAACAAGTGAACTCACTGAAACTATAAATGCTTGTAACTAGTTCAAAAAAGGTCATTTGCTGCTGATCTGCACGGTTCCTGTACAATTTACCCAATTTACCTTATTTGGAGTTTAACGCTAAAACACGCGCCTAACTAGCGAGTGTTCAGTAAAACTACACAAAGGTGTCAGAAACAAGTGAACTCCCTGAAACTAGAGTAAATGCTTGTAACTAGTTCAAAATAAGTCATTTGCTGCTGATCTGCACGGTTCCTGTAGAATTTAACCAATTTACCACTTTGGAATTTTAAGGCGTGAAGATGCTCCTATCTAGCGAGTGTTCAGTAAAAATACACAAAGGTTTCAGAAACAAGTGAACTCCCTGAAACTAGAGGAAATGCTTGTAACTAATTCAAAAAAGGTCATTTGCTGCTGATCTGCACGTTTTCTGTACAATTTACCCAATTTACCTTATTTGGAGTTTAACGCTAAAACACGCGCCTAACTAGCGAGTGTTCAGTAAAACTACACAAAGGTGTCAGAAACAAGTGAACTCACTGAAACTAGAGTAAATGCTTGTAACTAATTCAAAAAAGGTCATTTGCTGCTGCTCTGCACGTTTTCTGTACAATTTACCCAATTTACCATTTTGGGATTTTAAGGCCAGAACACGCTCCTATCTAGCGAGTGTTCAGTAAAAATACACAAAGGTGTCAGAAACAAGTGAACTCCCTGAAACTAGAGTAAATGCTTGTAACTAGTTCAAAATAAGTCATTTGCTGCTGATCTGCACGGTTCCTGTAGAATTTAACCAATTTACCACTTTGGAATTTTAAGGCGTGAACATGCTCCTATCTAGCGAGTGTTCAGTAAAAATACACAAAGGTTTCAGAAACAAGTGAACTCCCTGAAACTAGAGGAAATGCTTGTAACTAATTCAAAAAAGGTCATTTGCTGCTGATCTGCACGTTTTCTGTACAATTTAACCAATTTACCTTATTTGGAGTTTAAGGCTAAAACACGCGCCTAACTAGCGAGTGTTCAGTAAAACTACACAAAGGTGTCAGAAACAAGTGAACTCACTGAAACTAGAGCAAATGCTTGTAACTAGTTCAAAAAAGGTCATTTGCTGCTGATCTGCACGGTTCCTGTACAATTTACCCAATTTACCTTATTTGGAGTTTAACGCTAAAACACGCGCCTAACTAGCGAGTGTTCAGTAAAACTACACAAAGGTGTCAGAAACAAGTGAACTCACTGAAACTAGAGTAAATGCTTGTAACTAATTCAAAAAAGGTCATTTGCTGCTGATCTGCACGGTTTCTGTACAATTTACCCAATTTACCATTTTGGGATTTTAAGGCTAGAACAAGGGCCTAACTAGCAAGTGTTCAGTAAAAATACACAAACGTGTCAGAAACAAGTGAACTCACTGGAACTAGAGTAAATGCTTGTAACTAGTTCAAAATAAGTCATTTGCTGCTGATCTGCACGGTTCCTGTAGAATTTAACCAAATTACCACTTTGGAATTTTAAGGCGTGAAGATGCTCCTATCTAGCGAGTGTTCAGTAAAAATACACAAAGGTTTCAGAAACAAGTGAACTCCCTGAAACTAGAGGAAATGCTTGTAACTAATTCAAAAAAGGTCATTTGCTGCTGATCTGCACGTTTTCTGTACAATTTAACCAATTTACCTTATTTGGAGTTTAAGGCTAAAACACGCGCCTAACTAGCGAGTGTTCAGTAAAACTACACAAAGGTGTCAGAAACAAGTGAACTCACTGAAACTAGAGTAAATGCTTGTAACTAATTCAAAAAAGGTCATTTGCTGCTGCTCTGCACGTTTTCTGTACAATTTACCCAATTTACCATTTTGGGATTTTAAGGCCAGAACACGCTCCTATCTAGCGAGTGTTCAGTAAAAATACACAAAGGTGTCAGAAACAAGTGAACTCCCTGAAACTAGAGTAAATGCTTGTAACTAGTTCAAAATAAGTCATTTGCTGCTGATCTGCACGGTTCCTGTAGAATTTAACCAATTTACCACTTTGGAATTTTAAGGCGTGAAGATGCTCCTATCTAGCGAGTGTTCAGTAAAAATACACAAAGGTTTCAGAAACAAGTGAACTCCCTGAAACTAGAGGAAATGCTTGTAACTAATTCAAAAAAGGTCATTTGCTGCTGATCTGCACGTTTTCTGTACAATTTAACCAATTTACCTTATTTGGAGTTTAAGGCTAAAACACGCGCCTAACTAGCGAGTGTTCAGTAAAACTACACAAAGGTGTCAGAAACAAGTGAACTCACTGAAACTAGAGTAAATGCTTGTAACTAATTCAAAAAAGGTCATTTGCTGCTGCTCTGCACGTTTTCTGTACAATTTACCCAATTTACCATTTTGGGATTTTAAGGCCAGAACACGCTCCTATCTAGCGAGTGTTCAGTAAAAATACACAAAGGTGTCAGAAACAAGTGAACTCCCTGAAACTAGAGTAAATGCTTGTAACTAGTTCAAAATAAGTCATTTGCTGCTGATCTGCACGGTTCCTGTAGAATTTAACCAAATTACCACTTTGGAATTTTAAGGCGTGAAGATGCTCCTATCTAGCGAGTGTTCAGTAAAAATACACAAAGGTTTCAGAAACAAGTGAACTCACTGAAACTAGAGTAAATGCTTGTAACTAATTCAAAAAAGGTCATTTGCTGCTGCTCTGCACGTTTTCTGTACAATTTACCCAATTTACCATTTTGGGATTTTAAGGCCAGAACACGCTCCTATCTAGCGAGTGTTCAGTAAAAATACACAAAGGTGTCAGAAACAAGTGAACTCCCTGAAACTAGAGTAAATGCTTGTAACTAGTTCAAAATAAGTCATTTGCTGCTGATCTGCACGGTTCCTGTAGAATTTAACCAATTTACCTTATTTGGAGTTTAACGCTAAAACACGCGCCTAACTAGCGAGTGTTCAGTAAAACTACACAAAGGTGTCAGAAACAAGTGAACTCACTGAAACTAGAGTAAATGCTTGTAACTAATTCAAAAAAGGTCATTTGCTGCTGATCTGCACGGTTTCTGTACAATTTACCCAATTTACCATTTTGGGATTTTAAGGCTAGAACAAGGGCCTAACTAGCAAGTGTTCAGTAAAAATACACAAAGGTGTCAGAAACAAGTGAACTTACTGAAACTAGAGTAAATGCTTGAAACTAGTTCAAAATAGGTCATTTGCTGCTGGCCTGCACGGTTCCTGTACAATTTACCCAATTTACCTTATTTGGAGTTTAACACTAAAACACGCGCCTAACTAGCGAGTATTCAGTAAAACTACACAAAGGTGTCAGAAACAAGTGAACTCACTGAAACTAGAGTAAATGCTTGTAACTAGTTCAAAATAGGTCATTTGCTGCTGGCCTGCACGGTTCCTGTACAATTTACCCAATTTACCTTATTTGGAGTTTAACACTAAAACACGCGCCTAACTAGCGAGTATTCAGTAAAACTACACAAAGGTGTCAGAAACAAGTGAACTCACTGAAACTAGAGTAAATGCTTGTAACTAGTTCAAAATAGGTCATTTGCTGCTGGCTGCACGGTTTCTGTACAATTTACCCATTTTACCATTTTGGAATTTTAAGGCCAGAACACGCTCCTATCTAGCGAGTGTTCAGTAAAAATACAGAAAGGTGTCAGAAACAAGTGAACTCACTGAAACTAGAGGAAATGCTTGTAAGTAGTTCAAAATAGGTCATTTGCTGCTGATCTGCACGGTTCCTGTACAATTTACCCAATTTACCTTATTTGGAGTTTAACGCTAAAACACGCGCCTAACTAGCGAGTGTTCAGTAAAACTACACAAAGTGTCAGAAACAAGTGAACTCCCTGAAACTAGAGTAAATGCTTGTAACTAGTTCAAAATAAGTCATTTGCTGCTGATCTGCACGGTTCCTGTAGAATTTAACCAATTTACCACTTTGGAATTTTAAGGCGTGAAGATGCTCCTATCTAGCGAGTGTTCAGTAAAAATACACAAAGGTTTCAGAAACAAGTGAACTCCCTGAAACTAGAGGAAATGCTTGTAACTAATTCAAAAAAGGTCATTTGCTGCTGATCTGCACGTTTTCTGTACAATTTACCCAATTTACCTTATTTGGAGTTTAACGCTAAAACACGCGCCTAACTAGCGAGTGTTCAGTAAAACTACACAAAGGTGTCAGAAACAAGTGAACTCACTGAAACTAGAGTAAATGCTTGTAACTAATTCAAAAAAGGTCATTTGCTGCTGATCTGCACGGTTTCTGTACAATTTACCCAATTTACCATTTTGGGATTTTAAGGCTAGAACAAGGGCCTAACTAGCAAGTGTTCAGTAAAAATACACAAACGTGTCAGAAACAAGTGAACTCACTGGAACTAGAGTAAATGCTTGTAACTAGTTCCAACTAGCTCATTTGCTGCTGTCCTGCACGGTTCCTGTACAATTTACCCAAATTACCTTATTCGGAGTTTAACGCTAAAACACGCGCCTAACTAGCGAGTATTCAGTAAAACTACATAAAGGTGTCAGAAACAAGTGAACCCCCTGAAACTAGAGTAAGTGGTTGTAACTAGTTCAAAATAGGTCATTTGTTGCTGACCTGCACGGTTCCTGTATAATTTACCCGATTTACCATTTTGGGATTTTAAGGCCAGAACACGCGCCTGACTAGCGAGTGTTCAGTAAAAATACACAAACGTGTCAGAAACAAGTGAACTCACAGAAACTAGAGTAAATGCTTGTAACTAGTTCAAAATAGGTCATTTGCTGCTGATCTGCACGGTTCCTGTACAATTTACCAAATTTACCATTTTGGGATTTGAAGGCCAGAAAACGCGCCTGACTAGCGAGTGTTCAGTAAAAATACACAAAGGTGTCAGAAACAAGTGAACTCCCTGAAACTAGAGTAAATGCTTGTAACTAGTTCAAAATAGGTCATGTGCTGCTGATCTGCACGGTTCCTGTACAATTTACCCAATTTCCCACTTTGGGATTTTATGGCTAGAACATGCGCCTAACTAGCGAGCGTTCAGTAAAAATACACAAACGTGTCAGAAACAAGTGAACTCCCTGAAACTAGAGTAAATGCTTGTAACTAGTTCAAAATAGATCATGTGCTGCTGATCTGCACGGTTCCTGTATAATTTACCCAATTTACCATTTTGGGATTTGAAGGCCAGAAAACGCGCCTGACTAGCGAGTGTTCAGTAAAAATACACAAAGGTGTCAGAAACAAGTGAACTCCCTGAAACTAGAGTAAATGCTTGTAACTAGTTCAAAATAAGTCATTTGCTGCTGATCTGCACGGTTCCTGTAGAATTTAACCAATTTACCACTTTGGAATTTTAAGGCGTGAAGATGCTCCTATCTAGCGAGTGTTCAGTAAAAATACACAAAGGTTTCAGAAACAAGTGAACTCCCTGAAACTAGAGGAAATGCTTGTAACTAATTCAAAAAAGGTCATTTGCTGCTGATCTGCACGTTTTCTGTACAATTTACCCAATTTACCTTATTTGGAGTTTAACGCTAAAACACGCGCCTAACTAGCGAGTGTTCAGTAAAACTACACAAAGGTGTCAGAAACAAGTGAACTCACTGAAACTAGAGTAAATGCTTGTAACTAATTCAAAAAAGGTCATTTGCTGCTGCTCTGCACGTTTTCTGTACAATTTACCCAATTTACCATTTTGGGATTTTAAGGCCAGAACACGCTCCTATCTAGCGAGTGTTCAGTAAAAATACACAAAGGTGTCAGAAACAAGTGAACTCCCTGAAACTAGAGTAAATGCTTGTAACTAGTTCAAAATAAGTCATTTGCTGCTGATCTGCACGGTTCCTGTAGAATTTAACCAATTTACCACTTTGGAATTTTAAGGCGTGAACATGCTCCTATCTAGCGAGTGTTCAGTAAAAATACACAAAGGTTTCAGAAACAAGTGAACTCCCTGAAACTAGAGGAAATGCTTGTAACTAATTCAAAAAAGGTCATTTGCTGCTGATCTGCACGTTTTCTGTACAATTTAACCAATTTACCTTATTTGGAGTTTAAGGCTAAAACACGCGCCTAACTAGCGAGTGTTCAGTAAAACTACACAAAGGTGTCAGAAACAAGTGAACTCACTGAAACTAGAGCAAATGCTTGTAACTAGTTCAAAAAAGGTCATTTGCTGCTGATCTGCACGGTTCCTGTACAATTTACCCAATTTACCTTATTTGGAGTTTAACGCTAAAACACGCGCCTAACTAGCGAGTGTTCAGTAAAACTACACAAAGGTGTCAGAAACAAGTGAACTCACTGAAACTAGAGTAAATGCTTGTAACTAATTCAAAAAAGGTCATTTGCTGCTGATCTGCACGGTTTCTGTACAATTTACCCAATTTACCATTTTGGGATTTTAAGGCTAGAACAAGGGCCTAACTAGCAAGTGTTCAGTAAAAATACACAAACGTGTCAGAAACAAGTGAACTCACTGGAACTAGAGTAAATGCTTGTAACTAGTTCAAAATAAGTCATTTGCTGCTGATCTGCACGGTTCCTGTAGAATTTAACCAAATTACCACTTTGGAATTTTAAGGCGTGAAGATGCTCCTATCTAGCGAGTGTTCAGTAAAAATACACAAAGGTTTCAGAAACAAGTGAACTCCCTGAAACTAGAGGAAATGCTTGTAACTAATTCAAAAAAGGTCATTTGCTGCTGATCTGCACGTTTTCTGTACAATTTAACCAATTTACCTTATTTGGAGTTTAAGGCTAAAACACGCGCCTAACTAGCGAGTGTTCAGTAAAACTACACAAAGGTGTCAGAAACAAGTGAACTCACTGAAACTAGAGTAAATGCTTGTAACTAATTCAAAAAAGGTCATTTGCTGCTGCTCTGCACGTTTTCTGTACAATTTACCCAATTTACCATTTTGGGATTTTAAGGCCAGAACACGCTCCTATCTAGCGAGTGTTCAGTAAAAATACACAAAGGTGTCAGAAACAAGTGAACTCCCTGAAACTAGAGTAAATGCTTGTAACTAGTTCAAAATAAGTCATTTGCTGCTGATCTGCACGGTTCCTGTAGAATTTAACCAATTTACCACTTTGGAATTTTAAGGCGTGAAGATGCTCCTATCTAGCGAGTGTTCAGTAAAAATACACAAAGGTTTCAGAAACAAGTGAACTCCCTGAAACTAGAGGAAATGCTTGTAACTAATTCAAAAAAGGTCATTTGCTGCTGATCTGCACGTTTTCTGTACAATTTAACCAATTTACCTTATTTGGAGTTTAAGGCTAAAACACGCGCCTAACTAGCGAGTGTTCAGTAAAACTACACAAAGGTGTCAGAAACAAGTGAACTCACTGAAACTAGAGTAAATGCTTGTAACTAATTCAAAAAAGGTCATTTGCTGCTGCTCTGCACGTTTTCTGTACAATTTACCCAATTTACCATTTTGGGATTTTAAGGCCAGAACACGCTCCTATCTAGCGAGTGTTCAGTAAAAATACACAAAGGTGTCAGAAACAAGTGAACTCCCTGAAACTAGAGTAAATGCTTGTAACTAGTTCAAAATAAGTCATTTGCTGCTGATCTGCACGGTTCCTGTAGAATTTAACCAAATTACCACTTTGGAATTTTAAGGCGTGAAGATGCTCCTATCTAGCGAGTGTTCAGTAAAAATACACAAAGGTTTCAGAAACAAGTGAACTCACTGAAACTAGAGTAAATGCTTGTAACTAATTCAAAAAAGGTCATTTGCTGCTGCTCTGCACGTTTTCTGTACAATTTACCCAATTTACCATTTTGGGATTTTAAGGCCAGAACACGCTCCTATCTAGCGAGTGTTCAGTAAAAATACACAAAGGTGTCAGAAACAAGTGAACTCCCTGAAACTAGAGTAAATGCTTGTAACTAGTTCAAAATAAGTCATTTGCTGCTGATCTGCACGGTTCCTGTAGAATTTAACCAATTTACCTTATTTGGAGTTTAACGCTAAAACACGCGCCTAACTAGCGAGTGTTCAGTAAAACTACACAAAGGTGTCAGAAACAAGTGAACTCACTGAAACTAGAGTAAATGCTTGTAACTAATTCAAAAAAGGTCATTTGCTGCTGATCTGCACGGTTTCTGTACAATTTACCCAATTTACCATTTTGGGATTTTAAGGCTAGAACAAGGGCCTAACTAGCAAGTGTTCAGTAAAAATACACAAAGGTGTCAGAAACAAGTGAACTTACTGAAACTAGAGTAAATGCTTGAAACTAGTTCAAAATAGGTCATTTGCTGCTGGCCTGCACGGTTCCTGTACAATTTACCCAATTTACCTTATTTGGAGTTTAACACTAAAACACGCGCCTAACTAGCGAGTATTCAGTAAAACTACACAAAGGTGTCAGAAACAAGTGAACTCACTGAAACTAGAGTAAATGCTTGTAACTAGTTCAAAATAGGTCATTTGCTGCTGGCCTGCACGGTTCCTGTACAATTTACCCAATTTACCTTATTTGGAGTTTAACACTAAAACACGCGCCTAACTAGCGAGTATTCAGTAAAACTACACAAAGGTGTCAGAAACAAGTGAACTCACTGAAACTAGAGTAAATGCTTGTAACTAGTTCAAAATAGGTCATTTGCTGCTGGCTGCACGGTTTCTGTACAATTTACCCATTTTACCATTTTGGAATTTTAAGGCCAGAACACGCTCCTATCTAGCGAGTGTTCAGTAAAAATACAGAAAGGTGTCAGAAACAAGTGAACTCACTGAAACTAGAGGAAATGCTTGTAAGTAGTTCAAAATAGGTCATTTGCTGCTGATCTGCACGGTTCCTGTACAATTTACCCAATTTACCTTATTTGGAGTTTAACGCTAAAACACGCGCCTAACTAGCGAGTGTTCAGTAAAACTACACAAAGTGTCAGAAACAAGTGAACTCCCTGAAACTAGAGTAAATGCTTGTAACTAGTTCAAAATAAGTCATTTGCTGCTGATCTGCACGGTTCCTGTAGAATTTAACCAATTTACCACTTTGGAATTTTAAGGCGTGAAGATGCTCCTATCTAGCGAGTGTTCAGTAAAAATACACAAAGGTTTCAGAAACAAGTGAACTCCCTGAAACTAGAGGAAATGCTTGTAACTAATTCAAAAAAGGTCATTTGCTGCTGATCTGCACGTTTTCTGTACAATTTACCCAATTTACCTTATTTGGAGTTTAACGCTAAAACACGCGCCTAACTAGCGAGTGTTCAGTAAAACTACACAAAGGTGTCAGAAACAAGTGAACTCACTGAAACTAGAGTAAATGCTTGTAACTAATTCAAAAAAGGTCATTTGCTGCTGATCTGCACGGTTTCTGTACAATTTACCCAATTTACCATTTTGGGATTTTAAGGCTAGAACAAGGGCCTAACTAGCAAGTGTTCAGTAAAAATACACAAACGTGTCAGAAACAAGTGAACTCACTGGAACTAGAGTAAATGCTTGTAACTAGTTCCAACTAGCTCATTTGCTGCTGTCCTGCACGGTTCCTGTACAATTTACCCAAATTACCTTATTCGGAGTTTAACGCTAAAACACGCGCCTAACTAGCGAGTATTCAGTAAAACTACATAAAGGTGTCAGAAACAAGTGAACCCCCTGAAACTAGAGTAAGTGGTTGTAACTAGTTCAAAATAGGTCATTTGTTGCTGACCTGCACGGTTCCTGTATAATTTACCCGATTTACCATTTTGGGATTTTAAGGCCAGAACACGCGCCTGACTAGCGAGTGTTCAGTAAAAATACACAAACGTGTCAGAAACAAGTGAACTCACAGAAACTAGAGTAAATGCTTGTAACTAGTTCAAAATAGGTCATTTGCTGCTGATCTGCACGGTTCCTGTACAATTTACCAAATTTACCATTTTGGGATTTGAAGGCCAGAAAACGCGCCTGACTAGCGAGTGTTCAGTAAAAATACACAAAGGTGTCAGAAACAAGTGAACTCCCTGAAACTAGAGTAAATGCTTGTAACTAGTTCAAAATAGGTCATGTGCTGCTGATCTGCACGGTTCCTGTACAATTTACCCAATTTCCCACTTTGGGATTTTATGGCTAGAACATGCGCCTAACTAGCGAGCGTTCAGTAAAAATACACAAACGTGTCAGAAACAAGTGAACTCCCTGAAACTAGAGTAAATGCTTGTAACTAGTTCAAAATAGATCATGTGCTGCTGATCTGCACGGTTCCTGTATAATTTACCCAATTTACCATTTTGGGATTTGAAGGCCAGAAAACGCGCCTGACTAGCGAGTGTTCAGTAAAAATACACAAAGGTGTCAGAAACAAGTGAACTCCCTGAAACTAGAGTAAATGCTTGTAACTAGTTCAAAATAGATCATTTGCTGCTGATCTGCACGGTTCCTGTACAATTTACCCAATTTACCATTTTGGGATTTGAAGGCCAGAAAACGCACCTGACTAGCGAGCGTTCAGTAAAAATACACAAAGGTGTCAGAAACAAGTGAACTCCCTGAAACTAGAGTAAATGCTTGTAACTAGTTCAAAATAGGTCATTTGCTGCTGATCTGCACGGTTCCTGTAGAATTTACCCTATTCACCATTTTGGGATTTGAAGGCCAGAAAACGCGCCTGACTAGCGAGTGTTCAGTAAAAATACACAAAGGTGTCAGAAACAAGTGAACCCCCTGAAACTAGAGTAAATGCTTGTAACTAGTTCAAAATAGGTCATTTGTTGCTGATCTGCACGGTTCCTGTATAATTTACCCGATTTACCATTTTGGGATTTTAAGGCTAGAACAAGGGCCTAACTAGCAAGTGTTCAGTAAAAATACACAAAGGTGTCAGAAACAAGTGAACTCACTGAAACTAGAGTAAATGCTTGTAACTAGTTCAAAATAGGTCATTTGCTGCTGGCCTGCACGGTTCCTGTACAATTTACCCAATTTACCTTATTTGGAGTTTAACGCTAAAACACGCGCCTAACTAGCGAGTGTTCAGTAAAACTACACAAAGGTGTCAGAAACAAGTGAACTCCCTGAAACTAGAGTAAATGCTTGTAACTAGTTCAAAATAAGTCATTTGCTGCTGGCCTGCACGGTTCCTGTACAATTTACCCAATTTACCTTATTTGGAGTTTAACGCTAAAACACGCGCCTAACTAGCGAGTGTTCAGTAAAACTACACAAAGGTGTCAGAAACAAGTGAACTCACTGAAACTAGAGTAAATGCTTGTAACTAATTCAAAAAAGGTCATTTGCTGCTGATCTGCACGGTTTCTGTACAATTTACCCAATTTACCATTTTGGGATTTTAAGGCTAGAACAAGGGCCTAACTAGCAAGTGTTCAGTAAAAATACACAAAGGTGTCAGAAACAAGTGAACTCACTGAAACTAGAGTAAATGCTTGTAACTAATTCAAAAAAGGTCATTTGCTGCTGATCTGCACGGTTTCTGTACAATTTACCCAATTTACCATTTTGGGATTTTAAGGCTAGAACAAGGGCCTAACTAGCAAGTGTTCAGTAAAAATACACAAACGTGTCAGAAACAAGTGAACTCACTGGAACTAGAGTAAATGCTTGTAACTAGTTCCAACTAGCTCATTTGCTGCTGTCCTGCACGGTTCCTGTACAATTTACCCAAATTACCTTATTCGGAGTTTAACGCTAAAACACGCGCCTAACTAGCGAGTATTCAGTAAAACTACATAAAGGTGTCAGAAACAAGTGAACCCCCTGAAACTAGAGTAAGTGGTTGTAACTAGTTCAAAATAGGTCATTTGTTGCTGACCTGCACGGTTCCTGTATAATTTACCCGATTTACCATTTTGGGATTTTAAGGCCAGAACACGCGCCTGACTAGCGAGTGTTCAGTAAAAATACACAAACGTGTCAGAAACAAGTGAACTCACAGAAACTAGAGTAAATGCTTGTAACTAGTTCAAAATAGGTCATTTGCTGCTGATCTGCACGGTTCCTGTACAATTTACCAAATTTACCATTTTGGGATTTGAAGGCCAGAAAACGCGCCTGACTAGCGAGTGTTCAGTAAAAATACACAAAGGTGTCAGAACCAAGTGAACCCCCTGAAACTAGAGTAAATGCTTGTAACTAGTTCAAAATAGGTCATTTGTTGCTGATCTGCACGGTTCCTGTATAATTTACCCGATTTACCATTTTGGGATTTTAAGGCCAGAACACGCGCCTGACTAGCGAGTGTTCAGTAAAAATACACAAAGGTGTCAGAAACAAGTGAACTCCCTGAAACTAGAGTAAATGCTTGTAACTAGTTCAAAATAGGTCATCTGCTGCTGATCTGCACGGTTCCTGTACAATTTACCCAATTTACCATTTTGGGATTTGAAGGCCAGAAAACGCGCCTGACTAGCGAGTGTTCAGTAAAAATACACAAAGGTGTCAGAAACAAGTGAACCCCCTGAAACTAGAGTAAATGCTTGTAACTAGTTCAAAATAGGTCATTTGTTGCTGATCTGTACGGTTCCTGTATAATTTACCCGATTTACCATTTTGGGATTTTTAGGCCAGAACACGTGCCTGACTAGCGAGTGTTCAGTAAAAATACACAAAGGTGTCAGAAACAAGTGAACTCACTGAAACTAGAGGAAATGCTTGTAACTAGTTCAAAAAAGGTCATTTGCTGCTGTCCTGCACGGTTCCTGTACAATTTACCCAAATTACCTTATTTGGAGTTTAAGGCTAAAACACGCGCCTCACTAGCGAGTATTCAGTAAAACTACACAAAGTGTCAGAAACAAGTGAACTCACTGAAACTAGAGGAAATGCTTGTAACTAGTTCAAAATAGGTCATTTGCTGCTGGCCTGCACGGTTCCTGTACAATTTACCCAATTTACCTTATTTGGAGTTTAAGGCTAAACCACGCGCCTAACTAGCGAGTATTCAGTAAAACTACACAAAGGTGTCAGAAACAAGTGAACTCACTGAAACTAGAGGAAATGCTTGTAACTAGTTCAAAAAAGGTCATTTGCTGCTGTCCTGCACGGTTCCTGTACAATTTACCCAAATTACCTTATTTGGAGTTTAAGGCTAAAACACGCGCCTCACTAGCGAGTATTCAGTAAAACTACACAAAGTGTCAGAAACAAGTGAACTCACTGAAACTAGAGGAAATGCTTGTAACTAGTTCAAAATAGGTCATTTGCTGCTGGCCTGCACGGTTCCTGTACAATTTACCCAATTTACCTTATTTGGAGTTTAACGCTAAAACACGCGCCTAACTAGCGAGTGTTCAGTAAAACTACACAAAGGTGTCAGAAACAAGTGAACTCACTGAAACTAGAGTAAATGCTTGTAACTAATTCAAAAAAGGTCATTTGCTGCTGCTCTGCACGTTTTCTGTACAATTTACCCAATTTACCTTTTTGGGATTTTAAGGCCAGAACACGCTCCTATCTAGCGAGTGTTCAGTAAAAATACACAAAGGTGTCAGAAACAAGTGAACTCCCTGAAACTAGAGTAAATGCTTGTAACCAGTTCAAAATAGGTCATTTGCTGCTGATCTGCACGGTTCCTGTACAATTTACCCAATTTACCATTTTGGGATTTGAAGGCCAGAAAACGCACCTGACTAGCGAGCGTTCAGTAAAAATACACAAAGGTGTCAGAAACAAGTGAACTCCCTGAAACTAGAGTAAATGCTTGTAACTAGTTCAAAATAGGTCATTTGCTGCTGATCTGCACGGTTCCTGTAGAATTTACCCTATTCACCATTTTGGGATTTGAAGGCCAGAAAACGCGCCTGACTAGCGAGTGTTCAGTAAAAATACACAAAGGTGTCAGAAACAAGTGAACCCCCTGAAACTAGAGTAAATGCTTGTAACTAGTTCAAAATAGGTCATTTGTTGCTGATCTGCACGGTTCCTGTATAATTTACCCGATTTACCATTTTGGGATTTTAAGGCCAGAACACGCGCCTGACTAGCGAGTGTTCAGTAAAAATACACAAAGGTGTCAGAAACAAGTGAACTCCCTGAAACTAGAGTAAATGCTTGTAACTAGTTCAAAATAGGTCATCTGCTGCTGATCTGCACGGTTCCTGTACAATTTACCCAATTTACCATTTTGGGATTTGAAGGCCAGAAAACGCGCCTGACTAGCGAGTGTTCAGTAAAAATACACAAAGGTGTCAGAAACAAGTGAACCCCCTGAAACTAGAGTAAATGCTTGTAACTAGTTCAAAATAGGTCATTTGTTGCTGATCTGTACGGTTCCTGTATAATTTACCCGATTTACCATTTTGGGATTTTTAGGCCAGAACACGTGCCTAACTAGCGAGTATTCAGTAAAACTACACAAAGGTGTCAGAAACAAGTGAACTCACTGAAACTAGAGGAAATGCTTGTAACTAGTTCAAAAAAGGTCATTTGCTGCTGTCCTGCACGTTTTCTGTACAATTTACCCAATTTACCTTTTTGGGATTTTAAGGCCAGAACACGCTCCTATCTAGCGAGTGTTCAGTAAAAATACACAAAGGTGTCAGAAACAAGTGAACTCCCTGAAACTAGAGTAAATGCTTGTAACCAGTTCAAAATAGGTCATTTGTTGCTGATCTGCACGGTTCCTGTATAATTTACACGATTTACCATTTTGGGATTTTAAGGCCAGAACACGCGCCTGACTAGCGAGTGTTCAGTAAAAATACACAAAGGTGTCAGAAACAAGTGAACTCACTGAAACTAGAGTAAATGCTTGTAACTAGTTCAAAATAGGTCATTTGTTGCTGGCCTGCACGGTTCCTGTACAATTTACCCAATTTACCTTATTTGGAGTTTAACGCTAAAACACGCGCCTAACTAGCGAGTGTTCAGTAAAACTACACAAAGGTGTCAGAAACAAGTGAACTCACTGAAACTAGAGTAAATGCTTGTAACTAATTCAAAAAAGGTCATTTGCTGCTGATCTGCACGGTTTCTGTACAATTTACCCAATTTACCATTTTGGGATTTTAAGGCTAGAACAAGGGCCTAACTAGCAAGTGTTCAGTAAAAATACACAAAGGTGTCAGAAACAAGTGAACTCACTGAAACTAGAGTAAATGCTTGTAACTAGTTCCAACTAGCTCATTTGCTGCTGTCCTGCACGGTTCCTGTACAATTTACCCAAATTACCTTATTTGGAGTTTAAGGCTAAAACACGCGCCTAACTAGCGAGTATTTAGTAAAACTACACAAAGGTGTCAGAAACAAGTGAACTCACTGAAACTAGAGGAAATGCTTGTAACTAGTTCAAAATAGGTCATTTGCTGCTGGCCTGCATGGTTCCTGTACAATTTACACAATTTACCTTATTTGGAGTTTAACGCTAAAACACGCGTCTAACTAGCGAGTGTTCAGTAAAACTACACAAACTGTCAGAAACAAGTGAACTCACTGAAACTAGAGTAAATGCTTGTAACTAGTTCAAAAAAGGTCATTTGCTGCTGGCCTGCACGGTTCCTGTACAATTTACCCAGTTTACCTTATTTGGAGTTTAATGCTAAAACACGCGCCTAACTAGCGAGTATTCAGTAAAACTACAGAAAGGTGTCAGAAACAAGTGAACTCACTGAAACTAGAGCAAATGCTTGTAACTAGTTCAAAAAAGGTCATTTGCTGCTGATCTGCACGGTTTCTGTACAATTTACCCAATTTATCATTTTGGGATTTTAAGGCTTGAACAGGGGCCTAACTAGCGAGTATTCAGTAAAACTACACAAAGGTGTCAGAAACAAGTGAACTCACTGAAACTAGAGTAAATGCTTGTAACTAGTTCAAAATAGGTCATTTGCTGCTGGCTGCACGGTTTCTGTACAATTTACCCATTTTACCATTTTGGAATTTTATGGCCAGACCACGCTCCTATCTAGCGAGTGTTCAGTAAAAATACAGAAAGGTGTCAGAAACAAGTGAACTCACTGGAACTAGAGTAAATGCTTGTAACTAGTTCCAACTAGCTCATTTGCTGCTGTCCTGCACGGTTCCTGTACAATTTACCCAAATTACCTTATATGGAGTTTAAGGCTAAAACACGCGCCTCACTAGCGAGTATTCAGTAAAACTACACAAAGTGTCAGAAACAAGTGAACTCACTGAAACTAGAGGAAATGCTTGTAACTAGTTCAAAATAGGTCATTTGCTGCTGGCCTGCACGGTTCCTGTACAATTTACCCAATTTACCATTTTGGGATTTTAAGGCTAGAAAAAGGGCCTAACTAGCAAGTGTTCAGTAAAAATACACAAACGTGTCAGAAACAAGTGAACTCACTGGAACTAGAGTAAATGCTTGTAACTAGTTCAAAATAGGTCATTTGCTGCTGTCCTGCACGGTTTCTGTACAATTTACCCATTTTACCATTTTGGAATTTTAAGGCCAGAACATGCGCCTAACTAGCGAGTGTTCAGTAAAAATACACAAAGGTGTCAGAAACAAGTGAACTCACTGAAACTAGAGTAAATGCTTGTAACTAGTTCAAAAAAGGTCATTTGCTGCTGATCTGCACGGTTTCTGTACAATTTACCCAATTTACCATTTTGGGATTTTAAGGCTAGAACAAGGGCCTAACTAGCAAGTGTTCAGTAAAAATACACAAACGTGTCAGAAACAAGTGAACTCACTGGAACTAGAGTAAATGCTTGTAACTAGTTCAAAAAAGGTCATTTGCTGCTGTCCTGCACGGTTCCTGTACAATTTACCCAAATTACCTTATTTGGAGTTTAAGGCTAAAACACGCACCTCACTAGCGAGTGTTCAGTAAAACTACACAAAGGTGTCAGAAACAAGTGAACTCACTGAAACTAGAGTAAATGCTTGTAACTAATTCAAAAAAGGTCATTTGCTGCTGATCTGCACGGTTTCTGTACAATTTACCCAATTTACCATTTTGGGATTTTAAGGCTAGAACAAGGGCCTAACTAGCAAGTGTTCAGTAAAAATACACAAAGGTGTCAGAAACAAGTGAACTCACTGAAACTAGAGTAAATGCTTGTAACTAGTTCCAACTAGCTCATTTGCTGCTGTCCTGCACGGTTCCTGTACAATTTACCCAAATTACCTTATTTGGAGTTTAAGGCTAAAACACGCGTCTCACTAGCGAGTATTCAGGAAAACTACACAAAGGTGTCAGAAACAAGTGAACTCACTGAAACTAGAGTAAATGCTTGTAACTAGTTCAAAATAGGTCATTTGCTGCTGGCCTGCACGGTTCCTGTACAATTTACCCAATTTACCTTATTTGGAGTTTAAGGCTAAAACACGCGCCTAACTAGCGAGTATTTAGTAAAACTACACAAAGGTGTCAGAAACAAGTGAACTCACTGAAACTAGAGGAAATGCTTGTAACTAGTTCAAAATAGGTCATTTGCTGCTGGCCTGCATGGTTCCTGTACAATTTACACAATTTACCTTATTTGGAGTTTAACGCTAAAACACGCGTCTAACTAGCGAGTGTTCAGTAAAACTACACAAACTGTCAGAAACAAGTGAACTCACTGAAACTAGAGTAAATGCTTGTAACTAGTTCAAAAAAGGTCATTTGCTGCTGGCCTGCACGGTTCCTGTACAATTTACCCAGTTTACCTTATTTGGAGTTTAATGCTAAAACACGCGCCTAACTAGCGAGTATTCAGTAAAACTACAGAAAGGTGTCAGAAACAAGTGAACTCACTGAAACTAGAGCAAATGCTTGTAACTAGTTCAAAAAAGGTCATTTGCTGCTGATCTGCACGGTTTCTGTACAATTTACCCAATTTATCATTTTGGGATTTTAAGGCTTGAACAGGGGCCTAACTAGCGAGTATTCAGTAAAACTACACAAAGGTGTCAGAAACAAGTGAACTCACTGAAACTAGAGTAAATGCTTGTAACTAGTTCAAAATAGGTCATTTGCTGCTGGCTGCACGGTTTCTGTACAATTTACCCATTTTACCATTTTGGAATTTTATGGCCAGACCACGCTCCTATCTAGCGAGTGTTCAGTAAAAATACAGAAAGGTGTCAGAAACAAGTGAACTCACTGAAACTAGAGGAAATGCTTGTAACGAGTTCAAAATAGGTCATTTGCTGCTGATCTGCACGGTTCCTGTACAATTTAACCAATTTACCTTATTTGGAGTTTAAGGCTAAAACACGCGCCTAACTAGCGAGTGTTCAGTAAAACTACACAAAGGTGTCAGAAACAAGTGAACTCACTGAAACTAGAGTAAATGCTTGTAACTAATTCAAAAAAGTTCATTTGCTGCTGATCTGCACGGTTTCTGTACAATTTACCCAATTTACCATTTTCGGATTTTAAGGCTAGAACAAGGGCCTAACTAGCAAGTGTTCAGTAAAAATACACAATCATGTCAGAAACAAGTGAACTCACTGGAACTAGAGTAAATGCTTGTAACTAGTTCCAACTAGCTCATTTGCTGCTGTCCTGCACGGTTCCTGTACAATTTACCCAAATTACCTTATATGGAGTTTAAGGCTAAAACACGCGCCTCACTAGCGAGTATTCAGTAAAACTACACAAAGTGTCAGAAACAAGTGAACTCACTGAAACTAGAGGAAATGCTTGTAACTAGTTCAAAATAGGTCATTTGCTGCTGGCCTGCACGGTTCCTGTACAATTTACCCAATTTACCATTTTGGGATTTTAAGGCTAGAAAAAGGGCCTAACTAGCAAGTGTTCAGTAAAAATACACAAACGTGTCAGAAACAAGTGAACTCACTGGAACTAGAGTAAATGCTTGTAACTAGTTCAAAATAGGTCATTTGCTGCTGTCCTGCACGGTTTCTGTACAATTTACCCATTTTACCATTTTGGAATTTTAAGGCCAGAACATGCGCCTAACTAGCGAGTGTTCAGTAAAAATACACAAAGGTGTCAGAAACAAGTGAACTCACTGAAACTAGAGTAAATGCTTGTAACTAGTTCAAAAAAGGTCATTTGCTGCTGATCTGCACGGTTTCTGTACAATTTACCCAATTTACCATTTTGGGATTTTAAGGCTAGAACAAGGGCCTAACTAGCAAGTGTTCAGTAAAAATACACAAACGTGTCAGAAACAAGTGAACTCACTGGAACTAGAGTAAATGCTTGTAACTAGTTCAAAAAAGGTCATTTGCTGCTGTCCTGCACGGTTCCTGTACAATTTACCCAAATTACCTTATTTGGAGTTTAAGGCTAAAACACGCACCTCACTAGCGAGTATTCAGTAAAACTACACAAAGTGTCAGACACAAGTGAACTCACTGAAACTAGAGGAAATGCTTGTAACTCGTTCAAAATAGGTCATTTTCTGCTGGCCTGCACGGTTCCTGTACAATTTACCCAATTTACCTTATTTGGAGTTTAACGCTAAAACACGCGCCTAACTAGCGAGTGTTCAGTAAAACTACACAAAGGTGTCAGAAACAAGTGAACTCACTGAAACTAGAGTAAATGCTTGTAACTAATTCAAAAAAGGTCATTTGCTGCTGCTTTGCACGTTTTCTGTACAATTTACCCAATTTACCATTTTGGGATTTTAAGGCCAGAACACGCTCCTATCTAGCGAGTGTTCAGTAAAAATACACAAAGGTGTCAGAAACAAGTGAACTCCCTGAAACTAGAGTAAATGCTTGTAACTAGTTCAAAATAAGTCATTTGCTGCTGATCTGCACGGTTCCTGTAGAATTTAACCAATTTACCACTTTGGAATTTTAAGGCGTGAACATGCTCCTATCTAGCGAGTGTTCAGTAAAAATACACAAAGGTTTCAGAAACAAGTGAACTCCCTGAAACTAGAGGAAATGCTTGTAACTAATTCAAAAAAGGTCATTTGCTGCTGATCTGCACGTTTTCTGTACAATTTACCCATTTTACCATTTTGGAATTTTAAGGCCAGAACATGCGCCTAACTAGCGAGTGTTCAGTAAAAATACACAAAGGTGTCAGAAACAAGTGAACTCACTGAAACTAGAGTAAATGCTTGTAACTAGTTCAAAAAAGGTCATTTGCTGCTGATCTGCACGGTTTCTGTACAATTTACCCAATTTACCATTTTGGGATTTTAAGGCTAGAACAAGGGCCTAACTAGCAAGTGTTCAGTAAAAATACACAAACGTGTCAGAAACAAGTGAACTCACTGGAACTAGAGTAAATGCTTGTAACTAGTTCAAAAAAGGTCATTTGCTGCTGTCCTGCACGGTTCCTGTACAATTTACCCAAATTACCTTATTTGGAGTTTAAGGCTAAAACACGCACCTCACTAGAGAGTATTCAGTAAAACTACACAAAGTGTCAGAAACAAGTGAACTCACTGAAACTAGAGGAAATGCTTGTAACTCGTTCAAAATAGGTCATCTGCTGCTGATCTGCACGGTTCCTGTACAATTTACCCAATTTACCATTTTGGGATTTGAAGGCCAGAAAACGCGCCTGACTAGCGAGTGTTCAGTAAAAATACACAAAGGTGTCAGAAACAAGTGAACTCACTGAAACTAGAGGAAATGCTTGTAACTAGTTCAAAAAAGGTCATTTGCTGCTGTCCTGCACGGTTCCTGTACAATTTACCCAAATTACCTTATTTGGAGTTTAAGGCTAAAACACGCGCCTCACTAGCCAGTATTCAGTAAAACTACACAAAGTGTCAGAAACAAGTGAACTCACTGAAACTAGAGGAAATGCTTGTAACTAGTTCAAAATAGGTCATTTGCTGCTGGCCTGCACGGTTCCTGTACAATTTACCCAATTTACCTTATTTGGAGTTTAAGGCTAAACCACGCGCCTAACTAGCGAGTATTCAGTAAAACTACACAAAGGTGTCAGAAACAAGTGAACTCACTGAAACTAGAGGAAATGCTTGTAACTAGTTCAAAAAAGGTCATTTGCTGCTGTCCTGCACGGTTCATGTACAATTTACCCAAATTACCTTATTTGGAGTTTAAGGCTAAAACACGCGCCTCACTAGCGAGTATTCAGTAAAACTACACGAAGTGTCAGAAACAAGTGAACTCACTGAAACTAGAGGAAATGCTTGTAACTAGTTCAAAATAGGTCATTTGCTGCTGTCCTGCACGGTTCCTGTACAATTTACCCAATTTACCTTATTTGGAGTTTAACGCTAAAACACGCGCCTAACTAGCGAGTGTTCAGTAAAACTACACAAAGGTGTCAGAAACAAGTGAACTCACTGAAACTAGAGTAAATGCTTGTAACTAATTCAAAAAAGGTCATTTGCTGCTGCTCTGCACGTTTTCTGTACAATTTACCCAATTTACCATTTTGGGATTTTAAGGCCAGAACACGCTCCTATCTAGCGAGTGTTCAGTAAAAATACACAAAGGTGTCAGAAACAAGTGAACTCCCTGAAACTAGAGTAAATGCTTGTAACCAGTTCAAAATAGGTCATTTGTTGCTGATCTGCACGGTTCCTGTATAATTTACACGATTTACCATTTTGGGATTTTAAGGCCAGAACACGCGCCTGACTAGCGAGTGTTCAGTAAAAATACACAAAGGTGTCAGAAACAAGTGAACTCACTGAAACTAGAGTAAATGCTTGTAACTAGTTCAAAATAGGTCATTTGTTGCTGGCCTGCACGGTTCCTGTACAATTTACCCAATTTACCTTATTTGGAGTTTAACGCTAAAACACGCGCCTAACTAGCGAGTGTTCAGTAAAACTACACAAAGGTGTCAGAAACAAGTGAACTCACTGAAACTAGAGTAAATGCTTGTAACTAATTCAAAAAAGGTCATTTGCTGCTGATCTGCACGGTTTCTGTACAATTTACCCAATTTACCATTTTGGGATTTTAAGGCTAGAACAAGGGCCTAACTAGCAAGTGTTCAGTAAAAATACACAAAGGTGTCAGAAACAAGTGAACTCACTGAAACTAGAGTAAATGCTTGTAACTAGTTCCAACTAGCTCATTTGCTGCTGTCCTGCACGGTTCCTGTACAATTTACCCAAATTACCTTATTTGGAGTTTAAGGCTAAAACACGCGTCTCACTAGCGAGTATTCAGGAAAACTACACAAAGGTGTCAGAAACAAGTGAACTCACTGAAACTAGAGTAAATGCTTGTAACTAGTTCAAAATAGGTCATTTGCTGCTGGCCTGCACGGTTCCTGTACAATTTACCCAATTTACCTTATTTGGAGTTTAAGGCTAAAACACGCGCCTAACTAGCGAGTATTTAGTAAAACTACACAAAGGTGTCAGAAACAAGTGAACTCACTGAAACTAGAGGAAATGCTTGTAACTAGTTCAAAATAGGTCATTTGCTGCTGGCCTGCATGGTTCCTGTACAATTTACACAATTTACCTTATTTGGAGTTTAACGCTAAAACACGCGTCTAACTAGCGAGTGTTCAGTAAAACTACACAAAGTGTCAGAAACAAGTGAACTCACTGAAACTAGAGTAAATGCTTGTAACTAGTTCAAAAAAGGTCATTTGCTGCTGGCCTGCACGGTTCCTGTACAATTTCCCCAGTTTACCTTATTTGGAGTTTAATGCTAAAACACGCGCCTAACTAGCGAGTATTCAGTAAAACTACAGAAAGGTGTCAGAAACAAGTGAACTCACTGAAACTAGAGCAAATGCTTGTAACTAGTTCAAAATAGGTCATTTGCTGCTGGCTGCACGGTTTCTGTACAATTTACCCAATTTACCATTTTGGGATTTTAAGGCTAGAACAAGGGCCTAACTAGCAAGTGTTCAGTAAAAATACACAATCGTGTCAGAAACAAGTGAACTCACTGGAACTAGAGTAAATGCTTGTAACTAGTTCCAACTAGCTCATTTGCTGCTGTCCTGCACGGTTCCTGTACAATTTACCCAAATTACCTTATATGGAGTTTAAGGCTAAAACACGCGCCTCACTAGCGAGTATTCAGTAAAACTACACAAAGTGTCAGAAACAAGTGAACTCACTGAAACTAGAGGAAATGCTTGTAACTAGTTCAAAATAGGTCATTTGCTGCTGGCCTGCACGGTTCCTGTACAATTTACCCAATTTACCATTTTGGGATTTTAAGGCTAGAAAAAGGGCCTAACTAGCAAGTGTTCAGTAAAAATACACAAACGTGTCAGAAACAAGTGAACTCCCTGAAACTAGAGTAAATGCTTGTAACTAGTTCAAAATAAGTCACTTGCTGCTGATCTGCACGGTTCCTGTACAATTTACCCAATTTACCACTTTGGGAGTTTATGGCTAGAACATGCGCCTAACTAGCGAGTGTTCAGTAAAAATACACAAAGGTGTCAGAAACAAGTGAACTCACTGAAACTAGAGGAAATGCTTGTAACTCGTTCAAAATAGGTCATTTGCTGCTGGCCTGCACGTTTCCTGTACAATTTACCCAATTTACCTTATTTGGAGTTTAACGCTAAAACACGCGCCTAACTAGCGAGTGTTCAGTAAAACTACACAAAGGTGTCAGAAACAAGTGAACTCACTGAAACTAGAGTAAATGCTTGTAACTAATTCAAAAAAGGTCATTTGCTGCTGCTCTGCACGTTTTCTGTACAATTTACCCAATTTACCATTTTGGGATTTTAAGGCCAGAACACGCTCCTATCTAGTGAACTCCCTGAAACTAGAGTAAATGCTTGTAACTAGTTCAAAATAAGTCATTTGCTGCTGATCTGCACGGTTCCTGTAGAATTTAACCAATTTACCACTTTGGAATTTTAAGGCGTGAACATGCTCCTATCTAGCGAGTGTTCAGTAAAAATACACAAAGGTTTCAGAAACAAGTGAACTCCCTGAAACTAGAGGAAATGCTTGTAACTAATTCAAAAAAGGTCATTTGCTGCTGATCTGCACGTTTTCTGTACAATTTAACCAATTTACCTTATTTGGAGTTTAAGGCTAAAACACGCGCCTAACTAGCGAGTGTTCAGTAAAACTACACAAAGGTGTCAGAAACAAGTGAACTCACTGAAACTAGAGTAAATGCTTGTAACTAATTCAAAAAAGGTCATTTGCTGCTGATCTGCACGGTTTCTGTACAATTTACCCAATTTACCATTTTGGGATTTTAAGGCTAGAACAAGGGCCTAACTAGCAAGTGTTCCGTAAAAATACACAAACGTGTCAGAAACAAGTGAACTCACTGGAACTAGAGTAAATGCTTGTAACTAGTTCCAACTAGCTCATTTGCTGCTGTCCTGCACGGTTCCTGTACAATTTCCCCAAATTACCTTATTTGGAGTTTAAGGCTAAAACACGCGCCTCACTAGAGAGTATTCAGTAAAACTACACAAAGTGTCAGAAACAAGTGAACTCACTGAAACTAGAGGAAATGCTTGTAACTAGTTCAAAATAGGTCATTTGCTGCTGGCCTGCACGGTTCCTGTACAATTTACCCAAATTACCTTATTTGGAGTTTAAGGCTAAAACACGCACCTCACTAGCGAGTATTCAGTAAAACTACACAAAGTGTCAGAAACAAGTGAACTCACTGAAACTAGAGGAAATGCTTGTAACTAGTTCAAAATAGGTCATTTGCTGCTGGCCTGCACGGTTCCTGTACAATTTACCCAATTTACCTTATTTGGAGTTTAAGGCTAAACCACGCGCCTAACTAGCGAGTATTCAGTAAAACTACACAAAGGTGTCAGAAACAAGTGAACTCACTGAAACTAGAGGAAATGCTTGTAACTAGTTCAAAAAAGGTCATTTGCTGCTGTCCTGCACGGTTCCTGTACAATTTACCCAAATTACCTTATTTGGAGTTTAAGGCTAAAACACGCGCCTCACTAGCGAGTATTCAGTAAAACTACACAAAGTGTCAGAAACAAGTGAACTCACTGAAACTAGAGGAAATGCTTGTAACTAGTTCAAAATAGGTCATTTGCTGCTGGCCTGCACGGTTCCTGTACAATTTACCCAATTTACCTTATTTGGAGTTTAACGCTAAAACACGCGCCTAACTAGCGAGTGTTCAGTAAAACTACACAAAGGTGTCAGAAACAAGTGAACTCACTGAAACTAGAGTAAATGCTTGTAACTAATTCAAAAAAGGTCATTTGCTGCTGCTCTGCACGTTTTCTGTACAATTTACCCAATTTACCTTTTTGGGATTTTAAGGCCAGAACACGCTCCTATCTAGCGAGTGTTCAGTAAAAATACACAAAGGTGTCAGAAACAAGTGAACTCCCTGAAACTAGAGTAAATGCTTGTAACCAGTTCACAATAGGTCATTTGTTGCTGATCTGCACGGTTCCTGTATAATTTACACGATTTACCATTTTGGGATTTTAAGGCCAGAACACGCGCCTGACTAGCGAGTGTTCAGTAAAAATACACAAAGGTGTCAGAAACAAGTGAACTCACTGAAACTAGAGTAAATGCTTGTAACTAGTTCAAAATAGGTCATTTGTTGCTGGCCTGCACGGTTCCTGTACAATTTACCCAATTTACCTTATTTGGAGTTTAACGCTAAAACACGCGCCTAACTAGCGAGTGTTCAGTAAAACTACACAAAGGTGTCAGAAACAAGTGAACTCACTGAAACTAGAGTAAATGCTTGTAACTAATTCAAAAAAGGTCATTTGCTGCTGATCTGCACGGTTTCTGTACAATTTACCCAATTTACCATTTTGGGATTTTAAGGCTAGAACAAGGGCCTAACTAGCAAGTGTTCAGTAAAAATACACAAAGGTGTCAGAAACAAGTGAACTCACTGAAACTAGAGTAAATGCTTGTAACTAGTTCCAACTAGCTCATTTGCTGCTGTCCTGCACGGTTCCTGTACAATTTACCCAAATTACCTTATTTGGAGTTTAAGGCTAAAACACGCGTCTCACTAGCGAGTATTCAGGAAAACTACACAAAGGTGTCAGAAACAAGTGAACTCACTGAAACTAGAGTAAATGCTTGTAACTAGTTCAAAATAGGTCATTTGCTGCTGGCCTGCACGGTTCCTGTACAATTTACCCAATTTACCTTATTTGGAGTTTAAGGCTAAAACACGCGCCTAACTAGCGAGTATTTAGTAAAACTACACAAAGGTGTCAGAAACAAGTGAACTCACTGAAACTAGAGGAAATGCTTGTAACTAGTTCAAAATAGGTCATTTGCTGCTGGCCTGCACGGTTCCTGTATAATTTACCCGATTTACCATTTTGGGATTTTAAGGCCAGAACACGCGCCTGACTAGCAAGTGTTCAGTAAAAATACACAAACGTGTCAGAAACAAGTGAACTCACTGGAACTAGAGTAAATGCTTGTAACTAATTCAAAAAAGGTCATTTGCTGCTGATCTGCACGTTTTCTGTACAATTTAACCAATTTACCTTATTTGGAGTTTAAGGCTAAAACACGCGCCTAACTAGCGAGTGTTCAGTAAAACTACACAAAGGTGTCAGAAACAAGTGAACTCACTGAAACTAGAGCAAATCTTGTAACTAGTTCAAAAAAGGTCATTTGCTGCTGATCTGCACGGTTTCTGTACAATTTACCCAATTTACCATTTTGGGATTTTAAGGCTAGAACAGGGGCCTAACTAGCAAGTGTTCAGTAAAACTACACAAAAGTGTCAGAAACAAGTGAACTCACTGAAACTAGAGTAAATGCTTGTAACTAGTTCAAAAAAGGTCATTTGCTGCTGGCCTGCACGGTTCCTGTACAATTTAACCAATTTACCTTATTTGGAGTTTAAGGCTAAAACACGCGCCTAACTAGCGAGTATTCAGTAAAACTACACAAAGGTGTCAGAAACAAGTGAACTCACTGGAACTAGAGTAAATGCTTGTAACTAGTTCCAACTAGCTCATTTGCTGCTGTCCTGCACGGTTCCTGTACAATTTACCCAAATTACCTTATTTGGAGTTTAAGGCTAAAACACGCGCCTCACTAGCGAGTATTCAGTAAAACTACACAAAGTGTCAGAAACAAGTGAACTCACTGAAACTAGAGGAAATGCTTGTAACTAGTTCAAAATAGGTCATTTGCTGCTGGCCTGCACGGCTCCTGTACAATTTACCCAATTTAACTTATTTGGAGTTTAACGCTAAAACACGCGCCTCACTAGCGAGTGTTCAGTAAAACTACACAAAGGTGTCAGAAACAAGTGAACTCACTGAAACTAGAGTAAATGCTTGTAACTAATTCAAAAAAGGTCATTTGCTGCTGATCTGCACGGTTTCTGTACAATTTACCCAATTTACCATTTTGGGATATTAAGGCTAGAACAAGGGCCTAACTAGCAAGTGTTCAGTAAAAATACACAAACGTGTCAGAAACAAGTGAACTCACTGGAACTAGAGTAAATGCTTGTAACTAATTCAAAAAAGGTCATTTGCTGCTGATCTGCACGTTTTCTGTACAATTTAACCAATTTACCTTATTTGGAGTTTAAGGCTAAAACACGCGCCTAACTAGCGAGTGTTCAGTAAAACTACACAAAGGTGTCAGAAACAAGTGAACTCACTGAAACTAGAGCAAATGCTTGTAACTAGTTCAAAAAAGGTCATTTGCTGCTGATCTGCACGGTTTCTGTACAATTTACCCAATTTACCATTTTGGGATTTTCAGGCTAGAACAGGGGCCTAACTAGCAAGTGTTCAGTAAAACTACACAAAAGTGTCAGAAACAAGTGAACTCCCTGAAACTAGAGTAAATACTTGTAACTAGTTCAAAATAGATCATTTGCTGGTGATCTGCACGGTTCCTGTACAATTTACCCAATTTACCATTTTGGGATTTGAAGGCCAGAAAACGCACCTGACTAGCGAGCGTTCAGTAAAAATACACAAAGGTGTCAGAAACAAGTGAACTCCCTGAAACTAGAGTAAATGCTTGTAACTAGTTCAAAATAGGTCATTTGCTGCTGATCTGCACGGTTCCTGTAGAATTTACCCTATTCACCATTTTGGGATTTGAAGGCCAGAAAACGCGCCTGACTAGCGAGTGTTCAGTAAAAATACACAAAGGTGTCAGAAACAAGTGAACCCCCTGAAACTAGAGTAAATGCTTGTAACTAGTTCAAAATAGGTCATTTGTTGCTGATCTGCACGGTTCCTGTATAATTTACCCGATTTACCATTTTGGGATTTTAAGGCCAGAACACGCGCCTGACTAGCGAGTGTTCAGTAAAAATACACAAAGGTGTCAGAAACAAGTGAACTCACTGAAACTAGAGTAAATGCTTGTAACTAGTGCAAAATAGGTCATTTGTTGCTGATCTGCACGGTTCCTGTACAATTTACCCGATTTACCATTTTGGGATTTGAAGGCCAGAAAACGCGCCTGACTAGCGAGTGTTCAGTAAAAATACACAAAGGTGTCAGAAACAAGTGAACCCCCTGAAACTAGAGTAAATGCTTGTAACTAGTTCAAAATAGGTCATTTGTTGCTGATCTGTACGGTTCCTGTATAATTTACCCGATTTACCATTTTGGGATTTTTAGGCCAGAACACGTGCCTGACTAGCGAGTGTTCAGTAAAAATACACAAAGGTGTCAGAAACAAGTGAACTCCCTGAAACTAGAGTAAATGGTTGTAACTAGTTCAAAATAGGTCATGTGCTGCTGATCTGCACGGTTCCTGTACAATTTACCCAATTTACCACTTTGGGAGTTTATGGCTAGAACATGCGCCTATCTAGCGAGTGTTCAGTAAAAATACACAAAGGTGTCAGAAACAAGTGAACTCCCTGAAACTAGAGTAAATGCTTGTAACTAGTTCAAAATAGGTCATTTGCTGCTGATCTGCATGGTTCCTGTATAATTTACCCGATTTACCATTTTGGGATTTTAAGGCCAGAACACGCGCCTGACTAGCGAGTGTTCAGTAAAAATACACAAAGGTGTCAGAAACAAGTGAACTCCCTGAAACTAGAGTAAATGCTTGTAACTAGTTCAAAATAGGTCATTTTCTGCTGATCTGCACGGTTCCTGTACAATTTACCCAATTTACCATTTTGGGATTTGAAGGCCAGAACACGCGCCTGACTAGCGAGTGTTCAGTAAAAATACACAAAGGTGTCAGAAACAAATGAACATATTGAAACTAGAGCTAATGCTTGTAACTAGTTGAAAATAGGTCATTTGCTGCTGATGTGCACGGTTCCTGTATAATTTACCCAATTCACCATTTTGGGATTTTAAGGCCAGAACACGCGCCTGACTAGCGAGTGTTCAGTAAAAATACACAAAGGTGTCAGAAACAAGTGAACCCCCTGAAACTAGAGTAAATGCTTGTAACTAGTTCAAAATAGGTCATTTGCTGCTGATCTGCACGGTTCCTGTACAATTTACCCAATTTACCACTTTGGGAGTTTATGGCTAGAACATGCGCCTAACTAGCGAGTGTTCAGTAAAAATACACAAAGGTGTCAGAAACAAGTGAACTCCCTGAAACTAGAGTAAATGCTTGTAACTAGTTCAAAATAGGTCATTTGCTGCTGATCTGCACGGTTCCTGTAGAATTTACCCTATTCACCATTTTGGGATTTGAAGGCCAGAAAACGCGCCTGACTAGCGAGTGTTCAGTAAAAATACACAAAGGTGTCAGAAACAAGTGAACCCCCTGAAACTAGAGTAAATGCTTGTAACTAGTTCAAAATAGGTCATTTGTTGCTGATCTGCACGGTTCCTGTATAATTTACCCGATTTACCATTTTGGGATTTGAAGGCCAGAACACGCGCCTGACTAGCGAGTGTTCAGTAAAAATACACAAACGTGTCAGAAACAAGTGAACTCACAGAAACTAGATTAAATGCTTGTGACTAGTTCAAAATAGGTCATGTGTTGCTGATCTGCACGGTTCCTGTACAATTTACCCAATTTACCACTTTGGGAGTTAATGGCTAGAACATGCGCCTAACTAGCGAGTGTTCAGTAAAAATACACAAAGGTGTCAGAAACAAGTGAACTCCCTGAAACTAGAGTAAATGCTTGAAACTAGTTCAAAATAGATCATTTGCTGCTGATCTGCAGGGTTCCTGTACAATTTACCCAATTTACCATTTTGGGATTTGAAGGCCAGAAAACGCGCCTGACTAGCGAGTGTTCAGTAAAAATACACAAAGGTGTCAGAAACAAGTGAACTCCCTGAAACTAGAGTAAATGCTTGTAACTAGTTCAAAATAGGTCATTTGCTGCTGATCTGCATGGTTCCTGTATAATTTACCCGATTTACCATTTTGGGATTTTAAGGCCAGAACACGCGCCTGACTAGCGAGTGTTCAGTAAAAATACACAAAGGTGTCAGAAACAAGTGAACTCCCTGAAACTAGAGTAAATGCTTGTAACTAGTTCAAAATAGGTCTTTTGCTGCTGATCTGCACGGTTCCTGTACAATTTACCCAATTTACCACTTTGGGAGTTTATGGCTAGAACATGCGCCTAACTAGCGAGTGTTCAGTAAAAATACACAAAGGTGTCAGAAACAAGTGAACTCCCTGAAACTAGAGTAAATGCTTGTAACTAGTTCAAAATAGGTCATTTGCTGCTGATCTGCATGGTTCCTGTATAATTTACCCGATTTACCATTTTGGGATTTTAAGGCCAGAACACGCGCCTGACTAGCGAGTGTTCAGTAAAAATACACAAAGGTGTCAGAAACAAGTGAACTCCCTGAAACTAGAGTAAATGCTTGTAACTAGTTCAAAATAGGTCATTTTCTGCTGATCTGCACGGTTCCTGTACAATTTACCCGATTTACCATTTTGGGATTTGAAGGCCAGAAAACGCGCCTGACTAGCGAGTGTTCAGTAAAAATACACAAAGGTGTCAGAAACAAGTGAACCCCCTGAAACTAGAGTAAATGCTTGTAACTAGTTCAAAATAGGTCATTTGTTGCTGATCTGTACGGTTCCTGTATAATTTACCCGATTTACCATTTTGGGATTTTTAGGCCAGAACACGTGCCTGACTAGCGAGTGTTCAGTAAAAATACACAAAGGTGTCAGAAACAAGTGAACTCCCTGAAACTAGAGTAAATGGTTGTAACTAGTTCAAAATAGGTCATGTGCTGCTGATCTGCACGGTTCCTGTACAATTTACCCAATTTACCACTTTGGGAGTTTATGGCTAGAACATGCGCCTAACTAGCGAGTGTTCAGTAAAAATACACAAAGGTGTCAGAAACAAGTGAACTCCCTGAAACTAGAGTAAATGCTTGTAACTAGTTCAAAATAGGTCATTTGCTGCTGATCTGCATGGTTCCTGTATAATTTACCCGATTTACCATTTTGGGATTTTAAGGCCAGAACACGCGCCTGACTAGCGAGTGTTCAGTAAAAATACACAAAGGTGTCAGAAACAAGTGAACTCCCTGAAACTAGAGTAAATGCTTGTAACTAGTTCAAAATAGGTCATTTTCTGCTGATCTGCACGGTTCCTGTACAATTTACCCAATTTACCATTTTGGGATTTGAAGGCCAGAACACGCGCCTGACTAGCGAGTGTTCAGTAAAAATACACAAAGGTGTCAGAAACAAATGAACATATTGAAACTAGAGCTAATGCTTGTAACTAGTTGAAAATAGGTCATTTGCTGCTGATGTGCACGGTTCCTGTATAATTTACCCAATTCACCATTTTGGGATTTTAAGGCCAGAACACGCGCCTGACTAGCGAGTGTTCAGTAAAAATACACAAAGGTGTCAGAAACAAGTGAACCCCCTGAAACTAGAGTAAATGCTTGTAACTAGTTCAAAATAGGTCATTTGCTGCTGATCTGCACGGTTCCTGTACAATTTACCCAATTTACCACTTTGGGAGTTTATGGCTAGAACATGCGCCTAACTAGCGAGTGTTCAGTAAAAATACACAAAGGTGTCAGAAACAAGTGAACTCCCTGAAACTAGAGTAAATGCTTGTAACTAGTTCAAAATAGGTCATTTGCTGCTGATCTGCACGGTTCCTGTAGAATTTACCCTATTCACCATTTTGGGATTTGAAGGCCAGAAAACGCGCCTGACTAGCGAGTGTTCAGTAAAAATACACAAAGGTGTCAGAAACAAGTGAACCCCCTGAAACTAGAGTAAATGCTTGTAACTAGTTCAAAATAGGTCATTTGTTGCTGATCTGCACGGTTCCTGTATAATTTACCCGATTTACCATTTTGGGATTTGAAGGCCAGAACACGCGCCTGACTAGCGAGTGTTCAGTAAAAATACACAAACGTGTCAGAAACAAGTGAACTCACAGAAACTAGATTAAATGCTTGTCACTAGTTCAAAATAGGTCATGTGTTGCTGATCTGCACGGTTCCTGTACAATTTACCCAATTTACCACTTTGGGAGTTAATGGCTAGAACATGCGCCTAACTAGCGAGTGTTCAGTAAAAATACACAAAGGTGTCAGAAACAAGTGAACTCCCTGAAACTAGAGTAAATGCTTGAAACTAGTTCAAAATAGATCATTTGCTGCTGATCTGCAGGGTTCCTGTACAATTTACCCAATTTACCATTTTGGGATTTGAAGGCCAGAAAACGCGCCTGACTAGCGAGTGTTCAGTAAAAATACACAAAGGTGTCAGAAACAAGTGAACTCACTGAAACTAGAGTAAATGGTTGTAACTAGTTCAAAATAGGTCATGTGCTGCTGATCTGCACGGTTCCTGTACAATTTACCCAATTTACCACTTTGGGAGTTTATAGCTAGAACATGCGCCTAACTAGCGAGTGTTCAGTAAAAATACACAAAGGTGTCAGAAACAAGTGAACTCCCTGAAACTAGAGTAAATGCTTGTAACTAGTTCAAAATAGGTCATTTGCTGCTGATCTGCATGGTTCCTGTATAATTTACCCGATTTACCATTTTGGGATTTTAAGGCCAGAACACGCGCCTGACTAGCGAGTGTTCAGTAAAAATACACAAAGGTGTCAGAAACAAGTGAACTCCCTGAAACTAGAGTAAATGCTTGTAACTAGTTCAAAATAGGTCTTTTGCTGCTGATCTGCACGGTTCCTGTACAATTTACCCAATTTACCACTTTGGGAGTTTATGGCTAGAACATGCGCCTAACTAGCGAGTGTTCAGTAAAAATACACAAAGGTGTCAGAAACAAGTGAACTCCCTGAAACTAGAGTAAATGCTTGTAACTAGTTCAAAATAGGTCATTTGCTGCTGATCTGCATGGTTCCTGTATAATTTACCCGATTTACCATTTTGGGATTTTAAGGCCAGAACACGCGCCTGACTAGCGAGTGTTCAGTAAAAATACACAAAGGTGTCAGAAACAAGTGAACTCCCTGAAACTAGAGTAAATGCTTGTAACTAGTTCAAAATAGGTCATTTTCTGCTGATCTGCACGGTTCCTGTACAATTTACCCAATTTACCATTTTGGGATTTGAAGGCCAGAACACGCGCCTGACTAGCGAGTGTTCAGTAAAAATACACAAAGGTGTCAGAAACAAATGAACATATTGAAACTAGAGCTAATGCTTGTAACTAGTTGAAAATAGGTCATTTGCTGCTGATGTGCACGGTTCCTGTATAATTTACCCAATTCACCATTTTGGGATTTTAAGGCCAGAACACGCGCCTGACTAGCGAGTGTTCAGTAAAAATACACAAAGGTGTCAGAAACAAGTGAACCCCCTGAAACTAGAGTAAATGCTTGTAACTAGTTCAAAATAGGTCATTTGCTGCTGATCTGCACGGTTCCTGTACAATTTACCCAATTTACCACTTTGGGAGTTTATGGCTAGAACATGCGCCTAACTAGCGAGTGTTCAGTAAAAATACACAAAGGTGTCAGAAACAAGTGAACTCCCTGAAACTAGAGTAAATGCTTGTAACTAGTTCAAAATAGGTCATTTGCTGCTGATCTGCACGGTTCCTGTAGAATTTACCCTATTCACCATTTTGGGATTTGAAGGCCAGAAAACTCGCCTGACTAGCGAGTGTTCAGTAAAAATACACAAAGGTGTCAGAAACAAGTGAACCCCCTGAAACTAGAGTAAATGCTTGTAACTAGTTCAAAATAGGTCATTTGTTGCTGATCTGCACGGTTCCTGTATAATTTACCCGATTTACCATTTTGGGATTTGAA
Source organism: Anniella stebbinsi (assembly GCA_029215795.1). Lineage (NCBI taxonomy): Eukaryota > Metazoa > Chordata > Lepidosauria > Squamata > Anniellidae > Anniella > Anniella stebbinsi. Next base: position 122,860,463 of record JARDYH010000004.1, on the reverse strand, counting down.
GGCCAGAACACGCGCCTGACTAGCGAGTGTTCAGTAAAAATACACAAACGTGTCAGAAACAAGTGAACTCACAGAAACTAGATTAAATGCTTGTGACTAGTTCAAAATAGGTCATGTGTTGCTGATCTGCACGGTTCCTGTACAATTTACCCAATTTACCACTTTGGGAGTTAATGGCTAGAACATGCGCCTAACTAGCGAGTGTTCAGTAAAAATACACAAAGGTGTCAGAAACAAGTGAACTCCCTGAAACTAGAGTAAATGCTTGAAACTAGTTCAAAATAGATCATTTGCTGCTGATCTGCAGGGTTCCTGTACAATTTACCCAATTTACCATTTTGGGATTTGAAGGCCAGAAAACGCGCCTGACTAGCGAGTGTTCAGTAAAAATACACAAAGGTGTCAGAAACAAGTGAACTCACTGAAACTAGAGTAAATGGTTGTAACTAGTTCAAAATAGGTCATGTGCTGCTGATCTGCACGGTTCCTGTACAATTTACCCAATTTACCACTTTGGGAGTTTATAGCTAGAACATGCGCCTAACTAGCGAGTGTTCAGTAAAAATACACAAAGGTGTCAGAAACAAGTGAACTCCCTGAAACTAGAGTAAATGCTTGTAACTAGTTCAAAATAGGTCATTTGCTGCTGATCTGCATGGTTCCTGTATAATTTACCCGATTTACCATTTTGGGATTTTAAGGCCAGAACACGCGCCTGACTAGCGAGTGTTCAGTAAAAATACACAAAGGTGTCAGAAACAAGTGAACTCCCTGAAACTAGAGTAAATGCTTGTAACTAGTTCAAAATAGGTCTTTTGCTGCTGATCTGCACGGTTCCTGTACAATTTACCCAATTTACCACTTTGGGAGTTTATGGCTAGAACATGCGCCTAACTAGCGAGTGTTCAGTAAAAATACACAAAGGTGTCAGAAACAAGTGAACTCCCTGAAACTAGAGTAAATGCTTGTAACTAGTTCAAAATAGGTCATTTGCTGCTGATCTGCATGGTTCCTGTATAATTTACCCGATTTACCATTTTGGGATTTTAAGGCCAGAACACGCGCCTGACTAGCGAGTGTTCAGTAAAAATACACAAAGGTGTCAGAAACAAGTGAACTCCCTGAAACTAGAGTAAATGCTTGTAACTAGTTCAAAATAGGTCATTTTCTGCTGATCTGCACGGTTCCTGTACAATTTACCCGATTTACCATTTTGGGATTTGAAGGCCAGAAAACGCGCCTGACTAGCGAGTGTTCAGTAAAAATACACAAAGGTGTCAGAAACAAGTGAACCCCCTGAAACTAGAGTAAATGCTTGTAACTAGTTCAAAATAGGTCATTTGTTGCTGATCTGTACGGTTCCTGTATAATTTACCCGATTTACCATTTTGGGATTTTTAGGCCAGAACACGTGCCTGACTAGCGAGTGTTCAGTAAAAATACACAAAGGTGTCAGAAACAAGTGAACTCCCTGAAACTAGAGTAAATGGTTGTAACTAGTTCAAAATAGGTCATGTGCTGCTGATCTGCACGGTTCCTGTACAATTTACCCAATTTACCACTTTGGGAGTTTATGGCTAGAACATGCGCCTAACTAGCGAGTGTTCAGTAAAAATACACAAAGGTGTCAGAAACAAGTGAACTCCCTGAAACTAGAGTAAATGCTTGTAACTAGTTCAAAATAGGTCATTTGCTGCTGATCTGCATGGTTCCTGTATAATTTACCCGATTTACCATTTTGGGATTTTAAGGCCAGAACACGCGCCTGACTAGCGAGTGTTCAGTAAAAATACACAAAGGTGTCAGAAACAAGTGAACTCCCTGAAACTAGAGTAAATGCTTGTAACTAGTTCAAAATAGGTCATTTTCTGCTGATCTGCACGGTTCCTGTACAATTTACCCAATTTACCATTTTGGGATTTGAAGGCCAGAACACGCGCCTGACTAGCGAGTGTTCAGTAAAAATACACAAAGGTGTCAGAAACAAATGAACATATTGAAACTAGAGCTAATGCTTGTAACTAGTTGAAAATAGGTCATTTGCTGCTGATGTGCACGGTTCCTGTATAATTTACCCAATTCACCATTTTGGGATTTTAAGGCCAGAACACGCGCCTGACTAGCGAGTGTTCAGTAAAAATACACAAAGGTGTCAGAAACAAGTGAACCCCCTGAAACTAGAGTAAATGCTTGTAACTAGTTCAAAATAGGTCATTTGCTGCTGATCTGCACGGTTCCTGTACAATTTACCCAATTTACCACTTTGGGAGTTTATGGCTAGAACATGCGCCTAACTAGCGAGTGTTCAGTAAAAATACACAAAGGTGTCAGAAACAAGTGAACTCCCTGAAACTAGAGTAAATGCTTGTAACTAGTTCAAAATAGGTCATTTGCTGCTGATCTGCACGGTTCCTGTAGAATTTACCCTATTCACCATTTTGGGATTTGAAGGCCAGAAAACGCGCCTGACTAGCGAGTGTTCAGTAAAAATACACAAAGGTGTCAGAAACAAGTGAACCCCCTGAAACTAGAGTAAATGCTTGTAACTAGTTCAAAATAGGTCATTTGTTGCTGATCTGCACGGTTCCTGTATAATTTACCCGATTTACCATTTTGGGATTTGAAGGCCAGAACACGCGCCTGACTAGCGAGTGTTCAGTAAAAATACACAAACGTGTCAGAAACAAGTGAACTCACAGAAACTAGATTAAATGCTTGTCACTAGTTCAAAATAGGTCATGTGTTGCTGATCTGCACGGTTCCTGTACAATTTACCCAATTTACCACTTTGGGAGTTAATGGCTAGAACATGCGCCTAACTAGCGAGTGTTCAGTAAAAATACACAAAGGTGTCAGAAACAAGTGAACTCCCTGAAACTAGAGTAAATGCTTGAAACTAGTTCAAAATAGATCATTTGCTGCTGATCTGCAGGGTTCCTGTACAATTTACCCAATTTACCATTTTGGGATTTGAAGGCCAGAAAACGCGCCTGACTAGCGAGTGTTCAGTAAAAATACACAAAGGTGTCAGAAACAAGTGAACTCACTGAAACTAGAGTAAATGGTTGTAACTAGTTCAAAATAGGTCATGTGCTGCTGATCTGCACGGTTCCTGTACAATTTACCCAATTTACCACTTTGGGAGTTTATAGCTAGAACATGCGCCTAACTAGCGAGTGTTCAGTAAAAATACACAAAGGTGTCAGAAACAAGTGAACTCCCTGAAACTAGAGTAAATGCTTGTAACTAGTTCAAAATAGGTCATTTGCTGCTGATCTGCATGGTTCCTGTATAATTTACCCGATTTACCATTTTGGGATTTTAAGGCCAGAACACGCGCCTGACTAGCGAGTGTTCAGTAAAAATACACAAAGGTGTCAGAAACAAGTGAACTCCCTGAAACTAGAGTAAATGCTTGTAACTAGTTCAAAATAGGTCTTTTGCTGCTGATCTGCACGGTTCCTGTACAATTTACCCAATTTACCACTTTGGGAGTTTATGGCTAGAACATGCGCCTAACTAGCGAGTGTTCAGTAAAAATACACAAAGGTGTCAGAAACAAGTGAACTCCCTGAAACTAGAGTAAATGCTTGTAACTAGTTCAAAATAGGTCATTTGCTGCTGATCTGCATGGTTCCTGTATAATTTACCCGATTTACCATTTTGGGATTTTAAGGCCAGAACACGCGCCTGAGTAGCGAGTGTTCAGTAAAAATACACAAAGGTGTCAGAAACAAGTGAACTCCCTGAAACTAGAGTAAATGCTTGTAACTAGTTCAAAATAGGTCATTTTCTGCTGATCTGCACGGTTCCTGTACAATTTACCCAATTTACCATTTTGGGATTTGAAGGCCAGAACACGCGCCTGACTAGCGAGTGTTCAGTAAAAATACACAAACGTGTCAGAAACAAGTGAACTCACAGAAACTAGATTAAATGCTTGTCACTAGTTCAAAATAGGTCATGTGTTGCTGATCTGCACGGTTCCTGTACAATTTACCCAATTTACCACTTTGGGAGTTAATGGCTAGAACATGCGCCTAACTAGCGAGTGTTCAGTAAAAATACACAAAGGTGTCAGAAACAAGTGAACTCACAGAAACTAGATTAAATGCTTGTCACTAGTTCAAAATAGGTCATTTGTTGCTGATCTGCACGGTTCCTGTATAATTTACCCGATTTACCATTTTGGGATTTTAAGGCCAGAACACGCGCCTGACTAGCGAGTGTTCAGTAAAAATACACAAAGGTGTCAGAAACAAGTGAACTCCCTGAAACTAGAGTAAATGCTTGTAACTAGTTCAAAATAGGTCATTTTCTGCTGATCTGCACGGTTCCTGTACAATTTACCCAATTTACCATTTTGGGATTTGAAGGCCAGAACACGCGCCTGACTAGCGAGTGTTCAGTAAAAATACACAAAGGTGTCAGAAACAAATGAACATATTGAAACTAGAGCTAATGCTTGTAACTAGTTGAAAATAGGTCATTTGCTGCTGATGTGCACGGTTCCTGTATAATTTACCCAATTCACCATTTTGGGATTTTAAGGCCAGAACACGCGCCTGACTAGCGAGTGTTCAGTAAAAATACACAAAGGTGTCAGAAACAAGTGAACCCCCTGAAACTAGAGTAAATGCTTGTAACTAGTTCAAAATAGGTCATTTGCTGCTGATCTGCACGGTTCCTGTACAATTTACCCAATTTACCACTTTGGGAGTTTATGGCTAGAACATGCGCCTAACTAGCGAGTGTTCAGTAAAAATACACAAAGGTGTCAGAAACAAGTGAACTCCCTGAAACTAGAGTAAATGCTTGTAACTAGTTCAAAATAGGTCATTTGCTGCTGATCTGCACGGTTCCTGTAGAATTTACCCTATTCACCATTTTGGGATTTGAAGGCCAGAAAACGCGCCTGACTAGCGAGTGTTCAGTAAAAATACACAAAGGTGTCAGAAACAAGTGAACTCCCTGAAACTAGAGTAAATGCTTGTAACTAGTTCAAAATAGGTCATTTTCTGCTGATCTGCACGGTTCCTGTACAATTTACCCAATTTACCATTTTGGGATTTGAAGGCCAGAACACGCGCCTGACTAGCGAGTGTTCAGTAAAAATACACAAAGGTGTCAGAAACAAATGAACATATTGAAACTAGAGCTAATGCTTGTAACTAGTTGAAAATAGGTCATTTGCTGCTGATGTGCACGGTTCCTGTATAATTTACCCAATTCACCATTTTGGGATTTTAAGGCCAGAACACGCGCCTGACTAGCGAGTGTTCAGTAAAAATACACAAAGGTGTCAGAAACAAGTGAACCCCCTGAAACTAGAGTAAATGCTTGTAACTAGTTCAAAATAGGTCATTTGCTGCTGATCTGCACGGTTCCTGTACAATTTACCCAATTTACCACTTTGGGAGTTTATGGCTAGAACATGCGCCTAACTAGCGAGTGTTCAGTAAAAATACACAAAGGTGTCAGAAACAAGTGAACTCCCTGAAACTAGAGTAAATGCTTGTAACTAGTTCAAAATAGGTCATTTGCTGCTGATCTGCACGGTTCCTGTAGAATTTACCCTATTCACCATTTTGGGATTTGAAGGCCAGAAAACGCGCCTGACTAGCGAGTGTTCAGTAAAAATACACAAAGGTGTCAGAAACAAGTGAACCCCCTGAAACTAGAGTAAATGCTTGTAACTAGTTCAAAATAGGTCATTTGTTGCTGATCTGCACGGTTCCTGTATAATTTACCCGATTTACCATTTTGGGATTTGAAGGCCAGAACACGCGCCTGACTAGCGAGTGTTCAGTAAAAATACACAAACGTGTCAGAAACAAGTGAACTCACAGAAACTAGATTAAATGCTTGTCACTAGTTCAAAATAGGTCATGTGTTGCTGATCTGCACGGTTCCTGTACAATTTACCCAATTTACCACTTTGGGAGTTAATGGCTAGAACATGCGCCTAACTAGCGAGTGTTCAGTAAAAATACACAAAGGTGTCAGAAACAAGTGAACTCCCTGAAACTAGAGTAAATGCTTGAAACTAGTTCAAAATAGATCATTTGCTGCTGATCTGCAGGGTTCCTGTACAATTTACCCAATTTACCATTTTGGGATTTGAAGGCCAGAAAACGCGCCTGACTAGCGAGTGTTCAGTAAAAATACACAAAGGTGTCAGAAACAAGTGAACTCACTGAAACTAGAGTAAATGGTTGTAACTAGTTCAAAATAGGTCATGTGCTGCTGATCTGCACGGTTCCTGTACAATTTACCCAATTTACCACTTTGGGAGTTTATAGCTAGAACATGCGCCTAACTAGCGAGTGTTCAGTAAAAATACACAAAGGTGTCAGAAACAAGTGAACTCCCTGAAACTAGAGTAAATGCTTGTAACTAGTTCAAAATAGGTCATTTGCTGCTGATCTGCATGGTTCCTGTATAATTTACCCGATTTACCATTTTGGGATTTTAAGGCCAGAACACGCGCCTGACTAGCGAGTGTTCAGTAAAAATACACAAAGGTGTCAGAAACAAGTGAACTCCCTGAAACTAGAGTAAATGCTTGTAACTAGTTCAAAATAGGTCTTTTGCTGCTGATCTGCACGGTTCCTGTACAATTTACCCAATTTACCACTTTGGGAGTTTATGGCTAGAACATGCGCCTAACTAGCGAGTGTTCAGTAAAAATACACAAAGGTGTCAGAAACAAGTGAACTCCCTGAAACTAGAGTAAATGCTTGTAACTAGTTCAAAATAGGTCATTTGCTGCTGATCTGCATGGTTCCTGTATAATTTACCCGATTTACCATTTTGGGATTTTAAGGCCAGAACACGCGCCTGAGTAGCGAGTGTTCAGTAAAAATACACAAAGGTGTCAGAAACAAGTGAACTCCCTGAAACTAGAGTAAATGCTTGTAACTAGTTCAAAATAGGTCATTTTCTGCTGATCTGCACGGTTCCTGTACAATTTACCCAATTTACCATTTTGGGATTTGAAGGCCAGAACACGCGCCTGACTAGCGAGTGTTCAGTAAAAATACACAAACGTGTCAGAAACAAGTGAACTCACAGAAACTAGATTAAATGCTTGTCACTAGTTCAAAATAGGTCATGTGTTGCTGATCTGCACGGTTCCTGTACAATTTACCCAATTTACCACTTTGGGAGTTAATGGCTAGAACATGCGCCTAACTAGCGAGTGTTCAGTAAAAATACACAAAGGTGTCAGAAACAAGTGAACTCACAGAAACTAGATTAAATGCTTGTCACTAGTTCAAAATAGGTCATTTGTTGCTGATCTGCACGGTTCCTGTATAATTTACCCGATTTACCATTTTGGGATTTTAAGGCCAGAACACGCGCCTGACTAGCGAGTGTTCAGTAAAAATACACAAAGGTGTCAGAAACAAGTGAACTCCCTGAAACTAGAGTAAATGCTTGTAACTAGTTCAAAATAGGTCATTTTCTGCTGATCTGCACGGTTCCTGTACAATTTACCCAATTTACCATTTTGGGATTTGAAGGCCAGAACACGCGCCTGACTAGCGAGTGTTCAGTAAAAATACACAAAGGTGTCAGAAACAAATGAACATATTGAAACTAGAGCTAATGCTTGTAACTAGTTGAAAATAGGTCATTTGCTGCTGATGTGCACGGTTCCTGTATAATTTACCCAATTCACCATTTTGGGATTTTAAGGCCAGAACACGCGCCTGACTAGCGAGTGTTCAGTAAAAATACACAAAGGTGTCAGAAACAAGTGAACCCCCTGAAACTAGAGTAAATGCTTGTAACTAGTTCAAAATAGGTCATTTGCTGCTGATCTGCACGGTTCCTGTACAATTTACCCAATTTACCACTTTGGGAGTTTATGGCTAGAACATGCGCCTAACTAGCGAGTGTTCAGTAAAAATACACAAAGGTGTCAGAAACAAGTGAACTCCCTGAAACTAGAGTAAATGCTTGTAACTAGTTCAAAATAGGTCATTTGCTGCTGATCTGCACGGTTCCTGTAGAATTTACCCTATTCACCATTTTGGGATTTGAAGGCCAGAAAACGCGCCTGACTAGCGAGTGTTCAGTAAAAATACACAAAGGTGTCAGAAACAAGTGAACCCCCTGAAACTAGAGTAAATGCTTGTAACTAGTTCAAAATAGGTCATTTGTTGCTGATCTGCACGGTTCCTGTATAATTTACCCGATTTACCATTTTGGGATTTGAAGGCCAGAACACGCGCCTGACTAGCGAGTGTTCAGTAAAAATACACAAACGTGTCAGAAACAAGTGAACTCACAGAAACTAGATTAAATGCTTGTCACTAGTTCAAAATAGGTCATGTGTTGCTGATCTGCACGGTTCCTGTACAATTTACCCAATTTACCACTTTGGGAGTTAATGGCTAGAACATGCGCCTAACTAGCGAGTGTTCAGTAAAAATACACAAAGGTGTCAGAAACAAGTGAACTCCCTGAAACTAGAGTAAATGCTTGAAACTAGTTCAAAATAGATCATTTGCTGCTGATCTGCAGGGTTCCTGTACAATTTACCCAATTTACCATTTTGGGATTTGAAGGCCAGAAAACGCGCCTGACTAGCGAGTGTTCAGTAAAAATACACAAAGGTGTCAGAAACAAGTGAACTCACTGAAACTAGAGTAAATGGTTGTAACTAGTTCAAAATAGGTCATGTGCTGCTGATCTGCACGGTTCCTGTACAATTTACCCAATTTACCACTTTGGGAGTTTATAGCTAGAACATGCGCCTAACTAGCGAGTGTTCAGTAAAAATACACAAAGGTGTCAGAAACAAGTGAACTCCCTGAAACTAGAGTAAATGCTTGTAACTAGTTCAAAATAGGTCATTTGCTGCTGATCTGCATGGTTCCTGTATAATTTACCCGATTTACCATTTTGGGATTTTAAGGCCAGAACACGCGCCTGACTAGCGAGTGTTCAGTAAAAATACACAAAGGTGTCAGAAACAAGTGAACTCCCTGAAACTAGAGTAAATGCTTGTAACTAGTTCAAAATAGGTCTTTTGCTGCTGATCTGCACGGTTCCTGTACAATTTACCCAATTTACCACTTTGGGAGTTTATGGCTAGAACATGCGCCTAACTAGCGAGTGTTCAGTAAAAATACACAAAGGTGTCAGAAACAAGTGAACTCCCTGAAACTAGAGTAAATGCTTGTAACTAGTTCAAAATAGGTCATTTGCTGCTGATCTGCATGGTTCCTGTATAATTTACCCGATTTACCATTTTGGGATTTTAAGGCCAGAACACGCGCCTGAGTAGCGAGTGTTCAGTAAAAATACACAAAGGTGTCAGAAACAAGTGAACTCCCTGAAACTAGAGTAAATGCTTGTAACTAGTTCAAAATAGGTCATTTTCTGCTGATCTGCACGGTTCCTGTACAATTTACCCAATTTACCATTTTGGGATTTGAAGGCCAGAACACGCGCCTGACTAGCGAGTGTTCAGTAAAAATACACAAACGTGTCAGAAACAAGTGAACTCACAGAAACTAGATTAAATGCTTGTCACTAGTTCAAAATAGGTCATGTGTTGCTGATCTGCACGGTTCCTGTACAATTTACCCAATTTACCACTTTGGGAGTTAATGGCTAGAACATGCGCCTAACTAGCGAGTGTTCAGTAAAAATACACAAAGGTGTCAGAAACAAGTGAACTCACAGAAACTAGATTAAATGCTTGTCACTAGTTCAAAATAGGTCATTTGTTGCTGATCTGCACGGTTCCTGTATAATTTACCCGATTTACCATTTTGGGATTTTAAGGCCAGAACACGCGCCTGACTAGCGAGTGTTCAGTAAAAATACACAAAGGTGTCAGAAACAAGTGAACTCACTGAAACTAGAGTAAATGCTTGTAACTAGTGCAAAATAGGTCATTTGTTGCTGATCTGCACGGTTCCTGTACAATTTACCCGATTTACCATTTTGGGATTTGAAGGCCAGAACACGCGCCTGACTAGCGAGTGTTCAGTAAAAATACACAAACGTGTCAGAAACAAGTGAACTCACAGAAACTAGATTAAATGCTTGTCACTAGTTCAAAATAGGTCATGTGTTGCTGATCTGCACGGTTCCTGTATAATTTACCCGATTTACCATTTTGGGATTTTAAGGCCAGAACACGCGCCTGACTAGCGAGTGTTCAGTAAAAATACACAAAGGTGTCAGAAACAAGTGAACTCCCTGAAACTAGAGTAAATGCTTGTAACTAGTGCAAAATAGGTCATTTGTTGCTGATCTGCACGGTTCCTGTACAATTTACCCGATTTACCATTTTGGGATTTGAAGGCCAGAACACGCGCCTGACTAGCGAGTGTTCAGTAAAAATACACAAACGTGTCAGAAACAAGTGAACTCACAGAAACTAGAGTAAATGCTTGTCACTAGTTCAAAATAGGTCATGTGTTGCTGATCTGCACGGTTCCTGTATAATTTACCCGATTTACCATTTTGGGATTTTAAGGCCAGAACACGCGCCTGACTAGCGAGTGTTCAGTAAAAATACACAAAGGTGTCAGAAACAAGTGAACTCCCTGAAACTAGAGTAAATGCTTGTAACTAGTTCAAAATAGGTCATCTGCTGCTGATCTGCACGGTTCCTGTACAATTTACCCAATTTACCATTTTGGGATTTGAAGGCCAGAAAACGCGCCTGACTAGCGAGTGTTCAGTAAAAATACACAAAGGTGTCAGAAACAAGTGAACCCCCTGAAACTAGAGTAAATGCTTGTAACTAGTTCAAAATAGGTCATTTGTTGCTGATCTGTACGGTTCCTGTATAATTTACCCGATTTACCATTTTGGGATTTTTAGGCCAGAACATGTGCCTGACTAGCGAGTGTTCAGTAAAAATACACAAAGGTGTAAGAAACAAGTGAACTCCCTGAAACTAGAGTAAATGGTTGTAACTAGTTCAAAATAGGTCATGTGCTGCTGATCTGCACGGTTCCTGTACAATTTACCCAATTTACCACTTTGGGAGTTTATGGCTAGAACATGCGCCTAACTAGCGAGTGTTCAGTAAAAATACACAAAGGTGTCAGAAACAAGTGAACTCCCTGAAACTAGAGTAAATGCTTGTAACTAGTTCAAAATAGGTCATTTGCTGCTGATCTGCATGGTTCCTGTATAATTTACCCGATTTACCATTTTGGGATTTGAAGGCCAGAAAACGCGCCTGACTAGCGAGTGTTCAGTAAAAATACACAAAGGTGTCAGAAACAAGTGAACCCCCTGAAACTAGAGTAAATGCTTGTAACTAGTTCAAAATAGGTCATTTGTTGCTGATCTGCACGGTTCCTGTATAATTTACCCGATTTACCATTTTGGGATTTTAAGGCCAGAACAAGCGCCTGACTAGCGAGTGTTCAGTAAAAATACACAAAGGTGTCAGAAACAAGTGAACTCACTGAAACTAGAGTAAATGCTTGTAACTAGTGCAAAATAGGTCATTTGTTGCTGATCTGCACGGTTCCTGTACAATTTACCCGATTTACCATTTTGGGATTTGAAGGCCAGAACACGCGCCTGACTAGCGAGTGTTCAGTAAAAATACACAAACATGTCAGAAACAAGTGAACTCACAGAAACTAGATTAAATGCGTGTCACTAGTTCAAAATAGGTCATGTGTTGCTGATCTGCACGGTTCCTGTATAATTTACCCGATTTACCATTTTGGGATTTTAAGGCCAGAACACGCGCCTGACTAGCGAGTGTTCAGTAAAAATACACAAAGGTGTCAGAAACAAGTGAACTCCCTGAAACTAGAGTAAATGCTTGTAACTAGTGCAAAATAGGTCATTTGTTGCTGATCTGCACGGTTCCTGTACAATTTACCCGATTTACCATTTTGGGATTTGAAGGCCAGAACACGCGCCTGACTAGCGAGTGTTCAGTAAAAATACACAAACGTGTCAGAAACAAGTGAACTCACAGAAACTAGAGTAAATGCTTGTCACTAGTTCAAAATAGGTCATGTGTTGCTGATCTGCACGGTTCCTGTATAATTTACCCGATTTACCATTTTGGGATTTTAAGGCCAGAACACGCCCCTGACTAGCGAGTGTTCAGTAAAAATACACAAAGGTGTCAGAAACAAGTGAACTCCCTGAAACTAGAGTAAATGCTTGTAACTAGTTCAAAATAGGTCATCTGCTGCTGATCTGCACGGTTCCTGTACAATTTACCCAATTTACCATTTTGGGATTTGAAGGCCAGAAAACGCGCCTGACTAGCGAGTGTTCAGTAAAAATACACAAAGGTGTCAGAAACAAGTGAACCCCCTGAAACTAGAGTAAATGCTTGTAACTAGTTCAAAATAGGTCATTTGTTGCTGATCTGTACGGTTCCTGTATAATTTACCCGATTTACCATTTTGGGATTTTTAGGCCAGAACACGTGCCTGACTAGCGAGTGTTCAGTAAAAATACACAAAGGTGTCAGAAACAAGTGAACTCCCTGAAACTAGAGTAAATGGTTGTAACTAGTTCAAAATAGGTCATGTGCTGCTGATCTGCACGGTTCCTGTACAATTTACCCAATTTACCACTTTGGGAGTTAATGGCTAGAACATGCGCCTAACTAGCGAGTGTTCAGTAAAAATACACAAAGGTGTCAGAAACAAGTGAACTCCCTGAAACTAGAGTAAATGCTTGAAACTAGTTCAAAATAGATCATTTGCTGCTGATCTGCAGGGTTCCTGTACAATTTACCCAATTTACCATTTTGGGATTTGAAGGCCAGAAAACGCGCCTGACTAGCGAGTGTTCAGTAAAAATACACAAAGGTGTCAGAAACAAGTGAACTCACTGAAACTAGAGTAAATGGTTGTAACTAGTTCAAAATAGGTCATTTGCTGCTGATCTGCATGGTTCCTGTATAATTTACCCGATTTACCATTTTGGGATTTTAAGGCCAGAACACGCGCCTGACTAGCGAGTGTTCAGTAAAAATACACAAAGGTGTCAGAAACAAGTGAACTCCCTGAAACTAGAGTATATGCTTGTAACTAGTTCAAAATAGGTCATTTGCTGCTGATCTGCACGGTTCCTGTACAATTTACCCAATTTACCACTTTGGGAGTTTATGGCTAGAACATGCGCCTAACTAGCGAGTGTTCAGTAAAAATACACAAAGGTGTCAGAAACAAGTGAACTCCCTGAAACTAGAGTAAATGCTTGTAACTAGTTCAAAATAGGTCATTTGTTGCTGATCTGTACGGTTCCTGTATAATTTACCCGATTTACCATTTTGGGATTTTAAGGCCAGAACACGCGCCTGAGTAGCGAGTGTTCAGTAAAAATACACAAAGGTGTCAGAAACAAGTGAACTCCCTGAAACTAGAGTAAATGCTTGTAACTAGTTCAAAATAGGTCATTTTCTGCTGATCTGCACGGTTCCTGTACAATTTACCCAATTTACCATTTTGGGATTTGAAGGCCAGAACACGCGCCTGACTAGCGAGTGTTCAGTAAAAATACACAAACGTGTCAGAAACAAGTGAACTCACAGAAACTAGATTAAATGCTTGTCACTAGTTCAAAATAGGTCATGTGTTGCTGATCTGCACGGTTCCTGTACAATTTACCCAATTTACCACTTTGGGAGTTAATGGCTAGAACATGCGCCTAACTAGCGAGTGTTCAGTAAAAATACACAAAGGTGTCAGAAACAAGTGAACTCACAGAAACTAGATTAAATGCTTGTCACTAGTTCAAAATAGGTCATTTGTTGCTGATCTGCACGGTTCCTGTATAATTTACCCGATTTACCATTTTGGGATTTTAAGGCCAGAACACGCGCCTGACTAGCGAGTGTTCAGTAAAAATACACAAAGGTGTCAGAAACAAGTGAACTCACTGAAACTAGAGTAAATGCTTGTAACTAGTGCAAAATAGGTCATTTGTTGCTGATCTGCACGGTTCCTGTACAATTTACCCGATTTACCATTTTGGGATTTGAAGGCCAGAACACGCGCCTGACTAGCGAGTGTTCAGTAAAAATACACAAACGTGTCAGAAACAAGTGAACTCACAGAAACTAGATTAAATGCTTGTCACTAGTTCAAAATAGGTCATGTGTTGCTGATCTGCACGGTTCCTGTATAATTTACCCGATTTACCATTTTGGGATTTTAAGGCCAGAACACGCGCCTGACTAGCGAGTGTTCAGTAAAAATACACAAAGGTGTCAGAAACAAGTGAACTCCCTGAAACTAGAGTAAATGCTTGTAACTAGTGCAAAATATTTCATTTGTTGCTGATCTGCACGGTTCCTGTACAATTTACCCGATTTACCATTTTGGGATTTGAAGGCCAGAACACGCGCCTGACTAGCGAGTGTTCAGTAAAAATACACAAACGTGTCAGAAACAAGTGAACTCACAGAAACTAGAGTAAATGCTTGTCACTAGTTCAAAATAGGTCATGTGTTGCTGATCTGCACGGTTCCTGTATAATTTACCCGATTTACCATTTTGGGATTTTAAGGCCAGAACACGCGCCTGACTAGCGAGTGTTCAGTAAAAATACACAAAGGTGTCAGAAACAAGTGAACTCCCTGAAACTAGAGTAAATGCTTGTAACTAGTTCAAAATAGGTCATCTGCTGCTGATCTGCACGGTTCCTGTACAATTTACCCAATTTACCATTTTGGGATTTGAAGGCCAGAAAACGCGCCTGACTAGCGAGTGTTCAGTAAAAATACACAAAGGTGTCAGAAACAAGTGAACCCCCTGAAACTAGAGTAAATGCTTGTAACTAGTTCAAAATAGGTCATTTGTTGCTGATCTGTACGGTTCCTGTATAATTTACCCGATTTACCATTTTGGGATTTTTAGGCCAGAACATGTGCCTGACTAGCGAGTGTTCAGTAAAAATACACAAAGGTGTAAGAAACAAGTGAACTCCCTGAAACTAGAGTAAATGGTTGTAACTAGTTCAAAATAGGTCATGTGCTGCTGATCTGCACGGTTCCTGTACAATTTACCCAATTTACCACTTTGGGAGTTTATGGCTAGAACATGCGCCTAACTAGCGAGTGTTCAGTAAAAATACACAAAGGTGTCAGAAACAAGTGAACTCCCTGAAACTAGAGTAAATGCTTGTAACTAGTTCAAAATAGGTCATTTGCTGCTGATCTGCATGGTTCCTGTATAATTTACCCGATTTACCATTTTGGGATTTGAAGGCCAGAAAACGCGCCTGACTAGCGAGTGTTCAGTAAAAATACACAAAGGTGTCAGAAACAAGTGAACCCCCTGAAACTAGAGTAAATGCTTGTAACTAGTTCAAAATAGGTCATTTGTTGCTGATCTGCACGGTTCCTGTATAATTTACCCGATTTACCATTTTGGGATTTTAAGGCCAGAACAAGCGCCTGACTAGCGAGTGTTCAGTAAAAATACACAAAGGTGTCAGAAACAAGTGAACTCACTGAAACTAGAGTAAATGCTTGTAACTAGTGCAAAATAGGTCATTTGTTGCTGATCTGCACGGTTCCTGTACAATTTACCCGATTTACCATTTTGGGATTTGAAGGCCAGAACACGCGCCTGACTAGCGAGTGTTCAGTAAAAATACACAAACATGTCAGAAACAAGTGAACTCACAGAAACTAGATTAAATGCGTGTCACTAGTTCAAAATAGGTCATGTGTTGCTGATCTGCACGGTTCCTGTATAATTTACCCGATTTACCATTTTGGGATTTTAAGGCCAGAACACGCGCCTGACTAGCGAGTGTTCAGTAAAAATACACAAAGGTGTCAGAAACAAGTGAACTCCCTGAAACTAGAGTAAATGCTTGTAACTAGTGCAAAATAGGTCATTTGTTGCTGATCTGCACGGTTCCTGTACAATTTACCCGATTTACCATTTTGGGATTTGAAGGCCAGAACACGCGCCTGACTAGCGAGTGTTCAGTAAAAATACACAAACGTGTCAGAAACAAGTGAACTCACAGAAACTAGAGTAAATGCTTGTCACTAGTTCAAAATAGGTCATGTGTTGCTGATCTGCACGGTTCCTGTATAATTTACCCGATTTACCATTTTGGGATTTTAAGGCCAGAACACGCCCCTGACTAGCGAGTGTTCAGTAAAAATACACAAAGGTGTCAGAAACAAGTGAACTCCCTGAAACTAGAGTAAATGCTTGTAACTAGTTCAAAATAGGTCATCTGCTGCTGATCTGCACGGTTCCTGTACAATTTACCCAATTTACCATTTTGGGATTTGAAGGCCAGAAAACGCGCCTGACTAGCGAGTGTTCAGTAAAAATACACAAAGGTGTCAGAAACAAGTGAACCCCCTGAAACTAGAGTAAATGCTTGTAACTAGTTCAAAATAGGTCATTTGTTGCTGATCTGTACGGTTCCTGTATAATTTACCCGATTTACCATTTTGGGATTTTTAGGCCAGAACACGTGCCTGACTAGCGAGTGTTCAGTAAAAATACACAAAGGTGTCAGAAACAAGTGAACTCCCTGAAACTAGAGTAAATGGTTGTAACTAGTTCAAAATAGGTCATGTGCTGCTGATCTGCACGGTTCCTGTACAATTTACCCAATTTACCACTTTGGGAGTTAATGGCTAGAACATGCGCCTAACTAGCGAGTGTTCAGTAAAAATACACAAAGGTGTCAGAAACAAGTGAACTCCCTGACACTAGAGTAAATGCTTGAAACTAGTTCAAAATAGATCATTTGCTGCTGATCTGCAGGGTTCCTGTACAATTTACCCAATTTACCATTTTGGGATTTGAAGGCCAGAAAACGCGCCTGACTAGCGAGTGTTCAGTAAAAATACACAAAGGTGTCAGAAACAAGTGAACTCACTGAAACTAGAGTAAATGGTTGTAACTAGTTCAAAATAGGTCATTTGCTGCTGATCTGCATGGTTCCTGTATAATTTACCCGATTTACCATTTTGGGATTTTAAGGCCAGAACACGCGCCTGACTAGCGAGTGTTCAGTAAAAATATACAAAGGTGTCAGAAACAAGTGAACTCCCTGAAACTAGAGTATATGCTTGTAACTAGTTCAAAATAGGTCATTTGCTGCTGATCTGCACGGTTCCTGTACAATTTACCCAATTTACCACTTTGGGAGTTTATGGCTAGAACATGCGCCTAACTAGCGAGTGTTCAGTAAAAATACACAAAGGTGTCAGAAACAAGTGAACTCCCTGAAACTAGAGTAAATGCTTGTAACTAGTTCAAAATAGGTCATTTGTTGCTGATCTGTACGGTTCCTGTATAATTTACCCGATTTACCATTTTGGGATTTTTAGGCCAGAACACGTGCCTGACTAGCGAGTGTTCAGTAAAAATACACAAAGGTGTCAGAAACAAGTGAACTCCCTGAAACTAGAGTAAATGGTTGTAACTAGTTCAAAATAGGTCATGTGCTGCTGATCTGCACGGTTCCTGTACAATTTACCCAATTTACCACTTTGGGAGTTAATGGCTAGAACATGCGCCTAACTAGCGAGTGTTCAGTAAAAATACACAAAGGTGTCAGAAACAAGTGAACTCCCTGAAACTAGAGTAAATGCTTGAAACTAGTTCAAAATAGATCATTTGCTGCTGATCTGCAGGGTTCCTGTACAATTTACCCAATTTACCATTTTGGGATTTGAAGGCCAGAAAACGCGCCTGACTAGCGAGTGTTCAGTAAAAATACACAAAGGTGTCAGAAACAAGTGAACTCACTGAAACTAGAGTAAATGGTTGTAACTAGTTCAAAATAGGTCATGTGCTGCTGATCTGCACGGTTCCTGTACAATTTACCCAATTTACCACTTTGGGAGTTTATAGCTAGAACATGCGCCTAACTAGCGAGTGTTCAGTAAAAATACACAAAGGTGTCAGAAACAAGTGAACTCCCTGAAACTAGAGTAAATGCTTGTAACTAGTTCAAAATAGGTCATTTGCTGCTGATCTGCATGGTTCCTGTATAATTTACCCGATTTACCATTTTGGGATTTTAAGGCCAGAACACGCGCCTGACTAGCGAGTGTTCAGTAAAAATACACAAAGGTGTCAGAAACAAGTGAACTCCCTGAAACTAGAGTAAATGCTTGTAACTAGTTCAAAATAGGTCATTTGCTGCTGATCTGCACGGTTCCTGTACAATTTACCCAATTTACCACTTTGGGAGTTTATGGCTAGAACATGCGCCTAACTAGCGAGTGTTCAGTAAAAATACACAAAGGTGTCAGAAACAAGTGAACTCCCTGAAACTAGAGTAAATGCTTGTAACTAGTTCAAAATAGGTCATTTGCTGCTGATCTGCACGGTTCCTGTATAATTTACCCTATTCACCATTTTGGGATTTGAAGGCCAGAAAACGCGCCTGACTAGCGAGTGTTCAGTAAAAATACACAAAGGTGTCAGAAACAACTGAACCCCCTGAAACTAGAGTAAATGCTTGTAACTAGTTCAAAATAGGTCATTTGTTGCTGATCTGCACGGTTCCTGTATAATTTACCCGATTTACCATTTTGGGATTTTAAGGCCAGAACACGCGCCTGACTAGCGAGTGTTCAGTAAAAATACACAAAGGTGTCAGAAACAAGTGAACTCACTGAAACTAGAGTAAATGCTTGTAACTAGTGCAAAATAGGTCATTTGTTGCTGATCTGCACGGTTCCTGTACAATTTACCCGATTTACCATTTTGGGATTTGAAGGCCAGAACACGCGCCTGACTAGCGAGTGTTCAGTAAAAATACACAAACGTGTCAGAAACAAGTGAACTCACAGAAACTAGATTAAATGCTTGTCACTAGTTCAAAATAGGTCATGTGTTGCTGATCTGCACGGTTCCTGTACAATTTACCCAATTTACCACTTTGGGAGTTAATGGCTAGAACATGCGCCTAACTAGCGAGTGTTCAGTAAAAATACACAAAGGTGTCAGAAACAAGTGAACTCCCTGAAACTAGAGTAAATGCTTGAAACTAGTTCAAAATAGATCATTTGCTGCTGATCTGCAGGGTTCCTGTACAATTTACCCAATTTACCATTTTGGGATTTGAAGGCCAGAAAACGCGCCTGACTAGCGAGTGTTCAGTAAAAATACACAAAGGTGTCAGAAACAAGTGAACTCACTGAAACTAGAGTAAATGCTTGTAACTAGTGCAAAATAGGTCATTTGTTGCTGATCTGCAGGGTTCCTGTACAATTTACCCAATTTACCATTTTGGGATTTGAAGGCCAGAAAACGCGCCTGACTAGCGAGTGTTCAGTAAAAATACACAAAGGTGTCAGAAACAAGTGAACTCACTGAAACTAGAGTAAATGGTTGTAACTAGTTCAAAATAGGTCATGTGCTGCTGATCTGCACGGTTCCTGTACAATTTACCCAATTTACCACTTTGGGAGTTTATAGCTAGAACATGCGCCTGACTAGCGAGTGTTCAGTAAAAATACACAAAGGTGTCAGAAACAAGTGAACTCCCTGAAACTAAAGTAAATGCTTGTAACTAGTTCAAAATAGGTCATTTGCTGCTGATCTGCACGGTTCCTGTACAATTTACCCAATTTACCACTTTGGGAGTTTATGGCTAGAACATGCGCCTAACTAGCGAGTGTTCAGTAAAAATACACAAAGGTGTCAGAAACAAGTGAACTCAATGAAACTAGAGTAAATGCTTGTAACTAGTTCAAAATAGGTCATTTGCTACTGATCTGCACGGTTCCTGTACAATTTACCACTTTGGGAGTTTAAGGCTAGATCATGCGCCTAACTAGCGAGTGTTCAGTAAAAATACACAAAGGTGTCAGAAACAAGTGAACTCCCTGAAACTAGAGTAAATGCTTGTAACTAGTTCAAAATAGGTCATTTGCTGCTGATCTGCACGGTTCCTGTACAATTTACCCAATTTACCATTTTGGGATTTTAAGGCCAGAACACGCGCCTGACTAGCGAGTGTTCAGTAAAAATACACAAAGGTGTCAGAAACAAGTGAACTCACTGAAACTAGAGTAAATGCTTGTAACTAGTTCAAAATCGGTCATTTGCTGCTGATCTGCACGGTTCCTGTACAATTTACCCAATTTACCATTTTGGGATTTGAAGGCCAGAAAACGCGCCTGAATAGCGAGTGTTCAGTAAAAATACACAAAGGTGTCAGAAACAAGTGAACCCCCTGAAACTAGAGTAAATGCTTGTAACTAGTTCAAAATAGGTCATTTGTTGCTGATCTGCACGGTTCCTGTATAATTTACCCGATTTACCATTTTGGGATTTTTAGGCCAGAACACGCGCCTGACTAGCGAGTGTTCAGTAAAAATACACAAAGGTGTCAGAAACAAGTGAACTCACTGAAACTAGAGTAAATGCTTGTAACTAGTTCAAAATAGGTCATTTGCTGCTGATCTGCACGGTTCCTGTACAATTTACCCAATTTACCACTTTGGGCGTTTATGGCTAGAACATGCGCCTAACTAGCGAGTGTTCAGTAAAAATACACAAAGGTGTCAGAAACAAGTGAACTCACTGAAACTAGAGTAAATGCTTGTAACTAGTTCAAAATAGGTCATTTGCTGCTGATCTGCACGGTTCCTGTACAATTTACCCAATTTACCATTTTGGGATTTGAAGGCCAGAAAACGCGCCTGAATAGCGAGTGTTCAGTAAAAATACACAAAGGTGTCAGAAACAAGTGAACCCCCTGAAACTAGAGTAAATGCTTGTAACTAGTTCAAAATAGGTCATTTGTTGCTGATCTGCACGGTTCCTGTATAATTTACCCGATTTACCATTTTGGGATTTTTAGGCCAGAACACGCGCCTGACTAGTGAGTGTTCAGTAAAAATACACAAAGGTGTCAGAAACAAGTGAACTCACTGAAACTAGAGTAAATGCTTGTAACTAGTTCAAAATAGGTCATTTGCTGCTGATCTGCACGGTTCCTGTACAGTTTACCCAATTTACCACTTTGGGCGTTTATGGCTAGAACATGCGCCTAACTAGCGAGTGTTCAGTAAAAATACACAAAGGTGTCAGAAACAAGTGAACTCACTGAAACTAGAGTAAATGCTTGTAACTAGTTCAAAATAGGTCATTTGCTGCTGATCTGCACGGTTCCTGTACAATTTACCCAATTTACCATTTTGGGATTTGAAGGCCAGAAAACGCGCCTGACTAGCGAGTGTTCAGTAAAAATACACAAAGGTGTCAGAAACAAGTGAACCCCCTGAAACTAGAGTAAATGCTTGTAACTAGTTCAAAATAGGTCATTTGTTGCTGATCTGCACGGTTCCTGTATAATTTACCCGATTTACCATTTTGGGATTTTTAGGCCAGAACACGCGCCTGACTAGTGAGTGTTCAGTAAAAATACACAAAGGTGTCAGAAACAAGTGAACTCCCTGAAACTAGAGTAAATGCTTGTAACTAGTTCAAAATAGGTCATTTGCTGCTGATCTGCACGGTTCCTGTACAGTTTACCCAATTTACCACTTTGGGCGTTTATGGCTAGAACATGCGCCTAACTAGAGAGTGTTCAGTAAAGATAAACAAAAGTGTCAGAAACAAGTGAACTCACTGAAACTAGAGTAAATGCTTGTAACTAGTTCAAAATAGGTCATTTGCTGCTGATCTGCATGGTTCCTGTACAATTAACCCAATTTACCATTTTGGGATTTGAAGGCCAGAAAACGCGCCTAACTAGCGAGTGTTCAGTAAAAATACACAAAGGTGTCAGAAACAAGTGAACTCACTGAAACTAGAGTAAATGCTTGTAACTAGTTCAAAATAGGTCATTTTCTGCTGATCTGTACGGTTCCTGTACAATTTACCCAATTTACCACTTTGGGAGTTTTTGGCTAGAATACGGGCATGACTAGCGAGTGTTCAGTCAAAATACACAAAAGTGTCAGAAACAAGTGAACTCACTGAAACTAGAGTAAATGCTTGTAACTAGTTCAAAATAGGTCATTTGCTGCTGATCTGCACGGTTCCTGTAGAATTTACGCAATTTACCACTTTGGGCGTTTATGGCTAGAACATGCGCCTAACTAGCGAGTGTTCAGTAAAAATACACAAAGGTGTCAGAAACAAGTGAACTCACTGAAACTAGAGTAAATGTTTGTAACTAGTTCAAAATAGGTCATTTGCTGCTGATCTGCACGATTCCTGTACAATTTACCCAATTTACCATTTTGGGATTTGAAGGCCAGAACACGCGCCTGACTAGCGAGTGTTCAGTAAAAATACACAAAGGTGTCAGAAACAAGTGAACTCACTGAAACTAGAGTAAATGCTTGTAACTAGTTCAAAATAGGTCATTTGCTGCTGATCTGCACGGTTCCTGTACAATTTACCCAATTTACCATTTTGGGATTTGAAGGCCAGAAAACGCGCCTGACTAGCGAGTGTTCAGTAAAAATACACAAAGGTGTCAGAAACAAGTGAACTCATTGAAACTAGAGCAAATGCTTGTAACTAGTTCTAAATAGGTCATTTGCTGCTGATCTGCACGGTTCCTGTATAATTTACCCGATTTACCATTTTGGGATTTTAAGGCCAGCACACGCGCCTGACTAGAGAGTGTTCAGTAAAGATAAACAAAAGTGTCAGAAACAAGTGAACTCACTGAAACTAGAGTAAATGCTTGTAACTAGTTCAAAATAGGTCATTTGCTGCTGATCTGCACGGTTCCTGTACGATTTACCCACTTTACCACTTTGGGAGTTTATGGCTAGAACATGCGCCTAACTAGCGAGTGTTCAGTAAAAATGCACACAGGGGTCAGAAAGAAGTGAACTCACTGAAACTAGAGTAAATGCTTGTAACTAGTTCAAAATAGGTCATTTGCTGCTGATCTGCATGGTTCCTGTACAATTTACCCAATTTACCATTTTGGGATTTGAAGGCCAGAAAACGCGCCTGACTAGCGAGTGTTCAGTAAAAATACACAAAGGTGTCAGAAACAAGTGAACTCCCTGAAACTAGAGTAAATGCTTGTAACAAGTTCAAAATATGTCATTTTCTGCTGATCTGCACGGTTCCTGTACAATTTACCCAATTTAACATTTTGGGATTTGAAGGCCAGAACACGCGCCTGACTAGCGAGTGTTCAGTAAAAATACACAAAGGTGTCAGAAACAAATGAACTCACTGAAACTACAGTTAATGCTTGTAACTAGTTCAAAATAGGTCATTTGTTGCTGATCTGCACGGTTCCTGTACAATTTACCCAATTTACCACTTTGGGAGTTTATGGCTTGAACATGCGCCTAACCAGCGAGTGTTTAGTAAAAATACACAAAGGTGTCAGAAACAAGTGAACTCACTGAAACTAGAGTAAATGCTTATAACTAGTTCAAAATAGGTCATGTGCTGCTGATCTGCACGGTTCCTGTACAATTTACCCAATTTACCACTTTGGGAGTTTATGGCTAGAACATGCGCCTAACTAGCGAGTGTTCAGCAAAAATACACAAAGGTGTCAGAAACAAGTGAACTCACTGAAACTAGAGTAAATGCTTGTAACTAGTTCAAAATCGGTCATTTCCTGCTGATCTGCACGGTTCCTGTACAATTTACCCAATTTACCATTTTGGGATTTTAAGGCCAGAAAACGCGCCTGAATAGCGAGTGTTCAGTAAAAATAAACAAAGGTGTCAGAAACAAGTGAACCCCCTGAAACTAGAGTAAATGCTTGTAACTAGTACAAAATAGGTCATTTGTTGCTGATCTGCACGGTTCCTGTATAATTTACCCGATTTACCATTTTGGGATTTTAAAGCCAGAACACGCGCCTGACTAGCGAGTGTTCAGTAAAAATACACAAAGGTGTCAGAAACAAGTGAACTCACTGAAACTAGAGGAAATGCTTGTAACTAGTTCAAAATAGGTCATTTGCGGCTGATCTGCACGGTTCCTGTACAATTTACCCAATTTACCACTTTGGGAGTTTATGGCTAGAACATGCGCCTAACTAGCGAGTGTTCAGTAAAAATACACAAAGGTGTCAGAAACAAGTGAACTCACTGAAACTAGAGTAAATTCTTGGAACTAGTTCAAAATAGGTCATTTGCTGCTGATCTGCACGGTTCCTGTACAATTTACCCAATTTACCATTTTGGGATTTGAAGGCCAGAACACGCGCCTGACTAGCGAGTGTTCAGTAAAAATACACAAAGGTGTCAGAAACAAGTGAACTCACTGAAATTAGAGTAAATGCTTGTAACTAGTTCAAAATAGGTCACTTGCTGCTGATCTGCACGGTTCCTGTGCAATTTACCCAATTTACCACTTTGGGAGTTTATGGCTAGAACGCCTAACTAGCGAGTGTTCAGTAAAAATACACAAAGGTGTCAGAAACAAGTGAACTCACTGAAACTAGAGTAAATGCTTGTAACTAGTTTAAAATAGGTCATTTGCTGCTGATCTGCACGGTTCCTGTACAATTTACCCAATTTACCACTTTGGGAGTTTATGGCTAGAACATGCGCCTAACTAGCGAGTGTTCAGTAAAAATACACAAAGGTGTCAGAAACAAGTGAACTCACTGAAACTAGAGTAAATGCTTGTAACTAGTTCAAAATAGGTCATTTGCTGCTGATCTGCACGGTTCCTGTACAATTTACCCAATTTACCATTTTGGGATTTGAAGGCCAGAAAACGCGCCTGAATAGCGAGTGTTCAGTAAAAATACACAAAGGTGTCAGAAACAAGTGAACCCCCTGAAACTAGAGTAAATGCTTGTAACTAGTTCAAAATAGGTCATTTGTTGCTGATCTGCACGGTTCCTGTATAATTTACCCGATTTACCATTTTGGGATTTTTAGGCCAGAACACGCGCCTGACTAGTGAGTGTTCAGTAAAAATACACAAAGGTGTCAGAAACAAGTGAACTCACTGAAACTAGAGTAAATGCTTGTAACTAGTTCAAAATAGGTCATTTGCTGCTGATCTGCACGGTTCCTGTACAGTTTACCCAATTTACCACTTTGGGCGTTTATGGCTAGAACATGCGCCTAACTAGCGAGTGTTCAGTAAAAATACACAAAGGTGTCAGAAACAAGTGAACTCACTGAAACTAGAGTAAATGCTTGTAACTAGTTCAAAATAGGTCATTTGCTGCTGATCTGCACGGTTCCTGTACAATTTACCCAATTTACCATTTTGGGATTTGAAGGCCAGAAAACGCGCCTGAATAGCGAGTGTTCAGTAAAAATACACAAAGGTGTCAGAAACAAGTGAACCCCCTGAAACTAGAGTAAATGCTTGTAACTAGTTCAAAATAGGTCATTTGTTGCTGATCTGCACGGTTCCTGTATAATTTACCCGATTTACCATTTTGGGATTTTTAGGCCAGAACACGCGCCTGACTAGTGAGTGTTCAGTAAAAATACACAAAGGTGTCAGAAACAAGTGAACTCACTGAAACTAGAGTAAATGCTTGTAACTAGTTCAAAATAGGTCATTTGTTGCTGATCTGCACGGTTCCTGTACAGTTTACCCAATTTACCACTTTGGGCGTTTATGGCTAGAACATGCGCCTAACTAGCGAGTGTTCAGTAAAAATACACAAAGGTGTCAGAAACAAGTGAACTCACTGAAACTAGAATAAATGCTTGTAACTAGTTCAAAATAGGTCATTTGCTGCTGATCTGCATGGTTCCTGTACAATTTACCCAATTTACCATTTTGGGATTTGAAGGCCAGAAAACGCGCCTGACTAGCGAGTGTTCAGTAAAAATACACAAAGGTGTCAGAAACAAGTGAACTCATTGAAACTAGAGTAAATGCTTGTAACTAGTTCTAAATAGGTCATTTGCTGCTGATCTGCACGGTTCCTGTATAATTTACCCGATTTACCATTTTGGGATTTTAAGGCTAGCACACGCGCCTGACTAGAGAGTGTTCAGTAAAGATAAACAAAAGTGTCAGAAACAAGTGAACTCACTGAAACTAGAGTAAATGCTTGTAACTAGTTCAAAATAGGTCATTTGCTGCTGATCTGCATGGTTCCTGTACAATTAACCCAATTTACCATTTTGGGATTTGAAGGCCAGAAAACGCGCCTAACTAGCGAGTGTTCAGTAAAAATACACAAAGGTGTCAGAAACAAGTGAACTCACTGAAACTAGAGTAAATGCTTGTAACTAGTTCAAAATAGGTCATTTTCTGCTGATCTGTACGGTTCCTGTACAATTTACCCAATTTACCACTTTGGGAGTTTTTGGCTAGAATACGGGCATGACTAGCGAGTGTTCAGTCAAAATACACAAAAGTGTCAGAAACAAGTGAACTCACTGAAACTAGAGTAAATGCTTGTAACTAGTTCAAAATAGGTCATTTGCTGCTGATCTGCACGGTTCCTGTACAATTTACGCAATTTACCACTTTGGGCGTTTATGGCTAGAACATGCGCCTAACTAGCGAGTGTTCAGTAAAAATACACAAAGGTGTCAGAAACAAGTGAACTCACTGAAACTAGAGTAAATGTTTGTAACTAGTTCAAAATAGGTCATTTGCTGCTGATCTGCACGATTCCTGTACAATTTACCCAATTT
This sequence comes from Anniella stebbinsi, assembly GCA_029215795.1. Classification (NCBI taxonomy): domain Eukaryota; kingdom Metazoa; phylum Chordata; class Lepidosauria; order Squamata; family Anniellidae; genus Anniella; species Anniella stebbinsi. Next base: position 122,833,894 of record JARDYH010000004.1, on the reverse strand, counting down.
ACCATTTTGGGATTTGAAGGCCAGAACACGCGCCTGACTAGCGAGTGTTCAGTAAAAATACACAAAGGTGTCAGAAACAAGTGAACTCACTGAAACTAGAGTAAATGCTTGTAACTAGTTCAAAATAGGTCATTTGCTGCTGATCTGCACGGTTCCTGTACAATTTACCCAATTTACCATTTTGGGATTTGAAGGCCAGAAAACGCGCCTGACTAGCGAGTGTTCAGTAAAAATACACAAAGGTGTCAGAAACAAGTGAACTCATTGAAACTAGAGTAAATGCTTGTAACTAGTTCTAAATAGGTCATTTGCTGCTGATCTGCACGGTTCCTGTATAATTTACCCGATTTACCATTTTGGGATTTTAAGGCCAGCACACGCGCCTGACTAGAGAGTGTTCAGTAAAGATAAACAAAAGTGTCAGAAACAAGTGAACTCACTGAAACTAGAGTAAATGCTTGTAACTAGTTCAAAATAGGTCATTTGCTGCTGATCTGCACGGTTCCTGTACGATTTACCCACTTTACCACTTTGGGAGTTTATGGCTAGAACATGCGCCTAACTAGCGAGTGTTCAGTAAAAATGCACACAGGGGTCAGAAAGAAGTGAACTCACTGAAACTAGAGTAAATGCTTGTAACTAGTTCAAAATAGGTCATTTGCTGCTGATCTGCATGGTTCCTGTACAATTTACCCAATTTACCATTTTGGGATTTGAAGGCCAGAAAACGCGCCTGACTAGCGAGTGTTCAGTAAAAATACACAAAGGTGTCAGAAACAAGTGAACTCCCTGAAACTAGAGTAAATGCTTGTAACAAGTTCAAAATATGTCATTTTCTGCTGATCTGCACGGTTCCTGTACAATTTACCCAATTTAACATTTTGGGATTTGAAGGCCAGAACACGCGCCTGACTAGCGAGTGTTCAGTAAAAATACACAAAGGTGTCAGAAACAAATGAACTCACTGAAACTAGAGTTAATGCTTGTAACTAGTTCAAAATAGGTCATTTGTTGCTGATCTGCACGGTTCCTGTACAATTTACCCAATTTACCACTTTGGGAGTTTATGGCTTGAACATGCGCCTAACCAGCGAGTGTTTAGTAAAAATACACAAAGGTGTCAGAAACAAGTGAACTCACTGAAACTAGAGTAAATGCTTATAACTAGTTCAAAATAGGTCATGTGCTGCTGATCTGCACGGTTCCTGTACAATTTACCCAATTTACCACTTTGGGAGTTTATGGCTAGAACATTCGCCTAACTAGCGAGTGTTCAGCAAAAATACACAAAGGTGTCAGAAACAAGTGAACTCACTGAAACTAGAGTAAATGCTTGTAACTAGTTCAAAATCGGTCATTTCCTGCTGATCTGCACGGTTCCTGTACAATTTACCCAATTTACCATTTTGGGATTTTAAGGCCAGAAAACGCGCCTGAATAGCGAGTGTTCAGTAAAAATAAACAAAGGTGTCAGAAACAAGTGAACCCCCTGAAACTAGAGTAAATGCTTGTAACTAGTACAAAATAGGTCATTTGTTGCTGATCTGCACGGTTCCTGTATAATTTACCCGATTTACCATTTTGGGATTTTAAAGCCAGAACACGCGCCTGACTAGCGAGTGTTCAGTAAAAATACACAAAGGTGTCAGAAACAAGTGAACTCACTGAAACTAGAGGAAATGCTTGTAACTAGTTCAAAATAGGTCATTTGCGGCTGATCTGCACGGTTCCTGTACAATTTACCCAATTTACCACTTTGGGAGTTTATGGCTAGAACATGCGCCTAACTAGCGAGTGCAGTAAAAATACACAAAGGTGTCAGAAACAAGTGAACCCCCTGAAACTAGAGTAAATGCTTGTAACTAGTTCAAAATAGGTCATTTTCTGCTGATCTGCACGGTTCCTGTACAATTTACCCAATTTACCATTTTGGGATTTGAAGGCCAGAACACGCGCCTGACTAGCGAGTGTTCAGTAAAAATACACAAAGGTGTCAGAAACAAGTGAACTCACTGAAATTAGAGTAAATGCTTGTAACTAGTTCAAAATAGGTCACTTGCTGCTGATCTGCACGGTTCCTGTGCAATTTACCCAATTTACCACTTTGGGAGTTTATGGCTAGAACGCCTAACTAGCGAGTGTTCAGTAAAAATACACAAAGGTGTCAGAAACAAGTGAACTCACTGAAACTAGAGTAAATGCTTGTAACTAGTTCAAAATAGGTCATTTGCTGCTGATCTGCACGGTTCCTGTACAGTTTACCCAATTTACCACTTTGGGCGTTTATGGCTAGAACATGCGCCTAACTAGCGAGTGTTCAGTAAAAATACACAAAGGTGTCAGAAACAAGTGAACTCACTGAAACTAGAGTAAATGCTTGTAACTAGTTCAAAATAGGTCATTTGCTGCTGATCTGCACGGTTCCTGTACAATTAACCCAATTTACCATTTTGGGATTTGAAGGCCAGAAAACGCGCCTAACTAGCGAGTGTTCAGTAAAAATACACAAAGGTGTCAGAAACAAGTGAACCCCCTGAAACTAGAGTAAATGCTTGTAACTAGTTCAAAATCGGTCATTTTCTGCTGATCTGCACGGTTCCTGTACAATTTACCCAATTTACCATTTTGGGATTTGAAGGCCAGAACACGCGCCTGACTAGCGAGTGTTCAGTAAAAATACACAAAGGTGTCAGAAACAAGTGATCTCACTGAAACTAGAGTAAATGCTTGTAACTAGTTCAAAATAGGTCATTTGCTGCTGATCTGCACGGTTCCTGTACAGTTTACCCAATTTACCACTTTGGGCGTTTATGGCTAGAACATGCGCCTAACTAGCGAGTGTTCAGTAAAAATACACAAAGGTGTCAGAAACAAGTGAACTCACTGAAACTAGAGTAAATGCTTGTAACTAGTTCAAAATAGGTCATTTGCTGCTGATCTGCATGGTTCCTGTACAATTTACCCAATTTACCATTTTGGGATTTGAAGGCCAGAAAACGCGCCTGACTAGCGAGTGTTCAGTAAAAATACACAAAGGTGTCAGAAACAAGTGAACTCATTGAAACTAGAGTAAATGCTTGTAACTAGTTCTAAATAGGTCATTTGCTGCTGATCTGCACGGTTCCTGTATAATTTACCCGATTTACCATTTTGGGATTTTAAGGCCAGCACACGCGCCTGACTAGAGAGTGTTCAGTAAAGATAAACAAAAGTGTCAGAAACAAGTGAACTCACTGAAACTAGAGTAAATGCTTGTAACTAGTTCAAAATAGGTCATTTGCTGCTGATCTGCACGGTTCCTGTACGATTTACCTACTTTACCACTTTGGGAGTTTATGGCTAGAACATGCGCCTAACTAGCGAGTGTTCAGTAAAAATGCACACAGGGGTCAGAAAGAAGTGAACTCACTGAAACTAGAGTAAATGCTTGTAACTAGTTCAAAATAGGTCATTTGCTGCTGATCTGCATGGTTCCTGTACAATTTACCCAATTTACCATTTTGGGATTTGAAGGCCAGAAAACGCGCCTGACTAGCGAGTGTTCAGTAAAAATACACAAAGGTGTCAGAAACAAGTGAACTCCCTGAAACTAGAGTAAATGCTTGTAACTAGTTCAAAATAGGTCATTTGCTGCTGATCTGCACGGTTCCTGTACAATTTACCCAATTTACCACTTTGGGTGTTTATGGCTAGAACATGCGCCTAACTAGCGAGTGTTCAGTAAAAATACACAAAGGTGTCAGAAACAAGTGAACTCACTGAAACTAGAGTAAATGCTTGTAACTAGTTCAAAATAGGTCATTTGCTGCTGATCTGCACGGTTCCTGTACAATTAACCCAATTTACCATTTTGGGATTTGAAGGCCAGAAAACGCGCCTAACTAGCGAGTGTTCAGTAAAAATACACAAAGGTGTCAGAAACAAGTGAACTCACTGAAACTAGAGTAAATGCTTGTAACTAGTTCAAAATAGGTCATTTTCTGCTGATCTGTACGGTTCCTGTACAATTTACCCAATTTACCACTTTGGGAGTTTTTGGCTAGAATACGGGCATGACTAGCGAGTGTTCAGTCAAAATACACAAAAGTGTCAGAAACAAGTGAACTCACTGAAACTAGAGTAAATGCTTGTAACTAGTTCAAAATAGGTCATTTGCTGCTGATCTGCACGGTTCCTGTACAATTTACGCAATTTACCACTTTGGGCGTTTATGGCTAGAACATGCGCCTAACTAGCGAATGTTCAGTAAAACTACACAAAGAAACAAGTGAACTCACTGAAACTAGAGTAAATGCTTGTAACTAATTCAAAAAAGGTCATTTGCTGCTGATCTGCACGGTTTCTGTACAATTTACCCAATTTACCATTTTGGGATTTTAAGGCTAGAACAAGGGCCTAACTAGCAAGTGTTCAGTAAAAATACACAAAGGTGTCAGAAACAAGTGAACTCACTGAAACTAGAGTAAATGCTTGTAACTAGTTCCAACTAGCTCATTTGCTGCTGTCCTGCACGGTTCCTGTACAATTTACCCAAATTACCTTATTTGGAGTTTAAGGCTAAAACACGCGTCTCACTAGCGAGTATTCAGGAAAACTACACAAAGGTGTCAGAAACAAGTGAACTCACTGAAACTAGAGTAAATGCTTGTAACTAGTTCAAAATAGGTCATTTGCTGCTGGCCTGCACGGTTCCTGTACAATTTACCCAATTTACCTTATTTGGAGTTTAAGGCTAAAACACGCGCCTAACTAGCGAGTATTTAGTAAAACTACACAAAGGTGTCAGAAACAAGTGAACTCACTGAAACTAGAGGAAATGCTTGTAACTAGTTCAAAATAGGTCATTTGCTGCTGGCCTGCATGGTTCCTGTACAATTTACACAATTTACCTTATTTGGAGTTTAACGCTAAAACACGCGTCTAACTAGCGAGTGTTCAGTAAAACTACACAAAGTGTCAGAAACAAGTGAACTCACTGAAACTAGAGTAAATGCTTGTAACTAGTTCAAAAAAGGTCATTTGCTGCTGGCCTGCACGGTTCCTGTACAATTTACCCAGTTTACCTTATTTGGAGTTTAATGCTAAAACACGCGCCTAACTAGCGAGTATTCAGTAAAACTACAGAAAGGTGTCAGAAACAAGTGAACTCACTGAAACTAGAGCAAATGCTTGTAACTAGTTCAAAAAAGGTCATTTGCTGCTGATCTGCACGGTTTCTGTACAATTTACCCAATTTATCATTTTGGGATTTTAAGGCTTGAACAGGGGCCTAACTAGCGAGTATTCAGTAAAACTACACAAAGGTGTCAGAAACAAGTGAACTCACTGAAACTAGAGTAAATGCTTGTAACTAGTTCAAAATAGGTCATTTGCTGCTGGCTGCACGGTTTCTGTACAATTTACCCATTTTACCATTTTGGGATTTTAAGGCCAGAACACGCTCCTATCTAGCGAGTGTTCAGTAAAAATACAGAAAGGTGTCAGAAACAAGTGAACTCACTGAAACTAGAGGAAATGCTTGTAACGAGTTCAAAATAGTTCATTTGCTGCTGATCTGCACGGTTCCTGTACAATTTAACCAATTTACCTTATTTGGAGTTTAAGGCTAAAACACGCGCCTAACTAGCGAGTGTTCAGTAAAACTACACAAAGGTGTCAGAAACAAGTGAACTCACTGAAACTAGAGTAAATGCTTGTAACTAGTTCAAAATAGGTCATTTGCTGCTGATCTGCACGGTTCCTGTACGATTTACCTACTTTACCACTTTGGGAGTTTATGGCTAGAACATGCGCCTAACTAGCGAGTGTTCAGTAAAAATGCACACAGGGGTCAGAAAGAAGTGAACTCACTGAAACTAGAGTAAATGCTTGTAACTAGTTCAAAATAGGTCATTTGCTGCTGATCTGCACGGTTCCTGTACGATTTACCTACTTTACCACTTTGGGAGTTTATGGCTAGAACATGCGCCTAACTAGCGAGTGTTCAGTAAAAATGCACACAGGGGTCAGAAAGAAGTGAACTCACTGAAACTAGAGTAAATGCTTGTAACTAGTTCAAAATAGGTCATTTGCTGCTGATCTGCATGGTTCCTGTACAATTTACCCAATTTACCATTTTGGGATTTGAAGGCCAGAAAACGCGCCTAACTAGCGAGTGTTCAGTAAAAATACACAAAGGTGTCAGAAACAAGTGAACTCACTGAAACTAGAGTAAATGCTTGTAACTAGTTCAAAATAGGTCATTTTCTGCTGATCTGTACGGTTCCTGTACAATTTACCCAATTTACCACTTTGGGAGTTTTTGGCTAGAATACGGGCATGACTAGCGAGTGTTCAGTCAAAATACACAAAAGTGTCAGAAACAAGTGAACTCACTGAAACTAGAGTAAATGCTTGTAACTAGTTCAAAATAGGTCATTTGCTGCTGATCTGCACGGTTCCTGTACAATTTACGCAATTTACCACTTTGGGCGTTTATGGCTAGAACATGCGCCTAACTAGCGAGTGTTCAGTAAAACTACACAAAGGTGTCAGAAACAAGTGAACTCACTGAAACTAGAGTAAATGCTTGTAACTAATTCAAAAAAGGTCATTTGCTGCTGATCTGCACGGTTTCTGTACAATTTACCCAATTTACCATTTTGGGATTTTAAGGCTAGAACAAGGGCCTAACTAGCAAGTGTTCAGTAAAAATACACAAAGGTGTCAGAAACAAGTGAACTCACTGAAACTAGAGTAAATGCTTGTAACTAGTTCCAACTAGCTCATTTGCTGCTGTCCTGCACGGTTCCTGTACAATTTACCCAAATTACCTTATTTGGAGTTTAAGGCTAAAACACGCGTCTCACTAGCGAGTATTCAGGAAAACTACACAAAGGTGTCAGAAACAAGTGAACTCACTGAAACTAGAGTAAATGCTTGTAACTAGTTCAAAATAGGTCATTTGCTGCTGGCCTGCACGGTTCCTGTACAATTTACCCAATTTACCTTATTTGGAGTTTAAGGCTAAAACACGCGCCTAACTAGCGAGTATTTAGTAAAACTACACAAAGGTGTCAGAAACAAGTGAACTCACTGAAACTAGAGGAAATGCTTGTAACTAGTTCAAAATAGGTCATTTGCTGCTGGCCTGCATGGTTCCTGTACAATTTACACAATTTACCTTATTTGGAGTTTAACGCTAAAACACGCGTCTAACTAGCGAGTGTTCAGTAAAACTACACAAAGTGTCAGAAAAAAGTGAACTCACTGAAACTAGAGTAAATGCTTGTAACTAGTTCAAAAAAGGTCATTTGCTGCTGGCCTGCACGGTTCCTGTACAATTTACCCAGTTTACCTTATTTGGAGTTTAATGCTAAAACACGCGCCTAACTAGCGAGTATTCAGTAAAACTACAGAAAGGTGTCAGAAACAAGTGAACTCACTGAAACTAGAGCAAATGCTTGTAACTAGTTCAAAAAAGGTCATTTGCTGCTGATCTGCACGGTTTCTGTACAATTTACCCAATTTATCATTTTGGGATTTTAAGGCTTGAACAGGGGCCTAACTAGCGAGTATTCAGTAAAACTACACAAAGGTGTCAGAAACAAGTGAACTCACTGAAACTAGAGTAAATGCTTGTAACTAGTTCAAAATAGGTCATTTGCTGCTGGCTGCACGGTTTCTGTACAATTTACCCATTTTACCATTTTGGGATTTTAAGGCCAGAACACGCTCCTATCTAGCGAGTGTTCAGTAAAAATACAGAAAGGTGTCAGAAACAAGTGAACTCACTGAAACTAGAGGAAATGCTTGTAACGAGTTCAAAATAGGTCATTTGCTGCTGATCTGCACGGTTCCTGTACAATTTAACCAATTTACCTTATTTGGAGTTTAAGGCTAAAACACGCGCCTAACTAGCGAGTGTTCAGTAAAACTACACAAAGGTGTCAGAAACAAGTGAACTCACTGAAACTAGAGTAAATGCTTGTAACTAATTCAAAAAAGGTCATTTGCTGCTGATCTGCACGGTTTCTGTACAATTTACCCAATTTACCATTTTGGGATTTTAAGGCTAGAACAAGGGCCTAACTAGCAAGTGTTCAGTAAAAATACACAATCGTGTCAGAAACAAGTGAACTCACTGGAACTAGAGTAAATTCTTGTAACTAGTTCCAACTAGCTCATTTGCTGCTGTCCTGCACGGTTCCTGTACAATTTACCCAAATTACCTTATATGGAGTTTAAGGCTAAAACACGCGCCTCACTAGCGAGTATTCAGTAAAACTACACAAAGTGTCAGAAACAAGTGAACTCACTGAAACTAGAGGAAATGCTTGTAACTAGTTCAAAATAGGTCATTTGCTGCTGGCCTGCACGGTTCCTGTACAATTTACCCAATTTACCTTATTTGGAGTTTAAGGCTAAAACACGCGCCTAACTAGCGAGTATTTAGTAAAACTACACAAAGGTGTCAGAAACAAGTGAACTCACTGAAACTAGAGGAAATGCTTGTAACTAGTTCAAAATAGGTCATTTGCTGCTGGCCTGCATGGTTCCTGTACAATTTACACAATTTACCTTATTTGGAGTTTAACGCTAAAACACGCGTCTAACTAGCGAGTGTTCAGTAAAACTACACAAAGTGTCAGAAACAAGTGAACTCACTGAAACTAGAGTAAATGCTTGTAACTAGTTCAAAAAAGGTCATTTGCTGCTGGCCTGCACGGTTCCTGTACAATTTACCCAGTTTACCTTATTTGGAGTTTAATGCTAAAACACGCGCCTAACTAGCGAGTATTCAGTAAAACTACAGAAAGGTGTCAGAAACAAGTGAACTCACTGAAACTAGAGCAAATGCTTGTAACTAGTTCAAAAAAGGTCATTTGCTGCTGATCTGCACGGTTTCTGTACAATTTACCCAATTTATCATTTTGGGATTTTAAGGCTTGAACAGGGGCCTAACTAGCGAGTATTCAGTAAAACTACACAAAGGTGTCAGAAACAAGTGAACTCACTGAAACTAGAGTAAATGCTTGTAACTAGTTCAAAATAGGTCATTTGCTGCTGGCTGCACGGTTTCTGTACAATTTACCCATTTTACCATTTTGGGATTTTAAGGCCAGAACACGCTCCTATCTAGCGAGTGTTCAGTAAAAATACAGAAAGGTGTCAGAAACAAGTGAACTCACTGAAACTAGAGGAAATGCTTGTAACGAGTTCAAAATAGTTCATTTGCTGCTGATCTGCACGGTTCCTGTACAATTTAACCAATTTACCTTATTTGGAGTTTAAGGCTAAAACACGCGCCTAACTAGCGAGTGTTCAGTAAAACTACACAAAGGTGTCAGAAACAAGTGAACTCACTGAAACTAGAGTAAATGCTTGTAACTAGTTCAAAATAGGTCATTTGCTGCTGATCTGCACGGTTCCTGTACGATTTACCTACTTTACCACTTTGGGAGTTTATGGCTAGAACATGCGCCTAACTAGCGAGTGTTCAGTAAAAATGCACACAGGGGTCAGAAAGAAGTGAACTCACTGAAACTAGAGTAAATGCTTGTAACTAGTTCAAAATAGGTCATTTGCTGCTGAACTGCACGGTTCCTGTACGATTTACCTACTTTACCACTTTGGGAGTTTATGGCTAGAACATGCGCCTAACTAGCGAGTGTTCAGTAAAAATGCACACAGGGGTCAGAAAGAAGTGAACTCACTGAAACTAGAGTAAATGCTTGTAACTAGTTCAAAATAGGTCATTTGCTGCTGATCTGCATGGTTCCTGTACAATTTACCCAATTTACCATTTTGGGATTTGAAGGCCAGAAAACGCGCCTAACTAGCGAGTGTTCAGTAAAAATACACAAAGGTGTCAGAAACAAGTGAACTCACTGAAACTAGAGTAAATGCTTGTAACTAGTTCAAAATAGGTCATTTTCTGCTGATCTGTACGGTTCCTGTACAATTTACCCAATTTACCACTTTGGGAGTTTTTGGCTAGAATACGGGCATGACTAGCGAGTGTTCAGTCAAAATACACAAAAGTGTCAGAAACAAGTGAACTCACTGAAACTAGAGTAAATGCTTGTAACTAGTTCAAAATAGGTCATTTGCTGCTGATCTGCACGGTTCCTGTACAATTTACGCAATTTACCACTTTGGGCGTTTATGGCTAGAACATGCGCCTAACTAGCGAGTGTTCAGTAAAACTACACAAAGGTGTCAGAAACAAGTGAACTCACTGAAACTAGAGTAAATGCTTGTAACTAATTCAAAAAAGGTCATTTGCTGCTGATCTGCACGGTTTCTGTACAATTTACCCAATTTACCATTTTGGGATTTTAAGGCTAGAACAAGGGCCTAACTAGCAAGTGTTCAGTAAAAATACACAAAGGTGTCAGAAACAAGTGAACTCACTGAAACTAGAGTAAATGCTTGTAACTAGTTCCAACTAGCTCATTTGCTGCTGTCCTGCACGGTTCCTGTACAATTTACCCAAATTACCTTATTTGGAGTTTAAGGCTAAAACACGCGTCTCACTAGCGAGTATTCAGGAAAACTACACAAAGGTGTCAGAAACAAGTGAACTCACTGAAACTAGAGTAAATGCTTGTAACTAGTTCAAAATAGGTCATTTGCTGCTGGCCTGCACGGTTCCTGTACAATTTACCCAATTTACCTTATTTGGAGTTTAAGGCTAAAACACGCGCCTAACTAGCGAGTATTTAGTAAAACTACACAAAGGTGTCAGAAACAAGTGAACTCACTGAAACTAGAGGAAATGCTTGTAACTAGTTCAAAATAGGTCATTTGCTGCTGGCCTGCATGGTTCCTGTACAATTTACACAATTTACCTTATTTGGAGTTTAACGCTAAAACACGCGTCTAACTAGCGAGTGTTCAGTAAAACTACACAAAGTGTCAGAAAAAAGTGAACTCACTGAAACTAGAGTAAATGCTTGTAACTAGTTCAAAAAAGGTCATTTGCTGCTGATCTGCACGGTTCCTGTACGATTTACCTACTTTACCACTTTGGGAGTTTATGGCTAGAACATGCGCCTAACTAGCGAGTGTTCAGTAAAAATGCACACAGGGGTCAGAAAGAAGTGAACTCACTGAAACTAGAGTAAATGCTTGTAACTAGTTCAAAATAGGTCATTTGCTGCTGATCTGCATGGTTCCTGTACAATTTACCCAATTTACCATTTTGGGATTTGAAGGCCAGAAAACGCGCCTAACTAGCGAGTGTTCAGTAAAAATACACAAAGGTGTCAGAAACAAGTGAACTCACTGAAACTAGAGTAAATGCTTGTAACTAGTTCAAAATAGGTCATTTTCTGCTGATCTGTACGGTTCCTGTACAATTTACCCAATTTACCACTTTGGGAGTTTTTGGCTAGAATACGGGCATGACTAGCGAGTGTTCAGTCAAAATACACAAAAGTGTCAGAAACAAGTGAACTCACTGAAACTAGAGTAAATGCTTGTAACTAGTTCAAAATAGGTCATTTGCTGCTGATCTGCACGGTTCCTGTACAATTTACGCAATTTACCACTTTGGGCGTTTATGGCTAGAACATGCGCCTAACTAGCGAGTGTTCAGTAAAACTACACAAAGGTGTCAGAAACAAGTGAACTCACTGAAACTAGAGTAAATGCTTGTAACTAATTCAAAAAAGGTCATTTGCTGCTGATCTGCACGGTTTCTGTACAATTTACCCAATTTACCATTTTGGGATTTTAAGGCTAGAACAAGGGCCTAACTAGCAAGTGTTCAGTAAAAATACACAAAGGTGTCAGAAACAAGTGAACTCACTGAAACTAGAGTAAATGCTTGTAACTAGTTCCAACTAGCTCATTTGCTGCTGTCCTGCACGGTTCCTGTACAATTTACCCAAATTACCTTATTTGGAGTTTAAGGCTAAAACACGCGTCTCACTAGCGAGTATTCAGGAAAACTACACAAAGGTGTCAGAAACAAGTGAACTCACTGAAACTAGAGTAAATGCTTGTAACTAGTTCAAAATAGGTCATTTGCTGCTGGCCTGCACGGTTCCTGTACAATTTACCCAATTTACCTTATTTGGAGTTTAAGGCTAAAACACGCGCCTAACTAGCGAGTATTTAGTAAAACTACACAAAGGTGTCAGAAACAAGTGAACTCACTGAAACTAGAGGAAATGCTTGTAACTAGTTCAAAATAGGTCATTTGCTGCTGGCCTGCATGGTTCCTGTACAATTTACACAATTTACCTTATTTGGAGTTTAACGCTAAAACACGCGTCTAACTAGCGAGTGTTCAGTAAAACTACACAAAGTGTCAGAAAAAAGTGAACTCACTGAAACTAGAGTAAATGCTTGTAACTAGTTCAAAAAAGGTCATTTGCTGCTGGCCTGCACGGTTCCTGTACAATTTACCCAGTTTACCTTATTTGGAGTTTAATGCTAAAACACGCGCCTAACTAGCGAGTATTCAGTAAAACTACAGAAAGGTGTCAGAAACAAGTGAACTCACTGAAACTAGAGCAAATGCTTGTAACTAGTTCAAAAAAGGTCATTTGCTGCTGATCTGCACGGTTTCTGTACAATTTACCCAATTTATCATTTTGGGATTTTAAGGCTTGAACAGGGGCCTAACTAGCGAGTATTCAGTAAAACTACACAAAGGTGTCAGAAACAAGTGAACTCACTGAAACTAGAGTAAATGCTTGTAACTAGTTCAAAATAGGTCATTTGCTGCTGGCTGCACGGTTCCTGTACAATTTAACCAATTTACCTTATTTGGAGTTTAAGGCTAAAACACGCGCCTAACTAGCGAGTGTTCAGTAAAACTACACAAAGGTGTCAGAAACAAGTGAACTCACTGAAACTAGAGTAAATGCTTGTAACTAATTCAAAAAAGGTCATTTGCTGCTGATCTGCACGGTTTCTGTACAATTTACCCAATTTACCATTTTGGGATTTTAAGGCTAGAACAAGGGCCTAACTAGCAAGTGTTCAGTAAAAATACACAATCGTGTCAGAAACAAGTGAACTCACTGGAACTAGAGTAAATTCTTGTAACTAGTTCCAACTAGCTCATTTGCTGCTGTCCTGCACGGTTCCTGTACAATTTACCCAAATTACCTTATATGGAGTTTAAGGCTAAAACACGCGCCTCACTAGCGAGTATTCAGTAAAACTACACAAAGTGTCAGAAACAAGTGAACTCACTGAAACTAGAGGAAATGCTTGTAACTAGTTCAAAATAGGTCATTTGCTGCTGGCCTGCACGGTTCCTGTACAATTTACCCAATTTACCTTATTTGGAGTTTAAGGCTAAAACACGCGCCTAACTAGCGAGTATTTAGTAAAACTACACAAAGGTGTCAGAAACAAGTGAACTCACTGAAACTAGAGGAAATGCTTGTAACTAGTTCAAAATAGGTCATTTGCTGCTGGCCTGCATGGTTCCTGTACAATTTACACAATTTACCTTATTTGGAGTTTAACGCTAAAACACGCGTCTAACTAGCGAGTGTTCAGTAAAACTACACAAAGTGTCAGAAACAAGTGAACTCACTGAAACTAGAGTAAATGCTTGTAACTAGTTCAAAAAAGGTCATTTGCTGCTGGCCTGCACGGTTCCTGTACAATTTACCCAGTTTACCTTATTTGGAGTTTAATGCTAAAACACGCGCCTAACTAGCGAGTATTCAGTAAAACTACAGAAAGGTGTCAGAAACAAGTGAACTCACTGAAACTAGAGCAAATGCTTGTAACTAGTTCAAAAAAGGTCATTTGCTGCTGATCTGCACGGTTTCTGTACAATTTACCCAATTTATCATTTTGGGATTTTAAGGCTTGAACAGGGGCCTAACTAGCGAGTATTCAGTAAAACTACACAAAGGTGTCAGAAACAAGTGAACTCACTGAAACTAGAGTAAATGCTTGTAACTAGTTCAAAATAGGTCATTTGCTGCTGGCTGCACGGTTTCTGTACAATTTACCCATTTTACCATTTTGGGATTTTAAGGCCAGAACACGCTCCTATCTAGCGAGTGTTCAGTAAAAATACAGAAAGGTGTCAGAAACAAGTGAACTCACTGAAACTAGAGGAAATGCTTGTAACGAGTTCAAAATAGTTCATTTGCTGCTGATCTGCACGGTTCCTGTACAATTTAACCAATTTACCTTATTTGGAGTTTAAGGCTAAAACACGCGCCTAACTAGCGAGTGTTCAGTAAAACTACACAAAGGTGTCAGAAACAAGTGAACTCACTGAAACTAGAGTAAATGCTTGTAACTAGTTCAAAATAGGTCATTTGCTGCTGATCTGCACGGTTCCTGTACGATTTACCTACTTTACCACTTTGGGAGTTTATGGCTAGAACATGCGCCTAACTAGCGAGTGTTCAGTAAAAATGCACACAGGGGTCAGAAAGAAGTGAACTCACTGAAACTAGAGTAAATGCTTGTAACTAGTTCAAAATAGGTCATTTGCTGCTGATCTGCACGGTTCCTGTACGATTTACCTACTTTACCACTTTGGGAGTTTATGGCTAGAACATGCGCCTAACTAGCGAGTGTTCAGTAAAAATGCACACAGGGGTCAGAAAGAAGTGAACTCACTGAAACTAGAGTAAATGCTTGTAACTAGTTCAAAATAGGTCATTTGCTGCTGATCTGCATGGTTCCTGTACAATTTACCCAATTTACCATTTTGGGATTTGAAGGCCAGAAAACGCGCCTAACTAGCGAGTGTTCAGTAAAAATACACAAAGGTGTCAGAAACAAGTGAACTCACTGAAACTAGAGTAAATGCTTGTAACTAGTTCAAAATAGGTCATTTTCTGCTGATCTGTACGGTTCCTGTACAATTTACCCAATTTACCACTTTGGGAGTTTTTGGCTAGAATACGGGCATGACTAGCGAGTGTTCAGTCAAAATACACAAAAGTGTCAGAAACAAGTGAACTCACTGAAACTAGAGTAAATGCTTGTAACTAGTTCAAAATAGGTCATTTGCTGCTGATCTGCACGGTTCCTTTACAATTTACGCAATTTACCACTTTGGGCGTTTATGGCTAGAACATGCGCCTAACTAGCGAGTGTTCAGTAAAACTACACAAAGGTGTCAGAAACAAGTGAACTCACTGAAACTAGAGTAAATGCTTGTAACTAATTCAAAAAAGGTCATTTGCTGCTGATCTGCACGGTTTCTGTACAATTTACCCAATTTACCATTTTGGGATTTTAAGGCTAGAACAAGGGCCTAACTAGCAAGTGTTCAGTAAAAATACACAAAGGTGTCAGAAACAAGTGAACTCACTGAAACTAGAGTAAATGCTTGTAACTAGTTCCAACTAGCTCATTTGCTGCTGTCCTGCACGGTTCCTGTACAATTTACCCAAATTACCTTATTTGGAGTTTAAGGCTAAAACACGCGTCTCACTAGCGAGTATTCAGGAAAACTACACAAAGGTGTCAGAAACAAGTGAACTCACTGAAACTAGAGTAAATGCTTGTAACTAGTTCAAAATAGGTCATTTGCTGCTGGCCTGCACGGTTCCTGTACAATTTACCCAATTTACCTTATTTGGAGTTTAAGGCTAAAACACGCGCCTAACTAGCGAGTATTTAGTAAAACTACACAAAGGTGTCAGAAACAAGTGAACTCACTGAAACTAGAGGAAATGCTTGTAACTAGTTCAAAATAGGTCATTTGCTGCTGGCCTGCATGGTTCCTGTACAATTTACACAATTTACCTTATTTGGAGTTTAACGCTAAAACACGCGTCTAACTAGCGAGTGTTCAGTAAAACTACACAAAGTGTCAGAAAAAAGTGAACTCACTGAAACTAGAGTAAATGCTTGTAACTAGTTCAAAAAAGGTCATTTGCTGCTGGCCTGCACGGTTCCTGTACAATTTACCCAGTTTACCTTATTTGGAGTTTAATGCTAAAACACGCGCCTAACTAGCGAGTATTCAGTAAAACTACAGAAAGGTGTCAGAAACAAGTGAACTCACTGAAACTAGAGCAAATGCTTGTAACTAGTTCAAAAAAGGTCATTTGCTGCTGATCTGCACGGTTTCTGTACAATTTACCCAATTTATCATTTTGGGATTTTAAGGCTGGAACAGGGGCCTAACTAGCGAGTATTCAGTAAAACTACACAAAGGTGTCAGAAACAAGTGAACTCACTGAAACTAGAGTAAATGCTTGTAACTAGTTCAAAATAGGTCATTTGCTGCTGGCTGCACGGTTTCTGTACAATTTACCCATTTTACCATTTTGGGATTTTAAGGCCAGAACACGCTCCTATCTAGCGAGTGTTCAGTAAAAATACAGAAAGGTGTCAGAAACAAGTGAACTCACTGAAACTAGAGGAAATGCTTGTAACGAGTTCAAAATAGGTCATTTGCTGCTGATCTGCACGGTTCCTGTACAATTTAACCAATTTACCTTATTTGGAGTTTAAGGCTAAAACACGCGCCTAACTAGCGAGTGTTCAGTAAAACTACACAAAGGTGTCAGAAACAAGTGAACTCACTGAAACTAGAGTAAATGCTTGTAACTAATTCAAAAAAGGTCATTTGCTGCTGATCTGCACGGTTTCTGTACAATTTACCCAATTTACCATTTTGGGATTTTAAGGCTAGAACAAGGGCCTAACTAGCAAGTGTTCAGTAAAAATACACAATCGTGTCAGAAACAAGTGAACTCACTGGAACTAGAGTAAATTCTTGTAACTAGTTCCAACTAGCTCATTTGCTGCTGTCCTGCACGGTTCCTGTACAATTTACCCAAATTACCTTATATGGAGTTTAAGGCTAAAACACGCGCCTCACTAGCGAGTATTCAGTAAAACTACACAAAGTGTCAGAAACAAGTGAACTCACTGAAACTAGAGGAAATGCTTGTAACTAGTTCAAAATAGGTCATTTGCTGCTGGCCTGCACGGTTCCTGTACAATTTACCCAATTTACCTTATTTGGAGTTTAAGGCTAAAACACGCGCCTAACTAGCGAGTATTTAGTAAAACTACACAAAGGTGTCAGAAACAAGTGAACTCACTGAAACTAGAGGAAATGCTTGTAACTAGTTCAAAATAGGTCATTTGCTGCTGGCCTGCATGGTTCCTGTACAATTTACACAATTTACCTTATTTGGAGTTTAACGCTAAAACACGCGTCTAACTAGCGAGTGTTCAGTAAAACTACACAAAGTGTCAGAAACAAGTGAACTCACTGAAACTAGAGTAAATGCTTGTAACTAGTTCAAAAAAGGTCATTTGCTGCTGGCCTGCACGGTTCCTGTACAATTTACCCAGTTTACCTTATTTGGAGTTTAATGCTAAAACACGCGCCTAACTAGCGAGTATTCAGTAAAACTACAGAAAGGTGTCAGAAACAAGTGAACTCACTGAAACTAGAGCAAATGCTTGTAACTAGTTCAAAAAAGGTCATTTGCTGCTGATCTGCACGGTTTCTGTACAATTTACCCAATTTATCATTTTGGGATTTTAAGGCTTGAACAGGGGCCTAACTAGCGAGTATTCAGTAAAACTACACAAAGGTGTCAGAAACAAGTGAACTCACTGAAACTAGAGTAAATGCTTGTAACTAGTTCAAAATAGGTCATTTGCTGCTGGCTGCACGGTTTCTGTACAATTTACCCATTTTACCATTTTGGGATTTTAAGGCCAGAACACGCTCCTATCTAGCGAGTGTTCAGTAAAAATACAGAAAGGTGTCAGAAACAAGTGAACTCACTGAAACTAGAGGAAATGCTTGTAACGAGTTCAAAATAGTTCATTTGCTGCTGATCTGCACGGTTCCTGTACAATTTAACCAATTTACCTTATTTGGAGTTTAAGGCTAAAACACGCGCCTAACTAGCGAGTGTTCAGTAAAACTACACAAAGGTGTCAGAAACAAGTGAACTCACTGAAACTAGAGTAAATGCTTGTAACTAGTTCAAAATAGGTCATTTGCTGCTGATCTGCACGGTTCCTGTACGATTTACCTACTTTACCACTTTGGGAGTTTATGGCTAGAACATGCGCCTAACTAGCGAGTGTTCAGTAAAAATGCACACAGGGGTCAGAAAGAAGTGAACTCACTGAAACTAGAGTAAATGCTTGTAACTAGTTCAAAATAGGTCATTTGCTGCTGATCTGCACGGTTCCTGTACGATTTACCTACTTTACCACTTTGGGAGTTTATGGCTAGAACATGCGCCTAACTAGCGAGTGTTCAGTAAAAATGCACACAGGGGTCAGAAAGAAGTGAACTCACTGAAACTAGAGTAAATGCTTGTAACTAGTTCAAAATAGGTCATTTGCTGCTGATCTGCATGGTTCCTGTACAATTTACCCAATTTACCATTTTGGGATTTGAAGGCCAGAAAACGCGCCTAACTAGCGAGTGTTCAGTAAAAATACACAAAGGTGTCAGAAACAAGTGAACTCACTGAAACTAGAGTAAATGCTTGTAACTAGTTCAAAATAGGTCATTTTCTGCTGATCTGTACGGTTCCTGTACAATTTACCCAATTTACCACTTTGGGAGTTTTTGGCTAGAATACGGGCATGACTAGCGAGTGTTCAGTCAAAATACACAAAAGTGTCAGAAACAAGTGAACTCACTGAAACTAGAGTAAATGCTTGTAACTAGTTCAAAATAGGTCATTTGCTGCTGATCTGCACGGTTCCTGTACAATTTACGCAATTTACCACTTTGGGCGTTTATGGCTAGAACATGCGCCTAACTAGCGAGTGTTCAGTAAAACTACACAAAGGTGTCAGAAACAAGTGAACTCACTGAAACTAGAGTAAATGCTTGTAACTAATTCAAAAAAGGTCATTTGCTGCTGATCTGCACGGTTTCTGTACAATTTACCCAATTTACCATTTTGGGATTTTAAGGCTAGAACAAGGGCCTAACTAGCAAGTGTTCAGTAAAAATACACAAAGGTGTCAGAAACAAGTGAACTCACTGAAACTAGAGTAAATGCTTGTAACTAGTTCCAACTAGCTCATTTGCTGCTGTCCTGCACGGTTCCTGTACAATTTACCCAAATTACCTTATTTGGAGTTTAAGGCTAAAACACGCGTCTCACTAGCGAGTATTCAGGAAAACTACACAAAGGTGTCAGAAACAAGTGAACTCACTGAAACTAGAGTAAATGCTTGTAACTAGTTCAAAATAGGTCATTTGCTGCTGGCCTGCACGGTTCCTGTACAATTTACCCAATTTACCTTATTTGGAGTTTAAGGCTAAAACACGCGCCTAACTAGCGAGTATTTAGTAAAACTACACAAAGGTGTCAGAAACAAGTGAACTCACTGAAACTAGAGGAAATGCTTGTAACTAGTTCAAAATAGGTCATTTGCTGCTGGCCTGCATGGTTCCTGTACAATTTACACAATTTACCTTATTTGGAGTTTAACGCTAAAACACGCGTCTAACTAGCGAGTGTTCAGTAAAACTACACAAAGTGTCAGAAAAAAGTGAACTCACTGAAACTAGAGTAAATGCTTGTAACTAGTTCAAAAAAGGTCATTTGCTGCTGGCCTGCACGGTTCCTGTACAATTTACCCAGTTTACCTTATTTGGAGTTTAATGCTAAAACACGCGCCTAACTAGCGAGTATTCAGTAAAACTACAGAAAGGTGTCAGAAACAAGTGAACTCACTGAAACTAGAGCAAATGCTTGTAACTAGTTCAAAAAAGGTCATTTGCTGCTGATCTGCACGGTTTCTGTACAATTTACCCAATTTATCATTTTGGGATTTTAAGGCTTGAACAGGGGCCTAACTAGCGAGTATTCAGTAAAACTACACAAAGGTGTCAGAAACAAGTGAACTCACTGAAACTAGAGTAAATGCTTGTAACTAGTTCAAAATAGGTCATTTGCTGCTGGCTGCACGGTTTCTGTACAATTTACCCATTTTACCATTTTGGGATTTTAAGGCCAGAACACGCTCCTATCTAGCGAGTGTTCAGTAAAAATACAGAAAGGTGTCAGAAACAAGTGAACTCACTGAAACTAGAGGAAATGCTTGTAACGAGTTCAAAATAGGTCATTTGCTGCTGATCTGCACGGTTCCTGTACAATTTAACCAATTTACCTTATTTGGAGTTTAAGGCTAAAACACGCGCCTAACTAGCGAGTGTTCAGTAAAACTACACAAAGGTGTCAGAAACAAGTGAACTCACTGAAACTAGAGTAAATGCTTGTAACTAATTCAAAAAAGGTCATTTGCTGCTGATCTGCACGGTTTCTGTACAATTTACCCAATTTACCATTTTGGGATTTTAAGGCTAGAACAAGGGCCTAACTAGCAAGTGTTCAGTAAAAATACACAATCGTGTCAGAAACAAGTGAACTCACTGGAACTAGAGTAAATTCTTGTAACTAGTTCCAACTAGCTCATTTGCTGCTGTCCTGCACGGTTCCTGTACAATTTACCCAAATTACCTTATATGGAGTTTAAGGCTAAAACACGCGCCTCACTAGCGAGTATTCAGTAAAACTACACAAAGTGTCAGAAACAAGTGAACTCACTGAAACTAGAGGAAATGCTTGTAACTAGTTCAAAATAGGTCATTTGCTGCTGGCCTGCACGGTTCCTGTACAATTTACCCAATTTACCTTATTTGGAGTTTAAGGCTAAAACACGCGCCTAACTAGCGAGTATTTAGTAAAACTACACAAAGGTGTCAGAAACAAGTGAACTCACTGAAACTAGAGGAAATGCTTGTAACTAGTTCAAAATAGGTCATTTGCTGCTGGCCTGCATGGTTCCTGTACAATTTACACAATTTACCTTATTTGGAGTTTAACGCTAAAACACGCGTCTAACTAGCGAGTGTTCAGTAAAACTACACAAAGTGTCAGAAACAAGTGAACTCACTGAAACTAGAGTAAATGCTTGTAACTAGTTCAAAAAAGGTCATTTGCTGCTGGCCTGCACGGTTCCTGTACAATTTACCCAGTTTACCTTATTTGGAGTTTAATGCTAAAACACGCGCCTAACTAGCGAGTATTCAGTAAAACTACAGAAAGGTGTCAGAAACAAGTGAACTCACTGAAACTAGAGCAAATGCTTGTAACTAGTTCAAAAAAGGTCATTTGCTGCTGATCTGCACGGTTTCTGTACAATTTACCCAATTTATCATTTTGGGATTTTAAGGCTTGAACAGGGGCCTAACTAGCGAGTATTCAGTAAAACTACACAAAGGTGTCAGAAACAAGTGAACTCACTGAAACTAGAGTAAATGCTTGTAACTAGTTCAAAATAGGTCATTTGCTGCTGGCTGCACGGTTTCTGTACAATTTACCCATTTTACCATTTTGGGATTTTAAGGCCAGAACACGCTCCTATCTAGCGAGTGTTCAGTAAAAATACAGAAAGGTGTCAGAAACAAGTGAACTCACTGAAACTAGAGGAAATGCTTGTAACGAGTTCAAAATAGGTCATTTGCTGCTGATCTGCACGGTTCCTGTACAATTTAACCAATTTACCTTATTTGGAGTTTAAGGCTAAAACACGCGCCTAACTAGCGAGTGTTCAGTAAAACTACACAAAGGTGTCAGAAACAAGTGAACTCACTGAAACTAGAGTAAATGCTTGTAACTAGTTCAAAATAGGTCATTTGCTGCTGATCTGCACGGTTCCTGTACGATTTACCTACTTTACCACTTTGGGAGTTTATGGCTAGAACATGCGCCTAACTAGCGAGTGTTCAGTAAAAATGCACACAGGGGTCAGAAAGAAGTGAACTCACTGAAACTAGAGTAAATGCTTGTAACTAGTTCAAAATAGGTCATTTGCTGCTGATCTGCACGGTTCCTGTACGATTTACCTACTTTACCACTTTGGGAGTTTATGGCTAGAACATGCGCCTAACTAGCGAGTGTTCAGTAAAAATGCACACAGGGGTCAGAAAGAAGTGAACTCACTGAAACTAGAGTAAATGCTTGTAACTAGTTCAAAATAGGTCATTTGCTGCTGATCTGCATGGTTCCTGTACAATTTACCCAATTTACCATTTTGGGATTTGAAGGCCAGAAAACGCGCCTAACTAGCGAGTGTTCAGTAAAAATACACAAAGGTGTCAGAAACAAGTGAACTCACTGAAACTAGAGTAAATGCTTGTAACTAGTTCAAAATAGGTCATTTTCTGCTGATCTGTACGGTTCCTGTACAATTTACCCAATTTACCACTTTGGGAGTTTTTGGCTAGAATACGGGCATGACTAGCGAGTGTTCAGTCAAAATACACAAAAGTGTCAGAAACAAGTGAACTCACTGAAACTAGAGTAAATGCTTGTAACTAGTTCAAAATAGGTCATTTGCTGCTGATCTGCACGGTTCCTGTACAATTTACGCAATTTACCACTTTGGGCGTTTATGGCTAGAACATGCGCCTAACTAGCGAGTGTTCAGTAAAACTACACAAAGGTGTCAGAAACAAGTGAACTCACTGAAACTAGAGTAAATGCTTGTAACTAATTCAAAAAAGGTCATTTGCTGCTGATCTGCACGGTTTCTGTACAATTTACCCAATTTACCATTTTGGGATTTTAAGGCTAGAACAAGGGCCTAACTAGCAAGTGTTCAGTAAAAATACACAAAGGTGTCAGAAACAAGTGAACTCACTGAAACTAGAGTAAATGCTTGTAACTAGTTCCAACTAGCTCATTTGCTGCTGTCCTGCACGGTTCCTGTACAATTTACCCAAATTACCTTATTTGGAGTTTAAGGCTAAAACACGCGTCTCACTAGCGAGTATTCAGGAAAACTACACAAAGGTGTCAGAAACAAGTGAACTCACTGAAACTAGAGTAAATGCTTGTAACTAGTTCAAAATAGGTCATTTGCTGCTGGCCTGCACGGTTCCTGTACAATTTACCCAATTTACCTTATTTGGAGTTTAAGGCTAAAACACGCGCCTAACTAGCGAGTATTTAGTAAAACTACACAAAGGTGTCAGAAACAAGTGAACTCACTGAAACTAGAGGAAATGCTTGTAACTAGTTCAAAATAGGTCATTTGCTGCTGGCCTGCATGGTTCCTGTACAATTTACACAATTTACCTTATTTGGAGTTTAACGCTAAAACACGCGTCTAACTAGCGAGTGTTCAGTAAAACTACACAAAGTGTCAGAAAAAAGTGAACTCACTGAAACTAGAGTAAATGCTTGTAACTAGTTCAAAAAAGGTCATTTGCTGCTGGCCTGCACGGTTCCTGTACAATTTACCCAGTTTACCTTATTTGGAGTTTAATGCTAAAACACGCGCCTAACTAGCGAGTATTCAGTAAAACTACAGAAAGGTGTCAGAAACAAGTGAACTCACTGAAACTAGAGCAAATGCTTGTAACTAGTTCAAAAAAGGTCATTTGCTGCTGATCTGCACGGTTTCTGTACAATTTACCCAATTTATCATTTTGGGATTTTAAGGCTTGAACAGGGGCCTAACTAGCGAGTATTCAGTAAAACTACACAAAGGTGTCAGAAACAAGTGAACTCACTGAAACTAGAGTAAATGCTTGTAACTAGTTCAAAATAGGTCATTTGCTGCTGGCTGCACGGTTTCTGTACAATTTACCCATTTTACCATTTTGGGATTTTAAGGCCAGAACACGCTCCTATCTAGCGAGTGTTCAGTAAAAATACAGAAAGGTGTCAGAAACAAGTGAACTCACTGAAACTAGAGGAAATGCTTGTAACGAGTTCAAAATAGGTCATTTGCTGCTGATCTGCACGGTTCCTGTACAATTTAACCAATTTACCTTATTTGGAGTTTAAGGCTAAAACACGCGCCTAACTAGCGAGTGTTCAGTAAAACTACACAAAGGTGTCAGAAACAAGTGAACTCACTGAAACTAGAGTAAATGCTTGTAACTAATTCAAAAAAGGTCATTTGCTGCTGATCTGCACGGTTTCTGTACAATTTACCCAATTTACCATTTTGGGATTTTAAGGCTAGAACAAGGGCCTAACTAGCAAGTGTTCAGTAAAAATACACAAAGGTGTCAGAAACAAGTGAACTCACTGAAACTAGAGTAAATGCTTGTAACTAGTTCCAACTAGCTCATTTGCTGCTGTCCTGCACGGTTCCTGTACAATTTACCCAAATTACCTTATTTGGAGTTTAAGGCTAAAACACGCGTCTCACTAGCGAGTATTCAGGAAAACTACACAAAGGTGTCAGAAACAAGTGAACTCACTGAAACTAGAGTAAATGCTTGTAACTAGTTCAAAATAGGTCATTTGCTGCTGGCCTGCACGGTTCCTGTACAATTTACCCAATTTACCTTATTTGGAGTTTAAGGCTAAAACACGCGCCTAACTAGCGAGTATTTAGTAAAACTACACAAAGGTGTCAGAAACAAGTGAACTCACTGAAACTAGAGGAAATGCTTGTAACTAGTTCAAAATAGGTCATTTGCTGCTGGCCTGCATGGTTCCTGTACAATTTACACAATTTACCTTATTTGGAGTTTAACGCTAAAACACGCGTCTAACTAGCGAGTGTTCAGTAAAACTACACAAAGTGTCAGAAAAAAGTGAACTCACTGAAACTAGAGTAAATGCTTGTAACTAGTTCAAAAAAGGTCATTTGCTGCTGGCCTGCACTGTTCCTGTACAATTTACCCAGTTTACCTTATTTGGAGTTTAATGCTAAAACACGCGCCTAACTAGCGAGTATTCAGTAAAACTACAGAAAGGTGTCAGAAACAAGTGAACTCACTGAAACTAGAGCAAATGCTTGTAACTAGTTCAAAAAAGGTCATTTGCTGCTGATCTGCACGGTTTCTGTACAATTTACCCAATTTATCATTTTGGGATTTTAAGGCTTGAACAGGGGCCTAACTAGCGAGTATTCAGTAAAACTACACAAAGGTGTCAGAAACAAGTGAACTCACTGAAACTAGAGTAAATGCTTGTAACTAGTTCAAAATAGGTCATTTGCTGCTGGCTGCACGGTTTCTGTACAATTTACCCATTTTACCATTTTGGGATTTTAAGGCCAGAACACGCTCCTATCTAGCGAGTGTTCAGTAAAAATACAGAAAGGTGTCAGAAACAAGTGAACTCACTGAAACTAGAGGAAATGCTTGTAACGAGTTCAAAATAGGTCATTTGCTGCTGATCTGCACGGTTCCTGTACAATTTAACCAATTTACCTTATTTGGAGTTTAAGGCTAAAACACGCGCCTAACTAGCGAGTGTTCAGTAAAACTACACAAAGGTGTCAGAAACAAGTGAACTCACTGAAACTAGAGTAAATGCTTGTAACTAATTCAAAAAAGGTCATTTGCTGCTGATCTGCACGGTTTCTGTACAATTTACCCAATTTACCATTTTGGGATTTTAAGGCTAGAACAAGGGCCTAACTAGCAAGTGTTCAGTAAAAATACACAATCGTGTCAGAAACAAGTGAACTCACTGGAACTAGAGTAAATTCTTGTAACTAGTTCCAACTAGCTCATTTGCTGCTGTCCTGCACGGTTCCTGTACAATTTACCCAAATTACCTTATATGGAGTTTAAGGCTAAAACACGCGCCTCACTAGCGAGTATTCAGTAAAACTACACAAAGTGTCAGAAACAAGTGAACTCACTGAAACTAGAGGAAATGCTTGTAACTAGTTCAAAATAGGTCATTTGCTGCTGGCCTGCACGGTTCCTGTACAATTTACCCAATTTACCTTATTTGGAGTTTAAGGCTAAAACACGCGCCTAACTAGCGAGTATTTAGTAAAACTACACAAAGGTGTCAGAAACAAGTGAACTCACTGAAACTAGAGGAAATGCTTGTAACTAGTTCAAAATAGGTCATTTGCTGCTGGCCTGCATGGTTCCTGTACAATTTACACAATTTACCTTATTTGGAGTTTAACGCTAAAACACGCGTCTAACTAGCGAGTGTTCAGTAAAACTACACAAAGTGTCAGAAACAAGTGAACTCACTGAAACTAGAGTAAATGCTTGTAACTAGTTCAAAAAAGGTCATTTGCTGCTGGCCTGCACGGTTCCTGTACAATTTACCCAGTTTACCTTATTTGGAGTTTAATGCTAAAACACGCGCCTAACTAGCGAGTATTCAGTAAAACTACAGAAAGGTGTCAGAAACAAGTGAACTCACTGAAACTAGAGCAAATGCTTGTAACTAGTTCAAAAAAGGTCATTTGCTGCTGATCTGCACGGTTTCTGTACAATTTACCCAATTTATCATTTTGGGATTTTAAGGCTTGAACAGGGGCCTAACTAGCGAGTATTCAGTAAAACTACACAAAGGTGTCAGAAACAAGTGAACTCACTGAAACTAGAGTAAATGCTTGTAACTAGTTCAAAATAGGTCATTTGCTGCTGGCTGCACGGTTTCTGTACAATTTACCCATTTTACCATTTTGGGATTTTAAGGCCAGAACACGCTCCTATCTAGCGAGTGTTCAGTAAAAATACAGAAAGGTGTCAGAAACAAGTGAACTCACTGAAACTAGAGGAAATGCTTGTAACGAGTTCAAAATAGTTCATTTGCTGCTGATCTGCACGGTTCCTGTAGAATTTAACCAATTTACCTTATTTGGAGTTTAAGGCTAAAACACGCGCCTAACTAGCGAGTGTTCAGTAAAACTACACAAAGGTGTCAGAAACAAGTGAACTCACTGAAACTAGAGTAAATGCTTGTAACTAGTTCAAAATAGGTCATTTGCTGCTGATCTGCACGGTTCCTGTACGATTTACCTACTTTACCACTTTGGGAGTTTATGGCTAGAACATGCGCCTAACTAGCGAGTGTTCAGTAAAAATGCACACAGGGGTCAGAAAGAAGTGAACTCACTGAAACTAGAGTAAATGCTTGTAACTAGTTCAAAATAGGTCATTTGCTGCTGATCTGCACGGTTCCTGTACGATTTACCTACTTTACCACTTTGGGAGTTTATGGCTAGAACATGCGCCTAACTAGCGAGTGTTCAGTAAAAATGCACACAGGGGTCAGAAAGAAGTGAACTCACTGAAACTAGAGTAAATGCTTGTAACTAGTTCAAAATAGGTCATTTGCTGCTGATCTGCATGGTTCCTGTACAATTTACCCAATTTACCATTTTGGGATTTGAAGGCCAGAAAACGCGCCTAACTAGCGAGTGTTCAGTAAAAATACACAAAGGTGTCAGAAACAAGTGAACTCACTGAAACTAGAGTAAATGCTTGTAACTAGTTCAAAATAGGTCATTTTCTGCTGATCTGTACGGTTCCTGTACAATTTACCCAATTTACCACTTTGGGAGTTTTTGGCTAGAATACGGGCATGACTAGCGAGTGTTCAGTCAAAATACACAAAAGTGTCAGAAACAAGTGAACTCACTGAAACTAGAGTAAATGCTTGTAACTAGTTCAAAATAGGTCATTTGCTGCTGATCTGCACGGTTCCTGTACAATTTACGCAATTTACCACTTTGGGCGTTTATGGCTAGAACATGCGCCTAACTAGCGAGTGTTCAGTAAAACTACACAAAGGTGTCAGAAACAAGTGAACTCACTGAAACTAGAGTAAATGCTTGTAACTAATTCAAAAAAGGTAATTTGCTGCTGATCTGCACGGTTTCTGTACAATTTACCCAATTTACCATTTTGGGATTTTAAGGCTAGAACAAGGGCCTAACTAGCAAGTGTTCAGTAAAAATACACAAAGGTGTCAGAAACAAGTGAACTCACTGAAACTAGAGTAAATGCTTGTAACTAGTTCCAACTAGCTCATTTGCTGCTGTCCTGCACGGTTCCTGTACAATTTACCCAAATTACCTTATTTGGAGTTTAAGGCTAAAACACGCGTCTCACTAGCGAGTATTCAGGAAAACTACACAAAGGTGTCAGAAACAAGTGAACTCACTGAAACTAGAGTAAATGCTTGTAACTAGTTCAAAATAGGTCATTTGCTGCTGGCCTGCACGGTTCCTGTACAATTTACCCAATTTACCTTATTTGGAGTTTAAGGCTAAAACACGCGCCTAACTAGCGAGTATTTAGTAAAACTACACAAAGGTGTCAGAAACAAGTGAACTCACTGAAACTAGAGGAAATGCTTGTAACTAGTTCAAAATAGGTCATTTGCTGCTGGCCTGCATGGTTCCTGTACAATTTACACAATTTACCTTATTTGGAGTTTAACGCTAAAACACGCGTCTAACTAGCGAGTGTTCAGTAAAACTACACAAAGTGTCAGAAAAAAGTGAACTCACTGAAACTAGAGTAAATGCTTGTAACTAGTTCAAAAAAGGTCATTTGCTGCTGGCCTGCACGGTTCCTGTACAATTTACCCAGTTTACCTTATTTGGAGTTTAATGCTAAAACACGCGCCTAACTAGCGAGTATTCAGTAAAACTACAGAAAGGTGTCAGAAACAAGTGAACTCACTGAAACTAGAGCAAATGCTTGTAACTAGTTCAAAAAAGGTCATTTGCTGCTGATCTGCACGGTTTCTGTACAATTTACCCAATTTATCATTTTGGGATTTTAAGGCTTGAACAGGGGCCTAACTAGCGAGTATTCAGTAAAACTACACAAAGGTGTCAGAAACAAGTGAACTCACTGAAACTAGAGTAAATGCTTGTAACTAGTTCAAAATAGGTCATTTGCTGCTGGCTGCACGGTTTCTGTACAATTTACCCATTTTACCATTTTGGGATTTTAAGGCCAGAACACGCTCCTATCTAGCGAGTGTTCAGTAAAAATACAGAAAGGTGTCAGAAACAAGTGAACTCACTGAAACTAGAGGAAATGCTTGTAACGAGTTCAAAATAGGTCATTTGCTGCTGATCTGCACGGTTCCTGTACAATTTAACCAATTTACCTTATTTGGAGTTTAAGGCTAAAACACGCGCCTAACTAGCGAGTGTTCAGTAAAACTACACAAAGGTGTCAGAAACAAGTGAACTCACTGAAACTAGAGTAAATGCTTGTAACTAATTCAAAAAAGGTCATTTGCTGCTGATCTGCACGGTTTCTGTACAATTTACCCAATTTACCATTTTGGGATTTTAAGGCTAGAACAAGGGCCTAACTAGCAAGTGTTCAGTAAAAATACACAATCGTGTCAGAAACAAGTGAACTCACTGGAACTAGAGTAAATTCTTGTAACTAGTTCCAACTAGCTCATTTGCTGCTGTCCTGCACGGTTCCTGTACAATTTACCCAAATTACCTTATATGGAGTTTAAGGCTAAAACACGCGCCTCACTAGCGAGTATTCAGTAAAACTACACAAAGTGTCAGAAACAAGTGAACTCACTGAAACTAGAGGAAATGCTTGTAACTAGTTCAAAATAGGTCATTTGCTGCTGGCCTGCACGGTTCCTGTACAATTTACCCAATTTACCTTATTTGGAGTTTAAGGCTAAAACACGCGCCTAACTAGCGAGTATTTAGTAAAACTACACAAAGGTGTCAGAAACAAGTGAACTCACTGAAACTAGAGGAAATGCTTGTAACTAGTTCAAAATAGGTCATTTGCTGCTGGCCTGCATGGTTCCTGTACAATTTACACAATTTACCTTATTTGGAGTTTAACGCTAAAACACGCGTCTAACTAGCGAGTGTTCAGTAAAACTACACAAAGTGTCAGAAACAAGTGAACTCACTGAAACTAGAGTAAATGCTTGTAACTAGTTCAAAAAAGGTCATTTGCTGCTGGCCTGCACGGTTCCTGTACAATTTACCCAGTTTACCTTATTTGGAGTTTAATGCTAAAACACGCGCCTAACTAGCGAGTATTCAGTAAAACTACAGAAAGGTGTCAGAAACAAGTGAACTCACTGAAACTAGAGCAAATGCTTGTAACTAGTTCAAAAAAGGTCATTTGCTGCTGATCTGCACGGTTTCTGTACAATTTACCCAATTTATCATTTTGGGATTTTAAGGCTTGAACAGGGGCCTAACTAGCGAGTATTCAGTAAAACTACACAAAGGTGTCAGAAACAAGTGAACTCACTGAAACTAGAGTAAATGCTTGTAACTAGTTCAAAATAGGTCATTTGCTGCTGGCTGCACGGTTTCTGTACAATTTACCCATTTTACCATTTTGGGATTTTAAGGCCAGAACACGCTCCTATCTAGCGAGTGTTCAGTAAAAATACAGAAAGGTGTCAGAAACAAGTGAACTCACTGAAACTAGAGGAAATGCTTGTAACGAGTTCAAAATAGTTCATTTGCTGCTGATCTGCACGGTTCCTGTACAATTTAACCAATTTACCTTATTTGGAGTTTAAGGCTAAAACACGCGCCTAACTAGCGAGTGTTCAGTAAAACTACACAAAGGTGTCAGAAACAAGTGAACTCACTGAAACTAGAGTAAATGCTTGTAACTAGTTCAAAATAGGTCATTTGCTGCTGATCTGCACGGTTCCTGTACGATTTACCTACTTTACCACTTTGGGAGTTTATGGCTAGAACATGCGCCTAACTAGCGAGTGTTCAGTAAAAATGCACACAGGGGTCAGAAAGAAGTGAACTCACTGAAACTAGAGTAAATGCTTGTAACTAGTTCAAAATAGGTCATTTGCTGCTGATCTGCACGGTTCCTGTACGATTTACCTACTTTACCACTTTGGGAGTTTATGGCTAGAACATGCGCCTAACTAGCGAGTGTTCAGTAAAAATGCACACAGGGGTCAGAAAGAAGTGAACTCACTGAAACTAGAGTAAATGCTTGTAACTAGTTCAAAATAGGTCATTTGCTGCTGATCTGCATGGTTCCTGTACAATTTACCCAATTTACCATTTTGGGATTTGAAGGCCAGAAAACGCGCCTAACTAGCGAGTGTTCAGTAAAAATACACAAAGGTGTCAGAAACAAGTGAACTCACTGAAACTAGAGTAAATGCTTGTAACTAGTTCAAAATAGGTCATTTTCTGCTGATCTGTACGGTTCCTGTACAATTTACCCAATTTACCACTTTGGGAGTTTTTGGCTAGAATACGGGCATGACTAGCGAGTGTTCAGTCAAAATACACAAAAGTGTCAGAAACAAGTGAACTCACTGAAACTAGAGTAAATGCTTGTAACTAGTTCAAAATAGGTCATTTGCTGCTGATCTGCACGGTTCCTGTACAATTTACGCAATTTACCACTTTGGGCGTTTATGGCTAGAACATGCGCCTAACTAGCGAGTGTTCAGTAAAACTACACAAAGGTGTCAGAAACAAGTGAACTCACTGAAACTAGAGTAAATGCTTGTAACTAATTCAAAAAAGGTCATTTGCTGCTGATCTGCACGGTTTCTGTACAATTTACCCAATTTACCATTTTGGGATTTTAAGGCTAGAACAAGGGCCTAACTAGCAAGTGTTCAGTAAAAATACACAAAGGTGTCAGAAACAAGTGAACTCACTGAAACTAGAGTAAATGCTTGTAACTAGTTCCAACTAGCTCATTTGCTGCTGTCCTGCACGGTTCCTGTACAATTTACCCAAATTACCTTATTTGGAGTTTAAGGCTAAAACACGCGTCTCACTAGCGAGTATTCAGGAAAACTACACAAAGGTGTCAGAAACAAGTGAACTCACTGAAACTAGAGTAAATGCTTGTAACTAGTTCAAAATAGGTCATTTGCTGCTGGCCTGCACGGTTCCTGTACAATTTACCCAATTTACCTTATTTGGAGTTTAAGGCTAAAACACGCGCCTAACTAGCGAGTATTTAGTAAAACTACACAAAGGTGTCAGAAACAAGTGAACTCACTGAAACTAGAGGAAATGCTTGTAACTAGTTCAAAATAGGTCATTTGCTGCTGGCCTGCATGGTTCCTGTACAATTTACACAATTTACCTTATTTGGAGTTTAACGCTAAAACACGCGTCTAACTAGCGAGTGTTCAGTAAAACTACACAAAGTGTCAGAAAAAAGTGAACTCACTGAAACTAGAGTAAATGCTTGTAACTAGTTCAAAAAAGGTCATTTGCTGCTGGCCTGCACGGTTCCTGTACAATTTACCCAGTTTACCTTATTTGGAGTTTAATGCTAAAACACGCGCCTAACTAGCGAGTATTCAGTAAAACTACAGAAAGGTGTCAGAAACAAGTGAACTCACTGAAACTAGAGCAAATGCTTGTAACTAGTTCAAAAAAGGTCATTTGCTGCTGATCTGCACGGTTTCTGTACAATTTACCCAATTTATCATTTTGGGATTTTAAGGCTTGAACAGGGGCCTAACTAGCGAGTATTCAGTAAAACTACACAAAGGTGTCAGAAACAAGTGAACTCACTGAAACTAGAGTAAATGCTTGTAACTAGTTCAAAATAGGTCATTTGCTGCTGGCTGCACGGTTTCTGTACAATTTACCCATTTTACCATTTTGGGATTTTAAGGCCAGAACACGCTCCTATCTAGCGAGTGTTCAGTAAAAATACAGAAAGGTGTCAGAAACAAGTGAACTCACTGAAACTAGAGGAAATGCTTGTAACGAGTTCAAAATAGGTCATTTGCTGCTGATCTGCACGGTTCCTGTACAATTTAACCAATTTACCTTATTTGGAGTTTAAGGCTAAAACACGCGCCTAACTAGCGAGTGTTCAGTAAAACTACACAAAGGTGTCAGAAACAAGTGAACTCACTGAAACTAGAGTAAATGCTTGTAACTAATTCAAAAAAGGTCATTTGCTGCTGATCTGCACGGTTTCTGTACAATTTACCCAATTTACCATTTTGGGATTTTAAGGCTAGAACAAGGGCCTAACTAGCAAGTGTTCAGTAAAAATACACAATCGTGTCAGAAACAAGTGAACTCACTGGAACTAGAGTAAATTCTTGTAACTAGTTCCAACTAGCTCATTTGCTGCTGTCCTGCACGGTTCCTGTACAATTTACCCAAATTACCTTATATGGAGTTTAAGGCTAAAACACGCGCCTCACTAGCGAGTATTCAGTAAAACTACACAAAGTGTCAGAAACAAGTGAACTCACTGAAACTAGAGGAAATGCTTGTAACTAGTTCAAAATAGGTCATTTGCTGCTGGCCTGCACGGTTCCTGTACAATTTACCCAATTTACCTTATTTGGAGTTTAAGGCTAAAACACGCGCCTAACTAGCGAGTATTTAGTAAAACTACACAAAGGTGTCAGAAACAAGTGAACTCACTGAAACTAGAGGAAATGCTTGTAACTAGTTCAAAATAGGTCATTTGCTGCTGGCCTGCATGGTTCCTGTACAATTTACACAATTTACCTTATTTGGAGTTTAACGCTAAAACACGCGTCTAACTAGCGAGTGTTCAGTAAAACTACACAAAGTGTCAGAAACAAGTGAACTCACTGAAACTAGAGTAAATGCTTGTAACTAGTTCAAAAAAGGTCATTTGCTGCTGGCCTGCACGGTTCCTGTACAATTTACCCAGTTTACCTTATTTGGAGTTTAATGCTAAAACACGCGCCTAACTAGCGAGTATTCAGTAAAACTACAGAAAGGTGTCAGAAACAAGTGAACTCACTGAAACTAGAGCAAATGCTTGTAACTAGTTCAAAAAAGGTCATTTGCTGCTGATCTGCACGGTTTCTGTACAATTTACCCAATTTATCATTTTGGGATTTTAAGGCTTGAACAGGGGCCTAACTAGCGAGTATTCAGTAAAACTACACAAAGGTGTCAGAAACAAGTGAACTCACTGAAACTAGAGTAAATGCTTGTAACTAGTTCAAAATAGGTCATTTGCTGCTGGCTGCACGGTTTCTGTACAATTTACCCATTTTACCATTTTGGGATTTTAAGGCCAGAACACGCTCCTATCTAGCGAGTGTTCAGTAAAAATACAGAAAGGTGTCAGAAACAAGTGAACTCACTGAAACTAGAGGAAATGCTTGTAACGAGTTCAAAATAGTTCATTTGCTGCTGATCTGCACGGTTCCTGTACAATTTAACCAATTTACCTTATTTGGAGTTTAAGGCTAAAACACGCGCCTAACTAGCGAGTGTTCAGTAAAACTACACAAAGGTGTCAGAAACAAGTGAACTCACTGAAACTAGAGTAAATGCTTGTAACTAGTTCAAAATAGGTCATTTGCTGCTGATCTGCACGGTTCCTGTACGATTTACCTACTTTACCACTTTGGGAGTTTATGGCTAGAACATGCGCCTAACTAGCGAGTGTTCAGTAAAAATGCACACAGGGGTCAGAAAGAAGTGAACTCACTGAAACTAGAGTAAATGCTTGTAACTAGTTCAAAATAGGTCATTTGCTGCTGATCTGCACGGTTCCTGTACGATTTACCTACTTTACCACTTTGGGAGTTTATGGCTAGAACATGCGCCTAACTAGCGAGTGTTCAGTAAAAATGCACACAGGGGTCAGAAAGAAGTGAACTCACTGAAACTAGAGTAAATGCTTGTAACTAGTTCAAAATAGGTCATTTGCTGCTGATCTGCATGGTTCCTGTACAATTTACCCAATTTACCATTTTGGGATTTGAAGGCCAGAAAACGCGCCTAACTAGCGAGTGTTCAGTAAAAATACACAAAGGTGTCAGAAACAAGTGAACTCACTGAAACTAGAGTAAATGCTTGTAACTAGTTCAAAATAGGTCATTTTCTGCTGATCTGTACGGTTCCTGTACAATTTACCCAATTTACCACTTTGGGAGTTTTTGGCTAGAATACGGGCATGACTAGCGAGTGTTCAGTCAAAATACACAAAAGTGTCAGAAACAAGTGAACTCACTGAAACTAGAGTAAATGCTTGTAACTAGTTCAAAATAGGTCATTTGCTGCTGATCTGCACGGTTCCTGTACAATTTACGCAATTTACCACTTTGGGCGTTTATGGCTAGAACATGCGCCTAACTAGCGAGTGTTCAGTAAAACTACACAAAGGTGTCAGAAACAAGTGAACTCACTGAAACTAGAGTAAATGCTTGTAACTAATTCAAAAAAGGTCATTTGCTGCTGATCTGCACGGTTTCTGTACAATTTACCCAATTTACCATTTTGGGATTTTAAGGCTAGAACAAGGGCCTAACTAGCAAGTGTTCAGTAAAAATACACAAAGGTGTCAGAAACAAGTGAACTCACTGAAACTAGAGTAAATGCTTGTAACTAGTTCCAACTAGCTCATTTGCTGCTGTCCTGCACGGTTCCTGTACAATTTACCCAAATTACCTTATTTGGAGTTTAAGGCTAAAACACGCGTCTCACTAGCGAGTATTCAGGAAAACTACACAAAGGTGTCAGAAACAAGTGAACTCACTGAAACTAGAGTAAATGCTTGTAACTAGTTCAAAATAGGTCATTTGCTGCTGGCCTGCACGGTTCCTGTACAATTTACCCAATTTACCTTATTTGGAGTTTAAGGCTAAAACACGCGCCTAACTAGCGAGTATTTAGTAAAACTACACAAAGGTGTCAGAAACAAGTGAACTCACTGAAACTAGAGGAAATGCTTGTAACTAGTTCAAAATAGGTCATTTGCTGCTGGCCTGCATGGTTCCTGTACAATTTACACAATTTACCTTATTTGGAGTTTAACGCTAAAACACGCGTCTAACTAGCGAGTGTTCAGTAAAACTACACAAAGTGTCAGAAAAAAGTGAACTCACTGAAACTAGAGTAAATGCTTGTAACTAGTTCAAAAAAGGTCATTTGCTGCTGGCCTGCACGGTTCCTGTACAATTTACCCAGTTTACCTTATTTGGAGTTTAATGCTAAAACACGCGCCTAACTAGCGAGTATTCAGTAAAACTACAGAAAGGTGTCAGAAACAAGTGAACTCACTGAAACTAGAGCAAATGCTTGTAACTAGTTCAAAAAAGGTCATTTGCTGCTGATCTGCACGGTTTCTGTACAATTTACCCAATTTATCATTTTGGGATTTTAAGGCTTGAACAGGGGCCTAACTAGCGAGTATTCAGTAAAACTACACAAAGGTGTCAGAAACAAGTGAACTCACTGAAACTAGAGTAAATGCTTGTAACTAGTTCAAAATAGGTCATTTGCTGCTGGCTGCACGGTTTCTGTACAATTTACCCATTTTACCATTTTGGGATTTTAAGGCCAGAACACGCTCCTATCTAGCGAGTGTTCAGTAAAAATACAGAAAGGTGTCAGAAACAAGTGAACTCACTGAAACTAGAGGAAATGCTTGTAACGAGTTCAAAATAGGTCATTTGCTGCTGATCTGCACGGTTCCTGTACAATTTAACCAATTTACCTTATTTGGAGTTTAAGGCTAAAACACGCGCCTAACTAGCGAGTGTTCAGTAAAACTACACAAAGGTGTCAGAAACAAGTGAACTCACTGAAACTAGAGTAAATGCTTGTAACTAATTCAAAAAAGGTCATTTGCTGCTGATCTGCACGGTTTCTGTACAATTTACCCAATTTACCATTTTGGGATTTTAAGGCTAGAACAAGGGCCTAACTAGCAAGTGTTCAGTAAAAATACACAATCGTGTCAGAAACAAGTGAACTCACTGGAACTAGAGTAAATTCTTGTAACTAGTTCCAACTAGCTCATTTGCTGCTGTCCTGCACGGTTCCTGTACAATTTACCCAAATTACCTTATATGGAGTTTAAGGCTAAAACACGCGCCTCACTAGCGAGTATTCAGTAAAACTACACAAAGTGTCAGAAACAAGTGAACTCACTGAAACTAGAGGAAATGCTTGTAACTAGTTCAAAATAGGTCATTTGCTGCTGGCCTGCACGGTTCCTGTACAATTTACCCAATTTAC
Source organism: Anniella stebbinsi (assembly GCA_029215795.1). Lineage (NCBI taxonomy): Eukaryota > Metazoa > Chordata > Lepidosauria > Squamata > Anniellidae > Anniella > Anniella stebbinsi. The sequence goes on along the minus strand of JARDYH010000004.1, from coordinate 122,797,198 downwards.
CTTATTTGGAGTTTAAGGCTAAAACACGCGCCTAACTAGCGAGTATTTAGTAAAACTACACAAAGGTGTCAGAAACAAGTGAACTCACTGAAACTAGAGGAAATGCTTGTAACTAGTTCAAAATAGGTCATTTGCTGCTGGCCTGCATGGTTCCTGTACAATTTACACAATTTACCTTATTTGGAGTTTAACGCTAAAACACGCGTCTAACTAGCGAGTGTTCAGTAAAACTACACAAAGTGTCAGAAACAAGTGAACTCACTGAAACTAGAGTAAATGCTTGTAACTAGTTCAAAAAAGGTCATTTGCTGCTGGCCTGCACGGTTCCTGTACAATTTACCCAGTTTACCTTATTTGGAGTTTAATGCTAAAACACGCGCCTAACTAGCGAGTATTCAGTAAAACTACAGAAAGGTGTCAGAAACAAGTGAACTCACTGAAACTAGAGCAAATGCTTGTAACTAGTTCAAAAAAGGTCATTTGCTGCTGATCTGCACGGTTTCTGTACAATTTACCCAATTTATCATTTTGGGATTTTAAGGCTTGAACAGGGGCCTAACTAGCGAGTATTCAGTAAAACTACACAAAGGTGTCAGAAACAAGTGAACTCACTGAAACTAGAGTAAATGCTTGTAACTAGTTCAAAATAGGTCATTTGCTGCTGGCTGCACGGTTTCTGTACAATTTACCCATTTTACCATTTTGGGATTTTAAGGCCAGAACACGCTCCTATCTAGCGAGTGTTCAGTAAAAATACAGAAAGGTGTCAGAAACAAGTGAACTCACTGAAACTAGAGGAAATGCTTGTAACGAGTTCAAAATAGTTCATTTGCTGCTGATCTGCACGGTTCCTGTACAATTTAACCAATTTACCTTATTTGGAGTTTAAGGCTAAAACACGCGCCTAACTAGCGAGTGTTCAGTAAAACTACACAAAGGTGTCAGAAACAAGTGAACTCACTGAAACTAGAGTAAATGCTTGTAACTAGTTCAAAATAGGTCATTTGCTGCTGATCTGCACGGTTCCTGTACGATTTACCTACTTTACCACTTTGGGAGTTTATGGCTAGAACATGCGCCTAACTAGCGAGTGTTCAGTAAAAATGCACACAGGGGTCAGAAAGAAGTGAACTCACTGAAACTAGAGTAAATGCTTGTAACTAGTTCAAAATAGGTCATTTGCTGCTGATCTGCACGGTTCCTGTACGATTTACCTACTTTACCACTTTGGGAGTTTATGGCTAGAACATGCGCCTAACTAGCGAGTGTTCAGTAAAAATGCACACAGGGGTCAGAAAGAAGTGAACTCACTGAAACTAGAGTAAATGCTTGTAACTAGTTCAAAATAGGTCATTTGCTGCTGATCTGCATGGTTCCTGTACAATTTACCCAATTTACCATTTTGGGATTTGAAGGCCAGAAAACGCGCCTAACTAGCGAGTGTTCAGTAAAAATACACAAAGGTGTCAGAAACAAGTGAACTCACTGAAACTAGAGTAAATGCTTGTAACTAGTTCAAAATAGGTCATTTTCTGCTGATCTGTACGGTTCCTGTACAATTTACCCAATTTACCACTTTGGGAGTTTTTGGCTAGAATACGGGCATGACTAGCGAGTGTTCAGTCAAAATACACAAAAGTGTCAGAAACAAGTGAACTCACTGAAACTAGAGTAAATGCTTGTAACTAGTTCAAAATAGGTCATTTGCTGCTGATCTGCACGGTTCCTGTACAATTTACGCAATTTACCACTTTGGGCGTTTATGGCTAGAACATGCGCCTAACTAGCGAGTGTTCAGTAAAACTACACAAAGGTGTCAGAAACAAGTGAACTCACTGAAACTAGAGTAAATGCTTGTAACTAATTCAAAAAAGGTCATTTGCTGCTGATCTGCACGGTTTCTGTACAATTTACCCAATTTACCATTTTGGGATTTTAAGGCTAGAACAAGGGCCTAACTAGCAAGTGTTCAGTAAAAATACACAAAGGTGTCAGAAACAAGTGAACTCACTGAAACTAGAGTAAATGCTTGTAACTAGTTCCAACTAGCTCATTTGCTGCTGTCCTGCACGGTTCCTGTACAATTTACCCAAATTACCTTATTTGGAGTTTAAGGCTAAAACACGCGTCTCACTAGCGAGTATTCAGGAAAACTACACAAAGGTGTCAGAAACAAGTGAACTCACTGAAACTAGAGTAAATGCTTGTAACTAGTTCAAAATAGGTCATTTGCTGCTGGCCTGCACGGTTCCTGTACAATTTACCCAATTTACCTTATTTGGAGTTTAAGGCTAAAACACGCGCCTAACTAGCGAGTATTTAGTAAAACTACACAAAGGTGTCAGAAACAAGTGAACTCACTGAAACTAGAGGAAATGCTTGTAACTAGTTCAAAATAGGTCATTTGCTGCTGGCCTGCATGGTTCCTGTACAATTTACACAATTTACCTTATTTGGAGTTTAACGCTAAAACACGCGTCTAACTAGCGAGTGTTCAGTAAAACTACACAAAGTGTCAGAAAAAAGTGAACTCACTGAAACTAGAGTAAATGCTTGTAACTAGTTCAAAAAAGGTCATTTGCTGCTGGCCTGCACGGTTCCTGTACAATTTACCCAGTTTACCTTATTTGGAGTTTAATGCTAAAACACGCGCCTAACTAGCGAGTATTCAGTAAAACTACAGAAAGGTGTCAGAAACAAGTGAACTCACTGAAACTAGAGCAAATGCTTGTAACTAGTTCAAAAAAGGTCATTTGCTGCTGATCTGCACGGTTTCTGTACAATTTACCCAATTTATCATTTTGGGATTTTAAGGCTTGAACAGGGGCCTAACTAGCGAGTATTCAGTAAAACTACACAAAGGTGTCAGAAACAAGTGAACTCACTGAAACTAGAGTAAATGCTTGTAACTAGTTCAAAATAGGTCATTTGCTGCTGGCTGCACGGTTTCTGTACAATTTACCCATTTTACCATTTTGGGATTTTAAGGCCAGAACACGCTCCTATCTAGCGAGTGTTCAGTAAAAATACAGAAAGGTGTCAGAAACAAGTGAACTCACTGAAACTAGAGGAAATGCTTGTAACGAGTTCAAAATAGGTCATTTGCTGCTGATCTGCACGGTTCCTGTACAATTTAACCAATTTACCTTATTTGGAGTTTAAGGCTAAAACACGCGCCTAACTAGCGAGTGTTCAGTAAAACTACACAAAGGTGTCAGAAACAAGTGAACTCACTGAAACTAGAGTAAATGCTTGTAACTAATTCAAAAAAGGTCATTTGCTGCTGATCTGCACGGTTTCTGTACAATTTACCCAATTTACCATTTTGGGATTTTAAGGCTAGAACAAGGGCCTAACTAGCAAGTGTTCAGTAAAAATACACAATCGTGTCAGAAACAAGTGAACTCACTGGAACTAGAGTAAATTCTTGTAACTAGTTCCAACTAGCTCATTTGCTGCTGTCCTGCACGGTTCCTGTACAATTTACCCAAATTACCTTATATGGAGTTTAAGGCTAAAACACGCGCCTCACTAGCGAGTATTCAGTAAAACTACACAAAGTGTCAGAAACAAGTGAACTCACTGAAACTAGAGGAAATGCTTGTAACTAGTTCAAAATAGGTCATTTGCTGCTGGCCTGCACGGTTCCTGTACAATTTACCCAATTTACCTTATTTGGAGTTTAAGGCTAAAACACGCGCCTAACTAGCGAGTATTTAGTAAAACTACACAAAGGTGTCAGAAACAAGTGAACTCACTGAAACTAGAGGAAATGCTTGTAACTAGTTCAAAATAGGTCATTTGCTGCTGGCCTGCATGGTTCCTGTACAATTTACACAATTTACCTTATTTGGAGTTTAACGCTAAAACACGCGTCTAACTAGCGAGTGTTCAGTAAAACTACACAAAGTGTCAGAAACAAGTGAACTCACTGAAACTAGAGTAAATGCTTGTAACTAGTTCAAAAAAGGTCATTTGCTGCTGGCCTGCACGGTTCCTGTACAATTTACCCAGTTTACCTTATTTGGAGTTTAATGCTAAAACACGCGCCTAACTAGCGAGTATTCAGTAAAACTACAGAAAGGTGTCAGAAACAAGTGAACTCACTGAAACTAGAGCAAATGCTTGTAACTAGTTCAAAAAAGGTCATTTGCTGCTGATCTGCACGGTTTCTGTACAATTTACCCAATTTATCATTTTGGGATTTTAAGGCTTGAACAGGGGCCTAACTAGCGAGTATTCAGTAAAACTACACAAAGGTGTCAGAAACAAGTGAACTCACTGAAACTAGAGTAAATGCTTGTAACTAGTTCAAAATAGGTCATTTGCTGCTGGCTGCACGGTTTCTGTACAATTTACCCATTTTACCATTTTGGGATTTTAAGGCCAGAACACGCTCCTATCTAGCGAGTGTTCAGTAAAAATACAGAAAGGTGTCAGAAACAAGTGAACTCACTGAAACTAGAGGAAATGCTTGTAACGAGTTCAAAATAGTTCATTTGCTGCTGATCTGCACGGTTCCTGTACAATTTAACCAATTTACCTTATTTGGAGTTTAAGGCTAAAACACGCGCCTAACTAGCGAGTGTTCAGTAAAACTACACAAAGGTGTCAGAAACAAGTGAACTCACTGAAACTAGAGTAAATGCTTGTAACTAGTTCAAAATAGGTCATTTGCTGCTGATCTGCACGGTTCCTGTACGATTTACCTACTTTACCACTTTGGGAGTTTATGGCTAGAACATGCGCCTAACTAGCGAGTGTTCAGTAAAAATGCACACAGGGGTCAGAAAGAAGTGAACTCACTGAAACTAGAGTAAATGCTTGTAACTAGTTCAAAATAGGTCATTTGCTGCTGATCTGCACGGTTCCTGTACGATTTACCTACTTTACCACTTTGGGAGTTTATGGCTAGAACATGCGCCTAACTAGCGAGTGTTCAGTAAAAATGCACACAGGGGTCAGAAAGAAGTGAACTCACTGAAACTAGAGTAAATGCTTGTAACTAGTTCAAAATAGGTCATTTGCTGCTGATCTGCATGGTTCCTGTACAATTTACCCAATTTACCATTTTGGGATTTGAAGGCCAGAAAACGCGCCTAACTAGCGAGTGTTCAGTAAAAATACACAAAGGTGTCAGAAACAAGTGAACTCACTGAAACTAGAGTAAATGCTTGTAACTAGTTCAAAATAGGTCATTTTCTGCTGATCTGTACGGTTCCTGTACAATTTACCCAATTTACCACTTTGGGAGTTTTTGGCTAGAATACGGGCATGACTAGCGAGTGTTCAGTCAAAATACACAAAAGTGTCAGAAACAAGTGAACTCACTGAAACTAGAGTAAATGCTTGTAACTAGTTCAAAATAGGTCATTTGCTGCTGATCTGCACGGTTCCTGTACAATTTACGCAATTTACCACTTTGGGCGTTTATGGCTAGAACATGCGCCTAACTAGCGAGTGTTCAGTAAAACTACACAAAGGTGTCAGAAACAAGTGAACTCACTGAAACTAGAGTAAATGCTTGTAACTAATTCAAAAAAGGTCATTTGCTGCTGATCTGCACGGTTTCTGTACAATTTACCCAATTTACCATTTTGGGATTTTAAGGCTAGAACAAGGGCCTAACTAGCAAGTGTTCAGTAAAAATACACAAAGGTGTCAGAAACAAGTGAACTCACTGAAACTAGAGTAAATGCTTGTAACTAGTTCCAACTAGCTCATTTGCTGCTGTCCTGCACGGTTCCTGTACAATTTACCCAAATTACCTTATTTGGAGTTTAAGGCTAAAACACGCGTCTCACTAGCGAGTATTCAGGAAAACTACACAAAGGTGTCAGAAACAAGTGAACTCACTGAAACTAGAGTAAATGCTTGTAACTAGTTCAAAATAGGTCATTTGCTGCTGGCCTGCACGGTTCCTGTACAATTTACCCAATTTACCTTATTTGGAGTTTAAGGCTAAAACACGCGCCTAACTAGCGAGTATTTAGTAAAACTACACAAAGGTGTCAGAAACAAGTGAACTCACTGAAACTAGAGGAAATGCTTGTAACTAGTTCAAAATAGGTCATTTGCTGCTGGCCTGCATGGTTCCTGTACAATTTACCCAAATTACCTTATATGGAGTTTAAGGCTAAAACACGCGCCTCACTAGCGAGTATTCAGTAAAACTACACAAAGTGTCAGAAACAAGTGAACTCACTGAAACTAGAGTAAATGCTTGTAACTAGTTCAAAATAGGTCATTTGCTGCTGATCTGCACGGTTTCTGTACAATTTACCCATTTTACCATTTTGGGATTTTAAGGCCAGAACACGCTCCTATCTAGCGAGTGTTCAGTAAAAATACAGAAAGGTGTCAGAAACAAGTGAACTCACTGAAACTAGAGGAAATGCTTGTAACGAGTTCAAAATAGGTCATTTGCTGCTGATCTGCACGGTTCCTGTACAATTTAACCAATTTACCTTATTTGGAGTTTAAGGCTAAAACACGCGCCTAACTAGCGAGTGTTCAGTAAAACTACACAAAGGTGTCAGAAACAAGTGAACTCACTGAAACTAGAGTAAATGCTTGTAACTAATTCAAAAAAGGTCATTTGCTGCTGATCTGCACGGTTTCTGTACAATTTACCCAATTTACCATTTTGGGATTTTAAGGCTAGAACAAGGGCCTAACTAGCAAGTGTTCAGTAAAAATACACAATCGTGTCAGAAACAAGTGAACTCACTGGAACTAGAGTAAATGCTTGTAACTAGTTCCAACTAGCTCATTTGCTGCTGTCCTGCACGGTTCCTGTACAATTTACCCAAATTACCTTATATGGAGTTTAAGGCTAAAACACGCGCCTCACTAGCGAGTATTCAGTAAAACTACACAAAGTGTCAGAAACAAGTGAACTCACTGAAACTAGAGTAAATGCTTGTAACTAGTTCAAAATAGGTCATTTGCTGCTGATCTGCACGGTTTCTGTACAATTTACCCATTTTACCATTTTGGGATTTTAAGGCCAGAACACGCTCCTATCTAGCGAGTGTTTAGTAAAAATACAGAAAGGTGTCAGAAACAAGTGAACTCACTGAAACTAGAGGAAATGCTTGTAACGAGTTCAAAATAGGTCATTTGCTGCTGATCTGCACGGTTCCTGTACAATTTAACCAATTTACCTTATTTGGAGTTTAAGGCTAAAACACGCGCCTAACTAGCGAGTGTTCAGTAAAACTACACAAAGGTGTCAGAAACAAGTGAACTCACTGAAACTAGAGTAAATGCTTGTAACTAATTCAAAAAAGGTCATTTGCTGCTGATCTGCACGGTTTCTGTACAATTTACCCAATTTACCATTTTGGGATTTTAAGGCTAGAACAAGGGCCTAACTAGCAAGTGTTCAGTAAAAATACACAATCGTGTCAGAAACAAGTGAACTCACTGGAACTAGAGTAAATGCTTGTAACTAGTTCCAACTAGCTCATTTGCTGCTGTCCTGCACGGTTCCTGTACAATTTACCCAAATTACCTTATATGGAGTTTAAGGCTAAAACACGCGCCTCACTAGCGAGTATTCAGGAAAACTACACAAAGGTGTCAGAAACAAGTGAACTCACTGAAACTAGAGTAAATGCTTGTAACTAGTTCAAAATAGGTCATTTGCTGCTGGCCTGCACGGTTCCTGTACAATTTACCCAATTTACCTTATTTGGAGTTTAAGGCTAAAACACGCGCCTAACTAGCGAGTATTTAGTAAAACTACACAAAGGTGTCAGAAACAAGTGAACTCACTGAAACTAGAGGAAATGCTTGTAACTAGTTCAAAATAGGTCATTTGCTGCTGGCCTGCATGGTTCCTGTACAATTTACCCAAATTACCTTATATGGAGTTTAAGGCTAAAACACGCGCCTCACTAGCGAGTATTCAGTAAAACTACACAAAGTGTCAGAAACAAGTGAACTCACTGAAACTAGAGTAAATGCTTGTAACTAGTTCAAAATAGGTCATTTGCTGCTGATCTGCACGGTTTCTGTACAATTTACCCATTTTACCATTTTGGGATTTTAAGGCCAGAACACGCTCCTATCTAGCGAGTGTTCAGTAAAAATACAGAAAGGTGTCAGAAACAAGTGAACTCACTGAAACTAGAGGAAATGCTTGTAACGAGTTCAAAATAGGTCATTTGCTGCTGATCTGCACGGTTCCTGTACAATTTAACCAATTTACCTTATTTGGAGTTTAAGGCTAAAACACGCGCCTAACTAGCGAGTGTTCAGTAAAACTACACAAAGGTGTCAGAAACAAGTGAACTCACTGAAACTAGAGTAAATGCTTGTAACTAATTCAAAAAAGGTCATTTGCTGCTGATCTGCACGGTTTCTGTACAATTTACCCAATTTACCATTTTGGGATTTTAAGGCTAGAACAAGGGCCTAACTAGCAAGTGTTCAGTAAAAATACACAATCGTGTCAGAAACAAGTGAACTCACTGGAACTAGAGTAAATGCTTGTAACTAGTTCCAACTAGCTCATTTGCTGCTGTCCTGCACGGTTCCTGTACAATTTACCCAAATTACCTTATATGGAGTTTAAGGCTAAAACACGCGCCTCACTAGCGAGTATTCAGTAAAACTACACAAAGTGTCAGAAACAAGTGAACTCACTGAAACTAGAGTAAATGCTTGTAACTAGTTCAAAATAGGTCATTTGCTGCTGATCTGCACGGTTTCTGTACAATTTACCCATTTTACCATTTTGGGATTTTAAGGCCAGAACACGCTCCTATCTAGCGAGTGTTTAGTAAAAATACAGAAAGGTGTCAGAAACAAGTGAACTCACTGAAACTAGAGGAAATGCTTGTAACGAGTTCAAAATAGGTCATTTGCTGCTGATCTGCACGGTTCCTGTACAATTTAACCAATTTACCTTATTTGGAGTTTAAGGCTAAAACACGCGCCTAACTAGCGAGTGTTCAGTAAAACTACACAAAGGTGTCAGAAACAAGTGAACTCACTGAAACTAGAGTAAATGCTTGTAACTAATTCAAAAAAGGTCATTTGCTGCTGATCTGCACGGTTTCTGTACAATTTACCCAATTTACCATTTTGGGATTTTAAGGCTAGAACAAGGGCCTAACTAGCAAGTGTTCAGTAAAAATACACAATCGTGTCAGAAACAAGTGAACTCACTGGAACTAGAGTAAATGCTTGTAACTAGTTCCAACTAGCTCATTTGCTGCTGTCCTGCACGGTTCCTGTACAATTTACCCAAATTACCTTATATGGAGTTTAAGGCTAAAACACGCGCCTCACTAGCGAGTATTCAGTAAAACTACACAAAGTGTCAGAAACAAGTGAACTCACTGAAACTAGAGGAAATGCTTGTAACTAGTTCAAAATAGGTCATTTGCTGCTGGCCTGCACGGTTCCTGTACAATTTACCCAATTTACCTTATTTGGAGTTTAAGGCTAAAACACGCGCCTAACTAGCGAGTATTTAGTAAAACTACACAACGGTGTCAGAAACAAGTGAACTCACTGAAACTAGAGGAAATGCTTGTAACTAGTTCAAAATAGGTCATTTGCTGCTGGCCTGCATGGTTCCTGTACAATTTACACAATTTACCTTATTTGGAGTTTAACGCTAAAACACGCGTCTAACTAGCGAGTGTTCAGTAAAACTACACAAAGTGTCAGAAACAAGTGAACTCACTGAAACTAGAGTAAATGCTTGTAACTAGTTCAAAAAAGGTCATTTGCTGCTGGCCTGCACGGTTCCTGTACAATTTACCCAGTTTACCTTATTTGGAGTTTAATGCTAAAACACGCGCCTAACTAGCGAGTATTCAGTAAAACTACAGAAAGGTGTCAGAAACAAGTGAACTCACTGAAACTAGAGCAAATGCTTGTAACTAGTTCAAAAAAGGTCATTTGCTGCTGATCTGCACGGTTTCTGTACAATTTACCCAATTTATCATTTTGGGATTTTAAGGCTTGAACAGGGGCCTAACTAGCGAGTATTCAGTAAAACTACACAAAGGTGTCAGAAACAAGTGAACTCACTGAAACTAGAGTAAATGCTTGTAACTAGTTCAAAATAGGTCATTTGCTGCTGGCTGCACGGTTTCTGTACAATTTACCCATTTTACCATTTTGGGATTTTAAGGCCAGAACACGCTCCTATCTAGCGAGTGTTCAGTAAAAATACAGAAAGGTGTCAGAAACAAGTGAACTCACTGAAACTAGAGGAAATGCTTGTAACGAGTTCAAAATAGGTCATTTGCTGCTGATCTGCACGGTTCCTGTACAATTTAACCAATTTACCTTATTTGGAGTTTAAGGCTAAAACACGCGCCTAACTAGCGAGTGTTCAGTAAAACTACACAAAGGTGTCAGAAACAAGTGAACTCACTGAAACTAGAGTAAATGCTTGTAACTAATTCAAAAAAGGTCATTTGCTGCTGATCTGCACGGTTTCTGTACAATTTACCCAATTTACCATTTTGGGATTTTAAGGCTAGAACAAGGGCCTAACTAGCAAGTGTTCAGTAAAAATACACAATCGTGTCAGAAACAAGTGAACTCACTGGAACTAGAGTAAATGCTTGTAACTAGTTCCAACTAGCTCATTTGCTGCTGTCCTGCACGGTTCCTGTACAATTTACCCAAATTACCTTATATGGAGTTTAAGGCTAAAACACGCGCCTCACTAGCGAGTATTCAGTAAAACTACACAAAGTGTCAGAAACAAGTGAACTCACTGAAACTAGAGGAAATGCTTGTAACTAGTTCAAAATAGGTCATTTGCTGCTGGCCTGCACGGTTCCTGTACAATTTACCCAATTTACCATTTTGGGATTTTAAGGCTAGAAAAAGGGCCTAACTAGCAAGTGTTCAGTAAAAATACACAAACGTGTCAGAAACAAGTGAACTCACTGGAACTAGAGTAAATGCTTGTAACTAGTTCAAAATAGGTCATTTGCTGCTGTCCTGCACGGTTTCTGTACAATTTACCCATTTTACCATTTTGGAATTTTAAGGCCAGAACATGCGCCTAACTAGCGAGTGTTCAGTAAAAATACACAAAGGTGTCAGAAACAAGTGAACTCACTGAAACTAGAGTAAATGCTTGTAACTAGTTCAAAAAAGGTCATTTGCTGCTGATCTGCACGGTTTCTGTACAATTTACCCAATTTACCATTTTGGGATTTTAAGGCTAGAACAAGGGCCTAACTAGCAAGTGTTCAGTAAAACTACACAAAGTGTCAGAAACAAGTGAACTCACTGGAACTAGAGTAAATGCTTGTAACTAGTTCAAAAAAGGTCATTTGCTGCTGTCCTGCACGGTTCCTGTACAATTTACCCAAATTACCTTATTTGGAGTTTAAGGCTAAAACACGCACCTCACTAGCGAGTATTCAGTAAAACTACACAAAGTGTCAGAAACAAGTGAACTCACTGAAACTAGAGGAAATGCTTGTAACTCGTTCAAAATAGGTCATTTGCTGCTGGCCTGCACGTTTCCTGTACAATTTACCCAATTTACCTTATTTGGAGTTTAACGCTAAAACACGCGCCTAACTAGCGAGTGTTCAGTAAAACTACACAAAGGTGTCAGAAACAAGTGAACTCACTGAAACTAGAGTAAATGCTTGTAACTAGTTCAAAAAAGGTCATTTGCTGCTGATCTGCACGGTTTCTGTACAATTTACCCAATTTACCATTTTGGGATTTTAAGGCTAGAACAAGGGCCTAACTAGCAAGTGTTCAGTAAAACTACACAAAGTGTCAGAAACAAGTGAACTCACTGGAACTAGAGTAAATGCTTGTAACTAGTTCAAAATAGGTCACTTGCTGCTGATCTGCACGGTTCCTGTGCAATTTACCCAATTTACCACTTTGGGAGTTTATGGCTTGAACATGCGCCTAACCAGCGAGTGTTCAGTAAAAATACACAAAGGTGTCAGAAACAAGTGAACTCAATGAAACTAGAGTAAATGCTTGTAACTAGTTCAAAATAGGTCATTTGCTACTGATCTGCACGGTTCCTGTACAATTTACCACTTTGGGAGTTTAAGGCTAGATCATGCGCCTAACTAGCGAGTGTTCAGTAAAAATACACAAAGGTGTCAGAAACAAGTGAACTCCCTGAAACTAGAGTAAATGCTTGTAACTAGTTCAAAATAGGTCATTTGCTGCTGATCTGCACGGTTCCTGTACAATTTACCCAATTTACCATTTTGGGATTTTAAGGCCAGAACACGCGCCTGACTAGCGAGTGTTCAGTAAAAATACACAAAGGTGTCAGAAACAAGTGAACTCACTGAAACTAGAGTAAATGCTTGTAACTAGTTCAAAATAGGTGACTTGCTGCTGATCTGCACGGTTCCTGTGCAATTTACCCAATTTACCACTTTGGGAGTTTATGGCTAGAACGCCTAACTAGCGAGTGTTCAGTAAAAATACACAAAGGTGTCAGAAACAAGTGAACTCACTGAAACTAGAGTAAATGCTTGTAACTAGTTCAAAATAGGTCATTTGCTGCTGATCTGCACGGTTCCTGTACAATTTACCCAATTTACCACTTTGGGAGTTTATGGCTAGAACATGCGCCTAACTAGCGAGTGTTCAGTAAAAATACACAAAGGTGTCAGAAACAAGTGAACTCACTGAAACTAGAGTAAATGCTTGTAACTAGTTCAAAATCGGTCATTTGCTGCTGATCTGCACGGTTCCTGTACAATTTACCCAATTTACCATTTTGGGATTTGAAGGCCAGAAAACGCGCCTGAATAGCGAGTGTTCAGTAAAAATACACAAAGGTGTCAGAAACAAGTGAACCCCCTGAAACTAGAGTAAATGCTTGTAACTAGTTCAAAATAGGTCATTTGTTGCTGATCTGCACGGTTCCTGTATAATTTACCCGATTTACCATTTTGGGATTTTTAGGCCAGAACACGCGCCTGACTAGCGAGTGTTCAGTAAAAATACACAAAGGTGTCAGAAACAAGTGAACTCACTGAAACTAGAGGAAATGCTTGTAACTAGTTCAAAATAGGTCATTTGCTGCTGATCTGCACGGTTCCTGTACAATTTACCCAATTTACCACTTTGGGCGTTTATGGCTAGAACATGCGCCTAACTAGCGAGTGTTCAGTAAAAATACACAAAGGTGTCAGAAACAAGTGAACTCACTGAAACTAGAGTAAATGCTTGTAACTAGTTCAAAATAGGTCATTTGCTGCTGATCTGCACGGTTCCTGTACAATTAACCCAATTTACCATTTTGGGATTTGAAGGCCAGAAAACGCGCCTAACTAGCGAGTGTTCAGTAAAAATACACAAAGGTGTCAGAAACAAGTGAACTCACTGAAACTAGAGTAAATGCTTGTAACTAGTTCAAAATAGGTCATTTTCTGCTGATCTGTACGGTTCCTGTACAATTTACCCAATTTACCACTTTGGGAGTTTTTGGCTAGAACATGCGCCTAACTAGCGAGTGTTCAGTAAAAATACACAAAGGTGTCAGAAACAAGTGAGCTCACTGAAACTAGAGTAAATGTTTGTAACTAGTTCAAAATAGGTCATTTGCTGCTGATCTGCACGATTCCTGTACAATTTACCCAATTTACCATTTTGGGATTTGAAGGCCAGAACACGCGCCTGACTAGCGAGTGTTCAGTAAAAATACACAAAGGTGTCAGAAACAAGTGAACTCACTGAAACTAGAGTAAATGCTTGTAACTAGTTCAAAATAGGTCATTTGCTGCTGATCTGCACGGTTCCTGTACAATTTACCCAATTTACCATTTTGGGATTTGAAGGCCAGAAAACGCGCCTGAATAGCGAGTGTTCAGTAAAAATACACAAAGGTGTCAGAAACAAGTGAACCCCCTGAAACTAGAGTAAATGCTTGTAACTAGTTCAAAATAGGTCATTTGTTGCTGATCTGCACGGTTCCTGTATAATTTACCCGATTTACCATTTTGGGATTTTTAGGCCAGAACACGCGCCTGACTAGTGAGTGTTCAGTAAAAATACACAAAGGTGTCAGAAACAAGTGAACTCACTGAAACTAGAGTAAATGCTTGTAACTAGTTCAAAATAGGTCATTTGCTGCTGATCTGCACGGTTCCTGTACAGTTTACCCAATTTACCACTTTGGGCGTTTATGGCTAGAACATGCGCCTAACTAGCGAGTGTTCAGTAAAAATACACAAAGGTGTCAGAAACAAGTGAACTCACTGAAACTAGAGTAAATGCTTGTAACTAGTTCAAAATAGGTCATTTGCTGCTGATCTGCATGGTTCCTGTACAATTTACCCAATTTACCATTTTGGGATTTGAAGGCCAGAAAACGCGCCTGACTAGCGAGTGTTCAGTAAAAATACACAAAGGTGTCAGAAACAAGTGAACTCATTGAAACTAGAGTAAATGCTTGTAACTAGTTCTAAATAGGTCATTTGCTGCTGATCTGCACGGTTCCTGTATAATTTACCCGATTTACCATTTTGGGATTTTAAGGCTAGCACACGCGCCTGACTAGAGAGTGTTCAGTAAAGATAAACAAAAGTGTCAGAAACAAGTGAACTCACTGAAACTAGAGTAAATGCTTGTAACTAGTTCAAAATAGGTCATTTGCTGCTGATCTGCATGGTTCCTGTACAATTAACCCAATTTACCATTTTGGGATTTGAAGGCCAGAAAACGCGCCTAACTAGCGAGTGTTCAGTAAAAATACACAAAGGTGTCAGAAACAAGTGAACTCACTGAAACTAGAGTAAATGCTTGTAACTAGTTCAAAATAGGTCATTTTCTGCTGATCTGTACGGTTCCTGTACAATTTACCCAATTTACCACTTTGGGAGTTTTTGGCTAGAATACGGGCATGACTAGCGAGTGTTCAGTCAAAATACACAAAAGTGTCAGAAACAAGTGAACTCACTGAAACTAGAGTAAATGCTTGTAACTAGTTCAAAATAGGTCATTTGCTGCTGATCTGCACGGTTCCTGTACAATTTACGCAATTTACCACTTTGGGCGTTTATGGCTAGAACATGCGCCTAACTAGCGAGTGTTCAGTAAAAATACACAAAGGTGTCAGAAACAAGTGAACTCACTGAAACTAGAGTAAATGTTTGTAACTAGTTCAAAATAGGTCATTTGCTGCTGATCTGCACGATTCCTGTACAATTTACCCAATTTACCATTTTGGGATTTGAAGGCCAGAACACGCGCCTGACTTGCGAGTGTTCAGTAAAAATACACAAAGGTGTCAGAAACAAGTGAACTCACTGAAACTAGAGTAAATGCTTGTAACTAGTTCAAAATAGGTCATTTGCTGCTGATCTGCACGGTTCCTGTACAATTTACCCAATTTACCATTTTGGGATTTGAAGGCCAGAAAACGCGCCTGACTAGCGAGTGTTCAGTAAAAATACACAAAGGTGTCAGAAACAAGTGAACTCATTGAAACTAGAGTAAATGCTTGTAACTAGTTCTAAATAGGTCATTTGCTGCTGATCTGCACGGTTCCTGTATAATTTACCCGATTTACCATTTTGGGATTTTAAGGCCAGCACACGCGCCTGACTAGAGAGTGTTCAGTAAAGATAAACAAAAGTGTCAGAAACAAGTGAACTCACTGAAACTAGAGTAAATGCTTGTAACTAGTTCAAAATAGGTCATTTGCTGCTGATCTGCACGGTTCCTGTACGATTTACCCACTTTACCACTTTGGGAGTTTATGGCTAGAACATGCGCCTAACTAGCGAGTGTTCAGTAAAAATGCACACAGGGGTCAGAAAGAAGTGAACTCACTGAAACTAGAGTAAATGCTTGTAACTAGTTCAAAATAGGTCATTTGCTGCTGATCTGCATGGTTCCTGTACAATTTACCCATTTTACCATTTTGGGATTTGAAGGCCAGAAAACGCGCCTGACTAGCGAGTGTTCAGTAAAAATACACAAAGGTGTCAGAAACAAGTGAACTCCCTGAAACTAGAGTAAATGCTTGTAACAAGTTCAAAATATGTCATTTTCTGCTGATCTGCACGGTTCCTGTACAATTTACCCAATTTAACATTTTGGGATTTGAAGGCCAGAACACGCGCCTGACTAGCGAGTGTTCAGTAAAAATACACAAAGGTGTCAGAAACAAATGAACTCACTGAAACTAGAGTTAATGCTTGTAACTAGTTCAAAATAGGTCATTTGTTGCTGATCTGCACGGTTCCTGTACAATTTACCCAATTTACCACTTTGGGAGTTTATGGCTTGAACATGCGCCTAACCAGCGAGTGTTTAGTAAAAATACACAAAGGTGTCAGAAACAAGTGAACTCACTGAAACTAGAGTAAATGCTTATAACTAGTTCAAAATAGGTCATGTGCTGCTGATCTGCACGGTTCCTGTACAATTTACCCAATTTACCACTTTGGGAGTTTATGGCTAGAACATGCGCCTAACTAGCGAGTGTTCAGCAAAAATACACAAAGGTGTCAGAAACAAGTGAACTCACTGAAACTAGAGTAAATGCTTGTAACTAGTTCAAAATAGGTCATTTGCTGCTGATCTGCATGGTTCCTGTACAATTTACCCAATTTACCATTTTGGGATTTGAAGGCCAGAAAACGCGCCTGACTAGCGAGTGTTCAGTAAAAATACACAAAGGTGTCAGAAACAAGTGAACTCATTGAAACTAGAGTAAATGCTTGTAACTAGTTCTAAATAGGTCATTTGCTGCTGATCTGCACGGTTCCTGTATAATTTACCCGATTTACCATTTTGGGATTTTAAGGCCAGCACACGCGCCTGACTAGAGAGTGTTCAGTAAAGATAAACAAAAGTGTCAGAAACAAGTGAACTCACTGAAACTAGAGTAAATGCTTGTAACTAGTTCAAAATAGGTCATTTGCTGCTGATCTGCACGGTTCCTGTACGATTTACCTACTTTACCACTTTGGGAGTTTATGGCTAGAACATGCGCCTAACTAGTGAGTGTTCAGTAAAAATGCACACAGGGGTCAGAAAGAAGTGAACTCACTGAAACTAGAGTAAATGCTTGTAACTAGTTCAAAATAGGTCATTTGCTGCTGATCTGCATGGTTCCTGTACAATTTACCCAATTTACCATTTTGGGATTTGAAGGCCAGAAAACGCGCCTGACTAGCTAGTGTTCAGTAAAAATACACAAAGGTGTCAGAAACAAGTGAACTCCCTGAAACTAGAGTAAATGCTTGTAACTAGTTCAAAATAGGTCATTTGCTGCTGATCTGCACGGTTCCTGTACAATTTACCCAATTTACCACTTTGGGCGTTTATGGCTAGAACATGCGCCTAACTAGCGAGTGTTCAGTAAAAATACACAAAGGTGTCACAAACAAGTGAACTCACTGAAACTAGAGTAAATGCTTGTAACTAGTTCAAAATAGGTCATTTGCTGCTGATCTGCACGGTTCCTGTACAATTAACCCAATTTACCATTTTGGGATTTGAAGGCCAGAAAACGCGCCTAACTAGCGAGTGTTCAGTAAAAATACACAAAGGTGTCAGAAACAAGTGAACTCACTGAAACTAGAGTAAATGCTTGTAACTAGTTCAAAATAGGTCATTTTCTGCTGATCTGTACGGTTCCTGTACAATTTACCCAATTTACCACTTTGGGAGTTTTTGGCTAGAATACGGGCATGACTAGCGAGTGTTCAGTCAAAATACACAAAAGTGTCAGAAACAAGTGAACTCACTGAAACTAGAGTAAATGCTTGTAACTAGTTCAAAATAGGTCATTTGCTGCTGATCTGCACGGTTCCTGTACAATTTACGCAATTTACCACTTTGGGCGTTTATGGCTAGAACATGCGCCTAACTAGCGAGTGTTCAGTAAAAATACACAAAGGTGTCAGAAACAAGTCAACCCCCTGAAACTAGAGTAAATGCTTGTAACTAGTTCAAAATAGGTCATTTGCTGCTGATCTGCACGGTTCCTGTACAATTTACCCAATTTACCACTTTGGGAGTTTTTGGCTAGAACACGGGCATGACTAGCGAGTGTTCAGTAAAAATACACAAAGGTGTCAGAAACAAGTGAACTCATTGAAACTAGAGTAAATGCTTGTAACTAGTTCAAAATAGGTCATTTGCTGCTGATCTGCATGGTTCCTGTACAATTTACCCAATTTACCATTTTGGGATTTGAAGGCCAGAAAACGCGCCTGACTAGCTAGTGTTCAGTAAAAATACACAAAGGTGTCAGAAACAAGTGAACTCCCTGAAACTAGAGTAAATGCTTGTAACCAGTTCAAAATAGGTCATTTGCTGCTGATCTGCACGGTTCCTGTACAATTTACCCAATTTACCACTTTGGGCGTTTATGGCTAGAACATGCGCCTAACTAGCGAGTGTTCAGTAAAAATACACAAAGGTGTCACAAACAAGTGAACTCACTGAAACTAGAGTAAATGCTTGTAACTAGTTCAAAATAGGTCATTTGCTGCTGATCTGCACGGTTCCTGTACAATTAACCCAATTTACCATTTTGGGATTTGAAGGCAGGCACACGCGCCAGACTAGAGAGTGTTCAGTAAAGATAAACAAAAGTGTCAGAAACAAGTGAACTCACTGAAACTAGAGTAAATGCTTGTAACTAGTTCAAAATAGGTCATTTGCTGCTGATCTGCACGGTTCCTGTACGATTTACCCAATTTACCACTTTGGGAGTTTATGGCTAGAACATGCGCCTAACTAGCGAGTGTTCAGTAAAAATGCACACAGGGGTCAGAAAGAAGTGAACTCACTGAAACTAGAGTAAATGCTTGTAACTAGTTCAAAATAGGTCATTTGCTGCTGATCTGCACGGTTCCTGTACAATTAACCCAATTTACCATTTTGGGATTTGAAGGCCAGAAAACGCGCCTAACTAGCGAGTGTTCAGTAAAAATACACAAAGGTGTCAGAAACAAGTGAACTCACTGAAACTAGAGTAAATGCTTGTAACTAGTTCAAAATAGGTCATTTTCTGCTGATCTGTACGGTTCCTGTACAATTTACCCAATTTACCACTTTGGGAGTTTTTGGCTAGAATACGGGCATGACTAGCGAGTGTTCAGTCAAAATACACAAAAGTGTCAGAAACAAGTGAACTCACTGAAACTAGAGTAAATGCTTGTAACTAGTTCAAAATAGGTCATTTGCTGCTGATCTGCACGGTTCCTGTACAATTTATGCAATTTACCACTTTGGGCGTTTATGGCTAGAACATGCGCCTAACTAGCGAGTGTTCAGTAAAAATACACAAAGGTGTCAGAAACAAGTGAACTCACTGAAACTAGAGTAAATGTTTGTAACTAGTTCAAAATAGGTCATTTGCTGCTGATCTGCACGATTCCTGTACAATTTACCCAATTTACCATTTTGGGATTTGAAGGCCAGAACACGCGCCTGACTAGCGAGTGTTCAGTAAAAATACACAAAGGTGTCAGAAACAAGTGAACTCACTGAAACTAGAGTAAATGCTTGTAACTAGTTCAAAATCGGTCATTTGCTGCTGATCTGCACGGTTCCTGTACAATTTACCCAATTTACCATTTTGGGATTTGAAGGCCAGAAAACGCGCCTAACTAGCGAGTGTTCAGTAAAAATACACAAAGGTGTCAGAAACAAGTGAACCCCCTGAAACTAGAGTAAATGCTTGTAACTAGTTCAAAATAGGTCATTTGTTGCTGATCTGCACGGTTCCTGTATAATTTACCCGATTTACCATTTTGGGATTTTTAGGCCAGAACACGCGCCTGACTAGCGAGTGTTCAGTAAAAATACACAAAGGTGTCAGAAACAAGTGAACTCACTGAAACTAGAGTAAATGCTTGTAACTAGTTCAAAATAGGTCATTTGCTGCTGATCTGCACGGTTCCTGTACAGTTTACCCAATTTACCACTTTGGGCGTTTATGGCTAGAACATGCGCCTAACTAGCGAGTGTTCAGTAAAAATACACAAAGGTGTCAGAAACAAGTGAACTCACTGAAACTAGAGTAAGTGCTTGTAACTAGTTCAAAATAGGTCATTTGCTGCTGATCTGCATGGTTCCTGTACAATTTACCCAATTTACCATTTTGGGATTTGAAGGCCAGAAAACGCGCCTGACTAGCGAGTGTTCAGTAAAAATACACAAAGGTGTCAGAAACAAGTGAACTCATTGAAACTAGAGTAAATGCTTGTAACTAGTTCTAAATAGGTCATTTGCTGCTGATCTGCACGGTTCCTGTATAATTTACCCGATTTACCATTTTGGGATTTTAAGGCCAGCACACGCGCCTGACTAGAGAGTGTTCAGTAAAGATAAACAAAAGTGTCAGAAACAAGTGAACTCACTGAAACTAGAGTAAATGCTTGTAACTAGTTCAAAATAGGTCATTTGCTGCTGATCTGCACGGTTCCTGTACGATTTACCCACTTTACCACTTTGGGAGTTTATGGCTAGAACATGCGCCTAACTAGCGAGTGTTCAGTAAAAATGCACACAGGGGTCAGAAAGAAGTGAACTCACTGAAACTAGAGTAAATGCTTGTAACTAGTTCAAAATAGGTCATTTGCTGCTGATCTGCATGGTTCCTGTACAATTTACCCAATTTACCATTTTGGGATTTGAAGGCCAGAAAACGCGCCTGACTAGCGAGTGTTCAGTAAAAATACACAAAGGTGTCAGAAACAAGTGAACTCCCTGAAACTAGAGTAAATGCTTGTAACTAGTTCAAAATAGGTCATTTGCTGCTGATCTGCACGGTTCCTGTACAATTTACCCAATTTACCACTTTGGGCGTTTATGGCTAGAACATGCGCCTAACTAGCGAGTGTTCAGTAAAAATACACAAAGGTGTCAGAAACAAGTGAACTCACTGAAACTAGAGTAAATGCTTGTAACTAGTTCAAAATAGGTCATTTGCTGCTGATCTGCACGGTTCCTGTACAATTAACCCAATTTACCATTTTGGGATTTGAAGGCCAGAAAACGCGCCTAACTAGCGAGTGTTCAGTAAAAATACACAAAGGTGTCAGAAACAAGTGAACTCACTGAAACTAGAGTAAATGCTTGTAACTAGTTCAAAATAGGTCATTTTCTGCTGATCTGTACGGTTCCTGTACAATTTACCCAATTTACCACTTTGGGAGTTTTTGGCTAGAATACGGGCATGACTAGCGAGTGTTCAGTCAAAATACACAAAAGTGTCAGAAACAAGTGAACTCACTGAAACTAGAGTAAATGCTTGTAACTAGTTCAAAATAGGTCATTTGCTGCTGATCTGCACGGTTCCTGTACAATTTACGCAATTTACCACTTTGGGCGTTTATGGCTAGAACATGCGCCTAACTAGCGAGTGTTCAGTAAAAATACACAAAGGTGTCAGAAACAAGTGAACTCCCTGAAACTAGAGTAAATGCTTGTAACTAGTTCAAAATAGGTCATTTGCTGCTGATCTGCACGGTTCCTGTACAATTTACCCAATTTACCACTTTGGGCGTTTATGGCTAGAACATGCGCCTAACTAGCGAGTGTTCAGTAAAAATACACAAAGGTGTCAGAAACAAGTGAACTCACTGAAACTACAGTAAATGCTTGTAACTAGTTCAAAATAGGTCATTTGCTGCTGATCTGCACGGTTCCTGTACAATTAACCCAATTTACCATTTTGGGATTTGAAGGCCAGAAAACGCGCCTAACTAGCGAGTGTTCAGTAAAAATACACAAAGGTGTCAGAAACAAGTGAACTCAATGACACTAGAGTAAATGCTTGTAACTAGTTCAAAATAGGTCATTTTCTGCTGATCTGTACGGTTCCTGTACAATTTACCCAATTTACCACTTTGGGAGTTTTTGGCTAGAATACGGGCATGACTAGCGAGTGTTCAGTCAAAATACACAAAAGTGTCAGAAACAAGTGAACTCACTGAAACTAGAGTAAATGCTTGTAACTAGTTCAAAATCGGTCATTTGCTGCTGATCTGCACGGTTCCTGTACAATTTACCCAATTTACCATTTTGGGATTTGAAGGCCAGAAAACGCGCCTGAATAGCGAGTGTTCAGTCAAAATACACAAAGGTGTCAGAAACAAGTGAACTCAATGACACTAGAGTAAATGCTTGTAACTAGTTCAAAATAGGTCATTTGCTACTGATCTGCACGGTTCCTGTACAATTTACCACTTTGGGAGTTTAAGGCTAGATCATACGCCTAACTAGCGAGTGTTCAGTAAAAATACACAAAGGTGTCAGAAACAAGTGAACTCACTGAAACTAGAGTAAATGCTTGTAACTAGTTCAAAATAGGTCATTTGCTGCTGATCTGCACGGTTCCTGTACAATTTATGCAATTTACCACTTTGGGCGTTTATGGCTAGAACATGCGCCTAACTAGCGAGTGTTCAGTAAAAATACACAAAGGTGTCAGAAACAAGTGAACTCACTGAAACTAGAGTAAATGTTTGTAACTAGTTCAAAATAGGTCATTTGCTGCTGATCTGCACGATTCCTGTACAATTTACCCAATTTACCATTTTGGGATTTGAAGGCCAGAAGACGCGCCTGACTAGCGAGTGTTCAGTAAAAATACACAAAGGTGTCAGAAACAAGTGAACTCACTGAAACTAGAGTAAATGCTTGTAACTAATTCAAAATCGGTCATTTGCTGCTGATCTGCACGGTTCCTGTACAATTTACCCAATTTACCATTTTGGGATTTGAAGGCCAGAAAACGCGCCTAACTAGCGAGTGTTCAGTAAAAATACACAAAGGTGTCAGAAACAAGTGAACCCCCTGAAACTAGAGTAAATGCTTGTAACTAGTTCAAAATAGGTCATTTGTTGCTGATCTGCACGGTTCCTGTATAATTTACCCGATTTACCATTTTGGGATTTTTAGGCCAGAACACGCGCCTGACTAGCGAGTGTTCAGTAAAAATACACAAAGGTGTCAGAAACAAGTGAACTCACTGAAACTAAATGCTTGTAACTAGTTCAAAATAGGTCATTTGTTGCTGATCTGCACGGTTCCTGTACAGTTTACCCAATTTACCACTTTGGGCGTTTATGGCTAGAACATGCGCCTAACTAGCGAGTGTTCAGTAAAAATACACAAAGGTGTCAGAAACAAGTGAACTCACTGAAACTAGAGTAAATGCTTGTAACTAGTTCAAAATAGGTCATTTGCTGCTGATCTGCATGGTTCCTGTACAATTTACCCAATTTACCATTTTGGGATTTGAAGGCCAGAAAACGCGCCTGACTAGCGAGTGTTCAGTAAAAATACACAAAGGTGTCAGAAACAAGTGAACTCATTGAAACTAGAGTAAATGCTTGTAACTAGTTCTAAATAGGTCATTTGCTGCTGATCTGCACGGTTCCTGTATAATTTACCCGATTTACCATTTTGGGATTTTAAGGCCAGAAAACGCGCCTAACTAGAGAGTGTTCAGTAAAAATACACAAAGGTGTCAGAAACAAGTGAACTCACTGAAACTAGAGTAAATGCTTGTAACTAGTTCAAAATAGGTCATTTTCTGCTGATCTGTACGGTTCCTGTACAATTTACCCAATTTACCACTTTGGGAGTTTTTGGCTAGAATACGGGCATGACTAGCGAGTGTTCAGTCAAAATACACAAAAGTGTCAGAAACAAGTGAACTCACTGAAACTAGAGTAAATGCTTGTAACTAGTTCAAAATCGGTCATTTGCTGCTGATCTGCACGGTTCCTGTACAATTTACCCAATTTACCATTTTGGGATTTGAAGGCCAGAAAACGCGCCTGAATAGCGAGTGTTCAGTCAAAATACACAAAGGTGTCAGAAACAAGTGAACTCAATGACACTAGAGTAAATGCTTGTAACTAGTTCAAAATAGGTCATTTGCTACTGATCTGCACGGTTCCTGTACAATTTACCACTTTGGGAGTTTAAGGCTAGATCATGCGCCTAACTAGCGAGTGTTCAGTAAAAATACACAAAGGTGTCAGAAACAAGTGAACTCCCTGAAACTAGAGCAAATGCTTGTAACTAGTTCAAAATAGGTCATTTGCTGCTGATCTGCACGGTTCCTGTACAATTTACCCAATTTACCATTTTGGGATTTGAAGGCCAGAAAACGCGCCTGAATAGCGAGTGTTCAGTAAAAATACACAAAGGTGTCAGAAACAAGTGAACCCCCTGAAACTAGAGTAAATGCTTGTAACTAGTTCAAAATAGGTCATTTGTTGCTGATCTGCACGGTTCCTGTACAATTTACCCAATTTAACATTTTGGGATTTTTAAGCCAGAACACGCGCCTGACTAGCGAGTGTTCAGTAAAAATACACAAAGGTGTCAGAAACAAGTGAACTCACTGAAACTAGAGTAAATGCTTGTAACTAGTTCAAAATAGGTCATTTGCTGCTGATCTGCACGGTTCCTGTACAATTTACCCAATTTACCACTTTGGGCGTTTATGGCTAGAACATGCGCCTAACTAGCGAGTGTTCAGTAAAAATACACAAAGGTGTCAGAAACAAGTGAACTCACTGAAACTAGAGTAAATGCTTGTAACTAGTTCAAAATAGGTCATTTGCTGCTGATCTGCACGGTTCCTGTACAATTAACCCAATTTACCATTTTGGGATTTGAAGGCCAGAAAACGCGCCTAACTAGCGAGTGTTCAGTAAAAATACACAAAGGTGTCAGAAACAAGTGAACCCCCTGAAACTAGAGTAAATGCTTGTAACTAGTTCAAAATAGGTCATTTTCTGCTGATCTGCACGGTTCCTGTACAATTTACCCAATTTACCATTTTGGGATTTGAAGGCCAGAACACGCGCCTGACTAGCGAGTGTTCAGTAAAAATACACAAAGGTGTCAGAAACAAGTGAACTCACTGAAATTAGAGTAAATGCTTGTAAGTAGTTCAAAATAGGTCACTTGCTGCTGATCTGCACGGTTCCTGTGCAATTTACCCAATTTACCACTTTGGGAGTTTATGGCTAGAACGCCTAACTAGCGAGTGTTCAGTAAAAATACACAAAGGTGTCAGAAACAAGTGAACTCACTGAAACTAGAGCAAATGCTTGTAACTAGTTCAAAATAGGTCATTTGCTGCTGATCTGCACGGTTCCTGTACAATTTACCCAATTTACCACTTTGGGAGTTTTTGGGTAGAACACGGGCATGACTAGCGAGTGTTCAGTAAAAATACACAAAGGTGTCAGAAACAAGTGAACCCCCTGAAACTAGAGTAAATGCTTGTAACTAGTTCAAAATAGGTCATTTGTTGCTGATCTGCACGGTTCCTGTATAATTTACCCGATTTACCATTTTGGGATTTTTAGGCCAGAACACGCGCCTGACTAGCGAGTGTTCAGTAAAAATACACAAAGGTGTCAGAAACAAGTGAACTCACTGAAACTAGAGTAAATGCTTGTAACTAGTTCAAAATAGGTCATTTGCTGCTGATCTGCACGGTTCCTGTACAGTTTACCCAATTTACCACTTTGGGCGTTTATGGCTAGAACATGCGCCTAACTAGCGAATGTTCAGTAAAAATACACAAAGGTGTCAGAAACAAGTGAACTCACTGAAACTAGAGTAAATGCTTGTAACTAGTTCAAAATAGGTCATTTGCTGCTGATCTGCATGGTTCCTGTACAATTTACCCAATTTACCATTTTGGGATTTGAAGGCCAGAAAACGCGCCTGACTAGCGAGTGTTCAGTAAAAATACACAAAGGTGTCAGAAACAAGTGAACTCATTGAAACTAGAGTAAATGCTTGTAACTAGTTCTAAATAGGTCATTTGCTGCTGATCTGCACGGTTCCTGTATAATTTACCCGATTTACCATTTTGGGATTTTAAGGCCAGCACACGCGCCTGACTAGAGAGTGTTCAGTAAAGATAAACAAAAGTGTCAGAAACAAGTGAACTCACTGAAACTAGAGTAAATGCTTGTAACTAGTTCAAAATAGGTCATTTGCTGCTGATCTGCACGGTTCCTGTACGATTTACCCACTTTACCACTTTGGGAGTTTATGGCTAGAACATGCGCCTAACTAGCGAGTGTTCAGTAAAAATGCACACAGGGGTCAGAAAGAAGTGAACTCACTGAAACTAGAGTAAATGCTTGTAACTAGTTCAAAATAGGTCATTTGCTGCTGATCTGCATGGTTCCTGTACAATTTACCCAATTTACCATTTTGGGATTTGAAGGCCAGAAAACGCGCCTGACTAGCGAGTGTTCAGTAAAAATACACAAAGGTGTCAGAAACAAGTGAACTCCCTGAAACTAGAGTAAATGCTTGTAACAAGTTCAAAATATGTCATTTTCTGCTGATCTGCACGGTTCCTGTACAATTTACCCAATTTAACATTTTGGGATTTGAAGGCCAGAACACGCGCCTGACTAGCGAGTGTTCAGTAAAAATACACAAAGGTGTCAGAAACAAATGAACTCACTGAAACTAGAGTTAATGCTTGTAACTAGTTCAAAATAGGTCATTTGTTGCTGATCTGCACGGTTCCTGTACAATTTACCCAATTTACCACTTTGGGAGTTTATGGCTTGAACATGCGCCTAACCAGCGAGTGTTCAGTAAAAATACACAAAGGTGTCAGAAACAAGTGAACTCACTGAAACTAGAGTAAATGCTTATAACTAGTTCAAAATAGGTCATGTGCTGCTGATCTGCACGGTTCCTGTACAATTTACCCAATTTACCACTTTGGGAGTTTATGGCTAGAACATGCGCCTAACTAGCGAGTGTTCAGCAAAAATACACAAAGGTGTCAGAAACAAGTGAACTCACTGAAACGAGAGTAAATGCTTGTAACTAGTTCAAAATCGGTCATTTCCTGCTGATCTGCACGGTTCCTGTACAATTTACCCAATTTACCATTTTGGGATTTTAAGGCCAGAAAACGCGCCTGAATAGCGAGTGTTCAGTAAAAATAAACAAAGGTGTCAGAAACAAGTGAACCCCCTGAAACTAGAGTAAATGCTTGTAACTAGTTCAAAATAGGTCATTTGTTGCTGATCTGCACGGTTCATGTATAATTTACCCGATTTACCATTTTTGGATTTTAAGGCCAGAACACGCGCCTGACTAGCGAGTGTTCAGTAAAAATACACAAAGGTGTCAGAAACAAGTGAACTCACTGAAACTAGAGGAAATGCTTGTAACTAGTTCAAAATAGGTCATTTGCGGCTGATCTGCACGGTTCCTGTACAATTTACCCAATTTACCACTTTGGGAGTTTATGGCTAGAACATGCGCCTAACTAGCGAGTGTTCAGTAAAAATACACAAAGGTGTCAGAAACAAGTGAACTCACTGAAACTAGAGTAAATTCTTGGAACTAGTTCAAAATAGGTCATTTGCTGCTGATCTGCACGGTTCCTGTACAATTTACCCAATTTACCATTTTGGGATTTGAAGGCCAGAACACGCGCCTGACTAGCGAGTGTTCAGTAAAAATACACAAAGGTGTCAGAAACAAGTGAACTCACTGAAATTAGAGTAAATGCTTGTAACTAGTTCAAAATAGGTCACTTGCTGCTGATCTGCACGGTTCCTGTGCAATTTACCCAATTTACCACTTTGGGAGTTTATGGCTAGAACGCCTAACTAGCGAGTGTTCAGTAAAAATACACAAAGGTGTCAGAAACAAGTGAACTCACTGAAACTAGAGTAAATGCTTGTAACTAGTTCAAAATAGGTCATTTGCTGCTGATCTGCACGGTTCCTGTACAATTTACCCAATTTACCACTTTGGGAGTTTTTGGCTAGAACACGGGCATGACTAGCGAGTGTTCAGGAAAAATACACAAAGGTGTCAGAAACAAGTGAACTCACTGAAACTAGAGTAAATGCTTGTAACTAGTTCAAAATAGGTCATTTGCTGCTGATCTGCACGGTTCCTGTACAATTTACCCAATTTACCACTTTGGGAGTTTTTGGCTAGAACACGGGCATGACTAGCGAGTGTTCAGTCAAAATACACAAAGGTGTCAGAAACAAGTGAACTCAATGACACTAGAGTAAATGCTTGTAACTAGTTCAAAATAGGTCATTTGCTACTGATCTGCACGGTTCCTGTACAATTTACCACTTTGGGAGTTTAAGGCTAGATCATGCGCCTAACTAGCGAGTGTTCAGTAAAAATACACAAAGGTGTCAGAAACAAGTGAACTCCCTGAAACTAGAGTAAATGCTTGTAACTAGTTCAAAATAGGTCATTTGCTGCTGATCTGCACGGTTCCTGTACAATTTACCCAATTTACCATTTTGGGATTTGAAGGCCAGAAAACGCGCCTGAATAGCGAGTGTTCAGTAAAAATACACAAAGGTGTCAGAAACAAGTGAACCCCCTGAAACTAGAGTAAATGCTTGTAACTAGTTCAAAATAGGTCATTTGTTGCTGATCTGCACGGTTCCTGTACAATTTACCCAATTTAACATTTTGGGATTTTTAAGCCAGAACACGCGCCTGACTAGCGAGTGTTCAGTAAAAATACACAAAGGTGTCAGAAACAAGTGAAATCACTGAAACTAGAGTAAATGCTTGTAACTAGTTCAAAATAGGTCATTTGCTGCTGATCTGCACGGTTCCTGTACAATTTACCCAATTTACCACTTTGGGCGTTTATGGCTAGAACATGCGCCTAACTAGCGAGTGTTCAGTAAAAATACACAAAGGTGTCAGAAACAAGTGAACTCACTGAAACTAGAGTAAATGCTTGTAACTAGTTCAAAATAGGTCATTTGCTGCTGATCTGCACGGTTCCTGTACAATTAACCCAATTTACCATTTTGGGATTTGAAGGCCAGAAAACGCGCCTAACTAGCGAGTGTTCAGTAAAAATACACAAAGGTGTCAGAAACAAGTGAACCCCCTGAAACTAGAGTAAATGCTTGTAACTAGTTCAAAATAGGTCATTTTCTGCTGATCTGCACGGTTCCTGTACAATTTACCCAATTTACCATTTTGGGATTTGAAGGCCAGAACACGCGCCTGACTAGCGAGTGTTCAGTAAAAATACACAAAGGTGTCAGAAACAAGTGAACTCACTGAAATTAGAGTAAATGCTTGTAACTAGTTCAAAATAGGTCACTTGCTGCTGATCTGCACGGTTCCTGTGCAATTTACCCAATTTACCACTTTGGGAGTTTATGGCTAGAACGCCTAACTAGCGAGTGTTCAGTAAAAATACACAAAGGTGTCAGAAACAAGTGAACTCACTGAAACTAGAGTAAATGCTTGTAACTAGTTCAAAATAGGTCATTTGCTGCTGATCTGCACGGTTCCTGTACAATTTACCCAATTTACCACTTTGGGAGTTTTTGGGTAGAACACGGGCATGACTAGCGAGTGTTCAGTAAAAATACACAAAGGTGTCAGAAACAAGTGAACCCCCTGAAACTAGAGTAAATGCTTGTAACTAGTTCAAAATAGGTCATTTGTTGCTGATCTGCACGGTTCCTGTATAATTTACCCGATTTACCATTTTGGGATTTTTAGGCCAGAACACGCGCCTGACTAGCGAGTGTTCAGTAAAAATACACAAAGGTGTCAGAAACAAGTGAACTCACTGAAACTAGAGTAAATGCTTGTAACTAGTTCAAAATAGGTCATTTGCTGCTGATCTGCACGGTTCCTGTACAGTTTACCCAATTTACCACTTTGGGTGTTTATGGCTAGAACATGCGCCTAACTAGCGAATGTTCAGTAAAAATACACAAAGGTGTCAGAAACAAGTGAACTCACTGAAACTAGAGTAAATGCTTGTAACTAGTTCAAAATAGGTCATTTGCTGCTGATCTGCATGGTTCCTGTACAATTTACCCAATTTACCATTTTGGGATTTGAAGGCCAGAAAACGCGCCTGACTAGCGAGTGTTCAGTAAAAATACACAAAGGTGTCAGAAACAAGTGAACTCATTGAAACTAGAGTAAATGCTTGTAACTAGTTCTAAATAGGTCATTTGCTGCTGATCTGCACGGTTCCTGTATAATTTACCCGATTTACCATTTTGGGATTTTAAGGCCAGCACACGCGCCTGACTAGAGAGTGTTCAGTAAAGATAAACAAAAGTGTCAGAAACAAGTGAACTCACTGAAACTAGAGTAAATGCTTGTAACTAGTTCAAAATAGGTCATTTGCTGCTGATCTGCACGGTTCCTGTACGATTTACCCACTTTACCACTTTGGGAGTTTATGGCTAGAACATGCGCCTAACTAGCGAGTGTTCAGTAAAAATGCACACAGGGGTCAGAAAGAAGTGAACTCACTGAAACTAGAGTAAATGCTTGTAACTAGTTCAAAATAGGTCATTTGCTGCTGATCTGCATGGTTCCTGTACAATTTACCCAATTTACCATTTTGGGATTTGAAGGCCAGAAAACGCGCCTGACTAGCGAGTGTTCAGTAAAAATACACAAAGGTGTCAGAAACAAGTGAACTCCCTGAAACTAGAGTAAATGCTTGTAACAAGTTCAAAATATGTCATTTTCTGCTGATCTGCACGGTTCCTGTACAATTTACCCAATTTAACATTTTGGGATTTGAAGGCCAGAACACGCGCCTGACTAGCGAGTGTTCAGTAAAAATACACAAAGGTGTCAGAAACAAATGAACTCACTGAAACTAGAGTTAATGCTTGTAACTAGTTCAAAATAAGTCATTTGTTGCTGATCTGCACGGTTCCTGTACAATTTACCCAATTTACCACTTTGGGAGTTTATGGCTGGAACATGCGCCTAACCAGCGAGTGTTCAGTAAAAATACACAAAGGTGTCAGAAACAAGTGAACTCACTGAAACTAGAGTAAATGCTTATAACTAGTTCAAAATAGGTCATGTGCTGCTGATCTGCACGGTTCCTGTACAATTTACCCAATTTACCACTTTGGGAGTTTATGGCTAGAACATGCGCCTAACTAGCGAGTGTTCAGCAAAAATACACAAAGGTGTCAGAAACAAGTGAACTCACTGAAACTAGAGTAAATGCTTGTAACTAGTTCAAAATCGGTCATTTCCTGCTGGTCTGCACGGTTCCTGTACAATTTACCCAATTTACCATTTTGGGATTTTAAGGCCAGAAAACGCGCCTGAATAGCGAGTGTTCAGTAAAAATAAACAAAGGTGTCAGAAACAAGTGAACCCCCTGAAACTAGAGTAAATGCTTGTAACTAGTTCAAAATAGGTCATTTGTTGCTGATCTGCACGGTTCCTGTATAATTTACCCGATTTACCATTTTGGGATTTTAAGGCCAGAACACGCGCCTGACTAGCGAGTGTTCAGTAAAAATACACAAAGGTGTCAGAAACAAGTGAACTCACTGAAACTAGAGGAAATGCTTGTAACTAGTTCAAAATAGGTCATTTGCGGCTGATCTGCACGGTTCCTGTACAATTTACCCAATTTACCACTTTGGGAGTTTATGGCTAGAACATGCGCCTAACTAGCGAGTGTTCAGTAAAAATACACAAAGGTGTCAGAAACAAGTGAACTCACTGAAACTAGAGTAAATTCTTGGAACTAGTTCAAAATAGGTCATTTGCTGCTGATCTGCACGGTTCCTGTACAATTTACCCAATTTACCATTTTGGGATTTGAAGGCCAGAACACGCGCCTGACTAGCGAGTGTTCAGTAAAAATACACAAAGGTGTCAGAAACAAGTGAACTCACTGAAATTAGAGTAAATGCTTGTAACTAGTTCAAAATAGGTCACTTGCTGCTGATCTGCACGGTTCCTGTGCAATTTACCCAATTTACCACTTTGGGAGTTTATGGCTAGAACGCCTAACTAGCGAGTGTTCAGTAAAAATACACAAAGGTGTCAGAAACAAGTGAACTCACTGAAACTAGAGTAAATGCTTGTAACTAGTTCAAAATAGGTCATTTGCTGCTGATCTGCACGGTTCCTGTACAATTTACCCAATTTACCACTTTGGGAGTTTTTGGCTAGAACACGGGCATGACTAGCGAGTGTTCAGGAAAAATACACAAAGGTGTCAGAAACAAGTGAACTCACTGAAACTAGAGTAAATGCTTGTAACTAGTTCAAAATAGGTCATTTGCTGCTGATCTGCACGGTTCCTGTACAATTTACCCTATTTACCACTTTGGGAGTTTTTGGCTAGAACACGGGCATGACTAGCGAGTGTTCAGTCAAAATACACAAAGGTGTCAGAAACAAGTGAACTCAATGACACTAGAGTAAATGCTTGTAACTAGTTCAAAATAGGTCATTTGCTACTGATCTGCACGGTTCCTGTACAATTTACCACTTTGGGAGTTTAAGGCTAGATCATGCGCCTAACTAGCGAGTGTTCAGTAAAAATACACAAAGGTGTCAGAAACAAGTGAACTCCCTGAAACTAGAGTAAATGCTTGTAACTAGTTCAAAATAGGTCATTTGCTGCTGATCTGCACGGTTCCTGTACAATTTACCCAATTTACCATTTTGGGATTTGAAGGCCAGAAAACGCGCCTGAATAGCGAGTGTTCAGTAAAAATACACAAAGGTGTCAGAAACAAGTGAACCCCCTGAAACTAGAGTAAATGCTTGTAACTAGTTCAAAATAGGTCATTTGTTGCTGATCTGCACGGTTCCTGTACAATTTACCCAATTTAACATTTTGGGATTTTTAAGCCAGAACACGCGCCTGACTAGCGAGTGTTCAGTAAAAATACACAAAGGTGTCAGAAACAAGTGAAATCACTGAAACTAGAGTAAATGCTTGTAACTAGTTCAAAATAGGTCATTTGCTGCTGATCTGCACGGTTCCTGTACAATTTACCCAATTTACCACTTTGGGCGTTTATGGCTAGAACATGCGCCTAACTAGCGAGTGTTCAGTAAAAATACACAAAGGTGTCAGAAACAAGTGAACTCACTGAAACTAGAGTAAATGCTTGTAACTAGTTCAAAATAGGTCATTTGCTGCTGATCTGCACGGTTCCTGTACAATTAACCCAATTTACCATTTTGGGATTTGAAGGCCAGAAAACGCGCCTAACTAGCGAGTGTTCAGTAAAAATACACAAAGGTGTCAGAAACAAGTGAACCCCCTGAAACTAGAGTAAATGCTTGTAACTAACTAGGTTCCTGTACAATTTACCCAATTTACCACTTCGGGCGTTTATGGCTAGAACATGCGCCTAACTAGCGAGTGTTCAGTAAAAATACACAAAGGTGTCAGAAACAAGTGAACTCACTGAAACTAGAGTAAATGCTTGTAACTAGTTCAAAATAGGTCATTTTCTGCTGATCTGCACGGTTCCTGTACAATTTACCCAATTTACCATTTTGGGATTTGAAGGCCAGAACACGCGCCTGACTAGCGAGTGTTCAGTAAAAATACACAAAGGTGTCAGAAACAAGTGAACTCACTGAAATTAGAGTAAATGCTTGTAAATAGTTCAAAATAGGTCACTTGCTGCTGATCTGCACGGTTCCTGTGCAATTTACCCAATTTACCACTTTGGGAGTTTATGGCTAGAACGCCTAACTAGCGAGTGTTCAGTAAAAATACACAAAGGTGTCAGAAACAAGTGAACTCACTGAAACTAGAGTAAATGCTTGTAACTAGTTCAAAATAGGTCATTTGCTGCTGATCTGCACGGTTCCTGTACAATTTACCCAATTTACCACTTTGGGAGTTTTTGGCTAGAACACGGGCATGACTAGCGAGTGTTCAGTAAAAATACACAAAGGTGTCAGAAACAAGTGAACTCACTGAAACTAGAGTAAATGCTTGTAACTAGTTCAAAATAGGTCATTTGCTGCTGATCTGCACGGTTCCTGTACAGTTTACCCAATTTACCACTTTGGGCGTTTATGGCTAGAACATGCGCCTAACTAGCGAGTGTTCAGTAAAAATACACAAAGGTGTCAGAAACAAGTGAACTCACTGAAACTAGAGTAAATGCTTGTAACTAGTTCAAAATAGGTCATTTGCTGCTGATCTGCATGGTTCCTGTACAATTTACCCAATTTACCATTTTGGGATTTGAAGGCCAGAAAACGCGCCTGACTAGCGAGTGTTCAGTAAAAATACACAAAGGTGTCAGAAACAAGTGAACTCATTGAAACTAGAGTAAATGCTTGTAACTAGTTCTAAATAGGTCATTTGCTGCTGATCTGCACGGTTCCTGTATAATTTACCCGATTTACCATTTTGGGATTTTAAGGCCAGCACACGCGCCTGACTAGAGAGTGTTCAGTAAAGATAAACAAAAGTGTCAGAAACAAGTGAACTCACTGAAACTAGAGTAAATGCTTGTAACTAGTTCAAAATAGGTCATTTGCTGCTGATCTGCACGGTTCCTGTACGATTTACCCACTTTACCACTTTGGGAGTTTATGGCTAGAACATGCGCCTAACTAGCGAGTGTTCAGTAAAAATGCACACAGGGGTCAGAAAGAAGTGAACTCACTGAAACTAGAGTAAATGCTTGTAACTAGTTCAAAATAGGTCATTTGCTGCTGATCTGCATGGTTCCTGTACAATTTACCCAATTTACCATTTTGGGATTTGAAGGCCAGAAAACGCGCCTGACTAGCGAGTGTTCAGTAAAAATACACAAAGGTGTCAGAAACAAGTGAACTCCCTGAAACTAGAGTAAATGCTTGTAACTAGTTCAAAATAGGTCATTTGCTGCTGATCTGCACGGTTCCTGTACAATTAACCCAATTTACCATTTTGGGATTTGAAGGCCAGAAAACGCGCCTAACTAGCGAGTGTTCAGTAAAAATACACAAAGGTGTCAGAAACAAGTGAACCCCCTGAAACTAGAGTAAATGCTTGTAACTAACTAGGTTCCTGTACAATTTACCCAATTTACCACTTCGGGCGTTTATGGCTAGAACATGCGCCTAACTAGCGAGTGTTCAGTAAAAATACACAAAGGTGTCAGAAACAAGTGAACTCACTGAAACTAGAGTAAATGCTTGTAACTAGTTCAAAATAGGTCATTTTCTGCTGATCTGCACGGTTCCTGTACAATTTACCCAATTTACCATTTTGGGATTTGAAGGCCAGAACACGCGCCTGACTAGCGAGTGTTCAGTAAAAATACACAAAGGTGTCAGAAACAAGTGAACTCACTGAAATTAGAGTAAATGCTTGTAAATAGTTCAAAATAGGTCACTTGCTGCTGATCTGCACGGTTCCTGTGCAATTTACCCAATTTACCACTTTGGGAGTTTATGGCTAGAACGCCTAACTAGCGAGTGTTCAGTAAAAATACACAAAGGTGTCAGAAACAAGTGAACTCACTGAAACTAGAGTAAATGCTTGTAACTAGTTCAAAATAGGTCATTTGCTGCTGATCTGCACGGTTCCTGTACAATTTACCCAATTTACCACTTTGGGAGTTTTTGGCTAGAACACGGGCATGACTAGCGAGTGTTCAGTAAAAA
The DNA here is from genome assembly GCA_029215795.1 of Anniella stebbinsi. Lineage (NCBI taxonomy): Eukaryota > Metazoa > Chordata > Lepidosauria > Squamata > Anniellidae > Anniella > Anniella stebbinsi. The sequence continues at coordinate 122,761,771 of JARDYH010000004.1, read as the reverse complement.
TACACAAAGGTGTCAGAAACAAGTGAACTCACTGAAACTAGAGTAAATGCTTGTAACTAGTTCAAAATAGGTCATTTGCTGCTGATCTGCACGGTTCCTGTACAGTTTACCCAATTTACCACTTTGGGCGTTTATGGCTAGAACATGCGCCTAACTAGCGAGTGTTCAGTAAAAATACACAAAGGTGTCAGAAACAAGTGAACTCACTGAAACTAGAGTAAATGCTTGTAACTAGTTCAAAATAGGTCATTTGCTGCTGATCTGCATGGTTCCTGTACAATTTACCCAATTTACCATTTTGGGATTTGAAGGCCAGAAAACGCGCCTGACTAGCGAGTGTTCAGTAAAAATACACAAAGGTGTCAGAAACAAGTGAACTCATTGAAACTAGAGTAAATGCTTGTAACTAGTTCTAAATAGGTCATTTGCTGCTGATCTGCACGGTTCCTGTATAATTTACCCGATTTACCATTTTGGGATTTTAAGGCCAGCACACGCGCCTGACTAGAGAGTGTTCAGTAAAGATAAACAAAAGTGTCAGAAACAAGTGAACTCACTGAAACTAGAGTAAATGCTTGTAACTAGTTCAAAATAGGTCATTTGCTGCTGATCTGCACGGTTCCTGTACGATTTACCCACTTTACCACTTTGGGAGTTTATGGCTAGAACATGCGCCTAACTAGCGAGTGTTCAGTAAAAATGCACACAGGGGTCAGAAAGAAGTGAACTCACTGAAACTAGAGTAAATGCTTGTAACTAGTTCAAAATAGGTCATTTGCTGCTGATCTGCATGGTTCCTGTACAATTTACCCAATTTACCATTTTGGGATTTGAAGGCCAGAAAACGCGCCTGACTAGCGAGTGTTCAGTAAAAATACACAAAGGTGTCAGAAACAAGTGAACTCCCTGAAACTAGAGTAAATGCTTGTAACTAGTTCAAAATAGGTCATTTGCTGCTGATCTGCACGGTTCCTGTACAATTTACCCAATTTACCACTTTGGGCGTTTATGGCTAGAACATGCGCCTAACTAGCGAGTGTTCAGTAAAAATTCACAAAGGTGTCAGAAACAAGTGAACTCACTGAAACTAGAGTAAATGCTTGTAACTAGTTCAAAATAGGTCATTTGCTGCTGATCTGCACGGTTCCTGTACAATTAACCCAATTTACCATTTTGGGATTTGAAGGCCAGAAAACGCGCCTAACTAGCGAGTGTTCAGTAAAAATACACAAAGGTGTCAGAAACAAGTGAACTCACTGAAACTAGAGTTAATGCTTGTAACTAGTTCAAAATAGGTCATTTTCTGCTGATCTGTACGGTTCCTGTACAATTTACCCAATTTACCACTTTGGGAGTTTTTGGCTAGAATACGGGCATGACTAGCGAGTGTTCCGTCAAAATACACAAAAGTGTCAGAAACAAGTGAACTCACTGAAACTAGAGTAAATGCTTGTAACTAGTTCAAAATAGGTCATTTGCTGCTGATCTGCACGGTTCCTGTACAATTTACGCAATTTACCACTTTGGGCGTTTATGGCTAGAACATGCGCCTAACTAGCGAGTGTTCAGTAAAAATACACAAAGGTGTCAGAAACAAGTGAACCCCCTGAAACTAGAGTAAATGCTTGTAACTAGTTCAAAATAGGTCATTTTCTGCTGATCTGCACGGTTCCTGTACAATTTACCCAATTTACCATTTTGGGATTTGAAGGCCAGAACACGCGCCTGACTAGCGAGTGTTCAGTAAAAATACACAAAGGTGTCAGAAACAAGTGAACTCACTGAAACTAGAGTAAATGCTTGTAACTAGTTCAAAATAGGTCATTTGCTGCTGATCTGCACGGTTCCTGTACAATTAACCCAATTTACCATTTTGGGATTTGAAGGCCAGAAAACGCGCCTAACTAGCGAGTGTTCAGTAAAAATACACAAAGGTGTCAGAAACAAGTGAACTCACTGAAACTAGAGTAAATGCTTGTAACTAGTTCAAAATAGGTCATTTTCTGCTGATCTGTACGGTTCCTGTACAATTTACCCAATTTACCACTTTGGGAGTTTTTGGCTAGAATACGGGCATGACTAGCGAGTGTTCAGTCAAAATACACAAAAGTGTCAGAAACAAGTGAACTCACTGAAACTAGAGTAAATGCTTGTAACTAGTTCAAAATAGGTCATTTGCTGCTGATCTGCACGGTTCCTGTACAATTTACGCAATTTACCACTTTGGGCGTTTATGGCTAGAACATGCGCCTAACTAGCGAGTGTTCAGTAAAAATACACAAAGGTGTCAGAAACAAGTGAACTCCCTGAAACTAGAGTAAATGCTTGTAACTAGTTCAAAATAGGTCATTTGCTGCTGATCTGCACGGTTCCTGTACAATTTACCCAATTTACCACTTTGGGCGTTTATGGCTAGAACATGCGCCTAACTAGCGAGTGTTCAGTAAAAATACACAAAGGTGTCAGAAACAAGTGAACTCACTGAAACTAGAGTAAATGCTTGTAACTAGTTCAAAATAGGTCATTTGCTGCTGATCTGCACGGTTCCTGTACAATTAACCCAATTTACCATTTTGGGATTTGAAGGCCAGAAAACGCGCCTAACTAGCGAGTGTTCAGTAAAAATACACAAAGGTGTCAGAAACAAGTGAACTCACTGAGACTAGAGTAAATGCTTGTAACTAGTTCAAAATAGGTCATTTTCTGCTGATCTGTACGGTTCCTGTACAATTTACCCAATTTACCACTTTGGGAGTTTTTGGCTAGAATACGGGCATGACTAGCGAGTGTTCAGTCAAAATACACAAAAGTGTCAGAAACAAGTGAACTCACTGAAACTAGAGTAAATGCTTGTAACTAGTTCAAAATCGGTCATTTGCTGCTGATCTGCACGGTTCCTGTACAATTTACCCAATTTACCATTTTGGGATTTGAAGGCCAGAAAACGCGCCTGACTAGCGAGTGTTCAGTAAAAATACACAAAGGTGTCAGAAACAAGTGAACTCATTGAAACTAGAGTAAATGCTTGTAACTAGTTCTAAATAGGTCATTTGCTGCTGATCTGCACGGTTCCTGTATAATTTACCCGATTTACCATTTTGGGATTTTAAGGCCAGCACACGCGCCTGACTAGAGAGTGTTAAGTAAAGATAAACAAAAGTGTCAGAAACAAGTGAACTCACTGAAACTAGAGTAAATGCTTGTAACTAGTTCAAAATAGGTCATTTGCTGCTGATCTGCACGGTTCCTGTACGATTTACCCACTTTACCACTTTGGGAGTTTATGGCTAGAACATGCGCCTAACTAGCGAGTGTTCAGTAAAAATGCACACAGGGGTCAGAAAGAAGTGAACTCACTGAAACTAGAGTAAATGCTTGTAACTAGTTCAAAATAGGTCATTTGCTGCTGATCTGCATGGTTCCTGTACAATTTACCCAATTTACCATTTTGGGATTTGAAGGCCAGAAAACGCGCCTGACTAGCGAGTGTTCAGTAAAAATACACAAAGGTGTCAGAAACAAGTGAACTCCCTGAAACTAGGGTAAATGCTTGTAACTAGTTCAAAATAGGTCATTTGCTGCTGATCTGCACGGTTCCTGTACAATTTACCCAATTTACCACTTTGGGCGTTTATGGCTAGAACATGCGCCTAACTAGCGAGTGTTCAGTAAAAATACACAAAGGTGTCAGAAACAAGTGAACTCACTGAAACTAGAGTAAATGCTTGTAACTAGTTCAAAATAGGTCATTTGCTGCTGATCTGCACGGTTCCTGTACAATTAACCCAATTTACCATTTTGGGATTTGAAGGCCAGAAAACGCGCCTAACTAGCGAGTGTTCAGTAAAAATACACAAAGGTGTCAGAAACAAGTGAACCCCCTGAAACTAGAGTAAATGCTTGTAACTAGTTCAAAATAGGTCATTTTCTGCTGATCTGCACGGTTCCTGTACAATTTACCCAATTTACCATTTTGGGATTTGAAGGCCAGAACACGCGCCTGACTAGCGAGTGTTCAGTAAAAATACACAAAGGTGTCAGAAACAAGTGAACTCACTGAAATTAGAGTAAATGCTTGTAACTAGTTCAAAATAGGTCACTTGCTGCTGATCTGCACGGTTCCTGTGCAATTTACCCAATTTACCACTTTGGGAGTTTATGGCTAGAACGCCTAACTAGCGAGTGTTCAGTAAAAATACACAAAGGTGTCAGAAACAAGTGAACTCACTGAAACTAGAGTAAATGCTTGTAACTAGTTCAAAATAGGTCATTTGCTGCTGATCTGCACGGTTCCTGTACAATTTACCCAATTTACCACTTTGGGAGTTTTTGGGTAGAACACGGGCATGACTAGCGAGTGTTCAGTAAAAATACACAAAGGTGTCAGAAACAAGTGAACCCCCTGAAACTAGAGTAAATGCTTGTAACTAGTTCAAAATAGGTCATTTGTTGCTGATCTGCACGGTTCCTGTATAATTTACCCGATTTACCATTTTGGGATTTTTAGGCCAGAACACGCGCCTGACTAGCGAGTGTTCAGTAAAAATACACAAAGGTGTCAGAAACAAGTGAACTCACTGAAACTAGAGTAAATGCTTGTAACTAGTTCAAAATAGGTCATTTGCTGCTGATCTGCACGGTTCCTGTACAGTTTACCCAATTTACCACTTTGGGTGTTTATGGCTAGAACATGCGCCTAACTAGCGAATGTTCAGTAAAAATACACAAAGGTGTCAGAAACAAGTGAACTCACTGAAACTAGAGTAAATGCTTGTAACTAGTTCAAAATAGGTCATTTGCTGCTGATCTGCATGGTTCCTGTACAATTTACCCAATTTACCATTTTGGGATTTGAAGGCCAGAAAACGCGCCTGACTAGCGAGTGTTCAGTAAAAATACACAAAGGTGTCAGAAACAAGTGAACTCATTGAAACTAGAGTAAATGCTTGTAACTAGTTCTAAATAGGTCATTTGCTGCTGATCTGCACGGTTCCTGTATAATTTACCCGATTTACCATTTTGGGATTTTAAGGCCAGCACACGCGCCTGACTAGAGAGTGTTCAGTAAAGATAAACAAAAGTGTCAGAAACAAGTGAACTCACTGAAACTAGAGTAAATGCTTGTAACTAGTTCAAAATAGGTCATTTGCTGCTGATCTGCACGGTTCCTGTACGATTTACCCACTTTACCACTTTGGGAGTTTATGGCTAGAACATGCGCCTAACTAGCGAGTGTTCAGTAAAAATGCACACAGGGGTCAGAAAGAAGTGAACTCACTGAAACTAGAGTAAATGCTTGTAACTAGTTCAAAATAGGTCATTTGCTGCTGATCTGCATGGTTCCTGTACAATTTACCCAATTTACCATTTTGGGATTTGAAGGCCAGAAAACGCGCCTGACTAGCGAGTGTTCAGTAAAAATACACAAAGGTGTCAGAAACAAGTGAACTCCCTGAAACTAGAGTAAATGCTTGTAACTAGTTCAAAATAGGTCATTTGCTGCTGATCTGCACGGTTCCTGTACAATTTACCCAATTTACCACTTTGGGCGTTTATGGCTAGAACATGCGCCTAACTAGCGAGTGTTCAGTAAAAATTCACAAAGGTGTCAGAAACAAGTGAACTCACTGAAACTAGAGTAAATGCTTGTAACTAGTTCAAAATAGGTCATTTGCTGCTGATCTGCACGGTTCCTGTACAATTAACCCAATTTACCATTTTGGGATTTGAAGGCCAGAAAACGCGCCTAACTAGCGAGTGTTCAGTAAAAATACACAAAGGTGTCAGAAACAAGTGAACTCACTGAAACTAGAGTAAATGCTTGTAACTAGTTCAAAATAGGTCATTTTCTGCTGATCTGTACGGTTCCTGTACAATTTACCCAATTTACCACTTTGGGAGTTTTTGGCTAGAATACGGGCATGACTAGCGAGTGTTCCGTCAAAATACACAAAAGTGTCAGAAACAAGTGAACTCACTGAAACTAGAGTAAATGCTTGTAACTAGTTCAAAATAGGTCATTTGCTGCTGATCTGCACGGTTCCTGTACAATTTACGCAATTTACCACTTTGGGCGTTTATGGCTAGAACATGCGCCTAACTAGCGAGTGTTCAGTAAAAATACACAAAGGTGTCAGAAACAAGTGAACCCCCTGAAACTAGAGTAAATGCTTGTAACTAGTTCAAAATAGGTCATTTTCTGCTGATCTGCACGGTTCCTGTACAATTTACCCAATTTACCATTTTGGGATTTGAAGGCCAGAACACGCGCCTGACTAGCGAGTGTTCAGTAAAAATACACAAAGGTGTCAGAAACAAGTGAACTCACTGAAACTAGAGTAAATGCTTGTAACTAGTTCAAAATAGGTCATTTGCTGCTGATCTGCACGGTTCCTGTACAATTAACCTAATTTACCATTTTGGGATTTGAAGGCCAGAAAACGCGCCTAACTAGCGAGTGTTCAGTAAAAATACACAAAGGTGTCAGAAACAAGTGAACTCACTGAAACTAGAGTAAATGCTTGTAACTAGTTCAAAATAGGTCATTTTCTGCTGATCTGTACGGTTCCTGTACAATTTACCCAATTTACCACTTTGGGAGTTTTTGGCTAGAATACGGGCATGACTAGCGAGTGTTCAGTCAAAATACACAAAAGTGTCAGAAACAAGTGAACTCACTGAAACTAGAGTAAATGCTTGTAACTAGTTCAAAATAGGTCATTTGCTGCTGATCTGCACGGTTCCTGTACAATTTACGCAATTTACCACTTTGGGCGTTTATGGCTAGAACATGCGCCTAACTAGCGAGTGTTCAGTAAAAATACACAAAGGTGACAGAAACAAGTGAACTCCCTGAAACTAGAGTAAATGCTTGTAACTAGTTCAAAATAGGTCATTTGCTGCTGATCTGCACGGTTCCTGTACAATTTACCCAATTTACCACTTTGGGCGTTTATGGCTAGAACATGCGCCTAACTAGCGAGTGTTCAGTAAAAATACACAAAGGTGTCAGAAACAAGTGAACTCACTGAAACTAGAGTAAATGCTTGTAACTAGTTCAAAATAGGTCATTTGCTGCTGATCTGCACGGTTCCTGTACAATTAACCCAATTTACCATTTTGGGATTTGAAGGCCAGAAAACGCGCCTAACTAGCGAGTGTTCAGTAAAAATACACAAAGGTGTCAGAAACAAGTGAACTCACTGAGACTAGAGTAAATGCTTGTAACTAGTTCAAAATAGGTCATTTTCTGCTGATCTGTACGGTTCCTGTACAATTTACCCAATTTACCACTTTGGGAGTTTTTGGCTAGAATACGGGCATGACTAGCGAGTGTTCAGTCAAAATACACAAAAGTGTCAGAAACAAGTGAACTCACTGAAACTAGAGTAAATGCTTGTAACTAGTTCAAAATCGGTCATTTGCTGCTGATCTGCACGGTTCCTGTACAATTTACCCAATTTACCATTTTGGGATTTGAAGGCCAGAAAACGCGCCTGACTAGCGAGTGTTCAGTAAAAATACACAAAGGTGTCAGAAACAAGTGAACTCATTGAAACTAGAGTAAATGCTTGTAACTAGTTCTAAATAGGTCATTTGCTGCTGATCTGCACGGTTCCTGTATAATTTACCCGATTTACCATTTTGGGATTTTAAGGCCAGCACACGCGCCTGACTAGAGAGTGTTAAGTAAAGATAAACAAAAGTGTCAGAAACAAGTGAACTCACTGAAACTAGAGTAAATGCTTGTAACTAGTTCAAAATAGGTCATTTGCTGCTGATCTGCACGGTTCCTGTACGATTTACCCACTTTACCACTTTGGGAGTTTATGGCTAGAACATGCGCCTAACTAGCGAGTGTTCAGTAAAAATGCACACAGGGGTCAGAAAGAAGTGAACTCACTGAAACTAGAGTAAATGCTTGTAACTAGTTCAAAATAGGTCATTTGCTGCTGATCTGCATGGTTCCTGTACAATTTACCCAATTTACCATTTTGGGATTTGAAGGCCAGAAAACGCGCCTGACTAGCGAGTGTTCAGTAAAAATACACAAAGGTGTCAGAAACAAGTGAACTCCCTGAAACTAGGGTAAATGCTTGTAACTAGTTCAAAATAGGTCATTTGCTGCTGATCTGCACGGTTCCTGTACAATTTACCCAATTTACCACTTTGGGCGTTTATGGCTAGAACATGCGCCTAACTAGCGAGTGTTCAGTAAAAATACACAAAGGTGTCAGAAACAAGTGAACTCACTGAAACTAGAGTAAATGCTTGTAACTAGTTCAAAATAGGTCATTTGCTGCTGATCTGCACGGTTCCTGTACAATTAACCCAATTTACCATTTTGGGATTTGAAGGCCAGAAAACGCGCCTAACTAGCGAGTGTTCAGTAAAAATACACAAAGGTGTCAGAAACAAGTGAACCCCCTGAAACTAGAGTAAATGCTTGTAACTAGTTCAAAATAGGTCATTTTCTGCTGATCTGCACGGTTCCTGTACAATTTACCCAATTTACCATTTTGGGATTTGAAGGCCAGAACACGCGCCTGACTAGCGAGTGTTCAGTAAAAATACACAAAGGTGTCAGAAACAAGTGAACTCACTGAAATTAGAGTAAATGCTTGTAACTAGTTCAAAATAGGTCACTTGCTGCTGATCTGCACGGTTCCTGTGCAATTTACCCAATTTACCACTTTGGGAGTTTATGGCTAGAACGCCTAACTAGCGAGTGTTCAGTAAAAATACACAAAGGTGTCAGAAACAAGTGAACTCACTGAAACTAGAGTAAATGCTTGTAACTAGTTCAAAATAGGTCATTTGCTGCTGATCTGCACGGTTCCTGTACAATTTACCCAATTTACCACTTTGGGAGTTTTTGGGTAGAACACGGGCATGACTAGCGAGTGTTCAGTAAAAATACACAAAGGTGTCAGAAACAAGTGAACCCCCTGAAACTAGAGTAAATGCTTGTAACTAGTTCAAAATAGGTCATTTGTTGCTGATCTGCACGGTTCCTGTATAATTTACCCGATTTACCATTTTGGGATTTTTAGGCCAGAACACGCGCCTGACTAGCGAGTGTTCAGTAAAAATACACAAAGGTGTCAGAAACAAGTGAACTCACTGAAACTAGAGTAAATGCTTGTAACTAGTTCAAAATAGGTCATTTGCTGCTGATCTGCACGGTTCCTGTACAGTTTACCCAATTTACCACTTTGGGTGTTTATGGCTAGAACATGCGCCTAACTAGCGAATGTTCAGTAAAAATACACAAAGGTGTCAGAAACAAGTGAACTCACTGAAACTAGAGTAAATGCTTGTAACTAGTTCAAAATAGGTCATTTGCTGCTGATCTGCATGGTTCCTGTACAATTTACCCAATTTACCATTTTGGGATTTGAAGGCCAGAAAACGCGCCTGACTAGCGAGTGTTCAGTAAAAATACACAAAGGTGTCAGAAACAAGTGAACTCATTGAAACTAGAGTAAATGCTTGTAACTAGTTCTAAATAGGTCATTTGCTGCTGATCTGCACGGTTCCTGTATAATTTACCCGATTTACCATTTTGGGATTTTAAGGCCAGCACACGCGCCTGACTAGAGAGTGTTCAGTAAAGATAAACAAAAGTGTCAGAAACAAGTGAACTCACTGAAACTAGAGTAAATGCTTGTAACTAGTTCAAAATAGGTCATTTGCTGCTGATCTGCACGGTTCCTGTACGATTTACCCACTTTACCACTTTGGGAGTTTATGGCTAGAACATGCGCCTAACTAGCGAGTGTTCAGTAAAAATGCACACAGGGGTCAGAAAGAAGTGAACTCACTGAAACTAGAGTAAATGCTTGTAACTAGTTCAAAATAGGTCATTTGCTGCTGATCTGCATGGTTCCTGTACAATTTACCCAATTTACCATTTTGGGATTTGAAGGCCAGAAAACGCGCCTGACTAGCGAGTGTTCAGTAAAAATACACAAAGGTGTCAGAAACAAGTGAACTCCCTGAAACTAGAGTAAATGCTTGTAACAAGTTCAAAATATGTCATTTTCTGCTGATCTGCACGGTTCCTGTACAATTTACCCAATTTAACATTTTGGGATTTGAAGGCCAGAACACGCGCCTGACTAGCGAGTGTTCAGTAAAAATACACAAAGGTGTCAGAAACAAATGAACTCACTGAAACTAGAGTTAATGCTTGTAACTAGTTCAAAATAAGTCATTTGTTGCTGATCTGCACGGTTCCTGTACAATTTACCCAATTTACCACTTTGGGAGTTTATGGCTGGAACATGCGCCTAACCAGCGAGTGTTCAGTAAAAATACACAAAGGTGTCAGAAACAAGTGAACTCACTGAAACTAGAGTAAATGCTTATAACTAGTTCAAAATAGGTCATGTGCTGCTGATCTGCACGGTTCCTGTACAATTTACCCAATTTACCACTTTGGGAGTTTATGGCTAGAACATGCGCCTAACTAGCGAGTGTTCAGCAAAAATACACAAAGGTGTCAGAAACAAGTGAACTCACTGAAACTAGAGTAAATGCTTGTAACTAGTTCAAAATCGGTCATTTCCTGCTGGTCTGCACGGTTCCTGTACAATTTACCCAATTTACCATTTTGGGATTTTAAGGCCAGAAAACGCGCCTGAATAGCGAGTGTTCAGTAAAAATAAACAAAGGTGTCAGAAACAAGTGAACCCCCTGAAACTAGAGTAAATGCTTGTAACTAGTTCAAAATAGGTCATTTGTTGCTGATCTGCACGGTTCCTGTATAATTTACCCGATTTACCATTTTGGGATTTTAAGGCCAGAACACGCGCCTGACTAGCGAGTGTTCAGTAAAAATACACAAAGGTGTCAGAAACAAGTGAACTCACTGAAACTAGAGGAAATGCTTGTAACTAGTTCAAAATAGGTCATTTGCGGCTGATCTGCACGGTTCCTGTACAATTTACCCAATTTACCACTTTGGGAGTTTATGGCTAGAACATGCGCCTAACTAGCGAGTGTTCAGTAAAAATACACAAAGGTGTCAGAAACAAGTGAACTCACTGAAACTAGAGTAAATTCTTGGAACTAGTTCAAAATAGGTCATTTGCTGCTGATCTGCACGGTTCCTGTACAATTTACCCAATTTACCATTTTGGGATTTGAAGGCCAGAACACGCGCCTGACTAGCGAGTGTTCAGTAAAAATACACAAAGGTGTCAGAAACAAGTGAACTCACTGAAATTAGAGTAAATGCTTGTAACTAGTTCAAAATAGGTCACTTGCTGCTGATCTGCACGGTTCCTGTGCAATTTACCCAATTTACCACTTTGGGAGTTTATGGCTAGAACGCCTAACTAGCGAGTGTTCAGTAAAAATACACAAAGGTGTCAGAAACAAGTGAACTCACTGAAACTAGAGTAAATGCTTGTAACTAGTTCAAAATAGGTCATTTGCTGCTGATCTGCACGGTTCCTGTACAATTTACCCAATTTACCACTTTGGGAGTTTTTGGCTAGAACACGGGCATGACTAGCGAGTGTTCAGGAAAAATACACAAAGGTGTCAGAAACAAGTGAACTCACTGAAACTAGAGTAAATGCTTGTAACTAGTTCAAAATAGGTCATTTGCTGCTGATCTGCACGGTTCCTGTACAATTTACCCTATTTACCACTTTGGGAGTTTTTGGCTAGAACACGGGCATGACTAGCGAGTGTTCAGTCAAAATACACAAAGGTGTCAGAAACAAGTGAACTCAATGACACTAGAGTAAATGCTTGTAACTAGTTCAAAATAGGTCATTTGCTACTGATCTGCACGGTTCCTGTACAATTTACCACTTTGGGAGTTTAAGGCTAGATCATGCGCCTAACTAGCGAGTGTTCAGTAAAAATACACAAAGGTGTCAGAAACAAGTGAACTCCCTGAAACTAGAGTAAATGCTTGTAACTAGTTCAAAATAGGTCATTTGCTGCTGATCTGCACGGTTCCTGTACAATTTACCCAATTTACCATTTTGGGATTTGAAGGCCAGAAAACGCGCCTGAATAGCGAGTGTTCAGTAAAAATACACAAAGGTGTCAGAAACAAGTGAACCCCCTGAAACTAGAGTAAATGCTTGTAACTAGTTCAAAATAGGTCATTTGTTGCTGATCTGCACGGTTCCTGTACAATTTACCCAATTTAACATTTTGGGATTTTTAAGCCAGAACACGCGCCTGACTAGCGAGTGTTCAGTAAAAATACACAAAGGTGTCAGAAACAAGTGAAATCACTGAAACTAGAGTAAATGCTTGTAACTAGTTCAAAATAGGTCATTTGCTGCTGATCTGCACGGTTCCTGTACAATTTACCCAATTTACCACTTTGGGCGTTTATGGCTAGAACATGCGCCTAACTAGCGAGTGTTCAGTAAAAATACACAAAGGTGTCAGAAACAAGTGAACTCACTGAAACTAGAGTAAATGCTTGTAACTAGTTCAAAATAGGTCATTTGCTGCTGATCTGCACGGTTCCTGTACAATTAACCCAATTTACCATTTTGGGATTTGAAGGCCAGAAAACGCGCCTAACTAGCGAGTGTTCAGTAAAAATACACAAAGGTGTCAGAAACAAGTGAACCCCCTGAAACTAGAGTAAATGCTTGTAACTAACTAGGTTCCTGTACAATTTACCCAATTTACCACTTCGGGCGTTTATGGCTAGAACATGCGCCTAACTAGCGAGTGTTCAGTAAAAATACACAAAGGTGTCAGAAACAAGTGAACTCACTGAAACTAGAGTAAATGCTTGTAACTAGTTCAAAATAGGTCATTTTCTGCTGATCTGCACGGTTCCTGTACAATTTACCCAATTTACCATTTTGGGATTTGAAGGCCAGAACACGCGCCTGACTAGCGAGTGTTCAGTAAAAATACACAAAGGTGTCAGAAACAAGTGAACTCACTGAAATTAGAGTAAATGCTTGTAAATAGTTCAAAATAGGTCACTTGCTGCTGATCTGCACGGTTCCTGTGCAATTTACCCAATTTACCACTTTGGGAGTTTATGGCTAGAACGCCTAACTAGCGAGTGTTCAGTAAAAATACACAAAGGTGTCAGAAACAAGTGAACTCACTGAAACTAGAGTAAATGCTTGTAACTAGTTCAAAATAGGTCATTTGCTGCTGATCTGCACGGTTCCTGTACAATTTACCCAATTTACCACTTTGGGAGTTTTTGGCTAGAACACGGGCATGACTAGCGAGTGTTCAGTAAAAATACACAAAGGTGTCAGAAACAAGTGAACTCACTGAAACTAGAGTAAATGCTTGTAACTAGTTCAAAATAGGTCATTTGCTGCTGATCTGCACGGTTCCTGTACAGTTTACCCAATTTACCACTTTGGGCGTTTATGGCTAGAACATGCGCCTAACTAGCGAGTGTTCAGTAAAAATACACAAAGGTGTCAGAAACAAGTGAACTCACTGAAACTAGAGTAAATGCTTGTAACTAGTTCAAAATAGGTCATTTGCTGCTGATCTGCATGGTTCCTGTACAATTTACCCAATTTACCATTTTGGGATTTGAAGGCCAGAAAACGCGCCTGACTAGCGAGTGTTCAGTAAAAATACACAAAGGTTTCAGAAACAAGTGAACTCATTGAAACTAGAGTAAATGCTTGTAACTAGTTCTAAATAGGTCATTTGCTGCTGATCTGCACGGTTCCTGTATAATTTACCCGATTTACCATTTTGGGATTTTAAGGCCAGCACACGCGCCTGACTAGAGAGTGTTCAGTAAAGATAAACAAAAGTGTCAGAAACAAGTGAACTCACTGAAACTAGAGTAAATGCTTGTAACTAGTTCAAAATAGGTCATTTGCTGCTGATCTGCACGGTTCCTGTACGATTTACCCACTTTACCACTTTGGGAGTTTATGGCTAGAACATGCGCCTAACTAGCGAGTGTTCAGTAAAAATGCACACAGGGGTCAGAAAGAAGTGAACTCACTGAAACTAGAGTAAATGCTTGTAACTAGTTCAAAATAGGTCATTTGCTGCTGATCTGCATGGTTCCTGTACAATTTACCCAATTTACCATTTTGGGATTTGAAGGCCAGAAAACGCGCCTGACTAGCGAGTGTTCAGTAAAAATACACAAAGGTGTCAGAAACAAGTGAACTCCCTGAAACTAGAGTAAATGCTTGTAACTAGTTCAAAATAGGTCATTTGCTGCTGATCTGCACGGTTCCTGTACAATTTACCCAATTTACCACTTTGGGCGTTTATGGCTAGAACATGCGCCTAACTAGCGAGTGTTCAGTAAAAATTCACAAAGGTGTCAGAAACAAGTGAACTCACTGAAACTAGAGTAAATGCTTGTAACTAGTTCAAAATAGGTCATTTGCTGCTGATCTGCACGGTTCCTGTACAATTAACCCAATTTACCATTTTGGGATTTGAAGGCCAGAAAACGCGCCTAACTAGCGAGTGTTCAGTAAAAATACACAAAGGTGTCAGAAACAAGTGAACTCACTGAAACTAGAGTAAATGCTTGTAACTAGTTCAAAATAGGTCATTTTCTGCTGATCTGTACGGTTCCTGTACAATTTACCCAATTTACCACTTTGGGAGTTTTTGGCTAGAATACGGGCATGACTAGCGAGTGTTCCGTCAAAATACACAAAAGTGTCAGAAACAAGTGAACTCACTGAAACTAGAGTAAATGCTTGTAACTAGTTCAAAATAGGTCATTTGCTGCTGATCTGCACGGTTCCTGTACAATTTACGCAATTTACCACTTTGGGCGTTTATGGCTAGAACATGCGCCTAACTAGCGAGTGTTCAGTAAAAATACACAAAGGTGTCAGAAACAAGTGAACCCCCTGAAACTAGAGTAAATGCTTGTAACTAGTTCAAAATAGGTCATTTTCTGCTGATCTGCACGGTTCCTGTACAATTTACCCAATTTACCATTTTGGGATTTGAAGGCCAGAACACGCGCCTGACTAGCGAGTGTTCAGTAAAAATACACAAAGGTGTCAGAAACAAGTGAACTCACTGAAACTAGAGTAAATGCTTGTAACTAGTTCAAAATAGGTCATTTGCTGCTGATCTGCACGGTTCCTGTACAATTAACCCAATTTACCATTTTGGGATTTGAAGGCCAGAAAACGCGCCTAACTAGCGAGTGTTCAGTAAAAATACACAAAGGTGTCAGAAACAAGTGAACTCACTGAAACTAGAGTAAATGCTTGTAACTAGTTCAAAATAGGTCATTTTCTGCTGATCTGTACGGTTCCTGTACAATTTACCCAATTTACCACTTTGGGAGTTTTTGGCTAGAATACGGGCATGACTAGCGAGTGTTCAGTCAAAATACACAAAAGTGTCAGAAACAAGTGAACTCACTGAAACTAGAGTAAATGCTTGTAACTAGTTCAAAATAGGTCATTTGCTGCTGATCTGCACGGTTCCTGTACAATTTACGCAATTTACCACTTTGGGCGTTTATGGCTAGAACATGCGCCTAACTAGCGAGTGTTCAGTAAAAATACACAAAGGTGTCAGAAACAAGTGAACTCCCTGAAACTAGAGTAAATGCTTGTAACTAGTTCAAAATAGGTCATTTGCTGCTGATCTGCACGGTTCCTGTACAATTTACCCAATTTACCACTTTGGGCGTTTATGGCTAGAACATGCGCCTAACTAGCGAGTGTTCAGTAAAAATACACAAAGGTGTCAGAAACAAGTGAACTCACTGAAACTAGAGTAAATGCTTGTAACTAGTTCAAAATAGGTCATTTGCTGCTGATCTGCACGGTTCCTGTACAATTAACCCAATTTACCATTTTGGGATTTGAAGGCCAGAAAACGCGCCTAACTAGCGAGTGTTCAGTAAAAATACACAAAGGTGTCAGAAACAAGTGAACTCACTGAGACTAGAGTAAATGCTTGTAACTAGTTCAAAATAGGTCATTTTCTGCTGATCTGTACGGTTCCTGTACAATTTACCCAATTTACCACTTTGGGAGTTTTTGGCTAGAATACGGGCATGACTAGCGAGTGTTCAGTCAAAATACACAAAAGTGTCAGAAACAAGTGAACTCACTGAAACTAGAGTAAATGCTTGTAACTAGTTCAAAATCGGTCATTTGCTGCTGATCTGCACGGTTCCTGTACAATTTACCCAATTTACCATTTTGGGATTTGAAGGCCAGAAAACGCGCCTGACTAGCGAGTGTTCAGTAAAAATACACAAAGGTGTCAGAAACAAGTGAACTCATTGAAACTAGAGTAAATGCTTGTAACTAGTTCTAAATAGGTCATTTGCTGCTGATCTGCACGGTTCCTGTATAATTTACCCGATTTACCATTTTGGGATTTTAAGGCCAGCACACGCGCCTGACTAGAGAGTGTTAAGTAAAGATAAACAAAAGTGTCAGAAACAAGTGAACTCACTGAAACTAGAGTAAATGCTTGTAACTAGTTCAAAATAGGTCATTTGCTGCTGATCTGCACGGTTCCTGTACGATTTACCCACTTTACCACTTTGGGAGTTTATGGCTAGAACATGCGCCTAACTAGCGAGTGTTCAGTAAAAATGCACACAGGGGTCAGAAAGAAGTGAACTCACTGAAACTAGAGTAAATGCTTGTAACTAGTTCAAAATAGGTCATTTGCTGCTGATCTGCATGGTTCCTGTACAATTTACCCAATTTACCATTTTGGGATTTGAAGGCCAGAAAACGCGCCTGACTAGCGAGTGTTCAGTAAAAATACACAAAGGTGTCAGAAACAAGTGAACTCCCTGAAACTAGGGTAAATGCTTGTAACTAGTTCAAAATAGGTCATTTGCTGCTGATCTGCACGGTTCCTGTACAATTTACCCAATTTACCACTTTGGGCGTTTATGGCTAGAACATGCGCCTAACTAGCGAGTGTTCAGTAAAAATACACAAAGGTGTCAGAAACAAGTGAACTCACTGAAACTAGAGTAAATGCTTGTAACTAGTTCAAAATAGGTCATTTGCTGCTGATCTGCACGGTTCCTGTACAATTAACCCAATTTACCATTTTGGGATTTGAAGGCCAGAAAACGCGCCTAACTAGCGAGTGTTCAGTAAAAATACACAAAGGTGTCAGAAACAAGTGAACTCACTGAAACTAGAGTAAATGCTTGTAACTAGTTCAAAATAGGTCATTTTCTGCTGATCTGTACGGTTCCTGTACAATTTACCCAATTTACCACTTTGGGAGTTTTTGGCTAGAATACGGGCATGACTAGCGAGTGTTCAGTCAAAATACACAAAAGTGTCAGAAACAAGTGAACTCACTGAAACTAGAGTAAATGCTTGTAACTAGTTCAAAATAGGTCATTTGCTGCTGATCTGCACGGTTCCTGTACAATTTACGCAATTTACCACTTTGGGCGTTTATGGCTAGAACATGCGCCTAACTAGCGAGTGTTCAGTAAAAATACACAAAGGTGTCAGAAACAAGTGAACTCCCTGAAACTAGAGTAAATGCTTGTAACTAGTTCAAAATAGGTCATTTGCTGCTGATCTGCACGGTTCCTGTACAATTTACCCAATTTACCACTTTGGGCGTTTATGGCTAGAACATGCGCCTAACTAGCGAGTGTTCAGTAAAAATACACAAAGGTGTCAGAAACAAGTGAACTCACTGAAACTAGAGTAAATGCTTGTAACTAGTTCAAAATAGGTCATTTGCTGCTGATCTGCACGGTTCCTGTACAATTAACCCAATTTACCATTTTGGGATTTGAAGGCCAGAAAACGCGCCTAACTAGCGAGTGTTCAGTAAAAATACACAAAGGTGTCAGAAACAAGTGAACTCACTGAGACTAGAGTAAATGCTTGTAACTAGTTCAAAATAGGTCATTTTCTGCTGATCTGTACGGTTCCTGTACAATTTACCCAATTTACCACTTTGGGAGTTTTTGGCTAGAATACGGGCATGACTAGCGAGTGTTCAGTCAAAATACACAAAAGTGTCAGAAACAAGTGAACTCACTGAAACTAGAGTAAATGCTTGTAACTAGTTCAAAATCGGTCATTTGCTGCTGATCTGCACGGTTCCTGTACAATTTACCCAATTTACCATTTTGGGATTTGAAGGCCAGAAAACGCGCCTGAATAGCGAGTGTTCAGTAAAAATACACAAAGGTGTCAGAAACAAGTGAACCCCCTGAAACTAGAGTAAATGCTTGTAACTAGTTCAAAATAAGTCATTTGTTGCTGATCTGCACGGTTCCTGTATAATTTACCCGATTTACCATTTTGGGATTTTTAGGCCAGAACACGCGCCTGACTAGCGAGTGTTCAGTAAAAATACACAAAGGTGTCAGAAACAAGTGAACTCACTGAAACTAGAGGAAATGCTTGTAACTAGTTCAAAATAGGTCATTTGCGGCTGATCTGCACGGTTCCTGTACAATTTACCCAATTTACCACTTTGGGCGTTTATGGCTAGAACATGCGCCTAACTAGCGAGTGTTCAGTAAAAATACACAAAGGTGTCAGAAACAAGTGAACTCACTGAAACTAGAGTAAATGCTTGTAACTAGTTCAAAATAGGTCATTTGCTGCTGATCTGCACGGTTCCTGTACAATTAACCCAATTTACCATTTTGGGATTTGAAGGCCAGAAAACGCGCCTAACTAGCGAGTGTTCAGTAAAAATACACAAAGGTGTCAGAAACAAGTGAACTCACTGAGACTAGAGTAAATGCTTGTAACTAGTTCAAAATAGGTCATTTTCTGCTGATCTGTACGGTTCCTGTACAATTTACCCAATTTACCACTTTGGGAGTTTTTGGCTAGAATACGGGCATGACTAGCGAGTGTTCAGTCAAAATACACAAAAGTGTCAGAAACAAGTGAACTCACTGAAACTAGAGTAAATGCTTGTAACTAGTTCAAAATCGGTCATTTGCTGCTGATCTGCACGGTTCCTGTACAATTTACCCAATTTACCATTTTGGGATTTGAAGGCCAGAAAACGCGCCTGAATAGCGAGTGTTCAGTAAAAATACACAAAGGTGTCAGAAACAAGTGAACCCCCTGAAACTAGAGTAAATGCTTGTAACTAGTTCAAAATAAGTCATTTGTTGCTGATCTGCACGGTTCCTGTATAATTTACCCGATTTACCATTTTGGGATTTTTAGGCCAGAACACGCGCCTGACTAGCGAGTGTTCAGTAAAAATACACAAAGGTGTCAGAAACAAGTGAACTCACTGAAACTAGAGGAAATGCTTGTAACTAGTTCAAAATAGGTCATTTGCGGCTGATCTGCACGGTTCCTGTACAATTTACCCAATTTACCACTTTGGGCGTTTATGGCTAGAACATGCGCCTAACTAGCGAGTGTTCAGTAAAAATACACAAAGGTGTCAGAAACAAGTGAACTCACTGAAACTAGAGCAAATTCTTGGAACTAGTTCAAAATAGGTCATTTGCTGCTGATCTGCACGGTTCCTGTACAATTTACCCAATTTACCATTTTGGGATTTGAAGGCCAGAACACGCGCCTGACTAGCGAGTGTTCAGTAAAAATACACAAAGGTGTCAGAAACAAGTGAACTCACTGAAATTAGAGTAAATGCTTGTAACTAGTTCAAAATAGGTCACTTGCTGCTGATCTGCACGGTTCCTGTGCAATTTACCCAATTTACCACTTTGGGAGTTTATGACTAGAACGCCTAACTAGCGAGTGTTCAGTAAAAATACACAAAGGTGTCAGAAACAAGTGAACTCACTGAAACTAGAGTAAATGCTTGTAACTAGTTCAAAATAGGTCATTTGCTGCTGATCTGCACGGTTCCTGTACAATTTACCCAATTTACCATTTTGGGATTTGAAGGCCAGAAAACGCGCCTGACTAGCGAGTGTTCAGTAAAAATACACAAAGGTGTCAGAAACAAGTGAACTCATTGAAACTAGAGTAAATGCTTGTAACTAGTTCTAAATAGGTCATTTGCTGCTGATCTGCACGGTTCCTGTATAATTTACCCGATTTACCATTTTGGGATTTTAAGGCCAGCACACGCGCCTGACTAGAGAGTGTTAAGTAAAGATAAACAAAAGTGTCAGAAACAAGTGAACTCACTGAAACTAGAGTAAATGCTTGTAACTAGTTCAAAATAGGTCATTTGCTGCTGATCTGCACGGTTCCTGTACGATTTACCCACTTTACCACTTTGGGAGTTTATGGCTAGAACATGCGCCTAACTAGCGAGTGTTCAGTAAAAATGCACACAGGGGTCAGAAAGAAGTGAACTCACTGAAACTAGAGTAAATGCTTGTAACTAGTTCAAAATAGGTCATTTGCTGCTGATCTGCATGGTTCCTGTACAATTTACCCAATTTACCATTTTGGGATTTGAAGGCCAGAAAACGCGCCTGACTAGCGAGTGTTCAGTAAAAATACACAAAGGTGTCAGAAACAAGTGAACTCCCTGAAACTAGGGTAAATGCTTGTAACTAGTTCAAAATAGGTCATTTGCTGCTGATCTGCACGGTTCCTGTACAATTTACCCAATTTACCACTTTGGGCGTTTATGGCTAGAACATGCGCCTAACTAGCGAGTGTTCAGTAAAAATACACAAAGGTGTCAGAAACAAGTGAACTCACTGAAACTAGAGTAAATGCTTGTAACTAGTTCAAAATAGGTCATTTGCTGCTGATCTGCACGGTTCCTGTACAATTAACCCAATTTACCATTTTGGGATTTGAAGGCCAGAAAACGCGCCTAACTAGCGAGTGTTCAGTAAAAATACACAAAGGTGTCAGAAACAAGTGAACTCACTGAAACTAGAGTAAATGCTTGTAACTAGTTCAAAATAGGTCATTTTCTGCTGATCTGTACGGTTCCTGTACAATTTACCCAATTTACCACTTTGGGAGTTTTTGGCTAGAATACGGGCATGACTAGCGAGTGTTCAGTCAAAATACACAAAAGTGTCAGAAACAAGTGAACTCACTGAAACTAGAGTAAATGCTTGTAACTAGTTCAAAATAGGTCATTTGCTGCTGATCTGCACGGTTCCTGTACAATTTACGCAATTTACCACTTTGGGCGTTTATGGCTAGAACATGCGCCTAACTAGCGAGTGTTCAGTAAAAATACACAAAGGTGTCAGAAACAAGTGAACTCCCTGAAACTAGAGTAAATGCTTGTAACTAGTTCAAAATAGGTCATTTGCTGCTGATCTGCACGGTTCCTGTACAATTTACCCAATTTACCACTTTGGGCGTTTATGGCTAGAACATGCGCCTAACTAGCGAGTGTTCAGTAAAAATACACAAAGGTGTCAGAAACAAGTGAACTCACTGAAACTAGAGTAAATGCTTGTAACTAGTTCAAAATCGGTCATTTGCTGCTGATCTGCACGGTTCCTGTACAATTTACCCAATTTACCATTTTGGGATTTGAAGGCCAGAACACGCGCCTGACTAGCGAGTGTTCAGTAAAAATACACAAAGGTGTCAGAAACAAGTGAACTCACTGAAATTAGAGTAAATGCTTGTAACTAGTTCAAAATAGGTCACTTGCTGCTGATCTGCACGGTTCCTGTGCAATTTACCCAATTTACCACTTTGGGAGTTTATGACTAGAACGCCTAACTAGCGAGTGTTCAGTAAAAATACACAAAGGTGTCAGAAACAAGTGAACTCACTGAAACTAGAGTAAATGCTTGTAACTAGTTCAAAATAGGTCATTTGCTGCTGATCTGCACGGTTCCTGTACAATTTACCCAATTTACCACTTTGGGAGTTTTTGGCTAGAACACGGGCATGACTAGCGAGTGTTCAGGAAAAATACACAAAGGTGTCAGAAACAAGTGAACTCACTGAAATTAGAGTAAATGCTTGTAACTAGTTCAAAATAGGTCACTTGCTGCTGATCTGCACGGTTCCTGTGCAATTTACCCAATTTACCACTTTGGGAGTTTATGACTAGAACGCCTAACTAGCGAGTGTTCAGTAAAAATACACAAAGGTGTCAGAAACAAGTGAACTCACTGAAACTAGAGTAAATGCTTGTAACTAGTTCAAAATAGGTCATTTGCTGCTGATCTGCACGGTTCCTGTACAATTTACCCAATTTACCACTTTGGGCGTTTATGGCTAGAACATGCGCCTAACTAGCGAGTGTTCAGTAAAAATACACAAAGGTGTCAGAAACAAGTGAACTCACTGAAACTAGAGTAAATGCTTGTAACTAGTTCAAAATAGGTCATTTGCTGCTGATCTGCACGGTTCCTGTACAATTAACCCAATTTACCATTTTGGGATTTGAAGGCCAGAAAACGCGCCTAACTAGCGAGTGTTCAGTAAAAATACACAAAGGTGTCAGAAACAAGTGAACTCACTGAAACTAGAGTAAATGCTTGTAACTAGTTCAAAATAGGTCATTTTCTGCTGATCTGTACGGTTCCTGTACAATTTACCCAATTTACCACTTTGGGAGTTTTTGGCTAGAATACGGGCATGACTAGCGAGTGTTCAGTCAAAATACACAAAAGTGTCAGAAACAAGTGAACTCACTGAAACTAGAGTAAATGCTTGTAACTAGTTCAAAATAGGTCATTTGCTGCTGATCTGCACGGTTCCTGTACAATTTACGCAATTTACCACTTTGGGCGTTTATGGCTAGAACATGCGCCTAACTAGCGAGTGTTCAGTAAAAATACACAAAGGTGTCAGAAACAAGTGAACTCCCTGAAACTAGAGTAAATGCTTGTAACTAGTTCAAAATAGGTCATTTGCTGCTGATCTGCACGGTTCCTGTACAATTTACCCAATTTACCACTTTGGGCGTTTATGGCTAGAACATGCGCCTAACTAGCGAGTGTTCAGTAAAAATACACAAAGGTGTCAGAAACAAGTGAACTCACTGAAACTAGAGTAAATGCTTGTAACTAGTTCAAAATAGGTCATTTGCTGCTGATCTGCACGGTTCCTGTACAATTAACCCAATTTACCATTTTGGGATTTGAAGGCCAGAAAACGCGCCTAACTAGCGAGTGTTCAGTAAAAATACACAAAGGTGTCAGAAACAAGTGAACTCACTGAGACTAGAGTAAATGCTTGTAACTAGTTCAAAATAGGTCATTTTCTGCTGATCTGTACGGTTCCTGTACAATTTACCCAATTTACCACTTTGGGAGTTTTTGGCTAGAATACGGGCATGACTAGCGAGTGTTCAGTCAAAATACACAAAAGTGTCAGAAACAAGTGAACTCACTGAAACTAGAGTAAATGCTTGTAACTAGTTCAAAATCGGTCATTTGCTGCTGATCTGCACGGTTCCTGTACAATTTACCCAATTTACCATTTTGGGATTTGAAGGCCAGAAAACGCGCCTGAATAGCGAGTGTTCAGTAAAAATACACAAAGGTGTCAGAAACAAGTGAACCCCCTGAAACTAGAGTAAATGCTTGTAACTAGTTCAAAATAAGTCATTTGTTGCTGATCTGCACGGTTCCTGTATAATTTACCCGATTTACCATTTTGGGATTTTTAGGCCAGAACACGCGCCTGACTAGCGAGTGTTCAGTAAAAATACACAAAGGTGTCAGAAACAAGTGAACTCACTGAAACTAGAGGAAATGCTTGTAACTAGTTCAAAATAGGTCATTTGCGGCTGATCTGCACGGTTCCTGTACAATTTACCCAATTTACCACTTTGGGCGTTTATGGCTAGAACATGCGCCTAACTAGCGAGTGTTCAGTAAAAATACACAAAGGTGTCAGAAACAAGTGAACTCACTGAAACTAGAGGAAATGCTTGTAACTAGTTCAAAATAGGTCATTTGCTGCTGATCTGCACGGTTCCTGTACAATTAACCCAATTTACCATTTTGGGATTTGAAGGCCAGAAAACGCGCCTAACTAGCGAGTGTTCAGTAAAAATACACAAAGGTGTCAGAAACAAGTGAACTCACTGAGACTAGAGTAAATGCTTGTAACTAGTTCAAAATAGGTCATTTTCTGCTGATCTGTACGGTTCCTGTACAATTTACCCAATTTACCACTTTGGGAGTTTTTGGCTAGAATACGGGCATGACTAGCGAGTGTTCAGTCAAAATACACAAAAGTGTCAGAAACAAGTGAACTCACTGAAACTAGAGTAAATGCTTGTAACTAGTTCAAAATCGGTCATTTGCTGCTGATCTGCACGGTTCCTGTACAATTTACCCAATTTACCATTTTGGGATTTGAAGGCCAGAAAACGCGCCTGAATAGCGAGTGTTCAGTAAAAATACACAAAGGTGTCAGAAACAAGTGAACCCCCTGAAACTAGAGTAAATGCTTGTAACTAGTTCAAAATAAGTCATTTGTTGCTGATCTGCACGGTTCCTGTATAATTTACCCGATTTACCATTTTGGGATTTTTAGGCCAGAACACGCGCCTGACTAGCGAGTGTTCAGTAAAAATACACAAAGGTGTCAGAAACAAGTGAACTCACTGAAACTAGAGGAAATGCTTGTAACTAGTTCAAAATAGGTCATTTGCGGCTGATCTGCACGGTTCCTGTACAATTTACCCAATTTACCACTTTGGGAGTTTATGGCTAGAACATGCGCCTAACTAGCGAGTGTTCAGTAAAAATACACAAAGGTGTCAGAAACAAGTGAACTCACTGAAACTAGAGTAAATTCTTGGAACTAGTTCAAAATAGGTCATTTGCTGCTGATCTGCACGGTTCCTGTACAATTTACCCAATTTACCATTTTGGGATTTGAAGGCCAGAACACGCGCCTGACTAGCGAGTGTTCAGTAAAAATACACAAAGGTGTCAGAAACAAGTGAACTCACTGAAATTAGAGTAAATGCTTGTAACTAGTTCAAAATAGGTCACTTGCTGCTGATCTGCACGGTTCCTGTGCAATTTACCCAATTTACCACTTTGGGAGTTTATGACTAGAACGCCTAACTAGCGAGTGTTCAGTAAAAATACACAAAGGTGTCAGAAACAAGTGAACTCACTGAAACTAGAGTAAATGCTTGTAACTAGTTCAAAATAGGTCATTTGCTGCTGATCTGCACGGTTCCTGTACAATTTACCCAATTTACCATTTTGGGATTTGAAGGCCAGAAAACGCGCCTGACTAGCGAGTGTTCAGTAAAAATACACAAAGGTGTCAGAAACAAGTGAACTCATTGAAACTAGAGTAAATGCTTGTAACTAGTTCTAAATAGGTCATTTGCTGCTGATCTGCACGGTTCCTGTATAATTTACCCGATTTACCATTTTGGGATTTTAAGGCCAGCACACGCGCCTGACTAGAGAGTGTTAAGTAAAGATAAACAAAAGTGTCAGAAACAAGTGAACTCACTGAAACTAGAGTAAATGCTTGTAACTAGTTCAAAATAGGTCATTTGCTGCTGATCTGCACGGTTCCTGTACGATTTACCCACTTTACCACTTTGGGAGTTTATGGCTAGAACATGCGCCTAACTAGCGAGTGTTCAGTAAAAATGCACACAGGGGTCAGAAAGAAGTGAACTCACTGAAACTAGAGTAAATGCTTGTAACTAGTTCAAAATAGGTCATTTGCTGCTGATCTGCATGGTTCCTGTACAATTTACCCAATTTACCATTTTGGGATTTGAAGGCCAGAAAACGCGCCTGACTAGCGAGTGTTCAGTAAAAATACACAAAGGTGTCAGAAACAAGTGAACTCCCTGAAACTAGGGTAAATGCTTGTAACTAGTTCAAAATAGGTCATTTGCTGCTGATCTGCACGGTTCCTGTACAATTTACCCAATTTACCACTTTGGGCGTTTATGGCTAGAACATGCGCCTAACTAGCGAGTGTTCAGTAAAAATACACAAAGGTGTCAGAAACAAGTGAACTCACTGAAACTAGAGTAAATGCTTGTAACTAGTTCAAAATAGGTCATTTGCTGCTGATCTGCACGGTTCCTGTACAATTAACCCAATTTACCATTTTGGGATTTGAAGGCCAGAAAACGCGCCTAACTAGCGAGTGTTCAGTAAAAATACACAAAGGTGTCAGAAACAAGTGAACTCACTGAAACTAGAGTAAATGCTTGTAACTAGTTCAAAATAGGTCATTTTCTGCTGATCTGTACGGTTCCTGTACAATTTACCCAATTTACCACTTTGGGAGTTTTTGGCTAGAATACGGGCATGACTAGCGAGTGTTCAGTCAAAATACACAAAAGTGTCAGAAACAAGTGAACTCACTGAAACTAGAGTAAATGCTTGTAACTAGTTCAAAATAGGTCATTTGCTGCTGATCTGCACGGTTCCTGTACAATTTACGCAATTTACCACTTTGGGCGTTTATGGCTAGAACATGCGCCTAACTAGCGAGTGTTCAGTAAAAATACACAAAGGTGTCAGAAACAAGTGAACTCCCTGAAACTAGAGTAAATGCTTGTAACTAGTTCAAAATAGGTCATTTGCTGCTGATCTGCACGGTTCCTGTACAATTTACCCAATTTACCACTTTGGGCGTTTATGGCTAGAACATGCGCCTAACTAGCGAGTGTTCAGTAAAAATACACAAAGGTGTCAGAAACAAGTGAACTCACTGAAACTAGAGGAAATGCTTGTAACTAGTTCAAAATAGGTCATTTGCTGCTGATCTGCACGGTTCCTGTACAATTAACCCAATTTACCATTTTGGGATTTGAAGGCCAGAAAACGCGCCTAACTAGCGAGTGTTCAGTAAAAATACACAAAGGTGTCAGAAACAAGTGAACTCACTGAGACTAGAGTAAATGCTTGTAACTAGTTCAAAATAGGTCATTTTCTGCTGATCTGTACGGTTCCTGTACAATTTACCCAATTTACCACTTTGGGAGTTTTTGGCTAGAATACGGGCATGACTAGCGAGTGTTCAGTCAAAATACACAAAAGTGTCAGAAACAAGTGAACTCACTGAAACTAGAGTAAATGCTTGTAACTAGTTCAAAATCGGTCATTTGCTGCTGATCTGCACGGTTCCTGTACAATTTACCCAATTTACCATTTTGGGATTTGAAGGCCAGAAAACGCGCCTGAATAGCGAGTGTTCAGTAAAAATACACAAAGGTGTCAGAAACAAGTGAACCCCCTGAAACTAGAGTAAATGCTTGTAACTAGTTCAAAATAAGTCATTTGTTGCTGATCTGCACGGTTCCTGTATAATTTACCCGATTTACCATTTTGGGATTTTTAGGCCAGAACACGCGCCTGACTAGCGAGTGTTCAGTAAAAATACACAAAGGTGTCAGAAACAAGTGAACTCACTGAAACTAGAGGAAATGCTTGTAACTAGTTCAAAATAGGTCATTTGCGGCTGATCTGCACGGTTCCTGTACAATTTACCCAATTTACCACTTTGGGAGTTTATGGCTAGAACATGCGCCTAACTAGCGAGTGTTCAGTAAAAATACACAAAGGTGTCAGAAACAAGTGAACTCACTGAAACTAGAGTAAATTCTTGGAACTAGTTCAAAATAGGTCATTTGCTGCTGATCTGCACGGTTCCTGTACAATTTACCCAATTTACCATTTTGGGATTTGAAGGCCAGAACACGCGCCTGACTAGCGAGTGTTCAGTAAAAATACACAAAGGTGTCAGAAACAAGTGAACTCACTGAAATTAGAGTAAATGCTTGTAACTAGTTCAAAATAGGTCACTTGCTGCTGATCTGCACGGTTCCTGTGCAATTTACCCAATTTACCACTTTGGGAGTTTATGACTAGAACGCCTAACTAGCGAGTGTTCAGTAAAAATACACAAAGGTGTCAGAAACAAGTGAACTCACTGAAACTAGAGTAAATGCTTGTAACTAGTTCAAAATAGGTCATTTGCTGCTGATCTGCACGGTTCCTGTACAATTTACCCAATTTACCATTTTGGGATTTGAAGGCCAGAAAACGCGCCTGACTAGCGAGTGTTCAGTAAAAATACACAAAGGTGTCAGAAACAAGTGAACTCATTGAAACTAGAGTAAATGCTTGTAACTAGTTCTAAATAGGTCATTTGCTGCTGATCTGCACGGTTCCTGTATAATTTACCCGATTTACCATTTTGGGATTTTAAGGCCAGCACACGCGCCTGACTAGAGAGTGTTAAGTAAAGATAAACAAAAGTGTCAGAAACAAGTGAACTCACTGAAACTAGAGTAAATGCTTGTAACTAGTTCAAAATAGGTCATTTGCTGCTGATCTGCACGGTTCCTGTACGATTTACCCACTTTACCACTTTGGGAGTTTATGGCTAGAACATGCGCCTAACTAGCGAGTGTTCAGTAAAAATGCACACAGGGGTCAGAAAGAAGTGAACTCACTGAAACTAGAGTAAATGCTTGTAACTAGTTCAAAATAGGTCATTTGCTGCTGATCTGCATGGTTCCTGTACAATTTACCCAATTTACCATTTTGGGATTTGAAGGCCAGAAAACGCGCCTGACTAGCGAGTGTTCAGTAAAAATACACAAAGGTGTCAGAAACAAGTGAACTCCCTGAAACTAGGGTAAATGCTTGTAACTAGTTCAAAATAGGTCATTTGCTGCTGATCTGCACGGTTCCTGTACAATTTACCCAATTTACCACTTTGGGCGTTTATGGCTAGAACATGCGCCTAACTAGCGAGTGTTCAGTAAAAATACACAAAGGTGTCAGAAACAAGTGAACTCACTGAAACTAGAGTAAATGCTTTTAACTAGTTCAAAATAGGTCATTTGCTGCTGATCTGCACGGTTCCTGTACAATTAACCCAATTTACCATTTTGGGATTTGAAGGCCAGAAAACGCGCCTAACTAGCGAGTGTTCAGTAAAAATACACAAAGGTGTCAGAAACAAGTGAACTCACTGAAACTAGAGTAAATGCTTGTAACTAGTTCAAAATAGGTCATTTTCTGCTGATCTGTACGGTTCCTGTACAATTTACCCAATTTACCACTTTGGGAGTTTTTGGCTAGAATACGGGCATGACTAGCGAGTGTTCAGTCAAAATACACAAAAGTGTCAGAAACAAGTGAACTCACTGAAACTAGAGTAAATGCTTGTAACTAGTTCAAAATAGGTCATTTGCTGCTGATCTGCACGGTTCCTGTACAATTTACGCAATTTACCACTTTGGGCGTTTATGGCTAGAACATGCGCCTAACTAGCGAGTGTTCAGTAAAAATACACAAAGGTGTCAGAAACAAGTGAACTCCCTGAAACTAGAGTAAATGCTTGTAACTAGTTCAAAATAGGTCATTTGCTGCTGATCTGCACGGTTCCTGTACAATTTACCCAATTTACCACTTTGGGCGTTTATGGCTAGAACATGCGCCTAACTAGCGAGTGTTCAGTAAAAATACACAAAGGTGTCAGAAACAAGTGAACTCACTGAAACTAGAGTAAATGCTTGTAACTAGTTCAAAATAGGTCATTTGCTGCTGATCTGCACGGTTCCTGTACAATTAACCCAATTTACCATTTTGGGATTTGAAGGCCAGAAAACGCGCCTAACTAGCGAGTGTTCAGTAAAAATACACAAAGGTGTCAGAAACAAGTGAACTCACTGAGACTAGAGTAAATGCTTGTAACTAGTTCAAAATAGGTCATTTTCTGCTGATCTGTACGGTTCCTGTACAATTTACCCAATTTACCACTTTGGGAGTTTTTGGCTAGAATACGGGCATGACTAGCGAGTGTTCAGTCAAAATACACAAAAGTGTCAGAAACAAGTGAACTCACTGAAACTAGAGTAAATGCTTGTAACTAGTTCAAAATCGGTCATTTGCTGCTGATCTGCACGGTTCCTGTACAATTTACCCAATTTACCATTTTGGGATTTGAAGGCCAGAACACGCGCCTGACTAGCGAGTGTTCAGTAAAAATACACAAAGGTGTCAGAAACAAGTGAACTCACTGAAATTAGAGTAAATGCTTGTAACTAGTTCAAAATAGGTCACTTGCTGCTGATCTGCACGGTTCCTGTGCAATTTACCCAATTTACCACTTTGGGAGTTTATGACTAGAACGCCTAACTAGCGAGTGTTCAGTAAAAATACACAAAGGTGTCAGAAACAAGTGAACTCACTGAAACTAGAGTAAATGCTTGTAACTAGTTCAAAATAGGTCATTTGCTGCTGATCTGCACGGTTCCTGTACAATTTACCCAATTTACCACTTTGGGAGTTTTTGGCTAGAACACGGGCATGACTAGCGAGTGTTCAGGAAAAATACACAAAGGTGTCAGAAACAAGTGAACTCACTGAAACTAGAGTAAATGCTTGTAACTAGTTCAAAATAGGTCATTTGCTGCTGATCTGCACGGTTCCTGTACAATTTACCCAATTTACCACTTTGGGAGTTTTTGGCTAGAACACGGGCATGACTAGCGAGTGTTCAGTCAAAATACACAAAGGTGTCAGAAACAAGTGAACTCAATGACACTAGAGTAAATGCTTGTAACTAGTTCAAAATAGGTCATTTGCTACTGATCTGCACGGTTCCTGTACAATTTACCACTTTGGGAGTTTAAGGCTAGATCATGCGCCTAACTAGCGAGTGTTCAGTAAAAATACACAAAGGTGTCAGAAACAAGAGAACTCCCTGAAACTAGAGTAAATGCTTGTAACTAGTTCAAAATAGGTCATTTGCTGCTGATCTGCACGGTTCCTGTACAATTTACCCAATTTACCATTTTGGGATTTGAAGGCCAGAAAACGCGCCTGAATAGCGAGTGTTCAGTAAAAATACACAAAGGTGTCAGAAACAAGTGAACCCCCTGAAACTAGAGTAAATGCTTGTAACTAGTTCAAAATAGGTCATTTGTTGCTGATCTGCACGGTTCCTGTACAATTTACCCAATTTAACATTTTGGGATTTTTAAGCCAGAACACGCGCCTGACTAGCGAGTGTTCAGTAAAAATACACAAAGGTGTCAGAAACAAGTGAAATCACTGAAACTAGAGTAAATGCTTGTAACTAGTTCAAAATAGGTCATTTGCTGCTGATCTGCACGGTTCCTGTACAATTTACCCAATTTACCACTTTGGGCGTTTATGGCTAGAACATGCGCCTAACTAGCGAGTGTTCAGTAAAAATACACAAAGGTGTCAGAAACAAGTGAACTCACTGAAACTAGAGTAAATGCTTGTAACTAGTTCAAAATAGGTCATTTGCTGCTGATCTGCACGGTTCCTGTACAATTAACCCAATTTACCATTTTGGGATTTGAAGGCCAGAAAACGCGCCTAACTAGCGAGTGTTCAGTAAAAATACACAAAGGTGTCAGAAACAAGTGAACCCCCTGAAACTAGAGTAAATGCTTGTAACTAACTAGGTTCCTGTACAATTTACCCAATTTACCACTTCGGGCGTTTATGGCTAGAACATGCGCCTAACTAGCGAGTGTTCAGTA
Source organism: Anniella stebbinsi (assembly GCA_029215795.1). NCBI lineage: Eukaryota > Metazoa > Chordata > Lepidosauria > Squamata > Anniellidae > Anniella > Anniella stebbinsi. Next base: position 122,730,391 of record JARDYH010000004.1, on the reverse strand, counting down.
AAAATACACAAAGGTGTCAGAAACAAGTGAACTCACTGAAACTAGAGTAAATGCTTGTAACTAGTTCAAAATAGGTCATTTTCTGCTGATCTGCACGGTTCCTGTACAATTTACCCAATTTACCATTTTGGGATTTGAAGGCCAGAACACGCGCCTGACTAGCGAGTGTTCAGTAAAAATACACAAAGGTGTCAGAAACAAGTGAACTCACTGAAATTAGAGTAAATGCTTGTAAATAGTTCAAAATAGGTCACTTGCTGCTGATCTGCACGGTTCCTGTGCAATTTACCCAATTTACCACTTTGGGAGTTTATGGCTAGAACGCCTAACTAGCGAGTGTTCAGTAAAAATACACAAAGGTGTCAGAAACAAGTGAACTCACTGAAACTAGAGTAAATGCTTGTAACTAGTTCAAAATAGGTCATTTGCTGCTGATCTGCACGGTTCCTGTACAATTTACCCAATTTACCACTTTGGGAGTTTTTGGCTAGAACACGGGCATGACTAGCGAGTGTTCAGTAAAAATACACAAAGGTGTCAGAAACAAGTGAACTCACTGAAACTAGAGTAAATGCTTGTAACTAGTTCAAAATAGGTCATTTGCTGCTGATCTGCACGGTTCCTGTACAGTTTACCCAATTTACCACTTTGGGCGTTTATGGCTAGAACATGCGCCTAACTAGCGAGTGTTCAGTAAAAATACACAAAGGTGTCAGAAACAAGTGAACTCACTGAAACTAGAGTAAATGCTTGTAACTAGTTCAAAATAGGTCATTTGCTGCTGATCTGCATGGTTCCTATACAATTTACCCAATTTACCATTTTGGGATTTGAAGGCCAGAAAACGCGCCTGACTAGCGAGTGTTCAGTAAAAATACACAAAGGTGTCAGAAACAAGTGAACTCATTGAAACTAGAGTAAATGCTTGTAACTAGTTCTAAATAGGTCATTTGCTGCTGATCTGCACGGTTCCTGTATAATTTACCCGATTTACCATTTTGGGATTTTAAGGCCAGCACACGCGCCTGACTAGAGAGTGTTCAGTAAAGATAAACAAAAGTGTCAGAAACAAGTGAACTCACTGAAACTAGAGTAAATGCTTGTAACTAGTTCAAAATAGGTCATTTGCTGCTGATCTGCACGGTTCCTGTACGATTTACCCACTTTACCACTTTGGGAGTTTATGGCTAGAACATGCGCCTAACTAGCGAGTGTTCAGTAAAAATGCACACAGGGGTCAGAAAGAAGTGAACTCACTGAAACTAGAGTAAATGCTTGTAACTAGTTCAAAATAGGTCATTTGCTGCTGATCTGCATGGTTCCTGTACAATTTACCCAATTTACCATTTTGGGATTTGAAGGCCAGAAAACGCGCCTGACTAGCGAGTGTTCAGTAAAAATACACAAAGGTGTCAGAAACAAGTGAACTCCCTGAAACTAGAGTAAATGCTTGTAACTAGTTCAAAATAGGTCATTTGCTGCTGATCTGCACGGTTCCTGTACAATTTACCCAATTTACCACTTTGGGCGTTTATGGCTAGAACATGCGCCTAACTAGCGAGTGTTCAGTAAAAATACACAAAGGTGTCAGAAACAAGTGAACTCACTGAAACTAGAGTAAATGCTTGTAACTAGTTCAAAATAGGTCATTTGCTGCTGATCTGCACGGTTCCTGTACAATTAACCCAATTTACCATTTTGGGATTTGAAGGCCAGAAAACGCGCCTAACTAGCGAGTGTTCAGTAAAAATACACAAAGGTGTCAGAAACAAGTGAACTCACTGAAACTAGAGTAAATGCTTGTAACTAGTTCAAAATAGGTCATTTTCTGCTGATCTGTACGGTTCCTGTACAATTTACCCAATTTACCACTTTGGGAGTTTTTGGCTAGAATACGGGCATGACTAGCGAGTGTTCCGTCAAAATACACAAAAGTGTCAGAAACAAGTGAACTCACTGAAACTAGAGTAAATGCTTGTAACTAGTTCAAAATAGGTCATTTGCTGCTGATCTGCACGGTTCCTGTACAATTTACGCAATTTACCACTTTGGGCGTTTATGGCTAGAACATGCGCCTAACTAGCGAGTGTTCAGTAAAAATACACAAAGGTGTCAGAAACAAGTGAACCCCCTGAAACTAGAGTAAATGCTTGTAACTAGTTCAAAATAGGTCATTTTCTGCTGATCTGCACGGTTCCTGTACAATTTACCCAATTTACCATTTTGGGATTTGAAGGCCAGAACACGCGCCTGACTAGCGAGTGTTCAGTAAAAATACACAAAGGTGTCAGATACAAGTGAACTCACTGAAATTAGAGTAAATGCTTGTAACTAGTTCAAAATAGGTCACTTGCTGCTGATCTGCACGGTTCCTGTGCAATTTACCCAATTTACCACTTTGGGAGTTTATGGCTAGAACGCCTAACTAGCGAGTGTTCAGTAAAAATACACAAAGGTGTCAGAAACAAGTGAACTCACTGAAACTAGAGTAAATGCTTGTAACTAGTTCAAAATAGGTCATTTGCTGCTGATCTGCACGGTTCCTGTACAATTTACCCAATTTACCACTTTGGGAGTTTTTGGCTAGAACACGGGCATGACTAGCGAGTGTTCAGTAAAAATACACAAAGGTGTCAGAAACAAGTGAACTCACTGAAACTAGAGTAAATGCTTGTAACTAGTTCAAAATAGGTCATTTGCTGCTGATCTGCACGGTTCCTGTACAGTTTACCCAATTTACCACTTTGGGCGTTTATGGCTAGAACATGCGCCTAACTAGCGAGTGTTCAGTAAAAATATACAAAGGTGTCAGAAACAAGTGAACTCACTGAAACTAGAGTAAATGCTTGTAACTAGTTCAAAATAGGTCATTTGCTGCTGATCTGCATGGTTCCTGTACAATTTACCCAATTTACCATTTTGGGATTTGAAGGCCAGAAAACGCGCCTGACTAGCGAGTGTTCAGTAAAAATACACAAAGGTGTCAGAAACAAGTGAACTCATTGAAACTAGAGTAAATGCTTGTAACTAGTTCTAAATAGGTCATTTGCTGCTGATCTGCACGGTTCCTGTATAATTTACCCGATTTACCATTTTGGGATTTTAAGGCCAGCACACGCGCCTGACTAGAGAGTGTTCAGTAAAGATAAACAAAAGTGTCAGAAACAAGTGAACTCACTGAAACTAGAGTAAATGCTTGTAACTAGTTCAAAATAGGTAATTTGCTGCTGATCTGCACGGTTCCTGTACGATTTACCCAATTTACCATTTTGGGATTTGAAGGCCAGAAAACGCGCCTGACTAGCGAGTGTTCAGTAAAAATACACAAAGGTGTCAGAAACAAGTGAACTCCCTGAAACTAGAGTAAATGCTTGTAACTAGTTCAAAATAGTTCATTTGCTGCTGATCTGCACGGTTCCTGTACAATTTACCCAATTTACCACTTTGGGCGTTTATGGCTAGAACATGCGCCTAACTAGCGAGTGTTCAGTAAAAATACACAAAGGTGTCAGAAACAAGTGAACTCACTGAAACTAGAGTAAATGCTTGTAACTAGTTCAAAATAGGTCATTTGCTGCTGATCTGCACGGTTCCTGTACAATTAACCCAATTTACCATTTTGGGATTTGAAGGCCAGAAAACGCGCCTAACTAGCGAGTGTTCAGTAAAAATACACAAAGGTGTCAGAAACAAGTGAACTCACTGAAACTAGAGTAAATGCTTGTAACTAGTTCAAAATAGGTCATTTTCTGCTGATCTGTACGGTTCCTGTACAATTTACCCAATTTACCATTTTGGGATTTGAAGGCCAGAACACGCGCCTGACTAGCGAGTGTTCAGTAAAAATACACAAAGGTGTCAGAAACAAGTGAACTCACTGAAACTAGAGTAAATGCTTGTAACTAGTTCAAAATCGGTCATTTGCTGCTGATCTGCACGGTTCCTGTACAATTTACCCAATTTACCATTTTGGGATTTGAAGGCCAGAAAACGCGCCTAACTAGCGAGTGTTCAGTAAAAATACACAAAGGTGTCAGAAACAAGTGAACCCCCTGAAACTAGAGTAAATGCTTGTAACTAGTTCTAAATAGGTCATTTGCTGCTGATCTGCACGGTTCCTGTATAATTTACCCGATTTACCATTTTGGGATTTTAAGGCCAGCACACGCGCCTGACTAGAGAGTGTTCAGTAAAGATAAACAAAAGTGTCAGAAACAAGTGAACTCACTGAAACTAGAGTAAATGCTTGTAACTAGTTCAAAATAGGTAATTTGCTGCTGATCTGCACGGTTCCTGTACGATTTACCCAATTTACCATTTTGGGATTTGAAGGCCAGAAAACGCGCCTGACTAGCGAGTGTTCAGTAAAAATACACAAAGGTGTCAGAAACAAGTGAACTCCCTGAAACTAGAGTAAATGCTTGTAACTAGTTCAAAATAGTTCATTTGCTGCTGATCTGCACGGTTCCTGTACAATTTACCCAATTTACCACTTTGGGCGTTTATGGCTAGAACATGCGCCTAACTAGCGAGTGTTCAGTAAAAATACACAAAGGTGTCAGAAACAAGTGAACTCACTGAAACTAGAGTAAATGCTTGTAACTAGTTCAAAATAGGTCATTTGCTGCTGATCTGCACGGTTCCTGTACAATTAACCCAATTTACCATTTTGGGATTTGAAGGCCAGAAAACGCGCCTAACTAGCGAGTGTTCAGTAAAAATACACAAAGGTGTCAGAAACAAGTGAACTCACTGAAACTAGAGTAAATGCTTGTAACTAGTTCAAAATAGGTCATTTTCTGCTGATCTGTACGGTTCCTGTACAATTTACCCAATTTACCACTTTGGGAGTTTTTGGCTAGAATACGGGCATGACTAGCGAGTGTTCAGTCAAAATACACAAAAGTGTCAGAAACAAGTGAACTCACTGAAACTAGAGTAAATGCTTGTAACTAGTTCAAAATAGGTCATTTGCTGCTGATCTGCACGGTTCCTGTACAATTTATGCAATTTACCACTTTGGGCGTTTATGGCTAGAACATGCGCCTAACTAGCGAGTGTTCAGTAAAAATACACAAAGGTGTCAGAAACAAGTGAACTCACTGAAACTAGAGTAAATGTTTGTAACTAGTTCAAAATAGGTCATTTGCTGCTGATCTGCACGATTCCTGTACAATTTACCCAATTTACCATTTTGGGATTTGAAGGCCAGAACACGCGCCTGACTAGCGAGTGTTCAGTAAAAATACACAAAGGTGTCAGAAACAAGTGAACTCACTGAAACTAGAGTAAATGCTTGTAACTAGTTCAAAATCGGTCATTTGCTGCTGATCTGCACGGTTCCTGTACAATTTACCCAATTTACCATTTTGGGATTTGAAGGCCAGAAAACGCGCCTAACTAGCGAGTGTTCAGTAAAAATACACAAAGGTGTCAGAAACAAGTGAACCCCCTGAAACTAGAGTAAATGCTTGTAACTAGTTCAAAATAGGTCATTTGCTGCTGATCTGCACGGTTCCTGTACAATTTACGCAATTTACCACTTTGGGCGTTTATGGCTAGAACATGCGCCTAACTAGCGAGTGTTCAGTAAAAATACACAAAGGTGTCAGAAACAAGTGAACTCCCTGAAACTAGAGTAAATGCTTGTAACTAGTTCAAAATAGGTCATTTGCTGCTGATCTGCACGGTTCCTGTACAATTTACCCAATTTACCACTTTGGGCGTTTATGGCTAGAACATGCGCCTAACTAGCGAGTGTTCAGTAAAAATACACAAAGGTGTCAGAAACAAGTGAACTCACTGAAACTAGAGTAAATGCTTGTAACTAGTTCAAAATAGGTCATTTGCTGCTGATCTGCACGGTTCCTGTACAATTAACCCAATTTACCATTTTGGGATTTGAAGGCCAGAAAACGCGCCTAACTAGCGAGTGTTCAGTAAAAATACACAAAGGTGTCAGAAACAAGTGAACTCACTGAGACTAGAGTAAATGCTTGTAACTAGTTCAAAATAGGTCATTTTCTGCTGATCTGTACGGTTCCTGTACAATTTACCCAATTTACCACTTTGGGAGTTTTTGGCTAGAATACGGGCATGACTAGCGAGTGTTCAGTCAAAATACACAAAAGTGTCAGAAACAAGTGAACTCACTGAAACTAGAGTAAATGCTTGTAACTAGTTCAAAATCGGTCATTTGCTGCTGATCTGCACGGTTCCTGTACAATTTACCCAATTTACCATTTTGGGATTTGAAGGCCAGAAAACGCGCCTGAATAGCGAGTGTTCAGTAAAAATACACAAAGGTGTCAGAAACAAGTGAACCCCCTGAAACTAGAGTAAATGCTTGTAACTAGTTCAAAATAGGTCATTTGTTGCTGATCTGCACGGTTCCTGTATAATTTACCCGATTTACCATTTTGGGATTTTTAGGCCAGAACACGCGCCTGACTAGCGAGTGTTCAGTAAAAATACACAAAGGTGTCAGAAACAAGTGAACTCACTGAAACTAGAGTAAATGCTTGTAACTAGTTCAAAATAGGTCATTTGCTGCTGATCTGCACGGTTCCTGTACAGTTTACCCAATTTACCACTTTGGGCGTTTATGGCTAGAACATGCGCCTAACTAGCGAGTGTTCAGTAAAAATACACAAAGGTGTCAGAAACAAGTGAACTCACTGAAACTAGAGTAAATGCTTGTAACTAGTTCAAAATAGGTCATTTGCTGCTGATCTGCATGGTTCCTGTACAATTTACCCAATTTACCATTTTGGGATTTGAAGGCCAGAAAACGCGCCTGACTAGCGAGTGTTCAGTAAAAATACACAAAGGTGTCAGAAACAAGTGAACTCATTGAAACTAGAGTAAATGCTTGTAACTAGTTCTAAATAGGTCATTTGCTGCTGATCTGCACGGTTCCTGTACAATTTACCCAATTTACCACTTTGGGAGTTTTTGGCTAGAACACGGGCATGACTAGCGAGTGTTCAGTAAAAATACACAAAGGTGTCAGAAACAAGTGAACTCACTGAAACTAGAGTAAATGCTTGTAACTAGTTCAAAATAGGTCATTTGCTGCTGATCTGCACGGTTCCTGTACAGTTTACCCAATTTACCACTTTGGGCGTTTATGGCTAGAACATGCGCCTAACTAGCGAGTGTTCAGTAAAAATACACAAAGGTGTCAGAAACAAGTGAACTCACTGAAACTAGAGTAAATGCTTGTAACTAGTTCAAAATAGGTAATTTGCTGCTGATCTGCACGGTTCCTGTACGATTTACCCAATTTACCATTTTGGGATTTGAAGGCCAGAAAACGCGCCTGACTAGCGAGTGTTCAGTAAAAATACACAAAGGTGTCAGAAACAAGTGAACTCCCTGAAACTAGAGTAAATGCTTGTAACTAGTTCAAAATAGTTCATTTGCTGCTGATCTGCACGGTTCCTGTACAATTTACCCAATTTACCACTTTGGGCGTTTATGGCTAGAACATGCGCCTAACTAGCGAGTGTTCAGTAAAAATACACAAAGGTGTCAGAAACAAGTGAACTCACTGAAACTAGAGTAAATGCTTGTAACTAGTTCAAAATAGGTCATTTGCTGCTGATCTGCACGGTTCCTGTACAATTAACCCAATTTACCATTTTGGGATTTGAAGGCCAGAAAACGCGCCTAACTAGCGAGTGTTCAGTAAAAATACACAAAGGTGTCAGAAACAAGTGAACTCACTGAAACTAGAGTAAATGCTTGTAACTAGTTCAAAATAGGTCATTTTCTGCTGATCTGTACGGTTCCTGTACAATTTACCCAATTTACCATTTTGGGATTTGAAGGCCAGAACACGCGCCTGACTAGCGAGTGTTCAGTAAAAATACACAAAGGTGTCAGAAACAAGTGAACTCACTGAAACTAGAGTAAATGCTTGTAACTAGTTCAAAATCGGTCATTTGCTGCTGATCTGCACGGTTCCTGTACAATTTACCCAATTTACCATTTTGGGATTTGAAGGCCAGAAAACGCGCCTAACTAGCGAGTGTTCAGTAAAAATACACAAAGGTGTCAGAAACAAGTGAACCCCCTGAAACTAGAGTAAATGCTTGTAACTAGTTCTAAATAGGTCATTTGCTGCTGATCTGCACGGTTCCTGTATAATTTACCCGATTTACCATTTTGGGATTTTAAGGCCAGCACACGCGCCTGACTAGAGAGTGTTCAGTAAAGATAAACAAAAGTGTCAGAAACAAGTGAACTCACTGAAACTAGAGTAAATGCTTGTAACTAGTTCAAAATAGGTAATTTGCTGCTGATCTGCACGGTTCCTGTACGATTTACCCAATTTACCATTTTGGGATTTGAAGGCCAGAAAACGCGCCTGACTAGCGAGTGTTCAGTAAAAATACACAAAGGTGTCAGAAACAAGTGAACTCCCTGAAACTAGAGTAAATGCTTGTAACTAGTTCAAAATAGTTCATTTGCTGCTGATCTGCACGGTTCCTGTACAATTTACCCAATTTACCACTTTGGGCGTTTATGGCTAGAACATGCGCCTAACTAGCGAGTGTTCAGTAAAAATACACAAAGGTGTCAGAAACAAGTGAACTCACTGAAACTAGAGTAAATGCTTGTAACTAGTTCAAAATAGGTCATTTGCTGCTGATCTGCACGGTTCCTGTACAATTAACCCAATTTACCATTTTGGGATTTGAAGGCCAGAAAACGCGCCTAACTAGCGAGTGTTCAGTAAAAATACACAAAGGTGTCAGAAACAAGTGAACTCACTGAAACTAGAGTAAATGCTTGTAACTAGTTCAAAATAGGTCATTTTCTGCTGATCTGTACGGTTCCTGTACAATTTACCCAATTTACCACTTTGGGAGTTTTTGGCTAGAATACGGGCATGACTAGCGAGTGTTCAGTCAAAATACACAAAAGTGTCAGAAACAAGTGAACTCACTGAAACTAGAGTAAATGCTTGTAACTAGTTCAAAATAGGTCATTTGCTGCTGATCTGCACGGTTCCTGTACAATTTATGCAATTTACCACTTTGGGCGTTTATGGCTAGAACATGCGCCTAACTAGCGAGTGTTCAGTAAAAATACACAAAGGTGTCAGAAACAAGTGAACTCACTGAAACTAGAGTAAATGTTTGTAACTAGTTCAAAATAGGTCATTTGCTGCTGATCTGCACGATTCCTGTACAATTTACCCAATTTACCATTTTGGGATTTGAAGGCCAGAACACGCGCCTGACTAGCGAGTGTTCAGTAAAAATACACAAAGGTGTCAGAAACAAGTGAACTCACTGAAACTAGAGTAAATGCTTGTAACTAGTTCAAAATCGGTCATTTGCTGCTGATCTGCACGGTTCCTGTACAATTTACCCAATTTACCATTTTGGGATTTGAAGGCCAGAAAACGCGCCTAACTAGCGAGTGTTCAGTAAAAATACACAAAGGTGTCAGAAACAAGTGAACCCCCTGAAACTAGAGTAAATGCTTGTAACTAGTTCAAAATAGGTCATTTGCTGCTGATCTGCACGGTTCCTGTACAATTTACGCAATTTACCACTTTGGGCGTTTATGGCTAGAACATGCGCCTAACTAGCGAGTGTTCAGTAAAAATACACAAAGGTGTCAGAAACAAGTGAACTCCCTGAAACTAGAGTAAATGCTTGTAACTAGTTCAAAATAGGTCATTTGCTGCTGATCTGCACGGTTCCTGTACAATTTACCCAATTTACCACTTTGGGCGTTTATGGCTAGAACATGCGCCTAACTAGCGAGTGTTCAGTAAAAATACACAAAGGTGTCAGAAACAAGTGAACTCACTGAAACTAGAGTAAATGCTTGTAACTAGTTCAAAATAGGTCATTTGCTGCTGATCTGCACGGTTCCTGTACAATTAACCCAATTTACCATTTTGGGATTTGAAGGCCAGAAAACGCGCCTAACTAGCGAGTGTTCAGTAAAAATACACAAAGGTGTCAGAAACAAGTGAACTCACTGAGACTAGAGTAAATGCTTGTAACTAGTTCAAAATAGGTCATTTTCTGCTGATCTGTACGGTTCCTGTACAATTTACCCAATTTACCACTTTGGGAGTTTTTGGCTAGAATACGGGCATGACTAGCGAGTGTTCAGTCAAAATACACAAAAGTGTCAGAAACAAGTGAACTCACTGAAACTAGAGTAAATGCTTGTAACTAGTTCAAAATCGGTCATTTGCTGCTGATCTGCACGGTTCCTGTACAATTTACCCAATTTACCATTTTGGGATTTGAAGGCCAGAAAACGCGCCTGAATAGCGAGTGTTCAGTAAAAATACACAAAGGTGTCAGAAACAAGTGAACCCCCTGAAACTAGAGTAAATGCTTGTAACTAGTTCAAAATAGGTCATTTGTTGCTGATCTGCACGGTTCCTGTATAATTTACCCGATTTACCATTTTGGGATTTTTAGGCCAGAACACGCGCCTGACTAGCGAGTGTTCAGTAAAAATACACAAAGGTGTCAGAAACAAGTGAACTCACTGAAACTAGAGTAAATGCTTGTAACTAGTTCAAAAATGGTCATTTGCTGCTGATCTGCACGGTTCCTGTACAGTTTACCCAATTTACCACTTTGGGCGTTTATGGCTAGAACATGCGCCTAACTAGCGAGTGTTCAGTAAAAATACACAAAGGTGTCAGAAACAAGTGAACTCACTGAAACTAGAGTAAATGCTTGTAACTAGTTCAAAATAGGTCATTTGCTGCTGATCTGCATGGTTCCTGTACAATTTACCCAATTTACCATTTTGGGATTTGAAGGCCAGAAAACGCGCCTGACTAGCGAGTGTTCAGTAAAAATACACAAAGGTGTCAGAAACAAGTGAACTCATTGAAACTAGAGTAAATGCTTGTAACTAGTTCTAAATAGGTCATTTGCTGCTGATCTGCACGGTTCCTGTACAATTTACCCAATTTACCACTTTGGGAGTTTTTGGCTAGAACACGGGCATGACTAGCGAGTGTTCAGTAAAAATACACAAAGGTGTCAGAAACAAGTGAACTCACTGAAACTAGAGTAAATGCTTGTAACTAGTTCAAAATAGGTCATTTGCTGCTGATCTGCACGGTTCCTGTACAGTTTACCCAATTTACCACTTTGGGCGTTTATGGCTAGAACATGCGCCTAACTAGCGAGTGTTCAGTAAAAATACACAAAGGTGTCAGAAACAAGTGAACTCACTGAAACTAGAGTAAATGCTTGTAACTAGTTCAAAATAGGTCATTTGCTGCTGATCTGCATGGTTCCTGTACAATTTACCCAATTTACCATTTTGGGATTTGAAGGCCAGAAAACGCGCCTGACTAGCGAGTGTTCAGTAAAAATACACAAAGGTGTCAGAAACAAGTGAACTCATTGAAACTAGAGTAAATGCTTGTAACTAGTTCTAAATAGGTCATTTGCTGCTGATCTGCACGGTTCCTGTATAATTTACCTGATTTACCATTTTGGGATTTTAAGGCCAGCACACGCGCCTGACTAGAGAGTGTTCAGTAAAGATAAACAAAAGTGTCAGAAACAAGTGAACTCACTGAAACTAGAGTAAATGCTTGTAACTAGTTCAAAATAGGTAATTTGCTGCTGATCTGCACGGTTCCTGTACGATTTACCCAATTTACCATTTTGGGATTTGAAGGCCAGAAAACGCGCCTGACTAGCGAGTGTTCAGTAAAAATACACAAAGGTGTCAGAAACAAGTGAACTCCCTGAAACTAGAGTAAATGCTTGTAACTAGTTCAAAATAGTTCATTTGCTGCTGATCTGCACGGTTCCTGTACAATTTACCCAATTTACCACTTTGGGCGTTTATGGCTAGAACATGCGCCTAACTAGCGAGTGTTCAGTAAAAATACACAAAGGTGTCAGAAACAAGTGAACTCACTGAAACTAGAGTAAATGCTTGTAACTAGTTCAAAATAGGTCATTTGCTGCTGATCTGCACGGTTCCTGTACAATTAACCCAATTTACCATTTTGGGATTTGAAGGCCAGAAAACGCGCCTAACTAGCGAGTGTTCAGTAAAAATACACAAAGGTGTCAGAAACAAGTGAACTCACTGAAACTAGAGTAAATGCTTGTAACTAGTTCAAAATAGGTCATTTTCTGCTGATCTGTACGGTTCCTGTACAATTTACCCAGTTTACCACTTTGGGAGTTTTTGGCTAGAATACGGGCATGACTAGCGAGTGTTCAGTCAAAATACACAAAAGTGTCAGAAACAAGTGAACTCACTGAAACTAGAGTAAATGCTTGTAACTAGTTCAAAATAGGTCATTTGCTGCTGATCTGCACGGTTCCTGTACAATTTATGCAATTTACCACTTTGGGCGTTTATGGCTAGAACATGCGCCTAACTAGCGAGTGTTCAGTAAAAATACACAAAGGTGTCAGAAACAAGTGAACTCACTGAAACTAGAGTAAATGTTTGTAACTAGTTCAAAATAGGTCATTTGCTGCTGATCTGCACGATTCCTGTACAATTTACCCAATTTACCATTTTGGGATTTGAAGGCCAGAACACGCGCCTGACTAGCGAGTGTTCAGTAAAAATACACAAAGGTGTCAGAAACAAGTGAACTCACTGAAACTAGAGTAAATGCTTGTAACTAGTTCAAAATCGGTCATTTGCTGCTGATCTGCACGGTTCCTGTACAATTTACCCAATTTACCATTTTGGGATTTGAAGGCCAGAAAACGCGCCTAACTAGCGAGTGTTCAGTAAAAATACACAAAGGTGTCAGAAACAAGTGAACCCCCTGAAACTAGAGTAAATGCTTGTAACTAGTTCAAAATAGGTCATTTGTTGCTGATCTGCACGGTTCCTGTATAATTTACCCGATTTACCATTTTGGGATTTTTAGGCCAGAACACGCGCCTGACTAGCGAGTGTTCAGTAAAAATACACAAAGGTGTCAGAAACAAGTGAACTCACTGAAACTAGAGTAAATGCTTGTAACTAGTTCAAAATAGGTCATTTGCTGCTGATCTGCACGGTTCCTGTACAGTTTACCCAATTTACCACTTTGGGCGTTTATGGCTAGAACATGCGCCTAACTAGCGAGTGTTCAGTAAAAATACACAAAGGTGTCAGAAACAAGTGAACTCACTGAAACTAGAGTAAATGCTTGTAACTAGTTCAAAATAGGTCATTTGCTGCTGATCTGCATGGTTCCTGTACAATTTACCCAATTTACCATTTTGGGATTTGAAGGCCAGAAAACGCGCCTGACTAGCGAGTGTTCAGTAAAAATACACAAAGGTGTCAGAAACAAGTGAACTCATTGAAACTAGAGTAAATGCTTGTAACTAGTTCTAAATAGGTCATTTGCTGCTGATCAGCACGGTTCCTGTATAATTTACCCGATTTACCATTTTGGGATTTTAAGGCCAGCACACGCGCCTGACTAGAGAGTGTTAAGTAAAGATAAACAAAAGTGTCAGAAACAAGTGAACTCACTGAAACTAGAGTAAATGCTTGTAACTAGTTCAAAATAGGTCATTTGCTGCTGATCTGCACGGTTCCTGTACGATTTACCCACTTTACCACTTTGGGAGTTTATGGCTAGAACATGCGCCTAACTAGCGAGTGTTCAGTAAAAATGCACACAGGGGTCAGAAAGAAGTGAACTCACTGAAACTAGAGTAAATGCTTGTAACTAGTTCAAAATAGGTCATTTGCTGCTGATCTGCATGGTTCCTGTACAATTTACCCAATTTACCATTTTGGGATTTGAAGGCCAGAAAACGCGCCTGACTAGCGAGTGTTCAGTAAAAATACACAAAGGTGTCAGAAACAAGTGAACTCCCTGAAACTAGGGTAAATGCTTGTAACTAGTTCAAAATAGGTCATTTGCTGCTGATCTGCACGGTTCCTGTACAATTTACCCAATTTACCACTTTGGGCGTTTATGGCTAGAACATGCGCCTAACTAGCGAGTGTTCAGTAAAAATACACAAAGGTGTCAGAAACAAGTGAACTCACTGAAACTAGAGTAAATGCTTGTAACTAGTTCAAAATAGGTCATTTTCTGCTGATCTGTACGGTTCCTGTACAATTTACCCAATTTACCACTTTGGGAGTTTTTGGCTAGAATACGGGCATGACTAGCGAGTGTTCAGTCAAAATACACAAAAGTGTCAGAAACAAGTGAACTCACTGAAACTAGAGTAAATGCTTGTAACTAGTTCAAAATAGGTCATTTGCTGCTGATCTGCACGGTTCCTGTACAATTTACGCAATTTACCACTTTGGGCGTTTATGGCTAGAACATGCGCCTAACTAGCGAGTGTTCAGTAAAAATACACAAAGGTGTCAGAAACAAGTGAACTCCCTGAAACTAGAGTAAATGCTTGTAACTAGTTCAAAATAGGTCATTTGCTGCTGATCTGCACGGTTCCTGTACAATTTACCCAATTTACCACTTTGGGCGTTTATGGCTAGAACATGCGCCTAACTAGCGAGTGTTCAGTAAAAATACACAAAGGTGTCAGAAACAAGTGAACTCACTGAAACTAGAGTAAATGCTTGTAACTAGTTCAAAATAGGTCATTTGCTGCTGATCTGCACGGTTCCTGTACAATTAACCCAATTTACCATTTTGGGATTTGAAGGCCAGAAAACGCGCCTAACTAGCGAGTGTTCAGTAAAAATACACAAAGGTGTCAGAAACAAGTGAACTCACTGAGACTAGAGTAAATGCTTGTAACTAGTTCAAAATAGGTCATTTTCTGCTGATCTGTACGGTTCCTGTACAATTTACCCAATTTACCACTTTGGGAGTTTTTGGCTAGAATACGGGCATGACTAGCGAGTGTTCAGTCAAAATACACAAAAGTGTCAGAAACAAGTGAACTCACTGAAACTAGAGTAAATGCTTGTAACTAGTTCAAAATCGGTCATTTGCTGCTGATCTGCACGGTTCCTGTACAATTTACCCAATTTACCATTTTGGGATTTGAAGGCCAGAAAACGCGCCTGAATAGCGAGTGTTCAGTAAAAATACACAAAGGTGTCAGAAACAAGTGAACCCCCTGAAACTAGAGTAAATGCTTGTAACTAGTTCAAAATAGGTCATTTGTTGCTGATCTGCACGGTTCCTGTATAATTTACCCGATTTACCATTTTGGGATTTTTAGGCCAGAACACGCGCCTGACTAGCGAGTGTTCAGTAAAAATACACAAAGGTGTCAGAAACAAGTGAACTCACTGAAACTAGAGTAAATGCTTGTAACTAGTTCAAAATAGGTCATTTGCTGCTGATCTGCACGGTTCCTGTACAGTTTACCCAATTTACCACTTTGGGCGTTTATGGCTAGAACATGCGCCTAACTAGCGAGTGTTCAGTAAAAATACACAAAGGTGTCAGAAACAAGTGAACTCACTGAAACTAGAGTAAATGCTTGTAACTAGTTCAAAATAGGTCATTTGCTGCTGATCTGCATGGTTCCTGTACAATTTACCCAATTTACCATTTTGGGATTTGAAGGCCAGAAAACGCGCCTGACTAGCGAGTGTTCAGTAAAAATACACAAAGGTGTCAGAAACAAGTGAACTCATTGAAACTAGAGTAAATGCTTGTAAATAGTTCTAAATAGGTCATTTGCTGCTGATCTGCACGGTTCCTGTATAATTTACCTGATTTACCATTTTGGGATTTTAAGGCCAGCACACGCGCCTGACTAGAGAGTGTTCAGTAAAGATAAACAAAAGTGTCAGAAACAAGTGAACTCACTGAAACTAGAGTAAATGCTTGTAACTAGTTCAAAATAGGTCATTTGCTGCTGATCTGCACGGTTCCTGTACGATTTACCCACTTTACCACTTTGGGAGTTTATGGCTAGAACATGCGCCTAACTAGCGAGTGTTCAGTAAAAATGCACACAGGGGTCAGAAAGAAGTGAACTCACTGAAACTAGAGTAAATGCTTGTAACTAGTTCAAAATAGGTCATTTGCTGCTGATCTGCACGGTTCCTGTACAATTTACCCAATTTACCATTTTGGGATTTGAAGGCCAGAAAACGCGCCTGACTAGCGAGTGTTCAGTAAAAATACACAAAGGTGTCAGAAACAAGTGAACTCCCTGAAACTAGAGTAAATGCTTGTAACAAGTTCAAAATATGTCATTTTCTGCTGATCTGCACGGTTCCTGTACAATTTACCCAATGTAACATTTTGGGATTTGAAGGCCAGAACACGCGCCTGACTAGCGAGTGTTCAGTAAAAATACACAAAGGTGTCAGAAACAAATGAACTCACTGAAACTAGAGTTAATGCTTGTAACTAGTTCAAAATAGGTCATTTGTTGCTGATCTGCACGGTTCCTGTACAATTTACCCAATTTACCACTTTGGGAGTTTATGGCTTGAACATGCGCCTAACCAGCGAGTGTTCAGTAAAAATACACAAAGGTGTCAGACACAAGTGAACTCACTGAAACTAGAGTAAATGCTTGTAACTAGTTCAAAATAGGTCATTTTCTGCTGATCTGCACGGTTCCTGTACAATTTACCCAATTTACCATTTTGGGATTTGAAGGCCAGAACACGCGCCTGACTAGCGAGTGTTCAGTAAAAATACACAAAGGTGTCAGAAACAAGTGAACTCACTGAAATTAGAGTAAATGCTTGTAACTAGTTCAAAATAGGTCACTTGCTGCTGATCTGCACGGTTCCTGTGCAATTTACCCAATTTACCACTTTGGGAGTTTATGGCTAGAACGCCTAACTAGCGAGTGTTCAGTAAAAATACACAAAGGTGTCAGAAACAAGTGAACTCACTGAAACTAGAGTAAATGCTTGTAACTAGTTCAAAATAGGTCATTTGCTGCTGATCTGCACGGTTCCTGTACAATTTACCCAATTTACCATTTTGGGATTTGAAGGCCAGAACACGCGCCTGACTAGCGAGTGTTCAGTAAAAATACACAAAGGTGTCAGAAACAAGTGAACTCACTGAAACTAGAGTAAATGCTTGTAACTAGTTCAAAATAGGTAATTTGCTGCTGATCTGCACGGTTCCTGTACGATTTACCCAATTTACCATTTTGGGATTTGAAGGCTAGAAAACGCGCCTGACTAGCGAGTGTTCAGTAAAAATACACAAAGGTGTCAGAAACAAGTGAACTCCCTGAAACTAGAGTAAATGCTTGTAACTAGTTCAAAATAGTTCATTTGCTGCTGATCTGCACGGTTCCTGTACAATTTACCCAATTTACCACTTTGGGCGTTTATGGCTAGAACATGCGCCTAACTAGCGAGTGTTCAGTAAAAATACACAAAGGTGTCAGAAACAAGTGAACTCACTGAAACTAGAGTAAATGCTTGTAACTAGTTCAAAATAGGTCATTTGCTGCTGATCTGCACGGTTCCTGTACAATTAACCCAATTTACCATTTTGGGATTTGAAGGCCAGAAAACGCGCCTAACTAGCGAGTGTTCAGTAAAAATACACAAAGGTGTCAGAAACAAGTGAACTCACTGAAACTAGAGTAAATGCTTGTAACTAGTTCAAAATAGGTCATTTTCTGCTGATCTGTACGGTTCCTGTACAATTTACCCAATTTACCACTTTGGGAGTTTTTGGCTAGAATACGGGCATGACTAGCGAGTGTTCAGTCAAAATACACAAAAGTGTCAGAAACAAGTGAACTCACTGAAACTAGAGTAAATGCTTGTAACTAGTTCAAAATAGGTCATTTGCTGCTGATCTGCACGGTTCCTGTACAATTTATGCAATTTACCACTTTGGGCGTTTATGGCTAGAACATGCGCCTAACTAGCGAGTGTTCAGTAAAAATACACAAAGGTGTCAGAAACAAGTGAACTCACTGAAACTAGAGTAAATGTTTGTAACTAGTTCAAAATAGGTCATTTGCTGCTGATCTGCACGATTCCTGTACAATTTACCCAATTTACCATTTTGGGATTTGAAGGCCAGAACACGCGCCTGACTAGCGAGTGTTCAGTAAAAATACACAAAGGTGTCAGAAACAAGTGAACTCACTGAAACTAGAGTAAATGCTTGTAACTAGTTCAAAATCGGTCATTTGCTGCTGATCTGCACGGTTCCTGTACAATTTACCCAATTTACCATTTTGGGATTTGAAGGCCAGAAAACGCGCCTAACTAGCGAGTGTTCAGTAAAAATACACAAAGGTGTCAGAAACAAGTGAACCCCCTGAAACTAGAGTAAATGCTTGTAACTAGTTCAAAATAGGTCATTTGTTGCTGATCTGCACGGTTCCTGTATAATTTACCCGATTTACCATTTTGGGATTTTTAGGCCAGAACACGCGCCTGACTAGCGAGTGTTCAGTAAAAATACACAAAGGTGTCAGAAACAAGTGAACTCACTGAAACTAGAGTAAATGCTTGTAACTAGTTCAAAATAGGTCATTTGCTGCTGATCTGCACGGTTCCTGTACAGTTTACCCAATTTACCACTTTGGGCGTTTATGGCTAGAACATGCGCCTAACTAGCGAGTGTTCAGTAAAAATACACAAAGGTGTCAGAAACAAGTGAACTCACTGAAACTAGAGTAAATGCTTGTAACTAGTTCAAAATAGGTCATTTGCTGCTGATCTGCATGGTTCCTGTACAATTTACCCAATTTACCATTTTGGGATTTGAAGGCCAGAAAACGCGCCTGACTAGCGAGTGTTCAGTAAAAATACACAAAGGTGTCAGAAACAAGTGAACTCATTGAAACTAGAGTAAATGCTTGTAACTAGTTCTAAATAGGTCATTTGCTGCTGATCTGCACGGTTCCTGTATAATTTACCCGATTTACCATTTTGGGATTTTAAGGCCAGCACACGCGCCTGACTAGAGAGTGTTAAGTAAAGATAAACAAAAGTGTCAGAAACAAGTGAACTCACTGAAACTAGAGTAAATGCTTGTAACTAGTTCAAAATAGGTCATTTGCTGCTGATCTGCACGGTTCCTGTACGATTTACCCACTTTACCACTTTGGGAGTTTATGGCTAGAACATGCGCCTAACTAGCGAGTGTTCAGTAAAAATGCACACAGGGGTCAGAAAGAAGTGAACTCACTGAAACTAGAGTAAATGCTTGTAACTAGTTCAAAATAGGTCATTTGCTGCTGATCTGCATGGTTCCTGTACAATTTACCCAATTTACCATTTTGGGATTTGAAGGCCAGAAAACGCGCCTGACTAGCGAGTGTTCAGTAAAAATACACAAAGGTGTCAGAAACAAGTGAACTCCCTGAAACTAGGGTAAATGCTTGTAACTAGTTCAAAATAGGTCATTTGCTGCTGATCTGCACGGTTCCTGTACAATTTACCCAATTTACCACTTTGGGCGTTTATGGCTAGAACATGCGCCTAACTAGCGAGTGTTCAGTAAAAATACACAAAGGTGTCAGAAACAAGTGAACTCACTGAAACTAGAGTAAATGCTTGTAACTAGTTCAAAATAGGTCATTTGCTGCTGATCTGCACGGTTCCTGTACAATTAACCCAATTTACCATTTTGGGATTTGAAGGCCAGAAAACGCGCCTAACTAGCGAGTGTTCAGTAAAAATACACAAAGGTGTCAGAAACAAGTGAACTCACTGAAACTAGAGTAAATGCTTGTAACTAGTTCAAAATAGGTCATTTTCTGCTGATCTGTACGGTTCCTGTACAATTTACCCAATTTACCACTTTGGGAGTTTTTGGCTAGAATACGGGCATGACTAGCGAGTGTTCAGTCAAAATACACAAAAGTGTCAGAAACAAGTGAACTCACTGAAACTAGAGTAAATGCTTGTAACTAGTTCAAAATAGGTCATTTGCTGCTGATCTGCACGGTTCCTGTACAATTTACGCAATTTACCACTTTGGGCGTTTATGGCTAGAACATGCGCCTAACTAGCGAGTGTTCAGTAAAAATACACAAAGGTGTCAGAAACAAGTGAACTCCCTGAAACTAGAGTAAATGCTTGTAACTAGTTCAAAATAGGTCATTTGCTGCTGATCTGCACGGTTCCTGTACAATTTACCCAATTTACCACTTTGGGCGTTTATGGCTAGAACATGCGCCTAACTAGCGAGTGTTCAGTAAAAATACACAAAGGTGTCAGAAACAAGTGAACTCACTGAAACTAGAGTAAATGCTTGTAACTAGTTCAAAATAGGTCATTTGCTGCTGATCTGCACGGTTCCTGTACAATTAACCCAATTTACCATTTTGGGATTTGAAGGCCAGAAAACGCGCCTAACTAGCGAGTGTTCAGTAAAAATACACAAAGGTGTCAGAAACAAGTGAACTCACTGAGACTAGAGTAAATGCTTGTAACTAGTTCAAAATAGGTCATTTTCTGCTGATCTGTACGGTTCCTGTACAATTTACCCAATTTACCACTTTGGGAGTTTTTGGCTAGAATACGGGCATGACTAGCGAGTGTTCAGTCAAAATACACAAAAGTGTCAGAAACAAGTGAACTCACTGAAACTAGAGTAAATGCTTGTAACTAGTTCAAAATCGGTCATTTGCTGCTGATCTGCACGGTTCCTGTACAATTTACCCAATTTACCATTTTGGGATTTGAAGGCCAGAAAACGCGCCTGAATAGCGAGTGTTCAGTAAAAATACACAAAGGTGTCAGAAACAAGTGAACCCCCTGAAACTAGAGTAAATGCTTGTAACTAGTTCAAAATAGGTCATTTGTTGCTGATCTGCACGGTTCCTGTATAATTTACCCGATTTACCATTTTGGGATTTTTAGGCCAGAACACGCGCCTGACTAGCGAGTATTCAGTAAAAATACACAAAGGTGTCAGAAACAAGTGAACTCACTGAAACTAGAGTAAATGCTTGTAACTAGTTCAAAATAGGTCATTTGCTGCTGATCTGCACGGTTCCTGTACAGTTTACCCAATTTACCACTTTGGGCGTTTATGGCTAGAACATGCGCCTAACTAGCGAGTGTTCAGTAAAAATACACAAAGGTGTCAGAAACAAGTGAACTCACTGAAACTAGAGTAAATGCTTGTAACTAGTTCAAAATAGGTCATTTGCTGCTGATCTGCATGGTTCCTGTACAATTTACCCAATTTACCATTTTGGGATTTGAAGGCCAGAAAACGCGCCTGACTAGCGAGTGTTCAGTAAATATACACAAAGGTGTCAGAAACAAGTGAACTCATTGAAACTAGAGTAAATGCTTGTAACTAGTTCTAAATAGGTCATTTGCTGCTGATCTGCACGGTTCCTGTATAATTTACCTGATTTACCATTTTGGGATTTTAAGGCCAGCACACGCGCCTGACTAGAGAGTGTTCAGTAAAGATAAACAAAAGTGTCAGAAACAAGTGAACTCACTGAAACTAGAGTAAATGCTTGTAACTAGTTCAAAATAGGTCATTTGCTGCTGATCTGCACGGTTCCTGTACGATTTACCCACTTTACCACTTTGGGAGTTTATGGCTAGAACATGCGCCTAACTAGCGAGTGTTCAGTAAAAATGCACACAGGGGTCAGAAAGAAGTGAACTCACTGAAACTAGAGTAAATGCTTGTAACTAGTTCAAAATAGGTCATTTGCTGCTGATCTGCATGGTTCCTGTACAATTTACCCAATTTACCATTTTGGGATTTGAAGGCCAGAAAACGCGCCTGACTAGCGAGTGTTCAGTAAAAATACACAAAGGTGTCAGAAACAAGTGAACTCCCTGAAACTAGAGTAAATGCTTGTAACAAGTTCAAAATATGTCATTTTCTGCTGATCTGCACGGTTCCTGTACAATTTACCCAATTTAACATTTTGGGATTTGAAGGCCAGAACACGCGCCTGACTAGCGAGTGTTCAGTAAAAATACACAAAGGTGTCAGAAACAAATGAACTCACTGAAACTAGAGTTAATGCTTGTAACTAGTTCAAAATAGGTCATTTGTTGCTGATCTGCACGGTTCCTGTACAATTTACCCAATTTACCACTTTGGGAGTTTATGGCTTGAACATGCGCCTAACCAGCGAGTGTTCAGTAAAAATACACAAAGGTGTCAGACACAAGTGAACTCACTGAAACTAGAGTAAATGCTTATAACTAGTTCAAAATAGGTCATTTGCTGCTGATCTGCACGGTTCCTGTACAATTTACCCAATTTACCACTTTGGGAGTTTTTGGCTAGAACACGGGCATGACTAGCGAGTGTTCAGTAAAAATACACAAAGGTGTCAGAAACAAGTGAACTCACTGAAACTAGAGTAAATGCTTGTAACTAGTTCAAAATAGGTCATTTGCTGCTGATCTGCACGGTTCCTGTACAATTTACCACTTTGGGAGTTTAAGGCTAGATCATGCGCCTAATTAGCGAGTGTTCAGTAAAAATACACAAAGGTGTCAGAAACAAGTGAACTCCCTGAAACTAGAGTAAATGCTTGTAACTAGTTCAAAATAGGTCATTTGCTGCTGATCTGCACGGTTCCTGTACAATTTACCGAATTTACCATTTTGGGATTTGAAGGCCAGAAAACGCGCCTGAATAGCGAGTGTTCAGTAAAAATACACAAAGGTGTCAGAAACAAGTGAACCCCCTGAAACTAGAGTAAATGCTTGTAACTAGTTCAAAATAGGTCATTTGTTACTGATCTGCACGGTTCCTGTATAATTTACCCGATTTACCATTTTGGGATTTTTAGGCCAGAACACGCGCCTGACTAGCGAGTGTTCAGTAAAAATACACAAAGGTGTCAGAAACAAGTGAACTCACTGAAACTAGAGTAAATGCTTGTAACTAGTTCAAAATAGGTCATTTGCTGCTGATCTGCACGGTTCCTGTACAATTTACCCAATTTACCACTTTGGGCGTTTATGGCTAGAACATGCGCCTAACTAGCGAGTGTTCAGTAAAAATACACAAAGGTGTCAGAAACAAGTGAACTCACTGAAATTAGAGTAAATGCTTGTAACTAGTTCAAAATAGGTCACTTGCTGCTGATCTGCACGGTTCCTGTGCAATTTACCCAATTTACCACTTTGGGAGTTTATGGCTAGAACGCCTAACTAGCGAGTGTTCAGTAAAAATACACAAAGGTGTCAGAAACAAGTGAACTCACTGAAACTAGAGTAAATGCTTGTAACTAGTTCAAAATAGGTCATTTGCTGCTGATCTGCACGGTTCCTGTACAATTTACCCAATTTACCACTTTGGGAGTTTTTGGCTAGAACACGGGCATGACTAGCGAGTGTTCAGTAAAAATACACAAAGGTGTCAGAAACAAGTGAACTCACTGAAACTAGAGTAAATGCTTGTAACTAGTTCAAAATAGGTCATTTGCTGCTGATCTGCATTGTTCCTGTACAATTTACCCAATTTACCATTTTGGGATTTGAAGGCCAGAAAACGCGCCTGACTAGCGAGTGTTCAGTAAAAATACACAAAGGTGTCAGAAACAAGTGAACTCATTGAAACTAGAGTAAATGCTTGTAACTAGTTCTAAATAGGTCATTTGCTGCTGATCTGCACGGTTCCTGTATAATTTACCCGATTTACCATTTTGGGATTTTAAGGCCAGCACACGCGCCTGACTAGAGAGTGTTCAGTAAAGATAAACAAAAGTGTCAGAAACAAGTGAACTCACTGAAACTAGAGTAAATGCTTGTAACTAGTTCAAAATAGGTCATTTGCTGCTGATCTGCACGGTTCCTGTACGATTTACCCACTTTACCACTTTGGGAGTTTACGGCTAGAACATGCGCCTAACTAGCGAGTGTTCAGTAAAAATGCACACAGGGGTCAGAAAGAAGTGAACTCACTGAAACTAGAGTAAATGCTTGTAACTAGTTCAAAATAGGTCATTTGCTGCTGATCTGCATGGTTCCTGTACAATTTACCCAATTTACCATTTTGGGATTTGAAGGCCAGAAAACGCGCCTGACTAGCGAGTGTTCAGTAAAAATACACAAAGGTGTCAGAAACAAGTGAACTCACAGAAACTAGAGTAAATGCTTGTAACTAGTTCAAAATAGGTCATGTGCTGCTGATCTGCACGGTTCCTGTACAATTTAGCCAATTTACCACTTTGAGAGTTTATGGCTAGAACATGCGACTAACTAGCGAGTGTTCAGTAAAAATACACAAAGGTGTCAGAAACAAGTGAACTCCCTGAAACTAGATTAAATGGTTGTAACTAGTTCAAAATAGGTCATGTGCTGCTGATCTGCACGGTTCCTGTACAATTTACCCAATTTACCACTTTGGGAGTTTATGGCTAGAACATGCGCCTAACTAGCGAGTGTTCAGTAAAAATACACAAAGGTGTCAGAAACAAGTGAACTCCCTGAAACTAGAGTAAATGCTTGTAACTAGTTCAAAATAGGTCATTTGCTGCTGATCTGCACGGTTCCTCTACAATTTACCCAATTTACCATTTTGGGATTTGAAGGCCAGCACACGCGCCTAACTAGCGAGTGTTCAGTAAAAATACACAAAGGTGTCAGAAACAAGTGAACTCACTGAAACTAGAGTAAATGCTTGTAACTAGTTCAAAATAGGTCATTTGCTGCTGATATGCACGGTTCCTGTACGATTTACCCACTTTACCACTTTGGGAGTTTATGGCTAGAACTTGCGCCTAACTAGCGAGTGTTCAGTAAAAATACACAAAGGGGTCAGAAAGAAGTGAACTCACTGAAACTAGAGTAAATGCTTGTAACTAGTGCAAAATAGGTCATTTGCTGCTGATCTGCATGGTTCCTCTATAATTTACCCAATTTACCATTTTGGGATTTGAAGGCCAGAAAACGCGCCTGACTAGCGAGTGTTCAGTAAAAATACACAAAGGTGTCAGAAACAAGTGAACTCATTGAAACTAGAGTAAATGCTTGTCACTAGTTCTAAATAGGTCATTTGTTGCTGATCTGCACGGTTCCTGTATAATTTACCCGATTTACCATTTTGGGATTTTAAGGCCAGAACACGCGCCTGACTAGAGAGTGTTCAGTAAAGATAAACAAAAGTGTCAGAAACAAGTGAACTCACTGAAACTAGAGTAAATGCTTGTAACTAGTTCAAAATAGGTCATTTGCTGCTGATCTGCACGGTTCCTGTACAATTTACCCAATTTACCACTTTGGGCGTTTATGGCTAGAACATGCGCCTAACTAGCGAGTGTTCAGTAGAAATACACAAAGGTGTCAGAAACATGTGAACTCACTGAAACTAGAGTAAATGTTTGTAACTAGTTCAAAATAGGTCATTTGCTGCTGATCTGCACGGTTCCTGTACAATTTACCCAATTTACCATTTTGGGATTTGAAGGCCAGAAAACGCGCCTAACTAGCGAGTGTTCAGTAGAAATACACAAAGGTGTCAGAAACAAGTGAACTCACTGAAACTAGAGTAAATGTTTGTAACTAGTTCAAAATAGGTCATTTGCTGCTGATCTGCACGGTTCCTGTACAATTTACCCAATTTACCATTTTGGGATTTGAAGGCCAGAAAACGCGCCTAACTAGCGAGTGTTCAGTAAAAATACACAAAGGTGTCAGAAACAAGTGAACTCCCTGAAACTAGAGTAAATGCTTGTAACTAGTTCAAAACAGGTCATTTTCTGGTGATCTGCACGGTTCCTGTACAATTTACCCAATTTACCATTTTGGGATTTGAAGGCCAGAACACGCGCCTGACTAGCGAGTGTTCAGTAAAAATACACAAAGTTGTCATAAACAAATGAACTCACTGAAACTAATGCTTGTAACTAGTTCAAAATAGGTCATTTGTTGCTGATCTGCACGGTTCCTGTATAATTTACCCAATTTACCATTTTGGGATTTTAAGGCCAGAACACGCGCCTGACTAGTGAGTGTTCAGTAAAAATACACAAACGTGTCAGAAACAAGTGAACTCACTGAAACTAGAGTAAATGCTTGTAACTAGTTCAAAATAGGTCATTTGCTGCTGATCTGCACGGTTCCTGTATAATTTACCCAATTTACCATTTTGGGATTTGAAGGCCAGAACACGCGCCTGACTAGCAAGTGTTCAGTAAACATACACAAAGGTGTCAGAAACAAATGAACTCACTGAAACTAGAGCTAATGCTTGTAACTAGTTCAAAATAGGTCATTTGTTGCTGATCTGCACGGTTCCTGTATAATTTACCCAATTTACCATTTTGGGATTTTAAGGCCAGAACACGCGCCTGACTAGCGAGTGTTCAGTAAAAATACACAAACGTGTCAAAAACAAGTGAACTCCCTGAAACTAGAGTAAATGCTTGTAACTAGTTCAAAATAGGTCATGTGCTGCTGATCTGCACGGTTCCTGTACAATTTACCCAATTTACCACTTTGGGAGTTTATGGCTAGAACATGCGCCTAACTAGCGAGTGTTCAGTAAAAATACACAAAGGTGTCAGAAACAAGTGAACTCCCTGAAACTAGATTAAATGCTTGTAACTAGTCCAAAATAGGTCATTTGCTGCTGATCTGCACGATTCCTGTACAATTTACCCAATTTACCATTTTGGGATTTGAAGGCCAGAAAACGCGCCTGAATAGCGAGTGTTCAGTAAAAATACACAAAGGTGTCAGAAACAAGTGAACCCCCTGAAACTAGAGTAAATGCTTGTAACTAGTTCAAAATAGGTCATGTGCTGCTGATCTGCACTGTTCCTGTACAATTTACCCAATTTACCACTTTGGGAGTTTATGGCTAGAACATGCGCCTAACTAGCGAGTGTTCAGTAAAAATACACAAAGGGGTCAGAAAGAAGTGAACTCACTGAAACTAGAGTAAATGCTTGTAACTAGTGCAAAATAGGTCATTTGCTGCTGATCTGCATGGTTCCTCTATAATTTACCCAATTTACCATTTTGGGATTTGAAGGCCAGAAAACGCGCCTGACTAGCGAGTGTTCAGTAAAAATACACAAAGGTGTCAGAAACAAGTGAACTCATTGAAACTAGAGTAAATGCTTGTCACTAGTTCTAAATAGGTCATTTGTTGCTGATCTGCACGGTTCCTGTATAATTTACCCGATTTACCATTTTGGGATTTTAAGGCCAGAACACGCGCCTGACTAGAGCGTGTTCAGTAAAGATAAACAAAAGTGTCAGAAACAAGTGAACTCACTGAAACTAGAGTAAATGCTTGTAACTAGTTCAAAATAGGTCATTTGCTGCTGATCTGCACGGTTCCTGTACAATTTACCCAATTTACCACTTTGGGCGTTTATGGCTAGAACATGCGCCTAACTAGCGAGTGTTCAGTAGAAATACACAAAGGTGTCAGAAACATGTGAACTCACTGAAACTAGAGTAAATGTTTGTAACTAGTTCAAAATAGGTCATTTGCTGCTGATCTGCACGGTTCCTGTACAATTTACCCAATTTACCATTTTGGGAGTTGAAGGCCAGAAAACGCGCCTAACTAGCGAGTGTTCAGTAGAAATACACAAAGGTGTCAGAAACAAGTGAACTCACTGAAACTAGAGTAAATGTTTGTAACTAGTTCAAAATAGGTCATTTGCTGCTGATCTGCACGGTTCCTGTACAATTTACCCAATTTACCATTTTGGGATTTGAAGGCCAGAAAACGCGTCTAACTAGCGAGTGTTCAGTAAAAATACACAAAGGTGTCAGAAACAAGTGAACTCCCTGAAACTAGAGTAAATGCTTGTAACTAGTTCAAAACAGGTCATTTTCTGGTGATCTGCACGGTTCCTGTACAATTTACCCAATTTACCATTTTGGGATTTGAAGGCCAGAACACACGCCTGACTAGCGAGTGTTCAGTAAAAATACACAAAGTTGTCATAAACAAATGAACTCACTGAAACTAATGCTTGTAACTAGTTCAAAATAGGTCATTTGTTGCTGATCTGCACGGTTCCTGTATAATTTACCCAATTTACCATTTTGGGATTTTAAGGCCAGAACACGCGCCTGACTAGTGAGTGTTCAGTAAAAATACACAAACGTGTCAGAAACAAGTGAACTCACTGAAACTAGAGTAAATGCTTGTAACTAGTTCAAAATAGGTCATTTGCTGCTGATCTGCACGGTTCCTGTATAATTTACCCAATTTACCATTTTGGGATTTGAAGGCCAGAACACGCGCCTGACTAGCAAGTGTTCAGTAAACATACACAAAGGTGTCAGAAACAAATGAACTCACTGAAACTAGAGCTAATGCTTGTAACTAGTTCAAAATAGGTCATTTGTTGCTGATCTGCACGGTTCCTGTATAATTTACCCAATTTACCATTTTGGGATTTTAAGGCCAGAACACGCGCCTGACTAGCGAGTGTTCAGTAAAAATACACAAACGTGTCAAAAACAAGTGAACTCCCTGAAACTAGAGTAAATGCTTGTAACTAGTTCAAAATAGGTCATGTGCTGCTGATCTGCACGGTTCCTGTACAATTTACCCAATTTACCACTTTGGGAGTTTATGGCTAGAACATGCGCCTAACTAGCGAGTGTTCAGTAAAAATACACAAAGGTGTCAGAAACAAGTGAACTCCCTGAAACTAGAGTAAATGATTGTAACTAGTCCAAAATAGGTCATTTGCTGCTGATCTGCACGATTCCTGTACAATTTACCCAATTTACCATTTTGGGATTTGAAGGCCAGAAAACGCGCCTGAATAGCGAGTGTTCAGTAAAAATACACAAAGGTGTCAGAAACAAGTGAACCCCCTGAAACTAGAGTAAATGCTTGTAACTAGTTCAAAATAGGTCATGTGCTGCTGATCTGCACGGTTCCTGTATAATTTACCCGATTTACCATTTTGGGATTTTAAGGCCAGAACACGCGCCTGACTAGCGAGTGTTCAGTAAAAATACACAAAGGTGTCAGAAACAAGTGAACTCACAGAAACTAGAGTAAATGCTTGTAACTAGTTCAAAATAGGTCATGTGCTGCTGATCTGCACGGTTCCTGTACAATTTACCCAATTTACCACTTTGGGAGTTTATGGCTAGAACATGCGCCTAACTAGCGAGTGTTCAGTAAAAATACACAAAGGTGTCAGAAACAAGTGAACTCACTGAAACTAGAGTAAATGTTTGTAACTAGTTCAAAATAGGTCATGTGCTGCTGATCTGCACGGTTCCTGTACAATTTACCCAATTTACCACTTTGGGAGTTTATGGCTAGAACATGCGCCTAACTAGCGAGTGTTCAGTAAAAATACACAAAAGTGTCAGAAACAAGTGAACTCACTGAAACTAGAGTAAATGTTTGTAACTAGTTCAAAATAGGTCATGTGCTGCTGATCTGCACGGTTCCTGTACAATTTACCCAATTTACCATTTTGGGATTTGAAGGCCAGAAAACGCGCCTGACTAGCGAGTGTTCAGTAAAAATACACAAAGGTGTCAGAAACAAGTGAACCCCCTGAAACTAGAGTAAATGCTTGTAACTAGTTCAAAATAGGTCATTTGTTGCTGATCTGCACGGTTCCTGTATAATTTTCCCGATTTACCATTTTGGGATTTTAAGGCCAGAACACGCGCCTGACTAGCAAGTGTTCAGTAAAAATACACAAACGTGTCAGAAACAACTGAACTCACTGAAACTAGAGTAAATGCTTGTAACTAGTTCTAAATAGGTCATTTGTTGCTGATCTGCACAGTTCCTGTATAATTTACCCGATTTACCATTTTGGGATTTTAAGGCCAGAACACGCGCCTGACTAGCGAGTGTTCAGTAAAAATACACAAACGTGTCAGAAACAAGTGAACTCACAGAAACTAGAGTAAATGCTTGTAACTAGTTCAAAATAGGTCATTTGCTGCTGATCTGCACGGTTCCTGTACAATTTACCCAATTTACCATTTTGGGATTTGAAGGCCAGCACACGCGCCTAACTAGCGAGTGTTCAGTAAAAATACACAAAGGTGTCAGAAACAAGTGAACTCACTGAAACTAGAGTAAATGCTTGTAACTAGTTCAAAATAGGTCATTTGCTGCTGATCTGCACGGTTCCTGTACAATTTACCCAATTTACCATTTTGGGATTTGAAGGCCAGAAAACGCGCCTAACTAGCGAGTGTTCAGTAGAAATACACAAAGGTGTCAGAAACAAGTGAACTCACTGAAACTAGAGTAAATGTTTGTAACTAGTTCAAAATAGGTCATTTGCTGCTGATCTGCACGGTTCCTGTACAATTTACCCAATTTACCATTTTGGGATTTGAAGGCCAGAAAACGCGCCTAACTAGCGAGTGTTCAGTAAAAATACACAAAGGTGTCAGAAACCAGTGAACTCACTGAAACTAGAGTAAATGTTTGTAACTAGTTCAAAATAGGTCATTTGCTGCTGATCTACACGGTTCCTGTACAATTTACCCAATTTACCATTTTGGGATTTGAAGGCCAGAAAACGCGCCTAACTAGCGAGTGTTCAGTAAAAATACACAAAGGTGTCAGAAACAAGTGAACTCCCTGAAACTAGAGTAAATGCTTGTAACTAGTTCAAAACAGGTCATTTTCTGGTGATCTGCACGGTTCCTGTACAATTTACCCAATTTACCATTTTGGGATTTGAAGGCCAGAACACGCGCCTGACTAGCGAGTGTTCAGTAAAAATACACAAAGTTGTCATAAACAAATGAACTCACTGAAACTAATGCTTGTAACTAGTTCAAAATAGGTCATTTGTTGCTGATCTGCACGGTTCCTGTATAATTTACCCAATTTACCATTTTGGGATTTTAAGGCCAGAACACGCGCCTGACTAGTGAGTGTTCAGTAAAAATACACAAACGTGTCAGAAACAAGTGAACTCACTGAAACTAGAGTAAATGCTTGTAACTAGTTCAAAATAGGTCATTTGCTGCTGATCTGCACGGTTCCTGTATAATTTACCCAATTTACCATTTTGGGATTTGAAGGCCAGAACACGCGCCTGACTAGCAAGTGTTCAGTAAACATACACAAAGGTGTCAGAAACAAATGAACTCACTGAAACTAGAGCTAATGCTTGTAACTAGTTCAAAATAGGTCATTTGTTGCTGATCTGCACGGTTCCTGTATAATTTACCCAATTTACCATTTTGGAATTTTAAGGCCAGAACACGCGCCTGACTAGCGAGTGTTCAGTAAAAATACACAAACGTGTCAAAAACAAGTGAACTCCCTGAAACTAGAGTAAATGCTTGTAACTAGTTCAAAATAGGTCATGTGCTGCTGATCTGCACGGTTCCTGTACAATTTACCCAATTTACCACTTTGGGAGTTTATGGCTAGAACATGCGCCTAACTAGCGAGTGTTCAGTAAAAATACACAAAGGTGTCAGAAACAAGTGAACTCCCTGAAACTAGAGTAAATGCTTGTAACTAGTCCAAAATAGGTCATTTGCTGCTGATCTGCACGATTCCTGTACAATTTACCCAATTTACCATTTTGGGATTTGAAGGCCAGAAAACGCGCCTGAATAGCGAGTGTTCAGTAAAAATACACAAAGGTGTCAGAAACAAGTGAACCCCCTGAAACTAGAGTAAATGCTTGTAACTAGTTCAAAATAGGTCATGTGCTGCTGATCTGCACGGTTCCTGTACAATTTACCCAATTTACCACTTTGGGAGTTTATGGCTAGAACATGCGCCTAACTAGCGAGTGTTCAGTAAAAATACACAAAGTTGTCAGAAACAAGTGAACTCCCTGAAACTAGAGTAAATGCTTGTAACTAGTTCAAAATAGGTCATTTGCTGCTGATCTGCACGGTTCCTGTACAATTTACCCAATTTACCATTTTGGGATTTGAAGGCCAGAAAACGCGCCTGACTAGCGAGTGTTCAGTAAAAATACACAAAGGTGTCAGAAACAAGTGAACCCCATGAAACTAGAGTAAATGCTTGTAACTAGTTCAAAATAGGTCATTTGTTGCTGATCTGCACGGTTCCTGTATAATTTACCCGATTTACCATTTTGGGATTTTAAGGCCAGAACACGCGCCTGACTAGCGAGTGTTCAGTAAAAATACACAAAGGTGTCAGAAACAAGTGAACTCACAGAAACTAGAGTAAATGCTTGTAACTAGTTCAAAATAGGTCATGTGCTGCTGATCTGCACGGTTCCTGTACAATTTACCCAATTTACCACTTTGGGAGTTTATGGCTAGAACATGCGCCTAACTAGCGAGTGTTCAGTAAAAATACACAAAGGTGTCAGAAACAAGTGAACTCACTGAAACTAGAGTAAATGTTTGTAACTAGTTCAAAATAGGTCATGTGCTGCTGATCTGCACGGTTCCTGTACAATTTACCCAATTTACCACTTTGGGAGTTTATGGCTAGAACATGCGCCTAACTAGCGAGTGTTCAGTAAAAATACACAAAAGTGTCAGAAACAAGTGAACTCACTGAAACTAGAGTAAATGTTTGTAACTAGTTCAAAATAGGTCATGTGCTGCTGATCTGCACGGTTCCTGTACAATTTACCCAATTTACCATTTTGGGATGTGAAGGCCAGAAAACGCGCCTGACTAGCGAGTGTTCAGTAAAAATACACAAAGGTGTCAGAAACAAGTGAACCCCCTGAAACTAGAGTAAATGCTTGTAACTAGTTCAAAATAGGTCATTTGTTGCTGATCTGCACGGTTCCTGTATAATTTTCCCGATTTACCATTTTGGGATTTTAAGGCCAGAACACGCGCCTGACTAGCAAGTGTTCAGTAAAAATACACAAACGTGTCAGAAACAACTGAACTCACTGAAACTAGAGTAAATGCTTGTAACTAGTTCTAAATAGGTCATTTGTTGCTGATCTGCACAGTTCCTGTATAATTTACCCGATTTACCATTTTGGGATTTTAAGGCCAGAACACGCGCCTGACTAGCGAGTGTTTAGTAAAAATACACAAAGGTGTCAGAAACAAGTGAACTCACTGAAACTAGAGTAAATGCTTGTAACTAGTTCAAAATAGATCATTTGCTGCTGATCTGCACGGTTCCTGTACAATTTACCCAATTTACCACTTTGGGCGTTTATGGCTAGAACATGCGCCTAACTAGCGAGTGTTCAGTAGAAATACACAAAGGTGTCAGAAACAAGTGAACTCACTGAAACTAGAGTAAATGTTTGTAACTAGTTCAAAATAAGTCATTTGCTGCTGATCTGCACGGTTCCTGTACAATTTACCCAATTTACCATTTTGGGATTTGAAGGCCAGAAAACGCGCCTAACTAGCGAGTGTTCAGTAAAAATACACAAAGGTGTCAGAAACAAGTGAACTCCCTGAAACTAGAGTAAATGCTTGTAACTAGTTCAAAACAGGTCATTTTCTGCTGATCTGCACGGTTCCTGTACAATTTACCCAATTTACCATTTTGGGATTTGAAGGCCAGAACACGCGCCTGACTAGCGAGTGTTCAGTAAAAATACACAAACGTGTCAGAAACAAGTGAACTCCCTGAAACTAGAGTAAATGCTTGTAACTAGTTCAAAATAGGTCATTTGCTGCTGATCTGCACGGTTCCTGTACGATTTACCCACTTTACCACTTTGGGCGTTTATGGCTAGAACATGCGCCTAACTAGCGAGTGTTCAGTAGAAATACACAAAGGTGTCAGAAACAAGTGAACTCACTGAAACTAGAGTAAATGTTTGTAACTAGTTCAAAATAGGTCATTTGCTGCTGATTTGCACGGTTCCTGTACAATTTACCCATTTTACCATTTTGGGATTTGAATGCCAGAAAATGCGCCTAACTAGCGAGTGTTCAGTAAAAATACACAAAGGTGTCAGAAACAAGTGAACTCCCTGAAACTAAATGCTTGTAACTAGTTCAAAATAGGTCATTTTCTGCTGATCTGCACGGTTCCTGTACAATTTACCCAATTTTCCATTTTGGGATTTGAAAGCCAGAACACGCGCCTGACTAGCGAGTGTTCAGTAAAAATACACAAAGGTGTCAGAAACAAATGAACTCCCTGAAACTAGAGTTAATGCTTGTAACTAGTTCAAAATAGGTCATTTGTTGCTGATCTGCACGGTTCCTGTATAATTTACCCAATTTACCATTTTGGGATTTTAAGGCCAGAACACGCGCCTGACTAGCGAGTGTTCAGTAAAAATACACAAACGTGTCAGAAACAAGTGAACTCACTGAAACTAGAGTAAATGCTTGTAACTAGTTCAAAATAGGTCATTTGCTGCTGATCTGCACGGTTCCTGTATAATTTACCCAATTTACCATTTTGGGATTTTAAGGCCAGCACACGGGCCTGACTAGCGAGTGTTCAGTAAAAATACACAAAGGTGTCAGAAACAAGTGAACTCACTGAAACTAGAGTAAATGCTTGTAACTAGTTCAAAATAGGTCATTTGCTGCTGATCTGCATGGTTCCTGTACGATTTACCCACTTTACCACTTTGGGAGTTTATGGCTAGAACATGCGCCTAACTAGCGAGTGTTCAGTAAAAATGCACACAGGGGTCAGAAAGAAGTGAACTCACTGAAACTAGAGTAAATGCTTGTAACTAGTTCAAAATAGGTCATTTGCTGCTGATCTGCATGGTTCCTGTACAATTTACCCACTTTACCACTTTGGGCGTTTATGGCTAGAACATGCGCCTAACTAGCGAGTGTTCAGTAGAAATACACAAAGGTGTCAGAAACAAGTGAACTCACTGAAACTAGAGTAAATGTTTGTAACTAGTTCAAAATAGGTCATTTGCTGCTGATTTGCACGGTTCCTGTACAATTTACCCATTTTACCATTTTGGGATTTGAATGCCAGAAAATGCGCCTAACTAGCGAGTGTTCAGTAAAAATACACAAAGGTGTCAGAAACAAGTGAACTCCCTGAAACTAGAGTAAATGCTTGTAACTAGTTCAAAATAGGTCATTTTCTGCTGATCTGCACGGTTCCTGTACAATTTACCCAATTTTCCATTTTGGGATTTGAAAGCCAGAACACGCGCCTGACTAGCGAGTGTTCAGTAAAAATACACAAAGGTGTCAGAAACAAATGAACTCACTGAAACTAGAGTTAATGCTTGTAACTAGTTCAAAATAGGTCATTTGTTGCTGATCTGCACGGTTCCTGTATAATTTACCCAATTTACCATTTTGGGATTTTAAGGCCAGAACACGCGCCTGACTAGCGAGTGTTTAGTAAAAATACACAAAGGTGTCAGAAACAAGTGAACTCACTGAAACTAGAGTAAATGCTTGTAACTAGTTCAAAATAGATCATTTGCTGCTGATCTGCACGGTTCCTGTACAATTTACCCAATTTACCACTTTGGGCGTTTATGGCTAGAACATGCGCCTAACTAGCGAGTGTTCAGTAGAAATACACAAAGGTGTCAGAAACAAGTGAACTCACTGAAACTAGAGTAAATGTTTGTAACTAGTTCAAAATAAGTCATTTGCTGCTGATCTGCACGGTTCCTGTACAATTTACCCAATTTACCATTTTGGGATTTGAAGGCCAGAAAACGCGCCTAACTAGCGAGTGTTCAGTAAAAATACACAAAGGTGTCAGAAACAAGTGAACTCCCTGAAACTAGAGTAAATGCTTGTAACTAGTTCAAAACAGGTCATTTTCTGCTGATCTGCACGGTTCCTGTACAATTTACCCAATTTACCATTTTGGGATTTGAAGGCCAGAACACGCGCCTGACTAGCGAGTGTTCAGTAAAAATACACAAACGTGTCAGAAACAAGTGAACTCCCTGAAACTAGAGTAAATGCTTGTAACTAGTTCAAAATAGGTCATTTGCTGCTGATCTGCACGGTTCCTGTACGATTTACCCACTTTACCACTTTGGGCGTTTATGGCTAGAACATGCGCCTAACTAGCGAGTGTTCAGTAGAAATACACAAAGGTGTCAGAAACAAGTGAACTCACTGAAACTAGAGTAAATGTTTGTAACTAGTTCAAAATAGGTCATTT
The DNA here is from genome assembly GCA_029215795.1 of Anniella stebbinsi. NCBI lineage: Eukaryota > Metazoa > Chordata > Lepidosauria > Squamata > Anniellidae > Anniella > Anniella stebbinsi. Next base: position 122,694,483 of record JARDYH010000004.1, on the reverse strand, counting down.
GCTGCTGATTTGCACGGTTCCTGTACAATTTACCCATTTTACCATTTTGGGATTTGAATGCCAGAAAATGCGCCTAACTAGCGAGTGTTCAGTAAAAATACACAAAGGTGTCAGAAACAAGTGAACTCCCTGAAACTAAATGCTTGTAACTAGTTCAAAATAGGTCATTTTCTGCTGATCTGCACGGTTCCTGTACAATTTACCCAATTTTCCATTTTGGGATTTGAAAGCCAGAACACGCGCCTGACTAGCGAGTGTTCAGTAAAAATACACAAAGGTGTCAGAAACAAATGAACTCCCTGAAACTAGAGTTAATGCTTGTAACTAGTTCAAAATAGGTCATTTGTTGCTGATCTGCACGGTTCCTGTATAATTTACCCAATTTACCATTTTGGGATTTTAAGGCCAGAACACGCGCCTGACTAGCGAGTGTTCAGTAAAAATACACAAACGTGTCAGAAACAAGTGAACTCACTGAAACTAGAGTAAATGCTTGTAACTAGTTCAAAATAGGTCATTTGCTGCTGATCTGCACGGTTCCTGTATAATTTACCCAATTTACCATTTTGGGATTTTAAGGCCAGCACACGGGCCTGACTAGCGAGTGTTCAGTAAAAATACACAAAGGTGTCAGAAACAAGTGAACTCACTGAAACTAGAGTAAATGCTTGTAACTAGTTCAAAATAGGTCATTTGCTGCTGATCTGCATGGTTCCTGTACGATTTACCCACTTTACCACTTTGGGAGTTTATGGCTAGAACATGCGCCTAACTAGCGAGTGTTCAGTAAAAATGCACACAGGGGTCAGAAAGAAGTGAACTCACTGAAACTAGAGTAAATGCTTGTAACTAGTTCAAAATAGGTCATTTGCTGCTGATCTGCATGGTTCCTGTACAATTTACCCACTTTACCACTTTGGGCGTTTATGGCTAGAACATGCGCCTAACTAGCGAGTGTTCAGTAGAAATACACAAAGGTGTCAGAAACAAGTGAACTCACTGAAACTAGAGTAAATGTTTGTAACTAGTTCAAAATAGGTCATTTGCTGCTGATTTGCACGGTTCCTGTACAATTTACCCATTTTACCATTTTGGGATTTGAATGCCAGAAAATGCGCCTAACTAGCGAGTGTTCAGTAAAAATACACAAAGGTGTCAGAAACAAGTGAACTCCCTGAAACTAGAGTAAATGCTTGTAACTAGTTCAAAATAGGTCATTTTCTGCTGATCTGCACGGTTCCTGTACAATTTACCCAATTTTCCATTTTGGGATTTGAAAGCCAGAACACGCGCCTGACTAGCGAGTGTTCAGTAAAAATACACAAAGGTGTCAGAAACAAATGAACTCACTGAAACTAGAGTTAATGCTTGTAACTAGTTCAAAATAGGTCATTTGTTGCTGATCTGCACGGTTCCTGTATAATTTACCCAATTTACCATTTTGGGATTTTAAGGCCAGAACACGCGCCTGACTAGCGAGTGTTCAGTAAAAATACACAAACGTGTCAGAAACAAGTGAACTCACTGAAACTAGAGTAAATGCTTGTAACTAGTTCAAAATAGGTCATTTGCTGCTGATCTGCACGGTTCCTGTATAATTTACCCAATTTACCATTTTGGGATTTTAAGGCCAGCACACGGGCCTGACTAGCGAGTGTTCAGTAAAAATACACAAAGGTGTCAGAAACAAGTGAACTCCCTGAAACTAGAGTAAATGCTTGTAACTAGTTCAAAATAGGTCATTTGCTGCTGATCTGCACGATTCCTGTACAATTTACCCAATTTACCATTTTGGGATTTGAAGGCCAGAAAACGCGCCTGAATAGCGAGTGTTCAGTAAAAATACACAAAGGTGTCAGAAACAAGTGAACCCCCTGAAACTAGAGTAAATGCTTGTAACTAGTTCAAAATAGGTCATGTGCTGCTGATCTGCACGGTTCCTGTACAATTTACCCAATTTACCACTTTGGGAGTTTATGGCTAGAACATGCGCCTAACTAGCGAGTGTTCAGTAAAAATACACAAAGTTGTCAGAAACAAGTGAACTCCCTGAAACTAGAGTAAATGCTTGTAACTAGTTCAAAATAGGTCATTTGCTGCTGATCTGCACGGTTCCTGTACAATTTACCCAATTTACCATTTTGGGATTTGAAGGCCAGAAAACGCGCCTGACTAGCGAGTGTTCAGTAAAAATACACAAAGGTGTCAGAAACAAGTGAACCCCATGAAACTAGAGTAAATGCTTGTAACTAGTTCAAAATAGGTCATTTGTTGCTGATCTGCACGGTTCCTGTATAATTTACCCGATTTACCATTTTGGGATTTTAAGGCCAGAACACGCGCCTGACTAGCGAGTGTTCAGTAGAAATACACAAAGGTGTCAGAAACAAGTGAACTCACTGAAACTAGAGTAAATGTTTGTAACTAGTTCAAAATAGGTCATTTGCTGCTGATCTGCACGGTTCCTGTACAATTTACCCAATTTACCATTTTGGGATTTGAAGGCCAGAAAACGCGCCTAACTAGCGAGTGTTCAGTAAAAATACACAAAGGTGTCAGAAACCAGTGAACTCACTGAAACTAGAGTAAATGTTTGTAACTAGTTCAAAATAGGTCATTTGCTGCTGATCTGCACGGTTCCTGTACAATTTACCCAATTTACCATTTTGGGATTTGAAGGCCAGAAAACGCGCCTAACTAGCGAGTGTTCAGTAAAAATACACAAAGGTGTCAGAAACAAGTGAACTCCCTGAAACTAGAGTAAATGCTTGTAACTAGTTCAAAACAGGTCATTTTCTGCTGATCTGCACGGTTCCTGTACAATTTACCCAATTTACCATTTTGGGATTTGAAGGCCAGAACACGCGCCTGACTAGCGAGTGTTTAGTAAAAATACACAAAGTTGTCAGAAACAAATGAACTCACTGAAACTAGAGTTAATGCTTGTAACTAGTTCAAAATAGGTCATTTGTTGCTGATCTGCACGGTTCCTGTATAATTTACCCAATTTACCATTTTGGGATTTTAAGGCCAGAACACGCGCCTGACTAGCGAGTGTTCAGTAAAAATACACAAACGTGTCAGAAACAAGTGAACTCCCTGAAACTAGAGTAAATGCTTGTAACTAGTTCAAAATAGGTCATTTGCTGCTGATCTGCACGGTTCCTGTACGATTTACCCACTTTACCACTTTGGGCGTTTATGGCTAGAACATGCGCCTAACTAGCGAGTGTTCAGTAGAAATACACAAAGGTGTCAGAAACAAGTGAACTCACTGAAACTAGAGTAAATGTTTGTAACTAGTTCAAAATAGGTCATTTGCTGCTGATTTGCACGGTTCCTGTACAATTTACCCATTTTACCATTTTGGGATTTGAATGCCAGAAAATGCGCCTAACTAGCGAGTGTTCAGTAAAAATACACAAAGGTGTCAGAAACAAGTGAACTCCCTGAAACTAGAGTAAATGCTTGTAACTAGTTCAAAATAGGTCATTTTCTGCTGATCTGCACGGTTCCTGTACAATTTACCCAATTTTCCATTTTGGGATTTGAAAGCCAGAACACGCGCCTGACTAGCGAGTGTTCAGTAAAAATACACAAAGGTGTCAGAAACAAATGAACTCACTGAAACTAGAGTTAATGCTTGTAACTAGTTCAAAATAGGTCATTTGTTGCTGATCTGCACGGTTCCTGTATAATTTACCCAATTTACCATTTTGGGATTTTAAGGCCAGAACACGCGCCTGACTAGCGAGTGTTCAGTAAAAATACACAAACGTGTCAGAAACAAGTGAACTCACTGAAACTAGAGTAAATGCTTGTAACTAGTTCAAAATAGGTCATTTGCTGCTGATCTGCACGGTTCCTGTATAATTTACCCAATTTACCATTTTGGGATTTTAAGGCCAGCACACGGGCCTGACTAGCGAGTGTTCAGTAAAAATACACAAAGGTGTCAGAAACAAGTGAACTCCCTGAAACTAGAGTAAATGCTTGTAACTAGTTCAAAATAGGTCATTTGCTGCTGATCTGCACGATTCCTGTACAATTTACCCAATTTACCATTTTGGGATTTGAAGGCCAGAAAACGCGCCTGAATAGCGAGTGTTCAGTAAAAATACACAAAGGTGTCAGAAACAAGTGAACCCCCTGAAACTAGAGTAAATGCTTGTAACTAGTTCAAAATAGGTCATGTGCTGCTGATCTGCACGGTTCCTGTACAATTTACCCAATTTACCACTTTGGGAGTTTATGGCTAGAACATGCGCCTAACTAGCGAGTGTTCAGTAAAAATACACAAAGTTGTCAGAAACAAGTGAACTCCCTGAAACTAGAGTAAATGCTTGTAACTAGTTCAAAATAGGTCATTTGCTGCTGATCTGCACGGTTCCTGTACAATTTACCCAATTTACCATTTTGGGATTTGAAGGCCAGAAAACGCGCCTGACTAGCGAGTGTTCAGTAAAAATACACAAAGGTGTCAGAAACAAGTGAACCCCATGAAACTAGAGTAAATGCTTGTAACTAGTTCAAAATAGGTCATTTGTTGCTGATCTGCACGGTTCCTGTATAATTTACCCGATTTACCATTTTGGGATTTTAAGGCCAGAACACGCGCCTGACTAGCGAGTGTTCAGTAGAAATACACAAAGGTGTCAGAAACAAGTGAACTCACTGAAACTAGAGTAAATGTTTGTAACTAGTTCAAAATAGGTCATTTGCTGCTGATCTGCACGGTTCCTGTACAATTTACCCAATTTACCATTTTGGGATTTGAAGGCCAGAAAACGCGCCTAACTAGCGAGTGTTCAGTAAAAATACACAAAGGTGTCAGAAACCAGTGAACTCACTGAAACTAGAGTAAATGTTTGTAACTAGTTCAAAATAGGTCATTTGCTGCTGATCTGCACGGTTCCTGTACAATTTACCCAATTTACCATTTTGGGATTTGAAGGCCAGAAAACGCGCCTAACTAGCGAGTGTTCAGTAAAAATACACAAAGGTGTCAGAAACAAGTGAACTCCCTGAAACTAGAGTAAATGCTTGTAACTAGTTCAAAACAGGTCATTTTCTGCTGATCTGCACGGTTCCTGTACAATTTACCCAATTTACCATTTTGGGATTTGAAGGCCAGAACACGCGCCTGACTAGCGAGTGTTTAGTAAAAATACACAAAGTTGTCAGAAACAAATGAACTCACTGAAACTAGAGTTAATGCTTGTAACTAGTTCAAAATAGGTCATTTGTTGCTGATCTGCACGGTTCCTGTATAATTTACCCAATTTACCATTTTGGGATTTTAAGGCCAGAACACGCGCCTGACTAGCGAGTGTTCAGTAAAAATACACAAACGTGTCAGAAACAAGTGAACTCCCTGAAACTAGAGTAAATGCTTGTAACTAGTTCAAAATAGGTCATTTGCTGCTGATCTGCACGGTTCCTGTACGATTTACCCACTTTACCACTTTGGGCGTTTATGGCTAGAACATGCGCCTAACTAGCGAGTGTTCAGTAGAAATACACAAAGGTGTCAGAAACAAGTGAACTCACTGAAACTAGAGTAAATGTTTGTAACTAGTTCAAAATAGGTCATTTGCTGCTGATTTGCACGGTTCCTGTACAATTTACCCATTTTACCATTTTGGGATTTGAATGCCAGAAAATGCGCCTAACTAGCGAGTGTTCAGTAAAAATACACAAAGGTGTCAGAAACAAGTGAACTCCCTGAAACTAAATGCTTGTAACTAGTTCAAAATAGGTCATTTTCTGCTGATCTGCACGGTTCCTGTACAATTTACCCAATTTTCCATTTTGGGATTTGAAAGCCAGAACACGCGCCTGACTAGCGAGTGTTCAGTAAAAATACACAAAGGTGTCAGAAACAAATGAACTCCCTGAAACTAGAGTTAATGCTTGTAACTAGTTCAAAATAGGTCATTTGTTGCTGATCTGCACGGTTCCTGTATAATTTACCCAATTTACCATTTTGGGATTTTAAGGCCAGAACACGCGCCTGACTAGCGAGTGTTCAGTAAAAATACACAAACGTGTCAGAAACAAGTGAACTCACTGAAACTAGAGTAAATGCTTGTAACTAGTTCAAAATAGGTCATTTGCTGCTGATCTGCACGGTTCCTGTATAATTTACCCAATTTACCATTTTGGGATTTTAAGGCCAGCACACGGGCCTGACTAGCGAGTGTTCAGTAAAAATACACAAAGGTGTCAGAAACAAGTGAACTCACTGAAACTAGAGTAAATGCTTGTAACTAGTTCAAAATAGGTCATTTGCTGCTGATCTGCATGGTTCCTGTACGATTTACCCACTTTACCACTTTGGGAGTTTATGGCTAGAACATGCGCCTAACTAGCGAGTGTTCAGTAAAAATGCACACAGGGGTCAGAAAGAAGTGAACTCACTGAAACTAGAGTAAATGCTTGTAACTAGTTCAAAATAGGTCATTTGCTGCTGATCTGCATGGTTCCTGTACAATTTACCCACTTTACCACTTTGGGCGTTTATGGCTAGAACATGCGCCTAACTAGCGAGTGTTCAGTAGAAATACACAAAGGTGTCAGAAACAAGTGAACTCACTGAAACTAGAGTAAATGTTTGTAACTAGTTCAAAATAGGTCATTTGCTGCTGATTTGCACGGTTCCTGTACAATTTACCCATTTTACCATTTTGGGATTTGAATGCCAGAAAATGCGCCTAACTAGCGAGTGTTCAGTAAAAATACACAAAGGTGTCAGAAACAAGTGAACTCCCTGAAACTAGAGTAAATGCTTGTAACTAGTTCAAAATAGGTCATTTTCTGCTGATCTGCACGGTTCCTGTACAATTTACCCAATTTTCCATTTTGGGATTTGAAAGCCAGAACACGCGCCTGACTAGCGAGTGTTCAGTAAAAATACACAAAGGTGTCAGAAACAAATGAACTCACTGAAACTAGAGTTAATGCTTGTAACTAGTTCAAAATAGGTCATTTGTTGCTGATCTGCACGGTTCCTGTATAATTTACCCAATTTACCATTTTGGGATTTTAAGGCCAGAACACGCGCCTGACTAGCGAGTGTTCAGTAAAAATACACAAACGTGTCAGAAACAAGTGAACTCACTGAAACTAGAGTAAATGCTTGTAACTAGTTCAAAATAGGTCATTTGCTGCTGATCTGCACGGTTCCTGTATAATTTACCCAATTTACCATTTTGGGATTTTAAGGCCAGCACACGGGCCTGACTAGCGAGTGTTCAGTAAAAATACACAAAGGTGTCAGAAACAAGTGAACTCCCTGAAACTAGAGTAAATGCTTGTAACTAGTTCAAAATAGGTCATTTGCTGCTGATCTGCACGATTCCTGTACAATTTACCCAATTTACCATTTTGGGATTTGAAGGCCAGAAAACGCGCCTGAATAGCGAGTGTTCAGTAAAAATACACAAAGGTGTCAGAAACAAGTGAACCCCCTGAAACTAGAGTAAATGCTTGTAACTAGTTCAAAATAGGTCATGTGCTGCTGATCTGCACGGTTCCTGTACAATTTACCCAATTTACCACTTTGGGAGTTTATGGCTAGAACATGCGCCTAACTAGCGAGTGTTCAGTAAAAATACACAAAGTTGTCAGAAACAAGTGAACTCCCTGAAACTAGAGTAAATGCTTGTAACTAGTTCAAAATAGGTCATTTGCTGCTGATCTGCACGGTTCCTGTACAATTTACCCAATTTACCATTTTGGGATTTGAAGGCCAGAAAACGCGCCTGACTAGCGAGTGTTCAGTAAAAATACACAAAGGTGTCAGAAACAAGTGAACCCCATGAAACTAGAGTAAATGCTTGTAACTAGTTCAAAATAGGTCATTTGTTGCTGATCTGCACGGTTCCTGTATAATTTACCCGATTTACCATTTTGGGATTTTAAGGCCAGAACACGCGCCTGACTAGCGAGTGTTCAGTAGAAATACACAAAGGTGTCAGAAACAAGTGAACTCACTGAAACTAGAGTAAATGTTTGTAACTAGTTCAAAATAGGTCATTTGCTGCTGATCTGCACGGTTCCTGTACAATTTACCCAATTTACCATTTTGGGATTTGAAGGCCAGAAAACGCGCCTAACTAGCGAGTGTTCAGTAAAAATACACAAAGGTGTCAGAAACCAGTGAACTCACTGAAACTAGAGTAAATGTTTGTAACTAGTTCAAAATAGGTCATTTGCTGCTGATCTGCACGGTTCCTGTACAATTTACCCAATTTACCATTTTGGGATTTGAAGGCCAGAAAACGCGCCTAACTAGCGAGTGTTCAGTAAAAATACACAAAGGTGTCAGAAACAAGTGAACTCCCTGAAACTAGAGTAAATGCTTGTAACTAGTTCAAAACAGGTCATTTTCTGGTGATCTGCACGGTTCCTGTACAATTTACCCAATTTACCATTTTGGGATTTGAAGGCCAGAACACGCGCCTGACTAGCGAGTGTTCAGTAAAAATACACAAAGTTGTCATAAACAAATGAACTCACTGAAACTAATGCTTGTAACTAGTTCAAAATAGGTCATTTGTTGCTGATCTGCACGGTTCCTGTATAATTTACCCAATTTACCATTTTGGGATTTTAAGGCCAGAACACGCGCCTGACTAGTGAGTGTTCAGTAAAAATACACAAACGTGTCAGAAACAAGTGAACTCACTGAAACTAGAGTAAATGCTTGTAACTAGTTCAAAATAGGTCATTTGCTGCTGATCTGCACGGTTCCTGTATAATTTACCCAATTTACCATTTTGGGATTTGAAGGCCAGAACACGCGCCTGACTAGCGAGTGTTCAGTAAACATACACAAAGGTGTCAGAAACAAATGAACTCACTGAAACTAGAGCTAATGCTTGTAACTAGTTCAAAATAGGTCATTTGTTGCTGATCTGCACGGTTCCTGTATAATTTACCCAATTTACCATTTTGGAATTTTAAGGCCAGAACACGCGCCTGACTAGCGAGTGTTCAGTAAAAATACACAAACGTGTCAAAAACAAGTGAACTCCCTGAAACTAGAGTAAGTGCTTGTAACTAGTTCAAAATAGGTCATGTGCTGCTGATCTGCACGGTTCCTGTACAATTTACCCAATTTACCACTTTGGGAGTTTATGGCTAGAACATGCGCCTAACTAGCGAGTGTTCAGTAAAAATACACAAAGGTGTCAGAAACAAGTGAACTCCCTGAAACTAGAGTAAATGCTTGTAACTAGTCCAAAATAGGTCATTTGCTGCTGATCTGCACGATTCCTGTACAATTTACCCAATTTACCATTTTGGGATTTGAAGGCCAGAAAACGCGCCTGAATAGCGAGTGTTCAGTAAAAATACACAAAGGTGTCAGAAACAAGTGAACCCCCTGAAACTAGAGTAAATGCTTGTAACTAGTTCAAAATAGGTCATGTGCTGCTGATCTGCACGGTTCCTGTACAATTTACCCAATTTACCACTTTGGGAGTTTATGGCTAGAACATGCGCCTGACTAGCGAGTGTTCAGTAAAAATACACAAAGGTGTCAGAAACAAGTGAACTCCCTGAAACTAGAGTAAATGCTTGTAACTAGTCCAAAATAGGTCATTTGCTGCTGATCTGCACGATTCCTGTACAATTTACCCAATTTACCATTTTGGGATTTGAAGGCCAGAAAACGCGCCTGAATAGCGAGTGTTCAGTAAAAATACACAAAGGTGTCAGAAACAAGTGAACCCCCTGAAACTAGAGTAAATGCTTGTAACTAGTTCAAAATAGGTCATGTGCTGCTGATCTGCACGGTTCCTGTACAATTTACCCAATTTACCACTTTGGGAGTTTATGGCTAGAACATGCGCCTAACTAGCGAGTGTTCAGTAAAAATACACAAAGTTGTCAGAAACAAGTGAACTCCCTGAAACTAGAGTAAATGCTTGTAACTAGTTCAAAATAGGTCATTTGCTGCTGATCTGCACGGTTCCTGTACAATTTACCCAATTTACCATTTTGGGATTTGAAGGCCAGAAAACGCGCCTGACTAGCGAGTGTTCAGTAAAAATACACAAAGGTGTCAGAAACAAGTGAACCCCATGAAACTAGAGTAAATGCTTGTAACTAGTTCAAAATAGGTCATTTGTTGCTGATCTGCACGGTTCCTGTATAATTTACCCGATTTACCATTTTGGGATTTTAAGGCCAGAACACGCGCCTGACTAGCGTGTGTTCAGTAAAAATACACAAAGGTGTCAGAAACAAGTGAACTCACAGAAACTAGAGTAAATGCTTGTAACTAGTTCAAAATAGGTCATGTGCTGCTGATCTGCACGGTTCCTGTACAATTTACCCAATTTACCACTTTGGGAGTTTATGGCTAGAACATGCGCCTAACTAGCGAGTGTTCAGTAAAAATACACAAAAGTGTCAGAAACAAGTGAACTCACTGAAACTAGAGTAAATGTTTGTAACTAGTTCAAAATAGGTCATGTGCTGCTGATCTGCACGGTTCCTGTACAATTTACCCAATTTACCATTTTGGGATTTGAAGGCCAGAAAACGCGCCTGACTAGCGAGTGTTCAGTAAAAATACACAAAGGTGTCAGAAACAAGTGAACCCCCTGAAACTAGAGTAAATGCTTGTAACTAGTTCAAAATAGGTCATTTGTTGCTGATCTGCACGGTTCCTGTATAATTTTCCCGATTTACCATTTTGGGATTTTAAGGCCAGAACACGCGCCTGACTAGCAAGTGTTCAGTAAAAATACAAAAACGTGTCAGAAACAACTGAACTCACTGAAACTAGAGTAAATGCTTGTAACTAGTTCTAAATAGGTCATTTGTTGCTGATCTGCACAGTTCCTGTATAATTTACCCGATTTACCATTTTGGGATTTTAAGGCCAGAACACGCGCCTGACTAGCGAGTGTTTAGTAAAAATACACAAAGGTGTCAGAAACAAGTGAACTCACTGAAACTAGAGTAAATGTTTGTAACTAGTTCAAAATAGGTCATTTGCTGCTGATCTGCACGGTTCCTGTACAATTTACCCAATTTACCATTTTGGGATTTGAAGGCCAGAAAACGCGCCTAACTAGCGAGTGTTCAGTAAAAATACACAAAGGTGTCAGAAACAAGTGAACTCCCGGAAACTAGAGTAAATGCTTGTAACTAGTTCAAAATAGGTCATTTTCTGCTGATCTGCACGGTTCCTGTACAATTTACCCAATTTACCATTTTGGGATTTGAAGGCCAGATCACGCGCCTGACTAGAGAGTGTTCAGTAAAAATACACAAAGGTGTCAGAAACAAATGAACTCACTGAAACTAGAGTTAATGCTTGTAACTAGTTCAAAATAGGTCATTTGTTGCTGATCTGCACGGTTCCTGTACAATTTACCCAATTTACCACTTTGGGAGGTTATGGCTTGAACATGCGCCTAACCAGCGAATGTTCAGTAAAAATACACAAAGGTGTCAGAAACAAGTGAACTCACTGAAACTAGAGTAAATGCTTGTAACTAGTTCTGAATAGGTCATTTGCTGCTGATCTGCACGGTTCCTGTACAATTTACCCAATTTACCACTTTGGGCGTTTATGGCTAGAACATGCGCCTAACTAGCGAGTGTTCAGTAGAAATACACAAAGGTGTCAGAAACAAGTGAACTCACTGAAACTAGAGTAAATGTTTGTAAGTAGTTCAAAATAGGTCATTTGCTGCTGATCTGCACGGTTCCTGTACAATTTACCCAATTTATCATTTTGGGATTTGAAGGCCAGAAAACGCGCCTAACTAGCGAGTGTTCAGTAAAAATACACAAAGGTGTCAGAAACAAGTGAACTCCCTGAAACTAGAGTAAATGCTTGTAACTAGTTCAAAATAGGTCATTTTCTGCTGATCTGCACGGTTCCTGTACAATTTACCCAATTTTCCATTTTGGGATTTGAAGGCCAGAACACGCGCCTGACTAGCGATTGTTCAGTAAAAATACACAAAGGTGTCAGAAACAAATGAACTCACTGAAACTAGAGTTAATGCTTGTAACTAGTTCAAAATAGGTCATTTGTTGCTGATCTGCACGGTTCCTGTATAATTTACCCAATTTACCATTTTGGGATTTTAAGGCCAGAACACGCGCCTGACTAGCGAGTGTTCAGTAAAAATACACAAACGTGTCAGAAACAAGTGAACTCACTGAAACTAGAGTAAATGCTTGTAACTAGTTCAAAATAGGTCATTAGCTGCTGATCTGCACGGTTCCTGTATAATTTACCCAATTTACCATTTTGGGATTTGAAGGCCAGCACACGGGCCTGACTAGCGAGTGTTCAGTAAAAATACACAAAGGTGTCAGAAACAAGTGAACTCACTGAAACTAGAGTAAATGCTTGTAACTAGTTCAAAATAGGTCATTTGCTGCTGATCTGCACGGTTCCTGTACGATTTACCCACTTTACCACTTTGGGAGTTTATGGCTAGAACATGCGCCTAACTAGCGAGTGTTCAGTAAAAATGCACACAGGGGTCAGAAAGAAGTGAACTCACTGAAACTAGAGTAAATGCTTGTAACTAGTTCAAAATAGGTCATTTGCTGCTGATCTGCATGGTTCCTGTACAATTTACCCAATTTACCATTTTGGGATTTGAAGGCCAGAAAACGCGCCTGACTAGCGAGTGTTCAGTAAAAATACACAAAGGTGTCAGAAACAAGTGAACTCATTGAAACTAGAGTAATTGCTTGTAACTAGTTCTAAATAGGTCATTTGTTGCTGATCTGCACGGTTCCTGTATAATTTACCCGATTTACCATTTTGGGATTTGAAGGCCAGAACACGCGCCTGACTAGCGAGTGTTCAGTAAAAATACACAAAGGTGTCAGAAACAAATGAACTCACTGAAACTAGAGTTAATGCTTGTAACTAGTTCAAAATAGGTCATTTGTTGCTGATCTGCACGGTTCCTGTACAATTTACCCAATTTACCACTTTGGGAGTTTATGGCTAGAACATGCGCCTAACTAGCGAGTGTTCAGTAAAAATACACAAAGGGGTCAGAAAGAAGTGAACTCACTGAAACTAGAGTAAATGCTTGTAACTAGTTCAAAATAGGTCATTTGCTGCTAATCTGCACGGTTCCTGTACGATTTACCCAATTTACCATTTTGGGATTTGAAGGCCAGAAAACGCGCCTGACTAGCGAGTGTTCAGTAAAAATACACAAAGGTGTCAGAAACAAGTGAACTCATTGAAACTAGAGTAAATGCTTGTAACTAGTTCTAAATAGGTCATTTGTTGCTGATCTGCACGGTTCCTGTATAATTTACCCGATTTACCATTTTGGGATTTTAAGGCCAGAACACGCGCCTGACTAGAGAGTGTTCATTAAAGATAAACAAAAGTGTCAGAAACAAGTGAACTCACTGAAACTAGAGTAAATGCTTGTAACTAGTTCAAAATAGGTCATTTGCTGCTGATCTGCACGGTTCCTGTACAATTTACCCAATTTACCATTTTGGGATTTGAAGGCCAGAAAACGCGCCTAACTAGCGAGTGTTCAGTAAAAATACACAAAGGTGTCAGAAACAAGTGAACTCATTGAAACTAGAGTAAATGCTTGTAACTAGTTCAAAATAGGTCATTTTCTGCTGATCTGCACGGTTCCTGTACAATTTACGCAATTTACCATTTTGGGATTTGAAGGCCAGAACACGCGCCTGACTAGCGAGTGTTCAGTAAAAATACACAAAGGTGTCAGAAACAAATGAACTCACTGAAACTAGAGTTAATGCTTGTAACTAGTTCAAAATAGGTCATTTGTTACTGATCTACACGGTTCCTGTACAATTTACCCAATTTACCACTTTGGGAGTTTATGGCTTGAACATGCGCCTAACCAGCGAGTGTTCAGTAAAAATACACAAAGGTGTCAGAAACAAGTGAACTCACTGAAACTAGAGTAAATGCTTGTAACTAGTTCAAAATAGGTCATTTGCTGCTGATCTGCATGGTTCCTGTACGATTTACCCACTTTACCACTTTGGGAGTTTATGGCTAGAACATGCGCCTAACTAGCGAGTGTTCAGTAAAAATGCACACAGGGGTCAGAAAGAAGTGAACTCACTGAAACTAGAGTAAATGCTTGTAACTAGTTCAAAATAGGTCATTTGCTGCTGATCTGCATGGTTCCTGTACAATTTACCCACTTTACCACTTTGGGCGTTTATGGCTAGAACATGCGCCTAACTAGCGAGTGTTCAGTAGAAATACACAAAGGTGTCAGAAACAAGTGAACTCACTGAAACTAGAGTAAATGTTTGTAACTAGTTCAAAATAGGTCATTTGCTGCTGATTTGCACGGTTCCTGTACAATTTACCCATTTTACCATTTTGGGATTTGAATGCCAGAAAATGCGCCTAACTAGCGAGTGTTCAGTAAAAATACACAAAGGTGTCAGAAACAAGTGAACTCCCTGAAACTAGAGTAAATGCTTGTAACTAGTTCAAAATAGGTCATTTTCTGCTGATCTGCACGGTTCCTGTACAATTTACCCAATTTTCCATTTTGGGATTTGAAAGCCAGAACACGCGCCTGACTAGCGAGTGTTCAGTGAAAATACACAAAGGTGTCAGAAACAAATGAACTCACTGAAACTAGAGTTAATGCTTGTAACTAGTTCAAAATAGGTCATTTGTTGCTGATCTGCACGGTTCCTGTATAATTTACCCAATTTACCATTTTGGGATTTTAAGGCCAGAACACGCGCCTGACTAGCGAGTGTTCAGTAAAAATACACAAACGTGTCAGAAACAAGTGAACTCACTGAAACTAGAGTAAATGCTTGTAACTAGTTCAAAATAGGTCATTTGCTGCTGATCTGCACGGTTCCTGTATAATTTACCCAATTTACCATTTTGGGTTTTTAAGGCCAGCACACGGGCCTGACTAGCGAGTGTTCAGTAAAAATACACAAAGGTGTCAGAAACAAGTGAACTCACTGAAACTAGAGTAAATGCTTGTAACTAGTTCAAAATAGGTCATTTGCTGCTGATCTGCATGGTTCCTGTACGATTTACCCACTTTACCACTTTGGGAGTTTATGGCTAGAAGATGCGCCTAACTAGCGAGTGTTCAGTAAAAATGCACACAGGGGTCAGAAAGAAGTGAACTCACTGAAACTAGAGTAAATGCTTGTAACTAGTTCAAAATAGGTCATTTGCTGCTGATCTGCATGGTTCCTGTACAATTTACCCAATTTACCATTTTGGGATTTGAAGGCCAGAAAACGCGCCTGACTAGCGAGTGTTCTGTAAAAATACACAAAGGTGTCAGAAACAAGTGAACTCATTGAAACTAGAGTAAATGCTTGTAACTAGTTCTAAATAGGTCATTTGTTGCTGATCTGCACGGTTCCTGTATAATTTACCCGATTTACCATTTTGGGATTTTAAGGCCAGAACACGCGCCAGACTAGAGAGTGTTCAGTAAAGATAAACAAAAGTGTCAGAAACAAGTGAACTCACTGAAACTAGAGTAAATGCTTGTAACTAGTTCAAAATAGGTCATTTGCTGCTGATCTGCACGGTTCCTGTACAATTTACCCAATTTACCATTTTGGGATTTGAAGGCCAGAAAACGCGCCTAACTAGCGAGTGTTCAGTAAAAATACACAAAGGTGTCAGAAACAAGTGAACTCACTGAAACTAGAGTAAATGCTTGTAACTAGTTCAAAATAGGTCATTTGTTGCTGATCTGCACGGTTCCTGTACAATTTAACCAATTTACCACTTTGGGAGTTTATGGCTTGAACATGCGCCTAACCAGCGAATGTTCAGTAAAAATACACAAAGGTGTCAGAAACAAGTGAACTCACTGAAACTAGAGTAAATGCTTGTAACTAGTTCTGAATAGGTCATTTGCTGCTGATCTGCACGGTTCCTGTACAATTTACCCAATTTACCACTTTGGGCGTTTATGGCTAGAACATGCGCCTAACTAGCGAGTGTTCAGTAGAAATACACAAAGGTGTCAGAAACAAGTGAACTCACTGAAACTAGAGTAAATGTTTGTAAGTAGTTCAAAATAGGTCATTTGCTGCTGATCTGCACGGTTCCTGTACAATTTACCCAATTTACCATTTTGGGATTTGAAGGCCAGAAAACGCGCCTAACTAGCGAGTGTTCAGTAAAAATACACAAAGGTGTCAGAAACAAGTGAACTCCCTGAAACTAGAGTAAATGCTTGTAACTAGTTCAAAATAGGTCATTTTCTGCTGATCTGCACGGTTCCTGTACAATTTACCCAATTTTCCATTTTGGGATTTGAAGGCCAGAACACGCGCCTGACTAGCGATTGTTCAGTAAAAATACACAAAGGTGTCAGAAACAAATGAACTCACTGAAACTAGAGTTAATGCTTGTAACTAGTTCAAAATAGGTCATTTGTTGCTGATCTGCACGGTTCCTGTATAATTTACCCAATTTACCATTTTGGGATTTTAAGGCCAGAACACGCGCCTGACTAGCGAGTGTTCAGTAAACATACACAAACGTGTCAGAAACAAGTGAACTCACTGAAACTAGAGTAAATGCTTGTAACTAGTTCAAAATAGGTCATTTGCTGCTGATCTGCACGGTTCCTGTATAATTTACCCAATTTACCATTTTGGGATTTTAAGGCCAGCACACGGGCCTGACTAGCGAGTGTTCAGTAAAAATACACAAAGGTGTCAGAAACAAGTGAACTCACTGAAACTACAGTAAATGCTTGTAACTAGTTCAAAATAGGTCATTTGCTGCTGATCTGCACGGTTCCTGTACGATTTACCCACTTTACCACTTTGGGAGTTTATGGCTAGAACATGCGCCTAACTAGCGAGTGTTCAGTAATAATGCACACAGGGGTCAGAAAGAAGTGAACTCACTGAAACTAGAGTAAATGCTTGTAACTAGTTCAAAATAGGTCATTTGCTGCTGATCTGCATGGTTCCTGTACAATTTACCCAATTTACCATTTTGGGATTTGAAGGCCAGAAAACGCGCCTGACTAGCGAGTGTTCAGTAAAAATACACAAAGGTGTCAGAAACAAGTGAACTCATTGAAACTAGAGTAATTGCTTGTAACTAGTTCTAAATAGGTCATTTGTTGCTGATCTGCACGGTTCCTGTATAATTTACCCGATTTACCATTTTGGGATTTTAAGGCCAGAACACGCGCCTGACTAGAGAGTGTTCAGTAAAGATAAACAAAAGTGTCAGAAACAAGTGAACTCACTGAAACTAGAGTAAATGCTTGTAACTAGTTCAAAATAGGTCATTTGCTGCTGTTCTGCACGGTTCCTGTACAATTTACCCAATTTACCACTTTGGGCGTTTATGGCTAGAACATGCGCCTAACTAGCGAGTGTTCATTAGAAATACACAAAGGTGTCAGAAACAAGTGAACTCACTGAAACTAGAGTAAATGTTTGTAACTAGTTCAAAATAGGTCATTTGCTGCTGATCTGCACGGTTCCTGTACAATTTACCCAATTTACCATTTTGGGATTTGAAGGCCAGAAAACGCGCCTAACGAGCGAGTGTTCAGTAAAAATACACAAAGGTGTCAGAAACAAGTGAACTCCCTGAAACTAGAGTAAATGCTTGTAACTAGTTCAAAATAGGTCATTTTCTGCTGATCTGCACGGTTCCTGTACAATTTACCCAATTTACCATTTTGGGATTTGAAGGCCAGAACACGCGCCTGACTAGCGAGTGTTCAGTAAAAATACACAAAGGTGTCAGAAACAAATGAACTCACTGAAACTAGAGTTAATGCTTGTAACTAGTTCAAAATAGGTCATTTGTTGCTGATCTGCACGGTTCCTGTACAATTTACCCAATTTACCACTTTGGGAGTTTATGGCTAGAACATGCGCCTAACTAGCGAGTGTTCAGTAAAAATACACAAAGGGGTCAGAAAGAAGTGAACTCACTGAAACTAGAGTAAATGCTTGTAACTAGTTCAAAATAGGTCATTTGCTGCTGATCTGCACGGTTCCTGTACGATTTACCCAATTTACCATTTTGGGATTTGAAGGCCAGAAAATGCGCCTGACTAGCGAGTGTTCAGTAAAAATACACAAAGGTGTCAGAAACAAGTGAACTCATTGAAACTAGAGTAAATGCTTGTAACTAGTTCTAAATAGGTCATTTGTTGCTGATCTGCACGGTTCCTGTATAATTTACCCGATTTACCATTTTGGGATTTTAAGGCCAGAACACGCGCCTGACTAGAGAGTGTTCAGTAAAGATAAACAAAAGTGTCAGAAACAAGTGAACTCACTGAAACTAGAGTAAATGCTTGTAACTAGTTCAAAATAGGTCATTTGCTGCTGATCTGCACGGTTCCTGTACAATTTACCCAATTTACCATTTTGGGATTTGAAGGCCAGAAAACGCGCCTAACTAGCGAGTGTTCAGTAAAAATACACAAAGGTGTCAGAAACAAGTGAACTCATTGAAACTAGAGTAAATGCTTGTAACTAGTTCAAAATAGGTCATTTTCTGCTGATCTGCACGGTTCCTGTACAATTTACGCAATTTACCATTTTGGGATTTGAAGGCCAGAACACGCGCCTGACTAGCGAGTGTTCAGTAAAAATACACAAAGGTGTCAGAAACAAATGAACTCACTGAAACTAGAGTTAATGCTTGTAACTAGTTCAAAATAGGTCATTTGTTACTGATCTACACGGTTCCTGTACAATTTACCCAATTTACCACTTTGGGAGTTTATGGCTTGAACATGCGCCTAACCAGCGAGTGTTCAGTAAAAATACACAAAGGTGTCAGAAACAAGTGAACTCACTGAAACTAGAGTAAATGCTTGTAACTAGTTCAAAATAGGTCATGTGCTGCTGATCTGCACGGTTCCTGTACAATTTACCAAATTTACCACTTTGGGAGTTTATGGCTAGAACATGCGCCTAACTAGCGAGTGTTCAGTAAAAATACACAAAGGTGTCA
Organism: Anniella stebbinsi; assembly: GCA_029215795.1. Classification (NCBI taxonomy): domain Eukaryota; kingdom Metazoa; phylum Chordata; class Lepidosauria; order Squamata; family Anniellidae; genus Anniella; species Anniella stebbinsi. Next base: position 122,675,486 of record JARDYH010000004.1, on the reverse strand, counting down.
GAAACAAGTGAACTCACTGAAACTAGAGTAAATGCTTGTAACTAGTTCAAAATCGGTCATTTGCTGCTGATCTGCACGGTTCCTGTACAATTTACCCAATTTACCATTTTGGGATTTGAAGGCCAGAAAACGCGCCTGAATAGCGAGTGTTCAGTAAAAATACACAAAGGTGTCAGAAACAAGTGAACCCCCTGAAACTAGAGTAAATGCTTGTAACTAGTTCAAAATAGGTCATTTGTTGCTGATCTGCATGGTTCCTGTACAATTAACCCAATTTACCATTTTGGGATTTGAAGGCCAGAAAACGCGCCTAACTAGCGAGTGTTCAGTAAAAATACACAAAGGTGTCAGAAACAAGTGAACTCACTGAAACTAGAGTAAATGCTTGTAACTAGTTCAAAATAGGTCATTTGCTGCTGATCTGCACGGTTCCTGTATAATTTACCCAATTTACCATTTTGGGATTTTAAGGCCAGCACACGGGCCTGACTAGCGAGTGTTCAGTAAAAATACACAAAGGTGTCAGAAACAAGTGAACTCACTGAAACTAGAGTAAATGCTTGTAACTAGTTCAAAATAGGTCATTTGCTGCTGATCTGCACGGTTCCTGTACGATTTACCCACTTTACCACTTTGGGAGTTTATGGCTAGAACATGCGCCTAACTAGCGAGTGTTCAGTAAAAATGCACACAGGGGTCAGAAAGAAGTGAACTCACTGAAACTAGAGTAAATGCTTGTAACTAGTTCAAAATAGGTCATTTGCTGCTGATCTGCATGGTTCCTGTACAATTTACCCAATTTACCATTTTGGGATTTGAAGGCCAGAAAACGCGCCTGACTAGCGAGTGTTCAGTAAAAATACACAAAGGTGTCAGAAACAAGTGAACTCATTGAAACTAGAGTAATTGCTTGTAACTAGTTCTAAATAGGTCATTTGTTGCTGATCTGCACGGTTCCTGTATAATTTACCCGATTTACCATTTTGGGATTTTAAGGCCAGAACACGCGCCTGACTAGAGAGTGTTCAGTAAAGATAAACAAAAGTGTCAGAAACAAGTGAACTCACTGAAACTAGAGTAAATGCTTGTAACTAGTTCAAAATAGGTCATTTGCTGCTGTTCTGCACGGTTCCTGTACAATTTACCCAATTTACCACTTTGGGCGTTTATGGCTAGAACATGCGCCTAACTAGCGAGTGTTCATTAGAAATACACAAAGGTGTCAGAAACAAGTGAACTCACTGAAACTAGAGGAAATGTTTGTAACTAGTTCAAAATAGGTCATTTGCTGCTGATCTGCACGGTTCCTGTACAATTTACCCAATTTACCATTTTGGGATTTGAAGGCCAGAAAACGCGCCTAACGAGCGAGTGTTCAGTAAAAATACACAAAGGTGTCAGAAACAAGTGAACTCCCTGAAACTAGAGTAAATGCTTGTAACTAGTTCAAAATAGGTCATTTTCTGCTGATCTGCACGGTTCCTGTACAATTTACCCAATTTACCATTTTGGGATTTGAAGGCCAGAACACGCGCCTGACTAGCGAGTGTTCAGTAAAAATACACAAAGGTGTCAGAAACAAATGAACTCACTGAAACTAGAGTTAATGCTTGTAACTAGTTCAAAATAGGTCATTTGTTGCTGATCTGCACGGTTCCTGTACAATTTACCCAATTTACCACTTTGGGAGTTTATGGCTAGAACATGCGCCTAACTAGCGAGTGTTCAGTAAAAATACACAAAGGGGTCAGAAAGAAGTGAACTCACTGAAACTAGAGTAAATGCTTGTAACTAGTTCAAAATAGGTCATTTGCTGCTGATCTGCACGGTTCCTGTACGATTTACCCAATTTACCATTTTGGGATTTGAAGGCCAGAAAATGCGCCTGACTAGCGAGTGTTCAGTAAAAATACACAAAGGTGTCAGAAACAAGTGAACTCATTGAAACTAGAGTAAATGCTTGTAACTAGTTCTAAATAGGTCATTTGTTGCTGATCTGCACGGTTCCTGTATAATTTACCCGATTTACCATTTTGGGATTTTAAGGCCAGAACACGCGCCTGACTAGAGAGTGTTCAGTAAAGATAAACAAAAGTGTCAGAAACAAGTGAACTCACTGAAACTAGAGTAAATGCTTGTAACTAGTTCAAAATAGGTCATTTGCTGCTGATCTGCACGGTTCCTGTACAATTTACCCAATTTACCATTTTGGGATTTGAAGGCCAGAAAACGCGCCTAACTAGCGAGTGTTCAGTAAAAATACACAAAGGTGTCAGAAACAAGTGAACTCATTGAAACTAGAGTAAATGCTTGTAACTAGTTCAAAATAGGTCATTTTCTGCTGATCTGCACGGTTCCTGTACAATTTACCCAATTTACCACTTTGGGAGTTTATGGCTAGAACATGCGCCTAACTAGCGAGTGTTCAGTAAAAATACACAAAGGGGTCAGAAAGAAGTGAACTCACTGAAACTAGAGTAAATGCTTGTAACTAGTTCAAAATAGGTCATTTGCTGCTGATCTGCACGGTTCCTGTACGATTTACCCAATTTACCATTTTGGGATTTGAAGGCCAGAAAATGCGCCTGACTAGCGAGTGTTCAGTAAAAATACACAAAGGTGTCAGAAACAAGTGAACTCATTGAAACTAGAGTAAATGCTTGTAACTAGTTCTAAATAGGTCATTTGTTGCTGATCTGCACGGTTCCTGTATAATTTACCCGATTTACCATTTTGGGATTTTAAGGCCAGAACACGCGCCTGACTAGAGAGTGTTCAGTAAAGATAAACAAAAGTGTCAGAAACAAGTGAACTCACTGAAACTAGAGTAAATGCTTGTAACTAGTTCAAAATAGGTCATTTGCTGCTGATCTGCACGGTTCCTGTACAATTTACCCAATTTACCATTTTGGGATTTGAAGGCCAGAAAACGCGCCTAACTAGCGAGTGTTCAGTAAAAATACACAAAGGTGTCAGAAACAAGTGAACTCATTGAAACTAGAGTAAATGCTTGTAACTAGTTCAAAATAGGTCATTTTCTGCTGATCTGCACGGTTCCTGTACAATTTACGCAATTTACCATTTTGGGATTTGAAGGCCAGAACACGCGCCTGACTAGCGAGTGTTCAGTAAAAATACACAAAGGTGTCAGAAACAAATGAACTCACTGAAACTAGAGTTAATGCTTGTAACTAGTTCAAAATAGGTCATTTGTTACTGATCTACACGGTTCCTGTACAATTTACCCAATTTACCACTTTGGGAGTTTATGGCTTGAACATGCGCCTAACCAGCGAGTGTTCAGTAAAAATACACAAAGGTGTCAGAAACAAGTGAACTCACTGAAACTAGAGTAAATGCTTGTAACTAGTTCAAAATAGGTCATGTGCTGCTGATCTGCACGGTTCCTGTACAATTTACCAAATTTACCACTTTGGGAGTTTATGGCTAGAACATGCGCCTAACTAGCGAGTGTTCAGTAAAAATACACAAAGGTGTCAGAAACAAGTGAACTCACTGAAACTAGAGTAAATGCTTGTAACTAGTTCAAAATCGGTCATTTGCTGCTGATCTGCACGGTTCCTGTACAATTTACCCAATTTACCATTTTGGGATTTGAAGGCCAGAAAACGCGCCTGAATAGCGAGTGTTCAGTAAAAATACACAAAGGTGTCAGAAACAAGTGAACCCCCTGAAACTAGAGTAAATGCTTGTAACTAGTTCAAAATAGGTCATTTGTTGCTGATCTGCATGGTTCCTGTACAATTAACCCAATTTACCATTTTGGGATTTGAAGGCCAGAAAACGCGCCTAACTAGCGAGTGTTCAGTAAAAATACACAAAGGTGTCAGAAACAAGTGAACTCCCTGAAACTAGAGTAAATGCTTGTAACTAGTTCAAAATAGGTCATTTTCTGCTGATCTGCACGGTTCCTGTACAATTTACCCAATTTTCCATTTTGGGATTTGAAGGCCAGAACACGCGCCTGACTAGCGAGTGTTCAGTAAAAATACACAAAGGTGTCAGAAACAAATGAACTCACTGAAACTAGAGTTAATGCTTGTAACTAGTTCAAAATAGGTCATTTGTTGCTGATCTGCACGGTTCCTGTATAATTTACCCAATTTACCATTTTGGGATTTTAAGGCCAGAACATGCGCCTGACTAGCGAGTGTTCAGTAAAAATACACAAACGTGTCAGAAACAAGTGAACTCACTGAAACTAGAGTAAATGCTTGTAACTAGTTCAAAATAGGTCATTTGCTGCTGATCTGCACGGTTCCTGTACGATTTACCCACTTTACCACTTTGGGAGTTTATGGCTAGAACATGCGCCTAACTAGCGAGTGTTCAGTAAAAATGCACACAGGGGTCAGAAAGAAGTGAACTCACTGAAACTAGAGTAAATGCTTGTAACTAGTTCAAAATAGGTCATTTGCTGCTGATCTGCACGGTTCCTGTACAATTTACCCAATTTTCCATTTTGGGATTTGATGGCCAGAACACGCGCCTGACTAGCGATTGTTCAGTAAAAATACACAAAGGTGTCAGAAACAAATGAACTCACTGAAACTAGAGTTAATGCTTGTAACTAGTTCAAAATAGGTCATTTGTTGCTGATCTGCACGGTTCCTGTATAATTTACCCAATTTACCATTTTGGGATTTTAAGGCCAGAACACGCGCCTGACTAGCGAGTGTTCAGTAAAAATACACAAACGTGTCAGAAACAAGTGAACTCACTGAAACTAGAGTAAATGCTTGTAACTAGTTCAAAATAGGTCATTTGCTGCTGATCTGCACGGTTCCTGTATAATTTACCCAATTTACCATTTTGGGATTTTAAGGCCAGCACACGGGCCTGACTAGAGAGTGTTCAGTAAAAATACACAAAGGTGTCAGAAACAAGTGAACTCACTGAAACTAGAGTAAATGCTTGTAACTAGTTCAAAATAGGTCATTTGCTGCTGATCTGCACGGTTCCTGTACGATTTACCCACTTTACCACTTTGGGAGTTTATGGCTAGAACATGCGCCTAACTAGCGAGTGTTCAGTAAAAATGCACACAGGGGTCAGAAAGAAGTGAACTCACTGAAACTAGAGTAAATGCTTGTAACTAGTTCAAAATAGGTCATTTGCTGCTGATCTGCATGGTTCCTGTACAATTTACCCAATTTACCATTTTGGGATTTGAAGGCCAGAAAACGCGCCTGACTAGCGAGTGTTCAGTAAAAATACACAAAGGTGTCAGAAACAAGTGAACTCATTGAAACTAGAGTAATTGCTTGTAACTAGTTGTAAATAGGTCATTTGTTGCTGATCTGCACGGTTCCTGTATAATTTACCCGATTTACCATTTTGGGATTTTAAGGCCAGAACACGCGCCTGACTAGAGAGTGTTCAGTAAAGATAAACAAAAGTGTCAGAAACAAGTGAACGCACTGAAACTAGAGTAAATGCTTGTAACTAGTTCAAAATAGGTCATTTGCTGCTGTTCTGCACGGTTCCTGTACAATTTACCCAATTTACCACTTTGGGCGTTTATGGCTAGAACATGCGCCTAACTAGCGAGTGTTCATTAGAAATACACAAAGGTGTCAGAAACAAGTGAACTCACTGAAACTAGAGTAAATGTTTGTAACTAGTTCAAAATAGGTCATTTGCTGCTGATCTGCACGGTTCCTGTACAATTTACCCAATTTACCAGTTTGGGATTTGAAGGCCAGAAAACGCGCCTAACTAGCGAGTGTTCAGTAAAAATACACAAAGGTGTCAGAAACAAGTGAACTCCCTGAAACTAGAGTAAATGCTTGTAACTAGTTCAAAATAGGTCATTTTCTGCTGATCTGCACGGTTCCTGTACAATTTACCCAATTTACCATTTTGGGATTTGAAGGCCAGAACACGCGCCTGACTAGCAAGTGTTCAGTAAAAATACACAAAGGTGTCAGAAACAAATGAACTCACTGAAACTAGAGTTAATGCTTGTAACTAGTTCAAAATAGGTCATTTGTTGCTGATCTGCACGGTTCCTGTACAATTTACCCAATTTACCACTTTGAGAGTTTATGGCTAGAACATGCGCCTAACTAGCGAGTGTTCAGTAAAAATACACAAAGGGGTCAGAAAGAAGTGAACTCACTGAAACTAGAGTAAATGCTTGTAACTAGTTCAAAATAGGTCATTTGCTGCTGATCTGCACGGTTCCTGTACGATTTACCCAATTTACCATTTTGGGATTTGAAGGCCAGAAAACGCGCCTGACTAGCGAGTGTTCAGTAAAAATACACAAAGGTGTCAGAAACAAGTGAACTCATTGAAACTAGAGTAAATGCTTGTAACTAGTTCTAAATAGGTCATTTGTTGCTGATCTGCACGGTTCCTGTATAATTTACCCGATTTACCATTTTGGGATTTTAAGGCCAGAACACGCGCCTGACTAGAGAGTGTTCAGTAAAGATAAACAAAGGTGTCAGAAACAAATGAACTCACTGAAACTAGAGTTAATGCTTGTAACTAGTTCAAAATAGGTCATTTGTTGCTGATCTGCACGGTTCCTGTACAATTTACCCAATTTACCACTTTGGGAGTTTATGGCTAGAACATGCGCCTAACTAGCGAGTGTTCAGTAAAAATACACAAAGGTGTCAGAAACAAGTGAACTCACTGAAACTAGAGTAAATGCTTGTAACTAGTTCAAAATCGGTCATTTGCTGCTGATCTGCACGGTTCCTGTACAATTTACCCAATTTACCATTTTGGGATTTGAAGGCCAGAAAACGCGCCTGAATAGCGAGTGTTCAGTAAAAATACACAAAGGTGTCAGAAACAAGTGAACCCCCTGAAACTAGAGTAAATGCTTGTAACTAGTTCAAAATAGGTCATTTGTTGCTGATCTGCATGGTTCCTGTACAATTAACCCAATTTACCATTTTGGGATTTGAAGGCCAGAAAACGCGCCTAACTAGCGAGTGTTCAGTAAAAATACACAAAGGTGTCAGAAACAAGTGAACTCCCTGAAACTAGAGTAAATGCTTGTAACTAGTTCAAAATAGGTCATTTTCTGCTGATCTGCACGGTTCCTGTACAATTTACCCAATTTTCCATTTTGGGATTTGAAGGCCAGAACACGCGCCTGACTAGCGAGTGTTCAGTAAAAATACACAAAGGTGTCAGAAACAAATGAACTCACTGAAACTAGAGTTAATGCTTGTAACTAGTTCAAAATAGGTCATTTGTTGCTGATCTGCACGGTTCCTGTATAATTTACCCAATTTACCATTTTGGGATTTTAAGGCCAGAACATGCGCCTGACTAGCGAGTGTTCAGTAAAAATACACAAACGTGTCAGAAACAAGTGAACTCACTGAAACTAGAGTAAATGCTTGTAACTAGTTCAAAATAGGTCATTTGCTGCTGATCTGCACGGTTCCTGTACGATTTACCCACTTTACCACTTTGGGAGTTTATGGCTAGAACATGCGCCTAACTAGCGAGTGTTTAGTAAAAATGCACACAGGGGTCAGAAAGAAGTGAACTCACTGAAACTAGAGTAAATGCTTGTAACTAGTTCAAAATAGGTCATTTGCTGCTGATCTGCACGGTTCCTGTACAATTTACCCAATTTTCCATTTTGGGATTTGAAGGCCAGAACACGCGCCTGACTAGCGATTGTTCAGTAAAAATACACAAAGGTGTCAGAAACAAATGAACTCACTGAAACTAGAGTTAATGCTTGTAACTAGTTCAAAATAGGTCATTTGTTGCTGATCTGCACGGTTCCTGTATAATTTACCCAATTTACCATTTTGGGATTTGAAGGCCAGAACACGCGCCTGACTAGCAAGTGTTCAGTAAAAATACACAAAGGTGTCAGAAACAAATGAACTCACTGAAACTAGAGTTAATGCTTGTAACTAGTTCAAAATAGGTCATTTGTTGCTGATCTGCACGGTTCCTGTACAATTTACCCAATTTACCACTTTGGGAGTTTATGGCTAGAACATGCGCCTAACTAGCGAGTGTTCAGTAAAAATACACAAAGGGGTCAGAAAGAAGTGAACTCACTGAAACTAGAGTAAATGCTTGTAACTAGTTCAAAATAGGTCATTTGCTGCTGATCTGCATGGTTCCTGTACGATTTACCCAATTTACCATTTTGGGATTTGAAGGCCAGAAAACGCGCCTGACTAGCGAGTGTTCAGTAAAAATACACAAAGGTGTCAGAAACAAGTGAACTCATTGAAACTAGAGTAAATGCTTGTAACTAGTTCTAAATAGGTCATTTGTTGCTGATCTGCACGGTTCCTGTATAATTTACCCGATTTACCATTTTGGGATTTTAAGGCCAGAACACGCGCCTGACTAGAGAGTGTTCAGTAAAGATAAACAAAGGTGTCAGAAACAAATGAACTCACTGAAACTAGAGTTAATGCTTGTAACTAGTTCAAAATAGGTCATTTGTTGCTGATCTGCACGGTTCCTGTACAATTTCCCAAATTTACCACTTTGGGAGTTTATGGCTAGAACATGCGCCTAACTAGCGAGTGTTCAGTAAAAATACACAAAGGGGTCAGAAACAAGTGAACTCACTGAAACTAGAGTAAATGCTTGTAACTAGTTCAAAATCGGTCATTTGCTGCTGATCTGCACGGTTCCTGTACAATTTACCCAATTTACCATTTTGGGATTTGAAGGCCAGAAAACGCGCCTGAATAGCGAGTGTTCAGTAAAAATACACAAAGGTGTCAGAAACAAGTGAACCCCCTGAAACTAGAGTAAATGCTTGTAACTAGTTCAAAATAGGTCATTTGTTGCTGATCTGCATGGTTCCTGTACAATTAACCCAATTTACCATTTTGGGATTTGAAGGCCAGAAAACGCGCCTAACTAGCGAGTGTTCAGTAAAAATACACAAAGGTGTCAGAAACAAGTGAACTCCCTGAAACTAGAGTAAATGCTTGTAACTAGTTCAAAATAGGTCATTTTCTGCTGATCTGCACGGTTCCTGTACAATTTACCCAATTTTCCATTTTGGGATTTGAAGGCCAGAACACGCGCCTGACTAGCGAGTGTTCAGTAAAAATACACAAAGGTGTCAGAAACAAATGAACTCACTGAAACTAGAGTTAATGCTTGTAACTAGTTCAAAATAGGTCATTTGTTGCTGATCTGCACGGTTCCTGTATAATTTACCCAATTTACCATTTTGGGATTTTAAGGCCAGAACATGCGCCTGACTAGCGAGTGTTCAGTAAAAATACACAAACGTGTCAGAAACAAGTGAACTCACTGAAACTAGAGTAAATGCTTGTAACTAGTTCAAAATAGGTCATTTGCTGCTGATCTGCACGGTTCCTGTACGATTTACCCACTTTACCACTTTGGGAGTTTATGGCTAGAACATGCGCCTAACTAGCGAGTGTTTAGTAAAAATGCACACAGGGGTCAGAAAGAAGTGAACTCACTGAAACTAGAGTAAATGCTTGTAACTAGTTCAAAATATGTCATTTGCTGCTGATCTGCACGGTTCCTGTACAATTTACCCAATTTTCCATTTTGGGATTTGAAGGCCAGAACACGCGCCTGACTAGCGATTGTTCAGTAAAAATACACAAAGGTGTCAGAAACAAATGAACTCACTGAAACTAGAGTTAATGCTTGTAACTAGTTCAAAATAGGTCATTTGTTGCTGATCTGCACGGTTCCTGTATAATTTACCCAATTTACCATTTTGGGATTTTAAGGCCAGAACACGCGCCTGACTAGCGAGTGTTCAGTAAAAATACACAAACGTGTCAGAAACAAGTGAACTCACTGAAACTAGAGTAATTGCTTGTAACTAGTTCAAAATAGGTCATTTGCTGCTGATCTGCACGGTTCCTGTATAATTTACCCAATTTACCATTTTGGGATTTTAAGGCCAGCACACGGGCCTGACTAGCGAGTGTTCCGTAAAAATACACAAAGGTGTCAGAAACAAGTGAACTCACTGAAACTAGAGTAAATGCTTGTAACTAGTTCAAAATAGGTCATTTGCTGCTGATCTGCACGGTTCCTGTACGATTTACCCACTTTACCACTTTGGGAGTTTATGGCTAGAACATGCGCCTAACTAGCGAGTGTTCAGTAAAAATGCACACAGGGGTCAGAAAGAAGTGAACTCACTGAAACTAGAGTAAATGCTTGTAACTAGTTCAAAATAGGTCATTTGCTGCTGATCTGCATGGTTCCTGTACAATTTACCCAATTTACCATTTTGGGATTTGAAGGCCAGAAAACGCGCCTGACTAGCGAGTGTTCAGTAAAAATACACAAAGGTGTCAGAAACAAGTGAACTCATTGAAACTAGAGTAATTGCTTGTAACTAGTTCAAAATAGGTCATTTGTTGCTGATCTGCACGGTTCCTGTACAATTTACCCAATTTACCACTTTGGAGTTTATGGCTAGAACATGCGCCTAACTAGCGAGTGTTCAGTAAAAATACACAAAGGGGTCAGAAAGAAGTGAACTCACTGAAACTAGAGTAAATGCTTGTAACTAGTTCAAAATAGGTCATTTGCTGCTGATCTGCATGGTTCCTGTACGATTTACCCAATTTACCATTTTGGGATTTGAAGGCCAGAAAACGCGCCTGACTAGCGAGTGTTCAGTAAAAATACACAAAGGTGTCAGAAACAAGTGAACTCATTGAAACTAGAGTAAATGCTTGTAACTAGTTCTAAATAGGTCATTTGTTGCTGATCTGCACGGTTCCTGTATAATTTACCCGATTTACCATTTTGGGATTTTAAGGCCAGAACACGCGCCTGACTAGAGAGTGTTCAGTAAAGATAAACAAAGGTGTCAGAAACAAATGAACTCACTGAAACTAGAGTTAATGCTTGTAACTAGTTCAAAATAGGTCATTTGTTGCTGATCTGCACGGTTCCTGTACAATTTACCAAATTTACCACTTTGGGAGTTTATGGCTAGAACATGCGCCTAACTAGCGAGTGTTCAGTAAAAATACACAAAGGGGTCAGAAACAAGTGAACTCACTGAAACTAGAGTAAATGCTTGTAACTAGTTCAAAATCGGTCATTTGCTGCTGATCTGCACGGTTCCTGTACAATTTACCCAATTTACCATTTTGGGATTTGAAGGCCAGAAAACGCGCCTGAATAGCGAGTGTTCAGTAAAAATACACAAAGGTGTCAGAAACAAGTGAACCCCCTGAAACTAGAGTAAATGCTTGTAACTAGTTCAAAATAGGTCATTTGTTGCTGATCTGCATGGTTCCTGTACAATTAACCCAATTTACCATTTTGGGATTTGAAGGCCAGAAAACGCGCCTAACTAGCGAGTGTTCAGTAAAAATACACAAAGGTGTCAGAAACAAGTGAACTCCCTGAAACTAGAGTAAATGCTTGTAACTAGTTCAAAATAGGTCATTTTCTGCTGATCTGCACGGTTCCTGTACAATTTACCCAATTTTCCATTTTGGGATTTGAAGGCCAGAACACGCGCCTGACTAGCGAGTGTTCAGTAAAAATACACAAAGGTGTCAGAAACAAATGAACTCACTGAAACTAGAGTTAATGCTTGTAACTAGTTCAAAATAGGTCATTTGTTGCTGATCTGCACGGTTCCTGTATAATTTACCCAATTTACCATTTTGGGATTTTAAGGCCAGAACATGCGCCTGACTAGCGAGTGTTCAGTAAAAATACACAAACGTGTCAGAAACAAGTGAACTCACTGAAACTAGAGTAAATGCTTGTAACTAGTTCAAAATAGGTCATTTGCTGCTGATCTGCACGGTTCCTGTACGATTTACCCACTTTACCACTTTGGGAGTTTATGGCTAGAACATGCGCCTAACTAGCGAGTGTTTAGTAAAAATGCACACAGGGGTCAGAAAGAAGTGAACTCACTGAAACTAGAGTAAATGCTTGTAACTAGTTCAAAATAGGTCATTTGCTGCTGATCTGCACGGTTCCTGTACAATTTACCCAATTTTCCATTTTGGGATTTGAAGGCCAGAACACGCGCCTGACTAGCGATTGTTCAGTAAAAATACACAAAGGTGTCAGAAACAAATGAACTCACTGAAACTAGAGTTAATGCTTGTAACTAGTTCAAAATAGGTCATTTGTTGCTGATCTGCACGGTTCCTGTATAATTTACCCAATTTACCATTTTGGGATTTTAAGGCCAGAACACGCGCCTGACTAGCGAGTGTTCAGTAAAAATACACAAACGTGTCAGAAACAAGTGAACTCACTGAAACTAGAGTAATTGCTTGTAACTAGTTCAAATTAGGTCATTTGCTGCTGATCTGCACGGTTCCTGTATAATTTACCCAATTTACCATTTTGGGATTTTAAGGCCAGCACACGGGCCTGACTAGCGAGTGTTCAGTAAAAATACACAAAGGTGTCAGAAACAAGTGAACTCACTGAAACTAGAGTAAATGCTTGTAACTAGTTCAAAATAGGTCATTTGCTGCTGATCTGCACGGTTCCTGTACGATTTACCCACTTTACCACTTTGGGAGTTTATGGCTAGAACATGCGCCTAACTAGCGAGTGTTCAGTAAAAATGCACACAGGGGTCAGAAAGAAGTGAACTCACTGAAACTAGAGTAAATGCTTGTAACTAGTTCAAAATAGGTCATTTGCTGCTGATCTGCATGGTTCCTGTACAATTTACCCAATTTACCATTTTGGGATTTGAAGGCCAGAAAACGCGCCTGACTAGCGAGTGTTCAGTAAAAATACACAAAGGTGTCAGAAACAAGTGAACTCATTGAAACTAGAGTAATTGCTTGTAACTAGTTCTAAATAGGTCATTTGTTTCTGATCTGCACGGTTCCTGTATAATTTACCCGATTTACCATTTTGGGATTTTAAGGCCAGAACACGCGCCTGACTAGAGAGTGTTCAGTAAAGATAAACAAAAGTGTCAGAAACAAGTGAACTCACTGAAACTAGAGTAAATGCTTGTAACTAGTTCAAAATAGGTCATTTGCTGCTGTTCTGCACGGTTCCTGTACAATTTACCCAATTTACCACTTTGGGCGTTTATGGCTAGAACATGCGCCTAACTAGCGAGTGTTCATTAGAAATACACAAAGGTGTCAGAAACAAGTGAACTCACTGAAACTAGAGTAAATGTTTGTAACTAGTTCAAAATAGGTCATTTGCTGCTGATCTGCACGGTTCCTGTACAATTTACCCAATTTAGCATTTTGGGATTTGAAGGCCAGAAAACGCGCCTAACTAGCGAGTGTTCAGTAAAAATACACAAAGGTGTCAGAAACAAGTGAACTCCCTGAAACTAGAGTAAATGCTTGTAACTAGTTCAAAATAGGTCATTTTCTGCTGATCTGCACGGTTCCTGTACAATTTACCCAATTTACCATTTTGGGATTTGAAGGCCAGAACACGCGCCTGACTAGCGAGTGTTCAGTAAAAATACACAAAGGTGTCAGAAACAAATGAACTCACTGAAACTAGAGTTAATGCTTGTAACTAGTTCAAAATAGGTCATTTGTTGCTGATCTGCACGGTTCCTGTACAATTTACCCAATTTACCAGTTTGGGAGTTTATGGCTAGAACATGCGCCTAACTAGCGAGTGTTCAGTAAAAATACACAAAGGGGTCAGAAAGAAGTGAACTCACTGAAACTAGAGTAAATGCTTGTAACTAGTTCAAAATAGGTCATTTGCTGCTGATCTGCACGGTTCCTGTACGATTTACCCAATTTACCATTTTGGGATTTGAAGGCCAGAAAACGCGCCTGACTAGCGAGTGTTCAGTAAAAATACACAAAGGTGTCAGAAACAAGTGAACTCATTGAAACTAGAGTAAATGCTTGTAACTAGTTCTAAATAGGTCATTTGTTGCTGATCTGCACGGTTCCTGTATAATTTACCCGATTTACCATTTTGGGATTTTAAGGCCAGAACACGCGCCTGACTAGAGAGTGTTCAGTAAAGATAAACAAAAGTGTCAGAAACAAGTGAACTCACTGAAACTAGAGTAAATGCTTGTAACTAGTTCAAAATAGGTCATTTGCTGCTGATCTGCACGGTTCCTGTACAATTTACCCAATTTACCATTTTGGGATTTGAAGGCCAGAAAACGCGCCTAACTAGCGAGTGTTCAGTAAAAATACACAAAGGTGTCAGAAACAAGTGAACTCATTGAAACTAGAGTAAATGCTTGTAACTAGTTCAAAATAGGTCATTTTCTGCTGATCTGCACGGTTCCTGTACAATTTACGCAATTTACCATTTTGGGATTTGAAGGCCAGAACATGCGCCTGACTAGCGAGTGTTCAGTAAAAATACACAAAGGTGTCAGAAACAAATGAACTCACTGAAACTAGAGTTAATGCTTGTAACTAGTTCAAAATAGGTCATTTGTTGCTGATCTGCACGGTTCCTGTACAATTTACCCAATTTACCACTTTGGGAGTTTATGGCTAGAACATGCGCCTAACTAGCGAGTGTTCAGTAAAAATACACAAAGGGGTCAGAAAGAAGTGAACTCACTGAAACTAGAGTAAATGCTTGTAACTAGTTCAAAATAGGTCATTTGCTGCTGATCTGCACGGTTCCTGTACGATTTACCCAATTTACCATTTTGGGATTTGAAGGCCAGAAAACGCGCCTGACTAGCGAGTGTTCAGTAAAAATACACAAAGGTGTCAGAAACAAGTGAACTCATTGAAACTAGAGTAAATGCTTGTAACTAGTTCTAAATAGGTCATTTGTTGCTGATCTGCACGGTTCCTGTATAATTTACCCGATTTACCATTTTGGGATTTTAAGGCCAGAACACGCGCCTGACTAGAGAGTGTTCAGTAAAGATAAACAAAGGTGTCAGAAACAAATGAACTCACTGAAACTAGAGTTAATGCTTGTAACTAGTTCAAAATAGGTCATTTGTTGCTGATCTGCACGGTTCCTGTACAATTTACCCAATTTACCACTTTGGGAGTTTATGGCTAGAACATGCGCCTAACTAGCGAGTGTTCAGTAAAAATACACAAAGGGGTCAGAAAGAAGTGAACTCACTGAAACTAGAGTAAATGCTTGTAACTAGTTCAAAATAGGTCATTTGCTGCTGATCTGCACGGTTCCTGTACGATTTACCCAATTTACCATTTTGGGATTTGAAGGCCAGAAAACGCGCCTGACTAGCGAGTGTTCAGTAAAAATACACAAAGGTGTCAGAAACAAGTGAACTCATTGAAACTAGAGTAAATGCTTGTAACTAGTTCTAAATAGGTCATTTGTTGCTGATCTGCACGGTTCCTGTATAATTTACCCGATTTACCATTTTGGGATTTTAAGGCCAGAACACGCGCCTGACTAGAGAGTGTTCAGTAAAGATAAACAAAAGTGTCAGAAACAAGTGAACTCACTGAAACTAGAGTAAATGCTTGTAACTAGTTCAAAATAGGTCATTTGCTGCTGATCTGCACGGTTCCTGTACAATTTACCCAATTTACCATTTTGGGATTTGAAGGCCAGAAAACGCGCCTGACTAGCGAGTGTTCAGTAAAAATACACAAAGGTGTCAGAAACAAGTGAACTCATTGAAACTAGAGTAAATGCTTGTAACTAGTTCTAAATAGGTCATTTGTTGCTGATCTGCACGGTTCCTGTATAATTTACCCGATTTACCATTTTGGGATTTTAAGGCCAGAACACGCGCCTGACTAGAGAGTGTTCAGTAAAGATAAACAAAAGTGTCAGAAACAAGTGAACTCACTGAAACTAGAGTAAATGCTTGTAACTAGTTCAAAATAGGTCATTTGCTGCTGATCTGCACGGTTCCTGTACAATTTACCCAATTTACCATTTTGGGATTTGAAGGCCAGAAAACGCGCCTAACTAGCGAGTGTTCAGTAAAAATACACAAAGGTGTCAGAAACAAGTGAACTCATTGAAACTAGAGTAAATGCTTGTAACTAGTTCAAAATAGGTCATTTTCTGCTGATCTGCACGGTTCCTGTACAATTTACGCAATTTACCATTTTGGGATTTGAAGGCCAGAACACGCGCCTGACTAGCGAGTGTTCAGTAAAAATACACAAAGGTGTCAGAAACAAATGAACTCACTGAAACTAGAGTTAATGCTTGTAACTAGTTCAAAATAGGTCATTTGTTGCTGATCTGCACGGTTCCTGTACAATTTACCCAATTTACCACTTTGGGAGTTTATGGCTAGAACATGCGCCTAACTAGCGAGTGTTCAGTAAAAATACACAAAGGGGTCAGAAAGAAGTGAACTCACTGAAACTAGAGTAAATGCTTGTAACTAGTTCAAAATAGGTCATTTGCTGCTGATCTGCACGGTTCCTGTACGATTTACCCAATTTACCATTTTGGGATTTGAAGGCCAGAAAACGCGCCTGACTAGCGAGTGTTCAGTAAAAATACACAAAGGTGTCAGAAACAAGTGAACTCATTGAAACTAGAGTAAATGCTTGTAACTAGTTCTAAATAGGTCATTTGTTGCTGATCTGCACGGTTCCTGTATAATTTACCCGATTTACCATTTTGGGATTTTAAGGCCAGAACACGCGCCTGACTAGAGAGTGTTCAGTAAAGATAAACAAAAGTGTCAGAAACAAGTGAACTCACTGAAACTAGAGTAAATGCTTGTAACTAGTTCAAAATAGGTCATTTGCTGCTGATCTGCACGGTTCCTGTACAATTTACCCAATTTACCATTTTGGGATTTGAAGGCCAGAAAACGCGCCTGACTAGCGAGTGTTCAGTAAAAATACACAAAGGTGTCAGAAACAAGTGAACTCATTGAAACTAGAGTAAATGCTTGTAACTAGTTCTAAATAGGTCATTTGTTGCTGATCTGCACGGTTCCTGTATAATTTACCCGATTTACCATTTTGGGATTTTAAGGCCAGAACACGCGCCTGACTAGAGAGTGTTCAGTAAAGATAAACAAAAGTGTCAGAAACAAGTGAACTCACTGAAACTAGAGTAAATGCTTGTAACTAGTTCAAAATAGGTCATTTGCTGCTGATCTGCACGGTTCCTGTACAATTTACCCAATTTACCATTTTGGGATTTGAAGGCCAGAAAACGCGCCTAACTAGCGAGTGTTCAGTAAAAATACACAAAGGTGTCAGAAACAAGTGAACTCATTGAAACTAGAGTAAATGCTTGTAACTAGTTCAAAATAGGTCATTTTCTGCTGATCTGCACGGTTCCTGTACAATTTACGCAATTTACCATTTTGGGATTTGAAGGCCAGAACATGCGCCTGACTAGCGAGTGTTCAGTAAAAATACACAAAGGTGTCAGAAACAAATGAACTCACTGAAACTAGAGTTAATGCTTGTAACTAGTTCAAAATAGGTCATTTGTTGCTGATCTGCACGGTTCCTGTACAATTTACCCAATTTACCACTTTGGGAGTTTATGGCTAGAACATGCGCCTAACTAGCGAGTGTTCAGTAAAAATACACAAAGGGGTCAGAAAGAAGTGAACTCACTGAAACTAGAGTAAATGCTTGTAACTAGTTCAAAATAGGTCATTTGCTGCTGATCTGCACGGTTCCTGTACGATTTACCCAATTTACCATTTTGGGATTTGAAGGCCAGAAAACGCGCCTGACTAGCGAGTGTTCAGTAAAAATACACAAAGGTGTCAGAAACAAGTGAACTCATTGAAACTAGAGTAAATGCTTGTAACTAGTTCTAAATAGGTCATTTGTTGCTGATCTGCACGGTTCCTGTATAATTTACCCGATTTACCATTTTGGGATTTGAAGGCCAGAACACGCGCCTGACTAGAGAGTGTTCAGTAAAGATAAACAAAGGTGTCAGAAACAAATGAACTCACTGAAACTAGAGTTAATGCTTGTAACTAGTTCAAAATAGGTCATTTGTTGCTGATCTGCACGGTTCCTGTACAATTTACCCAATTTACCACTTTGGGAGTTTATGGCTAGAACATGCGCCTAACTAGCGAGTGTTCAGTAAAAATACACAAAGGGGTCAGAAAGAAGTGAACTCACTGAAACTAGAGTAAATGCTTGTAACTAGTTCAAAATAGGTCATTTGCTGCTGATCTGCACGGTTCCTGTACGATTTACCCAATTTACCATTTTGGGATTTGAAGGCCAGAAAACGCGCCTGACTAGCGAGTGTTCAGTAAAAATACACAAAGGTGTCAGAAACAAGTGAACTCATTGAAACTAGAGTAAATGCTTGTAACTAGTTCTAAATAGGTCATTTGTTGCTGATCTGCACGGTTCCTGTATAATTTACCCGATTTACCATTTTGGGATTTTAAGGCCAGAACACGCGCCTGACTAGAGAGTGTTCAGTAAAGATAAACAAAAGTGTCAGAAACAAGTGAACTCACTGAAACTAGAGTAAATGCTTGTAACTAGTTCAAAATAGGTCATTTGCTGCTGATCTGCACGGTTCCTGTACAATTTACCCAATTTACCATTTTGGGATTTGAAGGCCAGAAAACGCGCCTGACTAGCGAGTGTTCAGTAAAAATACACAAAGGTGTCAGAAACAAGTGAACTCATTGAAACTAGAGTAAATGCTTGTAACTAGTTCTAAATAGGTCATTTGTTGCTGATCTGCACGGTTCCTGTATAATTTACCCGATTTACCATTTTGGGATTTTAAGGCCAGAACACGCGCCTGACTAGAGAGTGTTCAGTAAAGATAAACAAAAGTGTCAGAAACAAGTGAACTCACTGAAACTAGAGTAAATGCTTGTAACTAGTTCAAAATAGGTCATTTGCTGCTGATCTGCACGGTTCCTGTACAATTTACCCAATTTACCATTTTGGGATTTGAAGGCCAGAAAACGCGCCTAACTAGCGAGTGTTCAGTAAAAATACACAAAGGTGTCAGAAACAAGTGAACTCATTGAAACTAGAGTAAATGCTTGTAACTAGTTCAAAATAGGTCATTTTCTGCTGATCTGCACGGTTCCTGTACAATTTACGCAATTTACCATTTTGGGATTTGAAGGCCAGAACACGCGCCTGACTAGCGAGTGTTCAGTAAAAATACACAAAGGTGTCAGAAACAAATGAACTCACTGAAACTAGAGTTAATGCTTGTAACTAGTTCAAAATAGGTCATTTGTTGCTGATCTGCACGGTTCCTGTACAATTTACCCAATTTACCACTTTGGGAGTTTATGGCTAGAACATGCGCCTAACTAGCGAGTGTTCAGTAAAAATACACAAAGGGGTCAGAAAGAAGTGAACTCACTGAAACTAGAGTAAATGCTTGTAACTAGTTCAAAATAGGTCATTTGCTGCTGATCTGCACGGTTCCTGTACGATTTACCCAATTTACCATTTTGGGATTTGAAGGCCAGAAAACGCGCCTGACTAGCGAGTGTTCAGTAAAAATACACAAAGGTGTCAGAAACAAGTGAACTCATTGAAACTAGAGTAAATGCTTGTAACTAGTTCTAAATAGGTCATTTGTTGCTGATCTGCACGGTTCCTGTATAATTTACCCGATTTACCATTTTGGGATTTGAAGGCCAGAACACGCGCCTGACTAGAGAGTGTTCAGTAAAGATAAACAAAGGTGTCAGAAACAAATGAACTCACTGAAACTAGAGTTAATGCTTGTAACTAGTTCAAAATAGGTCATTTGTTGCTGATCTGCACGGTTCCTGTACAATTTACCCAATTTACCACTTTGGGAGTTTATGGCTAGAACATGCGCCTAACTAGCGAGTGTTCAGTAAAAATACACAAAGGGGTCAGAAAGAAGTGAACTCACTGAAACTAGAGTAAATGCTTGTAACTAGTTCAAAATAGGTCATTTGCTGCTGATCTGCACGGTTCCTGTACGATTTACCCAATTTACCATTTTGGGATTTGAAGGCCAGAAAACGCGCCTGACTAGCGAGTGTTCAGTAAAAATACACAAAGGTGTCAGAAACAAGTGAACTCATTGAAACTAGAGTAAATGCTTGTAACTAGTTCTAAATAGGTCATTTGTTGCTGATCTGCACGGTTCCTGTATAATTTACCCGATTTACCATTTTGGGATTTTAAGGCCAGAACACGCGCCTGACTAGAGAGTGTTCAGTAAAGATAAACAAAAGTGTCAGAAACAAGTGAACTCACTGAAACTAGAGTAAATGCTTGTAACTAGTTCAAAATAGGTCATTTGCTGCTGATCTGCACGGTTCCTGTACAATTTACCCAATTTACCATTTTGGGATTTGAAGGCCAGAAAACGCGCCTGACTAGCGAGTGTTCAGTAAAAATACACAAAGGTGTCAGAAACAAGTGAACTCATTGAAACTAGAGTAAATGCTTGTAACTAGTTCTAAATAGGTCATTTGTTGCTGATCTGCACGGTTCCTGTATAATTTACCCGATTTACCATTTTGGGATTTTAAGGCCAGAACACGCGCCTGACTAGAGAGTGTTCAGTAAAGATAAACAAAAGTGTCAGAAACAAGTGAACTCACTGAAACTAGAGTAAATGCTTGTAACTAGTTCAAAATAGGTCATTTGCTGCTGATCTGCACGGTTCCTGTACAATTTACCCAATTTACCATTTTGGGATTTGAAGGCCAGAAAACGCGCCTAACTAGCGAGTGTTCAGTAAAAATACACAAAGGTGTCAGAAACAAGTGAACTCATTGAAACTAGAGTAAATGCTTGTAACTAGTTCAAAATAGGTCATTTTCTGCTGATCTGCACGGTTCCTGTACAATTTACGCAATTTACCATTTTGGGATTTGAAGGCCAGAACACGCGCCTGACTAGCGAGTGTTCAGTAAAAATACACAAAGGTGTCAGAAACAAATGAACTCACTGAAACTAGAGTTAATGCTTGTAACTAGTTCAAAATAGGTCATTTGTTGCTGATCTGCACGGTTCCTGTACAATTTACCCAATTTACCACTTTGGGAGTTTATGGCTAGAACATGCGCCTAACTAGCGAGTGTTCAGTAAAAATACACAAAGGGGTCAGAAAGAAGTGAACTCACTGAAACTAGAGTAAATGCTTGTAACTAGTTCAAAATAGGTCATTTGCTGCTGATCTGCACGGTTCCTGTACGATTTACCCAATTTACCATTTTGGGATTTGAAGGCCAGAAAACGCGCCTGACTAGCGAGTGTTCAGTAAAAATACACAAAGGTGTCAGAAACAAGTGAACTCATTGAAACTAGAGTAAATGCTTGTAACTAGTTCTAAATAGGTCATTTGTTGCTGATCTGCACGGTTCCTGTATAATTTACCCGATTTACCATTTTGGGATTTTAAGGCCAGAACACGCGCCTGACTAGAGAGTGTTCAGTAAAGATAAACAAAGGTGTCAGAAACAAATGAACTCACTGAAACTAGAGTTAATGCTTGTAACTAGTTCAAAATAGGTCATTTGTTGCTGATCTGCACGGTTCCTGTACAATTTACCCAATTTACCACTTTGGGAGTTTATGGCTAGAACATGCGCCTAACTAGCGAGTGTTCAGTAAAAATACACAAAGGGGTCAGAAAGAAGTGAACTCACTGAAACTAGAGTAAATGCTTGTAACTAGTTCAAAATAGGTCATTTGCTGCTGATCTGCACGGTTCCTGTACGATTTACCCAATTTACCATTTTGGGATTTGAAGGCCAGAAAACGCGCCTGACTAGCGAGTGTTCAGTAAAAATACACAAAGGTGTCAGAAACAAGTGAACTCATTGAAACTAGAGTAAATGCTTGTAACTAGTTCTAAATAGGTCATTTGTTGCTGATCTGCACGGTTCCTGTATAATTTACCCGATTTACCATTTTGGGATTTTAAGGCCAGAACACGCGCCTGACTAGAGAGTGTTCAGTAAAGATAAACAAAAGTGTCAGAAACAAGTGAACTCACTGAAACTAGAGTAAATGCTTGTAACTAGTTCAAAATAGGTCATTTGCTGCTGATCTGCACGGTTCCTGTACAATTTACCCAATTTACCATTTTGGGATTTGAAGGCCAGAAAACGCGCCTGACTAGCGAGTGTTCAGTAAAAATACACAAAGGTGTCAGAAACAAGTGAACTCATTGAAACTAGAGTAAATGCTTGTAACTAGTTCTAAATAGGTCATTTGTTGCTGATCTGCACGGTTCCTGTATAATTTACCCGATTTACCATTTTGGGATTTGAAGGCCAGAACACGCGCCTGACTAGCGAGTGTTCAGTAAAAATACACAAAGTTGTCAGAAACAAATGAACTCACTGAAACTAATGCTTGTAACTAGTTCAAAATAGGTCATTTGTTGCTGATCTGCACGGTTCCTGTATAATTTACCCAATTTACCATTTTGGGATTTGAAGGCCAGAACACGCGCCTGACTAGCAAGTGTTCAGTAAACATACACAAAGGTGTCAGAAACAAATGAACTCACTGAAACTAGAGTTAATGCTTGTAACTAGTTCAAAATAGGTCATTTGTTGCTGATCTGCACGGTTCCTGTATAATTTACCCAATTTACCATTTTGGGATTTTAAGGCCAGAACACGCGCCTGACTAGCGAGTGTTCAGTAAAAATACACAAACGTGTCAAAAACAAGTGAACTCCCTGAAACTAGAGTAAATGCTTGTAACTAGTTCAAAATAGGTCATGTGCTGCTGATCTGCACGGTTCCTGTACAATTTACCCAATTTACCACTTTGGGAGTTTATGGCTAGAACATGCGCCTAACTAGCGAGTGTTCAGTAAAAATACACAAAGGTGTCAGAAACAAGTGAACTCCCTGAAACTAGAGTAAATGCTTGTAACTAGTCCAAAATAGGTCATTTGCTGCTGATCTGCACGATTCCTGTACAATTTACCCAATTTACCATTTTGGGATTTGAAGGCCAGAAAACGCGCCTGACTAGCGAGTGTTCAGTAAAAATACACAAAGGTGTCAGAAACAAGTGAACTCATTGAAACTAGAGTAAATGCTTGTAACTAGTTCTAAATAGGTCATTTGTTGCTGATCTGCACGGTTCCTGTATAATTTACCCGATTTACCATTTTGGGATTTTAAGGCCAGAACACGCGCCTGACTAGAGAGTGTTCAGTAAAGATAAACAAAAGTGTCAGAAACAAGTGAACTCACTGAAACTAGAGTAAATGCTTGTAACTAGTTCAAAATAGGTCATTTGCTGCTGATCTGCACGGTTCCTGTACAATTTACCCAATTTACCATTTTGGGATTTGAAGGCCAGAAAACGCGCCTGACTAGCGAGTGTTCAGTAAAAATACACAAAGGTGTCAGAAACAAGTGAACTCATTGAAACTAGAGTAAATGCTTGTAACTAGTTCTAAATAGGTCATTTGTTGCTGATCTGCACGGTTCCTGTATAATTTACCCGATTTACCATTTTGGGATTTGAAGGCCAGAACACGCGCCTGACTAGCGAGTGTTCAGTAAAAATACACAAAGTTGTCAGAAACAAATGAACTCACTGAAACTAATGCTTGTAACTAGTTCAAAATAGGTCATTTGTTGCTGATCTGCACGGTTCCTGTATAATTTACCCAATTTACCATTTTGGGATTTGAAGGCCAGAACACGCGCCTGACTAGCAAGTGTTCAGTAAACATACACAAAGGTGTCAGAAACAAATGAACTCACTGAAACTAGAGTTAATGCTTGTAACTAGTTCAAAATAGGTCATTTGTTGCTGATCTGCACGGTTCCTGTATAATTTACCCAATTTACCATTTTGGGATTTTAAGGCCAGAACACGCGCCTGACTAGCGAGTGTTCAGTAAAAATACACAAACGTGTCAAAAACAAGTGAACTCCCTGAAACTAGAGTAAATGCTTGTAACTAGTTCAAAATAGGTCATGTGCTGCTGATCTGCACGGTTCCTGTACAATTTACCCAATTTACCACTTTGGGAGTTTATGGCTAGAACATGCGCCTAACTAGCGAGTGTTCAGTAAAAATACACAAAGGTGTCAGAAACAAGTGAACTCCCTGAAACTAGAGTAAATGCTTGTAACTAGTCCAAAATAGGTCATTTGCTGCTGATCTGCACGATTCCTGTACAATTTACCCAATTTACCATTTTGGGATTTGAAGGCCAGAAAACGCGCCTGACTAGCGAGTGTTCAGTAAAAATACACAAAGGTGTCAGAAACAAGTGAACTCATTGAAACTAGAGTAAATGCTTGTAACTAGTTCTAAATAGGTCATTTGTTGCTGATCTGCACGGTTCCTGTATAATTTACCCGATTTACCATTTTGGGATTTTAAGGCCAGAACACGCGCCTGACTAGAGAGTGTTCAGTAAAGATAAACAAAAGTGTCAGAAAGAAGTGAACTCACTGAAACTAGAGTAAATGCTTGTAACTAGTTCAAAATAGGTCATTTGCTGCTGATCTGTACGGTTCCTGTACAATTTACCCAATTTACCATTTTGGGATTTGAAGGCCAGAAAACGCGCCTAACTAGCGAGTGTTCAGTAAAAATACACAAAGGTGTCAGAAACAAGTGAACTCATTGAAACTAGAGTAAATGCTTGTAACTAGTTCAAAATAGGTCATTTGCTGCTGATCTGCACGGTTCCTGTACAATTTACCCAATTTACCATTTTGGGATTTGAAGGCCAGAAAACGCGCCTGACTAGCGAGTGTTCAGTAAAAATACACAAAGGTGTCAGAAACAAGTGAACTCATTGAAACTAGAGTAAATGCTTGTAACTAGTTCTAAATAGGTCATTTGTTGCTGATCTGCACGGTTCCTGTATAATTTACCCGATTTACCATTTTGGGATTTGAAGGCCAGAACACGCGCCTGACTAGCGAGTGTTCAGTAAAAATACACAAAGTTGTCAGAAACAAATGAACTCACTGAAACTAATGCTTGTAACTAGTTCAAAATAGGTCATTTGTTGCTGATCTGCACGGTTCCTGTATAATTTACCCAATTTACCATTTTGGGATTTGAAGGCCAGAACACGCGCCTGACTAGCAAGTGTTCAGTAAACATACACAAAGGTGTCAGAAACAAATGAACTCACTGAAACTAGAGTTAATGCTTGTAACTAGTTCAAAATAGGTCATTTGTTGCTGATCTGCACGATTCCTGTATAATTTACCCAATTTACCATTTTGGGATTTTAAGGCCAGAACACGCGCCTGACTAGCGAGTGTTCAGTAAAAATACACAAACGTGTCAAAAACAAGTGAACTCCCTGAAACTAGAGTAAATGCTTGTAACTAGTTCAAAATAGGTCATGTGCTGCTGATCTGCACGGTTCCTGTACAATTTACCCAATTTACCACTTTGGGAGTTTATGGCTAGAACATGCGCCTAACTAGCGAGTGTTCAGTAAAAATACACAAAGGTGTCAGAAACAAGTGAACTCCCTGAAACTAGAGTAAATGCTTGTAACTAGTCCAAAACAGGTCATTTGCTGCTGATCTGCACGATTCCTGTACAATTTACCCAATTTACCATTTTGGGATTTGAAGGCCAGAAAACGCGCCTGACTAGCGAGTGTTCAGTAAAAATACACAAAGGTGTCAGAAACAAGTGAACTCATTGAACCTAGAGTAAATGCTTGTAACTAGTTCTAAATAGGTCATTTGTTGCTGATCTGCACGGTTCCTGTATAATTTACCCGATTTACCATTTTGGGATTTTAAGGCCAGAACACGCGCCTGACTAGAGAGTGTTCAGTAAAGATAAACAAAAGTGTCAGAAACAAGTGAACTCACTGAAACTAGAGTAAATGCTTGTAACTAGTTCAAAATAGGTCATTTGCTGCTGATCTGCACGGTTCCTGTACAATTTACCCAATTTACCATTTTGGGATTTGAAGGCCAGAAAACGCGCCTGACTAGCGAGTGTTCAGTAAAAATACACAAAGGTGTCAGAAACAAGTGAACTCATTGAAACTAGAGTAAATGCTTGTAACTAGTTCTAAATAGGTCATTTGTTGCTGATCTGCACGGTTCCTGTATAATTTACCCGATTTACCATTTTGGGATTTGAAGGCCAGAACACGCGCCTGACTAGCGAGTGTTCAGTAAAAATACACAAAGTTGTCAGAAACAAATGAACTCACTGAAACTAATGCTTGTAACTAGTTCAAAATAGGTCATTTGTTGCTGATCTGCACGGTTCCTGTATAATTTACCCAATTTACCATTTTGGGATTTGAAGGCCAGAACACGCGCCTGACTAGCAAGTGTTCAGTAAACATACACAAAGGTGTCAGAAACAAATGAACTCACTGAAACTAGAGTTAATGCTTGTAACTAGTTCAAAATAGGTCATTTGTTGCTGATCTGCACGGTTCCTGTATAATTTACCCAATTTACCATTTTGGGATTTTAAGGCCAGAACACGCGCCTGACTAGCGAGTGTTCAGTAAAAATACACAAACGTGTCAAAAACAAGTGAACTCCCTGAAACTAGAGTAAATGCTTGTAACTAGTTCAAAATAGGTCATGTGCTGCTGATCTGCACGGTTCCTGTACAATTTACCCAATTTACCACTTTGGGAGTTTATGGCTAGAACATGCGCCTAACTAGCGAGTGTTCAGTAAAAATACACAAAGGTGTCAGAAACAAGTGAACTCCCTGAAACTAGAGTAAATGCTTGTAACTAGTCCAAAATAGGTCATTTGCTGCTGATCTGCACGATTCCTGTACAATTTACCCAATTTACCATTTTGGGATTTGAAGGCCAGAAAACGCGCCTGACTAGCGAGTGTTCAGTAAAAATACACAAAGGTGTCAGAAACAAGTGAACTCATTGAAACTAGAGTAAATGCTTGTAACTAGTTCTAAATAGGTCATTTGTTGCTGATCTGCACGGTTCCTGTATAATTTACCCGATTTACCATTTTGGGATTTTAAGGCCAGAACACGCGCCTGACTAGAGAGTGTTCAGTAAAGATAAACAAAAGTGTCAGAAAGAAGTGAACTCACTGAAACTAGAGTAAATGCTTGTAACTAGTTCAAAATAGGTCATTTGCTGCTGATCTGTACGGTTCCTGTACAATTTACCCAATTTACCATTTTGGGATTTGAAGGCCAGAAAACGCGCCTAACTAGCGAGTGTTCAGTAAAAATACACAAAGGTGTCAGAAACAAGTGAACTCATTGAAACTAGAGTAAATGCTTGTAACTAGTTCAAAATAGGTCATTTTCTGCTGATCTGCACGGTTCCTGTACAATTTACGCAATTTACCATTTTGGGATTTGAAGGCCAGAACACGCGCCTGACTAGCGAGTGTTCAGTAAAAATACACAAAGGTGTCAGAAACAAATGAACTCACTGAAACTAGAGTTAATGCTTGTAACTAGTTCAAAATAGGTCATTTGTTGCTGATCTGCACGGTTCCTGTACAATTTACCCAATTTACCACTTTGGGAGTTTATGGCTAGAACATGCGCCTAACTAGCGAGTGTTCAGTAAAAATACACAAAGGGGTCAGAAAGAAGTGAACTCACTGAAACTAGAGTAAATGCTTGTAACTAGTTCAAAATAGGTTATTTGCTGCTGATCTGCACGGTTCCTGTACGATTTACCCAATTTACCATTTTGGGATTTGAAGGCCAGAAAACGCGCCTGACTAGCGAGTGTTCAGTAAAAATACACAAAGGTGTCAGAAACAAGTGAACTCATTGAAACTAGAGTAAATGCTTGTAACTAGTTCTAAATAGGTCATTTGTTGCTGATCTGCACGGTTCCTGTATAATTTACCCGATTTACCATTTTGGGATTTTAAGGCCAGAACACGCGCCTGACTAGAGAGTGTTCAGTAAAGATAAACAAAGGTGTCAGAAACAAATGAACTCACTGAAACTAGAGTTAATGCTTGTAACTAGTTCAAAATAGGTCATTTGTTGCTGATCTGCACGGTTCCTGTACAATTTACCCAATTTACCACTTTGGGAGTTTATGGCTAGAACATGCGCCTAACTAGCGAGTGTTCAGTAAAAATACACAAAGGGGTCAGAAAGAAGTGAACTCACTGAAACTAGAGTAAATGCTTGTAACTAGTTCAAAATAGGTCATTTGCTGCTGATCTGCACGGTTCCTGTACGATTTACCCAATTTACCATTTTGGGATTTGAAGGCCAGAAAACGCGCCTGACTAGCGAGTGTTCAGTAAAAATACACAAAGGTGTCAGAAACAAGTGAACTCATTGAAACTAGAGTAAATGCTTGTAACTAGTTCTAAATAGGTCATTTGTTGCTGATCTGCACGGTTCCTGTATAATTTACCCGATTTACCAATTTGGGATTTTAAGGCCAGAACACGCGCCTGACTAGAGAGTGTTCAGTAAAGATAAACAAAAGTGTCAGAAACAAGTGAACTCACTGAAACTAGAGTAAATGCTTGTAACTAGTTCAAAATAGGTCATTTGCTGCTGATCTGCACGGTTCCTGTACAATTTACCCAATTTACCATTTTGGGATTTGAAGGCCAGAAAACGCGCCTGACTAGCGAGTGTTCAGTAAAAATACACAAAGGTGTCAGAAACAAGTGAACTCATTGAAACTACAGTAAATGCTTGTAACTAGTTCTAAATAGGTCATTTGTTGCTGATCTGCACGGTTCCTGTATAATTTACCCGATTTACCAATTTGGGGATTTGAAGGCCAGAACACGCGCCTGACTAGCGAGTGTTCAGTAAAAATACACAAAGTTGTCAGAAACAAATGAACTCACTGAAACTAATGCTTGTAACTAGTTCAAAATAGGTCATTTGTTGCTGATCTGCACGGTTCCTGTATAATTTACCCAATTTACCATTTTGGGATTTGAAGGCCAGAACACGCGCCTGACTAGCAAGTGTTCAGTAAACATACACAAAGGTGTCAGAAACAAATGAACTCACTGAAACTAGAGTTAATGCTTGTAACTAGTTCAAAATAGGTCATTTGTTGCTGATCTGCACGGTTCCTGTATAATTTACCCAATTTACCATTTTGGGATTTTAAGGCCAGAACACGAGCCTGACTAGCGAGTGTTCAGTAAAAATACACAAACGTGTCAAAAACAAGTGAACTCCCTGAAACTAGAGTAAATGCTTGTAACTAGTTCAAAATAGGTCATGTGCTGCTGATCTGCACGGTTCCTGTACAATTTACCCAATTTACCACTTTGGGAGTTTATGGCTAGAACATGCGCCTAACTAGCGAGTGTTCAGTAAAAATACACAAAGGTGTCAGAAACAAGTGAACCCCCTGAAACTAGAGTAAATGCTTGTAACTACTTAAAAATAGGTCATTTGTTGCTGATCTGCACGGTTCCTGTATAATTTACCCGATTTACCACTTTGGGAGTTTATGGCAAGAACATGCGCCTAACTAGCGAGTGTTCAGTAAAAATACACAAAGGTGTCAGAAACAAGTGAACTCATTGAAACTAGAGTAAATGCTTGTAACTAGTTCTAAATAGGTCATTTGTTGCTGATCTGCACGGTTCCTGTAGAATTTACCCAATTTACCATTTTGGGATTTTAAGGCCAGCACACGCGCCTAACTAGCGAGTGTTCAGAAAAAATACACAAAGGTGTCAGAAACAAGTGAACTCACTGAAACTAGAGTAAATGCTTGTAACTAGTTCAAAATAGGTCATTTGCTGCTGATCTGCACGGTTCCTGTACAATTTACCCAATTTACCACTTTGGGCGTTTATGGCTAGAACATGCGCCTAACTAGCGAGTGTTCAGTAGAAATACACAAAGGTGTCAGAAACAAGTGAACTCACTGAAACTAGAGTAAATGTTTGTAACTAGTTCAAAATAAGTCATTTGCTGCTGATCTGCACGGTTCCTGTACAATTTACCCAATTTACCATTTTGGGATTTGAAGGCCAGAAAACGCGCCTAACTAGCGAGTGTTCAGTAAAAATACACAAAGGTGTCAGAAACAAGTGAACTCCCTGAAACTAGAGTAAATGCTTGTAACTAGTTCAAAACAGGTCATTTTCTGCTGATCTGCACGGTTCCTGTACAATTTACCCAATTTACCATTTTGGGATTTGAAGGCCAGAACACGCGCCTGACTAGCGAGTGTTTAGTAAAAATACACAAAGTTGTCAGAAACAAATGAACTCACTGAAACTAGAGTTAATGCTTGTAACTAGTTCAAAATAGGTCATTTGTTGCTGATCTGCACGGTTCCTGTATAATTTACCCAATTTACCATTTTGGGATTTTAAGGCCAGAACACGCGCCTGACTAGCGAGTGTTCAGTAAAAACACACAAACGTGTCAGAAACAAGTGAACTCCCTGAAACTAGAGTAAATGCTTGTAACTAGTTCAAAATAGGTCATTTGCTGCTGATCTGCACGGTTCCTGTACGATTTACCCACTTTACCACTTTGGGCGTTTATGGCTAGAACATGCGCCTAACTAGCGAGTGTTCAGTAGAAATACACAAAGGTGTCAGAAACAAGTGAACTCACTGAAACTAGAGTAAATGTTTGTAACTAGTTCAAAATAGGTCATTTGCTGCTGATTTGCACGGTTCCTGTACAATTTACCCATTTTACCATTTTGGGATTTGAATGCCAGAAAATGCGCCTAACTAGCGAGTGTTCAGTAAAAATACACAAAGGTGTCAGAAACAAGTGAACTCCCTGAAACTAGAGTAAATGCTTGTAACTAGTTCAAAATAGGTCATTTTCTGCTGATCTGCATGGTTCCTGTACAATTTACCCAATTTTCCATTTTGGGATTTGAAAGCCAGAACACGCGCCTGACTAGCGAGTGTTCAGTAAAAATACACAAAGGTGTCAGAAACAAATGAACTCCCTGAAACTAGAGTTAATGCTTGTAACTAGTTCAAAATAGGTCATTTGTTGCTGATCTGCACGGTTCCTGTATAATTTACCCAATTTACCATTTTGGGATTTTAAGGCCAGAACACGCGCCTGACTAGCGAGTGTTCAGTAAAAATACACAAACGTGTCAGAAACAAGTGAACTCACTGAAACTAGAGTAAATGCTTGTAACTAGTTCAAAATAGGTCATTTGCTGCTGATCTGCACGGTTCCTGTATAATTTACCCAATTTACCATTTTGGGATTTTAAGGCCAGCACACGGGCCTGACTAGCGAGTGTTCAGTAAAAATACACAAAGGTGTCAGAAACAAGTGAACTCACTGAAACTAGAGTAAATGCTTGTAACTAGTTCAAAATAGGTCATTTGCTGCTGATCTGCATGGTTCCTGTACGATTTACCCACTTTACCACTTTGGGAGTTTATGGCTAGAACATGCGCCTAACTAGCGAGTGTTCAGTAAAAATGCACACAGGGGTCAGAAAGAAGTGAACTCACTGAAACTAGAGTAAATGCTTGTAACTAGTTCAAAATAGGTCATTTGCTGCTGATCTGCATGGTTCCTGTACAATTTACCCACTTTACCACTTTGGGCGTTTATGGCTAGAACATGCGCCTAACTAGCGAGTGTTCAGTAGAAATACACAAAGGTGTCAGAAACAAGTGAACTCACTGAAACTAGAGTAAATGTTTGTAACTAGTTCAAAATAGGTCATTTGCTGCTGATTTGCACGGTTCCTGTACAATTTACCCATTTTACCATTTTGGGATTTGAATGCCAGAAAATGCGCCTAACTAGCGAGTGTTCAGTAAAAATACACAAAGGTGTCAGAAACAAGTGAACTCCCTGAAACTAGAGTAAATGCTTGTAACTAGTTCAAAATAGGTCATTTTCTGCTGATCTGCACGGTTCCTGTACAATTTACCCAATTTTCCATTTTGGGATTTGAAAGCCAGAACACGCGCCTGACTAGCGAGTGTTCAGTAAAAATACACAAAGGTGTCAGAAACAAATGAACTCACTGAAACTAGAGTTAATGCTTGTAACTAGTTCAAAATAGGTCATTTGTTGCTGATCTGCACGGTTCCTGTATAATTTACCCAATTTACCATTTTGGGATTTTAAGGCCAGAACACGCGCCTGACTAGCGAGTGTTCAGTAAAAATACACAAAGGTGTCAGAAACAAGTGAACTCACTGAAACTAGAGTAAATGCTTGTAACTAGTTCAAAATAGGTCATTTGCTGCTGATCTGCATGGTTCCTGTACGATTTACCCACTTTCCCACTTTGGGAGTTTATGGCTAGAACATGCGCCTAACTAGCGAGTGTTCAGTAAAAATGCACACAGGGGTCAGAAAGAAGTGAACTCACTGAAACTAGAGTAAATGCTTGTAACTAGTTCAAAATAGGTCATTTGCTGCTGATCTGCATGGTTCCTGTACAATTTACCCAATTTACCATTTTGGGATTTGAAGGCCAGAAAACGCGCCTGACTAGCGAGTGTTCAGTAAAAATACACAAAGGTGTCAGAAACAAGTGAACTCATTGAAACTAGAGTAAATGCTTGTAACTAGTTCTAAATAGGTCATTTGTTGCTGATCTGCACGGTTCCTGTATAATTTACCCGATTTACCATTTTGGGATTTTAAGGCCAGAACACGCGCCTGACTAGAGAGTGTTCAGTAAAGATAAACAAAAGTGTCAGAAACAAGTGAACTCACTGAAACTAGAGTAAATGCTTGTAACTAGTTCAAAATAGGTCATTTGCTGATGATCTGCACGGTTCCTGTACAATTTACCCAATTTACCACTTTGGGCGTTTATGGCTAGAACATGCGCCTAACTAGCGAGTGTTCATTAGAAATACACAAAGGTGTCAGAAACAAGTGAACTCACTGAAACTAGAGTAAATGTTTGTAACTAGTTCAAAATAGGTCATTTGCTGCTGATCTGCACGGTTCCTGTACAATTTACCCAATTTACCATTTTGGGATTTGAAGGCCAGAAAACGCGCCTAACTAGCGAGTGTTCAGTAAAAATACACAAAGGTGTCAGAAACAAGTGAACTCCCGGAAACTAGAGTAAATGCTTGTAACTAGTTCAAAATAGGTCATTTTCTGCTGATCTGCACGGTTCCTGTACAATTTACCCAATTTACCATTTTGGGATTTGAAGGCCAGATCACGCGCCTGACTAGAGAGTGTTCAGTAAAAATACACAAAGGTGTCAGAAACAAATGAACTCACTGAAACTAGAGTTAATGCTTGTAACTAGTTCAAAATAGGTCATTTGTTGCTGATCTGCACGGTTCCTGTACAATTTACCCAATTTACCACTTTGGGAGTTTATGGCTTGAACATGCGCCTAACCAGCGAATGTTCAGTAAAAATACACAAAGGTGTCAGAAACAAGTGAACTCACTGAAACTAGAGTAAATGCTTGTAACTAGTTCTGAATAGGTCATTTGCTGCTGATCTGCACGGTTCCTGTACAATTTACCCAATTTACCACTTTGGGCGTTTATGGCTAGAACATGCGCCTAACTAGCGAGTGTTCAGTAGAAATACACAAAGGTGTCAGAAACAAGTGAACTCACTGAAACTAGAGTAAATGTTTGTAAGTAGTTCAAAATAGGTCATTTGCTGCTGATCTGCACGGTTCCTGTACAATTTACCCAATTTACCATTTTGGGATTTGAAGGCCAGAAAACGCGCCTAACTAGCGAGTGTTCAGTAAAAATACACAAAGGTGTCAGAAACAAGTGAACTCCCTGAAACTAGAGTAAATGCTTGTAACTAGTTCAAAATAGGTCATTTTCTGCTGATCTGCACGGTTCCTGTACAATTTACCCAATTTTCCATTTTGGGATTTGAAGGCCAGAACACGCGCCTGACTAGCGATTGTTCAGTAAAAATACACAAAGGTGTCAGAAACAAATGAACTCACTGAAACTAGAGTTAATGCTTGTAACTAGTTCAAAATAGGTCATTTGTTGCTGATCTGCACGGTTCCTGTATAATTTACCCAATTTACCATTTTGGGATTTTAAGGCCAGAACACGCGCCTGACAAGCGAGTGTTCAGTAAAAATACACAAACGTGTCAGAAACAAGTGAACTCACTGAAACTAGAGTAAATGCTTGTAACTAGTTCAAAATAGGTCATTTGCTGCTGATCTGCACGGTTCCTGTATAATTTACCCAATTTACCATTTTGGGAGTTTATGGCTAGAACATGCGCCTAACTAGCGAGTGTTCAGTAAAAATGCACACAGGGGTCAGAAAGAAGTGAACTCACTGAAACTAGAGTAAATGCTTGTAACTAGTTCAAAATAGGTCATTTGCTGCTGATCTGCATGGTTCCTGTACAATTTACCCAATTTACCATTTTGGGATTTGAAGGCCAGAAAACGCGCCTGACTAGCGAGTGTTCAGTAAAAATACACAAAGGTGTCAGAAACAAGTGAACTCATTGAAACTAGAGTAATTGCTTGTAACTAGTTCTAAATAGGTCATTTGTTGCTGATCTGCACGGTTCCTGTATAATTTACCCGATTTACCATTTTGGGATTTTAAGGCCAGAACACGCGCCTGACTAGAGAGTGTTCAGTAAAGATAAACAAAAGTGTCAGAAACAAGTGAACTCACTGAAACTAGAGTAAATGCTTGTAACTAGTTCAAAATAGGTCATTTGCTGCTGTTCTGCACGGTTCCTGTACAATTTACCCAATTTACCACTTTGGGAGTTTATGGCTAGAACATGCGCCTAACTAGCGAGTGTTCATTAGAAATACACAAAGGTGTCAGAAACAAGTGAACTCACTGAAACTAGAGTAAATGTTTGTAACTAGTTCAAAATAGGTCATTTGCTGCTGATCTGCACGGTTCCTGTACAATTTACCCAATTTACCATTTTGGGATTTGAAGGCCAGAAAACGCGCCTAACGAGCGAGTGTTCAGTAAAAATACACAAAGGTGTCAGAAACAAGTGAACTCCCTGAAACTAGAGTAAATGCTTGTAACTAGTTCAAAATAGGTCATTTTCTGCTGATCTGCACGGTTCCTGTACAATTTACCCAATTTACCATTTTGGGATTTGAAGGCCAGAAAACGCGCCTAACTAGCGAGTGTTCAGTAAAAATACACAAAGGTGTCAGAAACAAGTGAACTCCCGGAAACTAGAGTAAATGCTTGTAACTAGTTCAAAATAGGTCATTTTCTGCTGATCTGCACGGTTCCTGTACAATTTACCCAATTTACCATTTTGGGATTTGAAGGCCAGATCACGCGCCTGACTAGAGAGTGTTCAGTAAAAATACACAAAGGTGTCAGAAACAAATGAACTCACTGAAACTAGAGTTAATGCTTGTAACTAGTTCAAAATAGGTCATTTGTTGCTGATCTGCACGGTTCCTGTACAATTTACCCAATTTACCACTTTGGGAGTTTATGGCTTGAACATGCGCCTAACCAGCGAATGTTCAGTAAAAATACACAAAGGTGTCAGAAACAAGTGAACTCACTGAAACTAGAGTAAATGCTTGTAACTAGTTCTGAATAGGTCATTTGCTGCTGATCTGCACGGTTCCTGTACAATTTACCCAATTTACCACTTTGGGCGTTTATGGCTAGAACATGCGCCTAACTAGCGAGTGTTCAGTAGAAATACACAAAGGTGTCAGAAACAAGTGAACTCACTGAAACTAGAGTAAATGTTTGTAAGTAGTTCAAAATAGGTCATTTGCTGCTGATCTGCACGGTTCCTGTACAATTTACCCAATTTACCATTTTGGGATTTGAAGGCCAGAAAACGCGCCTAACTAGCGAGTGTTCAGTAAAAATACACAAAGGTGTCAGAAACAAGTGAACTCCCTGAAACTAGAGTAAATGCTTGTAACTAGTTCAAAATAGGTCATTTTCTGCTGATCTGCACGGTTCCTGTACAATTTACCCAATTTTCCATTTTGGGATTTGAAGGCCAGAACACGCGCCTGACTAGCGATTGTTCAGTAAAAATACACAAAGGTGTCAGAAACAAATGAACTCACTGAAACTAGAGTTAATGCTTGTAACTAGTTCAAAATAGGTCATTTGTTGCTGATCTGCACGGTTCCTGTATAATTTACCCAATTTACCATTTTGGGATTTTAAGGCCAGAACACGCGCCTGACAAGCGAGTGTTCAGTAAAAATACACAAACGTGTCAGAAACAAGTGAACTCACTGAAACTAGAGTAAATGCTTGTAACTAGTTCAAAATAGGTCATTTGCTGCTGATCTGCACGGTTCCTGTATAATTTACCCAATTTACCATTTTGGGAGTTTATGGCTAGAACATGCGCCTAACTAGCGAGTGTTCAGTAAAAATGCACACAGGGGTCAGAAAGAAGTGAACTCACTGAAACTAGAGTAAATGCTTGTAACTAGTTCAAAATAGGTCATTTGCTGCTGATCTGCATGGTTCCTGTACAATTTACCCAATTTACCATTTTGGGATTTGAAGGCCAGAAAACGCGCCTGACTAGCGAGTGTTCAGTAAAAATACACAAAGGTGTCAGAAACAAGTGAACTCATTGAAACTAGAGTAATTGCTTGTAACTAGTTCTAAATAGGTCATTTGTTGCTGATCTGCACGGTTCCTGTATAATTTACCCGATTTACCATTTTGGGATTTTAAGGCCAGAACACGCGCCTGACTAGAGAGTGTTCAGTAAAGATAAACAAAAGTGTCAGAAACAAGTGAACTCACTGAAACTAGAGTAAATGCTTGTAACTAGTTCAAAATAGGTCATTTGCTGCTGTTCTGCACGGTTCCTGTACAATTTACCCAATTTACCACTTTGGGAGTTTATGGCTAGAACATGCGCCTAACTAGCGAGTGTTCAGTAGAAATACACAAAGGTGTCAGAAACAAGTGAACTCACTGAAACTAGAGTAAATGTTTGTAACTAGTTCAAAATAAGTCATTTGCTGCTGATCTGCACGGTTCCTGTACAATTTACCCAATTTACCATTTTGGGATTTGAAGGCCAGAAAACGCGCCTAACTAGCGAGTGTTCAGTAAAAATACACAAAGGTGTCAGAAACAAGTGAACTCCCTGAAACTAGAGTAAATGCTTGTAACTAGTTCAAAACAGGTCATTTTCTGCTGATCTGCACGGTTCCTGTACAATTTACCCAATTTACCATTTTGGGATTTGAAGGCCAGAACACGCGCCTGACTAGCGAGTGTTTAGTAAAAATACACAAAGTTGTCAGAAACAAATGAACTCACTGAAACTAGAGTTAATGCTTGTAACTAGTTCAAAATAGGTCATTTGTTGCTGATCTGCACGGTTCCTGTATAATTTACCCAATTTACCATTTTGGGATTTTAAGGCCAGAACACGCGCCTGACTAGCGAGTGTTCAGTAAAAACACACAAACGTGTCAGAAACAAGTGAACTCCCTGAAACTAGAGTAAATGCTTGTAACTAGTTCAAAATAGGTCATTTGCTGCTGATCTGCACGGTTCCTGTACGATTTACCCACTTTACCACTTTGGGCGTTTATGGCTAGAACATGCGCCTAACTAGCGAGTGTTCAGTAGAAATACACAAAGGTGTCAGAAACAAGTGAACTCACTGAAACTAGAGTAAATGTTTGTAACTAGTTCAAAATAGGTCATTTGCTGCTGATTTGCACGGTTCCTGTACAATTTACCCATTTTACCATTTTGGGATTTGAATGCCAGAAAATGCGCCTAACTAGCGAGTGTTCAGTAAAAATACACAAAGGTGTCAGAAACAAGTGAACTCCCTGAAACTAGAGTAAATGCTTGTAACTAGTTCAAAATAGGTCATTTTCTGCTGATCTGCACGGTTCCTGTACAATTTACCCAATTTTCCATTTTGGGATTTGAAAGCCAGAACACGCGCCTGACTAGCGAGTGTTCAGTAAAAATACACAAAGGTGTCAGAAACAAATGAACTCCCTGAAACTAGAGTTAATGCTTGTAACTAGTTCAAAATAGGTCATTTGTTGCTGATCTGCACGGTTCCTGTATAATTTACCCAATTTACCATTTTGGGATTTTAAGGCCAGAACACGCGCCTGACTAGCGAGTGTTCAGTAAAAATACACAAACGTGTCAGAAACAAGTGAACTCACTGAAACTAGAGTAAATGCTTGTAACTAGTTCAAAATAGGTCATTTGCTGCTGATCTGCACGGTTCCTGTATAATTTACCCAATTTACCATTTTGGGATTTTAAGGCCAGCACACGGGCCTGACTAGCGAGTGTTCAGTAAAAATACACAAAGGTGTCAGAAACAAGTGAACTCACTGAAACTAGAGTAAATGCTTGTAACTAGTTCAAAATAGGTCATTTGCTGCTGATCTGCATGGTTCCTGTACGATTTACCCACTTTACCACTTTGGGAGTTTATGGCTAGAACATGCGCCTAACTAGCGAGTGTTCAGTAAAAATGCACACAGGGGTCAGAAAGAAGTGAACTCACTGAAACTAGAGTAAATGCTTGTAACTAGTTCAAAATAGGTCATTTGCTGCTGATCTGCATGGTTCCTGTACAATTTACCCACTTTACCACTTTGGGCGTTTATGGCTAGAACATGCGCCTAACTAGCGAGTGTTCAGTAGAAATACACAAAGGTGTCAGAAACAAGTGAACTCACTGAAACTAGAGTAAATGTTTGTAACTAGTTCAAAATAGGTCATTTGCTGCTGATTTGCACGGTTCCTGTACAATTTACCCATTTTACCATTTTGGGATTTGAATGCCAGAAAATGCGCCTAACTAGCGAGTGTTCAGTAAAAATACACAAAGGTGTCAGAAACAAGTGAACTCCCTGAAACTAGAGTAAATGCTTGTAACTAGTTCAAAATAGGTCATTTTCTGCTGATCTGCACGGTTCCTGTACAATTTACCCAATTTTCCATTTTGGGATTTGAAAGCCAGAACACGCGCCTGACTAGCGAGTGTTCAGTAAAAATACACAAAGGTGTCAGAAACAAATGAACTCACTGAAACTAGAGTTAATGCTTGTAACTAGTTCAAAATAGGTCATTTGTTGCTGATCTGCACGGTTCCTGTATAATTTACCCAATTTACCATTTTGGGATTTTAAGGCCAGAACACGCGCCTGACTAGCGAGTGTTCAGTAAAAATACACAAACGTGTCAGAAACAAGTGAACTCACTGAAACTAGAGTAAATGCTTGTAACTAGTTCAAAATAGGTCATTTGCTGCTGATCTGCACGGTTCCTGTATAATTTACCCAATTTACCATTTTGGGATTTTAAGGCCAGCACACGGGCCTGACTAGCGAGTGTTCAGTAAAAATACACAAAGGTGTCAGAAACAAGTGAACTCACTGAAACTAGAGTAAATGCTTGTAACTAGTTCAAAATAGGTCATTTGCTGCTGATCTGCATGGTTCCTGTACGATTTACCCACTTTCCCACTTTGGGAGTTTATGGCTAGAACATGCGCCTAACTAGCGAGTGTTCAGTAAAAATGCACACAGGGGTCAGAAAGAAGTGAACTCACTGAAACTAGAGTAAATGCTTGTAACTAGTTCAAAATAGGTCATTTGCTGCTGATCTGCATGGTTCCTGTACAATTTACCCAATTTACCATTTTGGGATTTGAAGGCCAGAAAACGCGCCTGACTAGCGAGTGTTCAGTAAAAATACACAAAGGTGTCAGAAACAAGTGAACTCATTGAAACTAGAGTAAATGCTTGTAACTAGTTCTAAATAGGTCATTTGTTGCTGATCTGCACGGTTCCTGTATAATTTACCCGATTTACCATTTTGGGATTTTAAGGCCAGAACACGCGCCTGACTAGAGAGTGTTCAGTAAAGATAAACAAAAGTGTCAGAAACAAGTGAACTCACTGAAACTAGAGTAAATGCTTGTAACTAGTTCAAAATAGGTCATTTGCTGATGATCTGCACGGTTCCTGTACAATTTACCCAATTTACCACTTTGGGCGTTTATGGCTAGAACATGCGCCTAACTAGCGAGTGTTCATTAGAAATACACAAAGGTGTCAGAAACAAGTGAACTCACTGAAACTAGAGTAAATGTTTGTAACTAGTTCAAAATAGGTCATTTGCTGCTGATCTGCACGGTTCCTGTACAATTTACCCAATTTACCATTTTGGGATTTGAAGGCCAGAAAACGCGCCTAACTAGCGAGTGTTCAGTAAAAATACACAAAGGTGTCAGAAACAAGTGAACTCCCGGAAACTAGAGTAAATGCTTGTAACTAGTTCAAAATAGGTCATTTTCTGCTGATCTGCACGGTTCCTGTACAATTTACCCAATTTACCATTTTGGGATTTGAAGGCCAGATCACGCGCCTGACTAGAGAGTGTTCAGTAAAAATACACAAAGGTGTCAGAAACAAATGAACTCACTGAAACTAGAGTTAATGCTTGTAACTAGTTCAAAATAGGTCATTTGTTGCTGATCTGCACGGTTCCTGTACAATTTACCCAATTTACCACTTTGGGAGTTTATGGCTTGAACATGCGCCTAACCAGCGAATGTTCAGTAAAAATACACAAAGGTGTCAGAAACAAGTGAACTCACTGAAACTAGAGTAAATGCTTGTAACTAGTTCTGAATAGGTCATTTGCTGCTGATCTGCACGGTTCCTGTACAATTTACCCAATTTACCACTTTGGGCGTTTATGGCTAGAACATGCGCCTAACTAGCGAGTGTTCAGTAGAAATACACAAAGGTGTCAGAAACAAGTGAACTCACTGAAACTAGAGTAAATGTTTGTAAGTAGTTCAAAATAGGTCATTTGCTGCTGATCTGCACGGTTCCTGTACAATTTACCCAATTTACCATTTTGGGATTTGAAGGCCAGAAAACGCGCCTAACTAGCGAGTGTTCAGTAAAAATACACAAAGGTGTCAGAAACAAGTGAACTCCCTGAAACTAGAGTAAATGCTTGTAACTAGTTCAAAATAGGTCATTTTCTGCTGATCTGCACGGTTCCTGTACAATTTACCCAATTTTCCATTTTGGGATTTGAAGGCCAGAACACGCGCCTGACTAGCGATTGTTCAGTAAAAATACACAAAGGTGTCAGAAACAAATGAACTCACTGAAACTAGAGTTAATGCTTGTAACTAGTTCAAAATAGGTCATTTGTTGCTGATCTGCACGGTTCCTGTATAATTTACCCAATTTACCATTTTGGGATTTTAAGGCCAGAACACGCGCCTGACAAGCGAGTGTTCAGTAAAAATACACAAACGTGTCAGAAACAAGTGAACTCACTGAAACTAGAGTAAATGCTTGTAACTAGTTCAAAATAGGTCATTTGCTGCTGATCTGCACGGTTCCTGTATAATTTACCCAATTTACCATTTTGGGAGTTTATGGCTAGAACATGCGCCTAACTAGCGAGTGTTCAGTAAAAATGCACACAGGGGTCAGAAAGAAGTGAACTCACTGAAACTAGAGTAAATGCTTGTAACTAGTTCAAAATAGGTCATTTGCTGCTGATCTGCATGGTTCCTGTACAATTTACCCAATTTACCATTTTGGGATTTGAAGGCCAGAAAACGCGCCTGACTAGCGAGTGTTCAGTAAAAATACACAAAGGTGTCAGAAACAAGTGAACTCATTGAAACTAGAGTAATTGCTTGTAACTAGTTCTAAATAGGTCATTTGTTGCTGATCTGCACGGTTCCTGTATAATTTACCCGATTTACCATTTTGGGATTTTAAGGCCAGAACACGCGCCTGACTAGAGAGTGTTCAGTAAAGATAAACAAAAGTGTCAGAAACAAGTGAACTCACTGAAACTAGAGTAAATGCTTGTAACTAGTTCAAAATAGGTCATTTGCTGCTGTTCTGCACGGTTCCTGTACAATTTACCCAATTTACCACTTTGGGAGTTTATGGCTAGAACATGCGCCTAACTAGCGAGTGTTCATTAGAAATACACAAAGGTGTCAGAAACAAGTGAACTCACTGAAACTAGAGTAAATGTTTGTAACTAGTTCAAAATAGGTCATTTGCTGCTGATCTGCACGGTTCCTGTACAATTTACCCAATTTACCATTTTGGGATTTGAAGGCCAGAAAACGCGCCTAACGAGCGAGTGTTCAGTAAAAATACACAAAGGTGTCAGAAACAAGTGAACTCCCTGAAACTAGAGTAAATGCTTGTAACTAGTTCAAAATAGGTCATTTTCTGCTGATCTGCACGGTTCCTGTACAATTTACCCAATTTACCATTTTGGGATTTGAAGGCCAGAAAACGCGCCTAACTAGCGAGTGTTCAGTAAAAATACACAAAGGTGTCAGAAACAAGTGAACTCCCGGAAACTAGAGTAAATGCTTGTAACTAGTTCAAAATAGGTCATTTTCTGCTGATCTGCACGGTTCCTGTACAATTTACCCAATTTACCATTTTGGGATTTGAAGGCCAGATCACGCGCCTGACTAGAGAGTGTTCAGTAAAAATACACAAAGGTGTCAGAAACAAATGAACTCACTGAAACTAGAGTTAATGCTTGTAACTAGTTCAAAATAGGTCATTTGTTGCTGATCTGCACGGTTCCTGTACAATTTACCCAATTTACCACTTTGGGAGTTTATGGCTTGAACATGCGCCTAACCAGCGAATGTTCAGTAAAAATACACAAAGGTGTCAGAAACAAGTGAACTCACTGAAACTAGAGTAAATGCTTGTAACTAGTTCTGAATAGGTCATTTGCTGCTGATCTGCACGGTTCCTGTACAATTTACCCAATTTACCACTTTGGGCGTTTATGGCTAGAACATGCGCCTAACTAGCGAGTGTTCAGTAGAAATACACAAAGGTGTCAGAAACAAGTGAACTCACTGAAACTAGAGTAAATGTTTGTAAGTAGTTCAAAATAGGTCATTTGCTGCTGATCTGCACGGTTCCTGTACAATTTACCCAATTTACCATTTTGGGATTTGAAGGCCAGAAAACGCGCCTAACTAGCGAGTGTTCAGTAAAAATACACAAAGGTGTCAGAAACAAGTGAA
The DNA here is from genome assembly GCA_029215795.1 of Anniella stebbinsi. Lineage (NCBI taxonomy): Eukaryota > Metazoa > Chordata > Lepidosauria > Squamata > Anniellidae > Anniella > Anniella stebbinsi. Next base: position 122,632,629 of record JARDYH010000004.1, on the reverse strand, counting down.
CTCCCTGAAACTAGAGTAAATGCTTGTAACTAGTTCAAAATAGGTCATTTTCTGCTGATCTGCACGGTTCCTGTACAATTTACCCAATTTTCCATTTTGGGATTTGAAGGCCAGAACACGCGCCTGACTAGCGATTGTTCAGTAAAAATACACAAAGGTGTCAGAAACAAATGAACTCACTGAAACTAGAGTTAATGCTTGTAACTAGTTCAAAATAGGTCATTTGTTGCTGATCTGCACGGTTCCTGTATAATTTACCCAATTTACCATTTTGGGATTTTAAGGCCAGAACACGCGCCTGACAAGCGAGTGTTCAGTAAAAATACACAAACGTGTCAGAAACAAGTGAACTCACTGAAACTAGAGTAAATGCTTGTAACTAGTTCAAAATAGGTCATTTGCTGCTGATCTGCACGGTTCCTGTATAATTTACCCAATTTACCATTTTGGGAGTTTATGGCTAGAACATGCGCCTAACTAGCGAGTGTTCAGTAAAAATGCACACAGGGGTCAGAAAGAAGTGAACTCACTGAAACTAGAGTAAATGCTTGTAACTAGTTCAAAATAGGTCATTTGCTGCTGATCTGCATGGTTCCTGTACAATTTACCCAATTTACCATTTTGGGATTTGAAGGCCAGAAAACGCGCCTGACTAGCGAGTGTTCAGTAAAAATACACAAAGGTGTCAGAAACAAGTGAACTCATTGAAACTAGAGTAATTGCTTGTAACTAGTTCTAAATAGGTCATTTGTTGCTGATCTGCACGGTTCCTGTATAATTTACCCGATTTACCATTTTGGGATTTTAAGGCCAGAACACGCGCCTGACTAGAGAGTGTTCAGTAAAGATAAACAAAAGTGTCAGAAACAAGTGAACTCACTGAAACTAGAGTAAATGCTTGTAACTAGTTCAAAATAGGTCATTTGCTGCTGTTCTGCACGGTTCCTGTACAATTTACCCAATTTACCACTTTGGGAGTTTATGGCTAGAACATGCGCCTAACTAGCGAGTGTTCATTAGAAATACACAAAGGTGTCAGAAACAAGTGAACTCACTGAAACTAGAGTAAATGTTTGTAACTAGTTCAAAATAGGTCATTTGCTGCTGATCTGCACGGTTCCTGTACAATTTACCCAATTTACCATTTTGGGATTTGAAGGCCAGAAAACGCGCCTAACGAGCGAGTGTTCAGTAAAAATACACAAAGGTGTCAGAAACAAGTGAACTCCCTGAAACTAGAGTAAATGCTTGTAACTAGTTCAAAATAGGTCATTTTCTGCTGATCTGCACGGTTCCTGTACAATTTACCCAATTTACCATTTTGGGATTTGAAGGCCAGAACACGCGCCTGACTAGCGAGTGTTCAGTAAAAATACACAAAGGTGTCAGAAACAAATGAACTCACTGAAACTAGAGTTAATGCTTGTAACTAGTTCAAAATAGGTCATTTGTTGCTGATCTGCACGGTTCCTGTACAATTTACCCAATTTACCACTTTGGGAGTTTATGGCTAGAACATGCGCCTAACTAGCGAGTGTTCAGTAAAAATACACAAAGGGGTCAGAAAGAAGTGAACTCACTGAAACTAGAGTAAATGCTTGTAACTAGTTCAAAATAGGTCATTTGCTGCTGATCTGCACGGTTCCTGTACGATTTACCCAATTTACCATTTTGGGATTTGAAGGCCAGAAAACGCGCCTGACTAGCGAGTGTTCAGTAAAAATACACAAAGGTGTCAGAAACAAGTGAACTCATTGAAACTAGAGTAAATGCTTGTAACTAGTTCTAAATAGGTCATTTGTTGCTGATCTGCACGGTTCCTGTATAATTTACCCGATTTACCATTTTGGGTTTTTAAGGCCAGAACACGCGCCTGACTAGAGAGTGTTCAGTAAAGATAAACAAAAGTGTCAGAAACAAGTGAACTCACTGAAACTAGAGTAAATGCTTGTAACTAGTTCAAAATAGGTCATTTGCTGCTGATCTGCACGGTTCCTGTACAATTTACCCAATTTACCATTTTGGGATTTGAAGGCCAGAAAACGCGCCTAAATAGCGAGTGTTCAGTAAAAATACACAAAGGTGTCAGAAACAAGTGAACTCATTGAAACTAGAGTAAATGCTTGTAACTAGTTCAAAATAGGTCATTTTCTGCTGATCTGCACGGTTCCTGTACAATTTACGCAATTTACCATTTTGGGATTTGAAGGCCAGAACACGCGCCTGACTAGCGAGTGTTCAGTAAAAATACACAAAGGTGTCAGAAACAAATGAACTCACTGAAACTAGAGTTAATGCTTGTAACTAGTTCAAAATAGGTCATTTGTTACTGATCTACACGGTTCCTGTACAATTTACCCAATTTACCACTTTGGGAGTTTATGGCTTGAACATGCGCCTAACCAGCGAGTGTTCAGTAAAAATACACAAAGGTGTCAGAAACAAGTGAACTCACTGAAACTAGAGTAAATGCTTGTAACTAGTTCAAAATAGGTCATTTTCTGCTGATCTGCCCGGTTCCTGTACAATTTACCCAATTTTCCATTTTGGGATTTGAAGGCCAGAACACGCGCCTGACTAGCGAGTGTTCAGTAAAAATACACAAAGGTGTCAGAAACAAATGAACTCACTGAAACTAGAGTTAATGCTTGTAACTAGTTCAAAATAGGTCATTTGTTGCTGATCTGCACGGTTCCTGTATAATTTACCCAATTTACCATTTTGGGATTTTAAGGCCAGAACATGCGCCTGACTAGCGAGTGTTCAGTAAAAATACACAAACGTGTCAGAAACAAGTGAACTCACTGAAACTAGAGTAAATGCTTGTAACTAGTTCAAAATAGGTCATTTGCTGCTGATCTGCACGGTTCCTGTACGATTTACCCACTTTACCACTTTGGGAGTTTATGGCTAGAACATGCGCCTAACTAGCGAGTGTTCAGTAAAAATGCACACAGGGGTCAGAAAGAAGTGAACTCACTGAAACTAGAGTAAATGCTTGTAACTAGTTCAAAATAGGTCATTTGCTGCTGATTTGCACGGTTCCTGTACAATTTACCCATTTTACCATTTTGGGATTTGAATGCCAGAAAATGCGCCTAACTAGCGAGTGTTCAGTAAAAATACACAAAGGTGTCAGAAACAAGTGAACTCCCTGAAACTAGAGTAAATGCTTGTAACTAGTTCAAAATAGGTCATTTTCTGCTGATCTGCACGGTTCCTGTATAATTTACCCAATTTTCCATTTTGGGATTTGAAAGCCAGAACACGCGCCTGACTAGCGAGTGTTCAGTAAAAATACACAAAGGTGTCAGAAACAAATGAACTCACTGAAACTAGAGTTAATGCTTGTAACTAGTTCAAAATAGGTCATTTGTTGCTGATCTGCACGGTTCCTGTATAATTTACCCAATTTACCATTTTGGGATTTTGAGGCCAGAACACGCGCCTGACTAGCGAGTGTTCAGTAAAAATACACAAACGTGTCAGAAACAAGTGAACTCACTGAAACTAGAGTAAATGCTTGTAACTAGTTCAAAATAGGTCATTTGCTGCTGATCTGCACGGTTCCTGTATAATTTACCCAATTTACCATTTTGGGATTTTAAGGCCAGCACACGGGCCTGACTAGCGAGTGTTCAGTAAAAATACACAAAGGTGTCAGAAACAAGTGAACTCACTGAAACTAGAGTAAATGCTTGTAACTAGTTCAAAATAGGTCATTTGCTGCTGATCTGCATGGTTCCTGTACGATTTACCCACTTTACCACTTTGGGAGTTTATGGCTAGAACATGCGCCTAACTAGCGAGTGTTCAGTAAAAATGCACACAGGGGTCAGAAAGAAGTGAACTCACTGAAACTAGAGTAAATGCTTGTAACTAGTTCAAAATAGGTCATTTGCTGCTGATCTGCATGGTTCCTGTACAATTTACCCAATTTACCATTTTGGGATTTGAAGGCCAGAAAACGCGCCTGACTAGCGAGTGTTCAGTAAAAATACACAAAGGTGTCAGAAACAAGTGAACTCATTGAAACTAGAGTAAATGCTTGTAACTAGTTCTAAATAGGTCATTTGTTGCTGATCTGCACGGTTCCTGTATAATTTACCCGATTTACCATTTTGGGATTTTAAGGCCAGAACACGCGCCTGACTAGAGAGTGTTCAGTAAAGATAAACAAAAGTGTCAGAAACAAGTGAACTCACTGAAACTAGAGTAAATGCTTGTAACTAGTTCAAAATAGGTCATTTGCTGATGATCTGCACGGTTCCTGTACAATTTACCCAATTTACCACTTTGGGCGTTTATGGCTAGAACATGCGCCTAACTAGCGAGTGTTCATTAGAAATACACAAAGGTGTCAGAAACAAGTGAACTCACTGAAACTAGAGTAAATGTTTGTAACTAGTTCAAAATAGGTCATTTGCTGCTGATCTGCACGGTTCCTGTACAATTTACCCAATTTACCATTTTGGGATTTGAAGGCCAGAAAACGCGCCTAACTAGCGAGTGTTCAGTAAAAATACACAAAGGTGTCAGAAACAAGTGAACTCCCGGAAACTAGAGTAAATGCTTGTAACTAGTTCAAAATAGGTCATTTTCTGCTGATCTGCACGGTTCCTGTACAATTTACCCAATTTACCATTTTGGGAGTTGAAGGCCAGATCACGCGCCTGACTAGAGAGTGTTCAGTAAAAATACACAAAGGTGTCAGAAACAAATGAACTCACTGAAACTAGAGTTAATGCTTGTAACTAGTTCAAAATAGGTCATTTGTTGCTGATCTGCACGGTTCCTGTACAATTTACCCAATTTACCACTTTGGGAGTTTATGGCTTGAACATGCGCCTAACCAGCGAATGTTCAGTAAAAATACACAAAGGTGTCAGAAACAAGTGAACTCACTGAAACTAGAGTAAATGCTTGTAACTAGTTCTGAATAGGTCATTTGCGGCTGATCTGCACGGTTCCTGTACAATTTACCCAATTTACCACTTTGGGCGTTTATGGCTAGAACATGCGCCTAACTAGCGAGTGTTCAGTAGAAATACACAAAGGTGTCAGAAACAAGTGAACTCACTGAAACTAGAGTAAATGTTTGTAAGTAGTTCAAAATAGGTCATTTGCTGCTGATCTGCACGGTTCCTGTACAATTTACCCAATTTACCATTTTGGGATTTGAAGGCCAGAAAACGCGCCTAACTAGCGAGTGTTCAGTAAAAATACACAAAGGTGTCAGAAACAAGTGAACTCCCTGAAACTAGAGTAAATGCTTGTAACTAGTTCAAAATAGGTCATTTTCTGCTGATCTGCACGGTTCCTGTACAATTTACCCAATTTTCCATTTTGGGATTTGAAGGCCAGAACACGCGCCTGACTAGCGATTGTTCAGTAAAAATGCACACAGGGGTCAGAAAGAAGTGAACTCACTGAAACTAGAGTAAATGCTTGTAACTAGTTCAAAATAGGTCATTTGCTGCTGATTTGCACGGTTCCTGTACAATTTACCCATTTTACCATTTTGGGATTTGAATGCCAGAAAATGCGCCTAACTAGCGAGTGTTCAGTAAAAATACACAAAGGTGTCAGAAACAAGTGAACTCCCTGAAACTAGAGTAAATGCTTGTAACTAGTTCAAAATAGGTCATTTTCTGCTGATCTGCACGGTTCCTGTATAATTTACCCAATTTTCCATTTTGGGATTTGAAAGCCAGAACACGCGCCTGACTAGCGAGTGTTCAGTAAAAATACACAAAGGTGTCAGAAACAAATGAACTCACTGAAACTAGAGTTAATGCTTGTAACTAGTTCAAAATAGGTCATTTGTTGCTGATCTGCACGGTTCCTGTATAATTTACCCAATTTACCATTTTGGGATTTTAAGGCCAGAACACGCGCCTGACTAGCGAGTGTTCAGTAAAAATACACAAACGTGTCAGAAACAAGTGAACTCACTGAAACTAGAGTAAATGCTTGTAACTAGTTCAAAATAGGTCATTTGCTGCTGATCTGCACGGTTCCTGTATAATTTACCCAATTTACCATTTTGGGATTTTAAGGCCAGCACACGGGCCTGACTAGCGAGTGTTCAGTAAAAATACACAAAGGTGTCAGAAACAAGTGAACTCACTGAAACTAGAGTAAATGCTTGTAACTAGTTCAAAATAGGTCATTTGCTGCTGATCTGCATGGTTCCTGTACGATTTACCCACTTTACCACTTTGGGAGTTTATGGCTAGAACATGCGCCTAACTAGCGAGTGTTCAGTAAAAATGCACACAGGGGTCAGAAAGAAGTGAACTCACTGAAACTAGAGTAAATGCTTGTAACTAGTTCAAAATAGGTCATTTGCTGCTGATCTGCATGGTTCCTGTACAATTTACCCAATTTACCATTTTGGGATTTGAAGGCCAGAAAACGCGCCTGACTAGCGAGTGTTCAGTAAAAATACACAAAGGTGTCAGAAACAAGTGAACTCATTGAAACTAGAGTAAATGCTTGTAACTAGTTCTAAATAGGTCATTTGTTGCTGATCTGCACGGTTCCTGTATAATTTACCCGATTTACCATTTTGGGATTTTAAGGCCAGAACACGCGCCTGACTAGAGAGTGTTCAGTAAAGATAAACAAAAGTGTCAGAAACAAGTGAACTCACTGAAACTAGAGTAAATGCTTGTAACTAGTTCAAAATAGGTCATTTGCTGATGATCTGCACGGTTCCTGTACAATTTACCCAATTTACCACTTTGGGCGTTTATGGCTAGAACATGCGCCTAACTAGCGAGTGTTCATTAGAAATACACAAAGGTGTCAGAAACAAGTGAACTCACTGAAACTAGAGTAAATGTTTGTAACTAGTTCAAAATAGGTCATTTGCTGCTGATCTGCACGGTTCCTGTACAATTTACCCAATTTACCATTTTGGGATTTGAAGGCCAGAAAACGCGCCTAACTAGCGAGTGTTCAGTAAAAATACACAAAGGTGTCAGAAACAAGTGAACTCCCGGAAACTAGAGTAAATGCTTGTAACTAGTTCAAAATAGGTCATTTTCTGCTGATCTGCACGGTTCCTGTACAATTTACCCAATTTACCATTTTGGGAGTTGAAGGCCAGATCACGCGCCTGACTAGAGAGTGTTCAGTAAAAATACACAAAGGTGTCAGAAACAAATGAACTCACTGAAACTAGAGTTAATGCTTGTAACTAGTTCAAAATAGGTCATTTGTTGCTGATCTGCACGGTTCCTGTACAATTTACCCAATTTACCACTTTGGGAGTTTATGGCTTGAACATGCGCCTAACCAGCGAATGTTCAGTAAAAATACACAAAGGTGTCAGAAACAAGTGAACTCACTGAAACTAGAGTAAATGCTTGTAACTAGTTCTGAATAGGTCATTTGCGGCTGATCTGCACGGTTCCTGTACAATTTACCCAATTTACCATTTTGGGATTTGAAGGCCAGAAAACGCGCCTAACTAGCGAGTGTTCAGTAAAAATACACAAAGGTGTCAGAAACAAGTGAACTCCCTGAAACTAGAGTAAATGCTTGTAACTAGTTCAAAATAGGTCATTTTCTGCTGATCTGCACGGTTCCTGTACAATTTACCCAATTTTCCATTTTGGGATTTGAAGGCCAGAACACGCGCCTGACTAGCGATTGTTCAGTAAAAATACACAAAGGTGTCAGAAACAAGTGAACTCACTGAAACTAGAGTTAATGCTTGTAACTAGTTCAAAATAGGTCATTTGTTGCTGATCTGCACGGTTCCTGTATAATTTACCCAATTTACCATTTTGGGATTTTAAGGCCAGAAGACGCGCCTGACAAGCGAGTGTTCAGTAAAAATACACAAACGTGTCAGAAACAAGTGAACTCACTGAAACTAGAGTAAATGCTTGTAACTAGTTCAAAATAGGTCATTTGCTGCTGATCTGCACGGTTCCTGTATAATTTACCCAATTTACCATTTTGGGAGTTTATGGCTAGAACATGCGCCTAACTAGCGAGTGTTCAGTAAAAATGCACACAGGGGTCAGAAAGAAGTGAACTCACTGAAACTAGAGTAAATGCTTGTAACTAGTTCAAAATAGGTCATTTGCTGCTGATCTGCATGGTTCCTGTACAATTTACCCAATTTACCATTTTGGGATTTGAAGGCCAGAAAACGCGCCTGACTAGCGAGTGTTCAGTAAAAATACACAAAGGTGTCAGAAACAAGTGAACTCATTGAAACTAGAGTAATTGCTTGTAACTAGTTCTAAATAGGTCATTTGTTGCTGATCTGCACGGTTCCTGTATAATTTACCCGATTTACCATTTTGGGATTTTAAGGCCAGAACACGCGCCTGACTAGAGAGTGTTCAGTAAAGATAAACAAAAGTGTCAGAAACAAGTGAACTCACTGAAACTAGAGTAAATGCTTGTAACTAGTTCAAAATAGGTCATTTGCTGCTGTTCTGCACGGTTCCTGTACAATTTACCCAATTTACCACTTTGGGCGTTTATGGCTAGAACATGCGCCTAACTAGCGAGTGTTCATTAGAAATACACAAAGGTGTCAGAAACAAGTGAACTCACTGAAACTAGAGTAAATGTTTGTAACTAGTTCAAAATAGGTCATTTGCTGCTGATCTGCACGGTTCCTGTACAATTTACCCAATTTACCATTTTGGGATTTGAAGGCCAGAAAACGCGCCTAACGAGCGAGTGTTCAGTAAAAATACACAAAGGTGTCAGAAACAAGTGAACTCCCTGAAACTAGAGTAAATGCTTGGAACTAGTTCAAAATAGGTCATTTTCTGCTGATCTGCACGGTTCCTGTACAATTTACCCAATTTACCATTTTGGGATTTGAAGGCCAGAACACGCGCCTGACTAGCGAGTGTTCAGTAAAAATACACAAAGGTGTCAGAAACAAATGAACTCACTGAAACTAGAGTTAATGCTTGTAACTAGTTCAAAATAGGTCATTTGTTGCTGATCTGCACGGTTCCTGTACAATTTACCCAATTTACCACTTTGGGAGTTTATGGCTAGAACATGCGCCTAACTAGCGAGTGTTCAGTAAAAATACACAAAGGGGTCAGAAAGAAGTGAACTCACTGAAACTAGAGTAAATGCTTGTAACTAGTTCAAAATAGGTCATTTGCTGCTGATCTGCACGGTTCCTGTACGATTTACCCAATTTACCATTTTGGGATTTGAAGGCCAGAAAACGCGCCTGACTAGCGAGTGTTCAGTAAAAATACACAAAGGTGTCAGAAACAAGTGAACTCATTGAAACTAGAGTAAATGCTTGTAACTAGTTCTAAATAGGTCATTTGTTGCTGATCTGCACGGTTCCTGTATAATTTACCCGATTTACCATTTTGGGATTTTAAGGCCAGAACACGCGCCTGACTAGAGAGTGTTCAGTAAAGATAAACAAAAGTGTCAGAAACAAGTGAACTCACTGAAACTAGAGTAAATGCTTGTAACTAGTTCAAAATAGGTCATTTGCTGCTGATCTGCACGGTTCCTGTACAATTTACCCAATTTACCATTTTGGGATTTGAAGGCCAGAAAACGCGCCTAAATAGCGAGTGTTCAGTAAAAATACACAAAGGTGTCAGAAACAAGTGAACTCATTGAAACTAGAGTAAATGCTTGTAACTAGTTCAAAATAGGTCATTTTCTGCTGATCTGCACGGTTCCTGTACAATTTACGCAATTTACCATTTTGGGATTTGAAGGCCAGAACACGCGCCTGACTAGCGAGTGTTCAGTAAAAATACACAAAGGTGTCAGAAACAAATGAACTCACTGAAACTAGAGTTAATGCTTGTAACTAGTTCAAAATAGGTCATTTGTTACTGATCTACACGGTTCCTGTACAATTTACCCAATTTACCACTTTGGGAGTTTATGGCTTGAACATGCGCCTAACCAGCGAGTGTTCAGTAAAAATACACAAAGGTGTCAGAAACAAGTGAACTCACTGAAACTAGAGTAAATGCTTGTAACTAGTTCAAAATAGGTCATGTGCTGCTGATCTGCACGGTTCCTGTACAATTTACCAAATTTACCACTTTGGGAGTTTATGGCTAGAACATGCGCCTAACTAGCGAGTGTTCAGTAAAAATACACAAAGGTGTCAGAAACAAGTGAACTCACTGAAACTAGAGTAAATGCTTGTAACTAGTTCAAAATAGGTCATTTGTTGCTGATCTGCATGGTTCCTGTACAATTAACCCAATTTACCATTTTGGGATTTGAAGGCCAGAAAACGCGCCTAACTAGCGAGTGTTCAGTAAAAATACACAAAGGTGTCAGAAACAAGTGAACTCCCTGAAACTAGAGTAAATGCTTGTAACTAGTTCAAAATAGGTCATTTTCTGCTGATCTGCACGGTTCCTGTACAATTTACCCAATTTTCCATTTTGGGATTTGAAGGCCAGAACACGCGCCTGACTAGCGAGTGTTCAGTAAAAATACACAAAGGTGTCAGAAACAAATGAACTCACTGAAACTAGAGTTAATGCTTGTAACTAGTTCAAAATAGGTCATTTGTTGCTGATCTGCACGGTTCCTGTATAATTTACCCAATTTACCATTTTGGGATTTTAAGGCCAGAACATGCGCCTGACTAGCGAGTGTTCAGTAAAAATACACAAACGTGTCAGAAACAAGTGAACTCACTGAAACTAGAGTAAATGCTTGTAACTAGTTCAAAATAGGTCATTTGCTGCTGATCTGCACGGTTCCTGTACGATTTACCCACTTTACCACTTTGGGAGTTTATGGCTAGAACATGCGCCTAACTAGCGAGTGTTCAGTAAAAATGCACACAGGGGTCAGAAAGAAGTGAACTCACTGAAACTAGAGTAAATGCTTGTAACTAGTTCAAAATAGGTCATTTGCTGCTGATCTGCACGGTTCCTGTACAATTTACCCAATTTTCCATTTTGGGATTTGAAGGCCAGAACACGCGCCTGACTAGCGATTGTTCAGTAAAAATACACAAAGGTGTCAGAAACAAATGAACTCACTGAAACTAGAGTTAATGCTTGTAACTAGTTCAAAATAGGTCATTTGTTGCTGATCTGCACGGTTCCTGTATAATTTACCCAATTTACCATTTTGGGATTTTAAGGCCAGAACACGCGCCTGACTAGCGAGTGTTCAGTAAAAATACACAAAGGTGTCAGAAACAAGTGAACTCACTGAAACTAGAGTAAATGCTTGTAACTAGTTCAAAATAGGTCATTTGCTGCTGATCTGCACGGTTCCTGTATAATTTACCCAATTTACCATTTTGGGATTTTAAGGCCAGCACACGGGCCTGACTAGCGAGTGTTCAGTAAAAATACACAAAGGTGTCAGAAACAAGTGAACTCACTGAAACTAGAGTAAATGCTTGTAACTAGTTCAAAATAGGTCATTTGCTGCTGATCTGCATGGTTCCTGTACGATTTACCCACTTTACCACTTTGGGATTTTAAGGCCAGAACAAATGCCTGACTAGCGAGTGTTCAGTAAAAATACACAAAGGTGTCAGAAACAAGTGAACTCACTGAAACTAGAGTAAATGCTTGTAACTAGTTCTAAATAGGTCATTTGTTGCTGATCTGCACGGTTCCTGTATAATTTACCCGATTTACCATTTTGGGATTTTAAGGCCAGAACACGCGCCTGACTAGAGAGTGTTCAGTAAAGATAAACAAAAGTGTCAGAAACAAGTGAACTCACTGAAACTAGAGTAAATGCTTGTAACTAGTTCAAAATAGGTCATTTGCTGCTGATCTGCACGGTTCCTGTACAATTTACCCAATTTACCATTTTGGGATTTGAAGGCCAGAAAACGCGCCTAACTAGCGAGTGTTCAGTAAAAATACACAAAGGTGTCAGAAACAAGTGAACTCATTGAAACTAGAGTAAATGCTTGTAACTAGTTCAAAATAGGTCATTTTCTGCTGATCTGCACGGTTCCTGTACAATTTACGCAATTTACCATTTTGGGATTTGAAGGCCAGAACACGCGCCTGACTAGCGAGTGTTCAGTAAAAATACACAAAGGTGTCAGAAACAAATGAACTCACTGAAACTAGAGTTAATGCTTGTAACTAGTTCAAAATAGGTCATTTGTTACTGATCTACACGGTTCCTGTACAATTTACCCAATTTACCACTTTGGGAGTTTATGGCTTGAACATGCGCCTAACCAGCGAGTGTTCAGTAAAAATACACAAAGGTGTCAGAAACAATTGAACTCACTGAAACTAGAGTAAATACTTGTAACTAGTTCAAAATAGGTCATGTGCTGCTGATCTGCACGGTTCCTGTACAATTTACCAAATTTACCACTTTGGGAGTTTATGGCTAGAACATGCGCCTAACTAGCGAGTAAAATACACAAAGGTGTCAGAAACAAGTGAACTCACTGAAACTAGAGTAAATGCTTGTAACTAGTTCAAAATCGGTCATTTGCTGCTGATCTGCACGGTTCCTGTACAATTTACCCAATTTACCATTTTGGGATTTGAAGGCCAGAAAACGCGCCTAAATAGCGAGTGTTCAGTAAAAATACACAAAGGTGTCAGAAACAAGTGAACTCATTGAAACTAGAGTAAATGCTTGTAACTAGTTCAAAATAGGTCATTTTCTGCTGATCTGCACGGTTCCTGTACAATTTACGCAATTTACCATTTTGGGATTTGAAGGCCAGAACACGCGCCTGACTAGCGAGTGTTCAGTAAAAATACACAAAGGTGTCAGAAACAAATGAACTCACTGAAACTAGAGTTAATGCTTGTAACTAGTTCAAAATAGGTCATTTGTTACTGATCTACACGGTTCCTGTACAATTTACCCAATTTACCACTTTGGGAGTTTATGGCTTGAACATGCGCCTAACCAGCGAGTGTTCAGTAAAAATACACAAAGGTGTCAGAAACAAGTGAACTCACTGAAACTAGAGTAAATGCTTGTAACTAGTTCAAAATAGGTCATGTGCTGCTGATCTGCACGGTTCCTGTACAATTTACCAAATTTACCACTTTGGGAGTTTATGGCTAGAACATGCGCCTAACTAGCGAGTGTTCAGTAAAAATACACAAAGGTGTCAGAAACAAGTGAACTCACTGAAACTAGAGTAAATGCTTGTAACTAGTTCAAAATAGGTCATTTGTTGCTGATCTGCATGGTTCCTGTACAATTAACCCAATTTACCATTTTGGGATTTGAAGGCCAGAAAACGCGCCTAACTAGCGAGTGTTCAGTAAAAATACACAAAGGTGTCAGAAACAAGTGAACTCCCTGAAACTAGAGTAAATGCTTGTAACTAGTTCAAAATAGGTCATTTTCTGCTGATCTGCACGGTTCCTGTACAATTTACCCAATTTTCCATTTTGGGATTTGAAGGCCAGAACACGCTCCTGACTAGCGAGTGTTCAGTAAAAATACACAAAGGTGTCAGAAACAAATGAACTCACTGAAACTAGAGTTAATGCTTGTAACTAGTTCAAAATAGGTCATTTGTTGCTGATCTGCACGGTTCCTGTATAATTTACCCAATTTACCATTTTGGGATTTTAAGGCCAGAACATGCGCCTGACTAGCGAGTGTTCAGTAAAAATACACAAACGTGTCAGAAACAAGTGAACTCACTGAAACTAGAGTAATTGCTTGTAACTAGTTCTAAATAGGTCATTTGTTGCTGATCTGCACGGTTCCTGTATAATTTACCCGATTTACCATTTTGGGATTTTAAGGCCAGAACACGCGCCTGACTAGAGAGTGTTCAGTAAAGATAAACAAAAGTGTCAGAAACAAGTGAACTCACTGAAACTAGAGTAAATGCTTGTAACTAGTTCAAAATAGGTCATTTGCTGCTGTTCTGCACGGTTCCTGTACAATTTACCCAATTTACCACTTTGGGCGTTTATGGCTAGAACATGCGCCTAACTAGCGAGTGTTCATTAGAAATACACAAAGGTGTCAGAAACAAGTGAACTCACTGAAACTAGAGTAAATGTTTGTAACTAGTTCAAAATAGGTCATTTGCTGCTGATCTGCACGGTTCCTGTACAATTTACCCAATTTACCATTTTGGGATTTGAAGGCCAGAAAACGCGCCTAACTAGCGAGTGTTCAGTAAAAATACACAAAGGTGTCAGAAACAAGTGAACTCCCTGAAACTAGAGTAAATGCTTGTAACTAGTTCAAAATAGGTCATTTTCTGCTGATCTGCACGGTTCCTGTACAATTTACCCAATTTACCATTTTGGGATTTGAAGGCCAGAACACGCGCCTGACTAGCGAGTGTTCAGTAAAAATACACAAAGGTGTCAGAAACAAATGAACTCACTGAAACTAGAGTTAATGCTTGTAACTAGTTCAAAATAGGTCATTTGTTGCTGATCTGCACGGTTCCTGTACAATTTACCCAATTTACCACTTTGGGAGTTTATGGCTAGAACATGCGCCTAACTAGCGAGTGTTCAGTAAAAATACACAAAGGGGTCAGAAAGAAGTGAACTCACTGAAACTAGAGTAAATGCTTGTAACTAGTTCAAAATAGGTCATTTGCTGCTGATCTGCACGGTTCCTGTACGATTTACCCAATTTACCATTTTGGGATTTGAAGGCCAGAAAACGCGCCTGACTAGCGAGTGTTCAGTAAAAATACACAAAGGTGTCAGAAACAAGAGAACTCATTGAAACTAGAGTAAATGCTTGTAACTAGTTCTAAATAGGTCATTTGTTGCTGATCTGCACGGTTCCTGTATAATTTACCCGATTTACCATTTTGGGATTTTAAGGCCAGAACACGCGCCTGACTAGAGAGTGTTCAGTAAAGGTAAACAAAGGTGTCAGAAACAAATGAACTCACTGAAACTAGAGTTAATGCTTGTAACTAGTTCAAAATAGGTCATTTGTTGCTGATCTGCACGGTTCCTGTACAATTTACCCAATTTACCACTTTGGGAGTTTATGGCTAGAACATGCGCCTAACTAGCGAGTGTTCAGTAAAAATACACAAAGGGGTCAGAAAGAAGTGAACTCACTGAAACTAGAGTAAATGCTTGTAACTAGTTCAAAATAGGTCATTTGCTGCTGATCTGCACGGTTCCTGTACGATTTACCCAATTTACCATTTTGGGATTTGAAGGCCAGAAAACGCGCCTGACTAGCGAGTGTTCAGTAAAAATACACAAAGGTGTCAGAAACAAGTGAACTCATTGAAACTAGAGTAATTGCTTGTAACTAGTTCTAAATAGGTCATTTGTTGCTGATCTGCACGGTTCCTGTATAATTTACCCGATTTACCATTTTGGGATTTTAAGGCCAGAACACGCGCCTGACTAGAGAGTGTTCAGTAAAGATAAACAAAAGTGTCAGAAACAAGTGAACTCACTGAAACTAGAGTAAATGCTTGTAACTAGTTCAAAATAGGTCATTTGCTGCTGATCTGCACGGTTCCTGTACAATTTACCCAATTTACCATTTTGGGATTTGAAGGCCAGAAAACGCGCCTAACTAGCGAGTGTTCAGTAAAAATACACAAAGGTGTCAGAAACAAGTGAACTCATTGAAACTAGAGTAAATGCTTGTAACTAGTTCAAAATAGGTCATTTTCTGCTGATCTGCACGGTTCCTGTACAATTTACGCAATTTACCATTTTGGGATTTGAAGGCCAGAACACGCGCCTGACTAGCGAGTGTTCAGTAAAAATACACAAAGGTGTCAGAAACAAATGAACTCACTGAAACTAGAGTTAATGCTTGTAAGTAGTTCAAAATAGGTCATTTGTTACTGATCTACACGGTTCCTGTACAATTTACCCAATTTACCACTTTGGGAGTTTATGGCTTGAACATGCGCCTAACCAGCGAGTGTTCAGTAAAAATACACAAAGGTTTCAGAAACAAGTGAACTCACTGAAACTAGAGTAAATGCTTGTAACTAGTTCAAAATAGGTCATGTGCTGCTGATCTGCACGGTTCCTGTACAATTTACCAAATTTACCACTTTGGGAGTTTATGGCTAGAACATGTGCCTAACTAGCGAGTAAAATACACAAAGGTGTCAGAAACAAGTGAACTCACTGAAACTAGAGTAAATGCTTGTAACTAGTTCAAAATCGGTCATTTGCTGCTGATCTGCACGGTTCCTGTACAATTTACCCAATTTACCATTTTGGGATTTGAAGGCCAGCAAACGCGCCTGAATAGCGAGTGTTCAGTAAAAATACACAAAGGTGTCAGAAACAAGTGAACCCCCTGAAACTAGAGTAAATGCTTGTAACTAGTTCAAAATAGGTCATTTGTTGCTGATCTGCATGGTTCCTGTACAATTAACCCAATTTACCATTTTGGGATTTGAAGGCCAGAAAACGCGCCTAACTAGCGAGTGTTCAGTAAAAATACACAAAGGTGTCAGAAACAAGTGAACTCCCTGAAACTAGAGTAAATGCTTGTAACTAGTTCAAAATAGGTCATTTTCTGCTGATCTGCACGGTTCCTGTACAATTTACCCAATTTTCCATTTTGGGATTTGAAGGCCAGAACACGCGCCTGACTAGCGAGTGTTCAGTAAAAATACACAAAGGTGTCAGAAACAAATGAACTCACTGAAACTAGAGTTAATGCTTGTAACTAGTTCAAAATAGGTCATTTGTTGCTGATCTGCACGGTTCCTGTATAATTTACCCGATTTACCATTTTGGGATTTTAAGGCCAGAACACGCGCCTGACTAGAGAGTGTTCAGTAAAAATACACAAAGGTGTCAGAAACAAATGAACTCACTGAAACTAGAGTAAATGCTTGTAACTAGTTCTAAATAGGTCATTTGTTGCTGATCTGCACGGTTCCTGTATAATTTACCCGATTTACCATTTTGGGATTTTAAGGCCAGAACACGCGCCTGACTAGAGAGTGTTCAGTAAAGATAAACAAAAGTGTCAGAAACAAGTGAACTCACTGAAACTAGAGTAAATGCTTGTAACTAGTTCAAAATAGGTCATTTGCTGCTGATCTGCACGGTTCCTGTACAATTTACCCAATTTACCATTTTGGGATTTGAAGGCCAGAAAACGCGCCTAACTAGCGAGTGTTCAGTAAAAATACACAAAGGTGTCAGAAACAAGTGAACTCATTGAAACTAGAGTAAATGCTTGTAACTAGTTCAAAATAGGTCATTTTCTGCTGATCTGCACGGTTCCTGTACAATTTACGCAATTTACCATTTTGGGATTTGAAGGCCAGAACACGCGCCTGACTAGCGAGTGTTCAGTAAAAATACACAAAGGTGTCAGAAACAAATGAACTCACTGAAACTAGAGTTAATGCTTGTAAGTAGTTCAAAATAGGTCATTTGTTACTGATCTACACGGTTCCTGTACAATTTACCCAATTTACCACTTTGGGAGTTTATGGCTTGAACATGCGCCTAACCAGCGAGTGTTCAGTAAAAATACACAAAGGTTTCAGAAACAAGTGAACTCACTGAAACTAGAGTAAATGCTTGTAACTAGTTCAAAATAGGTCATGTGCTGCTGATCTGCACGGTTCCTGTACAATTTACCAAATTTACCACTTTGGGAGTTTATGGCTAGAACATGTGCCTAACTAGCGAGTAAAATACACAAAGGTGTCAGAAACAAGTGAACTCACTGAAACTAGAGTAAATGCTTGTAACTAGTTCAAAATCGGTCATTTGCTGCTGATCTGCACGGTTCCTGTACAATTTACCCAATTTACCATTTTGGGATTTGAAGGCCAGCAAACGCGCCTGAATAGCGAGTGTTCAGTAAAAATACACAAAGGTGTCAGAAACAAGTGAACCCCCTGAAACTAGAGTAAATGCTTGTAACTAGTTCAAAATAGGTCATTTGTTGCTGATCTGCATGGTTCCTGTACAATTAACCCAATTTACCATTTTGGGATTTGAAGGCCAGAAAACGCGCCTAACTAGCGAGTGTTCAGTAAAAATACACAAAGGTGTCAGAAACAAGTGAACTCCCTGAAACTAGAGTAAATGCTTGTAACTAGTTCAAAATAGGTCATTTTCTGCTGATCTGCACGGTTCCTGTACAATTTACCCAATTTTCCATTTTGGGATTTGAAGGCCAGAACACGCGCCTGACTAGCGAGTGTTCAGTAAAAATACACAAAGGTGTCAGAAACAAATGAACTCACTGAAACTAGAGTTAATGCTTGTAACTAGTTCAAAATAGGTCATTTGTTGCTGATCTGCACGGTTCCTGTATAATTTACCCAATTTACCATATTGGGATTTTAAGGCCAGAACATGCGCCTGACTAGCGAGTGTTCAGTAAAAATACACAAACGTGTCAGAAACAAGTGAACTCACTGAAACTAGAGTAAATGCTTGTAACTAGTTCAAAATAGGTCATTTGCTGCTGATCTGCACGGTTCCTGTACGATTTACCCACTTTACCACTTTGGGAGTTTATGGCTAGAACATGCGCCTAACTAGCGAGTGTTCAGTAAAAATGCACACAGGGGTCAGAAAGAAGTGAACTCACTGAAACTAGAGTAAATGCTTGTAACTAGTTCAAAATAGGTCATTTGCTGCTGATCTGCACGGTTCCTGTACAATTTACCCAATTTTCCATTTTGGGATTTGAAGGCCAGAACACGCGCCTGACTAGCGATTGTTCAGTAAAAATACACAAAGGTGTCAGAAAAAAATGAACTCACTGAAACTAGAGTTAATGCTTGTAACTAGTTCAAAATAGGTCATTTGTTGCTGATCTGCACGGTTCCTGTATAATTTACCCAATTTACCATTTTGGGATTTTAAGGCCAGAACACGCGCCTGACTAGCGAGTGTTCAGTAAAAATACACAAACGTGTCAGAAACAAGTGAACTCACTGAAACTAGAGTAAATGCTTGTAACTAGTTCAAAATAGGTCATTTGCTGCTGATCTGCACGGTTCCTGTATAATTTACCCAATTTACCATTTTGGGATTTTAAGGCCAGCACACGGGCCTGACTAGCGAGTGTTCAGTAAAAATACACAAAGGTGTCAGAAACAAGTGAACTCACTGAAACTAGAGTAAATGCTTGTAACTAGTTCAAAATAGGTCATTTGCTGCTGATCTGCACGGTTCCTGTACGATTTACCCACTTTACAACTTTGGGAGTTTATGGCTAGAACATGCGCCTAACTAGCGAGTGTTCAGTAAAAATGCACACAGGGGTCAGAAAGAAGTGAACTCACTGAAACTAGAGTAAATGCTTGTAACTAGTTCAAAATAGGTCATTTGCTGCTGATCTGCATGGTTCCTGTACAATTTACCCAATTTACCATTTTGGGATTTGAAGGCCAGAAAACGCGCCTGACTAGCGAGTGTTCAGTAAAAATACACAAAGGTGTCAGAAACAAGTGAACTCATTGAAACTAGAGTAATTGCTTGTAACTAGTTCTAAATAGGTCATTTGTTGCTGATCTGCACGGTTCCTGTATAATTTACCCGATTTACCATTTTGGGATTTTAAGGCCAGAACACGCGCCTGACTAGAGAGTGTTCAGTAAAGATAAACAAAAGTGTCAGAAACAAGTGAACTCACTGAAACTAGAGTAAATGCTTGTAACTAGTTCAAAATAGGTCATTTGCTGCTGTTCTGCACGGTTCCTGTACAATTTACCCAATTTACCACTTTGGGCGTTTATGGCTAGAACATGCGCCTAACTAGCGAGTGTTCATTAGAAATACACAAAGGTGTCAGAAACAAGTGAACTCACTGAAACTAGAGTAAATGTTTGTAACTAGTTCAAAATAGGTCATTTGCTGCTGATCTGCACGGTTCCTGTACAATTTACCCAATTTACCATTTTGGGATTTGAAGGCCAGAAAACGCGCCTAACTAGCGAGTGTTCAGTAAAAATACACAAAGGTGTCAGAAACAAGTGAACTCCCTGAAACTAGAGTAAATGCTTGTAACTAGTTCAAAATAGGTCATTTTCTGCTGATCTGCACGGTTCCTGTACAATTTACCCAATTTACCATTTTGGGATTTGAAGGCCAGAACACGCGCCTGACTAGCGAGTGTTCAGTAAAAATACACAAAGGTGTCAGAAACAAGTGAACTCACTGAAACTAGAGTAAATGTTTGTAACTAGTTCAAAATAGGTCATTTGCTGCTGATCTGCACGGTTCCTGTACAAATTACCCAATTTACCATTTTGGGATTTGAAGGCCAGAAAACGCGCCTAACGAGCGAGTGTTCAGTAAAAATACACAAAGGTGTCAGAAACAAGTGAACTCCCTGAAACTAGAGTAAATGCTTGTAACTAGTTCAAAATAGGTCATTTTCTGCTGATCTGCACGGTTCCTGTACAATTTACCCAATTTACCATTTTGGGATTTGAAGGCCAGAACACGCGCCTGACTAGCGAGTGTTCAGTAAAAATACACAAAGGTGTCAGAAACAAATGAACTCACTGAAACTAGAGTTAATGCTTGTAACTAGTTCAAAATAGGTCATTTGTTGCTGATCTGCACGGTTCCTGTACAATTTACCCAATTTACCACTTTGGGAGTTTATGGCTAGAACATGCGCCTAACTAGCGAGTGTTCAGTAAAAATACACAAAGGGGTCAGAAAGAAGTGAACTCACTGAAACTAGAGTAAATGCTTGTAACTAGTTCAAAATAGGTCATTTGCTGCTGATCTGCACCGTTCCTGTACGATTTACCCAATTTACCATTTTGGGATTTGAAGGCCAGAAAACGCGCCTGACTAGCGAGTGTTCAGTAAAAATACACAAAGGTGTCAGAAACAAGTGAACTCATTGAAACTAGAGTAAATGCTTGTAACTAGTTCTAAATAGGTCATTTGTTGCTGATCTGCACGGTTCCTGTATAATTTACCCGATTTACCATTTTGGGATTTTAAGGCCAGAACACGCGCCTGACTAGAGAGTGTTCAGTAAAGATAAACAAAAGTGTCAGAAACAAGTGAACTCACTGAAACTAGAGTAAATGCTTGTAACTAGTTCAAAATAGGTCATTTGCTGCTGATCTGCACGGTTCCTGTACAATTTACCCAATTTACCATTTTGGGATTTGAAGGCCAGAAAACGCGCCTAAATAGCGAGTGTTCAGTAAAAATACACAAAGGTGTCAGAAACAAGTGAACTCATTGAAACTAGAGTAAATGCTTGTAACTAGTTCAAAATAGGTCATTTTCTGCTGATCTGCACGGTTCCTGTACAATTTACGCAATTTACCATTTTGGGATTTGAAGGCCAGAACACGCGCCTGACTAGCGAGTGTTCAGTAAAAATACACAAAGGTGTCAGAAACAAATGAACTCACTGAAACTAGAGTTAATGCTTGTAACTAGTTCAAAATAGGTCATTTGTTACTGATCTACACGGTTCCTGTACAATTTACCCAATTTACCACTTTGGGAGTTTATGGCTTGAACATGCGCCTAACCAGCGAGTGTTCAGTAAAAATACACAAAGGTGTCAGAAACAAGTGAACTCACTGAAACTAGAGTAAATGCTTGTAACTAGTTCAAAATAGGTCATGTGCTGCTGATCTGCACGGTTCCTGTACAATTTACCAAATTTACCACTTTGGGAGTTTATGGCTAGAACATGCGCCTAACTAGCGAGTGTTCAGTAAAAATACACAAAGGTGTCAGAAACAAGTGAACTCACTGAAACTAGAGTAAATGCTTGTAACTAGTTCAAAATAGGTCATTTGTTGCTGATCTGCATGGTTCCTGTACAATTAACCCAATTTACCATTTTGGGATTTGAAGGCCAGAAAACGCGCCTAACTAGCGAGTGTTCAGTAAAAATACACAAAGGTGTCAGAAACAAGTGAACTCCCTGAAACTAGAGTAAATGCTTGTAACTAGTTCAAAATAGGTCATTTTCTGCTGATCTGCACGGTTCCTGTACAATTTACCCAATTTTCCATTTTGGGATTTGAAGGCCAGAACACGCGCCTGACTAGCGAGTGTTCAGTAAAAATACACAAAGGTGTCAGAAACAAATGAACTCACTGAAACTAGAGTTAATGCTTGTAACTAGTTCAAAATAGGTCATTTGTTGCTGATCTGCACGGTTCCTGTATAATTTACCCAATTTACCATTTTGGGATTTTAAGGCCAGAACATGCGCCTGACTAGCGAGTGTTCAGTAAAAATACACAAACGTGTCAGAAACAAGTGAACTCACTGAAACTAGAGTAAATGCTTGTAACTAGTTCAAAATAGGTCATTTGCTGCTGATCTGCACGGTTCCTGTACGATTTACCCACTTTACCACTTTGGGAGTTTATGGCTAGAACATGCGCCTAACTAGCGAGTGTTCAGTAAAAATGCACACAGGGGTCAGAAAGAAGTGAACTCACTGAAACTAGAGTAAATGCTTGTAACTAGTTCAAAATAGGTCATTTGCTGCTGATCTGCACGGTTCCTGTACAATTTACCCAATTTTCCATTTTGGGATTTGAAGGCCAGAACACGCGCCTGACTAGCGATTGTTCAGTAAAAATACACAAAGGTGTCAGAAACAAATGAACTCACTGAAACTAGAGTTAATGCTTGTAACTAGTTCAAAATAGGTCATTTGTTGCTGATCTGCACGGTTCCTGTATAATTTACCCAATTTACCATTTTGGGATTTTAAGGCCAGAACACGCGCCTGACTAGCGAGTGTTCAGTAAAAATACACAAACGTGTCAGAAACAAGTGAACTCACTGAAACTAGAGTAAATGCTTGTAACTAGTTCAAAATAGGTCATTTGCTGCTGATCTGCACGGTTCCTGTATAATTTACCCAATTTACCATTTTGGGATTTTAAGGCCAGCACACGGGCCTGACTAGCGAGTGTTCAGTAAAAATACACAAAGGTGTCAGAAACAAGTGAACTCACTGAAACTAGAGTAAATGCTTGTAACTAGTTCAAAATAGGTCATTTGCTGCTGATCTGCACGGTTCCTGTACGATTTACCCACTTTACCACTTTGGGAGTTTATGGCTAGAACATGCGCCTAACTAGCGAGTGTTCAGTAAAAATGCACACAGGGGTCAGAAAGAAGTGAACTCACTGAAACTAGAGTAAATGCTTGTAACTAGTTCAAAATAGGTCATTTGCTGCTGATCTGCATGGTTCCTGTACAATTTACCCAATTTACCATTTTGGGATTTGAAGGCCAGAAAACACGCCTGACTAGCGAGTGTTCAGTAAAAATACACAAAGGTGTCAGAAACAAGTGAACTCATTGAAACTAGAGTAATTGCTTGTAACTAGTTCTAAATAGGTCATTTGTTGCTGATCTGCACGGTTCCTGTATAATTTACCCGATTTACCATTTTGGGATTTTAAGGCCAGAACACGCGCCTGACTAGAGAGTGTTCAGTAAAGATAAACAAAAGTGTCAGAAACAAGTGAACTCACTGAAACTAGAGTAAATGCTTGTAACTAGTTCAAAATAGGTCATTTGCTGCTGTTCTGCACGGTTCCTGTACAATTTACCCAATTTACCACTTTGGGCGTTTATGGCTAGAACATGCGCCTAACTAGCGAGTGTTCATTAGAAATACACAAAGGTGTCAGAAACAAGTGAACTCACTGAAACTAGAGTAAATGTTTGTAACTAGTTCAAAATAGGTCATTTGCTGCTGATCTGCACGGTTCCTGTACAATTTACCCAATTTACCATTTTGGGATTTGAAGGCCAGAAAACGCGCCTAACTAGCGAGTGTTCAGTAAAAATACACAAAGGTGTCAGAAACAAGTGAACTCCCTGAAACTAGAGTAAATGCTTGTAACTAGTTCAAAATAGGTCATTTTCTGCTGATCTGCACGGTTCCTGTACAATTTACCCAATTTACCATTTTGGGATTTGAAGGCCAGAACACGCGCCTGACTAGCGAGTGTTCAGTAAAAATACACAAAGGTGTCAGAAACAAATGAACTCACTGAAACTAGAGTTACTGCTTGTAACTAGTTCAAAATAGGTCATTTGTTGCTGATCTGCACGGTTCCTGTACAATTTACCCAATTTACCACTTTGGGAGTTTATGGCTAGAACATGCGCCTAACTAGCGAGTGTTCAGTAAAAATACACAAAGGGGTCAGAAAGAAGTGAACTCACTGAAACTAGAGTAAATGCTTGTAACTAGTTCAAAATAGGTCATTTGCTGCTGATCTGCACGGTTCCTGTACGATTAACCCAATTTACCATTTTGGGATTTGAAGGCCAGAAAACGCGCCTAACTAGCGAGTGTTCAGTAAAAATACACAAAGGTGTCAGAAACAAGTGAACTCCCTGAAACTAGAGTAAATGCTTGTAACTAGTTCAAAATAGGTCATTTTCTGCTGATCTGCACGGTTCCTGTACAATTTACCCAATTTTCCATTTTGGGATTTGAAGGCCAGAACACGCGCCTGACTAGCGAGTGTTCAGTAAAAATACACAAAGGTGTCAGAAACAAATGAACTCACTGAAACTAGAGTTAATGCTTGTAACTAGTTCAAAATAGGTCATTTGTTGCTGATCTGCACGGTTCCTGTATAATTTACCCAATTTACCATTTTGGGATTTTAAGGCCAGAACATGCGCCTGACTAGCGAGTGTTCAGTAAAAATACACAAACGTGTCAGAAACAAGTGAACTCACTGAAACTAGAGTAAATGCTTGTAACTAGTTCAAAATAGGTCATTTGCTGCTGATCTGCACGGTTCCTGTACGATTTACCCACTTTACCACTTTGGGAGTTTATGGCTAGAACATGCGCCTAACTAGCGAGTGTTCAGTAAAAATGCACACAGGGGTCAGAAAGAAGTGAACTCACTGAAACTAGAGTAAATGCTTGTAACTAGTTCAAAATAGGTCATTTGCTGCTGATCTGCACGGTTCCTGTACAATTTACCCAATTTTCCATTTTGGGATTTGAAGGCCAGAACACGCGCCTGACTAGCGATTGTTCAGTAAAAATACACAAAGGTGTCAGAAACAAATGAACTCACTGAAACTAGAGTTAATGCTTGTAACTAGTTCAAAATAGGTCATTTGTTGCTGATCTGCACGGTTCCTGTATAATTTACCCAATTTACCATTTTGGGATTTTAAGGCCAGAACACGCGCCTGACTAGCGAGTGTTCAGTAAAAATACACAAACGTGTCAGAAACAAGTGAACTCACTGAAACTAGAGTAAATGCTTGTAACTAGTTCAAAATAGGTCATTTGCTGCTGATCTGCACGGTTCCTGTATAATTTACCCAATTTACCATTTTGGGATTTTAAGGCCAGCACACGGGCCTGACTAGCGAGTGTTCAGTAAAAATACACAAAGGTGTCAGAAACAAGTGAACTCACTGAAACTAGAGTAAATGCTTGTAACTAGTTCAAAATAGGTCATTTGCTGCTGATCTGCACGGTTCCTGTACGATTTACCCACTTTACCACTTTGGGAGTTTATGGCTAGAACATGCGCCTAACTAGCGAGTGTTCAGTAAAAATGCACACAGGGGTCAGAAAGAAGTGAACTCACTGAAACTAGAGTAAATGCTTGTAACTAGTTCAAAATAGGTCATTTGCTGCTGATCTGCATGGTTCCTGTACAATTTACCCAATTTACCATTTTGGGATTTGAAGGCCAGAAAACACGCCTGACTAGCGAGTGTTCAGTAAAAATACACAAAGGTGTCAGAAACAAGTGAACTCATTGAAACTAGAGTAATTGCTTGTAACTAGTTCTAAATAGGTCATTTGTTGCTGATCTGCACGGTTCCTGTATAATTTACCCGATTTACCATTTTGGGATTTTAAGGCCAGAACACGCGCCTGACTAGAGAGTGTTCAGTAAAGATAAACAAAAGTGTCAGAAACAAGTGAACTCACTGAAACTAGAGTAAATGCTTGTAACTAGTTCAAAATAGGTCATTTGCTGCTGTTCTGCACGGTTCCTGTACAATTTACCCAATTTACCACTTTGGGCGTTTATGGCTAGAACATGCGCCTAACTAGCGAGTGTTCATTAGAAATACACAAAGGTATCAGAAACAAGTGAACTCACTGAAACTAGAGTAAATGTTTGTAACTAGTTCAAAATAGGTCATTTGCTGCTGATCTGCACGGTTCCTGTACAATTTACCCAATTTACCATTTTGGGATTTGAAGGCCAGAAAACGCGCCTAACTAGCGAGTGTTCAGTAAAAATACACAAAGGTGTCAGAAACAAGTGAACTCCCTGAAACTAGAGTAAATGCTTGTAACTAGTTCAAAATAGGTCATTTTCTGCTGATCTGCACGGTTCCTGTACAATTTACCCAATTTACCATTTTGGGATTTGAAGGCCAGAACACGCGCCTGACTAGCGAGTGTTCAGTAAAAATACACAAAGGTGTCAGAAACAAATGAACTCACTGAAACTAGAGTTACTGCTTGTAACTAGTTCAAAATAGGTCATTTGTTGCTGATCTGCACGGTTCCTGTACAATTTACCCAATTTACCACTTTGGGAGTTTATGGCTAGAACATGCGCCTAACTAGCGAGTGTTCAGTAAAAATACACAAAGGGGTCAGAAAGAAGTGAACTCACTGAAACTAGAGTAAATGCTTGTAACTAGTTCAAAATAGGTCATTTGCTGCTGATCTGCACGGTTCCTGTACGATTTACCCAATTTACCATTTTGGGATTTGAAGGCCAGAAAACGCGCCTTACTAGCGAGTGTTCAGTAAAAATACACAAAGGTGTCAGAAACAAGTGAACTCATTGAAACTAGAGTAAATGCTTGTAACTAGTTCAAAATAGGTCATTTGTTGCTGATCTGCACGGTTCCTGTATAATTTACCCAATTTACCATTTTGGGATTTTAAGGCCAGCACACGGGCCTGACTAGCGAGTGTTCAGTAAAAATACACAAAGGTGTCAGAAACAAGTGAACTCACTGAAACTAGAGTAAATGCTTGTAACTAGTTCAAAATAGGTCATTTGCTGCTGATCTGCACGGTTCCTGTACGATTTACCCACTTTACAACTTTGGGAGGTTATGGCTAGAACATGCGCCTAACTAGCGAGTGTTCAGTAAAAATGCACACAGGGGTCAGAAAGAAGTGAACTCACTGAAACTAGAGTAAATGCTTGTAACTAGTTCAAAATAGGTCATTTGCTGCTGATCTGCATGGTTCCTGTACAATTTACCCAATTTACCATTTTGGGATTTGAAGGCCAGAAAACGCGCCTGACTAGCGAGTGTTCAGTAAAAATACACAAAGGTGTCAGAAACAAGTGAACTCATTGAAACTAGAGTAATTGCTTGTAACTAGTTCTAAATAGGTCATTTGTTGCTGATCTGCACGGTTCCTGTATAATTTACCCGATTTACCATTTTGGGATTTTAAGGCCAGAACACGCGCCTGACTAGAGAGTGTTCAGTAAAGATAAACAAAAGTGTCAGAAACAAGTGAACTCACTGAAACTAGAGTAAATGCTTGTAACTAGTTCAAAATAGGTCATTTGCTGATGTTCTGCACGGTTCCTGTACAATTTACCCAATTTACCACTTTGGGCGTTTATGGCTAGAACATGCGCCTAACTAGCGAGTGTTCATTAGAAATACACAAAGGTGTCAGAAACAAGTGAACTCCCTGAAACTAGAGTAAATGCTTGTAACTAGTTCAAAATAGGTCATTTTCTGCTGATCTGCACGGTTCCTGTACAATTTACCCAATTTACCATTTTGGGATTTGAAGGCCAGAACACGCGCCTGACTAGCGAGTGTTCAGTAAAAATACACAAAGGTGTCAGAAACAAGTGAACTCACTGAAACTAGAGTAAATGTTTGTAACTAGTTCAAAATAGGTCATTTGCTGCTGATCTGCACGGTTCCTGTACAATTTACCCAATTTACCATTTTGGGATTTGAAGGCCAGAAAACGCGCCTAACGAGCGAGTGTTCAGTAAAAATACACAAAGGTGTCAGAAACAAGTGAACTCCCTGAAACTAGAGTAAATGCTTGTAACTAGTTCAAAATAGGTCATTTTCTGCTGATCTGCACGGTTCCTGTACAATTTACCCAATTTACCATTTTGGGATTTGAAGGCCAGAACACGCGCCTGACTAGCGAGTGTTCAGCAAAAATACACAAAGGTGTCAGAAACAAATGAACTCACTGAAACTAGAGTTAATGCTTGTAACTAGTTCAAAATAGGTCATTTGTTGCTGATCTGCACGGTTCCTGTACAATTTACCCAATTTACCACTTTGGGAGTTTATGGCTAGAACATGCGCCTAACTAGCGAGTGTTCAGTAAAAATACACAAAGGGGTCAGAAAGAAGTGAACTCACTGAAACTAGAGTAAATGCTTGTAACTAGTTCAAAATAGGTCATTTGCTGCTGATCTGCACGGTTCCTGTACGATTTACCCAATTTACCATTTTGGGATTTGAAAGCCAGAAAACGCGCCTGACTAGCGAGTGTTCAGTAAAAAAACACAAAGGTGTCAGAAACAAGTGAACTCATTGAAACTAGAGTAAATGCTTGTAACTAGTTCTAAATAGGTCAGTTGTTGCTGATCTGCACGGTTCCTGTATAATTTACCCGATTTACCATTTTGGGATTTTAAGGCCAGAACACGCGCCTGACTAGAGAGTGTTCAGTAAAGATAAACAAAAGTGTCAGAAACAAGTGAACTCACTGAAACTAGAGTAAATGCTTGTAACTAGTTCAAAATAGGTCATTTGCTGCTGATCTGCACGGTTCCTGTACAATTTACCCAATTTACCATTTTGGGATTTGAAGGCCAGAAAACGCGCCTAAATAGCGAGTGTTCAGTAAAAATACACAAAGGTGTCAGAAACAAGTGAACTCATTGAAACTAGAGTAAATGCTTGTAACTAGTTCAAAATAGGTCATTTTCTGCTGATCTGCACGGTTCCTGTACAATTTACGCAATTTACCATTTTGGGATTTGAAGGCCAGAACACGCGCCTGACTAGCGAGTGTTCAGTAAAAATACACAAAGGTGTCAGAAACAAATGAACTCACTGAAACTAGAGTTAATGCTTGTAACTAGTTCAAAATAGGTCATTTGTTACTGATCTACACGGTTCCTGTACAATTTACCCAATTTACCACTTTGGGAGTTTATGGCTTGAACATGCGCCTAACCAGCGAGTGTTCAGTAAAAATACACAAAGGTGTCAGAAACAAGTGAACTCACTGAAACTAGAGTAAATGCTTGTAACTAGTTCAAAATAGGTCATGTGCTGCTGATCTGCACGGTTCCTGTACAATTTACCAAATTTACCACTTTGGGCGTTTATGGCTAGAACATGCGCCTAACTAGCGAGTGTTCAGTAAAAATACACAAAGGTGTCAGAAACAAGTGAACTCACTGAAACTAGAGTAAATGCTTTTAACTAGTTCAAAATAGGTCATTTGTTGCTGATCTGCATGGTTCCTGTACAATTAACCCAATTTACCATTTTGGGATTTGAAGGCCAGAAAACGCGCCTAACTAGCGAGTGTTCAGTAAAAATACACAAAGGTGTCAGAAACAAGTGAACTCCCTGAAACTAGAGTAAATGCTTGTAACTAGTTCAAAATAGGTCATTTTCTGCTGATCTGCACGGTTCCTGTACAATTTACCCAATTTTCCATTTTGGGATTTGAAGGCCAGAACACGCGCCTGACTAGCGAGTGTTCAGTAAAAATACACAAAGGTGTCAGAAACAAATGAACTCACTGAAACTAGAGTTAATGCTTGTAACTAGTTCAAAACAGGTCATTTGTTGCTGATCTGCACGGTTCCTGTATAATTTACCCAATTTACCATTTTGGGATTTTAAGGCCAGAACATGCGCCTGACTAGCGAGTGTTCAGTAAAAATACACAAACGTGTCAGAAACAAGTGAACTCACTGAAACTAGAGTAAATGCTTGTAACTAGTTCAAAATAGGTCATTTGCTGCTGATCTGCACGGTTCCTGTACGATTTACCCACTTTACCACTTTGGGAGTTTATGGCTAGAACATGCGCCTAACTAGCGAGTGTTCAGTAAAAAGGCACACAGGGGTCAGAAAGAAGTGAACTCACTGAAACTAGAGTAAATGCTTGTAACTAGTTCAAAATAGGTCATTTGCTGCTGATCTGCACGGTTCCTGTACAATTTACCCAATTTTCCATTTTGGGATTTGAAGGCCAGAACACGCGCCTGACTAGCGATTGTTCAGTAAAAATACACAAAGGTGTCAGAAACAAATGAACTCACTGAAACTAGAGTTAATGCTTGTAACTAGTTCAAAATAGGTCATTTGTTGCTGATCTGCACGGTTCCTGTATAATTTACCCAATTTACCATTTTGGGATTTTAAGGCCAGAACACGCGCCTGACTAGCGAGTGTTCAGTAAAAATACACAAAGGTGTCAGAAACAAGTGAACTCACTGAAACTAGAGTAAATGTTTGTAACTAGTTCAAAATAGGTCATTTGCTGCTGATCTGCACGGTTCCTGTACAATTTACCCAATTTACCATTTTGGGATTTGAAGGCCAGAAAACGCGCCTAACGAGCGAGTGTTCAGTAAAAATACACAAAGGTGTCAGAAACAAGTGAACTCCCTGAAACTAGAGTAAATGCTTGTAACTAGTTCAAAATAGGTCATTTTCTGCTGATCTGCACGGTTCCTGTACAATTTACCCAATTTACCATTTTGGGATTTGAAGGCCAGAACACGCGCCTGACTAGCGAGTGTTCAGTAAAAATACACAAAGGTGTCAGAAACAAATGAACTCACTGAAACTAGAGTTAATGCTTGTAACTAGTTCAAAATAGGTCATTTGTTGCTGATCTGCACGGTTCCTGTACAATTTACCCAATTTACCACTTTGGGAGTTTATGGCTAGAACATGCGCCTAACTAGCGAGTGTTCAGTAAAAATACACAAAGGGGTCAGAAAGAAGTGAACTCACTGAAACTAGAGTAAATGCTTGTAACTAGTTCAAAATAGGTCATTTGCTGCTGATCTGCACGGTTCCTGTACGATTTACCCAATTTACCATTTTGGGATTTGAAGGCCAGAAAACGCGCCTGACTAGCGAGTGTTCAGTAAAAATACACAAAGGTGTCAGAAACAAGTGAACTCATTGAAACTAGAGTAAATGCTTGTAACTAGTTCTAAATAGGTCAGTTGTTGCTGATCTGCACGGTTCCTGTATAATTTACCCGATTTACCATTTTGGGATTTTAAGGCCAGAACACGCGCCTGACTAGAGAGTGTTCAGTAAAGATAAACAAAAGTGTCAGAAACAAGTGAACTCACTGAAACTAGAGTAAATGCTTGTAACTAGTTCAAAATAGGTCATTTGCTGCTGATCTGCACGGTTCCTGTACAATTTACCCAATTTACCATTTTGGGATTTGAAGGCCAGAAAACGCGCCTAAATAGCGAGTGTTCAGTAAAAATACACAAAGGTGTCAGAAACAAGTGAACTCATTGAAACTAGAGTAAATGCTTGTAACTAGTTCAAAATAGGTCATTTTCTGCTGATCTGCACGGTTCCTGTACAATTTACGCAATTTACCATTTTGGGATTTGAAGGCCAGAACACGCGCCTGACTAGCGAGTGTTCAGTAAAAATACACAAAGGTGTCAGAAACAAATGAACTCACTGAAACTAGAGTTAATGCTTGTAACTAGTTCAAAATAGGTCATTTGTTACTGATCTACACGGTTCCTGTACAATTTACCCAATTTACCACTTTGGGAGTTTATGGCTTGAACATGCGCCTAACCAGCGAGTGTTCAGTAAAAATACACAAAGGTGTCAGAAACAAGTGAACTCACTGAAACTAGAGTAAATGCTTGTAACTAGTTCAAAATAGGTCATGTGCTGCTGATCTGCACGGTTCCTGTACAATTTACCAAATTTACCACTTTGGGCGTTTATGGCTAGAACATGCGCCTAACTAGCGAGTGTTCAGTAAAAATACACAAAGGTGTCAGAAACAAGTGAACTCACTGAAACTAGAGTAAATGCTTTTAACTAGTTCAAAATAGGTCATTTGTTGCTGATCTGCATGGTTCCTGTACAATTAACCCAATTTACCATTTTGGGATTTGAAGGCCAGAAAACGCGCCTAACTAGCGAGTGTTCAGTAAAAATACACAAAGGTGTCAGAAACAAGTGAACTCCCTGAAACTAGAGTAAATGCTTGTAACTAGTTCAAAATAGGTCATTTTCTGCTGATCTGCACGGTTCCTGTACAATTTACCCAATTTTCCATTTTGGGATTTGAAGGCCAGAACACGCGCCTGACTAGCGAGTGTTCAGTAAAAATACACAAAGGTGTCAGAAACAAATGAACTCACTGAAACTAGAGTTAATGCTTGTAACTAGTTCAAAACAGGTCATTTGTTGCTGATCTGCACGGTTCCTGTATAATTTACCCAATTTACCATTTTGGGATTTTAAGGCCAGAACATGCGCCTGACTAGCGAGTGTTCAGTAAAAATACACAAACGTGTCAGAAACAAGTGAACTCACTGAAACTAGAGTAAATGCTTGTAACTAGTTCAAAATAGGTCATTTGCTGCTGATCTGCACGGTTCCTGTACGATTTACCCACTTTACCACTTTGGGAGTTTATGGCTAGAACATGCGCCTAACTAGCGAGTGTTCAGTAAAAAGGCACACAGGGGTCAGAAAGAAGTGAACTCACTGAAACTAGAGTAAATGCTTGTAACTAGTTCAAAATAGGTCATTTGCTGCTGATCTGCACGGTTCCTGTACAATTTACCCAATTTTCCATTTTGGGATTTGAAGGCCAGAACACGCGCCTGACTAGCGATTGTTCAGTAAAAATACACAAAGGTGTCAGAAACAAATGAACTCACTGAAACTAGAGTTAATGCTTGTAACTAGTTCAAAATAGGTCATTTGTTGCTGATCTGCACGGTTCCTGTATAATTTACCCAATTTACCATTTTGGGATTTTAAGGCCAGAACACGCGCCTGACTAGCGAGTGTTCAGTAAAAATACACAAACGTGTCAGAAACAAGTGAACTCACTGAAACTAGAGTAAATGCTTGTAACTAGTTCAAAATAGGTCATTTGCTGCTGATCTGCACGGTTCCTGTATAATTTACCCAATTTACCATTTTGGGATTTTAAGGCCAGCACACGGGCCTGACTAGCGAGTGTTCAGTAAAAATACACAAAGGTGTCAGAAACAAGTGAACTCACTGAAACTAGAGTAAATGCTTGTAACTAGTTCAAAATAGGTCATTTGCTGCTGATCTGCACGGTTCCTGTACGATTTACCCACTTTACCACTTTGGGAGTTTATGGCTAGAACATGCGCCTAACTAGCGAGTGTTCAGTAAAAATGCACACAGGGGTCAGAAAGAAGTGAACTCACTGAAACTAGAGTAAATGCTTGTAACTAGTTCAAAATAGGTCATTTGCTGCTGATCTGCATGGTTCCTGTACAATTTACCCAATTTACCATTTTGGGATTTGAAGGCCAGAAAACACGCCTGACTAGCGAGTGTTCAGTAAAAATACACAAAGGTGTCAGAAACAAGTGAACTCATTGAAACTAGAGTAATTGCTTGTAACTAGTTCTAAATAGGTCATTTGTTGCTGATCTGCACGGTTCCTGTATAATTTACCCGATTTACCATTTTGGGATTTTAAGGCCAGAACACGCGCCTGACTAGAGAGTGTTCAGTAAAGATAAACAAAAGTGTCAGAAACAAGTGAACTCACTGAAACTAGAGTAAATGCTTGTAACTAGTTCAAAATAGGTCATTTGCTGATGTTCTGCACGGTTCCTGTACAATTTACCCAATTTACCACTTTGGGCGTTTATGGCTAGAACATGCGCCTAACTAGCGAGTGTTCATTAGAAATACACAAAGGTGTCAGAAACAAGTGAACTCCCTGAAACTAGAGTAAATGCTTGTAACTAGTTCAAAATAGGTCATTTTCTGCTGATCTGCACGGTTCCTGTACAATTTACCCAATTTACCATTTTGGGATTTGAAGGCCAGAACACGCGCCTGACTAGCGAGTGTTCAGTAAAAATACACAAAGGTGTCAGAAACAAGTGAACTCACTGAAACTAGAGTAAATGTTTGTAACTAGTTCAAAATAGGTCATTTGCTGCTGATCTGCACGGTTCCTGTACAATTTACCCAATTTACCATTTTGGGATTTGAAGGCCAGAAAACGCGCCTAACGAGCGAGTGTTCAGTAAAAATACACAAAGGTGTCAGAAACAAGTGAACTCCCTGAAACTAGAGTAAATGCTTGTAACTAGTTCAAAATAGGTCATTTTCTGCTGATCTGCACGGTTCCTGTACAATTTACCCAATTTACCATTTTGGGATTTGAAGGCCAGAACACGCGCCTGACTAGCGAGTGTTCAGCAAAAATACACAAAGGTGTCAGAAACAAATGAACTCACTGAAACTAGAGTTAATGCTTGTAACTAGTTCAAAATAGGTCATTTGTTGCTGATCTGCACGGTTCCTGTACAATTTACCCAATTTACCACTTTGGGAGTTTATGGCTAGAACATGCGCCTAACTAGCGAGTGTTCAGTAAAAATACACAAAGGGGTCAGAAAGAAGTGAACTCACTGAAACTAGAGTAAATGCTTGTAACTAGTTCAAAATAGGTCATTTGCTGCTGATCTGCACGGTTCCTGTACGATTTACCCAATTTACCATTTTGGGATTTGAAAGCCAGAAAACGCGCCTGACTAGCGAGTGTTCAGTAAAAAAACACAAAGGTGTCAGAAACAAGTGAACTCATTGAAACTAGAGTAAATGCTTGTAACTAGTTCTAAATAGGTCAGTTGTTGCTGATCTGCACGGTTCCTGTATAATTTACCCGATTTACCATTTTGGGATTTTAAGGCCAGAACACGCGCCTGACTAGAGAGTGTTCAGTAAAGATAAACAAAAGTGTCAGAAACAAGTGAACTCACTGAAACTAGAGTAAATGCTTGTAACTAGTTCAAAATAGGTCATTTGCTGCTGATCTGCACGGTTCCTGTACAATTTACCCAATTTACCATTTTGGGATTTGAAGGCCAGAAAACGCGCCTAAATAGCGAGTGTTCAGTAAAAATACACAAAGGTGTCAGAAACAAGTGAACTCATTGAAACTAGAGTAAATGCTTGTAACTAGTTCAAAATAGGTCATTTTCTGCTGATCTGCACGGTTCCTGTACAATTTACGCAATTTACCATTTTGGGATTTGAAGGCCAGAACACGCGCCTGACTAGCGAGTGTTCAGTAAAAATACACAAAGGTGTCAGAAACAAATGAACTCACTGAAACTAGAGTTAATGCTTGTAACTAGTTCAAAATAGGTCATTTGTTACTGATCTACACGGTTCCTGTACAATTTACCCAATTTACCACTTTGGGAGTTTATGGCTTGAACATGCGCCTAACCAGCGAGTGTTCAGTAAAAATACACAAAGGTGTCAGAAACAAGTGAACTCACTGAAACTAGAGTAAATGCTTGTAACTAGTTCAAAATAGGTCATGTGCTGCTGATCTGCACGGTTCCTGTACAATTTACCAAATTTACCACTTTGGGCGTTTATGGCTAGAACATGCGCCTAACTAGCGAGTGTTCAGTAAAAATACACAAAGGTGTCAGAAACAAGTGAACTCACTGAAACTAGAGTAAATGCTTTTAACTAGTTCAAAATAGGTCATTTGTTGCTGATCTGCATGGTTCCTGTACAATTAACCCAATTTACCATTTTGGGATTTGAAGGCCAGAAAACGCGCCTAACTAGCGAGTGTTCAGTAAAAATACACAAAGGTGTCAGAAACAAGTGAACTCCCTGAAACTAGAGTAAATGCTTGTAACTAGTTCAAAATAGGTCATTTTCTGCTGATCTGCACGGTTCCTGTACAATTTACCCAATTTTCCATTTTGGGATTTGAAGGCCAGAACACGCGCCTGACTAGCGAGTGTTCAGTAAAAATACACAAAGGTGTCAGAAACAAATGAACTCACTGAAACTAGAGTTAATGCTTGTAACTAGTTCAAAACAGGTCATTTGTTGCTGATCTGCACGGTTCCTGTATAATTTACCCAATTTACCATTTTGGGATTTTAAGGCCAGAACATGCGCCTGACTAGCGAGTGTTCAGTAAAAATACACAAACGTGTCAGAAACAAGTGAACTCACTGAAACTAGAGTAAATGCTTGTAACTAGTTCAAAATAGGTCATTTGCTGCTGATCTGCACGGTTCCTGTACGATTTACCCACTTTACCACTTTGGGAGTTTATGGCTAGAACATGCGCCTAACTAGCGAGTGTTCAGTAAAAAGGCACACAGGGGTCAGAAAGAAGTGAACTCACTGAAACTAGAGTAAATGCTTGTAACTAGTTCAAAATAGGTCATTTGCTGCTGATCTGCACGGTTCCTGTACAATTTACCCAATTTTCCATTTTGGGATTTGAAGGCCAGAACACGCGCCTGACTAGCGATTGTTCAGTAAAAATACACAAAGGTGTCAGAAACAAATGAACTCACTGAAACTAGAGTTAATGCTTGTAACTAGTTCAAAATAGGTCATTTGTTGCTGATCTGCACGGTTCCTGTATAATTTACCCAATTTACCATTTTGGGATTTTAAGGCCAGAACACGCGCCTGACTAGCGAGTGTTCAGTAAAAATACACAAAGGTGTCAGAAACAAGTGAACTCACTGAAACTAGAGTAAATGTTTGTAACTAGTTCAAAATAGGTCATTTGCTGCTGATCTGCACGGTTCCTGTACAATTTACCCAATTTACCATTTTGGGATTTGAAGGCCAGAAAACGCGCCTAACGAGCGAGTGTTCAGTAAAAATACACAAAGGTGTCAGAAACAAGTGAACTCCCTGAAACTAGAGTAAATGCTTGTAACTAGTTCAAAATAGGTCATTTTCTGCTGATCTGCACGGTTCCTGTACAATTTACCCAATTTACCATTTTGGGATTTGAAGGCCAGAACACGCGCCTGACTAGCGAGTGTTCAGTAAAAATACACAAAGGTGTCAGAAACAAATGAACTCACTGAAACTAGAGTTAATGCTTGTAACTAGTTCAAAATAGGTCATTTGTTGCTGATCTGCACGGTTCCTGTACAATTTACCCAATTTACCACTTTGGGAGTTTATGGCTAGAACATGCGCCTAACTAGCGAGTGTTCAGTAAAAATACACAAAGGGGTCAGAAAGAAGTGAACTCACTGAAACTAGAGTAAATGCTTGTAACTAGTTCAAAATAGGTCATTTGCTGCTGATCTGCACGGTTCCTGTACGATTTACCCAATTTACCATTTTGGGATTTGAAGGCCAGAAAACGCGCCTGACTAGCGAGTGTTCAGTAAAAATACACAAAGGTGTCAGAAACAAGTGAACTCATTGAAACTAGAGTAAATGCTTGTAACTAGTTCTAAATAGGTCAGTTGTTGCTGATCTGCACGGTTCCTGTATAATTTACCCGATTTACCATTTTGGGATTTTAAGGCCAGAACACGCGCCTGACTAGAGAGTGTTCAGTAAAGATAAACAAAAGTGTCAGAAACAAGTGAACTCACTGAAACTAGAGTAAATGCTTGTAACTAGTTCAAAATAGGTCATTTGCTGCTGATCTGCACGGTTCCTGTACAATTTACCCAATTTACCATTTTGGGATTTGAAGGCCAGAAAACGCGCCTAAATAGCGAGTGTTCAGTAAAAATACACAAAGGTGTCAGAAACAAGTGAACTCATTGAAACTAGAGTAAATGCTTGTAACTAGTTCAAAATAGGTCATTTTCTGCTGATCTGCACGGTTCCTGTACAATTTACGCAATTTACCATTTTGGGATTTGAAGGCCAGAACACGCGCCTGACTAGCGAGTGTTCAGTAAAAATACACAAAGGTGTCAGAAACAAATGAACTCACTGAAACTAGAGTTAATGCTTGTAACTAGTTCAAAATAGGTCATTTGTTACTGATCTACACGGTTCCTGTACAATTTACCCAATTTACCACTTTGGGAGTTTATGGCTTGAACATGCGCCTAACCAGCGAGTGTTCAGTAAAAATACACAAAGGTGTCAGAAACAAGTGAACTCACTGAAACTAGAGTAAATGCTTGTAACTAGTTCAAAATAGGTCATGTGCTGCTGATCTGCACGGTTCCTGTACAATTTACCAAATTTACCACTTTGGGCGTTTATGGCTAGAACATGCGCCTAACTAGCGAGTGTTCAGTAAAAATACACAAAGGTGTCAGAAACAAGTGAACTCACTGAAACTAGAGTAAATGCTTTTAACTAGTTCAAAATAGGTCATTTGTTGCTGATCTGCATGGTTCCTGTACAATTAACCCAATTTACCATTTTGGGATTTGAAGGCCAGAAAACGCGCCTAACTAGCGAGTGTTCAGTAAAAATACACAAAGGTGTCAGAAACAAGTGAACTCCCTGAAACTAGAGTAAATGCTTGTAACTAGTTCAAAATAGGTCATTTTCTGCTGATCTGCACGGTTCCTGTACAATTTACCCAATTTTCCATTTTGGGATTTGAAGGCCAGAACACGCGCCTGACTAGCGAGTGTTCAGTAAAAATACACAAAGGTGTCAGAAACAAATGAACTCACTGAAACTAGAGTTAATGCTTGTAACTAGTTCAAAACAGGTCATTTGTTGCTGATCTGCACGGTTCCTGTATAATTTACCCAATTTACCATTTTGGGATTTTAAGGCCAGAACATGCGCCTGACTAGCGAGTGTTCAGTAAAAATACACAAACGTGTCAGAAACAAGTGAACTCACTGAAACTAGAGTAAATGCTTGTAACTAGTTCAAAATAGGTCATTTGCTGCTGATCTGCACGGTTCCTGTACGATTTACCCACTTTACCACTTTGGGAGTTTATGGCTAGAACATGCGCCTAACTAGCGAGTGTTCAGTAAAAAGGCACACAGGGGTCAGAAAGAAGTGAACTCACTGAAACTAGAGTAAATGCTTGTAACTAGTTCAAAATAGGTCATTTGCTGCTGATCTGCACGGTTCCTGTACAATTTACCCAATTTTCCATTTTGGGATTTGAAGGCCAGAACACGCGCCTGACTAGCGATTGTTCAGTAAAAATACACAAAGGTGTCAGAAACAAATGAACTCACTGAAACTAGAGTTAATGCTTGTAACTAGTTCAAAATAGGTCATTTGTTGCTGATCTGCACGGTTCCTGTATAATTTACCCAATTTACCATTTTGGGATTTTAAGGCCAGAACACGCGCCTGACTAGCGAGTGTTCAGTAAAAATACACAAACGTGTCAGAAACAAGTGAACTCACTGAAACTAGAGTAAATGCTTGTAACTAGTTCAAAATAGGTCATTTGCTGCTGATCTGCACGGTTCCTGTATAATTTACCCAATTTACCATTTTGGGATTTTAAGGCCAGCACACGGGCCTGACTAGCGAGTGTTCAGTAAAAATACACAAAGGTGTCAGAAACAAGTGAACTCACTGAAACTAGAGTAAATGCTTGTAACTAGTTCAAAATAGGTCATTTGCTGCTGATCTGCACGGTTCCTGTACGATTTACCCACTTTACCACTTTGGGAGTTTATGGCTAGAACATGCGCCTAACTAGCGAGTGTTCAGTAAAAATGCACACAGGGGTCAGAAAGAAGTGAACTCACTGAAACTAGAGTAAATGCTTGTAACTAGTTCAAAATAGGTCATTTGCTGCTGATCTGCATGGTTCCTGTACAATTTACCCAATTTACCATTTTGGGATTTGAAGGCCAGAAAACACGCCTGACTAGCGAGTGTTCAGTAAAAATACACAAAGGTGTCAGAAACAAGTGAACTCATTGAAACTAGAGTAATTGCTTGTAACTAGTTCTAAATAGGTCATTTGTTGCTGATCTGCACGGTTCCTGTATAATTTACCCGATTTACCATTTTGGGATTTTAAGGCCAGAACACGCGCCTGACTAGAGAGTGTTCAGTAAAGATAAACAAAAGTGTCAGAAACAAGTGAACTCACTGAAACTAGAGTAAATGCTTGTAACTAGTTCAAAATAGGTCATTTGCTGCTGTTCTGCACGGTTCCTGTACAATTTACCCAATTTACCACTTTGGGCGTTTATGGCTAGAACATGCGCCTAACTAGCGAGTGTTCATTAGAAATACACAAAGGTGTCAGAAACAAGTGAACTCACTGAAACTAGAGTAAATGTTTGTAACTAGTTCAAAATAGGTCATTTGCTGCTGATCTGCACGGTTCCTGTACAATTTACCCAATTTACCATTTTGGGATTTGAAGGCCAGAAAACGCGCCTAACTAGCGAGTGTTCAGTAAAAATACACAAAGGTGTCAGAAACAAGTGAACTCCCTGAAACTAGAGTAAATGCTTGTAACTAGTTCAAAATAGGTCATTTTCTGCTGATCTGCACGGTTCCTGTACAATTTACCCAATTTACCATTTTGGGATTTGAAGGCCAGAACACGCGCCTGACTAGCGAGTGTTCAGTAAAAATACACAAAGGTGTCAGAAACAAATGAACTCACTGAAACTAGAGTTACTGCTTGTAACTAGTTCAAAATAGGTCATTTGTTGCTGATCTGCACGGTTCCTGTACAATTTACCCAATTTACCACTTTGGGAGTTTATGGCTAGAACATGCGCCTAACTAGCGAGTGTTCAGTAAAAATACACAAAGGGGTCAGAAAGAAGTGAACTCACTGAAACTAGAGTAAATGCTTGTAACTAGTTCAAAATAGGTCATTTGCTGCTGATCTGCACGGTTCCTGTACGATTTACCCAATTTACCATTTTGGGATTTGAAGGCCAGAAAACGCGCCTGACTAGCGAGTGTTCAGTAAAAATACACAAAGGTGTCAGAAACAAGTGAACTCATTGAAACTAGAGTAAATGCTTGTAACTAGTTCAAAATAGGTCATTTGTTGCTGATCTGCACGGTTC
This sequence comes from Anniella stebbinsi, assembly GCA_029215795.1. Lineage (NCBI taxonomy): Eukaryota > Metazoa > Chordata > Lepidosauria > Squamata > Anniellidae > Anniella > Anniella stebbinsi. The sequence goes on along the minus strand of JARDYH010000004.1, from coordinate 122,591,633 downwards.
CTGTATAATTTACCCAATTTACCATTTTGGGATTTTAAGGCCAGCACACGGGCCTGACTAGCGAGTGTTCAGTAAAAATACACAAAGGTGTCAGAAACAAGTGAACTCACTGAAACTAGAGTAAATGCTTGTAACTAGTTCAAAATAGGTCATTTGCTGCTGATCTGCACGGTTCCTGTACGATTTACCCACTTTACAACTTTGGGAGGTTATGGCTAGAACATGCGCCTAACTAGCGAGTGTTCAGTAAAAATGCACACAGGGGTCAGAAAGAAGTGAACTCACTGAAACTAGAGTAAATGCTTGTAACTAGTTCAAAATAGGTCATTTGCTGCTGATCTGCATGGTTCCTGTACAATTTACCCAATTTACCATTTTGGGATTTGAAGGCCAGAAAACGCGCCTGACTAGCGAGTGTTCAGTAAAAATACACAAAGGTGTCAGAAACAAGTGAACTCATTGAAACTAGAGTAATTGCTTGTAACTAGTTCTAAATAGGTCATTTGTTGCTGATCTGCACGGTTCCTGTATAATTTACCCGATTTACCATTTTGGGATTTTAAGGCCAGAACACGCGCCTGACTAGAGAGTGTTCAGTAAAGATAAACAAAAGTGTCAGAAACAAGTGAACTCACTGAAACTAGAGTAAATGCTTGTAACTAGTTCAAAATAGGTCATTTGCTGATGTTCTGCACGGTTCCTGTACAATTTACCCAATTTACCACTTTGGGCGTTTATGGCTAGAACATGCGCCTAACTAGCGAGTGTTCATTAGAAATACACAAAGGTGTCAGAAACAAGTGAACTCCCTGAAACTAGAGTAAATGCTTGTAACTAGTTCAAAATAGGTCATTTTCTGCTGATCTGCACGGTTCCTGTACAATTTACCCAATTTACCATTTTGGGATTTGAAGGCCAGAACACGCGCCTGACTAGCGAGTGTTCAGTAAAAATACACAAAGGTGTCAGAAACAAGTGAACTCACTGAAACTAGAGTAAATGTTTGTAACTAGTTCAAAATAGGTCATTTGCTGCTGATCTGCACGGTTCCTGTACAATTTACCCAATTTACCATTTTGGGATTTGAAGGCCAGAAAACGCGCCTAACGAGCGAGTGTTCAGTAAAAATACACAAAGGTGTCAGAAACAAGTGAACTCCCTGAAACTAGAGTAAATGCTTGTAACTAGTTCAAAATAGGTCATTTTCTGCTGATCTGCACGGTTCCTGTACAATTTACCCAATTTACCATTTTGGGATTTGAAGGCCAGAACACGCGCCTGACTAGCGAGTGTTCAGTAAAAATACACAAAGGTGTCAGAAACAAATGAACTCACTGAAACTAGAGTTAATGCTTGTAACTAGTTCAAAATAGGTCATTTGTTGCTGATCTGCACGGTTCCTGTACAATTTACCCAATTTACCACTTTGGGAGTTTATGGCTAGAACATGCGCCTAACTAGCGAGTGTTCAGTAAAAATACACAAAGGGGTCAGAAAGAAGTGAACTCACTGAAACTAGAGTAAATGCTTGTAACTAGTTCAAAATAGGTCATTTGCTGCTGATCTGCACGGTTCCTGTACGATTTACCCAATTTACCATTTTGGGATTTGAAGGCCAGAAAACGCGCCTGACTAGCGAGTGTTCAGTAAAAATACACAAAGGTGTCAGAAACAAGTGAACTCATTGAAACTAGAGTAAATGCTTGTAACTAGTTCTAAATAGGTCAGTTGTTGCTGATCTGCACGGTTCCTGTATAATTTACCCGATTTACCATTTTGGGATTTTAAGGCCAGAACACGCGCCTGACTAGAGAGTGTTCAGTAAAGATAAACAAAAGTGCCAGAAACAAGTGAACTCACTGAAACTAGAGTAAATGCTTGTAACTAGTTCAAAATAGGTCATTTGCTGCTGATCTGCACGGTTCCTGTACAATTTACCCAATTTACCATTTTGGGATTTGAAGGCCAGAAAACGCGCCTAAATAGCGAGTGTTCAGTAAAAATACACAAAGGTGTCAGAAACAAGTGAACTCATTGAAACTAGAGTAAATGCTTGTAACTAGTTCAAAATAGGTCATTTTCTGCTGATCTGCACGGTTCCTGTACAATTTACGCAATTTACCATTTTGGGATTTGAAGGCCAGAACACGCGCCTGACTAGCGAGTGTTCAGTAAAAATACACAAAGGTGTCAGAAACAAATGAACTCACTGAAACTAGAGTTAATGCTTGTAACTAGTTCAAAATAGGTCATTTGTTACTGATCTACACGGTTCCTGTACAATTTACCCAATTTACCACTTTGGGAGTTTATGGCTTGAACATGCGCCTAACCAGCGAGTGTTCAGTAAAAATACACAAAGGTGTCAGAAACAAGTGAACTCACTGAAACTAGAGTAAATGCTTGTAACTAGTTCAAAATAGGTCATGTGCTGCTGATCTGCACGGTTCCTGTACAATTTACCAAATTTACCACTTTGGGCGTTTATGGCTAGAACATGCGCCTAACTAGCGAGTGTTCAGTAAAAATACACAAAGGTGTCAGAAACAAGTGAACTCACTGAAACTAGAGTAAATGCTTTTAACTAGTTCAAAATAGGTCATTTGTTGCTGATCTGCATGGTTCCTGTACAATTAACCCAATTTACCATTTTGGGATTTGAAGGCCAGAAAACGCGCCTAACTAGCGAGTGTTCAGTAAAAATACACAAAGGTGTCAGAAACAAGTGAACTCCCTGAAACTAGAGTAAATGCTTGTAACTAGTTCAAAATAGGTCATTTTCTGCTGATCTGCACGGTTCCTGTACAATTTACCCAATTTTCCATTTTGGGATTTGAAGGCCAGAACACGCGCCTGACTAGCGAGTGTTCAGTAAAAATACACAAAGGTGTCAGAAACAAATGAACTCACTGAAACTAGAGTTAATGCTTGTAACTAGTTCAAAACAGGTCATTTGTTGCTGATCTGCACGGTTCCTGTATAATTTACCCAATTTACCATTTTGGGATTTTAAGGCTAGAACATGCGCCTGACTAGCGAGTGTTCAGTAAAAATACACAAACGTGTCAGAAACAAGTGAACTCACTGAAACTAGAGTAAATGCTTGTAACTAGTTCAAAATAGGTCATTTGCTGCTGATCTGCACGGTTCCTGTACGATTTACCCACTTTACCACTTTGGGAGTTTATGGCTAGAACATGCGCCTAACTAGCGAGTGTTCAGTAAAAAGGCACACAGGGGTCAGAAAGAAGTGAACTCACTGAAACTAGAGTAAATGCTTGTAACTAGTTCAAAATAGGTCATTTGCTGCTGATCTGCACGGTTCCTGTACAATTTACCCAATTTTCCATTTTGGGATTTGAAGGCCAGAACACGCGCCTGACTAGCGATTGTTCAGTAAAAATACACAAAGGTGTCAGAAACAAATGAACTCACTGAAACTAGAGTTAATGCTTGTAACTAGTTCAAAATAGGTCATTTGTTGCTGATCTGCACGGTTCCTGTATAATTTACCCAATTTACCATTTTGGGATTTTAAGGCCAGAACACGCGCCTGACTAGCGAGTGTTCAGTAAAAATACACAAACGTGTCAGAAACAAGTGAACTCACTGAAACTAGAGTAAATGCTTGGAACTAGTTCAAAATAGGTCATTTGCTGCTGATCTGCACGGTTCCTGTATAATTTACCCAATTTACCATTTTGGGATTTTAAGGCCAGCACACGGGCCTGACTAGCGAGTGTTCAGTAAAAATACACAAAGGTGTCAGAAACAAGTGAACTCACTGAAACTAGAGTAAATGCTTGTAACTAGTTCAAAATAGGTCATTTGCTGCTGATCTGCACGGTTCCTGTACGATTTACCCACTTTACCACTTTGGGAGTTTATGGCTAGAACATGCGCCTAACTAGCGAGTGTTCAGTAAAAATGCACACAGGGGTCAGAAAGAAGTGAACTCACTGAAACTAGAGTAAATGCTTGTAACTAGTTCAAAATAGGTCATTTGCTGCTGATCTGCATGGTTCCTGTACAATTTACCCAATTTACCATTTTGGGATTTGAAGGCCAGAAAACACGCCTGACTAGCGAGTGTTCAGTAAAAATACACAAAGGTGTCAGAAACAAGTGAACTCATTGAAACTAGAGTAATTGCTTGTAACTAGTTCTAAATAGGTCATTTGTTGCTGATCTGCACGGTTCCTGTATAATTTACCCGATTTACCATTTTGGGATTTTAAGGCCAGAACACGCGCCTGACTAGAGAGTGTTCAGTAAAGATAAACAAAAGTGTCAGAAACAAGTGAACTCACTGAAACTAGAGTAAATGCTTGTAACTAGTTCAAAATAGGTCATTTGCTGCTGTTCTGCACGGTTCCTGTACAATTTACCCAATTTACCACTTTGGGCGTTTATGGCTAGAACATGCGCCTAACTAGCGAGTGTTCATTAGAAATACACAAAGGTGTCAGAAACAAGTGAACTCACTGAAACTAGAGTAAATGCTTGTAACTAGTTCAAAATAGGTCATTTGCTGCTGATCTGCACGGTTCCTGTACGATTTACCCAATTTACCATTTTGGGATTTGAAGGCCAGAAAACGCGCCTGACTAGCGAGTGTTCAGTAAAAATACACAAAGGTGTCAGAAACAAGTGAACTCACTGAAACTAGAGGAAATGCTTGTAACTAGTTCAAAATAGGTCATTTGCTGCTGATCTGCACGGTTCCTGTACAATTTACCCAATTTACCATTTTGGGATTTGAAGGCCAGAACACGCGCCTGACTAGCGAGTGTTCAGTAAAAATACACAAAGGTGTCAGAAACAAGTGAACTCACTGAAACTAGAGTAAATGCTTGTAACTAGTTCAAAATAGGTCATTTGCTGCTGATCTGCACGGTTCCTGTACAATTTACCCAATTTACCACTTTGGGACTTTATGGCTAGAACATGCGCCTAACTAGCGAGTGTTCAGTAAAAATACACAAAGGTGTCAGAAACAAGTGAACTCACTGAAACTAGAGTAAATGCTTGTAACTAGTTCAAAATAGGTCATTTGCTGCTGATCTGCACGGTTCCTGTACAATTTACCCAATTTCCCACTTTGGGAGTTTTTGGCTAGAACACGGGCATGACTAGCGAGTGTTCAGTAAAAATACACAAAGGTGTCAGAAACAAGTGAACTCACTGAAACTAGAGTAAATGCTTGGAACTAGTTCAAAATGGGTCATTTGCTGCTGATCTGCACGGTTCCTGTACAATTTATCCAATTTACCACTTTGGGATTTGAAGGCTAGAACACGCGCCTCACTAGCGAGTGTTCAGTAAAAATACACAAAGGTGTCAGAAACAAGTGAACTCATTGAAACTAGAGGAAATGCTTGTAACTAGTTCAAAATAGGTCATTTGCTACTGATCTGCACGGTTCCTGTACAATTTACCCAATTTATGGGTAGCCCAGTTTATGGCTAGAACATGCGCCTAACTAGCGAGTGTTCAGTAAAAATACACAAAGGTGTCAGAAACAAGTGAACTCACTGAAACTAGAGTAAATGCTTGTAACTAGTTCAAAATAGGTCATTTGCTGCTGATCTGCACGGTTCCTGTACAATTTACCCAATTTACCACTTTGGGATTTTAAGGCCAGAACAAACGCCTGACTAGCGAGTGTTCAGTAAAAATACACAAAGGTGTCAGAAACAAGTGAACTCATTGAAACTAGAGTAAATGCTTGTAACTAGTTCAAAATAGGTCATTTGCTACTGATCTGCACGGTTCCTGTACAATTTACCCAATTTATGGATAGCCCAGTTTATGGCTAGAACATGCGCCTAACTAGCGAGTGTTCAGTAAAAATACACAAAGGTGTCAGAAACAAGTGAACTCACTGAAACTAGAGTAAATGCTTGTAACTAGTTCAAAATAGGTCATTTGCTGCTGATCTGCACGGTTCCTGTACAATTTACCCAATTTACCACTTTGGGAGTTTATGGCTAGAACATGCGCCTAACTAGCGAGTGTTCAGTAAAAATACACAAAGGTGTCAGAAACAAGTGAACTCACTGAAACTAGAGTAAATGCTTGTAACTAGTTCAAAATAGGTCATTTGCTGCTGATCTGCACGGTTCCTGTACAATTTACCCAATTTACCACTTTGGGATTTTAAGGCTAGAACACGCGCCTCACTAGCGAGTGTTCAGTAAAAAACACAAAGGTGTCAGAAACAAGTGAACTCACTGAAACTAGAGTAAATGCTTGTAACTAGTTCAAAATAGGTCATTTGCTACTGATCTGCACGGTTCCTGTACAATTTACCAAATTTATGGGTAGCCCAGTTTATGGCTAGAACATGCGCCTCACTAGCGAGTGTTCAGTAAAAATACACAAAGGTGTCAGAAACAAGTGAACTCACTGAAACTAGAGTAAATGCTTGTAACTAGTTCAAAATAGGTCATTTGCTGCTGATCTGCACGGTTCCTGTACAATTTACCCAATTTACCACTTTGGGAGTTTTTGGCTAGAACACGGGCATGACTAGCGAGTGTTCAGTCAAAATACACAAAGGTGTCAGAAACAAGTGAACTCACTGAAACTAGAGTAAATGCTTGTAACTAGTTCAAAATAGGTCATTTGCTGCTGATCTGCACGGTTCCTGTACAATTTACCCAATTTACCACTTTGGGAGTTTATGGCTAGAACATGCGCCTAACTAGCGAGTGTTCAGTAAAAATACACAAAGGTGTCAGAAACAAGTGAACTCACTGAAACTAGAGGAAATGCTTGTAACTAGTTCAAAATAGGTCATTTGCTGCTGATCTGCACGGTTCCTGTACAATTTACCCAATTTACCATTTTGGGATTTGAAGGCCAGAACACGCGCCTGACTAGCGAGTGTTCAGTAAAAATACACAAAGGTGTCAGAAACAAGTGAACTCACTGAAACTAGAGTAAATGCTTGTAACAAGTTCAAAATAGGTCATTTGCTGCTGATCTGCACGGTTCCTGTACAATTTACCCAATTTACCACTTTGGGACTTTATGGCTAGAACATGCGCCTAACTAGCGAGTGTTCAGTAAAAATACACAAAGGTGTCAGAAACAAGTGAACTCACTGAAACTAGAGTAAATGCTTGTAACTAGTTCAAAATAGGTCATTTGCTGCTGATCTGCACGGTTCCTGTACAATTTACCCAATTTACCACTTTGGGAGTTTATGGCTAGAACATGCGCCTAACTAGCGAGTGTTCAGTAAAAATACACAAAGGTGTCAGAAACAAGTGAACTCACTGAAACTAGAGTAAATGCTTGGAACTAGTTCAAAATGGGGCATTTGCTGCTGATCTGCATGGTTCCTGTACAATTTATCCAATTTACCACTTTGGGATTTTAAGGCTAGAACATGCGCCTCACTAGCGAGTGTTCAGTAAAAATACACAAAGGTGTCAGAAACAAGTGAACTCATTGAAACTAGAGTAAATGCTTGTAACTAGTTCAAAATAGGTCATTTGCTACTGATCTGCACGGTTCCTGTACAATTTACCCAATTTATGGATAGCCCAGTTTATGGCTAGAACATGCGCCTAACTAGCGAGTGTTCAGTAAAAATACACAAAGGTGTCAGAAACAAGTGAACTCACTGAAACTAGAGTAAATGCTTGTAACTAGTTCAAAATAGGTCATTTGCTGCTGATCTGCACGGTTCCTGTACAATTTACCCAATTTACCACTTTGGGAGTTTATGGCTAGAACATGCGCCTAACTAGCGAGTGTTCAGTAAAAATACACAAAGGTGTCAGAAACAAGTGAACTCACTGAAACTAGAGTAAATGCTTGTAACTAGTTCAAAATAGGTCATTTGCTGCTGATCTGCACGGTTCCTGTACAATTTACCCAATTTACCACTTTGGGATTTTAAGGCTAGAACACGCGCCTCACTAGCGAGTGTTCAGTAAAAATACACAAAGGTGTCAGAAACAAGTGAACTCACTGAAACTAGAGTAAATGCTTGTAACTAGTTCAAAATAGGTCATTTGCTACTGATCTGCACGGTTCCTGTACAATTTACCAAATTTATGGGTAGCCCAGTTTATGGCTAGAACATGCGCTTCACTAGCGAGTGTTCAGTAAAAATACACAAAGGTGTCAGAAACAAGTGAACTCACTGAAACTAGAGTAAATGCTTGTAACTAGTTCAAAATAGGTCATTTGCTGCTGATCTGCACGGTTCCTGTACAATTTACCCAATTTACCACTTTGGGAGTTTATGGCTAGAACATGCGCCTAACTAGCGAGTGTTCAGTAAAAATACACAAAGGTGTCAGAAACAAGTGAACTCACTGAAACTAGAGGAAATGCTTGTAACTAGTTCAAAATAGGTCATTTGCTGCTGATCTGCACGGTTCCTGTACAATTTACCCAATTTACCATTTTGGGATTTGAAGGCCAGAACACGCGCCTGACTAGCGAGTGTTCAGTAAAAATACACAAAGGTGTCAGAAACAAGTGAACTCACTGAAACTAGAGTAAATGCTTGTAACTAGTTCAAAATAGGTCATTTGCTGCTGATCTGCACGGTTCCTGTACAATTTACCCAATTTACCACTTTGGGACTTTATGGCTAGAACATGCGCCTAACTAGCGAGTGTTCAGTAAAAATACACAAAGGTGTCAGAAACAAGTGAACTCACTGAAACTAGAGTAAATGCTTGTAACTAGTTCAAAATAGGTCATTTGCTGCTGATCTGCACGGTTCCTGTACAATTTACCCAATTTCCCACTTTGGGAGTTTTTGGCTAGAACAGGGGCATGACTAGCGAGTGTTCAGTAAAAATACACAAAGGTGTCAGAAACAAGTGAACTCACTGAAACTAGAGTAAATGCTTGGAACTAGTTCAAAATGGGTCATTTGCTGCTGATCTGCACGGTTCCTGTACAATTTATCCAATTTACCACTTTGGGATTTGAAGGCTAGAACACGCGCCTCACTAGCGAGTGTTCAGTAAAAATACACAAAGGTGTCAGAAACAAGTGAACTCATTGAAACTAGAGGAAATGCTTGTAACTAGTTCAAAATAGGTCATTTGCTACTGATCTGCACGGTTCCTGTACAATTTACCCAATTTATGGGTAGCCCAGTTTATGGCTAGAACATGCGCCTAACTAGCGAGTGTACAGTAAAAATACACAAAGGTGTCAGAAACAAGTGAACTCACTGAAACTAGAGTAAATGCTTGTAACTAGTTCAAAATAGGTCATTTGCTGCTGATCTGCACGGTTCCTGTACAATTTACCCAATTTACCACTTTGGGATTTTAAGGCCAGAACAAACGCCTGACTAGCGAGTGTTCAGTAAAAATACACAAAGGTGTCAGAAACAAGTGAACTCACTGAAACTAGAGTAAATGCTTGGAACTAGTTCAAAATAGGTGATTTGCTGCTGATCTGCACGGTTCCTGTACAATTTACCCAATTTACCATTTTGGGATTTGAAGGCCAGAACACGCGCCTGACTAGCGAGTGTTCAGTAAAAATACACAAAGGTGTCAGAAACAAGTGAACTCACTGAAACTAGAGTAAATGCTTGTAACTAGTTCAAAATAGGTCATTTGCTGCTGATCTGCACGGTTCCTGTACAATTTACCCAATTTACCACTTTGGGAGTTTATGGCTAGAACATGCGCCTAACTAGCGAGTGTTCAGTAAAAATACACAAAGGTGTCAGAAACAAGTGAACTCACTGAAACTAGAGGAAATGCTTGTAACTAGTTCAAAATAGGTCATTTGCTGCTGATCTGCACGGTTCCTGTACAATTTACCCAATTTACCACTTTGGGAGTTTATGGCTAGAACATGCGCCTAACTAGCGAGTGTTCAGTAAAAATACACAAAGGTGTCAGAAACAAGTGAACTCACTGAAACTAGAGTAAATGCTTGGAACTAGTTCAAAATGGGGCATTTGCTGCTGATCTGCATGGTTCCTGTACAATTTATCCAATTTACCACTTTGGGATTTTAAGGCTAGAACATGCGCCTCACTAGCGAGTGTTCAGTAAAAATACACAAAGGTGTCAGAAACAAGTGAACTCATTGAAACTAGAGTAAATGCTTGTAACTAGTTCAAAATAGGTCATTTGCTACTGATCTGCACGGTTCCTGTACAATTTACCCAATTTATGGATAGCCCAGTTTATGGCTAGAACATGCGCCTAACTAGCGAGTGTTCAGTAAAAATACACAAAGGTGTCAGAAACAAGTGAACTCACTGAAACTAGAGTAAATGCTTGTAACTAGTTCAAAATAGGTCATTTGCTGCTGATCTGCACGGTTCCTGTACAATTTACCCAATTTACCACTTTGGGAGTTTATGGCTAGAACATGCGCCTAACTAGCGAGTGTTCAGTAAAAATACACAAAGGTGTCAGAAACAAGTGAACTCACTGAAACTAGAGTAAATGCTTGTAACTAGTTCAAAATAGGTCATTTGCTGCTGATCTGCACGGTTCCTGTACAATTTACCCAATTTACCACTTTGGGATTTTAAGGCTAGAACACGCGCCTCACTAGCGAGTGTTCAGTAAAAATACACAAAGGTGTCAGAAACAAGTGAACTCACTGAAACTAGAGTAAATGCTTGTAACTAGTTCAAAATAGGTCATTTGCTACTGATCTGCACGGTTCCTGTACAATTTACCAAATTTATGGGTAGCCCAGTTTATGGCTAGAACATGCGCTTCACTAGCGAGTGTTCAGTAAAAATACACAAAGGTGTCAGAAACAAGTGAACTCACTGAAACTAGAGTAAATGCTTGTAACTAGTTCAAAATAGGTCATTTGCTGCTGATCTGCACGGTTCCTGTACAATTTACCCAATTTACCACTTTGGGAGTTTATGGCTAGAACATGCGCCTAACTAGCGAGTGTTCAGTAAAAATACACAAAGGTGTCAGAAACAAGTGAACTCACTGAAACTAGAGGAAATGCTTGTAACTAGTTCAAAATAGGTCATTTGCTGCTGATCTGCACGGTTCCTGTACAATTTACCCAATTTACCATTTTGGGATTTGAAGGCCAGAACACGCGCCTGACTAGCGAGTGTTCAGTAAAAATACACAAAGGTGTCAGAAACAAGTGAACTCACTGAAACTAGAGTAAATGCTTGTAACTAGTTCAAAATAGGTCATTTGCTGCTGATCTGCACGGTTCCTGTACAATTTACCCAATTTACCACTTTGGGACTTTATGGCTAGAACATGCGCCTAACTAGCGAGTGTTCAGTAAAAATACACAAAGGTGTCAGAAACAAGTGAACTCACTGAAACTAGAGTAAATGCTTGTAACTAGTTCAAAATAGGTCATTTGCTGCTGATCTGCACGGTTCCTGTACAATTTACCCAATTTCCCACTTTGGGAGTTTTTGGCTAGAACAGGGGCATGACTAGCGAGTGTTCAGTAAAAATACACAAAGGTGTCAGAAACAAGTGAACTCACTGAAACTAGAGTAAATGCTTGGAACTAGTTCAAAATGGGTCATTTGCTGCTGATCTGCACGGTTCCTGTACAATTTATCCAATTTACCACTTTGGGATTTGAAGGCTAGAACACGCGCCTCACTAGCGAGTGTTCAGTAAAAATACACAAAGGTGTCAGAAACAAGTGAACTCATTGAAACTAGAGGAAATGCTTGTAACTAGTTCAAAATAGGTCATTTGCTGCTGATCTGCACGGTTCCTGTATAATTTACCCAATTTACCATTTTGGGATTTTAAGGCCAGCACACGGGCCTGACTAGCGAGTGTTCAGTAAAAATACACAAAGGTGTCAGAAACAAGTGAACTCACTGAAACTAGAGTAAATGCTTGTAACTAGTTCAAAATAGGTCATTTGCTGCTGATCTGCACGGTTCCTGTACGATTTACCCACTTTACCACTTTGGGAGTTTATGGCTAGAACATGCGCCTAACTAGCGAGTGTTCAGTAAAAATGCACACAGGGGTCAGAAAGAAGTGAACTCACTGAAACTAGAGTAAATGCTTGTAACTAGTTCAAAATAGGTCATTTGCTGCTGATCTGCATGGTTCCTGTACAATTTACCCAATTTACCATTTTGGGATTTGAAGGCCAGAAAACACGCCTGACTAGCGAGTGTTCAGTAAAAATACACAAAGGTGTCAGAAACAAGTGAACTCATTGAAACTAGAGTAATTGCTTGTAACTAGTTCTAAATAGGTCATTTGTTGCTGATCTGCACGGTTCCTGTATAATTTACCCGATTTACCATTTTGGGATTTTAAGGCCAGAACACGCGCCTGACTAGAGAGTGTTCAGTAAAGATAAACAAAAGTGTCAGAAACAAGTGAACTCACTGAAACTAGAGTAAATGCTTGTAACTAGTTCAAAATAGGTCATTTGCTGCTGTTCTGCACGGTTCCTGTACAATTTACCCAATTTACCACTTTGGGCGTTTATGGCTAGAACATGCGCCTAACTAGCGAGTGTTCATTAGAAATACACAAAGGTGTCAGAAACAAGTGAACTCACTGAAACTAGAGTAAATGCTTGTAACTAGTTCAAAATAGGTCATTTGCTGCTGATCTGCACGGTTCCTGTACGATTTACCCAATTTACCATTTTGGGATTTGAAGGCCAGAAAACGCGCCTGACTAGCGAGTGTTCAGTAAAAATACACAAAGGTGTCAGAAACAAGTGAACTCACTGAAACTAGAGGAAATGCTTGTAACTAGTTCAAAATAGGTCATTTGCTGCTGATCTGCACGGTTCCTGTACAATTTACCCAATTTACCATTTTGGGATTTGAAGGCCAGAACACGCGCCTGACTAGCGAGTGTTCAGTAAAAATACACAAAGGTGTCAGAAACAAGTGAACTCACTGAAACTAGAGTAAATGCTTGTAACTAGTTCAAAATAGGTCATTTGCTGCTGATCTGCACGGTTCCTGTACAATTTACCCAATTTACCACTTTGGGACTTTATGGCTAGAACATGCGCCTAACTAGCGAGTGTTCAGTAAAAATACACAAAGGTGTCAGAAACAAGTGAACTCACTGAAACTAGAGTAAATGCTTGTAACTAGTTCAAAATAGGTCATTTGCTGCTGATCTGCACGGTTCCTGTACAATTTACCCAATTTCCCACTTTGGGAGTTTTTGGCTAGAACACGGGCATGACTAGCGAGTGTTCAGTAAAAATACACAAAGGTGTCAGAAACAAGTGAACTCACTGAAACTAGAGTAAATGCTTGGAACTAGTTCAAAATGGGTCATTTGCTGCTGATCTGCACGGTTCCTGTACAATTTATCCAATTTACCCCTTTGGGATTTGAAGGCTAGAACACGCGCCTCACTAGCGAGTGTTCAGTAAAAATACACAAAGGTGTCAGAAACAAGTGAACTCATTGAAACTAGAGGAAATGCTTGTAACTAGTTCAAAATAGGTCATTTGCTACTGATCTGCACGGTTCCTGTACAATTTACCCAATTTATGGGTAGCCCAGTTTATGGCTAGAACATGCGCCTAACTAGCGAGTGTTCAGTAAAAATACACAAAGGTGTCAGAAACAAGTGAACTCACTGAAACTAGAGTAAATGCTTGTAACTAGTTCAAAATAGGTCATTTGCTGCTGATCTGCACGGTTCCTGTACAATTTACCCAATTTACCACTTTGGGATTTTAAGGCCAGAACAAACGCCTGACTAGCGAGTGTTCAGTAAAAATACACAAAGGTGTCAGAAACAAGTGAACTCATTGAAACTAGAGTAAATGCTTGTAACTAGTTCAAAATAGGTCATTTGCTACTGATCTGCACGGTTCCTGTACAATTTACCCAATTTACCACTTTGGGATTTTAAGGCTAGAACACGCGCCTCACTAGCGAGTGTTCAGTAAAAATACACAAAGGTGTCAGAAACAAGTGAACTCATTGAAACTAGAGTAAATGCTTGTAACTAGTTCAAAATAGGTCATTTGCTACTGATCTGCACGGTTCCTGTACAATTTACCCAATTTATGGATAGCCCAGTTTATGGCTAGAACATGCGCCTAACTAGCGAGTGTTCAGTAAAAATACACAAAGGTGTCAGAAACAAGTGAACTCACTGAAACTAGAGTAAATGCTTGTAACTAGTTCAAAATAGGTCATTTGCTGCTGATCTGCACGGTTCCTGTACAATTTACCCAATTTACCACTTTGGGAGTTTATGGCTAGAACATGCGCCTAACTAGCGAGTGTTCAGTAAAAATACACAAAGGTGTCAGAAACAAGTGAACTCACTGAAACTAGAGTAAATGCTTGTAACTAGTTCAAAATAGGTCATTTGCTGCTGATCTGCACGGTTCCTGTACAATTTACCCAATTTACCACTTTGGGATTTTAAGGCTAGAACACGCGCCTCACTAGCGAGTGTTCAGTAAAAATACACAAAGGTGTCAGAAACAAGTGAACTCACTGAAACTAGAGTAAATGCTTGTAACTAGTTCAAAATAGGTCATTTGCTACTGATCTGCACGGTTCCTGTACAATTTACCAAATTTATGGGTAGCCCAGTTTATGGCTAGAACATGCGCTTCACTAGCGAGTGTTCAGTAAAAATACACAAAGGTGTCAGAAACAAGTGAACTCACTGAAACTAGAGTAAATGCTTGTAACTAGTTCAAAATAGGTCATTTGCTGCTGATCTGCACGGTTCCTGTACAATTTACCCAATTTACCACTTTGGGAGTTTATGGCTAGAACATGCGCCTAACTAGCGAGTGTTCAGTAAAAATACACAAAGGTGTCAGAAACAAGTGAACTCACTGAAACTAGAGGAAATGCTTGTAACTAGTTCAAAATAGGTCATTTGCTGCTGATCTGCACGGTTCCTGTACAATTTACCCAATTTACCATTTTGGGATTTGAAGGCCAGAACACGCGCCTGACTAGCGAGTGTTCAGTAAAAATACACAAAGGTGTCAGAAACAAGTGAACTCACTGAAACTAGAGTAAATGCTTGTAACTAGTTCAAAATAGGTCATTTGCTGCTGATCTGCACGGTTCCTGTACAATTTACCCAATTTACCACTTTGGGACTTTATGGCTAGAACATGCGCCTAACTAGCGAGTGTTCAGTAAAAATACACAAAGGTGTCAGAAACAAGTGAACTCACTGAAACTAGAGTAAATGCTTGTAACTAGTTCAAAATAGGTCATTTGCTGCTGATCTGCACGGTTCCTGTACAATTTACCCAATTTCCCACTTTGGGAGTTTTTGGCTAGAACAGGGGCATGACTAGCGAGTGTTCAGTAAAAATACACAAAGGTGTCAGAAACAAGTGAACTCACTGAAACTAGAGTAAATGCTTGGAACTAGTTCAAAATGGGTCATTTGCTGCTGATCTGCACGGTTCCTGTACAATTTATCCAATTTACCACTTTGGGATTTGAAGGCTAGAACACGCGCCTCACTAGCGAGTGTTCAGTAAAAATACACAAAGGTGTCAGAAACAAGTGAACTCATTGAAACTAGAGGAAATGCTTGTAACTAGTTCAAAATAGGTCATTTGCTACTGATCTGCACGGTTCCTGTACAATTTACCCAATTTATGGGTAGCCCAGTTTATGGCTAGAACATGCGCCTAACTAGCGAGTGTTCAGTAAAAATACACAAAGGTGTCAGAAACAAGTGAACTCACTGAAACTAGAGTAAATGCTTGTAACTAGTTCAAAATAGGTCATTTGCTGCTGATCTGCACGGTTCCTGTACAATTTACCCAATTTACCACTTTGGGATTTTAAGGCCAGAACAAACGCCTGACTAGCGAGTGTTCAGTAAAAATACACAAAGGTGTCAGAAACAAGTGAACTCACTGAAACTAGAGTAAATGCTTGGAACTAGTTCAAAATAGGTCATTTGCTGCTGATCTGCACGGTTCCTGTACAATTTACCCAATTTACCATTTTGGGATTTGAAGGCCAGAACACGCGCCTGACTAGCGAGTGTTCAGTAAAAATACACAAAGGTGTCAGAAACAAGTGAACTCACTGAAACTAGAGTAAATGCTTGTAACTAGTTCAAAATAGGTCATTTGCTGCTGATCTGCACGGTTCCTGTACAATTTACCCAATTTACCACTTTGGGAGTTTATGGCTAGAACATGCGCCTAACTAGCGAGTGTTCAGTAAAAATACACAAAGGTGTCAGAAACAAGTGAACTCACTGAAACTAGAGGAAATGCTTGTAACTAGTTCAAAATAGGTCATTTGCTGCTGATCTGCACGGTTCCTGTACAATTTACCCAATTTACCACTTTGGGAGTTTATGGCTAGAACATGCGCCTAACTAGCGAGTGTTCAGTAAAAATACACAAAGGTGTCAGAAACAAGTGAACTCACTGAAACTAGAGTAAATGCTTGGAACTAGTTCAAAATGGGGCATTTGCTGCTGATCTGCATGGTTCCTGTACAATTTATCCAATTTACCACTTTGGGATTTTAAGGCTAGAACATGCGCCTCACTAGCGAGTGTTCAGTAAAAATACACAAAGGTGTCAGAAACAAGTGAACTCATTGAAACTAGAGTAAATGCTTGTAACTAGTTCAAAATAGGTCATTTGCTACTGATCTGCACGGTTCCTGTACAATTTACCCAATTTATGGATAGCCCAGTTTATGGCTAGAACATGCGCCTAACTAGCGAGTGTTCAGTAAAAATACACAAAGGTGTCAGAAACAAGTGAACTCACTGAAACTAGAGTAAATGCTTGTAACTAGTTCAAAATAGGTCATTTGCTGCTGATCTGCACGGTTCCTGTACAATTTACCCAATTTAACACTTTGGGAGTTTATGGCTAGAACATGCGCCTAACTAGCGAGTGTTCAGTAAAAATACACAAAGGTGTCAGAAACAAGTGAACTCACTGAAACTAGAGTAAATGCTTGTAACTAGTTCAAAATAGGTCATTTGCTGCTGATCTGCACGGTTCCTGTACAATTTACCCAATTTACCACTTTGGGATTTTAAGGCTAGAACACGCGCCTCACTAGCGAGTGTTCAGTAAAAATACACAAAGGTGTCAGAAACAAGTGAACTCACTGAAACTAGAGTAAATGCTTGTAACTAGTTCAAAATAGGTCATTTGCTACTGATCTGCACGGTTCCTGTACAATTTACCAAATTTATGGGTAGCCCAGTTTATGGCTAGAACATGCGCTTCACTAGCGAGTGTTCAGTAAAAATACACAAAGGTGTCAGAAACAAGTGAACTCACTGAAACTAGAGTAAATGCTTGTAACTAGTTCAAAATAGGTCATTTGCTGCTGATCTGCACGGTTCCTGTACAATTTACCCAATTTACCACTTTGGGAGTTTATGGCTAGAACATGCGCCTAACTAGCGAGTGTTCAGTAAAAATACACAAAGGTGTCAGAAACAAGTGAACTCACTGAAACTAGAGGAAATGCTTGTAACTAGTTCAAAATAGGTCATTTGCTGCTGATCTGCACGGTTCCTGTACAATTTACCCAATTTACCATTTTGGGATTTGAAGGCCAGAACACGCGCCTGACTAGCGAGTGTTCAGTAAAAATACACAAAGGTGTCAGAAACAAGTGAACTCACTGAAACTAGAGTAAATGCTTGTAACTAGTTCAAAATAGGTCATTTGCTGCTGATCTGCACGGTTCCTGTACAATTTACCCAATTTACCACTTTGGGACTTTATGGCTAGAACATGCGCCTAACTAGCGAGTGTTCAGTAAAAATACACAAAGGTGTCAGAAACAAGTGAACTCACTGAAACTAGAGTAAATGCTTGTAACTAGTTCAAAATAGGTCATTTGCTGCTGATCTGCACGGTTCCTGTACAATTTACCCAATTTCCCACTTTGGGAGTTTTTGGCTAGAACAGGGGCATGACTAGCGAGTGTTCAGTAAAAATACACAAAGGTGTCAGAAACAAGTGAACTCACTGAAACTAGAGTAAATGCTTGGAACTAGTTCAAAATGGGTCATTTGCTGCTGATCTGCACGGTTCCTGTACAATTTATCCAATTTACCACTTTGGGATTTGAAGGCTAGAACACGCGCCTCACTAGCGAGTGTTCAGTAAAAATACACAAAGGTGTCAGAAACAAGTGAACTCATTGAAACTAGAGGAAATGCTTGTAACTAGTTCAAAATAGGTCATTTGCTACTGATCTGCACGGTTCCTGTACAATTTACCCAATTTATGGGTAGCCCAGTTTATGGCTAGAACATGCGCCTAACTAGCGAGTGTTCAGTAAAAATACACAAAGGTGTCAGAAACAAGTGAACTCACTGAAACTAGAGTAAATGCTTGTAACTAGTTCAAAATAGGTCATTTGCTGCTGATCTGCACGGTTCCTGTACAATTTACCCAATTTACCACTTTGGGATTTTAAGGCCAGAACAAACGCCTGACTAGCGAGTGTTCAGTAAAAATACACAAAGGTGTCAGAAACAAGTGAACTCACTGAAACTAGAGTAAATGCTTGGAACTAGTTCAAAATAGGTCATTTGCTGCTGATCTGCACGGTTCCTGTACAATTTACCCAATTTACCATTTTGGGATTTGAAGGCCAGAACACGCGCCTGACTAGCGAGTGTTCAGTAAAAATACACAAAGGTGTCAGAAACAAGTGAACTCACTGAAACTAGAGTAAATGCTTGTAACTAGTTCAAAATAGGTCATTTGCTGCTGATCTGCACGGTTCCTGTACAATTTACCCAATTTACCACTTTGGGAGTTTATGGCTAGAACATGCGCCTAACTAGCGAGTGTTCAGTAAAAATACACAAAGGTGTCAGAAACAAGTGAACTCACTGAAACTAGAGGAAATGCTTGTAACTAGTTCAAAATAGGTCATTTGCTGCTGATCTGCACGGTTCCTGTACAATTTACCCAATTTACCATTTTGGGATTTGAAGGCCAGAACACGCGCCTGACTAGCGAGTGTTCAGTAAAAATACACAAAGGTGTCAGAAACAAGTGAACTCACTGAAACTAGAGTAAATGCTTGTAACTAGTTCAAAATAGGTCATTTGCTGCTGATCTGCACGGTTCCTGTACAATTTACCCAATTTACCACTTTGGGACTTTATGGCTAGAACATGCGCCTAACTAGCGAGTGTTCAGTAAAAATACACAAAGGTGTCAGAAACAAGTGAACTCACTGAAACTAGAGTAA
This sequence comes from Anniella stebbinsi, assembly GCA_029215795.1. Classification (NCBI taxonomy): domain Eukaryota; kingdom Metazoa; phylum Chordata; class Lepidosauria; order Squamata; family Anniellidae; genus Anniella; species Anniella stebbinsi. The sequence continues at coordinate 122,572,435 of JARDYH010000004.1, read as the reverse complement.
ATGCTTGTAACTAGTTCAAAATAGGTCATTTGCTGCTGATCTGCACGGTTCCTGTACAATTTACCCAATTTCCCACTTTGGGAGTTTTTGGCTAGAACAGGGGCATGACTAGCGAGTGTTCAGTAAAAATACACAAAGGTGTCAGAAACAAGTGAACTCACTGAAACTAGAGTAAATGCTTGGAACTAGTTCAAAATGGGTCATTTGCTGCTGATCTGCACGGTTCCTGTACAATTTATCCAATTTACCACTTTGGGATTTGAAGGCTAGAACACGCGCCTCACTAGCGAGTGTTCAGTAAAAATACACAAAGGTGTCAGAAACAAGTGAACTCATTGAAACTAGAGGAAATGCTTGTAACTAGTTCAAAATAGGTCATTTGCTACTGATCTGCACGGTTCCTGTACAATTTACCCAATTTATGGGTAGCCCAGTTTATGTCTAGAACATGCGCCTAACTAGCGAGTGTTCAGTAAAAATACACAAAGGTGTCAGAAACAAGTGAACTCACTGAAACTAGAGTAAATGCTTGTAACTAGTTCAAAATAGGTCATTTGCTGCTGATCTGCACGGTTCCTGTACAATTTACCCAATTTACCACTTTGGGATTTTAAGGCCAGAACAAACGCCTGACTAGCGAGTGTTCAGTAAAAATACACAAAGGTGTCAGAAACAAGTGAACTCACTGAAACTAGAGTAAATGCTTGTAACTAGTTCAAAATAGGTCATTTGCTGCTGATCTGCACGGTTCCTGTACAATTTACCCAATTTACCATTTTGGGATTTGAAGGCCAGAACACGCGCCTGACTAGCGAGTGTTCAGTAAAAATACACAAAGGTGTCAGAAACAAGTGAACTCACTGAAACTAGAGTAAATGCTTGTAACTAGTTCAAAATAGGTCATTTGCTGCTGATCTGCACGGTTCCTGTACAATTTACCCAATTTACCACTTTGGGAGTTTATGGCTAGAACATGCGCCTAACTAGCGAGTGTTCAGTAAAAATACACAAAGGTGTCAGAAACAAGTGAACTCACTGAAACTAGAGTAAATGCTTGTAACTAGTTCAAAATAGGTCATTTGCTGCTGATCTGCACGGTTCCTGTACAATTTACCTAATTTACCACTTTGGGAGTTTTTGGCTAGAACACGGGCATTACTAGCGAGTGTTCAGTAAAAATACATAAAGATGTCAGTAACAAGTGAACTCACTGAAACTAGAGTAAATGCTTGTAACTAGTTCAAAATAGGTCATTTGCTGCTGATCTGCACGGTTCCTGTACAATTTACCCAATTTACCACTTTGGGAGTTTATGGCTAGAACATTTGCCTAACTAGCGAGTGTTAAGTAAAAATACACAAAGGTGTCAGAAACAAGTGAACTCACTGAAACTAGAGTAAATGCTTGGAACTAGTTCAAAATGGGTCATTTGCTGCTGATCTGCACGGTTCCTGTACAATTTACCCAATTTACCACTTTGGGATTTTAAGGCCAGGACACGCGCCTCACTAGCGAGTGTTCAGTAAAAATACACAAAGGTGTCAGAAACAAGTGAACTCACTGAAACTAGAGTAAATGCTTGTAACTAGTTCAAAATAGGTCATTTGCTACTGATCTGCACGGTTCCTGTACAATTTACCCAATTTATGGGTAGCCCAGTTTTTGGCTAGAACATGCGCCTAACTAGCGAGTGTTCAGTAAAAATACACAAAGGTGTCAGAAACAAGTGAACTCACTGAAACTAGAGTAAATGCTTGTAACTAGTTCAAAATAGGTCATTTGCTGCTGATCTGCACGGTTCCTGTACAATTTACCCAATTTACCACTTTGGGAGTTTTTGGCTAGAACACGGGCATGACTAGCGAGTGTTCAGTCAAAATACACAAAGGTGTCAGAAACAAGTGAACTCACTGAAACTAGAGTAAATGCTTGTAACTAGTTCAAAATAGGTCATTTGCTGCTGATCTGCACGGTTCCTGTACAATTTACCCAATTTACCACTTTGGGAGTTTATGGCTAGAACATGCGCCTAACTAGCGAGTGTTCAGTAAAAATACACAAAGGTGTCAGAAACAAGTGAACTCACTGAAACTAGAGGAAATGCTTGTAACTAGTTCAAAATAGGTCATTTGCTGCTGATCTGCACGGTTCCTGTACAATTTACCCAATTTACCATTTTGGGATTTGAAGGCCAGAACACGCGCCTGACTAGCGAGTGTTCAGTAAAAATACACAAAGGTGTCAGAAACAAGTGAACTCACTGAAACTAGAGTAAATGCTTGTAACTAGTTCAAAATAGGTCATTTGCTGCTGATCTGCACGGTTCCTGTACAATTTACCCAATTTACCACTTTGGGACTTTATGGCTAGAACATGCGCCTAACTAGCGAGTGTTCAGTAAAAAGACACAAAGGTGTCAGAAACAAGTGAACTCACTGAAACTAGAGTAAATGCTTGTAACTAGTTCAAAATAGGTCATTTGCTGCTGATCTGCACGGTTCCTGTACAATTTACCCAATTTCCCACTTTGGGAGTTTTTGGCTAGAACACGGGCATGACTAGCGAGTGTTCAGTAAAAATACACAAAGGTGTCAGAAACAAGTGAACTCACTGAAACTAGAGTAAATGCTTGGAACTAGTTCAAAATGGGTCATTTGCTGCTGATCTGCACGGTTCCTGTACAATTTATCCAATTTACCACTTTGGGATTTGAAGGCTAGAACACGCGCCTCACTATCGAGTGTTCAGTAAAAATACACAAAGGTGTCAGAAACAAGTGAACTCATTGAAACTAGAGTAAATGCTTGTAACTAGTTCAAAATAGGTCATTTGCTACTGATCTGCACGGTTCCTGTACAATTTACCCAATTTATGGGTAGCCCAGTTTATGGCTAGAACATGCGCCTAACTAGCGAGTGTTCAGTAAAAATACACAAAGGTGTCAGAAACAAGTGAACTCACTGAAACTAGAGTAAATGCTTGTAACTAGTTCAAAATAGGTCATTTGCTGCTGATCTGCACGGTTCCTGTACAATTTACCCAATTTACCACTTTGGGATTTTAAGGCCAGAACAAACGCCTGACTAGCGAGTGTTCAGTCAAAATACACAAAGGTGTCAGAAACAAGTGAACTCACTGAAACTAGAGTAAATGCTTGTAACTAGTTCAAAATAGGTCATTTGCTGCTGATCTGCACGGTTCCTGTACAATTTACCCAATTTACCACTTTGGGAGTTTTTGGCTAGAACACGGGCATGACTAGCGAGTGTTCAGTCAAAATACACAAAGGTGTCAGAAACAAGTGAACTCACTGAAACTAGAGTAAATGCTTGTAACTAGTTCAAAATAGGTCATTTGCTACTGATTTGCACGTTTCCTGTACAATTTACCAAATTTATGGGTAGCCCAGTTTATGGCTAGAACATGCGCTTCACTAGCGAGTGTTCAGTAAAAATACACAAAGGTGTCAGAAACAAGTGAACTCACTGAAACTAGAGTAAATGCTTGTAACTAGTTCAAAATAGGTCATTTGCTGCTGATCTGCACGGTTCCTGTACAATTTACCCAATTTACCACTTTGGGAGTTTTTGGCTAGAACACGGGCATGACTAGCGAGTGTTCAGTCAAAATACACAAAGGTGTCAGAAACAAGTGAACTCACTGAAACTAGAGTAAATGCTTGTAACTAGTTCAAAATAGGTCATTTGCTGCTGATCTGCACGGTTCCTGTACAATTTACCCAATTTACCACTTTGGGAGTTTATGGCTAGAACATGCGCCTAACTAGCGAGTGTTCAGTAAAAATACACAAAGGTGTCAGAAACAAGTGAACTCACTGAAACTAGAGGAAATGCTTGTAACTAGTTCAAAATAGGTCATTTGCTGCTGATCTGCACGGTTCCTGTACAATTTACCCAATTTACCATTTTGGGATTTGAAGGCCAGAACACGCGCCTGACTAGCGAGTGTTCAGTAAAAATACACAAAGGTGTCAGAAACAAGTGAACTCACTGAAACTAGAGTAAATGCTTGTAACTAGTTCAAAATAGGTCATTTGCTGCTGATCTGCACGGTTCCTGTACAATTTACCCAATTTACCACTTTGGGACTTTATGGCTAGAACATGCGCCTAACTAGCGAGTGTTCAGTAAAAAGACACAAAGGTGTCAGAAACAAGTGAACTCACTGAAACTAGAGTAAATGCTTGTAACTAGTTCAAAATAGGTCATTTGCTGCTGATCTGCACGGTTCCTGTACAATTTACCCAATTTCCCACTTTGGGAGTTTTTGGCTAGAACACGGGCATGACTAGCGAGTGTTCAGTAAAAATACACAAAGGTGTCAGAAACAAGTGAACTCACTGAAACTAGAGTAAATGCTTGGAACTAGTTCAAAATGGGTCATTTGCTGCTGATCTGCACGGTTCCTGTACAATTTATCCAATTTACCACTTTGGGATTTGAAGGCTAGAACACGCGCCTCACTATCGAGTGTTCAGTAAAAATACACAAAGGTGTCAGAAACAAGTGAACTCATTGAAACTAGAGTAAATGCTTGTAACTAGTTCAAAATAGGTCATTTGCTACTGATCTGCACGGTTCCTGTACAATTTACCCAATTTATGGGTAGCCCAGTTTATGGCTAGAACATGCGCCTAACTAGCGAGTGTTCAGTAAAAATACACAAAGGTGTCAGAAACAAGTGAACTCACTGAAACTAGAGTAAATGCTTGTAACTAGTTCAAAATAGGTCATTTGCTGCTGATCTGCACGGTTCCTGTACAATTTACCCAATTTACCACTTTGGGATTTTAAGGCCAGAACAAACGCCTGACTAGCGAGTGTTCAGTCAAAATACACAAAGGTGTCAGAAACAAGTGAACTCACTGAAACTAGAGTAAATGCTTGTAACTAGTTCAAAATAGGTCATTTGCTGCTGATCTGCACGGTTCCTGTACAATTTACCCAATTTACCACTTTGGGAGTTTTTGGCTAGAACACGGGCATGACTAGCGAGTGTTCAGTCAAAATACACAAAGGTGTCAGAAACAAGTGAACTCACTGAAACTAGAGTAAATGCTTGTAACTAGTTCAAAATAGGTCATTTGCTACTGATTTGCACGTTTCCTGTACAATTTACCAAATTTATGGGTAGCCCAGTTTATGGCTAGAACATGCGCTTCACTAGCGAGTGTTCAGTAAAAATACACAAAGGTGTCAGAAACAAGTGAACTCACTGAAACTAGAGTAAATGCTTGTAACTAGTTCAAAATAGGTCATTTGCTGCTGATCTGCACGGTTCCTGTACAATTTACCCAATTTACCACTTTGGGAGTTTTTGGCTAGAACACGGGCATGACTAGCGAGTGTTCAGTCAAAATACACAAAGGTGTCAGAAACAAGTGAACTCACTGAAACTAGAGTAAATGCTTGTAACTAGTTCAAAATAGGTCATTTGCTGCTGATCTGCACGGTTCCTGTACAATTTACCCAATTTACCACTTTGGGAGTTTATGGCTAGAACATGCGCCTAACTAGCGAGTGTTCAGTAAAAATACACAAAGGTGTCAGAAACAAGTGAACTCACTGAAACTAGAGGAAATGCTTGTAACTAGTTCAAAATAGGTCATTTGCTACTGATCTGCACGGTTCCTGTACAATTTACCCAATTTACCATTTTGGGATTTGAAGGCCAGAACACGCGCCTGACTAGCGAGTGTTCAGTAAAAATACACAAAGGTGTCAGAAACAAGTGAACTCACTGAAACTAGAGTAAATGCTTGTAACTAGTTCAAAATAGGTCATTTGCTGCTGATCTGCACGGTTCCTGTACAATTTACCCAATTTACCACTTTGGGAGTTTATGGCTAGAACATGCGCCTAACTAGCGAGTGTTCAGTAAAAATACACAAAGGTGTCAGAAACAAGTGAACTCACTGAAACTAGAGGAAATGCTTGTAACTAGTTCAAAATAGGTCATTTGCTGCTGATCTGCACGGTTCCTGTACAATTTACCCAATTTACCATTTTGGGATTTGAAGGCCAGAACACGCGCCTGACTAGCGAGTGTTCAGTAAAAATACACAAAGGTGTCAGAAACAAGTGAACTCACTGAAACTAGAGTAAATGCTTGTAACTAGTTCAAAATAGGTCATTTGCTGCTGATCTGCACGGTTCCTGTACAATTTACCCAATTTACCACTTTGGGAGTTTATGGCTAGAACATGCGCCTAACTAGCGAGTGTTCAGTAAAAATACACAAAGGTGTCAGAAACAAGTGAACTCACTGAAACTAGAGTAAATGCTTGGAACTAGTTCAAAATGGGGCATTTGCTGCTGATCTGCACGGTTCCTGTACAATTTACCCAATTTACCACTTTGGGATTTTAAGGCTAGAACATGCGCCTCACTAGCGAGTGTTCAGTAAAAATACACAAAGGTGTCAGAAACAAGTGAACTCATTGAAACTAGAGTAAATGCTTGTAACTAGTTCAAAATAGGTCATTTGCTACTGATCTGCACGGTTCCTGTACAATTTACCCAATTTATGGATAGCCCAGTTTAAGGCTAGAACATGCGCCTAACTAGCGAGTGTTCAGTAAAAATACACAAAGGTGTCAGAAACAAGTGAACTCACTGAAACTAGAGTAAATGCTTGTAACTAGTTCAAAATAGGTCATTTGCTGCTGATCTGCACGGTTCCTGTACAATTTACCCAATTTACCACTTTGGGAGTTTATGGCTAGAACATGCGCCTAACTAGCGAGTGTTCAGTAAAAATACACAAAGGTGTCAGAAACAAGTGAACTCACTGAAACTAGAGTAAATGCTTGTACCTAGTTCAAAATAGGTCATTTGCTGCTGATCTGCACGGTTCCTGTACAATTTACCAAATTTATGGGTAGCCCAGTTTATGGCTAGAACATGCGCCTCACTAGCGAGTGTTCAGTAAAAATACACAAAGGTGTCAGAAACAAGTGAACTCACTGAAACTAGAGGAAATGCTTGTAACTAGTTCAAAATAGGTCATTTGCTGCTGATCTGCACGGTTCCTGTACAATTTACCCAATTTACCATTTTGGGATTTGAAGGCCAGAACACGCGCCTGACTAGCGAGTGTTCAGTAAAAATACACAAAGGTGTCAGAAACAAGTGAACTCACTGAAACTAGAGTAAATGCTTGTAACTAGTTCAAAATAGGTCATTTGCTGCTGATCTGCACGGTTCCTGTACAATTTACCCAATTTACCACTTTGGGACTTTATGGCTAGAACATGCGCCTCACTAGCGAGTGTTCAGTAAAAATACACAAAGGTGTCAGAAACAAGTGAACTCACTGAAACTAGAGTAAATGCTTGTAACTAGTTCAAAATAGGTCATTTGCTGCTGATCTGCACGGTTCCTGTACAATTTACCCAATTTACCACTTTGGGAGTTTTTGGCTAGAACACGGGCATGACTAGCGAGTGTTCAGTCAAAATACACAAAGGTGTCAGAAACAAGTGAACTCACTGAAACTAGAGTAAATGCTTGTAACTAGTTCAAAATAGGTCATTTGCTGCTGATCTGCACGGTTCCTGTACAATTTACCCAATTTACCACTTTGGGAGTTTATGGCTAGAACATGCGCCTAACTAGCGAGTGTTCAGTAAAAATACACAAAGGTGTCAGAAACAAGTGAACTCACTGAAACTAGAGGAAATGCTTGTAACTAGTTCAAAATAGGTCATTTGCTGCTGATCTGCACGGTTCCTGTACAATTTACCCAATTTACCATTTTGGGATTTGAAGGCCAGAACACGCGCCTGACTGGCGAGTGTTCAGTAAAAATACACAAAGGTGTCAGAAACAAGTGAACTCACTGAAACTAGAGTAAATGCTTGTAACTAGTTCAAAATAGGTCATTTGCTGCTGATCTGCACGGTTCCTGTACAATTTACCCAATTTACCACTTTGGGACTTTATGGCTAGAACATGCGCCTAACTAGCGAGTGTTCAGTAAAAATACACAAAGGTGTCAGAAACAAGTGAACTCACTGAAACTAGAGTAAATGCTTGTAACTAGTTCAAAATAGGTCATTTGCTGCTGATCTGCACGGTTCCTGTACAATTTACCCAATTTCCCACTTTGGGAGTTTTTGGCTAGAACACGGGCATGACTAGCGAGTGTTCAGTAAAAATACACAAAGGTGTCAGAAACAAGTGAACTCACTGAAACTAGAGTAAATGCTTGGAACTAGTTCAAAATGGGTCATTTGCTGCTGATCTGCACGGTTCCTGTACAATTTATCCAATTTACCACTTTGGGATTTGAAGGCTAGAACACGCGCCTCACTAGCGAGTGTTCAGTAAAAATACACAAAGGTGTCAGAAACAAGTGAACTCATTGAAACTAGAGTAAATGCTTGTAACTAGTTCAAAATAGGTCATTTGCTACTGATCTGCACGGTTCCTGTACAATTTACCCAATTTATGGGTAGCCCAGTTTATGGCTAGAACATGCGCCTAACTAGCGAGTGTTCAGTAAAAATACACAAAGGTGTCAGAAACAAGTGAACTCACTGAAACTAGAGTAAATGCTTGTAACTAGTTCAAAATAGGTCATTTGCTGCTGATCTGCACGGTTCCTGTACAATTTACCCAATTTACCACTTTGGGATTTTAAGGCCAGAACAAACGCCTGACTAGCGAGTGTTCAGTAAAAATACACAAAGGTGTCAGAAACAAGTGAACTCATTGAAACTAGAGTAAATGCTTGTAACTAGTTCAAAATAGGTCATTTGCTACTGATCTGCACGGTTCCTGTACAATTTACCCAATTTATGGATAGCCCAGTTTATGGCTAGAACATGCGCCTAACTAGCGAGTGTTCAGTAAAAATACACAAAGGTGTCAGAAACAAGTGAAATCACTGAAACTAGAGTAAATGCTTGTAACTAGTTCAAAATAGGTCATTTGCTGCTGATCTGCACGGTTCCTGTACAATTTACCCAATTTACCACTTTGGGAGTTTATGGCTAGAACAGGCGCCTAACTAGCGAGTGTTCAGTAAAAATACACAAAGGTGTCAGAAACAAGTGAACTCACTGAAACTAGAGTAAATGCTTGTAACTAGTTCAAAATAGGTCATTTGCTGCTGATCTGCACGGTTCCTGTACAATTTACCCAATTTACCACTTTGGGATTTTAAGGCTAGAACACGCGCCTCACTAGCGAGTGTTCAGTAAAAATACACAAAGGTGTCAGAAACAAGTGAACTCACTGAAACTAGAGTAAATGCTTGTAACTAGTTCAAAATAGGTCATTTGCTACTGATCTGCACGGTTCCTGTACAATTTACCAAATTTATGGGTAGCCCAGTTTATGGCTAGAACATGCGCTTCACTAGCGAGTGTTCAGTAAAAATACACAAAGGTGTCAGAAACAAGTGAACTCACTGAAACTAGAGTAAATGCTTGTAACTAGTTCAAAATAGGTCATTTGCTGCTGATCTGCACGGTTCCTGTACAATTTACCCAATTTACCACTTTGGGAGTTTTTGGCTAGAACACGGGCATGACTAGCGAGTGTTCAGTCAAAATACACAAAGGTGTCAGAAACAAGTGAACTCACTGAAACTAGAGTAAATGCTTGTAACTAGTTCAAAATAGGTCATTTGCTGCTGATCTGCACGGTTCCTGTACAATTTACCCAATTTACCACTTTGGGAGTTTATGGCTAGAACATGCGCCTAACTAGCGAGTGTTCAGTAAAAATACACAAAGGTGTCAGAAACAAGTGAACTCACTGAAACTAGAGGAAATGCTTGTAACTAGTTCAAAATAGGTCAGTTGCTGCTGATCTGCACGGTTCCTGTACAATTTACCCAATTTACCATTTTGGGATTTGAAGGCCAGAACACGCGCCTGACTAGCGAGTGTTCAGTAAAAATACACAAAGGTGTCAGAAACAAGTGAACTCACTGAAACTAGAGTAAATGCTTGTAACTAGTTCAAAATAGGTCATTTGCTGCTGATCTGCACGGTTCCTGTACAATTTACCCAATTTACCACTTTGGGAGTTTATGGCTAGAACATGCGCCTAACTAGCGAGTGTTCAGTAAAAATACACAAAGGTGTCAGAAACAAGTGAACTCACTGAAACTAGAGGAAATGCTTGTAACTAGTTCAAAATAGGTCATTTGCTGCTGATCTGCACGGTTCCTGTACAATTTACCCAATTTACCATTTTGGGATTTGAAGGCCAGAACACGCGCCTGACTAGCGAGTGTGCAGTAAAAATACACAAAGGTGTCAGAAACAAGTGAACTCACTGAAACTAGAGTAAATGCTTGTAACTAGTTCAAAATAGGTCATTTGCTGCTGATCTGCACGGTTCCTGTACAATTTACCCAATTTACCACTTTGGGACTTTATGGCTAGAACATGCGCCTAACTAGCGAGTGTTCAGTAAAAATACACAAAGGTGTCAGAAACAAGTGAACTCACTGAAACTAGAGTAAATGCTTGTAACTAGTTCAAAATAGGTCATTTGCTGCTGATCTGCACGGTTCCTGTACAATTTACCCAATTTACCACTTCGGGAGTTTATGGCTAGAACATGCGCCTAACTAGCGAGTGTTCAGTAAAAATACACAAAGGTGTCAGAAACAAGTGAACTCACTGAAACTAGAGTAAATGCTTGGAACTAGTTCAAAATGGGGCATTTGCTGCTGATCTGCACGGTTCCTGTACAATTTATCCAATTTACCACTTTGGGATTTTAAGGCTAGAACATGCGCCTCACTAGCGAGTGTTCAGTAAAAATACACAAAGGTGTCAGAAACAAGTGAACTCATTGAAACTAGAGTAAATGCTTGTAACTAGTTCAAAATAGGTCATTTGCTACTGATCTGCACGGTTCCTGTACAATTTACCCAATTTATGGATAGCCCAGTTTAAGGCTAGAACATGCGCCTAACTAGCGAGTGTTCAGTAAAAATACACAAAGGTGTCAGAAACAAGTGAACTCACTGAAACTAGAGTAAATGCTTGTAACTAGTTCAAAATAGGTCATTTGCTGCTGATCTGCACGGTTCCTGTACAATTTACCCAATTTACCACTTTGGGAGTTTATGGCTAGAACATGCGCCTAACTAGCGAGTGTTCAGTAAAAATACACAAAGGTGTCAGAAACAAGTGAACTCACTGAAACTAGAGTAAATGCTTGTACCTAGTTCAAAATAGGTCATTTGCTGCTGATCTGCACGGTTCCTGTACAATTTACCCAATTTACCACTTTGGGATTTTAAGGCTAGAACACGCGCCTCACTAGCGAGTGTTCAGTAAAAATACACAAAGGTGTCAGAAACAAGTGAACTCACTGAAACTAGAGTAAATGCTTGTAACTAGTTCAAAATAGGTCATTTGCTACTGATCTGCACGGTTCCTGTACAATTTACCAAATTTATGGGTAGCCCAGTTTATGGCTAGAACATGCGCCTCACTAGCGAGTGTTCAGTAAAAATACACAAAGGTGTCAGAAACAAGTGAACTCACTGAAACTAGAGTAAATGCTTGTAACTAGTTCAAAATAGGTCATTTGCTGCTGATCTGCACGGTTCCTGTACAATTTACCCAATTTACCACTTTGGGAGATTTTGGCTAGAACACGGGCATGACTAGCGAGTGTTCAGTCAAAATACACAAAGGTGTCAGAAACAAGTGAACTCACTGAAACTAGAGTAAATGCTTGTAACTAGTTCAAAATAGGTCATTTGCTGCTGATCTGCACGGTTCCTGTACAATTTACCCAATTTACCACTTTGGGAGTTTATGGCTAGAACATGCGCCTAACTAGCGAGTGTTCAGTAAAAATACACAAAGGTGTCAGAAACAAGTGAACTCACTGAAACTAGAGTAAATGCTTGTAACTAGTTCAAAATAGGTCATTTGCTGCTGATCTGCACGGTTCCTGTACAATTTACCCAATTTACCACTTTGGGATTTTAAGGCCAGAACAAACGCCTGACTAGCGAGTGTTCAGTAAAAATACACAAAGGTGTCAGAAACAAGTGAACTCATTGAAACTAGAGTAAATGCTTGTAACTAGTTCAAAATAGGTCATTTGCTACTGATCTGCACGGTTCCTGTACAATTTACCCAATTTATGGATAGCCCAGTTTATGGCTAGAACATGCGCCTAACTAGCGAGTGTTCAGTAAAAATACACAAAGGTGTCAGAAACAAGTGAAATCACTGAAACTAGAGTAAATGCTTGTAACTAGTTCAAAATAGGTCATTTGCTGCTGATCTGCACGGTTCCTGTACAATTTACCCAATTTACCACTTTGGGAGTTTATGGCTAGAACAGGCGCCTAACTAGCGAGTGTTCAGTAAAAATACACAAAGGTGTCAGAAACAAGTGAACTCACTGAAACTAGAGTAAATGCTTGTAACTAGTTCAAAATAGGTCATTTGCTGCTGATCTGCACGGTTCCTGTACAATTTACCCAATTTACCACTTTGGGATTTTAAGGCTAGAACACGCGCCTCACTAGCGAGTGTTCAGTAAAAATACACAAAGGTGTCAGAAACAAGTGAACTCACTGAAACTAGAGTAAATGCTTGTAACTAGTTCAAAATAGGTCATTTGCTACTGATCTGCACGGTTCCTGTACAATTTACCAAATTTATGGGTAGCCCAGTTTATGGCTAGAACATGCGCTTCACTAGCGAGTGTTCAGTAAAAATACACAAAGGTGTCAGAAACAAGTGAACTCACTGAAACTAGAGTAAATGCTTGTAACTAGTTCAAAATAGGTCATTTGCTGCTGATCTGCACGGTTCCTGTACAATTTACCCAATTTACCACTTTGGGAGTTTTTGGCTAGAACACGGGCATGACTAGCGAGTGTTCAGTCAAAATACACAAAGGTGTCAGAAACAAGTGAACTCACTGAAACTAGAGTAAATGCTTGTAACTAGTTCAAAATAGGTCATTTGCTGCTGATCTGCACGGTTCCTGTACAATTTACCCAATTTACCACTTTGGGAGTTTATGGCTAGAACATGCGCCTAACTAGCGAGTGTTCAGTAAAAATACACAAAGGTGTCAGAAACAAGTGAACTCACTGAAACTAGAGGAAATGCTTGTAACTAGTTCAAAATAGGTCATTTGCTGCTGATCTGCACGGTTCCTGTACAATTTACCCAATTTACCATTTTGGGATTTGAAGGCCAGAACACGCGCCTGACTAGCGAGTGTTCAGTAAAAATACACAAAGGTGTCAGAAACAAGTGAACTCACTGAAACTAGAGTAAATGCTTGTAACTAGTTCAAAATAGGTCATTTGCTGCTGATCTGCACGGTTCCTGTACAATTTACCCAATTTACCACTTTGGGAGTTTATGGCTAGAACATGCGCCTAACTAGCGAGTGTTCAGTAAAAATACACAAAGGTGTCAGAAACAAGTGAACTCACTGAAACTAGAGGAAATGCTTGTAACTAGTTCAAAATAGGTCATTTGCTGCTGATCTGCACGGTTCCTGTACAATTTACCCAATTTACCATTTTGGGATTTGAAGGCCAGAACACGCGCCTGACTAGCGAGTGTTCAGTAAAAATACACAAAGGTGTCAGAAACAAGTGAACTCACTGAAACTAGAGTAAATGCTTGTAACTAGTTCAAAATAGGTCATTTGCTGCTGATCTGCACGGTTCCTGTACAATTTACCCAATTTACCACTTTGGGACTTTATGGCTAGAACATGCGCCTAACTAGCGAGTGTTCAGTAAAAATACACAAAGGTGTCAGAAACAAGTGAACTCACTGAAACTAGAGTAAATGCTTGTAACTAGTTCAAAATAGGTCATTTGCTGCTGATCTGCACGGTTCCTGTACAATTTACCCAATTTACCACTTTGGGAGTTTATGGCTAGAACATGCGCCTAACTAGCGAGTGTTCAGTAAAAATACACAAAGGTGTCAGAAACAAGTGAACTCACTGAAACTAGAGTAAATGCTTGGAACTAGTTCAAAATGGGGCATTTGCTGCTGATCTGCACGGTTCCTGTACAATTTATCCAATTTACCACTTTGGGATTTTAAGGCTAGAACATGCGCCTCACTAGCGAGTGTTCAGTAAAAATACACAAAGGTGTCAGAAACAAGTGAACTCATTGAAACTAGAGTAAATGCTTGTAACTAGTTCAAAATAGGTCATTTGCTACTGATCTGCACGGTTCCTGTACAATTTACCCAATTTATGGATAGCCCAGTTTAAGGCTAGAACATGCGCCTAACTAGCGAGTGTTCAGTAAAAATACACAAAGGTGTCAGAAACAAGTGAACTCACTGAAACTAGAGTAAATGCTTGTAACTAGTTCAAAATAGGTCATTTGCTGCTGATCTGCACGGTTCCTGTACAATTTACCCAATTTACCACTTTGGGAGTTTATGGCTAGAACATGCGCCTAACTAGCGAGTGTTCAGTAAAAATACACAAAGGTGTCAGAAACAAGTGAACTCACTGAAACTAGAGTAAATGCTTGTACCTAGTTCAAAATAGGTCATTTGCTGCTGATCTGCACGGTTCCTGTACAATTTACCCAATTTACCACTTTGGGATTTTAAGGCTAGAACACGCGCCTCACTAGCGAGTGTTCAGTAAAAATACACAAAGGTGTCAGAAACAAGTGAACTCACTGAAACTAGAGTAAATGCTTGTAACTAGTTCAAAATAGGTCATTTGCTACTGATCTGCACGGTTCCTGTACAATTTACCAAATTTATGGGTAGCCCAGTTTATGGCTAGAACATGCGCCTCACTAGCGAGTGTTCAGTAAAAATACACAAAGGTGTCAGAAACAAGTGAACTCACTGAAACTAGAGTAAATGCTTGTAACTAGTTCAAAATAGGTCATTTGCTGCTGATCTGCACGGTTCCTGTACAATTTACCCAATTTACCACTTTGGGAGTTTTTGGCTAGAACACGGGCATGACTAGCGAGTGTTCAGTCAAAATACACAAAGGTGTCAGAAACAAGTGAACTCACTGAAACTAGAGTAAATGCTTGTAACTAGTTCAAAATAGGTCATTTGCTGCTGATCTGCACGGTTCCTGTACAATTTACCCAATTTACCACTTTGGGAGTTTATGGCTAGAACATGCGCCTAACTAGCGAGTGTTCAGTAAAAATACACAAAGGTGTCAGAAACAAGTGAACTCACTGAAACTAGAGGAAATGCTTGTAACTAGTTCAAAATAGGTCATTTGCTGCTGATCTGCACGGTTCCTGTACAATTTACCCAATTTACCATTTTGGGATTTGAAGGCCAGAACACGCGCCTGACTGGCGAGTGTTCAGTAAAAATACACAAAGGTGTCAGAAACAAGTGAACTCACTGAAACTAGAGTAAATGCTTGTAACTAGTTCAAAATAGGTCATTTGCTGCTGATCTGCACGGTTCCTGTACAATTTACCCAATTTACCACTTTGGGACTTTATGGCTAGAACATGCGCCTAACTAGCGAGTGTTCAGTAAAAATACACAAAGGTGTCAGAAACAAGTGAACTCACTGAAACTAGAGTAAATGCTTGTAACTAGTTCAAAATAGGTCATTTGCTGCTGATCTGCACGGTTCCTGTACAATTTACCCAATTTCCCACTTTGGGAGTTTTTGGCTAGAACACGGGCATGACTAGCGAGTGTTCAGTAAAAATACACAAAGGTGTCAGAAACAAGTGAACTCACTGAAACTAGAGTAAATGCTTGGAACTAGTTCAAAATGGGTCATTTGCTGCTGATCTGCACGGTTCCTGTACAATTTATCCAATTTACCACTTTGGGATTTGAAGGCTAGAACACGCGCCTCACTAGCGAGTGTTCAGTAAAAATACACAAAGGTGTCAGAAACAAGTGAACTCATTGAAACTAGAGTAAATGCTTGTAACTAGTTCAAAATAGGTCATTTGCTACTGATCTGCACGGTTCCTGTACAATTTACCCAATTTATGGGTAGCCCAGTTTATGGCTAGAACATGCGCCTAACTAGCGAGTGTTCAGTAAAAATACACAAAGGTGTCAGAAACAAGTGAACTCACTGAAACTAGAGTAAATGCTTGTAACTAGTTCAAAATAGGTCATTTGCTGCTGATCTGCACGGTTCCTGTACAATTTACCCAATTTACCACTTTGGGATTTTAAGGCCAGAACAAACGCCTGACTAGCGAGTGTTCAGTAAAAATACACAAAGGTGTCAGAAACAAGTGAACTCATTGAAACTAGAGTAAATGCTTGTAACTAGTTCAAAATAGGTCATTTGCTACTGATCTGCACGGTTCCTGTACAATTTACCCAATTTATGGATAGCCCAGTTTATGGCTAGAACATGCGCCTAACTAGCGAGTGTTCAGTAAAAATACACAAAGGTGTCAGAAACAAGTGAACTCACTGAAACTAGAGTAAATGCTTGTAACTAGTTCAAAATAGGTCATTTGCTGCTGATCTGCACGGTTCCTGTACAATTTACCCAATTTACCACTTTGGGAGTTTATGGCTAGAACAGGCGCCTAACTAGCGAGTGTTCAGTAAAAATACACAAAGGTGTCAGAAACAAGTGAACTCACTGAAACTAGAGTAAATGCTTGTACCTAGTTCAAAATAGGTCATTTGCTGCTGATCTGCACGGTTCCTGTACAATTTACCCAATTTACCACTTTGGGATTTTAAGGCTAGAACACGCGCCTCACTAGCGAGTGTTCAGTAAAAATACACAAAGGTGTCAGAAACAAGTGAACTCACTGAAACTAGAGTAAATGCTTGTAACTAGTTCAAAATAGGTCATTTGCTACTGATCTGCACGGTTCCTGTACAATTTACCAAATTTATGGGTAGCCCAGTTTATGGCTAGAACATGCGCCTCACTAGCGAGTGTTCAGTAAAAATACACAAAGGTGTCAGAAACAAGTGAACTCACTGAAACTAGAGTAAATGCTTGTAACTAGTTCAAAATAGGTCATTTGCTGCTGATCTGCACGGTTCCTGTACAATTTACCCAATTTACCACTTTGGGAGTTTTTGGCTAGAACACGGGCATGACTAGCGAGTGTTCAGTCAAAATACACAAAGGTGTCAGAAACAAGTGAACTCACTGAAACTAGAGTAAATGCTTGTAACTAGTTCAAAATAGGTCATTTGCTGCTGATCTGCACGGTTCCTGTACAATTTACCCAATTTACCACTTTGGGAGTTTATGGCTAGAACATGCGCCTAACTAGCGAGTGTTCAGTAAAAATACACAAAGGTGTCAGAAACAAGTGAACTCACTGAAACTAGAGGAAATGCTTGTAACTAGTTCAAAATAGGTCATTTGCTGCTGATCTGCACGGTTCCTGTACAATTTACCCAATTTACCATTTTGGGATTTGAAGGCCAGAACACGCGCCTGACTGGCGAGTGTTCAGTAAAAATACACAAAGGTGTCAGAAACAAGTGAACTCACTGAAACTAGAGTAAATGCTTGTAACTAGTTCAAAATAGGTCATTTGCTGCTGATCTGCACGGTTCCTGTACAATTTACGCAATTTACCACTTTGGGACTTTATGGCTAGAACATGCGCCTAACTAGCGAGTGTTCAGTAAAAATACACAAAGGTGTCAGAAACAAGTGAACTCACTGAAACTAGAGTAAATGCTTGTAACTAGTTCAAAATAGGTCATTTGCTGCTGATCTGCACGGTTCCTGTACAATTTACCCAATTTCCCACTTTGGGAGTTTTTGGCTAGAACACGGGCATGACTAGCGAGTGTTCAGTAAAAATACACAAAGGTGTCAGAAACAAGTGAACTCACTGAAACTAGAGTAAATGCTTGGAACTAGTTCAAAATGGGTCATTTGCTGCTGATCTGCACGGTTCCTGTACAATTTATCCAATTTACCACTTTGGGATTTGAAGGCTAGAACACGCGCCTCACTAGCGAGTGTTCAGTAAAAATACACAAAGGTGTCAGAAACAAGTGAACTCATTGAAACTAGAGTAAATGCTTGTAACTAGTTCAAAATAGGTCATTTGCTACTGATCTGCACGGTTCCTGTACAATTTACCCAATTTATGGGTAGCCCAGTTTATGGCTAGAACATGCGCCTAACTAGCGAGTGTTCAGTAAAAATACACAAAGGTGTCAGAAACAAGTGAACTCACTGAAACTAGAGTAAATGCTTGTAACTAGTTCAAAATAGGTCATTTGCTGCTGATCTGCACGGTTCCTGTACAATTTACCCAATTTACCACTTTGGGATTTTAAGGCCAGAACAAACGCCTGACTAGCGAGTGTTCAGTAAAAATACACAAAGGTGTCAGAAACAAGTGAACTCATTGAAACTAGAGTAAATGCTTGTAACTAGTTCAAAATAGGTCATTTGCTACTGATCTGCACGGTTCCTGTACAATTTACCCAATTTATGGATAGCCCAGTTTATGGCTAGAACATGCGCCTAACTAGCGAGTGTTCAGTAAAAATACACAAAGGTGTCAGAAACAAGTGAACTCACTGAAACTAGAGTAAATGCTTGTAACTAGTTCAAAATAGGTCATTTGCTGCTGATCTGCACGGTTCCTGTACAATTTACCCAATTTACCACTTTGGGAGTTTATGGCTAGAACAGGCGCCTAACTAGCGAGTGTTCAGTAAAAATACACAAAGGTGTCAGAAACAAGTGAACTCACTGAAACTAGAGTAAATGCTTGTAACTAGTTCAAAATAGGTCATTTGCTGCTGATCTGCACGGTTCCTGTACAATTTACCCAATTTACCACTTTGGGATTTTAAGGCTAGAACACGCGCCTCACTAGCGAGTGTTCAGTAAAAATACACAAAGGTGTCAGAAACAAGTGAACTCACTGAAACTAGAGTAAATGCTTGTAACTAGTTCAAAATAGGTCATTTGCTGCTGATCTGCACGGTTCCTGTACAATTTACCCAATTTACCACTTTGGGAGTTTATGGCTAGAACATGCGCCTAACTAGCGAGTGTTCAGTAAAAATACACAAAGGTGTCAGAAACAAGTGAACTCACTGAAACTAGAGTAAATGCTTGGAACTAGTTCAAAATGGGGCATTTGCTGCTGATCTGCACGGTTCCTGTACAATTTATCCAATTTACCACTTTGGGATTTTAAGGCTAGAACATGCGCCTCACTAGCGAGTGTTCAGTAAAAATACACAAAGGTGTCAGAAACAAGTGAACTCATTGAAACTAGAGTAAATGCTTGTAACTAGTTCAAAATAGGTCATTTGCTACTGATCTGCACGGTTCCTGTACAATTTACCCAATTTATGGATAGCCCAGTTTATGGCTAGAACATGCGCCTAACTAGCGAGTGTTCAGTAAAAATACACAAAGGTGTCAGAAACAAGTGAACTCACTGAAACTAGAGTAAATGCTTGTAACTAGTTCAAAATAGGTCATTTGCTGCTGATCTGCACGGTTCCTGTACAATTTACCCAATTTACCACTTTGGGAGTTTTTGGCTAGAACAAGGGCATGACTAGCGAGTGTTCAGTCAAAATACACAAAGGTGTCAGAAACAAGTGAACTCACTGAAACTAGAGTAAATGCTTGTAACTAGTTCAAAATAGGTCATTTGCTGCTGATCTGCACGGTTCCTGTACAATTTACCCAATTTACCACTTTGGGACTTTATGGCTAGAACATGCGCCTAACTAGCGAGTGTTCAGTAAAAATACACAAAGGTGTCAGAAACAAGTGAACTCACTGAAACTAGAGTAAATGCTTGTAACTAGTTCAAAATAGGTCATTTGCTGCTGATCTGCACGGTTCCTGTACAATTTACCCAATTTACCACTTTGGGAGTTTATGGCTAGAACATGCGCCTAACTAGCGAGTGTTCAGTAAAAATACACAAAGGTGTCAGAAACAAGTGAACTCACTGAAACTAGAGTAAATGCTTGGAACTAGTTCAAAATGGGGCATTTGCTGCTGATCTGCACGGTTCCTGTACAATTTATCCAATTTACCACTTTGGGATTTTAAGGCTAGAACATGCGCCTCACTAGCGAGTGTTCAGTAAAAATACACAAAGGTGTCAGAAACAAGTGAACTCATTGAAACTAGAGTAAATGCTTGTAACTAGTTCAAAATAGGTCATTTGCTACTGATCTGCACGGTTCCTGTACAATTTACCCAATTTATGGATAGCCCAGTTTATGGCTAGAACATGCGCCTAACTAGCGAGTGTTCAGTAAAAATACACAAAGGTGTCAGAAACAAGTGAACTCACTGAAACTAGAGTAAATGCTTGTAACTAGTTCAAAATAGGTCATTTGCTGCTGATCTGCACGGTTCCTGTACAATTTACCCAATTTACCACTTTGGGAGTTTTTGGCTAGAACACGGGCATGACTAGCGAGTGTTCAGTCAAAATACACAAAGGTGTCAGAAACAAGTGAACTCACTGAAACTAGAGTAAATGCTTGTAACTAGTTCAAAATAGGTCATTTGCTGCTGATCTGCACGGTTCCTGTACAATTTACCCAATTTACCACTTTGGGAGTTTATGGCTAGAACATGCGCCTAACTAGCGAGTGTTCAGTAAAAATACACAAAGGTGTCAGAAACAAGTGAACTCACTGAAACTAGAGGAAATGCTTGTAACTAGTTCAAAATAGGTCATTTGCTGCTGATCTGCACGGTTCCTGTACAATTTACCCAATTTACCATTTTGGGATTTGAAGGCCAGAACACGCGCCTGACTAGCGAGTGTTCAGTAAAAATACACAAAGGTGTCAGAAACAAGTGAACTCACTGAAACTAGAGTAAATGCTTGTAACTAGTTCAAAATAGGTCATTTGCTGCTGATCTGCACGGTTCCTGTACAATTTACCCAATTTACCACTTTGGGACTTTATGGCTAGAACATGCGCCTAACTAGCGAGTGTTCAGTAAAAATACACAAAGGTGTCAGAAACAAGTGAACTCACTGAAACTAGAGTAAATGCTTGTAACTAGTTCAAAATAGGTCATTTGCTGCTGATCTGCACGGTTCCTGTACAATTTACCCAATTTACCACTTTGGGAGTTTATGGCTAGAACATGCGCCTAACTAGCGAGTGTTCAGTAAAAATACACAAAGGTGTCAGAAACAAGTGAACTCACTGAAACTAGAGTAAATGCTTGGAACTAGTTCAAAATGGGGCATTTGCTGCTGATCTGCACGGTTCCTGTACAATTTATCCAATTTACCACTTTGGGATTTTAAGGCTAGAACATGCGCCTCACTAGCGAGTGTTCAGTAAAAATACACAAAGGTGTCAGAAACAAGTGAACTCATTGAAACTAGAGTAAATGCTTGTAACTAGTTCAAAATAGGTCATTTGCTACTGATCTGCACGGTTCCTGTACAATTTACCAAATTTATGGGTAGCCCAGTTTATGGCTAGAACATGCGCCTCACTAGCGAGTGTTCAGTAAAAATACACAAAGGTGTCAGAAACAAGTGAACTCACTGAAACTAGAGTAAATGCTTGTAACTAGTTCAAAATAGGTCATTTGCTGCTGATCTGCACGGTTCCTGTACAATTTACCCAATTTACCACTTTGGGAGTTTTTGGCTAGAACACGGGCATGACTAGCGAGTGTTCAGTCAAAATACACAAAGGTGTCAGAAACAAGTGAACTCACTGAAACTAGAGTAAATGCTTGTAACTAGTTCAAAATAGGTCATTTGCTGCTGATCTGCACGGTTCCTGTACAATTTACCCAATTTACCACTTTGGGAGTTTATGGCTAGAACATGCGCCTAACTAGCGAGTGTTCAGTAAAAATACACAAAGGTGTCAGAAACAAGTGAACTCACTGAAACTAGAGGAAATGCTTGTAACTAGTTCAAAATAGGTCATTTGCTGCTGATCTGCACGGTTCCTGTACAATTTACCCAATTTACCATTTTGGGATTTGAAGGCCAGAACACGCGCCTGACTAGCGAGTGTTCAGTAAAAATACACAAAGGTGTCAGAAACAAGTGAACTCACTGAAACTAGAGTAAATGCTTGTAACTAGTTCAAAATAGGTCATTTGCTGCTGATCTGCACGGTTCCTGTACAATTTACCCAATTTACCACTTTGGGACTTTATGGCTAGAACATGCGCCTAACTAGCGAGTGTTCAGTAAAAATACACAAAGGTGTCAGAAACAAGTGAACTCACTGAAACTAGAGTAAATGCTTGTAACTAGTTCAAAATAGGTCATTTGCTGCTGATCTGCACGGTTCCTGTACAATTTACCCAATTTCCCACTTTGGGAGTTTTTGGCTAGAACACGGGCATGACTAGCGAGTGTTCAGTAAAAATACACAAAGGTGTCAGAAACAAGTGAACTCACTGAAACTAGAGTAAATGCTTGGAACTAGTTCAAAATGGGTCATTTGCTGCTGATCTGCACGGTTCCTGTACAATTTATCCAATTTACCACTTTGGGATTTGAAGGCTAGAACACGCGCCTCACTAGCGAGTGTTCAGTAAAAATACACAAAGGTGTCAGAAACAAGTGAACTCATTGAAACTAGAGGAAATGCTTGTAACTAGTTCAAAATAGGTCATTTGCTACTGATCTGCACGGTTCCTGTACAATTTACCCAATTTATGGATAGCCCAGTTTATGGCTAGAACATGCGCCTAACTAGCGAGTGTTCAGTAAAAATACACAAAGGTGTCAGAAACAAGTGAACTCACTGAAACTAGAGTAAATGCTTGTAACTAGTTCAAAATAGGTCATTTGCTGCTGATCTGCACGGTTCCTGTACAATTTACCCAATTTACCACTTTGGGAGTTTTTGGCTAGAACAAGGGCATGACTAGCGAGTGTTCAGTCAAAATACACAAAGGTGTCAGAAACAAGTGAACTCACTGAAACTAGAGTAAATGCTTGTAACTAGTTCAAAATAGGTCATTTGCTGCTGATCTGCACGGTTCCTGTACAATTTACCCAATTTACCACTTTGGGACTTTATGGCTAGAACATGCGCCTAACTAGCGAGTGTTCAGTAAAAATACACAAAGGTGTCAGAAACAAGTGAACTCACTGAAACTAGAGTAAATGCTTGTAACTAGTTCAAAATAGGTCATTTGCTGCTGATCTGCACGGTTCCTGTACAATTTACCCAATTTACCACTTTGGGAGTTTATGGCTAGAACATGCGCCTAACTAGCGAGTGTTCAGTAAAAATACACAAAGGTGTCAGAAACAAGTGAACTCACTGAAACTAGAGTAAATGCTTGGAACTAGTTCAAAATGGGGCATTTGCTGCTGATCTGCACGGTTCCTGTACAATTTATCCAATTTACCACTTTGGGATTTTAAGGCTAGAACATGCGCCTCACTAGCGAGTGTTCAGTAAAAATACACAAAGGTGTCAGAAACAAGTGAACTCATTGAAACTAGAGTAAATGCTTGTAACTAGTTCAAAATAGGTCATTTGCTACTGATCTGCACGGTTCCTGTACAATTTACCCAATTTATGGATAGCCCAGTTTATGGCTAGAACATGCGCCTAACTAGCGAGTGTTCAGTAAAAATACACAAAGGTGTCAGAAACAAGTGAACTCACTGAAACTAGAGTAAATGCTTGTAACTAGTTCAAAATAGGTCATTTGCTGCTGATCTGCACGGTTCCTGTACAATTTACCCAATTTACCACTTTGGGAGTTTTTGGCTAGAACACGGGCATGACTAGCGAGTGTTCAGTCAAAATACACAAAGGTGTCAGAAACAAGTGAACTCACTGAAACTAGAGTAAATGCTTGTAACTAGTTCAAAATAGGTCATTTGCTGCTGATCTGCACGGTTCCTGTACAATTTACCCAATTTACCACTTTGGGAGTTTATGGCTAGAACATGCGCCTAACTAGCGAGTGTTCAGTAAAAATACACAAAGGTGTCAGAAACAAGTGAACTCACTGAAACTAGAGGAAATGCTTGTAACTAGTTCAAAATAGGTCATTTGCTGCTGATCTGCACGGTTCCTGTACAATTTACCCAATTTACCATTTTGGGATTTGAAGGCCAGAACACGCGCCTGACTAGCGAGTGTTCAGTAAAAATACACAAAGGTGTCAGAAACAAGTGAACTCACTGAAACTAGAGTAAATGCTTGTAACTAGTTCAAAATAGGTCATTTGCTGCTGATCTGCACGGTTCCTGTACAATTTACCCAATTTACCACTTTGGGACTTTATGGCTAGAACATGCGCCTAACTAGCGAGTGTTCAGTAAAAATACACAAAGGTGTCAGAAACAAGTGAACTCACTGAAACTAGAGTAAATGCTTGTAACTAGTTCAAAATAGGTCATTTGCTGCTGATCTGCACGGTTCCTGTACAATTTACCCAATTTACCACTTTGGGAGTTTATGGCTAGAACATGCGCCTAACTAGCGAGTGTTCAGTAAAAATACACAAAGGTGTCAGAAACAAGTGAACTCACTGAAACTAGAGTAAATGCTTGGAACTAGTTCAAAATGGGGCATTTGCTGCTGATCTGCACGGTTCCTGTACAATTTATCCAATTTACCACTTTGGGATTTTAAGGCTAGAACATGCGCCTCACTAGCGAGTGTTCAGTAAAAATACACAAAGGTGTCAGAAACAAGTGAACTCATTGAAACTAGAGTAAATGCTTGTAACTAGTTCAAAATAGGTCATTTGCTACTGATCTGCACGGTTCCTGTACAATTTACCAAATTTATGGGTAGCCCAGTTTATGGCTAGAACATGCGCCTCACTAGCGAGTGTTCAGTAAAAATACACAAAGGTGTCAGAAACAAGTGAACTCACTGAAACTAGAGTAAATGCTTGTAACTAGTTCAAAATAGGTCATTTGCTGCTGATCTGCACGGTTCCTGTACAATTTACCCAATTTACCACTTTGGGAGTTTTTGGCTAGAACACGGGCATGACTAGCGAGTGTTCAGTCAAAATACACAAAGGTGTCAGAAACAAGTGAACTCACTGAAACTAGAGTAAATGCTTGTAACTAGTTCAAAATAGGTCATTTGCTGCTGATCTGCACGGTTCCTGTACAATTTACCCAATTTACCACTTTGGGAGTTTATGGCTAGAACATGCGCCTAACTAGCGAGTGTTCAGTAAAAATACACAAAGGTGTCAGAAACAAGTGAACTCACTGAAACTAGAGGAAATGCTTGTAACTAGTTCAAAATAGGTCATTTGCTGCTGATCTGCACGGTTCCTGTACAATTTACCCAATTTACCATTTTGGGATTTGAAGGCCAGAACACGCGCCTGACTAGCGAGTGTTCAGTAAAAATACACAAAGGTGTCAGAAACAAGTGAACTCACTGAAACTAGAGTAAATGCTTGTAACTAGTTCAAAATAGGTCATTTGCTGCTGATCTGCACGGTTCCTGTACAATTTACCCAATTTACCACTTTGGGACTTTATGGCTAGAACATGCGCCTAACTAGCGAGTGTTCAGTAAAAATACACAAAGGTGTCAGAAACAAGTGAACTCACTGAAACTAGAGTAAATGCTTGTAACTAGTTCAAAATAGGTCATTTGCTGCTGATCTGCACGGTTCCTGTACAATTTACCCAATTTCCCACTTTGGGAGTTTTTGGCTAGAACACGGGCATGACTAGCGAGTGTTCAGTAAAAATACACAAAGGTGTCAGAAACAAGTGAACTCACTGAAACTAGAGTAAATGCTTGGAACTAGTTCAAAATGGGTCATTTGCTGCTGATCTGCACGGTTCCTGTACAATTTATCCAATTTACCACTTTGGGATTTGAAGGCTAGAACACGCGCCTCACTAGCGAGTGTTCAGTAAAAATACACAAAGGTGTCAGAAACAAGTGAACTCATTGAAACTAGAGGAAATGCTTGTAACTAGTTCAAAATAGGTCATTTGCTACTGATCTGCACGGTTCCTGTACAATTTACCCAATTTATGGGTAGCCCAGTTTATGGCTAGAACATGCGCCTAACTAGCGAGTGTTCAGTAAAAATACACAAAGGTGTCAGAAACAAGTGAACTCACTGAAACTAGAGTAAATGCTTGTAACTAGTTCAAAATAGGTCATTTGCTGCTGATCTGCACGGTTCCTGTACAATTTACCCAATTTACCACTTTGGGATTTTAAGGCCAGAACAAACGCCTGACTAGCGAGTGTTCAGTAAAAATACACAAAGGTGTCAGAAACAAGTGAACTCACTGAAACTAGAGTAAATGCTTGTAACTAGTTCAAAATAGGTCATTTGCTGCTGATCTGCACGGTTCCTGTACAATTTACCCAATTTACCATTTTGGGATTTGAAGGCCAGAACACGCGCCTGACTAGCGAGTGTTCAGTAAAAATACACAAAGGTGTCAGAAACAAGTGAACTCACTGAAACTAGAGTAAATGCTTGTAACTAGTTCAAAATAGGTCATTTGCTGCTGATCTGCACGGTTCCTGTACAATTTACCCAATTTACCACTTTGGGAGTTTATGGCTAGAACATGCGCCTAACTAGCGAGTGTTCAGTAAAAATACACAAAGGTGTCAGAAACAAGTGAACTCACTGAAACTAGAGTAAATGCTTGGAACTAGTTCAAAATAGGTCATTTGCTGCTGATCTGCACGGTTCCTGTACAATTTACCCAATTTACCATTTTGGGATTTGAAGGCCAGAACACGCGCCTGACTAGCGAGTGTTCAGTAAAAATACACAAAGGTGTCAGAAACAAGTGAACTCACTGAAACTAGAGTAAATGCTTGTAACTAGTTCAAAATAGGTCATTTGCTGCTGATCTGCACGGTTCCTGTACAATTTACCCAATTTACCACTTTGGGAGTTTATGGCTAGAACATGCGCCTAACTAGCGAGTGTTCAGTAAAAATACACAAAGGTGTCAGAAACAAGTGAACTCACTGAAACTAGAGTAAATGCTTGTAACTAGTTCAAAATAGGTCATTTGCTGCTGATCTGCACGGTTCCTGTACAATTTACCCAATTTACCACTTTGGGAGTTTTTGGCTAGAACACGGGCATTACTAGCGAGTGTTCAGTAAAAATACATAAAGATGTCAGTAACAAGTGAACTCACTGAAACTAGAGTAAATGCTTGTAACTAGTTCAAAATAGGTCATTTGCTGCTGATCTGCACGGTTCCTGTACAATTTACCCAATTTACCACTTTGGGAGTTTATGGCTAGAACATGCGCCTAACTAGCGAGTGTTAAGTAAAAATACACAAAGGTGTCAGAAACAAGTGAACTCACTGAAACTAGAGTAAATGCTTGGAACTAGTTCAAAATGGGTCATTTGCTGCTGATCTGCACGGTTCCTGTACAATTTACCCAATTTACCACTTTGGGATTTTAAGGCCAGGACACGCGCCTCACTAGCGAGTGTTCAGTAAAAATACACAAAGGTGTCAGAAACAAGTGAACTCACTGAAACTAGAGTAAATGCTTGTAACTAGTTCAAAATAGGTCATTTGCTACTGATCTGCACGGTTCCTGTACAATTTACCCAATTTATGGGTAGCCCAGTTTTTGGCTAGAACATGCGCCTAACTAGCGAGTGTTCAGTAAAAATACACAAAGGTGTCAGAAACAAGTGAACTCACTGAAACTAGAGTAAATGCTTGTAACTAGTTCAAAATAGGTCATTTGCTGCTGATCTGCACGGTTCCTGTACAATTTACCCAATTTACCACTTTGGGAGTTTTTGGCTAGAACACGGGCATGACTAGCGAGTGTTCAGTCAAAATACACAAAGGTGTCAGAAACAAGTGAACTCACTGAAACTAGAGTAAATGCTTGTAACTAGTTCAAAATAGGTCATTTGCTGCTGATCTGCACGGTTCCTGTACAATTTACCCAATTTACCACTTTGGGAGTTTATGGCTAGAACATGCGCCTAACTAGCGAGTGTTCAGTAAAAATACACAAAGGTGTCAGAAACAAGTGAACTCACTGAAACTAGAGGAAATGCTTGTAACTAGTTCAAAATAGGTCATTTGCTGCTGATCTGCACGGTTCCGGTACAATTTACCCAATTTACCATTTTGGGATTTGAAGGCCAGAACACGCGCCTGACTAGCGAGTGTTCAGTAAAAATACACAAAG
The DNA here is from genome assembly GCA_029215795.1 of Anniella stebbinsi. Lineage (NCBI taxonomy): Eukaryota > Metazoa > Chordata > Lepidosauria > Squamata > Anniellidae > Anniella > Anniella stebbinsi. The sequence goes on along the minus strand of JARDYH010000004.1, from coordinate 122,544,297 downwards.
GTGTCAGAAACAAGTGAACTCACTGAAACTAGAGTAAATGCTTGTAACTAGTTCAAAATAGGTCATTTGCTGCTGATCTGCACGGTTCCTGTACAATTTACCCAATTTACCACTTTGGGACTTTATGGCTAGAACATGCGCCTAACTAGCGAGTGTTCAGTAAAAATACACAAAGGTGTCAGAAACAAGTGAACTCACTGAAACTAGAGTAAATGCTTGTAACTAGTTCAAAATAGGTCATTTGCTGCTGATCTGCACGGTTCCTGTACAATTTACCCAATTTCCCACTTTGGGAGTTTTTGGCTAGAACAAGGGCATGACTAGCGAGTGTTCAGTAAAAATACACAAAGGTGTCAGAAACAAGTGAACTCACTGAAACTAGAGTAAATGCTTGGAACTAGTTCAAAATGGGTCATTTGCTGCTGATCTGCACGGTTCCTGTACAATTTATCCAATTTACCACTTTGGGATTTGAAGGCTAGAACACGCGCCTCACTATCGAGTGTTCAGTAAAAATACACAAAGGTGTCAGAAACAAGTGAACTCATTGAAACTAGAGGAAATGCTTGTAACTAGTTCAAAATAGGTCATTTGCTACTGATCTGCACAGTTCCTGTACAATTTACCCAATTTATGGGTAGCCCAGTTTATGGCTAGAACATGCGCCTAACTAGCGAGTGTTCAGTAAAAATACACAAAGGTGTCAGAAACAAGTGAACTCACTGAAACTAGAGTAAATGCTTGTAACTAGTTCAAAATAGGTCATTTGCTGCTGATCTGCACGGTTCCTGTACAATTTACCCAATTTACCACTTTGGGATTTTAAGGCCAGAACAAACGCCTGACTAGCGAGTGTTCAGTCAAAATACACAAAGGTGTCAGAAACAAGTGAACTCACTGAAACTAGAGTAAATGCTTGTAACTAGTTCAAAATAGGTCATTTGCTGCTGATCTGCACGGTTCCTGTACAATTTACCCAATTTACCACTTTGGGAGTTTTTGGCTAGAACACGGGCATGACTAGCGAGTGTTCAGTCAAAATACACAAAGGTGTCAGAAACAAGTGAACTCACTGAAACTAGAGTAAATGCTTGTAACTAGTTCAAAATAGGTCATTTGCTGCTGATCTGCACGGTTCCTGTACAATTTACCCAATTTACCATTTTGGGATTTGAAGGCCAGAACACGCGCCTGACTAGCGAGTGTTCAGTAAAAATACACAAAGGTGTCAGAAACAAGTGAACTCACTGAAACTAGAGTAAATGCTTGTAACTAGTTCAAAATAGGTCATTTGCTGCTGATCTGCACGGTTCCTGTACAATTTACCCAATTTCCCACTTTGGGAGTTTTTGGCTAGAACACGGGCATGACTAGCGAGTGTTCAGTAAAAATACACAAAGGTGTCAGAAACAAGTGAACTCACTGAAACTAGAGTAAATGCTTGGAACTAGTTCAAAATGGGTCATTTGCTGCTGATCTGCACGGTTCCTGTACAATTTATCCAATTTACCACTTTGGGATTTGAAGGCTAGAACACGCGCCTCACTATCGAGTGTTCAGTAAAAATACACAAAGGTGTCAGAAACAAGTGAACTCATTGAAACTAGAGGAAATGCTTGTAACTAGTTCAAAATAGGTCATTTGCTACTGATCTGCACGGTTCCTGTACAATTTACCCAATTTATGGGTAGCCCAGTTTATGGCTAGAACATGCGCCTAACTAGCGAGTGTTCAGTAAAAATACACAAAGGTGTCTGAAACAAGTGAACTCACTGAAACTAGAGTAAATGCTTGTAACTAGTTCAAAATAGGTCATTTGCTGCTGATCTGCACGGTTCCTGTACAATTTACCCAATTTACCACTTTGGGATTTTAAGGCCAGAACAAATGCCTGACTAGCGAGTGTTCAGTAAAAATACACAAAGGTGTCAGAAACAAGTGAACTCACTGAAACTAGAGTAAATGCTTGTAACTAGTTCAAAATAGGTCATTTGCTGCTGATCTGCACGGTTCCTGTACAATTTACCCAATTTACCACTTTGGGAGTTTATGGCTAGAACATGCGCCTAACTAGCGAGTGTTCAGTAAAAATACACAAAGGTGTCAGAAACAAGTGAACTCACTGAAACTAGAGGAAATGCTTGTAACTAGTTCAAAATAGGTCATTTGCTGCTGATCTGCACGGTTCCTGTACAATTTACCCAATTTACCATTTTGGGATTTGAAGGCCAGAACACGCGCCTGACTAGCGAGTGTTCAGTAAAAATACACAAAGGTGTCAGAAACAAGTGAACTCACTGAAACTAGAGTAAATGCTTGTAACTAGTTCAAAATAGGTCATTTGCTGCTGATCTGCACGGTTCCTGTACAATTTACCCAATTTACCACTTTGGGACTTTATGGCTAGAACATGCGCCTAACTAGCGAGTGTTCAGTAAAAATACACAAAGGTGTCAGAAACAAGTGAACTCACTGAAACTAGAGTAAATGCTTGTAACTAGTTCAAAATAGGTCATTTGCTGCTGATCTGCACGGTTCCTGTACAATTTACCCAATTTCCCACTTTGGGAGTTTTTGGCTAGAACACGGGCATGACTAGCGAGTGTTCAGTAAAAATACACAAAGGTGTCAGAAACAAGTGAACTCACTGAAACTAGAGTAAATGCTTGGAACTAGTTCAAAATGGGTCATTTGCTGCTGATCTGCACGGTTCCTGTACAATTTATCCAATTTACCACTTTGGGATTTGAAGGCTAGAACACGCGCCTCACTATCGAGTGTTCAGTAAAAATACACAAAGGTGTCAGAAACAAGTGAACTCATTGAAACTAGAGGAAATGCTTGTAACTAGTTCAAAATAGGTCATTTGCTACTGATCTGCACGGTTCCTGTACAATTTACCCAATTTATGGGTAGCCCAGTTTATGGCTAGAACATGCGCCTAACTAGCGAGTGTTCAGTAAAAATACACAAAGGTGTCAGAAACAAGTGAACTCACTGAAACTAGAGTAAATGCTTGTAACTAGTTCAAAATAGGTCATTTGCTGCTGATCTGCACGGTTCCTGTACAATTTACCCAATTTACCATTTTGGGATTTGAAGGCCAGAACACGCGCCTGACTAGCGAGTGTTCAGTAAAAATACACAAAGGTGTCAGAAACAAGTGAACTCACTGAAACTAGAGTAAATGCTTGTAACTAGTTCAAAATAGGTCATTTGCTGCTGATCTGCACGGTTCCTGTACAATTTACCCAATTTACCACTTTGGGACTTTATGGCTAGAACATGCGCCTAACTAGCGAGTGTTCAGTAAAAATACACAAAGGTGTCAGAAACAAGTGAACTCACTGAAACTAGAGTAAATGCTTGGAACTAGTTCAAAATGGGTCATTTGCTGCTGATCTGCACGGTTCCTGTACAATTTACCCAATTTACCACTTTGGGATTTTAAGGCCAGGACACGCGCCTCACTAGCGAGTGTTCAGTAAAAATACACAAAGGTGTCAGAAACAAGTGAACTCACTGAAACTAGAGTAAATGCTTGTAACTAGTTCAAAATAGGTCATTTGCTACTGATCTGCACGGTTCCTGTACAATTTACCCAATTTATGGGTAGCCCAGTTTTTGGCTAGAACATGCGCCTAACTAGCGAGTGTTCAGTAAAAATACACAAAGGTGTCAGAAACAAGTGAACTCACTGAAACTAGAGTAAATGCTTGTAACTAGTTCAAAATAGGTCATTTGCTGCTGATCTGCACGGTTCCTGTACAATTTACCCAATTTACCACTTTGGGAGTTTTTGGCTAGAACACGGGCATGACTAGCGAGTGTTCAGTCAAAATACACAAAGGTGTCAGAAACAAGTGAACTCACTGAAACTAGAGTAAATGCTTGTAACTAGTTCAAAATAGGTCATTTGCTGCTGATCTGCACGGTTCCTGTACAATTTACCCAATTTACCACTTTGGGAGTTTATGGCTAGAACATGCGCCTAACTAGCGAGTGTTCAGTAAAAATACACAAAGGTGTCAGAAACAAGTGAACTCACTGAAACTAGAGGAAATGCTTGTAACTAGTTCAAAATAGGTCATTTGCTGCTGATCTGCACGGTTCCTGTACAATTTACCCAATTTACCATTTTGGGATTTGAAGGCCAGAACACGCGCCTGACTAGCGAGTGTTCAGTAAAAATACACAAAGGTGTCAGAAACAAGTGAACTCACTGAAACTAGAGTAAATGCTTGTAACTAGTTCAAAATAGTTCATTTGCTGCTGATCTGCACGGTTCCTGTACAATTTACCCAATTTACCACTTTGGGACTTTATGGCTAGAACATGCGCCTAACTAGCGAGTGTTCAGTAAAAATACACAAAGGTGTCAGAAACAAGTGAACTCACTGAAACTAGAGTAAATGCTTGTAACTAGTTCAAAATAGGTCATTTGCTGCTGATCTGCACGGTTCCTGTACAATTTACCCAATTTACCATTTTGGGATTTGAAGGCCAGAACACGCGCCTGACTAGCGAGTGTTCAGTAAAAATACACAAAGGTGTCAGAAACAAGTGAACTCACTGAAACTAGAGTAAATGCTTGTAACTAGTTCAAAATAGTTCATTTGCTGCTGATCTGCACGGTTCCTGTACAATTTACCCAATTTACCACTTTGGGACTTTATGGCTAGAACATGCGCCTAACTAGCGAGTGTTCAGTAAAAATACACAAAGGTGTCAGAAACAAGTGAACTCACTGAAACTAGAGTAAATGCTTGTAACTAGTTCAAAATAGGTCATTTGCTGCTGATCTGCACGGTTCCTGTACAATTTACCCAATTTCCCACTTTGGGAGTTTTTGGCTAGAACACGGGCATGACTAGCGAGTGTTCAGTAAAAATACACAAAGGTGTCAGAAACAAGTGAACTCACTGAAACTAGAGTAAATGCTTGGAACTAGTTCAAAATGGGTCATTTGCTGCTGATCTGCACGGTTCCTGTACAATTTATCCAATTTACCACTTTGGGATTTGAAGGCTAGAACACGCGCCTCACTATCGAGTGTTCAGTAAAAATACACAAAGGTGTCAGAAACAAGTGAACTCATTGAAACTAGAGGAAATGCTTGTAACTAGTTCAAAATAGGTCATTTGCTACTGATCTGCACGGTTCCTGTACAATTTACCCAATTTATGGGTAGCCCAGTTTATGGCTAGAACATGCGCCTAACTAGCGAGTGTTCAGTAAAAATACACAAAGGTGTCAGAAACAAGTGAACTCACTGAAACTAGAGTAAATGCTTGGAACTAGTTCAAAATGGGTCATTTGCTGCTGATCTGCACGGTTCCTGTACAATTTTTCCAATTTACCACTTTGGGATTTGAAGGCTAGAACACGCGCCTCACTATCGAGTGTTCAGTAAAAATACACAAAGGTGTCAGAAACAAGTGAACTCATTGAAACTAGAGGAAATGCTTGTAACTAGTTCAAAATAGGTCATTTGCTACTGATCTGCACGGTTCCTGTACAATTTACCCAATTTATGGGTAGCCCAGTTTATGGCTAGAACATGCGCCTAACTAGCGAGTGTTCAGTAAAAATACACAAAGGTGTCAGAAACAAGTGAACTCACTGAAACTAGAGTAAATGCTTGTAACTAGTTCAAAATAGGTCATTTGCTGCTGATCTGCACGGTTCCTGTACAATTTACCCAATTTACCACTTTGGGATTTTAAGGCCAGAACAAACGCCTGACTAGCGAGTGTTCAGTCAAAATACACAAAGGTGTCAGAAACAAGTGAACTCACTGAAACTAGAGTAAATGCTTGTAACTAGTTCAAAATAGGTCATTTGCTGCTGATCTGCACGGTTCCTGTACAATTTACCCAATTTACCACTTTGGGATTTTAAGGCCAGAACAAATGCTTGACTAGCGAGTGTTCAGTAAAAATACACAAAGGTGTCAGAAACAAGTGAACTCACTGAAACTAGAGTAAATGCTTGTAACTAGTTCAAAATAGGTCATTTGCTGCTGATCTGCACGGTTCCTGTACAATTTACCCAATTTACCACTTTGGGAGTTTATGGCTAGAACATGCGCCTAACTAGCGAGTGTTCAGTAAAAATACACAAAGGTGTCAGAAACAAGTGAACTCACTGAAACTAGAGGAAATGCTTGTAACTAGTTCAAAATAGGTCATTTGCTGCTGATCTGCACGGTTCCTGTACAATTTACCCAATTTACCATTTTGGGATTTGAAGGCCAGAACACGCGCCTGACTAGCGAGTGTTCAGTAAAAATACACAAAGGTGTCAGAAACAAGTGAACTCACTGAAACTAGAGTAAATGCTTGTAACTAGTTCAAAATAGGTCATTTGCTGCTGATCTGCACGGTTCCTGTACAATTTACCCAATTTACCACTTTGGGACTTTATGGCTAGAACATGCGCCTAACTAGCGAGTGTTCAGTAAAAATACACAAAGGTGTCAGAAACAAGTGAACTCACTGAAACTAGAGTAAATGCTTGTAACTAGTTCAAAATAGGTCATTTGCTGCTGATCTGCACGGTTCCTGTACAATTTACCCAATTTCCCACTTTGGGAGTTTTTGGCTAGAACACGGGCATGACTAGCGAGTGTTCAGTCAAAATACACAAAGGTGTCAGAAACAAGTGAACTCACTGAAACTAGAGTAAATGCTTGTAACTAGTTCAAAATGGGTCATTTGCTGCTGATCTGCACGGTTCCTGTACAATTTATCCAATTTACCACTTTGGGATTTGAAGGCTAGAACACGCGCCTCACTATCGAGTGTTCAGTAAAAATACACAAAGGTGTCAGAAACAAGTGAACTCATTGAAACTAGAGTAAATGCTTGTAACTAGTTCAAAATAGGTCATTTGCTACTGATCTGCACGGTTCCTGTACAATTTACCCAATTTATGGGTAGCCCAGTTTATGGCTAGAACATGCGCCTAACTAGCGAGTGTTCAGTAAAAATACACAAAGGTGTCAGAAACAAGTGAACTCACTGAAACTAGAGTAAATGCTTGTAACTAGTTCAAAATAGGTCATTTGCTGCTGATCTGCACGGTTCCTGTACAATTTACCCAATTTACCACTTTGGGATTTTAAGGCCAGAACAAACGCCTGACTAGCGAGTGTTCAGTCAAAATACACAAAGGTGTCAGAAACAAGTGAACTCACTGAAACTAGAGTAAATGCTTGTAACTAGTTCAAAATAGGTCATTTGCTGCTGATCTGCACGGTTCCTGTACAATTTACCCAATTTACCACTTTGGGATTTTAAGGCCAGAACAAATGCCTGACTAGCGAGTGTTCAGTAAAAATACACAAAGGTGTCAGAAACAAGTGAACTCACTGAAACTAGAGTAAATGCTTGTAACTAGTTCAAAATAGGTCATTTGCTGCTGATCTGCACGGTTCCTGTACAATTTACCCAATTTACCACTTTGGGAGTTTTTGGCTAGAACACGGGCATGACTAGCGAGTGTTCAGTCAAAATACACAAAGGTGTCAGAAACAAGTGAACTCACTGAAACTAGAGGAAATGCTTGTAACTAGTTCAAAATAGGTCATTTGCTGCTGATCTGCACGGTTCCTGTACAATTTACCCAATTTACCATTTTGGGATTTGAAGGCCAGAACACGCGCCTGACTAGCGAGTGTTCAGTAAAAATACACAAAGGTGTCAGAAACAAGTGAACTCACTGAAACTAGAGTAAATGCTTGTAACTAGTTCAAAATAGGTCATTTGCTGCTGATCTGCACGGTTCCTGTACAATTTACCCAATTTACCACTTTGGGAGTTTATGGCTAGAACATGCGCCTAACTAGCGAGTGTTCAGTAAAAATACACAAAGGTGTCAGAAACAAGTGAACTCACTGAAACTAGAGTAAATGCTTGTAACTAGTTCAAAATAGGTCATTTGCTGCTGATCTGCACGGTTCCTGTACAATTTACCCAATTTCCCACTTTGGGAGTTTTTGGCTAGAACACGGGCATGACTAGCGAGTGTTCAGTAAAAATACACAAAGGTGTCAGAAACAAGTGAACTCACTGAAACTAGAGTAAATGCTTGGAACTAGTTCAAAATGGGTCATTTGCTGCTGATCTGCACGGTTCCTGTACAATTTATCCAATTTACCACTTTGGGATTTGAAGGCTAGAACACGCGCCTCACTATCGAGTGTTCAGTAAAAATACACAAAGGTGTCAGAAACAAGTGAACTCATTGAAACTAGAGTAAATGCTTGTAACTAGTTCAAAATAGGTCATTTGCTACTGATCTGCACGGTTCCTGTACAATTTACCCAATTTATGGGTAGCCCAGTTTATGGCTAGAACATGCGCCTAACTAGCGAGTGTTCAGTAAAAATACACAAAGGTGTCAGAAACAAGTGAACTCACTGAAACTAGAGTAAATGCTTGTAACTAGTTCAAAATAGGTCATTTGCTGCTGATCTGCACGGTTCCTGTACAATTTACCCAATTTACCACTTTGGGATTTTAAGGCCAGAACAAACGCCTGACTAGCGAGTGTTCAGTCAAAATACACAAAGGTGTCAGAAACAAGTGAACTCACTGAAACTAGAGTAAATGCTTGTAACTAGTTCAAAATAGGTCATTTGCTGCTGATCTGCACGGTTCCTGTACAATTTACCCAATTTACCACTTTGGGATTTTAAGGCCAGAACAAATGCCTGACTAGCGAGTGTTCAGTAAAAATACACAAAGGTGTCAGAAACAAGTGAACTCACTGAAACTAGAGTAAATGCTTGTAACTAGTTCAAAATAGGTCATTTGCTGCTGATCTGCACGGTTCCTGTACAATTTACCCAATTTACCACTTTGGGAGTTTTTGGCTAGAACACGGGCATGACTAGCGAGTGTTCAGTCAAAATACACAAAGGTGTCAGAAACAAGTGAACTCACTGAAACTAGAGTAAATGCTTGTAACTAGTTCAAAATAGGTCATTTGCTGCTGATCTGCACGGTTCCTGTACAATTTACCCAATTTACCATTTTGGGATTTGAAGGCCAGAACACGCGCCTGACTAGCGAGTGTTCAGTAAAAATACACAAAGGTGTCAGAAACAAGTGAACTCACTGAAACTAGAGTAAATGCTTGTAACTAGTTCAAAATAGATCATTTGCTGCTGATCTGCACGGTTCCTGTACAATTTACCCAATTTACCACTTTGGGAGTTTATGGCTAGAACATGCGCCTAACTAGCGAGTGTTCAGTAAAAATACACAAAGGTGTCAGAAACAAGTGAACTCACTGAAACTAGAGTAAATGCTTGTAACTAGTTCAAAATAGGTCATTTGCTGCTGATCTGCACGGTTCCTGTAGAATTTACCCAATTTACCACTTTGGGATTTTAAGGCTAGAACACGCGCCTCACTAGCGAGTGTTCAGTAAAAATACACAAAGGTGTCAGACACAAGTGAACTCACTGAAACTAGAGTAAATGCTTGTAACTAGTTCAAAATAGGTCATTTGCTACTGATCTGCACGGTTCCTGTACAATTTACCAAATTTATGGGTAGCCCAGTTTATGGCTAGAACATGCGACTAACTAGCGAGTGTTCAGTAAAAATACACAAAGGTGTCAGAAACAAGTGAACTCACTGAAACTAGAGTAAATGCTTGTAACTAGTTCAAAATAGGTCATTTGCTGCTGATCTGCACGGTTCCTGTACAATTTACCCAATTTACCACTTTGGGAGTTTTTGGCTAGAACACGGGCATGACTAGCGAGTGTTCAGTCAAAATACACAAAGGTGTCAGAAACAAGTGAACTCACTGAAACTAGAGTAAATGCTTGTAACTAGTTCAAAATAGGTCATTTGCTGCTGATCTGCACGGTTCCTGTACAATTTACCCAATTTACCACTTTGGGAGTTTATGGCTAGAACATGCGCCTAACTAGCGAGTGTTCAGTAAAAATACACAAAGGTGTCAGAAACAAGTGAACTCACTGAAACTAGAGGAAATGCTTGTAACTAGTTCAAAATAGGTCATTTGCTGCTGATCTGCACGGTTCCTGTACAATTTACCCAATTTACCATTTTGGGATTTGAAGGCCAGAACACGCGCCTGACTAGCGAGTGTTCAGTAAAAATACACAAAGGTGTCAGAAACAAGTGAACTCACTGAAACTAGAGTAAATGCTTGTAACTAGTTCAAAATAGGTCATTTGCTGCTGATCTGCACGGTTCCTGTACAATTTACCCAATTTACCACTTTGGGACTTTATGGCTAGAACATGCGCCTAACTAGCGAGTGTTCAGTAAAAATACACAAAGGTGTCAGAAACAAGTGAACTCACTGAAACTAGAGTAAATGCTTGTAACTAGTTCAAAATAGGTCATTTGCTGCTGATCTGCACGGTTCCTGTACAATTTACCCAATTTCCCACTTTGGGAGTTTTTGGCTAGAACACGGGCATGACTAGCGAGTGTTCAGTAAAAATACACAAAGGTGTCAGAAACAAGTGAACTCACTGAAACTAGAGTAAATGCTTGGAACTAGTTCAAAATGGGTCATTTGCTGCTGATCTGCACGGTTCCTGTACAATTTATCCAATTTACCACTTTGGGATTTGAAGGCTAGAACACGCGCCTCACTATCGAGTGTTCAGTAAAAATACACAAAGGTGTCAGAAACAAGTGAACTCATTGAAACTAGAGGAAATGCTTGTAACTAGTTCAAAATAGGTCATTTGCTACTGATCTGCACGGTTCCTGTACAATTTACCCAATTTATGGGTAGCCCAGTTTATGGCTAGAACATGCGCCTAACTAGCGAGTGTTCAGTAAAAATACACAAAGGTGTCAGAAACAAGTGAACTCACTGAAACTAGAGTAAATGCTTGTAACTAGTTCAAAATAGGTCATTTGCTGCTGATCTGCACGGTTCCTGTACAATTTACCCAATTTACCACTTTGGGATTTTAAGGCCAGAACAAACGCCTGACTAGCGAGTGTTCAGTCAAAATACACAAAGGTGTCAGAAACAAGTGAACTCACTGAAACTAGAGTAAATGCTTGTAACTAGTTCAAAATAGGTCATTTGCTGCTGATCTGCACGGTTCCTGTACAATTTACCCAATTTACCACTTTGGGATTTTAAGGCCAGAACAAATGCCTGACTAGCGAGTGTTCAGTAAAAATACACAAAGGTGTCAGAAACAAGTGAACTCACTGAAACTAGAGTAAATGCTTGTAACTAGTTCAAAATAGGTCATTTGCTGCTGATCTGCACGGTTCCTGTACAATTTACCCAATTTACCACTTTGGGAGTTTTTGGCTAGAACACGGGCATGACTAGCGAGTGTTCAGTCAAAATACACAAAGGTGTCAGAAACAAGTGAACTCACTGAAACTAGAGTAAATGCTTGTAACTAGTTCAAAATAGGTCATTTGCTGCTGATCTGCACGGTTCCTGTACAATTTACCCAATTTACCATTTTGGGATTTGAAGGCCAGAACACGCGCCTGACTAGCGAGTGTTCAGTAAAAATACACAAAGGTGTCAGAAACAAGTGAACTCACTGAAACTAGAGTAAATGCTTGTAACTAGTTCAAAATAGGTCATTTGCTGCTGATCTGCACGGTTCCTGTACAATTTACCCAATTTACCACTTTGGGAGTTTATGGCTAGAACATGCGCCTAACTAGCGAGTGTTCAGTAAAAATACACAAAGGTGTCAGAAACAAGTGAACTCACTGAAACTAGAGTAAATGCTTGGAACTAGTTCAAAATAGGTCATTTGCTGCTGATCTGCACGGTTCCTGTACAATTTACCCAATTTACCACTTTGGGAGTTTATGGCTAGAACATGCGCCTAACTAGCGAGTGATCAGTAAAAATACACAAAGGTGTCAGAAACAAGTGAACTCACTGAAACTAGAGGAAATGCTTGTAACTAGTTCAAAATAGGTCATTTGCTGCTGATCTGCACGGTTCCTGTACAATTTACCCAATTTACCATTTTGGGATTTGAAGGCCAGAACACGCGCCTGACTAGCGAGTGTTCAGTAAAAATACACAAAGGTGTCAGAAACAAGTGAAGTCACTGAAACTAGAGTAAATGCTTGTAACTAGTTCAAAATAGGTCATTTGCTGCTGATCTGCACGGTTCCTGTACAATTTACCCAATTTACCACTTTGGGACTTTATGGCTAGAACATGCGCCTAACTAGCGAGTGTTCAGTAAAAATACACAAAGGTGTCAGAAACAAGTGAACTCACTGAAACTAGAGTAAATGCTTGTAACTAGTTCAAAATAGGTCATTTGCTGCTGATCTGCACGGTTCCTGTACAATTTACCCAATTTCCCACTTTGGGAGTTTTTGGCTAGAACACGGGCATGACTAGCGAGTGTTCAGTAAAAATACACAAAGGTGTCAGAAACAAGTGAACTCACTGAAACTAGAGTAAATGCTTGGAACTAGTTCAAAATGGGTCATTTGCTGCTGATCTGCACGGTTCCTGTACAATTTATCCAATTTACCACTTTGGGATTTGAAGGCTAGAACACGCGCCTCACTATCGAGTGTTCAGTAAAAATACACAAAGGTGTCAGAAACAAGTGAACTCATTGAAACTAGAGGAAATGCTTGTAACTAGTTCAAAATAGGTCATTTGCTACTGATCTGCACGGTTCCTGTACAATTTACCCAATTTATGGGTAGCCCAGTTTATGGCTAGAACATGCGCCTAACTAGCGAGTGTTCAGTAAAAATACACAAAGGTGTCAGAAACAAGTGAACTCACTGAAACTAGAGTAAATGCTTGTAACTAGTTCAAAATAGGTCATTTGCTGCTGATCTGCACGGTTCCTGTACAATTTACCCAATTTACCACTTTGGGATTTTAAGGCCAGAACAAACGCCTGACTAGCGAGTGTTCAGTCAAAATACACAAAGGTGTCAGAAACAAGTGAACTCACTGAAACTAGAGTAAATGCTTGTAACTAGTTCAAAATAGGTCATTTGCTGCTGATCTGCACGGTTCCTGTACAATTTACCCAATTTACCACTTTGGGATTTTAAGGCCAGAACAAATGCCTGACTAGCGAGTGTTCAGTAAAAATACACAAAGGTGTCAGAAACAAGTGAACTCACTGAAACTAGAGTAAATGCTTGTAACTAGTTCAAAATAGGTCATTTGCTGCTGATCTGCACGGTTCCTGTACAATTTACCCAATTTACCACTTTGGGAGTTTTTGGCTAGAACACGGGCATGACTAGCGAGTGTTCAGTCAAAATACACAAAGGTGTCAGAAACAAGTGAACTCACTGAAACTAGAGTAAATGCTTGTAACTAGTTCAAAATAGGTCATTTGCTGCTGATCTGCACGGTTCCTGTACAATTTACCCAATTTACCATTTTGGGATTTGAAGGCCAGAACACGCGCCTGACTAGCGAGTGTTCAGTAAAAATACACAAAGGTGTCAGAAACAAGTGAACTCACTGAAACTAGAGTAAATGCTTGTAACTAGTTCAAAATAGATCATTTGCTGCTGATCTGCACGGTTCCTGTACAATTTACCCAATTTACCACTTTGGGAGTTTATGGCTAGAACATGCGCCTAACTAGCGAGTGTTCAGTAAAAATACACAAAGGTGTCAGAAACAAGTGAACTCACTGAAACTAGAGTAAATGCTTGTAACTAGTTCAAAATAGGTCATTTGCTGCTGATCTGCACGGTTCCTGTACAATTTACCCAATTTACCACTTTGGGATTTTAAGGCTAGAACACGCGCCTCACTAGCGAGTGTTCAGTAAAAATACACAAAGGTGTCAGACACAAGTGAACTCACTGAAACTAGAGTAAATGCTTGTAACTAGTTCAAAATAGGTCATTTGCTACTGATCTGCACGGTTCCTGTACAATTTACCAAATTTATGGGTAGCCCAGTTTATGGCTAGAACATGCGACTAACTAGCGAGTGTTCAGTAAAAATACACAAAGGTGTCAGAAACAAGTGAACTCACTGAAACTAGAGTAAATGCTTGTAACTAGTTCAAAATAGGTCATTTGCTGCTGATCTGCACGGTTCCTGTACAATTTACCCAATTTACCACTTTGGGAGTTTTTGGCTAGAACACGGGCATGACTAGCGAGTGTTCAGTCAAAATACACAAAGGTGTCAGAAACAAGTGAACTCACTGAAACTAGAGTAAATGCTTGTAACTAGTTCAAAATAGGTCATTTGCTGCTGATCTGCACGGTTCCTGTACAATTTACCCAATTTACCACTTTGGGAGTTTATGGCTAGAACATGCGCCTAACTAGCGAGTGTTCAGTAAAAATACACAAAGGTGTCAGAAACAAGTGAACTCACTGAAACTAGAGGAAATGCTTGTAACTAGTTCAAAATAGGTCATTTGCTGCTGATCTGCACGGTTCCTGTACAATTTACCCAATTTACCATTTTGGGATTTGAAGGCCAGAACACGCGCCTGACTAGCGAGTGTTCAGTAAAAATACACAAAGGTGTCAGAAACAAGTGAACTCACTGAAACTAGAGTAAATGCTTGTAACTAGTTCAAAATAGGTCATTTGCTGCTGATCTGCACGGTTCCTGTACAATTTACCCAATTTACCACTTTGGGACTTTATGGCTAGAACATGCGCCTAACTAGCGAGTGTTCAGTAAAAATACACAAAGGTGTCAGAAACAAGTGAACTCACTGAAACTAGAGTAAATGCTTGTAACTAGTTCAAAATAGGTCATTTGCTGCTGATCTGCACGGTTCCTGTACAATTTACCCAATTTCCCACTTTGGGAGTTTTTGGCTAGAACACGGGCATGACTAGCGAGTGTTCAGTAAAAATACACAAAGGTGTCAGAAACAAGTGAACTCACTGAAACTAGAGTAAATGCTTGGAACTAGTTCAAAATGGGTCATTTGCTGCTGATCTGCACGGTTCCTGTACAATTTATCCAATTTACCACTTTGGGATTTGAAGGCTAGAACACGCGCCTCACTATCGAGTGTTCAGTAAAAATACACAAAGGTGTCAGAAACAAGTGAACTCATTGAAACTAGAGGAAATGCTTGTAACTAGTTCAAAATAGGTCATTTGCTACTGATCTGCACGGTTCCTGTACAATTTACCCAATTTATGGGTAGCCCAGTTTATGGCTAGAACATGCGCCTAACTAGCGAGTGTTCAGTAAAAATACACAAAGGTGTCAGAAACAAGTGAACTCACTGAAACTAGAGTAAATGCTTGTAACTAGTTCAAAATAGGTCATTTGCTGCTGATCTGCACGGTTCCTGTACAATTTACCCAATTTACCACTTTGGGATTTTAAGGCCAGAACAAACGCCTGACTAGCGAGTGTTCAGTCAAAATACACAAAGGTGTCAGAAACAAGTGAACTCACTGAAACTAGAGTAAATGCTTGTAACTAGTTCAAAATAGGTCATTTGCTGCTGATCTGCACGGTTCCTGTACAATTTACCCAATTTACCACTTTGGGATTTTAAGGCCAGAACAAATGCCTGACTAGCGAGTGTTCAGTAAAAATACACAAAGGTGTCAGAAACAAGTGAACTCACTGAAACTAGAGTAAATGCTTGTAACTAGTTCAAAATAGGTCATTTGCTGCTGATCTGCACGGTTCCTGTACAATTTACCCAATTTACCACTTTGGGAGTTTTTGGCTAGAACACGGGCATGACTAGCGAGTGTTCAGTCAAAATGCACAAAGGTGTCAGAAACAAGTGAACTCACTGAAACTAGAGTAAATGCTTGTAACTAGTTCAAAATAGGTCATTTGCTGCTGATCTGCACGGTTCCTGTACAATTTACCCAATTTACCATTTTGGGATTTGAAGGCCAGAACACGCGCCTGACTAGCGAGTGTTCAGTAAAAATACACAAAGGTGTCAGAAACAAGTGAACTCACTGAAACTAGAGTAAATGCTTGTAACTAGTTCAAAATAGGTCATTTGCTGCTGATCTGCACGGTTCCTGTACAATTTACCCAATTTACCACTTTGGGAGTTTATGGCTAGAACATGCGCCTAACTAGCGAGTGTTCAGTAAAAATACACAAAGGTGTCAGAAACAAGTGAACTCACTGAAACTAGAGTAAATGCTTGGAACTAGTTCAAAATAGGTCATTTGCTGCTGATCTGCACGGTTGCTGTACAATTTACCCAATTTACCACTTTGGGAGTTTATGGCTAGAACATGCGCCTAACTAGCGAGTGATCAGTAAAAATACACAAAGGTGTCAGAAACAAGTGAACTCACTGAAACTAGAGGAAATGCTTGTAACTAGTTCAAAATAGGTCATTTGCTGCTGATCTGCACGGTTCCTGTACAATTTACCCAATTTACCATTTTGGGATTTGAAGGCCAGAACACGCGCCTGACTAGCGAGTGTTCAGTAAAAATACACAAAGGTGTCAGAAACAAGTGAAGTCACTGAAACTAGAGTAAATGCTTGTAACTAGTTCAAAATAGGTCATTTGCTGCTGATCTGCACGGTTCCTGTACAATTTACCCAATTTACCACTTTGGGACTTTATGGCTAGAACATGCGCCTAACTAGCGAGTGTTCAGTAAAAATACACAAAGGTGTCAGAAACAAGTGAACTCACTGAAACTAGAGTAAATGCTTGTAACTAGTTCAAAATAGGTCATTTGCTGCTGATCTGCACGGTTCCTGTACAATTTACCCAATTTCCCACTTTGGGAGTTTTTGGCTAGAACACGGGCATGACTAGCGAGTGTTCAGTAAAAATACACAAAGGTGTCAGAAACAAGTGAACTCACTGAAACTAGAGTAAATGCTTGGAACTAGTTCAAAATGGGTCATTTGCTGCTGATCTGCACGGTTCCTGTACAATTTATCCAATTTACCACTTTGGGATTTGAAGGCTAGAACACGCGCCTCACTATCGAGTGTTCAGTAAAAATACACAAAGGTGTCAGAAACAAGTGAACTCATTGAAACTAGAGGAAATGCTTGTAACTAGTTCAAAATAGGTCATTTGCTACTGATCTGCACGGTTCCTGTACAATTTACCCAATTTATGGGTAGCCCAGTTTATGGCTAGAACATGCGCCTAACTAGCGAGTGTTCAGTAAAAATACACAAAGGTGTCAGAAACAAGTGAACTCACTGAAACTAGAGTAAATGCTTGTAACTAGTTCAAAATAGGTCATTTGCTGCTGATCTGCACGGTTCCTGTACAATTTACCCAATTTACCACTTTGGGATTTTAAGGCCAGAACAAACGCCTGACTAGCGAGTGTTCAGTCAAAATACACAAAGGTGTCAGAAACAAGTGAACTCACTGAAACTAGAGTAAATGCTTGTAACTAGTTCAAAATAGGTCATTTGCTGCTGATCTGCACGGTTCCTGTACAATTTACCCAATTTACCACTTTGGGATTTTAAGGCCAGAACAAATGCCTGACTAGCGAGTGTTCAGTAAAAATACACAAAGGTGTCAGAAACAAGTGAACTCACTGAAACTAGAGTAAATGCTTGTAACTAGTTCAAAATAGGTCATTTGCTGCTGATCTGCACGGTTCCTGTACAATTTACCCAATTTACCACTTTGGGAGTTTTTGGCTAGAACACGGGCATGACTAGCGAGTGTTCAGTCAAAATACACAAAGGTGTCAGAAACAAGTGAACTCACTGAAACTAGAGTAAATGCTTGTAACTAGTTCAAAATAGGTCATTTGCTGCTGATCTGCACGGTTCCTGTACAATTTACCCAATTTACCATTTTGGGATTTGAAGGCCAGAACACGCGCCTGACTAGCGAGTGTTCAGTAAAAATACACAAAGGTGTCAGAAACAAGTGAACTCACTGAAACTAGAGTAAATGCTTGTAACTAGTTCAAAATAGGTCATTTGCTGCTGATCTGCACGGTTCCTGTACAATTTACCCAATTTACCACTTTGGGAGTTTATGGCTAGAACATGCGCCTAACTAGCGAGTGTTCAGT
This sequence comes from Anniella stebbinsi, assembly GCA_029215795.1. Taxonomy (NCBI): domain Eukaryota; kingdom Metazoa; phylum Chordata; class Lepidosauria; order Squamata; family Anniellidae; genus Anniella; species Anniella stebbinsi. Next base: position 122,526,286 of record JARDYH010000004.1, on the reverse strand, counting down.
AAAAATACACAAAGGTGTCAGAAACAAGTGAACTCACTGAAACTAGAGTAAATGCTTGGAACTAGTTCAAAATAGGTCATTTGCTGCTGATCTGCACGGTTCCTGTACAATTTACCCAATTTACAATTTTGGGATTTGAAGGCCAGAACACGCGACTGACTAGCGAGTGTTCAGTAAAAATACACAAAGGTGTCAGAAACAAGTGAACTCACTGAAACTAGAGTAAATGCTTGTAACTAGTTCAAAATAGGTCATTTGCTGCTGATCTGCACGGTTCCTGTACAATTTACCCAATTTACCACTTTGGGAGTTTATGGCTAGAACATGCGCCTAACTAGCGAGTGTTCAGTAAAAATACACAAAGGTGTCAGAAACAAGTGAACTCACTGAAACTAGAGTAAATGCTTGTAACTAGTTCAAAATAGGTCATTTGCTGCTGATCTGCACGGTTCCTGTACAATTTACCCAATTTACCACTTTGGGAGTTTTTGGCTAGAACACGGGCATTACTAGCGAGTGTTCAGTAAAAATACATAAAGATGTCAGTAACAAGTGAACTCACTGAAACTAGAGTAAATGCTTGTAACTAGTTCAAAATAGGTCATTTGCTGCTGATCTGCACGGTTCCTGTACAATTTACCCAATTTACCACTTTGGGAGTTTATGGCTAAAACATGCGCCTAACTAGCGAGTGTTCAGTAAAAATACACAAAGGTGTCAGAAACAAGTGAACTCACTGAAACTAGAGTAAATGCTTGGAACTAGTTCAAAATGGGTCATTTGCTGCTGATCTGCACGGTTCCTGTACAATTTACCCAATTTACCACTTTAGGATTTTAAGGCCAGGACACGCGCCTCACTAGCGAGTGTTCAGTAAAAATACACAAAGGTGTCAGAAACAAGTGAACTCACTGAAACTAGAGTAAATGCTTGTAACTAGTTCAAAATAGGTCATTTGCTGCTGATCTGCACGGTTCCTGTACAATTTACCCAATTTACCAGTTTGGGAGTTTATGGCTAGAACATGCGCCTAACTAGCGAGTGTTCAGTAAAAATACACAAAGGTGTCAGAAACAAGTGAACTCACTGAAACTAGAGTAAATGCTTGGAACTAGTTCAAAATAGGTCATTTGCTGCTGATCTGCACGGTTCCTGTACAATTTACCCAATTTACCATTTTGGGATTTGAAGGCCAGAACACGCGCCTGACTAGCGAGTGTTCAGTAAAAATACACAAAGGTGTCAGAAACAAGTGAACTCACTGAAATTAGAGTAAATGCTTGTAACTAGTTCAAAATAGGTCACTTGCTGCTGATCTGCACGGTTCCTGTGCAATTTACCCAATTTACCACTTTGGGAGTTTATGGCTAGAACGCCTAACTAGCGAGTGTTCAGTAAAAATACACAAAGGTGTCAGAAACAAGTGAACTCACTGAAACTAGAGTAAATGCTTGTAACTAGTTCAAAATAGGTCATTTGCTGCTGATCTGCACGGTTCCTGTACAATTTACCCAATTTACCACTTTGGGAGTTTTTGGCTAGAACACGGGCATTACTAGCGAGTGTTCAGTAAAAATACATAAAGATGTCAGTAACAAGTGAACTCACTGAAACTAGAGTAAATGCTTGTAACTAGTTCAAAATAGGTCATTTGCTGCTGATCTGCACGGTTCCTGTACAATTTACCCAATTTACCACTTTGGGAGTTTATGGCTAGAACATGCGCCTAACTAGCGAGTGTTCAGTAAAAATACACAAAGGTGTCAGAAACAAGTGAACTCACTGAAACTAGAGTAAATGCTTGTAACTAGTTCAAAATAGGTCATTTGCTGCTGATCTGCACGGTTCCTGTACAATTTACCCAATTTACCATTTTGGGATTTGAAGGCCAGAACACGCGCCTGACTAGCGAGTGTTCAGTAAAAATACACAAAGGTGTCAGAAACAAGTGAACTCACTGAAACTAGAGTAAATGCTTGTAACTAGTTCAAAATAGGTCATTTGCTGCTGATCTGCACGGTTCCTGTACAATTTACCCAATTTACCATTTTGGGAGTTTTTGGCTAGAACACGGGCATGACTAGCGAGTGTTCAGTAAAAATACACAAAGGTGTCAGAAACAAGTGAACTCACTGAAACTAGAGTAAATGCTTGTAACTAGTTCAAAATAGGTCATTTGCTGCTGATCTGCACGGTTCCTGTACAATTTACCCAATTTACCACTTTGGGAGTTTTTGGCTAGAACACGGGCATGACTAGCGAGTGTTCAGTCAAAATACACAAAGGTGTCAGAAACAAGTGAACTCACTGAAACTAGAGGAAATGCTTGTAACTAGTTCAAAATAGGTCATTTGCTGCTGATCTGCACGGTTCCTGTACAATTTACCCAATTTACCATTTTGGGATTTGAAGGCCAGAACACGCGCCTGACTAGCGAGTGTTCAGTAAAAATACACAAAGGTGTCAGAAACAAGTGAACTCACTGAAACTAGAGTAAATGCTTGTAACTAGTTCAAAATAGGTCATTTGCTGCTGATCTGCACGGTTCCTGTACAATTCACCCAATTTACCACTTTGGGAGTTTATGGCTAGAACATGCGCCTAACTAGCGAGTGTTCAGCAAAAATACACAAAGGTGTCAGAAACAAGTGAACTCACTGAAACTAGAGTAAATGCTTGTAACTAGTTCAAAATAGGTCATTTGCTGCTGATCTGCACGGTTCCTGTACAATTTACCCAATTTAACACTTTGGGAGTTTTTGGCTAGAACACGGGCATGATTAGCGAGTGTTCAGTAAAAATACACAAAGGTGTCAGAAACAAGTGAACTCACTGAAACTAGAGTAAATGCTTGTAACTAGGGAAAAATAGGTCATTTGCTGCTGATCTGCACGGTTCCTGTACAATTTACCCAATTTACCACTTTGGGAGTTTTTGGCTAGAACACGGGCATGACTAGTGAGTGTTCAGTAAAAATACACAAAGGTGTCAGAAACAAGTGAACTCACTGAAACTAGAGTAAATGCTTGTAACTAGGTAAAAATAGGTCATTTGCTGCTGATCTGCACGGTTCCTGTACAATTTACCCAATTTACCACTTTGGGAGTTTATGGCTAGAACATGCGCCTAACTAGCGAGTGTTCAGCAAAAATACACAAAGGTGTCAGAAACAAGTGAACTCACTGAAACTAGAGTAAATGCTTGTAACTAGTTCAAAATAGGTCATTTGCTGCCGATCTGCACGGTTCCTGTACAATTTACCCAATTTACCACTTTGGGAGTTTTTGGCTAGAACACGGGCATGACTAGCGAGTGTTCAGTTAAAATACACAAAGGTGTCAGAAACAAGTGAACTCACTGAAACTAGAGTAAATGCTTGTAACTAGTTCAAAATAGGTCATTTGCTGCTGATCTGCACGGTTCCTGTACAATTTACCCAATTTACCACTTTGGGAGTTTTTGGCTAGAACACGGGCATGACTAGCGAGTGTTCAGTAAAAATACACAAAGGTGTCAGAAACAAGTGAACTCACTGAAACTAGAGTAAATGCTTGTAAGTAATTCAAAATAAGTCATTTGCTGCTGATCTGCCCGGTTCCTGTATAAGTTTCCCATTTTACCACTTTGGGAGTTTAAGGCTAGAACATGCGCCTCACTAGCGAGTGTTCAGTAAAAATACACAAAGGTGTCAGAAACAAGTGAACTCCCTGAAACTAGAGTAAATGATTAGAACTATTTCAAAATAGGTCATTCGCTGCCGATCTGCACGGTTCCTGTACAATTTACCCAATTTACCATTTTGGGAGTTTAAGGCTAGAACACGTGCCACACTAGCGAGTGTTCAGTAAAAATACACAAAGGTGTCAGAAACAAGGGAACTCCTTGAAATTAGAGTAAATGCTTGGAACTAGTTCAAAATGAGTCATTCGCTGCTGATCTGGACGGTTCCTGTACAATTTACCCAATTTACCACTTTGGGAGTTTATGGCTAGAACATGCGCCTAACTAGCGAGTGTTCACTAAAAATACACAAAGGTGTCAGAAACAAGTGAACTCACTGAAACTAGAGTAAATGCTTGGAACTAGTTCAAAATGGGTCATTTGCTGCTGATCTGCACGGTTCCTGTACAATTTACCCAATTTACCACTTTGGGATTTTAAGGCCAGGACACGCGCCTCACTAGCGAGTGTTCAGTAAAAATACACAAAGGTGTCAGAAACAAGTGAACTCACTGAAACTAGAGTAAATGCTTGTAACTAGTTCAAAATAGGTCATTTGCTACTGATCTGCACGGTTCCTGTACAATTTACCCAATTTATGGGTAGCCCAGTTTATGGCTAGAACATGCGCCTAACTAGCGAGTGTTCTGTAAAAATACACAAAGGTGTCAGAAACAAGTGAACTCACTGAAACTAGAGTAAATGCTTGTAACTAGTTCAATATAGGTCATTTGCTGCTGATCTGCACGGTTCCTGTACAATTAACCCAATTTACCACTTTGGGATTTTAAGGCCAGAACAAACGCCTGACTAGCGAGTGTTCAGTAAAAATACACAAAGGTGTCAGAAACAAGTGAACTCACTGAAACTAGAGTAAATGCTTGTAACTAGTTCAAAATAGGTCATTTGCTGCTGATCTGCACGGTTCCTGTACAATTTACCCAATTTACCACTTCGGGAGTTTTTGGCTAGAACACGGGCATGACTAGCAAGTGTTCAGTCAAAATACACAAAGGTGTCAGAAACAAGTGAACTCACTGAAACTAGAGGAAATGCTTGTAACTAGTTCAAAATAGGTCATTTGCTGCTGATCTGCACGGTTCCTGTACAATTTACCCAATTTACCACTTTGGGAGTTTATGGCTAGAACATGCGCCTAACTAGCGAGTGTTCAGTAAAAATACACAAATGTGTCAGAAACAAGTGAACTCACTGAAACTAGAGTAAATGCTTGTAACTAGTTCAAAATAGGTCATTTGCTGCTGATCTGCACGGTTCCTGTACAATTTACCCAATTTACCACTTTGGGAGTTTATGGCTAGAACATGCGCCTAACTAGCGAGTGTTCAGCAAAAATACACAAAGGTGTCAGAAACAAGTGAACTCACTGAAACTAGAGTAAATGCTTGTAACTAATTCAAAATAGGTCATTTGCTGCTGATCTGCACGGTTCCTGTACAATTTACCCAATTTACCATTTTGGGAGTTTTTGGCTAGAACACGGGCATGACTAGCGAGTGTTCAGTAAAAATACACAAAGGTGTCAGAAACAAGTGAACTCACTGAAACTAGAGTAAATGCTTGTAACTAGTTCAAAATAGGTCATTTGCTGCTGATCTGCACGGTTCCTGTACAATTTACCCAATTTACCACTTTGGGAGTTTTTGGCTAGAACACGGGCATGACTAGCGAGTGTTCAGTCAAACTACACAAAGGTGTCAGAAACAAGTGAACTCACTGAAACTAGAGGAAATGCTTGTAACTAGTTCAAAATAGGTCATTTGCTGCTGATCTGCACGGTTCCTGTACAATTTACCAAATTTACCATTTTGGGATTTGAAGGCCAGAACACGCGCCTGACTAGCGAGTGTTCAGTAAAAATACACAAAGGTGTCAGAAACAAGTGAACTCACTGAAACTAGAGTAAATGCTTGTAACTAGTTCAAAATAGGTCATTTGCTGCTGATCTGCACGGTTCCTGTACAATTTACCCAATTTACCACTTTGGGAGTTTATGGCTAGAACATGCGCCTAACTAGCGAGTTTTCAGCAAAAATACACAAAGGTGTCAGAAACAAGTGAACTCACTGAAACTAGAGTAAATGCTTGTAACTAGTTCAAAATAGGTCATTTGCTGCTGATCTGCACGGTTCCTGTACAATTTACCCAATTTACCACTTTGGGAGTTTTTGGCTAGAACACGGGCATGACTAGCGAGTGTTCAGTTAAAATACACAAAGGTGTCAGAAACAAGTGAACTCACTGAAACTAGAGTAAATGCTTGTAACTAGTTCAAAATAGGTCATTTGCTGCTGATCTGCACGGTTCCTGTACAATTTACCCAATTTACCACTTTGGGAGTTTATGGCTAGAACATGCGCCTAACTAGCGAGTGTTCAGTAAAAATACACAAAGGTGTCAGAAACAAGTGAACTCACTGAAACTAGAGTAAATGCTTGTAACTAGTTCAAAATAGGTCATTTGCTGCTGATCTGCACGGTTCCTGTACAATTTACCCAATTTAACACTTTGGGAGTTTTTGGCTAGAACACGGGCATGACTAGCGAGTGTTCAGTGAAAATACACAAAGGTGTCAGAAACAAGTGAACTCACTGAAACTAGAGTAAATGCTTGTAACTAGGGAAAAATAGGTCATTTGCTGCTGATCTGCACGGTTCCTGTACAATTTACCCAATTTACCACTTTGGGAGTTTTTGGCTAGAACACGGGCATGACTAGCGAGTGTTCAGTAAAAATACACAAAGGTGTCAGAAACAAGTGAACTCACTGAAACTAGAGTAAATGCTTGTAACTAGTTCAAAATAGGTCATTTGCTGCTGATCTGCACGGTTCCTGTACAATTTACCCAATTTACCACTTTGGGATTTTAAGGCCAGAACAAACGCCTGACTAGCGAGTGTTCAGTCAAAATACACAAAGGTGTCAGAAACAAGTGAACTCACTGAAACTAGAGTAAATGCTTGTAACTAGTTCAAAATAGGTCATTTGCTGCTGATCTGCACGGTTCCTGTACAATTTACCCAATTTACCACTTTGGGATTTTAAGGCCAGAACAAATGCCTGACTAGCGAGTGTTCAGTAAAAATACACAAAGGTGTCAGAAACAAGTGAACTCACTGAAACTAGAGTAAATGCTTGTAACTAGTTCAAAATAGGTCATTTGCTGCTGATCTGCACGGTTCCTGTACAATTTACCCAATTTACCACTTTGGGAGTTTTTGGCTAGAACACGGGCATGACTAGCGAGTGTTCAGTCAAAATACACAAAGGTGTCAGAAACAAGTGAACTCACTGAAACTAGAGGAAATGCTTGTAACTAGTTCAAAATAGGTCATTTGCTGCTGATCTGCACGGTTCCTGTACAATTTACCCAATTTACCATTTTGGGATTTGAAGGCCAGAACACGCGCCTGACTAGCGAGTGTTCAGTAAAAATACACAAAGGTGTCAGAAACAAGTGAACTCACTGAAACTAGAGTAAATGCTTGTAACTAGTTCAAAATAGGTCATTTGCTGCTGATCTGCACGGTTCCTGTACAATTTACCCAATTTACCACTTTGGGACTTTATGGCTAGAACATGCGCCTAACTAGCGAGTGTTCAGTAAAAATACACAAAGGTGTCAGAAACAAGTGAACTCACTGAAACTAGAGTAAATGCTTGTAACTAGTTCAAAATAGGTCATTTGCTGCTGATCTGCACGGTTCCTGTACAATTTACCCAATTTCCCACTTTGGGAGTTTTTGGCTAGAACACGGGCATGACTAGCGAGTGTTCAGTAAAAATACACAAAGGTGTCAGAAACAAGTGAACTCACTGAAACTAGAGTAAATGCTTGGAACTAGTTCAAAATGGGTCATTTGCTGCTGATCTGCACGGTTCCTGTACAATTTATCCAATTTACCACTTTGGGATTTGAAGGCTAGAACACGCGCCTCACTATCGAGTGTTCAGTAAAAATACACAAAGGTGTCAGAAACAAGTGAACTCATTGAAACTAGAGGAAATGCTTGTAACTAGTTCAAAATAGGTCATTTGCTACTGATCTGCACGGTTCCTGTACAATTTACCCAATTTATGGGTAGCCCAGTTTATGGCTAGAACATGCGCCTAACTAGCGAGTGTTCAGTAAAAATACACAAAGGTGTCAGAAACAAGTGAACTCACTGAAACTAGAGTAAATGCTTGTAACTAGTTCAAAATAGGTCATTTGCTGCTGATCTGCACGGTTCCTGTACAATTTACCCAATTTACCACTTTGGGATTTTAAGGCCAGAACAAACGCCTGACTAGCGAGTGTTCAGTCAAAATACACAAAGGTGTCAGAAACAAGTGAACTCACTGAAACTAGAGTAAATGCTTGTAACTAGTTCAAAATAGGTCATTTGCTGCTGATCTGCACGGTTCCTGTACAATTTACCCAATTTACCACTTTGGGATTTTAAGGCCAGAACAAATGCCTGACTAGCGAGTGTTCAGTAAAAATACACAAAGGTGTCAGAAACAAGTGAACTCACTGAAACTAGAGTAAATGCTTGTAACTAGTTCAAAATAGGTCATTTGCTGCTGATCTGCACGGTTCCTGTACAATTTACCCAATTTACCACTTTGGGAGTTTTTGGCTAGAACACGGGCATGACTAGCGAGTGTTCAGTCAAAATACACAAAGGTGTCAGAAACAAGTGAACTCACTGAAACTAGAGTAAATGCTTGTAACTAGTTCAAAATAGGTCATTTGCTGCTGATCTGCACGGTTCCTGTACAATTTACCCAATTTACCATTTTGGGATTTGAAGGCCAGAACACGCGCCTGACTAGCGAGTGTTCAGTAAAAATACACAAAGGTGTCAGAAACAAGTGAACTCCCTGAAACTAGAGTAAATGCTTGTAACTAGTTCAAAATAGATCATTTGCTGCTGATCTGCACGGTTCCTGTACAATTTACCCAATTTACCACTTTGGGAGTTTATGGCTAGAACATGCGCCTAACTAGCGAGTGTTCAGTAAAAATACACAAAGGTGTCAGAAACAAGTGAACTCACTGAAACTAGAGTAAATGCTTGTAACTAGTTCAAAATAGGTCATTTGCTGCTGATCTGCACGGTTCCTGTACAATTTACCCAATTTACCACTTTGGGATTTTAAGGCTAGAACACGCGCCTCACTAGCGAGTGTTCAGTAAAAATACACAAAGGTGTCAGACACAAGTGAACTCACTGAAACTAGAGTAAATGCTTGTAACTAGTTCAAAATAGGTCATTTGCTACTGATCTGCACGGTTCCTGTACAATTTACCAAATTTATGGGTAGCCCAGTTTATGGCTAGAACATGCGACTAACTAGCGAGTGTTCAGTAAAAATACACAAAGGTGTCAGAAACAAGTGAACTCACTGAAACTAGAGTAAATGCTTGTAACTAGTTCAAAATAGGTCATTTGCTGCTGATCTGCACGGTTCCTGTACAATTTACCCAATTTACCACTTTGGGAGTTTTTGGCTAGAACACGGGCATGACTAGCGAGTGTTCAGTCAAAATACACAAAGGTGTCAGAAACAAGTGAACTCACTGAAACTAGAGTAAATGCTTGTAACTAGTTCAAAATAGGTCATTTGCTGCTGATCTGCACGGTTCCTGTACAATTTACCCAATTTACCACTTTGGGAGTTTATGGCTAGAACATGCGCCTAACTAGCGAGTGTTCAGTAAAAATACACAAAGGTGTCAGAAACAAGTGAACTCACTGAAACTAGAGGAAATGCTTGTAACTAGTTCAAAATAGGTCATTTGCTGCTGATCTGCACGGTTCCTGTACAATTTACCCAATTTACCACTTTGGGAGTTTTTGGCTAGAACACGGGCATGACTAGCGAGTGTTCAGTTAAAATACACAAAGGTGTCAGAAACAAGTGAACTCACTGAAACTAGAGTAAATGCTTGTAACTAGTTCAAAATAGGTCATTTGCTGCTGATCTGCACGGTTCCTGTACAATTTACCCAATTTACCACTTTGGGAGTTTATGGCTAGAACATGCGCCTAACTAGCGAGTGTTCAGTAAAAATACACAAAGGTGTCAGAAACAAGTGAACTCACTGAAACTAGAGTAAATGCTTGTAACTAGTTCAAAATAGGTCATTTGCTGCTGATCTGCACGGTTCCTGTACAATTTACCCAATTTAACACTTTGGGAGTTTTTGGCTAGAACACGGGCATGACTAGCGAGTGTTCAGTGAAAATACACAAAGGTGTCAGAAACAAGTGAACTCACTGAAACTAGAGTAAATGCTTGTAACTAGGGAAAAATAGGTCATTTGCTGCTGATCTGCACGGTTCCTGTACAATTTACCCAATTTACCACTTTGGGAGTTTTTGGCTAGAACACGGGCATGACTAGCGAGTGTTCAGTAAAAATACACAAAGGTGTCAGAAACAAGTGAACTCACTGAAACTAGAGTAAATGCTTGTAACTAGTTCAAAATAGGTCATTTGCTGCTGATCTGCACGGTTCCTGTACAATTTACCCAATTTACCACTTTGGGATTTTAAGGCCAGAACAAACGCCTGACTAGCGAGTGTTCAGTAAAAATACACAAAGGTGTCAGAAACAAGTGAACTCACTGAAACTAGAGTAAATGCTTGTAACTAGTTCAAAATAGGTCATTTGCTGCTGATCTGCACGGTTCCTGTACAATTTACCCAATTTACCACTTTGGGAGTTTTTGGCTAGAACACGGGCATGACTAGCGAGTGTTCAGTCAAAATACACAAAGGTGTCAGAAACAAGTGAACTCACTGAAACTAGAGTAAATGCTTGTAACTAGTTCAAAATAGGTCATTTGCTGCTGATCTGCACGGTTCCTGTACAATTTACCCAATTTACCACTTTGGGAGTTTATGGCTAGAACATGCGCCTAACTAGCGAGTGTTCAGTAAAAATACACAAAGGTGTCAGAAACAAGTGAACTCACTGAAACTAGAGGAAATGCTTGTAACTAGTTCAAAATAGGTCATTTGCTGCTGATCTGCACGGTTCCTGTACAATTTACCCAATTTACCATTTTGGGATTTGAAGGCCAGAACACGCGCCTGACTAGCGAGTGTTCAGTAAAAATACACAAAGGTGTCAGAAACAAGTGAACTCACTGAAACTAGAGTAAATGCTTGTAACTAGTTCAAAATAGGTCATTTGCTGCTGATCTGCACGGTTCCTGTACAATTTACCCAATTTACCACTTTGGGACTTTATGGCTAGAACATGCGCCTAACTAGCGAGTGTTCAGTAAAAATACACAAAGGTGTCAGAAACAAGTGAACTCACTGAAACTAGAGTAAATGCTTGTAACTAGTTCAAAATAGGTCATTTGCTGCTGATCTGCACGGTTCCTGTACAATTTACCCAATTTCCCACTTTGGGAGTTTTTGGCTAGAACACGGGCATGACTAGCGAGTGTTCAGTAAAAATACACAAAGGTGTCAGAAACAAGTGAACTCACTGAAACTAGAGTAAATGCTTGGAACTAGTTCAAAATGGGTCATTTGCTGCTGATCTGCACGGTTCCTGTACAATTTATCCAATTTACCACTTTGGGATTTGAAGGCTAGAACACGCGCCTCACTATCGAGTGTTCAGTAAAAATACACAAAGGTGTCAGAAACAAGTGAACTCATTGAAACTAGAGGAAATGCTTGTAACTAGTTCAAAATAGGTCATTTGCTACTGATCTGCACGGTTCCTGTACAATTTACCCAATTTATGGGTAGCCCAGTTTATGGCTAGAACATGCGCCTAACTAGCGAGTGTTCAGTAAAAATACACAAAGGTGTCAGAAACAAGTGAACTCACTGAAACTAGAGTAAATGCTTGTAACTAGTTCAAAATAGGTCATTTGCTGCTGATCTGCACGGTTCCTGTACAATTTACCCAATTTACCACTTTGGGATTTTAAGGCCAGAACAAACGCCTGACTAGCGAGTGTTCAGTCAAAATACACAAAGGTGTCAGAAACAAGTGAACTCACTGAAACTAGAGTAAATGCTTGTAACTAGTTCAAAATAGGTCATTTGCTGCTGATCTGCACGGTTCCTGTACAATTTACCCAATTTACCACTTTGGGATTTTAAGGCCAGAACAAATGCCTGACTAGCGAGTGTTCAGTAAAAATACACAAAGGTGTCAGAAACAAGTGAACTCACTGAAACTAGAGTAAATGCTTGTAACTAGTTCAAAATAGGTCATTTGCTGCTGATCTGCACGGTTCCTGTACAATTTACCCAATTTACCACTTTGGGAGTTTTTGGCTAGAACACGGGCATGACTAGCGAGTGTTCAGTCAAAATACACAAAGGTGTCAGAAACAAGTGAACTCACTGAAACTAGAGTAAATGCTTGTAACTAGTTCAAAATAGGTCATTTGCTGCTGATCTGCACGGTTCCTGTACAATTTACCCAATTTACCATTTTGGGATTTGAAGGCCAGAACACGCGCCTGACTAGCGAGTGTTCAGTAAAAATACACAAAGGTGTCAGAAACAAGTGAACTCACTGAAACTAGAGTAAATGCTTGTAACTAGTTCAAAATAGGTCATTTGCTGCTGATCTGCACGGTTCCTGTACAATTTACCCAATTTACCACTTTGGGAGTTTATGGCTAGAACATGCGCCTAACTAGCGAGTGTTCAGTAAAAATACACAAAGGTGTCAGAAACAAGTGAACTCACTGAAACTAGAGTAAATGCTTGGAACTAGTTCAAAATAGGTCATTTGCTGCTGATCTGCACGGTTCCTGTACAATTTACCCAATTTACCACTTTGGGAGTTTATGGCTAGAACATGCGCCTAACTAGCGAGTGATCAGTAAAAATACACAAAGGTGTCAGAAACAAGTGAACTCACTGAAACTAGAGGAAATGCTTGTAACTAGTTCAAAATAGGTCATTTGCTGCTGATCTGCACGGTTCCTGTACAATTTACCCAATTTACCATTTTGGGATTTGAAGGCCAGAACACGCGCCTGACTAGCGAGTGTTCAGTAAAAATACACAAAGGTGTCAGAAACAAGTGAAGTCACTGAAACTAGAGTAAATGCTTGTAACTAGTTCAAAATAGGTCATTTGCTGCTGATCTGCACGGTTCCTGTACAATTTACCCAATTTACCACTTTGGGACTTTATGGCTAGAACATGCGCCTAACTAGCGAGTGTTCAGTAAAAATACACAAAGGTGTCAGAAACAAGTGAACTCACTGAAACTAGAGTAAATGCTTGTAACTAGTTCAAAATAGGTCATTTGCTGCTGATCTGCACGGTTCCTGTACAATTTACCCAATTTCCCACTTTGGGAGTTTTTGGCTAGAACACGGGCATGACTAGCGAGTGTTCAGTAAAAATACACAAAGGTGTCAGAAACAAGTGAACTCACTGAAACTAGAGTAAATGCTTGGAACTAGTTCAAAATGGGTCATTTGCTGCTGATCTGCACGGTTCCTGTACAATTTATCCAATTTACCACTTTGGGATTTGAAGGCTAGAACACGCGCCTCACTATCGAGTGTTCAGTAAAAATACACAAAGGTGTCAGAAACAAGTGAACTCATTGAAACTAGAGGAAATGCTTGTAACTAGTTCAAAATAGGTCATTTGCTACTGATCTGCACGGTTCCTGTACAATTTACCCAATTTATGGGTAGCCCAGTTTATGGCTAGAACATGCGCCTAACTAGCGAGTGTTCAGTAAAAATACACAAAGGTGTCAGAAACAAGTGAACTCACTGAAACTAGAGTAAATGCTTGTAACTAGTTCAAAATAGGTCATTTGCTGCTGATCTGCACGGTTCCTGTACAATTTACCCAATTTACCACTTTGGGATTTTAAGGCCAGAACAAACGCCTGACTAGCGAGTGTTCAGTCAAAATACACAAAGGTGTCAGAAACAAGTGAACTCACTGAAACTAGAGTAAATGCTTGTAACTAGTTCAAAATAGGTCATTTGCTGCTGATCTGCACGGTTCCTGTACAATTTACCCAATTTACCACTTTGGGATTTTAAGGCCAGAACAAATGCCTGACTAGCGAGTGTTCAGTAAAAATACACAAAGGTGTCAGAAACAAGTGAACTCACTGAAACTAGAGTAAATGCTTGTAACTAGTTCAAAATAGGTCATTTGCTGCTGATCTGCACGGTTCCTGTACAATTTACCCAATTTACCACTTTGGGAGTTTTTGGCTAGAACACGGGCATGACTAGCGAGTGTTCAGTCAAAATACACAAAGGTGTCAGAAACAAGTGAACTCACTGAAACTAGAGTAAATGCTTGTAACTAGTTCAAAATAGGTCATTTGCTGCTGATCTGCACGGTTCCTGTACAATTTACCCAATTTACCATTTTGGGATTTGAAGGCCAGAACACGCGCCTGACTAGCGAGTGTTCAGTAAAAATACACAAAGGTGTCAGAAACAAGTGAACTCACTGAAACTAGAGTAAATGCTTGTAACTAGTTCAAAATAGGTCATTTGCTGCTGATCTGCACGGTTCCTGTACAATTTACCCAATTTACCACTTTGGGAGTTTATGGCTAGAACATGCGCCTAACTAGCGAGTGTTCAGTAAAAATACACAAAGGTGTCAGAAACAAGTGAACTCACTGAAACTAGAGTAAATGCTTGGAACTAGTTCAAAATAGGTCATTTGCTGCTGATCTGCACGGTTCCTGTACAATTTACCCAATTTACAATTTTGGGATTTGAAGGCCAGAACACGCGCCTGACTAGCGAGTGTTCAGTAAAAATACACAAAGGTGTCAGAAACAAGTGAACTCACTGAAACTAGAGTAAATGCTTGTAACTAGTTCAAAATAGGTCATTTGCTGCTGATCTGCACGGTTCCTGTACAATTTACCCAATTTACCACTTTGGGAGTTTATGGCTAGAACATGCGCCTAACTAGCGAGTGTTCAGTAAAAATACACAAAGGTGTCAGAAACAAGTGAACTCACTGAAACTAGAGTAAATGCTTGTAACTAGTTCAAAATAGGTCATTTGCTGCTGATCTGCACGGTTCCTGTACAATTTACCCAATTTACCACTTTGGGAGTTTTTGGCTAGAACACGGGCATTACTAGCGAGTGTTCAGTAAAAATACATAAAGATGTCAGTAACAAGTGAACTCACTGAAACTAGAGTAAATGCTTGTAACTAGTTCAAAATAGGTCATTTGCTGCTGATCTGCACGGTTCCTGTACAATTTACCCAATTTACCACTTTGGGAGTTTATGGCTAAAACATGCGCCTAACTAGCGAGTGTTCAGTAAAAATACACAAAGGTGTCAGAAACAAGTGAACTCACTGAAACTAGAGTAAATGCTTGGAACTAGTTCAAAATGGGTCATTTGCTGCTGATCTGCACGGTTCCTGTACAATTTACCCAATTTACCACTTTAGGATTTTAAGGCCAGGACACGCGCCTCACTAGCGAGTGTTCAGTAAAAATACACAAAGGTGTCAGAAACAAGTGAACTCACTGAAACTAGAGTAAATGCTTGTAACTAGTTCAAAATAGGTCATTTGCTGCTGATCTGCACGGTTCCTGTACAATTTACCCAATTTACCACTTTGGGAGTTTATGGCTAGAACATGCGCCTAACTAGCGAGTGTTCAGTAAAAATACACAAAGGTGTCAGAAACAAGTGAACTCACTGAAACTAGAGTAAATGCTTGGAACTAGTTCAAAATAGGTCATTTGCTGCTGATCTGCACGGTTCCTGTACAATTTACCCAATTTACCATTTTGGGATTTGAAGGCCAGAACACGCGCCTGACTAGCGAGTGTTCAGTAAAAATACACAAAGGTGTCAGAAACAAGTGAACTCACTGAAATTAGAGTAAATGCTTGTAACTAGTTCAAAATAGGTCACTTGCTGCTGATCTGCACGGTTCCTGTGCAATTTACCCAATTTACCACTTTGGGAGTTTATGGCTAGAACGCCTAACTAGCGAGTGTTCAGTAAAAATACACAAAGGTGTCAGAAACAAGTGAACTCACTGAAACTAGAGTAAATGCTTGTAACTAGTTCAAAATAGGTCATTTGCTGCTGATCTGCACGGTTCCTGTACAATTTACCCAATTTACCACTTTGGGAGTTTTTGGCTAGAACACGGGCATTACTAGCGAGTGTTCAGTAAAAATACATAAAGATGTCAGTAACAAGTGAACTCACTGAAACTAGAGTAAATGCTTGTAACTAGTTCAAAATAGGTCATTTGCTGCTGATCTGCACGGTTCCTGTACAATTTACCCAATTTACCACTTTGGGAGTTTATGGCTAGAACATGCGCCTAACTAGCGAGTGTTCAGTAAAAATACACAAAGGTGTCAGAAACAAGTGAACTCACTGAAACTAGAGTAAATGCTTGTAACTAGTTCAAAATAGGTCATTTGCTGCTGATCTGCACGGTTCCTGTACAATTTACCCAATTTACCATTTTGGGATTTGAAGGCCAGAACACGCGCCTGACTAGCGAGTGTTCAGTAAAAATACACAAAGGTGTCAGAAACAAGTGAACTCACTGAAACTAGAGTAAATGCTTGTAACTAGTTCAAAATAGGTCATTTGCTGCTGATCTGCACGGTTCCTGTACAATTTACCCAATTTACCATTTTGGGAGTTTTTGGCTAGAACACGGGCATGACTAGCGAGTGTTCAGTAAAAATACACAAAGGTGTCAGAAACAAGTGAACTCACTGAAACTAGAGTAAATGCTTGTAACTAGTTCAAAATAGGTCATTTGCTGCTGATCTGCACGGTTCCTGTACAATTTACCCAATTTACCACTTTGGGAGTTTTTGGCTAGAACACGGGCATGACTAGCGAGTGTTCAGTCAAAATACACAAAGGTGTCAGAAACAAGTGAACTCACTGAAACTAGAGGAAATGCTTGTAACTAGTTCAAAATAGGTCATTTGCTGCTGATCTGCACGGTTCCTGTACAATTTACCCAATTTACCATTTTGGGATTTGAAGGCCAGAACACGCGCCTGACTAGCGAGTGTTCAGTAAAAATACACAAAGGTGTCAGAAACAAGTGAACTCACTGAAACTAGAGTAAATGCTTGTAACTAGTTCAAAATAGGTCATTTGCTGCTGATCTGCACGGTTCCTGTACAATTCACCCAATTTACCACTTTGGGAGTTTATGGCTAGAACATGCGCCTAACTAGCGAGTGTTCAGCAAAAATACACAAAGGTGTCAGAAACAAGTGAACTCACTGAAACTAGAGTAAATGCTTGTAACTAGTTCAAAATAGGTCATTTGCTGCTGATCTGCACGGTTCCTGTACAATTTACCCAATTTAACACTTTGGGAGTTTTTGGCTAGAACACGGGCATGATTAGCGAGTGTTCAGTAAAAATACACAAAGGTGTCAGAAACAAGTGAACTCACTGAAACTAGAGTAAATGCTTGTAACTAGGGAAAAATAGGTCATTTGCTGCTGATCTGCACGGTTCCTGTACAATTTACCCAATTTACCACTTTGGGAGTTTTTGGCTAGAACACGGGCATGACTAGTGAGTGTTCAGTAAAAATACACAAAGGTGTCAGAAACAAGTGAACTCACTGAAACTAGAGTAAATGCTTGTAACTAGGTAAAAATAGGTCATTTGCTGCTGATCTGCACGGTTCCTGTACAATTTACCCAATTTACCACTTTGGGAGTTTATGGCTAGAACATGCGCCTAACTAGCGAGTGTTCAGCAAAAATACACAAAGGTGTCAGAAACAAGTGAACTCACTGAAACTAGAGTAAATGCTTGTAACTAGTTCAAAATAGGTCATTTGCTGCCGATCTGCACGGTTCCTGTACAATTTACCCAATTTACCACTTTGGGAGTTTTTGGCTAGAACACGGGCATGACTAGCGAGTGTTCAGTTAAAATACACAAAGGTGTCAGAAACAAGTGAACTCACTGAAACTAGAGTAAATGCTTGTAACTAGTTCAAAATAGGTCATTTGCTGCTGATCTGCACGGTTCCTGTACAATTTACCCAATTTACCACTTTGGGAGTTTTTGGCTAGAACACGGGCATGACTAGCGAGTGTTCAGTAAAAATACACAAAGGTGTCAGAAACAAGTGAACTCACTGAAACTAGAGTAAATGCTTGTAAGTAATTCAAAATAAGTCATTTGCTGCTGATCTGCCCGGTTCCTGTATAAGTTTCCCATTTTACCACTTTGGGAGTTTAAGGCTAGAACATGCGCCTCACTAGCGAGTGTTCAGTAAAAATACACAAAGGTGTCAGAAACAAGTGAACTCCCTGAAACTAGAGTAAATGATTAGAACTATTTCAAAATAGGTCATTCGCTGCCGATCTGCACGGTTCCTGTACAATTTACCCAATTTACCATTTTGGGAGTTTAAGGCTAGAACACGTGCCACACTAGCGAGTGTTCAGTAAAAATACACAAAGGTGTCAGAAACAAGGGAACTCCTTGAAATTAGAGTAAATGCTTGGAACTAGTTCAAAATGAGTCATTCGCTGCTGATCTGGACGGTTCCTGTACAATTTACCCAATTTACCACTTTGGGAGTTTATGGCTAGAACATGCGCCTAACTAGCGAGTGTTCACTAAAAATACACAAAGGTGTCAGAAACAAGTGAACTCACTGAAACTAGAGTAAATGCTTGGAACTAGTTCAAAATGGGTCATTTGCTGCTGATCTGCACGGTTCCTGTACAATTTACCCAATTTACCACTTTGGGATTTTAAGGCCAGGACACGCGCCTCACTAGCGAGTGTTCAGTAAAAATACACAAAGGTGTCAGAAACAAGTGAACTCACTGAAACTAGAGTAAATGCTTGTAACTAGTTCAAAATAGGTCATTTGCTACTGATCTGCACGGTTCCTGTACAATTTACCCAATTTATGGGTAGCCCAGTTTATGGCTAGAACATGCGCCTAACTAGCGAGTGTTCTGTAAAAATACACAAAGGTGTCAGAAACAAGTGAACTCACTGAAACTAGAGTAAATGCTTGTAACTAGTTCAATATAGGTCATTTGCTGCTGATCTGCACGGTTCCTGTACAATTAACCCAATTTACCACTTTGGGATTTTAAGGCCAGAACAAACGCCTGACTAGCGAGTGTTCAGTAAAAATACACAAAGGTGTCAGAAACAAGTGAACTCACTGAAACTAGAGTAAATGCTTGTAACTAGTTCAAAATAGGTCATTTGCTGCTGATCTGCACGGTTCCTGTACAATTTACCCAATTTACCACTTCGGGAGTTTTTGGCTAGAACACGGGCATGACTAGCAAGTGTTCAGTCAAAATACACAAAGGTGTCAGAAACAAGTGAACTCACTGAAACTAGAGGAAATGCTTGTAACTAGTTCAAAATAGGTCATTTGCTGCTGATCTGCACGGTTCCTGTACAATTTACCCAATTTAACACTTTGGGAGTTTTTGGCTAGAACACGGGCATGACTAGCAAGTGTTCAGTCAAAATACACAAAGGTGTCAGAAACAAGTGAACTCACTGAAACTAGAGGAAATGCTTGTAACTAGTTCAAAATAGGTCATTTGCTGCTGATCTGCACGGTTCCTGTACAATTTACCCAATTTACCACTTTGGGAGTTTATGGCTAGAACATGCGCCTAACTAGCGAGTGTTCAGTAAAAATACACAAAGGTGTCAGAAACAAGTGAACTCACTGAAACTAGAGGAAATGCTTGTAACTAGTTCAAAATAGGTCATTTGGTGCTGATCTGCACGGTTCCTGTACAATTTACCCAATTTACCATTTTGGGAGTTTTTGGCTAGAACACGGGCATGACTAGCGAGTGTTCAGTAAAAATACACAAAGGTGTCAGAAACAAGTGAACTCACTGAAACTAGAGTAAATGCTTGTAACTAGTTCAAAATAGGTCATTTGCTGCTGATCTGCACGGTTCCTGTACAATTTACCCAATTTACCACTTTGGGAGTTTTTGGCTAGAACACGGGCATGACTAGCGAGAGTTCAGTCAAAATACACAAAGGTGTCAGAAACAAGTGAACTCACTGAAACTAGAGGAAATGCTTGTAACTAGTTCAAAATAGGTCATTTGCTGCTGATCTGCACGGTTCCTGTACAATTTACCCAATTTACCATTTTGGGATTTTAAGGCCAGAACACGCGCCTGACTAGCGAGTGTTCAGTAAAAATACACAAAGGTGTCAGAAACAAGTGAACTCACTGAAACTAGAGTAAATGCTTGTAACTAGTTCAAAATAGGTCATTTGCTGCTGATCTGCACGGTTCCTGTACAATTTACCCAATTTATGGGTAGCCCAGTTTATGGCTAGAACATGCGCCTAACTAGCGAGTGTTCAGTCAAAATACACAAAGGTGTCAGAAACAAGTGAACTCACTGAAACTAGAGTAAATGCTTGTAACTAGTTCAAAATAGGTCATTTGCTGCTGATCTGCACGGTTCCTGTACAATTTACCCAATTTACCACTTTGGGAGTTTATGGCTAGAACATGCGCCTAACTAGCGAGTGTTCAGTAAAAATACACAAAGGTGTCAGAAACAAGTGAACTCACTGAAACTAGAGTAAATGCTTGTAACTAGTTCAAAATAGGTCATTTGCTGCTGATCTGCACGGTTCCTGTACAATTTACCCAATTTAACACTTTGGGAGTTTTTGGCTAGAACACGGGCATGACTAGCGAGTGTTCAGTGAAAATATACAAAGGTGTCAGAAACAAGTGAACTCACTGAAACTAGAGTAAATGCTTGTAACTAGTTCAAAATAGGTCATTTGCTGCAGATCTGCACGGTTCCTGTACAATTTACCCAATTTACCACTTTGGGAGTTTTTGGCTAGAACACGGGCATGACTAGTGAGTGTTCACTAAAAATACACAAAGGTGTCAGAAACAAGTGAACTCACTGAAACTAGAGTAAATGCTTGTAACTAGGTAAAAATAGGTCATTTGCTGCTGATCTGCACGGTTCCTGTACAATTTACCCAATTTACCACTTTGGGAGTTTATGGCTAGAACATGCGCCTAACTAGCGAGTGTTCAGCAAAAATACACAAAGGTGTCAGAAACAAGTGAACTCACTGAAACTAGAGTAAATGCTTGTAACTAGTTCAAAATAGGTCATTTGCTGCTGATCTGCACGGTTCCTGTACAATTTACCCAATTTACCACTTTGGGAGTTTTTGGCTAGAACACGGGCATGACTAGCGAGTGTTCAGTTAAAATACACAAAGGTGTCAGAAACAAGTGAACTCACTGAAACTAGAGTAAATGCTTGTAACTAGTTCAAAATAGATCATTTGCTGCTGATCTGCACGGTTCCTGTACAATTTACCCAATTTACCACTTTGGGAGTTTTTGGCTAGAACACGGGCATGACTAGCGAGTGTTCAGTAAAAATACACAAAGGTGTCAGAAACAAGTGAACTCACTGAAACTAGAGTAAATGCTTGTAAGTAATTCAAAATAAGTCATTTGCTGCTGATCTGCCCGGTTCCTGTACAAGTTTCCCATTTTACCACTTTGGGAGTTTAAGGCTAGAACATGCGCCTCACTAGCGAGTGTTCAGTAAAAATACACAAAGGTGTCAGAAACAAGTGAACTCCCTGAAACTAGAGTAAGTGATTAGAACTATTTCAAAATAGGTCATTCGCTGCCGATCTGCACGGTTCCTGTACAATTTACCCAATTTACCATTTTGGGAGTTTAAGGCAGGAACACGTGCCACACTAGCGAGTGTTCAGTAAAAATACACAAAGGTGTCAGAAACAAGGGAACTCCTTGAAATTAGAGTAAATGCTTGGAACTAGTTCAAAATGAGTCATTCGCTGCCGATCTGCACGGTTCCTGTACAATTTACCCAATTTACCATTTTGGGATTTTAAGGCTAGAACACGCGCCTGACTAGCGAGTGTTCAGTAAAAATACACAAAGGTGTCAGAAACAAGTGAACTCACTGAAACTAGAGTAAATGCTTGGAACTAGTTCAAAATAGGTCATTTGCTGCTGATCTGCACGGTTCCTGTACAATTTACCCAATTTACCATTTTGGGATTTTAAGGCCAGAACACGCGCCTGACTAGCGAGTGTTCAGTGAAAATACACAAAGGTGTCAGAAACAAGTGAACTCACTGAAATTAGAGTAAATGCTTGTAACTAGTTCAAAATAGGTCACTTGCTGCTGATCTGCACGGTTCCTGTGCAATTTACCCAATTTACCACTTTGGGAGTTTATGGCTAGAACGCCTAACTAGCGAGTCTTCAGTAAAAATACACAAAGGTGTCAGAAACAAGTGAACTCACTGAAACTAGAGTAAATGCTTGTAACTAGTTCAAAATAGGTCATTTGCTGCTGATCTGCACGGTTCCTGTACAATTTACCCAATTTATGGGTAGCCCAGTTTATGGCTAGAACATGCGCCTAACTAGCGAGTGTTCAGTAAAAATACACAAAGGTGTCAGAAACAAGTGAACTCACTGAAACTAGAGGAAATGCTTGTAACTAGTTCAAAATAGGTCATTTGCTACTGATCACGGTTCCTGTACAATTTACCCAATTTACCACTTTGGGATTTTAAGGCCAGAACAAACGCCTGACTAGCGAGTGTTCAGTAAAAATACACAAAGGTGTCAGAAACAAGTGAACTCACTGAAACTAGAGTAAATGCTTGTAACTAGTTCAAAATAGGTCATTTGCTGCTGATCTGCACGGTTCCTGTACAATTTACCCAATTTACCACTTTGGGAGTTTTTGGCTAGAACACGGGCATGACTAGCAAGTGTTCAGTCAAAATACACAAAGGTGTCAGAAACAAGTGAACTCACTGAAACTAGAGGAAATGCTTGTAACTAGTTCAAAATAGGTCATTTGCTGCTGATCTGCACGGTTCCTGTACAATTTACCCAATTTACCACTTTGGGAGTTTATGGCTAGAACATGCGCCTAACTAGCGAGTGTTCAGTAAAAATACACAAAGGTGTCAGAAACAAGTGAACTCACTGAAACTAGAGGAAATGCTTGTAACTAGTTCAAAATAGGTCATTTGGTGCTGATCTGCACGGTTCCTGTACAATTTACCCAATTTACCATTTTGGGAGTTTTTGGCTAGAACACGGGCATGACTAGCGAGTGTTCAGTAAAAATACACAAAGGTGTCAGAAACAAGTGAACTCACTGAAACTAGAGTAAATGCTTGTAACTAGTTCAAAATAGGTCATTTGCTGCTGATCTGCACGGTTCCTGTACAATTTACCCAATTTACCACTTTGGGAGTTTTTGGCTAGAACACGGGCATGACTAGCGAGAGTTCAGTCAAAATACACAAAGGTGTCAGAAACAAGTGAACTCACTGAAACTAGAGGAAATGCTTGTAACTAGTTCAAAATAGGTCATTTGCTGCTGATCTGCACGGTTCCTGTACAATTTACCAAATTTACCATTTTGGGATTTGAAGGCCAGAACACGCGCCTGACTAGCGAGTGTTCAGTAAAAATACACAAAGGTGTCAGAAACAAGTGAACTCACTGAAACTAGAGTAAATGCTTGTAACTAGTTCAAAATAGGTCATTTGCTGCTGATCTGCACGGTTCCTGTACAATTTACCCAATTTACCCCTTTGGGAGTTTATGGCTAGAACATGCGCCTAACTAGCGAGTGTTCAGCAAAAATACACAAAGGTGTCAGAAACAAGTGAACTCACTGAAACTAGAGTAAATGCTTGTAACTAGTTCAAAATAGGTCATTTGCTGCTGATCTGCACGGTTCCTGTACAATTTACCCAATTTACCATTTTGGGAGTTTTTGGCTAGAACACGGGCATGACTAGCGAGTGTTCAGTAAAAATACACAAAGGTGTCAGAAACAAGTGAACTCACTGAAACTAGAGTAAATGCTTGTAACTAGTTCAAAATAGGTCATTTGCTGCTGATCTGCACGGTTCCTGTACAATTTACCCAATTTACCACTTCGGGAGTTTTTGGCTAGAACACGCGCCTGACTAGCGAGTGTTCAGTAAAAATACACAAAGGTGTCAGAAACAAGTGAACTCACTGAAACTAGAGTAAATGCTTGTAACTAGTTCAAAATAGGTCATTTGCTGCTGATCTGCACGGTTCCTGTACAATTTACCCAATTTATGGGTAGCCCAGTTTATGGCTAGAACATGCGCCTAACTAGCGAGTGTTCAGTAAAAATACACAAAGGTGTCAGAAACAAGTGAACTCACTGAAACTAGAGGAAATGCTTGTAACTAGTTCAAAATAGGTCATTTGCTACTGATCACGGTTCCTGTACAATTTACCCAATTTACCACTTTGGGATTTTAAGGCCAGAACAAACGCCTGACTAGCGAGTGTTCAGTAAAAATACACAAAGGTGTCAGAAACAAGTGAACTCACTGAAACTAGAGTAAATGCTTGTAACTAGTTCAAAATAGGTCATTTGCTGCTGATCTGCACGGTTCCTGTACAATTTACCCAATTTACCACTTTGGGAGTTTTTGGCTAGAACACGGGCATGACTAGCAAGTGTTCAGTCAAAATACACAAAGGTGTCAGAAACAAGTGAACTCACTGAAACTAGAGGAAATGCTTGTAACTAGTTCAAAATAGGTCATTTGCTGCTGATCTGCACGGTTCCTGTACAATTTACCCAATTTACCACTTTGGGAGTTTATGGCTAGAACATGCGCCTAACTAGCGAGTGTTCAGTAAAAATACACAAAGGTGTCAGAAACAAGTGAACTCACTGAAACTAGAGGAAATGCTTGTAACTAGTTCAAAATAGGTCATTTGGTGCTGATCTGCACGGTTCCTGTACAATTTACCCAATTTACCATTTTGGGAGTTTTTGGCTAGAACACGGGCATGACTAGCGAGTGTTCAGTAAAAATACACAAAGGTGTCAGAAACAAGTGAACTCACTGAAACTAGAGTAAATGCTTGTAACTAGTTCAAAATAGGTCATTTGCTGCTGATCTGCACGGTTCCTGTACAATTTACCCAATTTACCACTTTGGGAGTTTTTGGCTAGAACACGGGCATGACTAGCGAGAGTTCAGTCAAAATACACAAAGGTGTCAGAAACAAGTGAACTCACTGAAACTAGAGGAAATGCTTGTAACTAGTTCAAAATAGGTCATTTGCTGCTGATCTGCACGGTTCCTGTACAATTTACCAAATTTACCATTTTGGGATTTGAAGGCCAGAACACGCGCCTGACTAGCGAGTGTTCAGTAAAAATACACAAAGGTGTCAGAAACAAGTGAACTCACTGAAACTAGAGTAAATGCTTGTAACTAGTTCAAAATAGGTCATTTGCTGCTGATCTGCACGGTTCCTGTACAATTTACCCAATTTACCACTTTGGGAGTTTATGGCTAGAACATGCGCCTAACTAGCGAGTGTTCAGCAAAAATACACAAAGGTGTCAGAAACAAGTGAACTCACTGAAACTAGAGTAAATGCTTGTAACTAGTTCAAAATAGGTCATTTGCTGCTGATCTGCACGGTTCCTGTACAATTTACCCAATTTACCATTTTGGGAGTTTTTGGCTAGAACACGGGCATGACTAGCGAGTGTTCAGTAAAAATACACAAAGGTGTCAGAAACAAGTGAACTCACTGAAACTAGAGTAAATGCTTGTAACTAGTTCAAAATAGGTCATTTGCTGCTGATCTGCACGGTTCCTGTACAATTTACCCAATTTACCACTTTGGGAGTTTTTGGCTAGAACACGGGCATGACTAGCGAGTGTTCAGTCAAAATACACAAAGGTGTCAGAAACAAGTGAACTCACTGAAACTAGAGGAAATGCTTGTAACTAGTTCAAAATAGGTCATTTGCTGCTGATCTGCACGGTTCCTGTACAATTTACCAAATTTACCATTTTGGGATTTGAAGGCCAGAACACGCGCCTGACTAGCGAGTGTTCAGTAAAAATACACAAAGGTGTCAGAAACAAGTGAACTCACTGAAACTAGAGTAAATGCTTGTAACTAGTTCAAAATAGGTCATTTGCTGCTGATCTGCACGGTTCCTGTACAATTTACCCAATTTACCACTTTGGGAGTTTATGGCTAGAACATGCGCCTAACTAGCGAGTGTTCAGCAAAAATACACAAAGGTGTCAGAAACAAGTGAACTCACTGAAACTAGAGTAAATGCTTGTAACTAGTTCAAAATAGGTCATTTGCTGCTGATCTGCACGGTTCCTGTACAATTTACCCAATTTAACACTTTGGGAGTTTTTGGCTAGAACACGGGCATGACTAGCGAGTGTTCAGTAAAAATACACAAAGGTGTCAGAAACAAGTGAACTCACTGAAACTAGAGTAAATGCTTGTAACTAGGGCAAAATAGGTCATTTGCTGCTGATCTGCACGGTTCCTGTACAATTTACCCAATTTACCACTTTGGGAGTTTTTGGCTAGAACACGGGCATGACTAGTGAGTGTTCAGTAAAAATACACAAAGGTGTCAGAAACAAGTGAACTCACTGAAACTAGAGTAAATGCTTGTAACTAGGTAAAAATAGGTCATTTGCTGCTGATCTGCACGGTTCCTGTACAATTTACCCAATTTACCACTTTGGGAGTTTATGGCTAGAACGTGCGCCTAACTAGCGAGTGTTCAGCAAAAATACACAAAGGTGTCAGAAACAAGTGAACTCACTGAAACTAGAGTAAATGCTTGTAACTAGTTCAAAATAGGTCATTTGCTGCTGATCTGCACGGTTCCTGTACAATTTACCCAATTTACCACTTTGGGAGTTTTTGGCTAGAACATGGGCATGACTAGCGAGTGTTCAGTTAAAATACACAAAGGTGTCAGAAACAAGTGAACTCACTGAAACTAGAGTAAATGCTTGTAACTAGTTCAAAATAGGTCATTTGCTGCTGATCTGCACGGTTCCTGTACAATTTACCCAATTTACCACTTTGGGAGTTTTTGGCTAGAACACGGGCATGACTAGCGAGTGTTCAGTAAAAATACACAAAGGTGTCAGAAACAAGTGAACTCACTGAAACTAGAGTAAATGCTTGTAAGTAATTCAAAATAAGTCATTTGCTGCTGATCTGCCCGGTTCCTGTACAAGTTTCCCATTTTACCACTTTGGGAGTTTAAGGCTAGAACATGCGCCTCACTAGCGAGTGTTCAGTAAAAATACACAAAGGTGTCAGAAACAAGTGAACTCCCTGAAACTAGAGGAAATGATTAGAACTATTTCAAAATAGGTCATTCGCTGCCGATCTGCAAGGTTCCTGTACAATTTACCCAATTTACCATTTTGGGAGTTTAAGGCTAGAACACGTGCCACACTAGCGAGTGTTCAGTAAAAATACACAAAGGTGTCAGAAACAAGGGAACTCCTTGAAATTAGAATAAATGCTTGGAACTAGTTCAAAATGAGTCATTCGCTGCCGATCTGCACGGTTCCTGTACAATTTACCCAATTTACCATTTTGGGATTTTAAGGCTAGAACACGCGCCTGACTAGCGAGTGTTCAGTAAAAATACACAAAGGTGTCAGAAACAAGTGAACTCACTGAAACTAGAGTAAATGCTTGTAACTAGTTCAAAATAGGTCATTTGCTGCTGATCTGCACGGTTCCTGTACAATTTACCCAATTTACCATTTTGGGATTTTAAGGCCAGAACACGCGCCTGACTAGCGAGTGTTCAGTAAAAATACACAAAGGTGTCAGAAACAAGTGAACTCACTGAAATTAGAGTAAATGCTTGTAACTAGTTCAAAATAGGTCACTTGCTGCTGATCTGCACGGTTCCAGTGCAATTTACCCAATTTACCACTTTGGGAGTTTATGGCTAGAACGCCTAACTAGCGAGTCTTCAGTAAAAATACACAAAGGTGTCAGAAACAAGTGAACTCACTGAAACTAGAGTAAATGCTTGTAACTAGTTCAAAATAGGTCATTTGCTGCTGATCTGCACGGTTCCTGTACAATTTACCCAATTTACCACTTTGGGAGTTTTTGGCTAGAACATGGGCATGACTAGCGAGTGTTCAGTTAAAATACACAAAGGTGTCAGAAACAAGTGAACTCACTGAAACTAGAGTAAATGCTTGTAAGTAATTCAAAATAAGTCATTTGCTGCTGATCTGCCCGGTTCCTGTACAAGTTTCCCATTTTACCACTTTGGGAGTTTAAGGCTAGAACATGCGCCTCACTAGCGAGTGTTCAGTAAAAATACACAAAGGTGTCAGAAACAAGTGAACTCCCTGAAACTAAAGGAAATGATTAGAACTATTTCAAAATAGGTCATTCGCTGCCGATCTGCAAGGTTCCTGTACAATTTACCCAATTTACCATTTTGGGAGTTTAAGGCTAGAACACGTGCCACACTAGCGAGTGTTCAGTAAAAATACACAAAGGTGTCAGAAACAAGGGAACTCCTTGAAATTAGAATAAATGCTTGGAACTAGTTCAAAATGAGTCATTCGCTGCCGATCTGCACGGTTCCTGTACAATTTACCCAATTTACCATTTTGGGATTTTAAGGCTAGAACACGCGCCTGACTAGCGAGTGTTCAGTAAAAATACACAAAGGTGTCAGAAACAAGTGAACTCACTGAAACTAGAGTAAATGCTTGTAACTAGTTCAAAATAGGTCATTTGCTGCTGATCTGCACGGTTCCTGTACAATTTACCCAATTTACCATTTTGGGATTTTAAGGCCAGAACACGCGCCTGACTAGCGAGTGTTCAGTAAAAATACACAAAGGTGTCAGAAACAAGTGAACTCACTGAAATTAGAGTAAATGCTTGTAACTAGTTCAAAATAGGTCACTTGCTGCTGATCTGCACGGTTCCAGTGCAATTTACCCAATTTACCACTTTGGGAGTTTATGGCTAGAACGCCTAACTAGCGAGTCTTCAGTAAAAATACACAAAGGTGTCAGAAACAAGTGAACTCACTGAAACTAGAGTAAATGCTTGTAACTAGTTCAAAATAGGTCATTTGCTGCTGATCTGCACGGTTCCTGTACAATTTACCCAATTTACCACTTTGGGAGTTTTTGGCTAGAACACGGGCATTACTAGCGAGTGTTCAGTAAAAATACATAAAGATGTCAGTAACAAGTGAACTCACTGAAACTAGAGGAAATGCTTGTAACTAGTTCAAAATAGGTCATTTGCTGCTGATCTGCACGGTTCCTGTACAATTTACCCAATTTACCACTTTGGGAGTTTATGGCTAGAACACGCGCCTGACTAGCGAGTGTTCAGTAAAAATACACAAAGGTGTCAGAAACAAGTGAACTCACTGAAACTAGAGTAAATGCTTGTAACTAGTTCAAAATAGGTCATTTGCTGCTGATCTGCACGGTTCCTGTACAATTTACCCAATTTACCACTTTGGGAGTTTATGGCTAGAACATGCGCCTAACTAGCGAGTGTTCAGCAAAAATACACAAAGGTGTCAGAAACAAGTGAACTCACTGAAACTAGAGTAAATGCTTGTAACTAGTTCAAAATAGGTCATTTGCTGCTGATCTGCACGGTTCCTGTACAATTTACCCAATTTACCATTTTGGGAGTTTTTGGCTAGAACACGGGCATGACTAGCGAGTGTTCAGTAAAAATACACAAAGGTGTCAGAAACAAGTGAACTCACTGAAACTAGAGTAAATGCTTGTAACTAGTTCAAAATAGGTCATTTGCTGCTGATCTGCACGGTTCCTGTACAATTTACCCAATTTACCACTTTGGGAGTTTTTGGCTAGAACACGGGCATGACTAGCGAGTGTTCAGTCAAAATACACAAAGGTGTCAGAAACAAGTGAACTCACTGAAACTAGAGGAAATGCTTGTAACTAGTTCAAAATAGGTCATTTGCTGCTGATCTGCACGGTTCCTGTACAATTTACCAAATTTACCATTTTGGGATTTGAAGGCCAGAACACGCGCCTGACTAGCGAGTGTTCAGTAAAAATACACAAAGGTGTCAGAAACAAGTGAACTCACTGAAACTAGAGTAAATGCTTGTAACTAGTTCAAAATAGGTCATTTGCTGCTGATCTGCATGGTTCCTGTACAATTTACCCAATTTACCACTTTGGGAGTTTATGGCTAGAACATGCGCCTAACTAGCGAGTGTTCAGCAAAAATACACAAAGGTGTCAGAAACAAGTGAACTCACTGAAACTAGAGTAAATGCTTGTAACTAGTTCAAAATAGGTCATTTGCTGCTGATCTGCACGGTTCCTGTACAATTTACCCAATTTAACACTTTGGGAGTTTTTGGCTAGAACACGGGCATGACTAGCGAGTGTTCAGTAAAAATACACAAAGGTGTCAGAAACAAGTGAACTCACTGAAACTAGAGTAAATGCTTGTAACTAGGGCAAAATAGGTCATTTGCTGCTGATCTGCACGGTTCCTGTACAATTTACCCAATTTACCACTTTGGGAGTTTTTGGCTAGAACACGGGCATGACTAGTGAGTGTTCAGTAAAAATACACAAAGGTGTCAGAAACAAGTGAACTCACTGAAACTAGAGTAAATGCTTGTAACTAGGTAAAAATAGGTCATTTGCTGCTGATCTGCACGGTTCCTGTACAATTTACCCAATTTACCACTTTGGGAGTTTATGGCTAGAACGTGCGCCTAACTAGCGAGTGTTCAGCAAAAATACACAAAGGTGTCAGAAACAAGTGAACTCACTGAAACTAGAGTAAATGCTTGTAACTAGTTCAAAATAGGTCATTTGCTGCTGATCTGCACGGTTCCTGTACAATTTACCCAATTTACCACTTTGGGAGTTTTTGGCTAGAACACGGGCATGACTAGCGAGTGTTCAGTTAAAATACACAAAGGTGTCAGAAACAAGTGAACTCACTGAAACTAGAGTAAATGCTTGTAACTAGGGCAAAATAGGTCATTTGCTGCTGATCTGCCCGGTTCCTGTACAAGTTTCCCATTTTACCACTTTGGGAGTTTAAGGCTAGAACATGCGCCTCACTAGCGAGTGTTCAGTAAAAATACACAAAGGTGTCAGAAACAAGTGAACTCCCTGAAACTAGAGGAAATGATTAGAACTATTTCAAAATAGGTCATTCGCTGCCGATCTGCAAGGTTCCTGTACAATTTACCCAATTTACCATTTTGGGAGTTTAAGGCTAGAACACGTGCCACACTAGCGAGTGTTCAGTAAAAATACACAAAGGTGTCAGAAACAAGGGAACTCCTTGAAATTAGAATAAATGCTTGGAACTAGTTCAAAATGAGTCATTCGCTGCCGATCTGCACGGTTCCTGTACAATTTACCCAATTTACCATTTTGGGATTTTAAGGCTAGAACACGCGCCTGACTAGCGAGTGTTCAGTAAAAATACACAAAGGTGTCAGAAACAAGTGAACTCACTGAAACTAGAGTAAATGCTTGTAACTAGTTCAAAATAGGTCATTTGCTGCTGATCTGCACGGTTCCTGTACAATTTACCCAATTTACCATTTTGGGATTTTAAGGCCAGAATACGCGCCTGACTAGCGAGTGTTCAGTAAAAATACACAAAGGTGTCAGAAACAAGTGAACTCACTGAAATTAGAGTAAATGCTTGTAACTAGTTCAAAATAGGTCACTTGCTGCTGATCTGCACGGTTCCAGTGCAATTTACCCAATTTACCACTTTGGGAGTTTATGGCTAGAACGCCTAACTAGCGAGTCTTCAGTAAAAATACACAAAGGTGTCAGAAACAAGTGAACTCACTGAAACTAGAGTAAATGCTTGTAACTAGTTCAAAATAGGTCATTTGCTGCTGATCTGCACGGTTCCTGTACAATTTACCCAATTTACCACTTTGGGAGTTTTTGGCTAGAACACGGGCATTACTAGCGAGTGTTCAGTAAAAATACATAAAGATGTCAGTAACAAGTGAACTCACTGAAACTAGAGGAAATGCTTGTAACTAGTTCAAAATAGGTCATTTGCTGCTGATCTGCACGGTTCCTGTACAATTTACCCAATTTACCACTTTGGGAGTTTATGGCTAGAACATGCGCCTAACTAGCGAGTGTTCAGTAAAAATACACAAAGGTGTCAGAAACAAGTGAACTCACTGAAACTAGAGTAAATGCTTGGAACTAGTTCAAAATGGGTCATTTGCTGCTGATCTGCACGGTTCCTGTACAATTTACCCAATTTACCACTTTGGGATTTTAAGGCCAAAACACGCGCCTCACTAGCGAGTGTTCAGTAAAAATACACAAAGGTGTCAGAAACAAGTGAACTCACTGAAACTAGAGTAAATGCTTGTAACTAGTTCAAAATAGGTCATTTGCTACTGATCTGCACGGTTCCTGTACAATTTACCCAATTTATGGGTAGCCCAGTTTATGGCTAGAACACGCGCCTGACTAGCGAGTGTTCAGTAAAAATACACAAAGGTGTCAGAAACAAGTGAACTCACTGAAACTAGAGTAAATGCTTGTAACTAGTTCAAAATAGGTCATTTGCTGCTGATCTGCACGGTTCCTGTACAATTTACCCAATTTACCACTTTGGGAGTTTATGGCTAGAACATGCGCCTAACTAGCGAGTGTTCAGCAAAAATACACAAAGGTGTCAGAAACAAGTGAACTCACTGAAACTAGAGTAAATGCTTGTAACTAGTTCAAAATAGGTCATTTGCTGCTGATCTGCACGGTTCCTGTACAATTTACCCAATTTACCATTTTGGGAGTTTTTGGCTAGAACACGGGCATG
This sequence comes from Anniella stebbinsi, assembly GCA_029215795.1. Taxonomy (NCBI): domain Eukaryota; kingdom Metazoa; phylum Chordata; class Lepidosauria; order Squamata; family Anniellidae; genus Anniella; species Anniella stebbinsi. The sequence goes on along the minus strand of JARDYH010000004.1, from coordinate 122,493,783 downwards.
ACTAGCGAGTGTTCAGTAAAAATACACAAAGGTGTCAGAAACAAGTGAACTCACTGAAACTAGAGTAAATGCTTGTAACTAGTTCAAAATAGGTCATTTGCTGCTGATCTGCACGGTTCCTGTACAATTTACCCAATTTACCACTTTGGGAGTTTTTGGCTAGAACACGGGCATGACTAGCGAGTGTTCAGTCAAAATACACAAAGGTGTCAGAAACAAGTGAACTCACTGAAACTAGAGGAAATGCTTGTAACTAGTTCAAAATAGGTCATTTGCTGCTGATCTGCACGGTTCCTGTACAATTTACCAAATTTACCATTTTGGGATTTGAAGGCCAGAACACGCGCCTGACTAGCGAGTGTTCAGTAAAAATACACAAAGGTGTCAGAAACAAGTGAACTCACTGAAACTAGAGTAAATGCTTGTAACTAGTTCAAAATAGGTCATTTGCTGCTGATCTGCACGGTTCCTGTACAATTTACCCAATTTACCACTTTGGGAGTTTATGGCTAGAACATGCGCCTAACTAGCGAGTGTTCAGCAAAAATACACAAAGGTGTCAGAAACAAGTGAACTCACTGAAACTAGAGTAAATGCTTGTAACTAGTTCAAAATAGGTCATTTGCTGCTGATCTGCACGGTTCCTGTACAATTTACCCAATTTAACACTTTGGGAGTTTTTGGCTAGAACACGGGCATGACTAGCGAGTGTTCAGTAAAAATACACAAAGGTGTCAGAAACAAGTGAACTCACTGAAACTAGAGTAAATGCTTGTAACTAGGGCAAAATAGGTCATTTGCTGCTGATCTGCACGGTTCCTGTACAATTTACCCAATTTACCACTTTGGGAGTTTTTGGCTAGAACACGGGCATGACTAGTGAGTGTTCAGTAAAAATACACAAAGGTGTCAGAAACAAGTGAACTCACTGAAACTAGAGTAAATGCTTGTAACTAGGTAAAAATAGGTCATTTGCTGATGATCTGACGGTTCCTGTACAATTTACCCAATTTACCACTTTGGGAGTTTATGGCTAGAACATGCGCCTAACTAGCGAGTGTTCAGCAAAAATACACAAAGGTGTCAGAAACAAGTGAACTCACTGAAACTAGAGTAAATGCTTGTAACTAGTTCAAAATAGGTCATTTGCTGCTGATCTGCACGGTTCCTGTACAATTTACCCAATTTACCACTTTGGGAGTTTTTGGCTAGAACACGGGCATGACTAGCGAGTGTTCAGTAAAAATACACAAAGGTGTCAGAAACAAGTGAACTCACTGAAACTAGAGTAAATGCTTGTAAGTAATTCAAAATAAGTCATTTGCTGCTGATCTGCCCGGTTCCTGTACAAGTTTCCCATTTTACCACTTTGGGAGTTTAAGGCTAGAACAGGCGCCTCACTAGCGAGTGTTCAGTAAAAATACACAAAGGTGTCAGAAACAAGTGAACTCCCTGAAACTAGAGGAAATGATTAGAACTATTTCAAAATAGGTCATTCGCTGCCGATCTGCACGGTTCCTGTACAATTTACCCAATTTACCATTTTGGGAGTTTAAGGCTAGAACACGTGCCACACTAGCGAGTGTTCAGTAAAAATACACAAAGGTGTCAGAAACAAGGGAACTCCTTGAAATTAGAATAAATGCTTGGAACTAGTTCAAAATGAGTCATTCGCTGCCGATCTGCACGGTTCCTGTACAATTTACCCAATTTACCATTTTGGGATTTTAAGGCCAGAACACGCGCCTGACTAGCGAGTGTTCAGTAAAAATACACAAAGGTGTCAGAAACAAGTGAACTCACTGAAATTAGAGTAAATGCTTGTAACTAGTTCAAAATAGGTCACTTGCTGCTGATCTGCACGGTTCCAGTGCAATTTACCCAATTTACCACTTTGGGAGTTTATGGCTAGAACGCCTAACTAGCGAGTCTTCAGTAAAAATACACAAAGGTGTCAGAAACAAGTGAACTCACTGAAACTAGAGTAAATGCTTGTAACTAGTTCAAAATAGGTCATTTGCTGCTGATCTGCACGGTTCCTGTACAATTTACCCAATTTACCACTTTGGGAGTTTTTGGCTAGAACACGGGCATTACTAGCGAGTGTTCAGTAAAAATACATAAAGATGTCAGTAACAAGTGAACTCACTGAAACTAGAGGAAATGCTTGTAACTAGTTCAAAATAGGTCATTTGCTGCTGATCTGCACGGTTCCTGTACAATTTACCCAATTTACCACTTTGGGAGTTTATGGCTAGAACATGCGCCTAACTAGCGAGTGTTCAGTAAAAATACACAAAGGTGTCAGAAACAAGTGAACTCACTGAAACTAGAGTAAATGCTTGGAACTAGTTCAAAATGGGTCATTTGCTGCTGATCTGCACGGTTCCTGTACAATTTACCCAATTTACCACTTTGGGATTTTAAGGCCAAAACACGCGCCTCACTAGCGAGTGTTCAGTAAAAATACACAAAGGTGTCAGAAACAAGTGAACTCACTGAAACTAGAGGAAATGCTTGTAACTAGTTCAAAATAGGTCATTTGCTGCTGATCTGCACGGTTCCTGTACAATTTACCAAATTTACCATTTTGGGATTTGAAGGCCAGAACACGCGCCTGACTAGCGAGTGTTCAGTAAAAATACACAAAGGTGTCAGAAACAAGTGAACTCACTGAAACTAGAGTAAATGCTTGTAACTAGTTCAAAATAGGTCATTTGCTGCTGATCTGCACGGTTCCTGTACAATTTACCCAATTTACCACTTTGGGAGTTTATGGCTAGAACATGCGCCTAACTAGCGAGTGTTCAGCAAAAATACACAAAGGTGTCAGAAACAAGTGAACTCACTGAAACTAGAGTAAATGCTTGTAACTAGTTCAAAATAGGTCATTTGCTGCTGATCTGCACGGTTCCTGTACAATTTACCCAATTTAACACTTTGGGAGTTTTTGGCTAGAACACGGGCATGACTAGCGAGTGTTCAGTAAAAATACACAAAGGTGTCAGAAACAAGTGAACTCACTGAAACTAGAGTAAATGCTTGTAACTAGGGCAAAATAGGTCATTTGCTGCTGATCTGCACGGTTCCTGTACAATTTACCCAATTTACCACTTTGGGAGTTTTTGGCTAGAACACGGGCATGACTAGTGAGTGTTCAGTAAAAATACACAAAGGTGTCAGAAACAAGTGAACTCACTGAAACTAGAGTAAATGCTTGTAACTAGGTAAAAATAGGTCATTTGCTGATGATCTGACGGTTCCTGTACAATTTACCCAATTTACCACTTTGGGAGTTTATGGCTAGAACATGCGCCTAACTAGCGAGTGTTCAGCAAAAATACACAAAGGTGTCAGAAACAAGTGAACTCACTGAAACTAGAGTAAATGCTTGTAACTAGTTCAAAATAGGTCATTTGCTGCTGATCTGCACGGTTCCTGTACAATTTACCCAATTTACCACTTTGGGAGTTTTTGGCTAGAACACGGGCATGACTAGCGAGTGTTCAGTAAAAATACACAAAGGTGTCAGAAACAAGTGAACTCACTGAAACTAGAGCAAATGCTTGTAAGTAATTCAAAATAAGTCATTTGCTGCTGATCTGCCCGGTTCCTGTACAAGTTTCCCATTTTACCACTTTGGGAGTTTAAGGCTAGAACATGCGCCTCACTAGCGAGTGTTCAGTAAAAATACACAAAGGTGTCAGAAACAAGTGAACTCCCTGAAACTAGAGGAAATGATTAGAACTATTTCAAAATAGGTCATTCGCTGCCGATCTGCACGGTTCCTGTACAATTTACCCAATTTACCATTTTGGGAGTTTAAGGCTAGAACACGTGCCACACTAGCGAGTGTTCAGTAAAAATACACAAAGGTGTCAGAAACAAGGGAACTCCTTGAAATTAGAATAAATGCTTGGAACTAGTTCAAAATGAGTCATTCGCTGCCGATCTGCACGGTTCCTGTACAATTTACCCAATTTACCATTTTGGGATTTTAAGGCCAGAACACGCGCCTGACTAGCGAGTGTTCAGTAAAAATACACAAAGGTGTCAGAAACAAGTGAACTCACTGAAATTAGAGTAAATGCTTGTAACTAGTTCAAAATAGGTCACTTGCTGCTGATCTGCACGGTTCCAGTGCAATTTACCCAATTTACCACTTTGGGAGTTTATGGCTAGAACGCCTAACTAGCGAGTCTTCAGTAAAAATACACAAAGGTGTCAGAAACAAGTGAACTCACTGAAACTAGAGTAAATGCTTGTAACTAGTTCAAAATAGGTCATTTGCTGCTGATCTGCACGGTTCCTGTACAATTTACCCAATTTACCACTTTGGGAGTTTTTGGCTAGAACACGGGCATTACTAGCGAGTGTTCAGTAAAAATACATAAAGATGTCAGTAACAAGTGAACTCACTGAAACTAGAGGAAATGCTTGTAACTAGTTCAAAATAGGTCATTTGCTGCTGATCTGCACGGTTCCTGTACAATTTACCCAATTTACCACTTTGGGAGTTTATGGCTAGAACATGCGCCTAACTAGCGAGTGTTCAGTAAAAATACACAAAGGTGTCAGAAACAAGTGAACTCACTGAAACTAGAGTAAATGCTTGGAACTAGTTCAAAATGGGTCATTTGCTGCTGATCTGCACGGTTCCTGTACAATTTACCCAATTTACCACTTTGGGATTTTAAGGCCAAAACACGCGCCTCACTAGCGAGTGTTCAGTAAAAATACACAAAGGTGTCAGAAACAAGTGAACTCACTGAAACTAGAGTAAATGCTTGTAACTAGTTCAAAATAGGTCATTTGCTACGGATCTGCACGGTTCCTGTACAATTTACCCAATTTATGGGTAGCCCAGTTTATGGCTAGAACATGCGCCTAACTAGCGAGTGTTCTGTAAAAATACACAAAGGTGTCAGAAACAAGTGAACTCACTGAAACTAGAGTAAATGCTTGTAACTAGTGCAAAATAGGTCATTTGCTGCTGATCTGCACGGTTCCTGTACAATTTACCCAATTTACCACTTTTGGAGTTTTTGGCTAGAACACGGGCATGACTAGCGAGTGTTCAGTCAAAATACACAAAGGTGTCAGAAACAAGTGAACTCACTGAAACTAGAGGAAATGCTTGTAACTAGTTCAAAATAGGTCATTTGCTGCTGATCTGCACGGTTCCTGTACAATTTACCCAATTTACCATTTTGGGAGTTTATGGCTAGAACACGGGCATGACTAGCGAGTGTTCAGTAAAAATACACAAAGGTGTCAGAAACAAGTGAACTCACTGAAACTAGAGTAAATGCTTGTAACTAGTTCAAAATAGGTCATTTGCTGCTGATCTGCACGGTTCCTGTACAATTTACCCAATTTACCACTTTGGGAGTTTTTGGCTAGAACACGGGCATGACTAGCGAGTGTTCAGTAAAAATACACAAAGGTGTCAGAAACAAGTGAACTCACTGAAACTAGAGTAAATGCTTGTAACTAGTTCAAAATAGGTCATTTGCTGCTGATCTGCACGGTTCCTGTACAATTTACCCAATTTACCACTTTGGGAGTTTTTGGCTAGAACACGGGCATGACTAGCGAGTGTTCAGTCAAAATACACAAAGGTGTCAGAAACAAGTGAACTCACTGAAACTAGAGGAAATGCTTGTAACTAGTTCAAAATAGGTCATTTGCTGGTGATCTGCACGGTTCCTGTACAATTTACCAAATTTACCATTTTGGGATTTGAAGGCCAGAACACGCGCCTGACTAGCGAGTGTTCAGTAAAAATACACAAAGGTGTCAGAAACAAGTGAACTCACTGAAACTAGAGTAAATGCTTGTAACTAGTTCAAAATAGGTCATTTGCTGCTGATCTGCACGGTTCCTGTACAATTTACCCAATTTACCACTTTGGGAGTTTATGGCTAGAACATGCGCCTAACTAGCGAGTGTTCAGCAAAAATACACAAAGGTGTCAGAAACAAGTGAACTCACTGAAACTAGAGTAAATGCTTGTAACTAGTTCAAAATAGGTCATTTGCTGCTGATCTGCACGGTTCCTGTACAATTTACCCAATTTACCACTTTGGGAGTTTTTGGCTAGAACACGGGCATGACTAGCGAGTGTTCAGTTAAAATACACAAAGGTGTCAGAAACAAGTGAACTCACTGAAACTAGAGTAAATGCTTGTAACTAGTTCAAAATAGGTTATTTGCTGCTGATCTGCACGGTTCCTGTACAATTTACCCAATTTACCACTTTGGGAGTTTATGGCTAGAACATGCGCCTAACTAGCGAGTGTTCAGTAAAAATACACAAAGGTGTCAGAAACAAGTGAACTCACTGAAACTAGAGTAAATGCTTGTAACTAGGTAAAAATAGGTCATTTGCTGATGATCTGCACGGTTCCTGTACAATTTACCCAATTTACCACTTTGGGAGTTTATGGCTAGAACATGCGCCTAACTAGCGAGTGTTCAGCAAAAATACACAAAGGTGTCAGAAACAAGTGAACTCACTGAAACTAGAGTAAATGCTTGTAACTAGTTCAAAATAGGTCATTTGCTGCTGATCTGCACGGTTCCTGTACAATTTACCCAATTTACCACTTTGGGAGTTTTTGGCTAGAACACGGGCATGACTAGCGAGTGTTCAGTAAAAATACACAAAGGTGTCAGAAACAAGTGAACTCACTGAAACTAGAGTAAATGCTTGTAAGTAATTCAAAATAAGTCATTTGCTGCTGATCTGCCCGGTTCCTGTACAAGTTTCCCATTTTACCACTTTGGGAGTTTAAGGCTAGAACATGCGCCTCACTAGCGAGTGTTCAGTAAAAATACACAAAGGTGTCAGAAACAAGTGAACTCCCTGAAACTAGAGGAAATGATTAGAACTATTTCAAAATAGGTCATTCGCTGCCGATCTGCACGGTTCCTGTACAATTTACCCAATTTACCATTTTGGGAGTTTAAGGCTAGAACACGTGCCACACTAGCGAGTGTTCAGTAAAAATACACAAAGGTGTCAGAAACAAGGGAACTCCTTGAAATTAGAATAAATGCTTGGAACTAGTTCAAAATGAGTCATTCGCTGCCGATCTGCACGGTTCCTGTACAATTTACCCAATTTACCATTTTGGGATTTTAAGGCCAGAACACGCGCCTGACTAGCGAGTGTTCAGTAAAAATACACAAAGGTGTCAGAAACAAGTGAACTCACTGAAATTAGAGTAAATGCTTGTAACTAGTTCAAAATAGGTCACTTGCTGCTGATCTGCACGGTTCCAGTGCAATTTACCCAATTTACCACTTTGGGAGTTTATGGCTAGAACGCCTAACTAGCGAGTCTTCAGTAAAAATACACAAAGGTGTCAGAAACAAGTGAACTCACTGAAACTAGAGTAAATGCTTGTAACTAGTTCAAAATAGGTCATTTGCTGCTGATCTGCACGGTTCCTGTACAATTTACCCAATTTACCACTTTGGGAGTTTTTGGCTAGAACACGGGCATTACTAGCGAGTGTTCAGTAAAAATACATAAAGATGTCAGTAACAAGTGAACTCACTGAAACTAGAGGAAATGCTTGTAACTAGTTCAAAATAGGTCATTTGCTGCTGATCTGCACGGTTCCTGTACAATTTACCCAATTTACCACTTTGGGAGTTTATGGCTAGAACATGCGCCTAACTAGCGAGTGTTCAGTAAAAATACACAAAGGTGTCAGAAACAAGTGAACTCACTGAAACTAGAGTAAATGCTTGGAACTAGTTCAAAATGGGTCATTTGCTGCTGATCTGCACGGTTCCTGTACAATTTACCCAATTTACCACTTTGGGAGTTTATGGCTAGAACATGCGCCTAACTAGCGAGTGTTCAGCAAAAATACACAAAGGTGTCAGAAACAAGTGAACTCACTGAAACTAGAGTAAATGCTTGTAACTAGTTCAAAATAGGTCATTTGCTGCTGATCTGCACGGTTCCTGTACAATTTACCCAATTTACCACTTTGGGAGTTTTTGGCTAGAACACGGGCATGACTAGCGAGTGTTCAGTAAAAATACACAAAGGTGTCAGAAACAAGTGAACTCACTGAAACTAGAGTAAATGCTTGTAAGTAATTCAAAATAAGTCATTTGCTGCTGATCTGCCCGGTTCCTGTACAAGTTTCCCATTTTACCACTTTGGGAGTTTAAGGCTAGAACATGCGCCTCACTAGCGAGTGTTCAGTAAAAATACACAAAGGTGTCAGAAACAAGTGAACTCCCTGAAACTAGAGGAAATGATTAGAACTATTTCAAAATAGGTCATTCGCTGCCGATCTGCACGGTTCCTGTACAATTTACCCAATTTACCATTTTGGGAGTTTAAGGCTAGAACACGTGCCACACTAGCGAGTGTTCAGTAAAAATACACAAAGGTGTCAGAAACAAGGGAACTCCTTGAAATTAGAATAAATGCTTGGAACTAGTTCAAAATGAGTCATTCGCTGCCGATCTGCACGGTTCCTGTACAATTTACCCAATTTACCATTTTGGGATTTTAAGGCCAGAACACGCGCCTGACTAGCGAGTGTTCAGTAAAAATACACAAAGGTGTCAGAAACAAGTGAACTCACTGAAATTAGAGTAAATGCTTGTAACTAGTTCAAAATAGGTCACTTGCTGCTGATCTGCACGGTTCCAGTGCAATTTACCCAATTTACCACTTTGGGAGTTTATGGCTAGAACGCCTAACTAGCGAGTCTTCAGTAAAAATACACAAAGGTGTCAGAAACAAGTGAACTCACTGAAACTAGAGTAAATGCTTGTAACTAGTTCAAAATAGGTCATTTGCTGCTGATCTGCACGGTTCCTGTACAATTTACCCAATTTACCACTTTGGGAGTTTTTGGCTAGAACACGGGCATTACTAGCGAGTGTTCAGTAAAAATACATAAAGATGTCAGTAACAAGTGAACTCACTGAAACTAGAGGAAATGCTTGTAACTAGTTCAAAATAGGTCATTTGCTGCTGATCTGCACGGTTCCTGTACAATTTACCCAATTTACCACTTTGGGAGTTTATGGCTAGAACATGCGCCTAACTAGCGAGTGTTCAGTAAAAATACACAAAGGTGTCAGAAACAAGTGAACTCACTGAAACTAGAGTAAATGCTTGGAACTAGTTCAAAGTGGGTCATTTGCTGCTGATCTGCACGGTTCCTGTACAATTTACCCAATTTACCACTTTGGGATTTTAAGGCCAAAACACGCGCCTCACTAGCGAGTGTTCAGTAAAAATACACAAAGGTGTCAGAAACAAGTGAACTCACTGAAACTAGAGTAAATGCTTGTAACTAGTTCAAAATAGGTCATTTGCTACGGATCTGCACGGTTCCTGTACAATTTACCCAATTTATGGGTAGCCCAGTTTATGGCTAGAACATGCGCCTAACTAGCGAGTGTTCTGTAAAAATACACAAAGGTGTCAGAAACAAGTGAACTCACTGAAACTAGAGTAAATGCTTGTAACTAGTGCAAAATAGGTCATTTGCTGCTGATCTGCACGGTTCCTGTACAATTTACCCAATTTACCACTTTTGGAGTTTTTGGCTAGAACACGGGCATGACTAGCGAGTGTTCAGTCAAAATACACAAAGGTGTCAGAAACAAGTGAACTCACTGAAACTAGAGGAAATGCTTGTAACTAGTTCAAAATAGGTCATTTGCTGCTGATCTGCACGGTTCCTGTACAATTTACCCAATTTACCACTTTGGGAGTTTATGGCTAGAACACGGGCATGACTAGCGAGTGTTCAGTAAAAATACACAAAGGTGTCAGAAACAAGTGAACTCACTGAAACTAGAGTAAATGCTTGTAACTAGTTCAAAATAGGTCATTTGCTGCTGATCTGCACGGTTCCTGTACAATTTACCCAATTTACCACTTTGGGAGTTTTTGGCTAGAACACGGGCATGACTAGCGAGTGTTCAGTAAAAATACACAAAGGTGTCAGAAACAAGTGAACTCACTGAAACTAGAGTAAATGCTTGTAACTAGTTCAAAATAGGTCATTTGCTGCTGATCTGCACGGTTCCTGTACAATTTACCCAATTTACCACTTTGGGAGTTTTTGGCTAGAACACGGGCATGACTAGCGAGTGTTCAGTCAAAATACACAAAGGTGTCAGAAACAAGTGAACTCACTGAAACTAGAGGAAATGCTTGTAACTAGTTCAAAATAGGTCATTTGCTGGTGATCTGCACGGTTCCTGTACAATTTACCAAATTTACCATTTTGGGATTTGAAGGCCAGAACACGCGCCTGACTAGCGAGTGTTCAGTAAAAATACACAAAGGTGTCAGAAACAAGTGAACTCACTGAAACTAGAGTAAATGCTTGTAACTAGTTCAAAATAGGTCATTTGCTGCTGATCTGCACGGTTCCTGTACAATTTACCCAATTTACCACTTTGGGAGTTTATGGCTAGAACATGCGCCTAACTAGCGAGTGTTCAGCAAAAATACACAAAGGTGTCAGAAACAAGTGAACTCACTGAAACTAGAGTAAATGCTTGTAACTAGTTCAAAATAGGTCATTTGCTGCTGATCTGCACGGTTCCTGTACAATTTACCCAATTTACCACTTTGGGAGTTTTTGGCTAGAACACGGGCATGACTAGCGAGTGTTCAGTTAAAATACACAAAGGTGTCAGAAACAAGTGAACTCACTGAAACTAGAGTAAATGCTTGTAACTAGTTCAAAATAGGTTATTTGCTGCTGATCTGCACGGTTCCTGTACAATTTACCCAATTTACCACTTTGGGAGTTTATGGCTAGAACATGCGCCTAACTAGCGAGTGTTCAGTAAAAATACACAAAGGTGTCAGAAACAAGTGAACTCACTGAAACTAGAGTAAATGCTTGTAACTAGTTCAAAATAGGTCATTTGCTGCTGATCTGCACGGTTCCTGTACAATTTACCCAATTTAACACTTTGGGAGTTTTTGGCTAGAACACGGGCATGACTAGCGAGTGTTCAGTAAAAATACACAAAGGTGTCAGAAACAAGTGAACTCACTGAAACTAGAGTAAATGCTTGTAACTAGGGAAAAATAGGTCATTTGCTGCTGATCTGCACGGTTCCTGTACAATTTACCCAATTTACCACTTTGGGAGTTTTTGGCTAGAACACGGGCATGACTAGTGAGTGTTCAGTAAAAATACACAAAGGTGTCAGAAACAAGTGAACTCACTGAAACTAGAGTAAATGCTTGTAACTAGGTAAAAATAGGTCATTTGCTGCTGATCTGCACGGTTCCTGTACAATTTACCCAATTTACCACTTTGGGAGTTTATGGCTAGAACATGCGCCTAACTAGCGAGTTTTCAGCAAAAATACACAAAGGTGTCAGAAACAAGTGAACTCACTGAAACTAGAGTAAATGCTTGTAACTAGTTCAAAATAGGTCATTTGCTGCTGATCTGCACGGTTCCTGTACAATTTACCCAATTTACCACTTTGGGAGTTTTTGGCTAGAACACGGGCATGACTAGCGAGTGTTCAGTAAAAATACACAAAGGTGTCAGAAACAAGTGAACTCACTGAAACTAGAGTAAATGCTTGTAACTAGTTCAAAATAGGTCATTTGCTGCTGATCTGCACGGTTCCTGTACAATTTACCCAATTTACCACTTTGGGAGTTTTTGGCTAGAACACGGGCATGACTAGCGAGTGTTCAGTCAAAATACACAAAGGTGTCAGAAACAAGTGAACTCACTGAAACTAGAGGAAATGCTTGTAACTAGTTCAAAATAGGTCATTTGCTGGTGATCTGCACGGTTCCTGTACAATTTACCAAATTTACCATTTTGGGATTTGAAGGCCAGAACACGCGCCTGACTAGCGAGTGTTCAGTAAAAATACACAAAGGTGTCAGAAACAAGTGAACTCACTGAAACTAGAGTAAATGCTTGTAACTAGTTCAAAATAGGTCATTTGCTGCTGATCTGCACGGTTCCTGTACAATTTACCCAATTTACCACTTTGGGAGTTTATGGCTAGAACATGCGCCTAACTAGCGAGTGTTCAGCAAAAATACACAAAGGTGTCAGAAACAAGTGAACTCACTGAAACTAGAGTAAATGCTTGTAACTAGTTCAAAATAGGTCATTTGCTGCTGATCTGCACGGTTCCTGTACAATTTACCCAATTTACCACTTTGGGAGTTTTTGGCTAGAACACGGGCATGACTAGCGAGTGTTCAGTTAAAATACACAAAGGTGTCAGAAACAAGTGAACTCACTGAAACTAGAGTAAATGCTTGTAACTAGTTCAAAATAGGTTATTTGCTGCTGATCTGCACGGTTCCTGTACAATTTACCCAATTTACCACTTTGGGAGTTTATGGCTAGAACATGCGCCTAACTAGCGAGTGTTCAGTAAAAATACACAAAGGTGTCAGAAACAAGTGAACTCACTGAAACTAGAGTAAATGCTTGTAACTAGTTCAAAATAGGTCATTTGCTGATGATCTGCACGGTTCCTGTACAATTTACCCAATTTACCACTTTGGGAGTTTATGGCTAGAACATGCGCCTAACTAGCGAGTGTTCAGCAAAAATACACAAAGGTGTCAGAAACAAGTGAACTCACTGAAACTAGAGTAAATGCTTGTAACTAGTTCAAAATAGGTCATTTGCTGCTGATCTGCACGGTTCCTGTACAATTTACCCAATTTACCACTTTGGGAGTTTTTGGCTAGAACACGGGCATGACTAGCGAGTGTTCAGTAAAAATACACAAAGGTGTCAGAAACAAGTGAACTCACTGAAACTAGAGTAAATGCTTGTAAGTAATTCAAAATAAGTCATTTGCTGCTGATCTGCCCGGTTCCTGTACAAGTTTCCCATTTTACCACTTTGGGAGTTTAAGGCTAGAACATGCGCCTCACTAGCGAGTGTTCAGTAAAAATACACAAAGGTGTCAGAAACAAGTGAACTCCCTGAAACTAGAGGAAATGATTAGAACTATTTCAAAATAGGTCATTCGCTGCCGATCTGCACGGTTCCTGTACAATTTACCCAATTTACCATTTTGGGAGTTTAAGGCTAGAACACGTGCCACACTAGCGAGTGTTCAGTAAAAATACACAAAGGTGTCAGAAACAAGGGAACTCCTTGAAATTAGAATAAATGCTTGGAACTAGTTCAAAATGAGTCATTCGCTGCCGATCTGCACGGTTCCTGTACAATTTACCCAATTTACCATTTTGGGATTTTAAGGCCAGAACACGCGCCTGACTAGCGAGTGTTCAGTAAAAATACACAAAGGTGTCAGAAACAAGTGAACTCACTGAAATTAGAGTAAATGCTTGTAACTAGTTCAAAATAGGTCACTTGCTGCTGATCTGCACGGTTCCAGTGCAATTTACCCAATTTACCACTTTGGGAGTTTATGGCTAGAACGCCTAACTAGCGAGTCTTCAGTAAAAATACACAAAGGTGTCAGAAACAAGTGAACTCACTGAAACTAGAGTAAATGCTTGTAACTAGTTCAAAATAGGTCATTTGCTGCTGATCTGCACGGTTCCTGTACAATTTACCCAATTTACCACTTTGGGAGTTTTTGGCTAGAACACGGGCATTACTAGCGAGTGTTCAGTAAAAATACATAAAGATGTCAGTAACAAGTGAACTCACTGAAACTAGAGGAAATGCTTGTAACTAGTTCAAAATAGGTCATTTGCTGCTGATCTGCACGGTTCCTGTACAATTTACCCAATTTACCACTTTGGGAGTTTATGGCTAGAACATGCGCCTAACTAGCGAGTGTTCAGTAAAAATACACAAAGGTGTCAGAAACAAGTGAACTCACTGAAACTAGAGTAAATGCTTGGAACTAGTTCAAAATGGGTCATTTGCTGCTGATCTGCACGGTTCCTGTACAATTTACCCAATTTACCACTTTGGGAGTTTATGGCTAGAACATGCGCCTAACTAGCGAGTGTTCAGCAAAAATACACAAAGGTGTCAGAAACAAGTGAACTCACTGAAACTAGAGTAAATGCTTGTAACTAGTTCAAAATAGGTCATTTGCTGCTGATCTGCACGGTTCCTGTACAATTTACCCAATTTACCACTTTGGGAGTTTTTGGCTAGAACACGGGCATGACTAGCGAGTGTTCAGTAAAAATACACAAAGGTGTCAGAAACAAGTGAACTCACTGAAACTAGAGTAAATGCTTGTAAGTAATTCAAAATAAGTCATTTGCTGCTGATCTGCCCGGTTCCTGTACAAGTTTCCCATTTTACCACTTTGGGAGTTTAAGGCTAGAACATGCGCCTCACTAGCGAGTGTTCAGTAAAAATACACAAAGGTGTCAGAAACAAGTGAACTCCCTGAAACTAGAGGAAATGATTAGAACTATTTCAAAATAGGTCATTCGCTGCCGATCTGCACGGTTCCTGTACAATTTACCCAATTTACCATTTTGGGAGTTTAAGGCTAGAACACGTGCCACACTAGCGAGTGTTCAGTAAAAATACACAAAGGTGTCAGAAACAAGGGAACTCCTTGAAATTAGAATAAATGCTTGGAACTAGTTCAAAATGAGTCATTCGCTGCCGATCTGCACGGTTCCTGTACAATTTACCCAATTTACCATTTTGGGATTTTAAGGCCAGAACACGCGCCTGACTAGCGAGTGTTCAGTAAAAATACACAAAGGTGTCAGAAACAAGTGAACTCACTGAAATTAGAGTAAATGCTTGTAACTAGTTCAAAATAGGTCACTTGCTGCTGATCTGCACGGTTCCAGTGCAATTTACCCAATTTACCACTTTGGGAGTTTATGGCTAGAACGCCTAACTAGCGAGTCTTCAGTAAAAATACACAAAGGTGTCAGAAACAAGTGAACTCACTGAAACTAGAGTAAATGCTTGTAACTAGTTCAAAATAGGTCATTTGCTGCTGATCTGCACGGTTCCTGTACAATTTACCCAATTTACCACTTTGGGAGTTTTTGGCTAGAACACGGGCATTACTAGCGAGTGTTCAGTAAAAATACATAAAGATGTCAGTAACAAGTGAACTCACTGAAACTAGAGGAAATGCTTGTAACTAGTTCAAAATAGGTCATTTGCTGCTGATCTGCACGGTTCCTGTACAATTTACCCAATTTACCACTTTGGGAGTTTATGGCTAGAACATGCGCCTAACTAGCGAGTGTTCAGTAAAAATACACAAAGGTGTCAGAAACAAGTGAACTCACTGAAACTAGAGTAAATGCTTGGAACTAGTTCAAAGTGGGTCATTTGCTGCTGATCTGCACGGTTCCTGTACAATTTACCCAATTTACCACTTTGGGATTTTAAGGCCAAAACACGCGCCTCACTAGCGAGTGTTCAGTAAAAATACACAAAGGTGTCAGAAACAAGTGAACTCACTGAAACTAGAGTAAATGCTTGTAACTAGTTCAAAATAGGTCATTTGCTACGGATCTGCACGGTTCCTGTACAATTTACCCAATTTATGGGTAGCCCAGTTTATGGCTAGAACATGCGCCTAACTAGCGAGTGTTCTGTAAAAATACACAAAGGTGTCAGAAACAAGTGAACTCACTGAAACTAGAGTAAATGCTTGTAACTAGTGCAAAATAGGTCATTTGCTGCTGATCTGCACGGTTCCTGTACAATTTACCCAATTTACCACTTTTGGAGTTTTTGGCTAGAACACGGGCATGACTAGCGAGTGTTCAGTCAAAATACACAAAGGTGTCAGAAACAAGTGAACTCACTGAAACTAGAGGAAATGCTTGTAACTAGTTCAAAATAGGTCATTTGCTGCTGATCTGCACGGTTCCTGTACAATTTACCCAATTTACCACTTTGGGAGTTTATGGCTAGAACACGGGCATGACTAGCGAGTGTTCAGTAAAAATACACAAAGGTGTCAGAAACAAGTGAACTCACTGAAACTAGAGTAAATGCTTGTAACTAGTTCAAAATAGGTCATTTGCTGCTGATCTGCACGGTTCCTGTACAATTTACCCAATTTACCACTTTGGGAGTTTTTGGCTAGAACACGGGCATGACTAGCGAGTGTTCAGTAAAAATACACAAAGGTGTCAGAAACAAGTGAACTCACTGAAACTAGAGTAAATGCTTGTAACTAGTTCAAAATAGGTCATTTGCTGCTGATCTGCACGGTTCCTGTACAATTTACCCAATTTACCACTTTGGGAGTTTTTGGCTAGAACACGGGCATGACTAGCGAGTGTTCAGTCAAAATACACAAAGGTGTCAGAAACAAGTGAACTCACTGAAACTAGAGGAAATGCTTGTAACTAGTTCAAAATAGGTCATTTGCTGGTGATCTGCACGGTTCCTGTACAATTTACCAAATTTACCATTTTGGGATTTGAAGGCCAGAACACGCGCCTGACTAGCGAGTGTTCAGTAAAAATACACAAAGGTGTCAGAAACAAGTGAACTCACTGAAACTAGAGTAAATGCTTGTAACTAGTTCAAAATAGGTCATTTGCTGCTGATCTGCACGGTTCCTGTACAATTTACCCAATTTACCACTTTGGGAGTTTATGGCTAGAACATGCGCCTAACTAGCGAGTGTTCAGCAAAAATACACAAAGGTGTCAGAAACAAGTGAACTCACTGAAACTAGAGTAAATGCTTGTAACTAGTTCAAAATAGGTCATTTGCTGCTGATCTGCACGGTTCCTGTACAATTTACCCAATTTACCACTTTGGGAGTTTTTGGCTAGAACACGGGCATGACTAGCGAGTGTTCAGTTAAAATACACAAAGGTGTCAGAAACAAGTGAACTCACTGAAACTAGAGTAAATGCTTGTAACTAGTTCAAAATAGGTTATTTGCTGCTGATCTGCACGGTTCCTGTACAATTTACCCAATTTACCACTTTGGGAGTTTATGGCTAGAACATGCGCCTAACTAGCGAGTGTTCAGTAAAAATACACAAAGGTGTCAGAAACAAGTGAACTCACTGAAACTAGAGTAAATGCTTGTAACTAGTTCAAAATAGGTCATTTGCTGCTGATCTGCACGGTTCCTGTACAATTTACCCAATTTAACACTTTGGGAGTTTTTGGCTAGAACACGGGCATGACTAGCGAGTGTTCAGTAAAAATACACAAAGGTGTCAGAAACAAGTGAACTCACTGAAACTAGAGTAAATGCTTGTAACTAGGGAAAAATAGGTCATTTGCTGCTGATCTGCACGGTTCCTGTACAATTTACCCAATTTACCACTTTGGGAGTTTTTGGCTAGAACACGGGCATGACTAGTGAGTGTTCAGTAAAAATACACAAAGGTGTCAGAAACAAGTGAACTCACTGAAACTAGAGTAAATGCTTGTAACTAGGTAAAAATAGGTCATTTGCTGCTGATCTGCACGGTTCCTGTACAATTTACCCAATTTACCACTTTGGGAGTTTATGGCTAGAACATGCGCCTAACTAGCGAGTGTTCAGCAAAAATACACAAAGGTGTCAGAAACAAGTGAACTCACTGAAACTAGAGTAAATGCTTGTAACTAGTTCAAAATAGGTCATTTGCTGCTGATCTGCACGGTTCCTGTACAATTTACCCAATTTACCACTTTGGGAGTTTTTGGCTAGAACACGGGCATGACTAGCGAGTGTTCAGTTAAAATACACAAAGGTGTCAGAAACAAGTGAACTCACTGAAACTAGAGTAAATGCTTGTAACTAGTTCAAAATAGGTCATTTGCTGCTGATCTGCACGGTTCCTGTACAATTTACCCAATTTACCACTTTGGGAGTTTATGGCTAGAACATGCGCCTAACTAGCGAGTGTTCAGTAAAAATACACAAAGGTGTCAGAAACAAGTGAACTCACTGAAACTAGAGTAAATGCTTGTAACTAGTTCAAAATAGGTCATTTGCTGCTGATCTGCACGGTTCCTGTACAATTTACCCAATTTAACACTTTGGGAGTTTTTGGCTAGAACACGGGCATGACTAGCGAGTGTTCAGTAAAAATACACAAAGGTGTCAGAAACAAGTGAACTCACTGAAACTAGAGTAAATGCTTGTAACTAGGTAAAAATAGGTCATTTGCTGCTGATCTGCACGGTTCCTGTACAATTTACCCAATTTACCACTTTGGGAGTTTTTGGCTAGAACACGGGCAAGACTAGCGAGTGTTCAGTCAAAATACACAAAGGTGTCAGAAACAAGTGAACTCACTGAAACTAGAGTAAATGCTTGTAACTAGTTCAAAATAGGTTATTTGCTGCTGATCTGCACGGTTCCTGTACAATTTACCCAATTTACCACTTTGGGAGTTTATGGCTAGAACATGCGCCTAACTAGCGAGTGTTCAGTAAAAATACACAAAGGTGTCAGAAACAAGTGAACTCACTGAAACTAGAGTAAATGCTTGTAACTAGTTCAAAATAGGTCATTTGCTGCTGATCTGCACGGTTCCTGTACAATTTACCCAATTTAACACTTTGGGAGTTTTTGGCTAGAACACGGGCATGACTAGCGAGTGTTCAGTAAAAATACACAAAGGTGTCAGAAACAAGTGAACTCACTGAAACTAGAGTAAATGCTTGTAACTAGGGAAAAATAGGTCATTTGCTGCTGATCTGCACGGTTCCTGTACAATTTACCCAATTTACCACTTTGGGAGTTTATGGCTAGAACATGCGCCTAACTAGCGAGTGTTCAGTAAAAATACACAAAGGTGTCAGAAACAAGTGAACTCACTGAAACTAGAGTAAATGCTTGGAACTAGTTCAAAATGGGTCATTTGCTGCTGATCTGCACGGTTCCTGTACAATTTACCCAATTTACCACTTTGGGAGTTTATGGCTAGAACATGCGCCTAACTAGCGAGTGTTCAGCAAAAATACACAAAGGTGTCAGAAACAAGTGAACTCACTGAAACTAGAGTAAATGCTTGTAACTAGTTCAAAATAGGTCATTTGCTGCTGATCTGCACGGTTTCTGTACAATTTACCCAATTTACCACTTTGGGAGTTTTTGGCTAGAACACGGGCATGACTAGCGAGTGTTCAGTAAAAATACACAAAGGTGTCAGAAACAAGTGAACTCACTGAAACTAGAGTAAATGCTTGTAAGTAATTCAAAATAAGTCATTTGCTGCTGATCTGCCCGGTTCCTGTACAAGTTTCCCATTTTACCACTTTGGGAGTTTAAGGCTAGAACATGCGCCTCACTAGCGAGTGTTCAGTAAAAATACACAAAGGTGTCAGAAACAAGTGAACTCCCTGAAACTAGAGGAAATGATTAGAACTATTTCAAAATAGGTCATTCGCTGCCGATCTGCACGGTTCCTGTACAATTTACCCAATTTACCATTTTGGGAGTTTAAGGCTAGAACACGTGCCACACTAGCGAGTGTTCAGTAAAAATACACAAAGGTGTCAGAAACAAGGGAACTCCTTGAAATTAGAATAAATGCTTGGAACTAGTTCAAAATGAGTCATTCGCTGCCGATCTGCACGGTTCCTGTACAATTTACCCAATTTACCATTTTGGGATTTTAAGGCCAGAACACGCGCCTGACTAGCGAGTGTTCAGTAAAAATACACAAAGGTGTCAGAAACAAGTGAACTCACTGAAATTAGAGTAAATGCTTGTAACTAGTTCAAAATAGGTCACTTGCTGCTGATCTGCACGGTTCCAGTGCAATTTACCCAATTTACCACTTTGGGAGTTTATGGCTAGAACGCCTAACTAGCGAGTCTTCAGTAAAAATACACAAAGGTGTCAGAAACAAGTGAACTCACTGAAACTAGAGTAAATGCTTGTAACTAGTTCAAAATAGGTCATTTGCTGCTGATCTGCACGGTTCCTGTACAATTTACCCAATTTACCACTTTGGGAGTTTTTGGCTAGAACACGGGCATTACTAGCGAGTGTTCAGTAAAAATACATAAAGATGTCAGTAACAAGTGAACTCACTGAAACTAGAGGAAATGCTTGTAACTAGTTCAAAATAGGTCATTTGCTGCTGATCTGCACGGTTCCTGTACAATTTACCCAATTTACCACTTTGGGAGTTTATGGCTAGAACATGCGCCTAACTAGCGAGTGTTCAGTAAAAATACACAAAGGTGTCAGAAACAAGTGAACTCACTGAAACTAGAGTAAATGCTTGGAACTAGTTCAAAATGGGTCATTTGCTGCTGATCTGCACGGTTCCTGTACAATTTACCCAATTTACCACTTTGGGATTTTAAGGCCAAAACACGCGCCTCACTAGCGAGTGTTCAGTAAAAATACACAAAGGTGTCAGAAACAAGTGAACTCACTGAAACTAGAGTAAATGCTTGTAACTAGTTCAAAATAGGTCATTTGCTACGGATCTGCACGGTTCCTGTACAATTTACCCAATTTATGGGTAGCCCAGTTTATGGCTAGAACATGCGCCTAACTAGCGAGTGTTCTGTAAAAATACACAAAGGTGTCAGAAACAAGTGAACTCACTGAAACTAGAGTAAATGCTTGTAACTAGTGCAAAATAGGTCATTTGCTGCTGATCTGCACGGTTCCTGTACAATTTACCCAATTTACCACTTTTGGAGTTTTTGGCTAGAACACGGGCATGACTAGCGAGTGTTCAGTCAAAATACACAAAGGTGTCAGAAACAAGTGAACTCACTGAAACTAGAGGAAATGCTTGTAACTAGTTCAAAATAGGTCATTTGCTGCTGATCTGCACGGTTCCTGTACAATTTACCCAATTTACCACTTTGGGAGTTTATGGCTAGAACACGGGCATGACTAGCGAGTGTTCAGTAAAAATACACAAAGGTGTCAGAAACAAGTGAACTCACTGAAACTAGAGTAAATGCTTGTAACTAGTTCAAAATAGGTCATTTGCTGCTGATCTGCACGGTTCCTGTACAATTTACCCAATTTACCACTTTGGGAGTTTTTGGCTAGAACACGGGCATGACTAGCGAGTGTTCAGTAAAAATACACAAAGGTGTCAGAAACAAGTGAACTCACTGAAACTAGAGTAAATGCTTGTAACTAGTTCAAAATAGGTCATTTGCTGCTGATCTGCACGGTTCCTGTACAATTTACCCAATTTACCACTTTGGGAGTTTTTGGCTAGAACACGGGCATGACTAGCGAGTGTTCAGTCAAAATACACAAAGGTGTCAGAAACAAGTGAACTCACTGAAACTAGAGGAAATGCTTGTAACTAGTTCAAAATAGGTCATTTGCTGGTGATCTGCACGGTTCCTGTACAATTTACCAAATTTACCATTTTGGGATTTGAAGGCCAGAACACGCGCCTGACTAGCGAGTGTTCAGTAAAAATACACAAAGGTGTCAGAAACAAGTGAACTCACTGAAACTAGAGTAAATGCTTGTAACTAGTTCAAAATAGGTCATTTGCTGCTGATCTGCACGGTTCCTGTACAATTTACCCAATTTACCACTTTGGGAGTTTATGGCTAGAACATGCGCCTAACTAGCGAGTGTTCAGCAAAAATACACAAAGGTGTCAGAAACAAGTGAACTCACTG
Organism: Anniella stebbinsi; assembly: GCA_029215795.1. Classification (NCBI taxonomy): domain Eukaryota; kingdom Metazoa; phylum Chordata; class Lepidosauria; order Squamata; family Anniellidae; genus Anniella; species Anniella stebbinsi. The sequence continues at coordinate 122,472,232 of JARDYH010000004.1, read as the reverse complement.
AAACTAGAGTAAATGCTTGTAACTAGTTCAAAATAGGTCATTTGCTGCTGATCTGCACGGTTCCTGTACAATTTACCCAATTTACCACTTTGGGAGTTTTTGGCTAGAACACGGGCATGACTAGCGAGTGTTCAGTTAAAATACACAAAGGTGTCAGAAACAAGTGAACTCACTGAAACTAGAGTAAATGCTTGTAACTAGTTCAAAATAGGTTATTTGCTGCTGATCTGCACGGTTCCTGTACAATTTACCCAATTTACCACTTTGGGAGTTTATGGCTAGAACATGCGCCTAACTAGCGAGTGTTCAGTAAAAATACACAAAGGTGTCAGAAACAAGTGAACTCACTGAAACTAGAGTAAATGCTTGTAACTAGTTCAAAATAGGTCATTTGCTGCTGATCTGCACGGTTCCTGTACAATTTACCCAATTTAACACTTTGGGAGTTTTTGGCTAGAACACGGGCATGACTAGCGAGTGTTCAGTAAAAATACACAAAGGTGTCAGAAACAAGTGAACTCACTGAAACTAGAGTAAATGCTTGTAACTAGGGAAAAATAGGTCATTTGCTGCTGATCTGCACGGTTCCTGTACAATTTACCCAATTTACCACTTTGGGAGTTTTTGGCTAGAACACGGGCATGACTAGTGAGTGTTCAGTAAAAATACACAAAGGTGTCAGAAACAAGTGAACTCACTGAAACTAGAGTAAATGCTTGTAACTAGGTAAAAATAGGTCATTTGCTGCTGATCTGCACGGTTCCTGTACAATTTACCCAATTTACCACTTTGGGAGTTTATGGCTAGAACATGCGCCTAACTAGCGAGTGTTCAGCAAAAATACACAAAGGTGTCAGAAACAAGTGAACTCACTGAAACTAGAGTAAATGCTTGTAACTAGTTCAAAATAGGTCATTTGCTGCTGATCTGCACGGTTCCTGTACAATTTACCCAATTTACCACTTTGGGAGTTTTTGGCTAGAACACGGGCATGACTAGCGAGTGTTCAGTTAAAATACACAAAGGTGTCAGAAACAAGTGAACTCACTGAAACTAGAGTAAATGCTTGTAACTAGTTCAAAATAGGTCATTTGCTGCTGATCTGCACGGTTCCTGTACAATTTACCCAATTTACCACTTTGGGAGTTTATGGCTAGAACATGCGCCTAACTAGCGAGTGTTCAGTAAAAATACACAAAGGTGTCAGAAACAAGTGAACTCACTGAAACTAGAGTAAATGCTTGTAACTAGTTCAAAATAGGTCATTTGCTGCTGATCTGCACGGTTCCTGTACAATTTACCCAATTTAACACTTTGGGAGTTTTTGGCTAGAACACGGGCATGACTAGCGAGTGTTCAGTAAAAATACACAAAGGTGTCAGAAACAAGTGAACTCACTGAAACTAGAGTAAATGCTTGTAACTAGGTAAAAATAGGTCATTTGCTGCTGATCTGCACGGTTCCTGTACAATTTACCCAATTTACCACTTTGGGAGTTTTTGGCTAGAACACGGGCAAGACTAGCGAGTGTTCAGTCAAAATACACAAAGGTGTCAGAAACAAGTGAACTCACTGAAACTAGAGTAAATGCTTGTAACTAGTTCAAAATAGGTTATTTGCTGCTGATCTGCACGGTTCCTGTACAATTTACCCAATTTACCACTTTGGGAGTTTATGGCTAGAACATGCGCCTAACTAGCGAGTGTTCAGTAAAAATACACAAAGGTGTCAGAAACAAGTGAACTCACTGAAACTAGAGTAAATGCTTGTAACTAGTTCAAAATAGGTCATTTGCTGCTGATCTGCACGGTTCCTGTACAATTTACCCAATTTACCACTTTGGGAGTTTTTGGCTAGAACACGGGCATGACTAGCGAGTGTTCAGTTAAAATACACAAAGGTGTCAGAAACAAGTGAACTCACTGAAACTAGAGTAAATGCTTGTAACTAGTTCAAAATAGGTCATTTGCTGCTGATCTGCACGGTTCCTGTACAATTTACCCAATTTACCACTTTGGGAGTTTATGGCTAGAACATGCGCCTAACTAGCGAGTGTTCAGTAAAAATACACAAAGGTGTCAGAAACAAGTGAACTCACTGAAACTAGAGTAAATGCTTGTAACTAGTTCAAAATAGGTCATTTGCTGCTGATCTGCACGGTTCCTGTACAATTTACCCAATTTAACACTTTGGGAGTTTTTGGCTAGAACACGGGCATGACTAGCGAGTGTTCAGTAAAAATACACAAAGGTGTCAGAAACAAGTGAACTCACTGAAACTAGAGTAAATGCTTGTAACTAGGTAAAAATAGGTCATTTGCTGCTGATCTGCACGGTTCCTGTACAATTTACCCAATTTACCACTTTGGGAGTTTTTGGCTAGAACACGGGCAAGACTAGCGAGTGTTCAGTCAAAATACACAAAGGTGTCAGAAACAAGTGAACTCACTGAAACTAGAGTAAATGCTTGTAACTAGTTCAAAATAGGTTATTTGCTGCTGATCTGCACGGTTCCTGTACAATTTACCCAATTTACCACTTTGGGAGTTTATGGCTAGAACATGCGCCTAACTAGCGAGTGTTCAGTAAAAATACACAAAGGTGTCAGAAACAAGTGAACTCACTGAAACTAGAGTAAATGCTTGTAACTAGTTCAAAATAGGTCATTTGCTGCTGATCTGCACGGTTCCTGTACAATTTACCCAATTTAACACTTTGGGAGTTTTTGGCTAGAACACGGGCATGACTAGCGAGTGTTCAGTAAAAATACACAAAGGTGTCAGAAACAAGTGAACTCACTGAAACTAGAGTAAATGCTTGTAACTAGGGAAAAATAGGTCATTTGCTGCTGATCTGCACGGTTCCTGTACAATTTACCCAATTTACCACTTTGGGAGTTTTTGGCTAGAACACGGGCATGACTAGTGAGTGTTCAGTAAAAATACACAAAGGTGTCAGAAACAAGTGAACTCACTGAAACTAGAGTAAATGCTTGTAACTAGGTAAAAATAGGTCATTTGCTGCTGATCTGCACGGTTCCTGTACAATTTACCCAATTTACCACTTTGGGAGTTTATGGCTAGAACATGCGCCTAACTAGCGTGTTCAGCAAAAATACACAAAGGTGTCAGAAACAAGTGAACTCACTGAAACTAGAGTAAATGCTTGGAACTAGTTCAAAATAGGTCATTTGCTGCTGATCTGCACGGTTCCTGTACAATTTACCCAATTTACCACTTTGGGAGTTTTTGGCTAGAACACGGGCATGACTAGCGAGTGTTCAGTTAAAATACACAAAGGTGTCAGAAACAAGTGAACTCACTGAAACTAGAGTAAATGCTTGTAACTAGTTCAAAATAGGTCATTTGCTGCTGATCTGCACGGTTCCTGTACAATTTACCCAATTTACCACTTTGGGAGTTTATGGCTAGAACATGCGCCTAACTAGCGAGTGTTCAGTAAAAATACACAAAGGTGTCAGAAACAAGTGAACTCACTGAAACTAGAGTAAATGCTTGTAACTAGTTCAAAATAGGTCATTTGCTGCTGATCTGCACGGTTCCTGTACAATTTACCCAATTTAACACTTTGGGAGTTTTTGGCTAGAACACGGGCATGACTAGCGAGTGTTCAGTAAAAATACACAAAGGTGTCAGAAACAAGTGAACTCACTGAAACTAGAGTAAATGCTTGTAACTAGGTAAAAATAGGTCATTTGCTGCTGATCTGCACGGTTCCTGTACAATTTACCCAATTTACCACTTTGGGAGTTTTTGGCTAGAACACGGGCAAGACTAGCGAGTGTTCAGTCAAAATACACAAAGGTGTCAGAAACAAGTGAACTCACTGAAACTAGAGTAAATGCTTGTAACTAGTTCAAAATAGGTCATTTGCTGCTGATCTGCACGGTTCCTGTACAATTTACCCAATTTACCACTTTGGGAGTTTATGGCTAGAACATGCGCCTAACTAGCGAGTGTTCAGTAAAAATACACAAAGGTGTCAGAAACAAGTGAACTCACTGAAACTAGAGGAAATGCTTGTAACTAGTTCAAAATAGGTCATTTGCTGCTGATCTGCACGGTTCCTGTACAATTTACCAAATTTACCATTTTGGGATTTGAAGGCCAGAACACGCGCCTGACTAGCGAGTGTTCAGTAAAAATACACAAAGGTGTCAGAAACAAGTGAACTCACTGAAACTAGAGTAAATGCTTGTAACTAGTTCAAAATAGGTCATTTGCTGCTGATCTGCACGGTTCCTGTACAATTTACCCAATTTACCACTTTGGGAGTTTTTGGCTAGAACACGGGCATGACTATAGCGAGTGTTCAGTCAAAATACACAAAGGTGTCAGAAACAAGTGAACTCACTGAAACTAGAGTAAATGCTTGTAACTAGTTCAAAATAGGTCATTTGCTGCTGATCTGCACGGTTCCTGTACAATTTACCCAATTTACCACTTTGGGAGTTTTTGGCTAGAACACGGGCATGACTAGCGAGTGTTCAGTCAAAAAACACAAAGGTGTCAGAAACAAGTGAACTGACTGAAACTAGAGTAAATGCTTGTAACTAGTTCAAAATAGGTCATTTGCTACTGATCTGCACGGTTCCTGTACAATTTACCACTTTGGGAGTTTAAGGCTAGATCATGCGCCTAACTAGCGAGTGTTCGGTAAAAATACACAAATGTGTCAGAAACAAGTGAACTCCCTGAAACTAGAGTAAATGCTTGGAACTAGTTCAAAATAGGTCATTTGCTGCTCATCTGCACGGTTCCTGTACTATTTACTACTCTGTGAGTTTAAGGCTAGAACACACGCCTCACTAGCGAGTGTTCAGTAAAAATACACAAAGGTGTCATAAACAAGTGAACTCCTTGAAACTAGAGTAAATGCTTGTAAGTAATTCAAAATAGGTCATTTGCTGCTGATCTGCCCGGTTCCTGTACAAGTTTCCCATTTTACCACTTTGGGAGTTTAAGGCTAGAACACGAGCATGACTAGCGAGTGTTCAGTCAAAATACACAAAGGTGTCAGAAACAAGTGAACTCACTGAAACTAGAGTAAATGCTTGTAACTAGTTCAAAATAGGTCATTTGCTGCTGATCTGCACGGTTCCTGTACAATTTACCCAATTTACCACTTTGGGATATTAAGGCCAGAACAAACGCCTGACTAGCGAGTGTTCAGTAAAAATACACAAAGGTGTCAGAAACAAGTGAACTCACTGAAACTAGAGTAAATGCTTGTAACTAGTTCAAAATAGGTCATTTGCTGCTGATCTGCACGGTTCCTGTACAATTTACCCAATTTACCATTTTGGGAGTTTTTGGCTAGAACACGGGCATGACTAGCGAGTGTTCAGTAAAAATACACAAAGGTGTCAGAAACAAGTGAACTCACTGAAACTAGAGTAAATGCTTGTAACTAGTTCAAAATAGGTCATTTGCTGCTGATCTGCACGGTTCCTGTACAATTTACCCAATTTACCACTTTGGGAGTTTTTGGCTAGAACACGGGCATGACTAGCGAGTGTTCAGTCAAAATACACAAAGGTGTCAGAAACAAGTGAACTCACTGAAACTAGAGGAAATGCTTGTAACTAGTTCAAAATAGGTCATTTGCTGCTGATCTGCACAGTTCCTGTACAATTTACCAAATTTACCATTTTGGGATTTGAAGGCCAGAACACGCGCCTGACTAGCGAGTGTTCAGTAAAAATACACAAAGGTGTCAGAAACAAGTGAACTCACTGAAACTAGAGTAAATGCTTGTAACTAGTTCAAAATAGGTCATTTGCTGCTGATCTGCACGGTTCCTGTACAATTTACCCAATTTACCACTTTGGGAGTTTATGGCTAGAACATGCGCCTAACTAGCGAGTGTTCAGCAAAAATACACAAAGGTGTCAGAAACAAGTGAACTCACTGAAACTAGAGTAAATGCTTGTAACTAGTTCAAAATAGGTCATTTGCTGCTGATCTGCACGGTTCCTGTACAATTTACCCAATTTACCATTTTGGGAGTTTTTGGCTAGAACACGGGCATGACTAGCGAGTGTTCAGTAAAAATACACAAAGGTGTCAGAAACAAGTGAACTCACTGAAACTAGAGTAAATGCTTGTAACTAGTTCAAAATAGGTCATTTGCTGCTGATCTGCACGGTTCCTGTACAATTTACCCAATTTACCACTTTGGGAGTTTTTGGCTAGAACACGGGCATGACTAGCGAGTGTTCAGTCAAAATACACAAAGGTGTCAGAAACAAGTGAACTCACTGAAACTAGAGGAAATGCTTGTAACTAGTTCAAAATAGGTCATTTGCTGGTGATCTGCACGGTTCCTGTACAATTTACCAAATTTACCATTTTGGGATTTGAAGGCCAGAACACGCGCCTGACTAGCGAGTGTTCAGTAAAAATACACAAAGGTGTCAGAAACAAGTGAACTCACTGAAACTAGAGTAAATGCTTGTAACTAGTTCAAAATAGGTCATTTGCTGCTGATCTGCACGGTTCCTGTACAATTTACCCAATTTACCACTTTGGGAGTTTTAGGCTAGAACACGGGCATGACTAGCGAGTGTTCAGTCAAAATACACAAAGGTGTCAGAAACAAGTGAACTCACTGAAACTAGAGTAAATGCTTGTAACTAGTTCAAAATAGGTCATTTGCTGCTGATCTGCACGGTTCCTGTACAATTTACCCAATTTACCACTTTGGGAGTTTATGGCTAGAACATGCGCCTAACTAGCGAGTGTTCAGCAAAAATACACAAAGGTGTCAGAAACAAGTGAACTCACTGAAACTAGAGTAAATGCTTGTAACTAGTTCAAAATAGGTCATTTGCTGCTGATCTGCACGGTTCCTGTACAATTTACCCAATTTACCACTTTGGGAGTTTTTGGCTAGAACACGGGCATGACTAGCGAGTGTTCAGTTAAAATACACAAAGGTGTCAGAAACAAGTGAACTCACTGAAACTAGAGTAAATGCTTGTAACTAGTTCAAAATAGGTCATTTGCTGCTGATCTGCACGGTTCCTGTACAATTTACCCAATTTACCACTTTGGGAGTTTATGGCTAGAACATGCGCCTAACTAGCGAGTGTTCAGTAAAAATACACAAAGGTGTCAGAAACAAGTGAACTCACTGAAACTAGAGTAAATGCTTGTAACTAGTTCAAAATAGGTCATTTGCTGCTGATCTGCACGGTTCCTGTACAATTTACCCAATTTACCACTTTGGGAGTTTTTGGCTAGAACACGGGCATGACTACCGAGTGTTCAGTAAAAATACACAAAGGTGTCAGAAACAAGTGAACTCACTGAAACTAGAGTAAATGCTTGTAACTAGGGAAAAATAGGTCATTTGCTGCTGATCTGCACGGTTCCTGTACAATTTACCCAATTTACCACTTTGGGAGTTTTTGGCTAGAACACGGGCATGACTAGTGAGTGTTCAGTAAAAATACACAAAGGTGTCAGAAACAAGTGAACTCACTGAAACTAGAGTAAATGCTTGTAACTAGGTAAAAATAGGTCATTTGCTGCTGATCTGCACGGTTCCTGTACAATTTACCCAATTTACCACTTTGGGAGTTTATGGCTAGAACATGCGCCTAACTAGCGAGTGTTCAGCAAAAATACACAAAGGTGTCAGAAACAAGTGAACTCACTGAAACTAGAGTAAATGCTTGTAACTAGTTCAAAATAGGTCATTTGCTGCTGATCTGCACGGTTCCTGTACAATTTACCAAATTTACCATTTTGGGATTTGAAGGCCAGAACACGCGCCTGACTAGCGAGTGTTCAGTAAAAATACACAAAGGTGTCAGAAACAAGTGAACTCACTGAAACTAGAGTAAATGCTTGTAACTAGTTCAAAATAGGTCATTTGCTGCTGATCTGCACGGTTCCTGTACAATTTACCCAATTTACCACTTTGGGAGTTTATGGCTAGAACATGCGCCTAACTAGCGAGTGTTCAGCAAAAATACACAAAGGTGTCAGAAACAAGTGAACTCACTGAAACTAGAGTAAATGCTTGTAACTAGTTCAAAATAGGTCATTTGCTGCTGATCTGCACGGTTCCTGTACAATTTACCCAATTTACCATTTTGGGAGTTTTTGGCTAGAACACGGGCATGACTAGCGAGTGTTCAGTAAAAATACACAAAGGTGTCAGAAACAAGTGAACTCACTGAAACTAGAGTAAATGCTTGTAACTAGTTCAAAATAGGTCATTTGCTGCTGATCTGCACGGTTCCTGTACAATTTACCCAATTTACCACTTTGGGAGTTTTTGGCTAGAACACGGGCATGACTAGCGAGTGTTCAGTCAAAATACACAAAGGTGTCAGAAACAAGTGAACTCACTGAAACTAGAGGAAATGCTTGTAACTAGTTCAAAATAGGTCATTTGCTGGTGATCTGCACGGTTCCTGTACAATTTACCAAATTTACCATTTTGGGATTTGAAGGCCAGAACACGCGCCTGACTAGCGAGTGTTCAGTAAAAATACACAAAGGTGTCAGAAACAAGTGAACTCACTGAAACTAGAGTAAATGCTTGTAACTAGTTCAAAATAGGTCATTTGCTGCTGATCTGCACGGTTCCTGTACAATTTACCCAATTTACCACTTTGGGAGTTTAAGGCTAGAACACACGCCTCACTAGCGAGTGTTCAGTAAAAATACACAAAGGTGTCATAAACAAGTGAACTCCTTGAAACTAGAGTAAATGCTTGTAAGTAATTCAAAATAGGTCATTTGCTGCTGATCTGCCCGGTTCCTGTACAAGTTTCCCATTTTACCACTTTGGGAGTTTAAGGCTAGAACACGAGCATGACTAGCGAGTGTTCAGTCAAAATACACAAAGGTGTCAGAAACAAGTGAACTCACTGAAACTAGAGTAAATGCTTGTAACTAGTTCAAAATAGGTCATTTGCTGCTGATCTGCACGGTTCCTGTACAATTTACCCAATTTACCACTTTGGGATATTAAGGCCAGAACAAACGCCTGACTAGCGAGTGTTCAGTAAAAATACACAAAGGTGTCAGAAACAAGTGAACTCACTGAAACTAGAGTAAATGCTTGTAACTAGTTCAAAATAGGTCATTTGCTGCTGATCTGCACGGTTCCTGTACAATTTACCCAATTTACCATTTTGGGAGTTTTTGGCTAGAACACGGGCATGACTAGCGAGTGTTCAGTAAAAATACACAAAGGTGTCAGAAACAAGTGAACTCACTGAAACTAGAGTAAATGCTTGTAACTAGTTCAAAATAGGTCATTTGCTGCTGATCTGCACGGTTCCTGTACAATTTACCCAATTTACCACTTTGGGAGTTTTTGGCTAGAACACGGGCATGACTAGCGAGTGTTCAGTCAAAATACACAAAGGTGTCAGAAACAAGTGAACTCACTGAAACTAGAGGAAATGCTTGTAACTAGTTCAAAATAGGTCATTTGCTGCTGATCTGCACAGTTCCTGTACAATTTACCAAATTTACCATTTTGGGATTTGAAGGCCAGAACACGCGCCTGACTAGCGAGTGTTCAGTAAAAATACACAAAGGTGTCAGAAACAAGTGAACTCACTGAAACTAGAGTAAATGCTTGTAACTAGTTCAAAATAGGTCATTTGCTGCTGATCTGCACGGTTCCTGTACAATTTACCCAATTTACCACTTTGGGAGTTTATGGCTAGAACATGCGCCTAACTAGCGAGTGTTCAGCAAAAATACACAAAGGTGTCAGAAACAAGTGAACTCACTGAAACTAGAGTAAATGCTTGTAACTAGTTCAAAATAGGTCATTTGCTGCTGATCTGCACGGTTCCTGTACAATTTACCCAATTTACCATTTTGGGAGTTTTTGGCTAGAACACGGGCATGACTAGCGAGTGTTCAGTAAAAATACACAAAGGTGTCAGAAACAAGTGAACTCACTGAAACTAGAGTAAATGCTTGTAACTAGTTCAAAATAGGTCATTTGCTGCTGATCTGCACGGTTCCTGTACAATTTACCCAATTTACCACTTTGGGAGTTTTTGGCTAGAACACGGGCATGACTAGCGAGTGTTCAGTCAAAATACACAAAGGTGTCAGAAACAAGTGAACTCACTGAAACTAGAGGAAATGCTTGTAACTAGTTCAAAATAGGTCATTTGCTGGTGATCTGCACGGTTCCTGTACAATTTACCAAATTTACCATTTTGGGATTTGAAGGCCAGAACACGCGCCTGACTAGCGAGTGTTCAGTAAAAATACACAAAGGTGTCAGAAACAAGTGAACTCACTGAAACTAGAGTAAATGCTTGTAACTAGTTCAAAATAGGTCATTTGCTGCTGATCTGCACGGTTCCTGTACAATTTACCCAATTTACCACTTTGGGAGTTTTAGGCTAGAACACGGGCATGACTAGCGAGTGTTCAGTCAAAATACACAAAGGTGTCAGAAACAAGTGAACTCACTGAAACTAGAGTAAATGCTTGTAACTAGTTCAAAATAGGTCATTTGCTGCTGATCTGCACGGTTCCTGTACAATTTACCCAATTTACCACTTTGGGAGTTTATGGCTAGAACATGCGCCTAACTAGCGAGTGTTCAGCAAAAATACACAAAGGTGTCAGAAACAAGTGAACTCACTGAAACTAGAGTAAATGCTTGTAACTAGTTCAAAATAGGTCATTTGCTGCTGATCTGCACGGTTCCTGTACAATTTACCCAATTTACCACTTTGGGAGTTTTTGGCTAGAACACGGGCATGACTAGCGAGTGTTCAGTTAAAATACACAAAGGTGTCAGAAACAAGTGAACTCACTGAAACTAGAGTAAATGCTTGTAACTAGTTCAAAATAGGTCATTTGCTGCTGATCTGCACGGTTCCTGTACAATTTACCCAATTTACCACTTTGGGAGTTTATGGCTAGAACATGCGCCTAACTAGCGAGTGTTCAGTAAAAATACACAAAGGTGTCAGAAACAAGTGAACTCACTGAAACTAGAGTAAATGCTTGTAACTAGTTCAAAATAGGTCATTTGCTGCTGATCTGCACGGTTCCTGTACAATTTACCCAATTTACCACTTTGGGAGTTTTTGGCTAGAACACGGGCATGACTACCGAGTGTTCAGTAAAAATACACAAAGGTGTCAGAAACAAGTGAACTCACTGAAACTAGAGTAAATGCTTGTAACTAGGGAAAAATAGGTCATTTGCTGCTGATCTGCACGGTTCCTGTACAATTTACCCAATTTACCACTTTGGGAGTTTTTGGCTAGAACACGGGCATGACTAGTGAGTGTTCAGTAAAAATACACAAAGGTGTCAGAAACAAGTGAACTCACTGAAACTAGAGTAAATGCTTGTAACTAGGTAAAAATAGGTCATTTGCTGCTGATCTGCACGGTTCCTGTACAATTTACCCAATTTACCACTTTGGGAGTTTATGGCTAGAACATGCGCCTAACTAGCGAGTGTTCAGCAAAAATACACAAAGGTGTCAGAAACAAGTGAACTCACTGAAACTAGAGTAAATGCTTGTAACTAGTTCAAAATAGGTCATTTGCTGCTGATCTGCACGGTTCCTGTACAATTTACCAAATTTACCATTTTGGGATTTGAAGGCCAGAACACGCGCCTGACTAGCGAGTGTTCAGTAAAAATACACAAAGGTGTCAGAAACAAGTGAACTCACTGAAACTAGAGTAAATGCTTGTAACTAGTTCAAAATAGGTCATTTGCTGCTGATCTGCACGGTTCCTGTACAATTTACCCAATTTACCACTTTGGGAGTTTATGGCTAGAACATGCGCCTAACTAGCGAGTGTTCAGCAAAAATACACAAAGGTGTCAGAAACAAGTGAACTCACTGAAACTAGAGTAAATGCTTGTAACTAGTTCAAAATAGGTCATTTGCTGCTGATCTGCACGGTTCCTGTACAATTTACCCAATTTACCATTTTGGGAGTTTTTGGCTAGAACACGGGCATGACTAGCGAGTGTTCAGTAAAAATACACAAAGGTGTCAGAAACAAGTGAACTCACTGAAACTAGAGTAAATGCTTGTAACTAGTTCAAAATAGGTCATTTGCTGCTGATCTGCACGGTTCCTGTACAATTTACCCAATTTACCACTTTGGGAGTTTTTGGCTAGAACACGGGCATGACTAGCGAGTGTTCAGTCAAAATACACAAAGGTGTCAGAAACAAGTGAACTCACTGAAACTAGAGGAAATGCTTGTAACTAGTTCAAAATAGGTCATTTGCTGGTGATCTGCACGGTTCCTGTACAATTTACCAAATTTACCATTTTGGGATTTGAAGGCCAGAACACGCGCCTGACTAGCGAGTGTTCAGTAAAAATACACAAAGGTGTCAGAAACAAGTGAACTCACTGAAACTAGAGTAAATGCTTGTAACTAGTTCAAAATAGGTCATTTGCTGCTGATCTGCACGGTTCCTGTACAATTTACCCAATTTACCACTTTGGGAGTTTTAGGCTAGAACACGGGCATGACTAGCGAGTGTTCAGTCAAAATACACAAAGGTGTCAGAAACAAGTGAACTCACTGAAACTAGAGTAAATGCTTGTAACTAGTTCAAAATAGGTCATTTGCTGCTGATCTGCACGGTTCCTGTACAATTTACCCAATTTACCACTTTGGGAGTTTATGGCTAGAACATGCGCCTAACTAGCGAGTGTTCAGCAAAAATACACAAAGGTGTCAGAAACAAGTGAACTCACTGAAACTAGAGTAAATGCTTGTAACTAGTTCAAAATAGGTCATTTGCTGCTGATCTGCACGGTTCCTGTACAATTTACCCAATTTACCACTTTGGGAGTTTTTGGCTAGAACACGGGCATGACTAGCGAGTGTTCAGTTAAAATACACAAAGGTGTCAGAAACAAGTGAACTCACTGAAACTAGAGTAAATGCTTGTAACTAGTTCAAAATAGGTCATTTGCTGCTGATCTGCACGGTTCCTGTACAATTTACCCAATTTACCACTTTGGGAGTTTATGGCTAGAACATGCGCCTAACTACCGAGTGTTCAGTAAAAATACACAAAGGTGTCAGAAACAAGTGAACTCACTGAAACTAGAGTAAATGCTTGTAACTAGGGAAAAATAGGTCATTTGCTGCTGATCTGCACGGTTCCTGTACAATTTACCCAATTTACCACTTTGGGAGTTTTTGGCTAGAACACGGGCATGACTAGTGAGTGTTCAGTAAAAATACACAAAGGTGTCAGAAACAAGTGAACTCACTGAAACTAGAGTAAATGCTTGTAACTAGGTAAAAATAGGTCATTTGCTGCTGATCTGCACGGTTCCTGTACAATTTACCCAATTTACCACTTTGGGAGTTTATGGCTAGAACATGCGCCTAACTAGCGAGTGTTCAGCAAAAATACACAAAGGTGTCAGAAACAAGTGAACTCACTGAAACTAGAGTAAATGCTTGTAACTAGTTCAAAATAGGTCATTTGCTGCTGATCTGCACGGTTCCTGTACAATTTACCCAATTTACCACTTTGGGAGTTTTTGGCTAGAACACGGGCATGACTAGCGAGTGTTCAGTTAAAATACACAAAGGTGTCAGAAACAAGTGAACTCACTGAAACTAGAGTAAATGCTTGTAACTAGTTCAAAATAGGTCATTTGCTGCTGATCTGCACGGTTCCTGTACAATTTACCCAATTTACCACTTTGGGAGTTTATGGCTAGAACATGCGCCTAACTAGCGAGTGTTCAGTAAAAATACACAAAGGTGTCAGAAACAAGTGAACTCACTGAAACTAGAGTAAATGCTTGTAACTAGTTCAAAATAGGTCATTTGCTGCTGATCTGCACGGTTCCTGTACAATTTACCCAATTTAACACTTTGGGAGTTTTTGGCTAGAACACGGGCATGACTAGCGAGTGTTCAGTAAAAATACACAAAGGTGTCAGAAACAAGTGAACTCACTGAAACTAGAGTAAATGCTTGTAACTAGGTAAAAATAGGTCATTTGCTGCTGATCTGCACGGTTCCTGTACAATTTACCCAATTTACCACTTTGGGAGTTTTTGGCTAGAACACGGGCATGACTAGCGAGTGTTCAGTCAAAATACACAAAGGTGTCAGAAACAAGTGAACTCACTGAAACTAGAGGAAATGCTTGTAACTAGTTCAAAATAGGTCATTTGCTGCTGATCTGCACGGTTCCTGTACAATTTACCAAATTTACCATTTTGGGATTTGAAGGCCAGAACACGCGCCTGACTAGCGAGTGTTCAGTAAAAATACACAAAGGTGTCAGAAACAAGTGAACTCACTGAAACTAGAGTAAATGCTTGTAACTAGTTCAAAATAGGTCATTTGCTGCTGATCTGCACGGTTCCTGTACAATTTACCCAATTTACCACTTTGGGAGTTTATGGCTAGAACATGCGCCTAACTAGCGAGTGTTCAGCAAAAATACACAAAGGTGTCAGAAACAAGTGAACTCACTGAAACTAGAGTAAATGCTTGTAACTAGTTCAAAATAGGTCATTTGCTGCTGATCTGCACGGTTCCTGTACAATTTACCCAATTTACCATTTTGGGAGTTTTTGGCTAGAACACGGGCATGACTAGCGAGTGTTCAGTAAAAATACACAAAGGTGTCAGAAACAAGTGAACTCACTGAAACTAGAGTAAATGCTTGTAACTAGTTCAAAATAGGTCATTTGCTGCTGATCTGCACGGTTCCTGTACAATTTACCCAATTTACCACTTTGGGAGTTTTTGGCTAGAACACGGGCATGACTAGCGAGTGTTCAGTCAAAATACACAAAGGTGTCAGAAACAAGTGAACTCACTGAAACTAGAGGAAATGCTTGTAACTAGTTCAAAATAGGTCATTTGCTGGTGATCTGCACGGTTCCTGTACAATTTACCAAATTTACCATTTTGGGATTTGAAGGCCAGAACACGCGCCTGACTAGCGAGTGTTCAGTAAAAATACACAAAGGTGTCAGAAACAAGTGAACTCACTGAAACTAGAGTAAATGCTTGTAACTAGTTCAAAATAGGTCATTTGCTGCTGATCTGCACGGTTCCTGTACAATTTACCCAATTTACCACTTTGGGAGTTTTTGGCTAGAACACGGGCATGACTAGCGAGTGTTCAGTTAAAATACACAAAGGTGTCAGAAACAAGTGAACTCACTGAAACTAGAGTAAATGCTTGTAACTAGTTCAAAATAGGTCATTTGCTGCTGATCTGCACGGTTCCTGTACAATTTACCCAATTTACCACTTTGGGAGTTTATGGCTAGAACATGCGCCTAACTAGCGAGTGTTCAGTAAAAATACACAAAGGTGTCAGAAACAAGTGAACTCACTGAAACTAGAGTAAATGCTTGTAACTAGTTCAAAATAGGTCATTTGCTGCTGATCTGCACGGTTCCTGTACAATTTACCCAATTTAACACTTTGGGAGTTTTTGGCTAGAACACGGGCATGACTAGCGAGTGTTCAGTAAAAATACACAAAGGTGTCAGAAACAAGTGAACTCACTGAAACTAGAGTAAATGCTTGTAACTAGGTAAAAATAGGTCATTTGCTGCTGATCTGCACGGTTCCTGTACAATTTACCCAATTTACCACTTTGGGAGTTTTTGGCTAGAACACGGGCAAGACTAGCGAGTGTTCAGTCAAAATACACAAAGGTGTCAGAAACAAGTGAACTCACTGAAACTAGAGTAAATGCTTGTAACTAGTTCAAAATAGGTCATTTGCTGCTGATCTGCACGGTTCCTGTACAATTTACCCAATTTACCACTTTGGGAGTTTATGGCTAGAACATGCGCCTAACTAGCGAGTGTTCAGTAAAAATACACAAAGGTGTCAGAAACAAGTGAACTCACTGAAACTAGAGGAAATGCTTGTAACTAGTTCAAAATAGGTCATTTGCTGCTGATCTGCACGGTTCCTGTACAATTTACCAAATTTACCATTTTGGGATTTGAAGGCCAGAACACGCGCCTGACTAGCGAGTGTTCAGTAAAAATACACAAAGGTGTCAGAAACAAGTGAACTCACTGAAACTAGAGTAAATGCTTGTAACTAGTTCAAAATAGGTCATTTGCTGCTGATCTGCACGGTTCCTGTACAATTTACCCAATTTACCACTTTGGGAGTTTTTGGCTAGAACACGGGCATGACTATAGCGAGTGTTCAGTCAAAATACACAAAGGTGTCAGAAACAAGTGAACTCACTGAAACTAGAGTAAATGCTTGTAACTAGTTCAAAATAGGTCATTTGCTGCTGATCTGCACGGTTCCTGTACAATTTACCCAATTTACCACTTTGGGAGTTTTTGGCTAGAACACGGGCATGACTAGCGAGTGTTCAGTCAAAAAACACAAAGGTGTCAGAAACAAGTGAACTGACTGAAACTAGAGTAAATGCTTGTAACTAGTTCAAAATAGGTCATTTGCTACTGATCTGCACGGTTCCTGTACAATTTACCACTTTGGGAGTTTAAGGCTAGATCATGCGCCTAACTAGCGAGTGTTCGGTAAAAATACACAAATGTGTCAGAAACAAGTGAACTCCCTGAAACTAGAGTAAATGCTTGGAACTAGTTCAAAATAGGTCATTTGCTGCTGATCTGCACGGTTCCTGTACAATTTACCCAATTTACCACTTTGGGAGTTTATGGCTAGAACATGCGCCTAACTAGCGAGTGTTCAGCAAAAATACACAAAGGTGTCAGAAACAAGTGAACTCACTGAAACTAGAGTAAATGCTTGTAACTAGTTCAAAATAGGTCATTTGCTGCTGATCTGCACGGTTCCTGTACAATTTACCCAATTTACCACTTTGGGAGTTTTTGGCTAGAACACGGGCATGACTAGCGAGTGTTCAGTTAAAATACACAAAGGTGTCAGAAACAAGTGAACTCACTGAAACTAGAGTAAATGCTTGTAACTAGTTCAAAATAGGTCATTTGCTGCTGATCTGCACGGTTCCTGTACAATTTACCCAATTTACCACTTTGGGAGTTTATGGCTAGAACATGCGCCTAACTAGCGAGTGTTCAGTAAAAATACACAAAGGTGTCAGAAACAAGTGAACTCACTGAAACTAGAGTAAATGCTTGTAACTAGTTCAAAATAGGTCATTTGCTGCTGATCTGCACGGTTCCTGTACAATTTACCCAATTTAACACTTTGGGAGTTTTTGGCTAGAACACGGGCATGACTACCGAGTGTTCAGTAAAAATACACAAAGGTGTCAGAAACAAGTGAACTCACTGAAACTAGAGTAAATGCTTGTAACTAGGGAAAAATAGGTCATTTGCTGCTGATCTGCACGGTTCCTGTACAATTTACCCAATTTACCACTTTGGGAGTTTTTGGCTAGAACACGGGCATGACTAGTGAGTGTTCAGTAAAAATACACAAAGGTGTCAGAAACAAGTGAACTCACTGAAACTAGAGTAAATGCTTGTA
The DNA here is from genome assembly GCA_029215795.1 of Anniella stebbinsi. Classification (NCBI taxonomy): domain Eukaryota; kingdom Metazoa; phylum Chordata; class Lepidosauria; order Squamata; family Anniellidae; genus Anniella; species Anniella stebbinsi. Next base: position 122,454,736 of record JARDYH010000004.1, on the reverse strand, counting down.
ACTAGGTAAAAATAGGTCATTTGCTGCTGATCTGCACGGTTCCTGTACAATTTACCCAATTTACCACTTTGGGAGTTTATGGCTAGAACATGCGCCGAATTAGCGAGTGTTCAGCAAAAATACACAAAGGTGTCAGAAACAAGTGAACTCACTGAAACTAGAGTAAATGCTTGTAACTAGTTCAAAATAGGTCATTTGCTGCTGATCTGCACGGTTCCTGTACAATTTACCCAATTTACCACTTTGGGAGTTTTTGGCTAGAACACGGGCATGACTAGCGAGTATTCAGTTAAAATACACAAAGGTGTCAGAAACAAGTGAACTCACTGAAACTAGAGTAAATGCTTGTAACTAGTTCAAAATAGGTCATTTGCTGCTGATCTGCACGGTTCCTGTACAATTTACCCAATTTACCACTTTGGGAGTTTATGGCTAGAACATGCGCCTAACTAGCGAGTGTTCAGTAAAAATACACAAAGGTGTCAGAAACAAGTGAACTCACTGAAACTAGAGTAAATGCTTGTAACTAGTTCAAAATAGGTCATTTGCTGCTGATCTGCACGGTTCCTGTACAATTTACCCAATTTAACACTTTGGGAGTTTTTGGCTAGAACACGGGCATGACTAGCGAGTGTTCAGTAAAAATACACAAAGGTGTCAGAAACAAGTGAACTCACTGAAACTAGAGTAAATGCTTGTAACTAGGTAAAAATAGGTCATTTGCTGCTGATCTGCACGGTTCCTGTACAATTTACCCAATTTACCACTTTGGGAGTTTTTGGCTAGAACACGGGCAAGACTAGCGAGTGTTCAGTCAAAATACACAAAGGTGTCAGAAACAAGTGAACTCACTGAAACTAGAGTAAATGCTTGTAACTAGTTCAAAATAGGTCATTTGCTGCTGATCTGCACGGTTCCTGTACAATTTACCCAATTTACCACTTTGGGAGTTTATGGCTAGAACATGCGCCTAACTAGCGAGTGTTCAGTAAAAATACACAAAGGTGTCAGAAACAAGTGAACTCACTGAAACTAGAGGAAATGCTTTTCAAAATAGGTCATTTGCTGCTGATCTGCACGGTTCCTGTACAATTTACCAAATTTACCATTTTGGGATTTGAAGGCCAGAACACGCGCCTGACTAGCGAGTGTTCAGTAAAAATACACAAAGGTGTCAGAAACAAGTGAACTCACTGAAACTAGAGTAAATGCTTGTAACTAGTTCAAAATAGGTCATTTGCTGCTGATCTGCACGGTTCCTGTACAATTTACCCAATTTACCACTTTGGGAGTTTTTGGCTAGAACACGGGCATGACTATAGCGAGTGTTCAGTCAAAATACACAAAGGTGTCAGAAACAAGTGAACTCACTGAAACTAGAGTAAATGCTTGTAACTAGTTCAAAATAGGTCATTTGCTGCTGATCTGCACGGTTCCTGTACAATTTACCCAATTTACCACTTTGGGAGTTTTTGGCTAGAACACGGGCATGACTAGCGAGTGTTCAGTCAAAAAACACAAAGGTGTCAGAAACAAGTGAACTGACTGAAACTAGAGTAAATGCTTGTAACTAGTTCAAAATAGGTCATTTGCTACTGATCTGCACGGTTCCTGTACAATTTACCACTTTGGGAGTTTAAGGCTAGATCATGCGCCTAACTAGCGAGTGTTCGGTAAAAATACAAAAATGTGTCAGAAACAAGTGAACTCCCTGAAACTAGAGTAAATGCTTGGAACTAGTTCAAAATAGGTCATTTGCTGCTCATCTGCACGGTTCCTGTACTATTTACTACTCTGTGAGTTTAAGGCTAGAACACACGCCTCACTAGCGAGTGTTCAGTAAAAATACACAAAGGTGTCATAAACAAGTGAACTCCTTGAAACTAGAGTAAATGCTTGTAAGTAATTCAAAATAGGTCATTTGCTGCTGATCTGCCCGGTTCCTGTACAAGTTTCCCATTTTACCACTTTGGGAGTTTAAGGCTAGAACACGGGCATGACTAGCGAGTGTTCAGTCAAAATACACAAAGGTGTCAGAAACAAGTGAACTCACTGAAACTAGAGTAAATGCTTGTAACTAGTTCAAAATAGGTCATTTGCTGCTGATCTGCACGGTTCCTGTACAATTTACCCAATTTACCACTTTGGGATATTAAGGCCAGAACAAACGCCTGACTAGCGAGTGTTCAGTAAAAATACACAAAGGTGTCAGAAACAAGTGAACTCACTGAAACTAGAGTAAATGCTTGTAACTAGTTCAAAATAGGTCATTTGCTGCTGATCTGCACGGTTCCTGTACAATTTACCCAATTTACCACTTTGGGAGTTTTTGGCTAGAACACGGGCATGACTAGCGAGTGTTCAGTCAAAATACACAAAGGTGTCAGAAACAAGTGAACTCACTGAAACTAGAGGAAATGCTTGTAACTAGTTCAAAATAGGTCATTTGCTGCTGATCTGCACGGTTCCTGTACAATTTACCCAATTTACCACTTTGGGAGTTTATGGCTAGAACATGCGCCTAACTAGCGAGTGTTCAGTAAAAATACACAAAGGTGTCAGAAACAAGTGAACTCACTGAAACTAGAGGAAATGCTTGTAACTAGTTCAAAATAGGTCATTTGGTGCTGATCTGCACGGTTCCTGTACAATTTACCCAATTTACCATATTGGGAGTTTTTGGCTAGAACACGGGCATGACTAGCGAGTGTTCAGTAAAAATACACAAAGGTGTCAGAAACAAGTGAACTCACTGAAACTAGAGTAAATGCTTGTAACTAGTTCAAAATAGGTCATTTGCTGCTGATCTGCACGGTTCCTGTACAATTTACCCAATTTACCACTTTGGGAGTTTTTGGCTGGAACACGGGCATGACTAGCGAGTGTTCAGTCAAAATACACAAAGGTGTCAGAAACAAGTGAACTCACTGAAACTAGAGGAAATGCTTGTAACTAGTTCAAAATAGGTCATTTGCTGCTGATCTGCACGGTTCCTGTACAATTTACCAAATTTACCATTTTGGGATTTGAAGGCCAGAACACGCGCCTGACTAGCGAGTGTTCAGTAAAAATACACAAAGGTGTCAGAAACAAGTGAACTCACTGAAACTAGAGTAAATGCTTGTAACTAGTTCAAAATAGGTCATTTGCTGCTGATCTGCACGGTTCCTGTACAATTTACCCAATTTACCACTTTGGGAGTTTATGGCTAGAACATGCGCCTAACTAGCGAGTGTTCAGCAAAAATACACAAAGGTGTCAGAAACAAGTGAACTCACTGAAACTAGAGTAAATGCTTGTAACTAGTTCAAAATAGGTCATTTGCTGCTGATCTGCACGGTTCCTGTACAATTTACCCAATTTACCATTTTGGGAGTTTTTGGCTAGAACACGGGCATGACTAGCGAGTGTTCAGTAAAAATACACAAAGGTGTCAGAAACAAGTGAACTCACTGAAACTAGAGTAAATGATTGTAACTAGTTCAAAATAGGTCATTTGCTGCTGATCTGCACGGTTCCTGTACAATTTACCCAATTTACCACTTTGGGAGTTTTTGGCTAGAACACGGGCATGACTAGCGAGTGTTCAGTCAAAATACACAAAGGTGTCAGAAACAAGTGAACTCACTGAAACTAGAGGAAATGCTTGTAACTAGTTCAAAATAGGTCATTTGCTGCTGATCTGCACGGTTCCTGTACAATTTACCCAATTTACCACTTTGGGAGTTTATGGCTAGAACATGCGCCTAACTAGCGAGTGTTCAGCAAAAATACACAAAGGTGTCAGAAACAAGTGAACTCACTGAAACTAGAGTAAATGCTTGTAACTAGTTCAAAATAGGTCATTTGCTGCTGATCTGCACGGTTCCTGTACAATTTACCCAATTTACCACTTTGGGAGTTTTTGGCTAGAACACGGGCATGACTAGCGAGTGTTCAGTAAAAATACACAAAGGTGTCAGAAACAAGTGAACTCACTGAAACTAGAGTAAATGCTTGTAACTAGGTAAAAATAGGTCATTTGCTGCTGATCTGCACGGTTCCTGTACAATTTACCCAATTTTCCACTTTGGGAGTTTATGGCTAGAACATGCGCCTAACTAGCGAGTGTTCAGCAAAAATACACAAAGGTGTCAGAAACAAGTGAACTCACTGAAACTAGAGTAAATGCTTGTAACTAGTTCAAAATAGGTCATTTGCTGCTGATCTGCACGGTTCCTGTACAATTTACCCAATTTACCACTTTGGGAGTTTTTGGCTAGAACATGGGCATGACTAGCGAGTGTTCAGTTAAAATACACAAAGGTGTCAGAAACAAGTGAACTCACTGAAACTAGAGTAAATGCTTGTAACTAGTTCAAAATAGGTCATTTGCTGCTAATCTGCACGGTTCCTGTACAATTTACCCAATTTACCACTTTGGGAGTTTTTGGCTAGAACACGGGCATGACTAGCGAGTGTTCAGTAAAAATACACAAAGGTGTCAGAAACAAGTGAACTCACTGAAACTAGAGTAAATGCTTGTAAGTAATTCAAAATAAGTCATTTGCTGCTGATCTGCCCGGTTCCTGTACAAGTTTCCCATTTTACCACTTTGGGAGTTTATGGCTAGAACGCCTAACTAGCGAGTCTTCAGTAAAAATACACAAAGGTGTCAGAAACAAGTGAACTCACTGAAACTAGAGTAAATGCTTGTAACTAGTGCAAAATAGGTCATTTGCTGCTGATCTGCACGGTTCCTGTACAATTTACCCAATTTACCACTTTGGGAGTTTTTGGCTAGAACACGGGCATTACTAGCGAGTGTTCAGTAAAAATACATAAAGATGTCAGTAACAAGTGAACTCACTGAAACTAGAGGAAATGCTTGTAACTAGTTCAAAATAGGTCATTTGCTGCTGATCTGCACGGTTCCTGTACAATTTACCCAATTTACCACTTTGGGAGTTTATGGCTAGAACATGCGCCTAACTAGCGAGTGTTCAGTAAAAATACACAAAGGTGTCAGAAACAAGTGAACTCACTGAAACTAGAGTAAATGCTTGGAACTAGTTCAAAATGGGTCATTTGCTGCTGATCTGCACGGTTCCTGTACAATTAACCCAATTTACCACTTTGGGATTTTAAGGCCAGAACAAACGCCTGACTAGCGAGTGTTCAGTAAAAATACACAAAGGTTGCAGAAACAAGTGAACTCACTGAAACTAGAGTAAATGCTTGTAACTAGTGCAAAATAGGTCATTTGCTGCTGATCTGCACGGTTCCTGTACAATTTACCCAATTTACCACTTTGGGAGTTTTTGGCTAGAACACGGGCATGACTAGCGAGTGTTCAGTCAAAATACACAAAGGTGTCAGAAACAAGTGAACTCACTGAAACTAGAGGAAATGCTTGTAACTAGTTCAAAATAGGTCATTTGCTGCTGATCTGCACGGTTCCTGTACAATTTACCCAATTTACCACTTTGGGAGTTTATGGCTAGAACATGCGCCTAACTAGCGAGTGTTCAGTAAAAATACACAAAGGTGTCAGAAACAAGTGAACTCACTGAAACTAGAGGAAATGCTTGTAACTAGTTCAAAATAGGTCATTTGGTGCTGATCTGCACGGTTCCTGTACAATTTACCCAATTTACCATTTTGGGAGTTTTTGGCTAGAACATGGGCATGACTAGCGAGTGTTCAGTAAAAATACACAAAGGTGTCAGAAACAAGTGAACTCACTGAAACTAGAGTAAATGCTTGTAACTAGTTCAAAATAGGTCATTTGCTGCTGATCTGCACGGTTCCTGTACAATTTACCCAATTTACCACTTTGGGAGTTTTTGGCTAGAACACGGGCATGACTAGCGAGTGTTCAGTCAAAATACACAAAGGTGTCAGAAACGAGTGAACTCACTGAAACTAGAGGAAATGCTTGTAACTAGTTCAAAATAGGTCATTTGCTGCTGATCTGCACGGTTCCTGTACAATTTACCAAATTTACCATTTTGGGATTTGAAGGCCAGAACACGCGCCTGACTAGCGAGTGTTCAGTAAAAATACACAAAGGTGTCAGAAACAAGTGAACTCACTGAAACTAGAGTAAATGCTTGTAACTAGTTCAAAATAGGTCATTTGCTGCTGATCTGCACGGTTCCTGTACAATTTACCCAATTTACCACTTTGGGAGTTTATGGCTAGAACATGCGCCTAACTAGCGAGTGTTCAGCAAAAATAAACAAAGGTGTCAGAAACAAGTGAACTCACTGAAACTAGAGTAAATGCTTGTAACTAGTTCAAAATAGGTCATTTGCTGCTGATCTGCACGGTTCCTGTACAATTTACCCAATTTACCATTTTGGGAGTTTTTGGCTAGAACACGGGCATGACTAGCGAGTGTTCAGTAAAAATACACAAAGGTGTCAGAAACAAGTGAACTCACTGAAACTAGAGTAAATGCTTGTAACTAGTTCAAAATAGGTCATTTGCTGCTGATCTGCACGGTTCCTGTACAATTTACCCAATTTACCACTTTGGGAGTTTTTGGCTAGAACACGGGCATGACTAGCGAGTGTTCAGTCAAAATACACAAAGGTGTCAGAAACAAGTGAACTCACTGAAACTAGAGGAAATGCTTGTAACTAGTTCAAAATAGGTCATTTGCTGCTGATCTGCACGGTTCCTGTACAATTTACCAAATTTACCATTTTGGGATTTGAAGGCCAGAACACGCGCCTGACTAGCGAGTGTTCAGTAAAAATACACAAAGGTGTCAGAAACAAGTGAACTCACTGAAACTAGAGTAAATGCTTGTAACTAGTTCAAAATAGGTCATTTGCTGCTGATCTGCACGGTTCCTGTACAATTTACCCAATTTACCACTTTGGGAGTTTATGGCTAGAACATGCGCCTAACTAGCGAGTGTTCAGCAAAAATACACAAAGGTGTCAGAAACAAGTGAACTCACTGAAACTAGAGTAAATGCTTGTAACTAGTTCAAAATAGGTCATTTGCTGCTGATCTGCACGGTTCCTGTACAATTTACCCAATTTACCACTTTGGGAGTTTTTGGCTAGAACACGGGCATGACTAGCGAGTGTTCAGTTAAAATACACAAAGGTGTCAGAAACAAGTGAACTCACTGAAACTAGAGTAAATGCTTGTAACTAGTTCAAAATAGGTCATTTGCTGCTGATCTGCACGGTTCCTGTACAATTTACCCAATTTACCACTTTGGGAGTTTATGGCTAGAACATGCGCCTAACTAGCGAGTGTTCAGTAAAAATACACAAAGGTGTCAGAAACAAGTGAACTCACTGAAACTAGAGTAAATGCTTGTAACTAGTTCAAAATAGGTCATTTGCTGCTGATCTGCACGGTTCCTGTACAATTTATCCAATTTAACACTTTGGGAGTTTTTGGCTAGAACACGGGCATGACTAGCGAGTGTTCAGTAAAAATACACAAAGGTGTCAGAAACAAGTGAACTCACTGAAACTAGAGTAAATGCTTGTAACTAGTTCAAAATAGGTCATTTGCTGCTGATCTGCACGGTTCCTGTACAATTTACCCAATTTACCACTTTGGGAGTTTATGGCTAGAACATGCGCCTAACTAGCGAGTGTTCAGTAAAAATACACAAAGGTGTCAGAAACAAGTGAACTCACTGAAACTAGAGTAACTGCTTGGAACTAGTTCAAAATGGGTCATTTGCTGCTGATCTGCACGGTTCCTGTACAATTTACCCAATTTACCACTTTGGGATTTTAAGGCCAGGACACGCGCCTCACTAGGAGTGTTCAGTAAAAATACACAAAGGTGTCAGAAACAAGTGAACTCACTGAAACTAGAGTAAATGCTTGTAACTAGTTCAAAATAGGTCATTTGCTACTGATCTGCACGGTTCCTGTACAATTTACCCAATTTATGGGTAGCCCAGTTTATGGCTAGAACATGCGCCTACCTAGCGAGTGTTCTGTAAAAATACACAAAGGTGTCAGAAACAAGTGAACTCACTGAAACTAGAGTAAATGCTTGTAACTAGTTCAATATAGGTCATTTGCTGCTGATCTGCACGGTTCCTGTACAATTAACCCAATTTACCACTTTGGGATTTTAAGGCCAGAACAAACGCCTGACTAGCGAGTGTTCAGTAAAAATACACAAAGGTTGCAGAAACAAGTGAACTCACTGAAACTAGAGTAAATGCTTGTAACTAGTGCAAAATAGGTCATTTGCTGCTGATCTGCACGGTTCCTGTACAATTTACCCAATTTACCACTTTGGGAGTTTTTGGCTAGAACACGGGCATGACTAGCGAGTGTTCAGTCAAAATACACAAAGGTGTCAGAAACAAGTGAACTCACTGAAACTAGAGGAAATGCTTGTAACTAGTTCAAAATAGGTCATTTGCTGCTGATCTGCACGGTTCCTGTACAATTTACCCAATTTACCACTTTGGGAGTTTATGGCTAGAACATGCGCCTAACTAGCGAGTGTTCAGTAAAAATACACAAAGGTGTCAGAAACAAGTGAACTCACTGAAACTAGAGGAAATGCTTGTAACTAGTTCAAAATAGGTCATTTGGTGCTGATCTGCACGGTTCCTGTACAATTTACCCAATTTACCATTTTGGGAGTTTTTGGCTAGAACATGGGCATGACTAGCGAGTGTTCAGTAAAAATACACAAAGGTGTCAGAAACAAGTGAACTCACTGAAACTAGAGTAAATGCTTGTAACTAGTTCAAAATAGGTCATTTGCTGCTGATCTGCACGGTTCCTGTACAATTTACCCAATTTACCACTTTGGGAGTTTTTGGCTAGAACACGGGCATGACTAGCGAGTGTTCAGTCAAAATACACAAAGGTGTCAGAAACGAGTGAACTCACTGAAACTAGAGGAAATGCTTGTAACTAGTTCAAAATAGGTCATTTGCTGCTGATCTGCACGGTTCCTGTACAATTTACCAAATTTACCATTTTGGGATTTGAAGGCCAGAACACGCGCCTGACTAGCGAGTGTTCAGTAAAAATACACAAAGGTGTCAGAAACAAGTGAACTCACTGAAACTAGAGTAAATGCTTGTAACTAGTTCAAAATAGGTCATTTGCTGCTGATCTGCACGGTTCCTGTACAATTTACCCAATTTACCACTTTGGGAGTTTATGGCTAGAACATGCGCCTAACTAGCGAGTGTTCAGCAAAAATAAACAAAGGTGTCAGAAACAAGTGAACTCACTGAAACTAGAGTAAATGCTTGTAACTAGTTCAAAATAGGTCATTTGCTGCTGATCTGCACGGTTCCTGTACAATTTACCCAATTTACCATTTTGGGAGTTTTTGGCTAGAACACGGGCATGACTAGCGAGTGTTCAGTAAAAATACACAAAGGTGTCAGAAACAAGTGAACTCACTGAAACTAGAGTAAATGCTTGTAACTAGTTCAAAATAGGTCATTTGCTGCTGATCTGCACGGTTCCTGTACAATTTACCCAATTTACCACTTTGGGAGTTTTTGGCTAGAACACGGGCATGACTAGCGAGTGTTCAGTCAAAATACACAAAGGTGTCAGAAACAAGTGAACTCACTGAAACTAGAGGAAATGCTTGTAACTAGTTCAAAATAGGTCATTTGCTGCTGATCTGCACGGTTCCTGTACAATTTACCAAATTTACCATTTTGGGATTTGAAGGCCAGAACACGCGCCTGACTAGCGAGTGTTCAGTAAAAATACACAAAGGTGTCAGAAACAAGTGAACTCACTGAAACTAGAGTAAATGCTTGTAACTAGTTCAAAATAGGTCATTTGCTGCTGATCTGCACGGTTCCTGTACAATTTACCCAATTTACCACTTTGGGAGTTTATGGCTAGAACATGCGCCTAACTAGCGAGTGTTCAGCAAAAATACACAAAGGTGTCAGAAACAAGTGAACTCACTGAAACTAGAGTAAATGCTTGTAACTAGTTCAAAATAGGTCATTTGCTGCTGATCTGCACGGTTCCTGTACAATTTACCCAATTTACCACTTTGGGAGTTTTTGGCTAGAACACGGGCATGACTAGCGAGTGTTCAGTTAAAATACACAAAGGTGTCAGAAACAAGTGAACTCACTGAAACTAGAGTAAATGCTTGTAACTAGTTCAAAATAGGTCATTTGCTGCTGATCTGCACGGTTCCTGTACAATTTACCCAATTTACCACTTTGGGAGTTTATGGCTAGAACATGCGCCTAACTAGCGAGTGTTCAGTAAAAATACACAAAGGTGTCAGAAACAAGTGAACTCACTGAAACTAGAGTAAATGCTTGTAACTAGTTCAAAATAGGTCATTTGCTGCTGATCTGCACGGTTCCTGTACAATTTATCCAATTTAACACTTTGGGAGTTTTTGGCTAGAACACGGGCATGACTAGCGAGTGTTCAGTAAAAATACACAAAGGTGTCAGAAACAAGTGAACTCACTGAAACTAGAGTAAATGCTTGTAACTAGTTCAAAATAGGTCATTTGCTGCTGATCTGCACGGTTCCTGTACAATTTACCCAATTTACCACTTTGGGAGTTTATGGCTAGAACATGCGCCTAACTAGCGAGTGTTCAGTAAAAATACACAAAGGTGTCAGAAACAAGTGAACTCACTGAAACTAGAGTAACTGCTTGGAACTAGTTCAAAATGGGTCATTTGCTGCTGATCTGCACGGTTCCTGTACAATTTACCCAATTTACCACTTTGGGATTTTAAGGCCAGGACACGCGCCTCACTAGGAGTGTTCAGTAAAAATACACAAAGGTGTCAGAAACAAGTGAACTCACTGAAACTAGAGTAAATGCTTGTAACTAGTTCAAAATAGGTCATTTGCTACTGATCTGCACGGTTCCTGTACAATTTACCCAATTTATGGGTAGCCCAGTTTATGGCTAGAACATGCGCCTACCTAGCGAGTGTTCTGTAAAAATACACAAAGGTGTCAGAAACAAGTGAACTCACTGAAACTAGAGTAAATGCTTGTAACTAGTTCAATATAGGTCATTTGCTGCTGATCTGCACGGTTCCTGTACAATTAACCCAATTTACCACTTTGGGATTTTAAGGCCAGAACAAACGCCTGACTAGCGAGTGTTCAGTAAAAATACACAAAGGTTGCAGAAACAAGTGAACTCACTGAAACTAGAGTAAATGCTTGTAACTAGTGCAAAATAGGTCATTTGCTGCTGATCTGCACGGTTCCTGTACAATTTACCCAATTTACCACTTTGGGAGTTTTTGGCTAGAACACGGGCATGACTAGCGAGTGTTCAGTCAAAATACACAAAGGTGTCAGAAACAAGTGAACTCACTGAAACTAGAGGAAATGCTTGTAACTAGTTCAAAATAGGTCATTTGCTGCTGATCTGCACGGTTCCTGTACAATTAACCCAATTTACCACTTTGGGATTTTAAGGCCAGAACAAACGCCTGACTAGCGAGTGTTCAGTAAAAATACACAAAGGTTGCAGAAACAAGTGAACTCACTGAAACTAGAGTAAATGCTTGTAACTAGTGCAAAATAGGTCATTTGCTGCTGATCTGCACGGTTCCTGTACAATTTACCCAATTTACCACTTTGGGAGTTTTTGGCTAGAACACGGGCATGACTAGCGAGTGTTCAGTCAAAATACACAAAGGTGTCAGAAACAAGTGAACTCACTGAAACTAGAGGAAATGCTTGTAACTAGTTCAAAATAGGTCATTTGCTGCTGATCTGCACGGTTCCTGTACAATTTACCCAATTTACCACTTTGGGAGTTTTTGGCTAGAACACGGGCATGACTATAGCGAGTGTTCAGTAAAAATACACAAAGGTGTCAGAAACAAGTGAACTCACTGAAACTAGAGTAAATGCTTGTAACTAGGTAAAAATAGGTCATTTGCTGCTGATCTGCACGGTTCCTGTACAATTTACCCAATTTACCACTTTGGGAGTTTTTGGCTAGAACACGGGCATGACTAGCGAGTGTTCAGTCAAAAAACACAAAGGTGTCAGAAACAAGTGAACTGACTGAAACTAGAGTAAATGCTTGTAACTAGTTCAAAATAGGTCATTTGCTACTGATCTGCACGGTTCCTGTACAATTTACCACTTTGGGAGTTTAAGGCTAGATCATGCGCCTAACTAGCGAGTGTTCGGTAAAAATACACAAAGGTGTCAGAAACAAGTGAACTCCCTGAAACTAGAGTAAATGCTTGGAACTAGTTCAAAATAGGTCATTTGCTGCTCATCTGCACGGTTCCTGTACTATTTACTACTCTGTGAGTTTAAGGCTAGAACACACGCCTCACTAGCGAGTGTTCAGTAAAAATACACAAAGGTGTCAGAAACAAGTGAACTCACTGAAACTAGAGTAAATGCTTGTAACTAGTTCAAAATAGGTCATTTGCTGCTGATCTGCACGGTTCCTGTACAATTTACCCAATTTAACACTTTGGGAGTTTTTGGCTAGAACACGGGCATGACTAGCGAGTGTTCAGTAAAAATACACAAAGGTGTCAGAAACAAGTGAACTCACTGAAACTAGAGTAAATGCTTGTAACTAGGGAAAAATAGGTCATTTGCTGCTGATCTGCACGGTTCCTGTACAATTTACCCAATTTACCACTTTGGGAGTTTTTGGCTAGAACACGGGCATGACTAGTGAGTGTTCAGTAAAAATACACAAAGGTGTCAGAAACAAGTGAACTCACTGAAACTAGAGTAAATGCTTGTAACTAGGTAAAAATAGGTCATTTGCTGCTGATCTGCACGGTTCCTGTACAATTTACCCAATTTACCACTTTGGGAGTTTATGGCTAGAACATGCGCCTAACTAGCGAGTGTTCAGCAAAAATACACAAAGGTGTCAGAAACAAGTGAACTCACTGAAACTAGAGTAAATGCTTGTAACTAGTTCAAAATAGGTCATTTGCTGCTGATCTGCACGGTTCCTGTACAATTTACCCAATTTACCACTTTGGGAGTTTTTGGCTAGAACACGGGCATGACTAGCGAGTGTTCAGTTAAAATACACAAAGGTGTCAGAAACAAGTGAACTCACTGAAACTAGAGTAAATGCTTGTAACTAGTTCAAAATAGGTCATTTGCTGCTGATCTGCACGGTTCCTGTACAATTTACCCAATTTACCACTTTGGGAGTTTATGGCTAGAACATGCGCCTAACTAGCGAGTGTTCAGTAAAAATACACAAAGGTGTCAGAAACAAGTGAACTCACTGAAACTAGAGTAAATGCTTGTAACTAGTTCAAAATAGGTCATTTGCTGCTGATCTGCACGGTTCCTGTACAATTTACCCAATTTAACACTTTGGGAGTTTTTGGCTAGAACACGGGCATGACTAGCGAGTGTTCAGTAAAAATACACAAAGGTGTCAGAAACAAGTGAACTCACTGAAACTAGAGTAAATGCTTGTAACTAGGTAAAAATAGGTCATTTGCTGCTGATCTGCACGGTTCCTGTACAATTTACCCAATTTACCACTTTGGGAGTTTTTGGCTAGAACACGGGCAAGACTAGCGAGTGTTCAGTCAAAATACACAAAGGTGTCAGAAACAAGTGAACTCACTGAAACTAGAGTAAATGCTTGTAACTAGTTCAAAATAGGTCATTTGCTGCTGATCTGCACGGTTCCTGTACAATTTACCCAATTTACCACTTTGGGAGTTTATGGCTAGAACATGCGCCTAACTAGCGAGTGTTCAGTAAAAATACACAAAGGTGTCAGAAACAAGTGAACTCACTGAAACTAGAGGAAATGCTTGTAACTAGTTCAAAATAGGTCATTTGCTGCTGATCTGCACGGTTCCTGTACAATTTACCAAATTTACCATTTTGGGATTTGAAGGCCAGAACACGCGCCTGACTAGCGAGTGTTCAGTAAAAATACACAAAGGTGTCAGAAACAAGTGAACTCACTGAAACTAGAGTAAATGCTTGTAACTAGTTCAAAATAGGTCATTTGCTGCTGATCTGCACGGTTCCTGTACAATTTACCCAATTTACCACTTTGGGAGTTTTTGGCTAGAACACGGGCATGACTAGCGAGTGTTCAGTCAAAAAACACAAAGGTGTCAGAAACAAGTGAACTGACTGAAACTAGAGTAAATGCTTGTAACTAGTTCAAAATAGGTCATTTGCTACTGATCTGCACGGTTCCTGTACAATTTACCACTTTGGGAGTTTAAGGCTAGATCATGCGCCTAACTAGCGAGTGTTCGGTAAAAATACACAAAGGTGTCAGAAACAAGTGAACTCCCTGAAACTAGAGTAAATGCTTGGAACTAGTTCAAAATAGGTCATTTGCTGCTCATCTGCACGGTTCCTGTACTATTTACTACTCTGTGAGTTTAAGGCTAGAACACACGCCTCACTAGCGAGTGTTCAGTAAAAATACACAAAGGTGTCATAAACAAGTGAACTCCTTGAAACTAGAGTAAATGCTTGTAAGTAATTCAAAATAGGTCATTTGCTGCTGATCTGCCCGGTTCCTGTACAAGTTTCCCATTTTACCACTTTGGGAGTTTAAGGCTAGAACACGGGCATGACTAACGAGTGTTCAGTCAAAATACACAAAGGTGTCAGAAACAAGTGAACTCACTGAAACTAGAGTAAATGCTTGTAACTAGTTCAAAATAGGTCATTTGCTGCTGATCTGCACGGTTCCTGTACAATTTACCCAATTTACCACTTTGGGAGTTTATGGCTAGAACATGCGCCTAACTAGCGAGTGTTCAGTAAAAATACACAAAGGTGTCAGAAACAAGTGAACTCACTGAAACTAGAGGAAATGCTTGTAACTAGTTCAAAATAGGTCATTTGCTGCTGATCTGCACGGTTCCTGTACAATTTACCCAATTTAACACTTTGGGAGTTTTTGGCTAGAACACGGGCATGACTAGCGAGTGTTCAGCAAAAATACACAAAGGTGTCAGAAACAAGTGAACTCACTGAAACTAGAGTAAATGCTTGTAACTAGGGAAAAATAGGTCATTTGCTGCTGATCTGCACGGTTCCTGTACAATTTACCCAATTTACCACTTTGGGAGTTTTTGGCTAGAACACGGGCATGACTAGCGAGTGTTCAGTTAAAATACACAAAGGTGTCTGAAACAAGTGAACTCACTGAAACTAGAGTAAATGCTTGTAACTAGTTCAAAATAGGTCATTTGCTGCTGATCTGCACGGTTCCTGTACAATTTACCCAATTTACCACTTTGGGAGTTTATGGCTAGAACATGCGCCTAACTAGCGAGTGTTCAGTAAAAATACACAAAGGTGTCAGAAACAAGTGAACTCACTGAAACTAGAGTAAATGCTTGTAACTAGTTCAAAATAGGTCATTTGCTGCTGATCTGCACGGTTCCTGTACAATTTACCCAATTTAACACTTTGGGAGTTTTTGGCTAGAACACGGGCATGACTAGCGAGTGTTCAGTAAAAATACACAAAGGTGTCAGAAACAAGTGAACTCACTGAAACTAGAGTAAATGCTTGTAACTAGGTAAAAATAGGTCATTTGCTGCTGATCTGCACGGTTCCTGTACAATTTACCCAATTTACCACTTTGGGAGTTTTTGGCTAGAACACGGGCAAGACTAGCGAGTGTTCAGTCAAAATACACAAAGGTGTCAGAAACAAGTGAACTCACTGAAACTAGAGTAAATGCTTGTAACTAGTTCAAAAAAGTCATTTGCTGCTGATCTGCACGGTTCCTGTACAATTTACCCAATTTACCACTTTGGGAGTTTATGGCTAGAACATGCGCCTAACTAGCGAGTGTTCAGTAAAAATACACAAAGGTGTCAGAAACAAGTGAACTCACTGAAACTAGAGGAAATGCTTGTAACTAGTGCAAAATAGGTCATTTGCTGCTGATCTGCACGGTTCCTGTACAATTTACCCAATTTACCACTTTGGGAGTTTTTGGCTAGAACACGGGCATGACTAGCGAGTGTTCAGTCAAAATACACAAAGGTGTCAGAAACAAGTGAACTCACTGAAACTAGAGTAAATGCTTGTAACTAGTGCAAAATAGGTCATTTGCTGCTGATCTGCACGGTTCCTGTACAATTTACCCAATTTACCACTTTGGGAGTTTATGGCTAGAACATGCGCCTAACTAGCGAGTGTTCAGTAAAAATACACAAAGGTGTCAGAAACAAGTGAACTCACTGAAACTAGAGGAAATGCTTGTAACTAGTTCAAAATAGGTCATTTGGTGCTGATCTGCACGGTTCCTGTACAATTTACCCAATTTACCATTTTGGGAGTTTTTGGCTAGAACACGGGCATGACTAGCGAGTGTTCAGTAAAAATACACAAAGGTGTCAGAAACAAGTGAACTCACTGAAACTAGAGTAAATGCTTGTAACTAGTTCAAAATAGGTCATTTGCTGCTGATCTGCACGGTTCCTGTACAATTTACCCAATTTACCACTTTGGGAGTTTTTGGCTAGAACACGGGCATGACTAGCGAGTGTTCAGTCAAAATACACAAAGGTGTCAGAAACAAGTGAACTCACTGAAACTAGAGGAAATGCTTGTAACTAGTTCAAAATAGGTCATTTGCTGCTGATCTGCACGGTTCCTGTACAATTTACCAAATTTACCATTTTGGGATTTGAAGGCCAGAACACGCGCCTGACTAGCGAGTGTTCAGTAAAAATACACAAAGGTGTCAGAAACAAGTGAACTCACTGAAACTAGAGTAAATGCTTGTAACTAGTTCAAAATAGGTCATTTGCTGCTGATCTGCACGTTTCCTGTACAATTTACCCAATTTACCACTTTGGGAGTTTATGGCTAGAACATGCGCCTAACTAGCGAGTGTTCAGCAAAAATAAACAAAGGTGTCAGAAACAAGTGAACTCACTGAAACTAGAGTAAATGCTTGTAACTAGTTCAAAATAGGTCATTTGCTGCTGATCTGCACGGTTCCTGTACAATTTACCCAATTTACCATTTTGGGAGTTTTTGGCTAGAACACGGGCATGACTAGCGAGTGTTCAGTAAAAATACACAAAGGTGTCAGAAACAAGTGAACTCACTGAAACTAGAGTAAATGCTTGTAACTAGTTCAAAATAGGTCATTTGCTGCTGATCTGCACGGTTCCTGTACAATTTACCCAATTTACCACTTTGGGAGTTTTTGGCTAGAACACGGGCATGACTAGTGAGTGTTCAGTTAAAATACACAAAGGTGTCAGAAACAAGTGAACTCACTGAAACTAGAGGAAATGCTTGTAACTAGTTCAAAATAGGTCATTTGCTGCTGATCTGCACGGTTCCTGTACAATTTACCAAATTTACCATTTTGGGATTTGAAGGCCAGAACACGCGCCTGACTAGCGAGTGTTCAGTAAAAATACACAAAGGTGTCAGAAACAAGTGAACTCACTGAAACTAGAGTAAATGCTTGTAACTAGTTCAAAATAGGTCATTTGCTGCTGATCTGCACGGTTCCTGTACAATTTACCCAATTTACCACTTTGGGAGTTTATGGCTAGAACATGCGCCTAACTAGCGAGTGTTCAGCAAAAATAAACAAAGGTGTCAGAAACAAGTGAACTCACTGAAACTAGAGTAAATGCTTGTAACTAGTTCAAAATAGGTCATTTGCTGCTGATCTGCACGGTTCCTGTACAATTTACCCAATTTACCATTTTGGGAGTTTTTGGCTAGAACACGGGCATGACTAGCGAGTGTTCAGTAAAAATACACAAAGGTGTCAGAAACAAGTGAACTCACTGAAACTAGAGTAAATGCTTGTAACTAGTTCAAAATAGGTCATTTGCTGCTGATCTGCACGGTTCCTGTACAATTTACCCAATTTACCACTTTGGGAGTTTTTGGCTAGAACACGGGCATGACTAGTGAGTGTTCAGTTAAAATACACAAAGGTGTCAGAAACAAGTGAACTCACTGAAACTAGAGTAAATGCTTGTAACTAGTTCAAAATAGGTCATTTGCTGCTGATCTGCACGGTTCCTGTACAATTTACCCAATTTACCACTTTGGGAGATTATGGCTAGAACATGCGCCTAACTAGCGAGTGTTCAGTAAAAATGCACAAAGGTGTCAGAAACAAGTGAACTCACTGAAACTAGAGTAAATGCTTGTAACTAGTTCAAAATAGGTCATTTGCTGCTGATCTGCACGGTTCCTGTACAATTTACCCAATTTAACACTTTGGGAGTTTTTGGCTAGAACACGGGCATGACTAGCGAGTGTTCAGTAAAAATACACAAAGGTGTCAGAAACAAGTGAACTCACTGAAACTAGAGTAAATGCTTGTAACTAGGGAAAAATAGGTCATTTGCTGCTGATCTGCACGGTTCCTGTACAATTTACCCAATTTACCACTTTGGGAGTTTTTGGCTAGAACACGGGCATGACTAGTGAGTGTTCAGTAAAAATACACAAAGGTGTCAGAAACAAGTGAACTCACTGAAACTAGAGTAAATGCTTGTAACTAGGTAAAAATAGGTCATTTGCTGCTGATCTGCACGGTTCCTGTACAATTTACCCAATTTACCACTTTGGGAGTTTATGGCTAGAACATGCGCCTAACTAGCGAGTGTTCAGCAAAAATACGCAAAGGTGTCAGAAACAAGTGAACTCACTGAAACTAGAGTAAATGCTTGTAACTAGTTCAAAATAGGTCATTTGCTGCTGATCTGCACGGTTCCTGTACAATTTACCCAATTTACCACTTTGGGAGTTTTTGGCTAGAACACGGGCATGACTAGCGAGTGTTCAGTTAAAATACACAAAGGTGTCAGAAACAAGTGAACTCACTGAAACTAGAGTAAATGCTTGTAACTAGTTCAAAATAGGTCATTTGCTGCTGATCTGCACGGTTCCTGTACAATTTACCCAATTTACCACTTTGGGAGTTTATGGCTAGAACATGCGCCTAACTAGCGAGTGTTCAGTAAAAATACACAAAGGTGTCAGAAACAAGTGAACTCACTGAAACTAGAGTAAATGCTTGTAACTAGTTCAAAATAGGTCATTTGCTGCTGATCTGCACGGTTCCTGTACAATTTACCCAATTTAACACTTTGGGAGTTTTTGGCTAGAACACGGGCATGACTAGCGAGTGTTCAGTAAAAATACACAAAGGTGTCAGAAACAAGTGAACTCACTGAAACTAGAGTAAATGCTTGTAACTAGGTAAAAATAGGTCATTTGCTGCTGATCTGCACGGTTCCTGTACAATTTACCCAATTTACCACTTTGGGAGTTTTTGGCTAGAACACGGGCAAGACTAGCGAGTGTTCAGTCAAAATACACAAAGGTGTCAGAAACAAGTGAACTCACTGAAACTAGAGTAAATGCTTGTAACTAGTTCAAAATAGGTCATTTGCTGCTGATCTGCACGGTTCCTGTACAATTTACCCAATTTACCACTTTGGGAGTTTATGGCTAGAACATGCGCCTAACTAGCGAGTGTTCAGTAAAAATACACAAAGGTGTCAGAAACAAGTGAACTCACTGAAACTAGAGTAAATGCTTGTAACTAGTTCAAAATAGGTCATTTGCTGCTGATCTGCACGGTTCCTGTACAATTTACCAAATTTACCATTTTGGGATTTGAAGGCCAGAACACGCGCCTGACTAGCGAGTGTTCAGTAAAAATACACAAAGGTGTCAGAAACAAGTGAACTCACTGAAACTAGAGTAAATGCTTGTAACTAGTTCAAAATAGGTCATTTGCTGCTGATCTGCACGGTTCCTGTACAATTTACCCAATTTACTACTTTGGGAGTTTTTGGCTAGAACACGGGCATGACTATAGCGAGTGTTCAGTAAAAATACACAAAGGTGTCAGAAACAAGTGAACTCACTGAAACTAGAGTAAATGCTTGTAACTAGTTCAAAATAGGTCATTTGCTGCTGATCTGCACGGTTCCTGTACAATTTACCCAATTTACCACTTTGGGAGTTTTTGGCTAGAACACGGGCATGACTAGCGACTGTTCAGTCAAAAAACACAAAGGTGTCAGAAACAAGTGAACTGACTGAAACTAGAGTAAATGCTTGTAACTAGTTCAAAATAGGTCATTTGCTACTGATCTGCACGGTTCCTGTAAAATTTACCACTTTGGGAGTTTAAGGCTAGATCATGCGCCTAACTAGCGAGTGTTCGGTAAAAATACACAAAGGTGTCAGAAACAAGTGAACTCCCTGAAACTAGAGTAAATGCTTGGAACTAGTTCAAAATAGGTCATTTGCTGCTCATCTGCACGGTTCCTGTACTATTTACTACTCTGTGAGTTTAAGGCTAGAACACACGCCTCACTAGCGAGTGTTCAGTAAAAATACACAAAGGTGTCATAAACAAGTGAACTCCTTGAAACTAGAGTAAATGCTTGTAAGTAATTCAAAATAGGTCATTTGCTGCTGATCTGCCCGGTTCCTGTACAAGTTTCCCATTTTACCACTTTGGGAGTTTAAGGCTAGAACACGGGCATGACTAGCGAGTGTTCAGTCAAAATACACAAAGGTGTCAGAAACAAGTGAACTCACTGAAACTAGAGTAAATGCTTGTAACTAGTTCAAAATAGGTCATTTGCTGCTGATCTGCACGGTTCCTGTACAATTTACCCAATTTACCACTTTGGGAGTTTATGGCTAGAACATGCGCCTAACTAGCGAGTGTTCAGTAAAAATACACAAAGGTGTCAGAAACAAGTGAACTCACTGAAACTAGAGGAAATGCTTGTAACTAGTTCAAAATAGGTCATTTGCTGCTGATCTGCACGGTTCCTGTACAATTTACCCAATTTACCACTTTGGGAGTTTATGGCTAGAACATGCGCCTAACTAGCGAGTGTTCAGTTAAAATACACAAAGGTGTCAGAAACAAGTGAACTCACTGAAACTAGAGTAAATGCTTGTAACTAGTTCAAAATAGGTCATTTGCTGCTGATCTGCACGGTTCCTGTACAATTTACCCAATTTACCACTTTGGGAGTTTATGGCTAGAACATGCGCCTAACTAGCGAGTGTTCAGTAAAAATACACAAAGGTGTCAGAAACAAGTGAACTCACTGAAACTAGAGTAAATGCTTGTAACTAGTTCAAAATAGGTCATTTGCTGCTGATCTGCACGGTTCCTGTACAATTTACCCAATTTAACACTTTGGGAGTTTTTGGCTAGAACACGGGCATGACTAGCGAGTGTTCAGTAAAAATACACAAAGGTGTCAGAAACAAGTGAACTCACTGAAACTAGAGTAAATGCTTGTAACTAGGGAAAAATAGGTCATTTGCTGCTGATCTGCACGGTTCCTGTACAATTTACCCAATTTACCACTTTGGGAGTTTTTGGCTAGAACACGGGCATGACTAGTGAGTGTTCAGTAAAAATACACAAAGGTTTCAGAAACAAGTGAACTCACTGAAACTAGAGTAAATGCTTGTAACTAGGTAAAAATAGGTCATTTGCTGCTGATCTGCACGGTTCCTGTACAATTTACCCAATTTACCACTTTGGGAGTTTATGGCTAGAACATGCGCCTAACTAGCGAGTGTTCAGCAAAAATACACAAAGGTGTCAGAAACAAGTGAACTCACTGAAACTAGAGTAAATGCTTGTAACTAGTTCAAAATAGGTCATTTGCTGCTGATCTGCACGGTTCCTGTACAATTTACCCAATTTACCACTTTGGGAGTTTTTGGCTAGAACACGGGCATGACTAGCGAGTGTTCAGTTAAAATACACAAAGGTGTCAGAAACAAGTGAACTCACTGAAACTAGAGTAAATGCTTGTAACTAGTTCAAAATAGGTCATTTGCTGCTGATCTGCACGGTTCCTGTACAATTTACCCAATTTACCACTTTGGGAGTTTATGGCTAGAACATGCGCCTAACTAGCGAGTGTTCAGTAAAAATACACAAAGGTGTCAGAAACAAGTGAACTCACTGAAACTAGAGTAAATGCTTGTAACTAGTTCAAAATAGGTCATTTGCTGCTGATCTGCACGGTTCCTGTACAATTTACCCAATTTAACACTTTGGGAGTTTTTGGCTAGAACACGGGCATGACTAGCGAGTGTTCAGTAAAAATACACAAAGGTGTCAGAAACAAGTGAACTCACTGAAACTAGAGTAAATGCTTGTAACTAGGTAAAAATAGGTCATTTGCTGCTGATCTGCACGGTTCCTGTACAATTTACCCAATTTACCACTTTGGGAGTTTTTGGCTAGAACACGGGCAAGACTAGCGAGTGTTCAGTCAAAATACACAAAGGTGTCAGAAACAAGTGAACTCACTGAAACTAGAGTAAATGCTTGTAACTAGTTCAAAATAGGTCATTTGCTGCTGATCTGCACGGTTCCTGTACAATTTACCCAATTTACCACTTTGGGAGTTTATGGCTAGAACATGCGCCTAACTAGCGAGTGTTCAGTAAAAATACACAAAGGTGTCAGAAACAAGTGAACTCACTGAAACTAGAGGAAATGCTTGTAACTAGTTCAAAATAGGTCATTTGCTGCTGATCTGCACGGTTCCTGTACAATTTACCAAATTTACCATTTTGGGATTTGAAGGCCAGAACACGCGCCTGACTAGCGAGTGTTCAGTAAAAATACACAAAGGTGTCAGAAACAAGTGAACTCACTGAAACTAGAGTAAATGCTTGTAACTAGTTCAAAATAGGTCATTTGCTGCTGATCTGCACGGTTCCTGTACAATTTACCCAATTTACTACTTTGGGAGTTTTTGGCTAGAACACGGGCATGACTATAGCGAGTGTTCAGTAAAAATACACAAAGGTGTCAGAAACAAGTGAACTCACTGAAACTAGAGTAAATGCTTGTAACTAGTTCAAAATAGGTCATTTGCTGCTGATCTGCACGGTTCCTGTACAATTTACCCAATTTACCACTTTGGGAGTTTTTGGCTAGAACACGGGCATGACTAGCGAGTGTTCAGTCAAAAAACACAAAGGTGTCAGAAACAAGTGAACTGACTGAAACTAGAGTAAATGCTTGTAACTAGTTCAAAATAGGTCATTTGCTACTGATCTGCACGGTTCCTGTACAATTTACCACTTTGGGAGTTTAAGGCTAGATCATGCGCCTAACTAGCGAGTGTTCGGTAAAAATACACAAAGGTGTCAGAAACAAGTGAACTCCCTGAAACTAGAGTAAATGCTTGGAACTAGTTCAAAATAGGTCATTTGCTGCTCATCTGCACGGTTCCTGTACTATTTACTACTCTGTGAGTTTAAGGCTAGAACACACGCCTCACTAGCGAGTGTTCAGTAAAAATACACAAAGGTGTCATAAACAAGTGAACTCCTTGAAACTAGAGTAAATGCTTGTAAGTAATTCAAAATAGGTCATTTGCTGCTGATCTGCCCGGTTCCTGTACAAGTTTCCCATTTTACCACTTTGGGAGTTTAAGGCTAGAACACGGGCATGACTAGCGAGTGTTCAGTCAAAATACACAAAGGTGTCAGAAACAAGTGAACTCACTGAAACTAGAGTAAATGCTTGTAACTAGTTCAAAATAGGTCATTTGCTGCTGATCTGCACGGTTCCTGTACAATTTACCCAATTTACCACTTTGGGAGTTTATGGCTAGAACATGCGCCTAACTAGCGAGTGTTCAGTAAAAATACACAAAGGTGTCAGAAACAAGTGAACTCACTGAAACTAGAGGAAATGCTTGTAACTAGTTCAAAATAGGTCATTTGCTGCTGATCTGCACGGTTCCTGTACAATTTACCCAATTTACCACTTTGGGAGTTTATGGCTAGAACATGCGCCTAACTAGCGAGTGTTCAGTAAAAATACACAAAGGTGTCAGAAACAAGTGAACTCACTGAAACTAGAGTAAATGCTTGTAACTAGTTCAAAATAGGTCATTTGCTGCTGATCTGCACGGTTCCTGTACAATTTACCCAATTTACCACTTTGGGAGTTTTTGGCTAGAACACGGGCATGACTAGCGAGTGTTCAGTAAAAATACACAAAGGTGTCAGAAACAAGTGAACTCACTGAAACTAGAGTAAATGCTTGGAACTAGTTCAAAATAGGTCATTTGCTGCTGATCTGCACGGTTCCTGTACAATTTACCCAATTTACCATTTTGGGATTTTAAGGCCAGAACACGCGCCTGACTAGCGAGTGTTCAGTAAAAATACACAAAGGTGTCAGAAACAAGTGAACTCACTGAAATTAGAGTGAATGCTTGTAACTAGTTCAAAATAGGTCACTTGCTGCTGATCTGCACGGTTCCTGTGCAATTTACCCAATTTACCACTTTGGGAGTTTATGGCTAGAACGCCTAACTAGCGAGTCTTCAGTAAAAATACACAAAGGTGTCAGAAACAAGTGAACTCACTGAAACTAGAGTAAATGCTTGTAACTAGTTCAAAATAGGTCATTTGCTGCTGATCTGCACGGTTCCTGTACAATTTACCCAATTTACCACTTTGGGAGTTTTTGGCTAGAACACGGGCATTACTAGCGAGTGTTCAGTAAAAATACATAAAGATGTCAGTAACAAGTGAACTCACTGAAACTAGAGGAAATGCTTGTAACTAGTTCAAAATAGGTCATTTGCTGCTGATCTGCACGGTTCCTGTACAATTTACCCAATTTACCACTTTGGGAGTTTATGGCTAGAACATGCGCCTAACTAGCGAGTGTTCAGTAAAAATACACAAAGGTGTCAGAAACAAGTGAACTCACTGAAACTAGAGGAAATGCTTGTAACTAGTTCAAAATAGGTCATTTGGTGCTGATCTGCACGGTTCCTGTACAATTTACCCAATTTACCATTTTGGGAGTTTTTGGCTAGAACACGGGCATGACTAGCGAGTGTTCAGTAAAAATACACAAAGGTGTCAGAAACAAGTGAACTCACTGAAACTAGAGTAAATGCTTGTAACTAGTTCAAAATAGGTCATTTGCTGCTGATCTGCACGGTTCCTGTACAATTTAACCAATTTACCACTTTGGGAGTTTTTGGCTAGAACACGGGCATGACTAGCGAGTGTTCAGTCAAAATACACAAAGGTGTCAGAAACAAGTGAACTCACTGAAACTAGAGGAAATGCTTGTAACTAGTTCAAAATAGGTCATTTGCTGCTGATCTGCACGGTTCCTGTACAATTTACCAAATTTACCATTTTGGGATTTGAAGGCCAGAACACGCGCCTGACTAGCGAGTGTTCAGTAAAAATACACAAAGGTGTCAGAAACAAGTGAACTCACTGAAACTAGAGTAAATGCTTGTAACTAGTTCAAAATAGGTCATTTGCTGCTGATCTGCACGGTTCCTGTACAATTTACCCAATTTACCACTTTGGGAGTTTATGGCTAGAACATGCGCCTAACTAGCGAGTGTTCAGCAAAAATACACAAAGGTGTCAGAAACAAGTGAACTCACTGAAACTAGAGTAAATGCTTGTAACTAGTTCAAAATAGGTCATTTGCTGCTGATCTGCACGGTTCCTGTACAATTTACCCAATTTACCATTTTGGGAGTTTTTGGCTAGAACACGGGCATGACTAGCGAGTGTTCAGTAAAAATACACAAAGGTGTCAGAAACAAGTGAACTCACTGAAACTAGAGTAAATGCTTGTAACTAGTTCAAAATAGGTCATTTGCTGCTGATCTGCACGGTTCCTGTACAATTTACCCAATTTACCACTTTGGGAGTTTTTGGCTAGAACACGGGCATGACTAGCGAGTGTTCAGTCAAAATACACAAAGGTGTCAGAAACAAGTGAACTCACTGAAACTAGAGTAAATGCTTGGAACTAGTTCAAAATGGGTCATTTGCTGCTGATCTGCACGGTTCCTGTACAATTTACCCAATTTACCACTTTGGGATTTTAAGGCCAGGACACGCGCCTCACTAGCGAGTGTTCAGTAAAAATACACAAAGGTGTCAGAAACAAGTGAACTCACTGAAACTAGAGTAAATGCTTGTAACTAGTTCAAAATAGGTCATTTGCTACTGATCTGCACGGTTCCTGTACAATTTACCCAATTTATGGGTAGCCCAGTTTATGGCTAGAACATGCGCCTAACTAGCGAGTGTTCTGTAAAAATACACAAAGGTGTCAGAAACAAGTGAACTCACTGAAACTAGAGTAAATGCTTGTAACTAGTTCAATATAGGTCATTTGCTGCTGATCTGCACGGTTCCTGTACAATTAACCCAATTTACCACTTTGGGATTTTAAGGCCAGAACAAACGCCTGACTAGCGAGTGTTCAGTAAAAATACACAAAGGTGTCAGAAACAAGTGAACTCACTGAAACTAGAGTAAATGCTTGTAACTAGTGCAAAATAGGTCATTTGCTGCTGATCTGCACGGTTCCTGTACAATTTACCCAATTTACCACTTTGGGAGTTTTTGGCTAGAACACGGGCATGACTAGCGAGTGTTCAGTCAAAATACACAAAGGTGTCAGAAACAAGTGAACTCACTGAACCTAGAGGAAATGCTTGTAACTAGTTCAAAATAGGTCATTTGCTGCTGATCTGCATGGTTCCTGTACAATTCACCCAATTTACCACTTTGGGAGTTTATGGCTAGAACATGCGCCTAACTAGCGAGTGTTCAGGAAAAATACACAAAGGTGTCAGAAACAAGTGAACTCACTGAAACTAGAGGAAATGCTTGTAACTAGTTCAAAATAGGTCATTTGGTGCTGATCTGCACGGTTCCTGTACAATTTACCCAATTTACCATTTTGGGAGTTTTTGGCTAGAACACGGGCATGACTAGCGAGTGTTCAGTAAAAATACACAAAGGTGTCAGAAACAAGTGAACTCACTGAAACTAGAGTAAATGCTTGTAACTAGTTCAAAATAGGTCATTTGCTGCTGATCTGCACGGTTCCTGTACAATTTACCCAATTTACCACTTTGGGAGTTTATGGCTAGAACATGCGCCTAACTAGCGAGTGTTCAGTAAAAATACACAAAGGTGTCAGAAACAAGTGAACTCACTGAAACTAGAGTAAATGCTTGGAACTAGTTCAAAATGGGTCATTTGCTGCTGATCTGCACGGTTCCTGTACAATTTACCCAATTTACCACTTTGGGATTTTAAGGCCAGGACACGCGCCTCACTAGCGAGTGTTCAGTAAAAATACACAAAGGTGTCAGAAACAAGTGAACTCACTGAAACTAGAGTAAATGCTTGTAACTAGTTCAAAATAGGTCATTTGCTACTGATCTGCACGGTTCCTGTACAATTTACCCAATTTATGGGTAGCCCAGTTTATGGCTAGAACATGCGCCTAACTAGCGAGTGTTCTGTAAAAATACACAAAGGTGTCAGAAACAAGTGAACTCACTGAAACTAGAGTAAATGCTTGTAACTAGTTCAATATAGGTCATTTGCTGCTGATCTGCACGGTTCCTGTACAATTAACCCAATTTACCACTTTGGGATTTTAAGGCCAGAACAAACGCCTGACTAGCGAGTGTTCAGTAAAAATACACAAAGGTTGCAGAAACAAGTGAACTCACTGAAACTAGAGTAAATGCTTGTAACTAGTGCAAAATAGGTCATTTGCTGCTGATCTGCACGGTTCCTGTACAATTTACCCAATTTACCACTTTGGGAGTTTTTGGCTAGAACACGGGCATGACTAGCGAGTGTTCAGTCAAAATACACAAAGGTGTCAGAAACAAGTGAATTCACTGAAACTAGAGGAAATGCTTGTAACTAGTTCAAAATAGGTCATTTGCTGCTGATCTGCACGGTTCCTGTACAATTTACCCAATTTACCACTTTGGGAGTTTATGGCTAGAACATGCGCCTAACTAGCGAGTGTTCAGTAAAAATACACAAAGGTGTCAGAAACAAGTGAACTCACTGAAACTAGAGGAAATGCTTGTAACTAGTTCAAAATAGGTCATTTGGTGCTGATCTGCACGGTTCCTGTACAATTTACCCAATTTACCATTTTGGGAGTTTTTGGCTAGAACACGGGCATGACTAGCGAGTGTTCAGTAAAAATACACAAAGGTGTCAGAAACAAGTGAACTCACTGAAACTAGAGTAAATGCTTGTAACTAGTTCAAAATAGGTCATTTGCTGCTGATCTGCACGGTTCCTGTACAATTTACCCAATTTACCACTTTGGGAGTTTTTGGCTAGAACACGGGCATGACTAGCGAGTGTTCAGTCAAAATACACAAAGGTGTCAGAAACAAGTGAACTCACTGAAACTAGAGTAAATGCTTGTAACTAGTTCAAAATAGGTCATTTGCTGCTGATCTGCACGGTTCCTGTACAATTTACCAAATTTACCACTTTGGGAGTTTTTGGCTAGAACACGGGCATGACTAGCGAGTGTTCAGTCAAAATACACAAAGGTGTCAGAAACAAGTGAACTCACTGAAACTAGAGGAAATGCTTGTAACTAGTTCAAAATAGGTCATTTGCTGCTGATCTGCACGGTTCCTGTACAATTTACCCAATTTACCACTTTGGGAGTTTTTGGCTAGAACACGGGCATGACTAGCGAGTGTTCAGTAAAAATACACAAAGGTGTCAGAAACAAGTGAACTCACTGAAACTAGAGTAAATGCTTGTAACTAGTTCAAAATAGGTCATTTGCTGCTGATCTGCACGGTTCCTGTACAATTTACCCAATTTACCACTTTGGGAGTTTTTGGCTAGAACACGGGCATGACTAGCGAGTGTTCAGTCAAAATACACAAAGGTGTCAGAAACAAGTGAACTCACTGAAACTAGAGTAAATGCTTGGAACTAGTTCAAAATGGGTCATTTGCTGCTGATCTGCACGGTTCCTGTACAATTTACCCAATTTACCACTTTGGGATTTTAAGGCCAGGACACGCGCCTCACTAGCGAGTGTTCAGTAAAAATACACAAAGGTGTCAGAAACAAGTGAACTCACTGAAACTAGAGTAAATGCTTGTAACTAGTTCAAAATAGGTCATTTGCTACTGATCTGCACGGTTCCTGTACAATTTACCCAATTTATGGGTAGCCCAGTTTATGGCTAGAACATGCGCCTAACTAGCGAGTGTTCTGTAAAAATACACAAAGGTGTCAGAAACAAGTGAACTCACTGAAACTAGAGGAAATGCTTGTAACTAGTTCAATATAGGTCATTTGCTGCTGATCTGCACGGTTCCTGTACAATTAACCCAATTTACCACTTTGGGATTTTAAGGCCAGAACAAACGCCTGACTAGCGAGTGTTCAGTAACAATACACAAAGGTTGCAGAAACAAGTGAACTCACTGAAACTAGAGTAAATGCTTGTAACTAGTTCAAAATAGGTCATTTGCTGCTGATCTGCACGGTTCCTGTACAATTTACCCAATTTACCACTTTGGGAGTTTTTGGCTAGAACACGGGCATGACTAGCGAGTGTTCAGTCAAAATACACAAAGGTGTCAGAAACAAGTGAACTCACTGAAACTAGAGGAAATGCTTGTAACTAGTTCAAAATCGGTCATTTGCTGCTGATCTGCACGGTTCCTGTACAATTTACCCAATTTACCACTTTGGGAGTTTATGGCTAGAACATGCGCCTAACTAGCGAGTGTTCAGTAAAAATACACAAAGGTGTCAGAAACAAGTGAACTCACTGAAACTAGAGGAAATGCTTGTAACTAGTTCAAAATAGGTCATTTGGTGCTGATCTGCACGGTTCCTGTACAATTTACCCAATTTACCACTTTGGGATTTTAAGGCCAGAACAAACGCCTGACTAGCGAGTGTTCAGTAAAAATACACAAAGGTTGCAGAAACAAGTGAACTCACTGAAACTAGAGTAAATGCTTGTAACTAGTGCAAAATAGGTCATTTGCTGCTGATCTGCACGGTTCCTGTACAATTTACCCAATTTACCACTTTGGGAGTTTTTGGCTAGAACACGGGCATGACTAGCGAGTGTTCAGTCAAAATACACAAAGGTGTCAGAAACAAGTGAACTCACTGAAACTAGAGGAAATGCTTGTAACTAGTTCAAAATAGGTCATTTGCTGCTGATCTGCACGGTTCCTGTACAATATACCCAATTTACCACTTTGGGAGTTTATGGCTAGAACATGCGCCTAACTAGCGAGTGTTCAGTAAAAATACACAAAGGTGTCAGAAACAAGTGAACTCACTGAAACTAGAGGAAATGCTTGTAACTAGTTCAAAATAGGTCATTTGGTGCTGATCTGCACGGTTCCTGTACAATTTACCCAATTTACCATTTTGGGAGTTTTTGGCTAGAACACGGGCATGACTAGCGAGTGTTCAGTAAAAATACACAAAGGTGTCAGAAACAAGTGAACTCACTGAAACTAGAGTAAATGCTTGTAACTAGTTCAAAATAGGTCATTTGCTGCTGATCTGCACGGTTCCTGTACAATTTACCCAATTTACCACTTTGGGAGTTTTTGGCTAGAACACGGGCATGACTAGCGAGTGTTCAGTCAAAATACACAAAGGTGTCAGAAACAAGTGAACTCACTGAAACTAGAGGAAATGCTTGTAACTAGTTCAAAATAGGTCATTTGCTGCTGATCTGCACGGTTCCTGTACAATTTACCAAATTTACCATTTTGGGATTTGAAGGCCAGAACACGCGCCTGACTAGCGAGTGTTCAGTAAAAATACACAAAGGTGTCAGAAACAAGTGAACTCACTGAAACTAGAGTAAATGCTTGTAACTAGTTCAAAATAGGTCATTTGCTGCTGATCTGCACGGTTCCTGTACAATTTACCCAATTTACCACTTTGGGAGTTTATGGCTAGAAAATGCGCCTAACTAGCGAGTGTTCAGCAAAAATACACAAAGGTGTCAGAAACAAGTGAACTCACTGAAACTAGAGTAAATGCTTGTAACTAGTTCAAAATAGGTCATTTGCTGCTGATCTGCACGGTTCCTGTACAATTTACCAAATTTACCATTTTGGGATTTGAAGGCCAGAACACGCGCCTGACTAGCGAGTGTTCAGTAAAAATACACAAAGGTGTCAGAAACAAGTGAACTCACTGAAACTAGAGTAAATGCTTGTAACTAGTTCAAAATAGGTCATTTGCTGCTGATCTGCACGGTTCCTGTACAATTTACCCAATTTACCACTTTGGGAGTTTATGGCTAGAACATGCGCCTAACTAGCGAGTGTTCAGTAAAAATACACAAAGGTGTCAGAAACAAGTGAACTCACTGAAACTAGAGTAAATGCTTGTAACTAGTTCAAAATAGGTCATTTGCTGCTGATCTGCACGGTTCCTGTACAATTTACCCAATTTACCATTTTGGGAGTTTTTGGCTAGAACACGGGCATGACTAGCGAGTGTTCAGTAAAAATACACAAAGGTGTCAGAAACAAGTGAACTCACTGAAACTAGAGTAAATGCTTGTAACTAGTTCAAAATAGGTCATTTGCTGCTGATCTGCACGGTTCCTGTACAATTTACCCAATTTACCACTTTGGGAGTTTTTGGCTAGAACACGGGCATGACTAGCGAGTGTTCAGTCAAAATACACAAAGGTGTCAGAAACAAGTGAACTCACTGAAACTAGAGGAAATGCTTGTAACTAGTTCAAAATAGGTCATTTGCTGCTGATCTGCACGGTTCCTGTACAATTTACCAAATTTACCATTTTGGGATTTGAAGGCCAGAACACGCGCCTGACTAGCGAGTGTTCAGTAAAAATACACAAAGGTGTCAGAAACAAGTGAACTCACTGAAACTAGAGTAAATGCTTGTAACTAGTTCAAAATAGGTCATTTGCTGCTGATCTGCACGGTTCCTGTACAATTTACCCAATTTACCACTTTGGGAGTTTATGGCTAGAACATGCGCCTAACTAGCGAGTGTTCAGTAAAAATACACAAAGGTGTCAGAAACAAGTGAACTCACTGAAACTAGAGTAAATGCTTGTAACTAGTTCAAAATAGGTCATTTGCTGCTGATCTGCACGGTTCCTGTACAATTTACCCAATTTACCACTTTGGGAGTTTTTGGCTAGAACACGGGCATGATTAGCGAGTGTTCAGTAAAAATACACAAAGGTGTCAGAAACAAGTGAACTCACTGAAACTAGAGTAAATGCTTGTAACTAGGGAAAAATAGGTCATTTGCTGCTGATCTGCACGGTTCCTGTACAATTTACCCAATTTACCACTTTGGGAGTTTTTGGCTAGAACACGGGCATGACTAGTGAGTGTTCAGTCAAAATACACAAAGGTGTCAGAAACAAGTGAACTCACTGAAACTAGAGTAAATGCTTGTAACTAGTTCAAAATAGGTCATTTGCTGCTGATCTGCACGGTTCCTGTACAATTTACCCAATTTACCACTTTGGGAGTTTATGGCTAGAACATGCGCCTAACTAGCGAGTGTTCAGTAAAAATACACAAAGGTGTCAGAAACAAGTGAACTCACTGAAACTAGAGGAAATGCTTGTAACTAGTTCAAAATAGGTCATTTGCTGCTGATCTGCACGGTTCCTGTACAATTTACCAAATTTACCATTTTGGGATTTGAAGGCCAGAACACGCGCCTGACTAGCGAGTGTTCAGTAAAAATACACAAAGGTGTCAGAAACAAGTGAACTCACTGAAACTAGAGTAAATGCTTGTAACTAGTTCAAAATAGGTCATTTGCTGCTGATCTGCACGGTTCCTGTACAATTTACCCAATTTACCACTTTGGGAGTTTTTGGCTAGAACACGGGCATGACTATAGCGAGTGTTCAGTAAAAATACACAAAGGTGTCAGAAACAAGTGAACTCACTGAAACTAGAGTAAATGCTTGTAACTAGTTCAAAATAGGTCATTTGCTGCTGATCTGCACGGTTCCTGTACAATTTACCCAATTTACCACTTTGGGAGTTTTTGGCTAGAACACGGGCATGACTAGCGAGTGTTCAGTCAAAAAACACAAAGGTGTCAGAAACAAGTGAACTGACTGAAACTAGAGTAAATGCTTGTAACTAGTTCAAAATAGGTCATTTGCTACTGATCTGCACGGTTCCTGTACAATTTACCACTTTGGGAGTTTAAGGCTAGATCATGCGCCTAACTAGCGAGTGTTCGGTAAAAATACACAAAGGTGTCAGAAACAAGTGAACTCCCTGAAACTAGAGTAAATGCTTGGAACTAGTTCAAAATAGGTCATTTGCTGCTCATCTGCACGGTTCCTGTACTATTTACTACTCTGTGAGTTTAAGGCTAGAACACACGCCTCACTAGCGAGTGTTCAGTAAAAATACACAAAGGTGTCATAAACAAGTGAACTCCTTGAAACTAGAGTAAATGCTTGTAAGTAATTCAAAATAGGTCATTTGCTGCTGATCTGCCCGGTTCCTGTACAAGTTTCCCATTTTACCACTTTGGGAGTTTAAGGCTAGAACACGGGCATGACTAGCGAGTGTTCAGTCAAAATACACAAAGGTGTCAGAAACAAGTGAACTCACTGAAACTAGAGTAAATGCTTGTAACTAGTTCAAAATAGGTCATTTGCTGCTGATCTGCACGGTTCCTGTACAATTTACCCAATTTACCACTTTGGGAGTTTATGGCTAGAACATGCGCCTAACTAGCGAGTGTTCAGTAAAAATACACAAAGGTGTCAGAAACAAGTGAACTCACTGAAACTAGAGGAAATGCTTGTAACTAGTTCAAAATAGGTCATTTGCTGCTGATCTGCACGGTTCCTGTACAATTTACCCAATTTACCACTTTGGGAGTTTATGGCTAGAACATGCGCCTAACTAGCGAGTGTTCAGTAAAAATACACAAAGGTGTCAGAAACAAGTGAACTCACTGAAACTAGAGTAAATGCTTGTAACTAGTTCAAAATAGGTCATTTGCTGCTGATCTGCACGGTTCCTGTACAATTTACCCAATTTACCACTTTGGGAGTTTTTGGCTAGAACACGGGCATGACTAGCGAGTGTTCAGTAAAAATACACAAAGGTGTCAGAAACAAGTGAACTCACTGAAACTAGAGTAAATGCTTGGAACTAGTTCAAAATAGGTCATTTGCTGCTGATCTGCACGGTTCCTGTACAATTTACCCAATTTACCATTTTGGGATTTTAAGGCCAGAACACGCGCCTGACTAGCGAGTGTTCAGTAAAAATACACAAAGGTGTCAGAAACAAGTGAACTCACTGAAATTAGAGTAAATGCTTGTAACTAGTTCAAAATAGGTCACTTGCTGCTGATCTGCACGGTTCCTGTGCAATTTACCCAATTTACCACTTTGGGAGTTTATGGCTAGAACGCCTAACTAGCGAGTCTTCAGTAAAAATACACAAAGGTGTCAGAAACAAGTGAACTCACTGAAACTAGAGTAAATGCTTGTAACTAGTTCAAAATAGGTCATTTGCTGCTGATCTGCACGGTTCCTGTACAATTTACCCAATTTACCACTTTGGGAGTTTTTGGCTAGAACACGGGCATTACTAGCGAGTGTTCAGTAAAAATACATAAAGATGTCAGTAACAAGTGAACTCACTGAAACTAGAGGAAATGCTTGTAACTAGTTCAAAATAGGTCATTTGCTGCTGATCTGCACGGTTCCTGTACAATTTACCCAATTTACCACTTTGGGAGTTTATGGCTAGAACATGCGCCTAACTAGCGAGTGTTCAGTAAAAATACACAAAGGTGTCAGAAACAAGTGAACTCACTGAAACTAGAGTAAATGCTTGGAACTAGTTCAAAATGGGTCATTTGCTGCTGATCTGCACGGTTCCTGTACAATTTACCCAATTTACCACTTTGGGATTTTAAGGCCAGGACACGCGCCTCACTAGCGAGTGTTCAGTAAAAATACACAAAGGTGTCAGAAACAAGTGAACTCACTGAAACTAGAGTAAATGCTTGTAACTAGTTCAAAATAGGTCATTTGCTACTGATCTGCACGGTTCCTGTACAATTTACCCAATTTATGGGTAGCCCAGTTTATGGCTAGAACATGCGCCTAACTAGCGAGTGTTCTGTAAAAATACACAAAGGTGTCAGAAACAAGTGAACTCACTGAAACTAGAGTAAATGCTTGTAACTAGTTCAATATAGGTCATTTGCTGCTGATCTGCACGGTTCCTGTACAATTAACCCAATTTACCACTTTGGGATTTTAAGGCCAGAACAAACGCCTGACTAGCGAGTGTTCAGTAAAAATACACAAAGGTTGCAGAAACAAGTGAACTCACTGAAACTAGAGTAAATGCTTGTAACTAGTGCAAAATAGGTCATTTGCTGCTGATCTGCACGGTTCCTGTACAATTTACCCAATTTAACACTTTGGGAGTTTTTGGCTAGAACACGGGCATGATTAGCGAGTGTTCAGTAAAAATACACAAAGGTGTCAGAAACAAGTGAACTCACTGAAACTAGAGTAAATGCTTGTAACTAGGGAAAAATAGGTCATTTGCTGCTGATCTGCACGGTTCCTGTACAATTTACCCAATTTACCACTTTGGGAGTTTTTGGCTAGAACACGGGCATGACTAGTGAGTGTTCAGTCAAAATACACAAAGGTGTCAGAAACAAGTGAACTCACTGAAACTAGAGTAAATGCTTGTAACTAGTTCAAAATAGGTCATTTGCTGCTGATCTGCACGGTTCCTGTACAATTTACCCAATTTACCACTTTGGGAGTTTATGGCTAGAACATGCGCCTAACTAGCGAGTGTTCAGTAAAAATACATAAAGATGTCAGTAACAAGTGAACTCACTGAAACTAGAGGAAATGCTTGTAACTAGTTCAAAATAGGTCATTTGCTGCTGATCTGCACGGTTCCTGTACAATTTACCCAATTTACCACTTTGGGAGTTTATGGCTAGAACATGCGCCTAACTAGCGAGTGTTCAGTAAAAATACACAAAGGTGTCAGAAACAAGTGAACTCACTGAAACTAGAGTAAATGCTTGGAACTAGTTCAAAATGGGTCATTTGCTGCTGATCTGCACGGTTCCTGTACAATTTACCCAATTTACCACTTTGGGATTTTAAGGCCAGGACACGCGCCTCACTAGCGAGTGTTCAGTAAAAATACACAAAGGTGTCAGAAACAAGTGAACTCACTGAAACTAGAGTAAATGCTTGTAACTAGTTCAAAATAGGTCATTTGCTACTCATCTGCACGGTTCCTGTACAATTTACCCAATTTATGGGTAGCCCAGTTTATGGCTAGAACATGCGCCTAACTAGCGAGTGTTCTGTAAAAATACACAAAGGTGTCAGAAACAAGTGAACTCACTGAAACTAGAGTAAATGCTTGTAACTAGTTCAATATAGGTCATTTGCTGCTGATCTGCACGGTTCCTGTACAATTAACCCAATTTACCACTTTGGGATTTTAAGGCCAGAACAAACGCCTGACTAGCGAGTGTTCAGTAAAAATACACAAAGGTTGCAGAAACAAGTGAACTCACTGAAACTAGAGTAAATGCTTGTAACTAGTGCAAAATAGGTCATTTGCTGCTGATCTGCACGGTTCCTGTACAATTTACCCAATTTAACACTTTGGGAGTTTTTGGCTAGAACACGGGCATGATTAGCGAGTGTTCAGTAAAAATACACAAAGGTGTCAGAAACAAGTGAACTCACTGAAACTAGAGTAAATGCTTGTAACTAGGGAAAAATAGGTCATTTGCTGCTGATCTGCACGGTTCCTGTACAATTTACCCAATTTACCACTTTGGGAGTTTTTGGCTAGAACACGGGCATGACTAGTGAGTGTTCAGTCAAAATACACAAAGGTGTCAGAAACAAGTGAACTCACTGAAACTAGAGTAAATGCTTGTAACTAGTTCAAAATAGGTCATTTGCTGCTGATCTGCACGGTTCCTGTACAATTTACCCAATTTACCACTTTGGGAGTTTATGGCTAGAACATGCGCCTAACTAGCGAGTGTTCAGTAAAAATACACAAAGGTGTCAGAAACAAGTGAACTCACTGAAACTAGAGGAAATGCTTGTAACTAGTTCAAAATAGGTCATTTGCTGCTGATCTGCACGGTTCCTGTACAATTTACCAAATTTACCATTTTGGGATTTGAAGGCCAGAACACGCGCCTGACTAGCGAGTGTTCAGTAAAAATACACAAAGGTGTCAGAAACAAGTGAACTCACTGAAACTAGAGTAAATGCTTGTAACTAGTTCAAAATAGGTCATTTGCTGCTGATCTGCACGGTTCCTGTACAATTTACCCAATTTACCACTTTGGGAGTTTTTGGCTAGAACACGGGCATGACTATAGCGAGTGTTCAGTAAAAATACACAAAGGTGTCAGAAACAAGTGAACTCACTGAAACTAGAGTAAATGCTTGTAACTAGTTCAAAATAGGTCATTTGCTGCTGATCTGCACGGTTCCTGTACAATTTACCCAATTTACCACTTTGGGAGTTTTTGGCTAGAACACGGGCATGACTAGCGAGTGTTCAGTCAAAAAACACAAAGGTGTCAGAAACAAGTGAACTGACTGAAACTAGAGTAAATGCTTGTAACTAGTTCAAAATAGGTCATTTGCTACTGATCTGCACGGTTCCTGTACAATTTACCACTTTGGGAGTTTAAGGCTAGATCATGCGCCTAACTAGCGAGTGTTCGGTAAAAATACACAAAGGTGTCAGAAACAAGTGAACTCCCTGAAACTAGAGTAAATGCTTGGAACTAGTTCAAAATAGGTCATTTGCTGCTCATCTGCACGGTTCCTGTACTATTTACTACTCTGTGAGTTTAAGGCTAGAACACACGCCTCACTAGCGAGTGTCCAGTAAAAATACACAAAGGTGTCATAAACAAGTGAACTCCTTGAAACTAGAGTAAATGCTTGTAAGTAATTCAAAATAGGTCATTTGCTGCTGATCTGCCCGGTTCCTGTACAAGTTTCCCATTTTACCACTTTGGGAGTTTAAGGCTAGAACACGGGCATGACTAGCGAGTGTTCAGTCAAAATACACAAAGGTGTCAGAAACAAGTGAACTCACTGAAACTAGAGTAAATGCTTGTAACTAGTTCAAAATAGGTCATTTGCTGCTGATCTGCACGGTTCCTGTACAATTTACCCAATTTACCACTTTGGGAGTTTATGGCTAGAACATGCGCCTAACTAGCGAGTGTTCAGTAAAAATACACAAAGGTGTCAGAAACAAGTGAACTCACTGAAACTAGAGGAAATGCTTGTAACTAGTTCAAAATAGGTCATTTGCTGCTGATCTGCACGGTTCCTGTACAATTTACCCAATTTACCACTTTGGGAGTTTATGGCTAGAACATGCGCCTAACTAGCGAGTGTTCAGTAAAAATACACAAAGGTGTCAGAAACAAGTGAACTCACTGAAACTAGAGTAAATGCTTGTAACTAGTTCAAAATAGGTCATTTGCTGCTGATCTGCACGGTTCCTGTACAATTTACCCAATTTACCACTTTGGGAGTTTTTGGCTAGAACACGGGCATGACTAGCGAGTGTTCAGTAAAAATACACAAAGGTGTCAGAAACAAGTGAACTCACTGAAACTAGAGTAAATGCTTGGAACTAGTTCAAAATAGGTCATTTGCTGCTGATCTGCACGGTTCCTGTACAATTTACCCAATTTACCATTTTGGGATTTTAAGGCCAGAACACGCGCCTGACTAGCGAGTGTTCAGTAAAAATACACAAAGGTGTCAGAAACAAGTGAACTCACTGAAATTAGAGTAAATGCTTGTAACTAGTTCAAAATAGGTCACTTGCTGCTGATCTGCACGGTTCCTGTGCAATTTACCCAATTTACCACTTTGGGAGTTTATGGCTAGAACGCCTAACTAGCGAGTCTTCAGTAAAAATACACAAAGGTGTCAGAAACAAGTGAACTCACTGAAACTAGAGTAAATGCTTGTAACTAGTTCAAAATAGGTCATTTGCTGCTGATCTGCACGGTTCCTGTACAATTTACCCAATTTACCACTTTGGGAGTTTTTGGCTAGAACACGGGCATTACTAGCGAGTGTTCAGTAAAAATACATAAAGATGTCAGTAACAAGTGAACTCACTGAAACTAGAGGAAATGCTTGTAACTAGTTCAAAATAGGTCATTTGCTGCTGATCTGCACGGTTCCTGTACAATTTACCCAATTTACCACTTTGGGAGTTTATGGCTAGAACATGCGCCTAACTAGCGAGTGTTCAGTAAAAATACACAAAGGTGTCAGAAACAAGTGAACTCACTGAAACTAGAGTAAATGCTTGGAACTAGTTCAAAATGGGTCATTTGCTGCTGATCTGCACGGTTCCTGTACAATTTACCCAATTTACCACTTTGGGATTTTAAGGCCAGGACACGCGCCTCACTAGCGAGTGTTCAGTAAAAATACACAAAGGTGTCAGAAACAAGTGAACTCACTGAAACTAGAGTAAATGCTTGTAACTAGTTCAAAATAGGTCATTTGCTACTGATCTGCACGGTTCCTGTACAATTTACCGAATTTATGGGTAGCCCAGTTTATGGCTAGAACATGCGCCTAACTAGCGAGTGTTCTGTAAAAATACACAAAGGTGTCAGAAACAAGTGAACTCACTGAAACTAGAGTAAATGCTTGTAACTAGTTCAATATAGGTCATTTGCTGCTGATCTGCACGGTTCCTGTACAATTAACCCAATTTACCACTTTGGGATTTTAAGGCCAGAACAAACGCCTGACTAGCGAGTGTTCAGTAAAAATACACAAAGGTTGCAGAAAGAAGTGAACTCACTGAAACTAGAGTAAATGCTTGTAACTAGTGCAAAATAGGTCATTTGCTGCTGATCTGCACGGTTCCTGTACAATTTACCCAATTTACCACTTTGGGAGTTTTTGGCTAGAACACGGGCATGACTAGCGAGTGTTCAGTCAAAATACACAAAGGTGTCAGAAACAAGTGAACTCACTGAAACTAGAGGAAATGCTTGTAACTAGTTCAAAATAGGTCATTTGCTGCTGATCTGCACGGTTCCTGTACAATTTACCCAATTTACCACTTTGGGAGTTTATGGCTAGAACATGCGCCTAACTAGCGAGTGTTCAGTAAAAATACACAAAGGTGTCAGAAACAAGTGAACTCACTGAAACTAGAGGAAATGCTTGTAACTAGTTCAAAATAGGTCATTTGGTGCTGATCTGCACGGTTCCTGTACAATTTACCCAATTTACCATTTTGGGAGTTTTTGGCTAGAACACGGGCATGACTAGCGAGTGTTCAGTAAAAATACACAAAGGTGTCAGAAACAAGTGAACTCACTGAAACTAGAGTAAATGCTTGTAACTAGTTCAAAATAGGTCATTTGCTGCTGATCTGCACGGTTCCTGTACAATTTACCCAATTTACCACTTTGGGAGTTTTTGGCTAGAACACGGGCATGACTAGCGAGTGTTCAGTCAAAATACACAAAGGTGTCAGAAACAAGTGAACTCACTGAAACTAGAGGAAATGCTTGTAACTAGTTCAAAATAGGTCATTTGCTGCTGATCTGCACGGTTCCTGTACAATTTACCCAATTTACCACTTTGGGAGTTTATGGCTAGAACATGCGCCTAACTAGCGAGTGTTCAGCAAAAATACACAAAGGTGTCAGAAACAAGTGAACTCACTGAAACTAGAGTAAATGCTTGTAACGAGTTCAAAATAGGTCATTTGCTGCTGATCTGCACGGTTCCTGTACAATTTACCCAATTTACCACTTTGGGAGTTTATGGCTAGAACATGCGCCTAACTAGCGAGTGTTCAGCAAAAATACACAAAGGTGTCAGAAACAAGTGAACTCACTGAAACTAGAGTAAATGCTTGTAACTAGTTCAAAATAGGTCATTTGCTGCTGATCTGCACGGTTCCTGTACAATTTACCCAATTTACCATTTTGGGAGTTTTTGGCTAGAACACGGGCATGACTAGCGAGTGTTCAGTAAAAATACACAAAGGTGTCAGAAACAAGTGAACTCACTGAAACTAGAGTAAATGCTTGTAACTAGTTCAAAATAGGTCATTTGCTGCTGATCTGCACGGTTCCTGTACAATTTACCCAATTTACCACTTTGGGAGTTTTTGGCTAGAACACGGGCATGACTAGCGAGTGTTCAGTCAAAATACACAAAGGTGTCAGAAACAAGTGAACTCACTGAAACTAGAGGAAATGCTTGTAACTAGTTCAAAATAGGTCATTTGCTGCTGATCTGCACGGTTCCTGTACAATTTACCCAATTTACCACTTTTGGGATTTGAAGGCCAGAACACGCGCCTGACTAGCGAGTGTTCAGTAAAAATACACAAAGGTGTCAGAAACAAGTGAACTCACTGAAACTAGAGTAAATGCTTGTAACTAGTTCAAAATAGGTCATTTGCTGCTGATCTGCACGGTTCCTGTACAATTTACCCAATTTACCACTTTGGGAGTTTATGGCTAGAACATGCGCCTAACTAGCGAGTGTTCAGCAAAAATACACAAAGGTGTCAGAAACAAGTGAACTCACTGAAACTAGAGTAAATGCTTGTAACTAGTTCAAAATAGGTCATTTGCTGCTGATCTGCACGGTTCCTGTACAATTTACCCAATTTACCACTTTGGGAGTTTTTGGCTAGAACACGGGCATGACTAGCGAGTGTTCAGTTAAAATACACAAAGGTGTCAGAAACAAGTGAACTCACTGAAACTAGAGTAAATGCTTGTAACTAGTTCAAAATAGGTCATTTGCTGCTGATCTGCACGGTTCCTGTACAATTTACCCAATTTACCACTTTGGGAGTTTATGGCTAGAACATGCGCCTAACTAGCGAGTGTTCAGTAAAAATACACAAAGGTGTCAGAAACAAGTGAACTCTCTGAAACTAGAGTAAATGCTTGTAACTAGTTCAAAATAGGTCATTTGCTGCTGATCTGCACGGTTCCTGTACAATTTACCCAATTTAACACTTTGGGAGTTTTTGGCTAGAACACGGGCATGACTAGCGAGTGTTCAGTAAAAATACACAAAGGTGTCAGAAACAAGTGAACTCACTGAAACTAGAGTAAATG
Organism: Anniella stebbinsi; assembly: GCA_029215795.1. Classification (NCBI taxonomy): domain Eukaryota; kingdom Metazoa; phylum Chordata; class Lepidosauria; order Squamata; family Anniellidae; genus Anniella; species Anniella stebbinsi. The sequence continues at coordinate 122,412,707 of JARDYH010000004.1, read as the reverse complement.
CTTGTAACTAGGGACAAATAGGTCATTTGCTGCTGATCTGCACGGTTCCTGTACAATTTACCCAATTTACCACTTTGGGAGTTTTTGGCTAGAACACGGGCATGACTAGTGAGTGTTCAGTCAAAATACACAAAGGTGTCAGAAACAAGTGAACTCACTGAAACTAGAGTAAATGCTTGTAACTAGGTAAAAATAGGTCATTTGCTGCTGATCTGCACGGTTCCTGTACAATTTACCCAATTTACCACTTTGGGAGTTTATGGCTAGAACATGCGCCTAACTAGCGAGTGTTCAGCAAAAATACACAAAGGTGTCAGAAACAAGTGAACTCACTGAAACTAGAGTAAATGCTTGTAACTAGTTCAAAATAGGTCATTTGCTGCTGATCTGCACGGTTCCTGTACAATTTACCCAATTTACCACTTTGGGAGTTTTTGGCTAGAACACGGGCATGACTAGCGAGTGTTCAGTTAAAATACACAAAGGTGTCAGAAACAAGTGAACTCACTGAAACTAGAGTAAATGCTTGTAACTAGTTCAAAATAGGTCATTTGCTGCTGATCTGCACGGTTCCTGTACAATTTACCCAATTTACCACTTTGGGAGTTTATGGCTAGAACATGCGCCTAACTAGCGAGTGTTCAGTAAAAATACACAAAGGTGTCAGAAACAAGTGAACTCACTGAAACTAGAGTAAATGCTTGTAACTAGTTCAAAATAGGTCATTTGCTGCTGATCTGCACGGTTCCTGTACAATTTACCCAATTTAACACTTTGGGAGTTTTTGGCTAGAACACGGGCATGACTAGCGGGTGCTCAGTAAAAATACACAAAGGTGTCAGAAACAAGTGAACTCACTGAAACTAGAGTAAATGCTTGTAACTAGGTAAAAATAGGTCATTTGCTGCTGATCTGCACGGTTCCTGTACAATTTACCCAATTTACCACTTTGGGAGTTTTTGGCTAGAACACGGGCAAGACTAGCGAGTGTTCAGTCAAAATACACAAAGGTGTCAGAAACAAGTGAACTCACTGAAACTAGAGTAAATGCTTGTAACTAGTTCAAAATAGGTCATTTGCTGCTGATCTGCACGGTTCCTGTACAATTTACCCAATTTACCACTTTGGGAGTTTATGGCTAGAACATGCGCCTAACTAGCGAGTGTTCAGTAAAAATACACAAAGGTGTCAGAAACAAGTGAACTCACTGAAACTAGAGGAAATGCTTGTAACTAGTTCAAAATAGGTCATTTGCTGCTGATCTGCACGGTTCCTGTACAATTTACCAAATTTACCATTTTGGGATTTGAAGGCCAGAACACGCGCCTGACTAGCGAGTGTTCAGTAAAAATACACAAAGGTGTCAGAAACAAGTGAACTCACTGAAACTAGAGTAAATGCTTGTAACTAGTTCAAAATAGGTCATTTGCTGCTGATCTGCACGGTTCCTGTACAATTTACCCAATTTACCACTTTGGGAGTTTTTGGCTAGAACACGGGCATGACTATAGCGAGTGTTCAGTAAAAATACACAAAGGTGTCAGAAACAAGTGAACTCACTGAAACTAGAGTAAATGCTTGTAACTAGTTCAAAATAGGTCATTTGCTGCTGATCTGCACGGTTCCTGTACAATTTACCCAATTTACCACTTTGGGAGTTTTTGGCTAGAACACGGGCATGACTAGCGAGTGTTCAGTCAAAAAACACAAAGGTGTCAGAAACAAGTGAACTGACTGAAACTAGAGTAAATGCTTGTAACTAGTTCAAAATAGGTCATTTGCTACTGATCTGCACGGTTCCTGTACAATTTACCACTTTGGGAGTTTAAGGCTAGATCATGCGCCTAACTAGCGAGTGTTCGGTAAAAATACACAAAGGTGTCAGAAACAAGTGAACTCCCTGAAACTAGAGTAAATGCTTGGAACTAGTTCAAAATAGGTCATTTGCTGCTCATCTGCACGGTTCCTGTACTATTTACTACTCTGTGAGTTTAAGGCTAGAACACATGCCTCACTAGCGAGTGTTCAGTAAAAATACACAAAGGTGTCATAAACAAGTGAACTCCTTGAAACTAGAGTAAATGCTTGTAAGTAATTCAAAATAGGTCATTTGCTGCTGATCTGCCCGGTTCCTGTACAAGTTTCCCATTTTACCACTTTGGGAGTTTAAGGCTAGAACACGCGCCTGACTAGCGAGTGTTCAGTAAAAATACACAAAGGTGTCAGAAACATGTGAACTCACTGAAACTAGAGTAAATGCTTGTAACTAGTTCAAAATAGGTCATTTGCTGCTGATCTGCACGGTTCCTGTACAATTTACCCAATTTACCACTTTGGGAGTTTATGGCTAGAACATGCGCCTAACTAGCGAGTGTTCAGCAAAAATACACAAAGGTGTCAGAAACAAGTGAACTCACTGAAACTAGAGTAAATGCTTGTAACTAGTTCAAAATAGGTCATTTGCTGCTGATCTGCACGGTTCCTGTACAATTTACCCAATTTACCACTTTGGGAGTTTTTGGCTAGAACACGGGCATGACTAGCGAGTGTTCAGTTAAAATACACAAAGGTGTCAGAAACAAGTGAACTCACTGAAACTAGAGTAAATGCTTGTAACTAGTTCAAAATAGGTCATTTGCTGCTGATCTGCACGGTTCCTGTACAATTTACCCAATTTACCACTTTGGGAGTTTATGGCTAGAACATGCGCCTAACTAGCGAGTGTTCAGTAAAAATACACAAAGGTGTCAGAAACAAGTGAACTCACTGAAACTAGAGTAAATGCTTGTAACTAGTTCAAAATAGGTCATTTGCTGCTGATCTGCACGGTTCCTGTACAATTTACCCAATTTAACACTTTGGGAGTTTTTGGCTAGAACACGGGCATGACTAGCGAGTGTTCAGTAAAAATACACAAAGGTGTCAGAAACAAGTGAACTCACTGAAACTAAAGTAAATGCTTGTAACTAGGGAAAAATAGGTCATTTGCTGCTGATCTGCACGGTTCCTGTACAATTTACCCAATTTACCACTTTGGGAGTTTTTGGCTAGAACATGCGCCTAACTAGCGAGTGTTCAGCAAAAATACACACAGGTGTCAGAAACAAGTGAACTCACTGAAACTAGAGTAAATGCTTGTAACTAGTTCAAAATAGGTCATTTGCTGCTGATCTGCACGGTTCCTGTACAATTTACCCAATTTACCACTTTGGGAGTTTTTGGCTAGAACACGGGCATGACTAGCGAGTGTTCAGTTAAAATACACAAAGGTGTCAGAAACAAGTGAACTCACTGAAACTAGAGTAAATGCTTGTAACTAGTTCAAAATAGGTCATTTGCTGCTGATCTGCACGGTTCCTGTACAATTTACCCAATTTACCACTTTGGGAGTTTATGGCTAGAACATGCGCCTAACTAGCGAGTGTTCAGTAAAAATACACAAAGGTGTCAGAAACAAGTGAACTCACTGAAACTAGAGTAAATGCTTGTAACTAGTTCAAAATAGGTCATTTGCTGCTGATCTGCACGGTTCCTGTACAATTTACCCAATTTAACACTTTGGGAGTTTTTGGCTAGAACACGGGCATGACTAGCAAGTGTTCAGTAAAAATACACATAGGTGTCAGAAACAAGTGAACTCACTGAAACTAGTAAATGCTTGTAACTAGGTAAAAATAGGTCATTTGCTGCTGATCTGCACGGTTCCTGTACAATTTACCCAATTTACCACTTTGGGAGTTTTTGGCTAGAACACGGGCAAGACTAGCGAGTGTTCAGTCAAAATACACAAAGGTGTCAGAAACAAGTGAACTCACTGAAACTAGAGTAAATGCTTGTAACTAGTTCAAAATAGGTCATTTGCTGCTGATCTGCACGGTTCCTGTACAATTTACCCAATTTACCACTTTGGGAGTTTATGGCTAGAACATGCGCCTAACTAGCGAGTGTTCAGTAAAAATACACAAAGGTGTCAGAAACAAGTGAACTCACTGAAACTAGAGGAAATGCTTGTAACTAGTTTAAAATAGGTCATTTGCTGCTGATCTGCACGGTTCCTGTACAATTTACCAAATTTACCATTTTGGGATTTGAAGGCCAGAACACGCGCCTGACTAGCGAGTGTTCAGTAGAAATACACAAAGGTGTCAGAAACAAGTGAACTCACTGAAACTAGAGTAAATGCTTGTAACTAGTTCAAAATAGGTCATTTGCTGCTGATCTGCACGGTTCCTGTACAATTTACCCAATTTACCACTTTGGGAGTTTTTGGCTAGAACACGGGCATGACTAGCGAGTGTTCAGTCAAAAAACACAAAGGTGTCAGAAACAAGTGAACTGACTGAAACTAGAGTAAATGCTTGTAACTAGTTCAAAATAGGTCATTTGCTACTGATCTGCACGGTTCCTGTACAATTTACCACTTTGGGAGTTTAAGGCTAGATCATGCGCCTAACTAGCGAGTGTTCGGTAAAAATACACAAAGGTGTCAGAAACAAGTGAACTCCCTGAAACTAGAGTAAATGCTTGGAACTAGTTCAAAATAGGTCATTTGCTGCTCATCTGCACGGTTCCTGTACTATTTACTACTCTGTGAGTTTAAGGCTAGAACACATGCCTCACTAGCGAGTGTTCAGTAAAAATACACAAAGGTGTCATAAACAAGTGAACTCCTTGAAACTAGAGTAAATGCTTGTAAGTAATTCAAAATAGGTCATTTGCTGCTGATCTGCCCGGTTCCTGTACAAGTTTCCCATTTTACCACTTTGGGAGTTTAAGGCTAGAACACGCGCCTGACTAGCGAGTGTTCAGTAAAAATACACAAAGGTGTCAGAAACAAGTGAACTCACTGAAACTAGAGTAAATGCTTGTAACTAGTTCAAAATAGGTCATTTGCTGCTGATCTGCACGGTTCCTGTACAATTTACCCAATTTACCACTTTGGGAGTTTATGGCTAGAACATGCGCCTAACTAGCGAGTGTTCAGCAAAAATACACAAAGGTGTCAGAAACAAGTGAACTCACTGAAACTAGAGTAAATGCTTGTAACTAGTTCAAAATAGGTCATTTGCTGCTGATCTGCACGGTTCCTGTACAATTTACCCAATTTACCACTTTGGGAGTTTATGGCTAGAACATGCGCCTAACTAGCGAGTGTTCAGCAAAAATACACAAAGGTGTCAGAAACAAGTGAACTCACTGAAACTAGAGTAAATGCTTGTAACTAGTTCAAAATAGGTCATTTGCTGCTGATCTGCACGGTTCCTGTACAATTTACCCAATTTACCACTTTGGGAGTTTTTGGCTAGAACACGGGCATGACTATAGCGAGTGTTCAGTAAAAATACACAAAGGTGTCAGAAACAAGTGAACTCACTGAAACTAGAGTAAATGCTTGTAACTAGTTCAAAATAGGTCATTTGCTGCTGATCTGCACGGTTCCTGTACAATTTACCCAATTTACCACTTTGGGAGTTTTTGGCTAGAACACGGGCATGACTAGCGAGTGTTCAGTCAAAAAACACAAAGGTGTCAGAAACAAGTGAACTGACTGAAACTAGAGTAAATGCTTGTAACTAGTTCAAAATAGGTCATTTGCTACTGATCTGCACGGTTCCTGTACAATTTACCACTTTCGGAGTTTAAGGCTAGATCATGCGCCTAACTAGCGAGTGTTCGGTAAAAATACACAAAGGTGTCAGAAACAAGTGAACTCCCTGAAACTAGAGTAAATGCTTGGAACTAGTTCAAAATAGGTCATTTGCTGCTCATCTGCACGGTTCCTGTACTATTTACTACTCTGTGAGTTTAAGGCTAGAACACATGCCTCACTAGCGAGTGTTCAGTAAAAATACACAAAGGTGTCATAAACAAGTGAACTCCTTGAAACTAGAGTAAATGCTTGTAAGTAATTCAAAATAGGTCATTTGCTGCTGATCTGCCCGGTTCCTGTACAAGTTTCCCATTTTACCACTTTGGGAGTTTAAGGCTAGAACACGCGCCTGACTAGCGAGTGTTCAGTAAAAATACACAAAGGTGTCAGAAACAAGTGAACTCACTGAAACTAGAGTAAATGCTTGTAACTAGTTCAAAATAGGTCATTTGCTGCTGATCTGCACGGTTCCTGTACAATTTACCCAATTTACCACTTTGGGAGTTTATGGCTAGAACATGCGCCTAACTAGCGAGTGTTCAGCAAAAATACACAAAGGTGTCAGAAACAAGTGAACTCACTGAAACTAGAGTAAATGCTTGTAACTAGTTCAAAATAGGTCATTTGCTGCTGATCTGCACGGTTCCTGTACAATTTACCCAATTTACCACTTTGGGAGTTTTTGGCTAGAACACGGGCATGACTAGCGAGTGTTCAGTAAAAATACACAAAGGTGTCAGAAACAAGTGAACTCACTGAAACTAGAGTAAATGCTTGGAACTAGTTCAAAATAGGTCATTTGCTGCTGATCTGCACGGTTCCTGTACAATTTACCCAATTTACCACTTTGGGAGTTTTTGGCTAGAACACGGGCATGACTAGCGAGTGTTCAGTTAAAATACACAAAGGTGTCAGAAACAAGTGAACTCACTGAAACTAGAGTAAATGCTTGTAACTAGTTCAAAATAGGTCATTTGCTGCTGATCTGCACGGTTCCTGTACAATTTACCCAATTTACCACTTTGGGAGTTTATGGCTAGAACATGCGCCTAACTAGCGAGTGTTCAGTAAAAATACACAAAGGTGTCAGAAACAAGTGAACTCACTGAAACTAGAGTAAATGCTTGTAACTAGTTCAAAATAGGTCATTTGCTACTGATCTGCACGGTTCCTGTACAATTTACCCAATTTATGGGTAGCCCAGTTTATGGCTAGAACATGCGCCTAACTAGCGAGTGTTCTGTAAAAATACACAAAGGTGTCAGAAACAAGTGAACTCACTGAAACTAGAGTAAATGCTTGTAACTAGTTCAATATAGGTCATTTGCTGCTGATCTGCACGGTTCCTGTACAATTAACCCAATTTACCACTTTGGGATTTTAAGGCCAGAACAAACGCCTGACTAGCGAGTGTTCAGTAAAAATATACAAAGGTTGCAGAAAGAAGTGAACTCACTGAAACTAGAGTAAATGCTTGTAACTAGTGCAAAATAGGTAATTTGCTGCTGATCTGCACGGTTCCTGTACAATTTACCCAATTTACCACTTTGGGAGTTTTTGGCTAGAACATGCGCCTAACTAGCGAGTGTTCAGCAAAAATACACACAGGTGTCAGAAACAAGTGAACTCACTGAAACTAGAGTAAATGCTTGTAACTAGTTCAAAATAGGTCATTTGCTGCTGATCTGCACGGTTCCTGTACAATTTACCCAATTTACCACTTTGGGAGTTTTTGGCTAGAACACGGGCATGACTAGCGAGTGTTCAGTTAAAATACACAAAGGTGTCAGAAACAAGTGAACTCACTGAAACTAGAGTAAATGCTTGTAACTAGTTCAAAATAGGTCATTTGCTGCTGATCTGCACGGTTCCTGTACAATTTACCCAATTTACCACTTTGGGAGTTTATGGCTAGAACATGCGCCTAACTAGCGAGTGTTCAGTAAAAATACACAAAGGTGTCAGAAACAAGTGAACTCACTGAAACTAGAGTAAATGCTTGTAACTAGTTCAAAATAGGTCATTTGCTGCTGATCTGCACGGTTCCTGTACAATTTACCCAATTTAACACTTTGGGAGTTTTTGGCTAGAACACGGGCATGACTAGCGAGTGTTCAGTAAAAATACACATAGGTGTCAGAAACAAGTGAACTCACTGAAACTAGTAAATGCTTGTAACTAGGTAAAAATAGGTCATTTGCTGCTGATCTGCACGGTTCCTGTACAATTTACCCAATTTACCACTTTGGGAGTTTTTGGCTAGAACACGGGCAAGACTAGCGAGTGTTCAGTCAAAATACACAAAGGTGTCAGAAACAAGTGAACTCACTGAAACTAGAGTAAATGCTTGTAACTAGTTCAAAATAGGTCATTTGCTGCTGATCTGCACGGTTCCTGTACAATTTACCCAATTTACCACTTTGGGAGTTTATGGCTAGAACATGCGCCTAACTAGCGAGTGTTCAGTAAAAATACACAAAGGTGTCAGAAACAAGTGAACTCACTGAAACTAGAGGAAATGCTTGTAACTAGTTCAAAATAGGTCATTTGCTGCTGATCTGCACGGTTCCTGTACAATTTACCAAATTTACCATTTTGGGATTTGAAGGCCAGAACACGCGCCTGACTAGCGAGTGTTCAGTAGAAATACACAAAGGTGTCAGAAACAAGTGAACTCACTGAAACTAGAGTAAATGCTTGTAACTAGTTCAAAATAGGTCATTTGCTGCTGATCTGCACGGTTCCTGTACAATTTACCCAATTTACCACTTTGGGAGTTTTTGGCTAGAACACGGGCATGACTATAGCGAGTGTTCAGTAAAAATACACAAAGGTGTCAGAAACAAGTGAACTCACTGAAACTAGAGTAAATGCTTGTAACTAGTTCAAAATAGGTCATTTGCTGCTGATCTGCACGGTTCCTGTACAATTTACCCAATTTACCACTTTGGGAGTTTTTGGCTAGAACACGGGCATGACTAGCGAGTGTTCAGTCAAAAAACACAAAGGTGTCAGAAACAAGTGAACTGACTGAAACTAGAGTAAATGCTTGTAACTAGTTCAAAATAGGTCATTTGCTACTGATCTGCACGGTTCCTGTACAATTTACCACTTTGGGAGTTTAAGGCTAGATCATGCGCCTAACTAGCGAGTGTTCGGTAAAAATACACAAAGGTGTCAGAAACAAGTGAACTCCCTGAAACTAGAGTAAATGCTTGGAACTAGTTCAAAATAGGTCATTTGCTGCTCATCTGCACGGTTCCTGTACAAGTTTCCCATTTTACCACTTTGGGAGTTTAAGGCTAGAACACGTGCCTGACTAGCGAGTGTTCAGTCAAAATACACAAAGGTGTCAGAAACAAGTGAACTCACTGAAACTAGAGGAAATGCTTGTAACTAGTTCAAAATAGGTCATTTGCTGCTGATCTGCACGTTTCCTGTACAATTTACCCAATTTACCACTTTGGGAGTTTATGGCTAGAACATGCGCCTAACTAGCGAGTGTTCAGTAAAAATACACAAAGGTGTCAGAAACAAGTGAACTCACTGAAACTAGAGTAAATGCTTGTAACTAGTTCAAAATAGGTCATTTGCTGCTGATCTGCACGGTTCCTGTACAATTTACCCAATTTACCACTTTGGGAGTTTTTGGCTAGAACACGGGCATGACTAGCGAGTGTTCAGTAAAAATACACAAAGGTGTCAGAAACAAGTGAACTCACTGAAACTAGAGTAAATGCTTGGAACTAGTTCAAAATAGGTCATTTGCTGCTGATCTGCACGGTTCCTGTACAATTTACCCAATTTACCACTTTGGGAGTTTTTGGCTAGAACACGGGCATGACTAGCGAGTGTTCAGTTAAAATACACAAAGGTGTCAGAAACAAGTGAACTCACTGAAACTAGAGTAAATGCTTGTAACTAGTTAAAAATAGGTCATTTGCTGCTGATCTGCACGGTTCCTGTACAATTTACCCAATTTACCACTTTGGGAGTTTATGGCTAGAACATGCGCCTAACTAGCGAGTGTTCAGTAAAAATACACAAAGGTGTCAGAAACAAGTGAACTCACTGAAACTAGAGTAAATGCTTGTAACTAGTTCAAAATAGGTCATTTGCTACTGATCTGCACGGTTCCTGTACAATTTACCCAATTTATGGGTAGCCCAGTTTATGGCTAGAACATGCGCCTAACTAGCGAGTGTTCTGTAAAAATACACAAAGGTGTCAGAAACAAGTGAACTCACTGAAACTAGAGTAAATGCTTGTAACTAGTTCAATATAGGTCATTTGCTGCTGATCTGCACGGTTCCTGTACAATTAACCCAATTTACCACTTTGGGATTTTAAGGCCAGAACAAACGCCTGACTAGCGAGTGTTCAGTAAAAATACACAAAGGTTGCAGAAAGAAGTGAACTCACTGAAACTAGAGTAAATGCTTGTAACTAGTGCAAAATAGGTAATTTGCTGCTGATCTGCACGGTTCCTGTACAATTTACCCAATTTACCACTTTGGGAGTTTTTGGCTAGAACATGCGCCTAACTAGCGAGTGTTCAGCAAAAATACACACAGGTGTCAGAAACAAGTGAACTCACTGAAACTAGAGTAAATGCTTGTAACTAGTTCAAAATAGGTCATTTGCTGCTGATCTGCACGGTTCCTGTACAATTTACCCAATTTACCACTTTGGGAGTTTTTGGCTAGAACACGGGCATGACTAGCGAGTGTTCAGTTAAAATACACAAAGGTGTCAGAAACAAGTGAACTCACTGAAACTAGAGTAAATGCTTGTAACTAGTTCAAAATAGGTCATTTGCTGCTGATCTGCACGGTTCCTGTACAATTTACCCAATTTACCACTTTGGGAGTTTTTGGCTAGAACACGGGCATGACTAGCGAGTGCTCAGTCAAAAAACACAAAGGTGTCAGAAACAAGTGAACTGACTGAAACTAGAGTAAATGCTTGTAACTAGTTCAAAATAGGTCATTTGCTACTGATCTGCACGGTTCCTGTACAATTTACCACTTTGGGAGTTTAAGGCTAGATCATGCGCCTAACTAGCGAGTGTTCGGTAAAAATACACAAAGGTGTCAGAAACAAGTGAACTCCCTGAAACTAGAGTAAATGCTTGGAACTAGTTCAAAATAGGTCATTTGCTGCTCATCTGCACGGTTCCTGTACTATTTACTACTCTGTGAGTTTAAGGCTAGAACACATGCCTCACTAGCGAGTGTTCAGTAAAAATACACAAAGGTGTCATAAACAAGTGAACTCCTTGAAACTAGAGTAAATGCTTGTAAGTAATTCAAAATAGGTCATTTGCTGCTGATCTGCCCGGTTCCTGTACAAGTTTCCCATTTTACCACTTTGGGAGTTTAAGGCTAGAACACGCGCCTGACTAGCGAGTGTTCAGTAAAAATACACAAAGGTGTCAGAAACAAGTGAACTCACTGAAACTAGAGTAAATGCTTGTAACTAGTTCAAAATAGGTCATTTGCTGCTGATCTGCACGGTTCCTGTACAATTTACCCAATTTACCACTTTGGGAGTTTATGGCTAGAACATGCGCCTAACTAGCGAGTGTTCAGCAAAAATACACAAAGGTGTCAGAAACAAGTGAACTCACTGAAACTAGAGTAAATGCTTGTAACTAGTTCAAAATAGGTCATTTGCTGCTGATCTGCACGGTTCCTGTACAATTTACCCAATTTACCACTTTGGGAGTTTTTGGCTAGAACACGGGCATGACTAGCGAGTGTTCAGTAAAAATACACAAAGGTGTCAGAAACAAGTGAACTCACTGAAACTAGAGTAAATGCTTGGAACTAGTTCAAAATAGGTCATTTGCTGCTGATCTGCACGGTTCCTGTACAATTTACCCAATTTACCACTTTGGGAGTTTTTGGCTAGAACACGGGCATGACTAGCGAGTGTTCAGTTAAAATACACAAAGGTGTCAGAAACAAGTGAACTCACTGAAACTAGAGTAAATGCTTGTAACTAGTTCAAAATAGGTCATTTGCTGCTGATCTGCACGGTTCCTGTACAATTTACCCAATTTACCACTTTGGGAGTTTATGGCTAGAACATGCGCCTAACTAGCGAGTGTTCAGTAAAAATACACAAAGGTGTCAGAAACAAGTGAACTCACTGAAACTAGAGTAAATGCTTGTAACTAGTTCAAAATAGGTCATTTGCTACTGATCTGCACGGTTCCTGTACAATTTACCCAATTTATGGGTAGCCCAGTTTATGGCTAGAACATGCGCCTAACTAGCGAGTGTTCTGTAAAAATACACAAAGGTGTCAGAAACAAGTGAACTCACTGAAACTAGAGTAAATGCTTGTAACTAGTTCAATATAGGTCATTTGCTGCTGATCTGCACGGTTCCTGTACAATTAACCCAATTTACCACTTTGGGATTTTAAGGCCAGAACAAACGCCTGACTAGCGAGTGTTCAGTAAAAATACACAAAGGTTGCAGAAAGAAGTGAACTCACTGAAACTAGAGTAAATGCTTGTAACTAGTGCAAAATAGGTAATTTGCTGCTGATCTGCACGGTTCCTGTACAATTTACCCAATTTACCACTTTGGGAGTTTTTGGCTAGAACATGCGCCTAACTAGCGAGTGTTCAGCAAAAATACACACAGGTGTCAGAAACAAGTGAACTCACTGAAACTAGAGTAAATGCTTGTAACTAGTTCAAAATAGGTCATTTGCTGCTGATCTGCACGGTTCCTGTACAATTTACCCAATTTACCACTTTGGGAGTTTTTGGCTAGAACACGGGCATGACTAGCGAGTGTTCAGTGAAAATACACAAAGGTGTCAGAAACAAGTGAACTCACTGAAACTAGAGTAAATGCTTGTAACTAGTTCAAAATAGGTCATTTGCTGCTGATCTGCACGGTTCCTGTACAATTTACCCAATTTACCACTTTGGGAGTTTATGGCTAGAACATGCGCCTAACTAGCGAGTGTTCAGTAAAAATACACAAAGGTGTCAGAAACAAGTGAACTCACTGAAACTAGAGTAAATGCTTGTAACTAGTTCAAAATAGGTCATTTGCTGCTGATCTGCACGGTTCCTGTACAATTTACCCAATTTAACACTTTGGGAGTTTTTGGCTAGAACACGGGCATGACTAGCGAGTGTTCAGTAAAAATACACATAGGTGTCAGAAACAAGTGAACTCACTGAAACTAGTAAATGCTTGTAACTAGGTAAAAATAGGTCATTTGCTGCTGATCTGCACGGTTCCTGTACAATTTACCCAATTTACCACTTTGGGAGTTTTTGGCTAGAACACGGGCAAGACTAGCGAGTGTTCAGTCAAAATACACAAAGGTGTCAGAAACAAGTGAACTCACTGAAACTAGAGTAAATGCTTGTAACTAGTTCAAAATAGGTCATTTGCTGCTGATCTGCACGGTTCCTGTACAATTTACCCAATTTACCACTTTGGGAGTTTATGGCTAGAACATGCGCCTAACTAGCGAGTGTTCAGTAAAAATACACAAAGGTGTAAGAAACAAGTGAACTCACTGAAACTAGAGGAAATGCTTGTAACTAGTTCAAAATAGGTCATTTGCTGCTGATCTGCACGGTTCCTGTACAATTTACCAAATTTACCATTTTGGGATTTGAAGGCCAGAACACGCGCCTGACTAGCGAGTGTTCAGTAGAAATACACAAAGGTGTCAGAAACAAGTGAACTCACTGAAACTAGAGTAAATGCTTGTAACTAGTTCAAAATAGGTCATTTGCTGCTGATCTGCACGGTTCCTGTACAATTTACCCAATTTACCACTTTGGGAGTTTTTGGCTAGAACACGGGCATGACTATAGCGAGTGTTCAGTAAAAATACACAAAGGTGTCAGAAACAAGTGAACTCACTGAAACTAGAGTAAATGCTTGTAACTAGTTCAAAATAGGTCATTTGCTGCTGCTCTGCACGGTTCCTGTACAATTTACCCAATTTACCACTTTGGGAGTTTTTGGCTAGAACACGGGCATGACTAGCGAGTGTTCAGTCAAAAAACACAAAGGTGTCAGAAACAAGTGAACTGACTGAAACTAGAGTAAATGCTTGTAACTAGTTCAAAATAGGTCATTTGTTACTGATCTGCACGGTTCCTGTACAATTTACCACTTTGGGAGTTTAAGGCTAGATCATGCGCCTAACTAGCGAGTGTTCGGTAAAAATACACAAAGGTGTCAGAAACAAGTGAACTCCCTGAAACTAGAGTAAATGCTTGGAACTAGTTCAAAATAGGTCATTTGCTGCTCATCTGCACGGTTCCTGTACAAGTTTCCCATTTTACCACTTTGGGAGTTTAAGGCTAGAACACGCGCCTGACTAGCGAGTGTTCAGTCAAAATACACAAAGGTGTCAGAAACAAGTGAACTCACTGAAACTAGAGGAAATGCTTGTAACTAGTTCAAAATAGGTCATTTGCTGCTGATCTGCACGTTTCCTGTACAATTTACCCAATTTACCACTTTGGGAGTTTATGGCTAGAACATGCGCCTAACTAGCGAGTGTTCAGTAAAAATACACAAAGGTGTCAGAAACAAGTGAACTCACTGAAACTAGAGTAAATGCTTGTAACTAGTTCAAAATAGGTCATTTGCTGCTGATCTGCACGGTTCCTGTACAATTTACCCAATTTACCATTTTGGGATTTTAAGGCCAGAACACGCGCCTGACTAGCGAGTGTTCAGTAAAAATACACAAAGGTGTCAGAAACAAGTGAACTCACTGAAATTAGAGTAAATGCTTGTAACTAGTTCAAAATAGGTCACTTGCTGCTGATCTGCACGGTTCCTGTGCAATTTACCCAATTTACCACTTTGGGAGTTTATGGCTAGAACGCCTAACTAGCGAGTCTTCAGTAAAAATACACAAAGGTGTCAGAAACAAGTGAACTCACTGAAACTAGAGTAAATGCTTGTAACTAGTTCAAAATAGGTCATTTGCTGCTGATCTGCACGGTTCCTGTACAATTTACCCAATTTACCACTTTGGGAGTTTTTGGCTAGAACACGGGCATTACTAGCGAGTGTTCAGTAAAAATACATAAAGATGTCAGTAACAAGTGAACTCACTGAAACTAGAGGAAATGCTTGTAACTAGTTCAAAATAGGTCATTTGCTGCTGATCTGCACGGTTCCTGTACAATTTACCCAATTTACCACTTTGGGAGTTTATGGCTAGAACATGCGCCTAACTAGCGAGTGTTCAGTAAAAATACACAAAGGTGTCAGAAACAAGTGAACTCACTGAAACTAGAGTAAATGCTTGGAACTAGTTCAAAATGGGTCATTTGCTGCTGATCTGCACGGTTCCTGTACAATTTACCCAATTTACCACTTTGGGATTTTAAGGCCAGGACACGCGCCTCACTAGCGAGTGTTCAGTAAAAATACACAAAGGTGTCAGAAACAAGTGAACTCACTGAAACTAGAGTAAATGCTTGTAACTAGTTCAAAATAGGTCATTTGCTACTGATCTGCACGGTTCCTGTACAATTTACCCAATTTATGGGTAGCCCAGTTTATGGCTAGAACATGCGCCTAACTAGCGAGTGTTCTGTAAAAATACACAAAGGTGTCAGAAACAAGTGAACTCACTGAAACTAGAGTAAATGCTTGTAACTAGTTCAATATAGGTCATTTGCTGCTGATCTGCACGGTTCCTGTACAATTAACCCAATTTACCACTTTGGGATTTTAAGGCCAGAACAAACGCCTGACTAGCGAGTGTTCAGTAAAAATACACAAAGGTTGCAGAAAGAAGTGAACTCACTGAAACTAGAGTAAATGCTTGTAACTAGTGCAAAATAGGTCATTTGCTGCTGATCTGCACGGTTCCTGTACAATTTACCCAATTTACCACTTTGGGAGTTTTTGGCTAGAACACGGGCATGACTAGCGAGTGTTCAGTCAAAATACACAAAGGTGTCAGAAACAAGTGAACTCACTGAAACTAGAGGAAATGCTTGTAACTAGTTCAAAATAGGTCATTTGCTGCTGATCTGCACGGTTCCTGTACAATTTACCCAATTTACCACTTTGGGAGTTTATGGCTAGAACATGCGCCTAACTAGCGAGTGTTCAGTAAAAATACACAAAGGTGTCAGAAACAAGTGAACTCACTGAAACTAGAGGAAATGCTTGTAACTAGTTCAAAATAGGTCATTTGGTGCTGATCTGCACGGTTCCTGTACAATTTACCCAATTTACCATTTTGGGAGTTTTTGGCTAGAACACGGGCATGACTAGCGAGTGTTCAGTAAAAATACACAAAGGTGTCAGAAACAAGTGAACTCACTGAAACTAGAGTAAATGCTTGTAACTAGTTCAAAATAGGTCATTTGCTGCTGATCTGCACGGTTCCTGTACAATTTACCCAATTTACCACTTTGGGAGTTTATGGCTAGAACATGCGCCTAACTAGCGAGTGTTCAGCAAAAATACACAAAGGTGTCAGAAACAAGTGAACTCACTGAAACTAGAGTAAATGCTTGTAACTAGTTCAAAATAGGTCATTTGCTGCTGATCTGCACGGTTCCTGTACAATTTACCCAATTTACCACTTTGGGAGTTTATGGCTAGAACATGCGCCTAACTAGCGAGTGTTCAGCAAAAATACACAAAGGTGTCAGAAACAAGTGAACTCACTGAAACTAGAGTAAATGCTTGTAACTAGTTCAAAATAGGTCATTTGCTGCTGATCTGCACGGTTCCTGTACAATTTACCCAATTTACCATTTTGGGAGTTTTTGGCTAGAACACGGGCATGACTAGCGAGTGTTCAGTAAAAATACACAAAGGTGTCAGAAACAAGTGAACTCACTGAAACTAGAGTAAATGCTTGTAACTAGTTCAAAATAGGTCATTTGCTGCTGATCTGCACGGTTCCTGTACAATTTACCCAATTTACCACTTTGGGAGTTTTTGGCTAGAACACGGGCATGACTAGCGAGTGTTCAGTCAAAATACACAAAGGTGTCAGAAACAAGTGAACTCACTGAAACTAGAGGAAATG
This sequence comes from Anniella stebbinsi, assembly GCA_029215795.1. Taxonomy (NCBI): domain Eukaryota; kingdom Metazoa; phylum Chordata; class Lepidosauria; order Squamata; family Anniellidae; genus Anniella; species Anniella stebbinsi. The sequence continues at coordinate 122,395,999 of JARDYH010000004.1, read as the reverse complement.
CTTGTAACTAGTTCAAAATAGGTCATTTGCTGCTGATCTGCACGGTTCCTGTACAATTTACCCAATTTACCACTTTTGGGATTTGAAGGCCAGAACACGCGCCTGACTAGCGAGTGTTCAGTAAAAATACACAAAGGTGTCAGAAACAAGTGAACTCACTGAAACTAGAGTAAATGCTTGTAACTAGTTCAAAATAGGTCATTTGCTGCTGATCTGCACGGTTCCTGTACAATTTACCCAATTTACCACTTTGGGAGTTTATGGCTAGAACATGCGCCTAACTAGCGAGTGTTCAGCAAAAATACACAAAGGTGTCAGAAACAAGTGAACTCACTGAAACTAGAGTAAATGCTTGTAACTAGTTCAAAATAGGTCATTTGCTGCTGATCTGCACGGTTCCTGTACAATTTACCCAATTTACCACTTTGGGAGTTTTTGGCTAGAACACGGGCATGACTAGCGAGTGTTCAGTTAAAATACACAAAGGTGTCAGAAACAAGTGAACTCACTGAAACTAGAGTAAATGCTTGTAACTAGTTCAAAATAGGTCATTTGCTGCTGATCTGCACGGTTCCTGTACAATTTACCCAATTTACCACTTTGGGAGTTTATGGCTAGAACATGCGCCTAACTAGCGAGTGTTCAGTAAAAATACACAAAGGTGTCAGAAACAAGTGAACTCACTGAAACTAGAGTAAATGCTTGTAACTAGTTCAAAATAGGTCATTTGCTGCTGATCTGCACGGTTCCTGTACAATTTACCCAATTTACCACTTTGGGAGTTTTTGGCTAGAACACGGGCATGACTATAGCGAGTGTTCAGTAAAAATACACAAAGGTGTCAGAAACAAGTGAACTCACTGAAACTAGAGTAAATGCTTGTAACTAGTTCAAAATAGGTCATTTGCTGCTGCTCTGCACGGTTCCTGTACAATTTACCCAATTTACCACTTTGGGAGTTTTTGGCTAGAACACGGGCATGACTAGCGAGTGTTCAGTCAAAAAACACAAAGGTGTCAGAAACAAGTGAACTGACTGAAACTAGAGTAAATGCTTGTAACTAGTTCAAAATAGGTCATTTGTTACTGATCTGCACGGTTCCTGTACAATTTACCACTTTGGGAGTTTAAGGCTAGATCATGCGCCTAACTAGCGAGTGTTCGGTAAAAATACACAAAGGTGTCAGAAACAAGTGAACTCCCTGAAACTAGAGTAAATGCTTGGAACTAGTTCAAAATAGGTCATTTGCTGCTCATCTGCACGGTTCCTGTACAAGTTTCCCATTTTACCACTTTGGGAGTTTAAGGCTAGAACACGCGCCTGACTAGCGAGTGTTCAGTCAAAATACACAAAGGTGTCAGAAACAAGTGAACTCACTGAAACTAGAGGAAATGCTTGTAACTAGTTCAAAATAGGTCATTTGCTGCTGATCTGCACGTTTCCTGTACAATTTACCCAATTTACCACTTTGGGAGTTTATGGCTAGAACATGCGCCTAACTAGCGAGTGTTCAGTAAAAATACACAAAGGTGTCAGAAACAAGTGAACTCACTGAAACTAGAGTAAATGCTTGTAACTAGTTCAAAATAGGTCATTTGCTGCTGATCTGCACGGTTCCTGTACAATTTACCCAATTTACCATTTTGGGATTTTAAGGCCAGAACACGCGCCTGACTAGCGAGTGTTCAGTAAAAATACACAAAGGTGTCAGAAACAAGTGAACTCACTGAAATTAGAGTAAATGCTTGTAACTAGTTCAAAATAGGTCACTTGCTGCTGATCTGCACGGTTCCTGTGCAATTTACCCAATTTACCACTTTGGGAGTTTATGGCTAGAACGCCTAACTAGCGAGTCTTCAGTAAAAATACACAAAGGTGTCAGAAACAAGTGAACTCACTGAAACTAGAGTAAATGCTTGTAACTAGTTCAAAATAGGTCATTTGCTGCTGATCTGCACGGTTCCTGTACAATTTACCCAATTTACCACTTTGGGAGTTTTTGGCTAGAACACGGGCATTACTAGCGAGTGTTCAGTAAAAATACATAAAGATGTCAGTAACAAGTGAACTCACTGAAACTAGAGGAAATGCTTGTAACTAGTTCAAAATAGGTCATTTGCTGCTGATCTGCACGGTTCCTGTACAATTTACCCAATTTACCACTTTGGGAGTTTATGGCTAGAACATGCGCCTAACTAGCGAGTGTTCAGTAAAAATACACAAAGGTGTCAGAAACAAGTGAACTCACTGAAACTAGAGTAAATGCTTGGAACTAGTTCAAAATGGGTCATTTGCTGCTGATCTGCACGGTTCCTGTACAATTTACCCAATTTACCACTTTGGGATTTTAAGGCCAGGACACGCGCCTCACTAGCGAGTGTTCAGTAAAAATACACAAAGGTGTCAGAAACAAGTGAACTCACTGAAACTAGAGTAAATGCTTGTAACTAGTTCAAAATAGGTCATTTGCTACTGATCTGCACGGTTCCTGTACAATTTACCCAATTTATGGGTAGCCCAGTTTATGGCTAGAACATGCGCCTAACTAGCGAGTGTTCTGTAAAAATACACAAAGGTGTCAGAAACAAGTGAACTCACTGAAACTAGAGTAAATGCTTGTAACTAGTTCAATATAGGTCATTTGCTGCTGATCTGCACGGTTCCTGTACAATTAACCCAATTTACCACTTTGGGATTTTAAGGCCAGAACAAACGCCTGACTAGCGAGTGTTCAGTAAAAATACACAAAGGTTGCAGAAAGAAGTGAACTCACTGAAACTAGAGTAAATGCTTGTAACTAGTGCAAAATAGGTCATTTGCTGCTGATCTGCACGGTTCCTGTACAATTTACCCAATTTACCACTTTGGGAGTTTTTGGCTAGAACACGGGCATGACTAGCGAGTGTTCAGTCAAAATACACAAAGGTGTCAGAAACAAGTGAACTCACTGAAACTAGAGGAAATGCTTGTAACTAGTTCAAAATAGGTCATTTGCTGCTGATCTGCACGGTTCCTGTACAATTTACCCAATTTACCACTTTGGGAGTTTATGGCTAGAACATGCGCCTAACTAGCGAGTGTTCAGTAAAAATACACAAAGGTGTCAGAAACAAGTGAACTCACTGAAACTAGAGGAAATGCTTGTAACTAGTTCAAAATAGGTCATTTGGTGCTGATCTGCACGGTTCCTGTACAATTTACCCAATTTACCATTTTGGGAGTTTTTGGCTAGAACACGGGCATGACTAGCGAGTGTTCAGTAAAAATACACAAAGGTGTCAGAAACAAGTGAACTCACTGAAACTAGAGTAAATGCTTGTAACTAGTTCAAAATAGGTCATTTGCTGCTGATCTGCACGGTTCCTGTACAATTTACCCAATTTACCACTTTGGGAGTTTATGGCTAGAACATGCGCCTAACTAGCGAGTGTTCAGCAAAAATACACAAAGGTGTCAGAAACAAGTGAACTCACTGAAACTAGAGTAAATGCTTGTAACTAGTTCAAAATAGGTCATTTGCTGCTGATCTGCACGGTTCCTGTACAATTTACCCAATTTACCACTTTGGGAGTTTATGGCTAGAACATGCGCCTAACTAGCGAGTGTTCAGCAAAAATACACAAAGGTGTCAGAAACAAGTGAACTCACTGAAACTAGAGTAAATGCTTGTAACTAGTTCAAAATAGGTCATTTGCTGCTGATCTGCACGGTTCCTGTACAATTTACCCAATTTACCATTTTGGGAGTTTTTGGCTAGAACACGGGCATGACTAGCGAGTGTTCAGTAAAAATACACAAAGGTGTCAGAAACAAGTGAACTCACTGAAACTAGAGTAAATGCTTGTAACTAGTTCAAAATAGGTCATTTGCTGCTGATCTGCACGGTTCCTGTACAATTTACCCAATTTACCACTTTGGGAGTTTTTGGCTAGAACACGGGCATGACTAGCGAGTGTTCAGTCAAAATACACAAAGGTGTCAGAAACAAGTGAACTCACTGAAACTAGAGGAAATGCTTGTAACTAGTTCAAAATAGGTCATTTGCTGCTGATCTGCACGGTTCCTGTACAATTTACCCAATTTACCACTTTTGGGATTTGAAGGCCAGAACACGCGCCTGACTAGCGAGTGTTCAGTAAAAATACACAAAGGTGTCAGAAACAAGTGAACTCACTGAAACTAGAGTAAATGCTTGTAACTAGTTCAAAATAGGTCATTTGCTGCTGATCTGCACGGTTCCTGTACAATTTACCCAATTTACCACTTTGGGAGTTTATGGCTAGAACATGCGCCTAACTAGCGAGTGTTCAGCAAAAATACACAAAGGTGTCAGAAACAAGTGAACTCACTGAAACTAGAGTAAATGCTTGTAACTAGTTCAAAATAGGTCATTTGCTGCTGATCTGCACGGTTCCTGTACAATTTACCCAATTTACCACTTTGGGAGTTTTTGGCTAGAACACGGGCATGACTAGCGAGTGTTCAGTTAAAATACACAAAGGTGTCAGAAACAAGTGAACTCACTGAAACTAGAGTAAATGCTTGTAACTAGTTCAAAATAGGTCATTTGCTGCTGATCTGCACGGTTCCTGTACAATTTACCCAATTTACCACTTTGGGAGTTTATGGCTAGAACATGCGCCTAACTAGCGAGTGTTCAGTAAAAATACACAAAGGTGTCAGAAACAAGTGAACTCTCTGAAACTAGAGTAAATGCTTGTAACTAGTTCAAAATAGGTCATTTGCTGCTGATCTGCACGGTTCCTGTACAATTTACCCAATTTAACACTTTGGGAGTTTTTGGCTAGAACACGGGCATGACTAGCGAGTGTTCAGTAAAAATACACAAAGGTGTCAGAAACAAGTGAACTCACTGAAACTAGAGTAAATGCTTGTAACTAGGGAAAAATAGGTCATTTGCTGCTGATCTGCACGGTTCCTGTACAATTTACCCAATTTACCACTTTGGGAGTTTTTGGCTAGAACACGGGCATGACTAGTGAGTGTTCAGTCAAAATACACAAAGGTGTCAGAAACAAGTGAACTCACTGAAACTAGAGTAAATGCTTGTAACTAGGTAAAAATAGGTCATTTGCTGCTGATCTGCACGGTTCCTGTACAATTTACCCAATTTACCACTTTGGGAGTTTATGGCTAGAACATGCGCCTAACTAGCGAGTGTTCAGCAAAAATACACAAAGGTGTCAGAAACAAGTGAACTCACTGAAACTAGAGTAAATGCTTTTAACTAGTTCAAAATAGGTCATTTGCTGCTGATCTGCACGGTTCCTGTACAATTTACCCAATTTACCACTTTGGGAGTTTTTGGCTAGAACACGGGCATGACTAGCGAGTGTTCAGTTAAAATACACAAAGGTGTCAGAAACAAGTGAACTCACTGAAACTAGAGTAAATGCTTGTAACTAGTTCAAAATAGGTCATTTGCTGCTGATCTGCACGGTTCCTGTACAATTTACCCAATTTACCACTTTGGGAGTTTATGGCTAGAACATGCGCCTAACTAGCGAGTGTTCAGTAAAAATACACAAAGGTGTCAGAAACAAGTGAACTGACTGAAACTAGAGTAAATGCTTGTAACTAGTTCAAAATAGGTCATTTGCTGCTGATCTGCACGGTTCCTGTACAATTTACCCAATTTAACACTTTGGGAGTTTTTGGCTAGAACACGGGCATGACTAGCGAGTGTTCAGTAAAAATACACAAAGGTGTCAGAAACAAGTGAACTCACTGAAACTAGAGTAAATGCTTGTAACTAGTTCAAAATAGGTCATTTGCTGCTGATCTGCACGGTTCCTGTACAATTTACCCAATTTAACACTTTGGGAGTTTTTGGCTAGAACACGGGCATGACTAGCGAGTGTTCAGTAAAAATACACAAAGGTGTCAGAAACAAGTGAACTCACTGAAACTAAAGTAAATGCTTGTAACTAGGGAAAAATAGGTCATTTGCTGCTGATCTGCACGGTTCCTGTACAATTTACCCAATTTACCACTTTGGGAGTTTTTGGCTAGAACATGCGCCTAACTAGCGAGTGTTCAGCAAAAATACACACAGGTGTCAGAAACAAGTGAACTCACTGAAACTAGAGTAAATGCTTGTAACTAGTTCAAAATAGGTCATTTGCTGCTGATCTGCACGGTTCCTGTACAATTTACCCAATTTACCACTTTGGGAGTTTTTGGCTAGAACACGGGCATGACTAGCGAGTGTTCAGTTAAAATACACAAAGGTGTCAGAAACAAGTGAACTCACTGAAACTAGAGTAAATGCTTGTAACTAGTTCAAAATAGGTCATTTGCTGCTGATCTGCACGGTTCCTGTACAATTTACCCAATTTACCACTTTGGGAGTTTATGGCTAGAACATGCGCCTAACTAGCGAGTGTTCAGTAAAAATACACAAAGGTGTCAGAAACAAGTGAACTCACTGAAACTAGAGTAAATGCTTGTAACTAGTTCAAAATAGGTCATTTGCTGCTGATCTGCACGGTTCCTGTACAATTTACCCAATTTAACACTTTGGGAGTTTTTGGCTAGAACACGGGCATGACTAGCAAGTGTTCAGTAAAAATACACATAGGTGTCAGAAACAAGTGAACTCACTGAAACTAGTAAATGCTTGTAACTAGGTAAAAATAGGTCATTTGCTGCTGATCTGCACGGTTCCTGTAAAATTTACCCAATTTACCACTTTGGGAGTTTTTGGCTAGAACACGGGCATGACTAGCGAGTGTTCAGTCAAAATACACAAAGGTGTCAGAAACAAGTGAACTCACTGAAACTAGAGGAAATGCTTGTAACTAGTTCAAAATAGGTCATTTGCTGCTGATCTGCACGGTTCCTGTACAATTTACCCAATTTACCACTTTTGGGATTTGAAGGCCAGAACACGCGCCTGACTAGCGAGTGTTCAGTAAAAATACACAAAGGTGTCAGAAACAAGTGAACTCACTGAAACTAGAATAAATGCTTGTAACTAGTTCAAAATAGGTCATTTGCTGCTGATCTGCACGGTTCCTGTACAATTTACCCAATTTACCACTTTGGGAGTTTATGGCTAGAACATGCGCCTAACTAGCGAGTGTTCAGCAAAAATACACAAAGGTGTCAGAAACAAGTGAACTCACTGAAACTAGAGTAAATGCTTGTAACTAGTTCAAAATAGGTCATTTGCTGCTGATCTGCACGGTTCCTGTACAATTTACCCAATTTACCACTTTGGGAGTTTTTGGCTAGAACACGGGCATGACTAGCGAGTGTTCAGTTAAAATACACAAAGGTGTCAGAAACAAGTGAACTCACTGAAACTAGAGTAAATGCTTGTAACTAGTTCAAAATAGGTCATTTGCTGCTGATCTGCACGGTTCCTGTACAATTTACCCAATTTACCACTTTGGGAGTTTATGGCTAGAACATGCGCCTAACTAGCGAGTGTTCAGTAAAAATACACAAAGGTGTCAGAAACAAGTGAGCTCTCTGAAACTAGAGTAAATGCTTGTAACTAGTTCAAAATAGGTCATTTGCTGCTGATCTGCACGGTTCCTGTACAATTTACCCAATTTAACACTTTGGGAGTTTTTGGCTAGAACACGGGCATGACTAGCGAGTGTTCAGTAAAAATACACAAAGGTGTCAGAAACAAGTGAACTCACTGAAACTAGAGTAAATGCTTGTAACTAGGGAAAAATAGGTCATTTGCTGCTGATCTGCACGGTTCCTGTACAATTTACCCAATTTACCACTTTGGGAGTTTTTGGCTAGAACACGGGCATGACTAGTGAGTGTTCAGTCAAAATACACAAAGGTGTCAGAAACAAGTGAACTCACTGAAACTAGAGTAAATGCTTGTAACTAGGTAAAAATAGGTCATTTGCTGCTGATCTGCACGGTTCCTGTACAATTTACCCAATTTACCACTTTGGGAGTTTATGGCTAGAACATGCGCCTAACTAGCGAGTGTTCAGCAAAAATACACAAAGGTGTCAGAAACAAGTGAACTCACTGAAACTAGAGTAAATGCTTGTAACTAGTTCAAAATAGGTCATTTGCTGCTGATCTGCACGGTTCCTGTACAATTTACCCAATTTACCACTTTGGGAGTTTTTGGCTAGAACACGGGCATGACTAGCGAGTGTTCAGTTAAAATACACAAAGGTGTCAGAAACAAGTGAACTCACTGAAACTAGAGTAAATGCTTGTAACTAGTTCAAAATAGGTCATTTGCTGCTGATCTGCACGGTTCCTGTACAATTTACCCAATTTACCACTTTGGGAGTTTATGGCTAGAACATGCGCCTAACTAGCGAGTGTTCAGTAAAAATACACAAAGGTGTCAGAAACAAGTGAACTCACTGAAACTAGAGTAAATGCTTGTAACTAGTTCAAAATAGGTCATTTGCTGCTGATCTGCACGGTTCCTGTACAATTTACCCAATTTAACACTTTGGGAGTTTTTGGCTAGAACACGGGCATGACTAGCGAGTGTTCAGTAAAAATACACAAAGGTGTCAGAAACAAGTGAACTCACTGAAACTAGAGTAAATGCTTGTAACTAGTTCAAAATAGGTCATTTGCTGCTGATCTGCACGGTTCCTGTACAATTTACCCAATTTAACACTTTGGGAGTTTTTGGCTAGAACACGGGCATGACTAGCGAGTGTTCAGTAAAAATACACAAAGGTGTCAGAAACAAGTGAACTCACTGAAACTAAAGTAAATGCTTGTAACTAGGGAAAAATAGGTCATTTGCTGCTGATCTGCACGGTTCCTGTACAATTTACCCAATTTACCACTTTGGGAGTTTTTGGCTAGAACATGCGCCTAACTAGCGAGTGTTCAGCAAAAATACACACAGGTGTCAGAAACAAGTGAACTCACTGAAACTAGAGTAAATGCTTGTAACTAGTTCAAAATAGGTCATTTGCTGCTGATCTGCACGGTTCCTGTACAATTTACCCAATTTACCACTTTGGGAGTTTTTGGCTAGAACACGGGCATGACTAGCGAGTGTTCAGTTAAAATACACAAAGGTGTCAGAAACAAGTGAACTCACTGAAACTAGAGTAAATGCTTGTAACTAGTTCAAAATAGGTCATTTGCTGCTGATCTGCACGGTTCCTGTACAATTTACCCAATTTACCACTTTGGGAGTTTATGGCTAGAACATGCGCCTAACTAGCGAGTGTTCAGTAAAAATACACAAAGGTGTCAGAAACAAGTGAACTCACTGAAACTAGAGTAAATGCTTGTAACTAGTTCAAAATAGGTCATTTGCTGCTGATCTGCACGGTTCCTGTACAATTTACCCAATTTAACACTTTGGGAGTTTTTGGCTAGAACACGGGCATGACTAGCAAGTGTTCAGTAAAAATACACATAGGTGTCAGAAACAAGTGAACTCACTGAAACTAGTAAATGCTTGTAACTAGGTAAAAATAGGTCATTTGCTGCTGATCTGCACGGTTCCTGTAAAATTTACCCAATTTACCACTTTGGGAGTTTTTGGCTAGAACACGGGCAAGACTAGCGAGTGTTCAGTCAAAATACACAAAGGTGTCAGAAACAAGTGAACTCACTGAAACTAGAGTAAATGCTTGTAACTAGTTCAAAATAGGTCATTTGCTGCTGATCTGCACGGTTCCTGTACAATTTACCCAATTTACCACTTTGGGAGTTTATGGCTAGAACATGCGCCTAACTAGCGAGTGTTCAGTAAAAATACACAAAGGTGTCAGAAACAAGTGAACTCACTGAAACTAGAGGAAATGCTTGTAACTAGTTTAAAATAGGTCATTTGCTGCTGATCTGCACGGTTCCTGTACAATTTACCAAATTTACCATTTTGGGATTTGAAGGCCAGAACACGCGCCTGACTAGCGAGTGTTCAGTAGAAATACACAAAGGTGTCAGAAACAAGTGAACTCACTGAAACTAGAGTAAATGCTTGTAACTAGTTCAAAATAGGTCATTTGCTGCTGATCTGCACGGTTCCTGTACAATTTACCCAATTTACCACTTTGGGAGTTTTTGGCTAGAACACGGGCATGACTATAGCGAGTGTTCAGTAAAAATACACAAAGGTGTCAGAAACAAGTGAACTCACTGAAACTAGAGTAAATGCTTGTAACTAGTTCAAAATAGGTCATTTGCTGCTGATCTGCACGGTTCCTGTACAATTTACCCAATTTACCACTTTGGGAGTTTTTGGCTAGAACACGGGCATGACTAGCGAGTGTTCAGTCAAAAAACACAAAGGTGTCAGAAACAAGTGAACTGACTGAAACTAGAGTAAATGCTTGTAACTAGTTCAAAATAGGTCATTTGCTACTGATCTGCACGGTTCCTGTACAATTTACCACTTTGGGAGTTTAAGGCTAGATCATGCGCCTAACTAGCGAGTGTTCGGTAAAAATACACAAAGGTGTCAGAAACAAGTGAACTCCCTGAAACTAGAGTAAATGCTTGGAACTAGTTCAAAATAGGTCATTTGCTGCTCATCTGCACGGTTCCTGTACTATTTACTACTCTGTGAGTTTAAGGCTAGAACACATGCCTCACTAGCGAGTGTTCAGTAAAAATACACAAAGGTGTCATAAACAAGTGAACTCCTTGAAACTAGAGTAAATGCTTGTAAGTAATTCAAAATAGGTCATTTGCTGCTGATCTGCCCGGTTCCTGTACAAGTTTCCCATTTTACCACTTTGGGAGTTTAAGGCTAGAACACGCGCCTGACTAGCGAGTGTTCAGTAAAAATACACAAAGGTGTCAGAAACAAGTGAACTCACTGAAACTAGAGTAAATGCTTGTAACTAGTTCAAAATAGGTCATTTGCTGCTGATCTGCACGGTTCCTGTACAATTTACCCAATTTACCACTTTGGGAGTTTATGGCTAGAACATGCGCCTAACTAGCGAGTGTTCAGTAAAAATACACAAAGGATGCAGAAAGAAGTGAACTCACTGAAACTAGAGTAAATGCTTGTAACTAGTGCAAAATAGGTAATTTGCTGCTGATCTGCACGGTTCCTGTACAATTTACCCAATTTACCACTTTGGGAGTTTTTGGCTAGAACATGCGCCTAACTAGCGAGTGTTCAGCAAAAATACACACAGGTGTCAGAAACAAGTGAACTCACTGAAACTAGAGTAAATGCTTGTAACTAGTTCAAAATAGGTCATTTGCTGCTGATCTGCACGGTTCCTGTACAATTTACCCAATTTACCACTTTGGGAGTTTTTGGCTAGAACACGGGCATGACTAGCGAGTGTTCAGTTAAAATACACAAAGGTGTCAGAAACAAGTGAACTCACTGAAACTAGAGTAAATGCTTGTAACTAGTTCAAAATAGGTCATTTGCTGCTGATCTGCACGGTTCCTGTACAATTTACCCAATTTACCACTTTGGGAGTTTATGGCTAGAACATGCGCCTAACTAGTGAGTGTTCAGTAAAAATACACAAAGGTGTCAGAAACAAGTGAACTCACTGAAACTAGAGTAAATGCTTGTAACTAGTTCAAAATAGGTCATTTGCTGCTGATCTGCACGGTTCCTGTACAATTTACCCAATTTAACACTTTGGGAGTTTTTGGCTAGAACACGGGCATGACTAGCGAGTGTTCAGTAAAAATACACATAGGTGTCAGAAACAAGTGAACTCACTGAAACTAGTAAATGCTTGTAACTAGGTAAAAATAGGTCATTTGCTGCTGATCTGCACGGTTCCTGTACAATTTACCCAATTTAACACTTTGGGAGTTTTTGGCTAGAACACGGGCAAGACTAGCGAGTGTTCAGTCAAAATACACAAAGGTGTCAGAAACAAGTGAACTCACTGAAACTAGAGTAAATGCTTGTAACTAGTTCAAAATAGGTCATTTGCTGCTGATCTGCACGGTTCCTGTACAATTTACCCAATTTACCACTTTGGGAGTTTATGGCTAGAACATGCGCCTAACTAGCGAGTGTTCAGTAAAAATACACAAAGGTGTCAGAAACAAGTGAACTCACTGAAACTAGAGGAAATGCTTGTAACTAGTTCAAAATAGGTCATTTGCTGCTGATCTGCACGGTTCCTGTACAATTTACCAAATTTACCATTTTGGGATTTGAAGGCCAGAACACGCGCCTGACTAGCGAGTGTTCAGTAGAAATACACAAAGGTGTCAGAAACAAGTGAACTCACTGAAACTAGAGTAAATGCTTGTAACTAGTTCAAAATAGGTCATTTGCTGCTGATCTGCACGGTTCCTGTACAATTTACCCAATTTACCACTTTGGGAGTTTTTGGCTAGAACACGGGCATGACTATAGCGAGTGTTCAGTAAAAATACACAAAGGTGTCAGAAACAAGTGAACTCACTGAAACTAGAGTAAATGCTTGTAACTAGTTCAAAATAGGTCATTTGCTGCTGATCTGCACGGTTCCTGTACAATTTACCCAATTTACCACTTTGGGAGTTTATGGCTAGAACATGCGCCTAACTAGCGAGTGTTCAGTAAAAATACACAAAGGTGTCAGAAACAAGTGAACTCACTGAAACTAGAGGAAATGCTTGTAACTAGTTCAAAATAGGTCATTTGCTGCTGATCTGCACGGTTCCTGTACAATTTACCAAATTTACCATTTTGGGATTTGAAGGCCAGAACACGCGCCTGACTAGCGAGTGTTCAGTAGAAATACACAAAGGTGTCAGAAACAAGTGAACTCACTGAAACTAGAGTAAATGCTTGTAACTAGTTCAAAATAGGTCATTTGCTGCTGATCTGCACGGTTCCTGTACAATTTACCCAATTTAACACTTTGGGAGTTTTTGGCTAGAACACGGGCATGACTAGCGAGTGTTCAGTAAAAATACACAAAGGTGTCAGAAACAAGTGAACTCACTGAAACTAGAGTAAATGCTTGTAACTAGGGAAAAATAGGTCATTTGCTGCTGATCTGCACGGTTCCTGTACAATTTACCCAATTTACCACTTTGGGAGTTTTTGGCTAGAACACGGGCATGACTAGTGAGTGTTCAGTCAAAATACACAAAGGTGTCAGAAACAAGTGAACTCACTGAAACTAGAGTAAATGCTTGTAACTAGGTAAAAATAGGTCATTTGCTGCTGATCTGCACGGTTCCTGTACAATTTACCCAATTTACCACTTTGGGAGTTTATGGCTAGAACATGCGCCTAACTAGCGAGTGTTCAGCAAAAATACACAAAGGTGTCAGAAACAAGTGAACTCACTGAAACTAGAGTAAATGCTTTTAACTAGTTCAAAATAGGTCATTTGCTGCTGATCTGCACGGTTCCTGTACAATTTACCCAATTTACCACTTTGGGAGTTTTTGGCTAGAACACGGGCATGACTAGCGAGTGTTCAGTTAAAATACACAAAGGTGTCAGAAACAAGTGAACTCACTGAAACTAGAGTAAATGCTTGTAACTAGTTCAAAATAGGTCATTTGCTGCTGATCTGCACGGTTCCTGTACAATTTACCCAATTTACCACTTTGGGAGTTTATGGCTAGAACATGCGCCTAACTAGCGAGTGTTCAGTAAAAATACACAAAGGTGTCAGAAACAAGTGAACTGACTGAAACTAGAGTAAATGCTTGTAACTAGTTCAAAATAGGTCATTTGCTGCTGATCTGCACGGTTCCTGTACAATTTACCCAATTTAACACTTTGGGAGTTTTTGGCTAGAACACGGGCATGACTAGCGAGTGTTCAGTAAAAATACACAAAGGTGTCAGAAACAAGTGAACTCACTGAAACTAGAGTAAATGCTTGTAACTAGTTCAAAATAGGTCATTTGCTGCTGATCTGCACGGTTCCTGTACAATTTACCCAATTTAACACTTTGGGAGTTTTTGGCTAGAACACGGGCATGACTAGCGAGTGTTCAGTAAAAATACACAAAGGTGTCAGAAACAAGTGAACTCACTGAAACTAAAGTAAATGCTTGTAACTAGGGAAAAATAGGTCATTTGCTGCTGATCTGCACGGTTCCTGTACAATTTACCCAATTTACCACTTTGGGAGTTTATGGCTAGAACATGCGCCTAACTAGCGAGTGTTCAGTAAAAATACACAAAGGTGTCAGAAACAAGTGAACTCACTGAAACTAGAGTAAATGCTTGTAACTAGTTCAAAATAGGTCATTTGCTGCTGATCTGCACGGTTCCTGTACAATTTACCCAATTTAACACTTTGGGAGTTTTTGGCTAGAACACGGGCATGACTAGCAAGTGTTCAGTAAAAATACACATAGGTGTCAGAAACAAGTGAACTCACTGAAACTAGTAAATGCTTGTAACTAGGTAAAAATAGGTCATTTGCTGCTGATCTGCACGGTTCCTGTAAAATTTACCCAATTTACCACTTTGGGAGTTTTTGGCTAGAACACGGGCATGACTAGCGAGTGTTCAGTCAAAATACACAAAGGTGTCAGAAACAAGTGAACTCACTGAAACTAGAGGAAATGCTTGTAACTAGTTCAAAATAGGTCATTTGCTGCTGATCTGCACGGTTCCTGTACAATTTACCCAATTTACCACTTTTGGGATTTGAAGGCCAGAACACGCGCCTGACTAGCGAGTGTTCAGTAAAAATACACAAAGGTGTCAGAAACAAGTGAACTCACTGAAACTAGAATAAATGCTTGTAACTAGTTCAAAATAGGTCATTTGCTGCTGATCTGCACGGTTCCTGTACAATTTACCCAATTTACCACTTTGGGAGTTTATGGCTAGAACATGCGCCTAACTAGCGAGTGTTCAGCAAAAATACACAAAGGTGTCAGAAACAAGTGAACTCACTGAAACTAGAGTAAATGCTTGTAACTAGTTCAAAATAGGTCATTTGCTGCTGATCTGCACGGTTCCTGTACAATTTACCCAATTTACCACTTTGGGAGTTTTTGGCTAGAACACGGGCATGACTAGCGAGTGTTCAGTTAAAATACACAAAGGTGTCAGAAACAAGTGAACTCACTGAAACTAGAGTAAATGCTTGTAACTAGTTCAAAATAGGTCATTTGCTGCTGATCTGCACGGTTCCTGTACAATTTACCCAATTTACCACTTTGGGAGTTTATGGCTAGAACATGCGCCTAACTAGCGAGTGTTCAGTAAAAATACACAAAGGTGTCAGAAACAAGTGAGCTCTCTGAAACTAGAGTAAATGCTTGTAACTAGTTCAAAATAGGTCATTTGCTGCTGATCTGCACGGTTCCTGTACAATTTACCCAATTTAACACTTTGGGAGTTTTTGGCTAGAACACGGGCATGACTAGCGAGTGTTCAGTAAAAATACACAAAGGTGTCAGAAACAAGTGAACTCACTGAAACTAGAGTAAATGCTTGTAACTAGGGAAAAATAGGTCATTTGCTGCTGATCTGCACGGTTCCTGTACAATTTACCCAATTTACCACTTTGGGAGTTTTTGGCTAGAACACGGGCATGACTAGTGAGTGTTCAGTCAAAATACACAAAGGTGTCAGAAACAAGTGAACTCACTGAAACTAGAGTAAATGCTTGTAACTAGGTAAAAATAGGTCATTTGCTGCTGATCTGCACGGTTCCTGTACAATTTACCCAATTTACCACTTTGGGAGTTTATGGCTAGAACATGCGCCTAACTAGCGAGTGTTCAGCAAAAATACACAAAGGTGTCAGAAACAAGTGAACTCACTGAAACTAGAGTAAATGCTTGTAACTAGTTCAAAATAGGTCATTTGCTGCTGATCTGCACGGTTCCTGTACAATTTACCCAATTTACCACTTTGGGAGTTTTTGGCTAGAACACGGGCATGACTAGCGAGTGTTCAGTTAAAATACACAAAGGTGTCAGAAACAAGTGAACTCACTGAAACTAGAGTAAATGCTTGTAACTAGTTCAAAATAGGTCATTTGCTGCTGATCTGCACGGTTCCTGTACAATTTACCCAATTTACCACTTTGGGAGTTTATGGCTAGAACATGCGCCTAACTAGCGAGTGTTCAGTAAAAATACACAAAGGTGTCAGAAACAAGTGAACTCACTGAAACTAGAGTAAATGCTTGTAACTAGTTCAAAATAGGTCATTTGCTGCTGATCTGCACGGTTCCTGTACAATTTACCCAATTTAACACTTTGGGAGTTTTTGGCTAGAACACGGGCATGACTAGCGAGTGTTCAGTAAAAATACACAAAGGTGTCAGAAACAAGTGAACTCACTGAAACTAGAGTAAATGCTTGTAACTAGTTCAAAATAGGTCATTTGCTGCTGATCTGCACGGTTCCTGTACAATTTACCCAATTTAACACTTTGGGAGTTTTTGGCTAGAACACGGGCATGACTAGCGAGTGTTCAGTAAAAATACACAAAGGTGTCAGAAACAAGTGAACTCACTGAAACTAAAGTAAATGCTTGTAACTAGGGAAAAATAGGTCATTTGCTGCTGATCTGCACGGTTCCTGTACAATTTACCCAATTTACCACTTTGGGAGTTTTTGGCTAGAACATGCGCCTAACTAGCGAGTGTTCAGCAAAAATACACACAGGTGTCAGAAACAAGTGAACTCACTGAAACTAGAGTAAATGCTTGTAACTAGTTCAAAATAGGTCATTTGCTGCTGATCTGCACGGTTCCTGTACAATTTACCCAATTTACCACTTTGGGAGTTTTTGGCTAGAACACGGGCATGACTAGCGAGTGTTCAGTTAAAATACACAAAGGTGTCAGAAACAAGTGAACTCACTGAAACTAGAGTAAATGCTTGTAACTAGTTCAAAATAGGTCATTTGCTGCTGATCTGCACGGTTCCTGTACAATTTACCCAATTTACCACTTTGGGAGTTTATGGCTAGAACATGCGCCTAACTAGCGAGTGTTCAGTAAAAATACACAAAGGTGTCAGAAACAAGTGAACTCACTGAAACTAGAGTAAATGCTTGTAACTAGTTCAAAATAGGTCATTTGCTGCTGATCTGCACGGTTCCTGTACAATTTACCCAATTTAACACTTTGGGAGTTTTTGGCTAGAACACGGGCATGACTAGCAAGTGTTCAGTAAAAATACACATAGGTGTCAGAAACAAGTGAACTCACTGAAACTAGTAAATGCTTGTAACTAGGTAAAAATAGGTCATTTGCTGCTGATCTGCACGGTTCCTGTAAAATTTACCCAATTTACCACTTTGGGAGTTTTTGGCTAGAACACGGGCAAGACTAGCGAGTGTTCAGTCAAAATACACAAAGGTGTCAGAAACAAGTGAACTCACTGAAACTAGAGTAAATGCTTGTAACTAGTTCAAAATAGGTCATTTGCTGCTGATCTGCACGGTTCCTGTACAATTTACCCAATTTACCACTTTGGGAGTTTATGGCTAGAACATGCGCCTAACTAGCGAGTGTTCAGTAAAAATACACAAAGGTGTCAGAAACAAGTGAACTCACTGAAACTAGAGGAAATGCTTGTAACTAGTTTAAAATAGGTCATTTGCTGCTGATCTGCACGGTTCCTGTACAATTTACCAAATTTACCATTTTGGGATTTGAAGGCCAGAACACGCGCCTGACTAGCGAGTGTTCAGTAGAAATACACAAAGGTGTCAGAAACAAGTGAACTCACTGAAACTAGAGTAAATGCTTGTAACTAGTTCAAAATAGGTCATTTGCTGCTGATCTGCACGGTTCCTGTACAATTTACCCAATTTACCACTTTGGGAGTTTTTGGCTAGAACACGGGCATGACTATAGCGAGTGTTCAGTAAAAATACACAAAGGTGTCAGAAACAAGTGAACTCACTGAAACTAGAGTAAATGCTTGTAACTAGTTCAAAATAGGTCATTTGCTGCTGATCTGCACGGTTCCTGTACAATTTACCCAATTTACCACTTTGGGAGTTTTTGGCTAGAACACGGGCATGACTAGCGAGTGTTCAGTCAAAAAACACAAAGGTGTCAGAAACAAGTGAACTGACTGAAACTAGAGTAAATGCTTGTAACTAGTTCAAAATAGGTCATTTGCTACTGATCTGCACGGTTCCTGTACAATTTACCACTTTGGGAGTTTAAGGCTAGATCATGCGCCTAACTAGCGAGTGTTCGGTAAAAATACACAAAGGTGTCAGAAACAAGTGAACTCCCTGAAACTAGAGTAAATGCTTGGAACTAGTTCAAAATAGGTCATTTGCTGCTCATCTGCACGGTTCCTGTACTATTTACTACTCTGTGAGTTTAAGGCTAGAACACATGCCTCACTAGCGAGTGTTCAGTAAAAATACACAAAGGTGTCATAAACAAGTGAACTCCTTGAAACTAGAGTAAATGCTTGTAAGTAATTCAAAATAGGTCATTTGCTGCTGATCTGCCCGGTTCCTGTACAAGTTTCCCATTTTACCACTTTGGGAGTTTAAGGCTAGAACACGCGCCTGACTAGCGAGTGTTCAGTAAAAATACACAAAGGTGTCAGAAACAAGTGAACTCACTGAAACTAGAGTAAATGCTTGTAACTAGTTCAAAATAGGTCATTTGCTGCTGATCTGCACGGTTCCTGTACAATTTACCCAATTTACCACTTTGGGAGTTTATGGCTAGAACATGCGCCTAACTAGCGAGTGTTCAGTAAAAATACACAAAGGTTGCAGAAAGAAGTGAACTCACTGAAACTAGAGTAAATGCTTGTAACTAGTGCAAAATAGGTAATTTGCTGCTGATCTGCACGGTTCCTGTACAATTTACCCAATTTACCACTTTGGGAGTTTTTGGCTAGAACATGCGCCTAACTAGCGAGTGTTCAGCAAAAATACACACAGGTGTCAGAAACAAGTGAACTCACTGAAACTAGAGTAAATGCTTGTAACTAGTTCAAAATAGGTCATTTGCTGCTGATCTGCACGGTTCCTGTACAATTTACCCAATTTACCACTTTGGGAGTTTTTGGCTAGAACACGGGCATGACTAGCGAGTGTTCAGTTAAAATACACAAAGGTGTCAGAAACAAGTGAACTCACTGAAACTAGAGTAAATGCTTGTAACTAGTTCAAAATAGGTCATTTGCTGCTGATCTGCACGGTTCCTGTACAATTTACCCAATTTACCACTTTGGGAGTTTATGGCTAGAACATGCGCCTAACTAGTGAGTGTTCAGTAAAAATACACAAAGGTGTCAGAAACAAGTGAACTCACTGAAACTAGAGTAAATGCTTGTAACTAGTTCAAAATAGGTCATTTGCTGCTGATCTGCACGGTTCCTGTACAATTTACCCAATTTAACACTTTGGGAGTTTTTGGCTAGAACACGGGCATGACTAGCGAGTGTTCAGTAAAAATACACATAGGTGTCAGAAACAAGTGAACTCACTGAAACTAGTAAATGCTTGTAACTAGGTAAAAATAGGTCATTTGCTGCTGATCTGCACGGTTCCTGTACAATTTACCCAATTTAACACTTTGGGAGTTTTTGGCTAGAACACGGGCAAGACTAGCGAGTGTTCAGTCAAAATACACAAAGGTGTCAGAAACAAGTGAACTCACTGAAACTAGAGTAAATGCTTGTAACTAGTTCAAAATAGGTCATTTGCTGCTGATCTGCACGGTTCCTGTACAATTTACCCAATTTACCACTTTGGGAGTTTATGGCTAGAACATGCGCCTAACTAGCGAGTGTTCAGTAAAAATACACAAAGGTGTCAGAAACAAGTGAACTCACTGAAACTAGAGGAAATGCTTGTAACTAGTTCAAAATAGGTCATTTGCTGCTGATCTGCACGGTTCCTGTACAATTTACCAAATTTACCATTTTGGGATTTGAAGGCCAGAACACGCGCCTGACTAGCGAGTGTTCAGTAGAAATACACAAAGGTGTCAGAAACAAGTGAACTCACTGAAACTAGAGTAAATGCTTGTAACTAGTTCAAAATAGGTCATTTGCTGCTGATCTGCACGGTTCCTGTACAATTTACCCAATTTACCACTTTGGGAGTTTTTGGCTAGAACACGGGCATGACTATAGCGAGTGTTCAGTAAAAATACACAAAGGTGTCAGAAACAAGTGAACTCACTGAAACTAGAGTAAATGCTTGTAACTAGTTCAAAATAGGTCATTTGCTGCTGATCTGCACGGTTCCTGTACAATTTACCCAATTTACCACTTTGGGAGTTTATGGCTAGAACATGCGCCTAACTAGCGAGTGTTCAGTAAAAATACACAAAGGTGTCAGAAACAAGTGAACTCACTGAAACTAGAGGAAATGCTTGTAACTAGTTCAAAATAGGTCATTTGCTGCTGATCTGCACGGTTCCTGTACAATTTACCAAATTTACCATTTTGGGATTTGAAGGCCAGAACACGCGCCTGACTAGCGAGTGTTCAGTAGAAATACACAAAGGTGTCAGAAACAAGTGAACTCACTGAAACTAGAGTAAATGCTTGTAACTAGTTCAAAATAGGTCATTTGCTGCTGATCTGCACGGTTCCTGTACAATTTACCCAATTTACCACTTTGGGAGTTTTTGGCTAGAACACGGGCATGACTATAGCGAGTGTTCAGTAAAAATACACAAAGGTGTCAGAAACAAGTGAACTCACTGAAACTAGAGTAAATGCTTGTAACTAGTTCAAAATAGGTCATTTGCTGCTGATCTGCACGGTTCCTGTACAATTTACCCAATTTACCACTTTGGGAGTTTTTGGCTAGAACACGGGCATGACTAGCGAGTGTTCAGTCAAAAAACACAAAGGTGTCAGAAACAAGTGAACTGACTGAAACTAGAGTAAATGCTTGTAACTAGTTCAAAATAGGTCATTTGCTACTGATCTGCACGGTTCCTGTACAATTTACCACTTTGGGAGTTTAAGGCTAGATCATGCGCCTAACTAGCGAGTGTTCGGTAAAAATACACAAAGGTGTCAGAAACAAGTGAACTCCCTGAAACTAGAGTAAATGCTTGGAACTAGTTCAAAATAGGTCATTTGCTGCTCATCTGCACGGTTCCTGTACAAGTTTCCCATTTTACCACTTTGGGAGTTTAAGGCTAGAACACGCGCCTGACTAGCGAGTGTTCAGTCAAAATACACAAAGGTGTCAGAAACAAGTGAACTCACTGAAACTAGAGGAAATGCTTGTAACTAGTTCAAAATAGGTCATTTGCTGCTGATCTGCACGTTTCCTGTACAATTTACCCAATTTACCACTTTGGGAGTTTATGGCTAGAACATGCGCCTAACTAGCGAGTGTTCAGTAAAAATACACAAAGGTGTCAGAAACAAGTGAACTCACTGAAACTAGAGTAAATGCTTGTAACTAGTTCAAAATAGGTCATTTGCTGCTGATCTGCACGGTTCCTGTACAATTTACCCAATTTACCACTTTGGGAGTTTTTGGCTAGAACACGGGCATGACTAGCGAGTGTTCAGTAAAAATACACAAAGGTGTCAGAAACAAGTGAACTCACTGAAACTAGAGTAAATGCTTGGAACTAGTTCAAAATAGGTCATTTGCTGCTGATCTGCACGGTTCCTGTACAATTTACCCAATTTACCACTTTGGGAGTTTTTGGCTAGAACACGGGCATGACTAGCGAGTGTTCAGTTAAAATACACAAAGGTGTCAGAAACAAGTGAACTCACTGAAACTAGAGTAAATGCTTGTAACTAGTTCAAAATAGGTCATTTGCTGCTGATCTGCACGGTTCCTGTACAATTTACCCAATTTACCACTTTGGGAGTTTATGGCTAGAACATGCGCCTAACTAGCGAGTGTTCAGTAAAAATACACAAAGGTGTCAGAAACAAGTGAACTCACTGAAACTAGAGTAAATGCTTGTAACTAGTTCAAAATAGGTCATTTGCTACTGATCTGCACGGTTCCTGTACAATTTACCCAATTTATGGGTAGCCCAGTTTATGGCTAGAACATGCGCCTAACTAGCGAGTGTTCTGTAAAAATACACAAAGGTGTCAGAAACAAGTGAACTCACTGAAACTAGAGTAAATGCTTGTAACTAGTTCAATATAGGTCATTTGCTGCTGATCTGCACGGTTCCTGTACAATTAACCCAATTTACCACTTTGGGATTTTAAGGCCAGAACAAACGCCTGACTAGCGAGTGTTCAGTAAAAATACACAAAGGTTGCAGAAAGAAGTGAACTCACTGAAACTAGAGTAAATGCTTGTAACTAGTGCAAAATAGGTAATTTGCTGCTGATCTGCACGGTTCCTGTACAATTTACCCAATTTACCACTTTGGGAGTTTTTGGCTAGAACATGCGCCTAACTAGCGAGTGTTCAGCAAAAATACACACAGGTGTCAGAAACAAGTGAACTCACTGAAACTAGAGTAAATGCTTGTAACTAGTTCAAAATAGGTCATTTGCTGCTGATCTGCACGGTTCCTGTACAATTTACCCAATTTACCACTTTGGGAGTTTTTGGCTAGAACACGGGCATGACTAGCGAGTGTTCAGTTAAAATACACAAAGGTGTCAGAAACAAGTGAACTCACTGAAACTAGAGTAAATGCTTGTAACTAGTTCAAAATAGGTCATTTGCTGCTGATCTGCACGGTTCCTGTACAATTTACCCAATTTACCACTTTGGGAGTTTTTGGCTAGAACACGGGCATGACTAGCGAGTGCTCAGTCAAAAAACACAAAGGTGTCAGAAACAAGTGAACTGACTGAAACTAGAGTAAATGCTTGTAACTAGTTCAAAATAGGTCATTTGCTACTGATCTGCACGGTTCCTGTACAATTTACCACTTTGGGAGTTTAAGGCTAGATCATGCGCCTAACTAGCGAGTGTTCGGTAAAAATACACAAAGGTGTCAGAAACAAGTGAACTCCCTGAAACTAGAGTAAATGCTTGGAACTAGTTCAAAATAGGTCATTTGCTGCTCATCTGCACGGTTCCTGTACTATTTACTACTCTGTGAGTTTAAGGCTAGAACACATGCCTCACTAGCGAGTGTTCAGTAAAAATACACAAAGGTGTCATAAACAAGTGAACTCCTTGAAACTAGAGTAAATGCTTGTAAGTAATTCAAAATAGGTCATTTGCTGCTGATCTGCCCGGTTCCTGTACAAGTTTCCCATTTTACCACTTTGGGAGTTTAAGGCTAGAACACGCGCCTGACTAGCGAGTGTTCAGTAAAAATACACAAAGGTGTCAGAAACAAGTGAACTCACTGAAACTAGAGTAAATGCTTGTAACTAGTTCAAAATAGGTCATTTGCTGCTGATCTGCACGGTTCCTGTACAATTTACCCAATTTACCACTTTGGGAGTTTATGGCTAGAACATGCGCCTAACTAGCGAGTGTTCAGCAAAAATACACAAAGGTGTCAGAAACAAGTGAACTCACTGAAACTAGAGTAAATGCTTGTAACTAGTTCAAAATAGGTCATTTGCTGCTGATCTGCACGGTTCCTGTACAATTTACCCAATTTACCACTTTGGGAGTTTTTGGCTAGAACACGGGCATGACTAGCGAGTGTTCAGTAAAAATACACAAAGGTGTCAGAAACAAGTGAACTCACTGAAACTAGAGTAAATGCTTGGAACTAGTTCAAAATAGGTCATTTGCTGCTGATCTGCACGGTTCCTGTACAATTTACCCAATTTACCACTTTGGGAGTTTTTGGCTAGAACACGGGCATGACTAGCGAGTGTTCAGTTAAAATACACAAAGGTGTCAGAAACAAGTGAACTCACTGAAACTAGAGTAAATGCTTGTAACTAGTTCAAAATAGGTCATTTGCTGCTGATCTGCACGGTTCCTGTACAATTTACCCAATTTACCACTTTGGGAGTTTATGGCTAGAACATGCGCCTAACTAGCGAGTGTTCAGTAAAAATACACAAAGGTGTCAGAAACAAGTGAACTCACTGAAACTAGAGTAAATGCTTGTAACTAGTTCAAAATAGGTCATTTGCTACTGATCTGCACGGTTCCTGTACAATTTACCCAATTTATGGGTAGCCCAGTTTATGGCTAGAACATGCGCCTAACTAGCGAGTGTTCTGTAAAAATACACAAAGGTGTCAGAAACAAGTGAACTCACTGAAACTAGAGTAAATGCTTGTAACTAGTTCAATATAGGTCATTTGCTGCTGATCTGCACGGTTCCTGTACAATTAACCCAATTTACCACTTTGGGATTTTAAGGCCAGAACAAACGCCTGACTAGCGAGTGTTCAGTAAAAATACACAAAGGTTGCAGAAAGAAGTGAACTCACTGAAACTAGAGTAAATGCTTGTAACTAGTGCAAAATAGGTAATTTGCTGCTGATCTGCACGGTTCCTGTACAATTTACCCAATTTACCACTTTGGGAGTTTTTGGCTAGAACATGCGCCTAACTAGCGAGTGTTCAGCAAAAATACACACAGGTGTCAGAAACAAGTGAACTCACTGAAACTAGAGTAAATGCTTGTAACTAGTTCAAAATAGGTCATTTGCTGCTGATCTGCACGGTTCCTGTACAATTTACCCAATTTACCACTTTGGGAGTTTTTGGCTAGAACACGGGCATGACTAGCGAGTGTTCAGTTAAAATACACAAAGGTGTCAGAAACAAGTGAACTCACTGAAACTAGAGTAAATGCTTGTAACTAGTTCAAAATAGGTCATTTGCTGCTGATCTGCACGGTTCCTGTACAATTTACCCAATTTACCACTTTGGGAGTTTATGGCTAGAACATGCGCCTAACTAGCGAGTGTTCAGTAAAAATACACAAAGGTGTCAGAAACAAGTGAACTCACTGAAACTAGAGTAAATGCTTGTAACTAGTTCAAAATAGGTCATTTGCTGCTGATCTGCACGGTTCCTGTACAATTTACCCAATTTAACACTTTGGGAGTTTTTGGCTAGAACACGGGCATGACTAGCGAGTGTTCAGTAAAAATACACATAGGTGTCAGAAACAAGTGAACTCACTGAAACTAGTAAATGCTTGTAACTAGGTAAAAATAGGTCATTTGCTGCTGATCTGCACGGTTCCTGTACAATTTACCCAATTTACCACTTTGGGAGTTTTTGGCTAGAACACGGGCAAGACTAGCGAGTGTTCAGTCAAAATACACAAAGGTGTCAGAAACAAGTGAACTCACTGAAACTAGAGTAAATGCTTGTAACTAGTTCAAAATAGGTCATTTGCTGCTGATCTGCACGGTTCCTGTACAATTTACCCAATTTACCACTTTGGGAGTTTATGGCTAGAACATGCGCCTAACTAGCGAGTGTTCAGTAAAAATACACAAAGGTGTAAGAAACAAGTGAACTCACTGAAACTAGAGGAAATGCTTGTAACTAGTTCAAAATAGGTCATTTGCTGCTGATCTGCACGGTTCCTGTACAATTTACCAAATTTACCATTTTGGGATTTGAAGGCCAGAACACGCGCCTGACTAGCGAGTGTTCAGTAGAAATACACAAAGGTGTCAGAAACAAGTGAACTCACTGAAACTAGAGTAAATGCTTGTAACTAGTTCAAAATAGGTCATTTGCTGCTGATCTGCACGGTTCCTGTACAATTTACCCAATTTACCACTTTGGGAGTTTTTGGCTAGAACACGGGCATGACTATAGCGAGTGTTCAGTAAAAATACACAAAGGTGTCAGAAACAAGTGAACTCACTGAAACTAGAGTAAATGCTTGTAACTAGTTCAAAATAGGTCATTTGCTGCTGCTCTGCACGGTTCCTGTACAATTTACCCAATTTACCACTTTGGGAGTTTTTGGCTAGAACACGGGCATGACTAGCGAGTGTTCAGTCAAAAAACACAAAGGTGTCAGAAACAAGTGAACTGACTGAAACTAGAGTAAATGCTTGTAACTAGTTCAAAATAGGTCATTTGCTACTGATCTGCACGGTTCCTGTACAATTTACCACTTTGGGAGTTTAAGGCTAGATCATGCGCCTAACTAGCGAGTGTTCGGTAAAAATACACAAAGGTGTCAGAAACAAGTGAACTCCCTGAAACTAGAGTAAATGCTTGGAACTAGTTCAAAATAGGTCATTTGCTGCTCATCTGCACGGTTCCTGTACAAGTTTCCCATTTTACCACTTTGGGAGTTTAAGGCTAGAACACGCGCCTGACTAGCGAGTGTTCAGTCAAAATACACAAAGGTGTCAGAAACAAGTGAACTCACTGAAACTAGAGGAAATGCTTGTAACTAGTTCAAAATAGGTCATTTGCTGCTGATCTGCACGTTTCCTGTACAATTTACCCAATTTACCACTTTGGGAGTTTATGGCTAGAACATGCGCCTAACTAGCGAGTGTTCAGTAAAAATACACAAAGGTGTCAGAAACAAGTGAACTCACTGAAACTAGAGTAAATGCTTGTAACTAGTTCAAAATAGGTCATTTGCTGCTGATCTGCACGGTTCCTGTACAATTTACCCAATTTACCACTTTGGGAGTTTTTGGCTAGAACACGGGCATGACTAGCGAGTGTTCAGTAAAAATACACAAAGGTGTCAGAAACAAGTGAACTCACTGAAACTAGAGTAAATGCTTGGAACTAGTTCAAAATAGGTCATTTGCTGCTGATCTGCACGGTTCCTGTACAATTTACCCAATTTACCACTTTGGGAGTTTTTGGCTAGAACACGGGCATGACTAGCGAGTGTTCAGTTAAAATACACAAAGGTGTCAGAAACAAGTGAACTCACTGAAACTAGAGTAAATGCTTGTAACTAGTTCAAAATAGGTCATTTGCTGCTGATCTGCACGGTTCCTGTACAATTTACCCAATTTACCACTTTGGGAGTTTATGGCTAGAACATGCGCCTAACTAGCGAGTGTTCAGTAAAAATACACAAAGGTGTCAGAAACAAGTGAACTCACTGAAACTAGAGTAAATGCTTGTAACTAGTTCAAAATAGGTCATTTGCTACTGATCTGCACGGTTCCTGTACAATTTACCCAATTTATGGGTAGCCCAGTTTATGGCTAGAACATGCGCCTAACTAGCGAGTGTTCTGTAAAAATACACAAAGGTGTCAGAAACAAGTGAACTCACTGAAACTAGAGTAAATGCTTGTAACTAGTTCAATATAGGTCATTTGCTGCTGATCTGCACGGTTCCTGTACAATTAACCCAATTTAACACTTTGGGATTTTAAGGCCAGAACAAACGCCTGACTAGCGAGTGTTCAGTAAAAATACACAAAGGTTGCAGAAAGAAGTGAACTCACTGAAACTAGAGTAAATGCTTGTAACTAGTGCAAAATAGGTAATTTGCTGCTGATCTGCACGGTTCCTGTACAATTTACCCAATTTACCACTTTGGGAGTTTTTGGCTAGAACATGCGCCTAACTAGCGAGTGTTCAGCAAAAATATACACAGGTGTCAGAAACAAGTGAACTCACTGAAACTAGAGTAAATGCTTGTAACTAGTTCAAAATAGGTCATTTGCTGCTGCTCTGCACGGTTCCTGTACAATTTACCCAATTTACCACTTTGGGAGTTTTTGGCTAGAACACGGGCATGACTAGCGAGTGTTCAGTCAAAAAACACAAAGGTGTCAGAAACAAGTGAACTGACTGAAACTAGAGTAAATGCTTGTAACTAGTTCAAAATAGGTCATTTGCTACTGATCTGCACGGTTCCTGTACAATTTACCACTTTGGGAGTTTAAGGCTAGATCATGCGCCTAACTAGCGAGTGTTCGGTAAAAATACACAAAGGTGTCAGAAACAAGTGAACTCCCTGAAACTAGAGTAAATGCTTGGAACTAGTTCAAAATAGGTCATTTGCTGCTCATCTGCACGGTTCCTGTACAAGTTTCCCATTTTACCACTTTGGGAGTTTAAGGCTAGAACACGCGCCTGACTAGCGAGTGTTCAGTCAAAATACACAAAGGTGTCAGAAACAAGTGAACTCACTGAAACTAGAGGAAATGCTTGTAACTAGTTCAAAATAGGTCATTTGCTGCTGATCTGCACGTTTCCTGTACAATTTACCCAATTTACCACTTTGGGAGTTTATGGCTAGAACATGCGCCTAACTAGCGAGTGTTCAGTAAAAATACACAAAGGTGTCAGAAACAAGTGAACTCACTGAAACTAGAGTAAATGCTTGTAACTAGTTCAAAATAGGTCATTTGCTGCTGATCTGCACGGTTCCTGTACAATTTACCCAATTTACCACTTTGGGAGTTTTTGGCTAGAACACGGGCATGACTAGCGAGTGTTCAGTAAAAATACACAAAGGTGTCAGAAACAAGTGAACTCACTGAAACTAGAGTAAATGCTTGGAACTAGTTCAAAATAGGTCATTTGCTGCTGATCTGCACGGTTCCTGTACAATTTACCCAATTTACCACTTTGGGAGTTTTTGGCTAGAACACGGGCATGACTAGCGAGTGTTCAGTTAAAATACACAAAGGTGTCAGAAACAAGTGAACTCACTGAAACTAGAGTAAATGCTTGTAACTAGTTCAAAATAGGTCATTTGCTGCTGATCTGCACGGTTCCTGTACAATTTACCCAATTTACCACTTTGGGAGTTTATGGCTAGAACATGCGCCTAACTAGCGAGTGTTCAGTAAAAATACACAAAGGTGTCAGAAACAAGTGAACTCACTGAAACTAGAGTAAATGCTTGTAACTAGTTCAAAATAGGTCATTTGCTACTGATCTGCACGGTTCCTGTACAATTTACCCAATTTATGGGTAGCCCAGTTTATGGCTAGAACATGCGCCTAACTAGCGAGTGTTCTGTAAAAATACACAAAGGTGTCAGAAACAAGTGAACTCACTGAAACTAGAGTAAATGCTTGTAACTAGTTCAATATAGGTCATTTGCTGCTGATCTGCACGGTTCCTGTACAATTAACCCAATTTAACACTTTGGGATTTTAAGGCCAGAACAAACGCCTGACTAGCGAGTGTTCAGTAAAAATACACAAAGGTTGCAGAAAGAAGTGAACTCACTGAAACTAGAGTAAATGCTTGTAACTAGTGCAAAATAGGTAATTTGCTGCTGATCTGCACGGTTCCTGTACAATTTACCCAATTTACCACTTTGGGAGTTTTTGGCTAGAACATGCGCCTAACTAGCGAGTGTTCAGCAAAAATATACACAGGTGTCAGAAACAAGTGAACTCACTGAAACTAGAGTAAATGCTTGTAACTAGTTCAAAATAGGTCATTTGCTGCTGATCTGCACGGTTCCTGTACAATTTACCCAATTTACCACTTTGGGAGTTTTTGGCTAGAACACGAGCATGACTAGCGAGTGTTCAGTTAAAATACACAAAGGTGTCAGAAACAAGTGAACTCACTGAAACTAGAGTAAATGCTTGTAACTAGTTCAAAATAGGTCATTTGCTGCTGATCTGCACGGTTCCTGTACAATTTACCCAATTTACCACTTTGGGAGTTTATGGCTAGAACATGCGCCTAACTAGCGAGTGTTCAGTAAAAATACACAAAGGTGTCAGAAACAAGTGAACTCACTGAAACTAGAGTAAATGCTTGTAACTAGTTCAAAATAGGTCATTTGCTGCTGATCTGCACGGTTCCTGTACAATTTACCCAATTTAACACTTTGGGAGTTTTTGGCTAGAACACGGGCATGACTAGCGAGTGTTCAGTAAAAATACACATAGGTGTCAGAAACAAGTGAACTCACTGAAACTAGTAAATGCTTGTAACTAGGTAAAAATAGGTCATTTGCTGCTGATCTGCACGGTTCCTGTACAATTTACCCAATTTACCACTTTGGGAGTTTTTGGCTAGAACACGGGCAAGACTAGCGAGTGTTCAGTCAAAATACACAAAGGTGTCAGAAACAAGTGAACTCACTGAAACTAGAGTAAATGCTTGTAACTAGTTCAAAATAGGTCATTTGCTGCTGATCTGCACGGTTCCTGTACAATTTACCCAATTTACCACTTTGGGAGTTTATGGCTAGAACATGCGCCTAACTAGCGAGTGTTCAGTAAAAATACACAAAGGTGTCAGAAACAAGTGAACTCACTGAAACTAGAGGAAATGCTTGTAACTAGTTCAAAATAGGTCATTTGCTGCTGATCTGCACGGTTCCTGTACAATTTACCAAATTTACCATTTTGGGATTTGAAGGCCAGAACACGCGCCTGACTAGCGAGTGTTCAGTAGAAATACACAAAGGTGTCAGAAACAAGTGAACTCACTGAAACTAGAGTAAATGCTTGTAACTAGTTCAAAATAGGTCATTTGCTGCTGATCTGCACGGTTCCTGTACAATTTACCCAATTTACCACTTTGGGAGTTTTTGGCTAGAACACGGGCATGACTATAGCGAGTGTTCAGTAAAAATACACAAAGGTGTCAGAAACAAGTGAACTCACTGAAACTAGAGTAAATGCTTGTAACTAGTTCAAAATAGGTCATTTGCTGCTGATCTGCACGGTTCCTGTACAATTTACCCAATTTACCACTTTGGGAGTTTTTGGCTAGAACACGGGCATGACTAGCGAGTGTTCAGTCAAAAAACACAAAGGTGTCAGAAACAAGTGAACTGACTGAAACTAGAGTAAATGCTTGTAACTAGTTCAAAATAGGTCATTTGCTACTGATCTGCACGGTTCCTGTACAATTTACCACTTTGGGAGTTTAAGGCTAGATCATGCGCCTAACTAGCGAGTGTTCGGTAAAAATACACAAAGGTGTCAGAAACAAGTGAACTCCCTGAAACTAGAGTAAATGCTTGGAACTAGTTCAAAATAGGTCATTTGCTGCTCATCTGCACGGTTCCTGTACAAGTTTCCCATTTTACCACTTTGGGAGTTTAAGGCTAGAACACGCGCCTGACTAGCGAGTGTTCAGTCAAAATACACAAAGGTGTCAGAAACAAGTGAACTCACTGAAACTAGAGTAAATGCTTGTAACTAGTTCAAAATAGGTCATTTGCTGCTGATCTGCACGGTTCCTGTACAATTTACCCAATTTACCACTTTGGGAGTTTATGGCTAGAACATGCGCCTAACTAGCAAGTGTTCAGTAAAAATACACAAAGGTGTCAGAAACAAGTGAACTCACTGAAACTAGAGGAAATGCTTGTAACTAGTTCAAAATAGGTCATTTGCTGCTGATCTGCACGTTTCCTGTACAATTTACCCAATTTACCACTTTGGGAGTTTATGGCTAGAACATGCGCCTAACTAGCGAGTGTTCAGTAAAAATACACAAAGGTGTCAGAAACAAGTGAACTCACTGAAACTAGAGTAAATGCTTGTAACTAGTTCAAAATAGGTCATTTGCTGCTGATCTGCACGGTTCCTG
The DNA here is from genome assembly GCA_029215795.1 of Anniella stebbinsi. Lineage (NCBI taxonomy): Eukaryota > Metazoa > Chordata > Lepidosauria > Squamata > Anniellidae > Anniella > Anniella stebbinsi. The sequence goes on along the minus strand of JARDYH010000004.1, from coordinate 122,364,722 downwards.
TACAATTTACCCAATTTACCACTTTGGGAGTTTTTGGCTAGAACACGGGCATGACTAGCGAGTGTTCAGTAAAAATACACAAAGGTGTCAGAAACAAGTGAACTCACTGAAACTAGAGTAAATGCTTGGAACTAGTTCAAAATAGGTCATTTGCTGCTGATCTGCACGGTTCCTGTACAATTTACCCAATTTACCACTTTGGGAGTTTTTGGCTAGAACACGGGCATGACTAGCGAGTGTTCAGTTAAAATACACAAAGGTGTCAGAAACAAGTGAACTCACTGAAACTAGAGTAAATGCTTGTAACTAGTTCAAAATAGGTCATTTGCTGCTGATCTGCACGGTTCCTGTACAATTTACCCAATTTACCACTTTGGGAGTTTATGGCTAGAACATGCGCCTAACTAGCGAGTGTTCAGTAAAAATACACAAAGGTGTCAGAAACAAGTGAACTCACTGAAACTAGAGTAAATGCTTGTAACTAGTTCAAAATAGGTCATTTGCTGCTGATCTGCACGGTTCCTGTACAATTTACCCAATTTATGGGTAGCCCAGTTTATGGCTAGAACATGCGCCTAACTAGCGAGTGTTCTGTAAAAATACACAAAGGTGTCAGAAACAAGTGAACTCACTGAAATTAGAGTAAATGCTTGTAACTAGTTCAATATAGGTCATTTGCTGCTGATCTGCACGGTTCCTGTACAATTAACCCAATTTACCACTTTGGGATTTTAAGGCCAGAACAAACGCCTGACTAGCGAGTGTTCAGTAAAAATACACAAAGGTTGCAGAAAGAAGTGAACTCACTGAAACTAGAGTAAATGCTTGTAACTAGTGCAAAATAGGTAATTTGCTGCTGATCTGCACGGTTCCTGTACAATTTACCCAATTTACCACTTTGGGAGTTTTTGGCTAGAACACGGGCATGACTAGCGAGTGTTCAGTCAAAATACACAAAGGTGTCAGAAACAAGTGAACTCACTGAAACTAGAGGAAATGCTTGTAACTAGTTCAAAATAGGTCATTTGCTGCTGATCTGCACGGTTCCTGTACAATTTACCCAATTTACCACTTTGGGAGTTTATGGCTAGAACATGCGCCTAACTAGCGAGTGTTCAGTAAAAATACACAAAGGTGTCAGAAACAAGTGAACTCACTGAAACTAGAGGAAATGCTTGTAACTAGTTCAAAATAGGTCATTTGGTGCTGATCTGCACGGTTCCTGTACAATTTACCCAATTTACCATTTTGGGAGTTTTTGGCTAGAACACGGGCATGACTAGCGAGTGTTCAGTAAAAATACACAAAGGTGTCAGAAACAAGTGAACTCACTGAAACTAGAGTAAATGCTTGTAACTAGTTCAAAATAGGTCATTTGCTGCTGATCTGCACGGTTCCTGTACAATTTACCCAATTTACCACTTTGGGAGTTTTTGGCTAGAACACGGGCATGACTAGCGAGTGTTCAGTCAAAATACACAAAGGTGTCAGAAACAAGTGAACTCACTGAAACTAGAGGAAATGCTTGTAACTAGTTCAAAATAGGTCATTTGCTGCTGATCTGCACGGTTCCTGTACAATTTACCAAATTTACCATTTTGGGATTTGAAGGCCAGAACACGCGCCTGACTAGCGAGTGTTCAGTAAAAATACACAAAGGTGTCAGAAACAAGTGAACTCACTGAAACTAGAGTAAATGCTTGTAACTAGTTCAAAATAGGTCATTTGCTGCTGATCTGCACGGTTCCTGTACAATTTACCCAATTTACCACTTTGGGAGTTTATGGCTAGAACATGCGCCTAACTAGCGAGTGTTCAGCAAAAATACACAAAGGTGTCAGAAACAAGTGAACTCACTGAAACTAGAGTAAATGCTTGTAACTAGTTCAAAATAGGTCATTTGCTGCTGATCTGCACGGTTCCTGTACAATTTACCCAATTTACCATTTTGGGAGTTTTTGGCTAGAACACGGGCATGACTAGCGAGTGTTCAGTAAAAATACACAAAGGTGTCAGAAACAAGTGAACTCACTGAAACTAGAGTAAATGCTTGTAACTAGTTCAAAATAGGTCATTTGCTGCTGATCTGCACGGTTCCTGTACAATTTACCCAATTTACCACTTTGGGAGTTTTTGGCTAGAACACGGGCATGACTAGCGAGTGTTCAGTCAAAATACACAAAGGTGTCAGAAACAAGTGAACTCACTGAAACTAGAGGAAATGCTTGTAACTAGTTCAAAATAGGTCATTTGCTGCTGATCTGCACGGTTCCTGTACAATTTACCAAATTTACCATTTTGGGATTTGAAGGCCAGAACACGCGCCTGACTAGCGAGTGTTCAGTAAAAATACACAAAGGTGTCAGAAACAAGTGAACTCACTGAAACTAGAGTAAATGCTTGTAACTAGTTCAAAATAGGTCATTTGCTGCTGATCTGCACGGTTCCTGTACAATTTACCCAATTTACCACTTTGGGAGTTTACGGCTAGAACATGCGCCTAACTAGCGAGTGTTCAGCAAAAATACACAAAGGTGTCAGAAACAAGTGAACTCACTGAAACTAGAGTAAATGCTTGTAACTAGTTCAAAATAGGTCATTTGCTGCTGATCTGCACGGTTCCTGTACAATTTACCCAATTTACCACTTTGGGAGTTTTTGGCTAGAACACGGGCATGACTAGCGAGTGTTCAGTTAAAATACACAAAGGTGTCAGAAACAAGTGAACTCACTGAAACTAGAGTAAATGCTTGTAACTAGTTCAAAATAGGTCATTTGCTGCTGATCTGCACGGTTCCTGTACAATTTACCCAATTTACCACTTTGGGAGTTTATGGCTAGAACATGCGCCTAACTAGCGAGTGTTCAGTAAAAATACACAAAGGTGTCAGAAACAAGTGAACTCACTGAAACTAGAGTAAATGCTTGTAACTAGTTCAAAATAGGTCATTTGCTGCTGATCTGCACGGTTGCTGTACAATTTACCCAATTTAACACTTTGGGAGTTTTTGGCTAGAACACGGGCATGACTAGCGAGTGTTCAGTAAAAATACACAAAGGTGTCAGAAACAAGTGAACTCACTGAAACTAGAGTAAATGCTTGTAACTAGGGAAAAATAGGTCAGTTGCTGCTGATCTGCACGGTTCCTGTACAATTTACCCAATTTACCACTTTGGGAGTTTATGGCTAGAACATGCGCCTAACTAGCGAGTGTTCAGTAAAAATACACAAAGGTGTCAGAAACAAGTGAACTCACTGAAACTAGAGTAAATGCTTGTAACTAGTTCAAAATAGGTCATTTGCTGCTGATCTGCACGGTTCCTGTACAATTTACCCAATTTAACACTTTGGGAGTTTTTGGCTAGAACACGGGCATGACTAGCGAGTGTTCAGTAAAAATACACATAGGTGTCAGAAACAAGTGAACTCACTGAAACTAGTAAATGCTTGTAACTAGGTAAAAATAGGTCATTTGCTGCTGATCTGCACGGTTCCTGTACAATTTACCCAATTTACCACTTTGGGAGTTTTTGGCTAGAACACGGGCAAGACTAGCGAGTGTTCAGTCAAAATACACAAAGGTGTCAGAAACAAGTGAACTCACTGAAACTAGAGGAAATGCTTGTAACTAGTTCAAAATAGGTCATTTGCTGCTGATCTGCACGGTTCCTGTACAATTTACCCAATTTACCACTTTGGGAGTTTATGGCTAGAACATGCGCCTAACTAGCGAGTGTTCAGTAAAAATACACAAAGGTGTCAGAAACAAGTGAACTCACTAAAACTAGAGGAAATGCTTGTAACTAGTTCAAAATAGGTCATTTGCTGCTGATCTGCACGGTTCCTGTACAATTTACCAAATTTACCATTTTGGGATTTGAAGGCCAGAACACGCGCCTGACTAGCGAGTGTTCAGTAGAAATACACAAAGGTGTCAGAAACAAGTGAACTCACTGAAACTAGAGTAAATGCTTGTAACTAGTTCAAAATAGGTCATTTGCTGCTGATCTGCACGGTTCCTGTACAATTTACCCAATTTACCACTTTGGGAGTTTTTGGCTAGAACACGGGCATGACTATAGCGAGTGTTCAGTAAAAATACACAAAGGTGTCAGAAACAAGTGAACTCACTGAAACTAGAGTAAATGCTTGTAACTAGTTCAAAATAGGTCATTTGCTGCTGATCTGCACGGTTCCTGTACAATTTACCCAATTTACCACTTTGGGAGTTTTTGGCTAGAACACGGGCATGACTAGCGAGTGTTCAGTCAAAAAACACAAAGGTGTCAGAAACAAGTGAACTGACTGAAACTAGAGTAAATGCTTGTAACTAGTTCAAAATAGGTCATTTGCTACTGATCTGCACGGTTCCTGTACAATTTACCACTTTGGGAGTTTAAGGCTAGATCATGCGCCTAACTAGCGAGTGTTCGGTAAAAATACACAAAGGTGTCAGAAACAAGTGAACTCCCTGAAACTAGAGTAAATGCTTGGAACTAGTTCAAAATAGGTCATTTGCTGCTCATCTGCACGGTTCCTGTACAAGTTTCCCATTTTACCACTTTGGGAGTTTAAGGCTAGAACACGCGCCTGACTAGCGAGTGTTCAGTCAAAATACACAAAGGTGTCAGAAACAAGTGAACTCACTGAAACTAGAGTAAATGCTTGTAACTAGTTCAAAATAGGTCATTTGCTGCTGATCTGCACGGTTCCTGTACAATTTACCCAATTTACCATTTTGGGAGTTTTTGGCTAGAACACGGGCATGACTAGCGAGTGTTCAGTAAAAATACACAAAGGTGTCAGAAACAAGTGAACTCACTGAAACTAGAGTAAATGCTTGTAACTAGTTCAAAATAGGTCATTTGCTGCTGATCTGCACGGTTCCTGTACAATTTACCCAATTTACCACTTTGGGAGTTTTTGGCTAGAACACGGGCATGACTAGCGAGTGTTCAGTCAAAATACACAAAGGTGTCAGAAACAAGTGAACTCACTGAAACTAGAGGAAATGCTTGTAACTAGTTCAAAATAGGTCATTTGCTGCTGATCTGCACGGTTCCTGTACAATTTACCAAATTTACCATTTTGGGATTTGAAGGCCAGAACACGCGCCTGACTAGCGAGTGTTCAGTAAAAATACACAAAGGTGTCAGAAACAAGTGAACTCACTGAAACTAGAGTAAATGCTTGTAACTAGTTCAAAATAGGTCATTTGCTGCTGATCTGCACGGTTCCTGTACAATTTACCCAATTTACCACTTTGGGAGTTTATGGCTAGAACATGCGCCTAACTAGCGAGTGTTCAGCAAAAATACACAAAGGTGTCAGAAACAAGTGAACTCACTGAAACTAGAGTAAATGCTTGTAACTAGTTCAAAATAGGTCATTTGCTGCTGATCTGCACGGTTCCTGTACAATTTACCCAATTTACCACTTTGGGAGTTTTTGGCTAGAACACGGGCATGACTAGCGAGTGTTCAGTTAAAATACACAAAGGTGTCAGAAACAAGTGAACTCACTGAAACTAGAGTAAATGCTTGTAACTAGTTCAAAATAGGTCATTTGCTGCTGATCTGCACGGTTCCTGTACAATTTACCCAATTTACCACTTTGGGAGTTTATGGCTAGAACATGCGCCTAACTAGCGAGTGTTCAGTAAAAATACACAAAGGTGTCAGAAACAAGTGAACTCACTGAAACTAGAGTAAATGCTTGTAACTAGTTCAAAATAGGTCATTTGCTGCTGATCTGCACGGTTGCTGTACAATTTACCCAATTTAACACTTTGGGAGTTTTTGGCTAGAACACGGGCATGACTAGCGAGTGTTCAGTAAAAATACACAAAGGTGTCAGAAACAAGTGAACTCACTGAAACTAGAGTAAATGCTTGTAACTAGGGAAAAATAGGTCAGTTGCTGCTGATCTGCACGGTTCCTGTACAATTTACCCAATTTACCACTTTGGGAGTTTATGGCTAGAACATGCGCCTAACTAGCGAGTGTTCAGTAAAAATACACAAAGGTGTCAGAAACAAGTGAACTCACTGAAACTAGAGTAAATGCTTGTAACTAGTTCAAAATAGGTCATTTGCTGCTGATCTGCACGGTTCCTGTACAATTTACCCAATTTAACACTTTGGGAGTTTTTGGCTAGAACACGGGCATGACTAGCGAGTGTTCAGTAAAAATACACATAGGTGTCAGAAACAAGTGAACTCACTGAAACTAGTAAATGCTTGTAACTAGGTAAAAATAGGTCATTTGCTGCTGATCTGCACGGTTCCTGTACAATTTACCCAATTTACCACTTTGGGAGTTTTTGGCTAGAACACGGGCAAGACTAGCGAGTGTTCAGTCAAAATACACAAAGGTGTCAGAAACAAGTGAACTCACTGAAACTAGAGTAAATGCTTGTAACTAGTTCAAAATAGGTCATTTGCTGCTGATCTGCACGGTTCCTGTACAATTTACCCAATTTACCACTTTGGGAGTTTATGGCTAGAACATGCGCCTAACTAGCGAGTGTTCAGTAAAAATACACAAAGGTGTCAGAAACAAGTGAACTCACTAAAACTAGAGGAAATGCTTGTAACTAGTTCAAAATAGGTCATTTGCTGCTGATCTGCACGGTTCCTGTACAATTTACCAAATTTACCATTTTGGGATTTGAAGGCCAGAACACGCGCCTGACTAGCGAGTGTTCAGTAGAAATACACAAAGGTGTCAGAAACAAGTGAACTCACTGAAACTAGAGTAAATGCTTGTAACTAGTTCAAAATAGGTCATTTGCTGCTGATCTGCACGGTTCCTGTACAATTTACCCAATTTACCACTTTGGGAGTTTTTGGCTAGAACACGGGCATGACTATAGCGAGTGTTCAGTAAAAATACACAAAGGTGTCAGAAACAAGTGAACTCACTGAAACTAGAGTAAATGCTTGTAACTAGTTCAAAATAGGTCATTTGCTGCTGATCTGCACGGTTCCTGTACAATTTACCCAATTTACCACTTTGGGAGTTTTTGGCTAGAACACGGGCATGACTAGCGAGTGTTCAGTCAAAAAACACAAAGGTGTCAGAAACAAGTGAACTGACTGAAACTAGAGTAAATGCTTGTAACTAGTTCAAAATAGGTCATTTGCTACTGATCTGCACGGTTCCTGTACAATTTACCACTTTGGGAGTTTAAGGCTAGATCATGCGCCTAACTAGCGAGTGTTCGGTAAAAATACACAAAGGTGTCAGAAACAAGTGAACTCCCTGAAACTAGAGTAAATGCTTGGAACTAGTTCAAAATAGGTCATTTGCTGCTCATCTGCACGGTTCCTGTACAAGTTTCCCATTTTACCACTTTGGGAGTTTAAGGCTAGAACACGCGCCTGACTAGCGAGTGTTCAGTCAAAATACACAAAGGTGTCAGAAACAAGTGAACTCACTGAAACTAGAGTAAATGCTTGTAACTAGTTCAAAATAGGTCATTTGCTGCTGATCTGCACGGTTCCTGTACAATTTACCCAATTTACCACTTTGGGAGTTTATGGCTAGAACATGCGCCTAACTAGCAAGTGTTCAGTAAAAATACACAAAGGTGTCAGAAACAAGTGAACTCACTGAAACTAGAGGAAATGCTTGTAACTAGTTCAAAATAGGTCATTTGCTGCTGATCTGCACGTTTCCTGTACAATTTACCCAATTTACCACTTTGGGAGTTTATGGCTAGAACATGCGCCTAACTAGCGAGTGTTCAGTAAAAATACACAAAGGTGTCAGAAACAAGTGAACTCACTGAAACTAGAGTAAATGCTTGTAACTAGTTCAAAATAGGTCATTTGCTGCTGATCTGCACGGTTCCTGTACAATTTACCCAATTTACCACTTTGGGAGTTTTTGGCTAGAACACGGGCATGACTAGCGAGTGTTCAGTAAAAATACACAAAGGTGTCAGAAACAAGTGAACTCACTGAAACTAGAGTAAATGCTTGGAACTAGTTCAAAATAGGTCATTTGCTGCTGATCTGCACGGTTCCTGTACAATTTACCCAATTTACCACTTTGGGAGTTTTTGGCTAGAACACGGGCATGACTAGCGAGTGTTCAGTTAAAATACACAAAGGTGTCAGAAACAAGTGAACTCACTGAAACTAGAGTAAATGCTTGTAACTAGTTCAAAATAGGTCATTTGCTGCTGATCTGCACGGTTCCTGTACAATTTACCCAATTTACCACTTTGGGAGTTTTTGGCTAGAACACGGGCATGACTAGCGAGTGTTCAGTTAAAATACACAAAGGTGTCAGAAACAAGTGAACTCACTGAAACTAGAGTAAATGCTTGTAACTAGTTCAAAATAGGTCATTTGCTGCTGATCTGCACGGTTCCTGTACAATTTACCCAATTTACCACTTTGGGAGTTTTTGGCTAGAACACGGGCATGACTAGCGAGTGCTCAGTCAAAAAACACAAAGGTGTCAGAAACAAGTGAACTGACTGAAACTAGAGTAAATGCTTGTAACTAGTTCAAAATAGGTCATTTGCTACTGATCTGCACGGTTCCTGTACAATTTACCACTTTGGGAGTTTAAGGCTAGATCATGCGCCTAACTAGCGAGTGTTCGGTAAAAATACACAAAGGTGTCAGAAACAAGTGAACTCCCTGAAACTAGAGTAAATGCTTGGAACTAGTTCAAAATAGGTCATTTGCTGCTCATCTGCACGGTTCCTGTACTATTTACTACTCTGTGAGTTTAAGGCTAGAACACATGCCTCACTAGCGAGTGTTCAGTAAAAATACACAAAGGTGTCATAAACAAGTGAACTCCTTGAAACTAGAGTAAATGCTTGTAAGTAATTCAAAATAGGTCATTTGCTGCTGATCTGCCCGGTTCCTGTACAAGTTTCCCATTTTACCACTTTGGGAGTTTAAGGCTAGAACACGCGCCTGACTAGCGAGTGTTCAGTAAAAATACACAAAGGTGTCAGAAACAAGTGAACTCACTGAAACTAGAGTAAATGCTTGTAACTAGTTCAAAATAGGTCATTTGCTGCTGATCTGCACGGTTCCTGTACAATTTACCCAATTTACCACTTTGGGAGTTTATGGCTAGAACATGCGCCTAACTAGCGAGTGTTCAGCAAAAATACACAAAGGTGTCAGAAACAAGTGAACTCACTGAAACTAGAGTAAATGCTTGTAACTAGTTCAAAATAGGTCATTTGCTGCTGATCTGCACGGTTCCTGTACAATTTACCCAATTTACCACTTTGGGAGTTTTTGGCTAGAACACGGGCATGACTAGCGAGTGTTCAGTAAAAATACACAAAGGTGTCAGAAACAAGTGAACTCACTGAAACTAGAGTAAATGCTTGGAACTAGTTCAAAATAGGTCATTTGCTGCTGATCTGCACGGTTCCTGTACAATTTACCCAATTTACCACTTTGGGAGTTTTTGGCTAGAACACGGGCATGACTAGCGAGTGTTCAGTTAAAATACACAAAGGTGTCAGAAACAAGTGAACTCACTGAAACTAGAGTAAATGCTTGTAACTAGTTCAAAATAGGTCATTTGCTGCTGATCTGCACGGTTCCTGTACAATTTACCCAATTTACCACTTTGGGAGTTTATGGCTAGAACATGCGCCTAACTAGCGAGTGTTCAGTAAAAATACACAAAGGTGTCAGAAACAAGTGAACTCACTGAAACTAGAGTAAATGCTTGTAACTAGTTCAAAATAGGTCATTTGCTACTGATCTGCACGGTTCCTGTACAATTTACCCAATTTATGGGTAGCCCAGTTTATGGCTAGAACATGCGCCTAACTAGCGAGTGTTCTGTAAAAATACACAAAGGTGTCAGAAACAAGTGAACTCACTGAAACTAGAGTAAATGCTTGTAACTAGTTCAATATAGGTCATTTGCTGCTGATCTGCACGGTTCCTGTACAATTAACCCAATTTACCACTTTGGGATTTTAAGGCCAGAACAAACGCCTGACTAGCGAGTGTTCAGTAAAAATACACAAAGGTTGCAGAAAGAAGTGAACTCACTGAAACTAGAGTAAATGCTTGTAACTAGTGCAAAATAGGTAATTTGCTGCTGATCTGCACGGTTCCTGTACAATTTACCCAATTTACCACTTTGGGAGTTTTTGGCTAGAACATGCGCCTAACTAGCGAGTGTTCAGCAAAAATACACACAGGTGTCAGAAACAAGTGAACTCACTGAAACTAGAGTAAATGCTTGTAACTAGTTCAAAATAGGTCATTTGCTGCTGATCTGCACGGTTCCTGTACAATTTACCCAATTTACCACTTTGGGAGTTTTTGGCTAGAACACGGGCATGACTAGCGAGTGTTCAGTTAAAATACACAAAGGTGTCAGAAACAAGTGAACTCACTGAAACTAGAGTAAATGCTTGTAACTAGTTCAAAATAGGTCATTTGCTGCTGATCTGCACGGTTCCTGTACAATTTACCCAATTTACCACTTTGGGAGTTTATGGCTAGAACATGCGCCTAACTAGCGAGTGTTCAGTAAAAATACACAAAGGTGTCAGAAACAAGTGAACTCACTGAAACTAGAGTAAATGCTTGTAACTAGTTCAAAATAGGTCATTTGCTGCTGATCTGCACGGTTCCTGTACAATTTACCCAATTTAACACTTTGGGAGTTTTTGGCTAGAACACGGGCATGACTAGCGAGTGTTCAGTAAAAATACACATAGGTGTCAGAAACAAGTGAACTCACTGAAACTAGTAAATGCTTGTAACTAGGTAAAAATAGGTCATTTGCTGCTGATCTGCACGGTTCCTGTACAATTTACCCAATTTACCACTTTGGGAGTTTTTGGCTAGAACACGGGCAAGACTAGCGAGTGTTCAGTCAAAATACACAAAGGTGTCAGAAACAAGTGAACTCACTGAAACTAGAGTAAATGCTTGTAACTAGTTCAAAATAGGTCATTTGCTGCTGATCTGCACGGTTCCTGTACAATTTACCCAATTTACCACTTTGGGAGTTTATGGCTAGAACATGCGCCTAACTAGCGAGTGTTCAGTAAAAATACACAAAGGTGTAAGAAACAAGTGAACTCACTGAAACTAGAGGAAATGCTTGTAACTAGTTCAAAATAGGTCATTTGCTGCTGATCTGCACGGTTCCTGTACAATTTACCAAATTTACCATTTTGGGATTTGAAGGCCAGAACACGCGCCTGACTAGCGAGTGTTCAGTAGAAATACACAAAGGTGTCAGAAACAAGTGAACTCACTGAAACTAGAGTAAATGCTTGTAACTAGTTCAAAATAGGTCATTTGCTGCTGATCTGCACGGTTCCTGTACAATTTACCCAATTTACCACTTTGGGAGTTTTTGGCTAGAACACGGGCATGACTATAGCGAGTGTTCAGTAAAAATACACAAAGGTGTCAGAAACAAGTGAACTCACTGAAACTAGAGTAAATGCTTGTAACTAGTTCAAAATAGGTCATTTGCTGCTGCTCTGCACGGTTCCTGTACAATTTACCCAATTTACCACTTTGGGAGTTTTTGGCTAGAACACGGGCATGACTAGCGAGTGTTCAGTCAAAAAACACAAAGGTGTCAGAAACAAGTGAACTGACTGAAACTAGAGTAAATGCTTGTAACTAGTTCAAAATAGGTCATTTGCTACTGATCTGCACGGTTCCTGTACAATTTACCACTTTGGGAGTTTAAGGCTAGATCATGCGCCTAACTAGCGAGTGTTCGGTAAAAATACACAAAGGTGTCAGAAACAAGTGAACTCCCTGAAACTAGAGTAAATGCTTGGAACTAGTTCAAAATAGGTCATTTGCTGCTCATCTGCACGGTTCCTGTACAAGTTTCCCATTTTACCACTTTGGGAGTTTAAGGCTAGAACACGCGCCTGACTAGCGAGTGTTCAGTCAAAATACACAAAGGTGTCAGAAACAAGTGAACTCACTGAAACTAGAGGAAATGCTTGTAACTAGTTCAAAATAGGTCATTTGCTGCTGATCTGCACGTTTCCTGTACAATTTACCCAATTTACCACTTTGGGAGTTTATGGCTAGAACATGCGCCTAACTAGCGAGTGTTCAGTAAAAATACACAAAGGTGTCAGAAACAAGTGAACTCACTGAAACTAGAGTAAATGCTTGTAACTAGTTCAAAATAGGTCATTTGCTGCTGATCTGCACGGTTCCTGTACAATTTACCCAATTTACCACTTTGGGAGTTTTTGGCTAGAACACGGGCATGACTAGCGAGTGTTCAGTAAAAATACACAAAGGTGTCAGAAACAAGTGAACTCACTGAAACTAGAGTAAATGCTTGGAACTAGTTCAAAATAGGTCATTTGCTGCTGATCTGCACGGTTCCTGTACAATTTACCCAATTTACCACTTTGGGAGTTTTTGGCTAGAACACGGGCATGACTAGCGAGTGTTCAGTTAAAATACACAAAGGTGTCAGAAACAAGTGAACTCACTGAAACTAGAGTAAATGCTTGTAACTAGTTCAAAATAGGTCATTTGCTGCTGATCTGCACGGTTCCTGTACAATTTACCCAATTTACCACTTTGGGAGTTTATGGCTAGAACATGCGCCTAACTAGCGAGTGTTCAGTAAAAATACACAAAGGTGTCAGAAACAAGTGAACTCACTGAAACTAGAGTAAATGCTTGTAACTAGTTCAAAATAGGTCATTTGCTACTGATCTGCACGGTTCCTGTACAATTTACCCAATTTATGGGTAGCCCAGTTTATGGCTAGAACATGCGCCTAACTAGCGAGTGTTCTGTAAAAATACACAAAGGTGTCAGAAACAAGTGAACTCACTGAAACTAGAGTAAATGCTTGTAACTAGTTCAATATAGGTCATTTGCTGCTGATCTGCACGGTTCCTGTACAATTAACCCAATTTAACACTTTGGGATTTTAAGGCCAGAACAAACGCCTGACTAGCGAGTGTTCAGTAAAAATACACAAAGGTTGCAGAAAGAAGTGAACTCACTGAAACTAGAGTAAATGCTTGTAACTAGTGCAAAATAGGTAATTTGCTGCTGATCTGCACGGTTCCTGTACAATTTACCCAATTTACCACTTTGGGAGTTTTTGGCTAGAACATGCGCCTAACTAGCGAGTGTTCAGCAAAAATATACACAGGTGTCAGAAACAAGTGAACTCACTGAAACTAGAGTAAATGCTTGTAACTAGTTCAAAATAGGTCATTTGCTGCTGATCTGCACGGTTCCTGTACAATTTACCCAATTTACCACTTTGGGAGTTTTTGGCTAGAACACGAGCATGACTAGCGAGTGTTCAGTTAAAATACACAAAGGTGTCAGAAACAAGTGAACTCACTGAAACTAGAGTAAATGCTTGTAACTAGTTCAAAATAGGTCATTTGCTGCTGATCTGCACGGTTCCTGTACAATTTACCCAATTTACCACTTTGGGAGTTTATGGCTAGAACATGCGCCTAACTAGCGAGTGTTCAGTAAAAATACACAAAGGTGTCAGAAACAAGTGAACTCACTGAAACTAGAGTAAATGCTTGTAACTAGTTCAAAATAGGTCATTTGCTGCTGATCTGCACGGTTCCTGTACAATTTACCCAATTTAACACTTTGGGAGTTTTTGGCTAGAACACGGGCATGACTAGCGAGTGTTCAGTAAAAATACACATAGGTGTCAGAAACAAGTGAACTCACTGAAACTAGTAAATGCTTGTAACTAGGTAAAAATAGGTCATTTGCTGCTGATCTGCACGGTTCCTGTACAATTTACCCAATTTACCACTTTGGGAGTTTTTGGCTAGAACACGGGCAAGACTAGCGAGTGTTCAGTCAAAATACACAAAGGTGTCAGAAACAAGTGAACTCACTGAAACTAGAGTAAATGCTTGTAACTAGTTCAAAATAGGTCATTTGCTGCTGATCTGCACGGTTCCTGTACAATTTACCCAATTTACCACTTTGGGAGTTTATGGCTAGAACATGCGCCTAACTAGCGAGTGTTCAGTAAAAATACACAAAGGTGTCAGAAACAAGTGAACTCACTGAAACTAGAGGAAATGCTTGTAACTAGTTCAAAATAGGTCATTTGCTGCTGATCTGCACGGTTCCTGTACAATTTACCAAATTTACCATTTTGGGATTTGAAGGCCAGAACACGCGCCTGACTAGCGAGTGTTCAGTAGAAATACACAAAGGTGTCAGAAACAAGTGAACTCACTGAAACTAGAGTAAATGCTTGTAACTAGTTCAAAATAGGTCATTTGCTGCTGATCTGCACGGTTCCTGTACAATTTACCCAATTTACCACTTTGGGAGTTTTTGGCTAGAACACGGGCATGACTAGCGAGTGTTCAGTCAAAAAACACAAAGGTGTCAGAAACAAGTGAACTGACTGAAACTAGAGTAAATGCTTGTAACTAGTTCAAAATAGGTCATTTGCTACTGATCTGCACGGTTCCTGTACAATTTACCACTTTGGGAGTTTAAGGCTAGATCATGCGCCTAACTAGCGAGTGTTCGGTAAAAATACACAAAGGTGTCAGAAACAAGTGAACTCCCTGAAACTAGAGTAAATGCTTGGAACTAGTTCAAAATAGGTCATTTGCTGCTCATCTGCACGGTTCCTGTACAAGTTTCCCATTTTACCACTTTGGGAGTTTAAGGCTAGAACACGCGCCTGACTAGCGAGTGTTCAGTCAAAATACACAAAGGTGTCAGAAACAAGTGAACTCACTGAAACTAGAGTAAATGCTTGTAACTAGTTCAAAATAGGTCATTTGCTGCTGATCTGCACGGTTCCTGTACAATTTACCCAATTTACCACTTTGGGAGTTTATGGCTAGAACATGCGCCTAACTAGCAAGTGTTCAGTAAAAATACACAAAGGTGTCAGAAACAAGTGAACTCACTGAAACTAGAGGAAATGCTTGTAACTAGTTCAAAATAGGTCATTTGCTGCTGATCTGCACGTTTCCTGTACAATTTACCCAATTTACCACTTTGGGAGTTTATGGCTAGAACATGCGCCTAACTAGCGAGTGTTCAGTAAAAATACACAAAGGTGTCAGAAACAAGTGAACTCACTGAAACTAGAGTAAATGCTTGTAACTAGTTCAAAATAGGTCATTTGCTGCTGATCTGCACGGTTCCTGTACAATTTACCCAATTTACCACTTTGGGAGTTTTTGGCTAGAACACGGGCATGACTAGCGAGTGTTCAGTAAAAATACACAAAGGTGTCAGAAACAAGTGAACTCACTGAAACTAGAGTAAATGCTTGGAACTAGTTCAAAATAGGTCATTTGCTGCTGATCTGCACGGTTCCTGTACAATTTACCCAATTTACCACTTTGGGAGTTTTTGGCTAGAACACGGGCATGACTAGCGAGTGTTCAGTTAAAATACACAAAGGTGTCAGAAACAAGTGAACTCACTGAAACTAGAGTAAATGCTTGTAACTAGTTCAAAATAGGTCATTTGCTGCTGATCTGCACGGTTCCTGTACAATTTACCCAATTTACCACTTTGGGAGTTTATGGCTAGAACATGCGCCTAACTAGCGAGTGTTCAGTAAAAATACACAAAGGTGTCAGAAACAAGTGAACTCACTGAAACTAGAGTAAATGCTTGTAACTAGTTCAAAATAGGTCATTTGCTGCTGATCTGCACGGTTCCTGTACAATTTACCCAATTTATGGGTAGCCCAGTTTATGGCTAGAACATGCGCCTAACTAGCGAGTGTTCTGTAAAAATACACAAAGGTGTCAGAAACAAGTGAACTCACTGAAATTAGAGTAAATGCTTGTAACTAGTTCAATATAGGTCATTTGCTGCTGATCTGCACGGTTCCTGTACAATTAACCCAATTTACCACTTTGGGATTTTAAGGCCAGAACAAACGCCTGACTAGCGAGTGTTCAGTAAAAATACACAAAGGTTGCAGAAAGAAGTGAACTCACTGAAACTAGAGTAAATGCTTGTAACTAGTGCAAAATAGGTAATTTGCTGCTGATCTGCACGGTTCCTGTACAATTTACCCAATTTACCACTTTGGGAGTTTTTGGCTAGAACACGGGCATGACTAGCGAGTGTTCAGTCAAAATACACAAAGGTGTCAGAAACAAGTGAACTCACTGAAACTAGAGGAAATGCTTGTAACTAGTTCAAAATAGGTCATTTGCTGCTGATCTGCACGGTTCCTGTACAATTTACCCAATTTACCACTTTGGGAGTTTATGGCTAGAACATGCGCCTAACTAGCGAGTGTTCAGTAAAAATACACAAAGGTGTCAGAAACAAGTGAACTCACTGAAACTAGAGGAAATGCTTGTAACTAGTTCAAAATAGGTCATTTGGTGCTGATCTGCACGGTTCCTGTACAATTTACCCAATTTACCATTTTGGGAGTTTTTGGCTAGAACACGGGCATGACTAGCGAGTGTTCAGTAAAAATACACAAAGGTGTCAGAAACAAGTGAACTCACTGAAACTAGAGTAAATGCTTGTAACTAGTTCAAAATAGGTCATTTGCTGCTGATCTGCACGGTTCCTGTACAATTCACCCAATTTACCACTTTGGGAGTTTTTGGCTAGAACACGGGCATGACTAGCGAGTGTTCAGTCAAAATACACAAAGGTGTCAGAAACAAGTGAACTCACTGAAACTAGAGGAAATGCTTGTAACTAGTTCAAAATAGGTCATTTGCTGCTGATCTGCACGGTTCCTGTACAATTTACCAAATTTACCATTTTGGGATTTGAAGGCCAGAACACGCGCCTGACTAGCGAGTGTTCAGTAAAAATACACAAAGGTGTCAGAAACAAGTGAACTCACTGAAACTAGAGTAAATGCTTGTAACTAGTTCAAAATAGGTCATTTGCTGCTGATCTGCACGGTTCCTGTACAATTTACCCAATTTACCACTTTGGGAGTTTATGGCTAGAACATGCGCCTAACTAGCGAGTGTTCAGCAAAAATACACAAAGGTGTCAGAAACAAGTGAACTCACTGAAACTAGAGTAAATGCTTGTAACTAGTTCAAAATAGGTCATTTGCTGCTGATCTGCACGGTTCCTGTACAATTTACCCAATTTACCATTTTGGGAGTTTTTGGCTAGAACACGGGCATGACTAGCGAGTGTTCAGTAAAAATACACAAAGGTGTCAGAAACAAGTGAACTCACTGAAACTAGAGTAAATGCTTGTAACTAGTTCAAAATAGGTCATTTGCTGCTGATCTGCACGGTTCCTGTACAATTTACCCAATTTACCACTTTGGGAGTTTTTGGCTAGAACACGGGCATGACTAGCGAGTGTTCAGTCAAAATACACAAAGGTGTCAGAAACAAGTGAACTCACTGAAACTAGAGGAAATGCTTGTAACTAGTTCAAAATAGGTCATTTGCTGCTGATCTGCACGGTTCCTGTACAATTTACCAAATTTACCATTTTGGGATTTGAAGGCCAGAACACGCGCCTGACTAGCGAGTGTTCAGTAAAAATACACAAAGGTGTCAGAAACAAGTGAACTCACTGAAACTAGAGTAAATGCTTGTAACTAGTTCAAAATAGGTCATTTGCTGCTGATCTGCACGGTTCCTGTACAATTTACCCAATTTACCACTTTGGGAGTTTATGGCTAGAACATGCGCCTAACTAGCGAGTGTTCAGCAAAAATACACAAAGGTGTCAGAAACAAGTGAACTCACTGAAACTAGAGTAAATGCTTGTAACTAGTTCAAAATAGGTCATTTGCTGCTGATCTGCACGGTTCCTGTACAATTTACCCAATTTACCACTTTGGGAGTTTTTGGCTAGAACACGGGCATGACTAGCGAGTGTTCAGTTAAAATACACAAAGGTGTCAGAAACAAGTGAACTCACTGAAACTAGAGTAAATGCTTGTAACTAGTTCAAAATAGGTCATTTGCTGCTGATCTGCACGGTTCCTGTACAATTTACCCAATTTACCACTTTGGGAGTTTATGGCTAGAACATGCGCCTAACTAGCGAGTGTTCAGTAAAAATACACAAAGGTGTCAGAAACAAGTGAACTCACTGAAACTAGAGTAAATGCTTGTAACTAGTTCAAAATAGGTCATTTGCTGCTGATCTGCACGGTTGCTGTACAATTTACCCAATTTAACACTTTGGGAGTTTTTGGCTAGAACACGGGCATGACTAGCGAGTGTTCAGTAAAAATACACAAAGGTGTCAGAAACAAGTGAACTCACTGAAACTAGAGTAAATGCTTGTAACTAGGGAAAAATAGGTCAGTTGCTGCTGATCTGCACGGTTCCTGTACAATTTACCCAATTTACCACTTTGGGAGTTTATGGCTAGAACATGCGCCTAACTAGCGAGTGTTCAGTAAAAATACACAAAGGTGTCAGAAACAAGTGAACTCACTGAAACTAGAGTAAATGCTTGTAACTAGTTCAAAATAGGTCATTTGCTGCTGATCTGCACGGTTCCTGTACAATTTACCCAATTTAACACTTTGGGAGTTTTTGGCTAGAACACGGGCATGACTAGCGAGTGTTCAGTAAAAATACACATAGGTGTCAGAAACAAGTGAACTCACTGAAACTAGTAAATGCTTGTAACTAGGTAAAAATAGGTCATTTGCTGCTGATCTGCACGGTTCCTGTACAATTTACCCAATTTACCACTTTGGGAGTTTTTGGCTAGAACACGGGCAAGACTAGCGAGTGTTCAGTCAAAATACACAAAGGTGTCAGAAACAAGTGAACTCACTGAAACTAGAGTAAATGCTTGTAACTAGTTCAAAATAGGTCATTTGCTGCTGATCTGCACGGTTCCTGTACAATTTACCCAATTTACCACTTTGGGAGTTTATGGCTAGAACATGCGCCTAACTAGCGAGTGTTCAGTAAAAATACACAAAGGTGTCAGAAACAAGTGAACTCACTAAAACTAGAGGAAATGCTTGTAACTAGTTCAAAATAGGTCATTTGCTGCTGATCTGCACGGTTCCTGTACAATTTACCAAATTTACCATTTTGGGATTTGAAGGCCAGAACACGCGCCTGACTAGCGAGTGTTCAGTAGAAATACACAAAGGTGTCAGAAACAAGTGAACTCACTGAAACTAGAGTAAATGCTTGTAACTAGTTCAAAATAGGTCATTTGCTGCTGATCTGCACGGTTCCTGTACAATTTACCCAATTTACCACTTTGGGAGTTTTTGGCTAGAACACGGGCATGACTATAGCGAGTGTTCAGTAAAAATACACAAAGGTGTCAGAAACAAGTGAACTCACTGAAACTAGAGTAAATGCTTGTAACTAGTTCAAAATAGGTCATTTGCTGCTGATCTGCACGGTTCCTGTACAATTTACCCAATTTACCACTTTGGGAGTTTTTGGCTAGAACACGGGCATGACTAGCGAGTGTTCAGTCAAAAAACACAAAGGTGTCAGAAACAAGTGAACTGACTGAAACTAGAGTAAATGCTTGTAACTAGTTCAAAATAGGTCATTTGCTACTGATCTGCACGGTTCCTGTACAATTTACCACTTTGGGAGTTTAAGGCTAGATCATGCGCCTAACTAGCGAGTGTTCGGTAAAAATACACAAAGGTGTCAGAAACAAGTGAACTCCCTGAAACTAGAGTAAATGCTTGGAACTAGTTCAAAATAGGTCATTTGCTGCTCATCTGCACGGTTCCTGTACAAGTTTCCCATTTTACCACTTTGGGAGTTTAAGGCTAGAACACGCGCCTGACTAGCGAGTGTTCAGTCAAAATACACAAAGGTGTCAGAAACAAGTGAACTCACTGAAACTAGAGTAAATGCTTGTAACTAGTTCAAAATAGGTCATTTGCTGCTGATCTGCACGGTTCCTGTACAATTTACCCAATTTACCATTTTGGGAGTTTTTGGCTAGAACACGGGCATGACTAGCGAGTGTTCAGTAAAAATACACAAAGGTGTCAGAAACAAGTGAACTCACTGAAACTAGAGTAAATGCTTGTAACTAGTTCAAAATAGGTCATTTGCTGCTGATCTGCACGGTTCCTGTACAATTTACCCAATTTACCACTTTGGGAGTTTTTGGCTAGAACACGGGCATGACTAGCGAGTGTTCAGTCAAAATACACAAAGGTGTCAGAAACAAGTGAACTCACTGAAACTAGAGGAAATGCTTGTAACTAGTTCAAAATAGGTCATTTGCTGCTGATCTGCACGGTTCCTGTACAATTTACCAAATTTACCATTTTGGGATTTGAAGGCCAGAACACGCGCCTGACTAGCGAGTGTTCAGTAAAAATACACAAAGGTGTCAGAAACAAGTGAACTCACTGAAACTAGAGTAAATGCTTGTAACTAGTTCAAAATAGGTCATTTGCTGCTGATCTGCACGGTTCCTGTACAATTTACCCAATTTACCACTTTGGGAGTTTATGGCTAGAACATGCGCCTAACTAGCGAGTGTTCAGCAAAAATACACAAAGGTGTCAGAAACAAGTGAACTCACTGAAACTAGAGTAAATGCTTGTAACTAGTTCAAAATAGGTCATTTGCTGCTGATCTGCACGGTTCCTGTACAATTTACCCAATTTACCACTTTGGGAGTTTTTGGCTAGAACACGGGCATGACTAGCGAGTGTTCAGTTAAAATACACAAAGGTGTCAGAAACAAGTGAACTCACTGAAACTAGAGTAAATGCTTGTAACTAGTTCAAAATAGGTCATTTGCTGCTGATCTGCACGGTTCCTGTACAATTTACCCAATTTACCACTTTGGGAGTTTATGGCTAGAACATGCGCCTAACTAGCGAGTGTTCAGTAAAAATACACAAAGGTGTCAGAAACAAGTGAACTCACTGAAACTAGAGTAAATGCTTGTAACTAGTTCAAAATAGGTCATTTGCTGCTGATCTGCACGGTTGCTGTACAATTTACCCAATTTAACACTTTGGGAGTTTTTGGCTAGAACACGGGCATGACTAGCGAGTGTTCAGTAAAAATACACAAAGGTGTCAGAAACAAGTGAACTCACTGAAACTAGAGTAAATGCTTGTAACTAGGGAAAAATAGGTCAGTTGCTGCTGATCTGCACGGTTCCTGTACAATTTACCCAATTTACCACTTTGGGAGTTTATGGCTAGAACATGCGCCTAACTAGCGAGTGTTCAGTAAAAATACACAAAGGTGTCAGAAACAAGTGAACTCACTGAAACTAGAGTAAATGCTTGTAACTAGTTCAAAATAGGTCATTTGCTGCTGATCTGCACGGTTCCTGTACAATTTACCCAATTTAACACTTTGGGAGTTTTTGGCTAGAACACGGGCATGACTAGCGAGTGTTCAGTAAAAATACACATAGGTGTCAGAAACAAGTGAACTCACTGAAACTAGTAAATGCTTGTAACTAGGTAAAAATAGGTCATTTGCTGCTGATCTGCACGGTTCCTGTACAATTTACCCAATTTACCACTTTGGGAGTTTTTGGCTAGAACACGGGCAAGACTAGCGAGTGTTCAGTCAAAATACACAAAGGTGTCAGAAACAAGTGAACTCACTGAAACTAGAGTAAATGCTTGTAACTAGTTCAAAATAGGTCATTTGCTGCTGATCTGCACGGTTCCTGTACAATTTACCCAATTTACCACTTTGGGAGTTTATGGCTAGAACATGCGCCTAACTAGCGAGTGTTCAGTAAAAATACACAAAGGTGTCAGAAACAAGTGAACTCACTAAAACTAGAGGAAATGCTTGTAACTAGTTCAAAATAGGTCATTTGCTGCTGATCTGCACGGTTCCTGTACAATTTACCAAATTTACCATTTTGGGATTTGAAGGCCAGAACACGCGCCTGACTAGCGAGTGTTCAGTAGAAATACACAAAGGTGTCAGAAACAAGTGAACTCACTGAAACTAGAGTAAATGCTTGTAACTAGTTCAAAATAGGTCATTTGCTGCTGATCTGCACGGTTCCTGTACAATTTACCCAATTTACCACTTTGGGAGTTTTTGGCTAGAACACGGGCATGACTATAGCGAGTGTTCAGTAAAAATACACAAAGGTGTCAGAAACAAGTGAACTCACTGAAACTAGAGTAAATGCTTGTAACTAGTTCAAAATAGGTCATTTGCTGCTGATCTGCACGGTTCCTGTACAATTTACCCAATTTACCACTTTGGGAGTTTTTGGCTAGAACACGGGCATGACTAGCGAGTGTTCAGTCAAAAAACACAAAGGTGTCAGAAACAAGTGAACTGACTGAAACTAGAGTAAATGCTTGTAACTAGTTCAAAATAGGTCATTTGCTACTGATCTGCACGGTTCCTGTACAATTTACCACTTTGGGAGTTTAAGGCTAGATCATGCGCCTAACTAGCGAGTGTTCGGTAAAAATACACAAAGGTGTCAGAAACAAGTGAACTCCCTGAAACTAGAGTAAATGCTTGGAACTAGTTCAAAATAGGTCATTTGCTGCTCATCTGCACGGTTCCTGTACAAGTTTCCCATTTTACCACTTTGGGAGTTTAAGGCTAGAACACGCGCCTGACTAGCGAGTGTTCAGTCAAAATACACAAAGGTGTCAGAAACAAGTGAACTCACTGAAACTAGAGTAAATGCTTGTAACTAGTTCAAAATAGGTCATTTGCTGCTGATCTGCACGGTTCCTGTACAATTTACCCAATTTACCACTTTGGGAGTTTATGGCTAGAACATGCGCCTAACTAGCAAGTGTTCAGTAAAAATACACAAAGGTGTCAGAAACAAGTGAACTCACTGAAACTAGAGGAAATGCTTGTAACTAGTTCAAAATAGGTCATTTGCTGCTGATCTGCACGTTTCCTGTACAATTTACCCAATTTACCACTTTGGGAGTTTATGGCTAGAACATGCGCCTAACTAGCGAGTGTTCAGTAAAAATACACAAAGGTGTCAGAAACAAGTGAACTCACTGAAACTAGAGTAAATGCTTGTAACTAGTTCAAAATAGGTCATTTGCTGCTGATCTGCACGGTTCCTGTACAATTTACCCAATTTACCACTTTGGGAGTTTTTGGCTAGAACACGGGCATGACTAGCGAGTGTTCAGTAAAAATACACAAAGGTGTCAGAAACAAGTGAACTCACTGAAACTAGAGTAAATGCTTGTAACTAGTTCAAAATAGGTCATTTGCTGCTGATCTGCACGGTTCCTGTACAATTTACCCAATTTACCACTTTGGGAGTTTTTGGCTAGAACACGGGCATGACTAGCGAGTGTTCAGTTAAAATACACAAAGGTGTCAGAAACAAGTGAACTCACTGAAACTAGAGTAAATGCTTGTAACTAGTTCAAAATAGGTCATTTGCTACTGATCTGCACGGTTCCTGTACAATTTACCCAATTTATGGGTAGCCCAGTTTATGGCTAGAACATGCGCCTAACTAGCGAGTGTTCTGTAAAAATACACAAAGGTGTCAGAAACAAGTGAACTCACTGAAACTAGAGTAAATGCTTGTAACTAGTTCAATATAGGTCATTTGCTGCTGATCTGCACGGTTCCTGTACAATTAACCCAATTTACCACTTTGGGATTTTAAGGCCAGAACAAACGCCTGACTAGCGAGTGTTCAGTAAAAATACACAAAGGTTGCAGAAAGAAGTGAACTCACTGAAACTAGAGTAAATGCTTGTAACTAGTGCAAAATAGGTAATTTGCTGCTGATCTGCACGGTTCCTGTACAATTTACCCAATTTACCACTTTGGGAGTTTTTGGCTAGAACACGGGCATGACTAGCGAGTGTTCAGTCAAAATACACAAAGGTGTCAGAAACAAGTGAACTCACTGAAACTAGAGGAAATGCTTGTAACTAGTTCAAAATAGGTCATTTGCTGCTGATCTGCACGGTTCCTGTACAATTTACCCAATTTACCACTTTGGGAGTTTATGGCTAGAACATGCGCCTAACTAGCGAGTGTTCAGTAAAAATACACAAAGGTGTCAGAAACAAGTGAACTCACTGAAACTAGAGGAAATGCTTGTAACTAGTTCAAAATAGGTCATTTGGTGCTGATCTGCACGGTTCCTGTACAATTTACCCAATTTACCATTTTGGGAGTTTTTGGCTAGAACACGGGCATGACTAGCGAGTGTTCAGTAAAAATACACAAAGGTGTCAGAAACAAGTGAACTCACTGAAACTAGAGTAAATGCTTGTAACTAGTTCAAAATAGGTCATTTGCTGCTGATCTGCACGGTTCCTGTACAATTTACCCAATTTACCACTTTGGGAGTTTTTGGCTAGAACACGGGCATGACTAGCGAGTGTTCAGTCAAAATACACAAAGGTGTCAGAAACAAGTGAACTCACTGAAACTAGAGGAAATGCTTGTAACTAGTTCAAAATAGGTCATTTGCTGCTAATCTGCACGGTTCCTGTACAATTTACCAAATTTACCATTTTGGGATTTGAAGGCCAGAACACGCGCCTGACTAGCGAGTGTTCAGTAAAAATACACAAAGGTGTCAGAAACAAGTGAACTCACTGAAACTAGAGTAAATGCTTGTAACTAGTTCAAAATAGGTCATTTGCTGCTGATCTGCACGGTTCCTGTACAATTTACCCAATTTACCACTTTGGGAGTTTATGGCTAGAACATGCGCCTAACTAGCGAGTGTTCAGCAAAAATACACAAAGGTGTCAGAAACAAGTGAACTCACTGAAACTAGAGTAAATGCTTGTAACTAGTTCAAAATAGGTCATTTGCTGCTGATCTGCACGGTTCCTGTACAATTTACCCAATTTACCATTTTGGGAGTTTTTGGCTAGAACAC
Source organism: Anniella stebbinsi (assembly GCA_029215795.1). Classification (NCBI taxonomy): domain Eukaryota; kingdom Metazoa; phylum Chordata; class Lepidosauria; order Squamata; family Anniellidae; genus Anniella; species Anniella stebbinsi. The sequence goes on along the minus strand of JARDYH010000004.1, from coordinate 122,339,900 downwards.
GGGCATGACTAGCGAGTGTTCAGTAAAAATACACAAAGGTGTCAGAAACAAGTGAACTCACTGAAACTAGAGTAAATGCTTGTAACTAGTTCAAAATAGGTCATTTGCTGCTGATCTGCACGGTTCCTGTACAATTTACCCAATTTACCACTTTGGGAGTTTTTGGCTAGAACACGGGCATGACTAGCGAGTGTTCAGTCAAAATACACAAAGGTGTCAGAAACAAGTGAACTCACTGAAACTAGAGGAAATGCTTGTAACTAGTTCAAAATAGGTCATTTGCTGCTGATCTGCACGGTTCCTGTACAATTTACCAAATTTACCATTTTGGGATTTGAAGGCCAGAACACGCGCCTGACTAGCGAGTGTTCAGTAAAAATACACAAAGGTGTCAGAAACAAGTGAACTCACTGAAACTAGAGTAAATGCTTGTAACTAGTTCAAAATAGGTCATTTGCTGCTGATCTGCACGGTTCCTGTACAATTTACCCAATTTACCACTTTGGGAGTTTATGGCTAGAACATGCGCCTAACTAGCGAGTGTTCAGCAAAAATACACAAAGGTGTCAGAAACAAGTGAACTCACTGAAACTAGAGTAAATGCTTGTAACTAGTTCAAAATAGGTCATTTGCTGCTGATCTGCACGGTTCCTGTACAATTTACCCAATTTACCACTTTGGGAGTTTTTGGCTAGAACACGGGCATGACTAGCGAGTGTTCAGTTAAAATACACAAAGGTGTCAGAAACAAGTGAACTCACTGAAACTAGAGTAAATGCTTGTAACTAGTTCAAAATAGGTCATTTGCTGCTGATCTGCACGGTTCCTGTACAATTTACCCAATTTACCACTTTGGGAGTTTATGGCTAGAACATGCGCCTAACTAGCGAGTGTTCAGTAAAAATACACAAAGGTGTCAGAAACAAGTGAACTCACTGAAACTAGAGTAAATGCTTGTAACTAGTTCAAAATAGGTCATTTGCTGCTGATCTGCACGGTTGCTGTACAATTTACCCAATTTAACACTTTGGGAGTTTTTGGCTAGAACACAGGCATGACTAGCGAGTGTTCAGTAAAAATACACAAAGGTGTCAGAAACAAGTGAACTCACTGAAACTAGAGTAAATGCTTGTAACTAGGGAAAAATAGGTCAGTTGCTGCTGATCTGCACGGTTCCTGTACAATTTACCCAATTTACCACTTTGGGAGTTTTTGGCTAGAACACGGGCATGACTAGTGAGTGTTCAGTAAAAATACACAAAGGTGTCAGAAACAAGTGAACTCACTGAAACTAGAGTAAATGCTTGTAACTAGGTAAAAATAGGTCATTTGCTGCTGATCTGCACGGTTCCTGTACAATTTACCCAATTTACCACTTTGGGAGTTTATGGCTAGAACATGCGCCTAACTAGCGAGTGTTCAGCAAAAATACACAAAGGTGTCAGAAACAAGTGAACTCACTGAAACTAGAGTAAATGCTTGTAACTAGTTCAAAATAGGTCATTTGCTGCTGATCTGCACGGTTCCTGTACAATTTACCCAATTTACCACTTTGGGAGTTTTTGGCTAGAACACGGGCATGACTAGCGAGTGTTCAGTTAAAATACACAAAGGTGTCAGAAACAAGTGAACTCACTGAAACTAGAGTAAATGCTTGTAACTAGTTCAAAATAGGTCATTTGCTACTGATCTGCACGGTTCCTGTACAATTTACCCAATTTATGGGTAGCCCAGTTTATGGCTAGAACATGCGCCTAACTAGCGAGTGTTCTGTAAAAATACACAAAGGTGTCAGAAACAAGTGAACTCACTGAAACTAGAGTAAATGCTTGTAACTAGTTCAATATAGGTCATTTGCTGCTGATCTGCACGGTTCCTGTACAATTAACCCAATTTACCACTTTGGGATTTTAAGGCCAGAACAAACGCCTGACTAGCGAGTGTTCAGTAAAAATACACAAAGGTTGCAGAAAGAAGTGAACTCACTGAAACTAGAGTAAATGCTTGTAACTAGTGCAAAATAGGTAATTTGCTGCTGATCTGCACGGTTCCTGTACAATTTACCCAATTTACCACTTTGGGAGTTTTTGGCTAGAACACGGGCATGACTAGCGAGTGTTCAGTCAAAATACACAAAGGTGTCAGAAACAAGTGAACTCACTGAAACTAGAGGAAATGCTTGTAACTAGTTCAAAATAGGTCATTTGCTGCTGATCTGCACGGTTCCTGTACAATTTACCCAATTTACCACTTTGGGAGTTTATGGCTAGAACATGCGCCTAACTAGCGAGTGTTCAGTAAAAATACACAAAGGTGTCAGAAACAAGTGAACTCACTGAAACTAGAGGAAATGCTTGTAACTAGTTCAAAATAGGTCATTTGGTGCTGATCTGCACGGTTCCTGTACAATTTACCCAATTTACCATTTTGGGAGTTTTTGGCTAGAACACGGGCATGACTAGCGAGTGTTCAGTCAAAATACACAAAGGTGTCAGAAACAAGTGAACTCACTGAAACTAGAGTAAATGCTTGTAACTAGTTCAAAATAGGTCATTTGCTGCTGATCTGCACGGTTCCTGTACAATTTACCCAATTTACCACTTTGGGAGTTTTTGGCTAGAACACGGGCATGACTAGCGAGTGTTCAGTCAAAATACACAAAGGTGTCAGAAACAAGTGAACTCACTGAAACTAGAGGAAATGCTTGTAACTAGTTCAAAATAGGTCATTTGCTGCTAATCTGCACGGTTCCTGTACAATTTACCAAATTTACCATTTTGGGATTTGAAGGCCAGAACACGCGCCTGACTAGCGAGTGTTCAGTAAAAATACACAAAGGTGTCAGAAACAAGTGAACTCACTGAAACTAGAGTAAATGCTTGTAACTAGTTCAAAATAGGTCATTTGCTGCTGATCTGCACGGTTCCTGTACAATTTACCCAATTTACCACTTTGGGAGTTTATGGCTAGAACATGCTTCTAACTAGCGAGTGTTCAGCAAAAATACACAAAGGTGTCAGAAACAAGTGAACTCACTGAAACTAGAGTAAATGCTTGTAACTAGTTCAAAATAGGTCATTTGCTGCTGATCTGTACGGTTCCTGTACAATTTACCCAATTTACCATTTTGGGAGTTTTTGGCTAGAACACGGGCATGACTAGCGAGTGTTCAGTAAAAATACACAAAGGTGTCAGAAACAAGTGAACTCACTGAAACTAGAGTAAATGCTTGTAACTAGTTCAAAATAGGTCATTTGCTGCTGATCTGCACGGTTCCTGTACAATTTACCCAATTTACCACTTTGGGAGTTTATGGCTAGAACATGCGCCTAACTAGCGAGTGTTCAGTAAAAATACACAAAGGTGTCAGAAACAAGTGAACTCACTGAAACTAGAGTAAATGCTTGTAACTAGTTCAAAATAGGTCATTTGCTGCTGATCTGCACGGTTGCTGTACAATTTACCCAATTTAACACTTTGGGAGTTTTTGGCTAGAACACGGGCATGACTAGCGAGTGTTCAGTAAAAATACACAAAGGTGTCAGAAACAAGTGAACTCACTGAAACTAGAGTAAATGCTTGTAACTAGGGAAAAATAGGTCAGTTGCTGCTGATCTGCACGGTTCCTGTACAATTTACCCAATTTACCACTTTGGGAGTTTTTGGCTAGAACACGGGCATGACTAGTGAGTGTTCAGTAAAAATACACAAAGGTGTCAGAAACAAGTGAACTCACTGAAACTAGAGTAAATGCTTGTAACTAGGTAAAAATAGGTCATTTGCTGCTGATCTGCACGGTTCCTGTACAATTTACCCAATTTACCACTTTGGGAGTTTATGGCTAGAACATGCGCCTAACTAGCGAGTGTTCAGCAAAAATACACAAAGGTGTCAGAAACAAGTGAACTCACTGAAACTAGAGTAAATGCTTGTAACTAGTTCAAAATAGGTCATTTGCTGCTGATCTGCACGGTTCCTGTACAATTTACCCAATTTACCACTTTGGGAGTTTTTGGCTAGAACACGGGCATGACTAGCGAGTGTTCAGTTAAAATACACAAAGGTGTCAGAAACAAGTGAACTCACTGAAACTAGAGTAAATGCTTGTAACTAGTTCAAAATAGGTCATTTGCTGCTGATCTGCACGGTTCCTGTACAATTTACCCAATTTACCACTTTGGGAGTTTATGGCTAGAACATGCGCCTAACTAGCGAGTGTTCAGTAAAAATACACAAAGGTGTCAGAAACAAGTGAACTCACTGAAACTAGAGTAAATGCTTGTAACTAGTTCAAAATAGGTCATTTGCTGCTGATCTGCACGGTTCCTGTACAATTTACCCAATTTAACACTTTGGGAGTTTTTGGCTAGAACACGGGCATGACTAGCGAGTGTTCAGTAAAAATACACAAAGGTGTCAGAAACAAGTGAACTCACTGAAACTAGAGTAAATGCTTGTAACTAGGTAAAAATAGGTCATTTGCTGCTGATCTGCACGGTTCCTGTACAATTTACCCAATTTACCACTTTGGGAGTTTTTGGCTAGAACACGGGCAAGACTAGCGAGTGTTCAGTCAAAATACACAAAGGTGTCAGCAACAAGTGAACTCACTGAAACTAGAGTAAATGCTTGTAACTAGTTCAAAATAGGTCATTTGCTGCTGATCTGCACGGTTCCTGTACAATTTACCCAATTTACCACTTTGGGAGTTTATGGCTAGAACATGCGCCTAACTAGCGAGTGTTCAGTAAAAATACACAAAGGTGTCAGAAACAAGTGAACTCACTGAAACTAGAGTAAATGCTTGTAACTAGTTCAAAATAGGTCATTTGCTACTGATCTGCACGGTTCCTGTACAATTTACCCAATTTATGGGTAGCCCAGTTTATGGCTAGAACATGCGCCTAACTAGCGAGTGTTCTGTAAAAATACACAAAGGTGTCAGAAACAAGTGAACTCACTGAAACTAGAGTAAATGCTTGTAACTAGTTCAATATAGGTCATTTGCTGCTGATCTGCACGGTTCCTGTACAATTAACCCAATTTACCACTTTGGGATTTTAAGGCCAGAACAAACGCCTGACTAGCGAGTGTTCAGTAAAAATACACAAAGGTTGCAGAAAGAAGTGAACTCACTGAAACTAGAGTAAATGCTTGTAACTAGTGCAAAATAGGTCATTTGCTGCTGATCTGCACGGTTCCTGTACAATTTACCCAATTTACCACTTTGGGAGTTTTTGGCTAGAACACGGGCATGACTAGCGAGTGTTCAGTCAAAATACACAAAGGTGTCAGAAACAAGTGAACTCACTGAAACTAGAGGAAATGCTTGTAACTAGTTCAAAATAGGTCATTTGCTGCTGATCTGCACGGTTCCTGTACAATTTACCCAATTTACCACTTTGGGAGTTTATGGCTAGAACATGCGCCTAACTAGCGAGTGTTCAGTAAAAATACACAAAGGTGTCAGAAACAAGTGAACTCACTGAAACTAGAGGAAATGCTTGTAACTAGTTCAAAATAGGTCATTTGGTGCTGATCTGCACGGTTCCTGTACAATTTACCCAATTTACCATTTTGGGAGTTTTTGGCTAGAACACGGGCATGACTAGCGAGTGTTCAGTAAAAATACACAAAGGTGTCAGAAACAAGTGAACTCACTGAAACTAGAGTAAATGCTTGTAACTAGTTCAAAATAGGTCATTTGCTGCTGATCTGCACGGTTCCTGTACAATTTACCCAATTTACCACTTTGGGAGTTTATGGCTAGAACATGCGCCTAACTAGCGAGTGTTCAGTAAAAATACACAAAGGTGTCAGAAACAAGTGAACTCACTGAAACTAGAGTAAATGCTTGTAACTAGTTCAAAATAGGTCATTTGCTGCTGATCTGCACGGTTCCTGTACAATTTACCCAATTTAACACTTTGGGAGTTTTTGGCTAGAACACGGGCATGACTAGCGAGTGTTCAGTAAAAATACACAAAGGTGTCAGAAACAAGTGAACTCACTGAAACTAGAGTAAATGCTTGTAACTAGGTAAAAATAGGTCATTTGCTGCTGATCTGCACGGTTCCTGTACAATTTACCCAATTTACCACTTTGGGAGTTTTTGGCTAGAACACGGGCAAGACTAGCGAGTGTTCAGTCAAAATACACAAAGGTGTCAGAAACAAGTGAACTCACTGAAACTAGAGTAAATGCTTGTAACTAGTTCAAAATAGGTCATTTGCTGCTGATCTGCACGGTTCCTGTACAATTTACCCAATTTACCACTTTGGGAGTTTATGGCTAGAACATGCGCCTAACTAGCGAGTGTTCAGTAAAAATACACAAAGGTGTCAGAAACAAGTGAACTCACTGAAACTAGAGTAAATGCTTGTAACTAGTTCAAAATAGGTCATTTGCTACTGATCTGCACGGTTCCTGTACAATTTACCCAATTTATGGGTAGCCCAGTTTATGGCTAGAACATGCGCCTAACTAGCGAGTGTTCTGTAAAAATACACAAAGGTGTCAGAAACAAGTGAACTCACTGAAACTAGAGTAAATGCTTGTAACTAGTTCAATATAGGTCATTTGCTGCTGATCTGCACGGTTCCTGTACAATTAACCCAATTTACCACTTTGGGATTTTAAGGCCAGAACAAACGCCTGACTAGCGAGTGTTCAGTAAAAATACACAAAGGTTGCAGAAAGAAGTGAACTCACTGAAACTAGAGTAAATGCTTGTAACTAGTGCAAAATAGGTCATTTGCTGCTGATCTGCACGGTTCCTGTACAATTTACCCAATTTACCACTTTGGGAGTTTTTGGCTAGAACACGGGCATGACTAGCGAGTGTTCAGTCAAAATACACAAAGGTGTCAGAAACAAGTGAACTCACTGAAACTAGAGTAAATGCTTGTAACTAGTTCAAAATAGGTCATTTGCTGCTGATCTGCACGGTTCCTGTACAATTTACCCAATTTACCACTTTGGGAGTTTTTGGCTAGAACACGGGCATGACTAGTGAGTGTTCAGTAAAAATACACAAAGGTGTCAGAAACAAGTGAACTCACTGAAACTAGAGTAAATGCTTGTAACTAGGTAAAAATAGGTCATTTGCTGCTGATCTGCACGGTTCCTGTACAATTTACCCAATTTACCACTTTGGGAGTTTATGGCTAGAACATGCGCCTAACTAGCGAGTGTTCAGCAAAAATACACAAAGGTGTCAGAAACAAGTGAACTCACTGAAACTAGAGTAAATGCTTGTAACTAGTTCAAAATAGGTCATTTGCTGCTGATCTGCACGGTTCCTGTACAATTTACCCAATTTACCACTTTGGGAGTTTTTGGCTAGAACACGGGCATGACTAGCGAGTGTTCAGTTAAAATACACAAAGGTGTCAGAAACAAGTGAACTCACTGAAACTAGAGTAAATGCTTGTAACTAGTTCAAAATAGGTCATTTGCTGCTGATCTGCACGGTTCCTGTACAATTTACCCAATTTACCACTTTGGGAGTTTATGGCTAGAACATGCGCCTAACTAGCGAGTGTTCAGTAAAAATACACAAAGGTGTCAGAAACAAGTGAACTCACTGAAACTAGAGTAAATGCTTGTAACTAGTTCAAAATAGGTCATTTGCTGCTGATCTGCACGGTTCCTGTACAATTTACCCAATTTAACACTTTGGGAGTTTTTGGCTAGAACACGGGCATGACTAGCGAGTGTTCAGTAAAAATACACAAAGGTGTCAGAAACAAGTGAACTCACTGAAACTAGAGTAAATGCTTGTAACTAGGTAAAAATAGGTCATTTGCTGCTGATCTGCACGGTTCCTGTACAATTTACCCAATTTACCACTTTGGGAGTTTTTGGCTAGAACACGGGCAAGACTAGCGAGTGTTCAGTCAAAATACACAAAGGTGTCAGAAACAAGTGAACTCACTGAAACTAGAGTAAATGCTTGTAACTAGTTCAAAATAGGTCATTTGCTGCTGATCTGCACGGTTCCTGTACAATTTACCCAATTTACCACTTTGGGAGTTTATGGCTAGAACATGCGCCTAACTAGCGAGTGTTCAGTAAAAATACACAAAGGTGTCAGAAACAAGTGAACTCACTGAAACTAGAGGAAATGCTTGTAACTAGTTCAAAATAGGTCATTTGGTGCTGATCTGCACGGTTCCTGTACAATTTACCCAATTTACCATTTTGGGAGTTTTTGGCTAGAACACGGGCATGACTAGCGAGTGTTCAGTAAAAATACACAAAGGTGTCAGAAACAAGTGAACTCACTGAAACTAGAGTAAATGCTTGTAACTAGTTCAAAATAGGTCATTTGCTGCTGATCTGCACGGTTCCTGTACAATTTACCCAATTTACCACTTTGGGAGTTTATGGCTAGAACATGCGCCTAACTAGCGAGTGTTCAGTAAAAATACACAAAGGTGTCAGAAACAAGTGAACTCACTGAAACTAGAGTAAATGCTTGTAACTAGTTCAAAATAGGTCATTTGCTGCTGATCTGCACGGTTCCTGTACAATTTACCCAATTTAACACTTTGGGAGTTTTTGGCTAGAACACGGGCATGACTAGCGAGTGTTCAGTAAAAATACACAAAGGTGTCAGAAACAAGTGAACTCACTGAAACTAGAGTAAATGCTTGTAACTAGGTAAAAATAGGTCATTTGCTGCTGATCTGCACGGTTCCTGTACAATTTACCCAATTTACCACTTTGGGAGTTTTTGGCTAGAACACGGGCAAGACTAGCGAGTGTTCAGTCAAAATACACAAAGGTGTCAGAAACAAGTGAACTCACTGAAACTAGAGTAAATGCTTGTAACTAGTTCAAAATAGGTCATTTGCTGCTGATCTGCACGGTTCCTGTACAATTTACCCAATTTACCACTTTGGGAGTTTATGGCTAGAACATGCGCCTAACTAGCGAGTGTTCAGTAAAAATACACAAAGGTGTCAGAAACAAGTGAACTCACTGAAACTAGAGTAAATGCTTGTAACTAGTTCAAAATAGGTCATTTGCTACTGATCTGCACGGTTCCTGTACAATTTACCCAATTTATGGGTAGCCCAGTTTATGGCTAGAACATGCGCCTAACTAGCGAGTGTTCTGTAAAAATACACAAAGGTGTCAGAAACAAGTGAACTCACTGAAACTAGAGTAAATGCTTGTAACTAGTTCAATATAGGTCATTTGCTGCTGATCTGCACGGTTCCTGTACAATTAACCCAATTTACCACTTTGGGATTTTAAGGCCAGAACAAACGCCTGACTAGCGAGTGTTCAGTAAAAATACACAAAGGTTGCAGAAAGAAGTGAACTCACTGAAACTAGAGTAAATGCTTGTAACTAGTGCAAAATAGGTCATTTGCTGCTGATCTGCACGGTTCCTGTACAATTTACCCAATTTACCACTTTGGGAGTTTTTGGCTAGAACACGGGCATGACTAGCGAGTGTTCAGTCAAAATACACAAAGGTGTCAGAAACAAGTGAACTCACTGAAACTAGAGGAAATGCTTGTAACTAGTTCAAAATAGGTCATTTGCTGCTGATCTGCACGGTTCCTGTACAATTTACCCAATTTACCACTTTGGGAGTTTTTGGCTAGAACACGGGCATGACTAGTGAGTGTTCAGTAAAAATACACAAAGGTGTCAGAAACAAGTGAACTCACTGAAACTAGAGTAAATGCTTGTAACTAGGTAAAAATAGGTCATTTGCTGCTGATCTGCACGGTTCCTGTACAATTTACCCAATTTACCACTTTGGGAGTTTATGGCTAGAACATGCGCCTAACTAGCGAGTGTTCAGCAAAAATACACAAAGGTGTCAGAAACAAGTGAACTCACTGAAACTAGAGTAAATGCTTGTAACTAGTTCAAAATAGGTCATTTGCTGCTGATCTGCACGGTTCCTGTACAATTTACCCAATTTACCACTTTGGGAGTTTTTGGCTAGAACACGGGCATGACTAGCGAGTGTTCAGTTAAAATACACAAAGGTGTCAGAAACAAGTGAACTCACTGAAACTAGAGTAAATGCTTGTAACTAGTTCAAAATAGGTCATTTGCTGCTGATCTGCACGGTTCCTGTACAATTTACCCAATTTACCACTTTGGGAGTTTATGGCTAGAACATGCGCCTAACTAGCGAGTGTTCTGTAAAAATACACAAAGGTGTCAGAAACAAGTGAACTCACTGAAACTAGAGTAAATGCTTGTAACTAGTTCAATATAGGTCATTTGCTGCTGATCTGCACGGTTCCTGTACAATTAACCCAATTTACCACTTTGGGATTTTAAGGCCAGAACAAACGCCTGACTAGCGAGTGTTCAGTAAAAATACACAAAGGTTGCAGAAAGAAGTGAACTCACTGAAACTAGAGTAAATGCTTGTAACTAGTGCAAAATAGGTCATTTGCTGCTGATCTGCACGGTTCCTGTACAATTTACCCAATTTACCACTTTGGGAGTTTTTGGCTAGAACACGGGCATGACTAGCGAGTGTTCAGTCAAAATACACAAAGGTGTCAGAAACAAGTGAACTCACTGAAACTAGAGGAAATGCTTGTAACTAGTTCAAAATAGGTCATTTGCTGCTGATCTGCACGGTTCCTGTACAATTTACCCAATTTACCACTTTGGGAGTTTATGGCTAGAACATGCGCCTAACTAGCGAGTGTTCAGTAAAAATACACAAAGGTGTCAGAAACAAGTGAACTCACTGAAACTAGAGGAAATGCTTGTAACTAGTTCAAAATAGGTAATTTGGTGCTGATCTGCACGGTTCCTGTACAATTTACCCAATTTACCATTTTGGGAGTTTTTGGCTAGAACACGGGCATGACTAGCGAGTGTTCAGTAAAAATACACAAAGGTGTCAGAAACAAGTGAACTCACTGAAACTAGAGTAAATGCTTGTAACTAGTTCAAAATAGGTCATTTGCTGCTGATCTGCACGGTTCCTGTACAATTTACCCAATTTACCACTTTGGGAGTTTATGGCTAGAACATGCGCCTAACTAGCGAGTGTTCAGTAAAAATACACAAAGGTGTCAGAAACAAGTGAACTCACTGAAACTAGAGTAAATGCTTGTAACTAGTTCAAAATAGGTCATTTGCTGCTGATCTGCACGGTTCCTGTACAATTTACCAAATTTAACACTTTGGGAGTTTTTGGCTAGAGCACGGGCATGACTAGCGAGTGTTCAGTAAAAATACACAAAGGTGTCAGAAACAAGTGAACTCACTGAAACTAGAGTAAATGCTTGTAACTAGGTAAAAATAGGTCATTTGCTGCTGATCTGCACGGTTCCTGTACAATTTACCCAATTTACCACTTTGGGAGTTTTTGGCTAGAACACGGGCAAGACTAGCGAGTGTTCAGTCAAAATACACAAAGGTGTCAGAAACAAGTGAACTCACTGAAACTAGAGTAAATGCTTGTAACTAGTTCAAAATAGGTCATTTGCTGCTGATCTGCACGGTTCCTGTACAATTTACCCAATTTACCACTTTGGGAGTTTATGGCTAGAACATGCGCCTAACTAGCGAGTGTTCAGTAAAAATACACAAAGGTGTCAGAAACAAGTGAACTCACTGAAACTAGAGTAAATGCTTGTAACTAGTTCAAAATAGGTCATTTGCTACTGATCTGCACGGTTCCTGTACAATTTACCCAATTTATGGGTAGCCCAGTTTATGGCTAGAACATGCGCCTAACTAGCGAGTGTTCTGTAAAAATACACAAAGGTGTCAGAAACAAGTGAACTCACTGAAACTAGAGTAAATGCTTGTAACTAGTTCAAAATAGGTCATTTGCTGCTGATCTGCACGGTTCCTGTACAATTTACCCAATTTACCACTTTGGGAGTTTTTGGCTAGAACACGGGCATGACTAGCGAGTGTTCAGTTAAAATACACAAAGGTGTCAGAAACAAGTGAACTCACTGAAACTAGAGTAAATGCTTGTAACTAGTTCAAAATAGGTCATTTGCTGCTGATCTGCACGGTTCCTGTACAATTTACCCAATTTAACACTTTGGGAGTTTTTGGCTAGAACACGGGCATGACTAGCGAGTGTTCAGTAAAAATACACAAAGGTGTCAGAAACAAGTGAACTCACTGAAACTAGAGTAAATGCTTGTAACTAGGTAAAAATAGGTCATTTGCTGCTGATCTGCACGGTTCCTGTACAATTTACCCAATTTACCACTTTGGGAGTTTTTGGCTAGAACACGGGCAAGACTAGCGAGTGTTCAGTCAAAATACACAAAGGTGTCAGAAACAAGTGAACTCACTGAAACTAGAGTAAATGCTTGTAACTAGTTCAAAATAGGTCATTTGCTGCTGATCTGCACGGTTCCTGTACAATTTACCCAATTTACCACTTTGGGAGTTTATGGCTAGAACATGCGCCTAACTAGCGAGTGTTCAGTAAAAATACACAAAGGTGTCAGAAACAAGTGAACTCACTGAAACTAGAGGAAATGCTTGTAACTAGTTCAAAATAGGTCATTTGCTGCTGATCTGCACGGTTCCTGTACAATTTACCAAATTTACCATTTTGGGATTTGAAGGCCAGAACACGCGCCTGACTAGCGAGTGTTCAGTAAAAATACACAAAGGTGTCAGAAACAAGTGAACTCACTGAAACTAGAGTAAATGCTTGTAACTAGTTCAAAATAGGTCATTTGCTGCTGATCTGCACGGTTCCTGTACAATTTACCCAATTTACCACTTTGGGAGTTTTTGGCTAGAACACGGGCATGACTATAGCGAGTGTTCAGTAAAAATACACAAAGGTGTCAGAAACAAGTGAACTCACTGAAACTAGAGTAAATGCTTGTAACTAGTTCAAAATAGGTCATTTGCTGCTGATCTGCACGGTTCCTGTACAATTTACCCAATTTACCACTTTGGGAGTTTTTGGCTAGAACACGGGCATGACTAGCGAGTGTTTAGTCAAAAATCACAAAGGTGTCAGAAACAAGTGAACTGACTGAAACTAGAGTAAATGCTTGTAACTAGTTCAAAATAGGTCATTTGCTACTGATCTGCACGGTTCCTGTACAATTTACCACTTTGGGAGTTTAAGGCTAGATCATGCGCCTAACTAGCGAGTGTTCGGTAAAAATACACAAAGGTGTCAGAAACAAGTGAACTCCCTGAAACTAGAGTAAATGCTTGGAACTAGTTCAAAATAGGTCATTTGCTGCTCATCTGCACGGTTCCTGTACTATTTACTACTCTGTGAGTTTAAGGCTAGAACACACGCCTCACTAGCGAGTGTTCAGTAAAAATACACAAAGGTGTCATAAACAAGTGAACTCCTTGAAACTAGAGTAAATGCTTGTAAGTAATTCAAAATAGGTCATTTGCTGCTGATCTGCCCGGTTCCTGTACAAGTTTCCCATTTTACCACTTTGGGAGTTTAAGGCTAGAACACGGGCATGACTAGCGAGTGTTCAGTCAAAATACACAAAGGTGTCAGAAACAAGTGAACTCACTGAAACTAGAGTAAATGCTTGGAACTAGTTCAAAATAGGTCATTTGCTGCTCATCTGCACGGTTCCTGTACAATTTACCCAATTTACCACTTTGGGAGTTTATGGCTAGAACATGCGCCTAACTAGCGAGTGTTCAGTAAAAATACACAAAGGTGTCAGAAACAAGTGAACTCACTGAAACTAGAGGAAATGCTTGTAACTAGTTCAAAATAGGTCATTTGCTGCTGATCTGCACGGTTCCTGTACAATTTACCCAATTTACCACTTTGGGAGTTTATGGCTAGAACATGCGCCTAACTAGCGAGTGTTCAGTAAAAATACACAAAGGTGTCAGAAACAAGTGAACTCACTGAAACTAGAGTAAATGCTTGTAACTAGTTCAAAATAGGTCATTTGCTGCTGATCTGCACGGTTCCTGTACAATTTACCCAATTTACCACTTTGGGAGTTTTTGGCTAGAACATGGGCATGACTAGCGAGTGTTCAGTAAAAATACACAAAGGTGTCAGAAACAAGTGAACTCACTGAAACTAGAGTAAATGCTTGTAACTAGTTCAAAATAGGTCATTTGCTGCTGATCTGCACGGTTCCTGTACAATTTACCCAATTTACCACTTGGGCAGTTTTTGGCTAGAACACGGGCATGACTAGCGAGTGTTCAGTAAAAATACACAAAGGTGTCAGAAACAAGTGAACTCACTGAAACTAGAGTAAATGCTTGTAAGTAATTCAAAATAGGTCATTTGCTGCTGATCTGCCCGGTTCCTGTACAAGTTTCCCATTTTACCACTTTGGGAGTTTAAGGCTAGAACATGCGCCTCACTAGCGAGTGTTCAGTAAAAATACACAAAGGTGTCAGAAACAAGTGAACTCCCTGAAACTAGAGTAAATGATTAGAACTATTTCAAAATAGGTCATTCGCTGCCGATCTGCACGGTTCCTGTACAATTTACCCAATTTACCATTTTGGGATTTTAAGGCTAGAACACGCGCCTGACTAGCGAGTGTTCAGTAAAAATACACAAAGGTGTCAGAAACAAGTGAACTCCTTGAAACTAGAGTAAATGCTTGGAACTAGTTCAAAATGGGTCATTCGCAGCCGATCTGCACGGTTCCTGTACAATTTACCCAATTTACCACTTTGGGAGTTTAAGGCTAGAACACGCGCCTAACTAGCGAGTGTTCAGTAAAAATACACAAAGGTGTCAGAAACAAGTGAATTCACTGAAACTAGAGTAAAATAGTAGAGTACAGTCATCGTGCAGTTTAGCAGCAAATGACTTCTTTTGAACTACTTACAAGCATTTCCTCTATTTCCAGTCTCACCACTTGTTTGTGATATAACTGCACAGTAATCGGCCAGTTTTGCAAGAAATGACTTACTATGAACTAGTTACAAGCATTTCCTCTATTTCCAGTCTTTTCACTTGTTTGTGAGATTACTGCATAGCAACTGTGCACTTTAGCAGGAAATGACTTACTTTGAACTAGTTACAACAATTTACTCTATTCCTAGTGACATCTTTGTGTGTTTTAGTTGAACCTCGCTGTAGAGGAACCTTTTCTAGCCTTCAAAACTTAAAATCAGAGAACTGGGTAACATGTACAGTCATTGTGCAGTTTAGCAGCAAATGACTTCTTTTGAACTACTTATAAACATTTCCTCTATTTCCAGTCTAATCACTTGTTTGTGAGATTACTGCACAGCTATCGTGCACTTTAGCATGAAATGACTTACTATGAACTAGTTACACCAATTTACTCTATTCCCAGTAATTTCACTTGTTTGTGACATCTTTGTATGTTTTTGTTCAACCTCGCTATAGAGTAACATTTTCAAGCCTTCAAAACTGAAAATCAGAGAATTGGGTAAAATGTACAGTCATCGTGGAGTTTAGCAGCAAATGACTTCTTTTGAACTACTTCCAAGCTTCTCCTCTATTTCCAGTCTTATCACTTGCTTGTGAGATTATTGCACTGTAATCGCGCAGTTTTGCAGGAAATGACTTACTATGAACTAGTTACAACAATTCACTCTATTCCCAGTGAAATCTTTATGTATTTTTGTTGAACCTCGCTAAAGCCTCACCTTTTCTAGCCTTGAATAATTAAACTTAGAGAATTGGGTGAAATGTACAGTCATTGTGCAGTTTAGCAGCAAATGACTTCTTTTGAACTGTTTCCAAGCATTTTCTTTATTTCCCATTTTATCACTTGTTTGTGACATGATTGCACAGCAATCGTGCACTTTAGCAGGAAATGACTTACTATGAACTAGTTACAACAACTTACTCTATTCCCAGTGACATCTTTGTGTGTTTTCGTTGAACCTCACTGTAGAGTAACATTTTCTAGCCTTCAAAACTGAAAATCAGAGAATTGGGTGAAATGTACAGTCATCGTGCAGTTTAGCAGCAAATGACTTCTTTTGAACTACTTCCAAGCATTTCCTCTATTTCCAGTGTTTTGACTTGTTTGTGACATGACCTCACAGTAATCATACAGTTTAGCAGGAAATGACTTACTATGCTTACACCAATTTACTCTATTCCCAGTAATTTCACTTGTTTGTGCCATCTTTGTAGGTTTTTGTTGAACCTCGCAGTAGAGGAACCTTTTCTAGCCTTCAAAACTGAAAATCAGAGAATTGGGTAATATGTACAGTCATCGTGCTGTTTAGCAGCAAATGACTTATTTTGAACTACTTACAAGCATTCTCTCTATTTCTAGTCTCATTTGTTTGTGACATAACCGCACAGTTATCGTTGAATTTTGCAGGAAATGACCTACTATGAACTAGTTACAAGCATTTCCTCTATTCCCAGTAATTTCAGTTTTTTGTGACATATGTGTATGTTTTTGTTGAACATCGCTGTAGAGGAACCTTTTCTAGACTTCAAAACTGAAAATCAGAGAATTGGGTAAAATGAGCAGTCATCGTGCATTTTAGCAGCAAATGACTTATTTAAAACTACTTACAACAATTTACTCTATTCCCAGTAATTTCACTTATTTGTGACATCTTTGTGTGTTTTCGTTGAACCTCGCTTTAGAGTAGCCTTTTCTAGCCTTCAAAACTGAAAATCAGAGAATTGGATAAAATGTACAGTCATTGTGCAGTTTAGCAGCAAATGACTTCTTTTGAACTGTTTCCAAGCTTTTCCTCTATTTCCAGTCTTATCACTTTTTTGTGAGATTACTGCACTGTAATCATGCAGTTTTGCAGGAAATGACTTACTATGAACTAGTTACAACAATTTATTCTATTTCTAGTCTTATCACTTGCTTGTGAGATTACTGCACTGTAATCATGCAGTTTTGCAGGAAATGACTTTCCATGAACTAGTGACAACAATTTACTCTATTCCCAGTGACATCTTTGTCTGTTTTAGTTGAACCAAGCTAGAGAGGAACCTTTTCCAGCCTTCAAAACTTAAAATCAGAGAACTGGGTAACATGTACAGTCATTGTGCAGTTTAGCAGCAAATGACTTCTTTTGAACTACTTCCAAACATTTCCTCTATTTCCAGTCTAATCACTTCTTTGTTAGATTACTGCACAACATTCGTGCACTTTAGCCGGAAATGACTTACTATGAACCAGATACAAGAATTTACTCTATTCCCAGTAATTTCACTTGTGTGACATCTTTGTATGTTTTTGTTGAACCTCGCAGTAGAGGAACCTTTTCTAGCCTTTAAAACAGAAAAACAGAGAATTGGGTAAAATGTACAGTCATCGTGCATATTAGCAGCAAATGACTTCTTTTGAACTACTTCCAAGCATTTCCTCTATTTCCAGTCTTATCAATTGTTTGTGACATTACTGCACAGTAATTGTGCAGATTTGCAGGAAATGATTTACTATGAGCTATTTACAACAATTTCTTCTATTTCCAGTGTTATCACTTGTTTGTTAGATTACTGTATAACAATCGTGCACTTTAGCAGGAAATGACTTACTATGAACTACTTACAACAATTTGCTCTATTCCCAGTAATTTCACTTGTTTGTGACATCTTTGTGTGTTTTCGTTGAACCTCGCTTTAGAGTAACCTTTTCTAGCCTTCAAAACTGAAAACCAGAGAATTGGGTAATATGTACAGTCATCGTGCTGTTTAGCAGCAAATCACTTATTTTGACTACTTACAAGCATTCTCTCTATTTCTAGTTTCATCATTTGTTTGTGACATGACCGCACAGTTATCGTTCAATTTTGCAGGAAATCACCTACTATGAACTAGTTACAAGCATTTCCTCTATTACCAGTAATTTCAGTTTTTTGTGACATATGTGTATGTTTTTGTTGAACATCGCTGTAGAGGAACCTTTTCTAGACTTCAAAACTGAAAATCAGAGAATTGGGTAAAATGAGCAGTCATCGTGCAGTTTAGCAGCAAATGATTTATTTAAAACTACTTACAACAATTTACTCTATTCCCAGTAATTTCACTTATTTGTGACATCTTTGTGTGTTTTCGTTGAACCTCGCTTTAGAGTAACCTTTTCTAGCCTTCAAAACTGAAAATCAGAGAATTGGGTAATATGTACAGTCATCGTGCTGTTTAGCAGCAAATGACTTATTTTGAACTACTTACAAGCATTCTCTCTATTTCTAGTCTCATCATTTGTTTGTGACATGACCGCACAGTTATCGTTCAATTTTGCAGGAAAAGACCTACTATGAACTAGTTACAACAATTTCCTCTATTCCCAGTAATTTCAGTTTTTTGTGACATATGTGTTTGTTTTTGTTGAACCTCGCTGTAGAGGAACCTTTTCTAGACTTCAAAACTGCATGACTTCATCATGCAGTTTAGCAGCGAATGACCTATTTTGAACTAGTTACAAGCATTTACTCTAGTTTCAGTGAGTTCACTTGTTTCTGAAACCTTTGTGTATTTTTACTGAACACTCGCTAGTCAGGCGCGTGTTCTGGCCTTCAAATCCCAAAATGGTAAATTGGGTAAATTGTACAGGAACCGTGCAGATCAGCAGCAAATGACCTATTTTGAACTAGTTACAAGCATTTACTCTAGTTTCAGTGAGTTCACTTGTTTCTGACACCTTTGTGTATTTTTACTGAACACTCGCTAGTTAGGTCCGTGTTCGCCATCAAATCCCAAAGTGGTAAACTGGGTAAATTGTACAGGAACTGTGCAGATCAGCAGCAAATGACCCATTTTGAACTAGTTACAAGCATTTACTCTAGTTTCAGGGAGTTCACTTGTTTCTGACACCTTTGTGTATTTTTACTGAACACTCGCTAGTTAGGCCCGTGTTCTAGCCTTAAACTCCCAAAGTGGTAAATTGTACAGGAACCGTGCAGATCAGCAGCAAATGGCCTATTTTGAACTAGTTACAAGCATTTACTCTAGTTTCAGTGAGTTCACTTGTTTCTGACACCTTTGTGTATTTTTACTGAACACTCGCTAGTTAGGTCCGTGTTAGCCTTCAAATCCCAAAGTGGTAAACTGGGTAAATTGTACAGGAACTGTGCAGATCAGCAGCAAATGGCCTATTTTGAACTAGTTACAAGCATTTACTCTAGTTTCAGTGAGTTCACTTGTTTCTGACACCTTTGTGTATTTTTACTGAACACTCGCTAGTCAGGCGCGTGTTCTGGCCTTCAAATCCCAAAATGGTAAAACTTAAAATCAGAGAATTGGGTGACATGTACAGTCATCGTGCAGTATAGCAGCAAATGACTTATTTTTAACTACTTACAAGAATTCTCTCTATTTCTAGTCTTATCAATTGTTTTTGACATGACCGCACAGTAATTGTGCAAATTTGCAGCAAATGACTTACTATGAGCTATTTACAACAATTTCCTCTATTTCCAGTCTTTTCACTTTTTTGTGAGATTACTGCATAGCAATTGTGCACTTTAGCAGGAAATGACTTACCATGAACTAGTTACAACAATTTACTCTATTCCAAGTTTTTTCACTTGTTTGTGACATTTTCGTTTGTTTCCGTTGAACCTTACTATCGAGGAAAGTTTTCTAGCCTTCAAAACTTAAAATCAGAGAATTGGGTGAAATGTACAGTCATCGTGCAGTTTAGCAGCAGATGACTTATTTTGATCTACTTACAAGCATTCTCTCTATTTCTAGTCTCATCATTTGTTTGTGACATGACCGCACAGTTATCGTTCAATTTTGCAGGAAATGACCTACTATGAACTAGTTACAAGCATTTCCCCTATTCCCAGTAATTTCAGTTTTTTGTGACATATGTGTATGTTTTTGTTGAACCTCGCTGTAGAGCAACCTTTTCTAGACTTGAAAACTGAAAATCAGAGAATTGGTAACATGCACAGTCATTGTGCAGTTTAGCAGCAAATGACTTCTTTTGAACTACTTCCGAGCATTTCCTCTATTTCCAGTGTTATGACTTGTTTGTGACATGACCGCACAGGAATCGTCCAGTTTAGCAGGAAATGACTTACTATGAACTAGTTACACCAATTTACTCTATTCCCAGTGACATCTTTGTGTGTTTTCGTTGAACCTCGATATAGAGGAACCTTTTCTAGCCTTCAAAACTTAAAATCAGAGAATTGTGTAAGATGTACAGTCATTGTGCAGTTTAGCGGCAAATGACTTATTTTGAACTACTTACATGCAATTCCACTATTTCCAGTCTTATCACTTGTTTGTGACATGACCGCACAGTAATCGGGCAGTTTTGCAGGAAATGACTTCCTATGAACTAGTTACAAGCATTTCTACTATTTCCAGTCTTTTCACTTGTTTGTGAGATTACTGCATAGCAATTGTGCACTTTAGCAGGAAATGACTTCCTATGAACTAGTTACAACAATTTACTCTATTCCCAGTGACATCTTTTTGTGTTTTAGTTGAACGAAGCTAGAGAGGAACCTTTTGTAGCCTTCAAAACTTAAAATAAGAGAACTGGGTAACATGTATAGTCATTGTGCAGTTTAGCAGCAAATGACTTCTTTTGAACTACTTCCAAACATTTCCTCTGTTTCCAGTCTAATCACTTGTTTGTTAGATTACTGCACAACGATCGAACACTTTGGCAGGAAATGACTTACTATGAACCAGATACACCAATTTACTCTATTCCCAGTAATTTCACTTTTTTGTGACATCTTTGTGTGTTTTCGTTGAACCTCACTATAGAGTAACATTTTCTAGCCTTCAAAACCTAAAATCAGAGAATTGGGTGAAATGTACAGTCATCGTGCAGTTCAGCAGCAAATGACTTCTTTTGAACTACTTCCAAGCTTTTCCTCTATTTCCAGTCTTATCAACTGTTTGTGAGATTACAGCACTGTAATCATGGAGTTTTGCAGGAAATGACTTACTATGAACTAGTTACAACAATTTACTCTATTCCCAGTGACATCTTTGTGTGTTTTAGTTGAACCAAGCTAGAGAGGGACCTTTTCTAGCCTTCAAACTTAAAATCAGAGAATTGGGTAACATGTACAGTCATTGTGCAGTTTAGCAGCAAATGTCTACTTTTGAACTACTTCCAAGCATTTCCTCTATTTCCAGTGTTATGACATGTTTGTGACATGACCGCACAGTAATCGTACAGTTTAGCAGGAAATGACTTACTATGAACTCGTTACACCAATTTACTCTATTCCCAGTGACATCTTTGTGTGTTTTCGTTGAACCTCGATATAGAGGAACCTTTTCTAGCCTTCAAAACTTAAAATCAGAGAATTGTGTAAGATGTACAGTCATTGTGCAGTTTAGCAGCAAATGACTTATTTTGAACTACTTACATGCAATTCCACTATTTCCAGTCTTATCACTTGTTTGTGACATGACCGCACAGTAATCGGGTAGTTTTGCAGGAAATGACTTACTATGAACTAGTTACAAGCATATCTACTATTTCCAGTCTTTTCACTTGTTTGTGAGATTACTGCATAGCAAGTGTGCACTTTAGCAGGAAATGACTTCCTATGAACTAGTTACAACAATTTACTCTATTCCCAGTGACATCTTTGTGTGTTTTAGATGAACTAAGCTAGAGAGGAACCTTTTCTAGCCTTCAAAACTTAAAATCAAGAATTGGGTAACATGCACAGTCATTGTGCAGTTTAGCAGCAAATGACTTCCTCTATTTCCGGTGTTATGACTTGTTTGTAACATGACCGCACAGGAATCGTCCAGTTTAGCAGGAAATGACTTACTATGAACTAGTTACACCAATTTACTCTATTCCCAGTGACATCTTTGTGTGTTTTCGTTGAACCTCGATATAGAGGAACCTTTTCTAGCCTTCAAAACTTAAAATCAGAGAATTGTGTAAGATGTACAGTCATTGTGCAGTTTAGCAGCAAATGACTTATTTTGAACTACTTACAAGCATTTCCTCTATTTCCAGTCTTTTCACTTGTTTGTGACATGACCGCACAGTAATCGGGCAGTTTTGCAGGAAATGCCTTCCTATGAACTAGTTACAAGCATTTCTACTATTTCCAGTCTTTTCACTTGTTTGTGAGATTACTGCATAGCAATTGTGCACTTTAGCAGGAAATGACTTACTATGAACTAGTTACACCAATTTACTCTATTCCCAGTGACATCTTTGTGTGTTTTCGTTGAACCTCGATATAGAGGAACCTTTTCTAGCCTTCAAAACTTAAAATCAGAGAATTGTGTAAGATGTACAGTCATTGTGCAGTTTAGCGGCAAATGACTTATTTTGAACTACTTACATGCAATTCCACTATTTCCAGTCTTATCACTTGTTTGTGACATGACCGCACAGTAATCGGGCAGTTTTGCAGGAAATGACTTCCTATGAACTAGTTACAAGCATTTCTACTATTTCCAGTCTTTTCACTTGTTTGTGAGATTACTGCATAGCAATTGTGCACTTTAGCAGGAAATGACTTCCTATGAACTAGTTAGAACAATTTACTCTATTCCCAGTGACATCGTTTTGTGTTTTAGTTGAACTAAGCTAGAGAGGAACCTTTTGTAGCCTTCAAAACTTAAAATAAGAGAACTGGGTAACATGTATAGTCATTGTGCAGTTTAGCAGCAAATGACTTCTTTTGAACTACTTCCAAACATTTCCTCTGTTTCCAGTCTAATCACTTGTTTGTTAGATTACTGCACAATGATCGAACACTTTGGCAGGAAATGACTTACTATGAACCAGATACACCAATTTACTCTATTCCCAGTAATTTCACTTTTTTGTGACATCTTTGTGTGTTTTCGTTGAACCTCACTATAGAGTAACATTTTGTAGCCTTCAAAACCTAAAATCAGAGAATTGGGTGAAATGTACAGTCATCGTGCAGTTTAGCAGCAAATGACTTCTTTTGAACTACTTCCAAGCTTTTCCTCTATTTCCAGTCTTATCAACTGTTTGTGAGATTACAGCACTGTAATCATGCAGTTTTGCAGGAAATGACTTACTATGAACTAGTTACAACAATTTACTCTATTCCCAGTGACATCTTTGTGTGTTTTAGTTGAACCAAGCTAGAGAGGGACCTTTTCTAGCCTTCAAACTTAAAATCAGAGAATTGGGTAACATGTACAGTCATTGTGCAGTTTAGCAGCAAATGACTACTTTTGAACTACTTCCAAGCATTTCCTCTATTTCCAGTGTTATGACATGTTTGTGACATGACCGCACAGTAATCGTAGAGTTTAGCAGGAAATGACTTACTATGAACTCGTTACACCAATTTACTCTATTCCCAGTGACATCTTTGTGTGTTTTCGTTGAACCTCGATATAGAGGAACCTTTTCTAGCCTTCAAAACTTAAAATCAGAGAATTGTGTAAGATGTACAGTCATTGTGCAGTTTAGCGGCAAATGACTTATTTTGAACTACTTACATGCAATTCCACTATTTCCAGTCTTATCACTTGTTTGTGACATGACCGCACAGTAATCGGGTAGTTTTGCAGGAAATGACTTACTATGAACTAGTTAGAAGCATATCTACTATTTCCAGTCTTTTCACTTGTTTGTGAGATTACTGCATAGCAATTGTGCACTTTAGCAGGAAATGACTTCCTATGAACTAGTTACAACAATTTACTCTATTCCCAGTGACATCTTTGTGTGTTTTAGTTGAACTAAGCTAGAGAGGAACCTTTTCTAGCCTTCAAAACTTAAAATCAAGAATTGGGTAACATGCACAGTCATTGTGCAGTTTAGCAGCAAATGACTTCCTCTATTTCCATTGTTATGACTTGTTTGTGACATAACCGCACAGTCATCGTACAGTTCAGCAGGAAATGACTTACTATGAACTAGTTACACCAATTTACTCTATTCCCAGTAATTTCACTTGTTTGTGACATCTTTGTGTGTTTTCGTTGAACCTCGCTGTAGAGTAACCTTTTCTAGCCTTCATAACTTAAAATCAGAGAATTGGGTGAAATGTACATGCATCGTGCAGTTTAGCAGCAAATGACTTCTTTTGAACTGTTTCCAAGCATTTCCTCTATTTCCAGTGTTATGACTTGTTTGTGACATGACCGCACAGTAATCGAGCATTTTGGCAGGAAAAGACTTACTATGAACTAGTTACACCAATTTATTCTATTCCCAGTGACATCTTTGTGTGTTTTTGTTGAACCTCGATATATAGGAACCTTATCTAGCCTTCAAAACTGAAAATCAGAGAATTGTGTAAGATGTACCGTCATTGTGCAGTTTAGCAGCAAATGACTTATTTTGAACTACTTACAAGCATTTCCTCTATTTCCAGTCTTATCACTTGTTTGTGACATGACCGCACAGTAATCGGGCAGTTTTGCAGGAAATGACTTCCTATGAACTTGTTACAAGCATTTCTACTATTTCCAGTCTTTTCACTTTTTTGTGAGATTACTGCATAGCAATTGTGCACTTTAGCAGGAAATGACTTCCTATGAACTAGTTACAACAATTTACTCTATTACCAGTGACATCTTTGTGTGTTTTAGTTGAACTAAGCTAGAGAGGAACCTTTTCTAGCCTTCAAAACTTAAAATCAGAGAACTGGGTAACATGTACAGTCATTGTGCAGTTTAGCAGCAAATGACTTCTTTTGAACTACTTCCAAACATTTCCTCTATTTCCAGTCTAATCACTTGTTTGTTAGATTACTGCACAACAATCGTGCACTTTAGCAGGAAATGACTTACTATGAACCAGATACAACAATTTACTCTATTCCCAGTAATTTCACTTGTTTGTGACATCTTTGTGTGTTTTCGTTGAACCTCGCTATAGAGTAACATTTTCTAGCCTTCAAAACCTAAAATCAGAGAATTGGGTGAAATGTACAGTCATCGTGCAGTTTAGCAGCAAATGACTTCTTTTGAACTACTTCCAAGCTTTTCCTCTATTTCCAGTCTTATCAATTGTTTGTGAGATTACAGTACTGTAATCATGCAGTTTTGCAGGAAATGACTTACTATGAACTAGTTACAACAATTTACTCTATTCCCAGTGACATCTTTGTGTGTTTTAGTTGAACCAAGCTAGAGAGGGACCTTTTCTAGCCTTCAAACTTAAAATCAGAGAATTGGGTAACATGTACAGTCATTGTGCAGTTTAGCAGCAAATGACAACTTTTGAACTACTTCCAAGCATTTCCTCTATTTCCAGTGTTATGACTTGTTTGTGACATGACCGCACAGTAATCGGGCAGTTTTGCAGGAAATGCCTTCCTATGAACTAGTTACAAGCATTTCTACTATTTCCAGTCTTTTCACTTGTTTGTGAGATTACTGCATAGCAATTGTGCACTTTAGCAGGAAATGACTTACTATGAACTAGTTACACCAATTTACTCTATTCCCAGTGACATCTTTGTGTGTTTTCGTTGAACCTCGATATAGAGGAACCTTTTCTAGCCTTCAAAACTTAAAATCAGAGAATTGTGTAAGATGTACAGTCATTGTGCAGTTTAGCGGCAAATGACTTATTTTGAACTACTTACATGCAATTCCACTATTTCCAGTCTTATCACTTGTTTGTGACATGACCGCACAGTAATCGGGCAGTTTTGCAGGAAATGACTTCCTATGAACTAGTTACAAGCATTTCTACTATTTCCAGTCTTTTCACTTGTTTGTGAGATTACTGCATAGCAATTGTGCACTTTAGCAGGAAATGACTTCCTATGAACTAGTTAGAACAATTTACTCTATTCCCAGTGACATCGTTTTGTGTTTTAGTTGAACTAAGCTAGAGAGGAACCTTTTGTAGCCTTCAAAACTTAAAATAAGAGAACTGGGTAACATGTATAGTCATTGTGCAGTTTAGCAGCAAATGACTTCTTTTGAACTACTTCCAAACATTTCCTCTGTTTCCAGTCTAATCACTTGTTTGTTAGATTACTGCACAATGATCGAACACTTTGGCAGGAAATGACTTACTATGAACCAGATACACCAATTTACTCTATTCCCAGTAATTTCACTTTTTTGTGACATCTTTGTGTGTTTTCGTTGAACCTCACTATAGAGTAACATTTTGTAGCCTTCAAAACCTAAAATCAGAGAATTGGGTGAAATGTACAGTCATCGTGCAGTTTAGCAGCAAATGACTTCTTTTGAACTACTTCCAAGCTTTTCCTCTATTTCCAGTCTTATCAACTGTTTGTGAGATTACAGCACTGTAATCATGCAGTTTTGCAGGAAATGACTTACTATGAACTAGTTACAACAATTTACTCTATTCCCAGTGACATCTTTGTGTGTTTTAGTTGAACCAAGCTAGAGAGGGACCTTTTCTAGCCTTCAAACTTAAAATCAGAGAATTGGGTAACATGTACAGTCATTGTGCAGTTTAGCAGCAAATGACTACTTTTGAACTACTTCCAAGCATTTCCTCTATTTCCAGTGTTATGACATGTTTGTGACATGACCGCACAGTAATCGTAGAGTTTAGCAGGAAATGACTTACTATGAACTCGTTACACCAATTTACTCTATTCCCAGTGACATCTTTGTGTGTTTTCGTTGAACCTCGATATAGAGGAACCTTTTCTAGCCTTCAAAACTTAAAATCAGAGAATTGTGTAAGATGTACAGTCATTGTGCAGTTTAGCGGCAAATGACTTATTTTGAACTACTTACATGCAATTCCACTATTTCCAGTCTTATCACTTGTTTGTGACATGACCGCACAGTAATCGGGTAGTTTTGCAGGAAATGACTTACTATGAACTAGTTACAACAATTTACTCTATTCCAAGTTTTTTCACTTTTTGTGACATTTTCGTTTGTTTCCGTTGAACCTTACTATCGAGGAAAGTTTTCTAGCCTTCAAAACTTAAAATCAGAGAATTGGGTGAAATGTACAGTCATTGTGCAGTTTAGCAGCAAATGACTTATTGCGGAATCGGAGCGCGTAAATAACGAGACGACACAATAAATTGGGTTTAAAATGGGCCACACTTTATTGATGAATTTGCAGAAGGGGAAAAACTAGCGGGCATCCTCAAGACTTGGTGGCCAACGCCAATCTAAGGATAGGGCGAGTCAAATCGAGGCCAGTGTATGGCGTGCAGCTCACGCCACCCCCTGGCCCCCCCTTTTGGGTAGGGAGGCTTTCCGTGTCACCCCCAGCTCGTGCCTCAGTACTTCCGAGCGGGTGAGGAAGGTCCGCCCCAAAGGTAACCCTTATCTCACCACCAGGGCCTCAAGACCGCTCAGGTGATGAGCCTCAGGCATTACCAGTCACCGCTCGGTGCCTGTGAATGCTCACCTATCCCTTACCAGGTGAAGATGCCCGCGCCTAACCGCCAAAATGTGACCAAATTAACTCAACCAATTAACCTATTTAACACTCCCTTGCTGTCTCACAGTATGAAGTAGGTGAAAAAACTCACATCCTCAATGACGGCTTATGAGCAAAAAATTCCTACTTGGCTTCCTAAGGACAACCGGATTTTCGTTCCCATACTGCCAACAGGGAAGGGAGGGAGGGAGCCGCGCGAACAAGACAAAGGAGGGGAGGAGTTCCAGCCTAATATAGGCTCCCCTTCCTCCTCCCCCTCCTTTTGGCGCCCATTTCAGGAGGCTGCCAATAGCGTGCCTCCACGCTTCTGTCTCTCTCCGCGCCCGCCGCAATCGCCCCACCACCCCCAAGCTGCGCCGGGGGTGGGGTAGGGCCCTTGCGGAATCGGAGCGCGTAAATAACGAGACGACACAATAAATTGGGTAATTTCAGTTTTTTGTGACATATGTGTATGTTTTTGTTGAACCTCGCTGTAGAGCAACCTTTTCTAGACTTGAAAACTGAAAATCAGAGAATTGGTAACATGTACAGTCATTGTGCAGTTTAGCAGCAAATGACTTCTTTTGAACTACTTCTGAGCATTTCCTCTATTTCCAGTGTTATGACTTGTTTGTGACATGACCGCACAGGAATCGTCCAGTTTAGCAGGAAATGACTTACTATGAACTAGTTACACCAATTTACTCTATTCCCAGTGACATCTTTGTGTGTTTTCGTTGAACCTCGATATAGAGGAACCTTTTCTAGCCTTCAAAACTTAAAATCAGAGAATTGTGTAAGATGTACAGTCATTGTGCAGTTTAGCAGCAAATGACTTATTTTGAACTACTTACAAGCATTTCCTCTATTTCCAGTCTTATCACTTGTTTGTGACATGACCGCACAGTAATCGGGCAGTTTTGCAGGAAATGACTTCCTATGAACTAGTTACAAGCATTTCTACTATTTCCAGTCTTTTCACTTGTTTGTGAGATTACTGCATAGCAATTGTGCACTTTAGCAGGAAATGACTTCCTATGAAGAAGTTACAACAATTTACTCTATTCCCAGTGAGCATCTTTGTGTGTTTTAGTTGAACTAAGATAGAGAGGAACCTTTTCTAGCCTTCAAAACTTAAAATCAGAGAACTGGGTAACATGTATAGTCATTGTGCAGTTTAGCAGCAAATGACTTCTTTTGAACTACTTCCAAACATTTCCTCTATTTCCAGTCTAATCACTTGTTTGTTAGATTACTGCACAACAATCGTGCACTTTAGCAGGAAATGACTTACTATGAACCAGATACAACAATTTACTCTATTCCCAGTAATTTCACTTGTTTGTGACATCTTTGTGTGTTTTCGTTGAACCTCGCTATAGAGTAACATTTTCTAGCCTTCAAAACCTAAAATCAGAGAATTGGGTGAAATGTACAGTCATCGTGCAGTTTAGCAGCAAATGACTTCTTTTGAACTACTTCCAAGCTTTTCCTCTATTTCCAGTCTTATCAATTGTTTGTGAGATTACAGTACTGTAATCATGCAGTTTTGCAGGAAATGACTTACTATGAACTAGTTACAACAATTTACTCTATTCCCAGTGACATCTTTGTGTGTTTTAGTTGAACCAAGCTAGAGAGGGACCTTTTCTAGCCTTCAAACTTAAAATCAGAGAATTGGGTAACATGTACAGTCATTGTGCAGTTTAGCAGCAAATGACAACTTTTGAACTACTTCCAAGCATTTCCTCTATTTCCAGTGTTATGACATGTTTGTGACATGACCGCACAGTAATCGTACAGTTTAGCAGGAAATGACTTACTATGAACTCGTTACACCAATTTACTCTATTCCCAGTAATTTCACTTGCTTGTGACATCTTTGTGTGTTTTCGTTGAACCTCGCTGTAGAATAACATTTTCTAACCTTCAAAACTTAAAATCAGAGAATTGGGTGAAATGTACAGTCATCGTGCAGTTTAGCAGCAAATGACTTCTTTTGAACTACTTCCAAGCATTTCCTCTATTTCCAGTGTTATGACTTGTTTGTGACATGACCGCACAGTAATCGTACAGTTAAGCAGGAAATGACTTACTATGAACTCGTTACACCAATTTACTCTATTCCCAGTAATTTCACTTGCTTGTGACATCTTTGTGTATTTTCATTGAACCTCGCTGTAGAATAACATTTTCTAACCTTCAAAACTTAAAATCAGAGAATTGGGTGAAATGTACAGTCATCGTGCAGTTTAGCAGCAAAAGACTTATTTTGATCTACTTACAAGCATTCTCTCTATTTCTAGTCTCATCATTTGTTTGTGACATGACCGCACAGTTATCGTTCAATTTTGCAGGAAATGACCTACTATGAACTAGTTACAAGCATTTCCCCTATTCCCAGTAATTTCAGTTTTTTGTGACATATGTGTATGTTTTTGTTGAAACTCGCTGTAGAGCAACCTTTTCTAGACTTGAAAACTGAAAATCAGAGAATTGGTAACATGTACAGTCATTGTGCAGTTTAGCAGCAAATGACTTCTTTTGAACTACTTCTGAGCATTTCCTCTATTTCCAGTGTTATGACTTGTTTGTGACATGACCGCACAGGAATCGTCCAGTTTAGCAGGAAATGACTTACTATGAACTAGTTACACCAATTTACTCTATTCCCAGTGACATCTTTGTGTGTTTTCGTTGAACCTCGATATAGAGGAACCTTTTCTAGCCTTCAAAACTTAAAATCAGAGAATTGTGTAAGATGTACAGTCATTGTGCAATTTAGCAGCAAATGACTTATTTTGAACTACTTACATGCAATTCCACTATTTCCAGTCTTATCACTTGTTTGTGACATGACCGCACAGTAATCGGGCAGTTTTGCAGGAAATGACTTACTATGAACTAGTTACAAGCATATCTACTATTTCCAGTCTTTTCACTTGTTTGTGAGATTACTGCATAGCAATTGTGCACTTTAGCAGGAAATGACTTCCTATGAACTAGTTACAACAATTTACTCTATTCCCAGTGACATCTTTGTGTGTTTTAGTTGAACTAAGCTAGAGAGGAACCTTTTCTAGCCTTCAAAACTTAAAATCAAGAATTGGGTATCATGCACAGTCATTGTGCAGTTTAGCAGCAAATGACTTCCTCTATTTCCATTGTTATGACTTGTTTGTGACATAACCGCACAGTCATCGTACAGTTTAGCAGGAAATGACTTACTATGAACTAGTTACACCAATTTACTCTATTCCCAGTAATTTCACTTGTTTGTGACATCTTTGTGTGTTTTCGTTGAACCTCGCTGTAGAGTAACCTTTTCTAGCCTTCATAACTTAAAATCAGAGAATTGGGTGAAATGTACAGTCATCGTGCAGTTTAGCAGCAAATGACTTCTTTTGAACTGTTTCCAAGCATTTCCTCTATTTCCAGTGTTATGACTTGTTTGTGACATGACCGCACAGTAATCGAGCATTTTGGCAGGAAAAGACTTACTATGAACTAGTTACACCAATTTATTCTATTCCCAGTGACATCTTTGTGTGTTTTTGTTGAACCTCGATATATAGGAACCTTATCTAGCCTTCAAAACTGAAAATCAGAGAATTGTGTAAAATGTACCGTCATTGTGCAGTTTAGCAGCAAATGACTTATTTTGAACTACTTACAAGCATTTCCTCTATTTCCAGTCTTATCACTTGTTTGTGACATGACCGCACAGGAATCGGGCAGTTTTGCAGGAAATGACTTCCTATGAACTAGTTACAAGCATTTCTACTATTTCCAGTCTTTTCACTTGTTTGTGAGATTACTGCATAGCAATTGTGCACTTTAGCAGGAAATGACTTCCTATGAACTAGTTACACCAATTTACTCTATTCCCAGTGACATCTTTGTGTGTTTTCGTTGAACCTCGATATAGAGGAACCTTTTCTAGCCTTCAAAACTTAAAATCAGAGAATTGTGTAAGATGTACAGTCATTGTGCAGTTTAGCGGCAAATGACTTATTTTGAACTACTTACATGCAATTCCACTATTTCCAGTCTTATCACTTGTTTGTGACATGACCGCACAGTAATCGGGCAGTTTTGCAGGAAATGACTTCCTATGAACTAGTTACAAGCATTTCTACTATTTCCAGTCTTTTCACTTGTTTGTGAGATTACTGCATAGCAATTGTGCACTTTAGCAGGAAATGACTTCCTATGAACTAGTTAGAACAATTTACTCTATTCCCAGTGACATCGTTTTGTGTTTTAGTTGAACTAAGCTAGAGAGGAACCTTTTGTAGCCTTCAAAACTTAAAATAAGAGAACTGGGTAACATGTATAGTCATTGTGCAGTTTAGCAGCAAATGACTTCTTTTGAACTACTTCCAAACATTTCCTCTGTTTCCAGTCTAATCACTTGTTTGTTAGATTACTGCACAATGATCGAACACTTTGGCAGGAAATGACTTACTATGAACCAGATACACCAATTTACTCTATTCCCAGTAATTTCACTTTTTTGTGACATCTTTGTGTGTTTTCGTTGAACCTCACTATAGAGTAACATTTTGTAGCCTTCAAAACCTAAAATCAGAGAATTGGGTGAAATGTACAGTCATCGTGCAGTTTAGCAGCAAATGACTTCTTTTGAACTAC
Source organism: Anniella stebbinsi (assembly GCA_029215795.1). Lineage (NCBI taxonomy): Eukaryota > Metazoa > Chordata > Lepidosauria > Squamata > Anniellidae > Anniella > Anniella stebbinsi. The sequence goes on along the minus strand of JARDYH010000004.1, from coordinate 122,307,993 downwards.
TTCCAAGCTTTTCCTCTATTTCCAGTCTTATCAACTGTTTGTGAGATTACAGCACTGTAATCATGCAGTTTTGCAGGAAATGACTTACTATGAACTAGTTACAACAATTTACTCTATTCCCAGTGACATCTTTGTGTGTTTTAGTTGAACCAAGCTAGAGAGGGACCTTTTCTAGCCTTCAAACTTAAAATCAGAGAATTGGGTAACATGTACAGTCATTGTGCAGTTTAGCAGCAAATGACTACTTTTGAACTACTTCCAAGCATTTCCTCTATTTCCAGTGTTATGACATGTTTGTGACATGACCGCACAGTAATCGTAGAGTTTAGCAGGAAATGACTTACTATGAACTCGTTACACCAATTTACTCTATTCCCAGTGACATCTTTGTGTGTTTTCGTTGAACCTCGATATAGAGGAACCTTTTCTAGCCTTCAAAACTTAAAATCAGAGAATTGTGTAAGATGTACAGTCATTGTGCAGTTTAGCGGCAAATGACTTATTTTGAACTACTTACATGCAATTCCACTATTTCCAGTCTTATCACTTGTTTGTGACATGACCGCACAGTAATCGGGTAGTTTTGCAGGAAATGACTTACTATGAACTAGTTACAACAATTTACTCTATTCCAAGTTTTTTCACTTTTTGTGACATTTTCGTTTGTTTCCGTTGAACCTTACTATCGAGGAAAGTTTTCTAGCCTTCAAAACTTAAAATCAGAGAATTGGGTGAAATGTACAGTCATTGTGCAGTTTAGCAGCAAATGACTTATTGCGGAATCGGAGCGCGTAAATAACGAGACGACACAATAAATTGGGTTTAAAATGGGCCACACTTTATTGATGAATTTGCAGAAGGGGAAAAACTAGCGGGCATCCTCAAGACTTGGTGGCCAACGCCAATCTAAGGATAGGGCGAGTCAAATCGAGGCCAGTGTATGGCGTGCAGCTCACGCCACCCCCTGGCCCCCCCTTTTGGGTAGGGAGGCTTTCCGTGTCACCCCCAGCTCGTGCCTCAGTACTTCCGAGCGGGTGAGGAAGGTCCGCCCCAAAGGTAACCCTTATCTCACCACCAGGGCCTCAAGACCGCTCAGGTGATGAGCCTCAGGCATTACCAGTCACCGCTCGGTGCCTGTGAATGCTCACCTATCCCTTACCAGGTGAAGATGCCCGCGCCTAACCGCCAAAATGTGACCAAATTAACTCAACCAATTAACCTATTTAACACTCCCTTGCTGTCTCACAGTATGAAGTAGGTGAAAAAACTCACATCCTCAATGACGGCTTATGAGCAAAAAATTCCTACTTGGCTTCCTAAGGACAACCGGATTTTCGTTCCCATACTGCCAACAGGGAAGGGAGGGAGGGAGCCGCGCGAACAAGACAAAGGAGGGGAGGAGTTCCAGCCTAATATAGGCTCCCCTTCCTCCTCCCCCTCCTTTTGGCGCCCATTTCAGGAGGCTGCCAATAGCGTGCCTCCACGCTTCTGTCTCTCTCCGCGCCCGCCGCAATCGCCCCACCACCCCCAAGCTGCGCCGGGGGTGGGGTAGGGCCCTTGCGGAATCGGAGCGCGTAAATAACGAGACGACACAATAAATTGGGTAATTTCAGTTTTTTGTGACATATGTGTATGTTTTTGTTGAACCTCGCTGTAGAGCAACCTTTTCTAGACTTGAAAACTGAAAATCAGAGAATTGGTAACATGTACAGTCATTGTGCAGTTTAGCAGCAAATGACTTCTTTTGAACTACTTCTGAGCATTTCCTCTATTTCCAGTGTTATGACTTGTTTGTGACATGACCGCACAGGAATCGTCCAGTTTAGCAGGAAATGACTTACTATGAACTAGTTACACCAATTTACTCTATTCCCAGTGACATCTTTGTGTGTTTTCGTTGAACCTCGATATAGAGGAACCTTTTCTAGCCTTCAAAACTTAAAATCAGAGAATTGTGTAAGATGTACAGTCATTGTGCAGTTTAGCAGCAAATGACTTATTTTGAACTACTTACAAGCATTTCCTCTATTTCCAGTCTTATCACTTGTTTGTGACATGACCGCACAGTAATCGGGCAGTTTTGCAGGAAATGACTTCCTATGAACTAGTTACAAGCATTTCTACTATTTCCAGTCTTTTCACTTGTTTGTGAGATTACTGCATAGCAATTGTGCACTTTAGCAGGAAATGACTTCCTATGAAGAAGTTACAACAATTTACTCTATTCCCAGTGAGCATCTTTGTGTGTTTTAGTTGAACTAAGATAGAGAGGAACCTTTTCTAGCCTTCAAAACTTAAAATCAGAGAACTGGGTAACATGTATAGTCATTGTGCAGTTTAGCAGCAAATGACTTCTTTTGAACTACTTCCAAACATTTCCTCTATTTCCAGTCTAATCACTTGTTTGTTAGATTACTGCACAACAATCGTGCACTTTAGCAGGAAATGACTTACTATGAACCAGATACAACAATTTACTCTATTCCCAGTAATTTCACTTGTTTGTGACATCTTTGTGTGTTTTCGTTGAACCTCGCTATAGAGTAACATTTTCTAGCCTTCAAAACCTAAAATCAGAGAATTGGGTGAAATGTACAGTCATCGTGCAGTTTAGCAGCAAATGACTTCTTTTGAACTACTTCCAAGCTTTTCCTCTATTTCCAGTCTTATCAATTGTTTGTGAGATTACAGTACTGTAATCATGCAGTTTTGCAGGAAATGACTTACTATGAACTAGTTACAACAATTTACTCTATTCCCAGTGACATCTTTGTGTGTTTTAGTTGAACCAAGCTAGAGAGGGACCTTTTCTAGCCTTCAAACTTAAAATCAGAGAATTGGGTAACATGTACAGTCATTGTGCAGTTTAGCAGCAAATGACAACTTTTGAACTACTTCCAAGCATTTCCTCTATTTCCAGTGTTATGACATGTTTGTGACATGACCGCACAGTAATCGTACAGTTTAGCAGGAAATGACTTACTATGAACTCGTTACACCAATTTACTCTATTCCCAGTAATTGCACTTGCTTGTGACATCTTTGTGTGTTTTCGTTGAACCTCGCTGTAGAATAACATTTTCTAACCTTCAAAACTTAAAATCAGAGAATTGGGTGAAATGTACCGTCATCGTGCAGTTTAGCAGCAAATGACTTCTTTTGAACTGCTTCCAAGCATTTCCTCTATTTCCAGTGTTATGACTTGTTTGTGACATGACCGCACAGTAATCATACAGTTAAGCAGGAAATGACTTACTATGAACTCGTTACACCAATTTACTCTATTCCCAGTGACATCTTTGTGTGTTTTCGTTGAACCTCGATATAGAGGAACCTTTTCTAGCCTTCAAAACTTAAAATCAGAGAATTGTGTAAGATGTACAGTCATTGTGCAGTTTAGCGGCAAATGACTTATTTTGAACTACTTACATGCAATTCCACTATTTCCAGTCTTATCACTTGTTTGTGACATGACCGCACAGTAATCGGGTAGTTTTGCAGGAAATGACTTACTATGAACTAGTTACAACAATTTACTCTATTCCAAGTTTTTTCACTTTTTGTGACATTTTCGTTTGTTTCCGTTGAACCTTACTATCGAGGAAAGTTTTCTAGCCTTCAAAACTTAAAATCAGAGAATTGGGTGAAATGTACAGTCATTGTGCAGTTTAGCAGCAAATGACTTATTGCGGAATCGGAGCGCGTAAATAACGAGACGACACAATAAATTGGGTTTAAAATGGGCCACACTTTATTGATGAATTTGCAGAAGGGGAAAAACTAGCGGGCATCCTCAAGACTTGGTGGCCAACGCCAATCTAAGGATAGGGCGAGTCAAATCGAGGCCAGTGTATGGCGTGCAGCTCACGCCACCCCCTGGCCCCCCCTTTTGGGTAGGGAAGCTTTCCGTGTCACCCCCTGCTCGTGCCTCAGTACTTCCGAGCGGGTGAGGAAGGTCCGCCCCAAAGGTAACCCTTATCTCACCACCAGGGCCTCAAGACCGCTCAGGTGATGAGCCTCAGGCATTACCAGTCACCGCTCGGTGCCTGTGAATGCTCACCTATCCCTTACCAGGTGAAGATGCCCGCGCCTAACCGCCAAAATGTGACCAAATTAACTCAACCAATTAACCTATTTAACACTCCCTTGCTGTCTCACAGTATGAAGTAGGTGAAAAAACTCACATCCTCAATGACGGCTTATGAGCAAAAAATTCCTACTTGGCTTCCTAAGGACAACCGGATTTTCGTTCCCATACTGCCAACAGGGAAGGGAGGGAGGGAGCCGCGCGAACAAGACAAAGGAGGGGAGGAGTTCCAGCCTAATATAGGCTCCCCTTCCTCCTCCCCCTCCTTTTGGCGCCCATTTCAGGAGGCTGCCAATAGCGTGCCTCCACGCTTCTGTCTCTCTCCGCGCCCGCCGCAATCGCCCCACCACCCCCAAGCTGCGCCGGGGGTGGGGTAGGGCCCTTGCGGAATCGGAGCGCGTAAATAACGAGACGACACAATAAATTGGGTAATTTCAGTTTTTTGTGACATATGTGTATGTTTTTGTTGAAACTCGCTGTAGAGCAACCTTTTCTAGACTTGAAAACTGAAAATCAGAGAATTGGTAACATGTACAGTCATTGTGCAGTTTAGCAGCAAATGACTTCTTTTGAACTACTTCTGAGCATTTCCTCTATTTCCAGTGTTATGACTTGTTTGTGACATGACCGCACAGGAATCGTCCAGTTTAGCAGGAAATGACTTACTATGAACTAGTTACACCAATTTACTCTATTCCCAGTGACATCTTTGTGTGTTTTCGTTGAACCTCGATATAGAGGAACCTTTTCTAGCCTTCAAAACTTAAAATCAGAGAATTGTGTAAGATGTACAGTCATTGTGCAGTTTAGCAGCAAATGACTTATTTTGAACTACTTACAAGCATTTCCTCTATTTCCAGTCTTATCACTTGTTTGTGACATGACCGCACAGTAATCGGGCAGTTTTGCAGGAAATGACTTCCTATGAACTAGTTACAAGCATTTCTACTATTTCCAGTCTTTTCACTTGTTTGTGAGATTACTGCATAGCAATTGTGCACTTTAGCAGGAAATGACTTCCTATGAAGAAGTTACAACAATTTACTCTATTCCCAGGGAGCATCTTTGTGTGTTTTAGTTGAACTAAGATAGAGAGGAACCTTTTCTAGCCTTCAAAACTTAAAATCAGAGAACTGGGTAACATGTATAGTCATTGTGCAGTTTAGCAGCAAATGACTTCTTTTGAACTACTTCCAAACATTTCCTCTATTTCCAGTCTAATCACTTGTTTGTTAGATTACTGCACAACAATCGTACACTTTGGCAGGAAATGACTTACTATGAACCAGATACACCAATTTACTCTATTCCCAGTAATTTCACTTGTTTGTGACATCTTTGTGTGTTTTCGTTGAACCTCGCTATAGAGTAACATTTTCTAGCCTTCAAAACCTAAAATCAGAGAATTGGGTGAAATGTACAGTCATCGTGCAGTTTAGCAGCAAATGACTTCTTTTGAACTACTTCCAAGCTTTTCCTCTATTTCCAGTCTTTTCACTTGTTTGTGAGATTACAGCACTGTAATCATGCAGTTTTGCAGGAAATGACTTACTATGAACTAGTTACAACAATTTACTCTATTCCCAGTGACATCTTTGTGTGTTTTAGTTGAACCAAGCTAGAGAGGGACCTTTTCTAGCCTTCAAACTTAAAATCAGAGAATTGGGTAACATGTACAGTCATTGTGCAGTTTAGCAGCAAATGACTACTTTTGAACTACTTCCAAGCATTTCCTCTATTTCCAGTGTTATGACATGTTTGTGACATGACCGCACAGTAATCGTACAGTTTAGCAGGAAATGACTTACTATGAACTCGTTACACCAATTTACTCTATTCCCAGTAATTTCACTTGCTTGTGACATCTTTGTGTGTTTTCGTTGAACCTCGCTGTAGAATAACATTTTCTAACCTTCAAAACTTAAAATCAGAGAATTGGGTGAAATGTACAGTCATCGTGCAGTTTAGCAGCAAATGACTTCTTTTGAACTACTTCCAAGCATTTCCTCTATTTCCAGTGTTATGACTTGTTTGTGACATGACCGCACAGTAATCGTACAGTTAAGCAGGAAATGACTTACTATGAACTCGTTACACCAATTTACTCTATTCCCAGTAATTTCACTTGCTTGTGACATCTTTGTGTATTTTCATTGAACCTCGCTGTAGAATAACATTTTCTAACCTTCAAAACTTAAAATCAGAGAATTGGGTGAAATGTACAGTCATCGTGCAGTTTAGCAGCAAAAGACTTATTTTGATCTACTTACAAGCATTCTCTCTATTTCTAGTCTCATCATTTGTTTGTGACATGACCGCACAGTTATCGTTCAATTTTGCAGGAAATGACCTACTATGAACTAGTTACAAGCATTTCCCCTATTCCCAGTAATTTCAGTTTTTTGTGACATATGTGTATGTTTTTGTTGAAACTCGCTGTAGAGCAACCTTTTCTAGACTTGAAAACTGAAAATCAGAGAATTGGTAACATGTACAGTCATTGTGCAGTTTAGCAGCAAATGACTTCTTTTGAACTACTTCTGAGCATTTCCTCTATTTCCAGTGTTATGACTTGTTTGTGACATGACCGCACAGGAATCGTCCAGTTTAGCAGGAAATGACTTACTATGAACTAGTTACACCAATTTACTCTATTCCCAGTGACATCTTTGTGTGTTTTCGTTGAACCTCGATATAGAGGAACCTTTTCTAGCCTTCAAAACTTAAAATCAGAGAATTGTGTAAGATGTACAGTCATTGTGCAATTTAGCAGCAAATGACTTATTTTGAACTACTTACATGCAATTCCACTATTTCCAGTCTTATCACTTGTTTGTGACATGACCGCACAGTAATCGGGCAGTTTTGCAGGAAATGACTTACTATGAACTAGTTACAAGCATATCTACTATTTCCAGTCTTTTCACTTGTTTGTGAGATTACTGCATAGCAATTGTGCACTTTAGCAGGAAATGACTTCCTATGAACTAGTTACAACAATTTACTCTATTCCCAGTGACATCTTTGTGTGTTTTAGTTGAACTAAGCTAGAGAGGAACCTTTTCTAGCCTTCAAAACTTAAAATCAAGAATTGGGTATCATGCACAGTCATTGTGCAGTTTAGCAGCAAATGACTTCCTCTATTTCCATTGTTATGACTTGTTTGTGACATAACCGCACAGTCATCGTACAGTTTAGCAGGAAATGACTTACTATGAACTAGTTACACCAATTTACTCTATTCCCAGTAATTTCACTTGTTTGTGACATCTTTGTGTGTTTTCGTTGAACCTCGCTGTAGAGTAACCTTTTCTAGCCTTCATAACTTAAAATCAGAGAATTGGGTGAAATGTACAGTCATCGTGCAGTTTAGCAGCAAATGACTTCTTTTGAACTGTTTCCAAGCATTTCCTCTATTTCCAGTGTTATGACTTGTTTGTGACATGACCGCACAGTAATCGAGCATTTTGGCAGGAAAAGACTTACTATGAACTAGTTACACCAATTTATTCTATTCCCAGTGACATCTTTGTGTGTTTTTGTTGAACCTCGATATATAGGAACCTTATCTAGCCTTCAAAACTGAAAATCAGAGAATTGTGTAAAATGTACCGTCATTGTGCAGTTTAGCAGCAAATGACTTATTTTGAACTACTTACAAGCATTTCCTCTATTTCCAGTCTTATCACTTGTTTGTGACATGACCGCACAGGAATCGGGCAGTTTTGCAGGAAATGACTTCCTATGAACTAGTTACAAGCATTTCTACTATTTCCAGTCTTTTCACTTGTTTGTGAGATTACTGCATAGCAATTGTGCACTTTAGCAGGAAATGACTTCCTATGAACTAGTTACACCAATTTACTCTATTCCCAGTGACATCTTTGTGTGTTTTCGTTGAACCTCGATATAGAGGAACCTTTTCTAGCCTTCAAAACTTAAAATCAGAGAATTGTGTAAGATGTACAGTCATTGTGCAGTTTAGCGGCAAATGACTTATTTTGAACTACTTACATGCAATTCCACTATTTCCAGTCTTATCACTTGTTTGTGACATGACCGCACAGTAATCGGGCAGTTTTGCAGGAAATGACTTCCTATGAACTAGTTACAAGCATTTCTACTATTTCCAGTCTTTTCACTTGTTTGTGAGATTACTGCATAGCAATTGTGCACTTTAGCAGGAAATGACTTCCTATGAACTAGTTAGAACAATTTACTCTATTCCCAGTGACATCGTTTTGTGTTTTAGTTGAACTAAGCTAGAGAGGAACCTTTTGTAGCCTTCAAAACTTAAAATAAGAGAACTGGGTAACATGTATAGTCATTGTGCAGTTTAGCAGCAAATGACTTCTTTTGAACTACTTCCAAACATTTCCTCTGTTTCCAGTCTAATCACTTGTTTGTTAGATTACTGCACAATGATCGAACACTTTGGCAGGAAATGACTTACTATGAACCAGATACACCAATTTACTCTATTCCCAGTAATTTCACTTTTTTGTGACATCTTTGTGTGTTTTCGTTGAACCTCACTATAGAGTAACATTTTGTAGCCTTCAAAACCTAAAATCAGAGAATTGGGTGAAATGTACAGTCATCGTGCAGTTTAGCAGCAAATGACTTCTTTTGAACTACTTCCAAGCTTTTCCTCTATTTCCAGTCTTATCAACTGTTTGTGAGATTACAGCACTGTAATCATGCAGTTTTGCAGGAAATGACTTACTATGAACTAGTTACAACAATTTACTCTATTCCCAGTGACATCTTTGTGTGTTTTAGTTGAACCAAGCTAGAGAGGGACCTTTTCTAGCCTTCAAACTTAAAATCAGAGAATTGGGTAACATGTACAGTCATTGTGCAGTTTAGCAGCAAATGACTACTTTTGAACTACTTCCAAGCATTTCCTCTATTTCCAGTGTTATGACATGTTTGTGACATGACCGCACAGTAATCGTAGAGTTTAGCAGGAAATGACTTACTATGAACTCGTTACACCAATTTACTCTATTCCCAGTGACATCTTTGTGTGTTTTCGTTGAACCTCGATATAGAGGAACCTTTTCTAGCCTTCAAAACTTAAAATCAGAGAATTGTGTAAGATGTACAGTCATTGTGCAGTTTAGCGGCAAATGACTTATTTTGAACTACTTACATGCAATTCCACTATTTCCAGTCTTATCACTTGTTTGTGACATGACCGCACAGTAATCGGGTAGTTTTGCAGGAAATGACTTACTATGAACTAGTTACAACAATTTACTCTATTCCAAGTTTTTTCACTTTTTGTGACATTTTCGTTTGTTTCCGTTGAACCTTACTATCGAGGAAAGTTTTCTAGCCTTCAAAACTTAAAATCAGAGAATTGGGTGAAATGTACAGTCATTGTGCAGTTTAGCAGCAAATGACTTATTGCGGAATCGGAGCGCGTAAATAACGAGACGACACAATAAATTGGGTTTAAAATGGGCCACACTTTATTGATGAATTTGCAGAAGGGGAAAAACTAGCGGGCATCCTCAAGACTTGGTGGCCAACGCCAATCTAAGGATAGGGCGAGTCAAATCGAGGCCAGTGTATGGCGTGCAGCTCACGCCACCCCCTGGCCCCCCCTTTTGGGTAGGGAGGCTTTCCGTGTCACCCCCAGCTCGTGCCTCAGTACTTCCGAGCGGGTGAGGAAGGTCCGCCCCAAAGGTAACCCTTATCTCACCACCAGGGCCTCAAGACCGCTCAGGTGATGAGCCTCAGGCATTACCAGTCACCGCTCGGTGCCTGTGAATGCTCACCTATCCCTTACCAGGTGAAGATGCCCGCGCCTAACCGCCAAAATGTGACCAAATTAACTCAACCAATTAACCTATTTAACACTCCCTTGCTGTCTCACAGTATGAAGTAGGTGAAAAAACTCACATCCTCAATGACGGCTTATGAGCAAAAAATTCCTACTTGGCTTCCTAAGGACAACCGGATTTTCGTTCCCATACTGCCAACAGGGAAGGGAGGGAGGGAGCCGCGCGAACAAGACAAAGGAGGGGAGGAGTTCCAGCCTAATATAGGCTCCCCTTCCTCCTCCCCCTCCTTTTGGCGCCCATTTCAGGAGGCTGCCAATAGCGTGCCTCCACGCTTCTGTCTCTCTCCGCGCCCGCCGCAATCGCCCCACCACCCCCAAGCTGCGCCGGGGGTGGGGTAGGGCCCTTGCGGAATCGGAGCGCGTAAATAACGAGACGACACAATAAATTGGGTAATTTCAGTTTTTTGTGACATATGTGTATGTTTTTGTTGAACCTCGCTGTAGAGCAACCTTTTCTAGACTTGAAAACTGAAAATCAGAGAATTGGTAACATGTACAGTCATTGTGCAGTTTAGCAGCAAATGACTTCTTTTGAACTACTTCTGAGCATTTCCTCTATTTCCAGTGTTATGACTTGTTTGTGACATGACCGCACAGGAATCGTCCAGTTTAGCAGGAAATGACTTACTATGAACTAGTTACACCAATTTACTCTATTCCCAGTGACATCTTTGTGTGTTTTCGTTGAACCTCGATATAGAGGAACCTTTTCTAGCCTTCAAAACTTAAAATCAGAGAATTGTGTAAGATGTACAGTCATTGTGCAGTTTAGCAGCAAATGACTTATTTTGAACTACTTACAAGCATTTCCTCTATTTCCAGTCTTATCACTTGTTTGTGACATGACCGCACAGTAATCGGGCAGTTTTGCAGGAAATGACTTCCTATGAACTAGTTACAAGCATTTCTACTATTTCCAGTCTTTTCACTTGTTTGTGAGATTACTGCATAGCAATTGTGCACTTTAGCAGGAAATGACTTCCTATGAAGAAGTTACAACAATTTACTCTATTCCCAGTGAGCATCTTTGTGTGTTTTAGTTGAACTAAGATAGAGAGGAACCTTTTCTAGCCTTCAAAACTTAAAATCAGAGAACTGGGTAACATGTATAGTCATTGTGCAGTTTAGCAGCAAATGACTTCTTTTGAACTACTTCCAAACATTTCCTCTATTTCCAGTCTAATCACTTGTTTGTTAGATTACTGCACAACAATCGTGCACTTTAGCAGGAAATGACTTACTATGAACCAGATACAACAATTTACTCTATTCCCAGTAATTTCACTTGTTTGTGACATCTTTGTGTGTTTTCGTTGAACCTCGCTATAGAGTAACATTTTCTAGCCTTCAAAACCTAAAATCAGAGAATTGGGTGAAATGTACAGTCATCGTGCAGTTTAGCAGCAAATGACTTCTTTTGAACTACTTCCAAGCTTTTCCTCTATTTCCAGTCTTATCAATTGTTTGTGAGATTACAGTACTGTAATCATGCAGTTTTGCAGGAAATGACTTACTATGAACTAGTTACAACAATTTACTCTATTCCCAGTGACATCTTTGTGTGTTTTAGTTGAACCAAGCTAGAGAGGGACCTTTTCTAGCCTTCAAACTTAAAATCAGAGAATTGGGTAACATGTACAGTCATTGTGCAGTTTAGCAGCAAATGACAACTTTTGAACTACTTCCAAGCATTTCCTCTATTTCCAGTGTTATGACATGTTTGTGACATGACCGCACAGTAATCGTACAGTTTAGCAGGAAATGACTTACTATGAACTCGTTACACCAATTTACTCTATTCCCAGTAATTGCACTTGCTTGTGACATCTTTGTGTGTTTTCGTTGAACCTCGCTGTAGAATAACATTTTCTAACCTTCAAAACTTAAAATCAGAGAATTGGGTGAAATGTACCGTCATCGTGCAGTTTAGCAGCAAATGACTTCTTTTGAACTGCTTCCAAGCATTTCCTCTATTTCCAGTGTTATGACTTGTTTGTGACATGACCGCACAGTAATCATACAGTTAAGCAGGAAATGACTTACTATGAACTCGTTACACCAATTTACTCTATTCCCAGTGACATCTTTGTGTGTTTTCGTTGAACCTCGATATAGAGGAACCTTTTCTAGCCTTCAAAACTTAAAATCAGAGAATTGTGTAAGATGTACAGTCATTGTGCAGTTTAGCGGCAAATGACTTATTTTGAACTACTTACATGCAATTCCACTATTTCCAGTCTTATCACTTGTTTGTGACATGACCGCACAGTAATCGGGTAGTTTTGCAGGAAATGACTTACTATGAACTAGTTACAACAATTTACTCTATTCCAAGTTTTTTCACTTTTTGTGACATTTTCGTTTGTTTCCGTTGAACCTTACTATCGAGGAAAGTTTTCTAGCCTTCAAAACTTAAAATCAGAGAATTGGGTGAAATGTACAGTCATTGTGCAGTTTAGCAGCAAATGACTTATTGCGGAATCGGAGCGCGTAAATAACGAGACGACACAATAAATTGGGTTTAAAATGGGCCACACTTTATTGATGAATTTGCAGAAGGGGAAAAACTAGCGGGCATCCTCAAGACTTGGTGGCCAACGCCAATCTAAGGATAGGGCGAGTCAAATCGAGGCCAGTGTATGGCGTGCAGCTCACGCCACCCCCTGGCCCCCCCTTTTGGGTAGGGAAGCTTTCCGTGTCACCCCCTGCTCGTGCCTCAGTACTTCCGAGCGGGTGAGGAAGGTCCGCCCCAAAGGTAACCCTTATCTCACCACCAGGGCCTCAAGACCGCTCAGGTGATGAGCCTCAGGCATTACCAGTCACCGCTCGGTGCCTGTGAATGCTCACCTATCCCTTACCAGGTGAAGATGCCCGCGCCTAACCGCCAAAATGTGACCAAATTAACTCAACCAATTAACCTATTTAACACTCCCTTGCTGTCTCACAGTATGAAGTAGGTGAAAAAACTCACATCCTCAATGACGGCTTATGAGCAAAAAATTCCTACTTGGCTTCCTAAGGACAACCGGATTTTCGTTCCCATACTGCCAACAGGGAAGGGAGGGAGGGAGCCGCGCGAACAAGACAAAGGAGGGGAGGAGTTCCAGCCTAATATAGGCTCCCCTTCCTCCTCCCCCTCCTTTTGGCGCCCATTTCAGGAGGCTGCCAATAGCGTGCCTCCACGCTTCTGTCTCTCTCCGCGCCCGCCGCAATCGCCCCACCACCCCCAAGCTGCGCCGGGGGTGGGGTAGGGCCCTTGCGGAATCGGAGCGCGTAAATAACGAGACGACACAATAAATTGGGTAATTTCAGTTTTTTGTGACATATGTGTATGTTTTTGTTGAAACTCGCTGTAGAGCAACCTTTTCTAGACTTGAAAACTGAAAATCAGAGAATTGGTAACATGTACAGTCATTGTGCAGTTTAGCAGCAAATGACTTCTTTTGAACTACTTCTGAGCATTTCCTCTATTTCCAGTGTTATGACTTGTTTGTGACATGACCGCACAGGAATCGTCCAGTTTAGCAGGAAATGACTTACTATGAACTAGTTACACCAATTTACTCTATTCCCAGTGACATCTTTGTGTGTTTTCGTTGAACCTCGATATAGAGGAACCTTTTCTAGCCTTCAAAACTTAAAATCAGAGAATTGTGTAAGATGTACAGTCATTGTGCAGTTTAGCAGCAAATGACTTATTTTGAACTACTTACAAGCATTTCCTCTATTTCCAGTCTTATCACTTGTTTGTGACATGACCGCACAGTAATCGGGCAGTTTTGCAGGAAATGACTTCCTATGAACTAGTTACAAGCATTTCTACTATTTCCAGTCTTTTCACTTGTTTGTGAGATTACTGCATAGCAATTGTGCACTTTAGCAGGAAATGACTTCCTATGAAGAAGTTACAACAATTTACTCTATTCCCAGGGAGCATCTTTGTGTGTTTTAGTTGAACTAAGATAGAGAGGAACCTTTTCTAGCCTTCAAAACTTAAAATCAGAGAACTGGGTAACATGTATAGTCATTGTGCAGTTTAGCAGCAAATGACTTCTTTTGAACTACTTCCAAACATTTCCTCTATTTCCAGTCTAATCACTTGTTTGTTAGATTACTGCACAACAATCGTACACTTTGGCAGGAAATGACTTACTATGAACCAGATACACCAATTTACTCTATTCCCAGTAATTTCACTTGTTTGTGACATCTTTGTGTGTTTTCGTTGAACCTCGCTATAGAGTAACATTTTCTAGCCTTCAAAACCTAAAATCAGAGAATTGGGTGAAATGTACAGTCATCGTGCAGTTTAGCAGCAAATGACTTCTTTTGAACTACTTCCAAGCTTTTCCTCTATTTCCAGTCTTTTCACTTGTTTGTGAGATTACAGCACTGTAATCATGCAGTTTTGCAGGAAATGACTTACTATGAACTAGTTACAACAATTTACTCTATTCCCAGTGACATCTTTGTGTGTTTTAGTTGAACCAAGCTAGAGAGGGACCTTTTCTAGCCTTCAAACTTAAAATCAGAGAATTGGGTAACATGTACAGTCATTGTGCAGTTTAGCAGCAAATGACTACTTTTGAACTACTTCCAAGCATTTCCTCTATTTCCAGTGTTATGACATGTTTGTGACATGACCGCACAGTAATCGTACAGTTTAGCAGGAAATGACTTACTATGAACTCGTTACACCAATTTACTCTATTCCCAGTAATTTCACTTGCTTGTGACATCTTTGTGTGTTTTCGTTGAACCTCGCTGTAGAATAACATTTTCTAACCTTCAAAACTTAAAATCAGAGAATTGGGTGAAATGTACAGTCATCGTGCAGTTTAGCAGCAAATGACTTCTTTTGAACTACTTCCAAGCATTTCCTCTATTTCCAGTGTTATGACTTGTTTGTGACATGACCGCACAGTAATCGTACAGTTAAGCAGGAAATGACTTACTATGAACTCGTTACACCAATTTACTCTATTCCCAGTAATTTCACTTGCTTGTGACATCTTTGTGTATTTTCATTGAACCTCGCTGTAGAATAACATTTTCTAACCTTCAAAACTTAAAATCAGAGAATTGGGTGAAATGTACAGTCATCGTGCAGTTTAGCAGCAAAAGACTTATTTTGATCTACTTACAAGCATTCTCTCTATTTCTAGTCTCATCATTTGTTTGTGACATGACCGCACAGTTATCGTTCAATTTTGCAGGAAATGACCTACTATGAACTAGTTACAAGCATTTCCCCTATTCCCAGTAATTTCAGTTTTTTGTGACATATGTGTATGTTTTTGTTGAAACTCGCTGTAGAGCAACCTTTTCTAGACTTGAAAACTGAAAATCAGAGAATTGGTAACATGTACAGTCATTGTGCAGTTTAGCAGCAAATGACTTCTTTTGAACTACTTCTGAGCATTTCCTCTATTTCCAGTGTTATGACTTGTTTGTGACATGACCGCACAGGAATCGTCCAGTTTAGCAGGAAATGACTTACTATGAACTAGTTACACCAATTTACTCTATTCCCAGTGACATCTTTGTGTGTTTTCGTTGAACCTCGATATAGAGGAACCTTTTCTAGCCTTCAAAACTTAAAATCAGAGAATTGTGTAAGATGTACAGTCATTGTGCAATTTAGCAGCAAATGACTTATTTTGAACTACTTACATGCAATTCCACTATTTCCAGTCTTATCACTTGTTTGTGACATGACCGCACAGTAATCGGGCAGTTTTGCAGGAAATGACTTACTATGAACTAGTTACAAGCATATCTACTATTTCCAGTCTTTTCACTTGTTTGTGAGATTACTGCATAGCAATTGTGCACTTTAGCAGGAAATGACTTCCTATGAACTAGTTACAACAATTTACTCTATTCCCAGTGACATCTTTGTGTGTTTTAGTTGAACTAAGCTAGAGAGGAACCTTTTCTAGCCTTCAAAACTTAAAATCAAGAATTGGGTATCATGCACAGTCATTGTGCAGTTTAGCAGCAAATGACTTCCTCTATTTCCATTGTTATGACTTGTTTGTGACATAACCGCACAGTCATCGTACAGTTTAGCAGGAAATGACTTACTATGAACTAGTTACACCAATTTACTCTATTCCCAGTAATTTCACTTGTTTGTGACATCTTTGTGTGTTTTCGTTGAACCTCGCTGTAGAGTAACCTTTTCTAGCCTTCATAACTTAAAATCAGAGAATTGGGTGAAATGTACAGTCATCGTGCAGTTTAGCAGCAAATGACTTCTTTTGAACTGTTTCCAAGCATTTCCTCTATTTCCAGTGTTATGACTTGTTTGTGACATGACCGCACAGTAATCGAGCATTTTGGCAGGAAAAGACTTACTATGAACTAGTTACACCAATTTATTCTATTCCCAGTGACATCTTTGTGTGTTTTTGTTGAACCTCGATATATAGGAACCTTATCTAGCCTTCAAAACTGAAAATCAGAGAATTGTGTAAAATGTACCGTCATTGTGCAGTTTAGCAGCAAATGACTTATTTTGAACTACTTACAAGCATTTCCTCTATTTCCAGTCTTATCACTTGTTTGTGACATGACCGCACAGGAATCGGGCAGTTTTGCAGGAAATGACTTCCTATGAACTAGTTACAAGCATTTCTACTATTTCCAGTCTTTTCACTTGTTTGTGAGATTACTGCATAGCAATTGTGCACTTTAGCAGGAAATGACTTCCTATGAACTAGTTACAACAATTTACTCTATTCCCAGTGACATCTTTGTGTGTTTTAGTTGAACTAAGCTAGAGAGGAACCTTTTCTAGCCTTCAAAACTTAAAATCAGAGAACTGGGTAACATGTATAGTCATTGTGCAGTTTAGCAGCAAATGACTTCTTTTGAACTACTTCCAGGCATTTCCTCTATTTCTAGTCTTATCAATTGTTTGTGAGATTACAGCACTGTAATCATGCAGTTTTGCAGGAAATGACTTACTATGAACTAGTTACAACAATTTACTCTATTCCCAGTGACATCTTTGTGTGTTTTAGTTGAACCAAGCTAGAGAGGGACCTTTTCTAGCCTTCAAACTTAAAATCAGAGAATTGGGTAACATGTACAGTCATTGTGAAGTTTAGCAGCAAATGACTACTTTTGAACTACTTCCAAGCATTTCCTCTATTTCCAGTGTTATGACATGTTTGTGACATGACCGCATAGTAATCGTACAGTTTAGCAGGAAATGACTTACTATGAACTCGTTACACCAATTTACTCTATTCCCAGTAATTTCACTTGCTTGTGACATCTTTGTGTGTTTTCGTTGAACCTCGCTGTAGAATAACATTTTCTAACCTTCAAAACTTAAAACCAGAGAATTGGGTGAAATGTACAGTCATCGTGCAGTTTAGCAGCAAATGACTTATTTTTAACTACTTACAAGCATTCTCTCTATTTCTAGTCTTATCAATTGTTTTTGACATGACCGCACAGTAATTGTGCAAAGTTGCAGCCAATGACTTACTATGAGCTATTTACAACAATTTCCTCTATTTCCAGTCTTTTCACTTGTTTGTGAGATTACTGCATAGCAATTGTGCACTTTAGCAGGAAATGACTTACCATGAACTAGTTACAACAATTTACTCTATTCCAAGTTTTTTCACTTGTTTGTGACATTTTCGTTTGTTTCCGTTGAACCTTACTATCGAGGAAAGTTTTCTAGCCTTCAAAACTTAAAATCAGAGAATTGGGTGAAATGTACAGTCATCATGCAGTTTAGCAGCAAATGACTTATTTTGATCTACTTACAAGCATTCTCTCTATTTCTAGTCTCATCATTTGTTTGTGACATGACCGCACAGTTATCGTTCAATTTTGCAGGAAATGACCTGCTATGAACTAGTTACAAGCATTTCCCCTATTCCCAGTAATTTCAGTTTTTTGTGACATATGTGTATGTTTTTGTTGAAACTCGCTGTAGAGCAACCTTTTCTAGACTTGAAAACTGAAAATCAGAGAATTTGTAACATGTACAGTCATTGTGCAGTTTAGCAGCAAATGACTTCTTTTGAACTACTTCTGAGCATTTCCTCTATTTCCAGTGTTATGACTTGTTTGTGACATGACCGCACAGGAATCGTCCAGTTTAGCAGGAAATGACTTACTATGAACTAGTTACACCAATTTACTCTATTCCCAGTCACATCTTTGTGTGTTTTCGTTGAACCTCGATATAGAGGAACCTTTTCTAGCCTTCAAAACTTAAAATCAGAGAATTGTGTAAGATGTACAGTCATTGTGCAATTTAGCAGCAAATGACTTATTTTGAACTACTTACATGCAATTCCACTATTTCCAGTCTTATCACTTGTTTGTGACATGACCGCACAGTAATCGGGCAGTTTTGCAGGAAATGACTTACTATGAACTAGTTACAAGCATATCTACTATTTCCAGTCTTTTCACTTGTTTGTGAGATTACTGCATAGCAATTGTGCACTTTAGCAGGAAATGACTTCCTATGAACTAGTTACAACAATTTACTCTATTCCCAGTGACATCTTTGTGTGTTTTAGTTGAACTAAGCTAGAGAGGAACCTTTTCTAGCCTTCAAAACTTAAAATCAAGAATTGGGTATCATGCACAGTCATTGTGCAGTTTAGCAGCAAATGACTTCCTCTATTTCCATTGTTATGACTTGTTTGTGACATAACCGCACAGTCATCGTACAGTTTAGCAGGAAATGACTTACTATGAACTAGTTACACCAATTTACTCTATTCCCAGTAATTTCACTTGTTTGTGACATCTTTGTGTGTTTTCGTTGAACCTCGCTGTAGAGTAACCTTTTCTAGCCTTCATAACTTAAAATCAGAGAATTGGGTGAAATGTACAGTCATCGTGCAGTTTAGCAGCAAATGACTTCTTTTGAACTGTTTCCAAGCATTTCCTCTATTTCCAGTGTTATGACTTGTTTGTGACATGACCGCACAGTAATCGAGCATTTTGGCAGGAAAAGACTTACTATGAACTAGTTACACCAATTTATTCTATTCCCAGTGACATCTTTGTGTGTTTTTGTTGAACCTCGATATATAGGAACCTTATCTAGCCTTCAAAACTGAAAATCAGAGAATTGTGTAAAATGTACCGTCATTGTGCAGTTTAGCAGCAAATGACTTATTTTGAACTACTTACAAGCATTTCCTCTATTTCCAGTCTTATCACTTGTTTGTGACATGACCGCACAGGAATCGGGCAGTTTTGCAGGAAATGACTTCCTATGAACTAGTTACAAGCATTTCTACTATTTCCAGTCTTTTCACTTGTTTGTGAGATTACTGCATAGCAATTGTGCACTTTAGCAGGAAATGACTTCCTATGAACTAGTTACAACAATTTACTCTATTCCCAGTGACATCTTTGTGTGTTTTAGTTGAACTAAGCTAGAGAGGAACCTTTTCTAGCCTTCAAAACTTAAAATCAGAGAACTGGGTAACATGTATAGTCATTGTGCAGTTTAGCAGCAAATGACTTCTTTTGAACTACTTCCAAACATTTCCTCTATTTCCAGTCTAATCACTTGTTTGTTAGATTACTGCACAACAATCGTACACTTTGGCAGGAAATGACTTACTATGAACGAGATACACCAATTTACTCTATTCCCAGTAATTTCACTTGTTTGTGACATCTTTGTGTGTTTTTGTTGAACCTCGCTATAGAGTAACATTTTCTGGCCTTCAAAACCTAAAATCAGAGAATTGGGTGAAATGTACAGTCATCGTGCAGTTTAGCAGCAAATGACTTCTTTTGAACTACTTCCAGGCATTTCCTCTATTTCTAGTCTTATCAATTGTTTGTGAGATTACAGCACTGTAATCATGCAGTTTTGCAGGAAATGACTTACTATGAACTAGTTACAACAATTTACTCTATTCCCAGTGACATCTTTGTGTGTTTTAGTTGAACCAAGCTAGAGAGGGACCTTTTCTAGCCTTCAAACTTAAAATCAGAGAATTGGGTAACATGTACAGTCATTGTGAAGTTTAGCAGCAAATGACTACTTTTGAACTACTTCCAAGCATTTCCTCTATTTCCAGTGTTATGACATGTTTGTGACATGACCGCATAGTAATCGTACAGTTTAGCAGGAAATGACTTACTATGAACTCGTTACACCAATTTACTCTATTCCCAGTAATTTCACTTGCTTGTGACATCTTTGTGTGTTTTCGTTGAACCTCGCTGTAGAATAACATTTTCTAACCTTCAAAACTTAAAATCAGAGAATTGGGTGAAATGTACAGTCATCGTGCAGTTTAGCAGCAAATGACTTATTTTTAACTACTTACAAGCATTCTCTCTATTTCTAGTCTTATCAATTGTTTTTGACATGACCGCACAGTAATTGTGCAAAGTTGCAGCCAATGACTTACTATGAGCTATTTACAACAATTTCCTCTATTTCCAGTCTTTTCACTTGTTTGTGAGATTACTGCATAGCAATTGTGCACTTTAGCAGGAAATGACTTACCATGAACTAGTTACAACAATTTACTCTATTCCAAGTTTTTTCACTTGTTTGTGACATTTTCGTTTGTTTCCGTTGAACCTTACTATCGAGGAAAGTTTTCTAGCCTTCAAAACTTAAAATCAGAGAATTGGGTGAAATGTACAGTCATCATGCAGTTTAGCAGCAAATGACTTATTTTGATCTACTTACAAGCATTCTCTCTATTTCTAGTCTCATCATTTGTTTGTGACATGACCGCACAGTTATCGTTCAATTTTGCAGGAAATGACCTGCTATGAACTAGTTACAAGCATTTCCCCTATTCCCAGTAATTTCAGTTTTTTGTGACATATGTGTATGTTTTTGTTGAAACTCGCTGTAGAGCAACCTTTTCTAGACTTGAAAACTGAAAATCAGAGAATTGGTAACATGTACAGTCATTGTGCAGTTTAGCAGCAAATGACTTCTTTTGAACTACTTCTGAGCATTTCCTCTATTTCCAGTGTTATGACTTGTTTGTGACATGACCGCACAGGAATCGTCCAGTTTAGCAGGAAATGACTTACTATGAACTAGTTACACCAATTTACTCTATTCCCAGTGACATCTTTGTGTGTTTTCGTTGAACCTCGATATAGAGGAACCTTTTCTAGCCTTCAAAACTTAAAATCAGAGAATTGTGTAAGATGTACAGTCATTGTGCAATTTAGCAGCAAATGACTTATTTTGAACTACTTACATGCAATTCCACTATTTCCAGTCTTATCACTTGTTTGTGACATGACCGCACAGTAATCGGGCAGTTTTGCAGGAAATGACTTACTATGAACTAGTTACAAGCATATCTACTATTTCCAGTCTTTTCACTTGTTTGTGAGATTACTGCATAGCAATTGTGCACTTTAGCAGGAAATGACTTCCTATGAACTAGTTACAACAATTTACTCTATTCCCAGTGACATCTTTGTGTGTTTTAGTTGAACTAAGCTAGAGAGGAACCTTTTCTAGCCTTCAAAACTTAAAATCAGAGAACTGGGTAACATGTATAGTCATTGTGCAGTTCAGCAGCAAATGACTTCTTTTGAACTGCTTCCAAACATTTCCTCTATTTCCAGTCTAATCACTTGTTTGTTAGATTACTGCACAACAATCGTACACTTTGGCAGGAAATGACTTACTATGAACGAGATACACCAATTTACTCTATTCCCAGTAATTTCACTTGTTTGTGACATCTTTGTGTGTTTTTGTTGAACCTCGCTATAGAGTAACATTTTCTGGCCTTCAAAACCTAAAATCAGAGAATTGGGTGAAATGTACAGTCATCGTGCAGTTTAGCAGCAAATGACTTCTTCTGAACTACTTCCAGGCATTTCCTCTATTTCTAGTCTTATCAATTGTTTGTGAGATTACAGCACTGTAATCATGCAGTTTTGCAGGAAATGACTTACTATGAACTAGTTACAACAATTTACTCTATTCCCAGTGACATCTTTGTGTGTTTTAGTTGAACCAAGCTAGAGAGGGACCTTTTCTAGCCTTCAAACTTAAAATCAGAGAATTGGGTAACATGTACAGTCATTGTGAAGTTTAGCAGCAAATGACTACTTTTGAACTACTTCCAAGCATTTCCTCTATTTCCAGTCTTATCACTTGTTTGTGACATGACCGCACAGGAATCGGGCAGTTTTGCAGGAAATGACTTCCTATGAACTAGTTACAAGCATTTCTACTATTTCCAGTCTTTTCACTTGTTTGTGAGATTACTGCATAGCAATTGTGCACTTTAGCAGGAAATGACTTCCTATGAACTAGTTACAACAATTTACTCTATTCCCAGTGACATCTTTGTGTGTTTTAGTTGAACTAAGCTAGAGAGGAACCTTTTCTAGCCTTCAAAACTTAAAATCAGAGAACTGGGTAACATGTATAGTCATTGTGCAGTTCAGCAGCAAATGACTTCTTTTGAACTGCTTCCAAACATTTCCTCTATTTCCAGTCTAATCACTTGTTTGTTAGATTACTGCACAACAATCGTACACTTTGGCAGGAAATGACTTACTATGAACGAGATACACCAATTTACTCTATTCCCAGTAATTTCACTTGTTTGTGACATCTTTGTGTGTTTTCATTGAACCTCGCTGTAGAGTAACCTTTTCTAGCCTTCATAACTTAAAATCAGAGAATTGGGTGAAATGTACAGTCATCGTGCAGTTTAGCAGCAAATGACTTCTTTTGAACTGTTTCCAAGCATTTCCTCTATTTCCAGTGTTATGACTTGTTTGTGACATGACCGCACAGTAATCGAGCATTTTGGCAGGAAAAGACTTACTATGAACAAGTTACACCAATTTATTCTATTCCCAGTGACATCTTTGTGTGTTTTTGTTGAACCTCGATATATAGGAACCTTATCTAGCCTTCAAAACTGAAAATCAGAGAATTGTGTAAAATGTACCGTCATTGTGCAGTTTAGCAGCAAATGACTTATTTTGAACTACTTACAAGCATTTCCTCTATTTCCAGTCTTATCACTTGTTTATGACATGACCGCACAGGAATCGGGCAGTTTTGCAGGAAATGACTTCCTATGAACTAGTTACAAGCATTTCTACTATTTCCAGTCTTTTCACTTGTTTGTGAGATTACTGCATAGCAATTGTGCACTTTAGCAGGAAATGACTTCCTATGAACTAGTTACAACAATTTACTCTATTCCCAGTGACATCTTTGTGTGTTTTCGTTGAACCTCGATATAGAGGAACCTTTTCTAGCCTTCAAAACTTAAAATCAGAGAATTGTGTAAGATGTACAGTCATTGTGCAATTTAGCAGCAAATGACTTATTTTGAACTACTTACATGCAATTCCACTATTTCCAGTCTTATCACTTGTTTGTGACATGACCGCACAGTAATCGGGCAGTTTTGCAGGAAATGACTTACTATGAACTAGTTACAAGCATATCTACTATTTCCAGTCTTTTCACTTGTTTGTGAGATTACTGCATAGCAATTGTGCACTTTAGCAGGAAATGACTTCCTATGAACTAGTTACAACAATTTACTCTATTCCCAGTGACATCTTTGTGTGTTTTAGTTGAACTAAGCTAGAGAGGAACCTTTTCTAGCCTTCAAAACTTAAAATCAAGAATTGGGTATCATGCACAGTCATTGTGCAGTTTAGCAGCAAATGACTTCCTCTATTTCCATTGTTATGACTTGTTTGTGACATAACCGCACAGTCATCGTACAGTTTAGCAGGAAATGACTTACTATGAACTAGTTACACCAATTTACTCTATTCCCAGTAATTTCACTTGTTTGTGACATCTTTGTGTGTTTTCATTGAACCTCGCTGTAGAGTAACCTTTTCTAGCCTTCATAACTTAAAATCAGAGAATTGGGTGAAATGTACAGTCATCGTGCAGTTTAGCAGCAAATGACTTCTTTTGAACTGTTTCCAAGCATTTCCTCTATTTCCAGTGTAATGACTTGTTTGTGACATGACCGCACAGTAATCGAGCATTTTGGCAGGAAAAGACTTACTATGAACAAGTTACACCAATTTATTCTATTCCCAGTGACATCTTTGTGTGTTTTTGTTGAACCTCGATATATAGGAACCTTATCTAGCCTTCAAAACTGAAAATCAGAGAATTGTGTAAAATGTACCGTCATTGTGCAGTTTAGCAGCAAATGACTTATTTTGAACTACTTACAAGCATTTCCTCTATTTCCAGTCTTATCACTTGTTTGTGACATGACCGCACAGGAATCGGGCAGTTTTGCAGGAAATGACTTCCTATGAACTAGTTACAAGCATTTCTACTATTTCCAGTCTTTTCACTTGTTTGTGAGATTACTGCATAGCAATTGTGCACTTTAGCAGGAAATGACTTCCTATGAACTAGTTACAACAATTTACTCTATTCCCAGTGACATCTTTGTGTGTTTTAGTTGAACTAAGCTAGAGAGGAACCTTTTCTAGCCTTCAAAACTTAAAATCAGAGAACTGGGTAACATGTATAGTCATTGTGCAGTTCAGCAGCAAATGACTTCTTTTGAACTGCTTCCAAACATTTCCTCTATTTCCAGTCTAATCACTTGTTTGTTAGATTACTGCACAACAATCGTACACTTTGGCAGGAAATGACTTACTATGAACGAGATACACCAATTTACTCTATTCCCAGTAATTTCACTTGTTTGTGACATCTTTGTGTGTTTTTGTTGAACCTCGCTATAGAGTAACATTTTCTGGCCTTCAAAACCTAAAATCAGAGAATTGGGTGAAATGTACAGTCATCGTGCAGTTTAGCAGCAAATGACTTCTTCTGAACTACTTCCAGGCATTTCCTCTATTTCTAGTCTTATCAATTGTTTGTGAGATTACAGCACTGTAATCATGCAGTTTTGCAGGAAATGACTTACTATGAACTAGTTACAACAATTTACTCTATTCCCAGTGACATCTTTGTGTGTTTTAGTTGAACCAAGCTAGAGAGGGACCTTTTCTAGCCTTCAAACTTAAAATCAGAGAATTGGGTAACATGTACAGTCATTGTGAAGTTTAGCAGCAAATGACTACTTTTGAACTACTTCCAAGCATTTCCTCTATTTCCAGTCTTATCACTTGTTTGTGACATGACCGCACAGGAATCGGGCAGTTTTGCAGGAAATGACTTCCTATGAACTAGTTACAAGCATTTCTACTATTTCCAGTCTTTTCACTTGTTTGTGAGATTACTGCATAGCAATTGTGCACTTTAGCAGGAAATGACTTCCTATGAACTAGTTACAACAATTTACTCTATTCCCAGTGACATCTTTGTGTGTTTTAGTTGAACTAAGCTAGAGAGGAACCTTTTCTAGCCTTCAAAACTTAAAATCAGAGAACTGGGTAACATGTATAGTCATTGTGCAGTTCAGCAGCAAATGACTTCTTTTGAACTGCTTCCAAACATTTCCTCTATTTCCAGTCTAATCACTTGTTTGTTAGATTACTGCACAACAATCGTACACTTTGGCAGGAAATGACTTACTATGAACGAGATACACCAATTTACTCTATTCCCAGTAATTTCACTTGTTTGTGACATCTTTGTGTGTTTTCATTGAACCTCGCTGTAGAGTAACCTTTTCTAGCCTTCATAACTTAAAATCAGAGAATTGGGTGAAATGTACAGTCATCGTGCAGTTTAGCAGCAAATGACTTCTTTTGAACTGTTTCCAAGCATTTCCTCTATTTCCAGTGTTATGACTTGTTTGTGACATGACCGCACAGTAATCGAGCATTTTGGCAGGAAAAGACTTACTATGAACAAGTTACACCAATTTATTCTATTCCCAGTGACATCTTTGTGTGTTTTTGTTGAACCTCGATATATAGGAACCTTATCTAGCCTTCAAAACTGAAAATCAGAGAATTGTGTAAAATGTACCGTCATTGTGCAGTTTAGCAGCAAATGACTTATTTTGAACTACTTACAAGCATTTCCTCTATTTCCAGTCTTATCACTTGTTTATGACATGACCGCACAGGAATCGGGCAGTTTTGCAGGAAATGACTTCCTATGAACTAGTTACAAGCATTTCTACTATTTCCAGTCTTTTCACTTGTTTGTGAGATTACTGCATAGCAATTGTGCACTTTAGCAGGAAATGACTTCCTATGAACTAGTTACAACAATTTACTCTATTCCCAGTGACATCTTTGTGTGTTTTCGTTGAACCTCGATATAGAGGAACCTTTTCTAGCCTTCAAAACTTAAAATCAGAGAATTGTGTAAGATGTACAGTCATTGTGCAATTTAGCAGCAAATGACTTATTTTGAACTACTTACATGCACTTCCACTATTTCCAGTCTTATCACTTGTTTGTGACATGACCGCACAGTAATCGGGCAGTTTTGCAGGAAATGACTTACTATGAACTAGTTACAAGCATATCTACTATTTCCAGTCTTTTCACTTGTTTGTGAGATTACTGCATAGCAATTGTGCACTTTAGCAGGAAATGACTTCCTATGAACTAGTTACAACAATTTACTCTATTCCCAGTGACATCTTTGTGTGTTTTAGTTGAACTAAGCTAGAGAGGAACCTTTTCTAGCCTTCAAAACTTAAAATCAAGAATTGGGTATCATGCACAGTCATTGTGCAGTTTAGCAGCAAATGACTTCCTCTATTTCCATTGTTATGACTTGTTTGTGACATAACCGCACAGTCATCGTACAGTTTAGCAGGAAATGACTTACTATGAACTAGTTACACCAATTTACTCTATTCCCAGTAATTTCACTTGTTTGTGACATCTTTGTGTGTTTTCATTGAACCTCGCTGTAGAGTAACCTTTTCTAGCCTTCATAACTTAAAATCAGAGAATTGGGTGAAATGTACAGTCATCGTGCAGTTTAGCAGCAAATGACTTCTTTTGAACTGTTTCCAAGCATTTCCTCTATTTCCAGTGTAATGACTTGTTTGTGACATGACCGCACAGTAATCGAGCATTTTGGCAGGAAAAGACTTACTATGAACAAGTTACACCAATTTATTCTATTCCCAGTGACATCTTTGTGTGTTTTTGTTGAACCTCGATATATAGGAACCTTATCTAGCCTTCAAAACTGAAAATCAGAGAATTGTGTAAAATGTACCGTCATTGTGCAGTTTAGCAGCAAATGACTTATTTTGAACTACTTACAAGCATTTCCTCTATTTCCAGTCTTATCACTTGTTTGTGACATGACCGCACAGGAATCGGGCAGTTTTGCAGGAAATGACTTCCTATGAACTAGTTACAAGCATTTCTACTATTTCCAGTCTTTTCACTTGTTTGTGAGATTACTGCATAGCAATTGTGCACTTTAGCAGGAAATGACTTCCTATGAACTAGTTACAACAATTTACTCTATTCCCAGTGACATCTTTGTGTGTTTTAGTTGAACTAAGCTAGAGAGGAACCTTTTCTAGCCTTCAAAACTTAAAATCAGAGAACTGGGTAACATGTATAGTCATTGTGCAGTTCAGCAGCAAATGACTTCTTTTGAACTGCTTCCAAACATTTCCTCTATTTCCAGTCTAATCACTTGTTTGTTAGATTACTGCACAACAATCGTACACTTTGGCAGGAAATGACTTACTATGAACGAGATACACCAATTTACTCTATTCCCAGTAATTTCACTTGTTTGTGACATCTTTGTGTGTTTTTGTTGAACCTCGCTATAGAGTAACATTTTCTGGCCTTCAAAACCTAAAATCAGAGAATTGGGTGAAATGTACAGTCATCGTGCAGTTTAGCAGCAAATGACTTCTTCTGAACTACTTCCAGGCATTTCCTCTATTTCTAGTCTTATCAATTGTTTGTGAGATTACAGCACTGTAATCATGCAGTTTTGCAGGAAATGACTTACTATGAACTAGTTACAACAATTTACTCTATTCCCAGTGACATCTTTGTGTGTTTTAGTTGAACCAAGCTAGAGAGGGACCTTTTCTAGCCTTCAAACTTAAAATCAGAGAATTGGGTAACATGTACAGTCATTGTGAAGTTTAGCAGCAAATGACTACTTTTGAACTACTTCCAAGCATTTCCTCTATTTCCAGTGTTATGACATGTTTGTGACATGACCGCATAGTAATCGTACAGTTTAGCAGGAAATGACTTACTATGAACTCGTTACACCAATTTACTCTATTCCCAGTAATTTCACTTGCTTGTGACATCTTTGTGTGTTTTCGTTGAACCTCGCTGTAGAATAACATTTTCTAACCTTCAAAACTTAAAATCAGAGAATTGGGTGAAATGTACAGTCATCGTGCAGTTTAGCAGCAAATGACTTATTTTTAACTACTTACAAGCATTCTCTCTATTTCTAGTCTTATCAATTGTTTTTGACATGACCGCACAGTAATTGTGCAAAGTTGCAGCCAATGACTTACTATGAGCTATTTACAACAATTTCCTCTATTTCCAGTCTTTTCACTTGTTTGTGAGATTACTGCATAGCAATTGTGCACTTTAGCAGGAAATGACTTACCATGAACTAGTTACAACAATTTACTCTATTCCAAGTTTTTTCACTTGTTTGTGACATTTTCGTTTGTTTCCGTTGAACCTTACTATCGAGGAAAGTTTTCTAGCCTTCAAAACTTAAAATCAGAGAATTGGGTGAAATGTACAGTCATCATGCAGTTTAGCAGCAAATGACTTATTTTGATCTACTTACAAGCATTCTCTCTATTTCTAGTCTCATCATTTGTTTGTGACATGACCGCACAGTTATCGTTCAATTTTGCAGGAAATGACCTACTATGAACTAGTTACAAGCATTTCCCCTATTCCCAGTAATTTCAGTTTTTTGTGACATATGTGTATGTTTTTGTTGAACCTCGCTGTAGAGCAACCTTTTCTAGACTTGAAAACTGAAAATCAGAGAATTGGTAACATGTACAGTCATTGTGCAGTTTAGCAGCAAATGACTTCTTTTGAACTACTTCGAGCATTTCCTCTATTTCCAGTGTTATGACTTGTTTGTGACATGACCGCACAGGAATCGTCCAGTTTAGCAGGAAATGACTTACTATGAACTAGTTACACCAATTTACTCTATTCCCAGTGACATCTTTGTGTGTTTTAGTTGAACCAAGCTAAAGAGGAACCTTTTCCAGCCTTCAAAACTTAAAATCAGAGAACTGGGTAACATGTACAGTCATTGTGCAGTTTAGCAGCAAATGACTTCTTTTGAACTACTTCCAAACATTTCCTCTATTTCCAGTCTAATCACTTGATTGTTAGATTACTGCACAACAATCGTACACTTTGGCAGGAAATGACTTACTATGAACCAGATACAACAATTTACTCTATTGCCAGTAATTTCACTTGTTTGTGACATCTTTGTGTGTTTTCATTGAACCTCGCTATAGCGTAACATTTTCTAGCCTTCAAAACCTAAAATCAGAGAATTGGGTGAAATGTACAGTCATTGTGCAGTTTAGCAGCAAATGACTTCTTTTGAACTACTTCCAAGCTTTTCCTCTATTTCCAGTCTTAGGACCTTTCCCCACCCTGCCTGCTGGGATGGGGAGAGGAGATTGCGGGCGAGGATGGGGAGAGGTGACGTGGGGGCCACCATAGGCTGGCCCAGGGTGGTGCCACCAGAGATAGGAGGGGTCTGTGGCTATTTAAGGGGGACCAAGACCCCTCCAAATCTCCACTGTGTGCTGCGCAGCTCGCAGCGAAGCAGAGCTGAACAGCACTGACGAGAAGCGGCGGAGGAAGAAGAGAGACTTACCAGAGAAGCGTCTGGAGGCTTCAAGAGGAGTCAGCTGGGCAACACAGCAAGCGAGAAGGAGCAGCTTGAAGAGGCTTCCCGCTGCACTTCCGCGGCAGCTGGCCGCTCGGCGGCGGCCACTCGAGGCGGCTAGAAAGCCGGCGGTGCTGCTGCGGCGCCAGCAGCACCACAGCGTGTGTGCAGGGCCTTGGAAGCGGCCGAAGAGTCTGTGAAGGAGGAAGCCACCGGATATCCCGCCCCCTCCACATACAGCGCGGCTGCAGCTAGAGGCAGGGAACTGCCGAAGATCAGCAGGAGGGCTGCCCTGGAAAGAAGCCGGCTGCAGAGGAGGACCCCGGCGGCGGCGAGATCAGCAACAAAGCGCTTGCCCTGCTGCTGGGAGCTGCACAAGGCAGCGCAACCCGGCTGGAGACAGGGGCAATCAGGTGGCAAGAAGGAAGGAGCAACTCCATAAGAGCCTTCTGCGACAGGACAGCGGCAACAGAAGGCAGCTGCTATGGATTACTTCCCCCCCAGGCTGTGCCTTTCAGGTTTTGGGTAGCCGGGGGGGGGGGGGCGTTAATAGGCTGTTCCTAGCCAATTTAAACGTTGCTGGGGGACATCTGAAATACAGCAGGCGGGAAATTTTCTTTGGGGAGGGGGGGTTTGGAGACCCTCCCCCTTGGTTCTTATTCATAAATACCTAATTTACTCATACATACCTGTTTTCTAAGTGGGAATTTAGAGCAGTGTTAACTATACAGGGAGTGGCTGAGACTCAGGGTTCTCTGCCTTGTTGTATAGCTCAGCAGGGTCAGCCCTGGTCAGGTTTTGGATGGGAGACTGCATTGGATAAAGCAGCTTTATGGGATATTTGTTTTAGCAGTTGATATTTGTTATTGGCTAAGTGCAATCGTACAGGGGCTGTAGATCAAGGGGACTGCGTATGCTTTACAAGCTGAAGGCCCCAGGTTCGATCCCTACCATCTCCAGGTAGTGCAGGAAAAGCTGCGGTATATAACCTGGTTTGATTCAGAATAATTGCTTCATAGGGGGTGTTATTAACATCCCTAATTTGGTTTTCTGCCTTAGTCCAAAAACCCGCTGGCAAGGCAGCTATTCTATTGCCAATTAATCTTGTGGGTATTAAACGCACTAGCAGGAATCAGGCCACCTGGTCAGTTATTTCATTATTGTTTAATCCAGCTGGTATTATAGTCTTACTAGTAAGACAGCTGTTAACGCAGCAGCATCATGCCTCCGAAGAAAGGAATTGGAGGGAGGAAAGGCAAGGGAAAGGCTCCCGCACAATCTTCACAACGTAAACGGCCCATTGAAAATTCCTCCTCCGAGAAAGAACTGGACCCACAGGTCTCCAGTCTTGTAGCCAGATTACAAGCTTTGAAAGGAAAAAGGTGTCTCTGCTACCCCAATTCCAATCCCGCCACGCACTCAGACTGAACGTAGGCACACCCGTAAGAAAAGGCATGACGATTTATTGAACACTCTTTCAGCTCATCTACTGGCAATGGAAAGCGCCTCAGGTGAACCTTCCACTGAAGTGCCTGTCACGGCAGTGAGTCCAGCCACAGTTCTTCCCATTTCCATCGAAGAACAGAATACGGTGGCGTCTCCAGAGCCTACTCTTCAACACACCACTCCGGTTTTGGGACCCGTGCCTACGCCTCAAGGTGAGCTGCCATCGCATTACACCACAACGGTTCCCCAAGCGTCAGGGTTTACGTCAGCTCATTGGGGTTTTACGCCATGGTTCACCAGTCTGGGCTCGCAGATGGGAAACGTTGTTCACCCATCTTGGTCTCCCCAACCAAATTTTTCCCAGGTCTCTTCTTCTGCCTCCGCAATTACACCTTTACAAGCTGGGGTGGCACCGATGGGTACGGTGCAGCCCCAGCAGCCAGACGCCCAACTTAACACTATTCAACAGGGGCTACCACAACCCCAAGTTTCAGATGCCATGGCTGCTTGCACTGCGGGATGGCAGGGACCTGCTGGTGCGGCTGCGACCAGCGTTTCCCAGGACATTAGGGATCCTTACGCAGGTGCTTCACATGACTGTATTCCTACTGGTAACACTTCCGCACCTTTAGGATATCACCTGTTCCCGGCCACCAGGGAAAAAATATGTAGAGGGGAGTACGTTGACATATTCTCCTTATTATTCCGGGAACAGGAGAGCTCTGATAAAGATAAGGGTATTGACAAACAGGCAAAAAGGTTTAAAAGGAAGAAAGTTGCGCACACCTGAGCCAATTGGTTGCCAGGATTTCTTATATACATGGGAGTAATCTTGCAACGTTTCCCAGGAAAGGGAGTTATTCTAACAAAATACCTCGATATGGTCTATCGAGCGTATTCCGAGTGCGAGGGTGGGGCTTGGCTGGCTTACAACCAATCATTTCGTCGAAGGGCTGCGTTTGATCACGCCCTTCGGTGGGATGTCAAAGATCATGACCTGTGGTTACAGTTCATGACGCCAGCCCGGCCTGGATTTGGCGACAGGGCGGATAGCGGACATATCCTTGCCAAGCAACAGCCCGCGTCTACCTCTAGGGGATACGCGGGCCAGGCGGTTCAACACCACCCGCTCTGCTGGGACTTCAATAAAGGCTGCTGCACACGTAATCCCTGTAAATTCAGACACGAATGTCAAACTGGCTCAAGGTATCACGCAGCATCAAACTGTTTTAAAAACAGAAGCGGAAAATGGCCTGGTAAGGACGCACAGGGCCCCAAACGATCTGGGGGGCAACAACCTCCTCCCAAAGGGACCCAGCCCGGTCAAGCTTAAACCGCTTAACGGGTTACTGGCAGTGTACCACAGACGGCGAGACGCTTGGTATCTTAGCTCAGGTTTTAGGGAAGGTTTTCGCACCCCTTTTCAAGGAGTTAGCTGTAGTTCATGGTCTACAAATCAGAAATCCCTCAGTCTGATGGAGGATATCGCTCGGGAAAGATAGGGAAAGAAGTCGGCACAGGTATGGTTTTGGGGGCCATTTCTGACCCCCCCCCCATTCCTCATTTGCAAGTGTCACCATTCAGGATTGTGCCTAAAAGGCACCAGGTGAATTCCGGCTAATACACTACCTGTTCTTTCCAGGGGGCGCATCCGGAAAGATGCAATTCCCGAGCATTTAAGTTCAGTTAGGTATGCTTCTTTCTATTCAGACTGTGCATATGGTGCGATATAATGGGACAGGGGCGTTGTGGGGCAAATGCGATATAAAGCAGCCTTTCGCATGATGCCCATTCACCCCGAAGATGTTAATTTATTAAGTTTTTGCTTCCAAGGGCAACTCTATGTGGATTATGCCCTACCCATGGGATGCTCTATTTCCTGCTAGGCATATTGCGCAGTAAACTTCTGAACATTTTAGGCAATAAAAGGTGTCGTTGAGGAGATTGCAAGGAGTACTGGGTCATCTTAATTTCGCCTGCAGGGTCATCGCCCTGGAAGGGCCTTTTTACAACACCTTTGTTGGGCTATGTCAGGCTGGCGTAAGCCGCATCATTGCATTAGGGTTACACAGGCCAGGTGAGCCGATATTGCTGTATGGCTAAATTTTCTGGAACATTTCAATAGGGTATCATTTTGGCGGCTAGAACTTTTTGGTAAAGGCAGACTGGTGGGTACATTTTGACACATCAGGTTCATGGGGTTTTGGGGTTATCTGGGGAAAGAGATGGTGTACAGCACAATGGCCCGGAAAATGGCGGTCCGACGGCGCATGCCGGGACCTTACATTCCTTGAATTATTCACCATAGTTGTAGCAGCACGTGTGTGGGTGCATAATTTAGCCAACACCACTGTATTGTTCTGGTGTGCCAACCAGGCCACAGTATAGGTAATCAATCCCCTTTCCTCTCATAATCCCCGTGTCAGGAGCTTGGTAAGAGCCTTTACTCTTCACTGTCTTGAGTTGACAATCTTTTTTCGGGCAAAGCATATTCCGGGGCTGAATAACGATATTGCAGATGCTGTGTCCCGACATCAGGTGCAGAGGTTTCGGGAATTGGCTCCTGGGCCCTTGCAAGGCCGGAGAACATGCCTCTATCCCTTTGGCTCCTTTGAAGGAGGAGATAGAGCAGGCTATTTGGGCAGTCCTTGGCGCCTAACACCAGGGCTGCTTATTGCAACGCAGGTATGGAATTTCAGGCATTCCGCATGGCAAATCAACTGCAACTTCATGTGGCCCATCCTGGGGGAGCATGTGCTCCAATTCTGTGTTCATGCCACACGTAAAGGTTTGTCAACACGCACCGTTTCTCTCAAGCTAGCAGCTTTAGCTTTTAGGGCTATAGCTCGCGGCCTGGAGGATCGTACCTCGGATTTCCGGGTGCGCAGGGCCCTTAGCGGCTGGGCAAACGCTTCACCTCGCACCCCGATGCATTGGCTCCCATTACCCCCAGATATCTTACTCGGGCTACGGGCACAGTGGCCGCTACTTTGCCACTCCCAGTATGAGCCAGGCTTATTCCTCGCAGCAGCATTAACAACATTTTTTGGGGCATTCGGGATATCCGAGTTTCTGGCCTCATCTAAGCTAGATACTTTCACACGGGCGTTGCAATTTTCTAATCGCTTTTTAAAGAGCGCAGAGGCCCGTTTGCTTCTTCGATACTCATACACAGATCAGTCGGGTTAGGTCGTGGGATTTCATTATTCCCCTCTACCAACGAAGACTTATGCCCACTGCAGGCTTCAGCAGCTTTCGTAACCCGGCGTGGGAAGGATGCTGGTTTTCCTGTTTTGCCACCAGGAGGGCACGCCCCTCACGAAATACCAATTCTGGGCAATAGCTAGGTGGGCTTTTGATCATATGGGTCTGCACGCAGCAATGTTTGGAATGCATTCCTTTCGCATCGGTGCAGCGTCTACAGCAGCGGCTTGAGGATTTTCTCCTCAGATTCAGGCGCCAGGCAGATGGCGGTCCACAGCATTCAAAACATGTGTGAGGCATGTAAACACTTAAGCTAGACGCAGCGGATGCTAATGCTTTCAAGTTTGTTCTAGATTTGCCAGTGTCTTCGGCACCCGTGCGGGTTTCCGTATGCAGCCACAGTATGGTCTCTGGGCCAGCAAGCATGCAGCCAATTCCAGCTTTGGATCGCAGCTCGGCTTGAGTCAACACGCAACCAGTCGTTGGCTAGGAAAATGTGGTATGCGGTGGGATGAGCTCACCCCTACCTTGCTGCAGCAGCATTCTGCTCGGTTCCCCCCACTGGTTTTGCTTATGCATTTAGGGGGGAACAACTTGGGTTTAATGACGGGCAAGGCCCTCATTTTGCAAGCTTTGGCTGATTTTCAGCATATACGACAACGCTGGCCCGGCATACGGATTATATGGTCATGCATCTTGCTTCGGATGAACTGGCGGGTGTCCAGTCATCCCCTTGCTATTTGCACTTTGCCTCGGATGAACTGGCGGGTGTCCAGTCATCCCCTTGCTATTTGCACCTTGCCTCGGATGAACTGGCGGGTGTCCAGTCATCCCCTTGCTATTTGCACCTTGCCTCGGATGAACTGGCGGGTGTCCAGTCATCCCCTTGCTATTTGCACTTTGCCTCGGATGAACTGGCGGGTGTCCAGTCATCCCCTTGCTATTTGCACCTTGCCTCGGATGAACTGGCGGGTGTCCAGTCATCCCCTTGCTATTTGCACCTTGCCTCGGATGAACTGGCGGGTGTCCAGTCATCCCCTTGCTATTTGCATCTTGCCTCGGATGAACTGGTGGGTGTCCAGTCATCCCCTTGCTATTGGAAAGGCAAGAAAGCGGGTTAATACTGAGAGGTTTAAGGCCCTAGCGCAGCATGGGGACTTTAGTATTCAACATCCTAACATTAGCCGTTTTCGGAGGGAGCTCTATAGGCGCGACGGGGTTCACCGGTCTCCGCCTGGTAACCAGTTATTTTTAGCAGATATTCAGGAAGGGCTACGTAATGTTCTGCTTCCGGGGGGAGGGGGGGGAGACTGTGTAATGGTTTTGTCTCCCCCTGTGGCGGTAGGAGCGGGCATTTGATATGTTTTTAATGGTGAGCATTCACGGGCACTATTCAAGTGATTGGTAACGCCTGAGGGCCAACCACTGAGAGCACTGCGGCATCAGTTGGGGGGATAAGGCTTACCTTTGGGGCCAACCCATCTCGTCTACTCGGAGCCCTGCGGCACGAGTGGAGACGACACCGGAAGGCCACCCCCACCTCAGATTGGGGAAGCTCGGGGGGCGGCGAAAAAGCAGGCGCCACTTCCTGGGCTGTGAATGTCTCGCCCGACCCCTTCAATGGCCTGGCTGGCCATGCAAAATGCCCACTTAGGTTACCTCCCCCCTTTATGCTTGCTTTTCTTGTAAATAAATAAAGTGGCCCTTGTTTAAATCCCAATTCTGTGTCGCCTCTTCATTTCTCATCCTTCGCTCCGCAAGGACCTTTCCCCACCCTGCCCGCTGGGATGGGGAGAGGAGATTGCGGGCGAGGATGGGGAGAGGTGACGTGGGGGGCCACCATAGGCTGGCCCAGGGTGGTGCCACCAGAGATAGGAGGGGTCTGTGGCTATTTAAGGGGGACCAAGACCCCTCCAAATCTCCACTGTGTGCTGCGCAGCTCCCTCCCGCCCTCCCCTGTTGTCAGTGTGGGTTCGCCGGTCGTCTTTTTGAGGCCAAGTAGGAATTTTTTGCTCACAATCTAACTTGAGTGTGAGTTTTTTCGCCTACTTCACACTGCAAAAGCAGGATGGGTGATAACTAGGTCAATCTGGCAATTTGGTCACTTTATTGGCGGTAGGAGCGGGCATTTGATATGTTTTTAATGGTGAGCATTCACGGGCACTATTCAAGTGATTGGTAACGCCTGAGGGCCAACCACTGAGAGCCCTGCGGCATCAGTTGGGGGGATAAGGCTTACCTTTGGGGCCAACCCATCTCGTCTACTCGGAGCCCTGCGGCACGAGTGGAGACGACACCGGAAGGCCACCCCCACCTCAGATTGGGGAAGCTCGGGGGGCGGCGAAAAAGCAGGCGTAACTTCCCGGGCTGTGACTGTCTCGCCCGACCCCTTTAATGGCCTGGCTGGCCATGCAAAATGCCCGCTTAGGTTACCTCCCCCCTTTATGCTTGCTTTTCTTGTAAATAAATAAAGTGGCCCTTGTTTAAATCCCAATTCTGTGTCGCCTCTTCATTTCTCATCCTTCGCTCCGCAATCAATTGTTTGTGAGATTACAGCACTGTAATCATGCAGTTTTGCAGGAAATGACTTACTATGAACTAGTTACAACAATTTACTCTATTCCCAGTGACATTTTTGTTTGTTTCCGTTGAACCTCACTATCGAGGAACGTTTTCTAGCCTTCCAAATTTTAAATCAGAGAATTCGGTAAAAAGGACCGTCATTGTGCAGTTTAGCAGCAAATGACTTATTTTGAACTACTTACAAGCATTCTCTCTATTTCGAGTCTTATCAATTGTTTGTGACATGACCACACAATAATTGTGCAGATTTGCAGGAAATGATTTACCATGAGCTATTTACAACAATTTCCTCTATTTCCAGTGTTATCACTTGTTTGTGAGATTACTGCACAGCAATCGTGCACTTTAGCAGGAAATGACTTACTATGAACTAGTTACAACAATTCACACTATTCCCAGTAATTTCACTTGTTTGTGACATCTTTGTGTGTTTTCGATGAACCTCGCTTTAGAGTAACCTTTTCTAGCCTTCAAAACTTAAAATCAGAGAATTGGGTAACATGTACAGTCATGGCGCAGTTTAGCAGCAAATGATACTATGAGCTATTTACAACAATTTTCTCTATTTCCAGTCTTTTCACTTGTTTGTGAGATCACTGCATAGCAATTGTGCACTTTAGCAGGAAATGACTTACCATGAACTAGTTACAACAATTTACTCGATTACAAGTAATTTCACTTGTTTGTGACATTTTTGTTTGTTTCCGTTGAACCTTACTATCGAGGAAAGTTTTCTAGCCTTCAAAACTTAAAATCAGAGAACTGGTTAACATGTACAGTCATCCTGCAGTTTAGCAGCAAATGACTTATTTCGAACTACGTTGAAGCATTCTCTCTATTTCTAGTCTCATCATTTGTTTGTGACATGACCGCACAGTTATCGTTCAATTTTGCAGGAAATTATCTACTATGAACTAGTTACAAGCATTTCCTCTATTCCCAGTAATTTCAATTTTTTGTGACATATGTGTATGTTTTTGTTGAACCTCGCTGTAGAGGAACCTTTTCTAGACTTCAAAACTGAAAATCAGAGAATTGGGTAAAATGTACAGTCATCATGCAGTTTAGCAGCAAATGACTTCTTTTGAACTACTTCTAAGCATTTCCTCTATTTCCAGTCTTATCACGTGTTTGTTACATTACTGTATAACAATCGTGCACTTTAGCAGGAAATGACTTACTATGAACTAGTTACAACAATTTACTCTATTCCCAGTAATTTCACTTATTTGTGACATCTTTGTGTGTTTTTGTTGAACCTCGCTATAGAGTAACATTTTCTGGCCTTCAAAACCTAAAATCAGAGAATTGGGTGAAATGTACAGTCATCGTGCAGTTTAGCAGCAAATGACTTCTTTTGAACTACTTCCAGGCATTTCCTCTATTTCTAGTCTTATCAATTGTTTGTGAGATTACTGCACTGTAATCATGCAGTTTTGCAGGAAATGACTTACTATGAACTAGTTACAACAATTTACTCTATTCCCAGTGACATCTTTGTGTGTTTTAGTTGAACCAAGCTAGAGAGGGACCTTTTCTAGCCTTCAAACTTAAAATCAGAGAATTGGGTAACATGTACAGTCATTGTGCAGTTTAGCAGCAAATGACTACTTTTGAACTACTTCCAAGCATTTCCTCTATTTCCAGTGTTATGACTTGTTTGTGACATGACCGCACAGGAATCGTCCAGTTTAGCAGGAAATGACTTACTATGAACTAGTTACACCAATTTACTCTATTCCCAGTGACATCTTTGTGTGTTTTCGTTGAACCTCGATATAGAGGAACCTTTTCTAGCCTTCAAAACTTAAAATCAGAGAATTGTGTAAGATGTACACTCATTGTGAAGTTTAGCAGCAAATGACTTATTTTGAACTACTTACATGCAATTCCACTATTTCCAGTCTTATCACTTGTTTGTGACATGACCGCACAGTAATCGGGCAGTTTTGCAGGAAATGACTTCCTATGAACTAGTTACAACAATTTACTCTATTCCCAGTGACATCTTTGTGTGTTTTAGTTGAACTAAGCTAGAGAGGAACCTTTTCTAGCCTTCAAAACTTAAAATCAAGAATTGGGTAACATGCACAGTCATTGTGCAGTTTAGCAGCAAATGACTTCCTCTATTTCCATTGTTATGACTTGTTTGTGACATGACCGCACAGTCATCGTACAGTTTAGCAGGAAATGACTTACTATGAACTAGTTACACCAATTTACTCTATTCCCAGTAATTTCACTTGTTTGTGACATCTTTGTGTGTTTTCGTTGAACCTCGCTGTAGAGTAACCTATTCTAGCCTTCATAACTTCAAATCAGAGAATTGGGTGAAATGTACAGTCATCATGCAGTTTAGCAGCAAATGACTTCTTTTGAACTGTATCCAAGCATTTCCCCTATTTCCAGTGTTATGACTTGTTTTTGACATGACCGCACAGTGATCGAGCATTTTGGCAGGAAAAGACTTACTATGAACTAGTTACACCAATTTACTCTATTCCCAGTGACATCTTTGTGTGTTTTTGTTGACCCTCGATATAGAGGAACCTTATCTAGCCTTCAAAACTGAAAATCAGAGAATTGTGTAAGATGTACCGTCATTGTGCAGTTTAGCAGCAAATGACTTCTTTTGAACTACTTCCAAGCATTTCCTCTATTTCCAGTCTTATCAATTGTTTGTGACATGACTGCACAGTAATTGTGCAGATTTGCAGGTAATGATTTACTATGAGCTATTTACAACAATTTACTCTATTCCCAGTAATTTCACTTTTTTGTGACATCTTTGTGTGTTTTCATTGAACCTCGCTATCGAGTAACATTTTCTAGCCTTCAAAACCTAAAATCAGAGAATTGGGTGAAATGTACAGTCATTGTGCTGTTTAGCAGCAAAGAACTTCATTTGAACTACTTCCAAGTTTTTCCTCTATTTCCAGTGTTATGACTTGTTTGTGACATGACCGCACAGTAATCGAGCATTTTGGCAGGAAAAGACTTACTATGAACTAGTTACACCAATTTATTCTATTCCCAGTGACATCTTTGTGTGTTTTTGTTGAACCTCGATATAGAGGAACCTTATCTAGCCTTCAAAACTGAAAATCAGAGAATTGTGTAAGATGTACCGTCATTGTGCAGTTTAGCAGCAAATGACTTCTTTTGAACTACTTCCAAGCTTTTCCTCTATTTCCAGTGTTATCAATTGTTTGTGAGATTACAGCACTGTAATCATGCAGTTTTGCAGGAAATGACTTACTATGAACTAGTTACAACAATTTACTATATCCCAGTGACATTTTTTTTTGTTTCTGTAGAACCTCACTATCGAGGAACGTTTTCTAGCCTTCAAATTTAAAATCAGAGAATTGGGTAAAAAGGACCGTCATTGTGCAGTTTAGCAGCAAATGACTTATTTTGAACTGCTTACATGCAATTCCACTATTTCCAGTCTTATCACTTGTTTGTGACATGACCGCACAGTAATCGGGCAGTTTTGCAGGAAATGACTTACTATGAACTAGTTACAAGCATATCTACTATTTCCAGTCTTTTCACTTGTTTGTGAGATTACTGCATAGCAATTGTGCACTTTAGCAGGAAATGACTTCCTATGAACTAGTTACAACAATTTACTGTATTCCCAGTGACATCTTTGTGTGTTTTAGTTGAACTAAGCTAGAGAGGAACCTTTTCTAGCCTTCAAAACTTAAAATCAAGAATTGGGTGACATGCACAGTCATCGTACAGTTTAGCAGGAAATGACTTACTATGAACTAGTTACACGAATTTACTCTATTCCCAGTAATTTCACTTGTTTGTGACATCTTTGTGTGTTTTCGTTGAACCTCGCTGTAGAGTAACCTTTTCTAGCCTTCATAACTTAAAATCAGAGAATTGGGTGAAATGTACAGTCATCGTGCAGTTTAGCAGCAAATGACTTCTTTTGAACTGTTTCCAAGCATTTCCTCTATTTCCAGTGTTATGACTTGTTTGTGACATGACCGCACAGTAATCGAGCATTTTGGCAGGAAAAGACTTACTATGAACTAGTTACACCAATTTATTCTATTCCCAGTGACATCTTTGTGTGTTTTTGTTGAACCTCGATATAGAGGAACCTTTTCTAGCCTTCAAAACTGAAAATCAGAGAATTGTGTAAGATGTACCGTCATTGTGCAGTTTAGCAGCAAATGACTTATTTTGAACTACTTACAAGCATTTCCTCTATTTCCAGTCTTATCACTTGTTTGTGACATGACCGCACAGTAATCGGGCAGTTTTGCAGGAAATGACTTCCTATGAACTAGTTACAAGCATTTCTACTATTTTCAGTCTTTTCACTTGTTTGTGTGATTACTGCATAGCGATTGCGCACTTTAGCAGGAAATGACTTCCTATGAACTAGTTACAACAATTTACTCTATTCCCAGTGACATCTTTGTGTGTTTTAGTTGAACCAAGCTAGAGAGGAACCTTTTCCAGCCTTCAAAACTTAAAATCAGAGAACTGGGTAACATGTACAGTCATTGTGCAGTTTAGCAGCAAATGACTTCTTTTGCACTACTTCCAAACATTTCCTCTATTTCCAGTCTAATCACTTGATTGTTAGATTACTGCACAACAATCGTACACTTTGGTAGGAAATGACTTACTATGAACTAGTTACAACAATTCACACTATTCCCAGTAATTTCACTTGTTTGTGACATCTTTGTGTGTTTTCGATGAACCTCGCTTTAGAGTAACCTTTTCTAGCCTTCAAAACTTAAAATCAGAGAATTGGGTAACATGTACAGTCATGGCGCAGTTTAGCAGCAAATGATACTATGAGCTATTTACAACAATTTTCTCTATTTCCAGTCTTTTCACTTGTTTGTGAGATCACTGCATAGCAATTGTGCACTTTAGCAGGAAATGACTTACCATGAACTAGTTACAACAATTTACACGATTACAAGTAATTTCACTTGTTTGTGACATTTTTGTTTGTTTCCGTTGAACCTTACTATCGAGGAAAGTTTTCTAGCCTTCAAAACTTAAAATCAGAGAACTGGTTAACATGTACAGTCATCCTGCAGTTTAGCAGCAAATGACTTATTTCGAACTACGTTGAAGCATTCTCTCTATTTCTAGTCTCATCATTTGTTTGTGACATGACCGCACAGTTATCGTTCAATTTTGCAGGAAATTATCTACTATGAACTAGTTACAAGCATTTCCTCTATTCCCAGTAATTTCAATTTTTTGTGACATATGTGTATGTTTTTGTTGAACCTCGCTGTAGAGGAACCTTTTCTAGACTTCAAAACTGAAAATCAGAGAATTGGGTAAAATGTACAGTCATCATGCAGTTTAGCAGCAAATGACTTCTTTTGAACTACTTCTAAGCATTTCCTCTATTTCCAGTCTTATCACGTGTTTGTTACATTACTGTATAACAATCGTGCACTTTAGCAGGAAATGACTTACTATGAACTAGTTACAACAATTTACTCTATTCCCAGTAATTTCACTTATTTGTGACATCTTTGTGTGTTTTTGTTGAACCTCGCTATAGATTAACATTTTCTGGCCTTCAAAACCTAAAATCAGAGAATTGGGTGAAATGTACAGTCATCGTGCAGTTTAGCAGCAAATGACTTCTTTTGAACTACTTCCAGGCATTTCCTCTATTTCTAGTCTTATCAATTGTTTGTGAGATTACAGCACTGTAATCATGCAGTTTTGCAGGAAATGACTTACTATGAACTAGTTACAACAATTTACTCTATTCCCAGTGACATCTTTGTGTGTTTTAGTTGAACCAAGCTAGAGAGGGACCTTTTCTAGCCTTCAAACTTAAAATCAGAGAATTGGGTAACATGTACAGTCATTGTGCAGTTTAGCAGCAAATGACTACTTTTGAACTACTTCCAAGCATTTCCTCTATTTCCAGTGTTATGACTTGTTTGTGACATGACCGCACAGGAATCGTCCAGTTTAGCAGGAAATGACTTACTATGAACTAGTTACACCAATTTACTCTATTCCCAGTGACATCTTTGTGTGTTTTCGTTGAACCTCGATATAGAGGAACCTTTTCTAGCCTTCAAAACTTAAAATCAGAGAATTGTGTAAGATGTACACTCATTGTGAAGTTTAGCAGCAAATGACTTATTTTGAACTACTTACATGCAATTCCACTATTTCCAGTCTTATCACTTGTTTGTGACATGACCGCACAGTAATCGGGCAGTTTTGCAGGAAATGACTTCCTATGAACTAGTTACAACAATTTACTCTATTCCCAGTGACATCTTTGTGTGTTTTAGTTGAACTAAGCTAGAGAGGAACCTTTTCTAGCCTTCAAAACTTAAAATCAAGAATTGGGTAACATGCACAGTCATTGTGCAGTTTAGCAGCAAATGACTTCCTCTATTTCCATTGTTATGACTTGTTTGTGACATGACCGCACAGTCATCGTACAGTTTAGCAGGAAATGACTTACTATGAACTAGTTACACCAATTTACTCTATTCCCAGTAATTTCACTTGTT
The DNA here is from genome assembly GCA_029215795.1 of Anniella stebbinsi. NCBI lineage: Eukaryota > Metazoa > Chordata > Lepidosauria > Squamata > Anniellidae > Anniella > Anniella stebbinsi. The sequence continues at coordinate 122,264,473 of JARDYH010000004.1, read as the reverse complement.
TGTGACATCTTTGTGTGTTTTCGTTGAACCTCGCTGTAGAGTAACCTATTCTAGCCTTCATAACTTCAAATCAGAGAATTGGGTGAAATGTACAGTCATCGTGCAGTTTAGCAGCAAATGACTTCTTTTGAACTGTTTCCAAGCATTTCCCCTATTTCCAGTGTTATGACTTGTTTTTGACATGACCGCACAGTGATCGAGCATTTTGGCAGGAAAAGACTTACTATGAACTAGTTACACCAATTTATTCTATTCCCAGTGACATCTTTGTGTGTTTTTGTTGACCCTCGATATAGAGGAACCTTATCTAGCCTTCAAAACTGAAAATCAGAGAATTGTGTAAGATGTACCGTCATTGTGCAGTTTAGCAGCAAATGACTTCTTTTGAACTACTTCCAAGCATTTCCTCTATTTCCAGTCTTATCAATTGTTGGTGACATGACTGCACAGTAATTGTGCAGATTTGCAGGTAATGATTTACTATGAGCTATTTACAACAATTTACTCTATTCCCAGTAATTTCACTTTTTTTTGACATCTTTGTGTGTTTTCATTGAACCTCGCTATAGAGTAACATTTTCTAGCCTTCAAAACCTAAAATCAGAGAATTGGGTGAAATGTACAGTCATTGTGCTGTTTAGCAGCAAATAACTTCATTTGAACTACTTCCAAGTTTTTCCTCTATTTCCAGTGTTATGACTTGTTTGTGACATGACCGCACAGTAATCGAGCATTTTGGCAGGAAAAGACTTACTATGAACTAGTTACACCAATTTATTCTATTCCCAGTGACATCTTTGTGTGTTTTTGTTGAACCTCGATATAGAGGAACCTTATCTAGCCTTCAAAACTGAAAATCAGAGAATTGTGTAAGATGTACCGTCATTGTGCAGTTTAGCAGCAAATTACTTCTTTTGAACTACTTCCAAGCTTTTCCTCTATTTCCAGTGTTATCAATTGTTTGTGAGATTACAGCACTGTAATCATGCAGTTTTGCAGGAAATGACTTACTATGAACTAGTTACAACAATTTACTATATCCCAGTGACATTTTTTTTTGTTTCTGTAGAACCTCACTATCGAGGAACGTTTTCTAGCCTTCAAAATTTAAAATCAGAGAATTGGGTAAAAAGGACCGTCATTGTGCAGTTTAGCAGCAAATGACTTATTTTGAACTACTTACATGCAATTCCACTATTTCCAGTCTTATCACTTGTTTGTGACATGACCGCACAGTTATCGGGCAGTTTTGCAGGAAATGACTTACTATGAACTAGTTACAAGCATATCTACTATTTCCAGTCTTTTCACTTGTTTGTGAGATTACTGCATAGCAATTGTGCACTTTAGCAGGAAATGACTTCCTATGAACTAGTTACAACAATTTACTGTATTCCCAGTGACATCTTTGTGTGTTTTAGTTGAACTAAGCTAGAGAGGAACCTTTTCTAGCCTTCAAAACTTAAAATCAAGAATTGGGTGACATGCACAGTCATCGTACAGTTTAGCAGGAAATGACTTACTATGAACTAGTTACACGAATTTACTCTATTCCCAGTAATTTCACTTGTTTGTGACATCTTTGTGTGTTTTCGTTGAACCTCGCTGTAGAGTAACCTTTTCTAGCCTTCATAACTTAAAATCAGAGAATTGGGTGAAATGTACAGTCATCGTGCAGTTTAGCAGCAAATGACTTCTTTTGAACTGTTTCCAAGCATTTCCTCTATTTCCAGTGTTATGACTTGTTTGTGACATGACCGCACAGTAATCGAGCATTTTGGCAGGAAAAGACTTACTATGAACTAGTTACACCAATTTATTCTATTCCCAGTGACATCTTTGTGTGTTTTTGTTGAACCTCGATATAGAGGAACCTTATCTAGCCTTCAAAACTGAAAATCAGAGAATTGTGTAAGATGTACCGTCATTGTGCAGTTTAGCAGCAAATGACTTATTTTGAACTACTTACAAGCATTTCCTCTATTTCCAGTCTTATCACTTGTTTGTGACATGACCGCACAGTAATCGGGCAGTTTTGCAGGAAATGACTTCCTATGAACTAGTTACAAGCATTTCTACTATTTTCAGTCTTTTCACTTGTTTGTGTGATTACTGCATAGCGATTGCGCACTTTAGCAGGAAATGACTTCCTATGAACTAGTTACAACAATTTACTCTATTCCCAGTGACATCTTTGTGTGTTTTAGTTGAACCATGCTAGAGAGGAACCTTTTCCAGACTTCAAAACTTAAAATCAGAGAACTGGGTAACATGTACAGTCATTGTGCAGTTTAGCAGCAAATGACTTCTTTTGCACTACTTCCAAACATTTCCTCTATTTCCAGTCTAATCACTTGATTGTTAGATTACTGCACAACAATCGTACACTTTGGTAGGAAATGACTTACTATGAACCAGATACAACAATTTACTCTATTGCCAGTAATTTCACTTGTTTGTGACATCTTTGTGTGTTTTCGTTGAACCTCGCTATAGAGTAATATTTTCTAGCCTTCAAAACCTAAAATCAGAGAATAGGGTGAAATGTACAGTCATTGTGCAGTTTAGCAGCAAATGATTCTTTTGAACTACTGCCAAGCTTTTCCTCTATTTCCAGTCTTATCAATTGTTTGTGAGATTACAGCACTGTAATCATGCAGTTTTGCAGGAAATGACTTACTATGAACTAGTTACAACAATTTACTCTATTCCCAGTGACATTTTTGTTTGTTTCCGTTGAACCTCACTATCGAGGAACATTTTCTAGCCTTCCAAATTTTAAATCAGAGAATTCGGTAAAAAGGACCGTCATTGTGCAGTTTAGCAGCAAATGACTTATTTTGAACTACTTACAAGCATTCTCTCTATTTCTAGTCTTATCAATTGTTTGTGACATGACCACACAATAATTGTGCAGATTTGCAGGAAATGATTTACCATGAGCTATTTACAACAATTTCCTCTATTTCCAGTGTTATCACTTGTTTGTGAGATTACTGCACAGCAATCGTGCACTTTAGCAGGAAATGACTTACTATGAACTAGTTACAACAATTTACACTATTCCCAGTAATTTCACTTGTTTGTGACATCTTTGTGTGTTTTCGATGAACCTCGCTTTAGAGTAACCTTTTCTAGCCTTCAAAACTTAAAATCAGAGAATTGGGTAACATGTACAGTCATGGCGCAGTTTAGCAGCAAATGACTTACTGTGAGCTATTTACAACAATTTTCTCTATTTCCAGTCTTTTCACTTGTTTGTGAGATCACTGCATAGCAATTGTGCACTTTAGCAGGAAATGACTTACCATGAACTAGTTACAACAATTTACTCGATTACAAGTAATTTCACTTGTTTGTGACATTTTTGTTTGTTTCCATTGAACCTTACTATCGAGGAAAGTTTTCTAGCCTTCAAAACTTAAAATCAGAGAACTGGTTAACATGTACAGTCATCCTGCAGTTTAGCAGCAAATGACTTATTTCGAACTACTTTGAAGCATTCTCTCTATTTCTAGTCTCATCATTTGTTTGTGACATGACCGCACAGTTATCGTTCAATTTTGCAGGAAATGATCTACTATGAACTAGTTACAAGCATTTCCTCTATTCCCAGTAATTTCAATTTTTTGTGACATATGTGTATGTTTTTGTTGAACCTCGCTGTAGAGGAACCGTTTCTAGACTTCAAAACTGAGAATCAGAGAATTGGGTAAAATGTACAGTCATCATGCAGTTTAGCAGCAAATGACTTCTTTTGAACTACGTCTAAGCATTTCCTCTATTTCCAGTCTTATCACGTGTTTGTTACATTACTGTATAACAATCGTGCACTTTAGCAGGAAATGACTTACTATGAACTAGTTACAACAATTTACTCTATTCCCAGTAATTTCACTTGTTTGTGACATCTTTGTGTGTTTTCGTTGAACCTCGCTATAGAGTAACATTTTCTAGCCTTCAAAACCTAAAATCAGAGAATTGGATGAAATGTACAGTCATCGTGCAGTTTAGCAGCAAATGACTTCTTTTGAACTACTTCCAAGCTTTTCCTCTATTTCCAGTCTTATCAAATTGTTTGTGAGATTACAGTACTGTAATCATGCAGTTTTGCAGGAAATGACTTACTATGAACTAGTTAAAACAATTTACTCTATTCCCAGTGACATTGATGTGTATTTTAGTTGAACCAAGCTAGAGAGGGACCTTTTCTAGCCTTCAAACTTAAAATCAGAGAATTGGGTAACATGTACAGTCATGGCGCAGTTTAGCAGCAAATGACTTACTATGAGCTATTTACAACAATTCTCTCTATTTCAAGTGTTATGACATGTTTGTGACATGACCGCACAGTAATCGTACAGTTTAGCAGGAAATGACTTACTATGAACTCGTTACACCAATTTACTCTATTCCCAGTAATTTCACTTGCTTGTCACATCTTTGTGTGTTTTCGTTGAACCTCGCTGTAGAATAACATTTTCTAACCTTTAAAACTTAAAATCAGAGAATTGGGTGAAATGTACAGTCATCGTGCAGTTTAGCAGCAAATGAGTTATTTTGATCTACTTACAAGCATTCTCTCTATTTCTAGTCTCATCATTTGTTTGTGACATGACCGCACAGTTATCGTTCAATTTTGCAGGAAATGACCTACTATGAACTAGTTACAAGCATTTCCCCTATTCCCAGTAATTTCAGTTTTTTGTGACATATGTGTATGTTTTTGTTGAACCTCGCTGTAGAGCAACCTTTTCTAGACTTGAAAACTGAAAATCAGAGAATTGGTAACATGTACAGTCATTGTGCAATTTAGCAGCAAATGACTTCTTTTGAACTACTTCGAGCATTTCCTCTATTTCCAGTGTTATGACTTGTTTGTGACATGACCGCACTGAATCGTCCAGTTTAGCAGGAAATGACTTACTATGAACTAGTTACACCAATTTACTCTATTTCCAGTGACATCTTTGTGTGTTTTCGTTGAACTAAGCTAGAGAGGAACCTTTTCTAGCCTTCAAAACTTAAAATCAAGAATTGGGTAATATGCACAGTCATTGTGCAGTTTAGCAGCAAATGACTTCCTCTATTTCCATTGTTATGACTTGTTTGTGACATGACCGCACAGTCATCGTACAGTTTAGCAGGAAATGACTTACTATGAACTAGTTACACCAATTTACTCTATTCCCAGTAATTTCACTTGTTTGTGACATCTTTGTGTGTTTTCGTTGAACCTCGCTGTAGAGTAACCTTTTCTAGCCTTCATAACTTCAAATCAGAGAATTGGGTGAAATGTACAGTCATCGTGCAGTTTAGCAGCAAATGACTTCTTTTGAACTGTTTCCAAGCATTTCCCCTATTTCCAGTGTTATGACTTGTTTTTGACATGACCGCACAGTGATCGAGCATTTTGGCAGGAAAAGACTTACTATGAACTAGTTACACCAATTTATTCTATTCCCAGTGACATCTTTGTTTGTTTTTGTTGACCCTCGATATAGAGGAACCTTATCTAGCCTTCAAAACTGAAAATCAGAGAATTGTGTAAGATGTACCGTCATTGTGCAGTTTAGCAGCAAATGACTTCTTTTGAACTACTTCCAAGCATTTCCCCTATTTCCAGTCTTATCAATTGTTTGTGACATGACTGCACAGTAATTGTGCAGATTTGCAGGAAATGATTTACTATGAGCTATTTACAACAATTTACTCTATTCCCAGTAATTTCACTTGTTTGTGACATCTTTGTGTGTTTTCATTGAACCTCGCTATAGAGTAACATTTTCTAGCCTTCAAAACCTAAAATCAGAGAATTGGGTGAAATGTACAGTCATTGTGCTGTTTAGCAGCAAATAACTTCATTTGAACTACTTCCAAGCTTTTCCTCTATTTCCAGTGTTATGACTTGTTTGTGACATGACCGCACAGTAATCGAGCATTTTGGCAGGAAAAGACTTACTATGAACTAGTTACACCAATTTATTCTATTCCCAGTGACATCTTTGTGTGTTTTTGTTGAACCTCGATATAGAGGAACCTTATCTAGCCTTCAAAACTGAAAATCAGAGAATTGTGTAAGATGTACCGTCATTGTGCAGTTTAGCAGCAAATGACTTATTTTGAACTACTTACAAGCATTTCCTCTATTTCCAGTCTTATCACTTGTTTGTGACCTGACCGCACAGTAATCGAGCATTTTGGCAGGAAAAGTCTTACTATGAACTAGTTACACCAATTTACTCTATTCCCAGTGACATCTTTGTGTGTTTTCGTTGAACCTCGATATAGAGGAACCTTTTCTAGCCTTCAAAACTTAAAATCAGAGAATTGTGTAAGATGTACAGTCATTGTGAAGTTTAGCAGCAAATGACTTATTTTGAACTACTTACATGCAATTCCACTATTTCTAGTCTTATCACTTGTTTGTGACATGACCGCACAGTAATCGGGCAGCTTTGCAGGAAATGACTTCCTATGAACTAGTTACAAGCATTTCTACTATTTTCAGTCTTTTCACTTGTTTGTGTGATTACTGCATAGCGATTGTGCACTTTAGCAGGAAATGACTTCCTATGAACTAGTTACAACAATTTACTCTATTCCCAGTGACATCTTTGTGTGTTTTAGTTGAACCAAGCTAGAGAGGAACGTTTTCCAGCCTTCAAAACTTAAAATCAGAGAACTGGGTAACATGTACAGTCATTGTGCAGTTTAGCAGCAAATGACTTCTTTTGAACTACTTCCAAACATTTCCCCTATTTCCAGTGTTATGACTTGTTTTTGACATGACCGCACAGTGATCGAGCATTTTGGCAGGAAAAGACTTACTATGAACTAGTTACACCAATTTATTCTATTCCCAGTGACATCTTTGTTTGTTTTTGTTGACCCTCGCTGTAGAGTAACCTTTTCTAGCCTTCATAACTTAAAATCAGAGAATTGGGTGAAATGTACAGTCATCGAGCAGTTTAGCAGCAAATGACTTCTTTTGAACTGTTTCCAAGCAGTTCCTCTATTTCCAGTGTTATGACTTGTTTGTGACATGACCGCACAGTAATTGAACATTTTGGCAGGAAAAGACTTACTATGAACTAGTTACACCAATTTATTCTATTCCCAGTGACATCTTTGTGTGTTTTTGTTGAACCTCGATATAGAGGAACCTTTTCCAGCCTTCAAAACTTAAAATCAGAGAACTGGGTAACATGTACAGTCATTGTGCAGTTTTACAGCAAATGACTTCTTTTGAACTACTTCCATACATTTCCTCTATTTCCAGTCTAATCACTTGATTGTTAGATTACTGCACAACAATCGTACACTTTGGCAGGAAATGACTTACTATGAACCAGATACAACAATTTACTCTATTGCCAGTAATTTCACTTGTTTGTGACATCTTTGTGTGTTTTCGTTGAACCTCGCTATAGAGTAATATTTTCTAGCCTTCAAAACCTAAAATCAGAGAATTGGGTGAAATGTACAGTCATTGTGCAGTTTAGCAGCAAATGACTTCTTTTGAACTACTTCCAAGCTTTTCCTCTATTTCCAGTCTTATCAATTGTTTGTGAGATTACCGCACTGTAATCATGCAGTTTTGCAGGAAATGACTTACTATGAACTAGTTACAACAATTTACTCTATTCCCAGTGACATTTTTGTTTGTTTCCATTGAACCTCACTATCGAGGAACGTTTTCTTCCCTTCCAAATTTTAAATCAGAGAATTCGGTAAAAAGGACCGTCATTGTGCAGTTTAGCAGCAAATGACTTCTTTTGAACTACTTCCAAGCTTTTCCTCTATTTCCAGTGTTATCAATTGTTTGTGAGACTACAGCACTGTAATCATGCAGTTTTGCAGGAAATGACTTACTATGAACTAGTTACAACAATTTATTCTATTCCCAGTGACATTTTTGTTTGTTTCCGTTGAACAACACTATCGAGGAACGTTTTCTAGCCTTCAAAATTTAAATTCAGAGAATTCGGTAAAAAGGACCGTCATCGTGCTGTTTAGCAGCAAATGACTTATTTTGAACTACTTACAAGCATTCTCTCTATTTCTAGTCTCATCATTTGTTTGTGACGTGACCGCACAGTTATCATTCAATTTTGCAGGAAATGATCTATATGAACTAGCTACAAGCATTTCCTCTATTCCCAGTAATTTCAGTTTTTTGTGATATATGTGTATGTTTTTGTTGAACCTCGCTGTAGAGGAACCTTTTCTAGACTTCAAAACTGAAAATCAGAAAATTGGGTAAAATGTACAGTCATCGTGCTGTTTAGCAGCAAATGACATCTTTTGAACTACTTCCAAGCTTTTCCTCTATTTCCAGTCTTATCACTTGCTTGTGAGATTATTGCACTGTAATCATGCAGTTTTGCAGGAAATGACTTTCTATGAACTAGTTACAACAATGTACTCTATTCCCAGTGACATCTTTGTGTGTTTTCGTTGAACCTCGCTAAAGATTCACCTTTTCTAGCCTTCAAAACTTAAAATCAGAGAATTGAGTTACATGTACAGTCATCGTGCTGTTTAGCAGCAAATGACATCTTTTGAACTACTTCCAAGCTTTTCCTCTATTTCCAGTCTTATCACTTGCTTGTGAGATTATTGCACTGTAATCATGCAGTTTTGCAGGAAATGACTTTCTATGAACTAGTTACAACAATGTACTCTATTCCCAGTGACATCTTTGTGTGTTTTCGTTGAACCTCGCTAAAGATTCACCTTTTCTAGCCTTCAAAACTTAAAATCAGAGAATTGAGTTACATGTACAGTCATTGTGCATTTTAGCAGCAAATGACTTCTTTTGAACTACTTCCAAGCATTTCCTCTATTTCCAGTCTTATCAATTGTTTGTGACATGACTGCACAGTAATTGTGCAGATTTGCAGGAAATGATTTACTATGAGCTATTTACAACAATTTGTTCTATTTCCAGTGTTATCACTTGTTTGTTAGATTACTGTATAACAATCGTGCACTTTAGCAGGAAATGACTTACTATGAACTAGTTACAACAATTTGCTCTGTTCCCAGTAATTTCACTTGTTTGTGACATCTTTGTGTGTTTTCATTGAACCTCGCTTTAGAGTAACCTTTTCTAGCCTTCAAAACTTAAAATCAGAGAATTGGGTAACATGTACTGTCATCGTGCAGTTTAGCAGCAAATGACTTATTTTGAACTACTTACAAGCATTCTCTCTATTTCTAGTCTCATCATTTGTTTGTGACGTGACCGCACAGTTATCGTTCAATTTTGCAGGAAATGATCTATATGAACTAGTTACAAGCATTTCCTCTATTCCCAGTAATTTCAGTTTTTTGTGACATATATGTATGCTTTTGTTGAACCTCGCTGTAGAGGAACCTTTTCAAGACTTCAAAACTGAAAATCAGTGAATTGGGTAAAATGTACAGTCATCATGCTGTTTAGCAGCAAATGACTTCTTTTGAACTACTTCCAAGCTTTTCCTCTATTTCCAGTCTTATCACTTGCTTGTGAGATTATTGCACTGTAATCATGCAGTTTTGCAGGAAATGACTTACTATGAACTAGTTACAGCAATGTACTCTATTCCCAGTGACATCTTTGTGTGTTTTCGTTGAACCTCGCTAAAGACTCACCTTTTCTAGCCTTCAAAACTTAAAATCAGAGAATTGAGTAACATGTACAGTCATTGTGCATTTTAGCAGCAAATGACTTCTTTTGAACTACTTCCAAGCATTTCCTCTATTTCTAGTCTCATCATTTGTTTGTGACATGACCGCACAGTTATCATTCAATTTTGCAGGAAACGACCTACTATGAACTAGTTACAAACATTTCCTCTCTTCCCAGTAATTTCAGTTTTTTGTGACATATGTGTATGTTTTTGTTGAACCTCGCTGTAGAGGAACCTTTTCTAGACTTCAAAACTGAAACTCAGAGAATTGGGTAAAATGAGCAGTCATCGTGCAGTGTAGCAGCAAATGACTTATTTAAAATTACTTACAACAATTTACTCTATTCCCAGTAATTTCACTTATTTCTGACATCTTTGTGTGTTTTCTTTGTACCTCGCTATAGAGTAACATTTTCTAGCCTTCAAAACCTAAAATCAGAGAATTGGGTGAAATGTTCAGTCATTGTGCAGTTTATCAGCAAATCACTTCTTTTGAACTACTTCCAAGCTTCTCCTCTATTTCCACTCTTATCACTTGTTTGTGACATGACCGCACAGAGATCGGGCAGTTTTGCAGGAAATGACTTCCTATGAACTAGTTACAAGCATTTCCACTATTTCCAGTCTTTTCACTTATTTGTGAGATTACTGCATAGCAATTGTGCACTTTAGCAGGAAATGACTTCCTATCAACCAGATACAACAATTTACTCTATTCCCAGTAATTTTACTTGTTTGTGACATCTTTTTATGTTTTTGTTGAACCTCGCTGTAGAGGAACCTTTTCTAGCCTTCAAAACTGAAAATTAGAGAATTGGGTAAAATGTACAGTCATCGTGCAGTTTAGCAGCAAATGACTTCTTTTGAACTACTTCCAAGCTTTTCCTCTATTTCCAGTCTTATCACTTGTTTGTGAGATTACTGCACTGTAATCATGCAGTTTTGCAGGAAATGACATACTATGAACTAGTTACAACAATTTACTCTATTCCCAGTGACATCTTTGTGTGTTTTAGTTGAACCAAGCTAGAGAGGGACCTTTTCTAGCCCTCAAACTTAAAATAAGAGAAATGGGTAACATGTACAGGCGTTGTGCAGTTTAGCAGCAAATGACTTCTTTTGAACTACTTCCAAGCATTTCCTCTATTTCCAGTCTTATCAATTGTTTGTGACATGACCGCACAGTAATTGTGCAGATTTGCAGGAAATGATTTACTATGAGCTATTTACAACAATTTGTTCTATTTCCAGTGTTATCACTTGTTTGTTAGATTACTGTATAACAATCGTGCACTTTAGCAGGAAATGACTTACTATGAACTAGTTACAACAATTTGCTCTATTCCCAGTAATTTCACTTGTTTGTGACATCTTTGTGTGTTTTCATTGAACCTCGCTTTAGAGTAACCTTTTCTAGCCTTCAAAACTTAAAATCAGAGAATTGGGTGAAATGTACAGTCATCGTGCAGTTTAGCAGCAAATGACTTATTTTGATCTACTTACAAGCATTCTCTCTATTTCTAGTCTCGTCATTTGTTTGTGACATGACCGCACAGTTATCGTTCAATTTTGCAGGAAATGACCTACTATGAACTAGTTACAAGCATTATCCCTATTCCCAGTAATTTCAGTTTTTTGTGACATATGTGTATGTTTTTGTTGAACCTCGCTGTAGAGCAACCTTTTCTAGACTTCAAAACTGAAAATCGGTGAATTGGGTAAAATGTACAGTCATCATGCTGTTTAGCAGCAAATGACTTCTTTTGAACTACTTCCAAGCTTTTCCTCTATTTCCAGTCTTATCACTTGCTTGTGAGATTATTGCACTGTAATCATGCAGTTTTGCAGGAAATGACTTACTATGAACTAGTTACAGCAATGTACTCTATTCCCAGTGACATCTTTGTGTGTTTTCGTTGAACCTCGCTAAAGACTCACCTTTTCTAGCCTTCAAAACTTAAAATCAGAGAATTGAGTAACATGTACAGTCATTGTGCATTTTAGCAGCAAATGACTTCTTTTGAACTACTTCCAAGCATTTCCTCTATTTCCAGTGTTATGACTTGTTTGTGACGAGACCGCATAGCAATCATACAGTTTAGCAGGAAATGACTTACTATGAACTAGTTACACCAATTTACTCTATTCCCAGTAATTTCACTTGTTTGTGACATCTTTGTGTGTTTTCGTTGAACCTCGATGTAGAATAACATTTTCTAGCCTTCACTACTTTAAATCAGAGAATTGCGTGAAATGTACAGTCATCGTGCAGTTTAGCAGCAAATAACTTCATTTGAACTACTTACAAGCATTCTCTCTATTTCCACTCTTATCACTTGTTTGTGACATGACCGCACAGTAATCGGGCAGTTTTGCAGGAAATGATTTACTATGAACTAGTTACATGCATTTCCACTATTTCCAGTCTTTTCACTTGTTTGTGAGATTACTGCATAGCACTTGTGCACTTATAATGAACTAGTTAAAACAATTTATTCTATTTCTAGTCTTATCACTTGCTTGTGAGATTACTGCATTGTAATCATGCAGTTTTGCAGGAAATGACTTTCTATGAACTAGTGACAACAATGTACTCTATTCCCAGTGACATCTTTGTGTGTTTTCGTTGAACCTCGCTAAAGATACACCTTTTCTAGCCTTCAAAAATTTAAATCAGAGAATTGGGTAAAATGTACAGTCATCGTGCAGTTTAGGAGCAAATGACTTCTTTTGAACTACTTACAAGTATTTCCTCTATTTCCAGTCTTATCACTTGTTTGTGACATGACCGCACAGAGATCGGGCAGTTTTGCAGGAAATGACTTCCTATGAACTAGTTACAAGCATTTCCACTATTTCCAGTCTTTTCACTTATTTGTGAGATTACTGCATAGCAATTGTGCACTTTAGCAGGAAATGACTTCCTATGAACCAGATACAACAATTTACTCTATTCCCAGTAATTTCACTTGTTTGTGACATCTTTTTATGTTTTTGTTGAACCTCGCTGTAGAGGAACCTTTTCTAGCCTTCAAAACTGAAAATTAGAGATTTGGGTAAAATGTACAGTCATCGTGCAGTTTAGCAGCAAATGACTTCTTTTGAACTACTTCCAAGCTTTTCCTCTATTTCCAGTCTTATCACTTGTTTGTGAGATTACTGCACTGTAATCATGCAGTTTTGCAGGAAATGACATACTATGAACTAGTTACAACAATTTACTCTATTCCCAGTGACATCTTTGTGTGTTTTAGTTGAACCAAGCTAGAGAGGGACCTTTTCTAGCCTTCAAACTTAAAATAAGAGAAATGGGTAACATGTACAGGCGTTGTGCAGTTTAGCAGCAAATGACTTCTTTTGAACTACTTACAAGCATTCTCTCTATTTCTAGTCTCATCATTTGTTTGTGACGTGACCGCACAGTTATCGTTCAATTTTGCAGGAAATGATCTATATGAACTAGTTACAAGCATTTCCTCTATTCCCAGTAATTTCAGTTTTTTGTGACATATCTGTATGTTTTTGTTGAACCTCGCTGTAGAGGAACCTTTTCTAGACTTCAAAACTGAAAATCAGTAAATTGGGTAAAATGTACAGTCATCATGCTGTTTAGCAGCAAATGACTTCTTTTGAACTACTTCCAAGCTTTTCCTCTATTTCCAGTCTTATCACTTGCTTGTGAGATTATTGCACTGTAATCATGCAGTTTTGCAGGAAATGACTTACTATGAACTAGTTACAGCAATGTACTCTATTCCCAGTGACATCTTTGTGTGTTTTCGTTGAACCTCGCTAAAGACTCACCTTTTCTACCCTTCAAAACTTAAAATCAGAGAATTGAGTAACATGTACAGTCATTGTGCATTTTAGCAGCAAATGACTTCTTTTGAACTACTTCCAAGCATTTCCTCTATTTCCAGTGTTATGACTTGTTTGTGACAAGACCGCATAGCAATCATACAGTTTAGCAGGAAATGACTTACTATGAACTAGTTACACCAATTTACTCTATTCCCAGTAATTTCACTTGTTTGTGACATCTTTGTGTGTTTTCGTTGAACCTCGATGTAGAATAACATTTTCTAGCCTTCAATACTTTAAATCAGAGAATTGCGTGAAATGTACAGTCATCGTGCAGTTTAGCAGCAAATGACTTCTCTTGAACTACTTACAAGCATTCTCTCTATTTCCACTCTTATCACTTGTTTGTGACATGACCGCACAGTAATCGGGCAGTTTTGCAGGAAATGATTTACTATGAACTAGTTACATGCATTTCCACTATTTCCAGTCTTTTCACTTGTTTGTGAGATTACTGCATAGCACTTGTGCACTTATAATGAACTAGTTACAACAATTTATTCTATTTCTAGTCTTATCACTTGCTTGTGAGATTACTGCATTGTAATCATGCAGTTTTGCAGGAAATGACTTTCTATGAACTAGTGACAACAATTTACTCTATTCCCAGTGACATCTTTGTGTGTTTTCGTTGAACCTTGCTAAAGACACACCTTTTCTAGCCTTCAAAAATTTAAATCAGAGAATTGGGTAAAATGTACAGTCATCGTGCAGTTTAGGAGCAATTGACTTTTTTTGAACTACTTACAAGCATTTCCTCTATTTCCAGTCTTATCACTTGTTTGTGACATGACCGCACAGTAATCGGGCAGTTTTGCAGGAAATGACTTACTATGAACTAGTTACAAGCATTTCCACTATTTCCAGTCTATTCACTTGTTTGTGAGATTACTGCATAGCAATTGTGCACTTTAGCAGGAAATGATTTACTATGAACTAGTTACAACAATTTACTCTATTCCCAGTGACTTCTTTGTGTGTTTTAGTTGAACCAAGCTAGAGTGGAACCTTTTCCAGCCTTCAAAACTTAAAATCAGAGAACTGGGTAACATGTACAGTCATGGCGTAGTTTAGCAGCAAATGACTTACCATGAGCTATTTACAACAATTTCCTCTATTTCCAGTCTTTTCACTTGTTTGTTAGATTACTGCACAACAATCGTGCACTTTAGCAGGAAATAACTTACTATGAACCAGATACAACAATTTACTCTATTCCCAGTAATTTCACTTGTTTGTGACATCTTTGTGTGTTTTCGTTGAATCTCGCTTTAGTGTAACCTTTTCTAGCCTTCAAAACTGAAAATCAGAGAATTGGGTAACATGTACAGTCATCATGCTGTTTAGCAGCAAATAACTTATTTTGAACTACTTACGAACATTCTCTCTATTTCTAGTCTCATCATTTGTTTGTGACATGACCGCACAGTTATCATTCAATTTTGCAGGAAACGACCTACTATGAACTAGTTACAAACATCTCCTCTCTTCCCAGTAATTTCAGTTTTTTGTGACATATGTGTATGTTTTTGTTGAACCTCGCTGTAGAGGAACCTTTTCTAGACTTCAAACTGAAAATCAGAGAATTGGGTAAAATGAGCAGTCATCGTGCAGTTTAGCAGCAAATGACTTATTTAAAATTACTTACAACAATTTATTCCCAGTAATTTCACTTATTTGTGACATCTTTGTGTGTTTTCTTTGTACCTCGCTATACAGTAACATTTTCTAGCCTTCAAAACCTAAAATCAGAGAATTGGGTGAAATGTTCAGTCATTGTGCAGTTTAGCAGCAAATCACTTCTTTTGAACTACTTCCAAGCTTCTCCTCTATTTCCACTCTTATCACTTGTTTGTGACATGACCGCACAGAGATCGGGCAGTTTTGCAGGAAATGACTTCCTATGAACTAGTTACAAGCATTTCCACTATTTCCAGTCTTTTCACTTATTTGTGAGATTACTGCATAGCAATTGTGCACTTTAGCAGGAAATGACTTCCTATGAACCAGATACAACAATTTACTCTATTCCCAGTAATTTCACTTGTTTGTGACATCTTTTTATGTTTTTGTTGAACCTCGCTGTAGAGGAACCTTTTCTAGCCTTCAAAACTGAAAATTAGAGAATTGGGTAAAATGTACAGTCATCGTGCAGTTTAGCAGCAAATGACTTCTTTTGAACTACTTCCAAGCTTTTCCTCTATTTCCAGTCTTATCACTTGTTTGTGAGATTACTGCACTGTTATCATGCAGTTTTGCAGGAAATGACATACTATGAACTAGTTACAACAATTTACTCTATTCCCAGTGACATCTTTGTGTGTTTTAGTTGAACCAAGCTAGAGAGGGACCTTTTCTAGCCTTCAAACTTAAAATAAGAGAAATGGGTAACATGTACAGGCGTTGTGCAGTTTAGCAGCAAATGACTTCTTTTGAACTACTTCCAAGCATTTCCTCTATTTCCAGTGTTATGACTTGGTTGTGACATGACCGCACAGTAATCGTACAGTTAAGCAGGGAATGACTTACTATGAACTCGTTACACCAATTTACTCTATTCCCAGTAATTTCACTTGCTTGTGACATCTTTGTGTGTTTTCGTTGAACCTCGCTATAGAGTAATATTTTCTAGCCTTCAAAACCTAAAATCAGAGAATTGGGTGAAATGTACAGTCATTGTGCAGTTTAGCAGCAAATGACTTCTTTTGAACTACTTCCAAGCTTTTCCTCTATTTCCAGTCTTATCAATTGTTTGTGAGATTACCGCACTGTAATCATGCAGTTTTGCAGGAAATGACTTACTATGA
This sequence comes from Anniella stebbinsi, assembly GCA_029215795.1. Lineage (NCBI taxonomy): Eukaryota > Metazoa > Chordata > Lepidosauria > Squamata > Anniellidae > Anniella > Anniella stebbinsi. The sequence goes on along the minus strand of JARDYH010000004.1, from coordinate 122,248,128 downwards.
ACTAGTTACAACAATTTACTCTATTCCCAGTGACATTTTTGTTTGTTTCCATTGAACCTCACTATCGAGGAACGTTTTCTTCCCTTCCAAATTTTAAATCAGAGAATTCGGTAAAAAGGATCGTCATTGTGCAGTTTAGCAGCAAATGACTTCTTTTGAACTACTTCCAAGCTTTTCCTCTATTTCCAGTGTTATCAATTGTTTGTGAGACTACAGCACTGTAATCATGCAGTTTTGCAGGAAATGACTTACTATGAACTAGTTACAACAATTTATTCTATTCCCAGTGACATTTTTGTTTGTTTCCGTTGAACAACACTATCGAGGAACGTTTTCTAGCCTTCAAAATTTAAAATCAGAGAATTCGGTAAAAAGGACCGTCATCGTGCTGTTTAGCAGCAAATGACTTATTTTGAACTACTTACAAGCATTCTCTCTATTTCTAGTCTCATCATTTGTTTGTGACGTGACCGCACAGTTATCATTCAATTTTGCAGGAAATGATCTATATGAACTAGCTACAAGCATTTCCTCTATTCCCAGTAATTTCAGTTTTTTGTGATATATGTGTATGTTTTTGTTGAACCTCGCTGTAGAGGAACCTTTTCTAGACTTCAAAACTGAAAATCAGAAAATTGGGTAAAATGTACAGTCATCGTGCTGTTTAGCAGCAAATGACATCTTTTGAACTACTTCCAAGCTTTTCCTCTATTTCCAGTCTTATCACTTGCTTGTGAGATTATTGCACTGTAATCATGCAGTTTTGCAGGAAATGACTTTCTATGAACTAGTTACAACAATGTACTCTATTCCCAGTGACATCTTTGTGTGTTTTCGTTGAACCTCGCTAAAGATTCACCTTTTCTAGCCTTCAAAACTTAAAATCAGAGAATTGAGTTACATGTACAGTCATTGTGCATTTTAGCAGCAAATGACTTCTTTTGAACTACTTCCAAGCATTTCCTCTATTTCCAGTCTTATCAATTGTTTGTGACATGACTGCACAGTAATTGTGCAGATTTGCAGGAAATGATTTACTATGAGCTATTTACAACAATTTGTTCTATTTCCAGTGTTATCACTTGTTCGTTAGATTACTGTATAACAATCGTGCACTTTAGCAGGAAATGACTTACTATGAACTAGTTACAACAATTTGCTCTGTTCCCAGTAATTTCACTTGTTTGTGACATCTTTGTGTGTTTTCATTGAACCTCGCTTTAGAGTAACCTTTTCTAGCCTTCAAAACTTAAAATCAGAGAATTGGGTAACATGTACAGTCATCGTGCAGTTTAGCAGCAAATGACTTATTTTGAACTACTTACAAGCATTCTCTCTATTTCTAGTCTCATCATTTGTTTGTGACGTGACCGCACAGTTATCGTTCAATTTTGCAGGAAATGATCTATATGAACTAGTTACAAGCATTTCCTCTATTCCCAGTAATTTCAGTTTTTTGTGACATATATGTATGCTTTTGTTAAACTTCGCTGTAGAGGAACCTTTTCAAGACTTCAAAACTGAAAATCAGTGAATTGGGTAAAATGTACAGTCATCATGCTGTTTAGCAGCAAATGACTTCTTTTGAACTACTTCCAAGCTTTTCCTCTATTTCCAGTCTTATCACTTGCTTGTGAGATTATTGCACTGTAATCATGCAGTTTTGCAGGAAATGACTTACTATGAACTAGTTACAGCAATGTACTCTATTCCCAGTGACATCTTTGTGTGTTTTCGTTGAACCTCGCTAAAGACTCACCTTTTCTAGCCTTCAAAACTTAAAATCAGAGAATTGAGTAACATGTACAGTCATTGTGCATTTTAGCAGCAAATGACTTCTTTTGAACTACTTCCAAGCATTTCCTCTATTTCTAGTCTCATCATTTGTTTGTGACATGACCGCACAGTTATCATTCAATTTTGCAGGAAACGACCTACTATGAACTAGTTACAAACATTTCCTCTCTTCCCAGTAATTTCAGTTTTTTGTGACATATGTGTATGTTTTTGTTGAACTTCGCTGTAGAGGAACCTTTTCTAGACTTCAAAACTGAAACTCAGAGAATTGGGTAAAATGAGCAGTCATCGTGCAGTTTAGCAGCAAATGACTTATTTAAAATTACTTACAACAATTTACTCTATTCCCAGTAATTTCACTTATTTGTGACATCTTTGTGTGTTTTCTTTGTACCTCGCTATAGAGTAACATTTTCTAGCCTTCAAAACCTAAAATCAGAGAATTGGGTGAAATGTTCAGTCATTGTGCAGTTTATCAGCAAATCACTTCTTTTGAACTACTTCCAAGCTTCTCCTCTATTTCCACTCTTATCACTTGTTTGTGACATGACCGCACAGAGATCGGGCAGTTTTGCAGGAAATGACTTCCTATGAACTAGTTACAAGCATTTCCACTATTTCCAGTCTTTTCACTTATTTGTGAGATTACTGCATAGCAATTGTGCACTTTAGCAGGAAATGACTTCCTATGAACCAGATACAACAATTTACTCTATTCCCAGTAATTTTACTTGTTTGTGACATCTTTTTATGTTTTTGTTGAACCTCGCTGTAGAGGAACCTTTTCTAGCCTTCAAAACTGAAAATTAGAGAATTGGGTAAAATGTACAGTCATCGTGCAGTTTAGCAGCAAATGACTTCTTTTGAACTACTTCCAAGCTTTTCCTCTATTTCCAGTCTTATCACTTGTTTGTGAGATTACTGCACTGTAATCATGCAGTTTTGCAGGAAATGACATACTATGAACTAGTTACAACAATTTACTCTATTCCCAGTGACATCTTTGTGTGTTTTAGTTGAACCAAGCTAGAGAGGGACCTTTTCTAGCCTTCAAACTTAAAATAAGAGAAATGGGTAACATGTACAGGCGTTGTGCAGTTTAGCAGCAAATGACTTCTTTTGAACTACTTCCAAGCATTTCCTCTATTTCCAGTCTTATCAATTGTTTGTGACATGACCGCACAGTAATTGTGCAGATTTGCAGGAAATGATTTACTATGAGCTATTTACAACAATTTGTTCTATTTCCAGTGTTATCACTTGTTTGTTAGATTACTGTATAACAATCGTGCACTTTAGCAGGAAATGACTTACTATGAACTAGTTACAACAATTTGCTCTATTCCCAGTAATTTCACTTGTTTGTGACATCTTTGTGTGTTTTCATTGAACCTCGCTTTAGAGTAACCTTTTCTAGCCTTCAAAACTTAAAATCAGAGAATTGGGTGAAATGTACAGTCATCGTGCAGTTTAGCAGCAAATGACTTATTTTGATCTACTTACAAGCATTCTCTCTATTTCTAGTCTCGTCATTTGTTTGTGACATGACCGCACAGTTATCGTTCAATTTTGCAGGAAATGACCTACTATGAACTAGTTACAAGCATTATCCCTAGTCCCAGTAATTTCAGTTTTTTGTGACATATGTGTATGTTTTTGTTGAACCTCGCTGTAGAGCAACCTTTTCTAGACTTGAAAACTGAAAATCAGAGAATTGGTAACATGTACAGTCATTGTGCAGTTTAGCAGCAAATGACTTCTTTTGAACTACTTCCAAGCATTTCCTCTATTTCCAGTCTTATCAATTGTTTGTGACATGACTGCACAGTAATTGTGCAGATTTGCAGGTAATGATTTACTATGAGCTATTTACAACAATTTACTCTATTCCCAGTAATTTCACTTGTTTGTGACATCTTTGTGTGTTTTCATTGAACCTCGCTATAGAGTAACATTTTCTAGCCTTCAAAATCTAAAATCAGAGAATTGGGTGAAATGTACAGTCATTGTGCTGTTTAGCAGCAAATAACTTCATTTGAACTACTTCCAAGTTTTTCCTCTATTTCCAGTGTTATGACTTGTTTGTGACATGACTGCACAGGAATCGTCCAGTTTAGCAGGAAATGACTTCCTATGAACTAGTTACAACAATTTACTCTATTCCCAGTGACATCTTTGTGTGTTTTCGTTGAACCTCGATATAGAGGAACCTTTTCTAGCCTTCAAAACTTAAAATCAGAGAATTGTGTAAGATGTACAGTCATTGTGCAGTTTAGCAGCAAATGACTTATTTTGAACTACTTACATGCAATTCCACTATTTCCAGTCTTATCACTTGTTTGTGACATGACCGCACAGTAATCGGGCAGTTTTGCAGGAAATGACTTACTATGAACTAGTTACAAGCATATCTACTATTTCCAGTCTTTTCACTTGTTTGTGAGATTACTGCATAGCAATTGTGCACTTTAGCAGGAAATGACTTCCTATGAACTAGTTACAACAATTTACTCTATTCCCAGTGACATCTTTGTGTGTTTTAGTTGAACTAAGCTAGAGAGGAACCTTTTCTAGCCTTCAAAACTTAAAATCAGAGAACTGGGTAACATGTATAGTCATTGTGCAGTTTAGCAGCAAATGGCTTCCTCTATTTCCATTGTTATGACTTGTTTGTGACATGACCGCACAGTCATCGTAGAGTTTAGCAGGAAATGACTTACTATGAACTAGTTACTCCAATTTACTCTATTCCCAGTAATTTCACTTGTTTGTGACATCTTTGTGTGTTGTCGTTGAACCTCGCTGTAGGGTAACCTTTTCTAGCCTTCATAACTTAAAATCAGAGAATTGGGTGAAATGTACAGTCATCGTGCAGTTTAGAAGCAAATGACTTCTTTTGAACTCCTTCCAAGCATTTCCTCTATTTCCAGTGTTTTGACTTGTTTGTGACATGACCGCACAGTAATCATACTGTTTAGCAGGAAATGACTTACTATGGTTACACCAATTTACTCTATTCCCAGTAATTTCACTTGTTTGTGACATCTTTGTGTGTTTTCGTTGAACCTCGATATAGAGGAACCTTTTCTAGCCTTCAAAACTGAAAATCAGAGAATTGGGTAAAATGTACAGTCATTGTGCAGTTTAGCAGCAAATGACTTATTTTGAACTACTTACATGCAATTCCACTATTTCCAGTCTTATCACTTGTTTGTGACATGACCGCACAGTAATTGTGCAGATTTGCAGGAAATGACTTTCTATGAACTAGTTACAAGCATATCTACTATTTCCAGTCTTTTCACTTGTTTGTGAGATTACTGCATAGCAATTGTGCACTTTAGCAGGAAATGACTTCCTATGAACTAGTTACAACAATTTACTCTATTCCCAGTAATTTCACTTGTTTGTGACATCTTTGTGTGTTTTCGTTGAACCTCGATGTAGAATAACATTTTCTAGCCTTCAATACTTTAAATCAGAGAATTGCGTGAAATGTACAGTCATCGTGCAGTTTAGCAGCAAATGACTTCTCTTGAACTACTTACAAGCATTCTCTCTATTTCCACTCTTATCACTTGTTTGTGACATGACCGCACAGTAATCGGGCAGTTTTGCAGGAAATGATTTACTATGAACTAGTTACATGCATTTCCACTATTTCCAGTCTTTTCACTTGTTTGTGAGATTACTGCATAGCACTTGTGCACTTATAATGAACTAGTTACAACAATTTATTCTATTTCTAGTCTTATCACTTGCTTGTGAGATTACTGCATTGTAATCATGCAGTTTTGCAGGAAATGACTTTCTATGAACTAGTGACAACAATTTACTCTATTCCCAGTGACATCTTTGTGTGTTTTCGTTGAACCTTGCTAAAGACACACCTTTTCTAGCCTTCAAAAATTTAAATCAGAGAATTGGGTAAAATGTACAGTCATCGTGCAGTTTAGGAGCAATTGACTTTTTTTGAACTACTTACAAGCATTTCCTCTATTTCCAGTCTTATCACTTGTTTGTGACATGACCGCACAGTAATCGGGCAGTTTTGCAGGAAATGACTTACTATGAACTAGTTACAAGCATTTCCACTATTTCCAGTCTATTCACTTGTTTGTGAGATTACTGCATAGCAATTGTGCACTTTAGCAGGAAATGATTTACTATGAACTAGTTACAACAATTTACTCTATTCCCAGTGACTTCTTTGTGTGTTTTAGTTGAACCAAGCTAGAGTGGAACCTTTTCCAGCCTTCAAAACTTAAAATCAGAGAACTGGGTAACATGTACAGTCATGGCGTAGTTTAGCAGCAAATGACTTACCATGAGCTATTTACAACAATTTCCTCTATTTCCAGTCTTTTCACTTGTTTGTTAGATTACTGCACAACAATCGTGCACTTTAGCAGGAAATAACTTACTATGAACCAGATACAACAATTTACTCTATTCCCAGTAATTTCACTTGTTTGTGACATCTTTGTGTGTTTTCGTTGAATCTCGCTTTAGTGTAACCTTTTCTAGCCTTCAAAACTGAAAATCAGAGAATTGGGTAACATGTACAGTCATCATGCTGTTTAGCAGCAAATAACTTATTTTGAACTACTTACGAACATTCTCTCTATTTCTAGTCTCATCATTTGTTTGTGACATGACCGCACAGTTATCATTCAATTTTGCAGGAAACGACCTACTATGAACTAGTTACAAACATCTCCTCTCTTCCCAGTAATTTCAGTTTTTTGTGACATATGTGTATGTTTTTGTTGAACCTCGCTGTAGAGGAACCTTTTCTAGACTTCAAACTGAAAATCAGAGAATTGGGTAAAATGAGCAGTCATCGTGCAGTTTAGCAGCAAATGACTTATTTAAAATTACTTACAACAATTTATTCCCAGTAATTTCACTTATTTGTGACATCTTTGTGTGTTTTCTTTGTACCTCGCTATACAGTAACATTTTCTAGCCTTCAAAACCTAAAATCAGAGAATTGGGTGAAATGTTCAGTCATTGTGCAGTTTAGCAGCAAATCACTTCTTTTGAACTACTTCCAAGCTTCTCCTCTATTTCCACTCTTATCACTTGTTTGTGACATGACCGCACAGAGATCGGGCAGTTTTGCAGGAAATGACTTCCTATGAACTAGTTACAAGCATTTCCACTATTTCCAGTCTTTTCACTTATTTGTGAGATTACTGCATAGCAATTGTGCACTTTAGCAGGAAATGACTTCCTATGAACCAGATACAACAATTTACTCTATTCCCAGTAATTTCACTTGTTTGTGACATCTTTTTATGTTTTTGTTGAACCTCGCTGTAGAGGAACCTTTTCTAGCCTTCAAAACTGAAAATTAGAGAATTGGGTAAAATGTACAGTCATCGTGCAGTTTAGCAGCAAATGACTTCTTTTGAACTACTTCCAAGCTTTTCCTCTATTTCCAGTCTTATCACTTGTTTGTGAGATTACTGCACTGTTATCATGCAGTTTTGCAGGAAATGACATACTATGAACTAGTTACAACAATTTACTCTATTCCCAGTGACATCTTTGTGTGTTTTAGTTGAACCAAGCTAGAGAGGGACCTTTTCTAGCCTTCAAACTTAAAATAAGAGAAATGGGTAACATGTACAGGCGTTGTGCAGTTTAGCAGCAAATGACTTCTTTTGAACTACTTCCAAGCATTTCCTCTATTTCCAGTGTTATGACTTGGTTGTGACATGACCGCACAGTAATCGTACAGTTAAGCAGGGAATGACTTACTATGAACTCGTTACACCAATTTACTCTATTCCCAGTAATTTCACTTGCTTGTGACATCTTTGTGTGTTTTCGTTGAACCTCGCTATAGAGTAATATTTTCTAGCCTTCAAAACCTAAAATCAGAGAATTGGGTGAAATGTACAGTCATTGTGCAGTTTAGCAGCAAATGACTTCTTTTGAACTACTTCCAAGCTTTTCCTCTATTTCCAGTCTTATCAATTGTTTGTGAGATTACCGCACTGTAATCATGCAGTTTTGCAGGAAATGACTTACTATGAACTAGTTACAACAATTTACTCTATTCCCAGTGACATTTTTGTTTGTTTCCATTGAACCTCACTATCGAGGAACGTTTTCTTCCCTTCCAAATTTTAAATCAGAGAATTCGGTAAAAAGGATCGTCATTGTGCAGTTTAGCAGCAAATGACTTCTTTTGAACTACTTCCAAGCTTTTCCTCTATTTCCAGTGTTATCAATTGTTTGTGAGACTACAGCACTGTAATCATGCAGTTTTGCAGGAAATGACTTACTATGAACTAGTTACAACAATTTATTCTATTCCCAGTGACATTTTTGTTTGTTTCCGTTGAACAACACTATCGAGGAACGTTTTCTAGCCTTCAAAATTTAAAATCAGAGAATTCGGTAAAAAGGACCGTCATCGTGCTGTTTAGCAGCAAATGACTTATTTTGAACTACTTACAAGCATTCTCTCTATTTCTAGTCTCATCATTTGTTTGTGACGTGACCGCACAGTTATCATTCAATTTTGCAGGAAATGATCTATATGAACTAGCTACAAGCATTTCCTCTATTCCCAGTAATTTCAGTTTTTTGTGATATATGTGTATGTTTTTGTTGAACCTCGCTGTAGAGGAACCTTTTCTAGACTTCAAAACTGAAAATCAGAAAATTGGGTAAAATGTACAGTCATCGTGCTGTTTAGCAGCAAATGACATCTTTTGAACTACTTCCAAGCTTTTCCTCTATTTCCAGTCTTATCACTTGCTTGTGAGATTATTGCACTGTAATCATGCAGTTTTGCAGGAAATGACTTTCTATGAACTAGTTACAACAATGTACTCTATTCCCAGTGACATCTTTGTGTGTTTTCGTTGAACCTCGCTAAAGATTCACCTTTTCTAGCCTTCAAAACTTAAAATCAGAGAATTGAGTTACATGTACAGTCATTGTGCATTTTAGCAGCAAATGACTTCTTTTGAACTACTTCCAAGCATTTCCTCTATTTCCAGTCTTATCAATTGTTTGTGACATGACTGCACAGTAATTGTGCAGATTTGCAGGAAATGATTTACTATGAGCTATTTACAACAATTTGTTCTATTTCCAGTGTTATCACTTGTTCGTTAGATTACTGTATAACAATCGTGCACTTTAGCAGGAAATGACTTACTATGAACTAGTTACAACAATTTGCTCTGTTCCCAGTAATTTCACTTGTTTGTGACATCTTTGTGTGTTTTCATTGAACCTCGCTTTAGAGTAACCTTTTCTAGCCTTCAAAACTTAAAATCAGAGAATTGGGTAACATGTACAGTCATCGTGCAGTTTAGCAGCAAATGACTTATTTTGAACTACTTACAAGCATTCTCTCTATTTCTAGTCTCATCATTTGTTTGTGACGTGACCGCACAGTTATCGTTCAATTTTGCAGGAAATGATCTATATGAACTAGTTACAAGCATTTCCTCTATTCCCAGTAATTTCAGTTTTTTGTGACATATATGTATGCTTTTGTTAAACTTCGCTGTAGAGGAACCTTTTCAAGACTTCAAAACTGAAAATCAGTGAATTGGGTAAAATGTACAGTCATCATGCTGTTTAGCAGCAAATGACTTCTTTTGAACTACTTCCAAGCTTTTCCTCTATTTCCAGTCTTATCACTTGCTTGTGAGATTATTGCACTGTAATCATGCAGTTTTGCAGGAAATGACTTACTATGAACTAGTTCCAGCAATGTACTCTATTCCCAGTGACATCTTTGTGTGTTTTCGTTGAACCTCGCTAAAGACTCACCTTTTCTAGCCTTCAAAACTTAAAATCAGAGAATTGAGTAACATGTACAGTCATTGTGCATTTTAGCAGCAAATGACTTCTTTTGAACTACTTCCAAGCATTTCCTCTATTTCTAGTCTCATCATTTGTTTGTGACATGACCGCACAGTTATCATTCAATTTTGCAGGAAACGACCTACTATGAACTAGTTACAAACATTTCCTCTCTTCCCAGTAATTTCAGTTTTTTGTGACATATGTGTATGTTTTTGTTGAACTTCGCTGTAGAGGAACCTTTTCTAGACTTCAAAACTGAAACTCAGAGAATTGGGTAAAATGAGCAGTCATCGTGCAGTTTAGCAGCAAATGACTTATTTAAAATTACTTACAACAATTTACTCTATTCCCAGTAATTTCACTTATTTGTGACATCTTTGTGTGTTTTCTTTGTACCTCGCTATAGAGTAACATTTTCTAGCCTTCAAAACCTAAAATCAGAGAATTGGGTGAAATGTTCAGTCATTGTGCAGTTTATCAGCAAATCACTTCTTTTGAACTACTTCCAAGCTTCTCCTCTATTTCCACTCTTATCACTTGTTTGTGACATGACCGCACAGAGATCGGGCAGTTTTGCAGGAAATGACTTCCTATGAACTAGTTACAAGCATTTCCACTATTTCCAGTCTTTTCACTTATTTGTGAGATTACTGCATAGCAATTGTGCACTTTAGCAGGAAATGACTTCCTATGAACCAGATACAACAATTTACTCTATTCCCAGTAATTTTACTTGTTTGTGACATCTTTTTATGTTTTTGTTGAACCTCGCTGTAGAGGAACCTTTTCTAGCCTTCAAAACTGAAAATTAGAGAATTGGGTAAAATGTACAGTCATCGTGCAGTTTAGCAGCAAATGACTTCTTTTGAACTACTTCCAAGCTTTTCCTCTATTTCCAGTCTTATCACTTGTTTGTGAGATTACTGCACTGTAATCATGCAGTTTTGCAGGAAATGACATACTATGAACTAGTTACAACAATTTACTCTATTCCCAGTGACATCTTTGTGTGTTTTAGTTGAACCAAGCTAGAGAGGGACCTTTTCTAGCCTTCAAACTTAAAATAAGAGAAATGGGTAACATGTACAGGCGTTGTGCAGTTTAGCAGCAAATGACTTCTTTTGAACTACTTCCAAGCATTTCCTCTATTTCCAGTCTTATCAATTGTTTGTGACATGACCGCACAGTAATTGTGCAGATTTGCAGGAAATGATTTACTATGAGCTATTTACAACAATTTGTTCTATTTCCAGTGTTATCACTTGTTTGTTAGATTACTGTATAACAATCGTGCACTTTAGCAGGAAATGACTTACTATGAACTAGTTACAACAATTTGCTCTATTCCCAGTAATTTCACTTGTTTGTGACATCTTTGTGTGTTTTCATTGAACCTCGCTTTAGAGTAACCTTTTCTAGCCTTCAAAACTTAAAATCAGAGAATTGGGTGAAATGTACAGTCATCGTGCAGTTTAGCAGCAAATGACTTATTTTGATCTACTTACAAGCATTCTCTCTATTTCTAGTCTCGTCATTTGTTTGTGACATGACCGCACAGTTATCGTTCAATTTTGCAGGAAATGACCTACTATGAACTAGTTACAAGCATTATCCCTAGTCCCAGTAATTTCAGTTTTTTGTGACATATGTGTATGTTTTTGTTGAACCTCGCTGTAGAGCAACCTTTTCTAGACTTGAAAACTGAAAATCAGAGAATTGGTAACATGTACAGTCATTGTGCAGTTTAGCAGCAAATGACTTCTTTTGAACTACTTCCAAGCATTTCCTCTATTTCCAGTCTTATCAATTGTTTGTGACATGACTGCACAGTAATTGTGCAGATTTGCAGGTAATGATTTACTATGAGCTATTTACAACAATTTACTCTATTCCCAGTAATTTCACTTGTTTGTGACATCTTTGTGTGTTTTCATTGAACCTCGCTATAGAGTAACATTTTCTAGCCTTCAAAATCTAAAATCAGAGAATTGGGTGAAATGTACAGTCATTGTGCTGTTTAGCAGCAAATAACTTCATTTGAACTACTTCCAAGTTTTTCCTCTATTTCCAGTGTTATGACTTGTTTGTGACATGACTGCACAGGAATCGTCCAGTTTAGCAGGAAATGACTTCCTATGAACTAGTTACAACAATTTACTCTATTCCCAGTGACATCTTTGTGTGTTTTCGTTGAACCTCGATATAGAGGAACCTTTTCTAGCCTTCAAAACTTAAAATCAGAGAATTGTGTAAGATGTACAGTCATTGTGCAGTTTAGCAGCAAATGACTTATTTTGAACTACTTACATGCAATTCCACTATTTCCAGTCTTATCACTTGTTTGTGACATGACCGCACAGTAATCGGGCAGTTTTGCAGGAAATGACTTACTATGAACTAGTTACAAGCATATCTACTATTTCCAGTCTTTTCACTTGTTTGTGAGATTACTGCATAGCAATTGTGCACTTTAGCAGGAAATGACTTCCTATGAACTAGTTACAACAATTTACTCTATTCCCAGTGACATCTTTGTGTGTTTTAGTTGAACTAAGCTAGAGAGGAACCTTTTCTAGCCTTCAAAACTTAAAATCAGAGAACTGGGTAACATGTATAGTCATTGTGCAGTTTAGCAGCAAATGGCTTCCTCTATTTCCATTGTTATGACTTGTTTGTGACATGACCGCACAGTCATCGTAGAGTTTAGCAGGAAATGACTTACTATGAACTAGTTACTCCAATTTACTCTATTCCCAGTAATTTCACTTGTTTGTGACATCTTTGTGTGTTGTCGTTGAACCTCGCTGTAGGGTAACCTTTTCTAGCCTTCATAACTTAAAATCAGAGAATTGGGTGAAATGTACAGTCATCGTGCAGTTTAGAAGCAAATGACTTCTTTTGAACTCCTTCCAAGCATTTCCTCTATTTCCAGTGTTTTGACTTGTTTGTGACATGACCGCACAGTAATCATACTGTTTAGCAGGAAATGACTTACTATGGTTACACCAATTTACTCTATTCCCAGTAATTTCACTTGTTTGTGACATCTTTGTGTGTTTTCGTTGAACCTCGATATAGAGGAACCTTTTCTAGCCTTCAAAACTGAAAATCAGAGAATTGGGTAAAATGTACAGTCATTGTGCAGTTTAGCAGCAAATGACTTATTTTGAACTACTTACATGCAATTCCACTATTTCCAGTCTTATCACTTGTTTGTGACATGACCGCACAGTAATTGTGCAGATTTGCAGGAAATGACTTTCTATGAACTAGTTACAAGCATATCTACTATTTCCAGTCTTTTCACTTGTTTGTGAGATTACTGCATAGCAATTGTGCACTTTAGCAGGAAATGACTTCCTATGAACTAGTTACAACAATTTACTCTATTCCCAGTGACATCTTTGTGTGTTTTAGTTGAACTAAGCTAGAGAGGAACCTTTTCTAGCCTTCAAAACTGAAAATCAGAGAATTGGGTAAAATGTACAGTCATTGTGCAGTTTAGCAGCAAATGACTTATTTTGAACTACTTACATGCAATTCCACTATTTCCAGTCTTATCACTTGTTTGTGACATGACCGCACAGTAATTGTGCAGATTTGCAGGAAATGACTTACTATGAACTAGTTACAAGCATATCTACTATTTCCAGTGTTATCACTTGTTTGTTAGATTACTGTATAACAATCGTGCACTTTAGCAGGAAATGACTTACTATGAACTAGTTACAACAATTTGCTCTATTCCCAGTAATTTCACTTGTTTGTGACATCTTTGTGTGTTTTCATTGAACCTCGCTTTAGCGTAACCTTTTCTAGCCTTCAAAACTTAAAATCAGAGAATTGGGTAACATGTACAGTCATCGTGCAGTTTAGCAGCAAATGACTTCTTTTGAACTACTTCCAAGCATTCTCTCTATTTCTAGTCTCATCATTTGTTTGTGACGTGACCGCACAGTTATCGTTCAATTTTGCAGGAAATGATCTATATGAACTAGTTACAAGCATTTCCTCTATTCCCAGTAATTTCAGATTTTTGTGACATATATGTATGTTTTTGTTGAACCTCGCTGTAGAGGAACCTTTTCTAGACTTCAAAACTGAAAATCGGTGAATTTGGTAAAATGTACAGTCATCATGCTGTTTAGCAGCAAATGACTTCTTTTGAACTACTTCCAAGCTTTTCCTCTATTTCCAGTCTTATCACTTGCTTGTGAGATTATTGCACTGTAATCATGCAGTTTTGCAGGAAATGACTTACTATGAACTAGTTCCAGCAATGTACTCTATTCCCAGTGACATCTTTGTGTGTTTTCGTTGAACCTCGCTAAAGACTCACCTTTTCTAGCCTTCAAAACTTAAAATCAGAGAATTGGGTAATATGTACAGTCATTGTGCATTTTAGCAGCAAATGACTTCTTTTGAACTACTTCCAAGCATTTCCTCTATTTCCAGTGTTATGACTTGTTTGTGACGAGACCGCATAGCAATCATACAGTTTAGCAGGAAATGACTTACTATGAACTAGTTACACCAATTTACTCTATTCCCAGTAATTTCACTTGTTTGTGACATCTTTGTGTGTTTTCGTTGAACCTCGATGTAGAATAACATTTTCTAGCCTTCAATACTTTAAATCAGAGAATTGCGTGAAATGTACAGTCATCGTGCAGTTTAGCAGCAAATAACTTCATTTGAACTACTTACAAGCATTCTCTCTATTTCCACTCTTATCACTTGTTTGTGACATGACCGCACAGTAATCGGGCAGTTTTGCAGGAAATGATTTACTATGAACTAGTTACATGCATTTCCACTATTTCCAGTCTTTTCACTTGTTTGTGAGATTACTGCATAGCAATTGTGCACTTCAGCAGGAAATGACTTACTATGAACTAGTTACAACAATTTACTCTATTCCCAGTGACTTCTTTGTGTGTTTTAGTTGAACCAAGCTAGAGAGGAACCTTTTCCAGCCTTCAAAACTTAAAATCAGAGAACTGGGTAACATGTACAGTCATGGCGTAGTTTAGCAGCAAATGACTTACCATGAGCTATTTACAACAATTTCCTCTATTTCCAGTCTTTTCACTTGTTTATTAGATTACTGCACAACAATCGTGCACTTTAGCAGGAAATAACTTACTATGAACCAGATACAACAATTTACTCTATTCCCAGTAATTTCACTTGTTTGTGACATCTTTGTGTGTTTTCGTTGAACCTCGCTTTAGTGTAACCTTTTCTAGCCTTCAAAACTGAAAATCAGAGAATTGGGTAACATGTACAGTCATCGTGCTGTTTAGCAGCAAATAACTTATTTTGAACTACTTACAAACATTCTCTCTATTTCTAGTCTCATCATTTGTTTGTGACATGACCGCACAGTTATCATTCAATTTTGCAGGAAACGACCTACTATGAACTAGTTACAAACATTTCCTCTCTTCCCAGTAATTTCAGTTTTTTGTGACATATGTGTATGTTTTTGTTGAACCTCGCTGTAGAGGAACCTTTTCTAGACTTCAAAACTGAAAATCAGAGAATTGGGTAAAATGAGCAGTCATCGTGCAGTTTAGCAGCAAATGAGTTATTTAAAATTACTTACAACAATTTATTCCCAGTAATTTCACTTATTTGTGACATCTTTGTGTGTTTTCTTTGTACCTCGCTATACAGTAACATTTTCTAGCCTTCAAAACCTAAAATCAGAGAATTGGGTGAAATGTTCAGTCATTGTGCAGTTTAGCAGCAAATCACTTCTTTTGAACTACTTCCAAGCTTCTCCTCTATTTCCACTCTTATCACTTGTTTGTGACATGACCGCACAGAGATCTGGCAGTTTTGCAGGAAATGACTTCCTATGAACTAGTTACAAGCATTTCCACTATTTCCAGTCTTTTCACTTATTTGTGAGATTACTGCATAGCAATTGTGCACTTTAGCAGGAAATGACTTCCTATGAACCAGATACAACAATTTACTCTATTCCCAGTAATTTCACTTGTTTGTGACATCTTTTTATGTTTTTGTTGAACCTCGCTGTAGAGGAACCTTTTCTAGCCGTCAAAATTGAAAATTAGAGAATTGGGTAAAATGTACAGTCATCGTGCTGTTTAGCAGCAAATGACTTCTTTTGAACTACTTCCAAGCTTTTCCTCTATTTCCAGTCTTATCACTTATTTGTGAGATTACTGCACTGTAATCATGCAGTTTTGCAGGAAATGACATACTATGAACTAGTAACAACAATTTACTCTATTCCCAGTGACATCTTTGTGTGTTTTGGTTGAACCAAGCTAGAGAGGGACCTTTTCTAGCCTTCAAACTTAAAATAAGAGAAATGGGTAACATGTACAGGCGTTGTGCAGTTTAGCAGCAAATGACTTCTTTTGAACTACTTACAAGCATTCTCTCTATTTCTAGTCTCATCATTTGTTTGTGACGTGACCGCACAGTTATCGTTCAATTTTGTAGGAAATGATCTATATGAACTGGTTACAAGCATTTCCTCTATTCCCAGTAATTTTAGTTTTTTGTGACATATATGTATGTTTTTGTTGAACCTCGCTGTAGAGGAACCTTTTCTAGACTTCAAAACTGAAAATCAGTGAATTGGGTAAAATGTACAGTCATCATGCTGTTTAGCAGCAAATCACTTCTTTTGAACTACTTCCAAGCTTTTCCTCTATTTCCAGTCTTATCACTTGCTTGTGAGATTATTGCACTGTAATCATGCAGTTATGCAGGAAATGACTTACTATGAACTAGTTACAGCAATGTACTCTATTCCCAGTGACATCTTTGTGTGTTTTCGTTGAACCTCGCTAAAGACTCACCTTTTCTAGCCTTCAAAACTTAAAATCAGAGAATTGAGTAACATGTACAGTCATTGTGCATTTTAGCAGCAAATGACTTCTTTTGAACTACTTCCAAGCATTTCCTCTATTTCCAGTGTTATGACTTGTTTGTGACAAGACCGCATAGCAATCATACAGTTTAGCAGGAAATGACTTACTATGAACTAGTTACACCAATTTACTCTATTCCCAGTAATTTCACTTGTTTGTGACATCTTTGTGTGTTTTCGTTGAACCTCGATGTAGAATAACATTTTCTAGCCTTCAGTACTTTAAATCAGAGAATTGCGTGAAATGTACAGTCATCGTGCAGTTTAGCAGCAAATGACTTCTTTTGAACTACTTACAAGCATTCTCTCTATTTCCAGTCTTATCACTTGTTTGTGACATGACCGCACAGTAATCGGGCAGTTTTGCAGGAAATGACTTACTATGAACTAGTTACACGCATTTCCACTATTTCCAGTCTTTTCACTTGTTTGTGAGATTACTGCATAGCACTTGTGCACTTATAATGAACTAGTTAAAACAATTTATTCTATTTCTAGTCTTATCACTTGCTTGTGAGATTACTGCATTGTAATCATGCAGTTTTGCAGGAAATGACTTTCTATGAACTAGTGACAACAATGTACTCTATTCCCAGTGACATCTTTGTGTGTTTTCGTTGAACCTCGCTAAAGATACACCTTTTCTAGCCTTCAAAAATTTAAATCAGAGAATTGGGTAAAATGTACAGTCATCGTGCAGTTTAGGAGCAAATGACTTCTTTTGAACTACTTACAAGTATTTCCTCTATTTCCAGTCTTATCACTTGTTTGTGACATGACCGCACAGAGATCGGGCAGTTTTGCAGGAAATGACTTCCTATGAACTAGTTACAAGCATTTCCACTATTTCCAGTCTTTTCACTTATTTGTGAGATTACTGCATAGCAATTGTGCACTTTAGCAGGAAATGACTTCCTATGAACCAGATACAACAATTTACTCTATTCCCAGTAATTTCACTTGTTTGTGACATCTTTTTATGTTTTTGTTGAACCTCGCTGTAGAGGAACCTTTTCTAGCCTTCAAAACTGAAAATTAGAGAATTGGGTAAAATGTACAGTCATCGTGCAGTTTAGCAGCAAATGACTTCTTTTGAACTACTTCCAAGCTTTTCCTCTATTTCCAGTCTTATCACTTGTTTGTGAGATTACTGCACTGTAATCATGCAGTTTTGCAGGAAATGACATACTATGAACTAGTTACAACAATTTACTCTATTCCCAGTGACATCTTTGTGTGTTTTAGTTGAACCAAGCTAGAGAGGGACCTTTTCTAGCCTTCAAACTTAAAATAAGAGAAATGGGTAACATGTACAGGCGTTGTGCAGTTTAGCAGCAAATGACTTCTTTTGAACTACTTACAAGCATTCTCTCTATTTCTAGTCTCATCATTTGTTTGTGACGTGACCGCACAGTTATCGTTCAATTTTGCAGGAAATGATCTATATGAACTAGTTACAAGCATTTCCTCTATTCCCAGTAATTTCAGTTTTTTGTGACATATATGTATGTTTTTGTTGAACCTCGCTGTAGAGGAACCTTTTCTAGACTTCAAAACTGAAAATCAGTGAATTGGGTAAAATGTACAGTCATCATGCTGTTTAGCAGCAAATGACTTCTTTTGAACTACTTCCAAGCTTTTCCTCTATTTCCAGTCTTATCACTTGCTTGTGAGATTATTGCACTGTAATCATGCAGTTTTGCAGGAAATGACTTACTATGAACTAGTTACAGCAATGTACTCTATTCCCAGTGACATCTTTGTGTGTTTTCGTTGAACCTCGCTAAAGACTCACCTTTTCTAGCCTTCAAAACTTAAAATCAGAGAATTGAGTAACATGTACAGTCATTGTGCATTTTAGCACCAAATGACTTCTTTTGAACTACTTCCAAGCATTTCCTCTATTTCCAGTGTTATGACTTGTTTGTGACAAGACCGCATAGCAATCATACAGTTTAGGAGGAAATGACTTACTATGAACTAGTTACACCAATTTACTCTATTCCCAGTAATTTCACTTGTTTGTGACATCTTTGTGTGTTTTCGTTGAACCTCGATGTAGAATAACATTTTCTAGCCTTCAATACTTTAAATCAGAGAATTGCGTGAAATGTACAGTCATCGTGCAGTTTAGCAGCAAATGACTTCTTTTGAACTACTTACAAGCATTCTCTCTATTTCCACTCTTATCACTTGTTTGTGACATGACCGCACAGTAATCGGGCAGTTTTGCAGGAAATGATTTACTATGAACTAGTTACATGCATTTCCACTATTTCCAGTCTTTTCACTTGTTTGTGAGATTACTGCATAGCACTTGTGCACTTATAATGAACTAGTTACAACAATTTATTCTATTTCTAGTCTTATCACTTGCTTGTGAGATTACTGCATTGTAATCATGCAGTTTTGCAGGAAATGACTTTCTATGAACTAGTGACAACAATTTACTCTATTCCCAGTGACATCTTTGTGTGTTTTCGTTGAACCTTGCTAAAGACACACCTTTTCTAGCCTTCAAAAATTTAAATCAGAGAATTGGGTAAAATGTACAGTCATCGTGCAGTTTAGGAGCAAATGACTTTTTTTGAACTACTTACAAGCATTTCCTCTATTTCCAGTCTTATCACTTGTTTGTGACATGACCGCACAGTAATCGGGCAGTTTTGCAGGAAATGACTTACTATGAACTAGTTACAAGCATTTCCACTATTTCCAGTCTATTCACTTGTTTGTGAGATTACTGCATAGCAATTGTGCACTTTAGCAGGAAATGATTTACTATGAACTAGTTACAACAATTTACTCTATTCCCAGTGACTTCTTTGTGTGTTTTAGTTGAACCAAGCTAGAGTGGAACCTTTTCCAGCCTTCAAAACTTAAAATCAGAGAACTGGGTAACATGTACAGTCATGGCGTAGTTTAGCAGCAAATGACTTACCATGAGCTATTTACAACAATTTCCTCTATTTCCAGTCTTTTCACTTGTTTGTTAGATTACTGCACAACAATCGTGCACTTTAGCAGGAAATAACTTACTATGAACCAGATACAACAATTTACTCTATTCCCAGTAATTTCACTTGTTTGTGACATCTTTGTGTGTTTTCGTTGAATCTCGCTTTAGTGTAACCTTTTCTAGCCTTCAAAACTGAAAATCAGAGAATTGGGTAACATGTACAGTCATCATGCTGTTTAGCAGCAAATAACTTATTTTGAACTACTTACGAACATTCTCTCTATTTCTAGTCTCATCATTTGTTTGTGACATGACCGCACAGTTATCATTCAATTTTGCAGGAAACGACCTACTATGAACTAGTTACAAACATCTCCTCTCTTCCCAGTAATTTCAGTTTTTTGTGACATATGTGTATGTTTTTGTTGAACCTCGCTGTAGAGGAACCTTTTCTAGACTTCAAACTGAAAATCAGAGAATTGGGTAAAATGAGCAGTCATCGTGCAGTTTAGCAGCAAATGACTTATTTAAAATTACTTACAACAATTTATTCCCAGTAATTTCACTTATTTGTGACATCTTTGTGTGTTTTCTTTGTACCTCGCTATACAGTAACATTTTCTAGCCTTCAAAACCTAAAATCAGAGAATTGGGTGAAATGTTCAGTCATTGTGCAGTTTAGCAGCAAATCACTTCTTTTGAACTACTTCCAAGCTTCTCCTCTATTTCCACTCTTATCACTTGTTTGTGACATGACCGCACAGAGATCGGGCAGTTTTGCAGGAAATGACTTCCTATGAACTAGTTACAAGCATTTCCACTATTTCCAGTCTTTTCACTTATTTGTGAGATTACTGCATAGCAATTGTGCACTTTAGCAGGAAATGACTTCCTATGAACCAGATACAACAATTTACTCTATTCCCAGTAATTTCACTTGTTTGTGACATCTTTTTATGTTTTTGTTGAACCTCGCTGTAGAGGAACCTTTTCTAGCCTTCAAAACTGAAAATTAGAGAATTGGGTAAAATGTACAGTCATCGTGCAGTTTAGCAGCAAATGACTTCTTTTGAACTACTTCCAAGCTTTTCCTCTATTTCCAGTCTTATCACTTGTTTGTGAGATTACTGCACTGTTATCATGCAGTTTTGCAGGAAATGACATACTATGAACTAGGTACAACAATTTACTCTATTCCCAGTGACATCTTTGTGTGTTTTAGTTGAACCAAGCTAGAGAGGGACCTTTTCTAGCCTTCAAACTTAAAATAAGAGAAATGGGTAACATGTACAGGCGTTGTGCAGTTTAGCAGCAAATGACTTCTTTTGAACTACTTCCAAGCATTTCCTCTATTTCCAGTGTTATGACTTGGTTGTGACATGACCGCACAGTAATCGTACAGTTAAGCAGGGAATGACTTACTATGAACTCGTTACACCAATTTACTCTATTCCCAGTAATTTCACTTGCTTGTGACATCTTTGTGTGTTTTCGTTGAACCTCGCTGTAGAATGACATTTTCTAACCTTCAAAACTTAAAACCAGAGAATTGGGTTAAATGTACAGTCATCGTGCAGTTTAGCAGCAAATGACTTATTTTTAACTACTTACAAACATTCTCTCTATTTCTAGTCTTATCAATTGTTTGTGACATGACCGCACAGTAATTGTGCAGATTTGCAGCAAATGACTTACTATGAGCTATTTACAACAATTTCCTCTATTTCCAGTCTTTTCACTTGTTTGTGAGATTACTGCATAGCAATTGTGCACTTTAGCAGGAAATGACTTACCATGAACTAGTTACAACAATTTACTCTATTCCCAGTGACATCTTTGTGTGTTTTAGTTGAACCAAGCTAGAGAGGAACCTTTTCTAGCCTTCAAAACTTAAAGTCAGAGAATTGGGTGAAATGTACAGTCATCGTGCAGTTTAGCAGCAAATGACTTATTTTGATCTACTTACAAGCATTCTCTCTATTTCTAGTCTCATCATTTGTTTGTGACATGACCGCACAGTTATCGTTCAATTTTGCAGGAAATGACCTACTATGAACTAGTTACAAGCATTTCCCCTATTCCCAGTCATTTCAGTTTTTTGTGACATCTTTGTATGTTTTTGTTGAACCTCGCTGTAGAGCAACCTTTTCTAGACTTGAAAACTGAAAATCAGAGAATTGGGTAACATGTACAGTCATCGTGCAGTTTAGCAGCAAATGACTTCTTTTTAACTACTTACAAGCATTATCTCTATTTCTAGTCTTATCAATTGTTTTTGACATGACCGCACAGTAATTGTGCAAATTTGCAGCAAATGACTTACTATGAGCAATTTACAACAATTTCCTCTTTTTCCAGTATTATCACTTGTTTGTGAGATGACTGCACAGGAATCGAGCATTTTGGCAGGAAAAGACTTACTATGAACTAGTTACACCAATTTATTCTATTCCCAGTGACATCTTTGTGTGTTTTTGTTGAACCTCGATATAGAGGAACCTTATCTAGCCTTCAAAACTGAAAATCAGAGAATTGTGTAAGATGTACCGTCATTGTGCAGTTTAGCAGCAAATGACTTATTTTGAACTACTTACAAGCATTTCCTCTATTTCCAGTCTTATCACTTGTTTGTGACATGACCGCACAGTCATCGGGCAGTTTTGCAGGAAATGACTTCCTATGAACTAGTTACAAGCATTTCTACTATTTCCAGTCTTTTCACTTATTTGTGAGATTACTGCATAGCAATTGTGCACTTTAGCAGGAAATGACTTCCTATGAACTAGTTACAACAATTTACTCTATTTCCAGTGACATCTTTGTGTGTTTTAGTTGAACTAAGCTAGAGAGGAACCTTTTCTAGCCTTCAAAACTTAAAATCAGAGAATTGGATAACATGTACAGTCATGGCGCAGTTTAGCAGCAAATGACTTACTATGAGCTATTTACAACAATTTCCTCTATTTCCAGTGTTTTCACTTCTTTGTGAGATCACTGCATAGCAATTGTGCACTTTAGCAGGAAATAACTTACAATGAACTAGTTACACCAATTTACTCTATTCCCAGTAATTTCACTTGTTTGTGACATCTTTGTGTGTTTTCGTTGAACCTCGCTGTAGAGGAACCTTTTCTAGACTTCAAAACTGAAAATCAGAGAATTGGGTAAACTGAGAAGTCATCGTGCAGTTTAGCAGCAAATGACTTATTTAAAACTACTTACAACAATTTACTCTATTCCCAGTCATTTCACTTATTTGTGACATCTTTGTGTGTTTTCGTTGAACCTCGCTATAGAGTAACATTTTCTAGCCTTCAAAACCTAAAATCAGAGAATTGGGTGAAATGTACAGTCATTGTGCAGTTTAGCAGCAAATGACTTCTTTTGAACTACTTCCAAGCTTCTCCTCTATTTCTAGTCTTATTACTTGCTTGTGAGATTATTGCACTGTAATCATGCAGTTTTGCAGGAAATGACTTACCATGAACTAGTTACAATAATTTACTCTATTCCCAGTGACATCTTTGTGTGTTTTCGTTGAACCTCGCTATAGAGTAACATTTTCTAGCCTTCAAAACTGAAAATCAGAGTATTGGGTAAAATGTATAGTCATCGTGCAGTTTAGAAGCAAATGACTTCTTTTGAACTACTTCCAAGCATTTCCTCTATTTCCAGTGTTTTGACTTGTTTGTGACATGACCGCACAGTAATCATACAGTTTAGCAGGAAATGACTTACTATGGTTACACCAATTTACTCTATTCCCAGTAATTTCTCTTGTTTGTGACATCTTTTTATGTTTTTGTTGAACCTCGCTGTAGAGGAATCTTTTCTGCCTTCAAAACTGAAAATCAGAGAATTGGGTAAAATGTACAGTCATTGTGCAGTTTAGCAGCAAATGACTTATTTTGAACTACTTCCAAGCATTTCCTCTATTTCCAGTCTTATCAATTGTTTGTGACATGACTGCACAGTAATTGTGCAGATTTGCAGGAAATGATTTACTATGAGCTATTTACAACAATTTGTTCTATTTCCAGTGTTATCACTTGTTTGTTAGATTACTGTATAACAATCGTGCACTTTAGCAGGAAATGACTTCCTATGAACTAGTTACAACAATTTGCTCTATTCCCAGTAATTTCACTTGTTTGTGACATCTTTGTGTGTTTTCGTTGAACCTCGCTTTAGAGTAACCTTTTCTAGCCTTCAAAACTTAAAATCAGAGAATTGGGTAACATGTACAGTCATCGTGCAGTTTAGCAGCAAATGACTTATTTTGAACTACTTACAAGCATTCTCTCTATTTCTAGTCTCATCATTTGTTTGTGACGTGACCGCACAGTTATCGTTCAATTTTGCAGGAAATGATCTATATGAACTAGTTACAAGCATTTCTTCTATTCCCAGTAATTTCAGTTTTTTGTGACATATATGTATGTTTTTGTTCAACCTCGCTGTAGAGGAACCTTTTCTAGACTTCAAAACTGAAAATCAGTGAATTGGGTAAAATGTACAGTCATCATGCTGTTTAGCAGCAAATGACTTCTTTTGAACTACTTCCAAGCTTTTCCTCTATTTCCAGTCTTATCACTTGCTTGTGAGATTATTGCACTGTAATCATGCAGTTTTGCAGGAAATGACTTACTATGAACTAGTTACAGCAATGTACTCTATTCCCAGTGACATCTTTGTGTGTTTTCGTTGAACCTCGCTAAAGACTCACCTTTTCTAGCCTTCAAAACTTAAAATCAGAGAATTGAGTAACATGTACAGTCATTGTGCATTTTAGCAGCAAATGACTTCTTTTGAACTACTTCCAAGCATTTCCTCTATTTCCAGTGTTATGACTTGTTTGTGACAAGACCGCATAGCAATCATACAGTTTAGGAGGAAATGACTTACTATGAACTAGTTACACCAATTTACTCTATTCCCAGTAATTTCACTTGTTTGTGACATCTTTGTGTGTTTTCGTTGAACCTCGATGTAGAATAACATTTTCTAGCCTTCAATACTTTAAATCAGAGAATTGCGTGAAATGTACAGTCATCGTGCAGTTTAGCAGCAAATGACTTATTTTGAACTACTTACAAGCATTTCCTCTATTTCCAGTCTTATCACTTGTTTGTGACATGACCGCACAGTAATCGGGCAGTTTTGCAGGAAATGACTTACTATGAACTAGTTACACGCATTTCCACTATTTCCAGTCTTTTCACTTGTTTGTGAGATTACTGCATAGCACTTGTGCATTTATAATGAACTAGTTACAACAATTTATTCTATTTCTAGTCTTATCACTTGCTTGTGAGATTACTGCATTGTAATCATGCAGTTTTGCAGGAAATGACTTTCTATGAACTAGTGACAACAATTTACTCTATTTCCAGTGACATCTTTGTGTGTTTTCGTTGAACCTCGCTAAAGACACACCTTTTCTAGCCTTCAAAAATTTAAATGAGAGAATTGGGTAAAATGTACAGTCATCGTGCAGTTTAGGAGCAAATGACTTCTTTTGAACTACTTACAAGCATTTCCTCTATTTCCAGTCTTATCACTTGTTTGTGACATGACCGCACAGTAATCGGGCAGTTTTGCAGGAAATGACTTACTATGAACTAGTTACAAGCATTTCCACTATTTCCAGTCTATTCACTTGTTTGTGAGATTACTGCATAGCAATTGTGCACTTCAGCAGGAAATGACTTACTATGAACTAGTTACAACAATTTACTCTATTCCCAGTGACTTCTTTGTGTGTTTTAGTTGAACCAAGCTAGAGAGGAACCTTTTCCAGCCTTCAAAACTTAAAATCAGAGAACTGGGTAACATGTACAGTCATGGCGTAGTTTAGCAGCAAATGACTTACCATGAGCTATTTACAACAATTTCCTATATTTCCAGTCTTTTCACTTGTTTGTTAGATTACTGCACAACAATCGTGCACTTTAGCAGGAAATAACTTACTATGAACCAGATACAACAATTTACTCTATTCCCAGTAATTTCACTTGTTTGTGACATCTTTGTGTGTTTTTGTTGAACCTCGCTTTAGTGTAACCTTTTCTAGCCTTCAAAACTGAAAATCAGAGAATTGGGTAACATGTACAGTCATCGTGCTGTTTAGCTGCAAATAACTTATTTTGAACTACTTACAAACATTCTCTCTATTTCTCTTCTCATCATTTGTTTGTGACATGACCGCACAGTTATCATTCAATTTTGCAGGAAACGACCTACTATGAACTAGTTACAAACATTTCCTCTCTTCCCAGTAATTTCAGTTTTTTGTGACATATGTGTATGTTTTTGTTGAACCTCGCTGTAGAGGAACCTTTTCTAGACTTCAAAACTGAAAATCAGAGAATTGGGTAAAATGAGCAGTCATCGTGCAGTTTAGCAGCAAATGACTTATTTAAAATTACTTACAACAATTTACTCTATTCCCAGTAATTTCACTTATTTGTGACATCTTTGTGTGTTTTCTTTGTACCTCGCTATACAGTAACATTTTCTAGCCTTCACACCTAAAATCAGAGAATTGGGTGAAATGTACAGTCATCGTGCAGTTTAGCAGCAAATGACTTATTTTGATCTACTTACAAGCATTCTCTCTATTTCTAGTCTCATCATTTGTTTGTGACATGACCGCACAGTTATCGTTCAATTTTGCAGGAAATGACCTACTATGAACTAGTTACAAGCATTTCCCCTATTCCCAGTCATTTCAGTTTTTTGTGACATCTTTGTATGTTTTTGTTGAACCTCGCTGTAGAGCAACCTTTTCTAGACTTCAAAACTTAAAATCAGAGAATTGGGTGAAATGTTCAGTCATTGTGCAGTGTAGCAGCAAATCACTTCTTTTGAACTACTTCCAAGCTTCTCCTCTATTTCCACTCTTATCACTTGTTTGTGACATGACCGCACAGAGATCGGGCAGTTTTGCAGGAAATGACTTCCTATGAACTAGTTACAAGCATTTCCACTATTTCCAGTCTTTTCACTTATTTGTGAGATTACTGCATAGCAATTGTGCACTTTAGCAGGAAATGACTTCCTATGAACCAGATACAACAATTTACTCTATTCCCAGTAATTTCACTTGTTTGTGACATCTTTTTATGTTTTTGTTCAACCTCGCTGTAGAGGAACCTTTTCTAGCCTTCAAAACTGAAAATTAGAGAATTGGGTAAAATGTACAGTCACCGTGCAGTTTAGCAGCAAATGACTTCTTTTGAACTACTTCCAAGCTTTTCCTCTATTTCCAGTCTTATCACTTGTTTGTGAGATTACTGCACTGTAATCATGCAGTTTTGCAGGAAATGAAATACTATGAACTAGTTACAACAATTTACTCTATTCCCAGTGACATCTTTGTGTGTTTTAGTTCAACCAAGCTAGAGAGGGACCTTTTCTAGCCTTCAAACTTAAAATAAGAGAAATGGGTAACATGTACAGGCGTTGTGCAGTTTAGCAGCAAATGACTTCTTTTGAACTACTTCCAAGCATTTCCTCTATTTCCAGTGTTATGACTTGTTTGTGACATGACCGCACAGTAATCGTACAGTTAAGCAGGGAATGACTTACTATGAACTCGTTACACCAAGTTACTCTATTCCCAGTAATTTCACTTGCTTGTGACATCTTTGTGTGTTTTCGTTGAACCTCGCTGTAGAATGACATTTTCTAACCTTCAAAACTTAAAACCAGAGAATTGGGTGAAATGTACAGTCATCGTGCAGTTTAGCAGCAAATGACTTATTTTTAACTACTTACAAACATTCTCTCTATTTCTACTCTTATCAATTGTTTGTGACATGACCGCACAGTAATTGTGCAGATTTGCAGCAAATGACTTACTATGAGCTATTTACAACAATTTCCTCTATTTCCAGTCTTTTCACTTGTTTGTGAGATTACTGCATAGCAATTGTGCACTTTAGCAGGAAATGACTTACCATGAACTAGTTACAACAATTTACTCTATTCCCAGTGACATCTTTGTGTGTTTTAGTTGAACCAAGCTAGAGAGGAACCTTTTCTAGCCTTCAAAACTTAAAGTCAGAGAATTGGGTGAAATGTACAGTCATCGTGCAGTTTAGCAGCAAATGACTTATTTTGATCTACTTACAAGCATTCTCTCTATTTCTAGTCTCATCATTTGTTTGTGACATGACCGCACAGTTATCGTTCAATTTTGCAGGAAATGACCTACTATGAACTAGTTACAAGCATTTCCCCTATTCCCAGTCATTTCAGTTTTTTGTGACATCTTTGTATGTTTTTGTTGAACCTCGCTGTAGAGCAACCTTTTCTAGACTTGAAAACTGAAAATCAGAGAATTGGGTAACATGTACAGTCATCGTGCAGTTTAGCAGCAAATGACTTATTTTTAACTACTTACAAGCATTATCTCTATTTCTAGTCTTATCAATTGTTTTTGACATGACCGCACAGTAATTGTGCAAATTTGCAGCAAATGACTTACTATGAGCAATTTACAACAATTTCCTCTTTTTCCAGTATTATCACTTGTTTGTGAGATGACTGCACAGGAATCGAGCATTTTGGCAGGAAAAGACTCACTATGAACTAGTTACACCAATTTATTCTATTCCCAGTGACATCTTTGTGTGTTTTTGTTGAACCTCGATATAGAGGAACCTTATCTAGCCTTCAAAACTGAAAATCAGAGAATTGTGTAAGATGTACCGTCATTGTGCAGTTTAGCAGCAAATGACTTATTTTGAACTACTTACAAGCATTTCCTCTATTTCCAGTCTTATCACTTGTTTCTGACATGACCGCACAGTAATCGGGCAGTTTTGCAGGAAATGACTTCCTATGAACTAGTTACAAGTAGGGGTGTCCACGGACCCCCCGGATCGGATCGGGACCCGGATCGGGACCTCCAATTTTGTCCCGGACCGGTTCGGACAAAATCGGAGGCCCCCCGGACCGGATCGAGTCCGATCCCGACCCAAAAATCGTACAATTTTGGATCGGCCGCCATTTTTTTCCCCATAGACTTGCATTGCAATGCAAGTCTATGAGGAAAAAATGGCGGCGGGTGGGTAAGGGGGGGCCTAACTCCCTCCCCCCCCGGGGCCGTCCGCTGTGGACGGCCCCGGCAGGTAAACCCCCTCCCCCGTGCTCCCTACCCCCCCTGGGGCCGCCCGCTTCCATCCGCTGGCGCCCGCGGGCGCCAGCGGATAGAAGCGGACGGCTCCGGGGGGGGGTAAGCCCCCTTCCCCGCCACTGCTTACTTTCTCGGCCCGTCCGGCGCCGGCGACTACTACCAGCGGGCTCCGCGGCCTACTCTCGAGTAGCGCGCCGGGTGATGACATCACCAGGCGCGCCACCCTGGAGCAGGCCGCGGAGCCTGCTGGTAGTAGTAGGCGCCGGCGCCGGACGGGAGCCGCTGGGCCGGGCAGGTAAGGGCCCCCCTCCCCCCTCCCCCCTCCGCGCGCCCCCTCCTCCCCTCCACGCACCCCCTCCTTACCTTCCCGGCCCGGCGGCTCCCGTCCAGCGCCGGCGCCTACTACTTCCAGCAGGCTCCGCAGCCTGCTCTAGAGTAGCGCGCCGGGTGATGACATCACCCGGCGCGCCACCCTAGAGCAGGCCGCGGAGCCTGCTGGGAGTAGTAGGCGCCGGCGCCGGACGGGAGCCGCCGGGCCGGGCAGGTAAGGGCCCCCCTCCCCCCTCCCCCCTCCGCACGCCCCCTCCTCCCCTCCACGCACCCCCTCCTTACCTTCCCGGCCCGGCGGCTCCCGTCCAGCGCCGGCGCCTACTACTTCCAGCAGGCTCCGCAGCCTGCTCTAGAGTAGCGCGCCGGGTGATGACATCACCCGGCGCGCCACCCTAGAGCAGGCCGCGGAGCCTGCTGGGAGTAGTAGGCGCCGGCGCCGGACGGGAGCCGCCGGGCCGGGCAGGTAAGGGCCCCCCTCCCCCCTCCCCCCTCCGCGCGCCCCCTCCTCCCCTCCACGCACCCCCTCCTTACCTTCCCGGCCCGGCGGCTCCCGTCCGGCGCCGGCGCCTACTACTTCCAGCAGGCTCCGCGGCCTGCTCTAGAGTAGCGCGCCGGGTGATGACATCACACGGCGCGCCACCCTAGAGCAGGCCGCGGAGCCTGCTGGGAGTAGTAGGCGCCGGCGCCGGACGGGAGCCGCCGGGCCGGGCAGGTAAGGGCCCCCCTCCCCCCTCCCCCCTCCGCGCGCCCCCTCCTCCCCTCCACGCACCCCCTCCTTACCTTCCCGGCCCGGTGGCTCCCGTCCGGCGCCGGCGCCTACTACTACCAGCACGCTCCGCGGCCTGCTCTAGAGTAGCGCGCCGGGTGATGACATCACCCGGCGCGCCACCCTAGAGCAGGCCGCGGAGCCTGCTGGGAGTAGTAGGCGCCGGCGCCGGACGGGAGCCGCCGGGCCGGGCAGGTAAGGGCCCCCCTCCCCCGTCCCCCACTGTCCACTTTCATCGGCGGGCGCCCGCTGGCGCCCGCCAATGGAAGCGGCGGTGGGCGCCAGTGGGCGCCCGCCGATCCGCCGATCTGCCGAACCGGTTCGGAGCTTTTTCGGACCGGTTCGGATTGGATCGGCCGATCCAGCTGCGGGATCGGAAATCGGATAATTTATCCGATTTCCCACTGGACCGGACTCGGATCGTGGATCGGGTCCGATCCAGTGCACATCCCTAGTTACAAGCATTTCTACTATTTCCAGTCTTTTCACTTATTTGTGAGATTACTGCATAGCAATTGTGCACTTTAGCAGGAAATGACTTCCTATGAACTAGTTACAACAATTTACTCTATTTCCAGTGACATCTTTGTGTGTTTTAGTTGAACTAAGCTAGAGAGGAACCTTTTCTAGCCTTCAAAACTTAAAATCAGAGAATTGGATAACATGTACAGTC
Source organism: Anniella stebbinsi (assembly GCA_029215795.1). Classification (NCBI taxonomy): domain Eukaryota; kingdom Metazoa; phylum Chordata; class Lepidosauria; order Squamata; family Anniellidae; genus Anniella; species Anniella stebbinsi. The sequence goes on along the minus strand of JARDYH010000004.1, from coordinate 122,217,712 downwards.
ATGGCGCAGTTTAGCAGCAAATGACTTACTATGAGCTATTTACAACAATTTCCTCTATTTCCAGTGTTTTCACTTCTTTGTGAGATCACTGCATAGCAATTGTGCACTTTAGCAGGAAATAACTTACTATGAACTAGTTACACCAATTTACTCTATTCCCAGTAATTTCACTTGTTTGTGACATCTTTGTGTGTTTTCGTTGAACCTCGCTGTAGAGGAACCTTTTCTAGACTTCAAAACTGAAAATCAGAGAATTGGGTAAACTGAGAAGTCATCGTGCAGTTTAGCAGCAAATGACTTATTTAAAACTACTTACAACAATTTACTCTATTCCCAGTCATTTCACTTATTTGTGACATCTTTGTGTGTTTTCGTTGAACCTCGCTATAGAGTAACATTTTCTAGCCTTCAAAACCTAAAATCAGAGAATTGGGTGAAATGTACAGTCATTGTGCAGTTTAGCAGCAAATGACTTCTTTTGAACTACTTCCAAGCTTCTCCTCTATTTCCAGTCTTATCACTTGTTTGTGACATGACCGCACAGTAATCGGGCAGTTTTGCAGGAAATGACTTACTATGAACTAGTTACAAGCATTTCCACTATTTCCAGTCTATTCACTTGTTTGTGAGATTACTGCATAGCAATTGTGCACTTCAGCAGGAAATGACTTACTATGAACTAGTTACAACAATTTACTCTATTCCCAGTGACTTCTTTGTGTGTTTTAGTTGAACCAAGCTAGAGAGGAACCTTTTCCAGACTTCAAAACTTAAAATCAGAGAACTGGGTAACATGTACAGTCATGGCGTAGTTTAGCAGCAAATGACTTACCATGAGCTATTTACAACAATTTCCTCTATTTCCAGTCTTTTCACTTGTTTGTTAGATTACCGCACAACAATCGTGCACTTTAGCAGGAAATAACTTACTATGAACCAGATACAACAATTTACTCTATTCCCAGTAATTTCACTTGTTTGTGACATCTTTTTATGTTTTTGGTGAACCTCGCTGTAGAGGAACCTTTTCTAGCCTTCAAAACTGAAAATTAGGGAATTGGGTAAAATGTACAGTCATTGTGCAGTTTAGCAGCAAATGACTTCTTTTGAACTACTTCCAAGCTTTTCCTCTATTTCCAGTCTTATCACTTGTTTGTGAGATTACTGCACTGTAATCATGCAGTTTTGCAGGAAATGACATACTATGAACTAGTTACAACAATTTACTCTATTCCCAGTGACATCTTTGTGTGTTTTAGTTGAACCAAGCTAGAGAGGGACCTTTTCTAGCCTTCAAACTTAAAATAAGAGAAATGGGTAACATGTACAGGCGTTGTGCAGTTTAGCAGCAAATGACTTCTTTTGAACTACTTCCAAGCATTTCCTCTATTTCCAGTGTTATGACTTGTTTGTGACATGACCGGACAGTAATCGTACAGTTAAGCAGGGAATGACTTACTATGAACTCGTTACACCAATTTACTCTATTCCCAGTAATTTCACTTGCTTGTGACATCTTTGTGTGTTTTCGTTGAACCTCGCTGTAGAATGACATTTTCTAACCTTCAAAACTTAAAACCAGAGAATTGGGTGAAATGTACAGTCATCGTGCAGTTTAGCAGCAAATGATTTCTTTTTAACTACTTACAAACATTCTCTCTATTTCCTATCTTATCAATTGTTTTTGACATGACCGCACAGTAATTGTGCAGATTTGCAGCAAATGACTTACTATGAGCTATTTACAACAATTTCCTCTATTTCCAGTCTTTTCACTTGTTTGTGAGATTACTGCATAGCAATTGTGCACTTTAGCAGGAAATGACTTACCATGAACTAGTTACAACAATTTACTCTATTCCCAGTGACATCTTTGTGTGTTTTAGTTGAACCAAGCTAGAGAGGAACCTTTTCTAGCCTTCAAAACTTAAAGTCAGAGAATTGGGTGAAATGTACAGTCATCGTGCAGTTTAGCAGCAAATGACTTATTTTGATCTACTTACAAGCATTCTCTCTATTTCTAGTCTCATCATTTGTTTGTGACATGACCGCACAGTTATCGTTCAATTTTGCAGGAAATGACCTACTATGAACTAGTTACAAGCATTTCCCCTATTCCCAGTCATTTCAGTTTTTTTGACATCTTTGTATGTTTTGTTGAACCTTGCTGTAGAGCAACCTTTTCTAGACTTGAGAACTGAAAATCAGAGAATTGGGTAACATGTACAGTCATCGTGCAGTTTAGCAGGAAATGACTTCTTTTTAACTACTTACAAGCATTATCTCTATTTCTAGTCTTATCAATTGTTTTTGACATGACCGCACAGTAATTGTGCAAATTTGCAGCAAATGACTTACTATGAGCAATTTACATCAATTTCCTCTTTTTCCAGTATTATCACTTGTTTGTGAGATGACTGCACAGGAATCGAGCATTTTGGCAGGAAAAGACTTACTATGAACTAGTTACACCAATTTATTCTATTCCCAGTGACATCTTTGTGTGTTTTTGTTGAACCTTGATATAGAGGAACCTTATCTAGCCTTCAAAACTGAAAATCAGAGAATTGTGTAAGATGTACCGTCATTGTGCAGTTTAGCAGCAAATGACTTATTTTGAACTACTTACAAGCATTTCCTCTATTTCCAGTCTTATCACTTGTTTGTGACATGACCGCACAGTAATCGGGCAGTTTTGCAGGAAATGACTTCCTATGAACTAGTTACAAGCATTTCTACTATTTCCAGTCTAATCACTTGTTTGTTAGATTACTGCACAACAATCGTACACTTTGGCAGGAAATGACTTACTATGAACCAGATACAACAATTTACTCTATTCCCAGTAATTTCACTTGTTTGTGACATCTTTGTGTGTTTTCGTTGAACCTCGCTATAGAGTAACATTTTCTAGCCTTCAAAACCTAAAATCAGAGAATTGGGTGAAATGTACAGTCATTGTGCAGTTTAGCAGCAAATGACTTCTTTTGAACTACTTCCAAGCTTCTCCTCTATTTCCAGTCTTATCACTTGCTTGTGAGATTATTGCACTGTAATCATGCAGTTTTGCAGGAAATGACTTACTATGAACTAGTTACAATAATTTACTCTATTCCCAGTGACATCTTTGTGTGTTTTCGTTGAACCTCGCTATAGAGTAACATTTTCTAGCCTTCAAAACTGAAAATCAGAGTATTGGGTGAAATGTATAGTCATCGTGCAGTTTAGAAGCAAATGACTTCTTTTGAACTACTTCCAAGCATTTCCTCTATTTCCAGTGTTTTGACTTGTTTGTGACATGACCGCACAGTAATCATACAGTTTAGCAGGAAATGACTTACTATGAACTAGTTACAACAATTTGCTCTATTCCCAGTAATTTCACTTGTTTGTGACATCTTTGTGTGTTTTCATTGAACCTCGCTTTAGAGTTACCCTTTCTAGCCTTCAAAACTTAAAATCAGAGAATTGGGTAACATGTACAGTCATCGTGCAGTTTAGCAGCAAATGACTTATTTTGAACTACTTACAAGCATTCTCTCTATTTCTAGTCTCATCATTTGTTTGTGACGTGACCGCACAGTTATCGTTCAATTTTGCAGGAAATGATCTATATGAACTAGTTACAAGCATTTCCTCTATTCCCAGTAATTTCAGTTTTTTGTGACATATATGTATGTTTTTGTTGAACCTCGCTGTAGAGGAACCTTTTCTAGACTTCAAAACTGAAAATCAGTGAATTGGGTAAAATGTACAGTCATCATGCTGTTTAGCAGCAAATGACTTCTTTTGAACTACTTCCAAGCTTTTCCTCTATTTCCAGTCTTATCACTTGCTTGTGAGATTATTGCACTGTAATCATGCAGTTTTGCAGGAAATGACTTACTATGAACTAGTTACAGCAATGTACTCTATTCCCAGTGACATCTTTGTGTGTTTTCGTTGAACCTCGCTAAAATCAGAGAATTGAGTAACATGTACAGTCATTGTGCATTTTAGCAGCAAATGACTTCTTTTGAACTACTTCCAAGCATTTCCTCTATTTCCAGTGTTATGACTTGTTTGTGACAAGACCGCATAGCAATCATACAGTTTAGCAGGAAATGACTTACTATGAACTAGTTACACCAATTTACTCTATTCCCAGTAATTTCACTTGTTTGTGACATCTTTGTGTGTTTTCGTTGAACCTCGATGTAGAATAACATTTTCTAGCCTTCAATACTTTAAATCAGAGAATTGCGTGAAATGTACAGTCATCGTGCAGTTTAGCAGCAAATGACTTCTTTTGAACTACTTACAAGCATTCTCTCTATTTCCACTCTTATCACTTGTTTGTGACATGACCGCACAGTAATCGGGCAGTTTTGCAGGAAATGACTTACTATGAACTAGTTACACGCATTTCCACTATTTCCAGTCTTTTCACTTGTTTGTGAGATTACTGCATAGCACTTGTGCATTTATAATGAACTAGTTACAACAATTTATTCTATTTCTAGTCTTATCACTTGCTTGTGAGATTACTGCATTGTAATCATGCAGTTTTGCAGGAAATGACTTTCTATGAACTAGTGACAACAATTTACTCTATTCCCAGTGACATCTTTGTGTGTTTTCGTTGAACCTCGCTAAAGACACACCTTTTCTAGCCTTCAAAAATTTAAATCAGAGAATTGGGTAAAATGTACAGTCATCGGGCAGTTTTGCAGGAAATGACTTACTATGAACTAGTTACAAGCATTTCCACTATTTCCAGTCTATTCACTTGTTTGTGAGATTACTGCATAGCAATTGTGCACTTCAGCAGGAAATGACTTACTATGAACTAGTTACAACAATTTACTCTATTCCCAGTGACTTCTTTGTGTGTTTTAGTTGAACCAAGCTAGAGAGGAACCTTTTCCAGCCTTCAAAACTTAAAATCAGAGAACTGGGTAACATGTACTGTCATGGCGTAGTTTAGCAGCAAATGACTTACCATGAGCTATTTACAACAATTTCCTCTATTTCCAGTCTTTTCACTTGTTTGTTAGATTACTGCACAACAATCGTGCACTTTAGCAGGAAATAACTTACTATGAACCAGATACAACAATTTACTCTATTCCCAGTAATTTCACTTGTTTGTGACATCTTTGTGTGTTTTCGTTGAACCTCGCTTTAGTGTAACCTTTTCTAGCCTTCAAAACTGAAAATCAGAGAATTGGGTAACATGTACAGTCATCGTGCTGTTTAGCAGCAAATAACTTATTTTGAACTCCTTACAAACATTCTGTCTATTTCTAGTCTCATCATTTGTTTGTGACATGACCGCACAGTTATCATTCATTTTTGCAGGAAACGACCTACTATGAACTAGTTACAAACATTTCCTCTCTTCCCAGTAATTTCAGTTTTTTGTGACATATGTGTATGTTTTTGTTGAACCTCGCTGTAGAGGAACCTTTTCTAGATTTCAAAACTGAAAATCAGAGAATTGGGTAAAATGAGCAGTCATCGTGCAGTTTAGCAGCAAATGACTTATTTAAAAGCGCCATTCTGCCGTCCCCGGCAAACAGCCTGGGGGCGGGGAGGCTTTTGCGGATGGTGGGGGGAAGAGGAAAGACGTGCCTGCTCCCTATTGGGTAGCAGGCTGGAAGGCGCCACGTGAGGGGGAGGGAGGAAAGCTATTTAAAGGCAAGCCTCCCTCCCCTTCGCTCTCTTGCTTCAAGCGGCTGGCTCCAGGAGGTCTCTTTCCCAGGGGAAGCAGCGGGAAAGGGCGGTGCAGCGGCGACGACGGAGCGGAGCAGGAGAGCAGGAGGAGAAGAAGGGTTTGGCCTTTGGCCGCAGGTTTGGTGGAGACCGGCTGGTCTCTGGCGGGGGGGTCAGGCGTCTGGACTCCGGTGGTTGAGGAGGGGTGACGGGACGCGTGAGCCCTTGCCGCGTGGGTCGTGCGGGATGCAGTTCGTGGCCCCCCCGTGTGGGCCGGGGAGGGGGCGGCTGCCATTTTGGGAGTCCTTGGGCGGCTAGCCTCGTGGGCCGAGCAGGCAGGAGGGTGGCCTTTTAGTGGGCTTGGTAGCTGGTGGCGGCAGCCAGGTGAGAGCAGTGGGAGTAATTCAGGGCAGAAGCGGCTTCCTGGGGGATGGTCTCTAGTGGGTAGCTACGGTCATTAAGGGGTTGGAGCCAGCCCTCAAGGTAGCTGTGGCGTTTTTAGGCCCGTTTCAGGCAGTTGCAGCCATTTTGAGCCGGCGGGGGCCATTTTGAGGTGGCACAGGTTGTTTTGGGGTTGCGGCGGCCATTTTGGGGTTGCGGCGGCCATTTTGAGGTGGCGGCGGCCATTTTGAGGTGGCGGCGGCCATTTTGAGGTGGCGGTGGCCATTTTGAGGTGGCGGCGGCCATTTTAGGTGGCGGCGGCCATTTTGTTCGCATAAATTTTGTAACAGGACTTGGATTTCATTCTGACCCTGTCTCTCTGCGCGACCGCTCCGCTGATCTTTGATTAGTTAGCGGGCAGGAGTATACGGGCGTGGGAGGTGCCGAGAGCGTGGATTTCTGGCATTGTACTTAGTTTAGTCAAATAGCATGTCTTCAAAAAAAGGTATGGGCGGTCCTAAAGGGAAAGGGAAAGCCCCGCCTGCAAAGAAACAACGAAGCAGGGTTGGGCAGGATTCCTCTGCTGAGGAGTTGGATCCTGCAGTAGAGGCACTGTTGGCGCGGGTGCAATCCCTGGAACAGGAAAGGGGGCTTTGCCCATCCACTATGAATAGCCTTTTGGGCCCCGACCACGATAGTCTTCGCCAGACGCGAAGACAGGTGCAGGACAGTTTATTAAGATCTCTGTCCAATCGATTAGATGCGATGGAAGCAGCAACGTCACAGGTGTCAAGCCTCCAGCGCGGCGAGGTGCCAGAGAGAAACGTCTGTTCGGCAGCAAGGCAGGGGAATGAAGACAGGGCAGCAGTTTTGGTCGAGTCGATTGCACCAGGAGGAGCACCTGTTCTGGGATCGCCTCAAGGTAATGTACAGGCAATGGGAGCAGTGAGCCCTGTTGGCCTTGCATCACCAACACAAAACACTGGGACACCAGGGGCGTGGAGCTCAGGTAGTTTACCATCACCTTTCCAACACACGGGGGCGATGCAGAACGTGGGGGCTATGCACCCTTGGGGATGGTACCCTTACTTTCCGGGCTTACCATGGCAGCACACGGGGCCTGCAGATAGTGCAGCCTCGGGCGAGCGGTCCTCGTTGGCAGCACCAATCATGGGGGAGGCTAATAATAATGTGGCTGCAGCGGTAGTTACACCAAACCCACAGGCGGGGCAAGCTGGGGGTATAGGGGTGATTGCGACAGCAACACCGTCCGCTTCCGCTGATGGCACGGGGGTAAGGGTATCCGGAGAGGCGTCTCAGATGCCGGCTACTGCTGCGGCAGCGGCGTGTGCGGCTGTGTGGCAGGGACCTGCGTCCAGCTGCAGTGTTGGGCAGGGCGTCGGAGCATCAGTGGCGGATCCTTTTGCTGGGGCTGACAGGAATGCTATTCCCAGGGGGGGATTCGGTTCCCCTTTGGGATATCATTTACTTCCGGCCACGCGGGAAAAGATTTTGAGGGGGGAGTATATAGATATTTTCTCCCTCCTTTTTAGAGAACTAGAATCTAATGAAAAGGATAAATTAGGGGATAAGGAGGCAGAGCGACTGAGGAGAAGGAGAGTAGCAAGGACATGGGCGAATTGGCTGCCGGGATTCCTAATTTACATGGGAATTATCCAGCAGCGTTTCCCCGAGAAAGGCTACACATTAGTTAAGTATCTCGATATGGTATATCGAGCCTACACCGAGTTTGTGGGCGGAGCCTGGTTGGCTTATGACGAATCTTTTCGTCGTAAGGCGGCATTCGACCACACCTTGCACTGGGACACGCGGGATCATGACCTATGGTTGCAGTTCATGACCCCAGCGAGACCGGGGTTCGGTGAACGGGCCGACAGTGGGCACATCATTGCCAAGCAGCAGCCCGCCTCCACGTCTAGAGGGAGTGCGGGGCAGGGGGTTCTACTCCGCCCGCCCTGCTGGGATTACGGGGCCAAGGGTACCTGCTCGCGCGCACAGTGCAGGTTCAGGCACGACTGTACGATTTGTGGAGGACTGCACCCAGCTCTCAATTGTAACCGGAATAGGGGGGGGCGGGGTGCATTCAAGGATGGACAAGGGGGCCGGAAACCCGGGGGCGGCCAGCAGCAGCCTCCCAAAGGGCCCCAGTCCAGTTAAGATTGAGGCGTTGCAAAGCCTATTGGCAAAGTACCCAAGGGTGGCAGACGCCAGGTACTTGGAGTTGGGTTTTATCCATGGGTTTCATATTCCGTTTGAGGGGCCTAGAGCCCCCTATTTTGCGAAGAACCAAAAATCCATTGTTGGTTTGGAGGTTTTAGTAGGGGAGAAAATAGAGAAAGAAATTAGATGTGGTAGAGTATTGGGTCCATTTGCGGAACCACCTATCAATAATTTAATGGTGTCGCCTTTGGGCATTGTTCCGAAGAAAACTGAGGGGGAGTTCAGGTTGATTCATAACCTGTCTTTCCCTAAAGGGGAGTCGGTCAATGATTATATCCCGGAGCAATTATGCTCCGTGCGGTATACGTCTTTTGATTGCGCAGTGGATATGGTTCGTAGTAATGGTGTGGGGGCGTTGATGGGAAAATGCGATATTAAGTCAGCTTTTCGCATATTGCCCATACATCCGGAGGATTTCAACTTATTAGGTTTCTTTTTTCAGGGTAAATATTATGTGGATAGGGCCTTACCTATGGGATGCTCTATCTCATGCGCCATGTTTGAGAAATTCAGTTCCTTTCTGGAGTGGGCGCTCAGGAATAGATGTAATTCCGCAAACGTGGTTCACTATCTTGATGACTTCCTGCTTTCGGGAAGAGCAGATGATGACCAATGCACCCAATTAATGCGCGAGTTTTATGTGTTAGCAGAGGAGCTGGGTGTCCCACTGGCGCATGAGAAGACTGAGGGTCCTCTGAGCGTTATGACGTTTTTGGGAATCGAACTTGATTCCGTTAATCAGTGCTGCAGATTACCACGGGACAAATTGGATAAGTTGAGGGAACGGATACAAGCACTTAGCGCAGCTAAAAAGGCGACCTTAGCACAATTACAGGAGGTAGTGGGCCACTTGAATTTTGCTTGTAGGGTCATTGCACCGGGTAGAGCCTTCTTGCGTCGCCTTTGCGATGCTATGAAGGGCTTATCGCGCCCATATCACCGCGCTCGGGTAACGGGGGCAATTCGGGAGGATCTGCATACGTGGCTCACGTTTCTGAATGAGTTCAACGGGGTTTCCTTTTGGAGACGGGACCTTCTTATGGAAGCCGAAATGCAGATTCATTCCGACGCCTCCGGGGCTTTGGGCTTCGGTGTGATATGGGGGGATAGGTGGTGCGCCAAGCGTTGGCCGGAGAGCTGGGGCGCGTCAGCTATAATTAGGGATTTGACGTTCTTGGAATTTTTTCCAATTTACGTAGCTGTACATCTGTGGACGGCCGAGTTTACCAACTCGGCGGTGTCCTTTTGGTGTGACAATTTGGCTACGGTTCAAGTCCTTAATTCTCTGACTTCCCGGAATGGCAGAGTCATGGCTATGCTACGAAAATTTACGCTGCATTGCGTTCGCCATAACATTCTGTTCCGTGCCAGACATGTCCCGGGGTTGGACAATTCCATTGCTGACGCTTTGTCGCGTCAGCAGGTCCAGAGATTTCGGGATTTGGCTCCATGGGCACGTCAGCTCCCGGAGATCTTCCCAGACACCCTTTGGGAGATTGGCAGCATGAGGTTGAGCACGCCATGTGGCAGTCGGTAGCGCCAAGTACACGGTCAGCCTACGCAAGATCAGGTAGAGAGTTCGCGGTGTTCAGGGGGGAGATGCATTTCCCCGAGTTGTGGCCCATTCCTGTAGAGCAGATTCTACAGTTTTGCGTGGCTTTACATCAGAAGGGCCTTTCGACTAGGACGATTTCGGGCAGACTGGCAGCACTGGCATTCTATGCCAAAGTCAGAGGGGTGGTCGATAACACTGCCGATGCTAGGGTGCGGTGTGTTTTGAAAGGTTGGTCTAGGGCAGCTCCGCGTCAACCGGATGGTAGGCGCCCCATTTCCCCTGATATTTTGCTGCAACTCGGGGAGCAATGGAAGCTGTTGTGTTTTTCTCCTTATGAGACACTGTTATTTCAGGCGACAGCTTTCACCGCCTTTTTTGGGGCCCTCAGGATCTCCGAGTTGCTCGCATTTTCCAAGCACGACTGTTCAGAGCGTGCGATACGTTTTCAGGATCTTCAATTTCAGTCACGGGCGATAGCAATAACTATTCGGAGGTCAAAGACTGATCAGGAGGGGAGGGGCGCAACGATTGTGTTGCACCAAGCCCCGATGTTGGCCCTATGCCCTGTGCAGGCTCTAGGAGACTTCGTTAGCATGCGTGGCAACCACCCGGGGACACTATTTTGTCACCTGGACCGGGCTCCACTCACGAAGTTTCAATTTTGGGCAGTGGCCAAGAAGGCTTTTGGAGCATTGGGTTTACCGGTAGCGGAGTTCGGGCTACACTCTTTTCGTATTGGGGCCGCATCAACTGCAGCCGTTGCTGGGTGTTCTTCTTCGCAAATTCAGGCAGTTGGAAGATGGCGTTCAGTTGCTTTTAAGACGTATATTCGCAAGTTTTCCTTGTAATTCTCCTGGATGGGTTTTAAAATCTTTGTGTTTGTTATAGACTGCTGGACAGGCCATGCCCCAGTTCGTGTGATCATCTGCGGCCACAGCTACATCTTCTGGGCCGCCAAGCGAGCGGCAAATTCGAGCTTTGGATCACAGCTGGGTTTGAGTCGTCATGCCAACATCAGGTGGTTGGGCAGACGAGGCATGAGGTGGGAACGCCTCTTGCACACTTTGGATCAGGTGGCCAGTGATGTGCCCCAGGTTTTGATCATTCACCTGGGAGGTAATGATCTGGGACTGCTGAAGGGTAAGGCCTTGATTCTGCAAGCGATCGCAGATTTTCACAGTATCAGGCAGAAGTGGCCGGGCATTTCGATTATTTGGTCTTGTGTTATTCCCAGATTTGACTGGCGAATGGGCATGAATCATTCGGCTTTGGAGAAAGCCCGTAAGAAAGTGAATACTGAAATTTTCAGAGATCTGTCCAAACATGGAGATTTTAGCATTCAACATCCGGAGATTACTCTTTCCCGGAGGGAGCTGTACAGGTCTGATGGAGTCCATTTGTCTGACCAAGGCAATGATTTATTTTTATGCGATCTGCAGAGGGGCTTAAAGGAAGTTCTAGCTGTTAGATGGGGCGTGAGCGACTAAGCAAGTGGCTTGACGCTCCCAGTGGCGGATAGGAAGGGGCATCCAGAGAGGTAAGGAGAATTGGCGAGCATTCACAGGCACTGTTCAGGTGACTGGTAATTCCTGAGGCTTCCAGCTTTGAGCCCCGCGGCCTGGCTTGGGAGATAAGGGTTACCTTTGAGACTGACCCTTCTCACCTACCCAGAGCCTTGCGGCCTGGGGGGAGGCGACACAGGAAGGTCTCCCTCCCCGAAAAGGGGGAGCACGTGGAGAGGTGGAGTTGTGCCACCTACTCACGTGCAGGAATCGCTCGCCCGAGTCGGGGAAAAGGGGGCCTGTGGACAGGCCTTTACTGGATGCCCCTTAGGAACCCCCTTTGCAGATCTGTCAATAAATGTGGCCCTTGTTTAAATCCAATTCTTGTGTCTGACTCTTCATTTACACCATCTGGTCGCAATTACTTACAACAATTTACTCTATTCCCAGTAATTTCACTTATTTGTGACATCTTTGTGTGTTTTCGTTGAACCTCGCTGTAGAATGACATTTTCTAACCTTCAAAACTTAAAACCAGAGAATTGGGTGAAATGTACAGTCATCGTGCAGTTTAGCAGCAAATGACTTATTTTTAACTATTTACAAACATTCTCTCTATTTCTAGTCTTATCAATTGTTTGTGACATGACCGCACAGTAATTGTGCAGATTTGCAGCAAATGACTTACTATGAGCTATTTACAACAATTTCCTCTATTTCCAGTCTTTTCACTTGTTTGTGAGATTACTGCATAGCAATTGTGCACTTTAGCAGGAAATGACTTGCCATGAACTAGTTACAACAATTTACTCTATTCCCAGTGACATCTTTGTGTGTTTTAGTTGAACCAAGCTAGAGAGGAACCTTTTCTAGCCTTCAAAACTTAAAGTCAGAGAATTGGGTGAAATGTACAGTCATCGTGCAGTTTAGCAGCAAATGACTTATTTTGATCTACTTACAAACATTCTCTCTATTTCTAGTCTCATCATTTGTTTGTGACATGACCGCACAGTTATCGTTCAATTTTGCAGGAAATGACCTACTATGAACTAGTTACAAGCATTTCCCCTATTCCCAGTCATTTCAGTTTTTTGTGACATCTTTATATGTTTTTGTTGAACCTCGCTGTAGAGCAACCTTTTCTAGACTTCAAAACTTAAAATCAGAGAATTGGGTGAAATGTACAGTCATCGTGCAGTTTAGCAGCAAAGGACTTATTTTGATCTACTTACAAGCATTCTCTCTATTTCTAGTCTCGTCATTTGTTTGTGACATGACCGCACAGTTATCGTTCAATTTTGCAGGAAATGACCTACTATGAACTAGTTACAAGCATTTCCCCTATTCCCAGTCATTTCAGTTTTTTGTGACATCTTTATATGTTTTTGTTGAACCTCGCTGTAGAGCAACCTTTTCTAGACTTCAAAACTTAAAATCAGAGAATTGGCTGAAATGTTCAGTCATTGTGCAGTTTAGCAGCAAATCACTTCTTTTGAACTACTTCCAAGCTTCTCCTCTATTTCCACTCTTATCACTTGTTTGTGACATGACCGCACAGAGATCGGGCAGTTTTGCAGGAAATGACTTCCTATGAACTAGTTACAAGCATTTCCACTATTTCCAGTCTTTTCACTTATTTGTGAGATTACTGCATAGCAATTGTGCACTTTAGCAGGAAATGACTTCCTATGAACCAGATACAACAATTTACTCTATTCCCAGTAATTTCACTTGTTTGTGACATCTTTTTATGTTTTTGTTGAACCTCGCTGTAGAGGAACCTTTTCTAGCCTTCAAAACTGAAAATTAGAAAATTGGGTAAAATGTACAGTCATCGTACAGTTTAGCAGCAAATGACTTCTTTTGAACTACTTCCAAGCTTTTCCTCTATTTCCAGTCTTATCACTTGTTTGTGAGATTACTGCACTGTAATCATGCAGTTTTGCAGGAAATGACATACTATGAACTAGTTACAACAATTTACTCTATTCCCAGTGACATCTTTGTGTGTTTTAGTTGAACCAAGCTAGAGAGGGACCTTTTCTAGCCTTCAAACTTAAAATAAGAGAAATGGGTAACATGTACAGGCGTTGTGCAGTTTAGCAGCAAATGACTTCTTTTGAACTACTTCCAAGCATTTCCTCTATTTCCAGTGTTATGACTTGTTTGTGACATGACCGCACAGTAATCGTACAGTTAAGCAGGGAATGACTTACTATGAACTCGTTACACCAATTTACTCTATTCCCAGTAATTTCACTTGCTTGTGACATCTTTGTGTGTTTTCGTTGAACCTCGCTGTAGAATGACATTTTCTAACCTTCAAAACTTAAAACCAGAGAATTGGGTGAAATGTACAGTCATCGTGCAGTTTAGCAGCAAATGATTTCTTTTTAACTACTTACAAACATTCTCTCTATTTCCTATCTTATCAATTGTTTTTGACATGACCGCACAGTAATTGTGCAGATTTGCAGCAAATGACTTACTATGAGCTATTTACAACAATTTCCTCTATTTCCAGTCTTTTCACTTGTTTGTGAGATTACTGCATAGCAATTGTGCACTTTAGCAGGAAATGACTTACCATGAACTAGTTACAACAATTTACTCTATTCCCAGTGACATCTTTGTGTGTTTTAGTTGAACCAAGCTAGAGAGGAACCTTTTCTAGCCTTCAAAACTTAAAGTCAGAGAATTGGGTGAAATGTACAGTCATCGTGCAGTTTAGCAGCAAATGACTTATTTTGATCTACTTACAAGCATTCTCTCTATTTCTAGTCTCATCATTTGTTTGTGACATGACCGCACAGTTATCGTTCAATTTTGCAGGAAATGACCTACTATGAACTAGTTACAAGCATTTCCCCTATTCCCAGTCATTTCAGTTTTTTTGACATCTTTGTATGTTTTGTTGAACCTTGCTGTAGAGCAACCTTTTCTAGACTTGAGAACTGAAAATCAGAGAATTGGGTAACATGTACAGTCATCGTGCAGTTTAGCAGGAAATGACTTCTTTTTAACTACTTACAAGCATTATCTCTATTTCTAGTCTTATCAATTGTTTTTGACATGACCGCACAGTAATTGTGCAAATTTGCAGCAAATGACTTACTATGAGCAATTTACATCAATTTCCTCTTTTTCCAGTATTATCACTTGTTTGTGAGATGACTGCACAGGAATCGAGCATTTTGGCAGGAAAAGACTTACTATGAACTAGTTACACCAATTTATTCTATTCCCAGTGACATCTTTGTGTGTTTTTGTTGAACCTTGATATAGAGGAACCTTATCTAGCCTTCAAAACTGAAAATCAGAGAATTGTGTAAGATGTACCGTCATTGTGCAGTTTAGCAGCAAATGACTTATTTTGAACTACTTACAAGCATTTCCTCTATTTCCAGTCTTATCACTTGTTTGTGACATGACCGCACAGTAATCGGGCAGTTTTGCAGGAAATGACTTCCTATGAACTAGTTACAAGCATTTCTACTATTTCCAGTCTAATCACTTGTTTGTTAGATTACTGCACAACAATCGTACACTTTGGCAGGAAATGACTTACTATGAACCAGATACAACAATTTACTCTATTCCCAGTAATTTCACTTGTTTGTGACATCTTTGTGTGTTTTCGTTGAACCTCGCTATAGAGTAACATTTTCTAGCCTTCAAAACCTAAAATCAGAGAATTGGGTGAAATGTACAGTCATTGTGCAGTTTAGCAGCAAATGACTTCTTTTGAACTACTTCCAAGCTTCTCCTCTATTTCCAGTCTTATCACTTGCTTGTGAGATTATTGCACTGTAATCATGCAGTTTTGCAGGAAATGACTTACTATGAACTAGTTACAATAATTTACTCTATTCCCAGTGACATCTTTGTGTGTTTTCGTTGAACCTCGCTATAGAGTAACATTTTCTAGCCTTCAAAACTGAAAATCAGAGTATTGGGTGAAATGTATAGTCATCGTGCAGTTTAGAAGCAAATGACTTCTTTTGAACTACTTCCAAGCATTTCCTCTATTTCCAGTGTTTTGACTTGTTTGTGACATGACCGCACAGTAATCATACAGTTTAGCAGGAAATGACTTACTATGAACTAGTTACAACAATTTGCTCTATTCCCAGTAATTTCACTTGTTTGTGACATCTTTGTGTGTTTTCATTGAACCTCGCTTTAGAGTTACCCTTTCTAGCCTTCAAAACTTAAAATCAGAGAATTGGGTAACATGTACAGTCATCGTGCAGTTTAGCAGCAAATGACTTATTTTGAACTACTTACAAGCATTCTCTCTATTTCTAGTCTCATCATTTGTTTGTGACGTGACCGCACAGTTATCGTTCAATTTTGCAGGAAATGATCTATATGAACTAGTTACAAGCATTTCCTCTATTCCCAGTAATTTCAGTTTTTTGTGACATATATGTATGTTTTTGTTGAACCTCGCTGTAGAGGAACCTTTTCTAGACTTCAAAACTGAAAATCAGTGAATTGGGTAAAATGTACAGTCATCATGCTGTTTAGCAGCAAATGACTTCTTTTGAACTACTTCCAAGCTTTTCCTCTATTTCCAGTCTTATCACTTGCTTGTGAGATTATTGCACTGTAATCATGCAGTTTTGCAGGAAATGACTTACTATGAACTAGTTACAGCAATGTACTCTATTCCCAGTGACATCTTTGTGTGTTTTCGTTGAACCTCGCTAAAATCAGAGAATTGAGTAACATGTACAGTCATTGTGCATTTTAGCAGCAAATGACTTCTTTTGAACTACTTCCAAGCATTTCCTCTATTTCCAGTGTTATGACTTGTTTGTGACAAGACCGCATAGCAATCATACAGTTTAGCAGGAAATGACTTACTATGAACTAGTTACACCAATTTACTCTATTCCCAGTAATTTCACTTGTTTGTGACATCTTTGTGTGTTTTCGTTGAACCTCGATGTAGAATAACATTTTCTAGCCTTCAATACTTTAAATCAGAGAATTGCGTGAAATGTACAGTCATCGTGCAGTTTAGCAGCAAATGACTTCTTTTGAACTACTTACAAGCATTCTCTCTATTTCCACTCTTATCACTTGTTTGTGACATGACCGCACAGTAATCGGGCAGTTTTGCAGGAAATGACTTACTATGAACTAGTTACACGCATTTCCACTATTTCCAGTCTTTTCACTTGTTTGTGAGATTACTGCATAGCACTTGTGCATTTATAATGAACTAGTTACAACAATTTATTCTATTTCTAGTCTTATCACTTGCTTGTGAGATTACTGCATTGTAATCATGCAGTTTTGCAGGAAATGACTTTCTATGAACTAGTGACAACAATTTACTCTATTCCCAGTGACATCTTTGTGTGTTTTCGTTGAACCTCGCTAAAGACACACCTTTTCTAGCCTTCAAAAATTTAAATCAGAGAATTGGGTAAAATGTACAGTCATCGGGCAGTTTTGCAGGAAATGACTTACTATGAACTAGTTACAAGCATTTCCACTATTTCCAGTCTATTCACTTGTTTGTGAGATTACTGCATAGCAATTGTGCACTTCAGCAGGAAATGACTTACTATGAACTAGTTACAACAATTTACTCTATTCCCAGTGACTTCTTTGTGTGTTTTAGTTGAACCAAGCTAGAGAGGAACCTTTTCCAGCCTTCAAAACTTAAAATCAGAGAACTGGGTAACATGTACTGTCATGGCGTAGTTTAGCAGCAAATGACTTACCATGAGCTATTTACAACAATTTCCTCTATTTCCAGTCTTTTCACTTGTTTGTTAGATTACTGCACAACAATCGTGCACTTTAGCAGGAAATAACTTACTATGAACCAGATACAACAATTTACTCTATTCCCAGTAATTTCACTTGTTTGTGACATCTTTGTGTGTTTTCGTTGAACCTCGCTTTAGTGTAACCTTTTCTAGCCTTCAAAACTGAAAATCAGAGAATTGGGTAACATGTACAGTCATCGTGCTGTTTAGCAGCAAATAACTTATTTTGAACTCCTTACAAACATTCTGTCTATTTCTAGTCTCATCATTTGTTTGTGACATGACCGCACAGTTATCATTCATTTTTGCAGGAAACGACCTACTATGAACTAGTTACAAACATTTCCTCTCTTCCCAGTAATTTCAGTTTTTTGTGACATATGTGTATGTTTTTGTTGAACCTCGCTGTAGAGGAACCTTTTCTAGATTTCAAAACTGAAAATCAGAGAATTGGGTAAAATGAGCAGTCATCGTGCAGTTTAGCAGCAAATGACTTATTTAAAAGCGCCATTCTGCCGTCCCCGGCAAACAGCCTGGGGGCGGGGAGGCTTTTGCGGATGGTGGGGGGAAGAGGAAAGACGTGCCTGCTCCCTATTGGGTAGCAGGCTGGAAGGCGCCACGTGAGGGGGAGGGAGGAAAGCTATTTAAAGGCAAGCCTCCCTCCCCTTCGCTCTCTTGCTTCAAGCGGCTGGCTCCAGGAGGTCTCTTTCCCAGGGGAAGCAGCGGGAAAGGGCGGTGCAGCGGCGACGACGGAGCGGAGCAGGAGAGCAGGAGGAGAAGAAGGGTTTGGCCTTTGGCCGCAGGTTTGGTGGAGACCGGCTGGTCTCTGGCGGGGGGGTCAGGCGTCTGGACTCCGGTGGTTGAGGAGGGGTGACGGGACGCGTGAGCCCTTGCCGCGTGGGTCGTGCGGGATGCAGTTCGTGGCCCCCCCGTGTGGGCCGGGGAGGGGGCGGCTGCCATTTTGGGAGTCCTTGGGCGGCTAGCCTCGTGGGCCGAGCAGGCAGGAGGGTGGCCTTTTAGTGGGCTTGGTAGCTGGTGGCGGCAGCCAGGTGAGAGCAGTGGGAGTAATTCAGGGCAGAAGCGGCTTCCTGGGGGATGGTCTCTAGTGGGTAGCTACGGTCATTAAGGGGTTGGAGCCAGCCCTCAAGGTAGCTGTGGCGTTTTTAGGCCCGTTTCAGGCAGTTGCAGCCATTTTGAGCCGGCGGGGGCCATTTTGAGGTGGCACAGGTTGTTTTGGGGTTGCGGCGGCCATTTTGGGGTTGCGGCGGCCATTTTGAGGTGGCGGCGGCCATTTTGAGGTGGCGGCGGCCATTTTGAGGTGGCGGTGGCCATTTTGAGGTGGCGGCGGCCATTTTAGGTGGCGGCGGCCATTTTGTTCGCATAAATTTTGTAACAGGACTTGGATTTCATTCTGACCCTGTCTCTCTGCGCGACCGCTCCGCTGATCTTTGATTAGTTAGCGGGCAGGAGTATACGGGCGTGGGAGGTGCCGAGAGCGTGGATTTCTGGCATTGTACTTAGTTTAGTCAAATAGCATGTCTTCAAAAAAAGGTATGGGCGGTCCTAAAGGGAAAGGGAAAGCCCCGCCTGCAAAGAAACAACGAAGCAGGGTTGGGCAGGATTCCTCTGCTGAGGAGTTGGATCCTGCAGTAGAGGCACTGTTGGCGCGGGTGCAATCCCTGGAACAGGAAAGGGGGCTTTGCCCATCCACTATGAATAGCCTTTTGGGCCCCGACCACGATAGTCTTCGCCAGACGCGAAGACAGGTGCAGGACAGTTTATTAAGATCTCTGTCCAATCGATTAGATGCGATGGAAGCAGCAACGTCACAGGTGTCAAGCCTCCAGCGCGGCGAGGTGCCAGAGAGAAACGTCTGTTCGGCAGCAAGGCAGGGGAATGAAGACAGGGCAGCAGTTTTGGTCGAGTCGATTGCACCAGGAGGAGCACCTGTTCTGGGATCGCCTCAAGGTAATGTACAGGCAATGGGAGCAGTGAGCCCTGTTGGCCTTGCATCACCAACACAAAACACTGGGACACCAGGGGCGTGGAGCTCAGGTAGTTTACCATCACCTTTCCAACACACGGGGGCGATGCAGAACGTGGGGGCTATGCACCCTTGGGGATGGTACCCTTACTTTCCGGGCTTACCATGGCAGCACACGGGGCCTGCAGATAGTGCAGCCTCGGGCGAGCGGTCCTCGTTGGCAGCACCAATCATGGGGGAGGCTAATAATAATGTGGCTGCAGCGGTAGTTACACCAAACCCACAGGCGGGGCAAGCTGGGGGTATAGGGGTGATTGCGACAGCAACACCGTCCGCTTCCGCTGATGGCACGGGGGTAAGGGTATCCGGAGAGGCGTCTCAGATGCCGGCTACTGCTGCGGCAGCGGCGTGTGCGGCTGTGTGGCAGGGACCTGCGTCCAGCTGCAGTGTTGGGCAGGGCGTCGGAGCATCAGTGGCGGATCCTTTTGCTGGGGCTGACAGGAATGCTATTCCCAGGGGGGGATTCGGTTCCCCTTTGGGATATCATTTACTTCCGGCCACGCGGGAAAAGATTTTGAGGGGGGAGTATATAGATATTTTCTCCCTCCTTTTTAGAGAACTAGAATCTAATGAAAAGGATAAATTAGGGGATAAGGAGGCAGAGCGACTGAGGAGAAGGAGAGTAGCAAGGACATGGGCGAATTGGCTGCCGGGATTCCTAATTTACATGGGAATTATCCAGCAGCGTTTCCCCGAGAAAGGCTACACATTAGTTAAGTATCTCGATATGGTATATCGAGCCTACACCGAGTTTGTGGGCGGAGCCTGGTTGGCTTATGACGAATCTTTTCGTCGTAAGGCGGCATTCGACCACACCTTGCACTGGGACACGCGGGATCATGACCTATGGTTGCAGTTCATGACCCCAGCGAGACCGGGGTTCGGTGAACGGGCCGACAGTGGGCACATCATTGCCAAGCAGCAGCCCGCCTCCACGTCTAGAGGGAGTGCGGGGCAGGGGGTTCTACTCCGCCCGCCCTGCTGGGATTACGGGGCCAAGGGTACCTGCTCGCGCGCACAGTGCAGGTTCAGGCACGACTGTACGATTTGTGGAGGACTGCACCCAGCTCTCAATTGTAACCGGAATAGGGGGGGGCGGGGTGCATTCAAGGATGGACAAGGGGGCCGGAAACCCGGGGGCGGCCAGCAGCAGCCTCCCAAAGGGCCCCAGTCCAGTTAAGATTGAGGCGTTGCAAAGCCTATTGGCAAAGTACCCAAGGGTGGCAGACGCCAGGTACTTGGAGTTGGGTTTTATCCATGGGTTTCATATTCCGTTTGAGGGGCCTAGAGCCCCCTATTTTGCGAAGAACCAAAAATCCATTGTTGGTTTGGAGGTTTTAGTAGGGGAGAAAATAGAGAAAGAAATTAGATGTGGTAGAGTATTGGGTCCATTTGCGGAACCACCTATCAATAATTTAATGGTGTCGCCTTTGGGCATTGTTCCGAAGAAAACTGAGGGGGAGTTCAGGTTGATTCATAACCTGTCTTTCCCTAAAGGGGAGTCGGTCAATGATTATATCCCGGAGCAATTATGCTCCGTGCGGTATACGTCTTTTGATTGCGCAGTGGATATGGTTCGTAGTAATGGTGTGGGGGCGTTGATGGGAAAATGCGATATTAAGTCAGCTTTTCGCATATTGCCCATACATCCGGAGGATTTCAACTTATTAGGTTTCTTTTTTCAGGGTAAATATTATGTGGATAGGGCCTTACCTATGGGATGCTCTATCTCATGCGCCATGTTTGAGAAATTCAGTTCCTTTCTGGAGTGGGCGCTCAGGAATAGATGTAATTCCGCAAACGTGGTTCACTATCTTGATGACTTCCTGCTTTCGGGAAGAGCAGATGATGACCAATGCACCCAATTAATGCGCGAGTTTTATGTGTTAGCAGAGGAGCTGGGTGTCCCACTGGCGCATGAGAAGACTGAGGGTCCTCTGAGCGTTATGACGTTTTTGGGAATCGAACTTGATTCCGTTAATCAGTGCTGCAGATTACCACGGGACAAATTGGATAAGTTGAGGGAACGGATACAAGCACTTAGCGCAGCTAAAAAGGCGACCTTAGCACAATTACAGGAGGTAGTGGGCCACTTGAATTTTGCTTGTAGGGTCATTGCACCGGGTAGAGCCTTCTTGCGTCGCCTTTGCGATGCTATGAAGGGCTTATCGCGCCCATATCACCGCGCTCGGGTAACGGGGGCAATTCGGGAGGATCTGCATACGTGGCTCACGTTTCTGAATGAGTTCAACGGGGTTTCCTTTTGGAGACGGGACCTTCTTATGGAAGCCGAAATGCAGATTCATTCCGACGCCTCCGGGGCTTTGGGCTTCGGTGTGATATGGGGGGATAGGTGGTGCGCCAAGCGTTGGCCGGAGAGCTGGGGCGCGTCAGCTATAATTAGGGATTTGACGTTCTTGGAATTTTTTCCAATTTACGTAGCTGTACATCTGTGGACGGCCGAGTTTACCAACTCGGCGGTGTCCTTTTGGTGTGACAATTTGGCTACGGTTCAAGTCCTTAATTCTCTGACTTCCCGGAATGGCAGAGTCATGGCTATGCTACGAAAATTTACGCTGCATTGCGTTCGCCATAACATTCTGTTCCGTGCCAGACATGTCCCGGGGTTGGACAATTCCATTGCTGACGCTTTGTCGCGTCAGCAGGTCCAGAGATTTCGGGATTTGGCTCCATGGGCACGTCAGCTCCCGGAGATCTTCCCAGACACCCTTTGGGAGATTGGCAGCATGAGGTTGAGCACGCCATGTGGCAGTCGGTAGCGCCAAGTACACGGTCAGCCTACGCAAGATCAGGTAGAGAGTTCGCGGTGTTCAGGGGGGAGATGCATTTCCCCGAGTTGTGGCCCATTCCTGTAGAGCAGATTCTACAGTTTTGCGTGGCTTTACATCAGAAGGGCCTTTCGACTAGGACGATTTCGGGCAGACTGGCAGCACTGGCATTCTATGCCAAAGTCAGAGGGGTGGTCGATAACACTGCCGATGCTAGGGTGCGGTGTGTTTTGAAAGGTTGGTCTAGGGCAGCTCCGCGTCAACCGGATGGTAGGCGCCCCATTTCCCCTGATATTTTGCTGCAACTCGGGGAGCAATGGAAGCTGTTGTGTTTTTCTCCTTATGAGACACTGTTATTTCAGGCGACAGCTTTCACCGCCTTTTTTGGGGCCCTCAGGATCTCCGAGTTGCTCGCATTTTCCAAGCACGACTGTTCAGAGCGTGCGATACGTTTTCAGGATCTTCAATTTCAGTCACGGGCGATAGCAATAACTATTCGGAGGTCAAAGACTGATCAGGAGGGGAGGGGCGCAACGATTGTGTTGCACCAAGCCCCGATGTTGGCCCTATGCCCTGTGCAGGCTCTAGGAGACTTCGTTAGCATGCGTGGCAACCACCCGGGGACACTATTTTGTCACCTGGACCGGGCTCCACTCACGAAGTTTCAATTTTGGGCAGTGGCCAAGAAGGCTTTTGGAGCATTGGGTTTACCGGTAGCGGAGTTCGGGCTACACTCTTTTCGTATTGGGGCCGCATCAACTGCAGCCGTTGCTGGGTGTTCTTCTTCGCAAATTCAGGCAGTTGGAAGATGGCGTTCAGTTGCTTTTAAGACGTATATTCGCAAGTTTTCCTTGTAATTCTCCTGGATGGGTTTTAAAATCTTTGTGTTTGTTATAGACTGCTGGACAGGCCATGCCCCAGTTCGTGTGATCATCTGCGGCCACAGCTACATCTTCTGGGCCGCCAAGCGAGCGGCAAATTCGAGCTTTGGATCACAGCTGGGTTTGAGTCGTCATGCCAACATCAGGTGGTTGGGCAGACGAGGCATGAGGTGGGAACGCCTCTTGCACACTTTGGATCAGGTGGCCAGTGATGTGCCCCAGGTTTTGATCATTCACCTGGGAGGTAATGATCTGGGACTGCTGAAGGGTAAGGCCTTGATTCTGCAAGCGATCGCAGATTTTCACAGTATCAGGCAGAAGTGGCCGGGCATTTCGATTATTTGGTCTTGTGTTATTCCCAGATTTGACTGGCGAATGGGCATGAATCATTCGGCTTTGGAGAAAGCCCGTAAGAAAGTGAATACTGAAATTTTCAGAGATCTGTCCAAACATGGAGATTTTAGCATTCAACATCCGGAGATTACTCTTTCCCGGAGGGAGCTGTACAGGTCTGATGGAGTCCATTTGTCTGACCAAGGCAATGATTTATTTTTATGCGATCTGCAGAGGGGCTTAAAGGAAGTTCTAGCTGTTAGATGGGGCGTGAGCGACTAAGCAAGTGGCTTGACGCTCCCAGTGGCGGATAGGAAGGGGCATCCAGAGAGGTAAGGAGAATTGGCGAGCATTCACAGGCACTGTTCAGGTGACTGGTAATTCCTGAGGCTTCCAGCTTTGAGCCCCGCGGCCTGGCTTGGGAGATAAGGGTTACCTTTGAGACTGACCCTTCTCACCTACCCAGAGCCTTGCGGCCTGGGGGGAGGCGACACAGGAAGGTCTCCCTCCCCGAAAAGGGGGAGCACGTGGAGAGGTGGAGTTGTGCCACCTACTCACGTGCAGGAATCGCTCGCCCGAGTCGGGGAAAAGGGGGCCTGTGGACAGGCCTTTACTGGATGCCCCTTAGGAACCCCCTTTGCAGATCTGTCAATAAATGTGGCCCTTGTTTAAATCCAATTCTTGTGTCTGACTCTTCATTTACACCATCTGGTCGCAATTACTTACAACAATTTACTCTATTCCCAGTAATTTCACTTATTTGTGACATCTTTGTGTGTTTTCGTTGAACCTCGCTGTAGAATGACATTTTCTAACCTTCAAAACTTAAAACCAGAGAATTGGGTGAAATGTACAGTCATCGTGCAGTTTAGCAGCAAATGACTTATTTTTAACTATTTACAAACATTCTCTCTATTTCTAGTCTTATCAATTGTTTGTGACATGACCGCACAGTAATTGTGCAGATTTGCAGCAAATGACTTACTATGAGCTATTTACAACAATTTCCTCTATTTCCAGTCTTTTCACTTGTTTGTGAGATTACTGCATAGCAATTGTGCACTTTAGCAGGAAATGACTTGCCATGAACTAGTTACAACAATTTACTCTATTCCCAGTGACATCTTTGTGTGTTTTAGTTGAACCAAGCTAGAGAGGAACCTTTTCTAGCCTTCAAAACTTAAAGTCAGAGAATTGGGTGAAATGTACAGTCATCGTGCAGTTTAGCAGCAAATGACTTATTTTGATCTACTTACAAACATTCTCTCTATTTCTAGTCTCATCATTTGTTTGTGACATGACCGCACAGTTATCGTTCAATTTTGCAGGAAATGACCTACTATGAACTAGTTACAAGCATTTCCCCTATTCCCAGTCATTTCAGTTTTTTGTGACATCTTTATATGTTTTTGTTGAACCTCGCTGTAGAGCAACCTTTTCTAGACTTCAAAACTTAAAATCAGAGAATTGGGTGAAATGTACAGTCATCGTGCAGTTTAGCAGCAAATGACTTATTTTGATCTACTTACAAGCATTCTCTCTATTTCTAGTCTCGTCATTTGTTTGTGACATGACCGCACAGTTATCGTTCAATTTTGCAGGAAATGACCTACTATGAACTAGTTACAAGCATTTCCCCTATTCCCAGTCATTTCAGTTTTTTGTGACATCTTTATATGTTTTTGTTGAACCTCGCTGTAGAGCAACCTTTTCTAGACTTCAAAACTTAAAATCAGAGAATTGGCTGAAATGTTCAGTCATTGTGCAGTTTAGCAGCAAATCACTTCTTTTGAACTACTTCCAAGCTTCTCCTCTATTTCCACTCTTATCACTTGTTTGTGACATGACCGCACAGAGATCGGGCAGTTTTGCAGGAAATGACTTCCTATGAACTAGTTACAAGCATTTCCACTATTTCCAGTCTTTTCACTTATTTGTGAGATTACTGCATAGCAATTGTGCACTTTAGCAGGAAATGACTTCCTATGAACCAGATACAACAATTTACTCTATTCCCAGTAATTTCACTTGTTTGTGACATCTTTTTATGTTTTTGTTGAACCTCGCTGTAGAGGAACCTTTTCTAGCCTTCAAAACTGAAAATTAGAAAATTGGGTAAAATGTACAGTCATCGTACAGTTTAGCAGCAAATGACTTCTTTTGAACTACTTCCAAGCTTTTCCTCTATTTCCAGTCTTATCACTTGTTTGTGAGATTACTGCACTGTAATCATGCAGTTTTGCAGGAAATGACATACTATGAACTAGTTACAACAATTTACTCTATTCCCAGTGACATCTTTGTGTGTTTTAGTTCAACCAAGCTAGAGAGGGACCTTTTCTAGCCTTCAAACTTAAAATAAGAGAAATGGGTAACATGTACAGGCGTTGTGCAGTTTAGCAGCAAATGACTTCTTTTGAACTACTTCCAAGCATTTCCTCTATTTCCAGTGTTATGACTTGTTTGTGACATGACCGCACAGTAATCGTACAGTTAAGCAGGGAATGACTTACTATGAACTCGTTACACCAATTTACTCTATTCCCAGTAATTTCACTTGCTTGTGACATCTTTGTGTGTTTTCGTTGAACCTCGCTGTAGAATGACATTTTCTAACCTTCAAAACTTAAAACCAGAGAATTGGGTGAAATGTACAGTCATCGTGCAGTTTAGCAGCAAATGACTTATTTTTAACTATTTACAAACATTCTCTCTATTTCTAGTCTTATCAATTGTTTGTGACATGACCGCACAGTAATTCTGCAGATTTGCAGTACATGACTTACTATGAGCTATTTACAACAATTTCCTCTATTTCCAGTCTTTTCACTTGTTTGTGAGATTACTGCATAGCAATTGTGCACTTTAGCAGGAAATGACTTACCATGAACTAGTTACAACAATTTACTCTATTCCCAGTGACATCTTTGTGTGTTTTAGTTGAACCAAGCTAGAGAGGAACCTTTTCTAGCCTTCAAAACTTAAAGTCAGAGAATTGGGTGAAATGTACAGTCATCGTGCAGTTTAGCAGCAAATGACTTATTTTGATCTACTTACAAGCATTCTCTCTATTTCTAGTCTCATCATTTGTTTGTGACATGACCGCACAGTTATCGTTCAATTTTGCAGGAAATGACCTACTATGAACTAGTTACAAGCATTTCCCCTATTCCCAGTCATTTCAGTTTTTTGTGACATCTTTGTATGTTTTTGTTGAACCTCGCTGTAGAGCAACCTTTTCTAGACTTCAAAACTTAAAATCAGAGAATTGGGTCAAATGTTCAGTCATTGTGCAGTTTAGCAGCAAATCACTTCTTTTGAACTACTTCCAAGCTTCTCCTCTATTTCCACTCTTATCACTTGTTTGTGACATGACCGCACAGAGATCGGGCAGTTTTGCAGGAAATGACTTCCTATGAACTAGTTACAAGCATTTCCACTATTTCCAGTCTTTTCACTTATTTGTGAGATTACTGCATAGCAATTGTGCACTTTAGCAGGAAATGACTTCCTATGAACCAGATACAACAATTTACTCTATTCCCAGTAATTTCACTTGTTTGTGACATCTTTTTATGTTTTTGTTCAACCTCGCTGTAGAGGAACCTTTTCTAGCCTTCAAAACTGAAAATTAGAGAATTGGGTAAAATGTACAGTCATCGTGCAGTTTAGCAGCAAATGACTTCTTTTGAACTACTTCCAAGCTTTTCCTCTATTTCCAGTCTTATCACTTGTTTGTGAAATTACTGCACTGTAATCATGCAGTTTTGCAGGAAATGACACACTATGAACTAGTTACAACAATTTACTCTATTCCCAGTGACATCTTTGTGTGTTTTAGTTCAACCAAGCTAGAGAGGGACCTTTTCTAGCCTTCAAACTTAAAATAATAGAAATGGGTAACATGTACAGGCGTTGTGCAGTTTAGCAGCAAATGACTTCTTTTGAACTACTTCCAAGCATTTCCTCTATTTCCAGTGTTATGACTTGTTTGTGACATGACCGCACAGTAATCGAACAGTTAAGCAGGGAATGACTTACTATGAACTCGTTACACCAAGTTACTCTATTCCCAGTAATTTCACTTGCTTGTGACATCTTTGTGTGTTTTCGTTGAACCTCGCTGTAGAATGACATTTTCTAACCTTCAAAACTTAAAACCAGAGAATTGGGTGAAATGTACAGTCATCGTGCAGTTTAGCAGCAAATGACTTATTTTTAACTATTTACAAACATTCTCTCTGTTTCTAGTCTTATCAATTGTTTGTGACATGACCGCACAGTAATTCTGCAGATTTGCACTACATGACTTACTATGAGCTATTTACAACAATTTCCTCTATTTCCAGTCTTTTCACTTGTTTGTGAGATTACTGCATAGCAATTGTGCACTTTACCAGGAAATGACTTACCATGAACTAGTTACAACAATTTACTCTATTCCCAGTGACATCTTTGTGTGTTTTAGTTGAACCAAGCTAGAGAGGAACCTTTTCTAGCCTTCAAAACTTAAAGTCAGAGAATTGGGTGAAATGTACAGTCATCGTGCAGTTTAGCAGCAAATGACTTATTTTGATCTACTTACAAGCATTCTCTCTATTTCTAGTCTCATCATTTGTTTGTGACATGACCGCACAGTTATCGTTCAATTTTGCAGGAAATGACCTACTATGAACTAGTTACAAGCATTTCCCGTATTCCCAGTCATTTCAGTTTTTTGTGACATCTTTGTATGTTTTTGTTGAACCTCGCTGTAGAGCAACCTTTTCTAGCCTTGAAAACTGAAAATCAGAGAACTGGGTAACATGTATAGTCATTGTGCAGTTTAGCAGCAAATGACTTCTTTTGAACTACTTCCAAACATTTCCTCTATTTCCAGTCTAATCACTTGTTTGTTAGATTACTGCACAACAATCGTACACTTTGGCAGGAAATGACTTACTATGAACCAGATACAACAATTTACTCTATTCCCAGTAATTTCACTTGTTTGTGACATCTTTGTGTGTTTTCGTTGAACCTCGCTATACTTCCAAGCTTTTCCTCTATTTCCAGTCTTATCAATTGTTTGTGAGATTACAGCACTGTAATCATGCAGTTTTGCAGGAAATGACTTACTATGACTTACTATGAACTAGTTACAACAATTTACTCTATTCCCAGTGACATTTTCTTTTGTTTCCGTTGAACCTTACTATCGAGGAAAGTTTTCTAGCCTTCAAAACTTAAAATCAGAGAATTGGGTGAAATGTACAGTCATCGTGCAGTTTAGCAGCAAATGACTTATTTTGATCTACTTACAAGCATTCTCTCTATTTCTAGTCTCGTCATTTGTTTGTGACATGACCGCACAGTTATCATTCAATTTTGCAGGAAATGACCTACTATGAACTAGTTACAAGCATTTCCCCTATTCCCAGTCATTTCAGTTTTTTGTGACATATGTGTATGTTTTTGTTGAACCTCGCTGTAGAGCAACCTTTTCTAGACTTGAAAACTGAAAATCAGAGAATTGGTAACATGTACAGTCATTGTGCAGTTTAGCAGCAAATGACTTCTTTTGAACTACTTCCAAGCATTTCCTCTATTTCCAGTGTTATGACTTGTTTGTGACATGACCGCACAGGAATCGTCCAGTTTAGCAGGAAATGACTTACTATGAACTAGTTACACCAATTTACTCTATTCCCAGTGACATCTTTGTGTGTTTTCGTTGAACCTCGATATAGAGGAACCTTTTCTAGCCTTCAAAACTTAAAATCAGAGAATTGTGTAAGATGTACAGTCATTGTGCAGTTTAGCAGCAAATGACTTATTTTGAACTACTTACATGCAATTCCACTACTTCCAGTCTTATCACTTGTTTGTGACATGACCGCACAGTAATCGGGCAGTTTTGCAGGAAATGACTTACTATGAACTAGTTACAAGCATATCTACTATTTCCAGTCTTTTCACTTGTTTGTGAGATTACTGCATAGCAATTATGCACTTTAGCAGGAAATGACTTCCTATGAACTAGTTACAACAATTTACTCTATTCCCAGTGACATCTTTGTGTGTTTTAGTTGAACTAAGCTAGAGAGGAACCTTTTCTAGCCTTCAAAACTTAAAATCAGAGAACTGGGTAACATGTATAGTCATTGTGCAGTTTAGCAGCAAATGGCTTCCTCTATTTCCATTGTTATGACTTGTTTGTGACATGACCGCACAGTCATCGTACAGTTTAGCAGGAAATGACTTACTATGAACTAGTTACTCCAATTTACTCTATTCCCAGTAATTTCACTTGTTTGTGACATCTTTGTGTGTTGTCGTTGAACCTCGCTGTAGGGTAACCTTTTCTAGCCTTCATAACTTAAAATCAGAGAATTGGGTGAAATGTACAGTCATCGTGCAGTTTAGCAGCAAATGACTTCTTTTGAACTGTTTCCAAGCATTTCCTCTATTTCCAGTTTTATGACTTGTTTGTGACATGACCGCACAGTAATCGTACAGTTTAGCAGGAAATGACTTACTATGAACTAGTTACACCAATTTACTCTATTACCAGTAATTTCACTTGTTTGTGACATCTTTGTGTGTTTTCGTTGAACCTCGCTGTAGAGTAACCTTTTCTAGCCTTCAAAACTTAAAATCAGAGAATTGGGTGAAATGTACAGTCATCCTGCAGTTTAGCAGCAAATGACTTATTTCGAACTACTTTGAAGCATTCTCTCTATTTCTAGTCTCATCATTTGTTTGTAACATGACCGCACAGTTGTCGTTCAATTTTGCAGGAAATGATCTACTATGAACTAGTTACAAGCATTTCCTCTATTCCCAGTAATTTCAATTTTTTGTGACATATGTGTATGTTTTTGTTGAACCTCGCTGTAGAGGAACCTTTTCTAGACTTCAAAACTGAAAATCAGAGAATTGGGTAAAATGTACAGTCATCATGCAGTTTAGCAGCAAATGACTTCTTTTGAACTACTTCCAAGCATTTCCTCTATTTCCAGTCTAATCACTTGTTTGTTAGATTACTGCACAACAATCGTGCACTTTAGCAGGAAATGACTTACTATGAACTAGTTACAACAATTTACTCTATTCCCAGTAATTTCACTTATTTGTGACATCTTTGTGTGTTTTTGTTGAACCTCGCTATAGAGTAACATTTTCTGGCCTTCAAAACCTAAAATCAGAGAATTGGGTGAAATGTACAGTCATCGTGCAGTTTAGCAGCAAATGACTTCTTTTGAACTACTTCCAAGCATTTCCTCTATTTCTAGTCTTATCAATTGTTTGTGACATGACCGCACAGTAATTGTGCAGATTTGCAGGAAATGACTTAATATGAGCAATTTACAACAATTTCCCCTATTTCCAGTATTATCACTTGTTTGTGAGATGACTGCACAGGAATCTAACATTTTGGCAGGAAAAGACTTACTATGAACTAGTTACAACAATTTATTCTATTCCCAGTCTTTGTGTGTTTTCGTTGAACCTCGATATAGAGGAACCTTATCAAGCCTTCAAAACTTAAAATCAGAGAAATGTGTAATATGTACCGTCATTGTGCAGTTTAGCAGCAAATGACTTATTTTGAACTACTTACAAGCATTTCCTCTATTTCCAGTCTTATCACTTGTTTGTGACATGACCGCACAGTGATCGGGCAGTTTTGCAGGAAATGACTTCCTATGAACTAGTTACAAGCATTTCCACTATTTCCAGTCTTTTCACTTATTTGTGAGATTACTGCATAGCAATTGTGCACTTTAGCAGGAAATGACTTCCTATGAACTAGTTACAACAATTTACTCTATTCCCAGTGACATCTTTGTGTGTTTTAGTTGAACCAAGCTAGAGAGGAACCTTTTCTAGCCTTCAAAACTTAAAATCAGAGAACTGAGTAACATGTATAGTCATTGTGCAGTTTAGCAGCAAATGACTTCTTTTGAACTACTTCCAAACATTTCCTCTATTTCCAGTCTAATCACTTGTTTGTTAGATTACTGCACAACAATCGTGCACTTTGGCAGGAAATGACTTACTATGAACCAGATACAACAATTTACTCTATTCCCAGTAATTTCACTTCTTTGTGACACTTTTGTATGTTTTTGTTGAAACTCGCTGTAGAGGAACCTTTTCTAGCCTTCAATACTGAAAATTAGAGAATTGGGTAAAATGTACAGTCATCGTGCAGTTTAGCAGCAAATGACTTCTTTTGAACTACTTCCAAGCTTTTCCTCTATTTCCAGTCTTATCACTTGTTTGTGAGATTACTGCACTGTAATCATGCAGTTTTGCAGGAAATGACTTACTATGAACTAGTTACAACAATTTATTCTATTTCTAGTCTTATCACTTGCTTGCGAGATTCCTGCACTGTAATCATGCAGTTTTGCAGGAAATGACTTACTATGAACTAGTTACAACAATTTACTCTATTCCCAGTAATTTCACTTGTTTGTGACATCTTTGTTTGTTTTCGTTGAACCTCGTTATAGAGGACTCTTTTCTAGCCTTCAAAACTTAAAATCAGAGAATTGGGTAAAATGTACAGTCATCGTGCAGTTTAGCAGCAAATGACTTATTTAGAACTACTTACAAGCATTTCCTCGATTTCTCGTCATATCACTTGTTTGTGACATGACCGCACAGCAATCGTGCAGTTTAGCAGGAAATGACTTACTATGAACTAGTTACAACAATTTACTCTATTTCCAGTCTTATCACTTGTTTGTGACATTTTTTGTGTTTTCTTTAACCCTCGCTATATAGGAATCTGTTCTAGCCTTAAAAGCCCAAAATGAGAGAATTGGGTAAAATGGACTGTAACCATGCAGATTAGTAGTAAATGACCTGTTTTGAACTAGTTACAAGCATTTCCTCTATTTCCTGTGTTACTATTTCCATTGATTTCATTTGTATGTGACTTCTTTGTATATTTTTCCTAAAGCCTCACTATTCAGGAACCTTTTCCAGCCTTAATTGCCCAAAATGAGAGAATTTTTGAAAATGAACAGTAACGATGCAGAATAGCAGCAAACTACTTATTATGAACTAGTTACAAGCATTTTCTCTATTTCCAGTGATTTCACGCTCAAAATGAGAGAATTGGGAAAAATGAACAGTAATCATGCAGATTAGTAGGAAATGACTTACTATGAATTAGTTAAAAGAATATACTCTTGTATATTCTTGTATACAGAAACAGTAAGTGTAGATTAGCAGCTAGTGAGCTATTTTGAACTTGTTACAACCATTTACTCTATTTCAAATTATTTTACCTGTTTGTGATATCTTTGCATATTGTTACTGCACGATCACTATTCAGGAACCATTTCTGGCGTTAATAGCCCAAAATGATTAGAACTGGGTAAACTGAACCATAACTGTGCAGATTAGCAGCAAATGACTTATTATGAACTAGTTACAAGCATTTACTCAATTTCCAGGGATTTCACACCCAAAATGAGATATTTGGGAAATATGAACAGTAACTGTGCAGATTAGCAGCAAATGACATCCTACATAATCTTACTGTACATTTGCTATTCACGCATTTGGAGCAGCAGTCTAGTCTGAAATGCTTAAAATGAGATAAATGGTTTAAAAGTACAGAAAACCTGTAGAGCAGCATCAAATCACCTGTTTTGCCCTAGTTACATGGATGTACCCTATTTCCAGGGAGTTCCTATATATTCTTAATGTACATTCGGTATGAAGGCATTTGGAGTAGCTCTCAAGTCTGAAATTCTTAAAAGGAGAGAAACGGTTTTAATGTACAGAAAACCTGCAGAGCAGCATCAAATTACCTGTTTTGCTCTAGTTACATGGATTTACCCTATTTCTAGTGATTTCCTACATACTCTTACTGTACATTCGCTATTAAGGCATTTGGAGCAGTTCTCTAGTCTGAAATGCTTAAAAGGAGAGAAACGGTTTAAAAGTACAGAAAACCTGCAGAGCAGCATCAAATCCCCTGTTTTGCCCTAGTTACATGGATTTGTTGAGGAAAGCATCAAGTGCTGGCTGCGCTTGTGTAAGCAATAACTTCCAGTAAATCCCAGCAGCAGAAAGAATACTCAAACTCAGTAAGTGTATAATATAAGTCGTTTTACTTGGTGTTCCAATATAAATATATACAAGCACAAATGGTTCCTCCAGATATATACAGGTATTTTCAAATGGCTATAGCGTAGCCCAGTCCTCATCAACATCACAAACACCAGTCTCAGTCCAAATCACTCCAGCCTAATCACCGCCACCCAGCCATTAAAATTAAAGCTGTCTTTATACATTTCTGGACCCTAGCTCAGCACAAAACAATTACCTTATCCTAGCAAGACATTTCCAGTATCAGATTGACCTTTACATTCTGCCTAGAAAAAACATTCCCTCCTTGCTAATTGAATTCAGCTGGCTTGTTCAGTCCTTCTGGACACTAAAACTTTTGTCCAATCAACTTAGACTTTGATTTTCCTCAACAGGATTTACCCTATTTCCAGTGATTTCCTATGTATTCTTACTGTACATTCGCTATTAAGGCATTTGGAGCAGTGTGTTGAGAGCTCACTCCCGAGTACCTCTTCCACCGATTGTTCTGTAATTCTGCACTGTGACCAAGTTTCAAACCTGTAACTTGAAAAATACATTAGTTTAAGGCCTTATATAGGACAAAATGTAGATCTGAAATAAATATTGGATTTCCTCTAATTATTGGAAATACGATACAATACGATTAACCTACGATATAATCAGAGATTATAATTTTTTTGTTCCGAATTTCCGATAACGATTACATGGATTTACCCTATTTCCAGTGATTTCCTATGTATTCTTACTGTACATTCGCTATTAAGGCTTTTGGAGCAGCTTTCTAGTCTGAAATGATACATGATATTTTTGGACATGCACACCCCTAATACCTAAATCTTTTGTACACTGCTGCTTTAAATGTCTCAAAACAATATCTTCTCCTACAGGAAAACTATTATAGATTTCAGTCAAATCTCCTTTTATTAGGTTTGGGATAAACTTCATATAATCCTGCGGGTTTACCTCCCACATCTTGGCTTCTTTTTCAAAAGTGTTAAACAATGGCTCAATTCAGATGACACGTTAACCAACGGTTGTTAAGTTAAACAACCATCAGTGGTTTAGCTCAACGTGTTGTCCGAATTGAGCCACACAACGAATAACCAACCCATGGTTGTTTAAGTTGCAGTTTTAAACAACAGAGTTAAACAACTCGCTTGCGAGTTGTTTAAAAGTTAGTCAATTGACTAACATGTTGTCCGAATTCAGCCTCTTGAGGTGCGTGGGTTAAACAACTGAGGTGAGTTCATTAACTCAAAAGACCATAGAGGAGAGCGACAAGAGCAGCAGAAAGCGGACGGGAGCCATAGCAACCAGGACGCCCGTCTCCCCCACCAGGCAGCCGGCACGGAGCTCAAAAAGGAGCCAGCTCCTGCAAGCACTCACGCAGGGTGCCCAATCAATCACCCAAACGGACAGGGAAGTGCACCAGAATGGAGCCATGGCAAAGGGGGGAGGGGGAGCTGGAACAAGCAACAACCCCAGTTGCCCAGGAACAAGGGGTAGCCCCCCCACCCCAACAGGGAGAACGACACCCCATCCAGAGCAGGCCCCCACCGCAACGCCACCTCCACCCTCGCATCACCCAGAAGGACGAGGGACGGGAAAGCAGCATCCAGATACCTCCCCCCCCATTCGCCCAACACGGCTGGACAGCGAGAGTAGGCAGAGCCCATCCCCAAGATGCTAAAAATGCCTAGGCAATTGGTGCCCGTGGGTGACAGCCAGCCACCTGCAGATGTTGTGGAAAACCAACAAAGGCATACACAACAATCCCAAGGACACGAAGCGGCCCCGGCCACCAAAGACAACAATGCCTATGCACAGGGCACATTCACAGCAAGCACAACAGCCCACCAGCACCCACCGACACACATCCACTAGAGACGGGGAAAGGCAGCCCAAGGCACAGACCACCATCACCACCGATTCACACACCCATTGGTAACGTGGAGCCAGAGGGAGAGGGGGCATGGGACAGTCTGGCGAGGACTCTGGCTCACAAACCCCTGAAGACGGGAGCAGCCAGGACCCCCAGGAAAGACACAGAGCGCTGCGCTGGTCCGAGGAGGAGATCGGCCACTACGTAGAGCTCTGGGGGAGCCCAGAAGCCAGGAGGATCATGGACCTCTGCCAGGCACGATAAGCTCTAACCATGGCTAGCGAGGGCAACAGCTGAAGCATGTCCAGCCAAGGCGAGGCCGATGAGCCAGCCCGCAGCATCCCAAAGTCCATCGGTGCTTGCAAGGCCATCACCCGTGCCGCCCAGGACAGCCACCACCTCAAGGAGCATCTCCCCCACGCCAGCCTCCTCCAGCAGCAGCAGCCCCATGGCCTTCCTACGTCTCATCTGTGCGGACATGTAGGTAGAGGACCCCGCACCTGATCCCCTGGTGCCAGAGACCCAGCAGGGGGAGGAGGAGCCAAGGCTGTCCCGTATGCGGGAGACACTCCCGAAGGGCGAGTGGCACGGCCAGTGCCAGCACAACGCACACGGCTAGGGTCATCGAAACACGCAACTATGGTGCCGGGAATACCGCACAGGATCCTGGATGTCGTGACGGAGACGGGGCCAGTGTCCCAGGAGGATCAGGACAAAATGGAGCTGCTCGTGGAACAACAGGTGGGTGAAGTGCTAAAGCCTGAACTGTCACCGTCCCAGGAAGAGCTCCTGCATATTGATACGCAGGCCTCCGATGAAACATACGTGGAGATGGAAGCAATGGAGGCTGAGGTGCCATCAGATGCGAAGCTCGAGGCCGGGGAGGCCGTGCTGGAGCAGGAGATTGAGAGGCCCCCAGAGCCAGAGGATGTGCCGATGGAAGGAGGGCCCCCCCCAGAAGAGGAGCCGCCACCACCGCATGTAGTGTGGCGGATGCGCAACAGGCGCAGGGCAGACCGGCTGCAGGTGGCGAGGGAGTTGGTCTCTGTCACGGAGACAACTGGGGAGCGCATCCATGGCCTGTTCACACGCATGGCGGCCGAGGAGGAGGCCAGGCGTACCAAGGAGTGTGTCCTTACCGTGTGAGCCACGCGCACAGCTACTCAAGCTGTGGAGGAGTGCGCCCAAGCCACACGGGAGGTGGGGAGGGATGTGCGTATAGGTCTGGAGCGCCATGTCACTGGCATGACCGAGGTCATGGCTGCCACCGATGCCATCATCGACCGAGGCATGCGAGAGTGCACAGCAGCCATCGACTGCCAAACTGAAGTGCTCAGGGAGCTCACCCAATCCTTCCATGGAGCCTACCATGGGCCTCCGCAGCCTGTGCCCTACATGGCGCCACTGTGCCCTACAGTGGCGCCACTGCAGCAACAGCAGTACCTGCCCCCACCAATGGCCGCACCATATCGGGCCCCACGGTTGGTGGCGTCAGCAGCAGGTGCCTCAGGGAAGGCAGGGGGGGCGGCCGGAGGGCAGGAGCACCAGAGCATAGCCAGCTGCCCAAAGCAGGGCTGTGCCATCCCACCTGACACCAACGAAGAGGGAGAGGATGAGGGGGACGAGGAGGACGAGGACGAGGAGGACGAGGGGGTGGAAAGGCCTATTCAGGACGACATGGCCTAAGGCGAGGTCATTCCATGAGCCCCTAGACCCATCCCATAGAACCATACGGACGTGCAGTTGTATACTCTCCCGCACCCCTATACACGATAGGACCCAGTTAGAGCCGCGTCCCTCTGGCCGCCTCCTCCCTCAGCCCGGTCTATTTTTTATTATTATTATTATATAGTTTTTATTAATTTCCACAAAACAAACATACACATAATACACAATATAACAAACTACCTCCCTTGACTCCCCCGTGCACCCCTCCCCCGAGACCTTCTCATAATCATTCTTCCTCCTTCCAAAATTTTAACGATTCTTCTGACAGCATTTGTCCCTTTCCCGATCTTAAGACATATTCCAAAAAGGGAGTCCATATTTCTCCAAAGTCACTCTTACTGGACATTCCCCTCTTTATTTTCATTTTACATGTCATCATATCATTCAGTGCTAAATCCCAAATTTCTTTATACCAATCTTCTATTATATAACTTCGTTGCCCTTTCCAATTTTTAGCTATCATTATTCTAACGGGTGCCAGGAGGTTGTTTACCAATTCTCTATTAATTATATGCTTATTCCTACTATCCCATATTGCTAGTAGAGCTAACTTTGGGTTTAATTCCAATTTACTTCCAATTATATCACTTATTTCTTTAAAAACCCTTTCCCAACATTTTTGTACTTGTTCACAGCTCCACCACATATGAAAATAGGTCCCAACCTCCTGACAACCCCTCCAACAATTCTTAGACACTTTTTTATCGATCCGGTGAAATCTTACAGGTGTTAGATACCATCTCCAAACTGTCTTATAGTAATTCTCCTTAATTCTAATCGACAATAACTTTAACATTCTTACGTTCCATATCCTCCCCCAATTATCCTCGTTGATTTTTTTCCCTTACATCTTCTTCCCATACCTCTTTTATAACCTTAAGTGAGTCCTGAAATTCCTCCTCTATTAATATTTTATATATTTCACTAGTCAATCCTTTCTTAGCTCCTGCTTCTTCTTTTTTCCCTATTAATTCAATTAAATCTTCAAATCTAGTGTTAATTCTACATTTCTTATTTTTCATCCTCCATTCCTGTGTCCATTTTACCAATTGCAAACACTTAAACCAAGCTATCTTTTGACCTTTAAACAAATCTTTAATATGCTCTATCCTTCATCTTTTCCATCCAATTCCTTAGCTTAATTATATCTTGTTCTTTCAGTCTCGCTTCTATCTCTGGTTTTAATACTTTTGGGAAGTTTCCCACTACAACAACTGGGGCGAGCGGAGAATCCCCTGGTATCAACTTCCCTCTATACTTCTCCCATATCATTAATATATTTTCCAACAATGGGTTGTCCAGTACCTTCAATTCTTTCTTTTGCATTTTAGTAAAAAATATATTTCGCAATTTACATTCTATGTCTACTGTTTGCGGTTCCAACCATTCCAGATCTTCCTCCCCTAAAATGCCATTAATAACATATCTTAACTGATTAGCAATATAATAATTCTTAATATTCGGAAGTCCTAAACCTCCTTTCTTTTGAGCCTTATACCATAACCCTTTATTTATCCTAGCTCTTTTATCCCCATTACAATAAGCATTAATCATATTTTGCCAACTTTTAATCTCAGGTACTGAAATTCTAATCGGTAACATTCTAAACAAAAAATTCACCTTAGGTATAATCTTCATTTTAATAACCGCTATTCTACCAAACCAAAAATGTTTTAATTTTCTATATATCTGTAGTTTCTCCCCTACCTGTTTTCTTAACCTTACAAAATTAAGTTCCTCTATTCTTTCTAATTCTTTATCTATATTAACTCCTAAATATCGTATTATATTTTTATGCCTTAATCCTAACTTAGCTTTACATTTCTCCATCTCTTCCTTGTTATAATTATACAACATCATTTCTGACTTCCCCCAATTAACTTGTAATCCTGTAATTTCCCCAAATTCTCTCAAATGCTTCTGAATCGTCTCCCCGCTTTCTAGGGGATCTTCTAGTGTCAATAACGTGTCATCCGCAAACATATTCACTTTAATCTTATGATTTCTTCCTATCCCCTTTAAGCTTTCATCTTCCCTAATTACGTTTGCTAAAATTTCTATTACTATTGCAAATAAAATCGGTGAAAGTGGACAACCTTGCCTAGTTCCTCAAGCTAGTGTAATT
Organism: Anniella stebbinsi; assembly: GCA_029215795.1. Lineage (NCBI taxonomy): Eukaryota > Metazoa > Chordata > Lepidosauria > Squamata > Anniellidae > Anniella > Anniella stebbinsi. The sequence continues at coordinate 122,178,676 of JARDYH010000004.1, read as the reverse complement.
TGTTGCGTTAACCCATCATTAACCATTATTTCCGCTTTATTATTTTTGTACAACTGATTAATCACTCCCATAAATTTATATCCAAACCCAAATGTTTTTAATATAATTTTTAACGCTGGCCATTCCACACAATCAAAGGCTTTGAAAATATCCAATGCTAATAATCCTGCTTTTAAATTCTTTTTTTTAATAATATTTATTAAATTTATAACTCTCCCAATTAAATTCGGCATTCTCCTACCTAAAATAAATCCACATTGATCTTTTTTAATATATTTGAAAATAAATGTACCCATTCTTTTAGCCATTATTGCTGAAAATATTTTTGCATCCTGATTTATTAAAGATATTGGTCTATATGATGCTGGATCCGTCAAGTCCTTACCTGGCTTCTGTATTAAAATAACCAAGGACTGGTCCCACGATGGCGGAGTCATTCCTCCCTCTATTATATTGTTATATAATTTTTTTAATCTTGGTATTAAAATATCCTTAAATATTTTATAAAATTCTGGCCCCAAACCATCAATCCCCGGAGACTTACCTCCTTTTAGTTTTCCAATAATTCCCTCTATTTCTTCCTCAGTAACCAAGGCTTCCATACACTCCCTGTCTTGATCATCCAGTCTTATTTTCCAATTCCTATCTACATATTCCTGAATCTTATCTTGTGAAACCGCATCGGATGAATATAAATCTTTATAAAATTCCTGAAAAATGGTTAATTTATCTTTCATTAAATTACATCTATTCCCTAATTTATCTCTTATTGTCCCTATCATATTCTTAGCCTTCTCTGACTGCGTGGATCTAGCCAGCATCTTGGAATTTCTATTATTATATTCAAAAAAATCTCTCTTTAAATACAAGTTCTTTTGAACCTGTTCCATTTCTTCTTTCTCCAATTCCTTTTTTTTTGCTTGAATTAGGGCATATAACCGCTTATCTTTTGTCTCTCTTAATCTCTCCTCTAGTCTCCTTATCTCTTCTTCAGCATTTTTATTAAGTACTTCCTGTTGCTTTTTAAGTGTGGCCATTTCCCTAATACAGATCCCTCTTATTACTGCTTTCATCGTATCCCATAATAATCCTTGCGATTTAACTCCTTTTTCATTTATCTTCCATATTTCCTGCACTTCCTTTTTTAATTTATCTACTATATTTTTATTATTAAAAATTCTTCCGTCCAGTCTCCATCTCTTTGCTTGTTTATAATCCTTCTTCCTTTTGATATCCATCAACATTAATGCATGGTCAGTGATCTTAATTACTCCAATATCACAATCTATTAATTTTGGTACTATGTTCTTTGATATAAAAAAATAATCAATCCTTGAATAACTCTTAAATCTAGGTGAGTAGAAAGTATATTTTCTTTCTTCCCCTTTTAAAGCTCTCCATACATCCACTAATTCTTTCCTCTCCATTAGTTTAGCTAGCTCCGTCTTCCCCTCTCCTCTAGCATCTCTTATAATGTTATCCCTATCTTTCCCTTTATCAAGTACCATATTAAAATCTCCTGCCATCACAACGTTCTTTTTCCCTACATCTCCCACCATATCAAATACTTCTTTAAAGAATTCCATTTGTTTCCCATTTGGAGCATAGACATTAATCAACACAAATTCCTCCTCTTCCATCGTACAGTAAATTATAAGGATCCTTCCATTCTTATCTTTCTTTATACTTTGAATATTGATACCACATTTCTTTGATATTATTATTGCCACACCTCTCGCTTTAGATGTACCAAATGACTTTTCATACACTCCTATTTCTCTCATTCGTAACTCATTAGTCCCCTCCTTTATCTGATGAGTTTCCTGCAAAAAAATTATATCTATTTTATTTCTTTTCAACAATGTTTCAATTCTTCATCTTTTTATAATTGTTCCTAGCCCCTTAACATTTAAAGTTGCTCATCTCAATTTATTTTCCATTTCTTTCTTTCACCCATATCTTTAAGTTGATCTCGGTCAGTGAAACACAACCCCCCTCCCTTCCCTCCCCCCACATATACCCCCAATTTTACCCCCTCCTCACCAGACATCTGGGCATTGGTCCCAATTATTTTAGAACTCTTTAGTGGGGGGGAACCCGGCCCAACCCTCATAGCGAAGTCCAATCCTCCCCTCCTTTTTAATTTTTCCCTTCTAATCCCTTATCCTTGACTGGATCCTCCGACCGCGCCTTCTTCTTGCTCTATTTCTCCCCCATCGTTGGCATCGATTATGCCCAGCTTCTCCAACAGCTCCATTCCCTGCTCACAGGATGTTATTCTTTCTTGCTTCCCTTGCCACATAACTCGCAAAAATACTGGATATCCCCAGCTGTAAGATATCGATGTCTTCCTCAGTGCTGCTGTACAAATTTTGACACTCTTCCTCCACTGCACTGTATGCGGCGATAAATCCTGATAAATTTCAACTGCTGTTGCTTGAACCTTTGGTTGACCTTGTCTTCTAATTGCTTGCATAAGTTTTTCTTTTTTGTAATAATTAGCAAATTTGACAATTATGTCCCTTGGGAGCATTCCTTTACGCTTAAAACCAACTCTATGAGCCCTCTCAATGTCTGAATCATCCCAAGTCTCGTCTGGAATCTGGAGTCTTATCCATGTCAAGATTGTATCTCTTAAGTCTTTTATAGTCTCTCCTTCTTGTTCCCCATATTTTCTTATGCGAATATTGCACGACGGTCCCGATCCTCAATGGCAATTAGGCATAGATCATGTTGAGACAGCTGCTCTTCCTGCTTCTTACAAACTCCAGCCAAAGCTCTAGTATCTGTCTGCAGCACCTCAACATCCTTCACCACTTGCTTTAATCCTGTCATGAGTTCCGTTTGCGTGTCAGAAATGCGTTTAGCTAAACGCTCTTCTAAACCAATCAGCATTTTTTTAATATCATCCTTTAATTCATCCATTGGGTCTGGCTGACCTCCTCTGGTAGTCTTTGGAATTACAGCCGGGTCTGCCATATGAGACGTAGTACCTTTTACAGGAGACTTTTTTCCAGCCTTATCTGGCATATTTTGAAGCTCCAAACGTGTCAATCTCTGCCAAGTGCGATCCGATCCGCGCTCTTTTGAGGGTCTAACCCAGGTGGGGGTGGGAATAGGAGGCTTCTTCTGCCGTTTCTCCTTTTTACTCATAAATTTTTACCCCCCTCCCCCGTCTGCCTGGTGACTCCTCTTGTTGTTTCCACAGCCTGCCAGCACTATGCTTCGGATTTTACTGGGGATTAACGTTCTTCCTCTTCACATAAATTCACTTATATTTTATCTCCGTCTCCCTCCCAGTATACTATGGGTCAGCCAGCCTTCCTTATATCTTCAATTATAAGTCCATTAATTACCTCAGTAATGGCGACTCGTCTTCTTTGTCCTCAGCCGATTGGTTTCACTTTTGAAGCCAGGAACTCCGTGGCGCTTTCCAGCTCCCACTTAGGTAATTGATCACTCCCAGTCAGTATATCATGCCTTTTATTACTCTCCAACACTCTACGATAAGGAATTAGTGCTTAGTTCAAAGCTTTTTTAAGGAGCTCAGAAGATCTACGACTTCACTACATCTCGATCTAGCCACGCCCCCCTCAGCCCGGTCTAGATGCTCAAGGCTATGTCCATCAGCATCCTTATGCAACATTGTTGCACGTGCTGGATGCCGCTCATTCCCAGCCCTACCTCCCCTCATTACAGCCAGCACTGGTCGCGATGGCATCACCCTACAGGTCCAACGGCCACCACGCAGGGCGCATTGTCCGATGTCGAAGGGCCCTTCGGCATGGAGGTTGGAGAGCCTCTGTGTCACTGATGGCTCTCCCCCTCCTCTCCCCCCTTCTGTTCTCACCTCCCAGGGAAACTGCGCTCCGCCGTGCCATCCGTAGAAGGCGGAGGGCCCAAAAGGCACACGGTCTCCACGCTCTGGAGGTGGCCCTGGGAGAAATAATATGACGCATTCGACATTGGGATCGAAGTGTCCGGCTCCGGCGCTGTCCGATCCATGGCCAACTGTAGGGTTGTTTGGCAGCTTGGAGGCGCACGCCCATCCCCCCTAGTTGCAGCATAGTAATGGCCCGCTCTGCCGATTCCCCATCACGCGCCCCACTCTGGCCGCTTCCTGTCACTCCCCTCTGCCTTGCAGGTGCGCTTTAGCCTAAACAAATCATCCTGCCCTCCCATTCCCATGCTAACGAAGTTGATGGTCCCATGCGCCGTCTCACCCACTGCTCCTCTCGTCCTGCCCGCCCCCTCTCCGGCCCGCCCAGCATTTGCAAGGATGTCCCGGAGGGAGCTCGCGACGGCCTGCTTGCAAGGAGTGATCCAGGTGTCCACGCAAAACCACGAGGAGGTTTTCCGTGCCCGCCCTCACCGGCTAGGTGGAGCCATGTCCGTGAAGCCAGTGTTCGGGGCGGAGACCTTCCGCTGGCCCCTCGGAGCAACAGAGGCTGTGCCTTGTCTCCGGACCACCATTCTGCCACTGGTTCGTTCCCATGCGGCATCCATGTTGCTCGTGGAGAAGTTGGTCGAAGGCATGGCCGAAGGAGCCCTCTTGCCGAGCGCGAGAGCATCCGCTGCTGGGTGCTCCCCGGACGGATGGGATGTGGCATGAGATGCAGGACTTGGAGGACTGGGACGACGAGCACTTCCGTGGGAGCTTCCGCATGTCTCGCGCAACGTTCGAGGTGTTGGTGGCTGAGGTGACACCTGTCCTACAGTGGGAGTGTACAAATATGCGCTGATGTATTCCAGTGTCCCATCGCCTCGGCCTGACGCTGTACAAGCTGGCGTTCAACGTGGGCTACTTGCCCCTGTCAACCATCTTCGGAGTGGGCATGTCTACTGCGTGCGAGATCTTCTGTGAGACAGTGAGTGTGCTGAATGAGCTGTACCTGGGCGACGGTCATCCAGGTGGGGGACAAGAAGGAGAACATGCGTGGCTTCCATGCCCTGGGCTTCCTGAGGGCGGTGGGGGTGATGGACTCGACCCACGTGCGCATCCTGGCCCTGCCCACCCGTGGTGAGGAGTACTACAACCACAAGCATTTCTACAGCATGCTCCTCCAGGCAGTGGTGGATGCTAAGGGCCGCTTCCTGGACATGTATGCGGGCGTGTCCGGGCATAGCTACGACACAGCTGTCTTCTGGAACTCCCCCCTGGTTGCCAAGTTGACATCGGGACACTTCCTGAAGTCTGGCCCTGCATCTGTGTGTGGGCTGCTCCTCCTGGCCGACCAGGCCTTCGCCCTGCAGCAGTGGCTGATGGCCCCGTACCGCTACCCACGCACCAACGTGCAGCGTAAATACAACTACTACCATTGCCATGCCCGCTTGCCCATGGAGTGTGCCTTTGGGCGTCTGAAGGAGCGCTGGCGCTCCATGTTCAGCTTGTCGGACTTGCAGGCCAACATCATTCCTGACGTGATGGTGTGCTGCTGCATCCTGCACAACATCTGTGAGTCCCATAGGGATGTGTTACTGGCCGAGCACCCTGACCTCCCTTGGGAGGGCGAGGATGCCAATGGTGTCACTGTGGACGGGCGTGACATCGAGCCTTTGCCGGGGCCAGAGAATCCCACTGGGGAGCGTCGCGCCCGGGCGGAGGCATCCCGGGTGCGTGAGAGCATCAGTGCCTGGATCTGGCTGCGCTACCCCGACCCCATGTGAGCGTCGGCTGCGGGGTTCCATCTGTGGACTGGCAACTCTCCCTGGCAAGCCTCCCCTCTCCATCTCATCCCCTTGACACATTCCGTGCTTGGCTCCCTGGGGGTGTGGCCTTGCCCGTCCCCTCTTCACCGCTGTGCCTTCCAGCCGCCTCCTCCTCCCTTCCCGGGGGCACCTGTCCTTTCTGTGGGCGCTGCCCTGGCATACTGGTGCCCATGTGCCATCTTGCCCATGTCTGCCATCCCTGCTGAATAAAGCTTTCCAAACCTCCCCACTTCATTCCTGTGTGTGCGGAAGATGCTCTAGGAGGGAGGTGGGGGGGTTAGGGTCTGGGGTCTGGGGGTTGTCCTGGCGACTGCCAGGTCCCCCGTGTAGGGTGGGTTGTGGGAGGCTCCCTGGGGCGTGGGTGCCAACATTGGAATTGCAGCACTGAGCGCAGGGTGCAGGTATTGTATTGGTTCTGCCGTTACTCCTGGCAGGCTCTTTGCCCGAGGCTGCTGAGTTCCGCCCACTGACTGAGGCAGCCAATGGGGTTTGGGAGGCGTGTCCTGCATCATCTAAGATGGCGGTGCCCATGGTTTTCGGCCGCAGTGTGTTCTGGGATACCTGCTGGAGGACTGCCGGAGTTCGGTAAGTGAGGAAAATGGCAGCCGGGCTGTCCGTCAAAACTGAGTATGTTAAATTAACTTTGCATCCCCTGCTGCAGCATGTCGTCTGAACTGAGGCCGCCATTTTAACACACTGTCAGTGGGTTAAGTCCTCTCAGTTGGTTTACATGTCGTCCGAATTGAGCCAATATCTGGGGAACTTGTCCGTCCACATAGGTGGTAAAATCTTTGGGGGGTAATTTAGGAAGTTTGGCACCTTCCTCAGTTCTCCATTTATTTTCCTGCTCAAATCTCTTTTTTTCTAACACAAGGCGTTCCATCTCTAATTCATGATCTTTTTCCTTTAATCTTATTTCAGATTCCCTCATTCTTATATTCTCTAATTCAATTCTCTCCTATTGTCGCAATTCCAATTCTCTCATCTCTTTTTGCTGTTTTAATTTTTCTCTTTCTAGTTCCAAATACTGAGGAGTCATTTCAATAGGTAATGGTTGCCTAGGGTTTACCTCACATTCTCCAGCCCCCCTAACTCAATGGAATTCAATAAGGGACCATTTTAATTCATCTACTGATTTGTCTTCAACTGGCAAATCCAGTGTCTGACATCTGTCTGTAAGGGCATCTTTCTTTAACCCCAAAATCTCCATTTTTCCCAGACAAGATATATATGTTACAAAGAATATGGGACCAGAATCTACTATTGTGCAGTCAGGAGCTTTAAATGTGAGATTGTAAAAATCTCTAATCCATTTCAGGAAAAAAATCCAGTCAGTCAGTTGTATAAGCCTGTGACCTAGATATTATGTAGCTTTATAGCCAAAACACAGTACTTAACAGTCACTGTAACACACCTAGAACCTTTTCCAAAATGGTGATTCTTTCTACACCCTGTCACCAAGTGACTAGGAATATATCTCGAATCCCACCATTGCTGCCACCAGTTGTGCCACCACACCACCTATATACTAGGTCAGGTCGTGAGCACCCCTTCTCTCTTTTTTTTTTTGTAATAATTTTTATTAATTTCAACACAATAAACATACACAATATAATAATCAAAAACAACATAACCCTCAACAATCCCCCCCCGTGCACCCCACCCCCTGAGACCTTCTCTTAATCATTCTTCATCCTTCCAAAATTTTAACGATTCTTTTGAAGGTGTTTATCCCTTCCCCGATCTTAAAACATATTCCAAAAAGGGAGTCTATATTTCTCCAAAATCACTCTTACTGGACATTCCCCTCTTTATTTTCATTTTACAAGTCAGCATATCATTCAAGGCCATATCCCAAATGTCTTTATACCATTCTTCTATTGTATAGCTTCCTTGTCCTTTCCAATTTTTAGCAATCATTATTCTAACAGGTGCCAGGAGGTTGTTTACCAATTCTCTATTAGTTATATACTCATTCTCACTGTCCCATATTGCTAGTAGAGCTAACTTTGGGTTTAATTCCAATTTACTTCCAATTATATCACTTATTTCTTTAAAAACCCTTTCCCAAAATTTTTGTACATGTTCACAGCTCCACCACAAATAAGATCGGTGAAAGTGGACATCCTTGCCTAGTTCCTCGAGCTAGTGTAATCTGTTGCGTTAACAGATTCTTAGACACTTTTTTATCAATCTGGTGAAATCTTACAGGTGTTAGATACCATCTCCACACTGTCTTATAGTAATTCTCCTTAATTCAAATCGACAACAGCTTTAACATTCTTACTTTCCATATCCTCTCCCAGTTATAATCATTAATTTTTCCCTTTACATCTTCTTCCCAAATCTCTTTTATAACATTGAGTGAGTCCTGAAATTCCTCCTCTATCAATATTTTATATATCTCACTAGTCAGCCCTTTCTTAACTCCAACTTCTTCTTTTTTTCCTTTTAGTTCAATTAAATCTTCAAATCTAGTATTATTTCTACATTTTTTATTTTTCAACCTCCATTCCTGAGTCCATTTTCCCAATTGTAAACATTTGAACCATGCTATCTTTTGTCCTTTAAACAACTCTTTAATATGCTCACTATCCTTCATCTTTTCCATCCAATTCCTTAACTTGATTATAGCTTGATCTTTCAGTCTCGCTTCTATCTCTACTTTTAATACTCTTGGGAAGTTTCCCACTACTACAACTGGGGTGAGTGGAGAATCTCCTGGTATCAACTTCCCCCTAAACTTCTCCCAGATCTCTAAAATATTTTCCAACAATGGGTTGTCCAGTACCTTCAATTCTTTCTTTTGCATTTTAGTAAAGAATATATTTTCCAATTTATAATCTACATCTCCTGTTTGCAGTTCCAACCATTCCAAATCTTCCTCCCCTAAAATACCATGAATAATATATCTTAACTGATTAGCAATATAATAATACTTAATATTCGGAAGTCCTAAACCTCCTTTCTTTTGAGCCTTACACCATAACCCTCTTTTATCCCCATTACACTAAGCATTAATTGTATTTTGCCAATTTTTTATCTCCGCTACTGAAATTCTAATCGGTAGCATTCTAAACAAAAAATTAACCTTAGGTAAAATCTTCATTTTAATAACTGCTATTCTACCGAACCAAGAATGTTTTAATTTTCTATATATCTCTAATTTGTCCCCTACCTGTTTTCTTAACATTACAAAATTAAGTTCCTCTAAGCTTTCTATTTCTTTATCTATATTAACTCCTAAATATCGTATTATATTTTTATGCCTTAATCCTAATTTAGCTTTACACTTCTCCAACTCTTCCTTGTTATAATTATACAACATCATTTCTGACTTCCCCCAATTAACTTGTAATCCCGTAATTTCCCCAAATTCTCTCAAATGCTTCTGAATCGCCTCCCCGCTTTCTAGGGGATCTTCTATTGTCAATAATGTATCATCCGCAAACATATTCATTTTAATCTTGTCGTTTCTTCCTATCCCCTTTAATCTTCCATCTTCCCTTATTACATTTGCTAAAATTTCTATCACTATTGCAAATAAGATCGGTGAAAGTGGACATCCTTGCCTAGTTCCTCGAGCTAGTGTAATCTGTTGCGTTAACCCATCATTAACCATTATTTCAGCTTTTTTATTTTTATACAGCTGGTTGATCACGCCCATAAATTTATGTCCAAACCCAAATGTTTTTAATATTATTTTTAGTGCTGGCCACTCCACGCAATCAAAGGCTTTAAATATATCCAATGCTAATAAACCTGCTTTTAAATTCCTTTTTTTTATAATATTAAGTATACTTATAACTCTCCCAATTAAATTAGGCATTTTCCTACCAGAGATAAATCCACATTGATCTTTTTTAATATATTTAAAAATAAATGTACCCATTATTTTTGCCATTATTGCTGTAAATATTTTTGCATCCTGATTTATTAAAGATATTGGTCTATAAGATGCTGGATCCGTCAAATCCTTACCTGGCTTCTGTATTAAGATAACCAAGGACTGATCCCACGATGGCGGAGTCATTCCTCCTTCTAGTATATTATTATATAATTTTTAAAATCTTGGTATTAACATTTCCTTAAATATTTTATAAAATTCCGGCCCCAAGCCATCAATCCCCGGAGACTTACCTCCTTTTAGTTTATCAATAATTCCCTCAATTTCTTTCTCAGTAACCAAGCCTTCCATACAATCTCTATCTTGCTCATCCAGTCTTATTTTCCAATTTCTTTCTACATAATCCTGAATCTTGTCTTGTGATACCGCATCTGATGTATATAATTCTTTATAAAATTCCTGAAAAATAATTAATTTATCTTTCATTAAATTACATCTATTCCCTAACTTATCTCTTATTGTCCCTATCATATTCTTAGCCTTCTCTGACTGCGTGGATCTGGCCAACATCTTCGAATTTCTATTATTATATTCAAAAAAAATCTCTCTTTAAATATAACAAATTCTTTTGAACTTGTTCTAGATCTTCTTTCTCCAATTCCTTTTTTTCCGCTTGAATTTGGGCGAATAACCACTTATCTTTTTTCTCTCTTAATCTCTCCTCTAAACTCTTTATCTCTTCTTCAGCCTTTTTATAATGTACTTCCTGTTGCTTTTTAAGTGTGGACATTTCCCTAATACAGATCCCTCTTAATAACCCCTGCGATTTAACCTCTTTTTCATTTATCTGCCATATTTCCTGCATTTCTTTTTTTATTTTCTCCACAGTATTTTTATTTTTAAAAATCCTTCCATCCAATCTCTTTGCTTGTCTATAATCCTTCTTCATTTTAATATCCATAATCATTAATGCATGGTCGGTGACCTTAATTTCTCCAATATCGCAGTCTGTGAGTTTAGGTACCATATTCTTTGATATAAAGATAAAATCTTTCCTTGAATAACTCTTAAATCTAGGTGAGTAGAAAGTATATTTTCTTTCTTCCCCTTTTAAAGCTCTCCATACATCCATTAATTCTTTCCCCTCCATTAATTTACCTAACTCCGTCTTCCCCCCCTCTAACATCTCTTCTAATGTTATCCCTATCTTTCCCTTTATCAAGTACCATATTAAAATCTCCTGCCATCACAATATTCTTTTTCCCCACTTCTCCCACCATATCAAATACTTCTTCAAAAAATTCGATTTGCTTCCCATTTGGAGCATAGACATTGATCAGAACATATTCCTCCTCTTCCATCGTGCAGTACATTATGAGGATCCTTCCATTTTTATCTTTCTTTACACTTTGAATATTAATACCACATTTCTTTGATATTATTATTGCCACCCCTCTCGCTTTAGAAGTACCAAGTGACTTTTCATACACTCCCATATCCCTCATTCGTAGCTCATTAACCCCCTCCTTTATTTGATGAGTTTCCTGCAAAAAAATTATATCTATTTTTTTCCTTTTTAACAACATCTCTATTCTTCTCCTTTTGATAACTGTTCCTAGCCCTTTAACATTTAAAGTTGCCATTCTCAATTTATTTTCCATTTCTCACTTTCACACATATCTTTGAGTTGGTCTCGCTCGGTGATACACTTACCCCCCCTCCCTTACCCTCCCCCCACATACACCCCCATTTTTACCCCCCTCCTCACCAGACATCTGGGCACTGGTCCCAATTATTATTAGAACTCTTCAGGGGGGGGAACCCGGCCCAACCTCCAGAATAGAGTCTAATCCTCCCCTCCTTTTTTTTTCCTTCTATCCTTCTATCATTGACTGGATCCTCCAACCGTGCCTTCTTCTTGCTCTATTTCTCCACCATCCTTGGCATCGATTATGCCCAGCTTCTCCAACAGCTCCAACAGCTCCATTCCTTGTTCACATGATGTTATTCTTTCTTGCTTCCCTTTCCACATAAACCTCAAAAACACTGGATATCCCCAGCTGTAAGTTATCGATTTCTTCCTCAATGCTCCTGTACACATTCTGACGCTCTTCTTCCACTGAATGGTCTGAGGCGAGAGATCCTGATATATTTGGACCACTGTTGCTTGAATCATCGGTTGACCTTGTCGTCTGATTGCTTGCATGAGCTTTTGTTTTTTATAATAGTTAGCAAATTTGACAATTATGTCCCTTGGGAGCATACCTTTCCTCTTATATCCAACCCTATGGACTCTCTCAAGATCCAGCATCTCCCAAGTCTCCTGTGGCTCCTGAAGTCTTATCCACGCCAAAATTGTATCTCTTAAATCTTTTGGAGTCTCTCCTTCTTGTTCCCCATAAGCCCTTATGCGAATGTTTGCACGCCGATCTCAATCCTCAATAGCGATTAGGCGTAAGTCATGTTGAGACAGCTGCTCTTCCTGCTTCTTGCAAACTCCAGTCAGGGCTTTAGTCTCTGTCTGCAAAACCTCCACATCTTTCACCACTTCCTTTAAACCAGACGTTAGCTCAGTTTGTGTATCATTAATCCGTTTTGCCAACCTTTCCTCCTGGTCAGGCAACTCAAGCCTAATCATTTTTTAATATCTTCCTTTAATTCATACATCGGGTCTGGCTGACCTCCTCTGGTGATCTTAGGAATTACAGCTGGCTCTGGTGCTGCTGACACAGCTCCTTTTGTAGGAGAAGTTTTCTTGCTTGGCTGCTTGTCGGGCATTGTTTCCTTCTCCAACCGAGTCAATCTCTGCCAAGTTTTATCCGAAACACGCTCTTTAGAGAGTCTAACCCAGATGGGGGTGGATAGAGGGGGCCTCTTCTCCCACTGTTGCCTCTTTTTGCTCATAAGATATTAACCCCCCCCCCCCCGTCTGCCTGGCGACTCACTATTTCTCCTTGTTCTTACAGCAGCCACGCAGCTACGATACTTTTACTGGGGTTTAACGTTCTTCCTCTTCACATATATTTTATCTCTGTCTCTCCCCCAGTACGCTGTCAGCCAGTCCACCTTATATCTTCAATTATAAGTCCATAAATTACCTTTGTTAATGGCAGCTCCTCGTCCTCATTCGGTTTCGATTTCACAGCCAAAATAAACACTCCCGCGGTTCAGCTCTCACTCAGATGGTTTACTGCTTCCAGTCAGTATTTCATTACTTTAAATAACTCTCCAACCACTCCAAGATAAGGAATTAGTGCTTAAATCATTGCTTTTTTTAGGAGCCCGAGCAATTCACGACTCTACCCCATTCCCGATCAGGCCACGCCCCTGAGCACCCCTTCTCAAGACAAGCACCACCACTTGAATAAGCCTGAGGGAAGGGCAAAATAACACTACCTTTCCCCTCTCTGTGAGGGAACAAGCGAAGACTTTGGGAATTAGGTTCTGCTTGTGGCTGTTGCGAGCTAACGTTTTGTTTAGGTGTATCTCATTAATATCTATATTGAAGCAGGAGAGGAATCTGAGCGAACACGTCGTTTTATGGTAACAAACCAAGAAAAGTTTATTGTACATGATCAGAACTTTGTTATTGTCAATGTAAACCAAACCTCCTTATTTAATTTAATATCACAACCCTTCTAGTCCCTAAGTAATATAACTCCTTTCACTCTATATATAACTCCTGACCATCAACTCCTGACCTCTCCACACTCCCCTCCACTGAATTCCCCTCACCCTCCTACTACCATTTTAATCTTTTTTTAACTCCTCCCCCTCTTTCCCCCAGTATCATCAACCACACCCAACTAGGCACTCTCTAGACTCACACATCCAGACATATTTAGGGAACAGAATGTGGGGTATTGCCACAGTTACCTTGTCCTTTTTTAAAATTTTATTTATTATTACATTTATATCCTGCCTTTTGTCCTCTTGCAGGGAACCCAAACTGGTTGAGAGCCAGTGATTAGCCAAAGTCACCCAGTGAGCTTCATGGCTGAGTGAGGACTAGGACCTGGCTCTCCCAGGTCCCACATTACACTGACTCAGCCATGTCTTGTATTATGTTTTAATTACAACCAAATAAACATGTTCTCTCAGAGAAATTGGACTGTGCAACTCCCCAAGCTACATCAGCTCAAATGCTCAAGCTTCACTACCACATGTTACACTGAAAGGAAATGCACCACAGAGGCAGTCTAGAGGTCAAAGGTACACCCCAAGTGTAACATTCTCCTGCTAATCTGTTTTCAGTGGCTGTGGGAGAGAAGGGAGTGTGGATGTTTGTGTTATTGGGTTGCATAAGAGCTGCGCATCCAATTTTAGAAAGCTATCCATTCCACTGACTCCATGTATATATAATTTCAAACATGGCTGATGTACTCCTGGGCTAGAATTACATAGCAATTCATATGGGTGAATTAAAAACTACATAATTGCTATGAATCTGAGGAACTACTGAATTTCTTCAGATACAAAATCTTACATTTTGAGTGCCAGAAAAAGGTGTCCTCCCAAGAAATGTGTGTGATGGAAGGCAATGCAGACAAGTCACAACAAAAGAAAAAACAATTTCTCTCCATTCATAAATTTTGTAAGATACAAAGCTTTAATAAAAAAAATTAGCTCTAATGCAAGTCTTATTGTAGTACAGCAGAAACTAATTATATTAGTTAAGTATCTTCTGAGAACTGAAATTGTAATAGTCAAGTTGCTTTGAAGCTAGATGATTTATGATATTCAGCCAGTTAATCCAGCTCATTGCCTTTTCATGTCTTCGCAAAGCTTAACTCAAACAGCCACACTATTGGGGATTTGATCTGGGGAAAGATAATAGTAAGGGAGGTTTTTGTTCCTGTTCCGTTCAGCAATGTAACTGGCAATTTCATCAAGATTCTTGCGGAAATTCCTCATGGCCTCTTTGACTGGCTTCTCTATGAAGTGTTCATCTGGATACATCCCCAAAAATACCTAGTTGGAGAAAAAGACAATGACATTATCTGCTGGGAGAGGTCTCTGAGAAGTTTTGCAGCCAACTATGGCACATTGCAAAAATGTACCCATCTCTCTCTGGTGAGCTAATACAAATGCACATATTATTCCACATGTAGACAAGACAGCCTTAGCAGCTGGGTAAATACCATGGCCCAGCACAGACAAAGGTCTAGTCTACAGGGAATATAAGTCCTATGGCATCTCTTTCACTGCCAGCAGTTAAAACTTCAGCTACTGGGGGTACAGAAATGCAATAAATGAATAAATAAACTGCCCAGAGGTTAACAGATCCCAAGAGGTCTTATGTTTTGAACAACTCACAAAATGCCCTGAAAGGGCTACAGAAACACTTAAGGATTTCCAGGCAAAGTGCGGAGCCAGGGTTTTACTCATATGAAATGTGTGAGAAGTATGCAAACAAAAAACTGAGAATTAAGAAAGGTCACACTCACTTCATTCTCCTGAAACTGACTCAAGGCCCAAACTGCACCAAGATGCCAACAAGAGCGCCCCCTGTCTGGTAGACTCTGAATTATATACTCAATGGTGACACACCCCTTTTCTGTAGGTGGTGGGCAGCGCATAGTTGGAGGGGCATTAGGAATCCAGGAACACCAGTCATACTGAGAAATAGAAAGGTAAAGGCTAGTAAAATAAAACATCATTGGGGACTAATACATTAAACAAAGCAGTGACAGAATAATAACACTGCAAAATAATGCAGTCAGGTCATGTTTTTATAAGCGAAGAATGAGAGAGGAATTAGAAATGATTCCCATAGAGATAAGTAACACCAAACCAGGAATATATTGGCATATGTATAGATGGATGCTCACAAAAGAGGAATCCCAATTTCTCCCTGCAGCTCCAGACCCTGACATTCAGAAGTAGCTTTTTGAGGGGTGTAAAGGACTGCAGTAGAAAGGAGGAGATGGGAAAGATCAATTATGCCAGTTAAAATCTGCTTATGATACTCAGGATCCAATCCACTATATTTTCTCTTCTGTTTTTATCACCAGGACCCAAATGGAAGGGTGAGTTAGAGAAGATGTAACTGAATAACAATGAAATTAAGTCCAGAATCTGAGATCAGGATGTTCTCCTTGGCCCAATATTTTTGAAGGACCATTTACTCTTTACACCATGGCATAATTAACAAATCAGACAAATATTGTATTTGTCATTAGCCCATTAAAATGAGAAGAGTTTGAGTTTAATGTGGGGATCTGACCAGCTCAAAATTATGTCCCCCCCATTAGCAAATTATCCGTAGGCAAATTACTAAAGACAAAATGGGCAACACCTAAGAGATAACCAAACTTAGCATAAACAGCAAGTAAAAGGCACTCATGGTCACCATCACAACCATCTCCAGGAACAGTGCTGGATTCAAGAGCACACCAAGCTGTGTATCTGGTCCTTCAGAGGGAGAGCTACCCCATAAATAAGTGTTGTACTGTTATTCTTGTGTTGTGTTGCCTACTGACCAGCAGAACCTCTGTATTGCCTGAACATTTCAGGACTTCCAGAGACTCTTTAACATTGGTTGAAAAGGAGAGACAGAGCTGGGTGTCATCAGCGTAATGATGACACTCAACTCCCAAACCCTGGATGACCTCCTAATGTGGCTCCCCATTCCACAGATTAACCAGGGTTTAGAATCATAGAATCATAAAATAGTAGAGTTGGAAGGAGTCTATAAGGCCATCGAGTCCAACCCCCTGCTCAATGCAGGAATCTACCTTAAAGTATCCCTGACAGATGGTTGTCCATCTGCCTATTGAATACCTCTAATGTGGGAGAGCCCACCACCTCCCTAGGTCATTGGTTCCATTGTCGTATTGCTCTAACAGTCAGGAAGTTTTTCCTGATGTCCAGCAGAAATCTGTTTTCCTGTAACTTGAGCCAATTCTTCTGTGTCCTGCATTCTGGGTTGATCAAGAAGAGATCCTGGCCCTCCTCTATGTGGCAAACTTTCAAGTATTTGAAGAGTGCTATCATGTCTCCCCTCAATCTTCTCTTCTCCAGGCTAAACATCCCTAGTTCTTTCAATCTCTCCTCACAGGGCTTTGTTTCCAGACCCCTAATCATCCCCGTTGCCCTCCTCTGAACATGCTCCTGATTGTCTGCATCCTTCTTGAAGTGTGGTGCCCAGGACTGGACACAATACTCAAGAAGGGGCATAACCAGTGCTGAATAGAGGGGAACCAGTACCTCACACAATATTAATGCAGCCCAAAATAGCATTTGCTTTTTTTTGCAGCCAGATCACACTGTTGATCCTTCTTGCTTGTCGAATTAATAAGCCAAATATCCCCCATCTTGTACCTGTGCATTTGGTTCCTTTTTCCTAGGTGTAGAACTTGGTATTTATCCCTATTAAATTTCAATCTGTTGTTTTCAGCCCAGCACCCCAGTCTATCAAGATCACTTTGGAGTTTGTTTCTGTCTTCCAGGGTATTAGCGATCCGACCCAATTTTGTGTCATCTGCAAATTTGATAAGCATTCCCTGCACCTCCTCATCCAAATCATTAATAAAAATGTTGAAGAGCACTGGGCCCAGGACTGAGCCCTGCGGTACCCCACTTGTTACCTCCCCCCAGTGTAAAAAGGTACCATTGATAAGCACTCTTTGGCTGAATTTGGATGACATATTAAGCAACGGAGGGGTAAATAGTGTACTGACCAGGAGTTAGGCAGGCGGAGCTCTCCACATGACACACTGCAGCAGGCGCTGCTTGGCACTGGCAAATGCACCGGCTGCAAATAACGAACGCAGTCATGATGGACAGCCCGCCTGCCATTTTGCCACCTCTCCAACCAACACTAGTCCTCCCAGAGGTATCCCAGCATACACCATGGCCAGAAAGCCATGGGCGCCGCCATCAAAGCGGCAGGACACGCCTCTCAAACACCATTGGACACTCACAGGCAATGGGCGGGACACAACAGCCCCGGGCAGAAAAGCAGACAGGGGGAGCAGCCACACCAACACAGCGCCCGCCCCACATCCCCGGCACAGCGCCCCAACCAGAGCCACCCACGCCCCAACACACCCGAGGCTCTGATGGGAACAGGCAAGGGCCGGCCGGCAAGTCAACACATGGCTACAAAGCATGCACGCCCCCCATCCAGCCCCACAGCACTCCACACACCCATCCACAGCCGAGGAAGGCCCAGCATGGCCAATGCACAGGCAAGCTGTGGCCGGAATGCACACCCGGCCGCCACAACGGCATGCCAAGCAGCCCGTTCCAGGGAGCGGCCCACACCCACCCTACATGGGAGGTGCGGCAGCCGCGAGGGCAACCCACGTCCCCGAAATCCCACCCAACACGACCCCCACCCCAAGCGAACCTACCCACAAACACAAGAAAGAAGGCCAGAGAGGGGGAAAGTGGAAAAACTTTATTCAGCGGGGAGTATAAAAACGGTTACATGGGCATAAGGCCACTGCGAAGCATGGGCGGAGGAAACAGAAAGGCTGGTCACCCCCAGGACAAGAGAAGGTGACAGGGAAGGCACAGCGGTGACGAGGGGTCAGCTGAGCAGGGCACCTCCAAGCAGCAAGAGGCAGAAAGGGACGAAGGGAAGGTGGAGAGGGGCACACTGCCAGGAAGTGACAACAGTCCACAGAACCAACCCCACAGCAGGGCGAACGCCTGGTCGGCCAGGAGCAACAGACCCACACACCCGCACACGGAAGCGGGGCCGGACATCAGGAAGCGGCCTGACGACAACTTGGCAGCCAGGGGGGAGTTCCAGAAGACGGCTGTGTCATGGCTTCAACTGGACATGCCCGCATACACATCCAGGAACCGACCCTTGGAATCCACCACCACCTGGAGAACCGTGCTGTAGAAATGCTTGCGGTTGAAGTATTCCTCTCCACGAGAGGGGGAACCAGGATGCGCACATGGGTCAAGTCCAGCGCCCCCACCACCCGCGGGAAGGAAGCCACACATGCTCTCCTTCTCGGCCCCCACCCGGATGACGTCGGCCAGGTACAGCTCATTCAGCATGCTCAACATCTCCTGGAAGATCTCGTAGGTGGTGGACATGCCCACTCCGAAGTTTGTCGACAGAGGCAGGTAGCCCACGTTGAATGCCAGCTTGTACAGCATCAGGCCCAGACAGCGAGAGACTGGAATGCACGGGCACATGATGGTACACTCCCTCTGCAGGACAGTTGTCATCTTGGCCACTAGCACATCGAATGTCGCGCGGGACATGCGGAAGCACCCATGGACACACTCGTCGTCCCAGTCCTCCAAGTTCTGCATCTCCTGCCACAAGGCATCTGTCCGGGGGAGCACCCAGCGGCGGACCATCTCGTGCTCATCAAAGAGCTCGGTTGACATTGCCAGGGGAGGTCTGCGGCGCAGGGCTTCCTTGGCCGTGCCGCTGGCCAACGCCCCCGTGGTCACCATGCCTGTATCATGGCGGCGAAGTAGTGGCAGGATGGCGGCCCGGAAACAGGGCAAAGCCTCCACAGCACCGAGGAGCCAGCAACCATCGCCCATCCCGAACATTGGCTTTGCGGGCAAAATGCCACCGAGGCGGTGCAGCCGGGCACGCAGGATGTCCTCCTTGTCGCCATCGCTGTGGTTCTGCGCGGCCGCCTGGATCGCCACCTGCAAGCCGGCTGTAGCGA
The DNA here is from genome assembly GCA_029215795.1 of Anniella stebbinsi. NCBI lineage: Eukaryota > Metazoa > Chordata > Lepidosauria > Squamata > Anniellidae > Anniella > Anniella stebbinsi. The sequence goes on along the minus strand of JARDYH010000004.1, from coordinate 122,159,470 downwards.
GCTCTCGGTGGGACATAGCCAACAGTGCTGCAGAGGCCAGAGGGGAGGCAGGTACGACGGGAGGGCCGGTGGGCATGACAGAACGGGAGGGCGTAGGGAGGGGCGGCGATGCGCCCAGAATGGAATGGCCCAATACGGGAGTGTGGGAATGGAAGGCTAGGCGGCATTGTTATGGCTGAAACGCACCTGCAAGAGAGGGGAGTGAAAGGAAGTGGCCGGAGTGGGGGGGGCCGCAATGGGGCAGCGCCGCTTCAGGACAAGGTGAGGGCACGACAGCTGGGGATGGGCGCAGGCCGCTCATGCCAGTGGAAGGGCCTACAGCCGGCCGTTGTTGGGATGGCAGCAATGGCTGACGCTCTGCTCCAGACGTCAAATGCAATGCAGGACTTCTCCCAGGGCAATCTCCAGAGCGTGGAGGCGCCGTACCATATGCACCCTCTGCCTTCTGCAGATGGCACGGCGGAGGGGGTGCAGCTTCCCTGTAGGGGGGGAACAGAAGGGGAGGGAGGACAGCCATCAGTGACACAGAGGGCAGAGCAGTACCCCTGCACCTGGCCCAAATGACCCGTAAACCAACCTCCACGGCACAGGGCCCTGCGGCGTCGGCCAGTGCAGCTCGCGTGGAACCTCATGGGCCTGTAGGGTGCTGCTGCCATCTCGATGGGAGTGGGCTGCAATAATGGGGCCCGGATAGAACGGCATCCAGGGTTTGCTACAATGTAACAGGGGGATACTGCATCAACATGGCCTTGAGCGGGCTGAATGGGCCGAGGGAGGCGGATGTCTGAGCGACGGGAGGCGAGAGGGGGCTTATTGCAGCATGGGGTGGGGGTGGGTTGTCTACTGCCAAGGACCCTCAGCGTACGGATCGGGGGGCTGTTCCATGCCTGTGGCTCAGGACATGTCGTGCTGGGAGGGGCCCTCCTCCTCCTCCTCTCTGGAATGCCTGGGCGAGCTCCCTGAGGACCTCGGTTTGGCGGTCGATGGCGGCTGTGCATTCGCACATGCCTCGGTCAATGATGCCAGCGGTGGCTGCCATGGCCTCAGTCATCCCGGTGACATGATCCTCCAGACCGCGTCGCACATCCCGCCCTGCCTCCTGTATGGTTTGGGCGCAACCTTCCACAGCTTGGGTGGCCGTGCGCATGGCCCAGAGGGTGAGGACACGTTTCTTGGTGCTCCTGGCCTCCTCCTTGCCCGCCATGTGTATGAAAAGCTTGTGGATGCGGCCCCCTGTCACCTCCGTGGCCGTGACCAGGTCCCTCACCACCTGCAGCCGGTCTGCCTTGCACCTGTTGCGCATACGGGCACACCTCTGTGCCTGTCCTGGCTGGTGGGCAGGGGCAGTGGCTCTTCCTCTAGGGGGGCTGCGCCTTCCATCTCCACAACTTCCGGCTGCAGGGGCCCCTCGATCTCCTCCGCGAGCACGACCTCGCCGACCTGGAGCTCGGCTTCCAGAGGCGCGTCCTCCTCCATCACCTCCAATTCCACGAAGGTCTCATTGGTGTCCTGCATATCGATGTCCCACAGCTCATCCTGGGACGGTGACAGTTCTGGCTCCAGGACGTTGCCCACCTGTAGCTCCACAAGCTGCTCCATTTCGACCTGCTCCTCTTGTGACACCGGCCCCATTGCTGTCACGGAGTCCATGATGCTGCAGGCGAACCCCTCCACCACGGTGCTGCACCTCGCTGACCCCGGCCACATATGTGGTGTGGCCTGTGCCCACCCCACTCCCCTGGCAGTGGCAGTGGTGGCCGGACATGCCTTCGCAGGCAGCGCCCTTGGGCACAACGGCCCTGGTCGCTCGTCCTCCTGCTGCGTCTCTGGCACTAGTGGGGCGGGAATGGGGTACTCTACCTGCAACTCTGCACAGATCGGCTGTTGGAAGGCTGTGGGGTTGTTGGTGCTGGAGGACGCTGTCGCGAGGAAGGCGCCCCTTGAGGAGCAGCCTGTCCTGGGTGGTACGGGTGGCAGCCGCGGCAGCAGTGATGGGCTTTGGGATCCCGCACCCTCGCTGCCTGCATGCCGGTGGGTGGCAGTCGTGGGGTGTCCCTCCATGGCGGCAGCTGGGGTTCCCGGGTAGCGGTGTCCTCCTTGCGGCTTTGCCCATGGGCTTGTTGGGCTCGTTGTCACGTGCGAGGCAGCTCATCGGTGTGTCTTGGCACGACATTGTGGCGCTCCTCCAGCAGGCGTGCCAGCTCATCGTAGAAGGGCATGGTGCGTTGCTCAACGCCGGCTCTTTTATTGTGCATGACGGTCTCCTTGAACTTCCTCTTGAGTCCATGGAGCTTGTCCTTGCATTGCTTGGCGCTGCGGTTGTGTCCCTGTTCCCGCATCTGCCTGGAGAGCCAGGGGTAGAGCTGGTCGTGCCTGGCTGTAGCCATGATCCTCCTGGCTTCTGGGCTGCCCCACAGTTCGATGAAGTCCCCAATCTCTGCCTCGGACCAGTGCTGAGCATTGCGTCTTCCCGGGGGTTCCTGGCTGCTTCCCTCTCCTGGGGTTTGGGAGCCGGTGTCCTCGGGCTGACTGTCCTCTCTCTCCGGGTTCATGTTGCCGGCAGAGATGCCTCACGGTGCCGCCAGGTGTTTCCCATCCCGTGTGCTTGTTGGATGGTGGGTGCTGGTGGGCCGTTGTGTTTGGTGGAAATGTGCCCTGTGTGGCGGCGTTGTTGTCGTTGCTGGCCGGGAGCGCATCGTGTCCTTGGGATTGTTATGCATACTTTTGGCTGTTTCCCACAACATCTGCAGCTGGCTGACCTGCGCCCACGGGCCCCTGTTGCCTTGGTGTGGCTAGTGTTGGGTGGATGGGGGGGCTCGGCAAGCACTGCTTCCCCGGGCTGCCTGCTTCGGCCATGGGGGCTGATGTCGCCTGGGTGGCTGTGCTCCCTGGTGGGTGAGTGGGCGGACGGTGCGCCCCTTGTTCCTGGGCGCCTGGGTGCACCTGGGGGTGTTGGTTGTCCCATTGCCTGCCCCGTCCTTTGCCCTGGTTTCCTTTCCTGTTTGGGTGGCTGATTGGGCGCACGGGGCGCGTGCTTTCAGGATCCGGCCCCTTGTTGCGCTCCGTGCCAGCTGCCTGGAGTGGGCGGGCGTGCGTCATTGGTTGCTATGGCGGCGCAGCTGGCGAGCTGTTGGGGGTGTGCTTGAATGGCTGCCCGCATTCAGCCGCTCTTGCCACTTGCCTCTCTGGTCTTCCATTGTAACATATTCGACGCAGTGGATTAAGGCACGCACCTCTCCAGATGACATTTTAGTCAATTGAGTTTGGTCTAACCAACATGCAAGCGCGTTGTTTCCCTCCATTGTTTGTTTCTCCAGATTAGCATACTGTGTGTTGTGTGTGTGTTGTGTGTTACTCCCCAGATGACACGGTAAGCAACGCAACTGACGGTTGCTTACCTAACCCTCCGTTGCTTAATATGTCCTCCGAATTCAGACTTTGTGTCTGATTCCGTAGCCAACTGTGGATCCACCTAATAGTTGTTCCATGTAGCCCACTTTTCACTAGTTTGTTAATCAGAATGTCATGGGGCACTTTGTCAAAAGCTTTACTGAAGTCATTCCCACAGTCCACAAGGGAGGTTACCTGACCAAAAAATGAGATCAGATTAGTCTGACAGGATTTGTTCTTGACAAATCCATACTGGCTTCTAGTAATCACTGCATTGTTTTCAAGTTCGTGGCAAAGCCTCTTTGCCCCCCTAGATGGCTTTGAATTGGCTGCTGCATCATGTAATGCACGTGCCGCCATTCCGAAGCCACGGTGATGGATACTGTCCGTCTAAAGGTACCTTAAGTCTACTATTCCTGCACAGTGGGACCTAAACTAATGCTAGTGAGCATCAAGGTGGATGTGTCCACCTTCATGCTCACCAGCAAAAAACAGAATAAATGTGTGTCCTCCAGATATTAATTGAGGCAGGCCCAGGAGCCATGAACTCTCTAGCTATATTTCTTCATTTTTCTTCTTCACATATTCTGCTCTTTTGAAACTCACCTGGTATTAGACCATTTTGGGGGGGGTGTTTTTGGTCCCATTCCTATTCTATGCCTTTTAAATTGCTGCCTAGAACATATTCCTTATTGAATCCATAAAGCCAACTCATTGTCTTATTTTTATTCTCTTCTGAAAATCCAATAGTTCACCTTTCCTGCCGTCTACTAGAACTAGGCTGACCATATGAAAAGGACGACAGGGCTCATGTAACTTTAACAGTTGCAGAGAAAAGGGAATTTCAGACAGTGTCATTTGTATGCAGTTAGTTCCTGGTGAAATTCCCTCTTCATCACAACAGTTAAAGTTGCAGGCACTATACTAGAGTGACCATATACAAAAAAAGGCAGGGCCCCTGCAACTTTAACTGTTGTGATGAAGCGGGGATTTCACCAGGAACTAATTGCATACAAATGATGCAGGCTGAAATTCCCTTTTCTCTACAACTGTTAAAGTTACATGAGCCCTCCTTTTCATATGGTCAGCCTAACTAGAATGTAACCATATACTCTCTCATCTTTTGATATTCTTCTCACAACCCCAAAAGTATCTGTTGTGTGAAATTACTTTAAAAGTATAGAATTACTTCCAAATAAACCATACCTGACCAAAATTTACAGCTGCATGTTGTGCTGATGTTGTGAATATCACCACAGTAAGATATTCTGTCAGCTTCTCTCTTGTCTTGATTGTTTTAGGAAATCCTGGAAAGCAGAGGAATAAAAACATTGAAGAAAATCGCTCAGGAATTGTCAGGGGAAAAATTTATTTAAGATAAATAAAAGGACTGGACAGTTGAAAAGAGGAATAGTTTTTCTATCTTCTGCTGAAAAGGTCAGGGAGATAGTGGTTTTTTTCTATAAGTTTTCTTAATTGAATAAGGCTACTGTATATAAGCTGTAAATATTGGATGGAAGATGAGGAGAAGGCTGGTTGTATGAGAATTATGAGGATGGACGGATATGCTATGTAAATCTTCCTGGAACCTGTTTTATATTTGGATGGACCAGACTGTTGTATATATCTATTGGAATCACAGTAAAAGGCTTGTATTATACACAACCTGCTGGTGTGTGAGTATTTTTACTGGCTGGAGCTCTCTGGAAACACGCTTACTCTGCTGTAAGTGAACCGGGAGCACTTCTTTCCCGGACAGGAATCTATAAACAGAACAACATTTCTTTTTCACTGTGCCAAGATGCAGAAAGCAACACAACAAAATCACACCAGTTCCTTCTGACTTTGCCATCAAATCCAATGGGAATTTTGGGCTGTTGAGTCAGTGAAAAAAAGAACTGATAGAATCCTTTTGAAGTGGGGGAGGCAAGGTGGATACTTAGGTTAAATGCAATTGCTCCCTCTGGTCTTAATGAGTCCTTTGACTTATCAGCACTGCTCGGAGAAAACAGCTGTTCTTCAATTAAATTAGGGCCCGGAAACCATGCATGTTCACTTTCTCATCCCCAACCCGGATGACGTCGGCTAGGTACAGCTCATCCAGCACGCTCACCGTCTCCCGGAAGATCTCGCATGTGGTGGACATGCCTACCCCAAAGATCGTTGACAGGGGCAGGTACAGCGTCAAGGCCATGTGGCGGGAGACTGGAACAGACGGGCGCATGATGGTACAGGCGTTGTGTGGGACATGTGGAAACTCCCACGGAAACACTCATCATCCCACTCCTCCAAGGTCTGCATCTCCTCCCACAGTGCAACCATCCATGGGAGTACCCAGCAGCGGGCGGTCTCATGCTGCTCGAGGAGGTTGGCAGATGTTGCCAGTCGAGGGATCCGGTTCAGGGCTTCTAGGGCCATTCCCTTGCCCAACACCCCTGCAGTCACCATGCCAGAAGCATGTCTGGGCAGCAACAGCAGCCATGCAACAGGGCAAGGGAACGGCCACATGTCTCGAACGCTGGCCCTGCAGGCATGGCAACACCCAGGTGCAGCTGCCGAGCACGTAGCACATCCTCCTCATCGCCATTAGCCGCCTGAAGTGCCGCCGTAGCAAGTTGTAGGCAGGACATTGCCACTTGCAGTGGAATGGGCAATGGGAAGGAAGGCACGACGGGAGGACTGGTGGGATTGTAGGAGCAGAAGTACAGAGGGGTGGTTCCTCAGCCAGTACGGGAGTGTGGGAAGGAGATTACAAGGCAGTATTGTTATGTCTGCTGCACACCTGCCACAGAGGGGAGTGAAAGGATGAGGCCAGATAAGAGGGCCGCTATGGGACAGCGCCACTACATAAACAAGCGAGGGAACTACTGAGGGGGGATGTGCGCAGGTCATTTATTATGATGGAAGGGCCTATGCCTGCAAGGCAACCGACAGGTGGCATTGCCAGACGGTCTGCTCCAGAAGTCAAATGTGACGCAGGGCTCCCCGCAGGGTCAGCTCCATAGCACTGAGGCATCATGCCATATGGCCCAGCCGTCTGCTGGGGATGGTACGGCAGTGGTAGAGCACCTTCACTGGGGAGGGAAAAGAAGGGGGAGGGCGGTAAGTGATCAGTGACACGGTGCCCATAGCAGATTGCCTTCGCTCAGCCCCACCTACCTGAGAACCCACCTCCTTGCCTCGGAGCCCTGCGGCGGTGGTGGTGGACATGTGCTGCCCTGTGCAGGCTGGGCAGGACAGAGAGGAGCCTAGTGGACCTGTAGGGTGCTGGCATCTCAACGGGACAGGTCTGCAATGAGGGACAGTGGGGCTGGGGACGGCACATCTATGGGATATGCAACATTGTAACAAGAACTGCTGGAAGGAGGCAGTTGCCAGAGCAACAGCTGGTGATAAGGGGCCCTAGCACAGGCAGGGGGCCCCTCAGCCATGGATCCCCTGCAGGCGGATCAGGGGGACGTATACATGCATCCCCCTCCCCATCCTCCTCATCGGAGTCTGGCGGGAAGTTCTGGGCCCGCTTGGACATGCTGCCTAAGCGATGGTGCTCCTGCCCTCCCATCCCGGAGGCACCTGTTGCAGCCAGTGCCAGTCATGGGGGCCGCAGGTGGCAGCAGGTACTGCTGAGGCTGCAGGTATCCATATGGCAGCATATAGGGTGCGGGCTGTGGCCCACCATGGTAAGCTCCTTGAAATGCCTGATGGCCTCAGTTTGGCGGTCGATGGCAGCCGTGCATTCTCGCATGCCCTCGTCGATGATGGCATCAGTGGCTGCCATGGCCTCAGTCATCCCGTTGACATGCAGGGATGCATCCCGTTGACTTGCAGCACACCACCTGCCCTGACTCCCTAATGGCCTAGGAGCATCCCTCCACAGCTTGGGTGGCCAGGCGCTTGCTCACACAGTGAGGATTCACTTCTACATGCGTCTGCTCTCCTCCTCGGCCGCCATGCGTGTGAATAGTTCGTGGCCATGACCAGGTCCGGCCCGCATCTTCCTCGCCAGAGGGTGGTGGGGTGGCTCCTCCTCCGGGGGGGTGCATCCTCCATTTCTGTGTCCTGTGGTTGCAGAGGGGCCTCCATCTCCTCCGCTAGCACGCCCTCGCCAACTAGGAGCTCAGCCTCCAGAAGCGTCTCCTCCATGTCATCCGCTTCCACAAAAGTGTCATTGGTGGGCTGTGCGTTGATGCCCTTCAGCTCTTCCTGGGTGGGTGACAGTTCTGGCTCCAGGATGTCACCCACCCGGTGCTCCACGAGCTGCTCCATTTCATCTCGTACTTTATGTGACACCAGCTCCATTCCCATAACTGGGTTCATGATGTGCCAGTTGAATCCCTCCACCATAGTGCTGATGCCAGCCGATGCCTCCCGCATATGTGGTGGGCCTTCTGCCCGACCAGCTTCCCTGATATCCATGCCGTGGGCGGCAGCACCGGCACTGGCAGGTCATTGTTTTGCAGGTGGCACCCGTGGCGGCTAGGTGGATCATCCCTCAGCTGGGTCTCAGCCTCTGCATGTTCCTCTGCATGGAACAACCTCCGAAATGCCATAGGGCTGTTGGCGCTGGATGAGGTGGTGACAGGGGTGGTGCTGCCCGGGGAGGGGACTTTCCAGGCCACCACAGGTGGCGGATGTGTCAGCATCCCGCGGGCCTGCTCATTGGCTTTGGGATGGCTGGCAGTGGGTCTGGTTGGACCCTCACCGATGGCGTGGTGGCCGTGGTTGGGTGGCTCAGCTGGAAGTGTCATTGTGGCCAGCCCCTTGGGCCTGTTGGGCTTGTTGTCGCGTGCGCTGTGCAGTGCCGGTTGCGATCCCGCTGCCTGCCAGGTGCCCTGGCACGACGTCATGGCGCTCTTCCAGCAAGCAAGCCAGCTCATCGTAGAAGGGCCTGGCGTGTGGCTCGACCCTGGTTCTGTTACTGTGCGTGACAATCTCTTTGAACTTCCTCTTGAGTGCATGTAGCTTGGCCTTGCATTGTTTTGCATCACGAGCGTATCCCCGTTCCCTCATCTGCCTTGAGAGCCAGGGGTAGAGCTGGTCAAACCTTGCTGTGGCCATGATCCTCCATGCTTCCCAGCTGCCCCACAGTTCTATGAATTCCCCTATCTCTGCCTCGGACCAGTGCGGTGCTCTGCGTCTTCCAGGGGGCTCCTGGCTGCACCCCTCTCCTTGGGGTTGTGAGCCAGTGTCCTCAGCCTGACTGTCGTGGCTATCCTCGTCCTCCAGCTCCATGGGGTTGGGGGGGAGGGTTGACAGTGCTGCCAGGTGTCTATGGCTCTCGTCTGGTATTCCTCGCCCTGTGTACATGTGGGATGGTTGGGGCTAGTGGACTGTCATGTTTGCTGGGAATGTGCCTTGTTTGTCGGCAGAGGAGTTGTTGTTGGGGGCATGGCGCTGCATGACCATGGGAATGTTGTAAATACCTTCGGATGTTTCACACAACAACCACAGCTGGCCCGACCGGCGTGTTGTGGAGGTGGGGCGCCTGCATGCGCCCTTTTCATTGGCATTCTGCACGGCTTGGGGATGGCCATAGCCAGTGAGCGGTCCGGCCGGGTTGGGCGGGTGAGGGGGGCTATGTGGACCCAGTCTCCCCAGACCACCTGATTCCGGGTACACCGATGGGAGGGGGCACATGGACGTTGGGCCCATTGTCGCCAGGGTTGTACCACTCCCTGCTGGGTGAGCGAGCGGTGCCCCTGTGTTCCTGGGCAACTGGGGGTGTCTTGGGGTGCCACATGTCATGTGGCTCCTTCTCTTCATTTCCCGCCTTCCCCGCTTACGGCATCTTTTGATTGGGGACTTAGCATGTGTGCATGGGTGCCATACGAGTCCCGTCACCAGGCGCTGTGCGGTGGCGGTGCTGCCCTGGATGCACAGAGCACATGCTGACAGGAGCAAGCCCTCATTGTGCTTGGTGACGGCTATCAGGGGAGGGAGGTGGGCATCTGCGTGCTATGCCAATGTTGGCATTGAGCTGTTGGGGGTTTGTCGGAGCGGCCGGCTGCGTTCAGCAGCTCTTGCCACCTGCCTCTATGGGCTTCTGTGCTAACATATTCAACGGCCAGAATTAGCGCATGCACCCCTCCACATGACACTTTAAACAACAAGCTTTGGGCATAACGAGCAAAGCCCAATGTTTCTCTCCATTGCTTATTTTGGCAGGATAGTGTACAGTGAGTTGTGTGTGAGTGGTGTGTCACCCTCCACATGACACAATAAACAACACAACTGATGGTTGCTTCCCTCCCCCTCTGTCGCCTATTGTGTCGTGCGAAACCAGCCACTGGCTGAATTCGGACAACACGATAGTCAATAGTGGGGTAATAATCAACTTTACAGTTGTTCATCTAGGGGGTACTCCCCACACAACATGGTAATAATCAACTGTGGTGTGGATTAGGATCAGCGCTGAGTTGACTATGGCAGCATTCGGATGACACAATAGTCAAAACAACTGACGATTGTTTCCTCCACACCAGTTGTTTATTGTGTCGTCAGAATTGAGCCAATCAGTATTAAGCACATGTAGTAAACAGATTCCACTGTAATGTCTTCCTGCTTTTTATTTATTATGTTGCTTGGCCAGTTTTATGTTGTCAGATTGCTACTTTTCTGTCAATAAAATGAGGTAAACAACACTGACAAGATGCCAATATCAACATCAAGTTCCATCAAAACGGAAGCTTCACAGGAAAAAGAATCAGGCTATTAGCATTTCCTGTTCTTAGTAACTTTCATAGAAATATTGTCCTATTTATTTTGCAGAATGTCTGCCCTATTTTTATTGAGTTGACTATACCGTCACATATTTGTACTTTCTTCCAATGTGACTCTGGACTATGACTTCCTACATGGTTGTGCCCCCATAAAGTCAGTGGGTTCCAGGTAAACCCATTAAAGATTCTCATGTCAAAAAGTTTTAAAAAGCAGACCTTTTCACTTAAAATAGTTTACACACTACTAACAACAGCAATATTTAGAACTAATCAAAAGAATAGAATAATCCAACATGGTATTGCTGATCACACTCTTTTCTCACTCGTGGCGGTTTCTCACTCGTGATGTTTAAATTGTACACATGTTCTCATACTTTGATTTATATAAACTGACATTGACGGTGAGGTTTGTCTTTTGATATTATAATTACTGTTTAAAATTTATCTGTTACGTGATATCTCTACAGCTGTGTGCCCAAGGGCATTGTTGCTCTCATTCCTATTTTCAATCCACAATTGTTATGTAGCTAAAACTAGTTCACCATGTAATAAAAAGTAAAATGTAATTAAAAGTGTATACGCCTATTACCTTAGAAATTCCTCTGTGGTGCAGCCAGGGCTGGACCTCAGGTCCAATGTTCGGAGCCCCATAACTGTGTGTCCCCGCCATGATCCTCCAAAGAGTGGCAGGTGATGGGGGCAGGAGCCCACAGGCTTGGCTTTGGTATACTTGGTAGTTCTTATTATTTAAAGAAAACAAATGCTCATTTATTATTTTTACTTTTTAAATATATTCTCTTTTTCTACATCAAAATGGTGCTTATTTCCAAGTAAATATGTTTATAATAGCAGGGCAGACAAGTGAATTGTGTTTTATTCATCATATAGTCATTATTAGGCCCTTTCTACACCTACAGGTGTAGAGGGAGGGAGAGGGGACGATCCTGGAGTTGCCAGCTTCTGGGATTGTCGCTGTTGTGCAAACAAGTGCAACTTCTTGGAAGGAAGCAGATGTCGCGCCCACCATTTTTTTTTTTAAAGAATGGAGGAGGGAGCGCAATTATGCTCCAGCACAATAGGTTAGTTTTTTTAAAAAAAAACCTGAAGTCGACTGAAATATCTGCCATCCTTTCCCCTGATGGGCACAAGTAAGTGGGCACCAGCCGGGATGGGCACCCACCCTTCCAGCGGACTCGGGACCGCGGGAAAAATCAGGTTTTCCCAGGGATTCTTTATCCCGGGGAAACCCGTGCCCATCCCCAGAAGTCCCTGTGTGTCATTTGGATGCACAGGGATGACCTGAGGATGATTCCAGGGGGAAAGGCCAGTGTAGAAATGGTCTTATAGTGATTTTAACTGCAAAACTAACATGATAGAGGTGTGGAGAATGTGGATAGGGAGACATTTCCCCCCCTCTCCCATAATGCTAGAACCCATAAAGCTGATCTATGGGAGATCAGCTTTATGGGTTCTTCACACAGCTCATAGTTCAGCTATGAAATTTACTACCACAAGTTGTGGTGATGGCCAACAATTTGGATGGCTTTAAAAGGGGGTTGGATAAATTCCTGGAGGAGAAGGCTATCAATGGACCGGATGTCTAAGTGCAACCTCTAGTATCAAAGGCAGTGGGGAGAGTTCATTGTGTGCTTCAGAACTGAAATAATATGTGTGGCCATCAAAATAGCCCTGTCCCGCAAAATTGCTTAGCTGCACCACTGAGAATCCTCTTATAGAAGGTGCCTGTGACAAAATCACCTGCTTTTTTATCTCATCTTTTTCACAGGGTGCTGTTGCTTTCATTGATCCCTGTCACTCTTCCATTTTCTGCTTTTTGATTGTCTCTTTTCTCTAGTTGCTAACTGGAAAATTTGGTTCTGGATTTGTAAATGACATATTGGCAGGCAGAAACCTGCAGAGACAGTGGCTGAATTCGGATGACACAATAAGCAACTGGGGGGTGGGAAACAATCATCAGTTGTATTGACTATTGTGTCGTCCGAATGCTGCTGTAGTCAACTCAGCGCTGATCCTAATCCACACCACAGTTGATTATTTATTACCATGTTGTGTGGGGAGTACCCCCTAGATGAACAACTGTAAAGTATGTCATTCCTATTTCTTTCTTATCAATATTTTATTCTCAATAAATTTTAAAAAGATTTGATAAATATTGCACATATTTAGGTTTTTCCAAAAAATCCATTTTCAGGAAAAGGAGTTTTATTTGCCTCAAATTATATATTTCTAACCCAAATAGATGCATTTCTGTGGTAGAGAATCTGGCTCTATTAGGGCCCAAAAGTCTCACCTGAAGCCTTGTTGCTTCTCATCCCATAGACATAGATGTCCTTCACAAAGGCCTGGAGTTCCAAGTCTTCACACACCTTTTCTTCATTATCATAATAAATATCAACAACTTCCATCACAAAGCTGCAGAAAACAGCAAGGAAAGTTACTAAAATGTATAAAGTCTCTGATGACCCTTGAACTTGCTCTGTTAACACCTAATTTGGGGATGTGCATACTCTCTCTCTCTCCCACACACACATCTTTTTGTAAAAATGTTTCTAGGACAGGTGTTACCAAAATAGCACTGTTTCATGGATGAGAAGAAGAGCTGGTAGACATCTTGAGACTATCTCCTCTTCTAATTTCTCTCCCATCCAGAACTGTGGCAGCCTTACTAGTTCACCCTCTGGTTTATTGGTGCTGTTAATTAATTAATTAACAGGTCAATTAATAAGAGCTTTCATATCTATTATTTAATTATGGCTGAGAAGGCCAACCTGGTGGATATAACCAAGAGCTGGGCTGGGTCTCAGTGTAGTTAATGTTTCCTACATATGTCCTTCTGAGTATTCAGTTCAGCACCAGAGTAGAGAGTCAGGAAGACAAAGTTGCCATGGTCTCTGGGAGTTCCATCTCTCTCTCCAGCCATTCTAATTGTTTGAGTACCAGTCTGGAGTGTTTGCATGTTGTGCTGGGCTCATGGGACTGACAACATTTTCTGCTGGTGTATTGCCCAAACTGCTACCGATTAGTCTCCATTCCTGAGCTGATAGAGATGGTTTTACACTTGGCATCCAGAATGCCTGGGGCCACATCTGGAGCAGCTTAGGACCTTGGGGCTGCCACAACAACTATGGGATGGTCCCAACATGTCATCAGTCTGACACATATAGTACACACACTTTACATTTGGTTTTCTCTACTGGACAGGAAGATGGTGTCATGAAGGTGAGGCATTTAACATCTATTCCAATGTTATGATCAGATCATCTATTGTTGAGATTTAGGCTTGTAGATGAAGGAACCATTAGGATGAGCCACTCTAGGGGGCTAATAGTTCGTGATGTATTCTAGAAGGTTCTGGATGGTGGAGCCCCTCCTTCCAGCCCTTTGGCAGGACTGGGTCTGCTACAGTGCTGGAACATGCAGGCAGGAAGTCACTCATCCATTATTCACTGGCCAGAGAACCAAGGACCACATATCAGCCAAAGAGGGAGCATCTGCAGGGAACTTGTTTAACCTCCCCATGGCCAGACAGAACACACAGTCCCAATGACAGTTCCTTGGAATTGAAGACTATGGCCTCATCCATCAGCAAGAGAATGAAAGGTCACTGGGAGGCTGCACCCCTGCTAGAAAGAACACTCTGTAAGAACGTTGAAATTAAAAACAAGTGTCCTGAGTTCTGTTTTGTTTTCTTCATCCCTTCTAATCCCTTTTCCTTTTGTGTCATGACTTTTAGATTGTAAATCTGAGGGTAAGGACTGCCTTAATATTAATCTTTGTAAGTCAATCTGGAGGCCTTGTTATGGCTGAAGAGCTGGGTAAAAATGCTGTAATAAATAAATAACATAAAAGTAAAATACTCCTGTTGAAGTCTTGGTCACTTGGTAGAATACAGAGATGATTTGGGCAGTTGATAAGATCACTCCTGAGTAGTTTTCTCCTGTGCTGCAGAGCCTGTTATCTTGAGTTGAGGGCAACAACGAAGCAAGTGGGGAGAAGATTGGAACACATGTGGAAAAATGTGTCTTGAAGTGCAAAGGACACATGAAGAGCTCATTATTGAATCTACTCTAGAAAATATTTCCCCCCCACCATTGTATCCTTGCAACGTTGTCTAATGGGGTTTTTCTCAGTGATTGGGGCCTTTTGAGTAATGGCCCAAGACTGCTTGGTAGTACACTGTGACAAGTTTGCTAAATATTCTGAGGACAAAATTGCTTGCTTTTGACACAACATAGATTCCACAATTTGTGCAGTTCAATTTGTGGAGATGTCTAGGGAGTGTCAGGGTGTAAGGCAGGTAAGCATTCAAGTAGAACAAGATAAAGGGAGAAACGTCTCAGGATGCTGTGGACAACTTTACTGTAAAAAAGCCCAAAGCATTTCAGCCTCTTGCTTTCTGTTAGGCTTTCTTCAGGGGGCTTGTAACAATGTCTGCAAAAATAATTTACAACAGGTTTGTCTTGTGTCTATATACTGGTGACTAGACTGACTGATAGCCAGTCAGATCCATGCTCTCTTGGAGAAAACAGATTTTCTGAATCCATTTCAATCAAGTTTAGATCTGGTTGCAGCACTGAATCAGCTTTGGATACCTTCTGAGATTACCTATCCTGGGAAAGAAACAGAGGGAGTGCAAAGGACTTCTCAGTGGCTTTCAATATCAAACCGGTCTTCTTGAAAAGTTGTCTGAATTGGGAATGGGCGGGACAAAGATTCTGCTCTTATTTGGATGACATTTTTCAGAAGGTGGTGCTGGTGGATTTCTTCTCAACCTCTAGGCATTTATGCTTTGGGCTCCCACAAGATTCCATCTTGTCCCCCATGTTATTTCACATCTACATGAAAATTCTGGTTGAGGTTGTCTGGAGATTTAGAGTGCAGTGTCATCTATATGCAGCTTTATATCTTTTTCATCTATCAGTGCCTGGCCACAATAATGGATGGGATGAAGGCCAATAAACTGTTGCACTCCCCTTAAATTGGCCCATGGGCCAGAGGTTCCAACACAGCCTTAAAGGATCAGGTTTACAGTTTAGGGGTGCTTGTAGATCTATTTTTGTCACTAGAAAATGCTTACGCTGGGATGCCAATGATGCCCCTACCTGGTGGTGATTACTGCAATGTGTTGTATACAGAGTTGCATTTGAAGAGATTCAGGAAACCTCAGTTAGTACAACATATAGTGGAAAGTGCACTGACTGGAACCCGTGTTATAATCATATTATGCCAGTATTAAATCATGTTCACTGGCTGCCAATTTGTTTCCAGGCTCAACTCACTAGTTTTGACCTATAAATCCCTTCACGGCTTAGGGCCACAGTATATGAAGGATTGCCTCTTTCCATAGCCAGCACTGAGTAAGTTAATGTATTCTCACACTCTTAAAAGTGTATTAATACTGATAATAGTGATGTTTCAAATAAGTCAATAAAACATTTCTCCCTCTCTTCTGAGTTATTCTCTTTCTCTTAGGTCAGGAGAAAAAGAAGATAGTGTTGCTTTTAAGCCTATGAAATCATCTATTTTTATGGTAAGGTGAAAAAATGGAAGAAGCAGTGGAAAAACACAAGAGGGTTACAAATGGAAGATAACCTTGTCTATACCTCCTTTAAAATTGCATGCCTGAAATAGGGTGACAGCACAATGAAAGTCTTGTCTGGAAGCAGCCTGTGACAACTAGCTGTGAAATGAGTGTGATAGCACAATACAAAAGGGGTTGGCTATGTGAAAGAACTCACATAAAATACCACATACAAAACCGCACTTGAAGAGCTCAGTCAGTTTGTTCTTAATTTCCACAGTCTCAGTATAACATAATATAATTTATTTTGGACAGCCTTGTACCTCTTTATTGCCTTCCATACTTTGACACCATCATCCCGATAGTAGTAGTATGGAATATCCTCACTGCTTTCCATGTGTCTTGCCTTGATTTCTTCAGGGAAGCAGAGGGAGCTGTAGGTGAAGTGATTCATTGCTCGTTGAACCATTTGCACATGTCCACCTCCTCCAGTGGCATTTGCCTTTGGCACCCAAAAGAAGCGATACAGGATGTTAAGCAAAGGCAGTTTCATAGCCATGCAGAGGAATGTTTTAAGCAGTGCGGAGCATCTGAAATCCCTAACATGAGTAGCCTGCACTGAAGGATGTAGAGATGGGAGCATGGACCACTGGAAGCTTGAGTAGCCAACTTTAAAGACTGGAGCTATGGCACAGTATGGGGCCTCTGCGTGCATGCTCTATTAGGATTGGCAATATTGCAAACCTCCAAGGGCTGCCCTTCATGTGCTTGACAGAGGTAGGATTGTCCTCAGTGTTCAATGCTCGTCCATCTCCAAGCCCTCCAAAGAAGGCACACAATTTTGTTATGCTAAGCAAAATAGTCATTGAACATTGGGGGGGCTGTACAGAGTAAGAAACATGGAAGCTAAAGGCTAATCTACGCCTAGCAACCATTTTGCAATGGAGGACGGATAATTGCGAGGTTTCCTGCTTCCGCGATTGTCACACACAGGGTACATGTGAGGGAAGTTTCCCACAAGTAAAGGAGAGCCATTGGTGGGAGGATGCCCTGTGATAGTGGTTACGCATGTGCATTGGCAGAAGTGGCCGGAACTGGACAGATGGGTACAGGGCACAGAATTATTATTTTTAATAACTCCTCCAAGATGCACACCAGTGCAGACACACAGCACACCGCAGACACACATATTGATGCTCTTGTGCATCAATATGTTTGTGTTAAAAAAAATACATATGGTCAGTGCCAAAATACACCAATAACCAATCAAAACGTATGCTTTAAATGGCGGATGCCCACTCCCGCACAGGTCCAAAATCGCTGGACATGCCCCTAAGAGTGGGTTCGCTGTTCGCCGAGCCAGGAGCTCGTGCCGAACAGCTACAGCTTCGGGAAGGGGGGCTGGAGCAGGAAACAATGCAGGCAGGTCTTCTACTTACAGGGCAGATATCCTTAGTCGTACTGACATTTCAGAGAAAATAAATATTTTGATGGTAGAATAACTGGAGTCTGGATATTGTGCACATTTGGCTTAAATCTGGAAAACAATCTAATGGTTTGGATACTTCAGCTAGTACAGAATATGGAAGCCTGCCTATTAATAGGTGTGGACTACCTGTTTGGAAGCATCTGCATTGGCTGATACATTGTTTCTAGGCTCTATTTAAAATGCTGGTTTCTTACTCTTAAACCAATAAATGGCTTGTGTCCTGATTATCTCAGAATTTTTTTTCTATACAAGCTCCCCAGCCACCTCCCAAAAGCACTCAAGGACTTCAGTCTCATGGACAGATTAGGGACAGATCTACACCTTGTGTCAAATCATTACAAATGTGGAATAAAAAGCAGGATATAACACTCAATCCAGTATATGGAATGTGGATTGAGCCCCGACAGTTATCAATGCACTTCAATACTGCTATAAAGCAATAGTGTAGATCTAGCCCTTTTTTTGTAGCAGCCCTATGTTAGGGAACGCCCTTCTGAGGAAAGGTCAAAAGGCCTTTCTCTGCTTGTTGACAAGTGAAAAAAAAAACCTTTCCATTTCAGTTTATCTTTGGGAATTAATTATTGTTTTGCTCCTGCTCTATTTTGTTACTAGCTGTGGTCTTTGTTTTTGCTGTTGTTGGGTTATTTTTAGTTTATATTGTATTATTTTTAATGTTTAACTCACTACAAAACATGTAGAAATAATAGTCTATTCATATTTTTAATAAATACAAAATTTAAACCCATATTTGGGGGAAGGCAATGGGCATTACCATACAGGGTGGATCGGGGTTGGAGGAGCTATGTAAAAGTCACATCCCTGTAGCCAGGGCTTGTTGTTCTGACTGAAACAGTTCCAGATAATTGGCCTTCTCCAAGTGCGCTAAAAGGGCAGATTACAAAACTGGTCTCCATGGTTTTTGAGGAATGTTGTAAAAACTGCACCTGGAAATCACTCCAGACCTATGAAAGTAAAACTATCTCACCTTATCAAAAAGGCCATATTCACAGATAAGCTGCTCCCGGGCTTTGGTGTTGATAGCTATTGTAAACCGTACATGGGGTATCAGGAGCTGTAAATCAGAATAGAAAGCAGTTTAGGATGAAATATTCCTTACATGGTTTCCCAAATCAAACAATGAACTACAGAATCTCAGTTGGGTCCATCCTTTTAAATAAACTACCTGAATGGACATCTCTATGTAAGTAAATTTGACCTACATTGTCAGATAACAAAACTGCATCACGAGAAACACGTTCTTTATACTGTCAAAAGATTTCAGCGACCATTGGAACTGCAGGTAAATATGGCTCTGCTTTGCCTACTTGGTTAGTTCAGAGAAGCCTTAGGGATGCAAACATTTAGGGCAACCATATATGATGTTGCTGTCCAAGGACATCTCATAGCCTGTTAATAATAGGGTTCTAAGGAAGCTGATGTCATATATCCCTCTCTTCATTAATCCAGCTTCATCCTTCCAACTTCTGACCAAGGATGATCATAGTAACAAATATGGGTCTTACTGACTTTAGGATTTTTTCAATAATTTCACACCCTTCTGTGTGCTTTCTTTTTCAAGCCTGAGAAATAAAGATTGCTTTCTGTACCTTCAACATATCAACCCCTCCCTTTTGAACAAAGTTGCCTGCTTGTATGCCCTTGTGTAAAGAATTTCAGTCAGTTACTGAAATGTTACATTTATGGTGCCAGCAAGATCTCGGATGCAACTGAATTGTAAATAAGCTGATCGTCTCTGTGTTATCAAAACATGTAAAAGTTGATGGAAAAAGTGTGATGACAGAGGCCCCAAATTCTCATACAGGATGCAAAGGTGCCAAATGTTCCTTTGCCACAAGTCAGCCTTGGCAAATTCCAGGGAGGCAGAATTTGCTGCCAAGAGATGATGTCAATCCATTGAAACAAAGTATTCTATTCCAGGACCGGATAAAAGAGCACCCCAGCATCCTTCTCACATCCACACCCTCGTGGCCATAAGCCCCAAGAGGAACTGAAGTTATAAAAAGCGGAGTCTTCCTTTATCTCAAGAGGTCATGGTATTTTTATGGATGATTCCTGGTGCACTTGCAAATAAAACCACCATCCAAACCTTTTCTGCTCTGACTTCCTTTTTGGGGGGCTGAAATGGAGAGTTATCTGAAAAAAACTTGTATATAGTGGGTGAATCTTAGGGGTGTTTCTGCCCTCATTGAGTTCGTGTGACTTTATGAGAGTTCTGTAACTAAGTCTTTCTGTTCAGAGAGAGTGTGACATTTGCATTTGCTTATCTTGTATTGTTATATTGCATTGCTATTCCCCATCCCCAGTTCCTCTCAATAAATTCTTTTGTTTGCTTCACAAGCTGGTTGTGTTTCCTATCTTCTCCCTCGTAAGATCCGGGTGGTGTCAGCCTGATCAACTGAACCAATCAAGAGTTATTTAAGAAAAATCCAATTTTTCTCAATAGCCCATTTGCCATTTGAAATTAAAAACGTTGTTTATTTCTTAATCTATTGCTTTTTCAATTAAAATTATTCAAAACGAATTTGCAATAATAGTACTATAACCATTATTGTTGTCTCTTCTTTCCTCCTCTCTCCCCTCTCAAAAAGAGCTTTCTTTTCCATATAGCTCCAATTTCCTTCTCATGATGTAAGCAGAATGGCCTTTCGAACAGTGAAATTTAAGGCCAATCAAGCTATGTGAAATGCATTTCACTTAATTGCATTTTGTTTTGATTATCCTGATAGTTGTATCCTCTCCACCAACTCCCGCTAGCTATTTTAATAAAATGTGACCACCATCATCACGCTAGGCCCTTAGTTCCTAGCTTGGAAAATGTTTGGTCCCAATACAATGAAGGTGTAAAGTACGTTCAGCAGACTTTATCCATGATGGTGGGGTTGTTATGGAAAAATACAACTTCGGGAATAGATTTACTCTTTCTGTTACAGTGGCTCTATTAATAGATAGGCATTCAATGGAAAAACTAATGTTAATGGCCAAGCAATCCCATGCTCCTGGTTAGGCAGGCAGGTCACTTACATTGCTGTAAAGCTGATGTAACATATTTCAGCACAGAGACTGAAGAGAAAGAATAACGCCATTACAAAAAGCACATAAAGAAACAATGACAGCAACATCCCCAATCATCTATGGCAGGATTGCCAAGTTCCATCAATCATAAGCTGGCATGGAAATTGTTTCTGAAATGCATGGGCCTGAATAAATTTTGGCACTTCTGAGAACTGTTTCTCTCTTACTCATTTGTCAAATCATTACTTAGCCATCAAGGTTTCTTTTAATGTATGAGCACTCTAGGCCTAGCCTCATTTAGGTGGTTCACTGTACACACATGTGCACCCACCCACCCACCATTTTAGCACAAAAATAACTCACCTTAAAGAGAGGATGGACAGCAGGCAGTTGCCGGAACATGGCCACTCCAAACACTTCTGAAATTAAGTGAGTGCGAAGGAGATGTGTAATAGTCTGATGTATGTGGAAATCAGAAGACCGTACCCAGATTTTGGCCAATAACCAGTCATACTTAGCATCTGATGGGAGGAAAATAGGATTGCCTGGTTCAGGAGTTTGGTTTATCTGAAAAGTGTAACAGAAGAGTCATAATTCTTTCAATAATGACAGAATTATTATGTGACTGTGTTAATGACGAAACCTGAAATTTAATATTTCCTCAAAAACTGTATCACTGATGCCATAAACCCTGGATTTTGTGCTGCCATGTACTAGTATGTATTGGACAAGCTTGCAGAGACTAATATTGGTAAGAAATTGCTATTTCTTCCCCGCTCCTTTTTCCCCTTGTAAACAAATGATTTTATTTCATTTTTACAGGTAATCAGGACAAAACAAAGCATAGCAATATAAAATGATGGCATGAATAGGTACAAGCAATTACCATATATAATGTATCACAGAAATGTAAGAGAAGACCAACAACCCCTTCAGTGTCTGGAATTGTATACAACTACAACCACGAGAGTTAATGGAGATCGTTGGAAGAAACTTGTAACCAGAGAAGTTAAACAAGGATGTTAGTTCCACTTTTGTTCAATTTATATATTTACCATATTGTTAATCAGTTAATCTGTTCAGAAATTTTGTGTTCTGCAATAGAAGTGTATTGCAAGTACAAAATTGGAATATAGTTTGGATGACTATTTGGACTTGGTTTACATTGCTGGGGTAATTTTAGCTCAAGTTTTTGTTTATATCATAGGGATAGGGGCTTCATTGTTTTTTCCCTTAGTAATGACTGGGTTTAGGCAACATTATAACCCATCATGGGTTAATTAAGTGGGTTATTTAACCCATCATAGGTTATTGTACCATGTGTTGGTCACAGTGGGTTAATGTTAGCTGGGTACAGAACTGTGTGGCAAAACAGCTGCCACTCTGCTGTTCGCTGGCTTATTGCTTAGGAACATTTTTTTAAAATAATTTTTATTTTTCAACATAAAATACAACATAATCATAACATAAAATACTAACAAAACTTTGACAACCCTCCCGTGCTCCCCTAACCCAATGAGACCTTCTTTTATTCATTTATTCATTTCTATTATACATTCTTCCAAAATTGTAAAGAATCTTTTAAAGGTGTACAGCCTTTCCCCTTTATTAATACAAATTCCAAAAACGGCCACCATCTATTTTCAAAATCATTCTTCTTGGATAATCCCCTCTTTACTTTTATATTACATGTTAATTTATCATTAAGCACAATATCCCATATTTCTTTATACCATTCTTCTATTGTATAATTCCTTTGTATTTTCCAATTCTTAGCTATCATTAATCTAGCGGGTGTCAGGAGGTTGTTAATCAAATCCCTCATATTTTGATTCCCAATTCCTTTATCCCATATTGAAAGTAGAGCCAGTTTTGGACTTGCTTCCACAATACTTCCCATTATTTCACTTATTTCTTTAAACACCCTTTTCCAAAATTTTTGTACATGCTCACAAGTCCACCACATATGGAAATATGTTCCAACCTCCTGACATCCCCTCCAACAGTTCTTTGAAATTTTCTTGTCTATATGATGTAGTCTTGCTGGTGTTAAATACCATCTCCAAATTATTTTGTAATAATTCTCTTTTATCCTAACTGATAATAACTTTAGCATTCTTTCATCCCAAATCCTCCCCCAGTTGTAATCACTGATTTGTTTTGTTAAATCATTTTTCCATATTGTTTTAAGAGAATCCCGTTGGTCTCCATCCTCTATCAGTATTTTATAGATTTCACTTATCATACCTTTTTTACTTTTATTTTCCCCTTCCTTTTCTCTTGATTCTATTAAATCTTCAAATCTAGTATTATCTCTATTTTTCTTTTTCCAATCCTTATTTTTCTTTTTCCAATCCATTTGAACCAAGATATCTTTTGTCCTCTTAATATCTCTTCTATTTGCTCCTTATTAAACATTCTTTTCAACCAGTCTTTCACCTTAATAATTTTCTGTCCCCTCAGTACCCCTTCCATATCTCTTTTTAAATTCCCTGGGAAGTTTTCCAATAATACAACTGGAGTTAGAGGAGAGATTCCTGGTATTAATTTTTTTTATACCTCTCCCAGATCTCTAAAATATTTTTAATAGTTAATTTTCCATTTCCTTCAATTGTTTCTTTTGTATTTTGCTAAAGAAGATATTTTGTAATTTTAACTCTATTTCCCCTGTCTGTGTCTCTAACCATTCTAAATCTTCTTTCCCTATTATGCTATTTATAACATATCTTAATTGATTAGCTATATAATACATCTTTATATTTGGAAGTCCCAACCCTCCTTTCTTTTGTATCTTATACCATTTCCCTTTGTTATTCCTTGCTTTTTTATCTCCATTACAATAAGCATTTATCATATTTTGCCAACTCTTTAACTCTACTTCCGATATTTTAATTGGTAACATTCTAAATAAAAAATTAATCTTAGGTAATATCTTCGTTTTAATAACCGCTATTCTACCAAACCATGAATGTTTTAACTTTCTATAAGCCTCTAATTTTTTCATTATCTGTTTCTTCAAACTATTAAAATTAATTTCCTCTAACTTTTCTAAATCTTTCACAATATTAACTCCTAAATAGCGCACTATATTTTTAATCTTAAAACCCAATTTTTACTACACTCCTCCCTTTCCTTCTTATTATAATTAAATAACATCATTTTGGACTTCCCCCAATTTACTTGTAATCCTGTAATCTCCCCAAATTCTCTCAAATGCTGCTTTATCTCCTCCACACTCTCCAGAGGATTTTCTAATGTCATTGATGTATCCTCTGCAAACATATTAATTTTATTTTTTCTTTTCCTCCTATCCCTTTTAATCTCCCATCTTCCCTGATAACATTTGCCAAAATTTCTATAACTATTGCAAATAATATCGGGGAGAGTGGACACCCTTGCCTAGTACCCCGGGCTAAACTAATCTGTTGTGTTAACCCATCATTAACCATTACCACTGCTTTATTATTTACATATAACTGATTAATCACTCCTATAAATTTATCTCCGAACCCAAATGTTTTTATGATTGTTTTTAATGCTGGCCATTCCATGCTATCAACCCTGCTTTTATATTCCTTTTTTTAATAACATTTATTATATTCAATATTCTCCCTATTAGATTAGGCATTTGCCTCTCCGAAATAAATCCACATTGATCTTTTTAAATATATTTATTTATAAAGGTGCTCAATTTTTTTTGACATAATTGCCGTAAAAAATTTTGAGTCTTGGTTTATTAAAGAGATAGGTCTATAAGAAGCTGGGTCCGTTAAATCCTTATCTGGTTTCGGGATTAATATGATCAGAGAATGATCCCATGATGGTGGGGTCTTTCCTCCCTCTAGTATACTATTAAATAATACTTTCAATCTCGGTATCAATAACTCTCTAAATATCTTATAATATTCTGGCCCCAACCCATCTAAACCCAGAGATTTCCCTCCTTTTAATTTATCAATAATTTCTTCTATTTCTTTTTCCCTAACTAAACCTTCCATATAATCCCTATCTTCACCTTGTAATCTTATTTTCCAATTCTTCTTTACATACTCCACTAATCTTGCCTGTGGGCCCATTTCTGATGCATATAATTTCTGATAAAATTCCTGAAATATATTTAATTTATCTTTCATCAAATTACAGCTTTCCCCTGTTTTATCTTTAATTGTCCCTATTGTATTCTTTGCCTTCTTTGACTGCATGGGCCTGGCCAACATCTTAGAATTTTTATTACTGTATTCAAAAATTCCCTTTTCAAATATAACAAATCCTTTTGGACTCTTTCTAAATCCGCTTCCTCAAGTTCCTTCTTTTTAGCTTGAAGTCGAGCGTATAGGCATTTATCTTTTGTTATTATTAATTGTTCCTCTAAATTCCTTACCTCCTTTTCAATCTTTTTACTTTGTGCTTCCTGTACACGATTCCCTAATACATATCCCTCTTACTACCGCCTTCATTGTGTCCCAAACTAACCCATGAGAGTTTTGCCCTATTTCATTAATTTCCCATATTGTCTGTATCTCTTTTTCATTTTCTCAACAATATTTTTATAATTTAAAATCTTTGTATCCATTCTCCACTTCTTTGCTCCTCTATAACCTTTCTTCATTTTAATATCCATACTCATTAATGCATGATCTGTGACTTTAATAGCTCCTATTTCACAATCTATGATCTTAGAAATCAAATTCTTTGACACAAAAATATAATCAGTCCTAGAATAACTCTTATATTTCAGTGAATAAAAGGTGTTTCCTTTCTTCCCCTACTAATTCTTTTCCAACCATCACTTTACTTAATCCAGTTTTACCACCACCTTTTAAAGCTCTCATTATATTATCCTTATCCTTATCTTTATCCATCACAATATTAAAGTCACCAGTCATTACAATATTCATTTTCCCCATATCTCCCACAGCTTTAAAGACTTTATCGTAAAATTCCATCTGTTTTTCATTTGGAGCATAAACATTAATCAATACATATTCCTCCTCCCCCACAGTACAATGGATTATCAAAAATCTTCTCATATCTTCCCTCTTCACTTTTACTATATTGATACCACATTTTTTAGAAATTATAATTGCTACTCCTCTCGCTTTAGAAGTCCCATATGCCTTCTCATATACTCCCACATCCCTCATTTTAAGCTCATTTACACCCTCTTTCAATTGATGAGTTTCTTGTAAAAATATTATATCTGCTTCTATCCTCTTCCTTTTAATAACAGTTCCCAGCCCCTTAACATTTAAAGTTACAATTCTTAATTTATTTTCCATCTTCCCAACCTTAATACTCTTTGTTGGTCTCCATATGTGTTACATTTAACCCCCCTCCCTCTCCCCTCCCTCCCACACTTACCCCAAATTTCTCCCCCCTCATCACCAGGAACATCCTGGGCAATAGTTCCCAACCCTTTTAGAACTCTTCAGGGGGGGGAAGGCGACTTCACCACCCTAGAGCGACAGTAGACCTTCTCCCTTTAATTCGCTTCTTCTATCCCTTTTTAATCCAAAACTCAGTCACAGACTGCCTCCTGCTGCCCCTTGTTCTTCTTCTTGTTGTTCTTGTCTTCCAGCTGCATCTTTCTCTATCAGGCCCAACTTCTCCAGCAATTCCATCCCTTGCTCACACTATGTTATTCTGTGTTGTTTCCCCGCCACACAAATACTGGGTAACCCCAGCTATAAGCAATAGCCTTCTTCCGCAGGGTTACTGTACACATTCTCACACTTTTCCTCCATTGGATGGTTTGAGGACAAAAATCATTGTAGACCTGTATAGGTGTTGATTGAAGCATCCGTTGGCCAGCACATCTAATTGCTTGCATTAGCTTTTCTTTTTTTATAATAATTCACAAATTTAACAATTATGTCCCTTGGAAGCATCCCCCTTCTCTTGTTTCCAACTCTGTGGATCCTTTCAATATCTGCATCTTCCCAAGCCGTTTGGGGGTCCATCTCCTTAATCCATTCCATTATCTTATCTCTCAGTATCTTTGGATTTTCCACCTGCTGCTCCTGGAAGGCTCTGATTCGAATATTTACTCTTCGGTCTCTATCCTCAGTCCAATTCCTGTATTTTGATTCCTTATTGTTTACTTATTTCCCTATTCTCCTCCGTTTGCTGTTCCAGAGATGTCAGCTTTTCCACTACAGCTTGAAAGCCTGTTAGTATCTCCTTCTGAGAGTTGAAAATCTCCTTCCTGACCTCTTTCATAAGGTTTTCCTCCTGTTTCCCCAAATTCTCATTCATCATTGTTTTTATATTTGCCAGTAATTCCACTGACGACATTTGTTGGCTTTCCTGTGGCTTGGCTCCTTTAGGAACAGCTCCTGGCTTTGTTCCAGTTTTATGATTGCCACTTCCGGTTTGAGACGGAGCCGTTTTCTCTTGTGCTTTATCAGACATAGTTCTAGTAAGCCGAGCTAAATTTTTATCAGGAGGATGTGATCTAGTCTTTCTTGCCCACTTTGGAGAGGGAAAAGCCTTTTTCCCATGGACTCTGCTCATCTGGCATTCAGCCAGCTACTTCGGAGGGCAGCTCCATCCCCGTATAACTCTTAAATCATTTTCCAAGTCTTAAAGTCCTTATTAGCCCTTTTAAAACAATTAGGTAGAGAGAAAAAAATGATATCTTCCGCAAGATTTATTTATTCAATCTGCTGGCCTCTGGCAGCCAGCCCAGACTTCTTTATCTGCTTTTTACGCTGTTTGCGTTAACCTCCCCACACCAGTACAGCGTTGCTTCCAATTTATAAATTTGTTTTGTAACTTACAGTCCATGCAGTCGAAGATAGGAATTTTTTCTTTTTATTTTCAATGCTCCAGGAGATCTGAAAATGTCTACCGTTTACTCCATAGCTGAAGCCCCACACCCCTTAGGAACATGTTAAAAGGACCAAGCCAGCAGTGTAGAGGAGGCAGGCTATGAGGTTTGGTGCTGATCCTGCAAACCTCCAAGGTTTTCCAGCCACTTCCTCCTTTTGGAGGCACTTGTAGGGTGACCCTATGAAAAGGAAGACAGGGCTCCTGCATCTTTAACAGTTGCATTGAAAGGGGGATTTCAGCAGGTGTCATTTGTATGCATTCAGCACCTCATGAAATTCCCTCTTCATCAGCTTCAGGAGCTATAATAGTAATTATTATTATTATTATTATTATTATTATTTCTTACCCACCTCTCCCTCTGGATACTAGAGTGACCAGATACAAAAGAGGGCAAGGCTTTTGCAGCTTTAACTGTTGTGATGAAGAGAGAATTTCACCAAGTGCTGCATGTATATTTTTTAACGTACTTTTTAGCTCATGGTTTAAAATATTATGGTAGCAACCAGGTCCTAAATGGGCTCAAATAGACTCAAATAACATTTTCCATCAGTAAGTCAATATTGGACTACTGCCTCAAATCTGAGAGAAGTGCTAGCCAGGAAGAATTATTTAAGGTCAGTTTTGTCCCCCATGCTGTTCAACATCTACATCCGGAGTTTTGGAGTGTGTTGTCATCAGTACGCTGATGACACGCAACTCTTCTCCTTTTCATCTTCATTAGGTGAGGCTGTGGATGTGTTGAACCAGTGCTTGGCTGCGACAATGGACTGGATGAGAGCTAATAAACTGAAACTTAATCCAGACAAGACTGAGATGCTGTTAGTGGGGGTTCCTCTGACCAGATGGAGGGTGTTCAGCCTGTGCTGGATGGGGTTGCACTCCCCCTGAAGGAGCAGGTTCGTAGCTTGGGGTTTTTCCTAGAACCATCTCTGTCACTTGAGGCTCAGGTAGCCTCAGTGGCACGGAGTGCCTTCTACCAACTTCGGCTGGTGGCCCAGCTACGCCCCTATCTGGACAGGGATAATCTGGCTTCAGTTGGCTATGCTCTGGTAACGTCCAAGTTAGATTACTGCAATGCGCTCTATATGGGGCTGACTTGAAGACAGTTCGGAAGCTGCAGCTTGTGCAGAATGCAGTGGCCATATTGGTAACAGGGACCAGAAGGTTGGAACATATAAGACCGATTCTGGCCCGCTTGCATTGGCTGCCTGTATGTTTCCGAGCCTGATTCAAGGTGCTGGCTTTAACTTATAAAGCCTTACACAGTTTGGGACCACATTACCTGATGGAACATCTTTCCCGACATGAACCTACCCATATACTACGCTCAACATCAAAGGTCCTCCTCCTGGTACGTACTCCAAGGAAGCTCGGAGGACGGCAACAAGGGAGAGGGCCTTCTCTGTGGTGGCCCCTCAATTTTGGAATGATCTCCCCGATGAGGCCTGCCTGGCGCCAATAATGTTATCTTTTTGGCGCCAGGTCAAGTTGAGGTTTTGATTGATATTGTGGCCAGGCTTAACAGTTAAAATGTTTTAAAGTGTTTTAATGGCAGCTGTTTTATGGTTTTAAATTTTGTATATTGTCTTTTTAATGCTCAATCTTTTTAATTTTTGTAAACCGCCCAGAGAGCTTTGGCTATGGGGCAGTATATAAGTAATAATAATAATAATAATAATAATAATAATAATAATAATAATAATGTGAAATCTGCCCACACTATGATACAGGAGTGCAAAGACTCAGCCCTGGGGGCCAAACACAGTCCCTCTGGAGTTACCCAGAAGGCCATGCCCCATTCCCCTTCCCCTGGTCCCACCCCACCCACAAATAATTTGATTTCCCAGCTTTTGTGTAGTTTCAACCCCACCCACCCCACCTCATTCTAAAAGACTGAAATACTTCTCTTGAGGCTAAGTTATGGCAGTAAGAGCTTTAAGATAAAATATGCTGGAATGGAGCTTCTCCAAAATGGAATTCAACCCTCAGGCTGAAAGAAGTTCTGCAACCCACTTAATCATGTATATCTGATAGCCCTTGCAGATAACTCGGTTTTCCAGCTGGAGAGATAATAATATTCAAGATGAGGGCAATTGATCCCTTACCTTTTGGGGTTTTTTTTGTTTTTGGTCTTTCTTGCTGTCTCTGTCCCACTGCTATGTGCAGTGGGATAATTTAACAGATAAAGACATTGAAAGAGAAATCAATGGTCAGCCTATGTCAAGGAGAAAAATAAGTAACAGTTTGGAGTAATTAAGGAAGGAGTCTTAGGGCCAATATGAAAATCACATGTTGACAGTACCAATGGTTTTTCTGACATGGGATAAGCATAGGATGATGCTCTTCTCACGAAAAGAGATGGTGGGGGGGGGTGGCTATGTGAGATCCAGGATAGTATTAATGTAATTTCTAAACTTAGTTTTTATAACTCCGATCTAAATATCTTAGCTCAGTAGCAAAAGGCCTCAGTTGTGGATATTAGTATGTCAGTTCTGGGTGATGAATGGATTAGAAGGAGAGACTGGGCAACCGGGAAAGGAGATTAAACTGGTTGATAAGAGTATTAGATGAAGAAAGGGCACCTCAGATCATGGCTTCTCTGGTGAGCTCTGATTTCTGTATTTACATATATAGTTGGCTATTGAAATGACTAGATAGTTCATAGAAAGAAGGTGTGGAGGTGTTACCAGATTTACTATCTACAGTTAGATTTTAAGGAAGGATAACAGGGATTTGAGCTGCTTCTGTTTTACCCGTAAGAAAGCAAAAAGAGGCATGTTGAATCAGACCAAAGACCTATCTATACTTCTTAGAGTATAAAAAAAGCAAACCTGGAAATACCTTCACTTATCTGGGCTGCTGTCAAGTTTTTTGTGATTTGCTTTCCAATTTTGAGAAAAGCAATATATATTTTAAAGATGGCATGGAGACCTTGTTTTACTTATTCATGTTGAAAAGTGGTTCAATAAAATAATGCCATTAACCACATTAATCATAATCTGCACTAGTGTATATTGACTGATCCAATGGGAATCCTTAATAAACACCCCAAAAAACAACATTGTGTGAACCGCCCAGAGAGCTTCAGCTATTGGGCGATATAGAACTGTAATAAATAAATAAATATTAACACAAACCTATGCCAAGTTTTGTGCTATTAAATATCCCCAACCAATATTGTCATATTTACTCAATACCTCTGCCAGAGTTCATCACTAGTTGTGTGCTATTTTGTGCCACCAATTCTGAGTTTTATGCTGCCACTTGCAATTGTGTAATTCACACAGTCTGTGTGGGTTCTTACTGAGAGCACACCTATTCACTCAAAACCTTTGCCAAATAATCAGCCACCACTAAACCACACTTCCAGAAATAACTGCATTTCATTCAAAATGAATCCCATCTCAAACTTCCTCTAAGATGGGGCTAGGAGTTTGCATGGACATGAGAGAACAAATAATGCTTGCCAACCTGTACAACTGTACAGGAGGACTGTACAGACATCGATTTATGACATTGCTTGATGGTGATGATGATGATGGTAGAAATGTTCCAAGTTGGTGGGAAATGGGGCCCCATGTAAAAGTGTTTGGTATGGTTTTGGTATAAGAAAATGTATGATGACATCACTTACTAGACCTAACAGCAATATGCATAACACTCGGACTGCACATGAAATCTGACACACAGTGTTGCAGAAGCTTATTTGCATCTTTTTCAATGGAGAATTCATTTACTCAACTATACTTTACTTAGCTTCTAATGGAAAATGTGTGTAATGAGTAAGCAATTTGAACAATACTGGGAAGCGACAGTGCAGTTTGTGCCTTTCAGAATAGCTTTAGATTCAGTGAGCGCAGGTAGTAAACCTAAAGTATGAGGTGACAGTTCTTGAAAATGAAGTGCTAGTTCCTGCTACATAATCCAACATTAAAAATATAAAGAAACTCCAACTAGATATGTCATTATACAATAATAGGTGGCGGTACAAAGCTTGCATTCTATTGCATAAAATGAGCACACAACATTTTGGTATAAGTTTTGAGAGGATACCAAACTTAAGGGTTCATGTTTGGGTCTCAGGAATAACTAGGAACCACAACTGGATATGTCATTACACAGAAATAGGTGGCAACACAAAACACATGGTTTGTGGCACTAAATAGCATAACACTACCACAAAAAAATTGGCATAGATTTTGAGTGAATATGAGAATGTTGTTTTTGGGGGTGTTAACTATGAACTCTGATTGGATATGCCCAAACTAGTGGGTGGTGGCACAAAATAGTTTTAAGGGGATACCAAATTTTAGGCTTCATATTTAACAGCAATTTATTATTTTAATGGGTAAGACATAGATTACCTGGATTGCAATAGGGACAATCTTCTTCTCTAAATTCTTATACAGTAAACAAATGGGAGCAGCTAAATACTGTATTGTTGCAGGGTCTGTCTTATTGACTTCAACACCATCCAGAAGTTCATAATCCACTATGAAAATATTCCCTTGCTGCAGGAAAAAAGAAGAAGACATACACAGCCTTTTTAGTTTGGTTTATTTGTTCGTCATCTAGATAATGCTGCTGATTTCGCTTGTATTTTTCCTTTAATGTTTTCATTTGCATGTTTTATTTTTTAAATTTTTCTGCTTTGAGAACTTATTTAACTAGTATATTGGGTTGGATCCAGAATTAGTCATGCTTAGTATAGACCTACTGAAATCTATGGGACGATTTATGAATGAAATGACCAGCTTAAGTTTCATTGATTTCATGATTCCAAGCATGATTAAGTCTGGATCAAACCTATTAAAAATACTCAAATAAGTAAATGAATAGGAACGGTAATAGGAACTACTTCACTGCCATCCATCTATCTATCTATCTATCTATCTGTCTGTCTGTCTGTCTATCTATCTATCTATCTATCTTATTCTTCCTTCATGGAGTTCTGGACTGCATACACAGGGTCACTCACATTTTGGCTCAGTTCAGACAACATGTTTCTCTACGCAGTGGGAAAACTCCACTCAACGGTTGATTTTGTAGGGGGTACTTACCACACAACATGTTTTAACTCCACCGTTGTGTGACTGTGGGCTCCCATGGAATTGAGTAAAAGTCAATGCGATGTTTGATTGACAGTTCCTCTGCCCTCCCTCTTCCCCCAGTCCTTCTGATGGTATCCCATTAGCTATTGCTGCAAAAAAAAAAAAATGCACTCTCTCCTTTCACTGCTCTTGCCAGGGAACTCTGTAGCCAGTGGGAAAAATCAACTCAATGCAATGGGAAACTCCACAGAGCCCTCCACACAAAACACAACACAATTGTTGAGCAGGAACATTCCTCTGCACAGTGTGGATATTCAACGTGGAGTTTTCTAAAACTAAACCTCCACCTTGGGATGGAATTTTCCCACCAGACAACACATTTTTCAACTCCACAGTGGAGTTCTGAAACCACCGTTAAGAAATGTGTTGTCTGAACTGAGCCTTTAGCTTAGAAGGTAGGTTAGGCTTGTCATCCAGTAAGCTTCATGGTTGAATAAATATTTCAATTCAGGTTTCCTCAATCCAAATCCAGCACTCCTTCCACTACACTAGAGTTGTGTAATTTACTTGTGCATTGAAAGTTGAAATTAAACCACGCTTTGAATTACAAGCAGAGGATATTGACTTCTACACAGAAAATTAGGCAAATATGAAAACAGATTTGAACAAATTTGGTTAAACTCTGTGCTTTATTCTGTCAGATTATTTGAAATTTTTCTTTCAGAATTTGGTATTTTATTAAATTTGTTTCTGTCAAAGCTTTGGAAGTAAAACTGAAATATCAGTTTGTTACCTTTGTATTCAAATGGACAAAATATGCTGTGCTGCAGTGTTAGGTGAAAGGCTTAATTCAAACATGATAAAAGTGTTTTTTATGTCAATCAGCACTGCATATTTACAAAGGCTCAATTCAGTCAACATGATAATCAAAGGTGGTTTAAGAAGTCAATCGTTGGTTGAATTACAGAATCATAGAATAGTAGAGTTGGAAGGGGTCTATAAGGCCATCAAGACCAAGCCCCTGCTCAATGCAGGAATCTATCTTAAAGCATCCCTGACAGGTGGTTATCCAACTGCCTCTTGAATGCCACTAATGTGGGAGAGCCCAGCACCTCCCTAGGGAGTTGGTTCCATTGTCGAATTGCTCTAACAGTCAGGAAGTTTTTTCCTGATGTTTTCCTGTAACTTGAGCCCATTATTCAGTGTCCTGCATTCTGGGTTGATCAAGAAGAGATCCTGGCCCTCCTCTGTGTGATAACCTTTCAAGTACTTGAAGAGTGCTATCATGTCTCCCCTTCAATCTTCTCTTATCCAGGCAAAACATGCCTAGTTCTTTCAATCTCTCCTCATAGGGCTTTGTTTCCAGACCCCTAATCATCCTCGTTGCCCTCCTCTGAACACACTCCAGCTTGTCTGCATCCTTCTTGAAGTGTGGTGCACAGAACAGGACTCAATACTCAAGATGGGGCCTAACCAGTGCCGAATAGAAGGGAACCACTACCTCACACAATTTGGAAGCTATACCTCTATTAATGCAGCCCAAAATAGCATTTGCTTTTTTTGCAGCCACATCACACTGTTGGTTCATATTCAGCTTGTGATCTACAACAATTCCAAGATCCTTCTCACTTGTCATATTGATTAGCCAAGTATCCCTCATCTTGTAACTCTGTATTTGGTTTCTTTTTCCTAGGTGTAGAACTTGACATTTATCCCTATTAAATTTCATTCTGTTGTTTTCAGCCCAGCGCTCCAGTCTATCAAGATCACTTGGGAGTTTGTTTGTGTCTTCCAGGATATTAGCGATCCCACCCAATTTTGTGTTGTCTGCAAATTTGATAAGCATTCCCTGCACCTCCTTGTCCAAATCATTAATAAAAATGTTGAAGAGCACTGGGCCCAGGACTGAGCCCTGCGGTCCCCCCAGTGTGAAAAGTTACCATTGCCATGCACTCTTTGGCTCAGTTCGGACGACACGTTAAGCAACGGTGGGTTAATTAAACAACTGTCAGTTGAGTTGATTAACGTGTCATCTGGAGGGAGACACACAACGCACACACAACCCACCGTACGCTAATCGGGAGAATTAAACAACGGAGTGAAACAACGCGCTTGCACGTTGTTTAGGGATTAGTCAATTGAGTAATATGTCGTCTGGAGGAGAGCATGCGTTAAACCCATGTGTTGAGTACGTTAGCACGGAAGACCAGAGAGACGAGTGGCAAGAGTGGCAGAACACAGGCGGCCGCTCCGGCACACCCACAACAGATCCCCAGGCTCGCCGCCATAGCAACCATGGACACCTGCCTCCCCCACCAAGCAGCCGGCATGGAACGGAACAAGGGGCCAGCTCCTGCAAGCACGCACGCAGGGTGCCCAGTCAGCCACCCAAACGGAAAGGGAAGTGCACCAGAAGGGAAGCACGGCAAAGGGAGGAGAGGCTACAGAAGAAGCAACACCCCCAGGTGCCCAGGCAGAGTGAGCGCCGCGGGCAGAGGCGGCACAACTTACACGGCTGGGGTCGTCGAGATGCAGCACCACAGTGCAGGGTTTCATCTGCAGCATCTTGGATGCCGTGACGGAGACGGGGCCAGTGTCACAGGAGGACCAGGTTGAAATGGAGCAGCTCGTGGAACAACAGGTGGGCGACATGATGGAGCCAGAACTGTCCCCGTCCCAGCAAGAGCTGCGGGACATCGATACACAGGCCACCAATGACACCTTCGTGGAGCTGGAAGCGATGGAGGAGGACGCGCCTCTGGAAGCTGAGCTTGAGGTCGGGGAGGCCGTGCTCGAGGAGGAGATCAGGGGCCCACACAGCCGGAGGACGCACCGATGGATGGAGTGGCCCCCCTGGAGGAGGAGCCGCTGCCACCGCCTGCAGGCGAGTACAGTGCGGCCGCGGCCGTAGAAGCCTATCCCCTGACCAATGCGCAGAGGTGTGTCCGGATGTGCAACAGGCGCAAGGCAGACTGGCTGCAGGTGGCAAGGGATTTGGTCACGGCTATAGAAACAACAATGCATCCACGAGCTGTTCACAGACATGGCAGGTGAGGAGGAGGCCAGGTGCACCAAGGAGCGCGTCCTCACCGTGTGGGTCATGCGCACGGCCACTCAAGCCATGGAAGATTGCGCCCAAGCCATATGGGAAGTGGGGAAGGACGTGAGTCAAGGTCTAGAGAACCATGTCAACGGGATGACCGAGGCCATGGAGGCCACGGATGCCATCATTGACCGAGGCTTGCGGGAGTGCACAGCAGCCATTGACCGCCAAACCGAGGTGCTCAGGGAGCTCACCCAGTCATTCCAGGGCACCTACTATGGGCCCCCGCAACCCGCCATATGGTACCTGCCCCCGCCAATGACCGCAGCATATCGGGCCCCATGTGCGGCACTGGCAGCAGCAGGTGCCTCAGGGAAGGCAGGGGTGGTGGCCGGAGGGCAGGAGCAGTGGCACACAGGCAGCCGGGCAAAGAGGGGCTGCGACATCCCACCAGAATCCGAAGAAGAGGGAGAGAAGAAGGGGGAGGAGGCGGAGAAGGACGCTTCCCAGGACGACATGGCCTAAGCCACGGTCGTCCTACGGGTCCCTAGGCCCATTCGCCAAGGGACCATAGGGGGATATAGTTGACGATTCGCCCCCAGCCCCTTTAGATCCCCTTCCCTCTGGCCGGCGCCTCCATCGGCCCATTCAGAACACTCAAGGCCATGTCCATCAGCATCCCTTTGCAACATTGTTGCACACCCTGGATGCCTCTCCTTCCCGGCCTCATCTCCCCTCATTGCAGCCAACTCCCATCGAGATGGCATCACCTTACAGGTCCGAGGGGCTCCGCGCAGGCCGCATTGTCTGACGTCGCAGGGCCCTGCGGCGTGGAGGTTGGTTATGGGGCAGTCGGGCAGGGTGCATGCGCATTGCTCTGGCCTCCATGTCACTGATGGCTCTACCCCTCCCCTCCCCCTTCTGTTCTCACCTCCCAGGGAAACTGGCTCCCTCCACCGTGCCATCTGCAGAAGGCGGAGGGCCCAAAAGGCACGGCGTCTCCACGCTCTGGAGCTGGCCCTGGGAGAAGTCATACATCGCATTCGACATCTGGAATGAAGTGTCCGGCGTTGCCGCTGTCTGATCAACAGCCGGCCATAGGCCCTTCCGCTGACATGGAGGCCCTCGCCCATCCCCCCTCAGTCGTAGCTTAGCCTTGTCCTGCTGTGCCAATTCCCCTTCACGCACCCCACTCTGGCCACTTCCTTTCACTCCCCTCTCTTGCAGGTGCACTTCAGCCAAAACAAATCCTCCTACCCTCCCATTCCCATGCTACCGTAGTTGGCAGTCCCATGCTGCCTGCCTTGCTGCACCTCCCTCCGCTGTTCTGCTCCATCACGCCCACCGCTCCTCCTGTCCTGCCTGCCTCCCCTCTGGCCACCCTGGCACTGGCGACTATGGAGCGGATGGGGCTCACCACAGCCTGCTTGCAGGGGGCGATCCAGGCGGCCATGCAGAACCATGGCAACAGCGAAGAGGAGGACTTGTTACGTGCCTGGCTGAGGCGCCTGAGTGCGGCCTTGCCCGCGGAGCCAGTGTTCGGAACGGAGGCCCTCCGATGGCCCCTTGGCACAGCGGAGGCCCTGCCTTGTCTCCGGGCTGCCATCCTGCCAGTGATTTGCCGCCGTGAGGCAGCCACGCTGATGGCGGAGATGCTGGCCAGAGGCACGGCCGAGCAAGCCCTGCACCGCGTACCCCCCCTGTTGACGTCGGCCGAGCTTCTTGCCGAGCACAAGACTGTCTGCCACTGGGTGCTTCCCCGAACGGATGCCATGTGGACGGAGATGCAGGACTTGGAGGACTGAGATGACGAGCACTTCTGGGGGAGCTTCCGCATGTCCTGCGCGACGTTCAAGGTGCTGGTGGCTGAGGTGACCCCAGTCCTGCAGCGGGAGTGTACTAACATGTGCCCGTGCATTCCTGTTTCTCGTCACCTTGCCCTGACGCTGTACAAACTGGCGTTCAACGTGGGTTACCTGCCACTGTCGACCATCTTCGGGGTGGGCGTATCCACGGCCTGTGAGATCTTCTGTGAGATGGTGAGCATGCTGAACAAGCTGTACCTGGCCAACGTCATCCGGGTGGGGGACAAGAAGGAGAACATACGTTCTCCCTGGGCTTCCATGCCCTGGGCTTCCTGCGGGCGGTGGGGGCAATGGACTCGACCCACGTACGCACCCCTCCCATGGCGAGGAGTACTACAACTGCAAGCATTTCTACAGCATGGTTCTCCAGGCGGAGGTGGATGCCAAGGGCCGGTTCATGGACGACTATGCGGGCGTGTCCGTGCGGAGCCACGACACGGCCATCTTCTGGAACTCCCCCCTGGCTGCCAAGCTGACATCGGGGCGCTTTCTGACTTCCGGGGCCGCTTCCGTGTGTGGCCATGCGGTGGGTCCGCTCTTCCTGGCAGACCAGGCGTTCACCCTGCAGCCGTGGCTGATGGCCCCATACCGCTACCCCTGCACAACGTCCAGTGTAAATACAACTACTACCATTGCCGTGCCCGCCTGCCCGTGGAGCATGCCTTTGGGTGTCTGAAGGAGCGATGGCGCTCCCTGTTTAGCTTGTTGGACTTGCAGGCCGACATCATCCTGGATGTGATGGTGTGCTGCTGCATC
The DNA here is from genome assembly GCA_029215795.1 of Anniella stebbinsi. Lineage (NCBI taxonomy): Eukaryota > Metazoa > Chordata > Lepidosauria > Squamata > Anniellidae > Anniella > Anniella stebbinsi. The sequence continues at coordinate 122,121,751 of JARDYH010000004.1, read as the reverse complement.
CTGCGCAACATCTGTGAGTCCCATGGGGACGTGCTACTGGCCGAGCACCCTGACCTTCCCTGGGTGGGCGAGGATGCCGACGCCATCCCTGTGGACAGGCGGGACGTTGTGCTGTTGCCGGCCCCCGAGAATCCCATTGTGGAGCGTTGCGCCTGTTTGGAGGCATCACGGGGGCGTGAGAGCATCAGTGCCTGGATCTGGCTCCACTACCCCCACCCCCTGTGAGCGTCGGCTCTGGGGTTCCATCTGTGAACTGGCATCTCTCCCTGGCATGCCGCCCCTCTTTGCCTCTTCCCCTTCGCCCATCCCATGGCAGGCTCCCTGCGGGTGTTGGCTCAGCTGTCCCCTCTTCACCGCTGTGCCTTCCAGTCGCCTTCTCCCTTCCCGGGGGTGCCTGTCCTTTCCGTAGGCTCTGTCCTTACTTCGCAGTGGCCATGCGCCTTATTGTCCATTTCTGAGCTCCCTGCTGCATAAAGTTTTCCAAATCTCCCCACTCTTGCCTTCTTTCCTATGTGTGCGGGTGGATGCTCTGGGGGGGAGGTGTTTGTGGCTGGGGGCTGGGGGCTGTGGGTTGCCCTCGCGGCTGCCAAATCACCCATGTAGGGTGGGTGGGGGTCACTCCCTGGGGCGTGGGTGCCAACGTTTGGGGTGCAGTGCTGGGTGTGGTTGCTGTGTCCCGCCCATTGCCTGAGGCGGCCAATGGGATTTGGGAGGCGTGTCCTGCATCGGCTTCAATGGCGGCGCCCATGGGTTTTCAGCCGCAGTGTGTTCTGGGATACCTGTGGGAGGACTAGTGGAGGTTGGTAAGTGGAGAACATGGCAGCCGAGCTGTCAGTCAGAGCCGTGTACGCTATTAACAACCGGGGCATTTGCCGGTTCTGAGAAGCACTGGCTGCAGCATATTGTCTGTGGGGCTCCGCCTGCCTAACGCACCGTCAGTACATTATTTCCCCTCCGTTGCTTAATATGTCATCTGAACTGAGCCTTTGAGTCTGATTCTGTAGCCAACTGTGGATCCACCTAACAGTTGTTCCATCTAGCCCACCTTTCACTAGGTGGGCTAGATGTCATGGGGCACTTTGTCAAAAGCTTTGCTGAAGTCAAGATATACTATTTCCACAGCATTCCCACAGTCCACAAGGGAGGTTACCCAATCAAAAAATGAGATCAGATTAGCTTCTAGTAATCACTGCATTGTTTTCAAGGTGTTTACAGATTGACTTCTTTATAACCTGTTCCAAAATTTTCCCAGGGATGGATGTCAGACAGTTCCTCCTTTTTGCCCTTTTTGAAGATAGGGACAACATTAGCCCTTCTCCAGTCATCCATGATTGCGCAAAGATAATAGACAGTGGTTCCGAGAGTTCTTCTGCCAGCTCCTTTATTACTCTAGTATGCAGTTTGTCAGGCTCTGATTTGAACTCATTCAAAGAAATTAGGTGTTCCTTGACCATTTGTTTACCAATCTCAAACTGCAATCCTGCCCCACAACAGCTTGTGCTTCACTTTTTTCAGGAGGGTCATAAATCCACTTTTGGGAGGAGACTGAGCCAAAGTAGGAATTGAGTACTTTGGCCTTTTCTTTGTCATCTGTTACCAAGCAGTTGAACCACCATTCCTTTCCTCTTTCTTTTACTAGTCACTTATCTGAAGAAAGCTTATCCCTCGCTTATCCCTCGCTAGCCTCAGCTCCTTCTCAGCTTTAGCCTTCCTGACATCATTCCGGCACTTCTGTGCTACTTGTTTGTACTCTTCTTTTGTAGCCTGGCCTTCCTTCCACTTCCTATATGTATCCTTTTTTTATTTTCAGGTCATCTCTAAGCTTTTTGTGGAGCTACATTGGTTTCTTCTGTTGACTTCTATCTTTTTTCCTTGTTGGAATTGTTTGCAATTGGGCCTTTAAAATGTCCTTTTTTAAGAACTCCCACCCATCTTGGACTCCTTTTCTCATTAGGGTCACTTGCTGGCTATAGAGTCCCCTGGCAAAAGGGACCAAAGCAGCGGCTGCCACTCTAGTTGAGCCAGCAGAACTTGAAGTGGCTGCTGGTATAGCACTGGGAGAACTGAGGGAGGAGGAAGGGTGGGGTGAGGGGAGGGGAGGGGCTGTGTCAGTCAAACACCAGGTTAACTATTAGTCCACTCAATGCCAGCCCCAACCATTCCATAGTTGTGTAGGAACTTGTTGTTATAATCAATCCTGGAGTTGACTACAATAGACTATTGTGTTGTCAGAATGCAGCCAATGGCTCAATTCGGATGACACGATAGTCAATGGTGGGTTAACTAACCCTAACCCTAGGGGGTACTCCCCAAACAACATGGTAATAAATAATCAACTGTGGTGTGGATTAGGATCAGTGCTGAGTTGACTATGGCAGCATTCGGATAACACAATAGTCAAAACAACTGACGATTGTTTCCCCCACACCAGTCGTTTATTGTGTCGTCCGAATGGAGCCAATGTGTGCTTTGCAAGAGTGTAATCTCTGTGTTTCCTATTTTATGATTAAAACCTTGTGACCTAATGGACTGTAGCCCAGAAAAAGGAAGAGAAATGAGGTGAGATCTGGATTTCCATGATTTCTACTCCTCTTGCCAAATTCCTTCAGCAGAACTCTCGGAGGGGAGGACTTTTGCCACAGATGGAAGAAGGATGCCTGGTGATGCTCACCATGCTGGTCTTTATGCCATGCAGATGGTGATTTCCCATCTCTGTTGCAGGGCCTGCTTGGCCAAGAGTTTGCCTTGCCAAAAAAGAAATTAAAAAGGCGGGGGAGACAGAGCTTGAAAATGACACTCAAAGTAAAATAATTTAGTTTTAAATAATGCATTTAATCTGCTTCTTCAAATTCCTGAAATGCTTTTCAATTGAAAAGCAGAATATTACTGAAATACGTCCCCATTCTATGTTGGTACCTTTATTTCCTCTTCCAGAGTCAGATTCCTCTCCAAACTGCATTCTACCATTTCGGTGGTCACTGGAAACTTCTTTGGCAATTCTGTGCACTTTTTTATCAATACAGGATTGCACCCATTCAAGAACTGGTAACCAAACATAAAATCTTCTTGCCAATGCTTCATTACGTACTCTGAAGGAAAATATAAAAATGAAGCTAAAGGTTGCTTTTAGTAGCAGTCTAAGCACTGCTTTTATATCAAAGCCAAAAAAGAAAGAAATTAAAAAGGCAGGGGAGACAGAGCTTGAAAATTATTACTTTTAAATAATGTGCCCAATAGGCATGTTTTCTTCTGGGGCCCTAGAACAGAGAGAACAACAAAGATTATATTAAATTAAATTAAAATAGTTAAATAAACACAAATACAAAACTCAAATATATAATCAATTTCAAACCTACATCTACAATCTATTATTTCAATAAACATCATAATAAAGGCAATTCTAAGTAGGTACCTATCACAGGGTGACCATATGAAAAGGAGGACAGGGCTCCTGTATCTTTAACAGTTGTATTGAAAACCCTCTTTTGTATCTGGTCATGCTAGGCAGGGCTCCTGCAGCTTTACCTGTTGTGATGAAGAGGGAATTTCACCAGGTGCTGCATGCATAAAAATGACACCTGCTGAAATTCCCTTTTCAATACAACTGTTAAAGATACAGGAGCCCTGTCCTCCTTTTCATACGGTTATCCTAACCATCGGGCCTATCTATTGGCTTGTACTCAGTTTTGGTCTTTTCCAGTTCGCTTAGATATGCCACCCTGGTCAGTTCTGGAATCCTTATGGTTACAACCTCTTCTCAAAAAAATGGCACTCGGTCCTCAATATATTAGAATAAATAACCCCCTCTTACAATCTTGGCTGTTAAGACAGGTGTGGCATATAGTTTCACGTCAGTTACAGTTCGATCCATTCTCTCATGCAAAATTGAATTGGAAAGAAAGCATTCTTGTGGAAGACATGGATGGATAAGATGACTTTTACTTTGGATCAAATAATAGGTCCAGACGAGTTTTTGTCATTTTCCAATTTACATGCTAAATATAATTTACTTAGAATCACAGAATAGTAGAGATGGAAGGGGCCTATAAGGCCATTGAGTCCAACCCCCTGTTGAACTATGACTGTCCAGCTTCATCTCGAAGGCTTCTAGGTAATTGGTTCCATTGTCGTACTGCTCTAACAGTCAGGAAATTTTTGCTGATGTCCAGCCGGAATCTGGCTTCCTATAACTTGGGCCCATTATTCCATGTCCTGTAGAGCTGTGTACTCCGCTCTGTAAAATTGGAGCTCTGACGAAGTTCCAATCTTCTGGACCGGAGTGGTGATTGTTCTAAAGCCAATGAATATTTTCAGGATGGAGTGGTGTCCAATTGAAACTTTGAACTGATCCAGAAGTATCCAACAGTTTTTTAAGCTCCAAGGCATGATTTTAACAATGTTGTGTCTTTCTTAACTGAACACATCTCTATATAAGGTAAACACTGATGGGATGAGGGGTAGCTTTGATATTGACATCAGCGGCTAACCAACTAACCACAGTTGTCTCCCTGTGTTCCCCTCCAATCACAGTGCTTGGGGGAAGGGCTTGCAAATCATATCTCTCTTGTTCTTGCCTGCCTGAGTCATTCCTCTGCTAGTTCTTGTACCATTAGGAGGAACTCAGGGTGCCTCTACAAGAGCGATTTAAAGCTCTTTCAAGGCACATTACCAAATTTACCTCTACAAGAGCGGAGCGCAAATCAGGGGCCCAGGTGCATTTTCTCTCCGATTATTCACGTCTTCGCATGCGCGTTAAATAGCAACTTTTAATTTACAGCGGGAGTAAGAGCGCCTTATGTCCGTATAAACAACTTTCCGAGGAGGCACATTAATGATCAGAGTGGGCGGGCTGTGGTCATGATGTCATGGATAGAACTGCCCCTTCGCTGGGAAAGCCTCCCACTTTCTCGTTTAGTTTTAAAAAATAAAGTTTATTTTAACTTCCCTGGTAGAATATTTCATTCATAGAGACACAGGGCCAGATGGAGGTGGTTTCATGAGAAGTAAAGGGGGTAGGATGTGCAGATGTGTGCATAATTAGCGATCAGCTCACATATTGTCCCCTTGCTTCTTGCTGGGTTCCTGACCTGAGCTCTCTGTGTGTGTGTGTGTGTGTGTGTGTGTGTATGTTTTACAATTGTTGAGCTTGCTGGGAAGAGGAGGGGGAAGGAACGCAGCAGCATCCTCCTGTCTGTTTTGGCGTGTGTGTGTGCGAGGCAGGTCACTTCAAATGGCAATGGGGCGAAGGGGAGGGAAGACAGGTTGCTGAACATGTTAATCAGGTCATTCCTGGCAGGTAACCTAGGAAACCAAAGGCGGGAGATTCTGGTAGGCGGGGAGAATAAAAGGAGGGAACCTGTTCGGGGAGTTCCTCCGGGACAAAACGCATTACTTTCAACAACATTTGCATGCAATTCTCAGCATGTCAACAACTTTAAATTGTTTCATACAGTCAGTAATGGGCTTCAATGCCTCCCATATATAAGGATTAGGCATAAAAGCGATTGTGAGGAGATGCGCATAATCGGGCAACCAGGCGTCAAAGCAAAATCTTGTAGAGGGACCTCAGAGAGAGAGACTTCTCAGCTGCTTGCAGCCAGACTATCTGCCTCAATGTAACTTTCTTTGCATCTAAAATTATTCCAAGTTCCTTCCAAGCACCTTACCCACCCCACACTCCCCCTTGTTGTTATATTATTGTGTGTCTTTTGTGTGTTTTACTGTTGTATATTCCCTCTGCTAAAAGTTTTTTTAAAAATAATAATAATAATATTTATTTATCATCCGCCTCTCCCTCTGGATTGAGGCGGGGAACAACATCAACAAAAAATACACAAAAGTGTTTAAAAGCACATAAAACCAATACATCATTAAAATACCAATAAAACACCAATAAAAACACTTAAAATACAAAAAAGTCCTTTATCTTCCAATCCTTCTTCAAACCTTCTATTCCCCTCCCACACACCCCAGTGCCTGTTGTTTGTGTTTTTAATGTCTACTACCCACCCCCACTAAAAAATCTTTAAAAATACGAAAAAAAATCCTCTGTGCATTCTGTGTTGTTTAGTTTCTCAGTGTCTTGTGTTCTACTTTGTGTGTGTCTCTCTGCTGTGTGTTGTATATTCCCTCCGCTAAAAAATAAAAAAAATACCAAAAGCCCTTTATCTTCCAGTCCTTCTTCAAATCCTTTACCTTCTATTCCACACCCACAGTGTCTGCTGGTGTGTGTGTGTGTATTTAAAGTCTACTACGCCCACGAAAAAAACTCATAAAATACCAAAAAAAATTATCCTCTGTGAGTTCTGTGTTGTTTAGTTTAGTCTTTCAGTGTCTTGTCTTCTACTTTGTGTGTGTTTCTGCTGTTTGTGTGTTTAGCATTATAGTAGTTGTGCAGAAGCAGTACACATTTTATTAATAAAATTCCATCATGAAGTGTGCCTTTGAGCAGCCTCTCAAAGTCACACTGTTATATCTAGTTAGGTTTTAAAAACACGCAAGGCCCATTTATGTGGGTTGTTCCCTTTAATGTGGAATTGGGTTGATTGCTAGAAACCAACCTTAGGAGTCTGGGTTATTGGCCGCCAAAGGCCAGTAAGTCTGACCTCCCACCCAAAGCATACTGGGAGTTCTGCCTGTTTTTTAAAATTAAATCCTTTAAAAATACTTAAAACCCAAAATTTCATGTTTTTAGATTTTTCTGGTGCATATCAGTGTGCCAAATTACAAGTTTCTAACTCATCTGGAAGTGGGTAAACATTTCCAGAAATATATCCCATCAGCTCTATAGGTAGAGAAGATAGACAATCAGCTCTATAGGTAGAGAAGATAGACAATGGCTCAATTCGGACGACACGATAGTCAATGGTGGGGTAATAATCAACTTTACAGTTGTTCAGCTAGGGCGTACTCCCCACACATCATGGTAATAAATAATCAACTGTGGTGTGGATTAGGATCAGTGCTGAGTTGACTATGGCAGCATTCGGATGACACAATAGTCAAAACAACTGACGATTGTTTCCTCCACACCAGTTGTTTATTGTGTCGTCAGAATTGAGCCAATCAGTATTAAGCACATGTAGTAAACAGATTCCACTGTAATGTCTTCCTGCTTTTTATTTATTATGTTGCTTGGCCAGTTTTATGTTGACAGATTGCTACTTTTCTGTCAATAAAATGAGGTAAACAACACTGACAAGATGCCAATATCAACATCAAGTTCCATCAAAACGGAAGCTTCACAGGAAAAAGAATCAGGCTATTAGCATTTCCTGTTCTTAGTAACTTTCATAGAAATATTGTCCTATTTATTTTGCAGAATGTCTGCCCTATTTTTATTGAGTTGACTATACCGTCACATATTTGTACTTTCTTCCAATGTGACTCTGGACTATGACTTCCTACATGGTTGTGCCCCCATAAAGTCAGTGGGTTCCAGGTAAACCCATTAAAGATTCTCATGTCAAAAAGTTTTAAAAAGCAGACCTTTTCACTTAAAATAGTTTACACACTACTAACAACAGCAATATTTAGAACTAATCAAAAGAATAGAATAATCCAACATGGTATTGCTGATCACACTCTTTTCTCATTCGTGGCGGTTTTTCTGGATAGACATGACAGGCTTTGCCAAGTCATGCTGTCTTTTACTGATTCAGGAATTTCCTGACAATTAAGCATGTTTTAAGTATGACTGCTTTTTGGATGTTGGTGTGGATTTAGTTTGGTAGGTCCAGTTTCTGAAGATTTTCTATATAGTTTTCTATATAGATGTGACTAACGGAATAATTATGACCTTTTCCTGTTGCCATAGTATTTTAACTTCCATAACCGGTGGCATATATTTTTCTCTCTTTTCCTCTTCCTTTTCTATAACATTTTGTCATTTGGTATTGCTATGTCAATGAGGTGTGTTTTTCTTTTTTTTTTGTCTATAACTGTTATGTCTGGTTTTTGCAAGGTATGAATTGTTCTGTTCCAGTATATTTTATGATCTGCTTTTTCCAAGATTGTTTCACATTTCTATGAATAGTAAGGTGTAGGTTGTTAGATGAAGTTGAATTTGATGGCCAGTTGTTGGTGAATTATTTTTTCAGCTGTATTGTGTCTGTCCATGTAGTCCATTTCTGCCAGAATTTTACATCCTTCTGTTACATGGTCTATTGTATCTTGGAATTAATGACATTTCATACCCAAATCTGTTGTTACACTATTATATTTTATGATGCATTGTTGGTAGTTCTTGGTTGCTATAACTTGATCCTGTATAGCTATTAGGAATCCTTCTGTTTCAGGAAAAAGCTTCCCTTCCTAAGCCATTCGTATGATTGTTCTTTGTTTATTTGTGAGTTCTGTATTGTGTTGTAGTGCTTCCCATGTCATGCTTTTTGTGCCCATTTTTCTTTTTTCTCTGCAAGTGTGAGTAGTTGTGTTTGGTCTTCATTTTGTAGTGCTAGGTTGAGTGAGGTGTAATTTTATCTGCGTTTACTATGGGGGTGTTTTTAGTGTGAAAGAATTCTCTGAGTGATTTTATCTGTTTAGCATGAATTCTATTAATGTCCAGCAGATCTCTTCCTCCTTCTTTCCTGCTGATTGTTATTCTTTCAATGCATGAATTGGGATGGAGCATGTGGTGTTCGATGTGATTGAGTCTGTTTATTTCTTTGAGTTCAGTAAGTGAGCAGTGTATGATTCTTAATGGGCCTGTTCAGATGACACTTCAGGCTCTGTGGCAAGCGAAACTGTGGTTCGCTGGGGTTAGCACTAACCACAAGCCTTGCTGTAGCACACAATACTTTAAGCCACGGTTAGAGCTGTTGACCCTGCTTCAGTTGGTCCAACTGTGGTTAGTGAGTGAGCAGAGTTTAGCAAAATGCATTTCACAAGACATATTAAACCCTTCTGCTTAACCAAAAGCCAGCAGGGTTTAAGGTGTCTTCTAAACAGGCCCAATAAGTATGTGAGGATGGGTATTGCATAGTGTCGATGGTTTGGATTTTAGGATTTGTGACAGGTAGATTTTATATTGCATTTTATTTTGCATTCTCAGTTGAATTTTTACTGTGGAGTGGTTGATTTTTGTGTTTTACTGAAATCCAAAATATTTGTATGTTTCATTTTCTTCATTTTCATATTTCGCATTTAGGGTTTCTTCTGTTTCTTGTTCTTTCTATTTTCCTCGACCAGGAACTCGAAGAGAGGGAGTTCCGGTTTCCGGTTAACATGATTAGCAGCGTATTTTTCGGCTCCACGGTTTGTTTGTTTTTAAATGAAAGTTTAACTGATTTTAATGGCCATAGAGTGTTTTAGATTGCTTTGTCTAAACTTACAGTTTTAGCTAAAGTGTGAGTCAGGAAAGCTGTAAATGTTTTGGCTGCTTCAAGGTCAAATCTGCTCAAGTTCTAATCAGCTGTGAGGAGGCTCAGTGAGAACTCTCGGCGTTTGGCCTGTGTTTGGAATTCTTCTAATAGACTTTACAAATACACATACACAAGCTGCAGCATCTTATGTGTACTCCTTTCTCATTGCTTTGTGAATTTCGTGGACTTCTACTATTGTTTATCGAGTGGAGGACGTTGCAGAGTGGCGTTGTTTGATTTTTACCATCTACCTGCGACGAGCAGTAAGAGAAAGAGACTGAGAGATCAGCCAGGGTCCCCACCATTCTTGCTGTGAAGGCTGCATACCAACATATTTGATTCGGAGGAAGAAATAATTGTCTATAAAACCATATCCTGGTTGCAAGAAACAGCATAAATAGCCCATCAAAAGCATCATGAAAGAATTTAAAAGAGCCAGGAATACCGATACTGACGAGGAGCTGGAATTACCAACCCCCAAGCAAAGCAAACTAGACCACTATTTTTTGCCATCGACTAAAAAACAAAACGTCTCCGAGTTTACAGTTCCGGTGGCAAATCGCTTTGAACCATTGCTTTCAACTGAAGATGAGGAGACACACTGTGAGTCCAAAAAAGCAGGGACAAACAATGGGGACAATCTTGTCAACGGAATCAAATACATCTCTCATGGGGAAATGAATCTATGGGATGTGTTAGAAAAGCAAACTATGCTAATCAGTCAGACAGTTCAGAACATATATAAACAAATAGATTTTGTTATTAGGAAGCTGGATATTATAGCTCAGGAGTATAGTGGCATTCAGACACATACCAGAGGAGGCTATCAGCCTAAGAATGACAATAGAACTATGGTTTCCACAGCTAGATCAGCTACAAACAAGGGAGCAATGTCTCTGAATACCATGAGTACTGCCATACCCGAATTAAATACATCTCGACTTAATCTAACTAAGCAGCTGACGGTACAATCCCCTAAACCAATGACCCAGGGTGACTCCGGAAATCCCAGTGAGAATGGGAATCACTGGAAACTGCAACTTAACACACGGACGCTGGTGTTTTCAAATTTTCTGAAGCCAGAAGAGTGGCAATCCCATTTGGATCGAACTAAATTTATCATAGCAACTCTACAAGAGATTGTGCCAATTTATCTTAAACAACATGAGATCAAGAAAGTAGAATATCTTTATAGTAACTCTATTGATGCTCGAGCTGTGGTAACATTTAACCATCCAACTACTGCAGCTCGTATATATAGGAGCAGGGAGCGGCTCCGAAATGGTGGATTATTTGTTAGCAGATATTTCACCAATATTGCCCCGCCTTTAAAGATGGGTACTCGAGGCTCTCGCATACAGAAACATCAAATGTTCCTAATTCTACAAAATTTAAGCCAGGCCTCAACTCTGTAGGCCCTGGCGAGCCACCCAACCAAGGGCCATCGGACTCTTTGAGGGCCGAGGAGGATTACGCGCCGGATGAGCAGCAACTAATAAAAAGTTTTGAGGCACTTCCTGCCACGGACCAACAAGAGATATTAAATAGAATGTCAATGTTAATGGAGTTACTTCTAGCCAAGGCAAGGAAAAGCAATACCTCCAACAACAACACGGGAGTACTGTTGGATAACTCAACCAAGGAAACAGGCTTGGAATTAGGAATCATTGAGGCGGGTGACTTAGGTAGCAGCAGTGGCTGCAAGAGAATTATATCTATAGAGCAACCGCACTTAGCTGACGATAAATTGGCTATGAACCTATTGGATGATGAAAGAAGATCTAAGATTGTGACGTTTCCAATTATCCACCTTGGTCAGAGGGAAGGGGTTATAAACACTGGCAGGGTGGAAAATGTAAAAAATTCCCCAAGAAATAAGGAATCTCGCAATGTCCCTTTCAAAAGAACTGACAGACACTTAAATAGTTGTGTCATAAACAACAATGAAGGGCAAATAGATACTATAGAAGAGCTGATTGACAAATCATGGAAGACCTTAATCCGCCATTAAAGCTTCTTTCGTGGAACATCGCTGGGTGGAGTCCAAAAAGCAGAGATCTTAATCTTCACAACTATATGGCTAAATTTGATATAATATTTCTACAGGAGACCTGGGCACGCAAAGAGCTGCAAGTGGACGGATTTACATCATGCTGTCTCCAAGCGCTTCATAATAACGGAAAGGGTAGAGACCGTCAGGGTCTGGCAGTCCTAATTGCAACAACTCTTAATGCTGATATAATCAACCTTCTGAGCCATGATTTTTCGATCCAAGCCTTGGTTATCCATCTGGGAACCCCAAAGATAACACTATTGCTATTTAACTTCTACTTGGCCCCCTCTTCGTGTAAAGAGACAACTCGGGCAATCTGGACGAAGGCTGAAGGCTTTCTATTGGATCAAATGGCCAAATTTCCAACGGCATTTCCGGTCCTGGCAGGGGATTTCAACGCGAGAACTGGCAATATTCCGTCTACTCTACTTCAGAACTGCGCAGGCCATGGAATGATTAAAGCTCCATTTAATCACCTCCCCCGACAATCTAAAGATCGATACACTAACTTCGCAGGTCGCTGTTTGCTTGAGATGGTCGCCAGAACTAATACAGTTATTGCAAACAGCTGTTCCGCAAAAGATCCGTGGGGAGAGTATACCTGTACAGCATCTAGGGGTTCAAGTGTGATTGAGTACGTCATATTACATAACTATTTGTGTAATCGGGTCAGCCAATTTATGGTGGCTGATCGACTGGATAGTGACAATCGCCCATTGGAGCTTGAGCTGATCATTAACGGTCCTTCCTGGATGGAAACTTGTTACCCCTTATTATCTAACCAACAGTTGGGCACTATTACCAAAAGACTTAGATGGACACCGAAGATGGCGGGTATCTCAGCCCAATTGCTCAACTCAGATAAATATGCAAAATATAGCATTATGATCCTTGAATCCTCCTCCCCAGTGCAAGCCATTGGGGTGTATGAGGATCTAACACGGGAAATAATGCTTGCACTTCAGCCAAAGTCCTCTACTCAAAGAGCCAAGCCCTTTCCTACTAAATATTGGTACGATGAGGACTGTGTGATGGCAAGAAGGAATCTTCAAGATGTCTACAGTTCCTATCGCCAAAATAACGAGCGGCAACTTCCATGTATATATTTCATCTTAAAGAGGAAATATAAAAGGCTCTTACGACAGAAGAAGTATGAGGCAGACCGGGAGGTTTGGCAATTACTAATAGGGGCCACTACTTCTAACAATATCAAAACTTTTTGGCAGCTTGTGAATGGGGCAATGATGACTAAATCTGGGAAGCTGGACTGTCTTATACCAGCTGGACTGTCTTATACCAGCCAGCATCTAAATGAACTAGCTGAGCCAGCTTTTAGCCCTAGGCTAGAGCCAGACACTCCAGTTTGGCCAGATGTAGAGCCCCGTCTTATTGAGGAGTTGCTAGCCAAATTAAAATCAGGCAAAGCACCCGGTACCGATGGCATAACTCCAGAGATTTTGAAAAGCAATCCTGTATGGTGGGCTTCAATACTGGCACCCCTATTCACAGTAATTAATAAATCGGGATGTATTCCCCTGGAGTGGCGGAAGGCGATTGTGGTCCCTATCTATAAGAAGGGTCCCAAACAAGACCCGAGTAATTACAGACCCATAAGTTTAATATCTGTAGTTGCCAAGATCTATGCTAGCTATCTGAAGGTAAAACTGAGTGACTGGATAAGGGATAAAAACATACTGGGCCAAGAGCAAATTGGGTTCCAACCAGGCAGCTCAACCATTGATCACTGCCTGGTTCTGTCACACCTAGCCCATAAATCTACTGACATCAAAGGAAGTAAATTATTTTGTGCCTTTGTAGAGCTTAAGGCTGCCTTTGACTCTATATCCCGCCATAGGCTTTGGAAGAAACTAGAAGAACTTAACATTGATGGTCGGCTGCTATTTTTGATACAAGCTCTGTACTCTAACACTACTGCCCAAGTCCGATGTGGTACCCAGGGACAGGTTACTAATGAATTTAATATCTTACAGGGTGTCAGACAGGGTTGTGTTCTAGCACCATCTTTATTTAACCTATACCTGGCAGATCTCCCCAGGTGGTTGTCGATAGTTCAATCACATGCTCCTAAAATTGGACAGCAAAAGGTGAGCCTATTATTGTATGCCGATGATGCAGTTCTGCTTTCTCAGACCCGTCTCGGCCTCAGAAGATTGTTGGCCAGTTTTGCTGACTACTGTAGGGATAACAAGTTAACAATCAATTTCCAAAAATCAAAACTTTTAGTCTTTGCCAAGAAAAGGGTTAGGTACTCTTGGATGGTGGGGGGGGGGCATAAAATCGAACAAGTCAACTCATTTAAATATCTTGGAATTTATTTCCAGGAAAATCTGAGTTGGAGAATCCATAGATCTTATATCCAGGGGAAGGTGGATCAATCTATGGGGGCGCTTACCTGTTTTTTTTATCAAAAGGGCGGTAGATTTTTACCAGCTGCAATCAGAGTTCTTAAAGCCAAACTGATTCCATTAGTTTTGTATGGGGCCCCAGTCTGGTTTCTGCTGTTTAGAGGATCACTGGAAAATCTTCAAAGTGCCCATCTAAGAGTATTATTTGGGGCTCCCAAGTGTGTCTCTGGGCATCTTTGAATCTAGAGGCCGGGCTCCCCTCCATGAATCACAGGGCATGGTTATTTACTATCCAATACTGGCTTAAACTATACCATGGTCTTGCTGTGGACTCTTTGGTCTCCCAGGTTCTATTAGATAAATATAATTCCCCCTGGGTAAAAGCGCTGGTGATTAAAATTAATTCTTTGGGCCTCCCCTTATTTCAACTGCTGTATTCAGACCACGGCACTGCCAAATGGATGGTAAGACAAAGACTGGCAGATATAGATCTACAGGAGCAGAGGTCCTTAGCTTGCGGCCCTTGCTCTATTTTTTCATTGGGTCTCCCAGAACAAGTAGGAAGAGAGGGAATGGCCTATTTAAGTTGCTTACTGTGCCTAAATATAGGAGAGCTTTCTTCTTGGCAAGACTCAACGCTCTTCCATCCAATCTAATGACTGGAAGATATAAGAAAATCCCAGTCGAGGCCAGATTATGTCCGTGTGATGATGCCAAGGTAGAGTCAGTCGAACACATGCTATTGGAATGCAGATTCTACAGAAATTCTAGGATCGACCTGATTTATCCAGTTATCAGAGATCATGGGGAGAAAAGCCACCGTGTTATGGTGAGCTTTCTGTTACAGTCCAAAGACCAGCAAATTACCATCCAGGTTGCCAAATTTTTGCACAATGTAATCAGCTGTAGAAATCAATTAAGTCTATAGGTAATTGTAATTTGTAATGACGATATGTAAACAGTGCAGATCCTATTGCTCCTATTGCTCTGTATAAATTGTATCTCTTTTTATTGGCCTTTTGGCCGCAAATAAAATTTTCATTTCATTTCATTTCTATTTTCCTCTTTCTATGTGAAGCATCTTGCATTTTCCTATCCCAAATTCCATTTTCATGTCTGTCGTCAGTTCTTCAGTGATTTGCAGGAGGGCTTTTACCTGTGTCAATGTGAAAGCATAGATTTTGATGTTATCCATGTACAGGAGGTTATTGTTTCTGTGCTTTACTACTTTTTGGTGTTTATTGTCGATGCTGTAGGTACTGTTGTTAAAGGTGTTGGATCGTGGATCGAGACACAGGCAAAATCATAGAACACCTTGAAAAATGTCACGTTTGGTAATTATTTTTTCTGTCTGTATATGATCCTTGTCTGTTGTTAAGTATATTGTCATTCTCCATGTCTCCATTATTGTCATCAAAAAGTTTTGAATTGAGTCTGTGTAGAGGTTTCTTCATTGTTTTTCTGTTTGCTTTATGATGACACTGGCTGCATTCGAACAACACAATAGTCAATGGTGGGCTGAGTAGCCAACTCACAGTTGGTTATTTTGTGGGTACTCCCCACACAACATATTCCTACACAACCCAGCATTTGACTGACACAGCCCCAGCCCCTCTCCCCACCCTCCCTCCTCCCTCAGTCCTCCCAGTTCTATCCCAGCAGTTTCTGCAAGTTGCACCAGTTGTAGCAGAGTGGCAGCCGCTGCTTTGGTCGCTCTTGCCGCCTGCCTCTATGGGCTTGTGTTTTAACCCACTCACCACATGCCATTAACACACTCACCCCTCCACACAACACTTTAAACAACTGGCTTCCAGCTAAACAACTTGCAAGCCAGTTGTTTCTCTCAGTTGCTTATTTGGGCAGAATAGCATACCGTCAGTAGTTTGTGAGCGGTATGTTACCCTCCACACAACACAATAAGCAACACAACTGACGATTGTTCCCCCCTTCAGTTGCTTAATGTGTTGTCTGAATGCAGCCTGTCTATTATTAACCATTCTTTGCATCCTCTACAACCTTTTTGTTCTTCTGTGAGTATATTGTGTTGGGTGAGATGTGCATCAATTTTCCATGAGTGTGGCAGTTATAACTTTGTAGTGTTGGGAGGCATGTTATGGGTCTATAGTTAGCTGGGTTTTGGGTGTCTGGAAGTTTTGGTTTAATGTAGGTTTTGCCTTCAGTAAGAAATATAGGGAATTGGTGTGGGTGTTCTGTGTTTGTGCAGATCTGTTGAGCAAGGTAGTCATGAATTGATGTAAACTGTTTGTACCAAAATTTTTGAATTTTGTCCAGACCGAGTGCTTTCCAGTTGTGTGTCCTTTGTATTGTTTCGTGAATTCTTTCACATTTATTGTATATTGTTTGCTTTGGTAATTGTCTCTGCCTTTCTTCTTGTTGTCTTATCCAGTTTGTGTTTTCTTTGTGTTGTACTGGTTCTGACAGATATTTTTCCAGAATGTGTTTATTTTTTCTTTAGTTGGGAGTGTAATATTTATTTCTTTTTTCTTGCTTATTCTTTGGTATAATAATTTCTCATTTCTTTGAAAGAGAGTATTTAGGACTTTTCATCATCATCATCATTATTATATTTAGTTGTAACCTGCACTTTTCTCAATACTGGGGTTCAAGTAAGCTTTACAAAATTGAAAAATTAAAACATATTAATAGAAATTTACAAAAGTTAAAAATATAATTAATCCAGTTGTAATATTAAAACATAATAAATAAATAAAAGGCAAATGACAATACAAAATCCAGCATATTAATAGAGGTCTAGACTATTCCCAAGGCCCGCTGAAACAAAGAAGTTTTTGCCTGCCTCCGGAAACAGCCACCAAGAAGGCCCTTTCCTGGGATGATGACAGGACCGAGAGAAGGGCCTTCCCAAGCCATGTAGGGCTTTTAAGCTCACAGTCAGCACTTTGAATTGTGTCTGGAAATTTATCATCAATTCAGCTATTTCACTTGAGTATTTTCCTTCCTACACCAAACTTAGCATAGATCATAATGTGTCAAAGGTTATATGTGAAAGTAGACCTAGTGCTTGCAGTTTATCTTTTATAAATGGTACACACAGGCTCAGTTCGGACGACATATTAAGCAACGGAGGGGTAAATAACGTACTGACCGTGCGTTAGGCAGGAGGAGCTCCACAGATGACACACTGCAGCCGGCGCTGCTCGGAACCGGCAAACGCCTCGGCTGCAAGGAACTTGCGGTGGCCATTTTGGTTGTAGCCTCTCCTCCGTGTGTCCCCCAGCCATATCCCAGCATGCACCATGAGTTCTGCTGGCTGCATAGAGCAGCTGGATTTTTTTGGCTGCTCTAGGCAGCAGAACTCTATTCCGAAACAGAATAGTCCACGGAGAGAGGGGGGGCTGAATTCGGACGACACTTTAAACAATGGGGCTTTGGGCTAAACAACGTGCAAGCCCGTTGTTTTGCTCCGTTGTTTAAAGTGAATGATTAACGTACTGTCAGTTGTGTGTGCGTTGTGTGTTGCCCTCCAGACGACACAATAAGCAACACAACTGATGATTGTTCCCCCCCCCGTTGCTTAATGTGTCGTGTGAACTGAGCCACAGTCTCACAAATGAACATTCCAGTTGATAATTTCTATTCCTGCAGGATTTCCAGAAGAGGAAAGGCAGCAAAATCTGACTGCTTTATCAACTCTGTGGACATCAGATTTGGGGCTGATTCGGTTGTATCAGAGCTTTGAACTCTAAGATAGAATTAATTCATTTTCTGATGCAAGTATCAACAAATGCAATTAAACTCACCAGAAATTGTGTTGCTTATTCTGACAAAGATTTTCTCAAAATCTGCAAAGTCACTCCAGGAGGACTGGAACATATGCATGAAGCGGTTCACACAGAGGTTTTCCATTCTAAAAAAGCAAAAACAAAACACTGCATGTTATTGGCTATCTCTCTTCCCCCCTTTCCCCTCAACAACTTTCACTTTTCCCATTTCCTCTTTTCTCTGGCTTGAAATTCTAGATTAAATGGAAGGGAATTTAATATATGGAAGTTTTTCTTAGAAATGTTTGTTCTATTTAACCTGGAAGTTACACAGGTTAAATGGAAATTTCAAACATAGGGAGCTTGAGCCCCACTTTGAAATTTATTGTACTTTCTGGATCACCTTCAGTCCAGCACCAACCACCTGTTCCACATTCAAATATGCAGAGACCCTTACATATAGTGTCTGCATCTAGTCTGGTGCTAAGTGAAAAGATCTGTGAATGGGGAACCTGATCCAATGATGTTATAATGGAAAATAGAACAAGATATCTTTGCCTTCTCCTCCTAAAGCTACACATACACAGAAATACCATTAGGACAAAGCAGCAGCTCTTCCAAAATCAAGTTGGGATGCTAATGCAAGAAGAAAGAGCAGTCACCTGCAAAAATCCAAAGTAAGTCCATGAGGATCCTCTACTGAAAATCTATCTATGTCTTGGCTGGTGAGGGGATGAAGGCTCCACCTGCTTCAGGACTCTTCCTATCCCTCCCTGGAACTTTTATGTTCCCTTTTCAGCTGTTTCACGTCCCCCATGACAGCCTGCCCCACACTTTGACAAACTCCACATTACATGCTAATACATGTTAAAATGCCCCCAATAAAACTACTACTTTTTTTAAAAAAAAGATGCAAAGTTGTTTTAGAAGAGGAGAGAACTCACCAGGTCCCCCATGTGAAGATTTTCTGCTTCAAATGGAGAGGGCAGCAAACATTTGAAACCCAGCAGGAGGAAAAGCCATTGGTGGTGATTTACAGGAAGGAAATAGCAGGTGAAGAAAAGGTAATGTACCCTCTTCTTCCTGCTGCTTTTTTGCTGAACATTTGGGGTCTGCTTATATGGCAGCTGGGTTGCCGGCGCCTTAAGCAAAACCCCACTCTATCTCTGCAGTGGGGGGGTGGCTAATTCCAATGCAGAGGGAGGGCATGGGGTTTCTGGCAAACGTTGGCCCATCAGGCCCATCCCCTGCTCTCTGCCCGGGTGGACAGCAACCAATCAAGGGATGCCATCTGCCTGGGAACGCCTCTGCTGTGACTTTGAAGCAAGGATAGATGGTGGATGCGCCATACTTGATTCACTCCAGGAAAAAAATCAGGTTAAGTCCCCGACTTTTTTAAGTTGCAGCTTCGTGGAAAGTCCTATGATGGCTGCGAGGTGGCTGCTGCATCATATTATTGACACAACACCACCTCGCAGCCACTGTGGGGGCTTTCAGACCATTTAGGCAGCCCCTGCTCCTCCTAAAGCAACATGCTTCTTTTTTAAAAGAAGTTGAAGTGGTGTTAGATGCATTGACCTTTAATTCACATGGCTTTTAAAGGGCTCACATAACATATAACCCTAAGGAGCTGCAGTGGTTTCTTGTTTGTTTCCAGGCTCAAGTCAAATGGCTTTGGTCTAGGATCTTTGAAGAAATACATCTTCCTCCTTTTCAGGAGGAAGAGTTGTAGATAACAAACTCTTGTTACCCTCTGCTGTATTTAGGTAAAGACTGCTGTATTTAGCAAAACATTTGAAGAGAAATGATTCCCATTGAGTTGTTTGTGTCTTGATGCAGTTATATCTGAATGTTTGCCAGTTCTAAATGTTTTAATGTGATTTAATTATGTTGAATTGTACTTTTATTAATATTTTGTTAGTCTCGTTGAAATTCCTGTTTTAGATGGGATATAAATGTAATTAATAAACTAGGGGGAAACTGGCACTTTAAGTTTGTTTATTTAATTAGTAAATTATTAATTTATTTAATTAGTAAAATGTTTAATTAATAAAAATCAGCAGTGTAGTAACGAAGCAATAGATACAATGTGGTGCAATTGTTAAAATGCTGGTTTTGGACACAGAAACCAAGGTTCAAATTCCTGTTCAACTATGATCTAGCCAATCTGATTGGCTGCATACCATCATAGGTATTATCTGATTAGCTTGGATCATCCATATGTCATGTTCCAGTAAGGAGGGGGGCAGGAAGGACAGCAGCCAGGGAAAACAATGAAATTTCTGAAACAAAACATACAAAATACTAACATTTCTACTCCATTAAAATAGATATTTTCAATTAAAAATTTGAAACAGGAGAATATTTGGTATATCCCTAGTTTTAAGGATAAAATGATTCTCTAAGCTCTGTTGCAGGAAGGAGAGGGTACAAATGTAACAAATACATAAATAATAAAGCATAATATCATGTTTATGAAGCATTCTTCCTTGGATGATTTCAAGAAAGGTTTTGTCAGGTTTCTAAGTACATCATATTCTTCCTCAGAGCAAAGGCAGTGTGGAGTGCACTGGATGACCAGAGTGTCTTCCCAATTCTGATCAGTAAGGTCAAACAGAATGCATACACCGCTCCTCCAGCCTATCTTAGCTTATCCTCTTTAGGCCATTTGTAATAGCTCCAAGTTGTTTCCGTGAGCAACAGTCAACAGCAAAGGAGCTTTCCTGGCTGCAGAAGAAAAGATCAGGAGTGGCTTGGATATAACAAGCATATACAAAAACCCTTCCATAATAAGGGCGTGGACAGACTTAATGTAGACTGTTGCCTCACATGGCACCACTCACATGATCTGTATATCAAAGTCTATGATTAAATGCACTGCTCTTCTATTACTGCACACCTCTCTTGATATACCTTCAGGTTGATTCATCTAATAAAAACATTAATATGTCCTACTTCTTGTCATTGTTTTTAATTAATCAATGGCAATACTATTCTTGCAATCTATATAATTGTTTGCATTTTATCTTATGTTTTAGTAAATATTTGTTTTATTTGTGGTATTTGATATGTAATTTATGTGCTTCTAAGTGCCATCAGCCTACGACTGATGATACATTGGGCATAGGCAATTTATTGTGTCTGTGTTGTATTATTCAGTTTATTTAGTTTTCTAACTTTATTATTGTTAGTATATATAATTATAATAATTTGTTTGACTCTTTCCCTCCACCACCCTCACCTTTTTATTATTAGTGGATTTGAATGCTAACTTACCAGGGATTTATAAAATCCCCTTCCATTATTATTTTTTTAGGAAAAGAAGAGGAGAGGGGAAAATGTTATCTACAAAATATAAGGATAGACTTCCAAAAAGCAGCCCCAGCTTTCTGTCCTGAATGTAATAACTGACCTCAGATGGTATCGAAAGCCACTGAGAGGTCCAGAAGTATCAACAGGGACACACTCCCCCTGTCAATACTTCTTCTGAACTGTATGCTAGTCTCACACATGCTAAATATGAACTGAACTTACTACTTTCTCTTAAAGAAGAATTTCAATTATGTTCATGTGACAGAAATATTGGGAGAGAGTTGAAAAACCTAGTAAACTTTTAGCTTCCTGGTAGAAGCAACAACAAACCCAAAATTCTATTCTTTTATCTGGATCTATGATAACCTGGTCTTCACATCTCCCCTTGGAATAGGTTGCTATACATTGCTTAAAAAAAAAAAACTCAACCCCCCCACAGTGCTCCTTCCCTTTTTTCTAAGAATTTGGTCCATACTGCTATAAAGTTGAAAGCTCCAAACACTTCATTTAATTAGTTTGGGCCAGTGTAAGTTTTAAGTACAATTTTGAAACCTTTCAAAGTGCTTCTGGGCCTACACTGTTGGTTTCGGCCTAGTCACCCTGTTTTTGTAATAAGATTTAGAAACAGTTAAATTGTAGTGTATTTACACAGTGTAAACATGTATTTTCTTTTTAATCCTTGCAGTCTACACGGGCTCCGTCCTTGATGTGTTTTTGGAGGCAGGCAAAAACATTTTTGTTCCGTCAGGCCTTTGGCTAATAATCTGGACTTCTGTCTATACCTTAAGACTTTTAAATCATTATATATTTTAAATGTTTTAATAATGAAATGTATTTAATTATATTTTTAACTTTTGTATATTTCTATTTATAGGATTTAGCTGTATATGTTTTAATTTTGTAAGGCTGCCTTGAGGCCCAGCATTGGGCAAAAGGCAGGATACAAATAAATATAAATATAATAATCATAATCATAACAACCCTAATAATAATAATAACAACAACAACAACAACAACAGTAATGTTTCACATTTCACTTCTGTATCTGATGTTCTTTTGCATTTACTTTTCTTTATAAACCATTCGTATCTTAAGACTTCTTGTGTGACATTTTTCATTGGTTTAACAAGTTAAAAGGGGTATTCATTGTTTTCCTGCTAATTTCAACAGGCCTAGTAACTTCAAGAGTAATAGAGTTGGGGGGAAATCCTCAATCTCTTTGAGATCAGAGGCACTAAGTAAGGGACCCGTGGAGATAATTTAGACTGATTCCCCCTTCTGAAGAGGTCTGGGCCACAGACTATTATAGACAAACAAAGTAACAGACCATAATAGCACTTCTTGTGTGACCATTTGCTTTATGAGGTAGGTGCTCCTGAGGGCTATCAAACGGAGGGAGTAACAGGCCATATAAAGTTGCCTGGCAGGGTCTGCCAGAAATTCAGCCTCAACACCCCTAGAAGGTCCATGTTCTACAGCACTCGCTCCCAGATGAACTTTATGGAATCCACCCTCCACCCTTGGGTTTAATTTACTGGCCTCCTCTGGCTGGGCCTTGCAGGAAACTATAGGGACAGAGCGAGCAAGCATTCAAAGCACACATAGGCTGGTTTCGGATGACACATTAGGCAATGGAGTGGGGGGAAGCAACCATCAGTTGTGTTGCTTATTGTGTCATGTGGAGGGTGACACACCATGCACACACGACAGATGGTATGCTATCCCGCCCAAATAAGCAACGGAGAGAAACAACGGGCTTTCATATTGCTTAGCCCGAAGCCCATTGTTTAAAGTATTGTGTGGAGGGGAGCATGCGCTAATTCTGGGTGTTGAGTGCGTTAAGGCAGAATCCCATAGAGGCAGACGGCAAGAGCGGTCACGCTCCGACAAACCCCCAACAGCTCGATGCCGACGTCGGCACAGCAACCTCAGATGCCCGTCTCCTCCTCCGGCAGCCGTCACGGAGCACAATGGGGGCCTACTCCTGTTAGCACATGCTCCGTGTGTCCGGGACAGCACTGCCACCACACAGCGCTCGGTGACGGGAATCGTACGGCACCCATGCACACATGCTAAGCCCCTAATCAAAAGGTGCCATAAGGGGGGAAGGGGGGAAACGAAGAGAAGGAGCCACATGACACGTGGCACCTCCAGACAAACCCAGTTGCCCAGCAGGGAGCTGCGCAATCCTGGCGACAATGGGCCCAACGTCCACGTGCCCCCTCCCATCAGCGTACCCAGAATCAGGCAGTCTGGGGAGACGCCATCCACATAGCCCCCCTCACCCATCCAACCCGGCCGGACGGCACTCACTGGCAGTGCCCATTCCACCTCAAATGGGATGCCAATGCAATGGGCGCAAGCAGCCATCCCACCTCCACAACACACCGGCCTGCCCAGCTGCGGTTGTTGTGTGAAACATCTGAAGGTATGCATAACATTCTCACGGTCATGTAGCGCCCTGCCCCCAACAACGATTCCTCTGCCGACAAACAGGGCACATTCCCAGCCCCAACCAGCCCACAACCACACAGGATGGGGAATACCAGGCAAGGGCCATAGACACCCGGCAGCACCATCAACCCCCCCCACCCCCAGCCCCATGGAGCCAGGTGACGAGGATAGCCGCAGCAGTCAGGGCGAGGATACCAGCTCACAACCCCATGGAGACGGAAGCAGCCAGGAGCCCCCTCAAAGACGTAGAGCCCTGCACTGGTCTGTGGCAGAGATAGGGGAATTCATAGAACTGTGGGGCAACTAGGAAGCATGGAGGATCATGGCCACAGCTACGCATGACCAGCTATACCCCTGGCTCTCCAGGCAGATGAGGGAATGAGGATATAATCACGATGCAAAACAATGCAAGGCCAAGCTGCATGCACTCAAGAGGAAGTTCAAGGAGATCATCACGCACAATAACAGAACCGGGGTCAAGCCATGCACCATGCCCTTCTACGATGAGCTGGCTCACTCACTGGAAGAGTGCCACGATGTCATGCCAGGGCACATGGCGGGCTGCGGGATCGCAACCGGCGCTGCACCTCACCAGCAACAACAAGCCGCTTGCCGCAATGACACCTCCACCCGAGCCACTCAACCACGGCCACAGATGGACATCCCATGGCCTCCAAAGGCCAGCACACCATCGGAGAGGGCCCAACCAGACCCACGGCCAGCCATCCCAAAGGCGACGAGCAGGCCTGCGGGATCCCAAAGCCCATCACTGCTGACACACCTGCCACCCATGGCGGCCAGGAAAGCCCTGTCCCCAGGCTTCACCTCCCCTGTCACTGCTTCATCCAGCACTAACAGCCCTATGGCATTCTGGAGGTTGTTCCATGCAGAGGCTGAGCAGCCCATGCCACTAGTGCCCAAGACCCAGCAAAGGGATGAGCAACCTGGACCTTCACGGTTACGGATGCCACCCGCGAAAGAACAACCAACCGGTGCCAGAGCCATGGAAGGGTATCAGGGAAGCTAAGCGGACAGAGGGCCCACCCCATATGAGGGAGGAGGCAGTGGGCAGCAGCACTATGGTGGTGGGATTCAACTGACGCATCATGAACCCCGTTACGGGAATGGGGCCAGTGTCACAGGAGGAGCAGGACAAAATGGAGCAGTTCATGGTGCTCCCAGGACCTTTGTGAAAGCAGCTGAGATGGAGGAGAAGATGCTTCTGGAGGCCGAGCTCCAAGTTGGCGAGAGCGTGCTTGTGGAGGAGATGGAGGTTCATCTGCAGCCACAGGATGCCAGGTGGCAAAGGACCTGGTCACGGCCATGGAGGCGGCTGGAGGAAGGATCCACGCGCTATTCACATGCATGGCGGGCGAGGAGGAGAGCAGACGCACGAAGGAGCGAGTCTTCGCCGTGTGGGCAATGCACCTGGCCACCCAAACCGTGGAGGGATGCTCCCAGGTGGGAGTCGGGGCAGGCGGTGCACCTTGGACTCATCGACCATGTCAATGGGATGACCGAGGCCATGGCAGCCGCTGATGCCATCATTGACCGGGGTATGTGCAAGCTCAGCTGCCAATGACTGCCAAACTGAGGCCATCAGGGAGCTTGCCCAGGCGTTTCAAGGAGCGTACCATGGCGGGCCACAGCCCGCGCTCTACATGCTGCCATATGGATACATGCAGCCTCAGCAGTACCTGCCGCCGCCTGCCATGACTGGCGCCAGCTGCAACAGGCACCTCAAGGATGGGGGAGATGACCAGAGGGCACGATCGGCGTCGCTTAGGTAGCATGCCCAAGCAGGCCCAGAGCTTCCCGCCTGACTCCAACGAAGAGGACAGGGAGGGGGATGAGGGACCCTTCCACCTTGACATGCCCTAAGCCTCCGGACTGTAGACGCCCCCCTGTTCTGTCAGCTGCGGATCCGTGGCCGACAACTCCCCCCTGTCTGTGCTAGGGCCCCATATCGCCAGCCGTTGCTCTGGCAACCGCCTCCTTCTAGCAGTTATGCCCGCTCAACGCGAAGTAGATGCAGTGCCCTCCTGCTACAATGTTGCATATCCCATAGATGTGCCATCCCCAGCCCCACTGCCCCTCATTGCAGAGCCATTCTGTCGAGATGCCAGCAACCTACAGAGAGGAGGTCAGTTCACGGGTAGATGGGGCTGGGCAGAGGGAGCCCGCTATGGCTTCCATGTCACTGATCGCTTTCCTCCTTCCTCCCCCCCTTCTCTTCCCCCCTCAGTGAAGCTGCTCTACCGCCGCCGTGCCCTCCCAAGGTGTTGGACTACAATTCCCATAATTGCAAGTCAGTATGTCCCATGGTCAGGAATGCTGGGACTTGTAATCTCAAACAACTGGAGAAGGCCTTTGGGTATGTTGAGCTGAGTGCTATTGGACTAGGTGCTGTTTTTATTCTGTTATTGTTGTGTTTTAATTGTGTTTTAATATATTTGTTTTATAATTGTTTGACTGTAAGCTACTCTGTGTGCTATTTTCTTGGCAAAAAGGCCCCTCTTTTCCTAAAAATCAAATCAATCAATCAATACAGACTTTTAATATGCAAATGTTTTACAGAATTTTATGGGGGGTCCAGATGAATTCATCATCCACTTGTAACACTCTAATGTTTTTCTATTGCTTTCCTCATCTTTTCTCTTACTGCAGAAAATCCATTAAGAAAGAAAAGATGAAGTTCTGGAAAGATGAAGAGTACTGGAAAGCAATACAAGTAACATTAGTGCTTTTATTCATGCTTGTCTTTGGATATACAGAACACATGTCCATAAAGTCCAACAAAGAGAGGTAAAATCCCCATATAACAGCTTTTTTAAAAAAAAACATAAAATACATTAGAAATATTTATTTATATTATTAGAAGGCAGGACATTGGTAGATAAAATCAGAATATTTTATGCACATTTTATGAACATTACCCAGAACAATGCTGTTTTGGAGGGACTTTAGTACTAAATCCTAAGATTTAGAGAAGGGCTGCTGAGGAGCTGCATGATGCTGTCAAGACTCTCTCTGCAATTACCTTCATTCACAGGCAGATATTTTCACAGTGTGGCAGTGGAAAACTCTGCCACCATGGCTGATCTGCCCTCAGTATTCCACAAGTGGTAGTGCCATAGTGGGTAATTCCAGGGGTGAAATAAGGCAGGCACTGGATCTGTAAAATCCTAGGCATGCTCATTCCCCTGATATCCATTCAAGTGGGCCCCATAATCACATTAGTCCTGGAGCTGGCATAATTAATTCCCTCCCATTAGGTTCAATGTGAAGGGAAAGTTTAAATACAGATGCTTGCTCCAAAACCAGCAAACACCACCCCTGCCATGAAATCCTGCCCTAGCCACTGTGAGCTGGGCCATTAAACTATGGATCCCTCCCCCACAACATAAATAGGATTGCTCTGCCTAGTTACACAGTTACCTGGGAATAGGTCCCGTTGGGCCTATTGCTTCTTCTAAATAGACTGTATAGATTGTAAGTGGATGGGACTGTAATGGTAATATTTAGGGCCATCTTTTATGTTACATATACATCATTTGATTATTGTTGTTTTAAGCTGCAATTCAATATGTAAAATTATGCTCTTTTATTTTTTCATTTAAAGTATCATTATTTGGATCAACTTTACTTTAAAGTTGTATTTTAATTAATTTTGGTCCTTTTCTACTTTATTGTACCAACTAGAATATCAATACAAATTATTAGATCCACCACAATACTTACGCCTTGGTGTAATTCAAAATGAAATCAACTCCTTTTTCACTGTCAAATTGGATATTGCGCGGCAGCTCCTTGTGAGATTTGGCATCTATGTTCAATGGAAAGCCGGGGTGCCATTCTGCCCACCTGATTAAAAATAAAAAGAAGTGCTGAATAGCACTTTCTCTTCCTAAGATTTTGAAGACTGAGAATCATGTAACTAAAATATTGACATATTTCCAGATTAATCAGACAGAAATAATGATCACTTTGTTATTCTGTATTTATAGGGATGTGTATCGTGTTGTTAAAATGTCCGATAACGATACGATAAGGTCGTTATCCGACATCCAATTAACAATAACGATACGATAGAAAAACCTCCGATTAATATCCAATCCAAAAATATTAAGCGCAATTATATCAGATTATCGGACTGCCATATAAATAAACCTATAACGTCTGTATTTTAAAAGTTAGAGGCTTGAAACTTGGTCACAATCTTGAAAAAATTAATATAAAATCAAGGGTTGGGGGGATCAATCTCAAATTTCATACACATGTCTAGCACATGTTGCTAAACATATGTGCCAAATTTCAGATCAATCCCTCCACCTCTGTATTTTATATGAATTTTTGAAAGATCGTGCAACTTTTTGACAGGTCTGAATGAACGCACATGGTGAGCTGTCATTCTGATCTGTCAGAACT
The DNA here is from genome assembly GCA_029215795.1 of Anniella stebbinsi. Taxonomy (NCBI): domain Eukaryota; kingdom Metazoa; phylum Chordata; class Lepidosauria; order Squamata; family Anniellidae; genus Anniella; species Anniella stebbinsi. The sequence continues at coordinate 122,094,033 of JARDYH010000004.1, read as the reverse complement.
TAAATGTTCTTTAATAAATTCATATAAAATCAAGGGGTGGAGGGATTGATCTCAAATTTCACACACATACTTAGGCATACCCCATAAGCATTGTGACCAAGTTTCAAGCCTGTAACTTTGAAGTTATAAGCATTTTTTCTAAAAACTTCAGCTCTATAGGGTACAACGAGGCTGCAAATTAAATATCAAATTTCAGATAATTATCGTAAAGATGATACAATTAACCTACGATATTGTCGGAGACTATTTTTTTTTGGTCCGAAATTCTGACAACGATAAAATACGATATTTTTGGGCATGCACATCCCTAATATTTACAAGCACCAACATATATATTCCCAGCAGTAGGGATTTAGTCCTGGTGGGATGGAGCAGGATCTGTTCCTGCACCTATTTGACAGCCGGGTCTTTAATGTGACATGCAAGAAGAGCCCGTACCCTTCCCCTCCTAGCTCACCTGATGATTTGAAACAGCTCTTCCTCCTCTCAACTTGATCCCAGTCTCTATCCACCCTTATTACTTACCTTCTTATAGATTTATGTGGCGGCAAGTGTGATTTTCCATTTTTATTGTACTTGAAAAGCCAAGATGTGGGTTGACTAAGAGGCGGATAGCACTGAACGGAAGCGGTCATATACAGTGTAATTCTCTTCCCCATTTCTTTTCAGCACCTTTTTCAAAACAGCAGCCTGGATGCTCTGCCAATTGATCTCTCCATCTCAGAGCCATAGTTTGGCTTTTGAAATACAACAAAAGCAGGAAATAATAAAGGAAAACCACCTTCACCACATTGTAAATGGCTAATCCCTGTCCCCAAAAGCCAAACTGTTTTCACTACCCCTCCAATTGATTTTCTCTTTTGCAAAGGGAAAATGGCTAAGGAAATTGGATGGGGGTCTTCTTCAACGAGCCTTCAGAGTGGTTGCGTCAAATATTTTTGGAAAGCAGCCAGCATATGCACACTTTTCGAGTTTGGTGTAGAGATGGTATTCTTGAAGTCGTTGAAGTATGGTCTGCACATGATCATCATGGTTCTGGGGATTTTGAGTGTAGATCAAAATGTCATCTGAATAAATGATGACAAAGTAATCCAGACAGTTTGGAAAATGTAATTTGTGAAATGCTGAAAGATGGCTGGGGCATTGCCAAGTCTGAATGGTGCTTATAATGGCCATGTAGAAGCCCATCTTCAATTCATCCTCAGCATGCATTTGGACTAGATTATACCCCTCCCCCCAATCTCTCTATATCACTACCTCTCGAAGTTGTTTCAGGAGATCAGGGATCAAGTGAAGGGCACCAGTTGTGGATGGTAATATTTCGCTCTTGGTAATTGTTGCATAACCAGAGTTCTCCACACTTATTTTTTTTTCAATGAGGCATGACTGAGGGAGAAGTAGGTGGATGGATGAAACTCCTCTTCAGGTGTTTTTTTTTTTTTTTTTTTTTTTTGTAAGGAACTCTTGTAAGGCATTGAGCTCTTGTTCAGAAAGTGAATAGATCTGGCCAACCAGGATCCATGCATCTGGCACTATAAGTTGTTCTTCAGTTTTGAGAGATTAAACAGAAAGGAGGAACAGCTGAGTTTGGGAGTGTTTGGGGAATGGCCTTCACAGGAACAGGCAGAAGCCAGCTGCAGGCCAACGCAGCTGACTGCAATTCCTAATCACCACCCTCCCGATAAAAGACATGCCAGCAGTGAAAGGCGGTGCTAGAAGCATCTATCATTCTTGGTGCTTTGTCTTCGTCACTTGTATACCAGCTCCTTGATCTTGCCTGGACATAAGCTGAACTCTGACTATTCTTTGGCACTTTCCTGAACCCATTATTGTTTGACCTGGTTTCTGACGGCTACTTTGGCTTTCGACCACGGACTGTTTATTGACATTTCCCTCCTACTTATCTCGTTAACGCTGGTGATTTACGACAGCTTGCTTCCAGCTACTTCAAAAGGAAACAGCAGAAAGACCATGAGTTTTCATTATGGAGCAATTAGCACAAGAAAACCTGCAGTTGCAGGTGCAAATGAATCATTTAGTGATGGCTGTTCACTGCAGCCACTGCTCCGGCTCTGGTGGTGAAACAGAAATGCCCCATAGCTTCTCCTGAGAAGTTTGATGGCTTGACTGATTGGCTGCCAGTGTTTTTTGCTCAAAGCCAGTTTTTTATGAGCTTAAAAGCTGAGGCATTTCCAGATGAAACAACCAAGGTCGGCTTTCTTATCAGTTTGCTGAAAGGTCAGATGGCTAAATGGGCTACTCCCTTGCTTCTGGAGAAAAAAGCCCAGTGCTGGAGAATTTAAATGACTTTATCAAGCAGCTGAAGATGTATGAGGACCCAGCAAAGGCAGCTACTACTAACTATCGCATTCGAAGGCTGCAACAAGGTGGTTGCCCACTTGCGAAGTATGTGACGAAGTTTTGTTTGCTACAGCAGGACTTGCTTGGAATGAGGCAGCTTTCTTGGCCCACTTCCAGGAAGGATTCTCAGGGATGAACTGGCATATGTGCAAACCTATGACATTGCAGCAAATGATTCAGGATTGAGGGGAGTTTGGAGTCCAGGCAAAGCCACTCTAGCTTTAGGTCAGGCCCGGAGATTCCTGGTCCTAAGCTACTGATTCAGGGAGCTCCTAGTACAGACTGCACAATACCCCCTGAGGAAGCTATGCAGTTGGGCGGAGCTCGCCCTCACCTGTTACCAGGAGAAAAGCAGGGGTGGCAGCAGCTTGGCCTCTGTTTATGCTGTGGGGACATTTTGCTAGTCTTTGCCCAACCAAGGTGTGCGCTCAAGCTGGTTCGGGAAACAGACACACCTTGACTCAAGGTGAGATCACGTTCAAGGGGGCCAGAGACTCGCAATCCACTGTTTCCTGCCATTTGACAGTACCTTTTCCCCTTACAGTCCACATACAGGCTATGCTGGACTCAGGATGCACTAGTAACTTTATGGGCATCTCCTTTGCAGAGCTCCACCAGATTCCTCGATGACCCCTAGAGCAACCCATCCTTGTAGAGATGATTGATGGCCAGATACTATCTTCTAGGCTGGTGGTGCAACAAACAGGCCTTGCCGATGAATCTAAATGGGCATCAGGAGAAACTCCTACAGTTCCCCATTTCCTGGTGGTTCTTGGAATGGCTTGGCTTCGAAGTCATGACCTCCATATCCTGCTTATCAACAGGGCAGATCTCCTTCTCCTCACCTCATTGTCAGGACTGTTGTGGCCCCAAGAGAACAGGCTCTCTTGGCTATTAAAGGGGGAGTCCAACTTGAGGGGTTACCCCTCAAATATGAAGAATACTGGGACATGTTTGGGAAGAGGGAAGATCAGTTGCCACCCATCGACTTGGTTCCAGGATCCAAGATTCCAGCTGGGCAGATCTATTCCTTGTTTGAACTAGAGTTAGCTGAGCTGTGGGGCTTCATAAAGAAGAATTTGGAACTTGGGTTTGTTAGGCCCTCTACCTCACCCACAGTGGCTCTGGTACTCTTTGTAAAGAAAAAGTGTGGGGAGCTCTGTCTGTGAAATGACTACAGAGCCCTCAACCAGATTACGATCCGGAACAGGTACCCCCTACCCTTGATCCCGGAACTGATGGAACAACTCCAGGAAGCCCGGATATTCATCAAGTTGGATCTTCAGGAGGTGGTGTATAATCTGGTCTGTATTAGGGAGGGGGACAAGTGGAAGATAGCATTTTGAACACGGTACAGGTATGCGCTGGCCCTGTGAAGGTCCCTGGCCCCAAATCGAACACTGAACCTCCCTTACCTCTGCAAGAACAGTGGGGGGCAAAATGGAGACTGTAGCAAGGGGCTGTCAGAAGGAGCTTGTGACTTCAGTAGACAGCTGAACAGGAGGGACCAGGGAGACCTTAGAATTTCAAACACTGATGGTCCATTTTGGTCCCTTCTCCAATGCTCTTGTCAGGAGAGACGGGGTGGGGGGGGAGACCGTCTTGGGACCAGGGGTAGGTAGTGTTCTGCTTCAGTTTGAGGGATTAAACAGAAAGGAGGAACAGCTGAACTGGGGAGTGTTTGGGGAGTGGCCTTCACAGGAACAGACAGCAATTCCTAATCATCATCCTCCCAATAAAAGACATGCCAGCAGCGATAGGTGGTGCTGGAAGCAACTATTGCTTCGTCTTCATCACTTGCATGCTAGCTCTTTGATCTTGCCTGGACATAACTTGACCTTGGACCAGACTCTGACTACTTTTTGGCACTTTCCTGAACCCAGTATTGTTTGACCTGGCTTTCGACTGTTTATTGACGTTTCCCTCCTGCTTATCTAGTTTACTGGTGATTTACGACACTACATCTATGAGACAAACACATGATCAGTGGGGTAGCAATTAGTTTGCTTTCTTTTTCTTAAGCAGATCACTATACTCCCAATATTTGACACTGAGATCGTCAAGGTCAGGCAGGAGCCCCTCCTTGGACAAGAAATTTAATTATCTTAGGTAAATAGCACTCCTGACAGTGAGGAAAAGATTAGGTCACCACAGAAACAGGATTTCTGTGGGTTATGTTGAGTAATCCACATCATTCCCCATACCAAGGGGAAATGTGGGGCAGCTGCCAGATAAAACTTCCTTTTTATGCCCCTTGATCTCCAGAGACAGAGTTTTCTCATTGGTTACAGATTCTGAGGTCAAAGGCCTGCAATCAATTACCTCTACCATCACTAACCAGTTTGTCAGCTTGGTTTGGTGAGCATTGGGAAAACAATGTCCATAACGTTGCTAGAAGCCTCCAAATACACCATGCATGTGACTTTGGGAACCTATATAGTAATATCCAGCACTTCAGTACTACTGTGTTCCTCAGAATTGTAGGTCAGGAACATTTGGTAGGGCAGGTGACTGCAAGATGTCCAGCAATACCACAATACAGGGACTCTCTCATCTCCAATGGTCCTTTTCCTCAGGGATCAACTTCAGCTGGGCTTCTCCTAGCTGCATGGATTAGTCTGATAATGTGCTGTATGCTGACTTTCCAGCTATCCATCTGTCCTCAAATATAAGTGGATAAGGACCTGGAAGATTAATAGCCTCTCCACTTGCACCAGTGATGCAAGAATGTAATCAGCTGACTCCTTCTGAAATTATTACTTTATTATTATTATTTATTACATTTATATACTGCCCCATAGCCGAAGTTCTCTGGGCGGTTTACAAAAATTAAAAGATTGAACATCAAAAGTCAATATACAAAATTTAAAACCATAAAACATAAAAACAGCTAATATTTAAAACAATTTTAAACTTTCAGCCAGGCTAAAAACTCAGTTAAAAACTTAACTTAAGCTGTTAAATGCCTGGGAGAAAATAAAAGTTTTGGCCTGGCGCCAAAAAGTTAACAATGTTGGAGCTCATTCCATAATTGGAAGGCCCTCTCCCTTGTTGCTGTCCTCCGACCTTCCATCTGAGTAGACACCCGGAGGAAGACTTTAGATGCTGAGCATAGTGTATGGGTAGGTTCATGTCAGGAGAGACGTTCTGTTAGGTATTGTGGTCACAAGCCATGTAAGGCTTTATAGGTTAAAACCAACACCTTGAATCGGGCTCGGTAACATACAGGCAGCCAATGCAAGCGGGCTGGAATCGGTCTAATATGTTTGAACCTTCTGGTCCTGGTTACCAATCTGGCCGCTGCATTTTGCACAAGCTGCAGCTTCTGAACCATCTTCAAAGGCAGCCCCACGTAGAGTGCATTGCAGTAATCTAACTTGGAGGTTAGCAGAGCATAGACAACTGAAGCTGGGTTATCCCTGTCCAGATAGGGGTGTAGGTGGGCCACCAACTGAAGTAGGAAGAAGGCACACCGTGCCGCTGAGACCACCTGAGCCTCAAGTGACAGAGATGGTTCTAGGAGAACCCCCAAGCTATGAACTTGCTCCTTCAGGGGGAGTGCAACCCCATCCAGAACAGGTTGAACACCCTCCATCCGGTCAGAAGAACTACCCACTAACAGTATCTCAATCTTGTCTGAATTGAGTTTCAGTTTATTAGCTTTCATCCAGTCCATTGTTGCAGCCAGGCACCAGTTCAGAACATCCACAGCCTCATCTAATGAAGATGAAAAGGAGAAGTAGAGCTGCGTGTCATCAGTGTACTGATGACAATGCACTCCAAAACTCTGGATGACCGCACTCAATAGTTTCATGTAGATTTTGAACAACATGGGGGACAAGACTGCGGAACCCCATCCTGGAGAATCCATGGGGCCGAGCAATGTCCTCCAAGCACCACCTTCTGGAGCCAACCCAACAAGTAAGAGTGATACCACTGCAATGCAGTGCCTCCAATCCTAACTCAGCCAGTTGTCCCAGAAGGATACCATGGTTGATGGTACTGAAAGCCGCTGAGAGATCAAAGAGAATCAACAGAGCCACACTCCCAGTCTTTCTCCCAACATAGGTCATCATACAGGGCAACCTAGGCTGTTTCCATGCCAAAACCAGGCCTGAAACCCGACTGAAATGGATTCAGATAGTCAGTCTCACCCAAGAGTATCTGGAGGTGGCCCACAACCACCCGCTCAAGGACCTTGCCCAGGATTGGAACATTTGCCACTGGCCTATAGTTATTAAGATTTTCCAGGTCCAGGGAAGCTTTTTTCAGGAGTGGTCTCACTACCGCCTCTTTCAGACAGTCTGGAACCACTCTGCATTAATCACTTCCCTGGCCCAGCTGGCTGTTCCATCCCTGCTAGCTTTTATTAGCTAAGAGGGCAAGGATCCAATACAGAGGTGGTTGCACAAACCTGTCCAAGCACCTTGTCCACGTCCTCGAGCTGTGCCAACTGTAACTCATCCAAGAAAACAGGACAAACCTGTGCTCTGGATACCTCACTTGATTCACCTGCTATAACGCTGGAGTCTAAGTCCTGGCAGATGCCAAAGATTTTATTCTGCTGTCTCCTGCTGTCTGTGCTGTCTCCTGCAGGCACTAAAAGGCATGGCACACAGAGTCGCACATAGAGTCGCACTTAAGAGTTGTACTTGGAGACAAAGTCAGGAGAACGCAGAAAGCACAACAGAATCTTCACCATCCTGGAACAAGCAGGAATGGCAGGATAAACTGCAGCAGAATCACCTGCACCTAAGTGGAGGTCTACTCTGGAGGGGTTGCTGATACCCGTGGTGGTGGAGGGCAAGAGACGCTTGCCGGGACACCACCTCCATTCCACCCTACCCTTTTGAGAGGTTCAAGGCAGCTGGGAACTCAGCAGAGCCGTAATATGTCAGGGAACAGCAATATATGTTGTGCAGTGCACAGGAAGATATGGCGATGGCAGGGTGAAGTGCCATTGCAGGAGAAGGAGAGATAGATATTTAACACCCATCTTACCTTCTGGTCGCCCTGCCAACCCGGAGATCTTGGAGAACAAACCAGGCCACCCACAGAACCTCTCCTTGCTCCTATGCAATGCCAGGTCAGTTAAAACAAAATGAATATCATCTGTGACCTCCTTATAGATGACGAGGCCGACCTGGCATGCTTCACAGAGACCTGGCTGTGAGGTGACAGTGGCCCGACATGGGCCCAGACCTTCCCATCTGTGTTAGTGAACAGGTGAGGGAAAGTGGGCAGGGTGTGTGGAGTAGCTGTGGTCTACAAAGATAACCTTAACCTGACCAGACTTCCTGTCCGGGAATTGAATCACATCGAGCATGTGTACCTGAGTCTGAAGGTCAGGGATAGAGTGGGGATTCTGTTAGTGCACCAGCCACCCCACTGCCTATCAGACTTCCTGGCTGAGCTCACAGAACTGGTCTCGGAGCTGGTGTTGGATTTGCCCAGGCTTTTGGTCCTGGGCAACTTCAACATCCCGTTCAATGACAAACATGGGCCTATCCCAATTGCTCTCTGGACCCACACATCCAGCAGGTCACACTCTCAATGCTGCTTTCAGTTCCAAACAGATGGATCGGTGGGTGAAGGTGATAAATACCTCTGTGTTGTCATGGACAGACCACTTTCTGGTCAGGGTTAGTATCACAGCTACCATCTGCCCCTGCAGGGGTGGTGGACCTATTAAGAAGGTCCACCCTCGAAGGTTGATGAATCCTCTTGATTTCCAAAAGCCTTAGAGGATTCTATGGCTGGTATCGTCGACGCTCCTGTAAAAGCCCTGGTCAATAAATGGAATCAAGACCTAACTAGGGCTGTCAACACAATCGCCCCCAAACATCCTCTCCAACCCTGATATACAGAAGATCTTAGGGAGTTGAAGCGGGAAGGACTGGAGCGCCGATGGCAGAAAACTCGACTTATATCCAAAAAGACATGGCATAGAGAGCATCTTCATTCCTATGGGGTGGCAATAAGTGCAGCGAAGAAAGGTTTCTTCTCTACACACATTGCATCTGAGAATTAGTGCCCAGCAGAACTGTGAGGGGTGGTGAGGGGTCTAATTCAGACACCTTCCCCCCTGAACCCGATTTTAGAGCCTTTGGTAGTTCGCTGTGATGTCTTTAACAATAATTTCACAGATAAAATCTCTCGGATAAAAGCCGACTTAGATGCTGTCATTATAGCAGAAGCTGACAATGGAGTGTCCAGCAACTCCGTGAGTAGAATTACACTGGATCAGTTTCAGTTGGTGAGTACCGAGGATGTAGACAATCTGCTTGAATGAGCGAGGACAACTTGCCCTCTTGAACCCTGTCCTTCTTGGCTGGTCGTCCAGGGAGGAGATCCAATTAGATTACAACTGCAATATATTATTAATGCATCTTTCAGGGAGGGGAGTTTTCCATCATGTTTAAAAGAAGCGGTGGTACAGCCATGTGACGTTCATCTTAGACCACTTGCTGTTGCTGCCCTTGTCTCGCCTTTACTATTTAGGCTCTACAGCCCTACAGCCCAGCAACCTGGCCTCCAGACAACCTCTTTGTTCCTGCTGCCACTAGTACTTTCCTCAGGTACACTTAAAGACCACACCAGCTGATCTAATTAACAAGATTTTATTAACAAGAAGTATATTGGTTTCCTCAGTACAATTGCGTAGTGGTTTCAAGTACAAAGCTTAGTGGTTTCTGTCAGTACACTTAAATGGTTTCAAACTGTTTCTTCTTTAACCAACTGTTCTTAAAGCTATATCTCACTCTTACAATATTAAATCAAACACAGTTCACATCTCATCAAATACTCTCTCATCTAATCTCTCTAATCTTCCAATTCCTCCCCCCAATCAACCCTGTCAGCTCTCTGTCAGGCACATATATATACACTCTACTCGCTCTCTAGCTCCTCTCACTCTTACACAACTCACCAATCCAGGCACTCTAAACAACTAGCCAATCAGCACTCACTTTCCATCCAGGCACACAGCCATCCAATCCAGGCACTCTCCCACAACCAGCCAATCATTCCATACTTACCCAGACCTATAACCACAAACAGTAAGTACATTTTGGCCTAGTCATTTACCTTACTTGTTATAATCCTTACTCCTTTTTAAAGATAGCAACTTTGCAATAAAAAAAGCCCTCCTTGGATCCCCTGGACCTTACAGTTACAGACCAGTATCTAATCTTCCGTTTCTGGGCAAGGTGATTGAGAGGGCAGTTGCCTGCCAACTCCAAGCAGTCTTCAATGATACAGATTTTCTAGACCCATTTCAAACTGACTTCAGGGCAGGATTTGGAGTTGAGACTGCTATGGTCACCTTAGTGGATGATCTACGCTTCAGTATGGACAGGGGGAGTGTGTCCCTGCTGGTACTTCTGGATCTCTCAGGATAGTTGCTCCTCAAAGAAGGAGCTGTGGTATGGCGTACCATGAGGCGCCAACCTATCCCCAATGCTGTTTAACATCTACATGAAACCACTGGGAGAGATCATCCAGAGGCATGGGGTGGGGTGCTATCAGTATGCTGATGACACCCAAATATATTTCTCTATGCCTTCGACAACAGCATCAGCAAAAGATAGTGTGTCTCCTCTGAATGAATGCTTGGAAGCGGTAATGGGCTGGATGAGGAAAAACAAACTGAAGCTGAATCCAGACAACAACAATAATATATTTATTTCTTACCTGCCTCTCATTCTGGATTGAGGTGGGGTACAACAACAAATACAAAACACAATTATTAAAAGACATCTTAAAATTCAACTGGGTAGACCTGCTGGAAGAGATCGGAGGTGCTTACTGTCAAAAGTCCCAACTTGGGTTTGGAGGTATGTCAATCAGTTCTGGATGGGGTTTCACTCCCCCTGAAAGACTGCGTTCGCAGCTTGGGGGTGCTCCTGGATCCGTTGCTCCAAATGACAGCCCAGATAGATGCGACGGCCAGGAGTGCCTACTATCAGCTTTGGCTGGTACGCCAGATGCGCCCCTTCCTGAAGTTGGAAGATGTAAAGATGGTAGTGCATGTGCTGGTAACTTTGAGGCTTGACTTCTGCAATGCGCTGTACATAGGGCTATCTCTGTGCCTAGTCCGAAAACTTAAACTAGTTCAAAATATGGCAGCCAGGTTGGTCACCGGTACACTTAGAGTTGACCATATTACACCAATCTTAAAATCACTCCACTGGCTGCTAATTAGTTTCCGGGCAAAGTATAAAGTGTTGGTTATTACCTTTAAAGCCCTACATGGTTTGGGTCCAGGTTACCTGCAGGATTGTCTTCCCCTGTACAATGTGCCTCGCATACTCAGGTCCTCTGGGAAGAATTTACTACAGTCAGCCAAAACTAGGCTGACAGCTGTTACCCAGAGGACCTTCTCTTCTGCTGCTCTCAGACTGTGGAATGGCATGCTGGGAGAGATTCATCAACTTAACAGTCTTTCTGACTTTAAGCCATAAAGACTGCTCTCTTCCGGCAGGCCTACCTAGTTGAATTTTAAGATGTTTCAGTGTTATTTTAATGATGGATTAGTTTTACATGTCTTAAATAATTCATTAGTTTTATACGATTTTAATTAGTTTTATGTATTTTATGCTGTTTTGTATTTAATGTTGTTCCCCGCCTCGATAATAATAGTAATAATAATAATAACGATTTATTTCTTACCCGCCTCTCCATCTAGATCGAGGCGGGGAACAACAGCATGATAAAATACATAAAACTAATTAAAACATGACAAATATTATTAAAACTGCATTAAAACATCCTAAAACATCATTAAAACATCCTAAAACATCCTAAAAACATTCTAAAAATTACACTGGATATGCCTGCCGGAAGAGAACAGTCTTTATAGCTTTCTTAAATTCTAAAAGACTGTTAAGTTGACGAGTCTCCTCCAGCAGGTCATTCCACAGTCTGGGAGCGGCAGAAGAGAAGGTCCTCTGGGTAACAGTTGTCAGCCTAGTCTTGGCCGACCGCAGTAAGTTCTTCCCAGAGGACCTGAGCGTGCGGGGCGGATTGTACGGGAGAAGGCGATCCCGCAGGTAACCTGGACCCAAACCATGTAGGGCTTTAAAGGTAATGACCAACACTTTATACTTCGCCCGGAAACTAATTGGCAGCCAGTGGAGCGATTTTAAAGCTGGCGTAATATGGTCACTCCTAGATGTACCGGTGACCAACCTGGCTGCCATATTTTGAACTAATTGAAGTTTCCGGACTAGGCACAAAGGTAGCCCTATGTACAGCGCATTGCAGAAGTCAAGCCTCGAAGTTACCAGCGCGTGCACCACCATCTTTAGGTCTTCCAACTCTAGGAAGGGGCGCAGCTGGCGTATCAGCCGAAGCTGATAGTAGGCACTCCTGGCCGTCGCATCTATCTGGGCTGTCATTTGGAGCGACGGATCCAGGAGCACCCCCAAGCTGCGAACACAGTCTTTCAGGGGGAGAGTAACCCCATCCAGAACCGGTTGACACACCTCCAAACCCAGGTTGCGGCCTTTGACAGCAAGCACCTCCGTCTTGTTTGGATTCAGCTTCAGTTTGTTTTTCCTCATCCAGCCCATTACCGCCTCCAAGCATTCATTCAGAGGAGACACACTATCCTTAGCTGACGATGTTGTCAAAGGCATAGAGAAATATATTTGGGTGTCATCAGCATACTGATAGCACCCCGCCCCATGCCTCCGTATGATCTCTCCCAACGGTTTCATATAAATGTTAAACAGCATTGGGGAAAGGATGGCACCTTGCGGTACGCCACACAGCAGCTCCTTCTTTGCAGAGCAGCTATCCCCAAGCATCACCATCTGGAACCTGCCCGAGAGGTAGGACCGGAACCACTGAAGCACAGTGCCCCCGATTCCCAATCCCCTCAGGCGTTCCAGAAGGATACCATGGTCGATGGTATCGAATGCCGCTGAGAGGTCCAAAAGTACCAACAGGGACACACTCCCCCTGTCAATACCCAGGCGTAGATCATCCGCTAAGGCGACCATAGCAGTCTCAACTCCGTATCCCGCCCTGAAGCCAGTTTGAAATGGGTCTAGAAAATCAGTGTCATCCAAGACTACCTGGAGTTGAAAGGCAACCACCCTCTCGATCACCTTGCCCAAGAATGGAAGGTTTGATACCGGTCTGTAGTTATTAAAGTCCAGGGGATCCAGGGAGGGCTTCTTTAGAAGCGGCCGTACCACCGCTTCTTTTAAACATGATGGAAAACTCCCCTCCCTGAGAGATGCATTAATAATATATTGTAATTGCGATCTAACCGCATCTCCTCCCTGGACGACCAGCCATGAAGGACAGGGATCGAGAGGGCAAGTCGTCCCCCTCACTCGTCCAAGCAGCTTGTCCACGTCCTCGGTACTCACCAACTGAAACCGATCCAGTATAATTCTACTCGCGGAGTCGCCGGACACTCCATCGTCAGCCTCTGCTATAACGACGGCATCTAAGTCGGCTCTTATCCGAGAGATTTTATCTGCGAAATGATCATTAAAGGCATTGCAGCGAACCGCCGAAGGCTCTAAAGTCAGATTCAGGGGGGAAGGTGCCCGGGTTAGACCCCTCACCACCCTGAACAGTTCCGCTGGACGCGAATTCGCAGACGCAATGCGCGCAGAGAAGAAAGCTTTCTTCGCTGCACGTATTGCCACCCCATAGGAACGAAGATGTTCTCTATGCCGTGTCTTGTCGGATAGAAGTCGAGTTTTCCGCCATCGGCGCTCCAGTCGTCGTCCTTTCCGCTTCAACTCCCTGAGGTCTTCTGTATACCAGGGCGCCCTGTTAGAAGCGGGTCGGAGAGGACGTTTGGGGCGATCGTGTCGATAGCCCTAGTTAGGTCTCGATTCCATCTATCAACCAGGGCTTCTACAGGATCGTCGACGATACCAGCCATAGAACCCTCCAAGGCTTTCTGGAATCCAGCAGGATCCATCAGCCTTCGAGGGCGGACCATCTTAATAGGTCCACCACCCCCGCAGGGGCAGGTGGTAGCCGTGATACTAACCCTAACCAGAAAATGGTCTGTCCATGACAACACGGAGGTATTTGTTACCTCCGCCCACAGATCCGTCTGTTCGGAACTGAAAACAGCATCGAGGGTATGACCCGCTGAATGTGTGGGTCCAGAGACCAATTGGGATAGGCCCATGGTTGTCATGGATGCCACGAACTCCCGAGCTCCACCTGACAAACCAGTCTCGAATGGGATGTTGAAATCGCCCAGGACCAAAAGCCTGGGCGAATCCAACACCAGCTCCGAGACCAGTTCCGTGAGCTCAGCCAGGGAGTCTGATAGGCAGCGGGGTGGCCGGTACACCAACAGAATCCCTAGTCTATCCCTGGTCTTCAGACTCAGGTACACACACTCGATGTAATTCAGTTCACGAACAGGAAGTCTGGTCAGATTAAGATTATCCCTGTAGACCACAGCTACTCCGCCCCCCTGCCCACTTTCCCTCACCTGCTCACTAACACAGTACCCAGCTGGGAGGGCCTGCGCCCATGTCGGTCCACTATCATCTCCCAACCAGGTCTCAGTGAAGCATGCCAGGTCAGCCTCCTCATCCGAAAGAAGGTCATGGATGACATGTGTTTTATTTTTAACTGACCTGGCATTACATAGGAGCAAGGAGAGGTTCTGTGGGTGGTCTGGTTCGTTCTCCAAGTTCCCCGGGATAGCAGAGCAATCGGAAGGCAAGATAGGTGTTAGATAACTATCTCTCCTTCCCCTGTAATGGCACATCGCCCTGCCAACGCCATATCTCCCTTTGCCCAGCACAACAGAAATTGCCACTCCCCTGCACATTGTGGATAGCTGGAAGGAAGGGTGGGGTGTAGGTGTAGGTGGCTCTCCTCTCTTGTGCTCTTCATTGATGGCTGCAGGTTTGGTTCCACGGCCTCGCTCCCACGGCTGAGAGCCTCAGGCCGAGAGCCCTTTTGCTCGCGCCCTTCGGCTCGCGCCTTCAGATGGGTGGGGCAGACAAACACTTCCTCAGGCTCAGCCAGCAGCACAGCACTCCCAGCCAACCAATGACCACCCTTCCCCTCAGTCCTCAGCAGCCTGAAGGCTGAAATACCTATGGAGATGGGTGGGGCAGACAAACACTTCCTCAGGCTCAGCCAGCAGCACAGCACTCCCAGCCAACCAACGACCACCCTTCCCCTCAGTCCTCAGCAGCCTGAAGGCTGAAATACCTGTGGAGATGGGTGGGGCAGACAAACACTTCCTCAGGCTCAGCCAGCAGCACAGCACTCCCAGCCAACCAACGACCACCCTTGTTATTGTTGTTATTGTTATTATTATTGTTGTTATTATTATTATTATTATGTTCTAACACACGATAATACAAAAATAAAAGGATTGACCATACCCATGACTTGTTTTATCGTGGGTTGTCATATCAGTTGAATCAGGTCAGACTCAATTGATGAATTGCATTAAACAAGCATGTGGAAAAGATACAGGTACAATATTGATAAGGGACAATGGGTTAAGGTATACCAACAAGCCCTAATGAAAAGCATCTCAGCTAAAATAAAAGAAAATACAATTTAGATTCTCTGTAGGTAGAAGCTTTGTTATACTTAAAATAGTATTTCCCTTTGTGTTGAAAATACTGCAACAAAGGAGGCACCATATATGGTGGTCATGTGGTTGATAAAAAATTAATCAATTTTAATAGATACAAAATTAATCAGTTTTCAAAAGAGATGTTTAAGGAAGCAGCAATAATTAAAAATCAAGTGATATAAATCTTACAGATTGTGAATTTACTCTCATTAGATGACAAGGAAAACAAGCAACTGAAAAGTAAAGTTTTGACATTCTTTTGAGTCAAAGAATCATATAGTTAGAAGGGGCCATTTAGGCTATCCAGTTCAAGCCCCACCTATCACTGCAGTAATACAGATGGCTGGCCAGTCTTTGCTAGAATACCTCCAGCGGCAGAGAACCCACCACCTCTCTAGGCAGTTAGTACCATTGTGACTGTTCTGATGGTTAGGAAGTCTTTCCTTATCTTTAGCTGAAATCTGCTGTCCTGTAACCTAAGCCCATTATCTCATGTCCGTTATCGTGTGTTAAAACACTTTCAAACTGCCTTTTCAGATGCACTACTTGCCCCATAATAATAATAATAATAATAATAATAATAATAACAACAACAACAATAACAACTTCTTATCCGACTCTCCCTCTGGATCGAAGTGGGGAACAACATTAAATACAAAACAGAATAGAGAACAAGTTACGGCCCTCTCCTGTGCGACTCATATTCTGCTTGTGATTGATTCCAACTTCAAGATTCTTTCACATCTACTATTGTCCAGCCAAGTATTCCCTCATCTGTGTTTATTTCTTTTTCCTAATAAAGGACTTAGTGGCTGAATTTGGACAACACGATAGTCAATGGTGGGGTAATAATCAACTTTACAGTTGTTCATCTAGGGGGTACTCCCCACACAACAAATAAATAATCAACTGTGGTGTAAATTAGGATCAGCGCTGAGTTGTCTATGGCAGCATTCAGATGACATGATAGTCAATACAACTGACGATTGTTCCCCCCCCAGTTGCTTATTGTGTCATCCGAATTCAGCCTTCATCTCCATTAAATTTCATTCTGTTATTTTCTGCCTAGTTTTCTAACCTATTAAGAACATTTTGAATTTTGTTTCTGTCTTCTAAGGTATTAACTATTTCACCCAATTTTGTGTCATCTACAAATCTGATAAGCATTCCCCGCACCTCTTCCTCCAAGTCATTAATAAAAATATTGAAGAATACAGAGCCCAGGTCTGAACCCTGCGGCACCCCACTCAATACCTTGCTCCAGTTTGATGACGAACTATTGATGAGCACTCTTTGAAGACAGTTCTCCAGCCAGCTGTGGATTTACCTAGTAATAATGCAAGCTAGCCCACACTTAACTAGCTTGATAATGGGTAACTTTGTTAAATGCTTTGCTAAAGTCAAGATATATGATGTCCACAGCATATTAAGAAAGCTACCCAAATGAAAAATGAAATATTAGGCTGGTAGGACTTTTGTTAACAAACTCATGATGACTTTCAGTGATCACTGTGCCTACAAACTGAGTACTTTATAACCTGCTCTAGAATGTTTTCAGGTATTGATGGCCTATAATTTTCCAGATCTTCCTTTTTGAAGATAGGGACAATTTTTCCCCTCTTCTAGTTCTCTGGTACTTCACCTGTTCTCCAGGATTTCTCAAAGATAATAGAGGTTCAGACACTCCATCCACTAGCTCTTTCAACACCCTAGGATGCAATTCACCTGGACATGGGAACTTTAACTCTTTTAAGGTGCTTAAGTATTCCCTGAACATCTGTCAACCTCAAACTGCACTCTTGCCCTTTCAGCCCTTTTGTCATATATGCCAGATGGGACACAGATCCTCTTTTGGGAGAAGGTCAGCTGTGAGCATTTTGCCATCTTCACTAAACAGCTGGCCTACTATTATTTTGTCTTCCTTTTACATTGAACATATATGAAGAAACTTTTTTGTGATTCTTAGCATGCCTTGAAAACCTCAGTTCATTCTAAACTTTATCCTTTCTGACACCATCTCTGCAATTCCTAGCTGCCTGCCTATACACTTCTTTAGTGACATATCCTTCCTTCCACCTCCTATATGTGTGTTGTTGTTTTTAGATTATTGTTAAGCTTTTTTGTGTAGCCACATTGGCTTCTTCTGCAATCGTCCATTTTTTCCTCATTAGGATTTTTTATTGTGCCTTTAGTATCTCCTTGTTTTAGAAACTCCCATCCTTCTTGAGCTTCTCTTCCTGTTAGATTTTCCTGTCATGGATTCCTACTTATAATTGTTCTTGAGTTTATTAAAAACAGCTTTCCTGGAATCCAAGGTACACGTTGACTACACTCAGCGTTCGTTTTCCTTAAAACCAAAAGCTCGAGCATTACATGGTCAATTTCTCTTGTTCTACACACAAGAGAGGAGGAGAGGTAGGAAGAGGAGGTAGGCAGAGGAGCACCAAGTGGGAAACAACATGGCTGAGCCAGGAGTCGAGGGAGCTTCCTTCATAGACTGACACACTGAGCCTATCTACACTACTGCTTTAAAACGTTTTATAACAGTTTTAAACCGGTCCTCTGGGAAGAATTTACTACAGTCAACCAAATCTAGGCTAACAGCTGTTACCCAGAAGACCTTCTCTTCTGCTGCTCCCAAACTGTGGAATGGCCTGCCGGGAGAGCTTTGCCAACTTAACAGTTTTCCAGAATTTAAGAAAGCTTTGAAGACTGATCTCTTCTGGCAGGCCACCCAGTTGAATTTTAGGAGTTTAATTGGTATTTTAACTAGGGGTGTGCACGGACCCCCCGGATCAGATCGGGACCCGGATCGGGACCTCCAATTTTGTCACAGATCGGTTCGGACAAAATCGGAGGCCCCCCGGACCGGATCAAGTCCGATCCCGACCCAAAAATCGGAAATTTTTGGATCGGCCGCCATTTTTTTCCCCATAGACTTGCATTGCAATGCAAGTCTATGAGAAAAAAATGGCGGCGGGTGGCTGAGGGGGGGGCCTAACTCCCTCCCCCCCGGGGCCGTCCGCTGTGGACGGCCCCGGCAGGTAAGCCCCCTCCCCCGCGCTCCCTACCCCCCCTGGGGCCGTCCGCTTCCATCCGCTGGCGCCCGCGGGCGCCAGCGGATAGAAGCGGACAGCTCCGGGGGGGGGTAAGTCCCCTTCCCCGCCACTGCTTACCTTCTCGGCCCATCCGCTCCCGTCCGGCGCCGGCGACTACTACCAGCAGGCTCCGCGGCCTACTCCAGGGTGGCGCGCCGGGTGATGTCATCACCCGGCGCGCTACCCTAGAGCAGGCCGCGGAGCCTGCTGGTAGTAGTAGTCGCCGGCGCCAGACGGGAGCGGCCGGGCCGGGAAGGTAAGGGCTCCCCTCCCCCCCTCCGCGCGCCCCCTCCTCCCCTCCACGCACCCCCTGCTTACCTTCTCGGCCCGTCCGCTCCCGTCCGGCGCCGGCGGCTACTACCAGCAGGCTCCGCGGCCTGCTCTAGAGTAGCGCGCCGGGTGATGACATCACCCGGCGTGCCACCCTAGAGCAGGCCGCGGAGCCTGCTGGTAGTAGTAGTCGCCGGCGCCGGACGGGAGCGGCCGGGCCGGGAAGGTAAGGGCCCCCCTCCCCCCCTCCGCGCGCCCCCTCCTCCCCTCCACGCACCCCCTGCTTACCTTCTCGGCCCGTCCGCTCCCGTCCGGCGCCGGCGGCTACTACCAGCAGGCTCCGCGGCCTGCTCTAGAGTAGCGCGCCGGGTGATGACATCACCCGGCGCGCCACCCTAGAGCAGGCCGCGGAGCCTGCTGGTAGTAGTAGTCGCCGGCGCCGGACGGGAGCGGCCGGGCCGGGAAGGTAAGGGCCCCCCTCCCCCCCTCCGCATGCCCCCTCCTCCCCTTCACGCACCCCCTGCTTACCTTCTCGGCCCGTCCGCTCCCGTCCGGCGCCGGCGGCTACTACCAGCGGGCTCCACGGCCTGCTCTAGAGTAGCGCGCCGGGTGATGACATCACCCGGTGCGCCACCCTGGAGCAGGCCGCGGAGCCCGCTGGTAGTAGCTGCTAGTGCCGGACGGGAGCGGACGGGCCGAGAAGGTAAGCGCCCCCCTCCTCCCCCCCCCGCTGTCCACTTTCATCGGCGGGCGCCCACTGGCGCCCGCCAATGGAAGCGGCGGTGGGCGCCAGTGGGCGCCCGCCGATCCGCCGATCCGCTGAACCGGTTCGGAGCCTTTTCGGACCGGTTCGGATTGGATCGGCCGATCCAGCTGCGGGATCGGAAATCGGATAATTTATCCAATTTCCCACTGGACCGGACTCGGATCGTGGATCGGGTCCGATCCAGTGCACATCCCTAATTTTAACAATGTAGTAGTTTTTATATGTTTGAATCAGTTTTATGTATTTTATATCATGTGTTTTAATGTTCCCTGACTCGATCCAGAGGGAGAGGTGCATAAGAAATAAATATATTATTATTCATATTTATTATTGTTGTTGTTGTTGTTGTTGTTGTGACTAACCACATTCTCTGTATGAAACATTTTGTGGTGCTGTCCACAACAGCTTTATAAATGTGCTCATGGGTCCAAAAAGGTTGTGCAACCCTGAAATAACTCTTCCCTATTGGTCAGAAAGAAGTCAAGGGTGGTTGATCCCTTTGTTCCTTTCTCCCCCTTCTGAAGGAGAAAGATGTCAGCAAGGCAAGTCAGGAATTTCCTGGAGTACTTAGTAGAGTTTGTCTCGCAAAGTTATCAGGGTAATGAAAGTCCCCTATTATTACTACTTTATGCTTTCTTACAATATCTGTAATTTGCTTTTGGAAAGCATCATTCCACATTTTCTCCTTGGTTAGGTGGATTGTGGTAGACTCCAACCACAGTGTCGTTTTTATTTCTTTCTCCATATGAAAAGGAGGACAGGGCTCATGTAACTTTAACAGTTGTAGAGAAATTCCCTCTTCATCACAACAGTTAAAGTTGCAGGGGCCCTGCCTTCTTTTGTACATGGTCACTCTAGTATAGTGCCTGCACCTTTAACTGTTGCGATGAAGAGGGAATATCACCAGGAACTAATTGCATACAAGTGACACTGGCTGAAATTCCCTTTTCTCTACAACTGTTAAAGTTACATGAACTCTGACCTGGATTTTATCTGGTCACCCTATATCACCTTAGCTGCTCAGTTGGTGAGCTTTTCTAAGCACACCCTCTCCATTCATAGGGAAATTTTATTAGAGACTTCCTCCTTGACCTCCACTGAACTCTGCTGCCAAATTCATTAGCTCTCCTTGTTTGTTAGCTTGGTGAGGTCATTCCCTGGAAACTGGCTGGTTTATATAACTTCTGGACCTATTGATACAGCAGGAAGCAATTTCCCAATCACAAACAATGAGCAATCAAGCAGCTCCCAGAAGACACTCCTTTTCAATCCTCACATTTGAACATAAAGTCAATCAGATGGATCAGATTCGTTTTTCTCTTTGTGTCTACACCTGTAGAATTTCTTGCCTCCTCTACCCATGGACCTCCACTGCCATACTCTGTTCACTTGCTGATCCTGGGTCATGGCAAGGATGGAGGTAGTAGGTAATTGGAAAAGTCTCAAAGGGCATGTTCAGACATGTACAACAATGGGCATGTTCAGACAACATGCTAAGCCATGGCTAAACCACTAACTGTTTTGGAGCAAATGGTTAGTGAGCGTGTTTAACTGTGGCTATGTAGCCACCATGGATAGGAATGCTTCACATTACATGCTAAGTCATAATGCATATGACAGGCTAAGCCATAAAGTTTAGCTCAAAATGCTTAATCACCATGGCTTAGAGTGTCATCTGAACAGGTCAATGGAGATTTAGGATGTGGTCAATTGCTATAATGGAAGAAGGGAAGCATGGTGGATGGAAAACAGTTATGGCTGTGAATAGATCATCAATAAAGTATTTTTTAAAACAACAACTGGAATTTCTTCCTTGTGGAGAAAAGGGCAAACACAAAACAAATGGTGATGAGCTCCTATAGAAACCACAGGAAATGAGTTTGTTTTAGCACATCCATTGCTTCAACTTCTGGCTTCTCTGCTTCTGCTGCTGCTTTCAGGTTACCACAGGGCTAGGCCACAAGCAGAGCCTATGGCTTTTACAACTACTGCTTCCAGGTATTTCACTTCTCTTGCATTTTCTTGATTTTGCTTCGGCTTCTTCCCCTGCCTGACCACCAAAATATGAGTCTGATTAAATTTCATGCTTCTTTTTATGTGAATGGGTGCTTGATGTCTGCTTGACACTGTGGAGGACTAGCAGAGACATAAATACTTTTCCTTGTTACTAATGTTAATTGTTTCTTCTGTTTGTTTTTTTTAATTGTTTTTTGCTCCTCATAAACTGGCAAAACCAAAGAGGTTCCTTACAGTTCAGGTGTTCCTTTCTGTTCAGGAGCTTGTAGCTCCATTTGTTAAAAAAAAAAAAGAAGTAAAATTTTAAAAAGTACATTCAATTTCTAATAATTGCTTGAATGCATTATGCTTTTAATATACCAAATGTGATAATTTTATGCCAAACCAACTTGTACATAATTACATTTTATGTTCCTAAAGTAGCAAAGTGACTTTCAATCTGTAAAAAGTGCTAATATTGCATTTTTTCAAATTTCCTGAAAATTTCCATTTCCCCCCCCCCCAAAAAAAACACCAAAAAAACCAGTTTTTTCCCCCCAAGGCTTCAAAATTTCTGAAAATTTTACATCTCTTAACTCCTATTTGCAGGGCTGATTCCAGAGAGTGGTATTGGGGGATTCCTGTTCTATCCCATGACTATTGGGCTGCAGGGTACTACAAGGCTCTATTCTATCCCTAATGCTATTCCATATCTATATGAAGCCATTGGGAGAGGTCATTAGGGGTTTTGGGGTTGGGTGCCATCCAACCCCAAAATGATGGTGCTCAGCTCTATTTCTCCTTGTCATCAGAGTCAGCTGGGATGGTGAAAGTGCTGGACCAGTGCCTGGAGGCTGTAATGGGCTGGATGAGGGCTAATAAACTGAAGTTGAATCCTGATAAGACGGAAGCCCTGTGGGTTGGTGGGTAAGCAGCCTGTTCTGTACAGGGCTGCACTCCCTCTGAAGGAGCAGGTGCTTAGCTTCAGAGTACTCTTAGATCCATCCTTGTCACTGGAGGCCCAGATGGACTCTGTGGCCCGGAGTACTTAGGGTCAGCTTTGGCAATATTGTATATTTAATAAATTGTATATTTATTCTATTTTATATGAATCAGGCCCAGACCTGGACCAGCAGCCAGTGAAGCTGGAAAAGGACTAGTGTAATGTGGTCTCGTTGGCCAGTCCCTGTTAACAGTCTGGCTGCCTGATTTATACCAGTTGAAGTTTTCAGACCACTTTCAAAGGCAGCCCCACATATAACGCATTGTAGTGATCCAAATGAGAGGTTATCAGAGCATGGATAACTGTAGCTAGGCTATCTCTGTCCAGATAAGGGATCCCCAAACTACAGACCTGATCCTTTAGGGGGAGTGCAACCCCATCCAGAACAGCATGAACATCACCTAGCCAGACAGACGAACTACCCGCAAACAGTACCTCCGTCTTGTCTGGATTGAGCCTCAGTTTGTTAGTTCTCATCCAGTCCATCACCATGCCCAGGCCACTGCTTCACCTGGGTTTGATGAAAAGGAGAGGTAAAGCTGGGTGTTATCCACATATTGATGACACCACAGCCCACATCTCTGGATTACCTCTCCCAACGGTTTCATGTAGATGTTGAACAGCATAGGGGATAAAGTAGAGCCCTGTGGAACTCCATGGCCTAGATGCAATCGGCTATCCAAGTAGGAGAGGAACCACTGCAATGCAGTGCCTCCAACAGGGTGACCATATTTTGGAAACCAAAAGGAGAACAACATGGTTGGCCCCCAAGGGGGTGTCCCCACCAACATGTCCAGGGTGTGTGTCCAGTACCAAGGGGGTGTGCCCACTTGAACATAGCCTTGGTCACATGTCTGATTTTACAGCACACAATTAAGAAAAATCTGTTCTACATAACATCTTAATGTTAACATCACTGAAATAAGAAGTGAAACATCCAATGTATCTAAAATTAACTTCACTCACTCCTACTTTTGTAGCTTTTGCTGTACTTTGTTGTTGTACTCTGTGTGATACATTTTCCCCTTCCCGCAAATATCTTTTCTGATTGTATCTTCACTCTGCTGCAAGCTGCTGCTTAACAGGGCTTGCTGCCAGCTGGCTGGCTTTTTTATTTTAAAGTTCAATTTTTTTTTGGGAAACTTTTGTATGATTGTCACAAGTTTCTCTACTCTAACATTAGGGTGGGTGTTGTCGGCGGCAGACACTACTTCGCTCATTCACACTTCTCACTTATACGCATTAGCTTCTCAAGGCTTTTACGTTGGCACCACTTTTCACACATCCAGACTTTGAACTTCTGTCTACTTTCTGCACTAACACGCAACTCTGAGACCCTGTGTGGGGCTAAGTTACAACAGGTGTCTCTGGGTTGTCTGTGCAGCCTCTGTTCTCTCTCTCTCTAAGTCATTGCAGCCAAATCAAAGCCTCAAGCCTCAATCAATCTCCCTCCCTTTTCCAAAGTCTCCCAACGGTTCAGCTGGGCTGCGCACTTGTACCCTGTGGCTGGGGGGGGGAGGGAAAGTCTGGTGACTCTTACTTTAAAAACCGCCTCCACCACCAGCTGCTTTTGCCTGCACCAACACTGGACTCTTGAGACACTCTTAAAAGGCTCTGTGTGGCATGCCAGCCGCTCAGGGCTCAGCTACAGGCATCTCTGAGTTGTGTCTTCAGTCTAACTCCATCTCTAAGAGATATGCCAGCCAGCCAAAGCCACAAATCTATCTATTTTTCTCTGACATGCATTTCAAACGTCCTGCATTGTATGCCAACAGTGCAGACAGAGCCTAGCTCACAAGTGAACAAAGTGAAGTGGAAGGGAAGGGGTAGCGAAGCAAAGCAATTACATGCCAGGTTCCAACATCCGCAGCAACAGGGCATCCGCAAAGATGAGAGCCTCTCTCTCAACTTGCACCTCACTATTCTTTGTGAGAGTTTTCCTCTAAGGATGACCCTTCATCACCCATGATGTGGAACTCTGAGAAAAGGCCTATGGCCATTCTGTTTTGCCCTGTGGGCTGCTTTGACCGACCTCTCTGTTCCCACATTTTGATCTGTGAACACCTCACCTCTACTGAGCTCCAGGTGCCTGACTGCCCACCAAATCTGCAACAGGAAAGGTGCCTTGCTCGCCCAGCACTTCTTAGCTAAAAACACAAGATCTCATTGATGCCAAGGGCGGAAACTTCCCAAGGCACAAGACCTCAAAGAGGAGGTTTGACAACTTGAATTTGAAGGGTATGGCAACAGTACTTTTTTAAAAATAATAATTTTAAAACGTCAAACTTTTAAAAAATTGGTAAAACTCAACAGATGACCTGCTTGAAACTTGGCATGGCTAAAGCCCTACTTAACACCTATGATAATGCCAAATTTCATCTCCTTATCTTTAAAAATGACAGGGTTTTAAAAAAGTTAATTTTAAAACCTCAAACTTTAAAAATTGATAAAAATCAACAGATGAACAGATCCACTTGAAACTTGGCATGGCTAAAGCCTTACTTAAGAGCTATCAAGGTGCCAAGTTTCATTACATTACCTTTAAAAATGATGGGGTTTTTTTAAAAAAGTAAAACTTCAAACTTTAAAAAATTCCTAAAATCAATGGATGAACAGATCTGCTTCAAACTTGGCATGGCTAAAGCCCTACCTAAGCGCTATCATGGTGCCATGTTTCATCTCTTTATCTTTAAAAATAACATTTTTGTTATTTCTCATTGACTATAAAGTAGAGCTGCCCATTTGGGGGGGGAACGACGGGAAAAATCCGGATTTTTCTTCAAATTTCATAATTCCCTCCCCTTCCCGGATTTGTTACCAAAAATCCTGACATGTTCTGGTTTTTCCTGACATATGGTCACCCCAGCCTAGACAACCTATCCAGACAGATACCATGGTTGATGGTATCGAAAGCCGCCGAAAGGTCCAAGTGAATCAACAGGGTTGCACTCTCCTTGTCCCTCTCATCCCACATGGTGACCAAGGCAGTTTCCATTCCAAAACCAGCCTGGAAGCCTGATTGAAATGGATCTAGATAATCCATTTCATTAAAGAGTGCCTAGAGTTGTCTTGCAACCACCTGCTCAGACTATACTTCTTAACATTCCCCGGGTCCAAGTTAGGCTTTTTCAGGAGTGGTCTGATCACTGCCTCCTTTAAAGAGGCTGGCACCACTCCCTCTCTCAGGGAAGAAGTAATTGAATTAATAGAATCATAGAATAGTAGAGTTGGAAGGGCCTATAAGGCCTTTGAGTCCAACCCCCTGCTCAAGCAAGGAATCTACCTGAAAGCATCTCTGACAGATGGTTGCCCAGCTGCCTCTTGAATGCCTCTAATGTGGGAGAGCCCACCACCTCCCTAGGTAATTAGTTCCATTGTCGTACTGCTCTAACAGTCAGGAAGTTTTTCCTGATGCCCAACTGGAATATGGCTTCCTGTAACTTGAACCCATTATTCCGTGTCCTGCATTCTGGGTTGATCAAGAAGAGATCCTGGCCCTCCTATATGTGATCACCTTTCAAGTATTTGAAGAGTGCTATCATGTCTCCCCTCAATCTTCTCTTCTCCAGGCTAAACATGCCTAGTTCTTTCAATCTCTCCTCATAGGGCTTTGTTTCTAGACTCCTAATCATTCTCGTTGCTCTCCTCTGAACACGCTCCAGCTTGTCTGCATCCTTCTTGAAGTGTGGTGCCCAGAACTGGACACAGTACTCAAGATGGGGCCTAACCGAATAGAGGGGAACCAGTACCTCGTGCAATTTGCAAGCTATCCTTCTATTAATGCAGCCCAAAATAGCATTTGCTTTTTTTGCAGCCACATTATACTGTTGGCTCATATTCAGCTTGTGATCTACAACAATTCCAAGATCCTTCTCGCTTGTCGTATTGATTAGCCAAGTATCCCCCATCTTGTCACTGTGCATTTGGTTTCTTTTTCCCAGGTGTAGAACTTGGCATTTATCCCTATTCAATTTCATTCTGTTGTTTTCAGCCCAGCACTCCAGTCTATCAAGATCACTTTGGAGTTTCTTTCTGTCTTCCAGGATATTAGTGATCCCACCCAATTTTGTGTCGTCTGCAAATTTGATAAGCATTCCCTGCACCTCCTCGTCCAAATCATTAATAAAAATGTTGAAGAGCACTGGACCCAGGACTGAGCCCTGCGGTACCCTACTCATTACCTCCCCCCAGTGTGAAAAAGTACCATTGATAAGCATGTTGGGGAGAAAAATCCAGATACAAAGTGGATTAAAAGAAAGTTATTAATCTAGGTCCAAAGGACACAGCCAGCTGCAAGCAATATGTTGAGGGAGTATCCTGGAGGATAGACCAATTATTGCTTGAGCACCAGCATGAGATAAGGCAGGATTGTGCAGGGTGTGGCTGGTATGTAAAACGTATAAAAGTAAGTCTAATTAGAAAGACTGTGTGGGAGATTTTGAGAGACGTTTGGAAACGGTCGGACTGGATGATTTTGTACAGGAGGAGAATTGTGTAAATAACTGATTGGAAAACCGTTGTGCTGTAAATAGATTGGACCACTAGTAAAACAACTCTGTATATACACAAGAAGTTGGCGTGTGAGTATTCCTTGAACGAGAGACTCTTATTGAACCCAGCTCTAACACAAATGTTAGCTGCGTTTGGCCCTTTTTGCTTCCAATTCCTCAACAGGGTTATGGGCCCAGAAGTAAGGGCATTGGAGCAGAGCCGTGTGGGGCAACAGAGTCCAGCCAGGAGGCTATTGAGTCCAAATTTACTGAGCCAACGATTTATGGTTTCCATCGGATGATTAGGAGCGAGGAAAGCTCAGAGGCGAGTTCCGGAGAGGAGTCTGAGTCGAGCGGTGGGTCTGGACAGTGTGAGGCTGTGCGTGCAGGCAAGCTGGAAAACATGGCACAGGCACCAAGTGTGTTCGGAGGGATTCCAATGGAACGCCTTAATGTAAAAAATTATTTTACTTGGTCATTCAAGCTCGAGATGCTGTTGAAGCGCGAGGGGTGCTGACAAGCCGTAACGGAAGAGATGCCGACAGGTCTGAGCACCGATGATGAGGCAGCATGGGAAGCTTTGGACACGAAAGCCAAAGCGAGCATAGTCCTGAGCTTGGAAAATCATCAATTGATACACATCTCCAAAAGTGATAATTCCAGAATGTGCTGGGAAAAGCTGAAAGCTGTTTATGCGAGAAAAACAGCGAGTTCCAAAATCAGTCTGACCAGAGAGCTTTACAGGACGAAATTGAAGGAAGGTGATTCAGTGAGCAAGCACCTTCAGAGCCTGGGGCTGTTATTCTCGAAATTGGCAGAAGTAGAACTGCAGTTTACTGAGGAAAATAAAATTTATACTATCCTGAGTTCCCTCTCACCCAGCTGGGATGTCCTAGGAATGAGCCTCGAATCAATGCCTCAATCTGACCTAACGCTGGAGCATGTTACCGGAAGGTTATTGCAGGAGGAAAGGAGGAGGATTGAGCGTTCAGAGGAGAAAGGAATCGCCCATGAATCGCATGGGGAGGAGAGACGGCCGAGAAAGGTTGAGTCCCTACCGAATGACGGAGGAGAGAGATCCATGGTCGCTGAGCGGAGGAAATGTTTCCGATGCGGGAAAAAAGGGCATATCCAAAGAAATTGTCATGCCAAAATAAAGGTGACAGGAGCCTCGGGGAGGCGTGATGATCGTTACTTGCAGGGAGGCCGGAGAAATGAGCCAGCCAGCGCGCAGTTTGTATCGGTCGCCAGGGTGCCGAGTGTGGAGATGCACAAATGATGTCTGGTTGCTTGATTCAGCGTCAAGCGCAACCATTTGCAGGAGTCGCAGAGATCTACACAAAATCTGGAATGGAGCAGAGGAATGGGTCTGCTTAGCAAACGGAAAAAGGGTCCCGGTTTGTGCAAAGGGCAGCTGTTATGTGCCATGCATTAACAGAATTATGCAAGGGGTTCTATGTGTAGAAAGTTTAGACTACAACCTGCTGTCAGTAGCAAGTCTGGTAAAACTTGGCTACAAAGTCATATTTGAAGTGTCTGAGTGTCGAGTTGAAATTGGTGGCAAAGTGTGTGCTCGGGGTGTACTGAGAAACGGGTTGTTTGAGATGCAATCTCAAGAGTGTGTAAACCAGGTTTCCAATGTACCAAATCACAGAAGTTGTGTGCATCTTTTTCACCGAAGAATGGGACATATGAGCTTCAAGGAGTTGGAGAAAATGCCAGCTCAATGTAAGGGTGTTGAACTCAATGAGTGCAAACAATATCTTGATTGTAAGATTTGCAAACAGTCAAAATCGAAATTGTTGCCAATCAACAGGAAATCCAATAGGTCTACTCAAGAGTTATTTGAGTTATTGCATTTGGATTTAATAGGTCCATTTAAAGCCAGCGCCGGTGGCGCCAAATTTGTTCTGGTAATTCTGGACGACAAGTCCCATTTTAGTTGGGTGTTTCCACTTGGGAAAAAATCTGCTGTGTTCCAAACGTTTACAAATTGGGTAACGTGGGCAGAGAAGCATTTCAGGAAGCAAGTGGTGCAGATCCAAACGGATCGAGGTGGTGAATTCACGAGTAATGAGTTTAAAGAGTGGGTAAAGAAACAAGGCATAACGCATAGGCTTACTGATCCATACGCTCTGTGGCAAAACGGAATGATAGAACGGAGGAATGGAATGCTACAATCGGTCAAGAATTCTATTATGTTGGATTCAAAAGCTGAGAAAAACTTGTGGGCTGAAGCGTTCAGCGCCGTAAATTACATTCTGAATAGAACATTTTCAGAATCGCTTAATGGAGTGCCGTTTGAGATTTTGCATGGGAAGAAACCAAATCTGTCTCACTTGAGAATCTGGGGTTCTTTTGCATGGGTCCATGTTCCAAAAAATCAAAGGTTAAAACAAGATGAAAAAGCCATAAGGGCGAGATTTGTTGGGTACAGTAATAAGTCTTGGAGGTTTCTTGTTGGCAAGGGGAAAATTGTTACTTCTAGGTCAGCCAATTTTGAGGAGCAGAACTGGGAAAGTGTACACTCTAACCCTGAAGTATTGTTGCATTTCTCAGAGGGAGAAAGGCATGAAGGGATTAATTGCCATGAAGGGGTTAAGCAAACAGATTTAGGGTTTGCTGGTGAACCAAAACAAAGCAGCTCGGTCACGCCTTCCAGGAAGGGAAAGCAAGGGAAGCGGAGCGCTAAAACTCCAACGAAGGGAGGTGAATCTCCGAGAGAGGAGGGAAAGTTCCCGCCTCCAGAGGGGAGAGACGTGGCTACTCACTTTGAGAGCAATGGAGAGAGAGAGCCGGCACCGCAGCAGAAACTGGAGCCGAGTCCTTTAAAGTTACGAAGGTCGGAGAGAACTAACAAGGGTGTTCCTCCAGAGAGGCTTGGTTTTGAAAAGGAGAAAAAGGTTCAGACTCATACGATTAAATATAATCATGAAAAGGAATGTTTTGAAGAAGTGCCTTTGAGTCCTGAAGATTGTGAAAGTGACTGAAAGAAAAGGGCTTCCTGTGAGCAGGAAAAGTTTGAAACAAAAGTGTTTGGTAAATCAGTCAGCAAGAGGGTCTGAACTGACAATTCACTAATGGTGGTGAAAGGTTTTACTTGAGTGTAAAAAGGGAAAAACACAGTGAGAAATGGAAAGGAAATGTTTTTTGGACAAGAAACAGAAAATTATGAATCTGTTTGAAGCATATTGAAATGCTGTGGTATATGATGTACAAAGCAAAGGTTGATTAATTTGAATTTTAACTTTGAAGGGGAATATTTGAAACCCAAAGTTATATGAGTTTGTAACAAAGTCTATTGTACATCAGCGCAGTGGAAGCGCATGGAGGAATTGCTTTGGAGTCAACAGGTTAAAAACCTAACGTGACTGTAAGGTTTAAGATTGTGTTAAGATGTCTTAAAGAATTAACTTTAAAGAAATTACTCTAACACTGTTATATCTTAAAATCAAAATAGAAAGCAATGATTGGCAGAACAGAACAGACCAGATGTCCAAAGAATGAAAAAATCCTTTATCCAGATTCAAAGAAGAAAACATTTTGATATAATTGTTAAAGAATGTAAATATTGTATGTACATTGATTTACAATCTTGTAATGCTGTGAGGAGAATGCTCAAATGTTGAGGGCTAGGATCAAGCATGTAACTATCAAATGTTTAAATGAGGAAATATGGCAGATATATTCATAAGACCATAGATGGGAAATCAGCAAACCCAAGTAACTGAAGTGTTAGGGTTTGGATGCTGATGGGAGAAGAGGAATAACTTTAGATCCACTTAGTTCTTCAAATTTTGAAGGGGTGTTGGGGAGAAAATTCCAGATACAAAGTGGATTAAAAGAAAGTTATTAATCTAGGTCCGAAGGACACAGCCAGCTGCAAGCAATATGTTGAGGGAGTATCCTGGAGGATAGACCAATTATCGCTTGAGCACCAGCATGAGATAAGGCAGGATTGTGCAGGGTGTGGCTGGTATGTAAAACGTATAAAAGTAAGTCTAATTAGAAAGACTGTGTGGGAGATTTTGAGAGACGTTTGGAGACGGTCGGACTGGATGATTTTGTACAGGAGGAGAATTGTGTAAATAACTGATTGGAAAACCGTTGTGCTGTAAATAGATTGGACCACTAGTAAAACAACTCTGTATATACACAAGAAGTTGGCGTGTGAGTATTCCTTGAACGAGAGACTCTTATTGAACCCAGCTCTAACACAAATGTTAGCTGCGTTTGGCCCTTTTTGCTTCCAATTCCTCAACAAAGCACTCTTTGAGTCCAATTCTGTAGCCAACTGTGGATCCACCAGTTTGTTAATCAGAATGTCAAAAGCTTTGCTGAAGTCACAATATACTATATCCACAGCATTCCCACAGTCCACAAGGGAGGTTACCTGATCAAAAAATGAAATCAGATTAGTCTGACAGGATTTGTTCTTGACAAATCCATACTGACTTCTAGAAATCACTACATTGTTTTCAAGGTGTTTACAAATTGACTTCTTTATAATCTATTCCAAGATTTTCCAGGGATGGATGTCAGACTGACTGGTCTGTAGTTCCCAGGTTCCTAGCCCTCCTCCAGTCATCTGGCAATTCACCCGTCTTCCATGATTTTGCAAAGAGAAGAGACAATGCTTCCGAGAGTTCTTCTGCCAGCTCCTTTATTAGTCTAGGATGCAGTTTGTTGGGCGCTGGAGATTTGAACTCATTCAAAGAAATAAGGTGTTCCTTGACCATTTGTTTATCAATCTCAAACTGCAATCCTGCCCTTTCAGCTTGTACTTCACGTTTTCCAGGGGGGTCATAGACCCACTTTTGAGAGAAGACTGAGCCAACCTCCTGGACCCAGCAGGCGATCCCCTCCAATAATAATAATAATAATAATAATAATAATAATAGTCTGCTACTTTTATCTTTTTACCTTTTTATCCTCATCCTGGACAACACAACCAGCTAAATTAGCATTGTTACCTTCAACAGCTGATTGACTTAAGATTGGACTACTACTTGGGAACATAAGGATGTGAGTAACTCTCCTTTTTCCTCCGTGTTGGAAACCTGCAATCTATTGAGCTCAGTTGTTACTTGTGTGATAAAAACAGGAATATGGTTCTTACCAGAAGTGACTATAGAAGCTCGGGAATGGTACCTTCTCTGGAATTAACTCCACGTAGACAATGTAAACAAACGAAAATTACACAATTTTACACTCCCAGTGGGATGGAGAATAAATACAAAGAGACAAGAGAAGAAACTTCCCAGCACCTGAATTCAATTTTAGATTGGTCATTTGGCACAAAAGGAGACCTCAAGATTGGCAACATGGATCCACCTACCAATAATCTTGCTCTAGAGCTAGCTTTGGCAGAAAACTTGGCACCCCAAAGATTAACATAGCCTTTTGAGAATGCTTTGTCAAAGCAGTTAAATGAGCTGATGATAAAACAAACTGATGAATTGACAATCTGTCATAGAGAGGTGATAAATCAACATAATTTAAAGTTCTGCATTTTGGGTTTCTCATGTTTTTTTCTGTTGATGTTTATATAGTTTGACTTTAATCTCTCAATTTTAATTGTATTTTACTGTGCATTTGTTCTGAGAAGCTGATTATTTACCGTAATATATTTGTGTGATTGATTGACGGTGGGTGTGGGTGTGTGATGATAGAGGAGGATTATGGGGAATATTATTTGATGAGAAGGGGTAGTTGATAAGATGAGAAAGGTGTTTGATGATTACTGAGAGAGTGAGACTGGATTAGTATAGGAAGGACTGATGTGAGATATAGGCTCAGTTCGGATGACATCTTAAGCAACGGAGGGGTTAATAGCGTACTGACCAGAAGTTAAGAAGGCGGAGCTCTCCACATGACATGCTGCTGGCGGCGCTGCTTGGCACCGGCAAACTCACCAGCAGCAAATAACGTACATGGCCGTGATGGGAAGTCCGCCCACCATTTTGCCCACCCAGCAACCTCCGCGAGTCCTCCCAGAGGTATCCCAGCACACACTGCGGTTTGAAAGTGATGGGCGCCGCCATTGAAGCTGCAGGAGGACATGTCTCTCAAACCCCATTGGACGCTCACAGGCAATGGGTGGGACACACTAGCCCCGGCCGGAGAAGCACACAGGAGGAGCGGCTATGCCGACACAGCGCCCGCCCCCCGCCACCACCACAGCATCCCAACTGCATGCCAGGCAGCCCGTCCCAGGATTCGAGCCATGCCCACCCTACATGGGAGGAGGGACAGCCACGAGGGCAACCCACGTCCCCGATCCCCCTTTCATGACAACCCACCCCCTGAGGGCAACCACCCACACACACAGGAATGAAGGCAAGAGAGGGGGGAAATGGAAAAACTTTATTCAGCGGGGAGTATAAAATTGGTTACATGGGCACAAGGCCACTGTGAAGCAAGGGCAGAGTCAACGGGAAGGCCAGGCACCCCGGGATGAGAGAAGGTGAATGGGAAGGCACAGTGGTGAAGGGGGCACAGCAGGATGGGCATCTCCAAGCAGCAAGCGCCGGAAAGGGACGATGGGAAGGCAGAGAGGGGCACCAAGCCAGGAAGCGACTGTAGTTCATAGAACGGGACCCACAGCCCCAGGTCACCTGGGGTGGGGGTAGTGCCGCCAGATCCAGTCACCGATGCTCTTGTGCACCCAGGAAGCCTCCAAATGGGTGCGCCATTCCCCAACGGAATACACAGGACCGGGCAATGGCACAATGTCACATCTGTCCACAGTGATGGCATCCGCGTTCTCGCCTGCCCGGGGCAGGTCAGGATGCTTGGCCAGCAACACGTCCCCACAGGACTCCCAGATGTTGTGCAGGATGCAGCAGCACACCATCATGTCTGGGATGATGTCGGCCTGCAAGTCTAGCAAGCTAAACAGGGAGCGCCAATCCTCCTTCAGACGCCCAAAGGCACGCTCCACGGGCAGGTGGGCATGGCAGTGGTAGTAGTTGTATTTACGCTGCACGGTGGTGTGGGGGTAGCGGTACAGGACCATCAGCCACGGCTGCAGGGCGAAGGCCTGGTCGGCCAGGAGCAATGGACCCACCGCCCGCCTGCACACGGAAGCGGGGCCGGACTTCAGGAAGCAGCCCGACAACAGCTTGGCAGCCAAGTGGGAGTTCCAGAAGATGGCCGTGTTGTGGCTCCAGCCGGACATGCCCACATACACATCCAGGAATTGACCCTTGGCATCCACCACCGCCTGGAGAACCATGCTGTAGAAATGCTTGTGGTTGAAGTACTCCTCGCCACAGGATGCGCACGTGGGTCGAGTCCAGCGCCCCCACCCCCCCGCGGGAAGCCCAGGGCACGGAAGCCACGCATGTTCTCCTTCCCGTCCCACATCTGGATGACGTCGGACAGGTACAGCTCGTTCAGCATGCTCACCATCTCACGGAAGATCTCACAGGCGGTGGACACGCCCACCCCAAAGATCGTCGAAAGCGGCAGGTAACCCACGTTGAACACCAGCTTGTACAGTGTCAGGCCCAGACGGCGAGAGACTGGGATGCATGGGCGCATGACGGTACACTCCCTCTGCAGGACAGGGGTCACCTCAGCCACCAGCACCTCAAGCGTCAGGCGGGACATGCAGAAGCTCCCACGGAAACGCTCGTTGTCCCAGTCCTCCAGTTTCTGCATCTCCGTCCACATGGCATCCATCCGGGGGAGCACCCAGCGGCGGACCGTCTCGCGCTCATCAAGGAGCTTGGCCGACATCACCAGGGGGGGTCCGCGGTGCAGGGCTTCCTCAGCCATGCCGCTGGCCAACGCGTCCGCAGTCGCCATGCTCCGAGAGGCCATCAGCCGTCACCCGTCCTGAACACGCTCTGCGGGCAATGCACCACCCAGGCGCTGCAGGCGGGCATGTAGCACATCCTCCTCGTCGCCGTCGCCGTGGTTCAACGTGGCTGCCTGGATTGCCACCTGCAAGCAGGCCATTGCGAGCTCCCTCCGGGATATAGTTACCACTGCTGGAGTGGCCACAGGGGAGGCAGGCAGGACGGGAGGGCCGGTGGGAGTGACGGAGTGGCAGGGCGGAGGGAGGGGGGACAATGCGCCCAGCATGGGACTGGCAACTACAAGAGTGTGGGAATGAGAGGCCAGGCAGCATTTATTGTGGCTGAAGTGCACCTGCAAGTGAGGGGAGTGAAACGAAGTGGGCGCAGGGGGTAGAGCGATGGGCCCTTGCTGCTGCAGGAGGAGACGAGGGCACTACAGAGGGGGGAAAGGTGACAGGCTCTCATATTGGTGAAAGGGACTATGGGCCAGACATTGTTTGGACAGCAGCAACGGTGGATGCTCCACTCCAGACGTCGAATGCGATGCAGGACTTCTCCCAGGGCCAGCTCCATAGTGTGGAGGCACCGTGCCGTATGGGCCATTCGCCAATGGCAAATGGCATGGTGAAGGGAGCACAGCGTCCCTGGGGGAGGGAACAGAAGGGGAGGGGAGGCCGGAACACAGCTATAAGTGACACGGAGGCCGGAGCTGTTCCCCTGCACCCGGCCCATATGAACTGTACACCAACCTCCATGGCGCAGGGCCCTGCAGCGTCAGGCAGTGCGGCTTGCGTGGAGCCCTGCGGGCCTGTAGGGTGCTGTCACCTTGACGGGAGCGGGCTGCAATGAAAGGAAATGGAGCCAGGACAAAATGGCATCCAGGGTTTGCAACAATGTTACAGGAGGATGCTGCATCTATATGGCCTTGAGCGGCCAAAATGGGCCAAGGGAGGTGGTAGCCAGAGCGGCGAGAAGCTAGAGAGGGCTTCTCGTGCCATGGGGTGGGGGTGACACATCTACTGTCTACTGCTAGGGGCCCTCGGCGGATGGGCCAAGGGGTCCGTTGCATGCCCGGGACTCAGTACATGGCATGGTGGGTGGGAGAGGCCCTCTGCCCCCTCCTCCTCCTCCTTCTCCTCCACCTCTCCCTCCTCGTTGGATTTTGGTGGGGAGTCCCGGGTCTGCTTCGCCCGGCTGCCTAAGCATTGCCACTCCTGCCCTCCGGCTTCCCCCCCTGCCATCCCTGAGGCACCTGCTGCTGCTGGTGTCGCTCGTATGGCACGGTATGGTGCGGCCGCTGGAGCCGGCAGGTACTGCTGAGGCGCTGGCGCCAGCACGTATCTGTATGGCGGCATGTAGGGGGCGGGTTGCGGGTGGATGTGGTACGCTCCCTGGAATGACTGAACACCTCGGTTTGACGGTCGATGGCTGCTGTACGCTCCTGCATGCCTCACTCGATGATGGCGTCGGTGGCCGCCATGGCCTCGGTCATCCAGTTGACATGATCCTGCAGACCTTGGCGCACGTCCCGTCCTACTTCCCATATGGCTTGGGCGCAATCTTCCACGGCTTGGGTGGCCATGCGCGTGGCCCAGACGGTGAGGACGCACTCCTTGGTGCGCCTGGACTCCTTCTCACTTGTCATGCGTGTGACTAGCTTGTGGATGCGTCCCCCTGTCATCTCCGTGGCCGTGACCAGGTCCCTCGCCACCTCAGCCGGTCTGCCTTGCACCTGTTGCGCATACGGGCACACCTCTGTGCGTTGGTCAGGGGACGGGCTTGTGTGGCCGGGGCTGTGACGTCCTCGCCGGCGGGCAGGGGCGGCGGCTCCTCCTCTAGGGGGGCTGCGCCCCCCATCTCCACCACCTCTGCCTGTGGGGGGCCCTCGATCTCCTCCTCGAGCACAGCCTCCCCGACCAGGAGCTCGGCTTCCAGAGGTGCGTCCTCTTCCATTGCCTCTGGTTCCACAAAGGTGTTGTCGGTGGCCTGCGTATTGATGTCCAGCAGCTGTTCCTGGGATGGTGACAGTTCTGGCTCCAGGACGTTGCCCAACTGTAGCTCCATGAGCTGCTCCATTTCTCCCTGCACCTCCTGTGACACCGGCCCAGGCTTTGTCACAGCATCCATGATGTTGCAGATGAACCCCTCCACCGTGGTGCTGGGCCTCGCCGAACCTGGCTGCTTATGCAATGCGGCCTGAGCCCGCCCTGCTCGCCTTGCGGCATCGGCCAGGTGTGTGTTTGAGGCTGGCGCCCTTGGATGTGACGGCCCTGGTCCATCCTCCTCCTGCGTCTCTGGCACTAGCAGGACGGGTGTGGGGTCCTCTACCTGCAACTCCGCACAGATCAGCCGTAGGAAGGCCGTGGGGCTGTTGGTGCTGGAGGAGGCTACCACGGGGGAGGCGCTCCTTCAGGAGAGGGCTGTCCTGGGCGGCACAGATGGCTGTCGCGGCAGTAGTGATGAGCATTGGGATCCCACTGGGCCGGTCCTTGCCTTTGCCGCGCCCGGCCGTGGTTCTGGTGCTGCCCTCACAGCCTGCTTGCCAGGGGGTGGTCGTGGGGCGTCCCTCCATGGCTGCGGATGTGGTTCCCGGGTAACAGTGTCCTCCTCGTGGCGGAGCCCTTGCACCTGCCGGGCTCATTATCGCATGTGCAGCAGCTCAACTGTGGCGACCCTGCTGCCTGCAGTGTGTCCCAGCCTGATGTCGTGGCGCTCCACCAGCAGGCGTGCCAGTTCGTCTTAGAAGGGCATGGTGCGTGGCTGGATGCCGGTTCTTTTATTGTGCATGATGACCTCCTTGAACTTCCTCTTGAGTCCGTGGAGCTTGTCCTTGCATTGCTTGGAGCTTCGGGTGTGTCTCCGTTCCCCCATCTGCATGGATAGACCTGGGTAGAGCTGGTCGTGCCTGGCTGTGGCCATGATCCTCCTGGCTTCCAGGCTGCCCCACAGTTCGATGAAGTTCCCGATCTCTGCCTCGGACCAGTGCTGCGCTCTACGTCTTTCCAGGGGGTCTTGGCTGCTTCCCTCCCCTGGGGTTTGGGAGCCGGTATCTTCGGGCTGGCAGACCCGCATCCCCTCTCCGTCTGGGTCCATGGTGCCAGTGGGGGTGCGTTACGGTGGTGCCGGTTGTCCCTGCTCTGGCCTGGTGTTTCCCGTCCCATGTGCTTGTTGGATGGTGGGTGCTGGTGGGCCGATGTGCTTGCTGGGAATGTGCCCAGTGCGGAAGCGTTGTTGTTGTTGCTGGCCGGGGGCGCTTCGTGTCCTTGGGATTGTTGCGCATACTTTTGGCTGTTTGACACAACATTCGCAGGTGGCTGATCAGCGACCGCGGGCGCCCTTTGCCTTGGCATTCTGCGTGTCATGCGGATGTGCATGGCCAATGCTCCTTGTCCTGCTGTGTAGGGTGTTTGAGGGGAGGGTGCTCGGAGATCGCCGATTCCCTGGCCTGCCTGTTTCCGGGTGAGGCGAGGGGTGAGATGGCTGGGCCATGGGGGTAGGGATCGCCTGGGTTGATGTGTTCCCTGGTGGATGGGCAGGCGGTGCCCCTTGTTCCTGGGTGCCTGGAGGTGCCTGGGGGTGTTGCATGTCCCGTTGCCTCCCCCTTCCTTTGCCCTGGTTCCCTTCTGGCATGCTCCCTTTCCCGTTTGGGTGGCTGACAGAACACACGGGGCGAGTGCTTGCAGGATCTGGCCCCTCGTTGCACTCCGTGCCGGCTGCCAAGCATGGGCGGGCGGGCGCCTTTGGTTGCTATGGTGGTGCGGCCGGTGAGCTGTTGGGGGTGTGGCTGAGCGGCTGCCCGCATTCTGCCGCTCTTGCCGCTTGCCTCTCTGGTCTTCCGTTGTAACGTCCTTGACGCAGGGGATTAACGCACGCACCCTCCAAATGACATTCTAGTCAATTGACTATGCTCTAAACAACGTGCAAGCGCATTGTTTCCCTCCGTTGTTTAATTCTCCCACTTAGTGTACTGTGGGTTGTGTGTGCATTGTGTGTTTCTCCCCAGACGATACGTTAAGCAATGCAACTGACGGTTGTTTCCCTAACCCTCCGTTGCTTAACGTGTTGTCCGAACTGAGCCATAGTTTTGCGGAATAGATAACTAAGATAAGAAACAGTTGAATTCCACATTGAAACCATTTAAGAGTGAATTACAGAAGCCAATATGATTTGAAGCCTTGTAACCACAATGACATTATAATAATATCTTTGTTGTCATCGATCATCCCTCTAGAGCATACTTTAAAAATAGAACAAAACAATAAAACTTTAAGGAAACTTACCGATACAATTTCTGGCGGTCCTCCAATTCTTTACGTCTGTGGTGCTTAAGGATTTGAGTCTTGTCATCTCCAAAAAGTTTGGCTGTGGAAGATGATGAAAAGATAAAGACAATATTTACTCTGAAATCAAGATGTGAAATATGTTCTATAATTTCTTGATTTTAGGTGGTAATGTAGTTTTTTCCTCTCTACTAACAAAACCAAAGCCAAATTCAAAGTCCTGGTTTTAACCTTTAAAGCTCTAAATGCTTTGGGACCTAGTTACTTGAAGGACCGCTGTGACAAAATGGTATTTTATGTTATTGTTTATATGTATATATTTGAATGTTTGGTTCAGGGTTGGATTTGCTTTGGATAATTCTTTTATTTTTCAGACAATGATAAGTAAGTGGGAGGGGGGAGTTAGAATGGTGAGCTGTGTGAATGGTGGCATCTGATTGATTGATTTGAGATAGAGAGAATAAGGGGTGGAGTGGAGAGGCAATTAGGGAGTTAGAGGGAGAGTGGGAATTAGCGAGGGTTGGAGTGAGTTGGGGGCTAGTAGGGGCTTGCATCAGAATAGGATTAGGAAAGTGGGGTCATAGGTTGTAGAGGTGGTTAGTATTCCCTGGAAGGTGGAGGGAAGTAGTTTTATTTGTAAAACTTTTAAAAAAAACTTTTACTTTATGAATAAAGTACATTCTTATTTTGTTATATCAACCATGTCTGCTCAGTCATATGTGTTACTTCACTCACACACAAATAATTAAAAGATGGTTTATAGTTCCCTCGTTCTTTTTGAGGGTAGTGGCAGTGAAGGAGAGGTTTAAGTAGATATCACTGAGGCAGGTGATGCCACAGATGGTGCCCAGCGATGGGATCCATGTTTAAAATGGTGAGATCCATGTTTTTTAAAAAAGTGGGAGCCACGTTTAAGTGTGTGAGGTAAAATAGTTGAAAGTGGACACTTTATTCTATAGCTCAGGAGAAAGATGGAAGTCCTTGCTATGAGGAAAGAGGCTTTAGTGGAGCAGTGCCAGTTATTGGGAATCCCGTCTGTGGATGAATTAAAAGTTTTGTTAACAAGGCATCCAAAATTTAGTAGTGTTGGTGAGGTAACCACAGAAATAGTGCCCTCTCACAGCCCTGTGTTTTTAGCCTTTCAGTGGGAGAAATGGCGATTCAAAAAGAAAAGGACAGAGAAACAGAGCTTTTAAAATCAGAACAAGCTGACAAACAAAAGGAAAAGGAACTGGAGTTTCAAAAAGTTCAAAAGGAAAAGGAACTGGAGTTTCAAAAAGTTCAAAAGTTCAAACATGAAACAGAATTAAAGAAAGAGAAAAGGATAGAGACTCCAACAAATGTTAGAAATGGAGGGATTAAAACACAAAGAAAGAGATATGGCTTTGGATTTAGTACGCATACAATTAGAAAAGTCCAAACAAAGAAAAGAAAAGAAAAAACAAAGAAAAACAGGGAGGAAAATAAACCTCCTAAAATAACTCCAAAGGATTTCTCAACCTATGAAGTGGGTGGGGATCCTTAAGTGTTCTTTACAACACTTGAAAAGCTGTTATGGCAAATTAATAAGGCTGATTTTATGAAGTTTATACCAAACCTGATGAAAACAGAGCTCTCAGAGATATATACTAGTTTCTCCTCAGATGAACCTGTAGATTATGACACCTATAAAAATGCAGTTTATCAAAGGTTCTGCTAGGGGTCAGAATGTTTTTGAAAAAGATTCAGAAATATTCCTGTGAGTTCCTCAAAGTCTTTTACAGAGTATTCATACAAACTGACAGATATGTTTGACAGGTGGTTGCAATGTGTAAAAGACACAACTAAAGAAGAAATAAGGAATCTTATGATCCTTGATCAATTTTTATGTCACCTACCTTCAGAAATAAACATTCTTATCAGAGATATAATGTCAGAGAGTGTTAAGGATGCTGCTGTGTTAGCAGATCAATTTGTGGCTAATAGGAGTGGAGGAATTTGTGGGAGACTTGGAAATGAACACACTAATAAATTTTCTATTAAATCAGTCCCTGAATTCAAAAAAGCCTATTTACAATAGTAAAGCACAGAACAGTACACCAAGTTCTGGGGTAAAATCTTTGGTTAAATCTTTATTTGGGCACACTGACAAGACAGTGGACAGGTGGGGAACCTCAGGTGGAATTGCCCTGGAGGTGAAAAATCAAATCCTCAGGCAGCCAATATAAAGTGAGTGCCTATACGTAAGGGACCATCACTGGAAGATTTACCTGCTTTACTATGTCATGCATATAAATGGTAGTGTGTGGAAGACATTGATAGCCAGTTGAAGGAAATGGTCACTGTGAATGGGAGAAAGTATCTAGCTGGAGATGGCGGCATGATCTCAGAGCTCCTCGCTAACTAAAGAAAATCTGAGCCAAAAGAGACTTTTTAAAAAAAAGAAAATATCTCCTGAAAACAAAGCTCAAAGGTAGCTATAAATGAACTTATCAGGAAAAATGGAGAATGGGATAAAATTCTTCTTCAAAGCGTTAAACAAAGAAGAGAAGAGACCAGTGGTAGCAGAAAGATGCTCCACGGAAACGGTAGTTGGAGAGAAAAGAAAGATGGCAGTGACAGAACATTTCAGAGTCCTTAATCAGGATTTGACTACATTCAAACAGGAATTAAAGACTGCCTAGGAGGAAACTCTGGAGAAAAAACTTGGGCAATTCAGGAGAGAATGTAGAAAATGGAGGAGTTTGCTACAAGAAATGAAGAGTGCCTCAAGGAACATGAGAGGCAAATCAAATCTCTCAAAAAGAAAATTGAGGAAAATAATTTAAAATGCGAGGAACTTTCGAATCGAAATAGACAGAATAATCTGTGCCTTCACAGGGTCCCGGAATCGGAAGAAAAAGCTGCAGTAAAGGTTTTATAGTGCAATGGTTTACATAACTTTTTCCGTCCTGTGAGCTAAAAGAGGAAGACCTGGAAAGAGCACGTCGGGCATTAGGACCCAAGAGACAAGACACAAACTTCCCAAGGAATATAATAGTCCTGTTTGCAAACTATGTTACAAAGGAGAAGATTATGAAAGAAGTGCGGCGAACAAAATAAATAAAATATATGGACAGACCTGTGATGTTTTTGCAAGACTTAGCCCCTGAGACGCTACAGAAAAGGAGAGAATTAAGCATGTATACAAGTTCTCTGCACACTGAGGCAGTGCAAATTCAGGAGATATTTGGATAAAAGGAGGGAAAGATCCATGTCTAGCATTGTGATAATGGGCATCTGTTCTGGCCTTTCTTTGTATTGCTACGGTCTTGTTTACATGGCTAATGAACCAGAGGTATAATTACAATTTTTTAAAATTAGTTTCCCATTGATAAACCAGAAGTTGAAACAAGCTAGGAGGTGCTAGTGATAAATGTCTGCTGCAAGCCTTTGGTCCATTTTGATACATGGCTAATGTTTGCAGGATAATATATTTTATACTTTTCTGAATGTTAGGTTGCTAGTTTGTTGTACTAGATTTTTCTGCACTTGTCAAGTGCTACATTTGTTCAGTGGTAGCAGTATGCTGAATCTGTGAGTATGGATACGAGAAAGGTGATGGGGAAAGAGTGTTAAATGTTAGGAAAGGTGAAGGATTTACAGTAAGAAAAGTTATTTGAAGGAGGGGGAGACTGTACCACACATAATATAGCAAAAGCTTCAAAATACAGCAAAAGCTACAAAAGTAGGAGTGAGTGAAGTTATTTTCAGATGTATTGAATGTCTCACTTGTTCTTTAATTCAGTGATTTTAATATTAAGTTGTTATGTAGAACAGGTTTGTCTTCATTGTGTGCTGTAAATCAGACATGTGACCAAGGCTATGTTCAGGTGGGCACGCCCCTTGGGGCTGGACCCGCCCCCTGGGGCCGGACATGTTGGAGGGCACGCCCCCTTGAGGCGGCCATTTTGGACCTGGATTTTGGTTTCCAAAATCTGGTCACCCTACCCAAATATATTTCTCTATGCCGTCAACAACAGCATCAGCTAAGGATAGCGTGTCTCCTCTGAATGAATGCTTGGAGCAGTAATGGGCTGGATGAGGAAAAACAAACTGAAGCTGAATCCAGACAAGATGGAGGTGCTTACTGTCAAGGGCCACAACCTGGGGTTGGAGGTGTGTCAACCAGTTCTGGATGGGGTTACACTCCCCCTGTTTGCAGCTTGGGAGTGCTCCTGGATCCATCGCTCCAAATGACAGCCCAGATAGATGCGACGGCCAGGAGTGCCTACTATCAGCTTTGGCTGATATGCTAGCTGTGCCCCTTCCTAAAGTTGGAAGATCTAAAGTCAGTAGTGCACGCACTGGTAACTTCGAGGCTCAACTTCTGCAATGTGCTGTACATAGGGCTACCTCTGTGCCTAGTCCGGAAACTTCAACTAGTTCAAAATATGTCAGCCAGGTTGGTCACAGGTCCAACTAGGGGTGACCATATTACACCAGCTTTAAAATCTCTCCACTGGCTGCCAATTAGTATCTGTGTTGGTTATTACCTTTAAAGCCCTACATGGTTTGGGTCCAGGTTACCTGCGGGATTGCCTTCTCCCATACAATCCGCCCCGCACGCTCAGATCCTCTGGGAAGAATTTACTTCAGTCAACAAAAACTAGACTGACAACCGTTACCCAGAGGACCTTTTCTTCTGCCGCTCCCAGATTGTGGAATGACCTGCTGGGAGAGATCCGCCAACTCACCTGTCTCCAGGAATTTAAAACAGCTATAAAGACTGATCTCTTCCGGCAGGCCTACCCAGATGAATTTTAAGTGTTTTTATTGGTGTTTTATTGGTATTTTAATGATGTATTGGTTTTATGTGTTTTTAATCACTTTTGTGTATTTTATGTTGATGTTGTTCCCCGCCTCGATCCGGAGGGAGAGGCGGGTGATAAATAAATATTATTATTATTATTATTAATATGCAAATTGGAAAACCATTAACTCTTGGTATTTGAAATTCACAGAATATTTTAGTGTGTGCACAACAATGCTTATATTAATGGGGAAAGCATACTTTAAAAAGCAATATAGCAGAGAAAACTGCTTACAAAAATTTGTGTATTTAGCCATATTGCACACAATATTGCATATATACAATCATCAAAAAACGTGCTGGTTTAAAAGACCAGAAGATAAGTCTCTCTTGCCTTGGTCCAAACTCCACAAAGCCAGGAAACTGGAAGCTAAGGCTGATGCCTTATCTGATGTGCCCCGTGATCAGTCATGATGTTGTGCAATGTCACAAATTGTGCTTGCCTACAACTTACCCTCCATGCA
Organism: Anniella stebbinsi; assembly: GCA_029215795.1. Classification (NCBI taxonomy): domain Eukaryota; kingdom Metazoa; phylum Chordata; class Lepidosauria; order Squamata; family Anniellidae; genus Anniella; species Anniella stebbinsi. Next base: position 122,050,087 of record JARDYH010000004.1, on the reverse strand, counting down.
CCCACACGTTTCCCTGTCTAGCAAAAATGCAGGGCAGCTGAAGCATGGCTCTAGCTGTCCTGCATTAGGATATTCAGCAGCCTCTGACTTTGGAGGCCGCCGACTATCAACATAGGATTGCACCTTTAGAGATTTAAAGAAAATAATTTATTGTCACATATTATAGGAAACTTTTTTAAAAAATGATGCATAAAATAAATTGGCCAAACCAAATATATACTCATCTTTCAGACAGCACAAATATCTCATCCTGACTTTTACAGATCATAGAGTACCATATTTATTTTCTTATGGTTCTTTCTTATGACCAGCACCTATGAGAGTTTGAGGTTAATAGTTGTATCCTATACATGTCTATTCAGAAATAGGTTCCACTTAGTTCAATGGGGCTTACTCCAAGGCAAGTGGTTATAGGATTGCAACCTAAGCACAGAAATACAGGCTGATGCATACTGGACAATCGTATTTTCTTTTTCTTTCCATTTCTTTTGGAACTGTAAGTGTAAGTTTAGCATGTTTATGATGAGACCTAATTGTAACTATGTTATTTTTTAAAAAATGAGACACTTTGCATTTTATATGTCATTTTAAAGAAATTTATAAAAACCAATTTAAGTTTTTTAATTGAAATTTGTATTTTTTACTTTAAATTATCCCCTTCTGTCACCAGGTCTTTGGGCTTTTATCATGAGACCTTTGTGTCCTCTCTCTGCTGAACAATCTTTGGTATTATTGTTTTGGTTCTGTTTTGTTTTTGATGAATTTGTAGAGTTTTATAGTATTGTTCTGTTGGTGTGTGAGCATCTAGGCTTATTTCCATAATGATAACCCATATATTGTTACATCCAAGAGCAATCAATGTGAATCTAATATCCCATGGCTTGTTACCTTGGATTAAAGTTGGCAACTGAAGCTAGAGCAGTTCTCAGCTTGGCTCTTATGTAATGAACCTTCCAAAGCATTTACCTTGTCCATCTCGGAGTACCACCTCTTTTTCATCTGTAATCCATCTGTAACATGGAAACTCTAGGTAATCACCAATTGGTGTTTTCACAGTGACATACTTAAGATACCAATCATCAGGAAACCAATACTTCCGTTTCTCAATTTTTATCAGCTGGATCTCCCCCAAGTCTTCTGTCACTGTCACATCATAAGTATCAACCTGGAAAAAGAAAATACAGGCTAAGATCTGCTGAAGAACACAAAGTATAACTACATCCAAATGGCATTCTTTAACGCTCCCGCATAATATGCTGCACAGCACAACTACACTGAGCACAGCACATTTCAGGTTATGAGGGCCCCTTAGTAACATACATTTGGTAGGCCCCATCCTCCTTCCCTGTGCTGTGTCACCTAGAGTGGTGAATGAACAAGCAGAAGCAACTATCGTCTCCTCTTGCTGGCTCTTCCTCTGGGCAGTGCAACAGAAAGTGGGCAGTGCAAAAAGCAGCAGAGCAACTGGAGGCAGCAGCAGCTACTCCTTACAACTGCCACTTGCTTGCTCCCTTTCTCGGGAGAGCAAGTGGCAGCTGCCAAGTCTGGATGTGAGGCAGCAGCAGGGAGGGGCATAAGATGTTGCTGCTGCTCTTTCCTCCTTTTACTTGTCTGCATTTACTTTCTGGCCCAGACTGTGGTGGTGATTAGGCCCCACTGCCACTCTAGAGAGGATAAAAAAGTGGGGAAAGGGGGCAGAGGCAACATCTCTCTTTATCTTTTCCTGGGTAATGCAATGGTCCCCAAATCTTCCCACTGCACAGACAGAGGCCACCATCTCTGCTTACACATCTGCTCCCTCGCTCTCTCTTGGCCATGCAGTGTTAGAAGTTGAGCCCAGAGAGAGACAGGGAGAGGGCAACAAATGGACATAAGACAACAACTGTTCCTGCAAGAAAAAGCTTCTCCAGGGTTTACGCTGTTCCCGACAACGAGATTTCCTCACTAACAAGAGACTTGTAGGAGAAATCAGTGAAAGACTTGAGAAAATCAGGATGAAAGTGCAGGTTTGACAGAAAACTGGAGGAGACTTATCTCCTAGTTATTTTGATTTTTGGTATTTTGAAATATCAAAGAACATGTTGGAGCCTTCTGGAATCATGGAAGAAGAGTAGGTCTTGCCCCCCTGTCCCTGATTTACTCTTCTATAAGTAGTGAAGTTCAACTTTGGGATCCAGCCCTCTGTTTTGTGACAAACCACCTAGTGATTTCCTTTGCCCACCTGTGGGCTTCCATCTGTCTTCCACCAAGAGGAGTCAATTTGTTCCCTACTTCTGGGACTTAAAAAAAGCATCCTTTATCCCAGGGGTGGGGAATGTGTGGCCCTCCAGATGTTTTTAGACTGCAACTCCCAGCACCAGCCCTAGCATAGCTAATGGCAAGGGATGATGGGAGTTGTAGTCCAACATTCACTGGAGGACCATTGGTTCCCCATTCCTGCTTTATGCTTCCAGCTTTCTTTTTGGATCTTTCTTTTTGTTTTATTACTGCATTTATATCCTGCCTTTTTTCCTCCAAGGAACCAAAGGTGGTGTACATAATCCTCCATTTTATCCTCACAACATATATATAAATGCAATAATTAAAAATAATAAATAAATAAACCCTGTGAGGTAGGTTGGTCTAAGAATCTGTGATTGGCCCAAAGTCACACAATGGACTTCCATGGCTGAGTGGGGACTAGAACCTGGATCTGTCGACTCCCAGTCCAACACTTCACAACACTACACCACACTGGCTCATCTTCTTGGATAGCCAGTATTTCTAGGGGTTGCTTTCGGTGCAGCCCAGCAGCATGAAAGTTGCTTTTTTTACCATATGTAGTGATGTGTATGTGTGTGAGGGAATGAACAGCTTTCCAGATGTTGTTGGATTGCAGCTCATACCAGCCCTAGCTATCATAGCCAATGGTGATGGGTAGTGGGACTTATAGTCTAGCAACATCTAGAGGGCCACCCATTCCCCACACCAAGTCTAGTGACTTGAAAGTTACTGTGGTGGGGTTGTCATCCACTCCTTAGTAAAATCTGATGGGGGTAACCTAGATCCCTGTGAGCTGAAATATATATAAAATCACTACAGATAACTTTCTTGGGAAGCTGGAGAGCATCCTTACAACGCTTTCAAACTGCTAGCACACTTACTCATAAATTCTCTCTTCCATATCCATTCTTTGATCGGGTAACCTCTAACCTCCATTGTGGACTGTGGGAATGCTGTGAATATAGTATATCTTGGCTTCAGCAAAGCTTTTGAGAAAGTACCCCATGACATTCTGATCAGCAAACTAGCTAAAAGTGGGCTAGATGGAACAACTATTAGGTGGCTCCACAGTTAGCTACAGAATCAGACTCAAAGAGTGCTTATCAATGGTACCTTCTCACACTGTGGGGAGATAATGAGCAGGGTACCTCAGGGCTCAGTCCTGGGCCCAGTGCTCTTTTTATTAATGATTTGGACAAGGAGGTACAGGGAATGCTTATCAAATTTCCAGATGACACAAAATTGGGTAGGATAGCTCATACCCTAGAAGACAGAAACAAACTTCAAAGTGATCTTGATAGACTGGAGCACTGGGCTGAAAACAACAGAATGAAATTGAATAGGGATAAATGCTAAGTTCTACACTTAGGAAAAAGAAGCCAAATGCACAGTTACAAGATGGGGAATACTTGGCTAAGCAATACGACAAGTGAGAAGGATCGTGGAATTATTGTAGATCACAACTGAATATGAGCCAACAGTTTAATGTAGCTGCAAAAAAAGCAAATGTTATTTTGGGCTGCATTAATAGAAGTATAGCTTCCAAATTACGCAAGGTACTGGTTCCCCTCGATTTGGCACTGGTTAGGTCTCACCTTGAGTATTGTGTAAGTTCTGGGCACCACACTTCAAGAAGGATGCAGACAAGCTGGAGGGGGTTCAGAGACTGAAAGGCATGTTTAGCCTTGAGAAGAGAAGACTGAGGGGAGAGATATGATAGCACTCTTCAAATACTTGAAAGGTTGTCACACAGAGGAAGGCCAGGATAATTTCTTGATCATTCCAGTATGCAGGACATGGAATAATGGGCTCAAGTTACAGGAAGCCAGATTCCATCTGGACATCAGGAAAAATTTCCAGACAGTTAGAGCAGTACGACAATGGAACCAATTCCCTAGGGAGGTCATGGGCTCTCCCACATTAGAGGCATTCAAGAGGCAACTGGACAGCCATCTGTCAGGTATGCTTTAAGGTGGATTCCTGCATTGAGCAGGGGGTTGGACCCAATGGCCTTATAGGCCCCTTCCAACACTACTATTCTATGATTCTATGAACTAAACATTATGGCTTAGTGTGTTGTTTGAACCATTCCTAACCATGGTGGCTACATAACCATGGTTCAAACATGCTCACTAACCAAAAAGTTAGCAGCCTAACCAAGGCTTAGCATGTTTTGTGAACAGGCCCATTAAAAACAGCAAAGTTGGCCTTGTTAGAAAATAACTATACTTAGAATAACTTCAAAATGCTAATGATCCAAGATTAGTCTGGATTACCAAACTGTTACTTGAAAGTTGTTCTCTGTGAGAATGTCAGAAAACATGAAGTGTAGAACAGCTCTAATCCAATAATTTACAGCTCTATTCACTGCAAAGCTCTTACTATCTAAAGACTCAGTCATCCTGTGATCCTAGCTGTTTGTTTATATGTAAAGCAGGCATGAATAAATCATTGAGCTGTTCCTTGGATCCCAACAACAATGGGAAACTATCCAATAGCTTCCCAGTGTGAGAAGTAAAATGCTTCAGCCAGCGTTGAATTCCTTAAAAAAAATCTATTACATAAAACATGGGTGTTTGTTCTTCAGCATAAAGCAGAAGCAGTTCCAGTGTGCTTATTATTATATACACTGTTTTGTGTAATTGTGGTGTGGGTCTTTACTTGGCTTGTTGTGTGTGAATTTTATTTCACACCTGGGGGAGACAGACAATGTAGAGACGGAGCTTGACTCAGCACCTTTGTTTCTATGTTGTCTGTCTCCCCTTAGGCCACCATGTGATTTGCCACCACCACCTTATTAGTGGTAGAAGTGGGTGCTTGGACATACTAGGTCACTCACAGCAGTGTATCTGTGTGCCCAACTGAGTAAAAAAGTCAAACACCCAGCATGTATAGGCAGGAGCAGCTTGGAGCAGACATCACAACTTCACCCCAGTTCTGAGGCTGCTGAGTGAAAGCTGGGACAGTCCCACTGTAAACAAAGTTCTTCTGGTAAAGCAAGCAACAGGGTTCAAATCCTGCCCAGTACAGTGGCTTTGTTAGAGTTAGGGTATATATAATATATATAATATATAAGAGGACCCCCTATCAGCTTTCCCCACCCCAAGAAACAGAAGGATAGGCAGGCTACAATGGATGACATGAAGTGGGTGGATGTATGGGGCTATAAGATTGCAATATCCAACATCACCAACCATATTGACGAGATGTTGGACACTGCAACATTGACCAGCCATTCAGTATGGTGGAGTCTGTTGGCTCCAGGTGTCTGATGGAGATTGCATGCTGTCATCCCACATCTCAAAAGAGCAAATCAGTGATGTCCACCCTATACAGAGCAGCCAGAGAGAAAGTGTTGAGTCAGTTGTAGAGGGCAGAGCCACAGATGGTACACCTCTGACAGTTAGAGCTGCCAAGGTGGCGTGCATGCCTGCCTATCCTGCCTTATCACTGACTGCCAACAAGTAGTTTTCATGCACAGTTACAAGATGGAGGATACTTGGCTCAGCAATGCTACAAGTGAGAAAAATCTTGGAATTGTTATAGATCACAAGCTGAATATGAGTGTGATGTGGCTGCAAGGAAAGCAAATGCTATTTTGGGCTACATAAATAGAAGTATAGCTTCCAAATCCCGTGACGTACTGGTTCCCCCCTATTCGGCACTGGTTAGGCCTCATCTTGAGTATTGTGTCCAGTACTGGGCACCACACTTCAAGAAGGATGCAGACAAGCTGGAGGAGGTTCAGAGACTAAAAGAACTGGGCATGTTTAGCTTTGAGAAGAGAAGACTGTGGGGAGACATGATAGCGCTCTTCAAGTACTAGAAAGGTTGTCACACAGAGGAGGGCCAGGATCTCTTCTTGATCATTCCAGAGCGCAGGACACGGAATAATGGGCTCAAGTCACAGGAAGCCTGATTCCGTCTGGACATCAGGAAAAACTTCCTGGCAGTTAGAGCAGTACAACAATGGAACCAATTACCTAGGGAAGCTGTGGGCTCTCCCACACTAGAGGCTTTCAAGAAGCAGATGGACAGCCATCTGTCAGGTATGCTTTAAGGTGGATTCCTGCATTAAGCAGGCGGTTGGACCTGATGGCCTTATAGGCCCCTTCCAACTCTACTATTCTCTGATTCTACTCCAGAGGAGCAAAAATCCCAAGTGCCCCCAAAAGGGGGAGTTGACTAGGAAACTTTGGGGGCTTACAGGATCTCATTTATTTATTACATTTTTATACTGCCCGAAAGCTGAGGCTCTCTGAGCAGTTCACAATAAAACCATAAAATGCAACAATCAAATACACAATGTACAGCTTTCATAGAATCATAGAATTGTTGAGTTGGAAAGGACCACAAGAAAGAAAACTAATTAAACTATCCATAAGAGGTGACTGTCCAGCCTCTTCTTAAAAACCTCCAGAGATGGAGAACCCACAACATCCATAGGCAGACTTGTAGTAGTTTATTACAGTCACAACTGTAGACTGTTCCACTGTTCTACAGGTCTTACTGTCAGGAAGTTTTTCCTTATATGTAATCGGAATCTAGATTGCTGTAACTTATACCCATTATTTTGGCTCCTCATTTCTATGGCCATGGAAAATAGTTCTTGACCATCTTCCCTGTGGCATCCTTTTATGTACCTGAACCTGTACCTGCTAACATGTCTTCTTTTCTCCAAACTGAACATCCCAAGTTCCTTTAGCCTGTCGTCATAGGGCATATCCTCAAGTCCCTGTATCATCTTTGTTGCCCTCCTCTGAACCTTTTCGAACCTATTGAACCTTTTCTAACCTGGAAATGTCGTTCCCAGAATCGTACACAATATTCCAGATGTGGTCTCACTAGTTCTGGGTAGAGAGGAATAAAGACTTCACAGGTCTTTGATACAATGCTTCTTCTAATGTAGCCCAGAACTGTGCTAGTCCTTCTAATGGCTATCTTGAATTGCTGACTCATGTTCAGATTGCTGTCAATGGCCGTACCCAAATCCTTCTCCGATGTAGCGATTCCAAGTCATGAATCCCCCATTTTGTATGTGTACCCTACATTTTTCCTCCCTAAGTGTACATTTCTCTCTCCCTCTTGGCCCAATCTTCCAACCTGTCTAAATCAGATTGCATTCTCATTCTGTTATCATAGGTGTTGGCAAGAGCTCCCTGTTTTGTGTCATCTGCAAATCTGATAAGAAACCCATCAATCCTGTCATCCAGGTCATTCATAAAAACGTTGAATAATACTGGCCCCAAAAGAGAACCCTGTGGTATCCCGCCGGTTACTGCTCTACAACTTGATGTAGAGCCATTAATGCTGACTCTGAGTGGAGTTGTGGGCCCACATTATTGTAGTGTCACCCAAGCCCAATTTTAGCAGCTTGTCAAGGAGAATGTCATGTGGAACCTTTAAAAATGCCATTTCATAGGATAGTAGAGTTGGAAGGGCCTATAAGGCCATCGCGTCCAACCCCCTGAAACATTTTTTAAAGCTTTAACTTTTAAAAAAGCTTTAAAAGTTTAAAAATACCATGTAAAACCAAAATAAACACTGCAGTAGTTGCAGCCCAGGGAAAACCTGTGTAAAAAGATGTGTTTTCAGGAGATGTTTAGAGACCAAATCTCATAGCCTGCCTCCACTACACTGTTGGCTGGGTCTCTTTAACATGTTATTAATCATTAAACCAGCAAACAGCAGAGCAGCATCTGTTTTGATTGCTCTTGCTGCACAACTCTATAGCCAGCTAAAATAACCCACTGAGCCCACCACATGACACAGGCAGCATTTGGATGACACGATAATCAGGGGGGGGGAACAATCGTCAGTTGTGTTGATTATTGTCTTGTCTGAATGCTGCCAATAACTTACTGTCTGTTGCCTCTTCCCCCCTCCATTGCCTAAAATGTCGTCTGAATGCTGCCGATAAGCAACACAACTGACGATTGCCTCTTCCCCCCTCCGTTGCTTATCGTGTCATCCGAAACAGGCCACAATAACCCATGATGGATTAAATAACCCACTCTGCAGACCATGGGTTATCAGAGTGGGTTACTTTGGCCAAATAAGCTGTTGTGGGTTTAAAAACTTCCACCAGACAACACAATAATCCATGATAGGTTAATTAAGCCATTATGGTTTAATTAACCTACCATGGGTTATCATGTCATCCAAACCCAGTCCAGTCTGCACTATAATTCTCCACCTTTTGCCAAAATCCTTTTCTCACTTAGAAAATATTATATGCTTTGGTTCATGTGTAACATTTCTTAGGTAAAAATAATAATTTTTGCAGCTAGAGTTACAATGTCTCAAATAGATATATACTTTGCTGGGCACAAAACAAACCTTTATTAAGAAATAATCAGCTCTTGCCATACAGAGATAATAGTATAACAAGACAGAGGGAATAATAATTTCAGGAGACAAGATGACTCTGGTAAGTTTAAATCTTTAGTGTAATGTCTAAGGAAGCTTACAGACTGAGGATACGTGCTTCCAGTTCGCAGGCACTGTGCAGCAATTTCATTCTTTTTCCTTAACAGATTTTCTATGGTAAGGAAAACAACTGAATCTGTTACATAGGAAGTTTATGTCATCTGGATAGGTAGATGATGTCATCTGGACTCCACCCTACCCTACCCCACCTCACTGTCCTGTAAAATTCCATAAATGAGGCAAGGTGATAAAAGCCCCACATGAAAACACTCTAAAATAATTTTAGCCTGAAAAATGGGGGGGGGGGGGGAATCTCTTCCATTGAACTGCAACATGCTGATTTTCAAAACGTTTAAACATTGTTCACTGGAAAAGAAAGTAAGTTAATTGAGATGGGGGACTGAGATATTATGCAATAAGATTCAGGAAATGATCTGTACAGGAACAGGAACAAAAGTAGACAAAGAAGCAGAACTATGGGCTAAATGGCACAATACATTAAGGACTGAGTGTACAAATGAACCTCACTTTTTTATGTCTAAGTAAGTGTGTGGGCCACTGATATGGATTGTGACCCTTGCATGTGGGTAAGGAAGGTTTAAACCTTCCCTCCGGCTGCTACCCCTCACTAATTTTTCTCGCCTTTGTATTTGGGGGCCAAACCAGAAAAGAAGAACGCATATAGAATGTGTACACAACATATTAATTTTGGAAAAGTAGTCATACTAGTCTGCCGCAAGAAAAACAAAGAATCTTGTGGTATGGCACAGTTTACAAAGAGAGCACACCAAATATTTCTATAATACTACTTCAGGGTTCAGGACCTATATAAGCCCTCTCTTCTACATTGAGGGGTGCAACCTCTCATTCATCCAACTGCTAGAACACAGTTTTACTGCACCTACCCTGCAATATCCTCACACATAATTATTCATATTTGTGGTGCCGTGGGAAATTTAAGCAGTTATATTTTACTTCAGCACATCCCCACGACTCTGATTTTTCCATCAAGCTTCATGTGCTCCATGGCCAGAGGCATGTTTCTAATTGTCAACATAACAACAGTCAAAACTATGGAGTAAATGTCCCTTCAGAGTTTTCATATCTGTTGTTCTCAGGGAATATTTGACATGCAAAAACTTCCAGAATTATTTTGCTATTTAAAAATTCCACCACAAATTTGAATGGCTTCAGAAGAAGCAAGTGCTCTGGTGATGGAATCAATACAAGAGAGTATAGAGTATATGTAGAAGGAGACTAATGATAATTAACATCTATTGGCATGTGGCAGGCAGGAAGATATGAAGGAAAGTGAAGGTAACTTGTGTACATTGGTGGGTGGATTTGTATCTCTGAAATTACCACAGAGTAAATCCTACTGGGGACTCTTCGCCTTTCCAGAACCTAGAGTTGCAAACCAAGAACAAACAACACCACAGCCTGGCCTACTTCTGAAGAAATCAGCAGGTGAAGCTGTTCACAACATGGAGATAAACAAAAACCCTTCATGCATTATATGTATCAAGGGGGTCCCAGGGGTAGCAGGATGATTAGAACTTTACTGCACTGCTAGCCCTACCTCCTGGCATGGACACCTGCAAAAGGATGGCTATACATAAACAATTGTGGAGTTCAATGTTGAGAGTAGAGCTCAACTTCTGTTCTACTCCTGGAACTATAATCATCTACTAATGTCTGCATCTCATTCTACTTTTAAAAGCATAGTTGCAGATGCTGGTTATAAAGCTGAAAACCCTACCAAGAATTTCCCCCTGCAGAGATGAGTGTCAAATAAGTCTTTTTTGGTATATAATTGGTAGTCCTGATATGTAATCATGGTCATTATAAATAGTATACCACTAATATTTCACTATACAGTGATATGATCAGAGTGTTTGATTATATAACTATACCAAATTTATTGTTGAGGCAACCTAAAATAGGTTTTAGCCCGATCTCACAATCAGCATCATATAGTACACACGTTACAGAATAGAATGGAACAGAAAAAAATATACAAGTACAAAATAATTTCTAAAAATACACAGTTATAGACCCCCTTTCTTAGGTAGCATCAGTGTCTTCTAGGGCTTCCCTAATCTGTGCTGCTTTTGCAGCAAACCTGGCCACATTTAGCATGATGGGTTTGGCTGTATTTGAGAGTAAATATATTATTTTATCCATATCTGAGAGGTTCACCCTCGGAGCTAAAAATCTCATTAGATGTTTATCTCTAGGGATTTTGTATAGTTTACAATATAACACATAGGCTCAATTCGGACGACACAATAAACAACTGGTGTAGGGGAAACAATCGTCAGTTGTTTTGACTATTGTGTCATCTGAATGCTGCCATAGTCAACTCAGCGCTGATCCTAATCCACACCACAGTTGATTATTTATTACCATGTTGTGTGGGGAGTACCCCCTAATTGTATGGGGAGTACCCCCTAATCCACTGGTAGCTCCTCTGGACTTAATGCAGAAGATAAGTTCCAGGTCCAGGTTGAGGACACATTACCTTCCGAAGACATGCTCTCAGATACTAGGGTTCCTGGTGTGAAAAGAAATCCAGCAGGATGCCAGTACAAGGACACTTGGAAGAGAACCTTTGATTGGCTCTCTTATGAAATGGACAAAGCATATTGCAATGTCTGTCGCACAGCAAGTAAAATGAGTGCTCCTCTCCCCAAAACCTCAAGAGACAGGGATGCATATGAAGCTTTTGTTAAGAAAGGCTTCTCAAATTGAAAGAAAGCTCTAGAAAGATTCCAGAGCCATCAAAACTCAAATTTTCACCATGCAGCTGTTCAAGTTATGGCTGCTGTTGAAAGTGGCGTAAATGTTCATGCCACTTGCTCAGAAGGAAAACAGAAGTAAATGCAAGAAGCTAGGAAGGCACTGCTGAAAATTTTATCCTCTGTAAAATATCTTGCCTGTCAAGGCCTTGCAGTTCATGGCCACGATGAGGAAGGATAAAACCTTAGTCAACTCTTGCTGCTTCGTGCTGCTGCTGTTCCCCAGCTGAGATCATGGCTGGATTGTACAAATGACAAATGGATTTCACCAACTATTGTGAATGAGATTCTTAAGATCATGGCTCACAATGTTCTACGTACATTAGTGACAGAGATTGAAGCAGCTGTTTATTACAGTGTAATTGTAGATGAGACTACAGATATCACCACAAAAGAGCCTTTTCCTTTTGCATTGCCACAGAGGACATGTCTGTGGAGGAATTCTTTTTTGGTTTTTATGAGACTGATGCTGTAACTTCTAAAACCCTTTTTGCTATTTTGAAAGATGTAGTCAGCCACTTTAATCTTCCTCTTGATAGGTGCTGTGGCCAATGCTATGATGGAGCATCAAATGTAGCTGGATGCATTAGTGGGCTGCAGGCTCTTGTGAAGGAAGAAGAACCAAGAGCACTCTATGTGCACTGTGTGGCCCATGCTGTCAATTTAGTGGTGCAAGATGTATCAGGATATGTTGCCATGTGTAGAAACTTTTTGAGTGAAATAGTGGTGACCTTATTACTTTTGCCAGAAGTTCACCCAGACGTCTTGCCTGGTTTAAAAACGTTTAAGGGGAAGAGAACATACATCTAAAACATTTTTGCCCCACAAAATGGACTGTTAGAGCAGCTTCCTTACAGTCAGTTGCTCTTAATTACAGACAGCTCATTGATTTCTTTGAGGATGTGGCATCTGAGAAAGGGGAGATACTGCGGCATAAGCATATTGCATTTAAACCCTGCATTTAAACCCTGCCTTTTTTCCTCCAAGGAACCCAAGGCAGCATGCATACATGCATAATACTCCTCTTCTCCATTTTATCTTCTCAACAACAACAACCCTGTGAGGTAGGTTGGGCTGAGAGTCAGCTCTTGATGCTTGTGGTTGGCCGTTTGGACACACTAAATACAGCACTTCAAAAAAGTAACCTACAGTTCCATCAAGCAGAACTTCTTTTGGTGTCTGCCAAGGAGCGTATAAAGCAGATGAGGAACAACTTTGAAGAGTTCTGGACAAAGACCACAATGGCAGCAAAAGACTTAGATTTAGGAAGCCCTACCCTCCCTAGGCGCAGAAAGCCTCCATGGCATGTTGATGCTGGGTGTGATCCTCACCATTTTGAGTCTCCTGAGGGATTCTACAGGAAAATATTTTTTGATGTGATTGATAATGTCAGTAGCAGTTTACACAATCGCTTTTCCTCATATGTGTGCAAACATATGAGCAAAATTGAAAAGTTTGTAATTGGATAGATAGCACATCCATTGCAGACTTTTATACAACTGACATGGATTCTTCTAGATTACAGCTTCATCATGATATGCTGTTGGATATTGCAAGGGAGAGGAAAGTTAAAGTTTCAGCTCTTCAGGATGTGGTTGATCTTCTGTGTGGGACACAAGGCAAACATCTGCGGCATTTACTACCAGAATTGACAAAGCTGATCAAAATCAGCCTTACAATACTGGTTTCATTATGATCATCAGAAAGGTCATTCTCATGCCTTCATAGAATAAAGACCTTTCTGCAGTCAAGCATGGGGCAAGCCAGGCTCAATCCCATGGTTGTTCTACATGGACATAAAGACATCAGTTTGGAGATGGATCTGAACATTATAGCTAATGAGTTCATACAGACAGCACCAATCAGAAGAAATACATTCAGTGTGGAAGAATCCTAGCAGTACATATCCTGAATGTATTTCTTCTCCCTTGTTTAGTTATCTACCCTTCAGTGCTCCCTCCTGTTATAATAAATTTATTTAAATCTCTAAAAAGTGTTTGTTGATTTTTATCTTGGGCTTCAACTTGGGGTAGTGTACTATAAATATTATAATTAAAATGTAATATTTTTGTTGAGTACTTGTTATTTTAATGTGGCTTTAAAACACTCTAGGATCCATTGATGAAGGATGGTTTCCAGAAATAGAAATATAATTAAATACATATATAAATGTAAACAAATAAGCATAGCCCCCTTTCCCAGGTTTAGCCCCACGCCCGCCCCCTGGGAAATTGAGAAGTCTACTCCCCTGCTTATCCCCATGTAAATGTGTTTAGCATCAAGGTAGCAGAAGCAAACACCATTTTATTCATGTAGTCATGTTGGTGCTGATTTCAGTGGATTTACAATGAAAAACTGCACATGCGCAATGTATTTATTTTTATCAGAGTTGGCAACCTTTTTCTTTTCTTTTGCTTGGATGACCAGCAACATAACCTTCATGATTACTAATCCATTGCATTTCTCTTAGTAGCATGACAGGAAGGACTGGGCAAGTGATGGCTATAAGGAGCAGCTGCCACTGCTTCTGATTGCTTATCATGTGCCCCCTCTTTCTCTGGACTACTCTTCCTGTTCACTCATCCTTTATTTGAGTAGCATGGGAGGAAGAATTGAGTCCAGTGGGGCCTCTTAGGATGATTGAGCAAATGGAAGCCATGACTCTCTTTAAAGAAGCCTCTGCCTGGGTGGTAGAAATACAGAGATTTGGGCCTACTTCCAACTACTGTGCCACCCATAGAGAATGTGCGGGTGAATGATCAAGAGGCTGAGATGGCTGCACCTTACACAGCTAATTGCTCTGTTTGCTTGCAACCCTCTGCTCTCCCTTTGGGCACTGTAGCAGTGGGGTATGGGCTCACCTAGAGAATGAGGGTGAGCAAGTTGGCCTCTTCCTCGGACTAATGCTATAGGGCTCACTTTCCCCATGTGCCGTCTACAGAAAGAGAGGGCAAGCAAATGGAAAAGGAAGCTGCTGCAAGGCGGCCCTCAGGCGCTCCTTCTTTCCATCATGCCAGCTAGAAAGAGAGGGTGAGCAGGCAGAAGTAGGAGCTTCTCCTCTTGCTCACCCCCACCATCTAGCCAGCCTTCCCCAAATAGGTCTCCTCCAGAAGTGTCAGACTACAACTTCAATCATCCCAACACTGGTTTGGGATGATGGAAGTTCCAGTCCACCACCTCTGTGGGACACTAGATGGGAGAAGGCTAGCCTAGGCATAGTGAAATGGACTTGCTGCCCCCATTTGCCCCACCCCTCAAGTAAGATGCAAGTGAGCAATTGGAGGTGGAGGCAGCTGTTCTTTACACCACTACTCACCTGTTTCATGGGCATGGGAGTAGCAGCTGCCCTGTGACATCTACTCTCAGAGGAGGGGGTGGGAGATGGTGTTGCTGTGCATGGCAGAGAGCAGGCCTCCACTCACCCAACGGAGTCTATACCCCTTGGGGTAGCTGCACCTCTATTACAGATGGGCAGCGCCAGTGGGCCTTTAGCAGCTGCCCCAGTCTTGGAACAAATGTATAAGCTTTAAGGAAATAAACTGAGCAGAGGAGAGGAAGTGGGGGAAGAACAAATGCACCAGGCATGTGAAAAGGGCACAAAGTGGAACTAAATAGGAAGCCAGCATTAATGAGGAACTACAAAAAAGGGGAAACTCCTGCGGCCGCACGAGGGGCTGAGAAGATAAATGTCGTTCAGTGACTTCAGTTTGAGGCAAGACTCAAAGGCCTCCGTGCTGGGGCGCACGGAGAGGCGCCAACGCTCCTGCACGAGCAGAGCGTGAGACCCGAAAGCCCTCCGCCGCCCCCTCCTCCTCCTCCTCCCTGGATCACTCACAGCGCCCCGCTCGAAGTCGTTGTAGAAGGGCTTGTCAAGCAGGTGCCTCTCGCTCGTGCCGGCTGAGCCCACCAGGCTCAGGTAGATGTAGTCATCGGTGCCTGCGAACCACTGACTGCCCGTCGCCACCGTCACTGAGTAGGATGGCATGGCAGGAGCTCCGGGGAGCGTTGCTGGCAGCGCGCTCTGCTTTGCTCGCACGGCGTTTCACTTGCCTAGGCAGGGACCGCCTTCCCTGGGGGGGAGGGACAGAGACCTCTGGCCAGGCCAATGAGGGCTGCCTGAGGGGACTTCAAATGGAGCTCCTGAAGAGAAAGCTCGTACAATACGTTCTCAGTTCGGGAGCCCGGTCAGACTTTCCAGACGGACCCCAGTCGCTGCTCTTCCGCTAAAAGCAGAAGTGCAAGTGCCTCACCACACAAAGGAGGGTGCGACACTTTGGGATAGGTGCATTCCACGATACTCCATCCACGCTAGTGAAAGGCGGGTGGGCAGTTACCCAGCAATTGGTGTACAGTGCTGCACACTAATGCAAGAACTGTGCCAGCTTCGTGGGGATGTTGCTTCTTTGTTTCTTGGAGTTACCTAATTGCCCGTCTATCTCTATGTATGATTCCAGGATGAAGTAATAGGGGTTGGTGATTGTCATATGGGTTGTGGCAAATCAAACGGCTATGACGGCGGTGGGCACCAGTTTTGGTGGGGTTAAGAAAAAGAGACATCCTTAGTTCTCCAAGGGTCAAATGTAACTTATTTACAAACTACGCTGACCTTTGAAACACTCTGTAGCAGCTGTGTGGTGCTAAAACAATCAAATTTCATTTGCCAACAAGCTAAAAGTGACCCTTACCATTTTTCCTTTTGATGCCAATTAAATAAAATATGAGAACATTAATTTGCACAAGATAGGGGAAAATATTACTTACATGCAATACTGGATCCTGTATCAGAATTTGAGTTATTTACAGCATAATTCTAACAGTGATGGTGGACTGAAGTAGTGGTTTGCCTGCACTTCTGAAGCCCAGGCCACTCACATAGGCCAGGGCAGGGGTTGGGGGAGGTAGTGCAATTTTGCCAGGCATTTTAGCTTGGTGGGTCTTTTCTTGGAATTTACCCACTTAAATCAATGGGTGGGTGGGGGAGAATTAGCAACATATGTGACTGTTCCAATCCTGGCCTCTCTGAGAGTAACAGAAGGATTTTGGATCAGGGCCAGCTCAGAACCACCCCTACAACATCCCGTCTTGGGGCCTACTGTTGGCAGTGGACTTACTCCCAAGGAGCTTTTTGTAACTGGGGCCTGTTACCTGCATCCTACCACAGCCAGACACTGGATCTGGTGGCTAGAATTGTTTTGTCTGAGGTATATTTGATGTAACAACTTAATGGCTGTGCTCTATTTCTATAGGATGGAAAATATATGTATCCTTTACTTAATTTGTATGTGTTTGATATATTACATGTTTTACTTCAATTTCTTTTACATAAAAATGTTCAATGAAATGTTTATTAAAATGTTTTTATTTTTAAGACAGGTGCAATAACTTGTCAACTGGGCGTGACTGGATGTTTTCTGGTCAGGGATGTGCTGAAGAACGGAGCAGGGGAAGATTGGGTTACAGGCACCAGTCTGGATGATATTAAAAGTGGATTAGACACATTATTCATGTAGGCTAAGGCTATCAAGCAGTTACTAGTCACAATGGCTATATATTCCTCCAGTATCAGAGGCAGTATACCTCTCATTACTAGTTGCAAGAAGTAACTATTGCGCTCATGCCCGGCTCATGGGCTTCCCAGAGGCATCTGGTTGTCCATTGTGGGAACAGAACACTGAGCTAGGTAAACCTTTGGTCTGATCCAGCATAGCTCTTATTATGTTCTTCAGATTAAACTTTCCTCTGTAGTTTGTGATGGAAGCAGAACATGTGGTGTGCTCCTTCCTCCTCAGCTCCCTTTTCCCTTCTCTTGCAATTGTTTAGGCCACACAGCCAGTTTCCCAAATGGAAAGACAATTGTAGTTCTTATTCAGCACATATAAAGTTGCACTATGTTTCATGCTAGTGACGCACCCAAATGGTTGGACCACCTGAAACTTAACAGCAGTTTGCTGCACCATGAATAAGGAATATACAAGAGGCAATGCAGAAGACTCAGACAAGGATGGAAACCACCAGTCCAGAGCCTCCCCTCCTTGGTCCCATGCCCTGGCATGACAATTAGTTGGGGGGGGGGGAGGAATGCTTCCCTTGGAATCAAGATTCTGCCCCCCTCTAAGGCTAACTGCTGCACAGGGCAGGGTGTGTATGGTTTTCTTCAGCGAGGGAGAGAGAAAATGGGATGGCCCTGCCCATTTTTATCTTCTCCCCCCCCCCCCCACTATCAGGTTGAGCCATGCTCACCAAAGAATGTGGTTCCTGAGAGATTATTGCTAAGGGAATTCAGCCTTCAACTTAAACAAGGCTTTCCACCCCTGTTGTAATGGATGTTTTGGCAAATCCAAGACAACACTTTGATTAAAAATAACTGGATCCCGTATGAGAACCAAGTGATATTTCAATGAGCTTCAAATTCCCTGCACAAATTGTCCATCATAACTTTTTCAGTTTTATATAGGAAGTAGGAAGAGGCCTAACTGCAGAATGTAAGCAAAGTCCAAAGCTCTTATATATGATCAATTTCTAATTTTATCAATGATAATAGGACCACACCCACCCACCAAAGGAAGAATGCAAGTCTATTTTTAAAATAAATATGTTTTAGATAACTGCAATTAAATTCAACATGATTCCATCTTTACTATTCAGGTAAATAAACAATTTTATACATATTTTATATAATCCTTTTAGTTGTTTATACCCTCATTTTATGTATGAAAGAATTAAGGTGTTTTCTTTTCTTTAAAAACAGCTATGAAGGACTTCTGGTGAATGCAATGGTGGGTCGGCGCCGCAAACTGTGAGCTCCACGGAACGGGATGGCTCGGGTGCCGTCTGGGGGATCCCAGATGGAGTTAATTTCCCCAGATTAAAGGGGAATGCTACAAGCCACCCATTAAGTATCTCGTAAACCCTTTGATGTGGTAACGAAGCCGAAGTGGAAACTTCATCAGAGAGACAGCAAAAGAGGGAGGAGAAGCAGGCTTCCAATGCTCACGAGCTGTTCTGGACCCGAGAGGGCATAAGATCCGCCGGGCATTGATGACATCTAGTGAGGGACTTTCACTGCAACAAAATCAATTAGAATAACAACTGATCCTGCAGGGAATAAAGAAAACAAAACCTCTTGCATCATCTTGTGGGTGAGTCACCTTACCTTCTGTGTAAAAAAGATTTTTTAAAAAGCTTTGAAGTTAGGAAGGGAATCGCAGATGGATATCTTTGTTTAAAGAATTTACATATGAACTAAAAAAGGGGACAAGAAAGAAAGAAAAAAAGAGGTGGGGAAATAGATACTCGCCTCTTCCATTTTCAGAGAAACTCCTGTGAAAGTGAAGGCTTTCGTAATGGGAAACACCAGAAGAAAAACAATTGACTTTGCAGGAGTAATGACTGGAATTCAGGAATTTCAACTACTAATGCAAAAGTGTGTTCAACAAATATGTGATAAATTGGATCATACTGCAGTGAAATGGGAGTGTGAAAATAAGACAGAAGTACGGGGCACAAAAACTCAAGAAAGAAAAAACTTGGACATTACTATAAAACGAGGATCTAATGAGGTTAAAGGCTTTTTGGACAACAAAAATAAAGGATACCAAAGGGTGATTACTTCGAAAGACTTCTGTGATGGAACAAAGGTTGAAAAGGCGGTCCCAGCAGAAAGAAACAAAGAAAGATTATCTTCAGACAAGAGGCTCCGAGATCAAAACCAAAGCAGAGAGAAATATTTTGATGGGTTACTCCGACAGTCAAGGGATGTAAGTGCGAAATCCAAAAGAACTGGCAGAAAAACTTTAAAAAGAATTCCCTTTTGAAACGGGTTAAAAGAAGCTTTGAAGTCGACTGGATAAAAGGACACTTGATTATGGTCTGGAGATAGGAGTGAAGCTGGGACTTTTTATTTCCTCTTTGTTTTGTTCTTTTTAGTGGGATAAAAATTGTGGAAACGTTAATATATACTTATAATAAGAATAAGCTTAATGTTGTTGTAAAAAAGAAGGGGAAAAGTTGGAGTTATTGGGAGAGGAGAAAGGGGCGAGAGTGGGGGAAAGAAATTAGGTACGCAAATAATGAAATAAAAAGTAATATGTATATGTAAATTCTATATAAAATGAGTGGTACATCTGGGGATTCAAGCAAAAAGTTTGTTTAAAAGAAAGAAAAAAAGAAAAAAGAAAAGAAAAAACTATTTACTTTATTTTTAGCAAGGGGGGAGAAGGGGGGAAATTTGTGATTGAAAATTTCTGCAAGAGAAAATGTGGCTTTTGTATTATTGTTGTGGAGAAGGTAGGGGGTCCATTTTAATGTTGTATGTCTTTGTAAATGTTATCTTTGTTTGAAAATAATAAAAATTTTAATTGGGGGAAAAAAACAGCTATTAAGAAACTAAAAGATGTTAGAAGGATATTGCACCAAACACTGGAGGATAATCAGAATTTAGAAGAAAATAAAAAAGTATTTCCTTGCAACTTGGAGTACATAATGGATTCCACCTTACTAGTATAGCCTGAGAGAAAGGATCCACTCACCCTAAAAAAAGTTCAGCAAGCCTGCCAGTGGCAAATATACATCTTAAACGATTTACATGAAATGTAGTTGTTTGAAGTTTTCTACATGAAGCAGATTCATGCAGAAAATCCCCCCAAGAACTAATGCAACATTCCATAGGCCGTGTGTGTGTGTGTGTGTGTGTGTGTATGTTGCGTGTATATAAAGAAGGCTTGCTCAATAAGAGGAAGCATGGAATCATGCTGAAGGTTGCTTGTGTTGCTTGTGGGTGAATCACAAAATGGGCTCGGATGTCTGTGTGGAAGAAGTGGTAGTGCCCCATCAAGTTCTGGGAAGTTACAAATTTGAGGGACCAGACTTAATGAATAAAATAATTATTCACTTGGAGGCCTGTGATTCTTTTCCCAATAAAGATCCAACTCTTTTTTCCTAGACACCATATGGATCATTTCCCAAGATTTTGGCATCAATGAACAGAACATTGCATTGTCTCTGAAGTCCAGGACTGGGGAATGTGTGGCCCTCCAAATCTTGTTAGATTGCAACTTCCATCAACCTTTGCCAGTGACTACACTGACTAGTGCTGATGGGAGTTGAAATCCATTAACTGGAGGACTGTCCCCAACCCCTGCTGTAGTCCATGCTGAAGATTGTAGATCTTGGGACCTAAGGACCCTTTCCCATGACAGTGATGGTGACAGGAGAATGGGCTTGGGGAGGTTTCTTCCACCAGGCAACACTATGGGAGGAGCTACCTAGTTTTCTGTAGCCACTAACCTAGATACAAGCAATTTAGCAGGTAGACTACAAATGTTATGGTCCATTTTATGCCAAGTACTGTACTAGTTCCTTGAAAATATAACCACAGTGTTGCAAATAACTTTGGGGCATATTTATTAGGGATGTGTATCATATCGTTAAAATGTACGATAACGATACGATACGCTCTTTATCGTGCATACGCCCAACAATAACGAGACGCTAATCTACGATAATTATTGGAGACAATAAAAAATCCTACGATATTTATCGTATTTTATCTTTTTGTCAGAAGTCTCTTTCTCTTTTGCTGCCACATGGATGGAGCTAGAAGGTGAGGTTTGCGTGATGAGACAGTGACCAATCATGCAGCAAGGATTCCAGCAGGCTCCAATCACAATGTTGGAGGAGGGCTAAGGATATCCCCGCATAAAACCCCCACACTTGGTGTTCCAGCTCTGTTGGGAGTTAGGCGTTGAGGGGAGAAGGGTGAATTTTGTTGGAGCTCTATCCTGGCTCCTGGGTCTTATAGTTACTTGGTGGCGACTGGAGCGCCGATGGCGGAAAACTCAACTTCTATGCGACAAGACACAGCATAGAGAACATCTTCGTTCCTATGGGGTGGCAATACGTGCAGCGAAGAAAGCTTTCTTCTCTGTGCGCATTGCGTCTGCGAATTCGCGTCCAGCGGAACTGTTCAGGGTGGTGAGGAGTCTAACTCGGGCACCTTCCCCCCTGAATCCGATTTTAGAGCTTTCGGCAGTTCGCTGTGATGCCTTTAACGATCATTTCACAGATAAAATCTCTCGGATAAGAGCCGACTTAGATGCCGTCGTTATAGCAGAGGCTGACGATGGAGTGTCCGGCGACTCCGCAAGTAGAACTATACTGGATCAGTTTCAGTTGGTGAGTACCGAGGACGTGGACAAGCTGCTTGGATGAGTGAGGACGACGACTTGCCCTCTTGATCCCTGTCCTTCATGGCTGGTCGTCCAGGGATGAGATGCGGTTAGATTGCAATTACAATATATTATTAATGCATCTCTCAGGGAGGGGACTTTCCCATCATGTTTAAAAGAAGCGGTGGTATGGCCGCTTCTAAAGAAGCCCTCCCTGGATCCCCTGGACTTTAATAACTACAGACCGGTAGTTTTCTAGACCCATTTCAAACTGGCTTCAGGGCGGGATACGGAGTTGAGACTGCTATGGTCGCCTTAGTGGATGATCTACGCCTTAGTATTGACAGGGGGAGTGTGTCCCTGTTGGTACTTCTGGTACTTCTGGACCTCTCAGCGGCTTTCGATACCATCAACCATGGTATCCTTCTGGAATGCCTGAGGGGATTGGGAATCGGGGGCATGTACTTCAGTGGTTCTGGTCCTACCTCTCGGGCAGGTTCCAGATGGTGATGCTTGGGGATAGCTGCTCTGCAAAGAAGGAGCTGCTGTGTGGCATACCGCAAGGTGCCATCCTTTCCCCAATGCTGTTTAACATTTATATGAAACCATTGGGAGAGATCATCCGGAGGCATGGGGCGGGGTGCTATCAGTATGCTGATGACACCCAAATATATTTCTCTATGCCTTCGATAACAGCGGCAGCTAAGGATAGTGTGTCTCCTCTGAATGAATGCTTGGAGGCGGTAATGGGCTGGATGAGGAAAAACAAACTGAAGCTGAATCCAGACAAGATGGAGGTGCTTGCTGTCAAAGGCCCCAACCTGGGTTTGGAGGTGTGTCAACCGGTTCTGGATGGGGTTACACTCCCCCTGAAAGGCTGTGTTCGCAGCTTGGGGATGCTCCTGGATCCGTCGCTCCAAATGACAGCCCAGATAGATGCGACGGCCAGGAGTGCCTACTATCAGCTTCGGCTGATACGCCAGCTGCGCCCCTTCCTAGAGTTGGAAGACCTAAAGATGGTGGTGCACGCGCTGGTAACTTCGAAGCTCGACTTCTGCAATGCGCTGTACATAGGGCTACCTCTATGCCTAGTCTGGAAACTTCAACTAGTTCAAAATATGGCAGCCAGGTTGGTCACTGGTACATCTAGGGGTGACCATATTACGCCAGCTTTAAAATTGCTCCACTGGCTGCCAATTAGTTTCCGGGCGAAGTATAAAGTGTTGGTTATTACCTTTAAAGCCCTACATGGTTTGGGTCCAGGTTACCTGCGGGATCGCCTTCTCCCATACAATCCGCCCCGCACGCTCAGGTCCTCTGGGAAGAACTTACTGTAGTCGGCCAAGACTAGGCTGACAACTGTTACCCAGAGGACCTTCTCTTCTGCCGCTCCCAGACTGTGGAATGACCTGCCGGAGGAGACTCGTCAACTTAACAGTCTTTTAGAATTTAAGAAAGCCATAAAGACTGTTCTCTTCCGGCAGGCATATCCAGTGGAATTTTAGAATGTTTTAAGGATGTTTTTAGGATGTTTTAGGATTTTTATGCAGTTTTAATAATATGTGTCATGTTTTAATCAGTTTTATGTATTTTATCATGTTGTTGTTCCCTGCCTCGATCCAGACGGAGAGGCGGGTAAGAAATAAATTGTTATTATTATTATTATTATTATTATTATTATTGTAGTCTTGCATCTTTGTGTCTCAGGTTCGTTTGGCTGTGCGTTGCTTGTGTGTTTGGTTATCGTTTTTAAATTTTTATACGTTTTCTGGTTGGTTTGATTGAAGAGTTAGGTTAGCATGAATGGGGGTACTGTGACTGAGGGAGTGTGTTTTGTCCTCTTCCTGTTTAACTTTCTTTAAAAAAACAATATATATATATTTAAAAATTATATTTTTCTCCCTCTCTCTGGGTGTGTGTGTTTGCTTGATTGACTGTGAGTGTGCTGGTGTGTCCTGTAGCCTGCTACACAGGATAACACTACACAATCTCCGCACACAAACTGTTTGCAAAGGATTATTATTAATATAAATAATAATTTCATTTCCAATCACTTTGTACCAGTATGAAACGCGGCTCTAAGGCGCGCCTTGGACGAGGTGGCTCTGGCTCTAGGAGAGATGCTGTTGCTGCTGTGGGCAGTTCTGCCTCTCACACTTTTTATTTCTTTTTGAAAGGCACTGCTCCAGCCAATGTTTCCAGTCTGGAGGGACTGCTTAAATGAGGGGCTGTTATGCAAAAGCAAGCATCCCTCTCACACATTTTATTTCTTTTTGAAACACACTGCTCCAGCCAATGTTTCCAGCCTGGAGTTGAGAGATTCCTATATTATTATTTTTCGTCACTATATCCCTGGGTCGTGAAGTCTGTTACTGAGGGACTGCAGAAGCATCCCCCTCACACATTTCCTTTTTTTTTTGAGAGAGAGAGACACTCTGGTCCAGGCAAAGTGCCTACCTCTACTCTGAACGTGACTTATAATAATTTGGCAAAGTGCCTACCTGTACCTTGAACATGACTTATATTAATTTGGCAAAGTGCCTACCTGTACCTTGAACGTGACTTATATTAATTTGGCAAAGTGCCTACCCCGAACGTGACTTTTATTTGCCACTGCTCCAGCCAATGTGTGCAGCTCTGGCATGAAGAAATGCCCACCTGCCTGCATGGGGATGGCGGGCAGACTGGATCATTTTAAGTTTCAAGCACGATGAGGTCAAGGCGGTGCGTGAGGGTTGTTTTGATAGGATCCTCCAGGTTTCCTTGCTACCTGGGGTATCTCCTGGCCCAATGAGGCCCTGCCTGCTAAGGCTGGCTGAAACAACTGTAATGCCCATGCTACTCTCCTACTCTCCAATTCTTTTATTATTACATTTGTACTTAGACATGCATGGCCTAGAGACAAGGCAGCAGTTCTACTGCAGCGAAATGCATCCACTCACTGTGCCATGCACACATAGGCGCTAGTGGGATCCTCCAGGTTTCCGCGCCGCAGGGGTATCTCCTGGCCCAATGAGGCCCTGCCTGCTAAGGCTGGCTCTAAAATCAATGTAATGCCCGTGCTATTCCCCTACCCCCCAATCCTTTTAATTTGCAGACATGCGTGGCCTAATGAATGAGACAAGGCAGCAGCAATTCACCATCTTCTGATTAACACATTTTACTTTTATGACTGCATATGGAAGGCACTGCCTAGGTTTATCCACAGGTTTTGAAAGTTCATTGTATTCATAAAAATATACCTATAAGTCTCAGCAGCAGCAATAGCATGCAGTGCATTACCAGAAACAGTGCATGTTGTTGAGAGCTTACTTCGGAGTAATGCCTGCAGCTGTGTGTCTGAAATTGGGCACAATGAGTCCCCTCAAGGCCATCTGTGAGATGCCCATGAGTACACGATATCTCTTGAAAAAGGACCACATTTCAGCCACCTGAAACAGTGTATTTGAAAGCTTACTTCCGAGTAACGCTTGCACCGATTGTTCTAAATTTTGGCACACAAGACTAGCAACACTCAGTCTGCACTGTGACCAGGTTTCAAACCTGTAACTTGGAAAATTAAGAAGTTTTAGGCCTTTCTCTGACTCAAAAATCAACTCTCTAGGGCAAAATGGTGAAACGATATAGTATCAGATTTCCGATAATTATCGGAAATACGATATGATTCACTTACGATATAATCGGAGATAATAATTGTTTTGGTCCGAAATTCCGATAACGATACGGTATTTTGGGGCGTGCACATCCCTAATATTTATTTGACCATAGTGTTGCCATATATTCCCCCATTGAAGCATTAAGCAGACCCAGACCTGCTGAGCTTTAGCAAGAATGCTGTATCATATACCTTCAGACCATATGATATGACACATTAGGAACCATATCTGAGGAAACAGAATTCCACATTCTTAGTGGTTCCTTAACACCAGAGATCAACTGTAGGTCTGCTACTTTCTGCCTTACATTCCTGGTGGGAAAGGCTGTGTCCTAGCCACTTGGACAGAAGGGTAAGCCAAACAAAGCAGAAAGAATTTTAAAATCAAATCAAATACAGGGAGACAGGGTGGCTTAAGCCCATGATTCACAATACCATCCCTTTGAGGGCCCAAACTAGTTTCTTAGAGGTACAAATATAGATGGTGGCTTTAGGAAAGTAGGAGTGAGACCAGGTAAGTGCAAACTAAAGATGAAATTTAAAGATGTTTATTTCACTGCTGACACTTGAGTGGCATCAGACAACTAGCCTAAAACTACAAATCAATGCTGAGGATTTCTTTGGCTTTGACAGAATAAAGAAATGACTACCTTGCAGAACTCCCACAGACCTATATTAGTTTTATATTGAACTAGAAAACTGTCAGTAAGAATTTAGAAGCAAGCTGTCAGCAGCAAAACATCAGATAGCATGCAGAAGTCAGAGGCAGATTTGTTACCACAGAAGTTAGCTCCCTCCAATGACAGCCTTGGAATGGCAGCAAGATTCATACAGGCTGCCTTTGAGAGTGGGTTATTTGCATGATCCCCCTGCTTAGGGCACCCACTAAGACACATGTTTTTCAGACCTCCTGAATTTCTGTAGATCCACTCCATAGAATTTGCTTGAAGCGAGCAGACTCCAAAACAGGCAGAGTTGCCTTACAGTGTTTAGACGCTGACTGTTTCTGCCCCACAACAATGAATTTATTTTTTGCCATGCAGAAGAAGAAAATGGACAAAGATTTCGAAAAAGATTTCGAAAACAGGAGACTGACAAAGGATATTACTTCTTCAAAACACATAGCATTCAGGAAAAGACCTGCTCTTCTTCAGTCCTTTTGTAAGCAGGGGGAATCCAGACAATAGTATACTGTGGGAAGTAAGGAAGGAAGCCACATTTGTAGAGGGGACACTTGCAACTCCCTGTAAAATATGTAGTTAAGAGGCTGTTTGCACATCATGCTAAGCCACAGTTTAGTGTAGTTTAACTGAGCTTTAGAAAGCCTTGGGCTTACACACTCCACCTTCCCCTCTCCTTCTCCCACAAAGCAGAGAAGAGTTCAGAAACTTCCACTTTTGTTTAGCTATGGTTTGTCATGGCTAACAAACTGTAGTTAATCTTAACTTTGGTTAGTTTAAACAATCCTACTTCTGTAACTATGGTTTGAAGTTGATTTGCTCGAAAGTAACTATAGTTAGGATTAAGTAGTTTATCAGTCCAGACGACAGAACAAGCAAAAGCAGAAGCAAAAGTTTCCAAACTCCTTCTCCCAGCTGTATAAAAGTAGAGGGAACAAGGGAGCAAATGAGCCCAAGGCGTGCTGCAGTTCATTCACGTTGCACTTTTAACTAAATACTAGCATTGAACCATGGCCAATGTGGACTTTGTTTTAAAGGAAGTTTTAAAACTTGGATTTCTCTGAAATGAAAACTGGATTATGTACTTGTAATTTAATTCTGTGTAAATTTTTCCAAAATTTCACTTAGCATTGGATAAAGTTTGTTAAAGCAGAATTTACTTACTAGATTAATGGTGAAATGCAACAAGATGTCTGACAATATAAAATCAGCACTGGACATACTAAAAAATGTATAAGTGTCAAACTTTTAAACAGGGATTTCTGTTCAAATAGCAAGATCCAAACTCTTAATAAGAAAGTGTCACTAGTAACAGGAATGTTCATTAGATTCCCTTTACTACCAGGGCTGGGGCTCATTTACAAGGAGAAGGATATGCCTACTGCCAGCAGTGCTGAGTAGCAGTGAAACGAGCTGATCAATCATGCCAACTCAGAACACCACTATCATTGCTGCTAGTGGGAAGAACAAATACCACGTCTTCTAAGTGTGCAACTGCTAGAAAGGAAAATCTGTGGTTGCCAGCAAGCTCTAACATTTGGGAATTACAATTCACTTGAGGATAGCAGCAATTCTCATTATAAGAACACCTTATGGGAATTCTAACATACATCCCTGTGATCTTGGCATCTTACAACTATACACCTGCTGTATTACTCGTCGTCCTTTTTTGGCGCCTGGAAATCAATCACAGCCACCAGAACCGTACATAGACAATCAACATGATAAAAAACACAGCAATAGCAGCAAGCTTGGCATAGGTGGAACGCATGTTCAGATACTTCGCATCCTGGCGGTATTTCTTGGACAAACTGGACAAGTTGTTTGCCTTGGAATCTAAAGCTGTTTCAAAAGAATAAAATACAACAAGATATAAAGCAAATTAGTATTGATAGCATTGGTCTGGTTTCATGTACCTTTACCATATATTATATTTGATATTAAAAGCCTCACTTCAATCTGACCTAAAACCAGAAGTTTTAGTCTTTCATATTGAAAAGCTTACAGGGTGCTGAAAGTTGCTGTCAAGCACCACTGTCTATTGTCTACTATAATAAAAGCTTTTGCTTTCAGTTAGAGGCAGCTTTAAGTTAAGCTTAAGAAAGTTCATGGAAGGCTAGTTTCCTGTCCCCTCCTTCCCACTAGCAATCATTCAGCCCCTGAAAAGCCTTCAGAAAAGTCCTCCTGAACAGTGGGAGATGGGGCACAAAATAGGGTCTGCAAGGGGAGGGGGAAATTGCTCCAAATCAGATTTGGATCCTAAGATGTTTCTTACTCAAACTACTAATAAACAGTAAACACTGTTAATCAATTTAATTAATCCTCCCTCTGCAAACCCGTCTATATCTTTTAATGTGTAACCTAAATGCTAACTTGAGTATTTCAAACTCATGTCAGGAACACGCAAAACAGCATTGTTTCTCCATAAGTTTGTGGACCATCAGACAACTGTCTTTCTGCTCCATCTCCTTTCAGACACTACTAATAAGTCTCTTCTGCAGGTATATTAACCAATTTAGAGAGCAATCCAATGGCCTCTACACAACATCGGGGGAAGGAGGCATAGGATAGTTTGGATTCCTGGATCAGAGGCTGGAGGCAGCACTCTGACCTCAGACCCAGGAGTTTGAGATCCCCTCCCTATCACAGACAGCACAGAGAGAACAGCGCCAGTCACTCTCTCAGCTTGCAAAAGCAACTTCGGAGTCAACAGTCTATGACCTTTCAAATATTTTTTTTCCAATACACATCTCATACTCTATGGGATGCCTGTCCCAAATAATGATATATCAGGACCCAACTATAGCATTTGCTGAAACTTGGTGTGGGAAAAAGGCAAAGCCTCAGAAGACAACATTCAAGAAAGTAAAGGGAAATGAAAAGTAGCAAAGGCAGGGACTGAGGCGAAAACATTTAATTAACAAGTTCATGTAAACAGTGGTTTTGCATTACACTACAGTGTAATGTTGCTATTCATCAGCTAACTACATCTCTTCCCTTTATTCTCTTGCTCATTTTCATGCCCTTCCTACTTCTCTTTGTTCTCCCTTCTCTTTGAATTCAATTTTTTATACTTCCTCTTTTCTGATTTTAATTATCTGTCATCTATAACTTATAACAGCACCATCAAAAAACATGACACTTTGCAGCAGAGGCTTCACATCTGTTGGATCTACTTTTTAATGGTTTTTAACCAGAGACCCAGTACATACCAATTAAAGCAATGACAAGATGATAACTTCACAGTACCATCCCTATCCCCACCTAAAGCTTTAGAAAGTAGGGCTACTTGGATTTCCCTTTCCAGTTTCTTAAACAGAGAGAAAAGGTGCCCTTATAACTAGTAGAGTTGGAAAACAAGATTTCAGGGACAGCTAGGCAGGGAGAGAAGTGAATCACCATAATACCCTTTTTTTAGTGGAAGAAATGAGCCAAGAGGGCCCATAAGAAATGACAAACGCATGTGCAGATTGCCTTTTGCTCATTACTGGGAACCACAACATAAAGATTCATAGATGTATGTGGGTCATCTGTGGTTATTTGGGAGGGACGGGGATGGGGAGAACATTAAATTAGCAAGAGATATGAGAAGCAGCCTTATAGGAGGATACAAGAAAGGAAAACTGGGGAATGTTAGACAAGGGCATAAAATTAAGTGTGAGATTCTATGCACAATTCCCTGGGAGTAAAGCACAACTGAATTCAGTGGGGTTTACTTCTAATTAAATATACATAGCTTTGAGCTTGGGCTGCATGTCAGATAAAGCTGAAACACAACATTAAGAGGAAATGGACAGGAAAGGGAAGAGGAGAGGCACAACGTTTACTGGTGGCTATCTCTATTTGGGTAGAAAGTAGTACTGGGCTGTATTCAGGCATGCAAGACTGACATCTGGCCTGGGTACACATTGGCAGGCAAGAGAGGAGCCAAGGGAGGCCAGGCGAATTCCATCTTTGTTGTTCTTCTGTAAGCAGACAAATACATTTCTATTCAGACAGGCTTGAAAGACCTGCAGTAGTTGTTTGTTGCTCTCTTCTAGCTGTCTTGGCTGATCTCTACCTCACTGGCAAGAGTGGGTGGGTGGGTGAGGGCAGTCTGTGAGGGCAGCTAAATGTAGCTGCAGCCTAGGAGAGACAGCAGCAGAAATTGCTTGCTCTCTCTTATGTGAACAGAAGCGGTTTGTTTCCCATGCCAATCACCAGTCTGAGGAAAGGGGGGGGGATGGTTGAGCAAGCAAGTGGCAGAAAGAATCTAGCAACTGCAGCCTCTTGTTCTCTTGGGCTATAGCTGTCCAGGTTGATTATTTGCTTGCTTGATCACCCACCAAGGCGGGCGATCCGTGAGGGAAGCTAGGCCTGGAGAAGAATGGATGACTCCTGCTGCACCCCATTGCTTCCTTAGGCGATGGCTGCTTTCTACTGACTATTGTTGCATCTGTTTAGCAACTCAGCAATTGGCAGAAAAGGCAACAGCAACAGCTACTGATCCCTCTTGTTCAGGTAATCAGTGAGCAAAGCTAGCAGCAGCAACTTCCCAGAGGAACAAGAAGAAGTAGCAGTAACCCCTCATTCTCCCTTCTTATAGCAGCTGTAGTGGTTCATTATTTCATTGCGAAATGCTTGACTAGCCCCCCCACCCCCCAAATAGAAAAGAGAAAGGTGAGGGCAGCTGGGAAGTCCTATCTTTCACTGCTGCTTTGCTTACAGGTTACAGCAATTGGGAGACAGAAGGCATTCCAACTACGTGAGCTGAGTGGGTCAAATAGAAGGAGAAGAAGTCGTAGCACCATAGGCAATGGTCAATGCTAAGGAGTGAGCCCCACCAGGAGTCCAATTCCCTGGAGGACGGACATTGGAAAGCAGGCAGCACTGGTTTCTGCTGCTCCTCTTCATCAGGGTTTGGCAGTGAGCTCTGCTGGGGTACTGGGCCATCAGCAGCTGCCCAGCAGTGCCTATTCCTTCATAACCTTTTGTTGTTTCAGTCTCCCTAAATAAACGTTAGAACAGTAATTTCCAAGATGCAGTACATCTCAAACTCCTCTGTCAAGCTCAAATAGTTAACAAACCAAAAGGAACAGAATTAAAAACGGGTTGAATTAAAAACAGAAGTGATGCAAGGTAAGGCACTTTGTGATAACCCTTTTGTATAAAAAATAATTGCACTGAAAGCCACAAACATGAAAGACGTGAAACTGTTTCAAAAAAATTAGGAATTATTCTTTGTATTGCTATATGAATTATTATTATTTATTTATTTATTACCCGCCTCTCCATTTGGATTGAGGCGGGGGAACAACAGCAAATACAAAATATGATAAAATACATAAAACTGATTAAAACATGGCACACATTATTAAAACTGTATTAAAACATCCTAAAAACATCCTAAAAACATCCTAAAAACATTCTAAATGTTGTTTATTTATTATCTGTAAGTATTTCTACCCTGACCTTCAAGCAAGTTCACAGGGGAACTTACAAAAAGGCTTACCAAAAAAGTGGAGTGAGAAACATGCAGAAAGACAGGTTGCTATCTGTAACTGTAGTTCTTTGAGTGGTCGCACATGGGTTCTGCATGAATCAGGAAGCTTCTATAGCTGAGGAATTTTTGGCGGGAACCCCACCCCCACCGTACAGTGCACATGTCCCTAGTGGGGTCCTGCTTATTCCTTCAGTTCCTTGAGATCAACACTGTGGCTTCATAACTGAGAATAAAACCAAAAAGGCCTTTGGTACCCAACATTGAAAATTACCACAAGCCTGATTTGGCAGGCTTGTGGTACGAACTGCAGATCTGAAGTGTAAGGGTGAGCAGCAGGAGAGATCTGGTACCTTCCTCTTTGTGCAAATACGTGCTGATGGTTGTATTGTCCAAAGGTAACCTGAAACAGTCTGCCCACCAGGTCCAGTTTGAATGCGCAAAATGTTTTGTCCACTGCACTTAACTCCTGGAGGTTGACGTGCTGAGTGCCTTCAAAGGCCCCGACAGTGAGCTCCCCATTCTGAGAGCAACACATCTGTAGTCACAGACCTGGATGTGGCATGACCTGGGATAAATCGCTTGGCACTGACCACCATTGGAGAAAATCCCTGATGTCTGGAGGCACAAAGAGTGTGGATTGGCAGGCATCCCTTTCAATACTGAATTTGCGTATGAGCCAGTTTTGCAGCTGTCTCATACGCAATTGAGCATAGCAAATAACAGCCGTTGTCACTGCCATGAATCCCAGGAGACATTGGACCTTGAGTGCTGTGATGGTTCTGTTCATGAATAATTCTGTTGCCAAAGAAGTCAACACCTGTACCCTGGTGCTAGGTAGGAAGGTACAGCCAAATTGGGAATCCAGCTATGCCCCTATGAATTGGATCAAGCTGGGATTTCTCTTTGTTGATATAAAGTCCAAGCTGATAAAGGAGAGTGCAGGTCACCTCTATTGACCAAAAGAGCTGTTGACACCACAACACCAAATCATCTACGTACAGATAGACCTCTATGCCTTGCAGCCTGAGATGAGAGTAGACTACTGCCATGCACTTGGTGAATACCTTAGGTATGGTGGTGAGACCGAAGAGTAGCACCCAGAACTGATAGGCATCTATGGCGATGTGAAAATAGACATCCTTAAGGTTGATAGAGGTGAACCAGTCACCTTGGGAGAGTAGAGGGAGGATAGATGCTAGGGAAACTTCCTGGGAAAGATATACAGGTTTAGCTCTTGCAAATCCATGATTGGCCGGAGCCATCTATCCTTTTTCGGTACAATAAATTACCCTGAGTAAAAACCATTCTGAAGATGAGCATGTTGGACCAGCTTGATTGCTCCTTTCTTGAGGAGAGTTTGATCTTCGAAGTAGAGGTTCTGGAATGGAGCAGTAACAAGGACGGTACTGAGGAGAGGGAGGGCATTGAACTTGATCCGGTAGCCCCTATGGACTACGACAAGGACCCATGAGTCCGATGTGATGTTGTGCCAAGACAGATGACAAGTAGACATAAGAGTTCCGAAGATGGAGTACAGGGACAAAGAAGAAGGGGGGAAATGAATCAAAGGCGCTGCCTGTTCCTGCTATCGGTTTTCCGACAACAGGTGTGGAATTTCAATGCTGGGAACGTTTTCTCCAACTGTCCAGGCTGAGACTGTTGTTGCAGATGACTCATGGCTGATATTGAGTGGTGGCCAATTGAAACCAATGCCGTTGCCTAGGAGGCTGCTGTGTTATGAAACTCATACAATGTGCAGTAGTACGGGCTTTCCGTATCAAGTCCCGCGCATTGTCGGTTTTCGAGTTGAACAGTCCTTGCCCATAAAAAGGCGAATCACCAAAGTGGTTTCTAGTCTCCTCAGGTAGACCTGACGACCTCAACCAGGCCTTGGCAATGGAACCGACCAAGAACTTTGAGTCACAGTCGATTTGGTGACGCAATGTATTTATCTGCTGCCTAGGCGGTTTTAGTGTCTCGGCTTGGAAGAGGCGAGCCAACTCCTTGTCATCCAGAAAATGCTTGAGAAGGCGATGCCCTTTGTCCCACAGCAGCAACTGGTACAGCTTGATAATTTGATGTCTTCAGGCCCATCACTGTGGAGGAATATAATCTCCTCCCAAGTAAATCAAGGTTTCTGCCCTCCTTGTCGGTTGGAGAGGAGTGAACCCTTTGAGCCTTGCCCTGTACGTTCAATGAGTGTGGAATTTGGGGCTGGATGTTTGAACAAGTACTCAGCATGGGCCTCTTGAAAACCATACATGCCCTCTAAGCACTTAGACACTGGTGGCACTGTAGACAGAGCTTACCACTAGTGTTTAAGGGTATCCTCTAATGTTGGGAGTAGAGGAATGGTCACGGGTCTGAGAGTGCCACATGCTCCCGAAGTTCATCTCAGGAGCACCTGCAGTAGAACATTTAGCACTACTGTTGCAGCACCCACTCTCTGGAATGCTTTACCAACATTAGACAAGCCCCCACAGTTTTGACATTTGGATGTCCTCTTAAAATTTGTCTCTTCGCCAGGCTTTCCCTGAAGTGTGACCCAGCCAGCTATCGTTTGTAGCACACAGTAGAGTGTGCAGTTTTACTGCTGATTAATTTTATATTGTTTTATTGTTATATATATTGCTGTTTTTATGCCATTGTATTTTATGTTTACTGCTTCGATACCTGTGTGGGAAGCATTATATAACTTTGAGTAATAACAAATAAACAAATAAAATAAAGCATGCAGGTATTCTCAAAGCAGCAAAATTTTAAAAGAGCATAAAACATGAGATTAAACTAAAGATTTATGATGCCTGGAAAAATGCAAAGGTGCTGCCAAAATTACACTGGAATAGATGTGTATATATCATACTTGGGGTGCTAACATTGAGAAGCCCCTTTACCTCATAAGCATGTGCTGCACCTTCAATAGTGCACCTCCAATAGAGGAGGGTTTCTTTTGAAGACACATGTGGACAGGCACATGTGGACTCATCCTTCATTACAAAACAAGGCAGTTTTATGTTATGATCAGCTTGCTACACTTTTCCTGCAGAGCCTGTAATTGTCTGTCTAACCATCCTCAAAAAGGGGCAACAGCTTGTGTATCCAATGATTCCTGTACCTGAAAGTGCCTCGCCTCGTTGTAAGACTTCTTCGATGTTGGCTACCATGATTCTCTGTACATCCTGTAACTCTGTATTGATGGAGCCAAGGTTTCTTCTTGCACGACTGTCAATATACAGTTTCTTCATTTTCTGGATGTAAGTATCTGGAACAAGAGGTAGTTGCTCTTGAATTTATTTATTTATTGCATTTTTATACTGCCCTATAGCTGAAGCTCTCATGAATGACCCTCTCCTCCCTCCAAGATCTCACAGCTGTATCTAATGCATCCATTCCACACTTCTAGACAACCTAGGTTCCCCACCAATCATAATGCCTTTTCCAATTCAATGACTTGTCTCTCCAGACCAAACTCCCCTTTTGGAAAAATGGAAGCAGGGGCATTGCTCAAATCTAGGGATGTGCATCAAATTTGGCTGAAACACAAGCCAAACTGGGCCCCTTCAGATCATTTCTGGTGCTTTCCAAGGCAAAGTGGGCTTTATCTGAAGTGACTTGAACTGAAGCTTCACCTTACCTGAGGCTTCATTGGATGGGGATCATGAAGTGACCAAGGCTTGCAATGGTTTTCATTCATCATAACTCCCTAGTCCTACAACTATCCTTTGGATGAAGATTTTTTGCCTGGAGACACTTCAATGATATGTGCCATTTTCATACAAATTGCCCCCAAAAGCAAAAGGTGGAGGTAGGGGAAGCAAATCAGTAACCACCACCAAATCTGAGGGCTCCCCTTCCAATAAACTGCTGCACCTATCTTAATGAAACTTCACAATTTCTTACATAGGGCCACCTCTAGGCTGTCTGTTATTTTCAGAAGGGTCCACAAGGAAGCACTGAATCAGCGTTTAAGTCTAATCTTGCGGTTAGTGCACACTTCTAATTCAAAACCATGCCAGCTGTACCATGTTCCACTTTAACTCTAGATGTGATTCCTCCTGAAGCCCCCAGAGGACAGAGCCTATAAATCAATCCTTAAAACTAAAGTTAAGATACAATGACTATAACTAAATGTATTTTCAATACTCATGCCATCTTCTCTCTCTAAGTATGAAATATTAATCATGTTCCAAAGATGTGAATTTCCCACAAATTTAATTGATATGATGTACAAGTTTAAATGAGTAATGGAACATTCATCAATCTATATAATTAGCTAATTCTTTGTTAACTACACTAATGTAATTGGCTATAAAGTGAACAAAATTGCTCCAAGCTAATTGAAACCTCTCAGGCTAACAGAATTTCATTAAAGTGATTTTGCTTTATACCCGATATGCCTTTTTTGTAGCTGACCTGTGGTAAGGAGTGGTTAAGGGTCCAGTCAGCTGTACAGCAACAGGGGGCAGGAGGACGGTAGACAGGAGAAAACGGAGAAACCTTTGACAATCAGTCACCTTATTTCCCTTATCATGTCTGATAAGGCAAACATTTATTCACTCATCATGCATCCGATCACATCCCTAGTGTTTCTTATCCATTTCAACATCCCATGGGACAGGCTCGCAGCATAGAGTGGGGAATAATTCCCTAGCTATAACCAAGAAAATCTAAAATAAAAGTCTTCTGCGGAGATGAGGCTCAAAGAGCCCACATTCTCAAGACAATAATTCACAGAGGCTACAGCAGGTGAACCAGAATGTTGACAAAACAGGGTTGAGAAACAGGTCAATTGAACTCATATTATCAAGGATCCATAAATTTTGGCTTGACTTAGCAGCAAGCAATGAATTGCAATTGCCCCATCCCTGCCCTTCAGTAATCTGGTTTAAAATGAAAATAGAATTTAGTATAAACAATGTTAAAGTCTACACCAGCATTCCCCAACTTGGTGCCCTCCAAATGTTTTGGACTTCAACTCCCATCTGCCCAAGCTGGCATGACCAATGATCAGAAATGATGGGAATGGTCACTGAAAACATCTGGAGAGCTCCAGGTTGGGGAAGGGTAGTCTTTACAATTTCTTCATGCTAAATAACCATCTGTTAAATATGTTGAGCTTTAAAGCAGAGGTGCAAAACTTCGGGCCCGGCAACCAAAATCAGCATTCCAGAGGGCCCAATCCAGCTCTCCAGGGTTGCCCAGAAAGCCATGCCTGGTTTTCCAGCTTTTGTGCAATTTCTCCCCCACTCTGAAAGGTTGAAATACCTCTCTTAAGTCCTACTTTCTGGTAATAAGAGCTTTAAGCTAAAATATGCTGGAGTGGGGGGTTGCCCCTGCCCCTTTTGCCTTCAGCCTTGCCCGCCATTGGAATGCAGCTCATGTGAGCTTCTCTGAAATGAAATTTGGCCCAGGGGCTGAAAGAAGTTCTGTATCCTTGCTTTAAAGGCTGATTTTCTAGAAAAATGGGAAGGGACCATGGTTTCATGCACAAGCTCTGCACGCAGACGGTCCAAGGTTCAATGCCCACCGTCTCCAGTTAAAAGATCTGCCTGGGATCCTGGACAGCCA
Source organism: Anniella stebbinsi (assembly GCA_029215795.1). Taxonomy (NCBI): domain Eukaryota; kingdom Metazoa; phylum Chordata; class Lepidosauria; order Squamata; family Anniellidae; genus Anniella; species Anniella stebbinsi. Next base: position 122,013,047 of record JARDYH010000004.1, on the reverse strand, counting down.
CTGCCCTTCAGAACAGACGATACTGAACTAGATGGACAAAACAGGCTGACTGAGGGAACAATCCCTCGGCCCCTACACAGAGTCCAGGGGGTCATAAGATAATTCCAATTCCTGGATACTACTACAACCTCAGAGTCAGGAATCCAAGCTCCCTGCCTCCTCTCCACTGGAACGAAGAGAACTGTGCAGGTGACCTCGGAGAAGAGGGAAAGGGAGCATATGCCGGTGGGCAGAGAGGGGATTGGGGAGGCCTCCTCAGTCTCCTTCCTTCCCTCCTGCTCCGCAGAGCCCCAACTACATAGGTGAAAAAGCCAGCCTAGCCAAAATGCAGACAGAGGCAGGATCTACACTGCTGTTTTAAAGTGCTTTAAAGCGCTTTATAACAGTAATGACAACTGCTGGGGCCCAGGACACACTTCAAAACAGTTGTCACTACTGTTATAAAGTGCTTTAAAGTGCTTTAAAGCAGCAGTGTAGATCCGCCCCGGGAGAAGCACGGAGGCTGCTGTTTGTTCCGCTCTGTATTGGATGCCTGTAAACCTCTGAGTTCGGCCATCCCCACAGGAATGCACCCCCAAAACAACTTTCTATGTTCCTAATACCTGACTTCTGAGGTCAAGCATGGCAAATTGTCACAGGCTTCCCTGTGCTAGGATCCAGGAAATACCAGTAGGATAATAAATGTGTTATTCTGACTTTAACAATCCAAAGAAGGGGCGAAATTAGCTTTCCTCCAAAACAGAACACGATAAGGTTTTGAGCACAATAGAGAAGGGTGGATTACCATCAGATAAATTTAAAAATCTCGCCATGGGTTGAAGATATTCCTTACATGATTGCAAGGGCACTAATTTAAATTTTTGTAGTAAGGTGCATACTTTGGCATTTATATTTCACCTGCAGTGGGAAATTTTATTATGTAATTAAGATTTTCATGGGAATACTTTAATGTAAATATATTAAGTAGACTCTCGAACAGTAATATAACTGTGCTGTCTCCATGCCTATGTGCTCTGCTTAGAGGCACTTTTCAGCCAGTTTAACTCAAGCCTCTCTTTTAATCCAACGAATAATATTTATTCAACAGTCTCTTTCATCAGAACAACAAAGATAACTTACAGTACACAGGAAATAAGGAGGTAGTCACAAACAAAGTTAGGTACAATGGAAATTAATGGATGCTGGGTAAAAACGGGTGAGGCCTGGTAAAAATGGAGTATGTTCTGCCAGGTCCTCTAAGCCTCCTGCCTCTTTGCTGGCCACACTGAAAGTGGAAAAACTCCCCCCTCCCTCGGAAGGAAAGTCCTTACTAGTCTATCTCAGACTGCTAGGTTCCAGCTAAAGCAGGCCTGGCCTTGATTTCTCTACCCATGGCTATAAATATATACTTCCTATACTTTAAAGAGCTGGGGGCAACACATTAACCATAGTAGTCTCTTAATATACAAAAAGGGGATTCTTTATTGGTAATATAGCAACATTTAACAATTTTAGAGTCAGATTTGTTTTTGTATTAATAAGTTAGTTGGGATTCTTAATGTATTAGTTAACATAATTTTGAAACTTTTTGCATTTTCATAATGGACTTTTGCATTTGATTGTATTATTTTATCTAGGAAGTTATTTGTTTTTATAATAAACAAACTATTCTTAACTATATGCCACCAAGAACTTCAGCACAGCCCATGTGTGAGTTCTTGTACACATATTTTATGCCTACCAACTAACTGCCTGAGCATGGCACCCAGCCTTAAGTGAAAGAGAGTTTGTAAATAAGAGATGACAGAGATCACCCAGAAGTCAAGACTCTCAAACTCCACTGTATTTTTTTTAAAAAAAAATTGTGGAGAAGGGAGCTTTACATAATCTGATTTGATATTTTGTAAAGCGCCCTTTTGTAAATATAATTACCTCTGTTTTTGTTATTGCTCTAGTGAATTAATGCTTGACCAAGTTTTATTTGACTGGTTAAATGCTGCTATAGAAATTGTCAATACCTTGCACTGCAACTTTCACTAGCGGAGATGGAGTGTCGTACGTGTCAATATGATTACTTTTTGGGTCTAGTGGGACAATAACAGTATTGGAAAGGTAGATACAGACTAAGAAGATAGGAAATACTAGATCGGAAGCACTTTAAATGTATAATGTTAATGTTACTGTTGTGTATGGTTATCATCTTGGGCCCTTTACTTTTAGGCAAGACCATCCTTTTAGCAAGCTGGCTGCTCCCACCAGTTTTCAAACCTAATGTCTGCCTAGTCCAGTGACCAGTGTAGAAATTGGTGGAAGCAACTTCTTGCCTAGAAGTGAAGGATCCACACAAAACAGTAATTATCTACATACACATTTAAATTGATCAGGACATAAGAAACCTAAAGGGAAGGTGGGATTTTCCCAGGTGGACCCTTACTAATGAGTTTCAAGTATAAGAATCTCACCAAACTCAATGAAAGAATATGGCCTAGACACCGTTGGCACCTTCTTTCCATGCTGTTCATCAAATTCTGAGTGTAAATCTTCCAGGTATGCAAAGGCCAGCTTTTTGGGGAAGGCAGCTTCACACAATACCAGATAACACACTCCTCTCTCAATAATATAACTGCAAAAAATACAGAAAAATACAGTAGACCAAAATGTTAGTCTGGCAACTCCCAACTGAACCCCCCGCCCCCAGTTTCAAATACTATTTTCCTATTTTTTTCCTCAAAGACAGAGAGCACTTTCCCTCTTTTCAAATCTACATCAAATTTACTTCTGAATATTTTGTCAAACTGGTACTTACCTCACAGGTTCTACCATGTTACAGTAGAGATTGGAAACACTGTCTCAGTGGTAACATGCCGGAGGTTGCATGCCAGTAGTAGACAGGATCACCCAACATCCACCCACTCAAACACCCACATTAAGACCCCCCTGCATTGCAATTAGGCTTGGAAAAAGCCTTCCACTGAAGTCAACTGAAGTCTTTTCCAAAGACTAATTGCATCAACGCAGGGGATTGCAGCTGTGAAGTTAGTTCTCTCAATGCCATCTGTGATGGCCCCATCCTCACAGAAATTTGGTTTGGTGAAAGCCTTCCACTCAACAGAAGGCTTTCCCCAAGCCTAATGGCAGGATGGGGAGGATTTTGCAAGAGGATTGCATCGCACAGGGATAGTTAATTCTTCCCTCCCCACAAGCAATTCCCCTCCCATCGCAAAGCAATTAAGCTTTTAAAAAGTATTCATTGGCACCAAAGCTGTGCAGAGAGGCTACAGGCCAGATCGGCTCCCCATCCCTGCCTTACAAACAGTCATGGAGCTACATCTCCATTTTAACAGTGATGATACTACTCATCGGGATTATTTAGGAAGAGATTATCAAGATAGCAATAAATGTAAATGCAAGTTGCTTACCTGTAACTGTAGTTCTTCGAGTGGTCATCTGTGCAGTCACACACTATGGGCTCGTGCCGGTGCCGAGCCTCACTTCGGAAACTTCTAAAGCTTAGAAATTATTGGCGGGAACCCCTCCCCCCACCGTCCTATCGCGCATGCCTGGGTTCCCGCCTACCTCAGTTCCATGAGACCGCCTGAACGGCCCAGCACCGAGGTAGTCTTACAGAATACTACTTAAGAAGAGCAAACAGTGGCATGGCGAAGACACTCGTAGACTCCTAAAAGCGAAGTCTAGAGGGGACGGTGGGAGGGTTGTGTGACTGCACAGATGACCACTCGAAGAACTACAGTTACAGGTAAGCAACTTGCATTTCTTCTTCGTGGTCTCTGTGCATCACACACTATGGGCGAGTAACCAGCAAACACTTACCGGAGGAGGGTAGACTCGCTGAGAATACATCATTGTAGAATTGAAGACAAGACTGCTCGTCCGAAACTAGCATCATTCCGTGCCCGAACGTCCAGCTTGTAATGAGTCACGAACGTGGAAGCTGCCGACCACGTGGCAGCTTTACAGAGATCTGGAATTGGTATGCCCCTATCAAGAGCTGTAGATGTCGCCATTGCTCTTGTAGAGAGTGATCTCAGTCCCGTTGGAACCTCCTTTTTAGCTAGGTCATAGCTGATCGAGATAGTGTTTACAACCCATTTGGCAAACCACTGGGCTGACACCGCCTGGCCCTTCAGCTTTCCACCATAACAAATGAAGAGCCGCTGAGATTTTCGAAAAATACGAGTCCTGTCCTTGTAATAGGCCAGCGCCCGCCTAACATCGAGACAGTGCAGTTTTGCCCCGACGGTATCCTCGGCGCCCTGAAAAAAAGTCGGGAGGACGATGTCCTGATCTATGTGAAATTGTGACAGTACTTTAGGTCTGAATCCCGGCCCCGGCCTGAGGACGACCCTATCCCTGAAGAATTGTGTATATGGAGGGTCCAGCATCAAGGCACAAAGTTCCGATGCCCGTCTCGCAGAGGTGATGGCCACCAGAAACGCCACTTTCAAAGTCAATAATCGTAAATCCACCGTCGCTAACGGCTCAAAAGGTTTTGACGATAGTGCCGTTAGAACGACCGACAGACTCCACTGTGGCACTAGGGAACGTGTAGGCGGCCGTAAGTTCCGCAGTCCTCTCAGGAAACGTTTGGAAATTGGGTGAGAGAAGACAGAGTAGTTCTGAATAAGGTCATGGCTAGATGAGATAGCTGCCAGATAGACCTTTATAGATGTCTGCTGCAAACCTGATTCATGTAGGGTCACTAGAAACGATAGGATTTCCCTAATGTCACAGGACTGCGGTGAAACATTGTGTTCTCTAGCAAACGTGACGAATTTCTTCCATTTCAGGGTGTACGACTTCCTGGTGGATGGTCTTGTGGCTTCTCTCAGGACGTTGCGGACAGAAAGCGGTAGGTCTAGGTGGGCCCATCGCGTCGGATGCGCCACGCTGTCAGCTTTAGCCTTCTGAGGTTTGGGTGGCGAACGAGACCTTTGTCCATTGAGATGAGATCGCCTGTTTTCAGAAGGTGGATGTATTCCCCGTCCGCTAGTCGAAAAAGTGGGGAGAACCAAGCTTGCCTCGGCCACCATGGCGTAATCAGTATGGCATTTGTCTCTCTGAGCTGCAGAATCGCCACCACTCTGGAGATCAGTGGGAAGGGTGGGAAGGCATAAACAAGCCCTGGTCCCCAGGGTGTGCTGAGTGCATCTCCTAGGGAGCCCTTTCCCACTCCTGCCCTGGAGCAATAACATCTGCACACAGCATTGTCCGCAGATGCGAATACGTCCAAAGTTGGAGTTCCCCATCGGGTGAAGAGGGTCGAGATGGTGCGTGCGGAGACAGCCCACTCGTGCTGATTCGAAAACTGCCGGCTGAGTTCGTCCGCTCGCGTGTTGTCTGTGCCTGCTATATGAACTGCAGACAGGGTGATCCCATGGGAGATCGCCCAATTGAAGATTATTAGTGTGAGTTGCAGTAGTTTTCTGGATCGAGTTCCTCCCTGCTTGTTTATGTACCAGACTACTGACATATTGTCTGATACAATGCGGACGTGGTGATGCGAGACATAACTCTGAAAGGTTAGTAAGGCATTTTGTACTGCACGCAGTTCCAGAAAATTGATGTGGTGTTTCTTGTCTTTGGGAGACCACTCCCCTTGCGCTGAAAGATGATTGCAATGTGCTCCCCATCCCAGTAGTGAAGCATCCGATGTTATGGACCTGGATGGGAGCGGTTCCAAAAACGGCAGCCCCATCTGCAAATTCTTTGGGATGGTCCACCAGCGGAGCGACTGAAGCAGTCGACTGGGGGTGATTACCCTCATAGTATTCCTGTGGTGAATTGGATCGAATACTGCGATGAGAAACGACTGCAGGGGTCTCATTCTGAGACGGGCCCATCGCACGACATAAACTGTGGAAGCCATGAGCCCCAACAGTTTCTGTAGGGTGACAACCTTGTGAGAGCGTGTGTCCATAATCTTTTGGGCCATCCTGTGGATCCTTATACGTCTGTCCTTGGGGAGGAAGGCTCTTCCGGATTTTGAGTCGAGAAGCGCGCCCACGAACTGTATCGTTTGCGTCGGTTGTAGGATGGACTTTTCCTCGTTCACCACTAGCCCCAGTGAATCCAGTAAGACCGTGACTGTCGCAACGTCCTTTCTTGCCTGAGACTCGGATTTGGAAACAATTAGCCAATCGTCCAAGTATGGGTAAAGTTCCACTCCCAGCGCACGTAGATAGGCGCATACGGCTGCCATGCATTTGGTGAATACCCTGGGAGCGGACTTTAACCCGAAGGGGAGGACGTTGAACTGAAATATCTCGTTTCCTATAACAAACCTCAGAAATCGTTGGTGGGGTTGGTAGATGGGGATATGGAAGTAGGCGTCTTTGAGGTCTACAAGGGTGAACCACACATTTCGTCGGAGTAGCGGCAGGACAGTGCCTAAGGTTATCATCCTGAACTTGATGGTTGACAGAAACTCGTTTAGCAGCCTCAAGTCCAGAATAGGCCGTAGTCCCCCATCTTTCTTCGGAACTGTAAAGTATCGGGAGTAGAATCCCTTGCTCGCGTCTGAGATGTTTACTCGAGTAATCGCACCCTTCTGGAGTAGATTTGACACCTCCTGCTGCAGGATGTCTGAAGAGGGAGTGAGTCTCAGCGTTCCAGTTGGTGGGGGACTTGCGAAGTCGATACAGTACCCTCGAAGGATAATTTGCAGTACCCACTTGTCCGTCGTAATGTGTGTCCATGTGTTGTAGTACGGGCGCAGTCTGCTGTGGGAAGACATTGGTGACTGAAGACGACTCGGGCCCGAGTCAAAGACGTTGTTTAAGGTTCTGCTCTTGTCTGGTACGATGTTGCCGGGTCTTATTCTGAGAGAACTGTCTTTGTTGTCTGAATGGTTGGTAAGACGACTGAAACCGGGAATGTTGTTGCTGTTGTTGGTGCCTAAAAGGTGCCTGGCGTTGCGGATAGTATTGTTGCCTTGTCCAGCGACGTGGTCTATATGTTGAGGAAGGCGCTTGCTGGTAGAACCCCATCTTTTTGGCCGTGACACGCGCTTTTTGTATAGTGTCCATCTGCGTGTCCGTATTGGCGTTGAAGAGCCCTTCCCCATCAAACGGGAGATCCTCTATGCGTGATTTTGACTCCTGTGGCAGGGCTGAAGAGCGTAACCACGCATGCCTGCGTAATGCCACGGACGCCACCATGGACTTTGCCAGACAGTCAGTCATGTGCCGGGCCGAACTGAGCTCTTGTCTAGCGAGGGCTATTGCCTCTTGCTGGAAGACTTGCGCTGCTGTCCGGATATCATCTGGGAGGTGTTTATGCAAAGCGGCCACTTTGTCCCATATAAAGAGATGATACCTGGCCATAAGGGCCTGGTAATTCGCGATCTTTACCGCCAGCGCAGCCGAGGAGTAGACACGTCGACCGAATGCGTCTAACTTCCGGCCCTCTTTGTCCACAGGTGTTGTATGAGGTCTAGATGATCGTCCTTGTGCTGACTCTACTATTACAGAATTCGGTTTGGGATGTTGTAGTAGGAATCCCGCATCCTTCTCCTGAAGTTTGTACAAGGCGTCCACACGCTTGGACACTGGACCCGTCGTGGCCGGTGACTGCCATGACTCTCGTAATGTGCGCAGAAGGGTCGGCAACAGGGGCATTGCTAACGGCGAACTCGATTCCCCGTACATCACGTCATACGCAATATCTGCTTCAGGGCTGTCCGTGTCCGGGACCTCGATTCCCAACGACTCCGCTAGCCGCTGCATCTGATCGAGGAAGGTGACCACCTCCACCGAAGGGGACGCCCTCTTGTCGGTACCAACTTCGTGCGGTGGTGATGGCGAGGTCGGCTGCGCTATGTTAGACGCGTCGGAGGACTCGGAGGCGTAGTCGTCATCCGAAGGTGAGTGTGACAGCGGTGCCCGGACTTCCATGACTCCCAGGGGTGGAAGGGCCGGATCCTGTGCTCGCTCAGCGTGGTCCGGTACCGAGACTGTTGCTGATGGAGGGGCTCTGGGTGGTAGTGGTGGTACAAACTCTGGACCCTCTTCATCAAGTCTCCTTCCCGTATACTGATCGTACAAGGGCTTCTTGTGGGCGAGCGGCATCTGCGAGGACCAGGATCGGATGGATCGAACAGACCCTCGATCCCAATCGCCTTCCTGACCTGGTGCCCCAAACGGTAACGGGGAATGCAGTGGTGACTCCGTGGAGAGGGGGTCGAAGCCGAAGTCCCCCGCCTCGGATCCGAGCTGCGACCCTGAGAATGCAGTCCTGGATGGGCGAGCTGAGAAAATTTCCCCTTTCGATGTCGAAGGCTTGTGTGTTTTCGGTACCGATGACTGTAGGATCACTCGTGCCGGCACCGAGGTCGTCGGGGTCGAGGGCCAGGCAATTGGTATCGATACCGACGCCGGTGGCGATAGTACTTGTCCACTCATCGGTACCGGTGATGTCGTCGGTACCGAGGTGGCTTTCGGCGTGATCTTTGCCTTCTTCGGCGCAAGGCTTGTCAGTGCTGAAGTGTTGGGCTTCGACGTTGATGGTGCTTTCCTCTTCTCCTTCCCGGAATGCCTGCTGCTTCCCCCGTTTTTCGGGTCCTTTTTAGTCCGCTTCACCTTGCCCACGTCTGTGGGAAGGGAGGGCTTAATCTTTTTAGGGCGGGAGCTTGTCTCCGCCGGAGCCGAACGCGACGGCGTCGCTATCTTCTTCGGTGTCGTGCCTGGCACCGGTATCGGTACGTCGACTGTTTCCAAAGCTTGTTTCCAGAGCATAGCTCGGAGCTTGTTTGCTCTATTTTTCCGCGTTTGTCTTGAAAAATTCAGACAGTGCGGGCATGTGTCCACTATGTGAGCCTCTCCTAGACACAGGAGGCATTTCGCATGCCCGTCCGACAACGTCAGTTTCGCTTTACAGCCCGAACAATTCTTAAACAGAGACGCCATCTTGAAATGTCCCCAAGGCGGGAAACAACTAGAGGGAACTGGGGGGGGGGGAGGAATGGCGGTTGCGTCCCCTGAGGACCCCACAAACCAACGCCGCAAGGGCGCGTCTTTGAATTTTATAAGCTAACTATATACAAGTAGGAGAGATAGACGATAGCAAAAGATAGAAATAACAACTGTAGAATATATTAATATATATATATATAATTATTATTATTTATTTATTTTTAGGAACAACAGATAAAGAAGAAGAAGAAAGGAAGAAGAAAAAACAGTAAAAGGAAAGATAGAATCAAGTTATAATAAATCTAAGCCAACGAACGGATAAGAGAAGTCCTCAGTGAGGCAACCAGCAAGGCGGTCGAAGAAGAACTGAGGTAGGCGGGAACCCAGGCATGCGCGATAGGACGGTGGGGGGAGGGGTTCCCGCCAATAATTTCTAAGCTTTAGAAGTTTCCGAAGTGAGGCTCGGCACCGGCACGAGCCCATAGTGTGTGATGCACAGAGACCACGAAGAAGAAGTGAGAAGTTTTGTGATCGACTTTCAAGGTCTCTGCTGTTAGGAAGATCTCACCATTTAATTTAAAAGTATAAAGACATAAAATAATGCATAAAGCTTATTCTATAATAACAATGTCTGTTGGGCTACCAGAATCTTACTATCTGGACCACAAACCAGAGGCAACCAACATAATAATAATAATAATAATAATAATTAATAATAATAATTTATTTATTTCTTACCTGCCTCTCCCTCTGAATCGAGGTGGGGCACAACATCAAATATAAAATACATTAAATACATGGTCAGCACAAGAAGAAAAGCTGGTACATCAGATTTGTGCAAATGCTTTATACAGAAATTTCAGGGATAACTCCCCCCCACCAGTGCAAAATTACAGCAGTCACATCAATTTCTACTTTTACTGCTATCTTCTAATGTCCCCAAGGTCTCTCTTTAGTAGCTGGAGCTCCCACAGCATCTTTGAGATAGTCAGAGGCAATTTTTCACAGGCAAACTCTCAATGTAGGAAGGTCAGGGATTGAAGGGACCAGAGACAAGTCTTGCATGCTCCCATCCCCATCCCACTTTAAGCTTTCACCTGAGCAGGCTGAAGGTTGATAGACAAACTGAGAATTTAAATCAATGAAATGAACATGATATAAACTATTTTTTTTAAAAAAGTGAAATGTTTCAACTTTCATGTATTTGAAAGTTCCAAAATCCATATTAGTTTAATAACTTTATTACCAAAATATTAAAAAACATGTGCAAGCTTTCAAGATCTCCAGATCTCTTTATCAAACAAGATGTTAGAAAAATCAGGTTTGGCAGAGGTGAAAGAATGGGGAGAAAAAGAACAAAATGATTTGATGATCAGGAACTGTGTTTTCAGAGCACCAAGATGAAGTGGAAAAAGAAGGCTCTGCAGACATGCAAATTAGGTTCTGCAGGTTATGTGATGGTTTACAAGGTTGAACCTGGAGCTACCCCTAGGGCAAAAATAACAACTTCTCTTTCAAGACATAATACACTGTTTTTCCACTGTGATTTGCTGTTCCGGTGCATGTAAACTTCCTAAGATGCTTCATTTCTACATGAGTTTTTTTCTTCTAAAGCACATGGCCTTCAACCACCTCTTGGGTCTTTATAATTTTGTTGTACTTACTGAAAAGTCATGGGCCCCGCTTCTAAGGTGCACCTGGTAGGAGACTGTTCATTGAGCTTCCGGAACAACTGCTTAGCTTGGCTCTGGTACTGCTGCAGGTCTCGACCTGACTACAAGAGAACACAAATGTTTAATACAAAGGTCCAACAAACCTCGACAAATTGTAAGTGTGGATCATTTATCCATTAGGAACTGAGGTTATTATTATTATTATTATTATTAAAACATTTGTATCCTTTCCTATATCACAAGGATCAAAGGGCAGCATAAAGATAAAACCATACAAACAATAAAAAACAATATACACAGCTAAAAATAAATAAAACCATTAATAAGCTAACACCAGTATAGAATTTTAAAACAGTAAAACCAATTAAAACTATGTGCAAGCTTGGTGAATTTAGCCATCAAAAGCTTTGTTAAAAAGCCATGTCTTGATTTGGAGCCAAAATGAAGCCAGTACTGGTGCCAGTCGGGCTTCCAAGGGGAGGGCATTTCAGAGCCAGGGTGCCACAACAGAGAAAGCCCTCTCCCATGTTCCACCATAGCTTATGTCTTGCGTTGGTGGGACGCAGAGGAGGGCTCCTTCAACAGATCTCAAATCTCAGGCAGGCATAGAATCATAGACTAGTAGAGTTGGAAGGGTCCTATAAGGCCATTGAGTCCAACCCACTGCTCAATGCAGGAACCTACCTTAAAGCATCCCTGACAGATGGTTGTCCATCTGCCTCTTGAATGCCTCTAATGTGGGAGAGCCCAGCACCTCCCTAGGTCATTGGTTCCATTGTCGTATTGCTCTAACGGTCAGGAAGTTTTTCCTGATGTCCAGCCGGAATCTGGCTTCCTGTAACTTGAGCCCATTATTCCGTGTCCTGCATTCTGGGTTGATCGAGAAGAGATCCTGGCCCTCCTCTGTGTGACAACCTTTCAAGTATTTGAAGAGTGCTATCATGTCTCCCCTCAACCTTCTCTTCTCCAGGCTAAACATGCCTACTTCTTTCAATCTCACCTCATAGGGCTTTTGTCGGATGTCAGGTGCTTCATAAACAATTCACTAGGCTGGCCTAGTGAATTGTGGCTTGAAGGCTTGACAATTGTTATGAGAAGGAACTGTCTCTGTTCTGTGCTTATCTGTAACTGTGGGCCGAAGCCTTGAATGTTCATGGGAACGAAGGCTTGTTTAGAAAAGGTGGGGGCTGTCTCGCAAGATGTCTCTCACATAGTGTCGTCATCAAGAGGAGGTTGAACTGTGCCTCCCTGTTGGCACAGGAGTTTAGATTACAGGCCTGAAGCCCTGTCTGTCAAAGTAGCTTAGAATTAGCCAACTTCCATCCTATATTAGCTACGTGCGAAGAAGGACTGCTTCGCTAGGAATTATCTCGTCTTCCTCTTGCTGCTCGTCTGCTGCTCTGATTCTCTGCTGTTTAACGCTATGCCTCTTCATCTGGTTCTATGCTTGCCAAGAAACTTGTGTTTGGGATTCTATCTGATTTGGAACTGTTTGATGCACTCTGTACATGTTCTGTTGCTGTTTGGACTTGGAACTTCTAAGAACTATGCCATGAAAAGTGCGCTGTGGCTTTTCATAGATTTGGACTTGAGATTACTGTTCTGGATTCGTGTTCCTGCTGTTTCCCTGCATGGAGCCAAAGTACGGGCACAGGGAAACTGAGGCTGATCGTTGCTGTGTGTGTGGGACCTGTGAGAGGACCTTCCTCAGTGCTAAAGCTACGTGAATTGGGAAGGCTCCCTGGGTCGAAGAGATTCATTCCCTGACGTCTTGTTTCGGTGATCTGCTCAGTGTTCCCCGACAGGCTGAGTCTGATTTAGTTCAAGATAGTCTTACCTACTGTCTGGAGGCTTTCTCCGTGAGTCTCCCTATGTTCCTGAGGATTCCAGTGTAGTGTGGCCACTCCTGACCTCAAGGGACTGGGGCTAACTAAATGTCTCCCCCTGTGTGAGTGCTGTTCGCATTAAGCCATTGTACTTGAAAGCTGTGTGGTCTGTCTTCAGCTTCAAGTGTGTGTTTGCAGAAATGAAACCATCATGCTTTGAATTCCGTGTGATTTACAATAAAAGAAGTCTCACCATTGTTGGAGTGTGTCAACAGTTTGCCTAAAGTTCGTGAGCAGAAGCTTGGGGTGAGCTTGAGTCACGACAGCTTTGTTTCCAGACCCCTAATCATCCTCGTTGCCCTCCTCTGAACACGCTCCAGCTTGTCTGCATCCTTCTTGAAGTGTGGTGCCCAAAACAGGATGCAATACTCAAGATGAGGCCTAACAAGTGCCGAATAGAGGGGAACCAGTACCTTGCACAATTTGGAAGCTATACTTCTATTAATGAAGCCCAAATTAGCATTTGCATTTTTGCAGCCACATCACACTGTTGGCTCATCTTCAGATTGTGATCTAAAACAATTCCAAGATCCTTCTTGCGTGTCATATTGCTGAGCCTTGTATCCCGTATCTTGTAACTGTGCATTTGGTTTCTTTTCCCTAGGTGTAGAACTTGGCATTTATCCCTATTAAATTTCATTCTGTTGTTTTCAGCCCAGTGCTCTAGTCTATCAAGATCACTTTGGAGTTTGTTTCTGTCTTCCAGGGGATTAGCGATCCCACCCAATTTTGTGTCGTCTGCAAATTTGATAAGCATTCCCTGCATCTCCGCATCCAAATCATTAATAAAAATGTTGAAGAGCACTGGGCCCAGGACTGAGCCCTGAGGTACCCTGCTTGTTACCTCCCCCAAGTGTGAGAAGGTACCATTGATAAGTACTCTTTGAGTCTGATCCTGTAGCTAACTATGGATCCACCTAATAGTTGTTCTATCCAGCCCACTTTTAGCTAGTTTGTGAATCAGAATGTCATGGGGCACTTTGTCAAAAGCATTGCTTGAAGTCAAGATATACTATGTCGACAGCACTCCCATAGTCCACAAGGGAGATTATCCGATCAAAAAATGAAATCAGGTTAGTCTGACATGATTTCTTTTTGACAAATCCATGTTGGCTTCTAGTAAACACTGCATTGTATTCAAGGTGCATACAGATCGACTTCCTTATAATCTGCTCCAAAATTTTCCCAGGGATGGATGTCAGACTGACAGGTCTGTACTTCCCAGGTTCCTCCTTTTTGCCCTTTTTGAAGATAGGGACAACATTAGCCCTCCTCCAGTTGTCCGACACTTCACCCGTCTTCCATGATTTCGTAAAGATAATAGACAGTGGTTCTGAGAGTTCTTCTGCCAACTCCTTGATTACTCTAGGATGCAGTTCGTCTGGGCCACAGAGTCTACCTGGGTCTCCAGTGACAAGGATGGATCTAGGAGTACCTGCACCTGCTCCTTCAGAGGGAGTACAACCCCATCCAGAACAAGTTGCTTATCCAATTCCCAGACTTGGGAACCAGCAATCCACAGAGCTTCCATCTTATCAGGATTCAGCTTCAGTTTATTAGGCCTCATCTAGTCAATTACAGCCTCCAGGAGGTCGTTATTCAGAGCAGCCAAGGCTGTTTCAGTACCATCTAGCACCTTCACCACCCCAGCTGACTGATGACAAGGAGAAGTAGAGCTGAGCTGATACCCAACATACTGATGACACTCAACCCCCAAATCCCTAATGACCTCACCCAGCGGCTTCATACAGATGTTGAACAGCATTGGGAATAGAATAGAACCCTGTAGCACCCCACAGCTTAATAGCCATGGGGTGGAACAGGAATCCCCTAATATCACTCTCTGGAATCAGCCCTGCAAGTAGGAGCAGAACCACTGTAACACAGTGCCTCCTACTCCCATCTCGCAGAGCCGATCCAGTAAGATACCATGATCAATGGTATCAAAAGCTGCTGAGAGATCCAGGAAGATCAACAGGGTAGCACTCTCCCTGTCTTTCACCCGGAGTAGGTCGTCAGTCAGAGCAGCCAAGGCTGTTTCAGTGCCGTTCCCTGGCCTGAAACTAGACTGAAATGCATCCAGATAATCAGTTTCCTCCAAGAACGTCTGAAGCTGCCCAGCCACCACACACTCAAGTACCTTGCCCAAAAAGGGGGTATTAGCAATAGGGAGGTAGTCTTCACATACCACTGTGTCCAGGGAGGTCCTATTCAGGAGAGGGTGCACTACAGCCCCTTTCAAGGCAGCAAGCTTCACCCCTTGACAAAGTGAGGCATTTACCACCCCCTGGACCCACCCAATCAATCCACCTCTGCTGGATCGTATTAGCCAAGATGAGCAAGGGTCAAGCTTACATGTGGTGGGACTGATGATCCAAGTATCTTGTCCACATCATCAGGCTGCATCAACCAGAACAGATCCCAAAAATCATGACCAGACGGGGCACTGGACACCTCCCCAGGCTCTTTGATAATAACTATGGCATCAAGTTCTGAGCAAATACAAGCAACTTTCTCCTCAGAGTGCCTAGCTAATTTGTTACAGCAGATGACCAAGGGTTCCAATGCCGGTTTCTCTGAGCCTGAGCCTCATCCCAACATGCTCTTCGCCACTCAGAATAGTTTTGCTGGACGGCATTTTGAGGATAAAATGGAAGAGACATAAGATTTTTTTTTGCCATCCTCACTGCCGCATATAAAAGGCGCAACGAAGAGTCTTTGCTAATCTTCAATCATACTCATTTCGAGACCTGCACCACCTACACTCTAGCAGTCATCCAACCTGTTTCATTGTGCATAGATCTTCTGTAAACCAAGGTGAATTACAGGCTCCACAGCACTGGAGGAGGCGCTCAGGCACGGCTGTATCAATGGCTTTTCCCATCTCACTGTTTGGCCTCAACCAAATCGTCAGCCCTATCAGTCGGCAAATCCCCCAGAGTATTCAGGAATCTTTTGGATTCCATAAGTCTCTGGGGGCGGACCATCTTAATCAGTCCCCCACCCCTGCAGGGAAACCACATTTCACAAAGAAATGACCTGTCCATGATAACAGGGTTACTGAAAGCTGCCGCCCCAAACCAAAACATTCCATATCTGACCAACAGTAAAAACCAGATCTAGGGTATGTCCTGCCACATGTGTCGGACCAACGATGTACTGAGACAGCCCCATGGTTGTCATGGTATCTATGAAGTCCCGAGCAGGCCCTGTAAGGACAGCCTCAGCGTGGATATTTATTTATTTATTGAAGTGCCCCAAAACCACAGACCAAGGGTTCTCCAACACTACCTCCGAGACCACCCCAGCCAGCTTGGGCAGGGAGACTGCTGGGCAGCGGGGTGGGTAATACACCAGAAGCATACCTGTTCTGTCTCTTTGGCCCAGCACAAGGTACAAACCCTCAAAACTGGTACTGGGACGGATGGGCTTCCTTGTGAGGAAGATGGAATCCCTGTGAATGATGACAACTCCTCCCCAGCAGCCCTCCAATCTAGGCTGGTGCTGCACCAAGTACCCAGGTGGACAGAGCTGAGACAGATCCACTCCCAACCAGCTCATCCACCCAGATCTCAGTAATGCACACCAAGTCAGCCCTTTCATCCACAATCAAGTCATGGATGGTGATTGTTTTATTGTGGACCGACCTGGCATTCAGAAACAGCACCAGCAGATCAGAGAGTAGGCTGATAGGGCAACTTGGATCTGGAAATATGGGGGAAGGACCGAAAGTAAGGGTAAGCAAACTCTCCACTTTTCATTTGCTGCTAGATTATTTCCTCTATATAGCATACAGCATTTGAAGGACACCCCACATCACTCCCCACTTATTTGTATTCAGA
Source organism: Anniella stebbinsi (assembly GCA_029215795.1). Taxonomy (NCBI): domain Eukaryota; kingdom Metazoa; phylum Chordata; class Lepidosauria; order Squamata; family Anniellidae; genus Anniella; species Anniella stebbinsi. The sequence continues at coordinate 121,996,737 of JARDYH010000004.1, read as the reverse complement.
CCTCTCAGTCCTCCATTAGTTTGTTCTTCCAAGACAAGGTACTGCAACATATTCAGATCAAAGAAAGAGAGGTGTGTCCCTGCACATCTCATCTCTTAGATTTTCTTCTTCTGGCAGCAGTAGGAACCCAGGTACAGTTCTAACTTCAAGGCTGGGGCTTATCGTCTAGTGCCAAGACTTTCAACACCGTAAGTAATCAGGAACAGCATTCTTAATTTGCTTACTAAGCAACTACTGTCCAGCAACATACTTTTCAGAGCCTAGAAAGAGAATGTCTTTTCCACTCTGGCCTGACATAAAGGCGTGATATAAATTGCGAGATATAAATGCAATAATAAATAACATCCTATGCATGCTTAGACAGGAAGCCTTTTCTGTCTAAACATGCATAGGATTGCGCCCTTAGTCTACAATCCTAAATACTAGTAAGTAAATCACACACATATCAGTTTAATTCTGAATAAACGTGTTTAGGATTTCGGTGTTGGCCCCTAGAAAAAGCGCTTCAAACGCTCAAGACACTTCACACTCATACACACACTCACACTCCCTGCATGGGAATTAAGTATGGGGTAGCGTGAAAAACGCGGACACGCGCGCTACCTTCCTGCCACTCACTTGCTCGTCCTCTTGCATGGAAGCCGCCAAAGGAAGCCCATCCGCCACCCGCGCAATCATAGTGAGAAGCACCATGTTAGCTCGGAAGACCCAAGACCGCCGTTTCGAAACCCCCCTCCTACCACCCACCCAATATGGATTGTCACCAGTCTGACCTGGCCGGAAGCTACAACAGTGACTTCCGGGTCCCTCTAAGGAACTTCCCCCGTCTACTTCCTGTTCAGTCGCAAAGCCGGCGAGGATCCGACCTCCCTGGAGCTTTGGTTCCGGGAGCACAGGCGAAGACTTCACCTGCGCCGCTCAGGCGAACAGCGGGGATCTTCCGTGCGGCGCCTCCGCGGAGACCGGCGCGCCCTGGTTTGGCGGCACGGGCGAGTGGGGAGCTCAGCGGCGTCGCCTCGGCAATGACGAAGCCGCGCGGCCGCCATGGCGGCCTTCCGAGCGGGGGGCTGGGGGCGTCTGGCAGCCCGGTGACCATGAACCTCTTCGCAGCCTGCGAGACCGACGGCTCGAGCCCCTGCTGCGTCCCGCGGTGAGTCTGCTGCGCCGGCCATGGAATGGGGTTGCCTAGCCCAGCCCCACGTCGGGCTCCCCCTCCGCGACGTTAGTTTTCCCTAGTCTTCTTTTGGGCGCTAGTGTGGCTGCTGCTGCTGCTCTTCTCCTTCTCCTCCTGGTGGCCCATCATCGCAAGCATCCCTAACCGGCCTTTCTTGCTCCCTGCCTTCCATTGGAGGATGTGTGGTAACTGCCTTTGAGGCAAGCATTGCTCACAAATGGAGGGCCGAACTACATGTGACTTTAGTTGTGTGAAAGCAATGTGGGTGTGCACGTTTCTATTAAGTGAATGACAGCAGCCATATGGGCATTTGAGTAGCCTCAGAACGGTGGGGGTGGAACGTTTAACTCTTTCTCACCTTGCCACTGCCTGACAAAATCCACTTTTCAAATCCACTCTTGTTTGTATTTTAAGAGAAGCCAATGGAGACTTCTCTTGAAAAGTGAATATCATCTTCAGGAGGTGATTTTTGTTGGAACTGTAACAGGGATAGAAAGAGTTAAGCAATGCCTTCTCAAGCCTGTTGAAGCTTTCCTGTCATTCCATTTACATAACGCCCCAAAATGTGCCTGTTAATTATATTTACGCAGTTAACATACTGTTAATGTGTCCCTGTGACCACTGCTCACATGTTCCCTTATGTTGTTTCCTTTCCAGATGCCATTGTCATTTGTATGTGGGTAATACATCCTAGGTGGGACTAATTGCATCCTGTAGTACTAAAGAAACTTGCAGATGTAATCCCAAGTGCTGTGAGACTAGATGCAGGCAATTGTCCCTCATCTTCAAAACGGGGCTAAAAAGGGTTTGGGCTGACCAAACATTGAGTTTGAGGTTGATAACTGGAAAAGTTCTAGAACAAGACATTAAGCAGTCATCCTTGAGCATTTAGGGGGAAAATGTGGTCATCACAAACAGCTAGTAGTATGGGTTTCTCAAGAACAAATAATGCCAGACTTACCATTTCTCCTTTTTAAAAAAATATAGTCACTAGTCTGGTAAATCAGAAGAATGCTGTGGATGTAATTAGATTTTGATTTTGGCAAGTATTCAATGCAGTCCCCCATGATAATCTTGTTGGCATGTTGATAAAATGTGGGTTAGGTGATGCTACAGTTAGATGGATTCGTAGTCGGTTGATAGCCCATACCCAAAGAGTGATCATCAACAGCTGCTTATCAACCTGGAGAAAAATGACAAGTGGAGTACCACAGATTTCTGTCCTGTTTATTCTTAAATGTTTTGGTCAAAGGGGTAGAGGAGACGCTGTACTTCTGAGTAGCATTAGCAATCCAATATGATCTTGACATCTCGTGGTGGTGGGCCTGCTGAACGTGACCCAGAGAGGAAGTTGGTTGTACCCTCAGTGGCATGCTGTGACATATTTGTGAAACACTTTGAAGAACTCAGTCACATCCATCATAATGCCACAATTAGTGCAATTCCACTAGAACACCATCTGGTCCAGTTGTTAAAGCCTCAGGATGCAGAAAGGGTGCTTGGCTGTGACCTGTTGACTATTTGTATGCTTTATTACATCTAATAAGGAGGGGATCTCTAGATGGGCTTAGGAGGTTTTAAATTTCTTTGACAGAGAGGTGTTATCAGTCTCTGTAAAGGAGGTGGCAATCAGTCCACTGCTAAAGAAACTTAACCTAGAACCGGAATATGAAGACAACTATACGTTGTATGAGGAAGGTTGAAGGAGTTGGGTATGTTTAGTTTGGAGAAGAGATGGTTAAGAGGTGATATAACAGCCATCTTCAAATATTTGAAGGGCACATAGATAACAGAGGAAATTTGTTTTCTGTTCCAAAGGGTATGACCAAAACCAGTGGCTTCAAGTGGCTTCAGGTTACAAGAAAAAGGACTTCAGCTAAATATTAGAAAGAAAGTCCTGGTTGCATAAGCTTCTTGACAGTGGAATAGACCAGGGGTTTTGGACTTTAACTCTTAGCATTCCTGACTGTTGGCTGTGCTGGCAGAGGTTTCTGGGAGTTGAAGTCCAAAGCATCTGGAGACCTACCTTTTGCCCACCCCTGCAGTATGCTGACTCAGAAAATGGTGGATTCTCCTTCATTGGAGGCTTTTAAGCAGAGCTGTGTGGCCACCTATCAGGGATACTGCAGTAGTGGATTTCTTGTTTAGTAGGGGTTTGGATTATTTGTCTGGAAGTCCCTTCTAATTCTACAAACTTGGCACAGAATGCGGAGGGGTGAATTTCCTGTTCCTTAGACGTTGATTTATTTGTTTATTACACTGTTAGGCTGCCCAATAACCTAATGCTGTGGGAGGCGTATAGCTAAATTGAATAAGTGACCATTGATACAGGCAGCAGCAGCTCCTATGCCCTTTCCCACAGCTGGAAAGATTACCCCCCTTCTTCTCTCCTTTGTGCTGGTATCACTTTTGGTAGCTTCTTTTTTTCCTCTTCCAGAGGAGAAGTAGCAGTGGATGGGCAGGAAAGTGGCTGCTGCCTTTTCCAGTTACTCATTCCACACAAACATTGTCCCTTGCTTAGCTGCCTAATGAGGTAGGTGAAGAGAAGGCTACTAGTCCTGATGCTACTAGTCCTGATGGCTACTAGTCCTCATGGCTACTAGTCCTCATGGCTATGTGTTACCTCCATTATCAGGAAGGTGCTCTCCCTGTGTGTGAAGATCAAGAAAAGGGCTTGGGAAGGCAGATGAAAAGACCAAGGGGGGGGGGGTAGGAGGAATGGGGAAATAGCATGGCAAAGGGGTAGAGGGGAGAGAAGGGCAAGAGACTGGGAGAGAGGGGGAAGTGGTGAAAGAAAGACCAAGGCTAGGAAGGGGAGAAACCGTGAGGTAAAGAGGTGGGAGAGAGAAATAATAAGGTTTGAGGCTGGGAGTGCAAAAAACAGCGAGATAAAGGGGTAAATCCGAGAGAAAGAGCAAGGCTAGGAGGGGGAGGGGAGAAACCATGAGGTCAAGAGATTGAAATTGTGGAGGCTAGAGGCTGGAAGGGGGAGGGGAAATAGCAAGGGAAATGGGGGAGAGGGGAGAGAAGGAGCAAGGCTAAGGGTTAGGAAGGGGGAGAAACAGTCAGGTAAAGAGGAGAGTGGTGGAGAAAGAGCAAAGCTAGAGCCTAGGAAGGGAAAGAAAGAAGACGGCTAGCAGTGGAGAATAGAGACGTAGGGAGGCTAAGGGCTACAGGGGTGAGAAATAATAGCGACGCTAGAGGCTGGCAGTGGATAAAGAGTTATCAAAGGGGAGAGGTCTGCAGAAGAAGACTGAGCAGGTCCAGGAAGCAACTCTTTCTTTCTTTTCCTGCTGGCCAAACATGTGATCAGTGTCTGCTTCAGAGACAGGGAGGAGAATCTAGCACCCTAATGTTTTTCAAGGTTTTTGTTGAAAATAATTTTTTGAAGAGGGAAGGGGGTGGAGAGGTTCATGGCCACCGTTGGAGGTCCCCATGTGCACTACATTGTGGACCCATGTACTAGACCATTGACTTTAGTAGAGGGATCTGCTCTTATTGTCCTGTTAGGCTTCATCCCAGGCAAAATTGTTGGCTGATTGGCTCCATAGCTTTTTTGATTGATGTGGCAATCTCGAGCCATTAGAAGCTAGGAATACTTTATTGGTTCAGTAGTGTTGCTAGCTAGTACTAGTGTTGCTAGCTATCTTGATGTCCAAAAATGACTAAACATTGTAAAAAACTGTAAGCTCCATTATATTTATTACATTTATATACTGCCCCATAGCCGAAGCTGTCTGGGCGGTTTACAAAAATTAAAACTTTGAATATTAAAAATCGATATACAAAATTTAAAACCTTAAAAACAGACAACATATGAAAACAGTGTACATTTAAAACAGCTGCAAACTCTCAGCCAGGCCTAAATATAGTTCTGGGGTCAATTAAAACTCAGTGGCTGAATTCGGACAACACAATAGTCAATGGTGGGGTAATAATCAACTTTACAGTTGTTCATCTAGGGGGTACTCCCCACACAACATGGTAATAAATAATCAACTGTGGTGTGGATTAGGATCAGCGCTGAGTTGACTATGGCAGCATTCAGACGACGCGATAGGCAATACAACTGACTATTGTTTTCCCCGCCCCAGTTGCTTATTGTGTCATCCGAATTCAGCCACATTATCATGAAATCAGCACAAGGATGTACTCAGAAACAACACACCTCTCCTGTGGACAAGGAGAGAAGGAGACTGGATGCTTGGGTCACAGGCTATACTTTTCTGCAGCATTGGGTCTCCATGTATTAAATTACGAAGCGATGATGGCCCGATACCGGCTCTTCTTGTGGGAGAAAATGAGCTCCCTGTGTGATTTAACTCTCAGCTGAGCAAAGAGGGTTAGCCAGGGTTTTTCAATCCACTGTCAAATTGTCGCGGCATCAGATAAACACTGCCTGACACTAAACTGACTGTAACGTCAAATCCATGGTAGGGGCCATTGCCCTAAGGGGAAGGTCTCTTCAACTCAAAGACTGATGAATAGATGGATTCTATGCAGAAGGTGTGTTTGACGGCGAAAAAGATGGGATTTGGATAGCAACAACAAAGTCAAGCCTCGGCTAAACCTTGTAGGTGGTTCTGTCTGCAGAACCCTTTCTATAATTGCCCATATTTGGACTGTGCTTTTCACTACCATCCTCAACCTCATCAACAAAAAAGCAGTGCCAACAGTCTAGGCCCCACTCAACACGAGGTCGCTCCAACCCAGCTCCTGAATGGTGACTTTGACTTTGCCCCTCTGCCTCAATCACCGAACCATACAACCCATGTTTGGTGACAGGCTTTCCCACTTCCTTCAAAACTGGATGGCCATAACAATGGATTCATGGGTTCTAAATATTATTTCCTCCAGTTCTCAGATCAAATTTGATTGCCTCCCTCCCCTGGGCACTGTGAAGTATACACCTATCCCAGGAGACCATGGCTCAATTCGGATGACACAATAAAGAACTGGTGTGGGGGAAACAATCATCAGTTGTTTTGACTATTGTGTCATCTGAATGCTGCCATAGTCAACTCAGCGCTGATCCTCATCCACACCACAGTTGCTTATTTATTATCATGTTGTGTGGGAAGTACCCCCTAGGGTTAGGGTTAGTCAACTCACCATTGACTATCGTGTCGTCTGAATTGAGCCCATGTCTCTTCTTCAGAAAGGAGCAGTTCAGCTACTGCCTCTGCAGACTACTGCCAATGTTCCCCCCCCCCCCCCCAATACTTCACAGTGCCCAAGCAGGATGGAGGTCTCCGACTGATTCTGGACCTACGCCTTCTCAACTAATTCATTGCCACTGAGAAATTCAGGATGATCACACTAAACATGATGTTACCCATGCTTTGACAAGGACTCTGGTTTGCCACAGTGGACCTAAAAGACAAGTATTTTGACATTGCTATCCACCTGGCTTACCGGAAATACCTTCAGTTTGCCGTGGGACATAAGATATCAGACTTTCAGGTACTCCCCTTCAGGCTGTCATCCGCACCGAAGGTTTTCACACAGTTGTGTGTGCTTTCCTTCGGACATCAACACCAAGAAATCCAAACTTGTACCATCGCAAGAGATCCAGTGCATCGGGGCAATCTTGGATGTGGGGTTGGGTTGTGCATACCTTCCTCAAGACAGAGCTTGTTGTATTGTCACCTTAGCAACTGCTAAGGATCACCACAGCACACTTGATTCAGTGCTCGTTGGAATACATGGCAGCAATGGTCTTGGTCATACAGTGGTCCAGGTTAAAGATGAGAGGCCTCTAGTCATGGTTGGCGCAGGTTTTCGATTTCGAGTCTGACAGCTATCAATGCTGTGTTTCCATACAGGATAACACAGCACAGTCACTCCTCTGGTGGATGGACTTAAACAACTTGACCCAGGGAGTTCCGTTCCTCCATCCTGCCCTCACCAGAGTCATAACAACGGATGCATCCCTTCAGGGATGGGGAGCTCTCTTCAAATACACGGACACTGGTTGCACCAGGAGTTCCTCCTCCACATCAATGCACTAGAACTTCTGGCGGTATGGAAAGCAATGATCGCATTCGAAATGGACATTCACAGAAGATGCAAATATTGACAGATAATACAGCAGTCCTATGGCATTTAAACAAACGGGGGGAACTCACTGTCCCCTGCTTGTGGACTTGACCCTAAAGAACTTCGCGTGGGCGATTCCCAGGGGCATCCACCTACTTGCCTTACATATTGCAGGAGCCAACAACACTCCGGCAGATGCTCTAAGCAGATCAAGGAGACTCTTGCACAAGTGGAAACTCTCTCCTCATGTCCTGAAAACCCTGTTTCTTAGATGAGGGAAATCCAAAAGTAAACCTATTCACGACAGATAGAAATCGGGTCTGTTACAATTTTTGTTCAAGGGTGGGAGAGGGACACTCATCACTGGGAGATGTGTTCTCCATTCACTGGTATGGGAAAATGTTTTACCTCTTCTCTCTATTCCCATTATTGATGAGGACCATTGCAAAGCTCAGCTGGGACCGAACCAACTGCATAGTCATTGCTCTATGGTAGCCAAGGCAATCCTGGTTTCCAACCCTCCTCCGCCTGTCCCAAGGACACTACCTGTGGCTTCCTATCCAGCAGGATCTAATATCACACAGCAAAGGCAGGATTCATCACCTGGATATCGGGACACTGAAACTCACAGCATGGAGGATCCAATGACCAAAGATCCTCTACCTGTCCCTATTGAGGTCCAAGCAATACTCGACACTTCAAGATGGCCCACTACGAAATGGTCCTACTCAGCCAAATAGGCAGCTTTCATTAGGTTCGCCACAGAAAAGAACATCGATCCCTACACTTGCCCTATTATGAACATTCTACAATTTCTTACATATCTGTTCCATAAGGGCTTGAAATACTTATCTATTCAGGTGTATCTGACCTCCATTTCTAGTTCACACTCGCCCATATCTGGAGTTACTGTTTTCACACACACACTGACTCTTTTCCCAGATGTTTGAAGAATTTAGCTCCACCTCTATGGCCACAGACCCCGGCTTGGGATTTACCTCTGGTTTTGAAGATACTAACAACCAAGACTTTCAAACCTATGGCATCATGCAGCCTACAATTCTTCTCATGGAAGGTCGCGTTCATCATCACCATCACCTCAGCCAGGAGAGCGAGTGAACTATCAGCGCTCTGGATAAATGTTCCATAGCTAATATTCCCTAAAGAGTCCACATCACTATGCCGTGATATTGCCTTTCTACCAAAGGTAGTGTCAGATTTTCATCTCAGTCATCCTATTTCATTACCAGCTTTTTTCCCAATCCAGAGTCCAAACTAGAGAAACAATTACACACTCTGGATGTGCGGAGGGCTCTGGCCTTTTATAAGTCCAGGAATGAGATTTTTTGGTCTACCCAGAGGCTATTTGTTTGCTATCGTCAGCCCAAAAAGGGCACCCCAACACCTTGCATTGTGGATTTGACAGATTATCGTTTTAGCCTATCAAATTGTTAAGCAAGACATCCTATGTCATGTCAAAGCCCACTCAACTCGTGGAGTCACATCAACGGTTCTTGCGAAAGGGATTCCACTGTCAGACTTGTGTAAAGCGACTATGCAGGTTTCGCATTCAACATTTATTAAACATTATAAACTTGATGTTCAGCCCAAATCATCTTGTTGATTTGGAAGAGCAGTACTGTCCTCTGTCCTTCAGTAGACTCCTCACCTGCCTCTGGTAAGTCAGCTAGTCAATCACCCTCCCACTATCCCCACTCCAGTGTCAATGTCAAGGATGTTGATACCAAGAGCATACCTATCCTCCAAAATTGAATTGGCGGTCTCAGGGAACCAAGGGGTTGGGCAGGAATGCAGGAGACATGCATAGTACAATGGTGGGGGAGGGGTTCCCGCTGAAAAAACTATTCTCAGGTATTGGAAGTTTCTGAGCAAGGCTGACTGCACAGATGACCACACGAAGAACTACAGTTACAGGTAGGAAACCTGTCTTTCTCTTTTGACTGCTGCTGTGACAGCTATGTCAGAGAACTTCTGCTATCAGATTTCATTCTGGTACTGTTTGTTCATGGCAAAGCTAAGGTTTTATTCTCTCGTTTTCTCTTTCTATCATTATTTTTGTCTTCTATGTGATATTATTTTTCTTTGCTTTTCACAATTCTCTAATCGCCCTCATGGGCACCATTTTGAAAGTGCACCTGCTGTGTGCACCTGCTGTGTGGGGCGAAGCTGCCACCCTTAGGTGGGCATTCCCTCTGGCTATTCTGCCCAAATTGTCGGTGTTTTTCCAGCAGGCCAGAGAAATTGGGTAGATTGTCTCAAAGCAGCACTTTGGAAATGTGCACTGAAGGTGATTGACAATCCAAGAGATATGGCATCAAAAACCACACCTGCCACACCTATACTAGGGTAGCAATCCCCTCAATGCCATATTCTGCTGAATATGCAAGGTACTCCCACACTGGGACTGTGTTTGGCGTTGGCTCTGGCTAAGAAGCTTACAAAAAAAGCTAAAGCTTCAAAAGAGGCACATTTTTCCTCTTGGAAGCTGAAAAAGAAAAAGACGTCTAAAAAGTCTGTTGCTTCAACTTGGCATCGAGCATGCCCGTCTCCTGAAAATGACACAGGACTCTTGGGATCCACAACTGCCTTGATCTCCTTCAAGCCTGACTCAGGACAAGCCACGTCCCTCAAGTCCAACAACGTAACTTGTTCCACCTCCGATGCCTCAAGATCGACAGCATTCATCAGTGCCAACACCACCACTCACTTCACCAGTGTCCCCTGGTTAGCTTCAATCACCTGTACTGACAACTGTTCCAACACCTCTGACACTGATGTTCACCAATCCATTTGGTGAATTTACTCCAGGCTACAGAGATGGTACCGAATGCCGCGACTTCAGGAATCAAGGTGTATCTGTACATCAGGGATCCATCACCAATGGTTCTATTTTGATCACCTCGTCTTTACCAAAGAGATAACTACGGTCCAGTGTATGATCAATGTCAATATTTGCCAGACATGGTTTACTCTATCACCTCATCTCACAGGGTTCATGCCCCTAAGTTCTACAAGCACAGCCACTGCTGCGACAGGTCTAGATCACCACTTAGGTAGGATAGACATCCATAACAAGACTCGTGATACAGGAGATTCTGGGATTGGATTGATGATTGTGAGGAATGCTATGAGTTGTACTACTTGCCTTCCGATCCAGACTTGGCTCATGTTGGAGTTGGTTGATATGGATCCTAGCCATCATCCACGGTGTCAAGACCACCGGATCTAGTACTGCAAGAGCAACCAGCACCACCGCAACTGTAGTCACAGCTGGCACAACCAAAACAGGTTCTCCATTCTCTGCCTGCCACGCTGCCACAGGCTATACAAAACATTTTTTGTAGCTGAAGAGACAGAACAGTAAACCTTTTTCCAAAGTCCACCTCAAGAGTCTCTGCTCTCCATATTAGAAGACTACCAATCTGACACAATATCACAGTCTTCTGGTCCTCCCTTGGTTTCCTCCCAAACATGATGGTAGGATTGAATGAGTCAATATTCCTGTCTGAAGACTTGGGCCAATTCTCCTGCTAGGTGCTTAGGGAGGTGCAAACATTAGGATTAGAGACTTAGCAGGTGGATTCAGCTGCACAGGATCAAGTATTTAATGCAGTAAACACATTCATTTTGCCCTGTTGCCATTTCCCTCCTTCCTGTACTACAGGAGACAATAAAACAATTGTGGAAGTCTCCACCTACAATGCCACCAACATCCAAATGCTTGGAGGGAATGCATCGATTACAAAAATTGTTTGCTGAATATCTATTTAAGCATTCCACGGTTGTGGAAGCAGCTCAAGGCATGGTCTGTAGGGCTCATTCCTTACCCATAGATCTACTAGAAAGAAGAATTTGCTCTTCTGCAGCAATGAGTCTCAAGATATCCAACGATCAGACTGTGATGTCTGACTATTAATTGCTACTTTGGGATAAAGTTGTCCTCCTCCTCGAGCATCTCCCTGAGGTAAGAAAGGAGTTTGGACAACTGTTTCAGACAGAAGCTTTGAAATTGTCAAGGCAACAGGTCAACTGCAATGTGAAACCATTGGCCAGGTTCATCGCTCTACAATGCCATACTTGGCTTAAGTCCAACGGGCTCCCTCAAGAGACCAGGGTTTGTACTGAAGATTTGCCCTCTAATGGCCTGGGCCTATTTAATGCCAAAACTGACAACGTGTTGAATTCAATGCAAAAGCCCAAACCAGAGTGTAACATATGGGTTTCTTGTCTCAACAGCCTTCTAAGCAAAGACACTGGTTCCAGAGCACCTCCACCAGATACCAGCTGCAGCAATCAGGTCCATTGCAACAATATTAGTCACAACCTTCAACGTCTGGAAGTCCATCCCTGCAGTCTAAATCACACAATTACCGTTGCAAGTCAGATGCTAGAACACCACACTTGACTTAGCCCTCAAGTCATCTCCCCACTTTTGATACCCCCCTGACGTCATTCAATCAGATTTGGTGCAAGATTATAACAGACTCCTTGGTCTTTTCCATCGTATAGGAGGACTACCGAACCAAATTCAATACCCTTCCTTCTCTCAATACTGTGAAAGCCACGGTTCTCTCTCCTGTTCTCCACCATTAGGTCAAAATTCTTGGGAAGGAAGTCATTGTACCCATATCGAGTGCACATCTTCGAGATGGTTTCTGTTCCAGGTACTTCATAGTACCAAAAAAAGATGGAGATCTCTGACCAATCCTGGACCTTCAGGAGCTAAAGCTGTACCTCTTGCCCAGGAAGTTTTACATGGTTTTCCTGGTTTTATCTTGCCCCTTCTGGCTCCAGGAGATTGGTTCATCTGTATCAACCTCAAAGACGCCTATAGTTCAAGGTGCTCCTGTTCAGCTTTTCCACCGCCCAAAAGTATTCACAAAATACATAACAGTGGTTTGTTCTCATCTCAGACTGTAAGGCATCGAGGCGTATCTGTACATCAGTGACTGATTATTGGTGGCCTCAACACGGGACCATCTTCTGTGGTTGATAGAGGTGACTTGCGATATTTTCCAGAGTTTGGGGCTTTGTATCAACATCAAGTATCAACATCAAAAAGTCTCATCTACAGCCATTCAGAGACTGCAATTTATTGGGGCACACTTAGACTCACAGTCAGCAGACCATTCCTTTCTCGGGACCAACTGGAAGTGTTGACATTAATGGCAGTGGAGTTAAGCTATTGCACAGCTGTCTTGGCTCTGAAAGTCTGTCTGCTAGGCCTCATGGCTATGATGACATCAGTGGTCCAATATGCTTTGCTGTGTATGAGACCTAGTTCATACACAACTTCGATACTTACTGGACCAAGCTCCACTTCCCAAGTGAAGTAAAAGGCAAGCAACCTTTCAGACAGGAACCTATTGTGCTTCAGTTTGAGGGATTAAGCAGAAAGGAGGAACAGCTGAGCCTGGGAGTGTTTGGGGAGTGGCCCTTCACGGAAACAGGCAGAAGCTAGCTGAAGGCCAACGCAGCTGACAACAATTCCCAATCACCACCATCCCCATAAAAGACAGTCCAGAACTCAGAAGCAATGCTGGAAGTAATGTTTTGGGGGGGGGGGGTGCTTTGTCTTGTCGTTTGCATACCAGCTCCTTGATCTTGCCTGAACATAACCTGACTTTGGACCGGACTCTGACTAGTCTTTGGCACATTCCTGAACCCAGCATTGTTTGACCTGGTTGCTGATGAATACTTTTGGCTTTCGACCACGGACTGTTTATTGACATTTCCAGCGTGCTTATCCCGACAGCTAGCTTCTGCCTGTTTCTGTGAAGGGCCACTCCCCAAACACTCCCAGGCTCAGCTGTTCCTCCTTTCTGCTCAATCCCTCAAACTGAAGCACAGCACAACCCTTGCCATCCCAGGATGCATCACTCTTGGCATGGGCCATCACTGTACATGGATGGTGGTCATGGTCATCCACAGAGGCAAGGCTCCACATCAACCTGTTAGAACTCAGAGCGATGCAAAAAGCTCTTCAGGTATTCGAGCTGGATTTAGTCTAATACAGGTCACGTCAGACAATGCAACCAGCATCACATACCTGAACAAGGAAGGGGGTATGAGATCACTCCCACTCTTGGCTCTAACTTTAGAGATCTTCAGCCTATCCAGCCTCACCGGATAGGGCTGATAATGATGCATATGGCAGGCATGGACAATAGGCTGACCATATGAAAAGGAGGACAGGACTCATGTAATTTTAACAGCTGCAGAGAAAAGGGAATTTCAGCCAGCGTCATTTGTATGCAATTAGTACCTGGTGAAATCACCTCTTCATCAAAGCAATTAAAGTTGCATGCACTATACTAGAGTGACCAATACAAAAGAGGGCAGGGCCCCTGCAGCTTTAACTCTTGTAATGAAGAGGGAATTTCACCAGGTACGAATTGCATACAAATGACGCTGGCTGAAATTCCCTCTTCTCTACAACTGTTAAAGTTACATGAGCCCTTCCTCCTTTTCATATGGTCAGCCTAATGGACAATGTCCTGGCAGACTGACTCAGTCGGACAATATTCACGCCCCATGAATAGGAGTTAGACAGATAATTCTGAGGATTCTGTTTTACACTTGGGGCAAGCCACAAGTGGACCTCTTTGCCACTTGTCTTTGCTGGCCATGATGTGGGTTCATGGGAAGATGCTTTCCTCCTTGAGTGGACAGGAATGCTGTTCTACATTTTCCCACCATTTCCATTGATCACCAAGGTCTTGGCAAAGATCGGGACAACTCTGATTGCATCTTAATTATGCCTTGGAGTCCTTGCCAGCTATTGTTCGCTCCACTACTGCAAATGGTGTGCTCTCAGTACCATCACCTTCCATCTCATCTGTCTCTTCTCACCAGGGAGAATGGCTGAATCTGTTACCCAGACTCCAGTTAGCAGCATGGAGGATCATGTGACGAGAGTGAAGTTGTTTCAGCACTTGTATAGAGAATCCAAATCACTGCTTGTAAGCCATCAACACAGACCTCTTACATGAGGAAGTGGACAGCTTTGCCAACTTTGCTTGTGCCCAGAATTTTTATCTTTCCCAGTGTTTTTGCCATAGATACCGTAGTTCCTTCTGTCACTGTTCGACAAAGGGTTGAAGTTGTCATCAGTGCGAGTGTATCTGTTGGCTATTTCTGCATGCTAGCCTCCCATTGTGGGCTTTTCTGTTTTGTTGCATGGTATCGAGCTGGAATCTTTTGGTCATGCCTAAGGTGCTGTCTTCAAAACCCTTTGAGTCATTATCAACTATGTCTCTTTTCATGGAAGGTGGCCTTCTTGGTGGCAATTACATCTGCCTGTCGGGCTAGTGAACTCTGCACACTCAGGATTGACTAGCCATATTTAGTTTTCTGCAAGGACAAAGTGGTGCTCAGAACTGACCTTGGTTTTTGCCAAAGGTTGTGTTGGATTTCCATTTAATTCAAGACATTGGCTGAATTCGGACAACACATTAGTCAATGGTGGGTTGAGTAGCCAACTCACAGTTGGTTATTTTGTGGGTACTCCCCACACAACATATTCCTACACAACTGTGGGTGGTTGGGGCTGGCGTTGAGTGGACTAATAGTCAACCCAGCATTTGACTGACACAGCTCCCACCCCTCTCCCCACCCTCTCTCTTCCCTCAGTCCTCCCAGTTCCATCCCAGCAGCCTCTGCAAGTTGCACCAGTTGTAGCAGAGTGGTAGCCACCACTTTGGTCGCTCTTGTTGCCTGCCTCTATGGGCTTGTGTTTTAACCCACTCACCACACGCTATTAACACACTCACCCCTCCACACAACACTTTAAACAACTGGCTTTGAGCTAAACAACTTGCAAGCCAGTTGTTTCTCTCCGTTGCTTATTTGGGCGGGACAGCATACCATCAGTAGTTTGTGAGCAGCATGTTACCCTCCACACAACACAATAAGCAACACAACTGACTATTGTTTCCCCCCCCCCCCCAGTTGCTTAATGTGTTGTCCAAATTCAGCCATTGTTTTACCTGCTTTTACATCCTCATCTTTACCATTGGAATCCACACTCTATTGGGCACTGGCCTTTTACAAGTCCCGAACTGAACAGTTTAGACTTGTGCTTGCCTCCATAGCAGATGAAGCACATGGGGTAGCCACTTTCGAAGCAATGATTTGCTTCATATGAGTTGACTGGCCTAGAGCTGTCTGCCCCAGTCTGAGCTCACTCTACTCATGTGGTAGTGTTGTTGTTGGTATTTGGCACAGGGATTACCATCCTTGAACTTTGTCGTGCAGCAATCTGATCGATACTATCTACTTCTGTGAAACATGGATGCTCAGGCTAGATCTCACTGTAGTTTGGTCATGCTTTCCTGGTTTATAGGTGGACACTGGTTCACCGCCATGTGAGTTAGTTTGCTACTCACCCATATGTGTGATGCATACAGACCACGAAGTTGCTACGAAGAGTGGTCATGAATATATTCACACAACCTGCCCACTCTTCAGTGACATACTTGAGTTCATTTTTTGGGTTCTGAGGCTACAATGTCGGTCTCAAGGAAGTGAGGGAATAGACAGGAACCTTCTAGAGACATGTGTACTGGACGGTAGGGGAAGGGTTCTCACCCAAACTCCTCAACTATAGAAGTTTTCCAAATTCAGGCTCCACACAGGCTCAGAGCCTATATGTGTGAATGCATAGATGACCACTCGAAGGACTACAGTTACAGGTAGCAACCTGTCCTTTTCCTTTTTCTGGAGAGAGAGGCTGGTACTCCTGCAATGGGACCTGGGGGCACCAAGAGTCTGAGTCTCCAGTTGTATTAAGGGTACATCAAACCAAGAAAGGAACCAAACCAAGAACTGGCACACCCGCTGCTCGAAACGTTCCAGTTTTTTTCTGGGTCTTCACATCTCTAGATTTACCTAACAATGTTTTTGTGAAGATTAAAATGGGAGGATCGGGTACAGCTCCTGAAGGAAAGGTGGACTATAAATGTAATAAAATGAAATAAATATACTTGAAAACAGATTCAGCTCAAAAAAAGAAGAGGAAAAAGAAGCCTCCCTAGAATTTAAAATAACCTGCTCTGCCTTGCATAGTGCAGTACTTTGTGCACACATGACAGACGGTGTGCACTAGAGAGATGATCCAGCCACTACTACCCCCTTGGGGTTTAAATTTACAAGGCTACAGTCCTTTGTATAGTTACCTGGGGAGTAAAGCCCCATTGAACATCATGGGAACATGTGTAGGATTGTCCTGTACATCCTGAAGTCTAACACCCAATTCTTACCATGGATACTAATAATTCAAAACCTGAACAGGACATATTCTTTCTTTTCATTGATTTGTCCCACCCATATGTCTTAGTCTTTTGCATGATTACCAAGAAATCAAACTTTATAATTAAATCCCTACCCCACCCCCATTCATTTCTTGAAGCTACAGACACTATTCAGACGACACGCTAAGTGATGGTGATTAAGCATTTTGAGCTAAACATTATGACTTAGCATTTTATGTGAACCATGACTTAGCATCCCGTGTGAACCATTCCTAACCATGGTGGCTACATAACCACAGTTTAAACATGCTCACTAACCATTTGCTGCAAAACGGTTAGTGGCCTAACCATGGCTTAGTGTGTTGTCTGAACAGTCCTGCTGTAACCCTTAATTAGGGAGGGAACGCTTACACACTGCAATCTTAACTATTTTAAAGCAATTTGAATATAACAAGATGAGTAAAGAAAATTAAGGGATAACAAGTTCATTGATTCTTAATATGAAGCCTGGGAGATGTTTGCCCAAGTTTGAACTGATTCTGGAGTTAGAAAGATCCTGCATATTATACTGAATGGATGCATGCAACCCTTTAGGGCAGTGTTATCATATAGTATTGCAAAAGGGGTCATCAACACCTATTGCATGGAGGCAACTGCAGTAACACCCCCTTACTTTAAGGTTGATTTCTGCCAGACAGAGAGAGGAAACAAAACCTTTTCCCCTATGCAAGGATTTACAGGTAGCTTAACCCACAATTGCAGCAGTATCAGCAGCAGTCACAGCAGCTCAGTTCAGAGAGCTCCACCGACAGCTCTGCTCTTCCCCTCCCTCCCAGTTGTGCAATCAGAATATTGACAGACTTTGGAAAGTGACAGTGGCAGCAGCTGGAACCTGGCTCACCTAAGCCTTGCTTCAGTCCAGTGTAGAGAAAGCTGATTGAAGCAAGGCTAGGCCTGGTTCCAGCCATTGCTGCTTTTCAAATTCTGTTGTCATTACCCCACACATAGCCTTCTTTTAGGTGGGTGGAAAGTGGCACTGGGGCAAGGTGGCTGGTGGGGGAGGCAGGGGGCTCACCCATGTTGCTGCTCCCTGCAATCTGCTACCTGAGGTGAGCAATTCACGTTGCCTCACTGGCCCTGGAGCAACCAAAGAATAAGGCATTTTCATATATCCAGTGTTCTTAGACCCATCACAGAACTCAAACATGCAACATGTCGCTAAGCTCAGCCTCTGTACCAGAGGACTGGAGGATGACCAGTGTAACACCAATTTTTAAAATGTGATCAAGAGGGAAGCCGAGAAATTAGAGGCTGGTTAGTTTAATGTATGTTCCGGGGAAATTGGTTTATTTATTCATTTATATTTATTTATTACATGTGTATACCGCCCCATAGCCAAAGCTCTCTGGGCAGTTTACATATGATTAAAACAATTAAAAACAATATACAGAAACTAAAACAGCAAAAACATACAACATACACACAATACACACATACATTTAAAAACACTAAAACAACCCAAAAAGCTACAAAAACAAAAACAAACCCAGGCTCCTCAGATATTGCCAAATGCCTGAGAGAAGAGGAAAGTCTCGACCTGGCGCCGAAAAGATAACAATGTTGGCGCCAGGCGGGCCTCATCAGGGAGATCGTTCCACAATTGGGGGCCACCACAGAGAAGGCCCTATCCCTTGTTGCCGACCTCTGAGCTTCCCTTGGAGTAGGCACTCAGAGGAGGGCCTTAGATGTTGAACGTAGTGTTCGGGTAGGTTCATGTCGGGAAAGGCGTTCCATCAGATATTGTGGTCCCAACCAGCACCTTGAATCGGGCTCGGAAACATACAGGCAGCCAATGCAAGCGGGCCAGAGTAGGTCTTATGTGCTCGAACCTTCTGGTCCCAGTTATCAATCTGGCCGCTACATTTTGCACAAGCTGCAGCTTCCAAACCACCTTCAAAGGCAGCCCCACGTAGAGTGCATTGCAGTAATCTAACTTGGAGGTTACCAGAGCATGGACAACTGAAGCCAGGTTATCCCTGTCCAGATAGGGACGTAGCTGGGCCACCAACCAAAGTTGGTAGAAGGCACTCCGTGCTACTGAGGCCACCTGAGCCTCAAGTGACAGAGATGGTTCTAGGAGAACCCCCAAGCTACGAACCCGCTCCTTCAAGGTGAGTGCAACCCCATCCAGAACAGGTTGAAGACCCTCCATCCGGTCAGCTGAACCACCCACTAACAGTGTCTCAGTCTTGTCTGGATTGAGTTTCAGTTTATTAGCCCTCATCCAGTCCGTTGTCGCAGCCAGGCACTGGTTCAGCACATCCACAGCCTCACCTGATGAAGATGAAAAGGAGAAATAGAGTTGCGTGTCATCAGCGTACTGATGACAACACACTCCAAAACTCCTGATAATTGCACTCAGTGGTTTCATGTAGATGTTGAACAGCATGGGGGACAAGACTGACCCCTGCGGAACCCCATACTGGAAAATCCACGAGGCCGAGCAATGTTCCCCAAGCACCACCTTCTGGAGCCGCCCCGCCAAGTAAGAGCGGAACCACTGCAATGCAGTGCCTCCCACTCCCAACTCAGCCAGCCGTCCCAGAAGGATACCATGGTCGATGGTATCGAAAGCCGCTGAGAGATCAAGGAGAATCAACAGAGTCACACTCCCCCTGTCTTTCTCCTGACATAGGTCATCATACAGGGTGACCAAGGCTGTTTCCGTAACAAAACCAGGCCTGAAACTCGACTGAAATGGATCCAGATAATCGGTCTCATCCAAGAGTGCCTGGAGGTGGCTCGCAACCACCCACTCCACGACCTTGCTCAGGAATAGAACATTTGCTACTGGCCTGTAGTTATTAAGCTTTTCAGGGTCCAAGGAAGATTTCTTCAGGAGCGGCCTCACTGCCGCCTCTTTCAGGAGGCCTGGGAACACTCCCTCTTGCAAAGTCTAACTCCTCCCTGCTCTCCCACCCAGGTCTCAGTTATACATGCCAGATCGTCTGCCTCATCCACAATTAAGTCGTGGATGAGGGAGGTCTTATTATGCACAGATGTGGCATTTAAAAGCAGCACCCAGAGGCCTGAGGGCTGTCTGATAGGGCAACCAGCAAGCCTGTGGGTGTCAAGGGGACCAGAACAAGGCACAACCATTAACTGTCTGGGCCTTGTTCCCCTTACCTGGCAAGTCCTCCTCACAACGCCATATCTCCCTCTACCCGTCACTACACTGATGGGGCACCCCTCAGATCCCCCCACTTGGCCCTGTATCCTCCCTCCCAAGCACATAGCTCAAGCCTGGGGAAGGGAAAAAACAAACAAAAACAAAACAAAAAACAGCCAGCAGGCGGCCCTTCCTCCCTCCCAGGCAGCAGGCCTCCCTCTCCTGCAGGTTTGATGGCTTTCCCAGGCCCCCTCAGCCAGCCAGTTTAAATATCCCTCCCAGGAAGGGAGGGGGACAGGTGTAATTGTCCACAGCAGCTGGCTCAGTACCTGGGGGCCTGGTCCTGCAGGAAGTGGCAGTCAGGCAGCAGTCCTCGGGGAAGAGTAGCGGTGATGGTGATGGTGGTTGTAGCAGCAGCAGCGACAGCAGCAAAGTGGACTGGCAGCAGCCAGCAGGCGACCCTTCCTCCCCCCCCCCCCCGGGCAGTAGGCCTCCCTCTCCTGCAGGTTTGATGGCATTACCATATTTCTTCGATTCTCAGATGCCGTCGATTGTAAGACGCACCTTAATTTCAGTACCACCAACAGAAAAAAATCTTTGATTCTAAGAAAAAAATAAAAATAAAACCTTTGCCTTGTGCAAAGCATGGGAAAATTCAAAAACTGCAGTTCTAAGACGCCATCAATTCTAAGATGCACCCCATTTTTAGAGACGTTTATATGGGGAAAAATGTGTCTTAGAATCGAAGAAATATGGTGTTAAAGACAAAATTAGTAAGCATATAGAAGGACAAATCCTTCTAAAAAGAATCACACGGCTTCCACATGTCCTTTCTCGCTAATCTTTTAGAGTTCTAAAATAAACATGTAGACTGGGGTGATCCAGTGAACATTGTTTACTTGGACTTCCAAAAGGCTTTTGATAACGTCCATCACCAAAGACACCTGAGCAAGGAGAGGTCCTTTTATGGATGAGTAACTGGTTAAAGAACAGAAAGCAGAGAGTAAGAATGAATGGTAAATGGAGGGAAGTAAACAGTGGGATCCCACAGGGTAATTTCTAAATTGGATTACTGCAATGCACTCTACGTGGGGCTGCCTTTGAAGACGGTTCAGAAGCTGCAGCTTGTGCAAAATGCAGCGTCCAGAGTGATAACAGGAACCAGAAGGTTCGAGCATATAAGACCTACTCTGGCCCGCTTGCATTGGCTGCCTATACGTTTCATTGGCTGCCTATACGCTGGTTTGAACCTATAAAGCCTTACACGGCTTGGGACCACAATACCTGATGAAACGCCTCTCCCGACACGAACCTACCCATACACTACGATCTACATCTAAGATCCTCCTCCAGTTGCCTACTCCGAGGGAAGCACGGAGGGTGGCAACAAGGGAGAGGGCCTTTTCAGTGGTGGCCCCCCAATTATGGAATTATGGAATGATCTCCCTGATGAGGCTCGCCTGGCGCCAACATTGTTATCTTTTTGGCGCCAGGTCAAGACTTTCCTCTTCTCCCAGGCATTTAATAGCATATGATGAGGGTTTTGTGTTTTTGTGTTGTTGTTGTGCTTGACCCAGAAGGATATTGTAATTTTAACTTGTTTTTATGTTTTTTAGTTTAAAATTTTCTATATTGGTGTTTTTAATGTTCAATGTTTTTAATTTTTGTAAACCACCCAGAGAGTTTCGGCTATGGGGCGGTATATAAATGGAATAAAATAAATAAATAAACTTGTTCATAAATGATCTGGAATTAGGAGTGTTTGCTATGTTTGCCGATGACACCAAATTATTTAAGGTGGTTAAAACAAAAAGGGATTGTGAGGAGCTCCATAAAGATCTCTCCATGCTGGGAGAGAGGCCATCCAAATGGCAAATGCAGTTCAATGTAAGCAATTGTAAAGTGATACACGTTGGGGCAAAAAATCCCAATTTCAAGTATAATTTGAGCTAGCGGTCTGTGGGATCTGAGGTAGAGATCTTGGGGTTGTGGTGGACAGCTCGATGAAATGTCAACCCCTGGTGCAGCTGCTGTAAAAAAAGCAAATTGCATGTTAGGCACTATTAGAAAAGGAATTGAGAATAAAACTGCCAGTATCATATTGCCTTTATACAAATCTATGGTGCGACCACATTTAGAATACTGTGTACAGTTCTGGTCACCACACCTAAAAAAAGGTATTATACAGCTGGAAAAAGTGCAGAAAAGGGCAACTAAAATGATCAAGGGACTGGAGCATCTCCCCTATGAGGGAAAGTTATAACAGTTGGGATTGTTTAGCTTGGAAAAAAGAAGGGTAAGGGGACACATGATAGAGGTGTACAAAATTTTGCGTGGTGTGGAGAATGTGGATAGGGAGGCATTTTTCTCCCTCCTAACACTAGAACCTGGGGTCATCGCATGAAGCTGATTGGTGGGAGATTCAGAACAGATAAAAGGCATTACTTCTTCTCACAGCACATAGTTAAACTACGAAATTCATTGCAACAGATTTAGTGATGGCCACCAATTTGGATGGCTTTAAAAAGTGGTTGGATAAATTCCTGGAGGAGAAGACTATCAATGGCTACTAGTTGTGATGGCTATGTGCTACTTCCGGTATCAGAGGCAGTAAGACTGTATACTCTAATTGCTGGGGAACATGGGTAGGAGGGTGCTATTGCACTGTGTCCTGCTTGTGAGTCCCTAGTCGACTGTTGATTGGCCACTGTGTGAACAGAGTGCTGGATCCAGCATGGTTCTTCTTATGACCCAAAATGATATTTGTTGTGTATAGCAAAAAAGGGCAGATATGCATATTTGGTTTACTGCTCTGTATGTCTAAGCTTTTACTTGACATACTTTACCCAGGCAAAGCAGAGTTTTCAGAATTAAAGTGTTAGGAGTATATTTAAAATTATAAGTGTCACATAGCTTCTTGATAACAGTGTTTTCATCTTTCATTAGCTTCTATATGTTAGATTTGTTTTTTGTCCAATACTTTGTTTTACAAAGGCTTTAATCTGTGGTTCAGTCAGATTTTACAGACCATGGGCCTGTTCGCCCTATCACTATGAGGAAAATTTCCCAAGGCTTGAGCTATGTGCCTGGGAGGGAGGATACAGGGCCAGGTGAGGGGATCTGAGGGGTGCCCCATCAGTGTAGTGACGGGTAGAGGGAGATATGGCGAGGACTTGCCAGGTAAGGGGAACAAGGCCCAGACAGTTAATGGCTGTGCCTTGTTCCAGTCCCGCTCAGATCCACAGGCTTGTTGGTTGCCCTATCAGCTAGCCCTCAGGCCTCCGGGTGCTGCTTTTAAATGCCAGATCGGTGCATAATAAGACTTCCCTCATCCACGACTTAATTGTGGATGAGGCAGCTAATCTGGCACATATAACCGAGACCTGGGGGGAGAGCAGGGAGGAGTTAGTCTCTCCCAGTTATGTCCACTGGGGTACTTGGTTCAGCATCAGGGTAGACTTGAGGGCCGGTGAGGGGGGGTTGCTGTGGTCTATAGGAATTCCATCCCACTCTGTGGGTTTCCTGTCCATGTGACTGGGACTGTCCCAACATGCCATCGGCCCGACGCATGTAGCAGGGCATAGTCTAGATCTGTTTTTTTCAACTGGACATGGAGATGGGGATCTGAAAGTGGGGGACTTTACATCAACCCCTCTGTCACGGTCAGATCACCACCTGCTGAGGTTCAGACTTACAGCGGCTTTTCCCCTCTGCAAGGGTGGGGGACCTATTAAGATGGTCCACCCCCGGAGGCTAATGGATCCAGATGGTTTCCAGAGGTCTCTAGGGAGTTTTCCGGCTGATAGGGCTGGCTCTCCTGTCGAAACCCTGGTTGATCTGTGGAATGCAGAAATGACCCGGGCAGTTGACACGATTGCTCCTGAGCACCCTCTCCTGTGTAAAGCTTGTACGGCTCCGTGGTATGCCCGGAGCTGAGAGTGATGAAACAAAACAGGAGACGGCTTGAGGGCAGATGGAGACGAACTCCTGATGGATGCAATCAAACACTGGTAAGTGCTTATGGTAAGCTGTATTCAGGGGCAGTGAGGGCAGCAAAAAAAAAAAATACTTTGCTGCAACTATTCAATCATCAACCTGCCACCCAGCAGAGCTTTTCAGAGTTGTCCGAGGGCTTTTACATGCTGGCCCAAAGGACATGGTAGAACAGTCTGAGGCCCACTGTAATACATTTGCTGGGCACTTCCAGAATAAAATCTCTGGCATCCGTGAGGACTTAGACTCCAGTGTTATAGCAGGTGAATCTAGTGAGGTATCCAGAGCACAGGCTTGTCCTGTTTTCTTGGATGATTTTCAGTTGGTGCAGCTCGAGGACTTTGACAAGGTGCTTGGATAGGTTCGTGCAACCACTTCCATATTGGATCCTTGCCCCTCTTGGCTAATAAAAGCTAGCAGGGATGGAACAACTGGCTGGGCCAGGGAAGTGATTAATGCCTCTTTGCAAGAGGGAGTGGTCCCAGGCCTCCTGAAAGAGGCGGCAGTGAGACCACTGCTAAAGAAATCTTCCCTGGACCCTGAAAATCTTAATAACTACAGGCCAGTAGCAAATGTTCCATTCCTGGGCAAGGTCCTGGAGCGGGTGGTTGCGAGCCAGCTCCAGGCACTCTTGGATGAGACCGATTATCTGGATCCATTTCAGTCGGGTTTCAGGCCTGGTTTTGGTACGGAAACAGCCTTGGTCGCCCTGTATGATGACCTATGTCAGGAGAAAGACAGGGGGAGTGTGACTCTGTTGATTCTCCTTGATCTCTCAGCGGCTTTCGATACCATCGACCATGGTATCCTTCTGGGACGGCTGGCTGAGTTGGGAGTGGGAGGCACTGCATTGCAGTGGTTCCGCTCCTACTTGGGGGGTTGGCTTCAGAAGGTGGTGCTTGGGGAACATTGCTTGGTCCCGTGGATTCTCCAGTATGGGGTTCCGCAGGGGTGAATTTTGTCCCCCATGCTGTTCAACATCTACATGAAACCGTTGAGTGCAGTCATCCGGAGTTTTGGAGTGCGTTGTCATCAGTACGCTGATGACACGCAGCTCTACTTCTCCTTTTCATCTTCATCAGGTGAGGCTGTGGATGTGCTGAACCAGTGCCTGGCTGCGACAATGGACTGGATGAGGGCTAATAAACTGAAACTCAATCCAGACAAGACTGAGACACTGTTAGTGGGTGGTGCCGCTGACCGGATGGAGGGCGTTCAACCTGTTCTGGATGGGGTTACACTCCCCTTGAAGGAGCGGGTTCGTAGCTTGGGGGTTCTCCTAGAACCATCTCTGTCACTTGAGGCGCAGGTGGCCTCAGTGGCACGGAGTGCCTTCTACCAACTTCGGTTGGTGGCCCAGCTACGTCCCTATCTGGACAGGGATAACCTGGCTTCAGTTGTCCATGCTCTGGTAACCTCCAAGTTAGATTACTGCAATGCACTCTACGTGGGGCTGCCTTTGAAAGTGGTTTGGAAGCTGCAGCTTGTGCAAAATGCAGCGGCCAGATTGATAACTAGAACCAGTAGGTTCAAGCAGATAAGACCTACTCTAGCCCGCTTGCATTGGCTGCCTGTATGTTTCCGAGCCCGATTCAAGGTGCTGGTTTTAACCTATAAAGCCTTACACGGCTTGGGACCACAATACCCGACATGAACCTACCCGAACACTACGTTCAACATCTAAGGCCCTCCTCCAAGTGCCTACCCCGAGGGAGGCTCGGAGGTCGGCAACAAGATAGAGGGCCTTCTCTGTGGTGGCCCCACAATTGTGGAATGATCTCCCTGACGAGGCCCGCCTGGTGCCAACATTGTTATCTTTTCGGTGCCAGAAGACTTTCCTCTTCTCTCAGGCATTTGGCAATATCTGAGGAGCCTGGGTTTTTTTTTGTTTTTTGTTTTTTTGTTTTGGTTTTTTGTTGCTTTTGAAGTGTTGTAGTGGTTTTAAATGTACAGATTGTGTGTATGTTGTATGTTTTTGCTGTTTTAATTTTTGTATATTGTTTTTAATTGTTTTTAATCCTATGTAAACCGCCCAGAGAGCTTTGGCTATGGAGCAGTATACAAATGTAATAAATAAATAAATAAATAAATAAAAATAAATAAATAAGTCATGGTGGCTGATTTCTTCTGGTGTGTATGCTATCAAAATTTCCCATTATTACCCTCATTGGTGCCCCTTTCCATATCATCATGGCTTGTTGGGGGGTTAGGGGGTGGCAGCAACCCTCAAATAACTCAACATCCCACATGCAATGGGGTTAACAAGCCACTGTGGCTTGTTAACTACGCTGCTATCATGCGAACCGGGTCAATATGCTAATCCATATCAGGTGCTACACCCTTGTTTTCTCCTGTTGTACATTGTAATAAGACTTGAAATCTCTCAACTGCAGTATCCTCATTTCTTAAAAAGAGAAGACAACATACTTCAGATCATGCTGCAGAGGCGGAAACGGTATAAAAATAGAACAATTTTTGGCTACAAAATTTTGGCAGTGGGATCTGTTGACATGGTGGAGGTAGGTGCCTGCCTCCATGTTTCTTAAGCGTAGTCATTGTCTTACAGATGGAGGCTTTATACGTAAAATAAAGGATATAGATAGTTTATTTGCATATGGCACAATGGCCTTTACAATCAATACACATACACAATGCCCACATCGGAGGGCCACCCCACCCTTCCGCATTTCCATGCCAGTTAAAAAATATTCTGTGCGAACTGCTATTTAAATCAAATTATCCCCTGCAGTCAACCCCTTCTTGCAGTAAAACGTTTTGTCTAATCTTTTGTGCTGCTACAGCAAATTTTGCCACCTTTTTTGCAATTGCCACATCATAGTCAGTCAGAAGTTTCAACGTAAGATCTCTATTTGATAAGCCCTCCCTTTTTTCTAGAATCTCTTTTAGAAAACGCTCCCTAATGCCTTGATACAGTGGGCAATAGAGGAGGTAGTGTACTAGGTCTTCAACCTCCCCTGCACCACAAATACGATTTCTTTGTGCATATGGAATCCCTTTGTATTTCCCCTCCACGCAAACTGTCACTGTTGTTTTAAAATGGAGGGCCGTAAATGTTTTTCTCAGACTTGGAAATGTTAACTCTTGCAAGTAGCGTGCATGATATTGCTCCCCTTTTACCATAGTGTACCATGGTGAGAACCGCTGTTGTTAACTTGCTTGGACATTACCAAGCATGTCTAACTCATAAATTCTGTTTCTGATACTCACACTGTTATGGCAGACCCATCCTTGAGGTTCATTAAAATAGAAATACGCCAGTTCCAGAAAACTTTGTGCCCACCCACCCTCCGTTCCTAAGCTGTTCCTTAAAACATAGACTAGGGAGACTAACTTCCTTCATACTCATTATTTTTTTCCCGTATAGTAAAAAAGCCTTATGTAGGCGGGCCTTGATGGAAGGAAGATCCACTTCCATTCTCAATAGAGCGGCAGGGACTCCCTTGGGGAGGGTCAACAGTTCTTTCAGGAATTTATTTTGTATCCTTTCCAATTCATTAGCCATCCCGATACCCCACAGTTCCACCCCATAAAGCAGTTGCGGCAATACCTTTGCCGTAAACAGTTTCAATATAGGTTCAACCAATAGACCACCTTTCTGCCTACCATAGTCAAGGATTGCTCTTGTAGTTCTTCCAGTTGACAATTTAACCGCATTGACCTGAGTTTTCCAGCTCCCATTATACGAAAAGTGTATCCCTAAATATTTAAAGCTGTCACACTGTTCAATTTGTTGACCATCCACCCTCCAGGTATGGCGAACACCACCACCTTTGTTTTTACATAATTGATCATTAGCTTCTCTTCTTTGCATATTTTCCCCAATTTCCTTAGTAGTATTCTCAGTCCGACTTGTGTATAGGATAATAAGGCCATGTCATCTGCATACAGTAGTATTTGTAACTTTTTATGTCCTACTGTGAGGGGAAAACACTCCGTTGCAGTAAAATCCTCTACTAAGTTGTCAATATAGAAGTTAAATAGGAAAGGAGCTAGTAGGCATCCCTGTCTGACGCCCCTTTTTATGTTGATTTTTCCTGACAGGACACCCCCCCAATCCAGTTCTCACCCTTGCATCAGTGTGGGAGTATAGTTTTTTTATTAGCATTAGTAATCATCTATCTATACTTGTCTGCGCAAGTTTGTTCCAGAGGCGATCTCTGTCCACGCTGTCAAAGGCAGCGGCAAAATCAACAAAGGCCACATACAACCTCCCTCCCATCTTGCTACGATATTTTTCAATCAAGTGCTGTAAAACATAGCATTGGTTTACCGTACTCATCCCCTTCCTGAAGCCCACCTGTTCCTTTGCTAAGATGTTGGAATCCTCCACCCACAGCAAGAGCTTATCCAACAAATGTCTGCTATATAATTTAGATGTTATGTCTAGCAGACTAATAGGCCTGTAACTTTTGGGGTCAGTTTTCTTTCCTTTTTTGTATATTGGTACAATAATACTGGACTTCCAATCTTCTGGAATTTTTCCTGTTGAGTTGATTTGAGTAAACAGTTTTGCCAATATTGGGGCCCACCAAGCTACATTATCTTTGAACAATTCTGGGAGGAGCATATCTTCTCCTGGTGTCTTGCCGTTTTTTAAAGAATTTATGAGTCCCCTAACTTCTTTAGCTGTTACTTCTTGCCAATCCGGTAGGTCAGTATTTACTTGGCTCTCCTCCCAAGATTCTGTACCATCAAAAATAGTCCCAAAATGGGCATCTTTTAATCCGGCCTTCACTATATTCCAGAATTGCACCTCATTCCTCTGTTTAACTGCCTGTGCTCCCATTTTTTCTTCATACAATCTGCCTTTTTCTTCCTCAGTAGTGCTCTATATAACGCTCTTTTCTCAATCAGTAGCCTACCTAGCATACTAATGTTGTTACTCCTTACCTTCCTACTTCATTAGCTCTTTCTTTGCGTATCTACAGTCTCCATCAAACCAGCCCGCACTCCTATTTCTGTACTTCTCCACTATGCTAGTCTGCATCAAATGAGGTTTTGGTAACTCCACAATTTTCTGATAACCCGCTAAACTTTCTACTGTCCCTTTGATAACTTGATCTTTGATTTCCCTCAAAGATGGTCCATTCAGGAGGTCTGTCAACTTTGCGCTTTGTGCTTCTGACCATTTAACCCATGTACACCCACTAGGGGCCAGTTCAATTTAGAATAATGTTTTTCCCCCCTCCCCCTCAAACACCCCAATTGCATAACCAATTTAATCGGGTAGTGATCGCTCTCTGGCCTACACTCTACTGCAAAGGCTCTCACTTTTTCCAGTAAATTGGGGGAGATTACAAAATAATCCACTACACTAGCCCCCCTTGATGAAAGGTATGTGAATTGGCCTAAAGACTTATCCACTGCACTTCCATTCATTATCATCAGGAAGTGCCTGTATATTAGAAGAGCCAATTTCTTCCCATTCTTGTTTATTTTTTTATCACAGGAAAGCCTCTCCAACATCTCTCCCGCCTCCAGGTTAGCTGGCACACATCTTTGCAACTCATCATTTGTCTGATCCATTCTTGCATTTAGATCACCTCCCAGGATTATTTGGGGGCTCGTATACCCCACAATTTCTTCTAGCACCGTCTCCAATGCTGCCCCCACCTTAACTGAAGGTATATACGTATTGATACAGTACAAAGATATACCATTGGAGAATATAATCCTAACTGCTAGTTCACCCTCGCTGGACTGAATTTCTACCATCTGTTCCACATTACCTAATTCCACAGACACCAAGATGGCCAGGCCCCCACTTGCCCTCCCAAACTTCAGTTGTCTTGTTGCTGGTTTAACAAAGATTCTAAACCCTTGAAATTGCAACAGGGAGTCTTCCTCCACCCATGTCTCCTGTAATAAAATTACTGAGAACTGTTGTAAATATTCTTTAAACTCCTTGTCCGCTAATTTCCCTGCTCATCCAGCTACATTCAACGAGACTATGTTCAGCGTCTCTCTCCCCCAAACAACTATTGCCTCACTTAGTTAATTCCTCTCTAGTGCCTCCCCTTTCTTCTCTTTTTCCATGGTACAATTTAGAGGGGTCCCCATCGGGAAGATATTGGCATTTGCTTGCTGCGCTGTATTCTCACTAGAGGGGATTGACACCCTCTTCATCTGGGAATACAGAGTTTCCTCCGTATGATCTAATTTCCCTATGATATTTTCTTGTACTTCATAGCTCATCCGATCAAAGTCAGCTATTTTTTCTTCTTCTTCTTTAGGCATCTGGGCCAATAATGCAGCCAGTTCTTCTGGCAGTCTTGAAGTCACCTCTCCCTTCTCATGACCATTTTCCCCCTGCATCCCATGCAATGCCCTTACTATTTCCTGGAGGATACTAAAGTTAACCACCATTTCATCTTGGTCCCTTGGCTGCAAACTTTGGAAGTGGTTCACTAACTCTAACACCTCCCCTTCTTGTAACTCTATCCCACATCCATTTCTTGCTCCCAGCTTTTTATCCCCACATCCACATCCACAGGGTACTATCTGTTTCTTTTCATTCACAGCAATAGAGGGGATAGTTGTTTGAAACCACTTAGTCCCCAGCAGGTTTCTTAACAGGGGGCCTATATTAGTCTGTCTAAAATACCTAGCGAGGCCAATCCCCTGGGTCTCTAGCAGTTTTTTCCTCTTAATAAACAGTCAATACTGAACTTATCTGCAAAAGTTGCTAGTGCCCGTATGCCCTCCCGTTGTGCTTCTATGTATTCGATCTCTATTACATTCCAACCCCAATTGCTGGAGCACATTTATAAGGTATTTAGCTTTGTTTGCAAATGGCTGCCATACACCCACATAGGGGAGATTTGTAAAGACTAATTTTTCCTTCATTAGAATTAGCAAATACTGATTTGCTTTTTGCCCCCCCGTCCTTTTACTATCTACTTGCTTTATTATATTATCAACCTTTGAATATTCCGTCTGAGCTACGCCTATATTATTTTCTGTGTTCTTTTGTGCTCCAATCTTCTTTTCATTTTCCCCTAAGACCTCTCTCTGACTGATATCTTCGTTATTCCCATTTCCTTCTTGCCTATCCGCCAGTATTTTAAATGACGGTACATAATTCAATCCCTTGACTTTCTCCCTAACTTTACCACTATTTGCCTTGCTGGTCCTCATAACCTTCACAGGGTTTACCCCTTGGTTCTTTTTCTTTTTTCCACCCTTTTTAGTAATATTTCGCTTTACACTTTGTCCCCACTTGCACTTCCGCCTCTTATCCTCCCCCTCCTCCTTCCTAACTCTCACTACTGGCTTTACCACCTGTACCTCTAATTCCTCTGCTAAAAATTTCAAATGTGGAAGCAGTGGAGTAATTTCTTTTAAACACGACCTCTCTTTATCTATTAAAATTTCCTTGTTAAGATATTCCCCCTCATTTTCCCTATGGCCATAAACCTTGTTCGCAGATCGGATTTCTGTACTAATCAATTCCACCAATACTTCAAAGTGGGCTGTTACTCCCAAGATACCTTGTTTTATAATATTTATTTCTTGGAAAATTTTGGAAAAATTCCCCATTCAAGAAGCAATATTTAGAGAGAAGCTCATCCCCATCTGTGCTTATTCCTTCGGTGAGTGGCATTTCCTTATTTTCATTCCACACTAATTCCGATTTTTCCTCTATCGCCATTCCTACATCATTTGGACATTTAACCCTGGGAAAAAGAATATCCTCCTGTGAGCATTCCCCACAATTCATTACCCGATCTAGCCTTGACGAATCCTCAAAACTACTAGCATATTGATCCCCCCACCCCTCTTCCAGTATCTCATTTCCAATTCGCTTCAGCCACCTATCCTGCTTTTCCTCCCCAACCCTCTTTGGAAATCTTTCCCCCTGTTCTGAATCACCCGCTGGGTTTGATTCTCCCCTCTCTACTGCCTTTTCCAAGTTGTACCTTAAGTTGTCCAGCGACCAGTCCAGTAGGTTTAAAGTGGATGGCTCAAACATTGCCTCATCCTATTATTATTTTTTAGTTTGGAAAAAGGCTGGTATCTTAGTTTGTCTCTTCCTAGAAGGGAGCTCCACCTCTGGTGGAGAAATAATTCCTTGGGACTTACAGCCTCTGCTAGTTAACACCACCTTCCCCCCTAGGCTTGTGGGACCAGAAGACCACTCTTCCGCTCCACACCTTTTGTTGGGCCTTTTACAATCTCCAGAAGGATATCAGTGTTATAAAATTTTCCCTTATACCTACAATTCTAAAGTTTCTTCTGTTACTAGGGATTGGTCCTTTTTTTCCCACTTTCAATCCACCTATAATAGGGTGACCAGATAAAATCCAGGTGAGGGCTCCTGTAACTTTAACAGTTGTAGAGAAAAGGGAATTTCAGCCAGTGTCATTTGTATGCAATTAGTTCCTGGTGAAATTCCCTCTTCCTCACCACAGTTAAAGTTGCAGGGGTCCTGCCTTCTTTTGTATCTGGTCACTCTAGTATAGTGTATGCACCTTTAACTGTTGTGATGAAGAGGGAATATCACCAGGAACTAATTGCATACAAATGACATTGGCTGAAATTCCCTTTTCTCTACAAGTGTTAAAGTTACTGGAGCCCTGACCTGGATTTTATCTGGTCAGCCTAACCTATAACGACCCAACAGTTCTGATTCTCCAATTGTCTCTCAGACCACCTTACTCTAGGCAGAGAGAATTTTAACATAACCCCTTTTCCACAGCACTGTTGATCTTTTCCCTCACTCCCACCGCCTCACAGTGGTACAGTTGGAAACTCTTCCTTTGTCAGAATTCCACCATCCAGCTGGCTCCAGATTTATCTTTGTTCAGTCACTTTTTCCACTTATTAGTTGGGCTTGTGGCTTGTAGCAGAACAAACAGGCTTGCCTCAGCGTGGTGGTAAAAGCACAGGTGCAAATAATCCTGATTCCCACCAAAGCCTCTGCCTGCCGGTTAACCTTTCTTAAATTAGTTGATCATTATCTTTAGATTAGCGCTGAGTGGCTGGCCAAATTTCTTACTTCTTATTCCTCCTTTGGCTGTTGTTCGATGATGCAGGACTTCTCGCTCCACACTCCCCCAACTTGCGTTGATTAGCCCATGGCACGTTGCACACCACAACAAGATTTCTAAGTCTCCACCGGAATGTGGAAGCGAGGGGAAACCTCTTTCTAAAAGCCCACCTTTGTTTGTGTCCCAGCGGAATCCAGACAGTACGATTAACTGAGACCAATTATAATCCTAATGAGGGCCAGTGACTTTGCTCTGTTGATGTAATGTCCCACAGCTGCCTCCTAATTGGCCTTAATCAGTTTGGGCAATCTGCCTATTCCCTCTCTGGTTCTCCACAGCCCAAGGTTACTTTTTAGTCTTTTAACTATTTTCACTTTTTTACTTTCCCTCTTTCTCCTGCTTTCCACCTTTGTAATTCATCCACCCTTTTACTTCTCACTTAATTGCCGTGTTCTCCTGTCTTTACTTGGCTTCAACCTCGTGCTTCCTGGGTCCTCTTTTCGCTGCTTGCACTTTACCTTTGTTCTTCAACTTTGCTTATTCCTTCGTATTATCACCCGACTACATTTGACATCCTTGGCACATTCTTAGATAATCAGTGGCTTGTTTCCACATGGTTAAAAACTAAAACTCCAGGGAAGACTACTGCAAACTCTTAGCACACCTCCGACAGTCTCCAAACCCAAATATTTGTAAGATGTTTAAAACCAAGATAAAAAATCCACCCGAAGGATTATAAAAAAGTTTATCACCCGGGAAGAGCGGCCTCCCTAGCGGCACTCCCCCAAGGGGATTCAGAGCAACAGAAAACCAGGATGGGGCATAGCCCAGACGGCAGAATTCAGACCCTAGTGGGCTTGAAAGTTCAGTACCCTACTGTAAATTAAAACGTTGTCCTTGAAGCTTCTGCCTCTCAAATAAAGGAGATTGCTAAATAAAAGGTATTATTGACTGTACTTGTGCCAGGCTGCTGTAATCCCATCTCTTACATCAAAGAGAGAGAGAGAGAGAGAGAGACGTAGGGGACAAGGAGAGTGGGGAGTAAACCAAACCATTTGCCTGGAGTTACTTTCCTGGCTTCTCCAACAATATTCAGTGTTCATAAAAACAATGTTTTTGAACCAAAGATGGCAGAACCCAACTGGCATGAACTGGGAACAAACACATATATAATTATTGGCATGCCTTGCACTCGTCGCTGCATCTCTCAGGACATATCAGTTCTTTCTGGTATGTGAGGAACAGGTGTCTTCTTCATTTTGGCACTCTACTCTCCCACTGAGGATGTGTGGGGACCCACAACACATAGCTGGCTATGGCTGTAATGTCCAGCATATTAAAACAAAACACAAAAAAATTATGCTTACAGGTGTAGTTCCTCACAAGATGGTCAGGGTTATCCACCCCTCCTTTGATGGTATTGTAATGTGCAATAATACTGGCTTTTTGGGCTCCCCATGCACCACCATGTCATGATGCATTGAGGAGAGGAGAATGACAGCTTTTCCTTTTTTTGGGAACATACGATACCAAAGTAGTGTCCTTGCCAAAACAAATAGTTTTTTTTTTGTAATAATTTTATTAATTTCAACATATGACACAAAAAAATACACAATACTTATAAATCCTCAACAACCCCCCGTGCTCCCCTTCCCCCGAGACCTTCTTACTCTATTGCTTATAATTTTTTCCAAAACTGCATTGATTCTTTAGACGGTGTACAACCTCTCCCCTTTTCTAAAACATATTCTAGAAACATAGCCCAAATCCTTCCAAAATCATTCTTTTTAGTTAATCCCATTTTAACTTTCATTATACAGGTTAATCTATCATTAATAGCAATATCCCACACTCCTTTATACCACTCTTCCATACTATAATCCCCTTGTATTTTCCAATTTTTAGCTATCATAAGTCTTGCCGGTGTCAGGAGATTATTTATTAATTCTTTAATATTGTTATTACCATATTCTTTATCAAATAACCCCAGTAAAGCTATATTCGGACTTGCCTCTACCTTTTTATCTACTATCTCATTTATCTCCTTAAAAACTCTCTCCCAAAAATTTTTAACATGTTCACAAGTCCACCACATATGGTAATATGTCCCCAATTCCTGACATCCCCTCCAACAAAAACTTGAAGCCTTCTTATCTATCTGATGTAGTCTTACAGGAGTGAGATACCATCTCCAAATTATTTTATACTGATTTTCTTTTATCCTTATTGAAAATAACTTAAAATTTCTTGATTCCCATATCTTTCTCCAACTGTCCCCAGTGATCTGAATTTTCAAATCCTCTTCCCAGATTGTTTTAAAGCTATCTTGCACCATATCCTCCTCCAATAATATCTTATAAATCTCACTCATTAAACCTTTTTTACTTTTACTTTTGTTTCCTCCCCCTTCTCTCTAACCTCAATTAACTTTTCAAAACTTGTTTCCTTTCTACACTCCTTATTTTTCTTCTTCCATTTTAATGTCCACTGTTCCAATTGCATACTCTTGAACCATAAATTTTCCTGACCCGTTAAAATTTCTTCTATTTGTTTTTTATTAGTCATTTTCGTTACCCAATCTTTCAGTTTAATTATTTTTTTCATCTCAATACTCCCTCCAATTCTCCTCTCAAATTACCTGGGAAGTTTTCCATCAAAACCACTGGGGACAGAGGGGAAATTCCTGGCATTAATTTCTTCTTATATTTTTCCCAAATTTCTCTAATATTTCTTAAGATGGGATTTTCTATTCCTTTCAATTGAGTCTTTTGTATATTACTAAAGAAAACATTTTGTAGCTTTAGCTCTATTTTTCTTGTCTGCGGTTCTAACCATTCTAAATCCTCACCCCCAACTATGCTACTTATAACATGCCTTAATTGGTTAGCAATATAATACATCTTTATATTCGGTAAACCTAAGCCTCCTTCCCTTTGATTCTTATACCATTTTGTTTTATTTATTCTTGACTTCTTGTCCCCATTACAATAATTATTTATCATACACTTCCAACTTTTAATTTCTACCTCTGTTATCTTAATTGGTAACATCCTAAACAAAAAATTAATCATTGGTAATATCTTCATTTTAATTACCGCTATTCTACCAAACCATGACAGCTTAACCTTCCTATAAGCCTCTAGCTTCTGTAATATTTTAATTTTTAATCTACTAAAATTTATTTCCTCTAACGTTTCTAACTCTTTAGAAATATAAACTCCCAAATAACCCAATATATTTTTAACCTTCAAACCTAATCTTAAACTTAACACTTCCTCTTCTACTTTATCATAATTAAAAAGCATAATATTGGATTTTCCCCAATTTATCTGCAACCCTGTAACTTCTCCAAATTCCCTCAAATGTTTTTTAATTCCTTCTATATTCTCCCCCGGATTTTCTAATGTCAGTAAGGTATCATCCGCAAACATCTTAATTTTTATTTTATCCTGTTCTCCTATCCCTTTTAATCTCTCATCCTCCCTAATACCATTTGCTAACATTTCAGTCACAATTGCAAATAATATCGGGGAGAGAGGACACCCTTGTCTAGTACCTCGGGCTAGGGTAATCTGTTGTGTTAAGCCATCATTTATCATCACCTCTGCCTTGTTATTTGCATACAACTGATTAATCACCCCCACAAATCTTTCTCCAAAGCCAAATAGTTTTATAATAGTTTTTAACGCCGGCCATTCAACGCAATCAAAAGCTTTAAAAATATCCAATGCTATCAATCCTGCTTTTAAATTTCTTCTTTTAATACTATTTATTAAGTTTAAAACCCTCCCTATTAAATTTGGCATTTGCCTCCCTGGAATAAATCCACATTGATCCTTTTTTATATAATCATTTATAAAAGTATTTAATCTTTTTGCCATAATTGCTGTAAAAATCTTAGCATCCTGATTAATTAAAGAAATTGGTCTATAAGAAGCTGGATCCATCAAATCCTTGTCCCCTTTCGGAATCCACCTCAACCATCATTTCCTGCTTGTGCCGCTCCATCAAGCCTAAAAGATTGGCCTGAAACGTCTCCAGGGACAGTGCTTCTGTTTGTTGTTTCGTTGCCTTAGGAACTGTTCCTGGCTTAGAGCCATCTTTCATATTGCCAGCTGCAGATGCCTGCTGAGCAGCCTTGCCGTTCGCCATGTCTGCGGCCGAATTCTCTGAATTCCTTCTACACAGACAAGCCCAATTGCAATCAGAGGGGTGTTTCCTTTCTCTCGTCCACTTTTTACCATAGATTTTTTCCTTATCCACCCCTCTGTCTGACATCAGACATTCAGCCTGCAGTACAGCTTAACGGCTTTTTATTAGCTTTATCCAGGCGTTTGCTAATTACTAATTAGCATATAATGTCTCTAAGCCACCGTAAGAAGCAATTCTTTTAAATTTATTTCAGTTTATATCAACAGAGCCAAGTTCTGGTCCCGTCCGACTACCACAACTTTAAAACGCCAAGCCGATGATTCATTCACCTCCCATCCACTATCTTATCATTCTTTATTAGCTCCCATTGCCATCACTTATCTTGACTTACGATTTGAAGATCTTTTAATTAGGATAAAACACTTTTACATTAAAGTCCTCCGGGAGAGAGTCAAAGTCCGTCCGCTCACTCCATGACCGACGCTGTGCCCCCCAAAACAAATAGCGACGACAGTGGTTCCCTGCATGGAAGTTCAATGCTTGTGAAGAAATTGTCCCCCACCACATTTCTCCCAGTGTGGAAATAAAATTCCACAAGTTTTGTTACCATGTTGAACCCAAGAAGGATTTTCCATGGTGCTCCAGGCTGCCTGCCCAGGTACACGTCTTCCATGAGAGGATAAGAGGTTTCAGCATTGCACCACATCTTTATGTCATGTTTCCCTGGTGCTTGGCTTGAATGGGCATTGCCCCCTGAACTCCATCAGCTGCACTGCACATCAACAGTAAGGTCTGTCCCTGATGTGTACCACTCAAACAAGGTCCAAATACCCCAAAAGGTAACAAGCTTGTCAGTAGTTCTTCAGACCTTCTCGCTGGAGACTGACCTTTCCCCCAGCAAGATTACAATCAGCATAACAATGTTTTAAGTTTCTTATTGTTTGGGTGAGGGAGGGATTTACCCCTCTTCCTGTCACCCAAAACAATCTAAGATCACCTATAGTTTAATCAAAAAGGCATGGGATATTTTGTGCCCCAATACATTACATTGTGTTTGGTGCCAAAAATACTCCAATGGCAAAAAGCAATGACTTCATGGGATATTTTATATCTCAGTCATGTTTTGGTTTATAGAAAGAAAACTAAAAGGCAGGTGGAGACCTTGTTTACCACCATGTAAGTGACAATGTCCTAGAAGGATTAGATTGTAGGTCTACATATGACTAAATTAAACAACAAAATGTGAGCCTGGGGAAGGAAAGTCTACTATAATACAGGATAAGGGTTAATGTCGCGTCTCATTTCTTAAAATACAAAGCAGCTACTAGAGGGCCTGATCAGACTAATGGAACAGGGAGGGTAGTTTAACCCTTTCTGACTTAAAATCACCTTCCAAATCTACCATTTGGCACAGGTTAGAAACTCCCATTGGCATCTATGGAAAATTATTACCTGTACCTAATAGCATTCAGGGAGCCATTTTTATCAATTCTGTAGTACAGAAGGAAAGGGTTAAACCTCCCTTTCATCATATGTTGTGGTCCCAGTTCTGATTCTATCCCCTGATGACTACTATTTGCAATTCTAAAAATGCATGTTTGGCATTGAGGCAGTGGTGAGCAGCCAGAACATTGTTGGGAGACTAGGAGCACCTCTCCTACTTGCTTTGTCCTTAATATTGAATCTTGCATGTCAGTGAATGAGCTAATGACATGGAAATATCTAATTAAGTTCCCCCTCTCCCATCCTCTTCCCTAAGAGCTCAAACTTAGGAAGCATGTTTACTTACAAGTCAGTTCCTCTGAGTTCAGTGACTAGCTGTTTATGAACATAAGTCATTAAAGTTTATAGAAGTGTGAAGGTTGAGGAAGAGCTTTGATTTAACAAATTGTCAGTGTGTTTATAGCCTGATCCCATGCATTCTTACTCAGAAGTAAGCCAACTGAGTTCGGTGGCGCTTACTCCCACCTAAGTGTGCATAGAATTACAGAACAATATGGTGAAGAGTCCTTGATGATGTGGACAGGATCCTTAGAGAGGTGAGAGTCACCACATGTGTACTAGATCTTTGCCCTTCCTGGCTTATAAAAGCAGCCAGAGGGGGACTGGCTGAGTGGGTAAGTGGAGTGGTCAATGCCTCCCTTCGCCAAGGCAGGGTGCTAATCTGTTTGAAACAGGCAGTGGTAAGACCCACATTGAAAAAGCCCTCCTTGAATCCCACTGTATTGGATAATTCTGGCCAGTCTCCAATATTCCATTTTTGGGCAAGGTATTGGAGCATGTGATGGCCTCCCAACTCCAGGGATTTCTGGGTGAGATGGATTATCTAGATCCATTTCATTCTGGCTTCAGACCTGGTTATGGGACAGAAACAGCTTTGGTCACCTTGGTGGATGACCTACACCAGGAACTGGACAGGGGGACTGTGTCCCTGTTGGTTCTGCTGGATCTCTCAGCAGCGTTCAGTACCATCGACCATAGTATCCTTCTTGGCGGCCTTGCTGGGATGGGACTTGGAGACACTGTTTTACAGTGGCTCCATTCCTTCCTGGAGGGGTGGACCCAGAAGGTGGTGCTGGGGGACTCTTGTTCGACACCTTGGCCGTTGGCCTGTGGAGTCCCTCTGGGTTCTGTTTTGTCCCCCATGCTGTTTAACATATGCATAAAACTTTTGGGAGAGGTTGTTTGGAATTTTGGGATGTGGTGCCACCAGTACGCTGATGACACCCAACTCTACTACTCCTTTCCACCCAAATCCAAGGAAGCTGTTTTGGTGCTAAACCAGTGTGTGTCAGCAGTAATGGACTGGATGAGGGCAAACAAATTGAACCTTAATCCAGACAAGACAGGTGCTCCTGGTCAGTCGAAAGGCAGAACAGGGATTCAGCTTGTGCTGGATGGGGTTACACTTCTCCTGAAGACACAGGTTCACAGCTTGGGTGTACTCCTGGATTCAGCCCTGAGCCTGGATGCCCAGGTTTCAGCGGTGGCCAGGAGTGCATTTGCACAGTTAAAGCTAGTGCGCCAGCTGCGCCCATTCCTTGAGATTCGGACTTGGCCACTGTGACACACGCCTTAGTTACATCCCGTTTGGATTACTGTAACGCACTGTACATGAGGGTGCCTTTGAAGAGTGTTTGGAAACTTCAGCTGGTTCAAAGAGCTGCAGCCAGATTGTTGACCGGGGCTGGTTACAGGGAGCATACTACACCTCTGTTAAAACAGCTCCACTGGCTTCCGGTCTGTTTCCGGGCACAATTAAAAGTGCTGGTTATGACCTATAAAACTCTATACAGCTCAGGTCCAGGTTATCTGAAAGACCATATGCTCCAAGGCTCTGGAACTCCCTTCCTAGAGAGGCTAGGCTGGCTCCCTCTGTGCTACACTTTCAGAAGCAGGCAAAATCTTTTTATTCCAGTAGGCTTTTGGAACTATTCTAGACCTGTGTTAATGTATTGATTTTAAAAAAAATATGTTACTGGTTTTAAAATTCTTTAAATGTTTTTAGTTTTACTGCAAGGTTTAATTCTGCAGATTTAATTCTAGGTTAACTTTTGTAGATTTATATTTATATGTTTTAAATGTACATGTTTTAATCTTGTAAACCGCCTTGAGTCCCAGCCCTGGGGAAAAGGCAGGATATAAATCATCATCAAAATTCATATTCTGGAAGTTAAGATGGTTTTACACTCAGAATATAGCAATTTTCTCCCTCCCCTTTTCCCAGACATTACTCAACATTCAAAAAACAAACTGCTTGAAGCCATTTTGAGATCTCTAAATGAAAGGTCTTACATATAAAAAATGTGGTTTCACAATCAATCTTGATTAAAATAAACAGTGGAATTTAATAGGGATAAATGCCGAGTTCTACATCTAGCGGAAAGAAACCAAATGCACAGTTACAAGAGGGGGGGAAACTTGGCTCAGCAATATGACACGCAAGAAGGATCTTGGAATTGCTGTAGATCACAAGCTGACTATGAGACAACAGTGTGATGTGGCTGCAAAAAAAGCAAATGCTATCTTGGGATGCATTAATAGAAGTATAGCTTCCAAATTGCGCGAGGTACTGGTTCCCCTCTATTCGGCACAGGTTAGGCCCCATCTTGAGTATTACGTCCAGTTCTGGGCACCACACTTCAAGAAGGATGCAGACAAGCTGGAGCGTGTTCAGAGGAGGGCAATGAGGATGATTAGGGGACTGGAAACAAAGCCCTGTGAGGAGAGACTGAAAGAACTGGGCATGTTTAGCCTAGAGAAGAGAAGACTGAGGGGAGACATGATAGCACTCTTCAAAACTTGAAAAGCTGTCACACAGAGGAGGGCCAGGATCTCTTCTTGATCATCCAGAGTGCAGGACACGGAATAATGGGCTCCAGTTACAGGAAGCCAGATTCTGTCTGGACATCAGAAAAAACTTCCTGACAGTTAGAGAGGTATAACAGTGTAACCAATTACCTAGCAATGTCATGAGTTCTCCCACAATAGAGGCCTTCAAAATACAGCTTTTTATAATCTTTTCATGAATCTGTCAAAGTTATTCAGTTTGATTTTTTTTCATATAGTCTATGTACTTTTGCCAGTCCTTCTTAGAAGTATCTCTTTTCTTTATTCCTCTGTGTACTTTTAACTTCTGTGTCAGCTTTTTGTTTATTGTTATATCCTAAATTTTCTTTTTCCACATGGATATTGTCAATATCCAAGCTGTCTTCCAGTTACCCGCTATTAATTGCCTCGTGGCTGTCAGCAAAAAACTAATTAGTATTTTTTCCTCTAATCTCTCTATTTCCTTTTACAAACATATTCAACAAGGCTAACTCTGGTGTTTTGCAAATCTCTTGATTGTTAACTTTTTCTGTTTCTTGAAAAATCTCCCAAAATGTCCTAACATTATTCCTGCATTCCCACCACATATAAATTTGGGTTCCATTAGTTTCACATCCTCTCCAACACAAAGGTGATAGATCGTTATTCAATTTTGCCAACTTCACCGGTGTCAGATACCACTTCTGAACTAGTTTTAATGCACCTTCTTTTATTTTAGTGGATATTGTTTGAAAGGGGAATTGATAAAAAAAAATCCCATTCTCTATCTCTTCAATGTCTCTTTCCATATCTGTTTTATTGTTACATTCCCCCTTATCTCCTGCTTTATTAAGATTCTATATATTAGTGTTACTATACCCTTCTCTCTTAATTCATAATTATCTATGAATTTTTCCTATTCTGTTAAATCTCTTGTACTTTGCCTTCTTATCTTTCTAGTTCTTATAAATTTACTAATTTGCATCCATGCTAACCATGACATTCCCATTTTCTTTTTATGGTTATTCCATATTTCTTGTGTTATGGCGCGCTGCTCTTCATAAAAGTTTCTCATTTGGATCAATCCTCTTTCTTTCAACTTATTTTTACCTACTGCTTTTCCTTTTATGTCAAAATCCAGCTGTGCCCAAATCTGTGTTAATGGTGAGATCCCTGGCATTAATTTCTCTTTTCTGAAGTACCATACTTTCAATAATTCTTTTATTGTGCTTCCTTCGTTTCTTGTTTTATATATATTTAATATAAAACATAGTCTGTATTTCTTCTTTCTTTAATTCCATCAGTTTCCTTTCTATTTCTATCCACTGTGCACTTACCCCTACCTTTATTATTGTTAACATATGCCTTAGTTGATACATGTCATAGTATGTTTTTAAGTGTGGTATACCCCATCCTCCTTCTTGCACAGCTCTATATCTAAAAGCCTTTGCTAGTTCATGGTCTTTTACTCCTAAAAATATTTTTCTATATTTTGCCATACTTTAAACCTTTTGAGTGGGATTTCTTGCAGTAGTACATTAAAGAGGTAAGTAAATTTCGGTAATAGCATCATTTTTATAGTCATAATCCAAACAGAGAGTGTTAACTTTATCCTTTCCCATCTAGCTATATCATTCTTTATTTCTTTCTACAATTTTCCATAAATTAGTTTCAGTACATCCTTCTGTCTTTTAGAGATCTGAGCTCCTAAGTATCGAAATGTTTTTGTTACTAAGGAATACTTGTCATTTTTGAAATGTCTATTTGTTCTTAGGGT
Organism: Anniella stebbinsi; assembly: GCA_029215795.1. Classification (NCBI taxonomy): domain Eukaryota; kingdom Metazoa; phylum Chordata; class Lepidosauria; order Squamata; family Anniellidae; genus Anniella; species Anniella stebbinsi. The sequence continues at coordinate 121,953,842 of JARDYH010000004.1, read as the reverse complement.
CCTGTATTCAAACACATCAAATCAGATTTCTTTATATTTAAGAACGCACAACCGTGCATTCTTAGTTAAGGTTTGACAGGGAAAAAAGCATTCTACCATTATAATGGGGTAATTGGGGAGGGGGGTATTCTAACAGTCAGAACATCGAGATTTTGTCACCAATCTTCCTGAAATTTACGTGTGCCAGAAATAAATGCCTATTTTACATACCCTGAAAATTTCAGGAAGATTGGTTAAAGATTGAGGGAGAAAGGGCAATTAACAGGGAAATAAAACCTCGGTCACACAAAAGTGTTTCTGAAAATGTATTGGCAACCATTTGTGCTCGCCTCTGGCCAGGCCAGGATAGCCACCACATGTTAACCATTGCCATTTCTGAACTCCCTTTCTACTCTACTAGGTGGAATGGATTTTCTTTTTTTAAAATTCAATTTAGTTTTAAAAAATAATAATAATATTGCTAACTAGCTGATATGCCAGGCGTTGCTCGGGTTGGTGAATAATGTTTATGACATTTATTTGACAAATAATAAATTTCTCTGTATCTTATTAATCTTTAGGCTGGTTGGTTTTTTTAGTTTGGTTGAGTTTGTAAATTGGCTTGTTAGAATAAATGGAAAATTGTGTTAATAAGAACTGTATTTTAAATTAGAGCTTTGTGATAAACCACATTTTTTGTTTTACCTCAAATGGGTACACCTCCCATCATGCCTTGGCCGGAGCAGCCGCCTACATTTAAAAAACAATCAGGACACACAACACCCTTTCTACCAGCTAAAAAAGATGCAATCCTGTTTTCAAAATGTACCCGACATTTCCCAGACATCTGAATAACATATAGTAGGGAAGTGGATCTCAGTGGACGTGAGGAACTGTTGTATGCATGTGCTCTGAAGTTATTATTATGAAAAAAGGAAAACAGACCAAACACAGAATCCTTTATTGGCATAATTTACTGTATAATATCTACATTTAACAGGTTTTGGCAGAGATCCAGGATGGTCAATGCCACTGGTGACTTGGGCCTTTTATCTGACAAAAAATACTTAAAATCCAAAATATGTTTTTAGATTTTTCTGGTACATTGTACAGCCAGATCTATCAGTGTGCCAGATTTCAAGTTTCTACCCGGCATTGCTCAGGCACCCTAAAATATATGTCTGTGAGGTAATCATCTTAAAGTAGCAGGCCAGTGCGAGGCCCGTGAATTAACCTTTAAACAAATTAAATTCATTTTTCCCCCTCTCACCCTCATGGCAACTCTTCAAGGCAGGCCACTCCTAGGCCTGTGAGGTAACTTTAAAACAAATTAAATTAGTTTCTTTCCACCCCCCCCCCTCTCTCCCTTCAATGCATGGCCAGGGCTGCCTTGAAGCTGTCGCCATAATTTTCCTTGTCCCCACAAAAATCAAAAACTACAACTCCCGGCATGCCTTTTGCTGTAGTACCTGACTTGCCCAATGGGAGTCCTGCTGCTTAAGCTCATGGGAAGTGTGGCTGAGCCAGTAGGCTGTGAGGGGGATGGCTTGCTGACTGATGGTTCACTTGGTTGCAATTGGCAACGGGCGCAGTGCTGCATCCTCCTTCTCTCCTGCTCCCGATGGGGCCTAGCAACTGAGGCAGCTGACCCCAGCCGCTCTCCCTTCAAGCCCAGGAAGGCGAGCCACTACCAGTTAATGGCTGCCAAAGCTTGATAAGTCTTCCCACCTGCCTAAGGCATGTTGGGAGTTGTAGGCATAAGCCTAGATCCCTGAATAACATCTTAACCTTTGAACATCATCTGATATGTGGTGGGAGAGCTGGCCTTCTTAGTTGTGGCACCCTGCTTGTGGATTTCTGAATACAGTTTGTGATCTTTATGTAACAGCCTGACTATACCATTAAGACAGAAGAGCAAATGGAGGATTGACGATATAGCTGAGGCAAGAATGGAATGGTGGGCAGGGTTAGTGGCAGTTGGAGAAAGTCAGGTAGGAGAACAAAGACAGTTAATGAGAGGTCAGGGTTTTCTCACCCATACTTTATTTTAGATCAGCCACTCTACATGCCAGTACTACACCTCCAAGCATGCCTTTGGCAGCCTGCAGGTGCCCACATCCTCTGAGACATCCTCTTGTTGCAGATGCTGCTCCTCGATAGAGCATCGAGGAGTAGCATCGCCAGGGATGGGTTGTAAACAACTGTCAGTGGATGCACCCAGCTCCAGCCAATCCTGCTGGGATTGCCTTGGCCTGTGCTTCTCACCCACCAAGTGCTACATCAGGAGTCTGTACTGAAGGGCTGGGCTGGGCACTTCCCCCCTTTATCGGGTCTGTTTCTGGGCATGCTCAGAGTGCCTCCCCTTCCTCCCTCTTAAGGGCAAAGGCTACACAGTTGCTTCCCCCAGATTCTGAGAAAACAGCGCTGTCAGGACGGAGTGCTACCAGGACGGATGTTTGGCCCCTCAAAGTCATGATGTTGTATCTAGTTACATTTTAAAACCACGCAGAGGGTGGGAGGAGGCACCACAAATGGATGCAGCCCATTTATGTGTGTTGTTTCCTTTTATGTGGAATTGGGTTGACTGTTCGAAACCAACCTTAGGAGTCGGGGTTGTAAAAGACACACAGCAGCCACCAACCTGTGCGCTCACAATAGCTGCCAAAGGCCAGTAAGTCTGACCTCCTTACCAAGGCATGGTGGGAGTCCCGCTCAAGGCATGCTGAGAGTTGTAGGTGTAAACCTAGGTTTTTATTAAATTCTTTCAAAATACTTAAACCCCCAAAATTAATGTTTTTAGATTTTTCTGGTACATTGTACTGCCAGACCTGTCACTGTGTCAAGTGTCAAACTCATCTGGAAGTGGGTAAACATTTCTGGACGTACATGACGCGCACATACTTTCCGCTTTATAAGCAGAGATGAAAACGTATGGAATCTCATAACGTGGCACTCAGAATGTTGAGGGGGAAGGGGAGGAAGAAATAAATTGCCATCTCCAGTTAATCTCGCCCGCATGTTCCACAGCAAGGCTATCAGATTGTCGAGACAGCAGATCCATGCGTCAAGACACCAGGTGGACTGCGATTCAAAAACTCTGGCTGCTGCCATTGCATTAAAGCGACATGTCTGGCTCCATTCAGCCGGCTTATAACAGGAGACACGTTCTAGAATCGAGGACCTGCCTTTTGATGGCTCCTGTTTGTTTAATGACAAAACTGATGAAGCACTTGACGCCGTGCAGAAGGCAAGAACTACGGCATGCAAGATGGGATTTTCACAGCCACAGTACCAACCACAATGGCGTTGGTCTTGTCAAGATCTAATTTTTCCCATAATCCACAGCAGCAACACAAACAGCTCAGTACAAACAGCAGCCTTTTCACCAGAGGATATCCTTTCCCTTGGCAAGGAACAAAAAAAAATCCAAAAAAACCACAGGCCACCCTGGCGTCTTTTTTTACTCTCACCTAGAATACTCTCTTACCTTCAATGAGCACCTGGCCCCCTTCCTGCCAATTTGAACTACTATTACCAACAACAAATGGGTGTTTTCCATCATACAGAAGGGGTACTGGATGGAGTTCGACACCCCCCTCCTCTTGGCACTGTAAGAGTAACTCCACAGAATCCCACCTTACAGTCAGAGGTGGAGATGTTATTGGAAAAGGTTGCTATAGAAGCTGTTGCATGGAGCAACCTCCACAGGGGTTTTTACTCAACTTACTTCATGGTGTCAAAGAAGTACAGGGGACTTCGCCCCGTTATTGGACCTCTGCCGCCTCAATACTTACTTCACTCGGAAAAAGTTCTATATGGTGCCGTTAGCATCCATTCTCCTGTTCCTCTTGACAGGACTTTGGTTCGTGTCAGTTGATCTCCACAATGTGTATTTTCACATCTCAACAGTTCCCATTGCATGTACCTCCTTCTCATTATAGAACAACCCATCTATCAGTACACCATGCTGCCATTTGGCCTTGCGACCGCACCGAGGGCTTTCGCCAAATACATGGCTGTTATATGTGCTTACCTCAGACATCAGGGCATTGAGGTATACCTATACCTCGATGACTGGCTTCTTGTGGATACAGCAAGGGAATATCTGCTCCACTTGATACACCTTACCTGCGATCTTCTGTCAGGTGTCGGCCTCTACATCAACACCAAGAAATCTCATATTTTTCCAAATCAACACATTCAATTTATAGCGGGCCATCTGGACTCTATAGTCGGCAGAGCCTCTCTGCCCAGGGATTGCTACCGCAAGATCACCACGTTTGCAACAGCTCTTCGCGGCTCCAACACTACCATGGAATTCACTGTTCAGAGGATGCTAGGACTAATGGCTTCTACTACAACAGTAGTGCAGGATGTGAGATTCAGATGCAATCCCTTTAGTCGGTTCCTTCAGAAGTTCAACCCACTGGAGAATGCTTGCCGTACCCACCTATGCCTCCCAACTTGGATGAAGATGTCATTCAGCTGGTGGTCACTACCACAGAACTTGTTGAGGAAGGTTCCCTTCCAACAGCCTCTTCCATCGGGAACAATTACTATAGATCCTTCTCTCCTGGGCTAGGGTGCTCATTATGCCGGCTTGACAATACATGGTCATTGGACTCCATCAGAGCAATTGGAGCATATCAATCTTCTCGAATTGAGGGCCGTTCAGAAAATTCTAAAATCTTTCGAGCCCAACCTCTCCAATCAGTTTATTCAGGTAGCATCGGACAACAACACCACTATGGTCGCTTACCTGAACAAACAAGGAGGAACAATATCGCAGCCCCTTCTGGACTTCACACTCGAGATCCTTCAGTGGTGCGCCACTCGTCGCATTTGTATTGTGGCCATTCATGTTGCTGGGACCGACAACACATTGGCCAAACAGCTTAGCAGGACTCAGAGCAATTCTCACGAGTGGGAATTGGACAGCAACGTTCTTCACAGGCTTTTCCTTTGATGGGGGAGTCCGATGTAGACCTCTTTGTGACCCCTCAATAGCATTTGACCAATTTTCTGCAGTGAAGCAGGCATTGAACATAACGCCCCATAGCTGAAGCTCTCTGGGCGGTTTACAAAAATGAAAACCATTGAACATTAAAAACACTGATATACAAAATCTAAAACCAAAAAAACATTTTAAAAAGTTATAAGTACAGTATCCTTTAAAACAGCAATTCTGGGTCAAAGCACAACAACGACACCAAGCCCTCACCATATGCTGTTAAATGCCTGGGAGAAGAGGAAAGTCTTGACCTGGCGCCGAAAAGATAACAATGTTGATGCCAGGCGAGCCTCGTCGGGGAGATCATTCTATAATTGGGGGGGCCACCACTGAAAAGGCCCTCTCCCTTGTTGCCACCCTCCGTGCTTCCCTCGGAGTAGGCAACCGGAGGAGGACCTTAGATGTGGATCGTAGTGTACGGATAGGTTCATGTCGGGAAAGGCGTTCCATCAGGTGTTGTGGTCCCAAGCCGTGTAAGGCTTTATAGGTTAGAACCAGCACCTTGAATTGGGCTCAGAAACATATAGGCAGCCAATGCAAGCGGGCCAGAGTAGATCTTATCTGCTTGAACCTTCTGGTTCCTGTTATCAATCTGGCTGCTGCATTTTGCACAAGCTGCAGCTTCTGAACCGTCTTCAAAGGCAGCCCCACGTAGGGTGCATTGCAGTAATCCAATTTAGAGATTACCAGAGCATAGACAACTGAAGCCAGGTTATCCCTGTCCAGATAGGGGCATAGCTGGGCCACCAACCGAAGTTGGTAGAAGGCACTCTGTGCCACTGAGGCCACCTGAGTCTCAAGTGACAGAGATGGTTCTAAGAGAACCCCCAAGCTATGAACCCTCTCCTTCAGGGAGAGTGCAACCCCATCCAGAACAGGTTGAACACCCTCCATCTGGTCAGCAGAACCACTAACAGCATCTCAGTCTTGTCTGGATTGAGTTTCAGTTTATTAGCCCTCATCCAGTCCATTGTCGCAGCCAGCCACTGGTTCAGCACATCCACAGCCTCACCAGCTGACGATGAGAAGGAGAGATAGAGTTGTGTGTCATCAGCATACTGATGACAATGCACTCCAAAACTCCAGATGACCACTCCCAATGGTTTCATATAGACATTGAACAGCATGGGGGACAAGACTGACCCCTGAGAGACCCCATACTGGAGAATCCACGGGGCTGAGCAATGTCCTCCAAGCACCACCTTCTGGAGCCGCCCCGCCAAGTAGGAGTGGAACCACTGCAATGCAGTGCCTCCCACTCCCAACTCAGCCAGTCATCCCAGAAGGATACCATGGTCGATGGTATTGAAAGCCCCTGGAAGATCAAGGAGAATCAACAGAGTCATACTCCCCCTGTCTTTCTCCTGACATAGGTCATCATACAGGGTGACCAAGGCTGTTTCCGTGCCAAAACCAGGTCTGAAGCCGGACTGAAATGGATCCAGATAATCAGTCTCATCCAAGAGTGTCTGGAGCTGGCTCGCAACCACTCACTCAAGGACCTTGCCCAGGAATGGAATATTTGCCACTGGTCTATAGTTATTCAGATTGTTGGGGTCTAGGGAAGATTTCTTCAGGAGTGATCTCACTACCGCCTCCTTCAAACGGTCTGGGACCACTCCCTCTCGTAGAGAGGCATTAATCACTTCCCTGGCCTAGCCAGCTGTTCCATCCCTGCTAGCTTTTATTAGCCAAGAGGGGCAAGGATCCAGTACAGAGGTGGTTGCACAAACCTGTCCAAGCACCGTGTCAACATTCTCGAGCTGTATCAACTGAAACTCATCCAAGAAAACAGGACAAGCCCGTGCTCTGGACACCTCGCTAGATTCACCTGCTATAACACTGGAGTCTAAGTCTTGGTGGATGCCCAAGATTTTATTCTGGAAGTGCCTAGCAAATTCAGTACCCTAATCAGAGGCGGAGGAGGAATGGTGGAAAGGCAAAAAGAAATAAAAAGATGAAAAATACAGGAATATAGAAAAGCGCTCCCCATCCTGCTGATCTCCAGATGTTTAAGATTACTTAGTTTGTTTGACAAGGGTTTACATTTTTCTTCTATTAAAGTTTATTTGTCAGTGATTTCATCTCTGCATTGTTCCGTTGATGGTTTTACAATTTTCTCCCATCCTCTGGCCAAGAGATTCCTTAAGGGCATTAAGAATTTAGCCCCACCGACTTGGACAGTACTGCCAGTGTGGAGTTTATCAGTAGTTCTACAGTTTTTAGCTACTACCCCATTTGAACCTTTAGCTAAAGCTGACCGCCTTCTCTCCTGGAAGACAGCATTCCTGATTGTCATAATGTCAGCATGAAGAGCAAATGAGCTTTGTGCTCTCCGCATCAACGAACCATACCTAGTCTTTCACAAGGACAAGGTCAGACTATGAGCAGATGTCAGCTTCCTTCCTAAAGTGGTCTCTGATTTTCATTTAAGCCAGGATATTTTACTACCTACGTTCTTTCCATCCCCCTCATCGATTTTAGAGACTACTCTACATTCTCTGGATGTGAGGTAGGCTTTAGCCTTTTACAAGGACAAGACAGCTGCATTCCATACATCACGTCTTTTTGTGACTTACCCGGGTCTGAGAAAGGGTATGCTTATATCATCCCAGTGCTTAGCTGGTTGGATTGTCGAGACAATTGCCCTAGCTTATCGGCTTGCAAACCTTCCTCTAGTCGAACCAATCCATGCACATTCTACCAGGGCGATGGCTTCCTCTGTCGCTTTTGACAAGGGGATTGTTTTCCCGTAACTGTGTCATGCAGCGACCTGGTCGACTCCATCAACTTTCGTAAGGCACTATCGGCTGGATGTCAGGGCACGTGCTGACTGTTCCTTTGGGAGAGTCGTGCTTTCATCTATTCTGGCAGAGATACTGATCCACCTCTGGGTAAGTCAGCTTGCTAATCACCCATATGTGTGATGCAGAGACCACAAAGAAGAACGACAGGTTGCCTGTAACTGTAGTTCTTTGAGTGGTCATCTGTGCAGTCACACAACCCACCCACCACCCCTCATTGGTGTCGCTGTCGAGGTACGGCTTGACACCGAGGGGTGATCTTCTCAGTTCTGAGGCCACGATGTCTGTCTCAGGGAACTGAAGAGACTTGACAGGAACCCTTGGCACATGCGCAGTGGATGGGGGAGGGGTTCCTGCCCCAAACACCTCAGCTATTGAAATTATCCCGAGCAGAGCCCATATGCGTGAATGCACAGATAACCACTCGAAGAACTACAGTTTCAGGTAGGCAACCTGTTTTTGTGTGTCTCCCCCACCCCAGACGACATGATAAGCAACGCAACGGACGATTGCCTAATTAATCAACTGTCGCTTATCATGTCGTCCGAACCCAGCCATAGAGTACTGAGACTGGCAGATCTAAAAGCAATTATGTTGCTTTTTAAGAACCAAGGAAATTCAATGGGTCTTACTTTTGAGTAAATATCTATGGATGGAAATGCAGCTTTTGCAGGCTTGAAACTTGACCACAAACTTGATCACAATCTGCTACTTTTCGTTCCAAACTGGAAGAAAAAGCATGTAGCATAAAATGGACTATAATAATTAACATAGTAAACTGTCTTATTCTAATATAGAATATTTTCCTGTATCGTCTTGTGTGCTTCCAGAACTGATCAGAGATTTTTAATTCCAATTTTTCAGGTTGCCTCCAAATACAGACACAAAACATGAAATGCTTCCTTTTCATGAGGCAGTGATAAAAAAACTGGACACTGGATGTTGAAAAGTTCAAATGAGCATCTACAGAGCATAACTTCTGGGGCTCATTTATTAATTTGAAAAGTGAGTTCAACACATACCACTAGCTTTGATTTTATATTAGATGTCAACATGGTGTAACATCCTTGCTCACGCTAGTTGTCAATTGGTTGTGAATTGTATAATATCTGGTCGGGGATGATGTCGGCCTGCAAGTCCAGCAAGCTAAACAGGGAGCGCCAACGCTCCTTCAGACTTCCAAAGGCACGCTCCATGGGCAAGCGGGCATGGCAGTGGTAGTAGTTGTACTGATGCTGCACGGCGGTGTGGGGGTAGCGGTACGGGGCCAACAGCCTGGTCGGCCAGGAGCAACAGACCCACCGCACGCTCGCACACGGAAGCGGGCCCGGACTTCAGGAAGCAGCCTGATGACAGCTTGGTAGCCAGGGGGGAATTCCAGAAGATGGCCGTGTTGTGGCTCCGGCCGAACACGCCCGCGTACACATCCAGGAACCAACCTTTGGCATCCACCACCGCCTGGAGAAACATGCTGTAAAACTGCTTGCGGTTGTAGTACTCCTTGCCACAGGAGGGGGGGCCAGGATGTGCACATGGGTCGAGTCCAGTGCCCCCACCACTCACGGGAAGCCCAGGGCATGGACGCTACGCTTGTTCTCCTTCTCATCCCCACCCAGATGACGTCGGCCAGGTACAGCTCGTTCAGCACACTCACCGTCTCACGGAAGATCTCGCAGGTGGTGGACACGCCCACCCCGAAGATCGTCGACAGCGGCAGGTACCTCACATTGAATGCCAGCTTGTACAGCGTCAGGCCCAGATGGTGAGAGACCGGAATGCACGGGCGCATGACGGTACACGGAAGCTCCCATGGAAACGCTCGTCGTCCCAGTCCTCCAAGTTCTGCATCTCCTGCCACATGGTATCTGTCCGGGGGAGCACCCAGCGGCGGACTGTCTCGCGCTTATCAAGCAGCTCGGCCGACGACACCAGGGGGGGTCTGCGGTGCAGAGCTTCCTTGGCCGTGCCGCTGGCCAACGCCTCCGCGTTCACCGTGCCCGCATCACGGTGGTGAAGCAGCGGTAGAATGGCGGCCCACACACAGGGAAAGGACTCTGCAGCGCCAAGAGGCCAGCGACCGTCATCCATCCCGAACACTGGCTCTGCGGGCAAGGCACCACCCAGGTGGTGCAGCCGGGCACGTAGCACGTCTTCCTTGTCACCGTCGCTGTAGTTCAGCGTGGCCACCTGGATCACCGCCTGCAAGCAGGCCATAGCAAGCTCCCTCTGGGACATAGTCGCCAGTGCTGGAGTGGCCAGAGGGGAGGCAGGCACGATGGGAGGGAGGGGCGATGACACACCCAGCATGGGACAACCCACTACGGGAGTGTGGGAATGGGAGGCTAGGCAGCATTTGTTATGGCTGAAGCGCACCTGCAAGTGAGGGGAGTGAAAGGAAGTGGCCACAGGGGGAGAGCGATGGGGCTTCGCCACTACAGGATGAGGCGAGGGCACTACAGAGCGGGGAAGGGCGAAGGCCTCTCATGGCGGCGAAAGGGCCTATGCGACGCAGGACTTCTCCCAGGGCGAACTCCAAAGTGTGGAGGCGCTGTGCCATATGGGCCCTCTGCCATTGGCGATTGGCACAGCGGAGGGAGTGCAGCCTCCCTCGGGGGGGAACAGAAGGGGAGGGGAGGGTGGAAGGACAGCCATCAGTGACACGGAGGCCAGAGCCGTTCCCCTGCACCCGGCCCATATGACCCATTAACCAACCTCCAGGGCACAGGGCTCTGCGGTGTCGGGCGGTGCGGCTCAGGCGGAGCCCCGCGGACCTGTAGGGTGCTGCCATCTTGACGGGAGTGGGTTGCAATGAGGGGAACTGGGGCCGGGACAGAATGGCATCCAGGGTATGCAACAATGTAACAGGGGAACGCTGTATCTACATGGCCTTGAGTGGGCAAAATGGGCCGAGGGAGGCGGTTGCTAGAGCGACAGGAGGCGAGAGAGGTCTTATCATGCCATGGGGTGGGGGGTGACACGTCTACTGTCTATTGCCAGGGGCTCTCGGCGGATGGGCCAAGGGGCCCGTTGCATGCCCGGGACTCAGTACATGTCATGGTGGGAGGGGCCCTTCGCCCCCTCCTCCTCTGCCTCCACCCCCTCCTCCTCTCCCTCCTGGGCGGATTCTGGTGGGAAGTTCCGGGTCCGCTTCGCCCCGGCAGCCTAAGCGTCACCGCTCCTGCCTTCCGGCCTCCCCCAATGCCATCCCTGAGGCACCTACTGCTGCCGGCGTCGCTCATGGGGCCCGGTATGCTGCGGCTGCTGGTGGCGACAGGTACTGTGGCCGTGGCGGTGGTGGCATGTATCCGTACTGCGGCATGTAGGGGGCGGGCTGAGGGGGGCCATGGTACGTTCCCCAGAATGACTGGGCGAGCTCCCTGAGCACCTCGGTTTGACGGTCAAAGGCATGCCTTGGTCGATGATGGCGTCGGTGGCTGCCATGGCTTCGGTCATCCCGTTCACATGATCCACCAGACCTTGGCGCATATCCCGCCCCGCCTCCCGTATGGCTTAAGTGCAGTCTTCCAAGGCTTGGGTGGCCATGCGCGTGGCCCAGATGGTGAGGTGTGCCTGGCCTCCTCCTCACCTGCTATGCGTGTGAATGGCTCGTGGATGCATCCCCGTGTCACCTCCGTGGCCGTGACCAGGTCCCTCACCACTTGCAGCCAGTCTGCCTTGCGCCTATTGCACATACGGGCACACATCTGTGCATTGGTCAGGGGATGGGCTTGTGCAGCCGGAGCCTCTACGACCTCACCGGTTGGCGGGGGCGGCGGCTCCTCCTCCTCTAGGGGGCTGCGCCCACCATTTCCGCGACCTCCGCCTGTGGGGGGCCCTCGATCTCCTCCTTGAGCATGGCCTCCCCGACCAGGAGCTTGGCTTCCAGAGGCGGATCCTCTTCCAGTGCCTCTAGTTCCACAAAGATGTTGTCGGTGGCCTGCATATCGATGTCCAGCAGCTCTTCCTGGGACGGTGACAGTTCTGGCTCCAGAACGTCGCCTACCTGTAGCTCCACGAGCTGCTCCATTTCAACCTGCTCCTGCTGTGACACCGGCCCAGTCTCCGTCACGGCGTCCATGATGTTGCAAGCGAACTCCTCCACCGTGGTGCTGGGCCTCACCGACCCAGGCCGCTTATGCAGTGCGGCCTGTGCCCGCCCTGCTCCCCTCACGGTGCCAGTCGGACGTGCGTTCAAGGCCGGCGCCCTTGGGCGCGACAGCCCTGGTCCATCGTCCTCCTGCTGCGTCTCTGGGACTAGCGGAACGGGTGTGGGCTCCTCTACCTGCACCTCCGCACAGATCAGTTGTAGGAGGGCTGTGGGGCTGTTGGTGCTGGAGGAGGCTGTCGCGGGGGAGGCACTCCTAGAGGAGTGGGCTGTCCTGGGCTATGGGATCCCGTGGGCCCGGTCTTCGGCTTCGCTGCGCCCGGCCTTGGTTCCGGTGCTACCCTCGCTGCCTGCGTGCCGGTGGGTGGCGGTCGTGGGGCTTCCCTCCGTGGCTGAGGCTTTGGTTCCCGGGTAGAGGTGTCCTCCTCGCAGCAGAACCCTTACGCCTGCCGGGCTCTTTGTCGTGTGCACGGCGGCTTGACGGTGGTGACCCCGCTGCCTGCCATGTGGCCTGGCACGATGTCATGGCACTCCTCCAGCAGGCGTGCCAGTTCGTCGTAGAAGAGCATGGTGCGTGGCTGGACTCCGGTTCTGTTATTGTGTGTGACGGTCTCCTTATTCCTCTTGAGTCCGTGCAGCTTGTCCTTGCATTGCTTGGCGCTGTGGTTATGTCCCCGTTCCTGCATGTGCTTGGAGAGCCAGGGGTATAGCTGGTCATGCCTGGCTGTGGCCATGATCCTCCTGGCTTCCGGGCTGCCCCACAGTTTGATGAAGTCCCTGATCTCTGCCTCGGACCAGTGCTGCCCTCTGCATCTTCCCGGGGGGTCCTGGCTTCTTGCCTCCCCTGGGGTTTGGGAGCCGGTGTCCTCAGGCTGGCAGCCCTGGCTCTCCTCTCCATCGGGATGCATGGTGCCGGTGGGGGTGCGTTACAGTGGTGCCAGGTGTCCCTGCCCTGGCCTGGTGTTCCCTGTCCCGTGTGCTTGTTGGATAGTGGGTGCTGGTGGTCCGATATGCTTGCTTGGAATGTGCCCTGTGTGGAGGCGTTGTTGTTGCTGCTGGCCGGGGGCGCTTCGTGTCCTTGGGATTATTGCGCATACCTTCGGCTGTTTCCCACAACATGCGCAGGTGGTCAATTGGCGACTGCTGGCACCCTTTGCCTTGGGGATGTACATGGCCGATGCTTGTTGTCCGGCCGTGTTGGGTGGATGGGGGGGGGACTCGGCGATTGTTTCTTCCCCGGCCCACCTGCTTCCGGGTGAGGCGAGGGGTGAGATGGCTGGGCCGTGGGGGTGGGGGTCGCCTGGGTTGCTGTGCTCCCTGGTGGTGGGTGGGCGGTGCCCCTTGTTCCTGGGCGCCTGGGCGTGTTGCGTGTCCTGTTGCCTCCCCCGTCCTTTGCCCTGGATCCCTTCTGGCGTCGTCCCTTTCCCATTTGGGTGGCTGACAGAACGCACGGGGCGCGTGCTTGCAGGAGCCGCTCCCTCATCGCACTCCGTGCCAGCTGCCTGTTAGGGGTGGCGAGCGTTGTTGGTTGCTATGGCAGCACGGCCGGTGAGCTGTTGGGGGTGTGGCTGAGCGGCCGCCCGCGTTCTGCCGCTCTTGCCGCTTGCCTCTTGCCTCTCTGGTCTGTTGTGCTAACGTACTCAATGCAGGGGATTAACGCACGCACACTTCAAACAACATTTTAGTCAATTGAGTTTGCTCTAAACAATATGCAACTGCTCTAACAGTTTTTCCTGATGTCCTAGCTTCCTGTAACTTGAGCGCATTATTCCATGTCCTGTACTCTGGGTTGATTGAGAAGAGATCCTGGCACTCTTCTGTGTGACAACCTTTCAAGAATTTGAAGAGTGCTATCATGAGCCTATCTACACTACTGCTTTAAAACAGTTTATAACAGGTTTAAACAGGTTTAAAACTGTTATAAACCGTTTTAAAGCAGTAGTGTAGATAGGCTCCATGTCTCCCCTCAGTCTTCTCCTCTCCAGGCTAAACATGCCCAGTTCTTTTAGTCATTCCTCTTGGGTCTTTGTTTCCAGTCCCCTGATCATCCTCGTTGCCCTCCGCTGAATCCTCTCCAGCTTCTCTGCATCCTTCTTGAAGTGTAGTTGAACACCACTCAGTACCTCCATCATGTCTGATTACTGCATCTTTTAAGGAAGCTGGTACCTCTTTCAAAAAGGAATTTACAACCTCCTTATTAGATACAACAACCCAATGGCAGGAGTCGAGCATGCAAGTGGTCAGTTGAACTCATTTAAGCACCTTGTTTGCATTAGCATGCTTATTGTGTTGCAGTATTTGTATTTCAATGAAATAATTCTTTTAAAAGAACTTGAAACGCAGTTTTATAGAAATCAAATTGATCATTATTAGGAGCACTCATCAAGGCTGTAGTAGCTTTGCTGCCAGGCATAGCTGACATTTTTGGTAAACTGATACTACATTTTTCTACTTCCTGCAAAAGATCCCCTAATTCCTTACTCTGTAATAATTATGTTTGTTTGTAATATGTTTCTTGAACTAGAATAAAGTTTTCATTTTCTCTTTTCAGTTTGCTATAGAACAGTGATGGGCAACCTTTTGAGCTTGGTGTGTCAAACTTCGCCAAAAAACTGAGCATAACTCGGGTGGTGTGTCACTTTGAGGAAAAAACATTTCGCGATATTTATAGTTTAAATAACATAAATGTATAATTGTTATATATAATTGTATTTAATAAACCAAAAACTAATTATTTAACTTACCTGCTTAGTGACTTCTTTGTTCATCCGTCAGTCGGTTTCTTTTGTTGGTCTTGATATTATTTAGCTTGTGTGGGGTGCCGTGAACTAAGATAAGTGAGGGGGAGGGGGAATTCTTTAACGAACCTGCCTATTAGTGACTTTTTTGTTGCTGAATTTCATTGGCTAAATCTTCAATTGAAGGTTGGTATTTTGTACACTTCAGGCCCAAGCAAGCGCTACTAACTTCATCTGTCAATCTGTTTCTTTTGTTGGTTTTGATATTATTTAACGCTGAGAATAAGGCCTCACAAAAGTATGTAGAGGGAAAAATTGTGAGTAAAGCCATTGCTATATTTTTCAGGGTGCTAAAAGTGTCTGGTAGTCGGTTCCAGGCACTCCAAATTTCCTGTTCGTAGTGGCACTCCTCTTGATTCTCCAAGCGGCACCTTTCCAGATTCTCAAGCTTTGACCTCAAGTCGACAAACACCTGAGCCCAGATACTGTCTTGAAATTCTGCAAGTTGCATCTCCAAATCATCAATTTGCATCCATTGGAAACCATTTAATTCCAAACTACTGTAGACTACTACATCAGGATACTTCATTATTTTCATGGTCTGTTCTAGACTTCTAAATTGACTAAATCTATCACTAAACTGGTCAAGTAACGAGTCTAAAACATGCTGGTACTTCATATGCAAGAGTTCCATTTCATTTTGTACAGCTGCACTGGCCTTCTCAAAATACTTTGTTACTCGAGGAAAATACTTATAAGTTTTAGTTTCTACATCTCGCTTGAAAATTTTAACTTTACTTTCAAAAGCTTTTATGTATCCAAACATAACGTCAATACTTTTGCCAAAACCTTGTAACTTTAAGTTCAGTTCATTAATATGAACAGAGAGATCTATAAAAAACATCAGGGTGTTGACCCACTTATCATCATTAAGCTGAGGAAAGTTTCCCAGATCCTTATCGTCAAGAAATACCTTAATTTCTTCAAAGCACTCCACAAAGCGCTCAAGAACTTTGCCTCGGCTCAGCCATCTTACATTATTGTACATCAGCAGTTCACCGTAGGTGGAATCAACCTCCAGTAAAAGTGCCGAAAATTCTCGCTTGTGAAGGGGGCGAGCAGCTATTAAATTAACTATTTTTGTAACAACTGACATTAAGTCGTTTAAGTCGGTGAATCCTGCCTTGGCACATAAAGCCTCCTGATGGATAATACAATGAAAAGGCACAATCGGATGTCCAATAGCTTCTGTAAACAATTTGACAAATCCGACTTTTTTCCCCACCATATTTGGTGCCCCATCTGTCGTCACTGACACAACTTTAGAGATATCAATGCTTAGGTCACGAAATGTTTGTATAACAACCTTACATATTTCGCTTCCTGATGTACTTGTTGGCACTGATACTAACTTTATCAACTCTTCTCTCATTGTGAGACCATCAGACTATAGACCAATAATGGCCAACTGAGCATGTGATGTGACATCAGTAGTTTCATCAAGAGAGATCGAAAAATATTTACACTTCCTTATGTCTCTCTTTAATTGATGTTGTACGTTTGTGTTCAGTCTCATTATTCGGTCTTTTATGATATTTCTACTGAGTGGTAACTCAGATATTCTCTTAATAATTGCATCTTTATTCTGCATATCGTGAAATAGAACTGGTGCACATCTTAGGAGAGTTTCTTTAATAAATTCTCCCTCACTGAGCGCTTTTCCATGCTGAGCTATAGAGTGAGCAATGCTCAAACTTGCAGATGTTAAATTTGTAGAGCCTTTCATAAATTTAAGGATGGAATTAGATTGGCTCTTATAAGGGTGTAGCTGCCTGGAAATGTATTCCTTCCTTTTATCCTCACTTTTTTCCAAGAGCTGGGAATGATTAGTTTCAAAATGTCTATTTATATTCCACGTTCTGCTTACTACTGTTTCAGTACATAGAACGCAAAATGATCTGTCATTGTTTTCTATAAAGCCATACATCTCGGTCCATGTCTCTTGAAAGGGTCGGCCACTGCTACTACCACTTCCTTTACTTAACCTTAGTTTTTTATTTTTTGGGTTCTCCATCAGGGGGGCAGTGACAGAAGATAGAATTATAGATAGCTTGTTAGGCCTGCAGGCAATTAGGGGTTAACTAGCCTAACTAACCACAAAATGGTGCATGTAGCTGTCTTTTAGGAAAGGGCAGGGGTAATAAGCAGAAATAGGGGTTAATAAGGATGCACAACAGTAATAGTGGTGAAATGGAGTCTGCACTATGGAGCAAGATGGTGTTCCTTATGTGAATTAAAATGGCTGCCGCTATTTCTAATGGCGGGAAACGGCACCCATAGCACGCCACAGGCCCTCTCCTCTCCCAGCCTCCCCCTCACTTATCTCAGTAATGATGGATTAGAAATCCATGACACCCCAGAACAGTAGATAATTGTCATGACTCTGGCTAACTCTCTAAAGTTCTTGCTCACGACTTCAGGTACACTGATACACAACAATAACAGTGAGATTTCTTTTATTGTAATCACACGGAGTTCAAAGCATAACGGTTTCATTTCTGCAAACACACACTTGAAGCTGAAGACGGACCACACAGCTTTCAGGTAGAACGGCTTAATGAGAACAGCACTCACTCAGGGACTGACATTTAGAGATTAACTCTAGTCCTTAGAGGGCAGAAGCGGCCACGCTGCACTGGAATCCTCTGGAACATAGAGAGACTCTAGGATTAGGCCTCCTAACAGTAGTATATCGGTCAACTGGCAACTAAATCTTCACTCAGCCTGTCAGGGAACGCTGAGCTGACCACGGAAGCCAGAAGCCAGGGAATGAACCTCTTCGACCTAGGGAGCCTTCCCAATTCACGTAGCTTTAGCTCTGAGGAAGGTCCTCTCACAGGTCTCACACACACAAGAGTTTCAGAACAGCAACGATCAGCTTCTGCCTCCCTCTGCCCGTAACTTTGGCTCCATGGAGAGAGACAGCAAGCTATAGAACACGAATCCAGAACAGTAATCTCAAGTCTAAATCTATGAAAAGCCACAGTGCACTTTTCATGGCAGAGTTCTTTAGAAGTAACAAGTCCAAACAGCAACAGAACATGTATAGAGTGCATCTCACAATTCCAAATTAGATAGTAACTTACAGCAGCAGCAGAGCAGCAAGAGGATAGACGAGATAATTCCTAGCAAAGGAATTACTCTCAGGACAAAGGCAATATAGTGTGGAGGCTGGGCAAATTCTAAGCTACTTTGATAGACAGGGCTTCAGGCCTGTAATCTAAACTCACGTACCAACAGGGCGGCACGGTTCAACCTCTTCTGATGATGCCACAGTGTGAGGAAGATAGCCCCCACCTTTGCAAAACATAGTTTAATTCCCAGAGAACCTTCAAGGCCTTCGGCCTACCATTTGAGATAAGCACATAACAGAGAAGCAGAGATACATTTTCTCATGACAAATTGCCAAGTCTTCAGTCAACAATTCACAGGGCCAGCCCTGTGAATTGTCTACGAAGCACCTGACACCCAACATCTTCCCCTCCCCAAAATGCCCTCCCAACTTGGAAAACTCCTACCCCTCCCCCCAACTCTCTCCGGCGCGCAACGGAGACAGCTAAGGGAAAAGAGAAAAGCTTCCAAGCAGGGAGAAAAAACTTTCTACACAGAACATTTTGACTTAAGCTCTAAAAATCAACAATGACATTTCAAAAATATTTTGTACATGGTAAGAAACATTAAAAAGGCAGAATCAGAGCAAAACATGTAGTACATAATACAGAACAAAATTATTGTAGAAATGACAAGGCAGTAACAGCAAAATTCTAAGTTTCAAATCAAATGAACAGTGTCTTTAGCAAGGATGAGAGAAAAAAAAGAGTTCTAAATTGGCTGAAAAACGAAAGCAGATGACAGGTGTTTTTTTTTTTTTTTTAATCTTTACTCCCCCCCTCTCTTCTCCTTTTTGAAGCGGATTCTATTGGCGAGGAAAACGAAAGTACAATTCGCAGATAGATCTCAATTAGCAAAAACGATGCGGTGGAGGGGGGGGTGAATCTTTCAGGCAGGTCATAAATTTTCTTGCAGGAATGCAGGCAAAGGTTTGTAAAATCCAAGGAACAGGGAGATCTACTTACTCTTTTGAAGAATTTACACAGTCTCGGTGTTGAAGAGAATCACTTGCAGGTCTTTTCGAATTTGAGGGAGAACTCCAGCGGTAGATTTCTGGACACAGCAGGTCTTGGCTTTGGCTTTGGCTAGGAATTATACTGTCGTGACTCTGGCTAACTCTCTAAAGTTCTTGCTCACGACTTCAGGTACACTGATACACAACAATAACAGTGAGATTTCTTTTATTGTAATCACACGGAGTTCAAAGCATAACGGTTTCATTTCTGCAAACACACACTTGAAGCTGAAGACGGACCACACAGCTTTCAGGTAGAACGGCTTAATGAGAACAGCACTCACTCAGGGACTGACATTTAGAGATTAACTCTAGTCCTTAGAGGGCAGGAGCGGCCACGCTGCACTGGAATCCTCTGGAACATAGAGAGACTCTAGGATTAGGCCTCCTAACAGTAGTATATCGGTCAACTGGCAACTAAATCTTCACTCAGCCTGTCAGGGAACGCTGAGCTGACCACGGAAGCCAGAAGCCAGGGAATGAACCTCTTCGACCTAGGGAGCCTTCCCAATTCACGTAGCTTTAGCTCTGAGGAAGGTCCTCTCACAGGTCTTACACACACACGAGTTTCAGAACAGCAACGATCAGCTTCTGCCTCCCTCTGCCCGTAACTTTGGCTCCATGGAGAGAGACAGCAAGCTATAGAACACGAATCCAGAACAGTAATCTCAAGTCTAAATCTATGAAAAGCCACAGTGCACTTTTCATGGCAGAGTTCTTTAGAAGTAACAAGTCCAAACAGCAATAGAACATGTATAGAGTGCATCTCACAATTCCAAATTAGATAGTAACTCACAGCAGCAGCACAGCAGCAAGAGGATAGACGAGATAATTCCTAGCAAAGGAATTACTCTCAGGACAAAGGCAATATAGTGTGGAGGCTGGGCAAATTCTAAGCTACTTTGATAGACAGGGCTTCAGGCCTGTAATCTAAACTCACGTACCAACAGGGCGGCACGGTTCAACCTCTTCTGATGATGCCACAGTGTGAGGAAGATAGCCCCCACCTTTGCAAAACATAGTTTAATTCCCAGAGAACCTTCAAGGCCTTCGGCCTACCATTTGAGATAAGCACATAACAGAGAAGCAGAGATACATTTTCTCATGACAAATTGCCAAGTCTTCAGTCAACAATTCACAGGGCCAGCCCTGTGAATTGTCTACGAAGCACCTGACACCCAACAATAATGGTTGCTGTGGTTAACTGTTATTTGGTTACTGGTAATGGCAGGGCCCCCAGAGATGCGTCCCCCACTGCGTCCCGCTGCTCCCTGCTCTGCCGGCGGAAGTGAGGGCAAAGATCCCGGCTTAACCGGAAGTCCCAGAACTAGACGCTCTGTGCCGGACTTCTGTTGTTTTGGCCTACAGACCTCCGGCACAGAGTGTCTAATAGGGGAGGATGAAACATTTGCGACTATAGTCTAACTCTAAGACTCTAGTCGCAAATGTTTCATCCTCAGGAGCAGCAAATGTTTCATCCTCGGCTACTCGAGGATGAAACATCCTTCTCGGCATGCGGCTGCGTGTCATCAAAAATGGCTACACGTGTCAGTGCTGACACGCGTGTCATAGGTTCACCAACACTGCTATAGAACATCTTCTTTATTATTATATTAAGGCTGCAATCCACTACATACAAAACTGGGAACTTGAGTTCCATTGTATGCAGTCAAACCTGAGAGTATGTCCATTGAACTCAGTAGGACCTACTTCTGAGTAGAAGTGCATAGGATTGTGATATCACATTAACAGATAAATGTTTCAATTGTTCTGACATTGTCAAGGCTGTTAAATTTTAAGTAAATAATTGTTATTCATACTAGATCCTTCTGAAGCCAACTCTGGATCAGTTTTTTTATACATTCCTACACTTTCTGTCTCTGTGTGTAATGGTATGTTTTTTTACTTCTGAACTTGCTAATCTGTTGTCTTACAGTTCTTCCTTGCTGGAGTGAAACTCTCCTGTGGTTGCTCTGGACTTTTGATTTTGCATTGCCTTGTTTTTGTTCTAAATGGCTCCAGCACAAACTCTCTCTTGCCTGAAGTGGGAGAGAACACATGCCATCACTGCATTGCTGCAGCGAAGGGGAAGGGGGACTCATGGTGAGAGAAACAGAGGGCTGCCAGCTACTCCAGGAAGCCCTGCCTACTCCTCTTGCTGTGGCAATGCCACCGTGGGAGAGCAGCTGGCAACGGGGCTGCAACAGGTTTTCCTGGTTCACAGGCCAGCCAGCCCTGGTTGTAAAGAATTTATTAACTTGATTCCTCCTTGAGTGTTCTTTATAATTAGTGTCTTTTGTTTATGTAGAATAAATATTTGCTGGAAAGCCCCAATTGTATTTATCTTTTCTGTAATTCTCATGTTTCTCCTTGTAATAGTTGTAGGTGATCAATCTGAAAGGATTGTAATTGTAACTGATGTGGCCCTCAGCGTTGAGCAACTTACTACTCTAGTGAATGAATCCCAAGTTTACTCATTATACTGTACTATGGCATTAAGCATTTTGTTGGTCCATCTGGTTGGGTAGAGAATTTTTCCACACCACTTTAAAGCTTCCTTTTGCCTTTCATTCTAAACTATCCTTTTACGGTGCAGTTGCTTTACGTTCTGCATCACTTGCTTTGCTGTTACATCTGCCACACCTGATTTGGCAAAAGTGAAGTACAACCTGAAGGGGAGATTGATTGATAACCTCTTTGAATGAGTTCAGATCTACAGAGCCCGACAAACTGCATCCTACAGTAATAAAGGAGCTGGCAGAAAAACTGTCACTGTCTATTACCTTTGAGAAATCATGGAAGATGGGTAAAGTGCCCAACGACTGGAGGAGGGTAATATTGTCCCTACTTTCAAAAAGGGCAAAAAGGAGGAACCTGGGAACTACAGACCAGTCAGTCTGACATTCATCCCTGGGAAAATTTTGGAGCAGATTATAAATATGACACTGTAAACACCTTGAAAATAAATCAGTGTTTACTATAAACCAGCATGGATTTGTCAAGAACAAATCCTGTCAGACTAATCTGATCTCATTCTTTGATTGGGTAACCTCCCTTGTGGACTGTGGGAATGCTGTGGATATAGTATATCTTGACTTTAGCAAAGCTTTTGACAAAGTGCCCCATGACATTCTGATTAACAAACTAGCTAAACGTGGGCTAGATAGAACAACTATTAGGTGGATCCACAGTTGACTACAGAATCAGACTCAAAAAGTGCTTATCAATGGTACCTTCTCACACTGGGGGGAGGTAACGAGTGGAATACTGCAGGGCTCAGTCCTGGGCCCAATACTCTTCAAGATTTGTATAAATGACTTGGATGAGGAGGAGCAGGGAATGCTTATCAAATTTGCAGATGAAACAAAATTGTGCTCATAGACTGGAAGACAAAAAACAAAGTCCAAAGTGACCTTGATAGCCTGGAGCGCTGAGCTGAAAACAACAGAATGAAATTTAATAGGGATAAAAGCCAAATTCTACACCTAGGAAAAAGAAACCAAATGGACAGTTAAAAGATGGGGGATACTTGGCTCAGCAATACGACAAGTGAGAAGGATCTTGGAATTGTTGTAGATCACAAGCTGAATGGGAGCCAACGGTGTGATGTGGCTGCAAAAAAAGCAAATGCTCTTTTGGGCTGCATTAATAGAAGTATAGCTTCTGAGCACCACACTTCAAGAAGGATGCAGACAAGCTGGAGGGGGTTCAGAGGAGGGCAACAAGGATGATCAGGGGTCTAGAAACAAAGCCCTACGAGGAGAGACTGAAAGAACTGGTCATGTTTAGCCTGGAGAAGAGAAGACTGAGGAGGGACATGATAGCACTCTTCAAATACTTGAAAGGTTGTCACACAGAGGAGGTCCAGGATCTCTTCTCGATCAACCCAGAATGCAGGACACGGAATAATGGACTCAAATGACAGGAAGCCAGATTCTGTCTGGACATCAATAAAAAATCCTGACTGTGACAGCAGTACGACAATGGAGCAAATTATCTAGGGTGGTAGTGGGCTCCCCCACACTAGAGGCATTCAAGAGGCAGCTGGACAGCCATCTGTCAGGGATGCTTTAAGGTAGATTCCTGCATTGAGCAGGGGTTGGACTCAATGGCATTATAGGCCCCTTCCAACTCTACTATTCTGATTCTAATTGCAATCCTGTATAATTCAATGTTTGACAGATTTGCTATTTCAAATGATCTTTCTCTTCAGCTCATCAAGAAAGTTTTCAAATACATAGTCTGAAAACTTCTTACATATTTGGAAGGAGAAATTATTTGTATCAGTAGTAAGATTTGCTTTGAATTTCTAACATCAGCTAGTTTGGAGGAATAAGGAATGTGAATTTTCTTCCTATCCCACATCCCACACACGCAAGCCAGTATTGTATGTGTTGAGCACAAAGAATCAGTATTTGTGTTTACAGTGGCTCATTTTCATTCTTAATGCAAAACAAAAAAGTAGTTGTTGCAGCAAAGTAGGGTCAGAAAATCCTGGTGGCTTCTTCCAGGACATCCTTCAATTGTGTGCCGCTGGTGCTCTTGATAATCAATCGGCTGCTTATCAACCATTTGAATCATTATTTTTAAGGTGACTGGGATGATGCAGCTCCCTGTAGTTCAACTATCCTTTCCTCTACTCCACATTCTCTGTCCCCTGTAGTGAAGGAATCTTCTCCCACCCCACCTTCCTCACCATCTGTCACAAGCAGCTTTGCTTCCTCCAGGTAAAATACTTTTTGCCTTCTCTTTGACTTGTATTACAAAATATAAAACGTACAAACTCTTTATAAGAGGACTTTAATTCATACTTCTGTCTTTTCCATTTGCCCACATATTTGCCCAACACCCCATATTTTTTCCTTCTTGAACATTCTAAGGAAAGCTTACTCCTTTTTTTCAGGCCATGTTCAGATGTTCTTCTGGGGCTTCAGCAGGTGTGTCCTACCTACATGCTGCTGGGTTTCTTTTATCTGGGTCATAACTCCATTTATTTATTTTTATTTAACGAGTAGAGCATGTGAGCAATGCTCTTGTTGTTTCCACTTTTAATTAACAACTCAGTTCCTGGGTTATTGATGTGTGAACCTGGAGACTCTGGATTGTTTATGGATTAAACAACCCATAATTAACCCTACAACAACCATGAGCAATTGTTGGATTAACTCTGGGTTGTGTAATCCATAAACAATCCAGAGTTTCCAGGTTCACACGTCATGAAACAATCCAGGAACTCCTAGATTATTAATTAAAAATGGAAATGATGAGGGTGCAGTTCGCATGCTCTGCTTGTCCCTGCAATTCCTTGGTTAAACAACCCAGGAATTGCCTCTGTGATGTGTGAACCAGCTCAATGTAAATTCAGTGAAAAGAGGGAACAAGCACTGTGTTATTAATCTTTTCATAGTAGCAACTACCGTATTTTCCGGCGTTTAAGACGACTGGGCGTATAAGACGCCCCCCAACTTTTCCAGTTAAAATATAGCGTTTGGGATATACTCGCCATATAAGACTACCCCTCTTCCAACGCACACCAAATAAAAATTAAACAAACATCAGCATATGGTAATTTTAATTCAAATGCTTATGACCTACAGGTACTTAGCAGGAAAACTGTCACTTATAAACATAAGGCTGTTTGTCATCAAATATGTCAACATAAAACAGTGCAAGTGGATTAAACTTTTCCTAATTCACTCAAAAGCTGAAAGGAAGGATAAGACAATAAACCCATGGGAGCTGCCATGCTGTTTGTTTTCTAAGCTGTCAACCAAACTGGAACTGATGATGATAGGAAGAAGATAGACTACCCCTCTTCCAACGCTAGGCTGACCATCTGAAAAGGAGGACAGGGCTCCTGTAACTTTAACAGTTGTAGAGAAAAGGGGATTTCAGCCAGGGTCATTTGTATGCAATTAGTTCCTGGTGAAATTCCCTCTTCATCACAACAGTTAAAGTTGCATTTATAACCAAAAGCTACAGAATCTCTATCCACAGTAAAACAATTGGTGGCATAATAAAATCCAAATGATGCAAGGATGCTGGGAAGCAATTTGAGTCTCTGGAGGCTTAAGATGAAATCACCAAGAGTTGGCTATGCCCATCCGCGACTGTCAGTAGAACTGCCTGGCAATTCTGTGCTTTCACACCCCAAGGCACACAGGGTATTGTTCTTTACACTCCAGATCCTGCCGTTAACAAGTTGAGCCACAATTTCTAATGCACTTTGTTCATTGAATAGGGGAAGGTCAATCCCAACCTACAGTAGGTTTCCAGGATGAACACATTTCCACAGTAAAGAAGGGCTGGCCACTTAGTAAGAACAAACCCTCATGCAG
Source organism: Anniella stebbinsi (assembly GCA_029215795.1). NCBI lineage: Eukaryota > Metazoa > Chordata > Lepidosauria > Squamata > Anniellidae > Anniella > Anniella stebbinsi. Next base: position 121,928,681 of record JARDYH010000004.1, on the reverse strand, counting down.
ATATTGCTTCCCAGGGGTATCTTGTGCATTTCCAGCATGCTACCTGAAGAGTGGAAAGCAATGAGTCAGAAGACGGATGCTAACCTTCTTGCAACAGGCGGACACAATGACCCTGTTCAGACAACACACTAACGGTGGTTAAGCATTTTGAGCTAAACATTATGGTTTAACATGTCATGTGAACCATGACTTAGCATGTGGTATGAACCTTTCCTAACCGTGATGACTACCATACATAACCACGGTTTAAACATGCTCACTAACCATTTGCTGCAAAAGGGTTAGCAGACTAACCGTGGCTTAGTGTGTCATCTGAACAGGGTCATTTTCACAAAATATCATTTTTGTGCAATTGTTCAACATTGAAAATGTGCTTTCTAATTATTCCTATTTATCAGGGACAGTGCTTGTCTTCTAGGTAATGTGTTTCTGTGTATGAGTGTGTATGCAGGAGAATATTAGGAATGGGGAAGAGAAGCAAGGAGGGAGGGACGGGCATGTGGGGCAGACTTTTTACCCGCTATGGTTACTTCAGAAGCATCTCTCCATCATCCATCAGTTGCTTCAGGGTAGCCTGAGTGACCCACTAGGCAATGTGGGAGTCAATTCATCACTGATGCAGCCCCTGAGCGACCTCTTGTAGGATAGGCCTGGGCAGACTCATGACTTGCCAAATCTAGGTTTTGTTTTACTAAAACCCCAAGACCCACCCCTTGGACTCTGATGCAAAAGACATATGGCAGGAATAAAGGGATGCGGAACCCAGGAATGAGTTTGGAGGAGTAGAACTGAGTGAAGCAAAACCACCCCTGGTTCCTCCAACCTCTCTTCACGTAAGTAGTCTAATTTAGGCTGTGCAGGTATATAGGGGAGGAGGTGATTTTGTTGCTGTTATTAAACAATCGGCAGTCACGCCTTGATGAATAAAACAAACATCTACTTGAGGCAGTACAAAGCCATGAGGTCTTAGTAGCATTGATACGGTAACTTTCTCCTCCAGGAATTTAACTCACGCCCTTTTAGGGTCATCCAAAGCCTCCTCCCTTAAAGCGGCAACTATTGGGCACCCCCACCTCCTCTCCGCGCCCCCCTCCTCCCCTCCGTGCGCCCCCTCCTCCCCTCCTCCCACCCCCTCCTTACCTTTCCTGGACGCCTGCTCCCGTCCTGCGCCGGCGGCTACTGCCAGGGGGCTTTGCGGCCTGCTCTAGAGTAAGCGCGCCGGGTGATGCGATCACCCGGTGCTCTACTCTAGAGCAGGCCGCGAAGCCCCCTGGCAGTAGCCGCCGCCGGCGCCGGACGGGAGCGGGCGTCCTGGAAAGGTAAGGGCCCCCCTCCTCCCCTCCGTGCGCCCCCTCCTCCCCTCCTCGCGCCCCCTCCTTACCTTTCCTGGACGCCTGCTCCCGTCCGGCACCAGCGGCTACTGCAGCCCCCCTCCGTCCGTCCTATACCCGGCAAATAAGACGACCCCCGACTTTAGAGACGATTTTCCAGGGTTAAAAAGTCGTCTTATACGCCGGAAAATACGGTATTTTTAACATGCAGTAGCAGGAGTATATCCATAGAAAATTATAAATTTTAATCATTTTGCAGTATCTGACAGGAAATTAGTACATGGGATGCTTCCTCAGAATGCTCAAGAAGAAAAATATCTTATGAGAAGTAGGACCAAGATACATTCAGAAAAATCCAGCCAAAGTTGAATGATGTTGTGGGACTAACTAGAAATGAATGCCTTTGCAAAAATATGCATGTATTTAAAATGCACATTTCATTTCATTTATTTCATTTCTATACCACCCAATAGCCAAAGCTCTCTGGATGATTCACAAAAATTACAATTTACAAATACAAGATAATAAAAACATAACTTAATAACTTTAACACAAAAAATGTAAAAACAATTAAAACGGATAAAATCAGTTACAATGAGATACTGGGACTTGATTTAACAATTGACATAAATGCCTCATCATATGCTGCCAAATAGCATCATTATCTTTCCTCTCATGCAACAGTCCAGCAAGTGTGGGGGGGGGGGGGAGGAATTCTCCCCACATACCCACACAACAAATTTCAAATTTAACAAGACAGAGTTGAGCATATGAAAACATTGGAACCGTAAAGTGCTTAACTTTGGTTGACTCCTGCTCTATCCATCTATCTATCTAAATTATTTCTTGGCCTTCTTAAGGGTGGAACCCTCTCAAGGTGGTTGTGTAAATGATTTGTTGTTTTTGTGAAACCAAGGTACACTTGTAATCCTTTGGCTGCAGAGAATACAGGTATCATTCCTCCAAGTTGTGTTTCACAGGAAAAACACTTTTACATGCACTCAGAATAGTTCTTCCCTTGATAATGCTACCAATGCCCTAGTAGATGTTTAATATTGAGCATCTTTAGAGAAGTGTTTTATCACATGCTCATGGATTTTCCCAGGTCATTTTGATGATGCAGCAATCCTCCCATGCATCTTCCGCTTCTTCTGTTGTTGTTTTCCGCTACAAAATACGACCTGGAAAATCCGTTTCTTCTTGGTAATTAGCACCATTTCCTGCTGTGAGCAGGAAACGCTGCGCTACAAAAACATCCACTGAATGGGCTATGTGGTCGCTACTTGTTTCCTCTTTCTTCCCTCTGTGAAGAAAGGGGAAGCTACTCATCTCTTTTGTGGGACAGAAGCAGGAGGCTTCTGAAAATGCTCATTGTTGCCAGGACTATCATGGGCACTATTTGGATGGTGCCCATAACACCCAGTGCCCTTCTCCCTGCCTATGCAATTTTTGTATTTTTAAAAAGGGTTTCTTTAAGGAGCATTTTAATTTCTCTTAAGCAATGCAGGCTTCTGAAAGAGCAAATGTACCAAATGCAGGAAGGGGAAGTTATGGCTCCCTTAACATAATTTAAATGCTTACCAGTATTGCTTACCAGTATTTAAGTGCTTTCTTTATTTTAAAATTGAAGAAATACACCAGAGGCTTATGAGTATCCAGTGCAGAGCAGGAGGCATGGTGAAGGTAATCTCCATCTCTGCCCTGTTCCCGCTCGGCCACTTAGCTAGATGGGTTTTTTTACATGTCTAGCTGAGGCATCGGGGAGGGGGAGGGAAGGACGCTGGGGAGCGGCAGTGGTATCCCCTCCCTCTCTGCACACCGTTACCTTTCCCTTCCCTCCGAGGTCAACTGCACAGCTCTCTCTGCACTGGCACGGAGGGTGAAGAGAGCTTGGACTCCTGGGTCCAAGGTCAGAGCTGTGTCTCTGACCTCAAATCTGAACTATCCTATGACCCCTGTGGACTCTGTCTAGGGGCCATAGGATTGCTCTCCAAGGATCCCTCCCATTATATTAGTATATTCGAAATATCAGCAAAAGCACAACAGTAATGCTTCCATTGTTTCAAATTACTTGCTTACCTTCTTCTCTGTTCCTTCCCAGCTTTCCTACCCTCAGTTTAACACTGTGTGCAAATATAAAGAAATATTGTAATGCAGGTTGCCACCTTGTGGCTTAGAAATGTAATTTTAGAAACATGGCCGTCTTTAACAACCAAACTAAATATGAATGCAGCTTAGTCGTGTGTCAGAATTGAGTCACGCATTTCCATATAAAATGGTGGGGAGGGAAGAGTTATTGAAAGGAGGTGATGAACCCTTCCCTTACCCAGACGTCCTCCTTTAAAATTGTTCCTTTGTGGCCGTTTTTGTCCTTGTGGTGGTCTGTGACAAAAGGAACTCTATATGAGGGTGGGGCAAGTGGGGATGGGGACAGCAGAAAATAAACAGTTTCAGAGAGAAATGTGGGGGCAAAAAAGGACTTCAGCTTCTCCCTCGCACTATGCTGTGCTCTAAATCTTTCATCTAGTCACTTTATAAGAAATTAGCAGGATTCAGGCAGGTCTTGTTTTCCTCTTAAGTCATCCATGTTGTGTGGTGTTTAGTTGGTATTGGTTTTCAAATACTGTAGAGATAAAATAAGTAGATGCCATGCTTTGTGCTATTTAAAACTGTCTACTTGTTACAAGTGAAGTGGCCCAGTTGAAAAATACACTACAGGTTGTTTCTCCCATTAATGTTGAAGATGGATATGTACCAGCAAATCATATCCCACTCTGAACAGGCCTAAATCTGTGTTCTTGTTCCTTTGTGACAGTAAAGATGCATATGGCCCAAGATTCTTGAAGAGGCTCTAAACATAAGTTATCACTTGTGTCTCAAAATATATTGCTTATTTTCTAATATGTGCACCTCTGTTATTGGATAGTAATATGTGAAATCTATGTAGCCAAGATGCTTCAGAGGTAGATCATAGTAGAAAGTAAGAAGATTTTCATGTGAAATTTCTGGGCCTGTCACAACTTGTAAGGGAAATATTTTCATTTATTTCTTTCAGCCATGGTCTTGGTATGGAGCTGATGGGACTTCAGGTAAATTACTGGATTGCAGCTCATCCCATGGAGAAGAGAGACTCTGAGAAAAAGGATCTCTTCACTGCCAAAAACACACTGAAATGCCCTTTCCGGTCTCTCCAAATCAGCCGATTACCTATGAGTGGACAAGCCAGTTCCACTCCAACTATGTCAATGACGGTTGTGACAAAGGAAAAGAACAAAAAAGGTGCGAAAAAAGCAATTGTAGCAGGTGTTCTAAAACTGCTAGTATTCCAATACTAAAACAATCCTATGAGATTCAGGAGAGATCACTGCACTTTGAGAGCCACTGACTTATTAGTTTGTGAAATGCATTTAATTAGGGCAGAATCTAACGGGGTGCTCTTCCCTCCCCTGCCAAAGCTCTTTCACCCCAATGATTGCATCACACAAGGGTCACCCATTTCTTGCACAAGATAATTAAGTGCTTCTGGGGCAAGCCTTGAAAGGAGCAGAAGCACTCATTTCTGGAAGGAGGTAAGTTGGCCGAGCTCCCTATGAAGCTCCACTGTTTGCAATGACTTTTGGAAGAGGAAGAGGGCAGGGCAGGAAGAGCTCCATGTGGAATTCTGGTATTTCACACACCATCTGATTTTACTGCCCCAAACTGGAACGTTTGGCTTTTGCAGTGGCTGCAAGCCTCAAGGTTATTCCAAAAGGAGAGTTAGGATTATGTGACATCATGATCAAGGAAGTGCTAGGGCTTTTAAATAGGTTTTACAGTTTTAGAAAAGCAAGAAAAAGCCCGCAGCCACCTCACCTCATGTAGTTAATTAGTTCAATCCTTACAAACCACCTCCACCCCACAGCCTCCTAAACTCCTCTTATGTGCTACCTCTCTGATATGCGGCACTTCACTTGGGGAAATTCTCTCTCTCCCCTTCATTTCAAATCATTCTTCTTTTCTTCCCTATCCTGCTCTTTCTCTTCTTTATTCCACCCAGAGCATATCTTGGGGGATTCTCAAAGAGAATTCTCTTTGGCAGGCAAGAGAAGTTGTAAACTGTATTTGACTTTATACAAACAGACAAGAGGATTTGTTTTCCTCCTCCTTCTCTTCCTAAGTCTTCAAGAAAAGTGGGTTCACATGGTTGCAGAGGAATGAATCTGGGGTTCTTTTGTTTGTGGGTTCTCACATACTACCTCCAGTATCAGAGGTAGGAGGCTGATATACACCAGTTGCTGGGGAACGTGCTGTGGCACTCCTGTCCTGCTTGTGGATTTTCCCTGGGCATCTGGTTGGCCGCTGTGTGAACAGAATGCTGGACTAGAAGGACCCTTTCTCTGATCCAGCATGATGGGTAGCTGCAGACCATGTGCTTTGCTTCGGAGCGTGCCAGCTGCCCACTAATGATCCTCTCTGTCATACACGCAAAGGAGAGGAAGGGCTCCTGCCATAGCTGCATGTATGTAAGGAAGAGAGAGAAAGAGCTTAGGAGTGACGCAATGGGAGAGGGAGCATGTGGCAGTGGGGTTATCCTGAAAGAGAGTGAGAGAGAGAAGAGTGGGCTAGAATATTGGGTGTATGGATCTTGTCAGTTGGGAGTGTTGTGGTGAGGGAGAGTGTGTTTGGTGGGGGGTGATCCTAAATGAGGAAGAGATTTGTCTTTTGCGGCTCAGGCCCCTCCTCTGTATTCAGGTTCTTGGGCATGTTACTTGTCTTTTAGCCTCACCAGTTTGCCTTTCTGTGAAACTGATGTTTTATGACTGATGGTCAAAGCCGTTTTGTGAATTGACAGGGGAGGGACCTTGGCTTTGCATACAGAAATTCCCAGGTTCCGTTCCCAGCATCACCAAGCGGAGCTGGAAAAAATCATTCCTGAAACCCTGGAGAGCTGCTGCTAGTCAGCGTTGACAGAACTGGTCTCAGTCAGTATAAGGCAGCTTCCTATGTTGTTATGACCCCTCCTCATGGCAGCCATCCTTTGATGGTGCCTATGACACTTTCTCAACATTCTGAACGTGTCCACCAGTCCAAAAGTTTGAATGGCTACACCTACTGCATGATGTAGCTGAAAAGAAATAGTTGGTGGAAAAGATCAAATTACTAATCAAGTCCTCTGGGAATTCAGACACTGACTCAGAAAAGAGGACACCGAAAGACTATGATGTATTTAAATGTCTGCCTGGTTTCTTCTAGTAATGTTTCTGCCTAAGAAAGCAAAGGACAAGGAGTTTGATTCTAAGAGCCAGTATATTGATAGGATCAGCCGGTTGATTTGCACAGCAAAGCATCAGCAGAATATGTTGCAGAGTAAGTGCTCAACATCCAGTGCAATTGATACAGTCTTCTTCTGAATGTATGCCTTAGTCTCCTGAGATTTATATGTATAGTTTATTGATTTATTTGGTTTGTATCCAACCTTTCCACCAAGTAAATGGTGCTCCTTTGCAGAACAAAGGGCAGTTTAGGGTTTGGGGCAGGTTATGTGCATGTCGAGAGTCTGCTAATAAAGCCCAGTTTGAGGAGAGGGTGTCACTGCTTGCATTCTTGCTCATCATAACTATGATAGCTACCCTGTACCCTAATTAAAGTTCGCTTGAACTCAGACCAATGTGCAAATAGCTGGTTGCTATTAAATTCAGTTTGCCTGGGCTGCACTTAAGCCTAGGGCATTTTTTTATTTAGCTGATGGTCAAGGACCTGATAATAGTAAAGAATTACTATTCTGGGTTTGGAAGAGGGAGCACACTTCCTTCACCCCTACCTTTTCCCATTGGGAAAGGCAGGCAAAACTAACAGGAACCAATGCTTCACCCCGCCTTGACATGGTGGTTCTCAATGGAGCCACAGCTTCTCTCCCTTTGCCTTTCCTGATGGGTGGACACCAGGGAGAGGGCAGGGCCTTCAAAGGGTATATGGTTCTTGCACTTTTCTCTGTCAGAAATTATTTGATTGCTACTAGTGCCAAAGAATCTCTTTGATGAATGTTACAAGTGGAAAATAATAAAGTCTGTCTATTTCAAATGAATGTGAAGTTCAGTATGGATTGGGAAGGACTTTCGCAACATCCTTGAATAGACCATTTTTTAAAATGACCAAGTGGAAACTGCTGGAGCTGCTTCACCCATAAGTATAAGTTACAACCAGGTTCCAAAGCAATCCTATCCTAACCCCTTTGTTTTTGTCTCCTGCTGTAGTGCTTATTGATGGAGTGGAGTGGAACGATGTGAAATTCTTCCAGCTAGCAGCACAGTGGTCCTCCCATGTCAAGCACTTTCCTATCTGCATATTTGGGCATTCCAAATCCTAACCCAGCAGAATTCATAGGACAATTCTGCATGTCACAAACCCTAGAGTGACAGTTATTTGTGCTGTCTTGCATTTATTTACTAAGTGCTTGGATAACTGCTCATTTACTTCCCTTTTGTTCTTCAGTTGGTTGCAGCAGGGGAAGGGTAGTACTTGAAACAGCAGAAATTTAGTTCAAATTCTAGATATGCATCTAAGTAGCATCCTGGTACTTCTAGGAGTCCCTAACAACATTTAGAACCCAAATGTAACTGTACTGCTTCTTAACTTAAAAGCCAATGGCACAGGGAATCCTACATGTTTATTCAAAAAGATGTAGTACCCCCATGGGGGAAAGGGGAGCACACATCAGGACAAAGTTGGCAAAAGAAGTAAATAAAAAATACCCCCCAAAATAAAGACATCCCCCATCTCAGGGGAGCAGAATTTTTAGTATTGAATTCTCATTCAGACATTATTTTTAAAAAAATTACATGGCTGGGCAGCCGCTGTACAGTGCAACCGCTACACAAGGCCGCCCGGGCCCCACATCTACAGCTCGGGGCAGGCAAGGCTCGTTACATCTTGGCTTTGGCCAAGTTGCGTAGGGGTGTGACTGGGCGCCCACTGGGGTTCAGGCCACTGAACTGGCCCTATTTGCCCTTGTTCTTATCAGCTGGTTTCAAGCTCTGGAAGGAGCACATGAGGGTCTCGTCAACACTCACCATTGCACCTGCGTTATTGAATTTGCCACAGTAGTTTGGGGCAAAAAAGAGTGTCACCAGCTGCTGTTTGGCAAAAAACTCATATCCATCTCCTACCACCTGATGCGCCCGGCAGATCAAGTCCAGATTGTGCTTGTGCAGAAATTTGGCGACAATGTCCAAACTAAATGTGAAGGAGACCCCACGGTCATTCTCGCCCCAGCCCTGCACATCTTTGTCAGGATCAGACCAGAGCGGTTCACAGAGCAGACCCTAGTCAGGCACATATGTGGGCCTCATGATCCACCGGCTCTGTTACATGGACTGAAGGTCAGGAGAGAGTCCTCCATGGCAGCAGAAGATCTTCTCATCGACTATGGCAGCGATAGGCAGGCAGTTGAAACAGTCCATGAAGGCCTTCCACAGCTTGATGTTATAGTGCCTTTTACATTCATCATAGAAGCCATAGATGCGGTTGATGCTCGTGCACTCGTGGGCACCACACAGCAGGAAGAAGTTCTTGGGGTATTTAATTTTATACGCCAACAGCAGGCAGATTGTTTTAAGTGACTGCTTCCCTCAGTCCATATAGTCACCCAGGAAGAGGTAGTTGCTGTCTGGGGGGAAGCCTCCATACTCAAAAAGTCGGAGTAGGTCATAGTACTGCCCCTGGATGCCCCCACAAATCTTGAGCAGGGCTTCCAGCTCCAGCAAAATGGGCTGGCTAAGGAAGATCTCTCGAGACTTCAGACACAGGCCCCAGATTTCGTTTTCTGTCAGCTGTATATTCTGCCTGGGCACGAACCTTGCACTTCCAGGAGGCGCCCGATGATGAAATCCAAATTGAGCTTCTCACCGTCCGACATGGCGGCACTCTTGGGGAGAGGAAGCATCGGCCGCCTGGGTTCCTCCCGCTTGACACGCCCCCCTCCTGGCCTGCTCAGCTGTCCTAACAAGCCCTATTGCACAGGGAGTAGAATGGGAGATTCATTTGGCAGTAGATTTCAGGTGCTGATTAATTCTCCAAATTTGACAAAACTCAGCAGGAGAAGAATCCTCAGCTTATCCCAGCTTTCCACCTATCCAGGACCCCCCACCCCAACTTTCAAATTACTTCACCCATCCCTTGCAAAATAATTTACGTATCCAGGGCAATATGATCTGTCTCTGCTCTCCAGCTCTGCGTAATCATTATGAGTATCAGGATGAAAATCCCCAATAGTTCTTGGGCAATGTGTATTTTCCATAATCAACTGCCATTGAAGAGAGTGAAGTAGGGAAAGGTCAGATTTCCCCTATTTCTTTTTACTATGTCTGTAGTGCCACCAGCCTTGTTGCTCTAGATGGGCAGGTTGCATTGGAAGAGGGATGGGGTCCAGGCAGTGGTGAAGATGAATGAGTAGAAATGGGTGTTCCTTGACCATTTGTTTATCAATCTCAAACTGCAAACTTGCCCATCAGCTTGTACTTCACTTTTTCCAGGGGGGTCATAGACCCGCTTTTGAGAGAAGACTGAGCCAAAGTAGGAATTGAGCACTTCAGCCTTTTCTTTGTCATCTATTACCAATTTGCCATCCTCATGAAGCAGTTGAACCACCATTTCTTTCCCCTGTCTTTTACTATTCATGTATCTGAGGAAAGCCTTTTTATTGCTTTTAGCATCCCTCGCTAGCCTCAGCTCATTCTCAGCTTTAGTCTTCCTGATACCATCCCGGCACTTCAGTGCTACTTCGTTGTACTCTTATTTTATAGCCTGGCCTTCCTATATGTTTCCTGTATGTTTCCTGTATGTATCCTTTTTTATTTTCTGGTCATTTCTAAGCTTTTTGTGGAGCCACATTGGTTTCTTCTGTTGTCTTCTATCTTTTTTCCTTGTTGGAATTGTTTGTAATTTCTTTTTTAACCCCCCCCCCCCCATCTTGGCCTCCTTTTCTCATTAGGGTCACTTGCCATGGGACCTTACTTTATTTATTTATTTATTTATTACATTTGTATACCGCCCCATAGCTGAAGCTCTCTGGGCGGTTTACATAGGATTAAAAACAATTAAAAACAATATACAAAAATTAAAACAGCAAAAACATACAACATACACACAATCTGTACATTTAAAAACCACTTCAACACTTCAAAAAACTAGAAAAACAAAACAAACCCAGGCTCCTCAGATATTGCCAAATGCCTGAGAGAAGAGGAAAGTCTTGACCTGGCGCCGAAAAGATAACAATGTTGGCGCCAGGCGGGCCTCGTCGGTGAGATCGTTCCACAATTGGGGAGCCACCACAGAGAAGGCCCTCTCTCTTGTTGCCGACCTCCGAGCTTCCCTCGGAGGAGGCACTCGGAGGAGGGCCTTAGATGTTGAACGTAGTGTTCGGGTAGGTTCATGTCGGGAAAGGCGTTCCATCAGGTATTGTGGTCCCAAGCCGTGTAAGGCTTTATAGGTTAAAACCAGCACCTTGAACCGGGCTCGGAAACATACAGGCAGCCAATGCAAGCGGGCCAGAGTAGGTCTTATATGTTCGAACCTACTGGTTCCAGTTATCAATCTGGCCGCTGCATTTTGCACAAGCTGCAGCTTCCGAACCACCTTCAAAGGCAGCCCCACGTAGAGTGCATTGCAGTAATCTAACTTGGAGGTTACCAGAGCATGGACAACTGAAGCCAGGTTATCCCTGTCCAAATAGGGACGTAGCTGGACCACCAACCGAAGTTGGTAGAAGGCACTCCGTGCCACTGAGGCCACCTGCGCCTCAAGTGACAGAGATGGTTCTAGGAGAACCCCCAAGCTACGAACCCACTCCTTCAAGGGGAGTGCAACCCCATCCAGAACAGGTTGAACACCCTCCATCTGGTCAGCGGAACCACCCACTAACAGCGTCTCAGTCTTGTCTGGATTGAGTTTCAGTTTATTAGCCCTCATCCAGTCCATAGTTCTGAGTTTATTAAAATCAGCTTTCCTGAAATCCAGAGTACGCGTATGGCTACACTCAGCTTTTGCTTCCTTTAAAATCAAGAACTCAAGTATGACATGGTCACCTTCCCCCAGCGTTCCCATTACTGCCACTAAGTCATCCCTGTTGGTCAGTATCAAGTCAAGGATAGCCGTTCCTCTTGTTCTTTCCTCTACTTTCTGTAGGAGAAAGTTATCAGCCACACATGTCAGGAATTTCTTGGAGGGGGCACTTTTGGCAGAATTTGTCTCCCAACAGATATCGGGGTAATTGAAGTCCCCCCTTACTACTACATCGGATTTCCTTGAAACACTGGCAATTTGCTTTTCAAAAGTTTCATCCTCATCTTCTCCTTGATTGGGTGGTCAGTAGTAGACTCCGACTATCATGCTCCTTTTATTCCTTTCCCCATTTATTTTAATCCAGATGTTCTCGATGGGGCTCCCAGGCTCATCGTCTTGTATTTCTGTGCAGGGGTAAGTATTTTAAAAATATAGTGCGACTCCGTCTCCCTTTCTGTTTCTTCTGTTCTTTTTGAACAATTATATCCTTTTCGATGAAAACCTTTTTATTATTTTCGAACAAAGATAAAACACAAACAATACAACATACAACATACAACATTAAAATAGACTTCTGAATTTCTCCAACATACTAAAATATCTATGTTTTCTTAACGCTTTATCAAAATAAGACTAATAAAAACGAAACAAAATAGTGAGTGAATTTCTCGACTTCCCTACCTTTATCAATTGTTTTTCTTCCAATTTAATCGCTGAATCCGCATGCAAATATGTCCTTCCCTTCTCTCTCTTTTAAAAAAATCTATCAGAGGGTTCCATTCCTCAGTAAACCCGGTTGTTGTTTTATCTTTTATTATCGCAGTGAGTTTTCTGTAATTTTCAATAGCCATTCCTCCTCTGTTGGTACTTTCTCAGTCTTCCAATTCTGGGCATATATTAATCTTGCTGCCGTTATCATGTATGAGAATGAAGTTCCATAACTTTGAGTCAACTGTTCATCTATTATCCCCAACAAAAAGTACTCAGAATGTAGTTGTATTTTAATCTTCAGTACATTTTGCATTACCTTATGCATTTGTACCCAAAAGGATTTCGCTATTTTACATGTCCACCATGATAAAACGTTCCTTCCTGTTCTTCACATTTCCAGCACCTTCCTGATGTCCCTTTATACATTTTCACCAATTTTAATGGAGATATATACCATCTATACATCATTTTGTAAAATTTTTCTTTCAATCTGGCACATAATGTAAATTTCAAGCCTCTCAACCACATATTCTCCCATAGTAATGTTATATCCAAAATTTTGAGCCCACTTTATCATACAGTCTTTTACCTGTTCATCTTCAGTCTCATAATTTAACAAAAGTTTATATGTCTTTGAAATAACATGATCATCATTTGTACATAAAACTTTCTCAAATTCAGATTTTGTACATTCAAAGCCCCAATTTTTAAATCTATCTTAAACCTTTCCATCATTTGTAAATATGAGAACCACTGACAAACATTTCCTTCATTCAATAAATCCTCTATTGATTTTATTTTAACATCTTCTATTATTTCTAATATCTCATTGTACGTCAACCATTTATTCATACTTGCCAGTTCTCTTCTATAAAAAGCCTCCTGTGAGGAAATCCATAATGGTGTTTTCTGACACAATCTAGGTTTATGTTTGATCCATGTTCTCAAAATCGCTCGTCTCACGTAATGATTATTAAATTCTATATTCACTTTAGCTTATCATACCACAAATACCCATACCATCCAAATCTTAAATCATGTCCTTCTAATTCCAGTAATCTTCTGTTTTTCATCAACATCCACTCCTTCATCCACATCAAGCAACAGGCAGACAAATACATCCTCAAATCCGGCAAACCAAGACCTCCTCTCTCTTTGGCATCTTGTAATATTTTAAACTTAACCCTTGGTTTTTTGGATTGCCATATAAATTTAAAGATCTCTCTTTGCCATTGCTTGAATGGTGACTCCAAAGTTACAATAGGTATTGTCTGAAATAGAAACAACATTCTTGGCAAGACATTCATCTTAATTGTTGCAATTCTCCACATCAAAGACATTTGAAGCTTATCCCATCTTCCTAATTCTTGTTTAACTTCATTCCAGATCATAACATACAATTCATATTTGTCAAGTTTATACCCAAATATTTCACCTTCTTTTCTACTTTAAAACCTGATTTTTCTGCCACCTTTAATTGATCTTGCTTATTCATATTTTTTGTAAGTATCTTAGTCTTTTGCTTGTTAACCTTTAAACCTGCTAATACGCCAAATTCATTCAACTTATTCATTAAAGTTTCAATTCCTTTCAGTGGATCCTCTAAAGTAAGCACCAGATCATCTGCAGAAGCTCTTAACTTGTAAGATTATTTTCTAATTTTTATTCCTCCAATTTTTTCTTCTTCTCTTACAGCTCTGTTCAATACTTCCAACACCAAGATAAATAACAACGGTGACATTGGACAGACCTGTCTAGTCCCTCTTGAGATCTTACACAGTTTCGACAAATCTCCATTAATGATGATCTGCGCACTCTGTTCAGTATAAATTGACTTCACCCACGTTGTGAAATTAGACCCAAAGTCCATTGCTTCAAAAACTTTAAACAAAAAGTCCCAGTTAAGATTATCAAACGCCTTCTCTGCATCCAAAAAATCAGCCGCTTGTTTTTCTGAATGTTTGTCCAAATATTCTACGATATTCAATACAACTCTAATGTTATCTTTTATCTGCCTTTTCGGTAAAAATCCACAATGATCTTCATGAATAAATTCCTGCAACACATACTTAAGTCTTTCCGCCATTATCAATGTAAACAACTTATATTCATTGTTCAACAGCGATATTGGCCTGTAATTTTTAGTCACAAGTTAGGTCCTGGCCTTCTTTAGGTATCAACGTTATATATGCTATTTTCTACGTCTCTGGTGTCTTCCCCTCTTTCAAAATAGAGTTCATCATACTTTGCAGAGGTAATAATAGTTCCTCCTCAAAATTTTTGTAGTATGCGTCTGGAAGACCGTCCGGTCCTGGCGTTTTCCCCAATTTTATTCTTTTTATAGCTGCAACCATTTCTGCCATAGTGATATTTCCATTTATTATTTGTTTCTGATCCAATGAAATTTTAGGCAAATTCTGTTTTTGCAGGTAACTATCTATTCTCTCCAATGGTGTCTCATGTTTCTTATATAAATTTGAATAATACTGCCAGAATACTCTTTGTATCTTTGCATCATCCATTATTTCCATATCACCGTCCTGAATTTCAACTATTGTCTTCTTTCTTTTTCTTTCCTCAGTTTGTAAACTAGCCATTTTCCCGGTTTATTTACACCTTCAAATTCTCTCTGTTTTACAAAATTTAACTTCCATTCAATTTCTCTGACTGTCAATATAGACAATTGCTGTTGCAGTATCTTGATCTGGTAGCTAATCCCCGCCTTTCATGGTGTGCTCTTTAACTCCTCCTCCTTTTTAATCTCATCCATAATGGCTTTTATTTTCTCCTGTCTTTCCCTTTTAATTTGACTGTTCTTCTGAATAAAATATCCTCTTATAAAAGCTTTACTTGTGCCCCAGACCGTACTTTGGTTAACACCTTTATTCAAATTCAACACAAAAAATTCCTTAGTTTTTTTCCAGCTTTCTTCCACCACCACTTTATTTTGTAGTAAAGATTCATTTAATCTCCATCTGAACATACTTTTTTTTTTTTTCAGAACCATCAATACTGAATTATGATCCGAAAAAAGATTTTGGCAGGATCTCTATTTTCTTTATTGTTGTCAGTATTGTCTTGGACGTCAAAATCATATCTATTTTTGAAAAAGATTTATGTCTATCCGAAAAATAAGTATATTCCTTGGAGCCACCATTTCTGTGTCTCCATACATCAACCAAGCCCAAATTGTCCACCAGATCAAAAAAACTTTTTGGAAGCTTTCCCTGTTGACCTTTTATGTCTTTCTTTGAAGGTTTATCAGTTCCAATCACCCAAGAGACACCAGCTATCACTTGAAATACCCGCCAATCTACATAACAATCTTTCATAAAATTCTGCTTTTTGTTCATTGGGAGCATACACCCCCAATACCATGATTTCCAATCCATCTACAATAGTTTTTACACCCACAAAACGTCCTTGTTCATCAGATATACTGGTTTTAAATGGGGTTTAATATATAAGGCCACCCCCAACCTTTTCTTTGTGCTTGCAGAAATAAATTCTTCTCCCAGGCCTTTATTATGCAGATATATCTTTTTTTTCTAATATGAGTTTCTTGTAAGCAAATAATATCCAATTTTAATTTTCTTAGATGGTAAAAGATTTTTTCCTCTTTTGTAGTGAATTTAGTCTGTTTATATTCCATGATATATATTTGTAATCCATACTTAAGTTATTATTATGTATCAATAAAAGTCTTTAATTCCACAAATATTACTTATCTGAGGTTTCTCCCTTTTCTCTTGGATCCCTTTCATCAACTTGTATTTCCTCCAATTCTTTTTTATATTTCTCCATAAAGTATTTTGCTTTTTCCACTGAGTTCAGCTTATATCTTTCCCCAGCAAATGTCAAAGTCACACCTTCAGGTATTTCCCATCTGAAAACAATATTTTTCTGTTTCAAAATCATTGTCAAAAATTCGTAGTCTCTCCTTTTAGCTCTTATTCTGGTTGGTATTTCTTTTAAAACTATAAGTTCTTTTCCATCATTTTTTACCTTCTCCCGATTATGGCATTGTAAAATCTTGTCTCTAGTGGATTTTCTCATAAAATATACCATAATGTCTCTTGGCAGTTGCTTTATCCTTGCATAAACAGAGTTTCTTCTATATACTCTATCTATCTATCTATCTATCTATCTCTATCTATCTATCTATCTATCTATCTATCTATCTATCTGAGCAAGTTATATCCTTCAATTGCTATATTCCAGTCATGGGAGTCATCCCACCAAGTTTCAGTTATACCTATCAAGTCATATTTGCCTTCATGTATTAAGAGTTCAAGTTCATTCTGTTTGTTTCCCATACTCTGGGCATTAGTACACAGACATCGAAGCCCATGTGCTTTGTTGTCTGGCTCCTTTCCTACATTGTTGTGAACACTGTTTTGAGGCACTATTGGAGTTGTTCTCTCTGTTATGGTGCATAAGCCTACATCCATTGTTGCCTCAAAGTTTATGTCTCCCGCCCCCGTCAGATTCAGTTTAAAGCCCCTCCTGATGAGGTTCTTCATGCTGTGGCCAAACACATTCTTCCCAGCCCTTATGGGGTGCAACCTGTCCCTTGCCAGCAGTCCATCTTCCAAGTAGCGTAGCCTGTGGTCCCAGAATCGGAATCCCTCACGTCGGCACCACCTTCGTAGCCAGTTGTTCACCCAGAGTATTTTCCTTTCTCTTTTTATTCCTCTTCCAAGAACTGGGAGGATGGATGAGAAAACTATCTGGGCCCCAAAGTTCTTGAGATTCCTTCCCAGAGCTCCAAAGTCTGACGCGATTTCTTCGTAGCTCCACTTGGCAATATCATTTGTTCCCACATGGATGAGAAGAAAAGGATATGTGTCAGTGGTCTTGATGAGCTTTGACAACCCTTCAGTCACATCTCTAATCTGTGCTCCAGGGAGACAGCATACCAGGGTGAGTCCATGGGTCTTTGCGACATAGAGTTTCAATCCCACGCAGCAGGGAGTCTCCCACAATGACAACTCTTCTCTTCTTGTTTGACTGACCTTCTGCCTCTTGCTCACTGTTGCATGGAGTCTCCTGTAATTCTTTCTCTGCAAGTTGTCCTCCAGTTTCTTCCTCCAGTAGCTGAAAGCGGTTGCATAACTCTAATGGTTCAATGTCTAGTTCTTCTGCTCCTGTCACACTCTTCCAAGGAGTTCCCTCTTCTCCACTTCTGCTTCAGCTTGCTGTTGCTCTTCACTCTCTTGCGCTTCTTGTTCCTGTTGCAGTTCCACTGTTCTGTCTAAGAATGCCTTGTCTTATTCCTTGGAGGGTGGTGGACACTCGCTGCTCAAGTGCTTTCACTTTTTCTTCCAATAATACAACCAGCTTGCACTTGTTGCAGGTGTACGCCATATTGATCTCAGGCAGGAACACAAACATTGCACACACATTGCAGGTCACCACTACTAGAGACTCCTTTCTGTCCATTTCTGTTTTGTTTCTGCCTTCCAATTGTGTTGGAATTTTGTTATGGACCTCCCCCTTGACCTCCCCTGCCAAACTCCCCCTGCCAAACCCCTGTTTGCTCGCTCTGATCACTCGCTGTCTGGGAGCTTTCTTCCTTATATTCCTTCTAGTCCTGCTGGGGCAGCTTCTTCTTCTCTGCTCTGTTCAGCTTGGAGTCAGGAAACAGGTTGTCCAGCTGCCTCTTGAATGCCTCTAGTGTGGGAGAGCCCATTACCTCCCTATGTAATTGGTTCCATTGTCGTATTGCTCTAACAGGAAGTTTTTCCTGATGTCCAGCTGGAATCTGGCTTCCTGTAACTTGGGGGAGGGAGGAGAAAAAAAAAAAGGAGAGCATCCAACTCACGGCAAAAAAAGGAGAGAAGCAGGTTCTCAGACTGCTAAGATACTTTATTTCCAAGCCCAACATGTTTCAACCTATTTTGTTTTTTTAAGGCCTTCAGGGGCTGTAATATCAAGAATACATTAAATTATGTTTATGCCGGTAGGGTGATCGTATGTCAGGAAAAACCAGGACATGTCAGGATTTTTGGTAACAAATCTGGGAAGGGGAGGAATTATGAAATGTGATGAAAAATCCAGATTTCCCCCTTCCTCCCCACCCCACCCCACCCAAAGGGCAGCTCTACTTTATAGTCAATGGGAATTAACAAAAATGCTTATGTCACTTTTAAAGATAAAGAGATTAAACTTGGCATCGTGATAGCGCTTACATAGGGCTTTGGCCATACCAAGTTTGAAGCAGATCCATTCATTCATTGATTTTTAGGATTTTTAAAAAAAGTTTGAGGTTTTAAAATTATTATTTTTTAAAAAACATCATTTTTAAAGATAAGGAGATGAAACTTAGCATCATTATAGCTCTTTGGTAGGGCTTTGGCCATGCCAAGTTTCAAGCAGATCTGTTCATCTGTTGAATTTTTGCAAGTTTCACAACAAAATTGAACATAAAAAAAAAAGCCAGCCAGCCGGCCAGCAGCACACCCTGTTAAGCAGCAGCTTGCAGTGGAGTGAGGATACAATCAGAAAAGATACTTGAGGAAAGGGGAGAATGTATCACACAGCATATAGGAACAAAGTACAAAAGCAAAAGCTACAAAAGTAGGAGTGAGTGAAGTTAATTTCAGATACGGAGAGGCGGGTAAGAAATAAATTGTTATTATTATTATTATTATACATTGGATGTCTCACTTCTTATTTCAGTGATGTTTTATTTATTTATTTATTTATTTATTACATTTGTATACCGCCCCATAGCTGAAGCTCTCTGGGCGGTTTACATAGGATTAAAAACAATTAAAAACAATATGCAAAAATTAAAACAGCAAAAACATACAACATACACACAATCTATACATTTAAAACCACATCAACACTTCAAAAACTACAAAAACAAAACAAAACAAACCCAGGCTCCTCAGATATTGCCAAATGCCTGAGAGAAGAGGAAAGTCTTGACCTGGCGCCGAAAAGATAACAATGTTGGCGCCAGGCGGGCCTCGTCGGGGAGATCGTTCCACAATTGGGGAGCCACCACAGAGAAGGCCCTCTCTCTTCTTGCTGACCTCCGAGTCTTAATTGTGTGCTGTAAAATCAGGCATGTGACCAAGGCTATGTTCAGGTGGGCACTCCCCTTGGTGCTGGACACGCCCCCTGGGGGCAGGCCATGTTGTCTTCCTTTTTGATTTCCAAAATATGGTCACCCTAGTTTATGGGGATAACACATAACATTAATATATCAGTTTAAGGGTTAGTTAGTCATATTGCCTCTGAGGCTTGTGTTCATATGTAAGTTTCTTTTAAAAAATATATTATTACAATATGAAGGCTCTGGGGCCTGTCCATATTGCACATTAAAACTGATATAAATAATATAAAACATTTTTATAAAAACATTTTTAACAAAAGGATCCATTCAATTTCCTTTCTTAATAACAATTCAATATTTTGTCTCTCCAGTTTTTCAAGGGCCCAAAACTTTAAGTCTGCAAAAGAATGATGTTGTGCTGAAAAGTGATCTACTAAAAGAGCACCTGATCTGTTATTCTTTAAGTTACTGAGGTGCTCTCCTATACGTTTTTTTAGAGGTCTAATTACTTTGCCTATATAAATCTTTGGGCATTTGCACTGGATAGCGTAGATGACAAATGTGCTGTTACAAGTGGTGAAATATTTGAAGAAATATCTTTGCTGATCAGATGGTTTTTTGAATTTGGTGACTTTGAGAGTGTATTTACAGTAGCAGCAGTGACCACAGGGATGGTGTCCTTTGGGCATGGAAGCACCTGGTAAAAAATTGGGTAAACTTCTATCGTGTTCCTTGTATTCAGTCCTGTATGTTTCCGAGCCCGATTCAAGGTGCTGGTTTTAACCTATAAAGCCTTACACGGTTTGGGACCACAATACTGATGGAACACCTTTCCTGACATGAACCTACCCGTACACTATGCTCAACATCAAAGGTCCTCCTCCGGGTGCCTACTCCGAAGGAAGCTTGGAGGACAGCAACAAGGGAGAGGGGCTTCTCTGTGGTAGCCCCCCAATTATGGAATGATCTCCCCGATGAGGCCCACCTGGCGCCAACACTGTTATCTTTTCGGCACCAGGTCAAACTTTTCTTTTCTCCCAGGCATTTTAACAGCTCAAGTTGAGGTTTTGATTGACAGTGTGGCCAGGTTTAACAGTTTAAAATGTTTTAAATGTCAGTTATTTTATATTTATGGTTTTAAATTTTGTGTATTGTCTTTTTAGTGTTCAATCTTTTAATTTTTGTAAACCAGAGAGCTTCAGCTATGGGGTGGTATATAAATGTAATAAATGAAATAATAATAATAAAAGATCTCTTATGTCCCTGGTTCTTTTAAAGGAGACCATACGTTTTTCCTGGCACCCTGGGATATGTTGGACAATGTGCCAGTGTATCCTTATGCTTCCTTGAAGATGATTTGTTATATGGTCATACATTAGACTAGAGATGTAAAATTTCCGGAAATTTTGAAGCCATGGAAAACAATTTTTTTTGGAAAAATTGAAAAAGATGCAATATTAGCAATTTTTACATATTGAAAGTCACTTTGTTACTTTAGGAACATAAATGTAATTATGTATAAGTTGGTCTGGCATAAAATTACCACATTTGGTATATTCAAAGTACAGTGTATTCAAACAATTATTACGAACTGAATTTGCTTTTTAATTTTTTTACTTTATTTGGTAACAAATGGAGCTACAAGGTCCTGAACTGCAAGGAAAACCTGAACTGGAAAGAACCTCTTTGGTTTTGCCAGTTTATGAGGAACAGGCAAAAATGATTTTTTAAAAAAACAGAAGAAACCATCAACATTAGTAACAAACACTTGTTACATACAAGAATGTGTTTTGTCATCCTAGTAGCATTTGGAAATGCATATTTCATTTGACAGTATTTGCAAATCACATTTTTTTTGCTCAGAAGAACTTGTAGTGTGGAAATGCCTCCATATGCTAGATGTTGGTCTCACCATTTTCCTGAGGGGGGTGAGGAGAAAAATAATTTAGTGGCTAGCTTGCAAGTAAACACTAAGCTATGGTTGGGGGGGCAATAAAGAATAACATTAGTAGGAATTAAATTATGATTTACGGAAGGGTTATGAAAATAAACTAATGCAGCTAAAATATGGTTTAATTTTCTGAAATCAGATAAATTTAAACTCTTACCTTTCAATTATGTATACTTTCAGCTCCCTTTTGTTGCTCTGTAATTTCTTCCAGTCCTTTGAGGCCTAGTCAAGAGGACAGAACCACCCACAAGCCAAAAAGAAACTGAAACCTTTTCCCTTCTCTTGTGACAATGGCAGTGCCCCCTAGAGACAGAAATGCATCTTGCTTTTGCATTTGAGAGTTGTAGCCTCTCAGTTTGCAATCTAGGACTTGCTTGTCCTTGGTGCACAGAAATTATAATACTCTGATACTGTAAATAGTTTTTAGAAATCATTTGGAGAAGTAATATATGAATACCTTGTCTTAAACATTTTATTCATCATGCTAAAAAAAAAAATCCATAATCCAAGTGTGTGTAATGTTCGTGTTCCTGCCTGAGATCAACATGGCGTACACCTGCAAAAAGTGCAAGCTGGTTGCACTATTGGAAGAAAAAGTGAGAGTACTTGAGCGGCGAGTGTCCACCCCCCCCCCAAGGAATAAGAGAAGTTGAAGAGTTCTTAGACAGAATGGTGGAACTGCAACAGCAACAAGAAGCTCAAGAGAGTGAAGAGCAACAACAAGCCAAAGCAGAAGTGAAGAATGCCGAGATGAGGAAAGCCAACGAAGAGGAAACTCCTTGGAAGAGGGTGACAGTTAGAAGCAGAAGTACTAGAAGAAGATGCGGCCTAACCAGTGCCGAATTGAGGGGAACCAGTACCTCACGTGATTTGGAAGCTATACTTCTATTAATGCAGCCCAAAAGAGCATTTGCTTTTTTTGCAGCCACGTCACACTGTTGGCTCCAATTCAGCTTGTGAACAACAACAATTCCAAGATCCTTCTCACTTGTCGTATTGCTGAGCCAAGTATCCCCCATCTTGTAACTGTGCATTTAGTTTCTCTTCCCTAGGTGTAGACCTTGGCCTTTATCCCTATTAAATTTCATACTGTTGTATTCAGCCAAGCACTCTAGTCTATCAAGATCACTTTGGAGTTTGTTTCTGTCTTCCAGGGGAATAGTGATCTCACCCACTTTTGTGTCGTCTGCAAATTTGATAAGCGTTCCCTGCATCTCCTTGTCCAAATCATTAATAAAAATGTTGAAGAGCACTGGGCCCAGGATTGAGCCCTATGGTACCTCGCTCGTTACCTCCCCAGTGTGAAAAGGTACCATTGATAAGCACTCATTGAGTTTGATTCTGTAGCCATCTGTGGATCCACCTAATAGTTGTTCCACCTAGCCCACTTTTCACTAGTTTGTGAATCAGAATGTCATGGGGCACTTTGTTAAAAGCTTTGCTGAAGTCGAGATATACTATAGCCACAGCATTCCCATAGTCCACAAGGGAGGTTACCTGATTAAAAAATGAGATCAAATTAATCTGTCAGGCTTTGTCTTTGACAAATCCATGCTGGCTTCTTGTAATCACTGCATTGTTTTCAAGGTGCTTACAGATTGACTTCTTTATAATCTGCTCCAAAATTTTCCCAGGGGTGAATGTCAGACTGACTGGTCTGTAGTTCCCAGGTTCCTCCTTTTTGCCCTTTTTGAAGATAGGAACAACATTAGCCCTCCTCCAGTCGTCCGGCACTTCACCCGTCTTCCAGGATTTTGCAAAGATAATAGACAGTGGTTCTGAGAGTTCTTCTGCCAGCTTCTTTATTACTCTTGGATGCAGTTCATCGGGCCCTGGAGATTTGAACTCGTTCAAAGAAATTAGGTGTTCCTTGACTATTTGTTTATCAATCTCAAACTGCAATTCTGCCCCGACAGCTTGTACTTCACTTTTCCCAGGGGAGTCATAGACCTGCTTTTGAGAGAAGACTGAGCCAAAATAGGAATTGAGCACTTCGGCCTTTTCTTTGTCATCTGTTACCAATTTGCCATCCTCATGAAGCAGTTAAACCATCATTTCTTTCCTCTGTCTTTTACTATTCATGTATCTGAAGAAAGCCTTTTTAATGCTTTTAGCATCCTTCGCTAGCCTCAGCTCCTTCTCACCTTTAGCTTTCCTGACACCATTCCGGCACTTCTGTGTTACTTGTTTGTACTCTTCTTTTGTAGCCTGGCCTTCCTTTCAGTAATCTCTAAGCTTTTTGTGGAGCCACAATGGTTTCTTCTGTTGTCTTCTATCTTTTTTCCTTGTTGGATATTTTTTGTAATTGGGCCTTTAACATTTCCTTTTTAAAAAACTCCCACCCATCTTGGACTCCTTTTCTCATTAGGGTCACTTGCCATGGGACCTTACCTATCATAGATAAGACCATATTATGCCAGTCCTTTTCCAACTTCACTGGCTGCCGATCCAGGTCCGGGCCCAATTCAAAGTGCTGGTACTAACATTTAAAGCCCTAAATGGCTTGGGGCCAGGTTATCTAAAGGAACGCCTCCTCCCATATGTACCTGCCCGGACCCTAAGATAATCTACAGGGGTCCTTCTCCATGAGCCCCTGCCAAAGGAAGTGAGGCAGGTGGCCACTAGGAGGAGGGCTTTCTCCGCAGTGGCACCCCGGCTGTGGAATGAGCTCCTCAGAGAGGTTCGCCTGGTGCCTACTTTGCACTCTTTTCGTCACCAGGTGAAGACCTTTTTTTTCTCCCAGTATTTTAACAGTTAATTTAACATTTTAATCCTTGCTGTTTTAAATTTGTATTTTAATCTGTATTAATTCCTGCTGCTTGGTTTTATTGTGGTTGTGTTTTTATATTGTATGTTATTTTGTGGTTTTAGATTGTGGTTTGTTTTATATTTTTTAAATGATTTCATGGTTTTAATTTTTGTGAACCGCCCAGAGAGCTTCGGCTATAGGGCGGTATAAAAATGCAATAAATAAATAAATAGTTCTGAGTTTATTAAAATCAGTTTTCCTGAAATCCAGAGTACGCATATGGCTACACTCAGCTTTTGCTTCCTTTGAAATCAAGAACTCAAGTATGACATGGTCACTTTCCCCCAGAGTTCCCGTAACTGCCACTTTATCCACAAAGTCATCCCTATTGGTCAGTATCAAGTCAAGGATAGCTGTTCCTCTAGTTCTTTCCTCTACTTTCTGTAGGAGAAAGTTATCAGCCACACATGTCAGAAATTTATTGGAGGGACCACATTTGGCAGAATTTGTCTCCCAACAGATATTGGGGTAATTGAAGTCCCCCATTACTACTACATCAGATTTCCTTGAAACACTGGCAACTTGCTTTTCAAAAGTTTCATCCTCATCTTCTCCTTGATTTGGTGGTCGGTAGTAGACTCCGACTATCATGCTCCTTTTATTCCTTTCCCCATTCATTTTAATCCAGATGTTCTCGATGGGGCTCCCAGGCTCATCATCTTGTATTTCTGTGCAGGGTTTCTATTTCTTCTGTTCTTTTTGAACAAGTTATATCCTTCAATTGCTATATTCCAGTCATGGGAGTCATCCCACCAAGTTTCAGTTATACCTATCAAGTCATATTTGCCTTCATGTATTAAGAGTTCAAGTTCATTCTGTTTGTTTCCCATACTCTGGGAATTAGTGTATAAACATCGAAACCCATGTACTTCTTTCCTACATTGTTGTGAACAGTGTTTTGAGGCACTATTGGAGCTGTTCCCTCTGTTATGGTGCATAAGCCTTCATCCGTTGTTGCCTCAAGGTTTACGTCCCCTGCTTCTACAGGATTCAGTTTAAAGCCCTCCTGATGAGGTTCTTCATGCTGTGGCCGAACACATTCTTCCCAGCCCTTGTGAGGTGCATCCCATCCCTTGCCAGCAGTCCATCTTCCAAGTAGTGTAACCCATGGTCCCAGAATCCAAATCCCTCACGTCAGCACCACCTTTATAGCCAGTCGTTCACCCGGGGTATTTTTCTTTCCCTTTCAATACCTCTTCCAAGGACTGAGAGGATGAATGAGAAAACTATCTGGGCCCCTAAGTCCTTCCCAGAGCTTCAAAGTTTGACGTGATTTCTTCGTAGCTCCACTTGGCAATATCATTTGTTTCCACATGGATGAGAAGAAAAGGATACGTGTCAATGGGCTTGATGAGCTTTGGCAACCCTTCAGTCACATCTGTAATCTGTGCTCCAGGGAGACAGCGCACCTGGCGATTCCATGGGTCTTCACAACATACTTGCATTTCAATCCTACGCAGCAGGGAGTCTCCCACAACGACAACTCTTCTCTTCTTGTTTGACTGACCTTCTGCCTCTTGCTCACTGTTGCACGGGGTCTCTTGTAATTCTTTGTCTGCAGGCTGTCCACCAGTCTCTTCCTCCAGTAGCTGAAAGCGGATGCATAACTCTAATGGTTCCACTGGTGCAGAGTGCCTTCTAGTTCTTCTGCTTCTAACTGTCCTGTTCCTCATAAACTGACAAAACCAAAGAGGTTCTTTCTAGTTCAGGTTTTCCTCACAGTTCAAGAGCTTGTAGCTCCATTTGTTACCAAATAAAGTAAAACATTTAAAAAGTAAATTTTTAAATATTTTAGGAACATAAAATGTAATTATGTATAAGTTGGTCTGGCAGAAAAAGTAATAATTGTTTGAATACACTGTACTTTGAATATACCAAATGTGATAATTTTATGCCAGACCAACTTATAATTACATTTATGTTCCTGAAGTAACAAAGTGACTTTCAATCTGTAAAAACTTCTAATATTGCATCTTTTTCAAATTTTCCAAAAATTTCAGTTTTTTTTAACAACAACAAAAAAACGGGGAAAACGGTTTTTTTCATGGCTTCAAAATTTCTGGAAATTTTACATCTCTAGCATTTCCCCACATTTCAAACCCAACTGAAAGAAAATGGCAAACAAACCATTTCCCCACAGTATGGCTATTTATTCACCCTACAGTTGGGCTTCTTTCCCATAATCTGGGTGCATCCTAGTGGTACAATTTAGAAGGCATTGTGTAGCTATTCCATCCTTTTCTCCTTAACGGATTTCTGCGCTAAAAATATATATATGAAAGAAGTGGTGGGAAGACACGGGACGTTTCCAGATGAAGATGGACCCTGCCATAAAATTCCACAAATAAGGCAAGATGGCATGATAAAATCCTCCTCTGGAAGCAACTACTATCTACTAGGAACAGAATATGGTATTGGATTGGTTGTATTGTTATTAGTACTACAAATTTTAATTGTGAATTTTTCCTTTCATCTTGGAAGGTTCCAATTTGAAAAATTACAAGTATCTGGTTCTTTAATAAGGGCCTGGCTTCTACAGTTTTCGGTTCTCTCCACATTTATTTATCAGATTTTTATACTGCCCTTCGATATACAACTAAGAGTGGTTTATCTTGGGTTTTGTCTTTGGTAATATAAACACAAAAGCCAGTTTCCTCAAGGATATATCCATTTCTAAGGCAGCAGCTATCTTGCTGTAAAATCGTATGGTAGCTGAAAAACTAATAGTTTTATTATGGTGTATTTTTATAGGCGGGTAAGAAATAAATTGTTATTATTATTATTATTATTATTATTTCTGATTATATGTTCCATGATCACTGGAATATATGTACACAACACAACCAATCCACTGGTTACATTTTGGGAGTGTGTACCTCCTCAATCCCATGTTTAGGATTAGGGCCTTGGCCTTCTAAAACAAAATACCCTCTCCTCGCCCTCTGTTCCTGTGGGCAACGCAGCTTTCGGCGTTTAGCAGTCGGGGGCCGCCTCTGACAGCGCGAATAAGAGCAGCCTCCTGCCCTCCAGCCTACGGGCAAAAGCGATGGGCCCGGGAAGGAGGAAGCTGCTCCGGCAAGAATGGCCATGTGTCCTCCTCCTCCTCCCCCTGGCCCATCTTTGTTCGCCCTGAAGGCAAGACAAAAACAACCTACGATGCATCGGCTGGGCGGGCACGTCGTTACTAGCCACCCCGCCCCCGGGAACACATGTTGCAAGCGCAACCAGGCCGCGACCGCCGCCCTCCTGCCTGCTCTAAGGGAGTGAGCGGGGGCGGGGATACCAGCAGGACCCAGCCCAGCTTCAGCGCCCTCGGAGTCAGCGGGCGGGGGAGAGAGCAGCGGCCCCACCCAGCGGCGGCTCCGCCTACATGCCTCCCCCTCCCTCGGCTTCAGGAGCGCAGCCAATGGGCCAACGGCCCAGGTGGTGTCACAGGCGGCGTGGGTGGACGGGCGGAGAGGCGCGCTTGTGGAGCTGACAGGCAGGGCACGGGCAGGCAGGCAGGCAGGCTCGGCTGTTGGGGTGACCCGTCATGGCATCCAAGTGCCCCAAATGCGACAAGACCGTCTACTTCGGTGAGTGCCCCTTCCATGCTGGGCGCGCCGTTCCCTTGGCGACGCACCGTTCTCCTCTCCTGTCCTCCCGGTCTT
Organism: Anniella stebbinsi; assembly: GCA_029215795.1. Lineage (NCBI taxonomy): Eukaryota > Metazoa > Chordata > Lepidosauria > Squamata > Anniellidae > Anniella > Anniella stebbinsi. The sequence goes on along the minus strand of JARDYH010000004.1, from coordinate 121,901,122 downwards.
GAAGCATCGTAGCGCGGTGCCCGCCCAGCGTCCCGGAGACTCTGCTGCTCGGCTCTCGTTTTCTGACGCTTCCTCCAGTGCCAGTCCCGGGCACTCTGCCCATGTTCAAAGGCGATGACTTGGATAGGAAGTACCCGATCTCCCGTAGCAACCGAGAGAGCTGGTGGAGGGGTATCCCCGCCGGCCCCTTGGGGGACACGCTTTTCCCCTTTCCATCTTAGCTCGTGGGCATGGAGTTCATTGGCTTTATTGTGGTGGGGAACGTGACCCCCTGGCAAGGAGGCCAGTGGCCAGCGGTGTCGGCGCCCTTCCTAACTCCCTCGGTTGTCGTCCCGCCGAGGATTTACCATGCTGCAGCCTTGATATAGTTGAAGCAATTATGAGTACCTCTGAGGATGTGCATCGTGTTTTTCCCACAGTACTGAGGAGCAGCGAGCCCTGTTCTCCTACCGCCTCTTGGTTGAAGGTTAAGGTTTCCAGCTCAGGATGTGTAAATGCTGACATTTCTCGTTTTAAAAATTAAGTGCTGGCAGGCTGGGTCCCTTCTTCTTTCTGACTCTGGCTCTTCCAAGAAGTGGGAGTAATGCCAAGGCCCCACCACTTCCACCCCACCGTCCCTCATCCCCATTCACCCAGAGTTATTCGTACCTGCTCCGTTACAACTCTGTCAATGGGGCCCCTCCTATAAGCAATCATAATTAATTTGAAGCAGTCTAGTTCTGAATGCCAGCTGCTGTGGGCAGACAACAAGGACCTGCTTGTGAATTTCCCAGAGACATCTAGATGGTAGCTTTAGGAAAGGGAGACTGGAGTAGAGGGATCCAGCAGGCATGTCCTTATGCAGCAACCAGACCTAATACCATTTCTCTGAAAATATTTCCTCTCTTTTTCTCTTTCAAAAGTTCACCCCCCAACATTCCTTTCCCACCAGAAAGAAAAACAATAACTATGTCAGCGCTGCCTCCTATTCATTCTCCTTTAAATGCCATTTTTCTCACTCAGTTGCCAGGTTACCAGGTCTTGCCTTCAGCCTCTGTCCTTTCAAATAGTGGTGCAAATTTTAAAATAGGTAGCTACTGTCCACTCAGCAGCCACCTAGCTGTTCGGTCATTGTCTACAGGGTTATGGAGTAAAGTGACAATTTGATAAGTTATTGTTATTGCCCTTAAAATGGCAGTTGAATAAGCAGTTGCAACTGGTTTGCTCCCATGTTTTTTTGTTGGAAGCTGCTTATAGGTGAGAATATGTGTAATTCAGGTGCCCAAGGCAAAGGGAATTGGCAGCTGGCCTGCATCCTCCATTAGAGAGACTCTGTTAACAAATCACAAGTGTAGGTAAGGAGAGCAGAGAGAAAGGTGGAGCCCAAACAGGATACAGGAGGGCTCTTCATGCATTAGCCAGCCCACTGTTTCTGTATCTCATGCAAATCTTCCAATATAACCAGAAACAACATTCTCTTCCCTGAATGCCATTGATACACAATTAAGCTGGATAAACAACACTCTGGCATTTTATGAGTACTAATAGAGGTACAGAGAGGTTAGATTTGTGGCCAATGTTCTGGGGGTACTTAACTTAGCAGGTTGACTCTTACTATTCTTGAGGTGTTGAATTCAATAGCATGTTTATAACCTTGGGTCCTGGTTTATTTAATTCAGTCCGTTGAAGGAGGCACTGAGAATGCAGTCAAGTCCTCTTTAACTGCCATTTTCTTTCTTGCCTGCCTTTGTCAATGAAACATTATGGCCTCTTGTTTAACAGCTGATGCGCTGGTCTAGAACGTGGGTTTATTGTGGCCTGGCCAGGTTCTTTATCCAGATGGCCTTTGTTCTGGGAATTACTAGCTGCTTTTAGAGGAGCCAAGAGGCAAAGTCTGCTCACCAAATCACTTTCTAATGGAATTAGTGTGTAGCATTGTCTTTTACACCAAGCATCTATTCCACCTTGAGGATTTGTCATGCATTGTTCTTTTCCCCTTCCTGGAATTGTTAGAGGTTTGGTAAAGCATATCACATCATAATATTCCATCTTCCTAAATCCTCCCTGCTTCTTTTTTTAGTGAGCTATGCACAAGCCAATGTGCTTGTTTCTCTCCCACCATCAAGTAAACACACGAATAAGATCTGCTGTTTTCTATTTAAAGATGTTTGTGTGGGGGTGAACAAACTTCATCATATTTCTTTTTTTTAATAGGATGAAGCTTAGGATGGGAAAAATGTATCTACTTTCTTCCTACTCTCAGGGGGAGTTCTCTTCTCTTAACATTTCCCTCGAGGAGTATGTTTGGAATGACACCTGTGCAAGAATACACATGGGAAACATTAAAGTCAGAACTGAAAATCTAAATGGATTTTTCAAGAAAGATCCTGGAGCAGTTAATGGTCCAGTTCAGGCATAACAATCCTGCGAGCCATGTGTCCATATGCTCCTAAACACCTGTCCCTTTTCCTCCTTTGCTCACCTGTCTGACTTCAGCAAAGCTTTCCTGACATCATAAGCCACAGTCTCCCATCATGTCCAGAATGGGAAACTGATGTCCTAATGATCCCAGTTTAATATTCTGGCATGTAGGGAGTGCTGAAGCCACAGTTTCCTGGTCTGGATGTCACAGGAAAAGGTGGCTTAAGAAACCAAGAAAGCTTCATGGAAGCTGGGTATGTGAAGAGAGAAAAAAAGGGGAGGGGTGAGGAGGGAACACATAGGCACATGGTTTATTTGTAGTCCAGTAAGCCATGGTTAGTTGAACCGGGATCATTACATGTGAACTCAGTAAAGCATTTCTATTGGTCTGCCATGGATCGTATCTGAAAGTTTTATTCCCATTTGAACTCATGTTTTTATTTTTGATGAGTGAAATGCAACAGCAAGAGTTTCTGTGTATATGGATCCTTGTATTGTCTCCTGGCTCTGGGCTTTAGCTGTGCAAATCACCATGATTTTGGAAATGCTGATATCATGTTTGTATGGCATTTTGGCGGGGAGACAGGGGACTCGTCCCTTGTATATAGTCAACTGTCCCCAAATATTCCCATAAGGCACACTGTGTTTTAAATGGAACACTGGAAAACGATTTCCAGATTTTGTTTATTTTATTTTATTGCCTTTGTTTCAGTAGAAAATACCATATACGTATTTGGGTGAGTGCTCTCGAAGTTTTGAGTGATGTTAAAAGTAACATGGGAATGATCTGGAAAATGCATGCTGGGAATTTTGTTCCCAGCACCACTTTCTAATATTTCTAATATTATATTTGCTGTTTATTTTGGGAAATGTAACAGCAAAAACAAATCTTTATTTGGAGTTCCCTGTTGGACCCATGCTACTACATGCTACTGTTTTTAGTTTCTTGATTCTGTTGAAATAAGTGACTAGTGTATGGACTCCCTGAAGCAAGATAATTGAAGGTTTCATAAGCCATGCATACAAAAGTGGTTTGCTAAAGAATTTTTACAGGTCACTGCTCCATTTTCCTGAAGAAGAAAAAAATCTATGTGCAAATGCAGCTGCTGAAGATGATTACCTCCTCCAAGCATTGTTTATTGCAAACATTGAGACCCAAATAAAAAGATATATAAAAGTTAAGTAAATTTATAACAAATGTGTGTGACTGTTAAACTCTGAAAAAATTGGCAAAGTGTTAAGAAAGATGACTCTGAATGTGAGTTTCTTTTGTTCTAAACTGTCTTGTCTGGGAGCTCCCAGGGAGAAAAGGAAAAAAGCTAATTTTTATACTTTGAGTGCTCTGCAGCATTTATTACTACAGATACTTTGATTTCTCAAAAAACAAAAAAGTTTTTAATGACTTTGGGGGGCAGAGGAGGCTGCTTTAACAGATCATGTAATGTTTACAGGTTGGACCGGGAGCTACACCCATCACATAACCTTGTAGCACAGGAGTGGGCAATGAATGGCCCACAGACTACATATGGGCCCAGTGGGGCTTTTACAGACCTCACTAGCACCATCAGCTTCCCAGCAAAATCATTATCTCCCAAGCCTGACAAAAGCTGATTGGCAGGCTGGGGAATAATGTGATTCTGCTGGAAATCCAGCCATGTGCTCACTTCCAATGGTAGCAGTGGGGGAGGGGTGTGGCCCTCAAGGGGGCTCTGAGGGGGGGCAATGCAGCCCCCCAATCTACCAAAGCTGCCCATCCCGGTGTTAGAGCTAGATTCGAATGCTTGCAGACCTCTTGTGCCGCTACTACATCTTGGGACTATGATAATGTAGCCCATGACTTCAGGGGGGTGGAGTGTCTCCTGTTTTTCTCCTCTACTGCTTTTTGTAATATCTTGCATGATGAAGACATCTAGAGCTCTTGAAAGCTTGCACATTTTTGTGATCTTTTTGTTGCCCTAACAATGACACTAATAAGGACTTAGGAATTTCCTTATGGACAACATGGTTACTTTTAAGTGACACATAAATGAAGGGTCAACATACTGTACTTGTATGCTGATCTCGCTCTCCTTTTTTCCCCTTGATGCAAGAGGAGCATCACACAATGGAATATTTTCTCCAAAATCCTTTGGCAGAAAAGTGCCTGACAGAATTTCTTTAAAAGGCAACAGAAATGTGAAATAATGTTAACAAGATGACTCTGGGCCAACAATGAGCAAAGAACAAATGGTTCCTGAAGCAAAATGAAGATATAAGAAACATAATAAGACATACTTATACATTGGCAGGGAGTGTACAGATTAATTGAGGCTTTCCCCCTCATCTTCCGCAAATACTTAGTTCAGCAATGCTACAAGTGAGAAGGATCTTGGAACTGTTGTAGATTCCAAATCGTGCAAAGTACTGTTTCCCATCTATTCTGTACTGGCTAGGCCTCATCTTGAGTATTATGTCCAGTTCTGGGCACCACAATTCAAGAAGAATGCAGACAAGCTGGAGAGGGTTCAGAGGAGGGCAACAAGGATGATCGAGTCTGGAAACAAAGCCCTATGAGGAAAGAACTGGGCATATTTAGCCTTGAGAAGAGAAGACTGAGGGGAGACATGATAGCTGTCATACAGAGGAGGGTCAGGATCTCTTCTCGATCATCCCAGACGGAGTGCAGGACACAGAATAATGGGCTCAAGTTACAGGAAGCCAGATTCCGGGTGGACATAGTAAAAACTTCCTGACTGTTAAAGCAGTACAACAATGGAACCAATTTCCTAGGGAGGTCGTGGGCTCTCCCACATTAGAGGCATTCAAGAGGCATCTGGACAGTCATCTGCCAGGGATGCTTTAACGTGGGTTCCTGCATTGAGCAGAGGGTTGGACTCGATGGCCTTATAGGCCCCTTCCAACTCTACTATGATTCTATGAAATCCCTAATTCTAGCCTCAGCCCCTCCATCCCCCCACCAGCTACTATGAACTCTAGCCTTTCCCCCTCAGCCCATGATAGAGAGAAAATGGACATAACATCTTTCTAATTAATACAGGGAGCTATTAGCAGCAAATTGAAAGGCAAGTGGCCTTGCAAGTCTTCACATCATAGAGCAGAAATGTACCCATAGCAAATTCAAGGCTATTTAGGCCAAGGACTCTTCTTTTAAAGCTTTCCAATCTCCTCCTCTATCCATCTCTGTTTGTGAAAGGGAGGGTTGCATAAACATTATCCATTTTTGGATTTTTATCAGCTTGCTTTTGGAAGGAAGCCAGTTTCCTCATGCAGTAGTCCACACATTCTTACTGTTCTCCTAGTCAAGACAGTTTAGAAAAAAGGAAACCCACATTCAGAAACATCTTTCTTATCACATTACCGAGGTTCTCAGAGATTAACATTAAGTCAAACACATTTGTTAGAAAATTACTTAACTTTGACATTTACAGGGATGTTTGGGGGTCCCTTGGATAATTTAAGTTGATCATCCCTGTGTTAGGGCTTCCATCTTTGGGCTTAAATTGTGCAGACACCATGACTTGCTCAATCAAATCAGTGTCACCCTCCCCAGCTATTTCACCACCCCTGTTTTGTGTAGCATCTTGTCTGATGAAGACATCTGGAAATCTGGTTGGTCTAATGAAGAAGTGGACTTTGAAATTAAGTCCAGATGCAGAAAACAGCCAGACCGTAGTTTGTACCAATTTAAGAACACTAATGGGAGGGGTAGGGCACCATAGTTACAGGAGGACAGGGCTCCTGTAACTTTAACTGTTGTAGAGAAAAGGGAATTTCAGCCAGTGTCATTTGTAGGCAATTAGGTCCTGGTGAAATTCCCTCTTCATCACAACTGTTAAAGTTGCAGGGGCCCTGCCTTCTTTTGTATATGGTCACTCTAGTATAGTGCCTGCAACTTTAACTGTTGTGATGAAGAGGGAATTTCACCAGGAACTAATTGCATACAAATGACACTGGCTGAAATTCCCTTTTCTCTACAACTGTTAAAGTTACAGGAGCCCTGTCCTCCTTTTCAGATGGTCAGCCTACCATAGCGGATGCCAAGAAAAGTGTCCAGGGGTTCATTGCTGCCTGCTGGGACAATGTAGTTTACCCCTGGTCTAAGGGCTAATAGCAACGCATTGTGGGAGGGGCAAATTTTACTGGGGCCATGGTGTGGAGTAAGGAGCAAGGGTTGAAGCCCACCATGACATGGTCCTGGTCCTATTTCAGATAGTCTTCCCATGCTTTACCTATTGTTTAAAAGGGGGCAAACTCCCCCCTGCAAGACCCAGCTGAGTCGGTAGCCTACTTCCCAGTATGGAACTCGGCTGGCACTTATACGACCAGGTCTTGCATGGCTTGGCTGAGTCGAGCGCACATTTCTCTCCCTGTTTGTGTTTGCAGAGGCTGATCAGAGATAATAAAGGATCCCCCCAGCTTGTTATTTTGATAAGACATGAGAGATAACAAGGGGATTTCTCTCCCCAGACCAGGAGCCAGGTTTGAGAAAGTAGGGGGTAGAGCCTGCAGAGGGTCAGATTGGGCAAAAACATGGGTTTGAGGTTGCCCTTCCCTGGTTTAAAGAACAAAGACTACACCTATTAAATGTTTGCATACATTTTATGTCCCATTTAGTTTGGTTCTGATCTGCTTCAGAATTGAGATGTTTCCTACCTTATTAACTGACAAAACTACCAATTCTCAATGTGATACGGCAGCCCAACAATGTTTTCAAGTCTTCATGAATTTAAAATTAGTTACATAATGTCTGAACTCTTGAAACTGGCGATTTCTCACCCTATGGATATTCTTTTTACTGCCTCAGACCAGGAAAGAAACCAGGGACCTCCCTCACAGACAGAAAGGCCCTTGATGCCCTGAAATTGCTGCTTGGCACCATTGTATTGAATTCCAGACTGGCCTGTTTTTATGCAAAGCTTGTTTGGGGGATGTGGAGAAGGATGTGGAGGATGCCTTCTATTCCAAGGTCTCCCACTGCTACTACCACATATACCTAGAAGGAACAATTCTTCTAGGATAGTTCCACTACTAATGGAACACTTTTTAAGATATCCCCCAATTGTTTAACCAGTTCTGCTGCTACATGAAGCTTTCACCCTCTTACTTATTAAACCATTTTTGACTAATGTAGCTAAGCATAGGAAAGAAACAAAACAAACCAGAGGTTAATATACAGAGAAACGGCAAAATTGTATTAATGCAACTTTATAAATTGTAGTTACTGATTCTCTATATAAAGATTTGATGCTGTTATTGTTGCAATCTGACTATAGAAGTTTTAGTTTCTTTCCCTAACCAAGCATCAGCCAACTCAAAGCCCCAGTTAACTCACAGGCCTAACATTGAGGGCTTGATAAGCACTTTTCCCTCTGGTAGGATTGGGATTCCAACTGCAACCTTTCACCAGAGTTCCCCTATAGTCTACAGTTTGGTCCAGGAACTCCCCTGTCTTCAGACTGCCACCGCCAGCTGACATTCAGGCCTCAGCTATTTCCCTGAAGGCTGACATTCCAGGAGACCTCCTTACTTGCAGACCTTCATGAGCATCTGCCTTGTTTGCCTTCAGGTTTGCTTCCTGCTCTTGGAGCTGCTCTTCTTCCTAGCTGATGTCTTCCTTAGGGTCCCAGCCTCTCACAAAGACACAACTTCTCCTGATGAACCCATTGACCAACCCTTCCATATAGCTTTCCATGACTCTTATTTTTGTTTTAGACAGAACCCTCCAGTCAATCAGCTTCATTATGCCCAAAAATTCCATCACCCCAACTTATTTCAAATGCAGGGCCAATAAATGTCTTTAGAATGTTCCAATAGCTACAAATCCGTTCGTTCCGCCTTCCCATATAAAAAACAGAACCTATCTTCACATCCCCCTCAGTGGCAGCACTAACAGTTAAACAATAATATTTTACCTGGCATGCCAGGTAAACATTGCATCTCTCCTTGTATCTCTGGAGGGAAGTGACCACATCATATTTGAGTTCTTGATTTTAAGTGAAGCAAAAGCTGAGTGTAGCCATACGCGTACTCTGGATTTTAGGAAAGCTGATTTTAATAAACTCCGAACAATGATAAGTAAGGTCCCATGACAAGTGACCCTAATGAGAAAAGGTGTCCAAGATGGGTGGGAGTTTCTAAAAAAGGAAATTTTAAAGGCACAAATACAAACAATTCCCACAAGGAAAATAGGTAGACAACAGAACAAAACAATGTGGCTCCACAAAAAGCTTAGATACGATCTGAAAACAAAAAAGGACACATATAGGAAGTGGAAGGAAGGTCATGCTACAAAAGAAGAGTACAGACAGTTAGCACAGAAGTGCAGGAATGACACCAGGAAGGCTAAAGCTGAGAATGAGCTGAGGTTAGCGAGGGATGCTAAAAGCTACAACAAAAAAGCTTTCTTCAGCTATGTGCATAGTGATGGAAAGAAATGGTGGTTCAACTACTCAGTGAGGATGGCAAATTGATAACAGAGGTGCTCTCAATTCCTACTTTGGCTCAGTCTTCTCCCCAAAGCGGGTCTATGACCCCCCCTGGCAAAAGTGAAGTACAAACTGAAGGGGCAGTATTACAGCTTGAGATTGATAAACAAACTGTCAAACACCTAATTTCTTTGAACGAGTTCAGCTGTACAGGGCCTGATGAACTGTATCCAAGAGTAATGAAGGAACTGGCAGAAGAACTCTAAGAACCACTGTCTGTTATCTTTGCGAAATAATGGAAGACGGATGAAGTGCCGGATGACTGGAGAAGGGCTAATGTTGTCGCTATCTTTAAAAAGGGCAAAAAGGAGGAACCTGGGAACTACAGAGCAGTTAGTCTGACATCCATCCCTGGGGAAATTTTGGAGAGGATTATAAAGAAGTCAATCTGTAAACACCTTGAAAACAATGCAGTGATTACTAGAAGCCAAGTCTAATCCTGCCAGTCTAATCTGATCTCATTCTTTGATCAGGTAACATCCTTTGTGAACTGTGGGAATGCTGTGGACATAAAATAACTTGACTTCAGCAAAACCTCATTCAACAAATGTTTTTGTTTTGGGTTTATTGGACTCCACAACGTCTTTTTAATAAGGCTTTGTCTAACTTGCACAATTGCTGGAGATGTAATGGATCAAATGCTTCTTTAACTCATATGTTTTGGCAATGCTCTGTAGTTGCCCCTTTTTGGGAGGAGGTTATAATAAGGATAAACTTTGTAGTGAAACAATCTATAATATGGAACAATGTGCATACTCCTCTAAATTACCTACTGGCTTCTTGGAATTTAACACATGGTCAGTGCAGATGGATCTTCAGAGCCCACATGACAGCCAAAAGATTCCTACTATCACATTGGAAGAATAAATCCAAACCTCCCATAATGCAGCGGATTGAGGACTTAATAACATTATCTACTTTTGAACGGGTGTTATATAGACATAACTTGCAAATAGATAAATACATGGATATTTGGTCTGCTTTTCTTGAAATCTATGTATTACTCTATCCTTCTTTAAAAAATTAATGATACATATGAGAGCAAATGACAAAATCCATATATATATATATATATATATATATATATATATAGTGTGTGTGTGTGTGTGTTTTTCCTTACGATGTATTTTTGTCATGTTTTGTTGATATTCACACAAAAAAGGGGGGGAGAAAGAAAAAAATTCTATCAGACTAATCTGATCTCATTTTTTGATCGGATAACCTCCCTTGTGAGCTGTAGGAATGCTGTGTACATAATATAACTTGACTTCAGCAAAGCTTTTGACAAAGTACCTCATGACATTCTGATTCCAAACTAGCTAATTCCTCCCTAGGGAATGGGTTCCATTGTTGTATTGCTCTAACAGCCAGGATTTTTTTCCTGATGTCCAGCCGGAATCTGGCTTCCTGTAATTTGAGCCCATTATTCTGTGTTCTGCATTCTGGGTTGATCGAGAAGAGATACTGGCCCTCCTCTGTGTGACAACCTTTCAAGTATTTGAAGAGTGCAATCATGTCTCCCCTCAATCTTCTCTTCTCCAGGCTAAACATGCCCAGTTCTTTCAGGCTCTCCTCATAGGGCTTTGTTTCCAGACCCCTAATAATCCTCATTGCCCCCCTCTGAACAGACTCCAGCTTGTCTGCATCCTTCTTGAAATGTGGTGCCCAGAACTGGACGCAATACTCAAGATGAGGCCTAACCAGTGCAGAATAGAGGGGAACCAGTACCTTGCATAATTTGGAAACTATATTTCTATTAATGCAGCACAAAATAGCATTTGCTTTTTTTTTGCAGCCACATCTCACTGTTGGCTTATCTTCAGCTTGTGGTCTACAACAATTCCAAGATCCTTCTTGCTTGTTGTTTGCTTAGCCAAGTATCCCCCATTTGGTTTCTTTTTGCTAGGTGTAGAACTTGGCATTTATCCCTATTAAATTTCATTCTGTTGTTTTTAGCCCAGCACTCCAGTCTATCAAGATCACTTTGGAGTTTGTTTCTGTCTTCCAGGGTATTAGCAATTCCACCCAATTTTGTGTTGTCTGCAAATTTGATAAGCATTCCCTGTACCTCCTCGTCCAAATCATTAATAAAAATGTTGAAGAGCACTGGGCCCAGGACTGAGCCCTGCGGTACCCCGCTCGTTACCTCCCCCCAGTTTGAAAAGGTACCATTGATAAGCACTCTTTGAGTCCGATTCTGTAGCCATCTGTGGATCCACCTAATAGTTGTTCCACCTAGCCCACTTTTCACTAGTTTGTGAATCAGAATGTCATGGGTCACTTTGTCAAAAGCTTTGCTGAAGTCAAGATATACTATATCCACAGCATTCCCACAGTCCACAAGGGAGGTTACCTGATCAAAAATGAGATCAGATTAGTCTGACAGGATTTGTTCTTGACAAATCCATGATGGCTCCTAGTAATCCATCTGTCAGGGATGCTTTAAGGTAGATTCTTGCATTGAACAGGGGGTTGGACATGATGGCCTTATAGGCCCCTTCCAACTCTACTATTCTATGATTCCTCTGGCTCAAGCAATGCACACTTTTTTTCCTTTTATAGTCAGCCAATTCATACTTCAGCTCTTGTGTCAAAACAATGCATATGGACATATTAAACTTGTACCTTGGGTAAATACAGTTTCTTCACAATGGGGTTCTTGCTAAGTTTTTATTCCCATGAGCCCTGTATATGGATATAGCTCTGTTGTCATGTAATGAATGCAGACCCCAATGTTGCATGGAAGTATCCTGGATATTACTGTCCAGTCTGTATTTTGGAGAAGTTGAGTTTAGCGAAAGACCGTTTCAACCTAGCTGAAATGAAAGTCTGCTTTCATGGCTGCAGTGAGGTAGTGGCAGTGGCTAACTCCACATTCCATATATTTTCCAGCAGTGCTACTTTCTCTGATCTACCTATAACTTCTAGGCTTGTTCCATAATCTCAGAAGAGGGTGCTGTCTTTGCATGATGTGTTCCAGGGCAATCAGAGGCTGAAGTGTTTTGTTGGGTGGGGATGGTAGACACTATTATCTTCATTTTTTACACCACATCCAATAAGATAGACTTCATAAATATGCAAGAGCCATGGAGGGTGGTGCCACGTGAGAGCCTGTGTATTTATTTGGTTCATGTTTCCATGGTACTCAGTGTATGACTGAGTCACTGAGACATATCCGTAAAGCTAAAGAAGCAAGATGGAATGAAAGACAGCAAGGGATGCTGGCTGAGACTGAGCAGTTTCCATCTCTAATCTCTAACTCTGCAAAGCCAATAGAGATCAGTGGCTGCTTAGCTTCTCTTACAGCTACCTCACACAAGATTACATTTTCTACATAAATGCCATTTTCATGTATGCTGTAATGTGATAAAGCCCCATGTATATCTTGTTTTGTTGTTTACAAGACAAAAACGTACTGCCAACTGTGGCTTCTTGCAGCATGTACATGAGACAAGTTTGTAATATATTCACAGAGTACACAGACAAAGCTGTTATTGTGCAGTCTCCCTGCCTTAATGAAATTATATTGGTATGGGGGTCCAGACAGTGTTGGCATTAATTTGTAACCTTCCTGTGTGCATATTAGTGAGATGAAAGGTGGAAGCTCTACCACCCCCTCTCATTCCCTCCAGTCCTGCCGCTGTGTCTTTGCCTTTTGTGCTTTCCTGTGCGATGAAGAATGTGTGCTAGGGGTGGATGTGTACTGTGTTGTGACTGTCTTCCTTTCTTCCTCCCCTTTAAACAGAGTTCATCAAATCCCTGTCATAAAATCGTACTCTACCTTGTGCTGTTCTAATCTCTGCTTTGGCTCGTAAATATAGAGTGATTGGAGGCTAAGGGCCAAAACAGATAAGATGTGCAGATCTGGTTAGATCTGGTTGTTGTTGTTGTTGTTCTTAAAAGCTCTAGGAAGAGAGGGCTGATCTGGAGTGCACAAGTGCCAATAGGGGATGGTGCTCAAACTGTTTTTCAAATTTAAATTACTCAACTGAAGTTGCTATTTGGTTTATAATGGGAAATAATGTAAAAGCAATTTTGTACAGGGAAAGAAGGGTTAAACATCCTTGCCACTCCAATCCAGTTTGGGGAGGGGGCACAGCTGCTTTTAAGTTTAAAATGTTAGGAGATCCAGTCATTGATCTCTCATGTCATGTTTGTTTTGGCACTAAAAATAAGTTACAAAGCCAATCCTGAGTCTTCTTCTAAAATCTCTGTCTGTAGACCTTCCTGCATTTCTAATGTAATGTGGGGCAGCTGATAGAAATGTACAACTGTTCCCTCCATGGGCAGGAAGAGTCAGCAGAAGGAAATTCCATAGCAGATGGCCTAGCTTTCCCTAACCCCCCCCCCCCCACAGGATAATAGGGAGGAAAATAGTTGGGGTGATGCTCTTGCAAGCAAGCAGCTTCACTCCCAGCTGCACTTTGAATGCCCTGGAAATAGTTACATGAAGGGAGCATTGAAGACTGGGTTTCTTGGTAAGCTGAAGGGGAGGGGTTGCCCAGTTCCAGACCTATGCTTCTCCAGCCCCCCAGTCCTTTCAGCTTTTAAAAATGTAATTATGGCTACTTCCTATCTGCAGCTGAAATATCAAGGCTGTTCTTATTCCCTTGCCCCTTAAATGCATAGGGATGCTCACAGTTGAGGATCTACAGTGAGCTGACATAGCGATGAGGGCTATGGCCCAGAGGCAACAGAGTTTCTGTGAAAGAAGGGAGCATTCCAGACAAAGCCTTGATTCATCAACCTCCTTCCTGGATTCATTTGGAGCTGGAGAGTATGGCCACATCTTAACTGGGAGGAGCAGGGAGATGCTAGAGGGTGAAGCTGTTCCAAACAGGCATAGCTTGAGTCAAACCAGCTGGGAGTATAAAAGCTGAAAGACTCTTTTAATTGCTTAGACTCCTGAGCACTTACTCTGCTTTCTGCAATGAGAAGAAACTCATTGTACCTTAATTTGCCTTCTGAAGAATAGCTATAATGGTGCATTATATGGTGATTTGCTCCCTCCTCTTTTCTGATGCAACTTGAAGCTAGAATGATTCATGGAGCCTAAGCCTACATTTGAACATGTGCAACGGATATGCCTGGCCTAATCCAACCTGTGAAATTAACAACTGTATGCGGATACTCCTAAATTTGTAGAGTTTATTGATGAAGCAGCTGGCACTTTGTTACATCCACCAAGACACTGGGATCCTTTTCCCTTCCTTTCTTAGGTCCCCTCTACAAGGATTGGCTTTTGCGCCTGGTTAGGCGATTATGCGCATCATCACTGAAGCGCATTTACACCTAATCCCTCTGCACGAGAGGCGGCGAGAGGCGGCGAAGCGCATTAACAGATGTCCAAAATGTGCTTTACAAGTAGTTAATGCGCATAAGCGCTTATTCACACAGTCAAAATGCGCTTTAACGGACGGAGCAAAATAAACTCGCGATTTAACGCGCATTCAATAATGCGCATAATCGGGGAGATAACGCGTCTCTACGCCCGATTTGCGCTCCGTTCTTGTAGAGGTAATTTTTTTAATGCGCCTTGAAAGAGCTTTAAATGCCTCTTGTAGAGACACCCTTACTCAGTTGTCCACTATGTCCTTCAACCACTAGATCAAGAAAGTTGGGAAAATAAAGCAGAACATTTGTATTCTTTGAACTGTTGCACTCCATACAGTAGGAAACATTTTTCTGCTTGGTGACTAGCACAATTTCCTCTCTGGAGAGAACACTGTGCTTCTGTCCTGGCTGCTGGCATGGGATCACTAGGGCCTGGGAGTGGGACATTACATCATTGCTGCTTCCTGTGCTGGCAGAGGCTGTTAGATGCTAAAATTCACGTTCTGGTTTAGATTTTGTTTCCCACACTTAGGGCGTTTCCTGGATGGACCAGCAAGTCCTTTATATTTTTTTGTTTCTGAGCCTACACCACCACTTCTGACCTTAGTTTTCTCCATTTAACTGTGTTACAGACATCCTGGCTGTCTAGACTAGTGTGTTTTGTGCTGCATATTTTTTGACATTATCCTGACACCTTGACTCAAGAATCCATTTTGTTCTGGAAGACTGCTGGAAAGCTGCCAGGAATGGCAGTAAGACCTTGGATGATTGCTGCAGTCAGAATATTTGTGTGCGTGCTTCCTCCATTGATTAGATTTAAAGGGAGCTCCTTCCATGTAACTATGGAAACATGTAAATACCTCTCTGACTGCCAAGATGTCCAGCCAGAGAGTTTATGAGGCCAATTCAGAGCCTTGGCGGGAAATATAGCCAATTGCTAAAGCATTACCTTTTTGTTATTTTTGTTATTTTTGTTTTGACTATTGTCCTACTCCTGCTATGTGTAATCCACTAGATTAAGCCCAGTCAAGGGGCAAAGAACTTCCCACAGCTTTCTTTTTGTTCCCCAGAGTCAAACATTTATTATCTTTGTTTTATTCCATCCTGGGTGCAACGCCTGAACCATCAAGTCCTTTCTACCCTTTGTTCTGAAAACCTATAACTACTGTGGAGTTGGGGCAGCAGTTCATTCTTTTACTTAGGCACCCTTATGCTTGTAGGTTTGGCTCAATTCTGAGATTAACTTGAGATGTGATTAGAATCATAGAATCACAGAATAGTAGAGTTGGAAGGGGGCCTATCAGGCCATCGAGTCCAACCCCCTGTTCAATGCAGGAATCCACCTTACAGCATCCCTGACAGATGGGTGTCTAGCTGTTTCTTAAATGCCTCTAGTGGGGGAGAGCCCACAACCTCCCTATGTAATTGGTTCCATTGTCATACTACTCCAACAGTCAGGAAGGTTTTCCTGATGTCCAGCCAGAACCTGGCTTCCTGTAACTTGAGCCCATTATTCCGTGTCCAGCACTCTGGGTTGATCATGAAAAGATCCTGGCCTTCTTCTGTGTGACAACCTTTCAAGTATTTGAAGAGTGCTATCATGTCTCCCTTCAGTCTTCTCTTCTCCAGGCTAAACATGCCCAGTTCTTTCAGTTTCTCCTCATAGGGCTTTGTTTCCAGACCCCTGATCATCCTTGTTTCCCTCCTCTGAACATGCTCCAGCTTGTCTGCATCCTTCTTGAATTGTGGTGCGCAGAATACTCAAGATGGGGCCTAGCCAGTGCCAAATAGAGGGGAACCAGTACCTTGCACGATTTGGAAGCTATACTGAAGTAATGCAGCCTAAAATAGCATTTGCTTTTTTTTGCAGCCACATCACACTGTTAGCTCATATTCAGCTTGTAATTTACAACAATTCCATGATCCTTCTCGCTTGTTGTATTGCTGAGCCAAGTATCCCCCATCTTGTAACTGTGCATTTGGTTTCTTTTTCCTTGGTGTAGAAGTTGGCATTTATCCCTATTAAATTTCATTCTGTTGTTCTCAGCCCAGCGCTCCAGTCTATCAAGATCACTTTGAAGTTTGTTTCTGTCTTCCAGGGTATTAGCATTCCCACCCAATTTTGTGTCATCTGCAAATTTGATAAGCATTCCCTGCACCTCCTTGTCCAAATCATTAATTAAAATGTTCATAGAATCATGGAATCATAGAATAGTAGAGTTGGAAGGCGCCTATAAGGCCATCGAATCCAACCCCCTGCTCAATGCAGGAATCTACCTTAAAGCATACCTGACAGATGGTTTTCTAGCTGCCTCTTGAATGCCTCTAATGTGGGACAGCCCATGACCTCCCTAGGGAATTGGTTCCATTGTCGCATTGCTCTAACAGTCAGGAAATTTTTCCTGATGTCCAGCTGGAATCTGGCTTCCTGTAACTTAAGCCCATTATTCCATGTCCTGCATATGATGTTCTATGTTGAAGTGTACTGGGCCCGGGACTGAGCCCTGCGGTATCCCGCTTGTTACCTCCCCCCAGTGTGAGAAGGTACCATTTATAAGCACTCTTTGTGTCCGATTCTGTAGCCAACTGTGGACCCACCTAATAGTTGTTCCATCTAGGCCATTTTTCACTACTTTGATAATAATAATAATAATAATAATAATAATAATAATATATTTATTTCTTACCCACCTCTCCCTCTGGGTCAAGGCGGGGAACAACAATAAATATAAATACAAAGACCATAAAATAGAACATTAAAAACAAATAAAACTTATACATTATTAAAAACAACTTAAAGTTCAATTAGGTAAGCTTGCCAGAAGAAATCAGTCAGACTGCTAAGGTGTCAAATCTCTGCCGGCTGGCGACTCCACAGTCTGGCAGAAGAGAAGGTCCTCTGGGTAACACAAGTCAGTGTAGTTCTGGCTGATTGAAGTAAATTCTTCCCAGAGGACCTGAGTGTGTGGGGTGGATTATATGGGAGAAGGCGATCCCGCAGGTAACCTGGACCCAAACCATGTAGGGCTTTAAAGGTAATAACCAACACTTTATACTCCACCTGGAAACTAATTGGCAACCAGTGGAGTGATTTTAAGACAGGTGTAATGTGGTCACCCCTAGGTGTACCGGTGACCAACCTGGCTGCCATATTTTGAACTAGTTGAAGTTTCCAGACTAGGCACAAAGGTAGCCCTATGTACAGCGCATTGCAGAAGTCGAGCCTCGAAGTTATTAGCTCGTGCACTGGAAGGGGTGCAGCTGCCGTATCAGCCGAAGCTGATAGTAGGCACTCCTGGACGTTGCATCTATGTGAGCTGTCATTTGGAGCGACGGATCCAGGAGTACCCCCAAACTGCGAACACAGCCTTTCAGGGGGAGTGTAGCACCATCCAAAACTGGTTGACACACCTCCAAACCCAAGTCAGAGCCCTTGATAGGAAGCACCTCTGTCTTGTCTGGATTCAGCTTCAGTTTGTTTTTCCTCATCCAGCCCATTACCGCCTGCAAGCATTCATGTAGAGAAGACATGCTATCCTTAGCTGATGCTGTTACCAAAGGCATAGAAAAATATATTTGGGTGTCATCAGCATACTGATAGCACCCTGCCCCATGCTTCCGGATGATCTCCCCTAGCGATTTCATGTATATGTTAAACAGCATTGGGGATAGGATGGCGCCTTGTGGTACACCACACAGCAGCTCCTTTTTTGAGGAGCAACTATCCCCAAGCATCACCATCTGGAACCTACCGAAGACATAGGACCAGAACCACTGAAGCACACTGCCCCCGATTCCCAATCCCCCCAGGCATTCCCGAATTATACCATGGTCGATGGTATCAAAAGCCACTGAGAGATCTAAAAGTACCAGCAGGGACACACTCCCCCTGTCAATACTCTTGCGGAGATCATCTACTAAGACGACCATAGCAGTCTCAATGCCATATCCTGCCCTGAAGCTGGTTTGAAATGGGTCTAGAAAATCTGTATCATCCAAGACTGCTTGGAGTTGGAAGGCAACGGCCCTCTCGATCACCTTGTCCAAACATTGAAGATTTGATACCGGTCTGTAATTATTAAGGTCCAGGGGTTCCAGGGAGGGCTTTTTTAGAAGTGGGCATACCACCGCTTCTTTTAAACCAAAGCCTGGGCAAATCCAACACCAGCTCAGAGACCAGTTCTGTGAGCTCGGCCAGGGAGTCTGATAGTCAGCGGGGTGGCCGGTACACCAACAGAATCTCTAGTTTATCCCTGGCCTTCAGACTCAGGTACACACACTCAATGTGATTCAATTCCCGGACAGGAAGTCTGGTCATGTTAAGATTGTCTTTGTAGACCACAGCTACGCCACCCACCCACCCCGCCCACTTTTCCTCACTTGCTCACTAACACAGTACCCAGCTGGGAGGGCCTGGGCCCATGTGGGGCCACTGTCATCTCCCAGCCAGGTCTCTGTGAAGCAAGCCAGGTTGGCCTCCTCATCTGTAAGGATTTGTTTTGTTTTGTTTTTAACTAACCTGGCATTGCATAGGATCAAGGAGAGGTTCTGTGGGTGGCCTGGTTTGTTCCCCAAGATCTCCGGGATGGCAGGGAGACCGGAAGGTAAGATGGGTGTTAAATATGTATCTCTCCTTCCCCTGTAATGGCGCTTTACCCTGCCATCGCCATAGCTCCCTCTGCCCTGCACAACACATATTGCCTCTCCCTTTCTCTCACACATTATGCTCTACAATACACACAATAGCAAACAAAATACAAGAATACAATTATCAGTGAAAATTTAACAATTAAGTAGCTTAATTTGATACTCCATTCAACCAATCAATTATACCCTTCCAACTAGCACAATCATAGATGATAGTTTGTGGTAATAGCCAGCCACTGGTCACAAAAAGGACATCAGGCTAGCTAATCCACTAGCAATAAAAAAATATTTCCCAGTCATTCAGTCATTCCCAGTCATCTCTCACATGGAGCCTCACGTACATTCCTCCCCTCTGTCTCTCACCCAGAGGGCAACCCACTTCAAACCACAACAGGCTCTCACCCTTAGCAGAAGCAGTCCTAACACACACACACACAAACAAACAGGGAAAACAAATTAAGAAGGCAAAAATGGAAGGCGCCCTTGCCCTTGCGGCATCCCCCTGCAGCGAGGCTGCTGTTATCTCTCTCTGGGCCTGAGATTGTCCAATGTCTAAGAGAGCCTCGGGGAGCTGGATCTTCCAGCAAGTGTTGTGCTTCAATTCACTTGGTGAGTGTTCTACCACCAAGATTACTGGAGGTAAGAATGGGCAGTTGCAAAGATGTTCTTAAAGCCACAGTTCTCAAATCAGCCATTCTTAAAGCAGCACAGTCATTAAAACTGTCACAGATTGTCCTCTTCCCCAATTCCTGTTCTCCTCACCAGCACAAGTGTAGAATGTCAACCCAGAGCCCTTCCCAGCCCGCAGCGAGGCCGCTGTTATCTCTCTCTGGGCCTGTGATCGTCCAATGCCTAAGAGAGAGCCTCAGGGAGCTGGATCTTTCAGCAGGTGTAGTGCCTCAATTCACTTGGTGAGAATTAATTAATCAAAATGTCATGGGGGCACTTTGTCAAAAGCTTTGCTGAAGTCAAGATATACTATGTCCACAGCATTCCCACAGTCCACAAGGGAGGTTACCCGATCAAAAAATGAGATCAGATTAGTCTGACAGGATTTGTTCTTGACAATTCCATGCTGGCTTCTAGTCATCACTGCATAGTTTTCAAGGAGTTTACAGATTGACTTCTGTATAATCTGCTCCAAAAAATTCCCAAGGATGGATGTCAGACTGAGTGGTCTGTAGTTCCCAGGTTCCTCCTTTTTGCCCTTTTTGAAGATAGGGACATTAGCCCTCCTCCAGTTGTCCAGCACTTCACCCATCTTCCATGATTTCACAAAGATAGTGGTTCTGAGACTTCCTCTGCCAGTTCCTTCATTACTCTAGGTTGCAGTTCATCGAGCCCTGGAGATTTGAACTCGTTCAAAGAAATTAGGTGTTCCTTGACCATTTGTTTATAAATCTCAAAGTGCAATCCTAGCCCTTCAGCTTGTACTTCACGTTTTCCAAGGGGGTCATAGACCCACTTTTGGGAGAAGACTGAGCCAAAGTCTTTGGCCTTTCTTTGTCATCTGTTACCAATTTGCTATCCTCATTGAGCAGTTGAACCACCATTTCTTTCCTCTGTCGTTTACTATTCACGTATCTAAAGATTCCTAGCTAACCTCAGCTCCTGCTCAGCTTAGCCTTCCTGATACCATTGTCGCACTTCTGTGCTACTTGTTTGCACTCTTCTTTTGTAGCCTGGCCTTCTTTCCACTTCCTATATGTATCCTTTTTTTATTTTCAGGTAATCTCTAAACCTTTTGTGGAGCCACATTGGTTTCTTCTGTTATTTTCTATCTTTTTTCCTTGTTGGAATTGTTTGTAATTGGGCCTTTAACATTTCCTTTTTTAAAAACTCCCACCCATCTTGGACTCCTTTTCTCATTAGCATCACTTGTCTTTTCATCACCTTACTTTTCATAGTTCTGAGTTTATTAAAATCGGCTTTCCTAAAATCCAGAGTACACATATGGCTATACCCAGCTTTTGCTTCCTTTAAAATCAAGAGCTCAGGTATGACGTGGTCACTTTCCCCCAGAGTTCCCGTAACTGCCACTTTATCCACTAAGTCCTCCCTATTGGTCAGTATCAAGTCAAGGATAGCCCTTCCTCTAGTTCCTTCCTCTACTTGTTCCTTGTGATCCTTTCTTAACATGACCCTCCACTCCTACAACTCCCACCAGCCCTAAGAAACATAGCCAATGGTGAGGGATGATTGAAGTTGTAGCACAAATCATCTGAGGATCATAAATTGTCCACCCCTATCTGAGATGAACACTTCTCTGATCTTCAGAGTTTCCCCATGCGGGCAGGGGGAAACCCCTCTGAGAAATAATTTAGTTTTTTTACCATGCCATTTCAAAATATCCAAGGAAGTTTGCAGCCATAACACAAACACCCAAACACATACAAATCTAATCATTAGTTTTTCAAAATATTTATGTATTTATATGAGGTTTATAGTGCTTAATATACTAAAATTCCTAAGCAGTTCTGTGACGGTTCCCTGTATGTAATGGGTTAACACTGGTGAAGTATAGTCATTAGAAAATAATAATAAGAGTGAATCACCCCAGAGCTAAAAAGGTAATTCCTCAAATGCTTCGGTAATAGCTTTCGGATCATCCTCCAGCTCAGCACAAGTGTAGAACAAAAAGATAACTAAGCACTGGAACAATAGGCTCGACAAGGTGATTAACAAGAGGAGGGGCAAAGCAGAAGGAAGACTAAGGGTCATAAAGAGAGAGATGGCTTTGGGTTGGGGGGGAAAAGAGGGTGAACTTTCCCAGAGAATGCTGGAAGGACAAAATGTCAGGAGTAGTTAGGGAAAAGATAGACCTGCGGTTTGATTTGTGTGGTTTTGTTTTCTTGCCTTTGTAACTTCAGTTCTATGTGTGTAAATATCTTAAGCAAAGCGTACCTTACTATGCCAAGAATAGTAAAGAGTTTTGATTTAAAACTTGTATTGTTGGAGATTCCTTTTCATACCCGCCTATAGCTCTAACCTCCACGCTACTGAAAAGGAGAAAAGAGACAGGTGGAAACTTGGGTCCCAGAAAAGGGACAAGGTTGCTCTTAAAGAGGCAGGATATCTTTAAAGAGCAGAATCAGAGTGTCCAGCCAGGAAGGTGGAACTCTGAAAGTCCAGGAGTGGAACCAGGACAAGTTCACATTAAAATGCAATATAACAACATAAAAGCTAAAACATTACAATACAATTACAATAAACCAGGGCTTAAATATAATTCTTTACAGGTCAGGAAAAGCAAGTGTGAACAAATATGTTTTCAGGAGGCATTTAAAACTTGCCACCGTTTCTGCCTCTCAAAGAGTGGGTGCCACCACTGGGAAGTCCTGCTTTTGTGCTATTATGTAGCAACACTCCATGGATCGCAGAACGACCAGTACAGTCTCAGGGATTGCTTGAGTTTAGATCATGAAAGGCAGTCTGATAAGTATCCTGGTCCAGAGTTCTTTAAGGCTGTGTATGGCAACAACAAAACCTTGCATTTCGTTCAGTAACTAATAGGCAGCCAGTGCAGTCCTTTTAACACAGCTGTAATATGTGTATATCGATGTCAGGTGTTGGTAACGCACCACCACCAAGACTGCTGACTGCACCCACCAGACCCCTTCCTCACCTTCCCTTCAGGTGCACCAACCTTGGTTTTGCTGCCACTATCTCCAGCCAGGATGCAGGAAGTCAGTCTCTCATAGCTGGGTGGGGGCAAGGGAGAGTACCTGGTCAGGGAAGAGGCAGAAGGGGCAGCAGGAGTGGGGGAAGGAAATCTAAATGTGGTGGTGGAGGAGGAGGAGGAAGAGGAGGAGGCGGCAAAAAGGAGGGAGCAGTGGTGAGAGAAAATGATAGGAAGGGGGAGAAGGGGGCAAGAGAGAGACTCCCCCAAATAAATGCCCACTAGCCCAAATGACTGCAGAACAAATGTGTCCGTGGACGGAAATGATTGCCTAGCCCTGATCAAGGTGCTCCCCTGTTCATTCTAGCTACTTCATTTTGCACTACCTGCAGCTTCTGAACCAGGCATAAAGGCAGCCCCTTAGGTTGTTTGTTGAAGCATGAGTTATGTTGTGTGCAGCCAGGGTGGCTCATTAACCATGCAGGGTGGGTTATTTTCTCAAACAAGCCAGCTTGAGAAGCTATGGTTTGTTGTTGGGTTCTTCACAGTGGTTAAGAAGCCACATTGCATGGCTAACAAGCCACCCTGGCTGTATTCAGACAACACGATAACCCACCCTACGGGAAACATGATGCATTTGGACAACATGCTAGCCACGGTTCAAAACAACCCACACTCAGCCACTGAGTGTGGGTTAGTGTATTGTATGAACAGACTCAGAGTGTGTTACCAGTGAGGTTACCAGTGCATGAACTAAGGAGGCTAGGCTATCCCTATCCAGCAATGGTTGTAGTTGTCACACTAACCGAAGTTGGTAATGGGTCTCAGTGACAAAAACAGATCCTGGAGCACCCAAAGTTCATACCTGTTCCATCAGAAGGAGTGTAACCACATCCAGAAAAGGTAAACAACCCAAAACAACTTGGGAACCACCTACCCATAGGGACTCTGACTTGTCAGAATTCAGCTTCAATTTGTTAGCCCTCATCCAGCCCATAACTGCATCTAGGCACTGGTTCAAAACATACACAGCTTCTTCTAATTCAGATGTTAGAGTGAAACAGAACTTGGTGTCATCTGCACATCAATGACACCTTGCTTCTTCTAATGACCATTTCCAATGGCTTCATATAAAGGTTAAACAGCATTGGGGACAGAATATTGCTCTGTGGCATCCCACAGTTCAACTGCCAGGAGGGCAAGGTGCCATCACCCAATGTTATTCTCTAGCACCGAGCCTGTAAGTAAGAGCCAAACCACTGTACAATGGCACTTCCAACTCATGGAACCAGTCCAGGAGGATACTGTCAAAAAGCCATTAAGAGATCCAGTAGAAGTCACAGGATCACACTCCCCTTGTCCCTGTCCCAAAGAAGGTCATACATTAGAGTACCAAAGCTGATTGTGTCGCAAAACCAGGCCTGAACTAAAACTGGAATGGATCAAGACAGTCAGTTTCATCCAAGAGCACCTGTAGCTGAGATACCACCACTCTCTCAATCACCTTACCAAGCATTTGTGACCACAGAATCGTTCGTATAGATATCTGGATCCAGGGAGGGTTTTTTTTTCCAGAGGTGGTCATACCACCATCTCCTTGAAGGCAGCACAGAATGAGTGGGTGTGCACAATAAAACAGCCCACCATAGGTTGTTTGTGCCACGGTGTAGACCGGTCTGCATTTTGCATATTCAACCCCTGATTGTGAGGTGCTGTGTCATGCAAGCCTGGCTGGTGGGGGTTATGTGAAGGTTAACATAACCTCATGGGTTATGCAGTGGTTACCCGCAGCAACCTCAAAGAAGCCGTGATAGGCAAACGTTGAGACCATGTGGTGGGTAGTACAGATGCAAGCATATTGTCCATCTCAAGCTACAAAAACTGAAACTGATCCCACAGCACAGGGCAAGAGAATACACTGGACATCTCAACAGATCCTATTAATTGTGGTGTTCTAGTAGGTATGAAAGTAAGTTATTTTATCCTTGGAATGTTTGGCAAACTTGTCACAACAAACCTCTGAGGGCTCCAGCACTGGATTCATAAGAGTAGATGAAAGCAATGCCTGGACCTCATGGAAAAGCTCAGCTAGACTGTTACCTGAAGATGGGATGGAAGCAGCAAAGTAAGCCTTCATAGTTGAATAGCATTAAAAAATATATTACTGGGAACATGATACTTATAAAAGGTCACTAAATATTTCTTTAAAAAGTAAGATTACCTGCAGAAGAGTGACTATATAGATTTTTCTTCCCTCCATTTCCATCAGGAAGTTTGCACCAAGTGTAATTTCTAATGTTAAGTTGTTTAACCATAAATAACCCAGACTTTCTGTGTTTGGATGTCATGAAACAAGCCAGAGGCATTCCTTGGTTAATTGAAATTGGAAATGATACACATGTGATTTGTAATAATACTAATACTAATACTAATACTAATAATATATTTATTTATTACCCGCCTCTCCCAACGGATCGAGACGGGGAACAGCATTAAACATAAAATACAAAACTGATTAAAAGCACATAAAACCAATACATCATTAAAATACCAATAAAACACCAATACACTTTAAAATTCATCTGGGTAGGCCTGCCGGAAGAGATCAGTCTTTATAGATCTTTTAAATTCCTGAAGACTGGATTAGTTGGCGAATCTCTCCTGGCAGGTCATTCCACAATCTGGGAACAGCAGAAGAGAAGGTCCTCTGGGTAACGGTTGTCAGTCTAGTTCTTGTTGACTGTAGTAAATTCTTCCCAGAGGACCTGAGCGTGCGAGGCAGATTGTATGGAAGAAGGCAATCCTGTAGGTAACCTGGACCCAAACCATGTAGGGCTTTAAAGGTAATAACCAACACTTTGTACTTCGCCCAGAAACTGATTGGCAGCCAGTGAAGAGATTTTAAAACTGGTGTAATGTGGTCACCCCTAGATGTACCGGTGACCAACCTGGCTGACATATTTTGAACTAGTTGAAGTTTCCGGACTAGGCACAGAGGTAGCTCTATGTACAGCGCATTGCAGAAGTCGAGCCTCGAAGTTACCAGCGCGTGCACTACTGATTTTAGGTCTTCCAACTCTAGGGAAGGGCGCAGCTGGCGTATCAGCCGAAGCTGATAGTAGGCACTCCTGGCCGTCGCATCTATCTGACCTGTCATTTGGAGCGACGGATCCAGGAGCACCCCCAAGCTGCGAACACAGCCTTTCAGGGGGAGTGTAACCCCATCCAGAACTGGTTGACACACCTCCAACCCCAGGTTGTGGCCCTTGACAGTAAGCACCTCCGCCTTGTCTGGATTCAGCTTCAGTTTGTTTTTCCTCATCCAGCCCACTACCGCCTCCAAGCATTCATTCAGAGGAGACACACTATCTTTAGCTGACGTTGTTGTCAAAGGCATAGAGAAATATATTTGGGTGTCATCAGCGTATTGATAGCACCCCGCCCCATGTCTCCGGATGATCTCTCCCAGCGGTTTCATGTAGATGTTAAACAGCATTGGGGATAGGATGGCACCTTGTGGTACACCACATAGCTGCTCCTTCTTTGAAGAGCAACTATCCCCAAGCATCACCATCTGGAACCTGCCCGAGAGGTAGGACCGGAACCACTGAAGCACAGTGCCCCCGAGTCCCAATTCCCTCAGGCGTTCCAGAAGGATACCATGGTCGATGGTATCGAAAGCCGCTGAGAGGTCCAGGAGTACCAACAGGGACACACTCCCCCTGTCAATACTTAAGCATAGATCATCCACTAAGGCGACCATAGCAGTCTCAACTCCATATCCTGCTCTGAAGCCAGTTTGAAATGGGTCTAGAAAATGCTCCAGTCCTCCTGCAATTCCTATGTTAAACAACGCAGGAATTGCCCATCATTTCATGTGAACCAGGTCAAAGTGTAAAACAGATCTTAGATCATTACATGCAAACCAGGGGTACCTCTAGATGGACAGTGTCCATTGCTGTGGCTTCGGAACGGCGGCACTTGCATTGCATGACACAGCCGCCAATCTGAAGCCATCTAGGGGCAAAGAGGCTTTGCCGCGAACTAAAAAAGTCGGCCATTTAGGTCAACTTTTTTAGTTTGTGGGGAAGCAATGACAGCTTTTGCCTTCTGATGCTTTTTCTCTGCTGCTTCTGAGGAGGCTTGCCCAGTCCTGGCTACCACTGATTAGTCCCCATGGGCTGGGCAGGGAAGGGGATGGTCCAGCGAGCCATAAGCTCACTGCACCACCTCTGCACTGCACCTCCGCTGTCCTCCCCCCCATTTTGTAAAACAAATAAAAATAAAAAGTACTTACCTAAGAGTAGGGGAGCCGGGGCTCCCAGCCCCCCCTCCAGCTGCCACCGAATGCACGGCAGTGCGGGCGGCTCCACAGGAAAAAGCACTGTCACGCCCCTTACATCAGGACTGGCGTAAGGGGCATAAATGCACTGTGCGATGCTGGGGAGGCTCCACGGCGCAGCACTCCCGGCGTTGTGAAGAGGGAGCCCAGGTCACTATCAAGAGTAGTGCGGTTACTTCTTCTGTGGATACGTCTTCTGTGGGTGCCACCCTCTATAGTGCATCATATGTCTTAAGATATTTCTACATTTTCCAGTTGAAGTGAGGGAGCTATTTTTCCATGTCTTGAAATGTTTAAAGACCCATGATCATGTAGATAGAGCCAATTATGCCGGATGATACTGAGCAGCTGGCTGGTGGCTGGAGCGACGTAACATTGTGAGTGGAGGGGAAAAGAAAGTGCTGACAAACACCGTCGCCCCCTCCCCCACCTTCTTCTTCTGAGAGGCTAAAGCTGACCGGCAGCTGGAATGTGTCAGGGAGCGGCAATATGTGTTGTGCAGGGCAGAGGGAGATATGGCGATAGCAGGGTGAAATGCCATTACAGGGGAAGGAAAGATACATATTTAACACCCATCTTACCTTCCGGTCACCCTGCTACCCCGGGGATCTTGGGGAACGAACCAGGCCATCCACAGAACCTCTCCTTGCTCCTGTGCAATGCCAGGTCAGTTAAAAACAAAACAAAGCAAATCCTTACAGATGAGGAGGCCGACCTGGCTTGCTTCACAGAGACCTGGCTGGGAGATGACAGTGGCCCCACATGGGCCCAGGCCCTCCCAGCTGGGTACTGTGTTAGTGAGCAGTTGAGGAAAAGTGGGCAGGGGGGGGTGGAGTGGCTGTGATCTACAAAGATAATCTTAACCTCACCAGATTTCCTGTCCGGGAATTGAATCACATTGAGTGTGTGTACCTGAGTCTGAAGGCCAGGGATAAACTAAGGATTCTGTTAGTGTACTGGCCACCCCGCTGACTATCAGACTCCCTGGCTGAGCTCACGGAACTGGTCTCGGAGCTGCTATTGGATTTGCCCAGGCTTTTGGTCCTGAGCGACTTCAACATCCCATTCGAGGCTGGCTTGTCAGATGCAGCTCTGGAGTTCATGGCATGGCATCCATGACAAACATGGGCCTATCCCAGTTGGTCTCTGGGCCTACACATTCAGCAGATCACACCCTCGATGCTGTTTTCAGTTCCGAACAGACGGATCTGTGGGCGGAGGTGTCAAATACCTCTGCATTTTCATGGATAGACCATTTTTTGGTCAGGGTTAGTATCACGGCTAGCACCCGCCCCTGTAGGGGTGGTGAACCTATTAAGATGGTCTGCCCTTGGAGGCTGATGGATCCTCTTAGATTCCAGAAATCCTTAGAGGGTTCTATGGCTGGTATCGTCGACGATCCTGTAGAAGCCCTGGTTAATAGATGGAATCAAGACCTAACTAGGGCTATCGACACGATCGCCCCCAAACGTCTTCTCCAACCCGCTTCTAATCGGGCACCCTGGTATACAGAAGATCTCAGGGAGTTGAAGCGGAAAGGACGACGACTGGAGCGCCGATGGCGGAAAACTCGACTTATATCCGAGAAGACACGACCTAGAGAACACCTCCGTTCCTATGGGGTGGCAATACATGCAGCGAAGAAAGCTTTTTTCTCTGCACACATTGCGTCTGTGAATTCAGGTCCAGCAGAACTGTTCAGGGTGGTAAGGGGTCTAACTCAGGCACCTTCCCCCCTGAACCCAATTTTAGAGCCTTCGGCAGTTCACTGTGATGCCTTTAATGATAATTTCACAGATAAAATCTCTCGGATAAGAGCCAACTTAGATTATTATAGCAGAGGCTGACAATGGAGTGTCCAGCAATTCCGTGAGTAGTATTACACTGGATCAGTTTCAGTTGGTGAGTACCGAGGACGTGGACAAGCTGCTTGGACAAGTGAGGAGAACATCTTGCCCTCTCGATCCCTGTCCTTCTTGGTTGGTCACCCAGGAAGGAGATGAAATTAGACTACAATTACAACACATTATTAATACATCTCTCAAGGAGGGGAGTTTTCCATCCTGTCTAAAAGAGGTGGTGGTACGGCTGCTTCTAAAAAAGCCTTCCCTGGACCCCATGGATCTTAATAACTATAGACCAGTATCATTTTTGAGCAAGGTGATTGAGAGGGCAGTTGCCTTTCAACTCCAAGAAGTCTTGGATGATACAGATTTTCTAGACCCATTTCAAACCAGCTTCAGGGCAGGATATGGCATTGAGACTGCTATGGTCACCTTAGTGGATGATCTATGCTTGAGTATTGACAGGGGAAGTGTGTCCTTGCTAGTACTTCTGGACCTCTCAGCGGCTTTCGATACCATCGACCATGGTATCCTTCTGGAATGCCTGGTGGGACTGGGATTCAGGGGCACTGTGCTTCGGTGGTTCCGGTCCTACCTCTTGGGCAGGTTCCAGATGGTGAGGCTTGGGGATACTTGCTCCTCAAAGAAGGAGCTGTTGTGTGGCTTACCACAAGGCGCCATCCTATCCCCAATGCTGTTTAACATCTACATGAAATCGCTGAGAGAGATCATCCGGAGGCATGGGGCGGGGTGCTATCAGTACGCTGATGACACCCAAATATATTTCTCTATGCCTTTGACAACAGTGTCAGCTAAAGATAGTGTGTCTCCTCTGAATGAATGCCTGGAGGCGGTAATGGGCTGGATGAGGAAAAACAAACTGAAGCTGAATCCAGACAAGACAGAGATGCTTACTGTCAAAGGCCCCAACCTGTGTTTGGAGGTGTGTCAACCAGTTCTGGATGGGATTACACTCCCTCTGAAAGGCTGTGTGCGCAGCTTGGGCATGCTCCTGGATCCATCGCTCCAAATGACAGCTCAGATAGACGCGACGTCAAGGAGTTGCCTACTATCAGCTTCGGCTGATATGCCTGCTGCGCTCCTTCCTAGAGTTGGAAGACCTAAAGATGGTAGTGCACGTGCTGGTAACTTCGAGGCTCGACTTCTGCAATGCGCTATACATAGGGCTACCTCTGTGCCTAGTCCGGAAACTTCAACTAGTTCAAAATATGGCGGCCAGGTTGGTCACTGATACACCTAGGGGAGACCATAGCACACCAGTTTTAAATGTATGTGTATATACATACATTTAAAAGGTGTGTATATACAAGGTATTTAAAATACTTGTATATACACACTCCACAGGCTGCCAATTAGTTTCCGGGCAAAGTACAAAGTGTTGGTTATTACCTTTAAAGCCCTACAAGGTTTGGGTCCAGGTTACCTGCGGGATCGGCTTCTCCCATACAATCCGCTCAGGTCATTTGGGAAGAACCTACTGCAGTCGGCCAAGACTAAGCTGACAACTGTTACCCACAGGATCTTCTCTTCTGCCGCTCCCAGACTATGGAACGATGTGTCAGGAGAGATCTGCCAACTTACCAGTCTTCTAGAATTCAAGAGAGCTATAAAGACTGATCTCTTCCGGCAGGCTTACCCAGTCGAATTTTAAGACTTGGTTGATTTTAATAATGTATTATATATGTTTTAACCAGTTTTATATATTTTATATTGTTTGTATTGATGTTGTTCCCCACCTCGATCCGGAGGGAGAGGCGGGTAAGAAATAAACATATTATTATTATTATGGCTTTGTAGTAAGGAGCTATAAACCAACTGGATAAGTAAGCAGGTGAAGATGAACAATATCCAAAAAAGTTGATAATATTACTTTATTATGCAGGCTATAAACATACAATCAATAAGCAACAGGCGAGAGTAAAATCAAATAGTATAATTCAATACGAGAAATAACCAGAAAAAAACAAACATAGTTCGACCTTCCGAGATCTAATATATACAAAGGTATGTGAAAAGGTATTTAAAATACTTGTATATACACATACATTTCAATACAAACTTCTCACACCTATTGACAATATAAAACATTGCAGTGTCCCCACCTGCAATTATAAAAACTAATTTATTTTCAGAATGCCTACTTCCTAAATATTACAAAACATACATAAAACAACAACAAACAACAACTCACCAGTTCTGGACAAATTCATGGACCTTGCCAAACTGAAAATAATATAAACACCTGCCAAATCATATGCATATCTGAATACTATAAAACTGAAAGGGGCTTTAGGCACCACTGTGAATATATGATTCTGTGAAAGGCAAGGAACTGCAGTGATCCTGAAAATAAATTCATAAAAAGAAAGTTATCATTTGAAAACATATTTATAACACACAATTTTCCATATATACATACTCACATATACCAGATAGTTGAACAAAATACTAATGGAATCACGCAGGAAGTTTCCCTTTCAGGAATGTACAAACCGTCCACAAATCTGAGGAGGCTTGGATCCCTCTTTGAATACTCAACTGCAATCAGAGGTGTGGTTAATGGAGCCTTATAGAACTGCACTTGGTTCCTGGAAAGGCACCCACCAGAAAAAAAAATAATCTATTACCTGAATCTATTAACTTCACCAATTTTCCTAAATACCACATAAAACATTATGTCCAAACGTCAAATAAATAAATAAATAAAATATGCATAGCACTGTTGTTAATGACTTATTTTAACACATAATCATCTAGTCCATATCCTCATTTCAGCCAATTGGAGATTGAGTCTTAAAGCCAACTGGAGATTGAGTCTGTTGTAGACATTTACGGTGCAGCTGTTGTCAACCTTTTCCAAACAGCAGAACTTCATGTTATTCAGATTATGTCTAAAAAAATGTAATTAACAATACACGTAGCTCTATAGCAATCCTATAGATAATATACAATATTTCTATCAAGGTTTCTTTAACTGTAATACCAAAGGAGTTATATATGCTATCATATGTCCTTGTAAAAATGTATGTGTTAGATAGGGTGACCATATTTTGGAAACCAAAAAGGAGGACATCGTGGCCAGCCCCCAAAGTGGCGTGCCCACCAACATGTCCACCCCTCCAGGGGGGCATGTCCAGCCCCAAGGGGGTGTGCCCATCCGAATATAGCCTTGGTTACATATCTGATTTTACAGCGCACAATTCAGACAACCCTGTTCTACACAACAGCTTAATGTTAAAATCACTGAAATAAAGAACACGTGAGACATTTAACGTATCTGAAATTAACTTTACTCACTCCTACTTTTGTAGCTTTTGCTGTACTTTGAAGCTTTTGCTATACCCTGTGTGATACAGTCTCCCTTTCCCTCAAATATATTTTCTGACTGCAAATCCTTCACTGGATGACATAGTCTCACCTTTCCTAACATTTAACACTTTTTCTCCATCACCTTTCTCGTATCCATACTCACAGATTCAGCATACTGCTACCACTGAACAAATGAAGCAGTTGACAAGCGCAGAAAAATCTAGTACAATAAACTAGCAACCTAGCATTAAAAAGAGTATAAAATACTATTACCCTGAAAACATTAGCCATGGAACAAAATGGACTAAAGGCTTGTTGCAGTCACTTCTCACTAGCACCTCATTGATAAACTTCTGGTTTATCAATGAGAAACAAATCTAAAAATGTATCATACCTCTGGTTCATTAGCCGTGTAGCTGTTCATTAGCTGTTTTTACGTTTTATGTTATGTTTTATGGTTTTAAATTTTGTATATTGACTTTTTAATGTTCAACCTTTTAATTTTTGTAAACCGCCCAGAGAGCTTCGGCTATGGGGCAGTATATAAATGTAATAAATCATCATCATTATCTTCAGCATCAAGACCATGGTCAGTTGCAATACAAAGAAAGGCCAAAATGGATGCCCATTATCACCATGCTAGACAAGGATCTTTCCCTCATTTTATTCAGGTATCTCCTGTATTATCCAAGTATCTCAGTGTGCAGAGAACAGAAATCCCAATCAGGGACCCAAAGTAAACTGCCCAAAGAAACCTCAGAAATAAGTCTCACTGATTTCAATAAAGCTTTCTCCGGGATAAATGAATGTAGGATTGCAGCCTCTTCACATTTGCTCACCTTAGTCTAGCAAATGCAAGCCCCTCCTGTCAAGGTCAACTATACACTCACCAGAACCTGGTCTCGTGGATCATGAAACCAGCAGATACTCTCCAAAAAGATGCTTTCAGAGCCTAGGAAATCCAGACACACTCAAACAAATCAAGCCAAGCCACGCTATGCACTCATATTATTTTGCTGGGAGAGAACAATTCTGGGACAAGACAATACTTTGCAACCAACCAGATATAACAGTCATAAATAAAAAAAGAAAAGCACACCTACCTCATTGACATATCAATACCTAGTGATAAAAATGTTGCAGAAGAGGAAGAGGAAAAGAGCGGGAAATATACACCCCTGGCTATGGAAGTTAAAGAACTATGGCAACAGGAAAAAGTTACAATTATTCAGTTAGTCACATCAGTTACATCAATTTTTTTTTTTACAAAAATACAGAAAACCTTCAGAAACTAGGCCTACCAAAATATATCCACACCAGCATCCAGAAAACAGTCATGCTTAAAACATGTTCGATAGTCAGGAAATTTCTGAATCAGTAAAAGACAGAATGACTTCGCAAAGCCTGTCATGTTCATCTAGAAAAATGACCACAAGCAAGAAAAGAGAGATAATAATAATAACGTTGTTAATTTTTAGAGTGGTTTTTTTGAAGGATAAAAAATTATCAGCAATTGTTACAAAATATACATCATGCCAATTATATCAAACAAATTGGAGAGGAAGATGAATTACTATCTTCTAGCACCAGCTAGAGACCCACTTCTTCTTTTGAGCTACGGAGCCAGTAGGTACATAAATAGCTCAAGCAAGCGAGCCAAACCACATACCACAGAGGATGGCTAAAAACAACTATCTATGTTGGGAAAGAATTTCCTTCATGACTCAAAATTCCTGATGACCCAGCAAAGGTTTTAGGAAATCTTGCTCGTATTGGCATAGGTCGAGATATTTTGCTGGTCAGAATTTTCATCAGTAGAACTCCAATGGAAATACCTTCTTGGGAGACTTGCCAGTGAGATATTATGGCAAAGCTAGAGTGACCAGATACAGTGCAATCCAATACATGTCTACTCAGAAACAACTGCATTGAGCTCAACTGGACATACTTCAATTGGCTAACAAACTTTGGAAACAATTCTATGCATGTTTAGACAGAAAGAAGTCCTACAACTTCCGGAATTGCCCAGCCAGACAAGGGAATTCCCCCCAAAAGATCTGACACACAAGGAAATGCTCCAATGCCTAGATAAAACAATTGTTCTGATGAAGAATATTATTTCTTTGATTTTAGGTAGTGCACACAGTTGTTGCAACAGTGTGCCTTCTTAAAAGATGCATTCCCTCTACCATGAGGAAGGTGGAAGAGTATTCCATTAAAATGGTTCCTGCCATCCATGGGTTTTGTAAGTAGCAGTATTTTTTCAAAAAAGAAAAAGTTCACAGCTGGTGCAGTGTAATGCCTGTGAAACTGAGCAGCAAACCAGAATGCCCCTAGATTAGCTCTCACAACTTGTATGAACTCATGGCATGGCCTTAGGCAAACCACTATTTTTTCAGCCTCCACCCTGCAATACTGGCCTGCCATACAGGGTTGTTGTAATGATTATATTCTAATAATGTCATGCATATGATGCGCTATGAACATCCTAAAGTTCTGTCTAAATGCTAAGTTTTTTATTTAAAAAATCAGCTGCCTGCTTAAGCTAAGCACCTTGGCTTAAGTTTTTGATTTAAAAAGTTTTAGATCTATTGAACGCCTAAACATTGCATCCCTACTTTTTTTAAAAAAAAATCAACCAATATAGATTTCATGACAATGACAAATAGCAGTTTGATTTAAACTCCTGGTAAGCATATAAAAACACAACCCACAGTCCAGTACTTCATGTATGCTCAGATGCTTACATGAAGCAACTATGCACAGGGGGTCATTTTTAATTTCAATGAAGGGATCCAATTGGGGTGTTCGAAGGAAGGTGTATGTGGATCTAGTCCCTCCTTTGAAATGAATCAGTATGTTCTTGTAGGTAAGAATATTCCCTGCCTATACTGGAGCATTTGGATCCATAAGCAAGCTTGAGACTCAGGCCTCCTCTATTCCTTCTCATGAAATTAATTTACCTTTAATACTAAAAGCTGTGCATTTTTTTATTGTTGCCTCTATTTTGAACACAAAAGGAAAAAGCTTTGATATAAGCAGCACAAACCTATGCATATTTATTCAGAAGTAAGTTGCATAACAGGAAGGACAAGGCTCCTGTATCTTTAACAGTGGTGAAGAAAAGGGAATTTCAGCAGGTGTCATTTGCATGCAACTAAACAAACAGGAGGCAGTGGTTGACAATATTATACAAGAACACAGGTGAATACACTCAACCACCTGAATAAACAATAGGACCAGCAATACTACGTTTAACAATATTTATATTTGTGTATTAGTGCAGTTTATACCCACTTCAAATATTTCAAATCCAGGGACATTGCGATGGCCTTGTATGTGGGGACAAAGCCTCCACCTGAAACCATTTGAAAGTACAGCTTTCATTTCCAAACTCGTGGTCGCAGCTGGATTAAGCAATTTCTGAAGAAGCATAGAGAAACAGATGTATGATACCAGATTTCTGTTAAAAAGTTTGCTGATAGAACTTGGAAAGAATTATACACTAATGGAAGAAAACATTACAGATTCATTGTAATATTATTGAAAAAAATATTTGTGTACTGTATTTATGACTAGTATACTATGCTGTTTTAATTGTGGAGTTTGTTAATTTTGTGTGGCATTCTGAAGCATGAATTGTGAAAAAAGTTTGATTAATAATATAATGTGCTTTAAATATTTGAAGTGGGTATAAACTGCACTAATACACAAATATAAATATCGTTAAATGTAGTATTGCTGGTCCTATTGTTTATTCAGGTGGTTGAGTGTATTCACCTGTGTCATTTGCATGCATGCAGTATCTGGAGAAATACCCTCTTCATCACAACACTGAAAAGCTGAAGGAGCCCTGCTCTCTTTTGCATCTGGTCACACTAGCGAAAGAGGGCAGGGCTCTTGCAGTAACACACTGGTAATGCTTATACCTAACAATCATCAGATTCTTACATCCTCTGTGACTATAAACCTGTACAAAAAGCGCTTAAATTGGAAATAACACCTACATTCAATTCAAATTATTCATTTCAAACTCTATATTTCAGACTATATATAAGTGAGAAAGGGGGGGGCGAGGATTTTGTGCAGCAAAAACAGCCTACAACTTCCAGCATGCACTGCCTGGAAGGCTGCACTTACCGAAGCCAAGGAACAGCCAGCACAGACAGCAGCATAAATGCCTGCTGGCATGATGCAGGAGGGGCAGTCCATGGAGGGGTAACATTCTACTAAACTGTCAGCATTTAGATAACATCCAGAGAGGTGAAGAACAAGACTCACCTGATTCCCTGGAGAACTCTCCGAGTCTTAGACTTCTGTAAATACAGCCCTCCCAGGCACTGCATGCTGGGAGTTGTAGGCTGTTCACTGCCTGCTTCCCCAGAAAGCTCTGTATGATGAACAGCCTACAACTCCCTGCATGCTGCACGTTAGGAACAGGTGAGAGATGGCGTGGGGGGGGCTTCTCCGGGCCTCCGGAAAACCCCCGCTCCTGCCCCTGCATCGCTGGACTTTAGAAAGGGCCTCACAAAGTGCTTGTTTGGTGGGATGTCATAGGGAAGGGGTTTTTTCCTTCCACTCAAATGGCGGCTGCCATTTGAGTGGAAGAAAAAAACTCTTCCCTATGGCATCTGACCAAACAAGCACTTTGTGAGGGCCCGTGTTGGGGGTGCGCAAGGGAGGGTGCTGGGAGCATGTGAGAGAGGGAGGGGGCTTCTCCGGACCTCCAGAAAAGCACCCCCCCGCCCCTGCATCGCGGGGCTTAGAAAGGCCTCAGAAAGGCCCTGTTTGGGCGGATGTGAGGGAAGCCTTTTTCTCTTCCTCTGGGGGGGGCGTGAGGGGGTGCAGGGGCGCGCAAGGGGGGGCGGGAGGTACAAGGGAAGGCCTCCAGAAAACTCCCACCCGCGCATCGCAGGGCCCGTTGGGCAGATGCCACCGGTAGCCCCTTGCCTTGCCTTGTCTTGTCTCATGCTGCTGCTGCCTGCCGGATTGGCCGGGGGAGGGGCTGGAAGTCACATTTTGGACGCGCCAAAATGCAATTTCCTGCCCTTCCCCCAGGCTGATCCGGGGCTTCTCCTTGGCCGGGGCTTGTCCTTGGCGTCCGTCCACCGAGGGAAGTGGACGGACGCCCCAGCAGGTAAGTCCCTCGCGCACGCCCCCACCCGCGCGGCCCCCCCCACCCGCGCAGCGCCACCCCCTCGTCGCCCGCCCCCGCGCTCCTTACCGGCTGGGGCGTCCGTCCGCTTCCCTCCGTGCTCGGAAACTACTGAGAAACAGGCTTCCTGGCCTGTCTCTCAGTAGCGCGCCGAGTGATGACGTCATCACCCAGCGCGCTACTGAGGGACAGGCCGCGAAGCCTGTTTCTCAGTAGATTCCGAGCACCAGAGGGAAGGGGACGCCCCAGCAGGTAAGTGCCTCGCGCCGTCAGCTTCCCGCCACCGCCGCGTGACCCCCCGCTGCCCCGGTTTGCCCCCACCGCCCCCCGGCTCGCCCCAGGGCCATCTGGTCACCGTTTTGGGGGGCTAAATTTCCGGATTTGGCCCCCCAAAACGGTTTTTCCGCCCGGATGCAGATTTGCTCCCCATTTCCCGGGCATGTCCGGACAGATCCGGGCGTCTGGTCACCCTATGTTAGAATGACAAGAGTGATCAAAATCAGGATCCGAACATAAAAATTACATAAGAAATCAGGATGCAAATCCCTCATGTTCAATAGTTTCTCAAACATAAATATAATCTGAATGACTTGGCGTTCTGCTGTTCCCATGACATTACTGTAATACATATAGGATTAGTGTGGATAGGGCAGATTGGCCTTGTTCAGAAGACACCTTAAAACTCGGGCCTTGTTCAGAAGACACCTTGAACCACGGCTTTAACCATGATGAATAAGGCAAAAAGACTTATTCATGGTTAAAGCTGTGGTTTAAGGTGTCTTCTGAACAGAGCTACTGTGGTCACCGTGGTTTAAGCTGTCTTCAGAACAGGGCCAACGTGTGGTTGTTAGGGGTTTCATAAATCCACCTACCTCTTCAGCAATGGCAAGTACCTTCCCCCATTGGATGAGCACTTGTGTGCCTTAACCATAAGTCCTGCTTGTAGTCAACTGCCTCTCCAATCAACCCTCACTCTGGGGAGGAAAGAAAAGGATGTTTTCTCCTGCAAGTTGAGCTTTTTGAAAAAGCACCAGCAGTGCTTCAGTTCTGCTTTCTGTAAAAACTGGATGAAAAAAGAAAGAAATCACATCCCCCTTACTTCCCCCTTCACCATTTGCAGGAGGTACTGCGGTGACACTTTATTCCAGAACTCAACTTCTCACAAGAGACTCTTCACAGAGAAGGGGAAAGAAAATAGAGATGGCTTCCAGAGGCAGTTCTGTTCTCTGGATGGGGCAGCACCCCTGCCTCTCCAATCAGGTCCCAGTATAGCCCAAAGCAAGAGACGGCACCTTCCTCATTAATTGCCAAACAATAATGTGCCTCCTACTTGCTGCTGCTTCTCTACTTGACCTCCCCTTTTGCTAGTGGACTAGTTCTGAGTCCAGTGGTGCACAATCTCAGAATGTTCAGTTGGCTGATTTGGTTGTTTAGTCCAATGAAAGACAGACAGTGATGCAAGGCGTCCATGAAAGCCGCTCTGCCCCACTTCCAAATATGATCCTGATTTATTCTTCCCTGAGCCAATCAGCACCCATCTTTAACACAGGGAATCAGTGCATATGCTGGTACCCAGAGCCAATCAGGTTGTCTTCTTTTTTAAAATACAAACCAACGCACCCACACAGAGCACTCTAGCTCAGATACAACTTTCTCCTCTTTGTAAGTTGAGAACATGGGGGAGCAGTGCAGTGTGCGGATATTGAGGAGTGCGCCCTTAACTTCACTATGAGTACCACTGCTGCACCAAACAACAGGCGAGCGTGTCTGCTTGTGTCTTGGACAGTGATCCTGAGGCTGGAGGGAAGCAGCACTGCAGCAGCCAACCCAGTCATTCAGGTGTGGATTTTTAAAATCATGACCTTAAAGTTAAATTGCATATGTGATTTTGCCCTTTCTGTGCAATGAGTGGGTGCTACAGCAGATAAATGTGGGCTAAACAGACGGCTTTGGTGGGTCTGTGACATGCTCTCAACCTTCTGCTTTGCAGCCTGATGTTAAAGGAAATTTGTTGGCCTCAGTTTCCCCTTTGTGTGCAATTAGTTCCTGATGGAACAGAGAAATGTGAGCTCCAGAGAACGGCTTGGTGTTGTTGTATGGGTCAACAACTCTCCCATTGATCTTAAAATTAACATATGTCCCCTTGCTGCTGTAGCAAATAAATATGGTTTAAAACGTAGTGATTTTGTGGTATTGTTTTATTAGTCAGAAACATCCACCCACCCAGCCCTTCACTTTGCATTCATGAACTTTAACTTCCTCTGTTTGCCCTTTTTGTGCAGTGGATTGCTCCTTGTTTCTGTCCTGCCAGTTGAGCTTTTGCAGAAAGCGCCAATGGTGCCTCACTACTGCTGCCTTCTGCAAAATTCCAAATTAATTACCCCTGCTTTTCCCTATGAAAAGCTTGGGGAGAGGGTGGCTTCGTTCTCTTCCAACTGTGAGCCACTGCTGGTGCTTTTGCAGAAAACCAACTTGCAAGAGAAACCATCTCCTTTCTTTAGAGAGGAGGCAGCAAATATACTGTAAATGTGTA
Organism: Anniella stebbinsi; assembly: GCA_029215795.1. Taxonomy (NCBI): domain Eukaryota; kingdom Metazoa; phylum Chordata; class Lepidosauria; order Squamata; family Anniellidae; genus Anniella; species Anniella stebbinsi. The sequence goes on along the minus strand of JARDYH010000004.1, from coordinate 121,861,433 downwards.
ATCTGGAACATTGATAAATGTCCATGTGATGATGGATGAGAAGAGCAAAAATGCCACGTGTGATGGGCAGCCATCAGCACTGCTAGCCATGATCACTTCCAACTTGCCTGGACGTGGTTGCAACCTGTTTGTTCTCATCTAGATGCCACATACTGTTAGGTCACAAAACAAAAATAGAAGAGTGGGTGTCATATCTGTATGTCTGACCTCTGGACAGTTTCATCCTGCAGCTTCATATAAATAGCAGATGTGAGAACACTGATCCTTACAAGGCATCAAAGGACATTTTTGAAGTGTCGCATTCTTCTACCATCACTGGTCTCTAGGCATACTGACAAAAAAAGAAAAGAAAAATGGAATCAATTTCCTGCCAGATCCCACAGGGAGTTCACTTGAATCTGCAGGCCTGCTGTACTAAAAGCTGCTAAGAGTTTAAGGACAGCACAATACTTTTAATTATTGTTGGTCTGTGCAATTTGTGAAGATCCAAACATAGGGGCTGTCTTCATGGCGCCGGGTTTGCATTGCCTCCCTCTTCAACCCTGCACTTTCCCTCTTCTGGCATAGCATCAGGTAATCGAGATGCCGAGGAGGGAGCACAGGGTTTCTGGGTGCCCATCCGGGACCTGGAGCTACGCCCGTCGTTTTCCTGGTGGAAGGCGGCCAATCGCTGGTCGCCTTCCACCAGGCTCCACCCCGGGTTGACCCTGGATTGGTCACAGAGTGACATTACACAGCAGAAGCGTCATATTAACATCGCTCCGTTTGAAAAAGGGTACATCCCTGACCTTTTCAGAATACAGCATCATGGGGAAGCCCTGTGGTGGCTGTGAACCTGTGTCTGTGTTGTCTAACTGATGTGGCACAGATCCACAGGCACCGTGAGGCTTTCCCTGCATATAGACAGCCCCATAGTTGAACGTTTGTTGTGGGACTGTATATCTTACCTCTTGGTGAGACTCTAACTATATTTAACATTTGAGGTGTGCAGTTTACCAACAGGTAGTTTGGAGCTTGGGTACCCTCTCTGAAATTGTCTCTTGGAGGATAGGCGTCCTGTGAGGTGAGGTGCTGCCTTCCAGCACCATCAAAAATATTCTTAGAAAATAAAAATACTGGGTGGCTGCAGCCTAGAGATATGTTTTGAAATGTGCCTAGCCACCCAGAAAAAAAAGCAAAAGGCAAGCTGGTGGTGGTAGGGAAAATCCTAGGAGCTGGGGGGAGCAAGGGGAGTTTTTGATTGTGCTCTATGTGTGTTTTTGGGGGGGGAAGAAGGTATATGTTTTGCTGGTACTTGCGTATGTCTTTCTCTGAGCTTCAACAGTTTGCCTTTTATGAAATGGGTATTTTATTGTGCTTTGAGGAGGTAAATATGTGATTTGTCATTTGGGGCTCAAACCCCACATGTGCCTTTTGTACTTGTTTCTGAACTCCACCAGTTTGTCTTCTGTGAAATGATTGTTGGAGAAAAAAACTGGGTTTAGAACAGTGACTTTGTATTTTGGAGCTCAGACTGCCTTGTTCTTAGGCAAGTTATTTTTCTTGTAGTGTTATAAGTTTGCTTTCTGGAAGATGAGTGTTTTGTGACTTACTGTGATCACCATGGCAGCCATTTTATGAATGGAAAAATCTCCCCTGTGGCAGCCATTTTGTGAGAGCCCCCACACCACTCCCTTAGATTTCCAAAATATGCCCATTGATCCAAAACGTTTAGTAACACCTGTATATGAACATGTCCTTAAATGCTTTCTGAGTCCTTCCTTCTCTACCTTGACGAAAAAATTGAAGGGGGAGCATTACAACCCAACGAGGAAAAATAAAATATACATAAAATGTTTCAGGAGGAATTTGGGAACAGAATAAATGAAAAATTAGCAAATACGAAAGATTAATTTAGAAAATAAAGTTCCTATTGAAATTTCAAAAATCACAGGAGAAGCATGTTGTTATAATTTAGGTCTTAAATAATCTTAGAGAGCAATTCTGTGGGCCCTAGGCAGAGTCTGAGGGCACATAGGATACTTCAAATTCCTGGATCTAAAATCAGAGATAGCACTCCAGACTTGGACCCAGGAGTCCAAACTCCCCACCCCTTCCCCCTCGCAAGGCAAAGGCAACCAGCTTGGAACAAATTTTAAAAGTAAAATAAATCCCACCAAGGGAGACGTGGACACTATCCAATGTATGCTACATGCTAGCGAGACTTGTCACTAGCACAATGAGAAGCTACTGGTTCTAGAAGCAGGCGGAACCAATAGCAAACATTCATTTCTGAAATGGGGCATGCAGACGGAAGCTCTACTGACCTGTCTCAATCTGGAAACAAGCATTGCTGCGTGGTTCCAGGATTGCTTTTTGAACTGCTACTTCCTGTTATGCAAGCAGGAGTGCAGTCGTGGCAGTATTGGATGCTGCTCAAATATCCAAAGGGCTGTCACAGAGAAGATGGAGCAGTCGTGTTCTGGTGCTCCAGAGCACAGAACTAGAACTGATGGATGGAAATTGCCGGGAAGCAGATTTCAGCAGCCATTTAATCCAGGGATGCTTCTAGTCAGTCAAAAGGTAAATCGAGTAGGAATCCAACTGTGCTAGATGGGATTACACTGCCTCTGAAATCTTAGCTTGCAGTTTGGGAGTACTCTTGGACTCTGCCCTGAATCTGGATGGCCAGGTCTCAGCAGTGGCCAGGAGTTCATTTGCACAGCTGAGGCTAGTGCACAAACTGCGCCCATTTCTGGCCAGAATCACGTATGCCTTAGTTGCATCCCATTTGGACTACTAGAACCTGCTATTTGTGAGGCTGCCTTCGGAAACTCTTCAGAAACTTCAGCTGGTTCAGAATGCTGTGGCTAGGCTGTTCACTGGGGCTGGTTCCAGGGAGCACATGACTCCCTTTTTTTCAGCAGTTTCACTCGCTGAAAAAAAGACCTACAGTTTCACCAGTAGGTCTGTTGCCTATAACGCCTGGGATCGGGCTTCCTGAAAGACTGCCTTCTCCAATACAATCCTGCCTGGTCCTTAAGATTTTCTGGAGAGGTCCATCTTTCAAGACTTCCACCATGAGAGGTACATGTGGTGGTGATGTGATAGAAGGCCTTTTTGGTGGCTGGTCCCTGGCTGTGGAATTCCCTGCCAAGGGAGGCTTGGTCAACTCTGCTATCCTTCCAGTGTCAGGCAAAAAACTGCCTAGTTCAAGAATGTTGTTGGCCTGCAAGTGGGTTGGATGTTGTATTTATTATGATTATTATTTTTAAATACGTTTTATTGTTTTAGTATGTTTTAAATTGGTTTTGTAAGCCACTTTGAGTGCCATGTTTGGTAGAAAGGCAGAGTCTAAATTAGGGTGACCATATTTTGGAAACCAAAAAGGAGGACAACATGGTCGGCTCCCAAGGGGGCATCCTCACCATCCTCATCCCCAGGGGGGTGTCCAGAACCAAGGGGGGGGGTGCCCACTTGAACATAGCCTTGGTTACATATCTGATTTTACAGCACACAATTAAGACAAATCTGTTCTACAGAACATCTTAATGTTAACATCACTGAAATAACAAGTGAGACATCCAATGTATCTGAAATTAACTTCACTCCTACTTTTGTAGCTTTTGCTGTACTTTGTTGTTATACTTTGTGTGATACATTCTCCCCTTCCCTCAAATATCTGTCCTGATTGTATCCTCACTTAGCTGAAAGCTGCTGCTTAACAGGGCGTGCTACCGGCTGACTGGCTGGGTTTTTTATTTTTAAAGTTAAATTTTTGGTTTTGAAACTTGTGTACGATTGTCACAAGTTTCTCTACAAGTTGCCTTTCAACTCCAGGTAGTCTTGGATGACACTGATTTTCTAGACCCATTTCAAACTGGCTTCAGGGCAGGATACGGAGTTGAGACTGCTATGGTCGCCTTAGCGGATGATCTACGCCTGGGTATTGACAGGGGGAGTGTGTCCCTGTTGGTACTTTTGGACCTCTCAGCGGCATTCGATACCATCGACCATGGTATCCTTCTGGAACGCCTGAGGGGATTGGGAATCGGGGGCACTGTGCTTCAGTGGTTCCGGTCCTACCTCTCGGGCAGGTTCCAGATGGTGATGCTTGGGGATAGCTGCTCTGCAAAGAAGGAGCTGCTGTGTGGCGTACCGCAAGGTGCCATCCTTTCCCCAATGCTGTTTAACATTTATATGAAACCGTTGGGAGAGATCATCCGGAGGCATGGGGCGGGGTGCTATCAGTATGCTGATGACACCCAAATATATTTCTCTATGCCTTTGACAACATCGTCAGCTAAGGATAGTGTGTCTCCTCTGAATGAATGCTTGGAGGCGGTAATGGGCTGGATGAGAAAAAACAAACTGAAGCTGAATCCAGACAAGACGGAGGTGCTTGCTGTCAAAGGCCGCAACCTGGGTTTGGAGGTGTGTCAACCGGTTCTGGATGGGGTTACACTCCCCCTGAAAGACTGTGTTCGCAGCTTGGGGGTGCTTCTGGATCTGTCGCTCCAAATGACAGCCCAGATAGATGCGACGGCCAGGAGTGCCTACTATCAGCTTCAGCTGATACGCCAGCTGCGCCCCTTCCTAGAGTTGGAAGACCTAAAGATGGTGGTGCACGCGCTGGTAACTTCGAGGCTCGACTTCTGCAATGCGCTGTACATAGGGCTACCTTTGTGCCTAGTCCGGAAACTTCAACTAGTTCAAAATATGGCAGCCAGGTTGGTCACCGGTACATCTAGGAGTGACCATATTACGCCAGCTTTAAAATCGCTCCACTGGCTGCCAATTAGTTTCCGGGCGAAGTATAAAGTGTTGGTCATTACCTTTAAAGCCCTACATGGTTTGGGTCCAGGTTACCTGCAGGATCGCCTTCTCCCGTACAATCCGCCCCGCACGCTCAGGTCCTCTGGGAAGAACTTACTGCGGTCGGCCAAGACTAGGCTGACAACTGTTACCCAGAGGACCTTCTCTTCTGCCGCTCCCAGACTGTGGAATGACCTGCCGGAGGAGACTCGTCAACTTAACAGTCTTTTAGAATTTAAGAAAGCTATAAAGACTGTTCTCTTCCGGCAGGCATATCCAGTGTAATTTTTAGAATGTTTTTAGGATGTTTTAGGATGTTTTAATGCAGTTTTAATAATATTTGTCATGTTTTAATTAGTTTTATGTATTTTATCATGTTGTTGTTCCCCGCCTCGATCTAGACGGAGAGGCGGGTAAGAAATAAATCATTATTATTATTATTATTATTATTATTATTACATTAGGGCGGGTGTTGTGGGTAGCGGACACTACTTCGCCCATTCACACTTCTCCCTTCTATACATTAGCTTTTCAAGGCTTGTGCATTGGCACCACTTTTCACACCCAGACTTTGAACTCCTGTTTACTTCCTCCACAAACACTTAACTGACCTCTCCTTTCCCACATTTTGATTTGTGGATGCCTCACCTCTGCTGAGTTTCAGGTGCCCGACTGCCCACCAAATCTGCAGCAGGAAAGGTGCCATGCTCGCCCGGTACTTCTTAGCTAAAAACTCAAGATCCCCTTGATGCCAAGGGCTGAAACTGCTCAGGGTGCAAGACCCCAAAGAGGAGGTTTGGCAACCTTAGTTTGAAGGGTTTTTTTTGTTTGTTTATTAAAATAATTTTAAAACCCAGAACTTCAAAAAAAAATGCTAAAATTCAACAGATGAACAGATCAGCTTGAAATTTGGCATGGCTAAAGCCCTACTAAAGTGTCAAGTTCGTCTCTTTTTCTTTAAAAATGACATTTAAAAAAAAAAAAATTTTAAACACTCTATTTTTAACAAAAATCCTAAAACTCAACAGATGAACGTAGCTGCTTCAAATTTTGCATGGGTAAAGCCCAACCTAAGTGCTATCATGGTGCCAAGTTTCATTTCTTTATCTTTAAAAATTACAGAGTTGTAAGAATTTTTGTTAATTCCCTTTGACTATAAAGTAGAGCTGCCCTTTAGGTGGGGGGAGGATGGGAAAAATCTGGATTTTTCTTAAAATTTCATAATTCCCGCCCCCTGGATTTGTTGCCAAAAATCCTGACATGTCCTGATTTTTCCTGACATATGGGCACCCTAAAAATAAATAAATATTACATTTACAAATCAAAAATATTTTGACTATAGTAAAAAAAAAAAAAAAAAGAGAAGCTGTTATCGGACATTTTAAAAAGACAGAAACAATTTATAAACTACCCAAACTAAGTCAAGAAGATAAAGAAAAAAATAGATTACCTTGGAAGCAGTTACTACATATATAGAATCATAGAATCATAGAATAGTAGAGTTGGAAGGGGCCTATAAGGCCATCGAGTCCAACCCCCTGCTCAATGCAGGAATCCACCTTAAAGCATCCCTGACAGATGGTTGTCCAACTGCCTCTTGAATGACTCTAATGTGGGACAGCCCACCACCTCCCTAGGTAATTGGTTCCATGTCGTACTGCTCTAACAGTCAGGAAGCTTTTCCTGATGTCCAGCCAGAATCAGGCTTCCTGTAACTTGAGCCCATTATTCCGTGTCCTGCACTCTGGGTTGATCGAGAAGAGATCCTGGCCCTCCTCTGTGTGACAACCTTTCAAGTATTTGAAGAGAGCTCTCATATCTCCCCTCAGTCTTCTCCAGGCTAAACATGCCCAGTTCTTTCAGTCTCTCCTCATAGGGCTTTGTTTCCAGACCCTTAATCACCCTTGTTGCCCTCCTCTGAACACACTCCAGATTGTCTGCATCCTTCTTGAAGTGTGGTGCCCAGAACTGGACATAATACTCAAGATGGGGCCTAACCAGTGCCAAATAGAGAGGAACCAGTACCTCACGCAATGTGGAAGCTATACTTCTATTAATGCAGCCCAAAATAGCATTTGCTTTTTTTGAAACCACATCACACTGTTGGGTCATATTTAACTTGTGATCAACAATAATTCCAAGATCCTTCTCACTTGTAGTATTGATTAGCCAAGTATCCCCCATCTTGTAACTGTGCATTTGGTTTCTTTTTGCTAGGTGTAGAACTTGGCATTTATCCCTATTAAATTTCATTCTGTTCTTTTCAGCCAAGCACTCCAGTCTATCAAGATCACTTTGGAGTTTGTTTCTGTCTTCCAGGGTACTAGCAATCCCACCCAATGTTGTGTCTGCAAATTGGATAATAATTCCCTGCACCTTCTCATCCAAATCATTAATAAAAATGTTGAAGAGCACTGGGCCCAGGACTGAGCCCTGCAGTACCCCGCTCGTTACCTCCCCCTAGTGTGAAAAGGTACCATTGATAAGCACTCTTTGAGTCCAATTCTGTAGCCAACTGTGGAGCCACCTAATAGTTGTTCCATCTAGCCCACTTTTCACTAGTTTGTGAATCAGAATGTCATGGGGCACTTTGTCAAAAGCTTTACTGATGTCAAGATATACTATATCCACAGCATTTCCACTGTCCACAAGGGAGGTTACTAATCAAAAAATGAGATCAGTTTAGTCTGACGGGATTTTTTCTTGACAAATCCATGCTGGTAGTCATCACTGCTAGCGTGCGCACCGGATCGGGTCCAATCAACCCATGGGCGGTAGTGGAAGGCCCCGGCAGGTAAGGAGCCGGAGGGGGGGAGGTGAGAGGGCCCCCCCACTTACCTACTAGAGTGGTCGCTTCCCTCCGGTGCTCGGATCTACTGAGAAACAGGCTTCACGGCCTGCCTCTCAGTAGCACGCCATCACCTGGTGCGCTACTGAGAGGCAGGCCGCGAAGCCTGTTTCTCAGTAGATCCGAGCCCTGGAGGGAAGTGGCCGCACCAGCAGGTAAGGAATGTGTGTGGGGGGGGAGGGACAGGGAGTGGGAAGTTAGGTCCCCACTCACCCACCCACCACCATGTTTTCCCCATAGACTTGCATTGGGGAAAAGCTTTCTTTCCCCCAATGCAAGCCTATGGCGAAAACACCAAAAATGGCGGCAGAGCCGAAAATCGGACATTCAGTTTTTGGATCAGGATCGGATCGGATCCAAGGCAACACCGATTTTGTCCAAACCGATCCAGGACAACATTGGATGTCCTGATCTGGGTCCCGATCTGATCCGGGGGGTCCCTGCACATCCCTAATCCCTGCATAATTTTCAAGATGTTTACATTAAACAAAACTTGAGGCTTGTTTCAATTAGCGATCCCTTGACAGCATCCCTAGACAGCATCAACCCAGAGTTCAGGACACAGAATAATGGGCACAAGTTACAGGAACCCAGATTCCAGCTGGACATCAGGAAAAACTTCCTGACTGTTAGAGCGGTACAACAATGGAACCAACTACCTAGGGAGGTCATGGGCTCTTCCACATTAGAGGCATTCAAAAGGCAGCTGGACAGTTATCTGTCAGGTATGCTTTAAGGTAGATTCCTGCATTGAGCAGGGGGCTGGACCCTTCCAACTCTACTATTCTATGATTCTATGATTCTATGACCATAGAATACTTCAGATTCCTGATCCAAGGTCAGACTGTGCTCCAACTTCAGACCCAAGAGTCCTAGCTCTCTGCCCCCTCTCCCTTGCAGTGGGTGCAGAAGGAACTGCTCTAGCTGCCGCTCTGAGGTCACAAAAGCAACCATAGAGGGTAGGTAAAGGGAGTGTTCCCATGGGAGCGGAGGAGATTGTGGAAGTCGCCTCATAAGGAATCCTCCAGCCTCCTTCCATTCCCCCTTCTAAAGCCTCAGGTAGATGGGCAAAAAAGCTCATCTAGCTGTAATAAGAGTGGGGTATTGCAGAGGCTAATGTCACCTCTACCACTCCCTCCTGCCCTGCATTGGATGGCTGTAAGTGTCCAAGTTTGAGGACTTGCGGCCATCCCCATAGGATTGCTTACCCATCTTGCCCATTGAGTTACCAAACCTTTCACAAAGCAGAGGTTCCCAGAGGCCTCCCTCTCCCTTCATCTTTTCTAATGGGAAAGGCAAGGAGAAAGGAAAGTGTACTCTGCTGGAAGCCTCTCCTCAAAGCATCAGGGATGCTGTGAAGTGGCCGTCCTTGAAGGCTTCCTTTGGTGTACCTTTTACACCAGGAGAGGCAAAGGAGGTTGCCTTTATCAGGTGATACCACCTCATGGCATCTGGAGCACATTGAAGCAGCAATTTCTGAAGTAGGAGCTCCTTTTTGCCACTGCACTGGTAGCAAAGAGGGGGCTCTTCCAGTGGTTCCTCTCTGTGCACTGAGAAAAGGACTCCTCTTTCTCAGTGCACAAAAAGGAATCCAGGTGAGCTGTCTATATAAGAAGGAATCTTTCTGGGTCACCAGCTCACAGTACTTCCTGATCAAGAAAGAGCAGAGTAGTGGGGGTGGGGAAGAGGAATCACACTTGGAAGAGGTTTTAACGCCTGCTCTTTGCAATCCCCCCACACTCCATGATGCCCAGGATATGTGAATGGCACGTGTGAAGGAGGTTCGGAGGCATGGGGTTCTGCCTTCTTAAGCTAAGGCCTTGCCCAATGCTGGCAGGTGCCCCCTGACATGTTCCCTGGAGCCAGTGCATAAACCATCCCCAACATATTATATCCAGAGATATACTGTCTCCAAAGGTGGAGGTTGCATTTGTTCATAATGGCTGACATGAATTGATAGGTTTATCTTTCCTGAACTCCATCTGAGCCAGTATCTATAACCACAAGGCTATCTAAACAACTTATTTATTTATTACGTATTTATTCTGCCAAACAGCCAAGGGTTTCTGGGCAGTTTACAATTAAAACCATAATATACAAAATCAAGATTTAAAAATTAAAAAATGTCATATAAAACCAGAATAAATTATAGTCTGGGGAAAGCTTGTCTAAAAAGATATGTTTTCGGGTGGCGTTTGAAGGATCTTATATTTTACACCTCCCTTTCTGCCTCTGCCCTGCAGTGGCTGCGAATTGGCACTGCGTCGGTTATACGATGCAGCTGCCAATTCACTGTTACCATGGGGCAAAGAGATGAAGATGTGCAGCAGAGCGAGATCAACACACCGCTTCCGCCATCTCTCCTGGCTCTGGCGCCTCATTGGGAGCTTTCCCAAGTGGAAGGTGACCTTCCATTGGTTGCCGGAGGCTGGGTGAGGGGGAAGGGGTGGGCCTGGCCATGCAAATGGCCGCCAGAAAGCCCATGCTGTGGGGATTACTCACTGCCAGCCTGCAGTAGCGATACCGCAGAGTTTGGCAGCGGTGTGGCACCAACGCAGTGCTGTGAAGGCAGGGCCCTGGTCTTGTGGAAGGGAATTCCATTAGGTAGTTTTGTGTTGTATGAAGAAGTACTTCTTTTGCTTGTCCTTGCCACCAATCATTTTCACTGAATAACTCCAAGGTAACAAATTTGAGCTTTTCTCCATGAGGTTGTTAATCAACTGTTAATCCACTGTATCTACTTTCAGTTTCGTGGTAGAATTGAGATCTAAGCACCACTCAAGAGTGTTTCCTTTCCTGCTTTTCTGCTACATAACCTCTTAATGGCACTGTGTTTTAGCGGAATAGAGCATGTACTCAAAAGGAAATCACACTTTCTTTCACTATTGAACGCCACATTTTCTCTGCTCTAAAAAAAACTTGCAGAAAATGTTGGTTAAACACAGAAGTGGAACTAGAAGTTGTCTAAAGTACCTGTAAACAACCCTGAGGATAAATCCCTGGTGTAGAAAAGCCCTTTGGCTCTTGCTTTTATTTGTTGTGATTTGTAGGAAACTCTTAACTATGAAGCCAGTGCCTTGGAAATAGTCTGGAAAGTTCGGGAAGTTGCTTCCTCTTGTCAGTGGAAAAGTTGTCTTTATGTTCCTTTTGAAAGGAATAGTCTTTTGCCTTGAGGCAAAACAATTGTCTCTGGATGACCCCTTAGCGGCACCATGCCATTCTGAGGGAAAATACTCATCACTTTACCTCATTTCCTCTTGTGTTCCAGTGTTTTTCCCAACTGTCCCACTATTGGAGACAGTTGAATAGTCAAGGAGTTGCAGATAGATAGTAGAATGCAAGATAGAATGTTAATGCAAGGCATTAAAGAAATGATACTATGCCTGGAGTTTACAGTCAGAAAAAGCACCTGTGAATTGCCATGACTTTTGAGAGGCATTCCTGGGGCCTTGATTGTGGACCCTGTTCACAGGACCTGCCAAATGGTGCAGTGACGAGGGAAGGCACATGATAATATCACATGCCAGGGTCCAAATCTGATGCTTCATTCCATGGCTCTGAAACAATATTGCCACCTACTGGGGTTTTTGATACTGACAGTGCACCTATTTGAAGGACACATGACTTCTTACAGTGCAATTCTAGACATGTTTACTGTAAAATAAGTATCATTGGGGCTTGCTCTTGAGTACATGTGTTTATTATAGCAGCCTTACCCATTAGAAGATTTGGTCTGGAGGCTTAACTTGGTCACTTAGCCAGGTAGGGTGACCAACTGTCAGGATTTCCCCATATTTATCCTTTTTTTTGTTCTATCCTGGGTGTCAGAGGGGATTTTCAGTAATTTCCTATAATGTCCTGGAAAGACACGCTTTCTGGGCCTCAGGAAAGCGTGTCATTCCCCCTCCCCACGCTAATGGCGGCTGCCAGAAAGTGCACTTTCCCACCCCCAAACTTCTCCAATCGGGGCCTTAAAGGGGGACAGGACTGATATGCTTTGCCTTCCTCTGCTCCAGTTGGGGCCTTTAAGGTTACAGGGGGATGACATGTTTTCCGGAGGCCCTGGAAAGTCGCTTTCCTGCCACCTCCACTGGGTGTCCTCTTTTTTGGTTTCCCAAATATGGTCACCCTAGTCAGCAGCTGTTGGGATCAGAAAACAAAGACATGTGCTTGTGGTTCCAATCATGCTGCCTCTGAGGTCTGATTTGATGCAAATGGGTGAAATTTATATTTCCCTCTTGGCCCTATTATCCTATGCTCAAGAGAGCTCTAGTGTACTCTTTGGTAGCTGATAATATTGCTGTTAGTTTGGAAGACCCAGGCATGCATGCTCTGACTTGAAAACAAGCTAAAATATTAAAAGGAAGATACCTGATCCAGCAGCTCACACAGTATCCGGGAGGGCTTCAGCTACAAGAGTAATTGAGATGGCAGCTGCTTTATTATGTGTCCCTAGCCCAGTCCTGTTGGTGCTTGGTATATGCTGGCTACAAATTCCCTGCTCCTCAGATTGGAGGATATATGGCTTTGCTGTTGCTGTGAACTCTCTGGGGAGTGGGCTGTGCCAGCTGTGCTGTCAGGGTGCTCTTGCATTCTCCTGTCATGACACCAGTACTTCAGCCGTTTATCCGAGGCTCCCAGCTTGAATTAGAAAGCAGCCTTCAGAATCCCTTTGCTTTTGCGATATAACATAGTAAGTGAGCTTATTAATGCTCCTAGAATGAGTTCAAATCTCCAGGCCCGATGAACTGCCCAAAATAGTCTCAAAGCCAAAGGAAAACATGTTCCAACAGAGAAAAGAGAATTCTTCTTCTTCTCTCAAAAGGGAGGCAAGAAGCAGGCTGAGTGTGCTTCTCAGAAAGCCAGGCCTGCTTGTGAACTAAAGTTTCAGTCCCATTCAATTCCATAGCTTCCTTGTGGTAGGGTCTGAAACCAGGCTGCTTAGTGGTTAAACCAAAACCCTACAGTCATAAGGAATAACTAAAAGAATTCCACTAAGGCTAGAGGAGGCAGGTGGCCATTTTATTTTCAACATTCTAGTCTAGCTGAGGCAGGAAGGAGGGGGAGAGCGATGCTACTGAGCATGTGTTGAGCTATGCTTGAAGAAGGCCTCTGCATTCACTCAAATAGGATGAATAAATATTAATTAAAAATCAACCGAAGGGAATTTTTTAAAAAAGAAAAGCTATTCCACAAACTATAAGGAAGGAGGAAGAAGACACCACCACTGGATTACTTAGTAAGGGCTTATTTCCCCCCAAAAAACTAATGACATAAATAATCGCCAGTCATAATTATCAGAATCATTTTGATTCAGAGAGGGTTTTTTTCTTTTCTACTTTAAACTGCCCTCCTTCCCCCAATCTTTTATAAATTTTCTTGAAATTTTCAGGTTATGTAAAACCAACATTTCTTTTTGGCACATGTAAATTTCAGGAAGATTGGTGAAACATTTTCGATTTTATGAATGTTAGAATAACCACCCCCCAATTACCCCTTTAACATGGTGGGATGTGCTTTTTCCTGTCGGACCTTAACTAAAGAGACAATAATGTTTTTTTCCCCCTCAAATATCCCTTTTTCTGGCAAAGACTGGAAGGTTTTATAAATCTTTTTTTTAAGATAACAATTGTTGTTTTATGGTATTACATGATGTTTTATGGTATTAACATTATTATATTATGAGGCTTTACCTTGTTTTCAGGGGGTGGGTATAATGCTATAACACCAAAATGCTATGATGTTAAATTTTATATTATATTGTGCATGATAATACAGTAATTAATATAATAATGATTATTGTACATAATGCAATATTATTTAAATGATTTTAGAAAACTTACCAATCCCTGTCTCCTTCCCCTTCTTTTAAAATGTAGATTGTAAAGTTCCATTTACATTTCTGGCACTATTTAAATAAATATAAGAGTCCTTTGTGACACACTAATAGCCAAAAAGGGGGGGGGGGGATGAAAAGAACCAGAGCTCCTTCAGCTTATAAAACTTCCCAGCCTAGTTGCCTGGTTTTGATTCTGACATGCCACAGGCAACCAGCACAAAAGCTGTTTACAAGTTTGCCTTAATATTTGGGTTTCACCTGGATGTAGAAACCTTTCTATAATTCCTGGTTCTTGTGTACAAAGAAGGGATCGATTATTTTCTACTAAAATAAAACTGGACTCGATCTTTAATATAAGAAGCAAGGTTTGCTTGGAAAAATGCTGGGAAAGGAGGAAGGGTGTGTTACTGAGGTCAGCACCCCATGCAGAGAGAGGCCCAAATAAGACACTTGCCTAAGCCATGCAGGGCTGTTCAATAAACCTAGGGGAAATGGTTCAAATCAGTCTGTTGAGTGGCATCTTGGTCTGAAGACAACACCTACATGTGAGGTAGGGAGGTGGTCTTTGCTGGCGAACATCAGAAAAGAAACTGAGCAGAAGGAAGCAACCTAGTGACATACGGAACAAGGCAGCTTGGTCGTACACCAGGTATAATACAGGAATGGGAAGGTTTCATAGCATTACTTATAGCATCAGTACCCTTAAAATGCATATTTTGGTATAGTTGCTGCGAACCTGTGTTTGTGTAGCTATCAGGATATGTTTGGCATAGAAAATGGATAGTCTATAGCAGTGTTTTCTCAGAGTGTATCCCAGGACACACAAGTGGGCCATGGCATTGTCTGGCCATGGAGTGCCCACCAGCCTCAGTCACCACCACCGCCTCCCTTCTGCTTCTGACCCTAAGTGAAAGAGGGGCAGTAGTGGCAGCAATAGCAGCTTACTTAGCAGCCCTTATCGAGTGGGACATGCGGTCATTCCTCACTGCCTCCCTTCTAAGGACTGGTGGTGGTTAGTAATTTTCGTCCCTTTCAAGTGGGCCCTGGGGGTAGAAAGTTTGAGAATTCCTGGTTTATAGAATTCTGAAGCTCCATCATTTCATGTCCCCACCCCCCCTTGTTTCTCTGCCATGCAGCTGAGAAAGTGTCTTCCTTGGGAAAAGACTGGCACAAGTTCTGTCTGAAATGTGAGCGCTGCAACAAGACCCTGACCCCTGGTGGGCATGCTGAGGTAAGAGTGACAGCCATTGTACACAGGTTGCAGTAACTCTATGCCGTATCGGGGAGTGTGTATGTTTAGTCTGTAAACCCGATAGAACTTTTTAAGGGCCTGTCGAGAGAGCCTTTCTTCAGAACTCTGCCCTGTATGCTGTTACTGAACAATGTGTTTTCCCCCACGTGTTCTGGTGGGAGCTGTAGTTCTATGCCAAGTTTTACACCTAGGAAAAAGAAACCAAATGCACAGTTACAAGATGGGGGACACTTGGCTAATCAATATGTCAAGCGAGAAGGATCTTGGAATTGTTGTAGATCATAAGCTGAATAGGAGCCAACAGTGTGATGTGGTTGCAAAAAAAGCAAATGCTACTTTGGGCTGCATTAATAGAAGGATAGCTTCCAAATCGTGCGGGATATTCAATCAATCAATATTTATTACGGTCATAAGACCAGCAGAAACAACACAACACTACAGACGCATATAGTATTCCCAGAGCCAACAAAGTAGTATGGGACTATAAGTATAGTAGTATATAAACAGTCAATTAATTGAGTATACATTATGCTTGGCTGGTTCTTGCAAGAATTAAGCAAGTTTCTTGTCCTCTGCCCCACTGTGTGGAAAGGAAAGGACAAATGAATCCTTCTCTTTGCTCACTACTCTCCACCTCAGTTGGTATGGCATGCGAAAGAGGTGCCTGGCTGGCTAAGCTTCACCTACCTAATGGGAGAGGTGTGGTGTAAATGAAGCTGCCCCAGGTTAACGTACTGTGTAGGTTGTCCACCTGCCAAGTTGGTGGGGTGGCTTTGCTGCGCATGAGCCTTCCCCAGTGAAGCCCCCCACACAGCAAAGCCATCATCTCATCAGGCAGGGACAAGTTGATATCCAGAGGCATGGCTTGTGGAGGCTCCGGTGAAGGGGGTCTAGCCCCCACCCCTGGATTTAGTTCCCCATCCTGCCATAAGCCAAAGGCCATGAAGATAAATAGCAATTCTCCAGTAATGCTTTCTGAAATCTATCCTTCTTATATAGTTTATTTGAAATTTATCCCCTGCTTTTATATTAGAAGTATTCAAAGCAGCTTATGGAAAAACAAAACAATAAAACACAACATAATAAAAGAAAATTAGATATTCATTAAAACAAGTTCAATAAGACAATATTTTTTAAAAATATTGGCAACAATATCTGCTCTCTAGATGCCTTAGAACAGGGGCACACAACCTTTTTGGTCCCTCACGCCACATGAGATGCCTGCTGGAATGGCGGGGGCTCCACAGACACATGCATATTCACACATGCATACGCAAATACCACACTCTTCTCTCTTGCTCACTCACTAAATGCATCATCAAATGGGGGGAAATGGTGTTTCCTTAGCGTCACTTTCCCCCTTCTTCTGTCCCATGAAGTTCCTCTTTCTTCACACGGGGAAGAAAGAGGAAGTAAATAATGACCATGTGGTACATTCAGTGGGTGTTTTTATCACGCTGCTTTTCCTACACACAGCAGGAAATGGCGGAATGTTTTCACTTCCAAAAAATATATATCAGATTTACTGTGATTTTATTTGTTGTGGAAATAAGACCAGAAGGAGCGGGAGGCACGCAGGAGGTGGACGGCATTGTCAAAAGGGCCTGCGAAAAGCTGTGAGTGGCCAGTAACAAGCGTGAGATAAAATAATAATAATAATAATAATAATAATAATAATAATAATATTTATTTGTAGCCCGCCTCTCCCTCCGGATCGAGGCGGGGAACAACAACAATATAAAACATAAAAATCACAACAGTTAAAAAAAAATTAAAAACAAGAGAAAAATACAACATTAAAAACATCTTAAAATTCATCTGGATAGGCCTGTCGGAAGAGGACAGTCTTCATGACTCTCTTAAATTCATGAAGACTGTCAATTTGTCTAACCTCCTCCGACAGACCATTCCATAGTCTGGGAGCGATGGAAGAGAAGGTCCTCTGGGTAACACCCGCCAGCCTAGTTCTAACTGGCTTGAGTAAGTTCTTCCCAGAGGACCTAAGTGTGCGGGGCGGATTGTACGGGAGAAGGCGATCCCGTAGGTACCCTGGACCCAAACCATGTAGGGCTTTAAAGGTAATAACCAACACTTTATACTTCGCCCGGAAACTGATTGGCAGCCAGTGAAGCGATTTTAAAACTGGTGTAATGTGATCACCCCTAGGTGTACCGGTGACCAACCTGGCTGCCATATTTTGAACAAGCTGAAGTTTCCGGACTAGGCACAAAGGTAGCCCTATGTACAGCGCATTGCAGAAGTCGAGCCTCGAAGTTACCAGTGCGTGCACTACCGTCTTTAGGTCTTCCAACTCTAGGAAGGGGCGCAGCTGGCGTATCAGCCGAAGCTGATAGTAGGCACTCCTGGCCGTCGCATCAATCTGAGCTGTCATCTGGAGCGACGGATCCAGGAGTACCCCCAAGCTGCGAACACAATCTTTCAGGGGGGGTGTAACCCCATCCAGAACTGGTTGACACACCTCCAGACCCAGGTTGGGGCCTTTGACAGCAAGCACCTCCGTCTTGTCTGGATTCAGCTTCAGTTTGTTTTTCCTCATCCAGCCCATTACCGCCTCCAAGCATTCATTCAGAGGAGACACACTATCCTTAGCTGACGATGTTGTCGAAGGCATAGAGAAATATATTTGGGTGTCATCAGCGTATTGATAGCACCCTGCCCCATGCCTCCGGATGATCTCTCCCAGCGGTTTCATGTAAATGTTAAACAGCATTGGGGAAAGGATGGCACCTTGTGGTACACCACATAGCAGCTCCTTTTTTGAAGAGCAGCTATCCCCAAGCATCACCATCTGGAGCCTGCCCGAGAGATAGGATCGGAACCACTGAAGCACAGTGCCCCCGATTCCCAATTCCCCCAGGCGCTCCAGAAGGATACCATGGTCGATGGTATCGAAAGCCGCTGAGAGGTCCAAGAGTACCAGCAGGGACACACTCCCCCTGTCAATACTAAGGCGTAGATCATCTACTAAGGCGACCAAAGCGGTCTCAACTCCGTATCCTGCTCTGAAGCCGGTTTGAAATGGGTCTAGAAAATCAGTGTCATCCAAGACTGCCTGGAGTTGAAAAGCAACTGCCCTCTCGATCACCTTGCCCAAAAATGGAAGATTTGATACTGGCCTGTAGTTATTAAAGTCCAGGGGATCCAGGGAGGGCTTTTTTAGAAGCGGCCTTACCACCGCCTCTTTTAAACATGATGGAAAGCTCCCCTCCCTGAGAGATGCATTAATGATATGCTGTAGATGTGATCTAACTGCATCTCCTCCCTGGACGACCAGCCAGGAAGGACAGGGATCGAGAGGGCAAGTCGTCTTCCTCACACATCCAAGTACCTTGTCCATGTCCTCGGTACTCACTAACTGAAACTGATCAAGTGTAATCCTACTCGCGGAGTCACTGGACACTCCACTGTCAACCTCTGCTATAACAATGGCATCTAATGCTTGTCTGATGATGCTCTCAAGCACACACTCAGCCTGGCAGCAACAGATCTTGGTCTTAAAGCAACAGCGTGAAGGTATTGAAGCCCCAGCCACTGCAACCCGATCACCCCCACCCCCACACACCACTCTAGGAACAGGCTCTGTGGTTATTGCCATAGAGCAGGAAGCTAATTCTTAGAGCATCCCAGGATATAGGAACCTTCAGCTACTGCTTTCTGGGATACTCTAGGAATGAAGTTCATAGAGTCTATTCCTAGAGTGTTTCCCCCTGTTCTTTCAGTGGGGGCAGATGTTGGGGGCCTGGGGCTGCCAAAAAGGTTTCAGGATGTTTCCTAGTGCCACAGTTTTTGCATTCCTGTCTTGGAAGGCCATGAAAGTTCAAGGATGGGTAATATCCTGCTGATGTGGCCACAAGCATCTTTTGCTGTTATCACTGATCAGTGATCAGAGATGTTAGGTTATTTAAAGGCAATTAAATACCCTGTAAAGACTTGAGCTGTTGCAGAGATTTTGAGCTGTGCATTTTGCAGGCAGGAGAGTTCCTGCACAGAATTGAGGTGTGCTTTTTGAATGAAGGAGAGCAGCTTAAACTTGGGGGAGGTAATGAGTAGGTACCGCAGGGCTCAGTCCTGGGCCCAGTGCTCTTCAACATTTTTATTAATGATTTGGATGGGAGGTGCAGAGAATGCTTATCAAATTTGCAGGCGACACAAAATTGGGTGGAATAGCTAGTACCCTGGAAGGCAGAAACAAACTTCAAGGTTATCTTGTTAGGCTGGAGTGCTGGGCTGAAAACAACAGAATGAAATTTAATGGGGATAAATGTCAAGTTCTACACCTAGAAAAAAGAAACCAAATGCACAGTTAAAAGATGGGGGATACTTGGCTCAGCAATATGACAAGCGAGAGGGATCGTGGAATTGTTGTAGATCACAAGCTGAATATGAGACAACAGTGTGATGTGGTTGCAAAAAAGCAAATGCTATTTTGGGCTGCATTAATAGACATATAGCTTCCAAATTTGTGTGAGGTACTGGTTCTTCTCTATTCAGCACTGGTTAGGCTTCATCTTGAGTATTGTATCCAGTTCTGGGCACCACACTTCAAGAAGGATGCAGACAATCTGGAGCATGTTCAGAAGAGGGCAACGAAGATGATCAATGGTCTGGAAACAAAGCCCTATGAGGAGAGACTGAAAGAAGTAGGCGTGTTTAGCCTTGAGAAGAGAAGATTGAAGGGAGACATGATAGTACTCTTCAAATACTTGAAAGGTTGTCACACAGAAGAGGGCCAGGATCTCTTCTCGTTCCCCGCCTCGATCCAGACGGAGAGGCGGGTAAGAAATAAATCATTATTATTATTATTATTATTATTATTATTATTATTATTATTATTATTATTCCAGAGTGCAGAACACGGAATAATGGGCTCAAGTTACAGGAAGCCAGATTCAGGCTAGGCATCAGGAAAAACTTCCTGACTGTTAAAGCAATATGACAAAGGAACCAAGTACCATGGGCCAGTTTGAGAAGGTAGCATTGATAAGCACTCTTTGAGACCAATTTTGTAGCCAACCATGGAACCACCTAATAATTGTTCCATCTAGCCCTTTTTAACTAGTTTGCTGATCAGATTGCCAAGGCTTTGCCACTCCTGACTCTAAACAGAATTGTCAATTCCTCCCATTATTTTTAACGTGGTTGTAGTTAGAAATGAAGAACAGGGCATGTCCACATATCGCAGAAATGCTCTCGCTAGCAGTTATCTGTCTCCAGTGCTTAAGATCCCCCCAATATATGAAATCTGAGGAAAGTGACTCAGCCCAGGAGCACTTTCTCTTGAGCTCTGCCAGGAAGTTTGGCAGATTTCCTCCTGAGCGGGCCATGTTTTCTAGTACTTGGAACTAGAGGAGTCATGCCCAGTCATTTTTCTTTCCCTGCTTCATGTGGCGAGTGAGAAAACAGTGAAATGCTTCAATCTTCATGGCACTCTCAGACTGCTGCTTCTCTGTTTACTGAAAATAATTGCTACTGCAGGGAGCTAGAAGAGTATTGCCTTCATCCTATTGGCTATATCTGCCATTTCCTTCTATGGCAGCTTTGATAGATAGCAGTACAAATGCACATTCCGTGCATCAAGGGGAAACTATGTCCGTGTCTTATCAGTGTTTCCTCTCAGAAATCAGCTCTTGTCGACAGCACGAAGCAGATAATGCCACAGTTGCTTGCTGGGCCTCTAAAGTGTACACTACAGGCTGTGATCTTGAGAAGAAAAGTGTCCCAGAGGAGATACTTCCAATGAATGAAAAACAATAACTGCTAGTACAGACAAAAAAGGGCTTGATTTCTTTCATTCTGCCCTGGGAAAGTTGTTAATTTCAATGCAGGAGTGCAATTTAATGCAGCTCATAGTCCTTCAGATGTTTAGCCTACAACTCCCATCATCCTTCACTTTTGGCTATGCTGGCTAGCTCTGATGGGAGTTGTAGGTGAAAACATCTGGGGAAACACAAGTCTTGCCCCCCCCCGCTACCACTTTAATGAATAAGTTGGGGTTTAGTAAAAAGGTGCTGGCATACGTAAAGGATGTCTAAAGTAGGTTCTCTGTGTGTGTGTGTGTGTGTGTGTGCGCGCGCACAAATATACAGAGAGAGTAAGAGGAAGATAAATGGACAGCTAAAAGAGATATCAACTTGAGACCTGAGGAAGATCTGGTGACAAAGCTGAGAAAACTAGAAATCAAGGGGAAGACCTGTAGAGCAAGATCTCAGTTTTCTATATTCTTGGGAGGATATTTGGAACACCGAAAATGGTCTGGGAAATGAGCTGGAAAGAAGTATCTTAGAACTCATGGGAAAGACTTGGCTGGAAGGAAGGCCCCCATTTTGTGTGCCTAGGAGAGCATTCGAGAAGAAGGCAGTTTATGGAGTCCTATTATCAAAGCTGCAAAACCTGCTGTGGGCATCTGCTTGCATATGAGAATAGGGCAAAGGTGTCTTTGGGAAAGGGAAACTATAAAGCTTAAGTTAGAACATGTGAGTTGTTTATGTTGTTGTGTTATTTTGTTATTGTTTGGTCATCCAAAAATTCTGATTCCTTTTATGATCAAAATAAATCCTACTCCTGTTTTCAAATAGAGGCCAGGAGTGCTCTATTTTTTCTAGTCAGAGTCCACATTGGTAAGGTTGGAATACACCCTCTCCAAGAAAATATATTTACACACCATTAATTAGTGAGTGCACTAATGGGTGATATGTTCATTTGCTCAGAGTACCCATGAAGAGTTGCTGAGTTCTTTCACTCCATAGAACTCAAAGCCACCACAAGGATCATCTGCTTCTCTGTGACCTTTCTCATCCGCTGAGGTCAATGGGAAAGGCCCTTTTATATTCTTGTCTCCATCAGAATCCTGCTCACCTCGCATGAATTCATACATGAAAGCCCTACGAAGAGAGGCTGAAGGAACTGGGCATGTTTAGCCTGGAGAAGAGAAGAGTGAGGGGAGACATGATAGCACTCTTCAAATACTTGAAAGGTTGTCACACAGAAAAAGGCCAGGATCTCTTCTCAATCATCCCAGAGTGCAGGACACAGAATATTGGGCTCAAGTTACAGGAAGCCAGGTTTCAGCTGGAAATCAGGAAAAACTTTCTGACTGTTAGAGCAGTACGACAATGGAATCAATTACTAGGGAGATCATGGGCTCTCCCACACTAGAGGCCTCCAAGAGGCAGCTGGACAACCATCTGTCAGGAATGCATTAAGGTGGATTCCTGCATTGAGCAGGGTGTTGATGGCCTTATGGGCCCCTTCCAACTCTACTAGTCTATGAGTCTATGATTTTAATTCTACCCTCACAAACATTAGAAAAAACATGATCATTTCCCCAAACTGAGCTGAAGCTCAGAAAAATGACCTCCTAATATCCAAATGCCCTCTATGCCAGCATCCCAAACACCCTCTCACCTTCCATTTCCTTACCTGGTAGTAGCAGCAGCAGCATGTAGGGAGAGTAGAGGATGAAGGCTTATTTCTTCTCTCCCTTGCTGTCCTGGTGTGCTGAGTAGAAGTGTGCCAGGGCATGAGGCCCAGGAGCCCATGGGAGGTGTAGCCCTCTAGAAAACAGCACCTGCCATCAGCCCTAGGGTATATTGTTCTATTGTTTTTAACTTTTATGATAGCCACTTAAAATGACCTGACCTTGTAGGGACTGTAGTGCACATGAATTGTTCTGGGGCCCTACCCTTCATGATCTAATGATGATCAGGCTTTGATAGGCAGTTGTTTGAAGCTAATTACCTTTTCAAAACTCTGGCTAGCTTAACACTTGCCATGTCTCTTATTACAGCACGACGGGAAGCCTTACTGTCACAAACCCTGTTATGCAACGTTGTATGGACCAAAAGGTATGTTCCCCTTCAAGGTTGTTGGGGCTGTTTCAGCTCCCAACACAAATGCTGCTGAATGGATGTCTTTCTTTCTCTCTCTCTGATCATCTCATCCTGAACTTGGTTCTTCTCAAAGCAAGCTGGAGGCATCTGGTCCAGTGTAGGTGTAACCCTACAGGCATCTGTGGCAATGTGCATCTTGCCTGCTTGAGGTGTGCTTTGATTGGAATGTGAAGCTACTGTGGGAGGCCATGTCTTAGAACAAAGAAGTGGTGAATATGGAAGTGGTTCAAGCCTTTCCATGCCTGTTATTTTTCTACTGCAATTGCCCCCTTCTCCCTCCCACAGGATTCCAGACATGTGTGTTTCTCTAATAAACATGCATTTGCCTGTAATATTAGTTTTGTCCCTATCTAAAGATAAACCAGGTGATATTCTGGCCCCTTCCAGCCGTGTATGAATTAAATAAGAGTAAACGATACTCTGTCTTCCAAAGCTATGCGTTTAAGGCAAGCATAGAGCTTGTGGGCTGATATCTGCTAACATGCTAGAGGAGAGAGATTGCTACATTGCTAAACATACTTGCTTTGCTGACCTTATAAGGTAGGAGAATAATGGAACTTTCAGACCTTCTCTAGCCCAGAGTACCCTGATTGCTGATGAAAGCACTGCCTACCACCTTCCCTACACACACACACACACACACACACACACATCTAATCTATGGCTTACAGGTAGAGAATTTGTTGCTGGGTCCAGAAATCAGTCAGCAGTGTCCAGAGGTTTGAGGGGGGGGGGGGGGGGCGGGAAGCTTTCTCCAGTCACTTCAACCAGGGAAAGCATCTAGTGAACTCTAGGTGGGAGAGGACTGGCTGGTATGCTAAGCTGTGTTCACACTATGAGCGATACTGTATGGCTTCCCCAAAATGGACATTGTATGTCCATGAAGCCCATGAAGACATCTGGCACCAGGACCCTCTGACTTCTCCTGCTCCCTTTTCAGGTGTGAATATCGGAGGAGCCGGTTCCTACATCTATGATAAGCCCCAGACTGAAGGGCAGTTGGTGAAAGGCCCTATTGAGCATATATCCAAAGTGGAAGAGAAGAAAGTGAGCGCTGTGCCTAAGGGACCCAGCAAAGGTGAGCACTGTGGCAGAAGAAGGCAGGAAACCCCCAAGGCAACTGAGCTGGGAAATAGGGAGAGAGTGTTCAGGGGCTTTAGGAACGTGGCAGAATGACATCCTATACCATTTTTCCTTCAATGTATCCTTTTATGTGGGATGAGGAAATTCTGTGGATTTTCCTACTCAGTTTTGCTGATTTTTGCTAGATATCAGCCAGAGCTGAGTATGCTCAGGATCATGTGAATTCTGCAATTCACCAGAATAATAGAAAAGGTGCAGAATGTGGTATTGAACAGAGAATTGAGCTTTCTGAGATTCTCATCTTTCACATAAAAAGTAAAAGAGAGGGTATGCTTGAAAATGTGTGGGTGATGCCCATTGAACTGTCAGAAGCCAGAATGGTAGCAGAAGAAGATTTCCAGTGGTTGGTATTCATTGAATGAATACCTCTGAGGTGTACATAGTTCAGAGTTTTGTTGCCTCTCTCCATAATTAGCAAACCAGAAAGCAAAATAATTTTAAAAAATGGAGACTAGATTATGTAAAATGTAATTGTGCATGTGGGCTCAATTTGCATAATGTATAAGGGTAACTGAATTCAGCTGTTTTTGGTGCAAAATATCTGATTTTAGAGTACTCTACTCGCAACCTTTGGGTATACTCTTAAACTAAGAAACTCCACATTTAACACCTGGAATACATAAGATATTGTAATTATTAAGTTATTGTGATGGTATTGCAATAGTTAGAACATTGGCAGGGGCAAAGGTTATAATCTGTGGGGAGCATTAGGTATCTGTGTAGGCTGCAGAAGCCCAGTCCTCTGACCCTTGAAATTCTGCTTGGAGTATTTCTCTGGCCCCTTTATCTGGACAGTAAACTGCACTGCTGTTCATCTGAGAGATCCCTGTTTGGCATGTACATGAATGTGGGAGACCTAGACAGTGAGCACACTTCCCAATTCCTTACTTACTTCAAGTGGAGTTTCTTAACCCTGATACAATTCTCTACTCATGTAGCATGTGGGGAGAGACAAATCTATGACATTGTTGGATGTGTTTCTTGAGACCTGAATTGTAGTTTGTTGGGTTCAGAGCTTGTTGCCTGAAGGGTGCATGTTTCAAAGAGGATTGATGTCTCTCTCATCCAATCCTTGCAGCCAGAGCTGGACGTCTTTGGAAATTCATGCCTTCCTCTCTGTGTTTCAGCCTCCAGCATTACCACCTTCACTGGAGAGCCCAATGTCTGCCCACGGTGCTCTAAGAAGGTCTATTTTGGTGAGCATTGTCCAGGTGTCCTGTTTTCACTGTCTGGCCCATTTTTGCCTCACAAGTACAGTAAGATTTTCCAGCCCACTGAGCTAGAGATGGTCTCCACCTGGAAATGATAGACAATTTTGAATATTTTAGAAAATGAGACATCATCCTAGTTTTATAGTAGGGAGGTGTGTGTGTGTGCTAGGGAGATGAGGGATTTAAAAGACATTCTGGTCCTCTGGGACTGCAGACTCTAAGGGGCATAAGTGATATTCTACTTCGACTGTAGAGTTATGCCAGATCAAAGAATTGTCCAGTGGAGCAGGTTTCATGTGGTCTGTTGTTTCTGGAGGCCTCTGGCACAGAACTGATGGACCTAGTGACAGCCTACAATTTCTGGATTTGTACCTGAGTAGCATGTTCTCTTTCTCTGGTTTCTCTTGGAATTCAAATGACCTGCTGACTCCTGTAGACAGGACTGTTTGCACTTTAAAAAGTCAAATTCTGTGCCTTACATAAATTATGCATATAGTTTATTATGCATAGTAAATTGCACTGCTTCTGCTAAGAGCAAGACACTACCCAGGCCGCTGGAGCTTCATCTCCTGATGCCTGGAAGTCCTACTGAGCTTCCTTCTAGCCTTGAAGATTCCACCACATTTTGCCCACACCCATAAGCCAATATTTGAACCCACAATGGGTGGAAACATGCATTTAGAACAGGGCCAGCCCACCTATGATGAATTAGGGTGAGGTGCCCACATCAGGCAGCAGAGTGGGAGGAATGACAAATTGGGCTGTACCACTCCCTGCCCCTGCTGGGAGGGCCCCCATTACTGCAGCCTCCAACAGGTGCTCCAGAGAACCCCACCAGCTGTTCCCCTGCCACGGCATTTGCCCCAGCCAGAGAGCAGACAGCAGGAATCTCTCAAGCAGCCCCCTTCTCCTCCTTTACTCATTCTATGTGGCTGGAAAAAGTTGTTGCAGAGTTTTTGCAAGAGCTTGCCCAGGTTTCATGAGACCTGCTAGAGCTCCCACGTGGCCTCACAAGTGCCCTGCAGCCACTTCTTCCAGCAGCACAGCTCTCCATAGAGCCGATGTGGCTGCAGCAAAGGGAGGGGGGAAGGGGTGTGATGTGCATTTGAACATTTGAGGCACTTCTTCATGGTCATTGTGCTTCACACAGATGGGCTCTGCGCCTGCTAACAGCTTTCAGCGTTTTTTTTATTTAGGTGGGAATAATAATAATAATAATAATAATAATTATTATTATTATTATTTCTTACCCACCTCTCCCTCTAGAACACCTCCCCCACATCCAACAGCGCATGTCATAACGGTCCCCGTGCTTCCCTGAGTCTCTCTTTGATCTCCATAGTGGCAACCTTGTGGGGGAAGCTTCTCAGTATGTTTAGAGTGAATTTTTTCTATTCTGCGGCGTTTTATTCTATCTTTTTCTGTTAAGTTTTTTTCTTCTTTAACTTTTGCATTTTTATTTATTCTTTTGCGATTGTTAGATTGCCCCTCGGGGGCATTATGGCCTGGTGTGCGCCCTTTAGAAATTGTGCTCACTGTGACAGCAATTTGCCGCCCTCAGATGAGCACACACTCTGCCTTCTCTGCCTGGGGGAGGGACACGTGGTGAAATCGTGTTCCCACTGCCACGCTTACTCGAAACAAACTAGGCATCATAGTTCCCACAGGTTGAGGGCAATACTTTGGAATCGGGCAACCCTCGCCAGATCCTGCTCAAAGGGAGCCATCTGGTACTGGCAGGGCCAGTTGTGTGACTCGGTCTCCGCTGAGCGGTCTTCTGACTCCGGGACCAACAATACCAATGTGCAGAGTATCGATAGCAAGCTGACGCTTCGGAGTAGAGATCCTCTACCACTTTCGACAATGCCACCAGTTCCACAGTTGCTAATGTCTCCTGTTCAAAATGTGATGCCACTTAATGAAGTGTGTCAGGTGGTTTCCACTAGCGAAGGAGAGATTAGAGATGCCTCACCCCCTCCACCACTTTGACCAAAGCCATCGCTGTCAATCATGGAATGACCGCGATCGATACAGAGGATCACCATATTTTATGTTTTTGGTCTCACCAACTAGAAGCTATGGGGTTTCTTATTACCAACACAGAGATTGCTCCAAATCTCCCCATTATGGTGACAGACATCAAGAATGGGGCCAGTCATACTCACCATCACACAGAATGGGACAGGCCAGAGTACCCCAGAGTCTATTAGTGATATAGCAGATCACAGTACAATGTCCACCAGAGCATGCCTTCCATGATGGTATCAAGACTGTCATTGGAGGGAGACACGTTTTGGTCCCTCCACCGGTTGCTCGTAGTTTCTCAGTTTCTACTACACAATCAGCTGCCACTCAATAGGGCCAGATACCTCTTATACCAGTAGTATCCTCAGCACTGAGAGACACAGTTGTTACTGTGATTGATCCACCACGTACTCAGTCGCACGACCCTGCTCAACACACAGCCGATATTGCAAGATTTGGTTCAGCCAATTGCACAAGTGGAGGTAGAACTGCTGTCAGCTAGGCCAGTTGAGTCACCAATATCGGATGTCTGTCTTTCAAATTCAGTGTCATCCTCCTCTTGCCCACCCTCCATCTCCTCACCAGATGCAGCCATAGGTTCACAGGAGGCAATCTCATCTTCCAAGGACTTAGGCCAGTTCATTGATCAAATTCTTCATATGGCACAAGCGCTTGATTTGTCCACGCAGCAGTCAGAGGCTCTTGTGCAAGACCCATTATTTATTGCTGTAATGTCAGAAACATATCGACCGGTAGCCATACCTATGCTGCTGGCTTTGCTAACTGTCATAAAGCATTCATGGAAGAGTCCTTCATCCATGCCCCTGACATCAAAGGGATTGGAAGGTCTATACAAAATTCAGGCAGCTGACACAGAATTTTTATTTCAACATCCAGCCCCAAACTCTATTGTAGTAGAGGCAGCATTAGGGAAGTCTCACCGACAACATTCATCACCAGCGGACAAAGAGGGCCGTAGATTAGATCTTCTAGACAGATGTCTGTAGCAAACTATCAAGCGGCCATGTCGGGCTATCAGTTACTACTGTGGGAGGAGATGGGGAAGTTATTGAGCATTTTCTAGAAGATAAACAACACCTAGCAAAAAAAAAATCATAATGAAGTTGTCGAGACAACAAATACACACGAGTTGCCATTGGGTCGGCTGTGATTCTAAGGTCCTCACAGGGTCAACTGCCTTACGTCAACACGCTTGGTTGTGCTCCGCTGGATTATCTCAGGAGGCACATGCACGTATTGAAGACTTACCTTTCAATGGGCAGGGTTTATTTAACACCTTAGTTAATGAATGCTGGACTCTGTTCAGAAAGCTAGAAACACAGCATGGAAAATGGGATTCGCACAGCACCAGCAATAGTACCCAGGGAAGCAAAAGTGTTGGTACCGAAATCAGTCTTCTTACCAACCATACCAGTAGGTCAAATGGCACCGAATAGACAAAAGCCTCAATATCAAAGACCATATCAACAGACGAGATTTCGAGGCAATCAGAGGAAGGACGATGGAGGGCCCAAATGGCATCTTTGACTTTTTCCTACCTCTTCTCCCTCTTGTATTCGGGAACGGACTGTCCCAATTTTCCAACTCATGGGAGGAGATCACATCAGATTCGTGGGTCTTGTCGATTGTTCAAATGGGTTACAGGATTGAGTTGAACACTCTCCCTCCCATCGGTACTGCTGTATTACATCAAGAGGTCAGCATACTATTGCAGGAAGGAGCCATAGAACCTGTGGCTCTGTCTCAACTAAGCAACGGGTTCTATTCAAGGCACTTCATGGTACCAAAGAGGGACAGAGGGTTGAGACCGATCCTAGACCTCCAGGGTTTGAACAACTTCATTACCCTGAAGAAATTCAGAATGATTTCACTGGCAACCATCATTCCGCTGTTGTCAAAAGGGACCTGGTCTGCATCCATAGATCTAAAAGATGTTTTTTCCCATAGCTCCAGCCCACAGACTCTTCCTTTGGTTCCTGATAGGTGAAGACACATACCAGTTTTGTGTTCTACCCTTTGGACTGGCGACCACTCCAACCGTATTCACCAAATGTCTGTCTGTGGTGTGTGCTCATTTATGCTTGCAGGGTGTGGAAGTGTTTCCTTACATAGACAATTGGCCCCTAGTGGCTCCCACGAGAACCAAATTAATGAGATCAGTGGCTGTAACTTGTACTTTTTTGACATATTCGGGGCTGTACATCAACGAGGCCAAGTCCACCTTGCTCCTGCAACAAGAGATTATCTTCATGCTAGCACGTCTTGATGCCAGGAAGGCATTTCTACCCGAAATTTAAACCTTGCAAAGGAGATACATTCTCAGTAAATCATCTCAGCCTTCAAGATACAACAATTATTAGGCCTTATGTCAGCAATGACAGCAGTCGTAAACTACACCCACCTCAGGATGAGACTGCTGCAGATATGGTTTATCCGCAATTTTGACACCAAACTGGATGCAAGAAAGACCTATTTCCAATTGTTGCACGCAGTGAGATAATTCCTAAGGTGGTGGATAGCAGTAGACAATTTGCTCGAAGGCATACTGTTCTTGCAACCCACCCCTTCCAGAGTAGTGACAAGATTTGGACACTGATATGTATACTGTATACTGATTAATCAGCTTGCTGACTGTTTGTTTTTCTTTTACTTGGAAAATGGTCTGTTGACTGTCAATAAAGATTGATTGATTGACTACAGATGCTTCTGTATTGGGATAAGGAGCACATTGCGGAGTTCTCAAAGCACATGGCATCTGGAACGCAAATGATTGCAAACAACACATCAACCTTCTAGAATTAAAGACGGTAGGCAAGTCATTGAAAGCGTTCAAGCATCCTCCTCTAGGGTGAATGATCCAGGTTATGTTGGACAATATCACCACCATCGCCTACCTGAACAAGCAAGGGGACACAAAGTCTCCTCCGTTGCTGGCGCTGACTATGGAAATTCTGTTCTGGTGTGTAGAGTGACACATCAGAAGTCTTGCCATCCATGTTGCAGGTGCAACCAACATGGTGGCAGACAAATTGAGTCGACTGACAGCAATATCCCACGAATGGGAGGTTCATACCTCAGAGTTGGGGGATCTCTTCGAAAGATACGGTGTACCAGAAATCTAAGTGTTTGCCACGTCCTTCAACAAGGTGTGTCCTGCCTATTGCAGCAGAGCAGGACAAGGGAAGGGATCACTAGGGGATGTGTTCCTCAGACTGTGGCAGGGACCCCTTATTTACTTATTTCCACCATTCCCTCTAATAACCAAGGTGTTAGCCAAAATATTGAGGGACAAATCCAACTGCATTCTCATGACCCCGTGGCAGCCAATACAGCCTTGGTTTGCTCTCCTCCTCAGAGCGTCCAGGAAGGAATTCATCTGGCTTCCCCTGTTTTCCAGCCTTCTAACCCAACAGTGCCGACAAGTACAGCGCCCAGACTTACTGACACTGTGGTTAAAAGCTTGGACAATACAGCAGTAAATGTATGAAATTGATCATCCCTCCATAAAGCGTATTGGAGGCGGCTCGTAAACCTTTCACTTGAAAATCATACGAAAGAAAGTGGAAAGCCTTTGCACAGTTTGCAGAAGAGAAAGGTTTTCAACCTCGTAATTGTTCTTTAGAGCAGCTTTCATTGTTTTTAAATAGCCTCTATGATAGAGGTTTAAAATTTTCATCAGTTTGCGTTTACTTAGTAGCTATCTCTTCGTTTTGCCCAGTGCTTGAGGGATTTTCTCTTTTTTTCCACCCTGTTGTTAAAAGGTTCCTAAAAGGTTTGAATAACTTGGCTTCATTGATTTGGGCACTTATATCATCTTCGAGTTTGTCAGTTGTTCTAAAGGCACATTCGGCAAAGCCATTTGAATCCCTGGCCCCGTCTTGATGGCAGTGCCTTGGCGCCGGGATGCCTTGGGCCCTCGTACTTGCATCTCCTTCCTGGCAAGTGCGGAGTTGCTACTGCTGCTGCACCGAACACCAGGGAGGGAAGAGGAATGGGGCAGCCAGAGGGGGAGGAAGGAAGGGACGCGAACCGGCTCACACCCTTCTGGCTGCCTTGTTTCTCTTCCCTCCCTGGTGCTCAGTGCGGCAGCAACTCCGCACTCAAGAGAAGCGAGGCAGCAAGAGGGAGGTCAAAGGGAGGTGAGCTGGCTTGGGCACCATACATCCCTCTCTTCCTCCTCCTCCAGCTGCCCTGTTCCTTCCCCTGTTTGTATAAAACAAGGGAGGAAAGAAGGGGGCAGCCGGAGGGGAAGAGAGGGACACATGGAGCCTGAACTGGCCCTCCTCCAGCCATTGGCGACCAGTCAGCTGTCACCATTGGCTGCGCAGGCTCCGCAGGAAAAAAAGTCAGGGTAAGTGCCCGACTTTTTTTACTGCAGAGTTTAGGGGTTTTGGCCCTGGATAGCTTCAGAGTCATGGCTGCATCATGTGCATCACCTGCCGCCACTTCAAAGCCACTGCAGGGAAAAGCTCTCAAGTATCCACCTGCTTTCTTGGAAGGCTGCCTTTTTAGTAGCGATCATGTCAGCAAGAAGGGCTAGTGAGTTGTGCACTCTCAGGATTGATAACCCACACTTATCCTTCCATAAGGATAAGGTGGTTCTCTGGCCTGATGTGTACTTTATGCCAACAGTAGTCACATGATTCCACTTGAACCAGGATATTGTTTTGCCAGTCTTTTTTTCAATGATCCCATTGGAATGCACTCTACATACATGAGATGTAAGAAGCGCTCTCGCCTTCTATAAAAAACCATGTGGCTCCACAAAAGGTTTAGAGATGACCTGAAAATAAAAAAGGATAAATGTAGGAAGTGGAAGGAAGGCCAGGCTACAAAAGAAGAGTATAAAAGTGCCGGAATGGTATCAGTAAGGCTA
This sequence comes from Anniella stebbinsi, assembly GCA_029215795.1. NCBI lineage: Eukaryota > Metazoa > Chordata > Lepidosauria > Squamata > Anniellidae > Anniella > Anniella stebbinsi. The sequence goes on along the minus strand of JARDYH010000004.1, from coordinate 121,829,514 downwards.
AAGCTGAGAAGGAGCTGAGGCTAGCGAGGGATGCTAAAAGCAATAAAAAGGCTTTCTTCAGATACGTGAATAGTAAAAGACGGAGGAAAGAAATGGTTGTTCAACTGCTTCATGAGGACGGCAAATTGGTAACAGATGACAAAGACAAGGCCAAAGTGCTCAATTCCTACTTTGGCTCAGTCTTCTCCCAAAAGAGGGTCTATGACCCACCCACCCACCCCCGGAAAAAGTGAAGTACAAGCTGACGGGGCAGGATTGCAGTTTGAGATTGATAAACAAATAGTCAAGGAACACCCAATTTCTTTGAACGAGTTCAAATCTCCAGGGCTCGATGAACTGCATCCTAGAGTAATAAAGGAACTGGCAGAGGAACTCTCAGAACCACTGTCTATTATCTTTGCGAAATCATGGAAGATGGGTGAAGTGCCGGATGACTGGAAGAAGACTAATGTTGTCCCAATCTTCAAAAAGGGCAAAAAGGAGGAACCTGGGAAGTACAGACCAGTCAGTCTGACATCCATCCCTGGAAACTTTTGGAGCAGATTATAAAGAAATCAATCTCTAAACACCTTGAAAACAATGCAGTGCTTGCTAGAAGCCAGTATGGATTTGTCAAGAACAAATCCTGCCAGACTAATCTGATCTCATTTTTTTAATCGGGTAACCTCCCTTGTGGACTGTGGGAATGCTGCAGATATAGTATATCTTGACTTCAGCAAAGCTTTTGACAAAGTGCCCCATGACATTCTGATTAACAACCTAGTGAAAAGTGGGCTAGATGGAACAACTATTAGGTGGCTCCACAGTTGGCTACAGAATCGGACTCAAAGAGTGCTTATCAATGGTACCTTTTCACACTGGGGGGAGGTAACGAGCGGGGTACCGCAGGGCTCAGTCCTGGGCCCAGTACTCTTCAACATTTTCATTAATGATTTGGACTAGGAGGTGCAGGGAATGCTTATCCAATTTGCAGATGACACAAAATTGGGTGGGATCGCTAATCCCCTGGAAGATGGAAACAAACATCAAAGTGATCTTGATAGATTGGAGCATTGGACTGAAAACAACAGAATGAAATTTAATAGGGATAAATGCCAAGTTCAGAGGAGAGCAATGAGGGTGATCAAGGGTCTAGAAACAAAGCCCTATGAGGAGAGACTGAAAGAACTGGGCATGTTTAGCCTGGAGAAGAGAAGACCGAGGGGAGACATGATAGCACTCTTCAAAGACTTGAAAGGTTGTCACACAGAGTAGGGCCAGGATCTCAATCAACTCAGGACACGGAATAATGGGCTCAAGTTACAGGAAGCCAGATTCTTCTTCGTGGTCTCTGTGCATCACACCTATGGGTCTGGGCCCATGCAGAGCCTGCTCTTGGGAACATTTTATAGCTAAAGAGTTTTGGCGGAAGCTCCTCCCCCACTCCTTCATGTCTACAGGGGCAACCGACGATCCCCTCAGTTCTTTTCTAACCGCCACTGTGTGAGCCTCATAAGGAACTTTGTCTGCTGGAAAAGTACTTCATACTATTAGCTAGTTAGAGTTTTATTCTGTATTTCCATTTTTTTGATCAGATCAGTTTGTTTACTTACTGTTTACTACTTCAGCCAGCTGGGCTCCCTTTGTATTTAGGGAGATTGCTACTCAAGAGGGCTTTTTCGGAAATGCCTCAAGTGCTGAGCTAAATTTCCTCACACAGACAGACATACTCTTTGTCTATTCTGTCTTGGAGAGGGACACGTTGTGGAGACGTGTTCTCATTGTCAGTCCCTCACAAGACAATCAAGAAAAAATCGGCTAGACCCATTGAGGGCTGAACTGTGGAGAAGAGCACTCCATGTAGTGGCTAGACCTAAAGGCGTTATGTCTGAAACACATGCATACCCTGTAACTGCAGGGCTTGCACTGCCAACGCAACGGCAACTGGAGCAATTGAAATCTCCAAAACGCTCAGCTCAAATTACCTGTAATGATTCCCCATCACAGGGGAGATCAACAGTGCTAATTACCTGTAATGATCCCCCATTACAGGGGAGATCAACAGTGCTAACGACTCCAACGCCATTAACAAACAAGGCAATTACTTCCAAAACTGCAGTAGCCCCTGCAAAGAAAAAGAAAAACCACACCCTGCCGGAGCGAGCATCTACTGTAAATACGGCAGTGTTGAAATTACCAACTCAATTACTGCAATCATCCACAGCGCGTAGAACAGTATGTGTCAGAAGGGGAAATTAGAGACTCCCCTCCCCGCCGACAACAATCTGTCCCGAAAATGGAGCAAGAAAGGCAGTATTGCTCTCATGAGGAACTCCCTTGTCAATGTAATGACCCTCAATACCGGTCTCACTCCCAAGCCTCCGTAGTCTCTCTCCCTTACAGAAGGGATAACGCAGATATCTCATGAAAGCATTCATACAGGGAGATCTCGCAAGAGCGTTCATACCGAGGGCACCGTTCTCGGTCTCCTCAGTCGGACGATCTGAATGGTCATTGCCACCAAGACGTTCATATTGGGAGGAGTGCAGACCAAGAAGAGAATATTATGGAAGCACTCACTATATGAGGGAACGATCTCTAAGACATAAGCCCATGAGAGTTACGCGCTCACCATTTCGGTACTGAGAACATCCACCATTGTATTTTTACAGGAAACACATCAAGTTAAAGAAGGGGCTAATGAAATTAAATTAAGATGGGGGAATATCTACGAGAAAGTATATAGAACATCCAAAGCTAGAGGGGTAGCAATTTTAATTTCAAAGAAATGTGGTTTTACTGATATGAAAGAAAAAAAGATGAAAAGGGGAGATATATAATTATACAGGGGAAGATAGCTAATGAAGATTACACATTGGTGAATATCTATACCCCGGATGAAAAGCAATAAAACTTTTATAATAAAGTGTTCAAGGAAATGCAAGGAATTCAAAAAGGCCACATTATAATGGGAGGAGATTTTAATATGGTAATGGATAAAAATAAAGATAAATCTAATCCCAATATCAATGATAGGCGGCAAAATGTAACAAGCTTAAATGTATTAATGAAAGCAAAGGAGATGTTCGACGTTTGGAGGTTAAACAAAGGGGAGGAAAGGAAATATATCTTCTATTCAGCAGTACATAAGAGCTATACTAGAATAGATTACTTTTATTAACAAAAGTAATAGAAGTAGGAATAGGGCTTATTAAGTTTCAGATCATGCATTAATAAATATGGAGATGAAGGTTCAGAAAGATTATAAGGATGCTAAAAGACGGAGAGTGGACACAAGCATATTTAAATATAAACAAATGATAGAAAAGATTCAAAAAGAAATGGAGGATACATGGCAAATAAATAATAATGGGGAGTCCACCCAGGCTATAATTTGGGATACAATGAAGGCTGTGATGAGATGAATATGTATTAGGGAATCATGTAAATTAAAGAGACAACAAGAGGAGGAGAGGGTAAGATTGGAAAAAAATATTAGGGAATTGGAGGATGAATATATAAAGAATAAAAATAAAATTATTGGGACCCAATTACAGGCAAAAAAGGAGAGGGTATAGAAATTGGGAAAATACAGAGAAATTTGATATATTTAAAATGATAATATTTTGAGTGGGAATTCTAAAATGTTGGCCAGATCCACAGAGTCAAGGAAAATGGGAAATCCAATTGGGGCTCTAAAAGATAAATCAGGTAAGATTAAAAATTTAATGAAAGATAAATTACAAGTTTTTCCAGAATTCTATCAAGAGTTATATACATTAAATAACAAGTCATTGGAAAAGATTAGGGAATATATTGAGAAATACTGGAAAATAAAAATACAAGAACTGGATAGGGAAGTGATGGAACAACCGGTAACAGAGGAAGAAATTGGAGGTGTAATAGACTAATTAAAAGTGAGGAAATCCCCGGGAATGGATGGGTTGGGTCCGGAATATTACAAAAATTTTAAGAATATGTTGGCGCCTAAATTAAAAATATTATATAATCAAATAATAAATGGGGAGAAGGCCCCACCATCGTGGAAGTAGTCTTTAATTGTCTTATAGACCTATATCATTGTTAAATCAGGATGCTAAGATCTTGATAGTGATAATGGTGAAAAGATTGAATAAATTTATGCATAAATATATTAATAAGGATCAATGTGGATTTGTAGCAGGTAGACAGATGTCAAGTTTAATAGGTAGTGTATTGAATATGATAAATATTATAAAGAATGATAAATTACAAGCGGGTATAATAGCCCTAGATATCTTTAAGGCCTTTGACTGTGTGGAGTGGCCAACTTTAAAAATATTAATAGATATTATGGGATTTGGAGGAAAATTTAAGGGATTAATAGATCAGTTATATTTGGAAAATGTAGCGGAGGTAATGGTCAATGATGGTATTACAGAACAATTGTCTCTAGCCTGAGGAATTAGGCAAGGTTGTCCCCTTTCCCCAATTTTATTTGCAATGGTTATAGAGCTTTTGGCGAATGCAATTAGAGAAGATATGACTATAAAGGGGATAAGGAAAAAGAAGAAATTAAAGCAAGTTTATTTGCAGATGATACATTACTTTCAATTCAAGAACCGATTGAGAAGATGGGGAAACTACGGTATTATCTGGAGGAATTTGGAGAGATGACGGGATAACAAATAAACTGGCCCAAGTCAGAGATGATGACTAGCCAAAAGGGAAATGAATATTAAATTAAAAGGAAAAATAAAATATTTAGGAATATATATAACAGAGAATTTGGATAAATTGGAAAATTATAATAGATTAAGGCAGGAGGTTAAAAAGAAATTGGAGGAATATCGGAAGATAAAACTTTCATGGTTTGGTAGAATAGCATTATTAAAAATGAAGATATTACCTAAAATAAATTTTTTATTCAGGATGTTGCCAATTAAAATATCAGAAATAGAGCTGAAGAAATGGCAAACAATGTTTACCAATTTTAGTAATGGAGATATGAAATCTAGAATAAATAAGAAAATGTGGTATAAACAACAGGGAACAGGAGGGTTAGGCCTTCCTAATTTGAAGGGATATTATTTGGCTAACCAATTAAGATATGTAGTGGAAGGTATTCTAGGTTTGGGAGAAAAGTGTTGGTTAGAATTAGAATCCAAAGAAGTGGAAATGGAATTGGAAAATATATATTTTAATAAAATTAATAAGAAAATTTTACAAAGAATTAGGAATTAATTATTGAAGAATATTTTGGAGATTTGGGCTAAGAATAAGATTAAATTTATATCCGCCATCTCCCCACTAACTCCGGTAGAAATGATGGAGAATTTCCCAGAAAATCTAAAAAAAGTAATGGGGAAAATATTAAGAAAACAAAATATAAATAGATTAGAAAGAGTGATAAAGATGGATAATTTAAATCAAATAAAAGAAACTTAGGGAAGAGAAAGTTTCATGGATTAATTGTATGCAATTGGAACAGTGGATAAAGAAGAGGGTAAAAGAAAATAAAGAATATAGAGAATATACGATATTTGAAAAAAATGATATCACAAAGACGAGAGAAGGAACAAAATATGGTATTAAAAGGTATAACAAGTGAAATTTATAAAATATTGATGGTAAAAGAGGAACAAGGGGATGGTTGCAAATTGGTGTGGAAAAATGATATGAAAACTTTAACAAGCAATCAGAATTGGGTGAAGTTATGGGGAGCAAGGAATTTGAAAACTTTATCAGTAAGGATAAAAGAAAATTATTATAAATTAATATGGCAATGGTATTTAACACCAGTTAGATTGAATCAAATAGATAAAAAATGTTTGGTATTATGTTGGAGAGGATGTCAACAAACTGGCATGTATGTTCATATGTGGTGGTCATGTAAATATGTACAAAAGTTTTGGCAAATGGTATATAAAGAGATAAAAGAGATAACGGGAATTGATTTGGAGTCATCCCCAAAGATTGCGTTATTATCAATATATGAGGGGATGAAATGTAATCAGAATATTAAGGATTTAATAGCTATGTTACTAACTGCAGCAAGATTAATAATAGCAAGGAAATGGAAGATGTAAAATAATTATCAAATGGATGAGTGGTATAAAGAGGTATGGGATATTGCTATTAATGATAAATTAATGTGTAATATTAAAGAAAAGGGAATATGTAATAGAAATGAATTTGAAAATATATGGAAATTATTTTAAACCATGTATTGTTAAGAGGGAAAGGACACAAACCTGTGCAAGAAGTATCACAATTTTGGAAAATGTAATGAAGAGGAATTGGTCCTGGTGAAGGGTGCACTTGGTGTATACAGAATGGAAAAGAAAAAAAAAGGTCTACCATTCTCCAATCCAAGTGCATCAATAACAGTGACTATAGATGCATCTCTCATGGGTTGGGGAGCTCACTGCAGACATCTCACAGCGCAAGGCCATTGGACAGTGAAAGAAAGGTATTACCACATAAACGGTCTCGAATTACAGGCCATATGGAACGCTCTCCTTGCATTTCAACAAGTCCTTCGAGGGAAAGTCGTTCAAGTAACTACAGACAATACGATGGTGGTCGCCTGTCTGAACAGACAAGGAGGGACCTATTCGCGGAGGTTGACCAGCATGACACTGGACATATACGAATGGTGTATAGCGAAACAGATATCCCTTATTGCCACACATATAGTGGGAGTGGACAACATACGCGCAGATTTTCTCAGCCACTCGTTTTATCAGACACACGAATGGCAACTGAACAGAAGAATCCTACAAAACCTTTTCAAAACCTGGAGCATCCCAGAAATAGACCTATTTGCTACACAACTGAACACAGCTCTCCCGGTTTTTTGCAGTCGTGCAGGAGTTGGGGAAATTCATCAGGGGATGCTTTCACTCACAAGTGGAGGGGAAAATATTTTTACCTATTTCCTCCATTCCTGTTGCTCACGAGGGTAATTGCAAAGATCAAAGAAGATTGCACAGATTGCATTTTTGTCACACCATGGTGGCCTCGCCAGTCATGGTTTACAACACTTCTCCGAATGTCTCAGCACAGATACAAGCAGCTGCCATCAGTACCGACACTACTTTCTCAGGATCACGGGAGCATACTACATCCCAATCTAAATATGTTGAAACTGAAGGCATGGAGAATACTGTAACACACAATGTTGCACAATTGCCACAAAACATCATTGAGATACTGCATGCAGCAAAGAGACCATCTACTCATAAATCCTATGCGTTAAAATGGTCAAAATTCACTGACTTTGTCAGCACTACAAATGAGAATCCTATTAATTGCCCAATGCTAACAGTACTCAATTTTCTTAGAAATTTATTGGATAAGGGTTTGAAGTTGTCTTCGTTAAAAGTGTACATGGCAGCAATATCAGATAAACATGTATTAATAGATAAAGTTTCTGTTTTTTCATATCCATTGGCAAAATTATTTCTTAAAGGAGTAAAGAATATAGCCCCACTGGTACGAGATCCAGTACCGGGATGGAGCCTCTCTGTGGTTCTTAATGCTTTAACAGCAACCATTTGAACCAATGGCATCAGTTGATCTAAGGTTTTTGTCACTGAAGGTTGTTGTTTTTTGGTGGCCATTACATCAGCAAGGAGAACTAGGGAGCTTTCGGCTTTGCGGGCAGATTCTCCATATATGGTGTTTCATAAGGATAGGGTTATACTTAGACCTGACCCATCCTTTCTGCGTATGGTGGTCTCTCCTTTTCACATTAATGGAGACATTGTATTGCCAGCTTTCTTTCCATCTCCAACGGGGGTGTTGGAGACGACATTACATGTCTTAGATGTTCGACGTGCGATTACATACTATATAGAAGAGCTAAAATCTTTTGTTTGTCCCCCCCAGGCTATTTGTCTGCTACGGGGTACGAAGAAGGGACAACCGGTCTCTACTCAACGTTTGTCAGCTTGGATAGTTGAGACAATTAAATTGGCCCACTCATTACAAAAAATACCATCATCATGGCCAATACGTGCTCATAGAACCAGAGCGATGGCTTCTTCTGTGGGATTTCACAGGGGTGTACCTCTGCATGAAGTATGTCGTGCTGCGACTTGGTCCCAGCCATCAACGTTTACAAAACATTACAAGATAGATTTTAGAGCCAGGAAGGACTGCAACTTCAGAAGAGCAGTCTTATCCTCTGTCTTGATATAACACACCAACCCACCTCCGGTAAGTGAGCTTATTAATCACCCGTAGGTGTGATGCACAGAGACCACAAAGAAGAAGGACAGGTTGCTTACCTGTAACTGTGGTTCTTCGAGTGGTCATCTGTGCATTCACACAAACCCACCCACCATCCCCACTGGTGTTTATTTGGTGGAAAGTATGGGTAATATTACCCTTAGTCTCGAGGACACAGTGTCGGTCTTAGAGAACTGAGGGAGTCGGCGGTTGCCCCTGTAGACATAAGCGCTGAAGGAGTGGGGCTTCCACCGAAACTCTTTAGCTATAAAATGTTCCCGAGAGCAGGCTCCACACGGGCGCAGACCCATAGGTGTTAATGCACAGATGACCACTCGAAAAACCACAATTACAGGTAAGCAACTTGTCCTTCCTTCTGGACATGAGGAAAAACTTCCTGACTGTTAGAGCAATACGACAATGGCACCAATTACTTAGGGAGGTTGTGGGCTCTCTCACACTAGAGGCATTCAAGAGGCAGCTGGACAACCATATGTCAGGTATGCTTTAAGGTGGATTCCTGCACTGAGCATGGGGTTGGACTTGATGGCCTTATAGGCCCCTTCCAGCTCTACTATTCTATGAATCTAAGAAAAGAACTGAACCATTTCGACAGTCACCAGATATTTTTATATGTTATGGAGGGTGACGGAAAGCCAACCCCTGACATCTCAAAATGTACTTTCATAAGAATTTTTTAATATATGTTTGAAATATACTATGAAAACAGTTTTTAACATACCTACATATGGGCATAGGCCTTTCACGACAATGTTCCCACTTAGTCTTCATACAGTTATAAATTATGCTTTGTGTTATCCCTAAACAGTAATAGTAATGTACTGTACTGTATTCTTGATGTTGCAGCCCCCTGAAGAAGGCCTTTCAGATAAAATCCCACAGGCCAAAACGCATTGGGCGGGTATTAATAAAGATATTTCAGCATTTTGAGAACCTGCTTCTCTCCCCTTTTTCTTGATACCAGAGAGACAGTTCTTTCCCTTCGATACCAAGAAGACTATGGCAGTCTTCGAGGATTGAGGGAAGGGCGGGGACTGTTAGGACATGTGCTGTTGGATGTGGGGGAGGGGTTCCTGCCCAAAAAAAGCACCGCTAGTTGTAGAAGTTTCCTGAGTCAGGTCTCCGCGCAGGCGCAAAGCCCATATGTGTGAATGCACAGATGACCACTCAAAGAACCACACTTACAAGAAAGCAACCTGTCCTTCCACTGCTTTGGATGTGGTCTGTCTGATCTCTTAAAGATCTGTCTGATTATTATTTTTCTCTCCAAGGCACAAGCAACATCAGTTGAAGTGAGGGTAGATTGGCCTAAGAAATTTTCATGTCCAAAGAGAGACTTAAATTTGCGTGCACATTCTTGTCTGTTCTAGCTGAGAAGGTGACCTCGCTGGGCAAGGACTGGCACCGCCCCTGCCTACGTTGTGAGCGCTGTGGCAAGACCCTAATCCCTGGAGGCCATGCTGAGGTGGGGCTTCATAGGCTTGGATTCAAACATTATTTCAAGGATGGGAATCTCCTCTTTCAGGACGAGGGCTAAATTTAGTTTTGGAGGAGCTCTGAGGGGAGGCGGGCAGGGCCAAAGGCAGAGGGGGTGGGGGCAAAAATACAAAAATTGCAAAAGCATAATGTAGTTTAAAGCTCTTAACTGCCGGTAACTAAGGCATTTCAACCTTTTCGAATGGGGGGAATTTAGTAGGGATAAATGCCAGGTTCTACACCTAGGAAAAAGAAACCAAATGTACAGTTAGAAGGTGGGGGATACTTGGCTCAGCAATACGACAAGTGAGAAGAATCTTGGAATTGTTGTAGATCACAAGCTGAAGATGAGCCAAAAATGTGATGTGGCTACAAAAAAAGCAAATGCTATTTTGGGCTACATTAATAGAAGTATAGCTTCTGGGCACCACACTTCAAGAAGGATTCAGACAAGCTGGAGGAGGTTCAGAGGAGGGCAACAAGGATGATCGGGTTTGGAAACAGCAGCCTATGACGAGAGACTAAAAGAACTGGGCATGTTTAGCCTGGAGAAGAGAAGATTGAGGGGAGACATGATAGCACTCTTCAAATACTTGAAAGGTTGTCACACAGAGGAGGGCCAGGATCTCTTCTTGATCAACCCAGAGTGCAGGACATAGAATAAGTTACAGGAAGCCAGATTCCAGCTGGACATCAGGAAAAACTTCGTAACTATTAGAACAGTACGGCAATGGAACCAATTCCTTAGGGAGGTGGTGGGCTCTCCCACACTAGAGGCATTCAAGATGCAGCTGGACAGCCCTCTGTCATGTATGCTTTAAGGTGGATTCCTGCATTGAGCAGGGGGTTGGACTTGATGACCTTACAGGCCCCTTCCAACTCAACTAATCTATGATTCGATGAAAGTGGGTGGGGCTAGGGGAAGGAGGTGTGGCTGTCTGGGGAACCTCGGAGGGCCTGATGGGGGAACCCAGGAAGGCTGGATTTGGTCCCAGGGCCTGAGGTTCCCCAATCCTGCTCCATCTGCTTCAGGTTAAACAGGTGCACATCAAATGATTCCTGGAAGTTTGGGCAACTTCACGTGTGCACATCCTCCTCCACAGCTTACAGTGTGCACGGACCCCCCGGATTGGATCGGGACCCGGATCGGGACCTCCAATTTTGTCCCAGATTGGATCGGACAAAATCGGAGGCCCCCCGGATCGGGTCCGATCCCGATCCAAAAATCGGACATCCGATTTTTGGATTGGTTGCCATTTTTCCCCCCATAGATTTGCATTGGGGGAAAGAAAGCTTTCCCCCAGTGCAAGTCTATGAGGAAAAAATGGCGGGGGGTGGGTGAGGGGGGCCTAACTCCCTCCTCCCCCCCTGGGGCTGTCCGGTGTGGACGGCCCCGGCAGGTAAGCCCCCTCCCCTGCTCTCCTTACCGCCCCGGGGCCATCCGCTTCCATCCGCTGGCGCCTGTGGGCGCCAGCGGATGGAAGCGGACAGCCAGCGCATGGAAGCGGACAGCCCCGGGGGGGTAAGCCCCCTCCCCCCTGCTTACCTTCTGGGGACGTCCGCTCCCGTCCGCCGCTGGCTGCTACTGTGAGCAGGCTTCGCAGCTTGCTCCTGAGTAGCGCGCCAGGTGATGTCATCACCTGGAAGCCCGCTCGCAGTAGCGGCCAGCAGCGGACGGGAGTGGATGGCCACGGAAGATAAGTGGCACGCCCCCCCCCCGCGCACCCCCTGCCCCCTGCTTATCTTTCCTGGCCGTCTGCTCCCGTCCACCGTCTCCTGTCCCCGTTGTCCACTTCCATCGGCGGGCGCCCGCTGGCGCCCACCGATGGAAGTGGACAGTCCCATTAGGGAAGCCCCCCCCCCGCTGTCTGCTTCCATCGGCGGGCGCCCACTGGCACCCGCCAATGGAAGCGGCGGCGGGCGCCCACTGATCCGCCGATCCATCCGATCTGGAACGGAACCTTATCGGATCAGATCGGATCAGCCGATCCAGTGGTGATAAATCGGATAATTTTATCCGATTTCCCCCTGGATCGGATTTGGATCGTGGATCAGACCTATTCCAGTGCACATCCCTAGTAAATATAATGAAAATATAATAAATGAGCTACTCATTGGAGAAGCACTGACAACAAAGCTCTCCAGGATGTGATAAATACTAGACTTTTCCTTGTGGGAACACTTGAACAAGAAACACTTGTTACGTAACAATTATGTGAAAAAGGCACTGAGCAATTGGCTTTTAATAATCATATGTTACCATGTTTAATGTTTTGTTCCAGATATAAATGTGGAGAGCTTACATAGAATCAAGGAGAAGGGCTTCAGTTCTGAGCGGTGTTCTCCTCTCCTTTCTATAAGGCTAGCTCCACTCTAGAGCTGGAAGTAGTATGAGTCACCTGTCTTTGCCTTGAGTGTTATGTGATCTCCTGGACTCAGTCGTTCCTTGGCTATGCAAAGTTCAACACTCCCTTTTGTTTCAGGTTGTCTTGGGCTGGTCCATGCAGCTGCTGCGGTGGTTCCCAACATGTACACTTACAGCACAATAGACATTTGTACATTCTTGACATATGTAAAAAAACAACTGCTCAACATTTCATCTCCTTGTAGGAAAAATGGAATATGAAAAACAGCCCCCAGTTCAGTTGCAGATTCAGTCCTGCCTTGCCTGTAACTTTGAGCTGCCTGTTTCTGACTGGTCTAGCTATTTGAAGCTAAGACCTGCTTAGCATGCAAAAACCTGATTGCTGCTTTTCTTCCATGGACTCAAGCTGGTTTTGGCATTAACAGTTTCCTTTGCTACTGCTTGAAAAACAAACAAATAGCATTTTCTGTGTCCACAGGGTAGTTAAATGCAAAAAGAGCAACTAAGAAAGAGCAAGCTGCTCTCTAGTGTCTAGAGTGCCCTAGTGTCTCTAGTTCTCCAGGTTGGTGTGAGGAAGGCATCTCACAATGGGTAAGCTCCCCCTATCGCCCAGGAAATGCAGGGACTCACGTGACTGAGTTTTAAGCCCTCTATCGGTCTTAGCCAATTCGTTCCTGCTTTTGACCCAGGACAGAGCTAATTCTCATCTCCTCCTATTTCAAGCCTATACTTATCTCTGTTTCCAAGATTTTTAAAAACTCCTTGCCTCTTTGACCCTTTTTCTCTGAACCAGTCTTTATTTTCACCCTCTCTTACCAAAAAAAAGGTTCCTCTTCTGCTTCTTTGTCTCTGCCACTTGCCTATCATTCTCCATGACCCCTCCGGCAAAGAAAACCATTTCAAAGCCTTAAAAGAAAAGGAAAACAAGGACATGTCAGCGTTGTTAGGCAGCCATTGGTAGACAAAAGGATGATCTGCCAGGAAGATCAGGGAGATCATCAGTTTGCCTGATTCGGCTGACTACTGAGTCTTCCAGCCACAGAGGATCAAAGAGGTCACCAGCCCAGAGACTATGGTCCCTTGCTCAGTCTCATAGATACCAGGAATGGTGTGATCCCATGGAGACGGAGGGGGTCAGGGCCCCAGCATGCCACCCTCTCCACTCAGAACAAGAAGAGGAAGCAACAGAGCAGCTAGACGCTCCAACAACATCAAGGGTGAGAGCAAATCCATTTTTTCTCCCCCACGTGGAGGCTTCTTGCCACACCAAACAGGTGGCCATTTTAAGTTGCAGTTTCAATTCCAACTTGCAAAAGGAAGCCCCTCCTCCCTCCACCTCCTCCATAGCTCAGACAGAGAACAATGAGATAGCCCTAATGCCTATCTCAAGCATGGCTCAATTGGATAAATCAGTCTTAGGATAGCTCACTAAGGTAGTATTGGACAATCTGACTGACCATTTATTAGATAAACAACTCTTGGCATTCAAGCTGTTCTGCAAAATACACCAGAAGCTTGCAGACTTCTGAGTCTCCTTCCTCTCCTCTTCCACAATTAGAAAACTAAAATAAAACTAAAATAAAAAATAAAAATAAGGCTTCAAAATAAAAACAGCCCAGTCCTTCCCATAGTCTGGACTCATCAATAAGCTGACCATATTTTGGAAACCAAAAAGGAGGACAATATGGCCGCCCTCAAGGAGGCGAGCCCAGCCCAACAAGCCCAGCCCAACATGCCCAGCCCCCATGTCTAATTCCATACCTCACAATTAAGACAAACCTGTCAAACATAAAATGTTAATATTAAAACCACTGAAATCAAGAACAAGTGAGACATTCAAAGTATCAGAAACTAACATTCATTTTAAGTTGCTGTACAAATTTTCAGACTTTTCTTCCTCCCAATGTGCCCTGGAATATTTTTCACTGGATCTTATTTTTCTTAAAAGGGGTGGGGTGCTCAACAGGAAACGGTAAAAATCCTTACAAAACATTTTCTTGTGAATATATTGCAGCGGTAAAATCCCTTTCAGTGTCTCCGTAGACATCTGGATCCTTTCTTTTGTCCACTGCATTTGCATCATTGAGAAAATATGCTCCACATTGGCATTGTGGGAGGGAACTGCAAAAAAACAAACAAACCTGTGCAATCTGCAGCAGTCCGTGAATGGAAGTCCACACTTTTGGAGCTCTTAAAATATTTAGTCCACTTTTGGTGTGTCATCAACTTTTTGAAGTCTTAGTTGTCGCACATACTTTCAACATTTTTTTTAGATTTGCGACCTGATCGAAGCACTTTACATCACTGCAAACCACCATTCTTCCAGTCAAAATATTGGACTATAACTGGAAATATTTTCACTGCACCATGGTTGCTTCCATCCATTGAGACTCCACAGTATGGTATGTTGTAGTCTTTCATTGCTTGCAGGGCACTTTCCACAGACTGCGGTGCAAGCACAGAGTTCACAATTGTTTCTGTCTTGGTGCAAGCACTTGTGAACTTCTGGACTACATCTTTAGGAAGGGGATCAAGTTGTTGGGTTTTTATTTTGTTTTTAAAGTGGGATTAAGGTCATTGAAGGGAATCAACTTTTATTTGTAAAAATGGATCTAAGGCCAGAGTATTTTTGAGCAGGTGCCAACAACAGCTGTCCCCAACCTGGTGCTCTCTGGATGTTTTGGACTTCAACTCCTATCAGCCCCAATGGTGAGGAATGCTGGGAGCTGAAAACCAATATATATGGAGGGCACCAGGTTGGGGAAGACTGGAAGACACAAACAGTACACCTTTGGATTGCCACCATAAGAACATACCCTGGAGTTTGTGTTTTCACATGTGGATCAATTGTAGCTTAATTATGACACTTTAAAGTATAGAACGTAGTCAAGTGCCCAGTGTTTCCTACAAATTCTCCATTCATCTCACATTAACACCAGTCACACCGTAACCAATTCGAAATCCCACACAACTCCAATGAACACACAGAACTATTGCACCACTTGCTGGATTTTTCTCCTTTAAAATATTTCATCCGTATGCCAAGCAGATATTAAAACACTTTTCAAATCTTTCCTATTACAAGCGTCATTGCTAATATTTTAGCACGTTAGAACAAAAAGAAAATCAGACAGAAGAGCCAATTTAATTGCTATCTTCCTGTAAGCAGAAAGGGGCAAACTCTCAAGAATTTTTCTCCATATACCACCACCATAATATTCAAAGTAAAATCATATTAAATTAGCCATAAAATATTTTGGCCTTCCAACAGTCTCAATATCAAGGGCCAGCTTTGGCATGGACCTGGTGTTCATTTAATTTGTTTTTCTGCAGCATTTATTTTGACAAATGTTTTTGGATATTCTTATGAAAATTATAGACTGTTATTTCTGCTTTGCTGCAATAATGATCATCAAAGTCCAGAGCTAAAAATGTTTCTGCTTTAGTTAGGATTCCTTCAGATCACAGGGGACAAGGTCGCCCACATTATATTTGCCACCAACTCCATTGATTCTAAAAAAATTAGGACTCGGATATATTAGCCAGGATCTAAAGAGGCTCCAGGCTCACAACAAATTTCTGACTTTTTTCCCTTGAAAAACTGACCCCAAGCTACCTTGGTTTGCAGATTGCCATGGGATGACGTAAGGAAAAGCTCCTCTGGCCGTGAGCAGGGGGAGGGGGGAACAAGCAAGATGCCTGGACAAGGACAAGGCAGCCTCACACATGGGGTGCAAATAGGTCTGTGCGGTTCCAGCGGGAGAATCAGCCGGCCGCAGCTGTAGGCCCAGGCGGGAGTGAAACAACAAGCCTGGGCAAGCCACACACATGGTGAGGTACAACGGGGCCGCCGCAGCCACTGGCCCAGCCGCATCCACTGGCCCAGCCGCAGCTGTATGCCTGGCTAGGAGGGAGGAACAAGCCCACCACCACCACGTATCTTCTTTGCCGCTGTTCATTCTCTGCTGCCGCTGTTTTCCACTGGCCTGCTTCCCAGCTCTGACAATGGCGGCCCAG
This sequence comes from Anniella stebbinsi, assembly GCA_029215795.1. Lineage (NCBI taxonomy): Eukaryota > Metazoa > Chordata > Lepidosauria > Squamata > Anniellidae > Anniella > Anniella stebbinsi. The sequence goes on along the minus strand of JARDYH010000004.1, from coordinate 121,813,442 downwards.
TGCTGCTGATGGTCCTGCTGCCAGGCCGGACTGGGCCGCCTCCATCCGCTGCCGGGCCTTGTCCGTTGCCACCACCACCAGGCCTCATCTGCTGTCACTGCCAGACCTTGTCCGCCGCTGCTGCTGCCTGCTCTGCACAGTCAGGGGGTCTTTTGGCATGCTTTTCCAGGAAATCCTGTGATACTTCTGGAAGTCTCACAACATTTGACCGTCGCCACCAGGAGCCTGTTTTCTCCAGTAAAATGTACCTCAGCCCCGGTTGCCCCAGTTTGGCATTATTTTGGAGGAGGTCTCTGGGATTCTCCAGGTGGTCTGGTCACCCTACCCATCAGCAGGCTCTGAGGATGACTATCTGGACCCACGCTCCACAGCCATAGGTCGCGCTAACAAATCCAAGATCCCTTTGGCTGAGCCCCACCCTAACCATGATTCCTCCATAGTTTCACTGCAGGGGTCTTTCTCAGAAGGAGAGGAGGGTGGATGGTCAGACATAGAATTTACAGACCATATCTCAGCCGACCGGTTCTTTAACAAAGAGGATTGTTACCTTTATTGTCCAAAGCAATTGCCTCCCTAACTAGTAAGCCAATACAACCTGAGAAACAGTAATCATTATCTAGAGGGGCAGCGATGTTTCCAGAGCCCAAGCCAGCCACCAGAGAGGTACCTTTTCCTAATTCCTTTAATAAATTAATGAAAGATGAGTGGAAATCTCCCTTCCAGGGAAAAAAGGGAGTCAGTACAGCACAGAGGTTTTACACTCTTCCTCATGATGTGATGGAAGAACTAAAAATTCCATTAGTAGATGCCCCTGTGGTGGTCTTGCTCTCAGGTGCTGTATTATCAAAAGATGGTGACATTCCCCTAAAAGACCATGGAGAAAGAAGATCAGATACAGCTTTTAAAAAGGTACATGAAGCTTCAGCGTTAGCTTTAAGGACCTCAGCAGTATCATCTTATTTCGCTAAAGGTTCCATCTTATGGGTGGAAGACATAATAAACAATAAGGAATTAGATCAGCCTACTTTATACAGAGGACTGCTCAAACTCTCTAAATCTTTTGCCTTCCTGGCTGATGCAACACAAGATGCGCTTCAGTTTTCAGCCCACTCCATAGCAGCTACTAATGTGGCCAGGCGTTCCATTTGGCTCAAGCACTGGAATGTTTATCTGCCCTCTAGGGGAAAACTTGTGACTGTACCCTTCATGGGTGCACACCATTTTGGAGAAAAGGCCTTAAAAGATGTGCTCATAGAAACTAAGGATAAGAAAAAAGTTATATGCCTTCATCCTCTCGTCGAGAAGATGAAAAACTCCTCATCTGGTCTTATACATCCTTTCATCCATTCCGAAGCACTAACCAATCTTCCTTTTGATCCAAAAGCTACAGGTTCCCTAAACTGCTTCCAGCCCAGAAGTGCCCCCTTCCACTTTCCAGACCTCCAGGTCTGGACAACAACAGTTCTGATGCCAGGGAACCCATCATTGGGGGAAGACTTCAGCATTTCCTCCCAGCATGGGAACAATCCGCAGACGATCGCTGGGTCCTGGACACCATCTCCCATGGTTATCTCATAGAGTTTTGGAAACAACCTCCCCCTCGATTCATCCCATCCCCCACATCGCAATCCACCACCAAGAATCACATATCTACCGCAATACAGCATCTACTTTAAATAGGAGCGATAGAACCAGTACCATCTCTAGAAAAATACAAAGGTATTTATTCCATCTTTTTTCTAGTTGCCAAAAAGGGCAAAGGCTGGAGACCAATACTGACCCTCAGACACCTGAACAGGTTTGTCAGATACCAAAAATTCTGTATGGAGACCCTCCAAACCATCAGGGAGGCCCTCCACAAAACAGCATATTTGACATCACAGGGGCATATCTGCATATTCCTATCTCCCCGCTTCACAGAAAATTCCTATGCTTCACCTACCAGAACTGACATTACCAGTACAAAGCACTTCCATTTGGCCTATCCTCAGTGCCCTGCATCTTCACCAAGACCATGGTGTCCCTAATAGCTCACCTCCAGCTAAAAGGCGTGCCTGTTTACCCATATTTGGACGACTTTCTTATCCAGTCTGTTTCCAGTCAGAAAGCCTCGCAGGATCTGCAGACAACTGTCGACTGCCTAGAAAGCCACGGCTTTGTCATAAACAGAAAAAAGAGCCATCTCACACCCACCCAGGTCCTCCCTCACCTAGGAGCACTCATCGACATATACATGTGTTTCATATTCCTCTCCCCAGAGAGACTAGTCAAGCTTCAAGACTGTTCAAGGGCAATCCATCATCAAAGAATTACCAATTTAATGAATGCTGCATATATTCTGGGTTTAATGATCTCATGTCTCGGCATTCTCCCATGGGCCAGACCACTCTCGCCCCCTTCAGTGGTTCCTATTACCCTTCCAAGCTCAAATAACAAAGAGGGATCACCTCCCATTATATCTCCCTCTGCACACCAGAGACTCACATGGTGGCAAGACTTCCAAAATCTATAGGTGGGCAGTCCCTTCCAGGAGCCAGAGAGGATCACATTGACAACAGATGCCAGCCTCAAAGGGTGGGGAGCCCACTGCAACTCCCTCCTGGCCCAAGGAAAATGGAATGCAGAGGAAAAATGCCAGAGCATCAACTGGCTGGAGCTCAGGGCAGTCCATCTGGGCCTAAAAACATTCTCATGCCAGCTGCGACATTCTCATGTCCTAGTCAGAACAGGCAACACAACAACATAAGCCCACATAATGAGTCAATGGGGTTCCAAATCCCTCTCCCCACACCTGGAAGCCCAGAGCATGCTATTATGGGCCGAACAGAACTTAGCCTCCATATCAGCCCAACACATCAAAGAGACTCTGAACCATACAGCAGATTATCTGAGTGGGTAACAGTCTTCCAGAAAATCATACACTGCTTTGGCCCACTCATGCAGGACCTGTTTGCATCCAGGCACAAACATAAGCTGCCAAGTTTTCTCTCCAGATTCCAGTCTTACGGAGCCGAAGGAATTGATGCACTATACATCAACTGGCTGAAAGAGAGGCTCTACACATTCCCTCCAATCCCCCTCTTAGCCAGAGTTCTGCAGAAAATCAGAAAAGGAACAGGCAACTGTGGCCCTAGTAGTCCCCTTCTGGCCTCGACACTCCCTGGTTCTCCCGAGATCCTAGCTCTAGCAGTGCAAGGTCCATGGTTCCTGCCCCAGATCTCAGATCTCTTGTCTCAGGGGCCAATACTCCACCCAGACCCAGATTGGCTCAAACTAGCCGCCTAGCTACTGAAAGGTCCATCTACTTAACTCTGAGTTATTCTGAGGATGGCATCCCGCAAGGACTCCAACACCAGAATCTATGAAACAACCTGGAAGTCCTTCTGCAGGTGGAGTGAAAGGGAAAAACTTAATCCACAGGCAAGAAGGCGTCCAGTTGGGTTTGAAACCAGTCAGCCCTGTCATCAGTCCTTTCCAAGCCCGGTAGGCAGCCATTAAGTTCATCAAAAGATTTCTCCATGGAGCAGCACTTAAGAGTCCTCCCATAGTCCCTTCCTGGAGCCACAAGTTGTACTTTCTGCATTGACTAAACTGCCCTTTGAAACAATTATCTCTGTCCTGCTACGAATTCTGACACAAAAAGTCCTTTTCATTGTGGCCATCACGTCTGCTTGCAGAATCTCAGAGTCATCTGCCATCTCAATCAGAAAAGGCCTCATTACCTTCCATAGCGATTTTGTCATCCTTCAAACAGACCTGACCTTCATCCCTAAGGTCAACATGCTATTCCATAGGTCATAGGAGCTTATTCTGCCATCTTTCTGTCCTAATCCTTCTCATCCACAGGAGAAGGCCTGCCACAAGGTGGATGTCCGCAGAGCCATTAAAGTTTACCTAAGAAGGACAGAATTCTTTCAAAAATCTGACTCACTGTTTGTTTCCTTTCACCCTGTTGCTATGGGCAAGAAGGTTACCAGATCTACCCTAGCTAGGTGGTTAAAAGCATGTATTTTTTTCAGCTTATGAGGCTTCACGCCTCCCTAAGCCATTAGGAGTCACAGGTCACTCCACTAGAGCAGCAGCCACATCAGCTGCCTTAAGTACTAATGCCCCTCTGGCAGAAATCTGCAAGGCGGCCACCTGGACAAGTCCTAATTCCTTCATAAGTCATTATAAAATATACACATATGCCTCAGTGGATGCCTCCTTTGGCAGGAAAGTCCTCCAGCAAGTAGTAACAGTACAATAGACTAGGCCTCAGATTTTCCCCACCCAAATAAGGGTTTTTAGCTTTAGCATGTCCCATTGTGGAATGCCTTCCTCACACCAACCTGGAGAACAGAACATTGGTACTTGCCGAGAAGGTTCCTTCTGGATTGGTGTGCGGAAGGCATCCCAACCATACCCTGCAACACCACCGAGTCTATTTGTATAGGTAATCAGGCCACTTGTCTCTGCACTTGGCTGGCCAGACCTTCTCCTAAGGATCCTCAAAGTTTGTATTCTCAGATTGATTTCTAAGTACTTCCTAACAAGTTATCTGTTCCTCTATGGTTCTTCCTTACCTATGATACAAAAAATGTTTTCTGCCTCAATTTCTGAGCTTTAACCATGGACAAAACTGGCTAGGAGGAGCTTCAGACCGATAGAGGGCTTAAAACTCAGTCATGTAAGTCCCTGCTTTTCCTGGGCGAGAGGGGGAGGTTTATTGTGTTACTTGGGACATTTTTCCTAGTGGCTAATACCAGATTACTGTTCAGGCATAGACTGATGAAAAATGTTGATTAAAGGGTGGAAGGGCTGACCCTGTAGCTTACACTGATGTATCCCTTTCTCATTTTTCTCCCTTCCAGCATGATGGGCAGCCTTATTGCCACAAACCATGCTATGGGATCCTGTTTGGACCAAAGGGTAAGTGTAGCATGCGCAAAGATGGATTTAAGAGATGAGTAAGGCAACTGTGTTCCAGCAGAGGTAGGGATGGTGAGGGAGAAGTTCCATGGAGAATTCAACTGCAGAATGAGAGCTATACTGGAAGAACCACTCTGTGTGTTCAGGTTTTCCAAAATTTCAGATTTTTTCCAACCCCACAAAAAACATTTTTCCCACATGGTTTCAAAATTACTGAAAATTTTACATCTCCACCCTGGCCTCCATGGCCCTGCACATTTCTTATTGTTCACTTTTTAGAAGGCCCTGTGCTTTCTAAAACTCAACCCAGAAGACTTCTCTTCACACAGTAGCAGCACTGGCTGTTAAGCTGATGTAGCCATTGACTGATGATTAGCTCTGCTACTGCTGCTGCTGCAGCCATAAGAATTAGCTAAGAAACCCCCTCCCACTCCAGTTGGGATGATTCTTCTAATCTGCTTCTTATCATTTATCCTTGGGTACATCTTGATGAGGGGTTTGCCATGGGGTGGATTCAGAATGGCGGCAGGTCATCTACATGATGCAGCTGCCATCACAAAGCCATCCAGGGGCAAACCCCCAAAGCTCCGCTTTTAAAAGGTGGGGCACTTATCCTGACTTTTTTCACTTAGAGCGAGGCAACGCCTTGCTGAGAGGCTGCGGCGGAGACATGCCCCAGCCAGGGGCAAACCCTGATTGGCTGGACAGGGAGGAGGGGGCAGGCCAGCAAGCCAAATGGCTGCTGGGGTACCTCCTTGCCTCCCCGCATCTTCCAGAGGGCCGCATTCTCCCAGGGAAGCTGCAGCCATCCACGGACAGCAAGGCAAAGGTGGTGGGGGACTGGGGAGAGACGAGCTGCTCTGCCCCACCACCGGGTGGGGGCCACTGGGCCTCAGCGCGTGCCCAGTCCCCTGCCGCCCTTGCATTGCTCTCTGCGGATGGCTGCAGCTCCCCCCTCCTCCCCGCGCTCACTCCTTCACGTGGGGACAATGTGAAGGAGTGCAAACACGGTTCTGCTGGCATTCAAATATGGTCTTGCACCTGGTAACACAGGTTAGCAGGTGCATGTGACATTTGGAGGAGGTGATAGAGATTTCTGGAGCAGGACCAACAGTTTCCTTTGTGCATCACTCTGCCCTTTGGCTTTTACCTGCCATCACCAGATGATGATGATGATGATGATGATGATGATGATTGCACCATCAATGTGCTTCTCAAAGTACATGAAGACAATCTCTTTCCAGTGGGGCTTAGTCTAAAGTTTGACATAGGGAAAACAACATAGAAAGGAGAAGGAGATTGAGACAAGAAGAAGAAGAAGAAGAAGAAGAAGAAGAAGAAGAAGAAGAAGAAGAAGAAGAAGAAGAAGAAGAAGAAGAAAGGACTGGGAGATGTGTAAGGGCATGGAGATCTGGGGGTATGGAGAGGGCAGAGCGAGGAGAGCTCAGAATATATAGCTTAGTTTTGATTATTGAAGGAGGTGGTAAGAACTTGACCAGAGACGGATGAGGGAGGTGGAGATGTCAGCCTTTGTCGATGTATGGCACTCATCAATTCATTAAAGCTTGTAACCCCAGCATATCTAGCTATACAGCTGTATGTGGTCAAAACATTCAAGTGTTTGCTTTGTTCTTCTGGAATAACAAGTAAGGTCTGCAACAAAATGTTGCAGTATGGGGATGCTTCTGTCCAGGGAGCCAGCCAGCGATTCAGGATGCTCCATTCCATGCCTTGTCCCCAACAGCCAGTCAGCCAGCATTCTGTGGCCAAAAAGCATGCTCAGTCCTCCTTGCCATGTTCTTGAGGCTCCCCCTCCCTTAGGGTTTTTCTTTTCTAAAGATATTTTGCATTTCTGCAAACCTTGGGGTTTTCCTTTTTAGATGCACAGGAAGGATACCTGGTTTGGCAATAATATGTGTGAAAAAAAACATAGAGTTGTAGTCAGTCATAAGCTTAATGTGAGTCATCAGTGTGATATGGTTGCAAAAAAGGCAAATGTAATTTTAGGTTGCCACAACAGAAGTATAGTTTCAAAATCTTGGGAAGTAATAGTTCCACTCTCCTCTGGGCTAGTCAGACCTCATCTTGAATATTGTGGAATCTGGACACTATGCTTTAAGAAGGATTTGAATAAATTGGCAGAAGTTCAGAGAAGGGCAACAGAAATGATCAGGGGACTGGAAACTAAGAGCTTTTCTGCATGAGGCTGTTAATCCACTGTATCTACTTTTGGTTTTGTTGCAAATTTGAGATTACACAAAGACAACACAATTGAATACACAAAGAGTGTTTCCTTTCCTGCTTTTCCACTACATAACTTCCAGATGGCACGGTAGTATAGTGGAATAGCACAATTACACACGTGGAAAGTCCTACGACAAAAGGTTGCAGGAACTAGGTATGTTTAGCCTAGAGAAGAGTAGGGGATATATGATAGTAAATATCTAAAGAGTTTTCATATAGAAGAGGACCGCAACCCGTTTTCTATCATCCAACAGTGTAGGATACAAAATAACGGGCTTAAGTTACAGAAGGTAGATTTCGGTTGAACATCAGGAAAAACGTCTTAAGGGCAGAGCAGTCAGACAATGGAACCAACTGCCTGTGGAGGTGCCAGGCACTCTGTTGCTGGAGATCTTCAAGCAGAGACTGGACAGCCATCTATCAGGGGTGCTTTAAACTGAATTCCTGCACTGAGCAGGGGGTTGGACTGGCTGTCCTAAATGGCCCCTTCCAACTCTATGCTTCTATGATTCCTTCAGGTTGCTGATACTTCCCTTTTGTAAGTGAATGGTGCCATTATGGACCACATAAGGATCCATAGTTGGAGAATAAGTTTGCTATTAGTTTATAAAATTGCGAGGAGGCAATAGAGGCTGGTAGCTCTGATTTTGCTGGGGCTGTGAATCCATTCTGGATTTTAGTCAGAACCAGACAAAACTCTAAAGGAGCTATCCAAGGTGCTGAAACTTATTCCCAAAATAGGTTCAGCAGCTTGGATAGCTCCGTTAGAGGTCTGGCTGGTTCTGAGTAAAACCGAGACTGGATTCAGAGCTCTACAGCCCTAGCCTGCACTGTGTGGAGTCATTCTACCAATTAAGATGTACTAAAACAAAAACAAAAACAAGACAAACAAAAAACCAGAAACCTCCTCTTGCTTCTCCTTGTCCGTTTAGCCCCTGTCCACCTGACCCTTCAGTCTGTCCTCATTTCCCTTCTTGTGACGCTTCTGTTCTTTTTGCAGGAGTGAACACTGGTGCTGTTGGAAGTTACGTCTATGATAAAGACTCTGAGGCAAAGGACCAACCTTGAGAGCTTTTTCTGCCTGACCACTCTATGTGCTTAGTCCACTTGCACTGCCTTCCCTTGACTAACCTCCGAGTGTGTTTAGGTGTAGTGAAACCAGCTGCTGGCTCAGCCCAATAGTGGCAGTTGAGGCGGTGGCTCCAGTTCTCTTGCCGTCTCCTCTCTGGGCAGGTCGGCATTCTGTTCCCTCCTCCATTTTATAATGCTATGCTCTAAAAGTACACAGAACTACTGCTCTGCTGTTGACCTATTGCTGTTTCACCCCTCCAGCCCATATGAGTTTTGGGCAAACTTCTCAGCTGCCGCTTTTTTATTTGGCTCCTACCTGTCACACAAATCAGACTTTGTCCTCAGGGCACCCCAACAACCAACGGTGGCTGTGGCTGAATATGAATCCAATTTGCCATTGGCTGTTTTATGGCTGGATACCTATAGAGGGTATGAAGCTGAACTCAAGGGGTGGGATGTTTTGAGCCATCTTCATGGGCAAGGCTGTTAAATCTGTAATAGTGGCTGCTGACTTGGCATTCAGATTCCCAAACAGCCCACATGTGGCCTGCTTACTACCCTTAGAGCTAGTCTGCCTGGAAGACAATGTCAGCAGCAGCAGCAGCCATTTGAAGAAGAAACCAGTCTGTATAGGTGGGGACTCTATCAAATAATGAGCCCTGCTAATATGCCAAGACAGGACTGGTATTATAACTTGGGTATAGCCTTCAGATATCTGTGTAACTATACAGTGCAAGATATGTGGATGTGGCTCCTTACTGTCTGCCAAAAGGAAACTTTGTTGTAAAGGTCAAGTAGCCTGCATTATAAAATGTGAGGGGCAGGGACTTTCAGTGTGTGTTTGTGCTAGGGGAGATCTCTGTCTGCTTGCAAAGGTTTATTTATAACCAGAAAGTAATGTGCTTTTTGCTTTGGAGAATGGCTTGTTTCTAACTGCCCAGAGTCATTAGCCAACGGGCAGGAGACACAATCAGTACCAGCCAGAAGACTGAGCTGTGGCAGCACTAATGACTGTACTCTGCAAAGCTTGCAATACCTAAACTGCAGACCAGTTTCTTCAACCCAGAATGCCTCTGTAGCCTAAGTTTGCTGTTAATAAAAGAATTTGACAAACCGTTTGTGGAATGTGAGTGGAATCATTGCTCATGGTGGTGGGAGGACCTTTCATGATAATCTTGAGGCAGTGAGGTTCTGTACATTAAGCAAAAGACCTTCATCTATACCAGGGCTTTCTGCTTTTAGTTTCTTTGTGGGATTCCACAGCGGACACATGGTTTGAATCGCGGTAAGTCCTATATGTTTGTTATGTTTCAGTGTGTTTCAGTTTACAGCCACTACAGTGCTATCCTGGCATTTCACACAGCCAATAGATCAGAATAATGTCCCTTTTCATGGGATGTCTGATCTTTTTGATCTGGGAGGTCTGGATCTTTTTGAAAGTAGGATAAAGGGGGAAAATGTGGGAGACGTCCTGGAGGTTGACAATGTCATATAAAAGATCCACAATTTTCTGTGAGTGACCAGTCAGGAGCATGCAATAAATCGCATGAAAAAAAAGTCCAGAGTCCTCAAGAGTTTTGGATGACAATCTTCCATCCTGTTGTGATACTTTTTAATGTAGCACAAGCTCCCTACTACTTTTAACTCACTTCACATGATCTGTAGTAGGAGCTGAGGGATGGGTTAGGAGCCACACACTCCTGTGCCACATGCCAGGTTCAGATGACACCACAACCCACAGTGTGGTGCAGATAATTAAGGAAATGCTGGGCCTGCGAGATGGCAGGGGAAACAACCCATACTTCATAGTTTCCAGAGCTGATTGGGTGAATATTCTTGTGTAGGAACTAGTTTAGTAGCCATGAAAGAGTCTTCCACATTTCTGGGCTTTGCTCACTCTTGCCTCTCAGCAATGATTCTTGGCCTCTCCAAGCCAATCCGCATGATTAGTGGGAATGGTAGGGCAAAGCAGAAGAGATCTTTTATGTAAATGCTGTCTACCCACAATTATGAATGACAACACAGTGGGGAAAGGCAAATGCATTGTTCATGAGGCTTAAGTGTATGTCTTTAAAAGATACCCATAGTATATTACCTGCACAGATTATTGTTATAGTGAACTGAGCCCTTTGAGGGGCATAAGCTTTAACGAAAGATAGTTTCCAGTAATGAAAAGCAGCCCTATAACAAGATCAAGACACATTCAACTTTGCATTTGGACCACCCTTCCCATCATCTCAACCAGCATAGCCTATTTTCATGCTTGGTGAGAGTTGTAGTCCAATGCATCTGGAGGGCACCAGGTTGGGGAACTCTCATTTAAATATTAGTGACATGCATGATCACCTACCATCCACACCCTATGGCTAAATGCTCAATGAGCACCTAGATCTCAAGGAATTTATCTCAAACTGAACCAGAAAGATAAGAGACTCCGGCACTACAGTCTTTCCCTTTCAATCACAGATGAATCTTTTCTGGGTGTCTGAATTGGTGCCGTGGATTATTGATGTCCAGTTGAATTAAGATAAATCAACAGTAGAGAAGGTCACTGAAGATATTTCTCCTATCCCAAATTTGAAAATTACTTCTTTATATCCTTTTTTCTCTATGGATGTTCAGTGGTGGGAGAAGTAGTGCACAGAAGGCCCACCCCAAGGACTGGATGTTGACCCCAAACAGCAGCCTTGCGCCCTGAGGTATGATGAGAAGTATTGGTCCTATTTAAATGGCTGCTCTTCAAAAACAAGCATAACAGGAATCCTGTCAGTCAGCTGTTTACCCATGCCCCCTTCTAAACTGAATCCAAACCTTCCAATTCCCCCTCCCAAACGACCGATTGGAGGGTTATGACTGAACAGCATTATGTGTATGATTTCCTATCGAGCCTGGGGAAAATAAAAGAGCCCATTGAGAAATTCCAATTATGATTGATAGGTAAAGGAGGCAGACAACAGTTAATTATTATTTTTTTAAGAATTGCATTCACAGCAACATCATTTATTTCATAAGCTTTTAGCCTGCAACAGCTAGTGTTCTCAGTTCTCAACAATACAATCTAACAAGACAATCTAAAACCCATGTCATAAAACATTAAAAAGGATTGGGTGCATTAAACCGGTTTACAGTTCAGGCTTGCAGGCTCCTTCCTCAGGTCTACACTCCCATGTGGTGGACAAACACAGTTGGGGTGAACTGGATGACCCACCCACCTACCCCTCGGCAAGCTGAATGACATCAGAGGTGCACGGCCATGCCCCTTGATGTCATGTGGTCCCTACCAGTGAGGTGGAAGGATGATCCTCCTGGCATGTCCACCAGGAGCTAGCGAAGTAATGTAAAAAAAGTGAATCAGAAAAGCTCTAACCCAGCCCTTGAAACTAAAACAGCACAACTGCGAAATAATGCAAAGTAAAAATAAAAACTGGAGCAGGGAAGCCAAAGTGCACAACTGCACAACTGCAGTAAAAAACAGTAAAGAGTGGAATGGCACTACTGTGAAATAGTGTTAAGTGAAGTAAGAAAGGAAGCCTGAGTCCAAAGCGCGCTACTGCAAATGGGGCGGCCGGGGGGGGGGGGGAGAGAATGGGGGAAAGGAATAGTCCACACACAAGATAATGTATCAGAAAAACACTCCTTGACCAAGTCACAGCCAGGTCATAGACACACCCCTAGGTACACCCAGTAAACAGGATTTAATTGGGGGGGGGGGGAATGGGGCATACTGTAGCAGAACAATGCAGGAGCTACATTAAAGGAAAAAAGGTGCAGTAAAACTACTTTGGCAAAAAGGCCCTCTTTTGAGTGGGAAGCTGCATGGTTGCTGCAGAGTGGCCACAATGTCATGTCTCATGAACGACTATGACGTCACTCCGTACTAAATCACCCATGTACATTGGACACAGGCTACAAACAGGGATGTGGGAGCTATCTTGTGTTTTGCACAGAGTGGCACATATCTGAATAACTGCCTGCAATGCAGAAATCATGGGTGTGTACGTACTGCAATGAACTTCAGGCTGTCAGGGAATAAGTGCATTCCCTTGAGTCCAAGATAACTGACTTGGAATCAGAGACAGGTAGATTAGTCCTTGAGGTTGAGACTAACTATTCATCTAATATCTGCTCTGTTTTTATGGAGAATGAGGAATTCAGGGAAGAAGGAAACAAGGAGGATGGAAACAATTATATAGAAGGGATCCAAACAGTGGTGAGGTACAACTTGGCAATGAGTGTATAGTAAGATATGACAACTAGCCAAAGGAGCCAAAGGGTCATAGGGAAAGATAAATCTGCCAAAGTAAGACTCTTGACTTGCGTCAAGGATAAAAATCCACTTTAGTTGTAAGGCAACTCTGTTTTATTGAGCGCAATGCAGCTGCATGGAGAGAGTCTTACAGACTAGGGCTGGGAACAGATCCGGATCCGGAATCCAAAGTGGATTGGGGTGATCCAGACCTCCCAGATCTGGATCCAAACCAGATCGGGGGAGGTACGGATCATTCCGGACTGGATCAGATCATTCTGGATTGATCCGAGGCCCATTGGCCTTCCAGGTCCCTGGGTGCCGGCTGCGCAGCCAGCATTCAGGGACGCCAGGCTGGCAGTGAGTCCAATGGACTCACCGTCCTCCCCACACTCTCCCTGCTTACCTGCTGCCTCCTCCTCGTTGCCACTGCAAGTCTATGGGGAAAAGGAGGGTGGGGATCGGGGGGTGGGGCTGTTTACAGCCCTATTACTGACAAAGAACTTCTCAACTGGCCATGTAAAAAGCAGGTATATTTGTGCATCTTAGCATCTTAACTAATTAGCAGTTGGTAAAATTCTGAAGCAAAACAAAGACAGATCAAAGAAAACTTCTTCATTATACCTTATCAACAAGTGGCCCATAACTCTTCTAGCAAAGTCAGATTGACCTGGATGGTCAGGGTTTTGACAGTTAGGAATTCCAATTAAACAGTGTGACGATACCCCACATTTCTGTCCTCTTAGGTATGTCTGCTTTAGTATGTCTGGAGAGTGCGGAATGTTGGACTGAGTGGGTGTGGCTGATGATGCTGGGAAAGGGAGGGGGGAAGAGTATATATATAGTGTGAGAGAATGTTTGAGTTTATCCTTATTGTCTTGGTTGGGTGGAGGGTAGTTGTGTGGAAGATAGCTGTGTGTGATCTAGTCAGGAGTGTGTGTGAGGAGATTATTAGGATTTAGGATTATTAGTAAATTATTAGAAGTGTTAAGAATAGGCAGGTGTTATATTGATTTGAAAGAACTGTTAACAACAATAAACATTTTCTTTTATATTTTTTGCTACCACAAACCACGTGTCAGCTTGGCCTTATAACCTGCTCTATAAATATAATAAAGAAACACAGATCATTACCCTTTCAGCCAACACACTCACAGGAGAACCTTATTCAAAACCCTTAACACCCTTTTCCCCTCTGCTATAAGGGAAAAGTGGTGCGTCTTTTACCCTTCCCTCAGGCTTATTCAAGTGGTGGTGCTTGTCCTGAGAGGGGTGTGCTCGTCTAGGCCTGGTGTTTGAGGCTGTGGTGGCACAAGCAGTTTCAGCATTACCTCACCTTCAGGTATATGCATCCTTCCAATCCCATCATGCAGTTCACTTGCAAGAACCAAACTACATACAGAGGCCTACATACAGAGAAGGTATATGAAGACTTGTGGCTTTGCTTTCTCACTTGTTAGGGTAATTATGGTGATAGGCCTTCCCTGCTTGGGCAACTGAATGAGATAATCATGAGGCTTTAAAGTTCTACTATTGTTACTGATGATTAGCTGAAATTTAAAAAGTGTAGAGACAGAGGTAGTCAAGGAGTGTGTGAGGGATTGCTTGCTCAGTTATCTCCTTAATTATGTTAATCAGTCAGAGCAAATAGGGATTCCAACTTAAAAACAAAGCTGTCTGCGCCTTTTTTTATTTACAGTCTCTCAGTTCTAACAGTTCCAACTACTACCTTGAATGGCATGGAACTAAATCAGAGATGGGAAACCATCTTACTCTCAAGATCAGCATTATCTTGGTTGAAATCTTCAGGGTCTACATGCAGAAATACAAACACTACACTAGAGTGATCAGATACAAAAGAAGGCAGGGCCCCTGCAACTTTAACAGTTGTGATGAAGAGGGAATTTCACCAGGAACTAATTGCATACAAATGACACCGGCTGAAATTCCCTTTTCTCTACAACTGTTAAAGTTACATGAGCCCTGACCTGGATTTTATCTGGTCAGTCTAACTATCCTCATCATTATCTCACTCTCTGCTCCAGAGATTATATGCCATGGGGAAGATTGAGGAAAGAGACGCAGTAAGGACAACCATCGCATTAGGCACATATATACCCGCCCCTCGGGAGCTTATAGTCTGACCGTGGTATTCATGATGGATGGCTTCTGGGCTGTTTCTGCAAGGCGGGCTCCTCGCTTCTCGATGGTCCGCTTATGCTACGGAAGTAGTAGTGTAAGTGCCCCCTCAAAATTGTGGGCCACTGCCCTGGCATTCTGATATTATAGGAGAGGGAGAAGGCACCTTCCTGTCTCCTTTATCCCCACCATGCATATCATAACTCCTCTCACTCTCCTCATTCAAACCTATACAGCCCCCAAGAGTTCAAACCATTTCTCATAAAGGAGTTGTTTGATCTTTTTAGTTGCCCTTTTCTGGTAACCACATTAAAACAAACAAACAAACAACCAGCCAAACAAACAAACAAACAAAGATATGGTAGTGTTAGGAAAAGGGCATAAAGGGGCACATTTCAAAGAAAAGCAAATTAGTTTTCCTGAATCACCGTTAAATATTTCCCCCCTAAAATGCATTCCCCCAATTTTATTTACCCCGAGGAGGCAGATTGCCCCCAAATGATTTCCCCCCTAAACATGTCCCAGGCACTCATCACACAACCTCCTCCCACCCCAACCAGCCCCCATGGTTGTGCATTAGATGCTCCCCACCACTGGATTTTCTAACCCCTCCCACGGTTGCTCCCCACTTATCTCCCCAGCTCCCCAAGCGGCTCTTGGCTACCTGACTGGCAAACGGCAGAGCACCAGCCCACGCTGCCCACCCACCCTCTTCCTTTCCACTGAAGAATGCTCTGGGCCACGTGAGAGCCAGAGACCTTTTCTGGGGAAGGGAAAGGTGGGGGGTGAGTGGAGGCTGAAACTCTGCTGTTTTAAGCAGAGGGATATAAAGATGTACACCAGTTTTTTAAATTCGCTTTTTTAAAATCCAGAGGGCCAGGTGCCTGCTAAGGCTGTGTATCTGTGGGCACCTTGTTGCCGACTCCAGTCACACAACATGTGTAGACACAGCTAATCAGTGCAATCATGTTTGTGTCTTCATGCAGAATGCATGTAAATCTGCCAATTTGGGGTGAACATGCATCTCATGAAATCATAGAATCATAGAATAGTAGAGTTGGAAGGGGCCTATAAGGCCATCGAGTCCAACCCGCTGCTCAATGCAGGAATCTACCTTAAAGCATCCCTGACAGATGGTTGTCCAACTGCCTCTTGAATGCCTCTAATGTGGAAGAGCCCAGCACCTCCCTAGGTAATTGGTTCCATTGTCGTATTGCTCTAACAGTCAGGGAGCTTTTCCTGCTGTCCAACCGGAATCTGGCTTCCTGTAACTTGAACCCATTATTCCATGTCCTGTATTCTGGGTTGATCGTGAAGAGATCCTGGCCTTCCTCTGTGTGACAACCTTTCAAGACATGAAGAGTTCTATCATGTCTCCTCTCAATCTTCTCTTCTCCAGGCAAAACATGCCTAGTTCTTTCAATCTCTCCACATAGGGCTTTGTTTCCAGGCCCCTAATCATTCTTGTTGCCCTCCTCTGAACACGCTCCAGCTTCTTGAAGTGTGGTGCCCAGAACTGGACACAATACTCAAGATGAGACCTAACCAGTGCCGAATAGTGGGGAACCAGTACCTAGCACGATTTGGAAGCTAGACTTCTATTAATGCAGCCTTAAATAGCATTTTTTTTTTTTTTGCAGCCACATCACAGTGTTGGCTCATCTTCAGCTTGTGATCTACAACAATTCCAAGATCCTTCTCGCTTGTCGTATTGCTTAGCCAAGTATCCCCCATCTTCTAACTGTGCATTTGGTTTCTTTTTCCTAGGTGTAGAACTTGGCATTTATCCTTATTATATTTCATTCTGTTGTTTTCAGCCCCACGCTACAGTCTATCAAGATCACTTTGGAGTTTGTTTCTGTCTTCCAGGGTATTAGCGATCCCACCCAATTTTGTGTCGTCTGCAAATTTGATAAGCATTCCTTGCACCTCCTCATCCAAATCATTAATAAAAATGTTGAAGAGCACTGGGCCCAGGACTGAGCCCTGCGGTACACCGCTCGTTACCACCCCCCAGTGTGAAAAGGTACCATTGATAAGCACTCTTTGAGTCTGATTCTGTAGCCAACTGTGGATCCACCTAATAGTTGTTCCATCTAGCCCACTTTTCACTAGGTTGTTAATCAGAATATCATGGGGCACTTTGTCAAAAGCTTTACTGAAGTCAAGATATACTATTATGTCCACAGCATTCCCACAGTCCACAAGGGAGGTTACCCGATCAAAAAATGAGATCAGATTAGTCTGACAGGATTTGTTCTTGACAAATCCATGCTGGCTTCTAGTAATCATTGCATTGTTTTCAAGGTGTTTATATATTGGCTCAATTCGGGCAACACGTTAAGCAACGGTTGTTTAATTAAACAACCGTCAGTTGAGTTGTTTAATGTGTCGTCTGGAGAGAGGCAAACAACCCACAGTTGGTTACGCGGGAGGTTTAAACAACGGAAATAAACAACTCACTTGCGAGTTGTTTAAAAATTAGTCAATTGACTAACGTGTCGTCTGGAGCGGTGCGTGGGTTAAACAACTGAGGTGAGTACGTTAACACAAAGGATCAGAGAGGAGAGCGGCAAGAGTGGCAGAAAGCGGGCGGCCGCTCAGGCACACTCGCAACAGAGCCCCAGCATCTCAGCCATAGCAACCAGGATGCCCACCTCCCCCACCAGGCAGCCGGCACGGCACTCAACAAGGGGCCAGCTCCTGCAAGCACTCACACAGAGTGCCCAGTCAGCTACCCAAATGGAAAGGGAAGGGCACCAGAAGGGCACTACGGCAAAGGGGGGGAGGGGGAGACGGAATAACCAAAAACCCCAGGCGCCCTGGAGCAAGAGGCAGCCCCCCCCCACACCAACAGGGAGAACAACAACCCATCCAAAGTAGACCCCCACTGCACCGCCACCTCCACCCTCGCATCACCCAGAAGGACGAGGGCAGGGGAAGCGGTGACCAGAGAGCCCCCCCTCATCCGCCCAACACGGCTGGACAGCGAGCCTTTGCCGGGCCCTGAGAATCCCGTTGGGGAGCGTCACGCCCGTGCAGAGGGGTCCTGGGTGCATGAAAGCATCAATGTCTGGATCTGGCTGCGCTACCCCCACCCCCTGTGAGCGTCGGCTGTGGAGTTTCATCTGTGGACTGGCATCTCTACCTGGCATGCCGCCCTCTCCACCACATCCCCTTTGCACGTTCCGTGCTTGGCTCCCTGGGGGTGTGGCCTCAGCCATCCCCTCTTCACCGCTGTGCCTTCCAGCTGCCTCCTACCTTCCCGGGGGCAACTGTCCTCTCCGTAGCTTCTTCCCTGGTTTAGTGGTGCCCATGTGCCTTATTGCCCATGTCTGGTCTCCCTGCCACCCCACTCTTGCCTTCTTTCCTGTGTGTGTGGAAGATGCTCTAGGAGGGAGGTGAGGGGGGGCTGGGGCTGGGGCTGGGGGCCGTGGGTCTTCCTTGCGACTGCCACATCACCCGTGTAGGGTGGGTGGAGGGTGCCTCCCTGGGGCATGGGTGCCAACGTTGGAATTGCAGTGCTGGGCGTGGGGTGCGAATGTTGTATTGGGGCTGCCGTTCATCCTGGCTGCCCCTTTGCCTGAGGCTGCTGAGTTCGCCCACTGACTGAGGCAGCCAATGGGGTTTGGGAGGCGTGTCCTGCATTGGCCCATGAATTTTTGGCCGCAGTGTGTTCTGGGATACCTGCTGGAGGACTAACGGAGTTTGGTAAGCGGGGAAAATGGCAGCCGAGCTGTCAGTCAGAAACAAGTATGCTATTAGCAACTGGGGTGGTTGCCGGTTCCTTGCAGTGCCTGCTGCCTGCTGCAGCGTGTCATCTGTGGATTACCACCTCTTTAACGCACCATCAGTAGGTTATTTCCCCTCAGTTGCTTAATGTGTCATCCGAATTGAGCCATTGACTTCTTAATAATGTGCTCCAAAATTTTCCAGGGATGGATGTCAGACTGACTGGTCTGTAATTCCCAGGCTCCTCCTTTTTACCCTTTTTGAAGATAGGGACAACATTAGCCCTCCCCCTGTCTTCTGGCACTTCACCCGTCTTCCATGATTTCGCAAAGATAATAGACAGTGGTTCTGAGAGTTCTTCTGCCACCTCCTTTATTACTCTAGGATGCAGTTTGTCCTGTCCTGGAGATTTGAACTCGTTCAAAGAAATTAGGTGTTTCTTGACCATTTGTTTATCAATCTCAAACTGCAATCCTGCCCCGTCAGCTTGTACTTCACTTTTTCCAGGGAGGGTCATAGACCCGCTTTTGAGAGAAGACTGAGATAAAGTAGGAATTGAGCACTTCAGCTTTGTCTTTGTCATCTGTTACCAATTTGCCATCCTCATGAAGCAGTTGAACCACCATTTCTTTCCTCTGTCTTTTACTATTCACATATCTGAAGAAAGCCTTTTTATTGCTTTTAGCATCCCTCGCTAGCCTCAGCTCCTTCTCAGCTTTAGCCTTCCTGATACCATTCCGGCACTTGTGTGCTACTTGTTTATACTCTTCTTTTGTAGCCTGGCCTTCCTTCCACTTCCTACATTTATCCTTTTTTATTTTCATGTAATCTCTAAACCTTTTGTGGAGCCACATTGATTTTCTTCTGTTGTCTTCTGTCTTTTTTCCTTGTTGGAATTGTTTGTAATTGTGCCTTTAAAATTTCCTTTTTTAAAAACTCCCACTCATCTTGGACTTCTTTTCTCATTAGGGTCACTTGCCATGGGACCTTACTTATCATAGTTCTGAGTTTGTTAAAGTCGGCTTTCATGGAATCCAGAGTATGTGTTTGGCTACACTCAGCTTTTGCTTCCTTTAAAATCAAGACCTCAAGTATGACGTGGTCATTTCCCCCCAGAATTCCTGTGACTGCCACTTTATCCACTAAGTCATCCCTATTGGTCAGTATCAAGTCAAGGATAGCTGTTCCTCTAGTTCTATAGGAGAAAGTTTTCAATTGGTATAATGCATAAGGCACAGAACTGCGAAAACAATAAAAATATTTTCCAAAAATTGTGGTAAGTACTTTTTTTATTGACTGTCTGATATAAGAACACTATATATATATATATATATATATATATATATATATCTTATAAAAAGCTACACAATTCAATGAAAAGTTATACCAAATTGCAGTCAATATTATACAAACTATTTCACCCGGCTTCCATGATTTCGCATGATTACTTCCCATTCCCATTCATACAACTTTAATTTAGAATGGTGGGGGCAGCACACTTGGGGGTGGGGGGCTTGGTGGGTGCCTGAGCGCCTGCAGTTGCCAACCCTTTCTCTAATTAATTCCTGTTGCATTCAGAGAAGCATTGTTCCTACAGTTAATAGCTGGGGCAGAGCACTGCCTGGATGTGTCCCTTCCCTTCCATTCTGTTCCTACCAACTGCAGTGCCACACCCAAGCTTTGCACTTCTGTTATGGTTACCAAAGTAATCAAGAAGTTTGCAAACATACTGTCTGTTTACCTGCCAAACTGGGTGGAGACTGTGACCAGTGCTGGGACTGGTGCCTCTGGCCTCTGCTGAAAAAGCAGCACTTAAGAAAGCCAAAACTACAGCTTGTCAATAAGTTTCTCTTCATTCTTGCCTCAACTGAATTTTTGCATGTTTCCCTCAGGCAGTTTTGTTAGGGGAAATTGATGAAATTCAGCATGAAGCTGAATATGATTACTGACAAAATGAAATGGCAAGAACCAAGACACCCTTTTGTGTCTCCTGGCTCAGGAAGATAGGGAGACAGGTCAAATGGTAGTTATGGCATGATTCGCAACCTCCTGATGTCTGAAGAACGTTGCTGTTTTCTACTCAAAATTGGCAGAAAAGTCACAGAAAGTGCAAAGCTGATTGGACAGGGATGGATGTGTGTGTATGTGGTAGAGGCAACAAGCGGTTAATATCAATCAAGCAGGTTTCTATTAAGCCACTAAAAGCCAAACACATTTCTAAAAGGGGTGGTCTTTGCAATTCAGTGGAAGATGATGAGGAAAGGCAAGGTGGACCTCTCAGGATAGGATGTTCCAGACTCTAGGCACCAAACAGCCCTTCTACTTGAGCATAGTCAGGCATGACCTTGGGACAAACAGGAGAGCCTTTGTAGGTGGTTTTTATAACTGGGCAGGCCCATATTGTGGAAGGCAGCCCAAATGTCAGATCCCAAATCATAAAGGGCTTTAAAGGTAATAACCAGCACTTTGGATTGGACCTAGAAACAAATTGGTAGCAAGTGCAGAGGAATGACTTGCTCCAATAATCATCATCATCATCATCATCATCTTTCTTTTTTACACGCCTCTCCCTCTGGATCAAGGCGGGGAACAACATCAAATACAAATACATAAAACTGATTTAAAACATATAAAAAATTAATTAAAATAACAATAAAACTCTTAAAATTCAGCTAGGTAGGCCTGCCGGTTATTCACACCAGTGAAAAAACAAGCCACCATATTTTGAAGAAGTTTTAGGTTTTCAACACTATTCAAAGGTAGCCCCATATAGAGTGCATTGCAGTAGGCACATGTCACGATGGCCAGATCTGTTTTCTACAGGAATGGGCATAGTTGACACACTAATCTAAGTTAGACAAAGCCCCATCTGGCCACAGCTGTCACACATGGGGCATCCAGCTCAAAGCTGGTTTGAGGAGCAACTCCCAAACTACACCTGGGCTGTTCCTTCCAGCCTCAGTTGAATCCCTCTTTCTGGATTAGCTGTTCTGCTGAGGATTGAGTTTAAATATGTCATCCCCTATCAGAGGTCAACAAATTTTGGCTGCCCTTGCAGGCCAAACCAAAATTTGTCATTCTCATAACCCCCTCCCTCAAGGAGCAGGGTCTTCTCCCTGACCTCATGCTATAGCTCTGAAACCCATTACAAGACCAGGAAGGAATCTCTTGCTCCTTTCTCCAGTTCTATGCTTGGGCGTGGGGTGGGGAGCATCAAGCAAACCCCTGTGAGGGTGTTCTGCCTCTGTTTCCTATGGCTGTTGCAAGCTCATGCATTTCCACCTCCCTCTCCAGCTTGGAGCTGGAAGAAAGAGACTGAAAGCTGGAGCTGGGAGATAGGGGTGGGCTATTGGCTTGTTTTGCCTATACACACACTGGGCACTCTGACTTCTTAGTGCTCATTGGATGCTGAACAAGTCCATGTACCTCCACTGCCTCCCTCCAGCACACAGCTGAAATGAAGATGCAGAGGTATGTCAGCTGACTCTGGGTGCCTCTAGAAAGCTTATTTGTGCCTCATTGAATGCGCACTGGCAGCATTTCGGATAGATGAGCGGGGCGCAAATCAGACATACAGCCGATTTAAAGTCTCCAATAATGTGCATTCTTGAGGTGTCAATTTACCGCGATTTTAATTTTTTCTCTGCAGTTAGAGTGCAGTTTCTTAATGTGTCCAATGTAGTGACCATTCGGATTAATGCTAATAGTGGATGGAGTTTGGAAGGCAGGGTTGGTGATGTCATGAGTGAATGACTGCCCTTCTCTTCCTCTACCTGGCCACCCCTCCCACATATCCATCCACGTGTTGAGCTTCTGCAAAGATTCATTCTTTAGATTTTATTTTACTTGATACATCATTGACAGTCGTGATGGCTGCGAAAGGAAGGGGAATTTCTTGGAAAAAGGCTGAAATTTTAGATCTTTTGGATATCTTTGGAGAGCAGAAAGTTCAAGATCAGCTCAGGGCTAGCCACAGGAACCTCGATTCCTATGAGCAGATTGCCAAGGAGATGCAGCGCAGAGGGCACAACAGATGTGCGTGCCACACAAAGTCCATGCTACCATCCAGCCCAAAAGGGTCAGCATGAGTCTCAGCATTCATAGGATCCCTGTTCCTCCTGCTCCCCCTGTTATTTCCCCCTTGGTTTTGCCTCTTGCAGAAGTGTCAAAGGAACTTTTTAGCAATGAGTTTTCAACAGTGGATGTGGAGGACTACCTAGGAACAGATAATGCTCTTGGAGGTATGTTTATTCGATATTATGCATCTCCATTTCCAAACCAGCGTTCTATGTTCTTACCATTTACACAGGAGTAACCGATGTTTTTTTTTTTCATCTGCCCATCGCTATTGGTCAAGGATAGCCAATCCTCTAGTAAGAGAAAGTTATCAGCCATTCACGTCAGGAATTTCTTGGAGGGGCCACTTTTGGCAGAATTTGTCTCCCAACAGATATTGGGGTAAATGAGTTCCCCCATCGTACTTCCTTGAAACACTGGCACTTTGCTTTTCAATAGTTTCATCCTGGACTTCTTGACTGGGTGACAGTAGTAGACTGTGACTACCAGGTTCCTTATTTTTCCATGGGTCTTCATAACATACTTGGTTTTCAATCCCACACAGCAGTCTCCCACAATGGCTCAATTCGGACGACACAATAAACAACTGGTGTGGGGAAAACAATCGTCAGTTGTTTTGACTATTGTGTCATCCGAAAGCTGCCATAGTCAACTCAGCGCTGATCCTAATCCACACCACAGTTGATTATTTATTACCATGTTGTGTGGGGAGTACCCCCTAGTTGAACAACTATAAAGTTGATTATTACCCCACCATTGACTATCGTGTCGTCCGAATTGAGCCAATGACTACTCTTCTTGTTGTTGTAGGCCTTGGTGTTGTTGCCTCTGCTTTGTCAGTCCATGGATGGCTATGCTCTTGTTTTGGCTCAGGGCAGTTACAGGAACTCTGGGGGAAAGAGACAACGTCATACTTGAGTTCTTGATTTTAAAGGAAGCAAAAGCTGAGTGTAGCCAATTGCGTACTCCGGTTTTCAGGAGAGCCGACTGTAACAAACTCAGAACTATGATAAGTAAGGTCCCATGGCAAGTGACCCTAATGAGAAAAGGAGTCCAAGATGGGTGGGAGTTTTTTACAAAGGAAATTTTAAAGGCCCAATTACAAACAATTCCAACAAGGGAAAAAGATAGAAGACAACAGAAGAAACCAATGTGGTTCCGCAAAAAGCTTAGAGATGACATGAAAATAAAAAAAGGATACATATAGCAAGTGGAGTACAAAAGAAGAGTACAAACAAGTAGCACAGAAGTGCCGGAATGGTATCAGGAAGGTTAAAGCTGAGAAGGAGCAGAGGCTAGCGAGGGATGCTAAAAGCAATAAAAAGGCTTTCTTCAGATATGTGAATAGTAAAAGACAGAGGAAAGAAATGGTGGTTCAACTGCTTCATGAGGATGGTAAATTGGTAACAGATGACAAAGACAAGGCCGAAGTGCTCAATTCCTACTTTGGCTCAGTCTTCTCTATGACCCCCCCCCCCCCCCAGAAAAAGTGAAGTACAATCTGATGGGGCAGAATTGCAGTTTGAGAATGATAAACAAATGGCCAAGGAACACCCAATTTATTTGAACGAGTTCAAATCTCCAGGGCCCGATGAAATGCATCCTAGAGTAATAAAGGAGGTGGCAGAAGAACTCTCAGAACCACTGTCTATTCTCTTTGCAAAAATCATGGAAGAAGGCTGAAGTGCCGGATGACTGGAGGAGGACTAATGTTGTCCCTATCTTCAAAAAGGGTAAAAAGCAGGAACCTGGGAAGTACAGACCAGTCAGTCTGACATCCATCCCTGGAAAATTTTGGAGCAGATTATTAAGCAATACAACAAGCGAGAAGGATTTTGGAATTGTTGTAGATCACAAGCTGAATATGAGCCAACAGTGTGATGTGGCTGCAAAAAAGCAAATGCTGTTTTGGGCTGCAGTAATAGAAGTATAGCTTCCAAATCGCGCGAGGTACTGGTTCCCCTCTATTCGGCAGTGGTTAGGCCCCATCCTGAGTACTGCGTCCAGTTCTGGGCACCACACTTCAAGAAGGATGCAGACAAGCTGGAGCGTGTTCAGAGGAGGGCAACGAGAATGATCAGAGGTCTAGAAACAAAGCCCTATGAGGAGAGACTGAACGAACTGGACACATTTAGCCTGGAGAAGAGAAGACTAAGGGCATGATAGCACTCTTCAAATACTTGAAAGGTTGTCATGCAGAGGAGGGCCAGGATCCCTTCTCGATCATTGAATGCAGGACACAGAATAATGGGCTCAAGTTACAGGAAGCCAGATTCCGGCTGGACATCAGGAAAAACTTCCTGACTGTTAGAGCAATACGACAATGGAACCAATGACCTAGGGAGGTAGTGAGCTCTCCCACATTGGAGGCATTCAAGAGGCAGCTGGACAACCATCTGTCAGGGATGCTTTAAGGTAGATTCATGCACTTTAAGGTAGATTCATGCACTTTAAGGTAGATTCATGCACTGAGCAGCAGGGTTGGACTCGATGGCCTTATAGGCCCCTTCCAACTCTACTTTTTTATGATTCTGTGATTGCCCTATAAGAAAGCCACCATCTCATTAAACATGATTCCCATTTAAAAATAAAATAGTTTTGATTGCACATAGCAGCTCAAAACAGCAACAGGGTGGCCCATTTTGCACAATCACAACAGCCCATTGTGGTGTATGTTGGAGGCCATTTTGTGTATTCAGTCTGTGGCTTATCATGACATCTAGACCAGAATAAGGGTGGGCTGTTAGTGTGGTTAACAATAAGTCACAAGCCATGACAACCACCCACTGCAGCTTCAATATTCAGAAATTACCACCGACATGTGCTGCAATACAACATGGCTTATATAAGTTACAGTAATTCATTGTTTCTTATCAACATTATTTTCCTTCCACCTGTTGCTTTGTGATAGCTTTCCCATGACTGAATTAACCATGGGCTAAGGGGGCAGCAGCCCCATGCCCACCATCTCAGGGAGCCCATCAGATTCCCAGTTTTCAAATTAAAACAAGGGAGCAAATCTCTAGCCCTTGTAGAATGAGCCCAAATATATGGGCACTTTTTTGTCCAATCATTTTGTGAGAGGTGAGCTTTTCAGTGTGTTTAGCTAATGAATTGAGTTGCAGCTGTGATTGACATTTCTGGAGCAGAGAGAGCTATGGAAATAAGTACAGAGTGACCATTTGTCTGTAGAAGGGACTTCCTAGTCCATGTTGTTGTTCTATCCCTGGGGAGTAGCGATTACTGCCCATAAAAGAACTCAGAAATCCACAATATTATTATAACTCTGATTGGTCAGCCCCTAACAACAGGTAGGAGCAATGACATGAATACTGTCTCTTTCTAGTTCAAGTCTTATTTCATGCAAACAAATTAAATTAAATCATCATTATTATTCTTTTTTAAAAAATAAAACTTTCCCTGCCAATGCAAATAAAGTCCATCTTTATACTAATAGTGTGTGAGTGTGTGTGTGTAGCATTGCGGCAGAGCATGTGTTAAATCACTGCTGTAAAGTCATTCATTGCTGTTATCCCCATATTGGTGGTACGGAGGGAAACAGAGCAGTGTATGACACCCCTGCAGTGCAGTCCAGTGTTGTCACCTAGTCTGCTGATGTTGGGGTGAGGAATGCAGGTGGGAGCTAAGAAAATATTTGTAACTGTGCAACCAGCCTGTGTCTCTTATTGGTCATGCCTTCTTACCCAGGAAGCTATGTGTGTGCAGGTACAAAATATGAAATGGTGGTAACTCATCCACTCAGGCTAAACTATTGATGATGGGAACAGACAGCCTGCCAGTCAGCTACTTCCACCAACCCTCCCCCAGCCATTGTGGCAGGAGGACAGCAACTCTCCAGTAAATAAGGAAGTTCCACTGAATTAATGGAGGCACAGCCGTGCCTCCATTGTTAAGGGCTATCAGTAAAAAATACATTCCGCCATGTTAAAGTGATAATTGAGGGAGGGGGGTCATTCTAACAGCCATAAAATCGAAAATGTTTCACCAATCTTTCTGAAATTTACAGGTGCCAGAAAGAAATGTTTGTTTTACATTACCTGAAAATTTTAAGAAGATTGGTGAAAGATTGAGGGAAGGACAGCAGTTTAAGGTAGAAAAAGAACACAAACCTGTCTCCCTGCTTATCAAATGATTTTGGGTTTGCGAGTTTTGTGCTCACAATTTGCATAATTTCTAGAGCCTTATTAATTAATCCAGTGGTGGGGGTCTTCTTCCTCCTTCACTGTAGTTGGTGGAAAGCTTTTCATTTTTTAAAAATTCCCTTCGGTTGACTTTTAAGGACTATTTTTACCTCTCCAAGTCAATGAGGAGGCCATCTTCCCTCACAGCGCGAGGCATGCTCAGTAGCATCGCTCTCCCCCCTCCCTCCTGCCTTAGAATGTTGGGGGTAGGTGGGTGAAATGGCCGCTGCCTCTATAGCACAGACCTTTTGAGTGAAGAAGAGTTTCTCTTTTCTCTTCTGGAACATGCATTCCTTTAGCTCTGAGAGTAATTTGGGCTATCTTCATAAGGCCAGTTTGCTCTTTTGCTCTCTGGTGAAGCAGGGTGTCGTTCCTCTGGATCCATGGTAACCTGATCTTCAGATCTCTCCTGGGAATAGATCTCTCCCCTTTCAATCCCCCCCACCCCAAACACACATAGTGTGCTCCTTCCCTCCTTTCTAAGAGTTTGGTCCATGCTGCTATAAAGTTGAAAACTTCAAACCCTTCATTTAATTAGTTTGGGCAGGTGTAAGTTTTAAGTACAATTTTGAAACCTTTCAAAGTGTTTCTGGGTAGGGCGACCAGATAAAATCCAGGACAGGGCTCATGTAACTTTAACAGTTGTAGAGAAAAGGGAATTTCAGCCAGTGTCATTTGTATGCAATTAGTTCCTGGTGAAATTCCCTCTTCATCACAACAGTTAAAGGTGCAGGCACTATACTAGAGTGACCATATACAAAAGAAGGTAGGGCCCCTTCAACTTTAACTGTTGTGATGAAGAGGGAATTTCACCAGGAACTAATTGCATACAAATGACACTGGCTGAAATTCCCTTTTCTCTACAACTGTTAATGTTACATGAGCCCTGACTTGGATTTTATCTGGTCACCCTGCTTCTGGGCCTACAACGTTGGTTTCGGCCTAGTCACCCTGTTTTTCTAATAAGGTTTAGAAACAGTTAAACTGTCATGTCTTTTGCATAGTGCACACATGTATTTTCTTTCTAATCCTTGCAGTCTACACTGGCTCCCTCCTGGATGTGTTTTTGGAGGCAGACAAACCCTTTTTTGTTCCAACAGGCCTTTGGCAAATAATCTGGACCTCTGGCTATACCTTTGACTTTTAAATTGTTATGTATTTTAAATGTTTTAAATGCTTTAATATTGAAAAGTATTTAATTATATTTTTAACTTTTGTGTATTTCTATTTATAGGTTTTAGCTGTATATGTTTTAGTTTTGTAAACTAAAAGCCCAGCATTGGGCAAAAGGCAGGATACTACTACTACTAATAACAATAATAATAGTAATGTTTCAGATTTCATTTCTGTATCTGATGTTCTTTTGCATTTGCTTTATAAACCATTTATATCTTAAGACTTCTTGTGTGGCATGTTTTCATTGGTTTAACAAGTTAAAAGGGGTATTCACTGTTTTCATGCTTATGTTATAAAATCTAATTTCAGCAGGCCTAGTAAGAGTAACAGAGTTGGGGAAAATCCTCAATCTCTTTGCTATCAGAGGCACTGAGTAAGGGACCCCTGGAGATAATTTACACTGACCCCCAACCACTATTCCCCCTTCTGAAGAGATCTGGACCACAGACCACTAAAGACAAACAAAGTAGCAGGCCATAATAACAGTTCTCATGTGGCCATTTGCCTCTACGGGCTACCAAATGGAGGGACTAACAGGCCATAAAGTTGCCTGGCTGGGTCTGCCAGAAATCCAGCCTCAACACTCCTGGAAGGTCCATGTTCTAGAGCAACTGCTGTCAGATGAACTTGAGGGAATCCCACCCTCCACCCCTGGGTTTAATTTACTGGCTTCCCCTGGCTGGACCTTGCAGGAAACTATAGGGCATTCATAGCACACATAGAATGCTGAGACTGGCAAATCTAAAAGCAAGCGTGTTGCTTTTCAAGAACCAAGGAAATTCAATAGGTCTTACTTTTGAGTAAATATCTAGGGATGGAAATGCAGCCTGTGCAAGAACTGTGACCATATTTGGGAAACCAAAAAAGAGGACACCTAGTGGGGGGCAGGAAAATGGCTTTCTGGGGCCACCTTAAAGTCCCCAATTGGAGCGGAGGAGGGGAAAGCATATCATTCTCACCCCCACCCCACTGCTCCAATCAGGCTCTTTTCTATAAAGTTTGGGAATGACAGGTTTTCCCCTTTTAAGGCCTTGACTGGAGCAGTGGGAGAGAATGACACACCTTCAGAAAGCATGTCATTCCCCCCGCCATGCTCATGGTGGCCTTAAAGGGGAAAGTGTGTAATTCCAAGTCATTATAGACTATTGCATAAAATCCCCCCTGACACCGAGGATAGAACAAAAACCAGGAGAAATCTGGGGAAATCCTGACAGTTTTTAATTTTTATTTATTATTGCATTTATAGCCCACCTTTTTTTCCTCCAAGAAACCCAAGGAGGCATACATAATCCTCCTCCTTTCCATTTTATCCTCACAACAGCAACCCTGTGAGGTGGGTTGGGCTGAGAGTCTGCAACTGACACAAAGTCACCCAATGGGTTTCCATGGCCAAGTGGGGAATAGAACCCGGATCTCCCAGCTCTCATCCAACACTTTAGCCATTACGCCACACCCTAGAATTGAGCCATGCCAAATTGGAAGCAGATCGGTTCGTGTCTTGATTTTTAGGATTTTTTAAAAAAGTTTAACTTCAAAAAAATTCCTAAAATTCAAAGCATGAACCAATCTGCTTTCAACTTGGTATGGCTAAAGCCTTACTTAAGAGGTACCATGGTGCCAAGTTTCATTATCTTCATCTTTAATTTCTTTTTTTTTAATGTACCGCTCCAGGCCCCAGACCCCAAAGAGGAATATTGGGTTTGAAGTTTAAAAAATTCCTAAAACTCAAGGCATAAACAGATCTGCTTCCAACTTGGCATGGCTCAATCCCTACTTAAGAGCTACCATGATGTCAAGTTCCATCCCTTTATCTTTAAAAATGATGGAATTGTAAGCATTTTAGTTAATTAAAAAAATTAAATCGAAGTTTTTAAAATTTCTAAAATTCAAGGGATGAACAGATCTGCTTCCAACTTGACATGGCTAAATTCCTACTTCAGAGCTACCATGGTGCCAAGTTTCATCTCTTTATCTTTAATTTCATTTTTTAAACTTGTACTGCTCAAATTTCTGGACCCCAAAGAGATTTCTGTTTGAACTTTAAAAAAATCTTAAAAATCAAGGCATGAATGGATCTGCTTCATACTTGGCATAGCTATATCCCTACTTAGAGCTACCATGATGCCAGGTTTCATCTCTTTATCTTTAAAAATGAGGGAGATGGAAGCATTTTGGTTGATTTATTAATTTTAAAAGTGAGTTCAGCACATAACACTAGCTTTGATTTTATATTGGATGTCAAGATGGTATAACATTCTGGCTGACACTGGCTTGGTTGTGAACTGTATAATATCCAGTCATCTGTTACACAAAGCCATGAAATTCATTAAACAAAAAACCTACGGTTTACAAAAACAATGTTAAGGCTCTACAGTTACCAACCAAACACCAAAAGGCAGGGAAATTGGGAGTTAAGGCTCACAAGCCTTAACGCCACATCCTCCCTAAGGAGGCAGAAAGTGCAAGTGAAATTCTCATTCTCCCAAAGCAGATAAACCATGAGGACAGGGTGGAGAATATGATATGCAGAGGTGACTGGGGGGTTGTGGAAAACTGATCACAAACAACTTAGGGCCAACTCTTTTTTTGTTTAGCTCAGCCCTTCCCCAACCTGGTGCCCTCCAAAGGTGTTGGACTACAACTCCTATCCTTGCAAGTCAGTATGTCTAAAGGGAGGGAGGGAGAGGCGAGCCATGCCGGACCTGGCCCTGCAGAGCGGAGGCGTCACATTCTCAGGGGCAGCGGCCAAGCTTTCCTTATCAGCCAGGGTCCAGCGGAGCGAGGAAGCCGCCTTAGCGGCAGCGGCAAGCGGCAGCAGCAGAAGGGCGGGGATCCGGCTCCAGGGAGCGGCCGAGGGCTTCCCGCCCCGCGGTTAAGGCAAGGCGTGGCAGGGAGAGGCGAGCTATTCCCCGCAGGCGGCGCGCCACCTCTCCTAACAGCTTCTAGCTAACTTCCCTCCGTCCGAGACCGACCGAGCGCTCCACGTCGCCGCCATGCCCAAGTGCCCTCGCTGCCAGAAGGAGGTCTACTTCGGTAAGGTGCCGCCGCCGCCGCCTCCCAGGACAGGGAACGCAGAGGGGGAGGGGGGCTCCGGGAAGCCCCTCGGAGACCCGGAATCTGGCCCGTGGGTTGGGGAGGCTCTTGCGCGGGGCCAGGGGCTCCTGCACCGCGAGCGCTTCTGCGTCTCTGGGGCCAGTGCCCGGGCAGGCAGAGTCATCCGCCCCCAGCAGCACCTGCCTCTTCAGAAGAAGGCGCAGCGCCACTTCCAAAGCGAGCTTTGCTGGCCTCCGATGATGGCCCGCGGGGGCGGGGGGGATCCCTCCACTTCCTGCGCTTTTGGCGAGTTCATGGCAGAAAGAGACGATGCCATTTCAGGTGAAAAAAGGACACTGGAAAGGGGTTCAACTCCACCATCACCACCAGCTCTTTGGCCCCAATCCTATCCCCGCCTCTGCCCCCCACATTTTGCTGATTTTTTTTTAGTGACTGTTAAAAATTTGGGCGAATCAATCATAGATGTCTTGGTGTCCCTCATGTATTGTCTCAACCGAAGCCCCCGCTGCCCTGTCATGCATAGAGCAGTGAGCATGTGTTTCATTAGCAAATTCTTACTCTATGCTCCCCAGACTGGGCAGTCTCAGAGGGGACCCCCCCCCCCCCAGCCCCATAATTCTTTCACATCTGTTTGTCATCCAGAATAATCTTCCTTATTGCTTGTGGATTGCCCTGCGTGCTTGAAAACCTGCGGGATGGAGGCAGGAAGCTGGTGGGGGGGATGGGGAGTGAGGGAACTGCACCCTCAGTTGTGCCCTCTGGAAGCTGCTTTCCTAAAACAAGCCCCTGGGACTGGAACTCTGCCACCCACTTTTGTGAGCTTTTGTGGTTATTTCTTTGCCTTGGTTTTCTTCCAAGAATATCTCCCATTGCAACTCTCAGGCGGTTTTGGCATCCGGAGAAGGTGCTCCCAACTGGAGGTATAAGCTGATGTAGTCGAACTCTATTAGGGATGTTCAGGGAACCCTTCCCGTGCAGGTGGGCATGGGGCCAGTGCGGGCTCAGTGTGGGAAGGTAGGACTTGTTGGGGTGATACGTGCTGAATGAGCCACCAAATGCCCCAAATGTGCATAGGGAGATGTATTGCTGGCAGGTTGACAGTCTGGTGCACTAATCTTCACCTAGGGCTGGGGAAAAACACCTAGCTGAAACCCCAGAGAGCTGCTGCCAGGGGACTGAGCAGCTTCTTCTGTTCCTAATTCTTCCACCATTTGGAAATCATTGTCGTAGAGCTGACTTGGTTGCAAACAGTAACATTCGCATTATGAGACGATGTGGGCATTTGGATCAGGCACCAAGGACTTTCAGAAGGTTGTATAGCAAATACCTCAGCAGCACAGGAGGATACTTGTGGCAAATCTATAGAAACTGGAAGCTTGAAAAATACTTAAATAGTTGCTTTTACCTGCTCTCCCCACCCCCCCTCTCAGTAGACCAATGCAGTTTTAGAACTTGCCACCCTTCTTAAAAAAAACAACAATCTGGTTTTTGTGGAAATGGTTAAAAGAACAATTTCAGCACTGCCCTTTTGACATCATGCAAAACTTCCTCAATCATTGACTCCAGTTTTGCTAGATACAATGCACACATACTATCCAAGCATGGGGCTGGGGAAATGTACCTGTCGATGGGATCTGTAGCAGGGGTGGTGGTATAAATTGAGGCCAAATTGTAGAGCACGCTTGAGGAAGTTTGTGCAAAAATGTATTTCCTTGTATTGCTACGTGAGATGTGTAGATGTTAGAACTATCAACTTTCTGAAGTATGAGCTGCTGGCCCAGCCACGCCTGAAAGAGAATGCTTGAGCTTGTATAGGAAATCTTGGGCCTTGTAGTCTGAGAGAATGAGAGACCAAGTATGACTTGCTTTTTCAAAAATTACTGGTCACCGAGTTCCTTCACTGTTGCTGGCAGCAGAATGGAGGGACCAGCTTCCTAATAATCAGAGACATTGACCTGGTTCGCATTATCACCGCAGCCCACTATGGTTAATTGCAGTGCCAGCAGGCACAAGCTGGCAACCCAAATCCCCACTGCTGCAGCTTCTCATTGCATGTGAACCCGGTGATGGCGGGTTGTTAGGGAGTTTGGCAAGCCACCTATAGCTCATGGGCTGTTTTAGGGTTGTGGTGGCTTGTCAACAAGAACACACCCTCGCCGGGTTCACATCTAACAAGAAGCAACAAATATTTTAAATGGCCACCACAATGAGAAGCCCTATGGAACAATTCACCTGTGGTGGCTTCTCACTATGTGCAATCCAGTCCACTATGATGCTAAGGATTTACAGGCCCAGCATATATATGAATAACTGAGTTAAGTTTGCAGACTTCATAAGGCATATAAGCTGACTGTCCTCCAAATTGTTTAGACTTCAAGCATCATTCATCATGGGCAGTTGTCAGGGATCCTGGTAGTTGTAGTCCAACACATCTGGAGAGACCAGGTTTGGAGGTCTGGCACAGAAGAAGTCTCTCTAGATTCCAGGGTCAGAGCAATTAAGTAATTTATAAGTAAAATTAGCTGATATGCCCGGCATTGCTCAGGCCCATGAATAATGTTTATAACATTTATTTGATAAATAAGAAATTTCTCTGCAACTTATTCATCTTTAGGTTGGTTGGTTTTTTTTAGTGTGGTTGAGTTAGTAAATTGTTTTGTTAGAATAAATGGAAAATTGTGTTAATAAGAATTGTATTTTAAATTAGAGCGTCGTGATAAACCACATTTTTTGTTTTACCTGAAATGCCTACACCTCCCATCATGCCTTTCTGGAGCAGCCGTCTAAACTTCAAAAGCAATCAGGACACACAACACCCTTTCTACCAGCTAAAAAAGAGGCAAACCTAAGAATATGTTTTCAGAATATACCCAGCATTACCCAGATATCTGAATAGCATATAGTAGGGAAGCGGATCTCAGTGGACGCAGGGAACTGTTGTATGCATGTGCTCTGAAGTTATTATTATGAAAACAGGAAAGTAGCCAGAACACAGAATACTTTATTGGCATAATTTACTGTATAATATCTACATTTAACAGATTTTGGCAGAGAGTCAGGCTGGTCAAGGCCTCTGGTGAATTGGGCCTTTTATCTGACATACCACTGACAAACCATGGCACTTTTTAAATTTTAAAAGAGGATAAAGCAATTTTCAATATCTCCTGCTGAAGAAGTTTTATTTATGGAATGTCCTGAAGGAATAATAGCAATTTGTACTGGTCATGACCATGAGTCATAGTTTGGTGGCAAGAGAAGACTCTTGGGAATTCCACCCAAGGCATGCAGGGAGTTGTAGGCATAAGACTTGGATTTTATTAAATTCTTTAAAAATATTTTAAACTCAAGATTTCATGTTTTTAGATTTTTCTGGTACATTGTATAACCGCTGTTGCTTGGGGCCCGCCCCTAAGATATATGTCTGCGAGGTAATCATCTTAAAGTAGCAGGGCGGTGCTAGGCCTGTAAGTTAACCTTTAAACAAATTAAATTCATTTATTTTTTCCTCTCTTTCCCTCACAACAACCCTGCAAGGTAGGCTGATCCTAGGGTTGTGAGGTAACTTTAAAACAAATTAAATTAGTTTCTTTTCTCTCTCCAGGCGCTCTCCCTTCAGGCCCAGGTTGGTGAGCCACGTCCAGATGATGGCTGCCAAAGCCTGATAAATCTTCCCTCCCACCTAAGGCATGCTGGGAGTTGTAGGCTTAAGCCTAGGTCCCTGAATAATGTGTTAATCTTTAAACACTGTCTGAGGTGTGGTGGAAGAAAACTGGAGAGCAGGCCATCTGAGGTGTGGCACCCTGCTTATGGATTTCTTTTTCCCAGGCAGGCTTGCCTAGTGACTACATTAATGGCTTTTAATTGCTAAGTGATTTAAATTTTGTTTTTCCCCAAGGCCTTTTAACTCAATGAGATTTTTTTAGGATGCGTTCCCCCCCCCCCCCCCCGTTATAATTAGGTGACCATCTGTCAGGAAAAACCAGGACATGTCAGGATTTTTGGTAACAAATACAGGAGGGGGGGGGAATTATGAAATTTGAAGAAATATCCGAATTTTTCCCATCCTCCCCCCCAACAGGCAGCTTTACTTTATAGTCAATGAGAAATAACAATGAAACTTGGCACCAGGATAGCCCTTAGGCAGGGCTTTAGCAATGCCAAATTTGACAGTTTAGGATTTTTTTTAAGTTTGGGTTTTTAATTTTTTTTTTTTAAACTGTCACTTTTAAAGATAAAGAGATGAAACCTGGCATCATGATAGCTTTTAAGTAGGGCCATGTCAAGTTTAAAGCACATCTGTTCATCTATTGATTTTTAGGGATTTTTCAAAATTTGAGGTTTTAAAATTATTATTATTTTTAAAAAGCATCATTTTTAAAGATAAGGTGATGAAACTTGGCATCATGATAGCTCTTAAGAAGGCCATTAGCCATGCCAAGTTTCAAGCAAATTTGTTCATCTATTGATTTTTACCAAGTTTCAAAACTAAAATGAACTTTAAAAAAATTTAAAAAATTTAAAAGCCGGCTGGCTGGCAGCACACCCTGTTAAGCAGCAGCTTGCAGCAGAGGATACAATCAGAAAAGATATTTGAGGGAAGGGGAGAATGTATCACACAGAGTATAACAACAAAATACAACCAAAAGCTACAAAAGTAGGAGTGAGTGAAGTTAATTTCAGATACTTTGGATGTCTCACTTGTTATTTCAGTGATGTTAACATTAAGATGTTCTGTAGAACAGATTTGTCATAATTGTGTGCTTTACACAAGGCTATGTTCAGGTGGGCACACCCCCTTGATGCTGGACATGCCCCCTGGGGGGTGGACATGTTGGTGGGGACCCCCCCCCTTGGGGGCCGATCATGTTGTCCTCCTTTTTGATTTCCAAAATATGGTCACCCTGACTAAACCACAATGTTCCAAGAGAGATGCAAGAATTACTGAATAAAGTTCATGATTTTTATGTAAAAGCCTGATTTTACTATTGAAACAGAAGGGTGAACGGAGGAATGACTGATATAGCTGAGGCTAGAATGGAATGATGGGCGAGGTTAGTGGCAGTTGGAGAAAGTCTGGTAGAAGGAGAACAAAAACAGTGAGAAGTCAGGAAAGTGGGGGCTGAGTTAGGACTGAGAGAGAGTGACGTGGTTTGCACATACTGATCTGGTTTGCTAACCCATGCTTTATCTAAAATAACCCACTCTACACGCCAGTACTACACCTCCCAGCATGCGTTTGGTGGCCCGCAGTTGCCCATGTCATGTGAGAGGCATTTTCCTCCTCTCATTGCCGATGCTGCTCTTCGACAGAGGATTGAGGAGGGGTATTGCGAAGGAGGGGAAGTAAGCAGCTGTCAGTGGACACGCCCAGCTGCAGCCAAGTCCTGCCAGGACTGCCCCGGCCTGCACTTCTTGCCACCAAGTGCTCCATCAGGAGCCTGTACTGAAGGGTCAGAGCCAGCCCATGTACTTGTCCCCCTTCATTGAGCTGATTTCTGGACATGCGCAGAATGCTTCCCTTTCCTCCCTCCCTCCCTCTTAAGGGTGAAAGCTGTGTGTGCACTTCCCCCAGTTTCTGAGGAAACAGCGATATCAGGACAGAGTGCCTTTGAGCATGCCCAGAGTTTGGCCTCTCAAAGACACACTGTTGTATCTAGTTATGATTTTAAAGGTGGGAGGAGGCACTGAAAATGGATGCGGCCCATTTATGTGGGTTGTTTCCTTTTATGTGGCATTGGGTTGATTGCTCGAGACTGGCCTTAAGAATCACAATGGCCGCCAAAGGCCAGTAAGTTTGGCCTCCCACCCAAGGCATGCTGGAAGTTCCACCCAAAGCATGCTGGGAATTGTAGGCATAAACGTAGGTTTTTATTAAATTCTTTAAAAATACTTAAAACCCCCAAAATCATGTTTTTAGCTTTTTTCTGTTTCATGTACATGAAGACAAGCTGGGTGAACAGTATTAAGGCAGTACCGTATGTGGAAGTGGGTAAACATTTCCGGACATACATGACACACACAGACTTTCCCAAAACCTATCCCACCACTGCAATAGAACAGGAAGTTTCAGGCACAGGCCAAATGTATTGTATGCTGGCAAACAGTAGCTAGCCTAGGGCACGCTTGTGATTGCGCTATATTTGCAACAACTGGCTTTACTCATCTTTAGGTTTATTCCAAGCACAGTGAATATGTTAAAGGTGTTGCTGTGGGGGAAAAAATCTAATCCTTCCCTCTTGATAAATATTTGTAGGGTGACCATATGAAAAGGAGGACAGGGCTCCTGTATCTTTAACATTTGTATTGAAAAGGGAAGTTCAGCAGGTGTCATTTGTATGCATACAGCACCTGGTGAAATTCCCTCTTCATCATAACAGGTAAAGTTGCAGGAGCCCTGCCCTCTTTTGTAACGGATCACTCTAGTATAGCTCTTGCAGCTTTGACTGTTATGATGAAGAGGGAATTTCACCAGGTGCTGCATGCATAACAATGACACCTGTTGAAATTCCCTTTTCTATACAAGTGTTAAAGATACAGGAGCCCTGTCCTCCTTTTCATATGGTCACCCTAATATTTGTGAGCTGCAGCTGCTGAGAGAACCTCATCAAAATTTCACTCTTAGTACTCCCATTGAAGTCTTGTTTATGAGTTTAACTACTTTATGAGTGTAACTATGTCCCGGACAAGGTGGGAAAGAAGACGGATTGTACTGGTGGTGTTTCAAATTATAGCATTGTTTGCCTCTGTCTTAAGAATTGTCTAACTGACTTACAGACTCAGGTGTGTTCAAGCAACACCAGGCAGCCCATCAAGAGCAAGTAAATTAGGTATTTGAATTTGTTAGCAAGCCTGGGAAAGATGCCTGCCTCAATCGTTGTAGTCAGTCAAGGTGGGGCACACTTCCAGGTGGGGTTACATGCCAGGGGTTTGTGGCCCCTTGCAACAAGTGGGTGGGGCCACACAAGCTTATTAATTCTCATGCACACAACAAAACACACCCACACCCCTGCAGCAATTGGGCTTAGGAAAAGCCTCTCATGCATTCCACTAGAGGGCTTTTTTCAAGCTTAATTGCAGCCTGGGGGAAATTGGAGGGGGTGTCACAGTGTAACCTCCCCTCCCTAGCTGTGAGCCCCACTTTACCCCCTGCACTGCAATTAGGTTTGAGAAAAAGCCTTCTGCTGGCTCCAGTGGAAGGCTTTTTCAATCTTAATTGGTTTAGAGGGGTGTGGATGTGGTGGGGAGGAAGATGGAACTGGGCTAGATAGGTCAGTTGAGTGTCTTCATTCAAACAGGCCAGTATGGGGCAATCACCAGCATAGGGACAAATGTCCATGGGAGGCTCCTCTTCCCCTTTTCAAGGCTTCCACAAGGAGAGTGATGGGGAGCACTGGCAGGATGGGGTTTTGAGGTATGTTATTATTTGAGATTTTTGCTCATTAGTGTTGCTTATTTGTGTCCATGCCACCACAGCTGAAAAAGTTACTTCGCTGGGTAAGGACTGGCATCGGCCATGCCTGAAATGTGAAAAATGCAACAAGACCCTGAGTTCAGGTGGCCACGCAGAGGTAAGTGGAGTGGCTGCTTCTTGTTCTTGGCACTGGCTGGAAGTTTGCACGGTCATCCTGCATATACATCTGGATGGCTTTTTCTGAGCAGCTGCTTCCGAATGATTTGCTGCAAACCCAAGTCTTTCTAATGTGGGTTGAGCAGTGAAAGCAGATTGGTGAATTGTACTTGCTTGTGGCAGGCAGTGTAGGCAGCCCATTAACCCCAGACATGGCACTCTCCACTTCATTAGGTGAGCTTGGCTTTAGTCAAGGATTTCTGGTCCACCATTTATTCCTTATTCCCATCAACAAGATACATGTCTCATTAACCACATGCATCTTGATGATGGGACACCAGTTGATGTCATTAATTATTTTTCTTGATAAATGTTAACTTTTTTCCCCTTCAGGAAGCCCCTTTCTTTCCAGTCCTCCAAAGCACCTGCAGCTTACCAATTTGTAGCTGTTTCCCTGCCCCCATAGAGTAAATATTTCCTTGTGTGCACACTAGAAATCCTTTGCTGTGTAAAGGATCTGGAGAAGAGAGGGAGTGACAGGGACGTAAACCAGCCCTATTGCTCAGAGTAGTTGGGCCCAAGTTGTTTGCACTGCTGGACAAAGTGAACCCGGCCTTTTTACCTTGGGCATGAATAGACTGGTAGACACGAACATGCTTCCATCTTCATAAAGTATGGGTTATAATCCCAAGAGTAATGTCCAGCTGTTGGGATGTTCTCTGAGGTGTTTTTATTGTTTCTGCAGCATGATGGAAAGCCTTATTGCAACCACCCCTGCTATTCTGCATTGTTCGGACCCAAAGGTAGGATTCCATCAAGGAGGGAGGCTGATGCTGAGTATTGACTAATATTTGGTTTGCCTAGGATTTTAGCACCAAGAAACATGACCACATGCAGCGTCTCTGTTTACCCAAGAGACTCCAGGATGTCTTCACATATGAGGTGTCACTGTCTGCAATGACAGTCACATTGCAGACAGTCACATTGCAATGACAGTCACTCAGGGGTTAGTCACTAACCCCTGAGTGACTAAAATGAACATTGAATTCAAAATGGGTCTCTCTGCTATTTTGTACTCTCTACATTAACAGCATCCACATTTGGCATCTATACAATGACAAAGACTCGGTGGTTCTTTTTATTGTCACATGTGAATATTGTTTTAGAGGTTCTCGAATCAAATCCCACCAAATAGCCTTTGCAACATACCCGAAGCCACAATCCTATTGATTGTGCCCTTGCTTCTTGGAAGGTTGCTATGCCCTGCCAGGCTGAAGCCTTTACTGCAGACAGAATGGTTCGTTTCTATTTGTGTCCCATCAACAATTAACAGGAAATGTCAGAACCTTTAGATTATGCTCTACAGACCCCGTTGCAGAAGGCAGTGGCTTAAGACTCTCCCTACCCTTATTTGGGAAAATCCTGTTCTCTATGTATAAGGGAGGTACTATCAGCAAATGGTCTTGTCTAGTACTCGCATCTTTTTTCTTCAGTGTGCCTGACACATCAGAGATGACAGGGCCCTAGGACCCTTCAGAACCTAATCTTGGAAGGGTGGTGGTCTGTTCGTGATGTAGATAACAGACATATAGAGGGAGGGGAGACAATAGTATCTGTTTTGCCTGACTTTGATTATCTCTCAGGGTTTGGCCGTGGAGGTGCTGAAAGCCACACATTCAAATGAAGCTCAGGTAATTGCTGGTACTTTGAACTTGCTTGATTAATTATTCTTAGTAGGTTGTGAGGGAGCCTGGTGGCCTAAATCTTTCTTTGCTTACAGTGTTTTCTTTTCCTCTTTAGGGCTGGAAGGACGGGATTTGCTGTGGATCCTGGCAGCTTCAAAAACAATATAGCCATAATGCATTTCCCCCCCCCCCCCCCTTGTAGTGAGCTAGCATATTATAAAGGCTTTCCAAAGAGATATAATTCTAAATGGCTGAGAGATTTCCTGTTCTGTATCAGTTACAAAACATTATGTGGTAGCACTAGGAGCTTCCCGAAAATGAGCCCTAATACCTAAGCCTGCTTTCAGACCCTGCTCTCCATTAAGATGATTCTGCGTTGAATAAATGCTTGAATGAAAGAGTTTTGCTCAGTCTGTTTTTGGATGTGGAGATGGAAATGAAGAATTGTTAGTGTTTGCTGAAAATGTTTGCTGTGTGCTCAACACGACTGTGGACTAAGTCTTCAGTTACTGCTGAGTTGAGACTTGCCTTAGCATTTGAATGGACTGAGCCTTTTTTAAAATGGGGTGGGGCATGTGGGCGTTGGAAGTTTGAGGTTTGAATTGGCATGAAGAAGTAGGTTAATGCTCAGCCCTGAAGAATGATTCTTGAGGGAAACTCCAACTGCATTTAAAATGGGTCTAGATGGGCATAACATTTGAAAGCATGAAAGATTTGTAACTGAAGTTTCAACTGTAGCTGATCTTGGTTGAGCCCATCTTTACAGTAAGAATATAAACCTATAGCCAACAACATGTTACTGCTTAGGGGGGGTCTCAATTATTCCAGAACTATGTTTGTTTTAACAAACTGAAAATTTTCTAGGGGGATTAACTCCCTTTCTTCTGTCCTATTTTCTTCTTAGGGCCAAACTTTGAAATTTTATGGGAAACACATACTTAGTATTTTATTGTGCATAGTCCATGTGCCTAGTCCTTCAAGTTCACACTTGTGCCACACATATCTTGCACTGGAGTTATTGTGTTTAGGGATGTTGGGCAGCTCCATCCTGTCCACCTCAAGCGACAACTTGCCCCAGGGACAGAGCTCTTCCCAACATGGCTCCAAGAACATCAGCAAGTAGCCCAGTTCTAAGAGCAAAAGTTCACATTATGATGTAGGAACTCCATGATGAGATTTCCTGATGTTTTAATTTCACTTCTACATAAAAACAGCTGTATCCAATTCAGATGGGAGAAGTGATATTGAGGAAGGAATGTACCCCTTCACAGCTTTTCTAATCCAAATTGCCCCCTCAAGTTGCTGTTTGCCCAACTAGAGAAAAAAAAATCAGGCGATTAATTTTGTCTGCTATTGGTCTAATCCTATATTTGGTGGTGTTTTAAG
Organism: Anniella stebbinsi; assembly: GCA_029215795.1. Taxonomy (NCBI): domain Eukaryota; kingdom Metazoa; phylum Chordata; class Lepidosauria; order Squamata; family Anniellidae; genus Anniella; species Anniella stebbinsi. The sequence goes on along the minus strand of JARDYH010000004.1, from coordinate 121,771,952 downwards.
ATAGGAAAATAGTATATGGGAGAAAGGATTCAATGTTTCCTCCCCAATATCACGACTCCTAGTTTGGCCTTACGAAGGAAAAAGGACAGAAGCATTCCTGTTAAAACATTCGCGCCGCTTGTCCACTGAGAAACCAAATGCTCAGCGCTACATGCAAGATTAAAATAGATTCATAAAATAGTTTTTAAAAAAGTGCACAAAAATAGTAAAAAAAGCAACAATGCCAAACTATTATGCAACAATTCAGCAGAGCTTCCCCCACCCCTAACCTGCTGCCCTCCGGTAAAATCAAGTATTAGTATTTTGTTCTTTGTTTGTTTGAAATAGCATTTTGTTCTTTGTTTGAAATAGCAATTTAAAACAAACACAGAACAAAATACATCATCACCTGCTGCTGAAAATGACAGAGGGAAGGTATGAACCGGATCTTTCAAGGAAAAGATGGGTGCCACAACAGAGATGAAGCAACAATAAGTGAAGGAATAAGGATCAAGACTTCGGTGTGACAAAGCAATGCAAATAGGTACTCACTAAAGAATGCAGGTTTCAACCTATACAGTTAAAGATGGATCCTCCTGCTCCTTTAGAGAATACACCTGGCTGGGACCTCACTAAATCCCTTAATTGATAAAAAGGTTTTCTTGGGAGGTGCAGGAAAATTATATTCCTCTAGGGTTCAAGACAATCCGTGACACCGAGAACCTTAATATCTTGATTTAAAAGAGAGGGAGGCTTATTCAATGCCTCAATCAGAAATGGATCCTGAGAACTACAACCAACTTCACATGTTTTATTTGTGCAAAGAAAATTTCCCTCCTTGTGCTCCTTCCATGTGTCCCTTAAATTTGCTCCAGAAAGTGCCCAGCCCTAATGTACAGACAGTGGGTTCAGACCAATGGTGGTTTGAATAGTTGATGGGTAGTTGTGTGGTGGGAGTTTTTTAATCACGGCTGGTTATTTGGCCAAAATAACCAACGCAAATAACGCTGTGCAGAGTTGGCTATTTGAACCACCATTGGTTATCATGTTGTGTGAAGGGCACTGTTGTTATTTTCTTGGGTACTGTTGGTTATTTCGTCAGCTCCAAAGTCGCAAGGCAAGAGCAGTCAAAGTGGCAGCTGCTACTCTAGTTCAGCTGGTGGGATAGTTTTGGGGCAGCAATGGCTGATGGGGTACTTAGTAGGAGAACTGAGGGGGGAGAGAATGCCGGGGATGAGTGAGTCAACTCAGCATGGACTAATAGTCAACTCAATGCTGATCCTAATTCAACCCCTAGATAAACAACTTTTGAGTTGATTATTACCCCATCGTTGACTATTGTGTAGTCTAGACGCAGCAATCTGTCTACAAAACAGTTTGTATGAAATAAACTCCACCACCCAGACTCAACAGTGTTACTTGAAGATAATTTAAAAGTCGGGATTGTAATCTTCAATTGGTAGTTAAATTAGTAATCGGTAAATTAACTAAATATTTTGATTTAGTTAACTGGAAACCATTTTTAACCATTGAGACTGCAACTTGTTTACTGTCTTAACATATTTTTGCTCTATTATGGAATGAAACTTAAAATGTTAAAGGTGATACTTCTAACATGAGGGAAAGCTTCCATTTTTAAAATTAAGTTGTCTTTTACTTATAGTATCTAAAAAAGCACCTTTTGAGGTATCAGTGATATGCAAATATGTTGATTTAGTTAATTACTCAATTAAAATGCAGATTATTACAGTGGAATCCTATGCCTGTTTACTCAGAGGCAGGTCACTGTGTTCAGTAGGATTTTCTCCCTTGTAAGTGTGTTTAGGATTGGGGCCTCAGTCAACTAAAACTAAGAAGTCCACGGCCTTAGGAGAGATCTATCCACAAATGTTATATAGAATTGATAATTAAAAGAAAGGTTGAGGTCACCATGGTGGGTGAAGCCTGAATAGTGTGAACATCTGCTTGCAAATGGAAATGGTAAATTCTTGGCAGAAAATTCAAACTCCTGTCATAGCAAGCTGTTCCTAACCAAAGAACTTCATAGGAAATTCTTGATGTATCGTTATTTCAGAGTTTTTGTGGAAATTCTGGTTGCTATAAACATTTAGTCATCAAAGCCAAAAACGATCTGTTTCACTGGGTGTGGGCAGAAACAGAAAGATGAGTGAAAAGAATCAAACAGGAAGCTGGCAACTTTTGCAACTGATGCATAGACCAAGAAAAATGAGACCAAGAAATGAAACCAAGAAAGCTTGAGACCAAGAAAAAGGAGGAGGCTTTTTACCCATTGTCTTGTTTGGTTGATTTTGACCAGATCGCACATATTTAATAGTCATCCAAACTCTATTTTAGGGTACAAGCAGAACGAGTAGATAAGTTTACTTATACTTGCTTTCTTTCTTTTTCAACACTAAATCTTTGTACTAATCTTAACTGCTAGTTCAAAGCTGGGTGCTATTTCAGGCATCACCATTTGCCAATGATATCCTTGGTCTGCTCTTGAATGTTCTGAAGGCTGTAACCTCCTGGGTATAGTGTGTGATTGGGGGGGGGGGGAACCCTTGGAGAAAATTGCTGGACAGGGAGGCTGAAAATTGCTGGGCTGAGAGATTGACCACCCGTCAATCCACTCTAATATGTATGTCTCTTGCTTTTTAAAAAACTTAATTGCAGCCATAAAGAGGGAAGGGGTTATCAGGTTTGTCTCTTCTCTCCCCACCTGCAACTCACCTGAAAGTTGCCACACACACAGAGCTGCAGATTTTCAGGATGCGTTCACGGGGAAGGGGGAATAAACCTTTCCTTCCCATGTATTGCAATCCTAATAACAATAACCCACCCATCCTCACCCTGTGGCTGTCATTAAGAAAAACAAGAGACACAGGTGATGCTATGCATTAACCACAATGTGTAGTTTGATCTATAATTCGTATGAGTAGCTATCTCCTTTCTTCTTTTTCTTATCGTCATCATTAATCATCATCATTACCATCTTAGTCAACAAGTTCAACCATCTTTCTCATTCATCTTCACAATAATTTTGTAGATAGCTAGATTTTCTGTCTTCACAAGAGAATAACGCTCAGCATTTATGTGGCAGATTCTATATATTTCCTATGCGTTATCCCAGTAACAACAGCCTGGTAAGGCTGATCTGTATTCTCATCCATGGTGTAGTGGAGACAGGGTTTGCAGGGGCAGAGCCCCTGCACATTTTTCATTAGTGGTGCTGACTTCAGCTGCCACCCTTCAGAATGCCATGTTCCCTGGAAGCTAAGCTACAATTCTTTCAGTAGCAGGGTGGGGTGGCAAATGATTTACACCAACAAAATATATTGTTCCTTGTGGTAATACAAAGTATTTGGGAGATGGGTGGTCTGGAATGGACAACTGACACCAGTGGAGGCTGGGAATCTATTCTTGGTTTCACTTAGAATCAGCCAGAACTTGAAAGGAGCTCCCAAGGTATTGAACCTATTTGAGGATTGGGTTCAGTACCCTGGATAACTCCTTTAGAGTTCTGGTTGGAGCAATGACTGTGATGAGTACCTTCACTTCAAAGTTTATCATGATTTTGGGGAGGGGGACTGATAAGTCATGGATTGCCTGAAGGAACCTAGTGAGTGTGGCTGAGGTGAGACTTGTACATCCCAGCTCACACTGGCTCAATTCGGATGACATATTAAGCAACGGAGGGGGAAATAGCGTACTGACCGTGCGCTAGGCAGGCGGAGCTCCACACATGACACGCTGCAGCTGGCGCTGCTCGGCACCAGCAAACACCCAGGTTGCTAATAACGGATGGCGGCCATTTTGGTTGCAGCGTCAGCTCCCTCCCTCAGTCCTCCAGCCGTATCCCAGTATGCACCATGAGTTCTGCTGGCTGTATAGAGTGGCCAGGAGTTTTTGACTGCTCTGGCTGGCAGAACTCTATTCCCAAACAGAATAGTCCACTGAGAGAGGGGGGGACCAATTCAGACGACATGTTAAACAATGGGGCTTCAGGCTAAACAATGTGCAAGCCCGTTGTTTCCCTCCGTTGTTTAATTCTCTCGATTAGCATACTGTCAGTTGTATGTGCATTGTATGTTACTCCCCACACGACACAATAAGCAACACAACTGACGATTGTTCCCCCCCTCCTCCATTGCCTAATATGTCGTCTGCATTCAGCCACTGACTTTGTTTGCATGACAACAACCCATGATGGGTTGTTGCCTTTCTTTGTTTCAGACTGGCTTGTCCTGGTGGCCAAATCCAGTATGATTTTCTCATTGTTATTGGTTAATGGTGTCAGGAAGGCTAAAGCTGAGAAGGAGCTGAAGCTAGCGAGGGATGCTAAAAGCAATAAAAAGGCTTTCTTCAGATACGTGAATAGTAAAAGACAGAGGAAAGAAATGGTGGTTCAACTGCTTCATGAGGAGGGCAAATTGGTAACAGATGACAAAGAAAAGGCCGAAGTGCTCAATTCCTACTTTGGCTCAGTCTTCTCCCAAAAGCAGGTCTATGACCCCCCTGGGAAAAGTGAAGTACAAACAGATGGGGCAGGATTGCAGTTTGAGATTGATAAACAAATGGTCAAGGAACACCTAATTTCTTTGAACGAGTTCAAATCTCCAGGGCCCGACGAACTGCATCCTAGAGTAATAAAGGAGCTGGCAGAAGAACTCTCAGAACCACTATCTATTCTCTTTATGAAATCATGGAAGACAGGTGAAGTGCTGGATGACTGGAGAAGGGCTAATGTCCCTATCTTCAAAAAGGGCAAAAAGGAGGAACCTGGGAACTACAGACCAGTCAGTCTGACATCCATCCCTGGGAAAATTTTGGAGCAGATTATAAAGAAGTCAGTCGAAAGTACCTTGAAAACAATGCAGTGATTACCAGAAGCCAGCATGTATTTGTCAAGAACAAATCCTGTCAGACTAATTTGATCTCATTTTTTGATCGGGTAACCTCCCTTGTGGACTGTGGGAATGCTGTGGACATAATAGTATATCTTGACTTCAGCAAAGCTTTTGACAAAGTGCCCCATGACATTCTGATTAACAAACTAGTGAAAAGTGGTTTAGATGGAACAACTATTAGGTGGATCCAGAGTTGGCTACAAGAGTGCTTATCAATGGCAACTTTTCACACTGGGGGGAGGTAATGAGTGAGGTACCGCAGGGGTCAGTCCTGGGCCCAGTGCTCTTCAACATTTTTATTAATGATTTGGACGAGGAGGTGCAGGGAATGCTTATCAAATTTGTAGATGACACAAAATTGGGTGGGATCACTAATACCCTGGAAGACAGAAAGAAACTCCGAAGTGATCTTGATAGACTGGAGCGCTGGGCTGAAAACAACAGGATGAAATTTAATAGGGATAAATGCCAAGTTCTACACCTAGCAAAAAGAAACCAAATGCACAGTTACAAGATGGGGGATACTTGGCTCAGCAATACGACAAGCGAGAAGGATCTTGGAATTGCTGTAGATCACAAGCTGAACTTGAGGGGAGACATGACAGCACTCTTCAAATACTTGATTGGTTGTCACACAGAGGAGGGCCAGGATCTCTTCTTGATCAACCCAAAGTGCAGGATGCGGAATAATGGGCTGAAGTTACAGGAAGCCAGATTCTGGCTGGACATCAAGAAAAACTTCCTGACTGTTAGATCAATATGACAATGGAACCAATGACCTAGGGAGGTGGTGGGCTTTCCCACACTAGAAGCATTCAAGGGGCAGCTGGACAGCCATCTGTCAGGGATGCTTTAAGGTAGATTGAGCAGGGGGTTGGACTCGATGGCCTTATAGGCCCCTTCCAACTTTACTGTTCTGTGATTCTATGAACCATGCACAAGACCCCCTTAGAGCCCATGGCTTCTTGTTGAGTTAGCTTGTTTACATGGCAGCTTGATATGACAAAGTGGCTTGTGCATGTTTTGTTCCAAAGGGCAATAGAGCACCTGGCAAGAGCAGCAGAAAGCGCAGCCGCTTCTTGCAGTGCCCTCAGCCCCTCTTCCCCACTTCATTTGGAAACAACTGGCTTTATCCCCATGTGAACCAAATTAGCATAGCTATGGACATGGATGATTGAATTACCTCTGGGCAAAGCATACAGTGCCCCCAATTTGGAGCCATGGCTATTTGGAAGGGGGATTTAAGCTTCCCTCCTCCTGTTTTCATGCGGAAATCCCCCCCACCACATTTTAACCATTCCTCACAAGGGGGGAGGAATTTTGGCAAGAAAACAAAGAGGAAAGCTTAAATCATGCATACTCACACAGCTGTTCTAAGAAAAGGAATGTTGCTTGTCCCCAACTACGAGAAGTGTTAAAGAAAATAAATAAAGCCCTCGACCACCTCTTCCTAAATAATAAGGCTAACTCACCCCTCCCCAAGACATTTATTGGCTGCCTTTCAGGACAGAAGCCCTCACAAGGCGGCTTACAACAATAAAATACATAAAAATATGGCATATATATGTCAACACAGGTGCTTTGCCAGGCAAGGAAGTGGGGTGGGGATTCTCATCACAGCATGCGTAGAGATGAGTTGTAATGCAAAGTCCCTTGGAATATGAGCTGGAAGCAGGCTGGAGGATGAAGTAGGAAACAAACCATAGCAAGCTAGGGACAACCTGATTGTCAGCAGCATGGCATAGCAAATGATTAACCAATCCACCATAGCTTGTTTTCATTGTGGCTTATGTTGTGAGTTGTGAATTAGTCCACTGTGCTTTAACATGTTACTTTGAAGTGTGCATTTGAACTCCTCTTATGCTTTATTTTACATCATCTATGAATGCTATTAATGCAGTCCTGGGCCCAGTGCGCTTCAACATTTTTATTAATGATTTGGATGAGGAGGTGTGGGTATGCTTATCAAATTTGCAAATGACACAAAATTGAGTGGCATAGCTAATACCCTGGAAGATAGGAACAAACTTAAAAGTGATCTTGATAGGCTGGAGAGTTGGGCTGAAAAAAACAGAATGAAATTTAAGAGGGATAGATGCCAAGTTCTACTCCTAGGAAAAAGAAACCAAATGTACAGTTACAAGATGGGGAGATACTTGGTTCAGCAAATGTTATTTGGGGCTACATTAATAGAAGTATAGTTTCCAAGTCGTGCAAGGTACTGGTTTCCCTTTATTCGGCACTGGTTATGCCTCAACTTGAGTACTGTGTCCAGTTAAGGAAGCCAGATTCTGGCTGGACATCACAAAAAACTTCCGGGCTGTTAGAGCAGTACAAAAAGCAGAACAACTGGGTTGGGCGCACTGGTGACAATATACACTACAGAGATAAATAGCAATTTTACAATTTTAAAATCTTCACAAACTATGTTTTCCTATAAACACTAAACTAATACCAAACATGTTTTGACCTACAGTCTTCTTCAGTGGCAAAATAAGTATTCACGATTTACAAACATTTAGTCATACAACACAAATATCAATATCAATAGATATCCTATCAAGGTTGGCTTACACCCATCTGTTCTGGGGCAGGCGAGATGAGTCTCTTCACATTTTAAGGTTCTTAAAACCACCTTTAAAAAGATATGACTGGTTTTTCTTCAGTTTCCTAATGCTGATACATAAAATTGCCAGCTCACCTTCTCTGTTGAATTCAGGTGGAGAACGAATAATTTTTGTCTAAATATTAACATCTGTCCACTATGAACAGTTAGTTAGAAGCTGGCTGTTTCAAAGACTCACCCCAGGCAGAGGACATTCCATTAATATTTTGGTTTTCCCATTTGCTTTGGATTTTTATCTGGGATAAAAATATCCCAGATATTTTTATGCTAACACTGAGGACCTGGGAAATGCAGAACATCATCATAAACATGTCACAAGACTCTAGGAGATGCTGGGAAAGCTGCTGTGAGAACTGATGGGAAAAGTCAGCAGTCTTCAGAAATAGAACAAATTGGCAATGGCAATTCCCTCAAAGAATGTATTCTTTCTACTTGGGGATTTCAGAAATTAAATGGACTAAACCTAAAAGCCATCACTACTTTTACCCTGAGGACTATGAAATCAAATAAACTCCAGATGATCCCCTCCCCCCCATGTCCTACTGAGTCCACCTAGACAAGGAGATGCTGAGATGCTTGGCTGCTCTGGCATGCTCCTCTCCATCTCTGGCATGTTTTGAGACACAGCCATTGAGGACATGAAGGATGCTACATGAGGCGCCCTAGAGAGAAGTGACCTTTCCCATATACACCTTTCTACAATTCAGCTGCAGAAGAGATGTAGATGCTCCCATCTCACCTGCCTGCAAGGAAGTGGGAAAGGGAAGACTGCTCTATACCTCCAGACCCTTCTGCTTACAAGCAGACACAATTGGCACATGCTCTCATTCTTCTCCCCACTTTGGCTGTTCTAGTGGGGGTGTTCTGCAGATGCCATGCTTGAATTATGGGGAGGGGGATAGCCCCCAGCCCCCCCCCATAGCTTGTGATGGCCCTTTTAGCTTTTAGAAGACTCTGGTAGGTCTGATTTGGCTCCCCTACCTCTTGGCGCCTCCTCCCCCTGATCTCTCCGCTGGTGTCCAGCTTTGCATTGTCTGGTGTCCAGCTTTGCATTGTTTTGTTTACTCAGGCTGTATTTCCATATCCACCCATGTTATGTCCCTAGGCAAGATTTCTTTCTAGAAAGCTGGCCAGCTGCTTGTCTCTCTCCACAATGTATTTAGTTTGGTCAGATCCCCTCCTGTCAATCAAAGCCTCCTGCCACAACCCAAGTCCTCAGCTGCCCTCAGGTCAATATATGCACTCAGGCAGAGTGAACTCTGTATGTACACTGGCAGCCAAGTGGAACTGCCTCCCGAACTGCTTTATTACCGTATTTCCTCGAATCTATGACGCCATCGATTGTAAGACACACCTAAATTTCAGAGCCACCATCAGGGAAAAAGCTTTGCGTCGATTCTAAGACGCACCTTAATTTCAGCACCCCTCCCCCCTCCCCTCCATCGCCCATCCTTGCCACTGCTGCCGCTGCTCTGCACCACCACCAGCGCTCGCCTTGGCCTGGCAAGGCGTCGTTCCCAGTAACGAGGCGAGAGTTGCCAGTGGCGCGGAGCAGCAGCGGCGGCAGCAGCGAGGATGGGTGATGGAGGAGATGGGGGGAGGGTTAGGGCCCCGCAACCCTAACCCCTCTTACCTTAATTGGTGCTGCCTCAGCCTGGTTCCCAGTAACGACGTCTTGCCAGGCCGAGGGGAGTGTTGCTATCACCCGTCCTCGCTGCTGCAGCCGCTGCTCCGCGCCGCTGGCAACACTCCCCTCGGCCTGGCAAGGCGTCATTACTGAGAACCCAGTAACGACGCCTTGCCAGGCTGAGACAAGCACTGGTGTGGAGCAGCAGCAGCGAGGACAGGCAACGGCGATGGAGGGGAGGGGGGAGGGGGGAGGGTTAGGGCCCTGCAAGTCCCCCTCCCCCTCGCAAGTCCCCCTCCCCCCTCGCAAGTCCCCCCTTCCCACTCACCTTGATCGCCTGGGAAGGCTTCAGTACTGGGAAAGAGGCCGAGATCTCAGGAAATCTCACGAGATCTGGGCCTCCTTCAAGTACTGAAGCCTTCCCAGGCCCAGGCAGCAGCGATCAGGGTGAGTGGGGAGGAGGGACTTGCGGGGCCCTCCCCTCCCTCCCTCCCTCCTCACTTCCATCGCTGTCACCGGTCGTTGTTGGCCCCCAGGGTCCCCGCAAGGGTGAGTTGCTCGGGTGGGGCTGCCGCTGCGGATGGGGCCTGCAGCTGGATCTCCTCCTCCTGCTACTGCTCATGGGCTCCCTGGAGGCACCTGAGGAGTCGCAGCAGCAGCAGCAGCAGCAGCAGCAGCAGCAGCAGCAGCAGCAGCAGCAGGAGATCCAGCCTCAGACCCTGTCCGCTTGTTTTCCACCGCTGTGTGGAACGAGTGAGATAGAGAGGCAGGCAGAGCGATGCTTGAGTCTCTCTGCACTGGGGCGGCAGCAGTGGTGGGGGGCTCCGATGCTTCACAGGTATACGTATCTTACATGGAGCTCCCCCGCCGCCGCCACTGCTGCTCCCTCGCAGAGAGACCCAAGTGTCGCTCTACCTGCCTTTCTCTCCCCCCTTGTTCCACGCAGCGGAAGGAAACAAGTGGGAAACAAGCGGCTGACAGGGCCTGTGGCTGGATCTCCTCCTCCTGCTGCTGCTGCTGCTGCTGCTGCTGCTGCTGCTCCTCAGGCGCCTCCAGAGAGCCCATGGTGGCAGCAGAGGACCGGGTAGGTCCGGGCTGGATTTTTTAGGGGGTGGGTGGCTTGGTGGTGGGGTTTGTTTCGGGGGTGGGGGTGGCGGGGATGTTTTAGGGCTGGAGGAGAGCGTGACCGTTTCCCTGGAGCTTTGCCCCCGGGGCCCGGTCAGACTAGATTGCCCCAGTTTTCCCGGTTAGGACTGGGATACCCCTGGTGATCTGGTCACCCTAGGAGTCGCGGGGGGGGGGGGCATGCAGAGCCCTCCCGCCTTCTGCAAAAGTGGGAGAAATCCCGCAATTGCAAGCCGCCATTGATTCTAATACGCACCACGTTTTTACAGATGTAAACATGGGAGAAAAAGTGCATCTTAGAATCAATGAAATATGGTAAAGTACAATTTATATCTGAGGCGATGTCAGGAAAGAACCCTGGCTCCAAGGAGAGCACATCCTTGAACTCCAGCAGAAAAATGAGGGGCAGTCAAATGGCCATGAGAACCCACATTGAGGGGGGCTGGATTCTGTCTGGAAAGCCCTGGAGGAGGGATTGCAGAATAAATGTTTGGCCCATGTGACATTTTTTGCTTTGAGAAGAATGGGAACATGAAAGCAATCAAATTCCTGCAAAGTCCATTCCAGAATTAAGTGGATGGCAAGATAGGTTCCAGGCCAGAATAAGAAGAGATCCCTGTGATTAATATTTTGTAGAGACAAACTGGTAAAAGGTATTTTGATTATTTATTTCATTTATTTATTTCATTGACTAACAAAGCAGTTAACAGGACCAATAAAAACATACAATATGACAATAAAATACAACAACATAATCACTGGTCAACTATAATCATACTGACTCATTCTTCTGGGAAAGCCTGCATGAAGAAGTGGGTCTTGAGCAGATATCAAAATATCAAAACTGAAGTCACCTACCTAATGTCAATGGGGGGGAGTGCATTCCAGGGGGCAGGGGCTGCAAGACTAAATGCTCTGTTACAGGTGCTCCTGAGGGGAACTGCAGGAGCATGTAGCACTGTCAGAGGTACACTTCCTAAGGAGTACAAGAATCAGGCAGTGACACAAGGGGTAAGGTGATCCCTAAGTAACCTGATCCCAAGTTGTTTAAGTTTTATAAATTAACAATAAAACCTTAAACCTGGCCAGGTACCTCATTAGCAGCCAGTGCAGTTCTTTTAACAGAGGTGTAACATGCTGCCGAAAAGAGACCCCTGTTAGTAGCCTCGCAGCTGCCTTCTGCATCAGCTGAAGCTTCTGGACTAGATCTAAGAGTAGCCCCACATAGAGCACATTGCAATAATTTAACCTTGAGGTTACCAATGCCTGTTCCACTGTGCTCCAGCTATCACAATCCAGGAATGCCCACAGCTGGCAAGCCAACCAGAGCTGTTCAAAAGCTACCAAGGCCACCTGAACCTCTAGTGACACCAATGGATTTAGGAGCACTCCCAAGCATCTGTTTCTTCAGGGGAAGTGCAAGCCCATTCAGGACAGGCAATTGACCTATTTTCCAGGCCTGTGAACTACCTACCCACAGTGTTTCCATCTTGCCAGGATTCAAACTCAGTTTCAAGGACTGTTTCAGAGCCTGCATGGCCATTCCCAATTTAGATGTTATAGAGAAGCAGAGCTAGGTGTCATCCTCTTACTGATGGCACTTTGGTTCATATCCCCGGATGACTGCTCTCACTGGCTTCATATAAATGTTAAACAGCATTGTAGTGGTGCAGCTTAGCATCAAAATCATGCACATTGTGATACAAGTGTGAAATTTGGTATGGTGGTATTTATGACCATGTAGATTAAAATTAGATATAGAGGCATCTCAGGAAATCATTGTAACGGGCACCATCTTGGAAAATGTCACCCAAAATCTAGTTTTTGCACAATAACTCTATTATTTGTAATCTCACAGAAAAGATTTCAGCACAAGATTAAAGAGCATAAAGTTTGCTACAAAAAAATCAATCTTTTCATAGGAGCAACCCTCATCAAGATATAAAGGTTTTATTCCTATCCTTTGTCTGAGCAGTCAACAAGATGCACTATCTCACCCTCATTTCAATCTTGCACTTTGTGTTGCAAGCCTGAAACTTTCAGAGGTCATACTTTACACTTTTCCCAACAAGAACATGTATTGAGGCATCAATTTGGGGTGGGGGAGGACGTTAGTGAAAATAACACGAAATTTCCATAAGAGGCTGATTTATTATTTCTTGATCAGTTTCAGATCATTATAGAAATCGGTTTACTGCATAGCAAATGTATTAAATTACCTTGCATGATTTGGCCAGAAATTGTCATTAAGCCGCTCTACTATTGGGAACACAATAGTGCCATCAACACACCATAGCACAAGTCCTGAGGGGCCAAAGTGTACTCCCACAACACCTATCTCTGATCCTGTAGAAAGGAAAGGAGGGAGCCAATAAAAACCCATCCCACAGAGCCAGTCCAGCACTTTTCCAGTCCCTCTCTCAATAAAGATCATCCAACAGGGTGACCAAAGCCAATTCAGTCCCAGACCAAGCCTGAATCCAAACTGGAATGAGTCTCAAACTTCAGTTACATCCAAGAATGTTTACACTTGCCCCAAAACAATCCTCTCAATCACCTTACCCAAAAGTGGGGTATTTACAACTGGGCAAAAGTGAGATATTTACAACCAGACAAATCCTTGGGTCCAGGGAAGGCTTCTTCAGGATGGCAGGCACCATTTGTTCAATAACCGCTGGTGGTGGCATAAGCGATAATGCTAATGGAACCAAAGTTCGAACCAAGGAGTGCAACATGATTTATAGGAAGGCACTGGTAGAGAAGCCAGGAACAAAGCTTGGTCCGGTGAATCATACGATCATAGAATAGTAGAGTTGGAAGGGACCTATAAGGCCATTGAGTCCAATCCCCTGCTCAATGCAGGAATCTACCTTAAAGCATACCGGACAGATGGTTGTCCAGCTGCCTCTTGAAGGCCTCTAGTGTGGGAGAACCCATGGCCTCCCTAGGTCATTGGTTCCATTGTCATATTGATCTAACAGTCAGGAAGTTTTTCTTGATGTCCAGCCGGAATCTGGCTTCCTGTAACTTGAGCCCATTATTCCGCGTCCTGCACTTTGGGTTGATCAAGAAGAGATCCTGGCCCTCCTGTGTGTGACAACCTTTCAAGAATTTGAAGAGTGCTATCATATCTCCCTCAGTCTTCTCTTCTCCAGGCTAAACATGCCCAGTTCTTTCAGTCTCTCCTCATAGGGCTTTGTTTCCAGACCACTGATCATCCTAGTCACCCTCCTCTGAACACGCTCCAGCTTGTCTGCATCCTTCTTGAAGTGTGGTGCCCAGAACTGGACACAATAGTGAAGATGAGACCTAACCAGTGCCAAATGGAGGGGAACCAGTACCTAGCACGATTTGGAAGCTATACTTCTATTAATGCAGACCAAAATAGCATTTAGTTTTTTTGCACCCACATCACACTGTTGGCTCATGTTCAGCTTGTGATCTACAACAATTCCAAGATCCTTCTCGCTTGTAGTATTGCTGAGCCAAGTATCCCCCATCTTGTAACTGTGCATTTGGTTTCTTTTTGCTAGGTGTAGAACTTGGCATTTATCCCTATTAAATTTCATTCTGTTGTTTTCAGCCTAACGCTCCAGTCTATCAAGATCACTGTGAAGTTTGTTTCTGTCTTCCAGGGTATTAGTGATCCCACCCAATTTTGTATTGTCTGCAAATTTGATAAGCATTCCCTGCACCTCCTCGTCCAAATCAGTAATAAAAATGTTGAAGAGCACTGGGCCCAGGATTGAGCCCTGCGGTACCCTGCTCATTACCTCCCCCAGTGTGAAAAGGTACCATTGATAAGCACTCTTTGAGTCCGATTCTGTAGCCAACTGTGTATCCACCTAATAGTTGTTCCATCTAACCCACTTTTAGCTAATTTGCTGCTCAGAATCATAGGGTACTTTGTCAAAAGCTTTGCTGAAGTCAAGATACACTATGTCCACAGCATTCCCACAGTCCACAAGGGAGGTTACCTGATCAAAAAATGAGATCAGATTAGTCTGACAGGATTTGTCCTTGACAAATCCATGCTGACTTCTAGTAATCACTGCATTGTTTTCAAGGTGCTAACAGATTGACTTCTTCATAATCTACTCCAAAATGTTCCCAGGGATGGATGTCAGACTGACTGGTCTGTAGTGCCCTTTTTGAAGATAGGGACAACATTAGCCCTCTTCCAGTCATCCGGCACTTCACCCGTCTTCCTTCATTACTCTAGGATGCAGTTCTTCAGGCCCTGGAGATTTGAACTCATTCAAAGAAAATAGGTGTTCCTTGACCATATATTTTTCAATCTCAAACTGCAATGCTACCCCTTCAGCTTGTATTTCATTTTTTCCAGGGGTTCATAGACCCGCTTTTGTGAGAAGACTGAGCCAAAGTAGGAATTGGGCACTTTGGCCTTTTCTTTGTCATCTGTTACACATTTGCCCTCCTCATGAATCAGTTGAACCACCATTTCTTTCCTCTGTCTTTTACTATTCATGTATCTGAAGAAAGCCTTTTTATTGCTTTTAGCATCCCTCGCTAGCCTCAGCTCCTTCTCAGCTTTAGCCTTCCTGATACCATCCCGGCACTTCTGTGCTACTTGTTTGTACTCTTCTTTTGTAGCCTGGCCTTCCTTCCACTTCCTACATTTTTCCTTTTTTATTTTCAGGTCATCTCTAAACCTTTTGTAGAGCCACAATGTTTTCTTCTTTTGTTTTCTATCTGTTTTCCTTGTTGGAAGTGTTTGCAATTGTGCCTTTAAAATTTCCTTTTTTAAAAAACTCCCACTCATCTTGGACTCCTTTTCTCATTAGGGTCACTTGCCATGGGACCTTACTCATCATGGTACTGAGTTTATTAAAATCGGCTTTCCTGAAATCCAGTGTACGCGTATCGCTACACTCAGCTTTTGCTTCATTTAAAAACAAGAACTCAAGTATGACATGGTCACTTTACCCAAGCTTCCATAACTGCCACTTCATCCACTAAGTCATCCCTATTGGCCAGTATCAAAACAAGGATAGCCGATCCTCTAGTTCCTTCCTTTACTTTCTGTAAAAAAAATTATCAGCCACACATGTCAGGAATTTCTTGGAGGGGCCAGTTTTGGCAGAATTTGTCTCCCAACTGATATTGGGGTAATTGACGTCCCTCATTATTACTACACTGGAATTTTTTGAAACACAGGCAACTTGCTTTTCAAAAGTTTCATCCTCATCTTCTCCTTGATTGGGTGGTCGGTAGTAGCTTCCAACTATCATGCTCCTTTTATTCCTTGCCCCATTTATTTTAATCCACATGCTCTTGATGGGGCTCCCAGGCTCATCATCTTGTATTTCTGTGCAGGGTTTCTATTTCTTCTGTTCTTTTTGAACAAGTTGTATCCTTCAATTGCTATATTCCAGTCATGGGAGTCATCCCACTAAGTTTCAGTTATACTAGTCAAATTGTATTTGCCTTCATGTATTAAGGTTCAAATTCATTCTGTATTAAGGTTCAAGTTCATTGAAGATCATGTGCTTTATAGTCTGGCTTTTTTCCTACATTGTTGTGAACATTATTTTTGGGCACTATTAGAGCTGAGTGTTCAGTTATGTTGCATAACCCTTCATCCATTGTTTCTTCAAAGTTTACATCTCCCACCCCCACAGGATTCAGGATAAAGCCCTCCTGATGAGGTTCTTTATGCTGTGGCCAAACACATTCTTCCCAGCCCTTGTGAGGTGCAACCTGTCCCTTGCCAGCAATCCATCTTCCAAGTCACATAGGCCATGGTCCCAGAATCCGAATCCCTCACATCACCACCACCTTTGTAGCCAGGGTATTTTTCTTTCCCTTTCTATTCCTCTTCCAAGAACTGGGAGGATGGATGAGAAAACTATCTGGGCCCCAATGTTCTAGAGATGCCTTCCGAGAGCTTCAAAGTCTGACATGATTTCTTCGTAGGTCAGCATGGCAATATCATTTGTTTCCACAAGGATGAGAAGAAAAGGATATGTGTCAGTGGGTTTGATGAGCTTTGGCAATCCTTCTGTCACATCCCTAATCTGTGCTCTAAGGAGACAGCGCACCTGGCGAGTCCATGGGTATTTGCGACATACTTGGGTTTCAATCCCACGCAGCAGGGAGTCTCCCACAACGTCTACTCTTCTCTTCTTCTTGGTCGACTAACCTTCTGCCTCTTGCTCACTGTTGCACGGGGTCCCCTGTAATTCTTCCTCAGCAGGCTGTCCTCCAGTATCTTCCTCCAGTAGCTGAAAGCGGTTGTATAACTCTAATGGTTCCACTGGTGCAGAGTGTCTTCTAGTTCTTCTGCTCCAAACTGTCACCCTCTTCCAAGGAGTTCCCTCTTCGTTGGCTTTCCTCATCTCTGCATTCTCCACTTCTGCTTCGGCTTGCTGTTGCTCTTCAATCTCTTGTGCTTCTTGTTACTGTTGCAGTTCTACCGTTCTGTCTAAGAACTCTTCGCCTTCTCTTATTCCTTGGAGGGTGATGGACACTCGCCGCTCAAGTACTCTCAGTTTTTCTTCCAATAATGCACTTGTTGCAGGTGTAGGCCATGTTGATCTCAGGCAGAAACACGAACATTGCACACACTTTGCAGGTCACCACCACTAGAGACTCCTTTCCTTCCATAGTCTCCATTTCTGTTTAGTTTCTGCCTGTGTTTTGTCCTCCAAGGGCTCCATCACACCAATGGTTTAAGGCACACTCGCAATGCCTTGAATGTGTTTTTGCAGTGTGGGACTCACATGACATTGTCCCTGTCCTGCTCTCATCGCGCCCCTTCCGCCCCTTGTTCAATTCATTTTGGCGCAGGGGAAGTCTGGACTATGCCCCCTCTCGCTTTTTGCTTTGTTGGGGGCATATTTGTTGATGAGGAAAGGGGAGGGCAGGGCGGTTCTCCTCCTCCAGCTCATCGGATTCCCTCCTCTTCTTCTTTCCCTGCCTGCTCCTTCCTGCCGCCGGAAACAACCCCCACCCCTCCTCTGGCTTCCTTTTCCTTCTCCTCCTGCCGAGGAGAGAGAGGGGGGGATACAGCATTTTTAGCAGAGACCCATTTCAATGGGTCTACTCTAAATAGAACTAGTTTTTTTTCTTTTTTAAGGCATTTGCAAAGGCAGCTTGCTGGCTGCCTTTGCTGCGGGGCTGCTTGGAATTGCCATCCATCAGACAACAAGAACCAATGAAGTGGAGGGAGAAGGAGAAGGGGGGGTGAGGCGATTACCATAATGGGAGAGCCCATAAGTTAGGCTGACCATATGAAAAGGAGGACAGGGCTCATGTAACTTTAACAGTTGTAGAGAAAAGGGAATTTCAGCCAGTGTCATTTGTATGCAATTAGTTTCTGGTGATATTTCCTCTTCATCACAACAGTTAAAGTAGCAGGCACTATACTAGAGTGACCATATACAAAAGAAGGCAGGCCCCCTGCAACTTTAACTGTTGTGATGAAGAGGGAATTTCACCAGGAACTAATTGCATACAAATCACACTGGCTGAAATTCCCTTTTCTCTACAACTGTTAAAGTTACATGAGCCCTGTCCTCCTTTTCATATGGTCAGCCTACCATAAGTGAAAAGAGAGGCCCCGGTAAAGCTACCAGCGCGAAAGGAAAATGGAGATCAAAATTGCAGGTACATACCAATAATAAAAAAGTAGGTATGATGGAACTCTGAAAGTGAACAACAAAGTCCCGTACTGTATGAGGGTGTCTTATGAGAACAAAATTTTGTTAGGGACCTCTTCGCCAAACTCCCCCTGACAAACTCCTATTTGCTCGCCCATTCACTCTCTCTGATAGCTCTTTCTCTGGGAGCTGGCTTCCTTATATTCCTTCTAGTCCAGCTGGGGTAGCTACCTCTGCTCTGCTAGGAGTCAGGAAACAGAATGGCTCTCCCCGCCCACTCAGTTGTTGAGAGCAATCAGGCAATCAGGCCACACCCTTCAAGGCCCAGCAGCAGCTTTCAGTGGCTTTCAGCAGCAGTGTTCAGGCCACACCCCTTGAATCAGCACTCAGGAGCACATGGTGAGTACACAGCCACTTTGAATAGGCAGCCTCCTGGACTTCCTTGAGGCCTCCCTCCTCTTTGCCTTGGTCTCCTCTTCCACTACACTCCCCCTGACAAACTCCTGTTTGCTCTCCCTGTTTGCTCGCTCTGATCGCAAGATGGTCGAGATGGAATTGCTGATGGAGTATGCCAGTACTGATCTGGTGAAAAGCTGTGGAGTAGTGAAGACAACCTCCATACCGGCACAGCAGTTCCTCCCAATCCAAATGTCTGTCCCAGTCCAAAAGTGGAGAATGGGACCTTTATTTTGATTGCTCATCCCACCTGGAACTCCGATCCCTCTGTCCTGATGAACCAAAGAACATAGGGCCCAGAGATCCTATTTATTGGGCGATTGGTGAGTATAGCAAGAGGGAGACCCACTCTGATGCTCAGAGGATATGTGAATTGGTACTGGAATTGGTGATCCATCTCTGATCTTACCCTTCAACATAGATGGAATCAGGATAGTGTCCTGTACAGTGTCAGCCCTCGGTATCAGCTCTGTGTGTTGGTCCTGAACTGGTATCGGTGAATCCAACATTGGTGGTGGAACAGGTATGGCCAATGGTACAATAGGTACTACAAAATCACCAAAGAGTTTTCAAAATTTAAAGGTCATTTCATTCAGATATATTAAAACATTTAAGCAGAGCAATTGAATTTACAGAATGATAAAAATGTTGAGTAAATACTCCTTCAACACTTATTAAGTCAATTAGCTCTGTACGGGTGAAATAGAAGATAGGCCAAATGCATTTCGACGTTACGTCTTCTTCAGTGGCCTCTGTAATACAACAAGCATATAGACCTGTGGCATTGGAGGCATGCCTGCTGAGGGGTACGCTGCTTCAAGAGCTCCTTTTCAGAGAATACCTTGAAGCCTGCCCAGGCAATTGAATCTCATCTGTTTTGTGAAGGCCTGACTTTGTGTCCCTCTCCAAGGCAAAAGAGACACAAGGAACATTGGTCAGTGGGAGGAAGCTTGCTGCCACAGTGGACACACTTTCAGAAAGGAGTCCTCAGGCTATCTTGGAGATTGCGAACAAAAGTAACAAAGAAAATAAAAAACAGTCAAAGCAAAAAGAAAATGAGATGACAGAAAGATAAAGAGAGAAGGAAAAAAATACCTCTGCAATTTCTAATTCTTCATACAAAAACAACAAAGAATGGGAGGAGTTCCCAACAAGGTGCCACAATGGTGGTCAGAAGAGAACTGAAGGAATAGGTGTGAACCCACTAGGGACATGCACACTAGGATGGAAGGGGAGGGTTCCTGACAAAAATTCCTCAGCTATGGAAGTTGTTTGGAGAATGTAATCATTATGCTTTCGACCGTGTGATTTCCTTAATAAAACAAGTCTCACCGATGTGAGTGTCTTGTGTCAGTTTGCCAGAACATGTGAATGTCAGAGGGAACTGGCATGCACACGACAGGCCAATAAGCCTTTTGGACATAGCGTCAAAAGTGTATGGAAGGTTCCTACTGAATAAACTTAAATCTTGGGCAGAAGAAAATGATATTCTGGCTAAGGAGCAGGCAGGGTTCCGCCAAGGGAGGAGCACAATTGATCAAGGTTTTGTGCTCAGCCATCTGATCCACAAATGTTTGAGCCAACCAAGAGGAAGCTTGTATGTCACCTTTGTGACTTTACCTCGGCATTCAGCTTAATTGATAGAGATCATCTTTGGGATAAACTCTCACATACTAACATAGACAAGTGTTTGTTTTTGATTCAGAAACTTTACTCACATACTGACCTATGAGTGCGCGTAGGCTTGTCTGGCTCTCTCTCTGATAAAATTAACACCAGAAGAGGTGTTAGACAGGGTTGTTTACTGGCACCTTTCCTGTTCAATTTCTATGTGAACAATTTAGTTTCTGATCTAAGTGCCCTGGATTGTTTTCCCCCTTCTATTGGAACCGGGTGGACCTGAGGAGACTCCTAAGTAGACTAGGCAAGATTTGTAGCCAGAAGAGAGACTGAAAGAACTGGGCATGTTTAGCCTGGAGAAGAGAAGATTGAGGGGAGACATGAGAGCACTCTTCAAATACTTGAAAGGTTGTCACACAGAGGAAGGTAATGATCTCTTCTCGATCATGCCAGAGTGCAGGACACGAAATAATGGGCTCAAGTTACAGGAAGCCAGATTCTGGCTGGACATCATAAAAAACTTCCTGACTGTTAGAGCAAGACAACAATGGAACCAATTCCCTAGCGAGGTTATGGGCTCTCCTACACTAGAGGCATTCAAGGGGCAACTGGACAACCATCTGTCAGCTATGCTTTAAGATGGATTCCTGCATTGAGCAGGGGGTTGGAATCCATGGTCTTATAGACCCCTTCCAACTCTACTATTCTATGATTCTATTCCAAAACTAAGGTGGTATTCTCTAGAAGAAAATGCCTTCATAAATGGCGCTTAGATGGGCATCTGATTGAACAATGTACTAGCTTTAAATATTTTGGGATACACTTTTCATCTAATGACAGTTGGAAATCTCATCTAGAGGCAGCAAAACTTTCAGCCTGGAGAAAAGTAAAAGTAATTCTATGTTATGGGAGATATAAAGGTGGCTCCCTAGTAGTCCCTGTTCTGAAGCTATATACAGCTAAGGTATATAGCTAAGGTACTCCCCCAACTTCTATATGGGGTGGAGTTATGGGGCCAGGGATTTTCCCCAACTGCTGAGATCCTACAGAATATATTCTTGAAAGTACTACTAGCACTCCCCGCTGAGGTGCCCTTCTCTTTACTAAGATTGGAAGTTGACTTGCCTTCCATTAAGGCAAGAATTCACAAGGCAATCATACTTTATGGGAAAAGACTGATGCAGTTTGAGGAAAGTAATTTGGTGAAACAATGTTTCACAGAACAGCTTGCAAAAGGTGGATGGGCTTGCAATTGGTTGGCACTGTCACATTCTTGTTTACAGGATGCTCAGATTCTTCTGGCCCACAAGGATAAAATTTCTATCAGAAATAGAATTTTTGAGGCAGATTTTTGAGAACAATACCACAGTCTTTTCAAGATCTGACTTTCCCTGTTCTCAAAAAGGCCTTTACTGCCCTCCATTTCCAAACAATGCCTACAGCTTACCTGGAGGGGAAGTATAAAGGAGTTCCCTACACTCAGCGGACATGTATTTGTGGTGCAGGGGAGCTGGAAGATGTAGTACATTACTTCTTACGCTTCTCCTTGTATAAAGATATCAGGGATTGTTTTCTGCGAGATCTTCTGAGAGCAAGAGCGGGTTGGCCCACTGCTGATATTATGTGATCTGTTAGCAGATTATAGTAAAGCGATTACAATCAAGGTTGCAATGTTTGCTGCTGCAGCTCAAAAAATCTGTCAAAAATTTCTAAAGAAATCAGGTGTAGATTGCAGAGGGCACCACTTGCATAATTTTCCGTTATCACTGCTACTAGGGGCTGTATCATTTTTCACCAGTATAAATCTCAGCCTTTTCTCTCAATTTGGTTCTTTTATATGAATTCTCTGAGTTTGTAAGAATTTTGGCTGTCATAGAGACATCTCGTTTTATTGTTGTGCCATAGACAAATAAAATTTATCCATTTTTTAATTATTGCATCTCTTTCCCAGCACGGTGCTAAGGACTGCTATGGGTTGCTACATGTGCCTTCAGATGGCACAGCACTGTAATGCTTTGTGCTCCTGCATAGTGTTGTGCCGATCTGAATGTGGCATGATCCTACACATTGTTGCGCAGAGTTGCATGTGCCATGTGCCATGCTCCTGCATATCTTTGATGAGGCATGTACTGCATGGATGCGCATGTGTGTGTTTGCTTGGATGCAGCCTGCTCCTCCACATGCAAGGTGCTCATGGTGTGTATGGCATGCTCTGTGCTTGTTTACACTCATGAACATGAAGCAGCATGCCACGCACCAAGTAGCTTACAAATTATCACACTCGAGGGTACTAATACAAGAGGCGAAATATGCATAGGGTATGAATGGCACTTGATTGACTGTCCCAGAGCAGTCAAATATGTATTGCAAGTATCCTCGGGAGTGGAGGATACTTGTAATACATATGAGGCTACCAGGATTCATTTTATAGCAGTCTATTCACTTAAAGCAATCTTCCCAAACCTAATGCCTTCCAGATATTTGGAGGGCACCAGGTTGGGGAACCTAAAGTGGCTCAAGGACAAGCACTCAGAAGCTAGCAAGGATATGCAGGTTGCTTACCTGTAACTGTAGTTCTTTGAGTGGTCATATGTGCAGTCACACATATGGGCTCGCACCGGTGCCGAGCCTATTTCGGTAAACTTCTATAGCTAGCTTAGATTTTAGGCGGGAACCCCTCCTCCCACCATCCTATCGCGCATGCTCCGGGTTCCCGCTCACCTCAGTTCTTCTTCGATCACTGCGCTGATCGTCTCGCGGGAGACTTCGTCGAACGTCGTTCGTATATTTTTCCTCTGAAAAAGACTTATAGTTAGTTAGTTAGCTTAGATAGTTGAGTTTTTAGTGTTAGTGTTGTATTTTATATATATATATATATATATATTTTTTTTTTTTAAAAAAAAACCTTAGTTAGTGTTCCTTAGCTGTCGGGCCTCATATGGCTCAGACAGCCTTGTTTAAAAATTGCTCTCGGTGCAGAGCAAAGCTCACCTTGACTGACGGCGATTCTTTGTGCCTACTTTGTTTGGGGGAGTCCCATATCGTCGAGGCCTGCACCCATTGCCTGAACTTGCGCAGAAACCGGGCGGATCGTTTAAGAGGCCTCCTTTGGAAAAAGGCGCTGGAGGCGGTGGATACCCCTCAAACCCTCGCTATGCCTTCACCAGCCTCTAATTCTGGGGAGCGTGGACCTTTGCCCTCAAGTCCCTCGATCCCAGCAACACCTGGTCTCTCATCCACTGAGATGAAAACGAAAAAACACGCAAAGAAAACGACCAAACCTCAGGATGATATGAGGCGTAAAAAGAAGGCGAAGACCAAACATGTGGAGAAACCATCTCAGTCTCGCCCAACTATCACTTTGTTGCCATTGGTACCGTTGCCATCGGTACCGACATCGGTACCGATGGGCCATCCGGTGCCGTCTCCATCGAGATCATCTATAGCACCGGCTTCGCCTGCACCCTCGGCTGTAGCGGTTGAGACGACTCCCCCTGCCTCGGTATCGATTACCTCAGGCGGCATCCATGTTCTCAACAGCCCCAGAGCCCGCACCGGTATCGGAGCGAGAGATCTTCGACTCTGGGGTGCCTGCTTCACCGGTGAGACCGCTGTCAGTTCGTTCGAGAACGTCAGCCGGGGAGTGGCCTAACGGACATGGAGTAGAGTCAGAACTCTCTTGCTCTCATTAAGAAGCAATGAAATATTTACAAATTCCCTAATTTGGAGACGATGGAGTCTTGATTAACTATTTGATTTCGGGTCCGGAAGCTTTACTGCATCTGTGGTGAAAGAAGCAGCTGGATAACTACTATAACAGCAGAGGGGAAAACGAAACTGTTTTGGAGGTGGACGGGAGCTCTGACAGGCGATTAATGGACTTTAATTGCAAGCAGCTTTAGAGGGAGAGGCTGAAGTGATTTAAGTGGGAAAAGAGACTTTTAACCTCCAGTTGAAGGAGCTAGAAGCCGAAGCGCAACTGTTGATTTGAGCCGAGAGGCGGATAGCAATAATTTAGGTGAGGGGTGCTGATTTATGAGTTTAGCTTTATGAAAAGAAAGCAAAAAGGTGAAAAATCCAGTGCCCCCGCCTGGAGCAGATTATCGAAAGATCATCCGTCTGATAGGAACTGGCAGCGGCTCATGAGGGTTGCTGGAACTATGCCAGACAATACGTCGGACAAGCAGCAGCAACCGGAGAAGTCCCCAAGTCACTCCGGAAATACTAAATATGGCACAGCTCCTAAAGCAGCAGGTGCAGTACCAAAACCGGCCAAAGAGAGTAAGCAGAGACCTCAGATGATTTAATGAGCAAAATTCAGAATGTGATGGAGGTGGCTTTATTGAAGCAGGAGGAAAGATTAATGCGAAGAATCAAGGACTCACAGCAGGAATTTATGTTGGACCTTCAAACTGTGGTGGATAATATGGAGAGACTGGAGAGGAATATGGAGAAGCTGCAGGAAGACAGCAAGAAACAGGGGGACCATTTGAAGGAGATGGACTTGTGCTTAATTGCTTCGGAAGATCGGGACAGGAGAGTTAACATTCGAATTAGATTTTTTGGAGAGAGAGAGGGAGAGAGTCCTAAGGATTTAAGAGATATAATTTTGGCATGGATTAAGGAAATTGAACCTCAGGAAACCTGGGAGATGGCGGATATTGAGAGGATCCACAGAGTGGGTTATAAGAAGAAGGGGATGCTCCCAAGAGATATAATTGTCAAATTTGCCAATTACTACAAGAAAAGTTGATGTAAACAATTAGACATCAAGCCCAGCTGATGCTACAAGCAACATCAATTGAGGTTTACCAGCCCTCAAACTGTGCAGTGGCGGAAGAGTGTTAGGTCCCCTCCACAAGGATTCACTTTTGCGCCCGGTTAGGAGATTATGCGCACTATCACTGAAGCGCATTTATGCCTAATACCTCTGCACGAGAGGCGCCGACAAAAGGCGCTTCCCTCCCCTCCCCTCCCCGCCGCTCCCCAGCTGGCTGGCTGGTAGGCTGTGGGCAGCAGGAGAGCGATCCTCCTCCTCCTCGCCTTCCTTTACCCCCTCTTCTTCCTCCTCCTCCTCCCGCCGGGCCCCCCGCCGCGGGTGCTGAGGAGGTGCCCCTCTTGTGGGGAAGGAGTCGCAGGCGGGTGGGTGGGCGTGGCTGCTTCGTCTCTGGGCTCCCGCCCGCCCGCCTGCGACTCCTTCCCCGCAAGCGCCTTTTGACAGCCTGATCCCCTCAGCAGGAGCCGGAGGACAGTGGAGAGAGAGGGGTGCGTGAGAGCTACTGGACGCTGCCAGGCACCTTTGGCTGCCTTGGAAATGTGGCTGCTTTCGTGACTGGAGGGAAACTGGCTGGCGACTGGGGGCTGAGGCGGTGGAGGAGGAGATGCAAATGGCAATACCACTCGAGAGGGGATGGGAAACTGCTGCCGCCGCCGCTCCTCGCGAGTCGCGGCAGGCTCAAGCTGCCGAACTGTCCCTTCCGCTCGCCGGAGCAGCAGCCCCCTCCTCATGCTGCTCCGGCGAGCGGAAGGGACAGTTCGGCATCTCGAGCCCGCCGCGACTCGTGAGGAGTGGCGGCGGCGGCGGCAGCAGCTTCCCATCAAAATGCGCTTTAATGGACGGAGCAAAAAAACCTTGCTATTTAACGCGCATTCGATAATGCGCACAATCGGGGAGATAACGCGCCTCTACGCCCCATTTGCGCTCCGCTGGTGTAGAGTTAAATTTTTTAATGAGACTTCAAAGAGCATTAAACCTCTCGTGAAGAGGCACCCTTAGACTGTGTACAGTGGCTTTGCGGAAGAGATCGATAACATATAGTTGGGGATACCCAGTCTTTTTGAGATTTATGTGGAAAGGGAAGCAACATAGAATAACATCGTGTGAGCAAGGGATGGATCTTCTGGAAAAGCTGGGCTTAGTGGATCCCACGGATGTTGGAGAAACAAAGCAGGACGAAGGTGCTGGAAGTGAAGTCTGTCCTGATCGTCCACAGGAGGAAGGTGGTGTAGATGGAAGCCGTCAATGAAGAAATATTAATAATAATAATAATAACGATTTATTTCTTACCCGCCTCTCCGTCTAGATCGAGGCGGGGAACAACAACATGATAAAATACATAAAACTAATTAAAACATGACAAATATTATTAAAACTGCATTAAAACATCCTAAAACATCCTAAAAACATTCTAAAAATTCCACTGGATATGCCTGCCGGAAGAGAACAGTCTTTATAGCTTTCTTAAATTCTAAAAGACTGTTAAGTTGACGAGTCTCCTCCGGCAGGTCATTCCACAGTCTGGGAGCGGCAGAAGAGAAGGTCCTCTGGGTAACAGTTGTCAGCCTAGTCTTGGCCGACCGCAGTAAGTTCTTCCGAGAGGACCTGAGCGTGCGGGGCGGATTGTACGGGAGAAGGCGATCCCGCAGGTAACCTGGACCCAAACCATGTAGGGCTTTAAAGGTAATGACCAACACTTTATACTTCACCCGGAAACTAATTGGCAGCCAGTGGAGCGATTTTAAAGCTGGCGTAATATGGTCACTCCTAGATGTACCGGTGACCAACCTGGCTGCCATATTTTGAACTAGTTGAAGTTTCCGGACTAGGCACAAAGGTAGCCCTATGTACAGCGCATTGCAGAAGTCGAGCCTCGAAGTTACCAGCGCGTGCACTACCATCTTTAGGTCTTCCAACTCTAGGAAGGGGCGCAGCTGGCGTATCAGCCGAAGCTGATAGTAGGCACTCCTGGCCGTCGCATCTATCTGGGCTGTCATTTGGAGCGACGGATCCAGGAGCACCCCCAAGCTGCGAACACAGTCTTTCAGGGGGAGTGTAACCCCATCCAGAACCGGTTGACACACCTCCAAACCCAGGTTGCGGCCTTTGACAGCAAGCACCTCCGTCTTGTCTGGATTCAGCTTCAGTTTGTTTTTCCTCATCCAGCCCATTACCGCCTCCAAGCATTCATTCAGAGGAGACACACTATCCTTAGCTGACGATGTTGTCGAAGGCATAGAGAAATATATTTGGGTGTCATCAACATACTGATAGCACCCCGCCCCATGCCTCCGGATGATCTCTCCCAACGGTTTCATATAAATGTTAAACAGCATTGGGGAAAGGATGGCACCTTGCGGTACGCCACACAGCAGCTCCTTCTTTGCAGAGCAGCTATCCCCAAGCATCACCATCTGGAACCTGCCCAAGAGGTAGGACCGGAACCACTGAAGCACAGTGCCCCCGATTCCCAATCCCCTCAGGCGTTCCAGAAGGATACCATGGTCGATGGTATCGAATGCCACTGAGAGGTCCAAAAGTACCAACAGGGACACACTCCCCCTGTCAATACCCAGGCGTAGATCATCTGCTAAGGCGACCATAGCAGTCTCAACTCCGTATCCCGCCCTGAAGCCAGTTTGAAATGGGTCTAGAAAATCAGTGTCATCCAAGACTACCTGGAGTTGAAAGGCAACCGCCCTCTCGATCACCTTGCCCAAGAATGGAAGGTTTGATACCGGTCTGTAGTTATTAAAGTCCAGGGGATCCAGGGAGGGCTTCTTTAGAAGCGGCCGTACCACCGCTTCTTTTAAACATGATGGAAAACTCCCCTCCCTGAGAGATGCATTAATAATATATTGTAATTGCGATCTAACCACATCTCCTCCCTGGATGACCAGTCATGAAGGACAGGGATCGAGAGGGCAAGTCGTCCCCCTCACTCGTCCAAGCAGCTTGTCCACGTCCTCGGTACTCACCAACTGAAACCGATCCAGTATAATTCTACTCGCGGAGTCACTGGACACTCCATCGTCAGCCTCTGCTATACCGACGGCATCTAAGTCGGCTCTTATCCAAGAGATTTTATCTGCGAAATGATTATTAAAGGCATCGCAGCGAACCGCCGAAGGCTCTAAAATCGGATTCAGGGGGGAAGGTGCCCGGGTTAGACCCCTCACCACCCTGAACAGTTCCGCTGGACGCGAATTCGCAGACGCAATGCGCGCAGAGAAGAAAGCTTTCTTCGCTGCACGTATTGCCACCCCATAGGAACGAAGATGTTCTCTATGCCGTGTCTTGTCGGATAGAAGTCGAGTTTTCCGCCATCGGCGCTCCAGTCGTCGTCCTTTCCGCTTCAACTCCCTGAGGTCTTCCGTATATCAGGGCGCCCTGTTAGAAGCGGGTCGGAGAGGACGTTTGGGGGCGATCGTGTCGATAGCCCTAGTTAGGTCTCGATTCCATCTATCAACCAGGGCTTCTACAGGATCGTCGACGATACCAGCCATAAAACCCTCCAAGGCTTTCTGGAATCCAGCAGGATCCATCAGCCTTCGAGGGCGGACCATCTTAATAGGTCCACCACCCCTGCAGGGGCGGGTGGTAGCCGTGATACTAACCCTAACCAGAAAATTATTGTAAAAGGGATAAGAAAAGATTATAAGAGAGGGGAGGGTTGGATTTCTGCTCCGGGAATGTTGGGTTGCTTCTCCTCCCCCCTGAAGAGTTCTAAGAATAATTGGGGCCATTGCTCAGGAAGGTCTGGTGAGGAGGGGGGTGAAGATGGGGGGTAAATGTGGGTGGTTGGGTGAGGGAGGGGGGGTATGTGTATCACAGAGGGAGACCAATATAGAGATGTGGGTGAAAGAGAGAGATGGAAAATAAATTAAGGGTTGCAACTTTAAATGTTAAAGGGCTAGGAACTGTTATAAAAAGGAAGAGAATAGAAACGTTATTTAAAAAAGAGAAGCTGATGTAATTTTTTTGCAGGAAACTCATCAAACAAAGGAGGGTGTAAATGAGCTTCGGATGAGGGAAGTGGGCGTTTATGAAAAGTCTTTTGGCACTTCTAAAGCGAGAGGTGTAGCGATTATAATTTCAAAAAAATGTGGTATTACTATACAAAGGGTGAAGAAGGATGAAGCGGGAAGGTTTCTGATCATTTCTTGCATGGTAGGGGAGGAGGAATATGTATTGATTAATGTATATGCTCCAAAT
Organism: Anniella stebbinsi; assembly: GCA_029215795.1. Classification (NCBI taxonomy): domain Eukaryota; kingdom Metazoa; phylum Chordata; class Lepidosauria; order Squamata; family Anniellidae; genus Anniella; species Anniella stebbinsi. The sequence continues at coordinate 121,742,995 of JARDYH010000004.1, read as the reverse complement.
GGAAAACAAATGGAATTTTTCGATGAAGTTTTTAATGCAGTGGGTGAAGTGGGTAAAAAGAATATTGTGATGGCAGGTGACTTTGATATGGTATTAGACAAAGGGAAAGATAGGGATAATATATTAAGAGTTCTTAAGAGTGGTGGGAGGATTGGGTTAAGCAAATTAATGGAGAGAAAAGAACTAATGGATGTTTGGAGAGTATTAAAAGGGGAAGAAAGGAAATATACTTTCTACTCACCAAGGTTTAAGAGTTATTCCAGGATTGATTATATTTTTGTGTCAAAGAATATGATGTCTAAACTTATAGATTGTGCTATAGGGGTAATTAAAGTCACAGACCATGCATTAATGACGATGGATATTAAAATGAAGAAGGATTATAAACAAGTTAAGAGATGGAGAATCGATACAAGGCTATTAAATAATAAAAATATAGTGGAGAACATAAAAAAAGAAATGCAGGAAATATGGGAAATTAACTAAAAGGACTCAAACTCGCAGGGGTTAATATGGGACACTATGAAGGCTGTAGTAAGAGGGATTTGTATTAGGGAAATGTGTACCCTAAGAAAACAACAAGAAGCACAAAATAAAAAGATTGAAAAGGAGGTAAGGGACTTAGAGGAGAAGCTAAGAGAGACAAAAGATAAACGCCTATTTGCCCAAATCCAAGCTAAGAAAAAAGAATTAGAGAGAGAAGAGTTAGAACAAGTCCAAAGGGATCTGCTAAATATAGGGATTTTTTTGAATATAGTAATAAAAACTCAAAGATGCTGGCTAGGTCCACTCAGTCAAAAAAGGCCAAGAGCATGATAGGGACAATTAGAGATAAGACAGGGAAAAGTTGTAACTTAATGAAGGATAAATTAAATATATTTCAGGAGTTTTATAGAGAATTATATACATCAGATATGGGATCACAGGTTAAGGTATTGGAATATGTAGAGAGGAATTGGAAAATAAGATTACAGGGGCAAGATAAGAAGGGAAATCTCCGGGATTGGATGGTTTGGGGCTGGAATATTATAAGGTTTTTAGAGGAATTTTAATACCAAGATTGAAAAAATTATTTAATAGTATAATAGGAGGAAAGACCCCCCCCCCCCCCATCGTGGGATCATTCCTTGATTATATTAATCCCGAAACCAGGAAAGGATCTGACGGATCCAGCATCTTATAGACCAATATCCTTAATAAATCAAGACTCAAAAATATTTACAGCAATAATGGCAAAAAGGATGAGTACGTTTATACATAAATATATTAGAAAAGATCAATGTGGATTTATCTCAGGAAGGCAAATACCTAATTTAAATGGAAGAGTCTTAAATATAATCAATATTATTTTAAAAAGGAATTTAAAAGCAGGTTTATTAGCATTGGATATATTCAAAGCCTTTGATTGCGTGGAATGGCCAGCACTTAAAACAATTTTGAAAACATTTGGGCTTGGAGTAAAATTTATGGGAGTGATGGATCAACTGTATAAAAACAATAAAGCAGAAATAATGGTTAATGATGGGTTAACGCAACAGATTACACTAGCTCGAGGAACAAGACAAGGTTGCCCACTTTCACCGATCTTATTTGCGATAGTGATAGAAATTTTGGCAAATGTTATAAGGGAGGATTAAAGATTGAAGGGGATAGGAGGGAAGGAGATTAAAATGAATATGTTTGCGGATGACACATTAGTGACATTAGACGATCCCCTGAAGGTTGGGGAGCTGATTAAAGAGCATTTGAGATAATTTGGGGAGATTACTGGTTTACAAGTTAATTGGGGGAAGTCAGAAATGATGTTATTTAATTATAACAAAGAGGAGATGGAGGGAGGTAAAGTAAAGTTAGGTCTTAGGCTTAAAAATGTAGTATGTTATTTAGGAGTTAATATTGCAAAAGATTTAGATAGGTTAGAGGAAATTAATTTTGCAAGTTTGAAAAAACAGGTAGGGGAAAAGTTAGAGGTATATAGAAAATTAAAACATTCTTGGTTTGGTAGAATAGTGGTTATAAAAATGAAGATATTACCTAAGATTAATTTTTTGTTTAGAATGCTACCGATTAAAATATCGGATGCAGAGTTAAAGAGCTGGCAAAATATGATTAATGCTTATTGCAACGGAGATAAGAGAGCTAGGATTAACAAAGGGTTATGGTATAAGACACAAAAGAAAAGAGGTTTGGGACTTCCAAATATAAAGAATTATTATATTGCTAATCAGTTAAGATATGTTATAAATAGTATATTAGGGGAGGAAGACTTAGAATGGCTAGGAACGCAAACAGGGGAACTAGATTTTAAATTGCAAAATTTTTTTTTTAATAATAAAATTCAAAAGAAAGATCTGAGGGGATTGGACAACCCGTTGCTGAAAAACATTCTAGAGATCTGGGAGAAAGTTAAAGGAAAGTTAATACCAGGAGACTCTCCACTCGCCCCAGTGGTAGTTGTGGGAAACTTCCCAAGGAATTTAATAGTAGAGTTGGAAGGAAGTCTGAAGGGTCAGGAAATTATTAAGTTAAGGAACTGGATGGAAAGAATGATAGATAAGGTGCAAATTAGAGAGTTGGTAAAAGGACAAAAGATAGCTTGGTTCAAATGCTTACAATTGGAAAAATGGACACAGGAATGGAAAAAGATAAATAAGAAGTGTAGAAATAATACAAGATTTGAAGATTTAATTGAATCAAGAGGAAAGAAAGAAGTAATTAAAACTAGAAAAGGTCTGATTAGCGAAATATATAGAATCCTGACAGAGGAGGTTGAATATCGAGACTCTCTTAAAATGATTTGGGAAGATGATTTAAAGGAACAAATTAATGAACATGACTGGGGGAGGATGTGGGATGCAAGAATGTTAAAGCTTTTGTCGATTAGAATTAAGGAGAATTATTATAAGACAGTATGGAGATGGTATTTAACGCCGGTAAGATTTCATCAGATAGTTAAAAAAGTGTCCAAGAATTGTTGGAGGGGATGTCAGGAGGTTGGAACTTATTTCCATATGTGGTGGAGCTGTAAACATGTACAAAAATTTTGGGAAAGGGTGTTCAAAGAAATAAGTGAAATAATTGGAAGTAAATTGGAATTAAGCCCAAAGCTGGCTCTACTAGCAATATGGGATAAAGGGAATGAGAATATATATAAGAGAGAATTAATAAACAACCTCCTGGCTCCCGTCAGATTGCTAAAAACTGGAAAGGGCAAGGGATCTATACAATAGAAGAATGGTATAAAGAAATATGGGATATGGCACTTAATGACAAGCTAAAGTGTAAAATGAAAATAAAGAGGGGAATGTCCAGTAAGAATGATTTTGGAGATGTATGGAGCCTATTTTTGGAATATGTATTAAGAACGGGGAAGGGGCAAATACCTTCAAAAGAGTCTTTACACTTTTGGAAAGAAGAATAACGTATAATTGAAGGTCTCCTGGGGGGAGGGGAGCACGGAGGGTATGTGGTTATGTAGTGTATTTTATGTTGTTTTATGTTGTATTATGTTGAAATATATATCTATATATATAGATATATATTAAAAAAAAAAAAGAGAACGTCGGCCTCCCGGTCCTCCAGATGTGGCTCTGCCTGTCGCCACTCTCGCTCCCGCTCGAGGTCCCGGTCGCGGGACTGGGATCGCTATTCAGACCGCTCAGTACTGTCGTTGCGCTCAAATTTGCCCCAACGATACCGAGACGTAGAGGATAGATCGACTCGATAGGTAGACTTTGATAGTTATTCACTTAAAGCAATCTTCCCAAACCTAATGCCCTCCAGATATTTGCAGGGCACCAGGTTGGGGAACCTAAAGTGGCTCAAGGACAAGCACTCAGAAGCTAGCAAGGATCCTGTACTTATTGCTGTAAGGCAGAGTGGGCCACCAGTGGCCCCTGCCACCCCAAAATGGTAAAAAAGAAGAAAAAGTAATTTTGACCCTTTTTATAGTATTTCATTGCTCCATAGCTACTATGGAGCACCAAAGGGATTCAAATTAGCTTGCAAACAGGCTAGTTTTGATCCTTTTGCCATTCTAGACACATTTTTAAAAACTCTTATGCGCCAAAGGGGTGGAAAAGTAGTAAAAACACCCCTCAACATGCTGACATTGCCCAGCCCTGCTCTGAGAGCAGTCCTCTGTAGGAGAGAGAGGAGTCTTGTCTCTCTCTTGCTCAGGCTATAGGCAAGAAAATCTGCCTTCAAAAGGGCAATTCAAGGGAAAACATAGCCTGCAACCCCCTAATTTCACCACTGCTGCTTTTCTCATAACCAGTGAGGAAGAGACATACAAGTCACTATAGAAATTGTTCTAAGTGGAAGGTAGATAATCCCATCTTTCAGGGGCTTATTTTCAAGCTCAGAGGCAGGACTTGTTCATAGCCTTCCTTCAACAAATGCTCCAGTACTAATGGGACCAGGGAAATGGTCACAACCCTCTTCCCAGGGCAGTGCCCCTCCCCCACCTGTCCAGTCTGTGAGACAGTCTGACACACACGCACCACCCCCAGCGCCTTCCTGCCACAGCGTCCTCTGCATTGCAGAGTAGGACCTCCTGGCAACACCATCCTCACTGCCTGAATCACGCACACGCGAACCTTCCTCCATTCAAAGGCACGGGGAAAGTGTTTTCTCAGAGAGTGACCTTAGATACAATTCTCCAGAGATCACAGAGTAATGTGCGGAAAAACTTTTTTTTAAAGAAAGATGAAGAAAGAACAAACGACGAGAAGATGGAGTAGAAACTGAGTAAGTCCAACACCAAAACAACTCTCTGAAGAGAACAAAGTCCCTGATGAGGTGCCCTTTCAGCATGGTGGCAGAAAGAGAACTGAGTTGGGTGGGAACCCTTGGGACATATACAGTAGAACAGAGGGGGAAGGTTTCTGCCAAAATATTTGCCTCACCTACAGAAGATTCCCGAATTAAGGCTCCACGCCAGTGCAGAGCCCAAATGTGTGATGCAGACCATGAAAAACTTTAAAAAGCGGCAGCTCAGCAAGCTCGAATTGCCTCTCTCTGTCAATCAAAAGTGACCCCATCCTTCCCTATGGATGAGTAGGAATGAGTGTCATTGAGGATCAACAGAGATAATGTGGCTCATTTGAGTCAATAAGAATCACCATGTGGCTGGCTCATGTATGTGGCAACTATGTGCTTGATTGAAAGAGGGGGAGTTGATGCAGCAGCTCTCATTTCACACCTGGGTATGCTGTGCACCTGCTTATAAATTTAGTTATTTATGGGGATGGGGGGGTACCTACCAGTAAATATAATTTTCTTCCCTCTCCACAAATGTTTAAAAATTATTTCCCCTTCACTGTGGTTTGGGCACACCCAATTTAGTGTTTTTTAAAAAAATCTCTCTTCCCCCCCCTCCCCCCCCAGGCTTGCTTCTTGACTGGCTTCTAATGATTGCAAACCACCTTCTGGTCTCACTTTGCTTTGTTTCTGCTCCTTTTTCATGTCCTCTCTGCCCACGCACACCTCTTTCTGCATGCATTTCTCCTCCTTGGTGTGGTTCTCCTCCCTTGACTTTGCTCCATTTTCACAATCCTCTCCCCCCACCCCAATGCCCCACTCTTTCTGGATGCATTTTTCCTCCTTGCCTCAGCAGACTGGAGCATCAGCCAGACAAAAGAGAAGTTTCTGATTTTGATTTTAAGGCTTGGGGCGGCTTCTGAGGTCTGTAATTTTTTTTAAAGCTGGGGTGATCTCTGAATGTTTTTTTAATGATTGGGGGTGGTCTTTGGGGTCTGCAATTTAGACTTGGGGTGGGGTCTGTATTCTAGTGTGACGATACCCCACATTTCTATCCCCTTAAGTATGTCTGGTTTAGTATGTCTGGAGAGTGTGGAATGTTGGACTGAGTGGGTGTGGCTGATGATGCTGGGAAAGGGAGCGGGAGGGAGTGTTTCAGTTTATCCTTTTTGTCTTGGTTGGGTGGAGGGTAGTTGTGTGGAAGAGAGCTGCGTGTGATCTAGTCAGGAGTGTATGTGAGGAGATTATTAGGTTTTAAGAATGGGCAGGTGTTAAATTGATTTGAAAGAACTGTTAACAACAATAAACGTTTTTTTATTTTTTGCTACCACAAACCACGTGTCAGCTTGGCTTTGTAACCTGCTCTATAAGTATAATAAAGAAACACAAATCATTACTCTTTCAGCCAACACACTCACAGGAGAACCTTATTCAAAACCCTTACACTCACAGGAGAACCTTATTCAAAACCCTTAACACCCTTTTCCTCTCTGCTATAAGGGAAAAGTGGTGCGTCTTTTACCCTTCCCTCAGGCTTATTCAATTGGTGGCACTTGTCCTGAGAGGGGTGTGCTTGTCTAGGCCTGGTGTTTGAGGCTGTGGCGGCACATCTAGCTTTTAAGGTTTGGATGGTTTTGTAGAGCTTTTTGTTTGTAAGGGTTGAGGTAGCGTGCCTCAGTTTTCATTTCCTGTGCAAAGGTGGAGTGGAGTGTGTTGTATGGGTTGCTGGGGTGTGTCTGGCAACTCCACCTCAGGTGAGCCTTTGGCTTTTCTCCATTCTCTGCCCTACCAATCTCAGTGTGCACCAGCTTCCAAAGAAGGGAACAAATCTGAGCTTTTCTACAGAATCCAAGTGTTTGACACAGAGTCCTGCCCTCCTTAAAGCAGCAGCCACTCCACATTGGGCCCAGCTTATGCCTCTGTGTTTGCTAGGACAGTTCTACCAAATGCTTGTGTCTATTGTATGAGACTTTATATACTCAATACTCAATCCCAGTTCCTTTATTTGCTCAGAAAACAAGGTACAAAAAGTGTGCACCTAGAAAAGGCAGCAGAGATACAATCAGCTACCTGTGTGCCTGGTGTCTAGTTACTGGCCTTTTCAACCAATGAGCTATTTCTCCTCCAGAAGTTCTTCAAAGCTGCAGAACGACAACAATATGGGCACACACTACAGATCCCTTTCACAGTATATAGCACTTCAACTGCTTCCAGTCAGCAATTAGTTGGCTAGAACAGGGCCATTAGAACACCGATGCCACGTTGCCCATCTCCACACAGACAGTCTTCAGCTGGGAGTAATACTGAATTGCTGCTTTGCCATTCTCTCGACCAAACCCTGTAAGAGAAAGATGCCTGTGATGAGAGCTATGGTCCCCTGTGAGAAGGGCTCTGGAAATATGCATGGCAGCAACCACACCATAGAATGGAGAATCTAATATTGAAGCTGGCATGACATTCTCACTCTTAAAACTCTGGGCTCTTCTGAAAGTTCCAGCACTTTTACTTGCAAAGGGATGTTAGCTGTCAGAATGTGAAGGTTAAAGAGGTTTCTGTGGTAAAGGGGAAGGGATTTCTATAAGTGTGTAAAGGATTTATTTTAAATAAATCTGAATTTTTAAAGCAGAAAAAAAACCCTATGAAATATGAGGGGAGGAGGTAAAATCGTGACATCAGAGGGGTAAAAAAAGCCACAAGCAGCACAGCTCCCTGCTGCCACCAACTGGCTAAATTAGTTTAATCAGAGTTTGATCTTGAAGAGAACATTGTGCAACAAAACGCTCTCAGTGCACTTCCACGGGAGTCCCACTACCCACATTATGTACAATATCCACACTCTGAATCTCATCCAAAGTCCACTGACAATCCTAACAGGATTGTTTTTTTAAAAAGGTACAAAGCCTCTGACCAAGGCCCAAACGACCTTAAAAAGGAGGTAAATGGCATCTATAAACTTGGACAGGGCTGCTTTCTATTAGGCCTCCACACTGCTGCAGCTCTTAGTCCACAACACAAGCATGCTTAATGTTTCCATTTTCTTCGATTGCTATTATACAAGCACCTGAAAATCAACAACTAAACATTATGGTATCCAGTTTGGTAGATCACCTGACATCTTGTATCCTCCAAATGGTAGCTCCACAGGGCTGATGTTGTAGTTGTTGATGAAGCACATCCCAACCTGGAGACCAGCTGCTATTCTGTGGGCCCGCTGAATATCCCTAAGAAGCAGAAGGATGGGATTAAGCACAGCTCTTTCTCTCAACCCCAGCCCAGAAACTCCATTTCTTCTGGGACATGGTGGAGTGGGCCAAATGCTGCCAGGCAGATTTGCTACTTCAGGGAGATGCCAGTGGGTAAAGATGGACCAAATTCCTAGCAAGCAGAAGCAATTAATTGTTGTGAACTCTGCCCAGAGAGCTGCAGTTATAGAAATGTAAATAAATGAATGAATGAATGAATAAATAAATAAATAGTGCAACAGGCAGTTTCCCACCATGCTCTAGGTTGACTTGCCACTTCCAAATCCACAGCTTTTCTAGATGTTTCTCTGCAGGGCATCCAGCCCCAGCTGCTGTCCAGCCTGGCCATACTTGTTTCTCACCCCTCCCTCCTCCTGGGACTTATATTCACTTGAATAGTACCTGGTGAAGACACCTCCTGCCAGGCCAAACCGGGTGTCGTTGGCTCTTTCTAGGGCCTCCTCTTCTGTGTCAAAGGGCAAGATGGACATGACAGGCCCAAAGATCTCCTCTTTTACACATGTCATGTTGTCCTTACAGTTTCCTGGAAGCAACAAGAAAGTGACATTCAACGGACAGCCAACTATTCTGAATAAATAACAAGTGAGGAAGAAATAGGCCACTCCAGCCATGGTTATCCTGCAGTTAAGAAATGGATGGGATTTTAGAATTCTCTGCTTGAAAACCCGGATTGCTGCTCAGTCAGAGACAAGTCATTAGCCTAAACCTATGCAAGGAATTAGCTTGCAAGGAAAGTGTGCATAGGATGAAAGGCATGATGATGGGAGCCTTTACAAACCAAGCTACATAATCAGGAAAAATCTTGCTTTGACCATACACATTCCAAACATGCAGCTTTTCACCTAACTCTAAACAGAAAGAAACACATCAAGGGAAGGAATCTAGGCCCCCAACACATTATGCAAGAAGTTCTTTCTATGAGGAAGCATTCAAATATGCAACAGTCTACCTGTTCTCTGAAATGATTCTTCCGATCATGTAGTTCTGCTCTTAGGAGCATGCTGGATAATATTTCCCTCAATGAAAAGGAGCCACTATCCCTTCTCAACCCCAGGAAAGATGACCAGGAAGCCAATGTCTTCAACTAAAAATGCATTGCTTCCATACCAACATCCATACAAGCTTGAGCCCCATGTACCAGCTTGTCTTCACCCTCCCCACAAACAGGCATAATCAATGTCTTGGCCATGTTTAAAGGTCAGTCCATCCATACCTAGCACACAGGGAGACATGTAAAAGCCTTTGTTCAGCTTGGGATCATCTGGCATATATACATCCCCTCCGCACAGCACCTCTGCACCCTGAAAATGCAACACAACAGAAGGTAGTGGCAGACAGCCACAATGCTGTTCACATGAGCATAATCACCCAAAGCCTGCTTAGACCACCAACTGCTGCTGCTCTAGGTCAGGAGAAGTTGCTACCAAACTATGGGCAGACTCAGCAAGGGCAACAAAGGGAATAAATCTGGAAGATTGGGTAGAGATCTGTTTGTTGACACAATACTAGCTATGGCAATGGGGGTAGAGGCTGGCACCCCTCCCTTACGTTCTCTCCTCTGCTTTTGAATCCTCACTCCCTGGACAGAAATAAAAGGTTCGAGTGAATCTGTACAGAGGAGGCTGCTCCACTGTACAGATTGACTCTGAAAAGGGAAGCACAAGCTACTAAGAATAAGGTGGCCAAGGAGGGAGAAAGGGAAGGGGGACTCATCTTCCTTTGAAGAGAGGAAAGAGGAAGTGTCAGAGCATAAGCTTCTTTCACACAAAAAATGATTCAGTTAGATCCCAAACCCTTTGCCCTAAGCACCCTCTCGACCCCAAACAATGAAAGCTCATCTCAACAGAAAAATCTAGAGTAATATCCCAGCATATCTTGAGAGCTCCTTAGTACTGAGCTAAATGAAAAATCTATTTCTAGGCTTCTGACTCACCTAGCCCACCCTCTTTTGCAATCCACAGCATTACTCACTCCTGAGAAGAGATAGCCTGAACACCACGCAAGCAAAAGCTGAAGCCCTTGGCATAGTAACATTGCCCAGTGCAATGATCTATTATGGAGTGAAAACAAGGGACAAAGTCCTTAAACACGGGCAGATAAACAATCACTGGGTCCTTGGGCTTGTGTTTTATTGGGAGTGCAACCCTGCACATTCCAAATGGGATCTGAAGCCACCAGTCCATTAACAGTAAATTGGCAGCATAGCCACTATTGAATTCAGGCTTTTGCTCATCTCTGCTCTCTTCCAATCAGTTTTGTCCCACAGCACATTTGGAGGATACATTCCCTTTTAATGCCAATCCTTGCCTTTGCTTATTATTCATTCTAGTTTATTCGGAAATGTTCCTGTACCCAGGGGCTGATTCTTATTTAGAGCACCGGGGTGGAGGTCATAATTTTACCACTTGCCAGAGATCACACATTCTCCCTTGTCTCAGACCTCCAAGCCTGCCTTTCATATACATCTAGTCCTCTGTTCCTGCTGCCGACTGTTGCACAAGCATATCACTGAGAATGAATGCCCTCCCCTGTAGCTCACCTCATGACCCATCCCTGTAGGCATGCTCGAAGGCAGGCAGAGCATTTCTCCTAGATGTTCTGCGAGATTCCCCCAGTTTGTTTTGAAGCAGAGGACATCTATACTGTTTATTTTTGGCCAGCAGAGTACTCAGAAGAATGTCCACAGCCAATCTGGTATTTGATTTTTTAAAAATGTACATGGATCCCTGCACATTTCATTTAACTGTACTCAGGCTCCAAGTCACTCTCCTCAAGGCCAGAGAAGCTGTGGTGGACACACACAGCAGCACATGGACTTTGGAGGGAAGTAGCAGCTAGCAGGTATGTTTCTTTGCGTTTGAGACCTGTTCTCCTTAGAGGGAGAAATGAAAAAAGGAGTTGGTGTGTGCATAGGTGCATGAACACTGGAGTTCCCTACCCCTTGCTCGTTTTTTCAATTAACCCCTCCCCTCCACCTTTTGACTTAATGTCCTAGGAGCAAGTGTGTGGTGGCAATGTACATGTGTGTAGGACCTGTGATTTGCCTCCCCCTCCCCAATTTCTTTTTAATACTTTAACCCTTGTCTCGGTTTCCCTATATGTGAAATGGCTTTGTGCTGGAGCAGAAAGAAAAAAGTGAATTAAAAAGTAGTGGCTTGTGTATCGTGGGGATGACCCTCCCTCTCCCTTGCAATAAGGGAGTTGTCTGATTGCCTTTGTGTGAAATGGGGTTGTGCTGGAGCAGAAATGTGTGGGTTGAAAGAAATGGTTTTGTGTTGTGACGCTCAGACCCTGGCTCCACCTACCATTAGCTGCCCTGTCCCATACTCCACCAGTCACAATAACCAGCTGCCACTGCCTGTTCCATTTCTTTCATTTGTACCTAACCACATGGAGCTCCTTCTGGACAAAGACTGTCTCTTTGCCCCAATTAAAATGAAAACTAATAATATAACTGATGGTCATTTCACACATCTTTCAGTACTGAAGCTCCGGCTGATACTGGCAAGAAATGTATACTCTATATTTTAAAAAGCCAAATTCCATGCTGAGATGATGACCCGTCCTATGAATGGTACAAATCATGTTGGTTATTCAAATCTTCATATATTTGCTTAACATTCATGATTTAATCTACTGCTGCTAGTCAAGGGGAAGTACAACACTGACACAACACCTGAACTCCAGGAGTCAACCCTCTTCTAACTTCTGACTATACAATGCTCAGCCAGATGCATCGTTGTTACAGTGTATATAGTGTTATAGAGTATATAGCGCTTTGCATTCTGTTCTAGTATTTTGCTCGGAGGGAGAAGAGACAATTCCCAATAACTTAGGCTCTCCTACCTAATATAGCCCAGTTCTCTCACCTGTTCCTTTGCTTGTTTAACAAAGCTCAAGACCTTCTCCAGGTGGGGTCGGTTGATAAGTGCTCCCATCTTTGTGTCTTCCAGCAAGGGGTCACCTATTTTGATTTTCTGCGTCTGTCTCACAACCTCGTTGGTGAAAGCACACAGAATCTCACGTTGCACAAACACCCGAGTGCCATTGCAGCAAACCTAAGGCACAGAGACAGCTCTGGTAGCATTTACTCACTGGAATTTTTGCACTGATTCAACATGGGATTTAATAACAAGTGCCAAACAGCAAGAGCTCTTGCTATCATCACATGAGGTAATTACAGAAAACAATCAAGGCTTGCTATTTATTAAGCAAACGTGGTATGAAGCAAAATACCAGCCCTAGAAGAACACAGCCATTGAACTCTTAAGTGGAATTTCCTAATAACATGTAAGTAGGCTCTTACTTCCTCTCCCAGGAGCTGCATACCTCGCCTTGGGTAAGAAAATTGGCCATGAGTGCTCCTTTCACAGCATTCTCCAAGACACAGTCAGAGAAGATGATGAGCGGGGACTTGCCCCCTAATTCCAGAGTAACTGGTTTGATTCCTTTGGCTGCCATCTCCATAATCTATTGAAGCATAGATAGGACAAGGTGTATAAGCCACAAGAGCAAGTTTATCACAAGTCTATAGAATCTCTAGATTGATGTAAAAGGCTATTCTTAGCTGGAATTTGTTGAATAAGCATCTGCATCAGTTCCTTGCTTACAAAGGAGCTTCTGACCAGTCAGTATTCAGACAATGCATGGTAAGCATTTCTGAGCATATAGTGACCTCATGTATATCTGGTTCCTCTGCCTGCCATGCATAAAGGCATTATGTTACCAGTTACCATGTAGGACTGAAATTTCCTCTTGTTTTCTAAGAACACTTGCCAGACAATTCTCCAACAATGTGAATTTCAGAGGCAGTGTATGGAACTGCTAAGAAGTGGTTTCTCCTTCTCCAGAAGATGCTTCACTCAACACTGAGTGTAAGCACAGCATTGACACACTGTACAACTTATTCAAAACACACTTTCCTCTAATTTACTTATTTAAAATTGTTTTTAGGCTGCCTTTAAAGGTGGAACCCTCTCAATAACACACAAGCCTAGAGATTTCAATGAAACACTCAGGAATTTGATTGTGACAAGTGGTAAAAACACATGCTTGCCAAGAGCTAGTTTTTGGAACCTCTCAAACTGGCATCTTCCTTCAAGGGCACAAAGTCACTCCAGAACTGGACTCAGCATATCATACATTAACTTTTGTAGAGGCCTGGCCAAGTCATAGACAGCTGTCACCAGACACCTTGGGAAGCCAGAGGAAGGTTAAATAGTACTGTTCAATAGTATCTTGTACCTTGATGCCTGTAGGCACACTCCCAGTGAAAGAGACCTTGGCCACATTTGGGTGCTGACACAGGAACTGGCCTGTGGCAGCTCCACCTTGCACCACATTGAAAAGCCCCTTGGGAACACCAGCTTCATTGTAGATCTCTGCCAGCAACACAACAGATATGGGGGTGAAGGGAGAAGGCTTGAAGACCATGGCATTACCTAGGGGACCCAATTCACATGAATAAGAAGAGGAAGGCGAAAGCATTATCTCTGCCTAGACGTAGCTAAGTTTGCATAGGAAGTGAAAGATACTAGGAAAAAAAGTAGATTTGACCACTAATCACAGCAAGGTATCCAGCTTAATCATGACAGATTAATAAAAGCTACCAATAAGAGGCAGGAACTGGCACTAGCATAATGCCCATCCCACCTAGCCATAGGAAAGCCCTGTAGGCAAATCACTGCTAGTTTCCATAAATATGTTCTGTTCTCTCCCTTCATCTGTCATTTAAATTTTACTTGTTTTAGCTTCAGAAGTAACAGTAGTAGTACATCAGAGTTTTCTTCCGTAACCCAATTTTTGCATGCCCACAATGAGAGTGACAGCACTAGAGCCCTACAAAGACAATCCTTAGCTACTACCTCTTGAGGATGATAACCATTCACTCCTCAAACAAAACATTTCCTTTACCACAGGCTAAGGCGGGGGCTGACTTCCAGCAAGCAATCTGAAAAGGGTAGTTCCAAGCCCCTATTCCAACGCATATGCCAAGAGGTTCTCTTCTGGTGTAACCAAAGGATCCTCCAGGGAGCTGGATGTGCTGACCTGGATAGGAAAAAGAAATGACATGAACACGAGCCTTGAAAATAAACCAGCAAAAGTGTCTAGCTAAGCTAAGCCTGCTAACCAGAGCATCAAGCCATGCTAATCAGAAAGTGTCTAAGGACCCTCTGATTCTGAGAGAGGCAGTGCACAGCACACCAACGTTCTGTGGGACCTCCAGTTGGTTCTGGTTCCCTGCAAAGTTTTTCTACAACACACAAGGTTTTAAAAGATGAATGTGCATGTTTTGCATACCAACAAGAATTCATTACAATACATAGTGGCCTTTAAGCCCAACAGAAGAGCTGGTCCCTAAACACTGCTGCACAAAAGTGCTTGCAAGAACGCTGAAGAAAAGTCATACTATCTCAACTAAAAAATGCCTCCTCATTGAAGACCTCATTGAAGACCTGTATATGTTTACCCACGTTTAACTTTGGTACTGACTAAAGAAACTATTACGACTAACAGGGGTAAATGAAAGATTCAACAGAGCAGAACTAACAAACAGAATGTATACACTCACCTGCCAGGGAGCCAGCTAAGCCAGCATAATACTGCAGAGTTTGCCAAGATACATCAATGTCCACTAAAGCTTCAGAGATGGATTTCCCATTATTGATTGTTTCAGTGGTTGCAATCTCTTCCCTCCGCTCCTGGAAACCCAACACATAGCAGATTATATGATTTGGATCAGAAAATGCTAAGCAGCTGATGGAATCATCCCTAAATAGCCTAAGCTGATTTAGTACACGTTGCACACCAAAAGATGATATGTACTAAAGAAGACTGAAATGTTAACAGAATACAGGATACCTGTTTTGTATATAGTTTCTTGCGCTATATTAATCAATTCTTCCTAGATACTCAAGTTATCGAAATTTTGAAATCTGAAATCCGCCACAGAATCTCCTTTCAACATCAGAGCTGACTTCTGAGATGTGCAAATAATAAAAAAAGATTTCCTGAGCACAGGCAGAGTGACTTTCCTCACCACTGAGTGACAGAAAGCCTGTGCCTACACAATTAGGTACATTGGCGGGCCTGATGGTGCAGTAACCATAATGCACGATGCAGGGAATCTCTACTTTTGCTGAAGCTAACTATACTTTTAATGAACATAATAAGTCTCCTTTTAAGATATGCAAAATCACTAGGTTGATAGTTGTGAACGTAACACTGGTGTAAAACGTTATTTAGATTAAGACGCAAAAGTACTCTGGTATAAAACCAGATTGCTTCATGGTTTCTGCAAAACGACACACACACACACACACACACACACACAAATGCTGGGCACTTGAACTTTGTAAAGGAGCTTCCATATACTTCTATTCCCCACCACACACTCCCTTCACAATTTTGACTGGGAGAAAGCTATGGCAATTATACAAGTAGGTAGTATAGATCATAGAATAGTAGAGTTGGAAGAGGCCTATAAGGCCATCGAGTCCAACCCCCTGCTCAATGCAGGAATCTACCTTAAAGCATCCCTGACAGCTGCCTCTTGAATGCCTCTAATGTGGGAGAGCCCACCACCTCCCGAGGTAATTGGTTCCATTGTCGTATTGCTCTAGCAGCCAGGAAGTTTTTCCTGATGTCCAGCCAGAATCTGGCTTCCTGTAACTTGAGCCCATTATTCCGTGTCCTGCATATACATGGAGAGGGGATTCAGACCCTTTTGTGTGACTACTGGTCACACAAAAGGACTTCCCCTCCTCTCCTCTCCCCTGCAACTCCACTCCCATCCCCTATCTGTTCTGGAAGGTCCCCCACCCAGTAACCTGGGTGGAAAATTTCCATTGAATGGATGCTAATTGCAAATATAATATTAGACAAGCTTGGCAGTTTCAAAGTTGTAATTAATGTTTTAGATGATTATCCCTAGCATGTATCTGAGAGAATACATGTTATATATAACACTGAAATATATATGTCTGTGTAGGAAATGGAACTAAAAGTGAAACTGAAGGTGCCACAACAATCTCAGTAGAAGAGAGTTCAACTCTGTTGAATAGATGAGTAGTTGTCAGATATCATGCAGAGTTCTTTGAGTTACTAAAATCAAATTAATTAGAGTCTTATGGCTTCTCAGACAGTGTCTGAGGAACCATACGAGTGTGCAGCTTCCTGCCTGCCGCAGACACAGCTAAGGGTGGGAATCTGACTTTAGTCTTCATCACTCTTTTCACTCTACAGGATACACAGGATCATGGAGGCGTCCAGTTCTTGAGTGTCTAAAAAGCAGGATTGCTCTCTAAGTGTGCTTTAATTTCTTCCCTCAAATGTTTCAGGTTAAATATTCATGGTGTTTTGGAACCAAAAAAATGAACATGGGATGATGATGATGATGATGATGGTGATGATGATTTATTACATTTATATACCGCCCCATAGCCGAAGCTCTCTTGGCGGTTTACAAAAATTAAAAAAACTGAACATTAAAAGTCAATATACAAAATTTAAAAACATAAAACAGCAGATATTTAAAACATTTAAAACTTTTAAGCCTGGCCACAAAGTCAGTTAAAACCTCAACTTAAGCTGTTAAAATGCCTGGGAGAAAAGAAATGTTTTGACCTGGCGTTGAAAAGATAACAGTGTTGGCGCCAGGCGGGCCTCATCGGGGAGATCATTCCATAATTGGGGGGGGGGGGCACTACAGATAAGGCCCTCTCCCTTGTTGCTGTCCTCTGAGTTTCCCTCGGAGTAGGCACCTGGAGGAGGACATTTGATGTTCAGCACAGTGTGTGGGTAGGTTCATGTCGGGAAACGCGTTCCATCAGCTACTGTGGTCCCAAACCGTGTAAGGCTTTATAGGTTAATACCAGCACCTTGAATCGGGCTCGGAAACATACAGGCAGCCAATGCAAGCAGGCCAGAATTGGTCTTATATGTTCGAACCTTCTGGTCCCTGTTACCAATCTGGCCGCTGCATTTTGCACAAGCTGCAGCTTCCGAACTGTCTTCAAAGGCAGCCCCACGTAGAGTACATTGCAGTGATCTAACTTGGAGGTTACCAGAGCATAGACAACTGAAGCCAGGTTATCCCTGTCTAGATAGGAGCGTAGCTAGGCCACCAGCCGAAGTTGGTAGAAGGCACTCTGTGCCACTGAGGCCACCTGAGCCTCAAGTGACAGAGATGGTTCTAGGAGAACCCTCAAGCTACGAACCTGCTCCTTCAGGGGGAGTGCAACCCCATCCAGAACAGGTTGAACACTCTCCATCCGGTCAGAGGAAATCCCCACTAACAGCATCTCAGTCTTATCTGGATTGAGTTTCAGTTTATTAGCTCTCATCCAATCCATTGTCGCAGCCAAGCATTGGTTCAACACATCCACAGGCTCACCTGATGAAGATGAAAAGGAGAAGTAGAGTTGCGTGTCATCAGTGTACTGATGACAACACACTCCAAAACTCCGGAATGTTATGCCAAATTAGATCACCCTAAAGGCATAACAGAAAAAAAATCTGTCCTTTTCCAACTTCACTGGCTGCCGATCCAGGTCCGGGCCCAATTTAAAGTGCTGGTACTAACATTTAAAGCCCTAAACGGCTTGGGGCCAGGTTATCTAAAGGAACGCCTCCTCCCATATGTACCTGCCTGGACCCTAAGATCATCTACAGGGGTCCTTCTCCGTGAGCCCCTGCCAAAGGAAGTGAGGCAGGTGGCCACTAGGAGGAGGGCTTTCTCCGCTGTGGCACCTCGGCTGTGGAATGAGCTCCCCAGAGAGGTTTGCCTGGCGCCTACTTTGTACTCTTTTCGTCGCCAGGTGAAGACCTTTTTATTCTCCCAGTATTTTAACAGTTAAATTAACTCAATTTTAATCCTTGCTGTTTTAAATTTGTATTTTAATCTGTATTAATTCCTGCTGCTTGGTTTTATTCTGGTTGTGTTTTTATATTGTATGTTATTTTGTGTTTTTAGATTGTGGCTTGTTTTATATTTTTAAAATGACTTCATGGTTTTAATTTTTGTGAACCGCCCAGAGAGCTTCAGCTATGGGGTGGTATAAAAATGCAATAAATAAATAAATAATCTGATGCAAATTAGGGGAAATATTCTAGAAAGCCTACATCACTACCCCCAATTCTCCAGAGCAGATGGGTGGGGGGCTGCAATGAGAAGGCAGAATTGATCCCGCTTTGTAATTCTACTGACAGAAGTTGTTCCATCAGCAGAAAACTTAACTGGATTTTGCCTTTTGTCCCTGTAAATCAGGGATGGGGAAAATGTGGCCTGCCAGATGTTTTGGCCTACAACCACCATCAGCCCTAGCCAGCATAGCTAATAGTGGGCCTGTTCAGACAACACGCTAAACCATGGTTAGGCCACTAAGCCTTTTGCAGCAAATGGTTAGTGAGCATGCTTAAGCCACGGTTATGCAGCCACCTTGGTTAGGAATGGCTCACATGACATGCTAAGTCATGGTTCACATTACATGCTAACTCATAATGTTTAGCTCAAAATGCTTAACTACTGTGGCTTAGTGTGTCTTCTGAATGTGGTCAGTGAGCCATGATTGGAGTTGCAGTCCAACAACATCTGGAATGCCACAAATCCCCCATCCCTGCTGTAGACAAAAGCCCTGGACTTCAAGAGAATACTTTTCCACTGGTATTATTACAGTTCTCCCACAACTACAACTAACTTGAGTTATGGGACAGCAATGACACTGCTAAATTTACATAAATTGCAAAATTATTCAGCCAAAGCAGACTGCAAAAACCTCCAAAAGGATCTCTTCAAACTGGACAAATGAGCAACAAACTGGCAAAAGTGGTTGAATATAAGTAAATGTAAAGTGATTCACATTGGGACAGAAATGGTAACTTCACATAAACACTGACATATACATTGTAAAGAAAAAGAATTTTCTCTTTCATAAAATAGCAGAACTCAGAACTTTCCTATTAAATGTATTAGCAGAAGATTCAGACCGGGGGGATGGGGGGAACCAGAAAAAAATCTGGTATAAAGTCTGGTGATGGCCTCTATCTTAAGATGGCTTTAAAAGGTGACTAGACAAATTCATGATGCATATTTGTTAATGGATACAAAGAACCTCTAGGTTCAGAGGCAGAGTATACTACGGAACATTGCTTGGGGGCCAAAATGGGAGAGGGCTATTGCCTTTACAGTGGTGGCTAAAATTGTGGACACTTTTTGAAATTTTCATGTTTTGCAACTTTGAATGCTTATAGAAAATGTTGTTTCACAAAGTTCAATTGTTTATATATCAATTGAAAGAGAATTTAATGCTGAACTCAAAACAAAAAACAGAATGCAAATACTTGCAGTTAAAAAGAAGTTATGCTGCAAATACTGCAATCATGATCAATTTACAGTAAAATCTGACAAAAACATATCAGATACTTTAGTTATGATTGAAATGTAATATCAGTATTTGGTAGGGAAGCCTTTATTTTTGGAAGCAGCATCACAGCGATGTCTCATAGAGCCGACAAGTGTTTTAAGCTCTTCCTTCCTTATGACATGGTTCCAGGAATCATTTATAGCCTCAATTAATTGGCTTTTATTTGATGGACGCCTCATTCGTACAAGAATTTTCAAACGGTGGCACAAATTTTCTATTGGGTTCAGGTCAGGCCTGTTTCCTGGCCAGGTCAACAATTGAATGCCCTTTGCTGTGAACCACTGTTTGCATATTTTTGCTGTGTGACAGGGAGCTGAATCTTGTTGAAAAATAAATGGTGCATTGTTTGGAAAGAGATCCCTGATGGAAGGTAACAGTTTTGGTTCCAGGATGGTGTCAATGTATTTTCGTGCGTTTAGCATGCCATCGATTACATGAAGGCGGACAACACTATCTGCTGACATACATGCCCAAATCATAACGCTTGTTGGGTATTTTACAGTTGCTTCAATGCAGTCAGGATGTAGTTCTTCTCCTACTCTACGTCTCACATATTTTCGCCCATCACTACCAAATAAGCTTATCTTATTTTCATCACTCCAAATAACTTGCTTCCACTGATCTTCTGTCCATTCACTGTGTTCTTTTGCCCACTGTAGTCATTTCCAGCGCTGCTTTAGATTCAGAAATGGCTTTTTTCTCGGAATCCTACTTTTTAGTCCAAAATCTGATAGTCTTCTCGTTATCATTCTGGAACTGACAGAAACACCAGTTGCATCAAGTACACCTTTGATGGCCTCAGATGAAATTTTTCTCTCCTTGAGACACAGCCTTTTTATTCTTCTGACATCAACAAATGATGTACAATTTTTACGGCCTTTTACTGCCTTGTTTTTAATTGACTTTGTTTCGTTATATCGTAAACAAAACTTTCAAACTCAGGATGTAGTCACTGAATGACCAACGTGCCTTGCAATTTTAACATAAGAAAGACCTGATTCACGTAATACAACAATCCTGCTTCTTCTCCTGGGTGTCCAATCAACTCTTTTCCTTGGTGCCATTTCACTATTTATGATGTACAATTTTTATATGAGAAATAATTCAAATATTCACAATCACCAATTGTGCCTCAGATACAGTGATATTTGTTCTGTCTTCTACAGAACAAACAGCAAAACTGACTTTCCCCAACTTGAAACATGAGGTAACATAGCTACTGCCATATGATTGGTCCCCAAAACAAGGACTGTGATTGGCCAGTACGGTTTGCAATTCCAAACTGCTTCTCAACTCAATCACAACTTGTGTTTCTTTTTAGAATAAAGTAAGCATAACTTTTTTTAACTGCAGGTATTTGCATTCTGTTTTTTGTTTTGAATTCAGCATTAAATTCTCTTTCGATTGATATATAAACATTTGAACTTTGTTAAACAGAACATTTTCTATAAGCATTCAAAGTTGCAAAACATGAAAATTTCAAAAAGTGTCCACAATTTTGGCCACCACTGTATATCTTGCCGATGGGCATCCCAGAGGGATCTGGCTGGCCCTATAACAAACAGACTGTAGCACTACATGAATATTTGGTCAGGAATCATCTTATGTTATTATGTTTCTAATTTAGTTGCAGAAAACAAGTAGAAAAATTGCAAATATAATCCAAAGGCTTCAAAGCACATGTTAAATTAATGATATACAAAATGGCCTCTGAGGAATATGATAAAACTGAGACGGAAAGGGCATTCAAAGAATATCTGTTCTGAGCAAAGGTCATTTTCACTTATCTGGAAAAGTTAATATATTAGCGATTGACACAACATTGCCAGCAGAAGTCCACAAATTTGGTTGCTAATAGCAACTGAATCTCCTCTCCCCAGCAACCACTTCTTCCATCCACACCCCACACAAAGATACCATCCTCTCCTCTGAGTATTATAGAGCACTCAGGGGACAAGGTGGGCTGGTGGCAACCACAAGCAACGGCTATTAAGCCAAGTCAAACTTTGTGGCCTGCCTGGCTGCAAGGCTAAAGCCCTTTGAACAGTAGCCAACATTGCTTTAGAGGAAACTATAAAGAAATACATCTCTTTTACAACATACCTGGATAATCCTCGCAGCCTTTAGCAGGATACTGCTCCGTTCCATGCCCGATTTCTGATTCCATATTTTAAAGGCAGCCTGTGCACTCTGCACAGCCAGATCCACCTCCTTCTCCCCAGAGAAGAGAAATTTGGCAATAACTCGGCCTGAGGAAGAAAAATTAAATTCAGATTTTGAAAGCTTGACCAATAATATCTGTTACAAGTTCTTACAGAAGAAGAGTCCATGTGAACTGTATGTCATCCTGAGACAAGCAAAATTGTTACCACTACATTTATATACATTTATTCCCAACATTTCTGAATTGTGTTAATTTTAAAAACCACAACTCGGAAAGTGAATAGAGAGGAGATTTTATATAATCAGGGCTATGCATACTTAAATAAATGGCTCAAATTACATACAAAATCAACTCAAATTCAGAAACAAAAAAGCTGAATTCTGCAACCTGTGCAGATTATGAAAAATCCTATTTTATTTTTTAACAGTGCGCTGAGATCCACCAACCAGAACCTGCTGCAAAAGACATTTAAAGAATTCTGAGCCAAGAAATTGTTTTACATACCAGAACTGAATGGCATGCACAGTTCTTCCACATAAAAATGCACTCCTAGCTACACCAAGCTTTTTCCCCCATTTCAGCTATATAATTTAGAGTGAATAGGGACACTTTGTTGTTGGTATCGCTGAACAATTGAAAGTCAGAAATCCGTGCCTATCTATTGGACTCCTGGAAAGAAATAATTTGTTATGATTCATAAGGAATCTCAAACAATGTTCTAAAAGACTGACATAGTAAGCATTAATGATTTTTGGTTAAATAGACAGAATAATTGCCTGTTTTATCCTTTATCTATTGTTGTTGCAAAACTATATTTAAGGCATTTTTTATAATTTGCTTAATATTTAATGGTACTTTTTCATTGTTAGCTGCCTTGGAAAGGCCACAGTCTTGAAAAGTGATTAAGAAATATATTAAATAAAGAAATAAATCCATTGTTCTAGTAAACAGTTGTATATGTTTTATATAACTCAGTTAAACTGTTTTTTGTACATTTCATATTCTAAAATCAGCACTTTTTAAAATGCATCTGCCTAGAGTAGACTAGTGTCAGTGTTACACTTTCTTCACATCTTGCATACCAGCCCTCAGCCAAGGCTTTCATCTATCAGCAGATTAGACTGAAGGTCAAACTAGATATAGATATGTATACAGGACAAGTACCAATAAACCATTCCAAAGGCCAACAGAGGTTGTTGTTTTTTTGCTCCTCTTCCTTCTGATCTCCGTAAATCTAAGCCACGCAATTACTTATGGGCAATTTAAATGCTGCCTAAATGACAAGACAATAATGCTAAATTAATGCAATACAAAGTCCTGGAGTAGATTCCTAAACCAGTTATTGCTTGAATTCTGATAAGACGGTTAGGGCCTGTAGAATTGGACTGTACTCCCTGAACTCCAGACCGCCAAGAAGGTAATTACCAGTTGCTGGTTCATAGGTTTCCTCACTGTGGTCCCCATCCACAGGCTGGGTACGGGCACCCCCTCGGTAGTTGAGAGGTTGCTGCAGTTGAAATGTACCAGTGATGGTGCTCATTGCAGCACAACGGAGTAGACGAGGAAAGCCACGTAGAAGGCACAACAGGTTGGGACTGAGAAGCATCCGAGGACTGGCACACAGGCACAAGGCTGCAAAGGAAGCAACTTCCTCATGTGAATCAAAGCTACCTGGGTTGATACAGCTCCCTGACAAGCAAGATGTCTTATTTTAAAAAATTATGTCATATTATATGCGCTTCAGCTGAGATTGCAGAGCAGTTTACAGAAATAAGATTAAAATATACACCTTGACCCAATTTTCACTGGATTGAGTTGCATGCATGTCTGTGATGGAAAAGTTACCTATAAAGCACAGCATGACATTTAAGTTAGTACTTTTGAGCCCTCCCATTACTTTACATGAGGGATGAGAAACCTGGTGGAATCTTCAGATGTTGTTGAACTGCAACTTCCATCACCCCTGACCACTGGCCATGTTGCACAGGGCTGATGCGAGCTGGAGTTCAACAACATCTGGAAAGCAAACCGTTCTCCATATAAATCCTTTTCATGGGTTTTATCCCCCTGATATCTAGCTCTGCTGTACACAAGGAACATATTTTTGGTAAATATTACACATGCAATATACAGCTGGAAAACTCTCCCTGTAATCCTTTCCTGAATGTTTCTGTCAATTACTTGTCATTTTCCCCATCATGATCCTCCTATAATAAGATGAAAAGGGAGCAAAGGAACACATTCAAAGCACCAACTCCTAATCCTATCCAATAGGTTACACTTTTGCTAGGAAGTAAGGGCGAGGGAGGGGACAACAACTGAATGTAAGTTCCTTTTGGGATTTGCATGATAGGTGGATCTCAAAAGGGGGTGAGGTGGGGGAGAAAATTCTGCCAAAGCAGCCCTCCCATCTTCTTTTTACAAAATGTGGCACAAAGAATGGTCAGAAGATACATGACTTAGCTATCTTGCTGAAGTTATGCAGGTCTCACTCTGTAAGCTGCCTGAATGTCAAATAAGGAATAGGAAATGAGGATGAGTGGGACATAAATATGATAAATCAAATATAGCACTTGAGGAGCTCTTGTTTAGCCAAAGATGTCTTATTTGAATTGCAACATTCTGGTTTTTGCTTTAAGTGTTTGGGGGAATGAGCCCCCTAAGAGATCTAGCATTAAACCAATCACCTCTAATGCTGAGCTCCAAGCTAAATTATTCCACTTTGAGGGCAACAATACTGATATCCTGAGCTGGACATACAAATAAGGACTAGGTACCACCAACTGCAGGGAGAGGGAATACTTCTTTTCATACTTGATGGGAAACTCCCTCAACTCACACCATATGGTCAGTGGCCCCCTCCCCTACATAGGGCCCTATGCTGGGAAAGGAAAATGAGAGAAAATGAAGAGCTTTCCTTGATGCCCCAAAGGCTCAGAGGAGAAAGGCACGTGGGTCACTGTGGTTCAGAGGAGAAAGGCACGCTGTTAGGTTCTTGAAAGGTCCATGTTACACAAATTCGCAGAAAACAAACAAACCTGCATATGCTCATATATATATATATATATATATGTACATATTTAGAAACAACTGCTTAGATTTATTTAAATTTCGCAGGCATCAAATAATCTCAAATAAAGTATTCAGTTCATTTGCACCCTAACTCCACTCCTGCCAGAGTAAGGGGAAACAGTGTTTTCCTCAGCTTAATTGCCACGCAGGGGGAGATTTGGGAGGAGATGCTGCATTGTCCGTGGGGAAGGGAGAGGTTCAGCCTTCTCTTCCCAGCTGCAAAACAAAAAACCCTCCCCCCTTTGAAAATTATCCCCCTCCTCCCTGGAACTTAAACGGACAAAACCTTCCATTGCCCTCAGGGCTCTCGGGAACCGGTTTGGGGGCTGGGCCCACGTGGGCCCAGGCCTAACGACACCCCCGGGGGCTGAGGAACCCGCGGGCCACAGAGAAGGAGGGAAAAGGTCTGCCTGCGCGAGTTTCTGTATCAAGTGGCGGGAGGAGGAGGAGGAGGAGGAGGAGGAGGAGGAGGCGTCGCCGTCCCCCCCTCCCACAGCGCCTCAAAGGCTCCCCTTGTTTATGATGACCAACCCACACGGCAGACTGCGCTGAAGCGTAGGAGAACCCCTGCTGTTCCCGGGGTCACCTTCCCCCCCCCCCCCTCACACTCACACTCACTCACACCCGAGTCTCGCGCTCCCGACGATGGGCTGCAGCTGCTGCTCCCGAGCGCACCCCGCCCCCGTTAACGGCCTTCGGACTCCCTGGGGGGGGCCGCCCCCCGCCGTCAATGGCTCCGCCCCCTACCGTCAATGGCTCCGCCCCCCGCCTTGCTTGAGGGACTTCGGGAGGGATCCGTCGCCCGCCCTGTTGGTCGGCGGAGAAAACTTTCCCCTTTTGGGGCTGCGCAGGCGGCGAGCTTGAGGAGCTTCCAGCTGGCCTGGCCTAGCCTGGCCCCGCCGCCGCTTGCGCCGCTCTCCGTTCGGGCAAGAGGGTCTGGATCCCTCTAGACAAGGCCAAGGCCGCAGTTGTCGTTGTTATGCCGCCGCCCTTCCCTCCTTTCCATGGCATGTTGTGCCTCCAGGCGCCCCTCTTCCTTCCTCCCGCGCTGCATTCTCTACGCGCTTCTTCGGTATTTTTTCTTTTAGCAAAAACCTCTTAAGGAGGAAAAGACACAAGGAGCTTTTATGGTGCCTGACTCACGCATGGAATTGTGTAGGTGGGTGACGGATGAGAATATTCTCAGAACACCACACAAAAAGTAGCCTTTTGAATCCACAGTGGCCTGTACATCCCTATGAAAAATAGTGTAATTGCACTAAAAGCTCTTGTCTTGAAGCACCTAGAATAACTGCAGAGGGTCCCCTCTACAAGGATTTGCTTTTGCGCCTGGTTAGGCGATTGTGCGCATAATCACTGAAGCGCATTTACACCTAATACCTCTGCACGAGAGGCGGCGAAAGGCAGCGAAGCGCATTAACGGATGACCAAAATGCGCGTTACAAGTAGTTAATGCGCATAAGCGCTTGTTCACATAGTCAAAATGCGCTTTAACGGCTGGAGCAAAATAAAACTCGCTGTTTAACGCGCATTCGATAATGCGCATAATCAGAGAGATAACGCGCCTCTACGCCTGATTTGCGCTTCGTTCTTGTACAGGTAAATTTTTTAATGCGCCTTGAAAGAGCTTTAAATGCCTCTTGTAGAGGCAGCCGAATGAGGCTAAGAGTCATCCATATGGAATCATCCTTTCTGGCAAGAAAAAAAGATGGAAGAAGCAGTGGGAAGAAGCAGGAGGGTTACAAGTGGAAGATGGACATCCTCTGATTTCATTGTAAAATCCTCTGATTGCACAATAAATGATTTGTCTGGAAACAGAATTGCCTGAAGAAAAGCATAGAAAGCAATGGAAAAAATCCAAGATTTTACCAAGCTGGACAGCAGCAGTACACCCCCACACCAAAAATACAAAGGCAGTAACAAAGAAATTTCATGCTCTAACTCTAAAATGAACTTAATTTCCTTAAAAATTTAAACTAGGAATTGCTCTTTAATCCATCTTCCATCTCCCACCACATCCAAAACCATAGCCATGCGTCTTTTACATATTTTGCCTTTGTAACTGATTGTAAGGTATATATGTTCAATTACTATGTCTCCTACAGCTTTCCCCAACATGGTGCCCTCCAGATGTGTTGGACTGCAGCTCCTACCATCCCCAGCCAGCATGGCCAATGACAATACTGGCTGAGGATGGGATGGGACACATCTGGAGAAGGCTGGTTTACTGTAAGCAGAAATATGTAATATCTGCTGCCACCTAATGGGCACTTGTAGTTTAGCATACATTTGGGCAAACCGTAGCCCACGTATGACCCACAGAGGTCTCCCGTGCAGCCAGTGATGCCCTAGCCAGCCCCCAAATCCCTGATCCACTGCTGCTGATTTCTCCCGCACTGTTGAAAACTATACCGAGGGCTCAGAGAGCCTCACCATCGGTTTCCTGCTTCCATCCTACCCAGCCAACAACAAAGCACATAAGATAGAGCCTCTACTCAGCATCTACTGACATGATCTATGGTCAAATATCACAGTCCAGCTGTTACTCTGTTTAACTGTTTAATTATTTAATTAATATGGCAGAACATGGCCAGATGGTACCTGCACATTATAAATCATTATGGTTGTAGTAAATGATTTTATATTTATTTTCAAAAGTTGAATATGCTTCCTGAAGGATTCCATATTTTTGTACTTTATAACTCGATCTAGGGGGGGAGGGGAGGGGAGGGGAGGGGAGGGGGGAGTTTTCTATGATATTGTATTTTGTAAAACTCAATAAAAATTATTTGATTTGTACACTGCTTTTCTACCAAGAAAAATGGCACTCGGGAGCTTATAAACATAAATAAAACTTGATTAAAACAATAAAACAAATGCATCAAGCCACAATAAAAATGCAACTCAACAGACTTCTTACATGCCAAAGGCCTGCTTGAATAAAAAGGTATTTGCCTACCAGAGGAAGGACAGCTGAGAGGGAGTGAACCTTAAGCCTTCCTGAAGAAGCAGTTCCACAGCCTGGGAGCAGACACCAAGAAGGCCATCTTTTGCGTTGCCACCAAACATGCCTTTGAAGGTGGTGGTCTCAAAAAAAAAAGCCCCCTCCCAAAGATTTTATGACCTGGGCAGGCTTGTATGGGAGAAGATGGTCTTTCAGGTAGCTTGGCCCCAAGCCACATGGGACTTTATAGGTCATAACCAGCACTTTGAATTCTGCCTGGAAATAGACTGTACCTAGCAAAGTTGTTGTTCCATCAACAGCGTGGCCAGAGCATTCTGGACCAGCTGATGTTTCTGAACAGTTTTCAAAGGCAGCCCTATGTAGAGCGGGTTCCCTGTCCCAACGGGATGTAACTAAGGCATGTGTGATCCAGGCCAGATCAGACATCTCTAGCAATGGGTGCTGTTGGCACACTAGTCCCAAATGTGTAAATACACTCATGGCTACAATCAAAACCTGGGTATCCATCTTCAAGGCTGAGTCCAGGAGTACATCCAAACTATGAGCCTGAGTCTTCAGGGGGAGCGTAACCCCATCCAGCACAGGTTGAATCCCTATTCCCTGATTTGCTTTTTGACTGACAAGGAGCATTTCTGTCTTGATTGGATTCTACTTCAATCCAGACACCAGTTTAGAGCCAGAACAGCTTCCTTGAAATTAGATGGAAAGTAGAGATAGGGTTAGTTGTCATCAGCATACTGGAAACACCAAACTCCACTCTCTCTCAGCAGTTTCATGTATATTTTAAATAGCATGGGGGATAAGATGAAACCACATGCCAATGTCCACGGTGTTGAACAGGAATCCCCTAGCACCACCTTCTGAGATTGCCTCTCCAAGAAGGACCAGAGCCAACATATCAATGCCTCCCTCTCCCATCTCCGACAGATGTCCCAAAAGGATACCATGGTCAATGGTATCAAAAGCCTTCAAGATATCCAGAAGAAACAGCAGGGACACACTCCTCCTGTCCAGTTCCCAGCATAAATCAAGATGACCAAAGAAGTCTCTCTCCCATAGCTAAGCCTGAAGCCAGATTGCAATTGATCTATATAGTTTCACTCAGAAATTCTTCGAGCTGAAGAGTCAACACATACTCCAGCACTTGCCCAAAAATTAGAGAATGGATGGAAATTATCCAGTACAATGAGGTTCAGGGAGGTTTAAAAATAAAACAAAGGTCTTACTACTTCCCCTTTCAGGCAAGATGGAGTAACACCTTGCTGTAAAAAGGCATTC
The DNA here is from genome assembly GCA_029215795.1 of Anniella stebbinsi. NCBI lineage: Eukaryota > Metazoa > Chordata > Lepidosauria > Squamata > Anniellidae > Anniella > Anniella stebbinsi. Next base: position 121,714,069 of record JARDYH010000004.1, on the reverse strand, counting down.
ACCACTACCCTTATTCATTCAACCAGCCCGTCCACCCCAGCAGCTTTTTTTATCCAGCACACAAGTAGTAGGTCTCACTTCTCCAAGGATTCTGTCCACATCCTCAAGCTATGCAAATTGAAAAGTATCCATTGTAATTGGATACGTAGGGCCCCAAAGTTACATCTACTAGACCTGAAGAGTGGAGGTGGTGGCTGAAACAGGACAGATGCGATGAAAGGCACTCCCCATTTGCTGCTGCCGTCGCCTCCTCCTGCCAGACAGGGCTTGCTGTGGTACCCAAGGCCTCCTTGGGCTTGCTGTAGTACCTGAGAAGGAAAGAACAAACAAGCAGAAGGGACTGATGGGAAGGAATGCAGTGCACTGGAATGCAAATGAAATAGAGGGGAGGGGAGGGGGAGGGGTGTGTGGGGAATGAACAAACGCCGTTGCCTTACAATGACATTGGGAAGGGGGAGGAGGACAGACAGGCAATTGCTGCAAAGCAAAACAGTGTCAAAGGCCAAGGTATTTTTGGGAAAGTCTTCCCAGGTATTCATTCAGTCTGTGTGTGCTTATTTGGAAAAAGAAGCAGAGCTTTTGAACCAAAAGGAGAACAAATTAGTAAAACAATTATCTGTTCTTTGTACAACCTGATGGGGATATTCACAGAGAGCAGAAAAATCTAAAAGCCAGTGCCTGCAGGAGGAGGGGACCACCATCACCCCACCCAGGGAAGAGGGAGAGCTGTCTGCTGCTGCTGCTGCTGCTGCTGCTGCCTTTTGCCACCACCGCCCTCTCCCTGTTGGACTGCTGCTGCTGCTCAGTGGACTGCCACGCCCTGCAGGACCAGGCCCCCAGGTCTGGGAAGGATGATACAGAGCCAAGTGGGTGGATTTGAAGGGGCCCCAATCAGTGTAGTGACGGGTAGAGGGAGATATGGTGTTGTGAGGAGGACGTGCCAGGTAAGGGGAACATGGCTCAGACAGTTAACAGCTGTGCCATGTTCCAGTCCTCCTCGCAACCACAGGTTTGTTGGTTGCCCTATCAGCCAGCCCTTGGGACTCTGGAAGCTGCTCTTAAATGCCAGATCGGTATATAATAAGCCCTCTCTCATCCACAATTTAATTGTGGATGAGGCAGCCAATCTGGCATGTATAACCGAGACCTGGGTGGGTGAGCAGGGAGGAGTTAGCCTCTCCCAGTTATACCCACCAGGATACTTGGCTCAGCATCAGGGTAGACCTGAAGGCCGGGGAGGGGGGTTGCTGTGGTCTATAGGAACTCCATCTCCCTCTGCAGGCTCCCTGTCCATGTGACTACTGGTCTGGAGTGTTTGCATCATGTGTTGGGTCAGCGGGACAGATTAGGGATTCTGTTGGTGTACCGCCCACCCCGTTGCTCAACGGACTCCCTAGGTGAGCTGATGGAGGTGGTCTCGGGTGTACTGCTGAGATCCCCCAGACTGTTGGTTCTGGGGGATGTCAACATTCATGCTGAGGGCACCTTATCCGGGGCAGCTCAGGATTTCACGGTCTCCATGACAACCATGGGACTGTCCCAACATGCCATCGGCCCAACACATGTAGCATGGCATACTCTAGACCTGGTTTTCGCAACTGAACATGGAGATGGTGATCTGAAAGTAGAGGACTTTACATCAGTCCCTTTGTCATGGTCAGATCACTGCTTGCTGAGGTTTAGACTTGCAGTGGCTTTTCCCCTCTGCAAGGGTGGGGGACCTATTAAGATGGTCCGCCCCCGGAGGCTAATGGATCCGGATGGTTTCCAGAGGACTCTGGGGAGTTTTCCGGCTGATAGGGCTGGCTCTCCTGTTGAAACCCTGGTTGATCTGTGGAATGCAGAAATGACCCGGGCGGTTGACATGATTGCTCCTGAGCATCCTCTCCTGTGTAGAGCTCATACGGCTCCATGGTATACCCCAGAGCTGAGAGCAATGAAACAAAACAGGAGACGGCTTGGGGGCAGATGGAGACGAACTCCTGATGGATGCAATCAAACACTGGTAAGTGCCTATAGTAAGGTATATTCAGGGGCAGTGAGGGCGGTAAAAAAGCAATACTTTGCTGCCACCATCAAATCATCAATCTGCCGCCCAGCGGAGCTTTTCAGAGTTGTCCGGGGGCTATTACATGCCGGCCCCAAGGATGTGCTACAACCATCTGAGGCCTGCTGTACTGAATTTGCTAGGCACTTCCAGAATAAAATCTTGGGCATCCGCCAGGACTTAGACTCCAGTGTTATAGCAGGTAAATCTAGTGAGGTGTCCAGAGCACAGGCTTGTCCTGTTTTCTTGGATGAATTTCAGTTGATACAGCTCAAGGATGTTGACAAGTTGGACAGGTTCATGCAACCACCACTGTATTGGATCCTTGCCCTTCTTGGCTAATAAAAGCTAGCAGGGATGGAACAACCGGCTGGGCCAGGGAAGTGATTAATGCCTCTCTACGAGAGGGAGTGGTCCCAGGCTGCTTGAAGGAGGCGGTAGGGAGACCACTCCTGAAGAAATCTTCCCTAGAACCCGAAAATCTTAATAACGATAGACCTGTGGCAAATATTCCATTCCTGGGCAAAGTCCTTGAGTGAGTGGTTGCGAGCCAGCTCATCTCTTGGATGCGACTGATTATCTGGATCCATTTCAGTCCGGCTTCAGCCTGGTTTTGGCACGGAAACAGCCTTGGTCACCCTGTATGATGACCTATGTCGGGAGAAAGACAGGGGGAGTGTGACTCTGTTGATTCTCCTTGATCTTTCAGCGGCTTTTGATACCATCAACCATGGTATCCTTCTGGAACGACTGGCTGAGTTGGGAGTGGGAGTCACTGCATTGCAGTGGTTCCGCTCCTACTTGGCGGGGCGGCTCCAGAAGGTGGTGCTTGGGGGACATTGCTCGGCCCCGTGGATTCTCCAGTATGGGGTTCCACAGGGGTCAGTCATGTCCCCCATGCTGTTCAACATCTACATGAAACCTTTGGGAGCGGTCATCCGGAGTTTTGGGGTGCATTGTCATCAGTACGCTGATGACACACAACTCTATTTCTCCTTCTCATCTTCATCAGGTGAGGCTGTGGATGTGCTGAACCAGTGCCTGGCTGCGACAATGGACTGGATGAGGGCTAATAAACTGAAACTCAATCCAGACAAGACTGAGACGCTGTTAGTGGGTGATTCTGCTGACCGGATGGAGGGTGTTCAACCTGTTCTGGATGGGGTTGCACTCCCCTTGAAGGAGCGGGTCTCCCTTTGTTTCCAGAGGACTCACCACAGCGTGGCCGCTCCTGATCTCTGGGGACTGGGACTAACTCTAAATGTCATTCCCTGAGTGTGTGCTGTTCGCATTAAGCTGTTCTACCTGAAAGCTGTCTGGTCCGTCTTCAGCTTCCAGTGTGTTATTGCAGAAATGAAACCGTCATGCTTTGAATTCCATGTGATTTACAAATAAAAGAAATCTCACTGTTATTGTGCCTAAAGTCGTGAGCAGAAGTTTGGGGAGTTAGCGAGAGTCACGACATTCAACCTGTTTTGGATGGGGTTGCACTCCCCCTGAAGGAGCGGGCTCGTAGCTTGGGGGTTCTCTTAGAACCATCTCTGTCACTTGAGGCTCAGGTGGCCTCTGTGGCACTGAGTGCCTTCTATCAACTTCAGTTGGTGGCCCAGCTACGCTCCTATCTGGACAGGAATAACCTGGCTTTAGTTGTCTATGCTCTGGTAATCTCTAAATTGGATTACTGCAATGCACTCTACATGGGGCTGCTTTTGAAGACGGTTCAGAAACTGCATCTTGTGCAAAATGCAGTGGCCAGAGTGATAACAGGAACCAGAAGGTTCGAGCATATAAGACCTACTCTGGCCCGCTTGCATTGGCTGCCTATACATTTCCGAGCCCAATTCAAGGTGCTGGTTCTAACCTATAAAGCCTTATACGGCTTGGGACCACAATACCTGATGGAACGCCTCTCCCAACACAAACCTACCCCTACACTACGATCCACATTGAATGTCCTCCTCCAGTTGCCTACTCCGAGGGAGGCACGGAGGGTGGCAACAAGGGAAAGGGCCTTTTCAGTGGTGGCCCCCCAATTATGGAATTATCTCCCCAACGAGGCTCACCTGGTGCCAACATTGTTATCTTTTCAGCGCCAGGTCAAGACTTTCCCAGGCATTTAACAGCATATGATGAGGGTTTTTGTGTTTTTGTGTTGTTGTTGTGCTTTGACCCAGAAGGATATTGTAGTTTTAACTTGTTTTTATGCTTTATGCTTTAAAATTTTGTATATCGGTGTTTTAATTGTTCAATGTTTTTAATTGTTGTAAACCGTCCAGAGAGCTTCGGCTATGGAGCGGTGGGGTGGGAATTTGAGTCCCCCAGGGAGGCCTATGACTCCCTCTTATGAGAAAGGGGTCATTTAATTGTCACAGATCCCTTATAAGAAGGATATTTACTCTAATTCCTTACAATGTGTTGATACAGTAACTGGCCTATATGTAAACTAGGGATAAATAACCCTAGGAAGGGAAGGGACCACCCAAAGATTGGCGAACTCCCACCCACTAAACTCAAAGGAGTTAGATTCTCACAAGCAACTAAACTCAGTTTGCAGTGGGGACCAAATAATACTCACATACATATGATCTAGTTCCACAGAAGCATCTTTATTTCATCAGCTGATGGAGTCAGAAAAGGAATTCTGACTCCTGAACAGAAGCACGGAACATGATTTTATACTGTTCAGAATATGCATACATCACATTTCTAAGGGGGTGGGCATGAAGGCTGAAGAAATCAAAGGTTACTCTCAGACACAGTCAAAAAGGCTTGACAAGATGTATTTTCTGTCAATCACATGATTTAAACCTGCTGACGAAATGTACCCTAGACAAGAACAGACTGGGCTGGAAGCCTGCTGCGGTTTTGGCCCTTGACTCTCTTTTACTTCTCTGATTTTAACAGTGTCGCATCATAGACAGTTCTATTTTCCATAAAATAGGAAAATGTAATCTTTAAGCCATTAGGGTTACAATCGGTCACTCAAGAATAATACATTATAGCTATTGGTATGATCACACCTGAAATATTCTCTCGACAGGCGGTATATAAATGGAATAAATAAATATATATATATATATTTGTTTATTTTTTTAGCTAGCAGAGACTCTGTCTGGCCCCTCCTGACCACATCTGGCCCAGAAGGATGTTCGCCCAGTGGTACACCAAGCAGGTGGCCTCAGAGCAACCATCCAGAGGCAGTATGGGCAGCTTCCCACCCCCCGAGACGTGTGTAGAGATGAAAGGTAGCCCTGGGATGGCCCCTCTTGCCCCAGTATTGGAGCGCCCAGTGCCAAGGCGCCAGCTCAGGGAGGAAGAGGAGCAGCAGAGTTCAGGCCACCCACTTCTGGACCTAGACCAGCATGTCCTGGAGTCCATTACACACTCCGTGATACTTGCTCCTGATCTGGGTGACCAAATGGAGTGCATAGTCTTCAGGGAGGTGTCTCAGGTGATGCTACCTGAGCTGTCACCTTCCCATGCTGAGCTACATGGCATCTTCACTCAGCCCAGTGATGAAACCTTCCTTAGGTACATTGGATGAACCAGGTGCAAGTCAAGAGGCATTGCCCATTGCAGAGGACATGGAGGGAAGTGCAGAAGAGCAGGACGCTGAAATGAATGGGTGATCCAGAGCCCCTCGAAGAGGAGCCACCACAAGCCAGCGAGGAGCAAGCAGCCCCTCCTTGGGATGACCACCCACTGACCAACGCCCAGAAGTGTGACTGCTTGCGTAACAAGGCTGCAGATGGCGAAGGACTTGGTCACAGCCACAGAGGTCGCTGGAGAAAGAGGACAGGAGCTATTCAGCCGACGGGCCAAGAAGCACATATTGGCAGTCTGGGCGATGCGCCTGGATGGGTGTGCCCAGGCAATACAGTAGTCAGGAGAGTCTCTGCATGCAGGCCTGCATGAGCATGGGCATGCTGTGGCCATGGCGATGGCTACCTCTGATCGTGTCATAGAAAGAGACCTTCGGGAATGCACCACAGCTGTGAACTGCCAGACAGAAGTGCTCCAGGCTTGAGGCGCAGCCTTTGAAGGGGTCGTGCATGCATGCCAGGTGCAACCTCCCGACATGCTGCCACAACAGTACCTGCCTGCTGCTCCAGCCCCTGGATTTGGTCCCCAGCACCCACTGGCACGATCGGTGGCTTTTGAGATCCAAGGACCACCAGACATCAGGGCTGCAAGTAGAGGGGATATGGAAGCTACTCAGGCTCGCATCTCTGGAAGCTTCCTTAAGCATCCTTGCTCCATGTCAGAGGAGATGGCTGAAGAAGGTGTGGGAGGGACACCTGGCGCTGAAGACCAGGAGTGGATGTCTCAGAGGAGGTGGGCTAGCTACTCCCACACCCCACCTTTCTCCACTGCTCTATCCTCTGTGTTTACTCACTTGCCCAGCCTCCTGCCCGCTATCTCATGCCATTGCTATAGCAACTGCATTTGGGCAGTACAGTTGCCAAGTTGGTGGACCACAATAGCAACGATGTTGCTGGTTTGCAATGTGTCTGAAGAGCAGCATTCCTCACTCTCACTTCTTCCCAAACCCCAGGAGATACCACCACCGAAATCTGCAGGATGGGCCTGAGAGGCCCATTCAGGCCTTCACACAATCCTCCAGGCCCAGTGTTGATGCAAGCAAGCTCTGTGCCATCGAGGTTTGTTGGGGCAGCAGGGAGTGGGTTTTAGGGTTCCCTTGGCACTGATGTCTGTATTTCTTTTCTCTCCAGTCTTCCTCCCCTATGACAGTCAAAGTACTTGAGCACCACTTCTCCATGCTCAGCAACCTCCATCTGCAAGCTGAGTGTTGTGTCTGGGCTCTGTACAACCTCATACATGCTCTTGGTGCCATCTGAGACGGCTACAGTACACTGTAATGTGGTACCACCTCTCAGTTCCCCTGACCCCCAAAGAGCAGTGCTTTACTATAAGCCATGCTTTGCTCTTAGTCCACTTCTGCTGTTGATGCTCATGTCTCTGTGAGTCTCCCTTCTTTCCTCCCCCTTTCCTCTACCCCAGCTCATGCCTAAACATGCTTTTCCATTCGACCGTTCCCCTTGCCAGCTACCTCCTCTCCTCTTCCAGTGCTGTGCTGCCCCATCACCCCCCCACCCCACTCCCATTCCCACTTGTATCCCACTGAAGAGAAGAGCTGAGTAAGTGTTGTAGGGCAAACCCTGACATCACCTCACCTCGTTCTTCTTCTGTCTCTAATCTCTTTCCGGCTACATACAAGATGTTCTTGCTGTCCAGCTAATATTCCCCGGTCCATGAACATTGTTGCAGTAATGATGTTGCATTCTTATACTGTGCTCTATTATATTGCTCTATTATAATCTATTATGTGTGTGTGTGTTCTACTGTGTGGAATCACGCTGTGTCCTCGTGCACAGTGAGATTCTGTCCTCGTGGACAGCATTGCTAAAGATCTATATATACCATGCTAAGAGACAATAAAAGATGCTTCCTGCCAAGAACATCTCGGTGTGTGTCTCCTCATTCCTTCATCTGGCGCCCGAACAGGGACCTCTGCGCTCACTCACTATGCTCGGCCCAAGCTTCAGGTGCACCTCTCATCCTTCGGGATCCTGGTGAGTATGGGCGTCTCGCTGTCAGCAGTACAGCGTAGACACGCAGATGAATTATCATTCTTGCCAAAGAGAACTAGGCATAATGTTCCCTCTTCTGCCCTTACACGGCTGGTCCGTGAACTTGGGGAACAGTGCCCATGGTACCCAGAGAATGGATCTTTAGTTTTGAGCGACTGGAAACGTATAGGGCGTCTGCTTCATACAGAGCCTCGAGCTCCTGTTGAAATCTTACAGGTGTGGCATTTATGCCTTCAGGCAGTCGACCTCTACGAGTCCCAAACCGCTTTGTCAACGCACCTACCCTCTTACCTCCTGCTCCGCTATCTCACCCATCTTCGCTATCTCACCCTTCAGCTCCCAGTGCTCCTCCTCCTGTTGCTTCCGCTTCTGCAGTTTCTGATTCTGTACCCCTATCTGAGTTCCAATGTATGGTGCAGAAGTGTAAGCAAGATCCTACTTTAACAGGAGAAGAGTTGGGAGACCTGCTTGCAGTCTGTCCTGTTACTTACACTCAAAATAATCAGGGCCAAGTAGTCAACAACTGGGAGCCACTGCCATACACAGTCTTGCGAGAAATTCGTAAAGCTATTCAAGATACAGGTGACGTGCCAACTCAGAGTGTTTTGCTGCAAGCTACATTGCATGCCGCTAGTTTATGTGTAGTAGCTGCTTTTTAAAAAGTTCCAGCTGCTAGTCAACCGCATAAGAGCTTTGCTAAAATTCGACAAAGCGCTGCTAAACCCTATGCCGACTTCATTAACCGTCTGCAAGCTGCTATTACACAGCAAGTAGATAAGCCAAAAGCTGCCCCAGACAAAAAGAGAGCTTATCCACTTCCCACTCCTCCAATAAGCTCTCCGCTTGTCACTCAAACTCTGCCGCCACCCAACCCATTCCTGTCTCTCAGTTTCTCAGCAGCCACAGCCAGTAGTGCTGGGTGTGACTTAATAGTTCCTGAAGACACTGTATTTTGCTTTCCTTTGGAAGTACTTCTTGTTCCCTACTCAGGTGACCGGCCCATTGCCTGAAGGTCTGTTTGGTTTAATCCTTCCTCGATCATCTGCCAGCAACAAGTTTTTTCCCCCATTGTTCCAGGTATAGTCGATTCCGATTACACAAGTGTTTTAAAACTGTAAGTCTAATCGTTCTTCCTTTAATGCTATTCTGTTATAACTTCCTTATTTCATTCCTCAAGCCTCTGCAGCCGTCCGTGGTGATGCGAGTTATAGATCCACTGACTTAACCCTTATATCCTATATAGAACAACCAATTGGTCGAAAGCGACCACTCTGCACTTTCATTGTCAATAACTTAGTATTTACAGGTCTTGTTGATACTAGAGCTGATGTGACAGTCCTTCAATACTCTGAGTGGCCGTCACAGTAGCCCCTTCAACCTGTGCAGCAGCTGTGGGGCGTTAGTAGTGCACAATCTGCGCAACAAGGCTCAGAGTGGCTTGCTGTTCTACAATTCTGTGTGTGTGAGACCTGTGAAAAGACTTTCCTCAGTGCTAAAGCTACGAGAATTGGGAAGGCTCCCTAAGTCAAAACCGTTCTTTCCCTGACATTTTGTTTCCGTCGTCAGTTCAGTGTTCCCTGACAGGCTGAGTAGTGATTTAGTTTCAAGATGATTGTTAAACTACTGTCTAGAGGCTTTCCGTAGTGTTCCAGTGCAGTGTGGCCGCTCCTGCCCTCTGGAGACTAAGGTTAACTCTAAATGTCTACCCCTGTGTGAGTTCTGTTCGCATTAAGCCGTTCTACCTGAAAGCTGTCTGGTCTGTCTTCAGCTTCAAGTGTGTGTTTGCAGAAATGAAATCGATATGCTTTGAATTCCGTGTGATTTACAATAAACGAAGTCGCACAGTTGTCAGAGTCATAAGCTGCTGAGTCAAGGTTTTTCTCAAGCTGCCGTTTCCCTCAAATTCGAAAAAGGACTTACAGTAGCTTCTCTTCAAGATCGAGAACTGTTTAAATTTCTTCAAAAGAGTCAGTAAATTTCCCTGACATTGGATTTACAAAACCTTGCCTGCCTTTCTGTAAAAGATTTATGACCTGCCTGAAAGATTCACCTCCCCTTCCATCGTCCAAAGCCAGCCGCATCGTTCTAAAGTACTTTCGTTTTCCTCGCCAAAAGAAGCCGCTTCACAGAGAAAGGGGGGGGGGGGGAACAGAGATAAAAAAACATTTGCCGTCTGTTTCGTTTTCAGCCAATTTGAAACTTTTTTTCTCTCATCCTTGCTAACGACACTGTTCACTGATTTAGAGACTTTAAATCTGTTCTACTCATTTCAATTGGGGCCCTGTGCTAGCCTAATGCCCTGCCATTTTCTAAGATGATTGTGTTCTGCATTCTGTACCAAATGTTTTGCTCTGATTCTGCCTTTTTGTGTTTCTTGCCATGTACAAAATATTTTGAAATGTCATTGCTGATTTTAGAGCTTAAGTCAAATGCTGATTTGTTTAGAAAGTTTTTTTCCTTTCTCAAAAGCTTTTGTCTTTTCCCCTGGCTGTCTCCATTGCGCGCCGGAGAGGGCTAGGGGGAAGGGTATGAGTTTTCCAAGTTGAGAGCCGTTTTGGGGAGGGGAAGATGTCGGGTATCAAGTGCTGAGCTGAGAGTTTGGCATTTTGTTATGAGAAGAAACTGTCTCTGTTCTCTGCTTATCTCTAACTGTAGGCCGAAGCCTGGAGTTCTGTGAGAATGAAAGTTGTTTAGAAAAAGGTGGGGGCTCTATTGCAAACTGTCCCTCACATCTGTGTCATCATCAAGAAGAGGTTGAACTGTGCCACCCTGTTAGCACAGAAGTTTAGAATTACAGGCCTGAAGCCCTGTCTGTCAAAATAGCTTAAAATTAGCCAGCCTCCATCCTCCAAAAAGTAATTGCTTTGCTAGGAATTATCTCGTCTACTGCTTTTGTTTGCTATGCTTGCCAAGAAACTTGTGTTTGAGACTCTATCTGATTTAGAAATGCTTGATGCACTCTGTACATGTTCTGTTGCTATTTGAACTTGAAACTTCTAAGAGCTATGCCATGAAAAGTGCCCTGTGGCTTTTCATAGATTTAGACTTGAGATTACTGTTCTAGATTCGTGTTCTATAGCCTGCTGTTTCCCTGCATAGAGCCAAAGTTACGAGCACAAAGAAGCAAAAGTTGATTGTTGCTGTTCATTCACTTCATCGTCACATTCAAATTGCTAGTGTAAAACCTTTTGTTTTACCCCTCCCTTTGAATATCTGAGGCCGCAATTTGTTAGAGCGAGTGCAACACTTGTTCTCAATATCTGAATCTCACCCAAAGCTTAATGACTTTGTCCCAACTGTGCTGCCTTTAGTATAGCAACTCCTCACTCGCCTACCGCTTTGCTTTTTGTGCCAAAAGACAAGTCTATTTATATCTGTAAATGGTTAGTATTAACTGCTACTCTGCCCCGCAATATTTACCCACTGGTACAGGCCTATGCAGATCTTCTCATTAAATGTCGCAATCGAGCTTTACAGCTACTAGGCCAAGATGTGCTCGCTGTTCACTTGCCCATTACTAAAGTTGAACATGTTCACTTAATGACTACTTCAGATAGTTACCACTTTGCTTTCTCCAATCATGTGGGTCCCCTGTCATTTAACATGCCAAAAGATCCACAAATCACTTTAACTTTAACTATTCAGTTACAAGCACAGTCAGTCGCCGTTGCAGCTCCCCTACAGGGAGCCCCCACAGTGTTTACTGATAGATCCCCCAAAAGAGGTGTTCTTACCTATGTAGATGCCATTACTAAAACCTGGCGATTTTTATACACTCCTATTCAAGTTTCTGTGCAGCGAGCTGAAATTGCTGCAATAATAATTGCTTTCCAGCAGTTTGCACAGCAACCATTTAACCTCATTGTAGATACCATGTATGTCTATAACCTTCCATTTAGCTGATTCTATGCTGACTGTTCAAATTGATCAAAATTTAATGGCGTTGTTCTTAACTTTGCAGAATGCTCTATCGCAGCGTACAATCCCCTTTTTGTCGCACACATCTGAAGCCACACTCCTTTGCCAGGGCCATTAAGTTTTGGCAATGCTCAGGCAGATGCTGCTTTGCGACATCCAGCTGCGAATTCTTTATTCTCAGACCCTTTCCAGAGCCATTCCTTTTTCCACCAATCTGCAAAATCCTTAGCACGCCAATTTTCTCTCCCACTGACACAGGCACAAGCAATTGTCACCTTCAGTTTCTTTAGTGCCTGACGCTAACTTTTGGGTTCGACATGCCCTGTATATGTTTGCTATTCATGGTCACAATGCTACTCTGTATTATGAACATCCATTAACTGCTAGCCAAGTAGCCTTTATTCCTACTATAACTCCAGAAATTGTTGTATCTCACCTGCAGCATATTCATCAATCAGTGCTATTTGATAACCCCGAGAGCCTAAATCAGACCAAATGGCGATTTTTTCGAGTTTCTAAAGTCACTCCAGCTATGTGTTTCTGTTGTCATGCCACTAGCGCTTGGAATACAAAGTGGCGTGATTGGCATAGAGCTGTTAGAATCCTTGCTCTTGTAGGTAATTATTCTGCTTACACTGAAAAATTTTGGTTATGGGGGAATTATAACTCTTCCTATCCCTTCAACGTTACGTACTAGAATCAATATAAACTTTCCCTATGTTTCAGCCAAATTATACAGCTATGGCTGGTAGTATCTGTAGTAGATAGCAGATCCAAGACCCTAATTTATGGTTTTTCTTCAATAACACAGCCGCCAATTATCACCCAGGCACATATCAATGTGCCGCTTTAAGTTACCTCACTGCTCTAATACCGTCATAATTGATACACAACTGTCTGAGTTGTCTGATGGGTCTCGAGCTGTTCTAAAAGCCATCACTGGCACTTTATCCTTAGGATCCTACCTTGATATCATTGCTCAAGAAAATAGGCGCTCTATTCTTAGATTAACATGTCGTTTAGAAAAAACAGTTAACGCTACTAGCAATATTGTGCGCGATTTACAAATTGAAATTGATGCAATCTCGTTTTGCAATAGACTATCTTCTAGCAAAAACTAGTGAGTTCTGTAAATTAGTAGGCCCTGCTGGTTGTGAAGTACATTTCCATGACTTAAATCAAACTATTGAAGATCATTTGTCTAATTTAGCACATTATATTCAAAACAATGTTCATACACAATTCTCTGTGTTTTCATGGTTAACAGATTGGCTTCCTAATTTTGTATATCTCTGACAGCTATTCTTTTATGTCATTTGTGGACTAGCTATTTTAATTTCCTTGTGTTGCTTTGTTCAGTGCATCCCTTCTCTGTTTATGATGGTAAAAAATTACTTTAGCTGTGCTTCATATTCAACGCACAAACCAATCTTTCACAAACCTCCTTATTAATTAAATAAAGAATAAAAAGAGATGAGATGAAGAGAAGAGCTGAGTAAGCGTTGTAGGGCAAACCCTGACGTCACCTCACCTCGTTCTTCTTCTGTCTCTAATCTCTTTCCGGCTACATACAAGATGTTCTCGCTGTCCAGCTAATATTCCCCGGTCCATGAACATTGTTGCAGTAATGATGTTGCATTCTTATACTGTGCTCTATTATATTGCTCTATTATAATCTATTATGTGTGTGTGTGTTCTACTGTGTGGAATCACGCTGTGTCCTCGTGCACAGCGAGATTCTGTCCTCGTGGACAGCATTGCTAAAGATCTATATAAACCATGCTAAGAGACAATAAAAGATGCTTCCTGCCAAGAACATCTCGGTGTGTGTCTCCTCATTCCTTCACCCCACCCTTCCCAGGTCACCTTTGGAAATGGACACCGAGGAAGCAGTCAGGGCTGCCTTTAAGCTTTTGCTTCCTGCTGCCATGGGTGAAGCTGCAGATGAGGGTGAGGAGGATGTCCTTCAGGAGCGGAGGCGGCCGGAGGGTGCCCTTCACCCCATCCCTCAACTTTTCAGTGATGCCGTAACAAACTTAGTGGGGTTTGCTGCGACAGCGCTCCTGGATTCTGCAGAGCCTCGCTGTGCGCCAGTGAAAGCTGAGCGTCATGACATTGATGATGATGGCCAGCGCATCAGTGGGTGCTGTCAACATGAGCACTGTGCGGGTGACAGCAGTGGATCTAATGGAGAGGTGTACCTCAGTCCAGCAGTGGGTCTTTCCGCGCACCAATGTTGTTTGAACAGAGATGAAGGATTTATCCGAACTGGGATAATGAGCACTTCAGAGGCAGCTTCTGCATGATTTTGTGCAGACAAAATCTGACATTTCCTGACATCATTGTGACATGCTGCATTGTGCACAACATCTGCAAATCACTGTGAACCACCCTGACCCAGCGCAGAGAGCAATTCCATTCCTGTCAATGGGAGTGGTTGCCCCCATTTCCACTCGCCCAAAATACAGAATACAGAACCCAAAATAACATAATACAGAACCCACAAATAAACAAAGAACAATCATAGGAATGGCTCAGGAAGGGTGAGCTATTTCCAGAAACAGAAGGATTCCTAACAGCTATACAAGATCAAGTTATAGCCACCAAGAACTACCAAAAACACATCATGAAAGATAACAGTGTAACAACAGACCTATGCAGGAAATGCCATCAGTTCCAAGAAACAATAGACCATATAACAGGAGGATGTAAAATTCTGGCAGGAATGGACTGTACAGACAGACACAATACAGTTGCAAAAATGATTCACCAACAACCGGCCATCAAATTCAACCTTATCAAACAATTTACACCATACTATACATACTCACCTGAAACAATCTTGAAAAATGCAGATCATAAAATATACTGGGACAGAACAATTCATACTGACAAGGCAATACCCTGCAGCCGACCAGACATAACGGTCATAGACAAAAAAAGAAAAACACCCATACCTCATCCACATAGCAATACCAAATGACAAAAATGTTGTTGAAAAGAGAGACAAATATACACCACTGGCCATGGAAATCAAAGAACTATGGCATCAGGAAAAGGTCACAATCATTCTGTTAGTCACCTCAGTCACTGGCATCACATCAAAAAACTATACAGAAAACCTTCAGAAACTGGTCCTACCAAAATACATCCACACCAACATCCAGATAGCAGTCATACTTAAAACATGCTCAATTGTCAGGAAATTCCTGAATCTGTAAAAGACAGCATGACTTCGCAAAGCCCGTCATGTCCATCTAGAAAAACCGCCATGAGTGAGAAAGAGATGAAATAATAATAATAATAATAATAATAATAATAAATTTCTTTCTTACCGCTTCTCCCTCTGGATCGAGGCAGGGAACATTAAATACAAATAATATAAAATACATAAAACTGATTAAAAACATATAAAATCTAATATATTATTAAAATACCAACAAAACGCTTAAAATTTGACTGGGTAGGCCTGCTAGATCAGTCTTTATGGCTTTCTTAAAGTCAGAGATACTGTTAAGTTGGCGTCTCTCTTCTGGCAGGCCATTCCACAGTCTGGGAGCAGCAGAAGAGAAGGTCCTCTGGGTAATGATTGTCAGCCTAGCTTTGGCTGACTGTAGTAAATTCTTCTCACAGGACCTGAGTGTGTGGGGTGAATTGTACAGGGGAAGGCGATCCTGCAGGTAACCTGAACCCAAACTATGCAGGGCTTTAAAGGTAATGACCAACATTTCGTACTTCGCCTGGAAAGTAATTGGCAGCCAGTGGAGTGATTTTAAAGCTGGTGTAATATGGTCACCCCTAGGTGTACCAGTGACCAACCTGGCTGCCATATTTTGAACTAGTTGAAATTTCCGGACTAGGCACAGAGGTAGCCCTATGTACAGCACATTGCAGAAGTTGAGCCTCGCTCGAGGCTGCAAAGGCTGATGGAATACCAATGGGAGGACTGAGGAGGGAGAGAGGGCGGGGGAGATGTCAATCAAACACAGCATTGACTATTAGTCAACTTGATGCTGGCCCAAATCCACACAATGGTTGATTAAAAACATGTTGCATGGGGAGTACGCCCTTGATAGTCAACTATTGAGTTGGCTATTAACCAACCATTGATTATTATGTTGTCTGAATGTGCCCTGTATTTCCCCTTGCAGGAGAGAGAAGTGTCCCCTATCTGGTCTTTTTAGTTACCTTTTCTGCATTTTTTCCAGCTCTACAGTATCTTGTTTGAGATCATAGAATCTTCTTCGTTGCCCTCCTCTGAACATGCCCCAGCTTGTCTGTACCCTTCTCGAAGTATCCCCCATCTTGTAACTGTGCATTTGGCTTATTTTTCCTAGGTGTAGAACTTGGCCTTTATCCCTATTAAATTTCATTCTGTTGTTTTCAGCCCAGCGCTCCAGTCTATCAAGATCACTTTGAAGTTTGTTTCTGTCTTCCAGGGTATTAGCAATCCCACCCAATTTTGTGTCGTCTGCAAATTTAATAAGCATTCCTTGCACCTCCTCGTCCAAATCATTAATAAAAATGTTGACGAGCACTGGGCCCATGACTGAGCCCTGCGGTACCCTGCTCATTTCCTCCCCCCAGTGTGAGAAGGTACCATTGATAAGTATTCTTGAAGTCTGATTCTGTAGCCAACTATAGATCCACCTAATAGTTGTGGTGACTGGAACTGTACACAGTATTCCAAATGTGTCCTACTATAGATTATATAAAGATATAATGTATTTGTTTTTATCTGTTTTAATGGTTTATCTATTTTATGATATTTATATTTATTGTTGTTCCCCGCCTCGATCTGGATGGAGAGTTAGAAATAAAATAAATAAATAAATAAACATACCTCAAACCCTTGCTTAATGATCCCTAACATTAGAATTTGCCTTTTCACAGCTGCCATAGTGGGTTGATGCTTTTATTAAGAGAGAAAAAAGGTGCTGAAACCTAGAACTGCAGATGTAATGAATACTTTAACATATGTTACAATTAATTCAGAAAGTAGTCTACAGGCAAGCTGCATACTGCAAGTCACAGATGTCTTCATACCTGCTATAGCTACCAGTTTATAGACAATGCCAATGAAGTGCAACTAAAAACATCCATGAAAGCAGGCAACTGGAAAGAACCAATATTGTAGGCTGTAGCAATCAGGCCTTTGTGGAATGAAAGTCTTTCTCAGAAGACAGTCCCTATAGGAGGAGCACAGAAGAGTGAGTTATATGAGCAGTACCCAGCAGAAACAAAACAAAATTATTTTCATTTCAGAGAATGTTATCACATGGCATTCTTCTAGAATGTTACTTGTATGGCTCAGTCATTGTTCACTTAGCCATTTTTTCGTCAAACTGAACAGCTTTTTAATGGCTTCACTGGAACAAAGCAGCACAAAAGGTACCACTAACATATTTCTCCAATCTCCAGTAGGATGCACGATCTGGTCACAGATGTTGTGACCCTTTTATTATAGTTGGCCTTAGCCATCCAGAGAATGTTTAGAAAGACTTTTGTGAAGTCACAACTTCTTGCAACGTGAGAACATTTTTCAGGTTTCCATTGGCGAGATGCAAATTCCTTCCGTTAGGAGAACTTCCCAGCTTGAGGTGGTGGGCCAAGGAATCCTCCGGCCTGCTTGGTGGCAGCTCGGGAAGGAGCCAGACCCAGCAGCTTCTGAATATTCTGACAAAGAGCAGAGACACAAGAACTGAGTACTGCATTCGAAATAAGGCCAATTCATTAAGACTAAATAGTCAAAAAATCTTACACAACCAGGCTAGTCGGCTTTAAATAACTGCTACTCTTTGGCTTACACTTACTAGGTTAGACAGTGGATGAATTTGGACGACACAATAAGCAACTGGGGGGGTGGGGTGGAAACAATCATCAGTTGTATTGACTATCATGTTGTCCGAATGCTGCCACAGTCGACTCAGCACTGATCCTAATCCACACCACAGTTGATTATTTATTACCATGTTGTGTGGGGAGTACCCCCTAGAGGAACAACTGTAAAGTTGATTATTGCCCCACCATTGACTATCGTGTTGTCCGAATTCAGCCATACTATTTGGCATAAACCTGACTGAAAAGTAGAGACAATACATAATTATTTAACTATCCTGTCTGTGAGGAAATCAAAACGTATTCAATGGGTATCATTAAATGGTCTTGAATCTGCAGTGCACAGATTTTTATGCAGGAAAGGGAAGGAAATAAAACTCAGCATGCTCAAGCCCTAGCACACAAATCAAGTGATGGGACTGATGGCTTCAAACTAAACATGCCTACATTTGGAGGTTTTTGCAACTAATAGCTAAAGGTATCTCAAACTAAACTCCCAAAAATGTAATTTATAAAATTGGGCTGCTGATGGATTGTACAAGGACTCCCCAGTAGAACATTCACAGCAACATGAATCCTGCCTCCAAAATCCAGAGGTTGATACCTTGAGCTATCTAATCCAGTCTGTGTGAGAATGCCTCTCCCAACAATCTGAACAATACTCATAATAAGCTTCTGTAGGATAAACCTAAGGCAGGAGAACACATTGCTTCAGCCACTGGGGGGGAGGAGGAGGAGTATGAGACATCGGCACTATCATGTGGCAAGAAAAAGGTGGATCAGAAGCCACTGCTGTGCGGGGGGGAATAGAGGAGCGTGAGCTTCTCACACAAGAGTGGGAAGGGCCATGAGCCCTTGCATGTAGTCCCAGAGCCAGGCAGGATTTATTTACTCCAGCGAGTGCAAAAGCTTTATCAATATTTTTTGTTTATATATGACAGAAGTGTCTCAGAAAAGTGAGTCTTACAAAATTCCAGTGGTGGTGGTGGGAGCTGCATGATGACGTCATCAATATGGCTGCCACACTATTATGTAGTTGCCACTTTTAAATATGCATAACTTCTCTCCCGTTTATGCTACAGAGATGGAAGTTTTTCTGACATGTTTCAAATTTAATGACAAATACTTTTTGTAATTACACATTGTTTGTTAACTCCATTAGTTTTTGAGATAATTTCATTTGAACGTATAACATCTGTGTTTGCATTGGTTATGTGTCACGTTGAACCATGATTTACACAAAAACTATATGACTTCCGAAATAATACTTAAGAACAAAAATGTTGCATTTTTAATGAGGATTAAGAAAATGCATTAACATGGGGCTTACTCCAACGCTTAGGGAATTATGAGTGATATCTTGTTCTACGTCCACTTTCTCAGGATTGTATGATTTTACAGTTTATCATATAGGGCTTTCATTTCAAAAGTATCCACCCTAAATATCTCTCGATCTGATGCACAGATCATTTTGAACATGTTCAACTGTGATTTTTACAGTTGAACACGTTAAAATGTTCTTTACAAAATTTCAAACAGGACGAGTATGATAATATATAAACAAAGACAATTCATTAGGTTGAATTCTTTTTAACAAATATTTTTTAAAATCTTCAGCAAAAATTTACAATTTACAAAATAAAAACTGTTCTGTGAGAAGGGTTAACAAATAAATTTCATTGGATGTCCTCTTCACTTTCATTGGAACTGCTATCATCACTGTCAAAATCACTTTCTTCGTCTTCTTTTTCACTGTCCTCTTCTGTGGCCACTTCAAGATTTTCTGGGAGTGTTGGACCATCGTACCATTTTATGTGGTACCTGCCATTTTCCACGTACCAGTCGTGTTCAGTAAGATCAAGCCTGTCGTATGGTTTTCTTCAATCTGCTCGTTTCCTTAGCCATGACACTGAATTGCTTCTTTTAATCTTTTGGATCAATGCAGGTTTAGATGGAGGCCTTAAACTGGATCTTAGTTGTTGTTTTCTGCATAGAGATATCACTCATAATTCCCTAAGTGTTGGAGTAAACCCCATGTTATTATACATTTTCTTAATCCTCATTAAAAATGCAACTTTTTTGTTCTTGAGTATTCTTTCGAAAGTCGTATAGTTTTTGAGTAAATCATGGTTCAGCGTCACGTTCAAATGAAATTATCTCAAAAACTAATGGAGTTAACAATGTGTAATTACAAAAAGTATTTGTCATTAAGTTTGAAACATTTCAGGAAAAAAATAATCTCTGTAGCATAAACGGGTGAGAAGTTATGCATAATTAAATATGGCAACTACATAATAGCATGGAAGCCATATTGATTATGTCATCACACAGCTTCTGCATTCTTTGGGTAAATAAATCCTGCCCTGGCTCTGGGACTAATGGGAAGTGTGAGCTGCACACATGGGGTGGGGGGAAGCATGAGCTGTGTGAGGGGAACCTTGCCTCGGGGGGGGCGGGTTGAAGAGGAGTACAAGCGCCGCCTCCACTATCACAATATCACAGTTCCTTCTCCTCTGCCAGCTACATCTACCTTCCTTCTCTCAATACTTCCCTACGAGGAGTGTCCTTCATGGGAGTGAGGCTTTGGCGGGGAGATGGCCCTGGAGACACCGAGGGAATGGTCAGATCCAAGCCAGCTCTTTTAGACACAATTGCATGGTTCTCCATTCTGATATTGGATATAGTAACAATTTGTCCTAAGGAAAGCTGGGTTCAAGTCTCTATCTCTCAGTCTAAACCTGAAGAGAAAATGGAATACCCTCCTCTCCCCACCCCATAATATGCAAACTTGCAAACTTTATTGTTAAGGCAACCTAAAATAGGTTTTAGCCCCATAATATGCTGCCTTGAGCTTCTTGGAGGAAGGGTGAAATAAAAATGTGGTAAATAGGTTAGCACAGTGATGATCTCTTTGTATGGTAAAATGAACTTTGTATCTTTGGAATATGGACTTAAAAGATACCTAAAGGACCATGTTAAAATTGCTTTATGGTGAAGGGGCTGCAATGACCAAATCACCATTTTTCAAAATATGGGCAGATTTTGCTACCCCAATTCCACTTTATTCAGTGGTACATGTTTCCAAATAAGGATGCATAGAACTGAAGCCTTAGCCTTGAAGGGTGTGATCCTACTTCATATTATTGTATGTGTACAAGTCTTTAAGCAGATGTAATTCTACTGCACAAAGCTTGTGGGGGACCTGGCCAAGGTACTGAACCATGTCTTTAAATCTGCAATCCTATATACACTAGCCTGGGAGTAACAGGATTGCATTGTAAGTTACATGAAGGCTCTATTTAGTTGAAAGTCAATAATTTGTTTAGAGCAACTAGTTAGAATGCATGTATGCTCAGGAAATGTATGGATTTAAAAGTAAAAAAATTGACACAATCAAATCAGTTATGGGAGAGACAATGGAACGACCTTCATAAAGATGAATCTGGCATGTTGCAGCATGTGGTGTGGGTGAGGGAATAATAAGGGACAGGATGTATATCTTCACACCCAGCCCAGATGTTGATCAATTTTCCCAGCCATTTAAAGGCCCTTGAGCACTTCATACCATCAACAGGAAAGCAGGAAGAACTCCAAGACAGGACTGATGTGCCAAAGGGGGATGGAAACAGCACAGAGGAAGTTGCTCATTGTAGGGAGATATTTCAGACAACATTAACCTCAGGTCAGAAGGGAGTGGTGTCTCTGCCAAGGCTCAAAAGCACTTCCTCATCATCAAAATATCCAAGGCCAAATCAACCAAGAAATAAACTGCTCATTTTTCGTGAAGGTTCCCAATGCCATGGCTTCAAACACTGTTCCCCAAATACTCAGATGTCTGCCTTCCTCTCCCATAAACTAACCTCAAGAAAAGCACTTCTGGTATATTGCATTCTCCACTCCTAAGTTTGTTCCAAATGTCTACTATAAGATGGTTACTTTCCAACACCCGGCCTCACAACTGAATTGTTTCCCAATTGGCAGGTAACCGTCACTTGCTTGCCTCCTCCATTTCTGAAAGGAGACACGGCACCTGAACTGCTGCTGTTCACCTGCTCCCCTTTTCCCATCTTGGAAGAACGACTTCCTGCAGGAGCAGCACAGAATCCTAGGGGTACAAGGGATCCAATGGGCCACCTAGTCCATGTCCAGGCTTTAAGACCAGGCTTTATTACACTACACAGAAATAAAATGTAGTACATGTCTATACAGCCTCTTTGCGTAAAACTCCTGTTAGCAGTAGAGGCATCGATTTCCAAAGGTGCAGCCAACATAATATGAGCCAGGTGAGACACAGTGGTGGAAGGCACTCTAACCACTGCATAGGAAGAAGATCTGGCTGCATCTCCTCCATACCCCTTTCTGGACTATCTTCTGGCTGACAAGGCCCTGGTTGCACTGATGGCAGAGTCTTTCTGGACAAACTGCCTTGTTGCTGAATGCAAGGTGGGTGAATGACAAAACATCTGCTATTCATAATCTAACCCTGGATGAACATGCCAACTTTGCATGTATTATGGAGACATGGCTAGATGGTCCTGGGGTGTTAATTTCTCCCAGCAAGGGCTCTCTGTACTGCAGCAAGCAAAATCTGTGGAGCAGGGATGTGAAATCACAGTGGTCAATTCATGCCCATCCTGGCTTATTAAGACTGCCAGAGTGGAGCTGGCTGAATGGGTTAGAGGAATAAGATATTGTTCCATCTAGCCTTAAGGAGGCAGTAGCAAGAGATTTATTAGTGTGTGTGTGGGGGGGGGGGGGAACTCTCCTTAAACCCCACCATTTTGGATAATTTTGACCAGTCTCCCAATATTCCATTCATGGGCAAGATGGTGAACATGTGGTGGTTTCTTAACACCAGGTTTTCCTGGATGAGACAAATTATCTAAACCCATTTCAATTCAGCTCCAAGTCCAGCTAAAAAAGATAAACAGCTTTGGCCACCCTGCTAAACAACCTAACCAGGAACTGGGCAGAGGAGTTCTGTTGGACCTCTCAACAGCTTTTGATACCACTGACTATAGCATCCTACTGGATGGCCTAGCTAGAATGAGTCTTGGGAGCACATACTACAGTGGTTCTGACCTTTCCTGGAGGGTCAGTTCCAAAAAGTGTTGCTGGGGCTTGCTGCCAATATCATTAGGCTATGGTAACCCACAAGGTTCTATCTTATCCCCTGTGCTTTTTAATTTCTACATGAAACTGCTGGGGGAAGGTCTCCATCAGTATGTTGATGACACCCAGCTTTCTCTCTGCTGAGGTTCTGAATCAGTATTGGACACTGGTCAGGGTTGGATGAGGGCAAACAAACTGAAACTTAATCCAGACAAGACAGAAGTGTACCTGGTCAGAAGAACAGCTGATCTGGGAACAGAAATTCAGCCTTTTTAGGAAGAGCTTGCATTCTCTCTTAGAGGACTCAGGTTCATAGTCTAGGAGTACTTCTTGACTTGGGATTTGAATCTGGATGTTCAGGTTTTGGACAAGACTGGGAGTGTCTTTGTCCACCTTAGTGTGTCAGCTACGCCTTTCCTAGAGATGGCAGATCTGGCATTGTGACTGACATATTAGTTACATACAGATTGAACTATGTTGGGCTACCCTTGAAAAAGGTCCAGGAATTTCAGATAGCAAAGAATGTGATAGCCAGGCTGTTAAATATAGCTGGTTACTGGGTTCATGTTACTTCCTTGCTAAAACTGTTACAATGGTTTCAGGCTTGTTTCCATGCACGAGTCAAAGTGCTGCTTATGACCAATAAAGCTCTAAACAGCTTAAGACTTGGAAGGATCACTTGGTCCCATATAAGCCTGTCCAATTGTTAAGTTTTTCTGGAGAGGATCTCTTGCTTGTACCACCAGTTTCTGAGTTGTGTTTGGCAAGTATAAGAGCTCCTCAGGAGGCGCATATTGATAAGCTTTTTGCTACTGTGTGTTTTTCTAATTCCTTGAAGATTTGTGCAACTTATGGTTGCACCCTGGTAGAAACAAAGGCTGTGAATGAAGCAACCCAGCACTTACCTGCCGTATAGACATGGTGCAGAGAATGTAAAGGAAGATGAATGAACAATCTGTGTAATCTTCGCCCAAAAGATTACGATGGGATAAGCCCTGGATGTAGGAAAGTGGTACAAAAGGGAGCTTTGCAACCACTCTACCATCAAATCTGGGAAGAGCAAATGGAAGTGTTTGACTATTAGTGTAACTCAAGTAAACTGTCAAGTTAACGCACCATATCTTGGCAAGAGCATCTTGCCTCACATTACCATAGGACAATAGATTCAAGGCAAAACATAAAGCAAAGAAAATTCATCCTAACTTACATGGCCCCACAACAGTCAACCTTCCTGCTGCTGAACTGATCAGACTGATCTTAAGAATTTGTTGCTTCTGAACTACTAAGTGAAGCCCTCAGGGAAAGAGAATGTGTGTGAGCAAGTAAAAAAAAATTACAAGCAAAGAATTACAAGAATGAATAGTCTGTGCCAGCAGAAATCTGCTGAAGTTGTAGGGGAAGTCACAGGACTGCAGGGTGAGGTTTACAGCCCCTGAGTCAAAAACTGAAATTTTAACTATATATTTGGTTCAAAACAGAGCTAAAGCATCTCAGCCTTCCCCAACTTGGTGGGCTCCAGATAAGTTCGACTACACTGTAGTCACTACAGCTTTCATTATCCCCAGCCAGCATGGTCAGTGGCCACGATGGGAATTATAGTTCAATACGTCTGGAGAGTACCAGCAGTTGGGAAAGGCTGCTTTAGAGTACCTGTACTTTCTTTTGAGTATACAGTGATAAATAAAAGTATCCTGTTTCTTCTACTGCCACAACAACCCTCTGGGATATATTGTTATCATACCTATTTTACATATTAAAGATTGAACTTTTGTGACTTTAAGCTGCACCCAGGTGTCTCAGATCTAGGCATTAATTGCTGAGATCAGCTAACAGTATTATTTATTTGATTTGTAACCCACCTTTCTACCAAGAAAATGTCAGACAAGGCTGCTTACAATTATAGGAATGATAAAACACTTCAAATAAAAACTTGATTAAAACATTAATAAAATACACTAGATACACAATAACAGAACAAAACAGCACCCAACACAACAAATCATCTTACACACCAAAGGCCTGCTTGAATAAAAATGTATTTGCCTTCAGTAGTGGAGTAACAGTTTGTACAACATGTAAATTATGGGACAAACATTGCAGCAGAGAAAGAAATCCATAAATGAAACAGGCTTCAAAAGCACTTTGAAAGGTGCCAAAAGGGAAGCATGTTCAAGCCAGGCTCTGTTTGGTACTAAGGTAAAGCAGAAGAGAATCTCTGTATTTCAAGGTTTTGTAAGGTGCATGATGCCCTCACCTAAGGTTGCTTTGGGAATAAATGTGGACAGCTGAATTCAGGCTTGTGCTAACCTGAATTTCCAAATGCACCTCCTATACTGCACGGCTGACTTTTCTCCCATCTTGCTTTTTTAAAGTAGGTGTTTATGGCACTATAAACTCTTAAATAAGTGTTTCTTCCTCTAGAGATACGAATACAAGGCGCTACATGTCCAACAAGTGGCAACACTGCTGTCTGACAGCAAAGGCATTTGGCAGAAGGTTCAGGAATGGATATTTGTCTCCCTTTGATATTCCCTTAGACCTCCATCACACCTAATCCCCCCCCCCCCCGCCCAGTTTGCCTCTGCGTTTTTTTACCTCTGAGGCAAAAGTGTGTCAAGTTTATGATCCCTTTCACTTGAATAGCTGCTCCTTCACTCCTCGGCTCCACCCACCCCTATTCAACCAGATTGCCTTTCTCCCTGGCAAAAATGGAACAACCCTTTAGTCTGGCTCTTTGGGGATACTGAGGGAGTACAATCTTGTCTCTGCAGAGATTCAGGCGTTGTATGATTTTAAAAAACGATTTGGGGTGCAAGATTTGGGTTTTATATTGAGGCTTGGAGCCGGCTGCTGGGAGAGATTGCTTTTCCCTGCCAGGACCTGATGCGATCCATTCAACCTCCCAGTTTCTTCTAAACTACACAGACGCTTAGGGCGCATTAAATGCGCTTAGGGAAAATAATCCAGACTTTTAGCATTCTAGGAAAGACTGGGGAAGAGGCGGGGTGTCAGCAGGACAGGCATGGTGTCATGTGAGTACCATTCTGCAAATCCGCACACCAGGCATGGTGAGAATGCACTAAATCGCTGATGTGATAGAGCTCTTAGTGTTGTAGTATTCCATGTGGTTCCTGCCTTTTCTTATGGACACAGCTAAAAGGAGGGAGGAAATGAGCAGGAAGTGTTACAGCGAATGGGCCCAATGCCTTTGACATTGTTAAGAATACAAGCTAGTAGAAGGAATGTTGATAGCCAAGAGAAACAGTGGGGAACCCATGTTAACTTCTCTTGCTTAATACCAGTAATTTAAGTATCAAAATGAAAGTGACTAGGTGACCCAGTTTGTGAATTCCAACTTTTGCAGTACAGCAAACAGCTTCTCTTTGGCAGGCCCAGAACTAGCTTGGAGGACAAGGGTCTGGGTTTAAAGGCAACCAGTTACACTCCCAACTAGGACTACCAACGTTGTTCACCATAACTACTGGGCATGGAACACCGGCAGCGAATTGTTGCTGAAAGCTGAGACTATTCTCCTTTCTCAAAGCTGGCTGGCGAGGAAGCTGTTCCACACTCATTAGTCTGCTCACCTAAGCAGCAAGTGCTACAGTAAGGTGCAAAAGTCCCTTCCTATTGCAGCCACAATCTGAACAAAACAAACACATACACACCATACACGACTTTCAGCCTTCTTGCTAAACTCCAAATATATAAATAAATAAATAAATAAAATGAGAAGAGCCTTGGTATTTCAGGCCACAGTTCAGGTAGCCATGCCACAGAGCATGGATGCAATCCCCATAATTCTCTGTTCCTACTTCCTTATAGAGACAACCAATCAGCAACTAAGAGAGCTTTGGCTATTAGGCGGTATAAAAATGCAATAAATAAATAAGAAATTATTCTTTTCACAGCAATTAGAAATCTTGTTTATCTGAAATCCTTGGTTGTACTTGTTTCACTACATTTATACATCTATTTCCTTACACA
Source organism: Anniella stebbinsi (assembly GCA_029215795.1). Classification (NCBI taxonomy): domain Eukaryota; kingdom Metazoa; phylum Chordata; class Lepidosauria; order Squamata; family Anniellidae; genus Anniella; species Anniella stebbinsi. The sequence continues at coordinate 121,687,555 of JARDYH010000004.1, read as the reverse complement.
AAGAACTAATTATGAAAGAACTGGTTAATATCTTTAAAAATGTCAACGCTAAACTTAAACTTTGAGTTGCTTGATCGTTTTGAGTTACTTCACACACACAGCCTTACAGCTTACTAAATGGCCCTCAACCTAGACTAGCTGCATTCGGATGACACAAAAAACACCAAAGTTTTTAGGAGTTAACTGTCAGTGGATTGGTCAACAGTTGCTATTTGTGTCATCTATTGGGCAATTTCAACCCCATGGTTGAACAGCCAAGCTGCTGTGTTCTGCACTAGCTCCAACTTCTGGAGCAGCCTTAAGGGCAGCCCCACATAGAGTGCATTACAGTAATAACTCTGTGCTCGATTGTTGGGGTTTCCGTTTCCGGCTCCCTTGACGCTGAACTGTATGCCGTTTGTTTGTTTGGTTTTAGTTGTTTTTAACTAGTTTTTAACTAGTTTTAAACAAGTTTTAATAGCTTTAGCATCTATTTTTGTCTGTGCCTTATGGTGCCCTATTAAATAAGGAGGCTTTTTAATCGTTTTTTATTGTTCAAATAGCGATGGATTTACATTAGTAAATCACTCTATTTTCTACAGCTTGACCTAACTATGTTTTAATTACTGAGGAGAGCTGATACGGAACCTGGAGGAATCTGAAGGAGTTTGAATGCAGAGTTTGGAGTTTGAGATAAAGGACTGTTAAGAACTACAAACTAAATCTCAGAAAATTGAAGGAGGCGAGTATCCCCATAAAGAGACTTTATAAGCCAACGTTTCCAGTCTATAGCGAGATGGTTTACACTAGAAGCAATTACAGAGGTTTGGGAATGAAACCTACCCTTGAGCTATCGGCACGAAACCTTAAAAAGCAAATGAAAATTACGCAGTTTTATGTTCCAAGTGGGCAGGAGGGAGAACATAGAGGGAAAAGAAAAGAGACTATGCAAAATCTGCCTCAACCTATAGAATGGTCAGTGGATACAAAGGGAATTTATGTGACACCTGATATGAGTTCATCTTCTATAAATATTGCACAAGAGCTTTTACAGGCCGAAAAACAGGCCACACAAAGATTGTTATATTGTCCCGAAAAGACTGTAATAGAGCAATTAAATAATGAAATGATAAAGCAAGTAGATGAATTAACTAATAAAGCAACTTCTGTGAGCCTAGTGGAAATGGCAAAAGAAGCAGCGTCGCCCTGTTTGAAACATATAGAAGGAAAAGAAGAAGGAAAAGGAAATTATGTACAAATTGAGGGTTGGCTTTTTACAGTAATGAGGGAGATTGAATTAATTAAAACCTTTTTGTCCGAGTGCAATAATCTGTTAACTACCTTGGTGGAATGTATATAAAGACTGATCCAAGACTGGGAACAGCAGGATTAGGGGGTAAAAAACATTCCAACCAAAAAGAAAATCAAGCGACAGTGAAAAAGGGGGAGAAGTCAGAAAGACCAGCCAAAAAGAGAAAATAAAGGCAGAAAACCCAGGTGGGGAAGAGTAAAAATAAAAAGAATGTAAAGACTGAAGGATGTAATAAAATGAACTTTGGAAAACTTTTCAATATATTGGATGTGGAGGCAAATCAAAAAGTAAAGTCAAAGAGTTCAAAGCGCAACAATAAGAAATCTGCAAAAGGAAACATAGCTGAAAGTGTTGATATTACACATCAATCAGATGTATCAGTACATTCTCTAATACAATCTCAGCCATCGGAGCAACTGGACCCATGGGATAGTGTTCTGATACAGGGAACTCCCCCCCCCCCCATCAGAAGAGATGCCCAGAAAGTAAAAAGTGGACATTGGTATTAAGGCACCATAAATTAGTGATGGTGAATTATCCTAAACCTCCCAGTTTGTTGACGCAAAAGGAACGAAAAATGCATTTTATGGAAATACTTAGGGGGGTCAATATGATTTGATAAAAATGGATAATATAATATGTATAGAATATTTGTTTTATAATTATATTGCTGCACGTGCTGTAATTACTTTCAATGGATACATCAAAGCTAAATTAGTTTATGAGTGCAGAGATGCTTTCCAATGCAGAGGTATTTTAATATCAAGGTTTTTCAAAAATATTGCACCTCTGCAAGTTTTGCAGATGCATTCTCTAAAATGTATAAATGATGTTATAACAAAAGTAGAAAGGCCTTCGGAGAACCTGATTGAGCTTGACTCTATTAAGAAGGGTACTCATTTTTCAAATGAGTTGGAGTGGCTTGGTCAGAGTGAGATACTACAAACTGGACCATTAGCTCAAATCTTAACTCCGATGCACAAGTCTACTTTAATTAAAGAAGAAAAAATGTTATTGGATTCCTTCTCTGCACTCTCTCCATTAGCACAAAAATAATATAATGCAACGATCTGAAAATCTTAAATGCCATTTAATAAACTTACAGTTAGATGGGAGGGGTACTTCTAATACCGGAAATGAGAATTTGTCGGAAATGAAATTGGGGAAGGAACATGAAAGATATTTGAATAATGCCGAGAACAAAGGAATTATAAGTGATATTGATCAATCCGGAAAGGAGAAAGGTGAAAAATGTTGGATATATGTAGAAATAAACCAGATAGCTACCAACCTCGAGCAGAGTAAAAATAAAAGTGAAGTCTCTCCCACTGTAACAGATATACAAACACAGTCAGAAAAGCCTAAGCCTTGGACTGAAATGAGATATCTAGAGGAACAAGAAATCGGAACTTTAGGACCCTTTTACATAAGAAATCAGACATTGTAGGACCAGTGATTACTAACGTCAGTGAATTAAATTCAACACTAGAGGTCATAGAACATTTAAATGACAGCTATTTGAAATCGTTACCTACATCAAAAACCAGTGAGTCTGCTATAAACGGTCTAAGCACAGAATTAGTATCCTGACGAGGAACAGAATGTATAGGTACCCAGTTGAAAATACTCTCCTGGAATATCTCGGGATGGAAAAGAAAAGTGGTAGATCCATCTTTCCTGAATTTTATTACAAAGGAGAATGTGGTACTTCTCCAGGAAATGTGGGCTGTAGAAGATATAGCTTTAAATGGTTTTGAGCATTATTCACTGGCAGCAACTCCAAGTCTAAAGGATGGGCGATCAAAAGGGGGCCAGTTACTCTTGGTTTCAACAAGTATTCGAGCAAAGATTTTTAGTCTCGAGCCTCTTCCTGGCTATGCAAATGCCTTAATTATTAAATTTAAGACGTTGTGTATGTTGATTGTGAATGTTTATCTGCCCCCCCCAAGTTAAAAGAAATTAACGGAGGACATTTAGCGTATGCTAGAAGAATATGTGGTTAAGCAAAAATTGATATATCCTGATGCCTATATTTTAATGGCGATTTTAATGCCTGAACAGGGCAAGACGAATTGGCTCTGTACACACATTTTCATGTTCTTCCTCCTACTGTAGATGATTCATTAACTCTTCCAATAAGACAAACCAAAGATAAAGGATTTAATTTTGCTGGGTTATGCCTTGCCCAAATGGTAAACAGATTGAATCTGGTTATTGTAAATGGAAATGCAGAGGGAGACAGAAATGGTGAATATACTTTTCTATCTAGCTCAGGAGCTTCAGTAATTGATTATTTCATTGTTTCATATGAGATGTTTTCTATGGTGGCAGCATGTGTTGCAGAAAAATGTATCGAAAGTGACCACCTTCCCTTGGTGCTATTATTAAATTGTGGTAGCCAAAGGATTTATACAACACAAAATCCTCTACAAATTGGGAATATTGAAATAAGAACCTCACGCATTAAATGTACATCAATGATAGAGAGTGAGATTAAAGATCTATTGCTCTCAGATACCTATTTACTTCAACGTAAGACTGTGTTATTGGCAAATTCTTGGGAGACAGTCTCAGAAGCTTTTGTGAAGTTGTTTTTGGCATTACAAAATCATCTAAACCAAAAAAATCAAATTAAAAATTAATTTACCGGGGCAAATCGAAGAAGTGGTTTGATAAGGATTGTAAATTGATAAAAAAACCTCATTGTTGAAAAATATAGAACGTATAGGGAAAAATAATTACCGGTAATACCAACTGAATGGTTTGACCTGAAGAGGACTTATAAAAAATTAATAATAAAAAAGCAAACAGCTCGGAGAGAAGCTTGGAGGGATTTAATAGCAGCATCATGGGAAAAAAATACAGCTATTTTTTGGAATTTGGTGGCTAGGGGGTGGCCAGAAGGAACAACAAATGTGGAGTATCATATTACTCCTGCTGTTTGGGAAGCTCATTTTACTGATTTATATGGTTCTGGGAAGAACGAACACCGGGAAAATTGGGTTAATATGAGTGGATTACCAGAATGGCCTCCTGTATCCATTTTGGAAATAAAGGGTCTTATATCTAAGCTTAAAGCAGGCAGGGCACCGGGGAATGACAATATCCTTCCAGAGGTATTTAAATCCAATATAGATTGGCGGGCTCCCATCTTGGCAGCACTATTTACGAGTACTGATCACTCAGCCAGAAGATTGGGGCCTTGCAATTATTATACCAATCTATAAAAAAGGAGTAAGATCTGATCCTGCAAATTATAGACCCATAAGTTTGTTAAATGTTATTAGTAAATTGTATGCTAGCCATTTGCTGGAGAAATTGCAGGAATGACTAGATTAGAAAACATTTTAGAAGATGAGCAGGCAGGATTCAGAAGTGACCGCTCTACAGTGGATCAAGCACTCATTTTGCAACACTTAGTTGAAAAATATACATCAAAATTGGGAGGTGCTTTATTTACGGCCTTTATTGACTTAAAATCAGCCTTTGATCTTGTCCCAAGAGATAGATTATGGAAAAAATTCAAGTCTACTAATATTGATCGACGTTTACTGATTCTCATCCGCAGTTTATATGAAAACTCAAGACTGAGGGTGAGATGTACAAAGGCTGGACATCTGTCTGGGGTAATTCCTACCAGGTCTGGAGTGAGACAGGGGTGTGTGTTGGCTCCTACACTATTCAACTTTTACATAAATTCTTTGGTTAGATGTTTAGTGGAAGCACGAGCGCAACCTCCCAGTATCTCTAATAGACTATTACCAGTCTTGTTATATGCTGATGATGCAGTGCTTCTGTCATTGACAAAAGTTGGACTGAGAAGACTTATGAGAGCGATGGATGATTACTGTAAAAATGAAGCATTACAGATTATGATAAAAAGGTGCTAGTGTTCTCTAGAAGCAGAAAGAAATATAAATGGCAAATTAATGATCATCAAATTGAACAAGTGGTTTTATATAGGTATTTAGGAATTATATTTCATTCATCAGGAAAGTGGAGGGCTCGGTTAACGAATGCAATTGAAAACGTGCAAAGGAGCACTAAGGTACTTCTTTCCTTTTATTATAACAAGGGAGGATAACATATTCCATCTGTGCTCCAAGTTTTTGTTGCAAAGGTTTTGTCTCAATTGCTCTATGGTGCGGAAGTATGTATGTACGAAAATCTAGTGCCGCTGGAAGCTGTTCAAACCAATTTTTTAAGAACAATACTGGGAGTCCCAAGCTGTGTACCAAATGTGATAGTAAGATTAGAAACAGGCCAGATCTCAATAGAAGCCCGTATATGGCTGAGAAAGTTTAACTTCTGGTTAAAAATGCTGTTTGTGCCTGTAGGGCTGGCCCCACTCATTCTGGCAGATAATTTTCTATCAAAATGGGAAAAAACAATGACCATGAAGCTGCATACTTTGGGTTTCTCTGTGTCCGCTGTGCAAAAATTGGGATATGGGAAAGCAAAAGTAGAGATTGCTCAACGAATACGAGATGTTGACTTTCAAAATCATCTAAGGTATGCAACCATATACCCCACATTTAGGGACAATAGGGGACCCTTTGCATTCGCTAAACATCTGACAACTTTAACTCTTCCGAGGTTAAGAACAGCATATACATTGGTTAAACTTAATGTTTTGCCATCTGCTTTGTTGGATGGGATATAAAAAAAATCCCTATAGTGATCGTGTTTGTATATGTGGATCTGGGGAAATTGAAACAGTAGGTCATGTTTTGTTGCACTGTTATTTATATAATGATCTTAGATCCTCTTTGATGGCTCCAATTATGGAAAACATTCCTGGCAGATCAGAAAATTTCTATTTAGATTACCTTTTGGCAGATACGAAAGATCAGATTACATTACAGGTGGCAAGATTCTGTGCAGCGGCTATTTTACGCCGCAAGGAAAATTTAGCTAATTGTATGGATTGATGGTTTGATATTTTATAATAATGTCTGTATATTTTTACTTTGTGTATACTTTTTTGTTGTTGTGCTGGTTGTAAAACCATAATAAAATTATCTATCTATCTATCAACCCCACGGTTGACATTTCTGGAGAAACACAACTGGCTGCAGAGTAGATTTCTCGTACAACCGGTGGTTTTTGTGTTGTCTGAACAGAGCCCTTGGTGTTTCTGACCTGTTGAGTTGATGTTTTCACCTGGCTACAGAGTTCCCAGGCAAGAGCGGCCAAAACCAAGCCGGCTGCTTTGCTGCAGCTGGCACAACTCGCAGTGGCTGCTGGAATAGCACCAGGAGGACTGAGGAAGGGCGGGGAGAAGGGCAGTCGGTCTGTCAGTCAAATGCCATGGAAGCCTCAACCGCTCCACGGGGGCGTGAGAACAAAAATCCCAACTGTCAGTTGACTTGTCAACCCTCCATTGTCAAAAGTGTCATCCGAACACTGCCACTATCTTACAGGACTGTTGTGAAGATAAATGAGAATTGAAAAGCATTTTTAATATTGTGAAGAGCAACAAAAATAGGAAGCAAGAAGACATTTGCTAGTGTGAGGAGCTCTCAACTAATTTCTGTTAGAACAGTAACATTTTCCCTGATTCTGAAACTACTCAAACTGCCTGAATATTTTAGGATGACAGCAGAGGACTGAGACACATAAGAATTTGGCATTCTGCACAAAATCTCTGCTGGAGTCTCCAAAGCCCAAGAGCTGAGATTTAAGTGCCAGTGCATACATTACCATGGACTGTTTATAAATGTATGATCTGGAGAATAAAGTAAGATCACACTGGGTTAGCTTGCATGATCAAACAACCCACAGTGGCTTATTTAAGCCATGATGGGCTGCAGTGTGGGCAGGCAACCAGTTTGAATATACAACGCCTGGCCACAGCTTGTTGTATAATGCAAACCCAGGCAGAAGAGGTTGTGCGAGTTAAATAATCCTCACATAACCCAAAAGACCATGCACCACATACCACCATGGACTGTTTTGATCATGTGAACCAGGTCACTGCCTGCTTCTGTTATTGGATAAAGGACATCTTTTTTCCCAATCTTGGAAATAGCTACTGTGGTCTTCCACAAGCTCCTGCATCATATATTACATAGCTCATGAGGTTGACCACTTGCATGTGTGGTTATTTGCACAGCTGCACTAATGTCTGCACCAGCACTCCTGCTTTTTATGCAGATTCCATATAGTTTTCATGCAGGCCCAGTGAGCTGTAGAAAGAAAACATGAAAGAGACAATACAGTTTTAATAACAGCACTTCAAGAAAAGTGGAGTGGTGGTCACTTACATTGAATTGAACATTCCCATCAGGGCAGTGAAACAAAAACCAATTGCAAACATGGACTTCATGCGAACCTGCAATCAAACAACAACAACAAAAAAACCAAGTTATCCCTGCTTGACAAATGGAGGAGGACAAGAGAGAGAGGAAAGACTTTCCACTTTCAGTGTGTTCCCTTTCCAGCCCTACTGCTAAGTCAGTTCGAAGGTGTCTGTGGGTGAGGCAATAGCCAATCCTGGCTGAAGAGGTGAAACCATTAGACTGTTCTGGCTGAACACTCCATTCATGGATACAGTCTCTAGAGGGTTGAGCCATGGAACACAATAACCCCCAACTTCCACATGCCCAGCTTCTTTTCAGTCTTAGTGAAGCAAAGCAGAATGTAAAATATATTTGTTTAACCTTTTTATACCACCCAATAGCCAAAGCTCTCTGGGCGGTTCACAAACAGGTAAAAACCATAAAATACAAAAACAAAACAATAAAACATGACATAAAATCTCAAGCAAAATAGCCACCATGTCCACAAAGGGGATGCTAACAACTACCCTATAGTTGTTTAGATCAAGGGGAGGGGGAACTTCTAGCCTATGAGCTTAAATTGGCCCATGGATGTGCCTTGATTCCTGCTCAAGGTCCACTCCTACAGGTTTACTAGGGGCTTGGGGAGGGGGCTGGGAGAAGCATCTCCCTGTTGTCTCCAGTCAATTATCAGAGATGACAAGGGGATTCCCCTTAGCATGCCACTTCCTTTCCCAATTGAGGATGTGGTGGAGGTGAAGCAGCCCTTACATGGCGGAGGAAGGGTGCCATCAGAGAATATGACTACACCCCATTATGTCATCTACCCTGGGGAGGACTGGGAGGATTCAACCCCTCACCCCAACTCAGTTCCCTGCCCTTGTTTAGATCTTCTGCATCCAGGTTAAGTTTCTTCATGACCAGCCTGATCACAGCATCTTTCAGAAAGGTGGTACTCCTCCTCCTCTTCTTCAAAGAGGGCTCAACCAAACATCCCCTCTTTTTTATATGTAATAAGCCAAGGTCAAGGGTCAACAATACAGGTGGTCAGATAGATTTGACTGAGCACCTTGTCCACATCCTGAGCCTCAACAACTGGAACTTGTACAATCAAACTGGACCAGATGTACTCTGGATACCTCCATTAAAGGAACTGCATTAAATATGGAGTCTAAGTCAAGATGTGAGTGCTTTATTTGTGATAAAATAATTCAAAATTCCCTTATACGTGCCTCTGAAATAGGAAAAGTTAATAAAGTGTGTCTCATGAAGATCTCAAGTTAACTTAGCAAGAGGAAAACACATAGGGAAGTTAATGATAGCTACATTCCTAGTGCTGAAGTCACAACACAAGCACAAGAAGTAAAAACTGATACAATAGACTTTGCCCTCTGATGAGTCTTCGAAGACAAAGCTATGTGTGCATTCCATCCCTTAGAAGTCAGAGACAGAACTAATTGAATCCACATCAGAAGATTCTTTGAAGCTTATGTTTATTTTAGGATAACTTAGAATTTGTAGAAATGAGTTGCTGTTTAACTTGAAAAGAACCATGTATCCCTGTATGATTTTTACTATTTAAGGTTGCTAAAAATCTGTAGCCAGCACCATTTCTAGGTTTTGATTTCTAGATGGTCACTTCTTGCAAGAAGAAGATTTTCAGCTGCAACCAGTTTTTATCTTACACATGTCTTTCGTCTGATTGGGATAGTGATGTTTGGGACACGAAACTACACGAGTCTAACTTCAAGATTCTTACCACAAGTGGCGAGCCAGCCAGGAGGCCCAACTAGATGACCATCGCATCCTTTTTCAGACTGGAACAAGCCCTGCCGGCATAGGTGAGTTAAACCTAAGGGAAACTTGCAGTCTGAGGAGGGACGGGCGGCCATCAACCAAGGCTACTCCCTTCAATGAATGTAAGATCGAAGAATACAAATCAGGTAAAAGGTCTTCGGTGATATTTGAAAAGGGGTCTTTGGTGATATTTGGGTGAAAGCTTACAAAGTGGTGGTGAAAGATACACACGCAGCTAAACTAAAATATTGCGGGTAGTGAAGACCAGGAAATAGTTCAAGAGTTGTGTTTTGGAAACACACTGGACTAAAAATATTGCGGGTAGTGAAGACCAGGTTGATTATCTTCTAGAATATTTGGTTTGAGTTTTGCAACAAAATCAAATATTACTGGAGAGAAGATAACTGAGTATTCTGGAAGGATCTCCACTGGATGTAGTCCTGAAGAAATGGAAAACGCTCCCGGGAAAATATGATTTGCCAAATTATGTGTTGAAACATGGCCAGAATTAGGATTAAAAAAAAAGTGGCCACACATTAGATTATTTGAAAAAGGTATACTGAAAGATTTAAAAGGTGTTTTAGAGATATCATATCCTGGATATTTTGAATACTTGTATGTTTGGATCCATGTTGCAGAAGGTTTTTTTCTCAGGTTTTTTTTTTTTCAAAGCACTGATCACAAAGTTTCTATTGCAACTGCACCCCCACCTCCTTATTGTCCTCCAGAGGAAAGTGCACTTCCTCAGGAGGGACTTTATCTCGTGTTGAGTAATATTCAAACTGTAGTGACAGCACCCGCAGTTGCGGTAGTTCCTGCAGTGGGGGGGAGCTCCTGCTGTTCCGGCAGTGCCAGCACAAGTACAGAGTTTTACATTGTATGTGCATACTCCTTTTAAACCTAAAGTCTGTGAATTGGTCAAAGGTAAAAATTGGTGCTTCAAGATAGAAGATGAAATGCCAGCTGACTATTTGGTCTGCCTTTCCCGTGTGGTGGTATTGATCCTGAGGCAGTAGTGAATGGTTCTTTGGTGGTTAGAATCTTTGTAGATCAGGCAGCCCCAGATATTAAAGTAGGGTGACCAGATTTTGAGGATCAAAATCCTGGACCCTCCCCCGCCCCTCCCCAAAACAACCCCCCCGTGCGCCCCCCCGCCCCGCGCCCCCCCCCCGCCCTCATGCCTCACGCGCACTACTGAGGAACAAGCCGCGAAGCTTGTTTCTCAGTAGATTCGAGCACCGGAGGGAAGCGGTCGCCCCAGCAGGTAAGTGCCCCCCCCGCCTCGCGCTCCTTACCTGCAGGGTCAGCAGCTTCCCTCCGGTGCTCAAATCTACTGAGAAACAGGCTTCGCGGCCTGTACCTCAGTAGCGTGCCGGGTGATGACGTCATCATCCAGCGTTCTACTGAGGGACAGGCCGCGAAGCCTGTTTCTCAGTAGATTTGAGCACCGGAGGGAAGTGGACGCCCTGGCAGGTGGTGGCAGGGGTGTCCCCCCACCCAAAACTCCACCACCAAGCCAACCATCCCCCCCCCAAAACCCAGCCTGGACCTACCGGATCTGCAGCCGCTCACTGCCACTGCGGCGTGAGCCCCCGCTGCCCCGGTTTGCCCCCGCTGCCCCCCGGTCGGTTTCCCAGTTAGGACCGGGAAACCCTGGGCGATCTGGTCACCCTAGGTAAAAATGTGGTACCTAACGCAGCATCAGAACTTGGCAAGCACTGCCCGACTGTGATTAGCTTGCCATGAAAACAGCCAAGCACATTCCCATTTTAGGTGGTTCAGCTCAGCAGGAGGTGGGTAGGAGGTGGCAGACAGCTCACTGCCAAATCTAACTTATCACTGATGCCGATGAAGCTTACAAATAACAGGCTGTTAGTAATTCTTTCTTATGAGCTGGGCACCCTTACTCCATACTCTGTTCATAATTAATAATGTGATATTTCAAGCTGATTTCCCACTTTTGAACCTGTGAGGTTAACATTTATTAGACCAAGCTGGCAAGATTGGTAGACACCATTCACTGTTTAGGAAGCAATCCTATGGCCCTTAGAAAGACAGTGCTTCTACCTTGAACCCAGGAGTCTGAGATCCCTGCTCCCTCCTCCTCATAGCCAGCACAGAGAAAACTGCATCAACTGCCTCTGTAAGCTTGCAAACAGAAGAGGGAAAGGGGGCAACTCTGTGAGCAGGAAGGGGAGACCACTAGGGTGGGCAGCTTACGAAGAATTCTCCACCACTTGAGCCTCCTTCCTTCCCTCTCTGCAAAGCCCCATCTAGACAGACGAAATTGCCCACCTAGTGAAAATGCAGGATGAGAGGAGTGCCGAAGCAAGGACTGCCTCCATGCTCCTCCCACCTTGCATACAATGCCCATTAGCCTCCGAGTTAGAAGGCTGATAGGCATCCCCAAAGGATTCCACCCTTAGCCACTTACTAGGTCTCAAAGAGAAAGTGTCCTTACTTCCCAAAAGCTATGTCCATTCTTATTATCTCCTCTCTCGATGTGTAGGTGGAGGGCTTTGCAATTCCAGCTTTTGAATCAGTGTCTTAACACCTTATTTGTAATTATGTTTTTAATAATTTTAGGCCTTTAAATCAAACCACACAAAGAGGAAAATAATGACTTGATGGAGATAAGAATAATGAAATTATATGTAAATTGGACACCCCTGCAGTCTATTTCTACGGGGGAACTGTTATAGTAGCTCTATCCCACAACAATCGTGGAACATAGTCACTTCGTATTTGTTGTGATGTGTGAAAATTCACTACACTGCTTTTCCAAACAAGCTGCCCCAATGACTCTTATTTAGGTACTACTCAGTTTGCGGTCTCTCCTCACCATTGACAGATCTCTATTGTTGTTCTTCAGTTTCTCCTCTTGCCTCTCTGAAAAACAGTAACATATTACTGCAAGTGACAAAATCAGGAACTCTCTTCCAACAAGACTCTGAGGAATTAACTTTGTGACAGCAGCCTTTGGACCACTCTCCTGGCATAACAGAAAAGGTATATTGGAAAGCTGAGGTATTTAGCCAAACACAAGCATGCCAAGGTCACCCCACTCACTACAGGTGCTGTGAGAAGGAGAAGATCACAGTCTCCTCCTCTTCAAACCCCCACTGTGTAGACAATGCAGAGTATCTTCTCTCCCAAGGAAGCTCAAAACTTACTCCCAGAATATATCATGCAAATAGTGTCATCTGAATATACTTAATTATGATTGTAATATTCTTGTATTGAAACCCTAAGGGTCATCTTCAAATCATGGGAACAGAATTTCAATACTACTCTTCAACTTCTGGAGAACTGGCACAGTTTATTCAGTTTTGGCACAGGAAGAAACCAAATGAAAATGTGAGGATGGAAGTTTTGGCTTTGATTCAACAATTTTTTTAAATTATTGTTGAAAAATGCTGTTTGTGGTATTTCAATAACTATCCCCATTTGTTATGTGTCCTCCTTTGGAGGAGAAAAATGGGGGTATGAAATCTTAAAATAAATAACATATGTTACTTTAATGCAATGTTTTGTTTTAAAAAGAAAAGTTTAATAAATATATTAAGAAAAATACAAGTGCAAAAACATTTTTATAAAAAGGAAATATTTAAAATTTTCAGACAGCCAATAGGCAATTTCACATTGCAAGCTTTAGAGCAAGAACTTGATTTTTCAGTAGATCGGAAATGAAGTCCACTTTTTCCACCACCTTATGAAACTCGGTCCATGAAAATTGACCAGGACTTCTTACAGCTGCATGCATACATACACACACCACTTCAGCCTGCATTATTACCTATTTTCTTTTTCTGCTGTCTGCCAGCTGATTCTGTTATTGTTTCCTTCTTTTTTTCCACTGCAGAAATTAGACAACACAGTGAGTTCTTTTCATAAAGAAAACAGACATCCCAGAACTCCCCAAATATCTATAGTGAAACTACCCTGCCTAAAGAGTGCCAGAAATCTTCAAATTATGTAGACATATTTGACATTAATCAAGTGTTGCCTTTGGCAGAATATGTAACAATTTGTTATGGAGTGATATGGTGGGCACCATAGGGCTTTTTGAAGCAGAACATTTGACACAGGTGTTTATGCATTTTCAAATATGCCTTAAATCAAAATGTTTGATGCTCGTTGTCCAGAGAAGCTTGAAAAATGTTCAAAGTTTCTAGGGTGGGAAAAGCTTAGTCAAGGAGATCAGATGATCCAGAATATGCTGCAATGTGTAAAACAGGCTGGTTGGCTGTTATAGTGTAATCCGGCCCTGTGCTCTGCAGTGTGACATTGAGGAAAGCAAGCTAGAAGGGCAAGCGTTGTATCAATTTCAGAATCCACACTGTAGGCCATGAAGAAACCTGGAAAATTCCATAGCAGCCCCCTGATGAATTATTTTGTGGCACGCTGGACTGGTTCACGGTATTCTGTTTAAACAGTATCTTAAAACTACTCTGAAACAACGCAGCAGCATATGCACTTAGTTCTGGCAGTCATAAGAACCGAAAAATATAAGAAGAGCCATACTGGATCAGATCAAGGGCCCACCTAGATCAGTATCCTGTTTGAACGGTAGCCAACCAACTGCCTGTTGAAAACACAGAGGGAGGATCACCCCACACATGTTCCCCAGCAAGTGGTATACAGTTCAGAGGAGGGCAATGTGGATGATCAGGGGTCTGGAAACAAAGCCCTATGAGGAGAGACTGAAAGAACTGGGCATGTTCAGCCTGGAGAAGAGAAGATTGAGGGCAGTCATGATACCACTCTTCAAATACTTGAAAAGTTGTCACACAGAGGAGGGCCAGGGTCTCTATTCGATCAACCCAGAATGCAGGATATGGAATAATGGGCTCAAGTTACAGGAAGCCAGATTCCGTCTGGACATCAGGAAAAACTTCTTGACTATTAGAGCAGTACGACAATGGAACCAATGACTTAGGAAGGTGGTGGGCTCTCCCACATTAGAGGCCTTCAAGAGGCAGCTGGACAACCATCTGTCAGGCCCCTTCCAACTCTACTATTCTATGATTCTATGATTCTACAGCTGAAGGCACTATATAAACATCAGGACTAGTAGCCATTCATAGTCTTATCCTCCATGAAATTCTCTAATCCCCTTTTAAAGCCATCCATATCAATGGCTAACATTACATCTTCTGTTAATGAATACCATAGTTTAACGATGTGCTGTGTGAAGAAGTACTTGATTTTATCTGTCCTTTCTCCACACCATGCATGATTTTGTACACCTCTACCATGTCTCCAGCTCCTTGATCATTTTAGTTCCCTTTTCTGCACCTTTTCCAACTCTACAATATCCTTTTTTAGATGCAATGACCAGAACTGTGCACAGCTTTCCAAGCGTGGTCATAGCACAGATTTCTGTAAGGGTATTATGATACTGGCAGTTTTATTTTTAGTTCCTTTCCTAATTATGCCTAAGATGGAATTGGCTTTTTTCACATCAGCCACAAACTGGACTGACGTTTTCATCAAGATGTTCACCACAACTCTACGATCTCTTTCTTGGTTAATCACTACTAGTGCAGATCCAGGAAGCTGGGACTTTTTGCCCCAACATGCATCACTTTACACTTGCTTAAGTTGAACCTCATTTGCCATTTTAATGTGCACTTGCCCAGTTTGGACAGATCCTTTTGGAGCTCTTCGCAACAATTCCTTTTTGTTTTAACCACCCTAAATACTTTGGTGCCATCAGCAAACTTAGCGATCTCACCGCTAAGTCCTAATTCCAGATCATTTATGAACAAGATGAAAAGCACTGCTCCTAACATAGATTCCTGTGGAACTCAAATTTTTTTTTTTTTTTATGGGGAGGGGAGCAGTGGGAGATATAGACTGGTTTTGGATGACACAATAATCAATGGTGGTTTAAATAGTCACCCGTTGCTTAGTCAACCGTTGACTATTGTGTCGTCTGGCAAGATTGTTCCACACCACGATTGGGTATTTGCCCAAAATAACCAACGCAAATAACCAAAGGTGTGCAGAGTTGACTATTTGCACAACCGTTGATTATCATGTTGTGTGGCAGCCTCCGTTGACTGTTGCATGTGCCTACAGAGTCGCGAGGCAAGAGCGGCAGAAACTCCTACTGCTCTTGCCTGACAAGGGTCCATAGACATGTGTCAGCATGCCCCATTGCTGGTTGCAGTCGTTGGCAAGGGGGTTGGTACCCAGTGGCATTCCTGAGGCTGCATGGGGTTCCCCCAGCAAGCCAGAGGCATGATCTGCTCCTCCTATTCTCTTGTACAGCTGCGAAGCTCCCACATGCTTCCAGGGACAATCACATCCCTGGATGGGGCACAACAATCAGTGGCTGCCCTCACTAAGCCGGCTGGCCACCTGTTCTCATGCCCAGTAAGTTCTTCTCCCTCCTGACCCCCAGCTTGGGAAACTGGGGGGCCATGTGGGACAGGGGAAGGCATTGCCTGGCAAAATGCCTCTCGAGAAAGAGGCTCTCCTCCAGTCCTCAGGTCTGTACCACGAGGGACTTAGCTGCAAAGGAGTTCTCCTGCTGCTTGACGTTTAAAAGTCAAGCCATGGGAGAATTCCTTCCCCCCCACCAATATGTGGGAAATGGCTTACTAGGAGGTGAGGGGCGGGGGAGGAAAAGGGTGCCCCAGTGGGGGAACCATTGTAGTTATCTTCACATCCCAGTATTAAGGGGGATTCTGCTGGGAAGTGGGTCTTTAAGACCCTTCCTCCCACCCATCCCATTTATTCTGAGGAAGCAGGGGTGGCAGGAATAGGGGCAGTGTGGAAGTGGGTGTGGGCAACCCCTCCCACTCTTCCTCATGCCTGGCACCACAGAAGAAACAGTGCGCTTCCCCAGCTCCCTGTAGGGATCTCTCTTTCTGCCTTGCTTTTGACAGCTGTCATTTTGAGAGCTGCGTTAGCAGCATGCAGAGACAGAGTTCACAAGGGGGAACCAGCACCGCTATTTGGTGGAAGGACAGAGAGGGTGCGGGTGGGGGATAAGCTAGTCAATGCATAGTTAGTTAATTGTTAACTCACGGTTGATTGTTATCATGTCTACTGGGCAGTGCTCCTAAATAGTCCACCGTGGAGTTGACTGTTAACACACGGTTAACTATTGTTTTGTCCGAACGTGCTCATAATCTCTCCTTCAAGTGTAAACTTCCCTGATTTACTGCTGAAAATGGCCATACTGTGATACAGATATGACTTGCTTCCATACAGAGCATTCTACATGGGCCATGGACATGGGATTCATTCATTAAGCCAGTTAAACTCAGATGAAACAAATACTGTAAGCATGTCCCAGAGTCTGATTCTCTCTGGGATAAGACTAGCCTTATTGCCCATTTGCGGGTAGCACTTACATTTTTTACTCTGCTTCTCCACCTCAGCTTTCAGTCTCTTATACTTCTCCGTTCTATAAACCAGCACCCATGTTATGCCTGAAAGAAACAGCACATTTACTCAGGCAACAGAATACGTCTGTCTGCTTCCAAACTGATCAACAAACCACACAGCATGACCTGACAAGAGATATTCCAGAGCCTTGAATACCATTTTTCTGATGGAAAGGCAGGGTAGAAATCTAATTTTGCATACTGGCCAGACAGCTTCCACTATTGGGTGGTATAGAAATGAAATGAAATGAAATAAATAAATAAATAATAAGCCAGTAAGTAGTTCATCCCTTGAAAGTAATGTAGCTTAGAAAGCCCTACATGGAACAAGTTACCAGCCCAGCGTCAGCATGCACCAATTATCATTGAAAAGTACAAGATAGGAGTTGATATCCAGTGGTGTTACTTTCCAAGGAAGATGCAAGCTCATCATTGACACTCCCACCCCCGCCTGACCATATGCATTATTCTTCCATCCAAGTTCACCTTCAATTCAAAGAGGTTTGTATAACTGTGAAATAATACTAATCTGATCCCTTAAATTATCACTAAATCGCTGGTGGGACTTACCTTTAAATCGTGCCCTCCTCCTGACAGCCAAGCCACAATTTAATAATAATAATAATAATAATAATAATAATAATAATTTATAACCCGCCTCTCCCTCCAGATCGAGGCGGGGAACAACAACAATATAAAACACCAGAATCACAAAACAGTTAAAATTTTAAAAACAAGAAAAAAATACATCACTAAAAACATCTTAAAATTCATCTGGATAGGCCTGCCGGAAGAGAGCAGTCTTCATGACTCTCTTAAATTCAACCCCCTCTTATAATGGGGGTTCTCTGATTTTAATATAACTATGGCTGCAAACTATGGCCGGATATTAAAAACAGAGAGCCTCCATGATAACTTTAAACATGGCTTGGCTCTCAGGAGGAGGACATGATGGAAAGGTAAGTTCCAGTGGCACCAGTGGCTCTGGTTTGGGGTGCATAAGGGGGGAGGGGCGATGGGACTTCAGAAAGTCCATGGACTCCCAGTTGGCCTTGTGCACGGATTTCCTGGATGTTGGTCATGCAGCCGGCCCCCAGGAACCCGCAAGGCCGACCCGCCTTGGGGGGGGGGGGGAAATCTCGTTTTGGTGCTGAGGCAAGATTGGCACCCCCTGAAGCACCCCGAGTCAAATCAGGGCTGTTTCAGAGGCCCCAAAATGGCTTCAAAGGCAAGTCGGGGGGGGGGGAGGAGGCTCTGCACAGCTCTAATACAAACGCCCTTTAAATCCTTGCATCTGCCTTACAGAATGGAGAGAAGGTAAGTAAAGTTTCCAGTGCAATAGAAGCATCTGCACTTCCTAGGAATACAAGGACAGAAGAAGAGCCCCAGTGGATCAAATCAATTTGTTTCCAACAGCATCCAAGCTGGGGTATTCCAGGAAGCCCACACTTTGCCCCTCACCCCACAAACTGTATTTTAGGTTCCATTTAGCTATTACAATTGGGACCTGCAGCAAAATGTTGGAGAAGGGCTGGGTTCCTAGTTGCAGGGCGAAGTGCTCCTCCTGCTCCAGGGCTCTGACCAGCCATGCCCCTTTTCCAGGCTACTTTCATCTAGGGGGAGGCAACGGAGTGCCCTGCAGATGATTTGCATTATGGCTCCCATAATTCCTGAACACTGGTCATGCTGGCTGAGGGTCAATGAGAATTATACTCCAAAACCTGAAGGGCACCAAGTCCCCTCCCCCCCCCCCCCCAATTTTTCACCACTCCACACAACAGACACTCAGCTTTCTGCAGTCACTAAGCAATACGTTGTTCTCATTTGGCTGCTCTGGAAGCCTCTCCGCCACCCCCACCCCACCCTCTTTCCGCACTTAAGATTTCTGGCATTACTGCAAAGCTTGAGATCTTCACAGTCCTGTTGATATCTCCCCTTTCGTGCATGGGGATGGTGCTATTTGGGGGCTACACAAGAGGACCCACATTTGGAGAACGAGTTCAATGTCAGCGAGGGCCAATCAAGCAACTCATTTCACTCCCCAGCTGTGAAACTTCAAAATAACCTTTCGGGGATTTCAGGGCTCGCTGAGGGCCAAGAAAGTCGGCCAAGGCCCTTCCCTGGGCCTTTCAGAGACTCGCAGGAGACGGGATTCAGGGAGGTGAGAACTCGCCAGGCCGAAGAAGGCCGACGCGCTTCCTTCCTTCCTTCCTCGGACCCGGGGAGGCCCCTCGCACTGCCCTCGGTCATTCTGAGGGAATTCCACAAGGGCCGGTCGCCTGGGGGGGCCGGTCGCCCGCGCCACAGGCAGGCAGCTGCTGCACTACCAAGCCCGCTGAAACGCCCCTGCCGCCTGGCACGCGCAGCATGTCGCCCGTGGAGAACAGGTCTGTCCCGTGTTCCCCCCCCCCCCCCCCTCCTCACACTCACCCTCGGCTAACAGTGCCGTACACACCGAGATGAAAACTATAAGCACCGTGTCGGCAAACATGGTACTCATCGTGCGGGGTCAGCGGAAGCGACGCCTTCCCGGAAACTAGGCCCGAGCGGAAATACGGAGCACCATGCTGAAGACTGACACACGGTGCGCCAGCTTCCGGGTTTATGTCTTTATTCTATTGAATGCGGCGCTACGGGGGCGGAGGGGGGTGTGTGCAAGGCTTTTAGTTGAGGGAGGGGAGCTGTTGTCCGGAGGTAGCCCAGTGTGGTTTTCTGGAAATTTAAGCCAGCCGCGACAGTGAGACTTTCTCTAGCATTTGAAACGACTGTTTAGCGTTGGTGTTCAAAGTACGCTTAAAAAAGAGAGCGCGTGCAGGCTCTTGAAAGAAGGGCTGCGGAGGGGGTGGGGGCTGCTGCTCAGTATCCTTTTTCCGCGGGTCCTTTTTCAAAATCAAAATTGTTACACACATGGACTGAATTCCCCCTTTAAAAAAACGAAAAGCCTCCCTGAGCTTGGGTTACAACATCGGGCTACAGTGGTTGAAAACATCCTTCCACCTCTACACTGAATATTAACTGTGGACTGCATTGTGGAAGATGCACACCCACCCTGCAATATGGGCATAGAGGTCGACTGCATTGGCAGGATAATTAAAAACTAAACCAACCAACAAGCACGTCTTCCACACACAGAAAAATTAGAGCTAAATTAAAAAGACCATAAAATTCTTTTGATCTTTCCTGTTCCCCTTTTCTTTGGTGGTGGCCATTCACTATTTAATCCGTTATTCTAATTCTGCATGTTCCCATTGTTTCATATGGGCAGCTCCCACTTCCGCCTCGGGGAGTCAAAAATTGTATCAAAGGAGCTAGGAAGTGCCATCTTCAGAATATGGCATTGTGACTTTACATTTTCTATCTCTACGCGCACTACAGACAGCCTGGACGGAGCACCCAGCATCCTCTGCAAGCGCGACGGGGGTCGATAGGCGCCGATCTCTGAGCCATTACCGACCTGCCTGCCTGCCTGTCCAGGCCAACCACCTATGCTGCTCCCCCTTCTGAGTTTTCGACGTAGATGCTTGTTTCCCTCGCAGCCTCTATTTTTCTGCTTAGAAACCTGTCTCCTATTTTCTCCCATTTCTCTATTAAAAAGGAATGGTGGTGCAGCTGTCAGTGTTATAGAGGGGAGTAGATGTTACTCACCCCATTGACCTTCTTGTGACAACTCAGCAGTTTTGGTGAAAGACTGAGACACCTGAGGCTTTTTCTCAACAAAGGAACTGCTGTCCTCACATATGGGCTTTACTTAACATTCCTCTCCACCAGCAAGCAAAAATGAGTTTGTTGGATGACAAATTTAATAGGGATAAAGGCCAAGTTCTACACCTAGCAAAAAGAAACCAAATGCACAGTTACGAGATGGGAGATATTTGGCTCAGCAATACTACAAGCGAGAAGGATCTTGGAATTGTTGGCGATAGCAAGCTGAATATGAGCCAACAGCATGATGTAGCTGCAAAAAAAGCAAATGCTATTTTGGGCTGCATTAATAGACATATAGCTTCCAAATCACGTGAGTTACTGGTTCCCCTCTATTCGGCACTGGTTAGGTCCCATCTTGAGTACTGTATCCAGTTCTGGGCACCACACTTCAAGAAGGATGCAGACAAGCTGGAGCTTGTTCAGAAGAGGGCAACAAGGATGATCAAGGGTCTGGAAATAAAGCCCTATGAGGAGAGACTGAAAGAACTGGGCATGTTTAGCCTGGAGAAGAGAAGATTGACGGGAGACATGATAGCACTCTTCAAATACTTGAAAGGTTGTCACACAGAGGAGGGCCAGGATCTCTTCTTGATCAACCCAGAATGCAGGACATGGGATAATAATAATTTATTTATTACAGTCAACCAGACCAGCAAAGGACACAGGATAATGGGCTCAAGCAGGAAGTCAGATTCCAGCTGGACATCAGGAAAAACTTTCTGACTGTTAGAGCAATACGACAATGGAACCAATGACCTAGGGAGGTGGTGGGCTCTCCCGCACTAGAGGCCTTCAAAAGGCAGCTGGACAACCATTTGTCAGGTATGCTTTAAGGTAGATTCCTTCCTGTATTGAGCAGGGGGTTGGACTCGATGGCCTGATAGGCCCCTTCCAACTCTACTGTTCCATGATTCTATGAGAAAAGAAAACCAGCATGTAGGGAGTTGCAAGATCACGGCATGGACAAGGGCTTTTTCTTTTGCTTCAAATGCAGGAGCTTACCACAAGTTACAGCCAAAATATTTCATATCCAGCTATCAGTAGTCATATGGAAATTTTTGAGAAACTCTTTTAGGTGACTCTAACAGAGCACTGTTATGTCTCACTTAGGTCAGTGGCAAAAGTTAGAAATACAAACAGGTCAAAACCAAACTTAAATAAGTTTTTCTTAAGCTGAAAAAAACTTAAGAACATTTACTGCTCCTACCGGAAGGATAATAAACGGAGACTCCCAAAAGGGTATTATGATTTAAAGAAAAAATATAAGAAGACACTGACCCAGAAAAAGTGCAATGTGGATCAAGCAAACTGGCAACTCCTAATCAGTGCTTCAGTCACCAATAATTGCAGAACGTTTTGGCAATTAATTAATGGAGCATTTAGAGAGAAGGATGGCTTTCCCGACTGCTGTATATCAGCAGATACCTGGGTAAGTCATTACAGTAAGGTCCTTGGGGGAGAACAGTCAACTAACCAGGCTCCCACCCTGCCCCCTGGAACCCCAGAATGGCCTGAGGTAGATCACACTATCATAGAAGAGCTGATAATTCAGTTAAAAGCGGGCAAAGCCTCGGGTCCAGATGGGATCTCTTCTGAAATGCTAAAAAGCAATATTGCTTGGTGGACGCCAATTTTAGCCTCTTTATTCACGGCAATTAATAAATCTGGACAAATACCTTTGACTTGGCAAAGGACTGTTGTGGTCCCTATATATAAAAAGGGTCCGAGAATAGACCCATATAGTTATAGGCCAATAAGCCTTTTGTCTGTAACAGGGAAACTATATGCCAAAACACTAAGGAATAGACTGAATGAGTGGGTTTGTGCTAATGATATCCTGAGCTTCGAACAAATTGGGTTCAAGGCAGGTTGCTCCACAAACGATCACTGTTTGGTTCTGTCCCACCTAGCTCAAAAATACACAGCTCCAACGGGAGGTAAACTGTTTGCTGCCTTCATAGACCTCAAATCTGCTTTTGATTCCATCTCCCGATCCTTATTATGGCACAAATTAGATCAGATGTCTATAGAACCGAGATTACTATTTCTGTTAAAATCATTATATTGTAATACCTCTGCTCAAGTGAGGTGTAGCAGAGTGGGCCATCTTACCAATGATTTCATTACCACTCGAGGAGTTAGACAGGGCTGTGTCTTAGCACCAACCCTGTTTAATTTATATTTGGCTGATCTTCCAGCT
Organism: Anniella stebbinsi; assembly: GCA_029215795.1. Taxonomy (NCBI): domain Eukaryota; kingdom Metazoa; phylum Chordata; class Lepidosauria; order Squamata; family Anniellidae; genus Anniella; species Anniella stebbinsi. Next base: position 121,664,881 of record JARDYH010000004.1, on the reverse strand, counting down.
TTTCTGGAACCAATAGAATCTCATCCTCCCAGGATTGGTTCACAGAAGGTGAAGATACTTTTGTACACAGATGATGCTGTGTTGATTTCACAGACCCGTCCTGGCCTTAAGAGGCTGTTAAATGGATTTGCAAAGTACTGCGTTCGGGACAGTCTAATAATTAATTATCAGAAATCCAAAGCCCTAGTCTTTGCTAAGACCAAAGTTAAATTCTCCTGGTCTATGGGAGGCAGTAGGGTTGAGCAGGTTGACTCCTTCAAATATTCAGGTATTTGGTTCCAAGCGAACCTAAAATGGAATGTGCACTGTAAACATCTTAAGGCTAAAGCGGAACAGACCATTGGAGCTCTTTCCCGCTTTTTCCATCAAAAAGGGGGCAAATATATACCAGCTGCCATCAGGGTTTATAAAGCTAAATTGGTGTCCCAGGTTTTGTTTGGGGCTCCTGTGTGGTTTCCGCTTCTGAAGACTCCATTGGAAGGCATACAGTCTACCTTTCTGAGGCTAATTCTGGGGGTTCCAAGATGTGTTTCTGGCCCAGCACTCAATTTAGAGGTCGGCCTAAGATCTTTGAATAACATAGGCTGGAGTTTGACTCTGCAATTTTGGTTCCGCCAATTTCATGCTATGTCACATAACTCCTTGGTAACTCAGGTCTTGTTAGATTCATATGAGTCTCCTTGGATTAAAGCGCTAATATTGAGGGTTGCTACTTTAGGACTAAACCTTCAACACTTGTTTCTGTCCGAACCAGCCAAAGCTAGATTGAATATTAAACAGAGACTGGTGGATATCGATCTACAGGTGATGCGGGGTGTGGAAGTGGGCCTTTGTTCTCCAGCCGCACTGGGTCTCCCGGATAAGGCTGAAAAAGGCGAAATAGCATATCTGAAATGGCTTTCTGTTCCAAAATATAGAAAGGCCTTTACCCTGGGAAGGTTTAATGTTCTCCCTTCAAAACTGTTGGAAGGGAGATATAAAAAAAGATCTATAGGAGAAAGATGCTGCCCTTGTAACAATTCCAAGGTAGAGACAGTCACACGTGCTTTTTAGTTGCAATTTTTATAATGGAATTAGGAACGATCTCTTGCAACCAATTCTCAAGGGTTATTCTGGCCACTCTAAAGAGGCTCTGACTATCATACTCTTACAGGCCAAAAATAAAATTGTTACAATCCAAGTTGCAAAATTTCTACACCTTGCCACCTGTCATAGAGCTCAAATGGTGGGTACCTGAGATGGCTGTTTGTATATTGTGTAATGTGTAATGTTTGTACGTAATGACAAACTGTATTTATGCCTTTTCTTTTTTATGGTCTGTTGACTTTAATAAACTATGATTGATTGATTGATTTTTCTTAAGCTGCATATTGGTCAGTACTCAGTGAGCTAGCTGGTTGTCACTTATGCTTGCAATAGTAGCAAGTAATGATGGAGATGGGCTTCATGCTAAATAAACATTACAAATTAAGGAAATAGGAAACCTTCAACCTTGATTCTCCTGGACCTCCCAGTGGGTGCTGATGTCATCATATGCTTCTCTACACCGTTCTGCTGCTTTCTGGAAGATAGATTCTAGTGGGTGAGAGTTGTCCTACAGGATTTTTCAGATTTCAATTTGGTCTCCCGTGCTTTTTAATATTTACAAGCAATCGCTGGAAGAGTAGTCCAGGGATATGGGCTTCAGTATCAGTATGCTGATAACACTGAAGTTTTATCTCATTTTCATCTATACTAGGTGAGGTGGTGATGTCCCCAAATGTATGTCAAGGATCAGTGATCGACTGATTAAGTATGAATACGCTTGAAAATAAATATGTTTATTTTAAAAGTGACACAACACCCCAGTACTCTTATTTTAACAAAAGGCGTCGTTTAGGTGGCGACTTACCTGGAAGCAATTTCCAGAGGGTAGCCGTGTTAGTTTATTGCAGCAGCGGCAGCAGCAGCAGCGAGCCTTTATTTTTACCTGAAAGCAAACACGACACCACCTACTTAAGGGCGGCTTGCTCCTTGCTGCATAGACCTGAATAAGGTCGCGAGAGGAGAGTGCATAGATGGAACGAGAGAGGGGGCAGAAGAGCACGGCGTGGGGGGTAGGGGGCAGAGCGACTGCAGTCCCGGTGGGGATGACGCGTCGCTCAACGCAAGCCGGCTCTGGCTGGGGGCGGCCCTAGGCGGAGAACCGCGTGGAGCGCGCAAAGCCGGGACTGGAGCTGGAAGCAAGCGGGCAAGGCGGCACCTGGGCCGGCCCGCAAGCAGCGAAATCCTGGCCTCGGGAGCTGCTGCTGGCAGCGGTAGCAGGATGGCGGGGGACAGCGAGCACAGGCTGCCGGGCCACGGGCAGGGCGGCGGCGGCGGCAGGGAGCCTTTCTTCCTGGGTGTCAGCGGGGGAACGGCCAGCGGCAAGGTGAGCTCTCTGGCACTTCCGCGCGGCGGGTCGGAGCGTGGCAGCGCCCTCGATTTCCCAAGCAGAGGCCGCCGCCGCCGCACGCCTTTCAAGCTTCCCTCCCTCGGAAGACAGGCACTCGAAAGGCCCCGTGTGTGGAGAACGGGCATTCTACACACGTGTGTCACGGCCGTATTCGTGTCAGCGACGCCTGGCGGTTCTCGACACTGACGAACACGTTCGGGGCTGAGCGCTTCTTCCCAAGCTTAGTCTAGGAAGCAGCTAGGGGTGTGAACGGCCCCTTTAAGTGCATGCTGGCGTGTAGCATGCGTGTACGTCGGGGCTACTACCACGTGTGCTGCGAGGCCTTCCTCTCAACCAGTCCCGCGCATGTGATAGAGGCCGCTTGAGGCCGCCGAGTCCGAGGTAGGCTCGACTGCGGGCTGGCGGGCACCGCCTTCTCACGCCGAAGAGCGCCGCGTGGGGCCCGGGAGGACGACGAGGTGGTTGGAAAGGGCGCGCGGAAGCCTGGCTGTGGTCAGTCTCACGGCGGCGGCGGCAGCGCCCAGAGTGCCAAGGCGCCGCCTCGTCGGCCTTCGTGGCTTCTCCACGGGCGCGGCTGGCCTGATTGGCGCTTCCCAAGAGACTTTAGCAGCAGCAGCAGCCTGCCCCGCCCCCTGGCCCCGGCGCCATTGCTGTCCATGTGCAGAGGAGCGTCAAGAGCGCAGCGGCGTCCGCCTGCCCTTCTTCCTTGGGCCATCTGTGCGCTCTGCTGGGGGATCTCAGAGGCCGGCTGCAGGGCTCGGCCTCGAACTTATACGGTGCCAGGGCTAGGTGCTGCGATGTTGGAACATGTGCAGAGTTTGTGACTAGGCCAAGGCTTAAACTCCAACAGCTCTCTTTTAAAATAAAGAAATGAAATACTGGTCTCTGCTTTGGAGCTTATGTAGTAAGACTGGGGCGTCTCTCTGAGTATATGTATGTTTACCTTCCGTTCTTTCTAAACCAGCCCACTCCCACAGCGTTGGTGTCAGAGAAATGGGCTTCTAGGTCTGTGGGTGTGATCTTTAAGTCTTCGCCTCACCATCTCTTTTCTTAGGTCAGTGGTGGTTAGATGATGGTAGCAAGTGAGGCAAGGTGAACACAGTAGGCTGCAGCCAACAACCCCAGCCAGGTTTATTATGCATCTGGGTGTATCTACCTTCCTGCAAGATAAAAGCCTGATCTTACCTGTTTTGAGGTAGTCAAAAGATCAGGCTGCACTCCAGTGGGCTAGCTCAAGTTCCCAGGACAAATTTGGGGGCGAAGAACTGCATACAGTAGAGCTATACTGACTCACCTATAAGGGTGGGAAGATGGTCATAACCTCAGGTGAATTTTCTCTTGCTGCCCTGGCACCCATACTGTGTTTTATTGCTTCTGCTGTGGATAGAACTGGTACCAGTTCCGCTGCTACTGGTTCAGTTCCACTGCTCTTCTAGAACAGCCGGTCTCTTCTTGGGATCCTGTAAGCCTGGGGTTATGCTTGCAAAGGCATCTTCTGCCCCACACAGAAAAGATGGCTGGGAAGGCTCTTAGGACAATCTGTGTCTTTTTACAAGCAGTATCTGCTCACAAGTCTTTTTGCAGCTTGCTTCTTTTCTTTCTGAGACTTGTTAGAATTGTGGCAAAACAATAAGTTGGAATTTTGAGCTTCATCTTATACCTACTTCCTTGATTATGCTTTTTAGTTATGTGCTCTGCAGGGGCTTGCTCTACTTGCCTCTTTGCAGGTGTATGGGGCTAATGCAATACAGATGTTACAATTTCCTGAGCTGAGAAACATGTAAATTTTCTGTACATTATATTTACTAAGCTCTTAGTGCAGCAACAGTCACTACTTTCTGTCTAAAATTGTAATGCCTTATATAAAAACAGGAATATATGCACTCTAAAAAGGAGAATTTATATGGCTCAGAATTAAAACTTCCACTATTAAGAGCTGAATTAAGTAAGCGGTAACTGCTTTTTATTTCAATAGCACATCAAGTAGTCCATCCTACTCTACTCTACCCACTCCCATTCCTCTTGTTTTCCAACACAAACCAGTCTGAATACCAGAAAGCAAAAGTTAGTTTCACTATAAAAATCAAATAGATTTTCTTTTGGACTTCTATGTATCCCAGATATTATTACTAGTATGTGAATACCATCAAAGAGAACTGAAGGGAATAAAGGACACAAGTTGCAGTCATATATATACACACCTCCCTAGGAATAAGTCTTGTGGCGCTTAATGGGAATTACTTCTGAGTAGACATGATAGGATTGTGCTGTTAGAGGAATAATAAATCAGGAGTGCGTATTCTGCCTGGCACAGAGCTGTAAAATTGCTGCTATCATCATACTACCAGTGTAATTGGAAGCTGCACATTCAGACACCCATTAGGGATGCACATAAGGAGAAAGTATACACCATATGAATTGGTTGGGATTGCAATGATGTTCCCAAGGCAGAACAAGATCTTGGGTTTTTTGCTTGCTTGGGTTAGTGGCTTCTACATCCTTCCCTTCTCTAGTCTTCACTTAGGTCTCTTGCTTCCATGGGAGAGGTGGACATGCTGCATGTCAAAATATGTCCAACCCCAACTTGATCGAGTGCCTTTCAAAGTCACTGTGACCAAGCTACCAGCTTGTTGAACATAAAATATCCATCTGGCGAAGGCCTTTTTTCTTTGGACACAATATTAGTGGCTTCTTGGTAATATTTTCTATCCTTATTGCTTGGGGGTAAATCAAGTTGCTCTCTTGTATTTTTCAGTAAGTGAGAGGAGGAGATGGCTTGCTGTGAGGAAATCAGAATTCACCTGTGTGATATAGTAGAGTCACAGTGATGATGAGCATTCATTGAGCATATTATATGTGGTGAAGTGCACTGAACATGTTATCTCAGAAAGTCTTATAACTGTTTTGTAAGACAGCTTAATAAATTGCAAATGGGGTCCTAACAGCAGAGAAATGTCCTTAGGCAAGGAGTTTTGAACTAGATTTTCTACACTAACCCACATATATAGCTCAGAGCTGAAAAACCTGGTCCTCCAGATGGTATTGGACTCCCAGCAACCCCAGCAAGCCTACCCAATGGTGAGGGATGAAGGCAGCAGTTGTTCATTGACATCTGGAGGGCCACAGGTTCCCCAGCCCTAGTATAGCTGGAAATATTTGTGCACAATTTCATATGTGTGCAATTCCACCTCCTGCCACCACTTCATGTATCCATAGCTCACCTTCTCACTCCTGGCCCCAAGTCCAGTGTGCTGCTATCTGGCATCCATATTTGGGTATTGTATTGTATTGTATCTGGGTATTGGAGGGCATGAGCAAGTCGCTCAGAGGGGCAGTGAGCTAAGGCCTTGGATGGTGGGGGCCTTAGCTAAGGTCCTGGACCCTAACCCTGAGCTAAAACTGATACTATTCCCTACCTTCAATGGGGAACAGGAAAATTTTGAAGTGATTTCCCACTGTAAACAGTAGTGAAGTAATGACCTCATGCTGAAGGGGAAATGTGACTGCAACATTTGGGGCTGTGAACTCTTCATTTATGAAAGATACTCCATTGTGATTCCTCTCCCTTGGATGTACTGCTGCTGGCCTTTGTATTTTGGATGCTCCCTTGATGCTCACCTTGTATTTTAAGCAGATATGGTTTCATTCATTATCCAGAGGAGCCGTCTTGGAAACTGGCAGATCACCATCTGTCCTGCCAGCTCTTCAGCCCACTGCGGAACATAGGAAGCTGCCTTATACTGAATCAGACATTGGTCCATCTCACCCAATGTCGTCAGCACTGTCTAGCAGCCGTGGCTTTCCAGGGTTTCAAGCAGAATTCCTTTCCTTGCCCTACTTAGAGAAGCCGGGGATCAAACCTGGGACCTTCGGCATGCCAAGCACGTGCTCTATCACACTGAGCTATGGCCCCTCCCTTCATTTTTCTTGCAACAGTGCCAGAATCTCTGCTTACTCACTTTTCTTTGTATCTGTTGCAGTCCTCTGTCTGTGCCAAAATTGTCCAACTGCTGGGACAAAATGAAGTAGATCATCACCAGAAACAGGTTGTAATTCTGAGCCAGGACAGCTTCTACCGCATTCTCACCACAGAGCAGAAAGCCAGAGCTCTCAAGGGCCAGTTCAACTTTGATCATCCAGGTACTTGTCATGGAGGCTGGGAAGGGAAAGGGATAGTCACAAACATGGGAGACTGGAATGTCCTCGTGAAACAGCCTGCCTTGAAAAAGATAAAAACAATGATCTCTTAAGTGGTGGCCCCACCAGAAGAATATGAAGCAGTTACCCGAGCTGGTAGACTATGGGTGTCATTAAAGGCCCAGAAAAGCACCTGATCCATGGTGAACAAAAATGTAAAATCAGAATAAAAATGTACAATATTTTTAAAAGTGCAATTTAAAAATTTAAAACCATGGCAAAATGACATACCTGGGAGAAAGCAGCTATAAAACCCAATTACTAACTCCTCAAATGCCTTTCTAAGGAGTATGTTTTCACCAACAGGTGGAAACTAAACCATGAAGAAACCAGGCCTCCTTGGGGAATGTGTTCCACTGTTCAAGTGCCAAAGCTGAAAAGGCCCTGCCACTCAATAGCGACCCACTATAATTCCCAATGCAGTGAAAAGTTCTTGTATGTAAGCCTGATAGAACTGAATAGAAATGATGCAAGAGCACAGTAGCATAGGCTGATCCCCAGGCTCTGACAACTTTGCTCACTGTGGTGAGAAGACATACCTCTTGGTGGCATGTCAAGCCTTCCTCCCATGCTTGAAGCTGTAGAGATGGAGAGGGATCATATGGCAATTGTCCAATAACTCCTGCCTCCTCCCAAGGTTTAGGCTCAGGAGGAAGGCCAGGGGCTTGTTTGGCAACTGTCGCCAAGAGACGTGGAGCACATCTGCCATGCAGGGCAAAACTGGCATGCCCTCCCCTTTCCTACTCCAGGAAAAGAGGCACGGGGCTTTCTTGGTTGCAGCTGCCAAGAACCACGAGGCACATCCATGCAGCAACCACAACCAGCTCACTCCGCAACACCCTTTGCTGCAGGGAAGGGGGAGGCTGGAGGCTTCCCTGGCCACTGCTGCTGGATGGGGCAGGGGCAGCAATCTAGCAACCACTATTTTTTGTGTAGCTACCTAAACTGGTCCAGAGGGCAGCATCACTTAAAGACTAAGAAGGATGAGTGGGAAGCTGATGCTTCCACCAGAAGTTGTCTCTACCCCACACTGAGAGCCACTTAACTATTTAATATTTTGTGTTTCCTCCCTAAAGATGCCTTTGACAATAAGCTGATTGTCAAAACAATCAGGGAGATCATGGAAGCGAAAACAGTACAGATACCTGTTTATGACTTTGTCTCCCATTCTCGGTAAGTCTACTTTTTCCCACTCTTGCTGTATGCTTGGGATATGGTGCTGTCTGTATCTGGGAGCTGGGAACTATAAAAAGTTTGCAATAGCAATGGTGCACATCCTTAATACTTTTTTTTCCATAAGTGCAGGAATTAGTGTGTCATTGATGCTGTTTCAGCTGGATCTCCTGTAAGGTAACAGAAGAAGGACATGGGCAGCATCATGGATGAGGTGTTTGTTTGTTTTTTGCAAGACCTTTTGTGTGTGTGTGAGAGAGAAGTTCCAGATTAAGACCCTGGAACTTCTGAGCTGATGTTTGGGGTACATATCTATAGTTCATGGCCACACCAAGCTCTGATTGGAAGGGAAAGAGTGGAGGCAAGATTACTTCACTGTATTCATCTTTTCATTTTCTTGGAATTAGTCTAGTCAAACTCCACAAGCTCTCTCATTTCCTCCTTTGGCAGAAAAGAATGCCCAGGGATTTGTAGTGTTATGGGATGCAGAAACAGTCCATGACATACTGCTTTATTTATATAAATACAAAATTAAAGCCCCTTTCAAATCAAGTACGGAAAACAGCAGCGTTGTAATATTCTGGGGATCCAACACTGTTTCCATCAGAACTGCTTTCCTAATTTGCCATCTACACTAGAATATTTTTTTCACACACTAACAGCAAAGAAGAGACTGTAACTGTGTATCCTGCTGATGTGGTGCTATTTGAGGGTATCCTGGCCTTCTACAACCAGGAGATCCGGGACCTTTTCCAGATGAAGCTCTTTGTGGACACAGATTCAGATACCAGGCTCTCTCGCAGAGGTAAGTTCTGGGATGGCCCCTCCCTGCTGCATGTGCACAGATGCCTGAAACTTCTCATATGACATGAGAGTTCTGCAAGTGTGTCCACAGAATTAATGCAACTATGTCTTGGCAGGAGTTTTGATACTCATCAGCACTTTGGACAGAGGCTGGCTTCTCAGGCTTCAGAATTCCTGGTGCACTTGCCTCATTGTATTTGGAACAAAACAAGCAGGGCTGCCTCTCCATCAAGTGAAAAAAAATAGCAAATGATTAGCTAGCTTTAGTCCTGTGTCCACGCATTACAAGCATGGGCTGGGATTTGAGGAACTGCTTTGCTTTATTTGTTCATGGTAGCAATTCTAATTGCCAAAGGGAGTGGCTACTCTTTACCTGGACAGAAAGAAACGAAATCTGTATTTAATCTGTGGCAGGGCTTAGCAACCTCTTGAAGTTGAGGGCCACATTCCCACAGGGGGAAGTGGTCAGAGGCATACTGTTGGTTTTGGGGGGGCCAAATCCAAAAGGGCATCCCCTTTTCTCTCTTTCATCTATCGATCCATGCATCATCCAGTTGTTTATTCTTTCATTCATTCTGTCTCACACACAGAGACAAATAGCCCATTTCAGCCATCATCTCAGGGAGTTATAGCACAACTTCAAACACCCTCTGTCCTCTCTCTCTCATCCATCTAATCCAACCTACTCATACTTTCCTTTTATTCACATTGTCCCATTCAGAGTTTCCTTCCCTCTATTCACATACTTTCTTCCATTTGCAGTTACCTTCTGTTCAGGTTTCTTTCCATATTGGGTGGGGAAAAAGAAGCGTCTCTTTCTCCCAGCCTATCAGGGAAGGAAAAATGATGGGGATGCAGCAGAATTTGGTGGTGGTGTCTGGGTTTGTGCACCCACCACTATGGGCCACACTGAAGGCTTCCAGAAGCCACAGGTGGCTGAAGGCACATGATGCAGCACTCAAAAAGTTAAATTAAGAGTTAAACAAAGAATAAAGTTAAGTAAGACATTGAAAAATACATTTGCACATTGGGAAGTGGTCAAATAATTCTTTAAAAGTTGCTAAATGGCAGCCAGTTTGTCATAAATTTATCCCATTCCTCCCTCCCCCTTGACTATTACATAATTCGTCAATTTGACATGAATGCAGAATCCCATATTTCCCCCCTAAACATTCCTTGCAGATGGTTTTACTGGCAGTTTTCAATATTTCACATATTAAGTCCTAGCTGACTTAACAATATATAATTAATTCTGATTTTGTTGGTTTGCTCCATTTGTTTGAGTTAGAAGAAGTAGTAGTGAGCCTAATGAAGCCAGTCCCCATTTTTAGGGATATTTGCAGGGTTCACAGAAATGTAATTAATGCTCCGGGGGTGGGTTGCCATACAGGTGAGCGCTCTTTATACGCAGCATGTCCATCGTAATAACAGGAATGTTGACTGTATAAATAAAATAAATAGGGTGCCTACCTTTTGCATCCTCTTATTTCTTCTACTCCCAACTCAACATTCCTCCAGAATTTGTTAGGGACTAGGAGAAGGTCTGCCAAAGAGATACCGTGACTTGTAAAACAGGGTAGACGGTGTGGGGCCAGGAACTGTTGTCATAGATCTCTATGGAGTGCAAACATCCCAGCTCCAAGAAGCCATAAGAGAATAACAAAAGCCCTGCCTAGAATTCCATTTAGTCAAGCATCATGTATTCCACAATGGCCAATGGGCAGCTGTTAAGCTTATAGCAAAGCCCTCTCCTAGTATTGTTTCCTGGTGACTGGCATTGGGAGGCTTGCTGCCTCAGAAGCTACAGATAGTATATAGCCAGTTGTTCTTCTTCGTGGTCTCTGTGCATCACACATATGGGCTCGCGCCGACGCCGAGCCTGCTTCCGGGAAACTTAGCTAGCTTAGACTTTTGGTGGGAACCCCTCCCCCCACCATCCTATCGCGCATGCTCAGGGTTCCCGCCTCTCCTTTACCTCAGTTCTTCTTCGACCGCTTCGCCAGTAGCCTCGCGGGAGACTTCTTCGGTACAGTGTGCCTGTTTAAAGAGTTAAAAAGAATAGTTGTAGTTAGCTTAGGCTTGTTTTTTCTTAGATATAGTTGTTAGTTAGTAAAATTAAAAAAAAAAAAAAAGTTTAAATTTAGTTATATATATAGCTTGTTAAGGCGGCTCGCCGGCTTATGGCGCAGTCCGCGTTATTTCGACGCTGCTCGCGGTGTAGGGCCAAGATAGCCCTCACCGACGGGCATTCACTCTGCCTCGTTTGCCTGGGGGAGGCTCACATCGTAGATTCTTGCAGTCATTGCATGAGTTTCTCTCGCCAGACCAGGCGGAATAGGGCTGATCGCCTCCGTAGCCTCTTGTGGACAAAAGCGTTGTCAGCAGTAGACCAGCCGCGTCCTTCCATGATGAAAACTGTGGTTTCTGGGGAGAGTCGTAGCCTCTCGAACCCAGCATCTCCGGGTTCCCCCCATTTAGCGGCGGCGGCACCGGCAACGTTATTGGGCATTTCACCAGACCCTTCCCCAGTCCCGGCCAAAAAGCCCAAGAAGACAAAACCAAAGAAATCTTCTAAAACTAGCGGTCCAGCTACGGCATCGGTGCCTACTACGGCGTCGAAACAGTCTCGACCGTCCTCCATGCCCTCTTCGGCGTCGATAAAAGTCGTCGCCATGGTACATAAGTCGTCATCGGTACCGACCAGACCATCGGTACCGACACGCCGTTCGACGTCGATCGCTTCATCGTCGCCAGCTCCTTCGGTATCGAGGCAGCGTACGCCATCCGTATCTTCGCTGATTCGTACTCCGTCGACGCCGAGAGTCCAACAAGAGCCGGCTGTTGTCTCTCCTTCTCGGTCATTGCCTTCGCCTGGACCCATGCCAATTCTCATCCCATCGGATATAGAGCGTACGGTACCGACGCATCTATCGTCGCCGAGGAGAGCCCGAGAACATCAACGTCCACTGCCTCGATCCCGCAGCGGGTCCTCGCACTCGAGGTCGCGTTCTCGATCACGATCGCGGGGATGGGATATCTGTTCAGACCGCTCACGCCACTCGGAGCGTCGTCGATATCGTTTCGACCCTTATACAGGGCATCGGATACGGGAGACTCGGTCACCACCGCCTGTTCCTCCCCGGAGGACCACCTCTCTGAGCCAGCCTTCGACTCGGCATCGCAATCACTCGACAGCGACAGTAACGAGGCCTCGTGGTCGAACGCCGTCTGCGTCGCCACATCATCGACACCCCTCTCAGTCTTTTGAGGATTATGCATCGGACACATCTTCGGCTCCATCTCCACGCCCGTCGGAACCATCACCCTTGAATACGGTCGGTACCGAGGATCGTGCCTCGCCCACAATGGAGATGGGCAGTTTCTCCGATCAAATGCTCAGACTAGCCCAGTCACTAAACATTGAATGTCAGCAGCCAGCTGATGAGTCGGATGATGGCATCTATGATGTCATGTATACAGAGCCATCACCTCAACTAACCCTACCAATGGTTAAGGCATTGTTAAAGACAATTAAGCAGTCTTGGGAACACCCTGCCACTGTTGGAGCGACTTCCAAATGCCTGGATGCCATCTATAAAGTGAAGGAGGCGCAGGCACCTTTTCTTTTTCAGCACCCAAAGCCTAATTCGGTTGTTGTAGAGGCGGCACAAGGCCGGTCGGGTAAGGTGCATTCCGCCCCAACCGATAAAGAAGGACGAAAGCTCGATTCGTACGGGCGTAGGATTTATGCTTCTACATCATTGGGCATAAAGGTGACCAACTATATGGCGCTCATGGCACGTTATCAATTGTTCTTATGGGAGAAAATATCTTCGTTAACTGATTACCTCCCTGACGACCAGCGTGATCTCGCTAGGGTCTTCCAGGCAGAGGCAGTCAGGTTGTCGAAACAGGAGTTGACAACAGCACGACATCTAACAGACTGTGTCTCTAAGGCCATGGTCGGTGCAGTTGCTTTGCGTCGACATGCATGGTTGCGCTCAGCCTCACTGCCTCAAGAGACAAAGAACCGTATTGAGGACCTTCCCTTCGATGGGGAGGGCCTCTTTAATACAGAAACTGATACGACAATGGATGCTCTGCACAAGGCCAGGATGACTGCTCGGAAAATGGGATTTCAGCAACCACAGCAGTCTTACCGTCCGCGAAAATGGTACAGGCCTGTACCGTACCAGCCGCGTCAGCAGCAGGACAGGACACCACGATATCAGGCATCCTCGTCTCAACCCTATCAGCCGCGGAGGACAACGCCGCGTTACCAGCAGCGCAGCAAACAACCGCAGCAGAACAAGCGTCGCCTTTGACTCGGCCCCGGGGTTAATTACGAGCAGCCCCAACAAGCTACAGCCTTTTCTGCACACCTGGGCGTCAATAACATCAGACGCTTGGGTCTTGAACATCATCGCAGAGGGCTACAAAATAGAGTTCGAAGTTCCTCCTCCACTTGGCATCATAAAAGTTACGTCGCCTTCGGAGACCCTAACGCAAGAGGCAACAGCCCTCTTGGACAAGGCGGCAATCACAAGGGTGCCACGTCATCAGCTCCATGCAGGGTTCTATTCCCGTTATTTTACGGTGCCAAAAAGGGACGGGGGACTTCGTCCCATTATGGATCTCAGAATTCTGAACAAGTTCATACTACCCAAAAAATTTCGAATGGTTACCATAGCAGCCGTCCTGCCTATGCTGCGAAAGGGCAACTGGTTCACGCTAGTAGACCTCAAGGACGCTTATTTTCACATTGCGATTCATCCGACCCATTGTCACTATCTGCGGTTTGTCATTGGCCATCAGGCGTACCAGTTCTCCGTCCTTCCATTCGGCCTGAAGTCTGCACCAAGAGTATTCACCAAGTGCATGTCGGCAGTATGCGCGCACCTACGGTCACGCAACATCGACTTATATCCTTACCTGGACGATTGGCTGATCGTTTCCGCTTCCAGAAGCCAGGCGCTTGCCGACGTGCACGAAGTCATCTCTCTTCTGTCGTCGCTTGGGCTGCAAATAAATTACAAGAAATCCGTCACTCAACCTTCACAGCAGCTGCAGTTCATAGGGGTTACCCTCGACTCAACTGTAGGAAGGGCTTTCCTCCCTACAGACAGAATAACGATCCTACAGCAGCTATCATTAAGGTTGCAAGACAGTCCTCGAGTCTCAGCATTCGCAATTCTGAGGTTGCTAGGGTTAATGGCAGCAGCCGTGTTCGTCGTCCGATGGGCGCGGCTTCGTATGCGCCTCCTCCAGCAATTTCTACTCCAGCACTACTCGCCACTACAGAACCCACACAGACTAATACTTACCATCCCGCATTTGACAAAACAGTCGCTCCGATGGTGGTCGAGTTGGTGCAACCTGTCACAGGGCATGCCCTTTGTGTCACGGGGCCCGTCTCGCGTAGTAACAACAGATGCGTCGTTAGAAGGATGGGGAGCTCACCACGGCGACCTGCAAACACAAGGAAGGTGGTCACCTTCAGAGACTCGCCTTCATATCAACATGTTAGAACTGCTAGCAGTGAAAAAAGCCTTACGTGCATTTTTACCCCACCTACAGGGGCGTCATGTCCGCATCCTGACCGACAATACCGCAGTTGTGTGGTATCTGAACAAGGAGGGCGGAACCCGTTCTCGCCGCCTTCTTTGTCTTGTCATGGACATTCTACAGTGGGCCATCTCCCACAATATACTGCTGTCAGCGTTGCACATTGCGGGAAAGGAGAATACCACAGCGGATGGTCTCAGCCGGTCTTTCGCAGACACGCACGAATGGCAACTCGCTCCTCGCATCCTCACTCGTCTCTTCGCTCGTTGGGGAACGCCCGATATCGATCTCTTCGCGACGGCCGCCAATGCAGTGTGTCCGGCGTATTGCTCCAGAGCGGGCATAGGAGAGGCATCTCTAGGAGACGCTTTTCAATGGGCCTGGTCGAAAGGACTTCTCTACATTTTCCCACCGTTCCCACTGATTGCAAAAGCGGTGACCACGGTCAGGCGGAACAATTCGGACGCGATAATGATAGCCCCGTGGTGGCCAAGACAAGCTTGGTTCACGTCGCTACTCAGACTAGCGAAAGGGGAAGTTTGGAACCTACCTTTCATTCCGAATCTTTTGACTCGACAGAGGGGAACGATTCTTCATCCCGAGCTACACTCTCTGCACCTGACGGCATGGAGAATCCGTCGTCTTGGAGGATTCTAGACCTCCCAGACCGATTAAAATCTATTTTAGAGGCCTCACGCAAGCCCTCTACTAGATTATCGTATAATAGAAAGTGGAAGCGTTTTCAGGAGTATGCGCTACTTAATAACTTTGATTCTGACACGTCGAGCATGTCTAACATCATCTCCTTTCTTTACTCCTTGCATGTCCGTGGTCTAAGGCCAGCTTCCATTAAAGTTTACCTGTCTGCTATCGCAGCCAACCATGGATTAGTGAATGGTTTCTCTGTTTTTAGCCACCCAATGGCAAGGGCTTTCTTGAAAGGTCTCTTCAATTTATTTCCTTCTATTCGCCCGATAATTCCGCAGTGGAGTTTATCTCTCGTTCTTTCAGTACTCACTTCTAAGCCATTTGAACCGTTGGCTACAGTTGATGTTCGTTTATTGACATTCAAAACTATGTTCCTAGTTGCCATCACGTCTGCTAGACGTGTTTCAGAGTTAGCTGCGTTGCTAGTGGACCCTCCTTACTTACAGTTTTTTAGAGATAAAGTAGTATTACGTACTGACCCCAAGTTCATTCCTAAAGTTTCATCCCGGTTCCACGTGCGTCAAGATATTGTCTTACTGACGTTTTTCAAGCCGTCGTCGGACCCTTTGTCGTCAGCGTTGCACACGCTAGACGTGAGGAGAGCGTTAGCGTTCTATAAGTCAAGGACTGAATCTTTCAGAAAGTCTCGTAATCTGTTCATTTGTTACGGGGGCGCCACTAAGGGGTTGGCGGTCTCCAAACAGCGCATTTCTAAATGGGTTGGGGAGACCATTACCCTGGCCTACAAGATTGCCAAGAAAGAGCCGCCTTTTCGTGTCACAGCGCATTCAGCCAGGGCGCAAGCGACCTCTTCAGCCTTGCTCCATGGAGCCTTGCTCACGGACCTTTGCAAAGCAGCCACTTGGTCTAATGCTTCTACTTTCGTGAAGCATTATCGACTGGATGTCAGGGCCAGACAGGACTCCTCATTTGGAAGAGCGATCCTTTCTTCGATTTGTCAATGACCAACCAGCATGCCTACCCTCCTCCGGTAAGTCTCTGCTTGTTATTCGCCCATATGTGTGATGCACAGAGACCACGAAGAAGAAATGCAGGTTGCTTACCTGTAACTGTAGTTCTTCGAGTGGTCATCTGTGCAGTCACACAACCCACCCACCGTCCCCTCTTGGCATCGCTGTTTGTGATTGTCAATTGGTTCGCCATGCTCGTTTTTCTGATAACTTATTTATGCCTTAGTATTGGGGCCAAGCGGTCTCAGGGAACTGAGGTAAAGGAGAGGCGGGAACCCTGAGCATGCGTGATAGGATGGTGGGGGGAGGGGTTCCCGCCAAAAGTCTAAGCTAGCTAAGTTTCCCAGAAGCAGGCTCGGCGTCGGCGCGAGCCCATATGTGTGACTGCACAGATGACCACTCGAAGAACTACAGTTACAGGTAAGCAACCTGCATTTACAAAGTAGCTTTCTTGCGAGCTAACAGTACGGAGTCCATTTTGAGGCAGCCAAAAAAGCTAAGGTGTCTTCAATTCTCACATTCAGCAAAGATGGGAGAAAGGCACAGGAATGGGGCTGAGAGCAATCATGTAAGTCTAGGACTGGGTTCAGACAACACGATAACCAATAGTCGACAGTTGGTTTAAATAGTCGACGGTTGGTTATTTAACCCACCATGTGTTATTATGTTGTGTGGAGGGAGTTTTTTAACCGCTGGTTGTTTGGCCAAAATGACCCAACACAAATAACCAAAGCTGTGCAGTGTTGGCTATTTGAACCACCATTGGTTATCATGTTGTGTAGAGGGCACCGTTGGTTGTTTCCTTGGCCACCATTGGTTATTTTTTCAGCCACAGAATAAGAGCGGTCAAAGTAGTGGCTGCTGTTCTAGTCCAGCTGGCAGGATAGTTTTTTGGCAGCAATGGCTGATGGGATACTTAGCGGGAGGACTGAGGGGGAGAGAATGCAGGGGATGAGTGAGTCAACTCAACATGGATTAATAGTCAACTCAGTGCTGATCCTAATCCACACTACGGTTGATTATTATGTTGTGTGGGGAGTACCCCCTAGATAAACTGTTAAGTTGATTATTACCCCACAGTTGACTATCAAGTTGTCTGAATGCAGCCTAGATCAAGCAATTTAGTTTCTAATAGACTTTGTAAAATGCATTCCCCAAAGGCAAAGGCGTGGGTGTTAAAATTGAGCAGAACATGAATGCTGGATAGCAAGAGTGATATCCGGTGATGCACTAAGTCAACACCTGCAACGTGTTCCTTTTGTTGAACTCCAGCCTGGACACCTCTTTTTAAGACAGTCATTAATATGTTAAGTCATCGTTTTTAAAAAGAATCAGAGATAGTGAGCAGAACTTTTGTTTCCAGCAAGACAGCTGTCACCTCCAAGCACCCTCTTTTGTTATACAGGATGAAAGGCCAGCTCAGTCTTGCTCCCATGGCAAGTAGCACCATTTCCAGTGGCTGTGAGCAATATCTGGCTCATTGAAATTGTGATGTCACTGCCTTTCTCTGAACTGTATAAGAACCCTCAAGTTTGGAGGGTCCAGAGTCCCCCTCTTCCCAGAGATATGGGGCTATGCTGCTGAAATCACTAGCTGCTTTACCTCCGAGGGGTACGGTGCCACACTGTTGCTGAAATCACTGAGTCTCTCCTCCCAGAGGAAAGGCTTCATGCTGAAATCACTGAAAGACTAGTCTCCTACCTGCTGAAATCACTAGGCTTCTTGCTTGCCAGAGAAAGGTGCCATTGGTGGGTGCCTTGCCTCCCCTGGGCTTCCTGCTTTCATTTCTCTTCACCTGAGGCCAGGAGTTGCAACGCTCTCCAGTTCCTGTCTGCAGGAAAGGGCTTCAGCCCAAGGAAAGGTATATTGCCTTTGAAGGTTCTTAATATAAATTGTAGCCTCTACCCAGTCTTTCACCTCTCTCTGTCTCTCTCTCCCTCTCTCTCTCTCTCTCTCTCCTTCAAGTCTCTTAGGCCTCCATTTGCTCGGCTAATTCCCCCAAACTAGCCTGTGCGTTTGAATCTGTGTAAATATCAATAATAGTACCATTGTGGCATTATCCTCTTCAATGGTGTGGATCTCTTTGGGTGGAAATCACCTTCTTAGCTGTAGATGCTCTATTGCCAATATCTAAAGATTCCTTATAAGTGTGTGTGTATCTTGTTAGAACGTGTGTGAGTTTGTACACAGGTTTAACTAGAGCGCGTCACATGACTCGTAGACATTGATAGCCTTATCTTCCGTGAGTATAAGCCACTTTCCAGTCTCTTCTGGCTTGTCTTAGTGTTGTCAAGGTGTTGTATTTTTGCCACCCAGCACAACCCACTTCCCAGTAGGGTAGCCTTCCCCATCCCATACACGCACGCACGCACGCACGCACATACACACTTCTAAAATGTACCTTTCTGTAGCTAGAACCCTTCTCTTTCCAGTAAGAAAAAATCCAAGCTGCTCCAAACTCCATATTCTGCTCAGCTGGACAACCTGCAAGTGTAGCTGTGTGTTGACCCTGCTATGGTCACGTACCTTCTCATTGTTTCTTTCCACCCTGCAGTTCTCCGAGACATCAGTGAGCGGGGCAGGGACCTAGAGCAGGTCTTGTCTCAGTACATTACTTTTGTCAAGCCAGCCTTTGAAGAATTCTGCTTGCCTGTGAGTAAACTATTAAGTCTGCCCCTCCATCGGCCTTGGCTTTGTAGTCCCAGAGCCAGGGCAGGATTTATTTACCAAAGAATGCAAAAGCTTTGTGAATATTTTTTGTTTATATATGACAGAAGTGTCTCAGAAAAGTGAGTCTTACAAAATTTCAGTGGTGGGGGCTGCGTGATGACATCATCAATATGGCTGCAGCACTATTATGTAGTTGCCACATTTAAATATGCATAACTTCTCACCCGTTTATGCTCCAGAGATGAAATTTCTTCTGAAATGTTCAAAATTTAATGACAAATACTTTTTGTAATTACACATTGTTTGTTAACTCCATTAGTTTTTGAGATAATTTCATTTGAACGTGTAAAATCAGTGTTCACATTGGTTATGTGTGACGTTTAATCATGATTTACTCAAAAACTATACAACTTTCGATAGAATACTCAAGAACAAAAAATTGCATTTTTAAAATGAGGATGAAGAGTATGTTCTGCGAGAAGGGTTAACAAATAAATTTCATTGGATGTCCTCTTCACTTTCATTGGAACTGCTATCATCGCTGTCAAAATCACTTTCCTCGTCTTCTTTTTCACTGTCCTCTTCTGTGGCCATTTCAAGATCTTCTGGAATGTTGGACCATCGTACCATTTTATGTGACACCTGCCATTTTCCAAGTACCAGCCATGTTCCGTAGGATCAAGCCCATCGTCAGGTTTTCTACAATCTGCTCGTTTCCACAGCCATGACACTGAATTGCTTCTTTTAATCTTTTTGATCAATGCAGGTTTAGATGGAGGCAGCATTGTTGGGTCAATCCCTTTAACTTTGGAGAATGCCTTAAATTGGATCTTGGGTGTTGTTTTCTTCATAAATAGACTGTATCTTACTTCACTCACAGTGCCTAGGGTGGCCGTACATGGCACAGACAAATTTCTCCAACCCAGCTATCTTTTCTTCGGTTAAAGTGAATGACTCACCCAGCTGGCTGAGAATTTCTTGGAATTCATGATTCTTTTTCATGATTTCAAATGGTTTAACTTTTCCCTGCCTTACAAATGCAGCTGTGAAATCAGACCCTGTAAAAACGTGGTAGCCAGACAAGGCCTCTACCAGATCATGTTGGAGCTCCTCTGTGATGCAAGTTACATTGATCGTCCTTCTGCTGTTGTTAGAAGACATGCCACAATCAAACCAAACCCAAGAGTTTAGGAAGTGCTTTTGATGGTAAATTCACAGAACCAACACATCAGTGTCATTTGCTCCAACCAGGATATTCTTTGCCTGATCAGTACCATGTGATGTATGTTGGATGTGCCCAATAATCCTTGTGTCTGCCTCTTGATGATGGCAAGCAAGATCAGGCACCTCTGTTGCCTCAACACTGACATCCTCGCTGGTGTATTTGTAACACACAGTTTCTGCTCCGACAAAGAGAATTTTGCCTGCCAGAAATGAAGCATACTTCTGATTTTTCCTCTCATTGCATAGGAAAGATGTAAATGATGTTTTAAACTGCTCATTCCAAAGTGCATCAACTGCCTTTTTTGGGGTCTTCTGATCTGCACCTGTTACTTTGATGTCCTATTTCGTAAATTGTAAATTTTTGCGGAAGATTTTAAAAACATTTGTTAAAAACAATTCAACCTAAGAAATTGTCTTTTTTTATATCATCATACTCGTCCTGTTTGAAATGTTGTAAAGAACACTTGAACATGTTTAATTGTAAAAATCGCAGTTGAACATGTTCAAAATGATCTATGCATCAGATCGAGAGATATTTCGGGTGGATGCTTCTGAAATGAAAGCCCTGTACGATAAACTGTAAAATCATACAATCCTGAGAAAGTGGATATATAACGAGATGTCACTCATAAGCGTTGGGGTAAACCCCATGTTATTATACATTTTCTTAATCCTCATTAAAAATGCAACTTTTTTGTTCTTGAGTATTCTTTCAAAAGTCATATAGTTTTTGAGTAAATTATGTTTAAACGTCACACATAACCAATGTGAGCACTGATTTTATATGTTCAAATGCAATTATCTCAAAAACTAATGGACTTAACAAACAATGTGTTATTACAAAAAGTATTTGTCATTAAATTTGAAACATTTCAGAAAAAAAATCATTTCTGTAGCATAAACAGGTGAGAAGTTATGCATATTTAAATGTGGTGCGGCAGCCATATTGATGATGTCATCACGCAGCCCCCTCACCACTGGAATTTTGTAAGATTCACTTTTCTGAGACACTTCTGTCATATATAAACAAAAAATATTCACAAAGCTTTTGCACTCACTGGGGTAAATAAATCCTGCCCTGCCTCTGGGACTACTGAGTTTGTGGGTGCCTAGGAGGCTCTGAATGGAAGGAGGTTTGGTGGATGCTCTTTGTTTCCAGATAGAGGGATGTAGTTATTTCTGTGAGAGGATAACTCTGAATATTTGAGGGGGTGTTAGAGAGGATATTGTGAGCAGCACCTGAGCTTGTTATGCTGGAGGCTGCATTCTCATGTAGTGGGGAATTCTGCCCTAGGTTATATAATTTTAGCCATTGCTCAACTAAATGTCCTCGACTGCCTGACAGTGCTTTAAAAAAATCAAAATTTGTGCTGGAAACTACACAAACAGTGCTAATTAAGTTATGCTATTTTGGTTGCTTTGCCGAAACTTGTTTCAGTTGTGGCTTACCACAACAGCAAATGCCATATTGAAAATATCCTTCAGGTCTTGGGCAGTTGTTGCACTTGCTCACACTTCCATCCATAATGATAAAGGATCGGGGGGTGGGGGGAGGGAAAGGGGCGGAAACTTGCCATTAATACATCCACTGTTGGGAATTCCAGGGCCTGTTTCTGTAGAGCTTCCTCAAGCAATCCTGTAACTGCCCTTCAGAGAATCTTGTGGCACCTTAAAGATGAACAGATTTATGATTATGATGGCATAAGCTTTTGTGGACTAATGCACTTAATCAGATGAAGTATGTTTACATATAGAGAAAGTTATATCATATAAGAGCCAACAGAGGATCACTTCATGCATCTGATGAAGTGGATTCTTGTACACAAAAGCTTAGGCCATCATAAATTACTTAATCTTTAAGGTACCATAAGGCTCATTGTTGTTTTCGCTGCAACACCCCTTGGAAAATTGTCAAATGTTTGTGGCTGCTAATAGAGAAGGGAGGGACAATTCTTCAAGCTTCCTGCTATGGCATTATGGCATATGAAGGCTGGCACCAATTTTGCCAGGGGAGAGAAGAGCAAAAAAAGGGATTTCCACCTTGCGTTCATTACTCCAACAGCAGTATGAAGAAAGAGCAAACCAGTTCTCTCAAAGAGGAGGGCCCCACCTGCAGTTCCTGTAACATGGTTTCCTTCTTTCTGGCAGACCAAGAAGTATGCTGACGTGATTATCCCAAGAGGGGTGGATAATCTTGGTGAGTAGAAGCAAAGTGGGTGGAGAGTTAGATAATTCAGATATCTCCATATTTCAGGCCTCTACTGTTAGCTTCAGAGAGCTAGGGGTCATTAGGAGAGCAGCTAGCAAGACTGATTTCATAGTATCCAGCATTTTGAGCTGCTTGTGTTCCTAGATTCTTTATAGGATGTGGTATTTTGGCTCAGAGTATGTACAGAGTAAGCAAAATATTTTAAAAGCAGTTAACACCACCTCTTCTTTAGTTTTTTTTGTTTTTGTTTTTGGTAGCATGAGGAATTAACATCTAACTAGTCAAAACAAACTCTCTTCTGGGCAGCCTTACTGCATCATCTCCTTTGTCCTCCTCCCACCAGTCTCTATGAAGTCAAGTGAAACCTGGACAGCAAGCGTAATAAGGTTGGGAGGACTGGACTTGGCTGGAGATCATGGCCCCTCAAGGTAGTTGGAGAGGATGTAGACAAACCAAACATGTCCAGAGGAGGGTTAGAAAGATGAGGAGGAGCCTGGAGACCAAGTCCTATGAGGACAGGATGTAGGAGTTGGGTATGTGTAACCTGGAGAAGAGATGATTAAGAGGTGATATGATCGCCATCTTCAAATGTTTGAAGGGCAGTCACATAGGTGATGGGGGAAATTTGTTCTCTGTCCTTCAAAGGGCACAACCCAAACCAGTTGGTTGGAATGACAAAAAGAGATTTTGACTAAACATTAAGAAGAACTTCCTGATAGTATGACCTGTTCAATAGCAGTGCAGAAAATTTCTTTGGAAGGCAGTGAACTTTCCTTCATTAGAGGTTCTTAAGCAGAGGCTGGGTTTGGGGATACTATAGTAATGGATTTCCTGTACCAACAGGGTGTTGGATAAGGTGACCATAAGGCTTGCACCTTAATAGTTGTTATTCAGTCAGAGTCCCTAAAGTCTAAAATATTAAGATGTCCTCATGTTTTTCTGTTTACAGCTGGTACTCCCAAGTACAAGACTTGTGTTTGGCTTGTATAGCTGTTCTTCAAGCATTTGGACCTGGGGAGGGTGGTATTAGGGATCTAGCTTTCAGCAGCTTGGAGATGATGCAGCAATCGGGATGGGTGTTCTCAAAGGCTTTATGCCAAGGCTCAACTCAATACTGAAGAAAATGGCTCAATTCGGATGACATGATGGTCAATGGTGGGTTGACTATCCCTAACCCTCACACTAACCCTAGGGGGCACTCCCACACAACATGGTAATAAATAATCAACTGTGGTGTGGATGAGGATCAGCGCTGAGTTGACTATGGCAGCATTCGGATGACACAATAGTCAAAACAACTGACGATTGTTTCCCCCACACCAGTTGTTTATTGTGTCGTCCGAATTGTCTTTGGAGTATGTCCATTATCCTTTTCCTCACTGCTGAGTAGCCACAACTACGTGATAGGTATGACTTCAGGCAAGCTTGACTTCCAGTGCCTCTCATTCTAGTACAGGGATAGGTGATGTGGAGCCTTCCAGATGTTACTGGACTGCAACTCCCATCAGTGCTAGGCAGCATAGCTCATGGTGAGGGATGATAGACGTTGCAGCCCAACGACATTTGGAGTAGGGATGTTGGAAGAAACCAGTTGGGGGTGGATCCCAATGAGCTTTTGTCGGCTTGGCCCCTCAGACTCCATTCCAATCTCTGCCAGCTGGACCCAACTTAGTCTACGGCGAATCAGGCCAGCTGGTGGAATTTCCATCTTCGCACAACCCTCCCTCTCTCCTGGCCAGCCCTAGCCCGGAATGGGGGTTTCCAGGCTGGAGATGGCAACAGTGCAGCAGTGATAGGGAGAGCAGTGCCACGGCACAACCCCCCCACCCCGCCACCACCATTGCCACTGCTGCTACACAATCCTCCTGTTTTCCCTGCCGGCAGCAGCCCCAAATTATTATTGTGGTTAATAAATCTCAATATAAACTGATTAATCTGCTATTTCTTGGAGATCTCAGTAGCTGGATAAGGAAGCCTACCAGAATTAATAAGGGAAGACTTTGGGAGAGGGGACGTGATAGTAAAGGGATAGAACTGTTAGTGGAGACTGAGTGCACCACATTGCAGAGTAGAGCGATTGGAACATTGAGTCTATGTGGAGGGAGACGCAGAACTTCAAAGTGTATGTTCTTGAGAAGTATGGCACTTCCAAGCACAATCTCTGTTCTAGACATAACAAAATGTCTGCACTGCATTTGGTTTCTGCCTAGACTGTACTCCTCCCTTTTCTCTATCCAGTGGCCATCAACCTGATTGTGCAGCACATCCAGGATATCCTGAATGGAGGCTTCGGCAAGCGCCAGCCAAATGGGTACCCGAATGGCTACACCTCTCCTCACCAGCGACAGCATTCGGAATCAAGCAGCCGGCCACACTGACCTCAGGCCCGCAGGGAGGCCCTGCGTGATTGCCCCTCTTATAAGCCCTGCATCCCTTTGCCCCCTGCCCTGTATTTAAGACACCTGAGCCCCTCTGCAGGGCTTGAGAGATTGGTGAGAACTTTGCTTCCATCTCCAGATCTTGCCTGCCTGAAATGGCTCTGCTCCAAATTCCACCGTGGACATGGAGGAGTCAATCCCTTCAGAAATGATACAGATGAGTTCTAGGTTCCATGCAGTGGCAAGACACGGTGTTACAGCGTCTTGCCACGGAAACCCTGTGATTATTGAAATATACATTGATGTATGCTTGGGATGGGAAAGGGAGAGGATTCAACCTGAACTGGGTGGCTGAATGGCTCTGCCACTTGTTAAAAATGACATCTACAGCTGAGGGGCAGAGAAACAGACAGTGTTAGCAAGGAACCCTTTTTGCTCCAGTCATCAAGAGGGACACTTTTTGAATTTGGGGAAATAGCAGAGGTGGTGAAGGTGAGAGAGGAGGTTCCATCTGATCCGAAATCTCACTACCTGGGTTGGGAATTCCCCTATTCTCTTCTCTCTCTCTCTCTCTCTCTCCTCCCCCCCCCCCCCCCCCCCCGGCTAACTGCCATGATATCAGAATCTAAGCTGTGATTTTGCAACTTGTCAGCTAATCATGAAGTAATGAGAGCAAGGTTAAAATATTCCGGAGTGCTGCTTGGCCTTAAAGCCTTTGCTAGTGTTTACTGTGCATGCCACATACACTCTGCCTTCCCAAATGTCCCTCAGCCAGCCTGGGAACAGGTGTTCAGTTAATACTGTTGGACCAAGACTGCTGCATTTCCATTCAAGTAGTGCAAAATACAGGAGTGTCCTGTTTCCATCCCAGTCATGCAGCAGGGCAGATGGGCATGTGTCATCTTGGATTAATGGGACTGATCCTCAGCACTCCTGAGCCTTAGGAATGGGTATGCTGTGGACCAAGGTCAGGGACAAAGAGGTGCACTATGGTGATGGCAAGTGAAAAGGCTGTTAGCAATGCACTCGTCTGCATGCTCACAGTGTGGTCCTCTAAGACCGAAGGCTTGTTTTTCTTTTAGTATTTTGGGTCCATGCTGATCAGCAGGTCAAGCCTAAATCGTAATGGTTCTGCCCTCTGTGTCCACCCACCTGCCTTCTTGCTTTAGCTGGAGAGTTTGCTATGTCACACTGCAGTGTTTCCCTCAACCATTGATGGGGGAAGGAAGGGTGCTTCAAACCCTCCTTCTTGCCTACAAGTCTAGGCAATCTGTTCTTCAGGGAGGTTTAAATGGGTCTCCTGCAGGGTGGGGTTGATTAGGGTGGGAGAACTCTTGGGGGTTTGTACTCTTTCAGTGATAGTTGCTTTCAAAATGTGATCTCCTCCTCTTCAACCTTAGTAAAGGTGGCATGAAAGGTGTGTTATGGCTTTGGTTTAAAACTTTAGTCATGCTGGCTGTACTATGGAATTAGTCTTCACCAAACATAATACCAGAGGCTCTAGAATTTTGTATTTTAAAAGTTCAAAATTCTTCCTTGGAATAAAACACTTTCCATTCTATATGTGTTATTGTATTGTCTCTTACAAAATTTAGAGTGCTCTCTCTCTCTCTCTTGAGAAGGGCTAGGAAAGAAGGGTTTGGGGGAAAACTAAGGAGGGAAGGGAGCTAGGAGCCAGGAGGAAAGGCTGATATTTGTGAAGGTCTAGCACCCTGAGGACTGGAATCCTAACATCAATATCTGTGAATATTTTCAACAACTTAATACTTTGTTTCATAAATTCTTCTGGGGCTCTTCCTCACCTCAAATATCTTTGAAACGAAGACAACTTCCGATTAAAGAAGGCAGGTTTGGATTTCCAGACCTTGCTTTTGTATCATCGGCCTATCAACTTGTACTAAGTTTTGGTCTTTCCCTGTTGGCTTAGATATGCCACCCTGGTCAGTTTTAGAATCCCTATGGTTAGAACCTCTTCCTACATGGATGGCACTCAGTTCTCGACATGTTAGATTAAATAATCTTTTTACAATCTTGGCTGATAGAGAGGTATGGCGTATAGTATCACGTCAATTGCAGTTTGACTCATTCGCTCACACATAATCGACTTTATGGGGAAATACAGATTTTAGAATTGAAAAAAAATGTTTTTGTGGAGGACATGGACGAATAAGATGATTTTTACTTTGGATCAATTAACATAAGTCCAGATGATGAGTTTTTGCCGTTTTCTGATCTACGTGCTACATATAATTTACTTGCTCCGACTGAATGGCAGTGCTTGCAATTGCAACATTTGCTGGAATCTAGGTTTGGTCTAGAGATGTGAAGGCCCGGAAAAAAACCAGAAAAATTCGGGAAAAAACTGTTTTTTTTCCTGAAGCCTTTTTTATTTTATAATAAAATAAATATTTTATAAAAAAATTAAAAAATGAAGAAAAAATTATTATGGAATGTTTTATTTTAGCATGATGAATAAAACGTTTAAGATATCGTACTTCTCCAAATGATTTCTAAAACCTATTTACAGTGTCAGATTATTACAATTTCTGTGCACCAAGGACAAGCAAGTCTTAGATTGCAAACTGAG
This sequence comes from Anniella stebbinsi, assembly GCA_029215795.1. Classification (NCBI taxonomy): domain Eukaryota; kingdom Metazoa; phylum Chordata; class Lepidosauria; order Squamata; family Anniellidae; genus Anniella; species Anniella stebbinsi. Next base: position 121,637,961 of record JARDYH010000004.1, on the reverse strand, counting down.
AGACTACAACTCTCAAATGCAAGAACAAGATGCATTTCTGCCTCTAGGGGGCATTACCATTGACACAAGAGAAGGAAAAAGGTTTCAGTTTCTTTTTGGCTTGTGGGTGGTTCTGTCCTCTTGACTAGGTCTCAAAGGACTGGAAGAAAGTACAGAGTAACAAAAGGGAGCTGAAAGTATACATAATTGAAAGGTAAAAGTTTAAATTAATCTGATTTCAGAAAATTAAACCATATTTTAGCTGCATTAGTTTATTTTCATAGTCCTTATGTAAATCATTATTTAATTCCTACTAATCTTATTCTTTATTGCCCCCCCACCATAGCTTAGTGTTTACTTGCAAGCTAGCCACTAAATTATTTTTCTCCCCACCCCCCTCAGGAAAATGGTGAGACCAACGTCTAGCATTTGGCGGCATTTCCACACTGCAAGTTCTTCTGAGAAAAAAAATGTGATTTGCAAATACTGTCAAATGAAATACGCATTTCCAAATGCTACTAGGATGACAAAACACATTCTTGTATCTAACAAGTGTCCGGTAGATATACAATTCATGCTGCTGCAGATCTGTTAGATCCAAGGTTCAAAGGCGGGAATATCAATGATGATATAGCACTGCTACTGCATTTGACTGGATTACAAAACAAGCATCACACTTAGGACTTGATGTTGGAAAGGTACTTTCAAATGTTGCAGAATACAGAACATTTTCAGGGATTTGGTCCAGGGATGCAGTCTGGGATTCTGCCAAACATATCCCTCCTGCAACATGGTGGAAGAGCCTTTGCACATCACAGCCTCTGACTCCTCTTGCTTCTTGCCTTCTTCCGATTCCTCTATCTTCTGCAGCATGTGAAAGAATCTGGTCTATGTTTGGAAACAGTCACACCAAATCAAAAAATAAACTGACATGTGAAAGGGTAGAGAAGCTTGTTTCAATTCAGGCAAACCTTCAGTTTTTAGAAGTCCATGATAACTATGATGATGATAAACATAACGAAGCAGAGACTGAAACTGATAGTGATAGCCATAGCTCAGAGAAGGAGTCTGATTAAATGTCATGTATTCATTGAATCTTGTTCCTTTTTTTCTCAGCTCTTTTTATGGGAATGGGTGCTTTATATCTGCTTGACACTGTGGAGGACTAGCGGAGACATACATAATTTTCTTTGTTACTAGTGTTAATGGTTCCTTCTGGTTTTTTAAAAAAAACATTTTTGCCTGCTTCTTATAAACTGGCAAATCCAAAGAGGTTCCTTATAGTTCAGGAGCTTGTAGCTCCATTTATTACAAAAAAATGTAAAAATGTAATAAAAGTAAATTCAGTTTGTAACAATTGTTTGAATACACTGTACTTTGAATATACCAAATGTGATAATTTTATGCCAAACCAACTTGTACATAATTAAATTTTATGTTCCTAAAGTAACAAAGTGACTTTCAATCTGTAAAAAGTGCTAATATTGCATCTTTTTCAATTTTTCCAAAAATTTGTTTTTTCCAAAAAAAAACCCCACACCAAAAAACGTTTTTTCACCATGACTTCAAAATTTTTGGAAATTTTACATCTCTAAGCTCCACTTGGCAATATAATTTCTTCCCACATGGATGAGAAGCCATTGGGCTTTATGAGTTTTGGCAAGCCTTCAGTCACATCTCTAATGTGTGCTCCAGAGAGACAGCATACCTGGTGAATCCATAGGTCTTCATGACATACTTGAGTTTCAATCCCACGCAGCAGGGAGTTCCCCACAATAACTACTCTTCTCTTCTTATTGGTCGACTGACCTGCCTCTTTTAAAGGAAGCAAAAGCTGAGTGTAGCCATTGGCATACTCTGGATTTCATTAAAGCCAATTTTAATAAACTCAGAACTATGATAAGTAACGCCCCATGGCAAGTGACCCTAATAAGAAAAGGAGTCCAAGATGGGTGGGAGTTTTTAAAGAAGGAAATGTTAAAGGCACAATTACAAATGATTCCAACAAAGAAAAAAGATAGAAGACACCAGAAGAAACCAATGTGGCTTCACAAAAAATGTAGAGATGACATAAATAGTAAAAGACAGAGAAAAGAAATGGTGGTTCAACTGCTTAATGAGGATGGCAAATCGATAACAGAGGACAAATAAAAGGGTGAAGTGCTCAATTCCTACTTTGGCTCAGTCTTCTCCCATTAGTGGGTCTATGACCCACCCACCCCGCAGCAAAAGTGAAGTACAAGCTGAAGGGGAAGGATTGCAGTTTGAGATTGATAAACAAATGGTCAAGGAACACCTAATTTCTTTGAACAAGTTCAAATCTCCAGGACCCGACGAACTGCATCCTAGAGAAATAAAGGAGCTAGCGGAAGAACTGCTAGAACCATTGTCTATTATTTTTGCGAGATCATGGAAGATGGGTGAAGTGCCGGATGACTGGAGGAGGACTAATGTCCCTATCTTCAAAAAGGAGGAACCTGGGAATTACAGACAAGTCAGTCTGACATCCATCCCTGGGAAAATATTGGAGCAGATTAAAAAGAGGTGATAATTGTATGCCGAACCAACTTGTGCATAATTACATGTTATGTTCCTAAAGTAACAAAGCGACTTCCAATCTGTAAAAAGTGCTAATATTGCATCTTTTTCCATTTTTCCAAACATTTCCGTTTCCCCCTGAAAAAACCAGATTTTTTTTCCCCCATGGCTTCAAAATTTCCAGAAATTTTACATCTCTAATTTGGTCCAGCTGCTTTTCTGGCTTCAGAGCCTCCATTACTGTTAGAAACACTTATAGCACCTGAACAGACACGTCGACCCACAACTATACACACACACACACACACATATATATACACACACACACACACACACACATATTTAGTAGTAGTAAATAAATACGATACCCATGGTTTAAGACAGGATTGGAATTGAGAATTGAAGTGTCCTATTTTGGCTAACCAATGGATTGTTGCCTTAGAGTCTGTATCTTCTATGGATCTTAGGCTACGCCTTATTCAGCCAAAAATCCTGTTTCAGGTCTATTGGACCCCACAATGCCTTTTCAACAAGGGTCTATCTAATTTACATAATTGTTGGAGATGTAAGGCACCTAATGCTTCTTTAATTCATATATTTTGGCAATGCTCAGTAGTCGCCTCCTTTTGGGAGGAGGTTAAAATAAGGATAAATCTTGTATGAAATCAATCTTTAATATGGAAGGATGTGCATGTCCTTTTAAACTACCTGCCATTTTCTTGGAAACTAATACAGGGACAGCGCAAATGGATCTTCAGAGTCTTTATGACAGCTAACAGACTTATACTATCATATTGGAAGGATAAATGCTCACCTCCCATAATGCAATGGATTGAGGACTTAATAACATTATCAACATTTGAACGGGTGATATACAGGCACAACTTGCAAATAGATAAATAAATGGCTATATGGTCTGAATATTTTGAAATCTATGCAGTTGTTTTGAGTTCCACAGCCTATTTTTACTATTTAGTTTACTATTTTAAAGACTTGTTCGAGGTGTTTTAATTGCCCCAAATACTCACATTCTGCTGAACTGTTGTAAGAACTTGCTGCAAGCAGTTGCGTTTAATCAGTAAGTTTTGTTTTACTCCTTTTCGAGGATTTAATCAGCAGGCTGGGGCCTTATCTATTTTAGCTGCTGTGAGCCCATATTTATACTGGGAGTCACCTTTTGCTTTGGCATTCTTATATTCTTTTATTGGCTATGTTTTATTTCCAAGCTGCAGAGCTATTTGAGTCCTGCTGTCGTCATTGTTTATTTTAGCATAATTTAATTTTATTTGTAAACTTTTTCTGCTGGTTCCTGCTAACCACATCAAGAGAGTAAAAATAACAATGTTAAAACTTGAACAATAGAGAGGTCAACGAATCTAAAAGACCTGGAGAAGGAACTGTTTCCTGGTTTACTTACAACTTAAGCCATGTAAAGTTACACACACATTCCTACTCCTGGCTTACAACCATTGATAATTTTTTCTGCTGGGACTTGTAGAAGAGATGATGAACAGAGGTTCAGAATTCCATGTCGATACCCTAACTTATTAATCAGAGGACGGACCCTACGTGGAGTCAAGGATCGTGAATCTCCAGGCTCCAAAGGAGGACATATTAGAGCTATTCGTCACTCCCTGGAAGCAGATCACCTGGTTGACGCTTTGGAATTGCGGCTCGATGAGTGTGGTTTGCTGCCCTAAAGAGTTTACACCTTGACCAAGAAGAGGACATGCCTGACTGATTTACAGGGGGCTGGTCAGGCAGGGTGTCCTTGGAAAGCTGTAATACCCTTTTGACAAATTTCAGTTGGTGGAGTGAAAGGAATGTGATCCTGATGAGGCCTCTAAGAGTTTGGAGAGAAATACAAAGAACCTTTACTCATCTTAGTATTGAGCCTCAGTTTGATATTTTCTTTGGGACCTTTGACTCATTAATGGGGGTATGTACTTCTGTCTTTTTTGCTCCTGTTAGTTTATTATTTCACTTGGGATGGGCAGGCTCCAGACAAACTAATAGACTTTAAGTTAATATATTTGCTAAAGTATTTTCATTTGATTGTTCTAAAATTTAATTCCGGAGGGTTTAGTGTTTGATTATATGTACTCATATATATATTTAGGTCTGAGTATTTTAATTGTTTGAATGTTAAATGAAATGGGTTCCAGAAAGCGTTCCTGAAGTAATTCTAATCAGTCTTCTCCCCCTCATACCAAACAGCTTAAAATTGATGAGTTTTTTAGATTCGATAGGTCGGTAATAGATGATAGTAAACCTATGATTCCCACTTTTAATAGATTTGATGTTTTAGAAATTGAAAGTTTAGAGCTTCAGCAACCACATACCGGAAATACTTCTACTAATAACTATGCAAGTGGGAGCAGACATGAGAATATTAATAAGTCTATTACTTCTCTTAGTGACAGTGCACTTCTAGCAGAGCAATCTAATTTGGTGGCCAAAACAGTTAAAGATATTTATAAAGAGCTCAAAAGAATTTCAAATAACGTAGATACCCTTATATCTGTTATGAAAAGGTAAAGCTCTGCTTCCCTTCTTAAGCTAACTACTGAGAAGTGGGATGGTATTAAAATACCAAATAGGAAGGAAGTTGATATATCCCTCCAACCTCCCATAGTTAAGAAGAGTTTCTCAATGGACCCAAATCTACTTCTTCAGGTTAATAAGGTTGCTCTAACTGTTTATCCCTATGAAGGATGTACTTTCTCATGGAACACGATGACCTGTGCTTTGAAACATCTTAGCACCTTATTACATTTACCGATGAAGGAAATTGATCTTTTATTCATCAAAGTGTTATATGCCCCTCCTCAAATACAAAAATGCATCTTAGTATTTAGCTCAGACAGAATTCCATCTCTATTACTGAAAAGGAAGGAATTTTTGGCCAGGTTAGGTGTGCTACCTAATCAAGTGTTTCTGGATACAGTGAGGAAACCACTTTTGACTCTGAATAACTCCCAGGGTTTGGGAAGATACTATCCTAGGTCATCCCTTCTGACTGAGAATCGGACCTCAAAAGAAATGCCCTTGATATCCTTCAGTAAGGAACATCAGGATACTCAGTTACATCCTGTATCGATGAATACCTCTGAGAAAGATTGCTCTCATGACCCATTTAATAATTCCAGGGTCATTGAAGAAGAGCAGTTAATAGGTTCATTCAATCAGTTGCCCTGAGTTGGACCCAGGTCCAGTGGTATCACTGACTACACAATCCAAAGCAGATAGGATTGCCAACACTATGCGCCAGGACGACTTGATTAGTTTTGAAGTCTCCCCTAGAAATAGAAATGTTGTCTCTAATCAAACATTTCAAACAACAGCTAATTGGCTAGAGATGAGAAAATTGGAGCCCCATGAAGTAGGAGAAGGACAAGCTATAAGGAAAGTTACTACTCTTGTAGAAATACACCAACCACAACGTAATCCTCATTTTCTAAAGAATGGGTCAATAGTAACTACAGAAAAGGCTTTTGAAATGGAGGCTCTAAACACAGCTATGACAAAAAGCACAATTAAAAGCTGGAGTTTCGTGTTTGTCTTGGAACCTGGCTGGCTGGAGGAATAAGCTAGAGGATAATGACTTTTTATATTACATAAACAAATTTCAAATTCTGTTGTTTCAAGAAACTTGGTTAATGTAGGAAATTTGGTTGTCTGGATATGTGGCTTATTCAATCCCTGCATCCTCTGCCTCCAAAGGTGGTAGACCAAGTGGAGGATTGGCTATACTAATATCTACCTCCTTTAAGGCCTCAATCATTCAGCTTAAAGGGTTGGCCCCATGTGCCATGGCTGTCCTTATTAAAAATCCAACATATTCTTATATTTTTGTTAATATCTATGTTCCTCCTAGAAGCTCACCATATTGTGACGTAGATTGTTGGAACAAATTAGAAGATTACTTAGCTGAGCTTGAGCATGAATTCCCTTTAGTCCCACTAGTGGTGACTGGTGATTTTAATGCACGTATAGGTCCAACTAACCAGGCTATCGCAATGGCTCTAGGAAGTCCAACGGAGCTATGGGAAGACTTGGAAATCCGAAAATCCAAAGACATGAAAATTAATAACTTTGGCCTTATCCTTTTCACACTAGCAATAAAACTAAATTTAACATTAATCAAAGGCTCCCAACTAGATAACTCAGGAGAGGAGTTTACCTATATAAGTAATTTAGGTGCAAGTGTTGTGGATTACGTGATGATTTCTTATCTTTTCCGATCAACATTTCTATCTTTCACAGTAGATTCAGTAGCTGGCAGTGACCATCAGCCACTTAGATTTTCCTTGCAGTGGTCCAATAGTGATAATACAAATTTTGACACGCATCTGAATTTTGAGCAAGCACTTTTAACATCGGACAAGCAGATTAAATGGAATCCCTTGCTGCAAGCTGATTTGGATCTGACTATATTCAGAAGAATTTTTGAGATTAAGAAGTGACCTGCTCCAAGCTTCTAATATTGAATTAGCGATTCAATTATACGTACAATTAGTAAATTCCCTTAGACCTTTTTTTAAAAAAAAGGCATCCCTATCAGAAAATTGTCAAACCAAAAGGGGTAATGAATGGTTCGATAAAGATTGCAAGACACTAAAAAGGCAGATGGGAAAAGTTATAAAATCGTATCGCACTAGTAATTCTTCTATAATTCCCCCTCAATTTTATGAAATGCGCAAAAAGTATAAAAGATTAATCAGAGAGAAAAAAAGAATATACTATGAGGAACAGTGGAAGGAATTAGGCCTCACACTCTTGTAAAAGAACCCAAGTAAATTCTGGGATATACTTGCAAGGTTGGAAAAAAGATCTGCTCCTGTTCTAGAGGGAACCATTGCTAAGATCGAATGGGAAAGCCATTTTAGGAAGGTATTTAATGAGCCCAACCTTCCTATTGCTTCTACTGAGGATTATACAGAATGTAATTGGGAACACTGTTTGGAAAATGTCTCAGTAGATAGGGCGAAGTCTCTAATCTTAAGACTAAAAAATGGTAAAGCTCCTGGAGAAGATGCTCTGCCACCGGATCTCTTTACTACATTCCCTGATTGGTGGGCTCCAATATTTGCCTCATTATTCTCCTTAATTAACATCACCGGGATTTCACCTCCGAATTGGTCATCAGCTATTGTGGTCCCAATCTACAAAAAGGGGCCTAGAAATTATCCAGCAAATTATAGGCCAATTAGCTTATTAGATGTTCCAGGGAAGATTTATGCCAGGTTTCTTCTTGATAAATTGGAGGATTGGGTGGAAGATCATGCTTTGCTTGCTCCAGAACAGGCTGGCTTTCGCCCAGGACGGTCAACTCTAGATAATTGTTTTATGCTGAAATGTATTATTGATAAATATTTGGCCGGAATTGTAAAGCATGTTTATGTGGCCTTCATTGATTTGAAGGCTGCTTTTGATTCTATTTCACGGGAACGCCTTTGGAGCAAATTACAATCTATGGGCATTGACATGCAGCTGCTAAAATGTATAATTGCTTTATATTCCGGAACATCCTTACGAGTTAGAATTGATGGAGGACATCTATCTGACCCTGTACCAGTTTCAAAAGGAGTAAGACAGGGATGTTTACTAGCCCCCCTTCTCTTCAATTTATTTTTAAATGATGTAGTTGAGTTCTTAAGAGGTGACCACTATTTTCCAGTTAAAATAGGAAACCAGAAATATTATATCCTTCTTTATGCAGATGACGCAATTCTAATTTCTTACGCTCAGTTGGGCCTGCGTAGATTGTTGAAGCAGTTTAGTTTATATTGCAAGAACGAGCTTCTTTCTATCAATTACCAAAAAACAAAAGTTATGATATTTGGTAAATCTAAGAAAATCCATAACTGGTCACTTGATGGGAATAAACTGGAGCAAGTATTTTCGTTTAAGTATCTTGGTGTGGTGTTTCAGTGGACAGGTACATGGTCTTTGCAGATTCAATCAAGCACCCTGTTAGCTGGTAGAACTTTAAATGGACTATTACAGTTCTATCGCACTAAAGGGGGCAATCTGGTTCAGCCCACTTTAGAATTGTATAAGATCAGGGTTCTTCCAAAATTATTATATGGAGCACCACTGTGGGCTATGGCCAACCTGGATTCATTAGAAAGAGCTCAAAATAAATTTCTGCGTAGACTCCTTGCAGTTCCCATTTCTACAAAATTGGAATTGCTCCATGCAGAATTGGGTGTAATGACAATCAAAGCTGAAACTCTCAGACTAGCCCTGCTCTTCTGGCTAAGAATCATTTTCAAGCAGGTATCAGAATTTCTTCTGATGGTTTTGGAAGAGATGGGCCCCAGCTCATGGAACCATAAAATGCAGTTAGTTGCCATGAATCTGGGATTTTCCTACTCTTTTCTCCTAACACAAGGTTATGACAGAGCTCAAGTATTCCTGCTCCAAAGGCTTAAGGACACTGAGATGCAATCTCAGCTGGCTGAGATCAAGACTTGCCAGTCTAATAACTTCTATGCCTCCTTTACTCCTTTGTATTTATCTTTTCCAAAATACCTTGTAGATTTACCAAATATTAAAATGAGGGTAGCCTTTACTTGGGCAAGATTAAATGTTCTTCCCCTGGCAGATTGGGTGGGTCGGCATAAGGGGGTTCCTAAGAAGGATAGAGTATGCAGTTGTAATTCTGTATCAACTGAAGATATTATTCATGTACTCTTAGAATGCTCATTGTATAACGATCTCAGAACCAAATATATTTATCCATTGTTAAGTTCACTAAAGGGTAGGCCATCTCTTGTTAAGGTTTGTTTCTTATTGTCTGATGTTGAGAAGTATGTATCCTTTAGAACTTCTAAATTCCTTGTCAATGCTCTACAAATACGTGCCACAAAGTTTAAAGATTGTATGGAAAATGATCCTGCTCTTATTGGTTTACTAGCAGAGTTTTAATTGTATAGAGTGTTTTTTCCCCTTCTTTGTAAATGTGCATAATGGCAATTTGCTAAGACACAATAAAGTATGTATGTATATATATTATGAAAAATGATGACATTCCTGTATATGTAATGTGTTTTTGGGGGGGGGGGGGGTTCACGGTTTATTTTTGTTATTATTGTTCTGTTTCTTTGACATTCATCATCATCATCATCATCATCATAAATCTGCAAATCTATCATTGCTTTTTCTCCCACACTCTACTCCTGAGGTTCAGTTAAGCGCCGCATAGCATTCATGGTTCCCAGCTCATGCCTCTTCCCGATGACTGCACCCATACACCGTCTTCTATTTTGGGTTACCCTTAGGACTTTTTTTATTAAAAAATAGTTTTTAAATACTTCTCTAAACCTTGGGATTCACCCAGGGCACACACAGATACATCCATCTTCTTGCTCAGTGACTCCATTTTGCCTACAAAGCTGTCAGCACACTGGGACGGAGTTCAGCATTAGAAGGAGTGATATTTATTGGTTTAAACCAATGCATTGTAACATTATTAGTGGTGTAATTAGTGTTTTTTTGTTTTGATTTTAATGGTGGCCTATTGTATTTAATATATTTATGGTGTTTTTATTGTTTCATTGTTTTTAATTGCTAAACCCCTCCTTGGTGGCCCTGGCAGAAAGGCAATATGAAAATACTACTACTACTACAACAACAACAGAAGAGGTGGACCTTGGGCTTGGAAAGCCTGAATACTATTGAACAATACTAGCTTGGGCTTGCACATTCTTTCCTACCATTCCTATTCCCTATGGTGAAAACTGATTAGTATGCCTGTAAGTGCCACAGAACTAGACCCTGTTTGCGATATGTAGGTAGGCTACTGTTCTCATTACAAGTTTTATATGGGGCTCAGTCATGGATAATGTACATGCTTCAGCTATATAAATTTCTCAGAATCACTTCCTGTTTCAGAGATTTCTGCCACAACACTTAAATGGCTGGTGCTCTTCTAAGATGTGTTGTGGATCGGAGTAATGGTGTATACCAGTTTTACTTGTGACTATTATAAAGAAAGTTGACATGCTCAGGAATCCAAATTCCTAAACTGAGCTTCTGCTTCTAATCAATCTCCCAACAGGCCAGCACAAATGCCCCTGCCGCCATCTGAGGTGGGAGAGCACAAACACACCACTGCCCACCCTGCCTGTGGACACACCTCTCATTGTGCCTAACTCTGTGTAAAGACCTCCTGCTCTCTGAAAAGCTGCGCCAGCTGCTTTTTCTGGCCAATGTAGCGACAGCCTGTGGGGCTATCCGGTGTATTGCTGCCTTGCTGGGGTGAGGTGGTGGCTGGGGACCCTCTTGGTGGAGAGGGGGGAGCACATCATTTCCACTCCTCCTGCTCCACCAACTAGGGCAGGGGATTCACCCCCACCTCCTTGGAGGGCTGGTCCTGATCCCCAAGTGTTTCATATGGCTCTCTGTATGCATGGTGCTGTGCAGGGATCAGTGTACCATTTTAATTTTGACTGAAATGGGGTACTGGTATCAAAGAAGAAGTCTTTAATAACTGTGTGTCCTTAATAGGAAATTTATACATTATGAATCTGTTCTAATTTGAACAAATAGCAATGTGCACAAGTGGTTTACCCACCCCAATAGTGTTGACTTAATTCAATATTTGCTTAGGAAATTCAGTTGCTAATAACATGTGGGAAATAGGCATACATTCCTATTATAGTGATTATGGGTTTTAGGGGCAAACTTGCCAGGTGAGGGAATAGATCAGAAACAGAAAACCTGTACTAACTTTTGATCCTCTCCCACTCAACACCTGTCCTTAGTGACGTGAGTTACCTTGTCAATCTGCCCTCTGGTTGGTTCACAATAAAACTGCTATCTATTCCTTCATTGTGTTACTGAGACCTGGGTGATTGGGCTAGGAAGAGTTGATGCTTTTCAGCTGTGCCCATCTGAATAATAATAATAATAATATAATAATATAATATTTATTTTTAACCCGCCTCTCCCTCCGGATCAAGGCGGGGAACAACAATATAAAACACAAAAATCACAACAGTTAAAAAAATTTTTAAAACAAGAAAAAATACATAATTAAAAACATCTTCAAATTCATCTCGATAGGCCTGTTGGAAGAGAGCAGTCTTCATGACTCTCTTAAATTCATGAAGACTGCTGATTTGTCTAATCTCCTCTGGCAGACCATTCCATAGTCTGGGAGCGATGGAAGAGAAGGTCCTCTGGGTAACACTCGCCAGCCTAGTTCTGGCTGACTTGAGTAAGTTCTTCCCAGAGGACCTAAGTGTGCGGGGCGGATTGTACAGGAGAAGGCGATCCCGCAGGTAACCTGGACCCAAACCATGAAGGGCTTTAAAGGTAATAGCCAACACTTTATACTTCGCCCGGAAACTGATTGGCAGCCAATGAAGCGATTTTAAAACTGGTGTGATGTGATCACCCCTAGGTGTACCAGTGACCAACCCAGCTGCCATATTTTGAACAAGTTGAAGTTTCCAGACTAGGCACAAAGGTAGCCCTATGTACAGCGCATTGCAGAACTCGAGCCTCGAAGTTACCAGTGAGTGCACTACCATCTTTAGGTCTTCCAACTCTAGGAAGGGGCGCAGCTGGCATATCAGCCGAAGCTGATAGTAGGCACTCCTGGCCGTCGCATCAATCTGAGCTATCATCTGGAGCGATGGATCCAGGAGTACCCCCAAGCTGTGAACACAGTCTTTCGGGGGGGTGTAACCCCATCCAGAACTGGTTGACACACCTCCAAACCCAGGTTGGGGCCTCTGACAGTGAGCACCTCCGTCTTGTCTGGATTCAGCTTCAGTTTGTTTTTCCTCATCCAGCCCATTACCGCCTCCAAGCATTCATTCAGAGGAGACACACTATCCTTAGCTGATGATGTTGTCGAAGGCATAGAGAAATATATTTGGGTGTCATCAGCGTATTGATAACACCCCGCCCCATGCCTCCGGATGATCTCTCCCAGCGGTTTCATGTAAATGTTAAACAGCATTGGGGAAAGGATGGTACCTTGTGGTACACCACATAGCAACTCCTTTTTTGAAGAGCAGCTATCCCCAAGCATCACCATCTGGAACCTGCCCGAGAGATAGGATCGGAACCACTGAAGCACAGTGCCCCTGATTCCCAATTCTCCCAGGTGCTCCAGAGGGATACCATGGTCAATGATATCGAAAGCTGCTGAGAGGTCCAGGAGTACCAGCAGGGACACACTCCCCCTGTCAATACTAAGGCGTAGATCATCCACTAAGGCAACCAAAGCGGTCTCAACTCCGTATCCTGCCCTGAAGCCGGTTTGAAATGGGTCTAGAAAATCAGCACTAACACAGCCCTGAGGATCAGAGGGGTTGAGAGGGTTGTTGGCATCTATAGGGATTATTTCTCCCAAGATTACTGGAGTCATCTGAATGTTAGAAGAAATTTCCTAAAGGTAATAATTGTTCAACAATTATTTGAGGTCTTTTACTAGGGGTATTCAAGCAGAGGCTGGATGGCCACCTGTCAGGGATAGTGTAACTGCATCCTACATTGAGTAGGGGTTAGACTAGATGGCCTCCAAGGTCGCTTCAAACTCTTAACATTCGACGATTCTAGAAAATGTGGCAGAGAACAATATGAATCTGACTTCAGGGCTCAGTCCTGGACCCAGTTCTCTTCAACATTTTTATTAATGATTTGGACGAGGAGGTGCAGGGAATGCTTATCAGATTTGCAGACAACACAAAATTGGGTGGGATCGCTAATACCCTGGAAGACAGAAACAAACTCCAAAGTGATCTTGATAGACTGGAGCACTGAGCTGAAAACAACAGAATGAAATTTAATAGGGATAAAGCCCAAATTCTACACCTAGGAAAAAGAAACCAAATGCACATTTACAAGATCGGGGATACTTGGCTAAGCAATATGACAAGCGAGAAGGATCTTGGAAATGTTGTAGATCACAAGCTGAACATGAGCCAACAGTGTGATGTGGCGGCCAAAAAAGCAAGTGCTATTTTGGGCTGCATTAATAGAAGTATAGCTTCCAAATGGCGCGAGGTACTGGTTCCCTTCTATTCGGCAATGGTTAGGCCCCATCTTGAGTATTGCGTCCAGTTCTGGGCACCACACTTCAAGAAGGATGCAGACAAGCTGGAGGGCATTCAGAGGAGGGCAATGAGGATGATCAGGGGTCTGGAAACAAAGCCCTATGAGGAGAGACTGAAAGAACTGGGCATGTTTAGCCTGGAAAAGAGAAGATTGAGGGAAGACATGATAGCACTCTTCAAATACTTGAAAGGTTGTCACGCAGAGGAGGGCCAGGATCTCTTCTCGATCAACCCAGAATGCAGGACATGGAATAATGGGCTCAAGTTAGAGGAAAACAGATTCTGGCTGGACATCCAGAAAAACATCCTGACTGTTAGAGCAATATGACAATGGAACCAATTACCTAGGGAGGTGGTGGGCTCTTCCACATTAGAGGCATTCAAGAGGCAGCTTGACAACCATCTGTCAGGGATGCTTTAAGCTGCATTGAGCAGGGGGTTGGACTCAATGGCCTTATAGGCCCCTTCCAACTCTATGATTCTATGACCGAGCACATGTAAGAGTTCATTACTGAGCTACTCTATGGCAGTGATGCCATCAAAGAAGCAATACTCCCTGTCCATTGCATCCTCAGGGGTAGGTTGTCCAGTGGAGTTTTCCTTAGTGGTTCAAGACCTACTCCAACTTGGTAAGTTCATGTCAGGTACAAGCTATGACAGATTTGCAAAATGCTTTAAGGCTAGAATTGGGTATCTTCACCTCAGCTTGGCCATCTTTAATTCTGCAGTTCAGCTACTGCTCAGCCCTGTGGCATTTATGCTATAAAGTCCCACAGGGCTCTCACTGGTTCCACATGCTTTTTAAAATCTACATGAATTTGAGGATTTGGTGTGAAATTTCACCAATAATACTTATTCCGTATTCTCTTATTTGGTTAACCACACTGGCTAACAGAATGGGGGTGGGTGGGGGAATAAATGTATTTAAATAAACAAGGGTGCGAACTATTGATGACAGGCATTTCTGTATTCCTGGTGCATCCTGCTAAGTACTTTTGTCCCTGATCAAAACAGAGGTGATATAGGCCAAGTATAAAGTACTACAGGTATTCCACGTGTGTCCTGCCACAAAGTAAACTTGCTATGTGCTAGCTCATTTGTGTGTAGAATTAGATTTAGCATGCCATTGATAAAGCCATATGAGTTGCCGATCCCTGGTGTGTTAATGCTATGGGTTGATGTGTGTAGTATGTGCATTTAAACATGACCTGTTAAGCATTCAACTTTCATAGTGGTAAGCACTGTACCTGTATCCCATGTCATGTCTCTTTCAGTCCTTTCATTGTAATGACCAGACTCTTATTCTTCTATGACAGAAGAATGACCCAGGGCTGATAGGCAGGGCTATGTTAATTTGCTTCCCCAACTCCAAGTCCTCATGAATGGAAGGAGATCCTTCCAGATCCATTCCTGTCTGCTCTTAGATAACTGTTGCCTCTTATACATGCAACAAGTGATCTCCACATTGCCTTCCAAGGAGCTGGAGCAGGGGACTACCTGAGATCCCACAAACTTGGAGAAGAAAGTAAACCCAGAGGGCGAATTCCTGCCTCAGTAAGGCCACTGATGATTGCAGTGATGGAGATGAGGCTTCTGAAAGCTGATGTGCATGGTAGGGTTGGTGTACTAACTCAGACTAACACTATATTGGTCTCAGCTAAGGGTATGGAATAGAGGAGTGTACAATCATTAGGTCAAGCTCTACCCCAGCCTAGCCAGATCTTATGTGCTCCCTATCTCTCCACTCCAATTATAGATCGGGATGCTCTCTAAACCCCCAATTTTAAAAAATAAATTAGACAGGTGGTAATTCATGATTATCAAGATCTGGGCATCTAAAGTGGCATGGGTGGAATAGAATGAGCAAATGGTATGATCCTTCTTTCCTACCCACCCCCCTCATTTCAAAGCATTTGGCCACAAAATGTAAGTAAACCTGTGACATTTCCCCAACATTAACCCCCCTCCAAAAGGACTTGTCACTCCTCTAGTTATTTCAGAGACTCTTCCTCTGCCCCATGCAGGGTATGTGGTGTTAAGACAGGAAAGGGGGTTGTCTTCCTCATTCGTAGGGGACCCACGAATAATCTGAATAAGTGCCCTCACTCCGAGATGTATACTTGGGAGGGTATCGCTGAGTGTAATATTCCTGTCTCGAAATATTTGAAAAGCAAACTGCCAGTGTTTCAAGGAAATCCAACTACAGTTACCAACAAGTGTACTAGATTCCCTTCTCTGGTGGATGATCTCAACCCACCTCATGGAAGGCATATCCTTTCAACAGCCGATGCCATCGAGGACAATCACCACTGATGCATTCCGTCAGGGCTGGGATGCTCACTGTCGGGACTTAAGAGTTCAGGGCATGTGGTCGACAACCGAGAACAAGCATCACATCAACATAGGGCCGTCCAGAAGGGTCTAAGAGCATTCAAAACACAATTAATAAACCGGTCCATACTAGGGATGTGTATCGTATCGTTCCAATGTCTGATAATGATACGATAATGGCGTTATCGGACATCCAATTAACGATAACAATACGATACAAATCCTTCCGAAATTATCGGACCCGAAAAATTTTTGGTCTGAAAATATTGGATTTTATCAGATTATTGGACCACCGTTAAAGTTACAGACTTGAAACTTGGTCACAGTGCTTATGGGGTATGCCTCAGTTTGTATATGAAATTTGAGATTGATCCCTCCAACCCTCAATTTTATATGAATTTTTTAAACATCATGCAACTTCTGACAGGTCAGAATGACAGCTCACCACGTGCATTCATTCAGACTTGTCAAAAAAGTTGCAGGATGTTTAAAAAATTCATATAAACTACAGTGGTGGAAGGATTGATCTGAAATTTGGCACATATGTGTAGCAACATATGCTAGACAGGTGTATGAAATTTCAGATCGATCCCTCCAACCCTCGATTTTATATTAATTTATTAAACATTGTGCAATTTTTTTGACAGCAGGTTGACCGGGCCTCCGTGTGTCAAATACTTCTTGTCTGTTTTTTCCCCATAGGCTTGCATTGGGGAAAACGCATGCATAACTTTTTTATTTGAAATTATAATGACATGAAACTTGGGGAACCAGGACTAGCAAGATCCAATCTGCAATGTCCAAAAAGTTTCATGTCTATCTTTTCAAATTAAAAAGTTATAGGGGGTCCCCCAAAAGCCCCACCCCCACTGTAACTTATTCATTTTTAAAGATAAAAACTTGAAACTTGTGGGACATTGAAGATGGGATCTGGATAGACATTTGTGGAAAAAAATCAAAGCAATTGCTCAAACCCTTGATTTTATATGAATTTTTTAAAGATCGTGCTAGTTCTGACAGCTGAGGCCCAGTCAACATCAAGCCACGAGAGAAATCATTTCCCACAATCTGTGGGACTTTGTGGGTAGAAAAGTGTCTGATACATTAAACACAAAGAAGCAATAGTTTGGCAGCCACTCATTTGTGATATTAAGAAAATGGCACTTGTCTGTCTTGCAAGGGCCAAAGTTAATGAATCTGAACACCATCCCCAGGAACAATGCTATGTGAGTGAGAACATTCATAACACTTCTGGACAGAAGAAACACAGACACTTCAATGAAAAACCATGTCAAGGTTTAGGCACAGCTAGTTTGGTCTTCTATATCACATCTTGTGGTATGATCCAGGTTTAACCACCCAGATCTAGCCACTGTCACATCCAGTTCGAATCCCTCTGTTAGATTATCTGTATTATGATTTATCTTTACTGTGATATACCACAGTTCACTCCCCTTCATCTCCATGCAATTATTCTTTTTCTAAAAGGGGGAGACAAATGGGGTAAAAACATTTTTCCTTATACTGGCCTGCTGTATAAAAGAGTGTTTTGGGGAGGGGGAGGAGAATTTGAGTTCTAAAACCTGCTGAAATAATAACCTTGTGGTGTTCATTCCCCTCATCTCCACCAATTTTCATTCCCAGTGAAGAAACATGCTATTAAGCAGGAGTCTAAAAAAGGGTAGTTTTCTTTAATTTCTTTAACAAATCAAATCCCAATTATTTTAATGAATTGGAAATTTGAATCTTTAAACAGATTTTTAGAACAAAAGTTTTCACATCGGACCAAAAAATTGCAACACTGACTAATAGAGAGCTGCTTAATAGAGCAATTGCAATAAAAGTGCAATATGAGATCAAGGGCTCCATCACACCTATTCCCCCCCCCCCCCCCGGTTTGCCTCCTCATTTTTTACCTCCATTTCAGAAGCGCTGCAAGCGCTCCTCCCTTTCACAAACATTGCTATACCCCTGAATTCTTTTTGCTCTCCTGCTGCTATTGTGCCTACCCCACCCCACCCCACCCTTCTCCTTCCCCACCCCGCTTCTTCTCCTCCCTCCAGTTAATTGGTTCTTGTGGGTGATGGACATTGTGATGAATGTGGGAGCCTTTCCCCCTTGCTCATTGGAGCTCCTATAACAATTAACAAAAATGATTATATCTGCGTAATTTTTAAAGACAAAGAGATGAAATGTAGCATGGTGATAGGTCTTAAGGAAGGCTTCCGCTCTGCCAAGTTTGAATCAGATCGGTTCATCCCTTGATTTTTTAGTATTTTTTAAATTTCCCCCTTTAAGCCCTTTTCCTGATAGTCCACCAGTGCGCTCTTCCACCTGTTTGCATTTGTGAAGGATCAATTTTCCTTTACTTTGATCAGGCAAAGCTGTGCATCTCCAGAACTGCTGGTTCCCTTACTCAAGAGTAAATCCCACTGATTTCAACTGCATTTACATCCAAGTCATACTAAAATCCGATGCATGCTTGCCTTTGAGTAAACCCCATTGAACAGAGAGACACTTACTTCTGAGTAAACACTACAGAACTGACTTAGGTCACTCAGAAGCTTTTTTAAAAAGTCTAAAACAGCAAGCTGGAAAGAAGTGCTCTGCAACCCTTTGCTTCCTTCTGAGGTCTTACTTCTGTTTACTTAGAAGGCCTGGACGATCTGATTCAACCATGGCATGCCTAAAGCTCCACTTAAGAGCTCTCAAGGTCCCAAGTTCCATCTCTTTAGCTTTAAAAATGAGGGAGCTGCAGGCAAGGAGAGTGGGGCTGGAGCAGTAAAAAGTCCATTCATTCTATCGTTCAACAGGAGTGCTGGAGGAGGAGAACCGCCCCGCCCCCTTTCATCAGCAAGGCTCCATTCAAAACCCATGCCCCCAACAAAGGAAAAAACGAGGGAACAGTACTAGACGGAGGCTTAAGGACGCATTGAAGTTGCTTGGGGAAAATAATCCAGACTTTCCCCGCACCAAATTAATATGCAAAACAGAGGAAAAGAGGCAAAATGGGTGCAGGACAGGGAGGACGTCACGTGAGTCCCGCACTGCAAAACCAGATACCAGGCCTGGCGAGAGTGTGCTAAACCGCTGGTGTGATGGAGCCTTTAGGGAAAATCCTATTGTATTCTGAGCTTTGAGGCCAGGCTGTCAGATCAGAACTCATTCCAATGTATTCCAAATAGTCACAGGCAAAGCAATGACAAAACGCTTTTGTTCTGAGATTTACTCCAGTTGCAGGGTCTCCAGTTGCAGGGTCATCCCAGTGCATTTTAATGGCCATTTTGATGGGCAATACAGTTTTATCTCCTGGGTAAACAACCAATTGATCTAGATTCAATGCATTTTAATGGCTATTCTGAAATTCAGTGCATTCCCATGGAATAGCCATAAACCTGGAGGAGTTTGCAAATGCTGTCAGCCCACACAAATCATGGCAAGTCCCCTTCTGAGTTAAATGGAAGGGGGGAAATCTGACTATTCAGTGGTGTTCCCTGCTAGCAATTTAGTCATGATGGTGATTTGTCTTTCTCCTTTGCATACACTATTGAAACAACTAATGCTTGTGCAACCCCAGTTGGTTGCACCCTGTTCATGACTGAAGGTGGATTTTATTTGGAATTTATGTCTCAGGCACCAATCTGCCTTGATCTAATCTTAGTTTGTACTTACTCTTTTCACATTACCTCTTGCTGTCAGTACTGAGGATTAGATCCAAAAAGATAGAAGTAGTCTCAAGATTCTGAAAAAAAAATGTTTTTATTCTTTAAAAAGCCCAATGGATTTTGCCCCAATATATTAGTAAATGCCTTTCCTCAGGAGCTATAAAAAGAGACAATACATTTGTTTAGTATGTCATCATCAATATCATACAAACAGCATAAAATAAATAATACATGTTGCATAAATTGCCTATGTATTCTTTAGTTTACAATTCTTTAGAAAGCCTTCAGAAAACTCTGCCAGGCCTTCTTCATACATTTGAAGATATGCAAGTGAAAAGATGGTTGAAGGTGATACATTTTATACCATATAATAGAAGTTTCCGTCTGCTACACAGGTGTTTGTCATAACTTATGATTTAATGTCAGGGACAACCCAGATAAATAGCTACACAGATCAGGAGTGTCTCTAGATGCAAGGTCTTGATTACATGAGAGGGGAAAAATTGAGGCCTTGTGGAGTTAAGGTTTTAAGTCTCAAAATCCACTGTCTTTAAATATTTGTGATTGTCTTATGAAAAATGGTAAACCCTATTTATCCCAATACACAAATTTTAGAGTGTGAATGAGGGTCTCAGTGCCTAATAATAATAATAATAAACCAAAGGATTCCTAATAGCTATGCAGGATCACGTCATAGCCACCAAGAACGACCAAAAATACATCATGAAAGATAACAGCGTAACAACAGACCTATGCAGGAAATGCCATCAATTCCAAGAAACAATAAACCATATAACAGGAGGATGTAAAATTCTGGCAGGAATGGGCTATACGGACAGACACAATACAGCTGGAAAAATAATTCACCAACAACTGGCCATCAAATTCAACCTTATCAAATAACCTACACCACATTATACATACTCACCTGAAACAACCTTGGAAAATGCAGATCATAAAATATACTGGGACAGAACAATTCATATGGATAAGACAACACCTTGCAACCAACCAGACATAAGTGTCATAGTCAAAAAAGAAAAAAACACATACCTCATCGACATAGCAATACCGAATGACAAAAATGTTGTTGAAAAGAGGAAAAGAGAAATATACACCACTGCCCATGGAAGTCAAAGAACTATGGCAACAGGAAAATGTCACAATTATTCCATTAGTCACATCAGTCATAGGCATCACATCAAAAAAGTATAGAAACCTCCAGAAACTGGGCCTACCAGAATACATCCACACCAACATCCAGAAAGCAGTCTTATTAAAACATGCTCAATCGTCAGGAAATTCCTGAATCAATAAAAGACAACATGACTTGGCAAAGCCCGTCATGTCCATCTAGAAAAACCGCCACGAGTGAGAAAGAAGTGAAATAATAATAAATGTTATGCGGACTCAAATGTTGGGACATATGCAGAACCAAGAAGAAACTAATGAGAATGGTGCTTGAATTTTTTAAAACACATTTTGTGCTTTCTGTTTGAGAAGTACTGCATTGAATATAGATATGATGTGGGTCCTGTCCAGAGAGTTTCCCTTTTACATTACTTGGACATGTTACCAGTAGAAGAGAGATGAAAGATTGGCAATGAACACTGAGATTCAACTGGCAATGAAAAGGATAATTGGCTTGTGGAGAGGCAGCAATGTAAAGCCAAGCATGCATCAAGAAAGACTTGCTAGTAAAATGGACCCGAACCAGAATTTAGGAACCGAAAACCACCCACTGAGGGAGCACCAATAGTATATTAATTAATTACACTAAAGCTGGAGTGGCAGAAGGTAGATCTTCAAATGTTTTGAATTTCAACCCCCAGAAGCCCTTGCTAGCATAGCACGGCCAATAGTCAGGAATGTTGGGAGTCCAAAACATCTGGAGATCTACTTTCTACCCACTATAGTATAGATGATGAGGAGCTGTCCCAAGTGCTGAAAAGTCAGCACAAACTAGTTGGCGCAGCTAGCTGTCCAAATCGGATAACTAATAGCAAGATAGTCGTGGATTGGTTGCATATAGCTCAGCAAATATTCTACAAAAGATTCTTGAAATCTTGCACAAACAATATTTAAAGTAGTGTATAAGTTATGGCAAGAAGCTACAATTAAAATCCTTTATGAGACATTGTTTAGTAAAATAATGTGATGTGCATGCTTTGGAAGAATTTTTTAACGTGTAGCAGTTCCCCCAAAACATGCACACTCCTTTAAAAATGTGAGGCTTAAAAAAAAATATAACTTCTGAAAATAAATTGCAATGTATTTTACTGACAACTAATGCATTTCAAACAGTCACATCACAGCAACAATTGTAATAGTGAAACCTACATTTTCAGATTGCTGAAGTTCTCTTTTTGAAACCACACTTGAAAGTTCTCATGCTACGGAGATAGTAGTGGCCATGACTTTAGCTAGATGGAAGGAACAGTAACTAGCAGATAACAATATCAGTGCATTCTGAAAACTGTAGCCCAACCCAATCACCTCTGCAACACCATACTTGCCCTCTCTGTACATCTTGTAAAAATCTCAGAGATTGTTGGATCAAATACTCCAACCCAATAAGGGAGATAAGAATGTGGATATAGCCTCATGTATGGATACCCTTGCAGGACCAGGAACCACACACATAGGCTGGGTATACAACTGTTTTGAAATGTGAATTCAGGATCAAGTATATGTTTTTAATTAGTTTTATGTATTTTATATTGTTTGTATTCATGTTGTTCCCCGCCTCAATCTGGAGGGAGAGGAGGGTAAGAAATAAAATTATTATTATTATTATTATTATTATTATTATTATTATTAAGGCATCAATACTAGGGATGTGCAGCGGATTGGATCCGATCCACGATCCGGATCCGATCCGCCCAAAATTCAGATAAAAATGATCTGATCCGATCCAAAGGGACCCAATCTGGATCGGAAAAAATCGGAAAATCGGACGCCATTTTGAATGCTTTTCCCCATAGCCTAGTATTGTGTTACAAAATGCCTATAACTTTTTCATTTTTAAAGATAGAAGAATGAAATTTGGGCACATTTTAGATGGGCTAGGGGTAGTTATCTGTGAGAAATTTCAGAAAGATTGGTGCAGGCATTTTGTGGCAATTAATTTTTTAATTACGAACCAGGAATGCCTATAATTTTCATTTTTAATGTTCCACACATGAAACTTTGCCACATTGCAGGTGGTATATTGGGACTCACTTGTGTGAAATTTCAGAAACATAGGTGCTTGCCTTGTGTGGCAATTAATTTTAGAAAAATGGGTAGTAGCGGGCTAAATACAGTTATGCCTTCAACTTTTTTATTTTTAAAGATACAAACAGGAAACGTGGGCACATTACAGGTACCACTTTGTTTGATATGTGTGTGAAATTTCAGAAAGATAGGTCCAGGCATGTAGTGGCAAGGTATTTTTGAAACAATGAGGAAAGAAATGCCTATAACTTTTTTATTTTAAAAGTTAGAAGTCTGAAAGTTGCTCACTTTGGAGATGGGTTAGGGGTAGTTATCGGTCTGAAGTTTCAGAATGATAGGTCCAGGCATTTGGTGGCTATGAATTTTTTAGATTAAATGTTACAGAAGTTTTTCCACAGAGGCTTGGGCTGTCAATTGCACCCCCCTCCCCTGCCTCCCCCTCCCTCTTTTATCTGTCAAAACTCCGTGGTGTTGTAACTTTTAATCTAAAAAATTCGTAGCCACCAAATGCCTGGACCTATCTTTCTGAAATTTCTGACCGATAACTACCCTTAACCCATCTACAAAGTGAGCATCTTTTAGACGTCTAACTTTTAAAATAAAAAAGTTATAGGCGTTTCTTTCCTCATTTTTCAAAAATACCTTGCCACTACATGCTTGAAGCTATGCTTCTGAAATTTATCACACATGTGGTATGTCTAATGCGGAGAAATTTCTGAATTGCTCTGAATTGCTCTGCACGCTTTAGACGCCTCCTTTGCTGAGGACTGGGTGGCTGACATTCTTCGACTTCAGATGCTTCTTTGGTGGAAACAGGAGTTGGAGGAGGATAACTTTCCTGGGGCTTCTCTGCCCCCTCTGCCGCACGGCCCCTCTCCTCCTCCGACGCTGCCTCCGATAGACTCTAAGGCAAAGAATCTGCAGCCCTGGGTGAGTCAGTTTCATCCTCTGATGAAGATTCCTCAGGAGGGGCCATGACAAGCAACCCTTTTTGAGATATTAAGGTTTTATTCCTACACATTTGTCTGAGAAGTCAACAAAATGCACTGTCTCACCCTCATTTCAATCTTGCACTTTGTGTTGCAAGCCCTGAAACTTTCAGATGCCATATTTTACACCTTTTTGAACAAAGATATGTATTGAGGCATCGATTTTGGGGGTCAGGGGGAGTTAGTGAAAATAAAATAAAATTTCCATAAGAAGCTGCTTTTTAGTTGAGATTGAGCACAAGTATAATATGATTTATTCTTATTTTTAACTTTTCTTTTTTGTTTCAGATTAGATCACAATAAAGAAGTTTACAATGGAAAAACATGCCAACAGGTTACTTTTACAAGGTCCGTCCACGTCAGGCCCGCAACCCAATAGAAGTGAAAAGGATTGGACAAAATGCATATTTTTCCAAAAAGGCCATTCTAATGCTCTTCAGTGCCCTTCTAATTCAAAAAGAAAAGATAAAAATGCTGGTTACAAAACAGGTGCTGTAAAGCTGATTTCATTTGATGAACTAGGAGCTTTACCACATATTATTATGCTCACAAGATTGATTGATTGATTGATTGATTTTATTATGGTCAGACCAGTCGAACAGTCAGCCCAAAAGCAGTATAGCATATCAATAAAATATAGAATACATAAAAACATAATAAAAGCCAATGAATAAAATATTTACAATGCATAAAAGTCACGACTCATTCAGAGGGATCTAGAACTATTAAATTATTGTGGTCCTGTAGTACCAATTAGTCTCAATTTCCATTGATTAATTGCAGATGCACAAAAACTTGCCACTTTTGAAGTGATCTTGGGGACATTATCTGAAAGTAGATGCACTATTGTTCCTCCGTTCTCCCCAAGAACCAATGTAAAATAGGAGTTATAACAGAGGCTGCCTCTACACGAGAGGTTTAAAGCTCTTTCAAGTCTCATTAAAAATTTTACCTCTACATGAGCGGACCACAAATTGGGAATTGAGGCGCGTTATCAGATTATGCTCATTATCGAACGCGCGTTAAATAGCGAGGTTTATTTTGCTGCGGCCATTAAAGTGCATTTTGACTATGCGAGCAAGCGATTCTCCGCATTATCTACTTCTAAAGTGCATTTCAAACAACCGGTAAGGCCACCAGTTGTGCGCTCAATTACCTTCTGCGTACAGTCATTTACCATAAAGCGCTTCCGAGAAGATGCGCATAATCGGAGAACCAGGCGTCAAACCGAATTCTTGTAGAGGGGGTCAGAGTGACGCAAATCCTGATAGAAAGTACTATTTACCAAAATGTGCCCTATTGTTTCTATTTCTCCTGACCCACAGGGGCATACCTGATATGGTTTCCTTCTAAATCTTACATCCAACAAGGCGGAAGGTAATACATTGTATCTTGCCAGGGTAAAAGCTTTCCTGAATTTTGAGATGTGAAGCTCAGACAGATAATTTGCAGGCAAAGATGCCCTTCCATTGTCTCTATAATCAGAGTGGTTAGAAGCACTACTTAAATGAGTTTGGAACCCCACATCCCAGATATGTTGTTGAAGTAGCATTCTGGCTTTTGCATAACCCAGAGCAATTAGGTTACTGGGAGTTTCTCATAAAGCATGGATTTCCAATTTGTCTGGCATGCATCAATGTCATACGAGCCAGGCCCACTGGGAAGAAAATCAGCTTTAGCCAATAGTAGATCTTAAGAATCCATGTGCGGGCCTCCAGGAAGATTTGCTCCATCTTTAAACACACACATGAATTAGGGTCACAGCATGGGACTCCCAGCACCGTGCACAGGAACTTAGTATGATTTCAAATTGGGCAAAGCTTTTATATACGCAGGGTCAAGATCCATATGGCATTTGGGAGATATTTGAATATCTGGAATATTTGAATGGCTGAGGGAAGATACTGTCCTCCTTTCCTGTTTTAGTTCTGTCTGATAATATTTTAGTCGGCAGTTTTTGTGCCACTTGGCAGAATATTTTTTAGTGTCGTTTCTATTCCTTCTGCAGAGTTTAAACTTGTGAGCATAATAACATGTGGTAAAGCTCCTAGTTCATCAAATGAAATCAGCTTTTAAGCAACTGTTTTGTAACCAGCATCTTTATCTTTTCTTTTTGAATTAGAAGGGCACCGAAGAGCATTAGAACTGCCCTTTCGGGAAAACATGCATTTTGTTCAATCCGTTTCACTTCTATCGGGTTGTGGGCCTGCTGTGGACGGACCTTGTAAAAGTAAACTGTTGGCATGTTTTTCCATGTAAACTTCTTCATTGTGATCTAATCTGAAACAAAAAGGAAAAGTTAAAAATAAAAAGAATAGATCCTATTATACTTGTGCTCAATCTCAAGTAAAAAGCAGCCTCTTATGGAAACATTATTTTCACTAACTCCCCCTGACCCCCACAAATTAATGTCTCAATACATATTTTTGTTCCAAAAGGTGTAAAATATGGCCTCTTAAAGTTTCAGGCTTGCAACTCAAAGCACAAGATTGAAATGAGGGTGAGATGGTGCATCTTGTTGACTTCTCAGACAATTGGGTAGGAATAAAACCTTTATATCTCGACAAGGGTTGCTCCTAGAAAAGATTGATATGGAGCTTTTTTGTAGCAAATTTTATGCTCTTTAATTTTATACTGAGACATCTTTTCTGTGAGATTAAAAATAATAGAGTTATTGTGAGAAAACTGAATTTTGGGTGCCAATTTCCAACAGCTATTACGATGATTTCCAAGATGCCCCTATATCTAATTTTAATTGTGGTAATAAATACCACCATACCAAATTTCACACTTGTATCACAATGTGCATGATTTGGCCAGAAATTGACATTCAGCTGCTCTACTATTAGCATGACACATGAACAGGCCCTCTAGCTATAAACAATATAGCCATTTGCAAACCTTTTGTTACACCTTGTTCAATAGTGCTGAACAAAATGAGAAACAGCAAAACAGCACAATCTCCACAATGTTTTTAAAGGCAGCCCTATGTATAACGCATGACAGTAATCCAGACAAGAGGCTATCAGAACATGGATAACTGTAGCTAGGCTATCTCTGTCTCGTTAAGGAGGTAATTGTTATATCAGCCTAAGGTGCTCCATGCCACCAAGTGCTTCTGGTGACAATGCTGGATCCAAGAGCACCCACAAACTCCAAATCTGATCCTTTAGAGAGAGTGCAACCCCCCCACCGAACAGGTTGAACATCAATCAGGCAGAGAACCCACCTACTAACAGTATATGACATGGGGATGGGGGGGTTGCAGGTTGATATCAGGTTGAGAATAGTGGGAGCTGGCAGAGATGTAAGAAGAAACATGTAGCGTGAAGTGGACCAATTGAGTCAGGGTGCTGAGGTAGCAGCAGTGTGAGGAATGGTGGGATATGCTTTCCATCACAAAAGACACTGGGATAGCTGGCTGGGCAGGAGCTTCCTGACTGTTAGAGCAGCACAACAATGGAACCAATTACCTAGGGAGGTGGTGGGCTCTTCCACATTAGAGGCCTTCAAGAGGCAACTGGGCAGCCATCTGTCAGGGATGCTTTAAGGTGGATTCCTGCATTGAGCAGGGGGTTTATTTATTTATTTATTTTATTTATTACATTTGTATACCGCCCCATAGCCGAAGCTTTCTGGGCGGTTTACATAGGATTAAAAACAATTAAAAACAATATACAAAAATTAAAACAGCAAAAACATACAACATACACACAATCTGTACATTTAAAAACCACTTCAACACTTCAAAAAACTACAAAAACAAAACAAAACAAATCCAGGCTCCTCAGATATTGCCAAATGCCTGAGAGAAGAGGAAAGTCTTGACATGGCGCCGAAAAGATAACAATGTTGGCGCCAGGCGGGCCTCGTCGGGGAGATCGTTCCACAATTGGGGAGCCACCACAGAGAAGGCCCTCTCTCTTGTTGCCGACCTCCGAGCTTCCCTCGGAGGAGGCACTCGGAGGAGGGCCTTAGATGTTGAACGTAGTGTTCGGGTAGGTTCATGTCGGGAAAGGCGTTCCATCAGGTATTGTGGTCCCAAGCCGTGTAAGGCTTTATAGGTTAAAACCAGCACCTTGAACCGGGCTCGGAAACATACAGGCAGCCAATGCAAGCGGGCCAGAGTAAGTCTTATATGTTCGAACCTACTGGTTCCAGTTATCAATCTGGCCGCTGCATTTTGCACAAGCTGCAGCTTCCGAACCACCTTCAAAGGCAGCCCCACGTAGAGTGCATTGCAGTAATCTAACTTGGAGGTTACCAGAGCATGGACAACTGAAGCCAGGTTATCCCTGTCCAGATAGGGACATAGCTGGGCCACCAACCGAAGTTGGTAGAAGGCACTCCGTGCCACTGAGGCCACCTGCGCCTCAAGTGACAGAGATGGTTCTAGGAGAACCCCCAAGCCACGAACCCGCTCCTTCAAGGGGAGTGCAACCCCATCCAGAACAGGTTGAACACCCTCCATCTGGTCAGCGGAACCACCCACTAACAGCGTCTCAGTCTTGTCTGGATTGAGTTTCAGTTTATTAGCCCTCATCCAGTCCATTGTCGCAGCCAGGCACTGGTTCAGCACATCCACAGCCTCACCTGATGAAGATGAAAAGGAGAAATAGAGCTGCGTGACATCAGCGTACTGATGACAACGCACTCCAAAACTCCAGATGACTGCACTCAACGGTTTCATGTACATATTGAACAGCATGGGGGACAAAACTGACCCCTGTGGAACCCCATACTGGAGAATCCACGGGGCCGAGCAATGTTCCCCAAGCACCACCTTCTGGAGCCGACCCACCAAGTAGGAGCGGAACCACTGCAATGCAGTGCCTCCCACTTCCAACTCAGCCAGCCGTCCCAGAAGGATACCATGGTCGATGGTATCGAACGCCGCTGAGAGATCAAGGAGAATCAACAGAGTCACACTCCCCCTGTCTTTCTCCCGACATAGGTCATCATACAGGGCAACCAAGGATGCTTTAAGGTGGATTCCTGCATTGAGCAGGGGGTTGGACTCAATGGCCTTATAGGCCCCTTCCAGCTCTACTGTTCTATGATTCTATGACTACAGTGGGGGGGGGGGAGGAGGGGCAAGGGGGATGGAAATGAACTAAATTGTGTAACTTGTTTGTCAGATCATCTGACGGGAGCACAGCAGAATAGCTGTGGATTGGCTGCAGGTGGCTCAGCAAATAGTCTACAAAAGATTCATGAAATCTGGCACAAACAATATATGTTATGTAAAGATGCAAAAATTAAAAACCTTTATGAGACATTTTTAGTAAAGTAATGCATGTGTTGGCAGAAATTTTTAACATGTATCAATAGAAAGTTTTTCCAAGACATACACACTCCTCTAAACATGTGATGCTTTAAAAAAATAGCTACTGAAGAAAATAAATTGCAATGTATTTTACTGACAGCTAATGCATTTTAAACAGCCACATCACAGCAACTATTTTAATAGTAAAACCTACATTTTTCAGATTGCTGGAGTTCTCTTTTTGAAATCACACTTGAGAGTTCTCATGCTACAACACAACAGGGCAGTGAGATTCCTCTTTTAATGAAACACTCACTTTCCAGGTAACCTTACATAAATGATGAATTCCATAGAACTATTGTCACTATTCCCAATCAATTTAGCAACACTTATATCTCACACCAAGTCCTGGGTACCGTTTAGGATTAAGCCCAGGTTCAGGTACTAAGATACAGTCATTTAGGGTATCTAGACATTTTTTGGGGGGGGTGATACCTTTATTAGGGCCAAGCAAAATGTCACAAAACTGTAAGCAAGCTTTTGAGCTCTCCAAATCTCTTAATCAGCTTGGATGTTGAGCAAAAAAAGAAAAGGGGTGGAGAGAAAAAACTAGCATGACGTTGAAGCACAAAATCTACATTTAATTGTAGTCTTGACATGGAGTATAGGAGGAGATTGCAGACTTAACTGGCTACTGGGACAAATGGCAGAAGGCCATTTCTTTTCTCTGACTGGCACCTTCCAAACCTATTTCCCAAATCTGAAGACCAATCTTGAAATGAGAATGTAGCTTTTCTTTAATTTGTTATTAAATCCAGGAATAAAAGGAGCATCAAATGACTCTGGATCTCTAGGAATCATTAACCCAAAAGAATCTTCAGTGGACTCTGGCAAGAGCACTCTTGTCAGCTCTACTCTTTTCCTTTTCCCTGAAGCTCTTACTCCCAGTGTACTCAAGTTCAGCAGACAAGGAGATGTTAATACTTTACAGTAACTCATATTTTCCCCCTTTTAATTGGTCCATAAGCCAACTCAAGCATTTTCTCTCTGTCTTCCCCAAATAGTTTACTACTACCTCCCTAAACCTTCTCCCTTACCAACCTACCCAGTCACTGAGGTCATCTGAGGGCATGCTCTTGGTGATTCCACATGGACCTATGGCCCGATTGGAGTCCACCAGAAGAGCCTTCAGTGTGGTGGCCCCTTTTCATTAGAATTCCCTGCCCCTGGAGGTCAGGCAGTCACCAACATTGTGATGCTTCTGGCACCTGCTGGAAACAGTTCTTTTCCAGCAAACATTCCTTAACTAACCATCCACATTTTTTATTGGTATCCTGTTTCAAAATGAACAATTTAATATGCTGTTTTAATCTTTCTGTCTTTTTACTTTTTTAAAAAATATCACCGCTCCAGAATCTATTTTAGATATGGAGCAGTATATAAATATTATTAATAAATAAAATAAACCCTACATGCCCAGGGTGAGAACTCTCCTCTGTAGCTCATTGTCCCCTTTCCCCCATTCCCTTTCTTATCTTTTTGCAACTCAAAGTTGTTCTCTTTCCTAATGATCTTTGTGCATTCTCCTCCGTTGGCTCTGTTTTTAGTTTTCTCTCTCCAAATAATACTGCCAGGTTCCTTTTATATTTCCTTCTTTCCCCTGCAATCCCTCATTAACTTGCCCTGAAATTCCCTAGTGCCCTTTCATTTTGAAATCTTCTTTCTTTCCTACCTGGATCAGAAACATCTCCATTTACTCCCCACATCCCAGTGCTTTAGCAAAATACCCACCCTAAAAAACCCTCCATCCTCTTCAGCTTCTTCTATAATTAGTCACTCACATACTTCTGCTAGGCAGACATATGCTCATGGGTCTACATCCCCCTCCCCCTCTATACTGGGTCAACATTTGCCCCCTTCACTTTCAGGTAATGTCTTATGCTGTTTTATCTCTGCTTGCTAGGATGTTCAATGCATGAATTAAACAGGGTTACACTTATGTCTGACACAGACACACACACACTTTCTATACAACTTGCTGTATTTACTGAATTGTTACTTTTAACATCCCTGTTATCATTTAACATTTTTCATTGCCAGATAGCCTTTTCATCTTAATATCTTATGAATGTATGGTTTTAATTCCCCTTATGTATGATTTATACTTAATTTTTTAATTAAAAAAATCGTTTATGCATGTGTTCAGTTTTCATGTATGTAATGTGCATGCATACATGTTTACTAGCACACTGTATAACAAACCAAAATGTTCTCTAGAGCCACTCATCAGGTTTTGTGGGGGGGAGAAAGCTGGCTTGTTGTTGCCACAAAATCTTCATTTAGACTATATCCACGTTCCTTGGGAGTAAGCTACATTGTACTCAGCAGGGCATACCTCTGAGTAGACATGTATAGGATCGCATTGTCAGTCATGGCCTTAAGACCATGTAGGAGAGTTAGGAACCTTAGCTGTGTGGATACAGTGAACTATGAAGTAGTAGTGGGTTTCCACCTTGACTCTCAAAAGTGGTGCTTGGTCAGGAAGAACCAACTATGATATAAAAACTTTATAAAGCAGAACATGATAAGAGCTACCTAACAAGTACTTTCCATCAGAGTGGAAGCAACTATTTCGTCTTGTCAAGATAACAGAGAGGTTTGGCCTCTAGAGGCCTCCATGCAGAGTCAGGATTTTCTGAACAAAGTACACATTTGTCTCTCGTTTGTTGTGCTCAGTCTTCCCTCAAGGCAGCATGTCTGCTGCAGGAACACTCTTATTTTTTGAGCTTTCAATGCATTGTATTTGTACTGGGGGAAATGCAGTTGTTTCCCCCAGTTAGTACAACTATTGTGTGAAATGTAATTCCCCCTCAGTGCTGAAGAACAGCAAGAAAACCTGTTTCTTGAAACCCCACCCAGGTTCACTACTGACTCATCATTTTGTGAATCCTAAATTTCATTTCACTTATTTAATCTCACATGACAATATGAAGATGGAAGGGGGAAATCTAATAAACTGTTAATTACAAAAAACAAAAACAAAACACACTTCATTGTTGCTTTTGTGTGTAGCAAAATGGCATTATACAAAAGGGAGAGTAATTGAAGAAAACAGGTTTCCCTTCTATAATTACCCACCAATGAAAGTTCACACTTACATTCTTTTCTTGATGCAAACAATACCATTGCCTTGATTCTTTACTCCAGAATAGTTCCTGTCTTTTGAGCTGGATCACTTCTTTTATTCAATGAAATATTCAGAAGGCCAGAAGAGGTTATTCTCAGGGATTATGCCCAAATTCCAGAATGGTATCAATTATTGGGGCAGATTGCCTTGGCAAGGTATGGGTTCCTACCAATTGTCTGTGTGCCAATAGTTACTGGCTCAAAGTCACATAGGCAGGCCTTGGCAGGGTCAGAAATTATGACAAAAACTGAGGCTGCAACCTTCAACATACTTTCAAAGAGCAAACTACACTGAACACAGTGGGATTTATGTCTGAGTAAGCACACATGGGATTGCACTATGTAAGAATTCCGGAAGAGTCAAGAATTTTAGATGATCTCTAAACTGGTTCTCCTCTGAACCAGTTTGCTGAATGAATCTGAGCAAGGGAGCTTCCAGATTAGGCTTTTATCCTACCATTTCCCTGCCTCATTCATGGAATTTTATGGAGGGTTCAGATGATATTGTCTTCAAGTAATCCTCCCGTGTTTTCTCACTATTTCTTCTTTTTTACTGCAGAAAATCTGTTAAGGAAAAAGAGACAGAATAGCTGCACAATGTCTCCTTACTGCTTCCATTTTTCAGGGGAAACTGAACTCAGAGAGATGTATAACCTGACCCCACATCTGGAGTTTATGCAGATCAGCCATAGGAAGGTGTGTGTGTTTGCATGTTACACCAGCATCACTCCAAATTTCTCTTTGGCTCTTTAGCCCCAATCAATCTTTGGGGTGGGGTGGGTATGCCAATAGACACAGAGTTGTTACCATTTAAGAAGACACTAATCATTTGTTAGGCAGAAAAGCAACAGCAGCTTCTCTTCCCTGTGCAGTGATGAAGCTGCCATCTCTAGCTTTGAGTTGGATTAATGGGGGGCAACACTAGGCCAGCCATATGGCTCCCCTTCCCCATCCTATGCTGCCCAGAATAAGATTGCACTAAACTGGAGGGAGGCCTTCTCCTGTTTCAAAGAGACCATGGGGATACCCATGGGCCTCTAGTCCTCTCAGGTTTCTCTTAGGCATGGCACACCATCATTCCCTAACTGAAGGATCTTTGGTGTATGGCAGGTGTGGTCTGTATTTCTCTATTAACAATGGCCAGATGGGAAGCCATATTAGTCCATTGCAGCAAACCAACAAAGATCCTTGTAAAAGACAAAAACATTTATTGTGGTATAAATTTTGGATTAGAGTCCACTATACCTGATGCATTTGATGAAGTGGCCTCTAGTCCACAAAAACATATGCTATAATGCTTGTCTTTTAGCTAATGCAAGAATCTTTATTGCACTTCTCTATGAGAGCCATTATGAGGGGAAGGTAATGCTTTTGTACAGAACAGACTGCATTCTGATCTTAAATTCACTGCAGTCACAGGCTTAAATAGGCTAGAAGTACACGGTGCTGCCACATTGTTAAAGCTAAGCAGACCTTAGCATGTTCATTATTAGGATTACTCTGGTAAACCACCCTGAGCTTCAGAACAGACAAGCGAGTTAAAATGTAAGAAATGATTGTCTGTAGATGCATGTTTTGGAAGTTGGAGAAACACAGCTCAAGGAGTATGCAAAAGGTCAATGAGAGTGTTTAGTCCTTCACTTGAGATTATATAGGTTTCAACTATTCTCAAGTGCATAGAGTAATTTCTTAAGACTCCACTGTCTTTGCATGTTCTTATATAGCAAAGCAAGGGATTGTGATCTTGTTGCCAATGTGCTCTTTAGTCTTGCTCAATTCTTATAAAGCCAGGTGTGAGCTTCCATTCTTCCACATGATTAATGGTTGATTAATAGAGCAGAATTGTACTATTACCAGACATCTTTACATCTGGTTTTCAGATCCTTTCATCTTACAACTAAATAGCTTGAACAGTCACTGCCACAAACACATCTGCTCCAGTTCTCAAGGGTTTAGTTAATTCTGACTCTAGTCAGAACAGGCATGTGGTCCCTGGGAGCAGCTTACTGCCTTGTTCAACTGGCTGTATGCCAGCTCAAAGCCTTTCTCATCACCTCTGCCAATCTCAGATGGATTTTTTATTTATAATTTCCATCCCATCTGCATCTCATAAATGAGGTACTGAAGGCATTGTCCAAAGGCTAAAATCAGAGATGATTAAGCAACAACATATAGAAGCAACAAAATAAAATGGTAATAGGATTGTTTTTAGGGTCAGTCAAGCCATATGCCCACTGAAACAAAAATTTAGTAGTCTGACACCTAATGGCCAATCTGATCTCCTAGGGCAGGAAAATCCACAGCCTTGGCACTAAAACAGAAGAGGGCCTCTCCATTTTCCTCATCAACCTATGTCTGACAGAGGTGAGAGACAGAGCAAAGCTTCACTCAAGGATCTACCTGGACAAACAGTTGTTCCCAAAGGAGATGGCCTTTAAGTGACCTAGTTCTAATTTTAGGGGATTTTAAAAAAAATTGAGAAGCATGGCAAACCTAGACACAAAAGCAGTATTTCAGTATGAGTAGTTAAGAACTAGTGATTTAGAATAACCTGATTCTGTTTGGACTGCATACAAACCTAATATGGCATCACTTTTAGGAGCAGTAAATCAGAGGCATGTTGCCTCAGCACCAAAGAAAAAATGTGACCCAACACCATACCACAAATCATGGTGTCAGCTCTCAAATCCGTAGGAGTTACACCAGAAAGCTCAACTCATTGTTCACATCAGCTTGAACATAGTCCCAACACTTTTCAACTTCCCAGCACACTTTTGTGAAAGCAGGTATCCTGTTTGCACTGAGACCTTTCCAATTTTTTTTGTAAACAGGCAGCTATTTTTCTGCTGTGCAGCTTCCAGATAGCCTCCTTGATAGCATCACTGTTATTATGGAAATGCTGCATATGGGGGGGGCATTAGAAACACTGTATATCTAGGACTATTCAATCCATCTCCTAGACAAACTAGCCTTTGCATTGAGACCAGTACAAAGAAAGTGTTTGTGCATTGGATTGTGCCCTATGGCCCGTTTGGTGACAGACAAATCCCCTACCCCTGTGCTGTACTACTCTGGCATAAGTATTTTTTATCAAGCACTAACAGAGAATTGTTGAGGCTACATCACAATTCATTTTGTGAGCTTTTTATTGTCTTTAGCTTTTTTTTTCTTTTTTTTTTTAAAAGGTTGAATGTTTCCCTGACTGAGAATGTGTGTGCTTTTACCTTTAAAAACCAAATCACTGGGAAAACAACCTGAAAATTTTAAAATAAATCAAGGGATAAATAGCAGCACAACACCTCCCCCATTATGTGTAGATTGACACATCGTTTTAGTGCCTTTGAATCAGAAACTGTAGAAGAGACCATTGCAAAGGGTCAAATGAAGATGTCATGGAGTGAGGTGATATAACAGAGTTAATCAGAAGTAAATCAGAGAAAGGGTGAAAGGCCATCCATAGTTTGGTCAGTTTCTCTGTTGGTTGCACCAAGAACTTGAATAGCAATCTTTTCTTTCCTGACCAACTGTTATTCCACAACCTCTTCAAATCAGACCTTTACACCTACCACATCTCCCATAAATAAAGGACACAATCTTCTCTTTGCAATACATCATGTATTTAACAATTCCTTAAAATTCTAGAGAAGTGGAAGGCAACATTGACGGAGCCTTTGTAAAATCCAGAGATAAAGAGCAATAACCCCCACCCCATTAAAGTCAGTGTTGTTTTAAGGCACTCTGCAAAATCAGCTTTCCTCTTCCTTCTTTCCAATCCTTTCCAAATGGCAGAATACCTGATTTTTCCTCTCCAAAGTGACTTCTACAGGCTCCAGCCCCTATCACTATCTCTGAAAACTAGTAGCATCCACAAATGGAGTCAAAAGAAAAACACCACAAAGGGAGAGCGGAAAAAATGAAGTTGTGAGGGACGTCTGAGAAGAGATAAGGAGAATCACACACTGAAGAGAACAGATGCAACTCTCTTCACCTCCTCCCTTCCCTGGCTTAGCAGGATTTCTGTTCAAAGCTCCTAATCATGTTGCAAGGGGGTGGGGGTGGGGAATGAAAAGCAAGGTGGAAGCTTAAGACAATAAGTAGCATAAGGGAATAAGCCCTCCGTCCCTCCCCCTGCGTAGTTTTTGTTTCAATACAAACACCCCACATTCACTGTAAGACATTTTGTACTCAGGAGATTGGTCAGGGGTTGAAAATGGGGGGAAATCCATTAAAATAAATACATAAAACAAACAAACAAACAAACAAACAGAATAAACAATGTACCCTGCAGTTTAAAACAGTTCAATGTTACAATCCAGAGCACAATGAGTGCTTGTTTCCCTGATGCAGGACATAAACACAAGCACAGAATTTGGTGTGGACCTATGCAGAATGCTGTTTGGGAGGGCTGCTCCCTTAGGGTAACACAGAGTCTAGCAGGGGTACAGCTTTCCTGCAAAATTGGCAAGGGATTCTTCTGCTGGGATACCACCACACAACTCTGTGATCAGCAAGAGCCAAAGGAGATATGCTGTTTCCACTCCTGAGGCACCATAAGATGAATAATAAGAGCCTGATCTGAAAGCCAAAGTACCTGGGAATCTATGTACTTGCTCCAGATGTGAAGACAGACCAGGAGCTTTTTCTTGATCTTTCTGCTACCAGTCAGTCTGGCCTGCTGAACAAGAATGCCACCATCTCCACTGGAGGCTAGAACACGGTGGTGCGGAGGCACAGAAGTGAAAATGGACATGCCGAAAAGGAAGTCAGATATTGGAGGAGCTTTAAATCCAGTTCCACAGGTGGAAAAAGTTTGGGGAATCCCATTCTGTGACCTGGTCCCATGTTCGTCCCTGAGAGTAAAGAGGCTGGACCCTTTAGGGGATGGAGGAACCATTTCAAAATGCAATATGGTCAATGGATAACTTCCCATATATTTGGTAGAGGCAACTGTTGCAGGATGGGAGGGTCCAGAAAGTCCAGTTCTGGTCCTGAGGCAGGATCTGCCATACATTAACCCCTTGCAAGCTATAAACCACTGAGTCCAAACTATAGCAGTCTGCAAACTGAAAGTGGGATCCCACAAGATGTGCCAAGGCAGAAACAGCCTGAAGAAAAGTGAAAGGCAGAAAATGCTGCAGCCACAAGTAGCTCTGCTGTTGTTTAATCTCCAAAGAAAAAAGTTGAAACAGTAAAAACAGCTTCTTTGATTTTACCAACGTTTGTTGCTGACAGAGGTGCACAACATTTATCAGGCAGAGTAGAAGAGGTTGGCTCTCAACCATAGTTGTCGTATCTTAAGGTAGATGGTGGAAAGTGGCTGAATCGTAACTCTCAAATTCACAAAAATATTGTATCCCAGTTGAAGCTTGTACTGATTTTTTTCAAAATTTCTAGTCTACACGATCTTAAAATTAAATTCTGCCCAGTGTAAAATTGTGCTTAGCTCCTTGCTTTCTTGAAGGGTGCTTCCAGATGGATGGTTCCTAGAGCTACCAATCCAAAGCCATTTTGCAGCAATTCCATCTTTTACTCTTTAACAGGTTTTCTGCGGTAAGGGAAAGTTGGAAGGAGTGGTGGAAAACATGGGAGGCTTACAAGCAGAAGACATCACTGACTGGATCCTCTGTAACATTCTATGAATGAAGCAGGGTGATAAAAGACTCATCTGGACACCCCCCCCCCAACCCAAGTCTAGTTGCATTCACCAACACCCAGTCTCAGTGGTACTTCCAAAAGTTATTCAGAGCCAGTAGATATCAATAATGTAAAATGTCCTCTTAATAAGACTGATTTTATCAAGAGAGAAACTCCCAGCCCTAGTAGCTTTATTTGAGGTGATGGAAATAGTTGCCTTAACAAGTAACCTTGCCTTCCTCATACCTGATAATTTGGAAGAGTCACTGTTCAACTCAAAAGGTTTGGATACACTCTACACTAGTAGATATTAATCTCATAAAAGATACTATAGCAGCTGGTTATTTCCAATCAACATGTAAATTTCAGCCCTCCTCAGCTCTGCAACTGTTGGCCATGCACAATTCTCCCTTCTGGTTTTCTTTTGTGAGATGTTTGTTTCTTGCGGTGGTCAAGTTATATGAGAAAATGCAGGGGGGGAGGAGGTTTAGTGAAATCCATAAACCCTGCCCCAATTGTAGCCAAGCCATACCCCACTATAGCCTTCTAAAACAGAAGATAAGGGACACCAACACGAAAGTGTAAAGCATGGACCTCAGATGTTGTTGGACTACATCTTCCATCATCCCTCACCACTGGCTAGGCTTGGTAGGGCGGATGAAAGTTACAGTCCAACAACATCTGGAGGGCCACAAGTTGCCCATGCCTGGTGTAAAGGGTTAGACCCTCTCTAGCACCCACACCCCAACAAGACTCTTTCCAGTCTTGCATTATTATTGTTGTTATTATTCTGCCTTTTTCCCAATAATGGGACCCAAGGCAGCTTACAAATTAAAACATGTACAGTTAAAACAATAGAGTTATACAAAAATTAAAAATATAATTAAACATAGTACAATTTTAAAATATTTTAAACATTTTAAAACATTTTAAATACAAATAATTTTTAAAAAATCCAAAATATAAACAACACATCCAGAGGTCTAAACTACTCCCCAAAGGCCTGCTGAAACAGAAAAGTTTTAGCCTGCCTCCGAAAGCACACCATGGAGGGAGCCAGTCTAGCTTCCCTGGGAAGGGAGCTCCAGAGCCCTGGGGCAGTCACTGAAAAGGCCATCTCCCGCGATGGTGGTGGGATAGAGAGAAGTGCCTCCCCTGAAGATCTAAGGGGACGGGCAGGCACATAAGGGAGAATAAGGTCTTTCAGATAACCTGGACCCGAGCCGTACAGGGCTTTATAGGTCATAACCAGCACTTTGAATTGTGCCCGGAAACAGACCGGAAGCCAGTGGAGCTGTTTTAACGGGAGTTGTATACTCCCTGTAGCCAGCCATGGACAACAATCAGGGCTCTCGATTCTTTTACCCTTTTCCTAGAATTGTC
The DNA here is from genome assembly GCA_029215795.1 of Anniella stebbinsi. Lineage (NCBI taxonomy): Eukaryota > Metazoa > Chordata > Lepidosauria > Squamata > Anniellidae > Anniella > Anniella stebbinsi. Next base: position 121,598,699 of record JARDYH010000004.1, on the reverse strand, counting down.
TGCCCTGTCCAAGATTGGAAATACAGATAACAAGGTGCTAACCTTAACCAAAAGCAAACAATTGAAAAAAAAGTTAAGGATGTACGTATAAAATGAAATTTAATTAAAATAAAATAAAATAATTAATATTTTCAAAAAACACTCTTATGTATATACAAATAAAGTAATAGAGTAAAAACAGTGCTCATTAGACTTTGGAAGAAATGTCTAGTGTCTTTCAGGTAAACTGGAATTAACCCTAATCCTCAAACCATTTGTTCCGTTAATTCCAATTTACCTGAAAGACACTGGACATTTCTTGCAATTTTTGGACACAGTTGAATTGGAAAATAGTGATTGCCTGTTGGTAACTTTAGATGTGGCATCACTATATACCAACATAATACACGATGAGGCGATGGAAGTTATAGAACTTACCCTTATGAAAAAAACAAACTGGAAACATCCCCCAACGAATTTCATTTGCTCACTTGCTGAAGTAGCACTGAGAAGATCAACACTATTGGCAAATATCAGGCACAGCTATGGGGTGCAAATTTGCCCCCAAGCTTGCAAATTTATTCATGGACAGGTTTGAACAAGCATATATCCTTAATCAGGAGAATACTTTTCAAACCCACATTAAAATCTATGAGAGGTATCTTGATTGCATTTTTTTAATTTGGAAGGGCACTACAAAAAAACTAATGGAGTTTAAAACTTATCTCAATAGTGTACATACCACCATAAAATTTGAGTTTAACTATGACACCACTAGAATTAATTTTCTGGATGTAGCGGTAATTAAAAATGGTTCCTCAATATATATAGATACCTACAGAAAGGCTACAGATGCCAACTCTTACTTGAAGTATGACAGTTTCTATCCTACACATATTAGGAGGAATTTACCATACACTCAACTCAGAAGACTCAGAAGGAACTGTAGCACTCTATCTGATTTTGATAGGAAGGCTAAAATACTAATAGGACAACTTCAGACGCATGGGTACCCTAAAAGAAAATTAACGCAAGCCGTGTTTAAAGTAAGAAAAATGGAGCTGAAGTTGTTTAAAAATAAAAACAAAGAACAGCATGATTCCAGAATGATGGTGCCTCTAGCTTATAATGGCCATAATGGGCGTATACAAACTGCTATACTCAAACATTGGAATCTGTTGGCGAATGTACCTGGGTGTGAAAACAAACCCCTATTTGTTTATAAACGTGCCAAGAACTTGACAGATCTATTAGTGCACAGCACCCTCAGGAGTAGTAATAAAGGTAGTAAAGATTTAATTTTACATCAGAAAACTAAGGGAAATTTTCCATGTGACCACTGTAGTGTTTGCGACAATTGCATGAAAATAAAGGACTTTACAAACCCACAGGATAGCAAGAAATACATCCTAAGGGATTTGTACAATTATGAATTCAAGGGAGTTGTATATGCCATCCAGTGTCCCTGTAAACTTTTGTATGTAGGCATGACTACTAGAAAAATAAAAATAAGAATTTGTGAACACAAGAGCTGCATCAGAAGTCAAAGACTGCAGGCCCCATGGTGAAACATTTCGTAGAGTTGGGACATTCCGAAAAGGACATTAAATTCTGGATCTTGGAGAGACAGATCGGCTTTGGAAAATAACTGGAAAACAGATTGAAAAGGAGGGAACTTTTTTGGATCTTTACATTTGGAACAACAAAGCCAAATGGCTTAAATGAAGAATGTAACTGGTCATATATTTTATAAGATTGGATCTACACTATACTATCTGATATTACTTGTCTTTAATTAATTATTCATCGTGGTTTTGATGCATTATCGGTGCCTTTGAAGATTCAGGCAGGAATTTTATTTTAAGGGGCCTTTTTTTCAGATGCAGAGAGCACAGCTGACTGATTAGGCATATAAAGGAAGCCTTGCTTTTGACTTCTTATCTCAGCCATACCTTATCATGCACAAGAGTTGCGGCTAAAATTAAAATACCTGTGAGTACTCTTGACTGATTAGGCATATAAAGGAAGCCTTGCTTTCGACTTCTTATCTCAGACATACCTGATCATGCACAAGAGTTGCGGCTAAAATTAAAATACCTGTGAGTACTCTTTACTGTATTTTTGATAAATATTTTGTGCACTCCTGTAAAGCAAAAGTATAATTAAGTACTTCATTTTTTATTTCAGGGTGCATTCTGTCTACCATTTTGGGGAGTGATATACAATTCCCTTACTTTGGGAATACTTAAGTCAGCCCCTCCTTTTTTGAAAAACTTTTTCTGAGTACTCAACAGCCTAGGTAGGTCCAAAAAAACTTTATGTTATATAAACTGGAGAAGAAAAAAGATAAAATTCCGTTGCTTCTATCTAAGGCACTAACAAATACTTTTCTGTATACTTTAAGTGATTGGGCTACTGACGAAGACTAACAAGTCGAAACGTGTATGGCCAAAGTCTAAGGAGCACTGTTTTTACTCTATTACTTTATTTGTATATACATAAGTGTTCGTTGAAAATATTAATAATTTAATTTTATTTGAATTAAATTTCATTTTATACGTACATCCTTAACTTCTTTTTTTTCAACTGCCCAAGATTGGAACAGCCCAGCCAATGGCAGTCAGAGACCCCTTCTTACTGTCCAGTATTCCTGTCACACAGCTGAGCCAGTCAATCTCAAAGGCTTCATTAGTGCCATCAAATCCTGTCTGGTGCATTTTAAGAGTTACCTTTGATATCCATAACAATAGTAACTTCTGAACATGCTGGGCTCATATTTGGTACATATATTGTACTGTTTAGATTTGGGATCAAACTTGTATATGTTTTCAAAGCTAAGCCACCATCAGAAGTTTCCTAACTTGCAATGCTTGCCTGGAGATTGACTATGTGGGAGGAGCCTTCAACGGGGACTTCAATGGTTTCTCACACATGCCTTTTAACAATGCTCCTCATGGACAATATTGTTTTAAAGAGAACCAACTACTGGGATTCTAACTAGATTTTCCATTTCTTACCTAGGATGTTAATACCACCTAACAGAACACACTTTAAAAATTGGGGAAGTTAGCAGACACCAGTAGTCCTAGAAAATGCCACTTGGACAGCTCAGTTCCTGTAAAAATGCATCAAAAGAGCTCACCAGCTTTAAGTTAAGAAATTCCAATGTTTTTTGGGGGGGGAGAGAAATGTTTCATACTAGAATTCAAAATGGACTGTTTCCCTCCTTCCTTCACCTTTCATTAAATTATTTTTACTGGCAATATGGTAATTTGTTGCTAAAATATTTTGCCAGGAAGATTTCCTAACAATTATACTAATAAAAATGTTCCATTTTATTTTCTTTAAAAAGAAATAAATTATATTAAATTAGGAAATTCTTCTGCCAATCTCCTAGAGAACATTTTGCCATTCTTTGTTGTACAGGATATTCCCAGAGTTTCTGCTAGCCTTCCACAGCATACCGGCTCCTAAATTAGCCATTGGGTTGCTGAGGTAATGGAGAACAGCCATTCACCCCAGCCAGGGTCAAGCAAAGGCACAAGTCTTTGGAATTTGGCCAAACTAAGCAGGAAGACTCTAAGTACTAGTGTTCAGTATTCCTGAAGTATAAGCAAAAACTCCATCAAGAAGTAGGGATGTTCCACAGTGCCTCAAGAACATCCCTGTTTTTAGAAATCCAGGAGATGAAATATAAACGTGTCAAACATCATTCAGTTTCTGTTGTTTTAAATGTGTGATTGTATTTTAAACCTTTCCACTGCTGCTAGGTTTTATTTTTGGTTTTTATTTTTATTATATATCGTAGTTTTAAACTTCTATATTATATTTTATCAATTTGTATTGTACAATTTAAATTGTTATAAACTGCCCAAAGAACTTCAGCTATTGGACAGTATTGAAATATAATAAATAAATAAATAAATATCATATCATTAGAACAAGAGCCACCACATTGCTATGAGATTGTAGAAGCAGTTGATTATTATCAGGCGGTCTATGGCAGTCCAGTAGTTTGCGTGAATTTCCAGAGGAAAATCCATAAAAAACTAAGACTAGCTTGTTTAGTTTAGATGAACATGCCAAAACTGACCCAATATAGCTCTTTGAACCTTGCTACAACAGGGATGTCACACAAAGCCTCTACACAGTAGATTTCATTCCATTAATTCTTGTATGGCAGAATTCTAAAGGGTTATCATGGACCTAGTGTCATCATGCATTTTCAGTACTGTATGTCCTTGCAGACCTTAACTTAACAATAATACCTAGCATTTATAGAGCGGTTTTTGAGAGTACAAAAGACTTTACATATATTTAGTAATCTTCCAAGGCAATTGTCTGCAAGAAACATACATGCCTGCTCGCTGATACTCAGCAGTTCTTCTGCATTGCTCGTGAGATAAAGAGCTGCATGGGACATTAGTATTACAGAATCTGAGCTAATCAGGATCATAAAGACTCAACAGGAATGCATGGCAGAATGATGACAACAGCCCATAGCAACAAGAGGAGCAGCTAATTTTAAAGAGGAGTAGCTCAGTATGAAGATAATGCATTAATAAGGACTTGCAGTTTAAGTTTTCTGCCATGGCAGCAACGAAGCAATCCCAAAGTTTATAGTCAAATTACAAGGGCTTTCTCTTTAGAAGACTGAATTTCTGCAGCATCAACAGAAAGCTTCTATTGTCAAGAGAAAAACTGATGTGGAAGAACATAATAAACAATAATGACAGAGCATCATATGTCTAATGAGATATAGTGGAAAGATGAACTTCTCATGGGAAAATCTATCATTCTCTTTGGGAGTGCCAATCTCTGCTCACTTAAGAATGACAATCGTCAATGCTACTAGCTCACTACTTGTAGAATTCTTCTGGGAATACACAAGGATGCCATACATGCTGTGTTATTATGGATTCTGCAGCTAGCAGTTCCTGAAAATGGCATGACATCATGAACTTCGGTCTATTATACATCTTTCATCTACACATTAATGCAGCAGCTTCTATCCAAAGTGTTTTGCCCAGTATATCATTCTGCAATTGAGGTAAACAGCAGTACTCTACAGTTTTCTACAGCACCCTTAGCTCACAAGACTGTTTAAGCTCCATTCACACTGTTAAGAAGACCAAACAGCAAAGCTTGGAACTACTAATTTCCTCCTCTAGGTTTCCCATAACAGTGTTGATTGAGGGTCAACAACAGAATAGAAAGAGGAGCTGAAAGCACATCTCTGGAAATCTCATTGGGCTACAATCCAAAGGTACTCTCTCCTTTCCTATTATGGTATTATCATCACAATAAGCATAAATGATCCCAATATGTGTCTCTAACAAATGTTCAAGAAGATGCAAGAGAATGGAAGTTCTCATTATCTTCCCATTTTTGTTATCTAAGTTTATGCATTCCTCCTCCAATTCAGGTGAATCTACAAATATTTTTTAGTTACATTCAAGATGGGAAAAAGAGAATTTTCAGGAAACTGTCCCTCCAAGTCAGGAATGGTCAAATGGTAGCTAGGGGTGGCATCTAGCTTTGCAAGATTTTGTCCAGCTCTTACTGTTCATTTAATAGTGCAGTGGTTTTGCTGCATGAGTGTTCTTTCTCCCTCTGAATGCCCCCTTCTCCCATTCATGAGCAAAAATATTACCACCAGGGAGGGGTTGGAGAAATACTAGGTTTCTAATGTTTCCCATTGTCCATATTCAATGATAGCCTGAATCCTCCTTTTTTTCAGTGCTGACAATGAGCAACATTGTGACCAGGCTGTTTTTTATTTCTTCCATCAATCACACTCCTATGCCAGCTATAACTATTAACTATTTTCCCATTAGCTAGTGAAACATGCTATGTGCAGACAATTTTGGGGGTTACAGATTAATTTTGCTTGTACCGAAAACAGAGTTTGTGTAGCGTGTGTGGAAACAATAGTGTTCCTTAAATACTATGGTGTTTGCCAGTTGATTAACCTTGGATTTCACCCAGAGCATGGAGAACTATGACAAAACTCCTACACTTACAAAACTTGAAACACACTTGAAACACATGCAAAATGGTTTAACTCCATTAGTCCGAATAAATTATCCTCAGAAAGAGGAAGAGTGGATGAGATTATTGGTACTTCAAGTTGTGCTTTAGTTCAGCACCATGGACAGTTCATAGTAGACAGAGCTGCTCTTTCTACCAGAGCTTAGCTAAACAGACAGCATATTGTTCCCCCTTCGTAAACATTCTTTTCATTCCAATGAGTGGGGCGATCATTTTGATTATCAATCAAAAATGCATAGGTATTATGTTGTGGAAATATGCCATCCTTTTCTGTCCTATCCCACCAGAGAATAGGGCACATACTGGAAGTTCATGAATATCTGGTAAGAATGGCCTCCATAACTACATGTAGTTGGCGAGGAAGCAGCATTAGCCACAGGCACTGGAAATCATATTCTTGATCAATATATTTCACTATTAAGAAAGCCTCTTTTCCAATGAGAATACTCTTGAAGTGTGGAACAACATAAGCTCTTCTTCTCAAGTATTCTAGTGTGGCACAGCACTGGCATTGCCAGGTAACACTGTCTTGAAGAAGCCCTCTTCCCACTTACAGTTGCAAAAGGCAGGTGAACATGAGAGCTCTTCTTTGGCTCAGATATCTACACCAGTGGTGGCAAAAGCCCTCATTGTACAAATATGTCCTCTATTTGGGTGGTATCACTACCAAAGGCAGGCCTCTTTTGGGCCTCCACATGAGGACCTGGGCATCATTGGCATTGGGTTTCACTAGTGCATTTGGTGGGATGGGTTCCATTCTGCTCAGAATTTTGGGCTGCTCTTGCTGAGTTCTCCCCACCAGCCGGGCTCGCTTGCCCAAGAGCTGCATGGGATCAACTTCAATATCTACTCGCATCCTCCATTTTATAGTCTGCAAGATAATTTTTTCCTTGGTGGTCATATTCATAGCTACTAGCCATGTAGTAAAGCTTTGATCCCGTTTGATCCTGGTTAGTAGTGGCACATTACTGTCACTCACAGGAACGGCCCATGTCACACTAGGATAGAAATTGTCATTCATACAGACTGAGAACCTGGAGACTTTATTGGTGGGGCCAATCAAAGTCACTGTTTCTGTAGTGTTCCCATACCAGGGGTAGCTCACTCCATCAGAGTCACTGATGGCTTTTACACGTCCTTCCCTCAAGTCTGGAAGTTCCCAGCTTGACCTAGGTGGGGGCAAAGCAGAAAAACAGATTTAAGAAAGCTGTAGTAACAGTTGCTAAGCAATTCTTGTAAATCCTCACTTTTCAAAAGTGGATCATAACAGAAGCATCACATGCCATTTTTAATCTTGAATTTTTAAGAGGGGAAAGACAGAAGAAAGAAAAAGAAAGTATATGCAGTAACAAAGTATGTAAGGAAGAAAAAATAGAGGCTGTTATCTTTTGGGATGGGTCTAGAAGTTGTTCCCAGGCCTGGAAAGACTGAAGACTACCGCTGTAAAGGGAAAAAGGAATCGAAGCAAGCAACACTCCAGCAGCAGATACTCTGCTAAACAAATCTATTCAGGCAGCTTGTGTCAATTACTACACAACTTTTTCCCACAACCAGAAATTGGCCCACTGGCAGTTTTTGCAACACTACCACCTAAGCAGAAGGAACTGATGATGCTTGCCTTTTTAAGAACACGAGTACATTAAAATGCCCTCAGGGCTCCCATTGGAAAGGTTTGGAACCATCCTCTCCTAGGCTAATGTGAGCAAGGAATCCAACCCTAGGGACACTTGGGAGAGGGAGCAGGTTTAGCACTCTCCCCAGTAGTGCCCTGAGTGCAGTCTCTAACCCTTTCCCATGCAAGGAAATAGCTGTCAATCACTCCTTTGGACCTCTGGTGGTCTGAACCCCACTGACAGTGATCCCAGAGGGTTGTGCAATGCAATGCAGACTCTGACCTCCTTCCCATCAGGTGCCCTAGAAACAATTATCTCTGTAGGCTCTGGAGATAGGAACGGTTCTTTTCACTCTGCTGAAAAGATAAGCGTTCAGTGTTAGAGAACTAAGAAGAAACCGAGGTCTCTAGCAACACCATACCATGAAAAGAAACTTCCTCCCGTTTGAAAGTATTTTTTTCTCGGTTGAATAGTCACTGATCCATGTTGCTGCTTCAAAAATGTAGGCATCCTCCAGTAAACTGAATAGCTCTATAGAGCTGGATGAGGCCTTGTAAGCCATCTAGCTCAATCCTTTGCTTGATGCAGGAAATCCAGAGCTCCCACTCCATTCATCCATTAACAAAGACTCTTGCAGCATCTTAAATATTAATATGTGTATTGTGACAGGAGATTTCATAGGCAAGAGCCTTGTCTGTCAGATGCTTTCATTAGCATAAAGCCCTAAAAGGCTCTACTATGCTCTGAATTTGTGGGCAATACCTATTCAGAACAGAGAAAACCTTACTGAAATCCTGCCTAGTTTGATGCCAGGCATCCAGATTCAGAGCAGAGGAACATGTTGCTATGATCCTTTACTCTGAAAGGTTAGCAACTTCACAGAATCATAGAACAGTAGAGTTGGAAGGGGCCTAAAAGGCCATTGAGTCCAACCCCCTGCTCAGTGCAGAAATCCACCTTGAAGCATCCCTGACAGATGGTTGTCCAGCTGCCTCCTGAATGCCTCTAATGTGGGAGAGGCCACCACCTCCCTAGGTCATTGGTTCCATTGTTGTATTGCTCTAACAGTCAGAAAGCTTTTCCTGATGTCCAGCCGGAATCTTGTTTCCTGTTACTTGAGCCCATTATTCCGTGTCCTGCATTCTGGGTTGATCGAGAAGAGATCCTGGCCCTCCTCTGTGTGACAACCTTTCAAGTATTTGAAAATATTGTCTCATGACTGCTCATCCCAAGGCACAGCTACTCCCAGGCAGGTCCATCTGGGTGAAACCTCCTTCTACTGAGGTGACAAAATCTATTTACCCAAACATTTGTCAACACTTTGAAATCAGTGAAAAAATAATCCAGTTTTCCATTTGAATGCCAGGAATTGGGTCAGGCATTTGCTCCACATGACAGCCCCATGCATGAGCCAAAGATTCACAAACAACACACAGTTGCACTTATGTTGTGTACTGAATAGCAGTTCCTTATCACTACAAAGCTCTATGGCACAGAGCCAGAACCGAGAGAAGCCCCATTAAATATGTTTCAACCAAAACCCACAAAGAATCCTGTTTCCAGAAAAGATATCCCAGAGGAGCTACACCCGGTTCATATAAAGATCACCTGTCAAATGCTTGCAAATGAATTAAATGCACTGAAATTGTCTACAGATAAGAACATAAGAGAAGTCATGCTGGATCAGACCAAAGGCCATGGTCAACCAGATACTTATGGGAAATCCACCGTCCTACTTGCCCTCCAGCTGACATGCAAAGGCATACAGAGGAGGCAGTCCTTCAGATGCCAGCCAAATCCCTTTCTTCATGCTGAGAAAGGCACAGAGTTCCATGTCTCTCAGCATGAAAAAAAGGAAAATAGGCAAGGCAAATGCAGGGGAGGGATCCTGTCCCAGACATCATCTGGCCCACTGGCTTAGTCGGGGCGGGGGGTGGGGGGGGAATTCAGTCCAACACTAGGCAAAGTATAATATCTACAACCAAGGTTAAAATCTAGGTTTGGCCCTGCCGCTTTTACAACTTCAGAGTTTCCTTCTCTATTGGAAGCACTTACTGGAGTCAGTCAGACATATTTACCCATGATCCGTGTTTATACTTGTTAATGAGGAATAAATATGATAGGGTCTTAAGCAGGAATGGAATAGGGAATGGGGCTGTCCTATTTTGCCTAATCAATGGATTGCCACTTTAGCGTTTTTATCTGAAATATCTATGGTTCTCTTATTCAGCAAAAACCCTTATTCAGTGTCAATTGGATGCCATAACATATCTCTACCTATAAAGCAGAAGGTATATGCATGTGATGTATGTCTGGAAATGTTTAGCCACTTCCACATGAGTTAGAAACTTGAAATTTGGCATACTGATAAGTCTGGTTGTACAATGTACCAGAAAAATATAAAAACACAAAATTTTGGGGTTTAAGTATTTTTAAAACAACTTAATAAAAAAATAAAACCTAGGCTTTTGCCTACAACTCCCAGCATGCCTTGTGCGGAACTCCCAGCATGCCTTGGCTGTGAGGCCAGACTTACTGGTCTTCAGCAGCCATTATGAGTGGGTAGGTGGGTGGCCGCTGCATGTCTTTTACAACCCAGACTCCTAAGGTCAGATTCAAGTAGTCAACCCAATTCCACATAAAAGGAAACAACCCACATAAATGGGCTGTGTCCATTTGCAGCACCTCCTCCCACCTGGCATGTGTACTTTTAAAATCATAACTATATACAATAGCTTGACTTTGAGAGGCTGAACTCCGAACATGCTCAAAGGCATCCTGTCCTGATATTGCTGTTTTGTGAGAATCTGGGGGAAGTGCGTACACGGCCTTCACCTTGGGAGGGAGGGAGGGAGGGAGGGGAAGCACTCTGTGCATGCCCAGAAACAGTCCCAATGAAGAGGGCAAATGCCTGGCTCGGTCCTGGCCCTTCAGGACAGGACCCTGATGGAGCACCTGGTGGACGGGAACCACAGGCCAAGACAGTCCCAGCAGGACATGGCCGGAGCTGGGCACGTCCACTGACAGCCGCTTACCTCCCCTCCTCAGTGATGCTACTCCTTGATGCTCTATCGATGAGCAGCATCAGCAACGAGAGGAGGGAAGCGCCTCTCACAGGACGTAGGTACCTGTGGGCCACCAAAAGCATGCTGGGAGGTGTAGCACTGGCATGTGGAGTGGCTGATTTTAAATAAAGTATAGGTTAGTAAGCCATGTCACTATGTGCAAGCCAGGTCCCTATCTCTCAATCCTATCTCACTGTCTTTATTCTCCTTCTACCTGACTTTCTCCAACTGCCACTAACCCCCCACCCCACCCCCACCCCCACCCACCATTCCATTCTAGCCTCAGCTATCAGTCATTCCTCCATTCACTCTTCTGTCTCAATGGTATAGTCAGGCTTTTACATAAAAATCATAAACTTTATTCAGTAATTCCTGCATCTGTCTTGGAATGTTGTGGTTTAGTTATGACCAAAAAAAACCAAAAAAAAACCACAGCATAAAATTTTTCATCAAGTTATAACGCCTTGGGAAAAAATAAAATATTTACTTGGCACTGGAAAACAATTAATGTAGTCAGTATGCCAGCCTTCCTTGCAAAAAGTAATCCATATGTAGAGTGCCACAACTAAGAAAGCCCGCTCTCCAGTTGTCTCCCACCACACCTCAGGCAGTGTTCAAAGGTTCACAAACTAGCTAAAAGTGGGCTAGATGGAACAACTATTAGGTGGGTCCACAGTTGGCTACAGAATCAGACTCAGAGAGTGCTTATCAATGGTACCTTTTCAAATGAGGGGGCGGCGGTAATGAGTGGGGTACTGCAGGGCTCAGTCCTGGGCCCAGTGCTCTTCAACATTTTTATTAATGATCTGGATGAGTAAGTGCAGGGAATGCTTATCAAATTTGCAGAAGAAACAAAATTTGGTGGGATCGCTAATACTCTAAAAGACAGAAACAATCTTCAAAGTGCGTTTGATAGACTGGAGCGCTGAGCTGAAAACAGCAGAATGAAATTCAATAGGGATAAATACCAAGCTTACACCTAGGAAAAAGAAACCAAATGTGCAGTTACAAGATGAGGGATACTTGGCTCAGCAATACTACAAGTGAGAAGGATCTTGGAATTGTTGTAGATCACAAGCTGAATATGATCCATCGGTGTGATGTGGCTCCAAAAAAGCAAATACTATTTTGGCCTGCGTTAATAAAAGTATAGCTTCCAAATTGTGCGAAGTAGTGGTTCCCCTCTTTCGGCACTGGTTAGGCCTCATCTTAAGTATTGTGTCCAGTTCCGAGCACCACACTTCAAGATGGATGCAGACAAGCTAGAGCATGTTCAGAAGAAGGCAACGAGGATGATCAGGAGTCTGGAAAGAAAGCCTTATGAGGAGAGAAAGAACTGGGCATGTTTAGCCTGGAGAAGAGAAGATTGAGGAGAGACATGATAGCACTCTTAGTTGGGGATACCCAGTCTTTCTGAGATTTATGTGGAAAGGGAAGCAACATAGAATAACATCGTGTGAGCAAGGGATGGAGCTTTTGGAAAAGCTGGGCTTAGTGGATCCCACGGTTGCTGGAGAAACAAAGCAGGATGAAGGTGCTGGAGGGGAAGGTGGTCCTGATCGCCCACAGGAGGAAGGTGCCGTAGGTGGAAGCCGTCAATGAGGAAATATTAGTGTAAAAGGGATAAGAAAAGATTATATGAGAGGGGAGGGTCGGATTTCTGCTCCGGGAATGTTGGGTTGCTTCTCCCCCCCCCTGAAGAGTTCTAAGAATAATTGGGGCCATTGCCCAGGAAGGCCTGGTGAGGAGGGGGGTGAAGATGGGGGGTAAATGTGGGTGGGTGGGTGAGGGAGGGGGGTATGTGTATCACAGAGGGAGACCAATATAGAGATGTGGGTGATAGAGAGAGATGGATAATAAATTAAGGGTTGCAACTTTAAATGTTAAAGGGCTAGGAACTGTTATAAAAAGAAAGAGAATAGAAATGTTATTAAAAAAAGAGAAAGCTGATGTAATTTTTTTGCAGGAAACTCATCAAACAAAGGAGGGGGTAAATGAGCTTCGGATGAAGGAAGTGGGCGTTTATGAAAAGTCTTTTGGCACTTCTAAAGCGAGAGGTGTAGCGATTATAATTTCAAAAAAATGTGGTATTACTATACAAAGGGTGAAGAAGGATGAAGCGGGAAGGTTTCTGATAATTTCCTGCATGGTAGGGAAGGAGGAATATGTATTGATTAATGTATATGCTCCAAATGGAAAACAAATGGAATTTTTTGATGAAGTTTTTAATGCAGTGGGTGAAGCGGGTAAAAAGAATATTGTGATGGCAGGTGACTTTAATATGGTATTAGACAAAGGGAAAGATAGGGATAATATATTAAGAGATCTTAAGAGTGGTGGGAGGACGGGACTAAGCAAATTAATGGAGAGAAAAGAATTAATGGATGTTTGGAGAGTATTAAATGGGGAAGAAAGGAAATATACTTTCTACTCACCAAGGTTTAAGAGTTATTCCAGGATTGATTATATTTTTGTGTCAAAGAATATGATGTCTAAACTTATAGACTGTGCTATAGGGGTAATCAAAGTCACAGACCATGCATTAATGACGTTGGATATTAAAATGAAGAAGGATTACAAACAAGTTAAGAGATGGAGAATCGATACAAGGCTATTAAATAATAAAAATATAGTGGAGAATATTAAAAAAGAAATGCAGGAAATATGGGAAATTAACGAAAAGGATTTAAACTTGCAGGGGTTAATATGGGACACTATGAAGGCTGTAGTAAGAGGGATTTGTATCAGGGAAATGTGTACCCTAAGAAAACAACAAGAAGCACAAATAAAAAGATTGAAAAGGAGGTAAGGGACTTAGAGGAGAAGCTAAGAGAGACAAAAGATAAACGCCTATTTGCCCAAATCCAAGCTAAGAAAAAAGAATTAGAGAGAGAAGAGTTAGAACAAGTCCAGAGGGATTTGCTATATTTAAGGAGGGATTTTTTTGAATATAGTAATAAAAATTTGAAGATGCTGGCTAGGTCCACTCAGTCAAAAAAAGCTAAGAGCATGATAGGGACAATTAGAGATAAGACAGGGAAAAGTTGTAATTTAATGAAGGATAAATTAAATATATTTCAGGAGTTTTATAGAGAATTATATACATCAGATATGGGATCACAGGTTAAGGTATTGGAATATGTAGAGAGGAATTGGAAAATAAGATTACAGGGGCAAGATAGGGATTATATGGAAGGATTAGTTACTGAGAAAGAAATAGAAAGAATTATTGCTAAATTAAAAGGAGGGAAATCTCCGGGATTGGATGGTTTGGGGTCGGAATATTATAAAGTTTTTAGAGGAAGTTTAATACCAAGATTAAAAAAATTATTTAATAGTATAATAGAAGGGGGAAAGACCCCCCATCGTGGGATCATTCCGTGATCATATTAATCCCGAAACCAGGAAAGGATCTGACTGATCCAGCATCTTATAGACCAATATCCTTAATAAATCAAGACTCAAAAATATTTACAGCAATAATGGCAAAAAGGATGAGTACTTTTATACATAAATATATTAGAAAAGATCAATGTGGATTTATCCCAGGAAGGCAAATGCCTAATTTAATTGGAAGAGTCTTAAATATAATTAATACTATTAAAAAAAGGAATTTAAAAGCAGGTTTATTAGCATTGGATATATTCAAAGCCTTTGATTGCGTGGAATGGCCAGCACTTAAAACAATTTTGAAAACATTTGGGCTTGGAGTTAAATTTATGGGAGTGATGGATCAACTGTATAAAAATAATAAAGCAGAAATAATGGGTTAACGCAACAGATTACACTAGCCCGAGGAACAAGACAAGGTTGCCCACTTTCACCGATCTTATTTGCGATAGTGATAGAGATTTTGGCAAATGTTATAAGGGAGGATTCAAGATTGAAGGGGATAGGAGGGAAGGAGAAGATTAAAATAAATATGTTTGCAGATGACACATTACTGACATTAGAAGATCCCCTGAAGGTTGGGGAGCTGATTAAAGAGCATTTGAGAGAATTCGGGGAGATTACTGGTTTACAAGTTAATTGGGGGAAGTCAGAAATGATGTTATTTAATTATAACAAAGAGGAGATGGAGGAAGGTAAAGTAAAGTTAGGTCTTAGGCTTATAAATGTAGTACGTTATTTAGGAGTTAATATTGCAAAAGATTTAGATAGGTTAGAGGGATAGAAAGATAGGTCCAGGCATTCAGAAAGATAGGTCCAAATTTATCACACATGTGAACCAAAGTTGTATGTCTAATGTGGAGAAATTTCAGAAGCATAGCTTCAAGCGTGTAGTGGCAAGGTATTTTTGAAAAATGAGGAAGGGAACGCCTATAACTTTTTTATTTTAAAAGTTAGAAGTCTGAAAGTTGCTCACTTTGTAGATGGGTTAGGGGTAATTATCTGTCAGAAATTTCAGAAAGATAGGTCCAGGCATTTGGTGGCTATGAATTTTTTAGATTAAAATTTAAACAACATGGAGTTTTGACAGATAAAAGAGGGAGGGGGAGGCGGGGGAGCAGGGTGCAATTGACAGCCCAAGCCTCTGTGGAAAAACTTTTGTAAGTTTTAATCTAAAAAATTCATAGCTACCAAATGCCTGTACCTAACCTTCTGAAATTTCTGACAGATAACTACCCCTAACCCATCTACAAAGTGACCAAGTTTCAGACTTCTAACTTTTAAAATAAAAAGTTATAGGCGTTTTTTTCCTCATTGTTTCAAAAATACCTTACCACTACATGCCTGGACCTATCTTTCTGAAATTTCACACACATATCAAGCAAAGTGTTACCTGTAATGTGTCCAAGTTTCCTGTTTGTATCTTTAAAAATAAAAAAGTTGAAGGCATAACTGTATTTACCCCACTGCTACCCATTTTTCTAAAATTAATTGCCACATAAAGCAAGCACCTATGTTTCTGAAATTTCGCACACATGGGTCCCAATGTACCACCTACAATGTAGCAAAGTTTCATGTGTGGAACTTTAAAAATGAAAAAGTTATAGGCATTTCTGGTTCTTGATTAAAAAATTAATTGCCACAAAATGCTTGCACCAATCTTTCTGAAATTTCTCACAGATAACTACCCCTAACCCATCTACAAAGTGCCCATGTTTCATCCTTCTATCTTTAAAAATGAAAAAGTTATAGGCATTTTTGTAACACAATACTAGGCTATGGGGAAAAGCATTCAAAATGGCGTCCGATTTTCCGATCTTTCCCGATCCAGATCGGGTCCCTATGGATCGGATCGGATGGTTGGCGGATCGGATCGTTTTATCCAATATTTGGGCGGATCGGATTCAGATCGTGGATCGGATTCGATCCACTGCACATCCCTAGTACTGACCCTCTTTTTGGTCACACAGCAACCAGTTTGGCACTTTGTGCTCCACTCTATTCACCCTTTTACTTCACTGCTGCCACCATATAACACAGTACCTTACCTCAGGTGCCTAAAGAATCCAATCCAGTGTGAAACGAAATAACTTTTATTTAACAAGAAGTAAGTTCACACATGTTAACAAGCTTGTGGTTTAATTTGTTTCAGAACTTGGTTGTTACATTGAATGTATTATGTATAATTGCTTACTCTACCCTCTAAAGTTAAATCTAACTGCTCCTGCTCCCTCTTATTCCCAAAATAATAAACTGCAGACCCTACACTAATCTATCCCCTTCAGCAGACTAACTCCGACTCTCTCTCACTTCAAACTCCCAACTGGTTTTAACTGTCATTCCCCTTCACACACTTGAATCCCACAGCCAATCAGCATTCAAGCCAACATTCCATTCACTCACTCTCCCCCCCAACAAAATTAGCCACTTACCAGCCTCACCATATGAAATCCAAACAGCATTTACATAACATATACAGTGAAACATCACAGTCCCCATGTTCATAAGGGCTCAGGAACTTTAATTCGTTTGGCAACCTGATGCAGGAGGTTGGAGGAGTTTCCCTCATTACCTGGCAACTCCAGTAGACCAACTGCAGAAAGTGTGTTGACACTGGGAACGTGGAAAAGAGGATTTCTGCTATAAAGGCCCCTGGGATATGTGCCAGCACATCCTGGAGGACTGAGAGGAACTGAGGGAGAAACAAGCCCCGGCAAGCCACTGAGTGGCCAAATCTGTCAGGAGTAACAGACAAGCCACCCACTCACCCTGACATATTCTCAAGTTGGTTTAGTGTGACATGTGAACTTACCCAATGTGTTTTCTTAATGTTGGAGGCAGATCCAGGTAACTGTTGGGTTTTATATTTAAAAGATGGTGGATCAGACATTGGGCCTGTACAGACAACATGCTAAGCAATTATGGTTAAGCGTTTTGAGATAGCCATGATGGCTTAGCAGGTCATGTGTAGGGGGATTTTCCTAACCATGGTGGCTACATAACCATGGTTTAACCACCTTCACTAACCACACGCAGCAAAATGGTTAGTAGCCCTAGCCATAGCTTAGCATATTGTCTGTCAGGCCCCTGTGACTAAAGCTACCATTAGCACTACCATTAAAGGGCTGTATAATCTTGTGTAAATGACAGCTATACAGCGAGTGAGGACGGGCAGTTGCAAGGGTTCATGGATCTCCATCTCTGTATTGGACACCCGTGATATCCTTAGAAGGGATCATGTGAACACTTCATCAAAACAAGAAAACATAGTAATAAAGGATGAGAGATGAGAAGACTTTAGAAAAAGGGTGCAAACGATGATGCTGAAATAGCAAGATGTACCATGCATAACAAGATGTGCCATGCAGCCCTGAAAGACAAGCGTGGAAGGCTGAAAGATGCAAAGAGAAACAACTCTTGGGAACTGGTTCTGGCTAAGTGTGAAGACAGGCACCTTCCAGGATATTGACTGTGAGACCCAAAGGAAGCCCCCACTTCTCCCCAAGGTATAAGAACCTTGAGGACAAAGAAGCAAGTTGGAGATACAGCAAATTCCCAGGATCATGTGTGCCACGTGCTGGAACCTTGATTCTTCCTCATGTTACACCTTTGCCTGGCCAGCAAGCTTGTATGTGTAAGTATGAATGAGTAGTTAACTAGTTTAACTGTTGCTACTGCATTTCCCTTTGGGTTTGGGCAATGTCCCATCCCATCTGCTGTCTTGGAAATAAAGCTTTAAACTTTACATCTTGGTGTGCTCTTTTCAGCTCCCCCTATTATACGATCATGGGAACCTCAGAATGATCAACTGAGGCCTCATCAACTGTTTAGTAAAAATCCTATTTTAAAACTTTTTTGGGTGGTGGGGTGGATATACTAGGGATTATCGGGAGCTGGATGTTACCCATCCATGCTTTAGAGTATGCCATCACTGATAGGTCATTCACCCAACAGCAAGTGGGCAAGGCACACACAGCACATGACTTTCTTTCAACTACAGTTTAAAATGTGGATTTTATGCACCGTTAGACTGTCTTACCACTCCAAGAAGGCAACTGGAAATCTCAGCTCTTCAGCAACACTTCCCAAGTTGATTCTTACATGGAACAGACAATTCAAATCCAAAATTGCCTCAGCATTGCCAAGCAACACAAGGCCTTCAGGGAAGATGCTTTCATCCACACGTATTCTACAGCACATAAATAGAGCTGGCTGTTACAAACGGTACAAGGAGATAGGCTGACGATGACAGCACTGTAAAGGATAAAAGTAATTCCATGGATACAGAATCTACATCTATAGAACCACTTCTATTAAACCATCTAGAAGTTATTGTTCATCCTTCAACTAGTGTGCCACAAGCAAAAATAGAAAGCATTAGTGAATAAGCTAATGGACAATTGTTAGATAGGGGACCTGTTATTTTGCAGATGACTAAGTCACAGCAATTTTCAAAACGTATGCCATGGCTACAGCAAGTACTCGAGAGGGACCCAAACAACTGGGACACCATACACTCCTATGTCCTACAAAAGTAACATAGACCTCAATCCAACACAGGCACACATAAGCTAACTGATTTCAACTGTGGCTTTAGAAGGCTGAAATAGGTTTCCTGTCGCTATGGTTACTTGGAATATCAGTATAGCTTGACTACAGTCATACAAGCAAAGAAGAATCAAAGCCTGAGTGAAAGCAGGGGATATAGAGGAAATCACAGGGAACTTCCCCAGAAGACTCAACTAAGCCCAAAAGAGACTATTTCCTGCCTAGTGAAATGAGGGGGCCTTGGGGAGTTACAATCTCAGAGGCCGGAACTATTGCCCTCTCTCTGCCTTCAGAATTCATGGCAGAAAGAAGGGAATATCATACAGCCTGCAGATGAAAAAGAGGCACTTTGTGGAGAAAATGGCTTCTATCTCTTCTGACTTAGATGTCATGTTGAGAGTAGGTCCCATGCAGAAGGTGATTGCTTGGATGAGCTTCAGTTGATAATGCTTGAAGATGTGAACAGAATCCCTGGATGCTACCCAACTATATGTGGTTGTCCATTCTGGTTGGTTCATGCCAGCTGGCAGAGGCTGGCTGGTTGGCTTGGTCAAGATGTGGTAGATGCCTCTCTTTGGGCAACAACATTCCAGCCCCATTGAAAGGTGTTTTTGTTTGTTTGTTTTTAAAACCCCTTCATAGCCCCTGAACCCAAGTAATGAATGGCCAGTCTCTAATATGGCTGATCTTCTTGAGCAAGGTCAGCATGCTCTGTGGAATTCTGGATGACACTGATTATCTTGATTCATATCAGGGTGGCTTCAGGACTAGTTTGTGGACTGAAACTGCCCTGAATACCCTGGTGAATTATTATTATTATTATTTACATTTCTATACCTCCCCATAGCTGGAGCTCTCTGGGTGGTTTACATAAGATTAAAAGACTTAAAAATAATATACAAAATTTAAAACTACAAAAACATACAACATACCCAGAAACATACATTTAAAACAACTATAAACAACTTTAAAAACAGATCTAGGATCAGTGAAGCTCATCAAATATTGCTAAATGTCTGGGAAAAGAGAAAAGTTTTAACCTAGCGCTGAAACCATATCAATGTTGGTGCCAGGTGGGCCTCATCAGGGAAATTGTTCCATAATTGGGAGGCCACCACATTGTTGCCGTCCTCCAAGCTTCCCTCGGAGTAGGCACCAGGAGAAGGACCTTAGATATTGAATGTAGTGTACAGGTATGTTCATGTCGGGACAGGTGTGTTCCATCAAGGTACTGTGTTCCTGAACTGTGTAAGACTTTATAGGTAAAACCCAGCACCTTGAATCGGGCTTGGAAACATACAGACAGTAAATGCAAGCGAGCCAGAGCCAGTCTTATATGTTTGAACCTTCTGGTCCCCGTTATCAATCTGGCCGCTGCATTTTGCACAAGTTGCAGCTTCTGAACCATCTTCAAAGGCAGCCCCACGTAGTGTGCATTGCAGTAATCTAACTTGGAGGTTAATAGAGCATAGACAACTGAAGCCATGTTGTCCCTGTCCAGATAGGGACATAGCTGGGCCACCAACCGAAGTTGGTAGAAGGCACTCCATGCCACTGAGGCCACCTAAGCCTCAAGTGACAGGGATGGTTCTAGGAGAACCCCCAAGCTACGAACCTGCTCCTTCAAGGGGAGTGCAATCCCATCCAGAACAGGTTGAACACCCTCCATCTGGTCAGCAGAACCACCCACTAACAGCATCTCAGTCTTGTCTACATTAAGTTTCAGTTTATTATTAGCCCTCATCCAGTCAATTGTCGCAGCCAGGAACCAGTTCAGCACATTCACAGCCTCACCTGACGAAGATGAGAAGGAGAAATAGAGCTATGTGTGTCATCAGTGTACTGATGACAATGCACTCCAAAACTCCGGATGACCACACTCAACGATTTCATGTAGATGTTGAAGAACATGGGGGATAAAACTGACCCCCTGCGGACCCCCTACTGGAGAATCCACGGGCTGAGCAATGTCCCCTGAGCACCACTTTCTGGAGCTGACCCACCAAGTAGGAGCGAAACCACTGCAATGCAGTGCCTCCCACTCCCAACTCAGCCAGTCGTCCCAGAAGGATACCATGGTCGATGTTAGCGAAAGCCACTGAGAGATTAAGCAGAATCAACAGTCACACTCCCCCTGTCTTTCTCCCGACATAGGTAATCATACAGGATGACCAAGGCTGTTCCCGTACCAAAGTCAGGCCTGAAACCCGACTGAAATGGATCCAGATAATCGGTTTCATCCAAGAGTGCCTGGAGCTGGTTTGCAACCACACACTCAAGGACCTTGTCCAGAAGTGGAACATTTGCTACTGGCCTATAGTTATTAAGATTTTCATGGTCCAGGGAAGATTTCTTCAAGAGCGATCTCACTACCGCCTCTTTCAGACAGGCCAGGACCACTCCCTCTCACAAAGAGGCATTAGTCACTTCCAGTGCCCAGCCAACTGTTCCATCCCTGCTAACTTTTATTAGCCATGAGGGGCAAGGATCCAATATGTAGGTGGTGGCACAAACCTGTCCAATGACCTTTACTGAAGGACAGACCACTCAGGTGTAACTCAACTGACTGTCCTGGACCCCTCAGTGTCTTTCAATACACATATCTACATATTCCTAGCTTTTACCCAGAACACATGATCCATGGTCTATAACCAAACTCTACAACACAACTGCATTTGTCAGAGTATACTTCACACCTTAGGGATTTATATCAGGCCTTTCTGAAATTACAATACCCACCCAATGAAATGAAAAAGCAGATCAATAAGGTCATTCATGTATCCATAACTAGCCTAATAGAGGGCAGATAGAAGAGAAAATGACACAACACCATTTGTTAGCATCTACATCTCTTAGCTAAAATAAATGTATCATCAATAATCTACAGCCTATCCTAAATAATGACACCACAGACAATTCCCTAATCTAAAACAGCTACACACCAGCAACCTCTAGGCTACATAACAGACACACAAACATAGAGAATAGATCCTGCAGCAAGCCTAGGTGCTAACTCTGTTCCAATATCTACTCAGACAATGTTATCGTAATACTATCACCTTCTCATCCTCCAACAAGATATATGATATCACTTGCTCTACAGTTGTCAATATAGGACAAACTAGCCAGTCTCTACAAGTCTGATATAAAAAATAGCAACATCTGGAATCCAGTGGAAGAACATTTCATTCTTGCAAGATACTCTATTCCTAAAAGTTGCCATTCTTCAATGAAGGAACTGCAAAGGGAAACTTCAGTGTGAAATGCCTGAATTAGAACATATCAGAAAGCTTGATTGTATTCATTTAGGCCTAAACTGAGACAATCATTTCCTCTGGTGTTAACTACCATATCAAAGCTAGAAGGGCTACTATTGTGAACGGTCACTCACATTGCACATCTTCTAGACATTTAAATTTTATATGGAATTACTAATTGTATCTCTTGCATTTCACAGCCCATTTTTTTCTTTGTTTTTTTTCTGGAACAGAGTAACATGGCTATCCCTCTGGAAATTCTGATATCAATGTTTCCTTCTGGGTTACCTGGCATGGATGAGTGCTAGATGTACTGCGTTGCGAGCATTTCCTAACTATTGGGTAAATTTCAGAAAGTGGTGCTGAAGAATTACTGCTCCACTTCATGGGATTTATTCTGTGTGGTGCTACAGGATCCAATATTATCCCCTATGCTTTACATATATGCTAGGGTAAAGGACTGCCTTCTCCCATATAAACATGCCCACCAACAGAGATATCATCTCATTCCTATCTCCAGGTGCCCCTGCATTCAGTGGTGAGGCAGTGGTGGACATGGAGAGGGCCTTTCCTGAGATGAAATTATGATTTCCATTGACATCCTTGACTGATTTTTTCTTTGTGATATTTTAGATGACAGGTGAAGCCTGTCGTGTTCTGGGGATCTAATGACTTTTAGTGATATGAGGCTTCCTATAACAACCTCACTTTCTGCTTTTATCTGGATTTTACTTGCTGATCTCATTGTTTTATCTACTGTTCTTGTTTTTCTATTTTATATAGCTGTTGTTTTTATTGTATTCCTGTTCTATATGTAGCTACCCTGAGGTCTTTGAGCAAAATACAAATGCCAGAAACAAAAATACAAGTGCTGGGAAAGACTGGCTGGGGGTGTCATAAATATGAGGATATTTGTCTCTATTCCTCCTTTTCCACAGAAACATGTAAGACACTGGATGCCTTAACAAGTTCACGAAGTCACTCATGGACTGAATGAAGGTGAATAAGTTCAACCCAGACAGAAATGGTGATGAGAGGGTGCTGATTGACCTGGGTATTGATGGGTTCCCTGTTTTGCATAGGACTGCACTCCCCTTGAAGGATAGGTGTAAACTTTGGGGTGCTTCTAGAATTACAGATAACCAAACTACTATGATATATGCCTTGGCAAGCTCCATTCTGATCTATAGTAACATTGCATTTTCCATACAAATAGCTTTGTTGTATGTATACTGCAGCAAACACATTAACTATGGACATACACCCACACACATGTGTCTTGGAACCCTAGCTCAATCAGCATTCTCAGACATTTGTTACAAGTGCACATTGTCCACATTTTGGGTGTTTGCAGCAGGAAACACTGGTGTAACATCATTGTACACAATAACATGTTTGCCAGATAAATGTGTGGTTCTGCTTGATTAGACTTGGAATATTTCTGGAAATTTTGAAGCCATGGGGAAAAAACTGAAATTTGGTGAAATATTGAAAAATATGCAATACTTATCTTTTCCAGCACTCTTTGCTTTAGGAAAACTTTCCCAAACCTAATGCCCTCCAGATGTTTTGGACTTCAGCTCCCATCAGCTCCAGGCAGCATAGACAATGATTAGTAATACTGGGCATTGTAGTCCAAAGCTGCTTTACAAACAAATGTTACGTATAACTTGCTTTGCTCATAAAATTATCATTAACATTAAACACTTTTAAAAGTAAACCCAATAAATTTGTAATTGTTGTCTGAATAAAGTAAAACATACTTCTAAAGTTAATATACGAAACATGACAATTTTATGAGCAAAGCACTTATATACAATACATTTTAAGTTCCTGTTTTATGTCTGACCAGAGGAAACTTCAGGAAAGAATCTCTGAAACATCTAAATCATCCTAGAAGCCAGAAGAAGCAGGAAGAACTGGAGGCAGAAGAAGATGACTCTATTCCTGTTTATAAGGAAGTTTAGGGAAATTCCTAAACCTGCTCCTGTTTGTGGATTGGGGTTTAGGGAAATCTAGTCTGAATTACTGAGATTTTATTTAGCTGGGGAAATAAACCTATTAGGAATGGTATGCAATCATATTTAATTCAAGAATCTTTAAGCAATTGCAACCTATTATTTGAAGAGTGACATTTTATTCAATTTTGGAAATAATTTCCATTAATGAACATCTTATTTTAGTTCATGTTGAAAGGTTGTCTCTAGCGGGGGTGTGGGCATTGTCATGATGACAGGCACACTCACCTACCCCAGCTAGTATCAATTAGCACCACTTCAGACCCACTTTTCTCATATATCCATGCGGCTGCAGGCGCTGGAAGAGGGAACAGGTTCACATGCATAAGCAGCAAAAGGCCAAACTACCCCCTTGCAGATCTTCCACATTTCTATTTTTCGCTGAAAGGAGCCATAGAGATCTCTGCTTTTTTTACTTAAGTAGCAGCACCAGAGTATTTCGAGGATTTAGCTCATGTATCTGCTGCTTGGCCCAGGAAATGCTATGGAGGAAGGAAATGGGTGAATGGCTTTTGACCATTTTGCTTGCCTCCCTCACCATGGTGAGTGACCCACTGCACCCTGGCAGGAGGGGGAATGAGTGGCAGTGGATGAAGGTGGCACTCCAAAGAGTACCTTCCCCACCCACAGCACAAACGAGGGGTGCCTTCGCCCACTGCTCACTGCATGAACAAGACACAGCCTAGGCTAGAGCTGGGTGCCATGCGATGGCTTTGCTCCTGGATGTGCTTCTAACACCCATCACACAAGTGACTGGAACTAGGCAGTGCATGGTCCTGGTGCCCTCTCTTGCCCACCACACAAAGGACCAAAAGCCTTTCCTCCTTCTGGTGCCTGGGAACACGAGGGAGCAGCCATCTTTGTTGGGTGGGCAGACACTCAAGGCTATCTAGTCAGAGGCTTCCTGTTGCCGGGGCACACACAGCTGTCCTTGGCTGAGTGAGGGGGGGCATTGCTGTCCAACGGAAGGGAACTACTATCCCAACCAACGCGCCCTACGCCACGCAGTCACACGCGTGAAAATGCCCGGCTCTGTGGAGGCGCATCGGTGACTATGGAGACCGGGTGGTACCCTCAGCCCGGAGGCCACATGACCCGCCCTCCCTCGTCGCTGGGGGCCGAGGACCCCCTGGCCAAGGCGCCGCCCTCCCCTCCCTCCCTCCCTCCCTCCAGTGGCTGCCCTCTCCCCCGCTCACTTACATGCCCAGGTCGCTGTAGGTGTTGTAAAATTCCATGTGGTTGCAGGCCTGGATCCAGCCCACCACCCAGGTGTGACGGCGCGGGATGGGAGGCATGAGGACACGGGCGGCGGCGCGGAAGTAGGGCGTTCGGTAGCGCAACACGATGGGCGACGTCTCCTCGATAGCGGTGGCGCCCGGCTCAATAGCGGCCGACACGTCGTACACCACGATATTCTCCCTGCGCACCCGCGCCTTGCACGCCACGCTCTGCAGGCAGCCCATGGCCAGGCGGGGCCTGCCCCCCCTAGCCGCCCCAGCCGGGGCCCCGCATCCGGCTGGCCCCGGGATCAGCCAGGGCCCGAGCACCGCCCCGGCTCCGGCTCATCTCAGCATCTGGAGACGCCGACCAGGAGGGATGCCGGAGGCGCCAGAGCAAAGCGCGGCTGACTGCCGGAGGACTCTACCTGCTTCCCAGGCCGGCGCGGCGCGACTCTCCCTCTCCTTGCTTGCTTCCTTCCTTCCTTCCGTCCAACCTTCCCCAGCAGCGTCTGCACGAGCAATGCAGGCTGGGGCAGCGGCGCGGGGATCGCGGGACACGCGTACATATGTCTCCGCGGAGGGGAGGGGCTGGCTGGCTGGCTCACGAAGTCCCTCGCAGGCTGGGTCTGGGGACACGTGCCCGGAAAGGAGCGCGGCGAAGGGCAGGCACGGAAAGGGGTGTGAAAACCGGGGCACCCCGGGGGAATCCACCGAGCGCCTGAGGCGAAGAGCTGCGGAAGGGAATGTCTGAGGAGATGGAAGAGGCCTGAGCAATTGGTGTCTTCTTCCCATCGCGTTGCTGCTGGAGTCCTCCCTTTGCATCCTTGGACGTAGTAACACAGGTAAAACTTAAGAAGCAACATCTTAGTATGAGCTGGGAAACGGAACACAGTAAAACAAGGATCCATGAAATAAAAATGGGATCCTCATGATTTCATTTGATTTTTAAAAAGGACACTCACAAAACCACTATCGAATCACAAAGTACATCTGCCTCCACCGACTGCACCAGAAAAAGCATGGATCCACCACTTGTAAGAGAGGCCACGGCCCAAAAACATGGATAAGAGGCAAGGCTCCTCTTGATTTCATATGATTTTTACTGAGCAACCCCCTCAAACCACAGTCCAATTACAGAGCACATTGGCATCCATGGACTGAACCACAAAAATCATAGGTATGCCACTCGTGGGCGTGGCCATGGTGCAAAAACATAGATAAGAGGCAGGGATCCTCAGGAATCCTCATGATTTTTACATGGAAAATACACCAAACCACCATCATATCATAGAGCCCATCGGCATCCACGGACTGTACCAGAAAAATTGGGGATGCGCCACTTGTGGCCTAAGCCATGGCACAAAAACATGGATCTGAGATAGGGATCCTCTTGATTTCATATTATTTTTACATGGAAAATATCCCAACCCACAATCCAGTCACAGATCCCACCTGCCTCTGCAGGCTGAATCAGAAAAAGCAGGGATCCACCACTCATGAGCTCACCCCATAGGTGTGCCCTAATGTCTCAAGCAATAAGCACTGAATCAAGGGGGGCATTGAGTAGGGATATGCAAACAAGGAAGTCTGTCTTGTCTCTATCTTAATAGTTTTTACGTAATACACCTAAAATCAAATGTTAAATCACACTTTACACCCTTATCTATGGAGTGCTCTATAAAAATCAGCATGGATCCAGCATGTTGCACAAGCTTTGATCAGAAGCAAGGTCCTCATGATTCTTGCACACAAGCTCCACCATGCAATCATAATGATATAAAAGCCTATCTCTGAGGCACAAGCTCTAATGGATCTTCATGGTTTTTGGAGGCATTTCACCATCCAATTACATCTCACATTCACCTGCAAATAAGTCAATACAGGTAGGGATCTATAGAATTTGTTAGATCCTTTTTGTCTGTGGATAATTGTTTGGATAATTTTCTATGACAATTATCTTCCACTTGTGCAAATTTACATTTTCACTAATGCACATTAGCGCTAATGTGCTTTAACACCTTATTGCATTGATGCAAATCTTCCCCAAAAGTAAAAGAAAGCTCTGGAAATCTGCAGAATCCATGTGACTTGGAAGAAGCCAGTTTGCAGCACAATCCACAGGTCCGATTAATATAAATCATAGAATCATATAATAGTAGAGTTGGAAGGGGCTCAGTGCAGGAATCCACCTTCAAGCCAACCCCCTGATCAATGCAGGAATCCACAACTGATATATTCAAGCTGCATCTTGTGTGCCTCTAGTGTGGGAGAGCCCACTAGCTCCCTAGGTAATTGGTTCCATTGTCGTATTGCTCTAACAGTCAGGAAGTTTTTCCTGATGTCCAGCTGGAATCTGGCTTCCTGTAACTTGAACCCATTATTCTGCATCCTGCACTCCGGGATGATCAAGAAGAGATCCTGGCCCTCCTCTGTGTGACAACCTTTCATGTATTTGAAGAGTGCTATAATGTCTCCCCTCAGTCTTCTCAAGGCTTAACATGCCCAATTCTTTCAATCTCATAGGGCTTTGTTTCCAGACCCCTGACCATCCTCATTGCCCTTCTCTGAATCCCCTCCAGCTCGTCTGCACCCTTTTTGAAGTGTAGTGACCAGAACTGGATGCGGATGCAGTGCCCAAGATAAGGCCTAACCAGGGCCAGATCTACACCAAGCAGGATATGACACTTTGAAAACGTTTTGAAAACTGTATTTAGAGTGTGTCCTGGCCCCCAACAGTTGTCACTACTGTTATAAACCATTTTAAAGCAGTAGTGTAGATCATGCCCAGTGCTGAATTAGAGGGGAACCAGTACCTCGTGCGATTTGGAAGCTATACTTCTATTAATGCAGTCCAAAATAGCACTTGCTTTTTTTGCAGCCGTATCACACCGATGGCTCATATTCAGCTTGTGATCTACAACAATTCCAAAATCCCTCCCACTGGTAGTATTGCTGAGCCAAGTATCCACCATCTTGTAACTGTGCATTTGGTTTCTTTTTCCTAGGTGTAGAACTTGACATTTATCTTTATTAATTTTTTTCTGTTGTTTTCGGCACAACACTCCAGCCTATCAAGATCACTTTGAAGTTTGTTTCTGTCTTCCAGGGTATTAGCTATCCCACCCAATTTTGTGTCGTCTGCAAATTTCTTAAGCATTCCCTTCACATCCTCATTCAAGTCATTAATAAAAATGTTGAAGAACACTGGGGCCAGGACTGAGCACTGCGGTACCCCCACTCATTACCTCTCCAACCCCAGTTTGGGAAGGTACCATTGATAAGCACTCTTTGAGTCTGATTGTGCAGCCAACTGTGGATCTACCTAATAGTTGTTCCATCTAGCCCACCTTTAGATAGCTTGCTAATCAGAATGTCATGGGGCACTTTGTTAAAAGCTTTGCTGAAGTCAGGATACATTATGTCCACAGCATTCCCACAGTCCACAAGAGAGGTTACCTGATCAAAGAATGAGATCAGATTAGTCTGGCAGGATTTGTTCTTGCACAATCACTGCATTGTTTTCAAGGTGCTTACAGATTGGTTCTTTTATAATCTCCAAAATTTTCTCAGGGATTGATGTCAGACTAACTGGTCTGTACTTCCCAGGTTCCCCCTTTTTGCCTTTTTTGAAGATAGGGTCAACGTTAGTCCTTCTCCGGTCAACCAGCACTTCACCCATCTTCCATTATTTTGCAGTGGTTCTGCCAGCTCCTTTTTAAAAAAAAAATACAACAGTTTGTTGCTTATTAGCCAGTCAGGCCATATGCATACAGAAACACAATAAAATACTCCTCTCAGCCAGAGGGAATACCAAAATACAATGGCTGAATTCGGACAATACGATAGTCAATGGTGGGGTAATAATCAACTTTACAGTTGTTCATCTAGGGGGTACTCCCCACACAACATGGTAATAATCAACTGTGCTGTGGATTAGGATCAGCGCTGAGTTGACTATGGCAGCATTCGGACGACACAATAGTCAATACAACTGACGATTGTTCCCCCCACCCCAGTTGCTTATTGTGTCGTTCAAATTCAGCCAGTGTGTTAGTAAAATGGCTAACAAGAGCAAGTTAAAAACATCTTGTAATCTTGGACAATATTTGCTAACATGTCATATTATATTGATAAGTTTAGTCTTCTGTGGCAGCCAGTGACTTCCATTTCTCCAGAGCCCGTTTGACAAACTTGGCAGCCCTATACGATATATAATAATGTATACTAGCCAATAGTGTTAACGTAATGCTTACAGAGGAGTTATAATCGGGCCCAACTATTAAGGGCTCAAGATAGTGCTTCCTCAGCTCTGTGTACAATGGGCACTCTGCTAGGAAGTGACCATGTCCTCTACCTTGAGATAGCTGCGTTGACTCCAATGAGGTAATGTCTGCATTTGCCCAGGCAGGTGCCCCATATAAAATCTGGGGGAGTAATTTACCTTTGTGTAGCTCTGTTAAGGGGGCCACCATCTTTCCACCTGGTCCTGCTGCAAAGCGAAGGATAGAATTGCCAATTGCATTAGCTGTCAGGACTGTTGCTTTCAAATGCTCAGACCAGGATCCTGAACTTTGCAATGTCACTCCTAGATATTTGTATTTATTGACCTGGTCAAACAGATGGCTATCTAGCTGCCATCGGTATTTCTTCCTCCTTTCGCCAAAAACTAAGATTTTAGTTTTATCATAGTTGATCTGAAGGGCTTCCCTCATACAATAAGAGCTTAAAGCTCTTAGAAGACTGTGCATCCCCACCTGGGTGTATGACAGGAGAACAGTGTCATATGCATATAATAACACTGAGATGTTCCTGTCCTTTAGATGAGGTGGGGAGAAATCAGGACTAGATAAGGAGGGAACTATGTCATTAAGATATAGATTGAATAAAAGAGGTGCTAGCAAACATCCCTGGCACACTCCATTGTTGACAACAATAGAATCTGAAAGATCTCCACCTGAAGAGACTCTTACACGCAAACTAGAATTCTCATACAGTCCCTGTATTCTCCTAAGCAACTTGTGATCAGCATTTAAAAGTGTAAACTTGTGCCAAAGGCGGGGTCTAGATATAGAATCAAAGGCTGCTTGAAGATCTACAAATGCAGCAAAAAGTGAGTGATAAGGGGAGGATTTATATTTCCCCACCAAGTATTTTAATAGAAAGCAATGGTCAACTGTAAATCTACCACACCAGAAGCCTGCTTGTTCTTCAGCCAGGAGGTTCTCCCCAAGTACCCAATTTTCTAATTTGTCTAAAAGATGTCTTGCATATAATTTACTAATAACATCCAGTAGACTTATAGGGCGAAAATTCTTGGGTTCTGACCAGTTGCCTTTTTTATAAATGGGCACCACGATAGCCACCACCTAATCTTGGGGAAATTTCCCAGTTCTCTCAATAAATGTAAATAAGGCTGCTAACATCAGGATCCACCAATGGGGGTAAACAATAAAAAAATCTGGTGGGACGCCGTTTCTTCCGGGGGCCTTTCCCCACTTCAACTTTCGTATCAGCATAGCTATTTCCTTGCAAGTGACTGGGGCCCAGCTAGGCAACTCTGGGTCTTCTTCTTGCAATAGGGGTAGGCAGGCTGTCTCATCATAAAAAAGGGAATGCAAATGTAGTTCCCATTCATGCGTGGTGATAAAGGATTGATTGATGGAGTCCCAGAGTGTCTTAAAGCTGAGATAAGGTGCCAAAATCTGGGTTTATCATTATTTTCAAGTGCTGATGCCAATTCAACCCATTGCAACATCACATACCCTAGCTTCTTTTCTTTGATTATCTTTTTATAGAATTTATGCAGTGCCAAGTAGGGATGTGGTAGAGGAACTATATCCCTATCCCTTAGAGATTTATGTTGTCCTTTGATTTCCTGCTTAAGGTTCCTGCAATCCTCATTGAACCACGGATTACCCTCTTTTGGCCTTTGGTTCTTTAAACGGACCTTCCAAAATAAAAGAGGTTCAACTGCTGCTGTAATCTGAGCACAGCAATCTAATACTACTTCCATCTCTTCTGAGGTGAACAGGGTATTCCTCAGAGCATGTAGGTTCTCAGAATGCCATAAACATTCCAAAGTGCTTGAATTCACATTTGCCCACTTTCAGCTGCATGTTGCAACATCCGTGCTTAAAACTGGAGTTACATTTTCTTGATTTGCCCGGACTTCTTTTAAACCTTCTAACTGGACAATCAATGGTTGGTGATCACTGCATGGATATGAATCCACTCTGAAGAGCACGATCAGCCCAAACACATCTGGAGGGACTGCAACATAGTCAACTACACTGGCACCAAGATGGTTGATGAAGGTGAATCCTCCTGTCAAATCCTCGTCAGGGAACCGTTCAGAATGAGAAGTCCGATTTGGAGGATCATTTGAATAAACAGCTTCCCTTGAGTGTTTATTGTATGATCCTTAGACTGTCTATCCTCTATAAGTGGGAAGTCACCCAAGGAAAAATAAGTGGATTGCTCTATTACATTCCAGTTAATGTAATGCCAATCCGGGCATTAACGTCACCAATTAATATCAAATGAGCTTTGGGGAACTGAGTCTGCAGGGCAAGTAAATAATCTGTAAGGTTTTCCCAAACATTCTCACTGTAATGAGTTGACTTCCAGGGAGGGATATATACATTTACCATGATATATGATGTTGATTTAACTTTAAGAAATATAGCCAAAGTCCAGGATTGCAAATTACTGATTAGATAGCTTTCCCCCTTCAGTGAAGTTGATATACAGCAGACTAATCCCCCAATGGATGCCCTATGCCTCTGGGGGAACTTGCAGGGGCTACATAAGCTTTATAATCGCTCAGAAGGACATACCCGGTGCACCATGTTTCCTTTAGGAATATAATATCAAAGATTTTAAGGTACCTTCTGAATGAGCCATCTGTCTTTTTGTTGGACCATCCAGAGATATTCCAGGGAACACATTTAAGTGACCTCCCTGCAGCCTTGTTTTGTCAGGAAGAACAATCTAATGTGATTTGATCTATTGAGGGGTCAAACTGCACAGCACCATTTAAATGTAAGGTAGTTTTCTGGATCAAATGATCCCTTTGAAAGTCATTTGATACTGGGGCCACTGTGGTATTAATTTCAGCCACCACAGTTTTCTGATTCTTTTGTGATATCAACTGAAAATTATCAATATTTGAATTAATCACAGTATTGATTAAGGAAATTTCAGGGCCTAGAGAGACATCACATTTGGGCTGAGAGCTATAGAAAACTGGTGGCCTAGGGTTTGTTCTCTGTGAGGCCTGATCAAGAGACCTTGTATCAGTGGTCCAAATATCCATCTCCTGAGTTGTAAAATCAATAAGCATTTCAGTGTTAGGCTGTTCTAAAGCATTTTGTAGCCTATTCTATGTTGGGGAACACTGAACTATGGGTTTCCTTCTGGGCATCTGCTTAAATAATGGTGTTAATAAGGAAGTTCTAAAGACCCTTCTAGCCATATTTACCCAGTTAGGCCCCCACAGCAAAGATTTCTTTGACCAACACTGGAAGTGTATGTAGATTTCTAATATTTATTGTTTGGATTCTTAAATTCAACAATGCATTTGGATTATACACAAACCTATTTTTCCTCACCAACTTGGCAACACCCCATTCGATAGTGGGGATATTTCAAAAGCTACCTGATTTGGGACTAGAATTAAATTCCCCTTATAGTCCAAATCCTTTAGTTCTACAGTTTCTCCACATCCTGCGGAACTCAAGTGATTCAAATGTTGGGGTGCAGTCGGAGGGGCCAGAGCATCAATAGATTGCAAAGCTGTGGATATCGTATTGTTTTTGTTTACTTCTTGGTTCACCTCTTGTTTTGATCTGGTCCTCAGGTCCTTGAGAAGTTGTAAATTATCATCAAATTGTTTTGTACATCCAACGATGGGGGTTAGTTTATCATTTATGGCTCCAAAAGTCCCAAAAATATTAGTTAATGTTTTGATCTGCCATAGCATCAAGAAATCCTATATTTACATCACCAGGCTGCAGTTTGGTAGTTGCCTCCCTCTCCTGACACTCCGCATTTTCCCTTAAAGGGGAAGCCAAACTTGAGTAACTGTTAGTAGTAAGGATAGAGGATGCTGAGGTATCAGAGCCACCAAGCATGAAGCTATCAATTTTGGATTGCTTTGAAGCTGTAAATGTTGGACACTCTAGCTGGTCTCTCAGTCTCTTTTTCTTACTACACATTGCAGGCAGATTTATTTATTTCTTTTAATTTATTTATTTTATTCCATTTATATACCGCCCCATAGCCGAAGCTGTCTGAGCGGTAGAAAAATCAGGCAACACCACTCTGCAACGTCCTCCACTCAATAAATACTAGTAGAAGTCAGCGAAACCAACAAAGCAAAGAGACAGGAGTTCACATAAGATTCTAAGACCCCCTCTAGATGGATTCCGTTTGACACCTGGTTAGCCGATTATGCGCATAATCGCGGAAGCGCTTTATCGTAAATGCTTGTATGCAGGAGGTAATTGAGCGCACAACTGGTGGCCTTACCGGTTGTTTGAAATGCGCTTTACAAGTAGTTTAATGCGGAGAATCGCTTGTTCACATAGTCAAAATGCGCTTTAACGGCCGGAGCAAAATAAAACTCGCAATTTAACACGCATTCAATAATGTGCATAATCGAATAGATAACGCGCCTCAACTCCTGATTTACACTCCGCTCTTGTAGAGGTAAAATTTTTTAATGAGACTTCAAAGAGCTTTAAACGTCTCGTGTAGAGGCAGCTTCTGGCTTGTGTATGTTTGTAAAATCTATCAGAAGAATTCCAAACACAATCCAAACGCCGAGAGCTCTCACATGATCCAGTCCCACAATATACCCCCTTAAAAATGTTGAGGTCTAGACATTTTCTCTGTGGGTATGTGATCTTGAGTGATTGAATTAACAGAATAACTTGGGTAGACATTCTGATTCTTGTGCGAAACTTTTTTGGGTGCTATTTTCAAAATGACGGACAGTTTTCTTTAGGTTGCTAGTTTTCATCAACCACAGAAGTTACTATCTTGTGTTTGGTATCAAATTATAGGTTTTCAGGTTCAAGGACTTCAAAGAATATGTTATTTTAATTGTTGGAGTACTCCTTCCACCATTTTCCAAGATGCCGCTGAAATGTCTCATTTTCTCATTTACTTAACAAATCAACTTACAAATGTGATTTTGGCTTCAAACTATAGTTTTTTGGGGGTCAAGGAGGTCAACATGGCATTAATTTTGATGGAAAGGGTGTCCTTCCAACATTTTTAAAAATGGAGTCCAAACTTTTATTGATATACACAATCATATTTAATGGGTTCTTCTCTTTTCAGTTTGGTGAAATGAAAAATATGAAACTATGACTGAAAAGGCTGGAACTAGTGTTCTCTTGATAATTTTGATTTCCAGGATAACTCTTCATTATCAGGGACACATGGCACTCATGATACAGCTCTTGTGCTATTTCAGAATTGCTGTGGTGGAGTAGGGCCTGGCAAGCCAACAATGGCCCTGTTCAGACAACATGTTAAACCATGATGGTTAAGCATTTTGAGCTAAACAATAGGCCTGTTCAGATGACACTTCAGGCTCTGTGGTTAGCGAAACTGTGGTTCTCTGGGGTTAGCACTAACCACAAGCCGTGCTGTCACACACAACACTTTAAGCCATGGATAGAGCCGCTAACCCTGCTGCAAATGGTCTGACTGTGGTTATTGAGTGAGCAGGATTTAGCAAAACACATCACACAAGGCACCTTAAACCCTGTTGCTTAACCAAAAGCCTTAATTTTCTGAACAGGCCACAGTATCTAAAGACTTAGACACACAAAAAATATAGAAATATTAAAGCAGTTTAACATAAGCATTTTTGCAGTTATTTTCCAAACATTTACAAAAATGTGTGCATTTGACCACTGTGTTTTGACACGGACATCTCATTGTACCACAAACCTTACAGTTACATACACATAAAAGTTCACTTGTCAGGAAGTTCAAGAACTTTTTTGGTCGTAGGACATCATTACAATTTTCCCAACCGCAATCACTTGTGTCTGCTTTTGGATGAACACTTTCTAAGAGGCACTACATCTTCTTACCAGATAAAATGCTCTTGTGATGTGTCCTCTTGTAGAGCATGATGTGGGAGGAAGCTTACTGATTAGTACAGAACTTTTATACTCACTGAAACGCAGACTGTCAAAAGTGTCACATTTTGATTGAAGTTTCCAGACATGTACAAGGTACTTCACTTCCTCAAAATGACAGTTATCAGGTGTTTCCCCAAATTTGGTAAGGTATTTTGTTGGTTTGGCACTTAGAGCTCTAACTTCATCCCAATTGTGCTCATTTCATCATCTCCTGTTAGAATATGAGCCTTTATGATCACTCTTGACATCTGTGGACCTAACCTTTTGAAGAGTTCATGAACTGGAATAGAGCGACGATTCTACCCTGTTCCAAAACATACCCATAAGCAAGACGACATCAGTATCATTCGAAAGCACAACAACTCTCTCTGTACCATTGTGAACTGCCCAGTTTACATGTGGAACAATTCTAAGGTCAGCCTCTTCCAATGTATTCTTTAGTTGTTCAAGAATATGAGTCCCTTCTCTTGTGAACTGAACTGCAGGTTCCATCTCATCATCAATGACTGAACCGCTAGATATCAGTGGAAATATAGCTTTTCCTGCTTCCTCTTGCACTCTTGTTCATGCTAATTTCTGCAGATTTGTCTCATTTAAGGTAGATGACCAGAATTTTTCAAGCTGATAGGTATTGGTGTATTGCTTTCGATTATAGCCAGATCTATTGTACCACTGGTAGATTCCCTTATCCTCCCGCATTCTTTTACTGACAGCTGCAAATAGCTGTCGAAAACAAAATGAAGTTCTTTAAGAGAACATACGGATGTTGATCCCTTGACTACATTGTTAACAACTTCTCCAAAGTTTTTCATTGCTGATATCTTAACCATTCATATTTGGGACATATTTAGTCACCTAAAACAGTGGTTTTCAGTGGTGAATTCAAAATCCTCAGGGGAGAGATGCTTCTCTTTTTTTTTTTAGTAATTTTTATTTATTTCAACATAATAACCATAACAACATAAAATACATACATAATCCTCTACAATCCCCCCCGTGCACCCCCACCCCATGAGACCTTCTCTTAATCATTCTTCATATTTCCAAAAGTTTATTGACTCTTTTGAAGGTTTTTGCCCCTTCCCCGATCTTAATACATATTCCAAAAAGGGACTCCATATTTCTCCAAAATCATTCTTACTGGACGTTCCCCTCTTTATCCTCATTTTACAAGTCAGCATATCATTCAAAGCCATATCCCATATTTCTTTATACCATTCTTCTATTGTATAGCTTCCTTGTCCTTTCCAATTTTTTGCAATCATTATTCTAACGGGTGTCAGGAGGTTGTTTACCAATTCTCTCTTAGTTATATTCTCCTTCCCTCTATCCCATAATGCTAGTAGAGCAAGCTTTGGGTTTAACTCCAATTTACTTCCAAATGCCTAATTTAATTGGAAGAGTTTTAAATATAATTAATATTATTTAAAAAAGGAATTTAAAAGCAGGTTTATTAGCATTGGATATATTCAAAGCCTTTGATTGCGTGGAATGGCCAGCACTTAAAATAATATTAAAAACATTTGGGTTTGGAGATAAATTCATGGGAGTGATTGATCAGTTGTATAAAAACAACAAAGCTGAAATAATGGTTAATGATGGGATAACGCAACAGATTACACTAGCTCGAGGAACTAGGCAAGGATGTCCTCTTTCACCGATTTTATTTGCAATAGTAATAGAAATATTGGCAAATGTTATAAGGGAAGACGAAAGAGTGAAGGGGATAAGAAGAAAGGAGAAGATTAAAATGAATATGTTTGCGGACGACACATTACTGACAGTAGAAGATCCTCTAGAGAGCGGAGAGGTGATTAAGAAGCATTTGAGAGAATTTGGAGAAATTACGGGATTAAAAGTAAATTGGGAAAAGTCAGAAATGATGTTATTTAATTATAATAAGGAAGAGCTGGAAGAAGGTAAGGTTAAGTTAGGTCTTAGACTTAAAAATATAGTACGTTACTTAGGAGTTAATATTGATAAAGATTTAGATAGGCTAGAGGAACTTAATTTTGTAGCTTTAAAAAACCAGGTAGGGGAGAAATTAGAGGTATATAGGAAATTAAAATATTCTTGGTTTGGTAGAATAGCGGTTATTAAAATGAAGATTTTACCTATGATTAATTTTTTGTTTAGAATGTTAACAATTAAAATATCAGATGTGGAGTTGAAAAGTTGGCAAAATATGATTAACGCATATTGTAACGGAGATAAGAGAGCTAGGATTAATAAAGGGTTATGGTATAAGGCTCAAAAGAAAGGAGGTTTAGGACTTCCAAATATTAAGTATTATTATATTGCTAATCAGTTAAGATACGTTATAAATTGTATTTTAGGGGAGGAAGATCTTGAGTGGTTGGAAACGCAAGCAGGGGAAATAGATTTTAAATTGAAAAATATTTTTTTTCTTAAAATTCAAAAGAAAGATTTGAAGGGACTGGACAACCCGTTGATGAAAAATATTGTAGAGATCTGGGAGAAATTTAGGGGGAAGTTGATACCAGGAGATTCTCCACTTGCCCCAGTTGTAGTAGTGGGAAACTTCCCAAGGGTATTAAAAGCGGAGATAGAAGCGAGATTGAAAGACCAGGAAATAATCAAGTTAAGGAAATGGATGGAAAATATGGAGGATAATGATCAAATTAAAGAGATATTAAAAGGACAAAAGATAGCATGGTTTAAATGTATACAATTGGGAAAATGGACTCAGGAATGGAAATTGAAAAATAAGGAATGTAGAAATAATACAAGATTTGAAGATTTAATTGAACTAAAAGGAAGAAAAGAAGAAACTAGAATTAAGAAAGGATTGACTAGTGAGATATATAAAATATTGATAGATGAGGATTTTCAAGATTCACTTGAAGCTATAAAAAAGATTTGGGAAGAAGATGTAAAGGAAAAAATTACTGATTATAACTGGGAGAGGTTGTGGAATGCAAGAATGTTAAAGCTGTTGTCGATTAGAATTAAGGAGAATTTTTATAAGATAGTGTGGAGATGGTATCTAACACCTGTTAGATTTCACCAGATTGATAAAAAAGTGTCTAAAAACTGTTGGAGGGGTTGCCAGGAGGTTGGAACCTATTTTCATATGTGGTGGAGCTGTGAATACGTACAAAAATTTTGGGAAAGGGTGTTTAAAGAAATATGGGAGAGATACTTCTCAAGCTATGCTATGAGAATGTGTTTTGCTGGTTTTGTAGGTGGATTACCATCAAACAACTATTATGAAGCAATCATGCTCCATAATTTTCTCTATTGAGTCTCCCCTTTCTTTCATAATCTCCATATCTCTATGTGCTTGATCAATTATTTTATTTATTTATTATTTATTTATTTATTACATTTGTATACCGCCCCATAGCCGAAGCTCTCTGGCCGGTTTACATAGGATTAAAAACAATTAAAAACAATATACAAAAATTAAAACAGCAAAAACATACAACATACACACAATCTGTACATTTAAAAACCACTTCAACACTTCAAAAAACTACAAAAACAAAACAAAACAAACCCAGGCTCCTCAGATATTGCCAAATGCCTGAGAGAAGAGGAAAGTCTTGACCTGGCGCCGAAAAGATAACAATGTTGGCGCCAGGCGGGCCTCGTCGGGGAGATCGTTCCACAATTGGGGAGCCACCACAGAGAAGGCCCTCTCTCTTGTTGCCGACCTCCGAGCTTCCCTCGGAGGAGGCACTCGGAGGAGGGCCTTAGATGTTGAACGTAGTGTTCGGGTAAGTTCATGTCGGGAAAGGCGTTCCATCAGGTATTGTGGTCCCAAGCCGTGTAAGGCTTTATAGGTTAAAACCAGCACCTTGAACCGGGCTCGGAAACATACAGGCAGCCAATGCAAGCGGGCCAGAGTAGGTCTTATATGTTCGAACCTACTGGTTCCAGTTATCAATCTGGCCGCTGCATTTTGCACAAGCTGCAGCTTCCGAACCACCTTCAAAGGCAGCCCCACGTAGAGTGCATTGCAGTAATCTAACTTTGAGGTTACCAGAGCATGGACAACTGAAGCCAGGTTATCCCTGTCCAGATAGGGACGTAGCTGGGCCACCAACCGAAGTTGGTAGAAGGCACTCCGTGCCACTGAGGCCACCTGCGTCTCAAGTGACAGAGATGGTTCTAGGAGAACCCCCAAGCTACGAACCCGCTCCTTCAAGGGGAGTGCAACACCATCCAGAACAGGTTGAACACCCTCCATCCGGTCAGCGGAACCACCCACTAACAGCGTCTCAGTCTTGTTTGGATTGAGTTTCAGTTTATTAGCCCTCATCCAGTCCATTGTCGCAGCCAGGCACTGGTTCAGCACATCCACAGCCTCACCTGATGAAGATGAAAAGGAGAAATAGAGCTGCGTGTCATCAGCGTACTGATGACAACGCACTCCAAAACTCCGGATGACTGCACTCAACGGTTTCATGCAGATATTGAACAGCATGGGGGACAAAACTGACCCCTGTGGAACCCCATACTGGAGAATCCACGGGGCCGAGCAATGTTCCCCAAGCACCACCTTCTGGAGCCGACCCTCCAAGTAGGAGCGGAACCACTGCAATGCAGTGCCTCCCACTCCCAACTCAGCCAGTCGTCCCAGAAGGATACCATGGTCGATGGTATCGAAAGCCGCTGAGAGATCAAGGAGAATCAACAGAGTCACACTCCCCCTGTCTTTCTCCCGACATAGGTCATCATACAGAGCGACCAAGGCTGTTTCCGTACCAAAACCAGGCCTGAAACCCGACTGAAATGGATCCAGATAATCAGTCTCATCCAAGAGTGCCTGGAGCTGGCTCGCAACCACCCGCTCCAGGACCTTGCCCAGGAATGGAACATTTGCTACTGGCCTTTCTTAGTTATAAGTTTGTGTGTGGTAGGCTCTGGGATGCTTTTTCTAGCAAAAGATGGTAGGTTTACTTTACAGATTGTGTCTGACAGCTTTTTCTTTTTTGATATAAATCTCTCCTGCCTGAGGTGCTGATACAGGTCTGGACCATGCCTTAAGACATCAAGAATTCGATCCTTTATAATATCATTCACATATTGTTTTGTTACAAAGCTGTGAAGCTGCACTGACTCAGTTACTTCATATGGATTTCTATGCTGTTGAATGAAATCTAGGTGTCATGCAACATTTTTATCAAAATGCTCACCTTTTTCCCCAGAAGCTCATGATGGGGCATGGTATCACATCAATCAACTAAATCAGAATGGGTAAGCTCTGAAACTAAATTGCCTATCATCAAAACCTCAAGGTACACTAACTGCCACTCAGCAACCTAATTACTTCTTCGCATTTGCCCAACGATGCCTTTTGAACTTTTCTGGGACCTTTGAATAGTTTGCTCCAACTTCGTATCAGGTGCTACAGCACTTAATTTCCCCTCTTTATCTTTCACAACAAAATATCCTTCAATTAATTTTTGGTAAAGGAAGGGGTTCTCATGCTCCAGTTTCTTTACTCTCTCCAGGTACCAACTGGCATACTGTAGGTAATTGATGCAGTCAATGGGTACCTCTTCACGGCTTATTTGGGTCGCCTTTACTTCGTTCTGACGGCATTTTGTACACATGAGCGGGGCGCAGATTAGATGTGTATGGGACTTATAGCCTCTGTTAACACGCGTTTCCAAGGTATCGATTAAACATGACTTTTAATATTTCTCCGATGTTCGATCGCATTTTGGTCGTGTAACCTCCACTGACCATTCGGATTAAAGCAAATCATGGGCGTAGTTTGGTGGGCAGGGCTTGTGATGTCACGAGTGAATGACTGCCCCTTCTCTGGCTACCACTCCCAAGGTGGGAGGGGATTGACCCAATGCTTGCTTTGTCATTTCCTGTCTCCTCCCTCCTACTTCCTTCTTCTTCTTCCCTTGACTCATGGACTGTTCAGTAATGGCTGACCTTAAGTTACCTGTACTTAAAGTAAAGTTTCTTTTAAATCCTCACTGGAATCTTCCTTTCACCGAGATGCATGGTTACTCACATGGAGCTGGTTCTACAGGAAGCAAGGGGGCTGGAATAAAGATGTGCGTTGCTCGTTTTGAGTATAATTTGAGGTCTGCTAAGGCTTCCCTCCCCCCGCTCCCTTGCTGGGATTGTGGTGGCTGGAAAAAGGCAGGGAAACTTGTCTCTGTGCAGTGAAAGTGAGTTTCTGCCATTGAGCTGTCATTGTGTGTGCTGTTACTCAGGAGTAAGGGGCATTAAGCAGGTGGGGGGACTAGCTCCACGGGAAGCGTGGTGCAGGATTGGGGATCGCGCTTTGTATCTACTCCTGTTACCTACCCCCCTCTTTCTTCTGACATTGCTTTACCGGGAAGTTGTGTGTGTGTGTGTGTGTGTGTGTATGTGTGTTTGTGTGTATCACACCAAAATGACAATTTAGTTCTGAGAACCCACTGCAATATTGTTATTCTAGAAATGGTTACATGTGGGCACAAGCCCATTGCAAAGCGTGGGTGGAGTAATCAGAAGGCACAGTGCAGGTTGGGAACACATGGGAATGGGCCGAATGCAGCGAACCATAGGCAAACTGCAACAGTCACATGGGAAGGAATGTCGGTCCACAGACGCCATGTCACAGCCGCTGCTCACATGTCGTGGGGAGGTCCCTGCCTGGTCATTCTAATGTCACTGTCAGTTGGCATATGTTCGAGTCTCCTCATTCGACGCTGAAGGACACGCAATGAGCGCTCCGCACCACAGAGGTGCAGCTGCAAATGACCATTCTGTCTCTTGAATACAACTAAGTGGAATAACAGCAGCCACACTGTGTGTGGAAGAGGGGACAGGGGAAGAGGGGACAAAGAGACATCAGTGCCAGCCAGAGGTTTTGGGGGGCAGCGCCCAGCCCTCCCACACTTCTGCCTGCCCAGTAACCCACTTCTGCGATGCAGAGACCTGCTGGGATGGCAAGGTTGCCCTCTAGACCGCTCGCCGTTGTTCATTCCAGAACTGAACTGTGCTGGCATCACGGTGTCCTGAGACAGACAGGATAATGGGAAGTTTGTATGGAACTGGGACATCAGTACGAAATGCAACATTGTAACGGAAAGCCAACACAAAAATTTGTCCTTGAAGCAGCACATTTCCAAGACGGCAGATAAGGGGTGAGGTGGGAGTGTACAGCAGCGGATTCTTTGCGGGAGGAATAGGGGGGCAGACGCTCTGCAGGTGGATTCTCGCCAGGGCCGTCCATTACCTGGAAAAATGATGCTTTAATGGTTTTACAATAGGTCCCAAAGCCAATGCTGCCCTGCTAACAACTGTAATTGTAGGGACATCGAATGTTTAGCAATCATACCCACATGTGATCATTATTGGACAGGCAAAGGCGAGAAAGTCAGGTGGGCAGGGTTAATGAACGATGGGAAAATCCAGGGGAGGTACTATCAGGAGACAGGGCGGTGCTTTCGTCAACTTTCCCATGTTCAACCATACACCCCTGAACTGACTCTGCAGCGAAACACCACATATAAACAATTGTAAAGTGCATGTTATGATGCCTGTAAATCACCTTAATGTCTCTCTTCTAGCACTATTAGATGTAAATATGAATATAGGAAAAGGTGCTTATTATCAGAAACAGGTGCCAAAGAGACGTCGTGTAGACCCCCACTCCCTAATGTCATGAAAAATGGGAAACAAAGACTGCACAGTTTCAATATGCAGATTCCAGTAACCATCACAATCATCAACAATCAAGTTTTTCACTAGGAAAACTATCTTGAGAAAGACTTCCCAGTTCTTACACAGTTCAGATTTCTCTCCATACTCTTTAACAAAAGCTTCAAACTTCATTCTCAGATATTTAACCTTCCCACTTAGTGCATCAAACATTTTGTGAGGTTTTGTTTTGGTCTCTTAGGTCAGGTACATTCTGCACCTTGAATGACTTACACAAACACTGATTTGCACCAAAAAGCATCCCAACGTGTTTGCATTGCCTCTGATTAATGGAGGCACAGCCGTGCCTCCATTGTTAAGGGCCGTCAGTAAAAAACACATTCCACCATGTTAAAGTGATAATGGGGGGGTCATTCTAACAGCCATAAAATCGAAAATGTTTCATCAACCTTTCTGAAATTTACAGGTGCCAGAAAGAAATGTTTGTTTTACATTACCTGAAAATTTCAAGAAGATTGGTGAAAGATTGAGGGAAGGAGAGCAGTTTAAGTTAGAAAAGGAATACAAACCTGTCTCCCTGCTTTTGTAAAATTTACTTCCGGGTTGCTACTTTTTGTGCTCACAATTTGCATAATTTCTAGAGCCTTATTAAGTAATCCAGTGGTTGGGTCTTCTTCCTCCTTGACTGTAGTTGATGGAAAGCTTTTCATTTTTTTAAAATTCCCTTCGGTTGACTTTTAAGGACTATTTTAACCTCTCATTCGAGTCAATGAGGCGGCCATCTTCCCTCATAACGCGACACATTCTCCCCCCTCCCCCCTGCCTTAGAATGTGGG
This sequence comes from Anniella stebbinsi, assembly GCA_029215795.1. Classification (NCBI taxonomy): domain Eukaryota; kingdom Metazoa; phylum Chordata; class Lepidosauria; order Squamata; family Anniellidae; genus Anniella; species Anniella stebbinsi. The sequence goes on along the minus strand of JARDYH010000004.1, from coordinate 121,554,924 downwards.
GTGGGTGAGTGAAATGGCCGCTGCCTCTAGCACAGACCTTTTGAGTGAAGAAGAAGAGTTTCTCTTTTCTCTTCTGGAACATGCATTCCTTGGCTCTGAGAGTATTTTGGGCTATCTTCATAAGGCCAGTTTGCTCTTTTGCTCCCTGGTGAAGCAGGGTGTGGTTCCTCTGGATCCATGGTAACTTGATCTTCAGATCTCTCCTGGGAATAGGTAGCTATACCTTTCTTTTAATTTCCCCCACCCCACTCACACACAGTGCTCCTTCCCTTTTTTCTAAGAGTTTGGTCCATACTGCTATAAGTTGAATACTTCAAACACTTCATTTAATTAGTTTCGGCTGGTGTTAAGTTTTAAGTACAATGTTGAAACCTTTCAAAGTGCTTCTGGGCCTACAACGCTGGTTTCGGCCTAGTCACCCTGTTTTTCTAATAAGGTTTAGAAACAGTTGAGCTGTTGTTTATTTTGCATAGTGTACACACATGGATTTTCTTTCTAATCCTTGCAGTCTACACTGGCTCCCTCCTTGATGTGTTTTTGGATGCAGACAAACCCTTTTTTGTTCCAGCAGGCCTTTGGCAAATCATCTGAACCTCTGTCTATACCTTTGACTTTTAAATTGTTATGTATTTAAAATGTTTTAAATGCTTTAATATTGAAAAGTATTTAATTATATTTTTAACTTCTGTATATTTAGGCTGACCATATGAAAAGGAGGACAGGGCTCATGTAACTTTAACAGTTGTAGAGAAAAGGAAATTTCAGCCAGTGTCATTTGTATGCAATTAGTCCCTGGTGAAATTCCCTCTTCATCACAACAGTTAAAGTTGCAGGCACTATACTAGAGTGACCATATACAAAAGAAAGCAGGGCCCCTGCAACTTTAACTGGTGTGATGAAGAGAGAATTTCACCAGGAACTAATTGCATACAAATGACACTGGCTGAAATCTCCTTTTCTCTACAACTGTTAAAGTTACATGAGCCCTGTCCTCCTTTTCATATGGTCAGCCTAGTATATTCCTATTTATAGGTTTTAGCTGTATATGTTTTAATTTTGTAAGGCTGCCCTGAGGCCCAGCATTGGGCAAAAGGCGGGATACTACTTCTACTACTACTACTACTGCTACTAGTAATGTTTCAGATTTCACTTCTGCATCTGATGTTCTTTTGCATTTACTTTTCTTTATAAACCATTCATATCTTAAGACTTCTTGTGTGGCATGTTTTCATTGGTTTAACAAGTTAGAAGGGGTATTCACTGTTTTCATGCTTATGTTATAAAATCTATTTTCAACAGGCCTAGTAACTTCAAGAGTAACAGAGTTGGGGAAAATCCTCAATCTCTTTGCTATCAGAGGCACTGAGTAAGGGACCCCTGGAGATAATTTAGACTGACCCCAACCACAAAACACTATTCCCCCTTCTGAAGAGATCTGGACCACAGACTACTAAAGACAAACAAAGTAGCAGGCCATAATAACAGTTCTCATGTGACCATTTGCCTTATGAGGCAGGTGTTCTGCGGGCTACCAAATGGAGGGACTAACAGGCCATAAAGTTGCCTGGCTGGGTCTGCCAGAAATCCAGCCTCAACACTCCTGGAAGGTCCATGTTCTATAGCACCTGCTGTCAGATGAACCTGAGGGAATCCCACCCTCCACTCCTGGGTTTAATTTACTGGCTTCCCCTGGCTGGACCTTGCAGGAAACTATAGGGACAGACAGAGCAGGCATTCATAGCACACATAGAATGCTGAGACTGGCAAATCTAAAAGCAAGTGTGTTGCTTTTCAAGAACCAAGGAAATTCAATGGGTCTTACTTTTGAGTAAATATCTAGGGATGGATATGCAGCCTGTGCAAGAACTGAGTAGGGTGACCATATTTGGGAAACCAAAAAAGAGGACACCTAGTGGGGGGGGCAGGAAAATGGCTTTCTGGGGCCACCTTAAAGTCCCCAATTGGAGCGGAGGAGGGGAAAGCATGTCATTCTCACCCCACCCCACCACTCCAATCAGGCCCTTTTCTATAATGCCTGGGAATGACACGTTTTTCCCTTTTAAGGCCTTGATTGGAACAGTGGGAGAGAATGACACACCTCCAGAAAGCATGTCATTCCCCCCTGCCACGCTAATGGTGGCCTTAAAAGGGAAAGTGTGTAATTCCAGGTCATTATAGACTATTGCATAAAATCCCCCTGATATTGAGGATAGAACAAAAACCAGGAGAAATCTGGGGAAATCCTGACAGTTTTTTATTATTTATTATTGCATTTATATCCCACCTTTTTTCCGCCAAGAAACCCAAGGTGGCATACATAATCCTCCTCCTCTCCATTTTATCCTCACAATAGCAACCCTGTGAGATGGGTTGGGCTGAGAGTCTGCAACTGGCCCAAAGTCACCCAATGGGTTTTCATGGCTAAGTGGGGAGTAGAACCCAGATCTCCCAGCTCCCAGTCCAACACTTTAGCCACCAGGCCACACCCTAGTGGTCACCCTAGAATTGAGCCATGCCAAGTTGGAAGCAGATCGGTTCCTGCCTTGATTTTTAGGATATTTTTTTTAAAAGTTTTTTCTAAAATTCAAGGCATGAACCAATCTGCTTTCAACTTGGCATGGCTAAAGCCTTACTTAAGAGGTACCATGGTGCCAAGTTTCATCTCTTCATCTTTACTTTCTTTCTTTTTTTTTTAATGTACTGCTCAAGGCCCTATATTCCAAAGAGGAGAATTGGGTTTGAAGTTTTAAAAATTCCTAAAACTCAAGGCATAAACAGATCTGCTTCCAACTTGGCATGGCTCAATCCCTACTTAAGAGCTACCATGCTGTCAAGTTTCATCCCTTTATCTTTAAAAATGATGGAATTGTAAGCATTTTAGTTAATTAAAAAAATTAAATCGAAGTTTTTAAAATTTCTAAAATTCAAGGGATGAACAGATCTGCTTCCAACTTGACATGGCTAAATTCCTACTTCAGAGCTACCATGGTGCCAAGTTTCATCTCTTTATCTTTAATTTCATTTTTTAAACTTGTACTGCTCAAGGTCCTGGACCCCAAAGAGATTTCTGTTTGAACTTTAAAAAATTCCTAAAAATCAAGGCATGAATGGATCTGCTTCATACTTGGCATAGCTATATCCCTACTTAAGAGCTACCATGATGCCAGGTTTTATCTCTTTATCTTTAAAAATGAGGGAGATGCAAGCATTTTGGTTGATTTATTAATGTTAAAAGTGAGTTCAACACATAACACTAGCTTTGATTTTATATTGGATGTCAAGATGGTATAACATTCTGGCTGATGCCGGCGTGGTTGTCAACTGTATAATATCCAGTCATCCGTTACACAAAGCCATGAAATTCATCAAACAAAAAACCCTACGGTTTACAAAAACAATGTTAAGGCTCTACAGATTCCAACCAAGTACCCAAAAGCAGGGAAATTGGGAGTTAAGGCTCACAAGCCTTAACGCCACATCCTCCCTAAGGAGGCAGAAAGTGCAAGTGAAATTCTCATTCTCCCAAAGCAGATAATCCATGAGGACAGGGTGGAGAATATGATATGCAGAGGTGACTGTGGGGTTGTGGAAAACTGATCACGAACAACTTAGGGCCACCTACTTCTCTCTTTTTGTTTAGAGCAGCCCTTCCCCAACCTGGTGCCCTCCAAAGGTGTTGGACTACAACTCCCATCATTGCAAGTCAGTATGTCCCATGGTCAGGAATGCTGGGACTTGTCATCTCAAACATCTGGAGGGCAGCAGGATGGGGAATGCTGTTCCATACCCATACCAAATACAGGGTCTGCCCAATACTTGTCTCTCACACACATCTCGCATATAGCAGCACTCCTGATAACAAAAGGGGCACTATTCATTACAGATCTAGAACCAGAGCATGTGCCAGGCACTTCCAACTTTTGGTCAATATCCTGCCTTTTTTTTCTTTAAATGTATTTATAAATACATGTTTTTTTTCTTTAAATGTATTTATAAAAAAATATACTGTTCACTCCCCACAATGCCTGCACAATACATCATCAAAGCAACAGTGGAGCAGAAGAGGTTTAGTTTGGCTGTCTTGAACACCTTTCAGATGAGATTAGTTTGCAATCCTATACCTCTTGGGAGAAAGCTCTAGTGAATTCAGTGGCACTGGCTTCTGAGAAGACATGTATAGGAGTCAACCTTCTCCAGCCTGGTGGTCTCCAGATGCATTGCACTGTAACTCCCAGGTTATGTGTTATGGGGAAGACAAAAATCAATTCATACTTAATTTTAAAATAATACTTATGCATGAAAGTATTAGGTGGTAGCTCTGTCTTTGATCTCACACTGCTGAACAAGTAAGAGAAATCCTTTATCTGATATTCAAGAAACAGACATCCTATGCCATGTGTTGAAAACTAATGTTGATGTCTGAAGGGCTATCTGGATTAGGTATTCATGATTCATTCATTGTTGTTTCATTTGGTTTTGACAGTTTATTTAAAGTGATGCAGCTCTTTTGTAGTTCCTTGATTGATCACATATCTTAATGCTGGAAAACATCATACTTTAGTACAGATGTGGGCAGAAAATAGATCTATCCTGATGATTTGGTCATCAACTCGCGGCATTCCTGATAACTGCCCATGCTGATAGGGGCTTTTACAAGTTGAATTCCAAAACATCTGGAGAGCTACATTCTGCCTTCCCTTGTTCTTGAACAACATTCCCCAACTTGGTGCCTGTCAGATGTGTTGGGTTGCAACTCTCAACATAAGGAGATGCTCTAAGAAATGAGAAGTAGCTGGTCCTAAGTTGTTCATCATCATTTCCCACAACCTCACAGTCACCTCTGCAGATCAAAGTGCATATCTAGATTTTTGAGATGACAAGTCCCAGCATTCCTGACCATGGGACATACTGACTTGCAATGATGGGTGTTGTAGTACAACACCTTTGGAGGGCACCAGGTTGGGGAAGGGCTGATCTAAACAAAAAAAAGAGAAGTAGGTGGCCCTAAGTTGTTCGTGATCAGTTTTCCACAACCCCACAGTCACCTCTGCATATCATATTCTCCACCCTGTCCTCATGGTTTATCTGCTTTGGGAGAATGAGAACTTCACTTACACTTTCTTCCTCCTTAGGGAGGATGTGGCGTTAAGGCTTGTGAGCCTTAACTCCCAATTTCCCTGCTTTTTGGTGCTTGGTTGGAATCTGTAGAGCCTTAACATTGTTTTTGTAAACCGTAGGTTTTTTGTTTAATGATATTATTATCATACCTTGGAAAGACCAAACATATAGTGAGTTCCATTCACTACCGACTGAATAGTTTTACTGCCAAATAATTCTGCTTCAATAAGGGCATCATCCATGCCACTTGCACAGATATATTTCCCTGCACACTTTAATGCTACTTTTGTCATATGGAACATGCCCATCATGAGTGAATTCTTCTGGACTAGACAAAAAAATGTCTGTTACAATATGAAAATGTTAAGAAGTGAAAAGGAAAAACCTTCTCTAAACAGCAGAGTTTCTGTTAGAAATTCAATGTCCAGTTTCCACTTGCTCTCTCTCCAGATAGCAACCAAGAAGGAATAATTGACACACACGTTGAAGTCTTTCAAACAATTTTTTAGTAGAAAAACACAGCACCTCCGGTATAACATTCCTTCTATACAACCCCAACACTGACAAACAATTTTTACATATTTATACATTTTTACAGCCTCTTTCACACACATTGCATCAGCCAATAAAGCAATTAAGATTATCTTCACTCTTTATCTTTCTTGTTTGGCTTCCTCTGCATATCTGCAACACCTGCAGATGATTGTATTTTTTTTCATCCCTGACAGAAAAAAACCCTTCATCACAGAAAACTGGTAGTACAGGCTGGTCTTAGTTGGACATGAACATTTTGAACATTTTTTTAGAGCTGTATACACAGTCGCATAGTCAGTAAATGGATGTGGTATAACTGGCAAGAAACCAATCCTTGACAATGGAACTGTATCCTTGGAGATTATGGCACAAATTCCACACCATGTAGGAACTCTCTTTTTTTCTTCATTTGACAGACCACACCTAAAAAGCGTTATGAAAAAATCATTCATAGATGCTTTTGCAACAACATCCTCAGAAGACATGATATCCATATCTTCTGAGACAATGAAAGCCTCTGGAAGACTAGGTCGAATGACTGGACTGTATAAATTTTTCACTTTCTGGCATGACAAGTCTGAAACAAGTTTGCAGCTCCATTTCTCTATGCCTGTTGCTGATATTGGGCCTGTTTAGATGATGTGCTAAGCCATGGTTAGGCCTCCAACCCTTTTGCAGTGAATGGTTAGTGAGCAAGTTTAAACCATGGTTATGTAGCCCCATGGTTAGGAATGGTTCACATAATGTGCTAAGTCATAATGGGCCTGTTCAGAAGCCCCCTTAACCACATAGCCTGAAGTGTCATCTGAACGCTCATACTGAGAAAAAAGATAAAAACGTGAACCAATAGTAGTAGCTGACTAGTATATAATATAAGATATATTCAAATTTCATTCCTTTTTATTAATTGATGTAATAAACCATAATATTTTAGCATACATTATGAAAAATGACCATATAAGCTACACATTTTCATTAAATGGCCTATTGTAGAGATAAGTGTTTGGATGCCATTTTTTAAAATGGTGGAAGGACAGCCTTTCCATCAAAATTAATGCCATGTTGACCTCCTTGACCCAAAAATCCTATAGTTTAAAGCCAAAATCACATTTGTATGTTGATTTGTTAAGTAAATGAGAAAATGAGACAACACTTCAGCGCCATCTTGGAAAATGGTGGAAGGAGTACTCTGACAATTAAAATAGCATATTCTTTGAACTCCTTGACCTCAAAAACCTATAATTTGATAGCAAACACAAGATAGTAACTTCTGTAGTTGACAAAAACTAGTGACCAAAAGGAAATTGTCCGCCGTTTTGAAAATGGCACCTAAAAATGTTTTGCACAAGAATCAGTCTGTCTACCCAAATGATTGTGTTAATCCAATCCCTCACCATCACATGTCAGCACAGGAAATCTCTGGGCCTCAAAATTTTCACAGGGGTATATTGTGGGGACAGGATTACACAGTGCCTCCTCACAGCTGATAAGAACTTGAGCAAATTTGACCTTGAAGCAGCCAAAACATTTACAGCTTTCCTGGCACACACTTTAACTAAAGATATGAGTTTAAACTAGGCAATTTCAAACACTTTTTGGACATTAAAAACAATTTAAATGTAAAGCAAGCAAACCGTGGAGCCAAAAAACACACTGCTGCTCATGTTGCCCTTTTTGCCCTTTTTGAAGACAGGAACAACATTAGCCCTTCTCCAGTCGTCTGGCACTTCACCCGTCTTCCATGATTTTGCAAAGATAATAGACAGTGGTTCTGAGAGTTCTTCTGCCAGTTCCTTCATTATTCTAGGATGCAGTTTGTCAGGCCCTGGAGATGTGAACTCATTCAAAAAAATTGGGTGTTCCTTGACCATTTGTTTATCAAACTCAATCTGCAGTTCTGCTCCTTCAGCTTGTACTTCACTTTTTCCGGCGGGCGGGGGGAGGTAATAGACCTACTTTGGGGATTCTGCTGGTGTACTGCCCACCCTGCTGCCCAACAGTCTCCCTGCCTGAGCTGACAGAGGTTGTCTCGGACCTGGTGTTAAGGACCCCCAAGATGATGCTTCTGGAGGATCTCAACTTCCATGCCAAGGCTCTTGCATCCAGGGCGGCTCAGGACTGTTTCCTAAAAACCAAGCTGAGCAGAGCAGAAGAGGAAGCTGCCCCAGCTGGACTAGAAGGAATATAAGGAAGAGAGCTTCCAGAGAGAGAGCGGCCAGAGCAAGCAAACAGGGAGAGCAAACAGGAGTTTGTCAGGGAGAGTGTAGTGTAGTAGAAGAGGAAACCAAGGCAAAGAGGAGAGAGGCCTCAAGTAAATCCAGGAGGCTGCCTATTCAGAGCTGCCATGTGCTCCTGAGTGCTGATTTAAAGGGTGTGCCCTGAAAGCTTCTGCTGGAAGCTGCTAAAAGCTGTTGCTGGGCCTGGAAGGGTGTGGCCTGGTTGCCTGTTTGGCTGAATTCAGACGACACATTAAGCAATGGTGGGGTAATTAGCGTACTGACCAGGAGTTAAGCAGGCAGCGCTACCCACACAATACGTTGCAGCCTGCGTTGCACGGCACTGGCAAACGCACCAGTGGTTAACAACAAACGCGGCCATGACTGACAGCCCGTCAGCCATGTTGCCTGCCCACCATCCCAGCAGACACCGCGGCCCGAAGTCCATGGGCGCCGCCATTGAAGCTGCAGGAGCACATGCCTCTCAAACCCCATTGGACGCTCAGAGGCACTGGGCAGGACACACCAGCCCCGGGCAGAGAAGCAGCCAGGAGGAGCGGCCAGACTGACGGAGCGGCCGCCCCACATCCCTGGCACAGTACCCCAACCGTGGCACCCACGCTCCATCACACCCGATGCCCCAATGGGACCGGGCACAGGCTGGTTGGCTAGCCATCAGATGGGCACAGAACACGCCCGCCCAATCCATCCCCCACAGCGCTCCACAGCCCCGACCATAGCTGAGGAAGGCCAAGCACGGCCAATGCATGAGCAAGCCATGGCCGACATGCACACCTGAGCACCAGAACCGGATGCCAGGCAGCCCTGCCTCGGGAGCGGCCCAAGGCCACCCTACATGGGAGGTGCGGCAGCCACGAGGGCACCCGACATCCCCGGGCCCCCACCCAAGACACCCCCCCCAAGTGCAATAACCGCAAACACTGGAAAGAAAGCAAGAGAGGGGGAAAGTGAAAAAACTTTATTCAGCGTGGCGTATAAAAATGGTTACATGGGCACAGAGCCACTGTGAAGCACGGGCGGAGTCGTCGGAAAGACGTGTCACCCCCGGGATAAGAGAAGGCAACTGGGAAGACACAGCGGCAGGGGCCAGCAGAGCGAGCACACCGCCAAGAAGAAATGGCAGTCCACAGAAGGAACCCAACAGCCAGAGATCACACGGGGGGGGGGGGATAGTGCAGCCAGATACAATCACCGATGCTTCCACATGGGCACGGTGCTCCCCAACAGGGTTCATGGGCCTGGGCAATGGAGCAACGTCCTGCCCATCCACAGCAATGGCATCAACGTCCTCGCCCGGCCGAGGGAGGTCAGGGTGCTCGGCCAGTAACACATCCCCACGGGACTCACAGATGTTGTGCAGGATGCAGCAGCACACCTTGACCTCGGGAATGATGTCAGCCTGCAAGTCCAGCAAGCTAAACAAGGAGAGCCAATGCTCCTTCAGATGCCCAAAGGCGCGCTCCACGGGCAGGCAGGCACGTCAGTGGTAGTAGTTGTATTTACGCTGCCTGGCTTTGCGGGGGTAGCAGTATGGGGCCATCAGCCACGACTGAAGGGTGAAGGCCTGGTCGGCCAGGAGCAGTGGCCCCACAGCATGCCCACACACGGTAGCGGGCTCGGAGGTGAGGAAGCGGCCCAACAACAGCTTGGCCACCGGGGGGAGTTCCAGAAGACGGCCATGTCGTGGCTCCGCCCGGACACACCCACATAGACATCCATGAACCACCCTTTGGCATCCACCATTGCCTGGAGAACCATGCTATAGAAATGCTTGCGGTTATAGTACTCATCGCCACGAGAGGGGGGGCCAAGATGCGCTCGTGGGTCCAGAGCCCCAACCGCCCGTAGGAAGCCCAGGGCATGGAAGCGATGTATGTTCTCCCGCTCGTCCCCAACCCGGATGACGTCAGCCAGGTACAGCTCGTTCAGCATGCTCCCCATCTCCCGAAAGATCTCGCAGGCGGTGGACACGCCCACCCTGAAGATCATCGACAGCAGCAGGTATCCCACGTTGAACACCAGCTTGTACAGCGTCAGGCCCAGATGGAGAAAGACCAAAATGGACGGGCGCATGATGGTACACTCCCTCTGCAGGACAGGGGTCACCTCAGCCACCAGCACGTCGAACATCATGCGGGACATGCGGAAGCTCTCTCAGAAATGCTCGTTGTCCCAGTCCTCCAAGTTCTGCATCTCCTTCCACACGGCATCTGTCCGTGGGAGTACCCAGTGGCACACAGTCTCGTGCTGATCAAGGAGGTCGGCCGATGTTGCCAGGCGGGGAACGTGGTGCAGGGCTTCCACGGTCGTGTTTCTGGCCAACGCTTCCGTAGTCACCGTGCCCGTATCACAGTGGTGCAGCAGCGGTAGGATGGCGGCACAGCAACAGGGCACAGCCCCCGCAGTGCCAAGGGGCCAGCGACTGCCACCCATCCCGAACGTTGGCCCTGCTGGGAAGGCGCCACCCAGGCAGCACTTCCGGGCACGTAGCACATCCTCCTCGTCGCCGTTGCCATGGTTCTGCGTAGCCGCCTGGATTGCTGCCTGCAAGCCGGCCATAGCGAGCTCTCGCCAGGACATGGCCACCAGTACCTGGGAGGCCAGAGGGGAGGCAGGCACGACGGGAGGGCTGGTGGGCATGCCAGAGTAGGAGGGCGTAGGGAGAGCCGCCGCCGCACCCAGCATGGGGCGGCTCAATACGGGAGTGTGGGAACAGGAGGACATAGCAGCTTTGTTATGTCTGCTGCGCACCTGCATGAGAGGGGAGTGAAAGGAAGTGGCCAGAGAGAGGTGGCACGATGGGGCAGCACCGCTTCATGACGATGCAAGGGCACTACAGAGGGGGGATGAGCGCAGCTTGCACATGCTGACAGAAGGGCCTACGGCCGGCCAGGGATCGGACGGCAGCAACACCTGATGCTCCACTCCAGATGTCGAATGCGACGCAGCACTTCTCCCAGGGCCAGTTCCAGAGTGTAAAGGTGCCATGCCGTATGGGCCCTCCACCTTCTGCGGATGGCACGGCGGAGGGAGTGCAGCTTCCCTGGGAGGGGGGAAGAGAAGGGGGGAGGGAGGACAGCCATCAGTGACACAGAGGCCATAACAGTTCCACTGCACCCAGGCCAACAGACCCGTACACCAACCTCCACACCACAGGGCCCTGCGGCATCAGCCAGGGCGGCTCGCACGGAGCCCAATGGACCTGTAGGGTGCTGCCATCTTGACGGGATGGGACTGCAATGAGGGACATCCCACCCTGCCTCCCGTATGGCTTGGGAGCATCAGTCCACAGCTTGGGTGGCCATGCGCGTTGCCCACACAGTGAGGACGCTTGGTGCACCTGGACTCCTCCTCGCCCGCCATGTGTGTGAATAGCTCGTGGATGCGTCCCCGTCGCCATGACCAGGTCCCTCGCCACCTGTAGTTGGTCTGCCTTGCGCCTGTTGCGCAAATGGGCACACCTCTGTATGTTGGTCAGGGGATGGGCTTGAGCAGGACATCCCACGATGTCCTCGCCAGTGGGCGGGTGTGGTGGCTCCTCCTCTAGGGGGGCTGCGCCCTCCATCTCTGCACCCTCCAGCTGCGGGGCCCCCTCGATCTCCTCCATGAACATGGCCTCGCCAAGCTGGAGTTTGGCTTCCAGTGGCTCGTCCTCCTCCATCTCATCCAATTCCACGAAGGTGTCGTCAGTGGCCTGCGTATCGATGGCCCGCAACTCTTCCTGGGATGGTGACAGTTCTGACTCCAGGACATTGCCCACCTGGAGCTCCACAAGTTGCTCCATTTCATCCTGCTCCTCCTATGACACTGGCCCCGTCACTGTAACGGCATCCATGATGCTGCAGGCGAACCCCTCCACCATGGTGCTACGACTCGCTGACCCCGGCCGCATATGCGGTGTGCCCTTTGCCCGCCAGGCTCCCCCTATGGTGCTGGCCAGTCGTGCCTTCATGGGCGGCACCCATGGCCTCGATGGCCCTGCTTGATCGTCCTCCTGCTGTGTCTCTGGCACTAGCGGCACGGGTCTGGTGTCCTCTACCTGCAACTCCACACAGATCAGCCGTAGGAACGCTGTAGGGCTGTTGGTGCTGGAGGAGGCTGTCACAGGGGAGGCGCTCCTTGAGGAGCAGACTGTCCTGGGTGGCACAGGTGGCAGCCGTGGCAGCAGTGATGGGCTTTGGGATCCTGCGAGCCCGCTCCTCGGCTTTAGCGCGACCGGCCGTGGGTCTGGTGGTGCCCTCGCTGCCGGCGTGCTGGTCAGTGGCAGCTGTGGGACGTCCCTCCATGGCGGCATTTGGGGTTCCTGGGTAGCAGTGTCCTCGTGGTGTGGCCCTTGGGCCTGTCGGGCGCGTTGTCGCATGCATGGTGCCTCGTCGGTTGCGACCCCACTGCCGGCCATGTGCCCTGGCACGATGTCATGGTGCTCCTCCAGCACGCGTGGCAGCTTGTCGTAGAAGGGCATGGTGAGTGGCTCGACCCTGGTTTTGTTATTGTGCATGATGGTCTCCTTGAACTTTCTCTTGAGTCCGTGCAGCTTGTCCTTGCATTGCTTGGCGCTGCGGTTATGTCCCTGTTCCTGCATCTGCCTGGAGAGCCAGGGGTAGAGCTGATCATGCATGGCTGTGGCCATGATCCTCCTTGCTTCCCGGCTGCCCCGCAGTTCAGTGAATTCCCAGATTTCTGTCTCGGACCAGTGCTGCGCTCTGTGTCGTCCCAGGGGGTCCTGGCTGCTTTCCTCTCCTGGGGTTTGCGAGCCGGTGTCCTTGGGCTGGCTGCCATGCCTATCCTCTCCCTCCAGGTCCATGGTGCAGGTGGGAGTGCTGTACGGTGCCGGCGGGTGTCTCTGCCCTCGAATGGTGTTCCCCGTCCCGTCTGCTTGTGGGATGCTGGGTGCTGGTGGGCTGTCGTGTTTGGTGGGAATGTACCCTGTTTAGAGGCAGTGTTGTCATTGCTGGCTGGGGGCGCTTCGTGTTCTTGGGAATGTTGTGCATACCTTTGGTTGTTTCCCACAACATCCGCAGCTGGCCGACCGGTGTGTTGTAGAGGTGGGCTGCCCAAGGGCACCCTTTGCCAAGGCGTTCTCTGAGTCTTGGGGATGGCCATGGCCGGTGCACACTGTCCGACTGTGTTGGGTGGATGATGGGGGGCTCAGTGAGCGGTGCTTCCCCAGGCCTCCTGCTTCTGGGTGAGGTGACAGGCGAGGACGCATGGCCGTGGGGGTCTTGTTCACCTGGGCTGCAGTGCTCCCTGCTGGTTGGGCGGGCGGGGCCCCGTATTCCTGAGTGACTGGGGGTAACTGGGGGTGGTCCGTGTCCTGTGCCCCCCACCCTCCTTTGCCCTGGTTCTGTTCTGGCGGCAATGCTTTTCCATTTGGGTGCTGAATGGCCCGACGGTGCGCATGCTTGCAGGAGCTAGCCCTTTGTTGAGCTCCATGCCGGCTGCTAGGTGGGGGGGGGGCGGGCATCATTGGTTGCTATGGTGGCGTCGGCAGTGAGCTGTTGGGGGTGTGCCTGAGCGGCCTGCTGCATTTGGCTTCTCCTGCCGCTTGCCTCTATGGGTTCTGTAATAACGTACTCAACGCACGGAATTAACGCACGCACCCCTCCAAACGACATTTTAGTCAATTGACAATGCTCTAAACAACGTGCAAGCACATTGTTTCCCTCCATTGTTTAATTCGCCCGATTAGCGTACTATGGGTTGTATGTGAGTTGTGTGTTACTCCCCACATGACACGATAAGCAACTCTACTGACGGTTGTTTCCCAAACCCTCCATTGCTTAATGTGTCGGAGTCTACGACCGACCACCCAATCAAGGAGAAGATAAGGATGAAACTTTTAAAAAGCAAATTGCCAGTGTTTCAAGGAAATGGGGGACTTCAATTACCCTGATATCTGTTGGGATTCAAATTCTGCCAAAAGTGCCCCCCTCCAAGAAATTCCTGACATGTGTGGCTGATAACTTTCTCCTACAGAAAGCAGAGGAAGGAACTAGAGGAACAGCTATCCTTGACTTGATACTGACCAATAGGGATGACTTAGTGGAGGAAAGTGACCACGTCATATTTGAGTTCTTGATTTTAAAGGAAGCAAAAGCTGAGTGTAGCCATACGCGTACTCTGGATTTCAGGAAAGCTGATTTTAATAAACTCAGAACTGTGATAAGTAAGGTCCCATGGCAAGTGCACTTAATGAGAAAGGGAATCCAAGATGGGTGGGAGGTTGTAAAAAAGGAAATTTTAAAGACAAACAATTCCAACAAGGAAAAAAGATAGAAGAAAATAGAAGAAACCAATGTGGCTCCACAAAAAGCTTACAGATGACCTGAAAATAAAAAAAAGGATACATATAGGAAGTGGAAGGAAGGCCAGGCTACAAAAGAAGAGTACAAACAAGTAGCACACAAGTGCCGGAATGGTATCAGGAAGGCTAAAGCTGAGAAGGAGCTGAGGCTAGCGAAGGATGCTAAGAGCAATAAAAAGGCTTTCTTCAGATACGTGAATAGTAAAAGATAGAGGAAAGAAATGGTGGTTCAACTCCTTCATGAGGACAGCAAATTGGTAACAGATGACAAAGAAAAGGCCAAGTGCTCAATTCCTACTTTGGCTCAGTCTTCTCTCAAAAGTGGGTCTATGAACCTCCTGGAAAAAGTGAAGTACAAGCTGTCGGGGCAGGATTGCAATTTGAGATTGATAAACAAATGGTTAAGGAACACCTAATTTCTTTGAATGAGTTCAAATCTCCAGGGCCTGACAAACTGCATCCTAGAGTAATAAAGGAGCTGGCAGAGGAACTCTCAGAACCACTGTCTATTATCTTTGCGAAATCATGGAAGTTGGGTGAAGTGCCGGATGACTGGAGGAGGACTAATGTTATCCCTATCTTCAAAAAGGGCAAAAAGAAGGAACCAGTCTGACATCCACCCTTGGAAAATCTTGGAAAAGATTATAAAGAAGTCAAACTGTAAACACTTTGAAAACAATGCAGTGATTTCAGTTGGGTTTCAGGCCTGGTTTTGGTACGGAAACAGCCTTGGTCACCCTGTATGATGACCTATGTCGGGAGAAAGACAGGGGGAGCGTGACTCTGTTGATTGTCCTTGATCTCTCAGCGGCTTTCGATACCATCGACCATGGTATCCTTCTGGGACGATTGGCTGAGTTGGGAGTGGGAGGCACTGCATTGCAGTGGTTCCGCTCCTACTTGGAGGGTCGGCTCCAGAAGGTGGTGCTTGGGGAACATTGCTCGGCCCCGTGGATTCTCCAGTATGGGGTTCCACAGGGGTCAGTCTTGTCCCCCATGCTGTTCAACATCTACCTGAAACCGTTGAGTGCAATCATCCGGAGTTTTGGAGTGCATTGTCATCAGTACGCTGATGACACGCAACTCTACACCTCCTTTTCATCTTCATCAGGTGAGGTTGTGGATGTGCTTGAACCAGTGCCTGGCTGCGACAATGGACTGGATGAGGGCTAATAAACTGAAACTCAATCCAGACAAGACTGAGACACTGTTAGTGGGTGGTTCCACTGACCAGATGGAGGGTGTTCAACCTGTTCTGGATGGGGTTGCACTCCCCTTGAAGGAGTGGGTTTGTAGCTTGGGGGTTCTCCTAGAACCATCTCTGTCACTTGAGGCTCAGGTGGCCTCAGTGGCACGGAGTGCCTTCTACCAATTTTGGTTGGTGGCCCAGCGATGTCCCTATCTGGACAGGGATAACCTGGCTTCAGTTGTCCATGCTCTGGTAACCTCCAAGTTAGATTACTGCAATGCACTCTTCATGGGGCTGCCTTTGAAGGCGGTTTGGAAGCTGCAGCTTGTGCAAAATGCAGCGGCCAGATTGATAACTGGGACCAGAAGGTTCAAACATGTAAGACCTACTCTGGGCCACTTGCATTGGCTGCCTGTATGTTTCCGAGCCCAGTTCAAGGTGCTGGTTTTAACCTATAAAGCCTTACACGGCTTGGGACCACAATACCAGATGGAACGCCTTTCCTGACATGAATCTACCCGAATACTATGTTCAACATCTAAGGCCCTCCTCCGAGTGCCTACTCTGAGGGAAGCTCGGAGATCAGCAACAAGGGAGAGGGCCTTCTCTGCGGTGGCCCCCCAATTGTGGAATGATCTCCCTGACGAGGCCCGCCCGGCGCCAACATTGCTATCTTTTTGGCGCCAGGTCAAGACTTTCCTCTTCTCTCAGACATTTGGCAATATCTGAGGATCCTGGGTTTGTTTTTGTTTTTAGGTTTACACCTTTTTAAAGTTATTACAGTGGTTTTAAATGTATGTGTATATTGTATGCTTTTGCTGTTTTAATTTTTGTATATTGTTTTTAATTGTTTTAATCCTATGTAAACCGCCCAGAGAGCTTCGACTATGGGGCGGTATACAAATGCAATAAATAAATAAATAAATAAATAAATAAATTACTAGAAGCCAGCATGGATTTGTCAAGAACAAATCCTGTCAGACTAATATGATCTCATTTTTTGATCGAGTAACCTCCCTTGTGGACTGTGGGAATGCTGTGAATATAGTATATCTTGACTTCAGCAAAGCTTTTGATGAAGTTCCCCATGACATTCTGATTCACAAACTAGTGAAAAGTGCACTAGATGGAACAACGATTAGGTGGATCCACAGTTGACTACAGAATCAGTCTCAAAAAGTGCTTATCAATGGTACCTTTTCACACTGGGGGGAGGTAACAAGTGGGTTACTGCAGGGCTCAGTCCTGGGCCCAGTGCTCTTCAACATTTTTATTAATGATTTGGATGAGGAGGTGCAAGGAATGCTTATCTAATTTGCAGACAACACAAAATTGGGTGGGATCACTAATACCCTGGAAGACAGAAACAAACTCCAAAGTGATCTTGATAGACTGGAGCGCTGGGCTGAAAACAACAGAATGAAATTTAATAGGGATGAATGTCAAGTTTTACACCTAGGAAAAAGAAACCAAATACACAGTGACAAGATGGGGGATACTTGGCTAATCAATATGACAAGTGAGAAGGATCTTGGAATTGTTGTAGATCACAAGCTGAATATGAGCCAACAGTGTGATGTGGTTGCAAAAAAAAGCAAATGCCATTTTGGGCTACATTAATAAAAGTATAGCTTCCAAATGGTGCGAGGTACTGGTTCCCCTCTATTCAGCACTGGTTAGGCCCCATGTTGAGTATTGCGTCCAGTTCTGGGCACCACACTTCAAGAAGGATTCAGACAATCTGGAGCGAGTTCAGAGGAGGGCAACGAGGATGATTAGGGGTCTGGAAACAAAGCCCGATGAGGAGAAATTGAAAGAACTAGTCATTAGCCTGGAGAAGAGAAGGTTGAGGGGAGACATAATAGCACTCTTCAAATACGTGAAAGGTTGTCACACAGAGGAGGGCTAGGATCTTTTCTTGATCAACCCAGAATGCAGGACACAAAATAATGGGCTCAAGTTACAGGAAGCCAGATTCTGGCTGGACATCAAGAAAAATTTCCTGACTGCTAGAGCAAGATGACAATGGAACCAAATACCTAGGAAGGTGGTGGGCTCTCTCACATTAGAGGCATTCAAGAGGCAGCTGGACAACCATCTGTCAAGGATGCTTTAAGGTGGATTCTTGCATTGATCAGGGGGTTGGACTCGATGGCCTTATAGGCCCTTTCCAACTCTACTATTCTATGATTCTATGATTCTTTGACAACCATGGGGCTGTCTCAAAATGTCATTGGCCCAACGCATGCAAAAGGACACACACTTGATTTGGTTTTCTCGATTGGGCAGGAAGATGGTGAACTGAAAGTGGGGAATTAACATCTACCCCCTTGTCATGGTCAGATCATTTTCTATTTTGGCTTAGACTCTTGGCAGCTTTTCCCCTATTAAAATGGTCCGTCCTCACAGGCTAATGGACTTCAATGGATTCCAGAGGGTTCTGGGAGATTTTCCTGTTGGTATGGTTGTGCTCCTGTCAAAGCCCAAGTTGCTCTGTGGAATGCAGAGATGACTTAGGCGGTTGACACAATCACACCCAAGCGCCCTCTCCCTCTGAGCAAAGCCCGGCCAGCTCCTTGGTATACACCTGAGCTGAAGGCAATGAAGCAAGAGGGGAGACGGCTAGAACACAAGTGGAGGAAAACTCATGCTGAGTCTGATCGAACATGGGTTAAAGCTCACTATCGAGCCTACCCTGAGGCAGTGAGGGTGGCAAAGAGACAGTTCTTCGTCACTAGCACTGCATCTTCTCAGTGTCATCCAGTGGAGCTTTTCCTGGTGGTTCATGGCCTGCTACACTCTGGGCCAGGGCGAGAGATGGTTGTTGAAAAATTGATCATGAGCATTTAAATAACTCAGAAACTAATATTGATTTCATTTTACTAATAAATACCTGTAACTGTTTTCCTGTAAAGTAGAACCAGCAATGTACTAGCTAGATGAGAAAAGGTTCCTGTATAGCGAGGGTTCAATGAAAATACACAAAGATGTCACAAACAAGTGCAAGCACTGGAAATAGAGGAAATGCTTGTAACTAGTTCATAATAAGTCGTTTGCTGCTGATCTGCACGGTTACTGTTCATTTTACCCAATTCTCTCATTTTGGGCATGAAATCACTGGAAATAGAGAAAATGCTTGTAACAAGTTCATACTAGGTTGTTTGCTGCTAATCTGACCAGTTACTGTTCATTTTTCCCAATTCTCTCATTTTGGTTTTTTAAGGCTAGAAAAGGTTCCTGTATAGCGAGAGTTCAATAAAAAATTCACAAACAAATGAAATTACTGGAAATAGAGGAAATGCTTGTACCTAGTTCAAAATAGGTCATTTGCAGCTAATCTGTACGATTCCTGTTCATTTTCCCAAATTCTCTCATTTTGGGCCTGAAATCACTGGAAATAAGAGTAAATGTTTGTAATTAGTTCAAAATAGGTCATTGCTGTTAATCTGCATGGTTACAGTCCATTTTACCCAATTGTCTCATTTTGGGCTTTTCAGGCTAGAAAAGGTTCCTATATAGCGAGGGTTCAATAAAAATACACAAAGATGTCACAAACAAGTGATAACACTGGAAATAGAGGAAATGCTTGTAAGTAGTTCAAAACAGGTCATTTGCTGCTAAACTACACGATTACTGTACATTTTACCCAATTCTCTGATTTTGGGTTTTTAAGGCTAGAAAAGGTTCCTCTATAGCGAGGTTCAATAAAAATACACAAAGATGTCAGAAATAAGTGAAATCACTGGAAATATAGTAAATGCTTGTAACTGGTTCATAATAAGTCGTTTGCTGCTGATCTGCACGGTTACTGTTCATTTTATCCAATTCTCTCAATTTGGGCGTGAAATCACTGGAAATAGAGAAAATGCTTGTAACAAGTTCATACTAGGTCGTTTGCTGCTAATCTGACGAGTTACTGTTCATTTTTCCCAATTCTCCCATTGTGGGTTTTTAAGGCTAGAAAAGGTTCCTCTATAGTGAGGGTTCAATGAAAATACACAAAGATGGCACAAACAAATGAAATTACTGGAAATAGAGTATATTCTTGTAACTAGTTCATAGTAAGTCATTTCCTGCTAATCTGCACGGTTACTATACATTTTACTCAATTCTCTCATTTTGGGCGTGAAATCACGGGAAATAGAGTAAATGTTTGTAACTAGTTTAAAATAGGTCATTTGCTGCTCATCTGCACGGTTACTGTTCATTTTACCCAATTCTCTCATTTTGGACTTTTAAGGCTAGAAAAGGTTCCTGAATAGCGAGGGTGCAGTAAAAATATGCAAAGATATCACAAACAGATAAAATAACTGGAAATAGAGTAAATGCTTGTAACTAGTTCATAGTATGTCATTTCCTACTAATCTGCACGATTACTGTTCATTTTTCCCAATTCTCTCATTTGGGGCGTGAAATCACTGGAAATAGAGGAAATGCTTGTAACTAGTTCGTAATAAGTCGTTTGCTGCTATTCTGCATCGTTACTGTTCATTTTCAAAAATTCTCTCATTTGGGGCGTGAAATCACTGGAAATAGAGGAAATGCTTGTAACAAGTTCATAATAGGTCGTTTGCTGCTAATCTGCCCGGTTACTGTTCATTTTTCCCAATTCTCTCATTTTGGGCTATTAACGCTAGAAAATGTTCCTGAATAGCGAGGGTTCAGTAAAAAGACACAAAGATGTCACAAACAAGTGAAATCATTGGAAATAGAGTAAATGCTTGTAACTAGTTAATAATAAGACATTTGCTGCTAATCTGCACAGTTACTATTCATTTTTCTGAATTCACTCATTTTGGGCTATAAAGGCTAGAAAAGTCGCTTCCCCATCCGGATTGGATGGGAGGCGTTGGTTGCGGGCAGTTAGAAACAGCTTGTGGGGGGAAAAGTAAGGGCAAAGCTCAACGTCCACCTGCAAAAATGGGGAGGGGGACGTAGCTCAGTGTGAATAGAGCCCCTGCTTTACATTCAAAAGGTCCCAGGTTCAATCCCTGGGTTCTCCAGGTAGGGCAGTGAAGGAATTCTGCTTGAAACCCAGATAGCCACTGCCAGTCAGTGTTGACAATACTGGGCTAGATGGACCAGGGGTCCATCTCAGAATATGGTAGCTTCCTATGTACCTAATATATACCCGGTTGTACAGATCCTCTGCACAGTCGAGATTGAGTTTCCATTTCAGCTCAGGGAACAGCATTTAAGGCAGACAGGCCATCAAGGCAAGCATCTACCTTGATCCCCTGCAAGAAAATTGGCATGGGAAGATATTCAAGCCCAGGATCCCCTTCAACCTATGACAGCATGGTTCACAGTGAGTTACACCGCACACAGCAGGTTGGTCAGTTTGGCACGGTTACTGTACATTTTACCCAATTCTCTCATTTAGGGCTATTAATGCTAGAAAAGGTTCCTGAATAACGAAGATACAGTAAAAATATACAAAGATGTCACAAACAAGTGAAATCACAGGAAATAGAGTAAATGCTTGTAACTAGTTAATAATAAGTCATGTGCTGCTGATCTGCACGGTTACTGTACATTTTTCCCAATTCTCTCATTTTGGGCTATAAAGGCTAGAAAAGGTTACTGAATAGCGAGGGTTCAGTAAAAACATCTCCTCCCTGGGCGACCAGCCAAGAAGGGCAGGGATCGAGAGGGCAAGTCGTCCTCCTCACTCGTCCAAGCAGCTTGTCCACGTCCTCGGTACTCACCAACTGAAACTGATCCAGTGTAATTCTACTTGCGGAGTTGCTGGACACTCCATTGTCAGCTTCTGCTACAACGATGACATCTAAGTCGGCTCTTATCCGAGAGATTTTATCTGTGAAATGGTCGTTAAAAGCATCACAGCGAACTACCGAAGGCTCTAAAATCGGGTTCAGGGGAGAAGGTGCTTGAGTTAGACCCCTCACCACCTTGAACAGTTCTGCTGGACGTGAATTCGCAGACGCAATGCGTGCAGAGAAGAAAACTTTCTTCGCTGCGCGTATTGCCACCCCATAGGAACGAAGATGTTCTCTATGTCGTGTCTTATCGTATATAAGTCGAGTTTTCCTCCATCAGCGCTCCAGTCGTCATCCTTTCCGCTTCAACTCCCAGAGTACTTTTGTATACCAGGGCACCCGATTAGAAGCGGGTCGGAGAGGACGTTTGGGGGCAATCGTGTCGATAGCCCTAGTTAGGGCTTGATTCCATCTATTGACCAGGGCTTCTACAGGATCGTCGATGATACCAGCCATAGAACCCTCCAAGGCCTTCTGGAATCCAGAAGGATCCATCAGCCTTCGAGGGCAGACCATCTTAATAGGTCCGCCACCCCTGCAGGGGTGGGCATTAGCTGTGATACTAACCCTGACCAGAAAGTGGTCTGTCCATGACAATGCAGAGGTATTTGTTACCTCCGCCCACAGATTTGTCTGTTCGGTGCTGAAAACAGCATCTAGGGTGTGACCTGCTGAATGTGTAGGTCCAGAGACCAATTGGGATAGGCCCATGGTTGTCATGGATGCCATGAACTCCCGAGCTGCACCTGACAAACCAGCCTCGAATGGGATGTTGAAGTCACCCAGGACCAAAAGCCTAGGTGAATCCAACACCAGCTCCGAGACCAATTCTGTGAGCTCGGCCAGGGAGTGTGATAGGCAGCGGGGTGGCCGGTACACTAACAGAATCCCTAGTCTATCCCTGGCCTTCAAACTCAGGTACACACACTGGATGTGATTCAATTGCCAGACAGGAAGTCTGGTCAGGTTAAGATTGTCCTTGTAGACCACAGCTACTCCACCCCCCCACCCACTTTCCCTCACCTGCTCACTAACACAGTACCCAGCTGGGAAGGCCTGGGCCCACTATCATCTCCCAGCCAGGTTTCGGTGAAGAATGCCAGGTCGGCCTCCTCATCTATAAGGAGGTCATAGATGATATTTGTTTTGTTTTTAACCGACCTGGCATTGCATAGGAGCAAGGAGAGGTTCTGTGGGTGGCCTGGTTCGTTCTCCAAGATCCCCAGGGTAGCAGGGCGACCGGAAGGCAAGATAGGTGTTAAATATCTATCTCTCCTTCCCCTGTAATGGCACTGTACACTTTACCCAATTCTCTCATTTAGGGCTATTAATTCTAGAAAAAGTTCCTGAATAGCGAGGGTACAGTAAAAATATACAAAGATGTCACACACAAGTGAAATCACAGGAAATAGAGTAAATGCTTGTAACTAGTTAATAATAAGTCATGTGCTGCTGATCTGCACGGTTACTGTACATTTTTCCCAATTCTCTCATTTTGGGCTATAAAGGCTAGAAAAGGTTACTGAATAGCGAGGGTTCAGTAAAAAGACACAAAGATGTCACAAACAAGTGAAATCACTGGAAATAGAGTAAATGCTTCTAACTAGTTCAAAATAGGTCATTTGCTGCTCATCTGCACGGTTACTGTTCATTTTTCCCAATTCTCTCATTTTGGGCGTGAAATCACTGGAAATAGAGTAAATGCTGTTAATAATAAGTCATTTGCTGCTAATCTGCACAGTTACTATTCATTGTTCCCAGTTCTCTCATTTTGGGCTATAAAGGCTAGAAAAGTCGCTTCCCCATCCGGATTGGATGGGAGGTGTCGGTTGCAGGCGGTTAGAAACGGCAGGAAGAAATACTCACGTGTATGAGAATGTGCACAGGAAGAGCCGCTTAGGCGGAGGGGCGGAGTCTAAGGCTATATTGTCTTGGTTCACCCAGGACACTTTCATTTTCGGCCCAGAGAAGAGAGACGTCTGCTGAGCGAGGAGAGCACGTGCGGCCTAGAGGCTTTGTGCTCGCGACTGCATGTTTGGCTGGAAATTTCCCCACCCCAAAAGATTTGGCGTTTCAGCGTGGTTGGGAATCCCCACGGCTCAAGCAGAGGGGATTGTCTCATCCAGTTAGGGTTACCATATTACAAATCCTCAAAACCGGGACAATTTTTAAAATGTATTTATTTATTTTTGCATTTAAAATACATAAGTCATTTGACATAACTCAGAATGCATAAACATTAATAAAATAAATAAGGGTGTGCATCGGATTGGATCCGATCCACGATCCGAATCCGATCCGCCCCAAAAATCGGAAAATCCGATCCGATCCGACCAACCCTCCGATCCGATCCGATCCACCAAGGTCCGATCCGGATCGGATCGGATCGGCGGATCGGACGCCATTTTGAATGCTTTTTCCCATAGCAAAGTATTGTTGTTTCCGGGACGTATGGCAACCCTACATCCAGTGGGGGGAGGTGCTGCAGGGGGCTTTCTTTTGAACCTCAGCTTTGGCAGTTTAGATTGCAGTGCCCAGATTGCCGTTCCCTTCCCCCCCCTTGCTCAAGGAGCAGTGGTGTGCGCCTGCGGGCACCAGCTTGGGAAAGCATGATCCGGAAGGATCAGTCCTAACTTTTAACCTTTGGTGTCCAGTGTGACGCTGAGAGGCAGAAGCGGCTGATGTGCCTGGGATATGACCAGACCTCTAGTCGGCTGGCCTCTACTTTAGCAGGCCTGGGGATTGGTAGGCCGCAGTTAGGCCTCTCTCCTGTTCTGGGCCCGGTTTCGGTATAGCAGACGTTTGGATCAAGCTGGGTCAGTGTTTGGATGGGTGGCTGCCTAAAGAAGGAGACCCATGAATGCAGCTTTTGAGGGGCCCATAGCTAGGCTGACCATATGAAAAGGAGGACAGGGTTCATGTATCTTTAACAGTTGTATAGAAAAGGGAATTTCAGCTGGTGTCATTTGTATGCAATTAGTTCCTGGTGAAATTCCCTCTTCATCACAACAGTTAAAGTTGAAGGGGCCCTGGTCACTCTAGTATAGTGCCTGCAACTTTTAACTGTTGTGATGAAGAGGGAATTTCACCAGGAACTAATTGCATATAAATGACACTGGCTGAAATTCCCTTTTCTCTACAACTGTTCAAGTTACATGAGCCCTGACCTCCTTTTCATATGGTCAGCCTACCCTTAGCTCATTGGCAGAGCAGCTGCCTTGCATGCGGAAGGTGCCAGGTTCATTCCCCGGCATTTCCAGGGAGAGGTGGGCAAAACCTTCTGCCTAAGATGTTGGAGAGCCCCGGCCGGTTAATTAATATTGAGCTAGATAGACTAATCGTCTGACTCAGTATGAGGTAGCTCTGCCTTTATGTCGTTAAACCTATGAAAGCTGCATTTTAACAATGCACCAGGCCTTGGCGAGGCCGCAGTTGGCTTCTGGGTTTGGCTCTTTGCTAGCCATTTTATTGCAGATGAGTGATCGCACAATCATCCCCCCTAAGAGAGGCTTGTGGGGGGAAAAGTAAGGGCAAAGCTCAACGTCCACCTGCAAAAATGGGGAGGGGGACGTAGCTCAGTGTGAATAGAGCCCCTGCTTTGCATTCAAAAGGTCCCAGGTTCAATCCCTGGGTTCTCCAGGTAGGGCAGTGAAGGAATTCTGCTTGAAACCCAGATAGCCACTGCCAGTCAGTGTTGACAATACTGGGCTAGATGGACCAGGGGTCCATCTCAGAATATGGTAGCTTCCTATGTACCTAATATATACCCGGTTGTATAGATCCTCATGCACAAAGAGCTCCCTGTTTTATTGGCCTGTGTACTCCCTATCTGGGTGGGATGCCTTTTAATTCCCTCAGCGTGTGAGATGGAGGGCATATTCCAATCTTTAAAGGATCAGCAACTGGTCTGATAGCAGCCCCAGGGCACGGTGGGAATGCATTTGAGGCAGCCACTTTAATGAAGCTAAGCTGGACTGGGTCTGATCGGTGCCTGGAGAGGAGACCAACTGGTGGAAGAAAGCTGGGATCTGAATAAAATAAATGTATTAATAAGTTTAGGTAAGATTCTAGCCCAGTGACAATGCACCTGTTTTGCTTGCAGAAGGTCCCAATTCGATCCCTGGCATTTAGGGGCCGTAGCTCAATGTGATAGAGCACATGCTTTGCATGCAGAGGGCCCTGGATCCAGTCCCCAGATTCTCCATGTGAGGTGGGGAGGGCACCTCAGTGTCGACAGTAAGGCCAGTTTGATTGGTAAGTGGGGCTGCAAAGCCCCAGGTTCGAACATGTGTTCAACATGTAGGCAGGCTTATAATCGAATCGGGATTGAGTTTCCATTTCAGCTCAGGGAACAGCATTTAAGGCAGACAGGCCATCAAGCCAAGCATCTACCTTGATCCCCTGCAAGAAAATTGGCATGGGAAGATATTCAAGCCCAGGATCCCCTTCAACCTATGACAGCATGGTTCACAGTGAGTTACACCACACACAACAGGTTGGTCAGTTTGGCACGGTTACTGTACATTTTACCCAATTCTCTCATTTAGGGCTATTAATGCTAGAAAAGGTTCCTGAATAACGAAGGTACAGTAAAAATATACAAAGATGTCACAAACAAGTGAAATCACTGGAAATAGAGTAAATGCTTCTAACTAGTTCAAAATAGGTCATTTGCTGCTCATCTGCACGATTACTGTTCATTTTTCCCAATTCTCTCATTTTGGGCGTGAAATCACTGGAAATAGAGTACATGCTTGTAACTAGTTAATAATAAGTCATTTGCTGCTAATCTGCACAGTTACTATTCATTGTTCCCAATTCTCTCATTTTGGGCTATAAAGGCTAGAAAAGTCGCTTCCCCATCCGGATTGGATGGGAGGTGTCGGTTGTGGGCAGTTAGAAACGGCAGGAAGAAATACTCACGTGTATGAGAATGTGCACAGGAAGAGCCGCTTAGGCGGAGGGGCGGAGTCTAAGGCTATATAGCCTTGGCTCACCCAGGACTCGGCCTCTTTCATTTTCGGCCCAGAGAAGAGAGACGTCTGCTGAGCGAGGAGAGCACATGCGGCCTAGAGGCTTTGTGCTCGCGACTGCATGTTTGGCTGGAAATTTCCCCACCCCAAAAGGTTTGGCGTTTCAGCGTGGTTGGGAATCCCCATGGCTCAAGCAGAGGGGATTGTCTCATCCAGTTAGGGTTGCCATATTACGAATCCTCGAAACCGGGACAATTTTTAAAATGTATTTATTTATTTTTGCATTTAAAATACATAAGTCATTTGACATAACTCAGAATGCATAAACATTGATAAAATAACCGTCATTAACCTGGCACTTCCAACAGTTACAGTTCATTTTTCCCAATTCTCTCATTTTGGGCGTGAAATCACTGGAAATAGAGTAAATGCTTGTAACTTGTTCATAATAGGTCATTTGCTGCTAATCTTCACGGTTACTGTACATTTCACCCAATTCTCTCAATTTGGGCTATTAAGCCTAGAAAACGTTCCTGAATAGCGAGGGCTGATCTGCAGGGTTTCTGTACATTTAACCCTTTTCTCTAATTTTGGGCATTTCAGGCTAGAGTGCTGCTCCAAATATCTTAATATCGAATGTACAGTAGTAAAACACAAAGATGTCAGAAACATGGGAAATCACTGGGAATAAGGCAGATCCATGTAACTAGGGCTATGTGGCGGTATATAAGTGTAATAAATAATAATAATAATAATAATAATAATAATAATTATAATAATGTGCCAAGATCTGTTTACCTAGGAATGGTGCTGCTATTGGAGGGAATAATCTCAGAAACTAATGCACAGCAAACTAAGCAAACAAAACAATTGGTGACAGAGGGCAGTACATGCTCTCTCCTAGAAGTCATTTATAGAATTGACAAACAGTACTAACGGTACTGGGGCAGTACATTCACCAGAGCAAGCAGCAATGGCTTGGGAGGCTTTGGCCCTTGCTCACATGCCCAGGGTAGCACTGACAACATTTTGGGGTCAGGAAGGAATTTCCCTCCTGGAAAGATTGGCCAGAGATCCTGGAGGTGTTTTACCTTCCTCTAGGCATCCAGCAGGGGTCACATTTGATGAATATATTAAAGAAAATGTGCAAGACCGAACTCGGCAAATAAAAATATAATTCAATTTGAAAATTAATAAAGTCCATAATCATAGGAATGGACTTTGCCTCTTTTTTTTGTTTTTTTCATTCATATACTAAGTACATGGTTGATACTCCTGATGGGACATCAGCAATTCATCAAGACCATACAGGGTCCCAAACTTGTGTTTGCTGAAAATCATGAATGCATGATTTGGGTTGGAATAGGGCACTTAACTCTTCCACCCACTTGGTGCATCCTTTTGAAATTCCTTCGCATCCCACTTTAGCTCCAGCCTGGCTTTGAGACCAGGAATAAACAGGCTGATGGAGGAAGTGAAGAGAGGCGGATACGGGGAAGGTTAACCACCCTTTGTTTCCATATTCACAGGGAGGGAAGTTGGGAACCCATATTTCCTGAAGGAACTTATGGCTCTACCCTTTAATGCTTCAGCAGGAGTGACTTCAGTCAGGAGTTGGATTAAGGTCCCTTCTACAAGGATTCGCTTTTGCGCCTGGTTAGGCAATTTGCGCATAATCGCTGAAGCGCATTTACGCCTAATACCTCTGCACGAGAGGCGGCGACAGGCGGCGAAGCGCATTAACGGATGACCAAAATGTGCTTTACAAGTAGTTAATGCGCATAAGTGCTTGTTCACATAGTCAAAATGCGCTTTAACGGCCGGAGCAAAATAAAACTTGCTGCTTAACGCGCATTCGATAATGCGCATAATCGGAGAGATAACGCACCTCTACGCCCGATTTGCGCTCCGTTCTTGTAGAGGTAAATTTTTTAAGTGCCTTGAAAGAGCTTTAAACCTCTCTTGTAGAGGCAGCCTAACCTGGTTCTCACATAACATCATCCTATTGTTTTAAAGCTGATGGGTTGTTGGGGACACGCAGGCGGCACACTGCATACATCAAGCCCTCCTCTTCCACTTTACAGCACAACCCACAATCGGCTTTTTCATAGGTTGTGCTGTGTAATGTGGGAACCCAGACCATGGATTGTTTAGCAGTTAAACAATTTGGGTTCTCCCAGGGTTTTTTTATGGGTTAACTGCTGGGTTGTTTTGCCTCTAAACATCTCAGTGGTCTGGGTTCACACAACCTATGAAGGAGCTGGTTGTGGATTGTGTGCTAAAGTGGAAGAGGCAGGCACATTGCTGGCAGTGTGCCTGCACATCCCCAAAGATTCATTTTTAATTATTTTTACTGCTTTCTGGATTTGCAGTGAGAGAGCAGCTACATTGTTCTGAGTTGCAGAAACATGCAGGAAGCAAGATTATTTTTTCCCTTAAAGATTTATATACCTCTGGAAAGAGAGCCGTGAAATTG
Organism: Anniella stebbinsi; assembly: GCA_029215795.1. NCBI lineage: Eukaryota > Metazoa > Chordata > Lepidosauria > Squamata > Anniellidae > Anniella > Anniella stebbinsi. The sequence goes on along the minus strand of JARDYH010000004.1, from coordinate 121,526,313 downwards.
GTGGCACATTAACCACCTTATCAAAGATTCTTAGAAGCACTTCAAAGATGTCCCATCGTGTTGATGGTCATTGCTATGCAAGAAAACTTACAAAGCTTTGCTGGAGATCTCTGTAGTGGAACAAGCATGCACACACCATCGTGATTGTTAATGCATTTCCACCCTGGTTGTTCTTGGTGGCCTGTCTTTTTGTGCCATCTAGTGGTTACCTTTATTTATTGCATTGATATCCAGCCTTCTTTCCTCTTCCAAGTTACCTTCAGCGGCTTACATAAAACACCTCCGCTCCATTTCATCCTCACAACAACCACCTTGAAAGGTATGTTAGGCAGAGAGTCAATGCCTGGGCCCAAGTCACCCAGTGAGTTTCATGGGCAAGTGGGGACTAGAACTCAGATCTCCCGATACCCAGACAACACTTTCACCACTGCACCACGCTGTCTTTTGAAAATTGGTGCCCTCTTTTCTCCTCCCTCCCTAGTGATGTATTTTATCTTTTGTCCACCCTACTGCTCCCAGATGGAAACTCCTGGCACTGCCAATCAAGATACAACTGGTTCCATCTTTTCTTCGACGTGTTTTTGTGGAAAGGAAAAATATGGAAGAAGCAAAGGGAAAAGGGAAGTTTAACAAGTGGAAGGCAACAATGTCTGGTCCACCCAGAGATGTCCCTTAAGGAGGCAGGGCATTGCACAGGAAAAGCCTCAGCTAGAAGCACCCTTGTCTTAAAAGATGTAGAATGTAATGCTCTTGTCCCTTCCTTGCTGCAGCCATTGAGGGAGGTCTCAACTAGGATTGACAGGTAAAGAAAGCAGTGATATCCATAAATATAGGCAAATCAGCAGGAGTGCAGAACAAGTTTAAGGTAGGGGCCAAATACACCTCAGCGGGCCATCTGTGGGCCAGATGCCATCAGTGGGGATGGCCACATACATTCATGTCGTTGACATTCACACATGCACACCATTTTTTGCTCTGCTGAGGAGGGCATGGAGTTCTGTACATCTGCCCAGCATGGAGAAAGAGACTCAGCCAGCGCTGGCACTCAAAGGACCACAAAGGGAAGTGGCTGAAGCTGTGAAGAGCGGCTGCTCCTCTCAATGCCAGCCAAGTCCCTCACTGCCTTTCATAAATGTTCATCTTCAGATGTATGAAGGGTTGTGGCTCAGAGGTAGTGAACTTGCTTATATGCTTGTATGCAGAAGGTCACAGGTTCAGCCCCTGGCATCTCCAGGTAGGGCTGGAAAAAAATATTGTCTGTAACTCTGAAGAGCCACTACCAGCCAATGTAGACACTACAGAATTAGATGGAACAAGGATCTGACTCAGTATAAGTCAGCTTCCTATGTTCCTAGAAGATATTCTACTCTTGCAAAGTAGTAGAATATCTACTACTTTGCAAGAGTAGATATTATGCCAGAGGTGGGCAATTCGTCAGCAGATGTTTTGTCCTAAAACTCGCATTAGCTCTAACAAGCATAGCCAATGCTCAAAAACATCTCGAGGTCCACAGGTTGCCCACCCCAGCGTTACCCTGTTCAGTATCAAATCTCAACTCATGCTGCATGGCCAGAGAAGTATTTTTGTTGTTGTTGGGTTCTATTTAGTTATGAACACTTATGCTAAGGACAGAAGTAAATATTGTGCCTCCAACCCATGTCAAAGCTGGGCCTGTGCTTCTCCTTTGCAAATCAGGACTATGATGGTGCAATTTCTAGCAGACAAACGGGGGCCTGTCTTCATGGCATCACTTCGCTCTTCCTTCCCCCTGAAACCATGCGGTATTGCTGCTGCAGGGTGGGTGCCCTCTTCCCGGCTTCTGGTGACCAATCATCGGTTGCCATCCACCCTGGAACACCTCCAAATCAACGATGGAGCGAGGTCACATGGCAGAAGGGCTGTGGTGACCTCACTTTGAAGAAAAAAAGTTGGGGTAAGTCCAAAGCTGCACTATTTTAAAGTGCGGCTTTGGGGGAAAGCCCCGCTGTGGCTGCAAATCAGCAGCTGTGTCATATAACTGATGCAGTACTGATTTGCAGCCATCATGGGTCTTTGAAGATGTATAGACAGTCCCCTGGAGAAGGAGGGGGCTTAAACTTCTCTCACTGACCCTGTTCAGATGACACCCTAAACCATGGAGGTTAAACATTTTGAGCTAAACATTATGGCTTAGCATGTTGAGTGAACCATTCCTAACCATGGTGGTCATATAACTATAAACATCTCTAACAGTCCGGGATAATTTTTAAGGTGGCTAGGAGGACAAAATGTTTATATCAACTCGGTAGGACTGGAATATATATAACATGGGAAAATAGCAGCTTGAGCTTTCCAAAACACAATCTGAGAAGAGCGGAATGTGGAACCTACTGGAGGAACAATTGCTGTAAGACATCATAACAGAATAGAGAACTCAATGTAGAACTGTCATGAAAGGCTGCAACATTTAATATCCTACAGGCTCAACATGAATAGAGCTAGTGAGTTTGTATATTATTTGCTTATCATAATCCTGCCAAAAGGCTCAGGGTGGTGGTATACATAAGGCTATCCCAATTAGCCTCACAACAATCCTGTGGATAAGACGAGGCTGAGAGATGGCCATGGCATTCTCACGGCCACAGGGAACCTGGTGGATATGTGATTGGGCTCTCTGCAGCAAAACAGAAAGCCAGAACCTGTGAAAACCGATCTATGTGTGTGTGATCCTCAAAGCATTTCTGCCACTATAGAACCATTAGCGCAGGGGTAGGCAACAAGGTGCCCATGGGCACCTCCATATTCCCAGACACCGAATGCAGTCAAGAACACTGCTACCAGACTTCGAACGAGGATCAGACAAAGAGATCATACCAATTAATCCAACATACTGCTATGCTCCCGTTAGAGTGATGAGAAGTCTCTACCATCTTGAAAATTGAAGATGACATGGAAGCCCCCTGCCATACCAGTGTTCCAGTATATAGTTGTCCCTGTGGGTCAAATAGCCGTAGTAAATTTAGCTGGGGCTTTGCATGTGTTGTACCTGGAAAGGAAGCATGTATGTACAATGATGTATCCAGGGGGCTGTTTACACACAGGGAAAGCCCTGCATTGGCTGTAGATCTGTGTCCTGTCGGTTAGATGATGTAGGCACAGGTTCACAGCCACCACGGGGCTTCCCCGTGATGCTGCATTTTAAAAAGTTGGGGATTTCTCCTGACTTTCAAAGGGAGCGATGTCAACATGGTGCTTCAGCCATGTAATGTTGCTCTGCCACCAATATGAGGCCAACCCAGAGGCAGAGCCTGGTGGATGGTGACCAGCAATGGTTGCCTTCCATCAGGAAGAGGGAGGGGGGAGCTCTGGGACCCGGATAATAATAATAATAATAATAATAATAATAATAATAATAATAACGATTTATTTCTTACCCGCCTCTCCGTCTAGATCGATGCGGGGAACAACAACATGATAAAATACATAAAACTAATTAAAACATGACAAATATTATTAAAACTGCATTAAAACATCCTAAAAACATTCTAAAAAATTACACTGGATATGCCTGCTGGAAGAGAACAGTCTTTATAGCTTTCTTAAATTCTAAAAGACTGTTAAGTTGACGAGTCTCCTCCGGCAGGTCATTTCACAGTCTCCAGATGCCCGGAGCTCCCTCCTCTGCTTAGGGACGACCCAACGCCGCCTTGGGAGAGAGAAAGTGTGGGGTTGAGGACGGAGGTGGCACCAACCTGGTGCTGTGAAGACAGCCCCCAGATTTATAGATGATGGGAAAGAGGCAAATAACCTAATGGATGGCATTACATCAGAACAAGGCTTCCATTTTCAGCTTGATAACCACAATCATGCTTTTCCTTTCCTTTGCAGAGCTGATTGCCAGCAAGCACTTGACAGTTCTGCTACAAGATGAAATCTTTATTGACTTCTTCAATACGTTCCTGAATCTTCCGGTAAGTTTCCCTCTTACATCTGGCAACGCTTTCTGTATATAAGCCAGTTCCCAAAAATGTGTCAGGCTCATGATCAAGAAACAAACCAAGGACGGGCCTCGGCAGGTAGGAGTAGATTTGGTTCTCCGTAGTTGGAGTTATTGGGGCAGAGAGCATACTTTGCAACTGCCACAATGTGTGTCCTTGAATTCACCCCTTTACTTTCTCCCCAAAAGTTCACGGATAGGGAACTTCAAGCCTGACTGCAAGGGCTCCCTTCCAAGCCCCGCCTCTTGAAGGCTTGTGGGGAAAGGAATCCTCCCTGTTATCTCTGATCAGTGATTAGAGATAACAGCAGGGATTCCCCTGCATGCTGTTCCCTTTCCCATTCATATAGCTGTCCATTTATGTAGGGAAAAATAAAGACTCATTGCAGTGAGAGTTAAACCTACTCTTCAGTCCCAAAGTTAGTGGCTTTTCCCTTACTGTCGGGGATCCCATAGCGAGCTGCAATAGGTTGGAACTTGCAACTTTCTAATGATGATGATGATGATAATAATAATAATAATAATAATAATAATAATAATAATAATGTACACTTCCTCTTCTTGCATTGTTAGTCCACTTCACACATTATAGTTTTAAGACATGCACCTCAATTGTTTTACAGGCACACTTAAAACTTCAGTGTGGGACTGCTACAAGCACATCTGCAATCTCATATATCACAAAGGCACACCTGTTAGGGAGTCATGATCAGACGCAGATTGCTTCCTATTTAACATGCTCAGATTTTTCCTCTGCAAAATAGTCCTTGGAAACTGAATGAACATTCATACTTTTAGGACCAAATTAAATGGTGCTATTCATGCAATTAGCAATTGCATTTTAAAAAAAATAAGAAGCTGGGTGGGTGGGGGACTGGCTATGGTGGAGCCAAAGGAATAAATCTCCTTCTTACCAGTGACTGTGATCTGGATCTCACCCACACTGGCTGCTATTGACTTTAAAAACACACACACCAGTTGCTCCATTGATAGTTGCATAACACCATGTCTACTTTGGTGTTTAGGCAGGAGACAGAGGGTAGATTTTTCCCCCCCATTGAGCTGAAGATATTCACAACATATGGTGCATATACCCATCCTGTATTCACCCTTGGCAAATGAGTTCTGCAGGTTATTTAAAAACCTGTAAACATTGTTTGACCAGAGGCAACAGTGGGACCAAAGGAATGTATGTGTATGCCATGGAAGTGAAACCTTTCTCAAATCACTTTTAACTCTCTGAAAAACTGTCTCAGCCTTAGTTGCTTCCTTTTATGCATAGTTGCTTAAATACATCTCTGTAGAACTTGGAGATGAGTCTAAATGCCATCATAACAAACCGGGCTTTTTCTCCCTCTCCCTCTGCAGGTATTCGGTCAGACACCCATTTTCATGAGCAGCACTCGCAAGTGGTATCTTTGGCCAGAGCTACCGTGCAACCAGGTAAATTTCAAGATTTTCCAGCTCTGACCATTTTTGGCACAGGGTTATGGATGACTGATCGTATCATTGACATTTGCTCAAAGTCCCAGGAATGTGGCACAGTTAAATGTGGATCCACTTAGGGTGCCTCTTCACGAGAGGTTTAATGCTCTTTGAAGTCTCATTAAAAAATTTACCTCCACACCAGCGGAGCGCAAATGGGGCACAGAGGTGCGTTATCTCTCCGATTATGCGCATTATCGAATGCACGTTAAATCGTGAGTTTTATTTTGCTCCGTCCGTTAAAGTGCATTTTGACTGTGTGAATATGCACTTATGCGCATTAACTACTTGTAAACCGCATTTTGGACATCCTTTAATGCACTTCGCCGCCTCTCGCCGCCTCTCGTGCAGAGGGATTAGGCGTAAATGCGCTTCTGCGCTTCTGCGCATAATCGGCTAACCAGGCGCAAAAGCGAATCCTTGTAGAGGGGACCTTAGGCTTGCAATCTGACCACCACTAAATGTTTATTGCTGCTAATATTCTACCATATGGCTCATGTATGTAAAGGATGTGAGTGATCTCACTGAAGTCAAGCCAAGTGAAGATGATTGCTTAGAGCAATGGTCATGCTTCATTGCCAGTTCCTGAAAGTGTATTTTGCAATGTCAGTTCTGATTTCTAGCTATCTGCACAGAATCTAACAATGTATCTTCCTCAGTGTGTGATGCCCAAAAAACATTCCTTTCCTATTTATGTTTTATCTATTGGATGGTGGTGATTGGAATCTTTTGTGCTATTCCAGATTATATTATCCTGTAATTTCTCATTAATGCCTCTGGAAAAAGAACATGGCAACTGCATCACAGGGACAGCATGTTCTGTACCTGTAGTCTCAATGGACTAGGACAAACATTCTCTCCCATGTCAGTTATTAAGGCTAGCTGACATCTAGCAAACTTGATATATGGGCAAACTGGGTCAAGCTTTGCACACACTGAACAACATTGATTCCCACCAGGGTATGATATGAGCAATGTTCGGACTCCAATACCTCTTTGGAGCATGAGCACAATCAGTGAGAAAGACTGCCCAGTATTCAGGAATCAAAGAGGATTACAAGGGCAACACTTCCAGTGGTTGTACTTTAAAGCTGATCATAACCTTCTCCTTTCCCCTTAGCTATTAGTCTCTTTCTCCTCCACCTCCCTTTTTTACCTAGCCAGCCACCCTCTAAATCTTTCCCCTTTGTCTTTGCACTTGAGTTTCCTTAGCACAGAATTTGTTTGGTTGAGCAGTGATGTGGTCCAGGCAACACAGCCAATCACTTTTGCCAGTAGTGTCATTCAAGAAAGCCACCATCTCTCCCACTACCTGTTTTCTTGTCCCCTTGTAAAGAAAATGATAAACTAGGAAGTTCTTCCAAGGCCTTGGATTCCAAGATAGTGAGAGGCTGCCTCTACAAGAGAGATTTAAAGCTCTTTCAAGGCGCTTAAAAAAATTTACCTCTACAAGAACGGAGCACAAATCGGGCGTAGAGGCGCGTTATCTCTCCGATTATGCGCATTATCGAATGCGCGTTAAACAGCGAGTTTTATTTTGCTCCGGCCGTTAAAGCGCATTTTGACTATGTGAACAAGCGCTTATGCGCATTAACTACTTGTAAAGTGCATTTTGGTCATCCGTTAATGCGCTTTGCCGCCTGTCACCGCCTCTTGTGCAGAGGTATTAGGCATAAATGCGCTTCAGCGATTATGTGCATAATCGCCTAACCAGGCACAAAAGCGAATCCTTGTAGAGGGGACCAGAGTTGACCAATGTGCCACCTAGCTCTTTTACTGATAATTGACAAAGATTATTGTTTAATGTCTCATTACCCTTCTGGGGACAATACAGGTATCAAAGCATAAAGGTTTGATAAACTGGATGGAAAAGCATCGGCTGCCTTTCTTCTACAAAACCAACTTGTGCCTTCACTATGTTCTCTGTGATGAGCTCATCAGTTTCATCAGGTCTCCAGAGGCAGGTGAGAATTGAGTTAAAGGTTAAACAAGACATTTGTGTGCACAAACACATGGAACTGATATTATTTTAGCTACATTCCAAAGATATTTGCCAAAAAGGAGAGGAATAATGAGGTTCTGAAAATAATAAATAGAACCCACAAAACCAAACAAAAACAGAGTACCCAACAATGATGAAAAATACATAAATGAAGAATTATGAATATATACACATGTTCTTTATTATGACTGTTGACAGGTCATTGTTTGAACATCTCTACACTAGAGATATATTGGCCACTCACGGTAGTTTACGGGTTATTTAGATGACATCGTCAACCTCCTGCATGTCTCTTGTGCCTTTCCCCGATTATCCCATTCTAAATAAACCCTGGATATCCAGATTCTTCTGAAATATCATGGGATTTCCTAATGTGTGCAGCCAAAATTGCACTACAAAGCACCCACTAAAGGGCACTGTCTCATTCAAGGCTATGAGCATCAAAAGGAGAGGATGTTTTCAATTACGAACCATGTGGTCGCCACTGTCCATCATAATTGCACAAAGGAGCAGCCCCACTGAGGCAGCATGATTTTCCCATAATGTAGAGACACTCTTTGATTGGAAGAGCCCAGGATAATCAGTTGATGTTTCAACATTTGGAAGTGAATGCCTGGAAATAGTCTCCTGATAGCTGGGAATCTCTATTGTGCTTTTGGGATGAGATGTGCATCAGAGCACATCCCTGGGTGGGGCGCCACTGATCATGGTGCCCCACGTGTTCCCAGAGACATACATGTCCCTTGCTGCCACCACCCGCCCCCAATCCATCTGGAGATAGGCTCAAGGGGATGAAAGGAGCCCCTCCCATCCCCTCAAGCCAATCCCCAAATGGATTGCAGGGTGGGAGGCAAAGGATGCTTCCTGTGGTTGGACACACAGTGGCCATCGCTGGAGAAAGAAGCTCTGGCGGAGCCCTCTCTCCTCTTGCCAGAAGGTGGGATTGATCTGCCACTGTGACCGTTGTTCAGCAATGGGCGCATCGCATCTCCATGCGGTGCATCTCCTCCCCCATCTGCTCATCCCCATGGAATGGTGGTGCCCTGGTAAGGTAAGGTGGTGAGGGCCAAGAGGTGGTGATGGTAGAGACAACAACTCAACAAAGGCGCCCAGGAAACAGCCATTTGTGGAGTGGACTATTTCCACTCCGTGGACTAAAGGGTCATCCGAACACACTCATAGAAAGAATGACATATACAAGCACTTGCACACAATAGAGGCAGACATGCACACCAGAGAGTCCTGCAGCACAATTTATTCATTTATTATTAATGTTTATATACTGCCTAATTGGCTAAAAAAAAAGAGACCTGTCAAGACAGTGTGCAACCATTTAAAACAAAGAAATCTTAAGACAATAAAAATAAGAATATTAAAAACACTAAAACATTATAACATTCCAACAACTATATAACTGAAAAGGCTCCATTAATGAGATGTCTATTTACCCCCTTTCTAAAAGCCAAGAGACAATTTGTCGTTGCCAGTGGATGACTTGCCTTTTTCTTTGCTACTTTGTTCCCCTCTAGAAGGATTCGGTTTGGCACCTGGTTGCCCGATTATGCGCATCTTCGCACAATCATGTTTATGCCTCAATCCTGTAAATGACATGCGGTGAAGTGCATAACCGGCAGTATGAAATGCGCTTTAAAGTGGCTAAAATGCAGAGAATCGCTTGTTTACATGGTCAAAATGTGCTTTAACGGCTGTGGAGAATTAAAACATGCCATTTAATGCGCATTTGATAATGCTCATAATCGGAGAGAAAACGTGCCTCAACCCCCGATTTGCACTCCTCTCTTGTAGAGGTCAGATTTTTAATGCGCCTTGAAAGAGCTTTAAATGCCTCTTGTAGAGGCACCCTTTGTCCCACTTCAGCACCATGAGGAATGATTTCTTTAACCTAGGGCACACTCCCAATATTAGGCTTCTCTCTAGCCCCAGATGCTTCCTCAAGTGATGTGATCGCTGTTGCTTTACAGCAGAGATGTTGAGATGGAAAAAGGCTGACCAGTGGCTTCTCGAGAAATGCATTGGTGGCTGCAGGGGAATGTGGCGCTTCCGTTCCTTCATGCAAGGGATGGCAGGTAAGAAAAAAACCAGACGTGCAGCACACAGAAATTAAGATACGTGGAGACAAATGGTCAAAAAGGGCCAAAGAGCTCATCTCCTTGACCAATGGGGCCAAAACTCAATGGGTGGAGCATGAGCTTTGATGGTGGAAAGAGTTCAATTAAAATGTCTCAGGTAGCTGGTCGGGGAAAGATGTCTCCTTGCAACACTGGGGAACTGGTACTAATCAGGGTAGATAATACCAAGCTAGATGGACCACTGGACCAATACAAAGCAGCTTCTTCTTCTTTTATTTCTTTTATATTACTTAGTACATTTCCATTCCACCCAATAACGAATGATCTTTGTTTTATAGTGTATTATTATAAATAATAATAATAATAATAACAATAATAATGTTGTTTTTGATGATGACGACAACAACATATATCAGTGGACATTTTAGCAATTTTCACCACCCCAGTTTTTCATTTGGATTTCCACAATTATCAGATTTAATCTTACTCAGGACTTGCTAGTTTTTCTGGAGAATTATAAATGTAGTGTTGCCTGAAATGAATTCCATTTAGCCTTATGTGTGATCTGCAGGGGAAGAGCTGATCAAGTTCTGGCTAGCTGCAGAAAGGATACTTGGGATCGATGAAACCAATGAATCCCAGCAAGATCTCTATGTGTCACTGATCCAGGTGTTGATGGCCACCCACTTGCAAGAAGGCTCAACTGTGGTCACCCTCTGCAACACAACCATTGGTAAGATGCACCCGCTCATATACTTTCAAATTAGAACGGTGACTCCCTACCTACGTGTTCTGGGAGAGGTGCTTGTGTGTGGCAGAAAACACAAGTCCTGTCACTGATCATAGATCTGTGAACACCCCAAGCTCTCTCTTTTTAATTCTTTGTGGTCTCTCCAGAAGCAATTCTGAAACTGTCTCCTTACCATCCTCAACATTTCTCCACTCGGAGGGAAGTCCTGAACGAGATGCAGAAAGTGGCCCTGTTCAAGATTGAAAGTTACTGGCTCCCCAACTTCTTCATCCATTGCAAGTTGAGCATGGAGAATGAGCCCAAATGCCTCCACCTGCTGGAAGAGTACCAGGACCGGTTACGCCGGGCAGGCTTGCCAAGACCGGCGCTCTCTCCTCTGCCCCCGATGAGCATCAGAGCAAGCAGCCTTTTGGCCATCTCCTATTCCAGCTTGGAAAGCAAGAGGAAGGTCTGGGATCAGGTAAGGGGCCGAAGCCTTTCTCGCAAAGGAAAGCACAAAGAAGGCCACAAGAAGCCAAAGTTATGTAAAAGTAGCCAAGCAGACAAGAAGCACATTCCCTCTGCAAAACATTCTCCACATTCAAGCCCTTGTCAAGCAGAATATGTCAGGGATTCAGACAATGCGGTCATTTCTGATGAGTCGCCAAGCTACAAAAGCAGCCCGAGCGAGTTCCCATCTCCTCCTCTGGCAGATGATATTGCGGAGAAGTGCGCCTTCAGTAAACTGCGCTCTTCTACTCCAGTGGTCCAGATCCCTTCTATGCTTGGCCTAACAACCCTTGTGAAGTCCCCCTTGTGCTTAGACTTCCTTCCTTGGGTGCTCACTGCTGACAAATGTGCAGGACGTCCCTTCCGGGAGTTTTTGCTGCGAAGAAATTATGCAGTGGAGGTGCATCTCCTCGACCTCTGGCATGACCTGGAGGACTTTCTGCGCATGATGTTATGCTCCCTGGGGGAAGGCAACATCCTTCTGCGTCATGTGATGGGCGAAAGGATATGTGAGCTCTACTTAACTCAGGGCAGCAATTGGCACCTTCCTTTGAAACTGACGACACTCAGGCACTTGCAGGATCTCCTGCCTTCTGGACATGTGATACCTTGGGTACTAAAGGCACAGAAGGAAATCTGCAAGGTCAGTAATGTCGCTTTCTCCATGAAAATTAACAGCAGGAAGGATACTTTCAATTTCACCCAGTATGGTCTGGGCAGCCATATTCTGTGTGGATTGTCATTATCATTTAGTAGGGATCCACACAACTTGGCCCCCAGGCCAATTTATAAGGAAACTCTAAATGTCCATCAGTTGTGGCCATTTCCGAATTCTTTGTGGGAAAATATATGATCCTCCCAAGCCCATCAGCAGCGGATGTGGAGGTGCTTTCTGATGAAGCTTTTATCACATAATCATACTGCATCATTCACATAATTTAAAGGGGGTCCTCCAGATGTCGACATCTTCCACTCGTAACCCTCCTATGTTTTCCCACCACCTCTTCCATCTTTTTCCTTACTACAGAAAATCCATTAAGCAGAACAGGATGGAATAGCCGCACAAGTCCTTCTTTAGTAGTACTAAGTTTCAAAGCACCCTGGGAGAATGCCTGCTTCACCACATCTGCATTGCTCCCTTTCTGCCTGGATTTAGAGGTGGGTGGTGGAATTGGCATCAGTTGCTCTTGTCCAGGAATGGGGAACCTGTGCCCCTCTAGAAGTTGGGCTGCAACTCCCATCATCCCTAACCATTGGGCATGCAGGGCAGTGCTGGTGGGAGCTGGAGTTTAACTACATCTGGAGGACCACAGGCTCCCTATTTCTGTTCTAGCCTGTGTTTAAGGGACCATTTTATGGCAACGCATTGAGAATCGCTTTCAGCTTTTCTCCGCCTTTTCCTGAAATCACATTAGGTCCATCAGCAGCACACTCCCTGAAAAAAGTGGTCTATACCCTTCCCAAACCAACTGCTTTCATAAGTCGCACTGCACTCTAATCTGCCTTACTTTGGGGTGGGGTGGGCGGAGTCCCATCAATTGAAATGAATGTCATAACCAAGTTTGAAAGGCTTGGTCCTCGCCCCCTCTTCCCCTGCTTAGGGAAAGGAAATGCATTGTAAGGGGTATCAGGCATCCAAAGAAAAGGAACAGAGTCTTTTGTCTGGATGTTTCCCTACATGCCACCAACACGTGTGCTTGCCAGTCTTTCTCCACAGAAATGACACTCCCATGTCCCTATAGTTAGATGGAACCATACAGCAATATCACACAGAGGGAGCCATGGCATAGCGACAAAGCCCTAAAGCAGTAAAGCAGTTTGAAAACGGTATATGGAATGTGTCATAGGTCCCAAAAGTTGTCAGTACACTTCAATATTGTTATAAAGTTCTAGTGTAGATCTTGCCTTTGAGAATTAGCGATTCTAGAAAATTAGGCAGCTAAACCCAGATTGTTTATTTCATTGGGGAAGGAAGGAAGGAAGAATAAATTACAATAACAAAGCAAAGAAATCTGAGCTCTAGCTGTGCAGGCTACCATGAAATGGCAGAAAAACCCTTGACCAAAGTCACAGCAAGGTGAAAGACACACTCCTGGGCACGCCCATCATGCTGGATTTCATCCGAAGGACTGAGGGAGCACACAGCAACTGAACCTCACGGGAGCAGCATTAAGAGGAAAAAATAGATCTATGTTCTAAATGTTTCATTATACAGCCACTGTATAATGGCTGTATAATGAATACAGCCATTATAATATAGCAGATTTGCAGAAATACATGCTCCTTTTATAGCAGAATTCAGAAAATGATGGACTTTTCCTGATTGTTTTAAAAAAGGAAAAACATTACAAAGCATGGGGTGATGGAAATGTCATGTAAATTACTGTGAGCAAGCAATCACAAACACACAATAAAAGGCTTGTGTAGAGATGCCCTCAGTTGCTTCCTGGCCCCTCTGCCCCACATGGGGAAATTCTTATTTCTTTTTTTTTAATTCCCCCCCCAACATAATACAACCTAAAACAACATAAAAATACAATACATAACCAACATACCCCCCGTGCACCCCTCCCCCCAGGAGACCTTCAACATACCCCCCGTGCACCCCTCCCCCCAGGAGACCTTTTGAAGGTATTTGCCCCTTCCCCGTTCTTAATACATATTCCAAAAATGGGCTCCCTATATCTCCAAAATCATTCTTACTGGACATTCCCCTCTTTATTTTCATTTTACACGTCAGCTTATCATTAAGCTTTATACCATTCTTTATATCATTATCTTTATACCATTCTTCTATAGAATATATCCTTTGCCCTTTCCAATTTTTAGTAATCATTATTCTGATGGGAGCCAGGAGGTTGTTTATCAATTCTCTCTTGCTTATATTCTCGTTTCCTTTATCCCATATTGCTAGTAGAGCCAGCTTTGGGCTTAATTCCAGTTTACTTCCAATTATTTCACTTATTTCTTTGAACACCCTTTCCCAATTTTTTTGTACATATTCACAGCTCCACCACATATGAAAATAAGTTCCAACCATCAGCTGCTGATCACCTGGGAGTTAGGCAGCCTTTTTCAGTGCTAAGCAGAGAAAAGCACTTATCTCCCATCAGCTGTTGACTAGAGATACAGCTTTTCCGTCCATGACAGAGAGAGTGGGACCTGGGAAAGAAGCAGCTGGGCCAGATGAGGAACCTCTGTGGGGTCCTTATCAAGCCTATCGGCCTGCTTTAGAGGGAAAGATTCTCTCATACTGCAGGGTAGTTAATTACATTGAAAAGCCTTGTTTGCAGGAAGCCAGAAAGCTGGTGCCTTTTCCCTAAATGGAAGGAGTATCTACTTCAGGCTATTTTCTCATGTTCCTTTTAGATACACAGCTTCCTCTATGAGGAGTTCCTTCAGCATGATGACAAGATGTTCCTGTATTATGTGGTAAGGTGAAGCTACTAAAGTAATGAAGGGCTCATCATTAGGGGTGTGCACTGGATCGATCCCATCCAATCTGATCTGGAAAGGACCCAATCCAGATCAGATGGATTGGAGGATCAGCGGACGCCCCTGGCGCCCGCCGCCGCTTCCATTGGCGGGCGCCAACAGGTGCCCACTGATGGAAGCGGACAGCGGGGGGGGGGGGCTTCCCTGGTGGGGCTGTCTGCTTCCATCGGTGGGTGCCAGCGGATGAAAGCGGACGGCCCCGGGGGGAAGTAAGGAGCATGTGGGAGGGGGCTTACCTGCCGGGGCCGTCCACAGCGGACGGCCCCGGGAAGTAAGAACCTCGAGGGGGGAGGGGGGGAGGAGGGAGTTAGTCCCCCCTCACCCACCCGCTGCCATTTTTTCCTCATAGACTTGCATTGGGGGAAAGCTTTCTTTCCCCCAATGCAAGTCTACGGGGAAAACAAAAATGGCGGCCGATCCAAAAATCAGATGTCCGATTTTTGGATCGGGATCAGACCCGATCTGATGGGGGGGGGGGCTCCAATTTTGTCTGATCCAATCCAGGACAAAATTGGAGGTCCCGATCCGGGTCCTGATCTGATCCGGGGGGTCCGTGCACACCCCTACTCATCATGTATCCCTGAACTTCTCAGGGCTTGACCAAGTGGTTGTGTTAGACATTCATTTTTGGGCTTGGAAAAGGCTGACCAACCATAGCTTGGGATAGGACATGGGGAAGGAGGAGATCTCCAAGATACATAATTTTCCCTCAGGTTAGAGTACAGTTACTGTTGCCTTCCCCAATTTCATGCCTTTCAGATGCTTTGGACTACAACTCTGATGGGACCCCACCTGGGAAGACTGACCTATAACATGGTGGCTGAACATCACTGGTCTATTCTCCCTGGATTACTGCCAGGAGGAGACTTCTGATTTCTAACTCCAATTTGTTGTTTTAATTTAATTTATATCACACCTTTCTGGCAAAAAAAAAAAAATGGTGCTCAAGATGGGTAACAGAAAAATCCAGATTAAAAGCAAAAGCTTAATTAAAACCTAACACAAAAACAAATTATAAATATGAGAAAGAAATGGCACCAACTCATTAAAACCCCTTTCAGGAAAAGACCAGCTTATATGTCAAAGGCCTCACTGAATGAAACTGGCTTTGGGTGCCTCTATGAGAGTGATTTAAAGCTCTTTCAAGGCGCATTACCAAATCTACCTTTACAAGAGCGGCGTGCAAATCGGGTCCAGGCACATTTTATCTCAGATTATTTGCATTTTCGAATACGCGTTAAATAGCGACTTTTAATTTACCGCGGGAGTAAGAGCGCCTTATGTCCATGTAAACAACTTTCTGAGGAGGCGCATTAAAGATCAGAGTGGGCGAACTGTGGTCCTGATGTCATGCATAGAACTGCCCCTTCGCTGGGAAAACCTCTCACTTTTTCGTTTAGTTTTATTTCCTGTCTCCTGCTTGCAACTTCCTCCTTGTTCTCTGTCTCTCTGGATGGAAGCTCCAGGAAGAGGTGACCCAATGTGAACTGAAAATAAAGTTTATTTTAACTCCCCTGATAGAATATTTCATTCATGATGATACAGGGCCAGATGGAGGTGGTTTCACGAGAAGTAAAGAGGGTAGGAAGGATGTGCAGATGTGTGCATAATTAGCGATCATTTTAGGCATATCATCCCCTCGCTTCTTGCTGGGTTCCTGACATGAGCTCTGTGTGTGTGTGTGTGTGTGTGTGTGTGTGCATGTTTTACAACAGTTGAGCTCTCTGGGAAGAGGAGGGGGAAGGAACGAAGCAGCATCCCCCTGTCTGTTTTGGCGTGTGTGTGTGAGAGGCACATTCCCATTTACTCCTGAGCAGTTCAGTTTAAATGGCAATCGGGTGAAGAGGGGGGGAGAGAGGTAGCCTCCTGTTTATTTCCTTGTTTGCAATTCTATGCTGTTTTTGTTTTCTAATAAACCTAACTGTCATGACTCTGTAAGTTCTAACGAAAAGGGTGAGGACAACAAACAGACCTCTTGAAGGGAAAATACAAATCCTTTATTATACACAAAAAACGATCGTTCTCCCTCCTCCAGCAAGACAAAGGAAAACAAGGTTATCAAAAGGTTCTTTAGTCCCTAGGCATTCAGTTGAGCTAACTTAGAGAGAAAAGAGAACAGAGTCATATAATTAAGACAAATTAGCCTGTAGGGCTTTGTTGGCTAGTCTCTCTGAGCGGCGGGCGGTCCTGAGTTTGAAGTCTCTTCTCTTTGCTTTTCGCCTTGCCACCGCATCCTCTAAACCCTTTGTCCCAGAAGAGAAAGTACTCTCTCTCTGGTTAAGGTCGTCCCCTTGGGGATTAACTTCCTCCCCTGCCGTGGGAAAGGGCTCTTCTTCTTCTTCTCGCAGCAACCCGGCTCTTGCATTCCTACCCCAGGATCCGAATCGCTGTCTGAGATTTCATCCCTTTGAAGCAGGGAGTTGGACATAGACACAACACTAACCCTTTTGTTTAATTAAATTAGCATGTTGTGGTGGTGGAAATGCCCAAAGCCGAATATTTTCTGGAACAAGGTGTTCCAGGAGATTAGTTCAATAACTGGACAATGGGTACATCCATCCCCCCCACCTAGCATTATTAAACTTATATAAAGGATTGGATATTAAACTTTCTGATTAGGGTTTAATCAGCCACCTATTATTGGTGGCAAGCACTGGAAAGATGGCAAAGGGCTCCATGTTGAAAATTGGTACCAAACGGTTTGCTCTTCTGGAAAAACTGACAGAGACAGTGAAAAAAGTGTGAGGGCATCTAAGTAAGGAGAAATTCACAAAGATATGTTGTAAGTTTATTAATTTTACGAACAAAGATGAAGGGAGGAGACTGCCCCCTCTACCATATATAGATATTTGGAGTAGTTAATGAGGCAGATATTGTTTGACAATTATTTTCCAATCCATACAGATAATTGTACAATAAAATCTGTAACTCTGTTCTAGACTGTCACGGATTGTCTTTGTGTATAAATATGTATATATATAAAATATAAATGTAACTTCCAACCTATGTAACCAGAAATAACAAAATAAAATAGTTTAAAACAATTAAATTGGCATGTTGCAATCTAGAGGGAATTCTAAGTAATCATGTTCATGTTAGAGCCTTGGTCCTCTCAGCCAAGTCATTGAAAAGGTGTGCACTAGCCTCCTAGGGCAGTTAGAGAGTTAAAGACTGGAAACTGCCGAAGTTGTAAATCAGAGCGTCATCATGGGGGGAAAATCGCATTTCCTTACCGTCGCTTCTCCACCCGTGCAATTGTCCCTCATTACTTCCTCTTCCAACGTGCACGTGGCCCAGTCAGTGGGCCGTTTTGATCATGCTGCTTCTTCTGCACACAGCAGGAGATAGTGGTAACTTCCATCTCAAAAAACAAGTAAGATTTACTGCAGTGTTTTTTTGTCACGCATAGAAGACTAGAAGGGGCGGGAGGAGTGCTGGACGCAGACAATGTTGTGAGAGGGACCCGCAAACATCCATGAGTGCCATGGGACCCCAGTCTGGAATGTGTTCCCAATCTGGATGAGGGCCTTGTGCAGGTATTCTACTGAAAATCACCCCTCTCCCTGGCTGCTGTTTTTCCTTGAAGGTGCTCTTTGTATTAAACAGCAGTTTCATTCTGGGGCAAAAGAAAAAAGAAAAAGACAGCCAGGATGGAGTGGCATTCAGCTGGGCCCCAGCTGCTTTTTCTCCAAAATAAAAGCAGCCAGCTGAAGCATGCTTGTGTGAACACGTGGCCAATGCCTAAGTGTGATGAGCAGAGGTGGGCTATTTGAAGCCTCCCAGATGTTTTGGCCTATCACTCCCATCAGCCCTAGCCAGCTTAGCCAATGGTGAGGGATGATGGGAGTTGTTGGCCAAAACATCTGGAGGACCACAAATTCCCCACTCCTGGTGTAGGGGTATCTGCCACCTGAGAGGAGACTACTTTCCACCCTGGTGGGGTGGCAGGACTGGAGAAAGCTAAGGACCAGTAGAGCCGGAAGTGCTTTCTTGCCTCTTCTGCTATGTATGTTGGGGGCAGCCAATGGCATTGTGCATTTAAAAAAACCTATAGAGCTGGTTGCTGGGGACAGAAGGCTCAAATTTGACAGGCTGTGCCAACTAGCTCTGGGAGTAAAGTGATTCCTGCTCCTTCTCACGGAGGCGATTTCTCTTTGTAGGGACGCCACACTTATGCATTGCCAAAAGAGAGGAATTTCACCACCATAAGAAGACAGAAAAAGACATTGATTTGTAACTATATATGTAAAACTAATAATAATAATAATTTTTATTTATTTATTTATTTATTTCTTACCTGCTTCTTCCTCAGGATTGAGCCGGGGAACAACATTGATACAAATGACATAAAATACATAAAACTGACTAAAACATATAAAATTAATACATTATTAAAATATTAAAATTCGACTGGGTAGGCCTGCTGGAAGAGATCAATTTTTATAGCTTTCTTAAATTCTGAAAGATTGTTAAGTTGGCGAATCTCTCCCCGCAGGCCATTCTACAGTCTGGGAGTGGCAGAAGAGAAGGTCCTCTGGGTAACAGTTGTCAGCCTGGTTTTGGCCGACTGTAGCAAATTCTTCCCAGAGGACCTAAGTGTGTGGGGCGGATTGTATGGGAGAAGGTGAGCCTGCAGGTAACTTACAGATGCAAATGGAGAAAAAATAACAACTATAATTTCAATAAAAATACAATGCATGTCACCATACCACCAGGTGACTTATCTGCCTACTCTGTTTGCTGCCCTGATGCTAACTCTTAATGGGCAACCTCAAGGCCCCAGCTATCACTTCTTATGGTTCTTTGACTTTAAACCAGGCTTGGACTGGGCAGCCCAGCAAACAAAAGGACACCTTCAAATAGAGGATTGTCCTTTGCTAGCTCTCTAAAACAGAAGGCTGTCCTCTGTAAAGTAGGGCACTTGGCCATTCCACTCTTTGCCTTTGTTGGGCACACTAGACAGGGAGGGAGTGAATGCAGAGTCAAAGGAGAAATGTGTAGGGAAGGTCAGAAATGCACAGGAAGTTCTCCAGGCTCTGGACCTGTATCAAATGAAAGCCAGTGTGGTGTAGTGGATAAAAGTGTTGGGCTGAGAGTCAGGAGATCTGGGTTCTAGTCCCCACTTGGCCATGGAAGCTCACTGGGTGACTTTGGGCCAGTCACAGACTCTCAGCCCAACCTACCTCACAGCGTTGTTGGGAGGATTAAATGGAGAGGAGTTCCTTAAGGAAGAAAAAAGGTGGGATATAAATGTAATAATTAATATTAATAAATAATCCTCATTTTCCTTTTAATCCAGCACTCATTACTTTAAAGCCACCTTTAAAGTGGCTATCCTGTCTGGAATGATGGGGACTACAGCTTGGGGAAAGCAGTTTTAAATATCCACACTATTCACATTATCTGTCATTGTAGAGTGGCAAGGAAAAGAAACCCAGCGAAGAAGAGCTTAATGAAACAGAAGAGGTCCTCCGGCTGGTCCGAAGGATCATTGAATCTGTGCATCTGAGCCAGGCCTTGGCTGGAATGAAAGACTTCGATCCACTTACTGGAGAGCACTGGCAATTGCTGGGTGCTCAGGACCTGCGCATGGGTGGCTCTGTTTACATGGAAGTGAAGCCTGTTGTGCGAAAGCTGGGTAAAAATAAGAGTTGTCCTCATGGTTCAGTGTATATTTATACTGATTTAAGGCTTTGCAGGGCTGGCTGCTTACAGCATATCTATACTACATACTTATAGTGATTTTGTATTGCAGTCTTCCATCCTAAAAAGAACGCTGGGAATTGTAGTTTGGTGCGAGCTCTCTGTTAGCCAATGTCTAATCAAGGCCAACCAAATGTCTCAAAAGATTGTGCACATTTTTGAGTTCTCCAGAACGCTTTGTCAAGCTCTGTGGTACAAAATGCAGAGAGTGGAAGGACAAAACAAGAAAATACAAAGATTAGGCCAGATACTGTGGCTATGAGACCTGCAGCTGAATTCTCAGATTGAATGCATGAGTCACTGGTACATTTACAGCTAGTATTCTGGGACAAAGAAATGTCGAGCATTTCTACACCAGGCTAAAATTTCGCAACTTTAGTGGGACTTCTGCTTCTGGATTCCTTCCGGGGTGCGTCGGCTCCTTTCCATGTGGTTTTTTTTTGGGGGGGGGGGGATCAGAAAATTCTATGTTTCATTAAAAATCCACTAGGTGGTGCTGTAGTAATATTTGTGAAAAAGCGCCATTTCATCAGTACACCTCCCATTTGTAGCGGGAGGAGGGGAAATGCCAGACTTTCGTCATCATGAAAACCAATGCAATAAAAGTTGTAAAGAGTGGGAGGTGCCCTGGGGGATGGTGATGTCAGGTATAGGACCTGCGAACCTCTGTGAGTGACCAATCATGAGCGCATGATAAATGCTCCATGCAGAAACAGCCATTGTCTGAGCCCCATTTCTGAAAATACAAATGCCAGTCATAACTCAGATCTCTCTCTTGCATTGGGCAAAACCCACAGGTTCCTAAATAGGCAGAGAGCAGAAGAGAAACATGACAGTCTTCATATGAGTCAAGCCACAGATTAATTTTAGGTGATGTGCTAGGTTAAAAAATCAGTCAAAACCAAATACTGTAGAATAAGTTAGTGGCTGGAGTCAATGGAACCCTCAAATAGCAAAGACCCTCTTCAGAGGGTAGAAAATACTTTGTTTCTCTGGTGGTAGATTCTGCCAGGAAAGGTTAAGGAAGGTATTCTCCAAGGCACATAAAATACAAAGATAGCTGCATTGCGCCGTGAAGGGAAGAATCCAAAATCCATAGTTAAGTAATGTATTGATTGTAAAGGCCATTGTGCCATATGCAAATAAACTTTGACTAATACCTTTATTAGGACAAACCAAATTTTCACAAAAGAGTGTACAAGCTTCTGAGTTCTCCAGAACTCTTATTCTGGTTTGATGTTACAAAGAACAAGCTGAGTGGGAACTGCAAAAGGTTATGGCTGAAAGGTCTGTGGCTTGAATTCAGACTAAATTAGTTGCAATTCATTTCTGCTGAAATCAGTGACTTACATTAGGCATGGTTAAGTTTTTCTCATTGATTTCAGTGGGATCTAAGTGCAACTAATTTAGAGCATCTCTAAGGAAAATCTTGTTGTTTACCTGGGCTGTTGTGCTTCCTGGTTCTTTGGTGCAATTGATATGGACTGCATTACACGGGAGGAGAGGGGTGACAAGGTGGAAGATCCTACTGTTTTTCAGGACTCCTTCAAATGGCAGACATAGTCGAATTGAGGGAGCGCCTCCCTCCCTCCCTGGCATATGTGCAAAGGAGCAGGCTGGGGGAGTCTTGTTTTCATCTACTGTAAGTCTGCAAACCTTGGCACACTAACTTGGGTGTTAGCCCCATTGAACACAATGGGACTTACTTCTGAGTAGACACATGGGGAACTTCTAGCAAAAACCAACAGAAAGAATTTTAAAAATGAAAAAGAATTATGTTGGATTTAAACCTAGCACAACTATAATCCAGCATAATGAAAGGTCTTGTTCTTGCATCCTTATAGAACCTTCTATGTCCCTGTGACATATTTACTTGGGAGTAAGCCCCACTGAACTTAAATGGGTGCTCTAGGTGGAGTGGGGTTGCAGGGAGGCATTTTACCTTCTTCTTTCTTCGATAGCAGGGAAAATCCTTCCTCGGCAAATTCATAGTGCAATGCCAGCTTTACACAGCCAATTTCGTGCTATTAAGAGTTTATTCCAGTTTATCTCTGAGCTTTTAAAAAATGAATAAGTGGGGAGGAACCGTGGGAGCCATTCTGTTTGTTGAAAACGTCATGAAATTGACCTGGAAACTTCTGTGAGTAGCCAGTCACGTGTGCTCATTTAGAGAAGCCCTTAGTCTAGATCCAATCCAGGGAGATTTCAGGTAGACAAGAGTATACCATGTTTATTTCATCTGTGAAATGCCAGAGGGCAAGTTTTTGACTATAGTGGCCTACGGTTGTAGTCCTGTTTCAACTGCAAAAATAAAATTGCAGAAATATATGCACATGATGCTCTGTCACACACAGACTTCCAAATCTTCACATGTAGGGAGCTGTACATGGACATTCAATCCCTTTGTCTTGGCTGCGGAGACCCAAAATGCCAGTGACCTCCTTGCTTCTTCTTTTCTTCCATAACAGATTACAGTAGCATGGCATTTGAGGAGCTGGCCCGGCTGAACCCGAAGATGGCCGTGGAGCTTCTTAGTAAGAACTTCAAGGCATTCTGCAAGAGGTGTCCTTCAGGCAGTGAGTCCCTGCAGGTTTGGAACCAGGGTGACCTTAGTCTGGCTCTTGAGTGAACCAGGAGGAGAACAGAACTCAGCTAAGGTGGAGTTTCAAGTCCAGGAGAGGTTACAGAGCGGCAGCAGCTGCATGTCTTTGCAATGTCTGGCTCTGTCCTGAGAAGGGGGGAAAAACAGGGCAGAAGAAAGAAAGTGTTCTGTAGGCAACCTTAATCAGTTGCTTAGGCTGACCATATGAAAAGGAGGTCAGGGCTCATGTAACTTTAACAGTTGTAGAGAAAAGGGAATTTCAGCCAGTGTCATTTATATGCAATTAGTTCCTGGTGAAATTCCCTCTTCATCACAACAGTTAAAGTTGCAGGCACTATACTAGAGTGACCAGATACAAAAGAAGGCAGGGCCCCTTCAACTTTAACTGTTGTGATGAAGAGGAAATTTCACCAGGAACTAATTGCATACAAATGACACCAGCTGAAATTCCCTTTTCTATACAACTGTTAAAGATACATGAACCCTGTCCTCCTTTTCATATGGTCAGCCTACAGTTGCTTCCAGAAGCCAGTTCTTGCTAAACTCATGAGGTCTTGCCAAGGTCGTTGCTTGAGAACTTAACGTTGGCCAAAAACTGTCTGAGCTTAACTTGCTCCTGGGGGGTCACCTCCCAGAGATTGTTATGACAAGACTTGCATTCCCCTGAGCATACAGCTTCATTTCCCTTGCAGGAGTGTTCGCTCGGCCATTGGCGGGGAGGAGGAGCCTCCACTGGACCAGGTCAAGTTTATCCTTCATGAGAAAGGGAGCAACCACAAGGAAGGCCCTTACAAAGCCCAGGTACCACACCGCAGTGATATGTCCTGCCGTTTAGTTCCATCGCTCAGTGCCAGACTAGCCATGACATGAATTGTGCAAATTCATTTAATGTGTACCTTTTTTGTTCTGTAGTCACAGGACAAGGGGGGAGTGGGGAGTTTATCCCTCATCTTTGCTGGCTCTGATGCTGCTGTTTGTCTTTCAAAAGAAGCCTCCTTTGGCACCAGCGGGAGCATCCCTTGAAATGCAAACAACAAATTCAGAGAGGAGGGTGTTGTTGTTTTTTTAATCAGGGCAGATGCTATTTACATAACAAAAATGCATACGTTAATTGCAGTCATAGAATTAAAGTTACATTGAGTTTGGTCTTTAGTAACTGCCCATCCTATCCTATACCATCCTCCTGGGTGTTCAAGGGCTAGGAACAGGCAGGTTTTCAGAGCTGAATGGGGAGAGGGGCAATTTAGTTATAGTTGTGCGTGAGACCATGGGTACAATGGTCATACCACCATCTCTTCTCAGATAGGTTTTAAAGCTTCATGGTTGCGATCCTATGCACCCGTCATTCCATTGATCCTGGTAGAATGTCCACCAAGAGTAGACATGCAAAGGATGTCATGCAGCCTTCCCCAACCTGGTGCTCTCCAGACGTGTTGGACTACGACTCTCATAATTTCCAGCATTGACCACACTGGCTGGGAAGTATGGGAGTTGCAGTCCAAAACATCTGGAGGGAAGCTGCTGTTTTGGTGCAGTGCTTTGGAAACCTGCAGAGTAGAAGACAAGAACCGAGCATGTTCACCACAGCATCACTGTCCTTCTCATACCCGCCTTCAACAATCTGGAAAAGCAAATTGCTGTGTCTCCAGCAAATGCCCCCCCCCCCAGTTGTGCATCAAAGGAAGCTCAGAACAAGTCATGCAGATGTGATGACTTAATCCTGTTATTCTTAATTAAGCTTGTTAAACAGGCCAGTTCCAGTATTTGTGTTTTTTGCACTGCTTGGATATTTTTGGCCCAAGGTAATAAGGAGCCTATCTACACTTCTGCTTTATAATGGTTTATAACAGTTATTAACCAGTTAAAACTGTTATAAATCATTTTAAAGCAGTAGTGTAGATAGGCTCAAGGACAGCAGGAGGAAATCAGAAAGAGAAGAGATTTGCCATATGGAAGATGGGGGATGTAAGAACAGAGGGACATCCCTAGGAGAAGCCTAGAAGGGAGGTCCGGGTGTAACGTAGATCACAGAAGCCCTGCCACATGGAAAGAGGTGTCTTTCTTCACACAGTCCTTGGATGTTTTGAAGCAGCCCTCAATTCATCATGTTTCTAACCTTCCCTTCCTCCGGATTGCTCAGTGCAATGTACATGGAGATTGTCCCATGTGAGGTCAACTAGGTGGAAAGGTAGTTACTGGCTCAAGCTTGCCCTCTGAGCTTTCTAGCTCAGTGAGGCATTTGCACCATGCCTCTCTGATGTGAACCCCACACACTGTCAACTGCATTGCAATGGCTTTCATGAGGACTAGAAACTTGTTTTTAAAGGGAAGTGGAGCTTTTCAGGAACCTAACACTGGCAGTCCTTAGGATTCGCTGTCTTAGAATGGGGAGGGATGAAAAAAAGCTTCATTCTATTTGTCCGACATTTCCATCGTTATTTGCAACCTGGGAAGTGAGCCTCCATGTATAAAACTGTGTGATCTGAACAAAAGAGATGGTGCCCTGCGCTGCCTGGTCTCTCCTTGCCATTTTAGAAACTTTTCAGAGATGCTGCAGAGTCCCCTCCATTTGGAGTACTTCCGGCACTTCCTCAAGATGCAGTCTGCTGAAGCCCCGCTCCTTTTCTGGATGGCTGTAGACGAGCTTGTGAATGAGCCCAATGCCAGGGTTCAGCGTGCTCAGATCAATGACTGCGTCAGGATGTTCTTCTTCAATGCTATCCCACCTGGTATGTCAGCTGGGCTCTTGTTCCATCTCACTCTGGCCCACAAATCAAGCCACAGGTCGTACATGTGCCCTGGAACCTAAGAGGAATGCCAGCTTGTCCCTGGATCTGCTGGCTACAGGAGTGCCGACCTGCCCTGTCTTGTAGATCAGGATGTGTATATGGACCTTCTTGAGTTGTACAACTGAACACTTTGTGGTAGACCCTTGAGGCTGCGAGTAGAGCGACTTCACTCAACCTGGTGTCCTCCAGTTGTGTTGGACTACAGTTTCCAGAATCCCCCAGCCAGCATAGCTGGCTGGGAGATTCTGGGAGCTGTAGTCCAACACATCTGGAGGACACCAGGCTGGAAAAGGCTACACGTAGAGGGAGAAAGGGCAATAGCTTGGTGCCTCCTCCTGTAAAGCTCATTGATTCCTCCTGATTTGTCCTTCTTAGAAATCCTTCATGGGCAGGCCTGGCTGTATTATTATGATTATGATTATGATTGTTATTTATTACATTTATATACTGCCCCGTAGACGAAGCTCTCTGGGCAGTTTACAGGAAGCAGTGAGACTCTGCCCTTGCTGGTGTGGCTTCCTAGCTTTGATGGAGGAGTTCTGTCCATCATCTTACCTATCACCGCATTGCTTCCCTCCTCCTCCTTTCCTCTCAGTCTGTCAGCTTCACTCTCTGCTTGCCCTGCCTTTGTGCCTGCTGTACTCTCCTGGGCTTTGTTCCACCTGGGCTGATTTTTCAGTTCAAACCTTGGCTGGAAACCAACTCTGCCTCTACAGTAGACAGTGGCCCTGTCTTGACAGCGCCACCTGGGCGTTATGAGGCCTCAGGCTTCCGCATTTGTGCCCCTTCCCAGCATCTGCATGGGAAGGAGCGCGAGTGCGGAGTTGCTGCCACAGCCACGCCGAGCACAGGGGCGGGGAAAGGAATGGGTCAGCCAGAGGGGGAAGAAGGGAGGAACGCATGGCGTCCCAACTGGCTCTACTCCCTCTGTCCTCCCTCTGGCTGCCCGGTTCCTCCCCCCATTTAAAAATAAAAATTATATGTAAGTGTGAAGCTGCCACTGCAGCAAGCACCAGGGAAGGGGGAGGAACAGGACAGCCAGAAGGAGGTCAAGGGGAGGTGAGCCGGTTGGGGCGCCGTGCGTCCCTCTCTTCCTCCCCCTCTGGCTACCCCATTCATTCATTCATTCATTCATTTATTTATTTATTTATTTATTACATTTGTATACCGCCCCATAGCCGAAGCTCTCTGGGCGGTTTACATAGGATTAAAAACAATTAAAAACAATATACAAAAATTTAAACAGCAAAAACATACAACATACACACAATCTGTACATTTAAAAACCACTACAAAAAAAGCTACAAAAACAAAACAAAACAAACCCAGGCTCCTCAGATATTGCCAAATGCCTGAGAGAAGAGGAAAGTCTTGATCTGGCGCCGAAAAGATAACAATGTTGGCACCAGGCGGGCCTCATCGGGGAGATCGTTCCACAATTGGGGGGCCACCACAGAGAAGGCCCTCTCTCTTGTTGCCGACCTCCGAACTTCCCTCGGAGGAGGCACTTGGAGGAGGGCCTTAGATGTTGAACATAGTGTTTGGGTAGGTTCATGTCGGGAAAGGCGTTTGTATTTTTTTATTATTATTTTTAATCTGTAGATGCAATCCTTTGCACCTACAGATTAATAATAATAATAATAATAATAATAATAATAATAATAAATAAAAACAGGGGGAAGGAATGGGGGCTGCCAGAGGGGGATGAAGACAGGGACGCACGGCGCCCCAAACGGCCCTCCTCCAGCCAATGGCGACCAACCAGCTATCGCCTTCCACTGCGGCAGGCTCTGCAGGAAAAAAAGTTGGCGTAAGGGCCCAACTTTTTTAAAGCGGAGTTGAGGGATTTCACCCCTCGATGGCTTTGGAGTGGCGGTTGCATCATATACATCACCTGCCGCCACACCGAAGCCACCGTGGGGAAAAGCGCCCATCTAGAGGTACCCTTTGTGTGGCTCAGCTCTTGTGCTCTATCTGAATCCAGTGTCCTTCCAGGACTCACAATTCAGCTCCTCTATACTTCGCTGCCTAGCCCAACAATAATGGCACTTTCTGGTTGCTTCCACCTTCATCCTTACTGCCATGTTTCCTACCCTTCTTGTGCCCTGCCCTTGCCTTTTGTTGGAAACTGCCCATTGATTCTCAGAGAGCTGCCATTCCAGTTGAGCTGGGGTGGCGCAAGGGAAGTGAGTTTTGTGAACATTTTCATGCTGCTCAAACCACATCCACCCTTTTCAGGCACTTTTTTTTTGGGGGGGGGGGGGCGGGGGACACTTGCACAGGTGTGAAAATTTTCATGGGGAAGGGAAAGGGATGACCAGGCTGGTGCTTCCTGTTCTGCTGTACTATATTTCAGCAAGGAACAGGCCAACAAAGCCATGAGGATGAGTGCTGGAATGCACATCCAAGTACAGATACATGGTGGAACGCATGTTTCATTGTGCATTCTGATGTGACTAAGGGCATGTTTGCCCTCACTGTGATGTCAACATGTTTACTATGTGGTTTCTGATTAGCTGGGATCACATAGTGAAAACGAAGCAGGAATAGACTTGGGGAAAATGGCACCAAATGAGAAATAGATTTCCACCGCCACCTGCCAGTGAAATAAATTTGTCCTCTCAAAATTGTTCACTCTGAAATTGTTCATGGGTGAACATGCAGTGCAGAACTAGATTTCCTGCATAGAAAGCAACCAATCATACAGATAACCATTTTTTCATACATGTGGACCTGATGTGGGGTAAAATTCCCCTTGCCATTGGGCAGAATAGGCAGCTGGCCTACCAAATGGCTACATGCAGTTTGTGCATAAGTTACTACCTGTTAATGGTCATGTATCCACTCTGTGTTATCCAGTATTGCAGTGTTGGTCAGGGGCAAAAATAAACTAAGAAGTACTGGAAAGTGTGTATTTGTGTGTGCGTGTGTGTTTTTCACCCAGAGAAGCTGCTGCAGTGCACTGCTGTCATTATCAAAGAGATTCCAAGAGCATATCTTGTCACTGTTCCCATGTTGGTCACAGCACAAATGGAGGTTATGAAGATCCTGGAAGAGAAATGGTGAGTAAAATGGCAATGCAAAACAGGCATAGGTTTTCTTGTTTTTTAAATCCAAAGTCTACTTGAGTAAAACCATGGAAAATTACAGTTGTGCATGCTGCTAAACTTGTGACACACGGTGGAAACGACTTCGATATAACACAATCTAAGCAAGCAATGAGATGTTCTTTTGCCAGATTCCAGAAACAGAATGATGCCATCACATTTGTGGCCTGCAGAATGGCAAGGAATTTCAACAGAGTGCTGGTTTATGCTCTTTTGGCCAGATATCTGTCTTTTTCCAATGTGCTATTCTGTGTATCGCCATGTACGTTGGTCAATTTAATAAAATGGAGCCCAATTTATCTAATATATATATAAGTTATGAAGGGTACAATCCTATGCATGTTTCGGCAGAAAATAAGTCCGACAATTCCCAGTGTTCCACAGCTAGCCATGCTTTTTTTCCTGTCCAAACATGCATAGGTTGTGCCCTAAATGATGCAATATATTAAGGTGTGTGTGTGTGTGTGTGTGTGTGTGTAATCATGTGCCAGCCCAATCTTTTTAAATTTTTTTATTATTTTCAACATATAATACAACATAATCATAAAAATAATATACTAACATAACCTTAACAACCCCCCCAGTGCTCCCCTAACCCATTGAGACCTTCTTTGTTTCTATTATATTATACATTCTTCCAAACTTGTAAAGATTCTTTTAAAGGTGTACAACCTTTCCCCTTTATTAAAACAAACTCTAAAAATGGGCTCCATATATTTTCAAAATCATTCTTCTTAGATAATCCCCTCTTTACTTTTATATTACATGTTAATTTATCATTAATCACGATATCCCATACTTCTTTATACCATTCTTCTATTCTGTAATTTCCTTGTATTTTCCAATTCCTAGCTATCATTAATCTGGCGGGTGTCT
Source organism: Anniella stebbinsi (assembly GCA_029215795.1). NCBI lineage: Eukaryota > Metazoa > Chordata > Lepidosauria > Squamata > Anniellidae > Anniella > Anniella stebbinsi. The sequence continues at coordinate 121,496,948 of JARDYH010000004.1, read as the reverse complement.
GGAGGTTGCTAATCAAATCCTTCATATTTTGATTCCCATATTCTTTATCAAAAATTGAAAGTAAAGCCAAATTTGGACTTGCTTCCACACTGCTTCCCATTATTTCACTTATTTCTTTAAAAACCCTTTCCCAAAATTTTTGTACGTACTCACCATATGAAAATATGTTCCAACCTCCTAACATCTGCTCCAACATATCTTCGAAATTTTCTTATCTATCTGATGTAATCTTAATGGTGTTAAGTACCACCTCCAAATTATTTTGTAATAATTCTCTTTTATCCTAACTGATCATCTTCCCATATTGTTTTAAGAGAATACTGTTGGTCTCCATCCTTTGTCAATATTTTATATATTTCACTTATCATACCTATTTTACTTTTATTTCCCCCCTCCTTTTCTCTTGATTCTATTAAATCCTCAAATCTTGTATTAGCTCTACAATCCTTATTTTTCCTTTTTGCTCCTTATTAGACATTCTTTTCAACCAATTTTTCACTTTAATAATTTTCTGTCCCCTCAATACCCCTTCCATAACTCTTCTTAGATTCCCTGGGAAGTTCTCCAATAATACAACTGGAGTCAGAGGAGAGATTCATGGTACTAATTTTTTATATACTTCCCCCAAATCTCTACAATGTTTTTTAAAAGGGGATTTTCCATTTCCTTCAATTGTTTCTTTTGTATTTTGCTAAAAAATATATTTTGTAATTCTAACTCTATATCTCCTGTCTGCATCTCCAACCATTCTAAATCGTCTTTTCCTACTATACTATTTATAACATGTCTTACTGATTAGCTATTTAATAATCTTTATATTTGGAAGTCCCAACCCTCCTTTCTTTTGTGTCTTATACCATTTCCCTTTATTTATCCTTGCTTTTTTATCTCCATCACAATAATTATTTATCATACTTTGCCAACTCTTTATTTCTACTTCCATTATTTTAATTGGTAACATTCTAAACAAAAACATTATCTTAGGTAATATCTTCATTTTAATAACTGCTATTCTACCAAACCATGAATGCTTTAACTTCCTATAAGCCTCTAATTTTTTTTATCTGTTTCTTCAAGTTATTAAAATTAATTTCTTCTAACTTTTCTAAATCTTTTGTAATATTAACTCCTAAGTAGCTCACTATATTTTTAATCTTAAGACCTAATTTTGTACTACACTCCTCCCTTTCCTCTTTATTATAATTAAATAACATCATTTCCGATTTTCCCCAATTTACTTGTAATCCTGTATTCTCCCCAAATTCTCTCAAATATTGCTTTATCTCCTCCAAACTCTCCATTGGATTTTCTAATGTCATTAATGTATAATCCGCAAATATATTAATTTTTATCTTTTCTTTTCCTCCTATCCCTTTTAATCTCCCATCTTCCCTAATAACATTTGCCAAAATTTTTATAACTATTGCAAATAATATCGGGGAGAGTGGACACCCTTGTCTAGTACCTTGGGCTAAGGTAATCTGTTGTGTTAACCCATCATTAACCACTACTGCTTTATTATTTGTGTATAACTGATTAATCACTCCTATAAATTTATCTCCAAATCCAAATGTTTTTATAATTGTTTTTAATGCTGGCCATTATATTAAAAATATCTAATACTATCAACCTTGCTTTTATAATCCTTTTTTAAAATAACATTTATTATATTCAATACTATCCCAATTAAATTAGGCATTTGCCTCTCTGGAATAAATCCGCATTGATCCTTTTTTATATATTTATTTATGAAAGTATCCATTCTTGTTGCCATAATTGCTGTAAAAAAATTGAATCTTGATTTATTAAAGATATAGGTCTATAAGAAGCTGGGTCCATTAAGTCCTTATCCGGTTTCGGGATTAATATAATCAGAGAATGTTCCCATGATGGTGGGGTCTTCCCTCCCTCTAATATATTGTTGTATAATACTTTAATAACTCTCTAAATATCTTGTAATATTCCAGCCCCAACCCATCTAAACCCGGAGATTTCCCTCCTTTTAATTTATCAATAATTTCTTCTATTTCATTTTCCCTGACTGAACCTTCCATATAATCCCTATCTTTCCCTTGTAACCTTATTTCCCAATTCCTCTCTACATACTCCACTAACCTTGCCTTTGGGCCCACTTCTGATGCATATAATTTCTGATAAAATTCTTGAAATATGTTTAATTTATCTTTCATTAAATTACAGCTTTTCCCTGTTTTATTTTTAATTGTCCCTATCATATTCTTTGCCTTCTTCGACTGCGTGGACCTGGCCAGCATTTTAGAATTTTTATTACTATATTCTGAAAAATCCCTTTTCAAATATATCAGATCTTTCTGCACTCTCTTTAAATCCGCTTCCTCGAGTTCCTTCTTTTTAGCTTGAAGTTGAGTGTATATTTGTTTATCTTTAGTTATTCTCAATTGTTCCTCTAAATTCCTAACCTCCTTTTCAGTCTTTTTACTTTGTGCTTCTTGTTGTCTTCTTAATTTACATGATTCTCTAATACGTATCCCTCTTACTACTGCTTTCATCATGTCCCATACTATCGCTTAAGAATTTTTCCGTTTCATTAATTTCCTATATTGTCTGTATCTCTTTTTTCATTTTTTCAACAATGTTTTTATAATTTAAAATCTTTGTATTCATTCTCCACCTTTTTGCTTCTCTATAATCTTTCTTCATTTTAATATCCATACTCAATAATGCATGATCTGTGACTTTAATAACTCCTATTTCACAGTCTATAATCTTAGAAATCAAATTCTTTGACACAAAAATATAATCAATCCTAGAATAACTCTTATATTTCGGTGAATAAAAGGCGTATTTCCTTTCTTCCCCTTTTATTAACCTCCAAACATCTACTAATTCTTTTTCATCCATTACTTTACTTAAACCAGTTTTACCACCACCTTTTAAAGTTCTCAATATATTATCTTTATCCTTCAATTTATCCTTCAATTTATCACCAGCTATTACAATATTCACTTTCCCCATATTTCCCATAGCTTTAAACACTTTATCATAAAATTCCATCTGATTTTCATTTGGAGCATAAACATTAATTCCTCTTCCACCACAGTACAGTATATTATCAAAAATCTTCCCATATCAGCCCTCTTTACTTTTACTATGTTGAGACCACATTTTTTAGAAATTATTATCGCTATTCCTCTCGCTTTAGAAGTCCCATATGCCTTCTCATATATGCCCACATCCCTCATTTTAAGCTCGTTTACTCCATCTTTTGATTGATGAGTTTCTTGTAAAAATATTATATCTGCTTTTTCTTTGTTTAACATCGCTTCCAACCTCTTCCTTTTAATAACATTTCCCAGCCCTTTAACATTTAAACTTACAATTCCTAATTTAGTTTCCATCTTTCCAACCTTAATTCTCTTTGTAGGTCTCCCTTTGTGTTACATTTACCCCCTCCCTCCCACACATACCCCCCAATTTCCCCCCTCCTTCATCACCAGGAACTTTCTGGGCAGTAGCTCCCTTATTCCCTTTTTAGAACCCTTCAGGGGGGGAGGCGACTTCACCACCCTGGGGCCACAGTAGATCCTCTCCTCCCTTTAATTCTCTTCTTCTATCCCTTTTTAATCCAAAAACTCAGTCACAGTTTGCCTCCTCCTGCCCCTTGTTCTTCTGCTTCTTGTTCTTGCCTTTCATCTGCATCTTTCTCCATCAGGCCCAGCTTCTCCAGTAACTCCATCCCTTGCTCGCACAATGTTATTCTGTGTTGTGTCCCCTGCCATACAAATCTCAGAAATACTGGGTAACCCCAGCTGTAAGCAATTGCATTCTTCCGCAGGATTGTTGTGCACAATCTCACACTTTTCCTCCATTGGATCATTTGAGAACAAAGATAATTGTAAACCTGTATCAGCGTTGATTGGAACATCAGTTGACCGGCACGTCTAATTGCTTGCATTAACTTTTCTTTTTTATAATAATTTGCAAATTTAACAATTATGTCCCTTGGGAACATCCCCTTTTCTTATATCTAACTCTGTGGCTCCTTTCAATATCAGCATCTTCCCAATCCGTTTGGGGGTCCATCTCTTTGATCCATTCCATTATCTTAGCTCTCAAAATCTTTGGATTTTCCACCTGCTGTTCCTGGAAGGATCTGATTCGAATATTTACTCTTCAATCTCTGTCCTCCATAGCAATCAAACGCAAGTCAATTTCTTGAATTTTAATATCTTGCTGTTTATGTTTTTCTTTGTTCTCTTCCGTTTGTTGTTCCAGAGATGACAGTTTGGCATTAACAACTTGAAAGCTTGTCAATATCTCCTTCTGAGATTTAAAGATCTTATTTTTGACCTCTTTCATAATGTCTTCCTTCTGCCTGTCTAGGCTATTATCCATCATAGTTTTGATATTTGCTAGTAACTCACTGAAGACATTTGTTGGCATTCCTGTGGTTTGGTTCCCTTAGGAACAGCTCCTGGCTTAGTTCCAGTTTTATGATTACCACTTGCGGTTTGAGACGGGCCTGCTTTGCTGTCTTCTTTTCCTTCTTTTCCTTCCCCTTTCATGTTTACTTTATCTGACACCATTCTTGTCAAATGTGCCAATTTTTTTATCAGAAGGGTGTATTTCAGCCTTCCTTGCCCACTTCGGAGAAGAACAACTTCTTTCTCTGCGATCTCTATGCATCTGGCATCCAGCCAGCTACTCCGGAGCCCGTCACTCCGTCTTAGTTTCATCCTTGATTCATATATCAGTTCTTAAAGTCCATAATATCCCTTTTTAGGACAATAGCTAAGGCAGATATGTTTTCAAAAAACTTTACTGAGTCTCAAAACAATTGGCATCCAGCCCAGATTCTTCCGGGGCTTATCAAAGCTGTAATACGCTGTTCTCAGTTAAACTCCCACCACATTCCTGTGCTGCTACTCTTCCCATACATAAATGTAGTTTTTAACTTATAGTCCATTCCTTATGAAGATAGGGATTTTTCCTTTTGCTTTCCCCATTTTGGAAGGTCCAAAAAACTCCACTGATCACTGCATAGCAGAAGCCACACCCCTGCAAGCCCAATCTTGAGTGAGGATCTGCTTGCCGTTTCCAAACTGAAGATGACAAATAAGTTAGGGAGTAAGCGAATTCCTTCCCTAACTGGTTATTATTATTTGTTTTTTTTGCTGGACTTTGGCAGGTTTAAAACATATCAAGACTTATATCCTGAGACTGATCTTTCGTTTGCTCCACCAAGTGAGAAGTTAAGGAGGCCTTCCTTGATAAAAGATAAGATGGTGAATGAGGGCTTTGGAGCGGGGATTTGCATTTATATCTTTCTGCTTTAGATTCATACTATATTTGAAATTAGAAAAGGCCTATGACCTGCTGACTTGGCTGCCCAGAATCTAACCGTAAAAGCAAATGTGAGCTTGAGAGGCTCACAGGAGGGTGAGGATACTGGGCAATGCATTACGTAGACTGTGAGCCTATCTACACTACTGCTTTAAACCGGTTTAAAACTGTTATAAACCGTTTTAAAGCAGTAGTGTAGGTAGGCTCAAAGGCTGTTGTCTGTGATAATCAAAATTAGGTTTATGCTGGAGACACTGTTGGCTCAAAGAGATTACTCTACCTCTTCCAGTTCCAACAACATGATTGTCCCAGTTATAGGTGGTGAAATTACTGGTTGAGAAACTTGAGACGTATTCTGGGAACACTGAATGTTCATGTTGCTTTGGATTGGATTGGCCAGGATCATGATAGATGCAGATTCATGTATCTAAAGCTGGGGTGCAGAACTTCAGACCCGGCTGCCAAATCTGGCCGTATTAGGCCCCTTTTCCCTGCTAATCACTGTTTGATGCTTTCCCAGCTTTTGTGAAATACCACCCCACCCATCCAATTCTGAATGGTTGAAATGACTTCCCAAAGGCGTAGTTACTGGCAGTAAGAGCTTTCAGCTAAAATGTGCTGGGTTTTTTTTTGTATTTTTGGCCCTGCTCCTTTTGCTTTCAGCTCTGGCCCCTGCTGGAATGCGGCCCCCGAGAGCTTCTCCAAAATGGAATTCAGACATTGGGCTAAAAGAGGTTCAACACCCCTGGTCTAAAACTGGGGTCCCCTCTACAAGGATTCGCTTTTGCGCCTGGTTAGCCGATTATGCGCATAATCGCAGAAGCGCATTTACGCCTAATCCCTCTGCACGAGAGGCGGCGAGAGGCGGTGAAGCACATTAAGGGATGACCAAAATGCGCTTTACAAGTAGTTGATGCGCATAATCGCTTGTTCACATAGTCAAAATGTGCTTTAACGGCCGGAGCAAAATAAAACTCGCTGTTTAACGTGCATTCGATAATGCACATAATCGGAGAGATAACGTGCCTCTATGCCCGATTTGCGCTCTGTTCTTATAGAGGTAAATTTTTTTAAGTGCCTTGAAAGAGCTTTAAACCTCTCTTGTAGAGGCAGCCTGGATAACTCCAGTCACAGAGAGAATGGGGCTGAGCTGGGCCTCCAACTTTAGATGCAAAAGGGGTATATATTGTGCTGCTTACTAGGGCTGTGCACGGATCCAGATCCCAAATCCGGATTGGATTGGGCTGGTCTGGGCCTCCCGGATCTGAACTGCATCCGAACCGGATCTGATCGGGCCTGGATCCAATCCACAATCTGGATACGGTTCGGATCTGTGCACAGCACTCCCTCCCACTCTCCCCGCTCTCCCCCTCTCTCCCCCACTCTCCCTGCTTAACTGCTGCCTCCTTCAAGTTGTCCCCCGTCATCCTCCACGTCTTCCTGCCTCCTCGATGTTGGCCAGCCACTTTCCCGCTCGCGCCGGGTGATAACATTACCCGCCGTGACCAGCAAATGCGGTGGTCTAATTGGTTTCCCATTTCAATACAGGAAGTGAGCCAGCCCAGCAGGGAGGAAAGCACCTGGGGGAGGGGCAGCAAAGAGGCTAGTGGGGGGCAGGAGAGAGGCTCCACATTCCTCCCTTGCACATCCTTTGTCCTTTTTAAACTGAATCCCCCAACCCCTCCTTTCTTCATTATTGGGGTAGATCCAGCTTGAAACATATTGCTCTGCCACCATTACATCTCAGATGCCCCTCAAGAAAGATGCTTCACAACATAATTGAACGATGATGGGTTGCATGAGCAGAAGGCATTTTACACAGCTGATCTTTCTATTCCCCTCCCAACCCTCTCCAGAGGATCAGAGGGGCCTCCTTGTACAGCAAGGGGTGTGTTGCGCAGAACTGCCTTATTTAAGCTGAGGGGGGGGCGGAATTGCCAGTGGGGTTCTCGCTGATGTAATATCCCTAGCATAGTTATGCTCTTCAGTACTGGATATGTAAGCTTCTTTCTCAAGAGCCACTATTCAGTCAAGAGTATTTGCTAATTACTGGTCTTTCTTGATTGTTTCCCGTGAGCTGATGTATAAAATGTTAATATGTAATCCAAAAGTTGACTCGTGTACTCCAAGCTACAACCTGTGTTAGTGCCAGAAACATGAAAGATGATTCACTTGCTTTTCTTTTGGAATAAGTCACTTTGATTAAATCTCACCAAGCTTAAGTACACAAAGTCCCTGTCCCTCTTTATCTGTGTGTGCTTGTGCCCTTTTCCATAGGGTAAAGCTGGGTTGGGGAACCGATCAGCCTGGGGACCCTGATAGTCAATGGGTATGTGCCACTTTTCAACACAGGTGTCCAGTGTTTCACCTGCTGAGATGGCGACAATAGCCGGTAGAGCCCACTAAAGAGTTGCTGTTCTCTCTAGCTACTCTTTTTAAGCCTGGTCTCCACTTGCAGGAAGGCAAGGTAGAAGTGAGGAAGCAGAATCCTGAGGAGGTGAAATGGACAGTACCATTTCAGACCGGAAGCGGCAAATTTGAGTTTTGAATACACCTCTATGGACCTTGTCCATTTGGCACTGTGTTGCCCCCCAGCTCTTTAAAGTAGAGAGATCAAGGACCTGCTAGCCAGGCCAGCTGTGGCTGGAAGCTAGCAGTCTGGAATGGATTAGTGAGGACTTCCCTTTGGGCCGGAGATTTTTTCTCATTTTAGGCCTAGATTGCAAAGAGGCAAGAGGCAGTGTGCACACTCTATTATTATTATTATTATTATTATTATTATTATTAGTCCTCACCCCTTTTTATTCAACACCAAATACTTAGTTCTCACCAGATTACCACTTTAGCTTCTTGTGGAATGTAACAAAACAATTGTTTTGTTAAAGAAGATTGTTTAATAAAGATTGTTGGATTTAAAGAGGAGGTGTGCGTTTACCTGGCTGAAAAGTGCCTATAAGCAGGGCACATAGGCGTGGAGACAGCATAGGCACCCTGCAAATATATTTTCTTTTCTCCTAAGCTTTTTTTTAAAATGTATTTTCTCTTTTAACATATTGGTGGTTATATTTACTGATGTGCTTATCTTGTTTTTTCAAACAACCCTAGGTGCTCATCTAAAGGGCAGGATATAAATATTTTCCAATATGAACAAACTACTCTCTGCAAATAGAGAACTAGCACAGCAGTCGAAAAGATTATATTCTAGCCCTGTGCCTACTGTGCTGGTTTTCTCTATACATGGGGTATTTGATATGGAGGTGCATTCAAAGATATTGCCCACCTGCAGTCTAAAGTGGCAGAGTCCATTCTGCTTCATGTGTAGACCAGGCCTTACAGATTGGAACTTGGAGTTCTTTTGCTTCCTTAAAGAGAATTGCAGGGATGTATCCCCACAAAAGGTAGAGGTTGTGATCCAATGAGCCTATTTTATGTATGTTAAAAACCTTGATGTACACAGGCACAGGGAGAGAATCCTGTCCCCCCTGAAAGCAGCAATGCCTTGAATTTAAAAATTACCTTCTAATATTTTGCAGGCTGGGGAATGCATAAGCTCCTTTCACCTAGGCGCATCGGAGACCTAACCTTCTCATTTTTCTAACTATGATCATAAGAGCGAGGGTACCCTATAAGTTCCTTTGCCTTCCTTTCCTTGCAGATTCCCCCCTTCCTTTGAAGAACTAACCATGATACTGCATTATCTCTGCACAAGAATTAAAAACTATCCATGGTTGGCTTCAAATCAATTTCTAACCATGGTTAGAAGTGACCATGCAAACTCTGGTTTGAGCTAACCATGGTTAGCATTATCATCAATGCACTCATAATGCTGCACCATATTTAGCTCTAAAGAGAGGGGAGGGGAAGAAGGAGCTCATGAGTGTTCCCAGTCTCCTATACATGGTTGAGAGATTGGGAATGTTATATCTGTACCAGGCTCTAGAGGTGAAGGGGAGTTTCATGTGAATCTAAAATATGGAAAGTTTTCAGAATATGAAGTTTTGAATGTCAAAACTCTTCAAATTTTGTGTTTGAAATGGAAGGATTTTGCGAAAAGAAAAGAGGCTTCTTGTCTTGTTGATGAACAAGGTGCATGGTGTTGCCCATAACTAACAATGTTCTCTTCTCCAGAGAACGTGCTGGTATGCTCTTGCCTCATTCGTCAGGACTGTTTGCAGGTTCCGAAAGGCAATGAGTTATGTGGCACATCGCAAACTCTTTGAAGAATTCCTCCATCGGGAACTAAAAAACAACAAGGAAAGTGCGTCCTGGATCATATAAGGTCATATGAGGAGTTTTCCTGGGTTTCTTTCCTGCCCTTGCTTATTTAAGCTCTGCCCTTATTGCATTCCTGCTCCAACTTCAATAATGTTATCTCTACTACCCAAAGAGTTACCTTTAGCTGAATTCATGTATATAAAGCAAATATTGCTTGATATTATTAACTGGGATGCACTGGGGCTGGATTGCTCCAAGTGATTTCTGTTCAGAGCAGCTTAGATTCTCCTACTTTAATGAAACTGTCTAAGTCCTCAAGTATCAAAGCCTATTAGTTGTGCTGGATGTAGGAATCGCTTCTTTTTCTGTTACATCTCTGGTGGCCAGCGGTCAGATATTTGTGAGAGACGCTGTAATTGGGAGCCTCCCCTTTTCTCTCTCCAGATCTGCCAAGCCCAGGGGCTCAGACACGGATGAGCCAGAGTGGACCTAGTGGGCGTCCTGGTACATATTCTAGCGGGACAGATGACATTGAGGTGGTGCAAGTGAAGCGTAAGATATTTGGCAGCCGCATCATCTCAGTCAATTTCCTGGTCAACGATCTCTGCTTTTACCTGGAGATGGAGAAGTGAGTAAACCTGTCCTCTGCTATGCTACATATGCCAGCATTCCCCAACCTGGCGCCTTCTAGATGTCTTGGTACTACAACTCCCAGCTTGCCCCAGCCAGGGAAGGTTGCTATACATGCTTCTTGTCCTGTGGAAGTAGGATCTCATCCTACTTTACACGTGAATGGGGAAGGCATGCAAATAGAAACTTTTGTCTGTCCCCATCATGTCTAGCTTGGCCCTCGGAGGTAGTGACCTGCACCTTGTGCTGTAAGTAGTAACATATATGCCCACCTCATAAAAATGCCAGCTTGGATTGGAGGCTCTGTTAAATATGGTATGTAGGTTTGTTGGTTTGCGCAACACATTCAATACATCACATATAGTCACCTCCCAGGGCTTAACCATGACAATGTGGGCAAGCTTCTGCCTGGTTTCTCATCAGTCCATACAGTTAAGGGACTAGTGTTGAGTTCACGTGGCTGTTTTCCTATTATCGGGGTGGGAACAGCCCTGGGGAAGAAGCAAGTCACTGACCCAAAATGTTGCCTGTTGGATACTGCAGGGACCAATCTGAATCCAGTGTCGGTGTCTGGTTTGCATACACTGGTTGTGATTCGGTCCTGCCTTATTCTTGTGTTGCACAAGGGGCTGCTGTGCTCTCTACCCACCTGCCTCTCCACCTTCTGCTCACGCCCGTGTCTTTCTGTCCTCACTCTAGATTTTTTCACATGGCTGACTCGGTGGTTGTGCTGGCTTCCCTTGGGTTGTACACAGAAAAAGACATTGCCTTCCTGAGAACCAAAGTGGCCACCATCAACAAACTCTTTTTGAATTCAGACATCCCACCTAAACTAAGGGTAAGAGGCCTGGAAGCAGGTTTTCCAAAGCAGTGGGACTGCTTGCCCCTCCGCAGGGTTGCCAAGTGAAGATGCCAGGGCTTCTAAGAACATGAGAAGAGCCATGCTGTAGCAGATCAGTGGTCTATCTAGTCCAACATTTTGTTCACACAGTGGCCAACCAGCTGTCAGCCAGTCCCCCACAAGCAGGACACAAGTGCAACAGCACCTTCCCACCCATGTTCCCCAGCAACTGGTGCACATTGACTTACTATGTTTGATACTGGAGGTAGCCTATAGCATCAGGACTAGTAGCCATCGATAGCCTTCTCCTCCAGGAATTTGTCCAACCCCCTTTTTAAAGCCATCAAAATGGGTGGCCATCAGTATGTCTTGTGGTAGCGAATTCCATAGTTTAAATATGTGCTAGTTCATGGCACAGTTCATGCATGGCTGTTGCATGTGTGTGTGTGTGTGTGTGAGTGTGTGTGCAACCTCAAGAGATGGAAACAGTCATTTATGACGCAGCTGCCTTTTCAAAGTTTACCCTTTAACTGCTGCTTACAAGTGCTGGTGATCTATAGACTCTGTGGCAAAGGTCAGCAGGCTTTTATAGTGATGTTCTATGGCAGTTGCACCATTCTGAGAGGACAGGAGAGCCAACGCTTTTCTTATGCACACATCTGTGTTTAAGATCCCTTATGAGAATTCCTCAGGACCATCTAAATCTATGGTTGACCCAGTGGTCCTAGGGACTGGGCTAAAGGTGAATGCACATCTGCATAAATGCATCTGTGCCGAGAACAGACATTCTTAAGGGCATGTCCTGTTTCCACCCCCATTGCTGTATGGCTCAGGCTCCAGTCCTGCTGGGGAGCTGTCCCAGGAATCAGGGATCAAGGTCTTCAGGGTAACAGAAAAGCTGTCCAGTTGAGAGTTGAGCAGGGTGGGATGTAGCATCAGCAACAGCTAGGCACCAACTGAGCAGCTTTGCAACATGCCCTGCTGCCACCCCTTCCTTGTCTATCATCAAGGCCATGATCCAGGGTGTGTGTCCGATCTGGCTTGCTCCTCTCAAGTAGAGCTCAGGAATGGGATGCCTCATGCTGTCCTTTAGGCACTGTCCTTTTGGTTCTGGGCTCCCTCTCAGATTCACTGCTGCTTCTGCTTCTGGGATCTCAGGGACGACTTCCAGAGTGGTGGAGCTTGATGGGGACCTGTCAGGATGTGTTGGCTCCCCTGAATCTATAGCCGTCCCACGTGAGGCATCTTTCAGGGTGCTGGTGTTGGGGGTGGGTGGGTAGGAATTATTTGTTTCCATTGACTCCCCTGGAATCTCATAGTGGCTGGGGGGAGGGGGGGTCAATAGGGTCTTCCTCTGAAGAGAAGGATCCATTGAGTTCCAGGCTAGTCTTGACTCAGAGATAGTCAAACTGAGACCTGATGCAGGGCCTAAGGCAGGTGTAAGACGAGTTGTACCATGACAGCCATTTTGTGGTTGTGCCCAGGACAGTTTGTCAAATTGCCAAATGTGCCCACGGCCCAACAAGGTTGCTTACCCCTGTTTTAGGGTATCCCCCCATGTGTTGTACAACTGAATTTAAAATCACAAAAGACAGGCTCATGTGCAGTCTCTAGCATTCTGTTCAGCCGTTAGTTGAAGGGCAGAACCTCAGAGATTGGAGGCCAAACTGTTGTCCTGTGAAATGTTTTACTTTATTTCTGTTCAACTGAGGATTGGTGTACTTGCCATCCATTTTTTGATATGACCTCTCTTCTGTGGCCAGGTGAACCTCACAGAAGCACAGTGTGTTCAAATCCGGAGTTTAATTGCTGAAGGTGTGCTGAACAGGACTCTTTACCATGGTGCAATAGTTTCCATCTTCCCAGTTCTGTTATTCTTCTGGAAGCAGTAAGTGTCTCTCTCCCTTGGATTAGAGGTGTGTGTGTGTGTGTGTGTGTGTCTACCCATTATGGTTACGGATGAAATCCATGTGTCTGAATAAGGATTATGAACAGATTTGTTGAATCTGGCTCAAAATTGTCTTTGCAACCTAGGCAGCATGTTGACAGAATCAAATCCTGATGGTAGTGCAAACAGAAAGAAGAGGGAGGAGTTGGTTAAAATATTCAGTGTAATTATCAGTTGCTAAGCTTGTCATGACTTTTTGGCGAATGCTTTATTTCATATGATAAATTAATCTATGATAGCAAAATGAGCTATCGTTCAGCTGTAGGAATTGCCACATGCCAAATAAATGAATAAATAAATAAACGGTGTAAATCCATGCAGCATCTTTGTAATTTGTTGCAAACTCTCACTGTAATTCATGTCTGCACATGTGATTGTGACCTGCCAGGGCAAACACAGTCCATTTGGCAGCCTGGCAAGGGCACCGTCAACCTTCTGGATGATTCGTCTCTATCATTCTTTAGGACTATCCCAATCAGTAGTCATGTTCAGTCCAGTCTAAGGATGTATGCGAATTTCGTTTCTGTTCACCACTGATGCAAACAAGTCCCATTCACAATCTTTAATGCAATAATGAGCAGGAATACTTTTTTTAAAAGAAATATTTACAAATTCCCAAATTTGTGATCATGCTTAGAGAATGTGTATTTTTTTTTTTAGAATTTCTACTTTGAAGTGCACATTTTTATATTCAGGGTTTAGTCGATGGGGGGGGGGGCGAAAGTGTGCACTTTTGAAAAATCTGAACAGAAATATGCATGTTCCAGTTCAAAATGCACATTTTTCCCTGTGTGAATGAGCCAAAAACAGGTTGAAAACAAAAACGGGAGCAAGCCAAAATGAGGTTTGAGGTGTTTTTCAGAGAATTTAGATGAGCCGGAAAATCACTGGTTTCTCTTTTTTTTTTTTTTTAAATAATTTTTATTTATTTCAACATAATAAAACATAAACCAACATATATAAACCTTGTTTTATATATTTTAAAATGATTTCATGGTTTTAATTTTTGTGAACCGCCCAGCGAGCTTCGGCTATGGGGCGGTATAAAAATGCAATAAATAAATAAATAAATAAATAAATACAATACAATACCTAACCCTCAACAACCCCCCCATGTGCCCCACCCCCATGAGACCTTCTCTTAATCATCCTTCATCTTTCCAAAATTTTAACATCTCTTTGGAAGGTTTTTGTCCCTTCCCCGATCTTAATACATATTCCAAAAAGGGACTCCATATTTCTCCAAAATCATTCATACTGGACATTCTCCTCCTTATTTTCATTCTACACGTCAACTTATCATTCAATGCCATATCCCATATTTCTTTATACCATTCTTCTATTGTATAGCTTCCTTGTCCTTTCCAATTTTTAGCAATCATTATTCTAACGGGTGCCAGGAGGTTGTTTATCAATTCTCTCTTAGTTTTATTCTCATTCTCTCTATCCCATACTGCTTTGGGCTTAATTCCAGTTTACTTCCAATTATTTCACTTATTTCTTTGAACACCCTTTTCCAAATTTTTTGTACATGTTCACAGCTCCACCACATATGAAAATAAGTTCCAACCTCCTGACATCCTCTCCAACAATTCTTAGACATTTTTTTATCTATCTGGTGAAATCTTACAGGTGTTAGATACCATCTCCACACTGTCTTATAAAAATTCTCCTTAATTCTAATCGACAACAGCTTTAACATTCTTGCATTCCACAACCTCTCCCAGTTATAGTCATTAATTTTTTCCTTTACATCTTCTTCCCAGATCATTTTCATAACTTTAATAGAGTCCTGAAGATCATCATCTATCAATATTTTATATATCTCACTAGTCAATCCTTTTTTATTTCTAATTTCTTCTTTTCTTCCTTTTAGTTCAATTAAATCTTCAAATCTTGTATTGTTTCTACAATTCTTATTTTTCATTTTCCATTCCTGAGTCCATTTTCCCAATTGTAAACATTTAAAACCAGGCTATCTTTTGTCCTTTTAATACCTCTTTAATTTGCTCATTATCCTTCATTCTTTCCATCCAATTCCTTAACTTAATTGTTTCCTGATCTTTCAGTCTCTCTTCTATCTCTGCTTTTAAGACCCTTGGGAAGTTTCCCACTACTACCACTGGGGCAAGTGGGGAATCTCCTGGTATCCACTTTCCTTTAAATTTCTCCCAGATCTCTAAAATATTTTCCAACCATGGGTTGTCCAGTCCCCTCCTATCTTTCTTTTGCAATTTAATAAAAAAAAATTGCAATTTAAAATCTATTTCCCATGTTTGGGATTCCAACCATTCAAGATCTTCCTCCCCTAAAATACTATTTATAACATATCTTAACTGATTAGCAATATAATAATATTTAATATTTGGAAGTCCCAAACCTCCTTTCTTTTGAGCCTTATACCATAACCCTTTATTAATCCTAGCTCTCTTGTTTCCATTGCAAAAGGCGTTAATCATATTTTGCCAACTTTTTAACTCAGCTTCTGATATTTTAATCGGTAACATTCTAAACAAAAAATTAATCTTAGGTAGTATCTTCATTTTAGTAACCGCTATTCTACAAATTCCCAAATTTGTGATCATGCTTAGAGAATGTGTATTTTTTTTTTAGAATTTCTACTTTGAAGTGCACATTTTTATATTCAGGGTTTAGTCGATGGGGGGGGGGGCGAAAGTGTGCACTTTTGAAAAATCTGAACAGAAATATGCATGTTCCAGTTCAAAATGCACATTTTTCCCTGTGTGAATGAGCCAAAAACAGGTTGAAAACAGAAATGGGAGCAAGCCAAAATGAGGTTTGAGGTGTTTTTCAGAGAATTTAGATGAGCCGGAAAATCACTGGTTTCTCCATTCCTTCGCTAGGCTTGATTGTGTCAAGAAAGGGTGTCTGTCTCAATGGCTGAATTCAGACAACACAATAGTCAATGGTGGGGTAAAATTCAACTTTACAGTTGTTCATCTAGGGGATACTCTCCACACAACATGGTAATAAATAATCAACTGTGGTGTGGATTAGGATCAGCGCTGAGTTGACTACGGCAGCATTCGGATGACACGATAGTAAATACAACTGACGATTGTTTTCCCCCCACCCAAGTTGCTTATTCTGTCATCCAAATTCAGCCAGTGTTTTCCTTGTAGATATTGCCATTGGAAGGTAATGAAGGGCTTCAAAAAACTTAAGGCAGATAAACCAGTAATTGCTTCACCACCTCCTTCCGCAAAGCCAACTAGGAAGCTCAGCTGTTTCAGTGGAGGTAAGCAGAGTGCGCACCTTCCATGTTCTCTCTTGTATCTGCTGTATCTTATGAGATAGGCATTAGACCAGGCTGTGTGAATGATAGCTATACAACATAATAATACAGACTAAACATAATAATACAGAATAAATTGCATCTCTTAACATTTTATATCAAGTTCTATTGCATTATAATAGCTTACAGAGTATCTTCGAACACTTTGCTATTGAATCTGTGTGACTCCATCATTTGGGTTCCAATGTACCAGAGGTGGCCCAGGGGCTGACCTGGCTCCAGACTTGGTTGTCAAGGACTGCATGCCAGCAGTGGGTGGATGCTGGGTGGATGCTGGGATGCTCCCCCCATTTCCACACACACACATTTCCGCCCATTCTCTCTCTCTCTCTCTCTCTCACACACACACACACACACACACACACACACACACCAGACACACACATCCTCAGTTGATCCATGCAGTTCAGCAGAGAAGGGGAGCCTTTCCATCCTTATCATAATGACCTGGGGATGAAGTTTGGTGAGGGATGGAGAGGTCCCAGTCTGCATCCTCAGCATGCCACAATCAGAGGTGAGGGATGGGGTGGAGGTGTCACAGGAAGGGGTCAGCCAAAGCCAGGAGCTTCTCGCAAGCTGGATTGGGAAATTTCGTAGGCTGGATTAGGCACATGGGCCAGAGGTTCCTCATGGCTGCAATATACAGTTACTTTAGCCTAATTATTGTTATGTCTGAGCTCATGATTGAATGGTAGCAATTCACTTCTCTTTTCCTGCAACCAACCCTTAAACACCCTTCCTAACAGTATTTAATTTCAATACTTTGCCAATGTTATCTTTGTTGCAGTTAACAAATTCATCACAAAGATTCCATTCTACTTTCTAACAACTTGTAAATAACCTCATAGTATTTCCACAGGATCATTCCCTAGTCCTTAGTGTCTGTCTGTCCATTCATCTATCTTGCTAACCAAAATATCATGCTGAAATAAATGATGTAAACAGCATTCCCACAATCCATTATACTAGCAACCCAGTCAAAAAAGAGAGAGAAGGTATTTTTTATATTATTAGAGATTATCTGACATGCATTTTTAAATGAGTACATATTTCATGTTCATATAAGCTTAGGGAGTCACCTGTAATTTGATACAAAAGAGTTATTGAATTAAGACTGGAAAACATTGGCTATTTAATTTTTTTGTCTTCTATGCATTTCTAACTTGGTCTCCGTTATTATTACAAAGTTCTGGGTGTCTTCAGATTTGAAAGCATTTCAGAAGAGTTTCTTGTTTAGCAATATGCTTGCTATAAAATCATACCATGTTGTTTGGCCTTTATTCTCTCTCTTGGGGTACCTGGATGTAATGCTTCAGGGGGAATGGGGAACGGTGAAATTGGGAAGCCTCCCGCCTTGTATTTTGCTTTGTCTTTGTCTTTTCTCTTTTTAAACAGAAGATCATCCAATCATCAGGTATAGTATTCTCAGAGGAATCCAGCTATTGCTGCCTCAGCCTAAAGAAGAGGTGGAGGAATTACCTGGAGAGAAATGTGAGTTGTAAGGCTGCAGGGATACGTGACCTAAGAGCTGGGCTGATCCTGGTTGTCTGAAAGCCCCAGCAGAGGTCTGAGGGCCCTCCTGCCTTTTCCAAAATTGATCGTGTAGCCATCTTTGCATGTCTCCCATCTTTATGAGGAATCCTGTAGCCATGCTGCAAATCTTGGGGAATAAAAGGGCAGAACCTTCAGGACTTGTTTCTACCAGTTTGGTCTAGTATCGGCTGGGTAGCAGGTCTAGATATTGCTAGGTGCCAAGGGCATGCTGGCTTGATTTGGTCTCAGTCCAAGATGGGCAACCAGGCCATTGAAACAAGGAAGGCAGGCAGGCTGGCAAGAATGGAGATCCAGATAATCCAGGGTAATCTGGGAAGCTACACCAGTTCCATTGCTAGTTCCATAAGACTTCTGAGGCAAAAACCTGCTTGGGTTTTCCAGGGACTGGCGAAATTCTCCCAGCATCCAATCAGACTGGAACTGGTCAGCAAGCAATAGGTGGGACTGACACACTAAAGCAGCCTTCCTCTACCTAGTGGCCTCCAGATGTGCTGGACTGCAAGTCCTATCACTCCCAGCCAGTATGGCCACATCTGGAGGGCATTAGTTTGGGGAAGGGGAAAGCTGCATTGAAGCAAACAAGACTAGAAAGATCCAGCCCAGGGACTTGATCCTGACACCAGGACTGGGTGATCTCAGATTGCTTCCACCCCTCCCCTCCCCATCAACCAGTAAACTGCTCAGCAAGGAATCCTGGAGACAAAATACCAGCGGCCAAAGTGCCTGGAAACTGCCTAGATAGCACCTCTCTTATTTGGAGAAAAAGAAGAAATGAATGCATAGTTTATATTGTGAACTGCCTGGTATGGAGGAGGCCTCAAATATGATGCATTGTCCCTTTTTCCTTCCTCAGCTTCTTTAGGAAGCACAGGCCATTTTAGGAAGTCCTCATCTGTCATCTGTGTACCCCAGAAACGGTAGGCGTTCTTGAGATGTCACGCCTCCTATCCGAAATTGAACTGAGGGGCCCTGAGAACTGAGCAGTCCAATACTTCCCAGAAAACGTGTACGAAATGTAAAAGCGAATTGGGGTTCCTAGTGACCCAGGATGTCTACCCAAGCAAAGTAAAAGGATTGAGGCAATCCCTCAATGAGTGTAATATACAGAAATAACCTTCCCTTCACTTTGTGTCTACCCTGTAAATTAAGCAAAGCAATCTCACAGCATGACAACACTATGCATGTAAACCAGTTTCAAGCCTTTTTAACTGTCATGTTTCCTGCCAAGGATGGAACCTTAGAAACTCTAGATCTGTGAAGGGGTAGAAACATCTAACAAAGGATACTTGGGTGTCTCAGTAAACTACAATTTTAGGATTCTTTGGAGGATGCCATGTCAAACTGGTTTAAACATATCATATAGAGCCTATCTACACTACTGCTTTAAAATGGTTTATAACAGTTTTAACTAACCGGTTTAAAACTGTTATAAACTGTTTTAAAGCAGTAGTGTAGATAGGCTCATAGAAGCCCACTCAGCAAATTAGTTCACTTTATTCCAGTGCAATAGTCTCTATCTGATGCCTATGTTCCTCTTTACTGTGTCAGCTACGTATCTCAGGGTTATAGTGGTGTAACTGTGCTGCTGAAGAAATATATGGGCTTGTCTGTTCTTCTTAGATCAGGGATGGCCAATTTCTTCAACCTGTGGGTAGGGCAGGAGATGTCATTTCAGCCAGGAAACATTGAGGTACCAAAGTGTGAAGAAGTTGAAGTTGGTCCTCATTTTGTGCAGTGAAGCAAAGCATCACTTCTGGTGATGTTGTGCACTGGTGTGTGTGTGTGTGTGTGTGTGTGTGTGTGTGTGCATGTGTGTAGTGGGAGTTAGGAGATCTGGGGTCTAGTCCCGACTTGGCCATGGAAACCCACAGGGTGACTTTGGGCCGGTCACAGACTCTCAGGGTTGTTGTTGTGAGGATAAAATGGAAAAGAGGAGGCTTATGTACGCCGCCTTGGGTTCCTTGGAGGAAAAAGGTGGGTTATAAATAGTGTGTGTGTGTGTGTCTATCACCTTTCCTCCAATAACTTCAGGGTTCCCCCCTCTTTATCCTCACAAGTGCAGAAGAAATACGTGGGCTTGCCGACCCATCTTAGATCAGGGATAGTCAGTTTCTTCAATCTGCGGGCAGGGCAAGAGATGTCATTACAGCTAGGCAACATTGAGGCATCAAAGAATGACGAAGTTGAAGTTGGTCCTCATTTTGTGGAAAGTGGTGATCGAGCAAGGCATTACTTCTGATGATGTTGTGTACTGATATATATATATATATATATATATGTGTGTGTGTGTGTGTGTGTGTGTGCGCGCACACACACACATACATATGCGAGCTAAGGTGTGTATAATATTGTTATCCCGCCTTTCCTCTAATGACCTCAGGGCAGTATACATGGTTCTCCCCCTTTATCCTCACAACAGCTCTGAGGCTGAGGGAACAACTGTCCCAGGGTTACCCCATAGTGTTCATGGCTGAGATGTGATTTGAACTTGGGTCTTCCCAGTCCTAGTCCAACACTCTAAATCAATGAGACATAATTGCTTGTATTTGGCTGGGTTGTACCCACTTTTAAAAGATTCATATTCTCCGGATTCCATAATTGATTTTCTGATGGTTGCAAAATTCATTTGTTTGTGTCAAGGATGCAGTCATGCATACTTCTATAACCATTATGGCTATATGTGTTTGTTAGACACGAGCCTCAGTCAGTTACCCCTGATGGACTGGTGATTTTCTGATCCAGTTGCGTAGCTAATACTGTTCAGAGAGGGCTGCAGAGTTGCATATGTCAGTGTGGAATACTGTTCAGAAAGGGATGCAGCGTGTTAACAATCATTTTTTTTTGTGCACAGGGCATCAACCGTAGACATTGGGAAAAAAGTGTCATAGCTAGCCTCATGCTGTTCCGTCTTTGGGCACAACAAAAAGGATTATGCCAGCCTTTTCTCATTGGATGACCAAACTCTGCTGCAGGTCAGGATTGGGGTTCTTCGATATGAGGGCAGCAGGTCACAGGGCTCCACCAGACCAGATGGGAGAGGGTATTTGTGCCAGGAGATGAAAGCGTTATCTCTCTCTCTCTTGTGATGTTTTTTGATCACATACATGCCCCTAAGCACATGGAAGCAAAAGCAGGGGTGGCTGAGTGGTTGGGAGAAAGAACCCTTCCCAACATAACAAAATTCAGATTCCAATAAAAGGGACGAAGTATTTTCAGGGCATGTACGTATAAGAATCACAGCAAGGTTCAAAGGCCCACTCTTCAGTATCAGAGTGGATTGCAAATTGGGTTGTGTATTTTAAGGACATGTGTTCCTTTTTTGTACTTTATTACAATAATAATTATATAACAATAGCTATGTTATCAAACCAGATTTGAAAAATAACTACTTGTTTATAACGTAATTCAGTGTATAGATCCAGAAAGTTGGCCCAAAACAAATGCTTCTGGGAAATAACCCCTGAGGAATGAACTATCTGTCTCCTCTAAATCGTGCTCTTTCTTCCTTCTGCCAGACCATTTTTCAGAGGGGTAGCCGTTAACAGCACACACAACAAAGAGTCTTGTGTCATCTTAAGGACACATGTTTGATGGCATAAGCATTCGTGGGCACTGTCCGCTTCATCAGATGCATGAAGTGCTAACCTCAAATTGGCAGATTTATATACACATGCTGGGAACTGGAATGGGGGAATGTAAACAATATTGGGTGCCTCTACAAGAGTGATTTAAAGCTCTTTCAAGGCGCATTACAGATTTTACCTCTACAAGAGTGGAGCGCAGATCGGGGGTTGAGGTGCTTTTTATCTCAGATTATTCGCATTATCAAATGCGCGTTAAATAATAATAATAATAATAATAATGATTTATTTCTTACCCGCCTCTCCGTCCAGATCGAGGCGGTGAACAACAACATGATAAAATACATAAAACTAATTAAAACATGACAAATATTATTAAAACTGCATTAAAACATCCTAAAACATCCTAAAAACATTCTAAAAATTACACTGGATATGCCTGCCGGAAGAGAACAGTCTTTATAGCGACTTAAAATTTACTGCAGGAGTTAAAGCACCTTATGGCCGTGTAAACATGCGATTCACCACATGTAAACAACTTTAAAGCGTATTTCATACAGCCCGTAATGCACTTCACCACCTCTCAGGATTAGGTATTAGGAGTAAATGCGCTTATCCGTATATGTGCATAATCGGGCAACCGGGCGTCAAAGTGAAATCTTGTAGAGGGGACCATTGTCAGGGAGAATTGAAATGTAATGATTACCTTAATGGTTGCCATTCACAAAATTTTGGGTGATAACACAGACATTACTGTAACGGTGAGCTGATTAATATATGTAATGTCATTGTGTTGTTGTTTTTAAAAAATCTCATTCAAAAGACAAGAAATAGAGTTGAATCTCTTGAGGAATTGGACTTCAGCAATTTTGCGTTATTATCTGTTTAGACCTTTTTTATACCTGAAGACCCTAATCTATATGCTTTAAAAGCCCTGCGGTGCAGTGGCACTGTCAATTATATGATGCAGCCGCCGCCTTGCAGCCATTGCAGGGCTTTCCTGCAAAGCTGTGCACCCAAAAAGTCAGGGACTTATCCCGACAGTTCCTGTCAGAGCGAGGTCACTACAGTTCTTCCACCATCTGTCCTCACTCCGGCGCTGCACCAGGGGCATTCCCGGGAGGAAGGCGACCTCCCATTGGTTGCTGGCAGCTGGGCAAGGGGGAGGGGGCAGGCCTGGTGAGCCAAATAGCTGCCAGAAAGCCTGCATTGCCTCCTACAGTGGGGATTACTCGCCGCCACCCCACAGTAGCAATACCAGAGGGTTTGGCAACTGAGCAGTGCCAACACAGCACCTTGAAGGCAGGGTCCTGGTCTCTTATGACAAGAGGTTTGCCCTCTTAGTCCTGGCACGTTTCATTCCCACTCAGCATTTCTTCCTTTAACTACATGTCATGGGGTCCAACACACCCTCCCATGCAGCAATCACTCCATCACTCATCTTATTCCTTGACTGGATATCTAGCTGGGGATTCCTCATATCTAAACCAGCTAACATGGAGGAAACCGAGGGAGCCAGATGGAGGCCTCCCAGTGCTATGGATGAGAAAGTATTATGCAGCAATTCCACCTTTTTTCCCCTTAATAGATTTTCCACAGTAAGAAAAAAGGTGGAAGCCGTGGTGGGAAATTACAGGAGATTTGCGGGTGGAAATCATTGGGGCTCCTCATAAAATTCTGTGAGTAAGGCAGAGCAATGGCCTTATAAAAGCCTCATCTGGAAGCACCCAGACTCTGCCTGACCCTAAACTCTCTTGGCGTCTTCAGCAGCAGGGCAATAGCCCTGCAGAGGCTCCAGCTTATAGCAGATAATGGAAGCAATGCTAAAAGATACAGGTGGAGCTGATGTCAATACTGGCATCCATGGACAGCTGTTAATACACCTGTCTACCTCCAATACCATGGCAGAGTTCACTACTGATGCCTGCTCCAGGGCCCCCTTGAAAAGAATTTTGTTTGCACAGGCATTCCAAGTAGCACTGGGCGGTTTTGTCTAACCACCATTTAAATTTGCTACAATTCCCCAGAACAATGCTACATGGGTTGTGTGGGTGTGGCAAATTAAAACAGAGATGCAGCTCTTTGATGCTGCCTAGATGCAGCTCTTTGATGCTGCACTTTGCCTAGGGTCCCCTCAAACTTAGAATTGGCACTGCAGGACATAGAAGTGAGCTTTGCATTCCTGCTGAAAGGTGTTTTCATCTCCCCAACAAATATGCCAACCCTGTTGAGGCTCTTCAACATGGACTATAAAAGGTAAGAATCCAGGGGGAAATGTAAACAAGAAATGGCTCTTGTTAAAACTGGCTTCAGTGCTAGAGAAAGGTAGAAGTCTCAACTGACATCTCTGTGATGGGGCACTCAGCAACCCATCCTCCTTCCCAGTTGAAACTGGCGTTCATGCTGCCCCAGTCCCTTCATGTGTCACCCCCATTTCCCCCACCCCATTATAATTTATCAATATTATGGGAGGAATTAATCCTATAATTCATTCATATTGCAGATCCAAAGAACTATAAAGCTGCTTCCATGTGTGTACCAAGGAGCCTTCGGTTCATGATTCTTAAACAGCCGTTCACATACAAACACCCACACTGCACAGGCTCATTTGTTTTGAGTGGTGGTTCAAAAGCATTTTGGGATATGGAATGAAAAGTCTGCTCTTCAAAGTGCATCCAAGCCCCTAGGCACACCTGGAGGAGATCTTGAGAACTTGGCCAAAGGGGCTCAGAGCTCATGTTTTGCTCTGTTGATGTTTCTGTAAATGTTTTGGAGCTTGTGGATTGGCATTTTATAAGAGTTGGTGGCTGAACTCAGACAACACGATAGTCAATGGTGGGGTAATAATCAACTTTACAGTTGTTCATCTAGGGGGTACTCCCTACGCAACATGACAATAAATAATCAACTGTGGTGTGGATTAGGATCAGCACTGAGTTGACTATGGCAGCATTTGGACGACACAATAGTCAATACAACTGACGATTGTTCCCCGTCCCCCAGTTGCTTATTGTGTCGTCCGAATTCAGCCATTGTGTATTCATTCCATGAATTGCACCATGAAAGGGTTGTCTGGAAGTGTCATTAGTTAATCACTTGGCCAGCTTGAGTAAATAAATCTTCATCAGCTTTATTGTGTAGCTTTAGGTTGCAATATAAAGCAGTACAAAGTCAATCAACCAGTTACAAGTCAATCAATATTATAAAGATAAAACATCAAAGAATACAAACATTGCCCCCCCACAAAACGTAGCAATGATCCAAAACTTCAACCAATACAAAACAGCCATACCCAGCAGATATATTTTGACAACTCCAGTATGTCACTTACTTGAAAGAACTTGTGTTTAGTCTTTGAGGCTGCTGCTAAGACAAATGCAGTTCATGTTTTTGTTACTTTGGGGGCTTTATCACTAAACAGCATAGCAGATCGTATTCTTATAAGACAAATGCAAAGGCAACAGTTCATAGCAGAAACAATCTCTCAAGAACTGTTGGGGCCACGGATCAAAGCTTAAGACAGAAAATGCTCATCTAAGGAGGCACTTCAAATCCGATACCTACTTTCAACGTCAGAGCATTTATACAGAGTGGCCCCATGAACATTCTAAACAACTGTATACCTACTTTTGGGCCACCCTGTATATGTTTGAGCAGCATGAGCAATAAAATTCCTTGGCAGAAACAAGTGTATGGTGGCTCCGTAAAGCAGGGGTGCACAATTTTGCACAAGAGCTGCATTGGGGTGTTGGAGGCCACATATACAACTCACGCACACATCCTTCTCTCACACCCTGCCCCAGCAGAACTTGGTCTTGCAGCCACAGCATCAAGGTACTGACAACACAGTCACCAAAAACGGAAACATGCTCTCCAATAAGCACTATGGTTCCATCCATAGAGGATCCCAGGACGTAGATTGAACCATAGAGCCTGTTCCTAGAGTGTTTTTTCTCTCCCCACCTTTTTCAGCAGTGGCAGATGCTGGGAGCCACCAGGCAGGGCTGGAGAACAGGGGGCACACTTTTTTGCACCACTAAGAAATTATTATGTAAGCTTTCATAGATCAGGGCCCACTTTATTTATTATTACATTTGTATACCGCCCCATAGCCGAGGCTCTCTGGGCGGTTTACATAGGATTAAAACAATTAAAAACAATATACAAACATTAAAACAGCAAAAACATATAACATACACACAATACACACATACATTTAAAACCACTGCAACCCCCCCAAAAAATCTACAAAAACAAAAACACACAACTGGGGGCCAACCACAGAGAAGGCCCTCTCCCTTGTTGCTGACCTCCGAACTTCCTTCAGAGTAGGCTCTTGGAGGAGGGCCTTAGATGTTGAGCGTAGTGTTCGGGTAGGTTCATGTCGGGAGAGGTGTTCTGTCAGGTATTGTGGCCCCAAGCCATGTAAGGCTTTTTAAATATATATATATATATATATATATTCAACATAAAATACAACATAATCACAACATAAAATACAATACAAACTAACGACCCCTTCACAACCCCCCCATGCTCCCCTCCCCCCAGGAGACCTGCATTTATTCATTTATTTTATACATTGTTCCAAAATTGTAAATCATCTTTTAAAGGTGAACATCCTTTCCCCTTTATTAATACAAATTCCAAAAATGGACTCCATATATTTTCAAAATCATTCTTCCTGGATAATCCCCTCTTTACTTTTAAATTACATGTTAATTTATCATTACATGTTAATTTATCATGTTAATTTATCATTATAATTTATCATCATTAAATTTATCATATTTCTTTATACCATTCTTCTATTGTATAATTCCCTTGCATTTTCCAATTCTTGTCTATCATTAATCTAACGGGTGCCAGGAGGTTGTTTATCAATTCCTTCATGCTTGAATTCCCAATTCCTTTATCCCATATTGAAAGTAAAGCCAGTTTTGGACTTAATTCCACATTGCTTCCCGTTATTTCACTTATTTCTTTAAACACCCTTTTCCAAAAATTTTGTACATATTCACAACTCCACCACATATGGAAATATGTTCCAACCTCCTGACATCCCCTCCAACAGTTCTTTGAGATTTTCTTGTCTATCTGATGTAGTCTTGCTGGTGTTAAATACCATCTCCATACTATTTTATAATAATTCTCCTTAATCCTAACCGATAATAATTTTAACATTCTTGCCTCCCAAATCCTCCCCCAGTTATAATCACTAATTTGTTCCTTTAAATCATCTTCCCATATCATTTTAAGAGAATCTCGATGGTCTCCATCCTCTATCTAAATTTTATAAATTTAACTAATCAAACCCTTTTTACTTTTATTTTTCCCTTTCTTTCCTCTTGATTCTATTAAATCTTCAAATCTAGTGTTATCTCTACAATCCTTATTCTTCTTTTTCCATTCTTGTGTCCATTTTTCTAATTGTATACATTTGAACCAAGCTATCTTTTGTCCTCTTAATATCTCTCCTATTTGCTCCTTATTAATCATTCTTTTCATCCAATCTCTCAATTTAATAATTTCCTGACCTCTCAATCCCCCTTCCAACTCTCTTTTAAAATTCCCTGGGAAGTTTTCCATTACCACAACTGGAGTTGGAGGAGAAATTCCTGGTATTAATTTCCCTTTAAATCTCTCCCATATCTCTAAAATATTTTTTAATAATGGGTTATCCAGTCCCTTCAATTCTTTCTTTTGTATTTTGGTAAAAAAAAATATTTTGTAATTTTAAATCTATTTCTCCTGTTTGCGTCACTAACCATTCTAACTCATCTTCCCCTAATATACTATTTATAACATGTCTTAATTGATTAGCTATATAATACATCTTTATATTAGGAAGTCCCAACCCTCCTTTCTTTTGTGTCTTATACCATTTCCCTTTATTAATCCTTACTTTTTTTATCTCCATTACAATAAGCATTTATCATATTTTGCCAACTCTTTAACTCTACTTCCGATATTTTAATTGGTAACATGCTAAACAAAAAATTAATCTTATGTAATATCTTCATTTTAATAACCGCTATTCTACCAAACCATGAATGCTTTAACTTTCTATAAGCCTCTAATTTTTTCAATATCTGTTTCTTCAAACTATTAAAATTAATTTCTTCTAACCTTTCTAAATCTTTTGCAATATTAACTCCTAAATAACGCACTATATCTTTAATCTTAAAACCTAATTTTATATTACACTCCTCCCTTTCCTTCTTGTTATAATTGAATAACATCATTTCAGACTTCCCCCAATTAACCTGTAATCCTGTAATCTCCCCAAATTCTCTCAAGTGCCGTTTAATCACCTCCCCACTCTCCAGAGGATTTTCTAATGTCAATAATGTATCATCCGCAAACATATTAATTTTTATCTTTTCTTTTCCTCCTATCCCTTTTAATCTTCCATCTTCCCTGATAACATTCGCTAAAATTTCTATAACAATTGCAAATAATATCGGGGAGAGTGGACACCCTTGCCTAGTATCCATCATTAACCCTTGTGTTAACCCATCATTAATCATTATCACTACTTTATTATTTACATACAACTGATCAATCACTCCTATAAATTTATCTCCAAATCCAAATATTTTAATAATTGTTTTTAATGCTGGCCATTCTACACAATGAAAGGCTTTGAAAATATCTAATGCTATCAACCCTGCTTTTATATTCCTTTTTTAAATAACATTTATTATATTCAGAACTCTCCCTATTAAATTAGGCATTTGCCTCTCCGAAATAAATCCACATTGATCTTTTCTAATATATTTATTTATAAAAGTAATAATAATAATAATATTTATTTATAACCCGCCTCTCCCTACGGATCGAGGCGGAGAACACAATGCAAAATATAAGCATCACAAAGTTAAAATTTTTAAAAAAACAAGAGAAAACACATAATTAAAACATTTTAAAATTCATCTGGATAGGCCTACCGGAAGAGAACAGTCTTCATGACTCTCTTAAATTCATGAAGACTGCCAATTTGTCTAACCTCCTCCGGCAGACCATTCCATAGTCTGGGAGCCATGGAACAGAAGGTCCTCTGGGTAACACTCGCCAGCCTAGTTCTGGCTGGCTTGAGTACGTTCTTCCCAGAGGACCTAAGAGTGCGGGTCGGATTGTACGGGAGAAGGCGATCCCGTAGGTAGCCTGGGCCCAAACCATGTAGGGCTTTAAAGGTAATAACCAACACTTTATACTTTGCCCAGAAACTGACCGGCAGCCAGTGAAGTGATTTTAAAACTGGTGTAATGTGGTCACCCCAGGTGTACCGGTGACCAACCTGGCTGCCATATTTTGAACAAGTTGAAGTTTCCAGACTAGGCACAAAGGTAGCCCTATGTACAGCGCATTGCAGAAGTCGAGCCTCGAAGTTACCAGCGTGTGCACTACCATCTTTAGGTCTTCCAACTCTAGGGAGGGGCGCAGCTGGCGTATCAGCCGAAGCTGATAGTAGACACTCCTGGCCGTCGCATCAATCTGAGCTGTCATCTGGAGCGACGGATCCAGGAGTACCCCCAAGCTGCGAACACAGTCTTTCAGGGGGGGGTGTAACCCCATTCAGAACTGGTTGACACACCTCCAAACCCAGGTTGGGGCCTTTGACAGCAAGCACCTCCGTCTTGTCTGGATTCAGCTTCAGTTTGTTTTTCCTCATCCAGCCCATTACCGCCTCCAAGCATTCATTCAGAGGAGACACACTATCCTTAGCTGACAATGTTGTTGAAGGCATAGAGAAATATATTTGGGTGTCATCAGCATATTGATAGCACCCGGCCCCATGCCTCCGGATGATCTCTCCCAGCGGTTTCATGTAAATGTTAAACAGCATTGGGGAAAGGATGGCACCTTGTGGTACACCACATAGCAACTCCTTTTTTGAAGAGCAGCTATCCCCAAGCATCACCATCTGGGACCTGCCCAAGAGATAGGATCGGAACCACTGAAGCACAGTGCCCCCGATTCCCAATTCCCCCAGGCGCTCCAGAAGGATACCATGGTCGATGGTATCGAAAGCCACTGAGAGGTCCAGGAGTACCAGCAGGGACACACTCCCCCTGTCGATACTAAGGCGTAGATCATCCACTAAGGCGACCAAAGCGGTCTCAACTCCGTATCTTGCTCTGAAGCCAGTTTGAAATGGGTCTAGAAAATCAGTGTCATCCAAGACTGCCTGGAGTTTAAAGGCAACCGCTCTCTCGATCACCTTGCCCAAAAATGGAAGATTTGATACTGGCCTGTAGTTATTAAGGTCCAGGGGATCCAGGGAGGGCTTTTTTAGAAGCGGCTTTACCACCGCCTCTTTTAAACATGATGGAAAGCTCCCCTCCCTGAGAGATGCATTAATAATATGTTGTAGATATGATCTAACTGCATCTCCTCCCTGGATGACCAGCCAGGAAGGACAGGGATCGAGAGGGCAAGTCGTCTTCCTCACACATCCAAGTACCTTGTCCACATCCTCGGTACTCATTCTTTTAGCCATAATTGCCGTAAAATTTGTTGAATCTTGATTTATTAAAGATATAGTTCTATAAGAAGCTGGGTCCATCAAATCTTTGTCGGGTTTCGGGATTAATATGATCAAAGAGTGATCCCATGATGGTGGGGTCTTTCCTCCCTCTATTATACTATTAAATAATTTTTCCAATCTTGGTATCAATATATCTCTAAAAATCTTACAATATTCCGGCCCCAACCCATCTAACCCCGGAGATTTCCCTCCTTTTAATTTATCAATAATTCCTTCTATTTCTTTTTCTGTAACCAAACCTTCCATATAATCCCTATCTTCTCCCTTTAGTCTTATTTTCCAATTTTTTCTCTACATACTTTTCTCTTACCTGTGGGCCCATATCAGATGCATATAATTCCTTATAAAATTCCTGAAATATATTTAATTTATCTTTCATTAAATTTCAGCTTTTCCCTGTTTTATCTTTTATCGTCCCTATCTATTCTTTGCCTTCTTCGACTGAGTGGACCTGGCCAACATCCTAGAATTTTTATTACTATATTCAAAAAAATCCCTTTTCAAATATATCAAATCCTTTTGCACCCTTTCTAAATCCTCTTTCTCAAGTTCCCTCTTTTTAGCTTGAAGTTGAGCATATAGGCATTTATCCTTTGTTATTCTTAATTGTTCCTCTAAATCCCTTACCTCCTTTTCTATCTTATTATTTTGTGCTTCCTGTTGTCTTCTTAAAGTACATGATTCCCTAATACACATCCCTCTTGCCACCGCCTTCATCATGTCCCAAACTATCCCATGGGAGTTTTGCTCTATTTCATTAATATTCCATATTGTCTGAATTTCTTTTTTCATTTTCTCAACAATATTTTTATGATTTAAAATCCTTGTATCCATTCTCCGTCTCTTTGCTTCTCTATACTCTTTCTTCATTTTAATATCCATACTCATTAATGCATGATCCGTGACTTAATGCATGATCCGTGACTTTAATAACTCCTATATCACATTCTATAATCTTTGAAATCATCTTCTTTGACACAAAAATGTAATCTATCCTAGAATAACTCTTATACTTCGGTGAGTAAAAAGTATATTTCCTTTCTTCTCCTTTTATTAATCTCCAGACATCTACTAATTCATTTTCAACCATCAATGTGCTTAAACCAGTTTTACCATCACCTTTAAAATTCCTCATTATATTATCTTTATCCTTTCTTTTATCCATCACCATATTAAAGTCACCTGACATCACAATATTTCTTTTCCCCACATCTCCCACAACCTTTAAAACTTTATCAAAAAATCCCATCTGTTTCCCATTTGGAGCATAAACATTAATCAATACATATTCCTCCTCCCCCACAGTACAATAAATTATCAAAAATCTACCCAATTCATCCCTCTTCACTTTTTGTATATTAATACCACATTTTTTTGAGATTATTATCGCCACTCCTCTTGCTTTAGAAGTACCATATGCCTTCTCATAAACACCCACATCCCTCATTTTAAGCTCATTTACACCTTCCTTCGATTGATGAGTTTCTTGCAAAAATATAACATCTGCTTTTTCTTTATTTAACAGCGCTTCTATCCACTTTCTTTTAATAACAGTTCCCAGCCCTTTAACATTTAAAGTTACCACTCTTAATTTATTTTCCATCTTCCCAATCATAATACTCTTTGTTGGTCTCCACCTGTGTTACATATACCCCCCTCCCCCCACACTTACCCCAAATTTCTCCCCCCTCATCACCAGACTTTCCTGGGCAATAGTCCCAAATTCTTTTAGAACTCTTCGGGGGGGGGGGGAGGTGACTTCACGACCCCGGAGCGACAGTACACCTTCTCTTCCCTTTAAATCTCTTCTTCCATCCCTTTTTAATCCCAGTCACAGACTTCCTCCTCCTGCTGCCCCTTGTGGCTCATCCAGCTCTCTTTCTCCCTCTGCAGTTTCTTCAATCAATCCCAGCTTCTCCAGCAATTCCATCCCTTGCTCGCATGATGTTATTCTGTGTTGTTTCTCCTGCCACACAAATCTCAGAAAAACTGGGTATCCCCAGCTATACGCAATAGCCTTCTTCTGCAGGGTCACCGTACACAGTCTCACACTTTTCCGCCATTGGATAGTTTGAGGACAAAAATCATTATAGACCTGAATTGGTGTTGATTGGTGCATCGGTTGTCCCGCACGTCTAATTGCTTGCATTAACTTTCCTTTCTTGTAATAATTTATAATTTTTACAATTATATCCCTTGGGAGCATTCCTCTTCTTTTATATCCAACTCTGTGGAGCCTTTCAATGTCTTGATCTTCCCAAGCTGTTTGGGGCTCCACTTCCTTAATCTATTTCAATATCATATCTCTCAAAATCTTTGGGTTTTCCCCCTGCTGCTCCTGAAAGGCTCTGATTTGAATATTTGCTCTTCTGTCTCTATCCTCCATGGCAATTAGACGCAAATCCATATCCTGTAGTTTGATTCCTTGCTGTCTGCTAATTTCCCTGTTTTCTTCCGTTTGCTTCTCCAAAGATGTCAATTTCTCCACTACATCTTGAAAGCCAGTTAAGATCTCCTTTTGGGAGTCTAAAATTTTTTTTTGAACTCCCTCATAAAATTCTGCTCTTGCTTTGCCAGAGATTCATTCAGCATAGCCTTAAATTTAGCCAGCATTTCCTCTGATGGGATCTGTTGACATTCCTGTGGCTTGGCAGCTTTAGGAACAGCTCCTGGCTTAGTTCCAGCTTTGTGATTCCCACTTCCGCTTTGACACGGAGCGGTTTTCTCCTGTGATTTCTCCTGTGTTTTCTCCGACATAATTCTAGTGAGCCAGTCCAAATTCTTATCAGAGGGGTGCTGTCTAAGCTTCCTGGTCCACTTAGGAGAAGACAAAGTCTTATCTTGGGACTTTTTATTCATCTGGCATTCAGCCAAATACTCCGGAAATCAACAGCATGTCCCAATTTACTCACAACACCAGTCCAGACTTAAAATCCTTCTTATCTCTTTTTTAAATGCTTCAGTATGAGGAAAATATTTATTCACCACAAAGTAATATCCAAATCGCCTGTCCCTCGCAGCTGGCCCAGATTCTTTATCTACTTCAGCCGCTGTAAACTTATCTCTCCCTCCTCCAATGCAGCATTATTTCTGATTCATAAATCCACTTTGTAACTTACAGTTCGTAGTCTCAAAAGTAGGGATTTTGTTGCTTAAAAAATCATTGCTCCGGGAGAGAAAAGATGTCCACCCTTACTCCATAACTCTAAAGCCATGCCCCCCAAGCCGTGTAAGGCTTTATAGGTTAAAACCAGCACCTTGAATTGGGCTTGGAAACATACAGGCAGCCAATGCAAGCGGGCCAGAGTAGGTCTTATATGCTCGAACCTACTGGTTCCGGTTATCAATCTGGATGCTGCATTTTGCACAAGCTGCAGTTTCTGAACCTCCTTCAAAGACAGCCCCACATAGAGTGCATTGCAGTAATATAACTTGGAGGTTATCAGAGCATGGACAACTGAAGCCAGGTTATCCCTGTCCAGATAGGGACATAGCTGGGCCACCAGCCAAAGTTGGTAAAAGGCACTCCATGCCACTGAGGCCACTTGAGCCTCAAGTGACAGAGATGGTTCTAGGAGAGCCCCCAAGCTACGAACCCGCTCCTTCAAGGGGAGTGCAACCCCATCCAGAACAGGTTGAACACCCTCCATCTGGTCAGCAGAATCACCCACTAACAGTGTCTCAGTCTTGTCTGGATTGAGTTTCAGTTTATTAGCCCTCATCCAGTCCGTTGTCGCAGCCAGGCACTGGTTCAGCACATCCACAGCCTCACCTGATGAAGATGAAAAGGAGAACTAGAGGTGCGTGTCATCAGCGTACTGATGACAATGCACTCCAAAATTCCGGATGACTGCACTCAGCGGTTTCATGTAGATGTTGAACAGCATGGGGGACAAGACTGACCCCTGCAGAACCCCATACTGGAGAATCCACGGGGCCGAGCAATGTCTCCTAAGCACCACTTTCTGGAGCCGACCTGTCAAGTAGGAGCAGAACCACTGCAATGCAGTGCCTCCCACTCCCAACTCAGCCAGTCGTCCCAGAAGGATACCATGGTCGATGGTATCAAAAGCCGCTGAGAGATCAAGGAGAATCAACAGAGTCACACTCTCCCTGTCTTTCTCCCGACATAGGTCATCATACAGGGCGACCAAGGCTGTTTCCGTACCAAAACCAGGCCTGAAACCCGACTGAAATGGATCCAGATAATCAGTCTCATCCAAGAGTGCCTGGAGCTGGCTTGCAACCACCCACTCCAGGACCTTGCCCAGGAATGGAACGTTTGCTACTGGCCTGTAGTTATTAAGATGTTCATGGTCCAAGGAAGATTTCTTTAGGATTTCTTTGGATGCTTCCAGATGCAGGAGACCTAGTGCTAACATTAAAGGGCATTGCACAACTATTTTGTCTTTTCTTCCTGAATATTTTTTTTTCTGGTAAGAAAAAAGATGGAGGAAGTGGTGGGGAAAAACAGGAGGCTTACAATGACCTCCACAACCTCTATAAAATTCCGTGAATGAAGCAGAGCGGTTGCACAACAAAAGCCTCATCTGGATGCAACCTTTGACAGATTTATTGGCAATTAGCCTGCCATTAACCACTTCTTAATTGACTTTGTGAGCTATTAATTTACCCTCTGAGGTTGCCAAGTCAACCGACCTATACTACTCTGATTGCAGTGTGTCCCACCACCACCCTATTTCCTGAGAACAGGCTCTAGACCAGTCTGTATTTTGGCCGGAAGGAAGGAAACAGTCCTCTTAAGGAGCAAATTTGTGGCAGGAAGGAGGCTCCTTTTGCTCTGTTATCGTATTCCTGTGACATGGTGCTGGTGGCAACTCCATTAGTTGCAACTCTCAGTGCAGCTCTGTCATAAAGAAATGACTACGTCCACTCTAAATTGCAGTGCACATGTTTGATACCAAATCGTATTGTTGCAGCTTTGTTAACACTTTCAGAGTATAGAATTGCACTAAGCTTTGAAGTAGCTACATTTTTAGCAAGAAAGGTTAGGCGAGTTGTCCTTTGACTGCAGTTCCTCTTTCAGTAGTTAAGTGATTCAAGGACAAGCCACTGCCGAGCGTAATGGAAAGTATTTGTTTCCTCTCTCCACAGCTAGAGCATGGGATTCAGAGATCACATCTAAAAAAACGCACTTGATTTGTGGCTGGTAGGTGAGAGAAGGCCTCCTCCACTCCCGCCAAACTTGCAGATCCCGAAATGGCAAAAAACATAGATAATAAAAGGTTATTTCTGCCAGCTGGAGGTTTTCTTGTTGTCTCTTTATATTGAGGCGCTGAAATTATATTATTTTACTTCATTTTGGATCTTCATAAGTTGGAGAAAAACTAAAGAAAGATAGATGTGCCCCCTGCAAGAATCAACTGCTGCTGATCCCTGTTACAAATGAGAAGGGTTCAGAGCATTTGGGAAATGTTTAGAATATTGTGTATTATACAAACTCCAGTAGACATAAATTGTTAAATTTGGAAAGAGATCCAGAAAATAGTCTTCAGGCTCTTTGATGATCTTTCACCCTGAAATGGAGGTAAATATGGATTTTAAAATTACAAATGTATGCTAGGTAGCTCTTCATTTTTTTTAAAAAAAGATAGCTATGACACACAAATAATTATGTACTCATGTCAACTTTATTGCTAAATACCCATTTCCTAAGATCTGTTATTTTATGTTTATGGTCAATTCTTCTAATGTCAGATTTCAGGATGCAAGGCAATTTATCAGCTAGAGAGTTGCTTTGTTTTCTGTTCTATTTTACCCACAGATTGGCTCATTTCGGACAACATGTTTGTCAGTTGTAAAATCCCCCAACAACTCGCAAATGAGTTGTTCATCTCAGTTGTTACTTTAACAACTGTGGGTTGTTGCTCCGTTATGTGGCTGAATTTGGACAACACGGTTAACAATGCAATGGGTTGTTGAAGCAACAACCCACAGTTGTTAAACGTGTTGTCTGAATTGAGCCATTCCTTCCTTACATAAACTGTTGCATAAAGGGTGAGAAGAGATTCTCTTGATCTGTATTTCTTCTTTCCAAAGTGACATGTCTCAGGACAGAAGTATATATACAAAAAGGAGGCAGTGGTTGTAAAACTATATCATATACTGGTGTCTAGCACCCAAACACTCAAAATACAATTAGGACCCAAAAATGATAAATCTAACAGTACTAGTATTTATATTTTTATCAGTGCACAACTGTACTCACATATCTTTCATCAAATACACTCAACTGTTCCATGTAATCACAGTGTTTTTATATATGCACACAGATGCTGTATTGGTTAAATCAAATGTTTGAAAGTACATAGGTCCACATTACAGAGTGACACTCATAAACGCATTACAATTCATAAGTATATCAGTTCCAATGTGTCCTCTGTGTAATACTTTTTCATTATACTTCAGCATATAACAACCTGTTTCGTAAAGCTTCATCAGACTATGCTGTAATAAAGCATGATAAATGATATTATAGCAGCCAAAATTCACACATCTTTGATAACTCATTAAATTCAGGTGAAAAGTTTGATTCTGTTTACTAAGAATTTATATGAGTTTATCAAAGGTGTGTGAATTTTGGCTGCTGTAATATCGTTTATCATGTTTTATTACAGCATATTCTGACGAAGCTTTACGAAACAGATTGAACACCGGAGTTCTGTTATTATATGTTGAAGTATAAAGAAAAAGTATTACCCAGAGGACACATTGGAACTGATATACTTATGAATTGTAATGTGTTTATGAGTGTCACTCTGTAATATGGACCTATGTGCTTTGAAACATTTGATTTAACCAATACATCATGTGTATGCATATATAAAAACACTGTGATTATATTGAACAGTTGAGTGTATTTGATGAAAGATATGTGAGTGCAGTTGTGCACTGATAAAAATATAAATACTACTACTGTTAGATTTATCATTTTTTGGGTCCTAATTGTATTCAGGACAGAAGTAGACATTATGGAAGACATGGAGCGACTACTGAAGATGCCGGTGCTGTGTCTGGCTCTTCTCTGTACATCTCTCCTTGTGATATGATGTCAGTGGGTTGGGGGTTCCTCCATTCTTGCCAGCCAATGACGTGACATCAAACGACACACTAGAGCCTATCTACACTACTGCTTTAAAACGGTTTATAACACTTTTAAACAGGTCAATAACAGTTATTAACAGGTTTAAAAATGTTATAAACCGTTTTAAACCAGTAGTGTAGATAGGCTCTAGATGTTACAGGAAAGGAGAACTAAATTCAGTCTAGCATTTTCAGTGGCAGTCCTGCATTAGCTGTACCATGGGCTGTAACATCTAGTTACAGCCCACCCTCAGTTTTTAATTTCATGCTCACAACATCTCGCCTAGATATATCTAGATCACTTTATGGAATGTAGCTCGTTGGAAAGTTTTGTCCAAGCATGATCTTGTAGGGAAGTTATCCAGTCTTGTACACAGGAAGTACCACAGTGGACCAGAACACCATATGGTGCAGTGGTTTGTAGTTTATGTTTGACTCTGCCATGAAACTTACTAGGTAGTCTTGGGAAGTCACAAACTCTCTGCTTAACCTATATTACATTCTTTCTTTTTTTATGTGACTTATTTATCATATTTAGAATTAATCTCTCCCAGGTTTTTCCCTATACTCAGTTTTGCAACTCTTTCTGGTAAATGATTCCTTCCCTGATTAGAGAAATATTTGCCAGCACTTGCTAGAACTATCACTGGGAAATAAAACCCCAGTTGAACTGATGGATGGTAGGTCTCAATCCTATATCTGATACACAAGGACTAGTTTGCACAATCACTGCAGCCCACAGGTGCCTGGTTGCTGATAAAAGTCCCTACTGCTGCAGTGTTTCGTATCATCCAAATCCAGTAAGGAAAGCCTGCAGGCCAAAGTTTGTTAAACATCCCAACAACCCCACTTTCACCGGGTTGAAATAATACAAGAAGCTGCACTCAGCAAGGATAATTATGTAAATCAGCGGGCTTGTAATCGGCCCACACAGCCTGGTTAACAGGGTGTAATAATGGAAATTGGGCCATTCTATAAGTCCTTCTGCCTTCAGTCATATTTAAATATAAACATACCCTGCTCTTGTGACTAATACTAGATAAGCTACTTTAAAGAAGGGAGTGCTTCTTTTACTGACGCTACCACCTATAGAACAGTTTAATATTGGTAATCTTAAAAAATTAAGATTTCCAGGAAATTAATATAGTTTAATTGACAGGGCTCTAAACCTGGTGCTGTAAATGATCAGAGTGTAAATCCCAGCTTGGTCTAGATCTCATACCAAGGCTGCATTTCATGGTCTTGGTCACCTAGTCTATAACAGTAGCCTACTCTTAAGCAGGATGTTTAGCCTTTGCGTATTACCTACTGGAAGAGGCTGTAATATGAATGAAGAATGTAATCTGATAGCCTACCTTATTCAAATGGCCTGGGGCAGCTATGGAAACCAAAGAATCAGCTACTACTTACTGTTCATCCTTCTCTCTGAAGTGCTCACCGACACGTCTGATTAGCTTGAGTAAATCTGTTGTACAGTTTTCATAATTTTTTTTGGCTCTATTTTTCTTTTTCTTGTGCCTGTCACTAAAGGGGTCAGCCATACAGTCCAGAACATCTTTGTGTATCTGAAAGTGATTCAAATCACTGCAATTAGTTTGGGTCTGGAAAACAGGTCTTCACAAGGAAATTTTCTCTCTATAGCCTGGAAATCCTCATGCATGAGGCCATAAGATGCATATGGGTAGAATGGCAGTAACATTTATAGTTCAGTTTATATTTCCTTTTTTTTCTGTTTAGTAAATTTGAAAACATTTAAAGTCTGCTATGGCTCCTCAGAAAATGTCTTGGGGTAATGGAATTGCTCCGTAATATGAGGAATGGGAAAGTTCCAGGGCCAGATGGTTTTCCTATAGAATGGCATAAGACACACTTGGATTTTTTTACTTTTACTTTTTTTCGTCTTCATCATAAGCCTTTTGAATTATGAACTTTACCAGCATCATTATATTTTTGAGATTCCTAAACCTGGTAAAGATCACACTAACTGTGCAAATTATAGACCAATTTCATTTATCAATGTGGACACTAAAATATTAACAGCAATTCTTGCTAACGGACTTCAGCATTTGATGCATTCCTAGTGCATCCTGAGCAAATGGGATTTATTCACCAAAGACAAGGTGCAGATAATTTAAGGCCTGTAGTAAATTTGATCGCTTTGAATAGTAAAAAGAATGGATTCAGCTGTGTTATTTCATTGGATGCTGAGGAAGCATTTGACAAACTATATTGGCAGTTGTGTTTGTGGCTTTGGAAAAAAATGTCTTTCTGCAGGAATTTCTGAAACTCACCAGAATTTTATATCTCTCTCCTGTGTCATGAGTAATGATAAATGGAATACTTGCAAGTTTCTTTCAAAATGTCCCTCCTCTGACATTTTAAGTTTTCGAACACCAGAAATTCACATTTTGAACTAGCTTCCTCCCATATTTTCAGTGATGATCTAGCTCAGTAACTGTAGCTGGAGGAAGAGCCACCAGCTAAAAGACTTCATCTTGCTCATCTGAAGGGTCTGAGGGCCTGCCAGGTGACAACAGAGTGATCAGAAAGGAGAGTGAAAACCCAATGGCATAAGTTGCAAATTGATCAACAGGGGCTGGAGAAGGTAAACTGTGATATCACAATTTTGTCAGCCACATGGGCCTTTAACAGGCCATGGGTTATTTGAGGGTTGATTGCCCCTCCAACAAGCCATGCCACCTAAGTTCAGGTGACATGACAAGCCATGTCAGACAAATGATGCCTGGCATGCACCAGCACACACCGTGGCTTAAGCAAACCACCGGTGGCTGTTTAAGCCACAGTGATCATGCAAACCGGGCCATGGAGAGTATTTTCGGTCTCTGCTGTTGCCAGGTTGACTTTCAAGTAATTTTCTAGAAAACTGTAATACTTGCTGCAATGATTCTTGCTCCTCAACCAGGTAAAGGACATACTCAATAAGGAGAGTCTATGTAATTGAATGCAGTTATCGGACCAATGCTGAAATCTGAGCCTTAGGAGAAACCTCCATTTCCTTCTACCTGCTGTTCCCCATGCCCAAGAATCCCTTCCTCCAGGCCGTACTCTCTCTCCTTTTGCCCTCAGTGGGGCTCTGAGATAAACCTAACTGGGGAGGGGGAAAGGATTGGGGAAAGGAGGGACTGTGAGAAGGAAGCAGTGTGTACAGGGAAGGTTTTGTTTTTCTAAATTTTAACACTAACATCCTGCCAAACGCTTCAGAGAGTTTCAAAGCAGCAAGAACATCATAGAAATAACAAAATTAAATTCCACAGGTAAATAACATCATAAAAACAATGCAGCAGTAGCAGAAAACAGAAATAGCTGTCTGGCAGGCTTAAGATACAAATAGCCAACAAGGCAGCATCTCCAAAGATCTGCGGAAATGCAATGTCATTCACACAATTCACATGCCACGTATTCTTGACTCTCCCCCTGAGGTCCACCTCCTTGCACAGATTATCGTTTGTGTACTCAGTTTAATGTGTAAGTTCTTCTTCGTGGTCTCTGTGCATCACACACTATGGGCTCGCGCCGGCGCCGAGCCTCAAACCGGAACTTCTAAAGCCTAGAACTCTTGGCGGGAACCCCTCCCCCCACCGTACTATTGCGCATGCTTGGGTTCCCGCCTACCTCAGTTCTTCTTCGACCGCTTTGCTGGTTGCCTCACCGAAGAACTTCTCTGATCGTTCGTATTCTTCTGAATATTAGCCTAGATTCTATTCTTCCTCTTCGTCCTCCTTGCTTCCCTTTCTATCTTTTCCTTCCCTCTCGACGTTTCTAATATAGATAGATAGATAGATAGATATATTACTTTTATATATATATACATATTGCTTCTCTCATCTATCCATTCAAACTTTTACTCAGCTATATATATATATTGATCTGTATCCTCATCTCCACTGTCCCTCCCTTGTATTCGGTGTGAGGAACTCACAACCTCTTCCCGCTTCCCGCGCTTGACGTTCGGCCACAAAATGGCGCAGACCGCGCTCTTTAAGGGCTGCACAGTATGCAGCGCTAAAATGACCCTCTCTGATGGCCATTCGAAATGCCTCCTATGTTTGGGCGAGAGCCATGTGGTGGAGACCTGCTCCCACTGCCTCCACTTTTCAAGACAAACTAAGAAAAATAGGGCTAATAAACTTCGGGCCCTCCTGTGGAAGAAGGCCCTGGAGGCCACGGACCCTCCGGCATGCCCGGTCGCTGCTCCCCATACTGAGGCAAATCCAGCGGAGCAGCCTGCCCGCCCTAAGAAGGCCAAGCCCTCCTTTCCCGCTGAGGCGGTGAAAGCGAAGAGGCATAAGAGCGCCACAGCTCCCTCAAAAGAAGGGACTCAGAAGAAGAAGGACAAAAAGAGGCCTCCTCCGAAACCTAGCCACAAGGAAACAGCTCCAATACTGAAGATAATGCCGCCCTCAAAACCAGCCTCCGTACCGATCCATTTGCCGGTACCGATGGCCAAGCCGATGCCTTTGCCACCGACATCGGTGTCGTTACCGCTATCGTGGCTGACGCCGGTACCGCAGCTGATACCGACACCAGTCTTCTACGCTTTCCTCAGTACCGAGCAAGGCTACCCCAGCAATGAAGCCGACAAGTACCAACACAGCAATTCCACACTGCAGCCCGTCCAAGTCAAGACTTCATTTACCCTTCTTGTCGCCGCTCCAGGGATCGGTAGACCAGGCCTTCGATCCACTATCACCGTTCGCATCGCCGATGCCGACATCGGTACCGGGGACATTGACATCCCCGCAATGGACCCGATCGCCATCCCCGACACCGCTGCGTGACTGGGATCAGTTCTCTGACCACTCAATACAGTCGTGGCCAGGTCTACCCTCGCCTGGCCATGGTGGACAACGGCCCGACTTCTTCTTCGACCCCTACACAGGGGAACGGCTTGGGAACAGAGGGAAAAGACCACGCAGCACAGACAGCCGCCATCCGCTTCCGCGTCGGTACCACCGCAAGCTGCCCAGACCCCCGACTCTCCACCAGCCCCACTCCCGCCGATGGAGATTAGAGCACCAATTCCTACGCCTTCAGAGGACGACTATGCGTCCGACTCAACTTCCTCTGTGGACCTTCCCCCTTCACTACCGTCACCAGAGGAAGATGTGGGGACAGATAAACGACCATCACCGTCTGTGGAAGTGGTCTCCTTCCAAGACTTCATGCAACGTCTAGTGCAGTCTCTAGGTGTCGAAATACAACAGCCAGAGGAAGACTGCGCAGATTATATCTACGACGTGATGTACGGGGACTCGGCCACAACATTGGCAATGCCCTTGATCCCAACTCTCCTCCATACGGCAAAGGAATCGTGGCACACTCCAGCGACCATGGGACCTGTCTTCAAACGCATAGACTCCCTCTACAAGATACAAGAGAAAGACGCAGGATTTCTCTTCCAACACCCAAAACCTAACTCTGTAATCATAGAGTTGGCTCAAGGGAGAACGTCAAAATCTCATTCGGCCCCAGTTGACAGAGAGGGATGGAAGCTGGACGGCTTCGGTCGGAGAGTTTACTCATCAACAGCCCTGGCCATGAAAATCACTAATTACCAGGCCATGATGGCCAGATATAACTTATTCTTGTGGGAGAAGGTGGCCGCCCTTCACACACACCTCCCGGATGACATTAGGAATGCGGCACAGGTATTTCAGAAGGAAGCAACCTCCCTGGCGAAACAAGAGCTATCAACAGCCAGGCACCAAATGGACTGCCTTTCTAAGGCAATGGTCGCATCGGTGGCGCTAAGAAGACATGCATGGCTCCGGTCATCCAATCTCTCACAGGAATCTAAGTCAAGAATAGAGGATCTGCCCTTGGATGGGGAAGGCCTCTTCAATACCACCACAGATACGGCAATGGACACCTTACACAAGGCACGGACAACGGCCAAAAAGATGGGCTTCTACCAGCCACAGCCGTACCAGGCTTATCGCCCACGCAGATGGCCTAGCCAGCACCCTTATCAGCAACGCTATGCTCACTTCAGACAGCAGCAACAACAACAACAACAACAACAACCGCAGCGTTTTCAATCTACCCAACACTCTGCCTTCCAGGGTAAGAAGAACTGCCCCCAGAACAGGTTTTGCCAATCACGGGTCAGGTCAGAGGCATCTAACAGGCAGCGCCTTTGACTCTCCCCAGGGAACTCACCTACCACCACCCTACTTCCACCACAGACTCCGGCCATTTTACGACGCATGGACACAGATAACAACAGACAAATGGGTCTTAGACATCATTCTGCACGGCTACAAGATAGAATTCACCTCATTACCACCAACGGGACTGCTAAAGATCACACCACCCTCAGAAATCTTGCATCAGGAGGTTCAAGCTCTTCTACAGAAGGGCGCTATCGCTCAAGTCACCACCAAAAATCTGAAGACGGGATTTTACTCCCGTTACTTCACAGTCCCGAAGATGGGGGACTGCGGCCCATTTTGGATCTGCGAATACTCAACGAGTACATAGTAACAAAGAAGTTCCGCATGGTCACGTTGGCCTCTATACTTCCTCTCCTCAGACGCAACAGGTGGTTCATGCTACTGGACTTGAAAGGGGCGTGCTTTCACGTCCCTATACACACATCCCATCAACGGTTCCTCCACTTTGTAATCGGGAAGAAGGTCTATCAGTTCACCGTCCTGCCATTTGGTCTAAAAACAGCACCCAGAGTGTTCACAAAGTGCATGGCCACGGTCGTCGGGAATAGAATTATATCCGTACCTAGATGACTGGCTGATAGTGTCCACCTCACGACTACAGGCAGAAAGAGACGTAGCCGCAGCACAAGATCTCCTGCAGAACCTAGGCCTAGTCCTGAACACCGAGAAGTCAATTTTTCGCCCAACACAGAAAATTCAATTCATTGGCATGCACCTGGACTCAACAGTGGGAAGGGCTTTCCTTCCAACCCCATGTCTAAAGCATGTCCAACAACTGGCCCACCATGTGATGACCGTGAGCCGTATATGAATAATCACGATACAAAAACTCCTGGGACTTATGGCTGCTTCTGTTTACACGGTCCGATGGGCACGTTTACGAATGCGACCACTACAGCAGTTTCTATTAAGAAATTTCGACCCACTCAGGGACAGCAACAGGAGGAGAGTATCCATACCCATCTCACTCCATTGACCCCTTTGCTGGTGGACCCTTAAGGACAATCTAGCCCTAGGACTCCCATTCGTGACTGCAGGCCCATCCAGGACGATCACATTGGACGCCTCGCTGCTGGGGTGGGGGGCGCATTGCGACCACCTCACAATACAGGGCGAATGGTCCTCAGGGGAACGAACACACCACATCAACAGGCTAGAACTTCTAGCAGTGGAAAAAGCCCTCCATGCCTTCAGGGACTACGTGAAAGGACATCACGTGCAGATAGTATCAGACAACACGTCAGTGGTCTGGTACTTGAACAAAGAAGGAGGCACTCGCTCACGCAACCTCTTGCGCCAGACGCTCCAGATATTCGATTGGGCAATCCCCCGTGGGATCCGTTTGTCAGCGATTCATATCGTGGGATCAGACAACGTACAGGCAGATACTCTGAGCAGGCAATTCATGGATACTCATGAGTGGTCCCTCCATCCTGCAGTCCTAACACTTATCTTCAACAGATGGGGAACCCCGAGCATAGACCTCTTAGCGTCTGCGGACAATGCAGTCTGCACATCCTACTGCTCCAGGGCGGGCATAGGAAAATACTCCAAGGGAGACGCATTCAACACTTCATGGGGAAAAAGACTTGCTTATGCCTTCCCCCCCTTCCCCATAGTCTCAAGAGTCATAACGACTATACAACGTCAAC
The DNA here is from genome assembly GCA_029215795.1 of Anniella stebbinsi. Taxonomy (NCBI): domain Eukaryota; kingdom Metazoa; phylum Chordata; class Lepidosauria; order Squamata; family Anniellidae; genus Anniella; species Anniella stebbinsi. Next base: position 121,452,040 of record JARDYH010000004.1, on the reverse strand, counting down.
GAGCGGATGCAATCCTTATCACTCCGTGGTGGCCACGACAGATATGGTTCTCGCCCCTGCTTTGGCTCTCCAGAGGGGAATATCTCCATCTCCCACCGAAACCAGACCTCATTTACATGAACCAAGGACTTATCCTTCATCCAGACCTGCACAAACTAAAACTAACGGCATGGCGAATCCGGCGTACTGGCAACAACTAGACCTTCCACCTCCAATACGTACCATCCTGCTAGAGGCGACAAAACCATCCACCAGAGGCTTGTACAACAGAAAATGGAGAAAGTTTGAGCTTTTCGCATCAGGAAGGGGTCTCACGCCAGGATCATGCGGGCTGGCAGACATTCTAATGTTTCTTCATTCTCTACACGAAGGGGGCCTAAAAGCCATGTCCATTAAGGTCTACATGGCAGCGATTTCAGCACAACACGACCTGATACAGGGATTCTCTGTGTTCTCGCATCCTGTATCAAAGTGCTTCCTTAAGGGACTACTCAACTTACACCCCCCATTACGGACTGTGGTCCCACAATGGAGCTTGTCAGTGGTCCTAGCTGCTCTGACTAGCAAGCCATTCGAGCCGCTGGCTACGATTGACATCAAGGACGGCGTTCTTGGTGGCAATTACATTGGCCAGAAGAGCCTCGGAACTCTGCGCCCTGATGGTTAACCCACCTTACACTCAATTCTTCAGAGATAAGATTATCCTCAGAACAGGCCCCGAATTCCGACCTAAAGTCGTTTCTGACTTTCATATCAATCAGGATATTATACTGCCTACTTTTTTCCAAGCCTCAGATGACCCTATCAGTGCCAGACTTCACTCCCTAGACATACGACGAACACTGGCCTTCTATAAGGACAGAACGGCTACCTTCCGTAAATCTAATCACCTCTTCATCTGCTATGGCGGCAAAACGAAGGGACACCCTGTTTCTACACAGCGTTTCGCCAAGTGGGTAGTGCATACCATATCTCTCGCTTATCGGCTAGCAAAAAAGGACCCACTGGTCGCACTGAAAGCACATTCAACACGATCGCTAGCGACTTCGACAGCCTTGGATAGGGGGATCCCTATCCCAGAACTCTGCAGAGCAGCAACTTGGTCCAGTGCCTCCACCTTTGTCATACACTACAAGCTGGACGTCCGAGCGCAACAAGACGCATCCTTCGGCAGAGCTGTTTTGTCATCGGTTCTCCAGTGATGTGTTGTCAAGCGAGTCTACCCACCTCCGGTAAGTGGATGCTTGTTACTCACCCATAGTGTGTGATGCACAGAGACCATGAAGAAGAAATGCAAGTTGCTTACCTGTAACTGTAGTTCTTCGAGTGGTCATCTGTGCAGTCACACAACCCACCCACCGTCCCCTCTAGACCTCGCTTATGGTCCATGAGGCGGTCACGCTATGCAGCTTTGATATGTTTATATCCTTCATCTATCTCGTTCGTGAGGCAAAATAGCAGTCTCATGGAACTGAAGTAGGTGGGAACCCAAGCATGCACGATAGTACGGTAGGGGGAGGGGTTCCCGCCAAGAGTTCTAGGCTTTAGAAGTTCCGGTTTGAGGCTCGGCGACGGCGCGAGCCCATAGTGTATGACTGCACAGATGACCACTCGAAGAACTACAGTTACAGGTAAGCAACTTGCATTTCTCCCTGCAAACAAGTGAGGAACCAGGTGTGTGTGTGTTTTCTAATTCCCGATAAAAAAATAGGCTGCAAAATGTTTGTGTGAATCAGCCCTAATTCAAACTGTAAAATGGAGGCTGCAAGAAAGCTTTCCTAGCGCATCATGCCAGGGTTGGCTCCAGGTCTGAGGGGGCCCTACGCAGAGCATACACAGGTAGGTCTCCTCCTCCATCAGTATGCCCTGGTGGCGGGCCCTAGTTACTATTTTAATTTCCCACAATGCCCTAGAATAATGTTTCATTGAACTCATTCTGTGGGAAATTAAAATGGTGTCTAAGCCCAGCTCAGAGCACAAGTCTGGGATTATGATTAAAGAGGTTATCAGCAAAGGCCTTGCCAGGAGACTAGGTCCTGGCGGATAGCTGGTGCTGAGGCCAGCTCTCCATTAGGCCCACCCAATAGCTTACCTTTTCAGTTCAATCCTTGAAAGGACCATCCTCACGATTCAAAGCCTTCAGAATGTCACTGTTATCATTCTGGTGCTTAGTGCCACGTGTCTTAATATCGCTGTTATTCCCAAGGTTTCTTAAGACTCTGTACTTCCTATCAAATGGGAGACAAGTTGGTGATGCTTTGTAGCACTGCGTAATTATTTGGAGAATCCATTTGCATTCTTTATGAAAGCTGGCCTCTCTCACCCATGATTGTGGAGAAAGCTTACAAGGTTTGTCAAAATGAGATATTCAGAAAGGGAACCGGTGGCCCTTCAGATATTGTTGAACCAAGACTCCCATCATCACTCTCCACTGGCTAGTCTGGCTGGGGCTTATGGGAATTGGAGTCCAAAACCTCTGGAAGGCTACAGGTACTCCAGCTCTGGAATTTATAGTGGGATCTCTGTGACCTAAAATAAATGCATTTAAATGGCTCCCCCTACCCCAATAAATCTTCCACTCTGGATCCTCAATATCAAATATTGTATCAAATGCAATATTTGATATTGTGTAACAAATATTGTATTTGATACACAATATTCGGAGTCAGCATTTGCCATCTGACAATTTTTGGTAGTAACTACATTTGATGTCTAATAATATTGTCAACTAAACCATCAAATGTTGAAGGATCGAGTGATATATATGCATATGTGAACTGGTCCAAAGTCATAATAAAGTAATCAGATTAATGAGGGTTTAGTGACAGATTAAGGCTGGAAATCAGATACACATTTCCTTAAGGCCTTCTGTATTTATTTGATACTTAGACCTGCTTGCTCCAAAAATAAGGATGGTATAACAAGTGTCCAAGTTGTTCACTGACTGGGATCCTTTCATCAAGGTTATTCAGACTTGCTCTGAGGTCTTCTATTTCTATATGATTATCTACATTTATTGGACACTCTGTGGGTAATGAGGGGTACAGCCCACTTTGAAGTGGGCTGTACCCCTCATTGCAACATATACAACCAGCCTTTCAAGAGCCTGCATGACAGAACAAATGGTTATTGCCCTCTTGAGCTTCAATCAGAATGAGCAAATGGAGTTGATTTATACATTCGTTCTCCATGCTTAACTGCTGCCTGTTTTTCTATGCATGTGGGAAGAAGTGTCCAACTGCCCTGGATAGGATGCCAGCCTGAAGCATTCCTCTTTACTTATCGCTACTACCACCTCTGTGCTCCACTCTTCACGTTGAGTGATGGGAACTCCAAGATCCGGGAGGAGGTAATTGCCAGTAAGTCTTCCCAGTCACTGCTGAGCAAGTTCAGCTTGGTTTCCCTTTACCTCTCTGGTGAAGCAGGAAAGAGCAGTTTGGGAAGTAGGGGAAGGCTCCTTGGGAGGTCAAAAGTATATAGTCCAACCCCAGGTTCCAAATTAATGAGATTTATTGAGATTAGAGATAACAGATGAGGGAGAAATCAGATGGGTAGCATAAAAAAAAACCCTTTACTTTCTAAGAACACAATTCTATTGGGATGCCATACACCTCTGAACTCGGAGGCATATGGCCATCCAACGCAGAGCAGGAGGAACAGCGGAAGTAACCTTCACATCCGCTGCTCCTCCTGCTGTGTACTTTAGCTAGTTTTTTCGACTGTTTAGCTGGGGCATGTTGGAGGGGGCTGGAGAGTCTTGGGCATACATCATAACTCGGTCTCCCCAATCCCCTCCCCACCCACTGGAATACCCCCTTTATTCCCTCTCCAAGGTTGCTTTTGTGACCTCGAAGAGGCAGCTAGCATGGTTCTTTGCATGCTGGCTGTGAGGGGGAGGGGACGGGGAGCACAGATTCCCAGCTCCGAGATCAGAGCACTGTCTCTGACCTTGAGTACAGGAATTTGAAATATCCTATAGTCTCCCAGATGCTCTCTAGAGGCTATAGAATTGCTCTCTAATTAACCTGCACTAGACAGTCTTTATGAGAGATTCCAAAATGTCTATGTGAGGTGCATAGGTGCATATCATCATGTTTTCCATGAGGATGATAAGTTTCAGAAGGAATAAGCCCCATTTTAACCCTATTGAATCAAAGGGGTGGGATTGGTAACCAGATATGGACAAGGAGCTTGATAGGTTCAACATATAGTGAAGGAACACCTGGGGCGATGGTCCATTAATACTTTACAAGCACCCAGGAAGTTACCTGTAAGAGATGTACACTGGGAGGGATTTCTATTACTCGTAGTAGGCAGGGATTATTATGATGGAAATTCTAGCCTTTGAATCTGAGGGTATACTCGACTCCATTGGTGCTAATGGAGTTTTTCTTCTTCTGTTTTTAGCCCCCAGGACTACTTCTGAGTAGACATGCTTAGGTTTGCTCTATTATCATAGCAATAGGTTTGCACTATTATCATAGCAATTGCATTGTAATCAACCTTAAAATATTTTGGACTGACTTCATTCACTTTCGTTATATGCTCTCTTATTCAAGTTGAGTGAATAAACTACCTGGGCCTCTCTCCCAGCTTCACTTCCGTACTTGGCATAGCTGATTATGAGATAAAAGTGGATAATCCCATTTACAAAGCCCTGACTTCCTTGGAGGAAGGGTGGGATAATTAATTTATTGGCTCTGTAAATGGGGGCTATATTAGCTGTCATGGCTAATAACAGGTAATGCTTTTCTTAAAGCATTGTAAGTTAACACCTATCACCACATCTTGCACTGGAAATTCCATAGTTTACTTACATATTGGGCTGGTTTACATAATTAAACAGCTGTGATGCGTGCAGGCGGCCATTTTGAATATTCAACACAAGGTTGCAGTTTGTCGTGTTGTGCGAACCTGGGGGCCATGGGTTATGTAAAAGTTAAGCAACCCTCACATAACTCATGGTATATGGTTGGGTTATTTGAGGATTGGCTTAATCCATGATGGGCAGTTTCGATTGTGCTAACCAGGTCTCTGTGTGAAGAAGTACTTTCATTTTCTCTGTTCCAATCAGCTTCAATGGGTGACCATGAGTTCTAACATTAGGAGAGAGGGAGAAAAAACATCCCACTTCCTCCATACTATAATTTTATATATTTCTAAAATATTCCCCCTTCATTATCCCCCATCCTCAACACAAAGAAAAACTCGGATATTTTTATGCCTTCTTTCCAGGGAACATGCTCTAACCCACAATCATTTTAGTTGCATTTTTCAGTGCCATTTCTATCTCTTTCTGAGATGGGGCAACTGAACACAATTTTACAAATACATACATCTGATACATTTATATAAAGCCAAACGATACTGAGAGCTCTGTCATACCAGCGATTTAGTGCACTCTCGCCATGCCTGGTGTGTGGATTTGCAGCATGGTACTCACATGATGCCATGCCTGGCCTGCTGACACTTCTTCCTCAGCCTTTCCTAGAATGCTAAAAGTCTGGATTATTTTCCCTAAGCACATGTAATGTGCCCTAAGCCTCCATATAGCTTTAAAGGAACTGGGGGCTTGAATGGATTGCATCAGATCCTGCCAGGGAAAAGCAATCTCTCCCAGCAGCCAGCTCCAAGCCTCAATATAAAACCCAAACCATGCATCCCAGGCTCAAAAGCCTTTTTAAAAATCATACAACACCTGAATCTCTGCAGAGACAGGATTATACTCCTTCAATGCCCCCAAAGAGCCAGACTAAAGGGTCGGTCAATTTTTTGCCCTGCAGAAAGATGGTCTGGTTGAAGTACTCATCTGACAGGACCTGACTGGTGCGAGAAAGAGAAGAGGAGGGGTGGAATGGAGCAGCTATTCAGGTGAAAGGGATCATAAGCTTGACGTGCTTCTGCATCAGAGGTAAAAAAATGTGGAGGCAAACCAAGGGGAGAAATAAGGTGTGATGGAGGTCTGAATATCTTAATACTGAGTTGTGTTATTTCCCAGCTGTTACACTATGGCTGAATTCGGATGACATATTAAGCAACGGAGGGGAAATAACATACTCACAGTGTGTTAAGGAGGCGGAGTGCCACAGACGACACGCTGCAGCAGGTGCTGCACGGAACCGGCAAACACCCGGCTGCAAATAGCGTACACGGCTCTGACTGACAGCTCGGCCACCATTTCCCCTGCTCCCCGACCTCCGCTAGTCCTCCTGTAGGTTTCCCAGCACACATTGCGGGCCGAAATCCATGGGCGCCGCCATTGAAGCCGATGCTGGCCACGCCTCCCAAACCCCATTGGCCGCCTCAGGCAATGGGCGGAACACAGCAGCCTGAGGCAAAGAGGCAGCCAGGAGGAATGACCCGCACCCCGCACCCCGCACCCCGCACTGCACCCCAAATGTTGGCACCCACGCCCCAGGGAACCACGGGAGACTTGGCAGCCGCGAGGGCGACCCACGTCCCCCAGCCTCCAGCCACAACCACCTCCCCCCCCAGAGCACCCACACGCACACACGGGAAAGAAGGCAAGAGATGGGCAGTTTGGAAAACTTTATTCAGCAGGGAACTCAGACATGGGCAATAAGGCACAGGGCCACTACGAAGCAAGGGCAGAGCCTACGGAAAGGACAGGCGCCTCCGGGAAGGGAGAAGGCAACTGGAAGGCACAGCGGTGAAGGGGGGACAGCTGAGCCAACACCCCCTGGGAGCCTGCCGCAGAACGGGCGAAGGGGAAGAGGTGGGGAGGGGCGGCACGCCAGGGAGAGATGCCAGTCCAAAGATGGAACCCCACAGCTGACACTCACAGGGGGTGGGGGAAGCACAGCCAGATCCAGGCACCCGGGATGCCTCCAAATGGGCGCAGCGCTCCCCAACTGGATTCTCGAGGCCCGGCAATGGCTCAATGTCCCACCCGTCCACAGGGATGGCATCGGCATCCTTGCCCGCCTGGGGGAGGTCGGGGTGCTCGGCCAGTAACACATCCCCACGGGACTCGCAGATGTTGTGCAGGATGCAGCAGCACACCATCATGTCTGGAATGATGTCGGACTGCAAGTCCAGCAAGCTGAACAGGGAGTGCCAACGCTCCTTCAGACGCCCGAAGGTGCGCTTAACAGGTAGGCGGACACGGCTATGGTAGCAGTTGTATTTACACTGGACGTTGGTGCGTGGGTAGTGATATGGGGCCATCAGCCACGGTTGCAGGGCGAAGGCCTGGTCGGCCAGGAGGAGCGGACCCGCCGCACGGCCGCACACTAAAGCGGGCCCGGAAGTCAGGAAGTGCCCCGATGTCAGCTTGGCAGCCAGGGGGGAATTCCAGAAGATGGCCGTGTCGTGGCTCTGGCCAGACACGCCTGCATAGACGTCCATGAAGCGGCCTTTGGCATCCACCACCGCCTAGAGAACCATGCTGTAGAAATGCTTGCGGTTGTAGTAACCACAGGAGGGGGCCAGGATGCGCACGTGGGTCGAGTCCATCACCCCCACTGCCCACGGGAAGCCCAGGACATGGAAGCCACGCATGTTCTCCTTCTCGTTCCCCACCCAGATGACGTCGGCCAGGTACAGCTCGTTCGGGATGCTCACCGTCTCATGGAAGATCTTGCACGCGGTGGACACACCCACCCCGAAGATAGTCGACAGTGGCAGGTAGCCCATGTTGAACACCAACTTGTACAGCATCAGGGCAAGGCAAAGGGCGCATGTTGGTACACCCCCACAGCAGAACTGGGGTCACCTCAGCCACCAGCACCTCGAACGTAGCGCGAGACATGCGGAAGCTCCCTTGGAAATGCTCGTCGTCCCAGTCCTCCAAGTCCTGCATCTCCTTCCACACAGCATCCATCCTGGGGAGCACCCAGCGGCGGACGGTCTCACGCTCGGCAAGAAGCTCGGCCGACATTGACAGGGGGGGTGCGCGCTGCAGGGCTTCCCCGGTCGTACCTCCGGCCAGCGTCTCCGCAAACATCATGGCCGTCTCACAGTGGCAAATCACCGGCAGGATAGCAGCCCGGAGACAAGGCACAGCCTCCGCTGTGCCAAGGGGCCAGTGGAGGGCTTCTGATCCAAACACGAGCTCTGTGGGCATAGCCCCACTCAGGCGCCTCAGCCAGGCACATAGCAAGTCCTCCTCGTCACCTTCGCTGTGGTTCTGTGTGGCCGCCTGGATCGCCCCCTGCATTCAGGCTGCGGCAAGCTCCCACCACTCCATAGTCACCAATGCCCGGGGGGGCAGAGGGGGGTGGGCAGGATGAGAGGAGCGGTGGGCATGACGGAGCAGGATGGTGGAGGGAGGTGTGGCTATGGCAGGCAGCATGGGACTGCCAACTATGGTAATGTGGGAAAGGGAGGGCAGGAGGATTTGTTTTGGCTGAAGCGCACCTGCAAGAGAGAGGGGAGTGAAAGGAAGCGGCCAGAGTGGGGTACGTGAAGGGTAATTGGCACAGCAGGACGAGGGAAAGCTACGACTGAGGGGGGATGGGTGAGGGCCTCCATGCCGGTGGAGCTGGCCACTGATCGGCCGGCGGCAACGCCGGACACTTCATTCCAGACGTCGAATGCAACGTATGACTTCTCCCAGGGCCACCTCCAGAGCATGGAGACGCCATGCCTTTTGGGCCCTCCGCCTTCTGTGGATGGCACGGCGGAGGGAGCGCAGTTTCCATGGGAGGTGAGAACAGAAGGGGGAGGGGAGGGGGACAGCCATCAGTGACACGAAGGCCACAGCACAGCACAACCCATGCACCCTGCCCGACTGCCCCATAACCAACCTCCATGCCGCAGGGCCCTGCGGAGTCTGACAATGCAGCCTGCGCGGAGCCTCTTGGGCCTGTAGGGTGATGCCATCTTGACTGGAGTTGGCTGCAATGAGGGGAGATGAGGCCGGGAAGGAGAGGCATCCAGGGTGTGCAACAATGTTGCAAAGGGATGCTGATGGACATGGCCTTGAGCGTCCAGAATGGGCTGAGGGAGGCGCCGGCCAGAGGGACGGGGATCTAAAGGGGCCTCATCGAGTATAGGGCTGGGGGAGTTTCAACAACGGTATCCCCCTATGGTCCCTTGGCGGACGGGCCTAGGGATCCATTGGACGACCGTGGCTTAGGCCATGTCGTCCTGAGAGGGTCTCTCCTCCTCCTCCCCCTCCTCCCCCTCCTCCCCCTCCTCCTTCATCGGAGTCTGGTGGGATGTCGTGGCCCCTCTTCGTGCGGCTGCTTAGACGCCACTGCTCCTGCCCTCTGGCCACCCCCCTTGCCTTCCCCGAGGCACCTGCTGTTGCTGGTGCCGCACGTAGGGCCTGATATGCTGCGGCCATTGGTGGGGGCAGGTACTGCTGCTGTGGAGCAGCGGCATGTATCCGTATGGCGGCATGTAGGGGGCGGGCTGCGGGGGCCCATGGTAGGCGCCCCGGAATGACTGGGCGAGCTCCCTGAGCACCTCAGTTTGGCGGTCAATGGCTGCTGTGCACTCCCACATGCTTCGGTCGATGATGGCATCGGTGGCACTCTAGACCTAGACGCACGTCCCTCCCTGTCTCCCGTATGGCTCGGGCGCAATCTTCCACGGCTTGAGTGGCCGTGCATGTGGCCACACGGTGAGGACACTCTCCTTGGTGCGCCTGGCCTCCTCCTCGCTCGCCATGCGTGCGAAGAGCCCGTGGATGCATTCCCCTGTCGTCTCCGTGGCTGTGACCAAGTCCCTTGCCACCTGCAGCTGGTCTGCCTTGCGCCTGTTGCGCAGCCGGACACACCTCTGCGCATTGGTCAGGGGATGGGCTTCTACGGCCGCGGCCGCACCATACTCGGCTGTGGGCAGTGGCGGTGGCTGCTCCTCCAGGGGGGCCACTCCCTCCATCGGCGCATCCTCCGGCTGTGGGGGGCCCTCAATCTCCTCCTCAAGCACGGCCTCCCCGACCTCGAGCTCAGCTTCCAGAGGTGCATCCTCCTCCATCTCCTCCATCTCCACGAAGGTGTCATCGGTGGCCTGCGTATCGATGTCCCGCAGCTCTTCCTGGGACAGTGACAGTTCAGGCTCTGACACATCCCCCACCTGTTGTTCCACGAGCTGCTCCATTTCGACCTGGTCCTCCTGTGACACTGGCCCTGTCTCTGTCACGGCATCCAATATGTTGCAGGCGAAACCCTGCACCGTGGTGCTGTGCCTCAACGACCCCAGCCACGTACGGGGTGCCAGCACTGGCCACGGGGCTCGCTCAGTGGTGACAATTGGTTGTTCCTTTGCGGGAGTCACCTTCGGGTGTGACGGTCCAGGTCCTTCCTCCTCTTGTTGGGTCTCTGGCACCAGCGGGACTGGTGCGGGATCCTCTACTTGCATGTCCACACAGATGAGCCATAGGAAGGCCGTGGGGCTGCTGCTGCTGGAGGAGGCTGGCGCGGGGGTAACACTCGTTGGTGGTGACCCCGCTGCCAGGACGATGTCGTGACGCTCCACCAGCAGGCGTGCCAGTTCGTCGTAGAAGGGCATGGTGCGTGGCTGGATGCCACTTCTTTTGTTGTGGGTGATGATCTCCTTGAACTTCCTCTTGAGTCCATGGAGCTTGTCCTTGCATTGCCTGCCATTGCAGTTGTGTCCCTGTTCCTGCATCTGCTTGGCGAGCCAGGGGTAGAGGTTATCGTGCCTGGCTGTGGCCATGATCTTCATGGCTTCCGGGCTTCCCCAGAGCTCTATGAAGTGCCCGATCTCTGTCTGGGAACAGTGCTGCGCTCTGCGTCTTTCTGGGGGGTCCTGGCTGCTCCCCTCTCCTGGGGTTTGTGAGCCGGTGTCCTTGGCCAGGTCGCCCCAGGCCCCCTCTCCCTCTAACTCCATGTTGCCGGTGTGAGTGTGTTTCGGTGGTGATGGTCGTCGGTGCCCTGGGCTGGCTTTCCCCGTCCCGTGTGCTTGTGTGATGGTGGGTGCTGGTGGGCCATTGTGCTTGCTGTGAATGTGCCCTGTGTGTAGGCGTTGTTGTCGTTGCCGCCCGGGGCCGCTTCGTGTCCTTGGGATTGTTGTGCATACCTCCGGTTGTTTTCCACTACATCCGCAGGTGGCCGGCAGTCGCCCACGGGCACCCTTTGCCTTGGCGTTTCGTGCTTCTTGGGGATGTGTGTGGCTGTTGCTCGCTCTCCGGCCGTGTTGGGCGGATGAGGGGGGCTCGGCGGTCGCCGCTTCTCTGGCCCTCGTGTTTCCGGGTGAGGCAACGGGCGAGGTGGCGGTGCAGTGGGGGGTCTGCTTCGGGTGGGTTGCTGAGCTCCCTGTTGGGGTGGGGGGGCTGCCCCGTGTTCCTGGGTGCCTGGGGGTGTTGCTTATTCCGTTCCCTCCTCCCCCCCTTTGCCGTGGTTCTCTTCTGGTGTGCTTCCCTTTCTGTTTGTGTGGCTGCATGGGCACCCTGCATGCGTGCTTGCAGGAGCTGGCCCCTCGTTGTGCTCCTTGCTGGCTGCCTGGTGGGGGAGGCAGGCGTCCTTGGTTGCTATGGCAGCTATGCCGGAGATCTGTTGCGGGTGTGCTTGAGCGGCTGCCTGCGTTTTGCTGCTCTTGCCGCTCGCCACTCTGTTCTTCCATGCTAACGTACTCAACGCATGGGTTTAATGCACACTCCCCTCCAGAGGACATGTTACTCAATTGACTAATCCCTAAACAACGTGCAAGTGCGTTGTTTCTCTCCGTTGCTTAATTCTCCCAATTAGCATTGAACTAGTTACAAGCATTTACTCTATTTCCAGTGATTTCATGCCCAAAATGAGAGGATTGGGAAATATGAACAGTAACCGTGCAGATTAGCAGCAAATGACCTATTTTGAACTAGTTACAAGCATTTACTCTATTTCCAATGATTTCACTTGTTTCTGATATCTTTGTGTATTTTTACTGAACACTCACTAGTAACAGGCGTGTTCTAGCATTAAAAGCCCAAAATGAGAGAATTGGGTAAAATGTACAGTAACCGTGCAGATTAGCAGCAAATGACCTATTATGAACTACCGTATTTTCCGGCGTATAAGACGACTGGGCGTATAAGACGCCCCCCCAACTTTTCCAGTTAAAATATAGCGTTTGGGATATACTCGCCATATAAGACTACCCCTCTTCCAACGCACACCAAATAAAAATTAAAAAAACATCAGCATATGGTAATTTTAATTCAAATGCTTATGATATGCAGGTACTTAGCAGGAAAACTCTCACTTATAAACATAAGGCTGTTTGTCATCAAACATATAAACATAAAACAGTGCAAGTGGATTAAACTTTTCCTAATTCACTCAAAAGCTGAAAGGAAGGATAAGACAATAAACCCATGGGAGCTGCCATGCTGTTTGTTTTCTAAGCTGTCAACCAAACTGGAACTGATGATGATAGGAAGAAGATAACAAACAATAGAGAGAGAGCAAGTGCCGGGCAAGTCCCTGGCGAGTTAGCAACGCCCATCATAACTGCAAGCTACGGTATTTTTACAGGTTTTGCTGGCGTGACAGTTTCCCTTTAAAAGCCTTCAAAATCCTCCTGTTCGTCATCTGATATCATAAGTACATCAATTACATCTTGTGGTACATTTGTAAGGCAGTCATCGTATGGATCGAATTCCATATCGGTGTGGTCTCAGCTTCGGCTTCCTCTTCATCTTGCCACAAGTAGTCGTCCTCCATACCATCTAATGAATTTGATATGCCACACTTCTTGAAAGACTTGATTACTGTTTCTGCAGCAATATCATTCCAGGCTTTTATGACAAACTTGCACAAAACATCCAACTGTGGAGCACGCATGTTTCCTCCTTTTGTGAATGACTTTTCCCCGCTAACCATCCATTCATTCCACTGTTCTCAAATGCGATCTTTAAATGGCTTGTTTAGGCACACATCCAGTGGCTGTACCAATGATGTCAATCCTGCAGGAATAACTGTGTTTAGTCTTGCAAGCCTTTGCTTGGTGCTGGGAGTTAAATGAGCCCTGAACATATCCCACACCAGTAGACTACGTTTTTGAATAAGTCCACCTGGTCACCTGCTCCATACATTATCAAGCCATAGCTTTACCCCTTCTTCATCCATCCAGCCTTTTTCATTCACATGTACAAAACAACCAACAGGGAACTTGAGTTTCGGCATTGTTTTTCTTTTAAAAATAATCATTGGTCTCAGTTTGGCGCCATCAGCTGTGCATCCTAGTACCACTGTAAAACTGGACTTCTCATGTCCTGTTGTTTTAATTAAAATTGTTTTTTTCACCTTTTTGATGGACAGTTTTATTTCCAATCATATCAAAATTCATTGGAGTTTCATCCATATTTCCAATACTACTTAACGCATAGCCATGTTTAGTGCGCTGCTGTATTACGTATCGATGGAAACTATTTACTTTGCTATCAAGATCTGCAGGTAATTTTTGGGCAATTTTTGTCTTTTGCCTCAGTACCATATTATGCCTTCCCATGAATCTAGTACACCAGGATACAGTGGCCTTAAATCTGTTGCTGTGATCTGGGTTAGATTTGGCCCACTGAAGTGCAAACAAACGTATTTTATTTCGTGTCACTACATAACCGTTTTGGCGATGCTCATTCACCATGTCTGCTACATGTTCTTCGAGTTCTGGCCAATGTGGGGTGCCTCTTCTTAATGCACACTTATCCCTTGGCATACTCTTTAATGCTTTTTCATTTGCTTTCCAGTCCTGAACCATCTTTTCTGTTACTCCATATTGTCTTGCAGCAGCGCAGTTATTATGTTCCATGGCAAAGTTTACAACTTTAAGTTTGAAACTGGCTTCATATTTCTTTCTTCTTGCTGGAGGAGCCATGATGGGGTTTTGACTGTTGGACATTTGTATACTGTACTGTATGTACTGGTGTTATACTGTATGAACAGGTACAGCACCCGCCCTATGAATTATGCTGCAGAATCAATGCATTTATAACCAAAAGCTACAGAATCTCTATCCACAGTAAAACAATTGGTGGCATAATAAAATCCAAATGATGCAAGGATGCTGGGAAGCAATTTGAGTCTCTGGAGGCTTAAGATGAAATCACCAAGAGTTGGCTATGCCCATCCGCGACTGTCAGTAGAACTGCCTGGCAATTCTGTGCTTTCACACCCCAAGGCACACAGGGTATTGTTCTTTACACTCCAGATCCTGCCGTTAACAAGTTGAGCCACAATTTCTAATGCACTTTGTTCATTGAATAGGGGAAGGTCAATCCCAACCTACAGTAGGTTTCCAGGATGAACACATTTCCACAGTAAAGAAGGGCTGGCCACTTAGTAAGAACAAACCCTCATGCAGATATTGCTTCCCAGGGGTATCTTGTGCATTTCCAGCATGCTACCTGAAGAGTGGAAAGCAATGAGTCAGAAGACGGATGCTAACCTTCTTGCAACAGGCGGACACAATGACCCTGTTCAGACAACACACTAACGGTGGTTAAGCATTTTGAGCTAAACATTATGGTTTAACATGTCATGTGAACCATGACTTAGCATGTGGTGTGAACCTTTCCTAACCGTGATGACTACCGTTCATAACCACGGTTTAAACATGCTCACTAACCATTTGCTGCAAAAGGGTTAGCAGACTAACCGTGGCTTAGTGTGTCATCTGAACAGGGTCATTTTCACAAAATATCATTTTTGTGCAATTGTTCAACATTGAAAATGTGCTTTCTAATTATTCCTATTTATCAGGGACAGTGCTTGTCTTCTAGGTAATGTGTTTCTGTGTATGAGTGTGTATGCAGGAGAATATTAGGAATGGGGAAGAGAAGCAAGGAAGGAGGGAGGGTCGGGCATCTGGGGCAGACTTTTTACCCGCTATGGTTACTTCAGAAGCATCTCTCCATCATCCATCAGTTGCTTCAGGGTAGCCTGAGTGACCCACTAGGCAATGTGGGAGTCAATTCATCACTGATGCAGCCCCTGAGCGACCTCTTGTAGGATAGGCCTGGGCAGACTTATGACTTGCCAAATCTAGGTTTTGTTTTACTAAAACCCCAAACTCTGATGCAAAAGACATATGGCAGGAATAAAGGGATGCGGAACCCAGGAATGAGTTTGGAGGAGCAGAACTGAGTGAAGCAAAACCACCCCTGGTTCCTCCAACCTCTCTTCACGTCAGTAGTCTAATTTAGGCTGTGCAGGTATATAGGGGAGGAGGTGATTTTGTTGCTGTTATTAAACAATCGGCAGTCACGCCTTGATGAATAAAACAAACATCTACTTGAGGCAGTACAAAGCCATGAGGTCTTAGTAGCATTGATACGGTAACTTTCTCCTCCAGGAATTTAACTCACGCCTTTTTAGGGTCATCCAAAGCCTCCTCCCTTAAAGCGGCAACTATTGGGCACCCCCACCTCCTCTCTGCGCCCCCCCTCCTCCCCTCCGTGCACCCCCTCCTCCCCTCCTCCCCTCCGTGCACCCCCTCCTTACCTTTCCTGGACGCCCGCTCCCGTCCTGCGCTGGCGGCTACTGCCAGGGGGCTTCACGGCCTGCTCTAGAGTAAGCGCGCCGGGTGATGCGATCACCCGGCGCTCTACTCTAGAGCAGGCCGCGAAGCCCCCTGGCAGTAGCCACCACCGGCGCCGGACGGGAGCGGGCGTCCTGGAAAGGTAAGGGCCCCCCTCCTCCCCTCCGTGCGCCCCCTCCTCCCCTCCTCCCCTCCGCGTGCCCCCTCCTTACCTTTCCTGGACGCCCGCTCCCGTCCTGCGCCGGCGGCTACTGCCAGGGGGCTTCGCGGCCTGCTCTAGAGTAAGCGCGCCGGGTGATGCGATCACCCGGCGCTCTACTCTAGAGCAGGCCACGAAGCCACCTGGCAGTAGCCACTGGCGCCGGACGGGAGCGGGCGTCCCGGAAAGGTAAGGGCCCCCCTTCTCCCCTCCGTGCGCCCCCTCCCCTCTGCGCGCCCCCTCCTTACCTTTCTGGGACGCCCGCTCCCGTCCGGCGCCGGCAGCTACTGCAGCCCCCCTCCGTCCGTCCTATACCCGGCGAATAAGACGACCCCCGACTTTAGAGACGATTTTCCAGGGTTAAAAAGTCGTCTTATACGCCGGAAAATACGGTAGTTACAAGCATCTACTCTATTACTAGTATTTCACGCCCAAAATGAGAAAATTGGGAAAAATGAACAGTAACTGTGCAGATTAGCAGCAAATGACCTATTTTGAACTATTTACAAGCATTTACTCTATTTCCAGTGATTTCACTTGTTTCTGACATCTTTGTGTATTTTTACTGAATACGCTAGTAACGGCCGTGTTCTAGCCTTAAAAGCCCAAAATGAAAGAATTGGGTAAAATGTACAGTAACTGTGCAGATTAGCAGAAAATGACCTATTATGAACTAGTTACAAGCATTTACTCCATTTCCAGTGATTTCACTTGTTTGTGACATCTTTGTGTATTTTTACTGAACCCTCGCTATTCAGGAATCTTTTCTAGCCTTAATAGCCCAAAATGAGAGAATTGTGTAAATGTACAGTAAACGTGCAGATTAGCAGCAAATGACCTCTTATAAACTAGTTACAAGCATTTCCTCTATTTCCAGTGATTTCACGCCCAAAATGAGAGAATTGGGAAAAATGAACAGTAACTGTGCAGATTAGCAGCAAATGACCTATTTTGAACTAGTTACAAGCATTTACTGTATTTCCAGTGCTTTCACTTGTTTGTGACATCTTTGTGTATTTTTATTGAACCCTCGCTATTCAGGAACCTTTTCTAGCCTTAATAGCCCAAAATGAGAGAATTGGGTAAAATGTACAGTAACCGTGCAGATTAGCAGATTAGCTTTCTCCCAATGCAAGTCTATGGGGAAAACATGGCAGCAGGTGGGTGAGTGGGGGCCTAACTCCCCCCTCCCCCTTCACGGATGGCCCCGCCAGGTAAGCCCCCCCCCGCAATCCTTACCTGGCGTGGCTGTCTGCTTCTATCATCACCTGGCGCTCTCCTGTAAACTAGGCCGCGAGGCCTAGTTCGCAGTAGGTTAGAGCTGGGAACGGAAGGAGGAGGACGCCCTGCCAGGTAAGCCACCCCGATCCTTACCTGGCGGGGCTGTCCGCTTCCATCGGCTGGCTCCCATTGGCACCCGCCAATGGAAGCGGCGGCGGGTACCAGCGGCCGCCTGCCGATCCTCCAATTTTTTCCGAACCAGATCGGGTCTTCCGGACCAGTTCAGGAAAGATCGGACAATCCAGAGGGGTAATCGGAAATTGGATAACTGTATCCGATTTCCCCTGGATTGGCTCCGGATCATGAATCGGACCCGGTCCAGTGCACACCCCTAATAATTATACTAATTAGGCTGTTCACAACCAGCACACACAGGGAGGTAAAATAAGCCACCTCAGCATATTTCCCCTCCGTGAATGTGCGAACGTCATCATGTCATTTCCTCATTCCAGAGCTAGGCCTTCATTTGAATAAGGCACCAGCTATGTCATAACCATGAGAACTCCCCCCAAGTCCCAGATTGAATCTGTAGGGGACCTATTCAGCTCATCAGGATTATGCAGGAGTAATCAAGTTGTGTACCTGGGCCTCAGTTGAACAGGTTATAAAATAGGAGAGAATACAAACCTATCAAAAAGTTACTTGGGTGCAGATCCTGATTGCCAAATCCAAATCTATGAAGTTCCTTCACTGCCTGAAATATTGTTTCAAGAATGTCTTTGCTCTTCACGGCTGCGTTCTCAGCTATCTCAAAATACTCCTCAAGGTTCTTCTCACACAGAGCGAGGCACAAGTAGAGACAGGTCTTCCGTTCTTCCCATCCACAAAATTTCACCAGATGGTTGCTGGCTCGGCACTTTTCAAAGCAAGCTTTCTCTCACTTAGCATTTTCTGCATCAGTGTGGAACATCTTCACAGCCACCTCTTTTCCATCATAGAACCCCAGATAGACGCCTCCTCCTCGGCGGTTCCCTGAATCCTGAAAGAGGGTTCCATGGAAAACTTGGAAAGTTTTCCAGTCATAATACAGCTTTTTCTGTAGAGATCCTGGAGCTTGTATCCCCAGTGTCTACTGGAGGTTGTGCATTGTGTCTTGGGCTGACATGAACTAGGCATGGCACCATATTTCTGAAGCAGATATACCATTTCATCATTGTAATATGTAGTAGCAATCTCAAGATTGTTTCCAACAGCTGCACCATTTTCACAAAGTATTTTGGCTATTTCACAATTGTTCTTCTGAACAGCTACCCTCAGTGCTGTTTTACACTGTTTGTCTTTAGCATTTATGTCAACTTCATCTTTTTCCAATATCGCCTGCACCAGATCTTGGCTCTGCTTTTCAACTGCAAGGATTAGGGTGGTTTTCTCATATTCATTTTTTTCTGGTCACATCAGCCCCACATTTTAAAAGGAAAAGGGCTATTTCCTCCTTCTTTTTCCTCCAGGGCCAGTTCTCGCAATCGAAAGCATGGACTAAGGCATTCCTGTCTCCATTGTCATAGATGTTCACATTGGCATTCATGTCATTAACAAGGGTTCTGACAATGGCGACATGTCCATTCCTGGCAGCATACATCAGGGCTGTTTGCCCTCCTTTGCCAAGTTCCTTTTTCTCCTGGTTGACCACTCTGCACAAATTTACATTTGCCTCTTTCTCATGCAAAAATTTCAGGGCTTCCTTTTTCCCATGCCAAGCAGCCTCCATAAATGCTGTATAGCCATTCAGATCATACTCATTTATTTCTGATCCTTTATCAAGAAAGAGTTCCAAAAGCTTCACGTTCCCCTTTATCCCTGCTATAATGAAGGCACCGTTAGCCTTCCTCGCATGTGGATTGGCAACTTTATCAAGTAGAAGGTGGACAATCTCCTCCTTGTTTCCCTGTATGGCACTAAGAAGGGCTGTCCAGCCACATTTCACCTTTGGGTTGATATCTGTACCTTCTTCCAAAAACTGATGGACGGTCTCGATTGAGCTGCTTCGTACAGCATCATTCAGCATTTCTGCTGCTGTTTTATTTCTGGAGGATTGTGAAGATTCCTGATGGTGATGATTGTAGTGGCTTCTCATGATTTCCAAATATATTTCAAGTATGAGTACAAATATTTGAATAGCTATGGGGAGTTCGGAAGTCTGAATTAATGGAAGAGCTTTTCACACATGGAGTTATGCTGTCATGGGACCAGGTGCCACCCACAGTGACGTCAGATATTCTTGATGATAAAGGTTTAATTAATGAAGGTGCTATAGAGTGAAAATATTGATGTCTTTGTCACACAAATATAACACGGTTCTGTGCCCAAAGGCACACCGTTTTCATTCTTAATATATTCACATATATTCATCTGTTTGGGTAAGAGAGATAATATCCCATTTAGTTTATCTGAAGACTTTATAACTACACAAAATCAGCTATTGCATTCCTTGCATTTCATAATGCATATGAAATTCCTTGCATTTCATAACACCCCTGTGTATCAAAATGGGTTTTTTGGTTTGTCAAATTTTCTGTAAAACAAATCAGCGTGTTTTGCAAAATTCCAAAGATGCTTTATTTAGAAACATTGGCTGCCTCTACACGAGATGTTTAAAGCTCTTTGAAGTCTCATAAAAAAAATTACCTCTACAAGAGCGGAGCATAAATCTGGAGTTGAGGCGCTTTATCTCTCCGATTATGCGCATTATCGAATGTGCGTTAAATAGCGAGTTTTATTTTGCTCTGGCCGTTAAAGCGCATTTTGCCTATGTGAACAAGCATTTCTCCTCATTAACTACTTGTAAAGCGCATTTCAAACAACCGGTAAGGCCACCAGTTGTGCGCTCAATTACCTCTTGTGTACAAGCATTTACGATAAAGCTCTTCAGCGATTATGCGCATAATCGGCTAACCAGGCGTCAAACAGAATTCATCTAGAGGGGGTCATAATCAATCCTTTAAAAGTTTCCCAGGCTATATATAATCAGAGATTAACAGTGCAATTCTTGGTACATTGTACACAGAAGTATATATAGGGTTGCAGCCTAAACAGTGCCTATGCATTGCTTATCAGAATTAAGCCCCACTGACTTCCATCTTCTCTCTGAGCAGCCATGCAGAATCCTGCTTTCCACCTGAGAAGGACCTGAGTTACTTTATCAAAACCCTGTTTGAAGCCTTAATGAGCCTGTGATGTTTTGCTGTTTATTAGCCATTGGCTAAGAAGATCGAACAAAGGGAAACCATATATGAAGAGTCATTGTGGTAAGTGAGGGGGTTGCCGGCTTAAGACATGTAAATCGGGTTGCGTTGGCTTAAGACATGTAAAATAGGCATTATCTACCATGGAGATTCAGCTCTTGGGGCGGATTTAAAGAAACATCATGAGCATCAAGAGGCTTCGGCACATACTTCAAGCGACAGGAGGCGCCTTGAGCACATGTGTAGATCCCCCCTGGTGGGTACCGACAGCATCCTTGCTAGGTGAGCACAGCCCCTGTATGAGTACGAACAGCAAAGGACAGGGCCAGCCCTAGGATAAAAAGCATCCTGGGCAAGGAATGCCTTTTGTCCCGCCTCCACCCCGTGGTCAGCTTTGCAGGGCCACCCAGAGGATTTATGGGCCCTACAGGATTTAAGGGCCCTGCTGCTGTACCCTACAAGGACCCATGCATATGTGTACAAAGCCGGGGGTGGGAGGGAACATGCAGGAATTATTGCACGTGCGAGCTACATCTGATGATTCTCACTTGCAGCTCCTCTTTGCCCTAGGATCAAGCAGACTGATAGATGTACTTCATATTTTTCCTTCATGGGATAAGGGAATAGGGATCGGGTTGTGCTTCTCCTGAGTAGCTCCCTCAAATTCCAGACCTCTTCTGGCAGAGCTTCTTTCTCTTCCTGCAGCTCGGTCTCACAGGTCTTCTGGTTGTATCCTGCGGCTGGCCTTCTCCACTACTCCTCACTCAGGATTTCTCCCTTAAGACCTGACCTCACACCACCCCTATGCCTTTTCCTGTGGTAACTGCCACAGAAAATTACTCTCCAGTGGCACCTTGCCTGAAAATCTTAGGTGATGTTCACTCACTCACTCCTTGAACTTTTCCCTGGCAGGTCCGGAGCTCCTTCTGTGACAAGAACAGGCCACCTGCTCTGCCACATGATCCCTCCTTAAATAATAATAATAACAACTATTAGTATTAGTATTAGTATTAGTATTATTTCTTACCCGCCACTCCCTCCAGATCAAGGCAGGGAACAGCATCAATACCAACATGTAAAATGCAATATACAATACGTAAACTAATTAAAAGCATATAAAATTAATACATTATTAAAACCAACAAAGACTTAAAATTCGACTGGGTAGGCTTTCCTTCTCTCCTTACAACAAATTCTGTACCCAGGGCTACTGGGCCTGGGCCAATCATAACTCCACCTGACTAATCTTATCTCTAAGCAGGCCCCTCCCTCTCTTCCAGCTTCCCAAAGAATACATTTTGCAGCCAGTTTATGCCTCAAATTAGCATCTATTCTGTTTCGTACAGAACTATGTAAAAATATTGTTGCCTCAGAGTAAAGCTGCATTCTGATTTTTACATAGTACAAATGACATCTAAGTAGACTTTTTTAAAAAAAGAAGTATACTTTAAAAGTAATTGAAAGAAAATCATTTTTGTAGTTAGTACAAAAACAACCTGTAGAACCTTGTGGGGGAAAGGGTTACAGACACTTGCTTTATGTCACCCTGGCTCACTGGAGACAGTACATTAACAAAAAAACATAGCTTGGTGCCTCTCTCAGCTGGGCACCCTGGGCAACCACCCAGCTTGCCTACCCTTAGAACCAGCCCTGGCAAAGTGTGCAAGATTTGGTGCTTATTATATCAGTCCAATCTATTAATGTGTGACTAGTGAATTGGGTTAATTTGGCTTACTTGGAAGTTGTCATTCTGGTCTGTTTTGCGCAGTATGGACTATGGTCTGGAACAGGTATCAGAACATGGTTTCTGTTGATGTTTTATGGCTTATTGTCATCCTCATGATTTCATACGATTTTTACAGAGCAATACCCCCAAACCACAATCCAATCATAGAACCCATCAGCCTCCACGGACTGAGCCACAAAAATCAGTAATCCACTACTTGTGGGTGTGTCCACGGTGCAAAAACATGGAAAACAGGCAAGGATCCTCAGGGATCCTCATGATTTCATATGATTTTTACAGAGCAAGCCTCTCAAACTACAATTCAATCACAGAGCACATCGGCCTCTACAGACTGAACTACCAAAATCAGGTATCTACCACTCGTGGGTACAGCCATGGTACAAAAACATGGATCTGAGGCAAGGATCCTCAGGGATCCTCATGATTATAAGACAAATACACCAAAACACCATCATATCACAAATCATAATTGCTTTCATGGACTGAACCACAAAAATCATGGATCCACCATTCATGGGCATGATTACGACACAAAAACATGGATCTGAATCTTATAGGAGATCCACCTGAAACCATAATCAAATCATAGATCACACTGTTCAGTGTGAACCAAATTTCTGATCCCGTATTTGAATGTTCCATTGCAGTACAAAACCATTGATTTGAGGGACATATGCTAGGAGCTGAACCTTAAAAAGCTGAACATGTAGTAACTTTTGTAAAATCCTGGGTTTTTATGAATGAGTCTGCATGCTACAGCACACTGCCTGATCTCTCCTGCTTTGACTGAGAGCAGCTAAATAATTCAGACATGTTTCACCTTTGTGGTGTTTGTCATGATATGCAAACAAGGAAGTCTGGTTTTTCGCTTTGTGAACAAGCCAAAGAAATAGCCCCAAGTTCATAATCAAATCAGCTGTCTCTGCCCACTAAAAGCCATGTATCGGTTGGAGCAAGGTGTTCCCATGGAACAACAGCAAGAAGTATATGAGGAATGGATCCTCATGAACCAACTTAATGGTTTTTACAAGGAACACCTACAATCAAAAGTTGTCACAGTTTACACCCTTATCTATGGAATGCACCATAAAAACCAGCATGGAGCCAGCATGTTACACAAGCTTTGAGCAAAAGCAGGGTCCTCATGATTCTTGCACACAAGCCCCAACATGAAATCTCCCATAATAATAGAACCCAGGGTCATCCCATGAAGCTGATTGGTGGGAGATTCAAGATGGATAAAAGGAAATACTTCTTCCCACAGTGCATAGTTAAACTATGGAACTCACTACCACAAGATGTGGTAATGGCCACCAATATGGATGGCTTTAAAAGGGGGTTGGATAAATTCCTGCTAGGGCTGTGCACGGACCCGCCGATCTAGATCCAGATCCAGTAGATCCGGATCGAATCCAATTCTAATCTGGAGCCTGATCTGGATCTCCAGATCGAGATCCGGACACCATTTTAGGTGTATTTTTAACCCATAGGTTTGCATGGGGGGGGGGAAGAAAGGGCTCTAACTTCTTTATTTTAAAAGAGATAAAGTTGAAACCTGGGGGCATTGCAGATGGGATGTAGGTAGTCATGTGTGGGAAATTTTAGAAACATAGCTGCATGTGTGTAGTGGCTATTAATTTTTGAAAAAAAACATAAGGAAGTGCTTATAACATCTTTATTTTAAAAGATATAAAGTTGAAACTTGGGCACATGGCTGATGCCATGTAGGTACACATGTGTGTTAAATTTCACAAACCTAGGTGCATGTGTATAGTTATACATAGGTGCATGCGTATAGGCTATTAATTTTTGAAAAAATGATCAGGAAGTGCTTAAAACTTCTTTATTTTTAATGTTATTGAAATGGATGTTGGCCACATGGCAGTTGCCATGTAGTACACATGTGTGTTAAATTTCAGAAACATGTCACTATTTTTGGATTTATTTATTTTTATTTTTATTTTTTAATATAAAGGGCTCATTCCAGGACATCCTGCTCCATTCTGGCTTTTATACCATCCCCTGAATCACCCCTCCCTGTGCTAAGGGAAACAAAAGCTAAAGATGCTTTGTTTTGGCAGCACACACACACAGAGGCCTCATCTACAAGAATTCAGCTTTGCGCCTGGTTAGCCGATTATGCGCATATTCGCAGAAGCGCATTGACGCCTAATACCTCTGTACGAGAGGCGGAGAAGCGCATAATCGGATGACCAAAATGCGCTTTAAACTGTTGACATGCGGAGAATTGCATGTTTACACGGCAGTAAGGCGCGTTAACTCCCGCCGCAAATTAAAACTCGCAGTTTAACGCGCATTCGATAATGCGCATAATCGGAGAGAAAACGTGCTTCTACGCCCGATTTGCACCCCCGCTCATGTAGAGGTAAAATTTTTAATGAGACTTGAAAGAGCTTTAAACCTCTCATGTAGAGGCAGCCCTCTACGTGTAACAGTTTTAAGAACTGTTGGGGCCCAGGACACACTCCATATACAGGTTTCAAATCGTTTTCAAAGTGTTTTATCCTGCTTGTGTAGATAGGCTCACAGTCAACTCCAAAACATGAGTCACTACCGAAGCCTTGTTTCAGACAGGATTTGGTTCCGAGGGAAGCCCACTTCAACTCGAGAAGCAACAACAACCGGACCAATTCTGCTTGGGCTTTGCCGGAACCAATGCACATCCCTAACGATAACATACAAAGGGGCCTACAGTCATTTGTTTTACAAAACCTAGGCAAAAAACAAAAACAAAAAACAGAAAAAGCTTAGTAGTACATTACAAAACAAAAGTGTCGTAAATAATACCTTTATTACGATTGATCGAAAATCAAAACATAAGTGTGCAAGTTTTTGAGTTCATCAGAATCTCTTATTCAGAATAGTTGTTAAGCAAAACACAATAAACAGGGAAGTGGGGCAGGGAAGGAAAGAGAGAGAAAGAAGCTGCGGATGGAATGGAGAAGGAGGCATTTGGCAGACCTCATTACAGTAGACTGTGGCTTATGCAAAAAGATCTCTATTACAGCAAGGCTGTTGGGAGAAAGCAGCAATGGCTACTCTTTCTTTAAAAACATAAAGGGCAGCAGTTATTTGAATCTGACACAGGAGGCATTCTGCAGATTGCTGGCTTTTATATTTCCAAACAGGGAGTAAACTCTGGTGTGCTTTCTCCTTCTCTCCAAATCCTGTTACTATTCACCCTGCAATGTGCACCCCAAACACGATTCATCTTCTCTCCCCATTGTGTTCACCCTAATCTGTTTTCATTCTTTATCTGTCCTGAAAATCCCACAACACTTGTATGAAATGCAAGAGGGGACAAAAATACCTCTTGCCCACTTCCTTGTTCTGATCTGCCCAAATCTGACTGGAGCAGAAACAGATGCAGAAAGTGCCTTGTCTCTCTTCCTGGGCACTGATTTCACAAGTGTTCAAATTATTGAGGTGTGTGATAATGAATTCCACAAGCTGCAACCCTTTACCTCCTTTTAAAAAAAAGTATCTAAGTAGACATTCATAAACACAAAAGCCGCAGATCTCTCCACCCCGCTCCATAATTCAAGCACTGGATTTCACTTACTGTCAAGCAGATATTGTCTCCTTTGCTTTCTTTGTTTTACATTTGCAATCGATATCACAACAGCAGCACAAAGAGGAGATAGTAGTGACACAGGCCTGCTAGCAAACTTTTGAAAAATGCACATAAGTAAAACAGCACTGGGGCGGAGAAACAGAAATGAGACACCCTCTTTATTTTGTAGGTATTTTGAATTGATTGTACTTTCGGTTTTATCACAGAGCAGAGCAGCAGCTGTTGGAAGATCTGCACAGAGTGTAAAAGCCAGAATACAACTGAAGAGACCTTATTATGCAATAGTTGAAATAGTTGAAAGAGACGGCTGTATTGCAGGATGTATTGAGACACCTGATAACAATGTTTCAGACATGAAAAGCAGATGTTAATACAATTGTATAAACTTATTCCTGACCAGAATGTATTTCTGGTACTGTTCAACATATCCCACATATCCAAATGATATAGTATATATATAATATACAATATGAGAATGCTAAAATGTGATGATATGCGAGGTCTTATTCCAGACGGAAAAGAAATTATTTAAAATGCTCCGGCCGCCTTTTATGAGCTCCATCACACCAGTGATTTAGTGCACTCTCGCCATGCCTGGTGTGCGGATTTGCAACACGGTATTTACATGATGCCGTGCCTGACCTGCTGACACTGTGCTTCTTCCCCAGACTTTCCTAGAACGCTAAAAGTCTGGATTATTTCCCCCTAAGTGCATTTAATGCACCCTAAGTCTCCGAGTAGTTTTAAAGGAACTTGGGACTTGAATCGATTGCATCAGGTCCTGGCAAGGAAAAGCAATCCCTCTCAGCAGCCGTCTCCAAGCCTCAATACAAACCCCAAACCTTGCATCCCAGGCTCCGAAGCATTTTTTGAAATCATACAATGCCTGAATCTCTGTAGAGACAGGATTGTACTCCCTTAATGCCCCCAAAGAGCCAGACTAAAGGGTCATTCCATTTTTGCTTGGCAGAAAGGCAGTCTGGTTGAAGTGCTCATCTGACAGGACCTGATTGGAGGGAGAAACAGAAAGGGAGATGTGAA
The DNA here is from genome assembly GCA_029215795.1 of Anniella stebbinsi. Classification (NCBI taxonomy): domain Eukaryota; kingdom Metazoa; phylum Chordata; class Lepidosauria; order Squamata; family Anniellidae; genus Anniella; species Anniella stebbinsi. Next base: position 121,425,542 of record JARDYH010000004.1, on the reverse strand, counting down.
GTGGAGTGGAAGAGCAAACCAGACAAGGAGCAAAGAGCAGCTATTCAGGTGAAAGGGATCATAAGCTTAACATGCTTCTGCATCAGAGATTTTTTTTAAAAAACGTGGAGGCAAACCAGGGGGGAAAATTAGGTGTGATGGAGGTCTATGTTAAAGCATCCAAAATATCTGACTTGACAGACTACATGTGTCTATGTGGGAATATTGCAGCAGCGCAGTAATGTTCTAAATTATATTTTCAAAGTATATATGTAAAGCAGTAGTATATATGTAAAGCAGTAGATAAATGAGTATTATACTAGGGGTGTGCACGGACCCCCCGGATCGGATCGGGACCCGGATCGGGACCTCCAATTTTGTCCCGGACCGGTTCGGACAAAATCGGAGGCCCCCCGGACCGGATCGAGTCCGATCCCGACCCAAAAATCGTACATTTTTGGATCGGCCGCCATTTTTTTCCCCATAGACTTGCATTGCAATGCAAGTCTATGAGGAAAAAATGGCGGCGGGTGGGTAAGGGGGGGCCTAACTCCCTCCCCCCCCCGGGGCCGTCCGCTGTGGACGGCCCCGGCAGGTAAACCCCCTCCCCCGCGCTCCCTACCCCCCCTGGGGCCGCCTGCTTCCATCCGCTGGCGCCCGCGGGCGCCAGCGGATAGAAGCGGACGGCTCCGGGGGGGGGGTAAGCCCCCTTCCCCGCCACTTACCTTCTCGGCACGTCCGGCGCCGGCGGCTACTACCAGCGGGCTCCGCGGCCTACTCTCAAGTAGCGCGCCGGGTGATGACATCACCCGGCGCGCCACCCTGGAGCAGGCCGCGGAGCCTGCTGGTAGTAGTAGGCGCCGGCGCCGGACGGGAGCCGCCGGGCCGGGCAGGTAAGGGCCCCCCTCCCCCCTCCCCCCTCCGCGCGCCCCCTCCTCCCCTCCACGCACCCCCTCCTTACCTTTCCGGCCCGGCGGCTCCCGTCCGGCACCGGCGCCTACTACTTCCAGCAGGCTCCGCGGCCTGCTCTAGAGTAGCGCGCCGGGTGATAACATCACCCGGCGCGCCATCCTAGAGCAGGCCGCGGAGCCTGCTGGGAATAGTAGGCGCCGGCGCCGGACGGGAGCCGCCGGGCCGGAAAGGTAAGGGCCCCCCTCCCCCCTCCGCGCGCCCCCTCCTCCCCTCCACGCACCCCCTCCTTACCTTCCCGGCCCGGTGGCTCCCGTCCGGCGCCGGCGCCTACTACTACCAGCAGGCTCCGCGGCCTGCTCTAGAGTAGCGCGCCGGGTGATGACATCACCCGGCGCGCCATCCTAGAGCAGGCCGCGGAGCCTGCTGGGAATAGTAGGCGCCGGCGCCGGACGGGAGCCGCCGGGCCGGAAAGGTAAGGGCCCCCCTCCCCCCTCCGCGCGCCCCCTCCTCCCCTCCACGCACCCTCTCCTTACCTTTCCGGCCCGGCGGCTCCCGTCCGGCGCCGGCGCCTACTACTTCCAGCAGGCTCCGCGGCCTGCTCTAGAGTAGCGCGCCGGGTGATGACATCACCCGGCGCGCCATCCTAGAGCAGGCCGCGGAGCCTGCTGGGAATAGTAGGCGCCGGCGCCGGACGGGAGCCGCCGGGCCGAGAAGGTAAGTGCCCCCCTCCTCCCCCCCCCCGCTGTCCACTTTCATCGGCGGGCGCCCGCTGGCGCCCGCCAATGGAAGCGGCGGTGGGCGCCAGTGGGCGCCCGCTGATCCGCCGATCCGCCGAACCGGTTCGGAGCTTTTTCGGACCGGTTCGGATTGGATCGGCCGATCCAGCTGCGGGATCGGAAATCGGATAATTTATCCGATTTCCCACTGGACCGGACTCGGATCGTGGATCGGGTCCGATCCAGTGCACATCCCTATATTATACCACCCAGTGGGGGGAGCAGGGAAAACATGCTCCAGCATGAAGGAGCTCATTACCATGGAGCTCATTTGCATGGGGGGCAGAATTGTGCATATGCCTTGCTGGGATGGTTGGAATAAGTTAAGGGGCAAAAGGGATGGTTGGGACCCTTGTACTTCCATGTCGTGTCAGCCACCCACACTATGGGTGCAGACTGAATGTTGGCTCGCCCTGAGTCAAAATGACCATTGGAAAGCAGGAGTCAGGACTGTGATCAGGAAGAGATGCCTAAAAGGGGGGGGGATTGGGAGTAACAATTTTCCTTTGAGGAGAGAAGAGCTGAACTTGTCCCTGGCTGGAAGCTGTGCTTGGCTGGCTGAAGGGACGCAGAGCAGAGCAGAGCAGAGCAGAGATCACTCTGTTTAGGGTGACCATATTTTGGAAACCAAAAAGGAGGACAACATGGCCGCCCCAAGGGGGCATGCTCACCAACATGGCCGGCTCCCAAAGGGATATGTCCACCCAAAGATGGCCTTGGTCACATTTCTGATTTCACAGCACACAATTAAGGCAAACCTATTCTACATAACATCTTAATGTTAAAATCACTGAGACATTCAATGTATTTGAAATTACCTTCACTCCTACTTTTATAGCTTTTGCTGTACTTTAAAGATTTTGCTATACTTTGTGTGATACAGTCTCCCTTTCCCTCAAATATATTTTCTGACTGCAAATCCTTCATTGGATGACCATAGTCTCACCTTTCCTAACATTTAACACTCTTTCCCCATCACCTTTCTCATATTCATACTCACAGCTTCAGCATACTGCTACCACTGAACAAATGAAGCAGTTGACAAGTACAGAAAAAGCTAGTACAACAAACTAGCAACCTAGCATTAAGAAAGAGTATAAAATATTATTACCCTGCAAGCATTAGCCATGGAATAAAATGGACTAAAGGGTTGTTGTTGTTGTTGTTGTCACTTCTCACTAGCACTTCTTAGCTTGTTTCAACTTCTGATTTATCAATGAGAAACTAATCTAACAATGTGTCATTATATCTCTGGTTCATTAGCCATGTAAACAAGACCATGGTCAGTAGCAATACAAAGAAAGGCCAGAACAGATGCCCATTATCACAATGCTAGACAAATATCTCCTGAATTTACACTGTTTCAATGTGCAGAGAACAGAAATCTCAATCAGGGACCCAAAGAAAACTGCCCAAAGCTTACTCCCAGATAAATGAATATAGGATTGCAGCCACTTCACATATGTTCAACTTACTCTAGCAAGTGCAAGGCCCTCCTGTCAAGAAGAACTATGCACTCATGAGAACCTGGCCTCATGGATCATGCAACCAGCAGGTGCTCTCCAGAAAGACGCTTTTAGAGCCTAGGAGATCCAGACACACTCAGACAAGCCAAGACAAGCCACACTATGCACTCACATGTTATCTTGCTGGGACAGAACAATTTTGGGAAAAGACAATACTTTGTTATTTGTAATAAACAAGAAAAACACACCTACCTCATTGATTTAGTAATACCTAATGGCAAAAATGTTGCAGAAAAGGAATAGGAAAAGAGAGAAAAAAATGGCTATGGAAATTAAAGAACTGTGCAGCAGGAAAAGGTTACAATTATTCAGTTAATCACATCAGTCACCAGCAACACACACACACACACACACTACAGAAAACCTTCAGAAACTGGGCCTACCAAAATAAATCCACACCAACATCCAGAAAGCAGTCATACTTAAAACATTTTTAAGAAGGATGAATAAGTATCAGCAATTGTTACAAAATATACATCATGCCAATTATCTCAAAGCAAATTGGAGAGGAAGGTCTATGGGTCAAAATGCATTATTAAAAAAATGAATTGCTATCTTCTAGCACCAGCTAGAGACCCACCTCTTCCTTTGCACTCTGGAAGCAGGTGGGCACAAACAACTCAAGCAAAGTAGGTGTCAGCCAGACCTCTCTGTGGACAGTATTCCACAACAGGGGGCTACTACTGAAAAGTCCCACTCCCAAGTAGCCCTGCACCACACCACAGCATATGAGGGCACTTGGAACAGGACTTCCAATAACCATCAAAGGTAGGATGACCATATGAAAAGGAGGACAGGGCTCCTGTATCTTTAACAGTTGTGTAGAGAAGGGAATTTCAGCTGGTGTCATTTGTATGCATGCAGCACCTGGTGAAATTCCCTCTTCATCACTGTAGTTAAAGCTGCAGGAGCCCTGCCCGCTTTTGTACCTGGTCACTCTAGTATAGCTCCTGCAGCTTTAACTACAGTGATGAAGAGGGAATTTCACCAGGTGCTGCATGCATACAAATGACACCAGCTGAAATTCCCTTCTCTACACAACTGTTAAAGATACAGGAGCCCTGTCCTCCTTTTCATATGGTCACCCTAATTTAAATGGAATTTGCTTCTTTCCATGGACTTAAGCATGCTTAATGAAGCAAATTCCATTTAAATTAGGGTGACCATATGAAAAGGAGGACAGGGCTCCTGAATCTTTAACAGTTGTGTAGAGAAGGAAATTTCAGCTGGTGTCATTTGTATGCATGCAGCACCTGGTGAAATTCCCTCTTCATCACTGTAGTTAAAGCTGCAGGAGCCCTGCCCGCTTTTGTACCTGGTCACTCTAGTATAGCTCCTGCAGCTTTAACTACAGTGAAGAAGAGGGAATTTCACCAGGTGCTGCATGCATACAAATGACACCAACTGAAATTCCCTTCTCTACACAACTGTTAAAAGTTACAGGAGCCCTGTCCTCCTTGTCATATGGTCACCCTAGGGAAGCCCCAGCAGGTAAGTGCCCCGCCCCCCCCCGCCCCGCGCTCCTTACCTGCTGCTGCTGGGGCGTCTGCTTCCCTCCGTGCTCGGAATCTACTGAGAAACAGGCTTCCTGACCTGTCTCTCATTAGCGCGCCGAGTGATGACGTCATCACCCGGCACGCTACTGAGGGACAGGCTGCGAAGCCTGTTTCTCAGTAGCTTCCGAGCACCGGAGGGAAGCCCCAGCAGGTAAGTGCCCCGCGCCCCCGCGCCGCCCCCCACCTGCCCCGCCCCCCCATACCGCCCCCCGCCCCTCGCCCCCCCACGCTGCCCCCCCACTGTTAGGAGGGGAGGCTTGGTACTATACTACTCCAGTGGGGCTAGCAATTACCCTTGTCTTCGAGTGCCTAAATCACAGAAGCTCACCCACTTGTGGAGCCTCCTCATTGCAGTGCACCCCAGTTCCTGTTCCTGCTGCCTGCCAGTACATCATATTGCAGCACCCTCTAGTTGCCTGCCTGGAGGATCCTATTCATTGGCCATATCCTTGGACTGTGAGTACAGCCAAAGGACACAGACTTGCATCAGCCTACCTATACCTTGGGAGGGAGATGTGTTGACTAAATGGGTGTTGTCGTGCAAAAGGGCTTCTGTGGCATCCCCACTTTTTTCCTAGTGAGAATTAACTTCCTCTAACACCTTTCTTACCTCCAGCAGGAACCACGTTCTCCCTCCCCGTCCCATGGTTTCACTGCCATCAGGACCTTTAAGGCTCAGGCCCAACTCTTACTCAGTTCTCTCTCTGTGAAGACACACAGACTTGATGTTTTAATCTTATATTTCCCTATATTACCTCCCCGTTACACAGTCATGAGTAAGAGGCATGGTATTTTATGAACAAAAAAAGCTTTATTAATTATTAGGGGTGTGCACTCCACACTGGAAATCTGGGGGTCCAATGGGTCTCCATAATTGTGGTGCGGTTAGGGGGCAGTTTTAAAACCTTTGGAAACCTGCAGTGCAGTTAGAAGACAGTTTTGGAGTATCAAAGGGATCTGTAGGGATCCGAAGGTTTTTCAGGCGATGTGAGGGCTAGTTTCATGTTGATGGATGACTAACTGAACACTTCCATATTAGTCTCTTCCCTGTCCCACCTCCAATCACATTGCTTATCAGGAGGGATTGCAAATTATAAAAGCAAGAGCCCATAGCACTGCTCTTTCACAGTGAGGCTGAGTGAACATCCCAGAAATGGGAAAGTTGCATCAGCTTTCCCAACATCTTCCTATCCTTTCTTGATTGATTGGTGTACATTTCCTGTTGTAGTCATTTAACAACCAGCAGCTCAAACTCCTTTTCCTTAAAAGAGTTTTGCCTGCTGCCTTTAATCTTAGTTAACAATTTGCTTGTTCTTTCCTTTTTTTAAGCATACAAATGCATTTGGTAATGCAGGTCCTGCGTCTGCCTCACCAAACCAACATTATCATTCACTTAATTAATTACATCCTGAACTTGTTGCTTTCCGAAACCAGCTGTATTCAAGACTAGCACTGAAATTTAATTACAGGAATCAACTTTGCAGATTCCATTAATAATTTTAAGTATGCAGTACATTTCTGATAAGAGAACTGCACAACAACAGTAAAATAAAAAGGGAGACTGCATTATAGAGAGGAAGGACAGAGATCCGCTCAGTGAACTTCCTCTTCACCCATCAGCAGAAAGTGTCGACTTTTGATTTTTAAGCAAAAAAAAAAGAAGCAAAAGCTGATAATTAACTATTTCCCTGTTTCACCTGCTACTAATCTCATTTGGCCCCTAATCAGAAAATTCCTGGTGCTGGTGTGTGTGTGTGTGTGTGTGTGTGTGTGTGTGTTTTAATGTAAAATTAATCTGGTTACAAAGTTTTAAACCACTTTTTATAAGGCTTTACAACCTTTGCCTCCTCAGAAAGGTGAGATTTTCCTCTCCCCTCACGCAACCATTTTATCTCCTGCTTCTTCTCTTGTGCAGTTCCAGATAAGTTGGCCAGGGTGTGGGGAGGCGAGCAACACTAAGGCTGCATCTTGACGGCGCCAGGCGCGCTGCGCAGCAGTAACTCCCTAGTGGCACAGCACGCATTGACGTTCCTTCTGGTGATCTACACCGGAAGAAAAGCCAAGGCGGCTTTTCCTGGCGCTGCCGTCAGTAGGCTGCAGCTGGAGGGCCAGCAGGGAGCATTGGCTCCCCTACTCTAAGGTAAGTGTTTTTTAATTTATTTTTTAAATTAAGGTTAGGTTTTATTTTATTTTAACTTAAAATGGGGGGGGTACTGTAGAGGTTAGGGTAAGGCGTAATTTTTTTTTATTTTAGTTTTTAGAATGTGGGGGAGGTAGGAGCCGCGGAAGTGGTGCAGTGAGCTTATGGCTCGCTGTTTCACCCCCTTCCCTGCCCAGCCCATGGCTACCAATCAGTGGTCATTATAGACTGGGCAGGCCTCCCAGAAGCAGCGGAGAAAATGCGACAGATGGCAGAAGCCATCGTCACTTTGCAGCAAACTAAAAAAATCACACTAATTGCCTGACTTTTTTAGTTTGCAGCAAACCCCTTTGCCCCTAGATGGCTTCGGATTGGCGGCTACATCATGTAACTCAAGTGCCGCCATTCCGAAGCCACAGTGACAGATACCCTAATCTGGGGTAAGAATGGATCAGTCCTCCGTAAGCAGTGGAGGTGAACTTGGTAGATTGTCCAAAAAGAAAAAAAAGGGGGGGGATAGAATTGACTCTCCCTGGCTGCTCCTCTGCAAAGGCTTGAATCCTTGTTCTAGAGTCCCACCAAATTTGTCTGGCTAACCCGAAACGAGACAAGAAGGAGAACTGCCTTTAAAAGCTAACCCTCCTCTGAGTTGTTGTTCTTATTACTAACTTCCTTCCATTGGAGGGGTGGGGTGCAGGGAATAGTTCCATAAATTCTTGGAGAAGGTGTGCTTCCAGATGGAGGACTCCTAGCTCTACCAATCAGAAGGCATTGTACAGCAATTCCATCCCCCATCCCCCTGAATGGATTTTCTGTGTTAACAAAAAAAGTAGAAGTAGTGGTGAGGAATCATAAGAGTGCTATGAGTGGAAGATGATGTCTGGACAACCCCCCTATACATTCTGTGAAAGAAGCAGGGTGCTGATATGGTAAAGCCTGGCTTAGAAGCACCCTAGGTGCTTCCTTCCATTCTCTGGTGTTCTCTGCCTTGCAATGAACTGTTGCTATCCTTTAACAATTCGGAGCCAGAAATCCTTGGTGATCTAGTGCAAGTCACCCAGAGATCTGCGAATAGGTCCTTATCTCCGTTCCGCCCGTGCCTGTTTTACAGAATACAAAGGGCTAAGTCCCTGGCCAATGGATTTTACAATCTAAAGCTCAGAACAGAGGAGGGAGGAGGAGTGCTAAACAGGAAAAGAATAAGTGTAATACACCTGGGGGGTCTATACGCTGCTGCTTTGTAGCTGGGTTCCCTCAAAAACCCGCAGCATCGCTGCTGCAAGACGGGAATGATAAATTCAGACGGCAGGAGAAAGCAGGGGCTATCTGGCCAGAAAAAATGCAGCGTGGTGGCCATTTGGCACATCAAGACTGCCCCTGTCCTGCTTTTCCACGCTTACCTGGACTTACCCTGGGATTTGCCTCCACCTCCAGCAACAGCCAGTGTCTTTGGGTTTTATCACACCTACTATTTTTCCCCCAGGTTGCTTCTGCGGCTTCCCCTTCCATTTCATATTCGAGTCTAGCGTTTTGAATCACACGTCAGTATAGCTGCGATACCTCAGCTTGGCCTGTTGAACTCTGGCTGTTTCAGACTTTGCCCGTTGAGGGATAAATCGAAACAGAAACTAAAACCGGCAACCTCAGGGTGAGAGAGCAGCAGGAGGGGAACGACATCATGTGAACCCAGCGCTGAAGAAGTGGAGCAAAGCCGAGGCGGGTGTGCTTAAAATCGCCCTTGTGATAATGACCTTAACCTAAATTGAAGCCACAACTGACAGACTGGGAAAAAACGTGGTGAACTTATTTATTTATTTATTTATTCATTTATTATATATTTATTTACTGCATTTCTATACCACCCGATAGCCGAAGCTCTCTGGGCGGTTTGCAAAAATTAAAACCATAAAAACCATTCAAAATATAAAACAAAGACAGTATAAAAACATAAATTAAAATACAGGATAAAAGCACAACCAGGATAAAAACCGAGCAGCCATGCAGAAATTGGATTTAAAATACAAATTTAAACAGCAAGATTAAAAATCAACTAAAGAATTGGCATCTAAAGGAGTATAAAGGTTGTTCATTCCACAGCCGGGGTGCCACAGCAGAGAAGGTCCTCCTCCTAGTAGCCACCTGTCTCACTTCCTTTGGCAGGGGCAACTAAAAAAATTCATGGTAAAAAGATACTGCGAAAAAACACAGTTTTGGGTTTAGAAACCCAGTGTGGCTGTGAGTTGGTGCCAGCTGCATATATAAACAATGCAGCACCATCGTGCAGCCACAACAGGGTAAATAGTCCATATAGACATCCCCTTGTTTATCACAAAAAACCAGAAACCTCATTTTGTGGCTACTATATGGGAATATTTGCTTTTTCATATTCATTAAAAAGACACATGGCAACATATTCCCACTAATGGGACAGAGCTAGTTTTTAGAAGTTATTGCCAATAAATGTAGAAAGCATGGACTTGTCTTCTGAGCTGGGAGAGTAGAATCCCATCTGGACCTGCTTGGTCATTTGTTCCAGTGTCTGGTGTCTGTATATGCAGATTCCTGTGTCACAACCCCTTGATTATACCAGCAGGACATACAAATGTCATGCCAATTGACATAATGTTTACATTTTGTATAGACCGCATACTGTTCCTAGCATAAGAAGAAAAAGGAAGTAATGTGTTTGTGTATAGTAACAAGTAAATCAAGTACTTTTGAGAATGGACAGATATATTTTGAAGCTTCAGGCATGATAGAAATTTAACAATAATTTCAGCACTTGACTTATGATATACCACATTAAAACCGAATATTATTGCTACCTTAAGCTGCGAGGTGGCAGCAAAGTAATGGTTTGGGTCCAGGTTACCTGTGGGATCGTTTTCTCCCATATAATCTGCCCCGCACACTCAGGTCCTCTTGGAAGAACTTACACCAATCAGCCAGAACTAGGTTGACAAGTGTTACCCAGAGGTAGGGATGTGTATCGTATCATTAAAATCGCCAATAACGATACGATATGCTCTCTATCGTGTCTCCATTTAATGATAATGATACAATAAAAAATCACAAGAAATCAAACGATAATTATCGGAAACGATAGAAATTCCAACGATAAGTATCGTATTTTATCGTGTTATCGGAAGGCGCTTTCTCTTTTGCCACCACATGGACGGAGCTAGAAGGTAGGGTATGCTTGATGAGACTGACCGTTTCAGTGACCAATCGTGCAGCAAGGATTCCAGCAGGCTCCAATCACAACGTTGGAGGAGGGCGGATATCCCCGCATAAAACCCCCACACTTGGTGTTCCAGGCTCTGTTGGGAGTTAGGCATTGAGGGGAGAAGGGTGGATTTGTTGGCGCTCTGTCCTGGCTCCTGGGTCTTGGTGGCGAATTGTTGGAGATTCATTGTAATCTCTCTTGCATCTTTGTGTCTCAGATTCATTTGGCTGTGCGTCGCTGCCTGTGTGTTCGAGACTTTGAGTTATAATTTTTATTTTTATAGTACGTTTTCTGGTTGGGGTTAGGTATTTACTTAGTGGGGGTACTGTGACTGAGGGGGAGTGTGTTTGTCCTCTGCCCTGTTCAACTTTCTTTAAAAAAACAGAAATATATATATATATTTAAAATATATATTTATCCCCCCCCCCTCTCTCTCTGGGTGTGTGTGTTTGCTTGATTGACTGTGAGTGTGCTGCTGCTGTTATGTCTAGCCTGCTACACAGGATCTGTGTGGTCAAAGCAGCACACAAAGTCACAAACTGTGGGCAAAGCATACTTTTTTTTTGTTGCAATCATTTTCTACTTTGTAGCAGTATGAAACGCGGCTCTAAGATGCGCCTTGGGCGAGGTGGCTCTGGGTCTAGGAGAGATGCTGTTGCTGCTGGGGGCAGTTTTGGGGTGCCTGTCTCTCCCTCTCATACATTATTTATTTATTTTTGAAAGACACTGCTCCAGCCAATGGTTCCAGTCTGGACTGGAGGGACTGCTATAGGGAGGGGGACTGCAAAGCAGAAGCAGCATCCCTCTCACACATTTTATTGTTTCTTTCTTTTTGAAAGACACTGCTCCAGCTAATGATTCCAGTTTGGACTGGAGGGACTGCTTTAGGGAGCCTTAAGAGAGACTCCTGTATTTTTATTTTTCGTCACTACGTCCCCTGGGTCTGATCCTTGTGGAGTCCATTAGTGAGGGACTGCAGAAGCATCCTCCTCATGCATTTGGGGTTTTTTGTTTTTTTGAGAATTGGTCCAGGCAATGTGCCTGCCTACACCTGCCCAGAAGGGGACTCTTATTAATTTGCCAATGTGCCTGCCGGGGACTCATATATTATCAATTGGCCAATGTGCCTACCCAGAAGGGGACTCTTATTAATTTGCCAATGTGCCTGCCGGGGACTCATATATTATCAATTTGCCAATGTGCCTACCCAGAAGGGGACTCTTATCAATTGGCCAATGTGCCTACCTCCATTCCAAACATGACTTTTCTCTGGCATGAAGAAGTGCCCACCTGCCTGCATGGGGATGGCGGGCAGACTGGGTCATTTGCAAGCACGATGAGGTCAAGGCGGTGCGTGAGGGTAGTTTTGATGGGATCCTGCCGGTTGGCGCACCGCAGGGGTATCTCCTGGCCCAGTGAGGTCCTGCCTGCTAAGTCTGGCTGGAACAACTGTTACGCCTGTGCTACTCCCCTAACCCCCAATCCTTTTATTATTTCATTTGTACTTAGACATGTGTGGCTTAATCTCTTGAGGCAGCAGCAGTTGACACATTTTACTTTTATGACTGCATATGGAAAGCACTGCTGCCTAGGTTTATCTACAGGTTTGGAATGTTCACTGTACTCCGAACGTGAGTTATATTAATTTGGCAAAGTGCCTCCTTCTACCCCAAACATGACTTTTATTTGCCAAAGTGCCTACCTGTACCCCGAACATGAGTTATATTAATTTGGCAAAGTGCCTCCTTCTACCCCGAACGTGACTTTTATTTGCCAAAGTGCCTACCTGTAGTACCCCGTCTTCTATGAACTGGGCAATGTGCCTCCATGACTTCTATGAACTGGACAATGTGCCAAGCGTAGGCACTAGTAGGATCTTCCAGGTTTCTTTGCTCACTCCTGCTGGGTATCTTCTCTCCTGGCCTGTGCTATTCCCCTACCCCACAATCCATATGACTGCATAAGGAAGGCACTGCCAGGTTTATCCACAGGTTTGGAAAGTTCATTATATTCCATCCAGGAATGCATCCACTCACTTTCACTGTGCCACGCACGCATGCATAGGCGCATTCCCTCCGCTCCAGCCAAAGAGCCAACCTCAACCCAGAAGGGGACTTTTCTTGTATTTGCCAAAGAGCAATCCTGAATGTGACTTTCATTTATTTGCCAAAGAGCCTACCTCTATCCTGAATGTGACTTTCATTTATTTGCCAAAGAGCCAACCTCAATCCAGAAGGGAACTTTTCTTGTATTTGCCAAAGAGCAATCCTGCATGTGACTTTCATTTATTTGTCAAAGAGCCAACCTCTATCCTCAATGTGACTTTTGCCTCTGCTCCAGCCAATGTTGTGCGCAGCTCTGGCATAAAGAAATGCCAACCTGCCTGCACGGGGATGGCGAGCAGACTGGGTCATTTGAAGCACGATGAGGTCAAGGCAGTGTGTGATGGTTGCTTTGATGGAATTCTTCTCACTGTTGTAAAAGCAGCACATGATATGCTTCTGCTGGGATCCTCCAGGTTGCCCACTGCAGAGGTATCTCTCCTGTCCCAGTGATGCCCTGCCAGGCTACGGCTGGCTAAAATAACTGACTGTAACACCCATGCTATTTCCCTACCCCTCAATCCTTTTATTATTTCATTTGACATGCGTGGCCTAATCAATGAGACAAGGCAGCAGCAGTTCACTATCTTCTGATTAACACATTTTACTTTTATGACCACATATGGAAGGCACTGCCTAGTACTAGGTTTATCCACAGGTTTTGAAAGTTCATTGTATATTCATATAATACCTATAAGTCTCAGCAGCAGGAGCATGTAGTGCATTACTAGAAACAGTGCATGTTGTTGAGAGCTTACTTCCGAGTAATGCCTGCAGCTCTGCATCTGAAATTGGGCACAGATGAGTCCTGTCAAGGCCATCTGTGAGATGCCCATGACAAGAGTACTGGACGTGGACAACATCTCTTGAAAAAGGACTACATTTCAGCCACCTGAAACAGTGTATTTGGAAAGCTTACTTCCGAGTAACGCTTGCACCTATTGTTCTGTAATTTGGCACACTTGACTAGCAGCAGCAACGCTCAGTTTGCACTGTGACAAAGTTTCAAACCTGGAAAATTAAGAAGTTTTAGGCCTTTCAGACTCAAAAGCAACTCTCTCTAGGGCAAAATGTAGAAACGATATAATATCGTATTTCCGATAATTATTGGAAATACGATACGATACAGACCACCCACGGTATTATCGGAGACGATAATTTTTTTGGTCTGAAATTCCGATAACAATAGAATACGATAATTTTGGGCATGCACATCCCTACCAGAGGACCTTCTCTTCTGCCACTCTCAGACTGTGGAATGGCCTGCTGGAGGAAATTCGACAAATTTGCAGTTTTCATGAATTTAAGAGAGCCGTGAAGACTGATCTCTTCCGGCAGGCCTACTCAGTTGAATTTTAAGATGTTTTTAATGATGTATTGGTTTTTATTTGTTTTGGTATTTAATCTGTTTTGTGGTTCTTGTGTTTTGTATTTGTTGTTGTTCCCCGCCTCGATCCGGAGGGAGAGGCAGGTTATAAATAAATTTATTATTATTATTAATTAATGTCACTCTAATCACAACTACATTTTCTGTCTCTGAATAAACAAAAGAGTTTAAGCTTGGCCTAGAAAACAAAAACATCAATTTGATAACGACATCTGGTGTTTCTGTATTCTGATCCTCTTGTGTTGGCTGCTGCTTGGGTCCCAACTTTGGCTGCTTCATTCTCTGTATCCACAAATCAGTTCCTGCTGACCCAGTCGTTCCCTAACAGGGGTTGGGAGAGTCAAATCTTTCAAGAGCTGAAAGTTCACCTTCAGCGATATTATACAATGGCTGAATTCGGACAACATGATAGTCAATGGTGGGGTAATAATCAACTTTACAGTTGTTCATCTAGAGGGTACTCCCCACACAACATGGTAATAATCAACACGGGATCAGCACTGAGTTGACTATGGCAGCATTTGGACGACATGATAGTCAATACAACTGACGATTGTTCCCCCACCCCAAGTTGATTATTGTGTTGTCCAAATTCAGCCAATATGTGGTGGTGTTGTATACTGTCCCCAGGTGAAAAGAGAATCCCCAGGAAAATTTAATTCCTGTTTCCGTCAACTCAGTATGGATTGGGTGTAAGTTTAGTGGCAGTTGGAGAAAGTCGGAAGGAAAATAGGGAGAGTCAGTATTTTAAATCTCTGCATTGCTGCTCGGTTTTATTCTGATTGTACTTTTCTGATGTGGCTTTATATTATGGTTTAAATTTTATACTTAAGTTTTATAGTTTTGATTTTTGTGAACTGCCCAGAGAGCTTCAGATATTGGGCGGTGTAGAAATGGAGTAAATAAATAAGTAAAATAAATCCCTCCTCCTAACTTTCTCACAATTCCCCAAGAGTGTCTTTTCCCCACTTTCTTCCCCTCCCTCCATTATCAGCCACACACGCCCCTTGCTAAGTTAACACTGCCTTTTGAGGTGCTGCACATCTATCAAACCTCTTTTAAACCCACACAATTTTCTATGCATTCAAGTGCATCTAGCGTTACTTTCAATTTTAAATTATTGTTATCTTTAACCTTCTCAGTGTTAATGTATATTCTAATTCTGCAAATGTACGTTTCTTATTCCCCTGATATGTGTGATTTTAATTTAAGAGACCGAGGGCAAGATGAATCCCAGCTCTAAGAGGCCAATTAAGGATGAAGGCAGGTGAGTGGGCAGAGCAAAGCACATTGTGTGGTAGAGGGTGAAAAGGCAAGTTTGCTAGTAAAATCGAGCAGACTTGCATACAGAAGCGGGAGGCACGTTTGCAGCCTGAAGCTGGCAGCTTTCCAGTCAGAAGCTGGCTGGTATCAGCTGGCAGCCCTGGTCAAAGCCACCGGATGTTGGTGGACAGAAGCCAGGAAAATGCACATTTGGAAGCCAGCAGATGTGACAAGATGGAAGCAGGTGGCTGTTTGTGGGTGTAAACTGGTGGAAGTGCTCTTTCGGAATCCAGCTGACTAAAGCTCCGTGGATATTTGTGAACAGAAAACCAAGGTCCAACCCCACAAAGACCCCAGGAGTAATGGGGTCTTTGGTGGGTTTCTTCACTATAGCTGTTTTTCTGCATTTCAGTTTCTCCCCCTGGAAATAGAGAAATCACTCCCAGGGCCGTGCAGAGCTGGTCATATGCCCAGGCCAGATGGGAAGTGTGTGACCCCCATTTCAAAGTGCTCATTAAGTATTTTTAAATTTTTTTTAATGCCCACCAACGTGTCCGTTCTACAGAACACCTTCATATTAAACCTGTTCTTCAACACCTCAATGTTGAATCAGAAATTAACATTTATTTTTAGTTGCTGTACAAATAGAAGCAACAGCAATAGAACAGTCCTTCATCATTATCAAACATTATCATCATTATCATCATCATCATCACCCTCACGGTATCATCATCATTATTATCATTGATAACTACAATCATCATTACCTCACCCTCCACTCCAGAGATATGCCATGGAGAAGATGGAGGGAAGAGATGCAGTAAGGACAACCATCGCAACTTAGGCACATATATCCCTGCCCCGCATGCAGCATGGCCCTCTGGAGCTTGTAGTCTGACCGTGGGATTCACGACAGACGGCTTCTGCACTGTTTCTGCAAGGCGGTCTCCTCACTTCTCAATGGGCCACTTATGCTACGGAAGCAGTAGCGTAAACTAGGGGGGAACCTCCTCATCAGAGTGCCCCCCTCAAAATTGTGGGCCCCGGGCCAACTGGCCTCACTGCCCCCCTCTGCATGGCCCTGATCACTCCATTCGTTTGCAGGGGAATATCCTGTATGTGCTTTGCTTTCCATCTTATTCCCTCCGTTTTCCATCCTGTTTCTCCCACTTTACCCCCTTCTCCATCTCCCTCCTGCCTCTTTCTTCCATTTATATTTCCTATTCCCACCACCACCACCTTTCTGGCTACATTTCCCCCAACTTTTCTCTGTTCCCTTCCCTTGTTTTCCTTCTCTGTTCTTTTTCTTGTGTGTGTGTTTCCTTATCTCTTTCCTCATTTCCTCCCTTTTCCCACTGTCTTTTCCTTTATTTCGTCCTTCTTGCCCTTCTCTTTTTCCATGTCTGTGGTGTGTTCTCTTTATTTTTGCTCTCCATTCCCCCCTCACACTTTGAATTTTCTCCTATCTTCTTCCCCCCTCTTTTTCCACTCTGTCTCCCTCTTTCCTTCCCCCCCTCTCCCTCATCTCTCCCCTTTTCCATCTCTCTCTCTCCGTTTTCCCTCTTTATTTTCTGTTTCTCATTTTCTGTTTTCTACCAAATAACAAAACAAGGCCTTAAGCTTACACAGAAACACTGTAGCCTCACAGAAACCACACAAATGAAACATTACATGACACCAACAGTTGTATACAGGGATTTCTTTAGTTTGTAATTACAGATTCTTAAAACTTTGAGAGTAAATATAGTTGTGTATGTGTACTGGGTTTTAGTTTTGGTGATATTATGGTTCAAATCAAACTGGTGCCAGGCACATAGAAATTGAATCGTTTGCTTTTCCTCTGCAATGAATCACTGATGAAAGATACCTGTCCAAGCTTTATCTGAACCATCAAGCATCTCTGCCTTATAAGCTTGCCTGTGTACTTTCACATGGAGAAATCCTGGAGGGTGTGAGCTGGGCAGCTTGAGGTGGCCGCAAAGGCTGTGAGAACATGCCATCTTTCCGACACTCCTCATTGAGGACTTTCAGAACTTGGGCCTGAGAGAGAAGTCTATTATGCTCACATACAAGAGGTGGAGATGCTGGAGAATGCTGCTGGGACATCTGATCCTCTTTGTCTGTTCTGTACAATTCTTTTAGTGAAATGGAGGCAAACTAAAGAAAAGCAGGCGTGCCCATAAAGAATTGGTGCTCATTGGCCCTCATAGCAGCTGAGAAGGATTTGGGGCAGTTGGAAAAAGTGCAACGTATTTTGTACCATACAAACTCCGGTAGACATAAACTGTTAAATTTGGAAAGTGAGTCAGAAAATAGTCTGCAGGATCTCTCTTCATTATAGCTTTCACCCTGAAATAACAGGAAAACGTGTATCCTTTTATTGCAAGCATGTAGGTGCTAGCTAGCTTTGTATTTAAGAAGCATGCAAGGCAGATGCGTTACATAACTATCAGCATCACTGCTAGATTTCCCAAGACCTTCTTCATGCTTATGTGGTGGTTAATGCGGAGAATCGCTTGTTTACATCGTCAAAATGCGCTTTAACGGCAGAGGCAAAATAAAACTCGCTATTTAACACACATTCGATAATGCGCATAATTGGATAGATAAAGCGCCTCAACTCCCGATTTGCACTCCACTCTTGTAGAGGTCAAAATTTTAATCAGCCTTGAAAGAGCTTTAAACTTCTCGTGTAGAGGCAGCCTCAGACAATGTGAAGGGCTACAGGATTGCTCCCTAAATTTCTTAAATAGCAAAAAATAACTAGCATAAATACATATAATTAAAAACAACACAGGCCCTGCCTGCAGGCTTATTGTAAGGAATTGTTCAACTAAATGTCTCTGCTAGCCATGCTTTCCTCAATTTCCTGCATTTTAGAATGTTTCCATTGTCTGAGACCTGTCCTACATCCTTTAGACACCCTGACACCTAGCTAGCTTGCCTACCTGTTCAGTATAGTTGTGTCTTGCCAGCCATTAACACACAGTCCCTTCTGTCCTGAGACTCCATGAGCTTTTTCCACAGCCATCTTCTTTTAAATGCCCTTTTATCTCTGTTTCTCCCCTGCTCTTTCTTCTCAGGCTTCTCTCACTCCTAATCTACTCTTCTGCAGGTACTTGTGTTTCACTTCACAGGTTGTAGTGAGCCTATCCTCTAGACCCCCTTCCTTGGCTTCCTTCCCCTTGGCCTCTCTACTTTTGCAATCTCTTCCCACTGAGATTTCCAGATCTGAACACACCAGGTGGGTTTGCACAATCACGGAGGGAAAATAAGCCACGGTGGCTTATTTTCCCTCCCCAGCCTAATGAGCACAATTACCCTTGCCAGACGCAGGTTGTTGTGATGTCCGAACCTGGCAAGGGTGGGCAGCTAGGGTGCTTTACAAACCATCCAAAAACCATAGAACAAAGTCATGAATTTCAAGGTTTGGATGTTCAGCATTGTAATTATGCCAATTAGTTGGCTCATGACCGGCACGTGCAGGGAGAGAAAATAAGCCACCGTTGCCTATTTTCCCTCCGTGATCATGCAAACCTGGTCACGTTAAGCCTGTGTGTGAAGGCTTTTCTCAGCATCAAAATTACCTTCAGCTCACAAGCTGGATTGCTACAAGAATTCCATTCATTACTGGCAACTTTTCTTACATCATACCGATCATCCAATAGGCATCAGACATTTCTTTGTTGCTGCCAAATGTCCAGAGCCTTACAAACATAGATTTTGAGACATGGGAGGCCAGACAAAATGCGATTGAAGAGATCAGTAATCAGAATCTTCTTTGCGATTCATAATTTGTTTTTATTTTTATTTCACAATGCTAATTTGATTGGGGATGGGATGCTGGGTGAACCCTTTTCTCTGTGTCATTTGCCTGTTCTAAATACCAACTCCTACTTCTGAAACAGCGAAATAGCACAAAACACCCAACACAACGTCACCAATCAAATTTGCAGCCCCAGATGGCTGTTCTGAAGTACAAAGTTGCAGAATCCCATCTATCTTGATCTCTTGTCTCTCAAAATCCAGATTGCACAATTGCAATAATAAAAAATAACAATTATCAAGCAATTCCTCTACCTACAAAGAGGAAAAAAAGAGTAAAGAGCCCACCAGCAGGAAACAGGGAAATACTAATTAAAGGGCTGGTTCACTAATGCAGTGGTTTGGAAGGAAACACCTAATAAAATGGAGAGTAATCTCTAGAAGCAGAAGTTTCTTTAAAACCAATGGGGACTGTGAGAAAAGGGATTAGCTCAAATCAATCAGATTTGCTGATCGAGTGCTACAATCCTAAGCACTTACACCTAAGTAAATGCACTTAAAAGTTTGCCTATAAGGATGAGCATTGCTAGTTTTTTAATGAGGAATATAGTACGTGCTTTGTGGAATCCCCGTTTTATTCCCACATACAGCTGACTGCAGAAAAGCAAAGCTTTCAATGTGCGAAGAGGGCCCTAGTCCAGACACAACTGCAACTCAACACGAGTTTGGACCACCTTATCTATGAGAATAGATTCAGGACAGCTGAAAGAAAGTCCTTTTTCCATACTATGCATAATTAGTTAGTATATATAATTTGCTGTCATAAGTTGTGAGTATCGCCACTGGTTTAGAGGGCTTAAAGAACGGATTTAAACAAATTCATGGAGGTTTAATAAGTCATAGAATAGTAGAGTTGGAAGGGGCCTCTATGGCCATCGAGTCCAACCCCCTGCTCAGTGCAGGGATCCACCTTAAAGCATCCTTGACTGATGGTTGAATGCCTCTGGTGTGGGAGAGCCCACCACCTCCCTAGGTCATTGGTTCCATTGTCGTATTGCTCTAACAGTCAGGAAGTTTTTCCTGATGTCCAGCCAGAATCTATCAAGAGTAATCAGTCTATCAACAGTGAACCCTTTTCAGAGGCTGTACACCTCTGGGAAGCAGTTTCTGGAGAATAAATAATAGGAGAGAGCTTTTGTCTTGATACCTTCCTTTATTGTGAGCTTTCATGTGGAACTTCTTCCCTGAGAAGCTCTCTCTGGCCAGCTTCTAGAAGAAAAGCTAAAGTAGGAACATTTAAATATTTCTAAAATCAGAGGGATGTTGGCAGGACAGGTATTAAGCCTGTTTTTAAAAAATGGTTTTTAATAGCTATTCTGGCTCTGCTGAGGAGATCCCTCTGGTTTTAGTAATGTTTAGATCATATGGGCAACTTCAGGAGGCCTAGGGCTCATTTTTGCACCACAGACATTTTCCCATGCTGGGTGGTAGCCCCAAATTTTAATATATATATTAAAAAAAACCTTGTAAGCTAAATTTGATCCTTTTAGCTACAGAGTACTAAAAGGAGCAAATGTAGCTTGCAAGCAAGTTAAATTGACTCTTTTGGCACTCCATATAGTGCTACAGATACCAGTTTTTATCCTTTAAAAAAAATAGCGGCAGCAGGGACCACAAGTGGCTTGAATGAATTGCTTGTAATCGGTCAGAAAATTGCTGCCTATGCCAGGGGTTGGCCTGAAAAAGTGCCTTCCCCCCCCCCCTGAGTTTTCCCTCTTGCCTTGAGAACTGCAGAGGATGCCCTATTCTGTGTGCCTCTATAGTCAGACCTTGCCCTCCTCTATACGGCATCTGTTTTGCGTTGTGCCGGTGGCAGGAGCGTCACGGAGGGGGAAGGACTGCAGAGGAGTGGAGGTTAGCTTTTATTTTTTTAACTTAAAATGGGGGGGAGTACTGTAGAGGCACATAGGCTAGGTTTTATTTTTTAAAATTAAAATGGGAGGACTGTGGAGGCGCAGAGGTGGTGCAGCAAGCATATGGCTCGCTGTTCCACCCCCTTCCCTGCCCAGCCCATGTCGACCAATCATTGGTTGCCATAGATTGGGCATGCCTCGCAGAAGCTTTGGAGCAAATGCCCGGCTTTTTTAGTGTGGAGCTTTGGGGATTTGCCTCTAGAGGGCTTCGCAGTGGCGGCAGCATCATGTAACCCAACTGCCGCCACTCCGAAGCCACCGCGACAGGAAGTGTCCGTCTAGAGGCACCCCTTGACAGTGGAGAGAAATTCAAGAGACCCTTTTGTTCAGGATTTGTATGCAAGCTGCTGTAGCAGGAAGGTCAAGGTAGAAAAACAGATGCAGAAGGCCGTGTGGAATCTACAAATCTGAAGAAACCCACTGTTACTTACTCGTCTTTCTTCTCGTTGAAGTGCTCACCCATATTTCTCATGAGTTTCAGTAAATCTGTCACACAGTCTTCATAAATCCGCTTGTTTTGGGTTTGTTTCTTCTTCGTTTTCCCCTCCTTCCTCTTGTCATCAGAGAAATTTTCCATAGACGCCAGTACTTTTTTGTCAATCTAAACAAGTCTCAAATCAATGTTATTACTTTGGGCCCATAAAACCCAGTCTTCCCAAGAGAGTGCTAAAGCTGGCAGATTCCCCATCACAAGAATATGAGATTCTATATTCAGCAAGAAGACACTTAATGAATTAATGAAATAGTTTCCATATATTGCTTGGTAGATTTATGGCTCATTTAGTGGTGTGTGTTTTTTATCCCGCTGCTTCTTCTGCACATAGCTGGAAATGGTGGCACATTTCGCTACAGCCAAAAAGTCGGATTTTTCTGGATCCTTTTTTTGCGATGGGAAAATGAGCAGAAGGAGCGGGAGGTGAAAAGGACCCACGAGTGGGAGGTGAAAAGGACCCACGAAAGGCATCGTGAAAAGGACCCACGAAAAACGTGAGTGGCCAGTAATAAGTGCAAGATAAAACGCTTGTCTGATGACGTTCTTAGAGGCCAGTGACAGTAAGGGAGAGGCCAAGGAAGGACGGGGTGAAGTTAGGATGGAGAGAGAGAGTGAGAAGAATTAGGGACCAGAAGTAATTAAGTTAGTCAGTGAGTAGAATCAGAGACAGGTTTTGAATGAGAAGACAGGGAGTGAAGCTATTGAAAGCAGAGAGGCTGTATTAAGTTTTTAGAACCACTATTATCATTACTGCATAGCCCTCGGTTTGTTGTAGAGTTATGTGAGGGTTACACAGCCCTCACATAATCCTACAACAAACCACAGGTTATGCAAGGGTTGTGTAAAACTTAAATAAACATCAATGGCCACTTTCGCATAACATGGCAACCCCCTAGCGAGGGTTGCATATTCAAAAGGTTGCTCAGCATGCACTGCAGCTTGTCATGGTTAAACAACGTCTAAAGAACCCAGCATGTGGTGCAAACCGGGTCACTGGGTCTGCCCAAAATAACAGTTGCCCCGTAGCAATTTATAGATATTGATGGAAAGCAGAACCACTCTTGAAAGCAGGCTAAATCCACATATGGTAAAGAGGTTGGGTGAATCAGATCTTAGCTCAGCCTTTCTCAACTTGATGCCCTCCAGATGTTTTGGGCTACATTCTCAGCAGTCCATGTTGGCTGGGGCCGATGGGAGTTGAAGTCCAAACATCTGGAGGGCACCAGGTTGGGGAAGGCTGTATTAGCTGCATGTTACGAGCATATCATGCTTTCAGGCCTGCTAACAAGTGATGGTCTACAGGCATGGTCAATCCAGAACGAAAAAAGGTCAAATGTGGTTGTGCAAATCAACATAACAGAAGCATGTTTAAAAAAGGCAGTGGGGGGGAAAGCTTTCCTACTGCATCTTGCCAGGTCAATAGCTTACCTTTCCCTTCCAGTCCTTGAAAGGATCCTGCTTGCGATTCAAATACTTCTCAATGTCAGCGCTATCACTGACAACGGCATCATTTTGGTGCTTAGCGCTGACTGCCTTAATGATCCGTATCTCATTCCCGACGTCTTTTAAGAAGCTGTACTTTCTGCCAAAGGGAAGGCAGTCATAAGAAATGTACTCCACTGCTGCCAGAACAACAGCCCTGGTGACTCATGAGGCCAAGGGGCTTCTGTGTAGCAAGGTAGCTTGGCCTCTGAGACTCAGACCCCCTCTACAATAATTCGGTTTGACGCCTGGTTCTCCGATTATGCGCATCTTCTCGGAAGCGCTTTTACGGTAAATGTCTGTACAGGGGAGGCGATTGAGCACATAATTGGTGGCCTTACCAGTTGTTTGAAATGCGCTTTAGAGGTGGTTAATGTGGAGAATCGCTTGTTTACATGGTCAAAATGTGCTTTAACGGCCGTGGCAAAACAAAACTCGCTATTTAACGCGCATTTCGCATTTGATAATGCGCATAATCAGATAGCTAAAGCGCCTCAACTCCCGATTTGCGCTCCGCTCTTGTAGAGGTAAAAATTTTAATCAGCCTTGAAAGAGCTTTAAACCTCTTGTGTAGAGGTACCCACAGAGAGACCACAGCTCAGTTGTGGGGAAGATACTTTGCATACAGAAGGAGGTCCCAACTTCAGTCCCTACCATCTCCAGTTAAGGGGATGAGGTAGCAGGAGATGGGGAAGCCACTTCTAGGCACAGTAAACAATACTGGGCTAGATGGATAGTCTGACCTGGTATAAAACAGCTCTTATGGGGGCAGGTATGCTACACCCACTAACTCCTGACATATGTAAGGAAGAGACCTGCCTTTTTAAACAAGCCCCAGTGATTTGCCTTTACCCTCCCTGAGGACATTGTCCTCTCATGACCCACCATGTGTCTTTCAGCTACCATTCTAACAGCCTTCCCAGGGTCTTGCAGCCCACTATTTTCAAGCGTGATGCTCAAAGGATTGGATTATCACTGCAGTTGTCCTTCCTACAGCTACCTTGCCACAGCAACATTTGAGGTGAAATGTTCGCTGAATAGCTTTGAGGATCCTGGCTTTCATGCTCTATGGTAGCAAGACATTTATCATCTCTCTCATGGCAGTGGGAAAACACCTGGAAATATATGGTTTCTGTCTGTTGAAGTCTCAGAGCATTTTAGATAGGTATGAGAGTGGATCCTCAGAGCCTCAGAGCCTAACCGGTAGTGTTGAAATTACATAGCTCCCATAAATCCTACTGCATGGATTTTGATGCCTTTTCTACGCTAAACAGTCCATATCCAATATTTGATATTTGACATCTGGCATCAACATTGCTTTGATGTGTTGTAATATCTGCAGCAAACTCTCTGACCTGATTCATATGACACAGCAGACTCACCGTGGGTTATTTAACTCTACAACAAAACAAGGATTATGAAAGAATTATTTACCGCTTGAAGAATTCACGATGGCTGGATTTATGTGATGCAACATTTATGTGATACAACTGGGGGGTGAATATTCAAAATGGCACCCAACACACATTGCACATGTATTAAATAACTCACAAGCCTTGCATATCATGTGAAGCAGGTCACTAACAATGGCACTCATTACAGGTTTTATTTCTACTCCACCTTATAGCTCATGCAAGGTTGTGGAGCAGCAAGGAGAACTATCTTTTCTAAATACAGTTATATTACACAACACTACAATGTTTGTGAGGTTGTAAAAGAAATGACTACTCAACAAGTTTAAAGCACTCCCAATGTGATCAAATTCTGAGGTTCAATTTTCAAAATTTTCAATTTTCAACTCAAATTTCAAGAAAACTGAAACAAATGGATAGATGGCAACATTTCCCAAAATTTCATTTTATCTCTACTTACAAAATTTCTTCTTTAATGGGCCATTGAAGCTGAGGAAGATGGAGTGATAAGAAAGGAGAGTTGCTCAATTTCCTCATTTACTTACATCTGTTTGCTCCAAAAATAGGGATGGTCAATTAATTTTTCTAGTTGTTCACTGACTGGGATGTTTTTATCAGGAGATACCAGAGATGTTCTGAGGTCTTCAATTTCCATACAACCATCTTCATCCTCTGGACACTGTTTAGGCAAGGCTTCAAAGTGGATTTTGCCCCTCATTGCAACATATAGGACAAGCTTACTGAGTTCCTAATGTGTGAGAACAAATGATTGTATCACGCCAGAATAATTAGAGTGGATTCACATATTTATCCTAAGACTTGGTTCTCACTGAGATGGTAAACATTTGGCCAGACTGTACCAATTGATATTGCTGGTGGGGGAATCTTGTGATTAAAAGTCTCTTACAAAAAAAAATCTCCCACAATTCCTTGAACATAAAAACTTATCTAGTATGTCAGAGAGAAGGATTACTGTATATTTTGCCCCATAGACCAAAAACCATCTGTGTAGTTATTTTAATCAGGGAAAATGGAGTTGGAGAAACAGCTTCCCCAACACTACCATCCTAATGAAATTATCACTACTTCCACCATAGCCCTGCCAACGTGATTGGTATAATGGTGTATTATATATATATATATATATATATATATATAAAAATATCTTTTTTAAAATGTCATATTTGACCCTTAGAAACATGGGACTGATCTGGTTGGTTATGAAGTTCTCCAATCTACCTGGATTTTTCAGGAAATTAAATTATTATAAAATCAATGAGGCTGTTACAAACAGGAAGAAACCCATACAGTCATGCTCTTTTTACCAGTTATAAATTCATTACTCTTCGTTGAAATCTTCATTATGATTGTGATTGATTAAATGTACATTGTATGCACAAGCAATACTTTGCCTTAATGTTTAGACTTCAGAAATAATCATTTTGCAGATGTAAAAGAAGCAATAGTGGAGGACAGTTATTTTACCAGTAGGTCTTTTGAGATGGTAAGATCTTTTTCATCATCAGTTATTTTGCTGCTCTTATCAAAATCTGCTAGGAAAATCTTGCCAGCAACATCTAACAAAAAAGAAGACAACAATGAAGAAGAAGAAATGGACAGATGAAGTAAAACAGTTTTGCCCTTTATGCATAAGTGCTTTGAAAAGTGAGGACAATATGGTTAATTTAAACTATACTACATGGAAACAAGTCAACAGTGAAATGTGTTCTAAGTTCCTTCTTAAGACAAAGCAGGATGATGGTGTCAGATGCCACCATCTGAACATAGGAAACGGCCTTTTATCAGGTCAGTCCTTAGTCCATCTATCTCAGTATTGTCTCACTGACTGGTAGAGGCTCTGCAGAGTTTCAGACTGAAGTCCCCCGCACAGTCCTACTAGGAGATAGCAGGAGGATTATGCTTGTAAAGCAGGTGCTCTATCCTTGAGCTGCAGCCCCTCCTTCCTTGCACCATTGGGACTGCTGATTGGAGGAGAGAAATACAGAGAGTGTTAATTGGGCATTATCACCACAGTCCAGAATCTTCTTGGCTTTGGGGACTGGATGATCAGAGAGCTAATCCCATATCACTGCCTGCAATAAAACTCCCAGATTTACTGCTCTCCTTCAGTCTGGGTGCCTTGTTACTGAGGGGAGAGTATTAAATGCTCTCTTGCTCTCTTTATGCTGCTCACCTGCTCACTTTGGGATCTGAGTGCCTGATATGTACAGATGACTGGATATCTATGCGGTGCACACCTTGGTGAGTTACCACATCATAAACGGTTGCTTGTATTCACACATATTACATGGTTATGCTATTGTTTGCACTCTGGTATGTGTGCAATACATGCCTATTTGATAGACCCCACTGATTTCTCTCTGCTGCTGAGAAGTGAAGACAGCCATGTTCAAATTTCCCTGCTCAGTTTGAGGCTACACTGACACTTTATGACACTGAATAGGGAATACTGAAATTAAGAACCTGCTGTTTACACTATAATATTGAAAAACTGCTGCTCCAAATGTATCCCATAACATTTAATTGGATTATACTGGAGTAAATGGGTTGGATTCCATTAGACAAGCTGCCAAATACAAGAGAATACAAACCTATCAAAATGTTACTTGGGTGCAGATCCTGATGGCCAAATCCAAATCCATGAAGTTCCTTCACTGCCTGAAATATCCTTTCAAGCATGTCTTTGCTCTCCATGGCTGCATTCTCAGCTATCTCAAAATACTCCTCAAGGTTCTTCTCACACAGAGCAAGGCACAAGTAGAGACAGGTCTTCCGTTCTTCCCAACCATAAAACTTTATCAGATGGCTGTTAGTTCGGCATTTCTCAAGGCAGGCTTTCTCACGCTCCGCATTTTCTGCATCAGTGTGGAATATCTTTACAGCCACCTCTTTTCCATCATAGATTCCAAGGTAGACTCCTCCTCCATTGGAAATTCTCTGTATCCTGAAATCCTGATACATGAATATCTTGAGTTTTCCAATCATAGGACGATACATTTCATGGAGGGCCTGGAGCTGGGATTTCCAGCGTCTGCTAGATAATGTCACCTGTATGGCTCGCTGGCTTGGATGGGTTGATGCACAATATTTACGAAGAAGTTCTATCATTTTCTCATTGTTGTAAGTTACAGTGGCAATCCTAATGAGGTCCCCAATGTCTGTTCTTGCTCCCTTTTCACACAATAACTTTGCTATTTCATATTTTCTCTTCTCCACTGCTACCGTTAGTGCCGTTCTGCTGTTCTTGTCAGCATCATCTATGTCAACTTCATCTGTTTTCAAAATAGCTTTCACCAGATCTTGGCTTTCCCTTTCAACAGCCAGTATGAGAGTAGTTTTCCCACTTTCATCTCTCTTGTTTGCATCAGCCCTATGTTTTAGGAGGAAAAGGGCAACTTCCTCTTTCCCTTGGTCCCTGCTTTTGTCGTCAATCACTGAGAGTGCATGGACTAATGCATTCCTCCCTTGATTGTCACAGATGTTCACGTCAGCCATCATTTCTGTGACTAGGGCATGGACCACAGTGACGTGGCCATGCCTGGCAGCATCCATCAGGGCTGTTGCACCTCCTTTATTCAGGGCCCTTCTTCCCTCATCAACTACTCTGCCCAAATTTACATTTGTCCCTTTCTTATACAAAAACCTCAGGGCCTCCTCTTTCCCATAAGAAGCCGCCTCCATGAAAGCTGTGAAGCCATTGATATCATACTCATCAATTTCTGAGCCTTTCTTAAGAAAGAGATCCAAAAGCTCCACATTGCCTGTTATCCCTGCTATAATAAAAGAAGTAGCACCATTAACCTTCCTAGCATGTAGATCAGCTCCTTTGTCCAGCAGGAGTTGAACCATCTCCTTCTTATCTGCCTTTACGGCACTATGGAGAGCGGTCCAGCCCCCCTCCACCTTTGAATTGATATCAATGCCTCCTTCCAACAGCCGCTGGACAGTCTCAGTCGAGCCAAATCGCACAGCATCGTTTAGCTCAGAGGTGTCCTCCAGGTTTTCCGATACAGCACTCTGGAGTTCCCCAGGTGACTCCATTGCCTTCCTCTGGCCCTGACCCCTTTCCTCTGCTGACTGATTGTTTGGTGGTTCCTTGGCTTTTGTGCAGTTTTCCCCCATTCTAAAAGTTTGCAATGCCTCACTTACGGCTTAGTTACTGTCATTAACTGCGGGATCACCTTCTCCTGTACAATCTGCCCTGCACACTCAGGTCCCCTGGGGGGAACTTACTTCAGTCAGCTAAAACTAGGCTGACAACTGTTACCCAGAGGAACTTTTCTTCTGTTACCCCCAGACTGTGGAATGGCCTGCTGGAGGAGATTCGTCAACTTAACTCTCTCTCCGAGTTTAAGACAGTTATAAAAACTAGCCTCTTCTGGCAGGCCTACCCAGATGAATTTTAAAACAAGAATTTTAAGATGTCTTGATTGTTATCTTGATATTGTATTGGTTTTATATACTCTTTTAATTAATTTTAGGTATTTGATTTATATTGTATTGTTGTACTAATGTTGTTCCCTGCCTCGATCCAAACGGAGAGGCAGGTAAGAAATAAATAAATATATTATTATAATTATTAAGAACTTTAAGTTACAATATGCAGGTAGTTTTGGTATTCTGGCCCCACCCCTTTTGCCTTTGGTCCTGCTCACCACCAGAATGCAGCCTGAGAGCTTCTCCAAAATGGATTCCAGCCCTTGGGCTAAAAGAGGTTCAATGCCCCTGATTTAGCTGAAGGGCTTTCTCTGCAGCCATTTCTTTTCTGTAGAATCTAAGACCTTCTGATGGCAGTGATCATTTTGGTTATGTATATATTTCTAGTATAATACAAATATATTAATAGCTAGGGTGACAACAACAGTTTGAATTAATGGAAAAGCTATTCACATGCAAGTGTTTCAACTGTTTTGGATGGTGAAGGTGCAAATGAAAAGGTGCTAAATAATTGGTGTCTTTCACAAGGATGTACATGTCCCAAAGGGTTCATAGTCTTCCTTCCATCTGTTTATCAAAGTGAGAAACCATTGTGTTTAGTTAATATGAAGAATTCATTAAAAAAAAGTCGTAAGAACGTAAGAAGAGCCCTGCTGGATCAGACCAAGAGTCCATCTAGTCCAGCACTCTGTTCACACGGTGGCCGACCAGCTGTCGACCAGGATATAATGCAGCAGCACCCTCCCACCTATATATATGGTGTATATAGGCTATATTAGTGCCTCTTTCAATATGTCTTTCAATAGTGAAATGGAAAATCCATATTGAGAAGCAAAATACCTCTGCATAACAAATATCAAGATCAAACAGAGGAGAGCTCCCACTCCCATGCCCGGTTTGTAGGATTTCCAGGAGGCATCTGGATTAACAGTACAATCCTATGCATGTTTACTCAGAAGTAAGTCCCACTGTGTTCAATGGGTCTTACTCAGGCACATCAACCCCTATATTCACATTGTTTTTAAAAACTAAAAATTTTAATATGGTGTTTTATTCTTTTGATCTCTTATTGTTTACCGCTCCAGAACCTGTTTTAGATATGGAGCAATATGGAAGTGTTGTAAATAAATAAATAAATAAAATTATGCCAGGACCTAAGATATGCCACAGTGAGTCCAATGAAACTGTCATCATACCCAGTGAATACTCAACCCAAGAGACAAAGAGGGAAAATACACGAGTAAAAAGCACAAAGATGGCATAAAAGGTGACAGACACACTCTTCTGCATTCTTGGAAACTCCAGCCAGCACCCACCAATCAGGGATTGCCAGCAAAGACGTCCACATGCCACCAGCACATGGAGGCAGCCAATGAACTCATAACAATGGGTTCATGCCCCCTGCACAAACTGGCCTGTTTCGGACGACACAATAATCAATGTGGGGGGGGGGGAGCAATCATCAGTTGTGTTACTTATTGTGTCATGTGGAGGGCTATTTTGGGCACTTAAACAACAGAGAAAAACAACAGGTTTGCACGTTTTTTATCCCGAATTCCATTGTTTAAAGTGTTGTGTGGAGGGAACCCCTCTCTCTCCATGTACTATTACATTTAGTCATAGAGTTCGCCGGCCGGAGCAGCCGAAAAAACCCTGCTGCTCCAATACAGCTGGCAGAACTTGTAGTGCATGCTGGGATATGGCCGGAGGACTGAGGGAGGTGGGAGGGAGGAGATGCAGCAGCCCAGAAGGACGCAGGAACTTTTAGCCACGTGACGGTGGGGAGGATGTGATATGTGTGTGTGTAACTTTAAGAGAGGGCAGCTATCAGTCCTCAAGAGGTCTGCAGCTGCTAGCTGGAGGCAGTGTGAAAGCCAGGGTGGGACTGCTGGTCTATGCTTTTTCCTGAGTGTAAGCTCCAGAGCAAGCAGTTGATATATCACTTTATGCAAGTGTTTTAATAATAAAGGAGACTACAGCACAAGGAGCTTTGGATGTCAAGGCTTGAGCGAGCTGCAAGTTGAGCAGGTAAGCTCACCCCTGCATTATCCATGCTGGAAGGACATGACAGAGGGGCAATATGTCATGTGGCGGGTGCCAAAATAACGCACGGCCAGTATGCTATTTCCCTCTCCATTGCCTAAAGTGTCGTCTGAATTCACCCACTCTGGATCAAAACATGCAAGGCAACACTACATCACCCCCAATCCAGCAGCCCCAGTGACACAGCCACAGGAAGGCAGCCTCTACCAAATGAATCCAGTTTCAGCCATGTTTCTAAGCATCCTTTAGTCTCCTTTTTGGAAGGGTCACGAAGGGGACATGCCCCAAAAGTCAGATTGGACAGTCTGGAATTATGTTCGCTATTATTCCCCAACAAACACTGCTTGTTTTATCTAGGTACCTTACGACGTCTTTATTGGCCCTGGAAAGGGCTTGGGGTGGTTGGTGGCTGCCAACAGGGCTGTGCAGGGGGGGGGGCAGTGGGGCTAGTTGGCCCGGGCCCACGGTTTTGAGGGGGCACTCTGACAAGGAGGTTCCCCCCAGCTTACGCTACTGCTTCCGTAGCATCAGCGACCCATCGAGAAGTGAGGAGCCCGCCTTGCGGAAACGGCGCAGAAGCCGTCCATTGTGAATACCACGGTCAGACTACAAGCTCCAAAGGGCCATGCCGCATGTGAGGCGGGGATATATGTGTCTTGAGGTGTTGTAGAACAGGTTGAATATGAAGGTGTCATGTAGAATGGACATATTGGTGGGCACATGGCCCCTTGGGGTGGCCACGTTGTCCTCCTTTTTTGAAATGGGGGGAGGCACACACTTCCCATCTGGCCTGGGCATATGACCAGCTCTGCAATGCCCTGGCTGTCAACCCTTAAACAAACAACAAGTTAAGGAATGGTAATTTTACAACAAGTATTCAATAATATATAAATTGTAACACATTCAAAGTAGTAAAAACATGTGATATAAATATAAATATAATTTAATACAATGATATAATAAAAAAGAATAGATTGCTGGCCAAACACATTTCAACACTTGTTGTAGTGCCTTCTTCAGTGACCATTTCTACAATAAAAACAGATAGCTTTATACTCAGATGTCTCAATTCTATTGGCAGGTGATTTCAACGCCAGAACGGGACAAAATGAGGAGGCTCTGTTTTCATATTTTCATGTCCTCCCTCCCACAACAGATGACATGATAACATTCCCGATGAGGCAGGCCAAAGATAGGGGATGCAATTTTGCTGGATTATGTCTTATGCAAATGATAAATAGACTAAATCTTGTTATTGTAAATGGCAATGTGGAAGGAGATAGAAATGGTGAATATGTTTAGGAGCTTCTACTGTTGACTACTTCATCGTGTCCCCTGAACTATTTGCGAGGGTGACTAGATGCGAGGTGGGAAACAACATTGAAAGTGATCATCTACCCTTGGTTTTGTCACTAAAATGTGATAACCAAAGGTTACTTACAAACTATAACTCCACTCAATCCGGTGACATTGAAATAAGAAGTTCCTGCATTAGATGGACACCAAGGGTGGATAAGGAGATAAATAATCTATTGCATACTGATAGTTCCCTTCTCCAACGTAAGGCATTGTTACAAGCAAAAACTGCAGAATCTGTTTTGGAAGCTTTTCACGCTCTGATTTCGGCCCTACAAAACCATTTAAACCAAAAGAGAGTAGGAAATAAATCTAACTCCCAGTTTAAATCTAAACAGTGGTTTGATATGGAATGTAAAACTATGAAACATATCTTGGTGGAAAAATATAGAGGGTATAGAAAGGAAAATTTGGTGGCTTTACTGCCTGAATAGTTTGAGTTGAAGAAGAGTTATAAAAAACTAATTAGGAGAAAAAAAAACCAAGCACAGAGAGAGGCGTGGAGAAATTTAATAACAGCATCTAGGGAGAAAAATTCAGCCTCTTTCTGGAAATTGGTGGCGAAGGGATGGCCAAATGCTATTACAAAAGCAGAGCTTCATATTTCGCCGAAGCTGTGGGAAGCCCACTATAACAATATCTATGGATTGGGGAGTATGGGCCACTCGAGAAACCAGGCCAACATTGGCAACCTCCCAGAATGGCCTCCGGTTACTGCTTCGGAAATAAAATGCCTTATATCAAAACTTAGAACAGGCAAGGCACCGGGGAATGATAACATCCCCCCTGAAGTATTTAAATCAAACTTAGAATGGTGGGCCCCAGTGTTGGTGGCTCTATTTACGAGTATCGATCAATCAGCTCTTATGCCTGAAGATTGGGGCCTTGCTACTATCATCCCAATATATAAAAAAGGTGACAGATCAAATCCTGCAAATTATAGACCTATTAGCCTGTTGAATGTTGTTAGCAAAATGTATGCTTCTCATTTACTGGAAAAACTGCGGGATTGGCTAGAGCAGGAAAATCTCATAGAAGACGAGCAGGCCGGATTTAGGGCCGAGTGTTCCACAGTGGAGCATGGACTTATTATGCAACATCTAGTCGAAAAATACACATCCACCCCAGGGGGTGCCCTCTATGCGGCCTTCGTTGATCTAAGGTCAGCTTTTGACTTGGTCCCTAGAGACAAATTATGGGAAAAATTTGAAGATATACCAATGTAGATCGTCGATTATTGAGACTCATACGCACCCTGTATGAGAATACCAGTCTTCGGGTGAGATGTTCCTCTGCTGGACATTTGACCAGGCTGATTCCTACTGCTAGGGGTGTGAAACAGGGCTGTGTCTTAGCCCCTACACTGTTCAACTTCTATATAAACTCTATGGTTAGGTGCCTAGCGGAGGTACGAGCACAACCCCCCAGGCTGTCAAACAGATTCCTGACAGTTCTGCTATATGCTGATGACGCAGTGATCTTGTCATTAACAAGAGCTGGATTGAGGAGACTTCTGAGGACTCTGGATACTTATTGTAAAACTGAAGGACTACAGATTAACTATGACAAAACCAAGGTCCTGGTGTTTTCTAGAAGTAAGTTAAAATGCAAATGGAAAATAAGTGATCACCTGATTGAACAAGTGTCTACTTATAGGTACTTGGGAATTACATTCCATGCAACTGGAACCTGGAGGCCTCACTTAAAAAATGCCATTGCAAATGTGCAAAGGAGCATTAAGGCACTCCTTTCCTTTTATTACAATAAAGGAGGACAGCACATTCCTTCCGCACTTCAAGTCTTTAATGCAAAGGTTTTAGCACAGATATTATATGGGATAGAAGTGTGTACTTTTGATAACATAGTAGCAATGGAAGTGGTGCAGACGAAATTCTTAAGAGCAATTTTGGGTCTTCCAAATTGCATACCAAATACATTAGTAAGAATAGAGGCTGGCCAACCCACAATAGAAGCCCGTATGTGGCGGCGTAAAATGCAGTTTTGGCTAAAAATGCTTTTTGTGCCTGTAGGTCTGGCTCCATTGACTCTGACAGACACATTCCACTCAAAGTGGAAAAAAACACTGTCTATGAAGCTCCAAAACCTTGGTTTCTCCTTGACAGCTATTCAGATCCTAGGGTACGAGAAAGCAAAAGCAGCTATCGCCCAACGTATCTATGATGTGGATCTACAAACCCACCTAAGCCAAGCAATCCTATATCATGGGTGTAGGGACTATAGATCTCCACTGGGACTTGCGAAACATCTAATAAATTTGACTGTGCCTGGACTTAGAAGAGCTTTTACGCTGGCAGTAGGAGAAATACTGGCTATACAATCTATACAATCTAGGCTACTCCTATTAGAAAGCCCAGGCCAAAATATTTGGTTATGCAGCATTTGGCTATTGTCCCCTCTACAAGGATTCACTTTTGCGCCTGGTTAAGTGATTATGCGCATCATCGCTGAAGCGCATTTATGCCTAATACCTCTGCACGAGAGGCAGGCGAGGCGGAGAAGTGCATTAACGATGTTCTGGCCCTGTGCCTCAAAGAAGTTCATTCAACTTTCCTTCCTTTCTACTCTCCCCCATCCACCAAGCAGCCCTTTTTTCTAGTTTTTATTGCCTTCGACACCTTGGGGACCAGCTGCAAACGGGTTCCAGCCCCTTTGAAGGGGGGAGGAGAGGGGGAGGGGAGGGGGGAGGTAGGGCGGGCAGGCGCCTGTCTCTTTAAGGAAGGTCCCTGCGAGCTGTTATGCTGGAGAGCGAAGGAAGTGACTGGGCGATTGAATGAAACGGAGCAAGGGGGGGGGGGGGGAACAGGGCAAGAAAAGAAAGGGAAAAGGGAGCTGGAAGACCGAGAGCGAGAGGTAAGCGGGAGCATGGTAGGAGCGGAGCCAGGAGCAGAGCGGGGGAGCCAGCAGCAGCAGCAGCACTCGGGAGGCAGGGCGCACCGGGTTCACATCCCGCCGCAAAAAAAACTTCGCTATTTAACGCGCATTCGATAATGAGCACAATCGGAGGAATAACACACCTCTACGCCCGATTTGCGCTCCGTCCTTGTAGAGGTAAAAAATTTTAAGCGCCTTGAAAGAGCTTTAAACCTCTCTTGTAGAGGCAGCCTATGAAGTTTTTGGTAGGTGCAATAATCTTTGGATGCATGTTTTTAGTAAAATTAAATATTTCCCTTTTCCCACCAAACATTGTATTAACTTTAAATTATGTTTTTATTTATGTATGTTTTTATTGTAGTAATGGTCACTGGAGAAGGCACTCCAACAACTGTTGAAACACATTTGAGCAGCAATCTATTCTTTTTTATTATATAATTGTATTAAATTATATTTATATTTATATCACCTGTGTTTACTACTTTGAATGTGTTACAATTTCTGCATATATTATTGAATACTTGTTAAATTACCATTCCTTAACTTGTTTGGACAGTAATTTTTGTTAAGGAGAAACACCCATCG
This sequence comes from Anniella stebbinsi, assembly GCA_029215795.1. Lineage (NCBI taxonomy): Eukaryota > Metazoa > Chordata > Lepidosauria > Squamata > Anniellidae > Anniella > Anniella stebbinsi. Next base: position 121,390,216 of record JARDYH010000004.1, on the reverse strand, counting down.
TTTTACCTTGCCAACCCCTAAACATCTGAGCCATTGCTTTCGTCTGGCATTCATTCGTCTCCCCACCCGCCCGCCTTGCTTTGAAAACGGCTGAAACCTGGGGCAAGACCAAGAAGCAAGGCGCCCCGGCTGGGCGCGCCCTCCCTCCCTCTCTTTTCTTTCAGGTACCGACTTCGCTTACCGTCACGCGGAGGTAGGTCTCCTTGGCGTTCCTTCCGACGGCTGCGTGGAACGGTGGAAGCCGAGAAGAAGGGGAACGCACCCTTTTTGGGTTGGATTAAAAGCCAGGGATCGGAGGCTGCTTCAGGGGTTGAAACGGAAATAGGGTTTACAGCGCGGAGAGAGGAGAAGAAGGAACGGGCGTTTTCTCTTAAGTTAGCCCTGTAGTTTCACTTTCATTCTCCAGCCTGGTCAGAAACAGACTTCTCGAAGAAACAGACTTCCGCCTGGTGGGTGCTTCCATTGCCCGACCTCATTCGCGGAATTTTGTGGGGGGCCCAAACAACTCCAAGCGTGTTCCCCACACTCCACTGGTTCCTTCTTTTTTTCTTACCAGGAGAAATCCGTTCACTGTAAGAAAAGCAATGAAATAACAAGCTGCTCAGTCTTAAAAGCTTAAGATAGAAGCATAGGAGATCGGGTAAAATTAACAGAAATAAGAGGGGAAGGAGAAGAGTGTGTGTGTGTTTCAAAAATGGGAACTTTTTAAAAAGAGTTTATATGACTGAAATGCAATTTGGATATTGGCAAATATAAGACAAATTAAAGAATAGTGAGATTTAAAGATCAGGTGTATGGTTAAAATAGAACTAAATTTATGAAATGCAATTTGGATATTGGTAAATATAAGACAAATAAAAGGATAGTGAGATTTAAAGATCAGATGTATGGTTAAAATAGGACTAAATTTATGTATTGGTAGTAATTAAATAATATTTATAGTATATATGTTTTAAAGCAGTATGTAGATCAACACGCTAGTCACATTACTAATTGTGTATATTGGATATATATTGGAATGTTTACCAATCTTGTAAAATGTTTCTGGGCTTACAAAATTTACCAAGATGCATGTTTTTTTTTTTTATAATATGTAAAAGAAGAAGGAAGGAAGGAATAGCTGGGCAGTGTCTCCTGATTGCTTGCCCTAGGCTCCATTTCTCCTATTTGATACACATTTGTTACAGGGAATCCAAATGTTTTTGTTCAATGTGTGGTTTCTGTAGCATTGGACATCAGATTTTGCCTGCTCTCTTGGTGCAATATTTTGTTGCTGGAAGAATGCAGACACATATGCACACAGCTATAATGTATCTGTTGAGATACATGAAGCTCGGAGGTTGGCAACAAGAGAGAGGGCCTTCTCTGTGGTGGCTTCCCAATTGTGGGACGATCTCCCCGACGAGGCCCGCCTGGCGCCAACATTGTTATCTTTTCGGCGCCAGGTCAAGACTTTCCTCTTCTCTCAGGCATTTGGCAATATCTGAGGAGCCTGGGTTTGTTTTGTTTTGTTTTTGTAGTTTTTTGAAGTGTTGAAGTGGTTTTTAAATGTACAGATTGTGTGTATGTGGTATGTTTTTGCTGTTTTAATTTTTGTATATTGTTTTTAATTGTTTTTAATCCTATGTAAACTGCCCAGAGAGCTTTGGCTATGGGATGGTATACAAATGTAATAAATAAATAAATAAATAAATATTAGTGCTGTATGGGAGTCCTCATACAGCCCTACCATTAGACAGAGTGAGGCAGTCACCATGTTGGTTATTTAATTTGTTATTATTGTATTTTTACTCCCAGGGAGAGGCTCTTGTGGGATTTTCTGCCTTAGGAGCCAGCATAATTTGGCCAACCTTGGATGCTATGCTGCTTGACTTTGTGGGTGCCCTCAGGCAACAAAATATCTTGGGCCAGCCCTGAAAGTAGGGATAGGCAACTGTCAACGTAGGGGCCCAATCTGGCCCTCACTGGCTTCCCATGAAGCACCTAGCACGGCCTCTTATCCTAAGGAGTGGTCCCTGCACATCAGCTTGGAGGGCACTTCTGCATGAGGAAGGGCTCCTCTTGGGGAAGGTTCCTCAGCCCAATTTTGGGCGATACCCCCACATCACAGTTTGGCCCATAATTCAGCAGGGTCTCCTGGCTCCCTGGGGCAGTTTGCATGTCACGATAAGCCACCATGGGTTAATTCACCCATGGGTCTCTAAGATGCGATGCCTGCAATTTTGAATATGCCAATTCAGGTGTCATGAGTTATTTGTAGATTAAACAAGTAATCCATGGATTGTTCTAGGGTTATCTGAGGGTTGTTTAACCCTCAAATAACCCACCACCCCCACAGCCGTGTGCATATTTAAAATGGCAGCTAGCACGTGTCTCAGAGCCCCAAGGTGGCTTACTGTGATGTGCGAACCAGGTCACAAGTGTAGCATTTTCAGGGTGCTGGCAGGGCTGCCATGAGAAGGACGGGTGGGGAAGTCCACTTCTGTCAACACAGTTGATCCAGTGTAAATCTGGATCCAAATCGTCAAATGTAAGCATTTAACCGCCATTAACTGAATGCCTCACTGTCAAATTATGAATGCAAAGGAGATCCTTGTAGTAAGGTTTGTGAAGACACCAACTGGGTCTTTTCTCTATGCCAGTTCACTTTTGATCTGACATATGATTTCTTCAGCTATATTTGCATGTGAGAAGGGATGATCAGTGGAAGATGGGGGTAGAATATCTTAGTACTGAAGATTACAGGAGTCTGGCATGTGTGTGCCGGGGGGGGGGGGGCTTCAACATGCTGAAAAATTGAATACGTTCTCCCTGTTTTTAACAATTTTGACATACTCGACGTCTCTTTTGGAATATTAATCTTCCTGTGACTCAAAACGGGGAAGAGACAATCAGGTTTATAACAGGGATGCCTATGCTGCAATGTTTTCCCACCTGATTGCACTTACAGGCATAAGGGTGCATGAAATTCAGTTCCTATAATTGTATGCACATGGATGGAAATATTTAGCATGATGAATGTTGGAGAGGAGGGCATGCATTTGCCACACGTATTCACACTGTTATAAATATGCAAACACTACACATGTACATTTTAGAGATGAACACACAGAAATACAGTCACTTTCAAATGTAAATCAAAGTGCGTATCTGTACAATTGCTCCCATGACTCCATATAAGTATTTCTGGCCTGTTGGCTGCAGTAAAGTTGATTGTTGATTGATTGACTCCATATAAGCAGATAAAAGGAGATTCTAAGCCAGAAAAATCTAATATGAGTGGATGATTGACTTCTTAGAACTTTGGGTGGGGGGAATGAATTTGACATTTTCCCCCTACAGGCAAAAAAACCGGTAATACCCAAATCCAGGAAGGTCCACATAGTGACTCAGTTCCCAGGACTAAATTGCAAACATGTATAATCCTGATGCCCATGAGAAATCCCTGGAATCAAAGATGGTGCACAATTGTGTAGCTTTTATGCTTGGTGGGATCCTGAAGGTGGAGTTGTGGTTTTGCTTTTAGTTTTAGAATGTTTGCTCCAAAACATCTCTCTCTCTCTCTCTCTCTCTCTCTCTCTCTGCATGTGTGTTTGTTCTGTAATTATTGTAATTATTATCCTGGGGTGCATTCAGGCATACATAGGAAACAGAAAACACACTCTCTGCATTGTTGACAGATGTACTTATTCCTCTCCTGGACTAAGCACAAGGGAAACCCATCACATGAAATTTCCTGAAGCTGCTGTATGCTGCTGATAGTTTGACAGCTCTAGTCCTTCTCCACCCCCAATTCTGGAGCAGTTTTATCATGTTTTAGGAATAGATTGTACTTAAAAAGAACAAGGTACCAAACAGAGGAATAAATGCATTAATGTTCATGTGGCGTTTTTTATTTATTTTTTAAACAGAGTCCAATTGTAAAAAACCCTCTAGGGAGGCAGAGAAGGGATTAAAACTGCTGGTCAGCCAATCAATGCTGTACACAACAGTCTCTGCAGCAAAATTCACAGAAGGCAGGAAAAAGTTGGTTCGTTGTGCAAGTAGAAATGATAGAGGTCAATACACTATACAGGTGTGTCTATACTAGCCTTCCCAAATGTGGTACCCTCCAGATGTTTTTGACAACTCCCAGCATTTCTGAACACTTGGCATAATGACTATGGCTGATGGGTTTTGAAGTACAAAACATTTGGAGGGTACATACATTTGGTCAACACATACATCCCAAAGCACCTCTTTCTTGCAAGTTTGTCTATCCTGCTCCCAGCCCATTTGGACATTTTCCAGGCAGCTGTCAGGTCATTGCTTATTGGTGATACCTCTTCCATTACCATTCTGTGGCATGGAGAGAGAGAGCAGGCAGGCAGGCAGGCAGTGTGTTTTCTGACCCATTCCATGACACGTCCTTTCCCCAACCTTCTCCCTCCCCCACTGGCTAGTATGAAAGAGATTTCCATTGCATTGGTTTCTGTATATTTTATTTCTTCCAAATAATACATTGACACTATTATAACATTTGACGCAGCATCTCAGTCATTCACATTGAAAGAACCAAAATACAGAGTTGTATTTTAAATAAATAAATATGAAAGCAGCTTTGGCCTTGGGAGAGTCCTGCTTATATTCTCCTAGGCATCTGGTCAGGCTTATTGCAGTAAGAGAGGGATGGTACAATCTTGAGGTCTTAAACTAGGCTGCACTGGCACGGCTACTTCATGGCTGGTTTACTGGTTGAATTGCCTTCCACTGAAAAGGTCCTGAACATTTTCTCAGTTGAATTTCAGCATTAAATCCTATTAATTTCTGTTAAATAGGAAGCAATGCCTGTTCTGAGGAACATCTCGAGAAAACCACCATTAAAGGGGCAGTATGGCAGCTGGGGGAAACAGTGATGGAAAAGTCGGGTAGGGTGTGTTTTTTAAATCCAGTATCCTCCATGCTTCCTTGTTATAGAAGATTATGGAGTGGCTATCATGTTTAACTTTGGCATGCAGTTGGATCACAATAGAACTGTGCATGCAGACACTACACTGCAGCATTGAGGAAGCTACCTTTGAATTTGCCCCCAAAGTAGAATCAAGGTGATCTTTTAAAAAGGATTTTGATTACTTATTTTGCTTAAGGTATTGATCCCTCACCAGTGAAGTCTATGGTGGGAGTTTTTTTAACCATAGACTTTGGAATGGAAACTGAATCACATCCTATCTCCTTTTTCAGACATCTCTTTGTGGAAGTCAACAGAAGTTTGTCTGAAGAAAGGTTAATCAAAATCCGAGTAAAAACCTCGGGACATGGTCCCTGTTGAATGAACTGCAACATACAAAATGGAATTTGTTGTTGGCTCAGGGTGCAGCCGCTCTTAAAGAAAAATTTGAACTGGGCTTCACTAGCATTGAAAAGTTTTGCTAGCACCACTTATACACCTGTTTAACCATTCCTGAAAAACAGGTACAGGATGTTCAAGTCAAGTGTAGCTGCAGCTGCCTTGAATACAGTATTGTCAAATTTCAAGTTTACATAAATCTGTGCTGTAGATGTTAGAAAATGAAGTCAGGGGCTGATTCACACATGTATATTCGCCACGTGGTCTCATCACTGGGTTACTCAGTGACTCTCAGCCAAATACCTCCATTGGAATGTGTTTTATTTGAGTTAATAGCAGACGGTATAATCATTGTGAGTAATCTATGATGGCTTAGCTCAAAGCCTTAAACAGCGCTGTAAATTGCTCAGTAATTGTGCCCACCCACAGCCACGTCCAGCACTTAAATCATATAAACAGCTGTTGATAGGTTTATGTTGTGAAGAGATCATCTGCTTTGCAGGCTGTCAAATGAAGGAGGCTGGCTCTAAGGGCTGATTCAACCAAACTACCTAAGGGTTCAATCATTCAGGCAGGTTTGGCACATTTAGTTACCTTTAGTGCAACAGACCCCGAACAATCCCTAGCTGGTGTACATTACAGAATGTGAAAGTTCAAATGGGCAGGGCTTGCAGGGGGGAAATGGCTGTGAGCCTGTGCCCCTTCCCACTTGGAATCCAGGACTCTGTCCGTTGCACGTGGGAAAGGTGGCGACCAGTGCAGCTTCACAATGTCTACCCTGTTGAATGGCAGAACCAGCCCTGCTTCGGATGGCGGTGACTGTTAACAGACTGCAAAAATGGATTGGTTGCCATGCATACAGGGGTGTGCTGTGTGCACCTTTTCATCTAGACAGGGTTGCATGTAATTCTTAAATCGCCCTGTGACGTTTATGTGATAGTTTAGATGGCTGGCGTCCCCAGGCTGCCATAGGCATAGCTCAAGAGTTGTGTGTGAATCTGTTCTTTATTTAATCAATGTGGAGACTGTTTTTCCCCCTCTAAACTGAACATGTTGAAGCCATCAACATTCCATTCAATGGTGTGCTGCTCCTTTCAGAATTCAAATCACCTGTTGCACTAAGAGGCACTGGGCCCACTAACTTTCTAACATGACTCCAGCCATACGTTCCTGCTTTAAGCTGGAGATTTGAGCTCTGGTTGCCATTTGTCTCACCCTTCTACATCTCCTTTCCAAAATGTCCTTCCTCAAAACCCACTGGTGGCCTGTGGGGCATAATTTACTGGAAATGTCTCCTGTGCGTCCATATTGCTGCTGAAATGTTGGTAGTTCCACAAGGACATGTGCAACTGCCATCAATTTCAGGGGCTTGCAAAGGAGATGCACACCCTGATCGGGTGACTCCACATGTGTATTCTGCTGCAGTAGCTCCTTAAGTAATCCGTACTGGCTCTGTTTTTAGACTTTCAATGAGACTAGTCTTCAGTAAGCGGCTTGTGAACCGCAGCCAAGAAATCATGCTGTCTTTCACCGTTGGGCCTTTCCCTTTATTTGACTGCATTCTGGTCTGGGGTTGTAAAGAAATAGCCCTTCATTTGTGATGAATAAGACTAATCTCCAGGCAGGGAAAAGTTTGCTCATTGGAAAGCTGGGCTTTCTCCCCCCCCCTCCCCCCCACTTTTCAGGCCGTCAAGTGTGTCGCAAATGACTATTTGTATATGTGGGGCAGTAGACATTTTTGTTGATTAATACCTTTTATGGATGTATATTTTCTAGGCGGATCTTAGCTCTGTCTTCCTCTCTCGTTTTTTTACATCTCGTGCTAGCACATTTTTAAGTGCTGCAAAATCAGCCACAACTCCAGTTTCAATTGTTAGGCTCCTTGCCACAATGACTTGTCCATAGCACCTGCTTCTAAAGTGCTGTGCTCATCTAACGCCCTATCTGAATAAATAACAAAATAATAATAATAATAATAATAATAATAAATAAATAAAAAATGGGACAGATCACCCAAGGTTGCATATAATGTTCAGAGAGGCACACTACACCAAGTCCTTGCACCCTCTGTGGATGTCATTGGAAGGAATGCGCAGAAGACGGAGATTTATGAATGCAGTTGATGCATAGCAGATGCAGCCTTCCTCTCTGGGTCCAAATGCAAAGTGAGGCCTGTGCTGTTAACGATGCTGAGCCCTGAAACATCCAGCTGGTCAGTGTACAAACATGCAGAGAGCTGTGGGCTTCTGGAGCTGACATGCAGTGGGAGGAAATGGCAAACCCGTGTGCTATGTACAATTTGTGGTCTATGTTTGTAGGTGCAGAGACTGGCTTCAGAGAGCAGACGGGGGGCTTTCGCCGGTGTATGATACACAACATTCAGCAGCAGGTGGTAAACGTTTTTAGAGGGGGGAATTCAACCTTTCTGGCTATTTGTCATTCAGTTCTCACTTCTGCTTTCCTCCTTTCTGGAGAACAGGTTCCTGCTTGCTCAATGTCCTCCAATACTTTTCAGTCGAACTCCTCTGTTTTCTTCCTTCACAGCCTCCGTTCTGAGATGCAAGGGAGGGTCTTTTTTCAGTAGAGCTTCTGGGTGCATGGAAGCATTTGAGGTCCCAGGCATCCTGGCCGGGATAAAGCCCCAGCCAAAACTCTGCCAGCCAAAAGCTCTTAGCACCTCCGTCTCAGGCTCCTGCCTCTCTTGTTCCGTTTTGTGTCTTTGTTCCCCAACACAGTTCCAAGCGATGACAATGGGCAGGCTCAGGTGTGCGTGGGCTTGCCTGTCCTGTGGCTAGTTGCTTGTTCCGTCAGGTCTCTGTAATAGGCAGATTTCAGAAATCTGGGATAGGAGTCCTTCTCCATCAAGGTGTGGGTTTTGGCTTGGGCTTCTTCGAAGCAAGCAGAAGTGGCAGTGGTGAGGTTCCTCCTGGTTGCCTCTCTGGTTTCATGGTCAAGGTTCACCTGTAAGGAAGGGAGAGCGCATGGTGACTATCCATTTATATCAGTATATTTCCTAATGGTGGTAAGTGTAAAATAACAGAGTGTATGTTTTAGTACCGTGTTTGACATTGTTATAGTCTTTTCAGCTTGTATCATTAAAAGGCTCACCACTTCTGGACTTAGCTGGGAGAATCTCCCATCCCTCTTAGAATGGGTAGTATACTTGTGCAGCAATAAAAGACCCCCACAAAATATATAATGAGTGTAGCCAATGTAACGAGCACTGCAGTTCCATGGACAAGGTCTTTTCTGCAAGGGGTTGGGCAACCTGCTTGGAAGAAGGACCCCACTGGGAACATTCATCACTGCAGACATAGATGTGAAGAAGCCAGCAGAGTAGTTTAGAGAGTGCAGGACAAGTCATACGACACACACAGACCTGTCTCCTTAATGGGGAATGGCCTGGGGCTAAGGGGAAACGGCCAGGGTCCTGCCAATACTGCCCATTCTGCATCTGCTGCCTGAGGTGCTTACCTCAACCTGTCCAATGTTAGGGCTGGCCCTGCCAAGGAGGGAAAACAGGATGTGAACAGGATGGCTAGGGATAATGGACAGGGAGTTTGAAGCACCCTCAACAAACTACAGTCCCCAGGATTCTTTGAGGGAAGCTCTAACAGTTAAAATGGCATAATGATACATAAGTAATGCAGAGAGGGCCTTATGAGCCACCCCAGCAACATGTGAGGACTGTTCCTCCAGGTGTTAGTCAAAAGTGATGTAACTATTAATTCTGTATCCACATGTGGTGATGGAATGTACTGGTTTAATCTGCACTGGTTTCTTAAACACTTATGTGGAGCAACTGTAGAACAATATTTTTAACAGACATGGGTGCAGCCTCCTTGGACAGCCTTCCTCAACCTGGTGCCCTCTAGAAGGATTAGACTACAACTCCCAGCATCTCCCAGCCAGCCATGAGTCCAACATGTCTGGAGGGCACCCAACTGGGAAAGACTGCTCTACGGTGAGGAGCATTTCCTACTCTCAATACAAATTCAGCATTAAAGTAAGCAGCTCCATGAGAGCACCTTCCATGTTAACCAAAGAAGGCAGCGGTTGGATTGCCAGCACCGAACTCTCCTTAGGGTTATGACTCACCTCTCTGGGGGCCTCATTTTGAACAAAGTCCTCAAAGATCCTGTTGGCTTTGGCTGCCAGCTTTGCTTTTGAGCAGGTTTTCTTATACTCCTCGCAGGCCAGCCAGAACTCCAGATTCTCTTCGCTGAATTCTGTCTTAAGGAAGCTGTGGAATGCTGCCACCCCACCTGTGAACAAGGACAGGGAATGTCCAATTTAGACGTGGCCAGAAGAGAAGGAACGACAATTTCTTACAAGGCGGGGAGGGGGGGATCCTGAAAACATTGGGGAGGGGGAGAACTAGGAATTGTGTATTGAAAAAGGCTCAGAACATTAGCAAACAATATATTTGGGAGGCATGTAGGTGAGGATATAAAATATTTCAGACATATAGCCAAATCAACGGATTTAGAACAGATTTAGAATATAGGTGGATAGCTTTCCTGTACGGAAGACATTATAGCTGGACTTGCACTGCTTGTTTAAAAGAACACACTGCGCCCTGCATGACTGATCCAGCCTCCTATTGCAGAAAATGGTATTCAGTGGGGAAGTGGCATGGAAGGGAAAGCCCCTCACCCCATGCTGTGGTCTTGATTTGACCTGGGGGACTTAGCGAATGCTAGTTTAAAAAAGGGGGAAAAGAAGAGAACCCTAAATGTGGGATTAGAGGATATGTTTAATGTCGCACCTTATTTGATCCAGAGTTTAATGTGGCTGGGACACAGTACATGTGAAAGCATGATGGAGCAGTCAAACTTTGCATTTTCTATATGGTGTCTTTGTAAAACATTTGCTTTCCAGAAATACATCTAGAAAAATTCTCTGCCCCTTTTGGGATTATGTGGATTGTGGAGAGAGGACTAAAATGAGGAACAGCCTGTTAAATCACATGGTCATCAATTGGTGCTGTTTATTAGTACATTATGCATCATAACATATTTGTACTCACTTTTACTTCTCAACAGATGGTCAAAAGACTCCTTCCATCTGAGCACTTCTTCCAAGGCATATCTGGAGAAAAAAAAGAAATGTGTTGGAACCTTGTTGCTGGACGTTTCAAAAGTAATTTGGGGGTGAGGAGTACAAGCAGCAGAACAAAGAGGAAGCCCAGAGATCATAAACTAAAATAAGAAAATGAACACTGCTTGTTCATTGCTACCTATGGATATCTCGTTGCTACCTACGGATGTCTCCCTCTCTAAATTTCACAACTGCCTCATATTATTTCAGATCCATGGTGGGGCTACATTATTTAGAAGGCAGCTGCGGCAAGTTCTGAAAATCTTGTTAGTGAGAGGGGAAAAGCTAGGCCTTTGTTCTTGCAGACTGCTCACCAAAAGAGGTGAGAGATGCCACCTATTTTGCCATCTCACTGGGCATCTCTATTCTGAAAACCCACAAACCATTCAACTGGGTTAGTGGAATTTTCTCTGTGATAATAACTGGGCAGTGCAACTCACAACTGAAGAGCAGTCATATCACATAGCATGTTTTCTACCACAGATAGACGCCTTAGTTATGAGTCTTTGAATTCCTTAGGAACTCATATAGTTTTAATGCTGCACTACTCTGTTACTCCTTCTGGACCCTTTCTTGCAGCTACATACTCTAGGTCAGATCAGTTTGCTATTCTAGACATGGCTTACCTCTGTTTTGTGCCCCAGCTCAGGTTCCCAATTTTATGTCCAAACTCTGGTTTATGAAGCAGGATGCCCAAACGGGTCTTGAACTCCTTGGCTCTGAAAAATATGAGAGGAATATCAGAATAGTTCTAAGTTATTGTGGCTGTTTTATTGATTCCTGTGCTGTTTATTGTTTTGAATTACATTGTATTTTTATTCATTTAAATATTTTTATTGTATTTTATAATGGCATTTTAGTTTTTAAGTCTCTGTAATCTGCCCAGAGAACATAAATTATTGGGCTGATTGGAAATGTACTAAATAAATGGATACTAAAAAACACATTCACAACGTGATGGCTAGGGGGCAGCAGTGCATGTTCCTTAAAGGCAAGGGAGTTGCTTGCTTCAGGCCTGAGAATGGCCTGCTAGGATTGGGAAAGAATTTGCATAGCTGCAGATTCATGGCTAGGATGGGTGGATATACATCTTTGTCCCCCCCACAAATGCATAATAACCATGGGGATATATCTTTAATTAGAGTGATTTTTGTTGTGTTCAAGTATGCAAGCATTTCAGTTAGGCAGAATTCCTCATTAAGCAGCTAATTCTCATCTGTGCAGAAGGCAAGGCGGGATTACACATGCAGATAATTTAATCATTTCCAATAGATTGGTGGCCAAATAAAAAAGTTTGGTCTTTCAAAGACTGTTGTGGAGATGCAATCTATGGTGTCTTGCATTTAATCCAGGCATTTTGGTGGTGGTTTTCATTGTTTTTAAATTACACTTTCATGACTCTACAGACTTCCCCTGAGTTCCCACTTTGTAAAGACAACGGGATCTAAGCTGACAGTGAATTTAGTTTATCTTTAGTACTCATTAGTGCCCTCCAGTGTGTTAAATTGCAGTTTCCTATAAGGGCTTGTTTTTTCATTCCCGAATCATGGATCATCCTTCACCCTCTGTGCAGCAGGATTCTTGGGAAGTTATGTTGTTACATAGGGCCTTATTACAACTCGGGAATATTGGTAGGAGGGCTCCAACTGTTTTTAAGTAAATCAACCATGTTTTTTTTTTCATTTCTGTAGTTTAGAAGCATTTCAGTGTAAAAATTTTCAATTTTCAGTATCATAGAATCATAGAATAGTAGAATTGGATGGGGCCTGTAAGGCCATTGAGTCCACCCCCTGCTCAATGCGATGCCATCTCACAAACGTGTGAGATTTCAGTTTTGATGGACATCGTTGCTTAACTTGAATAGTACATTTGTTCTGTGGCGTCTGCTCTTCAGATGCAAGAGACTGGAGCACCACAAGGCACCCAGAACTGTTTGCCTGGTAACAGTCTGTTGCAAAGAGCAAAGGCTTTCCGCTTGGAACATCTGGTATCCTTTTAGCTGCTTCCTCCTCACTGATGCTCCCTTGCAAGTTTGTTCCACTTACACCCATTGATAGTCTGTCTTATCCTTCATACTTCTATCGCTGTTGTATCTGAGAGAATTAAACCAGGTGAAAGTAGTTGACTTCCTCAGAAATTTAAAGGAAGGGTGGTGGACTGTCTTTGCCTGGGAGCACACACATTCTGTGTCGCCATTTTCTGTACCACTTCCTTAAGTTCTTTGAAGCACTCCCAAAGCCTGCGACATTTGCTTAACTAGAGAGTAGGTTAGGTTGGGCGGGGTGTGGGGGGGGGGAATCAACCACTTTTACCATTAGGCAAAGACAACCAGAGTATCCTAACATTTCAAGAAACCTGTGTGTTCACTGCTGTAAAAGCCTCACTTTTTGGAGGCAGTAAAACTGGCATCCTCCGGATATGTCGGACAACTCCCATTGTATCCCAGTTGGCAGGGGCATTGTCCCAGCTGTTGTAGCAGAGAAATAAGCACCTGGATTATTAATAGCAAAGTGGTATGTCAGTAGATAGACAGTGTCATGTCTATTCCCTGAACTGAAATGAAGCTCCACTGGAACTGCATTTGTCAATATCCATCTCCTTACCTGTCTCAGTCTCTCTCCCTTTCCTCCTCCTAACCCTCTGCTATCTCCCCCACTGTCAAAGTGTAGACTGCAAGCTCCTCAGGCCAGAGAGAGCTGGGCTTTGTTCTTGTTACACTTACGTTGCTCTGTAAACCAACTTGTAAATTGACAATACTATAGAAATGATCATGGTAATATCCACATCCCCTTTTTACGACAGCACAGAGTTGAATTTCTCCCATGTAGTCTCTACTGACATTCCCTGACACCATTCCCCTCGGTGACCCAACTGGGATGCTTCACTTGCCACTGTGCACACCCTAACACTGCAGGCACAGTTGTCTGTTTCTGGATCTCTTGCGACAGCTGCTTGCTGCGGTGTGTCTGCAACCGCACAGAGGTGCCTCACTGCGACAGTTTGGAGACGGTCGCCTGGTGTGCCGCTTTCTATTCTTAGCTCCCCCCCCCCCCCCGCCCGCTGATGGTGTTGTGGCAGGAATGTTAATTGTGCAGAGTGTAGCTTGCACAGGTGTCTCAGAGAACTGCACTGCAAAAATAGATTAGGGTTCGGTGGTATCCTTTATATTATAACTCTACAAAGCTTTCCTTCTGAGCAAAAACAAACCGTTTGCAAAGCAGGGAGCTGAACATCCCTCAACAACAGCAATGGAAATATAAGATAGACATAGTTATTTTTTTATTTGTTTTAATTATCCTCTCTCTTTTTCCCCCCAATAAATCTTCGTCAACTAAACAATTATTTGAACAGGTACAATGATGTAACTAGTTAAACTGTTATTTGAAAAGGTACAATAGGAGTTTGAGCTAAAGTTGTTCACAAACCTTAACACCCGTTCAGCAGGGATGGTCAGACAAAGCCCAGCCATGATTTCTCACCTAGGTTATTGTTTGCTAAGAGCCCCATCTATTTCCGAAGCCTCTTACCTTTCCAAGCAGCTGGCAGGGAGTGCAGCTAAACCCCGACACATGCTGAGAAAACAGATGGATGCTTTGCCTATGTCTGTGTAAACTGGGTTGGAGAGCAGTGGATAGTTCTAGCAGCACCTTTCACTGGCAAGCTCTCTGTGCTGGAGCGTCTGGGAGCAGAGCTTTTATATCTAACGGGAAATGGGAGGGGGCGTGAATCAAGCGCGCAACTCCAGCCTCTTGACAAAAAGAATTGGAACTGTCCTTGAACATCACAGTCATGAGCAGTTCCCAGACAAGAGGACAAGAAGACCCATTCTATATTATAAAATATCAGTGCTTCTATTGCTGTAGCTAGCATTCACTGATTTGAAGGGGATATACACAGGCAGGGACTGCAGACAAGAGCCCCAGGGCTTAACAATGAAATAAACACTTTAATATCAAGTGTCTGGTGCAAAAACACACAGTGATGAATGCTGTTTGCTGAAATCCCTTTTTGTTTGGTTTAAAGTGACACTTTAAAAAGCACACTTACCTTGGAGGGGCCAAAGTAGATGGTGACATTTGTCACGTAGTTTGCCCTTGTAGAGTTGATTTTGGCACCAATCTATTTATTCAGTTTATGAGTCGCCCTATAGCCAAAGCTCTCAGGGTAACATGCATCATAAAAGCATTGAAGCCTCCATACGATGCTCCCAATCCAGCCCCACCCCATACCAGCTATTTGTTAAAGATAAATCAACTACGCAAGGGCGAAGTACATGACAGGCTTCATGTCTAGTTTGGCCCCAATGAGTCTCATTAAAACCAGTGGGACTGGCTTCCAAGTAAATATGTGTCGTACCAAGATGTAGGTTCTAAAGTGTCCTGTGCAAACTAGTGCGCATATCCCAGACTGTGGAATGACCTGCCGGAGGAGAATCGTCAACTTAACAGTCTTTTAGAATTTAAGAAAGCTATAAAGACTGTTCTCTTCCGGCAGGCATATCCAGTGGAATTTTTAGAATGTTTTTAGGATGTTTTAGGATGTTTTAATGCAGTTTTAATAATATTTGTCATGTTTTAATTAGTTTTATGTATTTTATCATGTTGTTGTTCCCCGCCTCGATCTAGACGGAGAGGCGGGTAAGAATATTATTATTATTATTATTATTTGCAGGATTAGTAAAAATTCCAAGAGGTATAGAAGCTGTACTATTGTTTTTTTGTGAACCACCCAGAGAGCTTTGGCTATTGGGTGGTATAGAAATGCAATAAATAAATATTTCAAGAAGAGATGTAACAGTATATGATGGGCACTAGGCCTTCTAAGGAAGGGTTGAGCAAATTCATGAAGCAAAAATCTATTAAGGAAGCAATCCTATGGCTTCTAGCCATTGTCTGAGGGGACAGAGGATACTGGGGAATCCCTCCCTCTGAGGTCAACATAGCACTCCAATCTCGGAAGGGGGAGTTGGAGACCCGATCCCCCTTCTCCCAACCCCACACAGCCAGCGTAGAAAGAGTGATACTGGCTGAGTTGGAAAATCTACCTCAAAGAGGGGAGGAGGTGTTTTGGTAGGCAGGAAGGGGAGGATACCGGAGAGGCCAGGATACTAGCTATCCTGAACCCTCTCTAGCCTCCTCCTCTCTCCTTTTGAAGCCCATCGCTAGACAGGCAAAAAGCCCTTCTAGTGAAAAGTCAGGGCAGGAGGATGGAGAAGTGAAGATCACCTCTGCTTCTCCCACCCTGCATGGGATGATTGGAAGCCTCTGAATTTGGGGGCTTGCGGTCATTGAGGGTGCAACCCATAAGACTGCACCCTAACAGATATTAGCTATGATAGTAAAATACAGCTTCCATTTTCAGGAGCAGTGTACCAGTAAATGCCTGATGCTGGGGACAAAAAAAATACTGTTGGTTTCATGCTGTGCTTTTGTAGGTTGCCATGAAGCATCTGGCTGGGCAGGGTGGAAATTTAATTTTGGATTAGATGGAACTTTGGATCTGACCCAGCAAGGCAGTTCATACTTTCTTTGGACCTATGCAATCTACAGATGCTAAGCATTATCTGTTACTTTTCACAGTTCTGAAAAATGCATGTAGGGAAATGCATCTTTGTAACACAGGAATGGTTAGCCATGAATAAATTGTCTACCACAGACACAAGCTCCCGTACCTTTTTGGTATATGTTTATTGGGAGTAACTTGTCAGGATCTGCTGGAGCTAAAACTCACAAGCCAGTCAGGGCAGAAGATTGAAAGGTTCCAAGGACTGCACTTCCTGCCCAGGTATCCCATGGGTTCTTTTGATCTGGTAGGGCCAGAAAAACTTCCGGGTCATAGGAACATAGGAAGCTGGCTTATATTGAGTCAGACCATTGTTCCATCTAGCTTAGTATTGTCAAGCCGTAGGCAGGCAACCTGGTGCTCTCCTGATGTTTCGGATCACAATTCCTATTTGGTAACAACTGGAGATTGCTGTGACAACACCAATAAGTGAAGTAACCATATTCTCAGTCTTTTCCATGTGATCTAGGTTCAGATGTTACTAGAAGTTTTGTTCTCACAAACAGCAGATGAGGGGGTCAGTTTGTTTCTGGGATGTACCACTTTGGATTAGAGGTGGGGAGCTCTAAGGAGTTGCCAATCAATCAATTCTTTATTTACAGTCAACAGACCAATTATACATCACATTTTATAAACAGTTAATACCACCAGGAGTTTTGCGATCCCCAAATAAAATTCCAATAAATCTAAAACCTGGCCACATTGAGAAAAATAGTGATAGTGGTATGACTACTTTAAAACTTAAGGTGAGGTCATTCTCGAAAGAGTTACTACTACTTTATTGTTAAAAGTCCACAGACCGTACAACTGCGATTTAAACAGAACATAAGGGGGGGGAAACTTATAAGTTAAAATGCAGGCTAAGTAAGTTTTGAATATTCAGCAAACTCTATAGAATAAGTAATACTTTCCCTCGAGTCCTAAGCATGTTGTAAGCGTGTTCAATCTTTTCTTACTATCTATGCACCATGTGTCTCATTAATGAATACTTAAAAATTCCAATTTCCTGTAGCTCATCACTTACTCAGCTGGATTCTATTCCTCATCGCAGCACAGAGGAATTTTGCTACTTGCAGGGTTATGTACTTATTTGAGCCCTGGAGAAGGTTAGGGAGTCTAAGGATTGAATGCCCCTCCATCCCTGCTCCCCAAACCGCCACTCCCTCCCCCCATACATATAGAAAACTAACACTGCTTTTTGCTGACATTTTACCTTGCTATGTATAGAGATGTAAAATTCCAGGAAATTTTAAAGCCATAGAAAAAACCCTTTTTTCCGGGGGAAAATGGACATTTTCAGAAAAATGGAAAAAGATGCAATATTAGCAGTTTTTACAGATTAAAAGTTACTTTGTTACTTTAGGAACATTAAATGTAATTATGTATAAGTTGGTCTGGCATAAAATTATCACATTTGGTATATTCAAAGTACATTGTATTCAAACAATGATTACAAACTGATTTACTTTTTTAAAATTTTACTTTATTTGGTAACAAATGGAGCTACAAGCGCCTGAACTGTAAGGAAAAACTGAACTGTAAAGAACCTCTTTGGTTTTGCCAGTTTAAGAGGAACAGGCAAAAATGTTTTTTAAAAAACCCAGAAGAAACCATCAACATTAGTAACAAACTCTTGTTACATACAAGAATGTGTTTTGTCATCCTAGTAGCATTTGGAAATGCATATTTCATTTGACAGAATGTGCAAATCACATTTTTTTTTCTCAGAAGAACTTGTAGTGTGGAAATGCCTCCCATATGCTAGATGTTGGTCTCACCATTTTCCTGAGGAGGGTGAGGAGAAAAATAATTTAGTGGTAAACACTAAGATATGGTTGGGGAGGGGGGAACGACAATAAAGAATAAGATTAGTAGGAATTAAATTATGATTTCCATAAGCGTTGTGAAAATAAACTAATGCAGCTAAAATATAGTTTAATTTTCTGAAATCAGATAAATTTAAACTCTTACCTTTCAATTAAGTATACTTTCTGCTCCCTTTTGTTGCTCTGGACTTTCTTCCAGTCCTTTGTGGCCTAGACTAGTCAAGACAAGAGGACAGAACCCCTCACAAGCAAAAAAGAAACTGAAACCCTTTCCCCTTCTCTTGTGACAATGGCAGTGCCCCCTAGAGGCAGAAATGCCTATTGCTCTTGTTGTAGAGAGTTGTAGACTCTCAAGTTTGCAATCTAGGACTTGCTTGCCCTTGGTGCACAGAAATTGTAATAATCTGATACTGTAAATAGTTTTTAGAAATCATTTGGAGAAGTAATATATGAACACCTTGTCTTAAACATTTTATTCATAATGCTAAAAGAAAACATTCCATAATCCATTTTTTCTTCATTTTTTAAATTGTTCCAATTTGGGGGGGGGACTAGAAAAAATGGTTTTTTTCTGAATTTTAATGATTTTTTTCCAGGCCTTCACATCTCTATATAAGCATATTTTTTCATGGGGTAGGGTGGAGCAGGCAGGTGACCATAGTAGTTGCACTCTCCTCCATCGCATGAACGATTGAACACCCAAATATGGCCTTTACCTGCAGTCTGCGATGGAGGAGAGTGCCACTATGGTCAGCAGCTTGCTCAACCCCACCCCGTCATATCCATACACTCAGCAGTCCTCCAAACATTGGAAGGGGGAAGGTTTGAAGGCCAGAGCCTCTGTGCTGTTGATGAGCCACTTCAAGGCCCACCTCTTCTTTCTGGTGATTTAACCCAGACTTAGACTAGGCAGCCCTTCAAATAGACAAGTGTCCTGTATAAAAGAGGCCATGTGGCCACCCTAGCTCCTCATTTCAGACCTTTGCCCTCCGATGCATGAATGATGGCGATGGAGACACAACAGAGAGGGCAGGGCCAGCGAGCTCAGCCCTGTTCTTGCCCCTCACGTGATTGGAGTCACAGGAAGGAGACTGCCCAAAGAAGGCTAGAAGTAGTAAACTGGAGTGTGGTGTAGGTCAGGAAGCAACTTTGTGTGAGTCTGTAATATGAGATCAGGCCCTTCAAAATGGTCAGCACCAGTAACAACGCAAGAGGTTGAGCAAGAACAGCTGGCCTGTGCTACTTCTGACACCCCAAGTTGAATGCATCTCCTCAGTTGTGTGGGAAAGCTAGTAGAAGTAGGGTGACCATAATGAAAAAGAGGTGTCATTTTGTATGCATGCAGCACCTGGTGAAGTTCCCTCTTCATCACAACAGCGAAAGCTGCAGGAACCCTGCCCTCTTTTGTATCTGGTCAAGAGGGCAGGGCTCATGCAGCTTTCACTCTTGTGATGAAGAAGGAATTTCACCAGATACTTCATGTGTACAAATGATACCTGCTGAAATTCCCTTTTCTATTCAACTGTTAAAGATACAGGAGCCCTGTCCTCCTTTTCATATGGGCACCCTACTGACAGTAGAAGCAGCCCAATAAACCTTCTGGTAAAAACAAGGTGGTTGGCAAGCTGTAATACAGAGGTGGGGAACGTGTGGCTCTATGGATGTTGGTCTACTGCAACTCCCATTGTCCCTAGCTAGCGTAGCCAATGGTGAGCAGGGAGGAGAAGCGTAGTCCAAAATGGAGGGTCACACATTCCCCATTCCTGTAACGTTTCTTAAGCTACCTGTATGTTTACGTCCTGCTCCTCCTCGGAAGGAGTTTAGATTCGTAAAACAGCATGGAAGGAAGAGATAAACTCTCTGCCCCCAAGGAAGACTGCATTTAGTATGAGATCCAATTATCACCTCCCACCATCTTGTCTAGTTTGACCCAATGTTCCAGCTACGCAGGTGGAGAAAGAAACCGGGGTGGGGTGGGGGGTGGAAATGCAGAAAGCACAGACCTAAGACTGCAGTGATAATAAGCCTAGTATAATGAGTTGACTAGAAGAGATTGGGATAGAACAGGCAGGGAGGGAATAAAGTAAGTGGGGGAAGCAAAAGGGTCAGGAACAGGAGAAAATAGAGATAGGAAACTCATCAGCGGGAAAAGGCAGAAAGAACGGACCATTTTTCCACAAGACATTTCAAAATTGGATATACAAACCCAGGTACATAGGTGTCACACAGACCCGCCAAGGTGGAGGCAGCCAGTCAAAAGCCCAGGCCTACAGAAGGCTGTTGATTAAGGAGCTATTCCAGAGGGAGAGGGGTTGGGGAGTGTAGATACCTCAGGAAGTTCTGCAACTACTCGTGAGCCCCAATGGATTTGCTCTCCCTCGCTCTGCAAAGGGAGGGCTTCCCCAAGATCAGAGCATGCCTCCTGAGGCCCCTATTGCGTAGTTGCAGAGACCTCTGGGGCACATGTCAGTTTACATGTTGGAAGCGGCTGTGCGTCGTCCCAAGCATGTGGCCCCGCAGAGGCGAACAAGGCATTTGTCCCTCACCATTGATTATGCTGGCTAAGACTGAGGAGAGCTGTAGGCCAAATAAATCTGGGGGGTGACAAGCGGCCCACTGCTTTATTGTTTCCCATCTTTCCCCTCAACTCCTCCTATTTGAATATGCTGGTGTGTGTAAGTGTGTGTGTGTGTGTAAATGAGTGTGATTAAAATAGTTCTGTGTTTATAACTGATTTTATATTGTGTCAGCTGCTGCAGAGTTTGGAAAGGAAGTGTGGTACATAAACAAATGATACAAAACTTCCATTGCACGGATAAATTACCTTGTACGTGGTGGATTAGGCTGAGGCTTGGTCTACCCACGCAGCAGGATGAGATGGCACAATCCTGTAATGACTGAATGGGCTGTACGGCTTCAGAATGCCACTTTTGATTGCTTGCCTTGTGCAGAAACAACCCACTGCCCCCGTCGTTGCCCCACATAGAACATCAAGAAGAAACGTTCTAACCCAATCTCATCACTGTTGTGCTAGTTTTCTTTTTGCAGGGAGGTTTTGTTTTGTTTAATGTAGAGGAGCTTTAATTGGGGCTGAGTTGCGGGCTGCAAAATCATCAATGCTTCATGGGGTGGAGAGGGTGTGAACTTGTGTGTACTTTGCTCATTGCATAAGGCAGTGGGAAGGAAGTACATCGCCCCATTGCCAAGGCAACATGGAACATGCAACCCTCTGTTCCTGCCCTATGCTGCAGCCAAAACAATGTGGGGACATATCCCCATGTTGCCTGGGCAACTAGGTGATGTGTATTCTGCCCTGTATGTCCTGTGAGCCCTACCCACACAAATGAAGCCTGATAAAGGCCCCCTCCACAAGAATGCGCCTTTGCGCCTGGTTCCGCGATTATGCGCATTATCGCGGAGGCGCATTTACTCACAATCCCTCTGCACGGGAGGCGGCGGGAAGCGGCGAAGCGCATTAAAAGATGCCCAAAAAGCGCTTTCCAGGTAGTTAATGCGCATAATCGCTTGTTCACACAGCGAAAATGCGCTTTAACGGCCGGAGCAAAATAAAAGTCGCTATTTAACGCGCGTTCGAAAATGCGCATTATCGGGGAGATAACGCGCCTGTACGCCCGTTTTGCGCTCCGCTCGTGTGTAGGTAAAATTTATAATGAGCCTTCAAGGCTCATTAAACGCCCCGTGTGGAGGAGGCCAAATACACATGGGGACAAAGTTTTGTGAGAGCAGACTCAGGAAAAACAAAGAAAAGGGTTTGGGGCACTTTAGTAGGGTGGCCAAATACAGAAGGGTTCCTGCATTTCTAGTAGTTGTGTTGAAGAGGGAATTCTGACATTCTCTCACAGCTATATAACAGGCCAACCTACTGGTCAAGGTGGTGGAGTTGCACCTCAAAACTCTCCAATTTGCACCAAATCTTTTGGGGGGGGGATACTTCTCCACTTGCAGCAGTTCAGTCCATTCTTCCTTTAGAGAATCTACTACCATACTGAATCTCTAGTTTGCAAAATGAGCGCATGGGTCCAGTCCTTGCTCCAGAATGTAGATCAGCCTCTCCCAACTGTGTGTCCTCCAGATGTGTTGGACTATCACTCCCATCATCCCATATTTGTAGGGGATAATGGGATTTGTAGTCCAAGCTGTCTGGAGGGGAAGATTGACCTAAACCAGAGAATTTCATTTACTTTTGCAAAAAACGTGCATTTTATGTTATATTTTAAGGGGGGAAAGCACATATATTAGTATACTTTTTAAAAAACGCACATTCAAAATGCACACTTTTTCCTGTTTTCCTATTTCGTACATAACACAAAAAGCACAATCAAAAATGGGGAAAGAGGCAAGGCAAGCTTTAAGGTAGTGTTCGAGGTCTTGTTCTGCAGTCATAGTTCATGTCTACTCAGAAGTAAATGCCAATGTTTTCAGTGGGGCTTATTCCCCAGTGTATAAGGCCTCCTCCACACGAGACGTTTAATGAGCCTTGAAGGCTCATTATAAATTTTACCTCCACACCAGCGGAGCGCAAAACGGGCGTACAGGCGCATTATCTCCCTGATAATGCGCATTTTCGAATGTGCGTTAAATAGCGACTTTTATTTTGCTCCGGCCGTTAAAGCGCATTTTCGCCGTGTGAACAAGCGATTATGCGCATTAACGTCTTCTAAAGCGCTTTTTGGACATCAATTAATGCGCTTCACCACCTCTCGACGCCTCCCGTGCAGAGGGATTAGGCGTAAATGCGCCTCCGCGATAATGCGCATAATCCCCGAACCGGGCGCAAAAGCGCATCCTTGTGGAGGGGGCCTAAGATTACAGCCTCATTTGCTCTTTCTAACTATGATACAGTGATAGATGTGCTAGAGACAGACAAATGTTCCATTCCTCCCCTCCCCTCCCAAAGCTTGGATTAAATTTCACCCACAGAGGAGGAAATTACACCTAGCCTCAGAGCAGTGTACAGAAACCAGCGAGTGTATATCCAAGACACTTGTGACACAGATGTGTCTAAAAGAAGCGACACAATCCAGCTCCTTTGCCATCCCACATGCTGTATTGAGGGGGAGAGGGAGAGAGAAGGAAGCAGCGAACCGCTGCAGATGGATAGACTGTCAATTGCAAAGAAGGTACGTTGGGAACAAGATGAACCAGAGAGAGCCAGGAAGGGTGATAAGTGTGTACTGGAAATGAGACATGAACGTGTCAGAGAACAAGATGTATGTAAAGTGATTAAGGTTGGTAATTGATTATATACAGGACAGGACTTCTACGGTTTTAATTGGACAAAAGGGAGAATTTTAGCAGGCACTGTTTCTCCTATCAGAGTGCTGTTTGTGACTGGTAACACTGAAATTCCCTGCAGCCCTGTCCCGTATCGAAGCTGGCAGTCCTGATAATTTTTATTGTGTGGGTATGAAAGACATAATTAATTTTTTAAAAACTGGACCAACCAGTAAATAAATCAAGGGTCAGCAACATGTACCGCCCCTCCCCTGCCTTTTTTGCACCTACTTTTGATGCTGAATTGACAAACTACTCCCCCCTCCCCGGTCTTGGTTTTGCTGTAAAATAAGATGGGGTGAGTGCCTTGTTTTAAAGCAAAATAGTGATGTGGTCTGCTGTTTTGCAACATTTCCAGTGGGTCCCAGGAGAGGGACCCACTGGAAACGTGGGTCCCTCTCCTAAACTCCCAGAAGTTGCCCACTCCTGGTATAAATAGTGAGCAAGCTTTCAATTTTCACAGAACTACTTCATCAGACAAAATGAATATTCAGCTCTAAATAAAGTGTAACTAGTTCTTATAGGTCAGTTTTGAGTTTAAACGTGCAGTCAGTGTCAAACCCAAGGTTGCTTCTGTGTAATCTTTCGACAAAATAGAAGATGCGACAGCTCAGTCAGGCCTTATCTGTTAGGCTGACCATATGAAAAGGAGGACAGGGCTCATGTAACTTTAACAGTTGCGGAGAAAAGGGAAGTTCAGCCGGCGTCATTTGTATGCAATTAGTACCTGGTGAAATCCCCTCTTCATCACAACAATTAAAGTTGCAGGCACTATTCTAGAGTGACCAAATACAAAAGAGGGCAGGTCCCCTGCAGCTTTAACTGTTGTAATGAAGAGGGAATTTCACAGGTACTGATTGCATACAAATGGCACCGGCTGAACTTCCCTTTTCTCTACAACTGTTAAAGTTACAGGAGCCCTGTCCTCCTTTTCATATGGTCAGCCTATATTATCTGTACATTACCTGAGTTGCGTGGTCACTGCTATCCAGTGGCTACATTTTACATTGCCCTGATAGTGCAAAATGGCACAATAACATGGAGGAACTGGATAATATAAGGAACTGCCACGCTGCTGCACAAGCCCTCAGGGTGATGTGGCGGCATTCCGTGTCATCCAATGCTATTATTGCAGTTACATCCTGCAAATCAAGGGTGAGGTAGCATTTGGAGACCCAGCACAAACATCTTTCCTGAAGCAATCAAGATGCGAAGTGGCAAATCATACCAGTGATGATGCTAGGTTCTTCTCCAGAGGATGTGGTGGCTCACTTACTGTCATGGCGCAGAGTATGTGCAGGTCACTGCACATTGGTGGCAAACACAAGACAGGAAACCAGAGTTCCAGCAATAAATAAATACATAAATAAGCAACCCTAGTGGAAAAGTGGCAGGCAGCAATGAGGATGTAGTTAGCCCTCTCCTGGCCCATCCACTTTCTCCCATTTGATATGGCAAAAATGCACCCAGGAACCACCCCCGAAGTATGTCATGCTAAAATACTCTCATTTCTGTTTAACAAACATATAGGAGCCTGGTCCTGTATAGGGTCAATGCTCAGTTTTGGCACCATTGTTTGCTCGTGTGCAATGCTTCATGGATAGTCCCCTAGCTCTGGGGAGATGATTGGTGGGCAGAGGAAGAATTAAACATCTCTCTCACCTTGTTCACAGCTTCTCCCCTACAAATTAACCCACCTTCCCAAATGCTTTGCAGTGGATAAACAGCAGCCAGGGTCCTCTGATTTGTGTTTGGGTAAAGACAGATGCAACATTAAAAGAGAAAGCGTAGTTGGCTCATCGCCTGCTGTTTGAATATGACCTCCTTCTGGCTTCACAGTTTTTGTGACAGATGTGAATTGTGTTAGGCTGAAAACTGGATCAGCCGCGGGTGTTTCCCCCGCCCCCGCCCTTATAGGAGATATGTTGACCTGTTTTGAAATTATTTTAAAAGTGGCATATGTGCTTTTATTTCTTTAAACATTCATCCTCTCTTTCTCTTTTTAGGATACATTTCTAAAACTATTGCAAAACTTCTCTTGAGACTGGGGAAGAAGCTTCCATACTAATGTCATGGACACTATCCAATCGATGTCCATCCATGCCTGCTGTCAACTTGGAGAATTTTTTATTTATTTTTAGAGCTTAGCCTTGAAGAAGGAAAGGTAAGTTTATACACTGAACATAGTAAGAACACTTCCAAGCTACCCCCTCTGCTCTGAAAACATTAAGGCTACAATCCTGTGTACAGCTAGCTAGGAGTAAGCCCCATTTAACACAATGGGACTTACATCTGAGTAGACATGTAATTCCACTCTTGTAGGCAATGTTAGAACAGCCTACAGTTTTGCTTTAACTTGCACATATCTTTTGAGTATGTTGCTTATGTGACACCCTATCATTTAGGCAACATAAGCAGTTCTCCTAGGAGATTTGGATATAGAGGATCCTGCCTTAGCACGTGTGTGTGAGTGTGTGAACTAGCATAATTTTAATCTCCTTCCAGTACTGTGATTCGCCCCCACCACTAACACCAAAACATATCATAGACCATCCATCCTGTTCCAAGGTTGGAGGGACACTGGCAATACCTTATAGACTCGGTAAAATGGGTTCTATAAATCTTGTAGGGGGTTCCAAACATTACAAGATCAGGTGGAGTATGCTAAATGACATGTGGTGTAGATCTCTGTGTTGGGATTTTACTGTCTAGGAACAGTTTCTCGTGTTTATTTAATTTCTACCTCACCTTTTGAGCCAGAAGGAACTATGGGTGCCTCTACAAGAGTGATTGAAAGCTCTTTCAAGGCGCATTACAGATTTTACCTCTACAAGAGCAGAGCACAAATCGGGGGTTGAGGCGCTTTTTATCTCCGCTTATGCGCATTAAAGTGCCTTATGGCCATGTAAACATGTGATTCTCCGCATGTAAACAACTTTAAAGCATGTTTCATACAGCCCGTAATGCGCTTCATTGCCTCTCGTGAATAGGTATTAGGAGTAAATGCGCTTATCCGTAAATGCGCATAATCGGGCAACCGGGCGTCAAAGTGAAATCTTGTAAAGGGGACCTATGAGTGGTTTATGTAAAATGGTAAAATGCAGTTAAACTTTTCAAAACCACCCACTTAAAAGCATCGAACTTGTAAATATTTAGCAACATAAAGCACCCCTTTAAAACTTTTGACCACCCCTTCAAAAGCAGGAAATAGGTAGCTTGATTGACCTCCTTAGGCAGGGAGTTCCACAGAGAAGAGCCCTGCATTTTCACCTACAGGAGTGCCCAGCCCCAGCAACATGTATATTGCTACTGTGAAGAATGGGGCCAAGAAATGCAGTAAGCTGCTTTCACACATTCAATTCCACATGCTGTGTGAACACTTTCTCATGTGAAGTGTTTTTTTTTAAAGGGTGGGGAGGGAGGATGGTTCTGTAAATAGTTAAAAGTTCCCTGTTCTGAACTGGGCAGCTGGAACTAGCGAAGCAGAGTTGCGGGGTGCTGAGATGCGGGAGGCTGAAGAAGGAAAAGATGTGAGAAGGATTCTGCTGCTGCTACATTTGTTTGGGCTCGTATTGGAGATAAATGAGTGGCCATCCCTTGTTCCCTTCCCACTGGTGTGAATTGCACGCTGATTGGAGAAAAACCAAGGGAAACTTGAAAAGAGCCCTCCCCCAACCTGAGGCTGTAATATTGGTTCATAATAGTCTGTGTTTTTCTCTCCCTTCCTTCTTCTTCACTGCTTCCCTCTCTGGCTATCATTGAAATGAAGCATCCAGCCCCTTCCAGGACTCCATGCTGACGTTAAACAAAGTGCAGCTTACAGGCATAAAGCAATGGGAAAGGTAGGGGGTAGCCCCTGAACGTGCGGGAGGGGGGGAGGAGGAGGAGGAATAGTCCTTATGCAGTCAGTCACATATGCGTTTGTGGCATGCGTATTTTCAAGGATCACCTGTCTGTGTCTATTTTTGCTGTTGTGGCTGAGGCTGAATATGCTCATCACTTCTTTACAGGGAAGAGTCCCACGAGGGAGGGAGCGTGCATGCGTGCGTGCGTGCGTGAAAAAGAGGTAGTCAGTGTCTGTAGCAGATTCATTCACATGCAGGTACACGTGGGGCCTTTTTGGGGGGTGGGGGGTATATTTCCATAAAAAAACTGCTTGCCTGTGTCGACAAACTAGACCCTGGCATGGAAGGTCAGCAGTTGGGCTTTACTTGCCAGCCAGGAGAGGGGCATTTCCACATGAACTGCTCTATGAACAGCTGCAATTATCAGCAGCTGAAATCATTCTTTGCATGTCATTAGTCCACAGACACACATGATTCCTGGAGGTTTGTTCATTGTCCCCACTGTTCACTTTAACTCTAATGTCCTACTGTTCTGAGTTTATTTCATTTGATTTTCTTACATTTATAGACCAACCAAGAACCAGAGTTCTCTGGGCAGTGTACAAGGAAATTTTAAACACCCCCCCCACGCACACGACAATGATGAAAACAGCACATAAGAAAACCAAGGTAAAATAAAGCCAGCAGCAAAAGGTAAAAACTGTGCTGCACAAAATAAAATAAAATAAATAAACAGCAGCAAAATAAAAGTGCTAGGAGTGTGTAGTAGTAGTAATTGTTGTGTGTGCTAATCAGCTTATCAAGCTTGATGATCCTCTTCTAGGGGTAACCCCAGAAAATGCAGTTAGGACTTTATCGCAGTAGGGCTGTTCATGGCTCACTTTTCTCAAGTAATAGTAATTTACTCCAGCAATTATTTACAGCAAGTTCAGGAGCTAAGGGCCCAATCCTATGCATGTTTAGACAGAAAAAGTCCTCTAACTCCCAACATTCGCCATGGCTGCCTGGGGAATACTGGGAGTTGTAGGACTTTTTTCTGCCTAAACATGCATAGGATTAAGCCCTAAGTATTTCATATCTCTCAGTGGTCTGCTGCAGTGCCATTTCAGTGAGGAGTAAGACAGTTCCCACCCTCAATGATCACCCAGAGAGTAGCAGATAATGGGGACAAACAAAGCCAGCAAGCTGGCGGGCACCAGGGCTGACACAGATCACCCCCACGTCCCTTCTTTTTATTCTTAAAAACATTTTATATTCAGGGAGACAGTTGGGCATATAAATAGTTACAGATGCTAATTTTTTTAGGGATGTGCATTGAATCGGATCCGATATCAGATTCCGATACGATTCAAGCGAAATCGAACATCCGATTCCCGATTCCAGTGCCAGTTCAAGGAGCTCCAATTTTATCCAGTCTGATTTTTTCAGTCCAATTTGCATCGGATAAAATCGGAGAATCGGATGCCATTTTGAAGATAGAAGCATGAAACTTGGCAACATTGCGGATGGGTTTGAGGTATTTATGTGTGAGAAATTTCAGAAAGATAGGTGTAGGCGTTTTGTGGCTTTGACGTTTTGAAAAATGAACCAGGAATGTCTATAACTCCTTTCTTTTTAAAGATCCACACATGAAACTTGGCCACATTGCAGATGGTATGTTGGTACTCACGTGTGTGAGATTTCAGAAACATAGGTGCAGGCGTGTAGTGGCAAGGAATTTTTGAAGAATCGGTTGCACAGGGGAAAAGAAAGTAAGGCCTATCACTTTTTATTTTTAAAGATAGAAGCATGAAACTTGGCCACATTGGAGATGGCATGTAGGTAGTCATGTGTGAGAAATTTCAGAAACATAGGTGCAAGTGTGTAGTGGCAAGATATTTTTGGAAAAATGAGGAAAGAAACACCTATAACTTTTTTTATTTTTAAAGATAGAAACATGAAATTTGGCCACATTGCAGATGGGTTTGAGATACTTATGTGTGAGAAATTTCAGAAACATAGGTGCAGGCATTTTGTGGCTATGAATTTTTTACTTTAAAAGTTCCAAAAGTTCCAAAATGGTGGGTTTGACAGCTGTCAAAGAGCATCCCCCTCCCACCTTCTCCCCCCACTGTTTTGGAAGTTTTGGAACTTTTAAAGTAAAAATTCATAGCCACAAAACGCCTGCACCTATGTTTCTGAAATTTCTGACACGTAAGTATCTCAAACCCATCTGTAACGTGGCAAAGTTTCATGTGTGGATCTTTAAAAAGAAAGGAATTATAGGCATTCCTGGTTCAATTTTCAAAACATCAAAGCCACAAAACATCTGCACCTATCTTTCTGAACTTTCTTACACATACGTACCTCAAACCCATCTGCAATGTGATGAAGTTGCATGTTTCTATTTTAAAACTAAAAATATTATAGGCATTTTTACCACAATACTAGGCTATGGGAGAAATCATTCAAAATGGTGTCCGATTCTCAAATCGGAGGTCCGATTTTCTTATCGGAATCAGATCCGAAGTGATACAGGGCAAGTCCAATTTCATCCAATATGATTCAGGTCTGTATCGGAAATTCCGATTCCGATACGATTTTGGTGGCCATGCACATCCCTACTCATTTTATTATTTTTTCTCTTAACATAGGCTATGCTTTTCTACAACAAAATGGTGCTTATTCCCAAGTTAATCAGGATAGCAGAAACAAACTCTACTTTATTCCTGTTGTGATAATCATGCTATGGTTTAAAGGCACAATCCTATGCATGTTTAGACAGAAAAAAGTCCTACAACTCCCAGCATTTCATGGCAAACCGCTTTTGTTTGTTTGCTTGTTTGCTTTAATATATATGAGGAATGTAGAAGTGTTGAAGAAATTCCCTGAAAACACGTCCATTTCCCTTACACGCACCTAACAGACACCTAACACACATCCTACACATGTCTCCTGACTGTTCCCCCAACACTACCCCCCCTGCACACACTCACACACTCACAAGCATGCTTCAGCCCCGTCTCAAATTGCCCAGAAATAGCTGAAACCTTCCTTTTCCCCTCTCCGCCTGAGTGCCGTTCTGCTTGAGTAAGAAGCGAAAGTGGCGAAACCGCAGACATGAGCCAGGCTCTTTCATGTAGTTACAGGAACACTTTGTATCCGCTTCTGTAATGGAGCCTAGCTCAGTTGCAGCCATGCGTGCAAGGATCAAAGAGATGGAGAGAGGGTGTTTCCTTCTTCTTCCTGGCTTGCCTCTTGGCCGCCTCTAGGAGGGAAAAATACTCTCAGGTAAACGGCTCCAGAGGCCAGGAGACATGCGCAGGTTGGGTGACTCATGCAGGTATGAGTATACCTGAGTGATGTCATCAACAGTATGCCTATATAAAGAATGCATGACCATATAAGGAAACCAGGTTCGCGCCGAAAATCAAATGAATACCTCTGAGTTTCAAACAGTAATGGCGAAAGGTAAATGGCTCCCGGGCATGATCCATCAAAACGTGCCCTCTTATCCGGTCCACTCGGGAGTAGCGGTAGCCGGAAATGATGTTTTTGGGGCTGTAAACCAATGGGATGAGGGCTAATGTCATGTGACATCTGATGTATAAAAGTATTTGTTTGAACCTTAGTGCGGGGTGACTCTGGAAGGCAGTGAGAGCGCCCAGTGGTCACCTATTCTGCGCAGAATAAAATTAGTTTCCAAAGCTTCAAGAGGTCTTTTGTCAAGTGTTTCATATCTGGACTTTGGACACTTGGGAATAGCATAATTTATGCAACAGAAGCAGATGTAAAGGTGGGCTGGGTGAGAGAAGAGAAATGTTAGTTGTGTGCTTCACAACTGAAATAATATACATGGCTGTCAAAAGGTCAAGATCTCTTTCTTGATCAGTCATGCCAGCTCAGATCCCATCAGTGTCTATACTAAGTTAGGATGTTTTTGTCCAATGTGGGTCCCCATATAGCCTTTAGCAACATCCATATACAACATGGAGGTACAAACAGGATTGGAGGGATTCCAAGGTTGGCAGAAATACTAAAAACATTTTGGGGCGGGGGGGGGGAGATCTAATGAGAAGGATCCAGAAACAGTCCAATGAGGACTGAGCATGCTCAGTGGCCACAGAAAGCTGGCTGACTATTTGGTTGGTGGGGCAGAGGATGAAAAACCAGTAGGGAGGGAGAAGAAATGGAGTAACTTAAAAGAGGGCATGGCTGGCTAGAATCCTGAACAGAAGTCTTCCACAGTACAACATTTTGTCACAGGTCCATACTTGTAGACTTGATTGATAAACCCACACGAGCCCCCTCCCCATGTGAACCACATCACATAGTTACTGTGGAGTGGAGCCATGCTGCTGGCACCCACCCCTCAATGTCCATGTATTGGGGTGGACATCGACACTGCACGGTCAAAGGCTACACGTGAGCAGCTGCTTATGCACAGGTTTCCACAATTGGGTCTCCTGATCACGTAAGTGTCCCAATCGCATAGAGGTCTCTGCATGTGCACTTCCTAACGCCTAGGCTAGGCTTCTCTAACCTGGTGCCCGCTGCCTGAGGATTATGGGTGTTGTAGCCCAACCCATGTGGCTGAGACTGTCTATGCAGCTCTTTGGAGGTGGGCCCAGCTGTGTGGCCTTCTCTTTGGTAATGATGTGATGCACATTTCAGGCAATTTATGTGAAAAAAGGGCTTCTGTCCTCCTAACTTCAGGTATCTTTCGTTTCCCCACACTTTGTAGACTTAACTGCCATCAACAATGTGCAAACACATGTTCCTATCAGGCAGTTGTTGCTGCTGCTTCCTCTAAATATCATTTTCTTTAAATCCACAAATGTATGTCCCTCTGCATAACTAGTATCCCCTAGGTATGGAGAAGTCACTGCCTTCTTTTTGGGTAACCCTATTCCGTTTCTAAATCAAGGCTATAAGTGCATGCGACTTTAACAATGTGATTAGCAATCATGTTGTGTGTTTTTTAAATTAAATGCCGGGTATGGGGGATTGTTGTTATCAACATCTCAGTGCATGAAGAGGGGAGATTAAAGCCCCACAATCTCTGTGAAATCCCCACCTACCCATCCCCTTGCTTGAGGCAATTAACATCAAGAAGAAATCTTCCACTGGTGCCAGTAACAATCCCCATCCAGCCTGGTATTTAATTTTTTAAAAGATGTGATTACTAACCACATTGTTAAGATCACATGCACTTAGGATTTGAGTGGCACTCAACCACCTGAGTCTTCTGTTTTAGGGGGATTGAAGAATTGCTCCTCACAGAGGAGCCCACTTCAAGGGGGTGGTATCCAATATTAGTTCTATGTAGAGTAAACCCATTGAAATGAACAAAACTCAAGTTAGTCATAACTAATACATTTCTTTCCTTTCAGTGGATCTACTCTACATAAGACTAACATTGTATACTAGCCCATGGCTTCCTCCCAAAGAATCCTAGGAATTGTAATGTTTTTACAGCACAGAGAATTCTTTGCTAGAGATCCCCAGGCCTTCAGAGTTCTGCACTGGAGGTGTAAGACATGGCCTTTCACTGTTCAGTTATTAAGTATTCAGAAACTGGAAATTAAGAGCTCAATTTTTATGGAACAAAATCTACTAGTCAGTGGCTTGTTTTTATACCTTCACCCTGTTTCTATGTGGGATGTGTGTGTGTGTGTGTGTGTGTGTGTGTGTGTGTGAGTGAGAGAGAGAGAGAGAGAGAGAGAGAGAGAGACTGGGCCAGTTCCAGTTGTTTTATCTTTACAGCTTTTCTTTTGTGGCAGAATCCATGTGAAAGTATGTTATAAAGGGAACGCCGAAACACAACTCTCAGACCAAGCCCAACATGATGGATCTGTCTTGGGTGCAATCCAGCAAGCACTGTGGCTGAGGAACCATCATTCATTTTTGTGGGGTTTATGTAATTCCTTTCATCTTCCCCCACTCTTGCTTCGACTAATCTTTGCCTGCAATGAGTAGTGTTTGCCTTCCAGAACAGACAAGCAAATTTCCAAAATTGCTATGCTACTGAGGACAGACCACCCTCTCAGCAGTTCCTTTAACAAGGAGTAAAGGGTGCAAGGAAGGCAGGAAAAGCATAGATAGATAACAGTAAGCAGAAGCAGATGGGAATTCCTGTCCTGGCTTTAGTTTTCAGAGCTGTCCTATTGGGTCTCAAAGAGATGCCTTAACAACTCCGTTTAATGAAATTCTAAGATTTCCCCCTTGCTCATTTTTATCATATGCTGGCAATTCTGAATCATTTCCATACCATGCTATCCTGTATTCCCATCCCAGGGAAGTGGAGGATGGGTGTCATTTCCAGTTCTCAGGCTGTTGCTATGTTGCTGCAAGAGCAGGGCCCATGCAGTATATTGGAGGAATACAGGGGGCTACCTTTACAGCACTGAATCCCCCCAAAACCCCAAGCTTTCACTCCTGCGGGGTTGCTCTAGATAATCCCCATACCAAGGAGCAAGCGCGGAGTTTATGACTGTCATCTGCCCACTCTCTGTCCCTCCCTGAGACTAGGGTGAGGAGGAGGAGGAGGAGGAGGAGGAGGAGGAGGAGGAGGAGGAGGAGGCAGAGGCAGCTGGGGGGAGAAAATATTTTAGGAAGAGGAGGAGGAGGAGGAGGAGGCGGCAGCAGTTCAGGGGGGGAGAAAATATTTTATGAGGAGCAGATGGCAGTGGCAGCTTGGGGGAAGAAAATAAACTCTTCTCCCCAAGGCAAGACAGCGCAGGGCATTCCAGTGTCTATTCCACTTGCTGGCCCACCTGGGCGGATGGCAACCAATGAGGGGTTGCCATCCACCGGGAACGCCCCTGGAGCAGCTCTGGAGAGGCTCCTGAGCAAGCACAGGTCAGGGGAAGAACCGGGCTGCCCTTGCTCTGACTGAAAAAGTCAGGATAAGTCCCCAACTTTTCAGCTGCACGTTTTCACCTCTGTGCCCTGGGTTGGCTTCAAATTTACATCTGCGGCATCTAACCGACATTGCACAGATTCGGAGCCACCCTGGGGCAAAGATGTCAAGACTGAAGGGGTGTAGGAAAAGATCAGCTGAGGTTGGGGAGTTCAAGCCAAGAGAGAATGAATGGCGCTGCATAATTGGCTGGAATCTTGGTTACAGGACCAAACCTGGGAGCACACGGTCAGCCCCAGTGAATAACTTGTTGGTCGGGGTCCCAGAAACTGCCCAACCCCTAGAGGTTCGAGGGAATTGGGCATTTTTTGGGACCTGGACCCATGAGGAGGCCCATTCACCAGAAGCCAATGCTGCCGTCTTGGCAAGGAGCTCACATGTTTGGAGATGGCGTGTGTTGCCTCTGACCTTGCCAAGCCCTCCACAAAGAGGGAGCACCACCTAAGGGACCTTGAGGCACACTCTGAGGCACCTCCAAAAAAAGAGGGCACGAATCTGCATAACATTTGCACATGCAAATGTATATGAATAGGTGCAAATTTAGAAATACAGTACATCTCTCCATAGTTGAGAAGACTGACCAGATGACCAGTGTGCCTGCTCAGTCTGCTGTCCAAGGGCTAAGTGTCAATGGACAACTTCAAGGCCCCTGCTGCTCTCCCTACTTAAATTGTTATGACTTTAAATCAGACTTAGACTGGATAGCATGTGAAATAGAGTATAGGGCCTTTAAGCATAGGACTGTCTTCTGCCAGCTTTCCTAAACAGAGGACTATGTTCTGTAAAGGAGGACACCTGGCCACCCAATGCTTGTGTCCCCCACCCTAAGACAGCTGCAGGGCCTTCTTATAGCAAAGTGTTGCCCGGAGCCTCTGAAAAGCTGGAACTGGCCCTGAAGATGGAGGAACCAGACAGGATTGACAGCAGAATAGAGAATCAAAGAACTGGACAGAGGAATTCTGGCTTTCATTGGCAAAAGGGTGGATGAAAGTCAGCCTCCTCACAAAACAAAACAAAAGGCTGGAAGAAACTCAGCTCATCTGAACTGCTAGTGATTTGTGGCGCAGACAAAAAGACTGTGGAGGCGTTGAGACCTGGGCCCTTTCTACACCATAGGGGTGTAGAGGGAGGGAGGGAGGCAGGGAGGGAGGGCGATCCTGGAAGTACCTAATACACACCATCGGCACACAGGGACCAGCCAGGGGCCATCCCAGGCAAAAAGCCTGGTGTGGAAAGGGCCCTGGTGTGGCCACGCTGGGCAGGCTATCATCTGAATCTAATCTAACCTTTCTTAAAAGATCACAATGCAATCTAATCTAACCTTTCTTAAAAGATCACAATCTGACAGCAACTCTCATGGAGGGGGCTTGTGCGAGCCTGAACCTCATAGCCCTAAACCCTCCCAATGCTTTGGTCAGCAGTTAGCTTTCTTGTTCTCAAAGGGACAGTTTGAAAATAGATTAAAGGTTGAAGATTCCTCAAGGAAGTCATTGGCAAGTCCATTCGTACTCCGCACCCCTTGGGGGTGGCAGATATGGCCCAGGAGCCTCCAGTTCCCGAACCCTTCCTCTCAGGGCTTTTCCAGACCTTAGTCTCATAGTTGTAAATGCTGATTGTTTGAACCACTGGCCTCCAGGCTGGTTATTGGCTGCCACAAGCACTCTCTGACACTTGCCTCTCAAATTACATTCCTGGTTGTGTTTTCCAAGGCTGACTTGTTAGCAGCTCATCGCTCCTGCTTGTGATGATGCCTCTGCTGTTTCCTTCATGGCTCTATCCTTGAGGATTTCCTGCTACTGGTGAGAGTGTGTGCCCTTGGCCTGATTGAGTGGTTAATTGCTAGGAAAAGGTGGTCCTGGACACATGCCTGACTGGCAAGCCCAATTTCCTAATCCCAGAAGTGTGGGGGTGGGTTGTGATTGCTCAGCAATGAGCGATCTGCACTTGGCAGCCAGGCACATATTCTGTGTGATTCCCCCCCCCCCCCATGTTAATTTAATAATGGAAATTCTGGGAACTGAATGTTCCATTAAAGCACCCACAGAGCTTAACTGAGCCAGAACCCAGCTTTCAATACCCCTGAAATACATTAAGTTGCAAGAAGGGTGCCTCTGAACATGTGCAGAGTGTTTCGCCTAAAACACAGCAGGTCTACACAGTCTAACTGCCTTTTGAGATGATCTTTATGTTTGAGTCTCATTTGAATTGTGCAGTCCACATATCTCACACTTCTCTCGGGAAGGTGTTGAAGAAGCTTGATCTCTGGATTGAGCTTGGAGTTTGCAGAGGGAAAGACTTCAGTGGGGACTAGGTCCCCCTCTAGATGGATTCCGTTTGACGCCTGTTCCTCCGATTATGCGCATCTTCTCGGAAGCGCTTTATCGTAAATGCTTGTATGCAGGAGGTAATTGAGCACTCAACAGGTGACCTTACCAGTTGTTTCAAATGCGCTTTATAAGTAGTTAATGCGGAGAATCGCTTGTTCACATAGTCAAAATGCGCTTTAACCGCCGGAGCAAAATAAAACTCGCTATTTAATACGCATTCGATAATGGGCATAATCGGAGAGAAAACGCGCCTCTACGCCCGATTTGCGCTCCGTGCTTGTAGAGGTAAATTTTTTAATGCGCCTTGAAAGAGCTTTAAATGCCTCTTGTAGAGGCAGCCTAGAGCTTCCTTTCCCAGGCTCCCCAGGCCAGGTCCTGCCAGATCTAGTTGCTAGAAGAAAGGGAAAGGGAGAATATCTCAAAGATGTAAAGGCGTTCAATGTTCCAAATAACCTATTGAGACAGACCCTTCTGTGTCGTCCTCCCAAGCATCTTTCAGAACTCCTTATTTGTGTAGTGATTCTTTTTCTATAAAATGCAAATGCAACACCAGCCTCTCCAGCACAGATGGGCAAAACAGTCTTCAGCCATTCATTTCCAACCTGGTGCCCCAGGGCTGATGGGAGTCTAAAACATCTGGGGAAGGCTGATTTAGGATTTTAAGGAGGACTGCTCCTTCAGTTGAAAGCTTTGGGTGCTTCCAATTTGAAGATGTCATCTTCTGGACACCCCACCCCCATGATTCCATGAATGAAGCAGGGTGATCACATGATAAAGCCTCATCTGGAA
Organism: Anniella stebbinsi; assembly: GCA_029215795.1. Taxonomy (NCBI): domain Eukaryota; kingdom Metazoa; phylum Chordata; class Lepidosauria; order Squamata; family Anniellidae; genus Anniella; species Anniella stebbinsi. Next base: position 121,353,245 of record JARDYH010000004.1, on the reverse strand, counting down.
GTTCCCTCTCATTTTGGAGATTCAACCCATTTTGTTGCTTCCTTGTTGGGTAAAGTTGGGGGATTCATACTGAACTGACCCAGACAGCTTTTATTCCCTGGGGTAGGGTTAGATTGCTGGGTGATTTTTTAAAAATAGCTTTTTATAGCTAAAAGGCAAAATAATGGAAAGGTAGTAATTTCAGACATACACGCACACACCCTTTACTGGGAACAAAAGTTAATTAAGGGCACAATCCTATGCATCTTTAGACAGAAACAAATCCTACAATTCTCAGCATTCCCCAGCCAACATGACTTGCTGGGGAATGCTAGGGGGTTGTAGGTCTTTATTCTGTCTAAATGCATAGGATTGTGCCCTAAATAAGGGCTGAGCTGCTAACATGAAAGCATGGAGGCTTTCAATTAACATTGCACAGGCCCTTTTCTGAATGGCACAAGTGAGTTGACACATAAAAGGGACTTGATGACAGAGAAGAGCATTTCTGGATAATAGAGCAATATATTACATGCTTGTCTGGAAATTCCATTTTACTTTTTGTTGCAGGTAATTGCAAAAAGAAGTGTCTCAGTAGTGCTGAAGAGCTCCAGTAGCGTGGATGCAACGTAAACACTGCTGGCTTCTTTGAGCCTATCCACATTGCCCTTAAAATGACTTATATTCTGTTTAAAAACATGTTTTTTTAAGTCGTTTCATTACGTAGTAGGACACACTGAGCAGTATTTACGTTTCATAGTGACTGCTTCCTCCGTCCTCAAAGTGTTCACTGGTGTATTACATGGTTAATTCCTTGACTCTTCTCCTTTAGTTTTTGTTTTGCAGGCTGCTTGAGTTACGAAACAGATGTGGGCAGGTGAAGCAGCTTGCAAAACAAAACCGAAATAAGAAGAGTCAAGGAATTAACCCTGTAATACAGGACATACTAAAACAAAGGACAGTACTTGCCCATAGGGAAACCATACTTGCCCATAGAGAAACCATACTTGCCCATAGGGATTCATTGGACAGCTCTTGCCCATAGGGATTCATTGCATAGCACTTGCCCATAGAGAAATCATACTTGCCCATGGGGATTCATTGCATAGCACTTTCCCATTGAGAAACCATACTTGCCCATAGGGATTCATTGCATACCACTTCCCCATAGAGTCGTTCCGGCCCGTTCCAGCTTTTAAACCGTCCCATGGGCAAGTGCTGTCCTATGAATCCCTATGGGCAAGTATGGTTTCTCTATGGGCAAGTGCTATGCAATGAATCTCTATGGGCAAGTGCTATGCAATGAATCCCTATGGGAAAGTGCTATGCAATGAATCCCTATGGGGAAGTGCTATGCAATGAATCCCTATAGGCAAGTATGGTTTCTCTATGGGCAAGTGCTGTTCAATGAATCCCTATAGCCAAGTATGGTTTCTCTATGGGCAAGTGCTATGCAATGAATCCCTATGGGCAAGTATGGTTTCTTATGGGCAAGTGCTATGCAATGAATCCCCATGGGCAAGTATGGTTTCTCTATGGGCAAGTACTGTCCTTTGTTTTAGTACGTCCACCAGTGAACACTTTGAGGACGGAGGAAGCAGTTACTAGGAAACGTAAGTACTGCTCAGTGTGTCCTACCACATAATGAAACAATTAAAAAAAACACGTTTTTAAACAGAATATAAGTTGTTTTAAGGGCAATGTGGATAGGCTCTTTGTTAGCCAGTAATAGCAGTTCAGAAATATGCCTTACTCTCCTTGACTGTTTTGTCCAAATTGAAGTGGGAACATGATGGAAATGGAAACTATTTCACCAAAAGCAGTGTCTTCGATTCCTTATTTATTTATTTATTCATTACATTTGTATGCCACCCAACTGTCCATTGTCTTTGGGGTGGTTTACAATCATTAAACTAAGCAACAACAAATTACAACAATAAAAGTATCCAAGTATTAAACATTAAAAGCATTTTAAAATATTTAAAATATTGATGGTCCAGCAATGAAATTAATACCAAGCAACAGATGAAAGATTAAATGCCTGCTTAAGCGAAAGATCTTAACCTGGCCTCTAAATATATGTGCTGAAGATGCCAAGTACATTGTCCCCTGCAATGAAGACCCCTCCAGGCTGGACTTGTCCACTGCCTCCTCTTCAGTTGAACATCATCATTTTGTCCAAGCAGTTTCGGCGTGGCTGAAAGCATTTGATGCATGTGGACATTGCTAAGGGTCAAACCACATGGGACATTCTTTGCAGGATAACAAAAAGTGTGTCCACTTCTTTACACTTTAAATAGCAACTGCTGGAACGGGGTTGAAATTGGATTGGGACTACAGTACATGGGCAGTGTTGGTTAACTACCCCCACAAAAGCAATTCTAAAGCTGCCACTCACTCTGAGAGGGAAGATCTCATTGATGTCAATGGGAGCTTCCCTTCCAGGATGAATAGCAGTTTAAAAGAAGATATTTTAATCAGGACCTCGGCATGAGGGGGCTAATGCCTCCCTCCCTCTCTCCCATCCTACCAGTCTGTGATCCCAATTCTGATCCACTTTGCAGGCACTAGGTTTTTTTTTAATTAGACATATTTATTGCAATCACACAATTAACATCACTTCTAATTTGACCTTTAGAGTCTGCCTTTTATTTCCATTGCATCCAATCCTAGAGATGAATGTTCAAATACAGGCACTTTAAAAGAAGGCTTAGGCCGCATGCGTAGTCATTCAGAATAGTCTCACCACTACATCTCTGCTATCCATAACCACAGCTGGGACAAAAAACTGTATTGATCGTAAACAAATCTGGGGATTGTCACTTCCACCAAAAGCATCTACTGGCCTTAATCTGAATCAGGACTTAGTCTCAAACCTTGTTCATAATGATGCGCCTGAGTCTTGTGAATTAATAATGAAGTGTGTGCCCATGTTCAGAAGCAATGTGCATTTCCCAGTGCACTAAATAACCACAGCCAGCCCCTGCACATGTAGAGATAGGGGTTAAATAACCATGCAACACATACTTAAATTTGCTGCCACAAGATGCCGTAGCCACTGGCTAGAAGACTTTAAAAGGGATCAGACAAATTTATGGAGTGTAGGTCTATTTGTTGTGATAGCCAAATGGGAGCTCCATATTCAGAAGCAATATAGCTCTGAATATCAGAGTCTGGAGACGAAAATAAAAGAGCTATTGCCTTCCTGCTTTGGTTGCGAGCTTCTCTTCCAAGCAGTGGAGGCTGGTGCCTCTGATGTCAGTGGGGTGATGAATCCACTCCATGTTGTCTGGTTGGTGACTTTTGGACTAGACTCTAGATGGGCCTTCAGCCTGAGCCAGCAGTGCTGCTCTTAGGTTAAATTCTTCCAATTTCATTTTGTGGATCATGACTTCTGGCACCTCTCTCTTTAGACACTAGCTAGCGCTTTAAGGCAAACCAAAAATCTCACACTGTGTGACAGCTGGGAAGAAAGCTGCATCCCGCTGGCCAAAAGGCGATTGTTTCAAGAGCCACTTTAATCCTGGGCTCTGACGTTAAAGCAGACACCGCATTTTTTAAACACACAAACACACACAACAGTATTCTATGCAGTGTGACCTACACTTGATGGAACTCTTTCCTATTACAAATCTCTCCCTTTGCCTGCTTTTGCCTTACCCTTCTTCATGCAGCTCTAGTTCTCATTTTTAGCTGTCTGTTTACTGCACCAGGAGGCAAACCGCACGTGCACTTGGTATCTCCATCTATTATTGATAGCAGATTTGGAACGCAGAGGTTGTTTTGCATTTGCGATTTGATTTTTCTGGCTGCATTCCCTTCCCTTAAGCTGTTCCCTTGACAGCGCTAGGCTAACTGTCTCCCGTGGTTGCAGGCAGTGGAGAATTTATGCACTGCAGTGTCTTAAATGTCATGGTGGTTGTTGTTGTTTTCTAATAATAATAATAATAAAGAGAAAAAATGCACTGAATATTTCCCCTTATATTACTTTCTGGGTAATGGCTAATAAAGGAGGCTCTCAAAGAGAGAATGATGGACAGTATGTTTGTTGATAAACAGAAGTACGCGCGGCACTGGAAAATGTTGTGAACCTGCATTTTCATGTATAGTTTAATTCAATGTTCAGTCTGGAAAGAATTTGCATAAATCTGGATAGATGTGGGGGGCAGATCCCTAATGGGTCTAAATCGATGTACTTGGCTGCATCCTTTCCAACAAAATTAGCATTGGTGTACATGGGCAGGGCAACTAGTCATATGTTTGAGTAGCATCAGGTAACTTGTATTAATGTCAGAAATATTTGTTACTGGAGCAATGTGGCTGCTGCTTCACCTGTGGTTTCACTACCCTGATGATATTTGAAGATGGAGTTACATTGGACAGAAAAATCATGTGGTTAGTACCTTGGCCACTGTCTTTTTTCCCCCTCTGAAAAATTGGTATATGACTATCACCCATACGATGCTTCCATGTGATTCAAACATTAATGGAGCAGCATAGGATCCAGCCAAATACTGCACTAGCTTATTCTGTTTAGAAAAGCTTTTGAAATGGGAGGGAGATTGGTGTCTTAAACTGGGATTTGCTCTTGTAGTGATTTATGGATTTTATGGTACTTTGAAAACGCTATTTGTTGTTAGCTGCCTGGGACACCTAGCAGAATGGTAGGACACCTAGATTATGTGTGTTCCTGGTGTGTTTTATTAAGCCATTTTACTGTTGCTTTGGGTTCTTTGCTGCTGTTTTGAGAATTATATCTTAGCTTCTTTTCTTTAAAAATGTTATTGTAGGCCAACTTGAGTATGCCTTTTGCACAGATAGGCAGGATATAACTACCAAAACTAAATGAATAAATACAAGTTGAGATTCAGTAGCTGACAGGAAGTTCTATTGTCTGGCTCCTCATGGCAAAGGCTAAGTGTGCCATGGAATCAAGATGAAACTTGATTTTATCTATTTATCATTTCCTTCCATACATTTACAGTGTGATTCTATACATATCTACTCGGAAGTAAGTCCCATTGAGTTCAATGGGGCTTACACTACTGTTTTAAAATGGTTTATAACAGTAGTGACAACTGTTGGGACCTAGGACACATTCCATATACAGTTTTCAAACCATGTTCAAAGTGTCATATCCTGCTTGGTGTAGACCTGGCCTAGGATTGCAACCTTACAGTACAATCCTATATGTAGGCTGACCATACGAAAAGGAGGACAGGGCTCATGTAACTTTAACAGTTGTAGAGAAAAGGCAATTTCAGCTGGCATCATTTGTATGCAATTCGTACCTGGTAAAATTCCCTCTTCATTACAACAGTTAAAGCTGCAGAGAGCCTGCCCTCTTTTGTATCTGGTCGCTCTAGTAGAGTGCCTGCAACTTTATTTGTTGTGATGAAGAGGGGATTTCACCAGGAACTAATTGCATACAAATGACACTGGCTGAAATTCCCTTTTCTCTGCAACTGTTAAAGTTACATGAGTAGGGTGACCATCCGCCCGGATTTGTCCGGACATGCCCGGGAAATGGGGAGCAAATCCGCATCCAGGTGGAAAAACTGATTTGGGGGGCCAAATCTGGAAATTTAGCCCCCCAAAAGGGTGACCAGATGGCCCTGGGGCAATCCGGGCCAACTGGGGGGCGGCGGGGGCAAACCGGGGCGGCAGGGGGTCACGCGGCGGTGGCAGGAGGCTGGCAGCGCAAGGCACTTACCTGCTGGGGCGTCTGCTTCCCTCCGGTGCTCGGAATCTACTGAGAAACAGGCTTCGTGGCCTGTCCCTCAGTAGCGCGCCGGGTGATGATGTCATCACTTGGCGCGCTACTGAGAGACAGGCCAGGAAGCCTGTTTCTCAGTAGATTCCGAGCACCAGAGGGAAGCGGACGCCCCAGCTGGTAAGGAGCACAGGGCGGGCGGCGCGGGGGGGGCGGCGCGGCGCGGAGGGGGGGCGCAGGGGGGGTTGTTTTGGGTGGGTGGGGTGGCGGGGGGTGGCGGGATTTTGATCCTCAAAATCTGGTCACCCTATACATGAGCCCTGTCCTCCTTTTCATATGGTCAGCCTACCTATATGTGTCTTCTGAGTAGTTAGTGGACCTACTTCTGAGTTCAGTGGGACCTGCTCCTAAGTAAGTGGGTATAGGATTGCAGCCTTAGGGTGCAATTCTATGCATATTTAGAAAGAAAAAAGCCTACAGCTCCCAGCATGCCATGATTTGTATGAATCATTCCCTCTCTTTAAACATGCATAGAATTGCACCCTTAGACTCTTTAATGTTGGTCTGGGGTCCTTACCTACTACAGATATTAAAGTAACAGGTCTGTTGGTTTCTAGGTAAAAATATTCCAGATTCTTTACAAACCTTGAATACAAAACAAGAACAAATATATTTTTAATTTGCATAGCTCATTCTGATTTCAGAACCTGAGTTTTCTTGGTGGAGAATTTGGAGTCTTTTGGCAGAAGATTATTTATAGGCTATTTATAGGCTTTAAAAAAGTCGATTGAAGTAGATAGGTGGACAATCTGTGGGCTTTAGAAAGAGGGAGAGAGAAAAAGAAAGCACAGATGGTATGAAGTATATTTTTTTAAAAAATGGATGAGAAATGGTTGCTGGCTATGTGGATTTGGTACAACTGAAGTGATGGGGAGTGCTAAAAATAGGCAAAACATTGTGAAGGAGGAGTTATGTAGGGCATGATTTACATAATGCTTTGCAGAGAGCAAAAACGTTAGGGCAAGATTTCCTATACTTTTTCAATTATTGCAATGCATATCTGATTCTGATTTTTTAAATTACATTCCTATTCCCACCTTCTTTCAAAGGAGAGGAGCTCAGCTCTGCTCTCTTTCCATTTCCTCATTAGAGGAAGGCATACATGATTTATTTTTGTACTATAATTACGGTTCTGCAAACACTCTGTCAGCTACACCACATTGGCTTTCTAGCCAAGGTTGTCTCGACTTAAATCAAATATTATGCAAGGTATGATATCATAGCTCAAGTGACGCAAATCCTGGCAAAATCTCTTTTAAAAAACTGTGGTAGAACTGAATGGGGAGGAGTTAGGATGAACATGAGTCTGTGGCATGGAAGAATTAGAGGTGGGATTTGGCAGAAGAGGCGGAAGTATCATATCCTGGATGTAAGGGCAATATGAGAGAAACACAATGAGAGTGGGTGAAAGAGACTTGGATAATAAACTTGAGGAGGAGGAGGCTCATTTCTATATTTCCTGACCTTAACTCGCTTGAATTAGCATAGCCTGTATGAAGCATCTTTCATCCTGGGGAATATAGGTTGCCTCTCAATAGTGGCCTTTTCAAAGGTGTTTAACCTATTGACTTTGTTCCATCTGTTTGCCTTCCATGCCAAAGGAAGTTTTCCCAGGGGTACTAGCTAATAGGCCCTGGCCTAGTTGGGCAGAAAAAGAATATTGTTGTTGTGACTCTAAGTTTAGAAAAGCAGGATCTCCCCAGCCCCCACACCCACCCTCGCAGAATAAAGATTGACTGGATTCAGATAACACAATAACTAATGGTGGTTTAAATAGTGGATTCTTGTGTGGTTTGGAGGGAGTTTTTTTAACCAAGAGTTGGTTATTTGGTCAAAATAATGAATGCAAATAACCAATGCTGTGCAGAGTTTGCTATTTGAACAACCGTTGGTTATTGTATTGTGTGGAGGACACCATTGGTTATTTCATCAGCCACAGAGTTGCAAGGCAAGAGTGGTCAAAGCAGCAGCTGCTACTCTAGTCCAACCGGCAGGATAGATTTTTGGCAACAATGGCTGATGGGATACTAGCGGGAGGACTGAGAGGAGAGAGTGAGCAGGGTATGAATGAGTCAACTCAGCATGGACTAATAGTCAATTCAATGCTGATCCTAATCCACACCATAGTTTATTATTATAATGTTTTGTGGGGAGTACCCCACCATTGACTATCGTGTTGTCTGAACACAGCCATTTTGTCATTCATTGCAAGATCTATGTTAAAGTGAAACACTGAGAAAATTCCAATACAGGTTTCTGACCATAAGACCTACATGAATTAGGCATGGCTTAACAATTGAGAACATGCAGAAAATATGAAGGATAAACCTAAAAGGTGAGGGAATTTTGCTGATGAGTAAATAATGTTCTGCCATCTGAGTACTTTTCCATTCCGTATGCCTGAGCTAAGCACTCCACTGGAATGAAAACTCACCTCATATAGCTCTCCCCTCCCCTCCACATCTACATGGTGGAGTTCACCTATTAGAAGAGACAAAGTTAGCACTGGGACAATACTCACCCACAGAGTGGAGGGAGTTGAGTTGAATTGGAACCCAAGTCTCTGGTTACTCTCACTGTTGGTTCTTTTCTGTGTGGCCCAAAGGAGGTTTCAAAGTGTTTGTCCACTGTTATTAGTAGGTGAAGTATGTGGTGCTCAACCACACTGACAGATGGTTCCAATCTGAAGTGCATGGTGGGAACTTACCTGCATTGGGTGTTGAGGAGTGTTGGCAACAGAGTCTTTCTCTGCAAATTGCCCTGTGTCCCTTTTGCATGTCTATATTTTCGCACATCCCAACAGAAGGGATGCAAATGCTGTAGACAACTTTGGTGCTTAAGCGCTCTGCCCACGTGTCTTTTTTCTTTTGAGATGCTTATACCTTTATCACACCTACCCGGTTTGCTTCTGCAGGTTCCCCCTCCATTTCCTATGCGAGAGTAGCCTTTTGAATCACACGTGGTCGGTTTTGCTCTGATACCTCAACTCAGCCTGCTGAACTTGCCTGAAACTGACTTTGTCTGTTCAGGGTTAAATCGAAACAGAAACTAAAAATGGAGCACTCAGGGTGAGAGAACTGTGCGAGGGGGACCACGTCATGTGAGTCCCTCGCTGAAGATCTGGATCAAAGTCGCAGTGAGTGTGCTTAAAACCGCACGTGTGATAACGGCCTTAATCAGGATGAATCATGTTCAGAGACAGAATTTGAGGGGTGGGCTCCTCTCCCTGGTGAGCTGCTCCCTCGCTTACCTGTAGGGAGTGCGTCCTTGTAGGCTCAGTTGCAACAGTGAAGTCCCAGGTGGATGTCTTGGAATGATCAGAGTTGCAATCCAACACATCTGGGGGGGACATCGGTTTGGGTAAGGCTGCTGTAAAGGATGGTAGAATCCTAGTATTATCCACTTTCATGTTTGTTGCCCTTGTCTATTTATTTATGCCACATGCTCCCTTCCTGCTGAACGGCTCTGATGAACCTGGTTTATATTATCCATAAGTGCAAAGCCTTGGTTTGTATGACATTACCAGTGCTTATTTAAGAGGGCAAAACTTCATTTTAGGAGCTAGGCATCCTAGTTATGTCTTACTTGGCTACATGTATCTGTTATCTGGGTAGCAAAATCTATCTCCTTCTTGTCTCTTTTCGTCCTTTCTAATTGCGAGCTTTTAAGAAAAATCTTCCTTCGTGTTTTCAGTTATAGATGACGCAATTTCCTAAGACTAAATCTATACAAATGAGACTCTAAACTGCCTCTGGATTTGAACCCCCTGCCCCTACATTTGTATGCTGTAGGTAAAGAGATATTGTACATGTTTTAACTTTGTGAACCGCTTTGAGTCCCAGCCCTGGGAAAAAGGAGGGATGATGATGATGATGATGATGATGATGATGATGATAATAATAATAATAATAATAATAATAATAATATGGTCTTATAGAAGAAACTGTAGCAGCTCTCAGTGCCAAGAAACCAAAAAAGAGAATACGAAGGCCCATTTGGAATGGTGGAAAGTGATTACTACTGCTTTTGTCATTTAAAAAAAATGTAACCAGCAAGCCCGAGAGTGCAAGGCCAACAGGTGGATCAAAACAAACAAACAAGCTGTGTCGTGACTCCCTAACTTCTAGTGCCCATTGAAGTCAATAAGGAGGCCTCTTAGGAAAAAACGATCAATCTTTTATTTAGCAAATGATCCCTTCTCTCCCTTTGAAAGGGGTTAAAACTTAGAAAGCGTTTTGCCCCAAGGCGTAATTTAGCTAAGCAAACAAACAGTTGATCCATCCAAAAGAAAGTGAGAGTCACTTCTGAGAAGAATCCACATCCAGCCCTTTCTGAGCAAGTAATCTTTCCGAGCGCCGTCTTCTAACTTCTCTGATCTGCGCGCGCTTTTCTCTCCTATGGAAAATGGGATCTTTGAGTTTACTCCCCTTGTGACAATACCCCACATTTCTATCCCCTTAGGTATGTCTGCTTTAGTATGTTTGGAGAGTGCAGAATGTTGGACTCAGTGGGTGTGGCTGATGATGCTGGGAAAGGGAGGGGGGAAGAGTATACATAAAGTGTGAGAGAGTGTTCCAGTTTATCTTTATGTTTATCTTTATTGTCTTGGTTGGGTGGAGGGTAGTTGTGTGGAAGTTAGCTGTGTGTGATCTAGTCAGGAGTGTGTGTGAGGAGATTATTAGGATTTAGGATTATTAGTAAATTATTAGAAGTGTTAAGAATGGGCAGGTGTTATATTGATTTGAAAGAACTGTTAACAACAATAAACATTTTCTTTTATATTTTTTGCTACCACAAACCACGTGTCAGCTTGGCTTTATAACCTGCTCTATAAATATAATAAAGAAACACAGATCATTACCCTTTCAGCCAACACACTCACAGGAGAACCTTATTCAAAACCCTTAACACCCTTTTCCCCTCTGCTATAAGGGAAAAGTGGTGCGTCTTTTACCCTTCCCTCAGGCTTATTCAAGTGGTGGTGCTTGTCCTGAGAGGGGTGTGCTCGTCTAGGCCTGGTGTTTGAGGCCGTGGCGGCACACCCCTCTTCGTCCTCTGAAGTCAAAGGCTTGTTATCAGCTGGAAGGCTATTTACATCAGCAGAGACATTCTCCAAAGGAGAAACTATGGGAATGGCCTCCTCCCCTTTTTGTACAGACTGGAATGTTTCCTCGAGTTCAGAATCTGATTCTGAATTAACGTCTAACATTCCTTCGCTCTGAGCAAGGAGGAAGGAATTAGACACAACACCATCCCCACTCCCATAATGCCTCCCCCCAGGAGAGATGCACCCAGAACCCAGCCCAGGTTTGTGGGGGTAACGTTGATGAAATTTACGGACCAATAGAGGGGCATGCAAATTTTCCAATGATTCCCAAGAACGTTCTTCAGGCCCATAACCCTTCCAGTCTATTAAATATTGAATTTCCCCCCGGAAACAATGGGAGTCTAGAATGTCAGCTATTTCAAACTCCTCCTCCCCTTCCACCAAGATCGGAGGGGGTGGATCCATGTTTGAGCGATGAGGGTCTTCTGCAATTAGCGGAGAGAGTAAGGAACGGTGGAAAACCGGGTGGATCTTCAATGAAGGAGGAAGAGCCAACTTGAAAGCAACTGGGTTTATCTGGGCTATAACTTGAAAGGGACCCGTCCGTTGGGCTGCGAGCTTTTTGCTTAACATCTTTGAAGGGAAATGTCGAGTAGGCAACCAAACCCAGTCTCCCACAGATAGAGAGGGACCCTGCAACCGGTGTCGGTCTGCTGTTGTTTTGTAAGATACTTTGGCTTGTTCAATCTGGTCTCGAAGAATGTTGTGCAGAGTGTGGAGTTCTTCCAAGAAGTAATTAGCAGCAGGCACGGCAGCAGAGCCGAGGGAAGATGGGAAAGCCCTGGGGTGATAGCCGTAGTTGACAAAGAATGGGGTCTGACACGTGGAAGTGTGGCATGCATTGTTATAGGCAAATTCAGCCAGAGGCAAGAGATCAACCCAATTGTCTTGTTGGTAGTTAACATAGCAACAGAGGTATTGTTCTAAGGTTGCATTAGTACGTTCAGTTTGTCCATCCATTTGAGGGTGATGAGCAGAAGAAAGTCGAAGTTCTTTTTTTTTTTTTTGGAATAATTTTTATTTATTTCAACATAATAATAACCATAACAACATAAAATACATACATAATCCTCTACAATCCCCCCCGTGCACCCCCACCCCATGAGACCTCCTCTTAATCATTCTTCATCTATCCAGAAATTTATCGACTCTTTTGAAGGTTTTTGTCCCTTCCCCGATCTTAATACATATTCCAAAAAGGGACTCCATATTTCTCCAAAATCATTCTTACTGGACATTCCCCTCTTTATCTTCATTTTACAAGTCAACATATCATTCAAAGCCATATCCCATATTTCTTTATACCATTCTTCTATTGTATAGCTTCCTTGTCCTTTCCAATTTTTTGCAATCATTAATCTAACGGGTGTCAGGAGGTTGTTTATCAATTCTCTCTTAGTTTTATTCTCTTTCCCTCTATCCCATATTGCTAGTAGAGCAAGCTTTGGGTTTAACTCCACTTTACTTCCAATTATTTCACTTATTTCTTTAAACACCCTTTCCCAAAAATTTTGTACGTATTCACAGCTCCACCACATATGAAAATAGGTTCCAACCTCCTGGCAACCTCTCCAACAGTTTTTAGACACTTTTTTATCAATCTGGTGAAATCTAACAGGTGTTAGATACCATCTCCACAGTATCTTATAAAAATTCTCCTTAATTCTAATCGACAACAGCTTTAACATTCTTGCATTCCACAACCTCTCCCAGTTATATTCATTGATTTCTCCCTTTACATCTTCTTCCCAAATCTTTTTTATAGCTTCAAGTGAATCTTGAAATTCCTCATCTATCAATATTTTATATATCTCACTAGTCAGTCCTTTCTTAGTTCTAGTTTCTTCTTTTCTTCCTTTTAATTCAATTAAATCTTCAAATCTTGTATTATTTCTACATTCTTTGTTTTTCAATTTCCATTCCTGAGTCCATTTTCCCAATTGTATACATTTAAACCATGCTATCTTTTGACCTATTAATATCTCTTTAATTTGATCATTATCCTTCATGTTTTCCACCACTTCCTTAACTTAATTATTTCCTGGTCTTTCAATCTCGCTTCTATCTCCACTTTTAATACCCTTGGGAAGTTCCCCACTACTACCACTGGGGCAAGTGGAGAGTCTCCTGGTATCAACTTTCCCCTAAATTTCTCCCAGATCGCCACAATATTTTTCATCAAAGGGTTGTCCAGTCCCTTCAAATCTTTCTTTTGAATTTTTAAAAAATATATATTTTTCAATTTATAATCTATTTCCCCTGCTTGCGTTTCCAACCACTCAAGATCTTCCTCCCCTAAAATACAGTTTATAACATATCTTAACTGATTAGCAATATAGTAATACTTAATATTTGGAAGTCCTAAACCTCCTTTCTTTTGAGCCTTATACCATAACCCTTTATTAATCCTAGCTCTCTTATCCCCATTACAATATGCATTAATCATATTTTGCCAACTTTTCAACTCCACATCTGATATTTTAATTGGTAACATTCTAAACAAAAAATTAATCTTAGGTAAAATCTTCATTTTAATAATTGCTATTCTACCAAACCAAGAATATTTTAATTTCCTATATACTTCTAATTTCTCCCCTACTTGTTTTTTTAAAGCTACCAAATTAAGTTCCTCTAGCCTATCTAAATCTTTATCAATATTGACTCCTAAGTAACGTACTATATTTTTAAGTCTAAGACCTAACTTAACCTTACCTTCTTCCAGCTCTTCCTTATTGTAATTAAATAACATCATTTCTGACTTCCCCCAATTTACTTTTAATCCCGTAATTTCTCCAAATTCTCTCAAATGCTTCTTAATCACCTCTCCGCTCTCCAGGGGATCTTCTACTGTCAGTAATGTGTCATCCGCAAACATATTCATTTTAATCTTCTCCTTTCTTCCTATCCCCTTCACTCTTTCATCTTCCCTTATAACATTTGCCAATATTTCTATTACTATTGCAAATAAGATCAGTGAAAGAGGACATCCTTGCCTAGTTCCTCGAGCTAGTGTAATCTTTTGCGTTAACCCATCATTAACCATTATTTCAGCTTTGTTGTTTTTATACAACTTATCCATCACTCCCATAAATTTATCTCCAAACCCAAATGTTTTTAATATTATTTTAAGTGCTGGCCATTCCACGCAATCAAAGGCTTTGAATATATCCAATGCTAATAAGCCTACTTTTAAATTCCTTTTTTTTATAATATTAATTATATTTAAAACTCTTCCACTTAAATTAGGCATTTGCCTACCCGGAATAAATCCACACTGGTCTTTTTTAATATATTTAAAAATAAATGTACCCATTCTTTTTGCCATTACTGCTGTAAAAATTTTGGAATCTTGATTTATTAAAGAGATTGGTCTATATGATGCGGGGTCCATCAAATCCTTACCTGGTTTTGGAATTAATATAATCAGGGAGTGATCCCATGATGGCGAGGTCTTCCCCCCTTCTATTATGTTATTAAATAATTTCTTTAATCTTGGTATTAATATTTCTTTAAAAAGCTTATAGTATTCCGGCCCCAAACCATCCATCCCCGGAGATTTCCCTCCTTTTAGTTTATCGATAACTCCCTCTATCTCTTTCTCAGTAACTAATCCTTCCATATAGTCCCTATCCTGCTTCTGCAATCTTGTTTTCCAATTCCTCTCTACATATTCCAATACCTTACCTTGTGGCCCCGAATCTGATGTATATAATTCACTATAAAATTCCTGAAATATATTTAATTTATCTTTCATTAAGTTACAAATATTCCCTGACTTATCCCTAATTGTCCCTATCATATTCTTAGCCTTTTCCAACTGAGTGGATCTGGCCAGCATCTTCGAATTTCTATTACTATATTCAAAAAAATGTCTTTTTAAATATAACAAATATTTTTGGACTTGTTCTAGTTCTTCTTTCTCTAATTCCTTTTTCTTAGCTTGAATTTGGGCAATTAGACGTTTATCTTTTGTCTCCCTTAACTTTTCTTCTAAACTCCTTACCTCCTCTTCAATCTTTTTATTTTGAACTTCCTGTTGTTTTTTTAAAGTGCACCTTTCCCTAATACAAATCCCTCTTACCACAGCTTTCATTGTATCCCATAATATGTCCTGCCGATTATTCTCTTTTTCATTAATCTCCCAAATTTCCTGCATTTCTTTCTTTATCTTCTCCACTATGTATTTTTTATTCAACAACCTTATGTCCAGTCTCCATCTCTTCGCTTGTCTATAATCTTTCTTAATTTCCATGTCCATTATCATTAATGCATGGTCAGTGACCTTGATAACCCCAATATCACAATCTATGATTTTAGGTAACATATTTTTTGATACAAAAATGTAATCAATCCTTGAATAACTCTTAAATCTAGGTGAGTAGAAGGTATATTTCCTTTCTTCCCCTTTTAATACTCTCCACACATCCATTAGTTCTTTCCCTTCCATTAATTTGCTTAACTCCGTCTTCCCCTCCCTCTTAATATCTCTTAATATATTATCCCTATCTTTCCCTTTATCTAGTACCATATTAAAATCTCCTGCCATCACAATATTTTTTTTACCCACCTCTCCCAACACATTAAATACTTCATCAAAAAAATCCATTTGTTTCCCATTTGGAGCATATACATTCATCAGTACATATTCCTCTTCTCCCAACTTGCAGAACATAATAATAAACCTTCCATTTTTATCTTTCTTTACACTTTGAATATTAATACCACATGTCTTTGAAATTATTATTGCCACCCCTCTCGATTTAGAAGTTCCATATAACTTTTCATAAACGCCCACATCCCTCATTCGAAGCTCATTGACACCCTCTTTGGCCTGATGAGTTTCCTGCAAAAAAATTATATCTATTTTTTTTCTTTAATAATATTTCAATCCTCTTCCTTTTGATTACTGTTCCTAGCCCTTTGACATTTAATGTTGCTATTCTCAATTTATTTTCCATCTCTCTCTTTCACACAAATCTTTAAGTTGGTCTCCCTCTGTGTAACACTTACCCTCCCCACCCTAACCCTCCCCCCCCCACTCACCCTGTTTTCACTCCCCTCCTCACCAGCTTCCTGGGCATTGGTCCCAATTTATCTTAGAACTCTTGGGGGGGGAACTCAGCCCAACCATCCGGAATAAAGTCTACCCTCCCCTCCTTGCCTCTTCTTTCCCCTTATCCCTCTTACAATATGATTTCAGTTTCTATTAGTTGCTCCCTCCTGCAGCACCTTCATCTTGCTTTGCTCCTCCATCCAGTGTGGCATCCATTATGCCCAACTTCTCCAATAGTTCCATTCCTTGCTCACAGGATGTTATTCTTTGTTGTTTCCCTTTCCACATAAATCTCAGAAAGACTGGATATCCCCAGCTATAGGATATCGATCTCATCTTCAATGCCCCTGTACAGATTCTAACACTCTTCCTCCACTGCACGGTCTGAGGGCATAAATCCTGGAAAACCTCGATTGGTGTTGCTTGAAGCATTGGCTGACCTTGACGTCTAATTGCTTGCATTAACTTTTCTTTTTTGTAGTAATTAGCAAATTTAACAATTATATCTCTTGGGAGCGTTCCTTTCTTTCTATACCCCACCCTATGGGCCCTCTCAATATCCGCCATTTCCCAATCTTCCTGTGGTTCCAGCTGTTTGACCCATGCCAAAATTAATTCTCTTAAACTATTAAGGGTCTCCCCTTTTTGCTCCCCAAAAGATCTTATTCGAATATTTTCCCTCCGGTCCCGACCTTCCATAGCTATGAGACGTAAATCCTGTTGCATCAGCTGCTCTTCTTGCTTCTTATATAGATCCTTTAGCTCTTCCTGCAAAACTCCAACATCTTTCACCACCTGTTGAAGGCCTGCCATAAGCTCAGTTTGTGACTCTGTAATTCTTTTAGCTATTCTGTCCTCTTGCTTCGCTAATGCCTGCTCCATCTTTTCCTCCTGCTTTGTCATAGCAATTTCCAGCATCTTTTGAATTTTCTGAGTCAGCTCCTCTGTTGGATCTGCCTGACTCCCTTTGGTAGTTCTAGGAACTGCATCTGGCATACTTCCAGCCTTATTGCTGGTATTTCCAGCATGACTGGGAGAGACCTTCTTTGTCTTTTCAGAGGCTTTGTCCAGCATGTTTCCGGTCCGAACCAGTCTATAACTCCTATCAGACGGCCGATCTCCCGTAGGTCGACTCCAAGAAGGAGTTTTCTTCCTACTCATAAAGTCACCCACTCAATTCTTAGCCGCCCTCTTTCCAAACCTGTCCGGTAAGCACACAGCCACTTCTCGCCGGGGATCAAAAGTCTCTTTCTCATAAATCTTCAACTCAATCACTCCCTCCGGCACCTCCGTCTCCCAATCAGCCTTTATAGCAATTATAAATCCATTAATTGTTCTCCTTAATTGTTTTTCAAAGCTGTCGGAGCTAAGTTTCGTTTCCTCTCACCGGGCACACTTCACCCCGCCTCCCAGTTATGCAGCTAACAACTCTCTCACAAAAGCTCAAAAATCTCTTTTCCAAATATTAGCTGCTGCTCTCTCCTCACAGCGGCCTGTTCAATCAGCCAGCAGTCATAAATCCTTTATTTACCTTCGCCAGATGTATATCAACGCTGCCAGTCCCGTCCTTCTCCCTCCTGTCGAGCCGGTTATAAAACCATAAATCTCCTTCCAGCTGCAGTCTCAATTACAGCAATTACAGCAGGCTTCCCTCTCACCATAGCAAGACTTTAGCTAACAATCCATTCGCTTTAGGATAAGGAATTTATAATCAAATCACTGCTTCTTTCGGAGAGCGAGTGAGTTGCGACTCTATTCCATACTTGCTAAGCCACACACCCCAGAAAGTCGAAGTTCTATGTGCAGCAACGTTAACAATTCCCTCCAAAATTGAGCAGTGAACTGAACTCCGCGATCTGAGACCAATCCCTCTGGCCAACCATGTAAATGGAAAACATGGGTTAAAAACAGTTTAACAGTGTCCTTGGCCGAGGGCAGACTGGGGCAAGGTATGAAATGAGCCATTGTAGAGAATAAATCCACTACCACCAGGATGGTGGGTTTGCCTTGTGAGGAAGGCAAATCAGTAATAAAATCCAGGGAAAGCAGTTTCCACGGTCCTGCAGGCATAGGTAATGGATGAAGTAAGACCATGGGTTTACCTGGGACAGCTTTAGCTCGTTGACAGGTATCACAAGAAGCTACATTAGAGGTGACATTATTTTGCACTTGAGGTCACCAAAAGTCTTGGGTTACAGCCTCAAAAGTTTTGAAAATTCCAAAGTGTCTGCTGTGCAAGAATCATGGCATTGTCGAAGGATCTTTTCCCTTAGAGCCTTCGAGGGGACATAAAGCTGGTGCCTGTGATGCAGGAGACCACTACGTAACAAAAATAAGGAGGACGGGGTAGCCCCTTCCTTCAGTCCGAGTTCAGTCACTTTGCGGTGTACAAAGGGATCTTGAGCTTGTTCGTGACAGAGTTCTTCCTCCCAGGATTGAAACTCCCCCACCGCAGCCAAAGTCTGGGGAGGAAGAATTGGAGGAGGTAGTGGTGTCTCCTCTCCTTCAGTGAGGTATTCAGGTTTACGGGAAAGCGCATCCGCCTGTTGATTTTCAGAGGCTTGGACATGGCATATCTTTAAGTCAAAGTGTGAGAAAAACCAAGTCCATCGGGCTTGCCTTTGCTTCATGGCTCAGGCTGTTTGCAGATGAACCAAATTGCGGTGATCTGTCCTAATTTCCACTGAGTGGAGGGGCCCCTCTAAAAGGTGTCTCCAGGCTTCTAATGCAGATTTTATGGCTAGAAGCTCCTTTTCCCAAATTGTGTAGTTTCTTTCTGAAGTGGTTAATTTTCGTGAATGATAAGCACAGGGCTGCAGTTCTCCTCCCTCCCCTCCAGGTTGTAAAAGTATTGCTCCCAAAGCCACATCGGAAGCATCAGTTTGCACAACAAAAGGTTTTTGTGGATTGGGATGTTGAAGCAGGGGTTCTGAGCTGAACAAATGTTTTAGTTTGTGAAAAGCCTCTTGAGCAGAGGGAGGCCATTGAAAGGAAGCGTGTTTGCCCCTGTGCAGATCAGACAAGGGGGTAGTAAGGTTAGCATAGTTAGGCAAAAATTTTCTATAGAAATTGGCAAATCCCAGGAATCTTTGCAAGTCCTTCCTTTAGTGGGATCCATCTTAATGGCTTGTGTGAAAATTTGATAACCCAAAAAGTCCAATGTAGGCAAATCAAAAGCACACTTTTCCAACTTAGCAAAGAGATGATTCTCACGAAGATGCTGCAGGACAGCTTCTACGTGGAGCTGGTGTTCTTGGGGATCTCGAGAGAAAATAAGGAGATCATCTAAATAAATAATCAGGAACTTGTCCAGATAATCGCTAAAAATATCATGCATGAGACGGCAAAACGTGGCTGGGGCATTAACAAGGCCGTAACTCACGACCAAATATTCAAACGCACCATACCGTGTCAAAAAGGCACTTTTCCATTCATCCCCCTCACGAATACGGACCAAATTATAGGCTCCCCTCAGATCCAATTGGGTAAAAATAGCAGCTTGACCCAAACGCTCTAACATTTCCGGGATGAGGGGAGGGGGTACTTATAGCGGATTGTTAATTGGTTCAAGCGTCTGTAATCATGAACCAGACGTAGTTCTCCAGAATTCTTTTTGACAAAAAATGAAGCTGCCCCAGCAGGGGAGCTAGAAGGGCGAATAAAACCGCGCCGTAAATTTGTGTCCAGGAATTCCCGGAGAGCCTCCAACTCAGGGCCTGACATCGGATACAGCTTCCCCACAGGGATGGGGGCCCCTGGGATGAGATCTATAGCACAGTCATATGGTCGGTGGGGGGGTAGCTGATCCACCTCCGTCTTGTCAAAGACATCTCAGAAAGCAGCATATTTATCTGGGAGAGAGTTAAGGGTGGAGGAGCTGAGTTGCCCGGAGGCTGCCAATACTGGGGGTGGAAGAGTTAAAGTCTGAGCAGTTGGGAGGCTGGCTCCAGCAAGACAATGTTGGCGACAATAGGGAGATGTAAAAAGTACTTGGTGATGCTCCCATGAGATTTGGGGGTTGTGTTTGGTGAGCCAGGACATGCCCAGTACAAGTGGGTACTGAGGCATCTTAGCAAGATGGAATTGAAGTTGTTCCTCATGCCCTTGGGAACATACAGTGATGGGAACAGTAATTTGGGTAACTGCTCCTGACAGGAGCGGACGGCCATCTATCGTTTCCACGTGCAAGGGACGGGGCAGGGGCTGGGTAGTCACATTGTGGCATTTAGCAAACTGTTCATCCATAAAATTTGTAGTAGCCCCTGAATCTAGCAAGGCCAAAAATTCTCCACCTTTCCAATGGGGTGTGTGCAATTGCACAGCAAGGACGAGGTGGGGTGGGGGAGACGCGTGCGAAAGACTTACCGCAGTCATTGCTGGGCCTTCCTGGCTAGAAACCCCCATGAGACTTGGGGGTCGGTCTAGTCATGCCTGGGGGGCAGAAGCTGTCATAGGAGTCGGCTCTTTTTTCCACGTTGGGGATCTGCAAGATTTAACATAATGCCCTTTCTTTCCACACTTGAAACACAGTCCTTCCACATGCCGGCGATCCCTTTCAGCTGGAGAAATCAAAGGTTGAGTGGCCCCTAGTTGCATGGGAACTTCATTGGCTGCAACAGCAGGGGGCCGCTGAGGAGGGGGAAACACTCTAGGCGGTATAGGAGGAGGCATGGGGCAGCAAGCAGCTGCGCGCCGTGCATCTCTGCGACCCTCCAAGCGAGCATCTATGCATAAACAGGAGGCGGTAAGATCTGCTAATGTCGCTGGAAGAGCAGATTGTGCCAACTCATCTAAAATATCTTCGTTTAGGCCTTCCAAAAACTGGGCCATATAGGCAGCATCATTGCACTGTAAGTCCTGTATGAGCAATTGAAAGTTGGTAATGTAGACAGCAACAGAATCCTTCCCCTGGTGCAGACAGCGGATCTCTCTGGTTGCAGTCTCCATCCTAAGAGAATCTCCCAAAAAACTTGCCTTAGAAGTCACAAAATTTTGGTAATTTGTCAATAAGGGGCTGTTTGCCGCTCCGGAAAGTAGACTAATTACAAATCCCACACGCATCTGGTCGGTCTGGAAATCGTCTGCCCTCAAACGCATGTAGAGCTCGGCCTGAGCGCAAAAAGCAGTAAAAAGCTTCTTGTCTCCATCAAACTTCTCCGGAAAACTTACTGGACATTTTCGACATGGAGGCACGGGGGGGGGGGGGGGTAGGGGGCGCTGTTGCTGCTGCTTGTAGTGCACCGACCGCCCCTACCAATTGATTCACCTGATCCCAGGGGTTTGGTTTTCAAGGGTTAAATTAGCCAGAGCCTGTTCCATCTCACAAGCGTAGAGCACCCCAAAAAAACAAGAAATGAAAATGAGAAAAAAAAGGATCTTTTGGATGGATCAAGATGTCATGACTCCCTAACTTCTAGCGTCCATTGAAGTCAATAAGGAGGCCTCTTAGGAAAAAACGATCAATCTTTTATTTAGCAAATGATCCCTTCTCTCCCTTTGAAAGGGGTTAAAACTTAGAAAGCGTTTTGCCCCAAGGCGTAATTTAGCTAAGCAAACAAACAGTTGATCCATCCAAAAGAAAATGAGAGTCACTTCTGAGAAGAATCCACATCCAGCCCTTTCTGAGCAAGTAATCTTTCCGAGCGCCGTCTTCCAAACTCTCTGATCTGCGCGTGCTTTTCTCTCCTATGGAAAATGGGATCTTTGAGTTTACTCCCCTCTTCGTCCTCTGAAGTCAAAGGCTTGTTATCGGCTGGAAGGCTATTTACATCAGCAGAGACATTCTCCAAAAGAGAAACTATGGGAATGGCCTCCTCCCCTTTTGGTACAGACTGGAATGTTTCCTCGAGTTCAGAATCGAATTCTGAATTAACGTCTAACATTCCTTCACCCTGAGCAAAGACACAACAAGCTGTTTGGTGACTGTGCCATTTCGCCAAGTCTGTCTGTTTGCGGACTTACAGTTCTATAAATGGGAGAAGAGCAGAGTGTTGTGGCCTTATGCCGTGTATCTTGATATGCTACAACATGATTGGCTACTTGGTTAATCAGGTTTCTATTCTCCAGTGTGGCTTAGGTAAAAGGGAGGATGTAGGCATCTGGAGCTCTTCACTGACTCTAATAGTCTTTAATGATGTCAGCTATTATCTGTGTATAACTGTAGGGGTATTTATAAAATATCTCTCATATCAACAGAGCAAGCGAGGTCGCAGCTGGCAATCACATACACCCACTACCATGTGTGTTGACCACACCTCCCGCAATCTTATTGCTCGTCAAAGATAGGATCACACCATAAAACTTTGATTAATATACTGCAGCTTACCAGAACCCGGTGCTTCCAAATGTGTTGGAATACAATTTCCTGGATTCCTGACTATTGGCCATGCTGGCTGGGGCTGTTGGAAGTTGAAGTCCAAAACATCTGAAGGCCGCTGGGCGCATAACGATAGACAATTATATCCTGGATAGAAGTAAATACATACTGGACCATATGAATCTGTATTGACTTCACTATGGGAGAATGAGTGAGGGCACTTTGACACTTTGTCCCATTGTATATGTTTGCTCAAACTCACCCTCAGTTTTTGGTAATGGGGAAGACGGCAAAAAAAGGAGAGAAACAGTTTCTCAGAATGCTAAGAATACTTTATTTCCAAGCTCAACACATTTCAGCCTATGTTGTTTTTTAAAGGCCTTCTTCAGGGAGCTGTAATATCAAGAATGCATTAAATTATGTTTATGGGGATAACACATACATTAATATATCAGTTTAGGGGTTAGTTAGGCATATTGCCTCAAAGGCCTCTGCCCATATGTAAGTTTCATTCCCATATGAAGGCTCTGGGGCCTGTCCACATTACACATTAAAACTTATATAAATCATATAAAAACACTTTTATAAAAACATTTTAAACAAAACTTTAATATACAGATTCTTACTTGATAAGAGATGTCTGCAGAAATACTCTTACCAGGATGATAGTCTCCTACGATAATTACTGGTGACTGGGGAAATGTAATCATTCCAGGGCCCTCCTTATATTCTAATTCATTTTTTCTCACTGTTTTTTTGTGCTCTGCCAGGTGCTTCCATGCAGCAGTGGTAAGGGCAAGGTCTCAAATTACGTCATTACTGCTATCCTTATTGCTATTATGTGGGAGTCACTGCAGGTGATTGCTGAGTTACAGGAGTGGCAAAAATTCTAGATCACACATTGGGCTTGGAAATAAAGGCTCAGTTCGGACGACACGATAATCAACGGAGGGGGAAGAGGCAACACACAATGCACACACAACTGACGGTACGCTGTTTTGGGCAATTAAACAACGGAGAAAAACAATGGCCTTGCACGTTGTTTATCCCGAACTCCGTTGTTTAAAGTGTCGTGTGGAGAGAACCCCTCTCTCTTCGTGCACTATTCCACTTGGTCATAGAGCTCACCGGCTGGAGCAGCCAAAAAAAACCAGCTGCTCCAATACAGCCGGCAGAACTTGCGGTGCATGATGGGACTGAGGGAGGGAGGAGACGCAGCAGCCCAGAAGGACCCCGGGAATTTCAGCCATGCGACAGGGGGGAGGGGCAACATGTCGTGTGGCGGGTGCCACAAAAATAATGCACTGTGAGTATGCTATTCCCCCCTCCGTTGCCTAAAGTGTCGTCCGAACTATGCTAAAGTAGTCTTAGCATTCTGAGAACCTGCTTCTCTCCCTTTTTTGCCCCGAGTTGGATGCTCTCCTCCTTTTGGTTTTTCATAATTGGGAAGAATCTAGAGTTGGCCCAGGTCATTTTGTTGGAAAGGGAATCATTGGGGGGCTCAGATGGAATGGTCAGGGGGCTGCTGCTGCTACCCCCCAGCATCTGCCACCTGAGGCAGTTGCCTCACTCTTCCTAACGGTAGGGCCAGCCCTGAGTGGACCACCATAAAATTCTTTGAATGAGGCAGAGAAATTGCATTGTAAACACCTTGGCTAGAAGCACCCTAGGTCTTCTGGCTGCAAGAGCTTTTGTCTGCCACTTGAAATGGAGCCATCAGTTTCATTGGTACAGCGAATTGAATGGAAAGAGCTCCATTTTTCAAGCAACAGACATGGATTGACTGATGAATAGGTAACATCTACTGGTCACTTGAGTAGGTACGCAGACAAGGAACCCTGCCTAGCCAGCAATGGACATGCCAGTAATGTCTGTTCAGAATATATTATGTGGCTCATTCTGGGGAGATGAATAGTGAGGTATTTACTTTTTCCTCAGTCAAAATTGGATGTGGAGCTCCTAGCCATAGGGAATCTAGTGCTTTCCAGAGTACAAATCCCATAATCCCTTACCATTGGATATGCCGGCTGGAACTGATGGGAGTTGCATCCGAAACTATCTGGAGGGCACTGGCTTATGTGACAACTACAGTGACAATGTTACCCATCAGGCTCTGTTACGGCCCATTTGACTGATCGAATACAAAACAGCACGCTGTAGCCTCATGTCTCTGAAAGAGATGGCCATTCTGCTCTATCAGTTCATTGCAGTGTGCGGAAGGAGATTGTTGAAATAAAAATCAGAGTTACAAATGAAGCTTCAAAGGAACATATAAGGTGTTTAAAACAAACAAAGCCCTTTTTTTAACTGCCTTTAAATTCCTGGGTTTGTTTGAAGAAGAGTAAAGCACTCAGTCCAAGCCCTTTTAGCAATTTAAACTGTTAGCAAGTACTTTTTTTCCAAAACCACCACCACAAGGCTGTGAAGGGTTGCTTGGCTACTCCAAAAATGAATCCAAACCATGGGAAAGGGCTGCTTTAAGGACTAGGGCCTTTATTTGCCCTAACCAAGATGCTGGGTTCCCCTTGCTGTTCTTGGCATGATAACCTTTTCAAGAAAACCTGTATCTAGGCAAGTGCCAACTACGCATTAATCAATTTTTTAAAAAAATGCTTCAAGTAGCATGTTTTATTTTATAGAAAAAGCAAACTGGGTGATCCCAATGTAGAACATACTCCAGATAAGGGTCTCACATCAGTTTCCTGCTGAAAATTGTTCCCTCCTCTGCAATAAACAGCACTTTTGGGGACAAGTAGCATCGGGGAGGGGGAGATTTTCAGCAGGAAACTGGTGCGGGGATCCTATCTGGATCGGGATCACATTTCGATTGGGGTACCACAGTTGATTTTGTTTCAGAATTAAAACTGGCCAGGATAACAATGCTTCTTTAAAAAAAAACTTGAATCATGAAACCTAGGGGTCTCCACCTGCAAGAACCTTCAATTGCAGCCACTAAGGGTTCCTCAATGTGGAGCCTGCAGGCACCCACAAAACTTTATATATTTATTTTTATTTTCCCCCATTTTTTAATATACGGATTTGTATATAACCATAGCAATGAATACATATGAGATGCATACAACTTTTGAGCAATTATACATAGGCTTCGGCAAAAGCAAACCAAACATCCAAAACAATATCCATTTGAAAGTGATGTCTACATTTCACCCGCTCAAATATTGAAAGCATTGTAAACTCCTCAAACCATTGCATTATAGGAGGTGAGACTTTATCCTTCCACTGTTGCAATATCAGTCTTTTAGCTGTCAAAAAGGTGCAGAGAATTCATTTACGCTGACCATTTGTGAATTTCCATGAAGCAAGTAAATAATTTTTAAAAGTGTATACATCTACGAATATTAAAGACTGTTCCAGTACAAAATTTATCTGTGTAATAACTTCCTCCCAAAAAGAAACAACTACTAGACATTGCCAAAACATATGCTTAAAAGAAGCATTAGCTGTATCGCACTGCCAACAAACAGCCAAATTTGACACAGCCTAAGATCGTTAAACATGATAAGTAGATGCCAAAATGATGACCCATTAATTAGGCATTTTGTGGTGGTGCCCATACCAGTTTCTCAAATTCTGAAATGTGCCCACATGTCCAAAAAGGTTAGGGGCCCCTGACGTAACCTGTAGTTTAGCTCTGAGGCAGTTGTCTTTCTTCAGTGTTTGACTCAACTTGGGCTGCCTCTACAAGAGAGGTTTAAAGCTCTTTCAAGGCGCTTTAAAAAATGTACCTCTACAAGGAGGGAGCGCAAATCGGGCGTAGAGGCACGCTATCCCTCCGATTGTGCGCATTATTGAATGCGCGTTAAATAGTGAGTTTTATTTTGCGGCAGGATGTGAAGCCGGCGCCCTGCCGAGTGCTGCTGCTGCTACTGGCTCCCCCGCTCGGCTCCTGGCTCCGCTCCTACCGGGCTCCCGCTGACCTCTCGCTCTCGCTCTCCGTCTTCCAGCTCCCTTTTCCCTTTTTCTTGCCCTGTTCCCCCCCCTTGCTCCGTTTCATTCAATCGCCCCGTCAGTTCCTTCGCTCTCCAGCATAACAACTCACAGGGACCTGCCTTAAAGAGACAGGCACCCGCCCGCCCTACCTCCCCCCTCCCCCTCCCCTCTCCCTGCCTGCCTCTCGTGCAGAGGTATTAGGCGTAAATGCACTTCAGCGATGAAGCGCATAATCACTTAACCAGGTGCAAAAGCGAATCCTTGTGGAGGGGACCTTGGATTATAACAAACAGAGCCCCGCAAACTTGTAGATTATATTATTATTATTATTATTATTATTATTATTATTATTATTATTACATTTATATACCGCCCCATAGCCGAAGCTAACAAAAGTCTTTTGTTTTGAGCCATTTCACGAAATCCAGCATGCCTCCAATCAGCACAGCTGCTACGCCAACTCGATGGACATTCCACCTGTCTCTTATACAGCCATGAAGTATTAAGCTAGGTAAGCACTTAGTAACAAACCCATTAGCATTTAAACATGAGACTGAGCAGGCAGATGGAAAAAATCCACAAACTGGCTCCCAGTATCCAAACAGAATCCAGATACAGAATGTTAAGCATACACACATTTCAGTCAAATCTGGCTGCTTTGCAAGCATCGGCTCCCAATATAGAGACTGGACCCCATAAAATGGCTGTTGCCATGTCCAGCACTTTCAGAATCATTATCAGGACAGCTGCATGCTCTTCCCAGGACTTTTTATGCCTCAATATATATATATCTGCAGAACTAGGGTGGGTTGAGGAAGAGAGGACAGTATTCTTAGGCATCACTGGTGAGAATGAAAAAAAATGTGGTGAAAATTAAAATTCCAAGACAGTGGAATGCAAAACGGAAGCTTTCTGTACATTTATTAGAGGACAGCACTGTCATTCAAGGACTCTGGAGAAAAAAGGGAGAGGAAATTGATGGGGTGTGTGTACAGGTGAGGGAGAAAAGCAGGTCAATTCTGGTTTAATGATTTAAGACCAGAGAAAAACAGGAATGAAACTGTGTGAGCTGAATACTAAATAGCGTCACTGTCTCCTCTGAAAAGCAAAGGACTTTGCAAGCAGAATAAATGAGAGTCTGCAGGTTGCCAAAAGAAAAACAGCAGGATGCATTCTGCACTCCCAGACAGAGTATTGTTAAAGGGAATCCATCAACTGACCTGCTAATAGGAGATTGGTCAGACATAGGACCAGTCCACAAAATAAGGAATTTGCCCTTGGTGATAGAGCCGGCTCCCTGGGCGAAATATTGAAATAGTTCCATCCTGGAGAAACCTAGTTTTGCTGAGCCTTGAAGACTCAGATGGCCAGACACAAAATGGAACTGGCCCCTGGGTCTTTAGGTGAGAGAGTTTACCAGGTGCAGCTGACCATGCAGAGTGAGAGAGAAGGTGGCCTTGCTAAAATTCCCTTTTCTTGACCGCAAAGGGACAGGGGGCATGACAGTTTTGGCTTCCTGCCATTCCTTTGGAGCCTCTCCCCACCCACATAGTTTGCCTTTTTGTGAAGAAGACATTTCTGTGAGGCTTCACTTGTCTGCATTTCTCCAGACAAATCATCCCATTCCTCCCCCTGCCCTGCTCCCCATTCACCCTGAAACTCCTGATTTCCCATCTCTTGGAGCAGAGTTACATGGTGATCATTGGTGAGGCGATCTACCTGGGAGTTGTGCGGGTTTTCACTTACAGCTAAGTTTAAAAAACAAACAAACATCTTTCCCCCTTCCCTTTTGTGGTCATTTTGACCTTTTTATTTTCCAAGGGGCACAAGAAACTGAATACATTTTCAGGGTCTTACCAGAAAAAGCCTCAGCATCAGAGGCTTTCCGTCAACCTCTTCTTGTTTTAAAATGTATCTTCATCACCAGCAGCAACAGTGCTGCTATCAGTGGTCATCATGTCCTCCCACAATGCCTCACTAGGGTTATGGCTAGATCAGGCATGGCTTTTTTGAGAACAAGGTAGGAGTGGATGCCAGGAATCAGTGGAGGCTGGCAGCTCCAATGGGCTGAAGATGGGGAAAGTCAAGGCTGGTGGCTCTGATTTCAGTGGGGCTGTGAATCCATTCTGAGTTTCAGTCAGAACCAGCCAGAACTCTAAAGGAGCTATCCCTAGTCCAAAATTAGGTTCAGCCCCTTGGAGAGCTCCTTTAGAGTTCTGGCTGGTTCTGACTGAAACCCAGAATGGATTCACAGCTCCACTGAAATCAGAGCCACCAGCCTTGACTTTCCCCATCTTCAGCCCATTGAGAGCCTATTTCCTGTTCAGGGGGCTGTCTATGGTCCCCTCTACAAGGATTCGCTCTTGCGCCTGGTTAGGCGATTATGCGCATAATCGCAGAAGCGCATTTACGCCTAATCCCTCTGCACGAGAGGCGGCGAGAGGCGGCAAAGTGCATTAATGGATGTCCAAAATGCGCTTTACAAGTAGTTAATGCACATAAGTGCTTATTCACACAGTCAAAATGCGCTTTAACGGACGGAGCAAAATAAAACTTATGATTTAACGCGCATTCGATAATGCGCATAATCGGGGAGATAACGCGCCTCTACACCCGATTTGCGCTCCGTTCTTGTAGAGGTAATTTTTAAAATGTGCCTTGAAAGAGCTTTAAATGTCCCTTGTAGAGGCACCCTTTACCTCTTCTAGGCCTTGCAGTGGCTGCGCTGTGGCACTGGGTCAGTTATATGACAGAGGCGCCAACTCACAACCACCACAGGTCTTTTCGTCGAAGCTGCGCGGTAAAAAAGTTGGGAACTTACCCTGACTTTTTTCTTCAAAGTGAGCTCACCACGGCCCTTCCGCCATGTGACCTTGCTTCAGGGTCGAGCCAGGGTGGATGGTGACCCCTGAATGGTTGCTGGAAGCCAGGCAGAGGGCAGGGTTGTGTTAATTAACTTCTCTGATGCTGCATTAATTCACCCCAATTTATGTCTGAAACTGCACATTTGTGGAGGGAGCTTTTATCCTTTGCTTTGCTGATGCACAGCTGCATTCCCTGACAGTTTTCTCTAATGGGGCGAAATTGAGGTGGTGTGCTTTCATAGGGAGAGCACACACCCCATTCCACTCCATTCCAGCAAAGTAAAGAATAAAACCTCCCTCCACAATTGTGCAGATCCTCCTTTTAGATCCTGCCCTGGATGACTACGGGAATAAAGTGGAGTCTTCTTCTGCTGCCCCCATCCTAAATGCATTTACTTTGATTTAAGCCTCATTTTTCTGTAGGAAATGTAATACAGTTTTAAAGTAAAAACAATGAAATATTAAAAGGAGCACCAAGGAGATACCTGGTCGGCTGTTGCCTAGCTCTAAACTGTTTAAAAATAAGAAGAAAGGGTGTCAAAGGTGAGCAGCATCAGCCCTGGTGGGCCCATTGTGTTTGGCAATACTCCCATCAACTGCTGGAATTTGGCTCCAAGGTCCAGCCCTTGCTGCACCATTGCTTCTGCCATCATGACATGGAGTGTTTCTCCACCAGTGTCAGACAAACTATGTAGAGCCGGGGCAGGAAAAACCCAGCTTAATGATGTCACAGGTCAAACTGTTCTACAGGCTCCATAGGGGAAGCGATGGAACATGACCCAAGTGTTACTTCTTTTCGAAGGCGGCTCTGTATTTCTCATCGTGTACAATGGCTCTGGCCACAGTGAGTGCTTGTCTCTCCTTATAATTTGTGAGCACCATGATGCAGTGGTGGAACACGTCCTCTGTGTGTTGGTATAAGCCCCCAGGCTTTTTAAAGAGAAGAGTTATTCGTTGCTACTGCCCGGGGGCCTTGGAGAGGGGCTGCCTAGTTAGGATTGGCTGCCAATGGCTAAAGGGATCATTGGATTGATTTGGCTATAAGGCAGTCTCTTTTACTCTGATACAATGGAGACAATTTAGATGTGCATTGATCTCTTCTGCATGAACTATAGCTTCCTCCAGCTATGCCTTATTATAAAAATTAGCATGAATTAGAACCCCAACCACTTTCACTTACAAAAACGGCAAAGATAGCACCATAGATTGCTTCCGTTGGCCAAACAAATGTGACTCTTTGCTTGGCAGAATCTACTGAGAAAGTAGAAAGTGGTGCAGTGTTTCAAAGGAAACGATTTGGAAGCTTAAAGGGAAAGCACACAGTTTTGTCAAGTATAGTCAATGCCAGCAGCAGGATAGATGTGCTTGATTAGACAGTACAACTATTTGCTCATACATACGGGAGTATCCTAAGCTGTCCACACACCAGTGGGACCTACAACTTGTGCAACAGGAACTAGCAGTTCCTAAAACAAATGGAAACCTCATTTCTGGAATGGGACAGGTCAGCCAAGCTCAAAGAAGGGAGCTCTGCTGAACTACTGTCCAGATCCAGAAATGAGTGTTTCTGCTCATTTCCAGGATTGCTTTAGGAACCACTAGTTCCTGTTGTGCCAGCTAATTATGGCACAACAGGACTAGCAGAGCCACAGCAGCAGTGTAGGCTACTGCCCACTGTGTCTGAAACCTACTATAGTTTTTGCTATTCTTATTTTCCTGTTGTGCCTTGCATGTATAGATGTTATACATTAGGGAGAGGGAGAACAAGGGTGGTGAGAACAAGAGGTCAGGGAGACCCACGAAGTTCACTGGGTGACCTTGGGCCAGTCTCTATCTTTCAGCCTAACCTACCTTGAAGGACAACCCCGAATTCCATGGAATAAAAATGTAATGAATGAAAACACAGAGCGGCCTGAATTGTTTATGTTTTACTTGGGCTATTTTATGCTAGCACACCTAAAGAAATAGCTGAAACAGATGTATAAGGAGACTCACAATGATCACGTGGAACTCTGGTGGCTTGGCCATGCTGGGACAATTTCATCTCGTGCCTGAGTGAGCTAATTTGCCAGCATAGGTGGATTGCTCTCAGAACACCTCATTTGCTTCTCTGATTATTCGTTCTAGAGCAATATCCAACGTTTCATAGAATGTATCCCATGGTAGCACTCCAGGAAAAAGGATTTTTCCCTGCCTGTTTCGGCAGATGGAGGCCCTGCAGCATGTCTCCAGCCATGGTGTGGTTTTATATATAGCTAAGCAAACAGGAGACTAGCTGTTGCTAGCTGTGCTTCCTAGAGGGCTTGTTTTGTGGCTGAGAATGTAGACTTTGCATTGATTTACTTGTAACCAGGAGCTTGCTATCATAGTCCAGCGCCCCTTGCCAGCTGTTTTGTGAATTTGATTATGCTTTCTTTAAAGGCAAAGGTGAGAAAAGGATCTGTCATCACCTTCTTTATCAAAAATTCAGAATTCCTATTTTCAGGAAAGACATTTCACATTGAGGGTGAAGGCAGATGTCGTCTATAAAGGAAGTCTCAGCAGGAACTTCACCTGCTGTGGGGATCCAGCATCGTATCTGGTATAGCAGGAAGTTGAATGCTAGATGAGCACCCAGTCTTGCCCCTCCTATTATGAGTCAGGCGGGCTGTCTGTCTGTTATTGCCCCACCTTACAAACACACCCCTCCACAAAAATTATGTAGTCCTACTCTAGGAATTCAGGTGGGATGGGTTGATGTCTTTGAGATCATGGAAGGTAGACAAAAAAAAACAATGCAAGCTTCACCTTGCTGAAAACCCGCAGAACTGTGAGGAGGGATCAAAGCCCACCTCTGAACAGGAAAAAAAAAATATTTGTTTAGAGAGCAGCGCATCTGCCACTCAGAAAACATTGGGTAGTCTCTTTTGTATCTGCCCAAGAGGGCAGGGCTCCAGCAACTTTGGGTGCCTCTACAAGAGGCATTTAAAGCTCTTTCAAGTCGCATTTAAAAAATTACCTCTACAAGAACGGAGCGCAAATCGGGCGTAGAGGCGCGTTATCTCCCCGATTATGCGCATTATCAAATGCGCGTTAAATCACGAGTTTTATTTTGCTCCGTCCGTTAAAGCGCATTTTGACTGTGTGAATAAGCGCTTATGCGCATTAACTACTTGTAAAGCGCATTTTGGACATCTGTTAATGCGCTTCACCGCCTCTCGCCGCCTCTCGTGCAGAGGGATTAGGCGTAAATGCGCTTCTGCGATTATGCGCATAATCACCTAACCAGGCACAAAAGCGAATCCTTGTAGAGGGGACCTTTAACTGTTGTGCTGAAGGGGGAATTTCACCAGGCGTTGCATGCATATAAATGACACCTGCTGAAATTCCCTTTTCTATGCAACTGTTAAAGATACAGGAGCCCTGTCCTCCTTTTCATATGGTCACCCTAGGAGTGTCCAATGTTAGTCCTACTTAGAGTAGACCCATTGAAATGAATGGGACTTAAGTTAGTAATGGCAAACTTCAATTCCATTCATTTCAATGGGTCTGCTCTAAGTAGGATTAACATTGGACAGTACCCATTGTGTCCTGACTTGCCCTCCAAGCAACCTCGTAGTTCATTAAACCTTTGCACATTGCAGCTGATGCTGGGACATGTTTCAGGGTTCACACTTCATTTCACGTGGGGTCACTGGCCAGGCATTGGGGACCCACTGTCACCCAGCACATGAACAAAGCATATGCCTTATACTGTAAGATACACTCTGCCATGGCAAATTGTAGGGGAAAATTAGAAAAGGTGGACAAACTGCCTTTCAATGAAGCTTGTCCATCATTCCGCGCCTTCAATTTGTGAAGCCTCTGATAAGGTTCCAAGGAGCTTCAGGTTTACAAAGAACACAGTTTGAAAACTACTATTTTAGATTATTGTCAATCAACCTATTTGTGTGTGTCCTGTTTTTTGCTGGTTGGCATCTATCCTGTGCTAAAGTCGCCCAAGGCAATCGTACTGTTCTTCAAGATCTGCTGCTCTGTTGTTTAAGGCTCGCTTCCTGTCCTAAAAGGAGTGATTCCTTCCTCTTGCTTTTTCTCTCACGCACCTCCAGAGAGGTGTGACATACTCAGGTAATCTGTTAATTTGTCCCTGGGACTTCTACCCACACCAGATAAAGAAAAAGGGTTTTCAATTTGTGTTTATTACATCTTTACAGTAAAAGTCAAATGACTGTATTCTATTTGAAATTATAACAAGACAATGCCAGTGACGATGTCAAAGGCATCATCAGCCATACAAAAGTATTCATTGCATGAGTTGCTACTGATCTGTTGATCTTAAATGACTCACAAAACAAGCACAAGAGTAGCAAATGTGGAGAGATATCAGGCAGAAACTGCCCTCCCACTCCATCTTTAAGTTTCCTCCAGCTCCTTTCCAGTTCCACAATGGATGAATTCGGATGACACTTTAGGCAATGGATAGCGTACTGACCATGTGTTATTTTGGCGGCGGCACGGCAGCACCCGCCACACTACATGTTGCCTTTCCCCCCCGTCGCACGGCTGAAAGTCCCAGCGTCCTTCTGGGCTGCTGCGTCTCCTCCCTCCCATCTCCCTCAGTCCTCCGGCTGTATCCCAGCATGCACCGCAACTTCTGCCGGCTGTATCGGAGCAGCCAGGACTTTTTCAGCTGCTCCGGCCGGCAAATTCTATGGCCAAATGGAATAGTACATGGCGAGAGGGGGTTCCTTCCACACGACACTTTAAACAACAGATTTTGGGATAAACAATGTGCAAGCCCATTGTTTTTCTCCATTGTTTAATTGCCCCAAATAGTGTACTGTCAGTTGTGTGTGTGTTGCCCTCCACACAACATAATAAGCAACACAACTGACTATTGTTTTCCCACCCACCCCCCTTTGGTTGATTATCATGTCATCTGAACCAGGCCAATGAATTGGCTGGTGGTTCCCAGCCAAATTGCAATGGTCAGAACATTGGTTGGGGAACCAGGAGATGCGGGTTCAGATCTTAAATCTGCTGTCAACCAATCACTCTCAGCCTAAGTTTCCTCATCTATAAGACGGTAACAATTGTGATTTCTTAATGTCCCCTGCAGATTGAAAGTGCTTTATAAAAGAGTAGTGATTTGTAACTAATTTGGCTCCCAAGACCTGCACCTTAAAACATGGAGGTTTACGATATAGGCAAATGTCACTTAAGAGAAGGGTTTTATTTAACAATTGGCTTGGTAGTCGTAGGTGAACAGGAATTCTATGCAGGTGAGTAAGAGGGCTGTTGGAAGAGGGTCCTATTGCTCTGTCCCTCCTCTGGTTCCAGAGGGCTAGTGGAGGAGGGGCAGATTGCTCCATCCCAGTTTTGCAAAGTAAAGGCTTCTTTTTATTAGCCTGTGAAGAAGAGAGAAGCCTTCTTTTCCATGCAGACCTCAGGGGATGGGGCTACTCTTTGACTGTCCGCATGGAAATACAAGCTATCAGCTTCATAGTAGGCTAGTAGAAATGTTTGCAGGCTAATACATTTTTGGCTAGTTTACAGCGCAGATTAAGAGCATGCTTTCATCTCTTGCACTGCTGGAGCACACATTTGGCCAACAAGTTCCCAAGATTCCCCCCCACCTCACCCTCAAATATATATTTCAGCAACGAAATAGATCAACATCTAAGTAGTCATGGACTACATAGAACTGAAATATTAAAACAGCCACCCCCAATGCAGCAGGGTGAGCCAGCTTCCTCCACACTTTGCTATATAAAAACAGACTAGATAGAGTCATCATTCCCACCCTCCCCCCATGTTTAGGTAGGCCATCTGCCTTTAATATTTAAATATACACGTATTTTTAATGCCACATGTTTTTTAGTCATGTAATGGTAGTTTCTGTACTAACAAACTGAGACTTAATCCAGACAAAACAGAGGTCCTTTTGGTTCTGAGATGGGTATTCACTTCAACCTGTTCTGGAGGTAGGAGCACTTCCTTTAAGGTCGTTATCACACGCGCAGTTTTAAGCACACCCACCTTGACTTTGCTCCACTTCTTCAGCATTGGACTTGCATGACGTTCCCCCCCCCCCTGCTCTCTCGCCCTGAGGTCGCTGGACCCAGCTTTGCTCTAGGAGGGGTAGTTTGTGGCTGTGGCCAGGAGTGCTTTTACAGTTAGGCTGGTGGAGCTGCCACTGCCCTTCCTGGCAGTGCTGGCTCCAGATTTTGAGGGCCCTTGGGCAGAATAGTCTCAGCAGGCTGCCTCCTCACCACCACTGTTGCCAGCTCTTTTTACTCATCCCCTTTCTCATCATTGCTTCTAAAACTTTCCCACTCTCCTTTTAAATGTCCTTGGCCTGTGGGACATGGGCCAAATCTTCCCGTCTTTCCTCTCAGCCAGCCTTGCTAACAAGGCACAGGTGTGGGTAAATGCAGAACAGTACATTGCCTTCAAAGGAGGGTCTGAAGTCTGTGTCAGCCAGGAGACCCTAGAAGGGGTTGGCCTGCCGGAGACTAGAAGTGACGTTGCTCCAGACCAGAAGCCGACACCACGAAGGAGTGGAAGCTGCAGAGGCACCTTCCTCACTGGAAATTTCAGTCTGTGGGTGTGTTTGGACGACACTTTAGACAGTGGAAGGGTTAATAACACACTCACCGTGTGTTATTTTGCCAGTACGCACCAATGACATGTTGCCTCTCCCCCGCCATGCGGCTGAAAGTCCCAGCATCCTTCTGAGCTGCTGTGTCTCCTCCCTCCCCCCTCCCTCAGTCCTCTGGCCACATCCCATCATGCACCGCAAGGTCTGCCGGCTGTATAGGAGCGGCCGGGGGATTTTTTTGGCTGCTCCTGCCAGCAAACTCTATGACTGAGTGGAATAGTACACGGAGAGGGGTTCACGACACACGACACCTTAAGCAACGGATTTCAGGATAAACAACTGAGCAGCCCGTTGGTTTTCCCCGTTGTTTAATTGCCTGAAATAGCATACCGTCAGTTGTGTGTGCGTTGTATGTTGCCTGCCACATGACACAATAAGCAACACAACTGATGGTTGCCTCTTCCCCCCTCCGTTAATTATCGTGTCATCCGAATTGAGCCTGTATGTGAGTGACAGAGGCACAAGCTAAGTAAAGCAGACAGCTTAATACTAGGTTTTGTTTATTGTTAGCATACCCTCTGTTTGCTCCCTTGCTCTATTTCTCCTTTTAATTTGTTAACCCGTTAATAAAGTTTATTTAGTTAACAGTTGGGTTTGTGCCATGTAATTTGGAAGTGTCTGTCCAGACGTTAGGGAAGGGTTTACCACCACCACCACATATGCGGGCAGACCACTTGGAAGTGCTACCCAGATTAAGATCTGGATTTTTAGAGGTCAGTGAAGGGAAGGAAGCAGCTCCCCTGCCCCAAGGAAATAATTACAGCTATCACTTGCTTGCTTGACAGGCAGTGAGATATTGGTAGCATCTGCTCGTCCTTCTCATCACCATCATTGTCTGGTCAGAATGAGAGGCAGGTTGCAGTGGTGAAGAGGAGACGCAACTCCAGGAGACTCTTGTCAATGGGCTTCAATTGGGGTACGGCACTTGGTGTGGACCCAGCCATGCCTATCCTTGATTCTAGCCCTACTTCTTGGAGAAAGCAGTCATGCCTGCTCTGGCCACATCCAGCTTTGACTACTGCAACACACTCTGCATGGAGCTGCCTTTGAAAAGTGTTGAGAAACTGCTCTCATGTACTATTAGGTGCTTGATATTCAAAACATACTACTATGGGTTTATTTGATCTACCTTGGCTTGTGTTTGAGCCAACTCAAAGGGCTGGTTATCACCTTTAAAGCCCAAAGTTGTTTGGGTTCAGGATATCTGAAGGACTGTTTACTCCTACATGATTCTGCCCACCTATTGAGATTGTCAGGGGAAGCTAACTGTCTTTACCGGCTTCTAGTATTGGATTATTTACTCCTTGGCTGGATCATTTATATTGGTTATGCTTGATGCCTCTGGGTTTTGTTACATTTTTGCTTGTTACTGTTCTTTATATCTGGTTCATTGCTATTTTTATTTTTTGTATTATTGCTGTAAGCTACTTTGGGGCAATTTTTGGCTGGAGAGCAGTGTCTAAATAAATAAATTGGTCACAAGCCTCTTGTGAGATTAAAGAAATACTGCAATAGGGATTATGGCCCCATTTCAGACCCACTAGTATTGATCGTTCCTTCTGTTAACTTGGCATTTGTGTAGTTACCATGCCGTCTATTGGTCTTATGAAGGATGCAGATGGCATGCTGGATTTTGGACCTGAGAGATCTGGGGATGAAATCTGGGTTTAACTCTTTCTCTCCTTGTCATGATCCTGTCAAAAACATCCTCTCTA
Source organism: Anniella stebbinsi (assembly GCA_029215795.1). Lineage (NCBI taxonomy): Eukaryota > Metazoa > Chordata > Lepidosauria > Squamata > Anniellidae > Anniella > Anniella stebbinsi. Next base: position 121,315,850 of record JARDYH010000004.1, on the reverse strand, counting down.
AAGCTGCTTTTTGGAAGTTCCCATTGCCATCAGTGGAGGCCTCCCTTGAAATGCAAACAACATCTTCAGAGAAATAATTATTGGCAGCACTAGGCAGGAAGCCAACAGGGCTGTCTTGATGTCGTTTTTGCCCCAGAGTGGCTCCAAATTTGTGCTGTGTCAGTTAGATGACGTAGCCGCAGATTCGAAGCCACCCCAGGGCAAAGAGGCAAAGAGGCGCAGCTGAAAAGTCGGGGACTTGCTCGACTTCAGCAGCCAGAGTGAGGTCAGCCCGGCTCTTCTGCCAGTCTGCCCTCACTCGAAGCCACTCTGGGAGGGGGGGTTCCCGGGTGGAAGGCGACCTCCTATTGGTCTCTGGAAGCTGCGCTCTAGGGAGGGGGTCGGCCCAGCAAGCCTCATGGCCACCAGAAAGTCCACACTGCCTCCCCTTGTCAGAACAACTTACTGCCATGGTGCACCAGGGTTAGCTGAGGGTTTGGCAGCGGAGCAACGGCAAACGTTTCTCTTCTTCACCCTGCAACAGCGATTTACATAACAAAATGTCATGCATGCCTGTTCATTGCATTCATGGCCCAAGAGGAAATAGCAAGGCAACAAGATGAATGAGAAAGGGGGCGTGGCTTCGGCTATGGAGTGATCGGTGGACTTTTTTAGCTCTCCTGGAGCAGAAGAAATTAAAACAAAAATTCCCTATCTTTGAGAGCACTGACTGTAAGTTATAAAACAGATTTATAAATTGGAAGTTACGCTGCATCGGAGGGGGGAGGAATGTGCAAACAGCGGCCAAAGCAGATAAAGGAATCTGGGCTAGCTGCCAGGGACTGGCATTTTGAAAATAAACTGCGGAGGATTTATCCTTCCTTCATACCCAAGTGTTTTAAAAGGGCTAACAAAGACTTTAAGACTTGAATCATGTTTTGAGAGTATACAGCTGCCCTGTCTTCTGGAGTATTTAGCTGAATGCCAGATGAGCAAAAAGTCTTGAGATAAGGATTTCCCGGCTCCTAAGTGGAAAAGGAAAATAAGATTGCATCCGTCTGATAAAAATTTAGATCGGCTTACCAGAATTATGTCTGATAATGCACAAGTGAAAGCGGCTCCGTCTCAAACCGGAAGTGGCAACCATAAAGCTGGAACAAAGCCAGGAACTGTTCTGAAAGGAGCTAAGCCACTGGAATGTCAACAGATGGCGTCAGTGGAATTGCTGGCTAATATTAAAGCCATGTTAAATGACGGTTTGGCGAAACAGGAGGAGAATCTTATGAAAGAGGTCAGAAAATAGATTTTTAACTCCCAGAATGAGATTCTAACTGGCTTTCAAGCTGTAGTGCAGAAACTGACATCATTGGAGAAGCAAACGGAGGAAAATAAGGAGATAAGCAAACAACAAGGAATTAAATTACAAGATATGGATTTGCGTCTAATTGCTATGGAGGATAGAGATAGAAGAGTAAATATTTGAATCAGAGCCTTCTAGGAACAGCAGGTGGAAAACCCAAAGATATTGAGAGATAAGATACTGGAATGGATTAAGGAGATGGACCCCCAAACTGCTTGGCAGGATGAGGACATTGAAAGGATTTACAGAGTGGGAAACAAGAGAAGGGGGATGTTCCCAAGGGACATAATTGTTAAATTTGTGAATTATTATAAAAAAGAAAAGTTAATGCAAGCAATTAGACGTGCTGGCCAACCGATGCTTCAATCAACACCAATACAGGTCTATAATGACTTTTGCCCTCAAACCATCCAATGGCGGAAAAGTGTGAGAATGTGTACAGTGACCCTGCGGAAGAAGGCTATTGCTTATAGCTGGGGTTACCCAGTATTTCTGAGATTTGTGTGGCAGGGGAAACAACACAGAATAACATCGTGTGAGCAAGGGATGGAGTTGCTGGAGAAGTTGGGCCTGATCGAGGAAGCTGCAGATGGAGGACAAGAACAAGAAGAAGAACAAGGGGCAGCAGGATGCAGTCTGTGACTGAGTTTTGGGCTAAAAAGGGATAGAAGAAGAGAATTAAAGGGAGAGGAGGAAGATCTACTGTCGCTCCAGGGTGGTGAAGTCGCCTCCCCCCCCCCCCGAAGAGTTCTAAAAGGGTTTGGGAACTATTGCCCAGGAAATTCCTGGTGATGAGGGGGGAGAAAATTGGGGTAAGTGCGGGGGGGGAGGGAGGGGGTTATATGTAACACAGATGGAGACCAATAAAGAGTATTATGATTGGGAAGATGGAAAATAAATTAAGAATTGCAACTTTAAATGTTAAGGGGCTGGGAACTGTTATTAAAACGAAGAGGATAGAAGCGATGTTAAATAAAGAAAAAGCAGATATAATATTTTTACAAGAAACTCATCAATCGAAAGAAGGAGTAAATGAGCTTAAAATGAAGGATGTGGGCGTTTATGAGAAGGCATATGGGACTTCTAAAGTGAGAGGAGTAGCGATAATAATTTCTAAAAAAATGTGGTATCAATATAGAAAAAGTGAAGAGGGACGAAATGGGAAGATATTTGATAATATATTGTACTGTGGGGGGAGGAGGAATATGTATTGATTAATGTTTATGCTCCAAATGAAAAACAGATGGAATTTTATGATAAAGTTTTTAAAGTGGTGGGAGACATGGGGAAAAGGAATATTGTGATGACTGGTGACTTTAATATGGTGATAGATAAAGATAAGGATAAAGATAATATAATGAGGAATCTTAAAGGTGGTGGTAAAACTGGTTTAAGTAAAGTGATGGTTGAAAAAGAACTAGTAGATGTTTGGAGGTTAATAAAAGGGGAAGAAAGGAAATACACTTTTTATTCACCGAAGTATAAGAGTTATTCTAGGATTGATTACATTTTTGTTTCAAAGGGATTGATTTCTAAGATCATAGATTGTGAAATAGGAGTTATTAAAGTCACAGATCATGCATTAATGAGTATGGATATTAAAATGAAGAAAAATTATAGAGAAGCAAAGAGATGGAGAATGGATATAAAGATTTTAAATTATAAAAATATTGTTGAGAAAATGAAAAAAGAGATACAGACAATATGGGACATTAATGAAATAGGGCAAAACTCTCAAGGGATAGTTTGAGACACGATGAAGGCAGTAGCAAGAGGGATATGTATTAGGGAATCGTGTACTTTAAGAAGACAACAGGAGGCACAAAATAAAAAGATAGAAAAGGAGGTAAGGAGTTTAGAGGAACAACTAAGAATAACAAAGGATAAATGCCTATATGCTCAACGTCAAGCTAAAAAGAAGGAACTTGAGAAAGGATTTAGAAAGAGTACAAAAGGATTTGTTATATTTGAAAAGGGATTTTTTTGAATATAGTAATAAAAATTCTAAGATGTTGACCAGGTCCACTCAGTCGAAGAAGGCAAAGAATACGATAGGGACAATTAAAGATAAAACAGGGAAAAGCTGTAATTTAATGAAAGATAAATTAAATATATTTCAGGAATTTTATAAGGAATTATATGCATCAGAAATGGGCCCACAGGCAAGAATAGTGGAGTATGTAGAGCAAAATTGGAAAATAAGATTACAAGGAGAAGATAGGGATTATATGGAAGGTTTGGTTACAGAGAAAGAAATAGAAGGAATTATTGATAAATTAAAAGGAGGGAAATCTCAGGGTTTAGATGGGTTGGGGCCGGAATATTATAAGATTTTCAGAGAGCTATTGAAAGTATTATTTAATAGTATAATAGAGGGAGGAAAGACCCCACCATCATGGGATCATTCTTTGATCATCTTAATCCCGAAACCAGATAAGGATTTGACGGACCCAGCTTCTTATAGACCTATATCTTTAATAAATCAAGATTCAAAAATTTTCACGGCAATTATGGCAAAAAGAATGAGTACTTTTATAAATAAATATATTAAAAAAGATTAACGTGGATTTATTCTGGAGAGGCAAATGCCTAATTTAATAGGGAGAATATTGAATATTATAAATGTTATTTAAAAAAAGGAATATTAAAGCAGGGTTGATAGCATTAGATATCTTCAAAGCCTTTGACTATGTGGAATGGCCAGCACTAAAAACAATAATAAAAATATTTGGGTTTGGAGACAAATTTATAGGAGTGATTGATCAGTTATATATAAATAATAAAGCAGTAGTAATGGTTAATGATGGGTTAACACAAGGGTTAATGATGGATACTAGGCAAGGGTGTCCACTTTCCCCGATATTATTTGCAATAGTCATAGAAATTTTGGTGAATGTTATTAGGGACGATGGAAGATTAAAAGGGATAGGAGGAAAAGAAAAGATAAAAATTAATATGTTTGCGGATGATACATTATTGACATTAGAAAATCCTCTGGAGAGTTTGGAGGAGATAAAGCAACATCTGAGAGAATTTGGGGAGATTACAGGATTACAAGTACATTGGGGGAAGTCTGAAATGATGTTATTCAATTATAATAAGAAAGAAAGAGAGGAGTGTAATATAAAATTAGGTTTTAAGATTAAAAATACAGTGCGCTACTTAGGAGTTAACATTGCAAAAGATTTAGAAAGGATAGAAGATATTAACTTTAATAGTTTGAGGAAACAGATAATGAACAAATTAGAGGTTTATAGAAAGGTAAAGCATTCATGGTTTGGTAGAATAGCAGTTATTAAAATGAAGATATTACCTAAGATTAATTTTTTATTTAGAATGTTACCAATTAAAATAACGGAAGTAGAGCTAAAGAGTTGGCAAAATATGATAAATGCTTATTGTAATGGAGATAAAAAAGCAAGGATTAACAAAGGGAAATGGTATAAGACACAAAAGAAAGGAGGGTTGGGACTTCCAAATATAAAGATGTATTATATAGCTAATCAATTAAGATATGTTATAAATAGTATAATAGGGGAAGAAGAGTTAGAATGGTTAGAGATGCAGACAGGAGAAATAGAGTTAAAATTACAATATATATTTTTTAACAAAATACAAAAGAAAAAATTGAAGGGAATGGAAAATCCATTATTAAAAATATTTCAGAGATTTGGGAGAGATATAAGAAAAAATTAATACCAGGAATCTCTCCTCTGACTCCAGTGGTAGTATTGGAAAACTTCCCAGGGAATTTAAAAAGAGAGTTGGAAAGAGGATTGAGAGGTCAGGATATTATTAAGTTGAAAGAATGGTTGAAAAGAATGATTAATAAGGAGCAAATAGAAGAGATATTAAGAGGACAAAAGATATCATGGTTCAAATGTATGCAATTAGAACAATGGACACAGGATTGGAAAAAGAAGAATAAGGATTGTAGAGATAATACTAGATTTGAAGATTTAATAGAAGCAAGAGGAAAGAAAGGGGAAAATAAAAGTAAAAAAGGTATGATTAGTGGAATTTATAAAATTTTGATAGAGGATGGAGATCAACGAGATTCTCTTAAAACGATCTGGGAAGATGATTTAAAGGAACAAATCCGTGACTATAACTGGGGGAGGATTTGGATGCAAGAATGTTAAAGTTATTATCAGTTAGGATAAAAGAGAATTATTACAAAATAATTTGGAGATGGTATTTAACACCAGAAGATTACATCAGATAGACAAGAAAATCTTAAAGAACTGTTGGAGGGGATGTCAGGAGGTTGGAACATATTTTCATATGTGGTGGACTTGTGAGCATGTAAAATTTTTTGGAAAAGGGTGTTTGAAGAAATAAGTGGAATAATGGGAAGTATTGTGGAGCCAAGTCCAAAATTGGCTCTACTTTCAATATGGGATAAAGGAATTGGGAATCCAAGTATGACAGATTTGATTAATACCCTCCTGACACCCGCTAGATTAATGATTGCTAAGAATTGGAAAATGCAAGGGAATTATACAATAGAAGAATGGTATAAAGAAGCATGGGATATTGCGCTTAATGATAAATTAACATGTAATTTAAAAGTGAAGAGGGGATTATCCAGGAAGAATGATTTTGAAAGCATATGGAGCACATTCTTGGAATATGTATTAATAAAGGGGAAAGGTTGCACACCTTTAAAAGATTCTTTACAATTTTGGAAAAATGTATAATATAAATGAATAAATGAAGGTCTCATTGGGTTAGGGGAGCACGGGGGGGTTGTTAAGGGTTTGTTAGTATTGTATTGTATTGCTTAAAAGTATAGTAGTTGACTCAAAATTCCAGAAATTTAAATTGGGCAATACTGATTTCCCACCCACCCAGTAGACTACTAACTTTTCAGAGCCTTCTACTATCTCTTGGCAATGTTTAGTGTGACCAAACAGAATGGAGGACGCCCCTCCCCCAATACTTTCCACTGTTGTATTGAGAGGGGAAATTTTGGCAGTTGCAGCTTGCAGAATCACAGACCTACGAGAGTGAGAAGCTGCCGCTGATGAAATTCCCTCTTCTCCTTAACTGTTAACATTATAGAGGCCCTGTCCTCTGTCAAATCTGGTCAAATTTTGGGATGTGTATCTCTCCCCGCCCCACCCCACTTACCTTAAGACAGCGTTATCTTTTGGAAAGATAGCAGAGGAGTAAAATGTTAGCTTCATGGTTCTCCCTTTCTGCTGCGTTTCCATGCAATCACTTTGAAAAACACAAACCAGGTTTCCAGCTGAGTTTATTACATACAACCTTCATCTAATGCTGCAGATGTATAGAAAAGCTGATGGAAGGTACAGAGGAAAAAACAACTCCATTTTACTAGGCTAATATAGCGTAGCTAAATATATAGAGGCATATTTAACTCTCTTTTTTTGTCCAGTGCAAAGCTGAAAAGGAAGCACAGCAGTAATTGTAACACAGCAGCTAATGACTCCAAATCTAACAGGTGAATAGTAGAAAAGAAAGCACCAGTCCCCATCTCTCCTTGACGGATCCAGTTGGCAGACATGGCATGGTGGTAGTAGCAATGCAGGGAGGGACAGATTCATTTGGAAAGTTCATATATTTGAAGGCTGTTGTGTGATTGAGCAGTGCTTATGGCTGATGGCTCCCAGAATATGCTTTCATTTTGAATCTCTGATCCAGAACCCTTTAATTTTGCAAGAGTACACTGCACCAAAACAGAGAAATTTGTCAGGAGGTGCAGAAGTATTAAAAAATAGTGCTCTGGATGAAGTGGAATGGATTTGTGTTGACAAGAGATTTGTTTGCATGGATCGTGGCAAAGCAACAGACAAATCTTTTGTTTGATGAGTGAAAGTTTGGGGGTGCGTTTATGAGAAATTAGGACTTGTACCGATTAATCATGTGGTTCCTGTACTCTTGAACTGCAAGTGAGAAAACACATTACTGAATATTCCCAAAAAGACAGTGGCCCTGTTCAGAAGACACCTTAAACCATGGCGATTAAGGCTTTTTTGTTAACAACAAAGCCTTAACCACCGTAGCTTAAGGTGTCTTCTGAACAGTGCCAATATTTCTTGCAGACAGAAAATTAGCATGTCAGAGGAAAAGGTTCAAGCTACCTTTTTCTACATGCAGGGAGTGTTGTTTAAGGGACACATTCAAATACATTATCCCTATTTGCAGTCTGAAATGATTCAGTCCTAGGAAGGGGGAGACCATGTGATTCCTTTCCATAAATGAACTCATTCAGGAGTGATTTAGGGCCACAGAAGGGCACCCTTTCGAGTCCCGTCTTAAACTCCTTTCAGTTAAAATCAGTCCAAAGAATGGTTGCGGTAACGCTCAGCACCTGTTGTGTCTCTCTGGGTTAGGGGATGGGGAGGAACTTGCCTATACTTCAGCAAACTGTGTGTATTGGGGAAATATCCTAGAGTCTACTAGTGGGGATAGAAATCTTAAACCAGCTTCTGAAAAGCTGTACTCAGTCTGTTGAGTAAATGGTTCTCTGATGGACAATTTCAAAAGCTTAAGCGGTTCTGCATGAGTGACCAGATTGATTCAGTTTGTCCTTTTATGAGTCTTAAAAATCAGTTTCCCCACAAGTCCCTCTTTCTACCATTCTGCACCTGCAAGCATAAATGTCTTTCAGGAATAAGATGACTTGCAGACAAGCACATCAGTTGCAGACTGTAGTACTCTGTGTCAGTCAATGGGCTGGCCACACACAGTGGGCCAATTTGCACAACATGATAACCTCTCGTGGGTTAATTTGCCAGGGAGAGGCTGCTGTACATACCTTAAAACAGACCATGGTTATTTAAGGGCTGTTTAACCCTCAAATAGCCCCCACCTCCTGGGTTCAGACAACCCAATAAGCCATGGCAACTCCAATGATCGGGGGGAGGGGCTCTCCCACTCTAGAGGCATTCAAGATGCAGCTGGACAGCCACCTTTCAGGCATACTCTAAGATGGATTCCTGCATTGAGCAGGGGGTTGGACTTGATGGCCTTATGCGCCCCTTCCAACTCTACTATTCTATGATGATTCTATGCATATTCATAAAGGTGACTGGCACTCGATGCAGCCCTTTGCTGGTAAATTAACCCATGATGAACATAAGAACATAAGAAGAGCCATGCTGGATCAGACCAAGGCCCACTCTGTTCACATAGCACTCTGATCACATAGTGGATAACCAGCTGTCGACCAGGGACCCACAAGCAAGATACAGTGCAACAGCACTCTCCCACCCATGTCCCCCAGCTTAGTCCCTCTGATACTGGAGGTTGCACTTAGCAACCTAGTAGCCATTGATAGCCTTGTCCTCCAGGAATTTATCCAACCCCCTTTAAAACCATCCAAATTGGTGGCCATCACCACATTCCATAGTTTAACTATGTGCTGTGTGAAGAAGTACTGTCTCTCTGACTTTAAGAAAGCCATAAAGACTGGTCTTTTCTGGCAGGCCTACCCAGTCGAATTTTAAGAGTTATATTGATATTTTAATAATGTATTAGTTTTTATATGTTTTAAATCAGTTTTATGTATTTTATATCATTTGTTTTTAATGTTGTTCCCCGCCTCAATCCAGAAGGAAAGGCAGGTAATAAATAAATAAATAAATAAATAAATAAATAAATAAAATAATTTTGAATGTGAGGATATGTAGATGTCATTGCATGTATGAAGTCCTAAGGGGAATTGGTTTGGTTTGATGAATCTAGTGAGAATGAAGCTTAAAAAGGTTGTAGTATGCTACAACTGACAGATGTCCCAAAGCATATATTGAAGATCAGCATCAGGCATGAAAAGCTAGCCTTAAGTAATGTTTGAAAGATGTGAACAGATGGTTTGCAGTAGTGAGAATATAGCAACACAGAAACAGCTTTAGGATTTATGGGACCCAAGTTTTAAGTGTGATGTGTAGAATTAGGAATACACTGCTGTAGTAAGCTGTCTGAGTTAAATGCAACTCTCTGTGTCTAAATTGACCAGAGTTGCCTCCATTACTAAAGGGCGAGGTTGCATAGAGTTATTGTTTGCTTCTTATTGCTGATAAGCTCAAGATCTGGCCAATCAATCACCCCAAGTGTGTATTGGCTGGCAAAGACACACAGCCTGAACTTTTCCTGATCTACTTTTCTGGATGATATTTGTGTCCTGGGGCTACGAAACAACCAGATTTCACTATAAGGGAATACAGCTAAGGCTTTTGTTAAGTTGCCTTCCATCTGGAGTTAGCAAAAGCTGTGCTGTCTGATTTCCTTGCAGCACCTCTGCTATGGAGGAGACATGGAATTGGTTTTCTAATCCCAGGAATTACTGCTTCTTACTGTGGATCTTCTGTAACCAAGTAAGTCATATGCATAATGTCACCAAGGGAAAGTACTCATTTAGAAGCAATGTGTTGTGCTTTAATTTATTTGACTGCAATTCATAGAATCATAGAGTAGTAGAGTTGGAAGGGGCCTAAAAGGCCATCAAGTCCAACCTCCTGCTCAATGCAGGAATCCACTTTAAAGCATCCCTGACAGATGGCTGTCCAGCTTTATATTGAATGCCTCTAGTGTGGGAGAGCCCATGACCTCCCTAGGTAATTGTTTCCATTGTCGTACTGCTCTAATAGTCAGGAAGCTTTTCCTGATGTCCAGCCGGAATCTGGCTTCCTGTAACTTAAGCCCATTATTCTGCATCCTGCACTCTGGGATGATCGAGAAGAGATCCAGGCCCTCCTCTGTGTGACAACCTTTCAAGTATTTGAAGAATGCTGTCATGTCTCCCCGCAGTCTTCTCTTCTCAAGGTTAAACATGCCCAGTTCATTCAGTTTCTCCTCATAGGGCTTTGTTTCCAGTCCCCTGATCATCCTCGTTGCCCTCCTCTGAACCCCCTCCAGTTTGTCTACATTCTTCTTGACATGTGGTGCCCAGAACTGGACATAATACTCAAGATGGGGCCTAACCAGTGCTGCATAGAGGGAAACCAGTACCTCACACTATTTGGTAGCTATACTTGCATTAATGCATCCCAAAATAGCATTTGCTTTTTTTTGCAGCCACATCACACTGTTGGCTCCTATTCAGCTTGTGATCTACAACAATTCCAAGAGCCTTCTCATTTGTAGTATTGTTCAGCCAAGTGTCCCCCATCTTGTGTCTATGCATTTGGTTTCTTTTTCCTAGTTGTAGAACTTGGCATTTATCCCTATTAAATTTCATTCTGTTGTTTTCAGCCCAGCGCTCCAGTCTATCAAGATCACTTTGGAGTTTGTTTCTGTCTTCCAGGGTATTAGCTATCCTACCCAATTTTGTGTCATCTGCAAATTTGATAAACATTCCCTGCACCTCCTCATCTAAGTCATTAATAAAAATGTTGAAGAGCACTGGGCCCAGGACTGAGCCCTGCAGTACCCCGCTTGTTACCTCTCCCCAGTTTGAGAAGGTGCCATTGATAAGCACTCTTTGAGTCCAATTCTGTAGCCAACTGTGGATCCACCTAATAGTTGTTCCATCTAGCCCACTTTTAGCTAGCTTGCTGATCAGAATGTCATGTGGTACTTTGTCAAAAGCTTTGCTGAAGTCAAGACATATGTTCACAGCATTCCCACAAAGAATGAGAGCAGATTTGTCTGGCAGGATTTGTTCTTGACAAATCCATTCTGGCTTCTAGTAATCACTGAATTGTTTTCAAGGTGCTCCAAAATTTTCACAGAGATTGATGTCAGACTAACGAGTCTGTAGTTTCCAGGTTCCTCCATTTTGCCCTTTTTGAAGATAGGGACAACAAACATCAGCCCTCCTCCAGTCATCCGGCACTTCACCCATCTTCCATGATTTTGCAAAGATAATAGACATTGTTTCTGAGAGTTCTTGTGCCAGCTCCTTTATTACTCTAGGGTCCCCTCTACAAGGATTCGCTTTTGCGCCTGGTTAGCCAATTATGCGCATAATCGCAGAAGTGCATTTACGCCTAATCCCTCTGCATGAGAGCCGGTGAGAGGCGGCGAAGCGCATTACTGGATGTCCAAAATGCGGTTTACAAGTAGTTAATGCACATAAGTGCATATTCACACAGTCAAAATGCGCTTTAACGGACGGAGCAAAATAAAACTCGCGATTTAACGCGCATTCGATAATGCGCATAATCAGAGAGATAACGCGCCTCTATGCCCCATTTGCGCTCCGCTGGTGTGGAGGTAAAATTTTTAATGAGACTTCAAAGAGCATTAAACCTCTCGTGAAGAGGCACCCGTATGATGCAATTCATCAGGCCCTGGAGATTTGAACTCATTCAAAGAAATTAGGTGTTCCTTGACCATTTGTTTATCAATCTCAAACTGTAATCCTGCCCCTTCAGCTTGTACTTCATTTTTGCCAGGGGAGTCACAGGTCCCCTCTACAAGGATTCGCTTTTGCGCCCGGTTAAGCGATTATGCGCATAATCGCTAAAGCGCATTTACACCTAATACCTCTGCACGAGAGGCGGCAAGAGGCGGCGAAGCGCATTAACGGATGACCAAAATGCACTTTACAAGTAGTTAATGCGCATAAGCGCTTATTCACATAGTCAAAATGCGCTTTAACGGCCAGAGGAAAATAAAACTCGCGATTTAACGCGCATTCGATAATGCGCATAATCGGAGAGATAACGCACCTCTACGCCCGATTTGCGCTCCGTTCTTGTAGAGGTAAAAAATTTTAAGCGCCTTGAAAGAGCTTTAAACCTCTCTTGTAGAGGCAGCCAAAGACCCGCTTTTGGGAGAACACTGAGCCAAAGTAGGAAATGAGCACTTCAGCCTTTTTCTTGTAATCTGTTATCAATTTGCCATCCTCATTAAGCAGTTGAACCACCATTTCTTTCCTCTGTCTTACTATGCACATACCTGAAGACAGCTTTTTTGTTGCTTTTAGCATCCCTCGCTAGCTTCAGGTCATTCTCAGCTTTAGCCTTCTTGATGCAATTCCTGTAGCCTGGCCTTCCTTCTATTTCCTGTATGGATACTTTATTGTTTTCAGGTCATCTCTAAACTTTTTGTGGAGCCACAGTGGTTTCTTCTGTTGTCTTCTATCTTTTTTCCTTATTGGAATTGTTTGTAATTGTGCCTTTAAAATTCCTTTTTTTAAAATTCCCACCCATCTTGGACTCCTTTTCTCATTAGGGCCACGCCCTGAGACCTTATTTATCATAGTTCTGAGTTTATTAATTATGGGTTCTTTGTGTTAAAAGTAAAACTGTGTATGCACTCATCTGAGGGATTATCCCCACATTACTGCAAGTGGGAGGGTCAACAGGTAAAAGGACATCTCCATCAGGTTGCTTAAGAAGGGAGAGGTACGTGAAGACCATAAAGATGTATGCAGCAGGGATATTATATGCTAGGAAGATGAGCATGCAGGATAGGGAAAAGGAAAGGTGTGAAAAGTTAGGAATCCAATTTCTGTTGGAGACAGAGTGAGCTCCACATTTTGTTGGTCTCTCCGGGCACTAGCCAGCCTAACACCCTGCTCACTCACAAACATGACTCTGAAACCGCACCTTCTCCATGGGAGTGGTGGAGAGGTGAGATGAGGGTTCACGTCAGGTCTGTGGTTCTCCTTGGTGGGCCTTTCAAACACAGTCTAGCCTTTCTGGGTGCTGCTCCTGGCTATGGTGGGAAGAGTCAGTATGGAAAACGTTGGGGTCCTTTGGCACGAGCAAGAGAATTAAGCATGATGCATGGACAATGAGGAATCAGAAGACAGCTACAGTGACAAGTGAGGTGCACTTGGGGAGTGGCATGAGGTATGCTTTGTATGTTGTAAACATTTTGTTTTTCTTTAGTTAATATGATTGTAGCAAGGAACAATCAGTCCAGTGTGACTGATATGCTGTCATGAGCAATAGGAAGCATAGCAAAACATTACAACTCCCATTACAAATGGTGCAAACAAAATGCAATGTAATATTCCACTGGTGGATTATTCTGCATCTATCATAATATGGATAGCCTAAGACACAAAAAGTGCTCTCTGATGGAGAACACTGGATCACTTATGAAGATACAGGATTCAGTCATAGGGTTCCATCACACCAGCAATTTGTCGCACTCTCGCCATGCCTGGTATGTGTATTTGTAGCACGGTACTCACATAACGTCATCCCTATCCTGTGCTCACCTTGCCTCTTCCTTCCATTTTCCATCTTATTTTGGAGTGGGGAAAATCCATTTCCCCCCCCCTCCATGCGCAATAAAGCCACTCCTCCCGTGTGTTGCTGTCCTTGTGCTATATCAGACCATCCCATTTTTTGTTGGGGGCATGTGTGTCGAAGGGCAGTCTCACTGACAAAAGAGGAGGGTGGGGCAGTTCTCCACTCAACTGCTCAACTGTGAAGGGAGAGAGGGCGCCTGAACACCCCACAGAGAAGGCGAATGAGGCCGCCGCCACCTGTGCCTAGGACTTGGTCCCATTCAACTCTGTGGTTCTTACTCCTGAGTAGGTGTGTCTAGGTTTCCTGACCAGAACAATATTGGCTTCCCCTTGCCATGCCAACATTGTCCACAAACTTCTCATTGTAATACTTTCACTTCACTTATATTGTTTAATATGATCTTAAAGGAAAGCATCATGTGTTGTTTTACCATAATTGAGCAGTTTCAGGCTGCCATACTGTATCTGTGCAGAAATAAAAATATATAAAAATTAACTGCAGGGGAAAGGAGAATGTAGGGGGCAGAGCAGGAAATTTCCGCGGCATAGTAGCGGTACAGGTAAAAAGATGCATGAACTGAAATAGCGCAGCAATGCACAGACATGAAAGTGCCCAGTGCCTGACTCGTTAAGAAAATGGAGGGGGAAACCACAGACGCAAACCGCAGGGAAAAAGTAGGTGTGATGGAGCCCCTAAACACACTTGTCTGAATTGTACTCATAGTGACTGCAGTACCAAGAGGCAACTCCTCCTATATTGCAGCCTGTTTGTTGCTTTACTGTTGTATATTTAATTTTTAAACTTATTTTAAGGGTTCCCCCCTTCTTTATGGCATCATACACCTACACAGCAGAGGAAATGGACAGATCCTGTATCACAAAACTGGAGTATAGAGGAACGGGGGAACCAGTCTATTTCCACTCTGTGTCACTTTCACGTGTTCACACTGAAGTCCATTCCATGCTGTGTCCACATTAATCAGCAATATATATATATATATATATATATATATATATACACATCATTAACATACATATATTTTAAATATATTCACTCTAAAAACACACATTTCTAAACTATTTTATCTCTCAAGCTGTGCATTGTAAATGCATTTGAATATGATTTTGAACCACAAACTGTGCTGGAATGTGCAGGAAGTCATCTTAAATATAAAATGACCAGTGGAATGCCCGTCACTGTAATTTTTGTGTATGGGGTGGGAGGGCGTACATATTGCAGAGTCTGTTAAGGAGGTTCACTGGCATTTCATAACATTCTGTACACACATGTACACCCACCCTCACAGAATCTCTCTCGATGGAAGCCAGGCTACCCACTGTTGGGAGTCAGCAGATTTCCCCTCCCCCCCAATGCGCACACATTACACTGTTGTCCATATGGGAAGTGCTTTATTTTCCTTCACATGGATGAGTGGTAGCCATGAACATCGATGGGAGAAAGTAAAGGGGTTCACTTAAGGATACCCTTTTGGTGGAAGCTAATTCTTCTTTCTGTGTTTGCTCATCCCAATATCTGTGGCGAGTTCCTGTGTTTGCTCACCCCAATATCTGCGGTCCAAGAGTTCAGTCTGATTTCTCTGCCCCATGGAACCCAATGGAAGCCCCTGAGAAGCAATCCAGCCCCTCCCTACATAGCTCCATCCCCTTATCCCAAGCCCCACCCTGGGTTATTTCTTGAGGTCCATTATATAAGCCACAGGGCACATGAAAATGCATTCACATGCAGAATTTCATGTGGCACGTTGTCTCATTGAAAGGATTTTTAACTCGCCCACTTCATGTGCTGCTTCCATGTGGCAACAAACAATGGCCTTTAAATGAGACGCCGGGCCCACATTGAACCTTGAATAGGCGAGTGCATTTTGTGTGTTCCACTTTTAAATTGGCTCTCAGTCATGCTTACATGTGATACTAGAATCTGATGTTCACAAAATGTTAACTACATGATGCGGTAAATAATATAATGGCTTTCTTTTAATGTCTGCCAGAGCAGCTTTGGGAGAATATTTTCTCCCTGAGTTGCTCGTAAGAGCTGAATGAAAGGAAGAAAACTGATAAGACATGGAATATTAGAGGATATTGCAATAATTGAGGGCTCATTTCCATTTCCATTTCCTTGGATTTATTAATATGGGAAGAAAGCATTCATCGCATGCCTATTTTAGTACAGATGAGGCTGTGATTTTGGCATGACAGCCCACAATGGATGCCAATCCCATTAAAATGTGACTCTAAATGGGTAGTCTAAATGGTTAGACTATTTTCATTCCCAGGAAAGCGAGAGAGAAAGAGATCTCGCTTGCACAAAAGCAATCACCAAAAATAATTATAATGCTTTCAGATGCATTGTTTCCTTTCATTATACTTTATAAATATTATTGAAACTGTTCCATGTAATCTGATCCATGGGACTAACTCTCTGAGACAAAAAGAGAGCACAGCATGCAGACAGAAAGCTTGTGCTAAAGTTCTACAATCTCCACAGAAAAGTTAACATTACTAGCATGGCAGTGTGAAGGCTATACCTATCTTGAATGACTAACAGTGCAATCCTATGCATGTCTTACTCAAAAATAAGCCCCACTGAGTTTGATGAGGCTTCCTTCCAGGCAAGTGTTGTAAGATTGCAGCTTAAAGCAGTAGGCCTGTAGAGCAATAAGGAAGAAGAGGGTGTTAGTGCCTATGGGGCATCCTTGCAAATAAGCTCATAAAAGTTACTAGTCCAGAATAATTTGTACTGGCCCATCTCCTTGCATATGCCTAGATTAGTCATGTGTAGCATATTGACAACTTGAAAGAAAATGAAGAATGAATTCTCTCTCAATTTACAAAAGCTCCCTTGCTTGATCACTCACCATAGGTAACTGACTAGTTTTTGTAAACCGCTCAGAGAGCTTGGGCTATGGGGCGATATATAAATGTAATAAAATAAATAAATAAAATAGTTGGGTATCTATTTAAAAACCTTGCTTCAAGAACACCTATAGTTAAGCATTTGCTCAACAATCCCCATGTGGCTTGCAAGTGTCAGGCATTTAGAATCACCACATATCTGACATCCACAAAAGCCTGTGTATGGAAACAGCTTAACCCTGATTCTCCAAGAGGACTGGGAAAACAATTCTTATGCCAAACCAGATAGAAATCCCACTCTTCTTTCTTTCCTTCCTGCGCATCTCTCATGCCTAATTGTATCTCTTTATCCAGACTACATGGTGTCTGTTGCAACTCAACACAAACTAGCAGCGAATCTTCTAAGGCAGTGGAATAACATGGTGCAGCTTTTTTCTGAGTATACCACTCAAACTGTAGATGAGGGATTGCATTTTTGAATGCTCCCACATCACAAATGAAATGAAAAGGGTTTTAGATTAACGTTTTCTTTGACACACTAGTTTCTGGAAGTTTTACATTTTTCATGGGGTGGGGGCATGCAAACGGCCACCTTTATGTTGATGTGATAATAGTCCAGGAAAAGTGACATCAGATGATCCTGCTGTATATGTAGACCAACTGCAGAAGTCTGAAATGGTCTCTGCTAGTAAATGAGATTGCTTAGGAACTGATACGTATTGGCAAAACGTCTGTACTGGTCTTCCCAAACCTGGTGCTCTCCAGATGTGTTGGACTACAACTCCCATCATTCCTAGTTACAGCACATCCAATCCTTATAGTCCACATTTTGCATACTGCTTCCACTTCATCTTGCATTGGCCCCCCCTCCCTGATGCCCACCACTGTGTTTGACATCCCCGGGCCTGCCTCCAGCAGCAGATTTGGGGATATCATTAAAGGGCAGCAAGTCATCCATGTTTAGTTTAGTTTTATACCACCATAAGGAACACCATTTGAATTTAGATAAGTAACGTCTTGGACTATCACACATCAGGTTTAGTGTGTTTAGGAAGCTTCAAAATAGCCCTATCTAAGCCAGAAAAAAACAAAACCTATACTCCCAATTTTGGTGGGTGATTTGCCTTATAAATGGAAGATTTTCTGTCCTGTGACTCATCTCCTTGCTAATGCTAGTTGTCACTTTAATGCAGTGTATTAATATAGAGGCATCACCAGGTGAGTCTGTGCAGACCTTGAGATGCCAGGCAAGTAGTGATTTTTGAATCTGAAAACACTATGGCAGAAAGCCAGCACCACCTCACCCCAGCATTACATGCAGTAGAGCGTATCACCTGTTTTCTGTGCCTTAAATTTTTCAGTGGGTCATAGCACACCATGATATCATTGATATGTATACATCTTTCCTACTTGCAGCCTGTTCACTTTAGAGCCCTGTTTCCTTGCTCTCCCTTTATTGACAAGACTCCATCCCATCCAATCCCACAATTACGAAGTACTGAAATATTTGTTCTGCAGAGGCTGGTAGCATTATGACACAACAGATGTCTATGTGAAGTCTATTTTAAGCTGGGTTTCTTAGGTAATAAAACACAACATATGCATATATAATTAGGCAAGCGGCTGTATTTAGAGGAGATAGATGTGTGCTGCATAATGTTTAATACCCGGTCAGACACCTGATGCCCTCCAGATGTTTTGGACTACATAGTCCCTGACTACTGGCCATGTTGACTGAGATTGATGGGAACGGTAGTCTAAAACATCTGGAGGGCACCAGGTTGCCTACCCGTGGTCTAATATCTATACATACATACATACATACATATTCACACACTCAGACAGAGCATCAAGACTTGGATTTTCAGCTGGCAAAGATTTTGTTTTTCTAAGCAAATCCCCTTTGAGCAGATCTATATGTAAACATATAGATCTGTATGTTTACATATAGATCTATATGTAAACATACAGCAGATCTGTATGTTTACAGAGCACCAACTTCAGTCTGTAAATAATAACAGTCAGTGATGATGATGATAATATAATGGTGGAATTCAGTGCCACTTTTATCCATTGGTCCATGAAAGCAGGAGAATCGACATTTGCATTAGTGTAGCATTGCCTCCCCTCTGGACATGGGTGGGGCTCCTGTGACTAACATTTAAACAGATATGTTGCAGACTCAGCTTCTCATGCTAACAAGACTGTGGCAGTTTACCCTCCTATCCCCTTCCTTATCCACTTCATATTGCAGTTCTGCCTGGAGTAAGGAAACACAGCTGAACCTCTCCTGCTTATGCTTAATTCTGGGGCTTTTCAACAAATGGGGATGCTGATGAAAATGTCCTGTTAAAAGATCCTCACCCCACCCCCCCTCACCAAACCAGAGCTGTATGCTACGTTTTATAACCATACATCACGAGCGTCATTACACTGTGGAAAATCACGTTTCCTTACCGTTGCTTCTCCGCCCACGTGTTTGTCCCTCTTTATTTCCTCTTTTGAAAGAGGAAGTAAACAACGTGCATGTGGCCCATCCAGTGGGCCATTTTGATCCCGCTGCTTCTCCTGCACACAGCAGGAGATAGCAGCAACTTCCGTCTTTAAAAATAAGTCAGTGTTCTTTTGTGCCGCGAAGAAGGCTAGAAGGGGTGGGAGGCAGCCGACGTCATGAGAGGGACCCACAAAAATCCGTGAGTGCCCAGTAATGCGTGTCCAATAAAACGCTCATCTGATGGAGTTCTACGTGTACACCCCTAGGATTGCCAGGCACTCCTGGGATTGCAATTATCCCTGTCACTTTAACAGCTTTGCTGCAGCAAAAGGGGACGCAGCTGTGTTCCTCTCCCTCTTGTATCTTTCCCACTCTCCCCTTATGTGCGGGAAATGAGAGTCTGACTTGCTCTAACAGGCAAATGGGACAATGGAATAACCTGACGAGGGAAAGCTACAGTGTCTTTGCTTCTGTAGAGCTCTTATGACCCCCTCTAGATGGATTCTGTTTGACACCTGGTTAGCCAATTATGCGCATAATCGCGGAAGTGCTTTATCATAAATGCTTGTACACAAGAGGTAATTGAGCGCACAACTGGTGGCCTTACCGGTTGTTTGAAATGCGCTTTACAAGTAGTTAATGCGGAGAATCGCTTGTTCACATAGGCAAAATGCGCTTTAACGGCCGGAGGAAAATAAAACTCGCTATTTAACACGCATTTGATAATGTGCATAATTGGAGAGATAAAGCGCCACAACTCCCAATTTACGCTCCGCTCTTGTAGAGGTAAAAAATTTAATGAGACTTCAAAGAGCTTTAAACGTCTTGTGTAGAGGCAGCCTATGAGAGACTGGCATGATCTCTGGTTTGCAACTTACTACCTATCCTGTCCCACTCCTGCTTATGTAGCCCAAGAACATCTGCACTCAGTTGATGGACCCATTTTGTGTTCTGCTGGCAACTTAGCCATTAGTATAACATCTCCATTTGATAGGTAATTCCCAGAGATACCTATTAGCAGAACAAATTGGTGCTCTATTGAGCAAAATACATGTCGTCCCACCCTCTTGGCTACCTTTTTACAAGCTTAGCACCTGGACAATGAATCCATTTCTTCAATAACAGAGCTAGCCATATTAATCAAAGGAGGGCTGGAGTGGGGGTGAAAACACTTTTAAGGGGTGGAGGCTGCTACAATTCCATGACAAGAGATTTGGCTGTGCCTTTCTGCTTTAACCAAGGAGCTTGTCCAAGGTCCCCTCTACAAGGATTCGCTTTTGCGCCCGGTTAGGCGATTATGCGCATAATCACTGAAGTGCATTTACACCTAATACCTCTGCACGAGAGGCGGCGAGAGGCGGCGAAGCGCATTAACGGATGACCAAAATGCACTTTACAAGTAGTTAATGCGCATAAGCGCTTGTTCACATAGTCAAAATGCGCTTTAACGGCCGGAGGAAAATAAAACTCGCGATTTAACGCGCATTCGATAATGCGCATAATCGGAGAGATACCGCGCCTCTACGCCCGATTTGCGCTCCGTTCTTGTAGAGGTAAATTTTTTTAAGCGCCTTGAAAGAGCTTTAAACCTCTCTTGTAGAGGCAGCCATAGTCATGTAGGTTAGCCCACGGCTTTAACACTCTCATATGCCTCAGCCCATCAGAGTGATATCCCTGCCTTACTACATCAGTACCTTGGTGACAGTCCAAATGTACAGGAAACCGGTGCTGTCTGGACTTGAATCCAGAGCTTCCTTATCTGCAGGCTGAGTGTCCCTTGTGGCAAGCTACTCACGGGAAATGCAGTTGTAGTTGTACTATCCCCTCAAGTGACTGCTTTGCTCCACCCCAAGAGACAGCCTGTCTGTTCTCCACAACTTGGATATAAACTCTTCCAGGCCAGACCTGGAGCAGCATCAAGTTTTAGCCTTGCCTGTCTTTCTACCTCTGCCACCTGGTTGCCAGCATCCTGTATCCTCCTCCTGCTCCTCCTCATCTTTGATTCTGGCCAATGTTGAATTACACTAATTTGGACTGTCCTTTCGACATGATGTCTTGGATGTCAAGACAAAGACCACTGAATCTCCCTGACAATGCCGGCCCTTCCCTGATCTGGCTGGTACTCAATCTGGAATGGATCTGCTTCGGCCATCTTTATCAGCACAGATGATAGTTGACAGACTAGGCTAGATCTACACCAAGCGGGATATAACACTTTGAAAGTGGTTTGAAAATGATATATGGAAATGTGTCCTGGGCCCCAACAGTTATCAATACTGTTAGAAACGGTTATATAAAGCAGTAGTGTAGAACCTGCCTGGCTTGGATCTGCCTAGCCAGTAAAATGTTAGGAAGTCTGGTTTTGTGATTGGTGAATTCAGCATGAAGTGTAAGCCAGATGTTATGCCCCTGAAAAGGGGATCAACTGCAAAGGTTTTTACTGCTACGTGCATGCATGTGCTTCAGTAAAAAACTATAGGCATGAACATGCATTCAAAGAGAGCATTGGGCTCATGCTGCAATATATTTCACACATGCACACAGCCCAATCTCCCCACACTTCTTCCGTGTCCCCTCTCATTCTACTGCCATTGTAACACCAATGAATTTAAGTTCACACATGGGAATGGACTTGGCTGGTGCGGGAAGCTCATGGTCTCTAGGAGGAAACCCTCTCCCTGCTCTAGCTGAGCCTCCTCTGGGTTTGAGACAGCAGATCTGTGTAAATTTTGGACCTCAGGAACCTGGGGTAAGAGTCTTTCTCCATGAGGCTGTGAACTTTCCCCTGAGCCTGGTCAAAACAAGATGGTGAAGGCTCTTGTATGTTCCTTCTTGTCACCTCCCGGGTCTGGAAGTCTATGTTCACCTGTGGGGAAAAACACAAAGGTGGTTTATAAAGGGGGAATTCTTATTCCCCCACCCCTGCCACTTTCCCCCTAAGTGCGTTTTTTTAAAATCATTGTGAGAAATGAAAAATAGCTTAAGCGCCCATCGAGAAGCGAGGAGCCTGCCTTGCAGAAATGGCGCAGGAGCCATCCGTCGTGAAATTCTGAAGGTGAAGAAGTGATGTCCTACATCTTGAATAAAAGTGCTTTCCGTTACCTTTTTTATAAATTGTTATAGTTCATATATGTATTTAGCACTGAATCAGTGCCACTGATCAAAAATTACTTAGGCCCCCTCCACAAGGATGCGCTTTTGCGCCCGGTTCCGCGATTATGCGCATTATCGCGGAGGCGCTTTTACTCCTAATCCCTCTGCACCGGAGGCGGCGAGAGGCGGCGAAGCGCATTAATTCATGTCCAAAAAGCGCTTTACAAGCAGTTAATGCGCGTAATCGCTTGTTCACACCGCGAAAATGCGCTTTAACGGCCGGAGCAAAATAAAAGTCGCTATTTAACGCGCGTTCGAAAATGCGCATTATCGGGGAGATAACGTGCCTGTACGCCTGTTTTGCGCTCCGTGCTTGTGGAGGTAAATTTTTTAATGAGCCTTCAAGGCTCATTAAACGTCTCGTGTGGAGGAGGCCTTAATGAGCAGTTTGAAATGGGGGGGGGGCACACACTTCCCATCTGGCCTGGGCATATGACCAGCTCTGCACGGCCCTGGGGGCAGAATCTGGGCAGAACTTGGTAGGGTAAGTGCAGTGCCTGAGAGAACATGGCAAGTGAGAAGTGGGCGAGGATCAATTGCAAATGAATCTAGGCTGGGCTACCTCTGAAATGTATTGGCTTTCCAGGTTCTGGTACTAATCACCAGCCAAATAGGCCATTGGATCAGTAAAATAATGGTGAGTTGTTAACCTCAGCACTAGCATCCATGCCTAGAGCAACAAATTAAATTCTGAGTCATCTGGGTCTCTGAACCTATGGGTTTCTTCAGACAGGGGTGGGGAAATCGTGTTTCCTTACAGTTGCTCTCTTCCAGGTTTTCTTCTGTGTTTGAAACGAGCACAGTTACATGGTGAAGAGAGCAGCCACCACGTGGCCTGTACATTTCAATGGGTCAGTGCCCGGCAATGAGCATTGTATAGTGCAACCTCAGAAGGGTCTGGTTTTCTGAGATTTATTTTGTAAACTAAAACTGAGAAAAGGAACAGGAGATCCACAGGCAGCTGGCGGAGCTGCCAAAAGGACCCATGAGCATCTATGGTCCCCTCCACAAGGATTCGCTTTTGCGCCCGGTTAGGCGATTATGCGCACTATCCCTGAAGCGCCTTTACGCCTAATACCTCTGCACGAGAGGCGGCGACAAAAGGCGCTTCCCTCCCCTCCCCTTCCCTCCCCGCCGCTCCCCAGCTGGCTGGCTGGTAGGCTGTGGGCAGCAGGCGAGCGCTCCTCCTCCTCGCCTTCCTTTACCCCCTCTTCTTCCTCCTCCTCCTCCAGCCGGCCCCCCCGCCGCGGGTGCCGAGCAGGAGGCGTCCCTCTTGCGGGGAAGGAGTCGCAGGCGGGCGGGCGGGCGCGGCTGCTTCGTCTCTGGGCGCCTGCCCGCCCGCCTGCGACTCCTTCCCCGCAAGCGCCTTTTGACAGCCTGATCCCCTCAGCAGGAGCCGGAGGACAGTGGAGAGAGAGGGGTGTGTGAGAGCTACTGGACGCTGCCAGGCACCTTTGGCTGCCTTGGAAATGTGGCTGCTTTCGTGACTGGAGGGAAACTGGCTGGCGACTGGGGGCTGAGGCGGTGGAGGAGGAGATGCAAACGGCAGGGAGGGAGGAAGCAAAGCCAGGAGCTGGGGGTGGGTCTGATTGTCTGAGCTAGTATCCGAAGCTGCTTCTTGGCAGTCAAGGGGAATGGAGGGGAGAGAGAACGGGAGAAAGCAGACAGAGCAGTTGGCAGAGGCACCCGGCTTTGCCTGACGCGACCAAAGGCGGAGAAGGGGATGAGATCTGAGGGAGGAGGAGGAGCCGCCTCCGCGGGCACCAGCCTTTTCCTTTCGCTCGCTGGAGCAGCAGCCCCCTCCCATCAAAATGCGCTTTAATGGACGGAGCAAAAAAACCTCACTATTTAACGCGCATTCGATAACGCGCACAATCGGGGAGATAACGCGCCTCTACGCCCCATTTGCGCTCCGCTGGTGTAGAGGTAAATTTTTTAATGAGACTTCAAAGAGCATTAAACCTCTCTTGTAGAGGCACCCTATGACTAGCTAGTAAGAAGTGTGCTACAAATCGCTTGTTTAAAGAAGCTCTATATCATGGGGGGGTGGGGGGGATGGGGGGCCTTGTGAGCACACTTTGTAATTTAAACCGCTTTGAGCATCACCGCAATATAGCTGCCATGATGGATGTGGCTAGTCATGTAATGGCTGCCATGGGGCCTTGTTGTCAAAAGGGAGCTAAAAGGGGGGAGGGGGGAGAGAAATAACGAGACTAGAGGCTGGAGGTAGATATGGCAAGGCAGAGGGATAGAGGGGAGAGAAAGAGCAAACCTAAAGGCTAGAAAGGGACTGAAAGAAGACTACGGCCCCCTCTTCATGATGCCGGGAGCGCTGCGCTGTGGCACCTCCCCGGTGTCGCACGGTGCATTTACGCCCCTTATGTAAGGGGCGCAACGGCGCTTTTTCCTTTGTTGCCTCTGGTGGCTGCTGGAGGGAGGGGACTGAGAACTTCGGCTCCCTTACTCCCAGGTAAGTTTTTATTTAAAAAATGTTTTTACAAAATGGGGGGGGGACAGCAAAGGCGCGTCTTTTTTTCTTTTTTAAAAAACTTTTAAAACTTTAAATTGGGGGGGGGGAGGATTGCCGCTAACTAAAAAAGTCGCATTAAACGGCTGACTTTTTTCGTTCGTGGCAAAGAGCCTTTGCCCCTAGATATCTTCGCACTGGCAGCTGCGTCATGTAACGCAACTGCCACCAGTGCGAAGCCATGTCGACAGAAACTGTCCATCTAGAGGCATCCTACATTAACATTTTCCAAGGTTGCGTTTTAATTTTATTTTTTCTAGGAGGCCAAGGAACCGAGAGCTTCATGGGTGCCATTGCAGGTTCCCATGGAACGTGCCGATGAGCCCTGTTGTATCACTGTGGCATGAAGGACCTGCTGCCTTATCCCATGTATGTTTACTTGGAATAAGTCTTACTGTGTTCAATGTGTCTTACGTCCAAGTAAATGCACGTAGGATTGAAAACTTAGTCCTCCACACCGAAGCCCAGACTTCTATAAATAAAGCACCTTCCCCAACCTGGTGCCTTCCGGATGTGATGGATTACACTTCCCATCATTCCCAGCCGGCCTAACCTCTCGGGGTGCTTGCACATCAATATATTCTTCAAAAATCCTCTGGGCCTTGGAAGCCAGCTTGGCGGTTGACCGCGTCTTTTTAAACTCCTCACAGGCCAGCCAGAATTCCAGATTTTCCTCACTGAACTCTGTCTTCAGGAAAGCACGGAATGCAGCCACTCCATCTGAAAAAAGGAAGCAGTTTGTTTAGGGCTAAATGTTTAGGGCTGCCTCTACAAGAGGCATTTAAAGCTCTTTCAAGGCGCATTAAAAAATTTAACTCTACAAGAACGGAGCGCAAATCGGGCGTAGAATGCGCGTTAAATAGTGAGTTTTATTTTGCTCCTGCCGTTAAAGTGCATTTTGACTATGTGAACAAGCGATTCTCTGCATTAACTACTTGTAAAGCGCATTTGAAACAACCGGTAAGGTCACCTGTTGAGTGCTCAATTACCTCCTGCATACAAGCATTTATGATAAAGTGCTTCCGAGAAGATGCGCATAATCGGAGGAACAGGCGTCAAATGGAAGCCATCTAGAGGGGGTCTAGGGCTAAATGTAGGTGCCATTTTCTATTCGGGTATTTCCTGCTGCTTCACTGCTAAAAACTGGGGAGGGGGGGACAACACACCAGTCTTCGCAGTACTCTTCCCAAAATGATGTACATGCATTCTCAATGTCCCATTATAAATAGTCTGTGTTTTTTTTTAAAAAAAATGGAAGGGCCAACCTATTTATTTATTTATTTATTTAAATGTCTTGGCCGCCTTTCAGGGCAAAGGCCCTCACAAGGCAGCTTACAACAATAAAATACATAAAATATTAAACTATTAAAAGCAATAAAAACATGTTCACAGTAAAATAGCAATTAAAACCATAAAACCAGCAGGAACAACAATAGCAGCAATAACAGGATAACCCTGGGAAGGCCATGGTAAAATAAAATGGTTTTAAGGCTTTCTTGAAAGCCTGCAAGGATGGTGCATGGCGGACCTCTGATGGAAGTTTGTTCCGGAGGTTTGGGGCCACCGCAGAGAAGGCTTTCTAGGATTTGGGCATGCTGACTGTGTTTGCTTCTCTCTCTCTCTCTCTCTCTCTTTCTCTCTCTCTCTCTCTGCCTGGATCCACATGATCAGGGTGGAGAAAATACACAACGGTGGCTTATTTTGCCTGCCATGCCTGCCAGTTGCATGCCGGAGAAATTTGCCTAATTACCCTCACCATTGCAGGTTGCCAAATTGTGTAACCCCCAAGCTGCATGGCTTGTTGGAGTTGGCAGCAACCATTAAACAACCCCTGGACTGTGGTTGAGAGTTGCCCACCCCAACAAGCCACGGTAAGTCGGGCACTGCACCTGGCATGACACAACAGCCCCCGTGGGTTGTCCAAGACCACTGAATGAGCTTGAGCCTGGGTGCCCTTTGCATCATATTGGCTATTTCGAACACATTTGTAACTTCCATTTGTGTAGAAGAATGATCATTCTCATTCTCATCATTACCATTTTAATACAGGGAGGCAGTGAAGGACACAAAGCACTTGCTGCTGGCTTTAGGTAGATAGTGAAAGTGTCCTTATCTCTCAGTGCTTAGTAACTATTATATTTTTGAACAATGTGCTAGAATATTTTGGGTTATATACTGTGTAAAGAGTGAGAAAGATTAGTCTTTAATAATAGCATTTGTGGCTCAGTAGTCTATTAAGACTGGCACACTCTCCTTGTATAATGAACACTAAATTAAATGTCTCTGTTCCAATTAAAGTGAATTGTGTCTCAACCACATTTTCACAGCAGTGATAAACCTATATTTGGGTTTTGTAACAGCTGATTGCAGGTAGGGTCTCACATAACTGAATGCTTCCCCATACAAAAATACTCCTTCCACATAGAAAACCAGCATGTCAGACATAAAGGTCCCAACTCAGCCTTTCTTCCTGGCATGCTAACTTTCTACATGCAGGGAATGGGGTTTGTGTGCGGAGGAAGAGGCAGCCAGTCATGTGATTCTCCTGCCTGTCATCTGAAGTGAGACTGCAGAGACACAGGCTCACCATCTCAGCAAAGGACTAGCCCTATGTCCCACTGAGACCTATGGAACAAGTTATGTCCACAGAGATCCCTTTGCACTCAATGCTTGTGGTGGTGGTGGTGGTGGTGGTGGGGGGTTAATGTAATACAGGCCATTCATATATTATTGTAAGAATCCTTTGATGCAGTTTTGCCCATTTCAAAATTAGCCCTTAGGACAGCTATAGAATACTTACCGCATGGCTAGGGTGAGGAAGGCTGTGGCAAGTATGTAGCAGGGGGCAAATACGTTCCTGGGCTACTGCAGCTTGGTGTGTGCCCCAGCACTGCCTCATTCCCTCACTCCGTAGCTCAGTATAAGAGAGGGTGCGTTATACTCATAAACTGTGAGAATTTGTTACCGATAGCGGCAGCATCGCCTCTATACTTGTTTGTGTTATGTCAAGAGGATAATGTGAGGACTTCCCTCAGCATGCCTCTCCATTCTTTGTTCACCTTCTTTCCTCTCAGACTTTTAGGATTTCTGATTTGTTCTGAAATTCTGTGAGTGCTTTGCAATAGATGTCATAGGTTGGCTCATTTTTAATATTCCGCATATGCGAGTACAGTTTAAATCTAGTAGTGAGTGCTGTGTTTTTCAATGACATGTGGTCAGGGTTCTCTCCGTGCGTTAGGTCCAGGCCCAATTCATTGTCAGCTGAAGTCTACACTTTGCATTTTGAGAGAGGCAGGCAAGTCATTCATGCACACTTCCAAAATCCCAAACTTTAGCAACCTTGAAAACTAGTGTAGGGCAGCCTTCCCCAGTCTGGTGCCTTCCAGTTGTTTCAGACTGCAACTCCCACCATTCCCATCCAGTGTGGCCACTGATGGCTGGGAATGATGGGAGTTGCAGTCCAACACAATCTGGAGGGAACCAGGTTGGGGAAGGCTGGTGTAGGGGAACAAACCTCTGACTTCAACAGGGAACCAAGAACCTAGGCCCCCTCCACAAGGATGCGCTTTTGCGCCCGGTTCGGGGATTATGCGCATTTTCGCGGAGGCGCATTTACTCCTAATCCCTCTGCACCGGAGGCGGCGAGAGGCGGCGAAGCGCATTAATTCATGTCCAAAAAGCGCTTTACAAGCAGTTAATGCGCGTAGTCGCTTGTTCACACCGCGAAAATGCGCTTTAACGGCCGGAGCAAAATAAAAGTCGCTATTTAACGCGCGTTCGAAAATGCGCATTATCGGGGAGATAACGCGCCTGTACGCCCGTTTTGCGCGCCGTGCTTGTGGAGGTAAATTTTTTAATGAGCCTTCAAGGCTCATTAAACGTCTCGTGTGGAGTAGGCCCTAGATAAGTTCACAATTCTTCAGTTTTTTTCCAATCCCACAGCTTTTACCGGCTTCCCTCTCGGGAATTTTTGTTTAATTTTACAGTAATCACATAGGGTTTTCCATCATGTGCTTCCTGATTTTCTCCTTCCCTTCTGTCTCACTCAGCTTTCCAACATCCTCACTGGGTTTTCCAGAAACAGAAAGCTTGCCAGAGGACGTGAGCAGCTGAGCAGAGACTCTGATGAGAGTGCTTTCTCATAATGGAGACGCTGAGAAAGACTTCTTTGCCCCCAAAAGTAGTCTAGAGAAGTCAAGGGGTGGGCTGAGCAGCTGGAGGCAGGAGACCTTACACAGACCTCTGGCTGATCTCCTGCTCTCAGTGTACTCAGTGGTTGTATAAAGCAAATAAATTGGGGGAAAGGGACTGATGCCCGAGATCTGCTGATGTTTAGGGTGACCATATTTTGGAAACCAAAAAGGAGGACAATATGGCCGCCCCAAGGGGGCGTGCCCACCAACATGTCCAACCCCCAAGGGGGCGTGCCCACCAACATGTCCATCCCCCAAGGGGGCGTGCCCATCAACATGTCCAGCCCCTAAGGGGGTGTGCCCACCCAAACATGGCCTTGGTCACATGTCTGATTTCACAGCATACAATTAAGACAAACTTGTTCTACACAACATCTTAATGTTAAAATCACTGAAATAAAGAACAAGTGAGACATTGAATGTATCTGAAATTAACTTCACTCACTTCTACGTTTGTAGCTTTTCCTGTTCTTTGAAGCTTTTACTATACTCTGTGTGATAGAGTCTCCCCTTCCCTCAAATATCTTTTCTGACTGCAAATCTTTCACTGGATTACAATAGTCTCAACTTTCCTAACGTTTAACACTCTTTCATCATCATTTTTCTCATATCCATACCCACAGATTCAGCATACTGTTACCATTGAACAAATGAAGCAGTGGACAAGTGCAGAGAAATCTAGTACAACAAACTAACAACCTAGCATGAAGGAAGAGTATAAAATATTATTACCCTGCAAACATTAGCCATGGAACAAAATGGACTAAAGGCTTGTTGTAGTCACTTCTCGCCTCTTAGCTTGTTTCAACTTCTGGTTGATCAGTGAGAAACTAATCTAACAATGTGTGATTATATCTCTGATTCATTAGCCATGTGAACAAGACCATGGTCAGTACAATACAAAGATAGGCCAGAACAGATGCCCATTATTACAATGCTAGATAAGGATCTTTCCCTCCTTTTATCCAAGTATATCCTGAATTTACATTGCCTCAGTGTGCAGAGAACAAGCAACCAGCAGGTGCTCTCCAGAAAGATGCTTTCAGAGCCTAGGAGATTCAGACACACTCAAGCCAAGCCACGCTACACACTCAAATATTACCTTACTTGGACAGAACAATTCTGGGACAAATCAATACTTTGCAATCAACCAGACATGACAGTCAAAAACAACAAAGAAAAAACACACCTACCTCAATGACATAACAATACCTATGACAAAACTGTTGCAGAAAAGGAAGAGTTAAAGACAGAAAAATATACACCACTGGCTATGGAAGTTAAAGAACTATGGTAACAGGAAAAATTACAATCATTCAATTAGTTAGAGTGATCATATGGAAAGGAGGACAGGGCTCCTGTATCTTTAAGAGCTGTATTGAAAAGGGAATTTCAGCAAGTGTCATTTGTATGCATGTAGCATCCTAACCCTAAACAGTACCTCACACGATTTGGAAGCTATACTTCTATTAATGCAGTCCAAAATAGTGCTTGCTTATTTTGCAGTCCCGTCACACTGTTGGCTCATATTAAGCTTGGGATCTACAACAATTCCAAGATCCTTCTCATCTGTAGTGTTGCTGAGCCCAGTATCCCCCATCTTGTAACTGTGCATTTGGTTTCTTTTTCCTACTTGTATAACTTGGCATTTATCCCTATTAAATTTCATTCTGCTGTTTTCAGCCCAGCGCTCCACTCTATCAAGATCACTTTGAAGTTTGTTTCTGTCTTCCAGGGTATTAGTCATCCCACCCAATGTTGTGTCAGCATCATCACCATCATCCACACACACCTCATACTCAGGCAATAAAAATTAAAATCTACACACCCCTACACACTCACTCAAGTGTGTGTGTGTGTGTGTGTGGAACACAACAACACAACCTCCTCCCATACACATAACAGGGGAGGGGGAATAAAAATCCACCCCTCCACACACCAAAGGCATCATCATCATAATCAGCCACCCACACAAGGCAAAATAACAGTAGACATAATAAATCTACACACAAACATGCACATACCAAAGGCAATAAAATAACATTAAAAATACAACACTCATCCACATACTCACCAAAGGAAAAAATAATAAAAATCCACACATGCACCAAGGCAAAAACCAACCAACCAACCAACCACACACACTTAACCAAGACTAAAAATAAAATAAATATCCACATACCCCAACATACTCACCCATGGCAAATCTAATAATAGTTTTTAAAAACATCCACATGTACCCCCCCAAATTAATTCATCAAAATCAGTACTCAAGGAATATATGGAAAATAAGTGAAAACTAATTTCATCAATGCTGCCAATAATGAAATCTAATCTACCCCCCACCCCACTGAATTTAAATTGCAGCTAAAGCCAGTTCATTTGGTCTTCTATTAATTTAATGCCCCCCACGCAAATTGCTTTTTAAAAGTTTATAAACAGTAGCAGCAGCACTCAACAATAATAGTAGTAACAACAAGAAAAATAACATAACATCCAGCCCCAGCTCTGCGCACCAGGCTGGGCTAAGATGCCCATGCTCCAGGCTGGGACAGACCACTCTGCATGCCATGAAACTCCGCATGCCAGGCCGGGATGCTCCACGGCCAGCCAGGCCGCCCCATGCTCCATAATGCCCCACTTACCAGGCCATGCCATGCTGCACGCCAGGATAGACCGCGATGCTCATGCTGGCCGCCGGACCAGGTGCCTCCGAACATCCTGCCAGGCTGCCCACAAATTGAGCCAGGGTAGGCAGCAACACCCATGCTGCCCGCCGGACCAGGTGCCTCCAAGCAACCCCCCAGGTCAGGCTGCGCCGCGCGCCGGGCCGGGCTGGGCAGCGCCACGCGCCGGGCCGGGCTGGGCAGCGCCGCGCGCCGGGCCGGGCAGCGCCGCGCGCCGGGCCGGGCTGCGCCACGCGCCGGGCCGGCCTGCGCCATGTGCCAAGCTGGGCTGGGCTGCGCGCCGGGCCGCGCTAGCCAAGAACAAGGCCCGGATGGCGGAGGGGAGGAGGCTGGAACGACGTGCACCCGGAAGTGTGGGTGTGCGTCGTTCCAGCCTCTTCCCCGGCCGATCTGGGCCTTGTTCTTGGCCAGCGCAATGGCGCTAGCCAAGAACAAGGCCCGGATGGGGGGGGGAGGCTGGAACGACGCGCACCCGGAAGTGTGGGTGTGCGTTGTTCCAGCCTCTTCCCCGGCCGATCTGGGCCTTGTTCTTGGCCAGCGCAATCGCGCTAGCCAAGAACAAGGCCCGGATGGGGGGGGGAGGCTGGAACGACGCGCACCCGGAAGTGTGGGTGTGCGTCGTTCCAGCCTCTTCCCTGGCTGATCTGGGCCTTGTTCTTGGCCAGCGCAATCGCGCTAGCCAAGAACAAGGCCCGGATTGGGGGGGGGGGAGGCTGGAACGACGCGCACCCGGAAGTGTGGGTGTGCGTCGTTCCAGCCTCTTCCCCGGCCGATCTGGGCCTTGTTCTTGGCCAGCGCAATCGCGCTAGCCAAGAACAAGGCCCGGATGTCGGAGGGGAGGAGGCTGGAACGACGCGCACCCGGAAGTGTGGGTGTGCGTCGTTCCAGCCTCTTCCCCGGCCGATCTGGGCCTTGTTCTTGGCCAGCGCAATCGCGCTAGCCAAGATCAAGGCCCGGATGGCACGGGAGAGGCCCAATTTTCCGGACTTTGGGGGATATTTTGAAATTTCCCCCCCGGACTCAAATTTGGCCCCCTTTTCCGGGCATGTCCGGGGGGATCCGGACGTCTGGTCACCCTACTGATGTTTTATTATCCTCCTTTTCTGCTCTGCTTCCTTCTCCCCCCACCTCCACCCCCACTCTCTCTCCAACCCTCTAACTCCCAAGCTCTGTCCCTCTTTAACCTGCCTATTTGTATTTCCCTTCACACAAGCTGAAACAAGACACTGCAGGGAATGGCCACCCACAGCTGCAAACAGCAGCCTTGCTTCTCCACAAACTCGTCTCTCCTACAGTCACTTCTAATGATCCAAAATGTGTCACCATGCTGAATTTCCCGGTTCTTCAAGCAGTGATCAGTAAAATGTATGTCTGTATGTGTGCATGTGTGTGAGAGAGAGAGACTCACAGTGTGGTGAGGCATGGCACATCAGTCCACTTGTATGGCTAGATATCATCAAGAGAGGGGGGGGTGAGTATGTGGGTGCTATTATTTATTATTATTACTGGTGGGACCATTTGAACCAGCAATCTTGGTCAATCCGGTCTGTTTGTGTGTGAAAATGCCCACCCAGCCCAAGGTAGGATTAATGTTCAGGTGGCTGGCAAATTTCAGAACTATTTGTCTTACCTTGAATACAAGGTGGACAGAATTTAGAAATGAAGAATACTGAAATACAAGTTACTAGTTCATATTATTGGCCGTTTTTCCTCTATATAAATAAAAAATGTCAGCTATTTTAAACATTAGATGTTTAAATAGTTAAATATTTAAACATCTAATCAAATAGTTAAATATTTGATTAGCGAATGAATTTTAAAATTAAAATAAAGAATTTATTTTATCATTTTTTTACATTTTAAAAGCAAATTTATTAAAATACCGACTTTTAAATAGTACCATTGAATCTTTTGACCAAAAATACATTTTAAAAGACACTTCAACTACTTATCTAGGCCATTTTTAAGATACAGACTGCCATTTTGAAAGATGGCAGCCATATTGAATACTAATTGATTTTTTTGGCAGGGGTCCCTATCTTAAATGACTTATATAGGCCTAAAGTAAACGTGAGCAAAGTGGCACCTTCTTATCCCAAATTGCCAGATACTTATGTGAACAGACCCAACTAAAAGAAAGCTTTGCCGCCCTTTCAAGCGGAGGCTTAGCAGCTCTGGCACTGTGCCTAGGACAGAAGATGCCGGCAGGAATGATGCTGTCAGTCACGCTATAGCATTGTTCCCAGGGCTATTTTGCCCCAGGAATGTGGATGAAGCAGCCAAGCTACCACTTGAAGCACAGGAAGGTTTTTGTTGTTAAAAACCTTCTCTGTGGTGGCTCCCCAATTGTGGAACGATCTCCCCGACAAGGCCCGCCTGGTGCCAACATTGTTATCTTTTCGGCGCCAGGTCAAGACTTTCCTCTTCTCTCAGGCATTTGGCAATATCTGAGGAGCCTGGGTTTGTTTTGTTTTGTTTTTGTAGTTTTTTGAAGTGTTGAAGTGGGTTTTAAATGTACAGATTGTGTGTATGTTGTATGTTTTTGCTGTTTTAATTTTTGTATATTGTTTTTAATTGTTTTTAATCCTATGTAAACCGCCCAGAGAGCTTCGGCTATGGGGCGGTATGCAAATGTAATAAATAAATAAATAAATAAATAAAAATGCAACCACGTTGTTTTGAAGGCAAGATGAAAGCTCCTATAATTTGCCATCTCCCTGAAAGTTGTCAAATATTTCCCTTCCCCTTTCACAGGGACAAATGGTCCCACAAAACGTGGAGGGGATATTCTGCTGAGCTTTAGGCTACCTCCACAAGGGCGCTTTAATGCTCTTTGAAGGCTCATTATAAATTTTACCTTCACACCAGCGGAGCGCAAAACGGGCGCAGAGGCGCGTTATCTCCCGGATTATGCACATTATCGAATGCGCGTTAAATAGCGACTTTTATTTTGCTCCGGCCGTTAAAGCGCCTTTTCGCCGTGTGAACAAGCGATTATGCGCATTAACTACATGTAAAGCGCTTTTTGGACATCAATTAATGCGCTTCGCCGCCTCTCGCCGCCTCCTGTGCAGAGGGATTAGGAGTAAATGCGCCTCCGCGATAATGCGCATAATCCCCGAACCGGGCGCAAAAGCGCATCCTTCTGGAGGGGGCCTTAGTCTCTCATAACATCTCCGTCAGTCTTCTGTCAATCTATTTAACTTTTCTCATGCCCTTTCTTTCTTTTCATTTGCCTCTTCTTTCATATTTATCTCCCTCCTCATAAACTCCATCCACATCATTTGTATGTGGCAAGAATCACATGATTTGGAACACTTATCAAATATGTAGGAGTGTGCAGAACCACAGGGAGTTTTTCTATACGAGACTGTTAATCTCTGTTAATCCGCTGTACCTACTTTCGGCATCATTGCAGAATTGAGCACTACATGAAGAGAGTTTCATTTCCTGCTTTTCTGCTACATGACCTCTAGGTGAAGTATGGAGGAATGGCACAAATACATAAGTGAAAGAAGTGGTTTCTTTTGTTTTTACAATTAAATACCACATCTTCCCCACTCTAAAACTTGCTGGAAATGTTCTTTAAATACAGTTGTGAAACCAGAGGGTCACAATGTCATCTAAAGAAGCCATAAACAACCATGATTAGGGCATGACCACGCACAATAAATATTTCATGTAGAAAAGTCCAGGGATTGACTTCATTTATATATTCCACTTTTAACCAAAAGTTCAAAATTCTTTGAACAGTGAATTAAATTAAAAATTCTCTGAACTGCCTCACCCCTGCACCCCCCTTTTGATTAGACACCCACTTTCCCTGTATTATATGTGAAAGGGGCAGGAACCTGAATTCTAAAAAAACACAGCATGGCTACTTTGGCCCTTAGTCAGCCCACTTTCAAAGGCTGAGAACTCAAAGTCTGATTTGGCATGTCAGCCAGCCAGTGCTTAAAAAGCTTTAACATGTATTTGACTTTCCAATGACACTAGCATTGTTTAGATCATGTGCTTTGAATCTTGGCTGCCTCACATGACTGAGGCATAATGGGAATTTCCAGCATCTCCCCCCACCCCTGCGAAAGATGGGATTGACTTGGTGTTGGGGAGAGAAAGTGGAATCGCCAAAAGGGTGTAAAGGACATACAACACACACACACACCCCCAAAGAGCAGGAAGGATCGATGGAAGGAAGGAGTGAACCCACGCAATTGCAAGCATGTTTTTTCATGTCTGACAGTTGCAATCAGGCTGAGGATTTAAGGACAGACTGTCCTGCTAGATGTTGGACAAATGATGAGCCACGTGTTCAACCCTGTGAGGGATGCAGTGTGAGATATGCTGTTGTTCTGTGTCTCTTCCGGCATCCTGTCAAAAGGAATCTTCATCTGTCTAGCCAGATCATCTCTCCTGGGCATGAAATATACTGGGAGAGCAAGTCCTCTCTGTCATTTCATGGTCACGTATCTCTCTCTCTCTCTCTCTCTCTCTCTCTCCCCCTCTCCCTCCCATTTCTCCCCCACTCCCTAGAACACAGGGAAGATAACACATTTTACAGCAAGGGAGAATCAATTGTCAGAGATACATCTTGATGAATGCAACATCAGGTGATAACTCCTTTACAAGTCAACATAGCGTTGTTGTTGTTATTGTTATTTCTAGTGTGATACTGTTATGAGTCATACTGTTCAGCTCTGCCAAGTAGAGAGAACCCTTTCTTGTTTTGGTCCACACTAGCCATCTCTGGAATTGCCATCCTTTGATCAGTCATCTAGCGATGTTGTCAACTCATTGTATCCCATTGTTTTCTGTATAGTCCTCCCATGTTTTGTTCTCCAGATCTAATTTGTACCCATTTTTGAGGTAAAAGAAAAAAGAAAATATTACAGCACTACCTTTCTACTGTGGACAGCCAAAGCACTATTAAGGCTTTTAAGGGTTCCTTTACCTTTAATTAAACATTTCCTGTCTGCCAAGTATAACAAGGGTGGTGGAAGAAAGCAGCAGCTGATAACAGAAGAAGAAGAAGAAGAAAGGGAGGTGTGTCCTCGGTGTTGGTGAAAAGATTCAGTTTATTGTAAATTATTTATTACATTTATATCCCACCTTTTTTTCCTTCTTAAGGAACCTAAGGCAGCATACATAATCCTCCTCCTCTCCATTTTATCCTCACAACAACAACCCTGTGAGGTAGGTTGGGCTGAGAGTCTGTGACTGGCCCAAAATCACCCAGTGAGCTTCCATGGCCAAGTGGGAACTAGAACCCAGATCTCCCAGCCCAAGTCTCTAGCCACTACACTCTTGTTGAGTAGAAATGGTGATGAATGGCCTATTCATTAACCCAGTTGGCATGCAACAGCAGCAAATCATGGGTTAATTAAACCCATAATTTTCTGTGCTGCATGCCAGGTACATTCTGTGGCCATATTCAGTCCCTAATTGGGGCGACTGGGGGTTGCTATGTGAGGTCCAAACCCAAACACTATGGGTCAATCCACAGTTAATCTACAAATATAATTTGTGTTCTGGATTTATGGGAAATAGCTGGTTTTGCTTTATTAGGCTTGCTGGAAAGACTATTGAGAAAATGTTAACCCACCTCTCTTAAAACAATATAGGATGTCTCATTATGAAACACAAATACCAAACGGTAATGATGAATAATTAAAAATTTGAAAATGTAAATAAGTAAAAAAGTAGTAATTGTATTAAAGGGAAGACAGAGATTCACAAGCAGTTGACCTGGATGGTATGCAAAGAGAAAATGCTGAGTTAAATCCCGACCACTTAGGCCAAAGAGTTATTTACGTAATGAACATGTGTAAGACTGTATTATTCCAGGTCAAACATATATTTAAAGTTTTCCCATATCAATTAATGAGTAAAAAATATTGCGTAAGGAATATACATAAAAAAGCTTGATATACAGATGTCTAGAAAAAAATATAGATTTAGATTTAATTGGCAAATTTTGAGTATGGAGTTATTTCAAAATTCAAAATGGATCATATATAGCCTGAAAGGTATATGCATGACCATTGTTCGTGTGTGCATGTGTATGTAATGAGATAACTAAGACTGTGAGCCCTTAGTACATAATATTAGCTATGAGGTAGCTTCTACACAAAGAAGCTATTTTAGAAAGCAGGTGCTTCTTATTAGAAGTTCACCAGACCTGTGTATCTGTCAGCTGAATAATCTATTCAGTATTGAATGGGGAACTTGGTACCTAGAATGAGATCTCCTCTTTTTTAAGCTATTAGGACCAGAAGTCTAAGAACAATACATCTTTAAAAGTCTATCTCCTGTTAAACTGTTAATATCTAAGAATCTTTAGCAAAGCTCTGTTTAACAACAAAAATATTCTAATGTTGTTACTTTATGCAAGTTATATTTTGATGTGATGTTAGAAGTATATTCCTAACAAAAATTAAAAATAGATCCAAACGTTTTTCCTTTACCAAATTCTTGTTAGTACAAAACCAAAACTGAATCTGCCTAAAACAAATTTTGGTGTATGGTTTGTTTGAAGTGAATCGATCAACTATGGGTAGTTAACAGACAGCTAAATACTGGAACTACAGTTTGAAAACAAAGCAAAGGCCAATCCAGTAACAGTTAGGTTGTCAATGGGGTGTTTAATGCACGATTTACCTACAGTATCTGGGTTTGGAAATCATATAGCAACCCCACAGTGCAATTGAGGCTGAATATTCAAAAAGGCATGCGAACAACCCCATTGCCTGAATGTCAGTTTCTTTTCCCATAGCGAAGAGGGCTTTAATTACTGATTTCCTTTTTTTTTCATTGTTTATAGGAAAATAAGTATTATTTTACTGTAAGAAAAAAAGAAAAAGAAGAAGAAATCAGCAACTAACCTTCCCCATCTAGGAACAGAAATTGCCATTGGACAATTAGGAGAGACTAAACAATTAAGAGGCAATGTATTATTAATCCCCTGCCTGCACTCATCAAGAAACAATGAGACAGGCTGAACTTACCAGAAGGATTTTTAAAATTATTCTACATGGGAACCTTTCCTCAATGGGACATACTTGTGAGTAAATATAAGAAGGATGGGGAAGGGCTGGGTAATAGCTACGTTAAGAGCTTGTATGGAACCTCTGTTTTATTCCACTTCCAGCTAATTCTAGGAAAGGAAAGCCTCAGCAGCGCTAACAGGTAGGTGAGAAGGAGTTTGTTTTCCTTAACTGTCACTGAGGCCCCCTCCACAAGGATGCGCTTTTGCGCCCGGTTCCGCGATTATGCGCATTATCGCGGAGGCGCTTTTACTCCTAATCCCTCTGCACCGGAGGCGGCGAGAGGCGGCGAAGCGCATTAATTCATGTCCAAAAAGCGCTTTACAAGCAGTTAATGCGCGTAATCGCTTGTTCACACCGCGAAAATGCGCTTTAACGGCCGGAGCAAAATAAAAGTCGCTATTTAACGCGCGTTCGAAAATGCGCATTATCGGGGAGATAACGCGCCTGTACGCCCGTTTTGCGCTCCGTGCTTGTGGAGGTAAATTTTTTAATGAGCCTTCAAGGCTCATTAAACGTCTCGTGTGGAGGAGGCCTGACAGTCCTTCAAAAATTGAAGACTGAAGACAGCATTTGAAAAGTGGTCACAGTGGGTTGTTTATGCCTAAAGTGTTTATGCCTACGCTTTTTAACGTATAAAGCAGACATACATACTAGCAAGCGAAATGCTAGTTCAGCAGTCAGTCTTTTTCCTCTTCTTGTGTTTCAGGAAGGCTGTATCTCTTTAACATCCATACATTCATTCTTTGCCTTATTTTTTTTTAAAAAATGTTTAAAAGCCTATGAGAACATAGGAAGTTGCCTTATACAAAATCAGACCATCAGTCCATCCAGCCCATTATTATTTCAAGCAGGATTTTCTCCACTCCTACCTGGAGATACCAGGGATCAAACCTGGAGTCTTCTGCATGCAAAGCAGATGCTCTACCACTAAGCCACAGCCCCTCCCTTGAATGGCTCCAAAACCATTCAAGAGATTGGGAGAGAGGTGTTGGGTGAAATCACAGATGCTCGCCAATCAGGGCCCTTTACAACCAACTTCCCCACCACCATTATTCTTCAATCTGGACCACACTGCAAATTTATAGTATTTTTTCCCCAGAACTTTGCCCCAGAAGTAGTAAATACGTTTGCGCAGAACATGGTGAGGACACTTCCAAACCAGCCTCACTGCTCTAAAATTGGTTATATCTGTCTTCAGATGTAACCAATGTAGCACCACTGACATATCTTGTGGTGGTGAATTCTACAAGTTTTAATAAAAACAAAGGTCTATGTGGCGCCCAGAGATGGGGCGCATTTGACCATAATGGCTTGCAGACCATGCGTCACTATTTCTTTGGCTAGGAGATTTAAAGCTATGACATCAATTGAGCATGTGAGTTGTATTCATTTGCTAACTGGCTTTAAAAATAACATACAAGTGTTTGGTATGGAGATTTCAAGCAATGCCAAGCACACAGACACCTCCCACTCCAGCTCAGACAAAAATAGTCTTTCTATTTCTATAGGACAGGTACAGAAATTTCTGTACCTGTCCTATACCCAAGACATTTTGTAGTCTGAGATGGAGCAGACAATGGTGCCCCCAAACCGCCCAAGTCAAATGCATGATACCCAAAACCAGGCAAGTTATTTTGGCCCATGAGCCAGAAAGTCCTACAAACACCTCCCCATCCCCAGCAGTTTAAATACATCAACAAAGCAGCTGACACACTCTGCCTAATGGCAAGGCCGGCCCTGCCCTTATCTCCCTTTTTGCAATTGTGTTTTTCCTCTGCTTTTTAACTTCCTTCCTTTATCACTTGAAATAAGGCTGCCCTTTAAAATACCACTTGAATCATACTAGATCTCCTAACGTTATTCCCCAGCATATGGCCTCCTCTTGGCTGCATTTTAAAATACTGCTTGAGTCATACTGGTCTCTTCAAGCATTGCACCAGCTTGGGTTTTTTCCCCATTTTGAGCTGAGGTTGTGTCATGGTCACAGGCACCTCTTGCTATGACATCACTGGTGATGGTGACACACAACAACTTCCCCCCCAGGATTTGAAAGAACATTAAAAATGGATTATTTGAAATCTTTTTTTGTAATCTTTGGAGGCCAATTGCTTCCCATTAGACCAATCCAGTGTGGGAGTGTTCAGTCATATAAAGGTGGAAATCATTCAAAAGAAGCTGCCTTATACTGAATCAGAGAATTGGCCCCTAATGTTACTCTGGCAATCACTCTCCAAAATCTCAAGCAATTATCTTTCCCGGTCAAGCTACTTAACATCCTTTAAAATCCAGCAGGGCTTCCTCCTCTCTGGAAGCAATAGCTCTCTACTTTAGTCTGGTTTTGCTTGTTTGTTTGTTTGTTTTTGTTGTTTCTTTAAAAAAAACTAGTCTGGGTTGTGCATTCCTCCACCACCAGCCCCATTTCCAGCTACCAGAAAAGCTGTTGATGTTCTGAACGGGTGTTTGGATCCAGTAATGGGCTGGATGATGGCTAAATCTAGACAAGACGTTGGTACTTCTGGCCCAGAGACAAATGACCTCTGGAATTGGAATTCAACCTGTTCTGGATAGGCTAGTACTCCCCTTGAAGAATCGGGAATGTAGTTTGGTGGTGCTTCTGGGACCTGAATGCTCAGGTGGCAGCTATAGCCAGGATTGACTTTCCTAGCTTATGCTGGTGTGCCAACTGTGTCCTTGCCAGTCAAGGTCAGACCTGCCCATGGTGACACATGCCTTAGTTATATCTAGGCTGGATTATTGCAATGCACTCTAGATGGGACTACTTTTCAAGAGTCTTTGGAAACTGCAGTTGGTCCAAAATGCAGCAGCAAGGATTCTGGTGGGTGCTAAGTTATGGGATCATATTACACTTGTCCTGCAAGGGCTGCACTGGTTACCAATTTCAAGGTGTGGGTGATGACCTTTAAAGCCTTAAAGGACTTCGCTCCAGGATAGTCCTTTTTTTTTTAGAAATACCTTAGGGACTGATTACCTCCTCCTCCTCCCATCCAAGCCTGTCTGCGCCCTCAGATCTGACAGGCAGGCTCTTCTCTATGTCCCAACCATGGTGGAGGCTTCACTGGCTGCTGATGGGGACAGGAGAAAGGGTCTTGCACCTAAACTTTGCTTGTTTGGCCCCTCTCTTATGTTATTTCACTATATGGCAAAAGGCCTCACCCTATGCATTGTGTGTGTGTTTTGTTTAGGAGTGCCAATAGAGAGGCAATAGCTACGGCTATCTAAAACATAATGCAGGTTCTGAAAGCGCACGGCTACAGGTTACATATATCCAGTATCAGCAGACATCTGGGCCTCCCCAGTGTGATATGTCAGGAGAACAGAATAATATTTTCATGACTAGAGCAGGGATAATTGATCATTTTTAAGTGATGGGGAGCCTGTTAATTATACGCTATTGAGGATTTATATAAAGTTTATATGGAAATTGCAGATTGTGGGTTTTTCTTTTCTAACATAAACTGAAATAAGTAGCTTTTTCTTACTGAACAGTGGTGTGGGTGGAGATCTGCAGCCTACCTTAGAGACTTGGAGCTTTATCACACCTACATTTTTTCCCCATGTTTGCTTTTTCCCTCCGTTTCCTATGCGAGTCTAGCGTTTTGATTTACATGTGCTCGGTATTGCTGCGGTACCTGCGATACCTGCAATACCTGCCTGTGCTTTTCGGACTTTGCCCGTTTAGGGATACATTAAAACAGAAGCTAAAAGCCCCGACCTCAGGGTGAGAGAATAGCACAACGGGTCAACGTCATGCGAGTCCAGCGCAAAAGAAGTGGAGCAAAGGCGAGGTGGGTGTGCTTAAAACCACCCGTGTGATAACGATCTTGAATGCCCAATTCTTAATTAACTTGTGAGGCAGCTTTGAAAAAATCTCAAAACTCATTACACTGGAATCTAAAGATTGTGGGGGAAATGCAGGCTGATGGCGTGGGGGGGGGGGAAGATGCCCATCCTTACCAGATATAAGAGAAGACGAGGGGCTGCTGCTTCAAAACAGCATCCCTGTTTCTAGTTCTTCCCTGTGAGATCTAGCAAAAGTTGCTACATGACATATTGAGCCTATCTACACACGCAGGATAAAACACTTTGAAAACATTTTGAAAACTGTATATGGAGTGTGTCCTGGGCCCCAACAGTTGTCACTACCATTATAAACCGTTTTAAAGCAGTAGTGTAGATAGGCTCATTGTCACCATGCTGTGATCTTCCCCAGCCTTGCCTACTGAACTCTGTGCTGTGGAGTGGAGGGAAGGGGGACAGAAAAACTCCTAGTAAGGTGATTGCATGTCACTAAACATTATGAGTTAGATCCAGACTTAGTTATGGTTAGACCCAGTTATGGTAGACCCAGTGAAATCAGTGGAAGTTGAGTTAGTCATGACGACCTTGTTCCATTGATTTCCATGGTTCTGTTCTATGCATGACCAAGTCTGGATCCAAGCCTATGAAAGGGAGGGGACAACTACAGCCAAACTAGACATAGTGGAGCAGCCATGTTTGTTGTTTACTTGCCTTGCCCTGTTCTCATATAATCTGGAAGAAACCTAATCTTTGTAGCAAAAGGGACATGCTGGAGAAAAGAGCTG
This sequence comes from Anniella stebbinsi, assembly GCA_029215795.1. Taxonomy (NCBI): domain Eukaryota; kingdom Metazoa; phylum Chordata; class Lepidosauria; order Squamata; family Anniellidae; genus Anniella; species Anniella stebbinsi. The sequence continues at coordinate 121,272,758 of JARDYH010000004.1, read as the reverse complement.
AAGCTGACCTCACCATCCTCCACCAGAGACTGGATATTGGACCATTGAGAAGAAAGGTTCCTGAAGCAACAGATTGTGGGAAGATTAAGATGGGGAATCAGCATGCCCTTTTCTTTTGGTTAAAAAAATATAGGAGGGAAATCCCGCTCCTCTCCACTTTGTATGTCAGGGGTGAGCAACATATGGCCTTCCAGATGTTTTGGACTACAACTCCTATCATCACTCACTATTGGCTATGCCTGTTAGGGGTGATGGGAACTGTAGGCCAAAACATCTGGAGGGCCGCAAGTTGCCCACCTCTGTTATACATGAACACATGAACACACAAACATGGTTGCCCCGTGACAGAGTTTGTCCCCTAGACATGGCAATTTCTACCACTACATCATGTGCCATGTCTCTAGAAAGCACCGTTTGAGACACTTGTGCACCGTTTTTGCGATTTGGGAATATTCTCAACATGGGACATGATGCAGAAGAAAAATCAAACTGATTTTCTCATCGGTGTAGATTTTACAGTCACATGACAGACTCGATTTAAGGAATCCGTTTAAGACTTGCATCTGAAAATCCCCAAGGTGTACAATCCCCGAAGTGTACCCTTAAGAGAACACAATTCCATTCCCCCGCCCCCTTAAGGCCTGTATGAAGCAATGAACAGATACGCCTTATCGCTAAACCATTAGTAAATTGCTAAGGAGGGAGGGCAATTACGGCATTGCAGGAGAAGTGCACTTCTACTCACATTTATGGGACAGGAGGGCGTCGAAAGAGTCTGCCCATCTTGTAGCTTCTTCTGTTGATAATCGTCTGTGAGACAGAAATGGACAGTCAAGGGAAATTATCGTGGATGCTTCGTAGCCCTTCAGATAGAGGACGCCTGAAAACAGAGGCCTGTCTTCTGCCAAGTAGGGCACATGGCCACTAGCGCCACTAGAGCACCGCATTTGCCGGTCGTGGTGGGTGACATCATCACCCGGCAAGAGCAGGAAAGCGGCCGGTACACAGCAAGGAGGCAGGACGACGGCAGGATGACGCAGGGGAGGCAGCAGGTATGCTGGGAGAGTGGGAGGAGGGAGGGAGGGAGGGAGAGAGTGGGGAGAGCAGGAGGGAGTGCTGTGAACGGACCTGGATCGGATCCAAGTCGGATCAGATTGGGCCCGATCCGGACCTGACAGATCCAGATCCAGATTGGATAGGGAGGTCCGTTCACAGCCCTACATCAGACTGGAATCCAGTATTAGGAGAATTCAGGATCCAGGCGATGCAATGAATTGTGTGCCATTGCCCGTTATATTGCTCCAAGGCCTACTGCACTGCCACCGCCACCCCCACCGGGCAACCTGTCGCTGAGGGTGCCAGTGAATGTGATGTGGGAGATTCACAATTAGGAGTCTCTCTGGTTTGTATGCAATCGATAGAGAAGAGGGGGCAAACCAGGTCTGCACCACAGTATTGGGGGGAGAAGGGTTAACCCTCCCCTCACATTTTCCTTGATTAAAAATCCTCTGGCCTGTGCGCCAGAGCTTCTATTAGACCTATTGGTGTTTGTAAGTTTCTTACCATAGGGCAAGTAGTGGCATTAGCAGGGGTGGGGGGGACTGGTGAAAATGGAATGGGGGACAGGGCTACCTCCATCCCTGGTACCACAGTTCTGATCGGTTATGGGGGGTGGGGGTGGCAGCTGCTATCACTTTTTTTTAACTGTGGGAGATCCTAACAACGGACTTCCCATGTAACATCCTGTTTGTCCCTTAGAGGAGCCTACCAAGTTGCTTCGCTGCACTTCCAGGCTGGTCCTCTGCCTGCTTCTGGCATTCTTCCCTCTCCGCCTGCCTCTTGGTCAGCCTGCCTGTCCTGTATTCATCCTGCCAGATCCTGACACCAAGCACCGGCATCCCTCTATCATTGCCTGCCTCCTCTGCATTGGAAACTTAATCAGTCGCTGTGGTTTCTAACCCTGACAGTGTGATTGGGGGAGGGCATTTTGTGCATGCTCAGAGGCATAAAGTAAAGCAAATTGTTAGTAGAGAGAGATTTGGATACATCTGAGAAACCTGGGCTGCATCTTCTTTTGACGTCGCGGTGGCGGCAAGCAGAGCGATGCGCATTTGCGCTCCCTCCACCCCTCTTCACTGGCAGCAGCATCGAGGCGGGTTTTCTTGCTACCGCTGCCGCACCCGAAGATAAGTGTTTTTGGTTTTACATTGTTAAATGGTGAGGAGGACAATGGGGGTGTGTAGATAAGGGGTTTTTTTAAATTAAAAAACCTTAAAAAGAGGGGAGGGCAGCAGAGGCACGTAGGTAAGTTTTTTTAAAAAAATTAAACTTAAAATGTGGGGAAGGACTGCTGAGGCGCTGCGCGGAGGTGGTGCAGTGAGCTTATGGCTCGCTGGACCATCGCCTTCCCTGCCCAGCCCATGGTGACCAATCAGTGGTCACCAGGACTGAGCAAGCCCCCCCAGAAGTGGCAGAGAAAAAGCGGCAGACAGCAAAAGCTGTTGTCGCTTCGCTGCAAACTAAAAATGTTGTGCTAAATGGCTGACTTTTTTAGTTCGCAGCAAAGCCCCTTTGCCCCTAGATGGCTTCAGATTGGCGGCTGCATCATGTAACGCAAGTGCCGCCATTCCAAAGCCACGCCGACGGATACTGTCCATCTAGAGGTACCCCTACTAAACTCCAGAGAGCTTCCAGGGCCATCATCTTCTGAGAGAGGCTTCCAGCACTCACTTCAAATTCAGTTTGTTTGTTCATCCACACTTATACTGTTTGAAACTGGGAATTTTGTCTTGGAATATCAATGAACCAATTATTTCATATAAGAGTTTCTCATATTCTTGCAAGCTGCATAGATTAAATTTGTTCTGGTGAAAAGAGACAATCTATCAAGATTGGGGTTAGTTCTGTCCTTGGTCACAAAACCTGTAAAGATTAATTTCCTTACGGGTCCCTAATCTCACCACTCTGTGGAGGAACCAAAGGTGGGGATGGGCTGCCTCTCTCTACACTCACTTCAAAGCTCGGTTGGGTTTGTCTGGAAGGATAGCTGTGAAGTCGCTGCATGAGTCCGATTTGTGAGACAGGCAGCCCAGGCGAGTCCTCATCCCTCTGTTCCTGCAGTCAGTCATACAAGGTAGGGGAGCAAATGGGAGACAAAGGGAAGGGAGAGCAATTAACAGCATAGTATAAGTATAAGTATAAGACTGTCCCACCACATCAGATGCTGGATCTGTCTGCTCCATAATGCCCCACTTACCAGGCCATGCCATGCTGCACGCCAGGATAGACCGCGATGCTCATGCTGGCCGCCGGACCAGGTGCCTCCGAACATCCTGCCAGGCTGCCCACAAATTGAGCCAGGGTAGGCAGCAACACCCATGCTGCCCGCCGGACCAGGTGCCTCCAAGCAACCCCCCAGGTCAGGCTGCGCCGCGCGCCGGGCCGGGCTGGGCAGCGCCACGCGCCGGGCCGGGCTGGGCAGCGCCGCGCGCCGGGCCGGGCAGCGCCGCGCGCCGGGCCGGGCTGCGCCACGCGCCGGGCCGGCCTGCGCCATGTGCCAAGCTGGGCTGGGCTGCGCGCCGGGCCGCGCTAGCCAAGAACAAGGCCCGGATGGCGGAGGGGAGGAGGCTGGAACGACGTGCACCCGGAAGTGTGGGTGTGCGTCGTTCCAGCCTCTTCCCCGGCCGATCTGGGCCTTGTTCTTGGCCAGCGCAATGGCGCTAGCCAAGAACAAGGCCCGGATGGGGGGGGGAGGCTGGAACGACGCGCACCCGGAAGTGTGGGTGTGCGTTGTTCCAGCCTCTTCCCCGGCCGATCTGGGCCTTGTTCTTGGCCAGCGCAATCGCGCTAGCCAAGAACAAGGCCCGGATGGGGGGGGAGGCTGGAACGACGCGCACCCGGAAGTGTGGGTGTGCGTCGTTCCAGCCTCTTCCCTGGCTGATCTGGGCCTTGTTCTTGGCATCCTCTGTTAACCTCTGCCAGATGCCTCAAGGAAGCCCACAAGCAGGGCAGGACAATGACCGCCCTTCCTTGCCAGTTGTCCCACAGCAGCTGACATCCTGCGTTGTCCTGCTTCTGCCCTTGGAGGCTCCATTGAACTAGGGCTGTGCACGGATCCGGACCCCAAATCCGGAGCGGATCAAGCCAGATCCGATCTGATCTGGGTCCATGTAGAGCCCTCCCTCCTGCTTTCCCCCTCCCTCATAACCAGGCGTGAGCGGGAAAGCGGCCAGCCGACATCGAGGAGGCAGGACGACGCAGAGGATGATGCAAAGGAGGATGCAGGTAAGCAGGGTGATTGGGGGGGAGGGAGGGGGAGCGGGGAAAGTGGGAGGGAGGGCTCTGCACGGACCCAGAGCGGATCTGGATCCAGATCCGAGGCAGATCGGATCAGGCACAATCCGGACCTCCAGATTAGGATCCAGATCAGATTGGGGGGTTCATGCACAGCCCTACATTGAACCACTCACCTTGGATATCCCCCATGAATTGGTCTCACCCCCTTTTAAAGGCATCACCTCATCTTATGGCAGCAAATTGCATATATTATGCCAGACTTCTCCAACCTGGTGCCCTACAAATGTTTTGGATCACAACTCCCAGCATCCCCCAGCCAGTGGGGTTCCAGCCTCATAAAAGCCTCGTCTGGAAGCACCCTCCATCTCGGCATGTTTTTCACTGACAGAGCAGCCTTCCAAAGAACCAACTTGTCCTAGCCTTCCCCATCTCTGGCTATTGACCCTGCTGGCTGGGACTGCTGGGAGTTCTTGTCCAAAACTGAGAGAAACCAGATTTGGGAAGGCTGCATTACATACTGAGTGAAGAAGTACGTCCTTTTGTCTATCCTGAATCTACTGCCAATACAGGGGCTTGTCTATATGCTCTATATATCCCATAGCGGCAGCGCAGTGGCACTGCATTTTCTATATGATGCAACCGCCAACTTGCAGTCACATTGGGGTTTTACCTTCGACACTGCACTTTCTCACAATGTCCTTTTACCGTGACTTTTCTGTTTACTCCGATGCCACCACATTGTTTCCCCCGTCTTTCAAGGGCATTCCTAGGGGCAGTTCCCAGTGGAGCGTAAGCCCAGAAATGCAAATTGAGCAATGTTGTGGGGTTTGGGGGGAAAGCAGCTGCAAAACAGCATCTTAGAGATACCCCACATATCATTGAATCCCCAGGCAACCTCCCATCTAGGCAACAACCAGACTCCAAACCTCTGACCCTGGCCTGCCATTTCATTCATTTAGGGTGAAATCCTATGCATGTTCAGACAGAAAAACATCCCACACCTCCCAGCAGCCCTACCCAGCAGGGTCAATAGTCAGAGATGATGGAGGTTGTAGTCCAACACGACTGGGGAGGGGGCACCATTTTGCAGAAGGTGAAAAGAATTCCCTTTCTCTCATTTTCAAACATAACAGCTGATATTCCCCCTGCAAACCCCAACTCCGTGCCAGATGTTAAATTCCATCTAGAATTCTGCCAGAAGACTAACAATCCTGGGCATTGCAGCTGTATGAATGCGAGGCACCTAGACCCTTTCCCCAATATAGGGGTGGAGAGGGCAGGAAGCGGGGAAACCCAGAAGTAGCCACTTCTGGGTTTGGCATGATAAGGCTGCTCCACAATGCAGCGGCCCGGGTTTCTCCTGGTCTGCCGCAAGTCATGCCAGCCATTTAAAATAAAATTTAAAAAAGATCCGCGGAGGTGCGCACAAGCACTCGTGCACAAAAGGTTAGTTAATTTTTTTTAAAAAAAAAACTGCACGCAATCACGTGTTCCCTCCCCCCGCCATCCTGGGGATGGCAATTTCACTGTCTCCCCCCCCCCCTCCTGATGGCTTCGGAGCCACACAGTGCGGCTCCGTGGCCATCGGTGCAGCCGCGCTTACTTGTGGGTAAGTGCAGCTGCGCCCGGTATGGGCGGCCACACCAGCGGCCAATCTTGCTTCTCTCCTGGGAGCAGGGAACAAACTGGGATAATAGTGTTCCCTGAACTCCCGGGAAAATGTAGGGCTGGCCCCTGCCTGCTTGCAGGATGCTCTGTGTGAGTAGGCAGGGGCAGCCCCCCTCGAAGAATGGCTGGTGCAGAAAGGGCCTTAATTTATGGAAGGCAAAACTTTTATGTAATCTTACATCACAACTAAAAAAATAAGGCCATGATGAGAATTTTAAATTCAATGCATGTCTCTCCATAATCCTTGTGACTATAGAGAAAATCTTGAAAGGATTTGTTACAGTTCAGCTCCGGAAAACAGAGTGCTAGTTTATATCCCTGTATATAAATTAGAACTAATTAAAATGGTGTATATGATTCTTAACATCTCAAGACTCTACAATAGCTTTGTTATGTCTGGAAGGTCATCCTTTGGGCAGAGGGAGTTGGCTGGAAAAGCCCTGTGGTCGGGATCAATTTCTCATTTGCCTCCGGCTAATCTGTGAACAAAATCACTTTGTCTTCCTTTAAAAAACAATTTCCACCCACGCTTTCCAACTTGTCTGCACCGACCCACTGATTTAGGCAATATAAGAACCAATCCAATCACATCTCTGTTGTTATTATACAATGGCGAATCAGAAAAAAGGCTTGGACACACTTCCCCAAACGGAAGGCAAAAGAATGGTCAGAAACACATTTTGAAAGCTATGTTAGTAAGTGCAGGGCCTATTGATAATATTAATGCATTTAAATGTTTATATGATTTACAATGAATGGGCCATTTCTCATGTTATGTAGGAAAGGGGTGGGAAGCCTCAGGCCTAGTGGCCAAATCCAGCCCTATTGCAATCCCAATCCCAGGGTTCCCCAGGATTGCCGTGCCCTTCCCCCCCAGTCTCTTTCCTTGTGTTTGTGCAGTTTTATCCCCATCCTGAAAGGTCAAAATGCCTCTAAAGTAAGAGCCTAAATTGCAATACCTTGGTATTTTTGCATTCTTTCTCATTTTGGCCACACACTGGAATGTGTGGCCTGAGAGCTTCTCCGAAATAGAATCCAGCCACTGGGCTGAAAGAGGTTTGCCATCCTTGATGCAGAGGTCCGCTCTGGTCTGCTATCAAACACATGCTTGTCCATTTACCTATAAAGTAGGGGTAGGGTGGGAGGGTCTACTTTTTATATGCACAGGAGCGTGCACAGGAAGGGAATGAAACCCGCCTTATCTCAACTTGCATGCTCAGATGCTTTAAGCCTTTCCTCTCCAGCTCCAATACCAGAACTGAGCCGAGCTGGTACGAAATGGCTTAAAGTAACAAAGCCACTTCCTTCTCTGCGCACACATTTTGATATAGAAAATTCACCTCTACCCCCCGCCCCAATTTATAGCCAAATGGGCAAGTGCCTGTTTAATAAACACACCTATGTCTTAGTTTGGTCCCAAGTGTACGCTCAAAAGGCAGCTGCAGCCTATCAGGCCTCTCTGCCAAGTGTATCCGTATGATACAAGAGTTTGCAGCATTCACAGTGGGTTGTGAATCCAAGTATTAGGGCCCAGTCCATTTTCTATGTTAACTAATGTAACTTAAGCAAAGAGGATTGCCACAACTGCTGAAGATGCCAGGAATGTAAGAGGTGGCTGCGCAGTTCTGCTTCATGTGCCTCGCCAAATCCTTCCATCTTCTTTGGCTATTATTACAATAGCCATCTGCCAGACCAAACTCGGTAAGCAAGAGCAAACTTCACTCCAGGGTGCACTTAACCATCTCCCGTCATCAATTGCAAGTGCACTCCAGAACACAGCCCTCCTCATCTTGCAGGGCAAGGTTGCCTTTCTGGGAAGCTGATCTTCTCACTAGGTTCATAGAGTCATAGAATAGTAGAGTTGGAAGGGGCCTACAAGGCCATCAAGTCCAACCCCCTGCTGAATGGAGGAGCACTGAGGGACCCCCACAGCTTTCTAAAGGTCCCACAAAATACAGCTTGAAAACCACTCCACAGTGGCTTGCAAAGTCCAAAACCACTAGGAATGTAGTCTGCACAGGACTTTTCTTCTGCTAACTTTGCTGTGAAACAGGCTGCAAGAGCTTTTCATCACTGCACAGTTAAATATAAAATGACATTTCTCGATGCCATATGGGAAGCCTTTGCCAAAAGCTTTGGCACCGTCTCCGAGATAATTTCCCTGTGCCCACTTCTCCCTTCTGTTAGAATCACTCTTCGGATAGTTTCCATTTTATTGAATATTTTAAATGTAATTTTAGAGCAAACCTAAATGTTAACTGAATTAGATGATCACATCTCCCTGGCACCATGCAGGCTGCCCCATAGCATTTAAATCCTACAACGACAATAACAATTAGGATAAAAGAGAATTATTACAAAATAATTTGGAGGTGGTATTTAACACCAGTAAGATTACATCAGATAGATAAGAAAAATTCAAAGAAATGTTGAAGGGGATGTCAGGAGGTTGGAACATACTTTCATATGTGGTGGACTTGTAAGTATGTACAAAAAATTTGGGAAAGGGTTTTTAAAGAAATAAGTGAAATAATGGGAAGCAATGTGGAAGCAAGTCCAAATTTGGCTTTACTCTCAATTTGGGATAAAGAAATTGGGAATCAAAATATGAGGGATTTGATTAACAACCTCCTGACACCTGCTAAATCAATGATAGCTAAGAATTGGAAAATACAAGAAAATTATAGAATAGAAGACTGGTATAAAGAAATATGGGATATTGCGATTAATGATAAATTAACATGTAATATAAAAGTAAAGAGGGGATTATCTAAGAAGAATGATTTTGAAAATATATGGGGGGCATTTTTGGATTTTGTATTAATAAAGGGGAAAGGTTGTACACCTTTAAAAGATTCTTTACAATTTTGGAACAATGTATAATATAAAAGAATAAAAGAAGGTCTCAATGGGTTAGGGGAGCACTGGGGGATTATTAAGGTTATGTTAGTATATTATTTTATGATTATGTTGTATTATATGTTGATATATATATATTAAACAAAAAACCTACGGTTTACAAAAACAATGTTAAGGCTCTACAGATTCCAACCAAGCACCCAAAAGCAAGGAAATTGGGAGTTAAGGCTCACAAGCCTTAACACCACATCCTCCCTAAGGAGGCAGAAAGTGCAAGTGAAATTCTCATTCTCCCAAAGCAGATAAACTATGAGGACAGGGTGGAGAATATGATATGCAGAGGTGACTGTGGGGTTGTGGAAAACACCAGGTTGGGGAAGGGCTGCTCTAAACAAAAAAAGAGAAGTAGGTGGCCCTAAGTTGTTCGTGATCAGTTTTCCACAAGCCCACAGTCACCTCTGCATATCATATTCTCCATCCTGTCCTCATGGTTTATCTGCTTTGGGAGAATGAGAATTTCACTTGCACTTTCTGCCTCCTTAGGGGGGATGTGGCGTTAAGGCTTGTGAGCCTTAACTCCCAATTTCCCTGCTTTTGGGTGCTTGGTTGGAATCTGTAGAGCCTTAACATTGTTTTTGTAAACCGTAGGTTTTTTGTTTAATGAATTTCATGGCTTCATGTAACGGATGACTGGATATTATACAGTTGACAACCAAGCCAGCGTCAGCCAGAATGTTATACCATCTTGACATCCAATATAAAATCAAAGTGAACTCAAAGTGAACTCACTTTTAACATTAATAAATCAACCAAAATGCTTGCATCTCCCTCATTTTTTAAAGATAAAGAGATGAAACCTGGCATCATGATAGCTCTTAAATAGGGATATAGCTATGCCAAGTATGAAGCAGATCCGTTCATGCCTTGATTTTTAGGAATTTTTTAAAGTTCAAACAGAAATCTCTTTGGGGTCCAGGACCTTGAGCAGTACAAGTTTAAAAAATGAAATTAAAGATAAAGAGATGAAACTTGGCACCATGGTAGCTCTGAAGTAGGGATTTAGCCATGCCATGTTGGAAGCAGATCCGTTCATCCCTTGATTTTTAGAAATGTTTAAAACTTCAATTTAATTTTTTTAATTAACTAAAATGCTTACAATTCCATCATTTTTAAAGATAAAGGGATGAAACTTGACAGCGTGGTAGCTCTTAAGTAGGGATTGAGCCATGCCAAGTTGGAAGCAGATCTGTTTATGCCTTGAGTTTTAGGAATTTTTAAAACTTCAAACCCAATTCTCCTCTTTGGAATATAGGACCTTGAGCAATACATTAAAAGAAAGAAAGAAAGTAAAGATGAAGAGATGAAACTTGGCACCATGGTACCTCTTAAGTAAGGCTTTAGCCATGCCAAGTTGAAAGCAGATTGGTTCATGCCTTGAATTTTAGGGGAAAAAATGAAGTCAAACCTTTTAAAAAGATATCCTAAATATCAAGGCACGAACCGATCTGCTTCCAACTTGGCATGGCTCAATTCTAGGGTGACCACTAGGGTGTGGCATAGTGGCTAAAGTGTTGGACTGGGAGCTGGGAGATCTGGGTTCTACTCCCCACTTAGCCATGGAAACCCATTGGGTGACTTTGGGCCAATTGCAGACTCTCAGCCCAACCCATCTCACAGGGTTGCTGTTGTGAGGATAAAATGGAGAGGAGGATTATGTATGCCGCCTTGGGTTTCTTGGCAGAAAAAAGGTGGGATATAAATTCAATAATAAATAATAATAATAATTAGGGATGTGCACTGGATCGGACCCGATCCACGATCCGAGTCCGGTCCAGTGGGAAATCGGATAAATTATCCGATTTCCGATCCCGCAGCTGGATCGGCCGATCCAATCCGAACCGGTCCGAAAAAGCTCCGAACCGGTTCGGCGGATCGGCGGATCGGCGGGCGCCCACTGGCGCCCACCGCCGCTTCCATTGGCGGGCGCCAGCGGGCGCCCGCCGATGAAAGTGGACAGCGGGGGGGGGGAGGAGGGGGGCACTTACCTTCTCGGCCCGGTGGCTCCCGTCCGGCGCCGGCGCCTACTACTACTAGCAGGCTCCGCGGCCTGCTCTAGGGTGGCGCGCCGGGTGATGTCATCACCCGGCGCGCTACTCTAGAGCAGGCCGCGGAGCCTGCTGGTAGTAGTAGGCGCTGGCGCCGGACGGGAGCCACCGGGCCGGGAAGGTAAGGAGGGGGTGCGTGGAGGGGAGGAGGGGGCGCGCGGAGGGGGGAGGGGGGAGGGGGGCCCTTACCTTTCCGGCCCGGCGGCTCCCGTCCGGCGCCGGCGCCTACTATTCCCAGCAGGCTCCGCGGCCTGCTCTAGGGTGGCGCGCCGGGTGATGTCATCACCCGGCGCGCTACTCTAGAGCAGGCCGCGGAGCCTGCTGGTAGTAGTAGGCGCCGGCGCCGGACGGGAGCCGCCGGGCCGGAAAGGTAAGGAGGGGGTGCGTGGAGGGGAGGAGGGGGCGCGCGGAGGGGGGAGGGGGGCCCTTACCTTTCCGGCCCGGCGGCTCCCGTCCGGCGCCGGCGCCTACTATTCCCAGCAGGCTCCGCGGCCTGCTCTAGGATGGCGCGCCGGGTGATGTCATCACCCGGCGCGCTACTCTAGAGCAGGCCGCGGAGCCTGCTGGAAGTAGTAGGCGCCGGCGCCGGACGGGAGCCGCCGGGCCGGAAAGGTAAGGAGGGGGTGCGTGGAGGGGAGGAGGGGGCGCGCGGAGGGGGGAGGGGGGCCCTTACCTTTCCGGCCCGGCGGCTCCCGTCCGGCGCCGGCGCCTACTATTCCCAGCAGGCTCCGCGGCCTGCTCTAGGATGGCGCGCCGGGTGATGTCATCACCCGGCGCGCTACTCTAGAGCAGGCCGCGGAGCCTGCTGGAAGTAGTAGGCGCCGGCGCCGGACGGGAGCCGCCGGGCCGGAAAGGTAAGGAGGGGGTGCGTGGAGGGGAGGAGGGGGCGCGCGGAGGGGGGAGGGGGGCCCTTACCTTTCCGGCCCGGCGGCTCCCGTCCGGCGCCGGCGCCTACTATTCCCAGCAGGCTCCGCGGCCTGCTCTAGGATGGCGCGCCGGGTGATGTCATCACCCGGCGCGCTACTCTAGAGCAGGCCGCGGAGCCTGCTGGAAGTAGTAGGCGCCGGCGCCGGACGGGAGCCGCCGGGCCGGAAAGGTAAGGAGGGGGTGCGTGGAGGGGAGGAGGGGGCGCGCGGAGGGGGGAGGGGGGCCCTTACCTTTCCGGCCCGGCGGCTCCCGTCCGGCGCCGGCGCCTACTATTCCCAGCAGGCTCCGCGGCCTGCTCTAGGATGGCGCGCCGGGTGATGTCATCACCCGGCGCGCTACTCTAGAGCAGGCCGCGGAGCCTGCTGGAAGTAGTAGGCGCCGGCGCCGGACGGGAGCCGCCGGGCCGGAAAGGTAAGGAGGGGGTGCGTGGAGGGGAGGAGGGGGCGCGCGGAGGGGGGAGGGGGGAGGAGGGGGCGCGCGGAGGGGGGAGGGGGGAGGGGGGCCCTTACCTGCCCGGCCCGGCGGCTCCCGTCCGGCGCCGGCGCCTACTACTACCAGCAGGCTCCGCGGCCTGCTCCAGGGTGGCGCGCCGGGTGATGTCATCACCCGGCGCGCTACTCGAGAGTAGGCCGCGGAGCCCGCTGGTAGTAGCCGCCGGCGCCGGACGTGCCGAGAAGGTAAGTGGCGGGGAAGGGGGCTTACCCCCCCCCCGGAGCCATCCGCTTCTATCCGCTGGCGCCCGCGGGCGCCAGCGGATGGAAGCAGGCGGCCCCAGGGGGGGTAGGGAGCGCGGGGGAGGGGGTTTACCTGCCGGGGCCGTCCACAGCGGACGGCCCCGGGGGGGGGAGGGAGTTAGGCCCCCCCTTACCCACCCGCCGCCATTTTTTCCTCATAGACTTGCATTGCAATGCAAGTCTATGGGGAAAAAAATGGCGGCCGATCCAAAAATTTCCGATTTTTGGATCGGGATCGGACTCGATCCGGTCCGGGGGGCCTCCGATTTTGTCCGAACCGGTCCGGGACAAAATTGGAGGTCCCGATCCGGGTCCCGATCCGATCCGGGGGGTCCGTGCACACCCCTAATAATAATAATAATAAACTGTTAGATTTCTCCTGATTTTTGTTCTATCCTCAGTGTCAGGGGGGATTTTATGCAATAGTCTATAATGACCTGGAATTACACACTTTCCCTTTTAAGGCCACCATTAGCGTGGCAGGGGGGAATGACATGCTTTCTGGAGGTGTGTCATTCTCTCCCACTGCTCCAATCAAGGCCTTAAAAGGGAAAAGTGTGTCATTCCCAGGCATTATAGAAAAGGGCCTGATTGGAGCAGTGGGGTGGGGTGAGAATGACATGCATTCCCCTCCTCCGCTACAATTGGGGACTTTAAGGTGGCCCCAGAAAGCCATTTTCCTGCCCCCCCCCCACTAGGTGTCCTCTTTTTTGGTTTCCCAGATATGGTCACCCTACTCAGATCTTGCACAGGCTGCATTTCCATCCCTAGTTATTTACTCAAAAGTAAGACCCATTGAAAGCTTTCTTCTCTGCACGCATTGCGTCTGCGAATTCACGTCCAGCAGAACTGTTCAGGGTGGTGAGGGGTCTAACTCAGGCACCTTCCCCCCTGAACCCGATTTTACAGCCTTCAGCAGTTCGCTATGATGCCTTTAATGACCATTTCACAGATAAAATCTCTCGGATAAGAGCCGACTTAAACGCCATCATTATAGCAGAAGCTGACAATGGAGTGTCCAGTAACTCCGCGAGTGGAATTACACTGGATCAATTTCAGTTGGTGAGTACTGAGGACGTGGACAAGCTGCTTGGACAAGTGAGGACGACGACTTGCCCTCTCGATCCCTGTCCTTCTTGGCTTGTTGTCCAGGGAGGAGATGCAGTTCGATCACATCTACAATGTGTTATTAATGCATCTCTCAGGGAGGGGAGTTTTCCAACTTGTTTAAAAGAGGCGGTAGTACGGCCTCTTCTAAAAAGGCCCTCCCTGGACCCTCTGGACCTTAATAACTACAGGCCAGTATAAAAACTTCCGTTTTTGGGCAAGGTGATCGAGAGGGCAGTTGCCTCCCAACTCCAAGTAGTTTTGGATGATACAGATTTTCTAGACCCATTTCAAACCGGCTTCAGGGCAGGATACGGAGTTGAGACTGCTATGGTCGCCTTAGTGGATGATCTACGCCTGAGTATTGACAGGGGGAGTGTGTCCCTGCTGGTACTCCTGGACCTCTCAGCGGCTTTCGATACCATCGACCATGGTATTCTTCTGGAACGCCTGAGGGGATTGGGAATCGGGGGCACTGTGCTCAGTGGTTCCGGTCCTATCTCTCGGGCAGGTTCCAGATGGTAATGCTTGGGGATAGCTGCTCTTCAAAGAAGGAGCTGCTATGTGGTGTACCACAAGGTGCCATCCTTTCGCCAATGCTGTTTAACATTTATATGAAACCGCTGGGAGAGATCATCCGGAGGCATGGGGCGGGGTGCTATCAGTACGCTGATGACACCCAAATATATTTCTCTGTGCCTTCAACAACATCGTCAGCTAAGGATAGTGTGTCTCCTCTGAATGAATGTTTAGAGGCGGTAATGGGCTGGATGAGGAAAAACAAACTGAAGCTGAATCCAGACAAGACGGAGGTGCTTGCTGTCAAAGGCCACAACCTGGGTTTGGAGGTGTGTCAACCAGTTCTGGATGGGGTTACACCCCCCCCCCCGAAGGACTGTGTTCGCAGCTTGGGGGTACTCCTGGATCCGTCGCTCCAAATGACAGCCCAGATAGATGCGATGGCCAGGAGTACCTACTATCAGCTTTGGCTGATACGCCAGCTGCGCCCCTTCCTAGAGTTGGAAGACCTAAAGATGGTAGTGCACTCACTGGTAACTTCGAGGTTCGACTTCTGCAATGCGCTGTACATAGGGCTACCTTTGTGCCTAGTCCGGAAACTTCAATTAGTTCAAAATATGGCAGCCAGGTTGGTCACCGGTACACATAGGGGTGACCACATAACACCAACCTTAAAATCACTCCACTGGCTGCCCATTAGTTTCCGGGCGATGTATAAAGTGTTGGTTATTACCTTTAAAGCCCTACATGGTTTGGGTCCAGGTTACCTGCGGGATCGCCTTCTCCCGTATAATCCGCCCCACACACTCAGGTCCTCTGGGAAGAATTTACTCCAGTCAGCCAGAACTAGGCTGTCGAGTGTTACCCAGAGGACCTTCTCTTCTGCCGCTCCCAGGCTGTGGAATGGCCTGCCAGAGGAGATTCGACAAATTAGCAGTCTTCTGGAATTTAAGAAAGCCGTGAAGACTGCTCTCTTCTGGCAGGCCTATCCAGTTTAATTTTAAGATGTTTTTAATAATGTATTTGTTTTTATCTGTTTTAATGGTTTTTCTTTTTTATTGTTTTTATGTTTATATTTGGTGTTGTTCCCCGCCTCGATCTAGATGGAGAGGCGGGTTAGAAATGAAATAAATAAATAAATAAATAAATAATAGATTTGCCAGTCTCAGCATTCTATGTGTGCTATGAATGCCTGCTCTGTCTGTCCCTATAGTTTCCTGCAAGGTCCAGCCAGGGGAAGCCAGTAAATTAAACCCAAGGGTGGAGGGTGGGATTCCCTCAAGTTCATCTGACAGCAGGTGCTATAGAACATGGACCTTCCAGGAGTGTTGAGGCTGGATTTCTGGCAGACCCAGCCAGGCAACTTTATGGCCTGTTAGTCCCTCCATTTGGTAGCCCGCAGAGCACCTGCCTCATAAGGCAAATGGCCACATGAGAACTGTTATTATGGCCTGCTATTTTGTTTGCCTTTAGTAGTCTGTGGTCCAGATCTCTTCAGAAGGGGGAATAGTGTTTTGTGGTTGGGGTCAGTGTAAATTATCTCCAGGGGTCCCTTCCTCAGTGCCTCTGATAGCAAAGAGATTGAGGATTTTCCCCAACTCTGTTACTCTTGAAGTTACTAGGCCTGTTGAAAATAGATTTTATAACATAAGCATGAAAACAGTGAATACCCCTTTTAACTTGTTAAACCAATGAAAACATGCCACACAAGAAGTCTTAAGATATGAATGGTTTATAAAGAAAAGTAAATGCAAAAGAGCATCAGATGCAGAAGTGAAATCTGAAACATTATTATTAGTAGTAGTAGTAGTAGTATCCTGCCTTTTGCCCAATGCTGGGCCTCAGGGCAGCCTTACAAAACTAAAACATATACAGCTAAAACCTATAAATAGGAATATACTAGGCTGACTATATGAAAAGGAGGACAGGGCTCATGTAACTTTAACAGTTGTAGAGAAAAGGGGATTTCAGCCAGTGTCATTTGTATGCAATTAGTTCCTGGTGAAATTCCCTCTTCATCACAACAGTTAAAGGTGGAGGCGCTATACTAGAGTGACCATATACAAAAGAAGGCAGGGCCCCTGCAACTTTAACAGTTGTGATGAAGAGGGAATTTCACCAGGAACTAATTGCATACAAATGACACCAGCTGAAATTCCCTTTTCTCTACAACTGTTAAAGTTACATGAGGCCTGTCCTCCTTTTCATATGGTCAGCCTAAATATACAAAAGTTAAAAATATAATTAAATACTTTTCAATATTAAAGCATTTAAAACATTTTAAATACATAACAATTTAAAAGTCAAAGGTATAGACAGAGGTCCAGATTATTTGCCAAAGGCCTGCTGGAACAAAAAAGGGTTTGTCTGCATCTAAAAACACATCAAGGAGGGAGCCAGTGTAGACTGCAAGGATTAGAAAGAAAATCCATGTGTGTACACTATGCAAAATAAACGACAGCTCAACTGTTTCTAAACCTTATTAGAAAAACAGGGTGACTAGGCCGAAACCAGCGTTGTAGGCCCAGAAGCACTTTGAAAGGTTTCAACGTTGTACTTAAAACTTAACACCGGCCCAAACTAATTAAATGAAGTGTTTGAAGCTTTCAACTTATAGCAGTATGGACCAAACTCTTAGAAAAGAGGGAAGGAACACTGTGTGTGTATGGGGTGAGGGAGTGGGGGATAGAAAGAAAGGTATAGCTACCTATTCCCAGGAGAGATCTGAAGATCAGGTTACCATGGATCCAGAGGAGCCACACCCTGCTTCACCAGGGAGCAAAAGAACAAACTGGCCTTATGAAGATAGCCCAAAATACTCTCAGAGCCAAAGGAATGCATGTTCCAGAAGAGAAAAGAGAAACTCTTCTTCTTCTTCTTCTTCTTCTTCTTCTTCTTCACTCAAAAGGTCTGTGCTAGAGGCAGCGGCCATTTCACTCACCCACCCCACATTCTAAGGCAGGAGGGAGGAGGGAGAGTGACGCTACTGAGCATGTGTCAGTGTCGCGTTATGAGGGAAGATGGCCGCCTCATTGACTTGAATGAGAGGTTAAAATAGTCCTTAAAAGTCAACCGAAGGGAATTTTTAAAAAACGAAAAGCTTTCCACCAACTACAGTCAAGGAGGAAGAAGACCCCACCACTGGATTAATTAATAAGGCTCTAGAAATTATGCAAATTGTGAGCACAAAAAGTCTCAACCCGGAAGTAATTTTACAAAAGCAGGGAGACAGGTTTGTATTCCTTTTCTACCTTAAACTGCTCTCCTTCCCTCAATCTTTCACCAATCTTCTTGAAATTTTCAGGTAATATAAAACAAACATTTCTTTCTGGCACCTGTAAATTTCAGAAAGGTTGGTGAAACATTTTCGATTTTATGGCTGTTAGAATGACCGCCCCCCCAATTATCACTTTAACATGGCGGAATGTGTTTTTTACTGACGGCCCTTAACAATGGAGGTACGGCTGTGCCTCCATTAATATATTACAATAAACAATAATATATAACAATAAACAATAACAATAAAAAAACAGAGGAACCTTTAGCATGCTGTCCAGCATCTGATGAAGGAAAATAAGCACCTGCATCTCACAAGACGTGCAGAAGGCGAGCCAAATGATGGTACTGCAAAGTCTGATCCTAGTTTCCAACCAAAGAATTCCAAAATGGAAACTAAGCTTTCATTTGGTAAAATGGTAAAAAAGAAAGATTTCATTTCTCTATGACCGTGAAAATATCTTTTTAGGGCTATTGACAAATTTAAGAGTGTGTATTTTATTAATCATCTGCCTTTTAACCAATTATATTGAAATATATTTGCATATTTCTAATATGTCAGTGGAGTTACACTTCTGAGATCCTGAAGAAAATGCAAGTTTGAAAGATAATTTATAGTCTAATAAACAACAACAACAAACTACAACTCCTTGATAAAAATGAAAATACGACTTCCTTCTAATTCCCCAGCCCTGTAACACAATAGTACCAAAATAGCTTCAAAAAATAAACAACTACATGCTTAACGCAAACCAGCTTCAATTAAAATCTACCTTCATGAATGAAGACTGGCTCCCCAGTCAACCAAACCTTTAGTGGATTAATCTAGCAATTGAACCGATTAAAGTGTGCAGCCCTTGGACTGGATCCAGATTTATGCTGGATTACTGCGCTGGACTTTCGTGCCCCCTCCTTCTCATGGCAGCCCTTTCAATCCCTTGAAAACACTACACAGAGAGTCAGGAGACCCTGCTGAACGGGATGAGCTGTGATGTCTGGGGGAAGGAGGATCCCCAAAAATCAGACAGAGGGACCTTTTGTGAGCAGAGGTCTCTTCTTCTTGGGGAAGGCAGATCCTGCATATAGATATTCCAAGGCTGCCCTTTTCTTCCTGATATATAACGCCCTACAAAACACCACAAACATTTGCAGAATGTTTCCATTAAGAAAAAACATCGAAATCAGGAGGTCCAGTGCCCAAGTGTGGCAGATTATTGGCAAGAACTTTTGCCAATTTACTACATTGGCAAGGGAACCACCAATCACACAGTGTTTTGATGGTGCATCCGGTGCCTCCTGACAAGAGGACACGGTGTATGATGTTTCTGTTCCAATCCTGCATACTTTCAGTGATTTAGAGCCACCATTCCCTTGTCAGGGTGATGCTGGAAGCGCTGAACTAACCTCTCCCTTCTCATTGGGATAGCGTGGAAGATTAAAACAGGCTGCTGAGATGTTGTCAATGGGTGAAACAGCACCACTGCTGGGGTGGGAGGAATAGGGGTGGGGGATGATGTAGATTACACGCAGTAGTTTAATAAGCTATGCACAGTAACTTATTTGTCTGATTGGGTGGGGGATAACAGCAGCTTATTTTCGAAATAAGCTAGCGAGGGTTTATTAACCTATCATGGCTTAAAGTGATGTCCAAACGCAGCCACTTCAACTAGGTGTTTCCAGATGAGGCTTTTTATAGCACTACCACCCTGCCTTATCTATTGAATTTTACTCAGGGTGGAGATCCTCCGAGCAGTCATCTTCCACTCGTAACCCTCCCGTTACTCCTGCTCCTTCTTCCATCTTTTTTCTACACAAAGGGGAAAAAAAGATGGAATAGCTGCACAAAGACTTCGGATTGTTACCGCTAGGACCCCTTCATCTGGAAGCACCATTGGTTAAACATGTATTTATTTATTGAATATATATCCCACTTTTATGCTAATGAGCTCATTGTTCTCCCTCATTTCATCTTCACAACAATCCTGTGAGGTAGGCTAGGCTGAGAGATAACGACCGGGGTTTGTACAGTCAAAGCAGGAAAATAAGTCATGGCTTGTTCTAACCCCCACATACACACACTGCACACTCTTGATTGGTTCGGTGGGAAATTATTGTAAGTACACAGCACGTGACCGGCATGCACCAGGCAGGAACATAAGCTACGGTAGCTTATTTTCCTTCCTCAATAGTGCAAACACAGCTAGTGACTGTTCCAAGGTCACCCAGTGAATTTCATGGCTGAATTGGGATTGGAACCTGGTTTTCCCCAATCAATCTAATTACTATGCCATTTAATAAGAATTGTTGTCTAGAATCCTAATACAGATATAACGGTAAAATTCCACTAAGGGACACTGGGTACAAAATACCATGCTCCTGTTATGGAGTACGACTGGAAACTTTGGTGCAGTTTTAATCAAAACTTTGGGTTGTATATCCGAACTTGAAATGCTGTTTGTACCTTCTACACCCACATTCCCAACTTGCAAGGCCTGTTCTAGCAAATGCTGTGAGCAGCTCTCACAGATTTCTCAGTTCAGGCACATGGTATGCCTCGCTGCCATGCTGCTTGAACTCTACTGGTGTCTGAGAGGAAGGGACCGAAGGAGAGAATGACAATACACAGGAGGCAGAGAGGCTGCGGCAAAACAGAGTTGGTGTGAGGCCTCATCATGGGTGATAATGTCCAAGGCCTCAACTTCACACCTCCGGGAGCGCTATACCCTGACGCCTCCCTGGTTTCACTCGGCACATGTATGCCCCTTATGCCAGTCCTGACGTAAGGGGCGCGACAGCGCCTTTTCTTTTGTTGCCACCCTTGCCGCTGAGCATTTGGCGGTGCGGCAGCTGCTGGAGGAGGGACTGGGAACCTCGGCTCCCCTACTCCCAGGTAAATGTTTTGTTTTGTTTTAAGTTTCAAATTGGGGGGGAGGACAGTGGAGGTGTATCGGGTGGTTTGTTTTTTTTACAACTTTAAATGGGAGGGGGGAGGACTGCCACTAACTAAAAAAAGTCTCTTTTAATGGCTGACTTTCTTAGTTTGCGGCAAAGGGCCTTTGCCCCTACATGTCTTCGCATTGGCAGCTCCATCATGTAATGCAACTGCCACCAGTGCAAAGACATGTCGATGGAAATTCTCCATGGGAGAGTTTCCGAAGATGGGAAATAGATTAAAAATGTGAGGAGTGGAAAGGGAAAAAGAACAAGGCAGGAGAAGTGGAATTTTACAATGAGATTGACATACTTCAATCCAGAATCCCGTGATTTGGAAATAAGAATGCACCTAGGCTTTCAGAAGGAAGAAGTGGCAGAAGTGATAGAATGGAGCAGTCACAATTTTAAAAGCACTCCGTATGTAGAAAACTAGCACATCAGGAAGAGAGCTGAGCTAGAACCTCTCCCCCTGATGTGCTAGTTCTCGGCTATGGTCCCCTCTACAAGAATTCGGTTTGGCGCCTGGTTGTCCGATTATGCGCATCTTCTCACAATCGCTTTTAAGCCTAAATCCTGTAAACGACATGCGGTGGAGCGCATAACCGGCAGTATGACACACGCTTTAAAGTGGCTAAAATGCGGAGAATCGATTGTTTACATGGTCAAAATGCACTTTAACGGCCGCAGAAAATTAAAACTCGCTATTTAATGCGCATTTGATAATGCGAATAATCGGACAGATAAAGCGCCTCAACCCCCAATTTGCGCTCTGCTCTTGTAGAGGTATTTTTTTTTTACTGCAGCTTGGAAGAGCTTTAAATCGCTCTTGTAGAGGCACCTTGTGTTTACATAGGGAGCAGAAATGACATTCTCCCACAGTGGTGCAACCTGTGCTCGCCTCATACTGCTGCAGGTGTTGAGCTAGCCTAAGTCCCACTGAAACCAAGAGGATTTGCTTTGAGGGGTCCCTAACAGCACCAACAGTCAGGAGGTTAGCTTGTCTTTTTCAGTGGATTTTCCATGGTAAGAAGAAAGATGGCAAAAGCAATGGGAAAATGCAGAGGTTCATAAGACAAGCATTTTATCGCACGCTCGCTACTGCGCACGTATGTTGTGTGTGTGTTCTTTGGATGTCATCAGTCTCCCATGTGCCCACCGCTCCTTCTGCTCATTTTTCCATCACAAAAGAGACCCCTTTCAATCCGACTTATTTTGAAAAATAGAACGTGCCGCTATTTTCTGCTGTGTGCAGGAAAAGTGGTGCGATTAAAATGCCCCCTGAATGGGCCATGTGGAGTCTTTGTTTACTTCCTCTTTCCCCTCCGGGCAGAAAGAGAAAGTAATGAGGGAAAAACGCAGGGGTGGAGAAGTGACGGTAAGGAAATACGATTTTCCCCTGTGTGATGACACTCACAGATGGGATATGAGTGAATGACAACCCACCATAAAATGCTGTGAATGAAGGTGGGTGAGGGCTCCACAACAGCCTCATCTGGAAGCACCCCAAGTTGGTGCATGTAGGCTGGCTGCCTGAGAGCCTTCTCAGACAAAGAACCAGGATATGGGGTGGGGTGTGAGAGAGAGACAGAGAGAGGTTTGAGAAAAGTGTTATTATTTCTTAACCATTACCTCTGTAGCATCAGTAATGTTGCCATGCAGTTTGTTAATGTGTTCACTTGACTGGCTTGTGTGGGTGGCAACCAGTGTAGTTTCCAGGAGTCAAGACTTCAGGGAAGAAAGAGTAACAGTGTTGTGTTCTGTTGCCTAAAATCAAAGAAACCTTTGCAAAAGGAGGGTAACTGTCCTCAGCCCAATGAATTCTCTTGGAAGTGACAGTTGAATTCCCTTGTAGCTGTTCGGAACATAGGATTGGTCCTAGCAGCAAAGGTGATTGTTGTCATCCCTTCCCTTGGCGCTGAGGCTAAGGTCCAGCTTTCCTGATTGACCCAAAGTAGGTTGCCTTTGGGGCCCCTGGGCACATTTGGTAATTTGAGAAAGTGTTCTGGGGTTAGGCTGACCATACGAAAAGGAGGACAGGGCTCATGTAACTTTAACAGTTGTAGAGAAAAGGGAATTTCAGCCATTGTCATTTGTATGCAATTAGTTCCTGGTGCAATTCCCTCTTCATCACAACCGTTAAAGTCGCAGGGGCCCTGCCTTCTTTTGTATATGGTCACTCTAGTATAGTGCCTGCAACTTAACTGTTGTGATGAAGAGGGAATTTCACCAGGAACTAATTGCATACAAATGACACTGGCTGAAATTCCCTTTTCTCTACAACTGTTAAAGTTACATGAGCCCTGTCCTACTTTTCATATGGTCAGCCTATATTACCACTGTGTAGTGGCTAAAATATTGGACTGGAAGTCAGGAGATCCGAGTTCTAGTCCCCCCCCCCCTCGGCCATGGAAACCCACTGGGTGACTCTGGCCGGTCACAGACTCTCAGCCCAACCTATCTTACAGTGTTGTTGTTGTGAGGACAAAATGGAGAGAAGAAGGATTATGTACTCTGCCTTGCATTCCTTGGAGGAAAAAAGGCGGGATATCAATGCAATAAATAAATAAAACACCTCCCTTATAAGAATGAACATGGAAGTTTCCCATTTAAATTTTGCCTCACCTTTCAGCTGGCACTACTCCTGATTTTAAAAAGAAAAAGGGGGGAAGTTGGAAAGAAGGATATGGCCTGGGTGATGGTGATGGTCAGCCGGATGCACAGGGCAGAGTTGCCTAGGCTGACCATATGAAAAGGAGGACAGGGCTCATATAACTTTAACAGTTGTAGAGAAAAGGGAATTTCAGCCAGTGTCATTTGTATGCAATTAGTTCCTGGTGAAATTCCCTCTTCATCACAACTGTTAAAGGTGCAGGCACTATACTAGAGTGACCATATACAAAAGAAGGCAGGGCCCCTGTAACTTTAACTGTTGTGATGAAGAGGGAATTTCACCAGGAACTAATTGCATACAAATGACACTGGCTGAAACTCCCTTTTCTCTACAACTGTTAAAGTTACAGGAGCCCTGTCCTCCTCTTCATATGGTCAGCCTAGAGTTGCCTGTTTTATAGCTGTTTGTTAGAAGAGGGAATTTCAGCAGACCCAGCCATTTTCATCCTTCCATGTCAAGCATCATCCGCCCAAACTCCCCTGCCTATGCAGTTCATAAAGGTGTAGAACCCTTGTCTTCCTTTGCATATGGTCACTGTAGTGCTCAGAAAAACAAAGATGGGAATACATCATTAAAACAATAATAATACTAATTAATAATTGATACAGGCTGGAGTTAAAGGTGGGCCCCAAGTCTGAAGACTACTGTATTAGTGGTCTTAGGTATCTTTCAGCCACTATCTTTTATCCCTACAATATAGGGATGATAACAATGAGAAATAATGTAAGGACCAAAAGCATGACAAGGGAAGTCACCGGCTCAAATCTCATCATTGCCTCAAACTTTCTAGGTGGCCTTAAGCCTGCTGCTCTCTCAGCTTCTAGGCTGACCATATGAAAAGGAGGACAGGGCTCATGTAACTTTAACAGTTGTAGAGAAAAGGGAATTTCAGCCGGTGTCATTTGTATGCAATTAGTTCCTGGTGAAATTCCCTCTTCATCACAACAGTTAAAGTTGAAGGGGCCCTGCCTTCTTTTGTATATGGTCACTCTAGCATAGTGCCTGTGCTTTTGCTGCATCGGAGTGGCAGTGGTTAATCCCAACTTAGCAGCAAAAGCACGGGGTTTCCAGTGGCCAGGCCCACCCCTGCACTCTGCCTGGGCAGATGGCAACCAATCAGGAGGGGGATATCCACCCGGCCACACCTCTGCCGTGACTCCAGAGTGAGGAGAGATGGCGGATGCACCACATATGCCTCACTCTGGAGAAAAAAGTTGGGGTAAGCCCCCAACGTTTTTGCTTTGCAGTTTCATGGGAAAGCCCCGCAGTGGCTACGAGATGGCTGCTGCCTCTTATAATTAATGCAGCGCCACCCCTCAGCTTTTGGTGCGCAAAGACAGCCCCCAGATGGCATTTGCCCTCATTTCTGGGACAGCCAATTATCCAGCAGTCTGATCCTCTCTGCAGCCTCTCCCTCCCTCCACTTTCCCCCTTTTCTCTACTAAAGCACCTCCTGCAGATTAGGGCATAGGAGAACCATCTTCTTTTTACCTCCCCACACCCCCAGGATTCCAGAAGGCTTTTCGTCTATCCATTGATTTCACAGATACCCCAGGAATAAGACAAAGCACTGGTAAATATTCCCTTTGCTCCATCTGCCTTATTCTTAGCAGAACAGAGATAGTACAAAAGCGTGTTTGCAAAAGGGTGATTTTTAACTTTGTCTGAGGGACGACCAGGATGGTCTCACCTCACTGACACTTTTCTCTACAAAAGAATTTGCCTTCCTTTTTGACTCTGGGTGCCTCTACAAGAGGCATTTAAAGCTCTTTCAAGGCGCATTAAAAAAATTACCTCTACAAGAACGGAGCGCAAATCGGGCGTAGAGGCGCGTTATCTCCCCGATTATGCGCATTATCGAATGCGCGTTAAATCGCGAGTTTTATT
Source organism: Anniella stebbinsi (assembly GCA_029215795.1). Classification (NCBI taxonomy): domain Eukaryota; kingdom Metazoa; phylum Chordata; class Lepidosauria; order Squamata; family Anniellidae; genus Anniella; species Anniella stebbinsi. Next base: position 121,247,775 of record JARDYH010000004.1, on the reverse strand, counting down.
TTGCTCCGTCCGTTAAAGCGCATTTTGACTGTGTGAATAAGCGCTTATGCGCATTAACTACTTGTAAAGCGCATTTTGGACATCTGTTAATGCGCTTCGCCGCCTCTCGCCGCCTCTCGTGCAGAGGGATTAGGTGTAAATGCGCTTCTGCGATTATGTGCATAATCGCCTAACCAGGCGCAAAAGCGAATCCTTGTAGAGGGGACCATAAACAGAATAGGTGCAAGAAACCCTTCAGTGCATTCAGGTATAGATTGTGAGGACTGGGGCAGGATACGAGGTGCGGGGGATGAGAGTTTGCCTATGTTGTGACACCCAAGCGAGTTGTTATTGCACAGTCACCTCGAACATTATTTCACATATTTGGGTGGTGCTATTCAAGGGGGAAAAGAACAACAAAGGATACAATGCTAGCACAGGAATTTCTATTTTTTAAAGGGTTGGGGAAACAAAGACACTAAGAATGCCCCCAAAATGCAGACACACACAGAGAGAGCAGACAACTAAAAATGGACTGCATCTCAGACAGACGAACAGACAGACATAGAGACCAAGAAAAGATACTCACTGCCTTTGACCTGTCCTCGTGCTCTGCAGGTCTTTGCCAATTGTGTGATCAGAGAGGCTCTATGGAGAAAATAGAGCAATCTCTTAAGCAGGGGGGCAAAAGCCACAGCAGAGAGAACACACCTTCCTGTCTCCCCCTCCCACGATTTCCTCTCAAGCCAAGCTCAGCTGAAAGCTCTTATCCCTTCTGCATATCTCATCTGGTAAACACTATAGCAGTCTAACTGTGCAGGCTAGCACTGCAGAGCCGGCTCCCACGTTTCCATGAGAGGAATTTGAGAGGTGCCCACCTGATCAGAGCATTTGGAAGCATCCTCCTTCATGCTGCTCCTCCTTGTTAACCTGATGGCAAATCCCCCTAAATTAAAGTAATCCACCGCTAAGGGGATGCAATAAATGCCTGAAAAAATGTTTGCAGGAAGAATTCACATAGACATCCACCTCCTCTGTAAACGCTTCATGTGGTTGTCATCCCAGTTGTTAGAACAAAACATCAACCTGCACTGTTTTAAATAAGTCCTAGGTGGGTTTAGGACAGGATGGTAAATCCATGGAGATTTCTATGCAGGCAACTGCTGGAGCAGGGTGGGGAAGAATAACATCAGGGAGTGTAATTAAAGAGCACCAATGCCAGCAAAGTCAAATTGCATCTATGAAATGGCAAGGCAGGTTTCTTATTGGGTGCAATTGTGATAAACGCACAGCCAATTTCTTTTAAAACATAAGGGAGTCAACTAAATAGAGATGTGTGAATTCCTCCTCATATCAGCTCATCAGTGTAATCTCACATTTTCTCAGCTTCCTCTCACCTGACTACCATCTCCAGCCCATTTCTCCTGTTGGCTCAGGCACACTTCTACTTCCTCCCCCCCCCCCAATTCTAGGGCTGGAAGGGAATTCTGAAGGCCATCATGTCCTCCCTTTTGCAATAAGGGGATTTCCATCAATTTAGCCCATTCCCAACAGTGGTGTACCCATGGCCATCCCATCGTCTCACCTTGCTGAGATGTTTATCCCAAGGCCAGGACAGATATTTTATTGGGTGACAAGTGGATGTAATTGGGTCTAAAGACTGGCAATACTTTGAGCCAGACATACAGTGGATGTTCTCTTAACCATGGGCCCTTTGGTCTATTGCTAAAGCCAGAGCTGGAGTAGAGGTCATGTGCTGGAGACAGGGCAAGGAGTATAATAAGCAGGAGGAAGTGCAGAAGATCAGGCTCCTAGTATAGGGTGACCATATGAAAAGGAGAACAAGGCTCATATATCTTTAACAGCTGTATTGAAAAGGGAATTTCAGTATGCATGCAGCACCTGGTGAAATTCCCTCTTCATCACAACAGTTAAAGCTGCAGGTGCCCTGCCTAGCGTGGCCAGATACAAAAGAGGTCAGGACTCCTGCAGCTTTAACTGTCATGATGAAGAGGGAATTTCACCAGATGCTGCATGCGTACAAATGATACCTGCTGAAATTCCCTTTTCAATACACCTGTTAAAGATACAGGAGCCCTGTCCTCCTTTTTCATATGGTCACCCAAAATAGTATTTATACTTAATCAATTTTCAGGATCAGTCTTAGCCCTTGTGGCAAAACCATTCTAGGTGGCAAGGGGCCATAGGGCAGTACTGTAGGTTCCAGAATGGCCTCACCCCAAAGCAGACCATTGGTTTCCCCTGATGAGGCTAAGTTATGCTTACTCCAGGTCTGGCCAAGGTAACAGTCCACTCCAGTCACCTCATTCTGCCTGCCAATCACAAGGACCAGAGTTGTATACTGTAATTACCTTCTCCACTGTGTTCTGTGCAATTAAAACTAGTTTTGAGAGGCAGAGAGATTTGTTTCCCTATGTGACATGCTCTCTCAAGAACTACCAGTCCCAGAGTTCTTTGTGTATAGGCAGGTGGGAGGGACAAAACACCAAAATAATCAGAGACATTGATCCCAAGAACAGTGGGAGCCAGTACTGCTAGTTGGATTTACAACCCAAAAATCTATGTAAATACATTTCTAGTACATACATTTACATGCACCATACTACCATAAATAAACCTCCAAAATAGGCAGGTAGATAGGTAGACCGATAATACATGGGAGAAGGGTTCATCCTTCTGGGGAATGGAATAGGATAGATTCCATTCCCCAGAGTAAAAAAGTATTCTGGGCCACCAAGGCACCTGGGCCTCCAGTGATGATGGATCAAAGCTGCTCTTTCCCCATCCAAAACTGGTTGTTCACCAACTTTGTGAACCCAGAAAACTCTTTTCCACAGTACCTCCATCCTGTCGGGATTAAACTTCAGTTTATTAGCCCTCATCCAGCCCATTACTGTGTCTGGACAGCAGTTCCGCACCTCCCCAGCCTCACCTGATTGAGATGACACAGCCATAACACAAGCAGCAACAGAAATGAAAACCTGCACAACTAGCCCCATGACTGGAAAAAGGGGTTGTGTGTTGTAAGGACAGTGAAGGTACTATCAAAATAATCTTTGCCACCTAAAAATATGTCTGCCTTCACCCCAAGTTAAATCTGCTTTTGCTACAACTTAAAGCAATTGCTTCTTTCACATCCCTTAACAGCACCATTTTTTCTTTTAAATCTGCTTTTTCCATCCTGGCTGAAACAAGAGCCTTAGTTTTGCTTTTTCCATTTTTAACTGATGAAGGGCATTTTAACAGTTTGTGTCATGTCATCAACCCAACAGAAAGACACCGTCATAACCTTCTTTGCCTCTAGAAAAATAGATATTGTCAAGTAGCACTGTTTGTCACAACTTTACGCAGCTGCAGTAACCCCAGCAGTGATGAAAGAGAAGGACTCAATGTTTCTCAGCTCAGAAATGACTTATAGTACTCCTGGTCATAAACTACAAATCACATAGTGAACTGAAGCTGAAAACAGGAAAAAAAAGCATAATAGTTCTTTATATGAAAAAGAAGGGCAAGAAGATATGGCAAGGCCCGGTTCTGTCCTTGTGCTGAACTCTGTACAGGTCCACTGATGCAGGGTTATGATCAGTGTATTTGGATTTCTGAATGGTAGTCACCAGGCAGATGTCTCTAGTGCAGAAAAATATCAAAACAAACCCAAACATATGGGGACTGTCCTTGCTGTCAGCCATAATTTCCTCCAACTTTCCTAGCCCCAGACTCCTTGCCATGTTGCTGTGTTAAAAGGACATGGGGGCTCTCTGCCCTCAGGCTTGGCCATTTTCTCCTGCACATGTCCCACTGGACTTTGGTTCTCTGTGCCAATTCCTCTTACTTCCTCCTGCAATCCCACTAAAGTCTGGGTACTTCTAGACTGAGGGCTCCTAGCACTAGCAACCAGAAAGCATTATGCAACTATTCCATCTTTTTCTTCTTAACAGATTTTCTGCATTAAGGAAAAAGATAGAAGAAGTAAGAAAGCACAGAAGGGTCATAAGTAGAAGATAATGATACCTAGACTCCCCATAAATAAATGAGGCAGGGTGCTAGCCCTCTAAAAGCCTTACTTGGAAGCACTCTCCATCTCATCCTTGTTTTCACCAACAGCATAGCCTTCCAAAGTGTGACAAAGAGCCAGCCTATGCCAGCTGTCCCTACAATGGTGCCTCCCAGATTGGTTGGACTACAACTACCATCATCTCTGACTACAGAGCATGCTGGCTGGGGCTGCTGGGAGCTGTAGTCCTACATATCTGGGGGGCACCAGGTTAGGGAAGGCTGGTCTCGGTCAGCCCAAATGCTGTGCCATAGTAACTCAATCCTACATCAAGCAAATCTAAATGCTGTGACTTCTATAAATGATATACATTAAGCAAGTTTGCTCATTTTGCATAATTTATGCTGCTTCCAGAATTTATGAAAAAAATACTAAGATCTGAGCAGGGTACTGAAACTCTGGTGCCTGGCCACTGGAAATCTTAGGATGAAGGCAAATGTAATATGAAAAAATGGGTTATACCACACTCCCCAAGTGGGAGTGCAAAAGCCAGCTTATTTCCAGTTTTTCAACTAAAGTGGTAGACATGCATACCATCAGATTTGCTGCTTCCCCATACTAATAAATGCACATGGCTCTTATTAATTAAGAAGGGGGATGTCTTCAAAAGAATGCAAAATTGATCTGAGCATTGGGGGAGTGAAGTTTCTTGGAGGCTTTACAGAGGGCCAGCCAATCAGCACTTTTAAGAGCTGGCTTCCAGTTTATATTTTCAGATTATTATTTTTCAAGAGCTCATTGCTGGAAATAGGGATGTACAGATTTTGTAAAATCCATTCCATCTGCATTTCGCAGATTATCAGATGCCTTCCATTCTGTCATCCGCTCATTGACAGAATTAGATTTTTTCCAATATCCCAAATTTGCACAAATTCGTATTTGCATGTATGTGCAAATCCTCCAAAATGTGCATTTTCATGCTTTAGCCTATAGGGAAATGCACATTTTCAGCCAGTGGTTTATTTTACATATTTTTCTATGACTAAATTTGCATAAACTTCTGAAAAGTAAATAAAACGGTCCACAAGTCCTCAGAATCCATGAGACTCCAGAAAAGCCAGTCCACTGTGGAATCTTCAGATAAGATTCATAGATATCTGAACTTATTTGATGCTGTTGCGGATTTCTCCCACATTCCTAGCTGGAGATGAAAAGAATGTTTTGGTGGAACACTTCCAGAATGGCTCCAGATAACTATCAGTGTTATTCAGCCATCAATTTGACTTCTGAGATTACGCAAGACAGTGCCACCCATTCTGAAGCTTGTGTTTGCAGTCATAAAAACAAGAACCTTAAAACAAAAACAAATTCAAGATACATATACAAACAGATCCTTTTTCTGCTCCTGGTAGTAAATAAATTGAATGAGTGAGTTACTTCCAACAGATCTGTCTGGTGTTATGGTCCCACAAAGAACAACTCACAATTCACACCCAAACAACAAATCATAGGTTCTCTTCATGGGTTGTTCATGGTTAGCAAACCATGGCTTGTTAGTATAGCTGGATTCAGACAACATAATAATCCCATGGTTCAACAACAACCTATGGCTCAATGACAACCCATAATCAACCCTTGAGTATGGGTTATCATGTTGTGTGAACCCAGTCACCCTATTCCCTATACCTTTAGTGTAACAAAGCCAAAGTAAGTGTGATTGAATACTTCCTGTTTTCCTCTGAAATTCACTTTGTTTTCTTGGGTAGGCCCTTGACCTGTTCATGACACATAGTGGTAGTATGTTTCTTGGGGTGAGGCAAAGGAATGGCAGTCTCCTGGCTATGGTAACCATGGTATTCCGATACGATTTTGCAGCTCACAGTTTGCAAAATGAAACTGAAATTTAAAAGCTCTTTTTATTTTTGTTTTTATTAAAAGATATATTTTGGCAGAGGTATACCTACCAGATGCTTATTTTAACAAATCATCATCATAACATTTGCCACATTGGGCCTTACTGCTATACGATTTAGAAAATGATAATTACAATACACTGGGCAGAATCCAATGGGGTGCTTACGTCTTCAATGATTCTCTTCCTCCCCACCAATTCTCTTGCACAATTGGCTCCCACTGCTTGCGCAGCCGTGATTTAAAGCTTCCAGGGCAACCCAAAACGAGCTGAAATGCTTGTTTCTGGAAGCAGTTGGTCTTGCTAGCACAATGGAATTGGCAGGATCCCCCGTTTATAGAAGGGAATCAGTGGGGGCATAAGCAACCTGTTGGATTTTGCCCAGTAAAACAAATTTTAAATGGACAGGAAAGCTGTGTTTGGCAAAAACTGGGAAGAGTTTCCAAGAAAATATGAAAACAAGTGCTATTTCTGAATTTTTCAAAACTATCTGTAACAAATATTACAAACAAACAGCTGAACACAGCAAGGTGCCAAATATCCAATCTTCATCTTCTTGTTGCAAACCTGCTTCTAGCAGAGCAGGCTCCAGTGCACCTTAAACTCAGTATCATATTTAATGCCTCCTTCTGTGACTTTGCTTGCCTGCCAGGTGCCCTGCTAACTCACCAGAGTCTAGCAATATACAGACACCGTAGGGCATGAAACAAACTTCATTAGAGGTGGAGGTGGGAGAGAGAGAGAGAGAGAGAGAGAGAGAGAGAGAGAGAGAGAGACCTGCAAGCTCTTGGGGTAGGGATTGAAGCTGTCTGAAGCTGTGAGACTAAACAGACAAGTCAAAATAGGAAGCACAGAGGGAGGAAAAGGAGATAAATGCTGGCTTCTTATTAGGGCTGTGAACAGCCCCCCCAGTTCGGTCCGGATCGGGCCCAATCTGGACCGGATCAGATCTCCCCCGATCCAGTCCAGATCCGGGTCTCCGGATAGAGATCCGGAGACCCTCCTTTTCAGGGGAAAGGACTCAACGCCCTCCTCCCACTCTCCCTGCTTACCTGCTGCCTCCTCCTCATCACTGCCGCCCTCCGCTGGCCACTGCTGCTTCCACTCTACTGAGAACCAGGCTGCGAGGCTTGGTTCTCAGTAGAGTGGAAGCAGCGGCGGCCAGCAGCAGGCGGTGGCGGTGGCGGCGGCGGCGGGCGGCAGCGAGGCAGCAGGTAAGTAAGGAGAGTGGGGGTTGGGCAGTGAGTCCAATGGACTCACCACCGGCCTGGTGTCCCTGGGTGCCAGCTGCGCAGCCGGCACCCAGGGACCTGGAAGGCCAATGGGCTCCGGATCTCCGGATCGAAGAAAAGGGATGGCATAAGCCAGCGGCAGGTAACTTGTGGCCTTCCCATTGTCCCTCACCATTGGCTATTCTGACTAGGGAGTTCTAGGCCAAGACATCTGGAGGGCCACAAATTGCCCACCCCTAAGCAGAGTAGACTCAAGGGAAATCAAGGCAGAAATGACAGGATTCTGAGGGAAGGGATGGACTAGGAGGAGCCTTACATATGGCTCATTGGCAGAGTGAAAAAAGGGGTGGATATAGACTTAAGCCTAATTCTCACTAAAGTGTTAATGCTGTGTCTGTGCTATATCACTTTAGACTGAAGGTGAAAGCTCACAAGACAGATTTACTGCCTTAACGAGGGCCAAATTGGATATGACGTGTCTAAAGATGTGTTTAAAAGCAGCCGGGCCGTGGTGTCAGTGGGTGAATTATTAAACCCCCTCCTACCCACACCACAACTCCCATCCAACCCCTCCCACACCTACTTTTAAATGTACAAAGGTTGTTGGGAGAGCTGATCATGGATCTCCCCACATTATGGGCTTCTTTACATGAGCTGTTTATAGCACACTCGTGACTGGCCACTCACAGACGTTTCTGGGTGGATTACATGATGCTGTAAATGAATAGGACATCTTCCGTGGTTCCCCACCCCATTCCATTTTTTTAAAAAACAGAGATAAGCTGGAATAAATCCCTAATGGCACGAAATCAGCTGTGTGTGTAAAGGTGACATCGCGCTATAAGATTACCAAGGAAGAACTTTCCCTGCTATCAGAGGGAGAAGAAAGTAAAATGCCTCCCTGCAACAAAGGAAGGTAGATCTGGCATACTCACAAGTAAGGAAGACCCTTCCTTATGCTAGTTTAGAGTTGTGCATATAATTCTTTTCAATTTTTCTTCTTCTTTCTGTTAGTTTGTGCTAGTAATTCCCCATGTGTCTACTCAAAAGTAAGTCCCATTGTATTCAGTGAAGCTTACTCCAAAGTAAGTGTGCTGAGGGTTGCAGACTTACAGCACAAAATCCCCCCCTTTTGCACATATGCCCAGGAGGGAGGGAGGCACTCCCCCAAATCAAGCCTACTGTTTAAAGGAGCTCTAGGAAACCGCAGGATCTTCCCCCTTGTTTCCACATCAATCACACCGAAGAACCAGGAAGTCCAATAGCCCCGGGTAAACAATGCAATTTCCCTTAATGTAGAGACAACCTATGAGCGTCATCAGACAAGCGTTTTATAACACGCTTGTTACGGGCCAATTATGGATGCTCGCAGATCCTTTTGACGATGCCATCCGCCTCCTGTACATCTCCCACTCCTTCTGCTCTATTTTCTGTGACAAAATAAGACCTGGAAAATTCAAGGGTTTTTTTAATTATTAAAGTGAAACTTGCAACCATTTCCTGCTGTGTGCAGGAGAAGCAGCGCAATAAAAAACACCCACTGAATGGGCCACGTGGTCGTTGCTGCTTCCTCTTTCTTCCCCATGTGAAGAAAGAGGAAGCTGTATGTCCCTATTGTGGGGCAGAAAAGCAATGGCAGGGAAACGTGACCCCTCCCCCAGGTCTGATGATGCTCTATATCTAGTTTGGCCCTGTGAATTAAGCCCAAGAAGCCAAGGCGTGCAGGCTGAATTTCATGTATTGATTCAACAAGGTAATCCAAATCATGAGCATAGATCTGGAATACAACAATAGCATCTCTAAAGTATAATGAACTGATTTGTTTTAATTGTAAAAAGCTTTATTGGATTATCATGTCCATAGGTGCAAGTTGTTAAGGAGGAAGGTCACTTACTAGGAAGCCCAAGAATGACAATGGATTATTTTCTCTTTTCTGTTTTCACAACTGAGGGTTGCATTAAATCAGGAACAAAACGATGCTCATGTGTTGACACAAGCACTGTGGCAAATGTAATTAAATGGACAATAAAGAGAATGGCATTTCACAAGAGCCAATATTTCAGAAAGCCTCTTTTGAGGCAGGAAAAGAGGTTTATGGAAAATTCCTGCTCAAATAGCCGCAGCACTTTCGGGGGAGGGGGTGTTTGTTTTGTTTTTCTAGCAGACTTTGTAAGACCAGCTTCTATTTAATAGCTTTTAATAAAACAACCATTTTGATATTAGGCTTGAACGCCATCCAAAAATATATATATCTCTTTAAGAAATCATTTTAAAACAATTTCCTCATGACCTAGTAAATAACCAAATGCACTAATCGTAAATAGATGCTGCACTGGCATGAGCCTGTCAGTGAAATTCAAAGTACAAAGATGGGGGAAGGGAATGCTTTTGTGGTCAACAATCTGATTTCCTCTTCATTTATCCAGCCCCAGCTGCTTTGACCCCCTTTCTACTCTTCTTCTCCTCAGTCTGCACTCCCCTTTCTTTGCCACGCATTTCCCCTAGGATACAGGCAATAGTTTTGGATTATACTGGTATCTGGAAGTGTGGTGCTAGGCTCAAATATTTATGCATAACAGCATGGCTATGAGTTATGAAATGGTGGCGCCCTGGCTGTGTCAGGATTCCAACCCACTGCAGTGCCTGAAATAATGATCTGAGCATAATCAGATGGGAATTCACCCCCTGTAGTGCCACCACTGAGCTCCTGCCAAAGAAGGGAACTGCGGAGAGATAACCTAGGAAGCCTCGTGGCACCAGTAGGTCAGAGCAGATCAGGTGAAACTCCCTGAGTCCCTCTAAAAGCTTACAGGTCAGCGTTATCCAGGTCTGACGTGTGACCAAATGTGGTTCCCTGAAGGTAGGGTTGCCATACGTCCCGGAAAGCCGGGGATGTCCCAATTTCCAGGTGGTTCCGAAATGTCCCAACCAGCTGGGCAAAAACCCCGGATTCCCAGTCTGGCCAGCTGATTTCTAAAATGGCGCATTGAGCAGCATAGTTGCAGCAGAAGAGAAAAAAGCGTGCACATCTTTTTCAGTGTACTGCCGCTCCTGCACAGGCTTGGCTGAGTCACTCCCTGTGACTCATGTTCTTGCGCCTGTGTAGAGGAGGAGGAGCTGCAGAAAAAGGTGCGCTCGCTTTCCTCAGGTTGCCGTGCTGCCTGCTGCAGTAGGGCTATTGCTGGCTGAGCCTGGGAGAGCCGAGTGATTTAGTCAAACAATTTTTAAAAAGGTCTCCTGACCAGCCACTGCTATTGTGCAGCTTGTGTTTTCCCTCCCAGGTAATCCTTTCAGTTGCAGATCAGACCCCATAGCTTTTTTTAAGGAAAACCTTGGGGTTTACCCATGGGAAACATGTTGTTTAAAATGGGCTCTGCATTCCTACGGCTGCCCCTCTTGTGATCACTTTCTCCTTCCCCCACTCTCTCCTCCAGCCCTTTTCTAACTCCCTTCCACCCACACCATTACTTTTTATTTTGCTTAGAGTTGGGCTACTTACTGCCTGTTCAGAGACCCGAGTAACTCAGTGAAAGAAAAACAGCCGGTGCTTTCCCATTTCCAGCCAGGTCAGTAATCCTTTCAGCTCTAGACCAGACCCCATATAGCAGAGCCTTCATAGCTCCTTTTAAGGAAAACTTGGGGGGGGGGTGTTTTTGTTTTATCAATGGGAACACTTGCTTAACAAAAATGGCTTTGCGCTGCTGCTGCTGCTGCTCCTCTCCTGATTGTATTAGGCAATTCCCCCACCACCACTCCCCCTTTGAACCCTCCTTTCTCCCAGCCTTTCCTCTTCGAACTCCCAGCAATTTTCACTTCCAGCAAAAATAAATAAATGCATTTTAAAAATTGTTCCGGTTTTGAGGATTCAGAATATGGCAACCCTACCTGAAGGGTGTACTTTGTCCCCACCATTCCCAACAGAGATGAAAGCAGTGTGTGGAAGGAGGGGTTCAGTCAGAAAAAGAACTTGCTAGTAGGCCACCACTAAGAAGGAGAGCTGTTGGAGCCCTGACTTCCACCTCTGACCATGAGGATAGTCTGCACTAACAAGTAGGGTGACCAGATAAAATCCAGGTCAGGGCTCATGTAACTTTAACAGTTGTAGAGAAAAGGGAATTTCAGCAAATGTCATTTGTATGCAATTAGTTCCTGGTGAAATTCCCCCTTCATCACAACAGTTAAAGGTGCATGCACTATACTAGAGTGACCATATACAAAAGAAGGCAGGCCCCTGCAACTTTAACAGTTGTGATGAAGAGGGAATTTCACCAGGAACTAATTGCACACAAATGACACTGGCTGAAATTCCCTTTTCTCTACAACTGTTAAAGTTACATGAGCCCTGACCTGGATTTTATCTGGTCACCCTACTAATAAGCGATGGCCTGCTATAGGAAGACTATTTCACCCTAGGTTGGGACAAAAATGGTAGCAAACTGCACACATGTTCCTATGTTCAGGTGCATTCCAGAGCAAGAACTCACCAACCACTTTTGACTATTCCTTTCTGACAGTGTTAAGTGCCACGAGCCCCCAAAAACCCATGGTTTCGCTCCTGCGGGGTTGTCTCCACGCCAAGGAGTGAACGTGAGGTTTAAATCCAGCAGAGGAGGAAGAGTCACCACTGTTCTGCCCTGCCACCGCCCTGTGCCATGCCACGCCCATCCCTCCCTGGTTTCCCCCCCCCCTTACTTCATGGGGCTTTCCCTGCCAAGGGAATAGAGAACTTCACTTCTCCCCATGCTGGAGGAAGCATGGGGGCATTCCAGCGGCCATTCAGCTCACCGGCCCACCCCCTGCCCCCTATTTGGGCAGATGGCAGCCAATCAGGGTCGCCAGCCACCCAGCCACACCTCCGCTGCAACTCTGGAGTGGCAATAGATGGCATATGCACTGTCACCACCTCCCTCTGGAGAAAAAAAGTCAGGGTAAGTCCTTGACTTTTTTATTTCGGACCCTGAGATGGCTATGCGGTGGCTACTGCTTTGTATAAGTGCCACCATGCCACCGCAGAGCCATCCTACACATAGTCAAGCTACTTGATACTGAGCCCTGCAGCAGAACCAATCCTTAAAACCATGAAAAGGCTATTTGTAGTTTCTACCCTTGCTCAGTTTCCACAGGCAGCAAATCCAAAATCGTAGAGGATCATCAGATGGGGAGGGAGGGATCACATTTCCCTACTGTCACTTTGCCTCCTGCTTTTGTTCCACAATAGAGACGAACAGCTTCCTCTTTCTTCAAACTGGGAAGAAAGAGGAAGCAGAGCAATGACCACGTGGCCAATTCAGTGGGCGTTTTTATGATGCAATCTCTCCTGCACATGGCAGGAAATGGCGCCAATTAGTGTTACAGCCAGAAGAATCAGATTTTCTGGGTAGTATTTTGAAGTGGGAAAACGACAGAAGGCAACGCGGGAGACATCGTCAAAATGTCCCACAAAGATCTGTGAGTGGCCAGTCGCGAGTCACAAGACACTCGTCTAATGACTGTCTTAAATTCCTGCCTCTCCCACCGAACAACGCATCTGAATAGTAAAAGCAGTGGGGACAAATGTTTTAAAAAATGTTTAAAAGTGTATGTGTGTGTGTGCATAGGGGAACCTTTTAATGTATTTTACTTTGATAATTGCTCTTTGGGGGATGCCACATTGAAGGAGGGTAACAAGACTTCATGGGGATGTGTATTGATATGTATGTTTGGCGGGAATGGAGTGTGAACAGAAAGACTAGTGTAAAGATTGAGACGGATGCTGAGCTGTTGAGCACAATATTGGTCTCTCCCTGCAGCTTTCAGCTTCATTGTTATTGCTGCTGATGTCAATGCATCACTGTCTTAAATGCAACCTCCGTGGGAGAAATAGGGAGCTTGTTGTGAAACTTCTGAAAGGTCTTAAATTGGAGGTTGTGTAGCCAAAGATCAAAAGTATCTTAAACCCACAATCTACTGGAACAAGCCACAGTCATATTGAAAGCACCAAATGAATGCTTAGGTACTGTCATTGATAGGACTGCCAGAAAGAAAAATCAAGAGGTGAAACCATTCTTCTCCACACCTCCTATCATTATCATCATCATCATCATCATCATCATCGGATGACCATATGAAAAGGAGGACAGGGATCCTGTATCTTTAATAGTTGTATAGAAAAGGGAATTTCAGCAGGTGTCATTTGTATGCATGCAGCAGCTGGGGAAATTCCCTCTTCATGAGAAATCAAGCAAGAATAACAGGGTCACACTCCCTCTGCTGCCCTTCATCAGGACATCCAATGACAATTCTGATCCATATCTAGGCTGGAATCCAGACTGGAATGGATCTAGGTAATCAGTATCCTCCAAGGACATCTGCCTCAATTTCACCACCACCCTCTCAAGAGCCTTTCCCTAAAAAATATAAAAAAAGAGACATTACTGACTGGGTGATCGTTGTTACAAATCTCTGGATCCAGTGAAGGCTTTTTCAGGAGTGGTCATAGGGTGACCATCCGCCCAGATTTGTCCGGACATGCCCGGAAAATGGGGAGCAAATCCGCATCCGGGGAGAAAAACTGTTTTGGGGGGCCAAATCCGGAAATTTAGCCCCCCAAAAAGGGTGACCAGATGGCCCTGGGGCGATCCGGGCAAACCGGGGGGCGGCGGGGGCAAACCGGGGCAGCGGTGGGTCACGCGGCGGTGGCGGGAGGTGGGCGGGCAGTGCGGGAGTGGGCGGCGCGGCACGGGGGCAGGTGGCGCGGCGTGGGGGTGGGCGGGCGGCGTGGGGGCGGGGGCGGGTGGGCGGCGCGGGGGCGGGTGGACGGCGCGGGTGGGGGGCGGCACGGGCGGCGCAGCACAGGGCAGGCGGGCGGCGCGAGGCATGCGGGTGGGGGGGCGGCGCAGCGCAGGCGCGTGGTGGGGGGGTTGTTTTGGGTGGGTGGGGTGGCAGGGGGGGGTCCGGGATTTTCGTTCTCAAAATCTGGTCACCCTACATAGCACTGCCTCTTTAAGGGCAGCAGACATGACTCCCCCATGCACTGATGTGTTTATCACTCCCTGGACCCATGCAGTCAACCCTCCTCTGCTAGTGTGAATCAGCCTTGATGGGCAAAGTTCGAGAGGGCGTGTGGTCATTCAAACTGATGCAGGCATCTTGTCCACATCCTGAGGCTGCAGCAGCTGGAAACGATCGCAGAAAACTGGACAAGACAGTGCATTGGACATGTCACCAGGATGTGTTATAATAGCAGCGTTAAGATTGTGATGAAGACGGGTGATTTTATGCTCAGAGCATCTGATAAAATTGTTGCAGCAGGCCTCCAAGGCTTCCAGCATACCATTCCCTGTGGTAGTTCTTAATAATCCCAAAACTACCTGGAATGGCTCTGATAGCCAGCTACTCAAGGATGCCATGGAGGCACAAAGTAAGCTCTCTTCCCTGTCCTCACTACCACAACAGAGGCATGATTACTTGTCTTAGATTGGCTTCACAGAGGAAGCATCTATAGGCTGTAGCCCATTAATTTTGTTTTACAGCACTTAGTAGGATAACTAAGCCACCCAATATCTGCATAGCCCCACCCCTTCACCTGCATGATACAGCACTGGATTTCATTTCTTTTTGGTCACACTACTGTGTAAACTGTCTTTGTTGTTTTTGTTTTAAGAGCAGGTGTGGGAAAAGAATAGAAGTCTCAAGTGATTAGAATTGATCCCTTTTTTCTGGTAAGGCCTTTGTGCCTTTTAACCCCTGTGTGTCAAGCAGAAATTTGACAGGTGAGGCTTCTCCCAACATGCAGATGAAATTAATGAAAATAAGCCGTTTCCAGAAATTCTGCTCATCACCCTGTAAGAAATGTCAACACCCCTAGATGCAAGGCAGCCATAGGATCAGGTATCATCTCACCTGTATCACTGATTTTGGAAAAAGATGAGTGCTTTTCTTGTTTCTTTTGCCCCTGGGTATACATGCCACATCTGTCATCACCTGACCATCAAGACACTTAAACAACACTTCTCTTGGGTGCTTTAGCCAACACCCTCCAGTTAGCCTTTACTTTCTCTGTTCTGTTTACAAGCTTTCTCATTCTCCCTCAGTGAACTTCTATTGATTCCACAACCCACTCTCACCTTCCATTCCATTTTTTTTAAAGAAAAAGAGGATAAAGCAGCAGCCAAGTCTATAAAGGTGCTAATCACTGCTGTTTATCTGAGCAGCATGAACAGCCGGAATGCCAAACAGAAGGGAAAAAAACGCCAAGCAACCCCCTTTCAAAAGAAATTCTAACGAAACCATTAAACACAAGGAGGGCCGCCTTACATCTGTGACTAGAGGAGCTCATTGTCACTACTGTTCTTTTCTTAATTATTATTTTTTGTCAAGCTTTCAGTGAATTGCTCTGCAATAAATACCTCCCCAGACACAGTATAATTTGGGGTTGTGCTATCAATTCTGAAGAAGGAGTGTGCGAGGATTAGTGTGAGAACAGGATGGAGTGTAGCACTGTCTCATTTCCTTCAGTCATTCTGGAGAGGCTACAGATCAATTATTTAGAATGGGGGTGACAGCGGAATAAGGACTTTGCACACACACACCCCTCCTTATTCGGCCCTTCAGGGCAACTGCCCCTCAGAAAATGGCAATACGCTAAATCCCCCAATGCCACTGCTGAGGAGATTATGTCTGATCAGAGAACTGAGAGGCCTGTGGTCCCATCACAAAGGTTGCATTAGGCGGCTTCCCTGTCACAATCGCAAGCACCCAGTCCTTACCTGTCTCTTAGCGGTCCGCACGGCAGAGGCTGCTTGGGTTGGGCTGGTACTGCATGGGAACGGTCTGCTGAGGCCCTGAACGACAGAGTCTGCGGCCTCCTGGTACATTGGAGAGCTTGAAGGGTAGCCAGCCTGACCACAGTGATCTGTCTAGAATAGCCTTAGTAACATGCTGCCGAGCCTAGCTTCTTAGCTCTGCGGCTCATGAAAGAAGAGCTGGTAGAAATGCAGGGAGGGGGAAAGAAACGGAGAGAGAGAGAACCAGGGAGAAATGACAGAGTTAGGATGCTCCCTCAGATGTGTGCATAGAGAATTGAAATGCACAAAGGATAGGGCAGGGTAGCACAGGCTCACAGCCTGACTTGTTCTCATTATTCCACCACACTGACTCCTGCCTGAGGCTCCCTCCCTCCCTCAAATCCAGCCGTTTCAAGTGTAAAAAGGCAAGAGCAGGGCGGGGAGGCTGATTCCATTGGGATCACTGGATTATGAGAACTGAAGCGGGAAAAGGGTTGAGTTGGAATTCACCTCTCTGTTTACTGGGGTTTCATTGTAGCTTCACCAGAAGAGCAAAGGGTATCTAAGCAAACAGAGATGGTTTTATTCGTATTTCTAGACCGATATTTTCCAGGGCTGTTGGATTAGCTTTTTTTTATGGGTGGAAGGAGGAACTCATGCCGTAGCAACTTCTCAGAACTGTAGGGGCATTAATTTGGACGGCATAGGCTCTGGAGCAATGTGTGCTGTCAGCATCAGCGTCAAGTACCCTATTAAAATGGGTTTGCAGATTAATCTGCCTTATACTGAGTCAGAACATTGGACCGCCCAGGCTGGTAAGGTCTGTTCCAGCTGTTGGTGGTTCCAGCCTTGCAACCTGAGATCCTTTTAATTACAGATGCTGTCATGCCCCCCCCCCCAGGACTCCTCTCCAGAGGATGTCCCCTGAGCCAAACATTGCAGAGGAGCTACCAGTGACGAAGCAGCTTGAGGCAGTTCAGGGGGATCCTGGGCCCTTGGGGGAGATAGCAGTCGGATCTTCCCCTCACGACACAACTGGCCCACTCTTGGAGGCAGATACCAAGAGACCACCTAGTCCCAGGGAGCACAGGTGACTAAAGGTGAAGATTCAGCCTGCTAACAGATGCAGAAGCACCTGCCTGAGGAATAAAGACTCCTCATGAGTGAAGGTAGACTCATGAGCAAGTCTGTACTCATGGTAGGCCATATCACAGGTGGCACTGATGACCTGCAACCTCCCGTTCAAAGCCTTCTGTTCTAGGCACAGAGCGCTGATACAACATCTGTGTACCATCTCTCAGACGTTCCCCTGTTCTTCTCTGGCCCTCCGTATGTTTGGATTGCCTGCTGACCTTACCTTTACTTTTCTCTGGACCTCCCTGTGTTTGGACCTTGCAGTGCCTACTGGCCTTGCCTTTGGAAATGAACCTGACAAAATTCCTGGAGCTTGGTCCCTGTTCCACTATAAGTAGGGCAGATGCCAGGGGTTGAAGCTGAGAGCTTCTGCATACAAAACACGTGTTCTACCTCTGAACAATGACCTCTCTCCAGTTAGAGTAGGGTGACCAGATAAAATCCAGGTCAGGGCTCATGTAACTTTAACAGTTGTAGAGAAAAGGGAATTTCAGCCAGTGTCATTTGTGTGCAATTAGTTCCTGGTGAAATTCCCTCTTCATCACAACTGTTAAAGTTGCAGGGGCCCTGCCTTCTTTTGTATATGGTCACTCTAGTATAGTGCCTACAACTTTAACTGTTGTGATGAAGGGGGAATTTCACCAGGAACTAATTGCATACAAATGGCATTTGCTGAAATTCCCTTTTCTCTACAACTGTTAAAGTTACATGAGCCCTGACCTGGATTTTATCTGGTCACCCTAAGTTAGAGGACTTCTCTAAACAAGTGATTTATAGCATGCTCGGGACTGGTGACTCACGGAAATTTGTGGGTTGATTACATGACTTCGTCAACAACCAGGTCATCTCCTGCAGTTCCCACACACACACACTTATCACGTTTCAAAAAGATTGAAGATAACTCTTAATGGTGTGAAATCGGCAATATGTAAAGCTGGCATTGAGCGATGAACTTGCTGAGGAAGACTTTCCAGTGTCCACAATCAAGGGAGAAGAGGGTAAAATGCCTCCCTGCATCAAAGAGTGGCAAGTCTGATCCCCCACCCCACCAAGAGTACCCCTTTAAGTTCAATGGAGCTTACTCCCAAGTAAGTGTGCTGAGGGTTACAAACTTAGTGTGATTTTTATGTCTACTCAGAAGTAAATCCCATTGTGTTCCGCAGGGCTTACTCCCAAGTTAGTCTAGAGTTGCATATTTCCAGCACAATCTTACATCTACTCAGAAGTAAGTCCTGGCTTTCCTGGGGGCTGCAAGGAGACAGTACAGCACAAATTAACCTGGGACAACAAGACTTCCCCTCCCGTTCTTTGCACACAAGCCAGGGAGGGAGAGAGGCACTCCCACAATTCACACATTTAAAGGTAGGGTGACCTAATCCCCCCACCTTAACGCCCCTATTGCAGCAGAGGAGGGGAAAGCATGTCATTCCCACCCCACCCCTACTGCTCTAATTGGGGCCTGCAAAAGAGTGAAACAACAACATATTTGCCAGAAAATCTTACTTTTATTTTGACCACTGATTGTTTTCAGGCTGCATCTATTGAGCTTCTCTAAACGAGTGATTTATGCACACTCATGATTGGCCACTCACAGAAGTTTGCAGGTCCATTACACAATCTCCTCAATATCCAGGACATATCCTTGGGGAATCTCAATTTTAAAAACACACACACACACACACACACACACACACACAGATAATATGGTATTATCTGGGATATTGTGAGATCTCGCTGCCATTAGACGGTGCTGACTCATTAAACACAATAGGGCCTTTCTGAGAAGGGAAGTTTTCAGTTTAAAATCACATGTAAAGAAGCACGTCCCAGTGGTGGGAATAGTATAATTACAAAAGCCCTGGTAAGGCTGCAGGATTTTTTTCCCTGTGTGTAGAGAAGTTCATTGATTGGGGAGAAAAGGCCCTGAAGACCAGAAATCAATCACTTTCAAGAGATACACCACCAGCATTTCTCAAAATGCAGGTTGTCCATGGACTGGCTGAGAGCACCCAAGCTCATTTTCTGTAGGATAGGGCTTTGGGTGTGTGGGTTCATCCGCAGCATGAGCAGCACCAATAGGGAAGCAACTATGAGGTGAGAATTCCATTGCATTGTCCAGAAAGCCAAATGCCAGCCTCCCCTCCCTTCCACCCACTCTCCCTTCCGTTGAACATCAGGTGACATTAGGAAAGAGGGTGGCTGGGCACACACACAGTATCACCTGCATCTAATTCCAGATGTATGGTAGGGGAGCAGGAAATGCTCACTATGGTCCTCAGTAGTAAGAGGACACAGTACATGCTCAGATGCTCTCAGTTTTTTAGTCCCACCTTTAATACCTGTGTACAAGAGCTAATTTGAGCACCCCTGCACCTGTTCAAATTCCTTTTTCTAAACAATTTTGAGATGTACAGGAATGTGTCCTGTTTTGCCTCTGGTCTCGCATTGCCCTGCTCCAATTTAGACATGCTAACTCAAAACATGTCTTTAACTCAAAACATAACTTCACAGTTAAACATGCTAACTCAAAATGTAACTTCACAGCTCTGAGGTTCACAATTCACTCTATAAATATTAGCTAGTATAGCCTCAGTCTATGAACACTTGTCTTTCTCCCCATGTTTCTGCCTAGTCTTATTTTTTGTAAATGAAAATAAAGGTTCGATTGAGCCATTAGCACAAAATCAGTCAGATGGCTGTGCAATATGTTCAGGTGTGGATAAGCCTTGTGTATCCTGTTTCTATATAACGGAAGGAGCTGGTTCAGTGTAGTGGCTAAGGAAGCAATGTTATTGCCCATAGACATTGGCTGAGGGGCCCATAGGATAGTGGAGATTCTCCACTCTGAGGTTGGAGACAGGGCTCTGACTTCGGAAGGGGAATCAGAGATCTCACACTCCTTTCCTGCTCCCTTGCAGCTGGCATGGAAAGAACCAGCTAGCCTCCTAGGTCAGGAAATCTACCTTGGAGAAGGAGAAAGGGGGGCATTTTGATGGGAGGGGAGGCAATGAGACCAGAGACACCAGGATACAAATTATCCTTAGCCTCTTCTAGCCTTCTTCCCCTCCCCCACCCCACCCCACCCCACCCCTGAAGTACCATCGCTAGCCGGGCAAAACAACCTATATAGTGGGGAAAGCCATGATTGGAAGACAGAGAGGAAAAGATCACCCCTGTTGCTCCTTCTGCCCTCAGCCAGGCAGGGTATTGGAAATCAGAGGCTTCTGTCTCATAGGGCCCAACCCATAGGATTGTACCTTAAGGCTGCAATCTTATACATACTTACATGAGAGCATGTCCCATTGCACTAAGTGGAGCTTACTTCTGAGTAAACGTGCATAGGATAGCACAGTAAGAGACCGAACTCATCTACAAGAATTCGCCTTTACGCCTGGTTAGGCGATTATGCGCATATTCGCAGAAGCGCATTTACGCCTAATACCTCTGTACGAGAGGCAGCAAAGCGCATTACTGGACGACCGAAATGCGATTTAAACTGTTGACATGCGGAGAATCGCTTGTTCACATAGTCAAAATGCGCTTTAACGGCCAGAGCAAAATAAAACTCGCTATTTAACGCGCATTCGATAATGCGCATAATTGGAGAGAAAATGTGCCTCTACGCCCGATTTGCGCTCCGTTCTTGTAGAGGTAAATTTTTTAATGCGCCTTGAAAGAGCTTTAAATGCCTCTTGTAGAGGCAGCCCGAGCAACAAACCAGAAAGTCCATGCTTCAGAGGGTAACTAACTGTCAGGATTTCCCCAGATTTGTCCTGGTTTTTGTTCTATCCTGGGTGTCTGGGGTTGATTTTCTGTGATTTTCTATAATGTCCTGGAATTACACACTTTCCCCGTTAAGGCCACCATTAGCATGAGCCGGGGGGGGGGGATTATGTGCTTTCTGAAGGCATGTCATTTTCCCCCCCCCCAACTTCTCCAATCGGGTCCTTAAAGAGGAAAGGATGTCATTCCCAAACATAGAAAAGGTCTTGATTGAAGCAGTGGGGATGGGGAAGCAGGAATGACATGCTTTTCCGTCCTCCACTCCAATTGGAGCCCTTAGGGTGATGGGGGAATGACATACTTTCCAGAGGCCCCAGAAAGCCGCTTCCCCACCCTCCCCCACTGGTTGTCCTTTTTTGGGGTTTCCCAAATATGGTCACCCTAATTGTTCAAATCTTGTCTCTGACATGAACTCAATAGATAACCTAAGGTAACCATCTCTCTTTCAGCCTCAGACCTCTTCTATAATATCAGGAGGATAGTAACAAAAGCTACTTTATATGGTTGTCTTCAAGATTACAACAAGATAATGTATGTGAAATATTTTGAGTATCTGGATCTCCTCCTCCTCCTTCTTCTGTATTAGTATCAGGCCACTAGCATATTTTCCTATGAAAACATGCTGGCATTATTATTTTAAATAATATTTTAAAATACTTTATCTAGCAAATGACTGATGCAGTTGCACTCTATCTACTTTGCACAGAGAAAAAATGGAGCATACATCTATTTCAAGGAGATGTGTTGATAGATAGATGTTAGTTTTGCCCTTGGAATTTTATCTTGCCAGAAAGATGACCAGTTTTATTGAACACTATCTGATAGCAGACAAGGGAAAATTCAGGAGGCTCAAACCCCTGTGCTGTATGAACTCTTTTATTGGTAGGTGAAATCTACAAGCAGTGGGTTTCTTCCAGTCATTTTTAACCCTCGTTTCAAATTAGCCAAACACTAGAAGTTATAGCCTTCAGCCTAAGGTCTTTGCAGTAATTTGTTAGATAATTCCACCCAGTGAAAGAGCTTATCTACACTACTGCTTTAAGACGGTTTATGACAGTTTTAAACCGGTTATTAACCAGTTTAAAACTGTTATAAACTGTTTTAAAGCAGTAGTATAGATAGGCTCAACGTAATGGCCAGCATAAGATGAGTGCAACGAAAACCACTTTTTTCTTGCTAACCTGATAGCCCTGTGGTCCGATTCTTCTTGCCCTAAATGTTCATCACAACCTGAGTTTTTCAAAGACACTTCCTCCGATAAGTGTGAGATTCCCAGTTTGTCAGTCTATTTTATGTGTGAACATAATATGAGAGCAAGATGTTAATTCAGGAAGATTTAAAAAAGGATAAAAAAGGAAGTCCATGATGCTTATGTAACTGTGAAAAGTCACAGCAAAAGCTACAGCACCATGACGAGAGAAATATGTGTTGCTCCCTGTTCAGAGGGAAAATACCTTAATTCACTTTGGGATTTAATTCTGCAATTTTATGAAAGTACATAAAACATAGAATTTGACAACAAATGCGAAGTTCAGCACCCTGAGATCCTCAGCTTTCATTCAATTTTAAAAAGCGTGTTTCTAACTCTGATGAAATCTCAGAAGTCAGAGATATGACTGAGTAAGAATTTCAGTGGCCTGGGTCAATGCTTCAGTGCCCTAAATTATGACATAATAACCTCCATAAAGGCTTGCCTGCATTAGGGTGAAACTATACATCATGGGGTTCTTCACACAACATGCTAATTGAGTGATTGGGTGTAGATTTATTTAATTTTATTTATTTATTTATTTCCATTTATATACTGCCCCATAGCAGAAGCTCTCTGGGCAGTTTACAAAAATTATTGTTGTTTTGAACCATGTGTTGTTTTTTGGGCTGTGGGTTAGCATGTTATCTGAATGTAGCACATTTTGCTCAGGGTGGTTTTTCATTTGTCTGAACACAGCCAGGGTGGTTGTTAACCACACTGAACAATCCAACAACAAATAATGATTTTTTAAGGTGGCTCGCTCGAGAAAAATAAGTCACACTGCATGATTAACGAGCCATTGCATTCAGACCAGGGCCGTGCAGAGTGGGGAGGGGGGTCAGCTGGCCCGGGGCCCACAATTTTGAGGGGGCACTCTGACAAGGAGGTTCCCCCCCAGCTTACGCTACTGCTTCCATAGCATAAGCGGCCCATCGAGAAGCGAGAAGCCCACCTTGCAGAAACAGCGCAGAAACTGTCCATTGTGAATACCATGGTCAGACTACAAGCTCCAGAGGGCCATGCCGCATACGGAGCGGGGATATATGTGCCTTGAGGTGTTGTAAAACAGGTTTAATATGAAGGTGTTTTGTAGAACGGACATGTTGGTGGGCACGCCCCCTTGGGGCAGCCATGTTGTCCTCCTTTTTTGAAATGGGGGGGGGACACACTTCCCATCTGGCCTGGGCATATTACCAGCTCTGCACAGCCCTGATTCAGACAACACAATAACCTACAGTTCAACAAACCACCTATGGTTCAAAACAACCCACACTCAACCACTGGGTATGGGTTAGCATGTTGTGTGAACAGCCCCAGCGTTAAGCTGGGTTTTTAAAAAGTGTGCTTAATAATGCCACTTTTAATATGAAGAAAAAACAGCAGATCAGCAGCAAAGAAACAGTAAATAATAACTTCTCCTCTTGTCCCTTGTTCTGCAGCAGAGGCTAGAAGCAGGAGGAGAGACTCCTCACTCAAGTGAGGAATCCCCTTCACTCCCCTACTCTATACCTCTTCCTCTGAGGCCCCAGTGGTGTGGGAGGAGGCGGAGCAGAGAAGTGTGCAAGCAAGAGAAGGCAGTGGCTGCTCCTACCTCCTCTATTTTGCTTACCACTTTTGAGCACAACATAGGTTGTTTCTAGACACAGGACTCCTAGTGCTAACAGTCAAAGGGCATTGTGTAGCTATTCCATCTTTTCTTCCTTAACAGCATTTTTTTCTGGTAGAAAAAAGATGAAAGAAGTGGTGGGGAAACATGGCGGGGCCACAAATTGAAGACGGCACTGTTTGGATCCCCACCTCCCACCATGAATTCCATGAATGAGGCACTGCGATTGATGACGTCACCCACCGCAACCTGCAAGTGTGGGGCTCTAATCATCACCCAGCGCAAACAGGAAAGCGGCCAGCTGACATCGAGGAGGCAGGATGACAGGGAACGACGTGGAGGAGGCTGCAGATAAGCAGGGTGATTGGGGGGAGGGAGGGAGTGGGGAGAGCGGGAGGGAAGGCTGTGCATGGACCCGGAGCAGATCCGGATCCAGATCAGTTCGGGGGGTCCGTGCACAGCCCTACTTCCCACTCCCCCAAAAATGTATGCACGAGCAGTAACACATTTTTTGGGGGGTAAAGAAGCCTTCCTTCCTTTCTTCCCTCCCCACTTTCCTCTTTCTCATGACAAACTCAATTGAACATAACAGTGTACTTGCACAACCACACATAAACCAGGAGACTTATATACAAGTTACAGAGATAATACCGACTTATGTGGTGTTGCTTAAGGCCCAGCTGGAGTAGTAGTTTTGGAATGCAATTCTATGTGCATGTACTTAGGGAGTAAACTCTGTTGAATGTGTAGGGGCATCCCAATAAATGAGCGTACTTGTATTTGTGGTTGTCCTGAGCCAGGGGACGTTGTCCATTATATTCTTTATTGTCCCCTATACAATGACCCAAGAGAACGATTTGTGGCACCTTTAATTGGAAACTACTTTTGTCAGAGCCTACTGGAAGTGATCTTTTACCTCCTAGTGGGCATGGATAAATATGTGACTTGGCGGGTAGCTCTGTTTGCCACAGCCGCCAAAAAGATTAGAAAGAAACACATAACAGAGATAGCCACTAATTGTAAAGGAGATTATTGCCATTTGACCATATCTGATTGATATTACATTACTGACAGATCACCTATGACATACTAGTCTATATTTTTAAATTTTGTATATTATTAACTATATGCATTATGTTTATATACATTATGATTAACTTCTGTATTTTTTTCTTCTTATTTTTATTGTTGGGTGAGTGTACCATTATTGTTGGCCTTCTGCAAAGGCCATTGGCCAAAATCAATAAACTTGACTGACTACTTTTGAGTAAATGTGCATAGGATTGTGCTGTTGATGAATAAGATTTGAAAAGACTCAACAGATGGGAAGGAATTCAGAAAAAACTGAAATCCTAAACGGTTCACATTTGTGAAGTTATGTGAGCACTGAGTAGGCAAATTATTAGCAAGCCAACCTTAAAATGCATTTTCAGTTTTAAAAGGGTTTCATATAAGTAAATGATGGTACTTATGACTTCATGGAAGATTTCCCCAGCAAATCTTCTGAAGCAGGAGTTTTTCTTGGAAAAAGCCCCTGGGCAAAATGCCTTTTCATTATAGAGCCTTTGATGGAAATACACTTGGCAGTGTTTCAGAGCCTTTCCTTCCTGATAAAGATTTCTGGTGAGTTTGCCTCTTCTCTGATTTTTTAAATAAAATGTTATAGTTTTAATTCAGTGGGCCAACTCAGAGTTCACCAAAAATGACCATGCTTTTGATATCTCAAGATATCTTCATCAGACAAGATGTAACCAAAAGCCAGTGATGGAAGGCAGTAAAAGGGGAGGGGCTGCAGACGCTGCAGACCTCCTCCTCCCCTATTTCTTCTTAAGTTGGGTGACCATATGTCAGGAAAACCCAGGACATGTCATGATTTTTGGCAACAAATCTGGGAAGGGGGTGGAATTATGAAATTTGAGGAAAAATCCAGATTTTTCCCATCCTCCCCCCACCCAAAGGGCAGCTCTACCTTATAGTCAATGGGAATTAACAAAAATGCTTACAGCTCTGTCACTTTTAAAGATAAAGAGATGAAACATGGCACCATGATAGCCCTTATGTAGGACTTTAGCCATGCCAAATTCAAAGCAGATCCGTTCTTCCGTTGGTTTTTTAGAATTTTTTTAAAGTTTGAGGTTTTAAAATTATTATTTTTAAAAACAACAACAACACTGAAGCCATAACCTTCAAATTCAGGTTGTCAAACCTCCTTTTTGGGGTGTTGCACCTTGAGCAGTTTCAGCCCTTGGCATCAAGGGGAACTTGAGTTTTTAGCTAAGAAGTGCTGGGCAAGCACCGCATCTTTTCTGCTGCAGATTTGGTGAGCAGTCGGGCACCTGCAGCTCAGCAGAAAAGAGGCGTCCACAGATCAAATGTGGGAAAGGAGAGGTCAGTCAAAGCAGTCACGTGTTTGTGCAGGAAGTAGACAGGAGTTCAAAGTCTATGCGTGAAAAGTGGTGCCAACACAACAAGCCTTGAGAAGCTAATGTATATAAGTGAGAAGTGTGAATGGGTGAAGTAGTGTCTGCCGCCCACAACACCCACCCTAATGTTAGAGTAGAGAAACTTGTGACAATCATACACAGGTTTCCAAAAAAAAAATTGAACTTTGAAAATAAAAAAGCTAGCCAGCCAGCCAGCCAGCTAGGCAGCAGCAAGCCTGTTAACAGCAGCTTGCAGCTAAGTGGGGATACAATCAGAAAATGTATTTGAGGGAAGGGGAGAATTATCACACAGAGTATAGCAACAAAGTAGAGCAAAAGCTACAAAATTAGGAGTGAGTGAAGTTAATCTCAGATATATTGGATGTCTCACTTGTTATTTCAATGATTTTAAGATCAAGATATTATATAGAACAGATTTGTCTTAATTATGTGCTGTAAATTGTGTGACCAAGGCTATGTTCAGGTGGGCAACCCCCCTTCCTTGGTGCTGGACATGCCCCTGGGGATGAACATATTGGTGGGCATTCCCCCGTGGGGGCCGACCATGTTGTTCTCCTTTTTGGTTTCCAAAATATGGTCAATCACTAACTCAGCCAGGCCTAGCAAAAGCATCATTTTGTCCAATTAGGAGTCAAAAGTCTTCTTGAATTTAAGAGAGCCGTGAAGACTGTTCTCTTCCGGCAGGCCTACCCAGTTGAATTTTAAGATGTTTTTAATAATGTATTAGTTTTTACTTGTTTTTAATGTTTTATCTATTTTATGGTCCTTGTATTTATGTTCATTGTTGTTCCCTACCTCGATCCGGAGGGAGAGGCAGGTTAGAAATAAATAAATTTATTATTATTATTATTATTATTATTATTATTATTAATTAACACACACACCATCAAAATTCCCCTGTACTGCAGTTAGTCTTGGAAAAACCTTCCAAGGCTTTTCCAAAGCCTAATTGTAGCACAAAGGGTGATTTGGGGAGATTGCAGCTAGGGAGGAAAGGATTAATCCTCTCCTCACTGCATGCTGTAAGGCGCGCGCCCCCACACCCCAAAATTGCATCAACAAATCACATTGAAGCTAATGGAAGGGTTTTCCCAAGCCTAATTGCAGCACAGGGGTCAATTTTGGGGAGGCGAACGGTTGGGGGAAGGGTTAACCTTTCCCTACTCCTATGATGTGGCCAACCTCCCAATCCCTCCATACTGCAATTAGCCTTGGAAAAGTCTTCTGCTTTTTCAAGCCTAATTGCAGAGCTGCATGGGTAGCATCTTTGTGTGTGTGTGTGTGCGTGTGCACGCACACACGTGATGTGTGAGAATGTGTGTGTGTGAATGTGCATACCAGTGAGTGTGTGTGTGAATGGGCGGGTGTGCTGTGTGAACAAGTGGGTATATTATGAGCGAGAATGGCTAGGTGTACATGAATGAGTGTGTTTGTGTATGTGAATCTGTTCCGTGTGGGGTGGCCCCATCCACTTTTTGTAGGGGGGTTCTAGACGGTTCCCTGGAACAGAATGGGCCCTGTGGTCAAAAAAGCCCCGCCCCACCCCTTTTGTAGAGTTTACTGAAAAGGGTGAGGATGAAGCACTTTTGAAAGCAAAAATCACATTCATGCTGCCTGAGGATATGCACAAATTCTTTTAAGCAAAACACACCCACCACTTTTTAGACTTCTCTAATTAATTTTCCCAACATATCAACTTCTGCTGAATTAAATTTTATGTCTTCTGCATCCTATTGTCTGGAGCTGCTGGAGCTAAAATAAGTGGCCTTCAGCCAAGAAGAAGAAGAAGAAGAAGAAGAAGAAGAAGAAGTGCTGTGTCCCCCAATGCATTCTGGGTAGAAGTCCTTCCAGCAAAAGAAATAGTATTGTGACAAAACTGTATGGATTGAGCTTCCCCCCAAAATGGTTTTCACCCCAAACACATAGGGCTACAACATTTCTTCATAATAAACTGTTCCTTAGCATCTACTGAAGTTTTCTCCTCTCCAATTTCCTTTGGCACTGCCCTCCATTATTGTTATTATTATCTCTTTCTCGCTCATGGCAGTTTTTCTAGACCAACATGACGGGCTTTGCCAAGTCATGCTGTCTTTTACTGATTCAAGAATTTCCTGACGATTGAGCATGTTTTAATTATGACTGCTTTCTAGATGTTGGTGTGGATGGCCCAGTTTCTGGAGGTTTTCTGTATATTTTTTGATGTGATGCCGGTGACTGCTGTGACTAATGGAATAATTGTGTACTTTTCCTGTTGCGATAGTTCTTTGACTTCCATGGCCAGTGGTGTATATTTGTCTCTCTTTTCTTCTTCCTTTTCAATAACATTTTTGTCATTCGGTATTGCTGTGTCAATGAGGTACGTGTGTTTTTCTTTTTTGGCTATGAACGTTATGTCTGGTCTGTTACAATTATTATTATTATTACTTCTTCTTCTTCTTCTTCTTCTTCTTCTTCTTTGTTACACATTCTGCATTACTTTCATCACAACAAAAATCACAGGCAGAAGCACAAGATGTAGAACACTGAAATCAGCTCTGTATGACTCTGGCTTCTTCTTTTTGTGGTACAAATGAACAGTACATTGTCTTACCTATAAAAGGAAATGGTTTTCTCTGTGGTGGTTTTCCATTTGATTATATTTATTATTGCATTGCCAAGTCATGCACAATGCAAACCATGTCACAAGAACACTCAACAGCACTAAAGACAAGAAGAAAATAATCCCTCTTGCAAAGGATATAGCGGTGTTTAGGAGAGCTGCGTGGGTGTCACAATATATAGAAATTTTAACAGAGATGCTACCAAGAAGTTGAACCTTGCCCTCTGCAAAAACTTTCACATATATCTCCTTTCACAATGAACAAGTATGTCAACTACTTAGCATCCACGCATCCTTCTCTGTTGATGGAGCAATCACTAGACCAATCTAGGCAGCCTTGAATGTTTATAACCCAGAGACTGTGAGGGCTAATGCCACAATCCTCAGAAATAGCAATGTTGTTTTCCAGGTATTTGAAACCTTCAGATACTTCAAGTTTTTATTGTTTTGTTCATAGATGGGGGTGGGGGTGACACATCTGGTAATTTGGTATCTGGGCCCTCCAATGCTTCAGACCCATGCATCTATCACAAACAATGGTTTGGTATCCCAGGAGGGATGAGGAACAGCTGGGAGAGACATCTTAAGGAGAAAGCACCCCATCCTCCGGTGATGAGTGGATGGGATGGGATGGCACTTTAGTGCTCTCTCCACTTCACAATGCCCTCCCCACTCCAGCCTTAATACCCTCGGAGGCTTAACTGCACACCCCTTGGGCGTGTGGGTACTGCTAATAAATGGCAGGACAATCAATGGAAAGGCATAATCTCCGAGCATATCTGAGAACATGCTGACCTGGCTGGTATTGTTGACATCTGGTTTGACAAAGGAGGAAGTGTTCAGGTATTCATGGCTTGAGGGGAAGGGAGTGGGTTGGCGGTAGCCTTGGTTGGTAGGAGTTCTATCTCCCTGGTCACCCCATCTATCAGTCCATTGGTTATCTGGTTTTGGGAAGACGAAGCAGGATATGGATTCTGATGGTGTACTGCCTGCCCCACTGCTGCCCAATAGTCTCTAGTTCCCAAGCTGATGTCATCTTGGAGGTGGTGTTGAAGATCCCTAGACTAATGGTCTTGGAGGACTTTACAATTCACACCAAGGCCACTTCTGGGGTGGCTCAGGATTTCATGGCTTCCATGAATGCAGAATACATCCAGTCAAGATAAATCTAGTTATATCCAGAATATATCGAGTCTATATAAAATATATAAAATCAGATCTGTTGCATAAACATAAGATAACATTCAAACTTTTAATAGTTATTGAACGAGTCATCTTTCAGTCAATTGTCCACCCCTATCAGAAATTAGAACCACACTGAAATACCTCAATCTTTTGAACTGTTGGAATGGTGAACATGACTACTGATTTCAAGAATGGACAATTGAAAGATATTTTTTTTCCTGTCCAGAGCCAGCCAAATGCCTGTCCATCTTGTTGCTAACGTAGTACCCAAACAGGGTTCAACAACATTTGAGGCCGGGAGGAAGTTGTTGGCAAATTTCCTGGAATTTGAACATTTTAATAGATGAAGGAATATCCGGAAAAACACACAATTTTCCCCAAGCTTTCCCACAATGGACTTTGTACCCTAGGATCATTTAGTACATCACCCTCATTGGGTATTTGGCCATAACTAGGGATGCCAGGTCTGGTGGTTTCTTCTGAAGGTTCAGAATTTCCATCTTCTTCTCAGGGTCTCTAAGGCAGGGATAAGCAACCTGGCACACTCCAGATGTTTTGGAGTACAACTCCCATCAACCCCAATCAGCACGGTCAATTATCGGGTATATGGGAGTTGTAGTCCGCAACATCTGCCTACCCCTGCTCTAAGGGAAGGAATAAAATCTCAGAGAGCAGGCCAGACTCAGGGGAAGGCAGACATTTTTCTGCATGGTTTAAAGGTAATTGCTTTTACTTTAATTATAGGACCCCTGTGTCATTCATGGGGCACCTTTGCAACACCATGTACAGCCAGGCTCTTCCCCTGACCCAATAGGTGTCTTCCTCTTTCCTCACCATGTGACACTTGGCTCGGCACTTACCCCCACCCTCGGATCTGCTAGGCGCCACCCTTTTTGCTACCAAACTCCACTCCTTGGGGGTGCTTCCAGATGGTGGGCTCCTAGCGCTGTGCTACCAATCAAAATACATTATGACCCTGTTCAGATGACACACTAAGTCACGGTGGTTAAGCATTTTGAGCTAAACATTATGGCTTAGATTGTCGTATGAACCATTCCTAACCATGATGGCTACAAACCACAGTGTAAACACATTCACTAACCATCTGCTGCAAAAGGCTTAGCGGCTTAGCTTGTTGTCTGAACAGGCCCTTAATCTTAATAGATGAAGTAGCGGGAAAACACAGGGGCTTCTTAATCGAAGACAATGACATCTGGAGATGCTTCTAGATGAGGCTTTTATCATGCCACCCTGCCGCATTGACAGAATTTGATGGGATGTCCTCCAGACATGGTCAACTTCCACTCATAATCTTCCCATGTTTCCCCACTGCTTCTTCAGTCTTTTTTCTTACAGCAGAAAATCTGTAAAGAAGAGAGGAAAAGACAGAATTTCTGCACAATGCTTTCTAATTGGTAGTGTTATGAGACCTCTGTCTGGATGCACCCTGGGTCCCCCTGTAAAATTGCATACTCATGAGGCAAGGCAACTGCACAACAGAATCCTCATCTGGACGCATCTCCTGAGTCTCGAGGTCTGAGCATCAGGAGGTCTGATAACCCTTGCTATAACACACAAATGGTTGTTGGCCCTCCTCCAACCCAAAGCCGTCCTAGCTCATGTGTATATACCTTTGCTTCCCCAGCCCAAATGCTGGAGCCACTGTATAGTCAACTCCCAGTCCAGTGTAGGCATGCATTGTCCTTGAGGATTAGAGAATCATGACTATATCGCCAAGCTCTTACATCCAACATCCATGTGTTGATTAAAGAATATCGGTATGGGAGCCTATGGGCATAGACCTATTGTGCACAGACCAAATTGCATGATCTATACATTGCAATTTTTGCAGAGTATAGAGCAAGAGATTGAATCGTACACATGTTGGGGATCTATGTGTCACAATGCTATAATGAACATGTGGATGTTGGCTGTGCAAGGAGGGTGGGGAGAGGAGATATAATCACAATCCCACCCCTTGCACTGATATATACAGTGGGGGTGTCTATACGCCACTGCGTTGGAAGGTGATTCGCTCAAATGACCATAGCATCACTGCTGCAAGGCAAAAATTTAAAAGCCAGCTGGCAGGAGGAGGGAACATGGAATATCCGGCCAGGAAAAATGACAGTGCTGGCAGGCATTCCCTTGTTAAGCAATCCCACGCTTCCCAGGCCACTGGATAAGCCGAAGTTGGGAAACAACGTGGTGTCCTTGCAACAAATCAAAAAGTCACTGTAAATCAAGACTTTGAAAATGCACAGTTTTGAGGGGGAGGGAGCCCTATGTGGCTGCAAGTTGGCAGCTACATCATATAACCAACCCAGCACCACCGTGCAGCCACTACGGGGATAATAGAGCATATAGACACCCCCAGTAACTGTCTGGTCTTCAGACACACCAGCCAACCAATGTTGAAGGTGTCTGTATGGAAGACTAAGGGACATGATCCAAAGAGTTTAAGGCAGGGGAATTTGACAGGGGTTATTTTGCTTTAAAATAGCCCCTTTTGCTGTTGCCATGGCATGAGGTAAACCACAGCTTTTCATTTTTAAAAGCAGGCTTTATTTCCTGCTGTAGCATCGCTGAATTTGCCAGCGATGGACCACTGCAGGGCCACCAAAAAGGCCTGGGGGGGGGGGAGGGGAGCATGTGGCCTGCAGGCTATATGGTTTAGGGATGGCTCTGTCCTCTCCTTCCCCATTTGAATTGTTTGTGCCATTTTGGAGGAAATTCGCAACCTTCTCCCACCTTTTAAATTAGCGGATGTATTTTCTCCCATTTTGGCTTTGCCTCTTGTCATATGCTTCTTCATGCCTTCTCTATGAATCACTGATCAAAGCTACAGAGTGAGCCATTTCCTCAAGCCAGCTTTCAGCTCCTCCCAGTGCTATAGTACCATTGAAAGTGCAGTTACCTGGCAACAGCAGGGCTTATTTTTACTACAAATATCACCCTGCCCCCCCGCCCTGCATCCAAGCCCAAAAGGCCTATTAATAGCAGCTCCAGAACAGACTTATCTGAAAGAAAACAGATTTCAGCATTCGCTGGACTCTTCTGGAAATCTTTTTTTTTAATCACAGCTGTGTCCACCTCCCCAGGGGAGAACAGAACATTGTTGGTTTGCAAGCATGACTCTTAGCTTTGTAGTCCCCTTAGAAGAAAGACAAGAAATGACTCACTCAGCCTAACAGCAAAGGAATGCACATAGTTAATTTTCAAGGACTTATTACTGTTTGTTATTTATTGTTTCTACAGCACTTTTAGTATGGCAAAGTCTTTGCAAGCCTCTTGCACCCCCAGAACAATTCTACTAATACATGTGTTTCCCCAATATATGCATTTTGCATTTTACTAATATGCAGATTTTTGCGCACTTTTCGCTAATATTTGTGCATTTTACATTGTCGGGTTGGAGAAGCCCATTCCAAATTCAGAGAGGTGCAAGGATAACTGGTTCAAAAGTGCAAAATTAGGCAAATCCTCGTCAAAATCCTCTGCTGCTCCCAGACTGTGGAATGGCACAGAGGAGATTGACAAATTAGCAGTCTTCTTGAATTTAAGAGAGCCGTGAAGTCTGATCTCTTCCAGCAGGCCTACCCAGTTGAATTTTAAGATGTTTTTAATAATGTATTAGTTTTTATTAGTTTTTAATGTTTTATCTATTTTATAGCTCTTGTATTTATATTCATTGTTGTTCCCTGCCTCGATCCGGAGGGAGAGGTGGGTTAGAAATAAATAAATATATGTATATTATTATTATTATTATTATTATTATTATTATTTATTATTATAAAATGTGAAGTGCATGAATTTCTCCCCCATTCCTAATTGAGAGTCTGTATAGTGTAGTTGCTTAGGATATATGTAAGCTGTGAAGCAGGATGCCCCTCTTTCAAATTCAGTCATAAACTCACCATGTGGCCTTAGGGATATCGCTGTTCCTTCTGCCTCAACTCCACCCTTCAATGCCCACTTGCAATACAGGGAGCATATACTGGCTAGGCTGAACAACTGTCCGTTTTTGCCCGGATGGATGAAATTGTTAATGTTTATTTAATGTCTGGGAAAGGTGTGGAGGAGGGAGCAGGGCACATGTTTCCTGGGCCTCTGGAAAGTGTGTGGATCGCCTACACTACTAGTGTGGCTGGTAGGATATCTGCGCAAGCACAAATATCCTACCAGTCACACAAATGGCGTAGGTGATCTGCGCACTTTCCGGAGGCCCAGAGAACATGGGCTCTGCATGGATCCCCCTCCATGCCAATCCAGGGATGAAAGGGTCTCTTAACACTTGCATTAAGAGACCCTTTCATTCCTGAACTGACACGGGGGAGTCAGAGCAAGTTCCGCATTCTCTGGGATTCCAGAAGGTGAGCAGATCACCTACGACATTGTGATCTGCTCACTTCCAGAGGCCAGAGAATGCCCGCCTTGTTCCAACTCCTCTCACGGGCGGAGCAGGGCACACATTCTCCGGGCCTTCAGGAAACTGCCTTTCCCACAAGTCTCAACTCTTGAGAGACTTCCAGGATGAGGTTTGTGAACTCTCGTGAGACTTCAGACAACTCATCCCAGAAGTCTTGTGAGACTTGAGAATTGTGGGAGAGGCGCCGTGCATGTACACATACCAAAGAGAAGAATGCTGGCATCTGGATGAATGGCCAGCCAGCTAGCCAGGCAGGTGGCGGTGGCAGCAGAAGCTGCCATGCTGGCAGCAGCGCTAGCTGTGCATAGAGGCAGTGGTGGTGGCAGCAGCAGAACAGCAGCACCGGCAATGTGGGTGAAGGTGCATGGCAGCAGCACAGGGGGCCTTGGGCTGGGCCTGCAAGCACCATGGCAGCAGCTCTTCCATTAACCAGGTCAGTGAGGTGATTGTGGTGATGATGGTGGTGGACAGGAAAGGGGCTGGCCTGCCCTCAAAAAGAGAGGGGTTAGGAAGCAGCGGAGCCAGAACACGGGGCACTCTTCTGAAGGGCAGAGTTGGTTGTTGAGTCTAGGCAAGAGACCACAGAGGAAATTGTTGTCTGGAGTGGGTGACAAAATTAGCCCCAGCCCAGTGGGAAGGCTACCCCCCAAACACGAATCTAGGAGAATGGGGAGGAAATTTTTTTATTATTATTCGTCCTGTGTCAAAATAGCCTGATTCCTCCTTTCCAGGATTGGGTTTTCTAAACATTAAAAAATGAGAGATTGGTCCTTTCGCCCCAAAGAAAATAGGTGCTCTCTAAAGGTGTCCACAAGATTCACAGCTGAGTCTAGGGCTTGCTTTCTCATCATTGTGTCCCCAATGGGAACCTGCTTGGCTGGCAACATAATTTATTACCTATCCCATTTGGGGTTCTGGTTTTGCTAGTGCAAACTCAATTTTAAAAGCCCTGGAGGAAAGAAAGTGAGTATGTTAAGGCTTCAGTCTTAAATATAGCTTGTTTGGGTCTTGAAGCTCCATCCCATTCTATGCATGTTTAATTTGGATTGCAACTTTAAGGTGTGATCCTAAGCACTGAATTAAATGGGGATCACTTGACTAAACATGCTTAGACTTGCACTGTGAATGTGAAATTTATTTTGGTCGGAATTATGTCCACACTGGTAAAGCACTGGGCTTTATTTCTGATATATATATATATATTCATGTTGCATGAGGGATAGCAAAAATATGTGCAATTATAATATCCAAGATGTAAGAATATAGTGTTTGGATTGAAGTGTATGTGCCTATTTTTAAAGTTAGTCTTCATATCTTGATATCTCATGGAAGTAGCTTCCTGGCATGGCTTGTTTAATTTAATGGAGAAGAAAGAATTCTATTGATAGCTACTAGTCAGGCTTATCTCCATGCAGTCTGCAGGCGCCTTTCTCCCAGATGGACTCTCCTCTGGTATCAGAACTTGGCTCAGCTGTGAGACTGGGAAGAGAATCATGGGGAGAGGGAGTTCCACATTGTGTACCTGCTTTGCTGTTTTCTTTGAGATTGAACATCTTGTGGACTGATCGTGGTCCACAAGTCAGACATTTAATATACTAGCAATATTAAATGGATAGTCATTGTGGAGTTCCGGTTAATTCTAGTTAACTTTGTGTGAGTGACTAGACTAGGCTGACCATATGAAAAGGAGGACAGGGCTCATGTAACTTTAACAGTTGTAGAGAAAAGGGAATTTCAGCCAGTGTCATTTGTATGCAATTAGTTCCTGGTGAAATTCTCTCTTCATCACAACAGTTACAGTTGCAGGGGCCCTGCCTTCTTTTGTATATGGTCACTCTAGTATAGTGCCTGCAACGTTAACTGTTGTGATGAAGAGGGAATTTCCAGCCTAGACTAGACAGCGTAGCACAATCCTACTCAGAATTAAGCTCAACTGAGTTTTCTGCATTGGCCATGGAAGCTCACTGGGTGATGGGCCAGTCACAGACTCCGTAAGAATAAAATGGAGAGGAGGAGGATTATGTTCACCACCTTGGGTTACTTAGAGGAAAAATGGTGGGATATAAATGTAATAAAATGTAAACTCTGTATTCTTGTAACTTGTAGTCAGATGTTTTGATAGTGGTATAGTAACAGGGTTTGGTAGAAACTCACCACTGATGCCATATGGTGAGTGCATATCAGTATTTCTCC
Organism: Anniella stebbinsi; assembly: GCA_029215795.1. NCBI lineage: Eukaryota > Metazoa > Chordata > Lepidosauria > Squamata > Anniellidae > Anniella > Anniella stebbinsi. Next base: position 121,211,247 of record JARDYH010000004.1, on the reverse strand, counting down.
CAATAGTGTACAGATAAAAATCTGCAAAAGGCTATGGCTGGAGCAAGACCTTTAAGAGAAATTGACTTGTGAAATCTAGTTTATATTACATCTCAAGTGTTACAGTGTTTTAAAGAGAGCTGCTCTTTCTTACTTAATATTAAATCATACTGAATAGGCCTAAGAAAAGACTGCTGCATTGACCCAATCATTCTTCTCTCATCTTTCTCCACCCTTATCTGGGAATAAGTCCTGTAACTCAGGGTACCTCTTCACGGCTTATTTGGGTCGCCTTTCCTTTGTTTTGATGGCATTTTGTACATACGAGCAGGGCTCAGATCAGACGTGTATGCAACTTATAGTCTCCGTTAACATGCGTTTCCAAAGTGTCGATTAAACGTGACTTTTAATGTTTCTCCGATGTTCGATCACACTGCCCATTCGGATTAATGCTAATCATGGGCATAGTTTGGTGGGCAGGGCTTGTGATGTCATGAGTGAATGCCTGCCCCTTCTCTGGCTACCCTTCCCAGTTGTGGACAAGGTGGGTGGGATTGACCCAATACTTGCTTTGTCATTTCCTGTCTCCTCCTTCTTACTTTCTTCTTCTTCTTCCCTTGACTGGACTGTTCAGTAATGGCTGACCTTAAGTTACCAGTACTTAAAGTAAAGTTTATTTTAAATCCCCACTGGAATATTTCTTTCGTTGAGGCACATGGCTACTCACATGCAGCTGGTTCTACAGGAAGCAAGGGGGTTGGAATAAGGATGTGCGTTGCTCATTTTGAGTATAATTTGAGGTCCACTAAGGCTTCCCTCCCCCCCCCCCCCACTGCTCCCTTTCTGGGATCCTGGCTGGAAAAAGGCAAGGAAACTTGTCTCCGTGCAGTGAAAGCGAGTTCCTGCCATTGAGCTATCGTCTTGCACGCTGTTGCTTGGGAGTAAGGCACATTGAGCAGGTGGGGGGACTAGCTCCACAGGAAGCATGGCACAGGATCGGGGATCGGGCTTCGTATCTACTCCTGTTACCTCCTCCCCTTTCCCTTCTGTCTTTGCTTTACTGGGAAGTTGTGTATGTGTGTGTTACTGTGGATGTATGTGTATCACACCAAAATGACAATTTAGTACTGAGAAATAGGGATGTGTAACATACCGATGTCCGATAACGAACCGATAAGGTCGTTATTGGACATCTGATTAACAATAACGATAAACATTCCTGGAGGCCCTATCTGATCAGATCCGAAATCCATATGTCCGATAACTATCGGACATATCGGATTATCAGACCTCCAGTTTAGGGCCAGCCTTTTCTCCCTCCCTCCCCGCTCGTGCTCCTTACCTGGGCCTTCCCTGCCGCCATCCACTGCCGTCCGCTGCTCCGGACTACTGAGAACTACGCTTTGCAGCCTAGTTTGCTCTACTGAGAACTAGGCCACAAAGCCTAGTTCTCAGTAGTTCCTAGCAGCGGACGGCAGCAGACGGTGACGGGGAAGGCCCAGGTAAGGGGGACCCCTCCCTCCTCCCTCATGCTCCTTACCTGGGCCTTCCCCGCCGTTGCCGCCCCATAGTACTGCTAAACAGGGTTTCTGGCCCATTTGTCAGTACAGAGCCAATCCAAGTGATGGTGACATCACTCGGCACTTCTCTGTACTGATGAACAGGCCGGAAAGCCTGTTTAGCAGTACTACGGGGGGAGGGGGAGGGGGGCGGAAGCAGCAGCGATAGGTAAGGAGCGCGTGGGGGGAGGGAGCGCGAGTGGGGGGACAGAGGCAGTGCCAGCCCAGTGTTTTTCCCCATAGACTTGCATTGGGGGAAAATTTTCTTTCCCCCAATGCAAACCTATGGGGAAAAACACTGTTATCATATAGAAACTTCTGATATTTATCGGATTTCGGATCCGATCAAATCTGGGTACCCCCCGATATGATCAGACCTGAAATTTTTAATGTCGGAATTTCCGATAATGATACGATACGATAATTTCAGCTGTGCACATCCCTACTGAGAAACCACTGCAATATCTTTATTCTAGAAATGGTTACATATGGGCACAAGCCCATGGCAAAGCGTGGGCAGAGTAATCAGAAAGGCACAGCACAGGGGGGGCAAGACAGGGGCTTAAAGGCAAATGGCAACAGTTGCATGGGAAGGAATGTCAGTCCACAGACGCCACATCACAACCACTGCTCACACATTGGGGGTTGCCCTGCCCGGTCATTCTAATGACACTGCCAGTTGGTGGAGGAGTACAGGAGGGCAGGCATGCCAGACTATCTACTCGAGTCTGAATAACAGCAGCCGCACTGTGTGGGGAAGAGGGGACAAAGAGGCACAAGTGCCTGCCAGGGGGTTTTTGGGGGGCAGCACCCAGCTATCCCACACTCCCGCCTGCCTAGTCACCCACCTCTGCTACCCAGAGACCTGTTGGGATGGCGAGGTTGCCCTCTAGTCTGCTCAGCATTGGGCATCCCAGAACCGTTGCTTGCTGGTATCTCGGGGTCCAGAAACAGACAGAATAATGGGAAGTTTGTATGGAACTGGGACATCAGTGCGAAATGTAACATTGTTACGGAAAGGCAACTCAAAAATTTGCCCTTAAAGCAGCACATTTCCAAGACAGCCGAGGTTGTTAGGGCGCAGGAGATAAGGGGCAGCTGCCGCAAGCATGGGGGGGTAGTGGTAGTGTACAGCGGTGGATTCTAGGTGGGAGGAATAGGGGGCAGACGCTCAGTGGGCAGGTGCTCACCATGACCGGCCAGTACCTGGAAAAATAATGCGTTTATGGTTTTGCAATAGGTCCCAAAGTCAATGCTGCCCTGCTACCAGCTGTAATTGTAGGCACATCCAAGGTTTAGAAATCATACCCACATGCGAAGTCATGCACGATCATGATTGGACAGACAATGGCGAAAAAGTCAGATGGGCGGAGTTAACAAACAGCGCGAAAGTCCAGGTGAGTTACCATCAGGAGACAGGGTGGTGCTTTCGTCAATTTTTCCACATTCAACCATACACCCCTGAACCAACTCCGCAGCGAAACTCTGCATACAAACAATTGTAAAGTGCATTTTATGATGACCGTAATTCGCCTTAACGGCTCTCTTCTACCGCTATTAGACATAAATACGAATATAGGAAAAAGCGCATATTATCAGAAACAGGCGCCAAAGAGATGTTGTGTAGACCCCCCCTTCCCCAAAGTGAGGCTTGCTTCAGGTTAGGGCCCAATCCTATGCATGCTGGCTGTGGAATACTGGGAGTTGTAGACTTTTTTTCTGGCTAGAGGATTGCTCTTTTTGCCTCCGTTTCTAATCTTTCTTTATCGCATATTTCCCATTTTCTGTTTAGTCTAGCATTGGTGTACCCCCTCCTAACCACAATGTACTTTAGCTATTTTTAAAAAAATAAATCCAGGACCTGTTTTCTTTAGAAAAATGGAAAATAATAGATTTTCTTTTCTATTGATCTTGTATGAGAACAGCAAAAAGAACTACCATAAAGAAATTTGTACAGCAACTAAAAATACATGTTAATTTCAGATACACTGAATGGCTCACTTGTTCTTTATTTCAGTGACTTGAACATTAACATTTTATGTAGAACAGGTTTATCTTAATTGTTAGCTGTAGAATCAGACATGTGACCAAGGCCATGCCCTCTTGGGGGCCGGTCATGTCAGGATGGGCCTGCCTTGTGGGGTGGGCATGTTTGGGTGGGCACATCTCCTGGAGAGCAGGCCATGTTGTCCTCCTTTTTGGTTTCCAAAATGTGGTTACCCTGGCCTATCTTGCTCGGGGGCTGTTACATGAAGCATTTAGAACACTTGAAATGCACTATATAAATGTTAAATGCTATTTACACAAAAGGAACTAAAGCTCAAAGACAGCAATATTTACAAATTATTCCAACTTGAAATCAGGCTTTGAACCCAGGTCCAAGTTCAACACATTCCTCACTGGATCACAAAGGACCTGTTCAAATTATTCAATCAGTAATTTTCTTAGGCTTCAATCCAATACTCATCTATGTCCTATTGAGTTCAATGGGTCTTAGTTCTGCGTCGACACATAGCATTGCACAGATAAAACTAAGAACTCTTGTCACTGAACTAGTTAGCTAGCCAAACATCTTTATTTTAAGGACTGCTTTTACTCTAAAGGGGTTCCTTGTACTCCAGAACATGTTAGTAACCTCAGAACCCTGTCATGCAACACAACCGCCGCCACCGGCTGGCCCATTTTTTCCCATTAGACCCAACCCCAAGTTGCACCCTGCTGCTCCCCAAATAATGGGAAAGGGTGGCCTTGATGCAGGTGGGAGAACTGTGGGAGATGTGTTGTCCAGCTGTGAAGAAGGAAAGGGTGCCTACAGACATATAAAATTCAATCAATGATCCTGCTGTGGAAGTACACTCAACACATCATTTGTGACATGTGTACATTGTTCTTGTGCAAATTGGTCCCAGGGCAAGCCTATTTTATTCTGGCTTGAAAACAAGCTGAATCTACATAGTTATGATGCTCTGGCTTTGTCTATCTATCTGTCCATCTTTCCAGCACTTTACCCCATTCTTCAGGCAAAAAAGGCTTAGATAGATTAACAAGACAGTCCCTGCCCTCAGGTTTACATTCTGAAAGTCACAACACAAAAGGAGAAGGGATTGGGAGGGTGGAGGGTGGAGGGTGGAGGGGAAAAACAAAACACAGGCACCAGATGTTAGTTTCAAAATTCTTACAAGTGTTCTTTCTGGCATGGAAGGGCCAAAGCAAGCTCCCTGCAGTTGTTTTCTCCTGGCTGATGTATGGGGGCAGGTTGGTCTCCCCTTTGCAGTCCCAGGAAAGTTTCCTTTAGCAAGAACGGTGGGTAGAGACCTCAGAAAGAGGCTCTACTCTGCAGCATCCATAGTTTGTACAAAGCAATAGGAAATATTATTTAGAAAATGCTACTTTGTGTTGTCAAGTGAAGACATCATGATCTCCAGAATTTTATGTAAATAGCTAAATAGACACAAATAGCTTGGGTTGGCTCAGTGGATGTGCAGCCCCCGAAAAATGCAGCCCCCAATCAGGTGCAGCCTCCAAAAAAAGCCTTATCTGGCTGTTAGTGACAACCCTGAACTGTAATCCAAGTGTGGTAACACGTCTGCTTCCAGTTTCATGCAAATGGAAAATAAAAAATGTCTTCAAGAGTTAGCCCTTCCCTTACTGTCATGTCTCTTTGGATTTTGCTACAATGCCCCTGCTATGCTTGACTGCACGTGCTCTGTGCCTCTGAAGCTCTTATGACTGATTGTCCTCAAGTTTATTATAGAGCCCTGAGCCTTCTGTTTGGCAAAATACTTGGAGAACAAAGTGTCCTGAGAATACAGCACATCCCTGAAGCAGAAGATGTTTAATCAATGTCTTTTGATAGCAGCTGGTTACTAGGCAGTAAAGACCTTTGGGGTGGTATCCGATAACAGTGTTGCGTCTTTGTGTGTGTTGTACTATAATGTAGCCAGTCGAAGAGACAGAAGTCTGAATTTCACAGCTGGCTGAGCGATCCCAAATATATGTTTTGTTTTAAGGAAAACTGCTGTTTTAAAAGTCTCTCAGTCTGAGTGTTTGAGCCTACCTCTCCATACTCAACTTGTCTTTGTAAGTAAAATATTACGACCATGCCATAATCATTTAGCAAATGTTCTCACAAGCAAACTGAGCCTGTAAAACAGTCGTACTGTTTGGGGAAGTAAACCATGAAACACTGTATTCTGCATAGGGTGACCATATAGAAAGGAGGACTGAGCTCCTGTATCTTTGTTGTATAGAAAAGAGGATTTCAGCAGGTGTCCTTTGTATGCATGTAGCACCTGGTGAAATTTCCTCTTCATCACAACAGTTAAAGCTGCAGGAGCTCTTCACCAGTTACAAAAGAGGGCAGGACTCTTGCAGCTTTAACTGTTGTGATGAAGAGTTAAATAGCGTGCTCAGAATCGTCCCTTCCCTATGTTCACGGCTATGTTATGCTCACTACTGCACAAGCGTGGAGGAAACATAGTACAATGTAAACACAGATAAAATGCTATACCAACATGTGAAAAGTCAGTTGCAATTATGTATGAAGTTAACAGCAAAAGAGCAATTATTGGGTAGTGCTGGGATGGGGGTTGGTAACATGATGCTCGCAGGCACCAGTGCACCCTCTGACAACTTTCTTGGTGTCCTACCCCTCCCACTTTTAATTTTTTTAAAATTAAAAAAAATCATACTGACAGCTGGGATTGCTTCAAAGTAAAGAGAGGGCCTCTAGTGCTCGCTTCTTCTGGTCCCATGAATGCCTCTGGGCCACATGTGTGATTCAGGAACATACATAGGAAATGAAGACAGTAGGTGAGTGCAGGCCAATGCTTTCAGCTATACTCCACTCAGGACAGTTTCTCAGATTTTCTGGTGGTACCCCAGATAGGCTGACCATATCAAAAGGAGGACAGGGCTCATGTAACTTTAACAGTTGTAGAGAAAAGGGAATTTCAGCCAGTGTCATTTGTATGCAATTACTTCCTGGTGCAATTCCCTCCTCATCACAACAGTTAAAGGTGCAGGCACTATACTAGAATGACCATATACCAAAGAAGGCAGGGCCCCTGCAACTTTAACTGTTGTGATGAAGAGGGAATTGCACCAGGAACTAATTGCATACAAATGACACTGGCTGAAATTCCCTTTTCTCTACAACTGTTAAAGTTACATGAGCCCTGTCCTCCTTTTCATATGGTCAGCCTAACCCCAGAACACTTTCTCAAATTACCAAATGTGCCCAGGGGCCCCAAAGGCAACCTACTTTGGGTCAATCAGGAAGCATCCTTACTGACCCTGTTCAGATGACACACGAAACGAAGGTAGTTAAGCATTTTGAGCTAAAATAATAATTAGGGTGACCATCTGCCCGGATTTGTCCGGACATGCCCGGCAAATCCGCATCTGGGCGGAAAAACTGTTTTGGGGGGCCAAATCCGGAAATATAGCCCCCCAAAAGGGTGACCAGATGGCCCTGGGGCGATCCGGGCCAACCAGGGGGCGGCGGGGGGTCATGCGGCGGTGGCGGGAGGCTGGCAGCACGAGGCACTTACCTGCTGGGGCGTCCGCTTCCCTCCAGTGCTCGGAATCTACTGAGAAACAGGCTTCGCGGCCTGTCCCTCAGTAGCGTGCCAGGTGATGACGTCATCACCCGGCGCGCTACTGAGAGACAGGCCAGGAAGCCTGTTTCTCAGTAGATTCTGAGCACCGGAAGGAAGCGGACACCCCAACCGGTAAGGAGCGCGGGGGCGGGCGGCGCAGGGGCGGGGGGCGCGGGGGGGCGGGGGTGTGCGGCGCGGCATGGGGGGGCAGCGCGGGGGCGGCGGGGGGGCGGGGGGCGGTGCAGGTGGGGGGGTGGCACGGGTGGGGGGCGGCGCGGGGGGGTGGCGCGGCGTGGGGGGCGGGGGGGCGGCCTGCGCGGGGCGTGCGCCGGCGCGAGGCACTTACCTGCTGGGGTGTCCGCTTCCCTCCAGTGCTCGGAATCTACTGAAAAACAGGCTTCGCGGCCTGTCCCTCAGTAGCGTGCCGGGTGACCCGGCACGCTACTGAGAGACAGGCCAGGAAGCCTGTATCTCAGTAGATTCCGAGCACTGGAGGGAAGCGGACGCCCCAGCCGGTAAGGAGTGCGGGGCGGGCAGTGCGTGGTGGGCAGGCGGTGCGGGGGCGGGCGGCGTGGGGGGGGCTGCGCGGCATGGGGGGGTGGCACGGCATGGGGGGGCGGCGCGGGGTGGGCGGCGGCGCAGGGTGGGTGGCGGCGCGAGGCATGCAGGCGGGGGGCAGCGCAGGGCAGGGGGGCGGGGGGCGCGGGCGTGCGGTGGGGGGGTTGCTTTGGGTGGGTGGGGTGGCGGGGGGGGTCCAGGATTTTGATCCTCAAAATCTGGTTACCATATAATAATAATAATTATTATTATTATTATTATTTATTTATTTATTACCCGCCTCTCCCTCCGGATCGAGGCTGGGAACGACATCAATGCAAACAATATAAAATATATAAAATTGATTAAAAACATAAAATTAATACATTATTAAAATCAACCAAGTCTTAAAATTCGACTGGGTAAGCCTGCCGGAAGAGATCATGGCTTGCCGGAAGAGATTATGGCTTAATATGCCATGTGAGCCATGACTTAGCATGTTGTATGAACCATTCCAAACCATGGTGGCTACATAACCATGGTTTAAACACACTAATCATTTGCTGCGAAAGGGTTAGTGGCCTAACCATGGTAGCGTGTTGTCTGAACAGGCCCATTTTGCATTTGATGTTGCTGTTTGTGAAATGCCTTTGGATTTGAATGTCCTGTATAAATTCCAGATACTGGAATTGTATTGTTGTTTTCATTACAGGGGGACAACAGCCATCAAGCTTTAAACAGGTTCTTTGATGCTGTCTCTGCACATTTGCACTTTAAAACTTTTTTTTTCACACAGACTGCAGTTAACCACCCACTGATCATTTTCCCCAAGTCTATAAAATCCCTCCTTTTCACCCAGCTGGTCTTCTTTTCAGATGGTCTCCTTAATTAATTTATCAATAGTCAAATGTAAATGCATCCTGCTGGCAGGACTAGTTACATAACTGTTGTAGAAACAGAAAGGAGACAAGCTCTCTAATATTTAACCAGAGCCATATACATCACTCATATAGGCTGAGACAAGTCATCATGTTTAAGCCTGACAGTACGATCCTACCTGTCTATTCAGTAAAGTTCTATTGAGTTCAATCATACTGACCAGACATCACAATAAACCATGATGGCCTAAATAATCCATAACTGCTTATGGTCTCTTCGTAAAAGCAAGGTAATGCATGACAGAGGGGGATTTGGGCCCATGAAAGCTCAAGTTACAATACATTTTTTAGTCTTTAAGGCAGAGATGACCAACTTTGGATGGCAGATCGCACTCTCACCACTGCCACCGTGTTGCCAAAATAAAGCCAAATTTGTCTGATCTAAGGTCTGTAGCTGTTTGCCACTGACTTTCAGCAGCAAACCACCACTTTTTTCTCTTGTTTTATCTAGGCTGACCATATGAAAAGGAGGACAGGGCTCATATAACTTTAACAGTTGTAGAGAAAAGGCAATTTCAGCCAGCATCATTTGTACGCAATTCGTACCTGGTGAAATTTCCTCTTCATTACGACACTTAAAGCTACAGGGGCCCTGCCCTCTTTTGTATCTGATCACTCTAGTATAGTGCCTGCAACTTTAATTACTGTGATGAAGAGGGGATTTCTCCAGGTACTAATTGCATACAAATGATGCCAGCTGAAATTCCATTTTCTCTGCAACTGTTAAAGTTACATGAGCCCTGTCCTCCTTTTCATATGGTCAGCCTAGTTTTATCAACCAGTTTTTGAAAAAAAAGGCATGGCCGGGGATACATGTGGCTCACACCCTGCTTTAAGATGTCACCAGACACTTTGTTTATGCATGAAAATAGGAATCCCATCAAATTACGTTGGGTACTTCCAAGATTAGAAAAATCACAAGTCAAAATAAACATTAAAAAATAAAACCTAAACTCATCCAATTAAACACACACCTAGAGCCTTTCTACACAGTCCCTTGGAACATTTTAAATAGTATTTTAAAACATTCCAAATAGGTGCAATCTAAAACATCTTAGGCCACATTAAGGAGTGCTCACGTTACAGGAGAAAAAATCTTCAGTCTTCAAAGTGATGTGTGCAGTCACACACTCTTCTACCCCATCTCTTTCTGTTTCATTTTTACAATGAGTTTAGGGCAAAGCATTATGGGCGTTGTAGTTCAGTTAACCACTTCCTCCTTAGTTCCTCTTTCAATCCCTAGCTTTCAATGAGTATAGGGCTAAGAATTGTGGGTGTTGTAGTTCACTCACCCACTTCCTCCTTAGCCCCTCTTTCTTCCCCACCAATCAACTGCTAAGCATTTGGGCACCGATAAATGAAGCACTGCCCCCATGATTCACAAACGGTAAGGAAGGACACATTATTTTACTTAAAATGATTTATTAAAAGTAAAACCGTTGTATATAGCTGAAGTGAGTTTTAAAAAACCTCGGGTATACATCATTCAAGGGAGTGTGTCATGTGGCCCAAAGAGTTTTCGTAACCCTTATAAAACGTTAAAAACCTAGCGTGTAGATTGGCTCCTAAATAATGATGATGATGATGATGATGATGATGATGATGATGATGTCTTTCCTCCAAGGGACTCGGGGTAGAGTAGATTGTTCTCCCCTTTATTTTATCTTTCCATATCCCTCTGAGGCTAACAGATGGTGACTGGTCCAGGGCCGTTTAGATTCATGGTTCAGTGGTTTTCCCTTATGTTAGTCTAACACTCTAACTCTGGTCCAGACTACATATTGTGCTAACTGTATCACATGTAACTTAGTCTGATAGTTTGATTTACTCTAGTAAACTGCAGACTATCCCAATTTGGATTGGGACCAGTGCACCCTGGGAACAGAGGATTAAACCTTCTCCCCCAACCGTTTCCCCCCTAAAAAACACAAAAGTGCCTATTAGAGTATATGTGTGTGTGTATAATTTATTAGAAAAAAAAACAATTTTACTTTTTAAGTAAAAAGTGTTGCTTGGGTTTTCCAAGCCGTGCCTATCCATGTCACCACTCTGGCTTTAGGGGACAGATCATCAAATAATCTTGAGGTTCTTTTCCTAAGAGGCTTTTTTAATATGTTGCCCTCACTAAGCTCCTTTGTTGCGGTGGGGAGGTGAATTTAGAGGGGAAGCGGCTGGGTGGAAAGGTTTAACCCCCTCTACCCACATGTAGTGGTTCCAATCTGGATTGGGGGCCTGCACATTCATTCTAAAGTTTCTTAAAAATGTTAGAATCAGCCTCACGCTACACATTTAACATAGCATATTGTTTAGTTCCATATAGGTGAGATGCCATCCAGAAGGTTGTGAGCAGGGGGACATGGACACACTCTGAATGCCCTTGGCCTGTCATAAAGGTAGGTTGACCATCTGAAAAGGAGGACAGGGCTCATGTAACTTTTAACAGTTGTAGAGAAAAGGGGATTTCAGCCAGTGTCATTTGTATGCAATTAGTTCCTGGTGCAATTCCCTCTTCATCACAACAGTTAAAGTTGCAGGGGCCCTGCCTTCTTTGGTATATGGTCACTCTGGTATAGTGCCTGCAACTTTAACTGTTGTGATGAAGAGGGAATTTCACCAGGAAATACCATAAAATGTATGTTTCAGACTCATACTGCCTTATGGTAGAGCTGGCCGTGCCATCACAAATTTTTAATTATGTGTATTTAAAATGTTTTTAAATGTTTTAAATATTTTAAAATTGTACTATGTTTAATTATATTTTTAATTTTTGTATATTGCTATTTGTTTTAACTGTACATGTTTTAATTTGTAAGCCCCCTTGAGTCCCATTATTGGGGAAAAGGCAGGATATTATTATTATTAATAATAATAATAATAATAATAATAATAATAATAATAAACAGTTGGCAGCTGGACAACATGAGCAGGCATACCAGTCACCTGGTCACAGTTCCCCCCTCCCCAATTTGTTGAGATGTATTCCATTTCTATTGAAATTATATTAATTATTTCCAAATCTCCATCTATGCATAAACATTAGCATATGTAGATCTGCATCCTCTTTGGTCCTCCTTTTTGTGTGATGTGTAAGTGGCCATTCTGCACAGAGGCATATGTGTGCCAAAGAAATGCCTACTCAGAGATGCACATGTTACAGGTCGCTAGGTGTACCAGCCAGCCTTCCCCAACCTGGGGCTCTCCAGATGTTTTGGACTACAACTCCCAGCATTCCTGACCATTGACCATGCTTGCTAGGGCTGATGGGAACTGAAATCCAAAACATCTTGAGACACCAGGTTCAGGTGGACTACATTAGATAATAAATCTCGATGTAACTTAGGTTTCTAGAATGCTTGCTTATGAGAATTCTGGTGAAAGCTCATTGAGGCACGTGAAATACATTTCTGTGTGCAATTCAGATGGCAAGCAAGTGCTATATTATAGTTAATCATGCAGTAGCTTTACAAGGGATCTATTTTACAATATGGAGTGTTCAGAATTAGTTTTATAAGTCACAGAAGCAGCAGAATATATTTGTTTTAAGAAGCAACATACACATATGCCTCTCCATATATCTTCTGGGAAGTGTGTGTGTGTGTGTGTGTGTATGTGGAGTTTGGGGGACTTTAACTCTTTGCTCTCCAGCTGGGGTCTCAGTTCAGTTCAGACTTCCACACCTCGAATTTACCTTGCCTAAAAGACATCCAACTGTAATGCTAGTTGCAGGTATAAAGCAAAGTCTTAAAGCTCTTACTCCAGTTTCTGATCCATATTCAGTCCCATGCACCAATTTTTAGTAAAAAATAAAAAAGTGTGACTGTGGGGGAGGTATCCACATCTTTAAAGTCACACATAGGCTGGATCTACACTACTGATTTATAATGGTATTGAAGTGTACTGACAACTGTTGAGGCCCAGGACACATTCCATATACTGTTTCCAAATCACTTTCAGAGCACTATATCCTGCTTCATGTAGATTAGAGTGACCAGATAAAAAAGAGAGGAGGGCTCCTGCAGAGGGCATTTCACCAGGTGCTGCATGCATACAAATGACACCTGCTGAAATTCCCCTTTCTGTACAACAGTTAAAGTTACAGGAGCCCTGTCCTCCTTTTCAGAGGGTCACCCTAGCAAGGTTATCTAATGAGAGTAGAGATACCTTTCTCTGGATAAATGAAACAGTGAAGAACAAAAGTTGCTCAGCACCCCATGAATTATTTCTCGAGTGGAAAGTGAGCAGGACAGCAAAAGAGAAATTAATTCTCTTTGCTGAACAGAATGTAAAAAAAATAATTTTAAAAATCCCAGTAATTCCGTAAATGGTATTTACTGCTTCGACTGAAACGTTTTGATGTTTCTCGATAAAAACCAGCAGCAAAAGGGGGATGAAATGCTTTGCATTTATGCAACGGGTTTCACGGTTACCACCTCAAAGCGTAGGGATGATCTGCTCTGTGTTTGCTGTGTGTTCAGGCCGCCTCCCAAAGAGCTCGAGCTCGGGCCTTCAGGGGAATGAATGTGTAATTGAAATGATGACGTCATGTAAAAGCTTGCAGCCAATATTCCAGTTCCCTTCAGATCAAATGAAAAGAGGTGAATGCTCTGTGGCTCTTTCCCTCTCTTCCCAGGAACATCTAGTTTTACACAACATGTGATGTGGCCTAAAGGTGTGGTGCATTCCAATGACTTGAGGCCAAAGCAGAAACACACACACACGTACAGTGCCATGACGGCATGTTAAGATTAGGCAAAATGTGACATTATTGGGCGTATGAAAAAGAACGTTGTGTGGGGAGCAGGGGGGAGGGGGTGATCTTGAAAAAGGAAGAGAAGAGAGTGACTGGGTGAGTTGACCTTGTGTGCTGGGGGTGTGGGATGACAGAGGCAGGATCTACACTACTGCTTTAAAACATTTTATAACAGTAGTGACAACTATTGGGGCCCAGGACACACTCCATATACAGTTTTCAAAACGTTTTCAAAGTGTCGTATCCTGCTTGGTGTGGATCAGGCCAGAGAGAGAGAGAGAGAGAGAGAGAGAACAGGAGATAGTTGGAGGTGATCCTGAGAGAGACAGAGACAGAGAGAGACGGAGGGAGAGAGACAGAGAAAGAGTACTGTAGTAGTTTTGTGTTTTGAGGTACAAACCCCACTTTTGCTTTGTGTTCAGATCCTTGGGCAAGTTACTTGCCTTTGAATCTCACCTCACCTATTTGGCTTTTTGTGAAATGGGTCTTTTGTAACTGGCTGTGCCCACCATGGCAGGCATTTTGTGAATGGGCAATTCCCATGGCAGCCATTTTGTGACAGCACCCATGACAATTTCTCAACATTCTGAATGTGCCTAATGGCCCAAATAGGTTGGAGACGGCTCATTATAGGACAAGAGAGAAAGGGGCATAGAATGGCAGATCTCTTGGCTGAATTCAAGGTCTGGATTCAGTTTTAGAGAAGGCCTTGGTGGTCGCATGCAGAGCCAAAGGCAAAGGGGACATGGCCCCAAATACCAGCATATTTTAACTTAAATCTAGAGTGGATCGGGCTGATCCAGGCCTTCCGGATCCGAACCGGATCAGATCAGGAGCGGATATGGCCGGATCGGATCTGTGATCCGGATCTGATTTGGATCCATGCACAGCACTCCCTCCCACTCTTCCCAATCTCCCCCTCCCTTCCCCTACTCTCCCTGCTTACCTGCTGCCTCCTCCACATCGTCCCCTGTCGTCCCTCCTCTCTGTGGGCGAGCCGCTTTCCCGCTCACACCGGGTGATGACGTCACCCGCCGCAACCAGCAATTGTGGCGCTCTTGCTGGTCGCGGCAGGTGACATTATCACCCAACATGAGCGGGAAATGCAGCGGCACACAGTAAGGAGAGAGGACGATGGCAGAACGATGCAGAGGAGGCAGCAGGTAAGCAGGGAGAGTGGAGGGGGAGAGTGGGGAGAGCAGGAGGGAGTGCTGTGCACCGATCCGGATCAGATCCAGATCTGTGTCAGATCGGATCGGGCCTGATCCAATCCGAGTCAGATCGGGCCCGATCCAGAGCTGACAGATCAGGATCTGGATCGGATTGGGGGGGGGCATGCACAGCCCTACTCCAAAGGTTCAGATTGGGACCCCATGAGGGATGGATTTGGTCCCAGGTCTGAGGATCCCTACCCCTGACTAAGACCTGAAGGACCAAATTAAATGTTTCTCTAATTGAATGTAGTGGAGCGATGCATGATAATTTTTATTTACCTTGCCTCCACTTCAGCTTGGAACTGGGCAGAGTCTCTTCAAGTGCCAGGGCTCAGAACATATCTGTGTTGTTCTACTGCATTCTACTTTAACTGTTGTAATGTTTGCTATTAATGTTTATTAGTGGAAGTATGAAGAAGTTTATAGTCACAGAACTATAAATTATACGTTACAACTCAAATGGCATTTCCAAATGTGGGGAGCGGCTTTTCTTTTGCAGAGCGATGACAGGGGAGGGCAATTTGCAGGAGAGAAGCAGCAGGCAATGAGGGATGATACTGCCCTAGCACTTTCCCCCTGCAATCCCTTCCATGCCAGTTTCTCTCCAGCTGTCTGTGACAGAAATGCACATCAGGAACCCCCAGCCAAGGGTAACATGACATAAGGAAGGAGAGAGCTTGGAGGGGGAATGTGGTGGGTAGGGGCACTCACCTTCCTAGCTACCCACTTTTCTGGAAATTGCCCCCTTCCAAAGTCTTATTGCTGGGGAAAGGGGGTTCGGGGGGGGGGGGCGTGGAGGGTTAGCTCTTCAATCTCCATCTGCAAACCTCCCCGAAAATACATGCACACCTAGCAATTACACGTTTAAAGAAATAATAATAATAAT
Source organism: Anniella stebbinsi (assembly GCA_029215795.1). Classification (NCBI taxonomy): domain Eukaryota; kingdom Metazoa; phylum Chordata; class Lepidosauria; order Squamata; family Anniellidae; genus Anniella; species Anniella stebbinsi. Next base: position 121,195,784 of record JARDYH010000004.1, on the reverse strand, counting down.
AATAATAATAATAATAATAATAATATATATTATTTATCACCCGCCTCTCCCAACGGATCGAGGCGGGGAACAACACCAAACACAAGATACAAAAACTGATTAAAAGCAGATAAAACCAGTACATCATTAAAACACCAATAAAACACCAATAAAACACTTTAAAATTCATCTGTGTAGGCCTGCCGGAAGAGATCAGTCTTTATAGATCTTTTAAATTCCTGAAGACTAGTAAGTTGGCGAAATAATAATAATATATTTATTTAAAGAAGCCTAATGGGACAAATCAGGGGGCCTCAACTGGCATCAACAGAAGCTTTTTTTCTTTTGATGAGCCTAATTGCTTTACAGGACAAGGAGAAGCAGCCACAGAGGCCACAGGCCAAATGTGGAGGACCCTTGGGCCACATTTAGTCCACAGGCTGCCAGTCCCCCACCCATGCTTTAAGGCTGCAGAGATCTAGAGCCTGTAGTGGTAAACACCTAGGAAGCTGGGCAGTGATGGGCTGGGTCTACATGACATCTCTTTGGCACTGGTTTCGGATAATATGCACTTTTTCCTATATTCATATTTACATCTAATAGTGGTAGATGAGAGCTGTTAAGGCGAATTACAGGCATCATACAATGCACTTTACAATTGTTTATATGCGGAGTTTCACTGCAGAGTCGGTTCAGGAGAGCGTGGTTGAACGTGGAAAAATTGACGAAAGCACTGCCCTGTCTACTGATGGTACCTCCCCCGGACTTTCGCGCCGTTTGTTCACTCCGCACACCTGACTTTCGCGCTGTTGCCTGTCCAAACACGATAGCGCGTGACCACATGTGGGTATGATTTGTAAACCTTGGATGTGCCTACAGTTATAATTTTTAGCAGGGCATCATTGGACAACCTATTTTAAAACCATAAAATCAACATTTTTCCAGGTACTGGACGGCCATGGCGAACAGCGGGCGAACAGCCACCTGCGTAGCATCCGCCCCCACCCCATTGCTCACCAAGAAGATGTTGGATACTGGACTCCCACCCCACCATGCTTGCAGCAGCTTCCCTTTATCTGCCATCTTGGAAATGTGCTGCTTCAAGGACAGATTTTTGTGTTGCCTTTCCATTACAATGTTGCATTTCGCACTGGCTATACAAACTGGCTATTATTCTGTCTGTCTCTGGACCCCAAGATGCCAGCTCACAATGTTTCTGGGATGCCCAACGCTGAGCGGGCTAGAGTGCAACCTCGCCATCCCAGCAGATCTCTGCGTCGCAGAGGTGGGTGACTGGACATGCGGGATTGTGGGAGGGTTGAACGATGCCCCCCCCAAATAAATAGTGGATGGCACTTATGCTATCTCTTTCCCACCCCCTACACAGTCCGCTTGCCATTCTACCAGTGCAGAATGAGGAGACTGGAGATAATAGTGTGGTGTGCCCGCTCTCCGGTACCACTCCGGCAACCGGCTGTGCCATTTGAATGACCAGCCCAGCAGGGGGAGAGTCGGCTTGGAAGTTGTGTCTGTGAACTGACATTCATTTCCATACGATTGTTGCAGTTTCCCTTTTGTTGGTGTGTTCCGCCCAATCCTCTGTGTTTTCCCCACTTGTGCTGTGCCTTTCAGATTACTCCGGCCACACTTTTCAGTGGGATTTTGACCACATGTAACCATTAGTAGAATAAAGCTATTGCATTGCTTTATGATAATAAAATAAGTGTTCTTTTCATTGCAATACACACACACACTTACACACACAAAACTTCCAGGAAAATCAATGAAAGAAGGGAGAGTAGATGCGAAGGCTGATGCACACTCAGGCGCTAAGCTTCCCAGGGAGCAAGCCCCCCACCTGCTCAATGCTCCTTACTCCTGAGTAACAGCGCAAAATGGCAGAAACAGCCTTGCATGTAAAGAACTTTCTCTTCCTTTTCTAAGCCGTTATTCCAGCAAGGAAGCGGGGGAGGGAAAGGTAGCCTTAGCGGACCACAAATTATTCTAAAAATGAAGCACGCACATTATTCCAACTCCCTTGATTCCTGTAGAACCAGTTCCATGTGAGTATCCACTCGTCTCGACGAAAGAAAGATTCCAGTGGGTATTGAAAAGAAACTTTATTTTTAGTTCTGGAAAATTGAGATCAGCCATTACAGAACAGAGAAGAAGAAGGAAGTAGGAGGGAGGAGTTTCGCAGCAGAGCAGGATCACAGCTATAGGGTTGAACATGGGTAATTTGACAAAAGTACCTCCCTCTGTATCCTGAAAGTACCGACCCTGAGGAAAGTGGGAAAAGTGGTGGTAAACTTGGGGGCAGGCATTCACTCATGACATGACAAGCCCTGCCCACCAAACTACGTCCACGATTAGCATTAATCCAAATGGGCAGTGGAGGTTTACACAACCAAAATGTAATCGAACATGGGAGAATAATTAAAAGTCACGTTTAATCGACACCTTGGAATCACGTGTTAACGGAGGCTATAAGTCACATAGACGTCTGATCTGCGCCCCGCTTGTGTATACAAAATGCCATCAGAGTGAAGTAAAGGCGACCCAAATAAGCCATGAAAAGGTACCCTTGGTTTCTAAGCAGGGTTTCCAGTGGTTGCGAGTGGAGCTGTCATGACTCTTAGCTCTCCCCAGAGCTTTTGCTCACAAACTTTAGGCAAAGTGACACACTCCAACAACAGTGAGATTTCCTTTATTGTAAATCACATGGAATTCAAAGCATAACGGTTTAATTTCTGCAAACACACACTTGAAGCTGAAGACAGACCAGACAGCTTTCAGGTAGAATGGCTTAATGCGAACAGCACTCACTCAGGGGTAGACATTTAGAGTTAACCCTAGTCCCTAGAGGGCAGGAGCGGCCACACTGCACTGGAATCCTCTGGAACATAGGGACACTCACGGAAAGCCTCCAGACAGTAGATAAGACTATCTTGAACTAAATCAGACTCAGCCTGTCGGGGAACGCTGGGCAGATCACCGAACCAAAACGTCAGGAAATGAACCTCTTCAACCTAGGGAGCCTTCCCAATTCACGTAGCTTTAGCACTGAGGAAGGTCCTCTCACAGGTTCCACACACACAGAATTGTAGAACAGCAACAATCAGCCTCTGCCTCCCTGTGCCCGTAACTTCGGCTCCATGCAGGGAAACAACAGGCTATAGAACACGAATCCAAAACAGTAATCTCAAGTCCAAATCTATGAAAAGCCACAGTGCACTTTTCATGGCATAATTCTTTAGAAGTTCCAAGTCCAAATAGCAACAGAACATGTACAGAGTGCATCAAGCATTTCCAAATCAGATAAGAGTCCCAAACACAAGTTTCTTGGCAAGCATAGCAAACAGCAAACAGAACAGCAGAGAAACAAGAGCAGCAGACGAGATAATTCCTAGCAAGGAACTTTCTCTTAGGACGAAGCTAATATAGGATGGAGGCTGGCTAACTCTAAGCTACTTTGACAGACAGGGCTTCAGGCCTGTAATCCAAACTCCTGTGCCAACAGGGCGGCACAGTTCAACCTCCTCTTGATGACGACACAATGTGAGGGACAGTCTGCATGATAGCCCCCACCTTTCTTAAACAACTCCTTCGTTCTCACAGAACTCAAGGCTTCGGCCCACAGTAAGAGATAAGCAGAGAAACAGACACAGTTTCTTCTCATAACAAAATGCCAAACCCTCAGCTCACAATTCACTAAGCCCGCTTAGTGAATTGTTCATGAAGCACCTGACACCCAACAGGAGCTTCTTTTCCCCTCCCCACATCTAGCAGAACAACTATGTAAATCTCTCTAAATGTGCATGATTTAGACAAACTGCAGAATCCATCTATCCTTGGTGCAGAATTTTGGCTCAGAATGTTTATGTTTGAGCATAAAGTACACAATGCGATTCGGTTTCAGATTCTCTTGCACTGTTTTTTAAAATCACAAGTTCTTTATCTCCCAAATATGAAGAACTTTGCAAATTTAGATCAATTCTTATTAAAAGTAAACTGAAACAAAATCCTCACCCATCTTCACCAGGCAAATTCAGTAGATACAGCTATTCCCAGCATGGAGAGGATCATGATGTACCTGCCTGTCATATGGTTGTTAAAGATGAAGAGTCTGTCACCAAAAAAAAGAAAGTGCTGGCAATCGTAACATGGTTAAATACACAGGATCCAAACTTTTAAGAGTAAAGCATTCAAAGCCCTGGCCTAGATGGACAAGTCTATCAGTTTTAGATTCTCCTGCATTGAAGTATTTTAAATCAGGATTCCTTCTTGTCCCAAATATGGGGAACTTCGAGAATTTGGAGAAATTCTAAACTGAAATAAAATCCTCACCCTCCCTAATCCTGCAATAAAGATCGATATTAAGCATAAGAGGAAGCCCAAACATCTGCAACCCTTGAGATATCAGAGCAGAAGGTCTGTCTCGTAGTTTATGCAGCTTTTGTGCTGCGGAGGGAACAGAGGTTTTTGCCAACCTTTTGGGTTTCCAAACAATACTTAACTCCATTAGCAGCACTGACATCTCATAATTACTAACAATTTGGGAGAGGTCCGTCTTGTTCTCAATGTTACTTGTTAAAAATATAACTGCCAGTTACTTTGCAATGTGTTGTAAACAAGAAGCCAATAAGTACTTCAGTTGAAAACAGTAGCATTTCAAAGTGACAGCCACAGACTGACAGGAACATGGTGTTTAGTAGGAAAGGAAGAGCTGGAATATTTTCCAAATGAACATCTTTATAGACAGGCTTAATTATCTCTGTGCATTTGTTATTTTGGAAACCAGGGCAGCGGTTACCCGGGGAAAGGGGATCAACAAGGAAACGGAGAAACAGCAAGTAGCAAACAGGATACATTCAAAGAGCAATCCACCAGGAAATTCTTTCATGCAATCTCCATTGATTAATTTCAGTGGGTCTTGGATAGTGTCCTTTTCCAGGCAGTTTTTAAGATTTGTGCTCTGCAGGACCTGGGACAGTTCTCAGGGAAGGAAGATGTTGCTTTACAAATGGCTAATAATGGTGCTAGTTCCTAATTGTAACTGAGAGCTGGCAGAACTTGGGACTATGAGCTCCGATGTAACTTGGGTGTCCTTCAGTCTTCTCAGCTGGGTTCTTACAAGGGCCTATATTGGTAAAGAGATCATTATGGTGATAGAGCTGAAGATTCCAGTCCTACACTTGAGGAATCCAAGTCCCCAGCTTGTGGGACAGAATCATGACATGTGAGGTGCTTTCTCTTGGATTGGGGCTTGGGTGATGCAAGATCCTCTGAGGCCAACTCCTGCTGACTGTCACTTATATAGGCTCCCTTTGCTCAAGATTCACTACACAAAGTGTCTGAGAATTGGAACCCAACACAAAGGAGCGCTCTCCAGTGGATGGTGCACAAAGTAGACATGAGGAATAGTGGGGAGAACATGTCCCCCTTTTTTTGTATCAGTGAGGACAATGCTCTCACTTACTTCATGCAGAACAGATTAAAGCTGAAGGGCCCAATCTAGTTTGTAGTTCTCCTGTGTTATGAGTGCTATTGGAAAAGGAGCTATGCATGATGACATTGTATCTTTAGAAAGCATCCTTTTCTGACAGTTAAGGATGCCATTATCCTAAATGCCACTCTTTCCTTTATTGCTTTTATGATGGAAATATAATTAATAGGGCTGCAAGGCTAATTGGTGTAATTGGTAGTTTAATCAAACACAGCTTTTATAGATTAATCAGTGAGTGCCAATTTTAAGTGATTGGATGGGGTCAAGGGTAGGCAATCTGGTAGTCCAAAACCTCCATATGTTTTGGACTACAACTCCCATAATCCCTCATCATTGGCCATGCTGGCTAGGTCTGGTGGAAGTTGTAGTCCAAAACATATGGAGGGCATCAAGTCTCTTATCCCTGGAGTGGAGAATTAATGACATACTTCCTTTGGCTTTTGTTGCATTTTTATAGCAGGAAATGAAAAATAAAATATTAAAGATGGACCTTCCTTCCAAATGTGAGTAGCATATTTTGTTTTTTTAAATTGTAAGCCATCTCAAGTTTTGCTTCAGAATCTCAAAAGGGCACATATATTAATGCCTTGGTGATATGCACATTTATTTAAATTTGACTAATCAAGTCTTTAATTGGTTAAAATGTATAGAAATATGGGAATCCGACCCATATCAAATCAGACCTTGGTCCAATAAGGCCAGTATTGGCTACATTGACTAAAGCAGCTGTCCAGGGTTTCAGATAGGAGTCCCTCCCAGCCCTAGCTGGAGATGGGACATGGTACCTTTTCCATGCAAATAATACGAGTGGCTTTTAAGTAGCTTGGGGTCAGTATTCCCTGAAACCTGGAGTTTTTCCAGAATCAAAACCTGGTTTCAACCATCATCTTGGCCAGACTGAGAAAAAGCTGGATGCTGAGGCTATTAAAAACCCTCCCTTGGGAGCTAGCAGTCACTGATACAACATGTCTTCCAGTCCAGTTACTAGAGCATTAACAAGACTGCAGACCCCCATGTATTCTTCAAGGTTTCTTGTTTCAGACCCGCCAGCTCATAGAGCTCTGTACAAATGGTCCCTTGAAGTTGCCCATCCTGTTTGTAGTACTACAGCTTCTTTCTTTTCTTTTCTGTTCACCCCTAAGTGTTCAAAACCGTATTGATGCTGCAAGTGATACCAGCAGGAATTGTCCTGAGAGCCTGGCCACATTTTACATTCTCCACAAATCCTGGACCTAGTGTGGTGGAAATGGTAGCTGCCACAAAAAAAAATGGCAGAGAATGTGTGCAAATTGTGAAAGGTGGCCTTTTGGGGTGAGAAGGTGAGGAACAGAAAATCTCAGAAATTTTTGCAAAGCAAAAAGATTTCCGAGAAATTTGGGCTCAGCAGCTGTAGCGGTTGTATTCCAGAACTCAGTCTTGTGCCTCCTTACTAGGCACTCAGACCATGCCAGATTTAAGCCACTGTCCTTCAATTAGCAGTTTACAACACAACCTCAAGTGGTTTGCCTCAATGATGGTGCCGCCATTTTATTTCTTTGTTCTTTTCCACACCTCCATCCACAGCATGTGGTGTTAATGGAAACATGTGTGACTACCAAATTGTCTGCATGGGTGGGTTGCAACCTAGCAACAGAATCCATGCATAACTGAAGGATCCCCTCTTTCCACATGTTCCTACGATCATCATCTGAGACCCTGCTCTGAGTTCCAGAACATAGTGAGATTCGGTGGGTTGCTACTCATGAGCAAGTCTTTTCTGTGCTGGCCCCCAAATAGTGGAATGCCTGCCCTAGAGAGATCTACTTGGATCTACTCTCAGGCCTAGTTTTTAGCTCCTGGTTGTTTTATGTTTAATGATATTCGAAGCTGTGTTTTAAATTGCACTTCTCTATGTTTTAGCTACTTTGATATTTAACACCCCCTTTAAAATTATTGTTGCTGCTTTGGAAGACTTCGGGTGAATTCGGATGACACTTTAGGCAACAGAGGGGGAAATAGCGTACTGACCGTGCATTATTTTGGCAGCGGCGTGGCAGCACCCGCCACACGACATGTTGCCCCTCCCCCCGTCGCGCGGCTGAAAGTCCTGGCATCCTTCTGGGCTGCTGCGTCTCCTCCCTCCCACCTCCCTCAGTCTCCGTCCGTATCCCAGCATTCACCGCAAGTTCTGCTGGCTGTATCGGAGCAGCTGGGGGGGGGGGGTCAGCTGCTCTAGCCGGCGAACTCTATGACCAAACGGAATAGTACATGGAGAGAGGAAGGTTCCCTCCGCATGACACTTTAAATAACAGAATTTGGGATAAACAACGTGCAAGCACGTTGTTTTTCTCCGTTGTTTAAGTGCCCCAAATAGCGTACTGTCAGTTGCGTGTGCGTTGTGTGTTGCCTTCCACACGACATAATAAGCAACACAACTGACGATTGTTTCCCCCCCCCCCAATTATTGTGTTGTCCAAATCAGGCCTGTGTGTGTGTGTTTGTTATGTATGTCACACTGAGAGTTTAAACTATAAGGCAGCTCATCAACTGTGATTATGATTATAATGTTTCACACATGTAGGTCCCTGGAGCAGGGTAAAAATGGCAAAGGTAAGAGGTAAGCCAGTGAGGACCAGGATATTTCTATCATCTGTGCTGATGATCGTACCAGTTTATGACCATACTAGACAACCTTAAAGCCCTAGAAATACTTAAACCACCTTTTTTCTATGGCAAAATGGCTTCTGTTAAAGCACTTACAGATTTTCCTACTTAACATTGAATTGCTTTGATTTTCAGAGAGTCCCTGCAGAGAAGTCCGAGAAACAGACATGACACTTCTGTGCAAATATAGAAACCTTAATGACTCTTCTAAATAATGAGCTGAGGGAACATTACTGGTGTCACCACACTGCAAAGAGAGGAAATACTGATGTCATTTATTTCTGTAAGTGACAACTCAGAGTTGCTGCAGAGTGCAGCTTTTACAATGAGGTGTCAGCTTGAGCCTTTTCTCAACTGACAGCAGTTTTAATAGCCGCTTGAGCTTCAGCCCAGAGGCATCTGGCCCACTTCGCAAGTGTGAAGAGACTGGAAGGGGGATGCTTTTTGCTTTAATTCACATGGTTCCTTAAAGGTACATGCCATTTTAGAGAGCATGAAATATGTTTTAAGTATATCAATGGTACCTTAGCCCAAAGGGTTTAGTAAAATATAGAACTTGGACAACAAAAAATGTTGAAGATGTGAATGTGATAAAACACGTCTTTTACATCAGGTGGACTTGCTAACAAATCAAAGAAATCAGGTCAAATGTTATTCACTGGCTCAATTCGGATGACACATTAATCAACGGGTGTTAAGTTAAACAACCGTCAGTGGGTTAACCTAACGTGTCGTCCGAATTCAGCCACACAACGGATAACCAACCCACAGTTGTTTAAGTCGAGTTTTTAAACAACGGAGTTAGTCAATTGACTAACGTGTTGTCCGAATTCAGCCACGTGTGGTGCGTGGGTTAAACAACTGAGGTGAGTACGTTAATACAAAAGACCATAGAGGAGAGCGGCAAGAGCAGCAGAAAGCGGGCGGGAGCTCGGACGCGGATGAAATGGAGCGCTGGTTTCGCCGCCATAGCAACCACGACGCCCGCCTCCCCCACCAGGCAGCTGGCACGGAGCTTGAAAAAGAGTCGGCTCCTGCAAACACTCACGTAGGGTGCCCAGTCAGCTACCCACACGGATAGGGAAACGCACCAGAACGGAGCCATGGGCAAGGGGGGGAGGGGGAGATGGAGCAAGCAACAACCCCAGACGCCCAGGAACAAGGGGCAGCACCCCCACACCAACAGGGAGGATGACACCCCATCCAGAGTAGACCTCCACCACAACGCCACCCCCACCCACGCATCACCCAGAAGGACGAGGGCAGGGGAAGCAGTGTCCAGATAGATTCCCCTCCCATTCGCCCAACACGGCTGGACAGCGAGCGTAGGCGAAGCCTATCCCCAAGATGCTAGAAATGCCTAGGCAATTGGTGCCCGTAGGCAACAGCCAGCCACCTGCGGATGTTGTGGAAAACCAACGAAGGCATGCATAACAATCCCAAGGACACAAAGAGGCCCCGGCCACCACGGACAACAACGCCTACGCATGGGGCACATTCACAGCAACCACTAGAGCCCACCAGCACCCACCGACACACATCCACATGGGACTGGGAAAGGCAGCCCAAGGCACCCACTACCCTCACCACTGAACCACACACCCATTGGCAACATGGAGCCAGAGGGAGAGGGGCCAAGGGACGATCCGGCCAAGGACACCGGCTCACAATCCCCTGAAGAGGGGAGCAGCCAGGACCCCCAGGAAAGACGCAGAGCGCTGCGCTGGTCCGAGGAGGAGATCGGCCACTTCATAGAGCTCTGGGGGAGCCTGGAAACCAGGAGAATCATGGCCACTGCCAGGCACGATAAGCTCTACCCATGGCTAGCTGAGAAAATGCAGGAACGGGGATACGACCGAAATGGAAAGCAATGCAAGGACAAGCTCCACGGACTCAAGAGGAAGTTCAAGGAGGTCATCACTCACAATAAAAGAACTGGCGCCAAGCCATGCACCATGCCCTTCTACGAAGAACTGTCATGCCTGCTGTTGGAGCGTCACGACATCGTCCCGGGGCACACGGCGGGCAGTGGGGTCGCCACCAACGAGCCTCCGCGCACGCGTCAAAGAGCACGGCTGGACCAAGGGGTGCAATGGGAAGAGGGCCCCACCGCACAGAAACAGGAGCCCCCGGCAAGGCCGGTCGACCCACAGCCAACACCCCCCGCCAAGGCCCCCCCAAAAGCACCCCCGCGCCTCCTGCCAAGGCCCCCCCAAAACCATCATCCACTCCTCCTGCCAAGAAAGTTGCGAGGGCATCAGCTGAAGCATGGCCGGCCAAGGCGAGGCCGATGAGCCGGCCCGCAGCATCCCAAAGACCATCGGTGCTTGCGAGGCCGCCACCCGTGCCGCCCAGGACAGCCACCGCCACAAGGAGCATCACCCCCATGCCAGCCTCCTCCAGCAGCAGCAGACCCACGGCCTTCCTACGCCTCATCTGTGCAGACATGCAGGTAGAGGAGGAGGAGAGGAAGAGCCAGGGCCGTCCCGTACGTGGGACACTCTCACGAAGGGGAGCGTGGCTGCCACCGTAGGGCGAGTGACATGGCCAGTTCCAGCGCCATGCACGCAGCTAGGGTCCTCAAAACACTCAACTATGGTGCAGGGTATACCGCACGGGATCCTGGATGTCGTGACGGAGACGGGGCCTGTCTCCCAGGAGGAACAGGACGAAATGGAGCTGCTCGTGGAACAACAGGTGGGCGATGTGCTCGAGCCAGAACTGTCGCCGTCCCAGGAAGAGCTGCTGCATATTGATACGCAGGCCTCCGACAAAACGTACGTGGAGATGGAGGCGATGGAGGCGGAGGCGCCATCGGAAGTGGAGCTCGTGGCCGGGGAGGCCGTGCTGGAGCGGGAGATCAAGGGGTCCCCACAGCCGGAGGATGAGCTGATGGAGGGAGGGGCCCCCCTAGAGGAGGAGCCGCCGCCACCGCACGTAGGCGAGCGTGGTGAGGTCGAGGCCGAAGAAGCCTGTCCCCTGACCAACGCGCAGAGGTGTGTGCGTATGCACAACAGGCGCAGGGCAGACCAGCTGCAGGTGGCGAGGGAGTTGGTCTCTGTCACGGAGACAACTGGGGAGCGCATCCATGGCCTGTTCACACGCATGGCGGCCAAGGAGGAGGCCAGGCGCACCAAGGAGCGTGTCCTCACCATGTGGGCCACGCGCACAGCCGCACAAGCCGTGGAGGAGTGCGGCCAAGCCACACGGGAGGCGGGGAGGGATGTGCATATAGGTCTGGAGTGCCATGTCACTGGCATGACCGAGGCCATGGCCGCCACTGATGCCATCATCGACCGAGGCATGCGGGAGCGCACAGCAGCCATCGACCGCCAAACCGAGGTGCTCAGGGAGCTCGCCCAATCCTTCCGTGGAGCCTACCATGGGCCACCGCAGCCTGTGCCCTACATGAGGCCATACAGATACATAGCGCCGCCGCAACAACAGCAGTACATGCCCCACCGATGGCCACACCGTATTGGGCCCCATGGTCGGCGGCGTCAGCAGCAGGTGCCTCAGGGAAGGCAGGGGGGGCGGCCGGAGGGCACGTGCACCAGAGCATAGGCAGCCACCCAAAGAGGGGCCACGCCATCCCACCAGACACCGACGAAGAGGGAGAGGAGGAGGGGGGCGAGGAGCCAGAAGAGGGGGGGAGGAGGAGGGGGAGGAGGAGGGGGAGGAGGAGGAGGAGGAGAAGGGGGTGGAAAGGCCCACTCAGGACGACATGGCCTAAGCCACGGTCGTCCTACGAGCCCCTAGACCCAACCCGCATAGCACTATAGGGACGTGCAGTTGTATACTCTCCCGCAACCCTATACGCGATAGGTCCCCGTTAGATACGCGACCCTCTGGCCGCCACCTCCCTCAGCCCGGTCTAAACGCTCAAGGCTATGTCCATCAGCATCCCAATGCAACAATGTTGCACGCGCAGGATGCTGCTAGTTCCCAGCCCTATCTCCCCTCATTGCAGCCAGAACCAGGCGTGATGGCAACACCCTACAGGTCCGATGGCCACCAAGCAGGGTGCATTTTCCGACGCCGAAGGGCCCTTCGGCGCGGAGGTTGGTAACTGGGCTGTTGGGTGGTATGCAGTGGTGTTAGTATGGCCTCCGTGTCACTGATGGCTCTCCCCCTCCTCTCCCCCCTTCTGTTCTCGCCTCCCAGGGAAACTGCGCTCCCTCTGCCGTGCCATCCGTAGAAGGCGGAGGGCCCAAAAGGCACACCGTCTCCATGCGCTGGAGGTTGCCCTGGGAGAAATAATATGTCGTATTCGACGTCTGGAATGAAGCATCCGGCGCCATCGCTGTCCGAACCATGGCCAGCCATAGGGTTATTTGGCAGCTTGGAGGCTCACGCCCATCCCCCCTAGTCGCAGCGTAGTAACAGCCCGCTCTGCCGATTCCCCATTACGCGCCCCACTCTGGCCAGGGCCAGAGAATCCCGTTGGGGAGCATCGCGCCTGTGCGTAGGCGTCCCGGGTGCGTGAAAGCATCAGTGCCTGGATCTGGTTGCGCTACCGTGCGTCGCCTGTGTACTCCCATCTGTGGACTGCCATCTCTCCCTGGCATGCAGCCCCTCTCCGCCTCATACCCTTGGCACGTTCTGTGCGTGGCTCCCTGGGGGTGTGGCCTCGGCCATCCACTCTTCACCGCTGTGCCTTCCAGCCGCCTCCTCCTCCCTTCCCGGAGGCGCCTATCCTTTCTGTGAGCTCAGCCCTGGCATACTGGTGTCCATGTGCCTTACTGCCCATGTCTGCTTTCCCTGCTGAATAAAGTTTTCCAAACCACCCCGCTCTTGCCTACTTTCCTGTGTGTGCGGACAATGTTCTAGGGGGGAGGGGGGGTTGGGGGTTGGGGGCTGGGGGCTGGGGGCTGTGGGTCTTCCTGGCGACTGCCAGGTCCCCCGTGTGGGGAGGGTAGTAGGAGGCCCCCTGGGGCGTGGGTGCCAACGTTGGGATTGCTCTGCTGGGCACAGGGTGCGGGTGTTGTATTGGTGCTGCTGTTGCTCCTGGCAGGCTCTTTGCCGAAGCTGCTGAGTTCCGCCCAGTGACCGAGGCAGCCAATGGGGTTTGGGAGGCGTGTCCTGCATCATCCAAGATGGCGGCACCCATGGATTTCGGCCGCATTGCTTGCTGGGATACCTGCTGGAGGACTGCCAGAGTTCGGTAAGCGGGGAAAATGGCGGCCGGGCTGTCCGTCAAAACCGAGTGCGTTATTAACCACCAGGGTGGTTAACTTAACTTTGCATCCCCTGCTGCAGAGTGTTGTCCGAATTGAGGCCGCCTTTTTAACACACCGTCAGTGGGTTAAGTCCTCTCAGTTGATTAATGTGTGATCCGAATTGAGCCACAATGTTAAGAACTTTGCTGGCTAGGTACTACTAGATACAGGTATTATTCTCGGTTCCATCAAAGATCACACTAAAAAGCCTTGCTGTCAACTTGTTTATTTATTTATTGCATTTCCATACCACCCAATAGCCAAAGCTCTCTTGTTGAACGTATGTATGTTGTTAGGCTGACCAGATAAAATCCAGGTCAGGGCTCATGTAACTTTAACAGTTGTAGAGCAAAGGGAATTTCAACCAGTGTCATTTGTATGCAATTAGTTCCTGGTGAAATTCCCTCTTCATCACAACAGTTAAAGTCGCAGGGGCCCTGCCTTCTTTTGTATATCATCACTCTAGTATAGTGCCTGTACCTTTAACTGTTGTGATGAAGAGGGAATTTCACCAGGAACTAATTGCATACAAATGACTCTGGCTGAAATTCCCTTTGCTCTACAACTGTTAAAGTTACATGAGCCCTGACCTGGATTTTATCTGGTCAGCCTATATGTTGTTTACCATTTACAGAAGTACCTTCAAAATGGGAATCTCACAAATTCCATCTGTCCAATAAAGCTGGGGTCCCCAACATTTTTGGGCTGGAGGGCACATTTGAAATTTCAAGAGAGTGTCATGGACACTCGCACAAAATAGTTGTCATGGGTGGGTGATGGGTTGCCCATTCACAAAGTGGCTGCTGTGGTGGACATGGCCAGTCACAAAACACCCACTTCCTGCAAACTAACGAGGCTAAAAGAAAAGTAACTTGCTCAGAGACAAATAACATGATGAAGTCCTGCAGTCCAAGGCAAAGGTGGGGTCAAGCTGGTGATGCTCAGAGAAACACACAAACACCCCTCCCCCACTCCACACAGGCAAAATGCCCACCTGTGTCACAACCCACCACCACACAAAACAAAAACCCAGGCAGAACGTACACACACACACACACACACACACACACCAGGTGATACTCACACATAAGCAGCACACAGGCAAATAACTCCCTTTATTCCCTATCATGTCCTCTAATCTCTCAGCTCCCTTCCACCCAAGTTTATTTTTTTTCTGGGTAGTTTCAAAATAAAGTGTTGGGTTGCAGCCACCCATCATTTTTATTTTCTAAGAACGCCTCTTGGGCCCACAAAGTGTTTTACAGCCTCCCAGGTTTTTTGTTTTTTTATAACACAAAAATACTATTTTAAAAAAATAAGAAACCAGGAGGGACAGGAAGCCTGGTGGGTGTCAATGGAGGTGCCTGCAGACACATTGATGCCCACAGCAAAATATTGGGGACCTCAGCATTAAATAATGATTTAATAAACTGTGAAGTACTGGTTACATTAATGTAACATTTTCGTATCAGACAAAGTCCCATCAAAAAGAACTTTTTTTCAATTGTATCATTTATTTATTTGGTACTGGGTCAGTTATAATAAATGTAAGTGGGTTTGATGAGATATACTTGCTCTGAAATTTGCATAGATTTGTATATATTTGTATTTGGATATTAACAGATGTTGTCTCCCCTTGCCACTTTCTCCTTTTTTGAGACTATATTTTGCACAATGCAATAATCCACCATCATTCACTGCCTCCTCCCATGAATCCCCACACAATCCTGCCTTTCTCATCTGAGATGAACTGGAAGGTGCATTTGAGTTACAGGAAAGCTGGCAATGCCCTCAGCCATCCAGATACTACTGATGTCATAAAATCTATAGATGAATGTGGAGAAAAGAGAACAAAATAAACATCCACTGTTCCTTAGAGAAATGCTGGCTCCTGAAGGGTTAATAAGATTAACTTTAATGTAGCATAATTATACAGAACCAAGTAACTAGAGTGACGTATAACTGGCCCCGTTTTCTGATAAATCCTCAGAGACAAAATTAAAAGAAGGATTCGCAAGGTTGCTGTCTCCCTCTGCAAGGGAGGGGAGATTACTTTGGATATACAAGGAACTCGTGAAAGAGTTCTAATGCATTTATCTCCCAGAGAATAAGAGCAAGAGCATTTGTCATATGCGTCTGGGGATAGTACTATTCCCATAGGCATATGCCCCGTGGTCTGGTAGAGCATCTGAAAAAATGTTGGTCCTAAAAAGGCTTTGCCAACTCCTCCTTCACTCACTGCACCACAATGTCAGCTGGGTGGGGAATAGCTACAGCCCTTGCAAGCAACTATTACCCTCTGACATGCAGGAAGAGGTGGAGATTAGGGATGTGTATCGTATCATTAAAATGTACGATAACGATATGATAAGGTCGTTATTGTGCATGTGTTTAACGATGACGATACGATAGAAAAACCTATGATAATCATCGGAGATGATAATTTTCAGGCGATTTTATCGTTTTATCGGACTGCCATATAAATATACCTATAACTTCTGTATTTTTAAAGTTGGAGGCTTGAAACTTGGTCACAGTATGTGTATGAAATTTGAGATCAATCCCTCCAACCCTCGATTTTATATGAATTTTTTAAAGATCGTTTCTGTTCTGACAGTTCTGAATGAATGCACGTGGCGAGCTGTCATTCTGATCTGTCAGAACTGAAACAATCTTTAATAAATTCATATAAAATCGAGGGTTGGAGGGATCGATCTCAAATTTGGCACATATGTGTAGCAACATGTCAATCCAAAACAGCAAAAAACTAGATACAAGTAGCCTAATATGTTCAAAGTTAGTTTTTGTCTATCATCCCAGTATCGCTGAGCAGAACATCTCTATATTACTGACCAGAATGTAGGAAGCAGGAGCAAGTTTATTTCCTACTGAGCAATGAGTAGAATTCTGTCTGCATCAGAGGGAGGGGGGAATCAAGCGAACCTTTATAAGGGCCTTTTGAAGTTTCAGCCCTGAGGACCATCTTCATCTGCCTCTATATACCACCCCTCCAAAGAGAACAGTAGTGCAAATGTACCAGAAATCCTTCCAGAATTAAGAGACACTCCACAGTCCTGTTTTTATATATGGCGTTCCAAATGAGTCATCATTTAATCCTGAGAAGCCCTTGGAACTTAAATCTTCTCTATCAATTCAGAACCAGAATTTCAAGCAGAAAATAAAATTACAGCTTGTCGCTTCTCATTCCATCAGGGTGCACTGTCAAATCAAAGGGGCGAGAACGTGGGGGGGGGGGAGAAAACAGTTATTAAAGAAGTGGGGGAGGGCTTTAAATTATACATTGTTACTTGGAGGGAAATCATTGAAAAGCATGCAACATGTCAGCTTTTTGGCTGAAGATTCTTCTAAAAATATGGATTTGTCAAGGCAATCATATTCATTGTTTTATGATTTCAGCTAACAGCTGCATTATGTAACATATGTTATATTCCCACAAACACTAATAAAAGCCTCTCATGTGTAGATTACAAGGGAGGCAAAGTTTAATACCCCTGTACCCTTCATGGAGAGCAAGCAAACTAATATTTTCCTTTAGAGATTTGAAGGTGTTTGAAAGAGGGATTGCTGCTCACAGAGTGACCACTCATCCCAATGTTACCTCTGGTGAGCAGTTTTTGCAGGGGTTTTGTACCCTTTCAAAAACCTGCCAAACCTGTTTGATTGGAAGTAGTAGTGGGATAACAGAAACATACACACCATGGGCAGTGATGCCTCTCTTAAACCACTTTCAAATCACTTACAGTCCAATCTTCTGCTTGTCTACTCGGATGTCCCACTACGTTCCACAGGACTCAGGCTGCTTCAAGATGGAGGGATCCTAATGCTAGCAACTAGAAGGCATTATGCAGTTATTCCACCTCAGTCACCCCACTGCTTAATGGTTTTTCTGTAATAGGAGAAAAGATGGGAAAACACAGGAGAGTTGCAAATGGAAGGTGATGTCATCTGGAACACCCTCACTTATAAACGTTGGTGAATGAGGCAAGGCAATGGCAGCATAAAAGCCGTCCAGGTAAGTGTTTAAATAGCGCTGCACCCTTAAAAACCCTATACACAAACAGAAAAGAGAGACAGTTCGGTGTGGGTGTGGCCAATTAAATGTATCTTCCCTTTCCAAGTTATTTAACTTATGTTCTAAGGAGTTACATTCTCTGTCATGGAAATCTCACCTGATTTATCAGAAAATCCTGGTTTATCAGGAAATTTCCAAATCAGGACATAGAAACTATATTATTCTTGGACTGAAAGTATCTCCAAGAACTTTCCAACTGGCCAAATAGCCAAACATATTCATCAAATGTAGTTGGCTGGGAGTGCTGTGCTGCTGGCTGAGCCTGAGGAGTGTTTGTTTGCCCCGCCCATCTCCACAGGTATTTCAGCCTTCAGGCTGCTGAAGGCCTTGGATGAAGAGCACTAAGAGAGGAGAGCCACCTGCACCCCACCCTTCCAGCTGACCACAATGTGTAGGGGAGCGGCAATTTGTGTTGTGCAGGGCAAAGGGAGATATGGCGTTGGCAGAGCAATGTGCCATTACAGGGGAAGGAGAGATGGATATCTCACACCCATCTTACCTTCCGATTGCTCTGCTAACCCGGGGAACTTTGAGAATGAACCAGGCCACCCACAGAACCTCTCCTTGCTCCTATGTAATGCCAGGTCAGTTAAAAATAAAACACATATCATCCATGACCTTCTTTCAGATGAGGAGGCTGACCTGGCATGCTTCACAGAGACCTGGCTGGGAGATGACAGTGGACCGACATGGGCGCAGGCCCTCCCAGCTGGGTACTGTGTTAGTGAGCAGGTGAGGGAAAGTGGGCGGGGGGGGGCGGAGTAGCTGTGGTCTATAGGGATAATCTTAACCTGACCAGACTTTCTGTTCGTGAACTGAATCACATCGAGTGTGTGTACCTGAGTCTGAAGACCAGGGATAGACTAGGGATTCTCTTAGTGTACCGGCCACCCCGCTGCCTATCAGACTCCCTGGCTGAGCTCATGGAACTGGTCTTGGAGCTGGTGTTGGATTCGCCCAGGCTTTTGGTCCTGGGCGACTTCAACATCCCATTCGGGACTGTTTTGTCTGGTGGAGCTTGGGAGTTCATGGCATCCATGACAACCATGGGCCTATCCCAATTGGTCTCTGGACCCACACATTCAGCGGGTCATACCCTCGATGCTGTTTTCAGTTCCGAACAGAGGGATCTGTGGGCGGAGGTAACGAATACCTCCGTATTGTCATGGACAGACCATTTTCTGGTTAGGGTTAGTATCACGGCTACCACCTGCCCCTGCAGGGGTGGTGGACCTATTAAGATGGTCCGCCCTCGAAGGCTGATGGATCCTTCTGGATTTCAGAAAGCCTTAGAGGGTTCTATGGCTGGTATCATCGACGATCCTGTAGAAGCCCTGGTCGATAGATGGAATCAAGAACTAACTAGGGCTATCGACACGATCACCCCCAAACGTCCTCTCCGACCCGCTTCTAACAGGGCGCCCTGGTATACGGAAGATCTCAGGGAGTTGAAGCGGAAAGGACGACGACTGGAGCATCGATGGAGGAAAACTCAACTTCTATCCGACAAGACACGGCATAGAGAACATCTTCGTTCCTATGGGGTGGCAATATGTGCAGCGAAGAAAGCTTTCTTCTCTGCGTGCATTGCGTCTGCGAATTCGCGTCCAGCGGAACTGTTCAGGGTGGTGAGGGGTCTAACCCGGGCACCTTCCCCCTGAATCTGATTTTAGAGCCTTCGGCAGTTCGCTGTAATGCCTTTAACAATCATTTCACAGATAAAATCTCTCGGATAAGAGCCGACTTAGATGCCGTCGTTATGGCAGAGGCTGACGATGGAGTGTCCAGCGACTCCGCGAGTAGAATTACACTGGATCAGTTTCAGTTGGTGAGTACCGAGGATGTGGACAAGCTGCTTGGATGAGTGAGGACGACGACTTGCCCTCTCGATCTCTGTCCTTCATGGCTGGTCGTCCAGGGAGGAGATGCAGTTAGACCGCAATTACAATATATTATTAATGCATCTCTCAGGGAGGGGACTTTCTCATCATGTTTAAAAGAAGCGGTGGTACAGCCGCTTCTAAAGAAGCCCTCCCTGGATCCCCTGGACTTTAATAACTACAGACCGGTATCAAACCTTCCATTCTTGGGCAAGGTGATCGAGAGGGTGGTTGCCTTTCAACTCCAAGTAGTCTTGGATGACACTGATTTTCTAGACCCATTTCAAACTGGCTTCAGGGCGGGATATGGAGTTGAGACTGCTATGGTCGCCTTAGTGGATGATCTACGCCTTAGTATTGACAGGGGGAGTGTGTCCCTGTTGGTACTTCTGGACCTCTCAGCGGCTTTCGATACCATCAACCATGGTATCCTTCTGGAACGCCTGAGGGGATTGGGAATCGGGGGCACTGTGCTTCCGTGGTTCCGGTCCTACCTCTCAGGCAGGTTCCAGATGGTGATGCTTGGGGATAGCTGCTCTGCAAAGAAGGAGCTGCTGTGTGGCGTACCGCAAGGTGCCATCCTTTCCCCAATGCTGTTTAACATTTATATGAAACCGTTGGGAGAGATCATCCGGAGGCATGGGGCGGGGTGCTATCAGTATGCTGATGACACCCAAATATATTTCCCTATGCCTTCGATAACAGCGCCAGCTAAGGATAGTGTGTCTCCTCTGAATGAATGCTTGGAGGCAGTAATGGGCTGGATGAGGAAAAACAAATTGAAGCTGAATCCAGACAAGACAGAGGTGCTTGCTGTCAAAGGCCACAACCTGGGTTTGGAGGTGTGTCAACCGGTTCTGGATGGGGTTACACTCCCCCTGAAAGACTGTGTTCGCAGCTTGGGGGTGCTCCTGGATCCGTCGCTCCAAATGACAGCCCAGATAGATGCGACGGCCAGGAGTGCCTACTATCAGCTTCGGCTGATACGGCAGCTGCGCCCCTTCCTAGAGTTGGAAGACCTAAAGATGGTAGTGCACGCGCTGGTAACTTCGAAGCTCGACTTCTGCAATGCGCTGTACATAGGGCTACCTCTGTGCCTAGTCCAGAAACTTCAACTAGTTCAAAATATGGCAGCCAGGTTGGTCACTGGTACATCTAGGGGTGACCATATTACGCCAGCTTTAAAATCGCTCCACTGGCTGCCAATTATTTTCCGGGCGAAGTATAAAGTGTTGGTTATTACCTTTAAAGCCCTACATGGTTTGGGTCCAGGTTACCTGCGGGATCGCCTTCTCCCATACAATCCGCACCGCACGCTCAGGTCCTCTGGGAAGAACTTACTGCGGTCGGCCAAGACTAGGCTGACAACCGTTACCCAGAGGACCTTCTCTTCTGCCTCTCCCAGACTCTGGAATGACCTGCCGGAGGAGACTCGTCAACTTAACAGTCTTTTAGAATTTAAGAAAGCTATAAAGACTGTTATCTTCCGGCAGGCATATCCAGTGGAATTTTAGAATGTTTTAAGAATGTTTTTAGGATGTTTTAGGATTTTTTATGCAGTTTTAATAATATGTGTCATGTTTTAATCAGTTTTATGTATTTTATCATGTTGTTGTTCCCCGCCTCGATCCAGACGGAGAGGCGGGTAAGAAATAAATTGTTATTATTATTATTATTATTATTATTATTATTATTATTATTTTCTGTTCCTAAACTTAGGACATTTCAACACCTGCGATATTAAAAGTGCTTTTTTCATGTCCTGCAGCTTTGAAGTCAAATGAACACTTGCTATCTTTTGCCTTTTCACTTGAACCTGCATGGTAGCTGTAATATTTATTTTTGGGTACTTGGTAACATTGCCACCACGATGCTTGTTCATTTCACTCCATTAGAGTCCCCAACTAATAATTAACACATATCTTATTAGAATACAAGAATAGCAATTAATCCATCTGCTTGCCACAATGAGCAGCATACAAGGTATCTATTTAAAATGTGATTCACTTTCCCAGTCCCCAGAGTGTCTGCAAACTTTGGTGCATAACTACAGTCAGGCGCCCAATTACATGATTTCTGTACAATGCCATTTAAGCAAACTAATTGGAGCTGACGTCTCTTGGTACTTGTCGCTAAGTAGCAACAAAGAATAGGGAAAGAAGACCATTTGCAGGAAAAAGAGGGCTGGGGAACAACATATGGGTGGGCCTTTCACTCTTCATATTGCCCTATGGCCCTGATCTTCATATGGGGGGAAATAAATGGATCTCTCTTCAGCAAAGTTATCAGTTATGATATGCCTTATTATACCTCATCAATCAATTGTGGGGAGCTGATGGGACGAAGAGGGGGAAGCCTTTTATATACTAGGGACTACATTTGTCAATAACTAGAGTGTGAGACAAGGGGGGCTTTCCATATGTAAGTGTAAGGTGAGTAGGGGTTTTTGTTTGCATGGATGTGTGTGCATGTGGGGTGAGAACTTCCTATGCGTGCATGGGTTGCATTTGAGCATGGGTTGAGGAGGTGCCTTTGTGAGAACCTTCCTGGGAGAGAAGGTGCATTTCCAAGAAATGGTGGTAGGCAGGGCCGGCCTACCATTAGGCAGAGTGAGGTGGTCACCTTAGAAGATAAATGCTGAGAGATGGCTGAGAGATGAGGGGAAAGCTGTGTGCTGCATGACTTGTCCTGGGCAGGATCCACACTACTGCTTTATAACAGTTTATAATGGTCTTGATAACTGTTGGGCTGGCCAGGACACATCCCATATACCATTTTCAAAGTGTTATATCCTGCTTGGTATAGCTAGCCTGATACCTTCAGGTGCAGTAGAATGTTGAAGAAACATTCAACTGCCAGTTCAGTTGGCTTTTGTACATATATAATGAGAGGGGATACCATCTTGTTCTTTGCCTCAGGCAGCAAAATGTCTTGGGCCAGCCCTGGTGGTGGAGAAGCAACTCATTTCTCCACCGTTCCATTGTGGAAGTAGTTGGGCCTGGGGCTGGTGAGAGGAGTTTCAAAGGGGTAGGCAAGAGTTAGTGGTGAAGACTTTTTGACCACACCCATATGAGTTAGATAACCATTGTTTCTCTTTTCTTTCTTTCTTTACTTCATATAATAATACCAGCCTCCCCAAAGTGCTAAATCCTGACAACTCTATTAAGGAAAATGTATATCTTTGAAAAGATTCGATGGAATAACCTATAATAAAACTTAAAACCCTCAGTCTAAACCTCTGGCAGGCAATTATAGCGTGCCTAATTGACATGCATAGCTCTCATGTCTTGCACAGAAACATGGCAGTTCATGGAGACAGGTTGCATTATGGGAGAGAGGGGGATCAGAAATGCAACATCCAAACTCAGAAATTGTGGCAGCTTCCATCCACGCTGGCCATTTTCTCTGAACCTAACATCAATAGTTCACTCAGTGGCTAGAGAGAATCCAGCAAATACAATGTAAATTATTTATAAACCGCCATTTAGTAAAAACCCTTCCAAGGCGGCGTACAAAATTTAAAACCATAAAGCTCAATAAAACAATGATAAACACAATAATAAACCAATAATCCAATCAAACTTAACAATTAAAACCAGGTAACACCATATACACAATGGCATCCAAGAAAGACCTGATTCGATTATAGGCCAAGGTAAATATATAATATTTTGGGCCAACTGGAAGTCCTGTCACAATGGTGCTGCCTGGTGGACATGAATTGGAACAGAGTACTGCAAGAGGGGGCCACACCTGAGAAGGCCCTATTTCTCATCCCCACCAGCAGAATTGCTCTGACAGGCAGGCACACAAACAGAAACCTCCAGTGTTGATCTCAGAGTGTGGGCAAGTTAGTAACTTGGGTCAAATTTCCCAAAGGGCAGGAAAATGGTGTGCAGCAGTTCTGAATGTGCTCCTGGGAAGTGTTCCCCAGCCTCAGAGCTCTTTAGAAAGAGTTGCCATCTCCAGGTCACAAAGGGGTAACAGGGAGGGGGAAGATTGTGCTTATAGTGTATGATAGTCACCTTGCTTAGTGCAGTTGGGCGCCACCAAATATTCATTCCATGTGATTATGAAGATAACTGTGTAGTCTTTTTCCAATAGTCCAATAGAATGTCCATCTGAAGGCTAAAGTGAAACCAACACTGCAAGAATGGCCCCTGGAAGGACATACAGGAGAATGTGGACTTGGGGCAGAGGGAGGGGGCAATGCCCAAGCATAGAGTGGGGGAGGAGGACATTTTAGTGGGGGCCCAGCCCAGGCTGCAGTCCCATTCCCATAAGGGAAAAAATAGGGATCTTATATAAGAATACAGTAGTGTAAGGCTTATTACTAGAGATCTACCAGACTTGTTTTGCTCATTTTTGTTTTAAACTGAAGCTTGAGCAGTATAGATGTGCAGAAAATTTTGAAACTTCAAAAAAGCTCAAAGCTCAAGCTTTAATAGCAATTTATATCCTCAGTGCCAAACAGGCAGGGCAACCCTCTGCCAGCAGGATGACAGACAGCCTAGCTTGGGCAATCAGTATGGTGTGAAGGCGAGCCCTGGCTGAGCTACACGGTTATGCTGTCACTGCCAGTGGGGAGGGAGAAGGGGGTGGGGGTGGCTAATGGAGGTGCTTGAGAGGTGAGGCAAGGCCATGCCACATGCAAATTTTAGGGGGGTATTCACTATACATATCCCATGTTTGCATTATTTATAAGCCCCCCTGTGGTGAGGGGACAGAGGGGCAAAAAAGTGGGAAAGGAGCAGAACTAACAGCACTCATGGTGACATGAGCTTTACACTAATAAATTGTAGCTCATGCTTGAGGATATTTAGGGAATTGTATTGTCCAGATCAGATGAGATTTTTCTGGAGCCAATCAGAAGCAGAATATGCAATAGTCTGAACAGCTCATTGCAGGACATAGGTCCGTCCCTAAAACACAGAGTGTGTACATCTAGTTGGAGAACTGGAGACGTGCTTTCTCAAGGACTGCAAGTCTCAGAGTTTTTGTGACCAGGCAGGATTGAGGGACTGCTGGTGAGATGAGTAACGCACCATAATAATCAGGGACATTGATCCAAGTGCCAAGCTCGCACAAAGTTACAAAATAGTCAGCAAGCTTTGTAGGACTCTTCCTCAGGTGGGATGTTATGTTGAACTAAAATAGCAAAGTGTGTGTGTATGTGGGAGGAGTAGGGAAAGGGGTAGCGTGAGAGGAGTGTGTGAGAAAGGAATGAATATAAAATTGTAGAGGTTTAGGATTATTAGTATTAGGATTGTTATTACTAGAATTATTAAGAATAGGCAGGATTTAAATTGAATTTGAAGAAACTAAGAACTGTAAATGACAATAAACATTTTCTTTATTTTGCTACCATAAAACACGCATCAGCTTGGCTTTGTCACCTGGTCTATTGGTTCATAAATACACAAATTACATTTAACTTGTAGCCCAGTATATTCACAGGAGAACCTTTTTTAAAAAAAACCTTACCTATTCCTTCGGCTCTAAGGGAAAGGTTGTGATTCTTTTACCCTTCCCTCAGGTCTTTAAGTGGTGGTGTTTAGCCTGAGAGGGGTGTGTTCGTCTAGGCCTAGTGGTTGAGGCTGTGGTGGCATAGAAGATGGTTTCAGAAATGAAAAAATGAAATTTCAGGATTAAACTAAGAAACATTACTTTCATAATTTATGAGATTTTATATATGAGATGGGATTGTGATATGTGGGGGTGGATTTTACAAGTTTATATGGTAGGGTGATGTTGCACCCATGCTCTGCTTGTGGGTTCCTGGTCAACAGCTGTTTGGCCACTGTGTGAACAAAGTGCTGAACTAGATGGACCCTTGGTCTGATCCAGCATCAGGGCTCTTTTTATGTTTTTATACTGGATTCCCCCATGGATGACTGGGCCATAGAGTGGGGAGAAGAGTTAAGCCAATCATCACCAACCTGTCGCCATCCAGATGTTTTGGACTGCAATTTCCATCAGCCTCAGTCAGCATGGCCAATGGTCAGGAATGCTGGGAGTTGTAGTCCAAAACATGTGGAGGGCCCCAGGTTGAGAAAGGCTGTGCTAACCCCGACCACCATGTCACGGAAGGTTTAAAGTACTGGTGGGCAGAAAGTATATCTCCAGATGTTTCAGACATCCAACTCCCAGAATTCCTGACCATTAGCCATGCCTGCAGGGTTTTCTGGGTGTTGAAGTCCAAAACATCTGTAGATCTACCTTCTTCCCACCCCTGCATTTTAGATGACACACTGACCAGAACACTAGACACAAAGTTTATAACCTCTCTCCAACAAGAACAGCAAGAGCAAATGCCTGATCGACCTAGATGCAACCAAGTCCAGTGTCACCTGGTGACTAAACTACATAATGACAATATCCACACACATGGAGCTCCATCACACCAGCGATTTATCGCACTCTCGCCATGCCTGGGATGTGTTTTCGCAGCGCAATACTCACATGACATCATCCCCGTCCTGTGATCATCTTGCCTCTTCCCTTCCGCTTTCCATCTTACTTTGGAGCGGGGAAAGTCTGTTTTCCCCCTCCATGCGCAATAAAGCCACTCTTCCCTCCCATGTATTGCTGTCCTCATGCTATATCGGACCAACCTGTTTTATGTTGGGGCTGTGTCCAAGGGCAGTCTCACTGACAAAATAGGTCCCACAACTCCAGCCATTCGGTGGCTAGGCATGCTGGGAGTTGTAGGACTTTTGTTGTCATCTTAGCATGTCTTAAACCACACCCCTGAAGCTGTTAGGGCATGTAGTACTGCCCTGTGTCCTACTTTACAGAGGACGGTCCTCTATTTGAAGGGCTGTTCAGTCCAAAGCCGATTTAAAGATTTTTTAAAAAAAACATTAAAAGAGGGGCTTTCAAGTTGCCCATCCACAGTCAGCACCTGGACAGCAGACCAACCAGGCACTCGGAAGGTCACCTGGGCACAGTCTTCCCCATGGTGGTCAGATGTATGTCTACTTAAATTACAGTAATTATTTCTCAGTGTTCATCTATCTATATAAATGAGCATTGCAAATGTTGTGGAAATCTGTGTCCTCTTTTTTTATGCATATCCTCTTTTGTTTTTTTGTTTTTATTTTGTTTTGTTTTGATGCTGCCCAGGTGGCCACCCTAGCAAAGATGGGGTGCGATTTGAATGGGGAGAGGGAATCAGTACAGATGCGAAGGATTCATGTACATGTGCACACACACACGTGTGTGCACACACACACACTGAGGCCCTGATTCTAGTCACACACTCCCACAGAGCTGATTTCTGAAAAAAGAAAAGACAGGACCAAATTGCATGTTATATTGACAATGTGTTGAAAGGTTGCCTCTGCATGTGTTTTTTTTTACCTCTGAGGCAAAAGTGTGTCAAGCTTATGATCCCTTTCACCTGAATAGCTGCTCTTTCTCATTAGCTCTTCAGCTCCACTCCACTCCGCCCCTCCCCTTCTCTTTCTCCCTCCAGTCAGGTCCCGGCAGATGAGTACTTCAACCAGACCGTCTTTCTCCCGGGCAAAAATGGAAGGACTGTTTAGTCTGGCTCTTTGGGGGCATTGAGGGAGTACAATCCTGTCTCTGCAGAGATTCAGGTGTTATATGATTTTAAAAATGCTCTGGAGCCTGGGATGCAAGGTTTGGGTTTTATATTGAGTCTTGGAGACGGCTGCTGGGAGAAATTGCTTTTGCCTGGCAGGACCTGATGCAATCCATTCAAGGCCCCATTCCTTTAAAACTACATGGAGACTTAGGGCACCTTAAATGTGCGTAGGGAAAATAATCCAGAAGAGGCGAGGTGTCAGCAGGACAGGCACAGTGTCATGTGAGTATCATGCTGCAAATCCGCACACCAGGCATGACAAGAGTGCATTAAATTGCTTGTCTGATCGAGCTCTCATATACACTTTAGCCCTCGGTCTGTTTTATGTTTCACTTTTCTGTATATCCAGTGCCCTCTAGTGTCAGATCCATGTTTTGCAAACAAATAGTGCCAATTTATTGTTTTGTATGATAACTTGGTGTAATTGTTACAAATGTCGTAGCGGATCCAGGCATTGTCCCCACAAAAAGACATTCAAGTACTCAAAACATATTATTTTGCCATGAAGAAAGCTTGCATCTTCTCTCAACTATGGAAATTGCTGCAGAGAATTTATTATTTATGTATCTGTTCCATTTATATCTTGCCTTTCCTCCAATGAGCTCAAGGTAGCATGCATGATCCTTCTCATCTCCATTTTATCCTTTCTACAAGCATGTGAGGTAGGGTGACCAGATAAAATCCAGGTCAGGACTCATGTAACTTTAACAGTTGTAGAGAAAAGGGAATTTCAGCAGGTGTCATTTGTATGCAATTAGTTCCTGGTGATATTCCCTCTTCATCACAACAGTTAAAGTTGCAGGCACTATACTAGAGTGACCATATACAAAAGAAGGCAGGGCCCCTGCAACTTTAACTGGTGTGATGAAGAGGAAATTTCACCAGGAACTAATTGAATACAAATGATACCGGCTGAAATTCCCTTTTCTCTACAACTGTTAAAGTTACATGAGCCCTGACCTGGATTTTATCTGATCAGCCTACTGTGAGGTCAGTGACAGGCCCAAAGTCACCCAGTGAGCTTTATGGCCAAGTGGGGACTACAATGTGGATCTCCTGAGCCCCAGTCCAACACTCTAACCACTGTACCACACTGGCTTTTACAGTTCTGTGAGACTCAATCATCCTACTGGATGCCATTTGTGACAATACTAGTGGCAAACAATGCGACTGTACCATTTTGTGACCTTTTGTAAAGTTTTAGAGTTTTTTTGTTTCGTTTTTTGCAATGGTTGAGTACAAGACTGTGCCTGAAGCCCTTTTCAAAGAAAATGGGTGAACATCGATGAAGCTATTCCTCTCACACCACCAATGCCTTGCACGTGAAAATGGTGTGTGTGTGTGTGTGTGTTTTAAAAAAAGTCCACTAAGATGTATAGGACAAGTGATTTCCCCACCCCACCACTCTTTATTTTAGGAAAATTGGCAAATGGGCTACTTCCCCTTTCCTATTATGCATGGACAGGATATGCTACTGCCATTCGATCAGGCCTTTTAAAGTCATCTTGGTGAACCCGAGAACTGTTTCCTTGTAAATTCAAGCCCTAAGAACAGCCTTCCCCAGCCTGGTACCCTCATGGCCATTGTCCATGCTGGGTGGGGATGATGGGAGTGGCAGTCCAACACATCTGGAGCGGACCAGAGTGGGAAAGTCTGGTTTATG
Source organism: Anniella stebbinsi (assembly GCA_029215795.1). Lineage (NCBI taxonomy): Eukaryota > Metazoa > Chordata > Lepidosauria > Squamata > Anniellidae > Anniella > Anniella stebbinsi. The sequence continues at coordinate 121,167,192 of JARDYH010000004.1, read as the reverse complement.
CCACAATACATTTGTTAGGCTTTAAGGGCATAATCCTATGCATGCTTAGATGACAACAAAAGTCCTACAATAGGGTGACCAGATAAAATCCAGGTCAGGGCTCATGTAATTTTAACAGTTGTAGAGAAAAGGGAATTTCAGCCAGTGTCATTTGTATGCAATTAGTTCCTGGTGAAATTCCCTCTTCATCACAACAGTAAAAGTTGAAGGGGCCCTGCCTTCTTTTGTATATGGTCACGCTAGTATAGTGCCTGCAACTTTAACTGTTGTGATGAAGAGGGAATTTCACCAGGAACTAATTGCATACAAATGACACTGGCTGAAATTCCCTTTTCTCTACAACTGTTAAAGTTACATGAGCCCTGAACTGGATTTTATCTGGTCAGCCTATCCTACAACTCCCAGCGAATTATATTGTATTATATTACATTTCTATACCGCCCCATAACCGTAGCACTCTGGGCTGTTTACATGAACTGTATGACATCTCCAACAGTGTTACTTGCTTAAGATCGCAATCCCATACTCACCTGAGAACAAGTCCCATTGAACTCAGTGGGGCTTCCTGCTGAGCGCACATAGATATGGCTGGTCGGCTAATGTTACTATTCACTCTGGACTTCAGGGATTGGGACGAATAAACATCTAAAATAAATAAATAACGATAACAATTTTTATTTTTATTTTTTTTACTCCGTGCCCTTGAGATCAAGAGCTTCCTACCCAGCTCACACAAAACCGGTTCAGTCCCTGGGTAGATATGCACATCTTAAGGCACAATCCTTTGCAGGGGGAGAAAAGGTCCTATAGCTCCCAGGTTTGCCCGGACAGCATGTCTGGCTGGGGCATGCTGGGAGCTGTAGGACTTTTTTTATGTCTAAGTATGCATAGGATTGCGCCCTTCATTGTTTCACTCTGCAATTGTCTTCCAGATATCCAACCCCAGCCAGCAAACTCCTGGCACTTTATTGAAAGGCTGAGTTCAGGGCACTGGGTTCGCATGTTGATTCTGAGCATGCTCAGATCTGCCGGGCATGCTCAGTGATTTATTTATTTTTTAAAAAGAAGCAGCCGCTTGGGTCTGGCACAGCACGGAATTGATTGAAGCCCGTGGCAGGATTGCCTAGTGTCGGCGTCGGGTAAGTGAGCGAACCTCTGTCTGTCGTGGCTGGATTGTAAGATTTAAGAGATTTATATTGGCAAAGAACGACACGAGGACAGGCTGGATCCTTTTTTGGGGTGGGGGGGAAATACAGGGGGGTGATCACATGGGAATGGTGGCCAAACTCCGGCGATCGCCAGCCGCAGGGCGATTGCGCTGCTGCTGCAGCCGATCTTGTTCTCATTTCCGTGCAAGGAGCACATGATGCCGGCTGCATGCCAGAGCTACGCTAAGGTTATGGCACACTCGGAGAACTGCTTTGAAGCAATGCCGTTAGGACATTTTTGATTTTGGGTCACGAAGAGTCCAGGAAGTGAGTTCGTACCCCAAATGCCAAACTGTTGCTCCCGGTGGACTTTCCTGCCAGTGGAAAACCCGGGCAGTTTTGAACAACAGGTGCCATCTCCTACGTAAACCAGCCTAGCCCAACCTGGTGCCCTGCAGATGAGTTGAACTACAACTCCCAGCCTCCCCAACCTGCGGGTTGGAGATGCTGCCAGTTGTAGTCCAACACATCTGGAGGACGCTGAGTTGGGGATGGCTGGGATAAAACTTTGCAGAGCTGAGTGTGAAACATAGCTGGGAGGGGCAGATTAAAGATTGCCTTTCAGTTTTTAGAAAGTAAGAATCCCACTGGATCTAATCCATTATCCTCTCTTATGCAGTGGCTAATCAGATAGTTCCAGGAGGCAAGAGCTGTCTCCTATTGGCCCCTTTCCAGCGGCAGTAGGTGTTACTGCCTTAACTATGCCAATTTATTTTCCATGAGTTTGCGCCCCTTTAAAAGCCATCTAAGCTGGTGGCTATCACCACTTTTTTGTGGAAGTGAATTCCCTCCTTCTTGCATGTTGTGGGGTTAATCGACAAAGCTCTTTACGGCCAGATAGTCTTGCCCTTGCTATTTATGCCTTGTATCAGTGCTGATGATTGGCTTTAAAAAATAGTATCGTTCTTGAAAGACATTGACCAATTCTGTCCGTCTTGGACTTTGTCTGTGAGGCTTTGGTATTAACAGAGGTTACTGAACACATACTTATTTTCCTGTTCTTCATTTTCTCTGACTTCACTGCAGCTGTTCCATGGTGCCCCAAAAGAAACTGCAGGGCCTTGTGGCAGCCACCATCACTCCGATGACTCAGGATGGGTAAATATTTCCTTGGCCCTAAAAGCAATAGCAGTATGGATTGGTAGGCTCTTGAATTAATACCTGGCTGAGATCTAGAGATGATATATAATTTCCATCTTTGCCCATATGCAAACCACTTAAAGGGATAGGGGAAATGGGCTTCAGAATGGCAATGAACTTGAGGGACGTGTGAATGCACTATAACCCAGAGCAGCTTTTCTGAACCTAGCACCCTCCAGATGTGTGGGATGACAATTCCCAGCATTCCCGAACATTGGCCATGCTGGCTGGGGATGATGGGAGTTGAAGCCCTGAACATCTGGAGGGTTCAAGGTTGGGAACAGTTGACCTAGACTAGAGAGTACCAGTTTTTTCTTTCCCATTCCTGCTAAGTCTCTCTGTATACTGCTGTCTCCCCTTAAGACATTTTTATTGTAAGCTCCTAGCAGCAGTGACCTCTCTTTTATATTTGTGTGTGTGTATGTACATGTGTGTATTTAAGTTATAATGTTTATTCTGTAAAGTTCCATGTACATGGATAGCACTAATCCAAAGCTGGGATCCAAAGAGTCATTCTAAGGGACTTTGGACTCATATTTCTCAATCAGGAGCCTCCATGCTGTGTATGGCATACTATGTCTGAAACCGAAGGGTGTTTCAAATGCAGTTTGCCATGTGGTCTGCTCTTCAAGAAAAGCAGGGAACTCACAATCCCACTGGGAGAACACAAGTCCTTCAGTTTGTCTAAAGTACTCTTTGGATCCCAGCCCTCATGGGTTCCTCTGTGAGACTTAGAGAATCCTGCTTCAGGGCAGGATACCTTTCCCCAACCTGGTGCCCTCCAGATGTTTTGACTTAAGGATGTTTTTAGGATGTTTTAGGATTTTTTATGCAGTTTTAATAATATGTGTCATGTTTTAATCAGTTTTATGTATTTTATCATGTTGTTGTTCCCCGCCTCGATCCAGATGGAGAGGCGGGTAAGAAATAAATTATTATTATTATTATAAACATTTTGAAGGAAGTGAAGAAATTCACTTTGCCATCTAAAGATGGAGATGGGTGTCTGTGCATAAGACAACTAGAGTCTAAAATTGCCTAACTGCACCACTGTGTGTCCCTCAGGCTGAGCTGAAAGGGGCAACTCCAGGAAAATACAAGCTGGTAGTATCTGTTGGGGAAGGAAACAGCAATGTCAGCCACATCATTCTTAAGAATGTGTCTCTGAGTCAGTGTCTCATTGCCCTCCTGAAATAGAGAGGGCCTTGCACAGCCTCAGTAAACAAAGATTGTCTATCTTCAAAGATTAACTAGTTTACTTCAATCAGCAAGTGGTGAGACACTGCGTGATAGTTACAATCTTGGTATGAGCTGTGAGGTAACCTTGGACCATTTTCTCCTTGCCTTTTGATCCGGTAAATGTGTTTTGGGGGGGGGGGGGGAATAAGCTAATTATAGCTTCTTCCAATTATTGAATGTTTTGTGTCAATCGCAGGACAAAGGAAAGAAAGTTCTGGTTATTTAAAGCCTGCATCTCTTAAGGAATTCATTTTGTAACATATTACTTGTAAATAAATTTTATAAGTAGTAATTTCTGCTATCTTGCATTCCTTTCCTTTAGAGAAATCAATCTCTCTGTGATTGGTCAATATGTGGACTACCTGATAAACGAGCAAGGTGTGAGAAGTGTATTTGGTAAGACATGGCTTGTAACGTGTTCGTTATGAAGAGCATTTGCTTTTGTATAAATGGCATAGCCTGCTCAGAAATGCGTACAATTTCAGAAGCAGAAAACCAACTGCATCCAAATAAGCCAGGATCCATAAGCCAACAACAAACTCTGGTTTAAAGATGGCTTACAATCCTGACTTGTTTGAATGCAATAAACCAAAATCCTTGGTTTGAGTGTTATGCAAAAGGCTCCCTTTCCTGATTTGTTCACTTGCAAAGCAGGGACTGAGTGGGAGCAAACAGGGTACAGTCATTTATTAAGCCATAATTCATGGCTTCATGTGACATGTGAATGTGGCCAATCAGAACATCAAGAGAGTACATGCACAGTGTGGTAGGTAATCACTTAGTAAATAGCTGGCTGTATTCTCCTTGCATCTGAAGAGTTGGAGCCACAGAGACTTGGGGCATCTTAAAATGCTAATTGATTATTGCAATGCAAGGGCTTTTTTTGGTAGGAGCCTACTTTCTTGCCTATGACAGTTTTATGCTGCAATAAATCCATTAGACGTTTAAGGTGCCATGGGGCTCTGTCTTATGGTAGCCACTTCTTTATTAGTACCAGAGTAGTTTTGGGTTTGTTTGTTTTAAATTTGTTTTACTTCTAGGGAAGATATGACAACTGGGAATCTCCCTGCTGCTTTGTAGTGTGCCTTGGGATATGAAGTGGGGCTTCCTTCAAACTTAGTCGCTCCAGACAATGATATTCCATCCTTCCTGTGTGTGTCCAATTCTCTCTTTTTTGAACAGTGAATGGAACAACAGGGGAAGGCCTGTCCCTGAGCATTCAGGAGAGGAAGCAGCTGGCGGAGGAGTGGGTTGCCAAGGGCAAAGATAAGTGAGTCACTCTGAGGGGGAAATGGCTGTGTTTTGTGAAAAAATCACTGCCTGTCTAAGCAGAGACACTTGGTTGTGACATCTGCATGTGCTTTGACTTCCTTCCTGGGGACCCTGGGAGGGTGGGTGGGGGCTGTTGTACCATGTCCTGTTTTGTTGGTCCCTGGTCGACAGAGCGCTCAACTAGATGGACCTTTGGTCTGATCCAGCATGGCTCTCCTTGTGTTCTTATGTTCCTTTTTTGTTGCTGCTTAACTGCCAGGGATTGGGGAAACATCAGAATATTGCTGAATTAACATGTTACAAGAAGTTACTGTCTGACTTAGTCACCATTGCTAAAAGGGGAGGGAAAATAGAAAGTGTTTCGTTTTTAGATGGTAGCACTGTGTCTACAGTGTTTTGTCTAATTTTTGTGAACCACCCAGAGAGCTTCAGGTATTGGACGGTATGGAAATGAAATAAAAATAAATAAATAAATGATTTCTTGCGGGCAGAAAACAAGGAAGGAGAGACTGGGGGTGCCTCTACAAGAGCGATTTAAAGCTCTTTCAAGGCGCATTAAGAAATTTACCTCTACAAGAGCGGAGCGCAAATCAGGCCCAGGCGCGTTTTCTCTAGGGGTGTGCACGGACCCCCCGGATCGGATCGGGACCCGGATCGGGACCTCCAATTTTGTCCCGGACCGGTTCGGACAAAATCGGAGGCCCCCCGGACCGGATCGAGTCCGATCCCGATCCAAAAATCGGAAATTTTTGGATCGGCCGCCATTTTTTTCCCCATAGACTTGCATTGCAATGCAAGTCTATGAGGAAAAAATGGCGGCGGGTGGGTAAGGGGGGGCCTAACTCCCTCCCCCCCCCCCCCCCGGGGCCGTCCGCTGTGGACGGCCCCGGCAGGTAAACCCCCTCCCCCGCGCTCCCTACCCCCCCTGGGGCCGCCTGCTTCCATCCGCTGGCGCCCGCGGGCGCCAGCGGATAGAAGCGGACGGCTCCGGGGGGGGGGGGTAAGCCCCCTTCCCCGCCACTTACCTTCTCGGCACGTCCGGCGCCGGCGGCTACTACCAGCGGGCTCCGCGGCCTACTCTCGAGTAGCGCGCCGGGTGATGACATCACCCGGCGCGCCACCCTGGAGCAGGCCGCGGAGCCTGCTGGTAGTAGTAGGCGCCGGCGCCGGACGGGAGCCGCCGGGCCGGGCAGGTAAGGGCCCCCCTCCCCCCTCCGCGCGCCCCCTCCTCCCCCCTCCCCCCTCCGCGCGCCCCCTCCTCCCCTCCACGCACCCCCTCCTTACCTTTCCGGCCCGGCGGCTCCCGTCCAGCGCCGGCGCCTACTACTTCCAGCAGGCTCCGCGGCCTGCTCTAGAGTAGCGCGCCGGGTGATGACATCACCCGGCGCGCCATCCTAGAGCAGGCCGCGGAGCCTGCTGGGAATAGTAGGCGCCGGCGCCGGACGGGAGCCGCCGGGCCGGAAAGGTAAGGGCCCCCCTCCCCCCTCCGCGCGCCCCCTCCTCCCCTCCACGCACCCCCTCCTTACCTTCCCGGCCCGGTGGCTCCCGTCCGGCGCCGGCGCCTACTACTACCAGCAGGCTCCGCGGCCTGCTCTAGAGTAGCGCGCCGGGTGATGACATCACCCGGCGCGCCATCCTAGAGCAGGCCGCGGAGCCTGCTGGGAATAGTAGGCGCCGGCGCCGGACGGGAGCCGCCGGGCCGGAAAGGTAAGGGCCCCCCTCCCCCCTCCGCGCGCCCCCTCCTCCCCTCCACGCACCCCCTCCTTACCTTCCCGGCCCGGTGGCTCCCGTCCGGCGCCGGCGCCTACTACTACCAGCAGGCTCCGCGGCCTGCTCTAGAGTAGCGCGCCGGGTGATGACATCACCCGGCGCGCCACCCTAGAGCAGGCCGCGGAGCCTGCTAGTAGTAGTAGGCGCCGGCGCCGGACGGGAGCCACCGGGCCGAGAAGGTAAGTGCCCCCCTCCTCCCCCCCCCGCTGTCCACTTTCATCGGCGGGCGCCCGCTGGCGCCCGCCAATGGAAGCGGCGGTGGGCGCCAGTGGGCGCCCGCCGATCCGCCGATCCGCCGAACCGGTTCGGAGCTTTTTCGGACCGGTTCGGATTGGATCGGCCGATCCAGCTGCGGGATCGGAAATCGGATAATTTATCCGATTTCCCACTGGACCGGACTCGGATCGTGGATCGGGTCCGATCCAGTGCACATCCCTAGTTTTCTCTCCGATTATTCGCATTTTCAAATGCGCGTTAATTAGCGAGTTTTAATTTACGGCGGGAGTAAGAGCGCCTTATGTCCGTGTAAACAACTTTCTGAGGAGGCGCATTAACAATCAGGGGGTTAGACTGTGGTCGTGATCTCATGCATAGAACTGCCCCTTCGCTGGGAAAACCTCCCACATTTTGGTTAAGATTCATTTCCTCTCTCCTCCTGGCAACTTCCTCCTTGTACTCCGTCTCTCTGGATGGAAACTCCAAGAAGAGGTGACCCAACGTGAACCAAAAATAAAGTTTCTTTGAAGTACCCTGATGAAATAATTTTTACATGGAGACACGGGGCCAGATGGAGGTGGTTTTATGAGACGTAAAGGGGGTAGGAAGGATGTGCGCATGTGCGCATAATTAGCCATCAGCAGACATAACTTCCCCTCGCTTCTTGCTGGGTTCCTGAGCTGAGTTGTGTGTGTATATGTATGTGTATGTATATGTATGTATGTGTATGTATGTATGTATGTATGTATATGTATGTTTTACAATTGTTGAGCTCGCTGGAAAGTGGAGGGAGAAGGAACGAAGCAGCATCCCTCTGTCTGTTTTGGTGTGTGTGTGCGAGAGAGAGAGAGAGAGAGAGAGGCACATTCCCATTTGCTCCTGAGGAGGTCATGGCAATCGGGCGAAGGAGGGGGGAAGACAGGTAGCCAAACATGTTAATCAGCTCATTCCTTTCAGGTAACCTAGGAAACCAAAGGCGGGAGATTCTGGTGGGCGGGGAGAATAAAGGGAGGGAACCGGTTTGGGGAGTTTCTCTGGGACAAAGCGCATTACTTTCAGCAACATTTGCATGCGATTCTCAGCATGTCAAAAACTTTAAAATGTGTTTCATACAGCCCGTAATGCACTTCAACGCCTCCCATGTATAGGGATTAGGCATAAAAGCGATTGAGAGCAGAAGCGCATAATCGGGGAACCGGGCGTCAAACCAAAATCTTGTAGAGGGGGGCTGGGATAGGGGAAAGGTAGAATGCTGCCCTCTTGACAGTATTCTTGGACTGCCATAATCCTGGTCCAGAAACTGAAGAAACATTTCAATAAGACCCTTAAAACTCAGGGATCTGACCTATAAAGCAGCGATGATTGGATCAAGTCATTTCACGTCCCAGTTTGCTATTTCTCAGCAGTTGAGACACATGAAAGGGATATAATTTTTGACTTCTTCACTGAATAACATGAAACTTCAAAGGCGAGGTTATGGGCAGCCCACAGAAATAAGAATGGATGGTGTAATCCAAGCTTCTTCCTTTTTCCTACAAGTCTTTGAAATGTGTGGTTCCCCCCACCCCAGTGTTCTAATTTTGTTCTGTGTTCCATTTTACTGTTAATATCTTTTGAAATCTCTTTTCTGCATAACTGAACACACTCCACGCAGAATATCCACACTGTGCAGAGGAGAGTTCCTGCACAACTGTTGTGTTCCTTGTTGTGTGGAGGGCTCTGTGGAGTTTCCCGTTACATTGAATGGAATTTTCCCACTGGCTACAGAGTTCCCTGGCTAGAGCGGCAAAAGGAGCAAGTGCCACTCTAGGACAGCTGCCAGGATTGGGATTTTATTTTGCAGCAATGGCTGACGGGATACCATTGGGAGGACTGGGGGAGGAGAGAGGGCAGAGGAACTGCCAATCGAATGCCACGTTCACTTTTACTCAGCTCCACGGGAGCCCACATTCACACAGTGGTGGAGTTGGAACATGTTGTGTAGTGAACACCTACAAACTCAAACGTCGAGTGGAGTTTTCACACACTGTAGAGAAATGAGTTGTGTGAACTGAGCTTCTGACTACAACTCCCAACATCTCCAGCGAGCATTGGCCACGATGGGAAATATAGTCCAACACATCTGGAAGGTACCAGGTTGGGGAAATCTGGCCCAACTCCATGTTATGTGCTCTTTCCCCCACCCACACTTCAGAAGGAGTGATTTAAGGCAGAGGAGGAGCTTAGGGGGCTCACAGCTCTTTCCCTGCTCCCTCCACCTTTTCCCACATGTTGTGTGAAATGCATGTTAGTGAGGGCAGATATACGCTTGAAACACAATGGGGAGAAACTGCTGCAGGAGCAATTTGGAGTGTGGAAAAGCTGGGTGAGGGAAGAGTTCAGGGCTCCTGCCTTGGTGCCTCCATGGCCTCTTCCTGAAGCAGCTTTTCTATTAAACGCACACGCACACAGAGATATTGTCGGCGCTCTAACTCACAGGTTTCCATGTGGAGGTGTAGTTAGCAGTAAAACAACTGTGAAATGTATCTTTTTGTGCAAGTGGTCCGAATTAGGAACCCTCCATTCTTTCCCCATGTCTACCGATCAAAAGCGTAAAGAAAAACCTATTTCCCGTCTTCCGCAGGCTGGATCATGTAATCATTCACGTTGGAGCACTGAGTTTGCCAGAATCCAAGGGACTGGTGAGTGTGCTTGTGCTTGAATGTATTTTCCTCCTTGAGCCTGCTTTTGTTTTTGCATAGAAGAACATTGGTTTGCAAGGAAACGGCCACTCTTCCAACATGTCGCCGTTATTGTAAGGCAGCATTTGGGGGAAATAAATGGTGCGATCCACACCATCTCTAAATGCTTGCACTTAAGCTGGCATAGATGGGTAGTGCTGAGGTGTGTGGGTGTGGTAAGCTTTTCATTCTGTGCCATATAAGTATTGGGAATGGATACGCGGTTAACATGTACTGTGCAGAGCATCTGTCTGTGTAGGACTGTGCAAGATTTTAAGATGGCGTAATGTTCTGTGTAAATCAAAAACTTGCACACCTACTCCAGCTGCATCTAGTCCAATATAAGCTATTGCCATGTTATCTCTTTAATATTTCTTATTCTCTGGCACCATTGACAATAATAGTCTCTACCAAAATAAAAATGTGCCTTCAGTTCATCCCATTCCTTCCTTTTCAGGCTAAGCATGCAGAAGAAATCGGAGCAGATGGCATAGCTGTTATCACCCCCTCCTTCTTCAAACAGGTGAAGAAAGGTGAAGAGACTATTACATCCCACAAAATTGTTTTTCCTCTTGCCATCCAGGCAGGCCTTCAGGTCTGTGAAGTACAACATTGTAGCGATGTGCAGTTGTAAAGCTGCACATTATGTGGGCAGTTTCTGCATATTGCTGCAAAACCGAAACTTTGGTTAGCAGCTGTTTCCCAATTTACATGCCCTCTTCTGCATCTTTCATAGGAATGTAGAAAAGTCGCAGAATGTGGTATTAGTTACAAATTGAGTTTCCTGAAAATCTCTGCTCCCATTTGAGGACAACCCCCCCAAAAAAACCCAATCAATTCTAGCCCTTTTGGCTTAGAAGACCTGCTTGAGAATGAACAGGCAATGCCTTGAGAAATCTCAGAAGTTACATTCAATAAAATTTCCAGGGCTTAGGAAGTGAGGTTTCAATGCTGTCCGTCGCTTTTGTCGCTTCCATGAATTGACAGAGGCAGAAGAAATTACGAAAGATCAGCATAAGTTATGCAAATTTGAATAATTTATTCATGTTGCAAAATCCAGCTTTTCTTTGAACAAAACCCAAGTTACATTGGGCAGAACTGGGTCTGTGTGTGTGTGTGTGTGTTCCTTTATTATTATTATTATGCCCAGCCCTAAATATAAGGGAGCAGAAAGAAAATGGCCAATGGCACACATCTCAATAGCATGCAAAAAGTTGTATAAAAGCCATGAACCTTTTTGGTAACACTTCTTTTCTGCTCTTAGAGATCCTGGACTTGCACTTGATCACTCACAAGCAATGAACGCCTTTCCCAGCATGCACTTTTTCTTTGCCATATTTTGTACTAGTCCAGGATGTGGCCACATTTTCTCCCCACTGGTGAGAGTCAGATTAGCTGTGGCTCTTCAGGCACCCTAAGAGACAGCCTGAAGTGATGCTGCTCTTTTCAGCTGCAGACCACAGTTTACACTCTGTGACCTAGTTGGGAACTCGAAGGGCCAGATGAATCGGAAGCTATGGCTCCTCCTCAAGAGTTAAGTACAGGTCTAGTTTCAGCTGGGTGGAAAAGACAACAACCTGGTGGTGCAGAGAGGGGTGGGCTGGGGCTACTGCTTACATGTCACATGGGCCTATGCCAGTCTGGGGCTTGCTGGGGGTTGTAGTCCAACACATCTGGAGGGCACCAGGTTGGGGACATCTGCCCTTCAAAATTGCCCAGGTTTCCCATTGCTGTCTTTGCTTCGCCTCTTGTAGATGCGCTGGTCGCCTTCTTTCGGGATGTTGCATCTGAAGCTCCTGGCATCCCATTCTACTATTACCACATCCCTCCCCTGACTGGTATAGAACGTAAGTAATGCTCATCCTGACCATCCTAGTTAATATATGAGAAATGCCTAACTAGGAGGATTGCTGTTGTTTGCTTGGTTGATGTTGCCTTTATATTCCACCTTTCCTCCACGGAGTGTAAGACATTGTACATGGGATCCCCAGAAAGTCTACCCACTGGGCCTGACCAGACTCAGAGGTGCTTATCTTTACCCGTGTGAGCCTTTAGACTATGGCTGAATTTGGACGACACAATAGTCAATGGTGGGGTAATAATCAACTTTACAGTTGTTCAACTAGGGGGTATTCCCCACACAACATGGTAATAAATAATCAACTGTGGTGTGGATTAGGATCAGCGCTGAGTTGACTATGGCAGCATTCAGATGACACAATAGTCAAAACAACTGACGATTGTTTCCCCCACACCAGTTGTTTATTGTGTCGTCTGAATTGAGCCTATGTGTAGGCAACACTTCCAAGTGAGCCCTGTCAGACTCTGTAGGACTGACTTTATCCTACATGGATAGAGTTGGGTCACGCAGACCCAAATCTCTATATGGGAGGGATTTTAAAAAATGGCACAGAAATATTTGTACTAATAGTACTAGTTCTAAAGAGAATAATACTGGTTAATTTCATCACTGGAAATAAAGCTGGTAGGTTGTTGCAATTGGCAGTTTACTAATAACTACATGCAAGTCCCATTTTACATCTCTCTACTTATGCTAATAGTACTGAGAGATTCTTTTTCTGGTCTAGCTGCACCAAGGGTGGGCAGAAGGTAGATCTGGATCTACAGGGTGACCCCCCTCTTCCTTAAATTATACTGCTGAAATGACGAACGCTTGGGGTAACCAGGAGTGGATTGAGCTCAATTCCAGTACTCGAAACCAATCTCTGAACTCAGAATTGTTTCATTCTATCTCAGGGTCCTAGTGAAAACAGACATAGATTTTGCAAGCCTGATATCTACAATTCATGCTGATTTGATACTAGTGTTAACTGTCATGGCTTCCCTAAAAGAACCTTGGAGATGATTGTTTGGTGAGGGAGCAATACTATGGCCCCTAGTCATTATCTGAAAGGCTATAGGATTGTTCAGAGGTCCCACTCTGAGGCTGGAGACAGTGCTCTGACCTCCGAAAGGGGATTGGAGATCTGACCTCTCGCAGGCTGCATGGAAAGAGCCACACTGGCTGCTCTCTGAAATCAGAAAAGTGACCTCGGCAAGGGGGGAAAGGAAGCATTTCTGTAGGTGGGGAGGAGAGGAAACTGGAAAGGCCAGGACACAAGCTATCCTGAGGCCTCTCCAGCCTCCTTCACTCCCTCTCTGAAGGCCCCTAGCTAGACAGGCAAAAAAAAGCCCATCTAGCGAAAAATGCAGGGCAGGAGGATGGGTAGACAAAGCTTGCCTCTGCCACTCCTCTTGCCCTGCTTAGGATGATTGTAAGCCTCCAAATTCGGGGGCTTCCAATCATTGAGGGCACAATTGATAGGATTGCGCTCTGAGAGTGCTGAGATTACTTTTAGACATCCCTTTGCCCCTGTCAAGAACTACGGTTCTCAGAGTTCGTAATTTGGAGCAAGGGAATAATCTAGTTTAAGTTTGTAGTATACTCTATAGTCCATTCCATTATCAAAGAATCCTAATCGCAGTTCCTTCCATGAATAAAAAAGAGGGGACTTAGCAGGGTATTCGTCCCAGTCCTTCATGAGACATTTTTTTGTATTGTATTGCAGGATAGAATCAGAACCTGCATTGTGCTGCTATGTTGTCTGCATTGGTAATGTATCTTGTCTGGTAAGACTTGAAAACTTTTATTGTGATTCTATCTGTCTCTAGTTCGTGCTGAAGAGCTATTAGATGGGATGAAAGAGCAGATCCCCACCTTTCAGGGGTTGAAGTTCAGTGACAGAGACCTCCTGGATTTTGGACGGTGTGTGAAGAAAAATGATGAAGGCCGATTTGTGCTTCTTTATGGTGTGGATGAGGTAAGGAATTAAGAGGCAAGTTCCACACGAGGAACTTGCCAACTGTTTGGTTGGTTGGTTGGTTGGCAATGGAGGCGAAGGCCGAAATGTAGTGAGCAGAACAATTCTGAGAGGGGGACATTGGGGGTGGGGGAAGAAGGAAGGAAGACTACCCTACCCTTAGGGAGTCTCAGGCAATGGTGGACTGGAAAGAGCCCAAGGAAATTAGGTATAGGGGAAGGGGCAGATGGATTCAATGGTAAGGGCAGGACAAATGGCAGACCCATCTAGGCAGCCATCTCTGGACCAGGCCCTGTAAGCTCCTCTGCCAAAGACTGAGTCGCCATGGTTACTTCTTGAATGGTTTCCACATGGCAAGTATGGAAATATTTGAGCAACCTGTTCTACTGGAATGTCTTCATTTGGTTCAAACTGTATGGAAATAACCCCACCCTTTTGTTTCCTACCAAGTAGCAACTCCTGAGTGCTCTGGCAATGGGAGCGACAGGGGCAGTTGGAAGGTCAGTCTGTCTTTCAGTCATGGATGGGAAGGCCCCTGTGAGTTGCAAAGCCATGTGTTCTGTAGCAGAAAGGATCCTTATGCAATGCATTCTTCCTGCTGCCTGTGGTCCTGCACCAGCTTTGTTTATACAGCTGAGTACTGAGTATGAAAGATTTCATGCCAGAAAATGTATCAGTTTTCTTCTTTCTATTATTGCCGTTTCTGCCCGCTTTTTTCTGTCAGGCTACCCTGGTGCCCTCCAGGTATTTTGGACTGCAACTCCCATCAGCCCAAGCCAGCATGGCCAATGGCCAGGAATGTTGGGAGTTGTAGTACAAAGCATCTAGACTGCTCCAGGCTGGTTTGGGGTTTGCAGGCAAATGGATATTGATAAAATGTAGCTGGTGGGCTGCATAATTTTGATTGTATGGAAAGGCTCAAGGCAGACAATTCATTAGTGCAAACAACTTTCAGAACCTCTTGCCAGCTATAAGGAATGTAGAGACTTTCCAAGGAATCTAATCAAAAGGGTTGCAAGCATAGCCTTGAGTCCCTGGCAGCTGCTGAAATCTGACTATCTGAGGAAATGGGTGCCAAGATTAAACCGTAGTTCTCCTTTGGGGAGCAATAGGTCCTGGGGGATTGGAACAGGTGAAGAAAACGTATAGGATGATATCTCTGTAGGTACCCTTTGTGCAGTAGCATGTCCTACTTCTGCACAAGAAGAATATATCAAAATTACTACTCTGCTTGCTTTATTCTAACTTCAGTGATGATGGTGACATGTCTGTAATGCTGAATCTACTTTTGCTTTGCTCATTTTTTCCCCATTTTTTTAAACAGCACATATAACTACTTTGGCAAGGCAAATAACTTAATACTGGAAGCTTTTGCCAGTGGAGACTTCTATTCAGCACAAAAACATCAGGTATTCGGTTTCTGACTAAAGCTGATTACAGTGGGACATAAGATGGCCATAGGCTTTCCCCCCTCCCTTTTGTATATAGTAACTGTAGCACCCTTTATAGCTACAAATAATATGTATTTCCCCACATGGGCACACAGAAACAGGGTTCCAAGCTGAATAGGCAAATGGGAGCTGTCTTTACGCCGTATTTGCCCAGTGATGGCTGCGCTGCGTCAGTTGTATGGAAGGATTCCATCTTTCTAAAATGGTCTCTGTGCATACTGCTCCACACTTTCTGGGCTTTTTTTTTTTTTTTAATTGGATAACTTCTTATTCCACCCTACAATGTAAGTGTTTCCAAGGCGGATCGCAAAGTCTAAACAAATCAAAACAAGAACATCAAAACAAACCTCTTCCTGCAACATTTTTTTAAAGAAAAGCAGAGCAGAGAAATAACAACAAATAAAGCAAACCCGATAGCTTTTGGAAATAAATTTAAAGTTCTTTGCTTGGTGCTGAAATTACAGAAGAGGCGCCAGGTGAGCCTCCCTGAGGAGAACATTCCATAAATGGGGTGCCAGAGCCAAACGGGGACCCCTCTTAGCTTGTCTACTGCCTCATCTCAGAGGGTGGGAGTACCCAGGTGCAAACTTCTAAGGGCACAATCCTATGCACATTTAGACAGAAAAAAAGTCCTACAACTCCCAGTATTACCCAGCCAGCATGGGTGGGGAATGCTGCATGGGAATTGCTGTTCTTTTTTCTTGTCTAAACATGCATAGGATTGTGCCCTAAGATGGGATGGGGGAGGCTTGGCTCTCCAGATGTTCTTGGACTACAACTCCCATCAGCTCTCACCATTGGCTGTGCTGGCTAGGGCTGATGGGAGTTGCCATCAAGGGCCACATGCTCCACACCACTACTCTAGGACTTTGGCTCTCAGGTAGGCTGATCTTGGAATAGGTGACCCTCAGATCCCAAGCCGGCATCTAGGACTTTAAAGTTTAGCACCTGTACTTTGAATGGTGCTCAGAAATAGACTAGAAGCCAGTAGTTTTGTTTCTATAAACTGGCAAGAAAAGGTTCCAGTGTCTGGTCTCCGATCACAACTGAACAAACTGTGATTTCCAAAACAGGCTTCAAAAGCAGCACAATGGCTCAATTCAGACAACATGTTAAGCAACGGTTGTTTAATTAAACAACTGTCAGTTGGTTAGTTCAACGTGTCGTCCAAATTCAGCCACACAACGGATAGACAACCCACAGTTGGTTAAGTGGGAAATTTAAACAACGGAGTTAAACAACTCACTTGCAAGTTGTTTAAAAGTTAGTCAATTGACTAACGTGTCGTCTGAATTCAGCCTCTAGAGGTGTGTGGGTTAAACAACTAAGGTGAGTATGTTAACACAAAAGACCATAGAGAAGAGTGGCAGAAAGCAGGCGGTTGCTCAGGCGCAGTTGCAACAGAGCCCCGGCATCGCCGCCATAGCAACCAGGATGCTCACCTCCCCCACCAGGCAGCTGGCACGGAGCTCAACAAGGGGCCAGTTCCTGCAAGCACTCACGCAGGGTGCCCAGTCAGTCATCCAAACGGAAAGGGAAGCGCACCAGAAGGGCACTACAGCAAAGGGGGGGAGGGGGGAGGGGGGAGGGGGGGACGGAATAAGCAAGAAGCCCAGGAGCAAGGGGCTGCCCCCCCACACCAACAGGGAGAACAACAACCCACCCAAAGTAGACCCCCCACTGCACCGCCACCTCCACCCTCGCATCACCCAAAAGGACGAGGGCAGGGGAAGCGGCGACCAGAGAGCCCCCCCTCATCCGCCCAACACAGCTGGACAGCGAGCCTTTGCCGGGCCCCGAGAACCCCGTTGGGGATAGTCGCGCCCATGAGGAAGCGTCCCGGGTGCGTGAAAGTATCAGTGCCAGGATCTGGCTGCGCTACCCCCCCCCCCCCCCCCCCGTGAGCATCGGCTGTGTAGTTCCATCTGCGGACTGGTATCTCTCCCTGGCGTGCCGTCCCTCTCCACCACATTCCCTTGGCACGTTCCATGCTTGGCCATCCCCTCTTCACCGCTGTGTCTTCCAGCCGCCTCCTCCCTTCCCGGGGGCAACTGTCCTCTCCGTGGGTTCTGCCCTGGCATAATGGTGCCCATGTGCCTTATTGCCCATGTCTGGTCTCCCTGCTGAATAAAGTTTTCTACGCCACCCCACTCTTGCCTTCTTTCCTGTGTGTGCGGAAGATGCTCGGGGGGGGGGGGGCTGGGGCGTGGGTGCCAACGTTGGAATTGCAGTGCTTGGCGCGGGGTGCGACTGTTGTATTGGTGCTGCCGGTCCTCCTTGCTGCCTCTTTGCCTGAGGCTTCTGTGTTCCGCCCACTGACTAAGGCAGCCAATGGGGTTTGGGAGGCGTGTCCTGCATCGGCTGCAATGGCGGCGCCCATGGTTTTCGGCCGCACTGTATGCTGAGATACCTCCTGGAGGACTAATGGAGTTTGGTAAGTGGGGAAAATGGTGGCCGAGCTGTCAGTCAGAGCCGAGTACATTATTAACCGGGGTGGTTACCAAATCTTTGCAGCGCCTGCTGCAGCGTGTCTGTAGATCACCACCTCTTTAACACACCGTCAGTGGGTTATTTCCCCTCAGTTGCTTAACGTGTTGTCCGAATTGAGCCAGTGTGTTGTAGTAGCCTAATTTGGAGATTACTCAAGCAGGAATAACCACGACCAGACTGCCTCTGTCCAGCAAAGGCCACAGCCGGTGAAAAGCACTTTGTAACAGAACTGGATTTATAAGCATCTCCTGGGTTGTGAGCATTGAGAGGAATGTGATGCTACCTCCTTGAACCAGTTACCACCAGTAGCTTTGTCTTATCACGATTGAGCTTCATTATTCACCCTCATCCCATCCATTCTGGATCCCAGACATTGGTTTAGCACCTCCACAGCCTTAATTGGACATAAAAGAGTGAGCGAGTTGACTGTCACCCTGCACATTCAGGTCAATTCTCTTCAAATCCATGGATGAATTCACTCACCAGTTTCATGTGGATCAGAGGCGGACAACTAGCAGGCCAAAACATCTGAGAGAACCACAACTCCCATAATCCCTCACCATTGGCTATACTGGCTATAGGACTGATAGGAAGTTGTAAGCTAAAATATTTGGAAGGCCACAAGTTGCCCACCCTTGATGTAGATGCATAAAAAGCTTGGGGGACATAATAGAGAAAGGCAGTGCATATGCCATGAGGCTGAGCACCGTGGCATATGTACCACTTTCTGGAATCTGCTCTCCAAGTAAAAACATGACCTTAATCCTTAACCCAGACAGCCTATCTAGAAGGATATCATGGTAGAGTGTATCACAAGCTGCTGAGAGATCCAAGAGAATTAATAGGGTTGCATTTGCTCTGTTGTCTTGATGATGGTCATCCATCAGGGCAACCAAGGCATTTTTCACAGTTTCTTCATGCCAGTCTCTCAATTGCCTCTTTCAAGGAAGTCATAGGGAGGCATTTATTACCTCCTGGACTCAGCTGGTTAGTCCTAGGAACACAGGAAGCTGCCTTATACAGGGTCAGACTCTGAGTCCATCTAGCTCAGGATTTTCTACACTGACTGGTAGCATTCAGAGAGGAGTCTTTCCAGCCCTACCTAGAGATTCCAGGGATTGAACCTGGGACCTTTTGTATGCAAAGCAGGTGTTTTACCACAGTGCTATCGCCCTTCCTCGATCCTCTTCTGCTAAATGTAATCTGTTAAGAGGGTCAAGAGGCAAATAATCATATGGTAGGCCATACGTCTCATAGCAAACACATTTTCTTTTCCCCGCCTCATCCCCAAACTGAATTTTAAAATTAGTACTGTCCATTGAATTGGAGTCATTGAATGTAATACAGAAGAAATCAATAATAATAAATAATAATAATAATAATAATAATAATTTTCTTTTGTATCTCTCAGTTCTCTATTCAGGAATTCCTTGGCTTTGTCATTGCACAGGGTAGGTACTACGTCAAAGTGAATCCTTTTTTGCTTCTCCTATATAGTTATCTAAGATGGATTGAATGCTTCTGAATTCCATATAAGTTTGGGCTTCTATCATCCAAGAAGCTCAACTATGTTCTGTAAGACTCCATTCAACCATCTCTCACTCCCTTTTTCCTTCACATTTCCCCTTAATGTTTTCTTCAGGTACAGTTTTTCTCCTTGTTTTGAGCTTATGATTTCTATGTATTATTTTCTTTTACAAATGCATTTCTTTTCTATTTTTAAAATTATTATTGTAAGATTGTAGTAATAGATTACTATCAATAACACTAGGAATTTAAACAGTGATGCATTGATTAAATATAAATTATCTGCCAAGTTGTTCAACCTGAAGATAATGTATACAAATAGATGTAAAGACAGGATAGGCAGGATAAAGTCTATTCCGATATGAATGGTGTGTGCGTGCAAGTGTGTGTATGTATATGATTGAATTGTGTATCTTTTTGTAATGTTATCTTGCTCAATTCAGTAGAATTTAGCCAGATTGCAATAGAATGGTTCATAGGATGTCCCAAAGTTTTAGCAATGGTGATAGTCACACCAATCAAGAAATGCACCTGTGATATGGACCCCCTCTAGATGGATTCTGTTTGATGCCTGGTTAGCCGATTATGCGCATAATCGCTGAAGCGCTTTATCATAAATGCTTGCACGCAAGAGGTAATTGAGCGCACAACTGGTGGCCTTACCGGTTGTTTGAAATGCGCTTTACAAGTAGTTAATGCGGAGAATCGCTTGTTCACATAGGCAAAATGCGCTTTAATGGCCGAAGGAAAATAAAACTCGCTATTTAACGCGCATTCGATAATGCGCATAATCGGAGAGATAAAGCGCCTCAACTCCCAATTTACGCTCCGCTCTTGTAGAGGTAAATTTTTTTAATGAGACTTCAAAGAGCTTTAAACGTCTCGTGTAGAGGCAGCCATGGTCAGTATTTGAATTTTGAGAGCCAGTGTGGCATCATAAATATGAGTTGGCAAGACCCCAGTTTAGATCTCACCTCTGCCATGAACTGAGTGGGTGGCCCTTGGCATGTCATCCTCCACCCCAATTGCAACATGGAGATACTACTTTCTTATTTTACAGGATTTCAACAAGATAATGTATGTGAATTTTCTCTGGAAATGTCCAGTAATAAAAGGGTTTGGACAAGCAGTTTGGCTATAAACTTTTGGGTTACCATAGGGTTTTTTGTTTTTTGCTTTTTTAAAAAAGAAATGACTTCACATAATTGAATTGATGTGATGGTAAAGGTGTGGGGTATGGGTATATTTAAGAATTTTCTCTATGGGGTGATTTGTGTGTTCTTCCCTCCCCCCCCCCTTTATTTATAGGTTTTGGTGTTGCACAGATCAAAGCAGTCATGACTCTGGTTTCAGGGATACCAATGGGTCCTCCACGGCTTCCACTCTCAAGTGCCTCTGAGGAGTTTATTGCCAAAGTAAAAGTCAAACTGGAGAGCTTAAAGAACTCCCTCTACAGTTGATTTTAAACATCAGTGTTGTCTTCAAAGCATGGTCCATATGACTTGATGATCCGGTAGTACTTGAGATGCGCGCTGATTGGACAACTTTCATGAAGGAATTGGCTAATGAATCTGGATTGAGTAGCTATCAGGGAGACTATCAAAGTCCTCTAACTTTGTCTTTGCGGAAGACGGTAGCTGCGTTCCTGTCCACCAAGGCTATGGTGGCTCTCCAACAAAAAGGAAGATGCTTATTTTGAAGATAGAATGATCCTATTTAGAGCAAGTGAAGAAGTTCTTTCAGCTGAAATTCTAGAATTCTTCCACAACATGGGGGAGAGGGCAGAGCAGGGCAAGGCACAGATTGGTCTGACCAACATGTATTTCTTGTCACTTTTATATCTCAAAACAAAATGAAGAGTCATATAACTGGATTTGGTAGCTCTTAATCTTGCTTTGCATTTGTAGAACTCAGACTCTTACCTCTAATATGTTTAGATTAGACATGCTCTTGAAATTTGCAGGGAGTTTTTATATCCCTATGAATATAAAAATATGTTACTCCAGTATCCAACTGGAGTAACATCCACCACAGCTAATGAAAGTTGTCCTCTCTAATTGGCAGCTGTTTCTTGGATAACTGCTGATTTAAGGCAAAAAACAGGTAACAGTATAGATAAGAATACAGTTTTATGTACACTCCTAAACCAGTTGGCATGTAAGGGAAACAGTTTCAAAGAGAACCCTGAACCTGGCATATTTTCTAGGATAAATGCAGCTTAATCCTCTACCAATTTACTCAGAAATAAGTCCTACTAAATTAAGTGGAGCTTAACATCTTTAGGTCATTGTAAACGTCAACCATTGTAAAAGGATGATTATTTTAGTCTTGGATGTCACTGTTTTCATGTGAAAATAATTTTGTAATAGCAGGCTTTTTATATACACACCTCCCCTGCCCCCCAATGCCAGGTCAGGCAATTCCAACAGCTGAAAGAGGCTTTTGTGCTCTAGACTCCCTCCCCAGTGCAGTGTTTATAACAGCAGCAAGCACAGTGGACACAGAGCGAGGGTACAGAACGTGTGGCCCTCCGGATATTGGTGAGCTGCAATTCCCTTTGGCCCTAGCCAGCATAGCCAAAGGTGAGGGAGGGATGATGGGCATTGCAGATCCACGATTTCTGGAGGCCAGATGTTCCCCATTCTTGGCATACAGCCTTCTTCTGCTCTTGCTATTCTTTGGAGTAGGGACTTTTATCTTTAACTTGAAAAAAAATGAAGAGCAAATGTAACATTTTCTTTTGGGATTGAAATTTGTCAAGCAAGCACCAAATTTCTCAAGGAAGCGCTCCACTACCAAAAGTTGAACCATGGTTTCGAATAACAACTTATACTTTTCTTCTAGACATAGGAGGTGTATGAAGCCACTTCCACAAATTGTCAAATATTCTGGTATATACTGCTTTGCCTTTCAGTTTTGACTTTTCATATCCCCTTTCAATAAAAAAGGCCATGCGGTTGCCACATTTTTTAACCAGGAGAGCCGTCTTTATTTATTTATTTATTTATTTATGTATTACATTTGTATACCTCCCCATAGCCGAAGCTCTCTGGGCGGTTTACATAGGATTAAAACAATTAAAAACAATATACAAAAATTTAAAACAGCAAAAACATACAACATACACACAATACACACATACATTTAAAACCGCTACAACAGCCCAAAAAGCTACAAAAACAAAAACAAACCCAGGCTTCTCAGATATTGCCAAATGCCTGAGAGAAGAGGAAAGTCTTGACCTGGCATCAAAAAGATAACAATGTTGGCTCCAGGTGGGCCTCATCAGGGAGATCGATCCACAATTGGGGGGCCACCACAGAGAAGGCCTTCTCCCTTGTTGCCAACCTCCGAGCTTCCCTCGGAGTAGGGAAGCACTGAAGTCTTCTTTCTTTCTTTCATTTTTATACCACCCATTAGCTGCAGCTCCTCTGGGTAGTTCACAAAACAAACTTGAAACCATAAAATACAATAATAATAATAATAATAACGATTTATTTCTTACCTGCCTCTCCGTCTAGATCGAGGCGGGGAACAACAACATGATAAAATACATAAAACTAATTAAAACATGACAAATATTATTAAAACTGCATTAAAACATCCTAAAACATCCTAAAAACAGTCTAAAAATTACACTGGATATGCCTGCCGGAAGAGAACAGTCTTTATAGCTTTCTTAAATTCTAAAAGACTGTTAAGTTGACGAGTCTCCTCCGGCAGGTCATTCCACAATCTGGGAGCGGCAGAAGAGAAGGTCCTCTGGGTAACAGTTGTCAGCCTGGTCTTGGCCGACCGCAGTAAGTTCTTCCCAGAGGACCTGAGCGTGCGGGGCGGATTGTATGGGAGAAGGCGATCCCGCAGGTAACCTGGACCCAAACCATGTAGGGCTTTAAAGGTAATGACCAACACTTTATACTTCGCCCGGAAACTAATTGGCAGCCAGTGGAGCGATTTTAAAGCTGGCGTAATATGGTCACTCCTAGATGTACCGGTGACCAACCTGGCTGCCATATTTTGAACTAGTTGAAGTTTCCGGACTAGGCACAAAGGTAGCCCTATGTACAGCGCATTGCAGAAGTCGAGCCTCGAAGTTACCAGCGCGTGCACTACCATCTTTAGGTCTTCCAACTCTAGGAAGGGGCGCAGCTGGCGTATCAGCCGAAGCTGATAGTAGGCACTCCTGGCCGTCGCATCTATCTGGGCTGTCATTTGGAGCGACGGATCCAGGAGCACCCCCAAGCTGCGAACACGGTCTTTCAGGGGGAGTGTAACCCCATCCAGAACCGGTTGACACACCTCCAAACCCAGGTTGCGGCCTTTGACAGCAAGCACCTCCGTCTTGTCTGGATTCAGCTTCAGTTTGTTTTTCCTCATACAGCCCATTACCGCCTCCAAGCATTCATTCAGAGGAGACACACTATCCTTAGCTGACGATGTTGTCGAAGGCATAGAGAAATATATTTGGGTGTCATCAGCATACTGATAGCACCCCGCCCCATGCCTCCGGATGATCTCTCCCAACGGTTTTCATATAAATGTTAAACAGCATTGGGGAAAGGATGGCACCTTGTGGAACGCCACACAGCAGCTCCTTCTTTGCAGAGCAGCTATCCCCAAGCATCACCATCTGGAACCTGCCCGAGAGGTAGGACCGGAACCACTGAAGCACAGTGCCCCCGATTCCCAATCCCCTCAGGCGTTCCAGAAGGATACCATGGTCGATGGTATCGAATGCCGCTGAGAGGTCCAAAAGTACCAACAGGGACACACTCCCCCTGTCAATACCCAGGCGTAGATCATCCGCTAAGGCGACCACAGCAGTCTCAACTCCGTATCCCACCCTGAAGCCAGTTTGAAATGGGTCTAGAAAATCAGTGTCATCCAAGACTACCTGGAGTTGAAAGGCAACCGCCCTCTTGATCACCTTGCCCAAGAATGGAAGGTTTGATACCGGTCTGTAGTTATTAAAGTCCAGGGGATCCAGGGAGTGCTTCTTTA
The DNA here is from genome assembly GCA_029215795.1 of Anniella stebbinsi. Lineage (NCBI taxonomy): Eukaryota > Metazoa > Chordata > Lepidosauria > Squamata > Anniellidae > Anniella > Anniella stebbinsi. Next base: position 121,143,337 of record JARDYH010000004.1, on the reverse strand, counting down.
GAAGCGGCTGTACCACCGCTTCTTTTAAACATGATGGAAAACTCCCCTCCCTGAGAGATGCATTAATAATAAATAAAATAGTAACACATAATTTAAGAACCAAAAAGCAAAAACAAGCAGAAGGCTCTGTCTGTCCCAATAGAATTGTTTTTGGTATAACAGCTTAAGCTGATAAAAAAGTGTGTCGTTCCACCAAGGTGATCTGTGCCTCCAATGACTGCGCTGGATCCAAGAGCAACCAGTATACTAGGAACCTGATCCTTTAGGAGAGTGCAGCCCCCTTCAGAACAGGCTGAAGTGAGGCTTCACTTCAATTAGTAAGGCTGAAAGATCTGGTAAGGCAACTTGCTCAGTAGATATGCCTTCCGTTTGAATTCAAGAACAATACCAGGCACATCTCCTACCGTTTAACTATTGACTGTGATGAATGAATTCTAGGCTAATCTAATTCGAAAGGTGAAATTGTATACTAATAGTGGCTAGTTTGTCAGTTACATCTTGACTATTGAATTTTCCTGTCCAGAATTTTCCTTCTTCCAACCCTAATGAAAACTAAGTAGTTTTCATTAGGGTTGGAAGAAGGAAAATTCTGGACAGGAAAATTCAATAGTCAAGATGTAACTGACAAACTAGCCACTATTAGTATACAATTTCACCTTTCGAATTAGATTAGCCTAGAATTCATTCATCATTTGATTTACAAGTGTAAATCAAAGCATTTTACCCATATACAGAAAGAATAATGCAAATAATGCAAACTGCTTAGTAAATAAAATTAAACTGTTTTAGGCCTCATCTACAAGAATTTGGCTTTGCGCCTGGTTAGCCAATTATGCACATATTCACAGAAGCGCGTTATCGTAAATGGTTGTATGCAGGAGGTAGTTTAGCACTCAGCTGGTGACCTTACCGGTTGTTTCAAATCCTCTTTACAAGTAGTTAATGTGGAGAATCGCTTGTTTGCATAGTCAAAATGCGCTTTAACGGCTGGAGCAAAATAAAACTCGCTATTTAACGCGCATTTGATAATGCGCATAATCGGAGAGAAAACGCGCCTCTACACCCGATTTGCGTTCCGTTCTTGTAGAGGTAAATTTTTTAATGCGCCTTGAAAGAGCTTAAATGCCTCTTGTAGAGGCAGCCTTACTGTTATGAGCTTGGAAGGAATATGAAGTAATACAGCCTATCCAAGACTTGTACCAGTTCACCCCTGCAATGTACTTTTATTATCAGGAATATGTGGTGTAATGAGTACTTCTAACAATGTAAAGAGACAGGGGGCACCATTTAGTAGTGGACTTGAGGCCTTCTATTTGTTTCAGAAAGGAAGTGGATTTTGTGGAGGTTATTAGATCCTATAGAATTGGGTTCTTTCTGAAACCGATGAGCTCATTCACGAGCTCATCTTCCAATGGGAAATACGCTTACATGTACCTCAATGCCCTTCGGCTTTCAACATACAACAAACTTCAACATACAACAAACAGGTCAGTCGTTATGCAGAAACACAAATGGGCCCAGCTCTGCCATCAGTAATAAGAACATTCAGAAGCCGGTGGGAGCATGCCGACATTTCCTTGATTGCTCTGCTGCAGATTTGAAATTTGCCAATCTCCTGCAGAGGAATTTGACAGGGAAGCTCTAAAAAGAGGTGAATTAGAACTAATAAGCATGTTTTATTTTATTCACATGGGCATGAATAAGGGAGAAAGTTTCCTATCCCCCTGCATGCCTTAATTAACTTACTGATGCTAGAATGATTGTGTTATCACAAATTAATGCAATTAGGAATGGCCATTGCTTCTTTTACATACATTTGAGCTTTAATTTAATTTGCAGTGACTGCACTTTTTGCATTTCATTGCCATTTGACTGACTCTCTCTCTACAACTGAGTATGTGTATAGCGATTCATGCATCTGAGGACGTGGCCCAGGAAGGCTTCTTTTATTCTAAACGTGTCTCTCTTTACGGTAGCACAAAGCTGGTTTTGTTAGAACATGCTGCAATTCCGCTTCCTGCCGGGGGAGGCGCTCTCTTGCTCTTTCAATGCAACGAACTTTCCTAACGCCCTCTCGATCTGCGCAAGCGCGAAGCCGCCGCCATCTTGCTGGTGCGGCGGGCTCGGCAGCGGCGGCGAAAGAGGCTCCTGCGCTCACCAGCGCTTGAGGCAAAGTTCTCCCCGGCAGGACAAGGTGGCATTTATCAGGGTTTCTTCTTCCCCAAATAAATAACCTGTAGGTGTTGACGTTTGCGCTGTGGGGCTTTTTTGAGAGGAAAAAGTGGGCTTGAGGCGTAAAAAAGGAAAGGGCTCCGGGGACGGAGTGCGCAGGCGCGACACGCGAGTTCCTGAAAAATGCGCCCGCGCAGGGGGAATGGGGAAGACAGCGGGGGGGGGGGGGGAGACGCATGCGCGGCAGAACTGTTCGGCCTAGGAAGGGGAGGGGAAGGTGCGCCGGCGCAGTTGCGGGCGCAGCAACGCCCGTGTTCATTTCTGCCATTGAGGTAAAACTAGTGCAATAGATAACACACGTTTTCCCGCCTCGCAGGTTCGATCCGAGAGCTCCATTTCGCACTTTTCTCCCATTCAACTCCATTGGGTTGGTCTGAGGCGGGGGGTGGGCCCGCTTGTGGCCCCTCCAGATGTTGTTGGACTGGAGCTCACAGGATCCCTCACCCTTGATCTTTCTGCGTAGAGCTGATGGGAGTTGCAGTCCGACATCAGGAAGGGGGCCACACTTTCCCAACCCCTGGCTTGAGGGGTTGGGAGAGGTCGTCGTTTAACCGGAATTGCCTGTGTTGCAATCTGAGGGGTATTGAGGAAGGGGGGGATCTTTTGCTGAACATCCAACAAATCTTACGATGCAGCCACATTTGGAATACTGTATGTAGTTCTGGTCGCCATTCTTAAAAAAAGACACTGCAGAGCTTTAAAAGGCGCAGAAAAGGGCGACTAAAATGATCGAGGGCTGTAGCATCTCCCATATGAGGGAAGATTACAACAGCTGGGGGGGGAGGGAAGAGGCTAAGGGGAGACCTGAAAGAGATGTACCAAATTATGCACGGAGAATGTGGATAGAAAGACATTTTTCTCCCTCTCCCATAATACTAGAACCTAGGACCATCCCATGAAGCTGATTGGTGAGAGATTCAGGGCAGATAAAAGGAAGTACTTCACACAGCGCATAGTTAAACTATAGAATTCGCTACCACAAGATGTAGTATTGGCCGCCAATTTAAAAGGGGTTAAATAAATTCCTGGAGAAGGCTATCAACTACTACCAGTCCTGATGGCTCTAGGCTACCTCCAGTATCAGAGGCAGTATGCCTGTGTACACCAGTTGCTGGTGAACATGGTCAGGAGGGTGCTCTTCCTCCTGTTAACTTGCTTGTAGGATCAAAGTCAACAGTTGGTCGACCACTGTGTGAACAGAATGCTGGAGTAGATGGACCCTTGGTTTGATCCGTCGTGGCTCTTATGTTTTTAACACAGCCACCAATAAATTCCATTGCTCCATTTTAAAACATGATGTAACAAACCTGTTCATTGTACAAAAGCATAGTAACCATGCACTAGAAATTCCTCAGTACATCATAATTCTGCTCACTCATCCCTTTATTAATAGAGCATCCATTTTTTTTGTCTCACTCAGCATGGTGTGTATGTGGGGAATGGCATAACTAACTGGGAAGTGTTGCCACTAAACAAAGACTTCAGCCAGTACTATTAAGTTTATGCTTTCCCTCTATAGGCGCTGTCTCCCCTGGCTGCTCCTGCCATGGGGGATGTGAAGAACTTCCTGTACGCCTGGTGTGGCAAGCGGAAAGTCACCCCAGCTTATGAGATCCGTGCTGTGGGTATCAAGAACCGACAGAAGTTCACATGTGAGGTGAGGGACTGGTGTATAGTTGTGTCTGTGAACAGTCCAAAGCCATTATCCTTCAACTACTACCACATGGACTCAGGCAAACGTGCTGGGAAAGAATTACCATCTACAGAGATGCATTATTTAGCTTAGCTATAATAGAGACTGCTTGGCAATATACATTTTTTATTCATTCACGTGATCCAGTCAAGGTTGGGCAGGCTCGTGGATTTCAATGGGAGAGAGTTAAGTACAGCCTCCTCATTTAAATTAATGGGGGTGGGAAGGTGTCTCATTTTGAGTAGATTGTACCCTTGTTACTTATTCAAGTACTACATCACCTTCAGTCTGTAGCACACCCTGAAAGTGACTTAACAGAGCTAAGTAAAAATATCTAAAGTACAATAAAATGTAATGTAAAACATCTAAATTTGTTGCTTCCAACATTGTAATTTAAAGAAGGTAAGGGAGCTTAATGTTTTTTCTTCCTGCACGTGTATATCCATCTGTTACAGGTTCGAGTGACAGGCTTCAATTATATTGGTATGGGTAACTCCACCAACAAGAAAGATGCCCAAACCAATGCTGCAAGAGATTTCCTTAATTACCTTGTTCGAGTGAATGAAATCAAGAGTGAAGAAATTCCAGCTTTTGTAGTAAGTGGATCTGTCATGTACTGAGTATATGGTATGTTTCACCATGCTTGATAAATGTAATTGTTTTATAATCAAGACTGGCTAGGTGATTTACACTCAAAAAACCTTTTTTTTTTCAAAATCTGATCTAAGACCAAATTCTGTAGACGCAAAATGTTGTGTGAAGTTGCATACATTTATGAAGCTTGCATGTTGTATTACAATGGAGATAATTGATATATTGCAAAATATAGACTTTTCTTAGAAAAGAAGGAGAAACAAAGAGGAGACGCCATAGGGAGTGATAAGAGTATTTGTGTATGATTGGTTACATACAATGCAGTCCTAAGCATGTTTATTCAGAAGTTAGTCCTCTTGAGTTTAGTGGGATTTATTCACCAATATGTTTGTCTCAGATTACATCCTGATGTTTCATGAGGCACACTGTATCCGTTTAAAATATTCAGCCTTTTTAGCTATACTCATAAAGGCTAGAATCCTTCTTAAAAGACAGAGAAAAGAAAGCTGAGATACCTAGCAGAAATGCAAAGTCTGGGTACAAAAGGAAAAGTACAAAAGGAAAATACTAATGAGCTTGGACTGCTTTTGTAGCAAGTGTCACCTAGAGCGATATGAGGACTTTTCAGGATTGGGAAATGCTTGTGTTTTATGAGGAAGGCAGCATTGTAATTCACCAAATACTTGTGCTTGCTTAGGCAGGAGCTGTGAGTGCTCCTGCTGGAGGTGCAGCTGGAGCAGAAGAAGGTGAAGATCGATTTGATGCTCCTTTGGGAGGGCCGGTTCCTCCCCATCTGGCTCTCAAAGCAGAAGCGGGTAAGGCCTTAAATATCTGCAGTCTATTCAAATTGTGTGTGTTGTCAGGGATCTACAAATTATAGCTAGACTTGGTAGCCAAGCATTTGTTTTTTCTAGCCGGCTGTGAAGTCCATTTCCATCGTCATCGTGCAAAAATATTATCTGAATGTGTTAATATAGATACTGTCTAAATTTATGCAAATTAGGCCTCATATTCATTGTTTTCTGCTATAATTATAGAAGGTGGGAAATTTGATCAGTTAGATGGGTATATTAATTTTCTGTTTAAGAATAGTTATAACAAAACCTGATGAGGAATTACTGTTTTTAAAGGAGTTTTTGAGAAGAAGTAGAACCTTAAAACACTAACAGTGCAATACTAAGCATGTTTACTCAGAAGTAAGTTCCACTGTGTTTAGTGGAGCTTAATCCCTATCAAATATGTTTGATTTGTGCCTAAACTGTTTTTGTAGTATGAGTTTTCATAGGCCAAAGTAATTGTCTGAAAAGATTACTGCCACCCCACACTCTATTACTGAATCACTGAAACTCTCTGCCATCAGGGTTTGGAAAACTTACAATATGATTTATAATCAGAATTCATAATGAAACCAAATGCTTGGCATGTAAGGTATTTCATTTAGGGCCCTCAGAATGGTGGTTTATTTCCTCCCAACAGTTTCTATGATGTATGATCTGATCCAATTATGCTATCACAAAGAGATGCCCTTTTTCTAATCAATCCTAGTGAAAAATCCAAAATTTTTAGCAAGGTATAAAGATTTACATTGGTTGTCAGATTCAGAGTTAATACTTCTGTAAGCCCATTTTTTAACTAGTAAAAATCCCTGTTCAAAAGTGGGATGGGAAATCTGTTCAAAGTAATACTTCTGGTTAGCATGCATATATTAAATTTTTATATATAGGGGGCATTTAGTCCCTTGCAGTTCAAGCTAGTGGTTTGAGATGTTAGAACTGAGTGATTATAAAAAGTCTGCAGACCTGAAGAGAAGATCAGGCTGTACTCTCCATTTGCCCAGCCTTGTTTTTAAACAGGAATCCCTGCTTGCTGTACTTGAGTAGCACAGATAAGACAGCTGAATAGTCTCTTGCAATGTTTGGCTAGGCTTCTTCTCCACACCTTTTGAATGTGAGCAAATAATCACAAACAGTAGTAAACTCTTAATTCCTCTGGGGAGTGTGTTTGGTGTGTGTGTGGCACTGTTTGTGTGGTGGGCCAGGCAGAGGTGAGATTTACATATGTTCTATATCTCCTCAAAAAGTGTTCATGGTGTGTGCTTTATAACTATGAGAAAACATTAGGATTTCTTTCCCCTCTTCTAGATGGTGCTCCTCCTCCTGGGATTGGAAGCTCTGGCTATGGTGGAGCTCAGTGGGACCGTGGAGCTAATTTGAAGGATTACTATTCCAGGAAGGAAGAGCAGGAGGCCCAGGCAGTAAGTCCCCCGCCACCCCTTTGTGTCTGAATAGCAAACGGACCCAGCTTCACACAGGTTGGAGTTGCTTTTAGGTTGATACAGACAAGCCTTCAAGCCAACTTAAGACAGCTGTCACAGTGGACGGCTTGTGCCTGAATGAAGGCTCACCTTCTGGTCTTCCTAGGCATGGTCCCTCCCATGGTCTACCCCCACAGCCCCCTGAGGGAGGGGTTTATTCGCTCCATCCCCTTTAGATGGAGCTGCCCTACAGCAGAGGGGAGGGGCCAGGCCTATAACTCAGCCTACTAATTTTCCCTGGCTTTAACCTATGCTTGTTCTTTTTTTCATACTTTAACATGTTTTTCCTGCCAATGTTTGGGCCTTTTTTAAAAAAAAAGTTTTAAAAAATGTGAATGTTGTATGGTTAAAATCTGCCCACTGCAGAGCTGAATCGTGATGGAAAGTTTTGTTGAAATCGGTCAAATGGTATTGAAGCAGGATTTGATTTTGATTTGCTGCCTTTTTGGTTCAAGAATTTGGTCAGAATTTTCACTATTTCTAATTCCATCTCAGATAAAGGTAGAACAAATCCTAAGAGTGTTATAATAACCAGATATACAGTTTTTGAGTCCATTGAGGACATGCAAACAAACCTTTTATTTATATAGAAGGTGATTAGCTAAACTCACCATTATTGTTTCATCTTTGGTCATCCAGGTTACCATCTTTTGATTCAAAGAATAAACTTACATATGTTTTGGGAGGAGGGTTTAAGTGCTCCAGCGCACATAGATAATTCTGGAGGTAATGTCCAAATGTTTGACATTTTGTTCTTGATTAACACATGGAGCAAGATATTGATTATTGTTACACTTCCCAAAAAATAATCCATGGCAATATATTTGGGACATAGTTGAATATATTTGGGGTATAGTCTGAGCATTCTACAAAATAGATTTCAAAGATTGTTCCTACTCTTTGTGTACAGAGTTCCCATTGTACAGATCCAAAAGTTTATGCGTAAGATTAAAACTTAGGATTTCCTGAGGAAATACTCAGTTTGCAGACAAGATGATCAAGGAATCTTGAATATTATTTTATTTACACAGACGTGTAACAAATGGAAAGAGTGATGCTTATAAAGTTTAATTGCAACTAAGTTGTTTCCTACCACTAGACCTTGGAGTCAGAAGAAGTGGACTTAAATGCTGGCCTTCATGGAAATTGGACGTTGGAAAATGCCAAGGCACGCCTGAACCAGTTTTTCCAAAAAGAGAAGATGCAGGGAGAATATAAATATACTCAAGTGGGACCTGATCACAACAGGTTTGCTAGTTTTTCTCCTTAGTGTTGCTAGTAATGTTGACATTCTTCTTAGTTGTCTGAAATAGCTGGGTCATGCTCTGCATTTCCAAATGAGGAATATAGGTAGCTTAGGGTGCAATCCTATGCATGTTTAGACAGAAAAAGCTCCTGCAACTCCCAGCATTCCCCCGGATTTTCTTGTACAATTTTTTCCTGTCTAAGCATGAATATACCTGATCCTTAATGGATCAGCTGGGTATAAGAAGGTAGTGTGAGCTGTTCCTTATAAGTGACCAAAAGTTATGTTGCTCCCGTTCCTTGCATTTGAAAACTATCTGTCTGTATTTGGTTTTTTTAGTAAGACTTATTTTATCCACCTTCTTAGTAGATAAAAGTAATGGCTCTCCTTCATGACGTTTATGTAGGAGTCCGAATCTGTGACAATCAAGAAGTTGAAGATCCTGTTTAAGCATTGTTGGTTTTTAATACTGTGTATAAAGAAATGCAGTTCAGTGGCAAGTATTTTTGAAACCTGAGTTTCCTATTGAGCAAAATCTCATGGAAGGGTGCTTCCTAGGTGCTCAGATTGCAGGAGTGGGAAGGCAACCACAATCTTGGAATTTTTAAATGATTGTCTATGAGTAAAAAATAAAATCCCTGCATGTGGAAAACCAGCATATCAAGGAGAGGGTAAAGTTAAGACCTTTTAATTTAGTGTTACTTCTTCCATATGCAGTCTTAACTAGTATAATCTCAGAAGAACTTTTCCATGTAAAGTCATTTCCGCATCAGCCATGAGAGTGAGATTGTCAATGTCTATGCCAGCTTGATTTCTGGGCTGCCCTTTGCATCGTCCTGCCATTTGTAAGTTCCCTACAATATAGGTCAGAGAAATGTAATATATTATACAGGAACATTAGGGTTATTCCTCTCCACAATTATTCCTATCAAGAGGAGAATGTATAGTAAATAACTATAGAAGTGTGTAGAGTGTGGTTGTCCCAACTCTCGCTCCAGTCACCTACCTGCTCCTCCCTACCCTCAGCTTTTGCTTCTTCAGTCATTCCTCCAGGCCATATCCAAATAATGCATTCATGGGGAAGGATAGTACACTGTAGTGGCAACTGCCATTCTTTAGTCTCTCCTTTCTAGCTTTAATGCAAAAATGGGCCTCCATAGTGCTGCACTTTCTCTGCTGGGAAAAAACAACTTAATGGTCTGGTAGTTGCCAACCCCACCCCCTTACTGGGTGCAGTTCAGGCGTGATGTTTCCAGTCCTTCAAACTGTGGGCTGTTGGGAGTGGGAATGAGCAACAAGCTTGAGTTCTCCCTCCTCACCTTCCCTCCTTTGATTTACAGTCCTGGTTCATAAGCAGCCCTGAAGTCACAGCTTTCTAGTTTGGACATCACAACAGTACTGTTATTTAACAAACCAGGGATTCTCCTGTGTGGCCAGGTGTGGTAGAGGCAGGGAGGGGTATGAGGAAGGGCTCCAACTTGTTGCTTGCTCCAGTTTCAACAGCCCCCATGGTTTGTTAGACTGGGCATGAGTCGGATTTAATTTCTGGCTTTAAATGAATTTTACGTCATTTTTTTTTCTTTCAGCTTCCATTTGGAGATATGTCTTTGTGCATTGCTTTTAATATGAACAACATTGTCAGGGTTGCCATCTTTTTTTTTATTGGCAGTGCTTTTTGTGATTACCAGCAGCCTGACATGCAGCAGTCAAGCAGTTGAAGCTTTTCCCATCACTTTGTTACAGTACCAGCAAAAATGTCACTTGCTTCATGTCTACACAATGGGCTGCTTTCTAAATACACAAGAACAAGGCTGGTAAAAAAGCTGGCAGCCCTAATCATGGATTTTTGGGGAAAGTGCTAATTCCCCCCCTGCAGTTATAAAGTTGTACTTGTTTAGAATGAGGCTTCTTCTCAAGTAAAAGCCTTAAAATCTATTTGCTTGATTAAGATGGGGGCAGTGGGTGACAGTATGTTTCTCAGCCTGCTTGCTGTTTTCCAGAGAGCATTCCAGGGTGTAGGACTTGTTACTCCCAGGAAGGCTCGGATGGATCACTTGTGTTTTTATGGGGGAAATGGTGTTGGAAAAATGCTGTGCTGTGCCCAGTGGTTTAGATTTCTCAAAAAATTAAGTGTTAACTTAGCAACAACAAGAAGGAAAAAAAATGTGTGCTTGGTGTAACTTGTTTAATGTAAACAACAACAGGAGAGCACACTGTGTTTTAAATGATATATTCAAACAAATTCATGCCTTGACTTGGAAATTAGTTGTGCTGGAATATTTGGAAATATTTTAAGACATGATAACTTAGTGACGTACTTTTCCCTTGCATGGGGCCCTGTCAGATATAATAGTGAAGCTGTAATCCTGTGCACTGTAATCCTGGGAGTAAGCCCCAATAAATACAGTGCAATTTACCTCTGGGTAAATCTATGAATAGAATTATGTGTTAAACCATGGTTTATTGTTCGGTAAACATTCCTGCTTGAACCTTAGGCTCTCATGCTTCACTTTCCCTCCACTCCTCTGGCACATGGTGGAGGAGGAGATTGAAAACTTCTGCTGTTAAATTAACCAAAGTTCCTGTTACATCCAGATTCAAAGACTTCTGTTTATTTAAGCTGGTTCGAACAAACCAGGAACAAACTGTGGTTTATGATTTTGCTCGTTCATCAACTGTAGTTTAAACTTGTGAGAGTTCAGATATAAAGGGATCTTAGCTTACCTTAAAACTGAAAGTGGATGCTTCTGATCTCCTCTCATGGGCACCAGAGGAAGGAGGGAGACTGCACAGTCCCAATGTTCAAACAGGTTTGTTCATACAATGCTGAGCCATGACATGCTTAATTTTTTTATTACCAAATAAACAACATAGACTATATACTCTCTAAGTAATTTGAAACAATACACAGAACAATAAAAAATTTACAATAGTAAGTTATTTAATCACATAAATACTGTTAAATAAATTCTCATAAAGGTTCCAATAGGGAATTGGAACCGGAAACTATAGGGCAACCTGGCAGTGGAAAGACTTGCTTATGAATTTTAGGAAGAATATAAAAAATTGGAATTCTTGGAAAAGAATTCTGTAAAAGTTTTGCAATTGCTTCTTCGATATGCCCTAGTACCCAAGCCTCAACAACCGTAGTCCTAATAATGGACAAAATACGTTTGGTAGGGTCCATAGAAATAGGGTGGTAGCATGTCCGGTTATCAAGTTGTTTATCGACCTCCAATAAATAGTCCTCCTTATTTAGTAGGACTATGGCACCCCCTTTATCGGCCTGTTTGATAACTATAGATCTATCGTTTGCTAACTCTTGAACCACATTCCAATCTCCCCTGGACAAATTGTGCCACTTACGATTCCTGGTTCGATCAAGGTTTGAAAGATCCTTTTCTACTAGCTGTTCAAATACCCGAATGTTGGGATTGGAAGTGGTAGGAGAAAAAGTGGAGTGTGGATGAAAAGCGGACTTGTAAGAAGTTGAGCTACCAAGTTTAAGTTGTCTATACAAATGAAAGAGATCCACCCTGGTACAAAAGGCATTATATGATGCTGTGGGAACAAAGCTGAGGCCCAAATTCAACACCCATCTCTCATCATGTGAGAGAATACGGGAAGACATATTCACCAGTAGGTCTTGTCCCATCAACATCAGCTTGCACGAAAAGATGAGGCATAATATCCGGTAGGGCGAGGGGCGTGTAGTTGCATACCCCTGACATTGTCATCATTACTTGCAGGGTCATCATTGCGTTGAGCCCTAGTATATCGATAATTGCATCGGCGTGACTGTCTAGGAGGCCCCTCTCCCCAGATGTGCCCGTAGATTTATCACCTGTGTCACTTCGATCAGCTGGAAGATCCTGCCACGAGACATGTTTTCTATCAGACCTATACTGGTGCTGAGAAACCCAATTGTACGCTCTTGCATCCGCATAGTCCCTCTCATCACGTGCAATTTTTTTTATCTTAACGTTCCTGATCTCCGTCTGGAATGTAATTAATTCATTTTCAAGAGTCTAAATCTTGTCAGCAAACACTGTTTCCGGAGTATTAGCCTTCAATTGCATCTCCAGAGTCTCCCACTGGTTGTTAATAGAAGTGGACTCCTCACGGGTCCTCTCAGTAAGAAGTAGCATCAAATCCAAAGAACATTTATTGAGTATGGAGATCCATTTCATTTTAAAATCCATATCATCCTGGAACATACCAGGTTTATTAATCTTCAGTCCTCTAGGAATTCTCTGTGATCTACAATAATCCATTAAAGAAGTGGCATGTAGGTCCAATTTGATTGACTTTTTCTTCAAAAACTTAAACTGAGTCCATTCTTGAAGATTAGAATGCACTGCATCACCTGAAAACAGGGAGGAGGAAGTAAAAATCCGTGTCTTATCTTCCTCAGAATACACTCCACTTTTTCTCCTACCACTTCCAATCCCAACATTCGGGTATTTGAACAGCTAGTAGAAAAGGATCTTTCAAACCTTGATCGAACCAGGAATCGTAAGTGGCACAATTTGTCCAGAGGAGATTGGAATGTGGTTCAAGAGTTAGCAAACGATAGATCTATAGTTATCAAACAGACCGATAAAGGGGGTGCCATAGTCCTACTAAATAAGGAGGACTATTTATTGGAGGTCGATAAACAACTTGATAACAGGACATGCTACCACTCTATTTCTATGGACCCTACCAAACGTATTTTGTCCATTATTAAGACTACGGTTGTTGAGGCTTGGGTACTAGGGCATATCGAAGAAGCAATTACAAAACTTTTACAGAATTCTTTTCCAAGAACTCCCAATTTTTTATATTCTTCCTAAAATTCATAAGCAAGTCTTTCCACCGCCAGGTCGCCCTATAGTTTCTGGTTCCAATTCCCTATTGGAACCTTTATGAGAATTTATTTAACAATATGTATGTGATTAAATAACTTACTATTGTAAAAAAATCTTTCTGTGTATGTGTATATCACAGCATACATTATTGTTTCAAATTACTTAGAGAGTATATATTCTATGTTGTTTATTTGGTGACACACAGTCACTAGTACGGTGGTTGTGTGCCAACGGCACTTGTTTGCAGGTTCATTTACAACTGCAGCCTCCAGTTTTTGTTGCGTAATTTTTTTATTAAACTAAACCTCTGAAAACCGTTAACATTCCAATTTTATGACATCTGAAAAGCTGTGTGCATCCTTTTAACTATCTATACATGCTTCTGATGGGCTATCGCCTGTAAATGTTAATTACAATTTTGAAATTGACCAGTCTGGCTAGTTTTTGATCCACTCATTATGTTACCAATTAATTTTATGGAACGGTGCATTTTTACACATGGAAAAATTTCTATAGAAAAATAAAGCAGTGGAATTTTTTCCGCTCTACATAACTGGATCAGAGAGGGTTCCATGATTTGGTGAGAGCATTAAATTTGTAATTGGAAGTTGTTATGCAAAAACTATACTACAAGTATGTAATTCTGAAAACAAGCATGTTTTCCTTGTGCAACAGAGTACTGTATCAAAGGATGAAATGGGAACATGACAATACAATTTAAATTCTGTGCTGAAAGGGGTGGGCAACTGCGACACCAGAGATTTTTGCTCATTCACACATGTGCTGCTGCTTAGGCTGTACTAAGCAATCACATGGGAATCTATTGTAAATTGATTTCTGGTGTCGCTGTTCCCCCCCAGGTGGAGGAGAATGAATTGAGTGCTGAATATAAGCCTGGCTGAGAAACATACTGGCATCGGTGTCATTAATGAAAGGGTTGCTGTTGTGTCCCTGAGAGCCAGTGGCCTTTTGACTCATGAAGCCGCTGTGCCTGAAGGTCAGTTCACTGGTGGTTTAGGAAGGGGCCTAAGAACAAGCTCTTAGCATCACCTAACTTGCTCTTTTGTTTGCAGTGACGTCATTGGGACCTTGACCTAGTTGCAGGTGTAATGTGTTCTTCCCGCAGCATAGTAGAAATGATAGAGGTATTAGAGGGGAGTTTGATCTCTCAAAATCTGAAGAGCCACCTCGGATAGCATTAGTTTTAAAATCCATTGGCTCTGTAAAAATCTTGTTTGAATGAATAACCCATGCAAATAATTTATCTAGGCAGGCATTTTTAAAACTACTTACCAGGCTCCATAGATACTGAGTGTCTGGTTTTCAAGTTACTTTATAAATCCCAGCCTTAGGTTTGGGTCAACAACTAACAGGCTGTTCCTGTGTATATTTTCTCAGAAATAGACTGACTTTCTGTAGGAGAGTGTATGGGATTATGGCCTACGTCTCGTTATGACGGTGGTGTTCATTGTCAAATGAGCATGCTACAGCCTTGTTTACTAGAGCCTCTTAGGCAAATTATGTAGGTAGTTTGGAAAACTAAATAACCAAATGAGGCTACTCCTAATTCTGATCAGATCCCAGGACAGGTTGAAATAAGGGTCACATGGAGCTGTCTGTGTTTATTGCTGTCTTGGAATATAATCCCCATACTCAGGCATATTTTTCTTGGATATCTTGCTCACAGAAATGCTGCTTTTATTGAAAGAGGTATGTATGTTGCCCATCTTGCCAGTCTAATTGTATTTTGGCTCCTGTTGTGCAGAAACCTGCACTTGGGCTAATATTGAGACTGAGGTACACAGCATCCTAAATGAGCTTTTTTTTATACCACTGGGGTTTGGATTAAAGTGTGGCTCTACTCTGCAAAGTAATTCTGTAAAATGTTGAGCCTGTATTATAAAGTGCTGGTCTCAATGGATACTTTTTGCCCTACATATTCACTTGGGAACTTCTGGGTTCACCCATTCTTTATTACCATTCCTCACAAGAAGCTCAGATTATGGAGTCCAAATTATCTGCTTAATAGTATCTTAATCTTTAAACGGGATGGGGAACTTGTGGACCTCCAGATATTATTAAACCCTCACTACTGGCTATGCTGGCTAGGATTCATAGGCATTGCAGTCCCAACCACATCTGGAGGGCCACACATTCCTCATCCCTCCTTTTAGGCATGATAAACTCATAGATGCTTGGGAAGAGGTGCTCATTTTGTAGTAACTTCAGGGAAGAACCATTTTTTAAATGTGAGTTTTAGTTCAGTGTGTAGGAAATGTGGACATACGAATTTTGATGGGCTTTTCCTAATCACTTGGAAGACCTGACTATGTTTTAGATAAGTCTAGTTTGATCCTCCTCGAAAATGAAAGTGCTAATTCTGTTTTTCCTATATGTGTTGCAGGAGTTTTATTGCAGAAATGACCATTTATGTCAAGCAGCTGTCCAGAAGTAAGTGTTTTCTTACTGGGAGCAAACATCATGGCAGAATTTGTGCAGTTCCCACTATGACTACTAGCATAAGTTCTTTTTGACTCGAAGCTTGCAGTTAAAGAATTGGCTGGCTAGTTGAAATAAATATGTGAAGAAAAACTCTCTTTCTCCCCTCTGTCTTTGTTGCCACCTTAGGTAGCTGGGTTACAATGGTGCAAAAGGAGCTGAAGCTACAAGTACTCTGTGCCCCTTTAGCTTCATGCCCACAGCCCTCCGGAACTTAGTTTGCTTGTCCGTTGCCTTTCTGCCCACATACAGAGTTTGAGAACAGAGGCTTTACTGGAATGGGGGGGGGGGGGGAAGGATGTTAAGAGCATCTAATATTGCCAGAGCTTGTTGTTGTGTACAGCTCTGTCCAACCTCTGTTTTTTCCTTGTATTGTATAAATTAGAATGAAGGGATGAGAACTCGAATAAGGTTATTGATTATATGAACAGACTCTGAACAGGATACCATAAATTTTGCTGAGATACTCATGATAACCACTTTCTAGTATGTGTTCCCTGATGGTAGTTAAATTCTAAAGCAATCACACTGGGTAACATTTCAGAAAGTACATTGGCAATTTTCAGACAATTGATTATTATGGCTTTACTTGGTTTTTAACATTCCTTTCTATAAAAAAAAGAGCCAGAGACTGTTCTTTATTGACCACCACCACATCTAGTACATCTCTATTTCAGGAATCTTTGCTCGTGAGCATGGCTCAAATAAAAAGCTGGCAGCACAATCCTGTGCTCTGTCTCTGGTCAGACAACTCTATCACCTGAGTGTCATTGAAGCGTACTCTGGGCAGACCAAGAAAAAAGAAGGGGAATCGGTGAGTCCTGTGGGAAATTTCCTACAGTTGCTTCTTTCATATATGTATATATGCTTTAGCAGCTTATTGAGCCAAAAGACATAGGTTGCTGATGTAAAGTCACAATCATTCTAAGATCATACTCCTCAAACAGCCATGAGATTGCTATGTTGTTCAGATCTCCTGGAGAACTGATTCATATTTGGACAGTTGGGTAATTGGGTTAAAGAAAAAAGATGTAAATGTGTGAGTGAAGAAGACAAGACTATTCCCCACTTGCCATCCACCAAGAATGTATTCAGAGGGGCAAGCAGGTTAAATAAGATTTCATTCTCATGGAGACTTGACAAAGTGCAGTGCCTTTTTTTTTAAGTACTGTAAGGGCTGACTTTCAGGGTTTGAGTGATGATGGATGGTTTGGATAGATTTTGGATGCTTGTCCTGTTTTAACTCCCCCCCCCCCTTTTTGGAAGGACCTAATTCTCCTAAAACTTCTGATGGTTTCAGTGAGATGCAGTTCACGTGTAATGGTGGCATATCATGGATTAATGAACCTATGATTTGCCACACACTGTGCTGGGCATGTTCTGCTGCTATTTTGAATATTCAGCCCCCAGTTGGGTCAATCAGGGCTTACTGTGTGATGTCCAAACCTTGACAATGACCTGTTTCACATGACATTACAGCCCACCACAGTTTAATTTATCTGTGGGGACTGTTGCATTCTGCCAGGCACCTGTGGGCACAATTTTTGCAAGGCACCCCAGCTTTCTGCTGCTTGTTCTGTTTTGCAAACCCAGGTAGCAGGGGGTTGTTTGAGGGTTAGACAACACTCAACCCTAAAACAAGCCATGGTTTATTTGAGGGTCAAAGCCTCAAAATCCCCTTAGTACTTAGGTTATCTATGGGATGTTTAACTCATGATTAATCTATAGTGTCTGGATTCAAATGTCACGTAACAATCCCCGATTGGCTCAGTTGGAGATTAAATATTCAAAAAGGCTGCGACACATGCCACATTAAATCGCGAGTTAACTAACACAGATTTACTGCTGTGAATATGTGAACAGCCCCTGAGGGTCAGCCTAGCTTAGACAATGGCTCAGTTCGGACGACATATTAAGCAACGGAGGAGTAAATAACGTACTGACCGTGCGTTAGGCAGGAGGAGCTCCACAGACAACATGCTGCAGCCAGCGCTGCTTGGAACCAGCAAACGCCCCGGCTGCTAGGAACTTGCGGCAGCCATTTTGGTTGCAGCCTCTCCTCCGTGTGTCCCCCAGACGTATCCCAGCATGCACCGTGAGTTCTGCCGGCTGCATAGAGCGGCCAGGGTTTTTTGGCTGCTCTAGGCAGCAGAACTCTATTCCAAAATGGAATAGTCTACGGAGAGAGGGGGGGCTGAATTCGGACGACACCTTAAATAACGGGGCTTCGGGCTAAACAACGTGCAAGCCCGTTGTTTCGCTCCATTGTTTAAAGTGCCTGATTAACATACTGTCAGTTGTGTGTGCGTTGTGTGTTACCCTCCAGACGACACAATAAGCAACACAACTGATGATTGTTCCCCCCCCCTCCTCCGTTGCCTAATGTGTCGTCCGAACTGAGCCAATTTTTAAAGGTATTTCCGGCTAATCTTATTTGCTAGTATGTAGA
This sequence comes from Anniella stebbinsi, assembly GCA_029215795.1. NCBI lineage: Eukaryota > Metazoa > Chordata > Lepidosauria > Squamata > Anniellidae > Anniella > Anniella stebbinsi. The sequence continues at coordinate 121,125,460 of JARDYH010000004.1, read as the reverse complement.
AGTATTCATATTGGTTTTTTAAAACATTTCTGTGTGTTTTTCCTCTCTTTTAATTTTTAATTGTGTGGCAAATCATTTTTCAAAGTTCTGAATTATGCATATATATATTTAGTCAATTACAGTACTTTGATGGTTTAATATGAACGTTTTCCTATTTATGTTTTGAGCCAAGAATATTCTGTATCTTCATTTTCTGTGGGTGTGTTACTGTGCCACTATACATTTCAAGGATTTTGGTGTCTTGTTTAGTCTGAATCTATCCTTAATGTGGCTATTTTGGATCCTCACTCATGTTAATTTCATAGGTGGAGCCTTATGAAGTCAATCTCTCTGGTGATTTGGAAAGTCAGCTGCAAAGTATTGTGGATGAGATGGGCCTTGAAATCGTTCCACCAGTGAGTGTGTGGTCAAGAAAAGTTTTCTTTTCCTCTTCCTTTCCCAGTTGGATGGGGTTCTGTCAGTTTTCACCCAGTAAAGTTTTATGTTTCTAACTTGCAGCCTGAGGATTCCAGCTTCCCTGCTGTACTTAACCTTGGAAAGCTGGCCCACTTTGAACCATCCCAAAAACAGAATCAAATGGGGGTTGTGCCTTGGTCACCCCCTCAGTCAAACTGGAATCCATGGACCAGCTGCAATATTGATGAAGGCCCTCTCGCATATGTAAGTCTACAGTTAACATATTCTCATAAATTTCTCCTCATTTTCCCCCTTTAGAGAACCCTCTTGTGAAGTACATTAACTGCCCACTTAGTTGCAGCAATTTTCAGAAAATATGTGCCTTCAAATCCTTTTTCTTTTTCCAGGCCACTCCAGAGCAGATAAGCATTGATCTAAAAAGCAACCTCATGTATCAGCTGGAAAATGATCAAGAGCTACTGAAAGTAAGTCTGCTGACATTAGACAGCAGTTATTATCCAGAACGCCTATAAATCTGGATTAGTCAAACTCCACATGCAAGTAGACTGCTAGTAAGCCCAACTCCCATGATATGCAATGCTCCATCATTCATCTTTTCCCTTCTTATCACCTCTTGGTGATAGTACTGGATACTTCCTTTGGAGGTTCTTTGGAGATAGACTTGGCCAGGGACTGGACGTATGCACTCCCTTTCTAGAGCCAATTATCTGCCATTGTCAGAGGATGTAGGTTTCAGTATCTGACCGGTTGGAAGCTTATCCACCAGTATGATGCATGCGCGGCACACACACACCCATGTGAAAAGTGTGAAATTTGTGTATGTGTGTTTTATATGAGGAGAGGGAAGAAACCAAAGACCACACTTAGGTCTCCTTCCAAACTTTCAAAATGTGTGGAAGTTGGAGTGGGTATAACTTCTTAGCTTAGGAGATTAATTCAGAGAGGGAGCTGCCAATTGCCAGATTATAATTACTGAGTATTAACGATGAACTATTTTCTCTCACAGATCCTTCAAGAGAGGGAAACCTTGCCTGTGAAGAAGTTTGAGCAAGAGATTCTGGAAGCCATCCATCAAAATTCTGTTGTAATCATCCGTGGGGCCACAGGTTGTGGCAAAACCACACAGGTTCCACAGTACATCCTGGATGAACATATCTACAGTGGAAGAGCTGCTGAATGTAGCATTGTTGTGACTCAGGTGAAGAGCCTAGTCAAAGAATATATGTGATGGACATTTGGCAATAATACCCATCAGAATTAGTTGCCACTAAATTTAGTAGTTAACCAAACATTAATACATTTAATTCCCATCTGTGATGTAGATGCCATGCATACTGCTCCGGTATGCCTGTGATATTCATTTGCTAATCGTCCATGCATGTGTGCAATAGTTTACCTGGTAATGGCAGAATTATTTCTTGATAGGAAAAGCTTGCAGATGCCCCTCAGTTTATTAAAACTGACTCTCCACTTATGCTGAACTTTTCCCCTAGGTTTTCCTGCTCAGGCCTTTGGCTCTCCCCCCCCCCCCCATTTTCAGTCCTTTTGACTTGTGCTACTGTGTCCCTCCTTTCTCTTACTATTCTCCCCCAGTCCTTAGAAACTGCATACATGAGCCTATGCACCCTTGTCTTGTCAATTTCCTTCTTCACCTCTCCCTTGACAGCTGAAACAGACAAGGAAATTGACCAAGCAAGACTATAGGTGTTGGACAGCTGTAACTGCACACATGCAAATGACTAATAATAATAATAATAATAAATACCTTGCAAACAACCAGACATAATGCTCATAGACAAAAAAGAAAAACACACATACCTCATCAAGATAGCAATTACTAAAAGACAAAAATGTTGAAAAGGAAGAAGAAAAGCGAGACAAATATACACCACTGGCCATGGAAGTCAAAGAACTATGGCAACAGGAAAAGGTCACGATTATTCCATTACTCACTTCATTCACCAGCATTACATCAAAAAACTATACAGAAAATCTCCAGAAACTCTGCCTACCAAAATACATCTACACCAACATCGGCAAATCGGTCATAATTAAAACATGTTCAATCATCAGGAAATTCCTGTATCGATAAAAGACAGCACGACTTGGCAAAGCCCGTCATGTCCGTCTAGAAAAACCACCACAAGCGAGAAAGAGATCATAATTTTTGTTTTAAAAAACCCTGCAACCCCAATTTCACATTTTTGAGGCAGCAAAAAAATTAAAAGGCTTGGGAACAAAATGACAGTCCTTCCATAGTGCATATTTGGTATTGTTGGAAGGAAAATCACTAGTGAGATCACGAAGACAGAGCATGGGTGTTTTTGCTGCCCTTGCTGAGTGGCTGTATGGCCAATCATGGTAACCCACAATAAAGTCAGTCTTCTGGGTTCAGACGACATGACAACCCCATTGTGGGCACGAACAACCCTTGTTTGTAAAAAAAACAAACCGCCCCACAGAAAATGTTCCAGCTTTGGGCAACAGACAACCAGCTATGACTAGTTGCCCATGATAGGTTGTCCTGCAAACCAGAGGTTCACAGTGCTTTGAGCAAAGAACTGTAGCAATCCTTTGAATTGCCCTGAGGAAGGACTCATTTTGAGTCCAAAACGCGTCGGCTCTATTTGAATAAATACGTCTTCAAGATAAAAAGGTTTACTTGAATATACACCTTCTCAAGGTACATCATTGGTTTTTCCCCCTCTCCCCTATAGGGTTCCCTTTCTCCTCCTGACTCTATAATGGAGTTGGGACAAATCAGTTCGTTTCCTTCATTTCATGGTGGCTATTTTAAATGTGATTTGCAGTAGTAAAGTTATGCTGGGAGCAATATTTCATATTATGAAGTACCAGCATGAATTTTTAAGCACCCTCCCTGCACAGAGATAAAAAAGGCTGCAAATTCCCAGCATATCGTATTTGTGCACCTTGCATCTGGCTGTCAAGGCACCAGGTTTTTCCCCCCATTCTGGGTAGAGGCTGCTAGCATGTCTTGGTTCCAATTCTATGACTTTCTTCCATGGGCTTGTTGCAGGGAGCTACTGTTGGTAAAGCTTTCATATTTGAACTGTGTGATAAATTTCCTTTCTACACAGCCCAGGAGGATCAGTGCTGTTTCTGTGGCAGAACGAGTCTCCTATGAGAGAGGAGAAGAACCTGGGAATAGCTGTGGCTACAGTGTCCGCTTTGAATCGGTGCTTCCCCGGCCTCACGCCAGTGTGATGTTCTGCACTGTAGGTGTGTGTTGGTTTCTGATTTCTAATTTCTAGGCTAGGATGGAGAGGTAATGTAGAGAACCTGAAGCTAAGCAATAAGAGATAATCCCTTCACAGTGTGCTGTTACTCATGGAGAACATGGAAGCTTATACTGTGTGGCCCGTACCTAGAAGTTTTTACAGTGGATTGAAAACAAAAGCAGTTCCTCCTGTGTTTTGGCTGCTGAATCCATAGCAGCAGCTAAAAGGAGGTGTGAGGATTCTTTTCTGTTCTCACCATAATGAAGTGAGGAGTCAGCATGAGATTTCAGACTGGGACTGTGCATAGTGCGTTACTTTGCTTTCTCCTATAGGTTGGGTGAAACTATCACTTGATACCCCCTCTTCATTGATATGGATCTGTTTCTTTAAGGTGTCCTCCTGAGAAAGCTGGAAGCTGGTATCCGAGGAATCAGTCATGTTATCGTGGATGAAATCCATGAGAGAGATATTAATGTGAGTAAGCTTTGAACTCTGACCCACCAGAGTTTTATTGCCGCCTGATTCTCTCTACGTTTTGTAAGAATTCCTGCTGTTGTGCCATGTGAAAGAAAACAAGTGCTTCTGTTGTGGCTTTGGTATGTTTTGCTTCCATGGACATTGTGTGTGCAGCATTACAACCAGGATGTCTTGATCTTTTTAGTAGTTGCCTTTCCCACCTCTAGCCACTGCTAGAGCTCTATTGCAAGTATGTAGAACTAAACAGGATAGTTCTCTAGGTGAACTGTGTAAAGAAAATAGCTATACAAAGATACCCATTAGTCCTCTACTCTTGAGCAAACCTGAAAGATGCAAAGCTAATCAAGGGAGGCTTTGATATCATTTCATAATGATGGCTTCAATCACAGTGCACTTTTAGTTGTAACATGACAGCCAAGGGACTGAGCTGTGAATCAGGAAGACCCTAATATGAATGTCACCACCTCTCCCATGAACTTACTAGAGTCCTTAGGCAAGCCAATGTTAATCTACATTTTAAGGGTTGTTGAAAGGTTACAAGATAATTATGCAAAGTGCTTGGACAATTGCTCTACAGATACTTGGTAGTAGTATTCTAGGTAAATAGCTCAATTGATTGTTTAATACATTTAGATACTTCTGAAAGAAATGTACCAAAGTAGTGTACAATATCAAACATTTACAAATACAGTAAAATACGATATAAACAAAATGTCCATTACAAAATATGCATATCTAAAAGAGTGACTAGTAGCACACTGGAACGACAAGAAATAAACTGGAAAACTTTGAGTGAAAAGAAATATTTTTAGCGTGTACCTAAAGCTCACAATCGTTGCTGTATGCCTTAATTCCAGGGACAAAGTATTCCAGAGAGCAGAGACAACTACACTAAATGCCCCCATTTGAGTGGCTGCTAGATTAATTTAGGGAGCTTGTGGAGCCACCAAAAGGGACTTCACTAATAACCAGAGGGAGCAGGCAGTTATTCTGAGATTGATCAGGGTTCAAATTTATTTTGTTGAAAGATTGCCCTCCTTCTCTTTACAGACTGACTTCCTGCTGGTAGTTCTGCGAGACGTAGTCCAGGCCTACCCTGAAGTTAGAGTCATCCTCATGTCTGCTACCATTGATACCAGCATGTTCTGCGAATACTTCTTCAATTGCCCCATCATTGAAGTCTATGGCAGAACCTTTGCAGTTCAAGGTGAACAACTGCCCAAGGGAATATTTGAAAAGCTGTTCCAGTTTGGTTTTCTGCAGAATAGAGATAGACGACACCATTTAGCATTCAGGTGTTATTACAGTGTCAAGGACTGATGTGAAGTACAGAGCTGACATCATTGTGTTGCTAATGCCAAAAACAGAGCCGGGAAGATTGTAACTGGAAACGGTGGTAAGATGAAGTCGTTTTAAGGCTTATGGAACACCCATTTGATTGTACCTTTTTATGTGGAGAAAAAAATACCAGCCCTTTGAGTTTCTAGCTATCTCTTCTATATTTTTTGCTGGTTGTTTTAGGATGAGGGAAGTGAACCTTCAGAGTCCCTTTAAGTGGTTATTCCTTCAGTAACCTGAATGTTCTTTCTGTTTTAGAGTATTTTTTAGAAGACTGCATTCAGATGACTAAATTCATTCCTCCACCAAAGGACAAGAAGAAGAAAGATAAGGATGAAGAAGGCGGTGAAGATGATGATGTACGTTGGCTAAGGAGGGTTTTTTGTTACTGTTTCCTGCGTGAAATTTTAGCGGCATTCATAAGAACCAGAACAGTAATGGCAATGTATGCATAGATACACATTTTTTGTAATGATTTATGGTTCTATTTAGTGAAATATATTGTTTTAAGTTCTTACATGTAAGCTGCTTTGAGTTTTGGGTTCTTTGAATAATAAAGTAGTGCAAACAATAGGTGATCGCCTTAACCAAAACTTGAACAATCGATAACAAAGAAGTTAAGGAAATAAATAATGGATAAAATTTAATACGGAGCACTTTTTATATACGTTCGACTGAAATGATATGTTTATTGTAATCATTGAGCAAGTTTTTTAACATATAATTTCAGTTGAATGTATATAAAAAGTTGAATGTATATAAAAAGTGCTCTTTGAAAAATTGTACTCTGTATTAAATTTTATCCAGTATTTATTTCCTTAACTTCTTTGCTATCAGTCTTTGAATAATAAGCCACAATAAAGTCTGTACTCCTCCCATGTGGAGAGCAGGGCTGCCTTTCAGTTAGGAGCCAGGGCACTTTTGAACTAAGTACGTCAGGACTTGATGATGAGCTGTTGTAGCTTAGCAGAAAGCCACGCACTAAGAAATGAGTCGTGGCTTTGTTAGCACTAATTTATAGGGATGTGCACTGGATCGGACACGATCCACGATCCGAGTCCGGTCCAGTGGGAAATCGGATAAATTATCCGATTTCCGATCCCGCAGCTGGATCGGCCGATCCAATCCGAACCGGTCCGAAAAAGCTCCGAACCGGTTCGGCGGATCGGCGGATCGGCCACTGGCGCCCACCGCCGCTTCCATTGGCGGGCGCCAGCGGGCGCCCGCCGATGAAAGTGGACAGCGGGGGGGGGAGGAGGGGGGCACTTACCTTCTCGGCCCGGTGGCTCCCGTCCGGCGCCGGCGCCTACTACTACTAGCAGGCTCCGCGGCCTGCTCTAGGGTGGCGCGCCGGGTGATGTCATCACCCGGCGCGCTACTCTAGAGCAGGCCGCGGAGCCTGCTGGTAGTAGTAGGCGCCGGCGCCGGACGGGAGCCACCGGGCCGGGAAGGTAAGGAGGGGGTGCGTGGAGGGGAGGAGGGGGAGGGGGGAGGGGGGCCCTTACCTGCCCGGCCCGGCGGCTCCCGTCCGCCGCCGGCGCCTACTACTCCCAGCAGGCTCCGCGGCCTGCTCTAGGGTGGCGCGCCGGGTGATGTCATCACCCGGCGCGCTACTCTAGAGCAGCGCGGAGTAGGCCGCGGCTACTCGAGAGTAGGCCGCGGAGCCCGCTGGTAGTAGCCGCCGGCGCCGGACGGGCCGAGAAGGTAAGCAGTGGCGGGGAAGGGGGCTTACCCCCCCCCCCCCGGAGCTGTCCGCTTCTATCCGCTGGCGCCCGCGGGCGCCAGCGGATGGAAGCGGGCGGCCCCAGGGGGGGTAGGGAGCGCGGGGGAGGGGGTTTACCTGCCGGGGCTGTCCACAGCGGACGGCCCCGGGGGGGGGGAGGGAGTTAGGCCCCCCCTTACCCACCCGCCGCCATTTTTTCCTCATAGACTTGCATTGCAATGCAAGTCTATGGGGAAAAAAATGGCGGCCGATCCAAAAATGTACGATTTTTGGGTCGGGATCGGACTCGATCCGGTCCGGGGGGCCTCCGATTTTGTCCGAACCGGTCTGGGACAAAATTGGAGGTCCCGATCCGGGTCCCGATCCGATCCGGGGGGTCCGTGCATACCCCTACTAATTTAGGCAGCAAGTAAACACCTTTCAGGCATTTCTAGGAGTTGCTCTCTGTTGGTTGTTACTGCTTTTCTGGTTTAGTTTCTGGTGTATTTGGTTGCATTGCTGGGTTTCTGTATCGTATTCATCTTTATATGATTTTATGCAAGCTTATAAATCTTAAAGAGGTAAATGAAAATGTTATTTTGATCCTTTTTATTAGGACTTGACTATGTGCTGAATAGTCAATCAAGCATAATCTCTTATTGAAGGAAAGGTCATATTTTTGGCAGTCGATTGTGTAAGATTTAACATTGAAAGTAGGGCCAGGATAAATTTCAGGTCTTGAGAACCGAGTCTACCACTGCAATCCTTCCTGTCCAGGATATTCATGTGTTTTTCTGCTTACTCAACCTCTTGGTGATGAGTTTCATAAAAAATACTGTTAGTAGAGAAGGTGTCTTACGTGTGCCATATTCTCTTCTCTTTTAGGCCAATTGCAACCTTATCTGTAGTGATGAATATGGCCCAGAAACGAGGCACCGCATGTCCCAGCTAAATGAGAAGGAAACCCCCTTTGAGCTCATTGAGGCCCTGTTGAAGTATATTGAGACCTTGAATGCACCAGGAGCAGTCCTTGTCTTTTTGCCTGGCTGGAATCTGATATACACCATGCAGAAATTCCTGGAAATGACCCCACACTTCGGTACAAACAGTTTTCATCTTTCCTCCTTTCCATCTTTTCTGATGTGTTCATAAAGGTGGAAGAGCCTCTCTTTTGTGTGCAAGGAGTGAATGGCGGAAAGAGAGTGAATAGCGATATTTAAAAGAGTGGGTCTCAGAGAGATGTGCATTTGTTTGGGCTCTTAATATGCTTCCTTCCATGTGCTCTTACTGCAGGAAGCCAGCGGTACAGAATTCTTCCTCTGCATTCTCAGATTCCTCGAGAGGAGCAGCGCAAAGTGTTTGACCCAGTGCCTCCTGGAATGACCAAGGTGTGTCTCTCTTGTCTCCCCTAGGCAAGGAGGAAAATAGATAGTCTGGGCTAATCTTGGGGTTCATCTGGATCATAGAGCCTTGTATTCAGAATAAATTTATGTTTGTCTCCCCAGGTAATTTTGTCCACCAACATTGCAGAGACCAGCATTACCATCAATGATGTTGTCTATGTTATTGATTCTTGCAAGTGAGTTTTTCATCCTAGTGTTTTTATTGAGCTGCAAACTGAGCCCAAGGTGTTTGTTGTGATCCCACAAGTCCCCCTGGACCACTGATTCAATTTTGCCTCTCCAACTGTTAAAAAAGGGACCCGCCTTTCCTACACCACCTCTCTTGCCACTGCTGCCGCCAATATACCGTATTTCACCTAATCTAAGATGCCATCGATTCCAAGCCGCACCTTAATTTTAGGGCCACCACCAGGAAAAAAAGCATTACATCGATTCTAAGCCGCCCCCCCACCGCCCCGGTCCTTCCCGCCAGTGCCGCCCCAGTCCGCGCCGCTCCGGTCTGCCAGCACCAGCACGGGGGAGGCCGCTGCCAGCGAGGAACGGCCTTCCCCACTCACCTCCATTGCTGCCCTGGTCCTCAGCGCCAGCACTGCTTGCAGCAGCCTCCCTGGCCTGGAAACGCAGCGTTGCTCCAAAGTAGGGGCAGGTAGTCCTCGACGCGCCCTCCCTGCACCACAAGCCGCTTCGGAGTGTTGCACCCCGCCCAGTGTGGATCAAGCCTCGGAGGCTCCGCTTGCGCCCTCACCGCCGCCCTTTCATCCCAGCCGGTCCGGGGAGGGAGGAGGGAGGGTTGTCCTTTCATCCCAACTGGTCCTCCCTCCCCACACCGGCTGGGATGAAAGGGCGGTGGCGGCGGGGAGGGCGCGAGCGGAGCCTCCGAGGCTTGATCCACACTGGGCGGGGTGCAGCACTCCGAAGCGGCTTGTGGCGCAGGGAGGGCGCGTCGAGGACTACCTGCCCCTACTTTGGAGCAACGCCGTGTTTCCAGGCTAGGGAGGCTGCTGCAAGCGGCGCTGGCAGCGAGGACCAGGGCGACAATGAAGGTGAGTGGGGAGGCTGAGTCGCTGGTGGGGGGGCATGCAGAGCCCCTTGTGAAGGCTCTATGGGTGGGTTGGTGTAGCTTCAAACCCATTCCAGTGCTGGAGAAATCCGGCGAATCTAAGATGCCATCGATTCTAAGACGCACTCCATTTTTACAGAGGTAAATATGGGGGAAAAAGTGCGTCTTAGAATCAAAGAAATACGGTAAATGCTTCCCCGTTTGTTCTATGTGTTCTTAATATTCTCCAGAGCTTCGAGAACACTGCCTTATTAGTTCTTTGTCTACTTCTGGTCACACTGTTGAAATTGGGATGTCTATGGCAGAAACCATAGAGTCCTGGAGTAGCGTGCCAGAGCATCGCCAGAACTCACTACTATTGCTACAAGAAGGCTTTAGTAGCACTGAAAGTAAGGTGACGATTTCAAGAGGCAGTGGAGGGGTGAATGGGGGATAAGGATGAATGAAGGGGGATAAAATATAAAAGGGATTTTAAACGGATGGGATGGGGGGTGCTCCTTATAAACTGGATGGGAGGTTCTTCTAGGATGCCTTTTCTCAGCCCACCATTTATGTCTGTTCCAGAATTAAGAAACGGATAAAAATCCTGCTTTTGTTTCGAACATCCCTCCTTTTTTTTTTTTTTGCTCTGGACGTGTCCCCTTTGTAGTGCCTCTGACACTAAAAAAGTTGTGCACCCCTACTGTAGAGAATTGTAGTGATCAGTCTTTTGATGCAAGGACAGATCACTACTTCTGCTTTAACTGAAGTATTGGGTAGAACCATCACTGCTTCTCATCCAGCCCTGTTGGCTAGAGATACTTATTCCGGCCCCCTTATGTAATGTGGACCAAAGGAGTAAGCAGGACTCCAGAGCTTGTTCAGTGAAGCTAATTCTTCTTCGTGGTCTCTGTGCATCACACACTATGGGCTCGCGCCGGCACCAAGCCTCAAACCGGAACTTCTAAAGCCTAGAAAAATCTTGGCGGGAACCCCTCCCCCCACCGTACCATCGCGCATGCTTGGGTTCCCGCCTACCTCAGTTCTTTTTTGACCGCCTTGCTGGTTGCCTCACGGAGAACTTCTCATATAGCGGTCGTACTTCTAATCATTTTTTGTTCTAGCCTAGACTCTTTAATTTTTCGTTCTTTCGTCTTCTCCTTCTCTTCTTCTCCTTTCATCCAAAAAAAAAAAAAATTTTTTTTTATACATTTATCTATAGTCTGTTGATCTCTTTCTACGTCTATATTTCTCCTCGCTGCTTCTTATCGGTGTGTTTGAGCCCCCTGCCCCCCCCTCAACCCCCCGGCTAACTCGGTGGGCAGTGGCCCCAAGATGGCGCAGACGGCATTGTTTAAGAGCTGCACCGCATGCAGCGCGAAGCTGACACTCTCGGACAGCCATTCCAAGTGCCTTCTTTGTCTGGGCGAGACCCATATTGTCGACGCCTGTGCCCACTGCCTTAACATTTCGAGACAAACCCGAAAAAATAGGGCAAACAAACTGCGAGCCCTCCTCTGGAAAAAGGCCCTCGAGACAGTCGACCCGCCGGCACGCCCGACAGTGGCACCCGAGCCTAAGGCAGTGGAGACGACTAATCGTCCCAAAACGAGTAAGCCCTCCCTTCCCACTGAGGTGGCCAAGGCGAAGAGGCGCAAACACGACCAGCCAGCCGTAGAAGAAGGGGCGAAGAGGAAAAGGGAGAAATCAAAAGCCCCATCGAAATCGGGGCACAAAAAGGCACTTCAGCCTGAGAGCCCGGCGCAGCGCCAGTTTCTGCCGCCGAAGCCGGCCTCGGTACCGTCACGATCACCGGTACCAATGGCCATGTCGGCGCCGTCCCCATCGACTTCAGTGTTGTTACCGCTCACGTGGCCGGTGCCGACGCCCCCACCACCACCATCGACGGCGAAACGCCGACGCACATCAAGTCCGTCTTGCTCGGTACCAAAGAAGCCAACACCATCGACGGCGATACTTCACCTATCCTTCTCGCCGCCGGAGCCGGAAGACCGGCCCTTCGACCCCTTATCCCCACCGGCTTCACCAATACCGATGTCGGAACCGAGGTTGACTCCTACGACTCGCCGATACCGATCGCCGCCCCCGACGCCGGCCCGCGATTGGGATCAATTTTCCGATTACTCCGCAGTCTCGTGGACGGGGCTACCTCAAGCCGGGCACAACACTCCTCCACAACGGTTCCTATTTGACCTGTATACGGGACAACGTCTTGAGGAAGAGGGTGAGTCATTTGCGACTTTACGGCCACCCAGGCAACCTCCATCGGCTTCTGTATCGGTACCCAAGCAGACCGCCCAGCCCTCTGACCCGCCATTGGCCCCCCTACCTCCCATGGTAATATCGGCCCCACGACAGACTCTATCCGAGGAAGACTACGCCTCCTCCTCCTCCTCTGTAGGCGTCCAGCCATCCTTGCCCTCACCAGAAGAGGATGTGGGAACGGATAAGAGGGCATCCCCATCGTTGGAAGCCGTTTCCTTCCAGGAACTGCTGCAGCACCTTGCACAGTCGCTGGGAGTAGAGGTGCCACAACCAGAGGAGGAATGTTCTGACTTCATCTATGATGTCATGTACGGAGAATCGGCCACAGCCTTAGCCATGCCACTTATCCCAACACTTTTACACACAGCGCAAGAGTCGTGGAAGACTCCAGCAACGATGGGACCGGTCTCGAAACGCGTGGACGCCCTATACAAAATACAAGAAAAGGACGCGGGATTCCTCTTGCAGCACCCTAAGCCTAATTCCATAATTGTGGAGTCCGCACAGGGAAGGTCCTCCAAATCTCACTCGGCTCCCGTAGATAGAGAAGGCCGCAAGTTAGATGGGTTTGGACGCAGAATCTACTCATCCGCAGCCCTGGGCATGAAAATCTCTAATTACCAGGCAATGATGACCAGGTACAATTTATTTTTGTGGGATAAAGTGGCTGCTCTTCATGCTCATCTCCCTGACAACATGAGGGAAGTGGCGCGTGTATTCCAGCAGGAGGCTATCGCCCTAGCGAAGCAAGAGCTCTCCACGGCCAAACATCAGACGGATTGCCTCTCTAAGGCAATGGTTGCCTCCATCGCACTCAGACGACACGCATGGCTCCGATCATCGAACCTGCCGCAAGAGTCAAAGACGAGAATCGAGGACCTCCCCTTTGATGGGGAAGGCCTGTTTAATACGACCACTGACACGACAATGGATAACATACAAAAAGCAAAAACGACAGCGAAGAAGATGGGCTTCTATCGCCCGCGCAGGTGGCCACGACAAAACCCTTATCAACAGCGATACACACCATTCAGACAGCAGCAACACCAACAACTCCAACGCTTCCCACCTGCATCGCAACCGGGATTCCAAAATAAGAAGAGCTACACACGGGAGATTTCGCCAGTCTCGCAACAGGCCAGACACGTCCAACAAACAGCATCGTCTTTGACTCTCCCCGGGCAACTCACCTACCAATCACAAATTTCTACAACAGACTTCTACCTTTTTACGACACTTGGACCGAAATGACAACGGACAGATGGGTACTGGACATCATTCTACAGGGCTACAGAATAGAATTTACATCCATGCCACCGACGGGGCAGTTAAAAATCACACCGCCCTCGGAAGTCTTGCGTCAGGAGGTACGCTCTCTGCTCCAAAAAGGCGCCATTTCCCCTGTCAACACCTCACAACTGGGGACGGGATTCTATTCCCAATACTTCACAGTCCCCAAGAAGGACGGGGTATGCGACCCATCTTGGATCTGAGACTACTCAATGAGTTTATCCTGACAAAGAAATTCCGAATGGTCACTCTGGCGTCAGTCCTTCCCCACCTCAGACGCAACAGCTGGTTTACCCTCATAGACTTGAAGGATGCATACTTTCACGTACCTATTCACAAATCACATCAAAGGTTCCTCCGATTTATAGTGGGGGGGAGAGGCCTATCAATTCACAGTGTTGCCCTTCGGCCTAAAGACCGCCCCCAGGGTATTCACGAAGTGCATGGCCACAGTCTGTGCATTTCTCCGGTCATCAGGGATAGAACTATACCCCTACCTGGATGACTGGCTGATAGTCTTCCCCTCACGCCAACAGGCGGAAAAGGACGTATCTACCACCAGGAGTCTCCTGCGGGATCTAGGTCTTGTCATCAATCTCAAAAAGTCGACCTTCAACCCAACACAAATTATCCAGTTCATCGGTGTACGTCTGGACGCAACAGTGGGAAGGGTCTTTCTACCGGAAACAAGATGCCTACAATTGCAAAGGCTCGCCCACCAGATCCGGGACTCGGAGCATGCAAAAGTGATTTCAATACAGAAGCTTCTGGGGCTCATGGCGTCATCCGTATATGCGGTTCGGTGGGCACGCTTACGAATGCGTCCCCTACAACAGTTCTTATTAAAAAAACTACGACCCACTCAGAGACAGCAACTGGACCAGAGTGTATCTACCCCACTCCCTCCGTCACCCCCTCGGGTGGTGGACGTTATGCGACAATCTGAGCAGGGGGCTACCATTCATGAATGCCGGCCCATCCCGGACGATCACCTCGGATGCCTCCCTACTGGGGTGGGGAGCGCACTGCGACTACCTCACAGTGCAGGGAGAGTGGACCATGAGGGAAAAGACGAACCACATAAACAAATTGGAGCTCTTGGCCGTACAAAAAGCATTACTTGCCTTCAAAGACTATGTGGCAGGACAGCACGTACTGATAGTATCGGACAACACGTCTGTCGTATGGTACCCGACCAAGGAAGGTGGCACCCGCTCCAATGCCCTCCTCCAGCTTACACTTCAAATCTTCGACTGGGCGATTCCCCTGAGAATACTACTCTCAGCAGTCCACATAGCGGGGTCAGACAATGTAACAGCGGACGTGCTGAGCCGCCAATTTTGGAACACCCACGAGTGGTCTCTCAACCCAAGGATCATAACCAACATCTTCCACAGTTGGACAATGCAGTCTGCGACTCCTTCTGTTCGAGAGCAGGGATAGGAGAGGGATCAAGAGGAGACGCTTTCGCCACCCCATAGGGGAAAGGGCTTGTTTATGCCTTCCCCCCCTTCCCCATAATCTCCAAAGTAATAGTAGCTTTGCAGTGGAGACAAGCGAATGCCATCCTCATTGCCCTGTGGTGGCCACGGCAGGCCTGGTTCTCAACTCTGCTTCGCCTCTCCAGAGGAGAATACCTCGAATTACCGCCATGCCCAGATCTCATCTACATGGACCATGGCCTTGTTCTACATCCCGACATAAGCAAACGCCACCTGACAGTATGGCGAATGCGGCGCAGTGGCAACACCTAGACCTTTCACCAGCGATACGCACCATCCTAATGGAAGCTACCATCCACCAGAGCATCATACAACAGAAAATGGAGAAAGTTTGAGCAGTTCACTTCCAGCAAAGGACTACAACCTGGGTCGTGTGGGATATCAGACATACTAGCATTCCTACACTCCCTCTATGATGAGGGCCTAAAAGCTACCTCGATAAAGGTCTATTTGGCAGTTATCTCAGCACGACACAACCTCATTCAAGGTTTTTCGGTCTTCTCGCACCCACTAGCCAAGTGCTTCCTCAAAGGACTGAGTAACATGCAACCACCTCTACGGTCTATTATCCCACAATGGAGCCTGTCAGTGGTCCTGACTGCACTAACTAATAAACCATTCGAACCAATGGCATCTATTGACATCAGACTGCTTACCTTCAAAGTGGCATTCCTAGTAGCCATTACTTCGGCCAGACGAGCTTCAGAGATCTGCGCTTTGATGATTAATCCACCATACACGCAATTCTTCAGAGACAAAGTGATCCTCAGAACAGGACCAGGATTCCGCCCTAAGATCGTCTCCAATTTCCATATCAACCAAGACATCATACTCCCTACGTTCTTTCAAGCTTCGGACAATCCTGTCAGTACCAAACTCCACTCCCTAGACGTCCGTCGTGCTCTAGCATTCTATAAGGACAGAACATCATCTTTCCATAAGTCGGAGCGTCTCTTCGTATGTTACGGTGGCAAAACAAAGGGACACCCAGTATCGGCACAACGCTTTGCCAAATGGGTGGTACAGACAATATCTATCGCCTACCTGTTGGCAAAAAGAGAACCGCCTGATGCTCTTAAGGCACATTCAACACGATCGGTGGCAACGTCTACAGCCCTCGATAGAGGGATCCCGATCCCAGAACTCTGCAGAGCGGCGACCTGGTCCAACACTTCCACCTTTGCCAAGCACTACAAGCTAGATGTCTGTGCACGGGCTGACTCCTCTTTTGGACGGGCTGTTTTGTCTTCTATCCTGCAGTGACATGTTGGTCAGCGAGTCTACCCACCTCCGGTAAGTGGATGCTTGTTACTCGCCTATAGTGTGTGATGCACAGAGACCATGAAGAAGAAATGCAGGTTGCTTACCTGTAACTGTAGTTCTTCGAGTGGTCATCTGTGCAGTCACACAACCCGCCCACCATCTCCTCTAGACCTCGCTTATGGTCCATGAGGTGTTCGCGCCATGCAGCTCTTGTTATCCATACAATTCCTTCATCTATCTCGTTCGTGAGGCAATTAGCGGTCTCATAGAACTGAGGTAGGCGGGAACCCGAGCATGCGCGATGGTATGGTGGGGGGAGGGGTTCCCGCCAAGATTTTTCTAGGCTTTAGAAGTTCCAGTTTGAGGCTCGGCGCCGGCGCGAGCCCATAGTGTGTGACTGCACAGATGACCACTCGAAGAACTACAGTTACAGGTAAGCAACCTGCATTTCTGCAGATCTCATAAAGCTGTTTACATTTTTCTTGACCTGGCAAGGGTGATAGCTTTAGAACTGCAAAATGGGTAGAGACCCATCCCAGCAGTTGCGTAGGGATGCCTGCTTGCCCACCCCATACCACGTGAGAAGGAAATCTTGGAGCAATTAGGCTGCTGAGGCAGTTGGAGCACCTTGTCAGTGCAAATTATTATTATTATTATTATTATTATTATTATTATTATTATTTACATTTATATACTGCCCCATAGCCAAAGCTCTCTGGGCGGTTTACAAAAATTAAAAGATTGAACTTTAAAAAGTCAGTATACAAAATTTAAAACCATAAAACAGCTGATATTTAAAACATTTTAAACTTTTAATCCTGGCCAAAAAAATTCAGCTCAAAACCTCAACTTGAGCTGTTAAAAATGCCTGGGAGAAAAGAAAACTTTTCACCTGGCACCGAAAAGATAACAGTGTTGGCGCCAGGCGGGCCTCATTGGGGAGATCATTCCATAAGGCTAACTGGCAAAAAAAAAACAACCCGCCTCTCTGGAGCAGGAAACGGAACTGGGAGGGCTTCTTTGATTAATGGTAAGGGCCACTTGCCTCTGTTTAGTATCAGCCAAGCTGATATGCTCCCCATCTCTTTTTTCTGCAAGAAAAGGAGGCGGGGGCTTCCTTCGCTGCCCTGAAGCAGGGTTTGCCTCTGCCGAACTGGACAGGGCAAGGACTGTCTGTCACAGTTACTGGCTCTTATACAGGCCAGTCAAAATTGTAGATGCCTGGATTTCTCCACTCATCACTCAATGACAGGGGCTTTGGAGATTGGGTGCCAAAATGCCTGTCTTTCGTTGGAGATTGCAGCCTGTGTAGCTGCTTTAGATCAGGAAATATTGACATGTGTACTTTGAGCCTAAATTTAACGACCACCTGAGAGCAGATTTTAACCACTTTGCTATTAAAGCCTTTCCTACTGCTAAGCGGCAGGAATCAAGTTGTATCCTGAATTGGAGGGGGTGGGGTAAACCCCTTTCACCTCCAGTGTAGGTCTTTCCATTTTATTTTCCTTCTAACCCACATTTCCCCCTTCATTTATACTGTGGGCTCTGCAACCCTAGTTGCTAATCTACACCTCTCTCTTCGAGTTACTGCATCACAAGCCATGTTACTTTTCGAAATATCTGTGTGTGGTCAGGGTTAGCAAGCTGATGTAACCATCCCAAACCTGTATGAATTGACCTTGCACTGTAAACTACTCCTGAGTGCTAACAGCCACACCATATCATATTTTTAAATGCTTTTTTACCCTGCTGCTGCTGCTGCTGTTTATTTTATTTTAAATATTTGGGAGTTTAAAGTTATTTGATATGCAATTTTTCCAACTTCCTTTGCAGACAGAAGGTAAAACTGTTTACAGCTCACAACAACATGACCAACTATGCCACCGTGTGGGCCTCAAAAACTAATCTAGAGCAGCGGAAAGGACGAGCTGGCCGTGTCCGCCCTGGATTTTGTTTCCATCTCTGCAGCAGAGCTCGTTTTGAGAGGTAGGCTTTCACTCTGTGGCTTCTTGATGGTCTGGAACTCAGCACTTAAACTCATAGAATCATAAAATAGTAGAGTTGGAAGGGGCCTATAAGGCCATCGAGTCCAACCACCTGGTCAATGCAGGAATCTACCTTAAAGCATCCCTGACAGATGGCTGTCCAGCTGCCTCTTGAATGCCTCTAGTGTGGGGGAGCCCATGACCTCCCTAGGTAATTGGTTCCATTGTCGTACAGTTCTAACAGTCAGGACATTTTTCCTGATGTCCAGCTGGTATCTGGCTTCCTGTAACTTGAGCCCATTATTCCGTGTCCTGCACTCTGGATTGATCGAGAAGAATTGGAAAGGCCAGGTTGAACCCAAACCCACAGAAATTAGGGCAATAGGAATTAATTGTATTTCCTTAGGATACCCGCAAAGAGAAACAGTACCCTGTGGTTGTAAATCTGCACTTTGCTGCAATTACTGTGCCAGCTTCCACTAGTTATTGCACCTCTTCTGCTCTCATTAGAGGCCCAAATCTGACCTGCGTGTGTATTAAACACGTGCTTTGCCTGTTCTGCTACAAAGCGAGGGTGTGGGGATTAACTTCTAACACTAAAAGGAGCACTGGGTGATGGGAATGAAATCTGCCCCCTCCGCTACCTCCCTCCTAGCCAACCCAGTTCTAATTCCAGAATGGAAGAAAATGTCTCAAAGCATTGGAAAGAGGAAGTTTTTCATATTTGAAGGGAACCTAAAAAGGTTTGGTACATTAAACATTATGCTTTCTGGAGAGCTCTAATAGTGTGTAGTGTACAGAGCACTATTGGCAGGAGCTACTAGCACTAACTGCAGAGATGAATGTATCCAAAATGCTCCCCTCCCCCCTCATTTTGTCTCCAGGCTTGAGACTCATATGACCCCTGAGATGTTCCGGACACCCCTTCATGAGATTGCTTTGAGCATCAAACTACTCAGACTTGGGGGGATTGGACAGTTCCTGGCCAAAGCCATAGAGCCTCCCCCTTTGGATGCAGTGATTGAAGCAGAGCATACACTCAGAGGTACTTGGCTTACTCCGTCTTGTCAGTAAACATAGATATTCTCAACATTCATTATTCTTTATTCTTAATTTTTTCCAATGCTAGATGCTTCCATTTTCAGAAGTCGTGACTCTCTCTCTTATACGCACGCTACATCTGTCATGGTTTCCTGAATGTTTAACCTCAATTAAAATGTGTGGTTTGTTGTAACTGCTTTGCCTATTTATTCTGTGTTTCTAGTTTTGTTCTGGATTTTTGGTTGAATTCGTTACTTCATTTCTTTATTATTTACTGCTGATTATTTATGTTGTGTTAAATCGGACGGATTTGTAACTTGCTTTGAGGGATGCTATAGTGGAAAGGTGGGTTAAATTTTCCAAAGGAATGTGTTAATTCTGAACAGTATAATTCAATACCTTGCAAATATGCCCATAAATGCTAGTAGCCGTGGTGTAGCAGGGAGAATGCAGGAGTGCAGCTCCAGGACCTGCTGATCAAACCAAGGATCTTAGCTCTCCTTGTTGAAGTCATCAGAATAGATTAGTCTGTTGCAGTGGTCAGACCTTCACCTGAGAGATTTTTGCAGATTTTGTCGGCGTAGACATGGATGGGCCCTGCCACCTATCCAATTGTATATTTGCAATTCATTGCCCTTCTTATTTTCCTTCCTGTTATTTTCTGTATCATAAGCTGTGTATTGCTAAATTCAGCCGATGGACTCTATAGTTCGGCATTCCATTCCCAACAGTAGTCAGCCCTGCTATCTTTTGGGAAGCTCAGAAGCAGGGTAGGAAGACTAACATTGAACACGAATGGCTTTTGTTGATACACTGCTTTATTTCCCCCTCCAGAGCTCGATGCCCTGGACTCCAATGATGAACTGACACCTCTTGGGCGAATTTTAGCTAGGCTCCCCATTGAACCTCGCCTTGGGAAGATGATGATAATGGGATGTATTTTCTAGTAAGTGCCATTTAGTAAGGTTAGAATATTGGGCCAATAAATGAGGGACTGATTATGATTGGACTCAAGAAAGAGATGTGGGCGCTGAATGTTGAATATGAGATTAAAAAGCCAAGAGACCCAATTATTAACTTGTGTGTAATAAGCATTTAAAAGACAGAAGTGTGCTCATTCTGTTTTTTTTTTTAAAAAAATCCGGATTTGTGAAAATGATCACCACCACTACCACCTTACCCCACCCACTCCCTCTCTCCCCAGTTTCTAATAACTGCACCAGTAAATTCTGCTGTACAGTTCTCTGAACAAGAGTATCAAGTTTTATTGAAGTGGAGCTCCAGCTGTTGGTAGCAAGACCATGAGAAAAATATTCTATGCCTTCTGTTTCAGTGTGGGAGATGCTGTATGTACCATTTCTGCAGCCACCTGCTTCCCTGAGCCGTTCATCAGTGAGGGAAAGAGATTGAGTTACGTCCACAGGAATTTCGCTGGGAACCGATTTTCTGATCATGTGGCCCTGCTGTCAGTGTTCCAAGCCTGGGATAGTGCCAGGTAAATTAGTTTAGAGTAATACAAGCAATGAATTGCTACATTTCCTGCAAGCTGTTCTATTTGACTATATCAAAAGTTCAGCATATTCACCCTTATGTGGAGAGTAGTTTTACTGGTTGGCTGCAAATCAGTCTGTCTTGTCCATTTTCTTTTTGCAGAATGGGTGGAGAAAACGCAGAAATACGTTTCTGTGAGCACAAGAGACTCAACATGGCAACCCTCAGAATGACTTGGGAAGCCAAAGTGCAATTGAAGGATATTCTTGTTAGCTCTGGATTCCCAGAAGGTAAAATGCTATGTGAATATTGATAGTGTCTTTTCATGTTTTGAGACTAAATAGTGGGAGAGCGACCTGTTAAATGAATGCATGGCGCTTTCCTATCACACATGATTTCATCAGAGGGTTTTTTTTTGGCAATCAGAACATTTGAGACACAAGGAGAAACCTCCAGGTTTGTACTTTCTATGACAATGGTTGATGGTAGAGGATACACAATGTGTAGAACTTGTGTATAAAAAGAATTCGCTCTAAAACTTGGCCCATAGGCTCCAGAAATTATTTCCGTTTGCTGCTATAGTTTATAATCCCATTTCTGGATTGAATTACATAAACACATAATGGATGTAATGGGAATTTTGGATGTGCGGTTACTAGGTTGACTGTTGGTGTATCGTAGAGGCCCGGTCTCCCCAGCTGCACTAGCTTCTGTCTTCTTGTTGTAGGGAGGGGTAAACTGGCTTTCCAAGTACTACATTTTAACAGCAGAGCTAAAAAAGTAGATTTTTACTAATTGCAAATAAATATATATTTGCAGAATGTGTATGTGGTCTGAGTTGATAGTTCTTGAGAAAATCTTGCGACATTTAAACACTGTTCAGGTTGAATAATTAGGCTTTCATTGTTGGTAAGATGCAGAGAAAAGTCAACTTTCTGTTCCCTTTCCAGAATGTTTGATGACGCAAATGTTTAATAACACTGGACCAGATAACAGTCTGGATGTCGTTATCTCTCTGCTGGCTTTTGGCTTGTATCCCAATGTCTGCTTCCACAAGGAGAAAAGGAAGATTCTAACCACTGAGGGGCGCAATGCACTCATTCACAAATCTTCCGTTAACTGCCCATTCAGCAGCCAAGACATGAAGTACCCTTCTCCATTCTTTGTTTTTGGAGAAAAGGTAGGCAAGTAAAATAAATCCTGAATTATTAAATGGGGTATAGTTTAAGCTAGGGGTGCAGAACGTCCACCGTGGGGGCCAAATTCAGCCCACCTTGGGGGTCCAAATCCAGCACTCCAGGTTCCTAAGATAGCCACATCCTCTAACTGCAGTTCATTTGTTGATTTCCTGGCTTTTTTCTGCTTTCTCTCATGTGCGTGGTTACTGGCAGTAAGAGCTTTAAGCTACATGTATGCTGCTTTTTAGAATTCTTGGCCTTCAGCACCTTTTGCTCCACCCGCCATTAGAATGTGGCTCCCGAGAGCTCAAAATGTAATTCGGCCCTCAGGCTGACAGAGGTTCGACAGCTGATTTAGACACTAGGAGTCATGTGTTGCACCTTCTTACGATACAACTTGAGACGTGCTATTTTTTTTAGTAATTCTAACTTGTCAACTCTTTTGTTTTGTAATTACTGAAGGAATATATAGAGTGCTTTCTTAGTGTAGAAAATACAGAGCAACATGTACTCTATGCTTAGAATTTTGTACGTATCTAGAAATTAAGTTTGAATAGTTTTGATTCCAGTGCTTGAGGCTTTCCTCCCACAAAATTATAAACTTGCTTACATTTTAGGGTGGCAGTGGGCAAGCAGCAGATGGAGGCTTGGTAGAGATAAACAAGACAGGATGGTACAGGAGGCTTGCCTTCTGGCAGAAGTAAACTTTGCTTCCATTCCCTTCTTATGTTTTAACTATTTAGACAATGTTGGAATGGCTTCTCTTTCGTCACTAACTGTGAACCTGGAAATTTGTTTGTTAAAATGAAAAGGCTATCATGGTTTAATATTATGCACCAGATTCCAAGCTGGCACACGATGACCTCTGTACATTACTCTATCTGCAGATCCGGACACGAGCCATCTCTGCCAAAGCAATGACTTTAGTGAGCCCATTGCAGCTGCTTCTCTTTGGCTCAAAGAAAGTTGTATCTGATGGAGAGATCATTATGTTGGATGACTGGTATGAACTTTTGGCTGACTGTAGATGTTAAATGCATGGGGGATGTGAGATACAACAGCTGGTTTCATAGTTTAAAAGGAAGAACATAGATGAGTATTCTCAGAACATTATCCTTATTCTAAAGGAAAGAATGTGTTTAGCAATTCTGTCAGTTGTTAATCTGAAATTTTGAGGTACTTGATAGACTCCCCAGAAGCCAGGATTTCATGCTCCTGAATCTTATAACAAGATCTTAGAGGTATCCTTGCAGTTTTGCACCTTTTCCCCAGTTGGTATACTAGCAGCATTCTTTTTCAGAAAACCATTTGATATCACAGATAGAAGTTTGTATCCACAACTAATGTTGATTGCAATGTTGATGCATCAGAAGTGGGTGAAAGAGAGGAATCCAGCAGTTTTCAAAGTTTTGAGGTCATGTTGACATTTAAAAAAAAGGAAAACAAATTTTGCAGTTGGGAACCTTTCCTCTTCAAACCGCTTGGGTCTTCGTCAGAATTGTCAATATTCATTCTTACAAAGCTACAGTTACAAAATGGCTTTGAGGGGAAGTGATGATATGCAGAGCTGATGTGCCTCAGGTCCTAACGCAGGTGATACAACAAGCAGTTATCTAATTAAATGGAAAGAAAAGTATTGGATCACACGGAGTCCAGCACCAGAAATTCTAGTTTTTCTGTAGAATATTTTCTCAAAAGCCTTCTTCCTCAAAGTAAGATATTATGTAATTAGGAAGGATATATTCAATTGCCAAACTGTTTTCTCTGCTTTAGGATCAAATTACAGATGCCTCACAACGTAGCTGCCTGTATCGCTGCCTTGCGTGCAGCAATGGAAGCCCTTGTGGTGGAAGTAACTAAAAATCCAGAAATCATCAGTGACATAGATCCACTGAACAAACAGATGTTGAATGTAATTTGGGAGATCTCCAAACCATTAGCTGCTGGCATCAACCTCACAACAGGCAATATGAGGTTAGCTCCATGATTTTGAAATCCTTCTCTTTTTCTGTTTGGCCCCCTTGAGATATGAAAGCACTGTCTTTTAGCCAGAGATACCCCAAAGATGATGATTAGGATCAAATAGGAAATCAAAATAAATGGAAAGTTTGCATGGAATTAAACTGGACCTTACTGGGATCCATGTTAGGAAACTGAAAATGTAACTCATAATTTGAAGAAAAGATTGCCAAACCTGTGAATTTGATAACAGATGTGTTCGAGATAGAAAAATGTGAAAGCAAACAATTCAGTCTCAAAACATCTCATTCAAAACAGGATGAAATGGCAGATGAAAGAATGGTAGATTTTCAATTAGGAACATTCCAGTTTAAACTTAATGGTTCCAAGTGCAAATAATGCACAATGGAAAAATAATTCTACTTATACATGCGTATTGATTGAATTGCTCCTAAATTTTTGGTAACAGATGCTCAGTTCAAGAAGCTGCATTCAGCATAATCTGGATAGGGCCACATTTTTTCTTTAGGAGCAGGTTCATAGGTTTGGGGAGACTGCTTGATTCAGCACTGGCAGATGATTCCCAGGTTGCATTGGTAGCTTGCAGTGACCTGCTTCGTAGATCATAGCAACAATTTAACCTAGGAATTGTGGTGACTGGCATGTGCAAGCTGTGTACTCTTTCCTGGGTTGTTTTGTGACATATGAACCCAGAAACTAGTTTATGGTTAAACAACTCCGCGTTTACCAAACAATTGTCCATGGCTGGTTGGCTTAACTTTGGTGTGTTTAACCAATTAAAAATCCGGAGTTTCTGAATTCAGACATCACAAAAGAAACCAGGAATGCCCCAGGTTGTTAATTAAAAGTTGAAGAGTGTCATTCATCACTGCAATTCCTAGATTAAACAACCCAGGAATTACTGCCATGACATGCAAACCAGGTCAATGTGCCAGCCACATCCCTTCATGGAGAATGATGATCTGGGCACTATTATGCATGCTCTAGTACATTCAGACTGGTTTACTGAGTGCAATGCATCCTGCTAAACTATAGCTTGTTCAGAATGCAGAGCCATAGTTACTAAGTGATTCGGTGTTGTGCGGACACCATGGCGGTATTAAAAGAACTTTATTGCCCACCAGTTTGTTTCTAGGCATAGTTCAAATGGTAATTTGGACTTTTAAAACCCTTAATAGCCTGGGATTCAAGTCTCTTGATTGTTTTTCTCTTCATGAACCTGCCTGGCAATTTAAGTTCTTCATTGGAGGACCTTCTTTAGGTACCCTGCTTTCTGACGTTAGGTAGGTGGCCATGAGAAGAGGGCCTTCTCAGTGGCTGCTGACACCTTTGGTACAGGTAAATGGTGATATCTGTTGTATTCTCTGGGGTTTCTAATGGAACTTGATCTACCTTCTGTTATTTGCTCCCCATTTTTGTTTCATTTCAGTTCCTGGTTTTGGGGGCTTTTATTGTGCTGCCTGTTGCTATTTTTTATTATGTGTTTTTAAAGTTTTTGTTCACCACCCTGAAATTGTTAAAAAGTAGTATATAAATAATAAAACAAGTGTTATGCCACTAGTCCACATTATTGCCAAAGCGCAATACTGGGGAAGATAGAAAAAAGGACAATTGAATGACATTTTATCTAAAAATGAAAAATTGCAGGAAAGCAGTAGCTTTTTACACTTTGACCTGGTTCGATTTTTAAACCACGCCCATTATTATTATTATTATTATTATTATTATTATTATTAATTACATTTATATACCACCCCGTAGCCAAAGCTCTCTGGGCGGTTTACAAAAATTAAAAGATTGAACATTAAAGGTCAATACCAATGTGAAATGAGGTGTCCTGGTTAAGAGGCATAAGTGTATGTTTTAAGAACTTGCATATATCATGAGTTTTTACAGACATGAATAATTTTCTTTTCTTTCTAGGTTTGGTGATGGACCTCGTCCACCCAAAATGGCTCGATATGACAATGGAGGTGGCTATAGAGGAAGAGGAGGTGGTGGCTACAGGGGTGGATATGGAAGCGGATATGGTGGCGGATATAATTCTTACCGTGGTGGCTCTGGGGGAAGGGGATATTCAGGTAGTGCTGGAGGTGGTGGTTTTCGAGGTGCTGGAGGCTTTCGAGGTTCCGGTGGAGGATACCAGAGTGGGGGAAATAGAGGGGGTGGGGTTAGAGGAAGTTGGGGTGGTAGAGGTGGCTACTGAAGGAGCTATACTTACCAGAATCAAAAGATGCATGAACTTGTTTTCTTCTATACTTTTGGGGGGGGGGGGGCTTAAAATGTAGAAGTGTTCCTACTCCTGGAGTTCACAATAGTTTGAAACATTGATGTGGATTCTGATATTTATAAAAAAAAATTGAGATCACTGTAATAGTATTCCGTGTGATGTTCATTTTGATCTTGATAAGACACATCAGTTTTAAATGGATTGATAATGTACTAGGCAAATGTTTCACCTTGACATACATTTAAATGACTGCTAAACTTTTAAGCTTGTAGGAAACATCATAAATGGATCAATTTAGATTGCCTGGTGAACTTAATCTGCCCTTTTTCATGCTGTATAATCTGGATGGAGCCTTCCATACTGGGTCCAATTTATTTATCTGTTTAAAACATGTTTAGGCTGCTTTTCTGCAACTCAAAGCAGCTTGTAAAAATAAAAATACAGTATTAAGTAGAACGCTGCAAATAACAGATTACTTATCCGTAAGTGGTGTTTAAGTGGTTATTTGTGCAAGGACACATGGCTTTTGCACTTCCACAGAGCCAACTCTGGGAATATTTCAGAGCTCTACTGAAGGAGCTGATACTTCTCCTTCCCTGGAGGCAAGATGTATACACATGCCTTGACAGGGGAGACAGGCTGAGCATCTTCCCCCTAAGATCCTTTCTCAACCCTACAACATTTCAAGCAAGCAACACTTATAGCGGGCAAGGAGGATATAGGTTGTATGACTGCAGATATACCTCAAAAGGGCACCGCTTCCAAATAAGCAACCTGTCCAATACTTTTGTTTCTGTGCAGTCCCATACATAGCTCATTCATTGACATATCTGGAGATGGGTGTTCATGTCTTCAAGAAAGTAACCTTTAAAGAGCTGTGCCAATAAGGCCTAATTAGAAACATACAGAAGGCAAATAATTGGCTATTCTGCAAAAATCTATACTGGAACTGTTCCTGGAAAGGACAAGAATGACCGGGCTCCTAGTTGAATAGCCTTGCATACAAATAAAAGTGTTCAGAGCCACTACTAATTGTACTAAACCTCAAAAAAAATGATAGAAATCCCAGGAAAGCATTTATATATGGGATGTTCCCAATGGAAAGAGGTGATTTTTGCCTTTCCCTTGAAGAGAGGTGCTCCCAAGAATTGGTGTAGGCCTAACCACCCAAAAAAAGGCCACTGTCACACAACAGCAGCCATCTATAGGCAGAACCGAGGCTCCTGGAAGGATTTGGGGATACCCCCCTTATGCCCTCTTGTGTTGATATATGCAGAAGGAGAAAAGAAGCTGCTACCATCTATGGCATCATGCCTAGTTTTGGGGGCAATCTCGCCAAGACCCTGCAAAACTTTGAAACCAGATATTGCAATTCTTGTGGCATCAGAGAGGATAATAAGGGGAAATAGTGGCATGTGGGAAGAGGGTTCAAAAGATGTAGATCTGGGAATTGCAATGAAGTGCTCAGATCTGGGAGGGAGGGAATACTAATGAGAAAGCAGTGGTTGTGGTGAATGGATTTTGGCATCACTCACACTAGGTGGTCACTGACAATGGATATTTTTAGAATTTACTGGTTCTAATATCAGCCCCCTCCTTTCTTAGAAACCAGTGGTTTTTCAATTAAAATTATGGATGTGGCCTTAAAATAGCTGCTAAGTAGGCAACTTGGTCCTTTAGTCCATTTGAGCTTGATTACTCTTCCTCGAGTCAAAAGGAATTGATTAGTCAAAAGCAGGCTTTGTATTAGTCATACCTTAAGATTCTAGTATAAAGAAATATATTGACTTACAAATTGATTGTAGTTAAGTTGCCCCTTCCATTCTGTTTATTTTGTATTGCTAATTCTCACATCCCAACTAATCACAGCATTTAGCAAATCACCTTCAGCGGAAGGGTGCTTCCAGAAGTGTCTGCTGAATGCAAGAAAATAGCTGAAAACTTCAACTAGAAGTAATGTGAGAGCAGCTGGAGATAACATGGGCAAAACCATAAAGAAATAACACGGATCAGTAATGATAACTGTTGGGTCACAAGTGAGGCAAAATGTAGAAAACGTGTAAATATTGATACAGTAACATTGCATATAGAATAGGATATGAAGCATCAGAAAAAGCTGACCTAATATTGAGCTAAATTGGACTAATAGTCCATTTAAAGTCTGGAATCCCTTATTTCCCACAATTCTTTACTGGTACAAATATCCTACTAGTTTTGGCATTTAAGTGTGCTATTTAGAATGTAGTAAAATGAACTTGATAAGACAATTGATCCTGTAATATATCAGCAGTTGTAACTATTCTTCAGAAAACAAGTCTATCCTACCCCTCAGAGGTTATTATCCCATTGTGGTTTCTGGTATAGAGGTACATAAAATAGAAATTAAGCTAAAATGCTCTATTCATGTCAAGTTTTCAGAGCTTTTTTTACTTAGAAATAGTACATACGGCGCTACCATTCCATGTTTTAACAGTATCCATAAGAACTCTTTGTAAAGTCTTTTAATAAAGCAAGTTTTTTCCTTGTACCATAGCTAATGGTTGAAACTACATGAAACCTGTAGCTTCAGTTTACTATGCTGATGCCTTTAGCATTGTCTTCTAGAATATTAGTGTTTATCTCAAGGTTCAGTTCCTGCATTAGTTTGGAAATGGAATCTTCTCCATCTCCTGCTGCAGCACATTCCATTGTTCCTTCAGCTGTAGCACATAGCTGTTCAGAAGGCTTAATAATAGTCACTCCATAGCCATTGTTACTGTAGATATGATTATTTTTCATCCTTAGCTTAGGAGCAGGAAGAACCTGTTAAAGAATCAAAATTTTGTTCATAAACTCTTTGAACTTAGTCAAATTATCTGCTAAATTATCTTTCCACATTTCCCAGCCCATTTCTCTTTCACAAATATTCAAGCTTGATTTAGAGTGGCAATCCTTTATCTACAATGATTTACCTTAATGTTAATTCCACCAAGACTACCCCGTGAGGAGTCACTGCTTCTGAAGTTATTGCAGTGGTGAATTTTGTTACCCTCCAAAGTAGCTACGCTTCCTGGATATAACTCAACTCCAGCCCCCTGAATGGGAAAAAAACAGTTTTAGTTTGATTAACATGGATAGAAACAGTTCATTGCAAAATGTCAATTTTGTGTGTGAATACAATGCACCTGATGCATTTAAATTCCTGGTCAGTAACGTTCAGGAGTTTGAGTAGTGTATACAGTGTGGTGGGGCCAAAGACTTGTGCAAAGTGGATTGGAATCAAATCTTATTTCTATAGCCACCATCCCCACATCTCTTGCCTATGGATGGGTGACTTGGTTGGTAGGGAAGAGAGCTGATACTCAAGAGCTCATATTTGGTTCCACGGGCTCCAGTTGCTGGAGCTACAATAGGATAATTCATATACTTTATCCTTACTTACAAACCTATTTAGTCCCTGAGCATTTTTTTAACCTTGAAAGAGAACCGGGGGGCAGACAAGCCTTGTCACTCAAACCCAGGACCAGTTTATATTTTCAGCAGAATCAGTGATAAAGCTTTTTCTGGGTTTTAGGTAGGCAACGGGGTTGTGCGTTTGACTACTTTCTCATATCAGGAAAAAAACCACCCCTGTGTGTCTGTCTCCAGACAAAGGCTAACCCAGTACCATGTTACCTGGCACATTAGCTTTCTATGTGCAGGTAGTTCCACCCCTACCCCCGGACCATTCAAGTATACCACACAAGCAGTTTGAAGAAATTTAGTCCAGGAAGCACTTTACCATTTAATTCTACTAACAGCATAAAATTGTCCTTTCACCTCTTCCAGGTTTAAAAAATAATCTCCAAATTAGTGATGTGAATTTTCCAGAAAACCTTTAATTGGTCAATTTCCTAGAAAATTGGGTTAATTTGCATTAACAAAAATCAGTTTGCACTGGAATTTTTTTCGATACCTTAAAATGTGTTTAAATAAAGCATGTTTATTTTACTTGTATTTAAGCTTAAAAAATACCCCATGTCAGGGATTTGTCCCAATACACCATTATTTGACCTGAAATTTTTGAGAGGAAAAATTAAAGCACACTTCATGTGATTTAAATATTACATAGACATTTTTATTGGAATACTGATGATAGTACGTACTTGCCTTACACTGTTTAAATTTAAGGGGGGGAAACACAAGGTACTAAAATCTGTTGATGTTCTATTCAATGTTAGCAACCAAATGAACAATGCATGATATGGTGGCAACCACTCATCTACTTCAGCTGAGTTCAACTCTCTTCCACTGAGCTTGCTGGGGCACTTTCATTTTCACTGTCACTATGTATTAGTTCTATTTTGCATTGAGACGTGTATGTATTTCAGTGATTTATGTATTCTCTCACGTACTTGTTAGGGATAAGCATCTGAAAAATATGAATTACTTTGAATCTGCCAACCTTGCTAATATTGTATTTGCAATTTGCATCCATTTATTGTTACTAATGAACTTATGAAATGGAAATTTTTCAGTGAGAAAATATAGCACAGCATATTCACCTGTAATTATATCAATATCCAGAAAGGGAAGCTCATGGTTTTATTGAAAAAGTAAAGGCAACACAGCCATTTGAACCTGCAGTATAATCTAACCAAGGAAACCTAGGGAAGCAAAATTGTTTGCACCAACTACCATCAGAGATCCCCCAATTTAAAAGCAGCCATTTGAACTGAAATAGCATACCTGAGCTCCAGTTATCTCACTGTTTATAATTGTCATAGAAGCCCCAACAAGTACACAGGCACCAGTTCCTTCACATTTCAATACACAGCTCTCCAAAACTGTGTGTCCAGATTCAACTACTATAATACCATCAACAGTCCCTTGCTGTAGCAAAGTAATATTCATTAATTTCACATTTTGGGCCCTGGATACTACAAAACTCTCATGGGCCGGGTCTGAAACAATCACAATTTCCTCTGGTCTTCCAACTCCTAAATAAAACAGAAAAGGCCTTATTAACAACAACTAAATGTATAAATAGACTGAAAGTGTGTAGGGAGGATGGAGAAGAAAATAAATTGGGGGGGGAGAGAATGTACTAATTTGTACAGATGGCTGAGCAGCTTTGTTAGGGACTGGTACAGAGGTTAAGGATTACAAATTTGCACATATCAATTACAGGTAGTGCAAGACGCTATCAGCTCCATGATTCCCTTGGCAATCAACCAACCACTGAGCTATGCTACCAAGGTGCACCAGCCCCTGGCTGAATAGCTTGAGTATGGGAGTAGAAAAAGGATGATAGCATCTACTTTCATTGACATCTTGGAATCTCAAATGCCTTGGATGCAAACTACAAACTCAGTAGTAACAATGGAATAGAGCAGTGGTAGGGCAACTTGTGGCACTACAGAAATTCTGGACTGCAGCTCCCATCAGCCCTAGCCAGAATAACCAATGCTGAGGGATCATGGGAATTGTTGCCTTCCAAATATTTTTGTCTACAAGTTGCCCACCCAATATAGAGGATGAAGTGTGGGTTGGAAAAATAAAATTTAGATCAGCCTTCCCCAACCTATTACCTTCCAGATGCTTTGAACCAACTCCCATCAGCCCCAGGCAGCCTAGCCAATGGTAAGAAATGCTGGGAGTTGAAGCCCAAAAAATCTGGAGTACACCAGATTGGGTAAGATGATGGTGTGACTGTAATTATGTATCTGTTCACATAAGATATATTAAAATAGATGTCTTTATCAAACTGTTCCCAATGATTTACTGTATACTAGATATTTTGGCCTACAATTCCCATGATCTGTACCCATTGACTATGCTGGCTAGGACTGATGGGAGTTGTGGCCCTCCAAATGTTTTGGTCTTCATGTTGCCCACCCCTGGTTTTCGGTGCTTAAGAAATATTGTTATTCCTGCCTTGATCCAGCAGCCAGATCAGCAATTGTTGTGTTGCTTTGTTAAAGACGGGAGAGAACAGAGACAGATCAAGTCTCACCCACCCCGATTATTTTCTATCGCAAAGGATCTGACCAGAGCTGCACATGCCTGAAATTGCTTCGAATGAAACCTGTTTTATAAGAAACTTTAAGTGATTCACTCTCCTTTAAATTCTGAAAAGCTGGTAGAGCCCTACATCTTAACCAATCTTTATTCTGTTAAATATTTTCTTTGTTTTCTTAACTTAATAAAAATCACAGCAACTGCATCTGATTTGGCAGATGTAAATACAATGGAATAGGACGGTATGCTAATGACCTTTAATAACAATATCTTCAGTTAACATGGAAAGGTTTGCTGCTCTATACTCTCCTGGAAAAATAAGCACATTATCCCCACTGTAACAGCTGTCCAAAGCCAAGTTTAAGTTATCATGCTGTTGAAGAAGTGTGTCAGAAGAAAATTCTTTAACCTGGACATACAGGAGAGAGAACAAAAGAAAATTCAGTCTTTAAAAATCCATTTTATGAATGCTCACTTGCTACAGTAAAGATTGTTAATCGATCACCTTGATCACCTTGACTAACAGAAACAAAATAAATTATCTGTTAATTACATAATGTATACATGTCACTAAATTAAGCTTTCTTGGAATCTGAGTTACCTTATTGTAAGTTTTAGAGGTTCTAACACAAATAGCTGGGGGCACAGCTGAATGTCTTGAGTTCATAATATTTCTCAGCATGAACTCTATCTCACAAGTATTGCTGTGATGGCAAAATTGGGTTGATAAAAATCAAATGTTTTTTTTTAATTTAAATCAAGATTCTGAAGTTTCCTTCAAACAATTAGTAAAATTTAAAAAAACCTAGCTCAAAGATATCATAAGAAATACTTATACAAGTTCTGTGAATATGTTAACAGGAGATGCAAGATAACCTGATCAGTTCTATGCTGCACTGGTGGTGTACAAAAGTGCATGCTTGCTCACTCGCTCTGAAGGCCAGTGAATAGAGAAGGCCAATGAATTGACAATTTGGGGAGATGGAGTAGATCTGAACGAGGAGGAGGAATCTGTATATAAATGCAAGGGATAGGGGACGGGAATAGGAAGTGAAACCAAAAATGAACATCTTCATGCAGTCCTGACTCCTGAGGAAACTTCTGCTGCATGTATCCTCCA